>OY728166.1:658075971-668075971 GCA_963277665.1 Viscum album
ACATGTGCCAAGCTCTTCTCATATTATTAAAACATTATTTTTACCTTAAACTACACTAATTACCACTAATAGCGATTAAGAACTTAAAAGGTACTATTCACCAAAAAATTATTTTAATCTTATTGAACCAAATTTTACTTCTTAATGACAACCATGTATGTCTGATTTTTGAAAATCAAATCACATAAGTGGCAATGTTTCGTTTAAACGAAAAATCAGTTTCTTTAACTACCACTTAGTGGCTTCACTATTCATCAAAAATTGAAGTTTTTCAGAAAGATACCAAAACTTGACCCTAAGCTATATTTGATATTCCAAATTCAAAAATAATGTCTATTTTACAAAATTCAAAACATTTATGTTGCATTAAATAATTTAATAACTAATTCCCGTTGTCATGACAAATAGTGTGTTTTTATGAAATAATAAGTATCAAAAGATTGACACTAGTTTAAGTCCAATTTCAAAGTGAAATTGATTCCAATGACCACCATTGGATAAAATGGTAACAATATATTCAAATTTAACATCAAAACCAATTCAAAAGGCAATATAATCATATAAATAAATTAGATTAAAAGGTGGTTTTGAATTAAAATACAACATTTTTCACTATTCATTAAAAAATGAACTTTATCAGAAAAATACCAAAAATTCACACAAAGTCAATTTTGATGTACCAATCATAAATAATAAGTTTATTTTTACAAACATATCTTATAAAATTTTCAAAAGATAGATTTAAAAAGGATGTTCCATCAAAAGGTAGTAAAGCAAGCTTTTAAGAATATTAGTGTATTCCATGCATTAGATTGTATTTATTTTCATTTTAATCCTCTAAACACTATCTTAATCATTAATAGAAATAGATAAAAATATATATTATTCATTACATACTTAGGATGTTACATCCTTCCCCCCTTTATAAAATTGCATCCCCGCAATTTATTTACTTATCGAATAAATGGGGGTACTCATCCCTCATTGCATTTTAAGATTCCAATGTTGCCTCTTCCATCATGTGGTTTTTCCACAAAACCTTTACCTGATTAATCACCTTATTTCGTAACACTTGCTCACTGTGGTCAAGAATCTGGACCGGTTGTTCCTCATAAGATAGGTTCTCTTCCAGCTGAACTACCTCTGGACTCAAAACATCAGATGGATCTGGCATATACTTTCTCAACATCGAAACATGAAAAAACATTGTGTACCTGAGATAAACTCGGAGGTAAATCCACCTGGTATTCAACTGATCCAACTCTCTCCAGAATTTCATAATGTCCAATGAACCATGGACTCAGCTTTCCTTTCTTACCAAATCTCATCACACATTTCCATGGTGATACTTTGATAAAAACATGATCACCTAACTCAAAAGAGAGATACTTCCTCCTGTTGTCCGCATAACTCTTCTGCCTGCTCTGAGATGTTCTCATGTGTTTCTGTATCAGCTGAACTTTTTCTACCAACTCTTCTACCAATTCTGGTCTCACCAACTTACTTTCACCCACTTTATCCCAAAAAGCTGGAGTTCGACACCGCTTCCCATATAACGCCTCAAATGGTGTCATCTGTATACTGGAATGAAAACTGTTATTATATGAAAATTCAACCGAAGAATGATTTTGTTCCCAATTTCCCTGATAATCCATCAAACAAACTCGTAGCATATCCTCCAAGGCCTGAATTGTTCGTTCTGACTGCCCATCTGATTGAGGATGAAAAGCTATACTAAAATTTAATTCAGTACCCAACGACTTCTGAAGGCCTTTCCAAAAGTTAGAAGTGAACCTGGGATCACGATCAGATACAATGGAGAGAGGAACTCCATGTACCCTGACAATCTCATTAAGATACAAACGAGAAAGTTGATCTAGGGAAAAATTATATCGTATAGTAAGGTAATGAGCAGATTTAGTCAAGAGATCAACAATTACCCAGATTGCATTATTATCTCAGGATGTCTTCGGTAATCCCAGAACAAAGTCCATAGATATATTCTCCCATTTCCACTCTGGCACTGGTAAAGGCTGAAGCACCCCTTTCGGTAACTTCCGCTCTGCTTTAACCTACTGACATGTCAAACACTTCATAGTAAAATGAGCAATAACTCTTTTCATTCCATCCCACCAGTAATACTCACGCAGATCTCTGTACATCTTAGTACTACCAGGATGAACTGAAAATGGAGAACTATGAGCTTCACATAACAACTCTCTCTTCAACCGTGAATCACAAGGCACACACAATCTCTTCCCAAATCTCAAAACACAATCATTATCAATGTTGAATTCAGGAAACTTACCTTTCTGAACCAGCTCTACCTTTTTCTGCAACTCACTGTCTTGCTTCTGTGCTTGCTTGATTCTATCTGATAGAGATGATCTCACTGATACCTGAAACAAAATAGTAGAAAATCCTACACCAACAACTTCTATGACAAAGTTCATCAAATCCTTAACCAAAGGATCACGTTCCAAATGCAACATTGCTAATGAAGCATTACTTTTTCGACTTAAAGCATCATCCACTTTATTTTCTTTTCCTGGATGGTAATGAATTGTACAATCATAATCATTGATTAATTCGAGCCATCTCCTCTGTCTCATGTTTAACTCTTTATGAGTGAATATATAGTTTAAACTTTTGTGATCAGTATATATTTCACACTTTACTCCATACAAATGATGTCTCCAAATTTTTAAAGCAAAAAAAAACAGGAGCTAATTCCAAATCATGTGTAGGGTAATTTACCTCATGAGTTTTAAACAGTCTTGAAGTGTAAACAATTACCTGATCATTCTGCATTAGGACACAACCAATTCCTTTCAATGAAGCATCACTGTATATAACAAACTCACCATTCCTGGAAGGTAGTGCCAAAACCGGAGCATTCACCAATCTTCTTTTCAGTTCCTGAAAACAATCATCACATTCTTTTGTCCAGATAAAATTAACACCCTTCCGAGTTAGCTTAGTCATTGGACTAGATAACCTTGAAAAATTTCTAACAAACCTTCGGTAAGAGCCTGCCAAACCAAGGAAACTACGATTCTCTATTACATTTGTGGGTCTTGGGCATTCTTCAAAAACCATTGTTTTTGCAGGATCATCAGTTATCCCATCTTTAGAAACAATATGACCAAAGAAAGAAATTTTTTGCAACCAAAACTCACACTTGCTGAATTTCCCATACAATTTATTTTATTTCATGGTTTTCAAAATGACCCATAAATGTCTTTCATGTTCTTCTTTACTTTTATAAAACACCAAAATATCATCAATGAAAACCACCACAAACATATCCACGAACTCATGGAGAATTATATTCATTATGTCCATGAATAAAGCAGGTGCATTTTTTAATCCAAAAGGCATTGCTACAAATTCATAATGGTCATATATTGTACAGAACGCGGTCTTCAGAACATTTTCTTCCTTTACCTTCAGCTGAGGGTACCCCGATCTCAAGTCAATATTTGAAAAATACTGAGTTCCCTGGAGCTGATCAAACAAATCATCGATATGAGGAAAAGGATATTTGTTCTTAACAGTTATGTTATTCAAGGCTCTATAATCAATGCAAAGTCTCATTGAACCATCTTTCTTTTTTAACTAATAAAACAAGAGCACCCCATGGTGATGTGCTAGGTCGAATGAAACCTTTCTCTAATAAATCTTGCAATTTCTCCTTCAACTCTAAAAGTTCAATTTGAGACATTTGATAAGTGGGTTTTGAAATTGGCTTAGCATCAGATACTAAGTCAACAGTAAACTCAACTTCCCGATTTGGTATTATTCCAGGCAACTCATCAGGAAAAACATCAGGATGCTCATTTACCACTAGCACATCATTAATCTGAACAGTTCCCTTGGTTTCAAAAATGTGTGCAAGGTAACATTCATTTCCATCGTTTACAAGTTTCTTGGCCCATTGATAAGTTATCAATAGTAAGGGTTCATTCATGTACACAAACTGAAAGCCTTTCTGAAAAGAAACTTCTTTAGCTCTACAGTCAATCTTAGCATGGTAAATAGAGAGCCAATCCATACCCAGAATAACATCAAACTCTACTAGAGGCAGAACAATAAGGTTTTCATGTAGGTTCTTTCCACAGATAAGGATAGGAAGATTCTTATAAATTCTTTTTGCCTGAACATTTCCCCCAGGTGTCTTTACAAAATGTTCAGGAGTCATTTCTTGAGATGGTATTCCCATTTTACTAGAAACTTTTTCAGAGATGAAAGAATGTGTAGACCCCGAATCAAACAACACACTGGCATAATCTGGAAAAACAAACAAAGTACTTGATACAACTTCATTTTATGTCCTGACATCTGCTGAAGTAGTTGCAAAGGATTTCACCACCCCTTTCTGCTTGTAGTCTAACTGCTTCCCATCACTCAAGCTCTTTGTTGGACACTCGTTTTCATAGTGACCCATCTCATTGCACTTATAACATTTCACTAAATGTAAATCAAATTTGGTCTTACCATCACCCTGATATTTTTCAGTGCAATAACGAGCCTTATGTCCCATCTTACCACATCGGTAGGACTTTCCAGAATTCAGAAGGCATTCCCCAGTATGCCTTTTGCCACATTTATAACAAACTGGAAACATAGATTTCTTACCATCATACTTTTTTGAATAATTCTTACCTTTCTCCGGCCACCTCGGTCTCTTCTTCTGTTGGATGTTATAGAAAACTTGGTCATCGGTAAACTCCATTTCCACCTTCTCAGCACATAAAACAAGCTTTTCATAACATTTTAACTCACGAGAAGCTAATTCCCTTCGATATTTTTGCTTTTATCCTGAGTAAAAACGATTGTTTTTACTATCAATGTCTCAGATAAAATTTGGAGAATACCTTGCCAATCGAGTGAACCTTTCTTCATAGGTAGACACTGAGTCTTCCTCATGCCTCAATTCCAAGAATTGTTTTTCCATCCTAAGTTGAACAGCCTTAGGAAAATACTTTTCAAGAAACATACCTTTGAATTCATCAAAATCGAGAGCATCAATCTCATCAGCGTCCCTGATATTTTTAACCATAGACCACCACTGATCTGCTTCACCCTCCAAATCGTAAATAACAAGACTATCCTTTTGATTGTCTGAACACCCCATGACATCGAAAATCTTCTCCAGTGCTTTAATCCACCCGTCAACTAGAACAGGGTCAGAAGATCCTTTGAATGATGGAGGATGTTGCCTCATGAAATGTTCCACCACAGACATGTTCCTCTGTGGTTGATCTGGCTGATCTCGTGCATGGATACCACCACCATTTATCGCTTGAGTAAACTATGCCATTACTGCAAAAAACTGTTCAGTTCTAATTCCGACCATCTCAGGATACTGATTCGGAAGGTAATTTCCTTTTGTATGACTTCCTAGCACTGGTTCCCTGTTTCCACTACGGAAAACCATTATGAACAAACATGTCTTAGATGAAGAAAAGTGGTAATATTCAAATACTATATCACTTGAATTTGACCATAAAAAATATTTTTGGATAATCATTTAATATAATTATAACACTTAAAGTTATCTAAACCGTCATTTGATACCAACTATAAGGCCCCAGCCTTAAACCTTACTTAATCATGATTTATTATAAGATTACACTTTGAGGATATTTTCAGGTTTAGAGTTTTAGAGAATTAGATCATAAAACTTTCATTACATTCCACATATAAACTAAGTGGTTACATAAAGATAGTATTCTTATTTCCCAGTAATGGAAATATATTTAAAATAAAACATGGATTCTTTCTTGACACTTCCTTGACACTATCATCATATCATGTACCTTTCCCTTGACCAGTGAAAAACATTTCAAAAAAACATGGGATGAGCATAAAAGCTCAGTAAGGGATATAAAAATATGGAAAGGAAACATGGGTACATATATACATAAAAATGAAATCATACATTACCCATAATACATATTCACTTTAACATACCTCGTAAAATCATGATTAAATCATAGAAATCAAAAGATATAAAGGTAACTTGAGGCATTCATAACATTCATACGTAGGGAGTAACCCTCTTGGTTACGTTTAGAATACCCATCACAGTATATTCCCTAAATCTCTTTGAAGAACCCTTAATGTTTCACTCCTTTGCATTACCCAATGCATTGGAGAGCTATATCGGGCTCACCCTCCCTTAGTTTATCACAGAACCACACGTCTTCATAATAATACCCAAGAACCGTAACATAATCGTATCAGATAAAACATGCATAAAGGAAACATAACATTTCCACATTTAAATCACAAGATATCAATACAACACATTGATATAATAAAAACATTATGAAAACCATTTTCAATAACAAAATAAAAGAAAAGTAAAACATGGTATTTATCTTTCTTTTTAAAAAAAGGCAAGGCTTGTAGAGGAATCCGAAACTCAAATAATGGTCCCGGCGGTGGAGAAGTCATTGTCGCCGCATACGTACGAAAAAAACATTCCCTTTTGTCGTTTAGTAAATGATTCATATAAAAAGATTCCTTTTGAATAAACGTAAATATCAAAGGGGTTTATACACCTTATAAAATAAGGTTGTGTATAAAACAAAATAAGCCTCAATGAATGGAGATTGAGACGAAGTCCCATACCTCAGGTCCGACTTGACTCAAACATTCTTTAATCTCCTGAATAATGAACATGAGTTAATTTATACTTGTTAAAGAACCTTTTCAAGTTCATTATTCCTTTTATATCACTTGTTGTCATGTCATGAACACTATGTAATTATTTAAGTTAATAACGTTCGTTTTAACGATCATTGCTAATTGAGTAAAAAATAAACCCTTTATAATTACAAGTTGTTCATGTATCAATTATATCTAGAATGGTATTCATGATTTAGATATCCTATATGTCATATATATCCAGTAAATGCATGCATTTATAATATTACATAATCATTTAGTGGTAAGAAATGAATTGCACCGTTCATGGAGACGGTAAGCCATACGTACGCATTAACGCTACTTTCATTTCTATTTCGTATTTTATAGAATGTAATCATAATGATATAAAGGTATATTATAATTATAGTATAATATCATATATAATATCGTAGTTCCATCCTTTATACGTCCCATATATGGTTTTTAACGAATCAAATCACTTTGAGGGTGCGGTAGTCCTCACTTTCTTAAATGAAGATATCACGTTTACCCATAATGGAAACCATAAAGGTTTACCAAAAATGAAAAATAAAGATTCTTAAGGAAAAAATAAACATATTATATATCATATATATATATAGTGACATCTTACTGGCCACCTTTGAAGGTGTTAAATGAATTTTGAACAATCATCGTTTCGGGAGGCATAAATTCACCATCCACGGAAACAGTATGTCCTTTAACCATTAGATGTAGGTGTGTGTAAGTGTAGCTATAATCCTTCTTTTAAAAACATCCTATAATATTGAAGATACTAGATTTGTTACAAAAGAAATGAATAGAAAGATTTTAGGGGGTTGGAGAAGCAAAATAAAACAAAAGGGCTCAAGTGAAGACATTACCTTAAAATCGGGTAACTCCCTTTGGTTTGAGCTCAAAGGCTTCCTTGGGAAGACTTATGCCCAAAGTGAGGCTTCAAGGAGTAATATAGGGATGTGTAGATACAAAATTGGCAGGGTTCGGCCGAGCCAAAAACATTGGGAGTGTGGGTAAGGAGGTAGAGGTGGGGGCCTTTTATAAGAGGAGAGGAGGGGCACTCTTGGAAAAATTACAAAATGTTACTTTATTTTCAAAAGAGCTTCGGATTTTAAAGGTCCCACATTTATGTATTTCGAGGATAAGGTGATGAGGGTTCGAAATTCACTCATCCAATAGGTTTTGGACATGTTTAGGTCTTAGATTTTACATTATCTTTCCATTTTATTTAAATCGTAAATAATGAGGTCATCGCTTCATCATCATGATGTCATAAATAATTTAATTTTTTTAAAGTCTAAAAAGTATAAAAAATAATAATATGATGTAGGAAGTCGTTTTATCTTTCCAATGATTATTTATAATCAAAAATCTTACTCTTATAACCCCATGTAAATAATGTTTTAGTAAAACTTCTCTTGTTTGTGTCATTTTTACTTTAACATTAAATAAAAAGTTATTTATGCCATTTCCCAACCAAAGTGGCTCAATGGGGTACCCAAGTTGACCCATGGATTTTATTGGTCGGCCATGACACATCCAATGAGGGTAAGACATGTTCCAAGCTCATCTCGTATTATTAAAACTTTAATTTTACCTTAAACTACAGTAATTACTACTAATCGCGATTAAGAACTTAAAAGTTACTATTCACCAAAAAATTATTTTAATTTCATTGAACCACATTTTACTTCTTAATGAAAACCATGTATGTCGGATTTTTGAAAATCAAATCACAGAAGTGGAAAAGTTTCATTTAAACGAAAAATTAGTTTCTTTAACTACCACTTAGTGGTTTCACTATTAATAAAAAATTGACGTTTTTCAGAAGGATACCAAAACTTCACCCTAAGCTATATTTGATATTCTGAATTGATAAATGATGTATATTTTACAAAATTCAAAACATGTATGTTGCATTAATTAATTTATTAACTAATTCCCGATGTCATGACAAATATCAAGTTTTTATGAAACAATAAGTATCAAAAGATTGACACTAGTTTAAGTCCAATTTCAAAGTGAAATTGATTCAAATGACCACAATTGGATAAAATGGTAAAAATATATTCCAATTTCACTTCAAAACCAATTCAAAAGATAATCTAATCATATAAATAAATTATATTAAAAAGTTATTTTCAATAAAAATACAACATTTTTCAGTATTCCTTAAAAAAGGAACTTTATCGGAAAAATACCAAAAAATCACACAAAGTAAATTTTGATGTCCCAATCATAAATAATAAGTTTATTTTGAAAAAAAATATCTTATAAAATTTTCAAAATATAGATTTAAAAAGGGTTTTCCATCAAAAGGCAGTAAAACAATCTTTTATGAATATTAGTGTATTCCATGCATAAGATTGTATTTATTTTCATTTTAAGCCTCTAAATCACTATCTTAATCATTAATAGACATAGATAAAAATATCTATTATTCATTACTTGGTATTTTAAACTTAATTTCCACTATCCCAATAAAATTACAACCACGCCATTATGTTCCAGCAAACTCCAACCTCATGGGTTAACATCATTTTTTCAATTATTCATTACAAAATTACATTCCCATTTTGACAAGAATTCTAGAAAACCCATATATGCTACTAAACACAAGGGGGGTCATCATGGTGAGTACATGTACTACCTGTTGTGTCTTTTCCTCTTATAGCAAGAGAATAGACCCATCCTCCCTTGAGAAGCTAATCATGGAATGCATGTGGCATACCCCTCCCATATTCACCTCTTTCAGAAAAAGGGTAAGTAAGACCAGCTACCTTGAGCAGTGGGGAAAAGTAAAGTAGATAATCAACCAAAAAGAATCACCAAGAATCCAACAATCACATCCATTCCATTACATCATCCCTGGTGTCCTCTCTTACACCCACATGTAAAAACTGATGCATCTCACCCCCTAGGCATCATTTCCTTCAAGAAACAAAAGTCCTCAATGCCCCCACATATCACAATATCCCTCCTTTCTCACATCACAACCCAACAAGCATGAAAACAAACAGCTTAGAGATTAGGCTATGGGACTTTAACAATCAAGAGGATAACTCAGAACCCTTCCAGGAATTATCAAACAATCAGTTATTTAATCCATATTGAAATAACTGATTCAATATTCATAGGTTACCAATTAAGAAAACCTAATCAGTATGCTATCAGAAATAATTAATCATTCTTACTTCACCAATTTTATTAACATAAAATTAATAAAAGAAGAACCAAAATCATATACATGCCTCTTTATCTATTTCTAACATTTATCAAATGAATTCCAGTTTATGTTCATTACCAATTTACAACAAGAACGAATATCTAAACGAATCAAGCATGGATATCCCACTATCTAGAAAAAAAGGGCCAATAAAATTCGACCGATATCAATTTATTTATCTGTTTTAAATGTTTATTATGTCAATTCTATTATGGTCTAGTTGGGTAAAACATTCTAACAATACATATTCTTGTAAGGGAAAAGATAAGCAACAAATCCTCTACCTCAAACAGTTCATGACGTTCTTTATCCACACAACGGGTCACGGTCCTCCTATGGTGACAACTACATCCACCTGAGGATGCCACAGTACAACCGCACCAATTGAACCCCAAGAAAACTTCATTAGAAGCATGGAGATAACATGATATAATGTGTAAAGGAGAAACATGAGAAGATGAACGACAAAATAATGATGATGAAACATACACTATATCAAATATTGATCGATACAACTTGGTTGCATCGAAAAAGAGTGGAACCTGTCCGAGGAGGAATGATTGATTGTGCATCTTCTATGAGAAGGAATGGGATGCTCGAGTATCTCATTCCCGAGAAATAGAAGAAAGAATTATGTAGGACGATATCCCATCCCTTTAAATGATTTAACAGAGCGAGGGTTTAAGATGTTCTTGATTTTTCATTAAATATGGATCACATTAAACCATGTGGTTTGAAAAAGTAAAAACAACCCAAGAATTTGTAATGATTAATATAAGAGTTATGGCCATTGAATTGGCCTTAATGTCCTTAAAATAAGGCTTTAAATGTATTTTACGTCAAAGTAAACGTTAAAGGGGTGAAAGTATAGGAAGCTGGAAACACTGTTAATGAACGTGAAATATGGAAAAGGAAATAGAGGTTACTAGTATACCTCACCATTCTAGAAACATTGTTAATAAACTCATAATTTGGAAAAAGCAATAGTGGTTATCGGTAGACTTCAATTTTCTGGATACACTATTCATGATCACAAAATTTAGCAAAAGAAATAGTGGTTACTAATAGACCTCGCCATTCTGGAAACATTGTTCAGAAATCAAAATTTGGAAAAAGAAAAGGAGGTTACCGATAGAACTATTCACCGATGGAACTATTAATAGAATTGGAAATTTGGAAAAAGAAAGAGAGGTTACAATTAGAGGTTACTGATAGAAATATTCACTGATGGATCTATTCATAGGAGGTTACTGATGACACTATTCACATAAGGTCACAGATGCACTGTTCACAGAAGGTTACCATTGCACTGTTCACAACTGTCAACCATTGGAACTGTTCACCGAACTGGAAAATTGGCAATGTTTTGGGGATAAGTCCCCTAGACCCCCTGAATCACCTCTAACATCATATTTTCAAAAAGGAATGATCCAGAGAGGTCTGGTCCAATACATTAGATAACTTTTAAAACATTCTCATCCCCAAGAATTCAACACCCACCTAAAGTGAAAATGAATTGGGGTCTGAGAAACCACCCATCGAGATACCTCTAAAAAGAGAGCAAGCCAAAAAAGCAATAAAGGGAGCCATCTCATATACCTGAAAGGATTATAACCAGAAAGGCTACATCGATACATGAAAAGTGTTAAACATCAAACTACTATGGGTAATAAGCATGTATCAGTGACTCATGTTCCCAAGTCCTCTCCTCCCTACCACCGTGTCGCTATAAGACATGAACCACAGGGATAGAACGCCCATGCAACACCTTATCCATGCGGTCTTGTTCCTCCATACGTCACTCCTCAAAGGTTTCATCATCAACAACATCGATCTCTCCCCAATCGATGATGTGAGGGTCAACATGAATATCACAAAGGAGTTGCGATACGTGGAAAACATCATGTATTCGACTCATTTGTTGGGAAGTGCTACTCGATACACCACAACACCAACATATGCTAACACCTCAAAAGGCCAATCAAATCGATGAAAAAGCTTACTCCCCTGACCAAACCTTCGCTGCCCATGACAGGGGGTGACCTTCAAAAACACATGATCCCCAACATTAAAATCTAAGGGTCTCCTCCTTTGATCATCCTATGATTTATAACGATCTTGCATTATCTTCATCCTCTCATGAATCACCTAAACCATCACTGTTGTATTCTACAGTAGTTCCGGTCTGAGAATTACTGACTCTCCAATCCCAGTCCATCACAAAGGAGAATGACAAGGTCATCCATACAAGGCTTCAAATGGTGACATACCAATGGTGGAGTTAAGACTATAATTGTAAGCTAACTACCCCAAGGATAATTTACTCATCCACTAACCTCCAAAATCAAGAAGACAGGAGCGTAAAATGTCTTCAAGAGTCTGGATGGTTTTCTCTGTGTGACAATCTATTTGAGGATGAAAAAACAATACAATTAAATAGTTGAGACCTGAAAGCATGTTGGAGACCTCTTCACACCCTAGAAGTAAAATGAGGATCTCGCTCATGAATTATCATCCTAGGGACTCCATGATGTCTCACCACCTCCTCTAGATACTACCTCGAAAAAACATCCACTGAGTATGAATCCTTGATCTCTATGATGTGGGATGATTCTGTTAAATGATCCACTACCACCCAAATACCATCATTTCATCCCAGAGCTCGAGGTAAACTAGTAACAATGTCCATCGAGATGTCCTCCCACATCCACTAAGGAACCTATAATGGTTGGATGATACCACCAAGAACATGGTGTTCAGCATTCACCTTCTGGAAGAACAAACATCAAGACACAAACTCTGCAACTGAATGCTTCAGCCCAAGCCACCAAAACTGGATACTCAAGGCTCATTACATCTTTGTCACTCTAGGATGCACCGGTAAAGGTGAACTACAAAACTCTCTGAGAACTATCTTGCACATATAAAAGGGAACAAAAATCCTTCCATAATAAAACACTCTATGTTATTCATCATCCAACCAACCATCAGGGGCCTCACCACAAACAACTTGGTCTCTTCACACCTCCATCTCATGATCATCCAACAGGGAATCTTCCACTTTCTTCACAATAGATGAATTCACCATCATCTGAAAAAGAAAACATCTACCCCAAACTTCTCCAATATAATGATGTAATGCTAATAGTTCTTCCATTACTATCTAAAAATCACTAGATTCACGCACAGCATCACTACGTGACTTTGGACTCAGCACATCAACTACAACATTCCCCTTTGCAGGTGTATATGATATCTCGATGACGTATTCATGTAAGAACTCCATCCGCCGACGTTGTTATATGTTCAACTCACGCTGTGAGAAAACATACCTCAAACACTTATGATTTGTGAAAACCAAAAAGCACTCGCCAATGAGGTAATGTCTCCACAACATTAGAAAAAACACTACAGCTACAATCTCAAGATTAGGGATGGCATAGTTATACTCATGGGGATGAAACTATCGAGACCCATAATAAACAATTGATCTTTGCTGCATCAGAACACAACCTATCCCAATAAGTGAAGCATTATAGAAAACATACAACTGAACTCCCTGAACTGGAAGACAGAGAACTGAAGAATTTAATATCTTCCCCTTTAGATTCGTAAAAGCTGCCTGACACTGATCAGTCTCTATGAACGACTGATAATTCCTGATCAAAGCTTTCAAAGGTGTTTCAACTCGCGAGAATTCAGCTATGAACCTCCTGTAGTAGCCTACGAGACCATGGAAACTTCTCTCCTCTGACACTGTATTGGGGGCTTCCCACGACACAACTGCTTCTATCGTCGATGGATCCATAGATACTCCCTGTTGTGAAACAACATTCCCTAAGAAACAAACATCTCAAGCCAAAAACTCACACATCGACAACTTGCCAAATAGATTATGTTGATGAAGAACTCTCGAAATGGTGTGTAGATTCTCTTCACGCTCCTTCTTATATGTGGAGTAAACAAGGATTCTGTCAATGAAAACCACCATGAACTTCTCTAGGAACTCACAGAACACATCATTCATCAATCCTATGAAGAAAAATAGAGTATTCGTTACACCAAATGAAATTACAATGAACTCATAATGCCCATGATGACAACATATAGTAGTATTTGGGGTATCCTCATCCTTCACACGCATTAGATGATATCATGACCACATGTTGATATTTGAGAACCAACTTGAACCCTTTAGATGATCGAATAAATCATCAATCCGTAGAAGAGGATACATATTATTTATTGTCACTTTGTTTAGGAGATGGTAATCGACACACAACCGAAAAATGTCGTTTGCCTTATTCAGGAACAAAACTGCTGCACCCCACAGTTACACACTTGTCCAAACAAAAATAAACTATAACATACCATTAATATGTATATGTAGATATTTTAACTAAGGTGGGTCCATCCTATATAGAGACATATATATCGGAGATGCTCCTGGTTGTTGCTTGATCCGAAACATGATCTCTCGTTGAGGGGGTAACACTACAAAAACTTCTAGAAATATATCAGGGAACTCTTTTACAACCATAGGAAATGCCAAATTCTGAACTTCTAAATAAATCAATATCATCCGAGCCATCATGGATGATAAGGAAGAAACATGCCTATGACCCATCCGAGGATCTCACTCGCCACCAGACACAACGGGCTCTCCACCCACACCAACGAAATCAACATTCTTCCTGATGAAATCCACGATAGGATGTACCAAATACTACCAATCCATGCTAAGGATGACATCATATGGTTTTATTCCTAAAAATTTTAAATCTTCCCACGAGTGGTGCTACCCCAAAACTAACTCACAGTCTCTACATACTTTAAACAAGTTAGCTCGACCTCCAACTAGTGTAGTCAACACCAAGGGCACTAGAAGCCTCTCTACCTCATCTTCCAAAGCATAGACAATGGTAGTTGATTTGAAGGAGTGTGTCACTCTATAATCAAAAAAGGAATACACCAAGGTTGAAAAAAAATAAAAGGGTACCTCGAACGATGTCTGGCTCGCCTGGAGCTGCCAGCGCTGGAGCATGAAACTAACCACGACCTCCTCCACAGCATCTCTGACCCTGATAATGACCACCACCATGGATTGGCTCTAGTCTATGAGGATGGGGAGCATCTTGGGGATGTCCTCTACCTACCCTATCTACCGTCTGCTGGTCTAAAGCTGGTGCAACCTTCAGCTACTGCCTTGGATGGAACTGCCTCAACGGAAGAACCTGAATCATTTCACCTAGTGCACGCTGACCCCTTTGAAAGGTCGAGCACTCCTTCTGTTGATGACCACAACCACCACAAGAAAAAAATGGTCGGATCACTTAGAATATGCCTGAGAGTTTCTGCCCCAAGATAAACGAGATGTGGTGGGATGAGACCTACCCCCAGCTGAACAGAAACTCTTCCGCCCTGAAAACCGAGAATCCTGGACCACAGCTCTACTTCGTGAGGAATCATGATGACTCCCCTATAGTGAGGTTGTTTTTCTATAATAAGTCCTCTCTACAACATCTTCCATTTATAGCACCTCAAAATAGGGCTTTAGCATAAATGGGGTGACCTAGCACTAGATCTTTGGATGCAAAGCCTCCTCGAAATGCCTCTTCCTGGCCTCCTCATCTGGCAATATGTCCGAATAATATCGTAAAAGGTTCCTAAAATGGATTACAAACACTCAAACACTAGAGATCCCCTATCCAAGGGTAAGATGATCCTAGAAACTAGATGCCTTCGTAATCTAATATTGAAACTAAACTTTAAACTTGTCTCAGAACTCCTAACATGAGATCACTGACTCATCACGATCCTCGAGGAACAAGAACCACCTCTACCTCTCTACTCCACGCAGTATCGTCAAAACCAAGGACACCAAGTGCTCCTTCCAAGAACAGATCGAGCGGAAGCATATCTCAACCATCTCTAACTAGTCTTCAGTGACTGCATCTGAAATCGAGCCCTCGTACTTCAGCAAACTCTGGCACTAAAACTCTCAGAGTGTCTTCCTCCATGTGTCGTTGTCGTCAGCCTCTACTCTCTACGGTGATCTGCTGGAACAACCTGTTGTACATTTTCTGCTCAAACATAATGAGAACATTGACCTACATCCATAACTATAAAATAACATAATTTTAGAGTTCGTAAACATGGATTATGGAATACTCAACATTAATTTGTTAATTGTTTTCTTTTGTTGATTTTAGTTTATCCAATCCCAAGGTATACCCATTAAAACATAAGCACAATGAAGAATGGCGCATGATCATTTCCTAGGTCTCTACCAAGAAACATGTATCATCATGTTGAGTATCCATTATAAACATAATGGTTCATACATCAGATCATAGGGGGCCCTAAATGCCTATGTCTCAGTCGATCTCCTGTGTTTTCATCACTTGCTAAACATGAATTATAATTTTTCCCTACCAACCCATGCAACCTCACATATGCCTAAATCCAAACTCCATCCTATCCCTCAACCAGAATTTTGATACCACTCTCTCACGACCCCCTCCCCACAATGTGTACCCCTCCTAGGCCGGTAATTTAAGATGGGAGATAATGACCACTGAGTCCCACCTCTAGTAGGCCACGGGTTGGAGACTAGCATCGAGGGTATAATAACCACACAAATTGGAGGCATTGCCCTCTAAGAGAACTCACGAAGACAATAGATATATGATAGACACCAACTAACTCCAACTCAGAACTGAAATATAATAGAAAAATGCAAGTTCACATATGAAATTTCTAAGAAAAATCACTACAACTGAATGGGGGAAAACGTCAAGTACCCAACAGAAAGTAAAACTGCAGTAATCACAAGCCTGCAAAGCTCATGGAACCACATGCTAGTAGTAGCCATCCTGAAAATAGTTTATATATAATATAATAAATAATCTATACATAGGGTGAGTTTGACAATATACTTAGTAGAATCCTCCACGAAGCCTCTCGTGAAAAAGTAAATAAACCATGCTAAATCACAGTGAACAATAACTGAAACTAACTCGTCACCTAAACAGTTATACTATGTTCCCAACCTCACCATGGATACTCTCACCAAGTAACACATACATGAATATATAATATAATAAATAATATCAAGGGTACCCCGTTAATACTTCCCCACTGGTTTGCTGCATTTCCCCAATGTCGCACATCCTGAGAATCTCTCTCCAAAATGCTTTCTCGCAGACACCTGGGTGAAGCACCACAATATGTACCTCGTGCAATAAAACCACCACATCCACGGAATAATGTCACCAGGTAGTTTCTGAGAGCCACCACAGCTCACATAACGTGTATCATACGTTGGGTATTATACCTCAAGCCATTACATTCCATACACTGAGAAAGGATCCTCTAGCCATCACAAGATATACATGTCACACCTATAGTATTCCATAGGATACTTTATCCAGAATATATGTGTGTGAATAACCACAAGCTATTACAACCCTCTGCACATATATATGGAGAAAACTAACCACTATTCCTACCAGCACAAGTATCTACCAATAGAAGAGAGCAGTGCCATAGAGGCTAGTCATTCATTCATCATCCCACCAGAATATTGGGGAAAACACCCTCGTGGGGCTCAGAATCACTGAGTGTCAGTTTCCCATACTGAATGAGTGAAGTATTCTATAAGTACCAAAAAAGTATAGAATATACTATATCTCACAACCACACAATGGGCATAACCTAGTCTCAAACAGTACTACATCTAATGTCTCTCGGACTCCAGGATTCTAGTTCTATGACTAGGTAGCCTATAAGCACACAACCATTTAAAGATATTTAATACATTATTTTATTTCCTTTTTATCATTTGAACTTTAAGTTAGTTAATTATTTAAAAAATAATTAACCAATAATAATTCAACCTTAAGTTTCATTAGCATCACTCTCAAAGTCCACTATCCCTTTAAAATTACAACCCCATCATTATGTTCCAACAAAATCCAACCCCATGGATTAACATCATCAATTCAATTATTCATTAAAAAATCACCTTTCCATATTCCCAGGAATTCTAGAAAAAAATCTATGATATTAAACACAATGGGCTCTACACGGTGAGTAGATGTACTACCCGTTGATTCATTTCCTCTTATAGAAAGGTTATAGACCCATCATCCATTGAGAAGTTAAACACTAAAAACACATGTCGTACCCCACACGTCTTCACTACTTTCTTAATAAGGGTATGTAAGACCAGTTTCCGTGAGCAGTGGGGAAATGTAAAGAAGATAGTCAACCAATAGGAATTAGAAAGCATCCAACAATCACATCCATACCATTCCATCATACCCGGTGTCCTTCCTGAAACCCACAAGCCTAAACTGATGAATCTCGCCACCCTAGGTGTTATTTAATTCCACAACCAAATGGCCTCCATGCCCCCACATATCACAACATCCCTCCATGATCACATGACAACACAAGAAGAATAAAAAACATATTAACAACTGAGATCTAGGCCCTTTAACAAACAAGAGGGTAACTCAGAACCCTTCATGGAATTATCAAACAATCAGTTATTTAATCCATCTTGAATTAACATATTCATTATTCATAGGTTACCAATTGGGAAAACATAATCAGTAAGCTATCAAAAATAATTAACCATTCTTACCTCACTTATTTGATTAACATAAAATTGAAACAAGAATAACCAAATTCATTTACATTCCTCTTTATCTGTAGCCAATAATTAACACTTAATTCTGGATTACATTTTTTACCATTTTCCGTCAAGAACGAACATCTAAACGAATCATGCTTAAATATCACACTATCTATAAAAAGGGGGAAATAACATACGACCGGTATAAATTTATTTATCTTGTTCAAATATTTATTATGTAAACTCCATTATTGTTTAGTGGGATAAAACTTGATAATAATACAATTGCACATAAAAGTAACAAGAACCAACAAATCCCCTACCTCAAACAGTTCTTAGTGTTATTTATCCACACAATGGGTCACAATCCTCCTCTAATGAAAACAGTATCCACCCGAGGATTCCACGGTACGACCGAACCAACCAAACCACAAGAAAAATTCATTAGAAGCATAGAGATTACATGATATAAAATGTAATGGAGAAACCAGAGCTGATCAACCGCAAAAGAACGAAGATAAAAAATATCTTATATTGAAGATTGATCGATACAACTTGGTTGCATCAAAATAGAGTGAAACTAATCTGAGGTAGAATTTTTGAGTATGAAAATCCTATGTGAAGGAATGCGATGTTAGAGAATCTCACACCCATGAACTAGGATAAATAATTAGGGAGTAAGATATCCCATAACATTAGAAGATTTAACGAAGCGATGGTTTAAGATACACATAATTTCCCATTAAAAGAGGATCACATTAAACCATGCGTCTTGACTAAGTAAAAACATCCCCGGCCTTAGGAATAATTAATATAAGAGTTATGGCCTTTGAATCGGCCGTAAATTACTTAAAATGAGTCTTTAAATGTATTTCATGTCAAATTAAATGTTATAGGGGTGAAACTGTAGGAAGCTAGAAACACTGTTCACGAACTCGATATTTGGAAAATTAAATAGAGTTTATCGGTAGACCTCACCATTCTAGAAGAACTGTTCATGAACTCAAAACATGGAAAAGGAAATAGAGGTTACCGATACACCTCACCATTCTGGAAACACTGTTCATCAACTCAAAATATGGAAATGGAAATAGAGGATACTGATAGACCTCACCATTTTAGAAAAACTGTTCATGAAGTGAAAATATGGCCAAGGAAATAGTGATTACCGATAGGCCTTGCCGTTCTAGAAACACTATTCATGAACCCAATATTTGGCAATGGAAATAGATGTTATCGATAGACCTCTCCATTCTGAAAACACTGTTCATAACTCAAATTTTGGCAATGGAAATAGTGGTCACCGATGGAACTATTCATAGAATTCGAAATTTGGAAAAGGAATGAGAGGTTACCATTAAATGTTACCGAAAGAACTGTTCATGGATGGAACTATTCATAGAAGGTTACCGATGACACTGTTCACCTAAGGTCACCAATGCACTGTTCACAAAAGGTTACCATTTCACTTTTCACAACTATCTACTGTTGGTACTATTCACCGAACAAGAAAATTGAAAATGTGGTGGGGATAAGTCCCCTTGATCTCCTAAATCTCCTCAAAAACCATATTTTTACAAGGGAATGGTATGGAGAGGTTGGGGTCATTACATGATCGCATTCCAATGAACTATATTGACTATTATGTTTTGGTGCATTAGATATTCAGATGGGTTTGATTGTTCTCTTGTTACTCCTTAATATGTATAATATGAACATGACAATAATAAATGCCTTATTTCTTTGATATGTAATGTAATCACCTTCTTATAGAATAATTATAGAACACCTATCTTGTTTCTAAACCAATAATGCATTCTAAATCATCAGTATGATCACCGTGAAGAAAATAATTTATAATTAATCTTCTTCCTCCAAATAAATAATGAATGTTCATCTCTATCATCATTTCCCAAATCTATCATTAAGATATGGATCACTCTTTTTTAGTTATTATTTTTCTATAGTGAACATATAAGTCTCCCATTCAAATCTTTCTTTCTTCTTATTGAGAAACAAAAATAACAATGTGATTGTTCCACTTCCATAATTTTTTATGGAATTTATAATATCATGGAATTTTAATATATGAACATAATATTGTTTTGTGTATGTGATATGAAAAAAATTAGAAGGGGATATAATATCGAGACATTAAAATATATATACTATTTCAAATAAATCCAAATTATGATATAGCTTCGAATTCATGTAACAATGATTTTACCATTCTTTACATGCAACAATGACCATCATCGATGGCTTGCGTAACATGAAACATTGAGTTTTATTGAATTATATTAATATTAATATTTATTTTTAAAATTAATGTTATATATAGCCAATTAAATTAGAAGTTAAAAATAGAATTACTTTTGTAAATAAAATATATTTTTTAATTCCATAGTTACCAATTAAATAGAAATAAATATAAAGACTAATTTAATATAAATGAAATGTGTTATTAAAAACTTATTTTATGTACCGAATGTTATTCATGATAATATGTTAAATAAATTATAATTAGTGAATAATATAAATAAAATAAAAATATTAAATTTTCAGTAAAATATTTTAAAATTCATTTAATATATTATTATGAATAATATAATGAAAATCCAATTTTATACATGAAAATATGAATTTTTCTAAAGGATGTTTCAGCTCATTTTTAGTGGAATAAATTTTTTGAAAACCAAATTTAGAAACACATATAAATATTTTTTAAAAATATTATTTTTCAAAATTAAAATATTAATATTATATTTGGGTTATATTTTTCTATTTTTCTATGTTGTTTCGTTTTTTGGTAAATATTGAAAAATATTGAATTTTAATATAAAAGTGACTATTTATCTAAAAATGATTATAATATTATATTTTTTTGTAAATTTTATTTAAATTTTTTTTAAATTAATTATGAATCTATTAATCCAATTTAGTTAATTTTATCTATTCTTAGATTTCATTTAGATATAATAACTTATTAAACTATAAAACTATTTCACATTAAAAACAAGCATTCTCGCTACGTCGGCAGGAATACTTTTTAATTAATGTTTTTAATGTATGTGAATTGAATTTGAAAAAATTATTTACATTTTTTATATAAGACTAATTTTTAATGTATTATAGGGTCCAATTAATTTTGAATACAGTGATTATTGAAAATAATTAATATTAATTATTTCGATTAAGAGAAAAAGAAGTTAATTAAGGCCATAAACATTAAATATAAGGATAAAAATGACTAAAAAATGTAAAGAACCCATTTCCGTGACATATATTAACATTAATACTTAACAGATATACTTATTTTTTATTTTAGATGCCTCTTGTTATGTAAAAATGTGGATTGAACTAACATAATATTCATAATGCCAAGTGTGCCCTCTCCCTCAATATTAAAAGTCCACCTCATCTTTCCCATTCATTAATCTCTAAAAACTACTAGAGTTGAAAAATTACTACCCAAAAAGTCCCCAATTTCGTTCCCATCATCCTAGATGACAAATATTGGGATAAATTCTCTCTTTGAAAGGCATTTCTAAAAATGTGAGGAGGATACTAGAAGAAGTAGCAATATTTTCCCTAAAGTGTTTTAATATTATTCCATTATAGAACTCCTTCAATTTTTATTATATCATGAATATATAATATAACCCACTATTTAATATAATTTTATTTTTTATATAGTGGTTAATAACTAGAAACACACAAATGACAATCAAATTGGTTCCCAAATCATCATTATTGTGTATAGTGGACTACCTCCCCGTGAATCGATTTCATTTTTTTCCCATTACAATCTACAATGGAAAGTAATAATGATATAAATACTTTTATTTATGTGATTTATTATATTTATGATGTCTTTATGCTTATTTAGTTTTTATATAATAGATACCTTAATTATTTCCATCTTGTTGGAATTTGATAATGTTGGTTGTGTGTATGGCGGACAACCACCTCACAAAGTGATGAGAGTCATTCATGATTTAAATAAAATTTATTAAGGATGAGTTCAACAAAAATATGTGATATTTATGACATAAAAAATATTCAAAAAATATTTTTTTATATAAATTTTAATTTTATTTCATTTAATATGACTATAAAAAGGATATAGCATTAATGTGTATGTATGGCCTATCATCTCCATGAACAATGCATTTCATATCCTATAAAAAAAATTCATTGACTACACTAAATAAATATTAAATTAAAATATATAATATATATTTTCTTGTTATTTTTTTTATTATGATTGTGCCACGATATAATTAAGAGAAATAAAAAATAATATTTCCAGAGATACTTTATAAATGTAAAGACCTGAAATTTCTATGTAATTGTTATTAATTAAATGGAAAATTTATTAGTCCTAAAAAATTGAAGTCTCGTGATTCTGAGGCCCGTAGTGAGCTGAATTAATTTCTGAACTTTTTTTCGGGTACATTCAGTAAACATGCGAGTGGGTTTTTCTAACTTTTGAACGACTTCTCGAAATTGAAATCTGAGGGCCCCGTTGAACTCGAAGTGTTGGTATTCTCTTAAGGAGACTTTCACCTTGGCAATAGTTTGTCGATAGTGAAAGATAATTTTGGGGTTTTTCATGGAAATAATAAAATAAAATATTCACATTTTTTATTTTATTTTGTAGTTACCACCCTCTTGGGTTATTATGGTGGTGGGGACCATATAAGTTTTATTCTCCAATTTGAATGCTCATGGTGGGGACCTACCGAGCCTAACTCCCTTGTGAATATTTTGGTGGTGGGGACCACTCGTGGAATGAAACCTCTTGAACTCCATAATTAATTGGGGAGAAACCTCTTGAGCTCCCCAGTTAATTGTTCAAACCCTCCCCCACTTAATTATACCAACACCCCACATTTATTTATCCATTTCGAATATATTGCATCAAACATATTAGAGGTCATAATATATTATTTGAGAACTACTTTACATTTTGGTGGAATTGGGAGAAAAATTCTCCAACGAAGAACGAATCCTCCACAAAGAAGGCATTCTCCATCAAGAACGATTCATCCAAGAATAACACCAGCAAGGAACGTCCTCGACTATGATAAACCAACACCCAAGTCCGTGATTGGAGCAGTGCGGAAGATAAGACAAATATTGACGACATCACCTTCTTCCTCACGCAAACATCAACAATGAACAAGTAGGGGATTATTTACTATCACATATAATGTTCTCCCCTTCTAATTATTTTGTGGGATTTGGTAATAGATATTGACTACAGATGTGGGGAATGATGTTTTAAAATATCTTCCATACACGTTCATGCTTAGTTCATTGTGAACTACTTGCTATCACTCTAAACATAGAGGGTGTGGGCCAAACAAACTTTGACCACCCCCCAAACGTTCCAATTTGTGGTACTCTTAGAAATGGAGGAAGGTGAAGAAGGTGATGAAGGTGAATAAGGTGATGAAGGAAATGAAGCCACCACCCCTGGCCTCAGCATCCCACGCTGCCCCGACGACATTCTGGTCTCCCAGCAAAACTGACCACCTGCCCCGTCTCTGCGCCCCGGCCGAGCCTCCCACGGAACTCCACCCTCCACGATGAACCGGCTGCGTGCCCTGGATTTTCACCCTAGTCGATCCACCCCGCAGCGCTCCGGCCTCCTGGAAAAACCGGCCCCGTGCACACACAGTTCTCCGGCCTCCCGGACGAATCGACCCCATGCCGTGGCTGAACCGCCCTCGCCACGGATGTCAGAGCTACCCCAAATCACACCGCCTGCCCGCACTCCGCGCTACCCTGGTCAAACTGCCCAATGGCCTCGCGCCCTTGGGGCCACTGGCAACCCTCAGCGGCCTGTTGGTCTAGGCCTCACTACAGGCTAGGCATGACCCAGCGGGTCAGGCCGTGTTGGACTGGCTTGGTCCGAACGGATCGGACCAGACCCGAGCCCACTATGACCCATTTACGCTCTTTTGGCCATAAAATTTAGACCAAACATTCATTTGATGAATGATAAGTGGTGCTAGAAATAATGGAGTGAAACCGTCCCCTTGAGTAATGCCACTGCTATTTTGGATAATGATGGGGTACGGTCAAGTTAGATCGAGCACGAATCCAACTGGGCCCCTAGTACTAAAAGGATAATAACTCACAGATCGGGAATCCAATTGATGTTTTGTATGTTTAATTGAGACACATATGACATGGAAGATCTTTGAGAAACTTCTTCGTGGGACTTCGTGGCAGTTTTAGTATCGATCAGTTGCTTGTGGAGATGATCCTCCAGGAGACGAGTGAGCATAGTGCGGGAACCCAGTGGCCAGCTGAGTCTTGATGACTGTTGACTGTTTTGACTCGGAGTGACTTGACTAGCCCAGTGTGGAGAACTTTGGTGACACAGCAGACCCACAGTGGGGAGCACCTTGGTGACTTGGTAGACCCATAGTACTCGACAAGAGGAGTACCTTAGTAGGCAACAGGGGGAGCAACCTAGTGACACAGAAGACCAATGGTAGGGAGCTCATTGGTGACGCAGTAGACCCATGGTACTCAATATTAGAATTACCTCACCAGTACATTGTTAGTGGGATGCTCCTCTGTGTGACGTGGTACACCCACTGTGCACGTTAGAGGAGGAGTTCTCCAGCAGCCGAGGGGTTCGACGATGTGACTGGGGATGTTACTTGATACTACCCCTAGAATAAATCCTGGTATGAGCTGAGTCAATATCTCATTGTCTTCCTTAGGATTTAGATAGATTACATGATAAATTAGGTATATGTATGGTCATATACCTAAGTAAGGTTGTCTCTGGATTTCATTGATTGTGGTTTATCATTGGTTTATTATGTGATACCTTGAGGGTCTTGTGGTCCCTACTGAGTATCAGTATACTCATCCCTGCATGAGTTATGACGATACCTTATTGTGTTGGATGCAGATGACGGACAACGCTGACTGAGGCTGAGAGTACCAGGACTAGATAGTACCCAGAGGTGGACCACATGACGTGTCGATATGCAGAAGAGACAGGTGGACGTAGTGTGATGAGGAGGCGATCTGTACCTACCCTTCAGGTAGGATCCTTGGAGGACGACTCATCATCTTACTTCTCGCTTTTCTTCAATTGTATTATATCATATTTCTACTTCTAAATTCTAGTTGGGCTTGTATTCTAACCCGTTTTTACTTTCAGCACTCTTTTGTTGTACAATATACTTGGTGTTTCGTATCCAGCATTGTGTTTTCTTGTGTGTGGGTTTATAGGTTATAAAGGAAACACCTTCCCATTTTTTTGGGAATTACCCCTTTGGTGCTAGTCTCTACCCCCTGGCCTATGGAAGGTGGGCTTGGGGTAGCCATGGCATGGGTCCCGGGGGACGGGTTCTGGAATATTGGTATCAGAAGATTCGGTTCTACCACATATCAGATGACTCGAATCATTAATTTATCTTCAATACTGTTAAGTGTAGTGATTTTGGTAATCTGTTTAGGGAATCTAGTGTTGGTGCGGCAGCCGACGTATCCATTCATCAGGACCTTGACTTTTGATTTCTGACTCATTGCATGAAAACACTGATTGCATGTGTGTTTTCAAAAGTTTTCATTGTGATATTTTGGGTCATCTCACCAGGTATACCATTCAGCTCACCAGGTATAACATTATGACTGTAGCATAACTGTTTCTTTTTTGGATGCCTCCACAGAGATTAACAGCTAGAGTTCTGAGGGTTGTACTCACTGATATCCCACAAAGCGAAGAGGCCTCGGCGTTAGGCCATCTTCCAATAGAGGCACCAGTGGGGGCACCAGAGGTACCATTCCCTATTGGGCCACAGATTCCACCATCCCCAGCAGAAGATGGTGCACACCTCTTGAGTGCATCGCATGAGTTCTAGTGCTAGAGGCCACCTAGGTTTAGGGGACAGACGGACCCACTAGCGGCTGATGATTGGCTGGAGGATATGATGAGAGTTTTCTGATTGGTAGGAACACCAACTAATTTCATGGTGATCTGTGCCACCAACCTTTTAAAGGCAACAACATGCAGATGGTGGAGCTTGATTCTCTATGTTCATGATGAGTTGATTCTTCTATGGGAAGTATTCGAGAGGCTGTTTCGGGCATAGTTTGTCCCCACAGTGTGCATACAAAAGCTTCATCATCTGCATCAGGGTATCATGATTGCGGCTCAGTACACAGTGAGGTTCACTGAACTCTCACGCTACTCCACAGATATGGTGCATGACCTATTAATTAGGGTCATATCCTTCAACTCGGGACTCAAGCATGAGATTAGAGCTCGATATTCTCACTCAGCCTCCCGATGTAGGTGGGGGTCTTAGAGAGGGCACTCATTGTGGATATTTTCCTTGCCGAGCAGTCACCAGCGGTGAGACCCACTACCATTCGTCACATAGAAGAGTCTTCTGCAGGTAAAAGAAAATAGAATTCATAGAGGTCCAATAGGACTGGACCTATAGGTGGCCGACCGCATGACTCAGGATCGGTTGTGCGGGCCACCCGAGGCAGACCAAGTTATACAAATTGCGGGAAGGGTTTCACATGTTGCGGGCAGAGTCACATGGCTCATTACTATCCGAATGGTTGTATAGATGATCATGAGATGGTCGAACGACCACCCAGGTAGAGACAGAGGTTCGATCGAGGAGTTCCACCAAGTGGAAGTGGACGTGGTAGGGGAGCTGGTTGTGTAGCTGGTGGTGGGCGATGATTTGAGGTATTACTTCCACCACCACAAGGAGGTCCACCCTGACCATAGGGAGCAGGTGGACAGGGGAGAGCATAGATCTAGTAAGGTGAGGCCTATATCACGGATCTCTGGAGATGGTATGAGGAATGATCTTTGTCTACTCCACCACAACTGTAGTACTTATAGACGCATGTGCTAGACTTTTTTTTTATTTCCACTGCACTCGTTCGGAGCTCTGAGATTCTGATGGAGCCGTTTTCTCGATCGATACGTCTAGATACCACTTCGAGAGCGGTTTCAACAATTAAGCACTAGTTCTAGCGGTGTGAGAGTACTCTAGGAGGTGAGAGCTTCGGCTAGGATCTATTAGTTGTGGTGTTGATGACTTATGACATCATCCATCGGTATGGACTAATTATCTATTTTCAATATTCATATTGACTATATTAGGCGAATGGTGTGGTTTGTCGGCACTAATGGGACCAAGTTTACCTTCACCGGTGAGAAGGGATCCTTTGTGGTGCAGGATGGACTTACCCAGAGGAGAGTGCAGCCGATCACTCATCAGTTGGCTAGAATTAACCTCAATGTTGTTGATGTGGAGAGTCCAAGCTTTATTGTAGTAGTGGACAAGTACACAGATGTTTTCCCTAATGATGTTCCAGGTTTACCTCTTCATAGAGAGGTGGAATTTTGCATTGACTTATACCACGAGAAGACACTGATATCTACACCAGCATATCAGATGGATCCCGTGGAGTTTCATGGGCTACGAGTATAGTTAGAGGACATGTAGGGGAAGTCATTCGTCCGGCCCATTGTATCTCCCTGGGAAGCCTCTATTCTATTCGCCAAGAAGGAGGATGGGAGTTTGAGGCTTTATATTGACTATCTATGCCTAAACCAGGTGACCGTGAAGAACAAGTACCCACTCTCGAGGATTGACAACCTCTTAGATCAATTTAAGGCATCATGGTGGTTCACGATGATAGACCTCAGAACAGGCTATCATCAACTCAGAGTAAGAGATGAGGATGTGCAAGAAGATGACCTTCAAGTGTCGGTATAGCTATTATGAGTTCTTTTTTATTCCATTCGGAATGACCAATTCTCCTGCAATGTTCATGGGACTCATGAACATTATATTTCATCCATACCATGATTACATTGTAGTGGTCTCCATTGATAACAGTCTGATCTACTCGACTGCTGAGAAGGAGCATGCCTATCATTTTCAGGTAGTATTGAACACACTCTGTGAGCACCAGGATTATGGTAAGCTCTTGAAGATCCATTTCTAATTTTAAGAGGTTCACTTTCTGGGACATGTCATCTCAGAGGTTGGAGTTTTCATGGATCTAGAAAATATTGAGGCGATACTTCCTTGGGAGCCACCTAGGAGTGTGATAGAGGTACGAAGCTTCCTTAGATAAGCTAGATACTATCGGAGGTTTGTGTTAGACTTCTCCAAAATTGTATCACCACTATTTGACTTGATAAAGAAGGGAAAAACCTTAGTGTGGTCGGAGAGATTGCAGCAGAGATTTCAGGTTATGTGGCAGAGGCTGAATAGTTCCCCCATCTTGAGGCTTCCAGAGGAGGGTGTAGGGTACGCAATCATTTGTGACGCATCACGGACCGGACTCACATGTGTTATGATTCATGAGAGAGAAGTGATCGCTTATGGTTCCCAACAGCTGGCACAACAAGAGAAGAACTATGCTACCCATGACCTTGAGTTAGCAGTAGTGGTCTTCACCTTGAATATGTGGTGACACGATCTGATGGGAGAGCATTTTATAGTGTACTCTGATAACATGATTCATAGGTATATCTTCACATATATGGACCTGAACCTGAGATAGTGACATTCTATTGAGGTCCTCTAGGACTATGACTTTGAGATAGTCTATTGGGAAGGGGAATGTTGTAGAAGATTCAATCAGTAGGAATTCTGGTATACAGCTACTAGGTGAGGTGATAGAGCATATGGATGCTTTGAAGATATCCTTCATGGAACATGATTGAGAAGCTTTTATTTAGTCAATTATAGTCACTCCCCCACTTATTCAGTGAGTGAGGGAGGCGCTGCGTGGGGATGCTGACTGCGAGGCTCGACGTGCTCAGATATCCATAGGACACACACCTGCTGGATTTTCTGAAGTTGGGGAGCACGTCATTTTCATCAAAGGACATACCATGGTACTAATGACATTTCAGGAGGAATTGTTTTGGGAGTTCAACACATCTCCTCTAGTGGTACATCCAGGAGTGGAGAAGATATACCAAGACCTCCGACGATAGAACTGGTGGCCAGGAATGAAGAAAGTCGTAGCACAGTTTGTCTCTCATCACCTCACATGTCAGTAATGAAAGGCAAAGAATCATGTACCAGCATGCTTGGTTTATCCTTTATAGGCCCCAGAGTGGATGTGGGATGTGATATCCATGGACTTCATGATAGGAATTCCACATACATCATTGGGAGATGACATGATTTGGGTGATCATTGACTGACTCACCCATTCATCCCACTTCCATCCGACCAGAGAGCAAGGTTCAGTAGAGAGCATGGGATGCCTCTATGTGTAGGAGATTATTCAGCTGCGTGGAGTACCTTCGAAGATTATATCTGATCGTGATGCACATTTTACATCCAGGCTATGGAAGGTGTTACAGGATTCCTTAGGGACGCAACTTCATTTGAGAACCGCCATCCTTCCTTAGATAGATTGTCAGACTGAGCTGACCATTCAGACCTAAGAGGACATGTTGCGTGCCTGTTTCCTCGACTTCGGTCTCAACTGGGAGGATCACTTTCCATTGGTGGATTTTTCATAAAAAAACAGCTATCACTCTACCATAGGTATGGAAACTTCTGAGACATTGTATGTGAGAACTTGTAGATCACACTTGTTCGGGATTGACCTAGAGGAGTTAGAACTCATGGGACAAGATATGATCTGAGCTACCACTAAGAAGGTGCAGATCATACTGGAGTGGATGATGACTGCATAGAGCAGGTAGAAGACGTAATAAAAAAGGAGATGGATGCCTCTGGAGTTCGAGGATGGTGACCACATCTTTTTACGGGTCTCACCTCGACGAGGTATTCAATGATTTGGAAAAGGCGTCAAGTTGTCTCTGAGGTTCATCAGACCATTTTAGGTCCTCAACAGAGATGGTGAGGTGGCATACCACATAGCCCTTCGAACTTTGTTGCACCTGGTGGATGACGTCTTCCGCATATCCCAGATAAAGAGATAGGTGGACAACCCTTCTCAAATCATCAACCCTGGCGAGCTGGACATCAACGATGGGGCAACTTTTACGATGGTTGCAGTAGTGATTGATGATATACATGACCATGTCCTTTGTGGACGGTTGATACCTCTTGTGAACATTTGCTGGAAACAAGGGAACCTCTACGAGAGCACATCGGAGCGGGAGGCTCAGATGCATGCTCAGTACCCCCTCTTTTTTACACAGTTCCAAGTTGTGGATTACAGGGATGTAAAGACCTGATGTGGGGAGAGATTAAAGACCAGGAATTTCCATGTAATTTTTTTAATTAAATAGTTATTTTACAGGTCTGTGAAAATCAATGGTGCAAGATTCTGAAGCCCAGAGTTCCCGAAATGAACTTCTAAACTTTTTTTCAGGTACGTTCATTAAATGTGCGAGTTGGTTTTTCTATATTTTGAACCGTTTCTCAGAATTGAAATCTGAGGGCACCGTTGAACTCACAGTGTTGGTATTCTCTTAAGGATACTTTCACCTCGACGATAGTTGGTCGAGGGTGAATGATAATTTTTCAGTTATTCATGGAAATAATAAAATAAAATAAGCACATTTTTCATTTTAATTTTTAGTAACCACCCTCTTGTTGATATTATAGTGGTGGGGAAGACATACATTTTATTCTCTAAATTGAATGCTCAGTGATGGGGACCTCTCGAGCCGACCACCTTGTGGATATTTTTGTGGTGGGGACCACCTTTGAAATGAAACATTTGGAACTCCATAATTAAGTGGGGAGAAACCTCTTAATATCCTCACATAATTGTGACAACCCTCCCCCACTTAATTATTCCAACACACCACATCAATTTATCAATTTTTGAATTTATGTGAACAAACATAATAGAGGGGATACTATATTATTTTGGAACCAATTTACATTTGGGTGGAATTCAGAGAAAGATTCTACAACATAGAACACATCCTCCATGAAGAACTCTTCCTCCACAAAGAATGCTGACAAGGAACATCTTCGACTACGACGAACCGAACCACGAGATCGGGATTGGAGGTGTGTGGAGGATGAGATGAACTTCGAAGACTTCACCCTCTTTCCCGCACCAACACTAAGAACAAAAAAGTAGGGGTTTATTGATTATCACTTCGCATGTTACCCCCATATAATTAGTTTGTGGGATTTCAGAATAGAGATTGAAAAGGGTTGTGGTAAATGATGATTTAAATTATCTTTCATACACGTTCATGATTTGTTATTTTGAACAGCTTTCTATCACTCTAAATGTGAAGGGTGCAGGCCAAAGAAACATGGATCGACCCCTCTTCCATCCTTTTTTGGTGTACATTTCGAAATGGGGGAATATTACCAAGGCGATGAAGGTGACGAAGGCAACGACACTGCCACCCACGGCCTACACGACCAGTGTCGCCCCCATGGCATTCTGGTCTCCCGACTGAATTGGCCGCACACCTCACCTCCACTCCCAAGTCGAGCCTCCCACAGCGCTCCGCTATCCCGGCCTAACCGGCCACACACCCCGGATCCACTCCCTGGCTGAGCCACCCAACGGCTCTCCATCCTCCCGGATGAAGCATCCCTACGCCCCCGCGGCATTCCGACTGCCCCGCTGAATCAACCCCGCGCCTCGGTTGAAATGCCCTCCCCACAGCCATTCGAGCCACCGCAGCTCACGCTGCCCATGCTTGTGCGACCCACCGGCCCTTCGACCCACCTGACCACATGACCCTCGGCCTTGTGCCTCAAGGCCTCGTGCCCCAAGGCCTTGCGCCTTGCAGTGTCATGGCGTCGCGGCCCTCTGCGGTCCCTCGCGGTCTGCTGGGCCGGACGCAGTAGGCCGGACTGACCAAATGAGGAGGGATGCATGGAGGGATGGGCTAGACCTAGAGGGTCAGGTCGGGTCAACCTGAGCTAGGTCGGACCATGTCGGGTCTGCCAGTGTTGGTCTGACCGGGTCGGACCGGACCCAAGCCCACTGCTACCCATTTGAGCTCTTTTGGCCACATTTTTGGCACCAGACGTCCATATGATGAACCATAAATAGTGTTTCTAATATTGGAGTGAAAAGGTCCCCTTGAGTAAAACCCACTATAGTTTTGGATAAATATGGGGTATGGGCTGGTTGGATCAAGCATGAATCCAACCGGGCCCCCATGACTAAAAAGCTAATAACTCACAGACCGGGCCACTGATTGACGCACCGTCGATTGAGTTGAGACCCCTATGATGTGATAGCCCTTTTAGATACTTCTTCATGGGACATCATGGCATTTGGAGTATCAGCCAGTAGATTTTGGAATGGATCATCCAGGAGACAAACGAACATAGGATGAGAACCCAGTGGCTGGCTGAAACTTGAGGGCTACTGACCATTTCGACTTGAAGGGACTCGACTGGCCCAGTGTGGAGCACCGTGGTGATGTGGTAGACCCATGGTTGGGAGCGCCTTGGTGACGTGGCAGAACCGTGGTACTCTATAGGAGGAGTACCTAAGCAGGATATGAGGGGGAGCACCTTGGTGATGTTGCAGTCCCATGGTGGGGAGCGCCTTGGTGATGCGACAGACCCACGGTACTCGACAGGGGGAGTATCTCAACAGTCCAAGGTTATTGGAAAGCACCTCTACCTTAGAAGTTGAGATGATGGTGGTGATTCATGAAAATTTATTTTGTTATGTTAAAAGGATGGAACATCATCTGGATAGAGATTGATTCCACCACCATTTTGAAAGATATTTGGAATGGAGTGATTTATCTTACATGGCCTCTCAATGCACGATGGATAAACTCCTTAAATTCCATTCTTGAAATCAGAGACATTGCCAACCATACTTAACGAGAAGCAAACACGGTTGCGGATGACCTTGCCACAAAAGATTAATCCAAACCAGGACATGGAGTGATTCTATGTTTGTTGATCTAAATCCCAATTTCGTTAGGGATTTTAATAAGATACCATCTTTCCATTTCATGTAAACTTTCACCCTCTTTTCTTTATTAATAATTTTTTTCTTCGTCCTTAAAAAATATATCTAAGTAAGGTTATCTCTTGATTTCATACATTATTGTTTACCCATGTTGGATTTTTTGAGACCATGAGGGTCTTGTGTCCCTACTGAGTATCATTATACTCACCCTTGCACGGGCTATGGTTTCATCTTGTTGTGTTGGATACAGACAACAGACAGTACTGACTGAAGATGAGAGTACCAGGACTGGATGGTACTCGGAGGTGGACCACACGAAGTGTTGGTACACAGAGGAGACGTGTGGACACATTGTGCAGAGGAGGAAGAAGGACCCCGAGAAACCCTGAGAGGGGTGGGTTGAATCAGGGTGAATAATTATTCTTTTAAAGTGATGGATCTTGTTCCCACGTTGGTAGGAACTTGTTGAACATCTATGATGAATATGATCAGAATGTAAACATTCACATGCACAGAGAAGACACAACACTTTTTACTTGGTTCACCACTTAGGGCTACGTCTAAGGGGCATCCACCTACAGGTTGTCAGTCATACCAAATTCCACTAAACATCCCTATATGTGGATAAAAATGGTTCAAGAATAGTTACTCTGTCCCTGGCTTACTACCTTTAAAATTGTTCAGGGATAGCTCACTGCTTCCCTCGGGTCACTCCCATTGACTCCCCCTAGCTCACTGCCCTTGGTGAAGTCACAATCAGTTTATAGACGTGAAGGTCTCTTCATAATTGCAAAAGAATACATCCTCTATTGAATGTAGATGCTCTTTTGAATTCAACTTTCACTCATATACTAATCCCACTTTTCACCGAAGGTATCGGGCAATCTTCCAGTTTCCGTGCAGCTCTAAAATGACCAATGTACAAAAACCTCACCTGGAGCTTTACTCCAAGACCAGCATTCAAGTTTCAATAATGGTGCGCAATTCACATGCGTGGTACAAATTCGGCACGCAGGTTTCACCAACCCACTTGCGTGGCACTACTTCTTTCAAATCCAAACTTGCGCGATGCTGCGCCTTTAACTCCCAAACCGCCTTGGTCGCGCAACCAACAACCGGCACGCTGCCTCTAATTGCGCGACCCAAGCACTACTTGTATGAAGAGAGCTCAAAAAATCAATAAGTCTTGAAATTCGTCACAAATGAGGAGGGGTTGCCCTCTATTTATAGGAAATCTGGACCCCCTGCGCGGTGGTGCGCAAGTGTCCTCACGGTGCGCAAGTCCCGGTGTGCTACTCCAACCGCCCTCGCCTTCTGTCGCACAACTCACTTACACGACCCAACCAATACATGCGTAACCTACTTTCCTTTTCCATATTTTGAAGTTATGATCATGAAGAACAACCAGCGCGCAAGTTTCCAAACCTCATAGGAATCGTCGTGCATGTCTTTTTCTCAATGAGCAGGACACATGCACGACCTGCCCAAAACATCCGCGGCCCTTATCCTGAACTTCTACTAAGTGTTGACAAAAAACACAAACCATACTCGAATTCATGCATAGAATACCATGGTTCCAACAATATCCCCCTTCAGGTTTGTTGGTAATCCGAAAAAAAATTCATGAGATCCCCGTCCATGTACAAACCAAAAACGCAAGAATCAACTCAGCCAACACTCTAAGTCTACGTGAGAAATTATCGGTATATAAAACAAGAGTGGAAGCTTGAATTGGGTTCCAGTTTTTGTGAAGCTCCAAAATGACCAGCGTACAACAACCTCACCTAGCGCGCTTCTCCAAGACCAGTGCACAAGTTTCCATAACGGTGCGCAAGTCACTTGCATGGTATGAATTAATTGCGCTGGTGTCACCAACCCACTTGCGCAGAACTGCCTATTTCAACTCCGTGCATTCGTGCTGCTATGCCTTTAACTCCCAAACCTCCTTGGTCATGCAGAAAACAACCGGCGCGCAACCTCTACTTGTGTGACCCATCCACTACATGGGTGATGAGAGCTCAAAAAATCTCTAAGTCTTGAACTTCATCACAAATGAGGAGGGGTGGCCCTCTATTTATAGGAAATCTGGACCCCCAGCGCGGTGCCGCACAGGTGTCCTCATGGCACACAAGTCCCGGCACGCAGCTCCAATAACTTTCGTCTTCTGTCGCACAACTCATTCGTGCGACCCAACCAATACTTGCATGAACTACTTTCCTTTTCCATATTTTAATGTTCTGATCATTAAGAACAAATGGCACGAAAGTTTCCAAACCTCATAGGCATTGGTGTGCAAGTCTTTTTCTCAGCGCGCAGGTCACTTGCGCGACCATCCCAAAACATGCGCGGCCCTTATCCCATTTCCAATTTTCCATGTTCTGATCTCGAAAAACACACTGTGCACAAGTTTCATCTCCTTCATGTACAAGGAATGCATGTCACTTTTCCATAAACACGTTTCTCCATTTGTCGATTTTCAGGCCCAAAAATTTGGCAATCACTGGGAAACTGTACCACCTTCAATAATGTTGTCTATTTGAACTGTATGATCACATTGCTGGTAAAAATTTGGAACATCCACTGAGGAATGACAAAAAACACAAACCATACTTTAATCCATTCATAGAATACCATGGTTACAACAGAGGCAATCTGTACCTACCCTTAATTTAGGATCCTCAGAGGATGACCTGCCAACTTGTGTTCCCCTTTTATTCAGTTGTATTGTATCACATTTGTAATTGTACTTTCCAGTTGGTCTTGTATTCTGGACCCATTTTTACTTTCAACACTCTTTTGTTGTACAGTTTACTTGGTGTTTCGTATCCAGATGTGTGCTTTCTTGTGTGTGTGTGTTTATATGTTATAAAGGAAATTTCATTCCAGTTTTATAGAATGATACCTTTGGGGATACTCATCATCCATTGTCCTATGGAAGGTGGTCTTGGGGTAGTAACGGCGTGGGCCCTAACGGACGAGTCATGAAAATAAACAACTCAATAAACACCAGAAACAATGAAAATAATTAATGATTATTAACAAATGAGTGAAAAAATACTGTAAAGGGATCATATATAAATATTTTAAATATTAATATGGATATTTTATCAGTTAATGACATTATTAAAAATATTATATTTGAGTTTAAAAAAGGTATGTAAAAAACTAAATTGCGAGTTATGGGATTTCATCTCAATTTAAATTTCGTTGAGATATATTTTTTTATGAACCATTTTACTTTAATGTGGTATATTAAAACCCGTTGAAATTTATTACCGTGAATATATTATTATTTCTTTCATTTTAATTTTTACATTCAATTATATTATCCAATGTGATTTCACTTGAAAATTACAAAGTCCTTAATGTTATTAAAAAATATCACTTTCTTTTTTAATTGTTATCTTCCTATTAAAACAATGTATTTCATGTGATACATAATCATTGAAATTACATTTAACTCAAGTATCCACATATTTTTATGATGGAAATTATTATTTCATAAACCATATATTTTTATTCCATATGGTGTTTATTTTGATATTTACATGATAAACTAGGGAAATACTAACAAATATGTATATTTTAATTAAAAATGATATTTTATGATAAAAGTAATTATTTATGAATTAAATTTTTTATTAAATATATTAGGAATTTTTTTCAATGGATATGCTGAGTGGGTCCTATAATTCATATATCGCTTTGATTCATTTACATGTCTCATGAGATAAATTAGTTGACCTAATTAAAAGGGATTCAACATATAGTTTTTAAACATCGCATGAAAGGTTTTATGGTGTTTGTTTTCATGTACCTCAGACATGATGCATATTAAATAATAATTAACTCTATTGATAATTTAGTTATTGATAATTTTTATCCCTGAGAGTTGTTCCTTATCATTATATATTGATGCAGTTCACTCTCATTGTATTGATAAAATTATGTTGCGTTTGTAGTTATTTACCTTTCAATATTGATCGTCACTTATATGATCAAAAAATTCATGTTATTTAAATATAATTTTTTCAGTTATTTACCATTCCATATTTATTATACTATTTTATTCATTATTTATTCCGTCATACTTAATCCTTACTGAGAATTTGATCTCACCCATATTTTTTCCCTTTCCTAGTATTCTATGATGTTTACTAAGAATGATATACATGTATATGATATATGGAATTAACATATTCTACACATATTAAACATTAATTTGTAATTTCTTTTTTTCAATTATAATATAAGACTCATGTATGAGTAAATTTTACAAAGATTAATAAATTGAATAGTACATTGGTATTTGAATCTTGTATCCTTGAAAATGTAATGGTTGTAGTCACTAGCTCCTGGATAATAGGGCATAGGTCGCTAATAAAATTTCAAAAAAATTAGAAAAATGATTAAAAAGTAACCAAATTTTCGTAAATCCACCAAGAATATGTAATATATTGACATATAATTGAAATCAATAAATACACCATCAACATACCATAATATTTTCAATCTCCATAATTCACACAGAGAAATGTTTGAGCAACATGTGACACTTTAATATCACAAAATGTAACTACTTCATGGCATGTATTTATCATTTTGTATGAGATAAAATTAATTGGAATTTAATTTTTCAGAATATAACTAAAAATATATACTTTAACTCTAAATAAAATCTTGTATTTAGATATGATGAATCCAAATATTTGAATCTTTTTGGATGGGAACATGCTTTTTTATAATGAAGTTGGACTCCTCCATTTTTAGAATCACTACTACTAAGACATGTACGTAATCACAATGGTATGTTTAGTTATTCTCACTAAAGAAACAACATTTAAAATTTATAAACTACACTCACACAGATGTTTCAATGGCTATATGGAGAAGACCATACTCACCATTCCCATCAAAAATGTGTGGTCATTCCTAGAATCTAGTTTTGAATTAAATTTTCACCAACATATTGATCCTTACGAATAAATACACCATAACTAGATCCAAAACCACATTAGGGAAACCAAATTTGGGAATTTATTTTATATCCCAACTATGTCTTGTTCTGGGGAATGATGATTCATGATTGGATTTAAAAATCACTTTTAGAAAACATATATGTGTCACCAAAATATCCCCTATAGCTACATCAAGATTATGCATTTTTAATTTGTAAAACATCTACTATGAAATGACTAGAAATATGGTTTCGTATAAAATATTATATTTTTGTCACCCTCCTTGTAACAAAGAATAACATTCCTTCTTCTATACAGAATAGTACCTACATGATGTTTCAGCTCATCAAAAATCACAGTAAGATGACATATCATCCTTATAAAAGTAGTTTCTACCATTAACCAAATCAATAACATAGGTAACTCCACATATTGGAGGGTCTTAGTTCTTCCCCACGTGGTGCTCTATTCTTCACCTTCACACCTTTTAGTATTTACCCACATTGGTACTCACATGCACAAATACTCACTCAACTAAAACATTTGATCTTATCCACCACCATTATAAGTCTGGTTTCATGCTTTTTCTCCATGATAAGGATTACCTTCATTTTTCATCAGCCACTTTTAATGATTTATTGATTAATACAAGTGATCCCACAATTACCAATTCTTTATTTTCTAGAGGTGTATTTTCTATTTCAAATTATAACTAAAACACCCTCTTCATCTTCATTAGGAATATTTATTATATAAAAATGACTTAACCGACATCACCATAGCATTCTGAAAGAAATTTTTAAGGTTTTGTTCCCTAATCATCTTTAATTCCTAGATAGATAATTACTCCAATATTTTATAACTAATACATTTAAAACATATTGAAACATTTAAATTTTATATAATAAGACAATATTTTTAAAACCCCATTAATTATTCATAATTAAACGAAAAGTATGAACCTTTTCATGACATATTCTTTTTCTAGATGACAACTAAAATCCCAAAAAATCATATTTTTGGACAATATATCAAAATATTTTATACTTGTTAACAAAAATCCAAATTCAATCAATTTAATTAATCCATTTTTCAGCAACTTCAACTAATCCTTGACATACATTGTCTAAGACCAACATTGAATCTTTAAACAACATAATGATCAATCATTGTATCCATCAATATCCATTTTCCCCATCATCAACCTATATTGTTAAAAAATACAACATAGAAGCCAGGGGTTACAAAAAAAATTTGCATTTGTTTTTTCGATGATGTAATCTCTTCTTCCTATCCCTTTAGTAATAAAATCCAAAGGGTAGATTTCATGCCCATTGAATCTCGATATTTTTCCATTGGTGTTAGAGTTTCATGGGTAGATAATTCCATATAGATAATTACACCATTAAATTGAGAAGAAAATTGGGTTTAAAAATTTTAATCTTTTACCTTTACGAGAAAAAATCCACAGGATGAAATCTCCAATATCTTAACACACCATCATCATTTTTCATTAACCACCTATTTATTAACTAAATTATCTATATAGAAAATGTCTAAAATGTATGGTTTGGATTTCCCTTCCGCAAAATACATCTTTAAATAAACATCCATGGTAGTTGTATTAACTTAAAGATGTTGATTGAATTTACCACATAGAATTTAGGCTTTGAAAAACTATGAATGCCTACATAAATTTGTATTAGTATAAGAAAATAAAGTCTAATTTTACCTCCTGAAAGTTGTAAATGTAACACACATAAGTCAATAATTCTAAATAATATTTATCCATCTATATTATTTTACATCAAATGAACTGTGATATCATCAAGATAATTACAAAACAATCAATACTTAAATCATTAAAACAAAATATATTGAGACTTGACAATTAATTTATCAATTCATTCCACTATATAAAATATTTCTAGTAATACATATTAAACTATATATCCTTTAATAATTCATAGAATTATGAATTGGTTATTATGGTAGACCCAACATATTACAATTCACTAGATATCACACTAAAATAATTAATTATCTCAAATATATATTCTTTTTTAGCACATTTTCTCCATAAATTATATCTCCCCTTTAATTATTCCTAAAATTAAAAAAAAAGATAGGATCATCTATAATAAATTAGAATAGGGGATACTTATATTTACCTTATATTTATCAATATGAAGAGTGCATATAGAACACTATTTTCACTTTTCCACACTCATGGAGTCTATTTTCATATGTAAATATAATTTAATTGAATGTAATTTATTAAAAATAACTTTAATCATGTTGTTTTCTTGTTTACAAAAATGATAGCTTATTTTACCTTAGATTTATTTACCACTAATGGTTCTATATACAATATAGGTTTCTTTTATTTCTATAAATCACATTACTTCGTAAACTATTAATGTACATTTTATTTAATTTTTTAGTACATACATTTCCATAGGACATACATTGAACATGTTCATTTTTAGTTTTAGAGAACAATGATGTTTTCCTTATCATGAAACCACTTTTAATGTCACTCTAATATTTTTTTTGGAATAATGCTAGTGTTAGAGTTAATTTTTATACAAAATTTAACATGAAATACAATCTTAATTTATCATTTGAAATCAGTTTCTAAATAATAATAGTTTATCCATATCTACAGGGTGATTTCTCTCTTTTCTCATAGTAGATGTTTGAATGAAATTTCATCTTATGATATTGATAGAATGGAAAGAATTTATAAAATAAGATGCATAAATTATATATTGTTCTTAATGAATTATTTGGTAAAACATTTAACCTTCATTAAATTGAAAAATTATTTCCAATCCTTTATAATAGAAACTAGAGATACGATCATACATCCCACAGAAGAAGCGCAAGTTTCTACAACTTCATATATATATCATACAACTTCTATTACCTAATTTTGTAAATATTTTATTCCTATTTATAATGTCAATAGTATCTTATCTTTTCTTCATATTTTCAATTTTTTATTTATTTCATTCATCGGGGAGGTCTCATCATATCCAATACCTGATTTTTTATTTTAATTTGATATTTCGAACATGATAATCTATTAATTTTTTTCCTTTAATGAGGAATATCTATATTTTACCTCTAACTAAAAGATATTTTTAATTTTAATTTAATAAATATTTGATTTTTTTCTTAAAATTGGTAATAGATAATTAAACATCTTTTTTAGCTCAGATTAGCTCTTATTCTAACTACTGAATCTTTTTATATACTAATTCAACTTGTGAAAGATGTTCTATTATTAGATTCTTGGAACAAGATGTCTCATCAACTAATTCATGATAAAGATTTTCCAACATACCATCCTTACCTATTATCATAGAATTCAATATAGTAAATTATTATTTAATTCAAACATTCTTTTTTGTAGCCTTTATTTTCCCATTTGCAGTTTTGTTAGGTATGTAACATGTCTAACATTCTGTATTTTTAAAATTTTAATTTCTTTTATGATAAAATTATTTCCATTTTTATTCATCTTTTAGTTTTTCAATCCTAATAGAAATATCCTCTAAATATTCATCATTGGAGACATTTTTATATATAAGGTTTTTTCTTACATCAATAAGTCTATTTTTTAAGAATTTAATTTTTTCAACCTCAATATTCAAGATATTTATCTTTCATTCATTGGACATCTTCTACACCAGTTTCTTTGGATTTTATTTTTTTACTAACAACTAAACTCTTATAAAAATCACAATACTGAATTTTTTTTCACCAAAATATCTCCTCATAATCGATTTTTTCAACATCATTTGGAATAATATCCTCCTAAATGATTACCATAACACCATTAAAATCATTAATAGATCCAGAATCTTAATTTTTTATAATTTTCTCATCATGTATTCTGGTATACCTCATTTTCATTTATCAATTTCCATAAACTAGTCTACAATATATCATTATTATACTGATTTTTTATAATCTAATTTCCTTTCTTTAGTATATATTAATGAAAATGATTGAGAAATCTAAAACATAAACTCGAAAAAAAAATAAGATCATGTTATAAAAAATGAAATTAAATAAAATGAATAATGTGTTTTAATAACACTTATTTGGTCTAATTAGGTACATTGATGAGAGATACCCTTAGGGGGTGAATCAAGATAGGGAATCATACTTCATATTAGATAATATTATTTAAACATTGAAAATGCTATGTTATCATGAAATCTAATAGATAGTTTTCAAATATTTTCACCACATATTATATATTGATCTAATTATTAATTCAACCCTTTATCAAATGTTATCTATAATTTTTAACACACATTGTAGAATGTAAATCTTATATGCACATTGATATAAGTATCTTACATGTTTCACCTACACTGCAATAATCCAAGGAGCGTGTGGCATTATTATTACATGTATCACTCCTGATCTCACCAATTTTACAGATGTTTTAGGATATTCCTACTATAACATCCTGTAAAATGGTTTCATGATATTTCATTTCTTCCTTGGGATTAGATCACATAATTCGTCTATTTTTAGACTTGTAATTGAAACAATAAATAAGTTGGATTTCATCCCAAAGAACAATATCACCATTTTTTTTTTGATGAAAAAATGTTGATATGCATGTTTTGAAATCCTATTTCTACTCAATATGCATACAATAAAAATAATTATGAGAAACATTTTATATACATGACATGTCATGAAAATAGATTATTGAATAATATGTTTGTAACTATAATAATATTTTCAAACCAAGAATGTATTAATCCTCTTCATTTTGATCCAAATATAATTTTGTTTATTATTATCCCTATAATATATTGAATGGTAATATCTATCATCCATTATTAGATTTTTTATTTATATCCATCTGTCCAACAATTTAATATTTACTTCTAAATAGTGAATATTTTTATCTCTTTTTCAAGTGGCCAATCTATTTATAATATTAAAATTATAGGAGCATGCTCGCTCATTAATGATTCTTATGGATAATAGAAATATGATCAATCCTATCAAATTTCATACATTTTAGGGAATATGGGGTCTATGGATATAACCAATAAAATCATAAAACGAAACATGGATGGATCATGCATTACAGATTATATATGGGTGAGGTTTTATCAACATTCCTAAAGTCATTATTATACTATACTTTAGTTGCTACTTTGTATGAGGGGATTCGAATAGGGTATAACATTTCATATTTATTAGAGGAAACAAATTATTTTACACCCACAGTATCATGCTTCAATCGTTAAAAATAGAATCGTCTATTCATCAAAACTCACTTTTGGAGATGATCATCACCCTATGGTCCAATCACTTATCATATTCACAAATAAAATTGGATGTAACAACATAGGTATTTATAGATTAATAATTTCTCATATATATTAATATTTTTGAATCATATATTAATTTTAAGATAAAGAGGAAACATTTTCCAATATTGTACTTGACACACAACAATGGTTTTCTCCAAATTATTATGTTGCACACAATGTTGAGTTATAAAGAAAAATAATACAATATTATAATTATTATTTTAAATGATAGTTACTATCTATAATTTATATTGGAAGGAATGAATATAATTAACTATATTATTATTTTACATATTTTTTCAATGTTTTTACATTTATCCAATTAATATTAGAGGCCTAAAAAGAGTATGAACCCATTTTTAAGCCTAAAAAATAGTAAAAGGTTGTTTTACTGCCTCTTATTGGCAACCCCATTTTGAATCATGTTTTTTTCACTCTTATTTGTTCTATTATAAAAATTGAACACATTATATAGAAGGGGGAGTAAAAATATACATTGCATAAATTTTTTTTTATTTTTATGATAAAGTTCATTTTTAATGTATTTGAAAAAAATTATACATTTTAAGTCAATCTATCTTTTCATAATTTTCATTTATATAGATAAAATTTATTTTTAAATAGTTATAATGTTTAATTGTATTATTTTTTAAAATTTTATCCAATTTAGGTAATTGGATGTAATTTGACTTTTAAACTGAACATAAATAGATGTTGATATTTTGATTGATATTACATCTTAAAAACACACTTTTTTTCTTTTGAAAGTGGGAATTAATTTTAAATTAATTAATGAAAATTATGTGATTGTAATTTGGAAAAAAAGATTCCATATTTGGAGTCATGATATCCAAATTTTATAAATAATTACTTTCTATTTTTGTACATTATGAATATTTACTTCAGTTATTATTTTTATTTACCATGGTTAAAAGGTAAATCAGGTAATTAAAGATAAAAAATAATATTTTAATAATACAAAACTACCATAAAACTTGTCCTAATACAATTGGATGGGAAATGAGAGTCCATGTTCATCCATGGGTCGATTGTGGGACCCAATGGAGCCACATGGGTGTGATAATCACATGTTATAAGAATTAATATAATGTAAAGAGAAATATAACAAAAACATGTATTTTTTACTAAAAAAATTAATATGGGGTTATATAATATATCTCATAGAATATAATTAGTAATTATAAAGCTAAAAATATTTACTATATCATGATTTTATATTTATAATTATTGATATTATATAAATAAATTTAATTATGACACAATGATGATGTTGTGATTGCATCATTAATAAAAGATTCAAATAAATGATATTATAAATATGAAAATAAATATTATTTAACATCATTAATGTCATTCAAAAATTATCTAGGTGAATATGACATGTTACGATTGATAATTGTTTTTATAAATCATTAGGCATTAATTAATTTTTTAAAAATTCAGGTTTAAATAGTGTCCAAAATTGATCTAATTCACATCGTTAAATATAAAATTGTTTATTAAATGATATTAACTTCCTAAAAGTCAGATATTATTCAAAATGGTTAATATATGAAAAAATATATCATAAATTACATTCTTATGCGTCTTTTTACATTATATGGTATTTACATTTACCCATAATATGTAAATAACATGATATCACTATAAGATTAAAATTGGTAAAATAAATGTTTAACCATCAGGATAAGGATAAGAAATATACAAAACATGTCTCAAAATTTCTATATGATGGGTATTAGAACATAAATAAATTTATATTTGAATTAAATTTTTTTTGGACAATTTTTAATCTAAATTTAATTTATAATAAATTAATATTTGAAGACTTTCCCAAAGTCCCCCTCCTCCCACTTATAAAAGGGCAGCACCTCTACCCACATACTCACACCTGTCAATATGATTGTATAATACTATTTATGCTTAAATAAGATCCCAAAATTCCTCCTTTACTCTTATAACATTTACGTTGGTAAGAAGGAAATCTAATAAAGCCATTTATCTAATGTCAAAAAAAGATACCTGATTTAGAGGTAATGTCCTCTCTCTTGTTCCTTTTTTTATTTTCCCTATTCACTCCATGTGAACATATTATTTCATCATTAAAAAACAACACTAGTATCTATAATATACTAGGTTTTTTATGTGATTTATTCAAACTACACTTACACACACCTCCATCTAAAGGATATGGACATACTGTTTCAATGTACGGTGATCTACTGCCTCACGAAATGATGATTGTTAAATTTTCTCCAGCCACCTATCATAATGGCTATTATTATGGAACTAAATTTATATATGGTATATATTATATTAACATTTTCACTATTATTATTTATGTTTTATTTACCAAATACCTTTATAAATTTTATGATATTTAATTACGATAATTTTATTTGAGGATGTGCAGACAATCACCTCCCTGTAGTGATATAACTCATTTATTCTATGCATGGATTGTATAAAGGATTTGTTTATTAATACAATTTCACATACATGAAATAAATATAACAATGGTATTATAATATACATTTAATAAATTTTATTATTATTCATTTAATATAACAATGAAATTAAAGTAGTATTATTGCATAGGTAAGACCGAATGTCTCCTTGAACGGTGAATTTCATTTCATATCTTCAAATGATATGAAATATTATATATATACATATATATATTGGATATATATGATATTTAAATATTGTATATTATTTTAGATAAAATGGAAATTTTACCAAATGGACAATTTGTAATTATAATAAGTTGGTTTTTGACTCATGTCCCGAAGATTGAAAAAACGTCCAATATGAACTCAAATAATGAACTAATTTATATAACATGGTAGTAATTTATATATAAATAATAAAAAAATTAAAAAGGATCTAAATAAATTATAAATTATCCTATGTTTATTGTTCAGTAATATATATAATGAATGAGACAATTTAGACTCAAGGTAAGAGTATTCATCTCAATCTCCTTTCATTGAGGAATATTTTTAACTATACGAGACTCCCTTTTAGACGTTGTATAAATCCCTTATAATTTTAATTTCATTCAAATAGTATATTTTTTATTCTGTGAAGTGTTTTACTAATAGAAAAAAAGAATTTATCAATTAAACACACGCGGTGACAACGACGTTTCCCCTACCATGTGGATTATATAATATTTTGATTCCATAAAAATCCGTAATGTTTTTAATAGTAATAAAATACCACAAACCCTTTTTATGTATTTTGGTATAGAGAATGGTTTTGAGAAATAATTGATTATTTAAATATCAGGAAATAATATATTTTGATTGAAATTTTGAAATTTTATCTTTCTGTTATTATTGGGTTATGTTTTATGATTGTGTTATGGTTCATGGGAATTGTTTATGTATATGGGTGTTTCCATGATAAATTGATGGACGGAGAGCCCAAGATAAATTTCAAAATCATTTATTAACATGTTAAAGGTAATCTTTATGTTTTCCCTTAATATATTTATGGAATATACTATGTCGGGTATTCCAAAATGTAACCATAATGGTTACTCCCTATATAGTTATGAAAGAAAAAATGTATTTATGTTAATAGTGCCACAAGATAGATTTATTATTTATTATTTCAATAAGTTATTGATAAATCTTATGATTTCATGAGGTATGTTAATAGGGTTATGTTTTATGAGAAATAAATATGATTTCATTGATTTTAAGGTATTCATGGACTAATGTTTTTTTCTTTATTTTGTATCCCTCAATAAACATTTTATGAACATCCCCTTTTTTTAAAAGTTATTCTCATCGTATAAATAAGGGAAAGATAAAGGAATAATTCATGAATATTTTTATCAATAAAATAATACTTTTTTTTATTTAAGGAGTTTTATTATTGTGAATAAATTAAATAGATTATAAGTGTCTACTTTGTAATTTTTGTGACGTAATGTATTAGTTGTGGTCTAATCCTATAAAACTATAATCCTGAAAATATCCTCAATGTAAATTCCAAACATAACTCATGACTATTTAATGTTTATGTCTGGAGCATTATAGATGGTATCATGGGTCTATTTAGATAAATTTAGGAGTTAAGATATTGTTAAATGAATAACCATAAATTATTTTTACTTTATGGTATGATTGTAATAATATAGCATCTAATTATTACCATGTTTCTTTGTCTAAGATTTGCCAATGTCCAGAATGGTATTCTATAGAGGAAACATGGAAGCTATGATGGGATGACATCAAGATGAAAAAATCCAACAAAATATTCAACTATAAATGATCAAAATTGGAATAAAATTGTTTTTTTCAATGGTGGAATAGTTGAATCAACCAATAAATAGTGGTGGTATCCTTGCACAGGATCTTCCAGATCAACCAAAAAAAACATGTCGGTAGTGGATCATTTCATAAGCCCACACCCCCATCATTCAGAGGATCATCTGACTCTGTGCAATCTGAAAGGTGGATTTAAGAACTAGAAAAGATATTTGATGTCATTTGGTGTTCAAAAAATCAATAGGTTATTCATTGAATTTACAATTTTGAAGGTGAGGATTATATTTAGTGGTTGATGGTTAAAAATATTAAGGAGAGTGGGAATATTTCTTATCTTTATTGGGATTCATTAAGAGGTATGTTCCTTGACAAATATTTTCCTATAGACGTTCAAATTAGGATGGAAAAAATAATTAATGAAATTACAGAAGTAGGATTACTTAGTGGCTTATTATGAATAAAAATTCACTCAACTAGCATGGCATGATCGAAATTTCATTTGGGATATTGATAGTAAAATTAATCATTTTTACTCGTTAATAATTCCATATTATCGAAGGGAATTAGATTATCATGAGTTCAAAATTTATGGAAAATAGTTATATGTGTCGAGAAGGTTGAAATAGAGTTTTTTGGGGATCATGTGTTCTCTAAAAACAACAAAATAAGAGGTTGAGGTGAAATATGAATGGGAAGAACTCTCCATGGAAGTAGGATGGTAAGAAGCTTATGAATATTTTTTGTGTAAATATTTGTAAAAAGAACACTATGGAATTAATTTTGAATTATGGTATGTGCTTCTAATGTGGTAAAATGGGTCATAAGTCTTGTAAGAAAACAAAATATTAGTGTATTGGTAAGATAAATTATGATTTATAGTGAGGAATATTTTTATGTCCATGAAATGGTTCATTGTGCAAATCAGTGTTCAAAAATGAACTCAAATAATGGAAAGAACCCACACTACAGGTAGTAAGGGTCGGAGAAATTCTTTCTAACTAAATCCACATATGTTCTCTCATCAAATGATGTAGTATCATGAAAATTATATGTTTATTCAGATTATGCCAATGTGTTGTTTGATTCATAGTCGACACACTCATTCAATTCTAGGAAATTTTATAGAATATTGGGAATTCCATCTCAAGACATGAATCTTGACCATGTGGAAAAATCAATTGGAAAAAATTTTGAGACAAAAAGAAATTATAAGAAACTGTATGTCCTTGTCTATGGAAAGGATCTATCTATAGACCTTATTGTTTTCATCCATTAGATTTGGATGTTATATTGTGTATAGATTGTCATTTTGTTTATCATTCTAGGATTAAATGTAGATATAAAGATGTTCCTTTTCCGAAATAATTTCAGTCATGGTACGTGAATTAACCCCTAATTTTGATAACATATCATGAAGCTGATAAAGTAGTATAATATGGAAATTAATGTTACCATGAAAATATTTTTGAAAATATAGCACTTGTTCCGATTAATGATGTGTTAGTGTTTTATGAGTATATTGATGTTTTTCTCGGTGAATTGCCTAGTATAATACCAAATCTAGAAGTAGAATTTAATGTTGAATTGTTTACTAATTATAATCCAATATCAAAACCCCATTATCGAATGGCTCTAAGTGAACATTTAGAGTTAATGAATAAGTTGCATGATTTATTAGATAAAGGTTTCATTCGACCTAACACATCACCATTGGCCACTTCTTTCTAGTTTGTTAAAAGGAATAGTTGTTCAAAGAAACAGTTCATCAATTATAGATCCTTATATAACATCAATGTTAAGAGTATATATCATTTTACTTATATCAATGATTTGTTTTATCATTTCTAGATAGCTCAATATTTTTCAATGATTGACTTGAGGTCGGGGTCCCATGTGTGGAATGTAAAGGAAGCAGACATTTTGATGACCACATGTATCACTAGATATGCTGGTTATGAATTTGTAGTTATACCTTTTGGGTTAATCAATACAGTTTTTATATTCATGGATCTTATGAATAGAATTTTGTTTGAGTTCTTGGATAAGTATGTTGTTTTGTTTTTGGTGATTTTCTGTTATTTTTTAAAAGTAAATATGTGTACAAAAACCATTTATGATTTTTCAGACAAACAATAATAGATAAGAAACTCTAGGGGGAATTCAAAATGTGTGGGTTTTGGGTAAAAAAAATCATTCTTTAGTCACATTATATCTAAAGATAGAATAACCGCTGATCACTCAAAAACAAAAGATGTTGAAGGCTAGACAAGACCCAAAAATATAACTGAGATTCATATTTCTTATGGTTTATTAGGTCATTACTAGTGGTATTTTCAATATTTTTCATGGTTATCTATCCCAGTGACCCTGTTCAATCGAAAATGTATTAATTTCATATAGACAAAAGAATTTGATGTATGTTTTCAAGATTTTATATGAAGATTGGTGAATGCTCCAGTTTTGGTACTACCTTCTAGAAATGGTGAATTTTTATATATAGTGATTCTTCGTAGAAAGAACATGGATATTTTGTAATGTAGAATGAATTTATAATTACATATACTTCATGTCAGTTGTAAACTCATGAGTTAAATGACCCTAAACATGATTTTAAATTTGCTACAATTGTTTTTGCATTAATAATTGGAAGGAATAATTTGTATGAAATAATGTGTGTAATATATTATTATCACAAAAGATTGAAGTATGTATTAACTCATAAGTAATTAAACATGAGATGGATGATATGTATAGAATTAATCATGTAGTATGATTGGAAGAATAATTACCATCCTGGAAAGGAAAACGAAGTGGTTGACACTTTGATTCGAAAGAGTAATACTATATTAACCATGAAATGTTTGGAATGAGACCCTTTGGATTGTGATTTGTTGAATTTTGGATTGGAATTTGTTGGTGCAGGAAATTCCTCTATTTTGTTTTAGGTTTCAGTAAAATCGTCTCTAGTAGATAGAATGGTGAAATTACAGAAAGATGACATTTAGTTACTGAAAGTGGTATAATTGTTTTAGAAGGGTAAGTTACCTAAATTTATCATTGATAAAGATTGTGTTTTGAGGTTTTAAAACAGTTCATGTTTTCCTTGATATTCACAGTTGAAGAAAGTGTTCTTATGTAAGGATCATAATTCTCTATTTTCAATTCATCATGGATGTACTATGATGTATAGAGATCTTCATGAGTATTACTGGTGGGATGGAATAAAAATAGATATTTCTAACTTTACTATGAAGTGTTTGACATATCAACATGTTAATAAAGTATAAAAGTTACTTAAATGGATGCTTAAGACATTTCTAATGCCATAATGGAAATGGAAAAATGTTTTCATGGATTTCATAGTGGTACTACCAAAAAAATCTTGAGGTAATAAAAAAATCTGGGATATTGTAATTTTATTGTAAATCTAATCATTTTCATCCTATTTGAGATAATATGTCATTATATCACCCTTCTCAATTTTAGATGAAATAGAGAGTTCCAATATGTGGAGTTCCCCTCTCCATTTTATCTGATCATGACCCCAGGAGCACTTCTATCTTTTATAAGGGCCTTCAAATATTGATGGGAACTGAATTAACTTTCAATACAGTTTTTTTACTGAAATTTGACAGGTAGTCAGAATAAACAATTAGGACTATAGAAGATATGATACATGATTTCTCAATGAATTACTGTGGATATTGGGACAAACATCATTCATTAGTTGAGTTTCCTTATAATTATAGTTTTCATTCCAGTATACAGATATCACCATTTGAATCATTATATTGAAATAGGTGTTGAACTTTGGATTTTTTGGATGAAGAAGGTGAAAGCAAGTTAATGGGACCAGAATTAGAAGAAGATATGGTAAAAAAAATTCAGTTTATTTATAAGCACATGAGAACATCATATAGTATGCAAAAAAAGTTATGTGGATAACAGGAGGAAGGATCATTCTTTCAAGGTTGGTGATCATGCCTTTGTCAAATATTCTTCATGGAAATGATTGATGTCTTTCGGTAATAAGTGAAAGATGAGTATGAGGTTTATTGGACCCTAGGAAATCATGGAGAATTTTGGATCAGTTACCATTAGAGTGTATTTACCTCAATGTTTATCCCATGTACAAATGCGTTTCATGTTTCAATGTTCATAATGTATATGATGGATCCATTTCATTTTTTGTGTCTAGAGGAACTCAAGTTGGAAAAGACTTAAATATATGGAACAACTAGTACATATTTTTGACCACATAGAGAATGTTATATTAAATAAGATAATTTATTAGGTATAGGTTTCATAAAAAGCCCATATGGTTTAAGATTCAACATGGGAATCTAAAAATGTTGTGAGGGATAAATAACATTGCATATTTGATATGTTAATAGAATTGCGCGGACACAATTCCCAAAAGGGGCGAATGATTTAACAACCCAAGTATTTATAGAATAATATTTTTCTATATCAAATAATACATATGAAATATATTAATTTTACATTAAGGAGGACACTTTTTCTTCTATTGTACTCGACAATATGCAATGGGTTTCTCAAAAATCATATGTTGCACACAATGTTGAGTTATACTGAAAAATAATACAATAATATTACTATAATTTTAAATGTCAGTTAATGCACAACCATTGTATTACCAAGAATGAATAGAATTAACTCTATTATGATTTTAGATATTTTTTAAATGTTTTTACATTTATAAAATTAATAATAGAGGCTTAATATGATAATGAATCCAATTTTAAGCATAGACTAATCTTAAAGGCCGTTTTACCACCTTTTGATGGAGAAACCTTTTTAAATAAACTTTTTGTCACTTTGATATGTTCTATTTTACATATTGGTCTACTTATATAGAAATGGTGCATCAAGATTTATGTTGTATAATTTTTCATAAATTTAATGATAATGTTAATTTTTAATGAAATGTGAAAAATAATGCATTTTATGTCAAAACCGCATTTTCATATAATTTATTTATATTGTTGGATTGTCCATTTAATTGGTTTTAAATTATTTTTGAATTATTTTTTATCATTTATTCCAATTCTGGTCATTGAAATTAATTTCAATTTTAAAATGGATATAAACACGTGTCAATCTTTTTATAGTTTTTACTTCATAAAACCTTGCATTTTGGTTTTGACACCAAGAATTAATTTTCAATTGTTTTATGAAAATATTGAATTTGGAATTTAGAAAAAATGATTCCATATTTGGATACATATGTTAAAATATTAGCAAATAAGAACCTTTTATTTTTGGAAATTATGAATAGAATGTTTAATAAATATTTTTATTTATTATTGTTAATTGGTGAACTAGGTAAAAAGGGTAAAAATAACATTTCAATAACATAAAACTACCATAAAGCATGACCGAATGATATTGGATGAGATATTTCTGACCATTTTAATCATTTGGTCAATTTTATGACCCCGTGGAGTACCTTTGTTGTGATAATTCCATTTTATAAAAATTAATTTAATGTACAGAGATATATAAGATAAAAAAGTATATTTTTATAATTTTATTTAAATATGGTGTTATATAAGTGACCACTTAGACTATAAAAAAATAATTATAAATAAAAAACTATTTCATATGTAATATTATTTTATATATTATTTTTTATATTAAATTAATATATTTAATAATGAAACAATGATGATTCAGGGATTGCTTCAATAATAAAAGGTCCAAATAAATGATATTGTAAATATTAAAAAAAATATTATTGTTCAAAATTAATGTAATACATGAACTGTCAAGGTTAATATGACATGGTAGGATTGATTGAGTATTTTTTTTAAAGATTCATGTTGCTATGAATTTTTAAAATTTCATGTGGGACTAGTGTCCAAAATAAAAAGAATTCATAACTTAAAATATAAAATAGTATATTAAACGATATTAAATTCTTAAAAATATAATATTTTTCATAATGGTTAATATAATTCCAAATATATCATAAATGAATCTTTTTTGGGTCATTTAACATGATATGTTAATTACATTACCCCACAATGAATGAATAATATGATATCACTGTATGATTAAAAAGGGAAAAACAACGGTTAAACCAAATAGATAATGATCCTAAAATATACACAACATGTATAGAATATATTGAATGATCAATATTTTACCAATATCATCGTATCTTCTAATTAGATGAATATTTGGACATTTTAATTCAAAACAAAATTTATAATAAATTAATATTTCAATACATTACTAAAGTTCCCCTCCTCCCTCTTATAAAAGGTAACCAAATGTACCCACAAACTCACACATCGCAAGCCCTTTTAATCATTAAAATTATTCTAAAATAAAATTCCAACATTAATTCTTTCTTCTTAGATTCCATAACTTATGAAGAAGGCAATTAATGAATGCCTTTTGGATCAAATCAAAAAAGGTTACATGATTTAGAGGTTACATATTCTCTCAAGTTCCTTTATTTTATTTTCCTCATTCACTCAATATGCTCTTGATATTCATTGATTAAATAACAGAGCCAATATCTTCGATATGTTTAGAGGTATTTATAAGAATGATTCAAACTACAGTTACACACACCTATAACTAATGGATATGAAAATATTGTTTCTCTATGTGGTGAACTAATCCATCATGAAACAATGATTGTTCAATTTCCCCCCACCACCTCTCATATTTTCCAATACGTTGGGAGTGTATTTATATATATTAATATTAATATTTATATTGTCTCTATGATTATTTATTTTTTATTTATAGAAAAGTTGTACGCATTATATAATGTGTAAATATGATAATTTCATTAGTTGAAGTGCGGACTACCACCCATTCAAAATGATATTATTAATTCATGATATACATGGAACATATAAAGGATGGTTTTATTAATAAAACAATACATACATGTTTAAAAATATAATCCTCTTATTATAATAAACATTGATATCATTTTATTTTTATTCTTTTAATATAACAAATAAATGAATGCACTGTTCATGAGTACGTATGACCTACCGTCTCCAGGAATAGTGCATTTCATTTATTATCAACAAATGTTGTGGAATATTATAAATAAATTTATATAGAGTATATATATAATATATAAATCAAGAATACTATTATGGAGACAAATAATTTCAACGACATGGGAAATTTTTAATTGTGACAACTTTATTTTTTGACCCAAGTACAAAACATCGAAAAAATGTATGATATGAACATAAAAGAGTAACTTGGTAATAATTGGTATAAAGTGAATAATAAACTCTAAAAAGTTTCAAAATAATGTATAAATTAATATAGATTTATTATTATGAAATATAATGAATGAATGAGGCAAGTCTGTCACAAAGTGAGGGACCTCTTCTCAATCTCCATTCACTAAGGCATATTTTGATTTATTCACACCATTACATTATATAGTATTTAAACCCCTTTTACAATTAATTTCATTCACAGGGAATATTTTTCTCTAAGAATCATTTAACTAAATGAAAAATGTAATGTTTCTTTTTATCATACATTGTGACATCGACAATTCTACTGCCATGAGATTTATTGGATATTTGGATTCCGTAAAAAGAAAAAATATTTTTAAAAGGAAAAAAAATAACACATATCCTTTTTATGTATGTTTCTATTTAAAATTATTTTTAGAATGAATTGATTATGTCAATATCATGATGTATATATCATGATTTTCGATGTAATTTTCTTTAATTATATTAAATTTCTACGATACTAGGAAAATTTACATCGAGTGATTCCGAAGCCAGGTGTTCCTGGAATGAATTATTGAAAATTTTTTATTGTGCGTTCATTAAATGTGTGAGAATAATTTTCTATCATTTTAACCAGTTCTCGAATTAAATACCTGAGAGAACCGTTGAATTCGCAGTGCCGAGATTCGATTAAAGAAAGCTTCACATCAACCACAATAGGATAGGAGAAAATGATAGAATTTAGACATTTAAAAAAAATATTAAAATAATAATGTTATTTAATTTTTATTTTTCATTTCTTCTAAAGGACATGTGGTGGTGGCGGTACTAATGACTTGTTAACCCATTAATTGGCTTGAATCCTAATTCATTTTAACAACACCATTTGAATTTGGGTTGATAATTTATTAAGTCAACCTGTTAAATTCCTAGTGGTGTTACTCACCCTCCCCCTATATTAATAATATGGAGCTCAGGAAGGAGTGTTGACACAACTTCACCAAGCGAAGAATCTCTGACAATTTACCGAGATGCCAACCACCTGTGGGATGAAACCGGTTTTAGAAAGCAGTGACAAGCGCCACCGAATCATGAACCAACGAACACAGACTCCTCCTCCAATGTAGATGTTCTTTACTTAATCATGAGGCCTGGTTTATTTCTTTTCTAAATTAAAGAGTTGTTGAATCAGTATAATACCCTCTTGATATCAAGCTAACATGGAGAGCATAGGTGAAACAAACAAATCTTGGACCCTATTCCTTTTATTGAAATTTGAAATTTTCATTGCGTACAATTTATTCAGGTTAAATGGGTCCTAGAATAGTCGATTTAATGATGAATAGGGCATCATAGGGTGTCTGTTAACACCTTCATATAGAAAAACAGGCAACCAGAGCTCACCTAGTCACCCACGGAAGACTGTGAGTAGCACGTGTCGGTAAAAGAGGAGATGGCAGTGCGCCATCATTCATCGTTTGTGAATAAGGTCGTGGACAATTCCATGATGGATAGAGACGGAGGAAGGCTCAGGCCGGCCGTTTCGGAGGTGGATGTGTTCTGTCACGTGCCTCCTGAGAAGGGGACCATGACATATAGACATGGGGGACAATGGTAGAAAGCATCAGCCAGTCACCGATGGAGGTATGAGGCCCACCGCCGTGCATCACTGAAGTCTACCGCGGCTCAGAATTCACGGAGGGGGGTCGGTATCTGTTCCCTACTGGTCCTGCGGGCAACCTAGTGGGGCCACGTAACGCCACCACGTATATTTATTAATGGGGGGAAACGACCCCCCCCCCCCTCTCGTGCTAGATAGGGCGGGCCCTAGTCTAGTAGGCCACACCTTCAGTGGGCCATGCCCCCTCTTCGGGTCGGGCTGGGTGAGCCTAGCAGTGTTCACACTTCGGGTGTCAGGCTACTCCCACCGTATCCCAGCCCAACCAGGCCGGGTAAGACCTGGACCGGGTCAGGGCAACCCGAACAGGGTCGGGTCAGCCCAGATCGGGTCAGACCGAACCTGGAACCTTTCAAGCACAGTTTCGCTAAAAGAGCCATAACATGTGAACCTTGCGTCCATTTGACAAAATTTATGTAATGTTAGGATTCATTGAGACTGATGTTCCTTTTGGTAAAATCCACATGAGTTTTGGAGGATGTTAGAGTACCACCGGGTTGGATCGAACTCAAATCCAACCACGTCCTTGGTAATAAAACACTTGTTACAAAAAAACTAGAACTTTGATTGATGCACCATTTATCGCATTGGAACACTTACGATATGGTAGTCCTTTGGGATACTTCATTGTGGATAATTATAGTAGCTGAGTTATAATCGATGGCCTGAGAAGCAGATCCTCAATTAACCAAGCATGATTATTGTGGGAATCTAGTGGATGGATGTAAAGTTAATAATGAACATCGGTTAAACGAGGGTCAGCATCTAACAATCCTCTTTGGTTCTGTGCTTAGAGATCTTGTGTTGGAAAATATCTATAGATCCTATTTGGGTCAGCGCCTAGTGATCTTGTGTGGGTTAGCATCTATCAATCATATGTCGGTCATCAGCAGAGCTTCGTGATAGAATAAGATGATCGTGATTTAATACTAATCATATTTACTTTTGTATTTAAATTATATACCTTGTGTGAGCTGAGTATTACCCTTTGTGATACTTTTACCTTCATGGTGTTTTTTTCTTATTGTTTCATTTCGGGTAATTTTACATTCATGGTGTTATCTTCATGGTGTTATCTTTGTGGTATGTTTACCTTCATGGTGTTATATAATGGTGTTACCTTAGTGGGATTCATTCCACGTGGATCAGTGGGTTAAATGGCTTGAATGTTTGAGACTTATGTTTCCTCATATATTAGACGAGTATATTTTGATTACATAGGTATATGTATGAACATATACCTGTGTAAAGTTGATGACTACTTCTTTGTGATTTATGGTTGAGGTCTTCCTTTTGGGTTACATCCTTTTTGGATCTCTAGAAGAACTCTGGGGTTATAGAGGTCCCAAATGATTATTTCTATACTCACTCTTGCACTGGCTATGCCCGCACCTTGTTGTGTATTTTGAAGATGACATACAACATTGATCGAGGCTATGGTAGCCAGGAATGGAAACTGATCAAGGGTGGACCAGTTGATGTGATGTGCTACAGTGACTACTGATCATGAGTTCTGCCTACCCTTTATTTAGGTTCCCCAATGGACATTCCAGTAGTTGTTTTATCTTTCATTTGTACTTTTACTTTCTTGCAGGGCATGTATTCTGGACCCTTTACGTTCAGTACACTTTTTAATATAGCACTTTAATTTGTGGTTGCTTCTTATTATGTTCTTCAATTGTGTGTTTTTACACATTTAAATGAAATGCCTTTCTATTTTTGGGATATGATTTTTCAGTTTTATTCAACATCCCCTGACCTATAGAATGAATGCTTGTGGTAGTCATGGAACGAGCCTAGGGGGACGGGTCGTGACAACGTGGTATTGGAGGAGTCAGTTTTACCAAATAAGGAGGACTCCAATATTTTCTATGTGGAAATAGTGTTAGGTGTCATGTTTTTAGTTTACAGTTTGGGTAATCATGTGTTTGGGCATTGACTGACGTATCCATACACCCAGACCCTAAATTATGATTTCTAACTCTTTCCATGAAAACACTAATTTTGTGTGATTTGAAATGTTTTTTCTTATGATTTATTTGAGTTCTCTCACCAGGTATAACATATTGTCTATGCCCCACCTATTTTTATTTAAGATACCACAATATTTATAGCTAGACAGGATTCCCAAGAGAGTACACAATGATAGACCATCGAGTGATTAGGCCTTAGGCAAGGCCCTCTTACGGTGTTAGCATGTTCAGCTGGTGTACCGGCAACACCACTACCCCTTGGGAATCAATTTCCACCAGCCCCACAAGAAGAGAGTGCATTCCGAATAAGCACGTTGCATGAGTTTCGGCAGTAGAGGCCTTTTAGGTTCTGAGGAAATATGGATATGTAGGTGGATAAGGACTGATTGGAGGATGTGGCCAGAGTTTTCTAATCATCAGGGACACCAACTGATCTGATGGAGATCCATTGTTCCAATCTATTCTAGTGAGAAATTAGGATATTGTGGAGTGTGAAACTCCTATTACATGATGTATGGACCCTCACCTGGGTGAACATCAAGTATCTTTTCAGGGAAGAGTTTGTCCTAGGGACCCTACGCATAGGTTTTATATAATAGCTACTGCACTTATAGTAGAGAAACATGACAACGGCTAGTATGAGGTGATGTTCACTGATCTCCCCCAATACTCAACCGACATGGTATGAGACCCATTATTTTGTGGTGTGACATTTGATTAGGTTCTCCAACGAGAGATTGTATAATTGATGACATTGCTCAGCATTCCAACACAGGATACGGTTCTAGAAATAGTGCTTTTGTTGGATATCATTCTAAATGAGCAAGCACTGAAAGCGAGAGCCACCACCAGACGTCTGGTAGCAGTTTCATCCAAAATAGTTTATAGACGGATGATTCTGTGTCCTATGAAGGCTATACCATCTGGTGGACAACCTCAGGATACAGGGTTGGTGGTGCATGGATCACGAGATATGGGGGGATAGATGAGGTTCATGCAGTGCTACTCGTATGGAGGGTAGGAAAAAATGGATCGTTACTACTCGAACCTCTATAATAATGATTAGAAAATGGTAAAGGGACCAATGAGGTAGATTCGTAGGTTCAATTGAGGAGTTTTGTAGGGTGGAATATGTGGTAGTGGAGCAGGTCGTGTAGCCGGCGGTGGGCGGCGATTCGAGGTTCTACCACCACAACTTCCAGGTGGTCCACCATGACCACGAGAGCATGGTGATAGGCACACCCTCAGATCCTGGAGGCTGAGGCCTACAACCACTTAACTCTGTATATGATTAAAGGTGTGATTTGTTTCTACTCCACCCTAGCTACAGTACTTATAGAAACAGGTGAGACTCAATCTTTTATTACTGTGGAACACATTCAATGTTTGATGATTTAGAAGGAGTAGTTGGCTTGATCCTTATTGATAAAGACTCTAAATAGAGGGGATTCAAGGAATACACACTGGTTCTGGAAGTGTGAGCATACTATAGGAGGTGAGAGCTTCAGCTGGGATCTTCTAGTAGTGGCATCGAGGACTTACTATGTCATCTTGGGTATGGACTGGTTATCCACAATCAATGCTCAGATTTACAATATTAGTTGAAAATTCCACCGTGTCCATGAGGATAGTACTAGGGTTTCCCTCACAAGTGGGATGAGTACCTTTGATGCACAATATGGACTTACTCAGAGGAGGGTGCAACCGATCACATATCAGTTTTCTAGCCTTACCCTCAGAGAAGTTGATGTTGAGATTCTTAAGCTATCGTGTAGTGGTGGACCAGTATGTTGATGTCTTTCATGATGATGTTTAGGGACTACCTCCACACAGAGAGGTAGAAATTTACATCGACCTATACCCTATGACATCATCGATATCTACACCAGCATATCATATGGCTCTCATAGAGCATCGTGAGTTACAAGAATATGTGGTGGACTTGTAGAGAAAGGGGAATTAAATATCCCAATGTTTCTCTATGGGAACCCCCAATTTTGTTCGCCAAGAATACATATGGGGGTTTGAGACTCTATGTTATCTAGAAACACCTAAACCAGGTGACTATAGTGAACAAGTATCCACTTACGAGGATTTATGATCTCTTTTATTAGTGGAAGGGTTATTGATGGGTTTTTAAGATAGTCCTCAGATTGGGCTATCATCAGCTCTGGGTAAAAGTTGAGGATATGAAGAAGATAAACATAAGATGTATATATGGCCACTATGAGTTCTCGTTTATTCGATTCAGCATGACCAATTCCCCAAAAGAGTTCGTGGGACGCATAAACAAGACCATTCAGCCATAGATCGTTCGCTTTGTGGTGGTCTTCATTTACAACATCTTCATATACTCGGCGTTAGAGGAGGAGCGTACTTATCATCTACATATAGATCTTGATACACTCCGAGTGCACCAGATTTATGGTAAGCTCTCGAAGTGATAGATATGGATAGGGTAGGTCCACTTTCTGGGACATATAATCTCTTGGACTAGTGTTTCTGTGGATCTGGAAAATATAGAGGATATTATCATTTGGAAGCCACCCAGGAGATTGAACATGGTGTGATACTTCCTAGGGTTGGGTTGGTACTACCATAGATTCATACCTCAGTCTTGTTGAGTTGGAAAACACTTTTTAGATTTGCTGAAAACGGGATATCCCTTCGTATTTCTGGATAGATGTCATCTTATCTTTTAGGAGTTTTGGAAGAGATTGATGAGTGCCCCCATCTTTAGGCTACCAAAAGAGGGTGTTGGGTATATAGTCTACTGTGACACGTCAGGGACCAGAATTAGATGTGTCCTGATGACAGTGTGAGAATTGATCACTTATGGTTCACGATAGCTGATACAACATGAGTATAACTATTATACCCATAAACTAGAGTTACCAGCTATGGTATTCTCCATGATAATGTAGCAAAAATACTTGAATGGTGAACAATTTACTGTTTATTCTGATCACAAGAGTCTCATACACATATTCGCAAATAAGTACCTGAACCTGAGATAGCGACATTGGCTAGTGTTCCACTTGGAATATGGCATTGAGATTGTCTACACACTTGTTAATGTGATCTTAGTAGCAGAGGCACTCAACATGAGGTTAGGTCTACAGTTGCTCAGTGAGGAAGAAGTGCAGCTAGCCGGGTTGTAGATATCGTTTATAGATAGAGATCGATAAGCTTAACTTCAGTCTATGACTATTACTCCCCCGCATCTTTAGCGAGTTCGGGAGGCACATAATGGGGACATTAACTGCGATACTCAATGTTCTTAGATATCCTCAGGACATGCACCTAATAGATTTTATGAAGGTTTGGAGCACATCATTATATATATAGGCATCACCCTGTTTCCAGTAGTGCTACAAAAGGATGCATTGGGGGAGTTCTATATGTCCCCTCTGGCGGTGCATCCTGGTGTGGAGAAGATGTATCCAAACCTATGGCATTAGCACTGGTGGCCCGGGATGAAGAAAAAAATGGTAGAGTTTGTTGTTTGATGCCTCACTTATCCACAAGTGAATTCCAAGCACTAGGTTCTAGAAGGATTATCACAACAGCTAGAGGTACCTTAACGGAAGTGGGATGGTATCTCAGTGGACTTTATGACAGGGCTTCCACATATGTCTAGAGGACATGATTCCATATGGGTGATTATTTAATGAATCACCATGTATTCCCATTTCTTACCTGTCAGTGAGTAGGGATCATTAGTGGGATATGGATGCCTCTATGTACATGGGATTATATGACTTCATGTGGTGTCATTGATGATTGTCTCTAACTGTGATGCTATTTTTCCATCTCGGTTGTGGAAGGGATAAAAATAGGCATTCTAGAATCTATTACATTTGGGCACTAACATTCATCCTTAGACAGATGTTTAGATGGTGTGGACCATACAGACACTCAAGTACAAGATTAATGCGTGCGTCCTTGATTTTAGCTGCAGTTGGTATGATCACTTACCCTTGGTGGGGATCGAAAATGATAATATCTATTACTCCACATTCTTTGTGGATCCTATTGAGGCCTTATATGGTCGACCTTGAAGTCCGCCTCTATGCTGGATAGACCACGAGGAGTCTGCACTTATAGAACCCAAATTATTATGGGCCACTACTGAGAAGATGTATATCATCCAAGGGTGGATGAAGACTTTACAAAGCAGACAGAAGTATTATACGGACAAGAGGCAGAGATCATTGTAGTTCAAGGAGGGGGACAATATCTTCCTACATGTCTCAAATCGATGAAGTTTGTGAAGATTTGGATGGGTGGCATGTTATCTCTGAGGTTCATCAGAACTTTTTATATTCTCAGTAGAGTTGGTGAGGTGGTGTACTACCTGGATCATCCCCCACAGATTCACAGGGTACATGAGATTTTTCACATGTCAAAGTTGAGGTTGTAAGTGCATGATTAAACACACATCATAGACTGGGGAGAGCTCGACATTGACGATGGGGTGATGTTTATGGAGGTTTCGGTGGATACTATTGATCGATAGGAGTGGGTCCTTCATTGATAATCGATCCCTCTGGTGTGCATTTTCTGGCATCATGGGAACCTGTAGGAGAGTACATGGGAGCAGGACGCTCATATTTGTGCTCAGTACCCCCATTTGTTTCGTTAGTCTATGTTGTAGATTTTGGAGGCAAAAATCCTTAAGGAGGGGAGAATGTAATAACCTGGATATTAAATGTAATTTTTTTCATTATATGGATTTTCGATGAGTATGAAAAAATTGAAGGTGTGTGATTCTGAGACCCAGTTTTCCCATAATAATTTTATGAACCTTTTTTATGGTACATTTAGTAAACGCGCAAGCACCGTTTTCTAACATTTGAAACTGTACTTGTATTAAAAATCCAAGAGCACTGTTAAATCTAATACACCAGGATTCACTTAAGGAATACATCACTTCAACCACAGTTTTTCAGGATAAAATGATAGATTTTGTACTTTTAAAACAATAACTAAATAACACAGCAATTTTGTTTCCCATTTTTTCCGCTAATAGACAAGCATAGTTGGCGGGACTAACAAAATTTCATTCCATTAATTGAATTGACTCCTAAATAATTGTAACAAAACCATTTGAATTTGGAAGGTTAATTCATTAAACGAACCTCATAAATTTCCGAAGACATTACTCACCCTCCCCATCTATTAATTATATGGGGGTCAGGGAGAAGAGTTGGCACAGCTTCACCAAGCGATGAAGCTCATTAAAATCACTACGGCCCCAACCAAATAGGGGATGGAATCAGTTCCAACAATCAATGATCAGTTCCATTGAATCACAAACTGAATATCACTCACTCCTCCTCAAGAAGATATGTTCTTCAACAAATCATGATGTAGGGTTTATTTCTTTTCGAGATTCAAGATTTGTTGATTTAGTATACTACCATCTTTTTAACAAGCTAACTCGAAGGGCAGTGGAAAAAAAACAAGGCCTGGACCCTTAACCTTTTGTTGAAATTGGATATGTTCTTCACGGCTAGTTTATTGAGGTTGGACAGAACTTGGAACGGTGGGTTTTGAGATGAAGAGGCAATACTGGGGTGTCTGTTGACACATTCAGATGGAAAAACGGGCCACCAGAGCTCACCTAGTGACCTGTGGAAGACCACTGGAAACTGGCACTGGTGGATGAAGAGATGAAATAGCACCATCACATACTATGGGTGTACAAGGCCATGTACGAAGCCTCGATGGGTGGTGATGGTAGTCAGAACGGGCCGACTGTGAAGGAGGAGGAGGCACACCATCACGCACTACCGGACATGGGGGTTGTGACGGATATCAGCGGCCAACATCGGCCGACTACAGACAGAGGTGATAGGCACACCGTCGTGCACCACTTAAGTTGGCCACAACTAGGAAGCAACAGAGGTGGGTGTGACCGACTCCATACAGGTCCTATAGGAGACCTGGTGGTGCTCCGTGGCTTTGCCACTCCCATTGCTGAACTGGGGGAAATAACCCCCTTCTCTAGGTGGGGCGGACACGCTCAATTGGGATATGCGATCCCAGTGGGCTCAGAGCCTCTATGGGCCCGGTCGTGCTATCCTAGTGGGCGACACCTCCCAGGAGAGATGGGCTTTGTTAGACCTAGAACAAGCTAGGTGACCCGAAAAGAGACAGGTGACCTGAAAAGGTACGGGCAACCCGAAATGGGTGGGGGGGACTTGAAATGGGCCGAGTTTTCCTGAAACATGACTTTTTAGATTGAAATGGGTCGGGACATCCCAGACATGGTCGTGGCATTTGGAAAACTGGATGGATTGGACCAGATCGGGACGGGCTAGGTCAGACCGGACCCGAACCCTTTCATACCCAGTTTCGCTAAAAGACATATATCTTGTGAAATGGGCATCTGTTTGACAAACCATCTATGAAATTGGGATCCTTGAAGTGAGATGGTACATTTGGTATACTCCACATGAGTTTTGGAGAAATTTTGAGTACTTCTTGGTTGGATCGATCCCGAATCCAACTAGGGCCTCGGTACAAAAACACTTATAACTTACAGACCTGGCATCCGATTGGCACGCCGGCTGTCGCTTTGGAACCCATACAACATCACGAACCTTTTTGATAATTCTTCATATATCTTTGTGGATGATGAGGAAAGGCCGATGTCTTGAGGAGAATATCCTCCCAGAATCAAGCATCCTTAGTGTGGGAATCTAGTGGCTTGCGGAAACATGAAAAAAGAACATCGATCATATGTTGGTCTGCATCTAATGATCCTGTTATGGTCATATCATAGAGATCCTGCGTGGGACAGTATCTATCGATCATGTATGGTTCAGCACCAAGAGATCCTTTGTGAGTCAGTATCTATCGATCCATGGTGGGTTAACACATAGCAATCCTCTGTGGGTCAACATCTATCGATTATGGGTGGGTCAGAAACATGGCCTCTCGGCAGAATAATATGATCATGATTTATGAAAAATCGTATGTACATATGTACTTATGTTATATACCTAGTGTGAGCTATATCTTTACCATTGTGGAACATTTACCTTTGCGGTTTTACCTTCGTGGTGTTACCTTTGTGGCACTTTTAAATTTGTGGTGTTACCATCGTGCAGTTAGCTTTGTGGTTTTCATACCTTGTGGATCCGTTGTGAAAATTTCTTAATTGTTGGAACCTTATGTTTCATCATGTATGAGACGAGAATATTTTTATCACTTAGGTATATGTAGGTAAATATAGAAAAGACGATTTGTTGACTACTAATTCATGCTTTGTGGATGGGGTCTTTCTTTTTGGTTATTTCTTTTGTGGACTCTGGGAGACCTTCAGGGGTCTCAGGGTCCCTACTAAGTATTCTTATACTCAACCATTCACAAGGAATTCCCACACCAATATATGGATTGCACATACAATGAAAAACATTTATCGAGGATGAGGGAGGCAAGGCTAGATGGTGCTCAGAGGTGGACCATTTGACATGTTGTGTTGTAGTGACTGTGGATCGTGAGCTGTACCTACCCTTCAGGTAGGATCGTCGGTGGATGTTCTATGTTTTCTTTTCTCTTTCAGTTGTACAATAGAATTATAGTTGGGCTTGTATTTTTTCACCTTTACAATCAGTACAATTATTTCTAAAGCAGTTTACTTCATGGTTTCTTCTGGTTGTGTTCTTGGATTGTGTGTTTGTACAGGTTTAAAGGCAATACCTTCATGTTATAGGGTTATGCCTTTCTGGATCTAGTCGCCAGCCCCTGGAATATAGATGGTGGTCATGGGTTAGTCATGACATGGACCGTGGGGGATGGTTCATGGCACTTGAAATTATATATTGTGATTGAAATGTGGAAATGTTAAATTTCCGTTTTGATTGTTTTATGTGTTATGATTATGTTATGCTTCTTGGAAATTGTTTATGTATATAGGTGGTTTTTGATTAAATGAGGGTAGATGAACCTGAAATAGCTCTCCAATGCATTTGTTAATGTGATGATGTTATACATTAATGATTCTCTAAAGATATTTAGGGAATAGACTGTGATGTGTATTCCAAACGTAACCATGAATGTTAATCCCTATGTAGATATGAATGTTACAAATTATGTATGGTGAGGATACCACAAGTAACATTTATCATTTATTATTTCGATGAGTTATTAATAAATCTTATTATTTCAGGAGATATGTTAAAGAGATTATGTTTTATGAGAAAAAATTATGATTTCATATATTTTCATGTATTCATGGACTAATGTTTTCTTTCCTTATTTAATATCCCTCGCTAAAATTTATATACTGATATAATGTTTCTGAATGGTTTTTCATAGAGTATTATAAATGATGAGATAAATGAGGTATTCAATAATATTTTTATTAATAAAATATTTATTTTTTTATTTAATGAGTATTAATATTGTGAAAATTTTGGATTGATTTTAATTTTTTGCTTTTTATTTTCCAGATGTAATGCAATAGTCATGGATTATTCTCTAAAACTCTAAACTATAAAATATCATCAATATGAATTATTGACATTACTAATGATTGTGTAATTTTTATGGATGGGGAATTTTATATACTATCTATGTATTTGGTGGACATCCTTCATACATGGAATGAGGGAAAAAAGTTGTAGACATCCTCTCATACTAGGATAATAAGTGGTACATATGTATTTCCTTCACCATCATGGGATCCCTCCAACATATTTGTTATTATTTTGTGAGTATACACCATTGGGGCTCACTATTTTAGACCATCTTGAATATACAAGCATATAATACAACCAAACTTTAGAAATAATATTTCTAATTGTGGGATGTAATAACATTATCTATACTTTATATTCATTCTTCATCATAGACATACAACAAAAAGATGAAATATTTCATTTTATGTATTTTTTATATGGAATTACCATAACTACTACCTAATAATTCTTGGCTAAATCTCTACTCATATATCTAAAAAAAAGAGGGAAACTAGAGAAATTTGACTACAAATATGAACGAATCCATAACCATCCTATAATATCGATAATCTCTATAATTCTCACTGTGTTATGGTTAAATATCACATTTATCATTAATTAATATGAATATAACAACATGGTGGAAATTTTTTATCATTTTTACGTGATTTAATTAATCTCTAATTATTGAATTGACATATAAAATAAAATACATCCTTAAACCTATACAGAATCATGGATTTTAAATAGAAGACATCATTATATTTGAATTGTTAAAACCCAATGCATACTTTGTACAATGCGTTAGGCATCCACAATGTCCCAAATAACTGTCACTATTATATGTTAATAATCAAATAATTTGGTTTAATACCTATCTAGAAAAGATACCCTATGAAATTAACATAATTACTATCACATGTCCATTTTGACATTTTTCTATAAATTTCAATATTCCCCATTCCAAACACCATGACGTGGTACTTTCCTAGAACCATTTTTAAATTTAGTTTTCATGAATATGGTGATTATTATGGGAAATTTAAATCAATACACTTTTATTCCCACATTAGACCTCCCCAATTTAGATTGATATTTTACCAAACCCCAACACCAACTAAAAAATGTGATGTTCACCATTTTTATTTGAATCAATCTTCTGAACAACCATTATGTTAACATTATGACCAATAAAATCCATGATTTTATTAAAAAATATTCATAGGTAAAAAACTAATATCTACATTATTAAACCTATGGGGTGATGAAAAATATTTTGGAAATTATTTATCTTCATTCTTCTTAAATGTATCTCATTTTATTTTAAGAATTATAGATCACATATGATATTATCATATAGCCTTATCAACATTAGGATATCATTGTTTTATTATTGGTGAAAACCCCCATTTTCTGAACAATCCCATAGGTACCTCCCTATACTAGTGGGTCACCCTTCCACAATGAATAGTTATCTCTTCCTCGCCTACACACATACCTATGTCGACCTACACTAATACATTCTTGATGTACTACTCAGTCATTAGTTTTGTTTGAGATCATCCACAAGCTTCACTAGTTAGGATTAAAATTTTCATTAAATATAGTGGTTATCCCAAATTTATCCTTTAACCATTTTTCATCTTTTCCAAAACTGCACCATGGGTTGTGCAACATTAATGTTTCCATTTTCCAAAGGTATTATTTTTAATTTGAAATGTTTATTTCCAAATTAAAAAACCATAAAATATAATAACATTTTGGTATTCAAGCCATTGTGCATGTTTTATTTAGAAAAAAACATCCATTAAAAAATAAAAGATTCATTCAGTACATTAGACCCACATTTTTGGAAAATCTAGGATGATTTTCATTTTTTCATAAAAAATATATTATATGAATTACTTTTGTTCTTCTAGAATAATCTCAAGTTTACAATGATTTCCAAAAATATTATATATATATCAAACAATTCTAATCACTAAAATCCTCCAAATGTGGATACAAAATAAAACACTACATCCTTGAATACATATTAATAAAACATTAAAATCTATATAATTTACTAGATGAATTTCTCATTAGATTCAACTAATCCTTGAAATATATTATACACTCTCTACATTATTCAATAGATTCCATATAAATCATGAATAATAGGACATACATTAGGATAGTTATCAGTTGAAATTTTCAAAAAATCAATAATAAACCATAATGATCAAAAATTATCAATAGTTTTTATTCATAAAATGGATATGAACAGTAATGAGTTTCTTAGTAAGCATATCATTTTTTAAGAATATTATCAATCAATAATGTTTAATTTATAATATTATTCAAAACATGGCTATTTTAAATTTTTATAATCATAAAATTAACTTAATATAATTATTAAAAATATAATTCTCTTATAAAGTAATTTTCAATACAAAAAGACCATGGTAGCGATGGTAATTTTCATTTCACACATAGGATGTATAAACTCGCTATGGTGTGAGTTGTGTTTTTACGAATGAAATAATAAGAAGTAAAAATATAAAGAAAATATTAATATTGTAATTTTTTTAGTATTATAATATCTTATTCATGTTATTAAACTCATAAAAAAGTGGTTTTGAGGTGAAAACAGTTGATTGAAATTTTAAAATGTGTGATGAAGAGAATTACCTTTATGGAAATAACTTTCTTTAACTATTCTGTAGGTTATCAGTGTTTTCATTCTCGGATAAAAAATTTCTTAATTTCATGTTCATGAGTGTTTGGAAAGAAAATTCTGTAGATATTTTTCTTAAGAGTGTGTATTTAATTGAAATTTAATTGGCTTGATTGTGGGTGTATTTATATATAAAAGAGAGGGGTGTTTTTTGATAGAAAAATATATATTATTTTATTCTTTTAGACCAATAGTGCGAATAATAACTATTCCTATAACTTATAAAAGTGTTTGACTATAAAATATTTTTGTTACTTTATATTTTATATCTTTCAAAACAAAATTTAATTATTCTAATATTTTATTTAATGTAATTTTCTGAAAATAACATTTTAATGATATAAAAAATAATTTACACTTTTTATGTTTATATATCATTTTTTAAATATGATCTATTATTTCAAAATGAATTATTTATTTAATTAAATCCCTTTTTTGTTTAATTGTTTTTTGAAAATATGAAGTCATTTTACATTATTCGGATTCCATAAAACGTACTACATACATAAAAGTAATTTTTTACTATTCACCAAAAATTTAAAATTTTGTAAAATAAAAAAATTATCCCAATATATTTTTTATGTGATTATAATAAATATTAGGGAAATTATATAAAATTAAATTTATAAAATAGGTAACTATAAATTTTTTATACATATCATAAAATTAATGTTTTTTCCAAATGTGTTAAAAATAATTTTTTAATACATTTACATGGATAAATATTTTCAATTATATAATATGCTAAATCATTTAATGTTATTTAAATATTTATATTTACTATTATTATTCAATTTAATTATACTTCATTAGATATTTTACTACTCTAAATTACCTATTACTATTTATAATGGCCAATTATTATTCTCAATGTTGATATTGAGTATATACTTCCTATAAATACATGTTATTCTCTTCTCTCATCCTTAAATAAAATTAATCTCAATGTTTTATATTATTTATTTCCAAAATTATTATTATATTAATATTTTTTTCATTTTAATAGTTTTATTTGCATCCATAATAACTTATGGGAACTTCAACATACTGTAATATCAATTTTGGTTTAATTTATATATGTATATTTATTTTACTATGTTATTATTTTAAATTTTATGGTGTGTGTCTATATTTTATAATAGAATGTTTATATTAAGGAAATAAAATTATTTTTCATATCATGAAGCACACAATTTATACAATATATATATATATTTATATATTTAAAAATTATATGCCAATTAAAACACTCACCCTTTAGAAGTTTCATCCTTTAAATGTTATTTGATAATATAATATGAAAATTTATGAGTGTATTTTTTTCATTACCTCCTTGGGGTCCCATATTCCCTCATTCTTCTTTGGATTTTCCAGTGTCCTTTAAAAAAGTTAGATTACAAAATATATTGAACTATATTTATATGATCTAAGATCTTTATTAGATAATATAATTCAAAGAAATCATTATCCAACTACAAAATAACTAGATTAATTACATGTGAAGAATCCAATATGTACTTCCTCAAGAGGGATACGGGGAATACATCATGCAACTGATACATGTATGGTGGTAACACATTTAATACGAAAAAACTATAATGTGATTTAGAATATCAAATGGGATAATAAATCATAAACATACCCTTCCCACCAAACCTCAAGAATATTTTTACAGGGATATATATGAAATTATACTCTATCTCTATCTTCATGCTCAATGTCTTATCGAAAATTATGGGCATAGATCTTCTATCTACTCTATAATTTTCTAATTTGTTTCTCAGTGAATTTAACAACACTAATTATTACATTTACCATTTTAGGTGTAAAAATATTACTCTATTAGTATTAATACCTAAATAATAATTTTCTACTTCACTACCCATAAAGGGTTTTATAAAGAGTTATTTGCATGTATGGATGGAAACAATTATTGTATATGAACTCAACCAGATGAATATGTTGATCTCAGTCTTTTTGGATGTTCATATTTAAAGATATTAGTTTATCATAAATATTATGTATAGTCCTTTATAAATTTCAATAACATTATAGTTGATAATCTATTCTTAATTTCAACACTTTTTTAAAGTAATGTTTTATAAATTTCCATTATTTTTATGTTACCTTTAAATCATGATTTGATACAATCGATTGTGTTGTTTTATAATTCCTTAGCACTTCGAAAATGAAATTATATATTTCTTTTTGATGTGATATGTATTTTTTATGTATGATGAAGGGAGAAGTCATTGTATGATGGCCCACCAAATCATGTATGGTATGTTTTACATTGAATTATTCAGTATTCACATGAAAATATACATGGTTAGGTTCTCCCATTTCCATGATGGTATAAATAATAATTGATTCATCCAATTGAAAGTTTTCATTATATCTTAATTTCATAGCATACTGAGAACTTTTATGTATATTATACAATATCATTCATCATATTTTCTTATGAAAAGTTCTCCCAGATGTCTCTATTCGTCTTTGTGATCCCCAGGTGGATAGGGAATGTTGAACCATGAGCTTTATCTAATAGATCCCTCTTTATCATTGGTTCTAATGGTAACAATAATGATGCCCCAGATCCTTCAACTTCAAATTTATCGATATTTAAATTTTAATCTTTCCACTTATTTATTGTTATCAAATTCCACTATTTCTCCACATCATTAATGTAATCTTACATAATATTCTATATGTTAGATTATTGAGTTACCACCTCAGAAATTTAGTACACATTCCTTAGATTTATGATTACCATGTCCATATATTAATTTTATAATAATTTTGTATTCTTTAAAATTTCCACCAACTATAATGATATACTATATTTTATACATAAACCATTTTCCACCTAATTAACATTTTTCAGGATTGTTATGCAATGTGTAGTTATATACCATGATAAAAACTAACCATCTTCTCAATATTATACTAAACTCAATTTTAAATATATAATGGAGATTTTTATAATAATAATATATGTCTTCAATTTTTTCAAATATTAATTATCTCCAAATCATAAAATAGAATATTATTACCTCAATGTATAAATCTTCTGTTATATATTAATTCTCATAATCCTTCAACTTTCATGAGGAATTGACTATCAATTTTTAATCATTCATAAGAACACAACCCAAGTCAGTCATTGATGTATCAAAATATATAATAAATTCTTCCCCACATGATGGTAGTATGAGTATTGTTTCAGTTAATAACAATAAATTCCATTCTAAGGAAATATTTTCAAATTCATAAGTCTAGAAAAATTTTAGTCACATTATTGTGGATTTCTTTTTGTGTTTTAGAATCATGAGATATTTCTCTCAAATATTTAATAGTACACATAGATTCAATGGAATATACTAACCTCCATTATAGAAATTGGTGTTTAACATTCCTTTTCACCTTTATCATTGAAGGATTTATATATAACACATTTCATATCTTAAAATGGAAAAATAGTATTCATTTATCAATCTAGAGTTCAAATTTACCGTTGGTTTAATAAAAATTATTGTTTTGAAATATTTTCTTCATTGTAATCATGTTCCCCCAATTCTATTTCCACAATTTAGTTTTTATGTTAATATAATCTATAAATGCCACCATTTTATTCAAATTAATCACTAAAGAGTTTATTCTTCATGTACATAAAGAATTTTTTTGAATTAGTTAGCATGAATGGAACCAAATTGAACTCATTGTGTCCATATGTTTTTGGTATGGTAGTTTAATAATATTGTATATATTAATCATTGGTTGATGATATCCTAATCAAAGTTCCACCATTGAGAAGTACAGAACCCCACATAGTTTTCTAAAAAATTATCAATCTATCTAAAATTATCATCATTCATTATAATTCTATTTTCAATTTAGTGATAGTCAAGTAACAGACCCATTTAAACATATTTTTATTTGCAAATGTTAAATAAGAAACAATAAGGCAAATAAATAGGGAATTTAAAATAGTTTTCCTCATTCTCATGAATTTTTTATAAAAATTTTCCTTCTTAATGAAGACTATTCCATATGGATACATTGATATGGGTAGAGTATCAAGTGTGTGTTTTATAGGGACACAACCTCTTAGTTACAATTTAATACACCAGGATACTCCCTTATAGTGGAAATTTATTCAAGGGTAATTCTTTCCATAGCTTGATTTATTTTATCTAGATATTCTTTCTCATAAGAAAACAATATCAATTATTTTAAAGGAATTTATGAAATTAGATTATTTATTTCCTTACACTTATATAATATTGAAATGAATTTTGGGATATACATGTTGAATTTCTATGGTTTGTAATTGATATTAGATCTTTATAATGACAAAAAACGCATGATAATAATATAATTAAATTCAATGGAATTGAATATAAGGAGATTCTTCAGGAGATTATCCCCATAACAACTAATTTGTAAATATTTAAGTACTTTAGATAAAATGATTACAAAACATGGTCATTTTCATGATAAGTCAACCATATTGACTTTAGGTGGTGTTTAAATAGTTCAATTAATATTTCATTATATAAAATAATGTATGTAATAAGAATCCAAAGGAAAATTAACTATTATTTAATGAATAATATGTTTACCAACTACCATTAAATGTTTATGATCCACCTTAAAAGTATTGATAATGTAAGATCATGATCTCTTTAATGGATTTCAGGTTGTTCTAATGAAATATTCTTAGTGACCCCTGACTTGGAGTGTAATATTGGTCAAACCCATCCTTTATTTCATCATGTTGACTTGATTCATCATTCCCATTATAAATTAATTAGTTAAAATCCCTTTATTTTCCAAATTGAATCATTTCCTTTTTACCATTGAGGCAGTTGTTGGAGTGATTCTTCCCAAACATATAAAACAAGAGTAATTTGACCATCTTTTCCTAATGAAGTTTATCATGTAGACCACTAGAGATAATCTCCATTCATATATAAATTTTATTATCCCAAAATACCATTAGGAGTCACCAATTATTATATCTACATTTTGGAATGAACATGTATTTCATAGAAGATATCAATGTCTCAAATCAAATAAAAATTTTAAATTACCAAAATTTAAGCACCTGAAAAATGGGATAAATTATTTTTAGGTTTAATGAAAACATTAATAGGTTCACCATGAAATACTTTTTTGTTTTCCTCATAATTATTAATTGATTCATCTTCTCTTTTATTTATCCCAAGAAACACCATTTCTAAATTTATATACACTATTCGAGGAATTTTTTTGAAAAATAATTTCATGCATTCGTATAATTTGATTGATATGATTTCTTCCTTTTGATTTCCACTCTTAATTTCTATCCACCACTAATCATATTCTCCCTCTCGATGATATAAAACAAATATAACTTTATCTAATGCAAATAATTGAATGATAAAACATATCATATCAGTGGAATCAATTAATCTCTCCCTGGTTAATAAATTTTAATAAACACTAAATAAGGGTGGTCGTAGTCAAAATAATTACTCAACTATAACTTTATATCTTGTTATAGGAGGAAAATGATCTTTGAGGATAAATATAATATTAATCAGTTGAGAAAATTCCATAATGAGTTTCTTGAATCTCATTAAAATAATATTAATAATCTCATTCAACCATTTAGTATATTACCCATCACATTGGTTGTTAACATGGATAATAATATTTCAATCTATTCTATAAAATAAAATAATTTTAGAGATGGTAATGAAGTAATTAATAACCAAAAAGAGAAATTATGAATATAGAAATAATAACTATAAAAGGATTTTGTTTATTAAATTATATCTTTATAAGTTTCAATATATTTTATTAATTGTATATTTATTCTTAAGAACAATAAAAAATAGCTCACCCTTGATTTTATACCGAATATATTGACTCACATATCATATAAATAATAATATATTGATTTTATCATAAATTCCATAAAATACCCTAATAAATCATAATGTCTATTGTTATTGGAAGAAATTATACAATATTTAAAATTATTAATTATAATGTTTCATTTAAACCCTCATCATTCAACCAAATATATCTACTTTATGCATCACTATATAGAATATCCTAAGGATATACATGATGATTTAGGTGATCACTAAACCTATTAATTCATAAAAAATGTAAACATGAGTGTTATATATCATCAATAATTTAGTCATAAATAAGGTGGTGCATCAATTAAAAATTGAAGTAATATATATATGAAATGGTATCATAATACACATTAATCATGAGAATCCTGAGAATTTATTATCAACATAAGTCATATAATAGAAGTTAGTTTAGTCTAACTTATAAGACAATATAACATAATGTTCTGTGATAACTTCCCATATGCTATAACTGGTAACTCATTGGAAAACTATTTAAAAAATCGAATGGGGGTTATATTATTATAGTACCACTAATTTCATTAAAACATATCATACGTATATGTGCCATATAGAAATAGAAATTAATCATCAATCATAAAAATGAAATAATACCCCAAAAAATGGGTTACACAATGGATTCATAAATTATAATAAGTTGATGAATCACATAGATATCCTGAATAAGGAGGAAATTTTCATATTATACATTCATGGAAAAAATAAACAAGGGGAAAAGGATTAAATATCATGTAAATATGGAATATAATATATGAAACCATATAAAATCATTAAAAAGAGGAACCTATTTGATCTGATTCTTATATAACATCATATGGGAGGTTTTTATATAAATAGTGATAAAGATTATTATGAAATAAAAATACATTGAATATAGATGATAAAATAAAGGGATAACTGATGAAATATATTAAATAAAAATAAAAGGGGACATAAATAAAACAACGGAAATAAAACATATAAAATAATGAATACTTCGGGGGGACCACTTACCTAATGTCAGCCATACTTTGGATCCACTCTATAACTACCAGAATAAACAAAATAATTAATAATTTTATAATATATATATATATATAATATTACATTTTCATGTTTATTAATATTATTACCTTACATCAATATATTATTTAATTTATCATTTTCATGTCTATTTGAAATTATCCTTGATATAGACATCCCATAATTAAAACATTATATTGGTAAGACAACAATGGTAAAAAATATTTTTACATGGTCTATATTTTCTATTTGTTTCATGGTATAGGGATATTCCATTCCAATATTATGATATGTCAATATTTTAATTATTAATTAAATGGAATGAAATGATAAATAATGTATTTGAAGATGAATTATAGTTTTTTTATTCTCAATTTTGATGTCAATTTATGATAAAATCTTAGGTGAAGGAGTGAGTTTCTACCAATTGATTAAGATAAAGAAACAATCATTACATTTTAATGGTATAAGGGAAAAACAATTGTCCTTGGAATATCTGAATGTATAAATTCTTGGACCCATACATCAGATGATTAATGAGTTGGATTTTATGGATATGATAATAATTTCAATGTCATGGAATCATTATCTATAATAGAAACTTCAAAAGTTGAAAAAATTCGAAAAACTAGTTGTCACACCCTATTGGGAAACATGTAAATCTATAATTACATTGGTTAAAATAGGTTCAAAATTTCAAATAAGAGTTACCTAAGAGTAAGGAATAAAAACATTTATTTTAGAATATATTAGTTTAAATTTAAATTATTTAATATGTAATGGATAATATCTTATAATATAAAATATATAGAACTAAGATATAAAGTAGTGTAGCTACTAAGAATACTCAATCTTCAGTATTTAGAATTTTTAAGACATTAAAACTTGATTTATTGGGATTAAAATTACCTTTACAATTACCAAATGTTATTTTTATAGTTTATTAAATGATTTTAGAAGATTTATAGTGTTCAAATATGGCTTCATCTTGATCAAAAATTATTTGAATAGTTTCTGAATTTCTATGATGGATCACAAAAAAACATACCAAGGAAACTATTCTATGTGGCTGAAATATATGAGAATTCGCATACATTTAATAAATTTTCTTATAACACATGATATTTAAATGTATAATAGTTCTTGTACACATGATCTAGAAATAAAAAAGAGAATTATCCTACACATATGTGATTTATCATAAGAAAATGTTTTCTGTAATGTGAGTGTTAAAGGAAATATTTTCATGAATCCCACATGAAATATAAATTTTATTGAATTTTGAAATAAAAAAATGACTTAATAATAGAAATTTTAATAGGAAATAAGATATTTATCAGTTACTTAAGAAATTTAAGAGAGTCAAAATTCATTATATTTGGTTATAAGTGATTTGGGATGGTGAATGAAAATTTATTTTTCTGTATTTAGGAAAGAGTAAACCTATGATATATTTTCAGATTAGGGTAAGACTATTGATATATATATATATACGAATGTTTGTATACATGAAGTCTATTTACAACTTCATATGATATTTTAAACACATTAAAAATTTAATAATCCATGTATGACATTTCTAATCGAATAAGAATAAATAAAATTTGTAAATTTCTAGAATTATAAAGCTACAAAAATTTTGATTCCCTAAATCTGGATATTGTGAAGAATATATAAAATGGTTCTTTAGATGATATTTTAGTAAAAATCACTACCAAATAAATTTCACACAATTTATGAGTGATTGGGGAACTGATATTCAAGATAATACAGAAGATGATTAAAATATAATAGAATTCCAAAGAAAATTAAATTTTATGAAATGAATTTGTATAATTTTTAATAATAATGTAGATGAAATCACATTTAATATTAATATATATAACATAGAATAAGACATTTATGTAGTATCATTATTTTGAATAAAAATTTAATAAGAGTGATATGATGTTATTATTTTTTACAAACTAAAATTGAATTTGTATATTTTTTCATATAAAAACCCCACCTTGTATAGAGATGTGTCAGTCTATAATTTGGGTTTCCAATATTATTTTTCATTAGATATAAAAATAATATGTGATAATTTTATAATTGGTAGATTATAATGAATATAAATATGAGAATATATATGAATAAAATAATGTTTTATTCAACAAAGTGAAGTGTATTATATACGGGTATTATTAGAATCTCTCTTTAGTCTTTTAATATTTCATGAATAATCATGGTAACCATAAAAGGTTACTATATATTAGAGCCTTTTTTCATATAGCGGAAAATAAAAAATGAAATACCATTAATGGTAATTGAAAATTAAAGGATAATTTAATGTGGATTCACATCCATGTGATATATATGGAAATTTTAAGGAGGGTGAAATAAAAATGGTTGTATAAGTCACTAATTTTATTATGGAACTAAGTGTAAAAGATGTTAATGTGTTGGAAATATGATGAAGATAATTATAGAAAAAAATAGAACATACAATTATGATATCCCTGAGAAATATATATCATTAGAAATGTGGTAACCAAAATTTCATGTGACAATAATCCAATCTAAGAAGATAATGATAATGTTTGATCTAGGAAAATTTATCTAGATGGAGAATAAGATTAAAAAAAATATGTCTACATATATTTCAACATAAATAAATTCAATAAAGTGTAAATAAAATCAATTTAATGAAGAAAATGTTTAGTGTCATATGATTTCCTTGTAAACATATGCTTATAATTTTTAGTCTAATAATAAGATTGAGTAGTGAGTTCCTAGAAATAGAATTTGAAGGTGTACTGAAATCTAGGAAGAGGTACAAAGGATGAGATTCTTGAAGAAGTTGTGGAAGACACACCAATAGTGAAATTGTATTTTAGTTTTAGAAAATTATATGATATTATTCATATAGTTCCTCCTATTTAATTATAATGATCTACATAAAGATGATGAAGTGGTTGAGAAACTCATGAGATACAATTCTAATGAAATAGAGTGAGAAGACAAGTTCACTTGAGAAATATAGTGAAACAAAAACATGTAATACATGGTTCACAAGGTTTGAGGAAAATATTTTCCACCAACTATTATATATATTGATTTTAATATCTTTATATAATTTATGACACAATGAGAGTTCAACATGAAGAGTAGAATGTTTCCCAAATTTGAGCTAAGCCATATAAAAATTCATTATGGTGATATTATTTTACAATTCTATATTGCATGAGGCTTTGGTTAGTTGGGTAAAGAGTAAATGATCAATTTATATAATAATATATATGAGGGGTTTAAATAAAAAAGGAATAATTTAAAAAATTATTTAGAATCTAGGCAACATTTGACCACATCTGATTTACCCCCCTAATCCAGTTTCTATGCATGATCCTAAAGGGATTATTTGTGGTAAAAGATTATAGGTTCCATATTATTTGTATGTATTTTATATACCATAATTGATATAAGAGTAAGAGAAAATTTTTATTGGTTATATCGAATTTTACATATTGTTTTATGAGTTTAAATCATGTTCATATTCGAAATTGAATATATGTAGACAAACAAATATGGTTCCATCATTTTTTGAAATGATTTAGTGATCTCAAAAGATATATTTAGAAAAAGGTATAAAAAGTGGATATAATGTTATGAAAAATATTAAAATTTTGAGTTTATGAAACCATTTGATAAATGTATCTAGAATTATGGTAATTATTTAGCTTACTGTATTAAATTTTTTACCTCTAGTGAATGTAGTTCAATCCATGAAGAAGATAATTTTGTAATTTCAGTTCATGAATTTTATTCTAAACATTAGGGTTTTATTAAATATATATTAAATAGTTTCTTCATATATTTATCCATATATCAATGAACTGATTAGAGGAATGAATATTTATAAAGAGAGTCTAATGCAATGGATGAGGCATTGGTGAAAAATTATAGTTTTCCAAACACTCTAACAAGACATGTGAATGATAAGAAAGAATCAATATCTCTTTAAAATGGAAGAAATTATATATATGATGAAGTCATTTAAATATTTTTTTCCTAAAATAAGTGTCTAATATGATTTTAATGAGGTATTATATGAAATTGATATGATTCATATAGTACTCATTTATTTCAAGTCTTCCAATTAGGAAGTAAAGAAAAAAGGATATAGTTGTTAGTCATTTCCTTTTTAGTGAAAATTAAATTGAATAATGACTAAAGATAGAATATAAAAAATGATTGGAAATATATATTTATATAAATTTTGAATGAGAAGTATTCTATGAAATTTTAATGTCTTGATTTTGAAGAAAAACTAGCAAATCATGACTTTTCAGAAGCTATTATTTCCCATGAAATTAAGAAAATTACAACATATCATAATTACCGAATATAAGATTCCAACCTAAAAAATATATAAATAGCAGATAAAATATTATGAGATCATATAGAGAGTCGTCTACCTCAAACTAATAAATAAATATATACCACACTCAAATTAATTCAATTACCACATAATCTTTATTTTATTCGATTTAAGGAAAAAGTATACATTCATCAAAAATTTGAATGATTAGAAATTCTTTGAAACATACCTCATTATAAAAAGTGGATGTTATAATGCTATAAAACATTTCCACCAAAAATGGAATAAAACATTCTAAAGAATCACAAATGAAAATATGGATATATTGAATGAATCAACAATAAGAAACATTAACATGTAGATATTGGTTCTACAAGTGATTCAGAACTAGTTCTATTGATTATCAGAACAATATATCAATGCATGGATCTCCAATATTCCCTAATTAAAGGGATAGAATATCTAAAATAATAAAACCAGATGATGTGAAAAAAATTTCCTCATAGTGTAGAATAAATATCTATTATACAAATATATTTGAATCGCTGGAAAATGTTTATGGGTCATAAAATATAAGTGGTCACAAATATGATAAATGTTTGTAGAGAGATAAGGGTAATCATAGAAATACATAATATGAATTTTAATCCTAGTATACTAAGTTGTATTTTGAGAATGATTTTATATATCACATTTATGATAAACATATGAAGTATGTAATTTAGGTAGCAACTCCTAATATATTAATGATGAACGTTTATTTTTATTTTAATATAATATGGATGAAATGATTTAATTATGGTATGAGATTCCATGAAATTTTTCATTTTAGGATTACTATTAATCTCTTTAAATAATAAACCAATATTAAAAACAAATTAGAATATTTATTACCCCTATATTTTTGTATGGATTATTTGAAGTAAATATTTGGTGGAATAGGGAGTGATATACACAACACCAAATAGAGTTTAATTATACATTATTAAAATTCTAGCTATATATAAATATATATTGAAAATTAAATTTAAAAATCAAATAAATTAACTATCAATGGTAAATGAAATGAAATAATGGTAAGGACACTTAAAAAATTGATTTTTAAAATTTTTTTTCATTACAAAATATCTTTTATAAATTGTGGAAATTTAATTTGAAAAAAAAATTACATTTTTCAGTTAATGATATTAAAAATAAAATAGAGTTAATTTTTTATATTTATGGTAGGGTTTTAGAGTTTTGTTTCACAATTTTTCCCTAAGATAGTTTTTAATATATTTTTGAACTAACATATAACTAACTAAAAATGTGGTTTAGGTAATGGGATCCCATGGTTAATGTCATATAGAGGAGGTGGAAAATATAATTAAATATCTATGACCTAAATATTATAAAAATATGAGAAATACCTAAAAAATGATAATATCTGATGATGAAAATAAAATGTTAAGCATTGAAGATTCAGGTTCATGGACTTAATAGTGTGGTGTTGTTTAAAAATGTAGTCTGTTATTAATTATAATAATTACTTAGTAATCCCATTAGTGTATATTGATACTCTATCTCACACACTAGTCATCCCTATTCTATTGGTCATGAACATTATTAAATTTGAAAAATGGGTAACCTAAAACCAAATTTAAATGTACAATTAAACCCACTAAAAGGTAATGGTGAAAGCCTAGTTATAGTAATCATAAATAAAACCTCATCGAGGAGGCCAAGAAAAGACTACTCATATCTCCCGATTCCAATGCGGGCTAGGTCTGCATCCATGAAGACCAATCAGGCGGTCTTTGCAGTCAAAAAGGGCAGTGGGGTTAAGAAGGCAACATCAGTTATGAATAATCTGGACATACTTAGCAATCAGGTTCAAAGTGAAATTTTTTGGAGAAATCCAGAATGAGAATCGGCTACGAGAGAAGACGAATCCTGCTTAGGATATGGGGATGACTGTGGTTATTATAATGTTTAGATTGGTGTTGTTTTAGGTAGTTTTATTTTCTGGTAATTTTGAACTTGTTTCGCGTTGTATGTTGGGTACCAAACAACCCTAAACCATCCTTTATTAAAATCAAAAAAAAATGTTCTGGCCGTTGTATACCTAAATTTATCATAAAATTGTATCATATAGAAATATTGAAGAAGAAATTGAAGGAATCATTAAAAACATGAAAACATAAATCTAATTATGAAAAAAATATCTATGTAGAACAACAATCGACAATAAATTATGTGTTTGGCATAGAGAAACTCACCCTAACAGACTATACTTGAGAGAGTGAAAAAAATTACAAGATTAAAACATAAAATAATTTTTTAAAATCATTTAAGACTCTACATTAGCAACCTTATCCTCTCCAATCCTATCCCTTGATGTTCACAACAACCCTTTATTTAAAGAAAATTCACATTGATATATTTACTTCATATATATTTTTAATTTATTCTTTATATTATCCCATAGCTATTTTTATTTTTATTTGCAATATATTTCACAAATAATCATATGAATCATTTATGAATATCACCCAAATATATCTCTTATGATATTTCACAATCATGTTCATAGGTAGTATTTATGTCAAATATTAAAAAATCGAAAGTCAAAAAAATTAGATTCAATATATATCTCTATTTCCTTCCATTGGGTTTATCGTTAAAATTAAAAATATAGTCATGTATTTTGTTAAAAGAATCTTGGTTATGTGATATATAATGTTTCAAATTTTCATCCAATCCCGAACGTGGAAAAAAATTGTATGGGTAAATAATTTAGTACCAACAAGATTGATGAATATATTCCATCCTTGACTTCTTGTGCCACTATATCCCTGGAGCCCTATGATCATGTTGGGGGCCATGAAACATAATATATAGAAAAATATGTTTATAGTGTTTTAACTAATTTTTAAGAAATTGAGACAAAATATTTTATGACCGAATACTAGCGGTTAGTAAAAATACAAAGAATTTAAATTTCGAGACACATTACCCATTTTATTTTTTAACATTATAGAATAAAATTAAAAAATAGATCGGATATTTTTTATTATTACTAAAATATATCAATTGAAATTTAATAATAATTATCTATGAAATTAGAATATAAAAATTCCTACAATTAATATATTTCTTTTTCTTTATGCTTATATATCCACATATGTCCAAAGGACTCCCATGCTTCTAATATTTGAACATTAAAAAAACATATAAAAATTATTAATGGCTAATAAATATTTTATAATTTCAATTTAAATATTTATTCAATTCATCAAAATTAGAGGAATCTAATAAATTGTTCACTTCATATTTTTCCTTTTTAAATTCATATAAATTCACATAACATCTATTCATGAATTATAATCAATTATTACTAGGAATGTATTGTACTAAATAAACTCACATTGATTTATCTCACTCATCACTCAAGTAAAATGTTAAATTAATTTAGGTTCATACCTTTAATAAATTCTACATGCCAATATCTTTCAAAGGATGTGAAATATCTTTTCTATGATGGAAAAAATCACACAAATTCCCGAGGGTTTTATAATTTATCGCATAATGACATTAATGATTAATAGTAAGTATGAATTGATTTCTTTAATCCCTAAATATAGAAAAAAATCGTTAAACACTAATTTAAAATACATAAAAATCATAAATTTAAGATCAATGTAAATATCCTCTAAAAATTGAGAACATCAAACTTCCCAAAACACATTGTAATGGATCATAATAAAAGTAAATAAAAAATAATAAAATTACCCTTTTTTTATTACATTTTTTGAGTTATTTACATGATAAAAATATTACATCCATCATAAAACCCCATATTATCATGATCATCAATCACATATATTCATTTTTAACCCTCCTAAAAAATAATCTTTTATTCTATATATATTTTCTTTATAAATATTTCATTTTTCATCATGTAGGGATACAAATTAATTTATAATCCAATATATGTCATGTATATTTCCCTAAACCAATAAAACCTGAATATAATTATTTATTTCAATTATTAAAATCCCCTTCCCAATGATTAACCTCTCCCATATAGCTGAACTTTTTATTACCATGAAAAATATAATGGGCATGGTTTCTAAAGGATATAATTTTATTATAATATGAATATTACCTAACAATTATCGTTCCTAGATTCTACAGATTTTTTAGAAATTAATGTAAATGATATGAATTAATGATAAATGGTTAATACCTTATTAATCCACAATTATATTTAGAGTGACTATGTTTATTCATTGTTTTCATTAGTTAAATTCATTTTATAGTAGGAAAAAATATCCCAAGTATCTCTCATAATGTATAATCAAGAGAGAATGGAATATTTCATCTTGGAATCCTATAAGTAATGGGAAAAGTGAATTGGGACAATCACATGTAGAATAACTAATAATAATAATATAGTACACATGAATATAATATATTCAATTCCTGAGAATCTGAATGTAAATTTCATCTATAAGAATCAACTAGCTCCTTCAAATATTTTTTTAAAAATAAATACATTTATATTTATCTCTAACTGTTCAATTAACCATTTATCTCAATAAATTGTTTTTAAATTGAAATCTGAATAATAGAATCATGGTATTCCATTTTAATATATTTATCATATTTTGAAATGTAGAAAAAATAATAAGGTGAGGCATGAATTTTGTATTTTAATGCTCATGAATATTTTTGAAAAAAATTGAGATTATATGTTACCAAATTTTTAGAAAATATCATTTAGAAATTAATATATGCACTTTCATTTGGGTTTTTTCATAAACATATGACCTTGTACCTTCTTTCTATCATGGGATTACAAAAAAACAAATATAGTGATATCACAAGATCCCTACATAATTAATATCAAATATAATATTGGGATTATATATAAAATTCTAAAATAAATCTAAAATTAATAATACAAAACTAATACCTAAGAAATTAGTTAATGAAAACTCATTATTCCCTTACAAAAGAGCTTGTATTATGGTTATTAATCTCATTCTAAACATGGAGGGTCATTTATTTAGTCCATGATATCGACCTAACCATCTAGAATTTACTAAATATTTATATTTTTTCCATCTAATATTTCTCTACTCAACTTACTTATAACTTATAAAAACATTTTTTTGATAAAAACTAATAGTAGACAGCTCAAGGTAATATAGAAGTAGTAAAATAGTAATCAATACTTTATAAAACACTACCTTTTATATTATTTTAATTAATATTTTCTAATACCTTTTTATGTGTGTGTTGGTATTATTATTTAGGAATTTCTATGAAATTATCCTCCACTATTATCATTATATCATTCCAAACAATCAATTTTATTCATCTCTTGTTCCTCCTAATCTTAATTTTTTTTGCATTTTAATCTCTCTCTTGCTTATCTAGATCATTATTAATGAGTTGTTCCTTATAAAGGACATTGTATTTATCATTATTAGTAGTAGATTCTTTTTATTTGGACTCAATTTCATATTCAACATAATATTTACCCATTCAGTTATACATCTTCCTTAATTTACCCATTTGAATCCACTATTTATTTTTCTATATTTTACAAATGTTTTATAAATTACTTGAATTTATTTTATTTTCCTTATAGGATTATCTCAACAAAACTCAACTGTGGTTGTGGTACACCAAACTAGTGTTCTCACTACAATATTTTTTTGGTAATTATTTGTAAGTGTATGAATATTTTTATGTGTGTTTGTCCATTTGTATATATATTTGGAGATGGTGATGAATATTTACATTGACAAGGATAGACAAATACAAACACCAAATTGTTCAAAATAATTAAAAATAATTAAATAAAACCTCAAATAAATTTTTAAAAAAGAGATAATTTATTCCAGATTATTGAACTAATGTATTCTACTATATAAATATAATGAAGACTACATTATTTTAGGACCACGAGGATTCCATTCGGCATATGACTAAATAAATATTTTTAGTATTTTATGGAATAGTCTGATAACTTAATACTAGTATTTTATAACTAATGAGAGTCTATAGTAAAACAAACATGTATAAGATAACCACTATAATTCAATAGTAACAACTTAAAACATATGATAAGACAACTAATATACATGAAAAAAGCAAAAAATAATTATGGTTTTTTTGGTTGATAGAAAAACACATGTTCCAAGCATCGAATATCTAGGATGATGCAAAAAAATAAAGAGAAGTAATTTGATACCTCCATATAGATATCATCAGAATTATTTCTTAGTATGCCCCTTGGTTTATGTAGACACAGACTATTTCTTACTAACAATTCATTAAATAATTTTCATGTACTTCAGTGAATTTGGAAAATATGTGTCTTAAAATTAGACTTAATGTTTGAATTCAAACCCCACAAAGATCTTATAGAGGGCCTTGTTATAGTAATAACATTATATTTATCTCCCACATATTTTAAAAATAAATGGTGATGGATTTAAAAATAAAATAATTTAATATAATCAATTCAATCAAAACATGAAACCCAAATTATTTTAAAGGAAACAAATAACAATGATTACTGACCATTGGTATATGTCCCAAAAATATTGGTATAGGCTATATCAATGGTTTCAGTGGTTGTTTGGATTTCTGGTGTCAAAATAACTAAACCTACAGTTTTGGGAAACCGTTGGTATATGTGGTCTATACCAATAGTTTCCAAACCATTGGATGATGTAATATGAAATAACTATATGAAATTTTTTATAAACCATTGGTATAGTAAATTGAAAAAAAAACTCAACTGGTTTTGATCTGCATACCTTCGATTTATATCTCAAGAACCTAACCACTCTGTTAAAATGTTTTTTTAAACATAATATGTTAAATATGTATATATATATATTTATATGTAAACTAATTTATTATGTATTATATTTAATTTGATAAAATAATTCTTTATAAATAAGAATACATACATGAACAGTTTGGAAAATTGTTGGTATTAGTATTTTGAATTTTAAGAACTATACAAACAATTTTGGAAAACCCATTAGTATAGGGTCATTAAATAGTGGAAATACCAACTGTGTTAGTGAAACCATTTCTATATACATCACATATAAATATATATTTGAATGATCCATTAGTATTTTGACTTTTTATGGAATCTAAAGAAATCGTTGTCCAAACCATTTGTATTGGTCCAGTTTTTTTGTAGTTTCAAATTCAAATGAAGTATGAAACCAAATTTTTTTTAAAAAGATCTCCCAACCCTTATAATCATGGAATAATGAAACTAAAATCCTTAACCTAGTCATGAGATATTTAATAAAATAAGAAAAATAAAAACCTAAATAATTTATTAGTAAATAATAAACATTCCATAGAAGTATTCTTATAATCTCTATTTCTCCCCCCAAAATGGTAAAATAAAATTATTTATAAAAAATTCAACTATATATATGTCTTCCATTTATTTTCTTAAAAACTTCATTATATTCTTATATATATATAATGAGTTCAAGAAGAAATATATTCATAAAATAAGTATTTTATCCATGTTTTCATATCTTCCAAATATCACTCTTATGGTATATCTATATCATGTGCCTCAGAGAGGCTTAGGCCTAATATTATTAATTTGAATGTTTAAAGAATTGAGTCAAAATATATCTTTATAATTTTATTATCTGTTTGAACCAATAAAAAACATATATAGTAATTGATACAGTTTAATAAATATTATTATTTATCTATTCATTAATATTTGAAATTTTCAACAAATTCAATGAACTGATATATAATTTATGGTCCAAACAATAAAGTAGAATCTAGATTGAATAATCCGGTCCATCTTTGATACATGGTCCCACTATCTTTTTGAAAATTTGTGATCTATACTAGGATCATAAAACAATATTTATCCCATGTTTTATATAGTTTTTTTTAAAATATTTCATATAATATTTTGATACATGGTATATTCTTTGAGAATGATACTAATGTTTAATTAAAAGAAAAAACTAGAATTACTATTCACATTCCAATATTATATGTTTAAACATCTGTCCAAAAAATAATGATTGATAAATAAATAGAAAACTAAATGAAATAATTACTAAAATTTATCATTTGAATTTGTTAAATTTTTATGCATGAAATTATAATATCAATTTTTCCAAAATATTTTATTTTTGTGTAATGGTGAAAAACATTGACATTACAAATATCATTAATTTTATGACATTATCATGATGATAAAATTAATTTAAAATTTCTGAATAAATTTTTATACGAATAATTAATATTTAATAAGTCAAATAAATTTCATTACAATTACTTTTCATCTAATATATTTACTTTTTACTTTCTAGAAATCTAAGTATAGTTTTTATTCATATAAAATTATTTATGTTCATTACAATTTAATAATGTATTCAAATCCACTATTAGAGTTTTATATTGATTTTAAGTTAAATTATGTTTCTTTATATAAAATATATTTCTTATAATATAAATTTAGTAAATAAATAAATCTTACTTTGGTAAAAATTCATTTCTTTTTTAAAAAAAGATATGTTTTAAATGTTTTTTTTCTACGTCACATGTACTTAAATTTAATGTATTTATTACCATAAATGGATATTTGATATTGTAAAATATATTCAATATTTCGGAATATAATAATAATATTATCTAATAATTCTCCTCTTATTTTGTATTCATAAGGAATAGTTACATAAGTAAAAAAGTTATCACTATGGTAAGGGTTAATTCAGTAAGGTGGGGAGGGGAGGGGTTAAAATTTTAGATACGGATTCAATAACCATTTACATTTTCATAAATTATATTTGATGAGAATATTTCAATCCAAAATTATTTAATATATCAAATTGTAATAAATTTGTTCAACTTTTCATAGGAAATATATTTACTATATTTATTTATTTTTAAATATTTACAAGAGTAATATGTTACTCAATTATAAAAGGTAACATCCACTCATCACTCCTCAACATACATTGAAAAAAATAGTATGAAAAATACATACCCAAATAAATTCCCAAATTTTCTCATCTATTAAGGGTACTAGAATCACTAATATACTAATCCTAGAATTCTTTATTATTATACAATGAATAACATCCATGGAGGATATATAATTAAAAAACTATTCAATGATTATTTATTCTTCAACATAATGTAAATATATTCTAAAAACCCTAATGTTAAAAAATTAGTATCCTTACTCTACTAATATGTTATTGTTTTTATTGAAAAACTACATTCTACCTTCTAACCCTCTAATGCAAAATGAAAGTAACACTCATGTGTACGTGAAAAATACTTCCTCCATGAAGTGATGTATTTTATTTTTAATCATTAGCTCACATGGATGGTTATAAATATAGACATAATGAATATATATATATATTAATAATATAATATTATTCTATAAATATAAAATAAATCCACTTTCTTACACTCTAATCCATAAGAATATGATAACGTCAGTCATGCGATCAAGTAGACAACCATTTCCTTGAATGAAAATTTTTTTACTTAAAATATAACATGGTTGTCCATAAGTAAATATTTAATGAATAAATACGAAACTTATAACATGATAATTATTTTTTACAATAGATATTATTATTACTAAATAATATATTCTTAATCTTTCAACTATTACTATGTTTTCTTTTTTTGTATGGTCTTTCCTACTCCATGAGAATTTTTATAATGTTTATTTCATGAATCATTATGGAATTTATTATTCTGATACTATAATATAATAGAGACCAAATAATTTTTTATAATTCTTAATTGGTAATATCTAAAATTATATTTACCAAATAAATAAATCAAATCATTAATTCTATATTAAAAAATTGGTATATTTATAAATTCTATGAAAACCATTAATATAAGATCTATAAATTTATTATTAAACTCAAAAACTATTTCAAAATAATTAATTACATATTCATGAACATTATCTAGAAAAAAACCATGGTTAAGGTTGATACACTGGAAACATTGAATTTGAACATTCAAGTAAAATGGAATAATTAATAAACAAAAATGATTATAAAAATGAATTCTATTAAGTGGATAATAAGATATTATCTTTTAATTATATATAATATGATAATTATGAGTATCTATCTATTGTATATGTATAATAATTCAAAAAAATTATACTGGAGGTGATAACATGTTCATCCAATAAGTCATATTATGTAAGTGGGTTTTATGTTGATTTTATTTCATTAGGTTATATCATATCTTCATCGACTTTGCAACCCCAATATTATATTTTTTATATCCTAAAATTATTTATATTTAATTTAAACATATTTTATTTGGATTTAGATTTTTTATACTCAATAATTTCCAGGACTTTTGACAATTTCAAATGTTTTGTTTTTATGGGATTCTCATCCCACTTTTCCTTCTTTGGGACGTATACAATTTTGAACACATGTTTTATTTTATATATTGTATATAAAACTATATATACGATCTTAAAAAACATGAGATAAATTATATAGATTTATAAATCCTATTTAAGTTCTATCATTCTTGGGTTTCTGATTCCAATGATACTTGTGACACCCCAGGTTTTATAAACTGGTCCATGTGAACAATGTTATTCTTTTAATGATGTATATTGTTTTATTTTAGGCTTTCTGTGCTGATAAAGAATTCGAATGGAAATAAAACATGAAGAATACGATAAAATGTTATATATTTAAAATATACATTACAACAAGACCCATCTAATTGAAAGTACCGTGCACTAGACCTAACACGGCCACAACAAGAATACTGAGAATCAAAACATAGGTAATCGGGGTAGTCGTCATCTTCAGGGTCCATCAGTGTGAAAAATATAACAGCCAGAACTACCGCGACACCTTCCTCGCCGTCACCTCGCCACCTCCGGTTTCGCACCACGCCCCCATGCATGACCACACTAGTGCCGGTGACACGCCGCTGGTCACCCTGCTGCTACCTTGCAGCATTTCCTGGAGGCCTCGACCTCACCGGACCACCTCCGGTCGCCCAGGTTCCTCCCGGTTCTCCAGCCACCCAGCAAACCTTCCTCCAGTGAGTTTCCTCCTCAAGAAAGGTAAGGGTTTCCTGTTAAAGTGTTTTCCCAATCCTACCCATGCTCCTCGGTTTTTTATATACATGAATATATATATGTCTTAGTTACGGGTTTATATATATATATATTCCATACAAACCATTTTTCTAAACAGAGGACTCCAAGAATGTTTTCCTTCATGGGGTACTCCCGTTTTTCTTATATATATATAATAGAAAAACTAGAATAAACCACTTAGTTGTAATCGGTTCAATGCACTGTATATATATATACATATAAATTTTATATATTTGTATCACTCTTTGTTTCAAAAACGGGGTGTGTGGTTTTGGAAGTGTGTATCTCTAATATGATGTAACGATTTTTGTTTATTTTTAGTTTTTATTTTGTAACCGGTGTGGTAAAATATGTGTATTAATATATTTATATATATATACAACACAAACCCTTCGGTTTTGAAGAATTTTCAAGGGTTTTGCCCTCGTGATATAAAAAGGTATATCACTTTTAAAGATCCTATTTTACAAACCTAAAACTCAGGTTTGAGTGTATTTTGTATATACAGTTTTTAATATATATATATATATTTATACCAATATATATATATTAATACAAATATATATATATTAATAACTCAAACCCATTATTTTTAGGGTATCCAAGATTAATCAGTAATTTTATACTAAGAATTATGCTTTTGAAAAGGGTTTTTCTAAAATCAATTCCTAACAGGTTGGATTTTATGTAAGCAATATATATTTATATAACTATATATTTATATACCTATATATTTATATAAGGTAGTGTATTGGAATGGAAATCGGTTTTTATTTTTAAGAAATGGATACTTATCTTTGAAAAATATTTTCAGGCGAACTTGGACTTTGGTTTAAGTACAATTATGTTATAGTTAAAAACAATGTTTTTATATTTTTATGTATTTTTAGTTTCATGAAACATTTAGACCCCCAAAAGGTTCTTTTTTTTAAATTGAATAAGTGATAAGCAGTTAGACGTTTTCATATTTTAAGTGAACCATGTTTATTTTATGAGAAACCCTATCTATATATACTTTTTGTATATATATCCCTATGTATGTATTTGTTTTTAAGATTAATATCTGTAATCCTAGTTTCAATAAAAGGGTATTAAAATTTTTATCTATGTAGGATTTTAGTGCTTGGCTATGCGGTTTTATATTTTTGTGTCTAAGGGTACACCAATGATCTTGATTAATGTCATCCTTGAACTGATTTGTGTGTTTTTTAAGGATATGCTTATTCTTGTTTTAAACTCATTTTAAAAGGATAGGTGTTTAAGGGTTATGTTAATATGTAGAAATCCTCTATGATTTTAATACCGAACTCATTGTAGTGATTTTTAGTGAGCAGAGTATAACTGCAAATTCTATGACTAGTGGAGAATAGTAATTAATGACAGGTATTATTTTTAAAGTGGTTTATTTCCAAGTGTCGGAATTTTAATGATTGAAAGTGTTTATTATTTTTATACCAAGCCTGCCGTAGTAATTATCAGTGGATGGATATTTTTTTCATGTACTATGACCTATGGAGAACAATAATTAATGCCAAGTAGTTCATTTCCATGTACTGTAATTTTAGAAACTCATCATTTAATACCCCTTGGGAGCAAGTCTCACACATTCATCATTTTATGTGCTTAAATAATTGATCTATACACATATTATGCTTGCTTACCAATGCCTTCTTTTATTCCATATTTTCAATATTATCTATCATATCATGTATTTGTAAACCAATTATATAATTGTTACCTTATTCATATTTTTCATGCATATGACTCAACATGATAATGAACTAAGAACTAAATTACCCAAAGTGGTATGGGACACCTTGGGTAATGAGTAATGAAAATGGTATTACCCAATGTGGTATTGGTCACATTGGGTAATATGAAATGAAAATTAAATATTCAAAGTCGTATGGGACACCTTATATATCTAACCTTATCAACATGTGAGAAATCTATGGGACTACCCGGAATGGGGTCTGGTAACTAGAAAACCCTCTAGGATGGGGACTGGTTAAAGTAAACCCTCCGGGTTGGAGACCGGTAAAAGTAAGCTCCTCGATGCATCGATAGTTTTCGAGATAGTCACATTGGGTTTTTACCCCTAGGTCATGGCACAATGCCTTGACACAGAGACCATGAGTCCTTCAGCATAAATTTCTTAGTTTATGACTAACCAAGTGATTACTCCGTCTAGAGGAATGTCCTTGGTTATAGAACCTTACCTATGAGTATCATATTTAAAAAAAAACAAGACATATGATATGGCAATGTTGATGCATGTCCAGTTTTCTTTTCCAGAAATTTATTACAAATGTTGCATTACATTTATCACGTCATGATGTGCTTTTTTAGATAATGCTCTTGTGCGCGACTCTGGTGATGTTTACACCTTGTTTTTCAAGCACACCTTTCGTGTATATGGACACATTAACTAGTATAACCCATGTCATTTTATTAGCATTCTTATCTTTTCTATTAAGTGTGTTCCAACTAAGTGTTCTAGTGTGTAAATATGAATTGCTTTAACTGTGTTTCATCGACTTTTGTTCCGTCTTGTAGTTTTTCCTTTAAGAAAACATCTTAAGTATGGAAAATTATTTTCAAAGTAGTTTTCAAAGGTTGTATTTATGTATTTTCAAAAACCCCTTACTGAGTATTTCAATTCTCACCCTCTGTTTTGTGTTAATTTTTTTATAGATTGATAGACCCTTTCCAAGTCATGGATTTTTGTTCTTATCTCAGCGATAAAGAAGCAATGTTTTTGTCTCTGATTCTCCAGGATCTAAACCAGAAAGTTCCTCCTCATGTGTTATGATGTGTAACTTACTTGTTTCATTTGTATGAGATAAATTACACACCATAACCATAGCATCGGCTCTGGGCTACCGGGGGTTGGGGCATCATAGTTGGTATCTGAGGAATAGTTTAGGAAACCATGGAAAATTAGGACAACACAAAAACACTAATGACATTTTACTAAGTAGGTTTTGTTCTTAAACTTCTCATATGGAAATATAGTGAACCACGCCTAGAATCTTGACTCTTCCTAGAGAGATCATAGAGACTATTGCAGCAAAATCCATCTCAACAAGTTACCAACCTTTTGTTACCTTACCACTGACATGAAAAACCCTCTATAAAATATCGAAAAGCTCGAATGTCCTTTGAATCATCCGAGGGTCGGATGTTGTGTATAACCAAATGGCCAATTCTTTTTTCGTGAATTATAAAAAGAAAGGGAAGTACTAAGAAAGACTCTTCCTGTGTTTCACCATGAATAATAAATGGTTGGCCTTCATGGCCTTCGGAGAAGCTGTAAAGGAGTTGGACTTCCGCACATTCTTTATGTACCAAATCTTGTGCTTTAGCACGCTTGGGGAGCACTGCGATTTTGGGTCTTTCATCGAATCATTCAGATATGAAGTGGTTCGAGAGATTTTTATGAACTAAATCCAAGCGGATATCGCGAAGCTTGATGTCACTCATTCCCATCTCTAGAAAACCACCTGTATCAAACGGGAGCTTGGTTTCAACCATGATCCACTTTGACAAAAATGTATTTGGGAAGAGGAGAGCCACAAGCATTGTTCGGCCATGGGGATTGAGTTCAATAGTAACTTCTTCCATGGGCAGTGGAGGTAGAGAAACATAACCAAGGGTGTCAGGGAAGGTGTGTGAATAAGTCAGTGTATGTACGCTGGTCGAATTGCGAGGACGCAATTCTTTTAAGAGGGGGATAATGTGACGCCTCAGGTTTTACAAACTGGTCCAAGTGAACAATGTTATGCTTTTAATGACATCTCTTGTTTTATTTTATGCCTTGTGTGCTGATAAAGAATTCGAACGGAAATCAAACATGAAGAATACGATAAACTGTTATATATTTAAAAGGTACATTACAACAAGACCCATATAATTGAAAGTACCATGCACAAGACCTAACACGGCCACAACAAGACTACTGAGAATCACAACACGGGTAATCGGGTAGTCGTCATCTTCATGGTCCATAAATGTGAAAAATATAATAGCGAGAACCACCGCGACACCTTCCTCGCCATCGCCTCCACACCACACGAACTACCTCCGGTTTCGCACCACGCCCCCATGCATGACCACACCAGTGCAGGCGCTACGCCGCTGGTCACCCCACTGCAACCTTACAGCGTTTCCAGGAGGCCTCGACCTCACCGGACCACCTCCGGCCGCCCAGGTTCCTCCCGGTTCTCCAGCCACCCACCAAACCATTCTCCGATGAGTTACCTCCTCAAGCAAGGTAAGGGTGTCCTGTTAAAGTGTTTTTCCAAACCTACCCATGCTCCTCGGTTTTTTTATATACCTGAATATATATATGGATTAGTTACAGGTTTATATATATATATATTCCATGCAAACCATTTTTCTAAATAGAGGACTCCAAGGGTGTTTTCCTTCATGGGGTACTCCCATTTTTCTTATATATATATAATAGAAAACGTAGAATAAACCCCCTAGGTGTAATCGGTTCCCTGCACTATATATATATATATACATAAAAATTTTATATATTCGTATCACTCTTTGTTTCAAAAATGGGGTGTGTGGTTTTGGAACGGTGTATCTCTAATATGATGTGATGATTTTTGTTTATTTTGAGTCTTTATTTTGTAACCCGTGTGGTACAATAGGTGTATTAATATAATTTTATATATATAAAACACAATCCCTTCGATTTTGAACAATTTTCAAGGGTGTTTCCCTCGTGATATAAAAAGGGATGTCACTTTTAAAGATCCTATTTTACAAACCTAAAACTCAGGTTTGAGTGTATTTTGTATATACGGTTTTGAATATATGTATATTTATAAATATATATATATATATAACTCAAACCAATTCTTTTTAGGGTATCCAATATTATTTAGTAATTTTATACTAAGAATTATTCTTTTGAAAAGGTTTTTTCTAAAATCAATTCCTAACAGGTTGGATTTTATGTAAGCAATAGATATTTATATAACTATATATTTATATAAGGTAATGTATTGGAATGGAAATCGGTTTTGATTTTTAAGAAATGGATACTTATACTTTGTGTGTATATATCTCTATGTATCTATGTGTTTTTAATATTAATATCTGGAATCCATGTTTCAAGAAAAATGTTATTAATATTTTTATGCATGTAGGATTTTAGCGCTTTCCTATGCTGTTTTATATTTTTGTGTCTAAGGGTACACCAATGAACTTGATTAATGTCGCCCTTGAACTGATTTGTGTTTTTTAAGGATATGCTTATGCCTGTTTTATACTCATTTTAAAAGGATTGGGGTTTAAGGGTTATGTTAATATGTAGAAATCCTCTATTATTTTTATACCAAACTCGCTGCAGTGATTTTTAGTGAGCAGATTGTAACTGCAAATTCTTTGACTAGTGAAGAATAATAATTAATGACAAGTATTATTTTTAAAGTGGTTTATTTCCAAGTGTCGGAATTTTAAATATTTCAAGTGTTTATTATTTTTATACCAAGCATTCCGCATTAATTATTAGTGGATGGAGATTTGTTGCAAGTACTGTGACCTATGAAGATCAATAGTTAATGCCAAGTAGTTCATTTTCATGTACTGGAATTTTAGAAACTCATCATTTAATACCTCTTTGGAGCAAGTCTGACACATTCATCATTTTATGTGCTTAAATAATTGTTCTCTTCTCAATGTATGCTTGCTTAACCATGCCTTCTTTTATTCCATATTTTCAATTTTATCTGTCATATGATGTATTTGTAAACCAATAATATAATTGTTACCTTATTCATATTGTTCATGCATATGAATCAACATGATAATGACCTAAGAACTAAATTACCCAAAGTGGTATGGGACACCTTGGGTAATGAGTAATGAAAATGTTATTACCCAATGTGGTATGAGACAACTTGGGTAATATGAAATGAAAATTAAATATTCAAAGTGGTATGGGACACCATGAATATCTGAACTTATCAACATGTGAGAAATGTATGGGACTACCTGGAATGGGGTCCGGTAAGAAAAAAACCCTAAAGGATGGGGACTGGTTAAAGTACGCCCTCTGGGTTGGAGACCTGTAAAAGTAAGCTCCTCGATGCATCGATAGTTCTTGAGACAGTCAGATTGTGTTTTTACCCCTAGGTCATGGCACAAGGCCTTGACACAGAGACCATGAGTCATTCACCATTCATTTCTTTGTTTATAACCAAACAAGTGATTACTCCGACTAGAGGAATATCTTTGGTTATAAAACATTACCTATGAGTATCAGATTTAAAAAAAAACACAAGACATATGATATGGCAATGTTGATGCATGTCCAGTTTTCTTTTCCAGAATTTTATTACAAATGTTTCATTACATTTATCGTGTCATGATGTGTTTTTTTAGATAATGCGCTTGTGTGCGACTCTGATGATGTTTACACCTTGTTTTCCAAGAACACCTTTATTGTTTAGGAACACTCTAATTAGTATAACCCATGTCATTTTATCAGAATGATCATCTTATCTATTATGTGGGTTCCAGCTAAGTGTTATAGTGTGTAAATATGAAGTGCTTTAACAGTGTTTCATCGACTTTTGTTTCGTCTTGTAGTTTTTCCTTTAAGAAAACATTTTAAGTATGGAAAATTATTTTTAAATTAGTTTTCGAAGGCTGTATTTATGTATTTTCAAAAACCCCTTACTGACTATTTCAATTCTCACCCTATGTTTTATGTTAAAATTTTTTTCAGGATGATAGAGCCTTTCCATGAGTTGGATTTTTGTTCTTAGCTCAGCAATAAAGAAGCAATGTTGTTTTCTCTGATTCTCAAGGATCTAAACCAGAAAGTTCCTCCTGATGTGTTATGATGTGTAACATACTTGTTTCGTTTGTACGAGATAAATTACACACCATAACCATAGCACCGGCTCCGGGCTATCGGGGGTCGGGGCGTCATAATACTAATGTTTCAAGGATATCCTAATCTCAATTTCCCTTAATTTAGATATATATTATTTTCACAACTTTCATTATTTTGTACGGTGTATATAATACAAATGATTTTATTTTGTGATACATATCATGAAAATTATTTTGATTTAAAATACATCTATGTTTATCTATTTAATGAGGTTTTAATTCCATGGTTATCAATGATATTTTGGTTTATGTTAAAATCTCACATATCATCAAGATTATTTATGTTTCATTTATATAGAATGAAATTAAATTTTAATTTTCCGTTAAAAATATATAGTTTATTATTTTTTAGTTATATATGGGGTTTTGAATAATTCATTCAAATGTTAACATATTTAGAACTCAAAGGACCAAAATAATCCATTATAATAAATGGAACATATTTATCATTTTCGGTTGAAAATATTTTTATTCCATTTCCTTGTTCATTAAAAAAATAATAAAATTATTGTATAAAAAATAATAATCGTTAAATTAATTTTAAACATGACATTATTTTATTTTCAAGGGTTTCAAAAACGAAAATTCACAATTGTTTCAGTTCATGATATATTTAAATTTTTACAAAATTATAAAAATAATATATCGTAACATTCACTAAATGAAATAATTTTCCAACCACAATATAATTTATTAATTATAAATATTCCAATACATATTTTTTGGTTTTTATAATGGAAGTAATACTAAAATCATTATAGTATTTTTTCTTTTTATAAAACTAAAAAATAATCCATCTTTATTGTTTTCAAAGAATCCTTCTGATGATTTCATAATATTATTTTTTATCTTTTTCAACATAATTTAAGGAATCCTATTTTTTACTAGGGATATGATATAATATTACCATCTACATTATTCTAACTATTTCCTATGACTATGATGTTTTCTAGATATTTCAATGAAACCAATTACTTTCCTCGAGCTAATTAAATTATGTGTAAATGAGAAATGTTATTATGCTTTGATGGAACATATATGTATGGTCTTTATTATGTTATATGTGGGATAAAAATTATATATCCTTATTATTCACTAGGTAAAGGATGTTATCAGATTAGGTAATATGAAATGTACTGAAGAGTGAATACAATCCACTATAAGAAGTTATCAACTATTTTTATGGGAAGACGAATTAAACCCAATCCAATTTGGGACTCTATCCAGAATATTTATGGGAATGGATATTGAACCCAATCCATTATGGGGCACTTTTCAAAATTATATCATTAGAAGTGTCCCATGAATAAAGGAATTATTTTCTATGATTATTTTTTTTTCCAAAAAAACTTATGTATTATTCTTATGATATGCTCTCATGACTAATGATTGGTAATTTATAAGTCCTCACACTTATGAATCATGTATTTTTTGTGTGTAAAAACCATATTTAATGACTCATTCTTTATTGATTATAACATATAGGGTATAATTCCCCAAGTTGTGATTTGGTTATTATAGTTATATGATCATTGTATTCTCAATTATGATATTCAATTGATAGTTCCAATGATTAACCTGACTGAGTTTTTGAGATCAAATTATTATGTTTATATTTCCATAGTTTTTGAAGAATACTTTTCACTAAGATTATTTTTTATGGGTTTAATTTGTATATAATTATTTGGGAGATGTTGTAGACCTATTTTTGAATAAATATTTATTGGTAAAGTGGGAAAAATTACAATTTTATGGTGGATAAATGGGAATTATTAATTAAATTGTTATTCATAATTCATTAAAGCTTAAAAACTAAAAATTCATATATATGTAAGTAAATCAATACATCTTATTGAAAGTAATGTTCTAGTTATGTAATTTTAGTATCAAATCAATTATTAATTTAATAAAGATTTCGATCACCAAATCAATGAGTAAATGTCTTGGGTAACTTAAATCCATCCAAAAAACTTATTTTAGGATGGGATTAGTGTATAACATTCATTGAAATGTATATAATGATATTCCTAATAAAAGAAAAGGTATATTTTAGATAAAATATGTGTAGAAGGGGAAACTAATAAGGACATGTATTGTCCAGATGTATAAATATTTTTCATGGAAAACTAAAAAGGAATAATGGAAAAGAACAATTGAATCCTAGTTCCATGTAATAATATATTTATAAGGATCCCACACAATTAAATGTTGATAAAAATGGGAAAAAATAATGAATTCTAATTTTTCCAAGTCTATAGAAAAATTTTAAGATAATAGAGTAAGAATAAAAGTGTCTAACTACTCTTGATGTTAATTTTGAGACTTATACTTCAACATAGAATATTAGTTGTACAAATAATTAGTCTATACTACCTATAGAAAACTAGACTTGGAAAATCAATGGAGGATATAACATGAGGAGTTCTCAAGTTATTAGATCTTCTATGAAGAAGTTCCATGGGTTGAGGAACATGTACTAGCCCCAATCCTCCAACTAAAAAGTTAAAAATATAGAGACCCATGATTTTAAGACATATATATGTCATCTTATTATATGAATATTCAATTAATTATATTACAATCTACCCAAAAATTATATAGGTTTAGTATCTTGGGAAATATTTATATATAAATAACTTGTTGATAAGTGATCAATAACATATACTAATACATTCTTTAAAACTATAACCCCTCTTATAAATATCAAACATAGAGTAATTCATCATAAATTGGGGGATGTAAACGTAATAACGAGTGATATAAAATACTCAGTATAGTTCAACAAGGAAGATATCAATAATCTATTAAACATAACTTGATCATAAGAGTTTTAGAACATGATATTAATGTTTAGAACCCATACCATTTATATCAGAGATAATAATCCTAAGTCATGAAATAAATATTTTTTTTATTAAGAAATTAAATATAAAGTAATCAAATAACATGATCAATGAAAACATAAAATTGGAAAATGAAATAAGTTTTTGGAATACATATAGTCAGAGAAAATAATTTTCTTTAGTCAATGAATCAATACAAAACCATTATAGTGGATTTGGTTTACTCCCCATTAAATCATGTATTAATTAAAGGTTTCCTTTTAGGACCATCATATTGGATATATTCCCCTAATAAACACGGTTCACCCCCATTCCATCCCTTATTATATATTGAGATATCGTTCTTCACTAAAGGAATTTGTGGGATGTATAATTTTAAACCAAAACACCAAAAATGAAAATAAATCATATGTGAACCATAAGATAAAAACTTATTCATTATAATATAAATAATTATTAAGAAACTATTGTCACTAAAATTTAATTATTATATCATTTCATACCCATGGCAAAATATATTCGATTCAAAAAGGTTTTATCATAACTTTTTTTATCCATGGGTAAGAAACATGATTCATAGACTCATACATAAATCATATTCATCATAATAAATTCGATGAATTAAATTCAATGATATCATTGTATAATATCCTTAATAAAAAATAATTAACATTAAATGATTTTAAAATAGGTTAAAAATTATTAAAAAATATCAGAACAACTTTTATTAACAAAAATACTATTTTTTCTTTGAAATCACTTGTTTAAAATTGAAAAATATCCAAAATGTTAAGGATTATTCAAAAGTACCATTTTAAACATTTAGAGGACATTTTAAATCATTTTTTGGTGATCATGGTCTGAAATTATATTCATGTTTTTCATCTGAAAATTTTGATTCCATTAACATTATTTGTAAAATGTAAAAAATACCTCCTTCAGAAAAATATAAAATGTTTCCTTTTAATAAATTCCATAAAATATAAATAATCGGTAAAAATGAATCTGTAAAATAATAATATAATATTAAAAAAATTATTGAAAACATTTTGAAATATTAGGATAAAAAAGGAAATGGGTTTTCAGCTGAAGGGATAAATAAATTAATTTTTTTTAAAATATTATTTTGAATTTATGAGACCATAAAGATATTAAAATGAAAATAAAACAAGTAAGCTCTATAAATTACTATAGGAGAAGAAAATTAATGAGATTATTTATTTTTATGCTATAAAATTTAAACATCAAGAACATAATTATAAACAATCCCAATATATAGGGTGTTTGTAACATAAATACCACACTACAATGATTACTTTTGAATCATAAAATCCATGATATAATAAGCATTATATGGAAATGTAAATTACATAATTTTATTGATATAAATTTTATAAAAAAATCATGGTTGTTATCTATACCAAATAAAAAATGCATTTGGGGAATCTGGCATGTTCCTCAAAGATATAAAATCCAGACAAATAGACCTTACCTTCAGTTTTAATTTCATAGAATGTTATCAGACGTATTATGTAATAAATTTGGGTTCATTTTAATTATATAATATAACAATATAAATTCTTGTAGTTTCAAAAAAGATTTGAATTTAACATTTAAACATCCACTTACACATAATTCATTATTAAAATCATCATTTTGGAGTTTTCATTATTTTTGTTTTTCATGGGATCTTTTGTTCGGTAGTTTAGTCCTTATAATTTGATCATGGTTATATAATCTCCATAATATTAATAATTATATAAATATAATATATATGATGTATATATAGAGATATTCATCCACAAAGGTAGATATAGAAAAATGAACTACATTGTTCATGAAGAAGATAACCCACAAGTACATATGAACACTATTTTTACAATTTGAAGGATGGAACAAAGAAAGGTAAGTAATATTTCACAGTCATATAATAATTATTATATCATATATAAAAAATTAAATAAAAAATTAATTCAATATTAAAACCCATTTTACGAAAAATAGAAAAAACTAATCACATAGTTTGGTTGAGGAGGTATCCCACATGTACAAAAATGTGATGTTTTTATTATCGATAAAAATTAGAAGGTATGAAAGATGATATGAAACTATAATTAAAATAGAATAATTATTTCATAACTATAATGTTTATACATTAATCTCATAACTATTACTATCCATTATTGTTTGTAATGAAAAATGATTTGTATCAATATATGGATGCAGTAGTCCACTTGCACATCAAAGTGATAGATTAACTTCCCATTTTATTAAACTAACAGTGGATAGTGGATGATTAATTATCATAATAATATTTATATTTTTTTAGGATGTGTATTATTTTATTTTATAATTAATTAAATAGATTTATATGAGGTATAAGAATAAATAAATTGGAATAGCTCATGTAAGTTGATTACTTATTGTTAAACAAAACCCCTCTAGATCCATTCTTAATGACCTTTGGGATAATAATTTATGAAAAAATAAAATATATTTAATTAATATTGAATTTTATAAAATAATTATTAGGGTTTTTTTCTTTATATAAATATATATTATATATATAATATAAGGATATGTTTTTTTAGAGTGGGGTAGATGACACATAATGTTTTTTATAAATGATTAAAATAAAAAGATGTCATATTCAAGAATAATTATTCCAAATGGTCCGATTTTAGAAGGTGGGATAATATTAGGTCTATATATTTCCTTCTAATAGGAATTAGACAATTTTATTTTTTGGAAAAAATCCTTATCTATATGTTCACCTTTAGATAATACTATTTCAACCATAACCACACAATAAATTTTATCTTTTTTTACTCATCTGGAAAAAAATAATATGACCATATTAGAAAATATTTATTTTGATTCATCAAAATACAGAATCTATTTTATCAAATTCTATTCAGTGATATGTAGGAATATAATTAAATTTAAACCTACTAAATGTGTTTAAATGTCTTTTTCTAGAAAAAAAAGTATTCTGAAGTATACGACATTTTATCCAAAAAATTCAACATAAAATCGATTCAAATGACTATTATTAAATTATTAATATCATAAATTAACAAAATTAAATTTAAGTAAATTTTAAAACAAAAAAAAATAATTGTAAATTCATGGAATAGAAATGTATTTTTTTAATATTATTATTATTAAAATTATCATATGATGAATTTTTTATGTTTTTATAATTTAATTTTTCATGAATAATGAAAAGTAATGATTTCTATTGTAAACAATTTTTGATGTAAATAATTTATGAGGTTTATAAATATTTATTATTGTACTTAAAGTAAAAAAAGTTAAAATATATCATAAATTTAACTGTTTATATAATTTTAATAAATTTAATATTGAATTTTTATATTAAATCAATCTATACCTATGTGAATTCTCTCTTTGGAATCCACCATTCCATCACGTATATGAGTATAATTTGATGTTGAATTCTCTCACTTATGTGACTTGAATTCTGAAAAATTGATTAAATATCATAAATAAAAATAATAAATCTAATATTTTGAATTGAATATAGTATTTTTAATAATGATTAGTGATAATTGTAAAAATTAATTAATTAGGTTAAGGTAAAAAAAAATTTAATGAGGTTAAACTATGATCATATGGGCTAAAAGTGACCTGAAACATGTTCAACATATATTATTTGGAAATATTTCAATTTTATCTCATATATCGGTCTATAGTGACACATTTTGGTTTATTTTTAATTGAAAAAATTTATTTTTAATTCATTCATTTTTAAATTTCCATCTGTGTTCTCTCTCACACTTATTAAAGGACACCCACACTCCTCCCCTTTTCAAAATTAAAAATCCATTGGGGTTTTATAATACCTCCCAATTTAGTTTTTTCAATCCCATTCCATCATTATTTATATGTTTTTTACAATAACACAACCTATGAATTCTTTGGCTGAAAACCTAAATAAGTTGTTTGAAGAAGAGTTAATATTCTTATAGATGATTTTTTATTTTTGTTTTTATTCCACCTTATTCAAATATAATTAAAAAAATAAACATACTGATCAAAAAATCATCAATATAATATTATTTTATTTTTCTATTTTCATGACCAATATCCATATTATCTTCAATCAAATAAGAAACAATACCGTCTATCATGTGTACAATGGACTACTATGTCCCAAACTGATGTAATTCATTTCCCTTCAGCACTTTTCAAGGAAGGATATAATGATAGAATACAGAAATATATATGATATTTATTATATTAATATACTTATATAATTATAATATCATATATAAATTCTAATTTCTTATGCTATTTAAAATACAATAATATAACTCATGTGTACAGAGGACTACAACTTCACGAAGCGATCTGATTCGTTCTTCATATACACATTACATGGAAAGTAATTAGAATAAAATAAATGAATATATATGATATATATGACATGATATTTATTATGGAATATTAATATACCAACCAATTTCTTACCATTTCACTCGTTAATGGATTGATAAAGTCACTTCTACGTAAATACAACTTACCATCTCCACGAAGCGATATGAATCATTTTTCATGTTCATTCTTTATGAACAAATATAAAAATTTATATATTCATTAAATAATATATTTATAAAAATAATATAATTATGAATATTATGGATTTATATCCTATACCCTGGAACCAAAACATTCATGAAAACAATGCATGGGAAAATAAACAAATAAACACCCAAAATTGTTAAGAAAATGAAATATTATTAACAAATCGAATATAAAATGAGATAATATAATTATATATGATACTATAATAATGAATATGGTTTTGGAAAAAATACATAACATTTTTAAAACTATTATACATGAGATTAAAACATTTGTATCCAAAACGAAGTGAGAGGTAAGGGACTTCATCTAAATTTCACTTCATTGAGTCATATTGTAACGTTATACAAAAAAAAATATTTTTTATGTTATCCATATTCACCATTTTTCTTATAATACATCAAATAATTAATAATTCATGGAATTTTGTGTTTTAATTTTAATTATTTCATATAAGGGGATTCGATTTAAAAATTATCAAATAATAAAGAGTGTCATACATCAATTTTTTATCATTATGTTATAATAACAATTCATCATCCTTGGAACTCTATGATTATGTGGGTAAATAATTTTAATATATAATAATATAATTACAATTTTTATGTGGAATTAAATTTGATACACATAATGATTTCACTTATAAATTCTCACTTTTTTGTTATGATATTTTTAAGGGTTTGTTTCAAAATTTCATTTTAATTAGGATTATTTATACATTACTTTTGATGGATGGAAATTAATTGATAACTATCTAATAAAAACCATTTATTTTATACACCAATATTTATTTGTGATTTATTCTTGTAATAGTGTCATATTACACTATTAGAAACTTAAAATGATTGATAATATGTTTTCAATAAAAGAAGACATCATTTCACTCCTTATTCAAAAATCAATTTTTGTCCCAAACCATCATTTCATAAAATGTACTCAATTTTTTTAACATTGTAAAATTTATTTACCAAAGAAATTTTTACACTTGTTGGGAATTTTACATTTTTTTTAAATTTAATCATCATGTCCTTTTTTAACTGGGCTCATTTGGATTTTACTAAAAACACAAAAAGAGTTTTTTTAACTCATACGGAATGTATCGAATTTAACACCATCATGACACCTCGATGTTTTAATTATTAATTTAACATTTTCAAATATTATTTTCAATTATATTTATTATCAAAATGTTTTGGGAAATTTTAATTTTAAAAGTTTATTTTTAAAATGAATATGATATTTTTCTAAAGACCATTTTTAAATAGATTTTTATGGTATTTCTATTTTTCAATGACACCAAATCACTATTTTATTTATACTAAAATGGGGATTTCTTGTATTGATACAATATTTTTTATTTTTATGGATTTTTTATGGTCATTTTGACCCACGAAAGTATTGTCAATCACTTTCATAATTCATTTTTATAGTTATTTAATTTACCCTGAAGTATTTTCTTTCTTATGATCATTGGACATTAATTTTCACACACAAACACACACACAAATATATATATATTATTTTACATGGATAGTCTTATTACATAAACAAAATATAAATATTTACATATGTTATATTAATTTAATTGTTATATGATTTACTGGGGAAATTATCGTTAATCATTATTCCTTACCTGATACAAGATTTTGTTGTTAAGAGATATGGTTCATGAATTAAATTTATCATTCGATATATAATGATTACATTTGAATTTATGAAGCTAGTAGGTCCTAGTAATTAATATCCACTCGATGAAACAATAGCCTCATGTGATGAATTAGATGGATAACCTTTATTAAATTGGTTTCTTTTGTACACCTACCCATATGTTTTAAATTGTCTTATGAAATTTCATGAATGATGAGGTATCACAATTCATGAAATCCTTCATAATGAGCTCATTTATTATTATCCTTGATATTTTTCAATGATATTTTATTTGGTTTAATTTCATTATCAGTTTATTGAATAAACGATAGGGTTGTTTACTAATTTAACTTGTCATATTGATTATTTATTATATTATCCTGATATTATAATTATTTAAATGACATGTGTGTTATGATATTCAAATTTCTATATTTTTAATGATTATGTATTCATGATAAATTCAATTTTAATTAGCCCTTAATGAGTATTTTATCTCACACTAGTTAGCTTTCTATTCTTAGGGATCCAAAAATTGTACTATAAATGATATGAATGGATATGCATGAGTGAATATTGATATTATTAAAAAATATTATGCTGTAATTTACTTATTAAAATGTATCATGTGAATCATGTATGTATCTAGTTTACCATATGGTTATACTATTCAGTTATTTGAATTGTGGTTCCTTGTATCTTTTGGAAATTTAAAAAAGTAGATATCAGCCCTCAGCTACTAGGGTCGGGTGGTTACAGTTGGTTTTAGAGGATGATTAGAATAACACATGGGAACTATATATTTGGGAATATTTCATATTGAACATAACCCTATGGTAGACTTTAAGGATAAATATAGAAAAAAACCCTTTGTTTTCATAAGGTAGACAATAAGTTGTTTTCCTAAAAACAAATTCATTTTTAGATACTAAAAGTGGACATGGGTATGGAATATATATACATATGGGTAATAATTATGAACAATATATGTCACGCATGAACCCATAATTAACGGGTATATCAATGTGGGACTTATAACAGACCTTGTTGGACAGTACCATGGAATAATCTTTTGACATTTCAAATTTTCATTATAATCTATTATGATGTATTTTTATAGATGGTGACAATGAATGACATGGGTTAAACCAATTGTTTTTTGGATTTAATAGAAGGTGTAATTCTTTAGACATCATATAAACAAATATTCAGTTTTCCCGATCTGATAGTTGTTTCACAGAGTGTTATTTTTGATTATTTTCAATGGATATAAATCAAAAGAATCATGTTGACACTAAATATGAAAGATAATGTGTTGAACATGGGTAATTTTTCATTGATTAATGAATTGAAATATATTAGGATAATGCCTATTTATTTATCTTGAAATGTGATTAAGAAACCTATTACATAAGAAAATATTGGTCTTAATAATTAAGGGAAACATTATTTTTTTAAGATATCATGTGGTAGAGACTATGGAGGAAAGAAGTTTATATTTTCTTTGTATTAGTAATGTTGACAAAGAAACCCAAAATAATATATCAATGGAATAAGAGAATATTTTACGTGTGGAATTGTAGTTGATGATGAAAATAATTGACAAGGAAAAATTAAGAGTAAAATGGAAGGAAATATATTTTAGTTTAGAAATCCGTTTAGACTTATTTGACTTAAATATGGAAAACCTGGAGGTTATTAATGTGAATACCCTATTTTAATTTTTAACTTATATACCAATGTAGGATTAGTGTTGAAAAAAATACTATTTCATTATTTTTTATGATTCCATAACTATATTATAAATGTATTTTCACCAATCGTATTTTGGTCATAATAATCTTCAAATATCTGAGGAATGTTTTAATTTTTAAAGAATTTATGACTTCATTAAACTAGGATTTACTGATTCCATCATAGGATTAAGAGTATAATTTTGGTCATAGATTTAATTTCATCAACACCATTGTTACATTTTCTATGATTTTTTTCTTCCAATAATAAGGATATTATGAGAAACATTTATGGAAACATAACCCATTATTTTTTAGTATATTTCAATTTAATCATTATTTATATGAGATTTTTCATTATTTTTGTGAGAATATGTTTTAAGGAATATGTATCCTTTTGGGATTTAATTATTCTAATGTTGAGGTAATTATGGGTTACTTCATATTGGGATCATTATAGGATTTAAATTAATATAGTTTTTAAAAATGAATAACTCATATGCTAATTTACATCTCATCACATCTGGAAAGGCGGAAGGGCTACAACCCACAACTGATGGATAGAAAAGGTTTCCAACCTACTAGTAGACTACATGATGTAATGTTTAATATTCCAATATATTTACTTCAAATATTTTATGAAACAATACTTTTATCACAATAATGGTGTTATTGTTGACGTTTAGTGGTTAATGCATTATATTAGTTAAATTGTGCTATCTATATAAGTTTTGGAAAATATTTAGAGACTGAAAAGAGACATGAAATTCATTTATGGATCTTATAATACATTAGATGTTAATTATTTTATTTCATGAATAAAACAATAAATATCACATATTCATTTAATGAAGTACGAAATGAAATAGAAATTTAGTGATGAATAATAAATGCATGAAATTTTCTATAAATAATACAATGGTATGATGTAATAATACATTATATTCGTATAATATAATATTATTACTCATATTTAATAGTGGTAAATTGAAAAGATGTTATCTTATTTCCGATGTATATGATGAATCATATTCTCTTTTAAATCATCGTATTTTTTTTGTTTTTTATATTTATCATGATCATTGAAATTCTTCTGACCAATGATCTATAACACCCTACATTATTATTAGGGAATTATGATTTTATTCAATGTACATATATTAACATAACACCTATGTTATCTTACCTAGAAACCCAGTTAGGTATTATTCTAGTTGACTGTTCGTATTTAAAATACATTTTTATGATTACGTTATGTTAACCATTCTTACGATATAGGTTTCTCTGAAAAGGGAATTTCAAATAGAAATAACTTGATTATCTAGGTCTTGTATAAATTGCGAGTTAGAAATTTATTTTAGGTAGGTAGAATTTAACAACTCAATTTTTAGGTGAATAATTTTTGGAATCATGGATATTTGATATGAAAACTTGATCCAATACAAAATTATAACCCCCCTAAAATTTATGATATATTTATTTTTAAATGTATTTGATCACTTTAATAGCTTTCATAACAAGAAAACCTATGTCTAAATGACTTGTATTATAGTATATCATTAAGAAGATGAAATTAAATTAGAGGGTATTGATATTAATAATTAAATTATGAAAATTATAGTTATCAATTGATTGAAATAAAATAATAACCATTTAAATGAAAATAGTTCTTTTATAAAAATTTTATTTTTTAAAATAATGGTTTAGTATAAAATTTTGACATAATTAAAAATTAATTTTTACAATATTTATAAAAAAAATATTTCACAAAAATAAATTAATTTTTGAAATTAATAATATCAATATTATCTTACGATTATTTTTTACAGTTTTTATAAAATGTTTCCTTTTTTATTGAATTGAAAAAATAAAAATATTCATTAACACCTTCCATTTAATTTAATTAATTTAAAATGATAAATTACATATTAAATTTTTTTTAAAGAGTATTTATTTAAATTATATAAATTTAACTAATTTATGTCTTTTAATCAAACGTTATATTGAATTCTTATATCAAACCTTTTATTCTTATGAGAATTTTTTATTTAAAAAACATATTATTGTGGCATATGTGGGTGTAATTTTAAATTTAATTCTTCCACTTCCATCAATTTAATTGTGAAAAAAGGATTACATAAATAGAATAAACAAAATTTATATTATATAATAAGGTAATATTTATTTGTTACCATAATAAATATTGAAATCAATAAAATTTACATACTATTTTTGAGATAAACACATATTTACCAGGGGATTAGACAAAAAAGATATAGATTAAAAGTGAAATAAACATATAAAAAACAATTATATTTCATCATTTAAACCATATAACCTATATTTTTATAAAATAACCCATCTTTGAGTCTTGTGTAATGGTAAAAAATTTATATGAATTATTCTTCTTAAAAAAACCCATGTGTGTCCTCTCTCCCACATAGAAAAGGCCACCCTCTGTCCTCCCATATCACACATTCAAGAATCGGATAATACCTTTACAAATAAAATATTTAATCCACAAAAAATATAATATATCCAATTTTGTGATCAGAAAGGAATCTTAGGTGGCTTTTGGTGAAAAGCAAAAGAATTTTTCTCAAGAAGAGTTAACATTCTTTAAAAAAATTATTTTTTTCCTCTTCCAAATATTTAAAATATCATAAATAAATAAAAATATAATAACCTAGGTATATTTCATATATTTATGTTTTTATATTATAGTAATGAAGTATATCCATATCTTCTTCTATAAAATTATAATTGAAAACATCGATTGTGTGTACGATAGACTACTACAGCCCGAATCGGCATAACATATTTTCCATCAACACCTTTAAAAGGTAGATATTATGATGGATTGTATAAAATTATATGATATTTATGATATTATTAATATTATATAATTATAATAGCACATATAACTTCTAAAATTCCTTTTCATTTAAAATACGATAATATCGCTTGTGTGTATGAGGGACTACAGCCTCAAGACACGATGTGATTCATTTTTTACGTAAAATTTATATGAAATTTAATGAAAATAAATTTAATGATTATACATGATTTAAATTATATAATATTTAATATTTAATATTTTTATATCACCCACTCTCTTACCCTTTAACACATTAATGGAATTATGCCATCACACATGCATTCGTACGACCTACCATCTCCATGATGCGTTGTGATTAATTTCCCATTTCCAACCTTTGTGAATAATAATATAAATTTATATGGATACTCAATATTAAATTAATAACATTGATATAATTATATATGTGATTGATCTATATCCAATTCCAATGAACCATAACATTCCTCACAAAATACACATGAAATAGCATGGAAATTGACAAACAAAACAATGAATATTAAAAAATAATATTAACAACATGTTTCTAAAAAGTGATCAGAGGAACATATATGTTACTATAAATATTAATATATTCTATGTAAAAATTAACGGCATGAAAACATTTACTATACTAGATATTAAATGGTTTTCATCCAAAATGATTTATTATTTAAGGGAATTCATTACAATTTCTCTTTATTGAATAATATTATAATATTATGCACCTAATTTCATTTATACATTATATATACAACAAATTTATCATATATAATAATAAATAATTCATAAATAATGTATTTTAGGTTTTAAATTGAATTATTTCAACTAAGTTGAGCTGACATATAAATTACTATGTGGTAAGGAATCTGATTACATAGTTTATTTTCATTGGGTTATATTACTTCTTCATTTTCATTGACAATCTACAGTTACGTGTTTAATGAATTTTCACTATATTATGTTTTAATTCCACTTGTATTATGTTTATATAAAATTTATACAAATAATATATTCATTTATTAATTCTAACTTTATTATTATAATATTTTTGAGGGTGTATTTAACAATATCATTTTAATCGGGTTTTTTTAAGAATTATCATTAAGAGAAAATCTGTTGATTTTTTATAATAAAAATGTTTATTTTTAGTATCCACTTATTAATTATTTTTTCATTTAATAGTTCCAATTTTCTCTATTAAATAATTAAAAATACCTGAAAATGTTTTTAATAAATAATGAAAACATTTCTCCATTATGTAGAAAATCATTTTTCTTTCATAACAATATTTTCTAAAATTGATATCAAAATTTTTCATAAAATTATCCAAATGATTAATTAATAAATGTTTTAAAAATTTCTAAATTTTTAATATTGCTAAAATAAAACATCAAATCATATTTCCAAAGATGACTTATTTGGAATTTACTAAAAATTTTAAATGAGACTCTTTTAACTTATAAGGAATACATGAAATTTCCAGCTATCATGACAAAAAATTATCATAAACCATATTTAACAAGTTTAAATTTTATTATCAATGAAATATATTTAAAATTTTTATAGAATAGTAGTTTTAAAAGGTTATTTTTAAAATAATAATATTATTTTTATGAACCTTATCATTCGGTCACAATCATGGTTAAATTCAATAACATTTATCACCTTTTTGGTAATACTTATTACATATGTTTTTTAATCTACACATGTATTTCTAGTTTAACTCATATTCAATAAGGATAATATTCTCAAATACCATCAGTATTTCGAGATTAATCCTTTAAAAATCATAAAATAATTTATTTTTTGTGATCCTTATCATAGTTAATATACCATGATCAATTTGACTCAATACATTTTTCACAATGTTCTCCTTACCATAGAGGAAATTTATTCAGTAATCAAAATCATCAATCAACTCTAACAATTTTCTTGGGCTTATATCATTATTATTCATATTAAATACATATATAATAATCATTAATGATTTGTATATATATAAAACGTCTCACTATAAATATGATTCATCTATATCAATAAATAAAATCATGTTGAAGCTGAAACCGAATCAACAATTATCTAATTTTTATAATGAAACATTAATTTTTATTAGAAACAAGCGATAAACATATCATTTGGCATGATTTTTCCTCTTAGTTCCATTATTTATGCATAAATATTGGTCCAAACCCTTCAACACTAGAGTTTTGTGTAATCGTAGTTACATTGACCAAACATCTCTTCAGTTTCTTGAAATTTACCTTATATTCCTCATTCTAAAAGAAATTTTACACATATTGAGTTATAATTGTGATTTGATTAGAAACCCGGGTAGATTTTTATGAATGAATATATAATACTATTATAAAAAAATAAAACTATTTATCTCTGTCATAGTTATTTTTCTCCAACGTTCAATAACATTAAGCTTTGAGGGATCTATATATATACCCTCTCTTGAGATTATATAAACCAAAAATAAAAACATCTATATACAATATTCACGATTGATAATTTCTTCATACATATTATAATTCCTTAGGGACTTCAATATAACCCATAAGAAATGTTCATTCACATCATTTTTTGGAATATATAAGAATAAAATCTATAAATACTACCATAAACTAATAAAGATAATACTTAAATCTTATATTCATTTAATAGATGAATACATTTCTTTAATTATTAATACTAAATGGAATCATTAGAAATTTATAGTGTTAATACCTCATACATAAGAATTTATGGATTATGTCTTCACTTTTGACCCTCAACTTATATTATCCAAATCTAACATAAAAATGGAAAATATTTGTATCTAAGTAATTGTTCAAAAAACAACCCATATAGGTTAGATGATATATATTTTATATTGAGAACTTATAATGTTTCATATATTAAATAAATATTCACATTGATAAATCTTTTATCTTTATAAAAATACTAGGTGCACAATATATTGACACACATTTCCAAATTAATCCCTTTTAAATATTCATTTGTAGTTTCTTCTTCAAAATTTGAAACTAAATTGGGACTATCGTGTTTTAATTTATTAAAATATGTATAGCTCCAGGTATGAGTTCTATTGAAAAATCAACTTTATGATTTTGAATAACTCATTACGTATCTTCTGGAAATATGTCAACAAACACCAGAATAATAATAAAATTTTTGATGTTTATTTTCTCTACAACCATCTAAGATAAAACCCATTTTAATAGGAATTAGGACCTATATAATGGAATAAATTTCTGTTAGAAATCTATATTTATTTTTTAACTAATTCATAAGCATAGGTTGGATTAGATTACCAAAAATAAATTCCAATCCTTAAAAAATTGATGGGATATTTATGTAAGGAAATAAAATCCATTACTATGATCAGAGTAAATTAAATTACTGGGATGATAGAAATATTTTTAGGATGCATATTCCCACAAACATAAATTAGATACAAATTGGAGACATGATGATTGATCATAATAAAATTTGTTATTTTCATTGCTAATAAAACAGATAATAATTAAGGATTTGAATTTCTATTCCTTGAGAAATTTCACCATATAAATGAACTAATATAACTATGATCAAATAAGCTATTTATATATTTAATCATACCAATAACTACCTCAAAATTATCAATCTATCTTAAATCGCATTATAAAACCAAATTGGTAATCATGACCATAATAAATCAAAGTGATAAATAACTTAATAATGGGAAATCGTTGATTGTATTTTTAAATCATTAAAACATTATTTCAGTCCATGAAGCCATAGTAATAACCTTATTCATCCATTTGTATAGTCTGTTTAAAAACATTACAATGGTATGAAATGAAAATGTTATTTAACCCCACCATGCCCCCAAGGAGTCTTAAACATGTTTTAAGTAACAATACACTCACTGTGCACCAAAATAATTGATGAAATATACTGGTACAAATCGTTTCATGTTTGTAACACATCGATTCATCATTTCCAAAACTATACCCACATATATTTATAATAGGGGGAGATTTTTCTAAGAAAACCATGTTTCTTTGTTTTCTATTATATTAGAGGTTCAAAAATATATAGAATTATCCATATGGTCTACATTAATGTTTTATCATCCTAATTTCCAAATGAAAAAAATAGTTTCTGTAACAAACTTTAGTGACCCATATATTTCATAGATATATATCTCATCTTATTGAATGAACATTTATTACAAAGCAATATGATCCATATAAAAAAACATGGGGTTTGATTGTTTCAAAACATGGATAAATAAATAACATAATAAAAAGGGATTAAAATCATCTCCCACTATGTTATATTTAATTATAATCCTTCATAGACAGATCATACATAAAACCCATATTCATTACAAGGGGTAGAGAAAAATTAAAAAACGTGAGCTCAGATTCTTAGTAAAGGTAAAAGGGTAGAAGTCAATTATTTCAAAAAATTAACATGATCATATTGTTATTTTAACATGAAAATAAAATTTGAAAATCATTCCTTTTATATTAATAGTCATAATATTGAGACATGAAGTAAATCTTGGTATTTTATATGACATCAATCATAATCGAATAGATTAACATGTATAACTAGAGAGAAACATTGCATAATAAATAAGTTTGTGGAAAACACATAAGTATGGAAAACCATTTCCATAGTCATAGATTAAATTGTAGACTGTGATAGTAGATTGAGTTCACTACCCATTTCATCATAATCAGAGTGAATGTTATATCCAATGTAAATAATAGTTGAATGATTCCCTTACTAATATGGAATCACAATCCATTCTGATCCTTATTATCTCAATAGATATCCGAATTTAACCAATTAATTAGAGGTTAATGAAAATTAAGGATTGTCCATAATATAATGAAATTGATATAAATGTCCAACCACATGTTCATAAAATATTAAACAATTAATGAAATATGTAAATGGAATGAGTTTTCATTAACATTTCATCATTCAATTATAGCATAACACAAAAAAATGGGTTTCACAATGGTTCCATTATAAAATAATTATGCAGTGGGAATGAATAGGTTTTATTAAATCATCTATAAATCATAATAATAATAATTCATCTTATAACACCCCCAATATCTTGTGAAATATTTTTATCATCTAATTTTAATATGTTAAATATTTTACATTTCATGAAATAATGACTTTTATTATATTACACATGACCTTGAGTTTATATTAAATTTCACAAAACAATGATTTTAAATGAAACATGTAATATTATTAAATTATTATTATATGATAGTTATCGAAAAATTTATAATGGATGGTATGTACATTGATAACATAATTATTAATAGATAGTGTTTACACATTTATATATAATGAATTCATTGTTTACTAGAAAATAAAAAATGAAAATAACAATAAATTCATAATAAAGGAAATCTTTTTCAAAAAACTATTTTTATACATGAATTTTTTTTATCCAAAATAATTTAATCAAAAAAAAATTTGGTGAATGATATTATTGAACTATATATTTTATATTCAATTAAATTTTCATCATTCATCTTTTGTTTTTTCCAGACAATAGATAAGTAAAAATCATTTTTTGTGCATAAAAATGTACTTTTCTAAAAATAAGTTTATTTTTCAATTTGAACAACATATCTAAAAAATAATTTATTAAACTTTTATAAAATTTCATTGAAAAAATGATTTTCAATATTTAAAACATCATATTTCGTTTAAATTATTTTCAAAGTTAAATTATTTTTTGTTCTTGTTTTAAAGTAAAATTAGTTCAATTATACATCTAATAAAAACGTTAGGTATTTTTAATAATTATTATATTATATTTGAAAAAAACATTTAAAATTAAAAAAAAATATCATTAAACCCAGAATTCTCACCGTGATTGTTGGATTAGTTTAAAATTACAAATTTCTAAATATGTGAATGGCATTTGAAAAAACGGATTCCATATTTGAGTTTGGAATATACCTTGAAACATTAAGGTAAAAGTTAATGTACCAGAGTGTTAAACTAAAAAGGTAATGGCTAAAAATAAACCTTAAAATATAAAAACAATTTATGGAAATATTTAGACCTTATATATTTTATTATTAGATGACTTCCCTTATTGGTTCATTTTGAAATTATAAAAAGGGTGTTCAGTTCCTTCTTTCATAACATTACAAGTATACCACTCACCTCACTCATAAAAATTCACTCATTCTCCACTTTTTTCACACCATAAAACAATTTTTTTCGAAATACCCAAAAAAATAAATTAAAAAGATCACTTGTCGCATAATTGAAGCCTTATTTTTAAATAAATCTTTCCTAGGAATAGTTTTATTAAAAATCATAAGGAGGTAACCTGAGGAATTGGTAATGTTCTTCAACAAGAAATTTTAATTTTTTTTTTCTTCATCCACCTCCATAAATTATCATTTAATCCTTATTATATTATAATAAAATTTTTATAAATATACTAAAATATTTTCATGTTAAATTATTTACCAATTATCCTATCATATTCCATCAAATCTGTTATCAGATCATTATTGTTGTGTACGGTGGACAACAACCTCACTAACTGATGTAATTTATATTTCCATTACCACATATCATGTTTGTGTGTGATGATGGATATAATGTATATATATATATATGATATTTTTAAAATATTTATAATTTAATACTCATTATATCATATATATATACATATATATATATATATTTACATTCCATTCTATTGGGGATAAGATAATGTCGTGCATGTGTACAGAGGATTATCGCCTCACGGGGAACTATTATTTGTTATTCACTAAAACTTTGCATGGAAGATAATATATATAAAGATATATGATAGTCGAAATAATAATGATATTAATGACATATTTATCATTATAAAAAGGTAATATATCATTTTATTTATCAAATTTTCACTCACTGAATAATGATGACATCATTCATGTACGTGTGGACTTTCGCCTTCACAAAACGGTGTGACTCTTCTTTCTTCATCACACCATATAGAATATATGTATAAGTATATTTAAATAAATTTTATGTTATTATAAATATTATTATTATTATTATTATTATTATTATTATTATTTAAGGATTAAATATTATATAACTAATCTCAATAATTATCATTTTAAAATTGAAACGTTAGTCATGCGTATGTATGACATAACATCTCCATGATCGTAACATAGACCTTTCACCAAAAAAATATTAAATTATTGGACATAAAATAATAAATAATATATAATAATATTAGTTATTTCATGAATTTTATTCTTTTTATTATGGAATCATGATCAAATAAAGAGGACCAATATAAAAAAATAGTAACATATTTGAAAAACAAAGAATTTATTTCCTGAAATATGACATTAACATGGAATTTTAAATAAAGAGTCAATAAAACCACATAAGTAATTCCTAAATGGTATAATATAAATAATTATTGTTTTATAATAGATTTAAAAAAAGATATTTATTATTCATGAGTATTAAATGATTACAAAGGATGTGGAGACCTACAGTAAGGGATTTCTAGACAATATATTTGGAATACATATGCAAATTCACAACTCGATTCTCTTTGGTGGTTTATCTAAATCCCATATAAATGATATATACTAAATTTAATTATTTTCATGATACATAATTTTTATTTCATGTTATTCATTATTGAGTATTATGATCCCAATGATTACTAATGTGTTAAGGGATTTACATCTAACTTTTTACTCCCCTGAGACACATGCAATATTCACAAAAACAATTAATTTATGTGTTTTATATAATAACCATGAAATTATTTTAATATTCAAATAATTAGGATTTTTTGGATTTATATATCCATTTTCAGATCTCTATTTCATGGGGTTTATGATTAAGAATTTTCCAGAGAAGGATGGGATTCATATCTAACCTTTATTTTTAATGATAAAGAATCCATATTACCAATGTTCTTCCTTTATGTCATGCATAGAATTTCAATTAAAGTATTTTATTATAATTATCATGAAAAATATTTTCATTTATAAAACAATTTATTTATCTCACATTCATGTGGTTTGCAGTTTTAATGTTTTCACTATGATGAGGGATTTATTTATCAAATTTTCTAATTTGGGAAACATGTTATGTTATGCACATATAATGTTTTACAAGGTATATATATATCCTCTTTGACATGTAATATATAAAAAACCCATAAATTTGAAAAGTATAATTTAATCAATATCATGTATGACATGAAACAACAGACATAGAAATTAGAATATCCTATTTAAACATTATAATATATATAATTTTTTAAATAAATTTAATATAGTATAAATATTTCAATTCACTAAATATTAAGTTATCTTGCATTACATACAACAAATACATTCATCAATATCTTTTATTGCACATGATACTATGATTTACCATGTAACAATATATTATTAGAATACAATTACATAATAATATATTACCTAGCCATTAAATTTGTAGTTAAAAATAAAATTAACCAAATTATTAAAATATATGCCATTAAAATATCAAATGAATTTATTAGTAACTAAATAATTATAAATGAATATAAAACGCAATTGAATATAAACCAAATGTTTCTTTTATCACACAAGTGGTTTATCATAATAAATTAAATTAATTACAATTATATATTGATATTAATGTAATATATATAATATATATTTAATAAAATAATTTTAACATTTATCCAAAATAATTGATCGAAATAGTATAAGAAAAAAACAAATTTTATAGATAAAAACGAATATTTTTATGAAGGTAATTTTACCAACTTTTAATGGAGCACCGATTTTAAATATGAATTTTGAATATATTATAAATATATTATTAGAAAATAAAATAAATTTATTATATTTTATTATAAAAAACATTTTTTGGAATAATTTTTGGTATCGTCCTGTGATGTTTCATTTTTTTATGAATAAAGAAAAATATAGAATTTTAATTGAAAACATATTTTTTCAAAAATTTAATTATATAGATTAATTATATGTTAAATTTATATAAATGTAGAATTTCTTAAATTATACAAAAATAAATTTAATTTATGAAATATTGTTCAATTTCATTTCTATATTTGATATAAGAAATTTCTAAATTTTGAACATTTTTACTTTAAAAACCTGCTTTATCGTCCCGTCTACAGGATTAATGTTAAATTAATTTCTTCTAATAATGAAATTTCAAATGTAAAATTTAATTCTATACTTTTAATCATCATAATTTATAATATATAATAAGATAATGATATCTTTTTACCAAAAATATTTTTGAATGTAGTTAAAATAAATTACAGTTATTACTGTAAAATTAATATTTAAATGTCACTAAACAAAAACCATAAGGGAAACAATAACCTTGAAAAATTTATGAAAATCTATTTTATTGAAATATTTACACCATATTTTTCATTTTATATATTTTTTTAAATTAATGGAGGAATGTGAAATTCAGGAAAACTCCCAACAGTGTTTACCTATTTATGCTTACAAGAATGCCAATCCTCCCCCACTTTAAAAAGGAACTCACCCCTCCCACATATTTAAGCCTTTTAGTACATCTGGATCATCCAAAATATTCCAATTTAATCTCAAAAAATCAAACCCATGCTACAATAATCCTTAATATTTGGAATAAATCTGACATGATAAGTCTCTATGTATAAACCAAAAAAGTGACTGGAATATGTGGTAATGTTCTATAACATTCTATTACGTTTCATTTCCTTATACACCCCTTTAATTATTTTTATTTCATGATATTATTAAAATAAAAATATTTCTAATATATTGATAAGTTGTTTTTCTAAAACATGGACCTTAATATTCACACAAATCCATCAAATGGGATACGTAGTCATTGTTCATGTGTATGGTGTAATACCACCTTGGGAACTGTTTTCATTTATTCTTCCATTATCACGTTTAATTGTTGGAAATGAAGTATAATTTATAGATTATATTATATATATATAGAGTATTTATAATTTATTTATTCTAATTTTACATTTTATATTACCAAACATACATGATTTCCAATTTAGGGTAATACCATAACATCGTTTGTGGACATCTGGTCGACCACCTCCTCAAAGTGATGTTTTTCATTAAATCTATAAATTGAATGTATAAAGTATGATTTAAATTATAATATTTTATTTATATGATAAATTAATTATTCTATAATTGTAATATATATATATATATTACTTTTAATTCTATTAAATACAATATGGAAGTGGAAGTAATGCCCCTTCACACATATAACCTACCAAATCAATGAATGGTGCATTTCATTATCTACTTAAAATTATTATGGATTATTGTAAATAATTATATTCCAGATATATATGATATTTAAATCTTGTTTTCAATTCTCTATATGATGAAATCATGATCCAGTTAATAGTAACAACAAATAACAAATCCAAACATACACCCAAAACTTGGCAAGTTACACCCGAAAGTGGGAAAATAAAGAGTGGTTGTTATCAAACGAGTAATAAGATATTATAATAAGTTAATATTTGATGTTATTAATTCAATTATGGTTGTTTTATAAGTGATTTTATGGCATAAAACTATTACACAAGAGGATAATGTACATTCACTCAAAAGGAAACTGAAGGTAAAAGATTTTAATCTCAAATTTTTCATTTGTGAGATTAATGCCACATTCACCACTTAATTATATTTTGTGGTGTATATACTTCCCATTTTGATATATTATATCATGAATTATATTAACTTCATTTTATTTTTAGTTTCATTCTGAATTATTTATTCTAACATGATTTGAATTAAATATTACCAGTTGGTAATGAATTTCATAACACAATTCATTTTCATTCAGTTATATTACTTCACTATTGTCTCCAATAATATATAATTCGGTGTGTAATAACTTTTTGCTCTATCATTTTGTATTTACACTTATTTTTTTGTGAATTTATATTTGAAAGAGATAATATACTCCTTGAATGAGTTTGACATCAACATTATAGTCTTTTGAAGGGTTTACATCACACTCTCACATTTTTTAGGATTGTTTACTCTTGAATTTAAATTAGATAAAATTATTAGGTAACTATCTAATAAATAATATAATTTCATTTTAAAATTTTTATTCATAGTTTTTAACAACTAGTATTATAATTTTCACACACTTTAGAACTCAAAATATTTTAGAAAATTGTTTTCAAAAAACCCGATGTTGTCTCTATCTTTAGTCAGATGAGATATTTTCATCTAAATGATATATTATAAAAAAGTGTTTTATGAAATTTTTTAAATCATTAAAATATGATACATTAAATTATATTTTACTTATTTTTTCTTTTAATTTTTTTTTAAAATAATATTTTGGTCAAATTCTGAACAATATTGTTTTCTAACTTTTTAACAATGAAAAGGAAATGTTATTTTTACCTTGTTCGACCTATATAAATTTACCGAACATAATTTATTGAAATATTTTTATTATTATTAAAGGGTATCGTTTTAAAGATTTTTGTTAAACTACATTTTTAATGAAAATTATTTTCATATTTTTTTCAAAATATATTTGATATTTTCCTCAAGAATTTGTTTAGAATATATTTTTATAATATTGAAATTAATTAATGAAAACTACACTTTATTTTTAATCCATGTGATATATATTGTATTGATACCATCCTTATTTTCCATTCGATGGATTTTGATTGATTGGAACAAGTATATTTTTGAAATTCACTTCCTTGATTTATATTTTTTATCCCCTTAAAATTCCGAATTTTATATGATCACTGAACATTATATTTCACCTAATTATAAATATCATTTATCAAGTGCATTTTAGTTTCCTAAACATTATACCATTTATACATATTGTTTTTATCTTTAACGATATTTTATTTAGATGGAAACTATTGGTAAATATGTATCCTTTTATGGTTAAATGATAAAGCACATTGTTTTTGAATTAAATCATTTATTTGATATATGAGGAATGATTTTCACATGATTGAAATTATTTTGGGATAATTTAAAGTAATATCCTTGATGAATCATAAGTCTCATGAGTCAAAATTTGTTAGAAACAAACCCCATGAGTATTTTCCATGAAAAATAGGTGGGTTTCTACCCACAGATTCAAACTATCTTATGAATGTTCCAACCTATAATATGGTAAACTATATTATGCAGGGTATTGATGGAAGAGGTTTCATATACTTGAGAAACATGGAAATAAATAATTTGTAATTTCTATTATTTATTATTTAGTTACTATTATCCATGAGATTTTTTAGTTGACATTATATATGGATGCTTTTCATACTCATTTAATTGATTATAATGAATGTGATTCAATTATTTTCGTTTCTATATTGACTATACCTTATAAAATTATATAAATTTAATTATCCTGAAGTTATTTACCTTTAAATTTATTTATTCACTTCCTTCTCATTCTATGGATCTCATGGAATGTGACTTTAGTTATTACCTTATCTTATTGACTATTCTTATTGATTCAATATTTCTTCTGTTATACTTATCCTTATTAATAATTTGATCACACAATTATTATATTTCCTTTCCCCAGGATTCCCTAAAGTGTACTATGAATGATATGTAGTGATATGATAGGTGTAATAATGTTATTATCCTCGAAGATAAAAAAAATATGTTATACATAGTTTATTTACTTGTAAAACAACACTCATGTATATATATATATATATATTTCCATGTCACTAAACTATTTAGTCCCTCGGGACCTGATTTACTTGTATCTTATGAAAATTTAATAATATAAAGACATGTAATAGAGGATTTTTATGGTTGGGTCACTATAGTTTGTATCAGAGTTTGTTTCATAAGAACCTTATGAACTAGATTTTATGATGCCATGATTGGGTAACATAACCCTATATTGACTTTTTGATTTATAATATAAGAGAATATTTATTTATTAACTTATGAGATATGGATTATATCAAGATATTATGATATTATGGTTGATTATATGTTATATTTCATAAACACAAATTTTTTTTGGTTTTGTGTAATGGGATTCTATAAATATTATGGATATTTTGGAATATATTTAGTGAAATATAACTCATTAGTTTAAAATAAATAGTGGGAAATATTTTTGAGTAATAATGACCTTACATTTTAGAGAGAAAAGAATATAGGTATTGATAAACATAGAAAAAGTGTATTAAATGAGTACATTTCAATGAGGTCAATCATAGTTATTTTTTTAATAATATGATTTTTTTAAAATAACAACATATAAGGGGGTGGGGATTTTACCCATCACTGAAGGTCGATAAGAGTTTTATTCCTACAATTGGATTATATCATGTCCTGGTTAATGTGTAATTATATTAAGTTAATCAATTTAATGAATAAATGTTAATAATGTACTTATGGAATCACATTTAGCGATAAATGTCTTAAAAATAATGGTTTTGTAAAATAGTTAGAGACAAATAAAATGAATTGTTCTATGGGCATTATGTTCCATTAAAAGAAAATTTTAGCACTTAAAAAATTGGTTCATTATAGGATATCCATTTCATGGTGCAAGGGATAAATTACAATTTTATCAAATAACAAAAAATGCTTAAATTGTTCTTATGAAATTGAAAAATATAAAGAAAATTATCTTATATTTTTTTAATAAAATAATTCTTAAACATTAGGTTAAAGATGTTTAAAAATTTATCTTAATACCTTTATTTTTATTGAACTGATGGTCTTTTAAATATTCGTAGATTTATGGATCTAAGTCCCTCAAAGTTCTATTGATCATTCACTTCTTATTGAACAATGACATCAATCACTCTGTATAATTATTTATACATTTACTCAAATACTGTATTTTCACTTGAAACTAATGTTCCCTTATATAGAAACCCAGTTATTTTTATTCCATGTGACCTTTGTATATATCATTCTCACTTATTATGACTTCATTTTATAAACTCTTTTATAAAAGGTTATTTAAAAAAATGAATTTTTAAAAATAAACCACTATAGTTCCATGATCTATTTCAAATAATAAGGAAGAAATTTATTTACAATAGGGACAAGGTAACAGCCCAAAAATTCAAAAATACAAACTTTTATTCAATAGTGTTTTTAATAGAAAACACCAAATATCTAAAAGAATATAACCAATCAGGACATTATGGTATATTTAATATTTTAAATAGATTCAATATATTAAATATCTAGTAATTGTCAAAATAATAATTTACCATTCATCACACACAAAAAAGACCTTATTTGATATCTAGCGTTTCAAGTAAGGTTAATATTTACCATGAAAAATATTATTATTAAAATATTGTTATAAAATATTATTTGAACATTCCATTAAAGAAGTGGTTTTGAATATATATATCCATGTTTTGAAAAATATGTTTTAAAAAATATTAATTCATTCGTTACAAACTAATTAGAAATGAATATTAAAAAATTGACTATAAATGAAATGATTATATACTCAGAAGGGTGTTTTATACTTATAAATTAAATTAATTACTTTTATTGAGTTATATTTATTTAATTTATTTATTATATATTCAATCAAGTTTTTTTGGAAATTTTTTCAACATATTTGATAGGAATAATATAATATGAAAAAAAAATTTATACATAAAATCATATATTTTTATAATGGAAATTTTACAGCCTCTTAATGAAACACTGACTTTAAATGTTAATTCTGATAAATTTATAAGTTTATTTAGAATAAACAAAAAAAATTCCAAGATGAAAATAATATTTAATAAATGGTGGAATTCTGTTATTTTTATGTTATGTTTTACTTTTTGATGAATAAAAAAATATGTTGAACTTTAATTGAAAACGACTTTTTCATCTAACATATTTGTATATTTAAATGACATTTTATGTTTTTTAATGTCACACTATTTCACTTATATTAAATTTAATACAATATAGTTCATTTTAATAATTTTCACATTAAAATTTTATATCAAAAAAATTCAAACATTCCATCATTTTTTCATTAAAACCGATCTTTGTCATCCCATCTGTTGGATGAATGTGGAATTAATTTTTTCAAAATCTGAGGTTTAAATTTTGATAATGAATTGCATATTTGGAATCCAAAATAATTTATAATTTATACTAATTATAACCTGTTTTTTTGACCAAATATTTTAATAAATGAAGTTAATATTAATTAAAGTGATTAATGTAAAATTTAGCATTACAAGGGACTAAAGATTAAAAATTAGTGTAAAATTACCTATAAACTTATCCAAAATCCATTATCTGTGCAAATATTTTACATATTATTCCATTTATATAATTTAGTTCCTTATTTTTTCACATTTTGTAAGGTAAACCTTTCAATACCATTACACTGTTTCAATATACAAGAATGTTACTCCGCCTCTACTAAAAAAAGGAACTCACCCATCCCATATATTCACACCATTAAATCCCATTGTATCATAAATAATATGACTAAATTGTCTCTAAATTCAACAAATGAGGTCTCTTGCTATAATCCAAAAGGTTTTACCCGGATAAGAGGAAACATTCTTCAAAAATAACATTTGTTTTCATTTACTTATCCAAACATTAAATTAATTTTATATCAGTATATTATAATATAATCATTATCATAAATATAATTTAATTTTATTATGATATCATTATAACCAAAAAATTCACACACATCCATCACATGATATATGTAATCATCATTTGTGTGCATGAAAAACAACCACCTCACAAAATGTTGTCAAATACTCTTCCATTAACAAATTTTGATGATGAAAAAAAGGATATATTTAAATTTTATATATGATATGTAATTTATTTATTTTTCTTGATATTTTTTAACCATACCTTTAAGCTATCTATTTAATGGAAACATTAATACCTAATTTATGGACGTGTGGACTAGCATCTCTTCAATGTGATATTAATCGTTCAGGCTATACATGAAAAGTATAAATGTTGATTTTAATATACATAACTTATATATATGATAAAATAATTATTTATTAATAACTATATATATATAATTTAATTTTTTTAATTTAAATATGATAAGGAAATGGATTTCGCATTCATGCATACATAAAACATATTATCTCCATGAATAGTTCATTTCATTTCATATCTCCAATTATTATGGATTATTCAAAAAAAATATAATGTATATATATGATATTTAAATAATGTTTTAAATTATATATATGATGAAATAATGATATCATTAATAGTAACAATAAGTAACATGTCAAAACAAAGTCCATGAACTAGCCAATTGACAGACAAAATAGGGAAAATAAGGAATGATTTTTAAAAATGAGAAATGATATATTAAGAGATGTTAATATATGAAATTATAAATAATATTATGGTTATTTTTTTAGATAATAATATTACTAGAACCATTATACATAAGGTTAAATTATTTTCACTCAAAATAAAACACATGATCATGGATTTTCATCTCAATTATTACACATATAAGATAAATGTCACACACATCACCTAATTATATTGTGTGGAACTACACATTATGATTTATTATATCTTGAATTATTTTTTCTCATGTTATTTTGAGTTTCAATTGTTATTTTTTATTGTAATTGGATTTGAATTAAAAGATACCAAGTGGTTACTAATTTCATAACCAGATTCCTTTTCATAGAGTTATATTAATTCCTCATTATCATTAATAATGTCAGATTATGCATGTAATCACATATTTTATATGTTGTGTTAATTTCAATTGTATTATTTGGATTTACATTTTACAAACGTTACCTATTAAATAATGTATTATCACGTCAATGTTATGGTCATTTCAAGGGTTTAATACACAATTTCAATTTGTTTGGGATTGTTTGCACTTGAATTTCCTTTATTTGAAATTATTATATTTTTATATTATAAATCATTTAATTTTCATTTCTTCAATTATTTATGATTTTATCCATGTAATAAATCCATTTTACAAAACTTTTGTACTAAAAAATTTTTACAAATTGTTTTAGCAAAAACTAGTATTGATTTATCTCTTTAGTATGAGAACATGTATTCTTCTAAAACCCTTGTATTCTAAAATGATTTTCACAAAAGTTTTTATCCTATCCTAATTGATTTATTAAACAAATATTTACTCTTTCTACATTTGAAAAATGGTTTCAATATGATTTTAATTTATATTTATGAACTCCAATGTTTTCAAATATTTTCAATACTAAAATGGAATGATTTTTTACCTTTTATGACTTTTACAGATTTACCCATTGTCATTTCATCAAAGAATTATTTCCACGATTAATGGGATATTTTTTTAATAAATTATTTTAAAAAAAAATTCTAGTCAATAAAAATGTGTTTAAAAACTCTTTCCAAAAAAATAACATATTTACCTAAATATTTTTTTAAATTTTTTTTTATTACATTTCAATTCACCTACAAATTAACAATTTATTTATAAATCACTTTGGATATGTTGTAATGAAAACATTCTTATTATTCCTATGTATATTTTTTTCTTGATTTTACCAGTGAATGTATTGAAAATCACTTCCTTGAATAATTTTTATAGTCCCCTTAAAATATTAAATTTCTTATAATCTCTAAACATTGACTATCACATTTTTATTCATATCATTTTTCCTAAATATGTTCATTTCCTAAACCGTAAAATTTTTAAATACAAATATTTACATTGAAATTGAATTCTTATACTGGTGAACTAATAATAAAACTACATCCTTTTCCAAATATAGATATTTGATAATGCAAATTATTTTAAAATTAATAATATTATTTTATATATAAGTAATGATTTTGACATGAAAGACATGGGCTGGAGACTATTTAATGTAACCCCTTAATGCATCAGTAATCTAAGGATTCAAATTCAATTAGGAACAAGCCCTTTGAGTCTATTTCCAAGTAGAGTAGATGAGTTTATAGACACATATCAAAACTATCATGTGAATGGTCCTGACACTAGTATGATAAATTTTCATATGAATGATATTTATGGTAAAGGAATCATGCTCCTAGTTAACATCAAATTTAATAATTATTAACATTTATCATTTAGTACTCTTTTTCTATTATCCATTTTATTTTCTACTTTGGCGTTATTTATGGATGAAATTCATTCCCATTTAATTTATTAAAGGGAACACGTTTCAGTTATTTTCGATTCACTATTTATTATGCCTTATGATAATATATAAATGGAAATTTTTAGTTATTTTACTTACCATGGTGTCTATAAACATCATTCATGGTTTATTTATTAAATTGAATGTGATTTCAGTTATTAACATTCCATATAGTCTATTCTCATTGATTCAATATTACATATGTTGTACATAAACATACTGAGAATTTGCACTCACCCTTATTGGGTTTCATTTAATTAAGATTTATTAAATTTTAATATGAAATACATTCTAGGATTCTATAACTAGTATAAATTTATTATATTCAAGAATAAAAATATTATGGTGTAATTAGTATATTCATTAATAGAACAAGACTCATGTATGTATCTAGTTTAGAAAGACAACTAAACTCTTCAGTTATTTTGGTTGAGGTGTACTTGTATCTTATGCCACTATAATGGTAGAAATACATCGTCACTAACATTTTTGGGTTCTAGTCACTACATAAAATTATGAATTTATTTATTTTCATGATATATTAAGTTTCATTTAATTATATTCATTCATAGATCCGGTGCTTCATTTTTATCAAAGTGTTAAATAATTATATATTACAATCTAATTGTTTATTATGATTGATTATTATTATGTTTCTAATGACAAAATAAATGAAAAGTATCTCAAGAAATAATTATTATTTTGTCCTTTATTAATTCATGATTTTAAGAGCATCATTTTCCCAATCATTGGTTATTTAAATAATTGTTTAAATGATTTAATTAAAATTTTAGGTTATTTTATACTCTAGTAAAAAATCTTTAGTCTTATTAAAACATGTTTTCTAAAAAAATAAAATTATTTTTACAATTATTTTTCCATTTATAAAATAGCTTTTGACCGAAATTTAATTTTTTTAATTTTTTTTCAATGTAATCTTAATGATTTTTATTAATAATTCAAATTTTTTTATTACAACAATTATCATTAGAATATTTTTTTAATAATTAAAAAATGAATCAAAATTCCAATCTTTATTATAATTATAATATGTAAACCTTCTATTATTTGAAATCATGATAATTTAAAAAAAAAAATTTTAAAATGTTATATGTTTTAAAAAGTGTCTTTCAATGTGAAAAGAATATTATTCTCAATGAAAACGTTTAATGATTTTAATGATTTTTTTATAATATTTCAATGTTATTTTCAATGAAATGTATTTTAAAACGTTTTTTTTATAAAATAATTTCAATGAAAATTTATTTTTATCAAGAATTGTTTTAACTAATCTTTCAAAATATTTTTCTATCTCATCTGTAATCGGTTGATCTTTCTTATGATTTAATAAGGATAATAACCAATAATAACATTTATATTCATTATATGAATGGTTTATTATGAAATTCTTTTTATGAAACCCATTTCACTTCCATGGGTTATACAATGATATAATTATTATAATACCTTCCTATTTTAAAGGGTTTTGATATGATGAAATGGTGAAATGATTATGACACCATTATCATTTCCATAGGTTTGGATGTAATTATATTTTTATGAAACTCAATTAAATTCATGGAATATGATATGATGAATGATTCATGATCTTATTAAATATATATGAATTATTTTCATTCATTCAAGTGTGAGACCCTTATCTCACTCCAATACATTGGGTAATAAAAAAAATTTCTAAGAGATGATAGGGTAAATGGGTTCTTACCCCAATACCAAAATGAGATTACATGAGTGTTTATCTAAAAACATGAGAAATATGGTTTAAAGGTAGTTATCTCAAGTCCAAATAAGGTACACATGTGAATATCCCGTGCCTAATATGTTATGAATTTCTTGGTGGGTATCCTTGAATATTATTTTATATAATTATTTATATTCCACAAATCTATTTCTTAAACCAATGATACACTCTCATTGATCATGTTAATTGATCAAGTTATGATTCATGTATCACGAACTACCATGTTTTATATAATTAATACATATTATCATCTTTGATATGCAGGGTATAGTTTTCAAATATAATGCTGATATTCATTTACACTTTTTTCCTATTATTATTATACATATCCCATTTTTACCCTTACTAAGTATCTAAACTCACTAATTCTTTTTTTTTGTTTCCAATGGTTATAAATAATTGTTTTAAAATGTACTTTTTTTGAATCGTACTAAAGGGAAAGTTCTTTATGGGAGACAATGGAGATCATTCATGAATTAAGAAGATTGAATTTCATGTTTCCAAAAGAAGTAAACTATTATGGTACACAAACATGTGAATTATGTAATGTAATAAATAATAATATAATATTATGTAATACTTATTATATAGAGACCATGGTCACAATAGTTGGTATGTAAGAATGGTTTTTTTAACCTTTGTAAACTAGGATGAGAAAAATTTAGTTTGATAACATGGGATATTTTCAAGGATATAACTGGGAATTTCTCAAAGAATAAGACTGGGTATGAGTCAATGTATAGGAAATTTTCTTGTATTTTTTTAAACTATTTGATCAAGTTATTTCCAAGAAATTATATCCATTTATAGATAATACAAGTGTTTTTGGTTCATCAATAGAGTGACTTGGGGTAATAAATCCAAAAAGGGTTCATTAATATGGACATGATCATCACTAAGTTCATAAAAACATGAATTGATTCACACCTGGTCTGACACTCCTAGGGGATATTATTTTTAATCTCACAAACTCTTTACGAACCATAATGGTGGAATTAAATAATTTGATGACTCTAAATGAGATGAGAAAAATGATGTTTCATATTGTATCACCCCCTATTTCAAGTAAGTAACTATTTAATTTGGTATTTTAATCTCGTAAAGTATTATAAGGATGTTTGGTAGGGATTATAAGACTTTTGGAATGTTTTAATAGATTTTATAATGGCTCATAGATTGAGAACGGTTAGTGGAAACTATAAAACTTCAAAAGGAACCCATGAGAAGTTAAAGAGGGGATCCTGGGAAGGTGCACGATTATGCACATGATTTTCCCAAACCATGCGGCCACCTAGGAGAAACCATATTATATAGAGAAGATGGATTATTCGTAGATGGTGGAAAATTTTTCTAACCATGTGGGCCAACAGTGTGAGGTGCTTCTTGAGGTAGATTCTTCCACATGGTTTGAGAATGGTTCTCCTTTCTGTGCGACTAACTATGTAAAGTTTAAAAGTGAGATCCTAAAAAACATGTAAATCACTTTGATTTAACCTAAAATATATATTCATATGTTTTGACAATAATTGGTGTTTTCCTCTTCATAATGGATGTGGGGTATCTCCACATCCAACAAAAAGCAATTTTATGTCAATTCATAGTGTGATAATTCCTGATTACCTATCTAAGTCATCGTTTGTGGATTTTTTCTTAGATATACATTCCTTACATAACTTTAAATACTATATCTAATCCATTTGGGATACATATTTTATTTTTGAAGCCATTCATGATTATATATTTATTTTTTCATGTTAGGAAAAAAGAACTAAGAAGGGTTTTTAGATATTCAACCCAGCTTTGTTGATGAATTATTGTTGTTATTTTTCCCACAATACATTTTGTGTTTGGTGAATTCAATATGGAATCCTTTTACCAAAATTGTAATTATTGGTTTCAAATGGCGTGTTTTTTTCAAATTGAATGATAAATTTCATTCAAATTCATTATGTAAACCATATTTGGTCAACGATTATGAAATTATGGAAATTTTGTTTTTTGGTGGAATGTGAAATTGGTAACATGAATTTATATAGTTATTTGGTTTTGATATATTGAAAAGAGTTTTCATAAATTATTACATGTGTGTTTAATGGGATTGATATTGGCCTTGAAGAACCACCATCAAAGGTATGGAGTATGGAAAGGAAGCACCACTATCAATGGTAAATATCATACTTGTGTGGGTCATAATGTGTGTGTGGTTATGGGAAATGATATTGAATGTTTCAATGAATTGATGAAAAATATCAACTCAATTGTTTTTTCTATCATCAGAAACTATTTTATTACGGAAAACCTTCTTGGTTTGAAACGTCATCTCTTTTGTATGATGTGTATTTTTTTAATTCATTTTATATAAATGTGATGACTTGTTTTATCCTAGTGGAGTGAGTAGGTAATTCATTTGGGGAAAGCCTAATGAGATCCATTACCCAACCCTAAATTGGAAAGTTAGTGCTTGTTTAGATATTTATTATTGAGACACGGTTAATGGGAATGTATCATACTTCATTAGGGGTTATTCGTGATACTTGGGATATATTATGGATATAGAACATGGAGAATGATGGTGGAGTGGATTTGGTGTCTTAATGTATTTGAGAATTTTCTGTATTTCTTCTACATTTTAGTTGATGTTGATCTTGGTTTCTTCATTGGAATCTGATATAGATGGTTTAATTGATATACATTGATTTGTATTACATTATTATCATGAATAATATAGCGTTTTGGGTTATGGTATGATTTGTTTTTGTTTCTTTATTTTCAAAGGGAATACCATCAACCAACTGTTATGAAACCCTTGACATTCATTGTCATTCTTTGGTATCTTGGAGATGTCTCTTAATTTCATGTATCAATTCATCCTGAAATCATGAAATTGAGAATGGGAGGGATATTACAAATGGTATCAGGCATGTTAATTTCATATTTCACTTTGAGAAACGACATTACATTTTTTTTGGTCCTTCACTTGAATGTTTTATTGGCTTTCAGTCTTATATTTTAGATTAATTTAGGTTTAGTCCTTTAGTTGGAATGACCGAAAAGAGTTTAACTTTTGTGACCTGAAATATAGATCATAAGAATATTTATCTAAACTTTTTATGAAGAACATCGAGTTACTACATAGTTAGGTACATAATAATTTTAGATACACTTAAAAGATTTGTAATCTCATTATCAAGGGTTTATCCAATAAGGTGATCAAGAAATTAATTTTAGAAATTATTTCATATTAGAAGTACATATTTCATTTTGTGTAATAACTTATGGATTTTACTGAAAAAATTGTTTTTGAAGAAATGTTGATTTTTTTCAAAAGTATGATTCAATAAAGGGTATGGTTGATGTATTCAAAAAATAGATTTATTTCCACAATCCTGGTGTAATTTACCAAAATGGGTCTAAAAAGAATGTGTGGATCTTTGAAATCATTATTGGAAATGTTTTGATTTGGTTTAATTTATATTTTTTAATACTTAAATTGATAGAGAGTAATATTTATTAAATTTTTTGTGTTTTATAAAATGGAACCTGATAGTTGTAGATGAAACCAACTAGAAGAAATTGTTGAGAATGTGGTAGTAGGTCAACTAACAATTGGTTCTGAGAATACTCTACGAAATTTATGTTGTGGAATGGGGGAACACGAGGGATGACTTGAGGTAGGTGGATCATTACATTCAATTATAGAATCTTAATCCACCGATATTTTGGGTTGATTAGGTACTGGAGAAGTTATGTGTGTGGTTGATCATGATGAATCAAATCATCAATTTCTTTCGGACACCATTAGAGATGGATTTCAACATGGTGATGTATATGATAGAGTATATTTTACGTTAGTGGTGATAATTTAATCATTCAGGATAATTTATACCAACATATTTCATGGAAGGATTTTGAAGTATGTATCAACAAACAAGTTTATCTTCACACATTTTGGATTACAAGAATTAATGATTTTTTTAGTTTAAAGTAGAAGAACCTCATAGTTATAGATTACGTTCTTATAATTTTGAATTTAGTTTTTTTCCACATGTACTTTCTACTAGTGTTTCCATCTAGTCACATATTTTTTATTTGAGGTTGATATAAGAAATATTCTCAAATATTGTTGTGATTTTCATAATAGAATTTACAGAGATGGATAATAGAATGACGATGGAAGAAAGGGAAATCGACAAAGTTATTGGTAAATGAATCTTATTCATATATATAGGAAATGGTGGGAACTAAAATGTGGGGAGAATAGGTACACATATCCATATGGTAGTGGAATGTATCAGAATTAGATGATGGAACTTGTAAATCATCCTCCAAAACCAAATAGAATGCAGGGATTATTTCAACCGGGTTCTTTTGACCACATGGATTGATATTGTATGACACCACCTAGTTCATGACATAATTGCAATTATATGTGGAATCATCATTGATTTTGTTGATTTTCTTCAAATATTAGTGTATGGGATACTTCTCATGTTTCATAAACATAGTATTCTTCGATGGGATGAGTGAAGTGGATTACTTATTCTTAGTAGAACGAAGATAGCCATGGAGATTCTAGGAACTCCATGAAACCCCAACAAAATACATCTAAATATGAAATAAATACTTGAGTGCCACAAATATGAAAAAAAAAATTGGAGTGTAGGAGGTTCTTATGGATGGCAGACAAAGACAATTGACTATGGAAGGTACGATTATTTTTAATTATACCATTAAGAACTATTTTATTGATATGGGTTTGTCCCAATATTGTATATCTTCTCGTGTTGTGGTTTTGGTGCATTTGAGAGTTTAAATGATTCCTTCTGTTTTTTAAATTATAAAATCATCTTGGTCAAATAGAATTTCATGCATTTATATGTATAGAATGTCCAATAAATATTAATAGAGTTGAGTTGATATTGGATGTCTATATTCGTAAAAATATTGTGTATGACATAATAATGTAAATTTATTATTTGACAATGTTGAAGTCTTATATTGACTATTATACATGACAGGCCAGTTTTACAACTGGGGAAATCATTGAGAATCTCTATATAGGAGACCATAATGAAAAGGTATGTGAATTAGACATGATGGAACTAGAAGATGGAATGATCATTCCCCAGTTGTAGTCACTGACTTTTGAATTAATGGAAGAGAGTGAGAATATACGTTTTTAATTTGTTGTTGATTTGTTTTAGGAATTGTTTCCAGAATTTTTATTAGTATTTTCACCCACAAGATAAGTTTTTGTTTATGATTGATATCCTCCCAGGGACTAGTCATATCTCACATTCATAGTATCTAATGTCACCAATAGATTTATGTGGATTAAAGTATAGTTTGATGAGGGAGAAATAAAATGGTTCCATTAGCCCAGTATATCTCTATAGGAAGCACCAATTTGGTTTCATAAGATGGAAGTTTAAACTTACAGTTTTTGTGTGTATTATAAAAATATTATCCAAGATAAATTAAGTAATAGGTTTATACTTCAATCCATTGATTATTTGTTCGATCAATTGAGGGGATCCTTGTGGTTATCTAAGATTTATTTTTACTCTATATATAACCAATTTATTGTTCGGATGGAGGATATTATATGCATTGATATGATGAGTAGATATATATAGTATTAGTATGTATTTATTTCTTTTTGGTCTTAATAATTCCCTAGTTTCCTTTATAGAATTGACGAATCCAATATTTTATTGGTATCTTGATTACATTGTGGTGGTGTTTTGGATGACATGATGTTTTATTCATGGAAATGTGACATAAATCAACAACACATGGATATATTGATAGGAAAATTAATGGATTATCATATGTATTCCTAGAATTCAATGTTTTATTTTTTATATAATATGTATGTTTATATGGCCATGTAATCTCTAAAGTATGTTTTTTTATGTGTATATAGAGAAGATAAAAGTTGTTATCTATTGTGAACCACCAATGAATGATTTGAGATATGTAGATTCTATTGTATGACTGGTTATTATCCATATTTTCATTTTTGGTTCTCATGGATATGTTATCCAATGAAAACATTAATAAGAAATAATGTTCTATTCTAATGAAACACGAAATATCAAATGTCATTTCAATATAATAATGATAAATATACATCAACACTAATCATAATTTGTTCAGAATTAGAAAAAGGATATATATTTTACTATCATTATTTGGGATATGGGAAGGTATTTGTTCTCATGTAGGTAGATAATCTGATTTATTATTGGTTAAGGATGTTGTTTTTTCATAAAAATAAATACCCATCACATTATCTGGAGATAGCTATCATAGGCCATGAATTAAAGACATGTCTTCATTATATCATTATTGTGAAATTTATAGTGTTTATAGATAACAAAAACAAAAATAATATCTATTTCACAAATGGATTGGAATATAAGACAAAGATGATGGGATTATTATCACTTAATGTTCAACGTTGACTTCATGTATTTAATGGATCAATGATGTTCAGTGGTATATGCATTATGTATGAATTTATATTATCAGTTGGTATAATAGGAAATAGAGAAATGGATTTTGATGTCGGTAATAGCTAAAATACACATGTATTGTGAATAAAAATGTAGTTCAATAGTTTTATTTTTAGTTAATTTGGATCCTAATTTGGCTGATATAGTAAAAGAGGCACATACCACTGATTAAAATGTTTTTCTAGGTGATAAAAATGCATTGGTGGGGATAACATTAATTGATGAAGGCTATATGCGAGTTCAGTTTTGTGGTTTCAAAATTCAACAGTCATACCTATGGATTTTTATGAAAGACTTCATCATTTTTACCTCCATTTAATATGTGTTATTCATCCTAGAATATATAATATGTATATGGATTTGAAATCACAGTTTTTTTGGGTCGGTATGAAAAATAAGGTTATTGGGTTTGTTTCAGTAAGATTAATTTGTTTGTAATTTAAGGTAGGGCATCAACATTCAGGAGGTATGTTTAATTTTTACATATAATTTATTGTAATAGGGGAATGTATCCAAGGATTTTTTTATAGTTATCCCATGGATAATTCATAAACATGATCATTTTAGGGTGATAGTGGATTGAATCACATTATCATCCCATTTCATCCGAATTCGTGATTCTCATATGGTGGATGAATTGTCTAAAATCTATATTTAAGAATTGTTAATGATACAAGGTGTATTGGTTTCGATAGTATCAGAAACGAATATGAGGTTTACACCTTATTAATATAATTACTTATATAAATCACTTGGATCACAGTTGACTATGAGTATGACATATCATCCTAAGACATGTGGATAATCGGAATAAAAGATTAAAATGCCAGAAGGCATGTTGAGGGATTATGTATAGAATTTTATTGGTACATGGGATGAGAATGTACTATTATTAGAGTTCTCAAATGTCCAAATTTAAATGGAATTAATATATATGGATCATTTTGAAGAATTTTATTGGATTTCTTACCATTCTTAAAATTGTGGTGTCAAAATAGGCGAGACATCACTTGTTGGACGAAGCCTTGTCCTAGAGATAACATACAAGATTAACCTGATTAGTAAATAGATGGGAAAAATTCAATGTTATTAGATATATTATGGTAATCATCATGGAAGGTTATTTTCATTTGAGGTGAATGAAAATTTGTTCTTGAAAATCTTATTAAGGCTCGGGTAAATTAATTCTGGGATGTAAGGAAAATTATATACTTGATATATATTACCTTTTTTTATACAATATGTTGGTGAGGGGTTATGATAAATGGATTTGACCCCATAGTATGATGTAATGCATATTTACATTCATTTATCTCAGTTGAAAAAGTATCGTGCTAATCTTGATCATGTGATTCAATGGGATCATGTTGAAATATATATAAATGTTTCATTTTTAAATGTTCTAGTGTGGATTGTGGATAGTAAATAAAAAATCATACATAGAAAAAAAATCGGTCAAGTGTAGGTCTTGGAGAAACATGGTTCGATTCAGGAAGGAACATTAGAGCAAGAGAAGAAATTGATCTATAAATAGTGAGAAATAATTCAAGGAAATTATAATTTTTCTACTTTTTATGTCTGAATGGGAAATGGTGGGGATAATGTTTCACCCCCAATATTAAAGTAAGAAATATTTTATTTATCTATTTAAACTATGTAATTTTATCGTGTTATGTTTTAGAGATTTTCTAGTATTTTTTATTGTTTTTTGGGATCTTATAAAGGTGAAATGATAGATCATGGTTACTAGAATCTATAAAACTCTAATCTGAAACTATGCAAGGTTAAACATGGTCATCTGGCTAGGCACATGTTTACTTTCATGGTTTGAACAAACTATACGGACACCAAGGAGAAACTGTATGAAATGGGGAAGAGGGGTTATCCGTGGTTGGTGTATGTTTTATCTAGTCATGATGTCCAGATGTGTGAGGTTGTTATTTAGGTACATTATTCCACATGATTAGCGAATAGTTTTCCTAACCATGTGACTAATCATGAAAATTTTAATTGGTAGATGCTAAAAAAGTGGATATCACTCAAATTTACCCCAAATTAACTAATTTATTCAATATTTTTACCCTAACTAAATTAATATTCATCAAAAATGTTGTAGAGTCTCTTACCTTTGAAAAATAAAAATCCAATGGAAATTCTTGGTTGGTTAAATATTAATTCCTTGGAAATGTCTTAGATTGTGGTATATTTTAAAAGATAAACTTTCTTTCCCTCTCTTAAAATCCTATATCTAGTCTCTTGGGGTATATCTATGATGGTTTATGATAATCATGATTATATATGGATATGTTGATCATTGTTAAAGGGGTATATGGTATGGTTTTTTTATATTCCACTCGGGTTTGTTGAATAATTAATTTCGTTCATCATTTTCACAACAACTCATAATGTAGGTGGATTGCCTATTGAATAATATTATTAGAACTAAATGAAATGATTTAAATTTTAGTTTTATATTGAAGTTTATTTTGATATTTTTTTAAAATTATTGATCTAAAGAGTCTTTTCTAATGAGTTTTTTATTGAAATTTGGTGTTTTGGTACAATTTAAAATTGGTAACATGATTTGACAACGGTATATTTATTTTGTTGCATGGAAATATTTTTAAAATTAAAATATGGTTTTATTGAATTGGATTATAGAATATTGTCTTTGAATGATTTTTGGTATAAATGGTTTAGTATGAGTTGAATGGGATGGAAATTTGTCATGAATTACCATCATTAAAGGGACTAATTATGATCATGAAGTTCAATAATAAATTGTAAAATAGAAATCCAATTTGTTTGAGTATGTGTGTGTGGTTGTGGGAAATGAAATTGAATGTTCTAATGAATTCATGAAGTGTTGGAATGACATTTTTGTTTTATTTCATCTAAAAATATGTTTTATGGAAACGAGTTTTGGTGTAATTCATTTTTTCGTTTGTATAAACTTTATAAATATTTTAGTTTTTATTATATAAATTTTTTTATTTGAACGTGCTAACTTGTTCTATCCTAGTGGCAAGAGTAGAGAATCCATTTTGGGAAATCATATTTTTTATTACACACCCCTTCTTATAAATATTGGTTATTTTTAAATATTTCTTATCGTGAAATGACTAAAGGGAAAGTATCACACTCCTGTAGTTTTTCTTCTTTATACATGGGTTTATTATAGAGTTGGAGTTCCGAGTATGTGGTTATAGAGGATATAGTGTCTTGGTGTCATTGAGGTTTATTGGGTTTTTATTTTTCTTTGTAGTTGATATTAATCACATTTCTCACTTTGTACTATGATATAGTATATTTAGTTGTTATATATTGAGTTTTCTTATATTGATATAATTCCTCACATAGTGTTTTTTGTTATGGGATTATTAGTTTTGGGTATATTAGTTTTCAAAGGAAACATCATCCCCAAAATGTTTCGAATCCCTTGGAATTTGTTTCAATCCTTTGGCTTCTTGGAGAGGTCTTTTAAGGCCTTCTACTAATTCTTCATTTACTCAAGCCAATGAGGAGGGGTGGGACATTACACAGAGAATAAAGTGAATTTTTTAAAATCTAGACATCATATACATGATTTTCCATGATTATGTTGTTCCCAACTATAATAATTCTTTCAAATACTATATTTTTTTCTATTATTGAATGGTTTTTACTAGAAATAATCATTTTAATATTTAATTTTAGATATACCATTCCGTGAATATGAGAAACCAAGTTGGATGATTACAGGAGAGAAACATTTTTTTTATTTTTAATTAGTTAGCAGGAAATATTATATAAAACATGAATATCTCTGAGATTCCTAACACATCATATTATATGATGATTGAATATAATGAAATATTATATGGTAATGAACATAGTGTATATAAAATTGATTTTTTTATATTTTAATATGGTTGGAAGAATATCTTAGAGTAATATCGCAAATGGGAGAGAATATGTTTTCTATGTCGAAAAGAAGGCTATAGAGTGACAAATTATAGAGATGTTTAATGTCCTATTTTTCAGGAACAAGGACATTACCCAACTCAATATGATAACCAAGGAATTATCTTTTAGCGCAATGAATGATCTATTCCATGGAAATCATCGAAGTGTAAGTACTAATGTATTTTGGTATTAGTATTCCATAATTATGATATATGAATTGTGAATTGAATATTTAGTGTCTAGTATATGTTTTCCCTAATTATTTTAATGCATATGTCAAAATATTCTGATGACATAGAAAATTTATTTAATGGGAATTTTATATTAATAGAGAACACATTATTAAGTGAAATAGATCTATTAATATGTTCTAGTTATTGATATATTGATGTTGGTATAATGAGATTATTTATTTGGATAATGTAAATTGTATAGTACAATCAATCATGAAAATTATTAATGATTAGTCAACAAAGTGGATAATGTTATCATTGATGGAGTGTACAACATTATTGAATCTATAAAAGTATTTCATTAGTATGTTGTTATATTAAAGGCATTGTGATGCATTCATGTTTTAATTTAGGTTCTATAGTTGATGAGGTTTTTAACTTGTTTTTAGATAATATATGATGAATTTATTCAAATGTTTGGAATGTGGTAATGAAGAGCAACATTATGATATATTTTGGGTTACTGTGTAGTTCATTTTAACAAATTCTGTTATAGAATTATTAAATTATAAAATTTTAATGAGTCATATGGTCTACCATTTATGGAATGGTTTTAGTCGAAATTTTGATTAGGATTTATAGATTAATTTATTGCATCAAAATTTGAATATTTATCCATATTGGACGACCAAAGATAACCTTAATTTTAATCTGTTTATTGAATGAATAACATTTCATTCTATTCTATGTCATATTTAGTGGTTCAGACATAGAAAAAAATAACCACTTAATGTAAGATATAGAGTGGAAATTAATTAAGGGAACCAAAGGATGAAATTATGCTTATGAAATAGAAATATAACATATAATAAAATATTCATATTTCCCATTTGTATGTGAAAAATAAATTCCCCAACATTAGTAATGTTATCTTCGTATAATTTTTTTAGTATTTTCAATAATTATTTTGAAATAAATTACATTTTTCATGCCACATGTATTTATGGCTTTGTGGTTGTTACCCTTTTCTAGATTACCCAATTTCTTGAGATTAATGTTCTCTACTCTCTTTATCAGTGTTTTTGTGTTAATGTTCTCCTCTATGTCATTGTTTTCAGTTATAACCTATGTTATCCTTTGTATATTCAATGTATTGTTAATATAGTTATCATTTTTTACTTACCTTTCTCATTTTTAAAATAGTGTTTTGTTGTCCCTTTTTATGATATTGTTTTCTAGGAAAGTATTTTAAAATGTCAAATAGTTGATAATTGAGATCAATTATTAGGGTGAAACACATTTTATGGGGGTTAGAATGTAACTACCGAAGATTTTGTGAAATATTTTTTAAAATAACATTGATATTTTTGAAATTTTGTGTTACAATCAACATTTACTTTGGATTTAATTACAATAAACATTGATTTTAGCATGCGGAACGCACAACTTTTTTTTAATACAAAATATGTCATATTATTAAATTACTATTATATGATAGTAATCACCTAGCTATTAGAATGGAATTCATGAATATGAATTAAAAAATTATGAAAATACATGTTTTATACACTCTATAGAATTAATAAAATTTTGAAAAATTAATTAAAAATTAAAATAAAAACTAATTTAAAATAATGAAAAAAAAGTTTGAAAATTTTTTATGCAAAAAAATGTTTTAACTCAATATAAAAATAAAAAAATTTAATTTTTTTAATTAATTATATATATATATTATGTTAAAGTATCTTGTTAATATTCATTTGATATGTTTTCTAAATAAAATATATGAATAAATCCATTTTTTCACTTAAAATTTTATTTTTCTAAAAACATTTTATCCCCTTCTAGGAAACATATATTAATATTAAAATTTTAAAATTTTAGAAAATATATATGATAAAATATTACAAATATTTAAAATCATCATTTCCAAATTAGATTTGAGTGAATGTTTGAAAATTTTGTGAAAATATTAAATTTATTATTAATAGTGAAAAATAATAAATTATAGTTAAAAACTGTAGTTTGGAATTTTTTTATAAAGTTATATTAAATTAATGATAGGTTATTAAGTAAAATTAGTCCAATTATATATATATTAATATAATTTATGTAATTTTAATCAATTTTATATTGAATATTTATTTAAAAACATTCATCATTTGGAACTTTTGTATCATTAAAAATATGATTTCTCATTGTATCTGCAGGATTAAATTTCAATTAAAAATTTCTACATCATTAAATGGAATTAATAAAAAAATATTCCATATTTTTAATAATACTAATATATATATTTTAAAATTTTTACTTATTTTTTTTACCATAATGAATATTTTAAATGTAAGAATTATTTATCACTATTTAGGTAAAAATAAGATTACCGATTGGGTTAAACTAAAACGATAGCTGTTAAAAATAACCTAATACCTTTCAAACATCCATTTTCTAAACATATTTATCCCATATATTTTCTATTTTTAAATATTCATATGTTATTGGATCACTGTGACATGATAAAAACATTGGTGAAATTATTTTTCTCCAAACATTACGAGTGTACCACTCACCTCACTTTTAAAAGGCCACCCCTTATCATATCTTATTCACAGATTAAATTCCATTTTTTTATTCCAATACATTCCAAAATAACATTTTATAGTCATACATATGATCCATGATTCCTTATTTTTCTAATAAATCTAATTCAATAAGGATTTTATTGAAATCTTAAAGAGGTTACCTGAAAAATAGGCAACACCATTCATTGAGAGTTTTTATTTTATATATGCATCCACATTATTCAATTATTATTTATAAATGACTATATAATAACATAAATATACTTATATATTGTTATTTAATCTTAATAACCTACATCTATATCCTCTTCCATCAAATGTGTTATGAAATTTTCATTCATGCTTACGATCGACAACCACATTACGATCCACTCTAATTAGCTTTTTCATTTTGTGCCTATCACAGTCGGTTATGATGATAGATATAAATTATATATATGATATTTAAAAAATAACTATATCTTTATATTAATTATATATTTTATATATTTTTTTTCTTCAAATTATATAGGTGATATGATAGCGTTGCTCGTGTGTATAGTGGACTGCCTCCTTGTGAAGTGATGTGATTCGTTTTCACTAATGTTTAACTTGGAGGATAATAGGGAATAAAATATGTTATATAAATGAAATAATTATTAGAGTGATAAAATATGTTTTATTATTAAAATATCATATTGTTGTACCTCTCGAACCCCTCGAGGTTTGATTTTCATGATCACAATCACCCTCTTATGTTTCTAATATTGTGTTTTAAGTGTTTGTGATGATAGGCACAAGGTTGCCAAGAAGTTGGCCCAAGGATGGACAAGAAATGGACTACAATTCAGTCCACCGGTCAGCCGGTGGCTCTGTCACCGGCCAGCCGGTGGCACCCAGACCAAACAGTGGAAGCTACTGCCTTCCCACCGGTCGACCGGTGGCTCTGCCACCGGTCGACCTGTGGCACCCAGCTCAAATAGTATTTGCTACTGTCTTGCCACCGGCCAGCCGGTGGCTCCTCACCGGTCGACCGGTAGAGCCTGGATCAAGACACTTCTTCTCTACCAAGGCACCGGCTAGCCGGTGGAGATGTACCGGTCAACCGGTGGTGCCTGGAAAAGAAGACTCAGCCACTGTCAAGGCACCGGCCAGCCGGTGGCCCTGCACCGGCCAGCCGGTAGCACTGGTCAAACTAGCCGTTGGCTTTGACCAGTCAACTCCAAAAGCCTCCCAACGGCTCCGAGGCCTTTTCCAACGGCTCCAAAGCCCTCCAACGGATACTTGAAGGTTCCTAGCCTATAAATAAAGGCCTAGGAAGCCCCGGAACTCAATACAAGCCACCGGACACATTTTTACATCTTTGGCGAAGCTCCGACGGATTGTTCCAAGGGAACCCAAAGTGCTCCAACAACTTCCACATCCAAGAGCACCTCCATAGAAGCTTGGAAGCGGCCCTCAAACATCATCAATCAATCAAAGGCGCCCAAGGCTTCTCCATTACGGGTTTTATTGTTTTATTTATTTTGAGCTTAAAATTGGGTTTGTGCCTACAAACCCCAACCCTTTTCTCTTCTCCCCTTCTTTTGGGTTTCACACCACCACTAAGGTGTGAAGAGGTTGTCAAGCCTTACCTTGTAAAAGGCTTGAGATCGGTGAGCTAGTCTTCACCCGTAAAAAGACTAGTGGGTTATTGCTTAACCATTAAAAGCATTGGGTTCTTGCTAAACCAATAAAAGCAAGCTGTAATAGGTCCTAGTGCTACCTCAAAGCCTAGTGGGTTTCTTGCTAAAACCATTGAAAAGCAAGCGGTAGGAATCTCTCAACGGTTGAGTTGGGAGCGGAGACGTAGGCCGGGTTTTGGCCGAACTCCGTTATCAATTTCTTGTGTGATTGCCTCTTTATTTCCGCTGCACTTTACTTTGAATTTTAATTGTTAATCAATTTTTTAAAAAAGGCAATTCACCCCCCTCTTGCCATCATTCCTCGCTATTCTTCCGACCCAACATTTGGTATCAAAGGGATCTTTGAATAAATCCCTAACCCGGTTTCAAATTTAAGATCCATTTAGATGGCATCAACCTCTTTCGCCCCCGAGGGCTACTCTTTGGGTCGGGCTCCATTTTTTGATGGGACCGACTATAATTATTGGAAAACCCGCATGACTACCTTTCTTAGAAGCATAGGATATCCCATATTTAAAATTGTCATGCAAGGTTACACTTTGTCTACCCCCGACGAATCCAAATGGACCCAAGCCGACATTAGAAATTTTGAGCTTGATGGCAAAGCCATGAATGCTCTTCATTGCGGCCTTGACCGAAACGAGTTCAATCGAGTTTCCACATGCACCTCCGCACATGAAATCTGGAAACTTTTGGAGGTTACCCATGAGGGGACCAACAAAGTAAAGGATACTCGATTGGACATGTATCGTCAGGATTTTGAGTCATTTTCCATGCACCCAAATGAATCTATTTCTGAAATGTTTACTAGATTTACTGACGTGTGCAATGGGAGAAAGTCCCTTGGTGATGATGTTTCAGCCGAGACAATGGTCAAGAAGATCTTATGGGTCCTTCCGAGCTCATGGGCACCAAAGGTGACGGCGATCCAAGAAGCTAAGGACGTCAAAAATATGCCGGTAGAGGAGCTCATTGGATCTCTAATGACGTACGAGATCACCATGAGGAGGCAAGCACAAAAGGAGGGCACACCAATCAAGACACCAAAGAACATTGCCCTCAAGGTACAAAAAGAAGTAAGCTCCTCCTCATCCTCATCTTCCTCATCTACTTCATCATCAAGCGGCGACTCGGAAATGGAGTATCTCGCCCGCCAAATGCAAAAATTCATGAAGAAGCACAAGAAGAAGAAGAAATCCCGCAAGCACCGAAAGCAAGAACCCACCGAAAAATCCGAGCCCAAGGTGAAATGCTACGGGTGCGGCGAAAAGGGCCATTACAAGCCCGATTGCCCACTCAACAAGAAACGGGCCAAGGAAAAAGGAAAGAAGAAGGTCCTCAAGGCCACATGGAGTGACACCTCATCCTCCTCCTCCTCCTCGAGCGACAACGGTAACAAATGCCTAATGGCATTCCATGAGGTAACTTCTTCCGATTCCTCCTCCTCTTGTTCTTCAAATTCAAATTCTTTAAATCATTTATCTTATGAAGAACTCTCACATGCTAGAGATCAACTAGAAAAAGGTTTTCATGAACTATCTTCAAAATTTGTTGCTTTGAAAAAGTCTTTCAAAAAACTCTCCTCCGAAAAAGAACAACTTCTCAAAGAGAAGGAGGAGATGTCCCTAAAAATCCAAAATTTTCCAAATGTTGATTCTTTGGAATCAACCATCAAGGACCTTAGAGAGACCCTTGCTAAGTTCACCCAAGGGGAACAAAATTTGAACAATTTGCTTGGTTCCCAACGTATATCTAGAACCACCCAAGGGTTAGGATATACCAACCGAGCTTCCTCCTCCCATGCACCCACTATTTTTGTAAGGGGGAGCTCCGAATTTAAATTTTGTAATTATTGCAAAAAATCCGGGCATCTCATTTATGAATGTAATTGTAAAAACGCCCGGTACGGCCAACCCAAATCGATTTTCTATTCCGATGAATTTTATAGGAGAAGACCCGCCATGAAACAAATTTGGATTGAAAAATCCCTTTTGGCAAGTCTCTCCGGGCCTAAATTTGTTTCGGTTTCAAAAACCACTCCCCAGTGATTCTTTGTTTTTATTTAGGGGGAGTTAGGATTTTTTTTTAAGCCTTGTTGTGTATTCAAAGTTTTCATTTCAAACTCAACACTTGGCTTTGAAATTCAAATTTTCTTTTAAATTTTCTTTTTTAAATATCCAACAGTTGGTGTCGATTTTTCAAAACTCTCAATTTCAAAAATTTCATTTGGTTTCAAATTTCGAATTTCAATTGGTTTTTGATTCAAAACTTTCAATTCAAACTGTTATTCAATTTTTCATTTCAAAATTTCCAACAATTAGTATCATTTTCAATTGGTTTAAAATCTTGTTTTTCAAATTTTTCCCTCAATCAAGTTTTATGCCCCATTCTATTTTGATAATCACAAAGGGGGAGAATTTTCTTGATTGATTGGGGGAGAATGGGAGAATCCTTTTTCATCATGCTTTGCATTTCCTTTTAATTTCATTTTTACTTTAATTGTTTTGGTGATTGTGATCATCAAAATAGGGGGAGATTGTTGTACCTCTCGAACCCCTCGAGGTTTGATTTTCATGATCACAATCACCCTCTTATGTTTCTAATATTGTGTTTTAAGTGTTTGTGATGATAGGCACAAGGTTGCCAAGAAGTTGGCCCAAGGATGGACAAGAAATGGACTACAATTCAGTCCACCGGTCAGCCGGTGGCTCTGTCACCGGCCAGCCGGTGGCACCCAGACCAAACAGTGGAAGCTACTGCCTTCCCACCGGTCGACCGGTGGCTCTGCCACCGGTCGACCTGTGGCACCCAGCTCAAATAGTATTTGCTACTGTCTTGCCACCGGCCAGCCGGTGGCTCCTCACCGGTCGACCGGTAGAGCCTGGATCAAGACACTTCTTCTCTACCAAGGCACCGGCTAGCCGGTGGAGATGTACCGGTCAACCGGTGGTGCCTGGAAAAGAAGACTCAGCCACTGTCAAGGCACCGGCCAGCCGGTGGCCCTGCACCGGCCAGCCGGTAGCACTGGTCAAACTAGCCGTTGGCTTTGACCAGTCAACTCCAAAAGCCTCCCAACGGCTCCGAGGCCTTTTCCAACGGCTCCAAAGCCCTCCAACGGATACTTGAAGGTTCCTAGCCTATAAATAAAGGCCTAGGAAGCCCCGGAACTCAATACAAGCCACCGGACACATTTTTACATCTTTGGCGAAGCTCCGACGGATTGTTCCAAGGGAACCCAAAGTGCTCCAACAACTTCCACATCCAAGAGCACCTCCATAGAAGCTTGGAAGCGGCCCTCAAACATCATCAATCAATCAAAGGCGCCCAAGGCTTCTCCATTACGGGTTTTATTGTTTTATTTATTTTGAGCTTAAAATTGGGTTTGTGCCTACAAACCCCAACCCTTTTCTCTTCTCCCCTTCTTTTGGGTTTCACACCACCACTAAGGTGTGAAGAGGTTGTCAAGCCTTACCTTGTAAAAGGCTTGAGATCGGTGAGCTAGTCTTCACCCGTAAAAAGACTAGTGGGTTATTGCTTAACCATTAAAAGCATTGGGTTCTTGCTAAACCAATAAAAGCAAGCTGTAATAGGTCCTAGTGCTACCTCAAAGCCTAGTGGGTTTCTTGCTAAAACCATTGAAAAGCAAGCGGTAGGAATCTCTCAACGGTTGAGTTGGGAGCGGAGACGTAGGCCGGGTTTTGGCCGAACTCCGTTATCAATTTCTTGTGTGATTGCCTCTTTATTTCCGCTGCACTTTACTTTGAATTTTAATTGTTAATCAATTTTTTAAAAAAGGCAATTCACCCCCCTCTTGCCATCATTCCTCGCTATTCTTCCGACCCAACATTTGGTATCAAAGGGATCTTTGAATAAATCCCTAACCCGGTTTCAAATTTAAGATCCATTTAGATGGCATCAACCTCTTTCGCCCCCGAGGGCTACTCTTTGGGTCGGGCTCCATTTTTTGATGGGACCGACTATAATTATTGGAAAACCCGCATGACTACCTTTCTTAGAAGCATAGGATATCCCATATTTAAAATTGTCATGCAAGGTTACACTTTGTCTACCCCCGACGAATCCAAATGGACCCAAGCCGACATTAGAAATTTTGAGCTTGATGGCAAAGCCATGAATGCTCTTCATTGCGGCCTTGACCGAAACGAGTTCAATCGAGTTTCCACATGCACCTCCGCACATGAAATCTGGAAACTTTTGGAGGTTACCCATGAGGGGACCAACAAAGTAAAGGATACTCGATTGGACATGTATCGTCAGGATTTTGAGTCATTTTCCATGCACCCAAATGAATCTATTTCTGAAATGTTTACTAGATTTACTGACGTGTGCAATGGGAGAAAGTCCCTTGGTGATGATGTTTCAGCCGAGACAATGGTCAAGAAGATCTTATGGGTCCTTCCGAGCTCATGGGCACCAAAGGTGACGGCGATCCAAGAAGCTAAGGACGTCAAAAATATGCCGGTAGAGGAGCTCATTGGATCTCTAATGACGTACGAGATCACCATGAGGAGGCAAGCACAAAAGGAGGGCACACCAATCAAGACACCAAAGAACATTGCCCTCAAGGTACAAAAAGAAGTAAGCTCCTCCTCATCCTCATCTTCCTCATCTACTTCATCATCAAGCGGCGACTCGGAAATGGAGTATCTCGCCCGCCAAATGCAAAAATTCATGAAGAAGCACAAGAAGAAGAAGAAATCCCGCAAGCACCGAAAGCAAGAACCCACCGAAAAATCCGAGCCCAAGGTGAAATGCTACGGGTGCGGCGAAAAGGGCCATTACAAGCCCGATTGCCCACTCAACAAGAAACGGGCCAAGGAAAAAGGAAAGAAGAAGGTCCTCAAGGCCACATGGAGTGACACCTCATCCTCCTCCTCCTCCTCGAGCGACAACGGTAACAAATGCCTAATGGCATTCCATGAGGTAACTTCTTCCGATTCCTCCTCCTCTTGTTCTTCAAATTCAAATTCTTTAAATCATTTATCTTATGAAGAACTCTCACATGCTAGAGATCAACTAGAAAAAGGTTTTCATGAACTATCTTCAAAATTTGTTGCTTTGAAAAAGTCTTTCAAAAAACTCTCCTCCGAAAAAGAACAACTTCTCAAAGAGAAGGAGGAGATGTCCCTAAAAATCCAAAATTTTCCAAATGTTGATTCTTTGGAATCAACCATCAAGGACCTTAGAGAGACCCTTGCTAAGTTCACCCAAGGGGAACAAAATTTGAACAATTTGCTTGGTTCCCAACGTATATCTAGAACCACCCAAGGGTTAGGATATACCAACCGAGCTTCCTCCTCCCATGCACCCACTATTTTTGTAAGGGGGAGCTCCGAATTTAAATTTTGTAATTATTGCAAAAAATCCGGGCATCTCATTTATGAATGTAATTGTAAAAACGCCCGGTACGGCCAACCCAAATCGATTTTCTATTCCGATGAATTTTATAGGAGAAGACCCGCCATGAAACAAATTTGGATTGAAAAATCCCTTTTGGCAAGTCTCTCCGGGCCTAAATTTGTTTCGGTTTCAAAAACCACTCCCCAGTGATTCTTTGTTTTTATTTAGGGGGAGTTAGGATTTTTTTTAAGCCTTGTTGTGTATTCAAAGTTTTCATTTCAAACTCAACACTTGGCTTTGAAATTCAAATTTTCTTTTAAATTTTCTTTTTTAAATATCCAACAGTTGGTGTCGATTTTTCAAAACTCTCAATTTCAAAAATTTCATTTGGTTTCAAATTTCGAATTTCAATTGGTTTTTGATTCAAAACTTTCAATTCAAACTGTTATTCAATTTTTCATTTCAAAATTTCCAACAATTAGTATCATTTTCAATTGGTTTAAAATCTTGTTTTTCAAATTTTTCCCTCAATCAAGTTTTATGCCCCATTCTATTTTGATAATCACAAAGGGGGAGAATTTTCTTGATTGATTGGGGGAGAATGGGAGAATCCTTTTTCATCATGCTTTGCATTTCCTTTTAATTTCATTTTTACTTTAATTGTTTTGGTGATTGTGATCATCAAAATAGGGGGAGATTGTTGTACCTCTCGAACCCCTCGAGGTTTGATTTTCATGATCACAATCACCCTCTTATGTTTCTAATATTGTGTTTTAAGTGTTTGTGATGATAGGCACAAGGTTGCCAAGAAGTTGGCCCAAGGATGGACAAGAAATGGACTACAATTCAGTCCACCGGTCAGCCGGTGGCTCTGTCACCGGCCAGCCGGTGGCACCCAGACCAAACAGTGGAAGCTACTGCCTTCCCACCGGTCGACCGGTGGCTCTGCCACCGGTCGACCTGTGGCACCCAGCTCAAATAGTATTTGCTACTGTCTTGCCACCGGCCAGCCGGTGGCTCCTCACCGGTCGACCGGTAGAGCCTGGATCAAGACACTTCTTCTCTACCAAGGCACCGGCTAGCCGGTGGAGATGTACCGGTCAACCGGTGGTGCCTGGAAAAGAAGACTCAGCCACTGTCAAGGCACCGGCCAGCCGGTGGCCCTGCACCGGCCAGCCGGTAGCACTGGTCAAACTAGCCGTTGGCTTTGACCAGTCAACTCCAAAAGCCTCCCAACGGCTCCGAGGCCTTTTCCAACGGCTCCAAAGCCCTCCAACGGATACTTGAAGGTTCCTAGCCTATAAATAAAGGCCTAGGAAGCCCCGGAACTCAATACAAGCCACCGGACACATTTTTACATCTTTGGCGAAGCTCCGACGGATTGTTCCAAGGGAACCCAAAGTGCTCCAACAACTTCCACATCCAAGAGCACCTCCATAGAAGCTTGGAAGCGGCCCTCAAACATCATCAATCAATCAAAGGCGCCCAAGGCTTCTCCATTACGGGTTTTATTGTTTTATTTATTTTGAGCTTAAAATTGGGTTTGTGCCTACAAACCCCAACCCTTTTCTCTTCTCCCCTTCTTTTGGGTTTCACACCACCACTAAGGTGTGAAGAGGTTGTCAAGCCTTACCTTGTAAAAGGCTTGAGATCGGTGAGCTAGTCTTCACCCGTAAAAAGACTAGTGGGTTATTGCTTAACCATTAAAAGCATTGGGTTCTTGCTAAACCAATAAAAGCAAGCTGTAATAGGTCCTAGTGCTACCTCAAAGCCTAGTGGGTTTCTTGCTAAAACCATTGAAAAGCAAGCGGTAGGAATCTCTCAACGGTTGAGTTGGGAGCGGAGACGTAGGCCGGGTTTTGGCCGAACTCCGTTATCAATTTCTTGTGTGATTGCCTCTTTATTTCCGCTGCACTTTACTTTGAATTTTAATTGTTAATCAATTTTTTAAAAAAGGCAATTCACCCCCCTCTTGCCATCATTCCTCGCTATTCTTCCGACCCAACACATATATCATTTAAATTATTAATATTTTGCTCACTAAAAGATGACTATGTTGTTTGGGTATGTGTGGATTATCACCATTATGAAGCGATTCGACTCTCTTTTCATCACCACAACACACGAATGATATTTATTAGTATATTTGAATAATTAATATGTTATTTAGAATATTATTGTAATAATTTATAACTAATATGTTACATAATCCAATTCCAAAATAATCCTTTAAAAATGGAAATGTTACTCATGCATTTATATGGTCTACTGTTATCATGATAATTTTATAAATCATTTATTTGATTCATATTTAATGAATGGTAATAAAATCATATGTTTTAAATAAATATATTAGTTTTTTTTTAAAATTTTAATATATTTATAATAAACATATAATTATTAAACTGTTTGATAAAATAATTATTGTGGTAGTCGAGACGTACAAAAAGGTATTTCAGGTCTCTGTTTTATTTTTTGACTAATCAATATATTAGGATTTTCAAATGAAAATTTTAATAGGGTAATTGTGAACATGAACAATTAATCTAATTAAAACATGTAAGAATAAATATTAGAACAAACTACTAGGAATTCCCCTCTCGAGTGGCTATATTGATATGTCATCCTCTACATTCTCATGACCGCTTGGCTAGCAATCATGTTTAGAGTTGCACGAGCATAGTACTAACAGAAAATCTATACCCTCTCATCATTCAAATATAAATGGTGTGGTTGTGTGGAATCTTTCAACCCGGAATACTCATATAGGGCTATTCCATGTAGTGTGATGGTGGATTCCGAAATAAAAATTCAAAAAAATAGAAATCCAACTACTCCCTACAAACCGGTCCATTAAAAAATTCAAAAATTACCCATTTCAGAATTTGAAGGCTCCCACAGAAAAATTCCATGATGCCTAAAAATCACCATTATCGACTCCATCTCATCATCAAGGAACAACTTCATAATAGAATCCATCTAAACACTATATATCTAAAACTGAACTGCATACTCTATCAGGTAAGAAAGAATCAATAAAGTTGTTTTCATCCATAGAAAAAACCAATTCAAAATGTCCAAAAATCATGAATTAAAAATCCATCACCATAATGATGGATGCCTGAACGACTGGACACATATCGATAGACCTTGTCGCAAACCATAAAAAATCTTCCTACTACTGTCACGATCTATCCTGGAGACCACATAAATCATGCCACACACTCAAAACTAACATAGAAGTAGTGTCACTAACACTATTATAAAAATAGAAGTAACGTTGATCAGTATCTTCACCGTACAACCAAATAAAGCCATACCCAGTGAAGGTAGTAAAGAGCATGAATAAGATAGAAAAATGTGGGAAATGTCGAGGTGATTGAGCCTATAAAATACCATTGATGCCGTCACTAAGAGAGGAACATCATCCAGGAGATTGATGATTTGGAGTTCCGAGGAATGGAGCTGAATATGACCCAAGATAAAGGTAAGAGTGTATTCAATAGAGGAAACCCTTACCAGGCAACACCCATTGCAGGATCATATCTATTTTATTTATGGGAGACATACAAATAATAACTAATAGTTTCTTTTGTGTGGTGTATATAAAATAATTTGACATTTTATATTATTAATATCATTATTTTCATGATACAGAATGCTTAATTTTAATTTATTATTTATTGGTGATTTTATCGAAACTATTACTAATGTGGAAAGTGATTTTCAACTTGAATTTTACATCTGTAAGAACAATTCGAGGTTCAACATGTATTTCATTTATATAGGTTATAAAATGATCAAGAATTTACTTTATGATTATTGTAACAAAAACTATTGGGATTTACATATCTATTTTATTATCTCTCTTACATAGGATTTAAAGTTATAATGTTACCCAACCTATAAGGGATTTTCGTCTCACATTTTTTATCTGTGAGCCAAATGACATATTCATCATGTGATTAATTTATCTAGTGCATATACATATCGTGAATGATTTTTATTATTATAATATTGATATTTATTTTTATTTATACATAACTGTTTGTATCTCCCTATCATCAGTTTTGAGGATTTGATGTTTTCAATTTGGTAAGAGATTTTATCTCAATTTTACATTTATGAGTTATATAGTATGTTATGCAACAATATTATTTTTAGTGGTGTTTATACAGCCCCATGGACATGTAATTAGAAGAATGTTTTCATCCTCATGGTATTGTATATTTCATTAAATGTAATTTATACATGGTTTTTATGATTCAATGATACTAATGTGAAAAAAAATATAATTCTACAATCTATTTGTCGCTCTGGATATATTATGATTATAATTCTAATTATAAAATCTTATGATCCATACCTTAAGAAGATCATGAATTTTATCTTACTATAGTTATTCATGATATTCATAGTACTGCATTCCCACTATTTGTATCATTTCCAAATTGAGAAAATGTTTTCAGAAAAATTCAACGTTATTTTTCTCCTCACCCAGAAATTTGTTCTCTTCCATAAAAATGTTTTCCAAAAAAATAAATTATTTATTATTCTATAGTTTTATTTTTACAAAAAAAGTATTATAATTGACTTTTTATAGAAATGTTTTAATAGTAATCTTTATGTAATTCTATAAACATTTATCATTTGTTATGTACTAAAAAATATGAAATGATTATTTATTTTAACATGAATATCATGAAAAAAACTCCCATCATGAAATTTATTTAATTGAAAGATTAAATTTTTATTATTTAAGATTATTTTTAAATTAATGGATTTTATAAAATATATTTTTTCTTGAATTTCTCAATGTGGAAGGGAATTTTTTAAATAAATGATTAAATGTTATTTAAGGATTTATTTAAAATATTTCATGATGGTTTTCAAACAAATGTATTTTCAAAAGGATTTTTGTTCAAAAATTTATTTTTAATGAAATAATATTTTTTAAAAGATACTTTATAAATGATATTTAAAAAAATCATCTACGATGACATGTGTGGACGTTACTTATTATTTACTATAGGAAAAAACTAAGGACACCATTTTTATTCATTCTCTGAATAAATTACCATGACAAGATGTTTATGAAACCCATTTCCATTCCATTGGTTATACATTGATATAATTAATATGATGCCCTCTTATTTTTTAGGGGATATGCTACGATGAAATGATAAAATGTTTATAAAACCTATCTCTTTCCCTCAAGTTATAATATGATAAAACTTTTATGAAACCCATTTATTTTCAGGGGTTATGTTATGTTTAAAGTTAAATGATCTTATTCCTCACATATGTATGATTTTTATTATTTAAAGTCTATGTATTATATATCCTTCCAATTAATTGGATAATTATAAATACAATATTTTATCCTATGGTACATGGGTTGTTAGCCTATATAAAAAAATAAGGGTATGCAGGTGGCTATCCTAAGCCTAACAAATAGGGTACAAGGGTGGTTATCCCTTGATTGAAGTATGAAAATGGGTGGTTAGTGAAATAATAATTTATAATTACTGAATTTTTTGAAATTCATAAAATAATATTTTCTATGATTATTTAAATACCAAAATTCGCTGTTTTTACAAATTTTATGCTTACATGTCTCGTATTATTTGATCATACTATGATTCAAGTCTCATGATCGACCAATATTTTCTCAACTACACTATATTAAGATCATTGATATATATGGATTGTTTTTTAAATGTTATTATCATGTTACAATAAAATTATGTTAATTTTATTTGTACATATCTCCCTTGTTTACCGTTACTATGCATCTATAGTTACCAATTCTTTTGATTCCATTCCAAATGATATGAAGAAATGTTTTAATTAGTGATTTTATTATATTTACAAATGGGTTGGTTATTTAGGGGAAAAATTAAATATATATAATTAAATTATAATATTGTGTTCCAATTTTTCATAGATATTAAAATATTTCATTATTTAGGCATCTGATTGTGTAATTTAATAAATATTCATCTAAAAGAATATTCTATACATACATGATAATTCTAAATCATAATAAATCCAAAGGATTAAATTAGATGATATCATTTTATTATTACCATAGTAAAAAATAATTTTCATCAAAGGATGTTATATTAGGAGAAAAAATCCTTTAAAAGATCCATAGAATATCTCTTGAGGAAAACACCCTTTTAACTTTGAAACCACAAGATTAAAATCTAATTTTTTTCAAATATTAATGAAAATAATTATTTATTTAAAATAACATCATTAAAAAGTAATGTAATTTTAAAATCATTGGAAAATCATAATATCATGAGATAACATTAATGTATTGTATTCGAATACTATGTTTCCTTTTAGTTTTTATGTAAAAAAATCAAATATACCTCATTCAGAAAATGACAAGAATATTAACATTAATAAATTTTTAAAAATTAAATCATGTCTAAATATTAATTTAAAAAATCAGAGAATAATATAAAAAATATTTTTGAGAAACTTTTTAGAAGGCGTTCATATAGATGAAAAATGATTTTCAACCCAAAAGAGAAATAATGTTGGTTTTCCTTAAAAAAAATTAGACTATTGAGTTCATAAAGATAAAAAAATGAAAGGAAGACTTGGATTCTCAATATATCAATATATTCTAATAAATTTAAATGTATTATAGATATATAGATCATAAAATTTCATCTTCATAAACTAAATGAAAAAAATAACAATTCATAAAAATTATATTGTAACAAATCTCATTCATCATTCGTAACTTTTGAATTATAAGCCTCATGAAAGAATGAACATTAAAAGGATATTTGAATCAACTAATTTTATGAATAAACATTATTATTATATTCATCTATATTATATAAACCACAAAAAATTTAATATTATTGAATGTGGAATGTGTCATATATAAATAAATGTGATATGAGAAACTTTTCTTATTCGACATTCTTCGAAAGTGATATAAAATACTATATACTATATTTATATTTATTATAATTATCTAAAAGAATAATTTAAATAATTATAATATAATTTATATTCCATTTACAACATTTTACAAACATTTATCATAAATTATTTATTAAAATAAGTTTTTCCATGATTTAACAATTTCGTTTCTCATGAGAATTGTGGTTTGGAAGTTCTGGCCCTTATACTTCGATCATCGTACCATAAATCGACTATGTTAATATCGATATAAATATAATATATATTCATTATATATATATATATGGATTCATCTATAAATGAAATAGATTAAAAATTTAATTCATCATTTATGGAGGTGGATGACCATGCGTACACATGAATATTGTTATAACCTTTTGAAATATAAAAAAAGAAAGGTGAATAATAATTTATATTGTGAATATTACTTTTTATATCATATGTACCTTATATATTCATTAAATGTTTCTATATCAATTTAAATCAAATTAATAAAGGAATAAAATCACTTCATGGAGGCGGTAGTCCATATGTACACATGATCAGTGTTATATTTTTCCAATGGATTGGATGGGATGTTGGTAGATATAATATTATAAATGTATAATCAATATTACATCATAAATATAAGTCACAAGAATTAAAACCACAATAATAGATTCACATGAATGATTGAACCAAAGGATGAATTGTGTATCTATTTGCTGGTAGTATTCCACATATACACTTGAGTGATACTTTAACGACTCACTTTCAGGAATATAGGGTTGATATTATTGTATCCATAATAATAATGGAACATAAATATATTTATTATACTCAATAAATCATTTTCTGATTAATATAATATATTTATAGAAGTTATAATAAGAAATAAATTAAAAGTTTTACGGTGATATAATTACATCTTCTTCGGTAATCATTATTTATATCCCTAAGTAAGGACAATGAGAATAATATTTTAAGATGGAAAACACAAATAATTCACAGATAAGTATGTTGAGAAGATAATTGGTCAGGTATTTGATTATCTAGATGGCACAAAGTGATGTAAAAAATAGATATTAGGTGTGACATTTTATAATTAATGTAGAAATAGAACTTGGAATTTCCTAAACGATTAAAATATAATAATGTCACACTCAGAACAGATGTAACAAATAAAAATAATATAATCTAGAGATATAGCCTACATTATTATATTTGTATAGATACATGGGACTCTAATATGGAAGGATTGATCAGTATATTTTTATTAGATATCCATATACAGATATGATACCTAGTTTATATTGGGAATAAAATATAATACATAATAATGGAAGGAATTAGATATTCGTTAGATCATTTAAATCATTATTCTGTATATATCGGGGATGAAAAAATTATGCTATTTTAAAATTCTATGTACGGGTTCTGTACAGTGGATTAAATCATGAATAAATATGATATAATCTATATGGAAATGTAAATAACTAAAAACAAATGCAATATAATTAATAAATTGGGATGAAAATGAATCCATGTATAATAAAAATTCTATCATGTCATGGATTATAATAACTAAATTCTAAATGAGGAATATGAATAATGTTAGAGGTTATAATCTAAAATATCATTATTTATATACCATCAAATCCTTACGATATGATGGTTTAATTTATTTGTAGGAAATCTCCATAAGCAAATTTAATTTTTCAATATTATTTATTTCATGAGACCTGTTGATGTCACCAAGTTATATATATAAACGAGCACCACCTATAAAAAAAATTCTAAATCGTTATTCATCATCATCATTATTTTTCTAATTCTGAAAGTAAGTATAGGTGGAAAATAGTTGCTAAGGCCTAGGGAGGAATAATGTGGTGGGGAATGATGGAATCCCCTTCAATCAGGTTTAACCCTCATATTTAATGTGAGAAATGTTTTAATGGAATGTAACATTAGTACCATGATCTTTTAGACAAGCCAAGTGGTCCGTCACATTGTTTCCCTCCTTCCATGTGTGGGTGATGGAAAGATTGGTGTTGAGAAGATCCATTCATATCCTGATGGTGTAGGATATTGACCACATGGTGGTTTTATTTTTTGAAATCCTTCGTGGATGGATGTGGAATTAGTTTCTAGATTGGAGGTGTCTACATTCTGTTGGGTTCAATGAGTGATTCTTGTAAGAACATCAATGGAATCTACTGTAATGTAATTTCAATTTACCTAATGTGTCCTGAAATCCATAACTATATTACCCATGGAATCAATAACAACCCCTCATCCACACATGTTTCCCAAAATTCCCATGTCGTTCATGTTATTCTTGAGACTACTTGTAGGGGGTATCCAACAGACCGAATTCTACTATGTCCTGGAGATGATAGTTTGAGACACCGGTATTATTGGATAAAGTGGGAGAAGGGATATTAGATTTATGCAATAAAATCCCCAAAGGAACTCTACACCTACTGAGTCTATTCTCCATCAATTATAAGGTGGTGGGCTCTCTCATCCAACTTGAACTTGCAGCAGTAACATCAAGAAGACAAGATAATTCCAAATTTTTTAATGTTGAAATTCAAGATTATGACTTGGTTCCTTATTCTCCCATTAAAGATGTTATATTTTATTGGATGTTTTTTCTCACCAGACAACATCATTCTATATGTACCCATGGTCCTGGGTGTTTTATAACCTACGATAATCCTTCGAGTTGAGTATCCCTGAAATAGATGGAGTAATTATGGATTTGTCTTATTTGTAGTTTAGAATGATTGAGTGGAACAAAAAATTTTAATTGATGTAATGAATAGACCTGATGAATGATGGTTATGGTTTTACTTCCATGAATGAGATATTACTAGTGGGGAATCTTGGGTATATAATCACATTTCCCACCAACGTATGGTTTCAGAAACAAATGTTCAACTCTCCTATGATACATTGTGAGTCCTAAAGTTGAAACATAATATTGATGTGAACCGAGGTCCATATATAAAGCCCATGCACTGGAGAGTGGTCCAGATTAATAAATATTTATTAATGTTAAATATATTGTTGGGGAAGTATATACAATATGTTAAAGTAAATAGGATCATAATACCAAATTTATTTGAATGGGTAAAAATTGAAATGTGATTCTCTTTGAAATATCATACCATTGAAATTGGAATTAGCTTATGTATAGATTATGTGATTTGCATATGAATAAAAATAAAATAATTAAAAATAAAGTATAAAATAATTAAAATATCATAAAAAATAGTATTAGAATATCATAAACAAAAAATTAGTAATACAACCCAATGACAATAAATTTGGTTATGAAAACCCTTACATCAAACATCCCTTTAGATGAAAATTATTTAACCTCCAATATATTTATTTTAATCAATTTATTAATTTATAATATAACATTATTAATATTTCTAATATCATATATGATCCTCTTATTAGCTATTATCACCAATTCATTTATAATACTTTATTATTACAATTGTTTCGTGTATTTACAAATTTGTACTCTCGTGCATTTTTTTTCATGGAAGAGTAAATTCGTGATCATAGGATATAGATCCATCATCTCTATAATTATATTATAGTTATGATTTTTAAATTTATTCCTTAAATACATGTTTATAATAGTTATTAAATTTGGATCATTGGAAATGAATCACATCTCTTTTTAGAGAGTATATGCTAAAAAAAGTATGATGGATGTTATCATTTCCATAATCGGTGAGAGGGTAATGAAGTATATCATATATTAAAATTAAATAATCACAATTATTTCATAATTATTATATATATTCATTATTTTCAGGTGATTCATTGATAGAAATAAAAAATATTTAATTATGTGGTGGTCCACTATACCCATTAGTAATGGTTTTATTTCCTATTTTGTATAGAAAAATATAGATAAATATTGTTATATCTATTTAGAGAAATATTAGAATAAGTTAGAAATGGGGGTTACTAAATTAGAATTCTGAATACTTAATTCATGGTGTTAAAACTATTTGAAGGAAAGAATATGGGTAATTCAACTACCTTATCTTAGAAAAAAAATAATTTAGATCTCTGATTAATGACTATAGGGATGTTATTTTTGGAAGAAAAATATATTTAAAAAATGGAAAAGGATGTTTTAGAGAGATTTTGGTATGGGTTTGTTGAGATAAAAGGCTTAATTTTTGTTAATTGGTGTGGGTAGGTGGAACCATTTTATTATCTATGTGGGTGGCACACGTGTAAATTTTCTATGTTATATATTAATTTCAAGTCACCATTATGGAAAAATAAAAAGAAATAGATCACAATAAATGGTGATATGGGTAAAATATAATGATATCCAATCTATGGGGTTTTAGGAATTATTTAGGTTATTTATTTCATATTTCTATATGTTATCCTCTAGTAAACCCGTTTTGACATTAATTGTATTATTTAATTTTAAATAATTTTACTACTCATTTTGAAAAAATTAGAATGTACTTATTTCATAATAATATTTATACTGATTATAAATATGTAATCCATTTTTCAAAATACATTGTACAAAAATACCAGCATTTTATTTAAACATTACCCAACAAAGATCTTCAAAATCATTTTTTCATGAAGTGCATATTTCATGAATAATATGATCTTATATTTACTATATATTTATTAATAATTATTATATGGATTTAAAATCATATATTTATATATATAATCTATACATTTCATTGATATCATTCATTATTAAATTGTATTTTAATTAATTAAAATGGAATGGCATTATGAATTTAAAATAGTATTATGAAAATTTATTAGTATTTTATCTCCAAATGATATTATATTTATTTCTATCAAATTGATAATATATAAATGGATTAATTATAAATGATATACCCTATTATAATAAATATAATGAGTAATGGTTAAATACTACATTTTCAATCATTCATAAAAAATATTTCTATGAAAAAAATTCAAAAAACCCAATATAGTTTTATATTTTTTTATGTTAGTTCAAAATAGATATTTTGACAATATAATTAGTATTTTTGCGCCCTAAAATATTCATATTTTAGTGTAATTATTTTTTCATTAAAATATAATATTCAGATAATGTTTTTTATTCATTTTTTTTTCATTATATGCACAAAAAAATTTATACATAAAATTCTCATGCATATTACTTTCTAAAAAATTGATGTTTGATATTCTTCATGAAGTCATCAAATTATTGCAATGGTTCCTCCATTTATTTTCTCCATATTTTATTTATCTTTTGAGTCATGTAGTTCATCAAACCATTATATCTAGTGTAAGGAATCTAGATAGACTCTTTACACAATGATAAATCATCTTAAAATTCAATTTTTTCAAAGGTGAGTATATGCGTAGTGTATGGAATATATTTCCTTCACAATGATATATGGAACAGATCATGTTCATTATATGGGAATTATTTAATTTCCAATTTGTAATCCACAACTCAAATTCATTACAATATTTCAAAGTGTCTGATGTTCCGATGAATCAGTTTCCATCTCTAACAAGACCTTATAATACTCTTCCATAGATATATTATCTAGAATATATGATCTCATTATTTAAAATCTAAATATTTACACTTGTTACTAGTATAAATATTTTTCATAATTTTAGTTACATTATCATTAGTCATACAATTCATTACCTTTTTTCCTACTTAACATGATTTGGTAATATGAACATCCTTTCACTAATTTCATCCCAACAAGCAGATGTATTAAATCTATTTCTATATAATTATTTATGTACCAAAATTTTAATAATTTAATGGAAGATATTTTTATAATAAAACTCCACAAAGATATATATTAATCCCAGATATATTGAAATTCATGTGATCATGACTCCACTATATATTATAATATTTAAATTTTCCTTTTAGACTATCTATCAGTTTGAGGGTGATTAGATGTTCTCTAATGGATACCTGTACCAAGAGCCTTCAGAATGATTCTGTATAATTTTTTATCTAAATGTATGACCATGATCTGACATAATCAAAATATGTTCACCATAATTTCTTAAAATATTATTAAAATATACTCTGGATAAGATCTCAAGGGGAAATTCTTGTCTTATAGCAGGAAATGTGATGGATTGGTTATGCGATAAAAAATAACCCATATTTCATCATTCTTGTTTAGGATTATTTTTTAATCTAGTGAAAATATATATATATTAATGTCATCCCATTTCCATATAATAATATATAGATGTTTCATTAATCCTCTAGGAATTCATCTCGCAAACATCACTTATTATCCAATAAACCATCATGATACTTAATCTTAAATTTACCACTTCATATTATCCCACCAAAAATGTTCTTTCATATCCATAAACATTTTGTTGATTCCATAGTTTATAGTTAAATTCATTCTCTATGAATCATCGAATAATTTACTTTTTAGGTTAAGTATAGATGAATCACATAACCTCGTTACAAATTTTAGAACACCATATTAATATATGAATATATAAATTTTCCATCTATCCTGGATTTCATTTTCGTTTGAAATTTCTCTTAATCATGTTGATAAATATTTGTCTATTCTAATATTTATGGTTTAATAGTCTTTTGAAAAATGGATGATGTGTCCCCTTCCTTAACAATTACCATATCCATATTTACAATATCCGTGAACATATGGTCCCCATAAATATATATTTGAGTCATTACACCATGTTTTTTCCTTCTAAATGTATCCATTACATTATTTCCCATCTTTTAGTGGTATTGTATTGAGAAATAATAATCCTGGAGTTGCTCAGGTAATAACCTTTGACTCATATTGAGGTCTTCTTATAAAAAGATGTGTTTCATACTCTTATGATCTGTGTATATCTCCCCGTAATTATTTATATAAACAAAACACAATATCATCATTGTAAATATCACTTTAAAAAAAATTATATCATGAATGGGATAGTTCTGTTCATGAGTCTTTAACTAATGTGATTCGTAGGAATCAAATTTATCATTTTTTCTAAGGAAACATCAAGGATACTCTTTAATTAATCGTTATATATCACAAATAAATCATTTCTTGATGGTAGAGTCAAATTAGAGTAATGACTAATATCTTATTCAATTATTAAAAACATTATTCAAATTGTTTTTACATGTTAACACAACGAATTAATATATATTCTTTTTATGGGTTTGCTAATTCAGGAAATTTGGAATGAATCCCTTTTATTTGTCTTCGAAACCAATGCGACTATATACCTCAGGTTTTTCTTTAGTGTATTCCATTATATGACTTCTTTTATCAGTATATGATCTAATAAGGGTTCATCTTTTTCAATAATATGGTTAATTATTGAATCTATCTAATGTCAGAATTCACACATGATAAAATTCCTATGTAAATTGTTTTCAATAAGTGTCTTAAGAATGATCTAAATTTTATTCTTATAGTCCTCATATATTTTAGAATTAAAAATATATATAATAATTGAATAAAAAAATATCATTATATTCATTGAATAGTATATTCATTGCATCTATAAAATAGATGGTTCATTAGTTAATATAAATTTAATTTATATAAATTCATAATGTCTATAAAATATATGAAATTCAATCTTTAAAAAACCATTGTTCTATTCATATAATTTATGATACCCAAAATGAAGTTCATTCATTGGAAAATATTGTGTTCTTTCAATTTTGGAAATTATGTCATCAATGAAAGGTATATGTTACTTATTCTTTATTTTAATAAAATTTATTACCCTATAATCAATGTAGAACCTCATATATCCATAATTAGTATTGATGAGAAAAATAGGGCGGATTATGTGTTAAATAATAGTGATTATAAATACTTTATCACACAACTTAATTAGTTTTTTAAATAACTCCAATAATTCTATAATGTCTAATCTATAATGATTAATTGATAAAGGTATTGCAATTGTGATTAAATCAATGGAAAACACAACTTCACACTCTAGAGGATATCCAAGAAATTTTTATGAAATAAATAATTGTGTTTATATATAGTCTATACATTATCAAATTGAATAAGAAGTTTTCTTTTTATAGCTTGTGTCTACTACTCTTCCATAAGAATCTCATTCAGAATATATACTAGGGGTAGATTTAGACATGAATCTGATGACAATGTCCCACTTCTAAATATAAGGAAATCAATATCTTATTTATGAATAATAATTTTGTTATTTTAAAAATTAAATTTTTCTTCATATTTTGACTAATATTCCCTAATAATGATTATATCATGGTCAACCATATGTATAATAAAAAATTAGGTAAATAGTGGGAACTGCTTGACCTATCCTTTTTTCAGAGTGGTTCCCACTAAAAAATTGACTAAAAATATATATTTATAATTTTCCAATGAAATATGTAATTTTCTTGGAAAACATGTTAGATTTAATATATTTATGGATCAAGAATAAAAAGAATTATTATCTAAATTTTTGTATATGATTAAATAACATTCAACCCCAATTTTTGAACGTACCTCATCTATACTAAACACATAATCATATCATTCTATCTTTTTCATATTATATGGTTGGCTTACTTAATGCATAGGCCATTGGTTTAGATAATTCTTCATTTCATTATAGTTGAACCAACATATAGTAGTTGATTATTATTTTTTACTTACATTCCTTATATAGATGACACTTACCTATGTAATTGTTATAAATTCAAATTCCCTTGAAAAAAATTTTAGGATAATTCTATAAAAAATAAAATTATTAAAATTTCTTCAATTTCATCTTCATAATTGATGTGTTCGCTATTTATTTGTGTTCATATAACCAATTTTCTCTTGAGTTCTCTATAATATATATGATCTAGAAAATTCATTCACTTTTTGATGGTGCATAAGTCTATTTAATCAAATGATGAAGATATTTGAAAAACCAATTCCCTTCAGTGACATGTCTTAATCCATTCAATGAAATAATAAATCATTCTTTATTTATTTTAAATATAATCCATATAATACCTGGATATTTTTGTAACGGATGACTCATTCTATGCAACACTTTCTTCTACTTTTTTCTTTAATCAAAGGACATTTCTCTTCATATTAGGTTTTTTCTCATGAGGGAAGTATATATTGAATAATATTACATTAAAATATCATAATTACATACGATAAAATTATCCTTAATCAGTGGTATTTTTTAATAATAAACACCACTTATTTTTATTTTCTTTGAAATGATAAATTAAAAGTATAACTTCTTTCCATAATTTATATCCCATTGTTAGAGATATCTTCTCAAGAGACATAATACATCACTCGGCTACCACTAAATAAGTTGTTACACAAACATATGGGGGGACTCTATCAGATAAAATGATCCTATATAGGAATATAATACCATGTAACATGATTTTTCTATAAATGTTCCAGGTTATTAGTCATCACATGGGCCGAATTCTCTAATACAGACATGATATTCTCACCTCCAACCCAAGTTTTTTAATCGATAGGGAATATTCTACATTGTACATGGGACTTTGATAAGATTATTTTTTCCAAGTACCATTTCAAAATAATTGAATATGCATAATCATATCACGAGATTATGAATATTAAAAAATAATATATATTTCTGAACATAATTTAACAATTATGATAAATTGAAAATGTATTTATTATCAATGTATGAATCATAAATTTGGTTTATTTTGGGATTTCCATCAATCATAAAAATATTTTTAAATTAGTCATAATAGTTTCTAATATATATTAATTTCCCAAAAAACATCACCTGGGAGGGTCAAGACAAGTGAACACTAAGGGCACATTCACTATGCATTAGAATTATTTTGGAGATACATGAGACTAAATTTTTTCAGTGTTATTACCCCTTGATTCATATATAATAAAAAAACCTCAATTTATATTATTTAGGAAAGGATTTATTACAAAAAATAAAATAATTAATGTCTTACCAAAACATTACATTGTAATTCTATAATTAAACATACCATCAAATTCATTCATAGTCTTATATTCATTGATGCATTACTATTTTTTATAGTTCCCATTGTTTCTACTAAACTATCTCAAATACTAATTAACCAGTGTTTCAAACACAATGCATAGATGATACCCATTTTAAATTAGGAATAAATTATATAACATAGAAATTGAAAATATCTTGGATCCATGAACTCATTTGAATGATTTTATTTATATCTTAGGGAAAGGAATAAAATTAAGGGTGAGAAAAATTTCTCAGTAAGCATTAAATTAAACTTAATCAATAATAATTAATTAAGGAATATTCAATATAGAATAGTAAATGTAACGCCCCGACCCCAGCTACCCAGAGTCGGTGCATTAATTACATAACATTGGCATGATCACAAGAAAGATCAAATCTCGAAAGACCGATTGGTTTAGTAGCCTTGGAAACACTAGATATATTCATAAGTTTTACATTACATCATAAAATGAAAAACTACTACAACAACATAATGTCTCAATAGACCACACTATTATCCCCTCATAAAATCCCCGCAGGTCATTCATAATTTACTTCTTCACTTCCTGGGAAAAATAAAACATAGAAAAGGGGTGAGCTCAAATGCCCAGTAAGGATAACAATAAGGTGGAAACTTTCATAAATAAGAATAAACATTTAAGGCAATGTATAACTAAAACAAAAGCCTTTTAAATACGAACTTTCAACATGGTATGGCATAAATAAAATGAAATAATGCCATTTACTTATTCACATGGATATTCTACTAAACGAATAATCACATGCAAAAATCAATAACCACTTTCATAATGTTGGAATGCATAATGCTAAACGTTAATTTCTTTGTCTAGGCCTCATCCCAAGACCTAGGGGTTACTTCTAACCGGAACCCAACCCGGAGTGCCTCTAATAACCGGACACCAACCCGGAGTGCCTCTAATAACCGGACACCAACCCGGAGGGCATACTTTTACCAATCCCTAACCTGGAGGGCTTACTTTAACCAGTCCCCAACCTGGAGGGCTTACTTTTACCGGTCCCCAACCCGGAACATACTTGTTTAGCACATTCATCTGAAGAAAAGTTTGAAATATAACATAAACATTCGGATTAAAACTAGCATACGAAATGTCAATAGTTTCACCATAAACTATGAATGGTATAAAATAGCACATCCACAGTCAAACATATCACAAAACCTTCAATACAATATGGAAGTTTTGTATCATAATAAATCAACTTCAAATAATCTTAAAATCCATCAAAGGATGTTGACATAGATGAAATCAAAATTCTTTTTAAAGATGTATCTCCTTTTATTTTGAAATCATTTAAGATGCATATAAAATAAAACATTTTCTTTGAAAATATTCTTATAAGCTTGTATGGAAAGCTTCAACGACTTTATAACGGTGGAAAATAACCGGACCCGCCGTATAAGTTAAAAAAAACATTCTTACCTCAATTCCGTCGAAAAGGTTAAAAAGGACCTTGTTTTGAAAACGACGGAAAGATTCCTTTATAAACCTCTTATAAAAAGTCAAACAAGGGTATAAACGACCTTAACCCATATTCTTGTAAATAGTAAAAATGTTTTGAAATACATTTCGAAGAAACATGGATGTGGATGATAAAGAGATCCCAGTAGATTATTACGTATAAACAACCTCGAATAATGAAGAGATTGTGAAATAACCCTTACCACATTAATCAACTGAGTCGTATGGCCAAAAGTTAATAACCACCAAATTATTTACAGAATAACATGAATATAAATAGAATCATGATAATATATATCAAATGGCCATACACAATACACCACTTTCAATAATTTAGTGGCGAACAATGGAAATCTCACGGAATTGAATGTGAGATAAGAAAATCCCTTACCTTGTACTTTTCCTTGGTTGGGGTAGGTTAACCTCCTGTATAATGGTGAAATAATTGTTATTAAATTATACAAGAATCATATATATTAATATGATATCATATATGATCTTTTAACATTGATTTATTAATAATATCTTAGAATTATCATCGTTTCGGGTGTTAACTTACTCATTTTCTTTTATATGTTTTGTTACATAAGCCATGTTTGTTGTATCTTATTCATATCCAGAATGATATCAAGTCCTTAAACATCATTTTTAAATCATAAAATGATAATTATACTTGAATGGATACGATGGAGAATGAATCTCATCGCGTTCGTGGAGACGGTAGTCCGTACGTACGCCCGAGCGACAATATCATTCTTTTGATATTAAAATAATATATAAATGGATGGTATATCATATATACAGAATAATTAACATGTTATATTTATTATTTACATGAGTTACACATCATTATTATACCCATCCAAATAATATTATATTGAATAACAATTACACCACGACGTGGAGACGGTAAGCCGTACGTACGCACGTATGGTGACATGTTATTCAAAGGGTGGATAGAATACTGAATATGATTGTACCATATTTATAATAACATCACAGTATATGTGAGATACTGGAGTTATTATTTCAGAATGGTAAGAACAAAGGAAGAAGAAGTGGAAGAAGAAATGAACTTAGAAAAGGGTGGTGAAATCATTACCTCTTCTTCGGGTTCTTCCTTTTGATTTGATCAAAAGGGCTCCTTAGGTTGGCTTTCTGATCAAACTAAGGCCTCTAGGTTGTAGTGAGGGATGTTGGGAGAGTATTTGGGCAGAGTTTGGCCGAACCAAAAGGCTTTGAAGGTGTGAAGAAATGAGAAGGAGGAGTGCCCTTTTATAAGAGGGGTGAGGGGCACCTTTGGAAAAGTTAGAAATATTAATTTATAATAAATTCATATTCGGTTTACAAAGGCTCCAAAGTTGACTATTCAAAGGATTAGGTGGGGATAGGTCGAAAACAACTCATCCAATATAATTTAGACAGGTTTGGGTACTTATATTAACCTTATCTTTAAGTATTAACTCTAAGTTAATTAGTTTCACTTTTACAATGTCTCTTTGTATTTTTATATAATATGGTTAATAAACTTACTATATACATCCAAGCGACCCCCAAGTGGTCCATTAATGATTAAACTATCATAATATAAGTCTCTTGGCCGAACCTTAGATTTTTAAGAATTTAATATCAATTAATAATATAATATTTGTTTTAAGAACTCTTTTATGTCAATTTTGACACTATTCAATAGTTGATTTTTGTGAAACTCATAACAGATTGATTACTTAGAAAAAAGTACATTAAATCAATCCTAATATATCATATTATCCTATAAAATTAGTTTAATTCATTAAAAGTTTCATATTATATTTATTTGGGTATTTATAATATCAATTATGTTAATTTTTTACTATTTTAGTAATTACTGCATCATCATTGTGTCATAAATAAAATAAATTATATAATGTCTAAAAATTATAAATAAAATATCATTATGTAGGAAATCTTTTTAGCTTTCTAATGAATATTTATAATCGAAAATCCAACATGTATAACCCTATGTAAAAATTGTTCTTCTAAAAGATGTAAGCTTATGCCATTTTTATTTTTATTTTAACTTTATTAATATAATGTGTCATTATCACTTACAAGTGGATCCATGGGGTCCCAAAATAGACCCAAAGATGCCCATGGTCGACCATGTATCAACCAATAGGGTTGAGACACGTTTTAGGGTAATTTAGTATTATTATAATATTATTTTTTTTAACCCTTATTTACCGGATTTACCCTTAACCATGGTAAATACAATATTTACCGCAGTAATTATTCAAAATGTCTAAAAATAAAAGTTACCTATTTACACAATTTGAACATCCTGATTCAAAATATGGAATCCATTTTCCTAAATTCAAAACACAGAAGTGGCAGAAATTAATTTAAAATTAATTCCCGCTGTCAAAACAAAAAGCGTGTTTTTAAGAGATAATAACTATCAAAAGATTGACACTTGTTTATGTTCGGTTTAATTGTAAAATTATGTCCAATGACCAAAATTATATTAAATGGTAAAAATATATTCTAAATATACTTTAAAACTACTAAAATTCATAATTTATCACTATTAATTATTTTGATTAAAAAAGTTGTTTTTAATTAAAATTTAGTAATTTTCACTATTCATCAAAATATGAAAGTTATCCGAAAAGTACCAAAATTTCACCTTAGGCTAAATTCGATATTCCGAGTCCAAAAATGAAGTCCATTTTCAAATATAAAATATATATAATTTCAAAAATTAGGTATTACTATTCACAACGGCTAGTTTAATTAGTTGTGGTGTGTGTTAGAACTCGAGGTTGCGTACAACATACGCTATCGCATTATTCAAAGGGAAACGTACCGTAGAAGCTTGGGGTGTTTCATTTTAAATTTTTGATGTCCCCATTTAGTCAAAAAGTTTAAAATATAGTATTTAAAAACGGTTCACTATTAAAGTTGATAAAAGTGCAATACTGAAAATGAATTTGTTCTTGCATTATATCTAAGAAACTCATAATATGGATTCTAAAATTATAAGGATTATATAAAGATCAAAATGTATTTAATACTATTCATGACCTCTTTTAATGGTGTGATTGAACTCGGTGTTGCGTGCAGTGCAAGTTATTGAATTATTTTGAAGAAATAACACATTATGAATTCTTGGGGTGTTACATTCTCCCCTCCTTCAATAAATTGCGTCCTCGCAATTTGAAATTTTTCTTCAAAAATAAAAGGTTGAAAGTAGAAAATATATTTGTGGGAAAACCCACATTGGAAATTGGGTTACTAAAATTTAGTCTTAATATGAGGAAAAGAGAAATGAAAGGGTCGCCACCAAATTATGATCTCGATTAGGAGAACATTGGTGGCAATTAGAGACATATAATTGGAGGAAAACGTAAATATTTATAGGTAGTGATTGAGGTCATCAATCACAAACAAGTATAAAATTGAGTTCCTTAAATTCATCAATCTATGATGAATTGAAATACCATCGGTTCAACAAAACATAGGGTATTAGGATAACACATTTTTGACGTTTCAAAATATCCTAGTTGAAATCCCACATCGAAAAATGAATTAATGAGGCCTCTATTTAAAATAAAGAGTCGAAAGTATGAAGATTACCGAAAATAACTTATACTAGGGTTCCATGTAGGAAAATATGGATATGGAAGAAAAATCTAACCATCAATTATCTGATGGAGAGTGGTAGAGAACATGGCTATGAAAAGGCCAACAATCCCAAATCCATAAATTAGTGATGATTTAAGGTACCATCTAGGAAAACATTTTTGTTCTAAGTTGCTTTTCTTAATATTGAGGAATTTATTTATGAGATTGGCTAAGATCATAAGGAGATATACTTACTTTATAATTAGAGTTTTATCCATTAATAAATTTCTACCACAAACTCATCTTTCACTCTAAAAGATAATAGAATGTAAAAAAATCTATTTACACTATTCGTATAGGGTTCCAAAATAAAGGAATTTATAATTCATCTACAAGATCTTTTAATAAAAACTACATTATTTAATCCAGGACATCTCGTGGGCCAGTGGTAGGTGATACACCCTTGTCGCCCTTCGGTTGCGGGTTCAAGTCTCGCAGCCTTGCCGGACGCGACGGGTTGCCGCCCGACCTTCGGGTTGTCCTTTTATGGCAATCCAAAATAATCCAAACTAGAACTATCCAAAATACTTCTGTCTAAACTCACAGTCCAACATTTGTAAGGAAGGTAAACATAATATAGATCCTTTTTACCCCGTAATAGAATATGAATACCTTCATCATGTATTACCATATTCCTTATTGATTACATTCATGCTCCCTTATTCCATATAGAATGCTGGATATACTTCATTAATCCAAAAATGTTTTAAACCCCAACAATGATGGAATATACAAATCATTAATCAGTTCCAAGGTAGTCAAGAATATCCAATATAATTTATCCAAAACAATCACATATTATTCCAAAATCACTACCTCAGTATCAGAACTATATTATGATTTATCATTCTCTCAACCATATATTTTCCAAAAATTTATCCTGTTATTGAGTCACTTTTCTTTGTTCCACACAATCTCAAGTCCTTAATGAAATAGTACTGCAGTACAATCCTTATATACTCCATGATTATTGTAACAAGTACATTGTTGATACAACACTCAATTGACATAATCAACATAAGAACTATAATCATTCCTCTTCATCTGTGGTAGTATCATAACTTGATTATTATCCAATAGCATCATTTGCGGCATAGTCTGATGACTGGGACATAGGTTCGCGTAGTGTCCAAACTCCTTGCAAATGAAGCATTGTACATTTAAAACCATTTTCTTACCCTTGCAGTCACGTACTTTGTGCCCTTTTCCTCCACACTTATAACAAACTCTCATTCCTTTCAGGCAAGTTCCAGGGTGTTTCTTTCCACAGTTACTACATATGGGAAAATTCCACTTTTCCCTTTTCCCTTTATCCATCTTTCTCTCTTCCATCCTTTTCATCTCTTGATTCCCTTCAAAGCCATAGGACTCAGTAAACTCTTTACTTATCTTATCAACACATGATATTATTTCTTCATATGATGATAATACATGGGAGACTATTTCTCTTATAAATTCTAGCTTAAGACCATGAAAGATATGATCCTTCATTCTCTTTGAATCATGTGTATTTCTGGAGTTCTCATTCCTTCTACTGGGCGCCATTTCTAAACAATGGCATAAACTAGATCAGTTTATGAATCAAAACACATAATCCCATACTTATAAAACACTTAACATAAATTTAACTATTTATGAATATAATCCATAATCATAAAAATGTTTTCTTTGAGGATGTATATACTCATAAACCCTTCCTAATGATTTGTAAAGAAAATGAGAGTTATCCTAAGCATATCCCCCGGGAGTGTCGTAACCAAGAGTGCAGCAAGGCCCGTTGTCATGCACCAGTTCCCGTTCGAGTCTAGCTCAAAGCGGTGTTTTCGGGTTTTACCCCTAGGTACATCTGTGCCAGAGCCGCCTCTACCTGCTCGTATCCAGACAGGGATGTATTGCTCGAAAAACTCACAAAATCTCTACAATACCAAAATTCTAGGAAGTTCTTCTATAATAATCCTCAAAGTTCATCTTAGGTCTACGTGCTCTAATCAGAGTTTATCTAAATCTAGTTTCCAAGGTTTGTACTAAACTTCCTCTGATACCAACTGTAACGCCCCGACCCCAGCTACCCAGAGTCGGTGCATTAATTACATAACATTGTCATGATCACAAGAAAGATCAAATCTCGAAAGACCGATTGGTTTAGTAGCCTTGGAAACACTAGATATATTCATAAGTTTTACATTACATCATAAAATGAAAAACTACTACAACAACATAATGTCTCAATAGACCACACTATTATCCCCTCATAAAATCCCTGCAGGTCATTCATAATTTACTTCTTCACTTCCTGGGAAAAATAAAACATAGAAAAGGGGTGAGCTCAAATGCCCAGTAAGGATAACAATAAGGTGGAAACTTTCATAAATAAGAATAAACATTTAAGGCAATGTATAACTAAAACAAAATCCTTTTAAATACGAACTTTCAGCATGGTATGGCATAAATAAAATGAAATAATGCCATTTACTTATTCACATGGATATTCTACTAAACGAATAATCACATGCAAAAATCAATAACCACTTTCATAATGTTGGAATGCATAATGCTAAACATTAATTTCTTTGTCTATGCCTCATCCCAAGACCTAGGGGTTACTTCTAACCGGAACCCAACCCGGAGTGCCTCTAATAACCGGACACCAACCCGGAGTGCCTCTAATAACCGGACACCAACCCGGAGTGCCTCTAATAACCGGACACCAACCCGGAGGGCATACTTTTACCAGTCCCTAACCTGGAGGGCTTACTTTAACCAGTCCCCAACCTGGAGGGCTTACTTTTACCGGTCCCCAACCCGGAACATACTTGTTTAGCACATTCATCTGAAGAAAAGTTTGAAATATAACATAAACATTCGGATTAAAACTAGCATATGAAATGTCAATAGTTTCACCATAAACTATGAATGGTATAAAATAGAACATCCACATTCAAACATATCACAAAACCTTCAATACAATATAGAAGTTTTGTATCATAATAAATCAACTTCAAACAATCTTAAAATCCATCAAAGGATGTTGACATAGATGAAATCAAAATTCTTTTTAAAGATGTATCTCCTTTTATTTTGAAATCATTTAAGATGCATATAAAATAAAACATTTTCTTTGAAAATATTCTTATAATCTTGTATGGAAAGCTTCAACGACTTTATAACGGTGGAAAATAACCGGACCCGCCGTATAAGTTAAAAAAAACATTCTTACCTCAATTCCGTCGAAAAGGTTAAAAAGGACCTTGTTTTGAAAACGACGGAAAGATTCCTTTATAAACCTCTTATAAAAAGTCAAACAAGGGTATAAATGACCTTAACCCATATTCTTGTAAATAGTAAAAATGTTTTGAAATACATTTCGAAGAAACATGGATGTGGATGATAAAGAGATCCCAGTAGATTATTACGTATAAACAACCTCGAATAATGAAGAGATTGTGAAATAACCCTTACCACATTAATCAACTGAGTCGTATGGCCAAAAGTTAATAACCACCAAATTATTTACAGAATAACATGAATATTAATAGAATCATGATAATATATATCAAATGTCCATACACAATACACCACTTTCAATAATTTAGTGGCGAACAATGGAAATCTCACGGAATTGAATGTGAGATAAGAAAATCCCTTACCTTGTACTTTTCCTTGGTTGGGGTAGGTTAACCTCCTTTATAATGGTGAAATAATTGTTATTAAATTATACAAGAATCATATATATTAATATGATATCATATATGATCTTTTAACATTGATTTATTAATAATATCTTAGAATTATCATCGTTTCGGGTGTTAACTTACTCATTTTCTTTTATATGTTTTGTTACATAAGCCATGTTTGTTGTATCTTATTCATATCCAGAATGATATCAAGTCCTTAAACATCATTTTTAAATCATAAAATGATAATTATACTTGAATGGATACGATGGAGAATGAATCTCATCGCGTTCGTGGAGACGGTAGTCCGTACGTACGCACGAGCGACAATATCATTCTTTTGATATTAAAATAATATATAAATGGATGGTATATCATATATACAGAATCATTAACATGTTATATTATTATTTACATGAGTTACACATCATTATTATACCCATTCAAATAATATTATATTGAATAACAATTACACCACGACGTGGAGACGGTAAGCCGTACGTACGCACGTATGGTGACATGTTATTCAAAGGGTGGATAGAATACTGAATATGATTGTACCATATTTATAATAACATCACAGTATATGTGAGATACTGGAGTTATTATTTCAGAATGGTAAGAACAAAGGAAGAAGAAGTGGAAGAAGAAATGAACTTAGAAAAGGGTGGTGAAATCATTACCTCTTCTTCGGGTTCTTCCTTTTGATTTGATAAAAAGGGCTCCTTAGGTTGGCTTTCTGATCAAACTAAGGCCTCTAGGTTGTAGTGAGGGATGTTGGGAGAGTATTTGGGCAGAGTTTGGCCGAACCAAAAGGCTTTGAAGGTGTGAAGAAATGAGAAGGAGGAGTGCCCTTTTATAAGAGGGGTGAGGGGCACCTTTGGAAAAGTTAGAAATATTAATTTATAATAAATTCATATTCGGTTTACAAAGGCTCCAAAGTTGACTATTCAAAGGATTAGGTGGGGATAGGTCGAAAACAACTCATCCAATAGAATTTAGACAGGTTTGGGTACTTATATTAACCTTATCTTTAAGTATTAACTCTAAGTTAATTAGTTTCACTTTTACAATGTCTCTTTGTATTTTTATATAATATGGTTAATAAACTTACTATATACATCCAAGCGACCCCCAAGTGGTCCATTAATGATTAAACTATCATAATATAAGTCTCTTGGCCGAACCTTAGATTTTTAGGAATTTAATATCAATTAATAATATAATATTTGTTTTAAGAACTCTTTTATGTCAATTTTGACACTATTCAATAGTTGATTTTTGTGAAACTCATAACAGATTGATTACTTCGAACAAAGTCCATTAAATCAATCCTAATATATCATATTATCCTATAAAATTAGTTTAATTCATTAAAAGTTTCATATTATATTTATTTGGGTATTTATAATATCAATTATGTTAATTTTTTACTATTTTAGTAATTACTGCATCATCATTGTGTCATAAATAAAATAAATTATATAATGTCTAAAAATTATAAATAAAATATCATTATGTAGGAAATCTTTTTAGCTTTCTAATGAATATTTATAATCGAAAATCCAACATGTATAACCCTATGTAAAAATTGTTCTTCTAAAAGATGTAAGCTTATGCCATTTTTATTTTTATTTTAACTTTATTAATATAATGTGTCATTATCACTTACAAGTGGATCCATGGGGTCCCAAAATAGACCCAAAGATGCCCATGGTCGACCATGTATCAACCAATAGGGTTGAGACACGTTTTAGGGTAATTTAGTATTATTATAATATTATTTTTTTTAACCCTTATTTACAGGATTTACCCTTAACCATGGTAAATAAAATATTTACCGCAGTAATTATTCAAAATGTCTAAAAATAAAAGTTACCTATTTACACAATTTGAACATCCTGATTCAAAATATGGAATCCATTTTCCTAAATTCAAAACACAGAAGTGGCAGAAATTAATTTAAAATTAATTCCCGCTGTCAAAACAAAAAACGTGTTTTTAAGAGATAATAACTATCAAAAGATTGACACTTGTTTATGTTCGGTTTAATTGTAAAATTATGTCCAATGACCAACATTATATTAAATGGTAAAAATATATTCTAAATATACTTTAAAACTACTAAAATTCATAATTTATCACTATTAATTATTTTGATTAAAAAAGTTGTTTTTAATTAAAATTTAGTAATTTTCACTATTCATCAAAATATGAAAGTTATCCGAAAAGTACCAAAATTTCACCTTAGGCTAAATTCGATATTCCGAGTCCAAAAATGAAGTCCATTTTCAAATATAAAATATATATAATTTCAAAAATTAGGTATTACTATTCACAACGGCTAGTTTAATTAGTTGTGGTGTGTGTTAGAACTCGAGGTTGCGTACAACATACGCTATCGCATTATTCAAAGGGGAACGTACCGTAGAAGCTTGGGGTGTTTCATTTTAAATTTTTGATGTCCCCATTTAGTCAAAAAGTTTAAAATATAGTATTTAAAAACGGTTCACTATTAAAGTTGATAAAAGTGCAATACTGAAAATGAATTTGTTCTTGCATTATATCTAAGAAACTCATAATATGGATTCTAAAATTATAAGGATTATATAAAGTTCAAAATGTAGTTAATACTATTCATGACCTCTTTTAATGGTGTGATTGAACTCGGTGTTGCGTGCAGTGCAAGTTATTGAATTATTTTGAAGAAATAACACATTATGAATTCTTGGGGTGTTACAGTAAAAAACCTAAAAAATTCCATTAAATAAAAAACAAGAGTATGAAATGTAAGAAAAACAATATAACTTCCAAAATTTCATCGAGAATAAAAAATGACTTTTTAGTAAAGGATGTGAACAATGATCAATATCATGATCTTGGACATAATTTTATATATACCATTTAAGCCTTCTACCAAGAAGGTTTAATCAATTGGTATGTATATAATATAGACAACTATAATCAGGATAACTGATTTGTATCATGAGATCAATTGATGTATCGAGGGGATATATATAACAAGTTTCCACCCATCATGAATTTTATGATTCATTCCATATATTTTTAATGATAAATTAAATTCATAAACAATATGACTTATTTATAAATATTCATATTGATTAAATAAAACAAAATATCAATATTTCATAGTCCATCAAATATAATTAAAATTAAACACCATATGTAGTAATGGGATATGGTTTATTAAATAATAATATCCATGATATAAATAATATAGATATTTAAGGGGAATTTAAAGTTTAATTACTATAATAAATTGAATATTTCATGATATTCATAACGACCACAAAGTCGTTGTGATATAATATTTTTTTAGTATAAATTCATGTAATTTTTAGTATAAAACAGTATTAGTGAAATATTAAAAAAATTATTATTAGTTTTATTTGTAAAACCAGTAAAATATTTTATAATTTTAAATATATAATAAAATCGTTATGTCAGAAGGATTGTTTTTTCCTCCAAATATGTGAAATTGATAAATTCATTTTTATTTTTTGTAACAATATTAAAAAACATTCTTTCGAGAAGGGTTAGGAATGTTAATTTAAAAATATTTTCAAATTAAAGGAATACATAAAACTTCTTTAATAAATCATTTATTTAATAAATTTTATTTATTTTTTAAAAAATTAATAATATTAACATGAAGAAAAATATATCTAATGAAAATAGATATAAAATATGTTTTTCTTTGAAACATTGCATATCTACATTAATGTGCCAAAGAGGTGAAATAATGGGATAAAATTTAAAAAAACCTGATGTATCTTGATAATAATAAAACCAAATGATTTTATAAAGGATGTATTATATTATTTATTCAATGAAAATTATGTCAATCCAAAAATAATACTTTTTAAATTAAGTCCAATGTCATTGATAATATTTTAATTTTAACCCATTGATGGAATGAAATTTAATTGAAACATTAATAATCAGAATTAATTTTATTTTATGTAGCATATATAACTTAGAAATTATGTACACCAAAAAAATGTAAATTGGTGAATAAAACCAAATATGTCTCTATGGAGTAGAAATTGAGATGAAATTCCATTACAAATATCATACCATTGATGTTTAAATTAATCAATGAATAGATGTTGGGTATAAAATTTATATCTACATAAAATAATTTTTAATAAACAATAGATTTTTTAAAATTTTACACAGAAATCATCATATAATATCAAGTATAATTAAGAAGTAATATATCCTAATAAAAAAAAGATTTATGAAATCTATTACCTCACACATTACTTTAATTGAACATTATTAAAAATTGAATCTAATGTTTTCAAACATGTTATTAAATTATAACATAACCATATTAATATTTATAATTTCACATACAATCCTATTATAACATATTTTCTCCTGTTTGATAATATTGTTTGATTACTATAATAGTTTTGGTTGGTAAGTAGATCATTTTCTCCTGCATCTATTTACAATAATTTTTGAGTTCATGGGAATAGGATACCATTACAATGTTTCCAGATTGATATAAATTTTATAATTACTCAATATATTCATTATAAACATGTTTTTAATCAATATTATAATTTGGAAATGGGGAATGAACCCTATAGGTTAGTGGAGTTGGTAGGTCGCTTGTACGCACATGTGACAATATCATTTCCTTAATCAGAGAATGGGTAAGGAAATATATGATATTTAAAATTTAGAGAATAAATATTCAGTCAAAAGTATCTTATAAATTCATTTGTTTTGTCATTATGACAATCCATGTGAGTTGGTGTTGGGAAGAAAATGATATTAGATTGCAAGGTAGTAGTCCACAATACACAAAAATGATGGTTTTATTTAACATTTGATGAAGACGGAGATTCATAAATATTAACAAATCAACAATAATATATATAATCATTTTTATATACTATTTTTGTTATATGTTAATTTTTTAATACATAATCTATGGTAGAAAATGAATAAAAATGACAAAATATATTGGTGAAGACAACTACCTTCACTTAGGAAAAAATATATTATATCTCTTATTAATTAAAATAGGGTTAGTATTTTAGGATGACTTGTAGCTAAAAGACACATATATTGATATTTGGTACAGATTTGTTTTGGTTTCCTTTTATAATTGATATGAATGACACACTACTAATTTGTCAATGTTTTCGAATAATTTCAAGTACCATTGAAGGATAAACTATTCCAAAATGGATAATATTTGAAGTTGATAAGGGTGGGTTTTAAATACAACCATCCAATGGGGTTTCAAAATGTTTTTATGTCATTTTAAATCTTATCATTATTGATTAACCCCCAATAAACACATTTATACATTAACTATAATAGTTAATTTCTATTTTTTTATTATTCATTAGAACATGTATATAAAATACATCTATTACCTAAAATTAATTAAGCAGAAAAAATTGTGGAATCTATTTTACCAAATTCAAATCAAACAAATTGTCGAATTTTATTTAAAAATAATCCCAAAAAACTGGTTCAAAATTGTAATTCAAGAAATGAACCTTTCAGGCAGAAGATAATGATACATTAGCAATATGACTAGTAATTATCATTATATTATTTCAATTTTATACATTTTGATATATATAATCTACATATTTTATTTAAATCAATCATCAATATTTTTTTTAAAATATATTCATATTTAATGTCTTTATGAATTTATAATTGTCTTCAAAAAAATTCCCTTTCACCTTCAAATGATATTATCTATATTTCATTAAATTAATATTCAATGCATAGTTAATTATATATAGTATAATAAAATTATATAAAAAATGTGAAATTTTTAAATAAAAAATTTCCAATAATTGATACATCTTATTTCTACAAGAAAATTTCTAAAAACTATACAAGGGATTATTTTGACCAAAAATGTTCAAAATATTTATTCATCATATAAAATCACAATTTTTATGCAATGAAATATTAATATTGTCATACTATTATGGTAATATCAAAATACAATGTTCAATAAGAATAATTTATGATTGAGTGTTAAAATAAATAATTCAAACATTGTATATATTTGAATATGGTCTAGGATGAGGTCGAAATATATCTAGATAATAAGATTAAGATATGAATTTTTTCAGCGACCAGTAAACTCGTTTTAAACATTTCCATAGTAAGAAATTTTATCTATTCCTTATATAAATTATGAAAATAGTATGTGGAACTTATTAAAAATACTAAATATTATGATTCAAAATATGGAATCCATTTTATAAAATTCAATTCATAAAAGTGGTATAACGTAATTTAAAATAAAACTTATAAATCGAAATGATAATCATTTTTATAGAAACATATATTCTATAGTATATATTTTTTTACAAAATATAAAACATAAAATTTATTCCAATTTCCACAAACCATCCTGGGGTCATCCCTGAACCGGTCACCAAAACTGGTATGCATCAAGACATGAAGGTCTTTCCCAATACCAATGGGCTGGAAACTAGTGTTGGGCATCAAAACAAGTAGTTGGGAATGGTTTGGCATAGAAAATAAAAGGTGGATAGACATGAATAAATTATAAAAAATTGGTAAACATTATACATGTAAAATAAATTTAAGATAACAATTTATACATACCTCCAAGTGACCCCATTGGTCACCACTAAAAAAAGAACCACACTCCCTATAATGTAATCCAAGACTACAACCTATTGTACTCACGAACGATAATATTGTTTCCTTAATCGGATAAATGGTAAGGAAATAAATAATATTTAAAATTTAGAGAATAAATATTTTGTCAAAAGTATCTTATAAATTGATTGGTTCCATCATTATGACAATCCATGTGAGTCGTTGTTAAGAAACAAATGAAATTTGATTCGGAGGTAGTACTCCATTGTACACACAAATAATGGTTTTGTTTAGAAATTTGATAAAGTAATATTTGCATAAATATTATTGAATATGAATTAATATATATAATCCATTTTAATATACTATTTTTATAATATATATTAAATATGAATACATAATATATAGTATTAAATGAATAAGTATGAAGAAATATATTTCTGGAGACAACTACCTTCACTTAGGAAAAAAATATTGTACATCTCTTATTAGGTAATATAGTGTTAGTAATTTGGGATGACCTATTACTAAGAGAAACAAATACTGATATTAGGGATATATTTTGGTCAGTTTTGGTTGAGCTAAATGGATTATGTGGTCATAAATAGTGAGGGGAAGAGGTTCCCTTTTATAATTGATATGAATAACACACGTTAAATTTTTCAGTGTTTTCCAATAATTTCAAGTATCATTAATGGATAAATTTCTACAAAATGGATAGTATTTTAAGTTGATAAGGGTGGGTTCTAAATACAACCATCCAATTGGGTTTCAAAATATATTTATGTCATTTTAAAACTCATCATTATTGATTAACCCCTAGTAAACCCATATTTACAGTAACCAAAGTAGATAATTTTGATTATTATATTATTCATTATGACCTGAACATAAGATAAATCTTTTACCTAATGTTAATTAAGATGAAAAATTGTGGAATCTATTTTACCAAAATCAAATCAAACAAATTGTATAATTTAATTTAAAAATAAAAAAGTAATACAAGTTGAAAATGGATAATCCAGAAATGAACATTTCTTCCAAAAGATAATGTTACATTAGCTATATGACTAGTAATTATCATTATATTGATTTAAATTTATATAGTTAGATATATAATATACATATTTCATTTAAATAATTCATCATTAAATATTTTTTAATCAATTCAAATTAAATGACATTATAAATTTAAGATTGTTTTCTAAAAGTATCCCTTTCACCTCCAAATGATCTTATATATATTTCATTACATTAATAATCAATACATTGTTAATTATAGGTATTATAAAAAACTTATTTATAAAATTTAAATTTTCAGATAAATAATTTTCAATAATTGATAAATCTTATTTCTAAGGGATAATTTCAAAAAATCTTAATATGATTTTTTTTGACCATGCATGTTTTAAATATTCATTCATCACATAAAATAATAATTTTTATTCCATGAATTTTTAGAATTATCATTTTGGTATATTTTAATAAAAATATAATGTTCAGTAACAATAATTTAAGATTAAATTTTAAAATAAATAATTCAGAATTTCTAGATATATGATTATGGTATAGGATGAGGCCGATATATATATATATATATATAATAGGATTTAGATAAGATTTTTTCAGCCGCTAGTAAACTCTTTTTGAACTTTTAAAAGGTAAATTTTGTAACTATTCCTTATATACATTATGAAAATAGTATATTGAATTCATTAAAAATACTATTTATTATGATTTAAAATATAGAATCCATAATATAAAATTTATTTCAGAAAAGTGGTAGAATTTCATTTTAAATAAAACATATAAATGGAAATGAAAATCGTTTTTATATAAATAAATTTTATATAGTATATATAGTTTTTACCATAAAAGTAAATAAATTTTATTCACATTTTCACGAACCATCTCAGGGTCCACCATGAACTGATCACCAAACTAGTCTGTGGCCCAGCCTGAAGGGATTTCCCGATTTCCATGAGTAGGAAACTAGTGTCGGGCTTCATAACAAGATGTTCAGAATGGTTTGTCCTAGAAAATATAAGACAAGTAAACATGAATAAATCATAAAAATAGGTAAACACTATCAATGGAATATAAATTAATGATAACCATCTAGACATTACTCCATGTGAACTCATTGGTCACCACAAAACAATGTACCATGCTCTCTATAAATTGATCTATGAATATAAACTAAAATGGAAAAGAAAAGTTTGTGTGAGCACCGAGATCCTCATTAATAAAGCCAAGGAATGAAAACTCCAAATTTCATTTCATTTATGATGAATTATAATCATTATACTTTAAAAATAATACAAATTAAAATAATATTTTTCAATCTTCTCAATATCATGTACCATGTTATCATTTTTTAGGAAAACATTTCTCTACCACTACATTTTCAATATAAATCCAAATCGTGAATTACTTATTCAAAATGAAATGTATGAAATATTAAATTAAAATATGGGTTTTTTAAAATATATATTTAGGTGGAGAGAGAGACCATGAAACAAATTAAATTAAAATCCCATCACAAGTATCATGCCCAAAACAAGGACCATGGGAAATACCTATACGTAACTACCACAAGTGGGAGCCTAGAACCTCGTGTCTTGGTGAAAAGTAACCATTAAAATTATATGTTCTTGTGCACGAGCCACTATTGGGGAACATACCCATAACCTACTAGTCACCAAGATCATAATAATAGTTTATCTAGAGTTGTATGTGTCAATGTTATTATGTGAAACACGGATGATACTACTCCAGATTACTATCTCACTAGTTCAAGTCTGCTCACCTACATACCCGGGGTTACCAATGTGCTCTATTTTAAATAATTGTGATGTTTTATCAAAATAAAATAAATGAACATGAAATATTCTTTATAAAAATCCCTTTCAACCTCTCACCACCATTCTCCCTCCTTAAGATCATTCCCCTTTTTGACACAAAACATTGCATAAGCCTCTTTATTAGGCACATTTCAAAAATCACACATTTGACATACACATAATGTTTCTAAAACAATGGGTCATGACTTCAGTGGGTTTTTCACATTCAAAAATAATTTTCATTGTTTCAGACTGGCCTAATTACTCTAAAAGAAGTCATTTATTTAGGAAACTTGTTCACCCAATACCCATTTTGGAAATATCAATATAACTCTATGGAAATCAAATATGTCATTACCCTTTTAAAAATTTTCTAAAAGGTTTCCTATCATTGCAAATACCTCTTTTACTTTCAAAACATCTAGAAAAATAAACTTTCCAATCACCAAAAAAATTTATATACATATATATATATATATATTATATATAATAGAAAAAACACACATGCAAAAAACACTAATAAATAATGGAAATTATTAATAAAGATCATGTCATGACCCGTCCCTAGGGCCCCTATTGTGACTACCCCATGGCCACCTTTCATAGGCTCGGGGATGTCGACCAGCACCGGATAGGCGTATCCCTAAAATGGGAAGGCATTTCCTTTTTAACCCGTATATACACATAGTCCATGAACACAACCAGAAGCAACATCAATGTAAACTGTTGTAGTAAAAGTGTGCCAAAAGTAAAGGGGATATAATACAAGCCCAACTAAAAAGTACACATACAAATACCATTGATAAATGAAAAAAATACTCCTAGATTTTTCACCAAGGATCCTACCTCAAGGGGAGGCACAACACATGATCAGTGTCCATGCGTCACATCACACGAAATGGTCCACCTCCTTGCACCATCCATTCTTGGCACCCTCAATATCGATCAATGTTGTATGTCATTTCGATAAGACATATCAAGGTTCTAGTATAGAACGTGGAGGGGTGAGAATAACGATACTCATTAGGGACCCAGAGACCCCCGTATCTCTCCCAGAATTCCACAAAAGAAAAACCACAAAGTAGGACCTCAATCTCAAAGCAAGAAGTAGTAGACATAAACTCTAATTAGGTATATTCCCATACATATACTAAAGTTATCAAGACATACTCATCTCGTAGATGAGGGAATAATTCCAAAAAGGTAACACCACGATGGTAGAATCACCACACTGGTAACACCACGAAGATAGAATTACCACATAGGTAACACCACAAAGACTACACCACAAATTTATAAGTACCACACATTCATCACCAAAATGGAAACACCACAAAGGTAGAAGTACCTCACTGGTAACACCATGAATATTGAAGTACAACATATGTTATAGCATGAATATAACCCCACAAAGGTAAAATAATCACCTCATAATCAAGTATAACATAAGTATAGATGTACAGATTATTAGTCGTATTCTAGATCATCTTATTCTATTAAGAAGCACTACTATTGACCCACATATGACCAATAGGTGCTAACCCCTGCTGACCCACACAGGATCTGACCCACATAGGATCGGTATTCAGTAACACACACATGAAAAATGAGAACTAACACACATAGTATATGATAGAAGCTAACCCATATTGGATAAATAGGTGCTAACCCACACAAGATCGATGTTCTTTATTTACGTTACATCCTACCACAAGAATCCTCACACCTGGTGCACTCCAGTTCCAAAGAATATGCCTCTAAATATATCAGTTTTACCTTGACTTCCATTATGCTTCACAAATGAGTAACCCAAAGGACCTCAATGTTGTAAGTGTTCCAACACGACAGAATGTGCATCAATTGGACACCCAGTCTGTGAGTTATAAGAATTTTATTTTAGGGGGGCCAGTTGGATTCGAGTTCAATCCAACCCGAACATACTCCAAATTTATTGAAACTCAAGTATAGTATACCAAAAGGACCGTCTCGATCCATGGATCACAACTCCATAGAAGGTTCATGAAAAATACATCTACTTTTCATGTAATGGACCTTTATGAGTTTCTGGGTCAGTGGGGCTGTAGTCTTGGATGACCCTGTCGGACCGACCCTGTCTGAGCTAACCCAATGGGTGTCCGACCAAACCGGGATGGGCTGCGGTGGGCACAACCTTCCTGGAAAGGGGTTGTGTCCCAGCTCCAAGGGGGCATCCCAGACCACTGTAGGGCATGACTCGTAGGTGGCATGGCCTCATGAGGTGGGGACTGTTAAGCTGGCACAAGGGAGGGGGTGTTCCCCTGTTCAAAAGGTGATGCGGTAACACCTTTTGGTGCTGATAGTTCACCCATAGGACCTACTGTGGGCCCCACCACCATGGGGTTGGAGTCGCAGCTCCTCCGGCGGAAATCTGGTCATTCCATCCCCCGCTTTTGTAGCTGGCTAGTGTGCCAGCCACCACTTTACACTACCATGGATGATAATCCACAATCAGTTTTTCTGGCAGTGCGGGCGTGATGCCTTCTTCCTTGTGGCATGTCAGTGTGTCAGCCATGACATTCATCGACCGTGACTTTGGTCGCAGCCCGTACTTCATCAGTAGTGCTCAACAACTCGAAGCACCTCCTCTGCAGTCGGCCGGTGCCAGCCTCTGCCATTGTTCGTCCCCAAGGGTCATGTCCAACCAAAATGAAAAGCTATCAAATAACTCACCAACATTCAAAAAAAGGGCAGAGGGACCCAGACTTGTTTTTTTGGATCATGAAATCCACATTTGTTTGATAGAAAGAGGTTATGAAGGATTCAAATAACTTTTAAAAACTATTCATGATTTAACCATACCTCAAGAACTATGGAGAAAACCCCACAGTTGTGGAAGTGGTTCTTTGTTCTCCGTCCCCCAAAATTAGCATCCAACGTTATCACCCGATCATCACTCTATGGTTCATGGTTTCTGTGTGTATTATCACTCTTTGCTGGAACCAGCTCTGTCCTCCAATGTTTTGACATCTCGGCACTTTTTCAGCACATCGTTTCTCACTGAAGTGGTGTTGATTCCTCCCCCCAAGATCTATATAAATAGCAGTTGGGGATGGTGTCTAATTCTCAGGGGATTTAATGGGGGCTCATTAATTAAGAACCATTTCAATTCCCCATTGGTGATATTACATAGGATTGAAAAGTAAATCCATTTATTGGAATGACACATCACTGGTTCCACGTTTCCACTTGTCCATTGAAGGAAATTGAAAGGAATCAAAATAACAATGTAATTTTTTTTATTCTTTTACAAAGTACCAAAAATTAACTTTTTATTCAGACCAATTTCTGTTGAAATGATGTCTCCCTTAAGAGAATACTAGAACTACAGATTCAACGGTGCACTTTGATTTTTTTATTGGAACACCAATTGAAATTTCCAAATAAGCTGCTTGCGCACTTACAGAACGTACCTTAAAAAATTTTCCGAAATTCATTCTGGGTACACTGGGTCTTGGAATAATGCTCCATAAATTTTCAAAGACTCATAATAATCCCATATAATTATAATAATATATGTAAAATTTGGATCATTATATTTTCCCAACCGTAGGGCGTTTTGTCCCCAAAATCCACAATATAGAATATGAAATAAATGGGGGTACTGATCACGGATCTGAGCCTCTCCCTCCCATGTGCTCTCTTTGTGGTTCTCATGCTTCCAGCGAATGCAAACCATATGTATCAACCATCCACAAAAGTCTCCCTCTTATTGATACTTAATCTCTACTGGAACCTCTATAAACATCTCCTCATCATCAAAGTACAGATCAACATGATTGGTGCTGGGATGGAGGTCATGAATGTGTCTCCTTAGCAAGGATACGTGGAAGGTGTCGTTGACCCCCTCCAACAGTAGTGGATGTTCCATGCGGTATGCCACCTTACCTATCTTTCGAAGTACGAGAAATGGTTTGATAAACCACTATGATAACATGCTTCCTCAGCCTAACCTCTGTAAACCTCATCGAGGTGAGACCCATAAGAATACATGGTCTCCCTCCATAAACTCCAAAGGTCTCCACATCCTATCAACATAAAACTTCTGTCTAGTCTGTGTAATCTTCATCTCCTCCTAGATGATATGCACCTTCTTAGAGGTAGCTCGTACAACCTCAGGACCCATAAGTGTTGACTCCCCTTGGTCCATACAACATAGAGGAGATCTACACGGTCTACCATATATGGTATCTAATGGTTCCATACCTATGGTGAGGTGATAACTATTATTGTATGGGAACTCACCAAGGGAAATGGATCCTCCACACTACGTCCAAAATCTAGGATGCATGCATGAATCATGTCCTGCAGTGTCTGAATGTTCCAGTCCATCTGGCCATCTGTCTGGGGATGAAAGGCAGTGCTCAAATGTAACTAAGTACTGAATGCCTCTAACAATCGCTTATAAAACTTGGAAGTAAAAAGTGTGTCACTGTCAGAGACCATTTTAGATGTCACCCCCTGAAGTCGCACATTCTCTTTTACATAGAGGAGTTCCAATCCCTCTACTGATCCCAAATCTCAGATAGCATTGAGGTGGGATGAGATTATAAGTCGGTCAACGATCACCCAGTTGGAATCATGTCCGCTAGATGTACGTGGAAGCCCTATCATAATTTCAAGGGATATTCCATCCCACTTTTACTCTAGCACCCCTAGTGGCTGAGCTAAGGCAGCTGGAACCTGATGCTCGACCTTCACTTTTGGACATGTGAAGCATTGAGAAACAAACCTTAAACTTCTCTCTTCATCCCTGGACACCATTGTTGATGCCATATGTCATATTACATCTTCTCCACACCAGGATTCACTGTTATAGGGGACTTATGGAATACCCTCAACTCTTACACTTGTAGTGCCACCAGTACTATGGTACATCCTCTGAAAAGGATGACGTACACCCCACCGACATAAAATCCTTCATGTGCCTGTCTTAAGGATATATGGGCATGTTGAGCATCATTGTCAATGTCCCCAAGTTTCCCCTCCATAAATCACTGAACGAGTGGGGGAGTGATTTTCATAGACCGGAGGTATGCTTCTCCATCTCTATCCACAATGGATATTTTCAATGCGGCATGCTGCTCTGTCGCCTAACTCAACAACTACAAAACTGACCTCCTACTGAGTGCATCTATTTCCACATTCCCCTTACTATGAGTGTAGACTATCTCAAATTCATAGTCCTAGAAGAACTTTATCAATTGTATTTTTCTCAGGTTCTCATCCTTCTGAGAGAATATTTACATGAGACTCTTGTGATCAGCGAAGACTGTGAAACGTTCACCCATAATATAATGTATCCACGTCTTTAGGGAGAAGTCCACTGCTGATAACTCTTGGTAGTGGGTAGCATAGTTATTCTCATGTTGCCTCAGCTGTCCTGAGAGATAAGCGATCCCTGCTCTCTCCAGCATCGGGAAAAAACCATGTCTAGTCCTTGATGTGTCACAGTAGACCGCATTCCCAACACCATCTTCTGGTAGCCTCAAGATGGGGGCACTCGTCAATATCTACCTCAACTCACAGAAACACTGCATGAAACTATCCATCCATAAGAAGTGTTGTACATTCTTCATAAATTCAATCAAGGGTGTCACAACTTTGGAAAAGTTGAGCACGAATAGCTATTAGTATCCAGCCAAACCTAGAAAACGCCTCACCTTGGTCACACTCCTGGGTGGATCCCAAGCATGTAGAACTTCTATCTTCATTATATACACTATAATTCCAGCCAATGAGATAACATGTCCCAGAAAGTGGACCTCTCGTATCCAAAACTGGCACTTTGAGAACTTATTATAATGTCGGTGCACTCGGTGTGTATCAAGAACTATCAGTAGATGAAAGGTCTGCTCTTTCTCAATCACTGAGTATATCAAGATGACTTCAATGGAGACCGCTAAAAATAAATCTAGGTATGCCGAGATTATTTTATTCAGGATCCCCATGAACACTTTGGGGTCATTGTTCATATCGAATGTCATAACCAAGAACTCATAGCTGCCAAACTGAGATCTATAGGCCATCTTCTACATATCCCCATATCGTACCCTAAGACGATGATAGCCTGATCTATGGTCTATCTTCGAAAACCAATGAGCTCTTTTTAGCTGATCAAATAGATCATCAATCATCAAATGTGGATACTTGTATTTCATAGTAACCTGGTTATAGTGCGGATAGTCCTCACAGAGTCTCTAACACCCATCTACCATCTTGGAGAACAAAATCAGTGCTACCCATAGAGAAACCCTAGGCCAAATGAACCCCTTTATTTGAAAGGCCTCCATCTATACTTGTAACCCACGATGCTCCATGGGTGCCATCCAATATGCTGGAATAGATAGTGGTGTCGTCCCAGGGTACAGGTTGATGTTAAAGTCCATCTCTATGTGAGGAGGTAGTTCCAGAACATCATTAGGAAAGACATCGGAAAATTGGTCCCCTACTATAGGATAAATCAGACTGTCAAAATTTACTTCTCCGAAGGTCTGGCTAGAAAATTGAGGTGTGACAGGAAACACCCTCCTTCGGGTAAGTCCATCCAATGCTGCAAAGGTTCCCTTCTTACTAGTGAAATAAAACCTATTCCCCTCTTTACGGACACAATACACTTTGAGCCAAATATAGTCAATTTGAGCATGGGCTATGTATAACTAGTCCATACCCAATATGCTGTCATTAGGCCTCAATGCCGCTAAAGATCCCATCCAAACACACCTCATAATATAATCTCACACTACCTGCACTTGTGTGTAATCATTGAATTCCCTCTCATAGGACTCTCTAGTCGTAAGTATGGAGCCAACGACTCCACCTAAACACTCATACTTCGAACAAGGGTCATGGAAATAAAATAGTGAATGGAACCTGCGTCTATAATTACAAAAACTAAGGTGGAGTAGACACTGATCATACCTCTAAACATCTCCAAAGAACCATGGTCGAAGGCCACGCCATCTTAGATCTAAGCTTGTCTGTGTCCACCTGATCATTGTGGTTAGGGTGGACCACCTTGAGGTGGTGGCGGTAGAACCTCAAATCGTTTTCGACCGCCTGCTGCAGGACTAGCTCCTCTATCATGTATGCCTTCTACCATCGTTCCTCTCCGATCAAATCTTTTCCTCTTCCTATGCGGTCCCTAAATGACTGTTGGTTCTTTGTATGGCGGGTCAGGCAATCGTGTTCCATGTGACCCTTCCTGCCACAATAGTAGCACTGCCTCCTTTTCAGTTGTCCTCCTCTATCCAGTGAGCCCCGCACCATCGACCCTATACCCTGAGGTCACCCACCTGATGGACTAGCCCTATTGGGTCTCTACATCATTTTTCTACTACCTAATGTATATGACTATACTACCTGACGTTTGGTGGTGGCTCTCCCTATCGGTGCCTACTTAGATAAGAAGATCTCCACAAAATGCGCCATCTCTAGCACCCTAGCCTGTTTCAGTATGCTGAGCGATATCATCGATGCTATGATCTGCCGTCAGAGACCCTGATCAATGGTCTGGTCCCTGAAGAAAGGGTCTTATACCATGTTGGTGGAGTAGGAGAGAGAGATCAGTTATCCTCGCTGAGTACAGGGCCACAGTCATGCTTCTATGCTGTAAGTGCAGCAGCTCTGATATATGCACTGAGCGTAAATTTGCTGGGATGAACTCCGCCCTTATAAGGCTCTTGATGTCCGCCCAGATGAGTGTATCTATAGAATCAAACTCCCCCATCTCCTTGCTACTTATAGAAAAACATTGTCTCCTATGATCACCATAAGGTTGGATGATGTCCCAACAAGGAAGAAAACTCTTACTACATCCTCAAGAAAGTCCTCAACCGCCTACGGGTTCATCTCGACTGTGAACCTCAAACGCCTCAACCACTGAATCTCTTACAATGCGCTCAGTCGGTGTGCATCCTCTACTGGTGGGGCTAGTGGAATATGTTTCCCAATAGGTGGTGGTGATTCTGGTACATCAGCTCAAAGTGATAAAACTGCAAGAGGGGCCTACACTAAGGCCTCACCACTCAGTGGAATGTGATCACATACTCTCTAGGAAATCCTGGAAAAATGTCTAGGTGGTAGCAACCTGAAAAGAAATAGATTTTCCATGGTCAATAATTTGTACCTGGTGAGCTGACTCAAATATATCAAAAAATATTATTTTATAAAAAAACACAATTAGTGTTTCCATTCACTGAGTCAGAAATAAGAATTTGGGGTCCTGGTGTATCGATATGTCAGTCACCACACCAACACTGGATTCCCCAATCTGAAAACCACACACATAACACTTGAAACTATTTCCACATAGATGATATTAGGGCCATCTTTCTTCTGGAGAAATTAATCCTCGTATACCTCTTTGTCGCGACCCATCCCTCAGGGATCGTGTCGTGACTACCTGATGCTCACCTTCTATAGGCCTGGGGTTGGCGACTAGCAATGGAAAGGAGTATCCCTAAAACAGGATATCATTGCCTTTTTATCCTGTACAGAAACATAGTCTATGAACACAACAAGAAGAAACCATGAAGTAAACTGTCGTAGTAAAATTGTGCTGAATGTAAAGGGGGCAGAATAAAAGACCAACTGAAAAGTACAAGTACAACTAAATGTAAAAATTAAACTGAAAAGTGAAAAAACTACTCCTAGATCATCCACTGAGGATACTATCTGAATGGTTGGTACAACTCATGATCAAAAGTCCATGTATCATGTCATGCCAAATGGTCTACCTCTGAGAACCGTCCATTCATGGTTCCCTTATCCTCGATCAATGTTGTACGTCACTGGCATGAGACACATTAAGGTGTGGGCATAGCCCGTGCAAGGGTGAGTATAAAAATAATCAGTAGGGACCCCGAGACCCCCGTAGGTCTTCGAGAATTCCACAATGGAAAAACCACAAATAAATACCTCAATATAAAAGAATGAAATAATATAAAAAAACTATACATTGGTATATACCATACATATACCTATGTTATCAAGACATTCTCATCTCATACATTAAATTAGAATACCATAGAGGTAGAACCACGTAGGTAGAATCACCACATAGGTTACACCATAATGATAGAAGTACCACACATGTAACACCATGAAGACGACACCATGCTGGTTGAAATACCACACAGGTAACACCATGAAGACTAAACCATGAAGGATGAAGTACAACACATGAAACATCACAAAAATAGATATATCACATAGGTAAAATGACAATGGTAACCCTAAGAAGGTAAAAGACTCACCTAATAATCAGTTATAACTAATGTACAGAATTACAGATGATTATTCGTAAGCTAGATCATCATATTCTATTGACAGGAACTACTGATGACCAACACATGATAGATAGGTACTAACTCTCGCTGACCCACACAGGATCATAAGGCGCTGACCCACACAGGATTACTGAGCAATAACCCACATAGGATTTGAATTAGTCTAACCCATTCTGGATTGATAGTTTCTTACCCACATAGGATCATTGTTCTCTCATCACATTATAGCCTGCCACATGATTCCTCGCAACTAGTGAATTCAAGATATGTATAATCTAAACATCGAGATATCATTTGAACATCGACAACATCTAAACTCCACAAAAGAGTAACCTAAAGGATATCCATGTCGTAAGGGTTCCAACGTGATAGATGGTGCATAAATTAGATGCACAGTCAATGAGTTATAAGTGTTTTAGTTATGAATGCCCTATTGGATTCATGTTCGATCCAACCTGTTTGTACTCTAATGTTTCCAAAACTCATGTGGAGTATAAAAAAAAAGGAATTTCTCAATCCAAGGACCCCCAACGCAATATAATGTTCATCAGACCAATGTATGGTTCTCATGAAATGGCCCTTTAAGTGTTTTTTGATCAGGTTATGCCCGAGTCAGGTTTGACATGGCAGGGTTGGGCCGCAGTGGGCTCAACCTGCAAGGGGGAATGCCCTAGACTGCAAGGGGGTGGCCCAGACCTTGGTGGAGGAAGCCTCATAGGTGGCACGAACCAGTGACATGGGTTCCACTGAGATGGCATGAAGGGGGGTTCCCCATTCAGATGGGGAAGAGACAACAACTTTTGGCACTACCAGGTCACCTGCAGGACCCGATGTGGGTCCCACCACTATGGCGTCGGTGTCGCAGCTCCTCTGGTGACACAATTCTTATTCCACCCTCCACTTTTGAGTTTTTCTGGTGTGTCATCCTCTTATTCTGATGGTCGAGGATGAAGAGCCGCGACCGGTTCCTCTGGTGGCGCTGGTGCACCGCCTACTTCCTCACGACCAGTTAGTGTATTGCATACCGCCTTCATCCATCATGGCATCGACCGTGACCCCTTTTTCATCAGTGTCTCATGACTGCACCCAACACATACACTATGGCCAGACAGTGCCGGTTGCCGCCAACATTTGTCGGCCTGAGGCTCATCCAACCCAAAAGAAAATCTAGCGAATAACACACAAACATTCATCAGAAAGGGAGGAGGGACTAGACCTTGTTCATTTGGCTCCTCCACCCATGTTATATTGATAACAATATGTTAGTAAGGATTCAAATAAATCTTTAAAAACAATTCAAGATTAAAAACTACCTCAATAAGGAATGTAAAATACCAGCAGTTGAGGATGTGGGTCAGTGTTCACTGTCCCATGCAACTAGCCTCCAATGATGTCACACGATCATCATTCTTCGGTTCAGGGTTTCAGTGCGACATGTCACCACTTTATTGAACTTGTTCCTTCTTCCATGGTTTGGGTGTCTTGGCACTTTGTCAGCAATTCGTTTCTTGATGAAGCAGTGGTGATTCCTCCCCTCAAGTTTCATATAAAATGAAGAGGGGGAGGGAGTCTGATGCTCATGAGATTTAATGGGGGCTCATTAATTAGGATCCTTTTTAATTCCCCAATGGTTCTGTTACATGGGATTGAAAGGTCAAGACATTTATTGGATTGACACATCATTGGTCCCATGTTTCCACTAATCCATTGGAGGAAAAAAAACGATACAAAATAACAATGTTATTTTGTTTATTCATTTAAAAAACTACCAAAAAATAACTTTTTATCCCAACCTACTATGGCCGAAGTGATGTATCCCATAAATAAATCTCGGTACTGTGGGTTCAACGATGGCCTTAGATTTTTAATCCAAACACAAGTTCAAAATTTAGAAAATGTTTCCCACGTGTTTAATGAACGTACCTTAAAAAGGATAAAAAAATTTATTCTGGGCACACCGGGCCTCGGAATCATGTGCTATAAATTTTCGTAGACTCGTAATAATCCCATATAATTAAAATCATTTAAATCGAAAATTTATGTCTTTACAGATCAGATCATGGGGAACCTACCTGAAGTGGAACAAATCTGACAACTTCAGGTCTTACCACTTTCAATATACAAGATAATACTCCCCCACAAAGCATATATGCCTTCACATATATGAATTTTCACCTAGCCCCTATGCACACATTCGCTTGTCCCATGAATATGTGTAAGGGAATCCTTACAGGTATAATTATACGAATATACTAGACTCAACTCACCTACACATGCATTTCTATATATAAACATAGGCACACCTATCCCCATACATTTACATTCAATGTGATGGATGATTATATATGTATTAGGGGAACCTACATGTATATATTTACTTACATATGAACATGCATGCGAGTATCCCTTAGACACGATGACACAAAACCACAATGAAGAGTCCAAATCACTACATAACATTAATCACGAAGCATTTAAACAATTGAGAACCGTATATTAAATTGTGTGAGACCCATGCATTAGAAATAAGAAAAAAAATATGTAGTAAAACATTCCGGAAGACACGCAAATTTTGACGATTGCAGTTCAAGACCGCTTCACCTACACTCACACACACACACACAAATATATATATATATATATTGTTTGATCCAACACATATTCTTTGATCCATGAAAGAACATGTGAATGAATTAAATGTATATATACACGGCTACGCATGTATATGCATATACATATTCAATTCTGACATATGGAATCCACACCAAAACATACTACAACAATACCAAGTAAAACCAATAAAAATAAGAGGCTTCAAATAAAACTAAATTAAACAAAGAAGAAATAAAAACCTCACCTCAAATGGTGACCAAAGATCTAAGATGAACCAAAATAACCAATAAGTGGAAATAATATAAATAATTGCTATGAATGTTCATAGAGTTAAATGTCTCCATAAAACTAGGTAAAAAACCATCCAACGACATTAAAATTACCTCAGCTGTTAGGGATGAACCAAAAAAAGATGAACCAACACAAGTATCCAATGAAATATAAAAACATAAAAGGGAATCAAAAACACCAAAATAACCAAATAGAAGAGGTGTGAAATAAGTAGAAGCAAAAAAACTGATCTTAGGTCTTAGACAATGGACCCAAATGCATAGAACCGCCTCTCCATCTGCCATGGTTGCCGGCACACACACTAAAGGTCTTGAAGAGATCATCAACACCAACCCAAAATAAGACAAAACTGAAAATAAAATACACAGAAATTACCTAGGGTTAATAAAAAATCTATGGGGTGCCCAATAGAGAAAAAAAGGACAAGAAAGTTGGAGTAGGAGTGATAGAGAAACGTACCTTAGAGTTTCTAAGAGAAATCAGAAGGAAACAATGATGAAATCAAAGCATAGAGAAGGGCCATGGAGGAGAGGTCGCATGATGGAGGGGATATCCCCCTTAGTTCGGTCTGTACTGATGTGGGTGGAACACGAGAGAGGTGAGGGAGAGTATTGCACCGATGGTGCTTCACCAAATGGAGGTCGTGGGAGGGAGATCAGCCAATGAAAGGGGCCACAGTTCAATGTATAGGAAAATGGGCAGGGGTGAGGCGTGATTTCAGGGGATAAAGATTATAGTAAGTAAAATATAAAAATATTAATAAATATGATAGAAAAAATGACAGAATAAAAAAATAAAAAAATAATGACTAATAATAATAATATAGCTAATATTATTATTATTATTACCCCATAAATGACATAAATATAAATTAAACACATCATGCCAGGTCAGCTTGGGACAATTATCCCCACCATGACACTTTTATCCCCAAAAAATTCCCAAAATACTCGATTATCCAAAACTCGAAACAAGGACACCAAGACTCTCAAATCAAAACACCTAAGAATTAAAGATCGAACACTCACTTCCCACCAAATACTTGAAACCTCAAGACATAGTCTTACAAGAGAATACACCAGTGGTATGGGACTCAAATTTTATAACTAAACCACAACCATGAACACACCAACCCCTAAAATTGAAATCTCTAGAGTCCGCTCAGGATCTCCCATGAGCATTCACTGTATGACCCAGCATCTAGGATAACCATCTAAAATAATTGGTGTTGGGTGGAGAATAGGTAAAGAGTTTACCCAAAAAGAACACATTGATGACTATGTTTTCCATGATTTTATCCTATATTGGTCTCCCCACTATATTAGGACACTACCTGAATACTTATAATCCCAAATCAAAACAAATTAGAAAACCAATCAAGACCTATGACGATTTTTCACCCCTTAACTCCCCAATTCACTACTGAACATCTTGAGGGAAGACATTGGGGAGACCCAGTGTGGGTCTCACAATGATATTAGGATTTTTTCCAACATTGGCCCCTTCTGAATCGAAACAACTCACAAAAACAAACCCAGCTATACACACCATTGAGATCGATGATGAGTCTCCCCATAATTTTAATAACTAGCCGACACACATGGTTTTAAACTTACATAATTAGCATGGACCAGCTTCTGAAATAGGAGTGGGGGTCCAATAGAAGGAACCTGAAATGAAAATTGACTATCGACTAACCTTTCATGAATAAAGAAAAAAGTACCATTCTCAAATAATAATATGGTCCTTTTAATAGAACCAGAATGGATAACACCCTTATGTCATCTATAGTTCATGATAAGCCATAGAAACACTAAACTTCTTCACGATACACCACAACCCCTATCAATCCTCAACCACCGAGGAGAAAATAAAAAACAATTAAAATAAAATAACCCCACCACTCCACTGGAGATATGGGTGAATCATACAATTGAAAATAACCCCTTGGGACATTTGGAAATTTTTGGGTGTCATACTTTAAAAAATAAGAAAAAAACCAACCATAAACAAATCACAAAACAATCCACCACATTTAACCATAAATATTCAAATCCAACCCAAAACATCATTTCATCCTTGAAACACCAGTATGAAAAAACTATCAAGCCCCTAGACTAATAAATCCAAATAAACCATATCCAAATGAAATATCAAAAGAAATAATATCAACAATACATCACCAACCATACCTAATCCTCTCATTCACAAATGACCATTTACAAAACCATACAATTTCGAACCCATTTGAACACTAAAACCCCCATTTAAAAAAACACATTACGTTAAAAAAATTATTAAAAAAAATTCATCCCAGCACATTCCTAATCAAAACATTCTTTTCAAAAAAAAAACATTCCATGAAAACTGAGCACCGACCATTGGTATTCCATGAATCCTCACAAACATACATTCTCATTCCAACTCAGACACACAACCATGCGTACCAAAAACCATCAACATCCATTCACATGCATCCATATTGTGACCATCGATAAGAATACCAAAGGACAAATAAATCATTTCCAAATTCTCATTTCCAAGAAACATTTATTTCACATTTCTCAAAAATTTCACAAACCACACAAATTTTCCAAATAAGTTTCTGATTTACATTTTTAAAAGCATTGAATGATCCCAAAACAATTATATCTCCCAAAAAAATTATTAAATGAATATCCATTTAAAATATAACTCATTTCATTTTCAAACAAACAAAAATATAAATTATTAAAATAAACTTTTAACAAGCTAATCATTAATTTTAAAACCTATTGAAAACACTCCAAAACCAACTAAAACAAACACCATGAAGATCCCAATGTAACTAATTCACTGGATAAATTAATATTCCATCATCTCCAATAAATAACTATTATACATGGCTTGGTCACATGGTTTGGAAAACCATTCCCCAACCAGGTGAGCACATAAGAAGTCAATAGAGGTAATCTTATTGTCTATACGTGGACTTACAGGCATTATACAACAACCATACACACTCTAGAATGAACATGAAAATTCAACACTAACCGGAAACCTGAAAACAAGACTATGTACCTTGAAAATAGTCAAGATATAAATCATAGAATCTGAGGTCAGACCATCATATACCACCCTAGAAATTAAAGTGTCAATCTGAATATGTGGTGATGACGCAACTACCCACAATTGACCACATGGATTCGGACATTCCTAAATACAAACTATTTTAAACCACCAAAGGAAACGATGTAATCCTACAATGATACGATGTTGTCACAAACCAACCCAGGTTGACCCAGAACTTGTCATCTTATCTGGTCCACGACATTTCCCGAAGGGCGTTCCTAATCCCCACAGGCTGGAAACTAGTGTCGGGTATCAAAACAAGTAGTTGGGATCAATTTAGACTAGAAAATAAAAGATATTTAATTAGAAATAAACTGGATAAAATGGGAAACTCTAATAGTGGAATATAAAATAAGGATAACTAGCTAGACATACCTCCAAGTGATCCAATTGGTCACCCCAAAACATAGATACAAGGTCACTCCAAGGGCGATCCGAGACTATATCCTTGATCAAAAAATTAATGTAGGTGTGAGCACTAAGATTCTCGGTAGGAATGTCATAGAATAAAAACACCCTATTCCATTGTATTTAAAAAGAAAAACAATCATTCTAGTTTGAAAATAATAGATATTAAAATAATTTTTTTCATTCCTCTCAAAATCATGTAACAAGTTTTTATTTTTATGGAAGACATTTATCTACCACTACATTTTCAAAATAAATCCCAATCACGCATTATGTATTGAAAATTAACGTTAATCATTTTACAATTTAAATAAGGTTTTTGAAAAAGTGATAGAGAGAGATTATAGAACAACTGATATAAAAACCACATCACAGGAATAATGTCTCAAATGATCACCATGGGAAATATCTATATGTAACTAGCAGAATTGGGACCCTAGAACCTCATGTATAGGTGAAATGTAACAATAATACTTATTCTTTTTCATGAATGAGGTGCTAATAGGGACCATACACATAACCAAGTGGTCCCCAACATCATCATAATATTTATTTATTGTAGTAAACGTCATAATATCTACATGAAATAGGGTATATGACACTCTAGATCACTAGCGCACTAGTTGTAGTCCGCCCACCTAGATACCCAGGGTAACCAATGATATCTCTTTTAAATGGTTGTGAGGTTTTATACAAAGAACATAAATGAACATAACAATTTATTTATCCAAAATTCATTCAACCTCTCACCATTGTTCTCCCTCCTTAATTGTATAACTCGTTTTACGTTGCACAACATCGAATACGGATCTTCATTAGGCACATATCAAAAATCACACATATAACATTCACATATTCTTTCTAAAACAATGGGACATTCTTTAAGAGGGGTTTCACAAATTGAAAAACATTTTCAAGGTGCTAAATGGGCCTCATTACTCTACATGAACGGAAATTCTTAATAAACAATGTTCACCCAAAACCCATTTTCGATAACACTCTGGAACTCTTTGGAAATCAAACATTCCATTACCATTTTAGAACAAAATCGGATGAAGGGCCACATGACTTCAGAAATTATTATTTCTCTTTCAAAACATATAGAAAAATACTTTTCAAATACCAAAAAATTTTGATATAAATATATATATACCATATTTATTTCATATTAAAGTAGAAAACATACATTCAAAAGAAAAATAATAAATAATTGAAATTCTAAATAAAGATCAGGGCACAGGGAACCAACCTCTTGTAGAACCCAGGCGACCATTTTGGATCATGGAACAGTATAACTAAAAGCTGCTACACCCACACTAAGAATATGCACCTTCACATGTATGCATGGACACCTAGCCCCTATGCACACAATCACATGCATGAAGGGACACCATCAACTCAGAAACAGTTTGTTGGAATGAAGAATATGGTACCAATTAAGACAATAAAATATTTTAGAACGAGATCAATAATTTCCTACCATTAACTAGGGTAGCAGATCATGAGCTCTTCATTGTTCCTTATATTGACCCCACACGAATTTACAGTAAGGTATAAATCTACAAACTTCTTCATCCATGTCCACATGGAATAATTTCCTTAGGATAATGAGGATGTAATCCTGAGGCCTCTAGATCTGGTTACGTAGACCCGAGCACCCAGTATAGTTCACTGATGGGAAAAATTAATCAACCAACAATAGGATCATATCACATTTCATATATATAATCCCACCAAAAACCAAATTTCATCCATTGATAGGGCACACATACCTAACCTAATTGATCAATAACTGAAAAATTGTTTGGAATCAATTGAAGAAATCATTTGGCACACCACATCATTAAATGTGGGGAAGACTCATATATCGACCCCCATACATGATGCTTTCATTATATCCCTCTAATAAAAGGACATTATGAGTAGGAATAAATAAATACTCAATAAATTAATGTATATATATTATTTTTAAATAAATATAATTCACTCCTACATCCATGAACTGATTTAATTTTAAAGATCTATTTTTATCAACATTCTACTAATTTCTGGAATATGACGATAACATTGGTAATGACTAGGATTATGGATATCAAACCCACATCAACATTGGAATTATCCCATAAAAATTATATGGCAGACACTATAGATTAGTCATTTATTCCTTCCCCTATCTAGGAGGGTCATTAATAATGACCCATCATATATGGAAACCCAGATTAGGTACACACACCAGTTCCAACTAGATATTATCGAACTACTTCAATAGACAATATAGGGTAGTCGTATATCCATCCCAAAAATGAATAATTCTATTGTAATTATCTTATATAAATATGATAATATCTCTTGAAAGATCCCATACATGAGTGTCATTGTCCATGATATGCGAATCTGACTTCCCAGTATAGAAAATCTAAAAATATGTGTCACCAAACGTGACCAGAAATGATTGTGCATGACATCAATAATATCTACTAAACAATAGTTTTATTGAGTCCTGTAAACATATATCAATGGTTTTTGAATATATTTATCATTATATTTCAAATTACATTAGAATAATTCAAAGTTTCAAAGGTCCTCTTTATAAATTTGATAATAAAAACACTATAGGTACTTCCGAAAATACACACCATGAATTCCTCCTTTCTGTTCATGAAATTATCAATCATAATAAACCATATATTGTAGATAACTATTGAAAAATCCTAATTTTCGAATATTAAAAAAAAATAGTTCACCCCATTCAATAGTCCCCCTTGAAGATCCTTACCAGTGAATATGATGTATGATTTCCCCCTATAATAGGATATCAAGCCATAGTGGTAATATGCCAATGATGGAATTAACAATGAATCTCCTCCGGATAGTGATATTTTATTTGTAGAATAACTTCCTCCCCTTTCTCAATCAATTGTTGGAAACCCATCATATTTTGAGGCTCTTGAAAATTTGAGGATAATCCTGCTTGATACATTATCATTGACTAGGGATAATGTTTCACTATTCAAAGTCATTCCAATGAAATATTAATTACATGAACCACACATTGATTGTTATACATTAGCATTATAAAAATATAACCCCCCTCCAAATTTCATCATTTACAATAAGGAAAATGTGAAACATCCTCTTCAGTCAAACTAGGGGGAGGAATTATCTATAGAATATGAAGAGAAATCGTCACTTATGATGAAATAATTGGTTAAAGACAATGTAATGATCATGTTCTGTCCATTATTCATCAATAAATATATAATTCTAGAAGAATTTTTAGAATAAAGTGTTCTTAAAATTTAATTGAACTGTTGAAAAAAAATTATTACCTAAAAGATAATTTCAACTATTACAATGGATATGAGAATCAGGTTATGTTAATCACAAAACATATTCATTAAACCAATTTAAATCCCCTTCCAGATAAAAAATTCCTAAAATTGAGTAAGAAAATAAAAGATTCTCCAATTAACATTTATTTATATCTTATTAATGTTATATTATATAATTGTTGACACCCCACTTAATGGTCGTATCATGGGATTGTGAGAGTGCATATATTTTCACTTCACCACTATCCCGAATTAACAATGCTCTGCAAATATAAAATAATGTAATGTAATTTCTCAACGTAATATATTATAATAAAGATTCATTAATGAATGATGGAATGATCAAAAGATATTGGCCATAAATAAATCATGAAAACATCAGGCCCATTGAGATATGGCCATCTAAAGACTCTTGCATAGAGCATTTGATAAGCTTTAGAAAGCCTCTCACTAATGAAAGGGAAATCAAAAAACAATAATGATGAATTGAAAATAATTTATCCAACATTCATTTCATAAAATTATCCCAAATCAAGTTTGAACGAATCATGGAATTATCCAAAGGTATTCTACATTATTCATAGATGAAAAAAACATGTGAAGCCCCAACTTATGGGGCTGGGTGAATTTTTACCCAAACAACCCCTTTAAGTAAAATAAATCCAATTATAAGTAATTAAAAATTGTATCATGGGCAACATGAACCTAATTGTATGGTGTTAGTTTTACTTCAACATTCTCCAAAATGAATATCCATATTCTCTCTTTAAGGGGGAGGTCCATAAGTGGAGTTGTTTCATAGTTCCTTGAAACGTGTGTTATAGTTTAATATTCAATGCTTTTAGATGGTTCCAATTAGATTAATCATTTATCTAGAAGCATCCAATAGTTTTTTATCCAAAAGATTCATTATTTTAAAATGCATTTTTTTCATTACATTTTATCGTTTAAATACATAAGAAAATGCATTGGTCAAGAAGATTTGAGTTCAGACTCATAACAACCTTTTGAGGGGAATTTTTGTATATTCTAGGACACTATTTTTATATTTAAGATATTTTCATTAATCCATGTTAATTCAAAAATAATAACATATGATTCCATTAAATCTAGAATCATCTGTATATTTTTGTTGTTCTCCAACAATATTATCCTCTCATATTGAATTTAGATATTATGTTAATCTTCGTTTGGTTGATAATGGTTTTTAAGCCTCTTATTGGGGAACTATTGCGGTTATTTTCATCCAATGAGACGAAGGTTTGTTTTGAGATTGTGATCATACCCATAAATGGGATACCTACGTACCCTTGTGAATGGAATCAGAACACTAATTATTTAATGCTACTTAATGGGACACATCACACCTTTTAAGGTCATGTGATATGGTCCTAATGGTAAATTTTATTGTCTTGTGCTATGGAAATTTAAGAAGAAGGTGCATAGTCAATGTTTGATGTGGGACTTATACCTAAGAATCCTAAATTTTTTTTGAAAGGATATGGGTTTCCAAGTAAGATTATACCATGATGGGATTACATCCCATGGTGAACTGGGATGATATTAAGTGTTGGGTTTGAACCTCAAAGAGGCTTCCAATGTATACCTTGTGTATAAGAATAAATTTCAATGTAGTTTGATATGTATCATTGGAGAGTATAGTCATTTGAGATAAATAATTCTGGGATTACATCATGAAAAAAAATCCCTGGTTATTTGGGGGTTTAATTTAGGGATTTTGTCTATGGAAATGCTTAGATTAAGGGAATTATGGTTGGAATCTTGAAGAGGATATCCCATGAGCTCAGGCCCAGAGATGACTTGCTATGTATCCTCGTTTGAACATGTAACAGAATTCTTGTAGTTCATGTACCTATGAAAAGTTTTTGATCATAACAAATATCTAAGCATACATGAGTCATGCTTGGTGTGACACACAAGAGGATCTCAGAGATTCAACAAAGGCCTCTACACTTTTCCTCCTCCTCTGATGGAATATGGTACACCTATAATGATAAGGGTAGATGATGCTGAGTCGACCCGATTAGAGGGCCATGCGACAAGCCTTCCCTCTGTTAACTTTACATTGTACAAGGGTCGAATGCATTGAAGGAGTGATGGTGAAGGAAGTAGAGAGGAGTAATAATGAAACCTCCAACATGAATGGTTAGGAGGTAACACCAAGATTGATGAAGCAAAATTGTTCCTAGTAGTGGAAAAAAACTTTTCAATTGATTGGATTTAAAAGAAAGTGTGAATAATACCTTCCCTAATAGAGACATGAGGTTCTAGGTCTTAGAGTCAAGAAGGGGAGGTCAGAACCCAAACCCCAATTCTACAAACCAGGAACTCCATATCATTTTTCCTGGGAGAAAGGTCAATGTGACTGCATATATACAAACCCAAAGACACTCCATGAATCCTAATATCCTTATATATCAAATTTGGGATACCTATGACTGCTGATATACAAACCCAAATAGGAGACACACTGATGTACTTTTCCAAATGGTTTTATATGTATGCAGGTATTGGTGAACGTCTCAACATACTCACATTTAGACAAGCGATCCAATGGATATGATGCATTTCTATTAGTGTATTTGATGACGTATTAATGGATTTTATACTAGAGAGAGTATGATAATCAAATAGGGGAACCAAACTAGATAATGTCGTGTAAGTATGGGCGCACAAGAATGATTTGGCGACCTGATCTTCACCTAAGTAATAGACAAACTAGATGTTAATAGATGGGAAATACCAACCTGAATCCTTAACAAGTATTCAAAGGTTACCCCAGATGTGGTGAACCCATGTTCCTATGAGATTAATAGATGTAAAGTGATTGTTTTTAATTTTGAAAGGTTGGGCTCTTTAGGTGAAAAGTGTTATGGATTTCAAACACATAAAATAATTACCTACAATGATCCTGCTTTAAATCCTCCTCTCTATGTGTTAAAGAACTACCATGAATGTTTCCAAAGATATGGGAGAAGCACTAGGGTGACCAGAGTAGAAATTGTGCTTCCAAAAAATTCTTCCTTACAAATGAAGGCCCCGAGGGTCTATTTATTGGAAGAATAAGACCCTAGGAAAAAGGATTTTGGGCCCACAAGTAGGTTGCACACTAGATCTGAGTGTGCAAGTACATTGTGTGCCAACGACTCCTTGGTCAGACTAGGGATATCCAAAACTCAATCCTTTCGAAATATTGATTTTATTCATGTGCTTTTTCTTATTTTTATATGGTATTTCCATTTCTAATTTTTTAGACTCTTTGATGGAAAATAGTTTCATCAAAAACCCAACCCCTCATTGGATATAGAATGGAAAAAGGATTATATATTAAGGTAATTTAATGCAGAAGAAAAAAGAGTGTACTGTGGCGCACAATTTGAGGCACGTAATATGAAAGGGGATGAAAGTTGTAAGGGCGCAGGATTCTGGCATCCAAGGTGACATGCATCCTTATATATAGCAGCTGATCTTTCACGAAAATTCTCTTGACTTATGGAAATCATTATATCGATGCAAAAGTCTATTTTTTAATTAGAAACTTCTGTTAGTAATTCTACTATTTTATGTTTTTACTTGTACACTATAACTATGGATCCACACTTGCGTGCCAGTTTATACATACACAACATGTTTTGGACATGCGCCCCTTAATGCCTTTGTCATTTTTTCTTCAGTTATTTTGTCAAAAAATAAAAACTGAGCATACATTAAAGATGATTTTTTATCTTTTTTGTAGGTTCAATTGATCCTAAATAAATCAGAACTATTGATGAATTGAACTTTAAGATGATTGATGATATGATAAACGTTGTTGGTCATGACTACATTGAAATCTGTGATATCACACATCCAGGCATGGAAAAATATAAATTGAAATATCACATAAAATTTTCCTGAAACACTTGTTTTCCTATGTATATCTATGGCCATCTGCATGATGTAAATATTCCAGACCTGAATAATTATATTCCACTTTCCTGGTTTCCTGACTATACCAACATCTTGTCTACCAATGATTCTGTTGGGGGCTTATATGATAATTTTGGGAAAACATATAATTACTATAACATGCATCACAACCTGTGTTCTCTAGATTTGGAAGAACAGCCACCCAAGCAGTATCCACACTATCATTCATCAATCTTTTGAGATTCCTAGATAGACCAATCCAAAGGACAGAAGGGGAGTTCGTATTTCTTCCCATAGGGAGGTGTAAAACTTTCCTGGATTTTGGAATATTTGGTGTGAAAGACATGTAGGGAATTTATAGACAACATAATAGGTGTTGATAAATATGAGTTTATATGGGTAGGAAAAACCAATTTGTATAAGAATGATGAATTTTTGATGGATTTACTTAGCCGATGGAGTCCAAAAACTAACTCGTTCCACTGGACACATGGATATGTAGGCATTAATTTTTGTGATTTCTACAAGATTTTATAGCTCCAATACTTGGAGATATATACGATGAGTTTATCCCCCCTATGTGACATGGAATGAATTAGATAAGACACGAGATTTGGTTCATGAGTTGATGAAAATATTTTATAAACTCAAGAATGAAACCACCATGATGTCTCACAGAAGAAGGGATATTCATCCAGAGGAGTGGATATAAATATTACTTGTGAAAAAGAAGAAAAACATTCCCACCAACACTCTTTTGACCAGATGTCCAAAGGCTATGAAGATAGGTTCACCTGACACCTTCTGGCCCGCAGTAGAGAATGATGATTTTGACATGTGGGGATGTGAAGTCTATTAAAAAATTACAGTAAAGACACATCTGGCAGGATTCTTAGCCTTGTGCCTCAATGTGTATCTATTACTAGTCATAGATTCCAAAGGAGGTGTGTGGCCATGAAATTTTTTTATCATGGCCAAGCTAGATGGGATAAGCATGAAAGGGTTGGCCACTCATATTTTGTAAAATATTCATATGATCTTACATCATATTCATATATGGGAGTCTACTTTTAGAATTTTGGGACCATTTTAGTTGTTATGGGGATAGATCACTACTCATTTCAGAACATATTCTTTACAAAGTTGGGTATAGGTCTTTGGATGCTATTTCTGACCATATTTTTAGGATTTCAGCTGTTATTTCTCCTTTCTATCTGAATTCTTATGATATCATGGGAAGGTTGAGTATGAATGAGAAATATCATCTCCTTATTTATGGGAATCCTCCTATAGTGTGATTTTTTAATGATGGTACCAATAGTTTAGAGCTATGAAGAAACATGTTAACTTGTACAGATGGCGTATTAGCCACCATGATAATGGATAAATCATATGCGAGTCTTATTTTTCTTATAGATTCGACTGTAAATTAAAATTTATATAACAAATTAATTAATACCCCCATGTGTAGTTAAAATTAGATCGACATATGATATTTTCTTGACAACTATGGTTACTAACATCTGTGGAAATGATTGGGGAAATATTAAGAGTACGTTCTGTTGAAGCAACAAGAATGTTGACTTTCTACTATGCTGAAAACTGGGTCACATCTTACCCTGAAGGGTAATTAAACTATGATGACCCTTGGGTGGGGATACAAAGAGGTATTAGGATGGAACCCTTTCATTTGGAAGGTAGTTTTTCATCATCAGGGGCCAACTCACTAGATTCAGAGGGTGGATGTGAAGAGGATCCAAATTCACTAAAGCGGCCTCATTCCTGATATTATCCACCCATAAGAGTTAATAGAGCCACCCCCTAGATCCCTTCTGAGGTGGTATTGATGCGATCTAGTCACCATCATTCTGAAGAGCAACATGTTCTATTTTCTCATCCCCTGTCTATGACCATGTGAATTGAGAAGAAACTTATATCCAAGGTTGTAGGATCCTTTTCACAACCCTCTGGAATGTACACCTAATATATAAAACTAGAGGCTATTCAAACATGAAAAGGATTATATTTTGAGGCCTAAACCACATGAATGGATCAATGTGAAGCACTTCATATTCCAGGAGTAGGGGATTCGTGGGCCTCCTCTGATATTCTATTTAAGGAAAATCCCAATGATGTGAGAAAATACATCCTAGAGATGGAAATACTCATATGTTCTACTAAGTAATCAATTCCCACCACTAATCTGGTGAAGGACATGATATAATGTGGTACCACTAAAGATATTGGTCTTCATTAGAAGAAGAATGGCATGATTTTCCAGATCCTAAAGATGTAATTTTTCTTTTTCTCACTTTCTCAACTTCTTTAGAATTTGAATTTAGTCAAATATTTGTTAATCAGGGGAAATATTATCTTAACATGATGTTGCTTAAAGGAAAATCAACTGATGCTCACTTGCCACAATATAGCCTTAGTGTCATGGCTCTTGGATCTATTAGATCGCCATGTGAATCGAGAGAAATATCTAAAGGAAAATAGTCCATGTAGAATGAGATAGAAAGGGTATTGTCATCTCTAATACATGTCCTTAGAGATGAAAATGAAATTCCTCTTAATAATTAAAAGAAAAAAACCATTTAAGAAATAATTCCATGGATACATTTTTTCTTAGTAGTGTAATGTATTCCTGGTAATCATTAATCTTATCTTTATTCATGAAAATGTGTGTAAACATCTTGGAATTGTTGGGGATTCTTCGGTTTCTTCTCTAAAATAAAATTCTAATAAGATTCAATGAAATATGGAGGGTGCTTCTCAACATGAAAAAATTCCCGCTAACCTAGTGGTTCTTGAAGATTCATTAAGGACGAAAGAACCAACCTCTATTCCCAGCAATACTATTGTTCCTACTATCAAAATATTAGAGGCCTCTATTTAATCAACAGTTCAATATAATACATCAAATGTAATAATAAAGTACATTCAACCTATGATGCTTTAAATTCATCACATGCTCCATAACATCCTGCGACAACTGATTCTAACCCCACAACTATTGTTGAGGAAGTTGTTCAGGGTCAAAGTTTGTTAGGGGAAGGTTGTGAAGAAAACATGATGAAATCTCCCGTGGGTCAGACTAACCTATTATTTGGGATATCATTGGATGCTATGATGAACATTGTAATATCTTATGAATAATTATTAGAATATATTAGTATACCAATTGCATTAAAATATTTTTATGTTCCTTATATAGAATCAACTAGTTGTGAGTTTTTATTATTCATCATATTAATCTTCTTATGATTAAATATCATACCATGGTTGGTTGAAATATGTAGTTTCATCTGAAGAAAATGTCTTGGAAACAATATTTCAAGTTATAATTGAAATTAATGTCAATCCTATAATTGAGGAAACATTTTCTCAGGAGAATCGTGAGACATAAGATCTTCTTGATATTCATTCCAAGGATCCTGCACAAATTAATGTGAGCATTCCCCACCTAGGGAATAACTATTCAATCTAAGAATACTGGGGATGATTCTTATCAATGTACTGACTTACTATTATGTATGACATAATAATATTGAGATTTTATTCACTTTTGATATCCCATGATACTAACAATAATGATAATTCTTAATTTACAATATTGGGCTGTTAATATCAATGTATATGTCTGTAGTTAAAGCCTCTCCATCCAATAAAACAGTATTATATGGTGAAGAAACCATTTTCAAGGAAGGAGGTGAACATCAAACTTCATTAATTGTGTTAATCCCAAAATGTTTCCCTCTTTAAGATAGTGACTATGAATCAGACCCAGAACTGCCAAATTCCCTTCTTATTACACAACACAATGAATGGAAAAGTATATAGAAGATAATATCTGAAATTCCTTTTGAATAAATACCTTTAATAATTCCAAGACATTAATATATGTTTATCACACAAGGATTTGGTGGTTTTGAATACATATAATTTTATACCAAATTGAATGATATTGTTTGAAGGAAGGAGAAAGAGATGAAGCCTTTTCAAGATCAGTCAAAAGCTAAATTTTTTATCAATACCAAAGAATTCCATGTAGAACTATCCTAATTAGTGATGAATCATATTAAAAATCTTAAACAATTAAAGCATAAGATAAAAGAAAATATTGTTCAGCTGCTGGGACTTTAATAGGAACTAAATATCATCACATGGGATCTTGACTAGCTTCATATCTCATTAAGATAATTCTATAAGGATGGTGAAAATACATTAAAGATTATAAAAAAGTACTTCACCATGTGGAATATAATAAATCAAGTTGTCTAAATGAACATCAACGAGTAGCTAATGGGGACCAAGAGTATTTAGCTATATGTTGAAACACTAGGGGTTAATGAATAACGTTTTCATGCACTTAGTGGGGATGAAATTTTTTAGAAAATCGTTTCAATATGATGCCATTAAATTCCAAAAGTATCCAAGAATTCAGATTTGACCAGAAAGCATATTGCAAGACTGGTGAGCACCACAAGTTCCTAAATGTACTTATTTCAGGACAGCTGTAGTTTTCAATCCATTAATACACCGGAAGAGGATTCCATCAAAGCCTCATTTTTAGATGATATTCTAGTGACCTGGACTATCATAAAGAGTAAAACTGGTCACTCAGTGTTAGATCATTTCTTCTTCATCTCTACCTAGTATATGTACTCCATTTTGACGGTATTCCATGATAGGTGTTCTCCTTCTCGTGGTATGACTACATGGAATAGAAATGTAGCTAATTTAATTAATTTTTTCCATTATATTTTTAACAAATGGTGATACCACACAATGATTAGATTTAATAAATATTTCCTCATCCCGATATGGACTATCTAGGGTTGTAGCTGCATTAGCAAGTGCATCATCTTAGGCATTTTGTGATCACGGGGCATAAGACAATATAGGTTCTTAGGGAAATTAGGTCATTAACCCTCTCACATAATCATACAAAAGGATTAACTATTCATTTCACATAGAATAATCCCCATTTATTTTATTGATTACCAAATTTGAATCACATTTTACTTTTAGGTGATACACTTGTACCTGAATTGCCAATTCCAACCCTGCGATGAGATCTTGATATTCTTATTCATTTTTGAAGCATCCTTCTAACAACAAGAATGAAATAAGGGTACACTATCTTATCTGGGGAGATAAGTAAAATTCATAACCCAAATTTGATAACGTTATGGTTTTCTTATCTTCCTTGTTGGACATCAAGAGGGGCCATAAATGTACATTTCCAATGTTTGGGGTACTATATTTAATAGAGAAGACCTTTTCTACTCTATGTTCAGTATTGAATGATGTATCATCCTTAAATGGGTGTTCAACAAATAATTTGGCCAAATCATGGCCTTCTATTTCATTCTAAGTCAGAAACTGGATAACAAACTGTTGAGAAATTATAGACCACCATGCTAGAAACCCTATAAGTATAGGACAACAGAGGATAAATTTGATCAGGTTATTACCAGACAACATTGGTACTCATGAAGTTGCAGGTAGTGCCTCAATTTTTGAACTACAATGATTAATGCTAGGAATTAATTTTCAATAATTGAATACTGAGTTTCTGAATCATTTATTGTTTGATTGAGATAATATAGGTTGTATTCATTCACAACATCATTCTTCCAGGCAATGAAGGAAACTAGTGATCACTCTAAAGCTACCACACAGAGAATAAGTTGTCTTCCTTCAAAAGGTATTATTAATATCAGTAGACTCAAGAGATATTTCTTGGAGGGTATTATATTCTTTTATGCAGTCTTCATTCCATTTAATGGTGACACCTTTTTCATTAATCTGTTGAAGGGGAAAAAATTCCCTGGAAAATTGATGATAAAGAGCCAAATATAGGCCAAGTGCCCTTCAATTCCCCTAAATTAATTAAAATTTAAAAGAGGTAACATACGAAGGATTGATTTTGTTTTCATAGGATCAAATTTGATTCTATGATGGCATAAAATGAAGCCAATGTGCTTTCCTAAGGTAACACAGAAAGTACATTTCAAGGGGTTCGTCTTCAAATTGTATTTCCAATATTTATTGAATATGTCTCTAGATCATCCAAGTGAGTAGAATGTTTTCCGTATTTAACCACCAAATCATCCACATATCATTCAAATAAAATTCCTAAGGTGTTTTTGAATATATGATATGTGGCACATTGATACGTTGAACCTGCATTCTTTAATCCAAAGGTCATTACCCAAGAGAAAAACACACCTTTAGGGGATCTAAATGTTGTAGACTCTTCATATTTGAGGGCCAAGTGTATTTTATTATACCCATAGTATCCATACATGTGGAAAAGAGCTTCATAGATATTTTTTGAATTAATTAATAGCTCTATGATCAGATCTGGAAAGTCATCCTTGTGACTATGCAAGTTATGATCTCTGAAATCAATGAAAACTAGGATTTTACCATTATTCCTTTTCACTGGGAAATTATTGGCCATACATTGGAGATATTGAACCTTCCTGATAAATTTATCCATTATTAGCTTATCGAATTTAGCTTCAATTTTAGAGGCATGAGTCATGTGTGTTCTTCATGCTGCATGCTTAAATCCTCAATGTCATTATGGAAAACCCAACTGATGAGTTGCTACATTGAGTTTAAGACATGAAATTTCTGTATAATTCCAAGAAAATATATATCTATGTGGCTTTAGAAATTATTTATACATCTATTTTTCTTCAAAAGTCATGCCCACACTAATTAGAGTGGGTCATGGATATTCTCCTGTGACCATACCTAATTCTTAGAGCTCATCCATAGTTGAAGATACACCTTCCTCAATTGACGAATGAGATTCATTGATATGTTCATCTTCATATTCGTTATGTGTCACTTTTTATCCATATATATGCATAGTAGGTGATAAATCATAACATTTGGAGTTAGGGGAGAAGTCAGTATTTGATCATCCTAAATAAGAGCCCACTATTTTTACCCTACTAAGGACCAGGGGTCTTTTTGAAGCATTAAAGAGGATATAATGAGTTGAGAGTCAAACCCCTTATCTTCCTCTAGTATTGAAACAACGTATTCTAGTATGATTGATAATATATAGACATAATTTATTTTAGTAGTGGAAATGAAGACATATCCATTTCTGATTCCATCACTGCTAGGTAAATCGATAATTTCTCCCATGTTGTCAGGCTCAATTTCCACAGTTGACATTATGGTATTAATAGGATGAGTGTTCATATTTCATTTTATCCATTAAATTTGATTGATAGGAAACACATAATCTATACTCGAATGTTTTAATTAGTTTTTTGGGATCACATCATGTCTATTCAGAGCAATGTTTCTGGTTACCTCTTTTATCATAGATATCGTTCCCTTCGTGTGGTAAAATTCATCCTCAATTTAATTAGATTAACACATTTTGAATAGATCTGTTTCATAATATAATGTTACAATTTGTCCATTGAAACAATAATTGAGTCATTGGAGGTATGATTAAGGTATGGGTGCATGTTGATGTAGCCAAGGCCTACTAAGAAGAATGTTAAAGTTTGTGTCCTGATGGACAAACATAAAATCTAAATTAGACAGAAGATCTCTGAACTAAGTTCTGCATGTAATTTCCCCTAGTATTTATTTCTCATTCATTACATAACCATTCAAAATTAAATTGGAGGGAGATAAATTAGATGTTTTAATTCCCAATAGATGAAGTGTACGAATGGAAAAGAGGATGACTCCGGATCCATTATCAATGAAGGCTCGTCAGATGTCTATGTCATTTTTCTAGCCATATATATACATAGTTTTGATATTTCCATGTACATCACAATATTAATCTTCACCCATATAAGATATAACTACCTGAAATTATTCAGGATCATTATTTCCACAGTAGACCTCAGTAGTAGCAACATCAGTTTCAAACTATTAAGGAATTCACAAAGCCTCAATAAGCTCTTCTAGAATATCTTTTGAAAAATTCAATGAAAAATATTAAAAAATGACACTGTTACATGGGATATCTATTTCAAAACATCATATATTTTTGTAAGATGTATTCATTTCCATGCATGGTGATTCATTTTTGCAGGTGCCTTTGAAGTTGACACTTTTGATTTAGATGTACCCTAGGTTAGAGTAGAATATGGAAATACTCCTAAATTTTGTAGATTGAACTAAGTGGGCCTATATAATTAATGATAGAATGATGTTGTAAACTCTATGTAGTATACCAAAATAATCATGTCAGGACCAAACCAATAATGCCTATAAGAATCTATGTTTTCTTGTAGAGCTGACTAAAGGGCTCTCCCACGAGTTTCCATTGCATTTACGGTTCGAGTTGGGGTATAGTTAATGTAGTAGCTTCTAGAATACCCATATGTACCCCTGTATCCTCAATCTTGGATTATTCCTCTAGTTTCCCAATTATATATATGGTACTCAGGTTCATTATAACAAGAAGAACCATCTGCATAGGGATCATTTAAGAGGATAACGTTAACTGAAACATAGATCAATTCTTTATCTGATTCGGATTCTTCTTGACATGTCAGTTCTGAATGTTCCATTTAATGGGTTGATTTATATTCTATTGAAATATATAGAATGAAATTTCCCAAATTCAGGGAATAATTTGGTCTTTACATGAGCTAATATTCTTATAAATTCTCTTTACCCTTCTGATCACGTCACATCATTGATGATTGACCTTTTTATGATTGTGGTTTTGGTGTGATGGGAGTGGTATAAGACACAATCTTTTTGTTTCAATTATGTTATTAGAATGGAATTAATTAGATTAATAGTTTTCCTGATCAACCAATCATCATATTTCTATGAACATTCACCTTTCACATCCTTCCATTCACCTTCTTCCTCTGGATCAGTAGTAGTAACACATGTTAACAGAGATGATGTTATTTTTAGTTTAACTTATCCAGAGTCTACCATATTTTGCCAGAGGTATATTAAAATAATGAACTCCTTAATGGGATTCCCAAAATCTAATGAAAGGGAAAATAATTCAAAAGATATTCATCTCCTTATTTAACAATATAAATATAACAAAATTATTTTTCAGTGCTGAGATGAAGTAACGGGGAATAGGTTCATTACGAAATGAATACACATTTTTCTTTAACTCCTATAATTTTTTCCTCCATTGATCTATTTGATCATCTTGATGAGGTTAAAGTTTTTGATTACTCTCAGGAGGAAGAACCCTTCAATATGATGAATGTTTTGAAGTGTAATTAGGTATAGGTGATTTCTTGAGTGTGACTATAGAATTTTTTTCATTCACTATTCTCCTTCCCAGAGATGATGGAATTACACAAGTTGTAGATATAGTTTCCACAAAGGAATCGTCCACATGATGGGAAATTGAAGCATAGTCTCGAGACCCTCATTTTTATTTTAAAAATATTAGTGGTGTGTGTAACACATCACCCATATTTTCGACACAAAATGGTATCAAATCTTTTTAAGGGAGATCCCAATTTAAGAAATATGTCAATCCTTTTCATCATGCAATGAAATCTGGAACTCTTTAATTTTTTATTTTTTGAAATTTTTAGATAAAAAACAATGGTATTCTATAGAATTGATCTACATTGAAATAAAATTTCTAATAGAGATCATCCAATCTAGTAATTTATCGGGATTACAAACATCTATACCATACAAAATTTGGTTCATTTAATGATAGCACAAAAAAAATAAGGATTTACTACTTTGTGTTGTTGAGGATTCCCTATCATGGTATTACAATTAGAAAATAAATGTGTAGAGTGTTATTATGGATCTCAAGAACCATTAAATATTGGTAATATAGTACACAAAAAGTTTGGTATGGGAGGAATCAGATCCACCAACTCTATATAAGATCTGTTTTCTGACTGAACTGGCACACCCCATTCTTCTATAACATCCCATAGATTTTTTAATGACTAAATTGTGGTCATAAGAATTTAGGGATTATCCAGATGATATGGGACATGTACATGTATAGTAACTAGAGCATGAACTAGTTTAACGACTGACAATACCCCAGGTGGTTGTGCTGCTAGTATTTTCCTTGGATAACACACGAGGACAAAACTATAAGGATGTGTTTGTTCCTACCCTATTTGTGTACCCAATGGAGGAAATTCATTATCCACATTTGTAGTTACCATCGATCCTCTTACGGAGGATCTCTTACAGGATGTGCAAGTTGAAGATCTTTCTGGGGAGTTTGTATAAAAAAAGCTACAATAACGTAACTCTGTATTGAGTCTTTTCCTCTCATTGATATCCTCTTCTTTTTGTGAAAATCATTCATCATGTGAATGATATTTCACTTGTCTAGTGAAAAAGTGATATGAGTTCAAAATTTATCCATTCCCCTTTTTAGATACATTTATAAGGGGTGCAAGTTTATTATTCAATGTCATACCAAGATTCTAGGTAAGCCTATGATTTCGTGTTCGAACACCTCTATCATTGGATTGACTATGTACCATATTATAGATAAGAACTTCAACTTCTGATTCCCCTGAACTAGATTAATTTTCTAGAGGATCTTCAGCAATGGTGTTAATGACATTTACAGACACATAATGCATTGATGGAATTTTTTTAGTATCATTGTATGACTTTCTCCTACTATATTTTCAATGAGACTTTGTTCTATTATATAATGTATTCTCAGTAATTGATTAGAGGAATGTTACTCAATTGGAATCCTTAGATAGATTAGTCATGTGATATCTTTATGGATTTTTCCCTAAATATAAGAAAACTAAATTCTATTGAAGGTTATATTTTAGATTTAAAAATTTTCCCAGCCCTATAGGCTGGGGACGTTCTTATTCTTCCTCTTCAAACCTTCAAACATTTATTACTGAATTCAATGGTTGATTTAAACAATCCCACATCCCTATAAGATGGGGGGTCTCTTGAACTGCTATTGCTAATATTCACACACCTGCTCTTCTGATTTTTCAAATTTCGTTTCGGACAATAGTTGGGAGCATTATCCAGAAACCACTCAAAGCACATGTTTCAGATGATTGATGTGCTATTTCAGACATTTTCATTATATGATTCCTGATATACTCTAAGAAGGTGGCCTACATTTGATTCTCAAAAGCATGATACAATGGTATCTCAATAGAATTCCTTCTTTGGTTCTAGCTTTAATGAGAGCTAGTTGAGGCTGATTCTTGGGCATATAATTGATTACATAATAAATAGGTTGATTATAGCTGGTTGTGGGAAATATCATTGCATGAGACCAAATTTTGTGGGATTTTCTATTTCAGGAGTGTAGAGAAATTCAATTTTCCATATGAACCCCATCCTCTTCCAGAAACACCGGATGGGTTATCATAAATTAATTTTCAAAGCCTCTTTAGATCATTGAGGTATGCACACTAATGGGGTCTCTTCTGCTTTTTAACCTTTGGATGTCAGGAAACTGAGAGGTATTCCCATTCAATTTGGAATTGCAACACTTATATTTCCTTTACATGATTTTGATATTAATTATATAGTAATACATTTGTTTTAAAATGATGAAGTGTATTCCATAAGTTTAGTCGGAAATCATTAATGAAATCTTCTACTATCAATTATGAAATGTTATTTTGAGAATTTTCCAATGCCTAAAACATGACTGTTATTTCTTTTTTAGCCAATTGTTTTCTTATGTTCAATAAATCCTTTTAATTTTTCACTAGATGTTTCTCAACATGGTTAGACCAAAGTGGGTGCTTCTTGATTATTTTCTAAAAAATAGAATCAAACATTTTTCCACGACGGTATTAGAAGTCAAATGACCTATGGGAGGTTAGGAGAATGACTGTTCCCTTATGATATATTCTTTTTGAAGTAGTATTTCACCCTTTAATTACAAGGCATCTGACATGACAGGACTTGTGTCGGTTAGTGCCTCGAGATAAGATGTATTTATCATCAAAACATTTTCAATTAGAGAATTTTCTTGAAAATTTAAAATACTACTATGGTGTGAACATTCACAGAGAATCCCATCTTGCGAAGGACCATCATGGTGGAATACATAAAGCAATAAATCCTCTTTCTCTTCATATTTTGGCTACACAGAGAGTTTTCTTGGAACTCATCTAGAGATAGTATCTCTGGATTGAACAAAATTTTCTGAATAAATCCATCATGATGAATTATATGATGGGGAACTTAAACTTTATTTCTACAACACCAATATTTTTGAAATGAGAGAGTAGGATATTAAGCTACAATAGATAAATGTCTGAGGGATTCATGAACTCCAGCATTAAGAGGATCTAGATTGCTGCTTGGGTCTTTATTTTATAACTATGTTTTGTGAGACTTCTTCTTGGATGCTCTCTTACACATATTTGTGACTACTATTTAGGAGAAGTAGTTATCAGGGGCAGGTGAATGTGCATTCCTTAGAGTGGTCATCAGAATGGGATGATTACCACCAATTATAAATGGGTTATGTTACCAATCTGTTAGTACATATGATATGGTGGAGTATGCCCCATAAACCTCCTAGAATGAAGATGGTGTGTGTATCAACTCTCGGATTGCATGATGATGTGTCATATCATGTGTGGTGACATATTTATTTCTATATTCTCCTGGAACTACTGCAGTTGTTATGATATTTTGGCATGATTCCAAAATATGGGCATGAATGTGTGTCTGCCCTTTCACCATTGATAAGATGTGTTTGGTAAATTCTGTGTCCAGAAAAGGGAATATACGGCCATTTTGTATTTGGAGTAGGTGTACATTCCCTCTCTTATATTCTTTTTCTTATCATGAGATACTGAATGTACTCATGTTTGGTGGAACAATGTTCAGTCTGCCCCATATTTGTCATTAGAGATTTCTGAATAACTTCTCTGGGTGCTGCCAAATGAGATTGTTTTATGTATTGATGAATGCTGGAAGGTGTATGTTTAGACAAATTCATATCATCAGCAATGGTTGGAGAAATTATTTACATAGTATAAGAACAAAATTATGGAAAAATTGTTGAGTGTGTGCTACTATATATTCATTTGTAATAGTTACCACCCCATTTGATTTTTCTGCTTCTGTAAATGCAGTCAAACGAGCCTACTGACTAACTAATAATTTATAGACATGTGCATGTGCCTCTTCATGGTACTCACCTGGATTCTCCTATTGGAATTCTTGGGTCACATCTTCGATGAGTTTGTTTGACATCAGAATTAGGATAGACCAGTGAATGTGCCTTCTCTCTATTTTCCATCAAGTTAAATTAACTGAATTCTCTGGAGTGGGAATATTTAAGAACATGCTCCCTATTGACCAGAAATTGTTCTTGATAGTTCATCTTACATTCCCCGATCTAACATAATCATCTCTCGGTTTATCTGAGATGGATTTTCAGAAAGGAATAGGTAGTGGGTGTCATGGAGAAGGATGGCTTGGCTTATCATCAAAGGGTGTATCAATGTACGGTGTGTTCTAGATACAATTCATGCATTCCGTGCAAATCTTTCTTGGAAGAATATTGAGGAAGACACCCTATGGGGGAGGAGCATGTCTAAGAGATTCATGTTTGTTGTTGCAGTTCCATCTCCCAGGGGTTTGTCCTTGTGGTCCTCAATGTGAAGTATTATCCTGACTATCCTTATGCATTCGCAATGGATTATCAGGGAGGGGAATATTCTCTTTTGGCTTAATAACTAGTCGGGCAGTACACTGGGGTACTCAGGATGCCCGGTTCTGTTGATATCCTTCAGGGAGGCAGGCATCCACCCTCTTTTTTTCAGGTCAGTTCTAGACGAACCTCAACATGAAATGTTCGACTCAGTCCTTATGAATTATGAGAATGATAGGTAAGTTTATACTGACTCCACTTCAGGTAAGTTCAACTCCAAGGATTTCCGCAGGAGTACCATGCCTCAAGGGATGCAGGAGAGCTGGAACAGAGTGGCGTGAGGCATTAAAATTCCTAATAAACTCAAATTCCTCACATGGAATATCTGGTATAATTCTATACCCTCTGATGTCAATATTAGATACTTAGGCATAAGCATGTCTTCCCCCTATCACTACTGTGTGAACAAAAAAGAGAATACGAACCGTATCATCTTTGAGGTTGATTGGCCATATGATCTGTGGAGTTTTATTGGTATTTGCATGGGATACTCGGTCCAGTTTGATAACTATGAGTGGTCCATGGAGCTTTGGTTCGTGGGGACCAATGGTAATACGAAAGTGGTTGAGGCGCACACTATAATCTATAATGCGGGATCCTGGGTGTTATGGCACGCTCGAAATAGAGTCTGGTTTGAGGGAGTCTTTTCATCAGGTATACTGGATGTGGCTTGAACTATATGTTTTCTTATTGACCTTTTCGTGCTTTCTAGGACTGGGAAGGAGTTGCCTTCTTTTCATAAATTGCAGGTCCTACAGCTTGTGGTTCGGTAGTGCGGTCTAGGGGTGCAGAGGAGATTGAACTGCTGGTCTCCTCTAGAGGGGGTCCTGACATTGAACACTGACAGCTCCAGTGCTATGGGTGTTATGCATGGAAGAGGTGTTCTTTAGGATTTCAGATCGAGTGTAGTGTTGTCCTTCACTGCCCACTCCGGTTATGGATATTATGTTCGAGCGGAGGCTCTTGCGGTTCTCACACATCTATCCATGTGTAAGTAGGGGGACCATAGCATTGCACAACTAGAAACATACACTATTTTTCCAATGATACTTTTCATGGGAGAGGAACTACCCCTTGGTCCATTATTTATACTATTAGACAATGCAATTTATTTCATAGAAACAATTCCAGTGACTCCCGCACTTGGCGTGAGAGGAACAAAGTGGCGGATTACCTTGCCTCTATTGCTATTATTGAGAATCCTATTTTTTGTTTTTCTAATATATCACACCATAAAATATAGGGGGTAGACTAGATTAGGGGTGATTCCCTTTTACTCAGTTATTTTTACCCACCTTAGTTAAGGGTGCCTTTTTTACCTTCTATGGTCACCTTTCTCTTTTGGAATAAAAATTGTAATGTTGGATAGATGGATGGGGTCCACATGAAGGACTCTTGAAACTTTGAATTGAGGCCCTAAGTGACCTCATGATATATCTCTCAACAATATTAGATGGAATATTTTTTGTTTACTAAGGATTTATACCCAAAATGGTTGATGACGGTGGATGGAACTATCGACTTCATGATCATCAGTTGTTGTTGGCTTGATGATCAAGGATAGATATTAACATGGAGAGCATGTTGTGTCGCCTCCAAGGATGGGATTGTACTGTGATGATGGTACTCCCATTTAATCACGTTGGAGACCCAATGTTTATGATGCTGATTGGGTGATGATTTCCTTTTTATGTATGAGGGTCTAGTTTTTTCAGCATTTGGAAAATAATAGATGTCGTCTTTAAGAAATCCATTTTGGACAAAATGGTGTTTTGACAAAAAACATGAACACAAAAATAAATTCCATTAAAGGGAAATATTTTAGATGCATACATGCATGATTTATTCCATTTAATTCCCTTACTTTATCAATTTATAGGGTCTTGATAGGTGGGTAACATTATGAAAATTTTTAATTATACATGTCCGGTTCACAATAGTTTTTTGTAGTTCCATGAAACGCATGTTCTAGTTTAAGACACACAACATTCAGAAAGTTTCCATTAGATTTATTCATGGAATCAGAAACATCTAATAGACCATTATCCAAAATTTACCTTCTTTCCAAAATATGTCAATTGTTATGTTTGATCTTTACGATACATAAGAACATGCATTGGTCAAGAGGACGGGTGGTCAGACTCATCACCTAATTTTGTTGGGAATTATTGTCTACTCTGGGATTCTCTTTTTAAATTTTTAATATTTTCATGAATCTATATTAATTCACCTTGTATAATAGAAGTTTTCCTTTGATTTATATATCACTTATTAATGTGTGTTAAAGTTAGAATCATCTGTATGTTTTCAAGGTTCTCCTTCAATAGCATCCTCTCATACAATATTTATAGATTATTTTAATCATCGTTATGATGATTCTATTTTTGAAGACACTGAGTGGGGAAATGTAGAGTTTATTATCATCTAGGGAGATGAAGTATTGTTTTGATATTGGGATCGTACACATAAAATATTCTACCTACATATCATTTTGAAAGGAATCAGAACCCTCATTGTTCTGTGCCGCTTAATGGGACACATCATACATTTTTTGGTCATGGATAAGGACCTAATCATACAATATAATGTCATGTGTACAGACATTTAAGTGAAAGGTTCTTAGTCAATGTTCGATGTGGGACTTAAATCTAATAATCAAATGGATCATGTAAAGGATAAGGGTTTCCATACAAGATTATACCCTGTTGGGAATAAGGCCCAAGGAGATTAGGGTTGATTTGAAGTGTTGGGTTTGAACCTCAAGGAGGCTTCCTACATATACTATGTGGATGGGAATAAAATACGTTGTAGTTCAATATTTCTCATAAAAGAGTATAGGAATTTGAGAGAAATGGTTTTGGGCATACTTCCTAAAAAGGATTCCTGGGTGATTTTTGGGTTTGATTTTGGGGCTTACATCTAAGGAAAATTATCAGAATAGGGGAATTATTATAGGATTATTTAAGATTATATCCCATGAGTTTGAGACTTGAGAATGATTCCTACATATATTGGTATGATGATCGAACATAGTTGTTATAGTTCATGTACTTTTGAAAATTTTGTGATCATGAAAAATCTATATTCCCATGTGAGTAATGGTCGGTGTGAGAAACGAGAGGATTTCGGAGATTCAACAAAGGCACCAACCCTTTTCCTCCTCCACTGATGGAGGAGGTTGTGCGTACGACAATGAGGTTGGACAAGGTCGAGTTGACCTGAGAAAGGGGTGAGGTGACAAGCCTTCCCTCTATTCACTTTAAACTAGAATAGTGACCATTGTATGGAAGGAGTAAATGTGAAGGACGTAGAGAGGAGAATGAATGAAACCTCCTAAAATAATGGTAAGAGGATTACACCATGATGTTGGCCCTTAAATTTAACCTGGTAGGGTAGGTAGGCTTTTCCTTTTCTGGATTCGAAAAACAAGTCTGAACCAAACATTCCCTACCAGATATGTGATGTTCCAAGTCATAGAGATGAGAAGAGAAGGTTAGAACCCAAACCCCAATCCACGTAACTAGGAACTACCCAACATTGTTCATGATAGAATTATCCACGTGACTGTGGACATACAAACCCAGAGAAACTCCATGAATCCTAACCCCAATGTAAAACAAATGTGAGAAACTTCTAACTATGGATACACAAACTCAAATAAGAGACATGCTGATGTGAATTTCCTAATGTTTGGAAAAGTTCGGTTGTTTCAATGAAGGTATCAATAAAATCCCTTTCAGAAAATAGAACCAATTAAAAAGAAGCCTCACATTTAGTTGCTTTGAAGAGGATTTAATTTATTTTAGACTAGATAGAGTAGGTTAATCAAATATGAGAGCCCATGTAGATAGAGACACACACGTATGGGCATGAAAGAAGGCATGGGTGACCTGATGTTGACCTAAGTGAAGAACAACTAGTATGTTAATACTTGGTGAGACCTGGATCAAGGAATTAGGAGTATTCATAGGTGATACAAGATTCGGGGTGCTCATGTTCTAATGAGAGGAATAGTTGGTTCACAAGTGCTTCTGGTTTAGGGAGGATGGGTACTTTAAGCATGGGAGTTTTATGGATGTCAAACACTAAATGGACTTAAGTCCAATGATCCTAATCCAAATCATCTGCTCTAGTTATTAAAGAACTACCTTGAAAGTTTCATAAAACATTAGTGAATCACTAAGTCAACTAGAGCAACAATTGGGCTGCATGGATATTCCTCTATAAAAATGAAGGCCCCATGGGTCTATTTATAGGAAAAAACAAGACCCTAGGTGAAAGGAGTTTGAGTGGACAAGTGGGTTGTAGGATAGATCTAAGCGTTTAATTACCTAGCACACCGAAGACTCCTTCATTATACTATGGCAATTCAAAACAGAAGACTTATTAAATCTTTATTTTCATCATGTGTTTTCTCATATTTTTTCTATGTTATTTTCATTTGTCATTTTTTGTCTCTTTGACGTAACATAGTGTCAACATGATTCCTCCTATTTTGACCTATATCAACACTCAACTTTTTCATTGGGAACACTCATAATGATATACTTAAGCAATTTTCTTCATATAAACCATCTCTAGATGAGTCCAAGAAGATCCTTGATATGAATTACGAGGCCCAATCGTGACCATAAGAAAATTAAATCTATCAGGGGTAAAATATCTCATAAATACCACTACTCATTCAATAGATATTGTCAAAAAAATTGATCCCCATATAATTTATATAAGAGTGTCGTAACATAAATTAATTATTCATCGGTGAATGTCTCTAGTTTCACCATAGAAATTTCTATAAAACCTCATATTTATGAAAAATAATAAGAGGATGATGTTACCATTAGAAGTAAAATCTATACTAAATTATGGAAGATGGTGTGGATACTAAGAAGTAGAGGCTCACTTTGAATTTGGCAACTCCTTATAATTCTCAACTACCACATCATAATTGATCATCAACCAAGGAAATGGATAAGTTTTTAGTGAAATATCACCCATTTCAAAAATATGTTTATTCTCCCTTACTTGAAAAATTATAATATTATAATAAGGAAAAGGAAAAGGGGTTGAGAATTTAAAATCTGGAATTAATCAAAGGCCACATCCTTATGGGGAATATTCTTCATGTAGCGAATCATCTTACTCTAAAGCTAAAATTCCTTGACAAGTAGATTTATTCATGACAGGTAAAGTGTTTCCCTTTCATTTTATCATTGTGGGATACAAAACCCACATATACTTGGACCACATAACAATAATATATTACTAGTTCCATTAATTAAATATGAATGTGGAGAAATGTCGGACATATCCTCTTGGGCTATCATATTTTTTTTATCAACTATGAATACATGCAATACCGATGTTGTTGCCTCAACCCATTGTGCCACCTATTCAAGAACCATCTCATTTCCCCATTTCCCCTAGCTTAGTGATACTATTGAGACGTTTTTTGTTTGATTGGAATCTATGGATGTATTTTGTGATCCAATAATACTAGAAAGGATTCCATACAAAAACTTAATGGGTGAAACTCTCCAACATCAAATCTATGGGAATCCATTATTTCCTACATTCAATCTATTGGGTTATATAAAGAAGAATTGGAGAATTTTTTTCATAGTGTGATTCTATGATGGGACCCCTTGAGTTCTATGTGGCACCCAATCACAGGATACTATGAATACCATAGAGTAATGTCATTAATCTTATATACCAATTTACTAGTCACATTGATAAATGGGTAAGAAGATATTCATTAATAATACCTCTATCAATTCTTCACTATACTATAAATGATAATATTCCTTGACCTATTGTGTTCTAAGAAAGAATAAAACAAGAGGGTCTCAGATTTGTTTTCTTGGAGTAATGGTTTAACTTATTCTGTAAATATACAACGTCCTCGAGAGGGATTGTTATGACATTTTGAGAAAAACATTCATGATGAGATGGAAACAACAATTATCCTAGTAAATTACTTGGATGGGTTCATGGATATACCTATAGATAAATTAAGGTTAGAGGATTTTATTATATAGACAATAGATAAATACTAACCAACATTAATAGTTCAAATAAAAAGAATATTCAAAGTGGAAACCACGAACATCACCATAAAATGGGCCTCTACTCCAGCTCCAACTCCAAAGCCTATACCTGCTCACACAACACCTCCTTCTAAATGGCTACATCAGCATAAATACCCCAATTTTGATTAGTTAAGGGAGAGTATGCACTCCCCATTTGATAAACGGAAAGAATAATGGTCATTTATTTTAGTAATAGAAGGTTACAATGATTCTGTATAGACGAAAATGAAAATAATTTATTACAAAATACATAGCCTAAAAGGACTAATCATGTTGGTTATAATGATATCTAAAATTAATTCCCCTTTCATGGAATGTCTAGTCATGACATATGAGACTGTTCTAATTGGGAAAAAAATATGAAAAGTTTATTTGATTCTATGAATGCGAATCTGGGTAAACCACCAACCCATGTGGCATCAATTTCTACCATCTATTTAGAGAAGGATATTAAATGAGAATAAGTTCTGAATAATGGTTCATAAGTGTTTAGTGACTGGATAGAAAGAAAAGTAATCAATAAAACTTAGGCTATCCTCATGGAACAACTAATCCAACTCACTAAATCCTCATTCTCTTCAGATATGACTAAGATAACTATGTTAGCACCATAATATACCAAGGGGTGGGACACTGTGAAGTGGAGTACTTAAATAAGTAAAAAAACATTATATGTGGATGATCCTATAAATATATCAAATATTATCTTGAATCTCTCATATTTTGTATGTATGATCCCAAGAGCATGGAAACAATCCCCTTAAACAGCATGAAAAAATTGTTCTATTAAGGATGTATCCTCAATTAATGATGAATTAATATTTCGTTCTATAATTTTATTTCACAGAATGGGTAGTTTCTCTAATTATGAGAATGGTTATGAACATGAGTTCCCTTCCCTAGATCCGGGATCAAGGGACATGGACCATTGAATTTGAGGATGTATCACAATTAAACCTATATTATAGCAACATTATTTCCACTTTTTCTATGCTACCGAGACCTAGGAAATATCATTTCAATGAGAATAAGAGGAGAAGGGATGTATAGACACATTCACTATAAACCACCTATATCATATTTGTCACGACCCGTCCTTGGGGCTCGTGTCGTGACTACCCCAAGCCCGCCTTCCATAATCCAGGGGCTGGTGACTAGCACCAAGGCGTAAATCCCAGTAGAAAGGGAAGGCGTTGCCTTTGAAAAGTAAACAAACACCACAGATTAAGAAAGCGGAAAAGTAAACACTAAGTAAAAACAGAGTACAACTGAATGTGCGGAAAAGTAAATGGGCCAGTATACAAACCCAAACTGAAAGTAATGTACAACTCGAAAGGTAAAACATCAACTGTAAAGTAAAAGCCGCTACACCGACCTATCCACTAGAGATACCACCTGAAGGATGGGTACAGATAGCTCCACTACTCCACGGGTCCCACCGTCCACTCCGAGTACGTCCCGCCCAGTGGTCCACCTCCAGGTACCGTCCAGCTCTGCAAGCCTCATCCAAGATCAACGATGTCCGTCGTCTGCAACTAACACAACGTAGTGCGGGCATAGCCCGTGCAGGGGTGAGTATAAGCTACTCAGTAGGGACCCCGAGACCCCTGAAGGTCTCCGAAAATCCACAAAGGATAATCCACAAAGTAAGATACAAACATGAAGTAACAACTGACACTGCTTAGGTATATGCCCATACATATAACTAAGTCATCAATTCTAATATGATCCAACCTCCGAGCCCAAGTACAACTCAGTCCACATAGGAATGTATACGTATTCCACACAGGAAAGAAAAACGAAATCCACACAGGATAACACAACACAATCCACATAGGAAAGCAACAGGATTCAACTGACACAGGTATACTTATTCGAAAGACGATAAAGATGATCTCTGATCCATATAAGTCATCGGACCCACGAAGGATCAATAGGTAACTAACCCCCACAAAGACCCACACAGGATCGGGCCCACAAAGGACCTGTAGGCGCTAGTTCACACAGGACCGCTGAGCGCAATGACCCACACAGGATCAGACCCACACAGGATCGGGCCCACACAGGTCCGGTAGCAATGATCCACGTAGGATCGCTGAGTGTTGTAGTCGTCTTCGAATCCACCAAGGATCTTTGTACTGTCGTCGTCTCAGTCACATTAGCAGTAGTAGTAGCAGTAATAGTCACAGTCGCAGCCAGCTCTAGGGTTCCCACACACAGCAAACTCGTTCAGGAGGATCCTCTCCACGAGGCGAGAGGCCGATACATCAACTGTCACATTGTCCAGAGTTGATGTATCGAAAAGTTCCGTATCGTCAACAGAAACTCAACGCAACAGACGGCGCATCGATCGGACGCCCAGTCTGAGAGTTATTGGTTTTTTCGTCCCAGGGCCCGGTTGGTTTTTAAGGAAAAACCGACCCGACCATACTCCACCTACGTCCAAACCTTAGGCGGAGTATTCCAAAAGATCTGTCTCACTAAGAGGAACTCAACAAAGCTGACATCACGCCAATCGAACGTCCATAGCTCAAGATATGAGCGTTTCCGCTCCGAGGGCCCGGTTGGTTTCATGTACGAACCAACCCGGCCGAACTCAAAGTATTCTGAAACTTTGAGTGCGATATACCGAATCGACCTCCTCGATCCAAGGATCATATCACCGCTGACGGTTCATCAATCGGAGGTCCGTACCTCAAGTTATGGGCAAAAGACCGAAGTCGATACGAAAATAGGGGGTCCGGGTCCGGGCCGACCCAGCCCGGTGCGGCGGAGCGGTCCGGCGCGGCGGCGCGGCCCGGCCGGCGGAGGCGCGGCCTGGGCGCCGCTCAGGTGCCACGCGTAGGGGGAAAAGCCCCCGCTTTCCTTCAGTTGGCGGCGCGGCTGGATGCCGCTCCTTGGAGAAACCGGCCCCCCTCACGTGGGGGCCTTCCTTTGAGAATAACGGGGGGGGGCGCTGCCCCCCCCCCCCTCTTGGTGTAACCGCGGCCCCCCCAATATGGGGGGCCGGTTTTGGCCAGCTGGGGGAATTAATTCCCCCGGTTCTTCTCCCTTCCGGCCGGCCTGACCAGGCCGGCCGGTCCTTCCTCAACGGGACCGACAAGGCCGGTCCCCCTTCCGGCTTCCAACACCGGAGGCCCGGCTAGCCGCCGGTCTTCACGTTCTGCCGCGGCCCGGAACCGGCCGCGACCTTTGTCGTCCGGTGCGGTGCGACGGCATCGCGCCCCTCCGCCGCGGCCCCGCTCCGGCCGCAGTGCCTTTGGTTTCCTTCGACGCGACGCGACGGCGTCGCGTTCATGATAATCATTCCACGCCGCAGCACGACGGCGCCGCACAATATTTGCCGTGTGATTCCCGCGTGGTGAGATGGCACCACGACATCTCGTTCATCCCCAAGAAAATAATACAAATCAAGAAAAAAGGAGGGGGGATTCAGCCGTGTATGTGCGGTCCGGCCCCCCTCTCGTTAGATGGTAGCATATAAACAGTTATCCTCAAGATTATCATGCTAGAACCATGAACAAGAATAAATAAATAATCAACATCAAACCCCTACCTCGGTTTCAAGAACGATGATCGTCAACGACCCGCGGTAGACGCGTCGCGGTGGTTGGCGTCACGGAAGAAGGACGTCGATGTCGTGAAGCGAGGATTCGAAGTTCTTTGACGATGATTTCATCGCGGGAAATCGTCACGGAAGAGATGACTCGGAAGATGACATCGTCGGTATCGCGGGTATGACGTCGCGGAAGACGGTTCCCGAGAACGTGGCGTTCTTCATCGATGTCCGAATGTTCTTCGCATTCTTCATCAAAGTAGGAAGAAGAAGAAGAAGGAGTTGTCCAATCCTCTCAAGAGCAATGGAAACCAACCCAAAATAATAAAATAAGCATAAGCTTATTTTATTACACAACCTTCTTCTTAGAATTTCAAAGGATTGAAATTCAAATAAACCCTCCTCAATTAATTAAACCAAGTTGTCAAACATTAATTGAAATGGGTTAAAGGGGAGTTTTTGAGAGAAGTTGAGGAGTTGGGGTTCGTGTGGGCCCCACCAAACTTAATCCTCCCAAGGGAGGTTAAGTGGTTGTGGTTCCCACACCCAACTCCCTTTGGAAGGTTTTTAAAAAAACAACAAGTTAAAATAAAAATTTGTATTCCACAATTTTTATTTAACTTATTCTAAATTCCCAAAAACTAACTCTCAACCTGCAATAAACGCAACCTCGGAAAAGGTCTCCATAAGCGAATATCGGTGCTGCGAGTTCATCGGTGCCCTCAGAATTTGATTCTAGGCACCAGTTCAAAAGATAGAAATTCCTGCTCGTTCGTTCACTGAACGTACCCGAGCCAAACTTCAGAAATTGATTCCGGGCACTCCGGGCCCCAGAATCAGGTGCCCTCAGAAACTGTGTTCTTGTAAAATTCAAAAGAATATTAAGAAAAAATTTCCCATGAATTTTACAGGTCTTTACATTATTCCCACCTCAGGTCCTTACGTCCCCATAAAAATACATCAATATCTAGGGAAACAAATGAGGGTACTGAGCACGCATCTGAGCCTCCCACTCCCATGTGCTCTCCTGGAGGTTCTCGTGCTGCCATCTGATACGCACAAGAGGAATCGATCGCCCACGTAGGACCCGCTCCTGTCGATCCTCTATCTCCACCGAGACCTCCGTAAAATTTTCCCCATCATCAACGTCAAGCTCCCTATGGTCAATGATGTGCATCGGGTCGTGCACGTATCTCCTCAGCTGAGATACGTGGAAGACGTCGTGCACTTGGTGCAACTGATGTGGTAGAGCCAGGCGATAAGCCACCTCGCCAATCCTGCTGAGGACCTAGAAGGGTCCGATGAAGTGTGGAGATAACTTGCCGCCTCGGCCAAATCTCCGAATACCACGTCATGGTGAGACCCGCAAGAAGACGTGGTCTCCATCCTCGAACTCTAGTGGCCTCCGCCTCCTGTCAGCGTATGACTTCTTCTGGCTCTGAGTTGTCCTCATCCGCTCCTGGATGACCTGGACCTTCTCTGTCGTGGCCTGGACCATCTCCGGTCCCACAAGTGCTGACTCTCCAGGGTCTGTCCAGTAAAAATGAGATCTACAAGGTCGGCCTACAACGCCTCGTACGGTGCCATCCCGATGGTGGAGTGGTAGCTGTTGTTGTATGCAAACTCCACCAATGGTAGGTGGTCCTCCCAGCTGCGACCAAAGTAGAGGAAACATGCGCGGAACATGTCCTCGATAGTCTGAATTGTCCTCTCCGTCTGACCATCCATCTGAGGGTGAAAGGCTGTGCTCAGACGTAGCTGCGTCCCGAACGCCTCCGGTAACCCCTTCCAAAGCCGGGAAGTAAAGATAGCATCTCGATCGGAGACGATAGATGATGGAACGCCATGGAGCCGCACAATCTCTTGAACGTAGAGACGTCCCAAGCTCTCCACTGAGCTCTTCTCTCTGATGGGTAAGAAGTGTGCTGAATTGGTGAGTCGGTCAACAATCATCCAGATGGAGTCATGACCTCTGGAAGTGCATGGATGTCCAGTCATGAAGTCCATAGATATGTCGTCCCAGTTCCACTCCGGGGCCTCCAAGGGTTGTACCATGCCTGCTAGTACCTGATGCTCTGCCTTCACCTGCTGGCAGGTGAGGCATCGAGAAACGAACTCTGCTATAGCCTTCTTCATGCCCGGCCACCAGTGCTGTCGTCTGAGATCCTGGTACATCTTCACCACTCCTGGATGTACTGCCATAGAAGAAGTGTGAAACTCACTCAGCACCTCCTCTCACAAAGCTATTGGTACCATGGTACGTCCTCTGAAAAGGATGTCGTGCTCTTCTCCAAGGGAGAAACCATCAGGTGCATGTCCCAAGGATATCTATGCACGCCGAGTCTCAAAGTCAGCGTCCTCACGTTGTGCCTCTCTGACCCGATGTAGTAGTGGAGGGGTGATTGTGAGAGACTGAAGGAAGTCTGCTCCATCTCTATCCATGAAGGATATCTGAAAAGAGTCTAGATGCTCCATCACCTCCTCGAGTAGCTGAATGCCTGTCCTCCTGCTGAGGGCATCGGCTACCACGTTCCCCTTCCCAGGAGTATAGACTATCTCAAAGTCATAGTCCTGGAGGAACTCGAGCCATCGCCGCTGTCTCAGGTTCAGGTCCTTCTGCGAGAAGATATACCTGAGACTCTGATGATCAGAAAAGACTGTAAAGCGCTCGCCCATCAGGTAGTGTCGCCATGTCTTCTGAGTGAAGAACACTACTACTAACTCCAGGCCATGGGTAGCGTAGTTCTGCTCATGCAACCTCAACTGACATGATCCATAGGCGATCACTATCCGCTCCTGCATCAGAACACATCCGAGTCTGGTCCCTGATGTATCGCAGTAGACTACGTACCCTACTCCCTCCTCAGGAAACCTCAAGATAGGTGCGCTGGTCAATCTCTGTCTCAGCTCCTGGAAGCTCTACTGACAACTGCCTGACCACATGAAGGGTTCCCCCTTCTTCGTCAAAGCTGTGAGTGGTGCCACAACTCTTGAGAAGTCTGGCACGAATCTCCGATAGTATCCAACTAGTCCCAAAAAACTCCGAACCTCAGTCACGCTCCTGGGTGGCTCCCATGCTAACACAGTCTCAATCTTCGTAGGATGCACTGCAACTCTCGCCTCAGATATAAAGTGTCCCAAGAAGTGGACCTCACGTATGCAGAACTGACACTTCGAGAGCTTACTATAAAGCTGGTGCTCTCGGAGTGTGCCTAGTACAACTCTCAGGTGATAGGCGTGTTCCTCCTCAGTCGTCGAGTAAATCAGAATGTCGTCGATAAAGACAACGACAAATCGATCGAGGTATGGCTGAAAGATCCTGTTCATGAGGGCCATGAACACTACTGGAGCATTGGTTATGCTGAAAGGCATAACCAAGAACTCATAGTGGCCATACCGACATCTGAAGGACGTCTTCTGCACGTCCTCGTCTCTGACTCTGAGGTGATGATAGCCTGACCTGAGGTCTATCTTCGAGAACCACCGTGCTCCCTTGAGCTGATCAAAGAGGTCATCAATCCGTGGTAGAGGATACTTGTTCTTCACTGTCACCTGGTTCAGGTGACGATAGTCAACACAAAGTCGCAATCTCCCGTCCGCCTTCTTGGCAAACAATATCGGGGAAGCCCAGGGTGAAACACTGGGTCGGATGAACCCCTTGCCCTGAAAGTCCTCCAACTGTACCTGTAGCTCTCAAAGATCGGCGGGGGCCATCAGATATGCTGGAGTCGATATCGGGGCTGTCTCGGGGTACAGATCAATATAAATGTCTATCTCTCTGCGAGGAGGTAGCCCTGGAACGTCGTCGGGAAAAACGTCTGCAAACTGATCCACCACTGTAGGAAAACCAGGACTCCGCACATCAACTGTTCCTAGGATGAGGCTACCCAAATGATGAGTGATGGGCTGTCCTCTCCTCCGCGGAAGTCCATCCTGTGCTGCAAAGGCTCCCTTCTCGCCGGTGAAGGTGAACCTTCTCCTGTCGGTGCGTACACATCGCACATTGCGCCTAAAACAGGCAATCTGTGCATGGACCATAGATAGCCAATCCATGCCCAAGATGACGTCGTAAGGCCTCGACGCTGCTACAAGAATATCGCAGCCGAAGATCTCGCCTCCTAGAATAAGCTCGCACTGCCGGCACCAGTGCGTAATTGTCGAGTCTGCTCCCGTAGGAGTCTCTAGCCGTAAGGATCGAGCCAACGGCTCTGTCAGAATCTCCGAGCTCCGAACAAGAGCAGCAGGTATGAAAGAGTGACTTGATCCTGTGTCTATAAGTACTGCAGCAAGGGTGGAATAGACACAGATAGTACCTCGAATCATCTTGGGTGCGCCGTGGTCATAGGCCTCTGCTGCCTGGAGTTGTGCCTGTCTCTACCCGCCAGCTCCCTGTGGTCGGGGTGGACCACTTGGTGGTGGTGGTGGCAGAGCCTCAAAGCGTCGCCCATCACCTGCTGCTCGCCCAGCTCCACTGCCAAGTTTTCCTCCTCCCTGCGGACCACCACGGTCGACCCTCTGCCTCTTCTTCTGTGGTCCCTCAACAGTCTACTGCTCCTCGGCACGGTGGGTCGGGCAGTCACGAGACATGTGGCCCTGCCCGCCGCACGAGTAGCACTGACTGCCTCTCGAAAGACTGGCTTCGCGATGTGTGCCCCGCACTACTGAGCCAGTGTCCTGAGGTCATCTGCCTGGAGGTCTGGTCTGCCTGGACCCCTGAGTCATCCGTCGACTGCCTGCTGCAGAAGACTCTACCAAGTGCCGCCATGCGGTGGGTCTCGGCGCTGGTGCAGACTCAGCAAGGAAACTCTCGATCAAAAGGGCCCGCTCCAGTACTCCTGTCTGAGTCGGAATGCTGAGGGAGATCAGCGATGCCCTGATCTCATGTCTCAATCCCTGCTTGAAGGTCCGGGCCCGGAAGAATGGGTCCCGTACCATTTCGGTCGAGTAGCGCGAGAGATCAGTATATATCGCCGAGTACTGAGCGACTGTCATGCTTCCCTGCCACAGATGAAGAAGATCTTGAATACGCACCGCACGAAGGGTGGCTGGGACGAACTCTGAGCGGAAGAGGATCTCAAAGTCCGTCCAAAGTAGAGATGCCTCATCGTTCACCTGGAGCATCAAGCTCCACCATCGGCCCGCTGCTGCGTGCAGTATGCTCGCAGCGAGGATCACAATGAGGTCTGTTGGTGTCCTCACTAGCCTAAACACACGTACCACTGCCTCCAGCCAGTCCTCTGCTGACTGGGGGTCCGTATCCGCACAGAACCTAGGCAGTTGCTGGCGCTGGAACTCGTGCAGAGCTCCAAGGTGTCGTGCATCGTTAGCGGCTGGTGCTGGAAGCATCAGTGGCACGGCGGGTAGAGCTACCGCCGGTGCCACTGCTGACAAAGGGCCCTGCACCGAGGCCTCGTCGCTCGGTGGGTTGTTGTCACGCTTGACTCTCGAAACCCTAGCCGGCTGCCGTCGTGGGGCCATCCTGAAAAGGAAACAGGTGCGCCACAGTCAGAACAGTATACCTGGTGAGCTGATATAAAGTAATCACAAAGACAACTTTGAAACACACATGCAATCAATGTTTTCGTGTATTAAGTCGGAAATCAGAATTCAGGGTCCTGGTGTATGGATACGTCGTCTGCCGCACTAACACTGGACTCCCTGGACTGATAACCACACTCAATACGCTAAACATTATTTCTTTACATAGAAAAGATCAGAGTTCGCGGTAGAACCGAACTCCTCGGATACCAATTTGTCACGACCCGTCCTCGGGGCCCGTGCCGTGACTACCCCAAGCCCGTCTTCCATAGGCCAGGGGCTGGCGACTAGCACCAAGGCGTAAATACTAGTAGAAAGGGAAGGCATTTCCTTTGAAAAGTAAACAAACACCACAGATTAAGCAAGAATAAATGTAAACACTATGTAAAAACAGAGTACAACTGAAAGTGCGGAAAAGTAAATGGGCCAGTATACAAACCCAAACTGAAATTAAAGTACAACTCAAAACGGAAAACAACAACTGTAAAGTAAAAGCCGCTACACCGAGCTGTCCACTGGAGATCCCCCCTGAAGGATGGGTACAGATAGCTCCACTGCTCCACGGGTCCCACCGTCCGGTCCGAGTACGTCCCGCCCAGTGGTCCACCTCCAGGTTCCGTCCTGCTCTGCAAGCCTCAGCCAAGATCAACGTTGTCCGTCGTCTACAACCAACACAACGTAGTGCGGGCATAACCCATGTAGGGGTGAGTATAAGCTACTCAGTAGGGACCCCGAGACCCCTGAAGGTCTCCCAAAATCCACAAAGGATAAACCACGAAGGAAGATACTTACACGAAGTAACAACCGACACTGCTTAGGTATATGCCCATACATATACCTAAGTCATCAATTCCAATACGCTCCAACCTCCGAGCCCAAGTACTACTCAGTCCACACAGGAAAGTATATGTATTCCACACAGGAAACCAAAATGAAATCCACACAGGATAGCACAACACAATCCACACAGAAAAGCAACAGGATTCAGCTCACACAGTTATACTTCTTCGAAAGACGATAAAGATGATCTCTGATCCATCTATGTCGTCGGACCCACGAAAGATCGATAGGTAACTAACCCCCGCAAAGACCCACACAGGATCGGGCTCGCACAGGACCTGTAGGCGCTGGTTTACATAGGACCGCTGAGCGCAATGACCCACACAGGATCAGACCCACACAGGATCGGGCCCACACATGACCTGTAGCACTGATCCACGTAGGATCGCTGAGTGCTGTAGTCGTCGTCAAATCCACCAAGGATCTCTGTACTGTCGTCGTCGCAGTAACAGTAGTAGTAGCAGTAGCAGTCACAGTCGCAGCCAGCTCTAGGGTTCCCGCACACAGCAAGCTCATTCGGGAGGATCCGCTCCACGAGCCGAGAGGCTGATACATCAACTGTCACATAGTCCAGAGTTGATGTATCCAAAAGTTATGTATCGTCAACAGGAACTCAACGCAACAGACGACGCGTCGATCGGACGCCCGGTCTGAGAGTTATTGGCTTTTTCGTCCAAGGGGCCCGGTTGGGTTTTAAGGCAAAACCGACCCGGCCGTACTCCACCTGCGTCCAAACCTCGGTATGAGTATGCCAAAAGATCCATCTCACTAATAGGAACTCAACAAAGCTGATGACACGTCAATCGGACGTCTGTCGCTCAAGATATGAGCATTTCCACTCCGAGGGCCCGGTTGGTTTCGTGTACGAACCAACCCGGCCGAACACAAAGTATTCCGAAACCTTGAGTGTGGTATACCAAATCGACCGTCTCGATCCAAGGATCGCATCACCGCTGACGGTTCTTCAATCAGAGGTCCGTAGATCATGTTATGGGAAAAAGACCGACGTCGATTCGAAAACGGGGGGCCCGGGTCCGGGCCGACCCGGCCCGACCCCCCTGGGTCGGACCGAACCGGGTCGACCCGACCCGGGTCCGACCCGGCCCGGCCGGAGGCGCGGCCCGGCGCTGCGGTGCGGCCCGGACGGCGGCGGCGCGGCCTGGGCGCCGCTCGGGTGCCACGCGCGGGGGGCAAAGCCCCAGCTTTCCTTCAGCTGGCGGCGCGGCTGGATGCCGCACGTTGGAGAAACCACCCCCCCCCCTCACGTGGGGCCCTTTCATTGAGAAAAAAGGGGGGGGGGGCGCTGCCCCCCCCCCCCCTTGGTGTAACCGCGGCCCCCCCATTATGGGGGGCCGGTTTTGGCCAACCGGGGGAATTAATTCCCCCGGTTCTTCTCCATTCCGGCCGGCCCAACCAGGCCGGCTGGTCCTTCCTCAACGGGACCGGCAAGGCCGGTCCCCCTTCCGGCTTCCGACACCGGCGGCCCGGCTAGCCGCCGGTCTTCTTGTTCCGCCGCGTCCCGGAACCGGCCGCGACCTTCGTCGTCCGGCGCGGTGCGACGGCACCACGCCCCTCTGTCGCGGCCCCGCTCCCGCCGCGGCGCCTTTGGTTTCCTTCGACGCGGCGCGACAGTGACGCGTTCATGATAATCATTCCATGGCACGACGCGACGGCGCCGCACAATATTTTCCGTGTGATTCCCGCCTGGTGCAACGACACCAAGCCATCTCGTTCATCCACAAGAAAATAATAATAATCAAGAACAAAAGAGGGGGGATTCGGATGTGTTTGTGCGGTCCGGAACCCCCTCTCGTTAGATGATAGCATATAAATATTTATCCTCAAGATTTTCATGCTAGAACCAAGAACGAGAATAAATAAATAATCAAAAACAAACCCCTACCTCGGTTTCAAGAACGATGATCGTCAACGACCCGCGGAAGATGCGTCGCGGTGGTCAGCATCACAGAAGAAGGACTTCGATGTCATGAAGCGAGGATTCGAAGTTCTTTGACGACGATTTCGTCGCGGGAAATCGTCGCGGAAGAGATGACTCGGAAGAAGACGTCGTCGGTATCGCGGGTATGACATCACGGAAGACGGTTCCTGCGAACGTGGTGTTCTTCGTCGATGTCCGAAAGTTCTTCGCGTTCTTCGTCAAAGTTTGAAGAAGAAGAAGAGGGAGCTCTCCAATCCTCTCAAGAGCAATGGAAACCAACCCAAAATAATAAAATAAGCTTAAGATTATTTTATTACACAACCTTCCTCTTAGAATTTCAATGGTTTGAAATTCAAATTAACCCTCCTCAATTAATTAAACCAAGTTGTCAAACATTAATTGAAATGGGTTAAAGGGGAGTTTTTGAGAGAAGTTGAGGAGTTTGGGTTCATGTGGGCCCCACCACACTTAATCCTCCCAAGGGAGGTTATGTGGTTGTGGGTCCCTCCCATAACTCCCTTTGGGAGGTTTTTAAAAAAAACAACAAGTTAAAATAATAATTTGTATTCAACAATTTTTATTTAACTTATTCTAAATTCCAAAAAACTAACTCTCAACCCGCAATAAACGCAACCTCAGAAAAGGTCTCCTTAAGCGAATATCGGTTCTACGAGTTCATCGGTGCCCTCGGAATTTGATTCCAGGAACCGGTTCAAAAGAAATAAATTCCCGCTCATTTGTTCACTGAACGTACCCGAGCCAAACATCAGAAATTGATTCCGGGCACTCCGGGCCTCGGAATCAGGTGCCGTCCGAAACAACGTTCTTGTAAAATTGAAAAGAAAATTAAGAAAAAATTTCCCTTGAATTTTACGGGTCTTTACAATATTATTTTGATAGATTGACTTGATGAAGTGGAACTATATTTTCATTCAAGACAGGTAGGCTGGTAAAGCCATCCTAATATAATAATATCAAATGTTCCCTCATCATCTGCCCCACCATGTAACTCATCAACCCATGTAATGTCAACCACTAAAATTACAACATAGAGAGAACTCATAATTTAAATTCATAGACTATTAATATAAAAATACAACATCCTGATGTATTTGACTATATTTAAAGTGATACCATTAGTTCTGAAATCTCTGAACATTTCAAATGATCTTCGTTATCCCGTTATAAAGGCCATTCTAATCTATTCTGATTTTGAATCTAATTTCACTACTTCTGAGGTATACAATGTAGAGCTAGGCCCTATGTAATTTCAATAATTTTTTAATTTTATAGAACATGATGACGATGAGGTAAAGCATATCAATATTAGACCCTTGTATGTGTCGAGAAGTATATATTACATTTACAACTGATTAGATTTTTTAGTTAATGGTTTGGAGTCAATATTCATCCTATTTGCAAAAAATAATTTATGGGTATATTTAGTTTTACATATTTACTTATATTGTGATTCTTTAGGGGAATGAAAAATGGGATCAAATTTTACTCTATTGAATTATGCTCAAAACTATATTTTTGGACCTAATGTCTATATTTTAATTCTTCATCATCTTGAAGAATAAAACATGAAACATCCTACTAAAAACATTTATTACACCAACATGAAAAAATTGCTCCATCATATCTCTAATGAATCATGTACTATAAAAATGAAAAAATTGTAACATTGAATTGTATTAAATCCATATTTGAGTCATGCGAGTCTCAATACATTATTACATTATTTTGTAGGAGATAAGATAAAAATTCATGATTAATGAGGTTTCATTGGATACATCCAAAAACACTATGTAAATGATCACGACCGGCATAATAATATATATTAATGATTAGTATTTGTTTCCCATCAACAAAATCAAAAAATGGAGTTCAGAATTGGACACATAAATTCCCACGATCTTGATATTAGTCATGGAAGATAAAACTAAAATTAAAAAAGATTTATATAATTCTCCTATTAGTGGTGATGGTTTTAAGGAAAATACCATTACCTTATCACTTGAAGACCAGTGATCCCCAACACTATTAATTTCATCAGATGGAATTGTTGAATCACAATCGGAGAATAGAGGCATCAATTCCATTGAACAATGTAATATTTTTCATTCTTATAACATTAGGTTTTAACCATCTTCAATCATCCATCCTGAAAAGGTAATAGTAGAATAGGATGAAGAATATGAAAAGAAAGGGGCGGGGAAGGAGAAGATTACCTCTTAAATGATCCTCCAACATTTAAGAACGGATTCATTACCACTGCCGATGAAATAAGATATATCTCTTTGGGTTCATTGGAAGAATAATGAAATATATTGATTGTTATATCTACTAAAAACAAATAAAAAATTTGTACATACCTTCTTTTTAAAGAATAATCTATATTTTTTCACCTATAATTAAACAGAAATATCAGGAATCGATCCTGATATGGCCACCTACCACCAGGCCCTACCAAAACATTATAAGGGAAACAAGTTGGCTTCCATAAGAACCCATCAAACTCATACAACCGAATAACAATTCTAAAATGATAATAACACCAAGGAAAACAATATTTGCGATGTTTAGTAGAAAAAATGAATCTGAAAATTCATCCCAATAATAAAGATGAATGGGAAATCAAGGTGTGAATCTACTTAATTTATCTTAACCTACACTGTAAAAAATATGACATCACAATTACAATTACTGATCATATGATCTATAAATGGATTTATATCAAGATATCTAATTCATTTTTAGATTACCTGGATAAAAATATATAAATCTCCCCTAAATATTATTAATTTACTACGTTTAGGTAATGTGAATGTGTATATTCTTATCTGGTGGATCCTGTTAGCCAAAATAATGTTAGTAATACATGATTATGTTTCATGAATCACATATCCAAACCCTTTCTGTAGTATTATTTCAAATTTTTTATTAATTTTTTTGTGGGGAAATCATGGATGTTTTCAGACAAACATTATTTCTTTGAGATCGTCTTCAATAAATTGTGACATAATATCCTGCAAATGCACCCTTCATGGGAATTATATTTTTACCTCATTTAAAATAATTATTTTTTTAGTATTCTATCTTGGAAACAATGTCGATTTTAAAAAATAAATTATCCGTTAAATTTAACCTCATAAAAACCTTAATGAACATAGTGGAATTCAAAAATTACATCCCTTCATTTGATGGTTTATATAAAACATTATAGGTATGTGTTTTTAATTACATATGTAATTGAAAAATGGTACACATTTTAGTGGAATTAAAAATGTAAGGAATTATTCAATAGAATTAAGATATATCTTTTGACGTCTCTAATATTGATGCTTTTAATAGAAGGAATGTTTCCCATCTAATATGTTATTATTTTTTAGTTTTCATTGTGATCTTTGACCATAACAAATAATGATGTTAAAATTGGAAAATGTATTTATGGTCTTACTGAAACCATGCTTGATACATTGACACATTATTTAGAAATGGATAAGAATAGTCTGGCATTAATCTTCAAGGACCAGAAATAAGGAAAATACAAGCATAACTATGTGGTCTATTTCTTCTCTTGAAAAGACCTAATCAAATATATCCTTATCTCTCCCATATTGAATGGAAATTTGGAGTGGTGGGTAGTCATTCTGAAATTATTAGATAATTATTTTTTACATAAAAATTGATATAAAGTCTATGAATTAGCAGGTCCCGTTGTAGAACATCCCACTTTAGAGTAAATACACATTATTACCGACATATTGTACACATTGATCTTCTCTTACATGTCTATCCCAATATATTGGAGATGTATTTTTATGGTGTATATAGAATCCCCATAAGAATAATAATAGAATGCACGACACTCAATATGGGTAGGATAGGTTTTATTCTTATCTACTTATAAAAATATTGTTCTTCTTTATTTCATTTTTTTATTAGAAGTATACACTACTAACAAGGCATAATATCAATCCCTCATTGTAGGCTTATAACTCACTCTCCAAATACCAATGACACATCTAATCATCAATGGTGATTCATAATTTGTAATCAAACAAGTCAACAGTGATTATATTATTCTAAAATAAGACCTATTACCTCATCTTGGTTATGTATGAGAATTTATGGTAAAATTACTCATGGATCAGACATTGACTCATATACCAGTCTCATAGATTGATAAAAAAGATAAACTAGAAAATGAGGCTATAGCTTAGGAATATCTAGATAGTAACAAAAATATTACCATCACTGCATATCATATAATGGTATCATTAATTTTTTAAGGTCACATGGAAGTGATCAATAAGGACATTTCCAACCCTAAATCAGATATTTTTGTAAATGGATGGATGAATCTTATACTAAAATATATAAAAAGTAGGAAAATTTCATTAGACATAGTCAAGAAAGATATTTTATGATGGTGGACTATCAATTTCATTATCAATGACATTCCATGTAATCAAAAGTTATTCTACAATGAGTCTTTGATTGCCTTCTCCTCAAATGTATTAATGGAAATGAGACTATAACCATTATGAATGAAATTTAATGTCATTACTTATGGTTCTAATCAACTGGGAACCATTTTTTGGAATAAAAATCAGATGACTTATTATTTATAGTATTAAATGATGCATGGTTGTCCACAATTCACCATAATGATCAATTCATATCAACTACATTCCAATTTCATCGATCAACCTCAGATTTGTTTTAAATTATTCCAAATACACATGGAAATTTTCTGAATTGGAAATGTCTTTTTAGGGCCTCAACACCTCCCCCTCCAACTGTTATGAATTTTAATGTATATTCTTACTAATATAAATGACTTATTAAAAAAGGCCAATGAACTACCCATAAAATAATTTATGATAATAATCATCATCAGTCTCATGATTTCTCATATAATAACCAGGATTGGTGTCCCTCATATGATATTGATGGAAAATAAATCTAACTATTGATCTTTAAAATTGAAAATGATGTAATCAGAGCATAAAATTGAATCAAACCATTATTCCCACTATTATATTTTCTAATATGGAGATATATATGATTTTGAAAACTCTATCAAATATAATCTAAAAATGATGGGAAACAATAAGAAATCCTAGACCAACTAGCTTCTATATTCTGTTTGGACCTACCAAACCATTACTTGTACACTTACGTAGGCAACCCTGTATTCCCATGCATATGAAAAAATTGTTTTATCATTAAATTCCAATTTCATTCACTTCATATATTCATTATTGAATTTTTTTTTCAAATCAGAAGTCTGAAAAACATTTGGATGAATTTACATTGATCAATGAGAAGAGACTATTCATTTGGGATAACTTAAAAATTTATAAAAAATATATAGAATAATATGTAAATAAGAATGTTTTCCTTAATTAATTCCTACAAGGTTAACATGTTTTTTCACTCAATGCCCTAATGATACCTTAGACGAAACCATAAATTCATGAACGAAAATCGAAAAGGCCTTTTGATATCCATTATAAATATTCTAGCAGTTCATATACATTGATCACCTAAGACGATAATCATATTATGTCCCAATCAATGTTATATGTATCATAGAATATTTCATATAATTAAAGTCCACTAGTTCTAGCCACATGAACAAAAACAACAATACAAAAATAGTCCTCACCATACAAATTCAGTTTCCACGGAATAGTTCTAATCTCAAAATCATAAAATGTATGAACCATAGGAATATAGTCACTTGTTAAATTTATTGATAATGTATACATAAAATAATGTTCAAATGTTTTATTAGCTTATACACAAAGAATATAATGCTCTAGGTGATAATCATATGAGTAATGAAGTGAAAAGAATGGGATGCCTCATAAAAGATGATTACCCAAATTATTAGGAATCTTTTCTAGTGAGAATATTCTTAAACATGAGGGAATATTTTAAAATTTTATTATTTAATGAATGTTTAGGAAGATTTTCTCATAATAGGATTTACTATGTTACCAAGAATATTTTCTCATTACATGAATTTTCAATGTGATGAGAAATGTTTCTCATGAGATGATTTCCATAATTCATGTACAAATTTCCTCTGGAGATGATTTACTGAATTCTTGGGAAAAATTTCACATTAGATAATACGCATAATTGATATGAATATTTAATGCATAATCCCCAAAAAAACATTTTGTACCTCCTTTTATTGAACATGTATCATTACTACATGAAATTAAACATTGTGGATTGTCTTGAGTTCATGAAATTAAAATGAACATGACTCATCGTAATCACCAAACAATAAACTAAATGGAAGTCCCTTTTATTTTTTGGATAAATCTAAGAACTATGTATGGATTTGTTCTATAACGACCATGAATTTTATCAATGTAAATACCGTTATTATGAATAGGTCATATAATATAAATAAAAAACATTACATATAGAATGAAAAAAATATAATTCCTATAAATTAAGAATAATACATTATTCATTAAATAATCCGTTAATAATTCCTAATACAATAGTGGGTTGATAAATAAAAAAATAGATAATATCATTTGGAAGACATGGATATACTTGACCCACTATAATGTTCACACTAATAAAGAGATCTATTCAAATAAAGCTTAATGTTAATAATAAAACATTTATTTTAAATATGAAATTACATATATAACCATTATATAAAAAACAAATTTAATGAATAATGAAAAAATGAAAATTATTTATATAAATTAAGGAATCTATAGCATTGTAATAGTATCCTAACTATTTTTTTAGTAATGTGACCATTGGGAATTGTAATATGGTTGTAATAATTGAATCCTCACCTATAAATGTATAAATAAAATTTATGAATATATTCAATGAAAATATGATATGTTTATAAGATTATGAAAGTAAATAAATGTTTATAAATGATAACTCTGGTGCTAGGTTTTTTATAAAAAAATGTTTATTTACAATTTTCTAAAAAATATAAATATTTAACATAAAATATACTTTCATAAAATAGATTCATAAATTAATTTTAGGTTTTATTATAACATAATATCTATTAATGATAACATAAACAATTTTTTAATTGGTTATAAAATTTATTATAATATTAAAAACATTAATTTTCGAAAAAATAATGATTTTACTAAAAATAAAATTTCGCATATTTGGAAAATTATTTTGATAAAATGCAGTCCATATCTATAATCCATAAATAAAATATAGTTTGGTTAGATTATTGTTCTTATTATAAAATATTTGAAATTTTCGTGAATTTTCATATTCTGTAAATTTTTGTATTTAAAAAATAAATTAATTTTTGTGTCCGGAACAATGTATGGATATTTAAAGAACCCATAAGATCAAAAACTCTAGAATGGTTTAATATATTTAGTCATAGGAACCAATACTATTGATAATCATGATCCAAAATAATGATAAAATAAATAAAATAATCAATAACACACTTCTACCCCTATAAATACCAACTCTCACCACCCCCTATCATCACACCTCATATGCCATGATGCTTGTATAAAATATAAAAAATTACATTTCCAATACTCCTCTGCACATCAATGACTTCATGGTATAAAACAAAGACCAAACCCAGGTTCCATATGAGGTTCTAAAGGAGACGGCATTCATGAGGTAAAATCCTTCTTCTTTATATTTTAAATTATTTTGTTCTTCAAGATTATTGTAACCTACACAATAAAATAACCACGATAACTCATATATCATATATATACTATAATTTAATGCATTAATAGAATTTTAATAATTAAATCTATTATCTTATCCTTATATTTTAAAAACTAAAACCTCATCTGTGATTCGTGGAGTCACCACCTTCATGGAAGATGTGGTTTTTTCTTCATTTCCAGCTTTTACGGATGGTCATAAAACCATTTTATGGTTAAATTACATTATAATATGTATATTATAACTTATTTAAAAAATTTAACCAATATATTAACACTATATTATAAAATGATACTAATTAATTATAGTCATAAAAACCACTGAAATAAACTAGTAAATATTCATTAACATTTTATCTAATGAATCATTCTCATATTTGTAGAAAAAATGAAATATAAAACCTTTTAAAATTTACGAATTAAATTAATACCATTTTACTACACTTAATTATTTTTTATTTTATTTGGAAACAACTCCCATAATAATACTCCTGGTAACTGACCATAAAACCATGAAACGAATGCTTTTGAAACAACGAAATGTAACACTTTAACTCAAAAAATATTTCCTTAAATGAACATAATAAAATTATAATAATTATAAAATATCTGGGAAAAATTATGAATTAATAAATTAATGTGTTTAATTTAATTATATATGACATTAAGTTCGAGTACATAACACATTCAGACATATGGTCATAGATCCATCTGAAACTCCAAATAACCTTTGGGTTATACAATATATATATTTAAACCAATGTATTTATCAATTATTCTTATATAAATATTATATATTATTTTTATATGTTAAAAAATTATCTATCCAAATAAATCCATACTTTTCTTATTTGGAAATAATTGTGTTAGAATGTTCCCTTGTCAATTCCTCACGAAAAGAAAGACTGATTAAATGGAACTTCCCCATTTTATACAAATTTCCAAGAACAAAATATAAAATATTTTAAAACATAATAATTTTTTATAAACTAAATCATATTTTAATTAAATCATATCATTAGATCATTTATTTTCTTATATAAACTTGAATTCATGTTTTTCATTTTAAATACTCTTTAATATTTTCCTTTAATCCGTACTAATGTGGATTATTTCTAATGATTTCAAAACACTAGTGTTTATGTACCCATTATAGTTGGATGTCATAATTCTTGTTATATTATTATATTTATTCATTATTGATGACAAATTATTTAAATCAAATCTTTCATTAATTCTATTATGATACACCATTTAGTTATTTTTATTACCTAATCATGATAGCCATTTCATTCCATGGGTAGCCTTTATGTTTATCTTTCAAGTTTGATTCAACATATGGCACACATATGAATGAATATTATATTTAGGTCTAAAAACATATCATTCAAATTCATTGTGTAATTATTGAGGCTCATGAGATGTCACTTATGAGATTATGGAGTAACCTAATCTATTATGAGTCTTCTTCCACCATTTTGATATATTATTGGATGTTATACTTGAATAATGTTCATGTCATGTAGTATGTTGCTTTTCCATTCCTTTATTTCAATGGTAATATGATTCCATGTTTTTTCTATGGTTCGATGATACTATTCATGTTCCATTAATTTTATGTTAACACGTTGTGCTTTCTAGCTCATGTGTTATGATATATTTCCATGTTTATTACCTTACAATGTTTTTTATCTCATTACATTTTTCTATGTATTTACCTGTAATTTGTTATTAAATTACAAGACATCAAAAGAATTTATATTCTTGTAATTGATGATGATTAAATATATCTTTTAATTGGGATTATTTTTAAGAAAAAAATCTTTATATGAACTGGAATTTTCATTCCTTTTTTTTATTTGATGGATAATTATCCTTAAAATGTTGTAATAATATGTTTAAATGGATACAGTCTCCATATTTGGTATCAAAGTGTGGTCTAGTTATTTATTGTCGATTATGACTATAATACATTATTAAGAACGCTGCAGATAATTCTATAAACCTAGACAAACTATATTCATTCACATGTAACCATAAGTTATGATATACATTCGATTTATAAGATTATACTCTTATATTCAATATTTCATTTTTATATGATCATTTCTAATTATTCAATCCACAAAAATTTATTTTATTTTATTATATTAGTTTATGGTAGGAAATAATAAGAACCCATGAAAAAAACCAATTTCCATAGGAAATTTCACAATTTCCTCAATGATATTACAAATATGATAGGAATGAGAGACTATAATATCATAATAGTACATTCACAACTACATCAGGTTATGAATAATGACATAAATCATGTTGAACTACCTCATTCTTATATGGAATAGAATGTTTCAATCAGATACTATATGTATAATATGCCTCATGTATTTAGTGAATATTTTGATCCAATTATCACTAAAAAAATTGATTAACACAAATGAAAAGATATTGTCTATCCTTAAATGCTCAGAAGAAGTGAATGTTGTGTTTGATAGTTTATAATTTTTATGGTGAAGCTAGTCAGTGGTGGAAATTGGAAAAAAAAATCAAAGGAAGATGTTCATTTAATAGATTAGGATGGAATGAAGAAAATATTTTTCAATCTATTTTTTTCTTAAACACTTCGTGTTAATATGGGGTGCGAGATCCAGGCATTAAATAAAATGGAATATTATTAAATAATGTTGTATGAATCAAGATTCAAATTAAATGTAATATAAAACTATGGATTTTTCATTAACATAAAAATAAATTTGGATCACATATTTAGTGAATGAAATATTTTTCTATGAAAATAAATGTCAATTGAAGACATTTATAGTTACTACCAAATTTTCTTTGGTGTACTTACAGTTGAGATAGAAATTGGAGACTCTTGATTGTCATGTGGGATTAGCGATAAAAAGAAGAATATGGAGTTTAATATGGGAGGATAAATTTTGAAATCCTATGAAGGAAAGAAAACACAACATCCCACAAGTTAAATGTGGGGGAAGAAGAATCATTGAAAAAACCTTTGAGGAACCATGAGATATTTAAAATGTAGAAGATAGAGTCATCTGGATGAATATTTCCCTTGGGATTTGGTGAAGCAAAATAATGAGGAATAATAAAAATAAGGTCCAAATAATCACTCGGGATTTAATATAGTGTTTCAATTGTAAAGGAATATAGTCATTATTTGTCTTAATTCCCTAAACTATACTTTTTTATAGTGATAAAAAAACAAACCCCTAGGTAGTAAGGAAGGGAATATTTTATCACTAATAAAATGGTTGATATTGATATTGACGAGATTATTGGTACACTTTTTATTTATTCATGAATATCGAACATACTTATTTATTAGGGTTTTACACATTATTTCATTTCGTGAATGTTTAGTAGTACTATTCAAATAGAACCTCAAAATATTAAATGAAAGTTATCTGTGAGTTAATTAAATGGGAAAATTATTGCATTTTGTGTATATAATTTCAAATCAAACAATTTTTTGGACTAAACCTCCCAAATAAAAATTTTCTAACGTCTTTTAACGGAGTTTTATGCAATATTGATCATTGATTGGATGTCATTATACAATGAAAACATCATCAATAATGAATAGGAGATCACTCATCACATCCTAAAAAATCCTCCATTTCTATACAAGTTTGATGATGAGGATTATTTTCATTTAGAATCATAATACCAATTATGGATACCATTTCATTATGAGAATTAATAACTTGCTCAAATTATTGTGAAAAAGTAGGGAATCAGGCTTGAAGACATGCCCATCACGAGGGAGTACACTGGTTTCTTCACTGATGAATTTCAATATTTTCCCTTTGATCATGAGGTTGAGTTATTAATTGATCATGTTCCTATATATCTAAATTTTTCAAAATCTCATTATAGGATGGCCACTATTGAGCTTGATGAAAAAATTAAATAGCTATTATATAATTTGGAGAAGGCTTTTATATGCCCAAGTGCTTCACCATGGTGTATGTATGGCCTCTTCAACAAGAATAAAGATGGATCATTAAGACTCTACATATATTATTGTGTGTAAAAAAAATATAACGAAAAATTATCCATGACTCTATTAGATGACTTGTTCAATCAGCTATGTGGCTCCAATTATTTCTCTTTGCTGGACCTAGGGTTCGGATATATCCAGTTAATCTTGGGGAATGAAAATATTTACCATGAATGAATATTGAATGGGTTATGGAAACTATGATTTCATAGTGATTACATTAGGACTCATTAATACAACAGAAATATCCATCGACATAATGAATAGTGTCTTTAAAAAGTACCTATAAAAATTTTTCGTAGTCTTTATTGATAATATTCTAATATACACCAAGAGAAATGAGGAACACAATGATAATTTGAACACTATTATAAATACCGTAGGAAGGGGTAAAATTTATGTGATGTATATCATATGTGACTTCAAGATGGAATAACCATCATTTTAGGGGAATTTTATCACTATAATCATAATATCTATATATATCCATGAAAAATGAAACAAGAGAGTGGGACTGAAAAACATATGCAATGAAGATCTGTAGTTTCCATGATCTATCATGGTATTACATATGATCTGTGAGGATCTTATCACCATTTGAAAAACCACTATTAATGATAAACAATAAGGGAGTAAATGTTTTCTAATCTTGTGACTGTGAAGTCTAATTTTAAATATTTGAAAAATAGGATTATTACAACAATAATAAATACACTATTAACATATGGGATAATATTTAAGATATAGAATGATTTTCCATATCAATTATTAAGTACTAATATGATGAAAAATTATAAAGTGATAGCCCTTGACTCATCATATCTAAATAAGGATGAGAAAAACATTCCCATGCATGATTGAGAGTTAGAGGATGTGATATTTATAGTGAAAATCATGTGGAATTATCTCTATTTGGAAAAGTGTGAGATATATAATGTTTAAAAGTTATTCCCATATATATTTAACCAAAAAGTGTATAATATTCCTTAGATAATATGGTTATTTATCACCACTTATTATGACTAGTCAATCCAAAACCCTCATGGTAATTAAATAATGTGGAAAATCCTTTATGTTGAAAAGATCTTGAAACATTATCAATAATGAGAATTGTGAAAGATCCAGTCATATTAGAATTGAAATTGATAGAAATGGTAATAATTTAAGAAGTAACAAAATCAATAATTTATAAAATAATTTCCCAAACATTACTTTTGGTGCCGATAATTATTGTTCAAAGAAATGATGTGGAAATTCCTAAGAAGATAGAATCTAACAAACAATTTAAATCCCTAGAGATCATAATTGATAAGTTTGAAGACATAAATATTTTGGTCAAAACTATGTATACTATCAAATCATGAGAAAAATATATAAATTTTTCATGATTAAAATATATTTACATTATATATCTATCTGTGGTGAAAAATTATGTATTCAAATTTCCAAGAGTAGTAATAGTGGGAAAATATATAGAAATTGATCATTGAATGTAAATAAATGTTCTTGATATGTCAGCAAGTGAATGGTGAATGTAAAAAATCATAAGGGGATGATAAAATAATTACTCATATAAATATCTAAATGGAAAAACTTCCTCATGGACGTTTGTATCAAATATCATATGAAATCTAGATGAAATAATAATATATTATTTTTTGGATCAGCTTACAAAGAGAGATAACTTTACAGAAATTCAATAGGATTTCTCATTTTAATAACATGCATAGATATACATCAAGGAATTAGTGAGGATTCATGGAGTACCATTATCAATTACATTTGACTGTGATATGAGCATTACCTCTATGATCTAGAAAATTCATCAACATGATCTAAACAATGTGTTTAACTTCAGTAGATCTTATCATTCAAAAACTGATTAAAATCTGAGTGGAATATTCATATAATAGAATACATGTTTAGAGAATGTTATATGGACATAAAATGATTTTTGGATCAACATATTACAAGGTTTTATTTCCCTTACTAAAATATTTTCCACTAAATTATTCAAATAGACCCATATGAATTTATTGTAAATTATATAGATCATTAACATATAGGGATGAAAAATGTGAACGTAACCTTCTTAGAACTGAAATATTTGAATAAATTGTAGAAGAGTTTAAAACTATTCAACCACACATCATGGTATCACATATTTGAAAAAATATATTTACATATAATTATTGATGGGACAATGAGTTTGAGGTTGGTGATAATATATTCCACCACATGACATCATAGATGAGGATCATGAGATTATGGAAGAAAAGAAGTCCATGTCCCATGTACATTGACCTTTTTTATATTTTTATCATATATGAGCTAATACATATAGAATAGCACTTCCCCTACCATGTATTAAATACATGATGTGTTACAAAAATTCAAATTGAAAATGTACATACTAGAACCCTCACAGGTACTACATTTAGTGGTGACAAAACTAGAAAATGATCTCTCTTACGGGGAGTATCCATTGAAGTTCTTGGACCGTAGAGTTAATTTTATAAACAATTAGACTAAACACATGAACTATTTAATATGGGAAAACCATATGTACAAAATGTTTTCATGGGAACCAGGGGAAGAAATGATAGATAAATATCCGCATATATTTTCCCCTTATGATTTTAAATGAAATTAGAAGGAATAATTTTCATAAGTGGGGAGGAATGTAACGACCATGAATTTTATATATAAAAATTAACTTCTTAAAATCATGTCATATAATATAAACAATAATAATAACATATAAATGTAATAGTTATCTCATAGATGAATAATGATCCTTTATATTTCAAATAAAACAATAGGAATTTCAAATATTATAGTGGGAAGATAAATGAAAATCAAGTATTATGAACAATATAATTCAGATATACTCAATCCACTAGAATGAACACACTCATGAAAAGATATATAGGAAGAAAACATAAATTTTATATTAAAAAATATATTTTTAAGATGAAATTATATATATAATTTTACGATAATATATAATAGGATAAATAATTAATGAAATATGTGGTATTTATGTAAATTAAAGAATCTATATTGTCAGAATAGTAATATGACCATTATAATAATAATGTAATCTTCGGGAATAATAATATGGATGTTAAAATAGTAACCCCACCTATGAATGTATATATAAAATTCATGTATATTCTTATGAAAAATATGATATATTTATATCATGCTATAAGTAAATAAATATTTTAAAAATGATATATTTATTGTTGGTTTTTTTATAAAACATAAATTTTTATTTATAATTTTATGAGTAATATAATAATTTATAATAATAATTATCTTCATAAATGATATTCCTAAATTTTTATTATTTTTTATTATAATTATTAGATAAATTTATGGGACCTTAATTAATTTTTCGTAGGGTTATAAAACTAATTTTAACATAAAAAATGGTGTTTTTCATATAAATGATTTTTTTAATTAAAAATTAAATTTATCATATTTAGAAAATAATTTACATTAAATGGACTCAAATTTTAAAATCTAAAAATAGAATTTTTTATAGTAAATATTAGGCATTTTCCCAAAAACGATGCATTTTTTGATGAATAGTGAAATACTGTAATTTAGGTTATTTAACATATATCTGAATTTTTTAATCAAGGATGATGTAGGATCCAATCATCTAAACAATACATAATAATTTATTTTATTTTTTCACTTTAATCAACAATATTTATAGTATTTATGAAAAAAAATAAAAAATGATTAAACATTTAAAAATACCCCTCTCTTCCCCTATAAATAACACCCCTCCCCATCCTGTCTCATAAAACATTATAAGATGAAACTATTCTCTAAATTCTATCCAATTAACATACTAATAATATTATTGAGGTACAAGACCTATTGGTATCAATAAAATACCAAACCAGAGTTCATTATGGGGGTTCTCAAGCAGACGACATTTGGGAGATAAAATCCTCCTTCTTTCTCATTTAAATTCCCTGTTTCTACATCCTTATCCCAAAAACCCTTATCCAAAACCACATGATAACTAAAGTATCATATATATAATATAATTAACTTTTTTAATGTAATACATGTATCAAATGTTCATTATTATCCATTTATTCTAAAAATTAAATCATCGTACGTGATGTGTTGACTCGCCACCTTCATTGATGACAAATTTTTATTTTTCATTTTTACCATCAAGGATGATCATAAACCATTTTTTGGTTAAATTATATTATAATATGTATATTATAACTTTTTTAGTATTATATAACAATTATTTATCTGAATATTTAATTAAACTATTCACGTTCGTGATGGTCAGAAAACCCTCCAAAATAACAGAATCATTTTTCAACAATGTTTCATCTAATGAATCGTTATAATATCTTAAACAATGTCATATGGTAGAATTTAAAATTATATAATAATATTAATAAAAATTCATTTTTCTTCAAGATACACTTTCTCATTTGAAATGTACTCCCATAATTATACTCAAGGGGATCGACTATAAAATCTTGAAATGAACGCTCCCAAAACAACAAAACTAAACATTATAACTCATATAAATTGACATAAATGAACATAATAAGATTATAATAATTATAATATAAGTTGAAAAGTTTATTAATTAATTGAGGAGTGGATCTAATTTTATTAACCAGGACATTAAGTGGATGCACGTAACACATTAATACAAAATTTATGTGATCCCTCTGAAACTCTAAATTACGTATGGTTTATGATTTTCTATCATTACAATGACACATTTCTTAATTATTATTATCTAATTATTATATCTTATGTATATATTGTGATAAAATATTACTCTATATCAATTAATCCTTTTTTATGTTGAAATACTTGTTTAAAGGTTCCCTTTTAAATTACTACCATCAAATAAGCATGATTAAAAGAAACATCTCCATTTAAATAAAATTTTCAAATACACACCATTAAATATTTTAAGAAAGTATTATAATTATAAAATCAGTCATTATTTATGAAAATCATTCATTTTTACATTTATAGTTTTATACAAACAAATAATCATATTTCGTCATTAAATACTATTAAATATTTTCCCTTATACCACACTAAAGAGGCACGTTTCTAATGTTTCCAAAACACTATTTTTCATGCAATCACTTAAATTAGACACCATTAATCATTATATTTTCTTATTTCATAGATAATTATTTTATATAATTTATATAAATACCATATTTCTTGGATACCATTATGATACTCCCTTCGAATATGTTTTATGACATGATTATTATACCCATTTCATTATATTGGTAGCCCATATGTTTATACATTCTGTTTGATTATTTATACCATAGACATGTTCATTTAAATGTTTTTATTGGTGAACCTATATAGTACTCCAATTCACGGGGTAATGCTTTAGTCTCATTATAAATTATGTTTTGGATTGTGGAGTAATCCTAATCCATTATTGGACTTTATCCACCACTTGATATAGCCTTGGCAGTTAGCCTTGAATCATGTTTATGTCATGTTTTATTTTTCTTCTACATTCCTTTGTCTCCATTATCATATGATTCCATGTTCTATGTTCTATGTTCTTATATGATTATTAATGTTACATTCCTTTTATGTTATCTTTTTATGACATCTAAAACATGTGTTATGCAATATTCTCAAGTGTATTCATTTATAGGGATTCTGATCTAATTATTTATTTCTATGTATTTCCATAGGATAAAATATGTAGATATATGATCCAAAATGAATTTATAATATCATTGTAGATGATTAATAAATAGATCTTTTCTTCTAGATCCATTTCAGGTTCCTAATATTCCAAAGACACTATACATTACCATTTGTGTTTTTTATTTTATGAATAACTATTCATAAAATCATGTAACAATCTCTGAAAAATGATAGGGTCATTATATATTCTCACTTTGATAAGATACATATTGATTCCAAGGTCCACCATCCTATCCCCAAACACCTAAAAGAATCATCCCCATTTCTTTTATATGTGTCAGATCATTGCTAGGAATATTTACCCATGTCAACATATAGCATAATTCATAGTGACATAGGATATGTAGTGATTACTATACTATCTCCCTCGTTAGCTAATAAAATTTCCAAAATCATGTACTATTTTCATCACCATTGTTTGACAATATGCTATTAATTAACATTTAATTCCTCCATACCAATGAACGATGAAACTCAATAACCCTTTTTGTTATTCTATTACACCAATAGATTTCATTGATTCACCCCCAAACAATAAGGGAAACCCTAACTATTCATTATTTCTCACACTAATCATAGTTCACATTGGATTATGAATCTTTTTTGGGGTTTCCATTCATATTAATGATAATTTTTATCTATGCACCCAAACATTATACTTTTCATATCTCTTTAAAAGTTTTTTTCTTGATATATCTCATACATTATATTCATAATGGGTTACCCAATATAATCCAATCCATAATAAAAAATACCCCACGCCATTTTATATAAACATGATATTTAGCAGGATCCCATCATAGGATTCTCAATTATCTCATAATCATGTGTTCATGAAATTAATCCTTTCCCCTTAAAAGAACACAATTTTATGTTGGGAACAATCATACCACTAGAACTACACATTTCATGATTCTCATTTAAATGACATATGTAGAGACGTCCAAATAAAAAATTTAGGTCTAGCCACAATATGATAAAAAATGATCCCTCCAAGTGATTTTTTTGACCAAATCCATGAGTCCATTAGAGAAGAACATTGTGTGGCTTGATTCTATTCTCAATGATATACATAATGAAACTGGGATCCTATATCTTAGTTAATCATCAATTTAGTAAGGAGTCTCAACACATTATTAAGATTAATCAATTCCATGTATGGATAAAATTTTCCTAGACGCAATACTATAAAGGAAGACAAGATTTACATTCTCTATAGTGGTAAACAGTAGATAAACATCTAAAACAGATTATGTTAAATTTCATGTTTAACATCCCTAATGTATTATGTAAAACCGTAAATTTTTATGGCCCTATCATGAGAGAACCATTAATTGTAGTCCTTGTTTCCTACCAAAATTACTATTAAAACTATGTGTGGATTGATTATAATCTCAAGTAGATATGTACTGATGCATGGATCCTTTATTCCTAATCCACTATGTACAATAAACAAATCCTCTTATGGAACAAATCAGCTAGATCTATGTGTGACATTATCGGCACAGTCATTCCGTACATCATTCTAAATATGTTAAGTGTAATCAGGATTTTTTCACCAAACAATCACACATTTTATTTTAGTAAACTCATATCCCCATAATAATCCTTTTTATATTAGTGATAAAGGTATTCATCTCTAAAGTACACCTTTGTTTTGAATGTGACGCCCCAAAAATCTAAATTATGAATACTGTACTCGATTGTCTGTATGACACTAGAAACCTTGCGCATAAGGTAATATAACATAAAAATAATGTATAATATATTTCTTTTTAAAATATATTATATACATTTCAATTCATACATAATAGATTTAGCATGCGTTACAAGCAAGGGATAGATTTTTCGATGGCATGTGTTACAAAAGCGAGTTTTATCGAACAATAATATATTCTTAATATATAATGAGATATAAACTAGTTATTGAATTATTATTGATGTATAATAGATTAAAATTATGTTTTTTAAAAATAAATATGAAATTAATCAGTTACAAAATAATTATAATTTATTATTAGAAGTAATTGAATATAAGGTTTATAGTTTTATAAAAAACTATTTTAAAACTAAAAAAGTTATTTTATTCGAATAAGATTAAAGAATTTCAATTAGTGAGTCATATTAATGTAATATATTTGTATATATATATATATATTATATTCAATAAATTGTTTTTATTTTCATTCAATGGACATCATAGTCTTACGTTAGGAACAAAGCCAATTTTACACATAAAACCTATATTTTTATATAAGAAATTTTATCACCTTTTAATGGATTACCCTTATTAAATATTTATTTTTACACATTAATTGATTTAATATGTGAAAATAAATATCATATTTAAAATAATATCTTAATAATTATGTTTGGGTGATATTTTTATATTTTTATGAGACATTTCATTTTTTATTTCATAGTTATTAATGATGAATTATATTTCAGAAATGTTTTTTATCTAAATTATTATATGGTTAAATTATATTTTTAATTTATTTAAATTAAATAGTTAATATTTTTAACATTGTAATACATTTTTAGTCATTCTAATCTGTTTAACGAATAAATTGAGTATAAAAACCGTAAATCATTCTGATGATTTTACATTAAAAACATGTTCTGTCGTCCCATCCCATGGGATTAAATTTAACTTAACTTTTTCCCCTTATATAATTATAATTATTAAAAAATTAATCAACATTTTAAAACCTATTAATTTAAAATATCTAATAATAGCATCTTTTTACCAATAATATATGTGAAAGTGACTGATATTAAATATAATGATTAATGTTAAATTATTATTAATAAATGGAAAACCATGTTTTTACTGCCCAAACAAAACCTATAAACAAGTCCAAGACATATTGTATGGACATATTTCAAGAATATATTCCTTTTTATCAATATTTTACAATTATTGGATCTATTTTAACATTATAAATGTGCCTGTAATTCCATTGTGAAATTATTAAAAGAGTGCAACTTCTCGTCCATTATAATAAGCCATCCTCTCCTCCCACATCCTCACACCTCTCAATTTACTTCTACATGACCTAGATCTACCCTCTTAGCTCCTATAAATCACATCCCTCATTATATAATCTATCCATTAGAAAAAATAAATCAATGGAATCATTTTTTTCAAACCAATAAGAGTTACCTGATTAAGAGATAACATCATTCCTTGAACGTTTTAGTTCTATTCTCACTATCCAAACCACAAACATTATTATTATATTCTGGTATAGGAAAAAATTATTCCTTAATATACTATTGTATTGCTTTAAAAGGGTTCTAACTACAGTTACACACTATTCTATCTAATGTGTAATGAACATAATGTTTCTTGGTGTGGCGAACTACTTCCTGAAGAAATGATGATTTTTATTTTATTACATTACCACCACTCATGGTGGTAATTATAATGAAAAATATATTTATATATGATGTATATGATATTTGTTATTTATTTATACTTATTTAATTCTTTTATTAATCATACCATTAATAATTTCTATTTCACACTGATACGATAACATTGATTGAGGAAGTGGAGACTACAACCCCCTCAAAGCGACATGATTCATTCACACTATACATGGATTGTATAAATGATTGTTTCAATTAAAAATATGTGACACAATAAAGATATATATTATATTAATGACATATTAATATTTCTTGTAGTTTATTATATATATATATATATATATATCATTTTCACTATTAACCTTTCACAAACATACAATGTGATAACGTTGTTTGTAGACGTGTGGTCAACCGCCACATAGACACAACATGATTCGTTTTAAATCACAATAATTATATATATATGTTTATTTTATTAAATAATATGTTATTTTGGATTAAAGGATCATTATGTAAATAGGTATACTTACTTACCCTCTTCCTATAACGATCATTAAAAAAGGAGCACGTTACTCATTCTTACGTACGACATACCATCTCCATGATTGTAACATTGGATCATTTTTCAGAAAAAATATTTTATTATTTATTATGAATTTATTATTTATGTATAAATATAATAATTAGGTCATTATTATTCTTTATATGTTATATAATGACCCCTTTGACCATTATTGACCTACCAAAGTCATTTTTGATACATAAATAGAAATTAGTCAAAACACCCAACATAGATAAATTTTTTTATGTAGTTATATAAAACATAGTATAAAGTGAAATAAAATTAATGATAAAGCTATAATATATTCTAAATAAAGTAATTATTTAATAAAATTTTATTATTCATTATGTTAAGTGAATTTCACTCATAAGGAAACTCAAGGGAAAATATTTTAATATCACTTTTTACATCGGTGAGATAAATGTCATGTTCACCAGTTATTTATTTTGTGTGGTGTATCTGCAGAACATTTATATTTATTATATAATAAATTACATTACCTTTATGGTATTCAAAAAATCCATTTAATATTATTCCTTTATGACGTTTCTGATGTATAATTTTTCAATGTTCTATGGGACACTTTGGAAATTTTAGATATTATTTTCCTCAACAATAACATTAATAATCATTCAATGGTAATTTAATTTGAGAAACTTATTTGAATATTCTTAAATAAAACCATTAATTTTATATCCTTTGGTTATAAATTACCATTTTTATGTATCAGGACCATTTATTCACTCTTTGGTACTGAAAATGTATCTGAATTGTTTTTAGAAAACCTTATATTGTCTATCTCTTTAGTTAGAGAACCTATTTTAAAATAAAAACATGTTTGATTAAAATTATTTAAAAATTATTTCATAATTTTTATTAAAGACATTTTTTTAATTTTTTTCTTTTATGAATTTTTTTAGAAACACCTTAATGTCACTTTCTCAATAAATAACCTTTCAAACCATTTACCGTGTTAATGGAACGTCCTATTACATAATGTAGAATGTAAAATTTTTCCTACTATAATTTATTAAATCAATCCTTTTCAGGTCTAAAATTATAAATAATAAATTATATTTTTTTAAAATTTATATTATATTAAAAATTTTTTACAAAAAATTTACAAAAGAAAAGGATATTTTCCTCAACAATGGATATATAATATATATTTATAGTATTTCTATTCATTAATAGTAAAATCCAATTTTTTACTCTGTTCCGGATTTATTATAATTTTAACATATTTATTCTACCTCTAGATGTTTTATTATTTATTTGGGAATGGATATTAATCACATTCATTTCATTGGTTCATTTTTTGTTCCAATGAAATATTCAATCTTAATTTATCATTGAACATTTAATTTCCCCCAAATTATTCTTTTCATTTATCGATAATATTACTATTTTATAAACCATATACCATTTTACATGTGGTGTGAAATATGATTGTAATTTGATTATTTGGGGATATAAAAATAATTTTTTATTCTTTATTAAATATGGATTTTTGATAAAGAATATTGTTTATTGTTGTTATTTGATATTAGGAATTATTTGGAGTGGAAATTATGGGTGAAGCCTAGACATTATGTGGCTATTGGATGGATAACTATGTTATAATGATATAAGATTGTTTTGAAAAGTAAATATGTTTCTATCCATGGATTTATTCAAACTTGAGAATGTTCTTCATGGTATAAGTTTTCATGTTCCTCAGACATGAAATCCATTAAGAAATAATTTTCTTTTATATTAGTTTTGGTTATTTTTCATGTAAGATATTTTGAATCCACATGTATATGGAGACATTTAATTTTTATTTATTTGATTAATTAGAATGTGTTTTTGTTTCTTAAATTACCATATTTATTTTTATATTTCTAATTATTCAAATGAAATGTGTTTCTTATGATTACCATGACATATTATTTATGAAAATCTCTCTCAGTTTATTCATTATATGGATGGTGAGTTATGTTTTTTAAAATTTAATAATTATTATTCTCATTGATTCTAATATTTATTCATCTATATGTTTCCCTTACTGTGCATTTTAGATCAATGTTATTAAGTTTCTTTCCCCAGGAATCATAGAAGCTTACTATGAATGATATAATGGGATTTATTATATAAAAGAATGTTATACATGAAGTAGTTTATTTAAAAGGAATAAAAAATTATGTTGTAATTAGTGTATTATTTTCACATATATGTATCTAGTTTACTAATACTTCTAAAATATCAGTCCTCTACAATTTTATTCCTTGTAATCATGCCAATGTAATTGAGAGTAGACACCATCTCCCGGCTATATGAGGTTTGGTCACCACATTTGGTATTATAGGAATTTTAATAGAAACCTTGGGAACTAGATTTAGGAAAACATATATTAGAAATGAAAACACTAAGGTATAATTTAAAAACAATTATTGAAGAACATCCTAAAATTTTGTTAGGGTAATGATTATATGGGTCTTTCGAGAAATATATCCTTTTCTAGATAATATAAGTGGACATGGTTCTATCAGAAATGTACCTATAAGTAATAACTATGACATGGTTATCCACGCACGAGTAGGGGTGACCTTGTACATGAAAATGGGCATTACTACAGACCTAATATGACAGATATGAGAATATGCTTCAAATAATCCATGTTTTCATTAAAAATCGTTGTGAAGGATTTGAATAGATAATGAAAATGAATATCCAAGGATAAACCTACATAGTTTCAGACTGTAAAAAGGTGTTAGGATTTCTATATCCTATAAATGATGTTATATATAATCTTTAGAAGAAGTAAGGATCCTTGTGGAGATAAATGGATAAAGTATTTATGTATTAGGGTTGTATTGAAAAAATTACAAGAAGGGATATTTAGTAATTAAAATTATTTCAGGGATGTGAATAATATTTATTTTGAAAATTTCATTAATTTGGTTTTATAAAATTACAACATATAAGTCAGGTGACAACAATTCAAATTCGCCAAGGTCGTGAGTATTTAACACATGACCAAAGTATGATAATGTTTTCATGCCAACCACTAACCTACCCATTATCACTGTTAATTATTTATTATTTTTCATAATAAAATTTGAAGAGTAAATATTAATGATGAAATAGTGTTATACAATTTAAGGATGATATATTAATATATTATGCATATTGGATGGAGAAGATAGTTAAAGTCTAATAGTCAAACTTTTCACTCTTTTATGGGCCTTAACATCCTTTAGAAATTTATTTTTGTTATTCATGCATCAATATTAAATTTTTTATGAATTGGAAAATATATTAAAGAAAAATCAAATAATATAATTAAATTTTTACAAATATATAATGTAATTATACATAGGTTGTAATATAATTACCCTGCATTATGATATTAATTTTAAATTAAATTTTTTCCAAACACCTTAATTTTTTTGAACTTATAGACTTCTAAATCATCACAGATTTATGTCTTTTTGGCCACCAAATATCTATTGATCATAATATTTTTATTTGATGACCTGATTAACTACCAATATATATTTATGAGTTTCCTCCGGATATGTATCTCTAGTTTTCAATGATGTTATCTTATTTAGAGACCTTGTTTCATGTTTGTCTGTGTCATCTTTTTTACATCCCATTCACTATTTTATAGAGGATGAATAGTGAAACCTTTTCATAAGGAGGGATTTTAAGAATAAGAAGTATCGAAAAATCTATCACCACGATTGAGTTAAAATTTTGAGTTCATAATTTAAATAATGTGGGGATAATGTGACACCCTAGAAATCTAATTTAAGAACCTTGTATTCGATAGTTTTTATGACATGCAACTCCAAGATCATAAGGTAAAATACCATCTGAATAAATTATATTATATTTACACTTTATAGTAGTTTTTATATATTTCATATCATGAAACAATTAGTTAGTACACATTATACATAAGAATGACCATCTTTAATGGCATGCGTTTCACAAAAGACATAGTTTTATTAAAAAAATATTATATTATTAAAATATAATAAAATATATATATAAGCGAGCCATTATATTTGTTATTATAAATAACCTATATAAATAATGGTTTATAAAAATTTATAACTAATTAATTTGTTACAATATAGGTAGAAATAATTTTATGAAGAAACTGATCAAAAAGTGAATATTTTTATATAAATATTTTTTTATTCTAAAAAAGTTGTTTTCTGATAATAGATTAAATTAATTTCAATTATTTACTGATAAGAACGTAATAAATATATATTATACTCAATCAGTTATTATATATATTAATCAACTATATTTCATAGGTGTAAGATAAGAAAAAATCTAACTTGACACTTAAAAACCTATAATTTGATAAACAAAATATTTTCACTATTTAATAGAGAAGAAATTTTGAATACGAATTTTGAACCCACAATTAATTTAATATGTCAAAATATACTTCATAAATGAAATATAAATATTATAAATAGGTTAGGGTTGATTTTTGATATTTTTATAAAATATTTACTTTTTTAATGAATAGTTAAAAATATAGAGTTTAATTCAAATCATCTATTTTATCTAATTAATTTGTAAAGTTAAATTATATTTTTAATTTGTTTTAATGTATAATTAGATAATATATTTTTTTTCATTTAATATTAATTATGTCATTTTATAACATTTCACTTTGAAATGGATTATAAAAACATAGCAAACTATCGGACGTGTTTACTTTAAAAACCCGTAATGTCATCTCGTCTACATGAATAAATTTAATTAAATATCTTCCACTAATATGATATTAATTTTGAGAAATGGATTCCATATTTTCAATAAACATTTTTTATAATTTCTAATTGAAGACATTCTTTCTGTTCAAAAAATATTAGAGAATGTTATTAAAATTAATTACAAATTTTAATGTAAAATGTAGCATATTAAGGGAAAAATTGTTAACCTTAATGCACAAAATGATATATAAACATCTAAAATACATATTTTATGGACTTATTATGACCCTATAATATTTTTTATTAATTGGAGTATTATTGTATCCACTTTCATTCTGAAAATTGGGCATGGAATTCCAGTGTAAAAATATTATAAGAGTGCTGCTCCTCCTCCACTATAAAAAAGAATCATCTACTCCCACTTCTTCAAACATCTCAATCCACTTAATCCCAAACATGGTCTAACTAAATATATATTTAATATCCATACACTCATTATATAATCATTTTTTTGGAAGAATTCAATCTTTGGAAGCATTATGTTCAAAACAAAATGAGTTACTTGATTACGAGGTAACATCTTTCCTTAACCATTTTAGTTTTATTTTCAATATCCAACCCCTAAACCATGATTTTTATATTATTTTTAATAATAATAATAATGATACTATGATTATATTATTTTATGGTTATGACCTCAATTTACACATTATTCTCTCGAATTGGTAACGAACACAGTGTTTATGTGTACGACGAACTATTGCCTCACGAAATGATGATTGATCATTTTTTTCTTTTACCACCTATCAGGGTGGCCAAAATGAGGGAAAATATATTTATATGTTATATTTATGATATTAATTACTTATTTATACCAATTTAATTCTTTTACTACACATACCATTAACAATCCAAATTTTACATTATTACGATTACATCATTTGAATAAATTTGGACTATTGCCCCCGTAAAGTGATGTGGGTCATTCATAATATACATGTAATTTATAAAGGATGTTTTAAATTAATAATATTTCATATAAAAGACATAAATATTATATTCATTACATAATTACCTTTCACTAAATAAACCTTATATATATATATATATAATTTTCCTTATAACCCTTTCACACACATAAAAAGTGACAACGACGTTCGTGGATGTGTGGACTACCACCTCCTCAACGTGATGTGATTCCTTTTACATCACATAAATTATATATGTATGTATATTATATTAAATAATATGGTATTTATGATTTATTATCATTGATAAAATCATGTGAGTAAGTGGGAACTACCGCCCCTCAAAGCAATGTTATTCGTTCACACCATACATGGAACATATAACAGATGGTTTCAATTAAAAACATTTGACACAAACAAACTCAATATGAAATTAAATAAATAATTACCTTTCATGAAATTTACAAAATATATAAAAAAAATTCAATATGACACTTACACACAATTAACAAGTGCTAAAGTCGTTCTTGAACATGTGGACTACATTCACCTCAACACGATGTGAATCATTTTATATAACATGAATTATATATAAGTATATTAGATCAATTAATATTTTATTTATGATTTAATTATAATTATGTAATAATATATTCTTACATACATACTTTACATAATGATCATTTAAAAATGGCAATGTTATACCTATGTACGCACGACCTACCTCCTTTATGATTATAATGTTGGACAATTTTTCTTAATCATATTTAATGATTGGGTGAAAATTTAAATTTATGTCAAAGTATAATAATTAATTTTTTATTATTATTATATAGATGTTATATAATGAACCTTTTATAATAGTTGACCAAAGAGAGTCGTTTTTGACACATAAAAAAATTTGATCAAAACACATGACGTAAACATAATTCTTCCAGTAAATGAATAAAATATAATTAAAAGTTATCTAAATGTATTAAAAAATGAAAAATTATATCCGTAAAGTATACAATTTAAATTATATTATTTAATTGGAATGTAATGTATGTTCACAAGTATGGAAACTCATGGTATGTGATTTTCATTTAACTTTTTAGTTTATTTAGATAAATTTCTTGTTCACCATTTACTTATTTTACATAGTGTATCTACTGACCATTTTATTTATATTATATAAAATGAATAAATTTAACATCATGATATTTAAAACCTTGATTTAATATTATTCTTCGTGTGGTTTTTAATTTAAATGATTACACTAGAATGTTTAAATATTAATTTCCTCAATAATAACTTTAATTATCTTTCAAAAGTATTTCTATATTAGGAAATTAAAAGACCATTTTTCAATAAAACCATTAATTTTAAATCCATTGTTTATTCATGACCATTTTCATTTGTTAGTAATTTTTTTTCTCTCTTTGGTAATCAAAATTGTTTAATATTTTTTTCAAGAAAACCCAAAATTATTTCTCTCTTTTTTTAGAGATCATTTTTTCTTCTAAAAACCTTTTTTATAAAGAAAATTCCAAAAAAAAATTTAATTATTTGGTAATATAATTTTTACCATTTTTTCCTTTAACAATTTATTTATATTAATATTCTGATTTCTTTACCGATAAGACATTTTTCAAAAAACATTATCATGCAGAAGAAATGGTTTTTACCTCACATAACAACTAAATATGCACCCATAATATGTTCGTTGATCCTTCATTTCCTTATATGAAAGTGTAATTTTTAAAGAAAATGCTTTCAAAATTGATTTTCAATGAAAATAATTTTTAAAAGGGTTTTCAATAGAAAATTATATATTTCTGAATAATTCCATAAAATTAATTTTTTATAGTATTTCTATTCATAGAAAAATTATTTTTACACCATGTTGGATTTTTTGTGTTGATAACATCCTCTTAGTCATTTTGTATTTTTTCGTTATTGATATAGACATGGATAAAATTCATATTCACTTCCTTGGATCATTTGTTATTCCCCTTGAAATATTCAATCTCTTATTGTCATTGAAAATTGTATTTCCCCTAATTATCTATTTTATTTACGATGACTATAATTATTAACTAATATTTATACCATTTTACTTATGGTGACTAATTCTATAGTTATTTTATAATATGGGAAAATACTGATAACTATTTATCCTTTATTAAAAAAAGATATTTGATATGATATATTTTTTATGATGATTATTTGATACGAGGAATATTTCGGATTGGTAATGAATGGCAGAGCTCATACATTATATAGCTCCTTGATGTATCTATAGGTTCTCATGAAAAAAACTAGCTACGTAATTTAAATAGGTTTCTATATTTTGTATCAAACTGTATTGTGAATGGTATGATGGTATGGGCTTTTATGTTCCATAGTCATGACATCCATTAAGAATGAATTTCCCTTATTTTATTTTATATTATGATTTATCCCTTATATTTTTTGTCAACATTTCTATTAATACATTTCATTTGTATATCATTTATTAAATAGAATGTGTTTTAGTTTCCTTCCATTACATATGTTTTTCATCATATAGTATTTTAATGGCATGGGATTCTTATAATTACCTTTATATATTTTATATGCACTTCCCTCTCAGTTTATTAATTATATGGCTTGTGAGATCAATTATTTACTACATCATAATTATTATTTATTATGATTCATTATTGCTTTTTCATTTTTATTCCCTTACTGAGCATTTCACCTCACCCTTATTATGTTTCTCTCCCTGAGAATCCAATTAAAGTACAATGAATGATATGTAGGGATTTACTAGATGGAATAATGTTATCCTTTATGTTATTCCTTTCGAATGTAGAAATAAATTATTGTAAATACTGTACTTGTTTCTCATGTATGGGTCTAGTGTACAAATACTAATAAAATATTATTCCTTATGTATTCTATTCCTCAAAATCCTACCAATGTAATTGATAGCAGACTCCGGATCCAAGCTATCTGGGGATAGGTCGCTACAGTTGGTATCAGATGATGTTTAGTAGAATCTTTGTGAAAAAGATTTTGGAAACATAAACGAGAGAACATAACCCTAAAGTATAATTTACGGACAAATATAGAATCAAATCATAAAATTATTTTATTGTATAAATTATGAATGTATTCCTTGAAATACATCCTTGTTTGGATACTACAAGTTGACGTGGTTCTAGCACCGACGTACCTAGGAGTAATAAATCTAAAAAAGTGATTCGAGCACTACTCTAGGTAACATGGTACATGAAAATGTGACTTACTGTGCACATAGTTTTACACTCTCGATAAAATTTCTTTGGATAATTCATGATTTCATTACAAACAATTATGAAGGATTTAAATAGAAACAAAAATTGAATATCCTTGGTAAAACATTATGTGTTTTGGATTGAAAATATGATATCCTTATTTAGAAATCCAACAAATGATATTATGGATTAACTCTAGACCATGTATGGACCTTTGGGTAAATAAGTGGATGAAGTATTTTATTATTAGTGTTATACTGAAAACTTCACTGAAAATTGTATTTCATAATAAACCTTAGTTAAAGGATACCCATTATATTTATTTTGGATTTATATTAATTTGGGTTTAGAAAAGGGAAAGATTTATGATGGGTGAAAACCAATAAAATCTGGCAAGGTCATGGTTCTTAAACCAATTTATGAAGGACGATAAGTGTTTCATGCCAATCACTGACATATAAAATGTCCACGTAAATTCATCATTATTTGTAGTTGAAAATATTCCTAAATAGATATTTATCACTAACTAGTTGTATAACTATAAATGATTTCATATTAATATATTTACAATATTGGTTTTTGAACATAGTTATAGACAAATAGTAATACATCTCACTCTTCTAAGCACCTTAAGATCCATTAGAAATGTATTTTTTGTGATTCATGCATCAATAATTTTTTTTTGAATTAATTGAAAATAATATCTAAGAAAAAAACATGTTGAAATTATATTTATATATATATATATCATGTAATTTTACAGAGGCTGTAAAATAATATCCCAATATTAAGTAAATGAATTATAAGTAAAACTTTTCCATAAAATATTATTTCTATTGAACCGATGGTTTTCTAAATCATCATAGATTTATACCTTAGATGCCCTAAAATTTTTATTAATCATCTTATTTTTTTTATTCATGACCTCATTCACTCCTCATAGGTTGTAAAATAATTACCCAACATTAGGAAAATGAGTGTTATGTAAATACATTTCCTAATACCAAATTTAATGTTGAACTGATGACCTTCAAAATCATTGTAAATTTATAACATTGAATCCCTAAAATATAAATTTATCATACTTGTTTTTTTATTGATGAACTCATTCACTCCATAAAAATACTTATGATTTTCCTCTAAGTATGTATCTCTTATTTCTGTTGATGTTATGCTACTTAAGGACCCAGTCACATAGTAGTCCATGTGAACTTTGTACTTCCCATTTTATATTTTGTAGATTATGGATTATAAATGATTCTCACAGTGTGGGATTTCAATCAATGTATGTATCAAAAAATATATCAGAATTATCATGTTCAAATTTTTATGACGTAATTTAAATAAGGTGAGGAGAATTTGACACCCTGAAAATCTAATGTAAGAACCTATTATTCGATAGCGTGTATGACATGTTACACCAAGAACATAAGGTAATATAACATATGGAAAATTTAAAATATATTTAAAATTTGAAAAAGATTCTATAAATTTCAATGCATTCAACACCTTGTTAGCATGCACCGTAGACCAGAGTGACCATCTTCAATGGCTTGCGTTACACAAAATACTGAGTTTTATCCAGAAATAATATGTTAGTAAATTATAATGACTTATAAGCATGGAATTAAATTATTTATTATTAATAAATTATAAAAACAATGGTTTATTAAAATATATAATGGATTAATTGTTTATAAATTAATTATAACTTAATATAATAATCAATCTAATTGAATGTGAATAATTTTTCAAAAAAATATTATTCTATTTAAAAATTTGTATTACGCATATAGATTAAATTAATTACAAAAAGTGAGTGATAATAATTAAATATATATATTATTTATTAAATAAATTATGTTTGATACTGATTCTATATATTTTATAGACATAAGATACGAACACACTCAATTTTACAAATAATAACCCTATCATTTTATAAAGGCAAATTCATCACCTTTTAAAGGAGATCCTTTATTAATTATAAATTTTAGAACATTAATTTATTTAATATTTAAAAATAAACTTCATATTTGAAATATAAATATAATAATTTTGTTAGGTTTTAATGTTTTATATATTTCGGAAACATTTTTTTAAGGAATAGTTAAAAATTCACCATTTTTGATCAAAACATCTTTTTCATCAAATTTATTTAGAATGTTAAATTATATTTTTAATTTGTTTAAAATTTTAATAGGATAATAATTTTAATAATTAATACAATTAATTTCATTTTAATCAATTTCTATTTGAACTTTAATATAATAACATAGAATATTTTAAACATTTTTACTTTAAAAACATGCATTGTCATCCCACCGGCAGGATTAAATTATAATAAATATCATCCACTTTTATGATTTTCAATTTGAAAAACTCACTACATTTTTGAAATAATAATTATTATTAATTTCTAATGATACCAACATTTTTTTAAAAGAAATTTTTTTTGAATGTGATTAAAATTAATTACAACGATTAAGGTTAAAGTAAGTTTATCAAGGGACAAACCCATTATCATAAGGCACAAAAAGACTTATTCACATTTACAAGACCTATTTTATGGAAATATTTAGACCTTATACAATATTTTTCTGAAATTTGAACATTATTTTGATCCACATTCATCATGAAATGCGTGCAAGGAATTCTTTTGTTAATGTATTTCAAGAGTCCACTCCTCCTATACTATAAAAAGGCATCCTCTACTACCGCATCCTCACAATTATGAAGAAATATTTGACCAACTAATATCTACCCAAATACATCCTAAAAACACATTACCTAATTTTATAATAATACCCTTATTCATATAACAATCCATGGAAGCCTTTGGTTTAATGCAGAATGAGTTACCCGATTAAGAGATAACATTTTTTCGTAAATCTTTTTTTTCACTGTCCAACCCCTAAATCCATATTATTAGATTGTTGAATAAAAAATACATAAAAAATATTTTATTATTTTTTATTCTAGGTTTTTTCACATAAATTAATTCAAAATTCTATCTAATGGTTATTGAACATACTATTTTTTTAAGGCCCTAGCCTTAAACCTTACATAATCTTGAGTTATTACAAGATTACACATTGAGGATCTTTTGAGGTTTAGAGTTTTAGATAATTAGATCATAAAAATTTCATTACATTCCACATTTAATCAAAGTGGTTATATAAAAGATAGTATTCATTTTTCACATCAACGGAAACATATTTAAAATAAAACATTGATTCTTTCTTGACACTTCCTTGACACTATCATCATATCATGTACCCTTCCCTTGACCTATGAAAAACATTTCAAAAACTTGGGATGAGAATAAAAAGCTTAGTAAGGATATAAAAATATGGAAAGGAAACATGAGTACATGTATACATAATAATTAAATCATACTTTACTCATAAGACATAAGCACTTTAATATACCTTATAAAATCATGAATAAATCTTAGAAATTATAAGACATAAAGGTATCTTGAGGAATTCATAACATTCTTACGTAGGGAGTAAACCTCTTGGTTATGTTTGGAATACCCATCACAGTATATTCCCTAAATATCTTCGGATAAACCTTAACATTTAACTCCTTCGCGTTACCCAATGCATTGGAGATCTATATCGGGCTCACCCGCCTTTAGATTATCACGTAACCACCCGTCTTCATAATAATGCCCAAGAACCATAACATAAACGTATCACATAAAACATGCACAAAGGAAACATAACATTTCCACATTTCAATCATAATATAACATTTTAGGATATTGAAATAATGAATCCATTCAAAAATAAACCATTTCCAAAACCATTTAAAACATTTAATAAAGAGATTTTTTAACCAAAGTGCCCCATACCACCTTGAAGCTTTTAAAATTTTAAACAATTAATATCCATATAAATAAATCCTTAAAACCATATTTAAAACATGGATATTAATAAGAACAAATCATTAAAACATTTAACGTGATATTTTGGTTAAAGGGGTTTTACCAAAATTAGAGACATTTGAATACAATAATTGAGGAATAACATTTAGTAAAAAATTTATAATATCATGGGAATAAGTGGATTCATGATATAATATTCCAAAGTATAGTATATACACTATATAAGAGTGAATTGGTTCATAACAACAATGAAGTCTCAATAGAAATGTCAAATGTGATGAAATACCTTATAAAGAAGGTATCCTTAAATTAAGGATAAATCAATCTCAAAATTATGTGTGACAATTATAAATACACCCAATATAAGTGGATATTAAGTTTAAAACAATAAAAGGTCATTCACACATATTCAAAGGATGACATATTAAATAACTACATGATGAACCCAAAGAAATCGAAATTGGGTTAAAATGTTCCCTTGGTAATATTCGACAGCCTTACGGTGTCACGTCAAAATTCAGAAAATGAGTTGATGAGAGATAAAATGGGAATATCGTAACTTGGAAATAAAATTTACATCAATAAGGATATAAATGAACATATCCCAACATAATATTATGTGAATTAAAAGACATAACAAAAGAAGTCTTTTAAAAAAAGGAGGGTGAAAGGTCCCCTTACCGAGTTGGGTAACTTTCGAAACGTACCACCATGGAAGAAGGGTCATACAATGAAGATGTGAATACCCATAAATGAAATTATACTACACAAAGTGTATAATAATGGGAAGTACATACACCACTCAAAATAAATAGTGGAAAACATAGCATAAATGTCACGAGAATAAATGTGAGATGAAAAATACGTTACGAAAACTCGGCAGCCTAAAAGTGCCACTTAAATCTTCCAAAAATGGATTGATGAGATCAAATAGGGTATCTCATAATATGAACAAAAAACTTACAGTATGTTGAATATAAAATAACATCCCAAACATAATAATGATGAGCTTATAAGAAATGACATAAAAGAGATTACTTAAAAAGAACGAGAGAGGTTGGATCCATTACCTCGGGTCCGACTTGACTCGATCATTTTTTAACGTCCTGAATAATAAACATGAGTTAATTTAATCTTGATTAATAACCTTTTTCATGTTCATTATTCTTTTTATATCACTTATTTCCATGTTATAAACATTATGTAATCATTTAAGTTAATAATGTTTGTTTTGTCGATATTTGGTTCTTAAGTCGAAAGTGGACTTCTTACAATTACATGTTGTTTGTGTGGTCAAAGGTTCATTATATCCAGAATTATATTCATGATTTGGATATCATATATATCATATATATCCCGAATATACATTTATTTATAATATTACATAATCATTTAGAGATAAGAAATGAAATGCACCATTCATGGAGACGGTAAGCCGTACGTTCGCTTGAACGCTACATTCATTTCTATGTCATATTAATGGAATTAAAACTAAATGAGATGTTTGTATATTGTATTTCCAAAATTAAAATAATCATTTATATGTAACATAAATCATATATAATAACTTTAAATCCATCCTTTACACATCCCACATATGGCATTAACGTATCAAATCACTTTGCGGGGGTGGTAGTCCGCACTTCCGAAAATGAAAGTATCGTGTTTACCCACAATGGAAAACATAAAGGAATGCCAAAAGAAATAAAGAAGGTTAAGTAGAACATAAACATATTATATATCATATATAAATACAGTGACATCCTAATGGCCATCTTTTATGGTGTTATATGAGTGTTGAACAATCATCGTTTCGTGAGACAGAAATTCGCCATCCACAGAAACAGTATGTTCATTAACCATTTGATGTAGGTGTGTGTAAGTTTAGCTTGAATGATTCATATAAAAAATACTAGTATATTGAAGATACTTGAGTTGTTACAAAGTAAATTAATAAAAAGAGTTTAGGGGGTTGGAGAAGCAAAATAAAACAAAAGAACACAAGTGAAGACATTACCTTAAAATTGGGTAACTCCCTTTGGTTTGAGCTCAAAGGCTTCCTTGGGAAGACTTCTTCCAAAATTGAGGCCTTAAGGAGTAAAAGAGGGATGTGGAGAGGCCAAATGAGAAGGGGTTGGCCGAGAAAAAGGCTTGAGAGGTGTGGGTAAGTTGGTAGAGTTGGGGTCCTTTTATAAGAGGAGAAGAGGGGCACTCTTGTAATGTTACAAAATGTTACTTTATTTTCAAATGAGTTTCGGATTTTAAAGGCCCCACATTGATGTTTTTCTAGGATAAGGTGGTAAGGGTTAGAAATATACTCATCTAACAGGTTTTTGACAAGTTTATGCTATAGTTTTAACATTATATTTTCATTTTATTTAAATCCTTTATTAATGAGATAATCGCTGCATCATCATGATGTCATAAATAATTTAATTTATTTAATGTCTAAAATTTATAAAAAATATATCATGGTGTGGGAAATCCTTTTATATTTCTAATGAATATTTATAGTCAAAAATATGACTTTTATAACCCCATTTAAAAATTGTTTTAGTGTAAAATCTCATGCTTGTGACATTTTTATTTTAACTTTAAATAAAAAGATATTTATGTCATTTTCCAACCAAAGTTGCTCCATGGGGTCCCCAAGTTGACCCATGGATTTTCTTGGTCGGCCATGACACATCCAAAGAGGGTAATACATGTGTCTAGGTTATTTCAAATTATTAAAACATTATTTTTACCATAAACTTTACTAATTACCTCTAATCGCGAATAAAAACATAAAAGTTACTATTCACCAAAAAATTATTTTAATCCCATTGAACCACATTTTACTTCCTAATGACAACCTTGTATGTTGGATTTTTGAAATTCAAAACACAGAGGTGGCCAATTTTCATTTAAACGAAAAATCATTTTCTTTAACTACCACTTAGTGGTTTCACTATTCATAAAAAATTGATGTTTTTCAGAAAAATACCCAAAATTTACCCTAAGCTATATTTGATATTCCAAACTCAAAAATGATGTCTATTTTAAAAAATTCAAAACATATAAGTTTCATTAATTAATTTAATAATTAATTCCCGCTGTCAAAACAAATAGCGTGTTTTTATGAAACAATATCTATTAAAAGATTGACACTACTTTATGTCCAATTTCAAAGTGAAATTAATTTTAATGACCAATATTGGATTAAATGGTAAAAATATATTCTAATTTTTCGTTAAAAACAATTCAAAAGATAATATAATCATATAAATAAATTAGATTAAAAATAGGTTCAGAATTAAAATACAACAGTTTTCACTATTCATTAAAAAAAATGAACATTATCGGAAAAATACCAAAAATTTACACAAACTAAATTTCAATGTCCCAATTCTAAAGAAAAATTTTATTTTGTCAAATATAACACATATAATTGTTAAAAAGTGTATTTAAATGAGGTTCTCCATCAAAAGGCTGTTAATCAACCTTTTAAAGAATATTAGAATGTCTATGCTTAAAAAATTGAATTCATTCACATTTTTAATCCTCTAACATTTATTGTAATCAGTAAAAATATTTGACAAACATATATAATCATTTTGTAGTTAGTTCTGTTCATTCCCACCATTACAACGGCTAGGCATTAACTACCATTTAAAATAATATTATTTTATTATTAGAGTGCAACGTAATATTTCCAAGCAACTCGTTGTTGCGTATTGGGTACGCCATCAAGAAAAGCGTCCCCTTTAAAGTAATATTAATATTATATTCCCAAATATGGATAAATATAAAAATGTCATATTCTTTATTTACGTGGGGTGTTACATCCTTCCCCCCTTTTTGGAATTGCATCCTCGCAATTTTAAAATTGAGCATGGAAACATCCATGAAAGTCACACATCGGAACAAGAGTTGGTAAAACAATCACTTTAAAATAAAGAAAGATAAGTACAGAGGTCACCCGAGTTAACCCATACTAGAATTCCATATAGGAAAACATGGACATGGAGGAGAAAATATAGGGTCATGTTCTGATGGAGAGTGATAGAAAACATGTTTAGGAGAAAGTTAACCACAATAAAATCACAAACTCGTGATGGGTTAAACGGTATTCAATTCCCCAGTAGGAAAAGTTAATATACAACATTTTTGTTTTTTTATTGAGGAATTTATTCATAAGGAACCATAATTACTTATCATGTTGACTTCCAACTTTTATTAGATTTAGTACACAAACTCATATTTTCTCTAAAATACAAGCATTTAGGAAGACTTGTTCACTATAATCAACTTCTATAGAATCACCTAATCCAAAAAAGAGAACTATATGCATCCCATGACTTTAGACTTTAACAAAAACCAAAACCAAAAAGGTTAGTACAAGATCAGATAATCCAAAAAAGCATAACCCTTTATAAAATGAAAATCTATTCTTAATCTCCAAAATTTGTCCAATAAAACCCAAAGTTCAACGAGGACCATTTGATAAACAATTTGTCTATAAAATTCTTCAAATTAAACCAAACTAAGATTGAAACCCAAATATTTGAAGGATTTAGTCACATAGTATTCCAAGGTACAAATTAACTTTTATCTCCAAATAACATCAGTTGCTCTTAAATTCTCATATTGAAAAGTAATAAACCTAATCACATATCCTCGATGATAGTTTAATCATTTCCATAGATAACCCAAAAATAATCTTAACCTTGATTCCTAAAATCATCTAACTAAAAAGAATTAGTCAAACTAACCAGGTACTTCACGTAGTCCAGTGGTAGGCGATTAATACCAGTCGCACTTTGGTTGTGGGTTTGATTCTCACAGCTTTGTCCAATGCAACTGGTTGTCACATGGTCTACATGTTTTTCTTTTTCCAAAACTACATAATTCTCAAATCATTCCCCAAAAAGAGATAAAATCATCAAAAATAACCATAACATAATTTAACCGCAATTTTATCTCATGCCTTTCACTTCCATCTTAACATATAGTAACCCATAATTACCTCAAAAGTAAGGATCATATAAACTCAAATGGTTATTTATAACTATGTACACAAAAGAACAGATAACTATTCCTTCAATAAAATTTTCATATATTAAAAATAAAGGTTACACATACTATAAAAAGTCTTCTAATGTAACCCCATCATCAAAAGAGACTTAATACTCTTAAGAATTTCACCATAACTCTTGAATCCCTTATATGTTCACTTCTTACTCAATCAAAATTCTTCATGATCCATTAAACATTCCTTTCTAACTTATTCTGAAATACTTCATTCCTACAAACAAAATCATGAATCATATCCTATGATTCCAAAATATGAAAACAAAAGTTATGAAATAATCCATACCTTTGATTGGTCATTGTTAGTTTCTTCATCCTCAATCGGAATGGCAATAGGTATTGGTAAACGAATATTTGTACGATCTTGGTGATCCCATCCACGAAACTTCTTCATTGGACATGTGTTTGCATAATGACCATGCACACCACATTTAAAACATTCAATTGATCCCTTAGAAAGAACTTCTTTTCCATTTCCTCTAGTCAACTGGATGCTTCCTTTTTCCATGGTAGGTTCTTGCTTTATGACCTTAATTTCCACATCTATAGAATATTTCTGTCCCTTTGAAACATTTTCTGATGTGTTTCTATCCACAACTTTGACACATAGGTTTTTGAACACACTTACCTTTATGATTATTACATGTAGTTCCGTAGGGATTTGTTTCAGGCATATATGATGCCTTAGAGAAATCACCTAGGTTTAGTAGGTCAATCATAACTCCAGATAGTTGGTGGAGGATAAACACAAGAGTTCTCATTGCAGCTCCCATATCATTCAGTTGCTTGCTCAAAAAACTGTCACAGTTTCCTTCACATCCAATGTTACTTTTGTGCCTGCTAAATCCAGCCATTTACTAAAACCAAAAAGGTCAGTGTGAGTATATCAAAAAAACCATCATGTACTAATGAGGAAGATAAAAACTAAGATATACTTACTCATTCACTTTATCTAAAACTAGGACTCTTTCTGAAATCCTAACCGTTATGGTAATTTCACTTATGCTTAAAGAATACCCTAACCTCTAAAGTTATCTAAACCGACCTATGATACCATCTATAAGGCCCCAACCTTAAAACTTACTTAATCTTGAGTTATTATAAGATTACACATGGAGGATCTTTTTAGGTTTAGAGTTTTAGAGAATTAGATCATAAAACATGCATTACATTCCACATTTAAACAAAGTCGTTACATAAAATATAGTATTCATTTTTTCCATCAACGGAAACATATTTAAAATAAAACATGGATTCTTTCTTGACACTTCCTTGACACTATCATCATATCATGTACCCTTCCCTTGACCTGTGAAAAACATTTCAAAAACATGGGATGAGCATAAAAATCATAGTAAGTTATATAAAAATATTTAAAGGAAACATGATTACATGTATACATAAGAATGAAATCATACTTTACCCAAAAAACATAAGCACTTTAACATAACTCATAAAATCATGAATAAATAATAAAAATCATAAGACATAAAGGTAACTTGAGGCATTCATAACATTATTACATAGGGAGTAACCCTCTTGGTTATGTTTGGAATACCCATCACAGTATATTCCCTAAATCTCTTTGGAGAAACCATAACATTTAACTCCATCGCGTTACCCAATGTATTGGAGATCTATATCAGGCTCACCCGCCCTTAGTTTATCACGGAACCACCCGTCTTCATAATAATGCCCAAGAACCATAACATAAACGTATCACATAAAACATGCATAATGGAAACATAACATTTCCACATTTCAATCACAATATAACATTTTAGGATATTGAAATAATGAATCCATTCAAAAAGAAAACATTTCCAAAACCATTTAAAACATTTAAAAGAGATTTTTGATCCAAAGTGTCCCATACCACCTTGAAGCATTTAAAATATTAATCCATTAAAATCCATATAAATAAATCATTAAAACCATTTTGAATACATGGATATTAATAAGAATAAATCATTAAAACATTTAACGCGATATTTTGGTTAAAGGGGTTTTACCAAAATTAGAGACACTTGAATACAATAATTGAGGAATAACATTTAGTCAGAACATTATAATATCATGAGAATAAATGGATTCATGATATAATATTCCAAAGGACAGTATATACACCATATAATAGTGAATTGGTGCATAACAACAATGAAGTCTCAATAGAAATGTCAAATTTGATGAAATCCCTTATAAAGAAGGTATCCTTAAATTAAGGATAAATCAATCTCAAAATTATTTGTGATAATTATAAATACACCCAATATAATTGGATATTATGTGTCAAAAAATAAAAGGTCATTCACACATATTCCAAGGATGACATATTCAATAACTACATGTTGAACCCAAAGAAATCGAAATTGGGTTAAAAAGATCACTTGGTAAAATTCGACAGCCTAACGACATCACTTCAAAATTCATAAAATGAGTTGATCAGAGATAAAAAGGGCATCTAATCACGTGGACATAAAATTTAAATCAATAAGCATATAAAAGAACATATCCCAACATAATATTATTTGAATTAAAAGACATGACAAAAGAAGTCTTTTAAAAAGAGGAGGGTGAATGTTCCCCTTACCGAGTTGGGTAAATTTCGAAACGTACCCCCATGGAATAAGCGTCATAAAATGAAGATGTGAATACCCATAAATGAAATTATACTACAAAAATTTTATAATATTGTGCAGTACATACACCACTCAAAGAAAATAGTGGCAAACATTGCATAAATGTCACGAGAATAAAAGTGAGATGAAAAATCCCTTACGAAAACTCGGCAGCCTAACGGTGCCACTTAAATCTTAGAAAAATGGATTGATGATATCAAATAGGGTCTCTCATAATATGAACAAAAAAAATTACAGTATGATGAATATAAAACAACATCCCAAACATAAGAATGAAGAGCTTATAAGAAATGACATAAAAGAGATTACTTTAAAAGAATGAGAGAGGTTGGATCCCATACCTCGGGTCCGACTTGACTCGATCATTCTTTAACGTCCTGAATAACAAACCTGAGTTAATTTATTCTTGCTGAAGAACCTCTTTCAAGATCATTATTCATTTTATATCACTTATTTCCATGTTATAAACATTATGTAATCATTTAAGTTAATAATGTTTGTTTTGTCGATATGTGGTTCTTAAGTGGAAAGTGGACTTCTTACAATTACACGTTGTTCGTGTGGTCAAAGGTTCATTATATCCAGAATGATATTCATGATTTGGATATCATATATATCATATATATCCAGAATATACATGTATTTATAATATTACATAATCATTTAGAGGTAAGAAATGAAATGCACCGTTCATGGAGACGGTAAGCCATACATACGCATGAACGCTGCTTTCATTTCTATGTCATATTAATGGAATTAAAACAAAATGGGAGGTATGTATATTTTAATTCCATAATTATATTCATAATTTATATGTAACATAAATCATATATAATAACTTTAAATCCATCATTTATACATCCAATATATGGCATTAACGAATCAAATCACTTTGAGGGGGTGGTAGTCCGCATTTCCTAAAATGAAATTATCGTGTTTACCCACAATGAAACCATTAAAAAATGCCACAAAAGAAAATTAAAGAAACTTAAGTAAAACATAAACATATTATATATCATATATCAATATAGTTACATCTTAATGGACACCTTTTAAGGAGTTACATGAGTGTTGAACAATCATCGTTTCTTGAGGCAGAAATTCGTCATCCACATAAACAGTATATTCTTTAACCATTTGATGTAGGTGTGTGTATGTGTAGCTCGAATTATTCTTATAAAAACATCCTAGTATATTGAATATACTGTATTTGTTACAAAATAAATGAATAAAAAGAGTTTAGGGGGTTGGAGAAGCAAAATAAAACAAAAAAACACAAGTGAAGACATTACCTTAAAATCAGGTAACTCCCTTTGGTTTGAGCTGAAAAGCTTTCTTGGGATGACTTATGCCCAAAGTGAGGCTTCAATAAGTAAGATAGGGATGCGTAGAGGCAAAATGAGAAGGTTTTTGCCGATCCAAAGTCTTGAGAGGTGTGGTTAAGGTGGTAGAGGTGGGGGCATTTTATAAGAGAAGAGGAGGGGCTCTCTTGTAATGTTTCAAAATGTTTCTTTATTTTGAAATGTGTTTCGGATTTTAAAGGTGCCACATTGATTTATTTCAAGGATATGGTGGTAAGAGGAAGAAATATACTCATCCAATAGGGTTTTGACAAGTTTAAGTTATAGTTTTAACATTATCTTTTCATTTAATTTAAATTCTTTATTAATGACGTAATCGCTGCATCATCATGATGTCATAGATAATTTAATTTATATAATATCTACAAATTATAAAAAAATATCATGATGTAGGAAATCTTTTTATATTTCTAATTTATTTTTATAGTAAAAAATATTATTTGTATAACCCCATTTCAAAATTGTTTTACTCAAACATCTCATGCTTGTGACATTTTTATTTTAACTTTAAATAAAAAGTTATTTATGTCATCTTCCACCCAAAGTGGATCCATGGGGTCCCCAAGTTGACACATGGATTTTATTGGTCGTCCATGACACATACAATGAGGTTAGGACATGTTTCTAGTTCATTTCACATTATTAAAACATTATTTTTACCTTAAACTACAATAATTACCTCTAATCGCGATTAAAAACATAAAAGTTACTATTCACCAAAAAATTATTTTAATCCCATTGAACCACATTATACATCATAATGAAAACCATATATGTAGGATTTTTGTAATTCAAAACACAGAGGTGGCAACGTTTCATTTAAACGAAAAATCAATTTCTTTAACTACCACTTAGTGGTTTCACTATTCATTAAAAATTGACGATTTTCAGAAAAATACCAAAAATTCACCCTAAGAAATATTTTATATTCCGAACTCAAAAATGATGTCTATTTTAAAAAATTCAAAACATATAAGTTTCATTAATTAATTTAATAATTAATTCTTGCTGTCAAAACAAATAGCGTGTTTTTATGAAACAATATCTATTAAAAGATTGACACTAGTTTAAGTCCAATTTCAAAGTGAAATAAATTTCAATGACCACTATTGGATTAAATGGTAAACATATATTCTAATTTTTCTTTAAAAACAATTCAAACGATAACCTGATAATATTTATAATCTAGACTAAAAAGTGGGTTTGAATTAAAATACAACATTTTTCACTATTCATTTAAAAAATGAACTTTATCGGAAAAATACCAAAAATTTACAAAAAGTAAATTTTGATATCCCGATTCTAAAGAAGAATTTTATTTTGTCAAATATAACACATAAAATTGTTAAAAAAGTGGATTTAAAAGAGGTTCACCATGGAAAGGCGATTAATCGACCTTTTAACGAATATTAGAATGTTTATGCTTAAAAAATGGAATTCATTCACATTTTTAATCCTCTAACATTTATTGTAAAAAGTAAAAATATTTGACAAACATATTTAATCATTTTGTAGTTAGTTCCATTCATTCCATCCATTACAACGGCTAGGCGTTAACTTCCATTTAAAATAATATTATTTTATTATTAGAGTGCAACATAAGATTCACAAGAAACTCATTGTTGCATATTGGGTATGCCATCGAGAAAAGCTCCCCCTTTTAATGTAATATTAATATTTTATTCACAAATATGGATAAATATAAATATGTCATATTCGTTATTTACCTGGGGTGTTATGATTTCTGTATTTGGCGAACTACAGCCTCACAAAACAATGATTGTTCTTTTCTTACTCACCACCTGTCATGGTTTCCATTATGACAGAAAATATATTTATATATGATATTTAATATTTATTTATACTTATATAAAAATTATATTACACATACCTTTAATAAATTCCATTTTATGTTAATACGATAACATGATTTGAGGAAGTGTGGAATATTTCCCCCTCAAAGCAATGTGATTCGTTCAGAATGTTCATGGAATGTAAAAATAATGGTTTAAATTAAAATTATGTTCCATAAATAGCCTATATATGATATTAATTAAAAAATAACCATTATGGTTATGTACTATTTATATATATCATTTTCTTTACTATTCATTCACTCAGTAAAAAAGTGATAACGTCATTCATGGATGTGTGGCCTACTACCACCTCGAAATGATTTAATTAATTTTAAATCACAATAGTTATATATATATATATATATATATCAATATATGATTAAATAATATGGTATCTCTTATGTAATTATCATTATGTAATGATATATTATTACCTACCTTATTTCTATATAGATCCTTGAATAATGGGAATGTTACTCATGCCTACGTACAACATACCGTCTGCTGGATTGTAATGTTGGTTAATCATTAATAACAAAATATAATGATTGATTATAAATGTATAAATAATTGATAAATATTATTACAATTTCATTATTATTACTCTATATATGTTATAAAATGATCCCTTTGAATATAGATGAATAACCATGTTGTTTTTGACACATAAACTGAATTTGTTCAATACACCCAACGAAAACATAATTTTTTGTATAGTCATATTAAACATATTAAAAAGTGAAATAAAAGTAACCATAAACGTAAAAAAAGTTATAAATAGAGTATAAAATTAACATAGGTTTATTCTACAAGAATTTAAATGGAATTACAATGAATGGAATCTCATGGTAAGGGGTTTTCATATCACATTTCTTCTATGAGATAAATGCCATGTTCACAACATGATTATTTTGTTTTTTGCATCTACTAAGCATTTCATATACTATATCATGAATTAATTTACCGTAATTCTATTTTAAACATCCATTTTATATTACTCCTACATGCGGTTTATGATTTAATTTGTTTTAATGTGCTGTGTGACACTTTGGAATGTTAAATGATTATTTTAGAAAACAGTATTTTTAATAATATTTTGGTTTTATTTAAATTCAAGGAAATTATTTGAACATTGTTTAATAAAACAATTAATTTTCACTTCTTTGTTAATTAATTTCATTTTTGATGTATTAGTACCATTTTTACACTCTTTAGTACATGGAATGTTTTACCAAATGTTTTTCAAAAAATCAAACTTCATTAATATTTTTAGTTATAGACTATATTTCATCTAAAAAATGGTTTTCTTAAAAAAAAATTAAAAAATGGATATAATATAAATTAAAATGTAAAATTTTTCCATTTTTTTACAAATGTTTTGGAAGGAATCTATTTATCACTATCCCAGCAATGAATTTATAAAAAATTTCTAACATGAAAAAGAAATGATCATTTAGATCACATGACAAGTACAGATTTACCCACTTTAATTTATTCAAATTATACTTATAATGTCAAAAAGTATACTTTTTATATCATTTTTTAAAAAAATTATTTACAATTAAAATGTTTTTCCAAAAGTTTTAAAAAATTCAAGGATATTTTCTTCAATAATGTTATTTTATGATTTTTTTTGGTATTTATATTAATAAAAATAAATAATCAATTATTTTTACTCTGTGTGAGATTTATTGTTTTTATAACATCATTATTCTACCTATGGATGGATTATTATTGATTTATCATATGATATTATTCACATTCACTCATTTGGAACATTTCTTCACCTCGTTGAAATATTTTATCTCCAGTGATCATTGAATGTTGAATTTCCCCACAATTATAATTTTCATTTATCATGGATATTACTATTTCCTATACTATATACCATTTTATATATAGTGTCCCCATTGATAGTATTTATATTATTTGGGGAAATATTGATAATTCTATATTCTTTATTCAATATAGATATTTGATAAATCATATTCTTTATTATGATTATTCTATTTGAGGAATGCTTTAGAATGGTAATGGTGGTGTATCCTGGAAATTATATACCGCATAGATGCATTGACATGTTTTCTTGAGAAAAAATAGTTGCACAACTTAATTGGTTTTCTATCCGTAGTCTAAAACCTTCATGTTAATTTTCTTGATGGTATACGTTTACATGTGCCTTAGACATAAAATCCAACAAGAAATCATTTCCCAGATAATAGTTTAAGTAATTATTCATTCATGATATTTTTCCTTGATATATCTATCGTTACATTTAATTTCAAATTAATTAATTAAATAGAATATATTTTAGTTTCTTACCATTCCCTATTGATTTTTTCCATATCAAATTATTTGAATAATATGTGTTTCTAGTTATTACCTTTCTATAGTGTTCATGCACTTCCCTATTAGTTTATTGATTATATCGCATGTGTTATTAGTTATTTACCATGTAATAATTATTATTCTTCTTGATTCATTATTTCATCATCTATATTTTTCCCTCATTGAACATATTATCTGACCCTTATTATGAATTTTCCCCATGAATCAAATAAGTTTGGTAGGAAAGATAAGACATGATTTACTAGAGTAAATAATGTTATCCTAAATGTTTTTATATAGAATGAATAAAAAAATATGTTGTATTTATTTTATTTTTTCTCAATTATGTTTCTTGTTTAAAAATATTATTAAACTCTTTTTCCTTCATGATTTTATTCCATGTTAAAATGCCAATGTTATTTATCATAGGCCCCATCATCAGGCTATCTTGGGTCAGGTCTCTACACTGACTATGTATAATACACCTAGATGTGGCTTTATATAATATACCTCTAAATGTGTTATGTCACCTAGAGGAACATTATTCCCCAAGAGAACACATTTTAATCATTATACACCGAAAAATAATAATAGTAGAATCCTATTTTCAAATTTAGTCCTTGGTCATCCCTTTCGTGTTTGTCCCATATCAACCCTTTTGATCCAAGGAGACCCAATGTAATTATTTATAACTTTGATAACATATATACACTCATATATAGACTATGCTGAAATATTTTTACCATTTGAAAAAATTTGTGTGTGTAATGGAATGGCGTTTCCACCATAAGATAATAATTCATGAAATTCCATTAGAAACAACCATAAACTATGATCAGTCTGAAAAATAATACATTCCATTGATCTCCTCATGTTTTTCAAACTATGCATGGATCACGTGATATTTGATATTTTGGGTGATTTTTTAATTTTAAATGACCATACAACTCCACGTCCACTTCTAGTGAATCCTACGTCCACCATACATGTCCTTAAACATTTCATAGATACTTACTCTATGTAATCATTAATTAAAAATGACCCAACTATATGTTTTGAAACCCTATCCTATAACTATGTGGGGATTGATTATAATTTGAAAGTGATATGTAATGAAACATTTTTTCTTTAACCTTGGTTCAATCGCAATTAAAAAAATGTGTTTACCCCTTCCCTCCCATATATTGTCCCAATCTATAGAGAGAGATCAAGAGTGGGTCCCCTAATAGGGAAATTGTTATTGAAATTAAATTACCCTTTCATAAATTAAGATCATTATTCTATGGAATGTTCCTCATATACATCCAATTTTATTATAAATCCTCCCTTTGTGTTCGAACACATTATTTTTACAAACAAGACATTATGGTCTTCTGAAATGTTTTTCTTACAAAAATCTACCATATTTATTTTTGATAAGAAACTTTAGCATGGAAGAATGAATTTTTTCACTATGAATAATATTACTATTTTTGGTTCAGTATAATATTCCTATAAATTTTAAATTGAAACCAAAGGAACCACCATCCTTATGAGAATACCCTTATATATCTGTAAAATATGATGAAATTATTATACAAACCACTTATAAAATTTGTTCTACAGTTATCACTTATTTTTTTATACAATACAATAATAATAGATTAAAAAATACCAATATCATGATATAAAAACATCCCCCTTCACATACAAAAAATATTTACACTTTATTATCTTGAATACACTATTCAAGTTACACACAATTAATGTTGTTCGACCAAAAACTTTAGCTGCAATGTTTCGACATAAAATACATTAAAGGGCAAATTAATAAAAAAGGAACAAACCTCGCCAGGTTAAAAAATTACAAATGGATACCAAAAAAATAGAAGATTCATTCCCACTAAGTGTTCATCATATCATATTTTGGGAAACAGTAGTTAAGAGGTAGAAATGAAATGATGTCTATAAGTTCTTTTTTGTGACTCTTACTTTAATCACATTATGCTCACTTATTCCATTGAATTATGATATGACACCCCATGACATTGAATCTACTGGATTCCACCGACACGCCTTCAACCACTTTCTGATTCAAAACACCTTGAAACATCCTTCTCCTGAATGGTTGGTCCCTATTGACTTACAAAACCTATGAGAAAACCCTCCAAAAATTAATTTATAATCGTGATGAATCATATATAATAAAAATTAAATTCGAGGAATAGTTTTCACTTATTATCATGATGGGATATAATGTTCCATCTTCATCACCTACCTATGATTCATGGTTTCAGATTAGGATATACTTATATAGAAAATATTAGTTAATGTATAGTGTTTAAATTCACTTTCATATTCATTAATTATTGTGTTCATATTATCAACTACCTATATAGAGTTACATGTCCAATTTTTCTTCAAATGAATATATCCAAATGAACACTCCCACATATTATATTATATAGAAGAAATTTTTGACGACTCACCTAAAATAACATTAAAATAGTATGTAGAGGATTAAGAACTACATTGATAGGGAATATATAGTTGATATATGAACTAACACTACCTCTCCAAAATAACCATTCATTTGTTCCCTCATCACCAATATCTTTTCCACCTAGATAGGCCAACTGATGCTACCATTGAAGTAATGGATAAAATATTCCATCTCGTGAAATTATGAACTGACCTTCATATGGTTTTCTCAAAAGGAGGTATTCTCAGGTTTAGTAATAAGATCAAATCCCTGGAAATGAATCTTCTCTTCCTAACACACTCCCCATATTTATTCACCACAAATGTTACTTATAAATTAATATGATTCATACCAAGCCTATATAAAGTATTATGTGATTAGAATATATATTTTTTAGAGAGATCCAATACACTGTGGTTTTTTGGATTGGATAACTATAACACCCACTATAAAATCTATTGTATTATTTATATACCCATAGTAGGGTTCTTAAAAGTCCCCAAATGGGAGTAAGAAGAATATATCCCATGTCTCTGGTAGATGTGTGAGTCTTAATGATTTGTTTTCTATGAGTCACAATCGATTCCATCCCCTCCTTCACTATCACATTCAGAGATTCATCATGTTCAGTACTCATGTTGTAAATATAAACTAACCATGAAGTGAGTGAATGGAGGCCTCAAGATCATGGATATAAGACTCAACTAATATAATATATTACACATAAGAAATTTATTTAGATATATATATAAATCCAAATCAAATTAAAAGGACACACATCACAAATTAAGAAGTATATTCTTTAAACTAGAATAAAAATTATCCAATTTTACCACTCCCTCCATGTCATGAGATATAATTTAATAAGCTATTAATGTATGTGGATATGGATTAGTATTGTTGGGAAGAATTGTGAAAAAAATATATTGAGGGACATAAGCACTTATCTTTTACATATTCAATTTCATTTCAAAGATGAGTGGTTTTCCCAAAGATACCTTCATTTTAGGCCAAACTACTTTAGTTGTATTCTCCTTGCCTTTATTAGGTTCACTCATTGGAATTCATATAAAACATGGGTACCAATTTATCTAGATGACCATTGGGGTATGAGTAGACCCATGTTTTAGCCTAGGCATTCACATGTATGGGACCAGTGTTCATGAGAGAGAGTTTAATTTGAGATCATATTCCATCATATGTGAATACCAACCAAATTTGATGATTGACCCTAAAATGTTTTTCTTTATGTGCATTGGTTATTGAGAAATAAAAATATTTAAGATGAAATTTAATTTATAAAAATATTGATAATGTGAATACCCTTTCACATATTAATTTTCAACTAATCCATATTACAAAAATTCATTAAAATATATAAATGTTGTACCCTATCCACATATTATTTCAAGATGCATAATTGGGAATGTTATCAACAATGAGCAGAATAAGGAGCATTGAAAAAAAATTCATGATAATTAAGGATATTCATTACATCACTCAAATCAGCTGTCAATGGATACACCTCACATATGCTCTATAAATAGGCTCTAAATTGAGTTCCCAGAATAAAATTTCTATAAATTAATTCATTGTCTCCATTATGAGATACTCTTATGCCATAGGGATCCTGGAATGGACTTATGAGTCAATGAGGGTTATTTCCCTTGCTCATCCACCCAAATAGATGATATATCATAACTAATATCTGGTGTTTCTAGTAAATTTAACCCCTAAATTCTAGTTGGGCATCCATCAAAAAAGCTATAACCATATACCCAGTGCTTCATTCATGCACCAAAAATACCAATGACTATAAAAAATTTCAATCAAATCTACCATATTATATAATCTATTTACTACTTGGATGACCTTCCATACCCATTAATCAAAACAACCTTCCTAAAACATCTACCAAAAATGACTGAAATGCATTTGTGTGTTGTGGGTAGAACACAACGTTGACCTCCTCATGTTTCTCTCTAAATATTTGGTGTGAAAAAATATGAACCTAATATTGAAAAGGGACTTCCGTTATAGGAAGAGGCTCATCCTTGACCTGGTGCCTATCAAGGTCAACATGATTATTCATGAGTTGGGGGTATTGATTGGGTCATCCCATAGTGAGTATGGAGAAAGTTATTTTTCATACTTATTTCCCACAATTGAAACCCCCCATAATCATCCAAACATCCCAATAACTGATACCAACCTCCTCATGCACCAGATTGAACATTCATGTATATGAGATCCATCATATGAGATGATAGAGGACAAATGATCTTTTCTACTAAGAAATGATATATGATGCCAAAACATTCTCAAAGAATATGTTGATCCTCTTCTCATCCTTAAATTCTTCACAGCTCTAACTTACCCAAAAAGAATATTCATAGTATAAGTCGAAAGACCCCTCAAGGTGAATACCTAATTTTAATGGTCATCCAAACATTTCATCAACCTTTGACAATCATTTAATTTGTCAATAACTCTTAGTATATGATTCTATCACATGTAATTCATTATTTAATGAAACATGGTTATGGTATAAAATGTACTCAATTCATGGATTTTCATCCCCTTCACTAAAATATATTCACAAGGTGCAATATTTTATCTGTTTATCCAAACTAGAGGTTGATTTTCATGATAGGATGTGCATGTATGGATGATAGAAAATAATCTAAAACAATAAAGGGGAAACCATTTTTCTACATGGTTATATCTCAATATAGTACCCATGACCTCATCTTCGATATGGTGATGGGTGAAATTTTTTTATTCCTCACTATTAATAATTATCATTATCATTGAATTACTCTTTCTATTAGCATCTAGAAAAATATAATCATATTCCATTGTATCTCTATAAAATTAGAGAACAAGTGTTAGATTCATGTAATTTTTTAAAAAGATTAAAAATTCGCATGGATTATTATAAGAATTATATAGTAATAAAATATCTATGTAGAACCCATAGCATTATCATTTAATTTTAGATTTCCCATTCTTATAGAAGAGTAATTAACTAGTGCAGAAAACATTATTTATGTTGGTTATTTTTCATTTTTACGTCAGTTTTTAGACGACGTTAATACAGACAACGTTATAAATAAAGTTTTTTACGTCGGTTTATTAAAAACTGACGTAATAAACATAACATCGTGGTGTTTATCAGTAGGTTAATTAATAACCGACGTAAACAAACCATAGGGGCGGGGTTTATAATGTCGGTTATTATATAACCGCCGTGATAAACCGAGGGGGTCTTTATCAGGTCGGTTATACAATAACTGACCTTATAAACACGTGCGGGGGAGTTTATCACGTTGGTTATTTAAAAACCGACCTGATAAACTCATGCGCGATGGTTTATCACGTCGGTTATTTAATAACCGATGTGATAAACCATTTAACAGACCGTTTTTCACGTCGGTGATTGATTAACTGACATGAGAAATCATTTCACGTGTCCTTTATCAAGTTGGTTATTACATAACTGACGTGATAAACCATGCCACAGGTGTTTATCACGTCGGTTATGAATAAAACCAATGTGATAAACCCTTATCGATTTCTTTATCACATCGGTTATAAAATAACCGACATGGAAGACAAATGTTTTTTAATAAAATAGACTGCAATCCTCTGCTCTCCCCCAAAATCAACCAGAAACGAAATCAATAATTCATACCACAAGAACAGATGGAGAGAAATACATGAACTAAAGCAAATTTAAGCATTTAAATTGATAACATATAAAACATACTCCACTTGATAGCCCCCACCCCTCATTTATACCCCATGTACAGCCCTCCCCCACCCCATTAGAGCCCCAACCACAACCCTAGACTACCCCGACCCGCTGAATAGCCCCAAACACCCCTCGACAACCCCCACCCTCTTGAACAACACCCCCTCACCCCCTCACCCCACTTGAAAGCCCCCAACACACCCCTGGACTGCCCTCGACCCCCTAGACAGCCCTAAACACCCCTCGACAACCCCCCAACCCTCCTGAACAACACCCCCTCACCCCCTCACCCCACTTGACAGCCCCCACCACACCCCTGGACTGCTTCCCGACCCCCTAGCCATCTCCAAACACCCCAGGAAAACCCCCCACCCTCATGTATACACCCCACACCCTGGAAATCCCCCCCCCCCCATGGAGCCCCCCACCACACCCCTGGACCTCCCCCCCACCATCTTGAATAGCACCCCCTCACCCCACTTGAAATCCCCCACCCCATTGGAGACCCCACTACACCCATAGACTACCCACCCAACCCCCTGGACAGCCTCAAACACCCCTCTACAACCCCCCCCCCCACCCTCCTGAACAGCACCCCCTCACCCAACTTGACAGCCCCCACCACACCCATGGACTACCCCACGACACCCTGGAAAACTCCAAACACCACGGGACAACCCCCCCCACTCATGTATACCCCCCACACCCTAGACAGCCCTCCCCAACCCCATTGGAACCCCCACCACACCCCTGGACTACCCCCAACCCCCTGAATAACCCCAAACACCCCTCAACAACCCCCCCACCCTCATGTATACCCCCCCCCCCCCACACTCCCCACCAAAGATCCCTCCTAGACCCCTGGACACCCCCAACACCACTGAACACCCCCCACACCCTTGAAACCCCTCCCGCTAGACCAGAATCCATACCGTAAAATCCATCATAAGTAGACCAAAACATGAAGTATAGAAAAATTAAACATTCACATATATAACATTCAAAACATACACTATAAACTTAAAAAAAACTATACCCAAACTAAACGACAACCAAATACACATTTACATCATCAATATTCAAAATTACATTTTACATTACAAACAACTAAAATTTAATCAAACCTGTAAAATAATTTTACCACTCTACTTGTAAGTGTTTGACATCTTCATCATTATAGGGTTGAGGGTCATCAAACATCTAAAAATGAAAAGGATAGCAGTTTACGTGTATAATGATTAAATCAAATTCAAAATATTATGGCAAAGTTTGAGAGGAAGTCCTTCCATGTCAAAATTCACAACTGTCCCAGTTGTTATTATTTCTTACATAAATTGTAACAAAAAATATCCGCATTCGATGAATCCTTGTTGTTCATGAAAATTATGTTTGAAAGAGTGTAAAATCAATATATTATTTTAATGTAATAAATCCAAAAGTACAAATTATAAATGGATATTTACATTCGCATTTACCTATTTGATCTTTCCATTCCTTTTCCTTGTGTTTTTTCGAAAGTAGGCCCATGCCCTGTTAAAAAATAATAGTAATGGGATTAATTTAAAATTCATTATAATATATAAAACTATTTAGAAATTGAAACTTACTTCTCCAATATATTCTAAAAACTTTCTCGCACATCATCATGGATAGAGCATATCCAATAAAGTGCTTTCTCTCTTGGGAAAAAACCCCTAACATCCAATGATCACCGATAAAAGGAAATTTAACGTTAGTGGTTATTTATGTAAAAATATAATTAAATATTTGAGAGAGATGTGTTTCATGCCTCTCACAAAAAGGCATCATCCAACATTGTGTGACTATATTCTTTTCAAGTCATTCAGCAATATAAAGAATTCTTTATTCCTCATCCAATGCACATGTTTCAGTGGAAATCAATTGTGAGTCCATGAATCCATATACATCTGTCAGCTCATTCCTCTCACAAATTTTATAAACATATCTAATAAAAAATAGACATAAGTATAAATTTTAATAAATATAACGCAGGGAAAGGTGTTAAGACTTATATGGAAAAAACTTTCACCACGTTGATGCCCTAATTATCTCTAGTAATAAGCTCCATGATATCAGTTTTCATAATCCCCATATTTCTTTCACATCTACAAACATGAGCTTCCATTGGAAACTCATAATGACCCACCAACCAATTTGAATATCTTGAAAATCTATCAAGACTACTAGAATGTGTATCTAATGTCATAGCCATTTGTCTTTTTTGTTGTCTATATAGTATTTCTTTACCTTTGAAGTATTCCGGTAAAAATAAATTGAAAAATATATTAGTTTTCAAATGATAAAACAACTTTAATAAAAAAATAAAATAAAAGATATAACAGTCTTAACACTATGGTAATGAGTCGAAGAAGTCTAGATGGCCAAATTAAAAAATGGCCGATACTATGTCCAACTATCGCCACCACATCTGTAGCTAATGGTACACGAGCTGATCTATCTATAATATCATGAATAGTGACCCTCTGATTCTATACCTCTAATTGTTGATGATGAACTGTATGTCCTATACAATAAACCAACCCATATGCTACTATATGATGTTGAGAATCATTAACATATAACTCCCAATAAGTAGGATGTTGCGGCGGAGGAGTAAGATAAACAATGGGGTCAGCAGGCTAAGGTGGGGGAGTGAGAGCTACTGGCGGAGGTGGAGGATAAATAATGGGGTCTTCCGGGGGAGGTGGAGGAGTGGGAGTTGTAGTTTGAAGTTGTCTTTGCATGTCTTCAAACTTATACTGCACTGACGCTCTAATCTTGTCCTCCATCGTCGCATTAATATTATGAACTTCAGCCTCCAAGGATCTTTTTTATAAACCCCCTCAACGTTAAAAGTTGAAGAACGTGGAAACACTTTTCTTACCGATACACCTGCCAGATATCCTCTTACACAACCAGGATTTTTGGGCCTTCCCAATGCTAAAGATAAAATAACTTCCCCCCCAGTAGCTGTAAATATCCCCTATGAACTCTGCTCCTCAAGAGAGTCCTATATTAATTAATTGAACATTTCTGTAATGATTGAAATTATATGAAGAAAATGGTCAACTTAAATAAATGAAATATATATCTTACAATCATCTCAGCTACGATTCTCGATTCACCCGAAAGATATTTCCATTTTTTCCCTTCTGAGCACTCTTCCATTTTTTGATGTCTAGATGGAGGGGATGGAGGGGCCACCTCTCCATATCTTGAAGACTCAGCTCTTAGTTGTTGAAATTTTTCTGCCATCATTTGTTCTTCCAATAATGCATACCCTCCATGAGATAATCTATGAGGGTATACATTTTTAGATTGGATCTCCTAATGAGATTTCCTTGATTGCTGTAAATTAAGAATAAGACATCATTAACAAAATGCTAATAAGATCATTTATATAAGAAATCATATAAAAGTTTACACTTACCTTACCAAAAATGACTCTTTTCTTATACATTAAAAAAAGTGTCCTCATGTTTCTTCATATATAAAAGAATATATATGACATGGATTGTCAGGACTCCTATGACCATAAATGAAATCAGATGGGAGGGTTGATTTGAAATCCCTCCATCTCCTGGAAGCCAATGATGAGCATTTCTTCTTGACTTCTCAGTGTCAGGAATATCAAATGTCATCTGATAAAGAAGAGGTTAAACATATTATATATACTAGACACCTTTAAACAATATTCAAAAAATAGCAAAGGATCTTACCAAAATCGTCCACCATAACTGAGAGATTATCTCTTTATCCACATATCCCCAATCATCATACAGAATGCTTACTTTTCTCTTAGCCTGAGTTGCTACAAAACTCTTAAAATATTTTGCATTTGGACCTCTAAGAATATCATCATCATCAAACTCAATGACTATCCTCTAATCCTGCGTACAGGCAACTAATAATTTTAGTAAACATGTGCACCCACATTTACCAACCATTGAACTCTTTGTCATAATAGGAGCATGTGAATGTTCCTCCCTAGAGGTATGACCAATATTCTCATCTCCAGAATCATCTTTTTGATCAACTGAATGATCTTTCATTATCCTTTAAATCAAAAAAACAAATATTAGTTAAAAAATATAAAAATTCACATATTTTAATACTTTTTTAATCAGAAAATTGAAACGAATACTAAGTTACATAATAGTAAACATTGGTAATATGGTAGGCATGTTAAACAATGGTAAAGATGGCAAATGTGGTCAAGATGGTAAACATGGTAAACCTGGTAAACATGGTAATGTAATTGTCACTGAACAAAAATAAAAGATATATAATTCATGTAATGGTAAACATGATAAAGTAAATTATACAAACATAAAACAAAAAAACTAATACTTATTTTGTTTTAAAACATGTTTTAATAAATAAAAAACGTACAACATCTAACATTTATGAAATAAATTAATGTAAACAAGAAATAAACATATGTTACCTATAATGTTAGGAATGTACAAATGGATTTTTTTCCCAAATTCCTTCATCGTGATCGTTCCTTATGGCATAAACCATGTCTTAAACATGCTCGTCATTATATTCTGCTAATCATTCCAAGGAATTAGGGATCTCACATAAATCAGCATCTTCATCAACTTCATCCTCACCAACATAATTTTTCCCTTGTAAAACAACAACCCACCGCATATCTGATTGATCTACAACATAGAAAATTTATTTTGCATGTGTTTCCATTATAAAAGAATTAGTTGTGTCTTCCAATCTATTCAGATTAACAAGTTTCATTCCAAATTCATCGTGTCTGACACTGTTGTTACCGATAAACCATTTACAGTTAAAAACAAGAACATTAATTTTAAAGTAATCAACCTCTCATATATCTTCAATCACTCTATAATATACACTTGATGCAGAAATTGGGTTTTTTCCCTTAGCCCTCGAAAAATTCATTGCTTCTGCAAACACCAATACACCACTATTTTGAACTGCACTTCTATTGTTTTGAGCATTCATATGAAATGTATAGCCATTAATGTCATAACCGAACCATGTTATCACATTTAAACATGGACAACCCACTATCCAATTTAATGTCTCTAATACATCTGATCTACCATCAAAGTCTTTTTAATCCATGACAAAAAAGTTTTTTTGTACTCATTCAAAATCCAAATTTCTTTCTTCTTTGCATGACATTGTTTCAACTCATTAATATGCAATGTGATATACGGTTGAGCATCAGCTATGTTATTCAAGATGTATGATTCTAACTTCTTCACCTGTTCAGATGTCAATGATTTGACTTCTAAGCCACGAATCCCCTTTCCCTCATTATTAACTCGTTTAAGGCGAGATAGAGGCAAACCTATGTGTTGCGCCACAGCCAAGTAGCTCGAACAAAACTCTGCTACCTCCTTATAAAAATACTTTTCAATAATGGAGGCTTCAGGTCGATATGGATTTTTAACATATCCCTTTAATATTTCCACATACCTTTCAAATGGATACATCCAACGAAGATATATAGGTCCACAAAGCATTATTTCTCTAACCAGATGAATCATTTAATGCACCATTATTTCAAAAAACGATTGAGGAAAATACATTTCTAATTGGAAAAGTATAAAAATTTCATCCTTTTCTAAAATGTTCAAATCATTAACATCAATCTCCTTGTTACAAATTGATTTGAAAAAATAACACAACATCATCACAATCTTTCTTAAACGAATGGGAAATATTCCACGCAATGAAACTGGTAGAATTTGTTGCATCATGACATGACAATCATGTGATTTCATACCTATCAACTTCAATTCCTTCAATGAGACACAATTTTTTACATTTGAATAATAGCCTTGAGGCACATTGATATCATGAATACACTAAAAAAGATTATTTTCCTCTCTTAGATATTGTATGACAAGCCGGGGGAGGAAATGTTCATCTTCCTTTAGGAGTGGGAGCTAACTCCAAACGTATTCCCATTGATAGTAAGTATAATGTTGCATTCAACCCATCTATAGTCATTCCTATTACCAGATTTCTGTGTGTTTTCCAATGTCACATCACGGTTTTTCACCCTCTCAAAATACAGATCCAGTGATAATGGTTTTGGAGTAGTATGAAATTGTTGTGAGCCATTGAATGCCTTTTTTATTCTTCTATAAGGGTTATCCATAGGCAAAAACCTTTGATGACCCATGTACACTGTTTTCCTCCCATGATGCAATTGACAATATGACGTCTGTTGTTCGCAAATTGGATATGCTTTATGCCCTTTAACACTGTATCTAGAAAAATTTACATACGCTGAGAAGTCATTTATAGTGAAGAGAAGCACTGAATGAAGTTTAAAATATACCATTTTATAAGAATCATACAACCTAATACCATCAGCCCATAACAGTTTCAAATCATCAATCAACGGTGACAGGTAGACATCAATATCATTGCCGAGTTGCTTTGGACCAGAGATCATTATACTCAACATGACATATTTGCACTTCATACAAACTTCAAGAGAGTGGTTGTAAATTACCAATAAAACAGGCCATGAACTATGTGTTCTACAGAGGGTTCGGTATGTATTTATTCCATCTGTGCACAACCCTAATATGAGATTTCTTATTTCATTTCCAAATGTAGATTACTGCACATCAATTTTCATCCATTGTGGACAATCAGTTGGATGACGTATTTTTTCCATCACATACCCGCTCATCATCATTCCATCTTAACCATTTTTTATCATGTGAATTAGCAAATAAATGTTTGAAATGATGAATTATAGGAAGATACAAAAATACCTTTGAAGGGAGAATTGTAATCTCTACATCAGCCTGTGATTTTTCTTTCACCTTATACCGTGATGTCTCACATTTAGGAAACTCTGACCGAAATTCATATTCCTTCCTATATATAATGCAGTCATTTAGACATGCATGTATTTTCTTATATCCCGATCCCATCGGGCATAATACTTTCATGGCCTTGTAATGTGAATCTGGAAGATCGTTATCTTTTGAAAGAATGTATTTCATCAATTGTAGCAGCTCTGTAAAATTTCTTTCACTCCATCCATGTTTCGCCTTCATGTTAATCAATCTTAACACCACTGATAAAACCGTAAAATCTGTACAACCAGGATATAATAGTTTGTCAGCATCGCCATATAGACGCGCAATTATTGGTTCTATCTCAATTTTTTATGCTACAATACCATGAATCATTTATTCAATTACATCGGAGTTACCATCTTGTGAATCATCATCATCAGTGAAATATCATCCAGTTTCACCATGCCAAATCCAAGGGTTGTAACTCATATTAAAACCATGACATATCAGATGATATTTTATCTCTCTACTTTTCAACTTCATTATATTCAAACATTTCAGGCACGGACAGGAAAAACATGTCTCTACATGGAACATTTAGTTTAGCAAATTCCAAAAAGGCATCAACACCTTCCTTATATTCATTGCCCATTATATGTGCCGTAATCCACCTTAGACTCATTATTACCTATAACAAATATCAAGAATATATATTTTTTAAGATATGACAAATATAAGTTTATATGAAAAAAATCAAAATTTGAATGTAAAAAAATTTTGAAATATAAAACAAATCTTTGAATATTTAAAAAAATATGCTTGAATATCATTATTAAAACAAAATATAGTTAGATATAATAGTTTTAAATTCCATTGAATAAAAGAAAACCATGGAACTTACATGGTTGAAAGAAAATTGGAGAGATTGGAGTAAACCTAAGAATCAAATGATATTTAAAATAAAAATTCAGATAGAGAAAATCACAATGTAAATCCAATCATCACGTCACAATCATCATGTCATAATCTCATAAACCATGATGCAGTAGTCAATCCCCCTAGATAACCCAACACTCTGGACAGCCCCAACCCCCGGACAACCCCCAAAACCCTATGGACAGCCACCCACACCCACCCACCCCTTTGGACAACCCCCCGGACACCCCCCAACCCTCTGGACATCCCCACCCCCTGGACAGCCCACACCCCTCTATACAGCACCCCCCACCCCTCCTGGACACCACCCCCACTGCCTACCCCCTTGGACACCCCCTTGGACACCCCCAACCCTCTGGACAGCCCCCCACGCCCTAAACAACCCCCAAAACCTTCTGTACAGGCACCACACCCTTGGACAGCTCCCCCACACACACCCACCCCCTTGGACACCCCCCTTGACACCCCCAACCCTCTGGACAGCCCCCACCCATGGCCAACCCCCAAAACCCTCTAGACAGGCCCCCACCCCCTTGGACAGCCCCCACACCCACCCACCCCCTTAGACACCCCCTATACACCCCCAACCCTCTGGACAGCCCCCCAACCCCCTGGACAGTCCCCCACCCCACTAGACAACACCCCACCCCTCCTAGACACCACCCCCACCCCTTACCCCCTTGGACACCCCAACCCTTTGGACAGCCCCCCCACCCCCTTGACAGCACCCCACCCCTCCAGACAGCACCCCCACCCCTCCGGGACACAACCTCCACCCCCGACCTCCTTGGACACCCCCCAACCCTCTGGACAGCCCCCCACACCCACCCACCCCCTTGGACACCCCCTGGACACCCCCAACCCTCTGGACAGCCCCCACCCACCACCCCCCCCCCCCCCAGACAACCCCCCAAACAATGGTTTACATATAGAAACAATTCATGGTGAACAACTAAAAACACATGAATTTAATATATACTTCAGCAAGAAATAGATGGAATTAAATATTAAAAAATTTGGCTACTTAAATGATCATATGATAATTAAAAATAACCATTGATATTCAACTATTCAAATGATCAAAAATTTTCTCGATAACTAATATCATAATGAGGTAATGGATATTTCTATAAATCTTAATCATATTGTCGAGGCCTTGGCCAAGGCCTCAAAAATTACAAAGGTAAGCCCTCAACAGAACCCATGTTTATTTGGAATAATGAGACATAGTGACGCATTGAAGGGCCATAGAGGCCAACAACCATTACATTATATGTCTAATAGATTCTCATATAAAAGATGATAAACATAAGAAGAAACAAAACATGAAATATCATTTCTGAATTTGTAAATTTAATTGATAACCATTATATGAAGTAATATAGGTGAATGAGATCATTAGTTGTCAATGACAACAAAAATTATTATCAATATCGGGCATTCGCGAAACAAAAAACAAACTAAATAGAAGTAGTTGAGGATTAATTGAATATTGCATGTCACTATAATATATCTAGGGATGTAAAATAAGATGATGATGGAAAAAATAGGTAAGAGGGTTCGAAATCGAAGATTCATACCTAGTTAAAACACAGAAATCGCAAAACATAAATATAGACTATCCGGGAAAAATGAACTAAATAAATTATTGGAAGGCTTACTTGAGTGATGTTAGTTGAGATGATAGATCTGAGGAGAGTGAATACGATAAATGATGAAGGAAAAAGGAGTTTAACGCAGTGAGATTGAAGAGTTGATTAGGGTTTACCGCGCGAGAGAGATGAGTCGCTGGACTGTCGATCGAAAAATCGTAAATGAAAATCCACGGGACATGTTAATTTTTTAAATGTTTTATAAAGTCGGTTATTTAATAACCGATGTTATAAACTACTTTTTACATTTATAACATCGGTTATTATAATAAAAAACATTATAAATGTATCAGATACATCTTTTTTTATGTTGGTTATTCTATAACCGACATAAAAAAGACATCAAAATTCACAATTTTTTTATGTCGGGTATTGTACAACCGACATAAAAAACGTTCTGTGCGTTGTTTTTTTACATCGGTTATAAAATAACCGACGTCAAAAAGGCCTCAAATGCCAGTTTTTTACGTCTGTTATTTTATAACTGACGTAAAAAAATGAGTTATCTACGGGTTTTTTACGTTGGTTACCAAATAACCGACGTAAAAAACTCCCGAGATTTGGTTTTTTACATCGGTTATTTTATAACCAACCTAAAAAACTTGTAGATATCTCATTTTTTACGTCTGTTATCAAATAACCGACGTCAAAAACCCCCCACACTTTTGTTTTTTACGTTGGTTAATTTATAACCGATGTAAAAAACCGAACACACGCGATTTGTAATGTGGGTTATTAAAATAACCGACGCTAAAAATCTACTCACCACATTTGTTACGACAGTTATTTTATAACCGATGTCAAAAACCACATTTCACAGATTATCACGTCGGTTATATATAACCGACGCAAAAAATGGTGGCGTAAATAACGTTTTCTTCACTAGTGATTCAACCACAAAGAACAATATTAAGTCAATGTCATTGCTAATTTGAGGAAGGTAATTCTTTAGTATAGAGGAATGGTACATGATAAAGGGAATAACATTGAAATACATGTTCAAAACCACAAGCATAGGGTGATTTAAAATATTCCTTTAGTTATCTTCAAGAAAAATGAGTTTTTATGGAACCTTTTTTAGGTATGGTCCCTCATATGGTTTCACATTAAAACACCTTATAATTCAACTGAGTTTACTTATTCTTTGAATGTGCCTCTTATTCAGGTCAATTAGAATCCATTTAGATGGTGGAATTTATTGGGCTCAAGAAATCATGAATAAAATTCGAGGGAGTTATTATGATTTTTTGAATGATATAATCAATTAAAAACACTATAATGTTTAGTTAAAAGTAATAAAGTAACAAGAAGATAAAATCATCCCATAACTTCATCATAACATACATTATTTTCTAGATTGCACAATTCATGACATTCCCATAATATTAAAATCATATTTAAGTCTTGGTGGAAATATTATACCGCCTAATAATGATTCATCATTTTCGGTGTTAAGTATATACTCAAATTCCCCACAAATTATTATTTACATTTTCCTGAGGGGAAGGTGGTGAAATTAGACCCCTAAAAGATTTTTATTTTTATTTTGGGAGATGATGAATCCATACCCCCCAAAAACCATTTTTTTAGTTTTTGCTATGAAACTTCATTTTTATAGCCATATCGATGAATTCTTTGTTCTTCGGTGGGAGGATGTTCCCCTACCACCCCACAAACCAAAATTCATTATGGGTGATATATTTATTACTAGAATACATGGTGCCTTGTATTCTCTCTAGACAACCATACATTCTAGGAAAATAGTCATTTTTTATTCCATATAAATACCTAGTCTTTAAAACAATGATAAATATGGGAAATATAAGATTGATAGGTAGAGATTGCATAATAATAGATTCGACTTTGGAAGCTAATCCACCTACCACATTCCATCATGAAAATAATAATTAATACCCCACAAATGAATCATTCATGAAATGACATACATGTCCATAAAAAAGACAATTCCCTTAATCCTACAAAGGAAGACCACCATGAGAAGACCCCTTCATGAAATAAAACCCTTCAAAATTCCATAGACAACATAGGAAAAAACAATATGTGTATTAATGTATCCATAGAGTATTTTTCCCTCTTAGCCTTGACTCACTAAATCTATTTATTTTTTCCTGACATTTTCCTCTTTATAATCTATTGAAGAGAAATCAGAAGCCCTATATCAAAATATTATAACAAATTCAATGAGGCATCTTCCATGAAGAACATATTTATGCAGGTTATGGATATTATATGCTAATGTGTCCACCATTTGGTCATTCATTCTAGTGGTTAAGGAATCTCTATGTTTAAAATATCTAATATCAAGTATCCATTGATTTTTTATAGTCATGAATTTTTATTTTAATGAGGATCCTAACCTTAGGGCCTGTAGAATATTGCTTCTTGAACCAGATGATGACATCTATTTCTAGAAATGTGAATTGAATCATATGATATACACCTTATTTCATCTATTTCCCCAACATTATCCACTATTAAACCTGGAGGAATGGAATGAACATTTTAATCCCTCATGGAGTAATCCCATTCTCATTCTTCTAGAACATATCTTACCTTCCATACCCAGACTCTCACAGAATAGCTTATTAATGGGATAATGCGATGTTTTAGTTCATCTCCTACCTATTGTTTCTCACACCAAGCAAGAATAATGGGATCTTAGAGGTTAGTGGGAACATATCTTACCTTTCATACCTAGACTCTCATGGAATAGCTGATTAATAGGATAATGCGATTTTTAGTTCATCTGCTACCTATTGTTTCTCACACCATGCTAGAATAATGGGATCTTAGAGGTTAGTGGGGACTATATAAGTAGGAAAATAATTCATAATTTTAGTCCTCACACTTTTTTAACTCCCAATACATGTCATCATCCCTTCAATGGTAAATATTCATTACAAGGGAAACTTTTAGAGGGTTATATTCCCTTTAAATTATCATTGTTCCTTCTCAGGAGGATTAAGCCCCAACATTATCGAACTATAGGGTATTTAATATTTTACTTAAAAGAGATATGGGAAACCTATAAAATGTTCCAAACCATTAACATCAATCCATATTTATCCTTATTGGGATATATTCCCAAAAATATCATGTTCCCCACCAAGGAGGGTATATTCCTTCTAGGTTCTTTTTACCTATTCCCCATCCACCATAATTATAAGTGTATGTTATATAAATACATGGATATGTTCCCTAACAAACAAACTAGAAAATGCATATTTATCTTATTTCCCAAAAATTTATTGAATATAGACATTACTCCATGATTTTTTAGTCTAAGACACTAAACTAGATGCTCTATTCCTTATCACATGTATATAAATGGTATGTCATGTTCCATTTAGTGGCACTGAAGAACATGGGTTTTGATTCCTTTTTCATGGAAAAATAGGACGCCACATGCATTGGTCAAATCTTTATAAAACTATATTTATCTAAATATTTAAATATATATATATAGGTGATGTTAGAGTAGTGGTTAGACATGGTGTTTTCAATGAAGAGGTTGCGGGATCAAAACTCACCGCCTGTATTATTTTAGGATTTATACCCATCGTTTTGAAACTATGGGTGAAAGCCTTTGACAACGTGGCAATTGGGTATGTTTCATTGACACAATGTCAGAACACCTATATCCATGGTTTTGGAAAATTGTGGGTATATGATGTGGACCAACACTGATGCATTTCCATCCCACGGTTCCATAAACCGTGGGTATAGGCTATGCCCACAGTTTTGGAGGTTATACCCACAGTTTTGAATCATGGGTATAGGACGTTTTATAGTAGTAATTATTTATAAAAAATAATGTACATATTCATAGTGCTAGGGTATGGTTGCATAACCCCTTATAAAACCTGCATAAGTCTGAAGTGTAAGGTCTGTGATGGTGACAGACTCTTGGGGTGGCTCGGATAACATCGCTCGGGTGGTAATCTCTATTAACATACACTTCTCACATAGTTGTTTCCGCTCAAGCTTAACAAGATCATGCTCGGCATCGGATTGGTCAAGAGTGAATCCCAATGATGCCACCTCTTTTATGAGCTCCAATAAATGGGATTCATTTGGGGAAAGTCTACTGGTTGAGGCCATCACTTCCTTTGTTTGAGTAAATTGGATTTTTTAAAGCCCTATATTCATACTAATCATACGATAACTGTTTAATATCTTTATTAGCAATGGTGACAATTCATAACGGTATTTTAAAATCCAGAAACATAAAACCAATGAATTTCACATTTTATAAAACCAAAATAATACAATTAATTAGATCAAGAGTAATTTTCATAAATGAATGTTTGGGTTGTTATAATGGCCGATACAATAACAATGCTCTTTTGGGAGGTGGACTACCGCCTTCTAATGTGATGTGACTTTTTTTCTCTATTCCTTTACATTGAAGGTAATAATGATATATTTTATAAATATAATTGATATAAATGATATTATTCTGATTTCAAAGACACATATATCATTCTATGAATATAACATATCATTTTATTTATTTCCATTACACTCAATGAAAAAAGATAGTGTCGTTCGTGTGAACATGGGCACAATCTCTACCATGAAGCGATGTTATTTTTTTTCCTTAAGACAACACATTGATAATATATATAAGTCTATTTTAATAAATTATATTTCATTTATTATATTTTTATATTTATATAATGAAAAAAATACTTACATTTATTCAATGACGACCATTGAAAAATAGAAACATTACTCATGCGTATGCACAACCTATCATCTCCATTATCGTAATATAGTTTGTTTTAATAATAATATTTTATTATTTGTTTAAAAAATATAAATTATATAATAAATGATAATTATATAATTATTTTAATTCAACAACTGATGTAATAATGACCACTTTGACTAACGTTAACCTACTAAAGTAATTTTGACAAACATGTCAAATATAGTCAAAAAATATGAAGTAAAATGAAAGAAACATATAATTGGGTATATCATGGGAAATGAAACAATTTAGGTAATAAAAAATTTTAACAAAATTCTTATAAAATTTTAAAATTAATGTTATTTTATTATTCTAGATGATATAAATCGAACATGATAAGTCATACAAATGGAAAATAAACATTCATCAAAAAATCCACTTTAAAGTTTTTCATTTCAACTCTTTTTATTCAATATAAATTTCAATAAATTTATTTTTTTTATGTTTTATATGGAGATAAAATATTTATGAAGGATATTTTTTGTCTATTTTTACTATATTTAAATTACATTCAAAAGTAATATTCTTAAATGATTTGTACAAAATGTTTAGTCAAAAAGAAAAATGGAATGTTCTATTATAATGTGTATAGAAAAAAAATTCCTCCAACCATAAAATAATTAATGTTATTGAATTCATTATATTATTTTATCTATTATTCAATGTTGAGATTCTATTTTACGTTTTTTGGAATTTTGGTATTGAAAATGTAATTATTAAAACGAAAAGGCACTTCAATATCCAGAAAGGTTTTACATATGTGTTCAAAATTCATTTTAAATTGGTTTTATGATGAAAATGTGAATTAATAAAAAAATTTATTTTGGATATAGTATAGAAGATTTATATAAAATTTATTTAATATGATACATCTTATATGATGGAATGAGTCGTATAATTTCTCATGAGTGAGCCTGATATAGATTTTATAAAGGGTTGAGCCCCATTATAACTCTTCAAAAATATGCGAGTCTTATATATCATATAAGAAGTGTGAGAACCATTATATCACTAAAATGCGTTGGTAAATGATTATGTTCCCCAAAAAAATTAAATTCTATGTTTACCATATTGTTTTTTCAATTTCAAGGATATTGAAAGAGTTTCTAAAAAATGATTCATTATGTTTTTAAATTTTTTAAATTTTTTTATTATGTTTTTATATTGATTTTATTTGATAATTTTTTTTTTCAAATGTAATTTTTTTTCCAAACAAAAAAATAGCATTGATGATAAAGGGAAACATTACATTGGTTTAGTTATTTTTTACTAGAATAATGGGCTTCATCTTTTTATGTCCATTAATTAGATTTTTATGCTTAAACCATATTTTATTTTCTCAGATGGTTTAGGGATGGTAATATTAGAGAATAAATAATGTCTAAATTTGCAATTATTGTTTAAAAAAATACAGCATGTTTCTTTTTTACAATGTACCATTATGGAAACAATTGATATAGTTTACAAATATCAAATTTGTAATCTATGGATTTGTATTATATAAATTATGACCCAATTCACCGAAAATATTAACCTAAAATATAATTTGAATTTTAATTATGGTAATTCTAGTATAAATACACTAGAATATATAATATTTATAGATTATTCCTTATATTTTGTATTACATAATGGTTTAGATAACTCTAGATGTTATGATAATGTTAATAACACCAATTTTAAATATTTTTCATTATTATTGAGCTGAAATGGTATATGATTTTAATATTTCCATATTTTCCTCTATAAACTATGTATGTTCAGAATATATTTCAATAGAAAAATAAGTGATCTATATTAGGAAGGAACCAAAATTAAAATATCCTTCAAAATTATCATCATGAGATGGTTGGAATTGTAAATAATCAATTTATTGTAGTAATGGATCAAATGATGTAGGATTTAAATGGTGGTCAAATACAAGTTTCGTAGAACCCATATCTACTATAGAAGAACATGTTTATAGTGGAAAATTTAACGAGACAACAACCTCTAGCATTTAATGGATTTTCTGACCCAATGGCATCAAAATGATGTATTGATACTATGTAAAATATATTTAGAGTCACTAGATGTTGAAAATATCAAATGATTATCCCTTCCATTTATCATTTGGATGGTGAATCAAGTCTAAAGTGGTATTTTGTTAGTAATACTAGAGATGAAGTTGATCCTGAGGCCATAAAATGGGACATAATAAACAATATTTTAATTTAGAAACATTTCTCTAAGGTTATTATCCTTTGGGTGGGGAAACAATTATTGGAAGTAAAAAACAATAATAAATAATCAATGGAATAATATAAAAAAATTATAATATTTTCTACTAATGTATCATATTTTATCGTGGATTGTGATAGTAAAATGAATAAATTCAAATAATTATTGAAATAGTTTTCACAAAAAGATTTTTTCATCTGATAATTTAATTTTTATTAGAATATTATTTTTTTGGATAAAAAATTTATTTGGTATTTTGCCAAAACATATGTTCCATTATATAAAGAAAATAAGAAATAGTCATTTTGTAAAATAGTAATGAATATAAGAACTAATAATTCTAGAGATAAGACCCCAACATATTCTATATGAGGTAAAATGAATTTGGGAGAATGTTTATTAAATAATATAAAGTGACACTGGTATGTTATGTTTTGTGATAGGGTTTTTGCTATAATGATAAGTATCCTAATAAATATATAGTTGACATAAAAGATAAACTATTAATTTTGAGGTGTTTTAGCTATGATGACTTTGGATGTTATCATATTTTGTGTTTGAATATACTTAATAAGGGTGGAAATCATCATGCAAGTAAATAAAATGGTCTCAAAAAATCATTTACTAATACCATGGTTGATGTTGGGCCATCTAGTGAGGTTGTGAAAGGTATGTTTCTTTTTTATTTAAACCATTTTAATACCTTTTTTGACTCATTGTCTTCACCTTAATTCATTTTAAATGTACAATAGAGATAAATTATGATAAAAACTCCAAGTCTAAATATTAAATAAATAATGTTTTCTAAGGACATTACTATTATTATTAGTTAGATAATAATTCCTGCAAATCCAGATAAAATTCCCATAATGTGGTTTGATGTTATTATTTTTATGGATTGGATTTTGATTTATCCCACTATGATATATTTTAAATCCAATAATGTTTTATTCAAGGATTTTATGCCTCTGATAACCTACCAATAAGAATAAAAATTATTAGTGATGGTAATTAATGATACTTTGTACAAGTTTTTTAAATTAATTAAAATGTTCAATTTAGGGAATTTCTAACTGTAAAAAAATATATAGACTTTTTTCCTAATGATTTACCTAGTTGTATTCCTTATCATCTGGATGGGTTTACTACTTATTTAGTGCCTGATGCTAAGAATATTTCAAAATACCCTTATCAAATTCGTCAAGTATATCATTTAGAATCAAAAAAACGCATTTCATGATATTCTAGATTAAGGGATTGTTCATGATCATCATTAGGGGGTGACCTAGTTTTATTTTATGAAACACTATATGGTTTAATGAGTCTTTGTATTTTTAATGAACCAAGAATATTATCACTATCATGAATTTGTATTTATATTCTTATATCAATGATTTCATTGATCAGCTCCATGGAATTCAATATTTTTCAATGGTTGATTAACTTTCTTGGTACCATCAAATAATAGTGATGAATGATGAAATTATAAAGACAAAATTTCAGGCTAGATAAGTTCATTATGAGTTTTTATTTATTCCCTTTTTGTTTTAAAATTCACTATCTATATTTATGGATCACATGAATAATGATTTAATGCCTATTTAGATAATGTTTTGTTATTTTTATTCATGATATAATGTAAAATTATAAAACTCATGGGAATCATGAATGAAACCAAAATAATTTTTTATATAAAATAAATGAAAAAAAGGCATGTTAAATTTTTATGTATAAATTTTTATTAAAAAAATATCTTTAATTTAGAACCCTATTTAAAAATATGACATTAATTTTTACATGGATAAAACTAGTGTAATTGAAGTATTTAATAAACTCAAAAATATCACAGAGATTCATAATATTCATGGATTAAAAGGTTATGAATGATGGTCTATAAAAAAAATTCATATTCATTAAGGACACTAACAAAGTTAACTGTAAATGAGTTAAATTCAACTAAATATATGAATGTGGGGATTCTTTGAAGAACCAAAATAAATATTTTAGAAATATCTAATTTCGTACATGTGTTCTATAAATGGAATTTTTTTCATCTACAATGAATCTTCCATAGAAGTACTTGGTTATGACCCAATGATAAATTATTATGTAATTACATATTCTTTATTTAAGATGAATAATTGTTAGTTTAATAAGCCTGTATATAATCTAGAATTAGATGTTGTGGTTTTTACTTTAAAAATTTAGTGGCATAATTTATATAGAGTGTAGTGGGAAATATGTACTGATCACAAAACTATGAAGTATAAATTTACTTAGAAGTAATTGAATATAAGATATCGAATATGGGTAGAACATATTAGGGATTATTATTCCACAATTCAATAAAATTATTGAAAAAAAATTATCATATTATTTATGTCATAGAAATAATGTTATGTTAACTATGTTATTTTTATAACATAGTCATTTGGTTCAAGAATCAATGAATTTTAGTCTATAATTTGTTTATGTTGGGAACCCTTTTATTTGTTTTAGTTTTTAGTGATATAATATTTTTCATAAATAATTAAGACATATCAAAAAGATGACCATGCTTCGTATTAAAAGGTAAAATGTGAAAAGAAGGATATGTTTCCCAAGTATAATTGAGATGATGTATTCGTTATGAAATCTATAAAAAGATAATGTGTTCCTTGTTGTATTTTAGTTAAATAAATATTTTTTTTGTTAATATAATGTGTCTCTTTTTATATTTATCCTGTTATCAAAAATCTAGTTTAGGACCTTCGGGGGTATTATTTTTTTGTATGGAATGAAAATATATTTTAATAACATTACAATGAAATGTGTGAGTTGTTACTATTTTAAAGATGAATAAATATTACAATAGTGAATGATTCAACAATTTCCTTTTCTAGAGTAGAAATTTAAAAACATATAAATATATTTTTTTGTGGGATATCCAAATATAACTTGTGGTAATAATGCAATTTGAGTTATTGTTCATCAAATAACTAAATCAGCACATTTCATTACCATTTGAAATAATATGAATTTGAATCATCATTACAGAATATATAAAAATGATATAGTATGGTTACATGGATTTCATATATTTATTATTTCAAACCATGATCCCATATTTACATCTAATTTACTTAAATGACATCAGATGTAAAGGGTAGTAAACTAAATTTTATTACAACTTTTCATCCTCATACTGATGGTTAGTATAAGTGAATAATTCAGACCATGAAATATATTATTCATTATTATTCAATGGAATATATTGGAAATTATGATCTACAACTTTATTTGGTTGACTTATAATATATTAATAGTTTACATTACAGTATATTAGGTCTGTACTACAGCTCCCCTACCCCACTTCCATTGCAAGTGGTGTTTCAATCACCAATCATTATTAGGTCTCTAATCCAACTCCAAGGCATGACATCCCTTCTAGAAAATTAAAACCATCTTCATTATTCAATTAAAAATATTATAATAGGGGAGCATCTACCTATTTGTGGCCCACTACCATGAAGCTCCTATCCCCTTTTAGGATAAGGGTTGAGAATGGGTGAATGGGTTTCATGTACATTCCATCACTGTGGAAGTGATTTAATGGGCCTTAGACTATTACCAATGGTCTCTGATCGCTATATTTGGTGCTTCACATCATTCCATCCATTATTTATCCATATTTGTTTTATCATGGATTCTGTCTAGACCTAATTATTTTTTAATCATCAATCATATCTCTTTTTTCTTTTTTTATTAATAGAATTAGACATGAACTATGTTTTTCAAAGTGAGTAATGGACCTGTGATAACTAGATATTCATTCACTTTTTATGTAATTTTGACATTTTTTTGGGAAAGTGTTAATTAGATATATAAATTTCACTTATTCTTCCTCAAAACCCAAATCCATTATTAATTATTTTTGATTTTAGGAGTATCAAAAATTTATTTGGTAGCTATAGATTTTATTTTAAGGGTACTATATGTATAGATCAAACAATGGTATCCCGTATTTTTTAGATTTGATTATACATCCCCATTTACAAGAATATTCAACATTTAGATGGGAGTGACATTTAATTATGGAATGGTATTTTATTATTATGATCCCCATATGATTTTTCTCACTTGAATTTCTAGGGATACTCATTATATGTTTGTATAGGGCACGTGGCCTATTCATATGCACCAGGTGTGCCCATGGTGTCACACTCAGGACCTTCTTCAAAATCCCCCATCCTATGACTAATCTAGTTCAATAAATGATGTTTACAAATTAGAACAACAAGAAATTTATGAAAATGGGGATTTATATTAGTTATATCTGAATTCTTCTGCAAACACATTGAGTTTCCCTTAATATGGTTCCATTTTTTGGGATACAGTGTATACCTCTAAGGACATTATTTATACTTATTATAGAGTTTATAAATTTACCACATACCATGTGGGTATTTGTTTTATGGGTCCCCCTATCCCCCTTGATCTATCACATATGACACTACAACATTTTGATAAATATTTCAAGATGTGTGCTTCTCCTCATTTTTCATCCTTCTAAAATGTCATGGTAATATCCTGACCCATGTTCCAGACATCGGGGCCCCTACAAAGTTTTCCACATGACCTCAGGCGCACCTCCCCATGGGCTAGAGTCTACAGATAGATGTAATGGTATTGTATCAATATTCTGAAGAATATACCCTCATTATCAATGTAGAATAATTTTGGAAATAAATAAGAGTAACCAAATAATATAACCACTAACCAAACCAAACAAGTATCCCATGAGAACCAAAACATGAAATCAATAATCCAAAAATAAATAATATATAGGTCATAAAAATATGTTTCAAGTGTGAAATGAGAAACCAAAATAAATCCAAACTGGTACTCCCATGAGGGTCCTGTAACCATGGTTGGTTACCTTGTCTATGATCCATCCTGACATAGATATCTAATATTCAGATCGTTCCCTTCTCATATCCTGAAAACATAATGTCTATTTGGGTAGAAATCAGACAACCTGAGTAGGGTGTCAGAGGAACTTATTAGGACACCATCATGGGTGTCTAAAACAATATATAGTCAATAACAATTTATAATGTTTTATGTAGAATAAAGTATAAGTAAAAAGGTAATTATTTTACATATATTAAATTATTTTTTATTTATCAACATAAACCATCGGTTTTCTAGTGCAACACGAACCCTGAATACATATTTTGGCATGTGTCAGAGTCTGAGCAATGTATAATGGATATCAAATATCACAATATCATGGTAATATTTATCATTTCATTTATACCATATCTTAACCAATTAAGATTATATTCTAATTCCAAACTCATAGGTATATAATGTATTGTATAAAACATGGGGGTATGGGGCCTTAGACTCTGTCCCACCCCTCAATGTCACATACGGGTATTTGGAGCTTTAGATCCTATGCCAAAATCATTTATAACAAATGGGTATTTTTAGCCCCATTCCTAGACCCATTATCACTTATCACATATTGGTATTTGAGGCCTTAAACTATGTCCCACACGCATATATCAATCATTCACACATATATCAAATATTTCACGTCAATCAAGGTTAATCAACATCAATCCCCTAGTAACATTTAACATAAATTAATATACCATTTAAATAATCAAAACAATCATGGTTCAATAATTAAATCACATTGAACAATATGAGTAATTCAATAATAACTATTCTGAAATACTCAATTCATATTACCCATTAATAAAATAAGGTGAAGTCAACCATCTCATATTCCCCATAGTCAATTAATTCATAACAAAATAAATTTATATATTACACAATCCCAATTTCCCATCAATTACACAATAAAAAATCAACTAATTAATTATACAATTAATTATTCCAATTCCACCAATTTCATAATCATAATTACATAGAATAATTAATAAACATTCAACTCATATAATATTAACATGGAAAATCAATTAATCAGTCCAACTATTATTAAAATTAATGAATAAATAAATTAATTCAATTTAATAACCAATTTTAAAATGTACCAATCAAAATTCCACAATAAATACTTGAAATTGGAATTCATGAATATTGGAATTTAATTTATACCACCAACATCATGGTTGATACTGAATTCTCACCAATGAAAATCCCTAATCTGAAGTAGAACAACCTAGTTCGCAATTAAGAATGAGTTCTATATCCAAAACATTGATCCCAAGTCTAAATAAAAATGATCCATCAGACAGAAATACAGATCTATCAGCAATGGTGGATAAAGATTCCATTTTTATCCATAAAGAACGATGATTGATAATGGAAACCTAATTAGGAAAAAATCTCATACTCAGATGGTACAGATACATCATTCTTTCCTAAAATTCATCAAGAATAATGTTTGAGAGATATATGAATTCGTTCTAAGGCCTCCAAATATGAATGGAACAAGTTAAGGTTGAGTTGGGTCATATTTGGCTAATGATTGGGGGATTCATGATTTTTTTTAAAAAAATAAACAATAATAAAACCAACATGAATGGTTTCTTGGGTAGGAGACATGGTTTACAAAACCATGTCACCTTAAAGTGCACATTTCCTATATGGGATGCATGGTTACTCATAAGAGGGATCGTCGTTTGAAAAATTGTGCACCAACAATGAAATACCTCTATATATGGGGTTTCACAATATAATTTATAACAGAACAAGGTTTCAAAGAACTCTTTGCCGACTATGAACAACCCAATACCCATCCAAAAACAAATAATATTGACCCAATCACTTTCAAGATAAATCCCAATCAATATATAAACAAAAAATTCCAAATAGTACTTACATATAAGATCAAGGAATCATTAGAAAGGTCGGGATCTTACAATATTCCCACCTTATAATAGATCATCTATATGTTGTACTCCTATGAATCTCTATAATTATGAGGTAAAAATAACAGGCCAATGATCACTCATATCAGCATATCTCTCCGATATTTCCACTTGAACAAGTCCATGCTTCCACAAAACATGAACGATCAGCATAGACAATTGCTGAAACTCTTTTTCATTTCAATCTAACAAATACATTAGATTCTCCATATTTTATACATCAGTATCAATATCAACATCATCCACATCGATCAAATGAGAATAATATGGCCGAAACCACCACTTCTGTGGCACATGAAACACATCATAGATTGTATTATACCACTTTGGATGATCTAATTAGTATTATACTGTCCCAATCCAATCCAAAACCTCAAATGATACAAATAACCCACTAACTAGTGTTCCTTGTCTCAATATCCTATGGTAACCCAATCCGGGCAACACCCAAAGGAACACATGATCACCCATTGTAAAATAAAGAGTTCATCAACATATATTGTCATAGTACTTTCATCTACTCTTACCAATACACATATTCTTACAAATCAGTGAAAACAACACTAATATCTCTTACATGAGGCTCGGTCCCAATAACAATGTATAACTTTCTTCCATCCAACATAAATGTGATTTGCATGGATTTCCATAAATTGCCTCATATGGATCCATAAGTATTGTTTCGAGATATCTTTTTTTAGAAACACTATACCAACTCTATGCTATTATCCAAATACCAACCAAAGACTATGACACATTCTCGAATCAAAACCTCATGAACACATATATTATGTTCTGACAGCCAATGAGTCTATGGGTTGAGGCCATACAAGTAAAATGTATATACAATGTTCCACATGTAAGACTTGCCAAATGTGAAAAGTAATACATGAGTCATGTTTTGAAACAATACTATGTGGTACCCTGTTCATAAATACTCTTTACTGAACATAATAGTTTTCCCAACAGATCCACAAAAAAATAACTTGTATTGGAATAAAATTTGATACATATGTTAGTCGGTCCACAACCACCAAAATAGAATCGTTATTCTAAGGCATCCTTGAGAGAACCCCCATAATGTCCACGGTAACATTGTCCCATTTCCATTCCAGAATAGGAAAAGGATATAGTAAACTACTAGGTCATTGATGCTTAGCCTTCACCAATTGGCATGTTGATCATCATGATGTAAACCCTGCAATCTGATTTTTCATGCCTGTCCACCAATACTTTTGACGTAGGCCATGGTATGTTTTGGTCAAACATGGATGTATGTCCCACTTTGGGGCACGATATTCATTCATAATATCCTCTTGAGTTCTCATAGATTCCATGAAACAATTCTTAACATATATAATCTCATCCTCATCTATGGTCCATATTAAAGGTGACTCAACACCTTCAAGGATTTCCCTCAAGGATAAAAATTCTAGATTCTGATACTACATTTCCTTATCTAAATCAAAAGGGTAGAATCGACTAAAACTGATATGAGATTCATTCTCTCCATTCCTCCATTATCCAAAACATTTATCACATCTTGTAAATTCATCATCTTCCACTCAGTACTAGATTCCTAAACATCAAGAGTCTGGGTTTTTTTCTTAATGCATCAACAACTCGGGTTCCCATCCTAGAAAAATATGTCAGAAAAAAGTAAAATGACTACATATACTCAACCCAACTGCACTTCTGATGAATAAAATATCACTGTGAAAATATATATTTTAATCTATTGTAGACAGTGTATATATTAAAATATTTTTTCCAACTAATAATTCTACAACCAATTCAAAAAATAAATAATGCATCCAAATCAAGGTCATACGATGGGTAGTTCTTTTCATGTAGACTCAACTCCTAAGATTGATATTCCACAACTAAATCTCCTTGTATAAAATCTATTTTAATCCCTATCCATGATGTTCCAGATAACACTATATAATACTCAGATGGATCTAGTAGGATCATGATTTGTGTCATTATCAAGTACTTCATCAACTCTTATAAGGCATTCCCACACGGTCTAGACCACTGAAAAAGTATTCCCTTTTAGGAAAAGCATGAATGTGGTGGTGCCAAATTGGAAAAGTCTTATATGTATCTCTAGTAATAAACAATTATCCCCATAATGATATGGATATAAAATACATTCTGGGGCGTCTCCCAAAAAACCACTACATAATATTTTTTGGGTTAAATGACACACATTCCTTTGATTTAACGTGATCTAATTTGTTTACATGATTAATCAGGAATTGTCACATCAATAGATAAACATATAGTCTATGATTTATTAGAGTACTAAGGATGATTTCAAAATTATGTTCATCGTCATCATGAGTCTTGGAGTATACAAAGTAGTCATCAACAAACATAACCACAAACTGATCCATGTAAATTTGGAAAATTCTATTCATCTAAGACATTAAAATTTCTGGTTTATTCTTCATCCCAAAAGACAACAACAAAAACTCATAAATCTCATACATTCTTATGAATGTTTTCTATGATAAATCAGATGGTAAGAATAACAATTGATGATACCCTGATATTAATTCGATCATGGAGAAAACACAAGAACCCCTAAACTATTAAATTAAAGATTTGATACATAGTAGAGGATATTACTTCTTCATAGTCTTCTAGTTCCACTTTCAATAGTCCAAACACTAGAGAAAGGTCATTCCATTTATATTCGTAATCAGTATCAAAGAACCCCATGGTGATGTAATCAAACGTATAAAAACATTATGTAAAAACTATTCATGTTGAGTCTGAAGGTCTAAAATATATATTGGTGAAATTTTTTATGGATGAATAGAAACTATCTATGGTTATTTGTAATCCTCCCATCTTTGTCAGGTGGTAGCTCATAGAAGTCACTAGGAATCCCATCCTTGAACCTTTCCACTATGAAGGAACACCATTATATTTTGAACCACAATCATCTGGAAATAGACTTGCAGCCTAGGCTATGATCTCCCCTAGATTCTAGTGAATTGAACCTGATTGACCTTCTTGGATATCCCACACTCCACAGAGAATATATTATTCACCCTTAGAAGACGTAAATGTCACTCTCCAGCAGTAACAACCTTTGTGGACATGGTATGCCACCATCTAGTCCATACCCATAATTTGATCAAATTTATTTATTGTAAATATATATATATATCAAAATTTAAATGACGTGCTCTAATATTGAGATTACATCCTTTTCACAAAAAAACATATCATGACCATACTATCAATGGTGTATCAGTCATTATCATCCCTCTCAAGAACTACACTATCAATTTTAACCCATTCACGTGTTTTATGGATATAAAAACATGAAACTGTCCTACCCCTCTTCCTTAGGATGCAATATATGTCCCACAAGTTGTACCACACACAAAATATGACCACTCTTTCAAAAAAAGAACCATGTCTACTGTCTAGAACAAAAAATCCAAAAGAACTATAATTTCTAGATTTTTATAGGGTAGAAGTCGCCTTCCGACACTCTTGTTCTATCTATCCACTCCATCACTACACATATTCCACATGTTAATACAGAACCTATGCAGTTGTTCAACACTATAGTAGGCTTGACACTCTATCAGTGGTAATGGAAAATTTATATGATAGTTATAAAACCTACCACATAGGTGGAGAAGCACTATGGTAAGATCCTATGTAACTAATCCTTCCCCATGACCACTATTATTTTCAAATCTCTATTCAACATTCTCGTAAAAATGTTTCATATCCTCGTATGATGAACTCCCCGATCATCTTGCAGAAACCACCAATCCCCCAATTGAAGCATCATTCTGGTTTCCCTATGATATGAGATCACAATCCATCACTTCAAAAAAAATAATGATATTATCATTGTACATAATCTCACATTTGATCGCATCCATGAAATGACTTTCCATTAATGTCTCATCCTCTTCCAGCATTGAGATTTGTGATGCATGTTAGTAAAGTGACCAGCATATTCAATCAAGGAGATACTTCCCTTTGTAAAATGCATGAACTTAGTTTCCCTCTATCGTCTTAGTGTCTCTAGATAAAAGTTCTCAAGGAGACTCTCAAATGATACCTTCTATACCTGACCATGTTCATTACCATTTCGAGCCTGAGTATCCCACAAGTGCATCACTAATACTCGTAACATTTATGTATCCAAATCAACTCTCTTCTCAGCTATAGTATATGAATGTTCATGTATATTCATGATGGAAATGATCATGAACACCTCTACCTCAGTCCCACCCACTCTGGGGAATTTTAGAGGGTTCTGAAATTATAAATCCCATTTCTATACAGAAATACACATACTAACCCTCTATAGTAATCCATCCCTAAACTATATGATGAAAGAAGTGTTCTCATTGAGCTACCCTCCAGAACCTCCAATTAGTTCAATTAGATTGTTATGTTCCACTGCTAGGGGATCATTTTCATCCATATCCTAACATCATTCTATTATCAATCATCATCATGTAAAAATATCTCTGTAATTCCAAACATGAATCTTATGAAACATTTCACTACATAATCACAGATGTGGGGAATCACATAAATCCCTTACAAGCCATTCATCAAACCCAAATACATGGTCAAAACTAATGCACTATCACCACCCTTTACCATAATACCTATAAGTCATGGTGAGATAAGGGTAAACCCATTATCATTATAATAATTTCTCATTAGAAAACCATTTATTCACATCGTGCATCAATTTACAACATTCAATTCATATTAAGGACATTTTAAATTAAAATACACAAGAAACAAAACATATTTCAATTTAATTAACATACAAAAAACACATATTCCCATGCGTGCCTAAAAATGATGCATGACACAAGAATTCATGAATTCATAGAATGATGCATTCATATTCTACTATCGTTCCATTTAGCGCCATGATCCAAATACCAAAAAATATCAACAAAAAAATATAATCACACAAAAATTTTATCGCTCTACCAGAAATAACATCCAATTGAAGAAACACACATCAATATTGAATATAACATTGAGAACCTAGTTTCTTCCCTGTACATGGGATATCTACACCCATGTACAACCTCACATCAAAGGCCTGAATCACCAAATTCTCAAGCATAGATTTCCCAAATAGTATGATGAAATAAAAAAACCTCCTTTGATAAGACTTTTTAATATCCCAACCTAGGTTCTACACACTGGTTCCCCAAGAAAATTAGTCATATGACTTCAGGTGAACCTCCCCATATATCAAAGGTTACCGACTTATTTTGAGGGTTTAATATCAATCATGGGGAGACTATACCATATTTATCAATGTATTACAAAAGTAAGGATAAATAAAATTAGTAAAATTACATAACCAGTAACCAAACCAAACATGTATAAGTTGATGACAAAAATAAGAAATACAAAATTCAAAAATAAACATTACATATTTCATGAAAAGTAAATGTCCAACATCAAATGAAGACACAAAATAAATACACATAGAAACTCCCAAGAGGGTCCCAACAACATGTTTGAATCCCTCATCTATTGTCCATCGTGACACAACAATCTATCATGGGGATCTTTCATAATCCAATCATGTAATCATGATGTCAATTCAGGTACCAATCTGGTAGCCCAAGTATGCTGTGAGTACAACTCATTAATCCACAACCAACAATATCTAAAACAATATAAAATTTATAATAGTGTTTGTCATTGTATAAAGAAAAATTAATATGATATTAGGTAAATAGTTTACATATATTTAATTATTCTTTTTTTATCCATATAAACCTCAGGGATCCCATGGACACAAAAAACCTATATTCCTACTTTGGCCCATGTCGGAGTCTATACTATCCCCATGGGATATCACATATTGCAGAATAACGTATATCATTAACCATTTCATTTCAATCACATCATTAAAACTGTATAAATAATCCAATGCCAAACTCATGGGTGTAGAATGTCATGTCTAGCACCACTTGTGTATTTTTAGCCTCGATCCCTGTCCCATAGCTCAATGTCACACATCAGTATTTAAGGAATTGGACACATTACCAAACTCATTCATTGTATATGGGTGATTAAATCCACAATCCTTGTCACATAGTACTTTATCCCATATAAGAATTTGGAGCCTTGGTCCATGTTCAACACTCATAAATCAATAAATAAAAAATATATCATGTATATCACATCAATAATGTTTAATGAAAATTAACCGTATTACCACATTTCAAAACAATCAATATATAATATAAACTATGAAAACATGTGTGGTTAAATACATTAATAATAGGGAATAATATATGAAATTCACCATTAAACCGTTTTTCAATATTCAATTCATATGACACATTAAATCGTGAATGTCGATTCAACAATATCGTAATCCTTATTGAAAATTAATTCCAAATAGCATTATTTTCCCAATTAAACAATAAATCTTTCACCTAAATTACACAATCACAACATTCCATTAATTATTTTAGAAATTAATAAATCCAATTCCATAAACAAAATTATCACGACCCGAACCAAAGGGGCCTGATCCGTGACTCCCCAAGCCCGCATCCAATAGGCCAGGGGCTGGAATCTAGCACCGAGTAGGCTATCACACACATGGGAGGCATTAGACTAGAGTACCTATACACACGCACCCACATACACCTCAATGAAACAGTGTAGAGATTTATAAAACTGAAATGTTAATGCATGTATACAACTATCCCACAACCAAAGTACTATAGAAGTACAAAAAGGGAAAAAAAGGCGCACTAAACGAGAACCACAAAGCGCGTCCAAGGTGCTCTGAAGAAGGGGAACGCTGCCACAATGACCCATTGGAAAGCATCCTCGACACCGCACTGGTACACACCCCGACCAGTCTTGCTCACTCAGCTCTGCCTGCTCCGGGTCCTCCTAGGACTCCGTCGAAAGGCATGTGGTCTGCATAGGAAACAAACATGTGTGGAAAATGCCCATGCAGGGGTGAGTATATACATACTCAGTATCCCCCCCAAACCCAAAAAAAAAGAGAGAAAGTGAAAGGAAACAGTCCGCTCGTCCCAGCGAGTGGGAACCCAGACGAGAGAGAAACTACATCTCATGACCATCATCTTCTAAACACAACTAGTCAGCTCATCTGAGTTGTAAGCGCATACATACACCTTGAACAATCCAGATATACATAGTTCACCCACCAATCCATAAGAGGTACCGACCTCATCACCAACAAATGTCCACAACATGGAGAGCACCCTCCACGATCATTGTCATCTTAGATGACACTTATCCGAGAGATACACTCCCTCTGGTCCCACAGAACCATCTCATACGCTTACCTCTGAGATCACGCTCGTCTGTTAGCGTCACCGAGGAAACCTTGTTGAGACAACATAAACACCAAACTCCTCAGATAGGGGATCGCTCCCAGGGTCAGCTAGGGGGATACCAGAACCCACACTGGTATACGAATATCTCACCGATAGGGGATCACTCCTAGGGTATGCTGGGGGATACTGCAATCCGATTCGGAATTAGGCAGAAGAACATCACACAGATAGAGGATCGTCGCCCATATTAAGGTGGTCACGATGATACTAGAACCCCATCTAGTATAAATCACGATGTAGGGGATCGAACCGATGATGCCGCAACCCTACACAAACAACATGATGAGTAGAGGATCGTATATCTGATGATGCCGCATCCTTACCGAAACTACATGCTATGTAGGGGATTGTATAACCGATGATACAACAACCCTACTGAAATGACATGCTGAGTAAGGGATTGTATAACCGATTATACCACAACCCTATTGAGAACAGCCCACTGCGTAGGGGATCATATTCCTGATGATGCCATAAACCCTACGAGGTTAACCTACTAGATAGGGGATCACCTCCTATGGATAAGTGGTCACAGCGATACCAAGAACGTGAACTAGGATAATAATGATAGAGGAACCCGCTCTGGGACCATCAGAGGGATTCCACAACTCTAACAGATTAACCATCCCATTGAGAGGATCAAAAACCTATATTGAGGTTGTGATGATGCGCGAACCCTCATAGGAACAAACCAAAGGAGGACCCTCAACCACTGCTGGTCCAAACATTGCCAACCCGAGTGACCCGCCGCAACGCCAGACCGCGCACCTCCAAGGCCAATACTAAGTCCACCATCGTGATCTACACAGATAAACATGCGAGATAGGCTGTTTACTCACCCGAAATGGACAACCGGTAAAATGAACAATTCAACGTAGCTCGCCCGAGCAGGGCACATGCAACATTCTTGAATCACATCAAGCGGATCATACCACGACTAACCCCTTGGAAAAACACATGAAATCGGCTACTCGTTCGTCCAGAACGGATCCCCTACGAAAAATGTGTTATTCACCAAAGCAAGCTCTGGTGGGGCCCATTCCTCGATCATGAAACACTTCAAGTTAACCACACTATTGTGATCCTCTCGGGAAAACACACAGGGTCGACTAATCATCCGTCAAAATCGGACTCCTGGTGAGATAGTTGCGTTTATCCATAAACTCTAAAAGCTATCCGTATGGGGCCCGCACCACGAACTCAGCCCCAAAACCAGAAAACCAACAAAAAAAGTTAGTCGTATCGTCAGGGCCTCAACACCACTAATGGCACGTCAATCAGATGCTCCGGGCATAAATTAGTGTATGTCGAAGCTGAATAGTAAAAAAATATTATTATTATTTCAATGTTTCATAGCCCCGGTCCATGAACCCAATGCATTAAATTCCCAACGTGAGTTCAGAAGGTCTTTCTTGACGCAAAGAATAGGTTGCTACATGCGGCTCAAAAATCAGAGTTAGGGTTTGAAAATTACGGTGGTTTAAATAACTCCTGGAAAAAACCTTGCCGGACCACTGCCTGCCTCGTCGGAAACCACAGTGCTGCTGCAGGAAACCGCCGTACTAGAGCCGGAATCCACCGTGCCAGAGCTAGACTCCACCGCGCCTCCATGGGTCTCACCAGATTCTGCCTTGACCACCACCCATTGCCTCCTGAAAATCAGGATTTCACCAGAAAACATTAGGGAGCCACCGGGAGAACCCCGTTGCTCCAAATTCAGATCCGAAAAAAGTTTCGGAATCCTTGGGACCCGAGCTATACAACCATTAAGAAAATATGAAGAAAAAATCAAAAACAGGATCTGGGATTGTAAAACTCAGACCGCCTACCTAGTGGGAGAAACGTCAATGCTTCGGGTGAAGAACGACGCCAGCGACACCCTGAAGCTCGATCGGCTGACAATCGGCGCAGAAAACAGACGATCAGGGTAAAATCGATGAAGAACAGAGGTAGGGAGGAGGGGCATCATTCTCTGCATGTTGGAGGTGGTAGGGGGAGAGGATTTGGTTTTTAGTTATTTAAAAACCTCTTTTTAAAACAATACCCCCGAACAGACCTCCCAACACGGAGGAAATTAGGTCACCCCTAGGGTAAACACACCATTTTGAATGTAATAGCGGACTCCGAATTTCGATCTGAGACACCATTCAGAATTTATTCGAGCCTACGCTCTTAACTAAACTTTTCAATTTATTCATGAAAATTCCCCTGGTGGCGTTTTCTATAGCAGGCCCGTGCCCGCAAAGTTTACACCCATCCTAGGGTAAGCGGCATGTTACGAACCCAATTGTTCCCCCATATTCTCGTTCGGAGCCACTGTTTGTAATATATCACACCCCGTACAATGTGAATAGTATAAAATTACTAAATATTTGTATAAAATTTTTTCTGGGCACACCAGGTGTCCGAATGGCACACCGTCTTCATGCCTAGATCTGGATTATTCATAGAAATATTCTACAGTCTGATAGGGCCTAAAACCCGAGTCACTAAATAAATAATCCCAACTACCTTAATAAATTAGACCAAGTTCAACTCATCTTATATTAACATTGAAACTCAATTAATGAATCCCTTGATTCAATAAATTAATTAATAAATTAATTTATTCAATTCAATGTTCTATTATCAAGCATAACTATTGGAATTTAAAAAAATAAAATTAATTGAAATTCAATACTATGGAAATTTAATATAGACCACCTACCTCAAGACTGACAATGAATGGTCACCAATGTAAATACCCTGTTTTAAGTGGAACAATGAAGATCATAACGAATAAAAAGATATTGATCCAAACCTAGATTCATGATCAAAATAACGAAGACCCATTAAACCTAGATCTATATCCATCACCAATGGAAGAATCAAATCCACTATTTAATTAAAAATAGAGATGATAGAGAATATAATAAAAATTGGGAAGAAACAAAAAACCCATAGAGGTAAAAATCTGTCCATTTATCATTACATTCATAAATAATGGTGTTTGAGGGCCCTATCAATTCATTAGAATTCCTAAAAAATTGAGAGGAATGAGTTAGCATTGAGTTAGGTCAATAGTTTTTCAATCTCAGGGTGTTAAGGAATTTTAAAACAACATTTTAAAATATTAAAAATCATTCACAGGGATTCCTATGGAAATATTAATGGTTTTTCGGACTATGTGCATGTCATGTGGGGGAGCATAGTTACTCTTATAATGGTTCATGGTATAATAACAATGCACTAACTATGAATTCCTCATTTTTCTAGGAATTCATGGTTTTTATGGGTAGCTCACATTATTTTAGAAAACAGTGGGCCTACCATGAACTGCCCAAAACCACTCCAAAAGCGTCACATTTTCACCCAAATGTACTAAAGATAAAACAAAAAAAATATATACAAAAAATAATGAAAAATAGTACCTCCATAGGATATCGAGACATCATCAGAAATGGCCAAGAAATTACATTCCATGATATTTTCCATGTATCACGCATATATACTTTCCACTATCCCATTTGGATTTATATGTGCCTCCTCTTGTTTCAACCAACTCATATTGGGTTCTAAGTACAATATGAAATGAACCGAAACCATATTCTCCAGTAAGTGGAATTTTCATGAAATATATATCAGTTATTTCATTTTTATATACTGACGACGTGTGATTTCGAGGCCCGGTGTGCCCAGAATCAAATTTAAAACTATTGTTGGGGTACATTCTGTAAACGTATGAAAGAAAATTAATAACATTTGAACCAATGCACAAAATTGAAATCTGAGGGCACCATTGATCGCACTGCACTGGTATTCTCTTAAAAAGTCTTTCACCTCGACTGTAGTTAGTGGGGAATAAACAATAGTTTTTGGGATTTATGTGGAATAATAAAATAAAATAAGTGCATGTCTTATTTTATTATATTTGTTATAACCACCATGTAGTGATTGGAGGTGGATACCGCCACACGTTAACATCCCATGAGTGGTTATGGGGGTGTGGCCCACCCGAAATCAACCTACCATGTGTGGATTAATTTGGTGGGGACCACTTGAGTTTGATGTCTCTTGAACTTCCCATTAAGTGGGGAGAGCCTCTTAAGCTCCCCAATTTATGGTGCCAGTCTACTCAAATTAATTAATGGAGAATTAATCAATTATTTTTGAATCTTTTTGAATATTTGGACCAATAATTAAATAATGGATTAACTTAATTCATTATTTTTTGGTTGGAATTTTCATTTGGTGGATCTTGGGAAATGATAGCTTGGGAGAAAAATATTTCTCCAATGAAGAACACTCCTTCCGCTAATGAGGAAAGATATTCAACCATAATAAGGGCAGAAGCGTCGTCCTGGAAGAATGACGACAACGTTGTCCTCGACGTCTTCATCATTTTTTCTGATGTCAACGAATTGACGCCGCATTTTCGCGACATCGTTAATGTACAAAGAATGTGATGTAACGGTTGGAACATTGTTTTGTTCCTCGTTCTTAGTTTATTTCATTGTAGATTAGAATTCGAAGCCACTTCATACCACCCTAATGCGGAGGGCGCTGGCCTAACAAACATGTCTCGAAACCTCTTTATTTCTTAATTATTTTGATGCTAAATGTGGCATGAGTTCAGAATGCGCATTACTCATTAAGATATGTAGCGGATCGATGGTGACTTTTCGAGGAGAGGGAGACTTTTTCCGGAACGAGAAACGGGCCACCAGAACAAATCTGGTGACCCGTGAAAGATTCACCGATGATCAGAACTGATGAAAAAGAGAAGGGTTGTCAGTACTCTAGCTGGCCGCATGGTTAGCAGCGGTGCAACCATGCCGCTGGAAGAGAAGGTCGTGGCTGACTGGCTGCAGCAGTGCAGTGGTGGCCGGCGTAAGGTCGTATGCAAAGGAGGCGGGCGGCCCGAGCCGTCAGGTCGCTGGAGAAGGCACTACACAATTGTGCCACACGGTGGAGAAGAATGGGGCCGCGGGATGCAGCGGTAGCCGACGCTAGGCTGCCCGCGATGAAGACTGGAGGAATGAGCTACTGGGTTGCCGAAGGAGGTGTGGTGCAACGACGCCACGTGGGAGGTGGCTGGCCGCTCGGCCATTCGGGAGGAGCAGGACCTAGTGGGTCTCACATGATGCAGACTAGAGAAATGTGGCTACGATTTCATACTCACCCGAACATCATAGCTGTTCGGGATCCATGGGGTGCGGCCTCCCCCCTGGAGGTGTCTAGGGCAGATCCCACTGGTCGTAGGGCCGAACCTAGAGTAGTCCACCGGGAAGACCCTACGCGGGCCGCCTGGCAGACCCATCGTGGGCCGCCAAGTCAGACCCAGCGTCGGCTGGGCCGGACTCAGCGTGGGTCAGGCCGACCCAGTGGGCTAGGCCGTCCCCACTGGCTGAGTCAGTCTCGTGGACCAGGTGGGACTGATGGACTAGGTCGGACCTGCGGACCATGTCAGACACATGGACTGGGTCAGACCCCATTCCGGACCTGGGTCGGTCCGACTGGGCCTGACTGGACCCAAACTAGTTTGATCTGATTTCACCTTTTCGCCCATAACTTCGGCTATGTGTGTCTGACTGATGAACCATCTACGGGGAAGGAAATATTATAGAAAGACAGTTCTTTATGTATACCCTAGGTGAGGTTTGGACAGAGTTGGGTTAAGACTGGGATGGATCGAATGTAAATCCAACCAGGCCCTCAGAACTGAAATTCCAATAACTCTTAGATGGGGCATCTGATTGATGCATCATCTATCACATTGAGTTTCTTATGGAATGACTGGTCTTTCATATACATCAACATGGGACTTTGTAGAAGTTGATGTATCAACACTTGTCTTGAGGAGCAGACCCTCCCAGAATCAATCATGCTTTGTGCGGAACCCTATGGCTAGCTGTGCTCTGACTGTTGTTTCCTCGATCCTGTGTGGGTCCAATAGTTCGGACTACTGTTCCTGGATCTTCTATGGGTTCGACAGAATAGCTATTCATGGATCCTGTGTTGGTCTGACAGCTCTGACTTCTATTCCTAGATCATGTGTGGGTCTAACAGTTCTGACATCTATTATTGGATCCTATGTGGGTTCCACAGAATAGCTCATCATGGATCCTCTGTGGGTCTGACAACTCTAAAGATTGTTCCTGGATCCTATGTGGGTCAGTAAGTTATGACTTCTGTTCCAGGTCCTATGTGGGTTTGATAGAATAGCTGGTCCTGGATCCTTTTTGGGTTCCACATCTACGACTACTGTTCATGCATCCTGTGTGGGTCCGAAAGTTCTATCTACTAGTCCTGGATCTTGTGTGGGTCCGACAGCTTAGATGATTTAGTGACTACATCTGATCATCTCTCTCTCTCTACAAAAGTTATATACATCTATGAGTTGAGTCAGTAACTTGTGTTTTCCTCATGATTGATTTGGATTACTAGATAACATAGGTATATGTGTTGGCATATACCTATGTGGTGTTATCTGTTGATTTCATACGTTGTGGTTTATCCTTGTTGGATTTGTGAGATCGTGAGGGTCTTGGGGTCCCAGTTTAGTATCATTATACTCACCCTTGCACAGGATATGCTCGAAACTTGTCGTGTTGGATGCAAATGAAGGATAGTTCTAACCAAGGCTGAGTGTACGAGGACTAGACAGTACTCGGAGGTGGACCTCACGGCGAGTTGGTACCTGGTGGAGACTAACGGACGAGGAGTGTTAAGGAGGCTATCTGTACCTACCCTTCTGGTAGGACCCGTGGTGGAAAATCCATGAGATAATTTTCACCTTTCATTTGTTTTGACCCTTTTAGTTGTACTTGTTATTTACTATTGTTCTTGTAATCCAGGCCCCTTTAATTTTTAGTACACTCTTGATATACAGTTTTACACATTGTTTTATATTCATCTCTGTGCTCTGTTGTGTTTGTTTCAGTTATAAAGACAAATCCTTCCTAGTATAGGGATTTACACCATTGGTGCTAGTCGCTATCCCCTGGCTAGTGGAAGGCGGGCTTGGGGTAGTCACGGCAAGGGACCCCGGGGATGGGTCCTGACACAACATGTTATATAACATTCTCCAGATACAATAATAATTAAAATTGAAGCAATGATATGTTTATAACATTAATACCAAACTATGGAATTATTAAAAATTAATAGTAGCACCGATTTATTAATCATATATAGTAAAAAAAGGCAATATATAATATAAATAAAATATATTTGGTATTTCTAAATACTAATACGATTATCTATTCCCACACGTTTATTTTTTCTAATATAACCTTTTTATTTGAAATTTTTTAATATTTCATGAGACATATGATTAATGATGATAAAATAAATTTTATATGAATAATTTGTTAATAGTAATTCAATTATTAAAATATTGGAATTATTAATATGAAATATTAATGTTCTAATTTTTTTTATTTCTTAATGTTTCTGTCATTAAATTTCATTTTTTATTTAAAAGATAAATTAATTTTTATTTTATTTTAATTATATAAAAAATACCTTTTTATTTTATTCATTACCAAAATACCATTATAGGATAATTTTTTGAGATTTTTCAAAAAATATAACTTTTTATATGAATAGTAAAAAATAAAGTTTTTACAAATTACATGACTTTTATAAAATTAGTAATATATAAGTATGAACTAAAAATTCATTAAAAAAATTTATAAGGCCAAATTACTATTTTATATTGGAATATTAAATTTTAATACTATTGGTTATAATTTATAAACCCTCATGAGAAATTTTATAAAATATGTTTTATTTTTAAAAAAAAATATATCATACATTTATTATTTCAAAATAAATTTTTATCACTTTTATAATGATAATATTATTAAATATATTTTAAATTTTGTATAATTTAGTTCTTATTATATAATATGGACAATTTCATTTTCGAGAATAATAGATAAATTACCTAAGTAAAAACAATTAACTTGGGTGAAAAGAAAATTGGTTTAAATTGGTAACAAGATAGGTGACTAACCTAATATGATAAAAAATGTTTTTAATTGAATATTTATGGTTTTTATTAACCATATCACTTGATAAAAATATAATTTGTTGAATTTTTAGAAATTTCATTGATGTTGACTATCACATAATTAACATATATGGTTATTTACACAAATCATATTCCTTTTCAATTTTAACTGGGTCTCTGTTAACATTAACACCCCTTACACAAAAACCTTTTAAATTAACAAAAAAATCATACCAAATCTATCCATAAAATTTATAAAGTCTGTAAATTTGTTTTATCTTTTTCAAATGATTTTCCCTCATAGGCTTAACCCATATCAAAATAGAGATAATCCAAGAAGATAGGTTTATGTTCATAAAGTCTCTTTATCATTTATATTTTTTATTCAATCATTCATTTATAAATTCCCTTAGTCCATAAAAAAATAAATTTAATATATATATTATAATTAAATTTTATTATATATATATTATAATAATTAAACCAAATTTTCCTTTTTCACTATGAGAAATGAAAATGCTGAATGTGCTTATGTGTAAACTACCACATCCATGAATAATTGAGTTCTTTTTCATTCAACACATAAAATATATGGTAAAAAATGTTTACTTAGTATACAATTATGTTCATTTTTACTTCTATTTAATCTTGAATACTCAACTATATTACATTATTTTTTCATTCCTTGAAAAATTAAATCATTATCTACATGTACGTGTAGACTACCACATCCATGGCATGATTTATTAAATTTTTTATACATCCATTAATGGTGAGTTATATGAATGTGTTTAAAGGTTAAATATGATGATAATTATATTTTAATGTTTTAGTGGTATAAATTTAATAAATTTATAATTTTATGGGGGATTAAATCCATTACAAAATTTACCGTTATAAACGAGTAAACTACAGGGAAAACAATTTACTCATACTATGTATTTATTTCTTATAAATGAATTATTCTAATAATTATTTATAATTATGAAAAATCACCGTAATGAATAATAAATTATATCATTATTATACTATCGAAATTATATTATAACTATATCACCGCATAATTATCAATTAATATTTGTATCATTATGTTTTGGTTAGTTTGACCAGTAAATTAAACAATGATAAATGACACCATAGATGATTATAAATTTTTCAGCAATATTCAAATAAATATATTTTTGGATATGGATGGATTATATAAATCATTAATTTTTTAACCATGAAAACAACCATGGTGGGTTAAGAATTACAAATATTCCCATTATTGATTTCATCTTCTATGATAAAGACTAAGGAACTCTTAAAATGAAATTTAAACAATGAAAATATTTATAAATCATACCTTATATTATTATTAACGTTTTTTGAAATATGAACTCCAGAATAAGAGAAAAATCCATCACCACTCTATTAAAACTTGTATAAACCATAAGCACTGAATGTGGGACAATAGGTAATAACTAACTTATATATATACATATAAGGAATGAATATCAATTGAGATTATAAATGGTTATAGTTATTAATAAGGTTAATAGGTATGTATATAATAAAAATAATTTAATTTTTCGGGATTTTTGGTGTAATTGTAAAATGAATATTGACCAAGGTAAGGGTATTTGTCTGAAATACCTCATTTTGAGAAATTATTTATACCCTACAAATAATTTATTTTATTTGGTGTATGTGATTAATAATTGAGAGAATATATCACAAAATATAGTTCATTATTTTCAATTTATGTACAATTTCAATATGATTATTAAATAGTTTTTGATTTATTTTCTCCTCATGTTGTATGGTTTTTTGTTAACTCAATTCCCATTTATTGTGTTATAATTGTTCTACACAAACAAATTTCATATTAGTATGGAAAATTAATCCCTATTATTGTATAATTTTTTATTTTTTATTTCATGTTTGAGTATTTAATGTTTTACAACAAATTCCCCTTTTTTAAAAATATTCATGAACTATGTTATCCCTAAGGGTCATTGGTATCTCAAATATCACTATTTGATTTATATTGTTAATTATAAACATACACCATAAATACTATCATTATTAATTTATTCAAAATTCTACATGATTATATATTTAATATTTATGAGGAGAATGCCTCTTTTGATTCAATGTTTACAACATTTATTATTCTCTCAGCTAAAAGTATTATTTTAACAAGAATGAACCTCTGTCACTTTATTGAATTTTATTTCATGTCTATATTTTCATCATGGAAATGATCTCTCCACATTCTGGAAGGTAAATATGATTTTTTTCGTTGATTCAAAATATTTTCCATACCCATATTCAAAATTATAATAAAAAACTTTTTTTATTATGTGGGTATTCAAACAATGGTATTTCAAAAAATTGGCAGAGCTTTCAAAATAATTTTTTAAAATTATTGAAAAAGGTGGATTTTTTTAAATAAATTAGAAACCACTATTAATATTTACTCAATGATGATTAATGATTAAAAGTAAGGAAACCTGACATAAAATTCCTATATTATCTTTTGTAAGAGTTCCATTGATTCAAAAAAGTATAAACAAATTATCTTGGTCTCTTTTATAATTGAGGATATTTGCTGTCATATTTACCTTTTTCATTGTATGTGAAATAGCCACATATTGATGAATAACATTTCAACATTATCTAATTAAATGAACTTTTTCCAAAACCTAAAAGAAAATCATTTTATATCACATAGAGTGTTATAATAGTATTAAATATAGGTTCTTCACCCTTAGTGGATATTCAATTAATAATAAATGTATAGAAATAAATAAATTGGTCCATAAATATCATGAACTAGAAATCCTACTTACATAACCCCTTATGGATAGGATATATTAGTAATAATATTTAACTAAAAACAAAATGTATTTTAGGGAACCTAGTTTCCCTAGCCTACTAACTTTTCACTTGTAGGTACATTAAAATTCCATTAATATTGTCCATACATGGTTTGGGGGATGGATTGATTTTTTAATATAGAATCAGACAATGAGTTTATATGAAAATTTATATATATAAGGTGGGACATAATGGTAGAATACTTGATTTTAATACACGTTATGAGATTCCCACATCATAGAAATTACCTATTCAATGAAAACATGTCTACCCAAAAAAAACTAAATCCATGGGAATACCCATCAAACCAGGAAATGATAAGGTCTTATCTGATAAAACCACTTGATTGGGATGTGGGATACCTCCCACGAAGAACCATTGTTGAATCCATGAATAAATGTGGATGAACATGTGTGCCTCTAATACTTTTATGATATTCTCAAGACATTCTCTTTTGGAAAAAAATGGAATACTATTTTATGAATATCAATATTTGTTTACATGACTTGGTTATAAATCGTCAGGATTAGAAAACTATTTTTTCCTTCTATTGATGAATCTAGATAGCGTGATTTATATTCCAACCCTCAATAAAATCATCATACATCTTGTAGAAACTTGAGAAAATAAATTTACCATATTAAGAAGAGTGGATCTTACAACCATTTATCATTCCATAATGAAATGACATCTCTAACAATTACCCACATCGATTTATAAATAATATTTCTTGAATACACTATATATTTGAAATATATTACAATTGAGACAAATCATTTGGAATATTTTCATAGTTCTTCCAGATAAAACAAGACTAAAGAGGCCTTTATGAAATTTATTCCAAAATGATCTTCTCCTAGAAGGATGCCACGATCTATTTTATGCCTCTAAGGTCAATTCCTCCTTCCATAGTGATTTTTACAAATCTAGATTATATAGATTACTGGTTCTTAAATTCCTAAAAAGATTCCTAAATAAAACATTTGAATATATTTTCAATGTTGTTAATAACAATATAAGAACTTTGTATAACTGAAAGGATGTGTATTGAAATTTAAGAGAGAAAACTATTAACCATTGTGATCTAAAATTTAAATTGTAAAAACCAAATTATTCAATTAATAATTATACCAACAACTATAGTGATGATACTATAAGATGATTTACCGAGACTCTCCCATTTTATAATATGGATTCAAATTAATCAATCATAAAATCACAAATGGAGATTCTAAACCTCCCCCAAATATATTTTTCTCACCTGACTGTGTATTTAGTAGAAATAATAAAATCATTTTTATTAATATTGATGGATTACACACTTTTTTGTAAATATAAATTCATGGTGGAATTGAAATTTAAGATAAAATTTTTATTTTTATTAATTGGGAATAATATATCATCAGTGGAGAATAAATGAAATATTCTAAAAAAACCATTCTAAAAATTGATGTGCTGAATTGGAAAAGCCACGATTCTATTGTTAAGATTTCATCTGTGGGAATCCTAGGAAAGAACAATGAGACACAAAGAGAGACGATCCCCTTGATGAAGGCCAATTACTAATTTTATGATCATGGAACTATTACTCATATGGTAGATAGAGAACCATAGATATGGGAAAATTTTAAAAAATTATCATTCTTGCACTCAGAGAATCCACATTTTATTATGAAATTTAGAATGAAATCACACTCAATCATGTATTAATCCTCCTCCATAGAAATCTTTATTATAATGTTGGAAACCACTACTATTTTATTGATTTCTGTGAGTATCTTATATAATATACCAATTAAACATTAAATGGAAATCCCATTAAGATACCAATATAGTTAATATGAGACCTAGATATGAATGATTCTTTAGATTCTTTTATTCCAAATAGTAGAAAAAAAATTATATGAAAATTTACACACACTAATATAACTATATTATCAAATGACTCTATATTAATTCTTCCTTGACATGTAGAAAAGGATGGTATATGTAGAGACTTTGGGAAAATGGAAACAATTGATTGATATTGAACAACTTCAATATCCCCTTTTTGGATGATGTATGAGGCCTTATACTTAAAAAAAACATGGGAAATCATCCAGACCTGAAGCACTATCTAGATTGTGACTTTTTATGTATTGAAGATTTTTATTTTCATATGGAATGGTTCCTAAGATATAGATAAGTTTATCAATAATAGTCATGGTAATATTGTTGAATATATAATCATCTACCACTTCCCCGAAAACCTCATACCTCAATAAGACCAATGCTATTAGTGTCACTCTAGAATGAACCAACATCAAAATAAATATACATCTAACTAGTAAACTTATTAATTATAATTAAAAAAAATTATATATGAATAGTTACTATTTTTTTCATTAACCAGTTGATCCTAAATCTTCCTCTTACCTCTCTTTTAGTGAAAAGTATCGTATCGTTTAATTTATAATTTTTGGAAGTAAAATGTTTGATGATATTTTATAACCAATGGTCTTAGATTCTATATTACAAATAGGGAATTTTATATTAATTTGAATCAATAATATATTTGTCCCCATATAGATTATTTTGACACGTAATGATATAATATTCCGACATCATTAGTTTAATTTAGACTTACACCAATGCCCATCCTTTTATAGGAGGATGTTGAGAAGATCTAACCAATTACATAAAGTCATAAAATTCAATCAAATAACTAGAAAATATGAAATATTCCCAGGGTTCTTGTGAGGTTTGAATCTGGATGAGCATTTGTTTATGACCTAATTGTATGTAGGGAGGTTCTTGACTTATGTGATCAAAAAATATTAGATGGAATAGTAGTTTACCAGTGACTTTCTATCATGTGCCAAATTGGATATCTGCCCCATTTATTTCACACCATGTAAATTTACCATATATTTACCAAAGTTAAAATTTATTGTTATATATATAAATAATGGAAAGTATTTCGTTATAATTTTATGAAAATTTACCCCTACCATATTACAACATTGGTCAAGTGTTTTTTTAATAGTCACCACCTTTGAACCATTTGCTGGGTTCGGGGTAGACTGTTGAGAGAGTAACAAATATCCCTACATCTGACATCCTCAAATATGGTGCTCTCAGAGTGTGTCAAGTACTACCTTCAAGTGATAGGATTGCTCCTCCTTAGTAGTCGAGTAGATCAGAATGTTGTCGATAAAGACTATGACAAGGTGATCAAGGTATTGATGGAAGATCATATTCATGAGTTCCATGACCACTACTAGAGCATTGGTTACACCGAATGGAACAGCCAAGATCTTGTAGTGTTTGTACCAACATTTGAAGGTTGTCTTATGCAAATCCTCATCTTAAACTCTGAGCTTGTGATAGCCTAATCTACGTTTTATCATTGAGAACCATCAAGATCCCTTTAGCCAGTCAATGAGGTCGTCAATCATTGATAGTGGGTACTTTTTATTCTCGGTCACCTGGTTTAGGTGCCAGTACACGACAAAAATCCTCAAGCTCCATTCCTCCTTCTTGGAAAACAGAATTGAGGCTGCCCAGGGAGAAACAATGGGCCAGATGAATCCCTTCCCCTAAAAGTCTTCTAGCTCTACATGTAACTCGTGATGCTCCGCGGGAGCGATCTGATACGTTGGTGTAGATATTTGTGCCGTCCCTGGGTACATGTCAATGTAAATGTCAACCTATCTGCAAGGAGGTTGACCTGAGACATCATTAGTGAAAACTTCTTCATACTGGTCCACCACTACAAGATATCTTAGACTCTACACATATAATGCTCTGAGGGTAAGGCAGGCCAACTAATGAGTGATCAGCAGCAACCTCATCCTGGTAAGTCTATCCTCTGCTGAAAAGGCTCTATTTTCATCGGTGAAGGTAAAACTGGTCCCATTAGTGCATACACACCACACTTTGCGCCTATACATTCGATATGAGAATGGAATTTAGATAACCACTCCATACCCAACATGACGTCGTAAGACCTCGATGCTGCTACTATGAGATCCCAGCCAAAGATCTCACCTCCTAGAGTATTCTCACACTGCTGAAACCATTGTGTAATCATAAAATCAGATCCCATATGAGTCTTTAGCCATAATGATTGAACTAATGTCTCCTTCGGAATATCTAGGATCTGAACAAGGGCATTTGGAATGAAAGAGTGACTGGAAACTGTGTCTATAAGAGCTGCAGCTTAGGTGGAGTGGGCACAGATCATACCTCGTATCATCTTCAGAGTGCCAATGTCGTATGCTTAAACTTCCTGAAGCTAAGATCTCTCATTTCCACCTTCTCTATACGGTCGGGGTGGACCTCCTGGTGGTGGTGGCGGTAACACCTCAAATCATCATCCACCACCAGCTGCACAGCCATCTCTTCTGCCGCGTCTACCTGCTCCTTGCGGTCCACCTCGATCGAATCTCTGTCTCTGGCTGGGCGATCCTTCGACCCTCAGCTGATCGGTAGTATGGAAGGTCAGATATTCACAAGCCATGTGACCTTTCCCACCATAAGAGTAACATTGCCCACTCATAGCATGACTGGATCACTCTCGTGTGTCCCGCACAACTGAACCTGTATCCAGAGGTCTTCCACCAGATGGTCTGGTCTTCTTGGGACTCTGCAACATATGTCTGCTACCAGCTATAGAAGACTCTGCCACGTGACGCCTAGTGGCAGGTCTCGCTACTGGTGACTTCTCAGAAAGGAAACTCTATACTAAGAGGGCTCGCTCTAACACCCCCATATGCGTCAGGATGATGAGAGAGATCATTGAAGCCCAGATCTCTCACAGGAGCCCCTGCTCGAAGGTCCGGGCTCTGAAGAATGGGTCCTGCACCATATCTGTGGAGTACCGCGAGTGGTCGGTGAACATTGCTGAGTACTGGGCCACCGTCATTTTACCCTGTTGTAGATGTAGTAGCTCTTGTATTCTCACCACACATAGGGTTGTTGGGACAAACACCACCCGAAACAGGCTCTCAATGTCTGCCCAGAGAAGTGTCGCCTCATCATTCACCTGGAGCATCATGCTCCTCCATCTACCTACAACCACCTAAAGAAGACTCACGGCAAGGATCACCATAAGATCAGTGGGTGTTCCTAGTTTTCTAAAGACTCTCACCACAGCCTCCAGCCAATCCTCAGCAGCCTGCGAGTCCATCTCACCCCCGAACCTTGGTGACCTCTAGTGTTGGAAGTCGTATGATGCACTCAGGGGCATGCAATCTCTGCTTTTTGGTTTGGTGGTATCAGTGGCCCAACGTGTATTGGTACCGCTAGTGCCTCTGCTTTGATGGGGCCCTCCACCGAGGTCTCGTCACTCGGTGGGCTTCCATCTCGTACATCTCTCAGAACCATGAATGGATGTCTATGTGGTGTCATCCTAAAAAGATATAGGTGTTCCATTTTAAATATGTTATAACTGGTGAGAATACTCAAAAGAGATTAGAAAGATGATTTTTCAAAACACACACGCAATCAGTGTTTTTGTGCACTGAGTTAGAAATCAGATGTCAGGGTCCTAGTGTATCGATAAATCAGCTGTTGCACCAACACTGGACTCCCTGAACTGAAAACCACTACCAATTCCATTAATAATATTGATTCACTGAAAAGATCATATTCCTAATATTTGCGATAGAACCGACTCATCTGATACCAATTTCTCACGACCCGTCCCCCAGGGCCCGTGTCGTGACTACCCCAAGCCCGCATTTCCATAGGCTAGGGGCTGGTGACTAGCACCAAAGGCATAAATCCCTAAACTGGGAAGTATTTTCTTTTATAACTGAAACACAAAAAAAAGAGTACACAGCTGAATAAAAATCACTACCCAAAAATTTTATAAGAAGAGAGTGCTAAAAATTAACGGCCCTGGAAATACAAGCCCAACTTTACAGTACAAGTACAACTAAAAATGACAAAACAACCGAAAGGTGAAAAACATCTCCCGGATCATCCACAATAGATCCTAGCTGAAAGGTAGGTACATATAGCCTCCTCAGCACTCCTCGTCCGTCAGTCTCGACCAAGTACCGACTCATCGTGAGGTCTACCTCCAGGTACCATCTAGTCCTCGTATACTCAACCACGATCAACGTTGTCTATCGTCTGCATCAAACACAACGAGGTGTGGGAATAGCCCGTGCTGTGGTGAGTGTAACGATACTAAATAGGGACCCCAAGACCCTCAAGGTCTCACAAATCCGTTAAGGACAAACCACATGTTATGAAATAAATAAATAACCCCACAAAGGTATATCCCCATACATATACATAATTCATCTAGTAATCCATATCTATTATGAAGAAAACAGATGTTACTGACTCATCTCACACATGTATACATCTTTAGTAGAGAGATATGATCAGATGTAGTCACTGAATCATCTATGTTTTTGGACCGACACAGGATATGGGACAAATATTTAGAACTGTCGGACCCACATAGGATCCACAAATTGTAGTTGGAGATGTCATACCCCCATAGGATCCAGGACCATCTATTCTATCGAACCCACACAGGATCCAGGAATAGAAGTATGAATTTTCAGACCCACATAGGATCCAGGAACAATAGTCAGAGTTGTCAGATCCACACAGGATCCAGGACAAGCTATTACGTCGAACCCACACATTATCCAGGAACAAATGTTGGAACTGTCAGACCCACACAGGATCCAGGAACACTAGACAGAGCAGTCGGAGCAAAACATGATTCTAGACAACCTATTTTGTCGAACAGACACCGGATCCGAGAACATACGTCATAACTGTCAGACCCACACAGGGTCTAGGAACATTAGTCAGAGCGCATCCAACCACATGGTTTTTCATGAAGCATGCTTGATTCTGGGAGGGTCGATACTCAATCCGAGTGTCGATATGTAAAATTCCACGAATTACAATGTGGATTTATCCAAAATATCATTCTTTCCATAAGAAACTCAACCCGACAGACGGTGTGTCAATCAAACGCCCGGTCTGAGAGTTATTGGCATTTCTGTTCTGAGGGCCCTGTTGGATTTTTGTTAGATCCAACCATGTCATACCCCAAATGTGTCCAAACATCAATTGGAATATACAAAAGAACCGTCATTATCCATGATTTCCATCACCATATCTGGTTCATCAATCGTACTCCCGTAACCCATGTTATGGGCCGAAAGGTGAAATCGGATCAAACGGGTTCGGGTCAAGTCCATCCATGTCTGACGGACCCAGGTCCGGTCTGGGGTAAGACCCGGTTGGCGGGTTCGACCCGGCCCACGGGGAGGACCCATACCACGTGGGTGGCCCGGCCCGCGCTGGATCCGGCCCGATGGCACGTGGGGTTTAACCTCTCCATGTCCATGCGGGAGGTTTCCCCCCATGGATCCCGAATGGATTAGCCGTTCAGGTGAGTATCAAACTGGAGCGACATGGAACCGGTCTAGATCATGAAGGACCTACTCCTATAGGCTGGCCGAGCGGCCAGCCGCCCACCGCGCAATGCCATTGCGTCGTGCAACCTTCGTCGACCCAGCGTCTCGGGCCGCCTATCTTCATTGCATCCCGCCTAGTACCGGCTTCTGCTACATCTCTACGGCCAGGGGCCGTGGCCCCCTTGTTCTCCACCGCACAGTGCGGTTGCACTTTGCCTTCTCTGGTGATCCGGCGGCTCGGGCCACCGTCTTCCTTCGCAGTTGGCCTTGGTCCCTCCTCTGCTACACCGCCACGGCCAGTCAGCCGCGATCTTCTCCTCTGGCAGTGTAGTTGTGCCCCCACTTACCATGCGGTAGGCCGGAGTTCTTTCCTTGCTTCTCCTCATCACTGGTTCCTATCACTGGTGAATCATTCGTGGGTCAGCAGACGAGTTCCGGTGGCCCGTTTCTCATTCCAGAAGAAGTCACACTCTCCTCGGGACGTCGCCTTCGATCCTCAACCAATGTTATTGAGTAACTCTCATTCTGTACTAATTTCGTGTTTAGTGTCAAAATCCATAAGAAAGGAGGATGGTTTGGGCAGTGTTTGTTCGGACCACGTCCTCCGCATTAGTGTGAAATCAAGAGGCATCGAATTATAAACCACAATGAAACAAAATGAACAACGAAGAAAAAAACAAATTTTGAACCCCTACCTCAGATTCTTTGTTTGTTGACGATGTTGCGGAAAGGCGACATCAATTCGTTGACATTGAGAAAGAAGATAAAGAAGTCTAAGATGACGTCATCGGTGATCTTCAATGATGGAACTTCCTCCCTTATTCTGGTTGAAGGTCATTCTTTATTGGAAGAAAGAGTGTTCTTCATTGGAGAATTATTTTTCGCCCAATCTATCTTTTCCCAAGCTCCACCAAAGGAAAATGCCAACCCAAAAATAATGGATTAAGTTAATCAATTATTTAATTGTGGTCCTAAATATTCAAAAATATTCAAAAATAAATAAATAATTCTCCATTAATTAAATTGAGTTGATTGGAACCATAAAGTGGGGAGCTCAAGAGGCTCTCCCTACATAATGGGAAGTTCATGAGATTTTCAACTTGGGTGGTCCCCACCAAATTAATCCTTACATGGGAGGATGAGTTCGGGTGGGCCCCACCACCATAACCTCTCTTGGGAGGTTATGTTGTGGCGGTCCCCACCTCTAACCACGACAAGGTTGTTATAAAAAATATAAAAAAATTATACAAGCACTTATTTTATGTTATTATTCCACGTAAAACCCAATAACTATCTTTTATTGCCGACAAACTGCCATGGAGGTGAATGTATTTTTAAGCAAATATGGATTCTATGAGATCAACGATTCCCTTATATTTTAATTCCTAGCAACGGTTCAATAGTTATAAAATCCCACTCATACGTTTACTAGAAGTACCCCAACAAAACTTCAAAATTTGATTCCGGGCAAACCCGGTCTCGGGATCATGCGCCGTAAGTTTTCACGGACTCGTAAAATTCCCATGTATTAATGAAAAAAAATTTCCATTGAAATTCCAGGTATTTACATGTTGTTTGTTCGAGTAAATTTTATAGTGAAATCATAGGACATTAAATTATCTCCCCCTTAAATTATTTTTACCTTGAAAATATTAATTATTACTCAATAAATAATGTATGTGATGGTATTCATAACATATAAATCATTGATCATAAAACCACTAATTTGAAATATACCTTTACCTATTAGGCTATATTAAGTTACTTATATTACATAAATAAGAATTATCCATTAATAAAATCATATACTATAGTATCAATATGACCTTATCATATATTCTCCATAACATGATTTACCCTAATTAATTTAAATCTGCATGACATTAAACCAAAATGAGTACATTTATCCTTTATTCCTGTGACACAATCATTAATTCTAAAATGATATAACATCACACACCATCCAATATATACCCCAATACCAAAAATTCAATTAAATTCCAAAAAAATATCATGAATAAATTATCAATCTTAATGTAATCGTGAAGTATTATTTAATTTTTCTGAAATAGTATTCATTTTATTAACTCAACATCAAGAATATAATAAACCTATGAATTTATCATCCCTCAGTAATATATTTGTCAATACTAATCCCCAAAAATAAATCATTTTCATAAAATCCTTCTTACAGAGTATGGTTATAATTTAATATAAATGTCCAATCATTTAATGGAGAAGTAATAAATAATAATCCTAGTATATCTCACATAATCCCTATAACTATTTGAATATTCTAAAATATCATCTAAAAATAACAATCACGAAAGAATCTAACATAAACCATGTATAATTATCTTATATTAAGATATCATATTAATATGTTAGAGAAGACAAGGACACTCACCTTTTCCATAACAAAAAAAATATTCTATGATTCTAGAAAATTTATATATGATACCTTATTATGTTCTAGAACACAGTGGATTTTATATCAATACCTTTTTCGCTATATTTTCTTGATATTAATTAAGAAAACTAAAAATAAAATAATAAGGACAAAATCCAACAAAATAAGAGTAAATTATAATATCAATATGAAATATCAATGTTATTTTTTTCCTAACAATACATTCATTTCATCATTTGAATATATCAATTCAATCATATTTGTTTTATTTTTGGTTCTCTTGTACTTATTATCCAAATAAATTATCATAATAAATCATTCATTTGGTATTTTAAAAAGAATGTGATTAACCATAGAAAATCATTTACGAGTGTTGAACCCAGTGTGATGTTATGCCTCTCTATTATGCACTATATAATGATCGAGTTGATACCCAATATACTATTTTAATGGTTATAATTTCTAGGTACATTTTTTCTATAACCTATAGACACTTGTTTTGTCTAGACAAGGATTTAATTTCTTGGATAGCCACACATTATCTACATTGCTAAAATTTTGATGAAATTTTTCATATACATAGAATTAACTGAGAAAATTATTCCAAGGGGTATCACTAATGTTCCTTAATCCTTATTCAGAAAATATTTTCTTAATTTCTCTAATGATTATCTATACATTATATATTATAATAAACATTAACATATCAATCACTGGTAACTTTTTTAACTGCCAATTCATCATCATCTAATATCATCCTTATATATAATGTTATTTATACCCTACTATAATCCCAAATATTACAATAGAAATAATTAAACATCTATTTACATTTTTTTAATCTAATAATTTATTATAATATAGTACGAAGAACATATACTTATTTTTGTTTAATAGAATATAGAAATAACCATCAACTAACTAAACCCATGTTCTTTTTTTATTGGAAATATTTCCCATTATATTCAAAACTATGTAATCCATAATGAGTCATAAACATCTCCCATAATATCTAAATATATAAACATGTGTATGAATGTTATACCATTCCTATTATAACATCCCACTACTATTTCAAGTATTCCTTAACCTTATTGTGTTAAATTTTTATTGCTTTAAATGAAAAAAATGGGTTATCAGTTATAAGTTGTGTTTTTGCTAAATAGGTCATAGAATGGTAAAAGACCCAATTAATACTCCAAAATATTCAATTAAAATTTTTCTAAGTAAAAAACAAAGTAATTATTCATTTCTCAAGGTCTGTAATTCCTTGAGGGAGATGAAATAATATTACTAAATAGAATATATAAATCCCACACTTATTATTCAAAATAATTGAATAACTCCAAAATGATGCATTATTTGAGAAATTTGTTATAGTTGTTATGTGTGTAATATGATTTTTACCAAAGGATGGGTATAAAATTCGAATGCGCCATATAATTGGATTCCTCACTAATGAGATAATGTTTTTAAATGATATTTAATATTTTATTTATTAAAAATAATTAAATAATACCCAAATGGTGCATCATTTGGTAATCTGAGACCACTGAAGTGTCTAAAATGATTCATTTACCCTAATCATCATATAAAATTTTCTATCGTAGGTCGTTTGGATGCCTTGCTTGGAAAAACAATTTCATTTGTTTTAATTAATAAAATATTAAGATTCTCCATTATCATATCAATAATATATATTAAACGATTCATCTTCTGAGAAATATGAGAAGGTAATTGGGTTTGGAATGGGGTGTTTACCCCTGATAGGTTATAAATTTCTTAAGGAATGGACGTTTGGAAAAATTTTCCTTTATGGTTAGGTTTTTTAATAATTTTAATATTTTAAATTTATTAAAAATAATTGTAATAAAATATTAACAAAACCATTATTGTGGGTCTTCTTCTCCATGTAAAAAACAAAATTGTGTGCCCTTTTAATTTCCTAAATCAATGTATTTCAAACGGTTTAATCCATTTAATTCAGAAAAACCATAAATAAGTGAATTTAATGACTCTGTAATAATTATTTTTTTGTATAGTGGGTTAAATAAGATGTTATTAATTGATAATCTCAAACATTCATTGTCAGTGTTCTTAATCCATTGAAATTCATGGTATTTTCTATTAATCATTCACATCATGTTTATGGAATCCAAATCATCCGTGTATGTGATTACACGGTTCTGATTCATGGATTTCCGATCATTTCCTCCTACAGTGAACTAGTGGGAAATCTCTTATGCATATCACCCTATATCTGGTTGTTCCACACATATTTTGTATTTATTTTATTTATTTATTACACTTCCAGTCCTCTAAATTCCATAATTTCTCCGTTATTTATTAGAATTGTGCACTATCGATACCATTGAATTCTTTTCAACGAGCAAAACCAAAATAATATTTTTTTGAGGTCATAAAGGTATTACTTGATCTGATTATACTCTTTTTAATGGATCATTTAAAATAAATTATCAAAGGATATATTTTAAATTATAAATGGATAATTTTTGAAAATATTAAAATAATGTAATTATAGATGAATTATTTTTAAAAGAATTCATTAGATAATAATTTCACTATAGTAAATTGTTAAATATGGAAAAATTATTTATGAAAATTACACTAGAAAATAGTTTACCAAAATTATCATACTATGATTATGTGGATTAAAAAAATGAAAATTATTAATATCATCAAATGATAACATCTTGAGATTATCAAAAGGTGGTTATTAATGATTTTATCACGAAAAAAATGAAAAGTATTATTAAACAATAATTAATTTATTAAAGGATAGTTAATATAATAATCATGTGATAATTTAGATGTTATCAAAGGTTAATTATTAATGTTATTAAAAATATAATTTTGAGTTTAACAAATATAATTATTATTATTGATAATCATGAGTGCATGTGTTGACCTAACGATAAATTTATAATTTTCCATATAAGATAAATATTATCAAATTTGATAAAATATATTTTATTTGAATCCTTACCAGTTGAGATAAATTATCATCACATGTGATAATTTTAATGATAATATAAAAATTATAGAGGAGAGATAATATGTTTTATAATTTGATATTTTCTTGCATGTGAAATAAAATGGATATTTTTGGTTTGAGGATCCCTTGATGAATTTTACCCACTAGTTGGTCAATGCATGCCATAATAAGGCCATGTAAACATTTATTGAACCACACTAGGTGGCTTATCCATGCCACTAACATTGGAAAACATGAGGTAGGTGGTTTCATTCTGATTTTCCAAATTAAACATTCTTTGATAAAGCAATTATTGTTTAATCAAACATTATATAAATATAGTGATACATTTATCACAATCTAAATATTGATAATCTCTAGAAATTATTATTTGATGATATTAATAATCATTAATTTTTTATTCCATGTAATTATAATATGATAATTTTGAAACAAATATTTTATGGTATAATTTTCATAAATTATATTTTTTTATTTAACCCTTGAGAAATGTACAATTTTGATCTAATGATTTCATTTAAAAAATATCCATGTATATTTATTTGATGAGAATTTTTCACAATTTATTCATTTATAATATATGATTTCTACTTTGATAATTTATTTTTAATGATCCATTAAAATGTGAAAAAATTTATCACGGAATACCTAGCTTCATTCAAAGAAAATTATTTTACTTGTACTCATCTTGAAGAATTCAACAATACTGATGGTGCGCAATTCCAATAAATAATGAAGACATTATGGAATTCATAATATTTAATGATTAATAAAAAATTAAAATGGGAGAGGAAAAACCTACTATAAGGCGTTATTCATAAGAAATCACAAATTATTTCCCTGTAGATAGAAGAGATCAATACCCCCTGAATCCAAACCTTGTAATCACATCCATGGTTGATTTGGATTATATAAACTCAACATTATCAAATAATATTAAAGACCAAAGTATTTGACTATTTGAGAACCCTAAAAACCGATGTTCAAGAAACCCAGTTTATAGCATCTGATTTAACCCCCTATTCAATGGAAAAATTATTACACAGTCATTAAATTCACATATTTAATGTGCTACTGATTTAAAAAGATGAAAACAACTGAGAAATGGAGCTTTAAGAAATTAAAAAAGTCAAAAATGATGTTTTTTCTACTGGAGAAGAAGAACTATAATGACCCATACTTTACATATAATGTTATTACTTCAGAATTGAAGCACAGTTATTACAACACATAACAAAACTATGAAAGGACCGTATAGGTATAGAGTGTTTAGAAACTGGGAAACACAAACAACTGGTTCATAAAGCAACTACATTGCCTCCCATTAATTTCATCATATCTAGAGTCCCTTTTGGAATATACTACTTAATAACCTTATTCCTAACCTGTGGAAAGAAAACATACAAAAGGATGAGCTCAAATTCTCATTAAGGATAAACAAAAGAAATATCAATCATATCATATTCATAAGAAGATAACTTTTGGAAATATTAACCTGTAAAAGAGATCATAATTTCATAAAATGGGATAAATCATAGTAGTTAAATGTAATCCCAATAATCATAAATTAAAACATCAAACTTTGTGGCATACACACATAATCATAGAGAATCATTTCTTAATATTCAAGACTCATAGCCATGACTATCTTAGTGGACAAAGTCCAATTCTGAACCGAGTTCACTCCTCGTTTTAGTCCTGTTTCACTGAACTAGATTAACCTTCCGTTCCAGCCATGTATATCTCATGAGATATAAACATTTACCCAATGCATTGGAGGGATATATAGGTCCCACCCATCTCATAATGATACAATTCTTATGTGTTCCACAAAATCATAAACCATACATCATTGCATAACCCATGTAATAAAAATGGATTTCTTAAACATCGTGACATCATAAAACAATTCATATAAGATAAATTAATTCATAAAAATAATTCCATCACAAAATAATCAAATAAATGTAATAATAGAGATAGAATCAAAACCTATATTATATTGTATTGAAAATAATTTTGATAAAACACTTGAACTCCATTCTTGAGGAAAATATCCTTTCTACTTCAAAAATATTTTCCTTTCTTAAAATGTCATATAATTTTAAACAAAAAGAATTTGATTAAAAAATAAACTTGAAAACATGTAATGGAAGCTTCTTGGAAATAATGTTTTAAAAATCCATTCATTCCGTATAAGTAAAAAAACATTCGTCCCGTACATTGGCCGGAAAAGTCAGAAAGTACCTCGTATGAAAAACGACAAAAGATTCCATTCATATATTTTACTAAAAACTCACTAAAGGGTAAAATTGGAATTAATCAATTTTATGTGGATAATATTACATATTGGGGAAACATGGATATGGATGATAAATATTCCCCAGTAAATTCTGAAGTATAAACAATCTCGGATAAAAATGAGATTGTGAGATTTTCCCTTACATTAGGATCGATTTGCTTCGTAAGTGACCGAACCTTCTGTATAATGATTTAAATAATGTTATTGACTTATTCCAGAATCATACTTATTTTTATGATATCATATATTGTCATATTCCTAGCTTCTTATTAGTAATATTTCTTTTCTACTTGTTATTCAGGTGTTTATTACTTTTTGTTCTTATGCGTTTTTTGTCGAATAAATTCTTATTCTTCTATTTAGGTTATAGATACCTCATTTACAGAATGGTTTTAGTGTAATATATATCATATTCATTCATTAATTTAAATTATATAATCATTATGCAATTAAGATAATATAGAACGAGTCACATCACATCGTGGAGACGGTATTCCGTATGTACGCATGGGCGATGATATCGTTCCCATGATCGTGAAATTTAAATGGAGTGTATGTATACTATTTCAGAATCAAAATAATTTTATAATAATCCTATATAGTTATTATTTACATCATTATACCCATCCAAGTAAGGTGGTGGTGGAAAATAGATTACACGGCGGCGTGGTGACGGTATTCTGTACGTACGCACGTGCGGTGATTTCATTTTCCGTAGGATGGATAGATGGTGAAATAGGGTTGTTTCATAAATATAATAACATATAATTATATGAGTGATACTGATGTTATTACTTCATAATGAAACAACAAAATAAGAAGAATTTGAAGAAGAAATAAAGTTGAAAGAATCGGTAACAGACATTGCCTGTTCTTTGAAGCGCCTCTTTGAGACCTCCTCTTAGGGCACTAAAATTGGACATTGAAAAGACCATGACCACTAGGATGTTTCTAGGGATGTGGAGAAGATAATTTGGCATGTTTGGCCGATCTTGAAGGATCATAGTGGCGTGACGAAGAGAGGGAGGAGGTGCCCTTTTATAAGGGAGGAGAGGGGCACCTTTGGAAAAACTAATAATATTATTTTATTATAAAGCCATATTATGTTTTTAATAGCTCCAAATTGATTTATTTCGAAGCTAAGGTGGGTATGGGTAGCAATAGTCTCATCCAATAGAATTTATACAGGTTTAGATAATTATATTAATATTATCATTTAGTTTTAACTCTTAGTTAATTAGATTGACATTTAACATGTCACATTGTATTTTTATATTATATAGTTAATAAACATACCATATATATCCCAGAGACCCCCAAGTGGTACATTAATGATACGACTATCAATATATAAGTATCGTGGCCAAACCTTATATTTTTAGGAATATAATAATAATTAATAATATAATATTTGTTCTAAAAACTATTTTATGGAAATTTTGACACTATTTGGTAATTGATTTTTTTTTGAAAATCATAACAGAATGATTAGTTCGAAAAACGTTACTTAAATCAACACTAACATGTCATATTAACATTGAAAATTATTGTAATTCATAAAAAGTTTCAAATTACATTTATTTGGGTATTTATATCATCAATTATGCCAATATTTCATTAATAATATAATTATTTCATCATCATTGTGTCATAAATAAATTAAATTATATAATGTCTAAAAATTACAAATAAAATATCATTATGTAGGAAATATTTTTATCTTTCTAATGAATATTTATATTTGAATTTACCTTATTTATAGCCCTATATTAAAAATTATTTACTTATTAAACATTGATTTTGACTATTTTAACCCTTCTTTAAATAAATTAATAATAAATGTCCTAATCTAATTCAAGTGGGCCTAAATGGTCATATTTTCTTCCTAATATTATTTTCGGTCGAATTGAAATTATCCAAAGGAATTGGTACATGAGTTAGGGTAATTATAATAACATTTTTACCCTTAATTACCATATTTACTTTTAACCGTGGTAAAAAAAAAGTAAAAAGTTACCATTCACCAAAAATTATTTTCATCTCATTGAACCACATTTTACATACATACATCATCCTTGTCTCTCTTATTTTTTAAATTCCTTTCAAAAAAGCAGTACAATTATGTTCTATGTAAATTTTCAAATTCCCCTAGGAGGTTGGTAAAAGACAGTGAAAAGATAAATAAAATTTTTATATATCTAAAATTATTATAAAATGACTCCAATGAATTGCATTGAACATATATAGGTATTATGTATCAATTTTGACCTAAAATAAATTTAAATAAAATAAATAATTATTTAAATAAAAAGTAGGTTTTTAAATAGTAACCCGGTGTTTGCACTATTCATCAAAAATTGAATGTTTTCAGAAAAATACCAAAATTTCACCCTAGGCTAATTTTGATATTCTAAATACAAAAATGAAGTCCATTTTGAAAAATAAAATTTACAAAATTTCAAAAAGTAGGTATTACTTTTCATAATGGCTAGTTTTAATAATATTTTAATAGCATATCATTGTTTAGTGAAACTCGGTATTACGTACAACGCAAGCTATCATTGAAGGTCGCGGTTGCGTGTAAAGCAAGTCAAGCTAGTGTTGTGTTTAGTTGAAGATTACTTTGATGATTTATATAACAATATATTTCTCATAAAAGTGTCGGGTGTTACATTCTACCCCCCTTAAAATGAATTTCGCCATCGAAATTCATCACTTTGTAAAAAATAGATGAGGATACCTCTCCCTCATAATATCCCCAAGCTCCCATGTAGATTCATCTAATTGGTGGTTCCTCCAATAAAATTTCACCAAGCGAGTGGTCTTGTTCCATAGGACTTTTTCACTATTATCCAGAATCTCTATTTGTTGTTCATCATAAGAAAGATCTTTCTCTAGTGGTACAACTTCTGAGCTATGTACATGTGAAGGATCAGGTATGTACTTTCTCAGGAGAGATACATCGAACACATCATGAACTTGGGAGAGATTTGGTGGAATCTCTAATCGGTAATATAACTTTGCAACACGATCCAATATTTCGAAAGGACCGATATATCTAAGGCTCAACTTCCCCCTCTTTCTAAATCACATTACCCTCTTCCAGGGAGATATTCGTAAGAACACATTATCACCCACTTCAAACCCTAGGTCTTTTCTTCGGTTGTCGGCATAACTTTTCTGTCGACTCTGAGCTGCTCTTATGTGTTGTTGAATAGATCTGACCTTTTCTGTCGTCTCATCAATAGGATCAGGTCCTAATAGCTTTCTTTCCCCTATATCATCCCAACAAGTTGGTGTCCTGCATTTCATTCCATAGAGAGATTCTAAGGAGCCATCTGAATACTAGAGTGAAAGCTATTATTATAAGAAAATTCCACCAAAGGTGGCTGTTGATCCCAACCACCAATGAAATCCATAGAGAAAGCTCTTAACATATCTTCTAAAGTTTGAATTGTTCTCTCAGACTGACCGTCTGTCTGAGGATGATAAGCAGTGCTGAAACTCAACTCTTTATTCAGAGTATGCTGAAGACTTTTCCAAAACTTTGTGGTAAACCTCGGATCCCGATCAGATATAATAGAAAGTGGTACTCCATGAAATCTTACCACTTTCTTCACATATATCATGGAAAGATGATCCAGAGAGAAATCCTCTTTAATAAAAATGAATTGTGCAGACTTTGTAAGATGATCAACTATGACCCAGATAGCATAATTTCCTTTGGATGTTTTAGGAAGTCTGGTGACAAAGTCCATAGTGATGTTTTCCCATTTCCATTCAGGTAAGGGTAATGGTTGTAACATTCCATTAGACTTCTGTCTCTCATTTTTAACTTGCTGAAAAACCATGCATCGAGAGACATATTCAGCAACATCTCTTTTCATTCCATCGCACCAGATTACTCTTTCAGGTCTCTATACATCTTCATGCTTCCAGGATGAATACAGAATGAAGAACTATGAGCCTCATCCAGCAGCTCCTTCTTTAATTCTAGGATGGGAGGTACATAAACCCGATTCCTGAACATTATTATCCCATCCCAATCAAGGTTGAATTCATGATTATTTCTCACCTTCTTTTGTAACTATACATCTTCTTTCTTAGCCTCCTTAATCATCACATGTATAGATGGTTGAACATTCATTTGAGAAAGATACGATTTTCCCCCTTCCATTATAATTCCATGATCAATCCTTTTTAAATCCATAAATATTGAATCTTTTGTGATATTAATTATGGATTACCTAACATGGTCTTGTTTACTTAATGCATCTTCCACCTTGTTTGCATTACAATGGTGGTAATGAATTGAGCAGTCGTAATCCTTAATCAGATCCAACCATATTCTTTGGCACCTATTCATCTCTTTTTGTGTAAAATATACATTAAACTTTTATGATCAGTATAAATATCACACCTTTCTCCATAAACATAATGCCTCAAAATCTTTAATTCAATGATTACTGCAGCTAACTCCATATTATGAGTTGGGTAATTTTGCTCATGGATTTTCAACTGTCGTGAGGCATAAGCTATCACCATATCTTTTTGCATAAGAACACACCCCATCCCCTTTGTGGATTCATCACTATAGATCACAAACCTTTCTCCACTACAAGGAACTGTGAGTACATGTGCACTAGATAACATTATTTTAGTCTCCTTGAAATTCCCTTCACATTCCTCCATCCAAACAAACTTAACTGCTTTCTGAGTCAACTTGGTGAGTGGATTAGATAATCGTGAAAAATCTTTCACAAAACGTCGATAATATCCTGCCAAACCAAGAAATAATCGGATCTCAGTTACTGTTGTTGGTCTCAACCATCTTTTGATAACATCTATTTTTGCTGGATCCATAGATATCCCCTCTTTTTAGATTATGTGACCCAAAAATGAAACTTTTTGAAGCCAACATTCACACTTGGTAAATTTGGCATAAATCTTCTCCTTTATTAGGGTCTTCAATATAATTCTCAAGTCATCTTCATGTTCTTTCATTCTCTTTGAATAGACAAGAATATTGTATATAAAGAATACCACAAATTGATCAAGATAGTCTCTAAAGACTCTATTCATTAGATCCATGAAGATAATAGGGGCATTAGTATGACCAAATGGCATCACTATAAATCCATAGTGTCCATACCTTGTACGAAAAGCTCTCTTTGGTATATCCTCACTTTTGACCCTTAATTGATGATACCCTGAACGAAGATCAATCATAGAAAAGTATTGAGCTCCGTATAGTTGGTCAAATACGTCATTAATACGCGGGAGAGGATATTTGTTCTTGATAGTGATCTTGTTACGTTCTCGATAATCAATGCAGAGTCTTATAGATCCATCTTTCTTCTTAACAAATAGAACAGGTTCTCCCCAAAGTGATGCACTAGGGAGTATGAATCCCTTATCAAGATTCTCTTGTAGTTTCTTCTTCAATTCATACATCTCAATTGGGGCCATTCTATAAGGTGTCTTTGAAATAGGAAAAGCACTCGGTAAGAGTTCTATTGAAAACTCAACTTCACAGTTTGGTGGAAGACCCAGCAATTCCTCTGGAAAGACATCATCAAAATCCCATACAATGGGAATATTATTAATAGTGAGTTTCTCACCAACCATTTGGGATAAATAACCTTCATTTAGTGGAATAAAGACCCATAAGATGGATGAAATTTACACTGGAAGGTTATGTTCATCCTTGCATCGATAGACGATCATAGATTGATCTGGAATATGAAATGTGACTTCCCTTCGTTGGAAATTGACATGAGCTCCATATTTAGAAAGCCAATCCATGCCAAGAATAACATCAAATTCCACTATAGGAAGGATCACAAGATTTGTAGGAAGAACTTTCCCACAAACTTCTATCGGAGAAGAATTATGAACTTTTGATGCGACTGTTGTGCCATTAGGGGTTGTCACAGCTAAGTCAACATATAATTGTTGAGGTAATACGACGATACCCTTAGAAAATTCATCCGAAATAAAAGTGTGGGTGGATCCAGAATCAAATAAAATATTTTCTACTTTAGAGTGGATGGTAAGTGTATCATTCACCACTTCGTTATCGTACTCCACATCACTGATAGAAATTGCATGTGACTTTCCTTTGTATTTAGCCTTAAGAGTTTTTTGACGTCGACCATCGTCATCAACCCTTGGATTTGGGCATTGATTGGAATAATTCCCCATCTCCGTGCACTTGAAACATTGAATTGTAGTAGGTTCATTATGTGTATCCCTTCCTTTGTTTGCATCATTAGACATCTTCTTCCCATCATTGTGGCATTCAAATTCCCGATGACCTTCCTTTCCACATTTTAAACATTTACTTGTCCCTTTAAGATAACTCCCTCCATGTTTCTTTCCACACTTTGAGCATAAGGGAAATCTCACCTTCTTTTCATTTTTCTCTTTAGATTTTCCTTTGAATTCCATTTTCCTCTTATTATCAAACCTATATGACTGATGGGTTACTCCAATCTCCATCACAACTTTGAGAGCACATCGAACGATTTCCTCATAGCTATTGAAGTACCTTATGGATAAGGCCCTTCGAAGACTTGGTTTTAAGCCACGAACGAATCGATCGATCTTAATCTCAGGTTGGATAATAATACTAGAAGAATACCTTGCAAGTATTGTAATATTTTCTTCATAGGTACCAACAGATTCATCATCCTTTTGCTTTAGTTCAAGAAACACTTTCTTCATCATTGTTCGGATAATACAAAGGAAGTACTAATTGAAAAATAATTTCTTGAACTCGTCCAATTCCATGGACTCAATTTCTTCCCTTTTCCTCGTATTGTTAATAAGATTCCAAAATTGATCTGCATCTCCTTCCAAACGATAAACTACTAAGATGACTTTATCATGTTCAGAACATTGAATAACTGAAAATATCTTTTCAGTAGTACTAATCCATTGTTCAGCAACTAATGGATCAGTAGACCTGCTGAATTAAGGTGGACGCTGCCTCATGAAGGATTCAACAGAATGTTGCTCCTTACTTTCCTCGTTTGGAAGTCCTCCATGATTCATAGCTTGAGAAAGTTATGTGAGCATGGCTACAAGATTTTTCATTCTAGCTCCCATAATGTTTGGCTGCTCAGGGGGGACAATCATTGCATTTCCCGTCACATTCCGCATTAACACGGTTCCTTCGGGTTCCAGCCATTGACTAAAACCAAGAAGAATAATGTGAGAAACACTAATTATAATAGGAAAACCACATAATCAAGAATAAAATTTCACACATAAGGTCTTATCATAGGTTATTCATGGACATTTCTAAAACACTACGATTGTGTTCTATTCTTAGACATATCCTTAGGGTTCTTACTAAGGCTTTCACATCCTAGTTTTCAAAGGTTGACTATACCATTCCTCTCATACTAACTATAATGACCCATGCATTACATACATTGTTATTACATAAGAATTGAAACACACTTATTACAACATATAAAAAAACCTAGAAAGGACCGTATATGTATAGAGTCTTTAGAAACTGGGAAACATAAACAACGGGTTCATAAAGAAGCTACTTTTCCTCCCATTTATTTCATCATATCTAGAGTCCCTTTTGGAATATCCTACTTAATAACCTTCTCCCTGACCTTGGGAAAGAGAACATACATTAGGGTTAGCTCAAATGCCCATTAATGGTAAACAAAATCAATATCAATCACAACATATTCATAAGAACATAAATTTTAGAAATCTTAACCTGCAAAAGAGATCATAATCACATAACATGGGATAAAACATAGTATTGGAATGTAATCCCAATAATCATAACATAAAACATGAAAATTTGTGTCAAACACACATAATAATAGAGAATCATTTCTCAGTAGTCAAGACTCATATCAAAGACTATCTTAGGGGACAAAGTCCATTTCGGAACCGAGTTCACTCCTCATTTCAGTCCTATTTCCCTGAACTGGATTAACCAGCCGTTCCAGCCATGTCTATCTCATGAGATATAAAGCATTACCCAATGTATTGGAGTGTGATATAGGTCCCACCCATCTCATAATGACCATTCTTATGTGTGCCACACAATCATAAACCATACATCATTGCATAACCCATTTAATAAAAATGGAATTCTTAAACATCGTGACATCATATAACAATTCATATAAGTTAAATGAATTCATAAAAATAATTCAATCACAACATAATCATATAAATGTAATAACAGGTATAGAAAAAAAACCCAATATTATCTTATAAGGAAAATAATTTTTATAAAACACATGAACTTCATTATTGAGGAAAATATCCTTTCTACTTCAAAACCATTTTCCTTTCTTAACATGTCATAAAATTTTAAACCAAAAAAAGTTGATTAAAAATAAACTTGAAAACTTTTAAAGGAAGCTTATTGGAAATAATGTTTTCAAAATCCATTCATTCCATATATGTTAAAAAAACATCCGTCCCGTAATTTGGAGGGAAAATCCAAAAAGTACCTCTTACGAAAAACGACAAAATATTCCTTTCAAATCATTTATTGAAAATGCCCCAAAGGGTAAAATTTGTTTTAAGAAATTGTATGTGGATAATATCACATATTGAGGAAACATGGATGTGGATAATAAATATTCCCCAGTAAATTCTGAAGAATAAACAATCTCTGATAAAAATGAGATTTTGAGATTTTCCCTTACCTTTGGTCCGATTTGCTTCGTAAGTGTCCGAAACTCCTGTATAATGATATAAATAATGTTATTGAATTATTCAGGAATCATACATATTTTTATGATATCATATATGGTCATATTATTAGCTTCTTATTAGTAATATTTCATTAATACTTGTTATTATGGTGTTTATTACTTTTTGTTCTTATGCGTGTTTTGCCGAATAAATTCTTATTATACTTTTTAGGTTATAGATATCTCATTTCCAGAATGGTATTAGTGTAATATATATCATATTAATTCATTCAAGTCAATTATATAATCATTATGTAATGAAGATCATGTAGAACGAGTCGCATCACATCGTGGAGACGGTATTCCGTACGTACGCACGAGTGATGATATCGTTCCCATGATCGTGAAATTTTAATGGAGTGTATGTATACTATTTAAAAAACAAAATAAATTTAAAATAATAATATATAGTTATTATTTACTCCATTATACCCATCCAAGTAAGGTGGTGGTGGAAAATAGATTACACCACGGCGTGTAGATGGTATTCCGTACGTACACACGCGTGGTGATTTTGTTTTCCGTAGGATAGATAGATGGTGAAATAAGGTTGTTTCATAATTATAATAACATATCAGTATATGAGAGATACTTATTTTATTACTTAATAATAAAAAAACTAAAGAATATGAAGAGGAAGAAGAAATAATGTTGAAAAAATTGGTAACGGACATTACCTCTTCTTTGAAGCGCCTCTTTGAGACCTCCACTTAGGGAACTAAATTTGGACTTTGAAGAAGAACAGGAACTCTAGGATGTTTCTAGGGAAGTGTAGAAGATAATTTGTCATGGTTTGGACGAGCTTGAAGGCTCAATGTGGTGTGAGTAAGAGAGGGAGGAGGTGCCCTTTTATAAGGGAGGAGAGGGTCCTCTTTGGAAAAACTAAAAATATTATTTTATTATAAAGACATATTTTGGTTTTAATAGCTCAAAATTGATTTATTTAGAATCTAAGGTGGGTATGGGTCTAAATCCTCTCATCTAATAGAATTTATACAAGTTTAGGTAATTATATTAACCTTAACGTTTAGTTTTAACGCTTAGTTAATTAGATTGACATTTACCATGTCACGTTGTATTTTTATATTATATAGTTAATAAACTTACCATATACATCAAAGAGACCCCCAAGTTGTCCATTTATGATACATATATCATTATATAAGTATCTTGGCCTATTCTAAGATTTTTAGTAATATAATAACAATTAATAATATAATATATGTTTTAAAAACTATTTTATGTCAATTTTCACACTATTTGGTAATTGAATTTTTTTAAAATCATAATAGAATGAATAGTTCGAAAAAAGTTAATTAAATCAAAACTAACATGTCATATTAAAACTGAAAATTATTGGAATTCATAAAACGTCTCAAATTACATTTATTTGTGTATTTATATCATCAATTATGTCAATATTTCATTTATAATATAATTATTTCATCATCATTGTGTAATAAATATGTTAAATTATTTAATGTCAAAAAATTACAAATAAAATATCATTATGTAGGAAATCCTTTTATCTTTCTAATGAATATTTATAGTCGAATTTATCTTATGTATAACCCTATATTAAAAATTATTTACTTATTAAACATTGCTTTTAACTATTTTAACCCTTCTTTAAATAAATTAACAATAAATGTCCTAATCTAATCCATGTGGGCCTAAATGGTCATATTTTATTACTAAGGTTGTTTTTGGTCGAATAACAGTTATCCAATATAATTAGGACATGTGTTAGGGAAATAATAATAACATTTTTACCTTTAATTACCCTATTAACTTTTAACCGTGGTAAACAAAAGTAAAAAAGTTACCATTCACCAAAATTTATTTTCATCTCATTGAATCACATTTTACTCACTGAAATCAACCGTATCTCTCAAATTTTTGAAATTCCATTCACAAAAGCGGAAAATTAAGTTTTATGTAAATTTGAAAATTCTCCTAGGAGGTGGGTAAAAGACGGTGAAAAGTTCAATAAAATTATTATATATCTAAAATTATTATAAAATGACTCCAATGAATTGAATTGAACTTATATAGGTATTATGTATCAATTAGGACCTAAAATAAATTTAAATAAAATAAATAATTATTTAAATAAAAAGTCGGTTTTTAAATAGTAACACGGTGTTTTCACTATTCATTAAAATTTTTAAAGTTTTCAGAAAAATAAAAAAACATTTACCTAGGATAATTTCGTTATTCCGAATCCAAAAATGAAGTCCATTTTGAAAAATAAAATTTACAAAATTTCAAAAAGTGTGTATTACTATTCATAAAGGCAAGTTTTAATAATATTTTAATAGCATATCATTGTTTAGTGAAACTTGGTATTGCGTACAACGCAAGCTATCGAGGAAGGCCGCGGTTGCGTGTAAAGCAAGCCAAGCTAGTTTTGTGTGTTGTGGAAGATTCCTTTGATGATTTATATAACAAAATATTTCTAATAAAAGTCTCGGGTGTTACAAGAACCATCATAAAGGTTTTGATATTAATTTTTTTCAATTATTTTTCACCAATTTAATATATTAAAATTACTAAAAAAACATATCAATTATGATCAATTTGACCAAACATTGTTCCTCATGAAATCTATATATTGTCTAGGGTAAACACCTCGTTCCAAACACAATTGTGGTCTCAAATTTCTAAAATGATGAACCGTTTGATAGATATTAATTATTTATTAATGAAAAATTGGATTAATTAATTAATTAATTGAAAATAAATTGTTTTTGCGAGTGAAGTGTCTGAATGCCTGAAGCTAACAAATGTTATACCTCGTCTAGGGTAAATAAATAATTATGTAACTATCAGCAGTCTTGGATATCCGATTCAATGAACCATTTAGGATATATATAATTATTTTTTATATATAATATATTTTATTTTATTTAATAAGTTTATCCTATGAGAAAAGAGTCTAAATGTCCTACCCCTTCGACTATTATACAACTCATAGGGTAAAAATCCTATTTTAGACACAATAGTTATCTCATATTTCTCAAATGACACATCATTTTTGAGTTAATAAAATCTTTTGAATAAAAATTTACTCTAAATATATTCTATTTAATTCTTTTATTCCTTATTCATCAAGGATTTCTAGACCTACTTCCACAGTATTTTTCTCAGAAAATTTTTAATTGAATATTTCCGAGTATTAATTGGGTGTTTTACCATTACGCGATTAGTTTAAAAAAAACATTTCACTGATAAACTATTGTTTCCAATTTTTCTTAACAAACATTGTACACAAGAAGGTTTTAGAATGCCAAAAACTGAAACTGGATGTTACAACCACCCCACCATAGGAACATTATGTACCCAGAAAGCCTATAAAGAAGCCTCCACAAAAAAAGACAAGGCCATTGTTCTATCATCAATGCCTTTATCTCTCATGGATCATGTGAATTACAACAATACTTACATGTCATATGGAATAGAGGTATCTTCCTCCCAAGAAGTACTATTCTCTCAGAATCAACAACCATGATAGGTCATTCAGTTACAAATAAAACAACATCCACATCAAAATCACCAAAAATACTACTTCAATTCCTATAATTTCATAGTTCATAGTAGGTGCACAACCAATTGGAAATTATTTCAATCCCATAATATTTCCTTTCTTGTCCCTGAGGGTGAAGCATAACGGTTTCGATAACACATAACACCTTTTTTTGGAGAATGACCATTGGGCATCTGTCTCAACCCCATAAGAAGAGTTTTTGATGCATTCCGAATTTTTCAACAAGATTATATTCATGATGAATCTTCTCAAGAAGAGATAATTCTAGAGAAACATCTACAATTATAGTGGAGAGAACCAATTCTTTCCAATTTTACACACATGGATGAATAAACGATTTATTAAAAATATCATCAAACTTGTAAATGAGTTCGTTAACCTCATTTAGAGCTCATCTAGTAAGTGGGAAATGAAAATGGTTGAGTACTGGGCGTCAAGTTAATATAAAATTAAACCAATTTTATCAGTGGTAAACCAGGAAAATATCAGAATGAAACACGATGGGATACATGATGAAAACTCTATGGAGATCACTACTACAAATCAAAATGAAACAGTAATATTACATTCCCAAACTCCAGATAATATGGTCTGTCCCTACTCGACCATGGATCCCATTCTCCATGAAATGAATGTGACACACCCCTAGGTGTGGTAACGTAGACCAATCATATACAACAATCAATCTGGTTTTTATTGGAAAAGAACCAATCCATATCGAATATGACATTATGATATTTCATGTCAAGTTCCAATAAAATACAAGAAAGTATGATAGCTGAAAGATAGAAGACAGAAGCATGACTATGCACACCCGACTTTCTCATCATACCAAAGGGGTGTAGTAATTTCGATCACATCAGATTAATGCTCCATAAGTAGACTAAAAATGTTAATAATATGGGTTGGAAAAAATATGAGTGAGAAAAACTGGTATCAAATAGAGTAGTCAATAAAGATGAAACAAATGTAATGATACATATCACAGTTGATGGACCTGTATTAGCATCGTATAGAGACTATTCTCCTGGGTGAATAAGGTAGTTCCATATTCATTTGGATGGAACACTTTTATACATGAATCATTTTATTCCCCTATAGTTTTGAAGCTTTTGATGATCTTGTGCCATCATGTGGAGTGAAAAAGTTGTGCTAGAACATCTTCAAGTGGCCTAATCAATTTCAGGACACTAGTGTAGAAAACGTTTTTTACGTCACCATTTTTTACGTCGGTTATATATAACTGACGTAAAAATGTGGCGAGTAGATTTTCAACATCGGTTGTTTTAATAACTGATGTTAAAAATCGCGCATGTTCGGTTTTTACGTCGTTTATTTTCTAACCGATGTAAAAAACCCATGCGCGGGGGTTTTTTACGTCGGTTATTTGGAAAGCGACGTAAAAACCCGATATCTACGAGTTTTTTACGTCGGTTATAAGATAACCGACGTAAAAAACCATTGCGCGGGGGGTTTTTTACGTCGGTTGTTTTGAAACCGACGTAAAAAACACGATATCTACACGTTTTTTACGTCGGTTTCCCAATAACCGACGTAAACCCCCCCCCCCGTGCTTTGGTTTTTTACATCGGTTATTTGATAACTGATGAAAAAAATGCGTAGATATTGCCTTTTTTACATCCGTTTCCAAACAACTGACGTAAAAATCCCCCCACGCATTGGTATTTTACGTCGGTTATCTTATAACCAACGTTAAAAACGATATATCTACGCGTTTTTTACGTCGGTTATAAAATAACTGACGTAAAAAACCAAAGCACGAGGGGGTTTTTGACGTCGGTTATAAAATAACCGATGTAAAAAACCAAAGCGCGGGAGCTTTTTTACGTCGGTTTTAAAATAACCGATGTTATAAATTTAAAAAATATTATATAAGGTCGGTTATATAATAACCGACGTTATAAAACTTTTAAAAGGACCATGGACTGTCATTTACGATTTTTCGATTGAAAGTACTCCGGCTCGTCTCTATCGTGCGGTAAACCCTAATCGGCTCGTCGATCGACCTGTGTTAAACTAATTTTGGCTTCATTGTTTATCTTCTTCACTCCTCTCGGATCTATCATCTCAACTCGCAACATTCAAGTAAGCCTTCCACGAATTTATTTCGTTCGTTTTTTTTCACGGATATTATATTATTATGTTTTGCGATTTTTCTTCATTGTTTATCTTCTTCATTGTTGTCCGAGGTGATCTCCATGGCCATCAGCCCTCAGAAGGGCACCGGCGAGTTGTGTGTGGTGAAGAAGGTAAAAGAAGCCATGGCTTCCCTGGTCTACGCACCCCGACCGTAGTCCCTTCCATCTTCCTCCACCCCGGCCGCCTCGCCGTCATCCTCCTCCTCCTCTCGGATCTATCATCTTAAACAAGAGTGTTTATTTTATTTCTTCTTTCCCATACTTAAAATATTCTTAAATTATTATGATACATATGATTCATTTATGGAAATGATACAATTTCACATGGTGTAGTATGATTTATGGGCGGGGTGAGAACATGACATTAGCATTGCGGTGTGAGAGGAAAACTAGTGGAGAAGTGGTATCCGAGAACCATAATTTTAGTATATATATATATATATTTATATTTATATAATTTTTTATACGAAAAGGTTTATTTATAGGAATTATTTTGTGAGTTATCCATACTGAGTATATGAAACTATTTTCCCTTGTTTAGGTGATGATTTAGATTCCTTTTTTCATAGGGCTTTAGAGTGCTTCCTCAACATTTTCATGAGATGTTTTAGGGAGGATCTTACTATGTATATATGTTATGCCCACCAGACATAAATATAAACAATTTTTTTGGTTTTTAAAAGAAATTTGTAGTTTTTTATAGATGTTAGTAGAATGGAAGTGTTGTGGAGTAGCTTTCATGAGTATATAGATTTTATTGTTTCTTCCTAGTTTTACTTTTAGTACTAATAATCTTCTTTTTGGTTTATGTACAACAATACATGTATGAATTCATGCATAATTATCTAAATTTATTCATTTCTAACTAAGGAGGGTTAATTTTGGTTGGAGAAGATCCTAAATGATATGGTATGAATTCATTCTATCATAACCATAAATAAAATATAGTTGTATTTTATTTATCATATACATCAACTAATACTCTTCTTTTTCATCACAAACCCTTTGAGAATAAAAAACCAAACTAAGGGCTTTGGTATCTACATTGCCTTTTGTTATAGAATATGGGACATCAAAATCAAATGATTGAACATATTCCTCCCAAAAACACTTCCACTGATTTTTATAATTGTGTGAAAATATTTACCAAATGGATTTAGGGTCTATAGAAACCATTAATAACATGTTAATAGGTAGTTTATCTAAGATATTAAAACATCAAAACCGCAATCAATATAAAACTATGTAGGCGTCATGGTTTTCTTTGATTCAATGAAATTTAAAACTGTTATATCTAACTATATTTTGTTTTAAAAATAATATTCAAGCATATTTTTTTAAATACCAATAGATTTGTTTTATATTTTAAATTGTTTTACATTCAAATTATGATTTTTTTCATATAAACATATATTTGTCTTATCTTAAAAATATATATTTTTGTTGATATTTGTTATAGGTAATAATGAGTCGAAGTTGGATTACGGCACATCGAATGAGAAATGAATTTGAGGAAGGTGTTGATGCCTTTTTGGAATTTGAAAAACAAAATGTTCCAAGTAGTGACATTTTTTTCTATCCATTCCTGAAATGTTTGAATATGAAGAAGATGAAAAGTAGAGAGACAAAAGATCATCTGATTTGTCATGGTTTTAATCTGAGTTACAACCCTTGGATTTGGCATGGTGAAACTGGACAGAATATCAGTGATGATGATGATTCGCAAGATGGTAACTCCGATGGAATTGAAGAAATGATTCGCGATATTGTAGCAGAACAAATTGATATAGAACCGACAGTTGCGCATCTATATGGTGATGCTGAATAACCATTATATCTTGGTTGTACCGATTTTACGGTTTTGTCGGCGGTGTTAAGATTGATTAACCTAAAGGCGAAGCATGGATGTAGTGACATAAGTTTTACAGAGATGCAACAATTGATGAAAGACATTCTTCCAAAAGATAACGATCTTCCAGATTCACATTACAAAGACAAGAAAATATTATGCCCGATTGGATTGGGATACAAGAAAATACATGCCTGTCCGAATGACTGCATTATATATAGGAAGGAATATGAATTTCTGTCAGAGTGTCCAAAATGTGGTACATCACGGTATAAGGTGAAAGAAAAATCACAGCCTGATGTAGAGATTACAAATCTCCCTTCAAATGTATTTTGGTATCTTCCTATAATATATTGTTTAAAACGTTTATTTGCTAATTCACATGATGAAAAAAGGTTATGATGGCATGTTGAAGAGAGGGTATGTGAAGGAAAAATACGTCATCCAGCTGATTGTCCACAATGGAAGAAAATTGACGCGTAGTATTATATATTTGGGAATGAAATTAGAAATCTCATATTAGGGTTGTGCACAGATGGAATGAATCCATACCGAACACTCAGTAGCACACATTGTTCATGGCCTGTTTTATTGGTAATTTACAACCTCTCTCCTGAAGTTTTTATGAAGCGCAAATATTTCATGTTGAGTACAATGATCTCTGGTCCATAGCAACCCGGTAATGATATTTATGTTTACTTGTCACTGTTGATTGATGATTTGAAACTGTTATGGGATAATGGTATTAGGGTGTATGATTCTTATAAAATGGAATATTTTCAACTACATGTAGTGCTTCTGTTCACTATAAATGACTTCCCAATGGATAGAAATTTGTCTGGATACAGTGTTAAAGGTCATAAAGCATGTCCAATTTGCGAACAACAGATGTCATATTGTCAATTGCATAATGGGAGGAAAACAGTGTACATGGGTCATCAAAAGTCTTTGCCTATGTAACACCCTTATAGAAGACTAAAAAAGGCATTCAATGGCTCACAAGAATTTTATACTGCTCCAAAACCTTTATCCTCATATATGTATTTTGAGAGGGTGAAAAACCATGACGTGACATTGGGAAATACACAGAAATCTAGTAATGATAGACATATTTGGAAGAAAAGGACAATTTTTTTTGAGCTACCATATTGGAGGTATCATGAAGTTAAACATAATATTGATGTCATACATGTGGAGAAGAATATCTGTGAATCGTTGATTGGAACATTGTTAGATATTAATGGAAAGACTAAAGATGGGTTGAATGCAAGATTAGACTTACTATCAATGGTAATACGTTTGGAGTTAGCTCCCACTCCTAAAGGAAGACGAACATTTCTTCCCCCGGCTTGTCATACATTACTGAAGCGGGAGAAAATTAGCTTATGTCAGTGTCTTCATGATACCAAAGTGCCTCAAGGTTATTATTCTAATGTAAAAATTTTTGTCTCATTGAAGGACTTGAAGTTGATAGGTATGAAATCACATGATTGTCACGTCATGATGCAACAAATTCTACCAGTTGCATTGCGTGGAATATTGCCCATTCGTGTCAGAAAGACTATAATGAAGTTGTGTTATTTTTTCAATTCAATTTGTAACATGGAGATTGATGTGAATGCTTTGAACATTTTGGAAAAGGATGCAATTTTTATACTTTGTCAATTGGAAATGTATTTTCTTCCAACTTTTTTTGATATAATGGTGCATTTAATGATTCATCTGGTTCGAGAAATAAAGCTTTGTGGACATGTATATCTTCGTTGGATGTATCCTTTTTAAAGGTATATGAAAATATTAAAGGGGTATGTTAAAAATCTATATCGACCTGAAGTCTCCATTATTGAAAAGTATATTTCTGAGGAGGTAGCAGTGTTTTGTACGAGCTAATTGGCTGCGACGCAACACATAGGTTTGCCTCCATCTCGCCATGAACGAGTTAATAATGAGGGTAAGGGGATTCTCGGCATGAAAGTCAAATCATTGTCAGCTGAACAGATGAAGAAGTTAGTATCATACATCTCGAATAACATAGCTGATGCTCAACCGTATATCACATTGCATATTAATGAGTTGAAACAATGTCATCCAATGAAGAAAGAAATGTGGATTTTCAATGAGCACAACAAAACTTTTTTTCATGGACTAAAAAGACTTTGCTTGGTAGATCAGATGTATCAGAGACATTAAAATGGATAGTGGGTGATCCATGTTTAAATGTGATAACATGGTCCGGTTATGACATTAACGGTTATAAATTTCATACAAAAGCTTAGGACAACATAAGTGCAGTTCAGAATAGTGGTGTATTGGTGTTTGCAGAAGCGATGCATTTTTTGAGTGCTAAGGACAAACACCCAATTTCTGCATCAAGTGCATATTATGGAGTGATTGAAGACATATGGGAGGTTGATTACTTTAAAATTAAAGTTCCCATTTTTAACAGTAAACGGTTTAACGGTAACTACAGTTCCAGACACGATGAATTTGGAATGACATTTGTTAATCTGAATAGATTGGAAGACACAGCTGATTCTTTTATAATGTCAACACATGCAAAACAAATTTTCTATGTAGTAGATCAATCAGATATGCAGTGGGATGTTTTTTTAAAAGGTAAAAAACAATATGTTGGTGAGGACAAACGTGATGAATATGCTGATTTATGTGAGATCCCTACTTCCATGTAAATATTAACAGAACATACTGATGATCATGTTAAAGACATAGTTTGTGTCATAAGGAACGATCACGACGAAAGAATTTGGGAAAACAATCCATTTGTACATTCCTAAAATTACAGGTAACATATGTTTATTTCTTGTTTACATTTATTTTTTCCATAAATGATAGATATTGTAAGTTTTTTATTTATTAAAACATGTTTTAAAATAAAATAAGTATATGTTTTTGTTTGTTTTATGTTTGTTAAGTTTACTTTATCATGTTTATAACCATTACATGAATTTTAAAATGCTTATTTTTTTTCACTGGCAATTACTTTACCATGTTTACAACGTTTACCAGGTTTACCATTTTTACCATTTTTACCATCTTGACCATCTTGACCATCTTTTTTCATCTTTACCATTGTTTAACATGCTTACCATATTACCAATGTTTACTATTATGTAACTTAGTACACTTTTCTATTTTTTGATTACAGTAGTATTTAAATATTTGAATTTGTATATTTGTGAAATGATGTTTGTTTTTTTGATTTGAAGGATAATGACAGATCATTCAGATGATCAACCACATGATTCTGGAGAGGAGCATATTGTTGGTCATACCTCTGGGGATGAACATTCACATGCTCCTATTACGACAACGAGTTCAAAGGTTGGTAAACGTGGGTGCACACGTTCACCAAAATTATCACTTGCCCATACGCAGGATCAGAGGATTGTCATTGATTTTGATGATGATGATATTCCTAGAGGTCCGAATGCCAAAGATTTTAAGAGTTTTGTTGCAACTCAAGCTAAGACCAAAGTAAGCATTCTGTATGATGATTGGAGAGGTGTGGATAAAGAGATTATCTCTCAATTGTGGGAGATGATTTTGGAAAGTTCTTTTTTCATTGTTTGAATATTCTTTTAATGTTTCTAGTGTATATAATATGTTTAACCTCTTCTTTATCAGATGACATTTGATATTCCTGACACTGGAGGAGTCAGGAAGAAATTCTAATCGTTGGCTGCCAGGAGATGGAGGGATTTCAAATCAACCCTCTCATCTGATTTTATTTATGGTCATAGGAGTCACGACAATCCAAGTGGTATATATCCTTTTATAGATGAAGACACATGGAGACAGTTTTTTGAAATTAGAAAAAAATAGTCATTTCTGGTAAGGGAAATGTAAAATTTTATAAACATTCTTATATAAATGATTTTATTAATGTTTTGTTAATGATTTCTTATTTTTAAATTACAGAAAACAAGGAGTGCTCATCAAGAGATCCAATCTAAAAATGTATACCCTCATAGTTTATCTTGGGGAGGGTATGCATTATTGGAAGAAAAAATGATGGCAGAAAAATTTCAACAACTAAGAGCTGAGTCTTCAAGCTCTGGAGAGGTGGCCCCTCTATCCCATACATCTAGACATGAAAAATGGAAGAGAGCTCGGAAGGAAAATAAAGGGCCATATCTTTCGGAAGAATCGAGAATCGTAGCTGAGAGGATTGTAAGATATCTATTTAATTTATTTAAGTTAACTTTTTTTTTCATATAAGTTTCAATCATTACAGAAATGTTCAATTAATTAATATAGGACTCTCTTGAGGATCAGAGTTCAGAGGGGACATTTAGAGCTACTGGGAGGGAAGATATTTTTTTTGCAGCATTGGGAAGGCCCGAACATCCTAGTCGTGTAAGAGGATATCCGGTAGGTGTATCGGTAAGAAAAGTGTTTACACGTTCTTCAGCTTCAAACATTTAGGGGGTTTATAAAAAAATAGAATACTTGGAGGCTGAAGTCCAAAATATTAATGTGACGATGGAGGACAAGATTAGAGAGTCGGTGCAGTCAATGTTTGCAGAAATGAAATGACAATTTCAGACTGCAGCTCCCACTCGTCCACCTCCCCTAGCAGACCCCATTATTTATCCTCCACCTCCACCAGTAGCTCCCACTCCCCCACCTCAGCCTGCGGACACCATTTTTTATCGTACACCTCCGCCGCAACTTCCTACATATTGCGAGTTTTATGTTGATGATTCTCAACATCATATAGTAGCATACGGGTTGGTATATTGTATAGGAGATACAGTTCATCATCAAAAATTAGAGGTAGAGAATCAGAGGGTCCCTGTACAGGATATTATAGATAGATCAGCTAGGGTACCAATACCTACAGATGAGGTGGCGACAGTTGGATAGAGTATCGTCCATTTTTTAGTTTGGCCATCCAGACTTCTTTGACTCATTACCATAGAGGTATGAATTTTATATCTTTTATTTTATTTGTTTATTAAAGTTGTTTTATCATTTGAAAAATACTATATTTTTTAAATTTTTTTCACAGGAATACTTAAATGGTAAGGAAAACTGTATAGACAACAACAAAGACAACAAGCTGTGACATCAGATACAGATTCCAGTGGTCTTGACATATTGTCAAGATATTCACATATTTTGTTGGGTTTTTATGAGTTTCCAATGGAATATCATGTTTGTGGATGTGAAATAAGTGTGGGGATTTAAAAAAATGATATCATGGAGCTTGTTACTGGAGATAATTTGGGCATCAACGTGGTGAAATTTTTTTCCATGTAAGTCTTAACACCTTTTCCCTGCATTATATTTATTAAAAATGTATACTTATGTATGTTTTGTATTAGGTATCTTTATAAAATTTGTGAGAGGAATGAGCTGACAGAAGTATATGGATTCACTGACCCGCAATTGATTTCCCCTGAAGCATGTGCATTGACTGAGGAACAAAGAATGGTTTATATTGCTGAAAGATTTGAAAAGAATATAATCAGATAATGACGGATGATTCCTTTTTGTGAGAGGTATGAAACACATTTCTCTCAAAGATTTAATTATATTTTAACATAAAAAACCACTAACATTAAATTTCCTTTTATCAGTGATCATTGGACGTTAGGGATTTTTTTCCCATGGGAGAAATCTCTTAATTGGATATGCTCTGTTCATGGTGATGTGTGGGAAAGTTTTAAGAATATATTGGAAAAGTAAGTTTAAATTTCTCAATAGTTTTATATATTATAATTAATTTTAAATTTACCCCATTCATATTATTTTCTAACAGTGCACGGGTCTACTTTCGAAAAAACACAAAGAAAAGATATGCAAAGATCAAATATGTATATGCGACGGTAAATTTCCATTTATAATTTTTACTTTTTGATTTATTACATAAAAATAATATATTGAATTTACACTCATTCAAAACAGAATTGTCATGAAAAACAAGGCCTCATCGAATTCGGATATTATATGTTACGATTTATGTATGAAATAATAACAAATTGGACAGTTGTGAATTTTGACCTGGTACGATTTCCTCTTAAACCTTGCCATAATATTTCAATTTGAGTTATTCATTATACACGTTAACTATATTCTTTTTCATTCGTAGCATTTTGATGACCCTCAACCCTATACTGCTGAAGACATAAAACACATACAAGTGGAGAGGTCAAATTATTTTACAGGTTTGATTGAATTTTAGTTGTTTGTAATGTAAAATGTAATTTTGAATATTGTCGTTTTAATTGTGTATTTGGTAGTTGTTTAGGTTTGATTTAGTTTTTTTTGAATTTGACAGTGTATGTTTTGAATGTTATATAAGTGAATGTTTAATTTTGATCTACTTCTTTTTTTGGTCTAATTTTGATGGTTTTTCTGGTATGGATTTGGGTCTATGGGGCAGGGATGTCCAGGGGTGTGGGAAGGCGGTCCAGGGGTGTGGGAGTGTTGTCCAGGGTGGGGGGTTGTCCAGGGGTGTTTGGGGCTATCCAAGGTTGTAGAGGGGGCTGTCATGTGGGGTGAGGGGGTGAGGGGGTGCTGTTCAGGCGGGTGGGGGTTGTCGAGGGGTGTTTGGGGGTGTCCGGGGGTCAGGGGGCAGTCCAGGAGTGTGGTGGGGGCTCCAATAGGGCGGGGGAGGGTTGTCCAAGGGGTATACATGAGGGTGAGACCTCCAATGGGGTGGGGGAGGGTTGACCAGGGGGTATACATGAGGGTGAGGGCTCCAACGGGGTGGGGGAGGGCTGTCCATGGGGTATAAATGAGGGTGGGGGCTGTCTAGAGGGTAAGTTTTATATGTTATCTATGTACATGCTTAATTTTGATGTACTTATGTTTTTGTGGTATGATTTCTTGATTTGTTTTCTGGTTGATTCTAGTGGAGAGAAGATGACTGCATTCTGTTTAAAAAAAATTGGGTTCATCACGTCGGTTATTAAATAACCGATGTGATAAAATGCCTGGAAAATAGTTTATCACGTCGGTTATTTAATAACTGATGTGATAAAAGGCCTGCGGAATGGTTTATCACGTCGGTTATGTAATAACCGACGTGATAAAAGGCCTGGAGAATGGTTTATCACGTCTTTTATTTACTAACTGACGTGATAAAGGGCCTGGAGAATGGTTTATCATGTCGGTTATTCAATAACAGACGTGATAAATGTCATGGACAATGGTTTATCACGTCAGTTATTGAATAACCGACGTAATAAACCACCTCCCTCTGGTTTATCACGGCGGTTATATAATAACCGACGTGATAAACCCCCCTCCCCCGGTTTTTCACGTCGGTTTAATTTGAACCGACGTGACAAACCACGCTCACCCCGGTTTATCACGTCGGTTCTATAAGAACCGACGTGATAAACCCCCCTTGCCCATGTTTATCACGTCAGTTGTTTAATAACCGACGTGATAAACCATTTTCCAGGCCTTTTATCACGTCATTTGTTAAATAACCGACGTGATAAACCCTTCCAATTTTTTTATCACGTCGTTTCTAAAATAACCGATGTGATAAACATTGCGATTTTATGTTTTTGAAGTCGGTTTTTAAATAACCGACGTCAAATACCTTATTTATAACGTTGCACGTATTAACGTTGGCTAGAAACCGATGTAATAAATGAAAAATAACCGACATAAAAAACGTTTTCTGCACTAGTGGGAGCCATAGTCTTTTTGGCCTACTCATGCTTGGAAAACACCACACCCTTGGGCAACATTATTGGCTCTTAGTAGAAGAGTCCTGAGAAAAGAACCTTGATGTAATTCCACTATAAGACCCCATGTCTCTTTTCTATCACTATCATATCACACAATCTCATGCTTGGTCCCTCCAACATAAAGGTGAAACACTTCACAATGATCTCATCTCGTGTCTCCAAGAACTCAAAAAGTTGATATATCATACCCAACCATTTATCAACATGTTGAGGATTGGTGGAGCCTTTGAAAATTGGTGGTTTCTGATAAAGGAAATATTGTGAAAAATTTCTATGAACATCCCTATGAGGATCCACAACTAGAGCCAGAATGGGGACAGGTCGTGTTGGTCCCAAATTTGGACAGTAAACACTATAGCCTCAAACAGATTCGGATCCATAACTTGATTCTGTTACTAAGGTTCAACATATGCCTCCTTCATGATTTGATTCTCTTATATTCTCTGGAGCATAATGTTCCTCAAAATCATCATTCAACATGAAGACATTAGATTAACACCCTCACTGACTAATGATTGAAATTATTCTAAATAATATAATCAAACAAGATATATATTTTAATATATCTAAATCACAATACGTAAAATACTATAACTGAACCACAATATTTCATTTCATAACCACCTTTAACGATTTAAGGATCATTGTAATGAGAGCTAGACAAGAATTCAATCACAACTACTTTCAATGCCCTGATGAGATTTCACAAAATCATACTTTCTTTAAGAAAAATGTTCAACATGCCTTTGATACCAATTTTTCATGAACTATCCTAGGTAGCATGGTAACCTGTTAACCGAGCCAGAGCAGACATTGTCTGAAGGGCATTCCCAATCCTCACTGGCTGGTTACTACCACTTGTCATCATAGAACATGGAAGTGGGAAGAATTTTTTCACCAGCAATGTGGAAGAAAAGAAACAAGAAATAATGCATAAAAAATAAACTTCATTGGGATTAAAAGTACCAGAATATAAAGAGGCGTATAATATGAAGTACTACAACCAAATGTATTAAACAAGGAAATAACACCAAGGTCCCTAAAGAAAAAAACTCACCACATCTGAAGATTAATAGCTGGATCCACCTTCAAGAGATCCATTCATCATAGGCGAAATACGAGACCACCAATGGATCTGGACTGATTCATTTAGCCATGAAAACATATAAAATTTCTTACTGTTCTACGTTTGGACGCATCACTCCCAAACAAAATTTAATTTGTTTTAATTGATTAATTATTATTATATTCTCATTAATAAATAATTAATATCTCTAAAATGATTCGCCATTTAAGAAATATAAGACCACTGTTGGGTTTGTAACAGAGTGTTTACCATAGATAGGGTACAAATTTCATGATGAATGGATGATTGGCCAAATCAAAATTTATGGTTATGTTATTAATAATTTTAATATATTAATTTGATTAAAAATAATTATAAAATTAATAAAAACAAAACCATTATGGTGGGTTCTATTCTCGAAAAGGAAAACAAATTTATTCAATATTTCAATTTTTGGAAGCTTCATTAATGAGCCATTTTCATATGTTTAAATTAGCAACACATTAAATAAGTGAATTTAATTAATTCATAAAAATTTTTAGGTTGAATAGTGGGTTAAATAAATTGTCAAAAGGTGGGATTCTCAAACATGCATTTTTATGGTCATAAAACCATCAAAAATCTTGGTCTTTAATATTACATGATCATGTTGAGTTTGTAAAATCCAAATATTCCCAGGATGCGATAGAAACGATCTGATTCAAGGAGCTTTGATCTCTTCCTCCAATAGTGATCCAGTGGGCGATCACTTTTGGGTAGCGACCTATAAAAGGTTTTTCCTCTCGTAAATTTTATTTTTTTAAATTTTTATGACTATTAAAATCATCTAAATTCCATAACATATTTATTATTGATCAGAATTGTGCTCCATCAGCATCATTGAATTCATACCGATGAGGAAAAACAAAAAAAATTGTTAGGAAGGTAGAAAGGTATTCCTTGATCTATTTTTTTTATTTTTAATGGATATATTAAAATTTATTTTCATTGAATAAATTCTAAATTATAAATGGACAATTTGGGAAAAAATTATCATAAAAAATTATTGATGGATAACATGTAAAATAAATCATTAAATAATAATTGTACATCTTTCAAGGGTTAAATACGAAAAACTTATTTATGAGAATTAGAACAGAAAATAGTTTATTAAAATTATCATAATATAATATATTAGAATAAAAAATTATAATTATTAATATCATCATATGATAATTTTTTAAGATTATCAAAATTCAGATATTGAATTACTTATAACTAGAAAAATACAATGTTGGACTAAATGATAATTGCTTTATCAAAGGATAATAAATATAATAATTGAATGATAATTTCAATATTATAAAAGGATAATTATTAATATTGTTTAAAGATAATTGTGACATTTTTTATGACAATAATATTGATGGATAATCGTGAGCGCATGAGTTGACCTAATAAAAAATTGAAAATTTTCAAGGAAAGAGAAATATTATTACATGTGATAATATATATGTAATTTGAAACATATCATAATGAGATAAATTTTCATCGCATGTGATGATTTAAATAATAATATAAAAATTATCTAGGAGAGAGAAAATGTTTTTTCATTTGATATTTTATTTCCTTTGGAAATAAAATATATATTTTTATTCTAGGAACACTTGAAGAACCTAGAATATGGGTGTATAGACACAGAGAATAATAATGCCATGCAGAATGGTATTAAACCACACGTGGTGGAGTATCATTGTGCCTATATTGATAACCATGATGTAGGTGGTTCAATTTTAATAATCCAAATTGATTATCCTTTTATTTCTTGAATTATATCAATTTTTGATTTAAATTCAAATACATAACTTTCATTAAATTAAATTAATAAAACCCAGATTCTAGTAAATCGAGATATATGAAATTGTTTTGGCACTGAAATTTGGAAACCCCTCCAATTCTATTTAATGTAGAGTTTTTTTGGAAATTTGAAAATTTAAATACTTTAATTTAAATTTGGGATTTTATGTAAATCAAATCAATTAAATTGATGAATTTAATTATGGAAATAAATTATGTATTGTTGTAATTAGATTTGAATGGATTTCAAAAAACTGAGATTTGATTAAAATTATTTAATAGAAACCCAATGGTTTTACCTTTTAAAAAATGGAATGTTTTTTAATAAAACATTTTTGGGTTTTAAATGAAATGAAATTAGATCTATTGAAATGGATTATTTGGATTGATCATATTTTTAAGTGGTCTTAAAATATTTCACCCATCATGTTTGAGTGCATGCAAGCCATAGGTATTAATTGAGTTATTTGGATACACTCAAAACTACAACAATGTTATAAACCATATTGGTAGGGGGTCACATCCCCGATAGATTGGTGATGAGTCTCCTTTAGTCATTGTCATAGGGATGTGTGTATACACATCTTTCTGAGTTCACATAGTGTGTGTGGAATCTTATAGCTAGTTAATACTATCATATATTTTGGTAGATGAGCATGTTATTCTCTTGTTTATGTGTAAATGAGATATAAATGTTTTCCAATGTTGTAAAACTATTATATATGACTTTAATAAATTTATATAAACTATTTTATGTAACTATTTTATTTAATCCAATGTTTTAGAAATATTCTATCATTTGTAAAGTATTTTATTAATGTATTTTTACTATAATTTCTAAAATGTATAATATGTTTTGATTAAATATGCATTAGAATTTCCAAACCCATTTATCCATACAAATTGAATTATTTTCATTGGATAATCTATATTTGGAATGTATTATATAATCTGTGGTGCAATCATACTAGGACTTTTATCTCGCATACTTTTTTTCATTCAAGTGTTTGTAGTCATTCTTCTTCTAGATCTGTCCAAGTGGAATGGGTCTCTTGGAGGTGTATCCAGATGTTGAGCATTTGATATGGTGAGTTGTTTCCTTAGGGACCTTATGGATGTTTCCTTGTTTAGGGCTATGGCTTATAGTACTTTAGATTTTCTTCTTCCTTGTGTCATAGTACTTTTACTCCCATTGGTGTTTATTTTGTTATCCATACTATCGTGATTATTTTATTCCGCATTGTTGGTGGAAAACTCATTCGAACATGAATGTTTTATGATGCAAGGCACTAGTCCCTGACCCATGTGGATCAGGAATTCCCATTGAGCATTGTCAAGGTCGACTCAGTTATTGGGTTACTAGGGTACCCAGACTGATTCGTGACACCAATCTTCATAACATGGTGAAATGGAAACAAAATAATGTGGTGAGATTATATGCTCAATAAAGGTAATCATTAGTGATGATAATCAATGAACCTAAGTTATTAAATAATAAATATATCATTATAATCAAGATTCATAAAGAAATTTATCCCCAACAAATAATAAATCATAAATTAAGGATAATCAGAATAGTACATCATAAAAATGTAAAATATCATAGTAATAAGTCATACATGAGAATATGTCATATCAATAATAAGATAAATAAAAACATAATTATATAGGTATCACAACCTATTTCCATATATTGATCTTGATTCAATCACATGTTCAGTATAGTAGATCATGAATCACTACCTATTTCACAATTATCTCATTAGATTTACAGTTCACCCCAATTCATTTAAGGCCTGTATAGGGTCCACCCCCAAATAAATATTTACAATACACATGTCTCTTAGAATAAATAATATAACAATTACATCATTTAAAAATATGAAAAATAATTATTTACATTAAAATTTCTATTTCAAATAATTCACAATTTTTACAAAATAAATAATCAATTGAGAAGAAATGGGTTTCATTAATCTTATTATACAGAACCCATGGAATAAAAATGGGTCTCGTATAATTTTCATGTTGTCTCACATAAGTAAATAATTCAAAATTCTATAAATAATCACAACAAGATAAACTAATGGAATATAAATAGGTATCTAATAACTTATTGAAAATTTCTAGGTAAATACCATTTTATCAAGACAATAAATAAAATTGTACTTAGAATATATAAATATAGTTTATATGGTAAAGATAATAATTTATCCTAATATATTGATATATGGAAACATGCAAGACACCGTTCAATCATTATAAATAAAAGAAGGTTAAGTAAAAAAAATTAGAAAAAAATTATGTTTATATATATATGATGATTTGGAAATTCAAAAGCAGTGATGGATAATTTCTACAAAATAAAATAATATAATATAATTCTTATATGGAAATATGTTTGGTAGTTATATTTAATCATCATTTTTAGGCATGCATAAGACATGTTAAAGGAAAATTTCATAGATAATAATTCATTAAACACATTTTAGATAAATTGTTTGAATATAATTATTATCCTCTATCATTTAAAATCAGTTTAAAAGATATATTCTGAAAAAGGAAAACAATAATTTTTTTTAGAACCCTTGAAATCATAGATAGAATGTTTCAAATTAGAATTTAATGGTTGTAGAATTTTATTCCCATAACAAATATAAAAAGTGATCATTTTGCATAAATTCATTGAATGATGTTGCTACAGGTAACGTTGAAAATTAATCTTCAATAAAGTGAATTGAAAACATTGGAAAACATTAATATTTTAAAACATGCTTTGATACATTATAAAATTAAATGTATTATTGATTTTTTTTAAAAAATATTTGTTGTAAGGGAAGAAATTACTTTGAAATTATGAAAAGAATTTTGAAATACCGTTATCTAAAAACCCACATCCCAGAAAAGAGAATTAGATTTTATTTTTTTAAATAGGGAAATTTTATTATTAGAATAGATGAAAATAATACATATTATTATTATCAAAAATAGGGGATAATATTAACATGATAGAAATATGGACATGAAATAATCATCTAATTAAGAGATGAATGATGACTTTTTATGATGTTAAATTTTTAAGTGTGTGAAGAAGAGTGTAGGAATGTTTCATTTAATTGAATAATTATCCATATAAAAATTTATTAGAATATCATTTATAATGATAAATCAATTAGTAAATTTAATATTTAATGTCACTATTTTGAAGAAACTATAAAACATAAAAAAATGAAAATTGAGTTACTAATGTACCTTACGATAAATATAGTTCATGAAATAAGAAATATTTTTAATTGGTTTTTTGTGGGAAAACTTTAATTCCATATAATTCAAATATAATATAATACATATCATATTAATAGGGTATAATTTTCTAATCTTATATGAAATATGATTAAATAATTATAAGTCAATCAATGGGAATTAAGTTATCAAAAAACATTAAAACACAATGGTATTTAAATAAAAACCGATTTAAAGTTATATATTTATATTGAACATAAATTAACATGAATAAAATTATTTTTATTGCATAATAACACAATTTGGAATCATAGACACCATGTAAAATAAATTAGGTTCATAATATTAAAACTATCACAAATTGGGCATTTTGATATGGAAATACATTCCTTAGCCTTGATTTAGTTTGTAAATGCACAAAAAACGTGAATAATTAAATTATGTAAATTAAATATAGAACTATGATCCTTATTTATAAAAATATAAATTTAAATTACCTATGTTTAATCATTTAAAAAATATATATTAGTTAGTTTTTATATATTTCTTCAAATCTGGTGGTTATGGTTTATAATAGTTTTATAAGAGCTGTGTATGTTATTTAATTAGTATAGAGAAAAAACATCCCAAATAATTACTCATAATATAAGTGATTCTTTAAAAAAATCAATGAAGTTAAAATTTATTTTTATATTCGTTTTATTCATTATCTGTTAAAATCAAATCGACAACAAGGCTATTATGGTGATTTTATACCCAAAATGGGTTTTTCTGGGTTAATGAATTAAATATTGATATAATACATACCAGACTAATAAAAATAAATATATAAATTTTTATATCATATTACATAATTAATTATTTTTGAAAAAGTATCCTTGTTATGATTTCATATCAATGTTCATGTAGGTAGTCAAACTAACCCAAACATGAATATACTATGAATAATGGTTAATTATGTGGTGATTTTGTTTTAATATAATTATAATAATAGAATATTAATACCATTTATTACTAATTATTCTGATATATCATAATATTAATAAATTAATGGAAGATATGGTGGACAATATTGAATTACATTGTATGATCAAAACTGTTTCCTCATATATCATTTGTTTAAGATGTTTTATTTAATAAAAAACTTATTACTCATAACATTATGATGTTATTAATTTATTTATTCATATACCCTTATAAATATAATAGTATTCATATTTATCCTATAAACCCTTTATTAGATATATAACTGAAAGGTTATACTGAAAAACAAAATGCAACATACCCTTTATGAGGTAGTACTCAAATATACATTATTTATGATTTCATTTTTTAATGAAATGAGAAAAATTAGTAATGTTATTTAATAATAATTAATAATTAATAAATTAAAATTATAATAATTATACTTTGTTTTTCCATTATAAAAATCAATTTTAGGAAGAAATAGATATAAAACATATTTAATTGAGGCGGTTCTAATCCACACATATACACATTATACAGTTTTGTTTTTCATAACTGAAAATGGAAAATAGGGTCAATAATTTTACCTTAATTATAATAACATATCATTATAATATAGGTTATTAATTTATAAACATAACATAGAGTATTAAATATTTATAATTTAATGAGTGCAAAAAAATTAACTTAAATTACATAAAGAGGTTATGAAACAATTCCTCTCTACATGTATTACATCCTTTGGGATGGGGGATAATCCTTTTAAAGATGGTATTTTAAAATTATAACATCCTATTTATGGTTTCTAGTAATGTTTAGTATTATTTTGGGATGAGTTTGGTGTGAATTTAGTTGGTTGTGGTTTGAGGTTAATTGAGGAGAGGGGATCCCTTTTTATAAGTGAAAATTGATGGTGTTTTTGTAAATACCATAATATTTTCAATAATGGAAATTAACTCTCATGGATGGTTCCTAATAAATTAAGAAATAATGGTTTGTATAAGTGATAAGTTTTTTCAACTCCTCAAAAATCACAATTAAAAATATGTTATTAACTATTAAGTCATATACCACTTAGGTTGCCCATTTTTTCTACTTCTGTTTTAACTATCATAACTAGTATTCAGCCTGGTAATATATCCTTTGTAGAATTGATTAGAAGTATAATTGTGTATTAAATTTTTTTTTTATATAAAATTTAAATGTGTAATATTAAACTTTTCTTTAACTAAATTATGACATTGATCATATATAAGAAACCTAAAAGATTCCATAGAAATGGTATCCTCAGGATATTATGAAACATTATATGAAAAATGAAAAAAATATTACATTTCACTGGACTAGTAGCCTAAACTATCACTGTCATACCATCCACTAGGAATACATAAGTTTCAAAAAAATATTCTAAAAAAGGAAATTTAGTAAAGAATTTATTAATTTTTATTAAGGTTAAATATAACTTACACAATATTGTTACTATCTAATGACCATTTAGGACTAAATACTAACATGTATATTTAGCATATTCCTAATTTAAATTATATCAAAATTACATTATATCAATGAATTGGAAGGATCAACAATTTTAAAGGAATATTTATACCTATATCTAAATTGATGAAAAATTTTAAGATATATTCATTCTAAATTAATTTCAATGAATTTATATACTAATAGATTATATTTTAAGAAATTAAATTATACTTAAAAATCCGAGGGTAAATAAAATTTTGGTTACTATGGATTTACTCACTTATATTACTATACTATAGAAAATTTCTATAAAAAAATAACAAAAGAAAAATTTTTAGTTTAAAATATTGAGTTTGAAATCCAATAAGAAATGATACAAGGCTATGGGTTTCTCTATTAGTTGTTTATGAAAAACAATTATAACTACCAAAATAGGAGGAATGTGGATGGGGGTATGTAATTTTCAATGAAAATATTTAGGGTCTAATTATGGGATATAATAATGTCCACATTAATAGTAAACCATTAATTTATAATATTATTTTTGATAATGGGATAAATCATAACCACTTATGTATAGGATTGTTATGAAATGTTGGATAATTAATAAATTCTATAAAAACTAAATGTAGTGTAAGAAAATAAATTGGAGGTATAATATTATCAAAATATAGTCACAATAATTTTCACACAAATAAACTAGAAGACATTAAATTAAAATATATTACAACCCGTATTATAGTGGAATACATTTCCTTCATTTGGAATTGATAGTTATTATATATTAATCTGAAAAAATTAGTGAATCTCTTCATTAAGAATCCTTAATGTGTCTAAATCATTTAAATTCTTGGTTCATAAAATATTAATTTTTTTTTGATTTAAATAAATAAGTGATATATCAATATATAAAAATATATAATCAGTGGAGATATAAATATATATACAAACACAAACTACTAGTATTAGAAATAAACACAATATGAATGTTCTTTTTTATTTATATACTAATTATACATTAGATTTCAGAATTTATAAAATTTAAAAAACATCATTTTTTTCAATGTTTACATCTCTACTCAGAATAAAAAACTCATTATTGTAATCACTCACATGAATAATAATATTAGTGTATTTAAAAATTCTACAATAGAAATTTTTTATTTCGATATTTATTAAAATAAAAATTGTGAAAATAAATCCACAAAAAAACTAGTTTCTCGAACGGATGACTAATACCCTTCAAGAGTTAACATTAATTATGTTACAAAAAAATTGCTAAATTAATTTTATTATATGGATTTGAATAATTCTTAATTTAAATAAAATTGTGTTTTACTCCCATTATTTTCAATGAAAATCATTTTTAAATAATGTAATAGATGGAATAAAACAAAATTTATGATATTATGTTTTCTTCAAAGTTCTTTTTTTTGAATATACACTAAAATTTTATAAAATTTTATAAATAATATAATAATGTTATATTTCATTCATTCTCTACAACATTTACTGACAGGTGAGTCTTAAAATATATTACATACCCTAAATGAAATGGTATTGGAAATTTTTATTAAAAATTACCCTTTTACAAAATAATTTACTAATTATTCATATATTGATGAAGATGAAGATGTTATCTTAGAACAATCCAATATTTCACATCATAATTTTTATAGACCATGTAAATTCAAAACATGTAAAATTGAAGGTTATAAAATAGTATAAGATGAGATATACTATTTTTCATATTGAATAAAAAATGATAATGGATTATTCTTTTGAAAATATTATTGGTGGTGTTGCTCAACCAATTATAACTGTATGTTCATTATAAAATATTATAGGGAAATTATACTGACTATAGAAATTTTCATTTAATGTGATAAATGATTCTTATGTAATTTAAATTATATAATGATCATGAATAAATATATCTATTAATTCGACCTAAATACAGTGTGGTTTTTAGTGAAGGATATGAATAATTTTTAATTATATAAACTTAATAAATCATTTATGAAAAATGAAATGATAATAGACACATACTTATAATTAAATAATGATTTTTAATAAAAGGATATAATTAATAATTTATCTACATTAAGGATAAATATTTAATCTAGATTCCTGGCTTGAGATTATTTATATTTTACACAACTTAGATGATATTTATATATTGTCTTAACCTACAAGAGACCACCTTACCGAAAAAAGTCCAAGTGTGACAACACCAATCCTACATCCAATAGGATAGTGTATAGATATTGGTGTTTCAAAGGAATTGATGAAATGGGAGGAATTTTACTAAAGTAATTTTACACACACACAACTGTATCCATGAAAAATTAAGAGGAATAATAAAACATTAAAACATCTAGAGTATAAAAATGAATGAGATAAACTAAAGGTAATACATTATCATAATAATGTTTAAACTAATAATAATTTGTATGATATACACAAAATTAAAAATGAAATTTCAACATAACGTTGACTAGATTAGAGGATAACCAAAGTGATCCTGACACATGATCTCCATGTTTAACCACCATATGAGGTTAATAAACACATGTATCATTAAGATCCATCATTTTCACTATAGATATTTCTACCATCTTTATAAGACTCAATATCAGTGGGAAAATCTCATGCATAGGTGAGTATATCCATATGTATTGGAACACACCAAAAACCACATAGGGAGAAATTTAACGGTAAAAATAATAGTTAAATCAACCCTAATAAAAGATAAAATGAAAACCTAAGATATATACTCATAAATAGACCCATATTTGAGAGAAAATGTATATAAATCTCTATAACCAATTTATGAAGGATTATTATTCTTAAAACACCATGATTCTACAACTGATGCCTTGTCCCTCACATGTAAGTCTAAGAAATACGTCTGGTGGAACAACACCTCACTGCCACCCCAATGACCTAGGAGGTAAAATATCAAATAGAGGAAATGTTACCTTAATAAATAATAGGCTCCACTAAAATTATGGAATACCCCTTACCTGGTGTTATTTGAGGTTTTACTAAGCAGATTGAGGACATGTGCTAGGGGTTTTTAGGGCGTTCCACTCAATAGATAGATGACTTGTGCTCTGGTGCATCAGGGGGAGGGAGGTTCCACTAAATAAACAGAAGACCCAAACCCTGTTTTGATAGGGGTGAAAAACATAATGGGAAGTGATATAGTGGAATCAAAAAATAGTAATCCATGGGGGTTATAAACCCCAAACCCTATAATTTCACCGTATGATAAAAATTAACTGCCAATAGTTTCCAAAACTAGCCTCATTCTCATCAGAACTCATTTCATAACTCTAAATAAACTCCAAATTAAACCAATAACATTCTACATTTATAAACTATTAGGATAAGAAACTCATAGGCTAAAATATGAATATAGATTATGGATGGTCATAAGATGGAAGTTCTAGAGAAATTTTGATAATGAGAACCTAGGGTCACACAGTGTGTGACCTCACCTTGACACCAACCATATTCCTTTCATGAAACCATCTTAGCCAAATATGTTGTGATATACTGTTTTTATAGTTACTAATTGGTGTATCTCATTTAATATGGGTCTTATCAAGTCCTATTTGACATTCCCATGTATATCTGGTTATGATTTTGGACTCTAGGTCGTGTCTATGTCTGAGTGTTGGGTCGGTCTAGTTTACTCCAACTTGTGCATGTGTTCCAAGCCATTACCTTGACGAAATACTCTAATAATGCACACAATGTCCCCAAAATAGGGTGAAATAGTGTGTATGGGGTCACACACGACATGTGATATTAATCTATTCTTAAGCCCTAGTTGTTGCATCTAGGGAGAAACACGACATGTATTCTTCTCACTACATGTCTTATAGACGTTTTTTCACAAAAACCCATGAACGATTTTTGTGTCACTCTCATACTACCATGAACACAATTTCTATCATGATTAATACTGGGGATTCATATCTGAGTCCATCTATAACAACCTAGGATATTAAAAAATCAATATGTTCGATAGTGTATAAAACTGAGACACTAAGTATAAACAAATCATGATTTAATATTAAAATAAAATTATTTAAACATGATTTTTGTGACTTATGCATTAAATTTTTGTATTTTAACAGTAGTAATTTTTTTTGAAAATTATTTATGTATTATAATATAAATATTTTGAAAAATTACAACATTATTCATTGAAAATTCATTATAGGCTTCCAAAATAGCATACAATAAAAAAATTTCTTCATTTATGTGTAAAAAATTTAATTTAATTCTGTACAATTTTTGAAAATTTATCTGTATTATTGAAATAAAAATTCATAATAAATATTTTAAAAATATATTACAATAAATTATTTTGTATTTTTTAGAATTGTTTATTATATGAATAGTGAAAATTACTACTTTGATAAAAAAATCCAATTTTATAAAGTCATCTAAAAATTTATTTATTAATGTTTTAAAATTAAATTTAGTTAAATAATTTTTTCATTATCCCAATTAAGGTTCTTGGAATTAATTTCATTTTGAATTTTGATATAAAAACTTTTTAAACATATGAAAAAAATTCATTGGAAATTTTTTCTTCAACATGTTGTCGATTAAATTATAAAATAATTATACTAAATATTTGAATTGAATTATAAAAAATGGATTAATCATTTTTAATAAGATTATTTATAATATAATAAGTCCAAAATAATTTTTTATCATTATAAATATCAACAATAATAAATAATTAATTACAATGTTTATGGTTAAAAGTGGTTTACGAGGGGTTATACTAAAATAAAAATGGTTAAATTGACCACAAGAAATTTAAAAATAAAATTTTATATAATAATTTATATGATATGTTGTATTATTGTTGATAATGGAAATTTTTCAATCCTTTTGGAATGAAAAACATTGGCATAACTTTTTTCTTTTAAAAAACAATTTAAGTGTATCCCCTCTGCCACTTATAAATGGGAAACCATTTTTCTTTCCTATTTAAACATTATAAGGAATTTTTCTCATCCAATAACAAAAAAATACCTTTTATACATTCCTCCCCATGTAATTATGTCCTTTGATTGACTGGAATGTGAATCTAGGGAGGCTTTATGTTTATTCCTAAATAGGTTTTCCAAAAAAGTGTATCAATCTTAACTAAGCATATTTATATTATTTTCTCTTCCATGCACATCAAATATTACACAATAACACTAGTATAATAAAATTTTTATTAGTCATATTATAATATTTTATTATGTTAATGGAATAACATAAATCCACATCCTCTTTATTTAATTGCGAAATGAGACCATCATTAATGAGTGCGACAAACTACCACCCTACAAAATGATGTAATTTATTTCCCATCATCCCCTCATATAGGGTTTTATGATGAAATTAATAATTAAATATGATATTAATTACATATTAATAAATATGATAATTTAATGCATCTTATATATTATTACCTTATAATCTATGAAAAAATTATAATGTTGGTTGTGCATACTCCGAACTACCACCTCGCAAAGTGAAATGATTCATTTTTTATTAAATCAAAGAGCTAGTATATGTAATACTTATTAATTAAATAATATATTATTTATTAAATATATATTTATATATATATCATTAAATTATGATAAAATAACACTCATCATCTTTCCATCATGATTATTGAAAAATGGAACAGTTAGACATGCATACGTATGACCTGTCATCTCTGTGATTGTAACATAATATATTTTTCATAGTCGTAATTCATGACTATTTTACATAATTATAATTTTAATAAAAAAATATATAATTATTTCATGATTATTATTCCAAATATGATGGAACAATGACCCCTTTTACCGTGGTCAAAACACAAATGTTATTTTTCAACTATTAATTCTCCATCCTCAAAACACCCAAATTATACATAACTGATTATATAATTATCTACATTATTAAAATATATGAATTTAATTTTTTAGTATAAGGTAATAAACATTGAAAATTTTATTATGAAAAAAATAAATTATGACATTTTATTAAACATAATATATAATTCATACATGATAATGTCTGGACAAGAGTTATGTCTGTCACCTTAAGACATCCTTATTTGAGATATATGTTCTTTCATGAAGATAATTTCACATAAATGGTTTATATACTAAAAATTTACATATTATATTATTATTAATTAATAATTAAAAATGTATTATGTTTTAATTTATTATCTTCATTCATGAGATTTATTATTCAAAAGTTAAATGTGGTAAGGGTTATGTTTTATTATCTTTTTAACAATGATTCTTTAGGAATGAATTTCCATTATAAGAAACTAATGATCATTGTCAAAAATAACCCTTTAATTTTCTTATCCTTTGGTTATTATTGAAATATAAATGTTAGAGTAATATTTTAACCACGTTGGTACTTAAAATGATTGAGAAAATGTTTTTTTACGAAAAGATATTTCCATTTCTCCATGTGATTAAAATCATTATTCTTCCAATAATTGTTTTATTAAGGAAAATCATGACTATTTTTTGTATTCTACAAATGATATTTTATTTAAATATTTACCCATTTTTACTTTATATAAAAGGGAATTAAATGAATTTTTTTGTTTTTCTCTGAATGAGGTTCCTTTTAATGTAATTCCCAATAATAAAAAATGAATTTTTTAACTTAAACAGATTGTATAGAATTACCCACCCTTATGTCCATTGAATTCCATGAAGAATACATTATATGTTAATGTGTTAATTTTTAAATTAAATTTATTTCTATAAAAATTATCTATTTCGTAGATTTTTAATTAGTTTTTTCAATATGAAAAGGTTATTTTATTGAATATATTTTCCTTGTATTTTCTTAAATAAATATTCATCAATGAAAAAAATATTTGATGTTATTGATTACTTCTATATTATATATATATATATGTATCGAGTATATATACTTGATTATTCTCTCTTATATTGATTGGGAAATACATGCCTTATGTAAATCTCTCGTGTACCTTCATTGAAAATTTTCTTTTGATTATCATACTAGAATATATTATGTAACTCATTTTCTCTCCATGGGAAATTCTTTTGTTTAGTCCTTAGGATTGATTTGATTTTTTTGGAACATATTAATCATGAAAATTTAATGAAGGGTCCACCTAGATACAAATAAAATGAATTATTTAATGATTTGGTATCATTAGGAATATTTTATGGGATTAGTCAATTCACATAATCCATTATGTGACTTTGTTATCCATCTGAAATTTTCTAGGAAGTTAATCTTTAGTCATGTTTAGGTTATGTGATATGTTTATTTTGTTTTTACTATATTAGTATGATATTATGATACCACATTCTTTAGGTTATGGTATCATGTGATTACTAATGTTCCATCACTTTTATGATATCAATTTTTACCTTTGACTGACACATTATTTTTCCTTGTCATTTTTATTATTTTATTGGTCTTTTCATCTCAAAATATATTTCCTCTGTATTCCCTAGATCATCCAATGAAGTTTTATTATATCTAAGTGACTTAGGAACTCACCATAGGGAATAAAATAATGATGTTTTATATTTATCTCACTTTGATTTATTATGATCCTAGTCGTCCAAAAATACTAGCCATATTGATCATTGTGTTCTAATTAATAGTTTTTTCTCCTAAAAATCGTATAATAATATGTATAAAAGGAATGGGTCACAATAGTTTTTATTAGAGTAAGGTATAGTTATCTATATTGATTTGGAATAGTATAGTATAGTGCGAATCCATGGGTTATGTATGAGTATAAAAATGAGTATATAAGAAATATCCATTAATTTTGGTAAAGTATAGTGTGAGTAGGTTTTGTTTGATTATATCCCTGTATATATCCTACAATCAGACATAGTAAAAACACATTTATACCATGGTTAATAACCCTAAAAAATTAACATTGGTTATGAGTTCATCATTACCTAGTTCACAACAATGGAAATTGTTGTACACATGGTTTTACACTCCTACTGTATATGTTTTGGATATTAAAAAAATAATTATAAAACAATATTTGTGAAATGAACAAATAGTTATGCTAGAAATCCTAATATGAAATGAAAAAATAGAAAAAGATATTCAAAATAAGTGACTCATAACTCTCGGTATAGTTTTAATTTATACATTATTCCTTCAAGGTTTAAAAAATTATAATATTTTATGTCTGTTAATTATTTTATTGTTTTATTTATTCTTTTTATTTGATGGTGGTAAAAATTTGTTCGTTTTCAGAAAAAATAATTGGATATAAATTTATTTTATTAATGTGATTCCTAACCTATTATGAATAGATTTTAGTAATATAGTGATGATAAAAAATGATCCATCTCAAATTACGATTAACAATTGTAACATAGGTGAACTTATGAGCACATAACATAATATAATAATAATTTCATATATAATTACAAGTGCTAAAGGTGGTAAATAAATAAATTTTCGATTTCATAAATATAAAAAATTTGGAAGAGTCACCATGAAAAAATATTCAATGAACTGTAATATGATTTTTATATGGAAAAGTTAGGAATAAAGCAGGTCATTACTAAAAAAATGATGTGTTTATTTAACAAGATTAAGGAAATTTTTTTTCAACCTAGAGTAACATTATAGATCAATTTCATTGATGAGGGGAACTTTTTTATTATCTGATTTGATTCTTCAATATAACGGTATTTATTATGTTCATATCAAATAAAAATTATTGTAGTGGAATTATTTAATTATTTATGTGATGGAACATGAGAATAATGCTATTGAAGAATTTTTTTCAATGTTGTTCTTGTTATAATAATTATGAAACTTCGAAAAAACATTATATAGTAGGTTCTCATTATGGGTTTTCATGAATATATTTAATGATACTAATGTACTAGATGATTTAATTAATGTAAATGTATTATTTTATGAAAACAAACTTTATTTCTCAAAATCTAATATATTGGATGTTCTTGATGTTTAGTTAATTATTGTAAATTAAAATTATTTGATCATATAATAACTGTTGATATGGATAAAAGACCATAAAGTTAATAAAAATGTGATATTATAAGCAATATTATTTTAAGATATGGTCAACATATTTCAATAAATATTATTGGATCATGGTGAATTTTGAATACAATTCTCACATTGTTTTCCAATAGTTTTAGAAAAAGGACAACAGTTAGCTAGGAAAACAACATGTTACATCAAGAAAGGAAGTGGAGATTATAACCAAAACTAAAGGGGGACCAGGGTGAAATGCCTACCACTAGATTACAAGTTGTAATAGTTAGTTTGAAAATATTTTTAATTATATGATTTTATGGATAAATAATAAGTTTATTTTTGGGAAATATATTTTAGGATAATATTTTTATTAATTTTTTAAGGGGATTACAGAGATGTTTTTTGAAGAAACTCATTTAGTTATGTTATATGTAACCCTTAGGTTTATAATATGATTCAACATGAAGGATTATTTATATAAACATACTTAAATATTTTAATATTGAAGTTATTTAGGATATTGGGTTATTTATTATGTAATTATTTTATTTAATCATTGGATTTTTATAGTTATATAGATGTTTATTGATTTTGGGAATTATTATACATTGTGATAATATTTTTTGTTTTTGGTTAATGTTTAAATTCAATATTAATATCTTGAAATCATTTTGTGGGTTCATTGGATGAGTTATAATTTAATATTAGTGCATTAGGAAAATAAAGTAATAATGATTCCACATTATTTAGAGAAAAATATTAGGTTGTGGTGAACAATTAAAAATTTATAGAATAATAGTTTTCAGGTAGGTATATTTATTTATTTTCTTATTCTAGATGGTAAAATCATCCTTCAAATTTATAATAAGGTATTTAAAAAAAAATTATTCACATTATATAAATTTATAGTCTACAATCCCTTTAAAATTTAAAACCTTGTCTTTTAAATGGATCATAATTCAAAATCAATGTGTCTAAATTCCATCAATTTTCTCATAATTGTAAACCTATTTATGTTTTTACCTTCTTATGTTATTTTACCTCTTTTTAAAAGGATGTTTTATTTAATTTTTTTATAATCTTGGGTTTCAAAAAAGAATTCTTAAAATATCAATTCTTCGATTATTAAAAATGTGTTCATATTTTTTGGATTAATTTTATTTTAGGGGGTATAATGTAACACATTGTTATATTAAAATAACATTATGTTTTATAAAATATAAAATATGTTACACTATATTCAAATGAACATGAATATTCTATTAAAATAATATTATTATAACATTACCATTATTACTTAACCAAAAAATATGGAATTATTCAATTTAATACAAAATAATTATAATTATTTATGAAGGATAAATAAAATATATTTATTAATAATCACTTAATTCATAGTAATGAATTTCTAGGCAATGAAAATAATTTTTTTATAGAAGAAGAAAAAATTATTTTTTTTAATATTATAAAATATGTAAAAACGTAACAAATTTTTACAATAAACATGAAATAAAATATCATAGGGTAATTTTTTGATGTTTAAGAAAACATATTATTATAAATAGTGAAATGTACTATTTTGTGTTGAAAAATTTATTTATGTTAAATTCATTTACAAAGTTATCTTTTATTTTAAAACAGTTTAAATGAAATCATAATTAAATTATGATATTATTAATCCATTTTATGTCATTGTAATCAATTTAATATCAAATTTTGATATAAATAATTTTTATACATAGGAAAATGTTTTTTTTGGGAACACATTCTTTGTCATGTCAATGGGTTTAATTTAACTTAATGATTTCCAATTATATGAATTGAATTTTAAAAAAAATGGATATCATATTTGGAATAATATTAATTAAATTTATAAATTCATTTAAACATAATATTAATCATTATGAATAATAAAAATTAAAAAAACTAATTACTTTGGTTAAGGTCAAAACAAAATTACACGGGGGATAAACCAAACATAAATGGACTAAAAGTTGTAAAAATGTGTCTAAATACTATTAAAAGTCCAATTGTGATCCTATATCTTATATGGTTTGACAATGATTAATTTTTAAATCTTTTGGAATCTGTAAAATGTGGGTATTACTTTTTCATTTCAAAAATTTCAATTGTGTCACGTCCCCCACTTATAAAAGGGAACCCCTTATCCTCTCATGATTACACTTAAAAATAATTTTTTATATATTCCGCACCAAAACTCCTCCATTACCTCTCTAAAAATATATTATAGTAATTGGTTTGTTTAAAAATCCAATCTATGGAGGCTTTAGGTATAATCCTAAAGTAGTTGTCTGAAAAACATGTACAGATCTTGATCAAGCATATATGTATTATTTATTCATCCCCATCCTTATAATGTTACTCAATTATTATGATATAATTCAATAATTATCACCCATATAATATTTTTTATTACGTTAATTGAAAAACATAAATACATACCCTCTCCCATCTAATAGGAAATGAAACAACTATTTATGTGTATACATGACGACGACCTCAGGGTCCTGTGCAATTTGGTTTGTATCATAGCCTTTCTCTGTTATTTATGTTGTAATATTTAATATTATTATATGATATTAATTATATAATAAGCATTCTACCAATTAATATATCACATAATTTGATAACAAACCATTAGTGGAAGAATCCTAATGTCATCCCTGAATAGGATATACTACCGATTAATGAAATAATGTGGTTCATTTTTTAATATCATATGACATGGATGAAATTTATAATTATGTATAAAGAAATAATATGAAATTTATTAAATTATTGTCACGACCCATCCTCGGGGCCCGTGCTGTGACTACCCCAAGTCCGCCTTCCATAGGCTAGGGGCTGGCGACTAGAACCAAGGCATAAATCCCAGTAAAAAGGGAAGGCATTGCCTTTGTAAAGTAAAAAAACACCACAGAGCAAGCAGGTAGTAGAAGAAAATACTAAGTAAAAATTGAGTACAACAGTAAGTGCGGAAAAGTAAGTGGGCCAGAATACAAACCCAAACTGAAAGTAAAGTACAGCTGGAAAGGGAAAACAACAACTGAAAGTAAAGATGCAGCCTTGAGCTATCCACTAGAACTACCACCTGAAGGGTGGGTACAGATAGCCTCCACAGCTCCTTGGGTCCAGCCGTCCGCTCCGAGTACGTCCCCCCAGTGGTCCACCTCCAAGTACCATCCTGCTCCGCAAGCCTTAACCACGATCATCGTTGTCCATCTTCTGCAACCAACACAACGTAGTGTGGGCATAGCCCATGATGGGGTGAGTATAAGCTACTCAGAAGGGACCCCGAGACCCCCGAAGGGCTCCCAGAATCCACAAAGTATAATCCACAAAGGAAAGAAACAATCACAATGTAAAATCCAACACTGCTTAGGTATATGCCCATACATATACCTAAGTCATCAATTCCAGTACGCTACAACTTCCGAGCCCAAGTACAACCCAGTCCACACAGGAAAGCAGAACGTAAATCCATACAGGATAGCACAACACAATCCACATAAGAAAGAAAAATAGGATTTCAGCTCACATAGGAATACTTCTTCGTATGACGATAGAGATGATCAGATATATCCACTGATTCATCTAAGCCATAGTACCCACAAAGGATCGAAAGGTACTAACCCCCGCAATGACCCACACAAGATCTGACACACATAAGATCGATAGGCTACTAACCCCTACAATGACCCACAAAGGATCTGACCCACACAGGATCAATAGATAACTAACCCTCGCAAAGACCCACACAGGATCGAACCCACATAGGATATGTAGGCGCTGGCCCACACAGGACCGCTGAGCGCTGACCCACTCAAAATCAGACCCACACAAGATCTCTAGAACTGATCCACGTAGGATCGCTGAATTCCATAGTCATCGTCGTCGAATCCACTGGGGATCTCTATACAATCGTCATTGTAGTCGTAGACGCAACCTGCTCTAGGGTTCCCGCACATAGCAAGCTCGTTCAGGAGGGTCCGCTCCGCAAGTCGAGGGGCTGATACATCAACCGACACATAGTCCAGAATTGATATATCCAAACGTTCTGTATTGTCAACAGGAACTCAATGTCGCAGATGGCGCGTCAATCGGACGCTTGGTCTGAGAGTTATTGGCTTTTTTGTTTCAGGGGCCCAGTTGGTTTTTAAGGCAAAACCAACCCAACCATACTCAACCTGCATCCAAACCTCGGGCGGAGTAAGACAAAAGATCCGTCTCACTTTGAGGATTCCAACAAAGTCGACGGCACATCGATTGGACGTCCGGAGTTCAAGTTATAAGCGTTTCTGCTCTGAGGGCCCGGTTGGTTTCGTGTACGAACCAACCCGGCCGAACCCAAAGTATTCCGAAACCTTGAGTGTAGTATGTCAAAACGACCGTCTCAATCCAAGGATCACATCGACGCTGACGGTATGTCGATTGATGGTCCATAGCCCATTATATGGGAAAAATACCGAAGAAGTCCGAAAACGGGGGGTTTGGCCCCGACCGAACCGGCCCAACCCCCCTGGGTCAGCCTGAACCGGGTCGACCCGACCCGAGTACAGGTCCGACCCAGATGGCACGACCCGACCCGGCCAGCGCGGTGCGGCGCGGCCTGGGCGCGACCCGACTGGCACTGGCCGGGTGGCCAGCGGGTCGGCTCGGCCGTTACGGCCGAGCGATGCGGGGGGCGCGCTGCCCCCGCGTGAAGGAGCCACGACCCCGCGTGGGGCCACCCTTGCCAGTGGACGCGACCTGCTGCCACATCCCGTCCCCCTCCGGTCCCGCACGGTTGCGGGGCCGCGCCCTGCCGCCGCGGCTACCACCGCGGCGGGTCCTTCCTATGGCGCGCCAGCAGACTTCTCTGTGGACCACTGGACGAGTTCTGGTGGTCAGAATTGTGTGCCGTCTTCGCCAATGGCCCTCCCGAGGTCCGACCTTCACTGCGAGGACATTACATCGCTTGTGCGGCTTACTTTTTCATCGTCCGCCAATCCGCACACCAAGAATGAATGGACGGTGGGTTCAGACTTGTTTCTTTGTCCGCACGCACCGTGTTAGTGGTTTTAAATGTCTCACAACAAATATTTTAACAAACCACTGATATAATCACATAGATTAAAATGAACAAAAACCCCTACCACAACATTGTCGTCGAATGTGAGTTCATCACGGAATTTACCGTCGCAAAAGAAGATGATCGTCGCGTCGCAGAAGGGCGTCACTTTCATCGCGGTACACGGCGTTTCCCAGTCAAACTCCGAGGATTTAAAATCACACAGATTTAATTGCACCATTAAAATCCATGCTGAGGATATAATTCACAATGTAATTAAAAGAACCACAACCCCCTACCTCAATCGGTTGATGATCGAAGATCGTTGTGGGGAAGGAACGTCGCGGAAGAAACGTCGCGGAAGGAGGATCGCCGGCGTCGCGGTTCACGGCGTCGCGTCGTCGATCTCCGAGGGTTCGGCGCTCTTCATCGCCCTTCGTCAGAGGCCGGCGTTCTTCATTAGGGACGATGCGTTTTTCACGTTCTTCACATTCTTCACGAAGGAGGATGAAGATCTTAGAGCTTTAGAGTTTCTCTAAATCCTCTTAACAAGAAACCCATCAACAAACCTAGTGTTGGTCTTATTTTATTCCCATGCCAACAAATTGAAATTAAAAGTTAAGAAACAAACAATTAATTCGATGAATTAATTGTAAAGACATAATAGTCCTATTAATTGGGGCGTTTAGTATTTAAGAAAACGCACCGGTTTCCTTTATTTAAAAGAGGTTTCCACGAGTGCGTTACATAGAGGGAAACAAACGGTGGGGTTCGTGCAGGCCCCACCTCACAAATATCCTACCAAGTGGGTAGGATATTGTGGGTCCCACCTTATCCGCTTAACCGGGATTAAGTGGCTTTAAGTGGATTTAAGTGAAATAAAATAAAGTGTCACACCACTTTTATTTTATTTCTTAACTTAACCCCAAAAATTAAAAACCACACCCGAGAAAACCCATCTCCAGAAAAGGCGTTTCTAAGAAAATACTGGTGCAGAGATTCCATCGGTGCCCTCAGAATTAGATTACGAGCACCGATTCAAATGTAAGAAAACACACCCGTTCATTCACTAAACGTACCTGGGGAAAACTTCAGAAAATGATTCCGGGCACACCGGGCCTCGGAATCAGGTGCCGCCAGAAACTGCGTTCCTGTAAAATTCCAAAGAAAATTAAGAAAAAAATTTCCTTAAATTTTATGAGTCTTTAAATAACTCCCACCTCAGGGCTTTACGTCCCCGTAATGATACATCATAAACTAGGGAAACAAATATGGGTACTAAGCACGAATCTGAGCCTCCCGCTCCCAGGTGCTCTCCTGGAGGTTCCTGTGCTGCCATCTGATGCGCACTAGAGAAATTGACCATCTGCATAGGACCCGCTCATGTTGATTCTCAATCTCCACCGGGACCTCCACGAAGGTTGCCCCATCATCAACGTCCAGCTCCTCGTTCGTTCACTGAACTTACCCGGGCCAAACTTCGGAAAATGATTCTGGGCACACCGGGCCTCAGAATCAGTTGCTGTCAAAAATTGCGTTCTTGTAAAATTTCAATGAAAATTAAGAAAAACAATTCCTTGAATTTTATGGGTCTTTACATTATTTTTATTTTTTTAATATAAAATAACACTCACCATCTTTCCCTTGTTATCATCGAAAAATTGAAGCATTACACACGTGTTTGCATGACCTACCATCTCCATGATTAAACTATTATTCAATTTTCAAAACCACTAATCATGGTTATTTTAATGAATATATTATTTATGTATAAAAATGATAATGTTATGATTGATATTTTTTTATATATGATAGAACAATGATCTTTTAGACCACAATCATCACACTGACGCTTTTTGAATGTATTAAATGTGCATTATCAAAGCACCTGATGTAGACAAACTTGATTATGAAATTTAATACTTTAATAACATAAAAGGATTTTAATGTATAAATTATATGTGATTAATCCTATAAATGTTTCTTTTAAAAGTTGTTTATATAAATTTATTATACATGAGACAAAGTACATACACTATAATGTCTAGACTTGAGGTAAGTGTTTCATCTCAAAATGCCCATCTTTGAGGAAGATGTTATTTCTTGCACATAATTCATATTAAATGTATCAACACATACCATTTAGATATTACAACCTGAATAATTCCTAATTTAATTTATTTTACATTAAAATTCATTTATTTAATCTATGGGAGTTATGATATAGTGCTGAAATAATGATAAGGCTTACATTTCAATATAATTTTCCATAGAATTATTTAGGCTTAGACTTTTCATAATGGAAATTTTTGGTTATTTGTCTAATAATGAGAATTTATTTAATATAATTTCTTCATTAATTAAATTTTCATTTCATTTTACTATTATTATCTCATTGGTAGTTAAAATTATTAATAATATATTTTTATGAGAATCTAAAATCATTTCTATCTTCAATAAATTTTTTTTTCTTCAATATCCATGTTTTCAAAAAATATTTTCATGAATAACATTAACATTATAGAAATAATTTATTAGATAAATTGTTACCCTTTTTTAAATATTATGATTATAGTGTTAATGGAATATTATTTTCATTTTTTAAATATTTACATTTTAACCCTCATTACTATAATGTGAAAGGTATGTTTTTAGCTTATATGATACGTATAGAATTACCCACATTCATGAACACTCAATTCATTGAAGCATCATTTATAAGATTCCATGGTTATTTTAAAATAATTTTTTTATAATATTTTGGGAACTTTTATATTTTGAAAATGGTATTTCAAGGGAATGGTTATCTTTAATGTGAAATGGGTAATTTACTCAAGAAATAATCCATTTATTATTTTAAAGGCATTTTAATAATTGAAGGTAACCTTTGAAATTTTGGATTTCTTCCAAATTATATATATATGGCTGTCATATATATAAGAATATTTTTCTCTTTTACTTTGACTTGAAATTAAGTTCCCTATGTTCATATCTCCAATAACCTCAGTATGAAATTTCTATTGATTATGATATGAGAAATGATTATGTGACCCATTTTACCTCCATTTGTAATGATTATGTTTATTTCTTCTGATTGATTTCAATTTGTGGCACATAATAATAATGAGCATTTTATGCTGGGTGAACCAGATTGCACTCTAATGTATTTGATAATTCTTCATTCTCATGATATATCATATTTGGGATTAGTTAGTAAACCAAATTCCTTATGGGACTTTATTCACTATGAAATAATTAGTGGGTTGTTATCAAGACTCATATTTATGTCATGTAATATGTTTCTTCCATGATACAGATGTTTTCATTAAATTAAGATACCATTTTCATTATGTTATTTTCCCCTATGATTACTCATGATCCTTATATTTTTGATATCATGTTATTTTTTGACTCACATGTTATTTTTACTTTACATGTTTATTCTATTTATGTGTTTTTAACTCACCCCATTTTCTTATTTATTCCCATGGTTATCACATGTAGTTTTATAAGATCTAAATGATTATAGAACTTTTTGTTTATTTTTATTCTTATCTAAATAAAGTAATCATTTATTATAAATAAGTGAGGAAAGGAAACATCATGGAGGCATGGAGAATTGAAGGCTGAGAGTATCCCCAGTCTTAATATCCACAAAAATGAGGGAAAGGGATAAAAGGGTAAAAACCTCATTAATGGGAATATCTTGGGTAGCATTAGAAGCAATGAAGTAATCCACCCAATTTACATTTTGCTGTGTATATAGAATATTAGGGTTTTTGGATTGAAAAACCTTCCATTTGTTGATCATGTAGATGATTGGACAAGGATATGGAGTGAGAAATTTTGGATAGCTCCATAAAATTTTTGAGCCCATTCTATCCATGGATAGGATTATGTTCCATTATTTTCATAGAATTATACCATTGAACATTGTTGTAGTCTATGACATTAAATATTTTCTTCCTCCGTATAAATTATTTAATGTGAAAACCACCAAACCAGATGCATCACAGACCCCTATACCTCCCCACATGTTCCCATGGATGCATTCCCCATCAATATTTAGTTTGATCCCATGCGGGAGGGTACGAACATACATAGTTTCCCATATTCATGGTGGAAAAGAGGGAAAAATGGGGGTATATATTATTGTAATTCCTCCGATAGGGAGCATCATCCCAGTGGTTATCAAGACCCTATAGTTCGATAATTGGGAACATTTTCATAACAACCACCACCATTATTTAATAGAGGGAGACATAGTGTCTGGGTTGATTTCTTGCCTACCATATGAACTAGAAACCAATAGCTGGAAGGATATTTTGTTCCTCTTCCTCATACTTATTAAGAGAACTACTGAACCAGAGTTGAAGAAACTCTTCATAGGAGGCCACCACCACTGAGGCATCCATGAACATGCACAACTCTTTCCATAAAATTCCTACCCACTCACTTTGGAAAAATATATGTAGATATGAATCCTACCTAAGATCCAGACAGTAAGTGCATTTTAAGTCCATATGAATTTCATACTATTGACAGCAATCACTAATGTAAATTATACAATGTTTGGGGTCATTTTCTAAAAATGGAGATACCCCAATCGTTGATGGTATTGTTCATGTGGATCAACATCTTATATGATTTCATCGAGAACCCACATGAGGGGGAGCTCATGGAAATGCACCTATCAGTGGAAAACGCAAAACCCTAGCTCACTAGTTGTACTCTTAGGAATTAGGGCCACCTTATCACATGATACATGAATAATGATCTGGAAGAAGTAGAATGTTCCCATGTTGTGAATTTTATAAAGAGGAAGGGTTCCATACATTAACTCTTGACTTGTAGTCATACTTCACTTAGATGAAACATTTCCAAACAGACCACCCCCATCTATTCGCATGAATGTTTTCACTAAAGTAAATACATTTTCTCTCCAATATCCATGACATAGATACATCCTTTCTTAAATGGATTCGAATGTCTAATCCATAATGCCCCTCTACATTTTACTCCCCACTTGTGAATCCTATAAAATGGTTTTAAAGATATATTCCCTCTTTTGGATGATCATCATTAAGAATTTTAGTTCTAAATGTATGTCCTTGGTGATAGAGGAAAATATATAGTTGACTAATGCAATCCTCCTATTAAATTATAGGGAATTGTTCATTTAGTTATTGATGTTATTGAAAACCATGTTAAAAAGAACATCAAAATGCCTATTTAAGACCCTACTAGTGGAAATAGGGGTTCCCAAATAGGTCATAGTAAATTTATTACCTTTAATACCCATAATGGATTTCATGTTCATACTTAACCTATCTAAACAATAGATAGAAAAGAACACCCCACTTTATACTGATTTATGACATAACCACACAAAATAGAATACTACCCTATAATTTTTTGAATATTTCGAAAGAATATTTTTGATCATCGATGAATAAGACTAGGTCATCAAGAAAAAGGAGATGAGAGAACCCAGTAAAGTGACCCCCGTAATGGAATGTTTTGAAGAGCTCATAAAGCATTCAAGAAGTAATTTATCTTCATAGAGAATATTGGGAAATGATAAAAAATTATTCGAAATAGTGTCTATGCATGTTTGATCCCACTAATTGATTAAAGATCCCAAATTGTCTGCCCAAAAACACAATTTTATCAAATGATATCTAAAATAACAAAAAAGAAGGTCAATGGACCATTCAATAAAAACCATATATCATATAACATGAATGATGAAGCTCAACTCAAGACTTTTATAAGACATATCCATATAAAAAATAATCACAACATTGGAACCCCAAACATTCCCATTAATATGTTTAACCATCACTTCAGTAATTCTAATAACACATTATATAGTCTCACATTGGATAAAAGAAACTTGTTCATATGAAACGTAGATAAGAACCAGTTGGGAGATTCTCTTGTTGATAATGATATCCAATACCTTGTACGTAACGTTTCACATGTTGATGGTTGGTTCTCAGTTATGGAGGAGTGATCTCTTACCTTGGGAATTAGAATTAAAGTATTTGACCTTGCAACATGAGTATGTTCACAATCATAGTAGAATTCTTGTATCGATTTTATTAGATTAAATTTTATAAAATTCCATGTACTGGTATAAAAGGACCCCAAGATTCCATCAGGGCCTGGGGTGATCTCTAGATTTAGAGAGGGATCCATGTCTAAAACATAATTCTCCTCAAGATCACTTCATTTAAACAAGCACAAAAAATTGAATAATTATAGTCCCCTTCTCAGATATATATTTCATATGGACACTTGTCTATATATCTCTCCTTACCCAAAAGAATATCTCTATTTTTTTGAGTATTAGGGAGTCAAGACAGTTCTCATTCCATGAACCCTTAAAACAATCCTTATAACTATGTATATTCCTTTTGATATCATCCAGAATCGGCTAAATCCAGGAGAGGAAATCTAACCAATCAATTAGATAATGTCTTAAGAGATGAAGTGTATTGTTAATGTCAATCCAACATATCCCTTGGAATAGTTCTTCCCAGAAATGTTGAACCACATCATGGAACATAGGATGGTGAAACTAATTATTGGAGTAGAAGATTTTCCTTTTGAAATATCATGGATATTCCAAAATAACTAATCCAATCTACACCATGTACACCTATAACCACTATGGTTATTTAACTGGGAAAATCTATCCCCTAAAAATACCATGTATTGAAGTAACTCACACACCATGAAGGAAGGTAATGAAATACACTTTCTATAAGGGAGAGAGATACCTCCTTTTTCTCATATGGATCCAAGATCATTTTGATGTCTCCACCTACCAGCTATTGATTTTCACTTGGGATGAATTATTTAAGTTCAGTCCATATCATCTGGCATAGCCTTGATTCACACATTTCATATACAAAGGAGAAGAAACAGTGTTGGCGGTTGTACTTTACTCTAATGAACAGATGCTAACTATAGTCCATAATCATATCAACCTTGAGTAAAGACTATGAGAATATCCATATGTGTTGATTAATTGTCTATCCTTGACTAAACTGATTCATGCAGATTCTTTTAGAAATCTCACCAATCATATATGATATTTGTTTGGATTCAAGAACCACCACGATAGAGACCAAAATCATGGATTCTTTGGAGGTGGAAAATTCAAATTTTACCCCATAATTAAGGAAATATGTGGTAACTATGAACATCAAGATTAATAAAATTGAATATGCATGGTACATTCCCCCTATTTACTCTTTATGGAGAATGAAATAAATAAATTTTATTTTTTGTGTCAGTTTGATGTTTTAAGAACCTATTTTTCCAAATTTAGTAGGCTAAAAATCATTAGGTTATAATTTATAGATATTTATGTTAAAAATCTTGTCATAATATGTCTAAAATGCTTGGTTAATTATATCTTTTAAACCAAATTTTTCACTGCTGAATAGATTACATCCATACGAGTCCTCTACATCTCCAACTGCTACATTGCACCACTCTAATCACCACTCACTTTCCCAAATATTTGGTTGCATTCTCCAAAACCATCAAACCAAATGAATCCTTCGTGAAATAGTAATCATGTTCATCATTCTCACAACAACCATTAAATTGGGGTTTCAATTATACTCAAACCCACCCTAGAAATCATGAACCATGACCGTGTGGGACAATGATGATGAATGAGAAGAATGGTGGTGAGAAACACACATAAACAAAGGTGATCAGAATCATTGGGTAATGTTATCCTATAAAACATTCATAAAATACATGATCATGTGTGATATCATTGAATTAGAAAAGAAAAATGATATAAATAAATTAATATTCATTTCGATTAAAAGATTAACAGATAATCCCATATCAAAATAAATGAGATATTGAAATCGATTATTGTTCACTAATATAGAGTGAAAATATATTTATAATATTCTCATCCTTGATTATGGAAATATAGTATGCAAATATCAAGTTTCCCATTGACGAATTAGGTCCACTCCTTTGGCTTCTCACCTCTTGACCAACCTAGAATTCTTTTTTTCTTCCCCGATTCCAATACACCAATAAAAAATCCTCCTTATCTTAACTAATACTTCTGGGATTATCAGGCTAACCCAATATATCTATCATAAATAAGTATATATTTAGGGTTTATTCTGTTAATAAATTTCATTAAAAAAAAGAAAATATATTTTTTGTAAACCCACTGACCAATGACAGCTATACATTAAACATTCTATGTCGACCAACCATTGGTCATGCCAAGAATAACCACATATGATAGAGTCAACAATTTCATTAGATTTCACATATGAATTTATTATCAATGGGAAACCAAAAAATAAACCAAAATGATTCACAAACGTGAATTAAAATATAATAATTATTCTTAATTTATTAATGTCGGGGTACTAAGAAACCAAATGACCATGATTACTACCATGATAAATATAGATATATTCAGGGAAGTATTGAAAAGAATAAATCCAAAAAATCAGAGTCATTACATTCTACCATACATATGGTTTTACACTCTTAAAACATTTGCGATATAGAATGGTGGAGTTATTTATCATGCATCAGAAAGTCACCTTCATAGGATATGTATATCATTCTCTAGTGCTTCAAAATTACATGAAACAAGGCAATGTAATATCTACATTTGATCTTCTCATAGTCATCATCAATCACCATTGGGTACTCTGTGACAATAGTTACATCATCAATGTTCAGCTCTCCCTAGTAAATAATGTGAATAGGGCCCCGCATATATCTATTATCATACAATTCCCGGAAGACGTCATGGACTCAGTGGAACAATGGGGGGAAATGGTATGTGATTTGAATCCTCTTTGAGCATATATGTGATCTAAATTGGCTAAATGAACCTTTGAGATTTCTTGTCTCTCCATCCAAAACACTATAATCCTAATCATGGGTACACTATCAATAAAACATGCCCACTATTCTTGTACTAAAATGGTCTATCATGAGGATATCCATAACATTTCTATCTATAATGGGATGTCCTAATATTCTAACATATTACCAAACCCCTTTCCTTCACTACCTACACCATATATGGCATAAAATGAAATTCTCCTCTAATTTTATCATTGCATAGGGGTGACCTAAAGGGCCTCCTGTTACACCCCGAGATTTTATGATATATATTATCTTTAATTTCTTTGATGTCTTCTATTATACACTACACCATGATTGGATTTTACTATATGCAACACCGTATTATCTTGTAGTATACTCAACACTATTATTGGCTCGTGTTACACACAATTTCAAGTTTGTTTTGTGGAAATTATTCTACCCAACATTATGTATAGATTTTGTTTAATGTATAAATGAAATATGTATTAATTATTTTATATGCAACACCAAAGAAATAATTCTCTACACACAACCCTGACTTCCCTTGCATTACACGCAATAGCAACCTTCCTTGATTGCTTGCGTTATAGGCAATACCGAGTTTCCCTAAACAATGATATGTTATTAAAATATTATATAAACTACCAATTATGAATCATAATACCCACTTTTTGAAATTTTATAAATTTTATCCTTCAAAATGGACTTCATTTTTGGATTTGGAATATCCAAATTATCCTAGGGTGAAATTTTGGTATTTTTTTTAAAACATTAAATTTTTTATGAATATTTAAAACACTGAGTTATTGGTTAAAACTGACATTTTATTTAAATAATAATTTATTTTATATAAATTTATTTAAGTTCAAAATAGATAAATAATATTTATATATGTTCAATTTAAATAATTGGAGTCATTTTATAATAATTTTAGACATATAAAAATTTTGTTGAACTTTTCACCGTCTTTTGCCCACCTCCTAGGAGCACTTGCAATTGTACATAAAAGTTAATTTTACCACTTTTGACAGTTGAATTTCAAAAATCCTAGAGACACGGTGGTAAATATCAAGGACTAAAATTTGGTTCAATAAGATAAAAATAATTTTTGGGTAATAGTAGCATTTTACATTTATTTACCATGATTAAAAGTAAATAGGGTAATTAATGGAAAAATGATATTATTATTACCCAAACACATGTCCTAATTATATTGGATACGTTTAATTCGACAAAAAAAACATTAGGAATAAAATATTATCCTTTAGGTCCACTTGGATTAGATTATGACATTTATTATTATTTTATTTAAAGAATAGTTAAAATAGTTAAAATCAATTTTTAATAACTAAAACATTATTAATATGGGGTAATAAATAAGATAAATTGGACTATAAATACTCATTAGAAAGATGAAAATATTTCCTACATAATGGTATTTTATTGATAATTTTTAAACAACAAATAATTTAATTTATTTATGGCACAATGATGATGGAGTAATTACCTTATGAATGAAATATTAACATAATTGATGTTATAAATACCCAATTAAATTTAATTACTTGATTTTTATAAATTCAACAAAATTATTAAGTTAATATGACATGTTAGTATTGATTCAATTAACTTTTTTATAACTAATCATGCTGTTATGATTTTCACAAAAATCAATTACCAAATAGTGTCAAAATTGACATAAAATAGTTTTTTTAAATATTATATTATTAATTGTTATTCTATTCATAAAAATTAATATACCAGTAAAATGAATTTTATAAGGATATATATATTAATAATGAACCACTTTGGGTTCTTTTTACTTGTTGTAGTATGTTTATTAACCATATAGTGTAAGAAAACAAGAAGACATGGTAAAAGTTAGATTATTTAACTTAGAGTTAAATCAAAATGATATGATTAAAATAGTAACCTAAACTTGTATAAAATCTATTGGTTGAGAGGATGTCGAGACATAACCACTTTAACTTCGAAATAAATCAATTTGGAGTTATTATAAACCGAATATGTCTTTATTATAAAATAATATTTTATGTTTTTCCTAAGGTGCCCCTCTCCTCCATTATAAAAGGGAACCTCCTTCCTCTTCTCTTCACACAATTTTGCTCCTTCAATATCGGCCAACCGCTGCCCATTTACCTTCTCAACTTCCCTATAATCATTATAGCGGTTTTTTTCTCCTCAAAAGTCCAACTCTAGTGCCTTAAGAGGAAGCATGAAAGAGGTGCGTCGAAGAAGTGGGAATCTCTTCTACATATTCTTTCATGTTTTATTTCTTTTTCAACTTCATCTTATTTAGTTGTTTCATTATAATGTAATAAAATCAGTATCAATAATATACTGATATGTTATTATAAAAATGAAACAACCCCATTTCACATTCTATCCATCCTACGGAAAACGAAATCACCGCACATGCGTACCTACAGAATACCGTCTCCAAGCCGTAGTGTAATCTGTTTTTCCACCACCACCTTTATTGGATGGGTATAATGGTTTAAAGAACAACTATATATAGTTATTATAACATCATACTGATTCTGAGATATTATATCATCCACTCCAATTCAATTCAATAATTATGGGAATGATATCATCGCTCGGGCGTACTAACGAATTACCGTCTCCACGACGCAATGAGATTCATTCTCCATGTAAACCATTAAAGAAAGATTATAAAGTATATATAATGAAAAATAATGAAATATATGAAATGATAAAGATACTGGATTTATGTATATATATATTCCATCTACTTACATCGATTCAAGTCAATAAGGAAAGGAAAACAGCACTCATGCGTACATACGACCTACCATCTCCCTGAATGGTGTATTTCATTTCATTTATCTATCTATTATATATATATATATATTAACTGAATATATATTATATATAAATCATGATTTACATTCTGGATGTATGTAAATAATTAAATAAGTAATAATAATATCAAAAACAACAAGTCCAAACTTGTATGATAAATAAAACGATTTTACCGAAAACGCTGCTTTAACATGGAATTTGTAAAAGAACGGGTAATATAAAGTCATAAGTGAACCATAAATGATAGCATAAAAATTAATATGAATCTTTACAAAGCTAATGACATTATTTAAATCATTATACATGAGGTTCAGATATGTATGAACCATATCAGACCTAAGGTAAGGGATAACCTTTCCAATCTCGTTTTTATATGAGATTGTTTATTCATAAGTATTTACAGGGGTTATATTTCATCCATGTCCCTGTATTATAAAAACTTTTAATCTATTTTTAAATCCCTTTTTACGCATTTTTGACTTTTACTACATGGTGTGTAAGGAATCTTTATTTTTTTTACAATACAAGGTACTTTTTGACTTTTCTGGAAAAAGTACGAGAAGAATGTTATTTTAACTAATACAGAATGAACAGATTTTAACAGTTTCATAATGCCTAATTTTCATTAGTATTACTCAACAAGATTTCATTATTATTTTCAACAAAATCCTTTTCTTTTAAAATTGCATGGCATTTTGTGAAAAGAAAATGATATTGAAGAAGAAAGGATATTTTCATCATGATTTCATTTCCAGTGTTTTGTCAAAACTATTTTCCATCTAAGATGACAATATATAGTATGATTATGTTTCCAGTATAATGTCTATATGATTTACATGTTTTCACTTTTCTTATGATGAAATGATATCCATTTGTTTTATATGGATTTTGTTATGATTGGATGATGTTTATGAAACCCATTTTATTCTTTGGGTTATGATGAATGATTTATGTTTATGTTGTGGCAGACGTAAGAATGATTTCATTATGAGATGGGTGGGACCTATATCTCTCTATAATTCATTGGGTAATGATTTATAAATCATGATATTGACATGGTTGGAACAATAAGTTAATCTGGTTCAGTGATACATTACTGGAATGAGGAGTGAACTCGATTCAGTACGGGACTTTGTCCCCTATGATTGTCCTGGCAGCAATGCCTTGGATACTATGGAAATAATATAATGTGCATAATGGTTTTCGACAATTACATGTTTTTTCCCATTCCATTTTATCATTATTGATTTTCCTTTATCATATATTCCTTACATACTGCCAAGATTTATTTTACAACTCAATATTTTGATCTTTCAAATTTATGTTCATGTTTTGAAGTTCTAATGTATAATGTTTGTTTTATTTTTTCCATGCTTACCCATAATGATCATTTGAGATCACCCTTTATATGTATTATTTTCCCCAGGATATAAATAAATGTTTTAGTTTAGAAAAAAAGGAAGATCATTAGGGGAGATGTTGAAGATCTTTCACCAAGATTATAATATTATGTTCCATGTTTCCAAAGACACTAAACAATTATGGTCATTTGGTGTCTGTTTTTCTTATGTATTAATTATTCTTCAAAAGTAATTTAATGTCTATGTACGTCAAGCTTTGTCTCTCTACAGTTGGAATCAGAGGAAAGGTTTAGTCAACCTTTAGAAACTAAGAAGCGAGATCTTTAGTGAGATCCCAAAATATATTTCCAAGGTATGTCTAGGGATGTTCCTAAGGTCTGGTATAACTATAAGTTACAGTACTAGAATTATGTTGATCATCATGAATAACCTAGGGAGAACCTAGGGTGTCATATATTAAAGAATTTTTGATAAGGTAGACATCTCGTAAGTTACTTTTTATGATTATGTGTTTCGTTGTTATTTTAACTATTTCTTACACCACGGTTTTTGGTTTTAGTCAATGGAGGGAACCCGAAGGAATTAGGTCAACATTTAATCCAATAGACAAATTGGTTACTATGAGCAACGAAATTGCGTAATTCCTAGAAAGAAATATTTTGTGATTATTCCGAATCAGTCATCGCGATATATTATTAACAAGGGTAACTTTAGTGGTATTTCTAATTCGCCAAATAAGAGGAAGATGGACTTTTAAGCATACTCACATGGTAAGTATCATAGAGAAAAGAAGATTTATATTTATAAAGAAGGGAGGATGAACCTTGATGAATACATCAAATGGAGTGGAAGATGTAATCCGTGTGAAGAGAAGGGTCCTAGAGTGACAGATTGTTATGGTGTTCAATGTATTATCAGTGGAGAACATGGGCATTACCCAATTCAATGCCCTGACCTAAGAGATTACTTCTAAATCAAGGAAGGAATTATTCCATGAAAATCATTGAAGATAATGGATTGAAGTGTTTATGTATTTTTATTCAATAATAATGTTGTTGAGTTACTTTTATGGTATATTAAAATATCTATGTATTGGTCCATTGTGGTTTTAAATTATTATATGGTACCAGTAACCATGAAAAGTGATTGAAATATTTTTAGAAAGCAAATGATATTCACATAATGAAGGGAATAGGTGAAAATAATATGTTTGATAGTATTCATGAACTCCTAATTGATATAAGGACTAAGTGATATCATGGTTTGAGTATATATAATTTTTGGGATATTGGTATTTGGAAAGAGATAACTTTTGATAGCATTCATGTTTTACTAAAGTTCAATGTTTATTAATTTTTCAAGAGAATATATGATTAAGGTATTCACATGTTTGGAATGTGACCAACAAGATATATCTTATGATATATAGGGGATAAATGAGGGTATTTAAATGCTTGTTATATGACCATTATGGTAATTGTTTTCTTTTTTACTGTGAGATTGGACAATGTATTTTTGATAAGTATAAAGATTGGAAATGGGTTATGTTGGACATAAGATAATATTTTTTGAGGATAGAACCTTTTTTCGATGTTATTTCTATAAGTCATAATAGTGTTGTTTTTGAAAAAGGAAAACCTGCAGGACAGGCGACAACCCGTCGCGTCGGACAGGGTTGTGGGAATCACACCCACAACTGAAGTGCGACATGCCTTTATCACCAACCACTGGCCTATAAGAAATCCATGGGTAGAAGAAACTAGTTTTATTAAGTGGTATGATTGATCAAGTATATGTCCATTTTTGGAATCATATATGATTAACCACACCATAGATGGACTTATTTATATTTGATAACATTTTCTATCTTTGTTTTGAGACATATGGAATGACCGATAATTCTATCACGTGATCTGCTAACACCTCACGAATGAAAAATTCAAATTTATTTCTTTAAGAGATGAAGTTGAAATTTTTCAAGTCCTAAACAACGGTGAGACTGTACCAAAATCAACTAAGTATTTCTTTTAATTCATCAATTTTTCAACATTAGGGAAATGATCTTGAGAACTATAATTTTCATTCTATTACACTAATACCCAATGAATTAGATGGCACCTTAAATCATTACAAATTTATGGCATTGTGAGTGATGGATTTTTCATAGCCATGTTCTCTACCACTCTCCATCAGATCTTGATTGTTAGATTTCTCTTCCATATCCATATTTTCACCTATGTTGTCCTATGTGGAGACCCAGTAATGAGTTACTTTGGGTGACCGTTATGATTCTAAATTTCCTTTTTAAAATGAAGTTTTATTATTCCTTATTACAATGTGGGTTTCTATGAAAGAAACTTTCAATTAGTAAATGATTTATAACACCGATAAATTTTGAGGGAAAAATTCATTTTAAGGGGGGTAAAATGTAACACCCCGAGATTTTATGAGATATATTATTTTTAATTTCCTTATTTTTTCTATTACACACTACAACAATATTTTCTTGTACTATACACAACAATGTATTAGCTTGCAGTATACGCAATCCCTATTCTTGGCTCATGTTACACACAATTTCATGTTCGTTTTGTAGAAATTATTCTACCCAACATTAAGTATAGATTTTTTTTAATGTATAAATGAAATAAGTTTTAATTATGTTATACGCAACACCAAATGAATCTTTCCCTACACGTAACCCTATCTTGCCTTGCGTTACACGTAAGTGAAACCTTCTTCGATAGATTGCGTTGTACGCAATACCGAGTTTCACTAAACAATGATATGTTATTAAAATATTATACAAACTAGCAGTTATGAATAGTAATACCAACTTTTTGAAATTTTATAAATTTTATCTTTTAAAATGGAATACATTTTAGGATTCGGAATAACAAAATTATCCAAGGGTGAAATTTTGGAATTTTTCTGAAAACTGTCAATTTTTTATAAAATGTCAAAACACTGAGTTATTGGTTAAAATCGGCATTTTAGTAAAATATTTATTTATATTATTTAAAATTATATTATTTCAAAATAGATACATAATATTTATATAGGTTCAGTTTAATCCACTGGAGTCATTTTATAATTATTTTAGATATATAAATATTTTATTGATCTTTTCACCGTCTTTTACCCACCTCCTATGAGAATTTGAAATTGTATATAAAACATAATTTTACTACATCTATGAGTTGAGTTTCTAAAATCCAAGAGACCTAGTAAATATCAAGGAGTAAAATTTGGTTCAATAAGATAAAAATATTTTTTGGTGAATAATAACTTTTTACTTTTATTTAACATTCTTAAAAGTAAATAGGGTAATTAAGGGTTAAATTATGATTGTTATTACCCAAACAGATGTCCCAATTGTATTGAATAATTGTAATTCTACCAAAAAATACCTTAGGAATAAAATATTACCCTATTGGTCCACTTGTATAAGATTATGACATTTATTATTATTTTATTTTAAGAAGAGTTAAAATAGATAAAATCAACGTTTAATAACTAAAACATTTTTTATATTGGGTTATAAATAAGATAAATCTGACTATAAATATTAATTATAAATATAAATATATTTCCTACATAATGGTATTTTATTTATAATTTTTAGACATTAAATAATTTAATTTATTGATGACACAATGATAATGTAGTAATTACCTTATTAATGAAATATTAACATAATTGATGTTATAAATACCCAATTAAATTTAATTAATTTCTTTTTGTAAATTCCACTAAATTTTTAGGTTATTATGACATGTTAATATTGATTCAATTAACTTTTTTAGAACTGATCATGCTTTTATGATTTTCACAAAAATCAATTACCAAATAGTGTCAGAATTGACATAAAATAATTTTTAAAACAAATATTATATTATTAAATGTTATTCTATTCATAAAAATCTCTGGTTCGACAAAATTACTTTTATTAGGTTATATATATTAATAATGAACCACTTGGGGTTCGTTTGGCTTTTTATTGTATGTTTATTAACCATGTAGTGTAAGAAAACAAGAAGATACCCTAAAAGATAAATTATTTAACATAGAGTTAAATCTAAATGATAAGGTTGAAATAGTAACCTAAACTTGTCTAAAACGTATTTTTTGAGGGGATTGTAACCCATACCAACTTTAGCTTATAAATAAATCAATTTGGATCTATTTTAAACCGAATATGACTTTATTATAAAATAATATTTTATGTTTTTTCTAAGGTGCCCCTCTCCTCCTTTATAAAAGGGCACCTCCTCCCTCTTCTCTTTAGAAAATTTTTATCCATGAAGCTCTGAAAACCCCTTCCCATTTCCCTTCTAAACTTCCCTAGAAACATTATAGTGGTTCCGGTCTCCTCCAAAGACCTACTCTAGTGACTTAAGAGGAATCTTAAAAGATGTGCGTCGAAGAAGAGGTAATCTCTTCTACCGATTCATTCATGTTTTCTTTCTTCTTAAAAGTATTCTTATTTAGTTGTTTCATTTTAAAGTAATAACATAATTATCAATAATATATGGATATGTTATTATAAGTATGAAACATCCCCATTTCACCTTCTATCCATCCTACGGAAAACGAAATCACTGTGCATGCGTACGTTCGGAATACCGTCTCCACACCGTGGTGTAACCGGTTTTTCCACCACCACCTAACTTGTATGTGTATAATGGTGTAATGAATAACTATATATACTTATTATAACATCATACATATTATTATAAATTATATCATACACTCCAATTCAATTCAATAATTATTGGAATGATAACATTGCTCATGCGTACGTACAGATTACCATCTCCACGACGCGATGAGATTCATTCTCCATGTTAACCATTGAAAAATGATTATAAAGAATATATAATGAATAATAATGGAATATATGACATGATAAACCTACTGTAATTATGTATATATATATATATTTCATCTACTTACTTCCATTCAAGTCAATAAAGAAATGAAAATAATGTTCATACGTACGTACGACCTACCGTCTTCATGAATAGTTTATTTCATTTCATTTATCTATCTATTATATATATATATATATATACTGAATATATATGATATATAAATCCTGATTTACATTATGGAAGTAATTAAATCATGAGATAAGTAATTATAATATCAATAACAACAAGTCCAAACACGTATGATAAATACAACAATTTTACCCAAAACGCCGCTTTAACATGAAATTTATAAAATAACGGGTAATATAAAGTCATAAGTGAACCATATATGATATCCTAACTATTAATATTATTTTGTAATCACACAATGACATTATTTAAATCATTATATAGGAGGTTCGGATACATACGAAGCATATCAGACCTAAGGTAAGGGATAACATTTCTAATCTCGTTTTTATCTGAGATTGTTTATTCGTAAGTATTTAATAGTGTTATATTTATCATCCATGTCCATGTATTCTAAAAATGGTTTCATATATTTTTAAAATCATTTTTACCCATTTTTTACTTTTAATACATGGTACGTATGGAATCATTCTTTTGTTTACTATACAAGGTACTTTTTGACTTTTCCGTCAAAAGTACGAGAAGAATGTTTTTTAAATTATACTGCATGAACAAATTTTTAAGGTTTCATAACGCCTAATTTTCATGAATATTCCTCTACAATATTTAATTATAATTTTCTAAAAAATCTTTTTCTTTTAAACATTCATGGCATTTTGTGAAATGAAATTGATTTTGAAGAAGAATGGATATTTTCCTCAAGAATTCATTTCAAGTGTTTTCTCAAAACTATTATCTATCTAAGATGATATTATTTAGTATGATTATGTTTCAAGTATATTGTCTCCATGATTTTTATGGAATCAATTTTATTATGATGAAATGATATCCATTTGTTCTATATAGATTATGTTATGATGGGATGATGTTTATAAAACCCATTTTATTTTTTGGGTTATGATGAATGATTTATGTTTTTGTTTTGGCACACGTAAGAATGATTTCATTATGAGATGGGTGGGACCTATATCTCCCACCAATGCACTGGGTAAATATTTATATCTCAAGTGAATGACAAGGCTGGAATGTTAATTTATTCTGGTTCAGTGATACAGGACTGGAACGAGGAGTGAACTCGATTCAAAAAGGGACATTGTCCACTAAGATGGTCTTGGTAGCAATTCTTTGGCTTCTATGGAAATCATATCATGGGATTAATGGTTTTCCACAATTAAATATTTTATTCCCAGGCTATTTTATCATGATTTATGATCCTTTATGTACTATTCCATACATACTTCCAAGATTTATTTCACAACTCAATATTTTGTTGTTTAAAATTTATGTTCATGTTTAAATGTTCAAATGTATATGGTTTGTTTTATTTTTTACACTATTACCCTTAATGAGCATTAGAGCTCACCCTTTAAATGTTTTCTTTTCCCTAGGATATATAAAAAGGTATTAGGTAATAAAAAATGGAATATCTTTATGGGAGATGTTGAATATATTTCACCAAAATTAGAAGATTATGTTTCAGGTTTCCAAAGGCACTAAACTATTATAGTCCTTTGGTGTTTATTTTTTTTATGAATTAAGTTTTCCAAAAAAGTAATGTAATGTCTATGTAAGTCATGATTTTGGTCTCTACACCTCCTGTATGGGGCCTCAATGAATTCCATAATAATATTTGTGTGGTGTATATTTTATAACATCACTATTGCAATGAGAAGTAATCTCCCAGCACTGGTCGAATTCCAATAAGAAATTTCTTATCACATCCTCCATAACAACGATAATTTGATCAATATACTCATAATTTTTGTGAGAAATGTTCATGGTCATATACAACTAGGTCCCAAAATACTTCTTATGGACCCTTCCACACCATGACCTAAACTAGTAATCATAATCAATGATGATCATCATGGGTGCTGTATAGAGCTTGATGATCTAGAAGAGGTACAATTACCAAATGCTATCAATCAAGCTCTTATCCATGATGGAAAATAACTAAGAATAGTTGTTAATTTGGTAAAAATCTCCATTATAACATCATGTCCTTTCACAATTCAGGGAATACATAAAACTAAATCCTTATATATTTTGTTCAAAATCCTTTTTAAGATATAATGTGTTTGTATCTAACATTCTTGAACCTAGTGTTTGGCCTTCAAATTTTGACATATGATACATAAATAAATGAACTCAGTATCACTCCACCTCATTATAGCCAACCAAAACATCAATTAAATGTATATGTAGGTATATGTCACACTTGGAATTATAACCATGAGGAAGTGTCAAACACCAATATCACCTCCAATCAGATTGTAACTAAAACTATCTTCCAGTTCAATAAATGGGTAACATAACCTATCCATTAGAAATTCTATATGGTGTATATAATAAGGATATTTGGTCACCTAAGAATCTCATATTGAGTGCCTCCCAACATAACCCCACTCACTTTTTGAAAAAGTAGAGGAGTCACCACCAACAACTTAAAATAAATAGCACCCCCTCCTCCATCAGGGTCTGCTAAAACATTGATTACTTTTTCCTCTAAGAGGATGGCATGGGACATCATGTCAAGGGATTCATAAACAATGTTTACCTTCCTAGTATTATATGCTACCTCGAAGTAATATCTATACCGAATCTCAAACAAATTTCCTTATTTTACATTGTGATCTCTCTTAGTGAATATGTACCTGAAAATATGGATGTATGAGTAAGAAAAAAACCACTCACCTAGAAGATATTGCATCCACATATCCCAAGGGTATAATACCACTAAAAACTCTAGTTCATGGGTCACATAGTTTTTCACATGGGATCTCAAATGACCTAAACCATATTTGATGACAACCCACCTCTTTATCAACACAGAACTGATCCATGTTTCATTGGTATCTTAAAACACCACACAATGAATTACCTCCTCTAGTAGTCTCAACATTGAATCACCTGTCAGTCTAATCTAAACACCCAAATTTCTCCCAATAATTTCTCAAACCCGGTAAATGGTTACCCTTTTCTTGTCAGTTCAGTCAATGTTGTTACAATCCTGAAGAAGTATGCCACAAAGCACATGTAGTTCACAAACCATAGAAAAACCTACACCTCTAACATAGTCTAGGGTGTCTCCCAATAAATCTCTTCATGAATCATCACTAGTTGCACAGATAACATATTCATAGATATGAAATTACCCAAAAATTAAATATCATGTATCCAAATATATCACTTGAAGAGAATTCTATAAATCATGTTATCAAAGAGTAATCTTAGTATCATCCTCAAGTGCTCAGAATACTCCTCTAATGATGCAATGTAAATGACTATGTCATCAAAGAAGATAAAATAAAATCCATCCAAATGTGCCAAGATGTTCTATGTTATAAGAACCAAATAAATAAGGGGAATTTGTTAATCCTAATGGGATCACATATAACTCATACGATATGTAGCATTATCATAATTTTTCATTAGAATATCATCCTCAAAAACCCAAAACTGAGGTAAACAGACAGGAGATTGATCAACGAGAACCAACTAGATCATATCAAATATTAGAAGTGGTCAAATATACTCACTATGGTGTACATGTTACTTATTATTACATAATTGAATCGATGAAAATCAATGAAAATCTTCATGATCTCATCCTCTAATTTCCTAAATAAAATTGTCGCTCCTTGGGGGTACATTGGGTATGATGAAAACCTTCTCTCAAAGGTCCTCTATCTATACCTCATGCTACCATAACTCGGTAAAGTCAATTAGATATGATGAAAAATATATCAGTGTGGTCCCATGTTGTAATTAAATATAGAAGTCCATATCCCACAATAATGGTAGTCCAAGAATGTCCTTATTGAAGATATTTGAATACTAATCCATTATCAAATGTATCCAAATGCTTAAAGTTCCCACATAACCAAGTGTTAAGATTTCAATTTATTGGTGATGGGATGTAGCTTATATCACAAAATACCCAACATCTTTTAATTGTATCTATATTACATGAAAAAGGGAATCTAATCCAATCTATATGTGAGAATTTAATATCTTAGTGTTGATAGTCAATCTACTCCCAAACTATGGAAAAATATCTATTGAAAATATGATTTAATAAGGTATCATCATTTATATCATGATTTCCCATGAAATAATATCTCCTCTAACTTCCACCTATCGTTGCTTGAAGAAATGAGGTATTAAAGAATCAATCCTTGTAGGAACATGTTGATGCCGCTTCTACGTTAAAGTCATAACTATTAGTTTTAGATCGTTCACAGCAGATAAGGATATGATTAAATGAATCACCCTTATAATTAATAATACTAGAGAAAGAGTAGAAAATATACAGATCATAACATATATAATATCATGTTTTACATGACCAGATCTCTCAAAAGAATATATCTTTTTACTACCCTGTATGCCAACTCACTAAGCCTTGCATGGGCAACAAGGTGGTGGATGTGGTGGAAGTAGTTCATAATGTTATCCTCAACCAGAAAATACTTATTTTTAGTTACATGTATTTATATACTAGAACCTCTTATCTATATAATTCCCTAGCCATACATAGAAGATCTGTGATCACCAGAAAAATTATCCCACGGTGTTCCATCATCTACCCATCTTCTGTCCTCCACATGTTTTCTCTAGAAATCACACTCAATGTCACCTCATTTACCAAAAGTATATTACTTACCCTATATATAATAATAAGATATTATTTGAATACCCTATTCCATAGACCCACATTCTCTAGCCTTGTCGTGGAATGTTCATCTACACTGAGATACTGAAAATTTGTTCCTACTATCTTGTATAGAATACATATTCTCGTGATGACCACCACTAGCTCTAGTTTCATGGTTTCCCTATTCTATGAGTCTCTCTATACCTAGAACCTATAATTTATCTCCATAATTTTTAGGTTTTCACAATGATACAGTGATGGAAATTGTGTCTCTACGATGGACTTTTCCAAACATCCACATTCAAGAGAATTCATCACATACCATGTCAGGGTAGTCTCATGTGAGGTGAGTAAACCACAAAATGTACTCAGAAATCATAATATTACCGTGTTGCATCTCTAGAATATAATAAATATAAATTTTTCACCATAATTAAGAGTAATAATCATCATGAAATTATTTTTGGATGACTAGATATGTGAGCATCATCTCATCATGGGTTTGCATCACGACACTCCAATAGTGTTCTTCTACCTGATGGAAGAGACCGACTTCTAATTAAATAATCTAACAGGTTGGGGTGAAAACATGATTAAAGAATAATATTTATGAAACAATCCAATCCTATAATACTTTAGGATATATATCTCCACTGATTCGTAGTAGTCATTGATAGTGGACCATGTTTATTAATCTATGCATACACACATCATTAGATTGGCCTAATTGTACTATCTACTCCCCGATAAGAGTGGAAATTTTTTCCTAACCACCTAAAAGAATCACCTCATGTGATAGTACCTAAAATGATGCCTTATTACTCAATATATTATTATAAATATGTTGTATCAAAATCCTATTTGTCTATCTTCTTGAAGAGACCTAGAAATTTATTGAGACATTCCATGGTTAAATGAGCATATATATGGGGATATGACTCAATAAGGATAGTTAAAGGAATTTATATTATAGGATTCATGTACCAATGTTTACTTGTAACCAATATATCTATTTAAAAATCCAAAAATATGTATATTAGACTTTTGTTAAATAGATATGTCAGCAAGAACAACATCACTTATTTCCCATGACAAAAGTATTGACTTGAAGCACTATAACATGGTTTCCCTATGTTCCCAACCAATCCTCACCATGGGTCCCACTCCAACACTGACTTAAGGAAGAACATATTTGATACCATTCTATTATGACCTGAAAAATTTGGAGTTACCTATAAAATGGAAGGCCATGTGTTTTATCCCAAATCGCACATCCAATTGGCAAGGGTTTGGCAATAATAACTAAGAATGAATAACTAAAATTGGAGGACAATGACTAATGTAATTATATAAATGCATAAAACTATATCGAATAATATGATTATATGAATAATAAATAACTAAAAATTAGATTATAAAATTTAAATAAATAACCACTAGGTAACCTATAATAGAATGAAAACATAAACCAACAAAAATAGGAATGATACAAACCAATGAGAAACTGAATCCCCAACCTAAAATAAATTTACATAGAATAATATGGAAGAGTTAATTACTAATAATCTACATGTATCACCACAAAATGTGGTCAATGCACCCATGTGTCACTAATAATACCTGATTTCACTACCAATCATCTTATAATCTTCATACTACACAATACATGCAACCAAATACAATGAAGATGTGATCATATAGATGCCAAGTAAGACACCAGATAACCCACAGAATGAGAAATATAATGATATTTTAATTGTAAACTTGTCCCATAAAAAATATAAAAAAGACCAAAGAGATATTCACATAAATAATCATATATGAAATAGAAAGGGGATCTTTTTATCCTCATCCCATCTAAGAATGATGAGTCTTCCTACATATATAATGGTCCATCTCTGAAGCCCTATATATTGTACGTATATATACAAAATCTATATAGATGAAAGGGAACATTTCTATAACCCCATATCCTAGGGGTGGAGATCTCTAGCAGTGATACATTTCCTTAGTATAATATGGGGTTTAACTAAGAAGATATATGGATCATGCCCTAGTGAGACATGTGGTTCCACTTAGTAGATATATGAAACACACCCTGGTGAGTCAAGGGTGTTCTAATAAGTAGTGAGTAGACACACACCCTACTAAAGTAGTGGGAAACCGCTCATTAGATAGAAGAATCATGACCTAGTGCGATGGGGAGTTCCACCATCATGGGGTAGAGATCATGAGGTACAATATCTCTATTATCAAAGGGAGTTTCTAACCCCATCCTCTCAAATGATCCCTCATGATCACCGTTATCATTAATGAATTTCATAAAGAAGAATCAGCATTATCACACATCAAGTCAAATATGAAGAAATACTATAAAGGATTCCATCATGTTCTACACATGAAAATTGCTGAGGATATTCTATTCATGGTCCAAAAAATGATTCTTAAAGAAGGATATATGCAAGGTGGAAGTAATTATAAAAATTTCAAGTTATAAACCTAAGGGCACAAAATGTGTGACCTTACTTGGATAAAATAAAATGTAGTACTTCATGGAGAGTAATGGAAATAAATATCATTTCATGTAGACCTAGGGTTTTATCATGTTATCCTCACCATTCCCATGTACATTTAATAGTTCATGTATACTCAGGTAATTCCCATGTACTGTAGAATATTCAGTGTACCAATCCTTGCATGTGTACTCTTGTTCATTCCCTTTCTAGTTTACTCCCATAGTACATGTTGACACACATATAAAATTCCACATGAAATTTATGGGGTCATACATTGTGTGCGATATTCATCATGCCCAAACCCTAGTTTCCACATCCAAGTTGCTACACGACATGAGTTCATTAGAGAACATGTTTTGTTGTTTTTTTCATATAATCCTTGGAATGATTCATGTGTCATTATGTAGTTCCATTTCTTGTTGTTTCAATATATAGTATTCCACACCTGACTTTTCATCGGTGGATATATTCATGTCATGTGAACCCAACATGCCACGACAAATCACACTATGCCACTCTAGTTGCTACTCTAGATCCCAAATATATAGAGGTATCACTCAAAACCTACATACCATCCTTATATATATATCCCCCAATCACTATATTATTTCGCAATTACTCAACTACCATGAATATGGGAGTTTGATCATGCTCAAACCCACCCCGACAATATTGAACCACAACCCCATGGGACAACTATGATGAACACAAGTAGTAATGGAGATAAATACAGATAAACAAATATGGGGATGTTATTTAGATAATGTGATACCGAATAATGATCTTAAATTCTAGGATTGAGGGTGATATCATGCAACAAAAAAAATAAACCAATTTAAATAATCATGTTTTCATTCAGAAAGTGCTATGAAAGAATAATTGTAGATAAAAATAATGTAGATAATTAAACCCATTATAAATAAATTAAATTGGGTATAAAATAATATATTGTATTCCCTAACTCGATTATGGATCAATCATGGATGAATATTAGATTCTCCAGTGATGGTGATGGTCTAATGTGCTCAATACATCTCTCTAAATACACCGTGATCTGTTTACTATCATCCTCTGATCCCAATCCACCAATGAAGAGTTACCCTCCTCAACTAAATTCATATTAGGGGAAAAATTACATTTTGGAATCAACCATGGTATCATATTTTCTATCTTACGATTATATCAACACGAAATCCAAAAGAAACAAAATCAATTCACACATGTGAACTAAAATATAGCAATATTTTTAATATATTAATTTTTTTATCTCAACACAACCAAAAACCTTGTCTTCCTTTAAGATAAATCCAGATATATACATATAAGTATTCAAATTAATAAATAAATAAAATGTAGTTTTTACATTTGAATTTCATTTTTTAAAAATATTCTAAAAAAATTCATAATCGTTTTGCAGAAGAAGAATTTTATAACAAGGAACCTCTTTTTTAAAAAAATAAAAACACTTTAAAACATGTTTTCAAACAAAAAATGGAACTTTTTAGACTAAAACAATAATTACAAACCTAGTATGAATATTTTTTATCATTAACTTTAAATTTTTTTCAAATGATATTAATTATCCTACTCTATTTTTCAGAAAATTTTTTCGGAAACCATAACAATATAAAACAATGATTCTGAAATAGTCTCCAAATAAACTCAAAAATACCATAGGATTTTATAGATTTATGACATGATAGATCATAACAAGATTAATGGGAGAAATAATATTATTCATTGGTTTTTCAATTATTTTCAAAATAAAAAGGATTTATTTTTACTCAAATTTTTAATATTTTAAATCTACATAAAAATTATCTAAGAAAATATTTCATGTATATGTACTCTAGTAAGTACATATTTTGTGGTATATATAGATATTTTTAGGTAATAAATATGTATTTAGAGTCATATAGGCATGTTAAAAATATTAAATCACTTAATGAAATATCAACCGAAGATCACATTTTGGGAATTTATTTCCACTCAATTTTTGATAAAATTTTAAGGAATTTAATTTAAAAGAAAAAATATCAAACTTTTAATATTTAAAATAAATTTAGATGAATTATTATTTTCCATACTAGATCATATTTTATATAAATAATCTACCCAAATATTTCATTTTAAAATATAAACTATATTGATAAATATATATGGAACATCACAATTTTACAGAGCTACCAAATTAATGTAGAAACTCAAGCATATCATACATAAATATTACATTATATTAGATCCATATTAAATATATTTCCCAATATTACATTCCTACGGATTGTAAAATATAATTTTTTTTAGATTTAATATGAGTAATCATATTATTACATAAATTATCATCAACATCACCAAAAAAAATATTCTATGAATGTACCCTTCTTAGAAATTTCTCAAAAAATTACTTCATAATAAAAGGAAAATGGTTTCATAAGAATGTTTGAGTTTATATCCAAAGTAAAGGTAAATATGGTAGATAAAAATCAATGATCATATATAATTATATGATATTCACAAGGGTATGATATCGTGATTAACAAAATTTAATTTTCAAACCCAATATGTTATAGATTTCATATCTTGGGTCATCGTAAACTATTTTAGAATAATTTATTCCTCATAGTGAACAGTCGTTATTAATAAATTAGGAAACATGAGAGTTTATCATAGAAACAAGATCATTTTATAGAAATATTTTAGAATAATTATATGTAAAAAAATCATTTGTCATAGATAACAAGAAAAAATATCATAATGGAAAATTTCTTATAGTGGATTGAGTTCACTCCCGTTTCCATTATTTACTTATTCATGGTTTACCCCAAAGACTATAATAGTTAAAAATTTACCATAATGGTTTCTATTCACTCTATGATTTAGTCCATATTATCTAATAAGATATAAATTATTATCTAATAGATTACTATACATTAATGGACCCACCCATCACAAAATGAAAACCATACATATGAGTTCCCGAATATCAAAAAAAAAATTCATCAAATCATGATAACATAACTCGTGGAAAATATCATATTTTTATAAAAATATAATCATCACATAATCATAAGACACCTAGAGAATGAATATGGATGGTAATATTTTATCATATACCCAGTGAAGTATGAATAACAATAATAGATGTTGTTAATGATAAAAAATTACATCACAAAATCATTTTGAAATTTTATTTTAAAAAGGGTAATAACATTTTTCTTCATCATATTTAAAATATAAAATTCCCATAACATTGAGAAAAATACTTTAATTAATAATAACCATGAAAATTTATAAATAAAGCATCAAAGCAAACAACAGTCATGATGGTTGGAAATCCATTTTTGAAGTAAATTTAAAAACAAAAATTCTATTCACACATTTAGGAATAATTCCATACAGTAACTCATTTGGAAAATGAAAATAAGAATTCGTTTAAAACCAAAAAATATATAATATGGTTTAAAAAGACTTTAACTGACCATGTTATCAATGGAAAAAACATTCCAGCAAATATTTTAAAGAACATAGATGAGGAATTAAATGTTTAATGACCACAGGGGAAATTAGTTCAACATTTCTTAATAAAAATTCACGATAAATTTAAATACCATAGTGATGGGAATGAATTAAAAATAGGAAACACCATTGCACACCTAGAAATAAATATGATTGTAATATAAACCCTTATCTCATGTCTTGTATTTCTTACATTTCATTTTTAGGAAATGTGTAATAGATTTAGATTAATTATGAATACACTAGAGATATATTAATACTTTAAAAAAATACAACAATCCATTATAATTTCCAATTACCAATTTGTTACTTAATTTTTCGTAAAATCAAATTAAATTGAAAACCAGTTTTTTTCCATGCATGTTTTGGTTAGACAGTTTTGGTCCTTAAAAATGTTTATGGTTTCATTATCACCAAAATATTAATCATGTTATAAGTATCATATGTATTTATTATAGTAAATTTTATTAACATTAAAATATGTTGATTGTGGGAAATTAATTACATTACATTGTTTATATGGTAGTCTATACATATGTGTGAGTAATATATTATTTCTCTAATGAGGTTTTAATTCACATGTATGCCAGAACGGTGATATAATTTCACAATTCTTGAAAAAAGGTTGCAAAGGGATACACCATTATCATGAAAAAAATTTATATATATTAATGATACTAGTTTCATCATGTTGGTATGGTAATAAAAGATATTCAAGATGTTGAATAATATATAAACATAAAATGATTTGGTAGAGATGATTAGCTCTTCATTGTGAAACCTCATATGAATATCTTTCTATGGACTCTTGGGATGGTCTATTGAGAATATCATCACCTCTAGATTATGTATTTTAAATTTTATGTGATATTGGGTTAGAGATTGGAGGAGATTAATAGATCATATTGTGTGAATAAGTGAAGTGAGAAGGTTCCCTTTCAAAATTTTGGCCGGTTTAAAACATGTAAATACATATATCATTAAAATATAATATTTTCACATCCCTGAAAAACTAGCACAAAATGAGTAATTATTTAAAAAAAGATATTTCAAGGTATAAATATATTCAACCAATCATATACAGTAATTATTGAGGGATATTTAAAACCATCCCTTTTAGTCTAACCCCCTTTTTAACCCTTTTTAACATTAACTGAGGTGAAAATTTATAAACCTATATACTATTCATTATTACCAAAAATTAATTTATGATAATTAATAAATAAATACATGATGATTACAAATATGGAAACCATTATATAAAATTAAATACTTATAAGTGGTATAAATTCATTTTATAATATTTGTGTAAAAGGAAATGAAAACTGTTTTAAACAAATATGATTGAAAAAAACTGAATCCTTTCGAATTATTTTATTAGAAATAGCCTTTAAATGGGTCTGTAAATATTTTAATCATTATATCATAAAAATATTTTTTATAAAAATTTATAAATAATTGTTAATTTAACTTCTTAAGAATAATACACATTTGGTTTATAAATTATTTTTTTAAAAATCATATCATTTTTACTTTCAAATGATTTAATTATCATTTATAAATAATTAATGACTAATTATTTCATTTTAATAATTTTTAAATAATAATTATTTATAATCTATATGGTACTATTCATACAAACCAATTTTTCAATAATAAAATAATTACCTCATTTGATAATAATATTTCAATAGTATACTGTGGTTTATTTAATCATAGTGTTGAATGTAAACCATGTTATCAAAGACATAAAACTTATTTTAAGATAAATATATCATAAAATATTATAGTTTTACATACTACTCATATTTTATTAATTTCAACCACAATATAATTTCACCCAAATAAAAAATGAGGATACTTTATCCTCAACACATCCTTGAGTTCGAGCATGTTTTCCTCAAATTTAGGGTTTCCCCAAAAAACATGCAATATATGAGTAATAGTTTTTCACAAAAGAATATATATTAAATTCATATTATCCACTTGTTACCCCACATAAGATAAATAATTATCTATTGGTACTAATAATGATTAATGTATGTGTGAAGGATCATGTATGAACATCCTCGAGAGGGATACATAAACATATCTTTTACATGAAACATATTCAATGAAATATCCAAGTGATAAGATACTATCAGGTTATAATAAATAATTCTAAATGAAAGGGTATATTTATCGATTTTTTATCCTTATTTAAAATCTCACAAGATACTTCTATGAAGATAATCATAGTAATTCCTTACCATAAACACTACATCAAATATTTTATTGGTTATTTAAAATATAACATTTATTCTGACTATGATATTCCTTAATGTGATATCGAATGAATCTAAAAGTATCTACTATTTCCTTAATTATATAAGGTTTCTATAAATTTCATTATATATCTTCTTCCCAACACACATGGGTTCTATAAATATTTACACAGAGGGACTCTTTAAGAGGAATCTAAATTATTGAGTGTGAGCTATAATTGTATAAAAAAGTAAATAAAGAAAGTTTTAAAGCCAAAAATCTATTAAATATATAGAAAATTATCTGAACATTTCTTCTTGGGAATTATCGGTCCTATAATACTAAAAATCAATCAAATGATTATATAAAATGCTAAAGCATTACTATATTTTAAAATCTTGTTTAATTATTATCTAGAAAAGTGATGAAACCCAATGATCATGATTTGATATGATTGAGAGTGATCCTCCATGGAACTACACCACATTCATAACGTTATCCCAATGAAGTAATCAATATATAATATTTTTATAACATAAATATAATGTAGTTTTTATAAGGTGGACAACTATAAAAAATATTACATTATTCACATTATATGTCTTGAGGAGTCCCATGATGAAATAAATGGCGATGTATCCCCATTTCCCAATAGTGTAAGGGTAATGGTTATAAAATATCATTACCATTTTATCTCTCAAAAACAAATTTATATCTTACGAAGCACTGGGATACAAAATCGACAATATACATTTTCTAGTAGTCCAACCTAGAATACTGTATGATGTATCTATACACCTTCAAACATATCAGATAAATAAAGAATCACAAAAATGAGATTCATTCAACGACCCATTATTTAAATATTTTATTTATATGAAACTTATTATGTTCATGGACATTTTCATTTAATCATAATCATTTTAGAACAATGGAACACTCCAATTCTTTTCATGTAGATCTATATCTTCCTCTGTAGATCATTAACACTCACAGAGAAATTTTTTTTCAACATTTATCAAATAATAATAAGATATTTATAACATATTATTTCAAGATACATAATATATATATGTTTTTAGAATTCTATATCATTCAATCCTCATCATTGAAAAACAAGTCATGTTCAAATGACCCAAGGCATTATCCACATTGTTCAAAATTATAGTTTTCAAATTCATTAGGAATCATTGATATTAAGTCTGTTAAAACCATCCCATATAATTTATATTACTCTCTTTAATTTTTAATATATAAATTCATATTTTATGATATATATATTTCACATTTCAACCATAAATAACATTCTATTATGTATTCATTGAATATAATTAATTTTTTTCCAATTCCTACTCACGAGTCAGGTAATTTTTATCATGAAACTATAATTTTCATATGTCCTAAGAACAAAACATGTCTTCCTACATGATAACACATTTAAAACCCTTCTTTTATTCATAATTATAGATAAAAACCCCATATCTATTGAATGGACGTGTAATAACATGTTCAATGACAACCCTTCTCTTAAATTTCACGAAATTTGTTCACATTCCTCTGTCTAAAGATAATGGCCCCTTACTTGTCCTCTTAGTTATGAGATTATATAGATGTGAGAAATATTTAAATAATTATTTTTAGTATATATCAATTAAAGGAAAAATATTTAGTTCTTTAACCACGGTTAGTCTTTCTTCATGGGTAGTAATGGAAAAAATGAATGATATCTTCTTGCGAGATAATAGTATGTCGATCACCTGAATGATGATTTTTAAACTATTTTATGGGTGTGTGTGTGCTTTATTGGTCATAAACATGAAATAACAACAGATAAATAATTGTTTTATTATATCATCATGGTATATTAATTATTGAATTTGGTGAAAAACAAATAAAACCAAAATGCTCGTTGTTTAACATTACATCTTCTTCTGGTATCTCTATTTAGTTTGCAACAAAGACCTTATATGGTTCCATATCATTCAAAATTATGGATTATGGAATTATTAATGAGATATTTAGATGTATTATTTTAGGTATTATTCAAACCAATAGGTTTTGGAGGTATGAAGAGAAGTGTACGTTTGTTGTATTTTTATAAGTGAGTTGAGTTGAACACATGTAATTTTCTTTTGAAAGAGTGAATCACAACAATGTTTGTTCATTTAAAAAATATTTAATAATTTAATAAACTCAATAATATAATTTTATGTTAGATATAAAACCATAAAATGTGTTTTCGGAATGTTTAGGGTCATTTTTACACCTTGCATTCTAATTTTAACAAATAAATTTTGATTTTACCCTAACCACTGCAATTAATTTTAATATTGTTCAATAATAACTTTTTTAAAAATGAAATTTTGACTTATTAAAAATTATTAATTATTATTATTATTCCAAATATGATTTCAATTTCCCAAATTTAATTTATTTCTAATCCCGGAGATGGTGCAGGACAAATTATTTTTAAGTATACTGTTTATTTGGAAAATAATGATTCAATAATAAATATATGACTAATATTAATTAATGTGTGAAAATAAAATAATATTTAATGACATATAATATTTTAATTTAACTTTAAAAAATAAACAATTATGGATTATTTTAATTAATTATCAAAGAGGAACATTATTCATTTTAAAACAGTTCTTAGAAATGCCCATTTTTAAACCCCACACAAACCTATACATATATCTCATATAATGTTTGTTTAAAAGAAATAATTTTTATTAAATATATCTAAATAATGATTATGTTACATGAAACAATATTAAAAAAACGTCGGGACTTTTAAATTACATAATTTATTAAAAATTCAATAGTTCTTAAAAAAATCAGTATTTTAATTATTCACTAAAAGACAATATTTTCCCAAAATCCTAATATTTCAACCATAGAAAATATTGATATTCTAACTTATAAAATTAAGTTAATTTTATCAAGTAAAAATTATAAAAATTATAAATCATGCATTTTAAATAATACTATATAAAAAAATAATGTAGTTAAACAATTTCATTTTTTATATGAAAATTACATAATACTTTTATAAGAAATATAAATATCGAATTCATATTAGAAAATATGATATTGATTTATTCTATAATTACCTGTGCTTTTATAACATGTATTTAGAGTATTCCATTAAATTTAGAGATATAAAATGATACACACCATTCATTGAGATGGTAGTTTGTTCTTACAAATTATCTTTGTTTCCATTTTCATGACATATTAAAATAAAGAAATGTATATAATATATAACAATCAAAAATATAATGACTCTGATTTTCAATGTATTATCATTGGATATTTTTTGAATTATTTTTTGAGACTAGGTGATGAGATGGCGTGCAATTCTGTGGCTCGATGTGACTGGAATAAATGTTTGGAAAATATTAAATATATTATATATAAATCACTTTCACTTTTCTGGAACATGTTTAATAAATTATAAATTGGTTCTTGAATCATAAATAAGACGAAAAATTGGGTTCATAATGTAGTTTTTAACCAAGGCACGACATTAATTTTTTCATGTAGGGAATTTGTGGAAATTCATCGCGGGTGTAAATAATAATAATATTTTATAATATTGTTTTAATTAAATATTAAAATAGCGACTTTGTGTTTTCATTAAATAAAATATTTTGAAAAATATATGGGATGTCTATATAACCATGTAAATCATTAAATATTTGGGGGAGAACGTGTAAGGACATTCTATTGGTGGATGATGTTTGGGTTGTTGATTGATAACCTATGCAAGATGATATAATAGGATCCTACCAACAATCACAATGTAAACCGCTTGTTCATCAAATATTGATATGAATTGTGGTAGGATGTTTATTGTGTTGGTTTTCATTCCCTATTATTTGTTTCTATTATGACCACATATTAAGCAATGGATATATTGATATATGTATCATGCATAGTGTGGGATGGGATTATTGTGGGGATTTATTAAGTGGATTTCGTTGTGATTATTAGATTCCACATTATCATTCCAATAGTGATATATTAAAGCCAAAATGCACATTTGACGAGGTTCGTTCCTTGTGATTTTGGTTGTGCATTTCTCTAGTATTTATTTTATTTATCGTGGGAATATTTCATTGGAAAGGGGTTTGTTGTATTGTAGAAAAAAAATATTGTGCACCAATTTCTTAGGGAAATAGTTCGAAATAATTGATCTAGGATTCATATAATGTGATAGAGTTATGACAGTGGTATAATCTAATGTATTAGATATGAATGGATACCATTGATTCAAATCTGGTCACGTGAGCAGTAAAATGTTGAAGGGAATCAATTTCACGAATGAATTTAATATTCAGATCCCAGGGAACGACCCTAGAGAGGCTCATTCATAATAGATCTTGTGATATCTACTAAGACTGAGCATGGATTTTGTGGTAGTGGTGGTGCATGCATGTATGGATGAATAACCTTTGTTTGTGAAAAATATTATCCACACGATTTGTAATTATGGATTACTTGGACTGTGGGGTACTAATAGAATATTCTATGATTTTCCGAGGGAGGCAATCATCACATGGTGTGCGTCGTTATCACATAGTGTGTGGTTCCCTATAGTGAGATCATTGTGTACAACAGAGTGTACACAAACACAGTTTGAGGGTACATAGTGACATGCATGCTATGTAATCCTACATATATAGTCCTCTTTAGATTTCCAAGGGAATACACTTGAAATGGTATATGGCATAGGTACATGGGTAGATGATCATTTTGTACTTCCATAAAAACATAGATAGTGACATGAACATGGGTTGTTTACATTGAATGGTCCTGGGGTCAATGGAGAACAACATGTACCGCTATTACCCACCATTTAATCCATTAAATTATGCTTTGATCCCTTATCCTCTGTATGCCGGATTATTTTGATTAGGTTGCGTTCCCAATATCAACTCACTGTGGAATAGTATGGAATCACATCCTACTAATAGAAAAATAATCCCATGATTAAAATTCATATATATAGTTGTTGGGATCCTTATGTGGAGCTTTTTTTGGGATCCTTTATTAATATTCTTTCTAATGTTTTATTTCATGGATTCATTATGACCGACACTATACGGACACTGATCCTCTACATAGTTGGTTATTCAAGATTGAGTTGTTGGTAAACACCATAGAATTGGGTGTGATATTATTATATGTATCGTATGTATTCATGAATTTAGTGTGTGCTTATAATTGTGAGACATCAAGAGAACTACCTCTCATATGTACATCATCATTATAATCAAAATCTTCGAGTGTGTTCTCCTAGATGTGTACTATGTGGAATTTTCGAGTTGGAATCCTACGTTTTCATTGCGATGGCTACATGAATATGTTTCTTTGATTAGTATAAAAAGATATTATTTTTTATGTGTTGTAGACATTTACATGTGTAGATCTGACTGTTATTCCTTTGTTTTATGCTTTGTGGTCTTGTGGACTTTTTTGGGTATTGTAATACTCACTGCCGAAAAGGCTTTTCCCATACATGTCATGTCTTGTGTAGATGATAATCCATATGAAAAATTACAAGATGGACTAGGACCATATGGTGTGTAGAGCAGTCCCTATCATTACATAAATATTGGACATGTTTTCATACACTTTGTGGTGGTTGTGTACTTATCCTTATTTTTGATCCTTTAACTCCTGTCATAATATGGTTATGGGATTTAGATATAGGTATATATATATCTGTTCAATATTTTACATTTCTTAATTTTATGGTATTAGAGTTGTGTGGGTGTGTAAAGTTACTCAGCCAATGGCCTCACATGTTCGTGATATGTGTTCATGGTGATAATTGTTATACCCTACCCAATTAGAGGAGGGCCTAGGGAGTCACAAAATGGGGCCCATTGGGATGGTCCATCATAATAATATAATTATTATGTCATATAAACCAAGTATTTTTCTTAATCTCATTCTTATTACCTTCAATGTAATGTGTGAACAAATCACGACATTTTATAAGGCAATTGTCTGCTGTGCATATGAGCTACATTGTCATATCCCACATAATGAAAAGAAAAAATGTATATGTGTTATCATAATTCAAAAATTATAATAATATCATAATTAACAAATATAATCATCTTATCCATTATTATAAAGAGCTATATGAGGTGGTAATGGAAAAAATAGTGACATCTGTTTGTGAGGATGTAGTCTATCGTAAATTCAAATGTTGATTTTGTAACCCATTTTAGGGATATGGAGATGGTTTTAGGTCATGAAATTATCGTAAAAACATTTTAATAAATACAAGTTATGTATGTTATTATATCAACATTGAATAATAATAATTTAATTATCATGAGGAATGAAATATAATAAAAACACTCATTGAAGAACATTACCTCCTCTTCACATAGCCTCCTTAGGATTTCCCCAGATACCATAATATTTTAGATTTATACCAAAAACAATGCTTCTATGATGAGGGAATATAATTATGTGATTTATTTATATGTTCTTATATTTTTTAAATTGTTTTGAATTTTAGAATAAGAGTGGATAGGGGTGATCATTTTTAAGTGTTGTGAGTGGAACAAAAGTAATTTTTCAAGAGAAGAATTAGTTCCCATGATTTTCACATAAAAAAGTTATAAAAAATGTGAATTAATAAAAATATTTGATATAAGGTCATATAATGTATATCTATTTGGTTTTAGATAAGTTTCATCTTAATTGTTACCATTTTATTTTTAGTTTAACACCATGATAACCAATTTTTACCTTTACTGCAGTAAATATTTTTTTTCATTTTTTATTATTCATTATTATCAAAAATGATGTTCATTATTATATTATATAAATTATTATAATTAAAAATATGGATCCCTTTTTTTATAATCCAATTCATGGAGAAAAAAATGTTAATTTAAAATTAATCATTCAGAGATGAGGAGAATGCAGTTTTTAAAGAGGAAATGTCAACATCATAAAAACATTTTAAATCTATATTGAATACAAAATAAAATTACTTTGAAAAATATTATATTAATAGATATATAATTGTATTAATTTTCTTTTAAACCATCATAGGATAATTTTATATTTTATAAATCCTTAAATTAAATTACAATTCATAATTCAAACCACTATTTCTTCAATATTAATCTAAAAGCTATCCTCTAAGAAAAATATCATAACATTAACCTTATATAATTTTATCATGATATTTTTAAAAAATAAAATTTATTTTTTCCAAATAAGTTTCTAATTTTTTCAAAATTTTATTTTTAAATATGTGATTAGAAAGAGATAAAAAAGTTTAAACAAATGTGGGTTTTTAGTGTAAAATTGAACATAATTATATCTCTTGTCTAGAAAACAAAAATGATGAATGTTCAAAAGATAATTTATTACAAAGTGTTTACCATTAATTAAGGTAAATCACCTTTTTATAATAGCATTGAGGTAAAAAAGATTTTGTTCATAAAATAGTTTTTTAAAATTATTCCATTTATATTCATTTTTTTTTATTTTCATATAAAATTAATTTTTCATCAATGGATTTCATTATATTTAGACTATATATTTTCACAATTTAGTAAATATTTTTCATGCACACCATTGCAATGTCTATGTGATTAATATCAAATTTTAATATTTTAATATTATTTCACGTTTCTTTAAAAGAATATATTTCATGTATCGTATACTAGAAAATTTGTTTCCTGTAATGAAAGATAAACATAGTGTTGTGTGTAATGAAAAATATCAAAAATGTTTGATTTTTTTTAAAATAAATATTTCAAAAACTCATATGGTGTATCGTTCCACCTCCCCCCCCACACTCTATAATGGATTCCACCTATAAAAGTCATCTCCTTGGAACCAAATACTAATAAAACATATGCGCTGTTACAAATTCAGGTTCCCAAAAATCATCCTTAAGGTGGTGGTTTCTCTAAAAATCATTTTCCAGTTTATTGATGTTATTTTATAGAACTATTTCTATTTGAACATAGATATCTATTTTTTGTTACTCCTATCAAAATATCGTTATCTCGTTGTATGAAAACTGAATTTAGTACTTGTGATGAAACATTTATGTACTTCCATGGAAGAGATAATGGAAACCATCATGAACCAGAGCGAGGTTCGGTGGATGTACCAACTGAAAAGCTATGTTCCTTCTTTGGTCAATAAAAAAAGGTTCCTTAATTACAACGTATTATATTTATATTATATCATAATAAAAATGTCAAATTTTTGTTATGCTTCATTTCAATTAATCATCCTCTATTACTCTTATAATTAATGATGAATTTTTTATTCTTGAAGTACTAATGGGTCACAATTACCATGATAAAAAGAAAATTCATTCCTTCTATGTCTATTTATCATCATAATGAAATGATTAGAATTGGTCATCCAATTTTTATAAATATTTAAATTTTCAAGTAATAAATTAATCTCCAAAACCTATTTGAAATTTAATCATAATACATTCCATAATAGGTTCTCTTTATGATTATTCAGAAATATTACAATCCAAAACATTAGAAATAAGGTCACTAAATTCCCCAAACGAACTTATCATTAATTCCTCAAATAACATGATGTGTCTCTTATTTGTTATGTACTAATAATCAAAATAAATTCATCATGTGTTATCTTAAAACAAGGTAATATAAAAAATTGACCTACCATATTATTGAAAAAATACATGACTACTTCTTCCAAAGAAAAACATTGATTCTTAAACATATTCATTAAATTAAAAAATATTTTAAATTCCTTAAAAAATTACATAATCCACAATATCCTAAAAACAATAATCAGTTCCAAGGATATAAGTACTATCTTATTTACAATATTCATATCCACAATCTACTTATCCCAATAGAATTATTTAAACATCATTTAAAAATTAATGATTATCTATCATTAATCATGTTATTTACATATAATTTCACATTTCTATTAAATAAATTTTCTTGGGCATTAGTATATTTCATTATATTTTTTCCAATCCTTCATAAAAATATTATACCAAACAATGCACATAAATTTTCTGATTCCTATAACATGATTATTGAATTCTAATACAAAAAAACTTCAATCATTACATTTCATTCATAAACCATTAACCAGGATTCATTAACTTATATATTAATAGATATTTCCTATAATATGAAATATGACTCCTTTATTAATATTCCTCAAGTTCAATTTAATCATTCTTCTTATGATAAATATAAAAAATAATATTTGGAAAACTAATATATTTCACATGTCATTATTTGTCCCTTCATCATTAGAAGTATAATAATTAATTGTACAATTTTCTTGATTCACTTCAAGATCATTCCCCCTACTAAATATGTTTTCATAATTTCTATACATTCCATAATTAAAGATTCAACGATCAATAATACCATAGAGAGACTAATATAATGAAACATTTCATTAGCTAAATTATTCATTTGTCAACGGAAAATACTTGTTTTATATCAATCATTTCCATACTAAGACATATTCTTATTCCTCAGATACAATACCTTGGGTGCTTCATCTGACATTGTCTACATATAGAAAACTAATACTTCTTACCTCTATGATCTCCACCACCTGAACTCCGAAAGAAATATATCCTTTCCTTATATAATGCGTATGATAGTTTGACATGGTGCACATTTTAAATAAAATATATATAAAACTGATTATACATAATAACAATATACCTCTCTCTAATCATCACCGCATTTGGTTTCTTAAAAAACATTTCCTATATCATTAAAAATTAACTGAGTGTCATATGGTCCCGAAATATGAGTAAAACCAAAAAACAATGTGTGAATTGTAATATTAATAGAGTACAACAACATAATCATTAAAAAATATATTTTAGGATGCCTAAATCATGACACATTATTTCAATCAATGAAACCATAGGCTTATCCTTAGTTAGTCATTGTTACTGTATATTTAAATACATTATGAGGGTTCATAATAATTTTGTAAATTAAAAAAGAAAAAAATATAGAAGTTCCAATCTAGGAATTTTGAAATGCATGTTTTCATGCGCGAGGTGATGATGAAATCTATCTCATTATTCCTATTTCATAGATATTACCCCTATATACCTCTATTCTAGATCCACGTCAATTTATAATTTCCAAAAAGAGATATTATTTCGTAGAGACTACTTTATAAATCCCTTAATGTAACATAATTTAAATATTATCAAGGATATTTAAACTACTATTTTTATGAAACATTTTTTTAGGTTTTCTTCAGGTTAAATTATTTGATATTTTTGGAAATTATGGGTTAGTACACAATTGGGGAACACTTATCCAAAATGGTTTTCCCCCTCATAGAAAACTATGAAACCGGTGGTAGTGAGATTTTGAATGGTTGGTAGATGGTTAGACAGTATATGTTTCCTCTTAATGGAAAAGGTGTAGTCCATTTATAAGTAGTATGTGTCTTGTAAAAATTTTATCTAAATTGTATACCTCTACCTAGAAAATTGTATGTTCATGATTTTAGCAGATCAGAATTTCTGTTAAAAATTTACAAACACCTATTTTAGAACCCTTATGTAATCCTTCAACCCAAACTCATTTATACATTCCTCAGAGCTCCCATAGAGTATAATTACCCCCTCATGCCCCTCCCAAGTTTAATCTGAAGCTAGAAAAACTCCCTTCGATCAGAATCATGATTAGTTCCCACATCCATTTCTTATTCTTATGTGGACTCCCTTTTTCTACATAGGGATCCATGGTTCCTTATGTTTATTTATAGTACTATTAACCTCTATTTTTTGTCAATTATCCTAGGTTTGATATTTGTATCCTAGATTTATTTATCATCATTAATCATTAATGATTCAGGAATGGGTTTGGTGATCTGTAATCCATTAATCCCGAGGTAGGTTGTTCTATATTGATGCCCAATTTATCTTAACCAGAAATTGTTGTTTTCAATTAATATGATGATTTAAGTGAAATTTCATGATTTTTGTTAAATAGATTTCAATAATTTTTTTTATAAAAAATTTCCATTGAATTGTAGTTTTTAGAAAAATTGATTATTTCATGAAATTAGAAAAACTTCCAAATTCTATTGAATTGGGATGTGTTTATAGAAATATTTGAATTTAAATTTTTTATATAAATTATGATTTTATGAGAAATATTTTAATTAAATGTGAGAATTTAATTATGGAAAATTTATTTGATATAAAATTATTAAAAACCCAATTTCTGTTGTATTTAGGGATTGTGATTATATTTATGAAATATGTTTGAAAATTAAACTATTTATATTAATGGAAGAAATGGTTTGTGAAATTTACAGGTAAATTGATTTCAAATCCATATTTCTAAAAATTGGATCAAAATGGTTTTTTATGGAAACCTATAAGCTTAAATTATGTGAAAATACTTCTTTTGTATAAAAACTATTTTATCTTTTTTAAAGGGACCATTAGAATTTTTGAAATGGATAATAGGAATAATTGTATTTTTAGAAGGCATGAAATAAATTTTTCATCATTGTTTTGTACTAGAGAACATGAAATCCTTAGGGAGTTAGTTATTTATTTTGGGTGGAAAATTATTATTTACAACATTCCAAAACATCATATCTGTAAATCACATTCCCTGGGTGATGGTTATGAGTTCCCTTATCTTTAGGCCAGAAGGATCATATGTACATACCTGTTGTTTCATAGGTTTGGGTTCTTATATCATGAAAGTATGGTACCTACATGGAACATGACTGTGTTTCTCACTTGTTTTTTTTCAAAATCATATATATTCCATAGTTATTAACAGTTATACATGCCTTGTAAATTTATATAAGTAGTTCTACATAATATTGTTAATTTAATCTAGTTGTGAAAAGATTCATTTTTCTAAATAACCCCTTGATAATTTTTTTTTAATATTTTTAAATTTATTACCATCATTTGAAATGTGAATCATGTACATCCAAATATACATCTAACTGTTTAAATGTAATGAATTATTTGTTTAAATAAGGTTTTGAAATTTCAATCCTATTTATATTAAATTGAAAGCAATTTACTTGCTTAATTTCATATTTTTATCTTTTATTAAATATTTGTTGAAATCCAATTGGGATTTAGAAAACACCATACCTATGCCTTAAGTTGATTTTAGATTATCTCTTTCCATGTTTGATAAAGGTAAAATGATCACTTATAGGGGGATCCAGTTGTGGAACCGTGGAATTGGTGACTGGTTTCTGAGATGCGACTTGGGTAATTTCCCTAATTTATGGTAATTTTATATACTACTCATTCTTGTTTATACTATCATTTATTTTTCTAAATTACTCATAGTGGAGTTTATTTTGATATGTATAAAATATTCTTTTTTTCAATCCAATGTTATTATTGGAAAAATAATTTCCACTATCATTTCTGTATAATTCTAGGGGCTAGTTGATAACCCATGGGGATTGAGAATTACCTTCAGGCTATGTCAAGGATGGATCAGTTATTAGGTTAATGGGGTACCCAGGATGGTTATTGAGAATGTAGAATCAGAGCTCCTGGTTGAGCTTCTTGTTTTGAAGTCTGTATTCATTTTTGAAATATTGTAAGTAAAAATAAGGAAGTTGTGATTGTGTATGTTTAGGACTCTCACTACATTGAACCTTAAGTCATGAGTACTGGTTTGGGAAAGATGTATTATTGATTAGTATAAGTATTTTCCCAATTTGTATTTTGATAGATTGAAAAAAAAACATTTGTGTTCAATCTGTTGGTATTAATTTCCTTGTTTCTCTATATAAGTATAAATTTTATGTATTACTTCATGACTTTTGATTTTGTTACACATCATGCCTTTGATAATATGTGTGAATCAAATCCATGAGGGAGATACTATTGAGCATCAGTGATAAAATCCTCATGTGGAACAAAATGTGGTGGAAGTGATCATAGAAACATTCAATTCTCTGGGATAGGGTCCACCTCTAGTTATCTTTTTGGATCTAGCTATGGAACCTCATAGAAACATTATCAATAATTTTTCCCAATAGTATTTTCACAAGAATCTATAACAATTTAAGGGAACAAATGATTCTATAGAGGTTGATGAATGGTTGAATATAATGGGCATTTTTTGGGATCTGGGACACCTTCTATGATATAAAATTATAGTGTTACACCTTCACGGTAAATGGACCGAGTAGAAGATGATGAGACATTATGGTAACTAAAAAAACAATGAATGATAAGTGGGCAATGACTCTATGGTTATCTTCATGAACCGGTTATATCTAGAATCAATATAGGTGGCTATGTTTATGTAGTTTTTCAAACTTGTGTTGGATGTCAAAATAATGATAGTACATGCAAAACAATTTCTTAAGCATGTGTATTTCTAACATGATATTATGTCGGATGAGAATATGAGGGCAAAATGATTGATTTGGGACATCATCAAAATATTATTTCTTAGGTTTTATATCAAAATATTCTTTCATATGTTGATGTTTTAGATAAATAGATTATGTTTTAAAAGGACAAGGCTAGAATGTTAGGGTTATCAATAGATTCATTAACACCTAGTGGTAGTCTATATTCCTTCAAGGGAAAATATAATAATGATGGTTCTCATTGATGTTCTCCAAAGAAGGGTCATCCAATACCTCTCGTAGTGTCTGGAAGAGGTCCTTTGGTTTTCTACCAATTTGGTAAGGTATGATATCTAAATAGGGTTTTCATTGAAGAACCCAAGAACTGGGGATCCTAAAGACATTTAATACACTTATAATGATTCATTAAAATTTATTTCAAATCATTTAGTGGAATGGGATCATAATATCCACATAAATATATAGGGGAAAAGGATTATTAATTTTTAAAATGGTAAAAGTCATAGAAAACAATAATTAATCTTGTTAACATAGTGAAAGAGTCTCTAGAAGAAGCTGATTTGGGTCCAATGACGGTGATATGATCTATTACCAAAGAATTATTATTAGTTACTTCTCTATTTGATATTATTTTATCTTATTATTTTATTTCAACCAATATTTTTATTCTACATATCATTCCTATGGATATTTTATATTGTACAACAGATGTTACTACACCCCATGGTATGAAGATAGAGAATGGTCTCTATAGTCCCTCTTATATTTTATCTTTATCATATGTTGGGAATTCGTAGATAAATCTTGTTCATGACATGAAACCTCCTGACGACATATTCAGGATGGATTGGGTCATTTATAATAAATCCTTCATTGATTTTTATCATTTATGGGTATCCATCAATACACCCTGTGGTGTGTGATTTTCCTCAATGGAATGTGAGACCCAAGGTTGAACAAAGTCAGATCATCTAATCCTGAGTTTTGGAAAGTGATATTTGGTATTTCCATTTATTTGGAGCATTGTTATTTGAGTTTTGATCTTCATCAAGTGGTTTTTTAATTTATCATCAAGTTTCCTTATAATTTATATATTTTTTCCACCAATAAGGGAGGTTGAGTTTTGTATTGACATGATACCTAGTACTCAACTAGTTTTTATTCCCTCATACCGCATGGAACTATTTGAACTAAAGGATATGATGTCCCAATTGGAAGATATTATTTGGAAAAGCACTATACGCTCGATGATGTCACCATGGGTAGAACTAGTTTTTTTGTAATGAAGGCGTATGGTTCCCTTCATTTATTTATTGATTACAAAGAGCCTGATTGAGTGACAGTAAATAAAAAGTATTTGTTTCAGTGTATTGATGATATTTTTGATCAGCCAAATTTTTGAACTGGCTCTTGATGATTTATCTTTACAATGGTTATCATTAGTTAATGATAAATGAATCTAAGATTCCAAAAACAATTTTTAGAGTAGGTATGGTTTTTATGGGTACCTTTTTACACCATATAGTATAACCAATGCTCCTTCAGTATTTATGGGTTCGATGAATAATATTTTCCATGTGTATCTTGATACCTCCATGTTAGTATTTGGGGATGAAATCCATGTTTACTCTATGTACAAGGATGATAATTTTCATTATCTGAGAATATTTATGAGTTAACTATGAAATCAATGACTTTTTTCTAATATTACATCATCAAAAAATAGTTATGAGTTTTCTGATAAATCATCAACGTTATTCCAAGATTTAGAAATATGATTTCTTGATTCAGGAAGTGAATACATTGGGACATGTGGTTTTGGAGTAAAGAATATTATTATGTCCCGAGAGGGTTAGAGATATTATTAACTAGGATCAACCAAGATATATATCTGATATTTAAAACTACTTTGGCATATGAGGTTACTTTCACATGTTCGTGAATGAATTCTTGATGTTGGATTTTTTTATTATTAAACTCACTTGAAAGGGAGTAATGGTTTATTTTGATTATAAATGTAATAATTATTTTGTTGGTCTTAAACATATTTTGACTAATGTGCAAGTGTTGACTCCTACCGAGATCGGTCAAAGAAAGGTGGTCTTATTTTATGCATCGGGTTCAGGCTTGGGTTGCATTCTTAAGTAACATGATTATGTTGTTTCTCATAGATCTTGAAATCTTATGCCACATGAGAAGAATTATCTAACCCCTAAAAATGAACTTGAATATGTGATGCATGATCTTAAGAGTTAGAAACATTAGCTTTATTGAGATATGTTTACATTGTATTCATACCACAAGAGCATGAGTTGTATCTTCTCCCATAATGAATTGAATCCCAGACAGAGATGTTTCATGGAATACCAAGAGTTCTTTGACATCAACATCACAAATACCTTGGTGGAATGAAATATTAATGATGTTTTTTAGTAGGAAAATTCCAACCCATGTAGTGAAATATACATCAGAAGAGTGGATTTCTATGGCTCTATTTGCATAGTTTCGTATTAGAGTACATGAGATAGTGGTTGGAATTCACATGGATAGTGTTTAGTTGACATACATTGTTAATTAATTGATTCATAATCATCATAAGCTTAATGGTGAGTTCCATAGCATCAGATACTCTCTTTAGGGTGGGGAGGATGTTTACCAATAGTCATTATCCAATGAGGGAACTCTATGCTACCAGAATAATTTATTGGAATAATCTTTCTTGTGGAATTATGTGAAAGGGGATTGTCATTGTTCATTATGGGAACTGAACATAGTATAAACAATGATGTTATACGACAGGTATCAATAGTTTTTTAGTCCAGGTATGAGATGGGGAATTGATGAACTTTTTCGAATTGTTATACAAAACAACTGGTGAAGGTCAAGCAGCAGAAACCATCAGTTTTGCTTCAGTTACGTCCAGTTCTTACTAATGAACTGGGTTGAGATATATATAGATATTTTTTATGGTTATTAATGTAAATATAGAAAGAAATATTTGATACGGTTTATGATCAATGAGATAATTAAATTGACTCAAATTATATGAATTCATGATACAACTGAATTTTTGGAGTTGGGAAATGACTTTTTAAAAAGATTGTATGTTTTCATATAGTCCCATATATTATATTATCTAATAGGTATCCTTGGATCACTAATAGTTTTTGGGGAGGCCTTCATGATGCACTGGGATATCACATATGTTTTAGTACATCATACCATCCATAGTCATATGGCTATATGGAAAGATCAATACTGATTCTTGAGGATATGGTTCATGCATGTGTTCTCGAAATTGGTGTAGTCTGGGATGATCATATGGGGATATTTTATTTTTAATATAACTATAGTTACTATATTACAATCATTATTTATCATTTTGAGGCATTGTGTGGTTGGCCTTGTAAATAATTATTGTGCTCCAGGGAGATTGGTGACAATTCATTGGATAAAGCTAGCATGGTACAAGAGATAAAAAAAGAGATTTAGTTCATTCATTTTATAATAATGATTGAATATATCTGATATATATATCTTATATTGATCATCACCATAGGATATTGGAGTTTTTGGTTGGTGACCATGTGTTCATGAAAGTTTCAACATGGTTGTGTAATCAAGATATTTGAAGGAAAGAGATGATCACTCCTCATTATGTGGGACATTTTGAGGTTGTTGATCAGGTGGAGTGATTTGAATACTATTAAAAATACCACTACAACTAACATGGATACATAATGTGTTCCATATATCTTAACTATAAAATAATCTATTAGTTCTATCTCATGTTCTATGATGGAGTGATTTTCTTGTTGAACCTTATTTATCTATGACTGAATGGTCAGTCAGGATAGTTGATTATGAAAATATGGTACATCGTGGTAGGATGATACCTTTTTTTTAAAGTGCAATGGAATGATGGTTATGATAATCCTGAGACGTGGTAGAGTGTGGAACTGATGAGAGAGAAGTGGCCTCATCTTTATGAAAAGATGCTTCATCATTGATTTTATAGAGGTAGAAGGTTTATATGGTCGGGAGGTTGTAACATCCCATCAGTATTTTCATGTATTCTAAAAAACTTTTTTATCATATTTTGGTTTGGTTTCGTTTAGGGTTGATTCATTTATGTTTTTTAATTGTTTGGTAAATTTGGGTCTAATGCACGGTTGGCACATAATTTTCCCAAACTATGTGCCCTATCAGATATAACCGTGAAACACATGGTTGTGAGATTTTTAATGGATGGTAACATTTATTCAGGAATTTATTCATATTATTTGAAAGCATGAAGATAATTTATTACTACGATATGACTTGCACACAATTTTTCTAAATTGTTACCCTCTACCTATGAAACAGTGGATATGAGATTTTAGGATATTTTAATTTTAAAAAAAATTTATTGATCCCCTATTTTTGGTCCCAAATGGACCTCTTGTGACCCAAACATGTTTTTACCTTCCTTAGAGATTCCATGGATGATTCTTGAGATCATAGACCACTCCTAAAAGTGATATGATACTTGAAGAATGCCACTCGTTCTCATCATGGTTAATTTTCCCGTCTTTGTCTCATTCTTTCATAGACACTCTTTTTCTACTTAGGTATCCATAGACTGTAATGTTGATTTACATACATAATACATAATGTTTTGGTTCAATAAACCCAGGTTTTATTTTATTCTCCTAGATTCCTTTATCATCATTCTTCATTGATGAATCCTGGTTAGGGTTTGGTGATTGAAGATTCATTGATCCTGAGGTAGGTGGTCACATTACGATGACCAATTTAGCTTAACCACATATTTATATTTAAAATGTAATGCAAGATTTAAATGATTTATTTATTTCTTTAATAACATTAAATGTTATTTATTAAAACCCCAATTCCATTGATTTGGGGTTTTTGAAATAAATTGTTTTTGGCATGAATTTTCAAAACAGAAAATTCTATTAAAATGGAGTTTGTTTATATAGATATGTGAGAAATATATAATTTAATTTAAATTATGGATTTGATGGTAATTATTTCAATTAATTTTTTGAATTCAATTATGTAAAATATATTGGATTGAAAATTTTGAAAACCCTTATTCAATTTATTTGGGGTTTTGATATAAATCTGATGGAATTTGATTAAAAATTATGTTGTTGAATTTGAATGAAAAATTGGATTGTGAAATTTTATAGTAAAATGATTTCAAATATCTGTTTGTGAAAGATAGAAAAAAATAGTTTATAATGGAAACATAGTGGTTTCATGTTTGTGAAAAGGAATGATTTTGATTAAAATCTTGTTATGGTTTGTAAAGAAAAAATTTGAATATTTGAAATAGAGAATTTGATAAATTTTATTTTGAGAAATCATGAAATAAATTAACAATTTTTTTTACTAGAGCACATGAATGACTTAGGTTGTTAGTGAGTTATTTTGGATGGAACATTTTGATTCACAATGTAATAAAACCTCATATCAGTACATACCATTTTGTAGGTGATGGTGATTAGTACCCTTTTCCTTAGGCCCAAAAGGGGCATATGTACATTCATGTCGTTGGGTAATGTTGGATCTCTGTAGATTAGAATAGTTGTACCTACATGGAACATGTCAATGTTTCTCACTTTTTTGTATTTCTGATGAACATATATTCTATTGTTCTAAACTAGTTTACATTCTTTGTAACATTATATAAGATGTTTTATATAAAAAAATAATTATGACATTTGTGAAGAGTGACATTTGGGTAAAACATCCTTTGATAATAGTTGACTTCCATCGTTTGAAATTTATTTCCATCATTTAAAATTTAATTACTGAATTTCTAAATGTATTTTCATATTTAGAAATGTAAATCATTATTTTATAAAATATTTTTTTTCAAATTCAAAACATGTTTATTTTAAATTGAAATAACTTTAACAGGTTAATTTTAATTAGTAATATATTGAGGAATCAATGGTGAAATCCCAAAGGGATTTGGATCACACCCTATTATGACTTCATGTGTTTTTAGATTATCTTCTTCAAAGTTCATGAAATGAAATATATTCTCTTAGTGGTGGATCATGTTTTTGTACTATAGACTTGGTGAGCTATATATGAGTATGGAAATGGTCATTTTCCTGTTTTATAGTACATAGTTGTAGTACTTGGGATTTATTATACCAATTTGACTTCTATTAAATTAATCCTAGTAGTGTTTCTTTTGATTGGAATGTTATCATGTTTCTTTTACGTCCACACTGTTAGTGAAAAAATTATTCCCACTTCTATTCTTTTATGATGCCAGGTGCTAGTAGATGACCCATGGGGATCATGAATTTTACTTAGGGGTATGTTATGGTCTCCTCAGTAATCAGGATATCAGGTTACCTAGGATAGTATGTGGAACATTCCATAACTACAGAAAATTTACCTATACTTTGAATCATCCTATTTCATGTCCATAGAGACATCCATAGACATATCCTTATAAATATTTCTAGGGATTTATATAAACTATTGTAATCCTAGTTTCCAAATTTTAACTCATTATATCCTGTAAGACAAAATTTAATGACTCTATATTCTCATATATAAATATTACATCTTTTTAGATGAATATTAATTAAATTAAAAATACACATGTGCTAGGTCTATATTGGTTTAGTGTACTATGATAGTAGGTACATGATACAATAATTTTTGGAAAGATGTTCATCATCTCCCATAATTATCTTCCCCTTCCATAATATTCACAAAAATACACTACGTAAGTCCATTCTTTATAACATCAGAAATGATAACCTTAGAAATGGTGAGATCATATGCACAAAATGGGTTGAAAGATAAATTTGAAAAAATATCGTGATCATAAGCATAAGGAAACTTGATCATGACATATAAAAAACATACACTGAATATAATTGATCAAAATCATGAGACGTTATAAAATGATTGGTAGTTAATAAGACCTTAATCATAAGTAAATAAGTTAACATTATCCATGAGATCATAAAATTGGCATAATACGTGGAATTGTGTAAAATACATAATTATATATAATCTTATGTCAATAATACACACAAAGACATTTTTAACTTGATTGTATTGGGAACAAAACTTGTGCACCTACTTCGATTTTGGGATAACCTAACATGTACCCTCTTTGGGAATTTGGATAACCTCAATGTACCATATTTCAGGATTGGGATAACTCCCATGTACCCTTCTTCTAGTGTGGGATAACCTCTAATGTAACACCCCGAGATTTTATGAAAAATATTATTTTAATTTCATTGATGTATTCTATTATACAGCACACAAAGTTTAGCTTGTACTATATGCCACACCGTATTAGATTGCAGTATACACAACACTATTCATAGATTGTGTTACACACAATTTCAAGTTCGTTTGATAATAGTCATTCTACGCAACATTGTGTATATATATATATATTCAATGTATAAATAAAAAAATGGTTAGATTCTGTAATAACGAAACAAAAAAGAAGTCTTGCACTATACGCAACCCTGACTTGGCTTGCATTACACGCAATCGCGACCCTCTCCGATAGCATGTGTTGTGCGCAATACCGGGTTTTACTAAACAATGATATGTTATTATAATATTATTATGAACAAGCCGTTATGAATAGTATTAACTATATTTTAAATTCTATAACATCATTATTCATCTTACACATTTTCTAGAACATGGTATAAGAACAAAATATTTTTTTCGGTTAAAATAAGTATTAAAAAAATGCAGTATTGCCGCCTTTTGATGGAACACCCACATTAAATCTATTTTTTGACATGTTTATACGTTCAATTTTACAAAAAACAATTATTCTTTGGAATCATGATATAAAATTTTACATTGGATAAAGTTTTCATATTATTCTGATAACTTTCATATTTTAATGATTATTAAAAACACGCCATATTTTAATTAAAAACAACCTTTTTCATCTTAATAAATTATGTGGTTAAATTATAATATTTTTATGGTTTTAAAGTATAAATACAATATATTTTTACCATTCAATAAAATCTATGTCATTTTCATTGCTTTTACCTTGAATTCGTAGGTTAAATCAATTCAGTCTTTTGCAATGTTTTAAAGAAAAACCCGTTTTCCTTCGACAACGAGAATAATTTTAATTTAATTTCTATTAAAGATTTGTATTTAATTTTGAAAAATGAATTCCATATTTGGAATCAGTTGATCCAAATTATGTCAATAAGCTACTTTTTATTTTTGGGAATTATGAATAGTAACTACGGTAAATTTTATTTACCATAGTTAATGGAAAATCGGGTAATTAAGGGTAAATATAATATTATAAAATTACCCTAAAACATTCCAAAATCCTATTGGATGACTAAAAGGAGACCCATATCACCTAAGGGTTGGATTATAATCATTTTATGGACTTTTGACAATGAAAATAATTTAATTATTATTAAAACCAACGAAAATGACAACATGTCACTCTCTTAAATCTTATAAGTATAATAATGTTAATTTAGTGATAATCATCATAAAACTTCGAACATTAATAGTCTCCAGTGAGCTAATAAAATTATCTAAATCATGATTATTTATTTATAATTTTTAGGGATTAAATAATTGTCATTAATGGTGATACGTTAATGATGCCGAAATTATTTATTATGTGAAAAATCAGTAATATATTTTTTATTGAAATAATAATACCCATTAAAAGGCCAGCAAACCTGATCAAAACATTTGGTAGTGTATATCTCTAACATAATCATCCAATTACCTAATATATAACCGTTTGGAGTCTTATAAAAGTGATTATGACAGTTATATTATTTTATTTTAAATGATGCCAAAGTCGTCACCTTCATAATTTAAGAAATATAACAATTTAAATATTGTGATTTTAAGATGATCAATTCGAGTAAAAGTATTATAGTGAATGGTAATAGACTTATCTTCATCATAGGAGTTTATCCTAAATGTTTATGCAACAAATATGTATATTAAATAATTATACAAAAATGTTGTAGTAATTATTTTATTAAGAGATAAACCAAATAAATGGTTTTAAAAATAATAAAATATATATTATATGAACTATTTAATGTGCTCGACTAATTTTCTAGATACATATGACCATTTATGAATCTATTAATGCTTTTATTTAGAACATATCTTCTGTATATATTTTATTTAAATTCAAATAAATGAATAGTGTCAAAATTTACACTATTGTTATTTTATAAAAATAATATATTATAAAATTGTTTAAAAGTCACAAAAATATTTAAAAATTATAAATTTAAATTTATATGGTAGAAAATGTTTTAAAGTATCCAATTATGGACAATTCACAACAAATAAGTAATTATTTGTTATAATTTAAAATTTAGAATGTTATTACCACAAATTAAATTAAATTGATTAAATAAGGATAAATCAAGTTGATAATGTTTAAAATAAATTACTAACATGTCTGAATTTTATTGGATGATGATATTACAAACATTTCACATCTAATCTTCGGATATGAGTCATTTTTGGAGGTTTTTAAGTGGGGTTAGATTTATTATAAATTAATATTTTTAATATTTCCAATGGTGCCCCTCTCCTTCCTTATAAAAGGGCCCCTCCTCCCTCTCTTCCTCACAACAATTTGAGCCTTTAAGCTTGCCAAAACCCTGACCATTTCCCTTATAAACTTCCCTAGAAACATCCTATAGGTCCTGGTGTTCTTCAAAGTCCAATTTTAGTACCCTAAGAGGAGGATTCAAAAAGGCATGTCAAAGAAGAGTTAATATCCGTTACTGATTCATTCAATTTTATTTCTTATTCAACTTCTTCATATTTAGTTTTATCATTATGAAGTTATAACATCAGTATCACTCATATACTGATATGTTTTTATATGTATGAAACAACCATATTTCACCATCTATCCATCCAATGGAAAACGAAATCACCGCGCGTGTGTATGTACGGAATACCGTCTCCACGCCGTGGTGTAATCTATTTTCCACCACCACCTTACTTGAATGGGTATAAGGGTGAAAGTAATTAATATATATGATTATTGTAAAGTGATATTTATTCTTTGATATTATAAATACACTTTAATACAATTCCACCATCTTGGGAATGATATCATCGCTCGTGCGTACGTACGGACTACCGTCTCCACGACGCGATGAGATTCAATCTCCATGTTAACCATTCAATAATGATTATAAAGTATATACAAAAGTAATCATGAAATATATGACATAATAATTCTACTGGATTTATTTATATATATATATTTATGTCATCTACTTAATTCCATTCAATTCAATAAGGAAACTAAAACAGTGTTCATGCGTACGTACGGCCAACCGTCCCCATGAACGGTGTATTTCTTTCCATTTATCGATCCATTATATATATGTATATTCTGAATATATATTATATATAAATCGTGTTTTATATTCTGGATGTATGTAATCATGATCTATGTAATCATATGAATAATTACAAGTTAAAACACGAACGACAAATGAGACGAATTTACCCAAAACGCTACGTTAACATGAATTTACAAAAGAACGGGTAATATAAAGTCATAAGTGAACCATATATGATTTAATAACAATGAATATGATACTTTAATAAGTCAATGACATTATTTAAATCATTATACTTGAGTTTTGGATACATACTAAGCATATCGGACCTAAGGTAAGGGATAATTGTGCAAATCTCATTTTTTTCTGGGATTGCTTATTCGTAAGTATTTTCTGGGGTTATTTCTATCATCCATGTCCATGATTTATAAAAGTGTTTCCATGTATGTTTAAAGACCTTTTTACCCATTTTTTACTTTTACTACATGTTATGTAAGGAATGATTCTTTTGTTTACGTTACGAGGTACTTTTTGACTTTTTCGGCAAAAGTATGAGAAGAATGTTTTTTTGACTTATACGGCACAAACAGATTTTTACGGTTTTATAAAGCCTTATTTTCATGAAGAATCCTCTAAAATATTTCACAAATATTTCCAAAAAAAATCTATCTCTTTTAAAAATTCATTTCATTTTGTGAAAAGAAAATGAATTTTAAGAAGAAAGGATAGTTTCCTCAAGAATTCATTTCAAGTGTTTTATCAAAACCATTTTCCATCTAAGATGACATTATTTCATAAGTGTATGTTTTAAGTTTAATGTCTCTATGAATTACATGGTTCACTTTTATTATGATGAAATGTACATTAGTTTTATATGGATTATGAAATGATGGGATGATGTTTATGAAACCCATTTTCTTCGTTGGGTTATGATGAATGTTTTAAGTTTATTTTGTGGCACAAGTAAGAATGATTTCATTATAAGATGGGTGGGACCAATATATCCCGCCAATTCATTGGGTAAAGATTTATATCTCATGAGATAGATATGTCTGGAATGGTATGTTAATCCGGTTTAGTGTTACAGGACTGAAACGAGGAGTGAACTCGATTCTGAAAGGGACTTTGTCCACTAAGATGGTCTTGGCAGTAATGCATTGGCTACTATGGAAATCATTACATGTGATGAATGGTTGCCACAATTACATGTTTTATTCCCATTATATCTTATTATGGTTTATGTTCCATTATGATATATTCCTTATTTACTTCCACGATTTATGTCATTGCTCAAGATTTTGATGTTTAAACTTCATGTTCTAGTTTTTACATCCAAATGTTTATGGATTGTTTTATGTTATCTATGTTTTCCCTTACTGAGAATTTGAGATCACCCTTTTTATGTTTCAATTTCCCCAGGATATAAATAAAGGTTTTAGGTAAGAAAACAAAATGGGAAGATCTTTATGGGAGATTTTGAAGATCTTCCACAACGATTAGAAGATTTTGTTCCGAGTTTCCAAAGACAGTAAACTATTACGGTCCTTGTGTGTCTATTTTTGTTATGTATTAAGTATTCAGAAAAAGTAATGTAATGTCCATGTACGTCAGGATTTGGGTCTCTACAGTTGGAATTAGAGGGAGTTTTAGTCAACCTTTGGAAAGTAGGATGTGAAAATGTTAGTGAGATCCCTATAGATATTTCTAAGGTATGTCAAGGAATGTACCTAAGGTTATGTATATGTATAGGTTATAGTCCTAGAATTATGGAAACGATCCTAGAATTAAAACTAAGATGATTGATATTGAAGTTACTCCCCCTTTATTATGTTGTTTTCCCTAACATGATTTTTTCCTCTCACAATATTCTTTTTGTGTTTTAGAAAATGGCTGGAAACAAGATGATTCACGATAATGGAAGATATGATGGACAATGGAATGATATTATTCATGAGAAAACAAATGAAATGGGATTTGGAAGTCCAAACATCATTATTATACCGAATCAGCAATCTCATTATATGATCAATAAACTCAAATTTGGTAAGTTTCATGACTCGGCTATTAAGAGAAAGATGGAGTTTCATGATGATCATAGAGGAAAGAAAGTTCAATTTCCCCTATGTAAATCATGTAGGAATAGGAATCAAGGAGAATGTTTCAAAGGAACTGGAAGATTCTTTGGGTGTGGAAAATAATGAAATAAATCCAGTAAGTGCAAAGTAAAAGGTTCAGTTAATACCATGGATGAGGATAATGTTATTGCTACAACATCAACAATGGTTAAATGTTTTAAATGTGGAGTGTATGGGCATTTTGAAAACCAATACCATAATGGAAGGTCTCATGAAGAGAATCAGTATGGTCGTATGGGTAATATTTATATTTATGATGATGAAGAGACTACAAATGATATGTGAGATGAAAGAATTGTTAAAGCTCGGTCAATGGTTTAAGAAGGTAGTGGAATGATTACATGTTTATCAAGTGTAATGTTGTATAAGTAATCTCATGGTACTATGGAATAAAGAGACATCTAAGGATTGTTACACTGTTGTCTTTCATTATGTTTTGAAAGTGTATGATGAATGGTAGCAGTAACCATGAAAGGTTATTCAGTTATTTTTGGAAAGTAGATGATATGCGCATAATGAAGGGATAAAGAGAAAATTAAATGTTTGATAGTATTCATGAGCTCATGACTGATATAAAGAGAAGGTTATATCATGGTTTGAGTATATTGAATTTATGATTTTGGTATGTGGAAAGAGTTGAGTTTTAACAGTACTCATGTTTTCACTACGATTCAATGGGTATTCATTTTTCAAGAATATAAATGATTAAGGCCTTTAATGTTTCGAATGTGACCAACAAGACATATCTCATGATATATGGGGATCAACGATGGTATTGACATGCTTGTTATATGAACTATTTGGTAATCGTTTTCACTATAATATGAGATTTGACAGAAGTATTTTGGATAAGCCTAAAGATTGGAATGGATTATGTTGGACATAAGTTAGTATTGTTTAATGTTAGAACATTATTTATATTATTTATGGAATGTTATAATAATTTAATTATAGAAAAAAAGGACAACCTGCAGGACGGGAGACACCCCAATGCGTCAGACAAGGCTGTGGGAATCAGACCCACAACCGAAGTGCGACTGGCATTTATCGCCTACCACTGGCCTACAGGAAGTCCTTGGTTAGTCGAAACTAGTTTTATTTTATTAAGCAGTACGATATATGAAGTATAAGTCCATTTTAGGAACCATATAGGATTAATCTCACTATAGATGGACTTATGTATATTTAATAACTTTTGCTAACCTTTTGTTTGAGGATGATGGAATGACTCGTCATTCTATCACATGATCTGCTAACACTTCACAAATAACAAATTCAACTTCATTTATTTAAGAGATGAAGTGGAAATTGTTCATTTCACGAACAACAGTGAGATTGTACCAAAATCATGTAAGTAATTCTTTTAATTCATCAACTTTAGGGAAATGATCTTGAAAAAAAAAATTTGTCCTAGTGTCCTTATATCCGATGAATCAGATGGTACCTTAGATCATCCCAAATATATGGCTTTGTGATTATTGGCTTCTTCATAGCCATGTCCTCTACCACTCTCCATCAGAACATGATGGTTATATTTTTCTTCCATATCCATATTTTCACCTATGTTCTCCTATATGGAAACCCAATGATGAGTTACATTGGGCATTCATTGCATTTCATACTTTAGTTTTAATAATTAAGTTTTAGTATTCCTTTTTACGATGTGGGTTTCTATGAATAGTAAATGATTTATAACCCCGACGAATTTCGAGGGAGAAATTTATTTTAAGGGGGGTAGAATGTAACACCGCGAGATTTTATGAAAAATATTTTTTTAAATTCATTGATGTCTTCTATTATATAGCACACCATGTTTAGCTTGTACTATATGCAACACCATATTAGCTTGCAGTATACGCAACACTATTATTAGATTGTGTAACACACAATTTCAAGTTCGTTTGATAATAGTCATTCTACGCAACATTGAGTATATATATATATATATATACAATGTATAAATGAAAAAATGGTTGGATTCTATTATAACAAAACAACAAATGAGTCTTGCACTATACGCAACCCTGACATGGCTTGCATTACACGCAATCGTGACCTTTTTCGATAGCTTGTGTTGTACGCAATACCATGTTTTACTAAACAACGATATGTTATTATAATATTATTATGAACTACAAGTTTTTAATAGTATTAAATATATTTTTAATTTTATAACATTATTATTCATCTTACACATTTTCTAGAACATGGTATAAGAACAAAATAATTTTTTTGGGTAAAATAACTATTTTAAAAAAATGTAGTTTTTCCACCTTTTGATGGCGCACCCACATTAAATCTAGTTTTTGACATGTTTATAAGTTCAATTTTACAAAATAAAATTATTCTTTGGAATCTGGATATAAAATTTTACCTTGGATAAAATTTTCATATTATTCTAATAACATTCATATTTTAATGAATATAAAAAACACGCCATACTTTAATTAAAAACAACTTTTTTCATCGTAATAACTTATGTGGTTAAATTATAATATTGAATGGTTTTAAAGTATAAATAGAATATATTTTTACCATTTAATATAATGTATTTCATTAGCATTGATTTTACCTTGAATTCGTAGGTTAAATCAATTCAATCTTTTGCAATGTTTTAAAGAAAAACTCATTTTCTTTCGACAACGAGATTAATTTTAAGTTAATTTCTGCAACATTTGTGAATTGAATTTGGAAAAATGGATTCAATATTTTAAATCAGTGAGTCTAAATTATGTTAATAAGCTACTTTTTATTTTTGGGAATTATGAATAGTAACTACGGTAAATTTTATTTACCATAGTTAAAGGTAAATCGGGTAATTAAGGGTAAATATAATATTATAAACTTAACCTAAAACATGAAAAAATCCTATTGTTTGACTAATAGGCGACCAATATCACCTAAGGGTCGGATTAGAATCATTTTATGGTCTTTTTACCATGAAAAGAATTTAATTATTATTAAAACCAAAGAAAGTGACAACATGTCACTCTCTTAAATCTTATAAGTATAATAATTTTAATTTAGTGATAAACATCATAAAACATAGAACATAAATAGTATCCAGTAAGCTAAAAATATTATCTACATAATTATAATTTATTTAGAATTTTTAGGGATTAAATAATTATCATTAATGGTGATACGTTAATGATGCAGAAATTATTTATTAAGTGAAAAATCAGTAATACAGTTTATATTGAATTAAACATACCCATTAAAAGGACCTAAAACATGCCCAAAACATTTTTTAGTGTATATATATACTATAATCATCTAATGACCTAATAAATAATCCTTTGGAGTCTTATAAAAGTGATTATGACACTTATATTATTTTATTTTAAATGATTCCAAAGTTGTCAACTTCTTAATTTAATAAATATAACAATTTAAATATTGTGCTTTTAAGATGATAAATTCAAGTAAAAGTATTATTGTGAATGTTAATAGATTTATCTTCATAATAGGATTTTATCATTAATTTTTATGCAAGAAATATGTATATTAAATAATTATACAAAAATGTTGTAGTAATTATTTTATTAAGAGATAAACCAAATAAATGGTTTCAAAAATTATAAAATAAATATTTTATGAACTATTTAATGTTCTCCAATAATTTTCTAGATACATATGACCTTTTATTAATCTATTAAAGCTTTTAGTTCGAACATATCTTCTGTATATATTTTACTTAAATTCAAATAAACGAATAGTGTCAAAATTGACACTATTGTTTTTTTATAAACATAATATATTATAAAATTGTTTCAAAATCAAAAAAATATATAAAAATTATAAACTAAAATTTATATGGTATAACATGTTATAAAGTATCCAATTATGGACAATTCACAAAAAATAAGTAATTATTTGTTATAATTTAAAATTTAGAATTTTATTACCACAAATAAAAATAAATTGATTAAATAAGGAAAAATCAAGTTGATAATGATTAAAATAAATTCTTAACATGTCTAAATTTGATTGGTTAATGAGATTACAACCCTATCTCATCTAATATTTGCATATGAGTCATTGTTGGCGGTTTTTAAGTGGGGTTATATTTATTATAAATTAATATTTTTAAGATTTCCAAAGGTGCCCCTCTCCTCCCTTATAAAAGGGCACCTCCTCCATCTCTTCCTAACACCAATTTGAGCCTTTAATCTCAGGATAAACCTACCCATTTACCTTCTAAACTTCCCTAGAAACATCTTAGAAGTCCTATTCTTCTTCAAATACCAATTTTAGTACCCCAAGAGGAGGATTCAAAGAGGCGTGTCAAAGAAGAGGTAATATCCGTTACCGATTCTTTCAATTTTCATTCTTCTCAACTTCTTCTTCTTCTTTAGTTATTTCATTATGATGTAATAACATCAGTATCACTCATATAATTATATGTTATTATAATTATGAAACAACCATATTTCACCATCTATCCATCCAATGGAAAACGAAATCACCGCGTGTGCGTACGTACGGAATACCGTCTCCACGCCGTGGTGTAATCTATTTTCCACCACCACCTTACTTGGATGGTTATAAAGGTGAAAGTAATAAATATATATGATTATTGTAAATTTATATTGATTATTTAATATTATACAAACACTTTAATACAATTACACGATCTTGGGAATGATATCGTCGCTCATGCGTACGTACGGACTACCGTCTCCACGATGTGATGAGATTCACTCTCCATGTCAACCATTCAAGAATGATTATAAAGTATATACAATAAGTAATCACGAAATATATGACATAATAATGCTACTGGATTTATGTATATATATATATATATATATTTATGCCATCTACTTAATTCCATTCAATTCAATAAGGAAATGAAAACAGCGTTCATGCGTACGTACGACCTATCGTCTCCATGAACGATGTATTTCATTCCATTTATCGATCCATTATATATATGTATATTATGAATATAAATTATATATAAATCATGTTTTAAATTCTGGATCTAAGTAATCATGATCTATGTAATCATATGAATAATTACATTTTAAAACATGAATGACAAATGAGAGGATTTTACCCAAAACGCTACTTTAACATGAATTTACAAAAGAACGAGTAATATAAAGTAATAAGTGAACCATATATGATATAATAACAATGAATATGATTCTGTAATAAGTCGATGTCATTATTTAAATCATTATACAGGAGTTTTGGATACATATGAAAAATATCGGACCTAAGGTAAGGGATAATTGTGAAAATCTCATTTTTATCCGAGATTTCTTATTCATAAGTATTTATTGGGGTTATTTCTATCATCCATGTCCATGTTTTATAAAAGTGTTTTCATGTATGTTTAAAGACCTTTTTACCCATTTTTTTCTTTTACTACATGGTATGTAAGGAAACATTCTTTTGTTTACGTTACGAGGAACTTTTTGACTTTTCCAGCAAAAGTACGAGAAGAATGTTTTTTTGACTTATACGGCACGAATAGATTTTTCGGTTTTATAAAGCCTTATTTTCATGACGATTACTCCAAAATATTTCACAACTATTTCCAAAAAAAATCTCTCTCTTTTAAAAATGCATGACATTTTGTGAAATGAAAATGAATTTGAAGAAGAAAGGATATTTTCCTCATGAATTCATTTGAAGTGTTTTATAAAAACCATTTTCCATCTAAGATGACATTATTTCATAAGTGCATGATTCAAGTTTAATGTCTCTATGATTTACATGGTTTAATTTTATTATGATGACATGTCCATTTGTTCTATATGGACTATGAAATGATGGGATGATGTTAATGAAACCCATTTTATTCATTGGGTTATGATTAATGTTTTAAGTTTATTTTGTGGCACAAGTAAGAATGATTTCATTATGAGATTGGTGGGACCTATATCTCCCTCCAATGCATTGGGTAAAGATTTATATCTCATGAGATAGACATTGCTGGAATGGTAAGTTAATCTGGTTCAGTGTTACAGGACTGAAACGAGGAGTGAACTCGATTTAGAAAGGGACTTTGTCCACTATGATGGTCTTGGCAGCAATGCCTTGGCTACTATGGAAATCATGACATGTGCTGAATGGTTGCCGCAATTTCATGTTTTATTCCCATTATATCTTATCATGGTTTATGTTCCATTATGATATATGCCTTATGTACTTCCACGATTAATGTCTTTGCTCAGGATTTTGATGGTTAAACTTCATGTTCTAGTTTTTGCTTCCAAATGTTTATGGATTGTTTTATGTTATCTATGTTTTCCCTTACTGAGAATTTGAGCTCACCCTTTTTATGTTTTATTTTCCCCAGGATATAATGAAAGGTTTTAGGTAAGAAAACAAAAGGGGAAGATATTTTTGGGAGATGTTGATGATCTTCCACAACGATTAGATGATTTTGTTCCGAGTTTCCAAAGACACTAAACTATTACTTTCCTTGTGTGTCTGTTTTTGTTATGTATTAAGTATTGTGCAAAAGTAATGTAATGTCCATGTACGTCAGGATTAGGGTCTCACATTCTAAGGTACCCTCTTTTGGGTCTGAGATAACCTCCCTAGTAATCATTGATCTCATATAGCATTAATCATTACCCAATATATCAAAGAGAGATATAGGTCTCACCCATCACATGATGAAAATCAGACATAAATTTGATAAAAAATTTAAAAAATTCAACACCTCAGAAAACATCAAATGATATTTCTTTCTTAATCATTTCATTAGATCCTCAATGGAAAACAAAAGAAAAATGATGTGATTTCATAAGAATGTTATCGGTGTAAAACCCATGCATGATAAATGGGTTTTATAAATATCTTTTTACTAGAAAAATTAACCATAGATAGAAAGTATAAAAACATATACAATAATTGAATAAATCATTTCCATATTTATTAACATTAATTAGATAGTTATATTATTTATAAAAATAGTAAATAATTTTTAAATCAATAATGAAATATATTTAACAAAACTATTTTCCTATAATGTTTTTGTAAAATTTTAATTTTTAATTTCTTAATTTCAATTAAAAATATATTATTAATATTTTTGAAATAAAAATATCCTGATTTACATATGGCGACAGTCTAGAGTATTTTGGTAAATATTGATTTTTCAGTGAATAGTAAAAATATTGATTTTTATAGAAAATTCATTTCTTTTCAGTAATATAATTATTTTCAAATTACTAAAAAAATTTAAATATGATTTCATTTTACATAATTATTAATTTATATTTAATACGTATTATTAATTTTAATTCAGATTTATATTTGTTTTTAGTATCAATTTGTTTTTGTGTTTAAAATGGGGTTTTTAGATACTATTTTAAAATATAAAATGTATATCTAATTAATATATTTAAAATAAAACCTAAGGTTGAATGTTTTAAATGAGTTTTTAAAAATATATATAAAAATATATTATTTTATTTTAATATTATTGTTATTATTTTTCATAGAGTAAATTAAAAAAAATCATATTTTGATCAAACACAATCACCTAGAAGACTCAATTTTTATAGCATTTGGTGGATTAATTTTAAATTAACATTTTCCACTTTTGTAAATTTAATTTTTGTAAATTAAAATATATATTTGGAAAAATAGAAATTTATAAATTTTAATATTTTGAAATTATTTTTTTGTCAAAATTATAGTGAAAACAGTAAAAATTAATTACCATGATTAAGGTAAAAATTTATTTACATGGGGTAAACTAAAAGGATAATAATTAAAATGACATAAAAATGTATAAAACTATATTTTTTGGATATATATAGACATAATGCATTTTATAATTGATAATTTTCTCTTATTGAAGCCTTGGTACTTGAAAATAATTGTTATAATTTTTTCATTACATAAATTACAAGAGTTCCACTCACCTCACTTATAATAGGCCACACATATCATCCTCTCATTACACATTTAAAACCCATTATATCATCCAATACCTATCCTAATTAATATTAAACATCCATAATATCATATTATAAACCTTATATTTTGAAAATATCTCTCTATGGATGTCCCCTGGTGCTTACCAGTTTATATAACCCAAAGAAGATGTAATGTACTTCAACGAGAATTTTTATCTTATTACCTCCAAACACAATTTAATTTATATTTAAACTATTATTATATAATAATATTATTATATTACATATAATTATGTGTTATTATGTTATGTTAAAATCTTAAATCTGTCTACTCTTATATAAAAAGGATTATTAAATCAGCATTCGTGTGTACAATGGACTACAACATCATGAACTTGTGTTGTTCATTTTTCTATTACCACATCCCATTGTTGGGTAAAATTATGGTTATAAATAATATATATGATATTTATAACATATTTATTTATATTTATTTATTATATCATATATAAATATTTAATTTATATTCCATAAGGAAAACGATAATGTCGTTCGTGTGTATTGTATACTATCACATCGCGAAGGGATGCGATTTGTTTTCACGAACACATTATATGGATGTTAATTTTGGTATAGGTAAGGAATATATATTATATACATTGAATAATTGTTATAATAATGAATATTTTATCATTATTAATTAAAATATATCATTTTATTTCTTACCCTTACACTCACTAAGAAATGATGACATCATTCTAGAACTTCTGGACTACTTCTTTCACAATGTGATGTGATTTTATTTTCGTCACCACAATTCATGGATGGTATATATAAGTATATTTAAATAAATAACATGGTATTGATTTCATTATTATTATTATTATTATTTAATAGATAAAATATTCATAACACCTTTTCAGAAATGTTCTTGGGAAAATGGAAACGTTATTTGGGCCTATGTATGACCTATCGTCTCCATGATTATAACAATCATCATCTCTCAAAACAATCATTCATGAATGGTATTAAAATTATAATTTCATTATAAAGACAATAAATCTTCCATGATTATTATTCTTTATATTTTCAAACTATGATCTCGTTAACCATAATCAACCTACAATGTCATTTTTAAAACATAAACACAATATGGTCAAGACATTCGACTGAAACATAATTCATTAATTAATTTTATATACCCATATAATAGTTGAAATAAAAGTAATAATAAAAAGGAATATTTATCTAAAAAAATATAATAATTAACATAATTTTATTATTTAGAAAGATCAATACACATGTGACAAGATAGAATGAAGATAAGGGACATCTTCTCAATTTCATTTCATTCAAGAACATTTTGATGTTATACACTTATACTCATTAAACCTATTTATATATAGACCTTTTGACTTTTTATATCATGAATATATATATATATATATATATATTCTCATGGTATTTATTGTTTTTAATGTTATTATTTCATGTGGAATATGAAAAATATATTTCTAAATTGATTACATTCATTTTATTAAAAAAACATTCAATTAATATTTTACTTCTAGGTGTTGATTTTTCATGTCTATGATTTCAAAATTATTTTATAATAACATTTATACTGATATAAAGTTTTTATATTTCACATTTTATGTATCATTTAACTTTATTTTTCAATGGTTATCAAAATTAATCTTATTACATGTTATATATATATTGTTTTGAAAAATGAAAAAGTAATGATTGATTCATAATGTACATGGAGACAATGAAATTTTCGATAATTGTGGAAATTATTTAACATATGGTTCCATTTTAATGATTTCATGTTTTCTCAAACCAAAAATGATCTTTCCCTTTAGTAAGAATTATAATATTGATTTTTTTGAAATAAAAAAATGTATTTTGATATTGAAAATTGATTTATATACGATTTATAAATAGTTTTAAAAAATTATAATAAATCTAGAGGAATAAAATATTGTATTCATTTTTGTTCCTAGATATAATATAAAATGTGTATTCCAAAATAGCATCAAGTATGTCCATTATAACTTATATGAAGGGGGAACTATATAGTGTTCTAATAAATTTGGTAATGATTGTGTTCTCCATATAGTTATATTGTAAGATGTCCATATAGTTATTCCTACAATTCATTTATTTTCAAAATTTAAAATAACTTATTATTTTTATAATGATTATACCATTTCTTAGAAAAAATTTTGTTCCTAATAAATTGTTTTTCATGGGATTAGGTTTTTTCATTATACTATCAGTTATTTTTATGTCCCTCACTAATATTACACTTCGTATACCATGTAATATTAAAAATGAAAAGGATTTAAGGATGGGTTAGGGAAGGAAAAGATTCAATTTAAATTTCATGATGATTGTACAAGAAAAAAACATTCTTAATTTTAATTTTTTTTATAATGTGAAAACGGACACTAATTGGAAGTATCTAATTTTTATTATATGGTTATGTTATATGGTATTTTGAGCTAATACTATAAAATATAATCCTAAAAGGATATTCAAATTTAATATAATGAGATCTTGAGTTAAACCACAAGATTAATATATTTTTAATTTTTAGTCCTTATATTTGGTATATATAATAGTTTAGATATCCATTGATGATTGGTTAATGTTAATAAAATGAAATTGAATGATTTTAACATATGGATAAGATTAAATAATATTAGATTTTTTAATTTAAATTTTCTTCTTGTAATATGTCTATGTTTTTTATGTTTTTTCTAGAAGAAATCAAGAAGTTAGAATGGGAAGGCATAAAGAGGAAAATATCCTCTACCCCCTGAGCCGATGGTCAAGGATGTCTTCAGCAAATTGATATGAGATCTTAACAGAATGGAAATGTTTATTGAAACCCAATTTTCAAAGGAATGGGTTATATGTTCATCTCAAGAAACTCAATTTGTTATTGTTAAATCTACTCAAGATTTTGAAGGCGACGTTTATGTGATTGAGTAACCTTCCAGGTCTCCACTATGTTCATCATTAATTGATATGGTTTGCTCTAGGGGAAGTATTAGGAAAATAACCAGTAAGGTGGTGGAATCCATTATGCTGGGAAATTGCATTAAACAAATGTTGATTGATGAACCATATCAAGAATGTGAGGCAGATCTGGTTTTTCAACCCATGGTTGGGCAGAGAGACATAGGGTGTGAATCCATTATAGGACAAAAAGAGGTAGAGGCCCTAGGATATAGGTCTCTAAGCCTTGGGAGAAACAAGAACCAGAGGGGAACTAATAAAGAAATGAATGACTTCTCCACCTTGCAACCAATAATAGAGACATTTTCCACAAAGAAGTTGAAAAGTGATGGGGAAGTTCACATAATCTATAAATGGTTGTGTTAACTCTGCAACAGAGTAACCTGATCTACCATGAATTACCATGTCTAGTGTGATCATTTCATGAGGCCACACCCCACATCATGTAGTGGGTTATCACACCCTATGGTAGCTTAAGGATTCATCAATGATCTAGAGATTATATTTTATGTCATGGGATAATCATAATTTCAAATAGATAATCTTCTAATTTATCATTATAAAGGAGTGGTTGATTGATGGTTGTTTGTGGTTAGGAATTTCAAATATAATTAAGATCTCAATTCTATGGAATGGGAAAATTTTAAGGGTCTTTTATTTGATAAATATTTCACTATGGTTGTTTGTATTCATAAGGAAGAACTGTTCTTGGAATTGATTCCAAAATAATATAATTCTATTTTTTCGTATTAATCCAAATTTATAAGGATAGCCATATATATACCATAATATGGTAATTATGGAAACAATAACTCTATATAATGTCTTATTATGTTAGTTATTGGTTACTCATGTTGCATGATTATCCATATAGTCCATGATTACAAGGAAAATAATCTGAATGTATCAAAGAGTGGGCTATCTAATTTCCATCCAATGGTGAGGTGTTATAGATGAATTATTTGGTTAATTGTGCTCGATTTTTTCAAAACAGATTATCACCATATGAAAATAATAATGATTAAAAGAAAAGGGTAGTGGGAAACTATTTTTCTACTACTATAATTGTTGTTACGAAATCAAATGATGTTGATAAAGGTATGTTAATTAAATATTTGAGTGATTCCAATACCTTTTTTGACTCTGGAACATCACATTAATTCATTATTAATGAATTTTCATATAAATTCGGAATATCTCCTCATGATAGTTAGATATAATTTTTGGTGAAAATATAAGTGGAAGTTTTAATGTAACCAATATTTATAAAAGTCTACATGTTGTTATCATTAGGATAGTTTTTCCTATAAATCCGGTTGAAACAACCATAAGATCATCATATCATTCATTGTATGGATTAGAATTCTATTATTGTTATATGATATGTTATAGAGATAATAACGTCTTGTCAAATTATTTAATTCATCTGATAACTTACCAAGAAGCTGAGAAATCAATTTGAGGTGGTAATGAATGTTTCATATATCATATTATTTAAAATGATGTTACTGTTCAAATTAGTGATGTGCTAGTTTTAAATGAATGCATTGATGTAATTCCAGAGGTTTTTTTCTTGGTTTTTTTGTTCATGAGGATCAATTTATTATTGACATAGTACATATTTTTTAGACTATATTGAAACCCCATTATCGAATGGATAATGTAGAATATTTAGGAATGAGAAATCAATTGCATAAGTTATTAGATAAGGGTTAAATCTGGTCTAGATATTCACCATGGGGTGATATTATATTATTTATTAAAATGAATAATGGCTTAATGAGTATTTTTATTAACCATGGATCTTTGAATAAAATATTTTCTGATAAAAAGTATCATTTTCTTAATATTATTTTTTTTATCAGCTTGAGGGAGAACAATATTTTTCAAAGGTAGATTTGAGGCATGGGTACCATCAGCAGAAGTGGAAGGAGGGAAACATTCCATAGACATCATTTATGACTAGATATAGCTACAATGCATCTATTTTTATTCCCTTTAGGTTGTCTAATGCACCTTCTATATTCATAGCCTTTATTAATAAACTTTTTTCATGACTTCATGGACAAGTTTTTGGTTGTTTTTATTAATGATATTTTGGTATAATCAAAAATTTTAGAGGAACATGAAAGACACCTCAAGATTTTTTTTATACCATAAATGAAAATAAACCCTATTGGAAAATTTAAATGTGATTATATGGGTTGCAAATAAATTTCATTAAATATAAATATAGTTTCAAAAAATGGAATGACTACTAACCCCACTAAAAATGTTGTTGAAGAATATAAAATACACACAAATGTCATATATATTCATAGTTTTCTAGGATAAGTAGGTTACTGCAAAAATTTACTAAATTCTTTGTTTAGTTTTCTAGCCCCATGAAAATTTTAACACGAAAAGGAATCAAATTTATCTAGGGAAAATACTCTGATGATTTATTTAATACTAAAAAATAATTATTGAATGTTGATGTTTTTCCCTTCCTCCCATAAATGGTGAATTTTTCATTTATTGTGATACTTGATTGAAATGAATTGTTTGTTTAATAATGAAATATTGTTAAGTAATTTATTATGCTTCATGAATATTGAAACCCCATTAGTAAAATTACCGAACATGTGATCTACAATTAGATACTGTGGGGTTTTCTTTAAAAATTTATATACACCATCTATATGGAAAAGTGTTATGTATATAATGATCACTAAATTTTTAGGTATATATTCACCCATAAATAATAAAAAAAAGAAAAAAATAAGATGGATATAACTGATCAACAATAATTATTTTGTGATTCATTATCATCTTGTAAAAGCAAACAATTGGGGTTATGATCTGAGTCAAAAAATAACTCTATGTTAGAAATGTTATGTCTGTAAAATGCCTCGTTGTTTATATATTTGATTAATTTTTCCCTATAAATTAAGGAGTTGTAGAAAATCATCTATTTTTAGGTATTATTTTAGTCTATATTTTGATAAATAATAACGAAATATCAGAAGGAGGATCAAAATTTTCCAGAAAAGGTAGAATCCATTAATAAGGATAATGTTCCAAATATTAATATTAATAAAGAGGTGTTTTAAAATTTGGAAAACTATTATAATTACCATATGATTAAAAGTTTAATAAATAATTATTAAGTGAAGATCATATTTTTCTTTTTCCCATTCATCAAGGTAGCAGTAAGATGTTCAAAGACAGTTTGGAGTACTATTAGTGGGATGTAATGAAAATAGATATTGACGACTTCACAATGATGTGTCTAACATGTGAAAAGGATAAATACGAATAAAAATTACAAATGGGGATGAATAATCCATTTCTAGTTCTATAGTGGAAGAGGGAAAATATATTAAAAGATTTCATAGTGGAATTTCCAATGGATTTAAAAGGTTACAATTCGAATTGGGATATTTATTATCAATTAAATAAATAACACTTTTCATTCAAATTCAAGAAAAAATTTAAATAGATTAGATTTTTCAATTGTATCTAAAGGATATAATCATGTAAAATAAATACCCTCTTTCCATTGTATCATTCTATGGTTCAATATTCATATGAAATTTTTATAAATGAATTTAAAATTGATTGGGTACTAAATTAATCATTAGTACAACCTTTGAACAACAATATTATTGATAGTTTGAGTAAAAATTTATAAAATGGAATATATGTCTCATTTATGTTCAATGGATGACATGTGAAGTTGGGATCAACATATTTCTTTCGTTGAGTTCTCTTATGACAATATTTTTTCATTCTAGTATACAGATGGCACCGTTTGAGGAATTATATAGATAGAGGTGTTAAACACTAAATTTGGGTATGATGTAGGCTAAAGGGAATTGATCGGTCTTTAGTTGGTAGAGTAAATGGAAAATAAGGTGAAATTGAATCATCAAAATATCAGGAAACCTTAGAACAGGAAGAAAATTTATGGATATAATAGGAGGAAAGATATTTATTTTGAAGGAGTTGATTATGTCACTCTAAATATTTCTCCATTAAAAGGTGTTTTCTATTATTATATAAAGGTTAATATATGTTCATTTTTTATTAGAAAACATGGAATCGAATATAATTATTGATAAATTTCTTACTAATCTGAATAACCATTAATTTTTATCAGGTACACAACACATTTCATGTTTTAATGTTATAAAAATATATACCAAATTGAGCTCATGTTTTGAAACTTGATATAGTTCAGTTGGAAGGAATATTTATTATAATTAATGGAATATTTATATTCAAACCCATAATGATAAAATTTTTGTGAATAAGGTGATTTACGAGTGAATTGTGTTACGGAAATCCCAAATGGATGAAGTCGCAACCTGGGAATCTAAAAATTCTATGAGGGCATAAAATCCCCACTTTTTAGAAATGTAAACAAAAGTGTGTGGATAGAATTATAAATTTTTGGAAGAATGAAATAGATAATGTACTGATTGAATAAGTCATTTTCTAATTTTTTTTAATATGAATTAGGTAACTATATTAGTTATAAAATTAAAAAGTAATTTTTATATCAATAAATGAAGTTATTTTATCTAAACTATATTCATATAACGATTTAATTGACAGTTTAATATCAAAATTTTATAATTATAATTTTATAATATAAAAATCATTTTAAAATAATAATATTAAAATTTACCATTTGAGAAATTTAAATATTTTCTCAAAAAATATTGATTTTTAATAAATAGGGATAAATAAAAATTATGGTAAAATAATTTAAATTATTTTTTCATAATTTATGCATTTTAAAAGTAATATTTGATTTTGAATATTATTCAATGTATCATAATTATTATTTATTTATATATAATCCAGTTAGTTACATTTGAATAATCTTTATATAGGTTTTCAGTATATGTTTTTTGTTTTAAAAATGCGTTTTTCTAAAAACTGTTTTCAAATACAAAATCATTCTCTATTTTAATTAATTACAATAATAATTAATGGGGGTTTTAAATTAAATTTATAAATTACAATTCAAAAAATATTATTTTATTTTCTTATAATTATTATTATTAGTCAAAGAGTTAATATAAAAGCATCGTTTCTCAAAAATTAATCTACTTGATAACAAAATAGTTTATCACATATACGTGTTTTATATTAAATTAAATATTTACAATTATAATACTTTTATTTGTAAAAATGGAATCCATATTTAGAATCAGAATAATATAAATTTTTAATATGTGTATCTTAAATTTTTTACATGAATTACTATTGAAAACTATAAAAATCAATTACTGCTGTAAAAGTAAAAATACATCAAATAGGGGTTAAACTAAAAATAATATAGTACAACTGGCCTAAAAATTGTTTATATATAGTTTATAGATATATTTGTATCATATACCATTAATTATTTAGAATGATCAATTAATGGAGCCTTGTGACATGAAGAAAAAAATGTTGGAATTCATTCTTTTAAAAATTATAAATGTTCTGATCACCTAACCTATAAAAGGTTCACATTCACCTCATATATTCATACATTAAAACTATTTTGGTTTAGCCAATAAATGCCCAATTTTTTTAAATTGGATATTAATTTCTTAATAACTCTTGGTCTTGATTAATTGAACTGCCATAATTTTAATTAATGACTGTTTTGTTTTAAAAAATAACAATAATCATTAAAATGTTTTAATAAATTTTAATAATTTTATTACTATATATTGTTTTAGGTTTATTATAATAATAAGGCATTATATGAAATCCATCAAGCATAAAATCAAAATAATTTAAGAGGACCCAAAGGTCTACCTTCATGGATGTCTAACCTTCATGGATCACACATAGCCAGGTTGAATCTTTACATACTGCATGCTAAAAGAATGTGGTCTATTGTATACGACCATAGGAGAGAACCCACATGGTTTGGACAAAGGTTGGTTGTAATCCCACATGCATTGAGTTTTTGTTTTGGAATTCATCCCTCATTATTTGTCTAATATACCATTATCTATTATTATTTTCAATTCTATGTGGGATGTATGTTTTCAGCTGGGATTGAATCCCAGTTGTTTCTTATCCTCCGTCTTATTTCAAAATTTCTATATTCCCTTCATTCATTGAGATCTATTTTTTGATCTCCTACTTTTATTTTTCTTCTATATTATCTCCCATGATCATCTATTGGTCCTCTTATTTACCTATACAATGGTGTATTCAGAGTCATTTCTAACCTATAGTTTAATTTTATTATTCTTATATTTTGTGTTTATTCATTATACGAGTTACTCATTGTTCAATTCCTCATATTTTATAGAAGTAATCCTTTCAAACTTCTTCCCCTAACCATTGTATCTATAATTATCCCGACAATATTTCATGTTATTATTTTCTTTTATCTAACATTCTATTATCATGTAGTTCATCTTTCATTTTTTATTTTATTCTATTTTATATCGTCTCAAACGAATAGTGGTTCAACCTATTGTTGTTCAGAATCATATCATATCATTTTATATTTATCATCATTTCTGTTTTCATTAATTATTTTTCACTTGTTTTTTTCCACTCATATCTATATTAGATAAATCTAATGACGAGTGTTCTTTTTCACCATTTGTTTGAAGAAATGGTTTGTCTTTTTTTACCTTTGGTTTTTAAAAACAGTGTGTAACATGTCATCACTGTAAAATGTCCAATGATGATTATTTTTTCTCACTACTGGAACCTAATAGTGATTCTTTGACTCACCACCAAGAGAAAAATATTATAAAAATTAACTCATTGTTTTTCTCTAATAGTGTGTATATTTGTTCCACTGTCTATTCGTTTGTTATTTCCTATTTTTTTCATATGTTCTGTAAATTTATAGATTCATGTTACTATAGAAGTTATTTCCTCTTTTCTTTAAATTAATTTTTTGTGCTTAACTGTTTTATTTTGTTTTAATATGTTTTATGATTTTACTAGATAAATGATATTGTGTTTCATATATTCTTCAAATAATGATTATAAAAAAATTCTTCATATTTTTTCATCTTATAGAGGCATTATAAATATGTGATTATTTTTTTTAATTCATTCGATATTGTTTTTAATATTTCATGATTCTATTATAAATAGATGTAAAGTTTTTCACTTTAATTTTTATTCAATTTACATGATTTAGTTTCTAAGAAGTCACTATTAGAATACAAGGATGAGACATGAGTCACTATTGGAACCCAAAAGTGATAAAATTTTTATTAGTATCACAAAACCATTTTATGTTTAGTTGTCTAGAAATTTTTTTAATATCTCATAAATAAATTTATTATTTTTAAAAAATGAAATGTTTTGTGACACTATTTTTTTCATCGTTATACATTTCTAACGGCGAGTAATGTCTCACCGATCAATGTTTTCAATGGTGCGAAATGTCTCGTTGGATGTTAATATTTATTTTCTAATGTTTAGTTTCTTATATTAATTTAATTTTTTAAAAAAAGTTACATTATAATATTTTTAATATTTTATAATGAATAACTGCTGGGAAATTGTTTATACATTATTTTTATATACTTATTATGACATCTTCTCTGGCATATTATTTTTATATGATTGTTTTTTTTTACATTCTATTTTATGTTTTATTTTCAATGTTATATTACTATTTCAATTAATTTTAAATTTTAAAATTTTGATAATTATTACTATTGATATTTAATGTATTAATTTTAATATTTCATGAATCAATATTGTTTCGAGTGTGTATTGTTTCCACCATATCTTCAAAAAAATAAGTTAATGGTAATATTATTCTATTATTTAACACTAAATAGTTTTGATCATACATTGGACATAAATATTCTCATATATATCTTTTTTTTATGTTTCATGATATTTTTTAAATGATAATGTATATATACAAATGTATATAACTTTTTTGACAAGGATACGAGAATGAATTTCTTGATTTTCTAATAATTTATCAAAAAACATATAGAACTTCTATTATTCAATTATGATGACTAGAGATCCTTATCATGTATACCTTCCTCCATATAAGAGATTAAAGAAAACTCATTTCAATGAAATTATTTTTCTTGAATCTCAATAACAATTTTATATGCTTCATGTAATTCCTCGATTATAATTATTACGTTCGGTTATTTTTACTCTATGGTTTTGTTTTACCAATTAACTTCCACAAATTTTCATTAAGTTTTTTTCCTACCATATAAAAAATAATTATTTTTTTCCTCTCAGACATAAGTATGGTTGGGTTATTACACTTAGAAAATTGGACGGTTTGTTGAGAATCCTTCAAAATCTAGTGTGTATTCCACCAAGTGTAAAAAAGGTATGTTTTTTATTTATTGGTGACATTATAAAAAGTTAGGGTTTATACCAACTGATGTGAAAAAAGGGACATATGTATTTGTATATAATCCATCTATTAGTCCAATTCAAATGTGAGGATTTAGTTCATAACAATCTCCTCACAAAGTATAGTTTATTTAACATATAACTAGGAACATGGTCATTCGAAACTCTATTAAAATATCAGGTCTCCTTTGTTTTATTTCTCCTACATAATTTTACAATCTTTTAACTCTAAAAAATATAGTAATTGTAATAATAAATCAACAAGGACTATTAACCTCCCCTTGAGTAACTAATATCATACCAGGGGACCTGATATTAGGTCTCCGGGAATGGGTCATTTTATATAATTTTTTTAATTGTTTCATTATATATTTCTAATCTAACCATTTTTATAGATTAAAAAATATAAAGAAAATATCCAATAAATTGTTATATCTAATCAGGATTTAGATAAGATTAATCATATGAGATCATCTCACATTAATTTAAGACGTTATATATACTAAAATTAAAAATTTAAGTATTTCTAAAAAATATGTCTTAGTTATTAATATATAATTTAAAAAACATATAAATTGACTGAATATGATTTAGAAACTCTTAAAGGTAATGATGGATTAAAAATCATTTTATATTACTAATTTATTAATAATATGTATTTCTCTTTAAGTTGAACTTTTTATAGTCATATTTCATCTTATAAAACATCAAAAAATTTATTGACTCTGAAAGTCACTCGTCATAGAACTGAAAAGTTATATAGAGCCATGTTACGTATTCAATGAGATGGGTTTCAGGAATTCATAATTAAATATAAAGTAATCATAAATGATAATTAAAATAGATTCACTAAAAGTTTCAACAAAATGGTTTCTCCTAGAGAGACCATGACAAATGAATCTCTCATTGAAAGATTACTTCGATCTCTAACAATGATATGGAATTCAAACTTTATTTTTATTTAAAAAATAAAAATTTTACTAAATATAAAATAATTTAGTTGATATGATCACTACATCACTATAAGAAATAAATTAATAATAAAAATATTGAAGACAATAATAAAATGAAAGGTATTTCATTTAAATTAATTGTAAATTTTATTTCTAATTTATCTCATTCTAAGTTATAGAAATGTTTGAATGATGAAATTAAAAATTTAACAAATGGTTTTTAGTTGTACATGAAGTTTATTATATGATTTATGAATAGTCCAAGAAAAGATTTTCAGAAGGACGAAATAATGTGTCGAAAAAATTATAAGAGTAGTAAATATGATGCTATAGAATCAATTTTATAAGATGGTCAGAAAAATTGACACATAAAATTGAACTATATAAAATTTATACAAGAAGGAATGTATGAAAAATATAATAATGAATACTGAAAGGCGTATTATAATGGTTATAGTTAAACAGAAGAGTCTAAAAGTAGTGATGTTGGTTCAGAAAGTGAAAAAAATTATACAAATATATGATTGATGGATACAACTATATTATGTGGTACATTATGAATAAACTTAATGTTCTATATGTTAAATTGATATTCAAAAGTGATTCTAAAAATTAAACTACTAAAAATGAAAAAAGTGACATAATAAGAATGGATAAACTGTATGGAAAATTCCATAGAGAAAATATAAATATTAATGATAAAAATAAAAAATCAAATGATTATATGTGACATTGTACAGAAAACATCTATAGATTATAGGATTTAAGAATTTAAATATTTGAAAATATGAATAAATTTTTTTTTCTTGAAGTGATGAATGTAAAAATAAAATATTTAAATAAAATTGTTTTCATTTAGATAAAGTTGAAATGTAATATAAGAATCATAAACAAAAAAATATTAAATGGAAAAATTATAGATCATGTTCAAATAAAAAATAATTTGGTTACCTTGTTGTTATTCATAAAGCGAATTAAAACCATAAAAATGAAATTTCAAGTATAAGGGAAACCGAATCTATTTTTGTGAAAATATATGAGAGATCAGATAAAATAATTGATATGAACAAACCCAAATATGATAAAATTGGATGTAGGAATAATTCAAAGGTTCCAAAAATGTATAAAACATTTTTTGATGGAGGAATAAATTGGAATATTTCAAATGTTATCTGATTTAATTATATCATTAAAGGGGAATCATAAAAATAATTTTATTTAAACTACACTCAGTCATTAGGATATAGTAAGAATTTATAGTCTAAATATTTTACTCCTAGATTACGCTATAATAAATTTCTCAAATTTGTATGGGATCCTAAATATTTATCAACAAATCCAGTTGGACCTAGACTATTTTTAGTACCAAAACAACTTTTGGCTTGATTTTATTGGAATTAATCTTTCCCGAAGAGTTCCAAAATAACATGGTATATGGATAGCATGGGATCCAAAAGGTTGTTTTATATCGAATTGAACTGAATGTGGTCACCATTTCTAGATAAGTTTATTTTTAACCATCATCCATATTATCCACTATCATATGATTATATATGATAGCATAAAAGATATCAAATATAATTTCATAAAATAATTTTATTTATGTTTTATGAAGTGTTCTTTAATTTCTATATACTTTTTTCTTATCTTATAATATTATTGTCATTTACATAGTTAAAGCATCAGTTATAGAGATACTGATTATATGTTTTCATTATCTAAAATGTTTTAACATTATTAGTATATATTTATTTGAATATAGACAAATATAGGGGGAGTTTCCCTTTTTTTAGAATTGAAATAATGTTCGGATATGTATCTTTTAAATATGTATTTAAAAAAATTATATTATGAAAACAAAAATTCTATAGTCTGTTTGTAATAATACTTCAATAAATAATTTCAAGAAATCATTATTAGACTTCAAAAAAATATATGTTGATTATTATTCAGCATTTGATAATTAATTGTTGAATTATATTTTGAATCATGGATTGATTTAAATAATAAATTTATATAGAATTGATTTTATTTTGATAATAAAATATGCTTAGTTGATCACCTTTTTAAATATAATATTTCAATGCTTAAACACATGGTTATATTGTTTTTTAAAAAAATTTAAAGAATAGAAACTATGTATTTATTTTGAAGAATTATTGTTTTATCTAATATATTATTAAAATTATTTTTTCATATAATATATCAATGATTTTTTTTGCTTGTGTTTTCAATTAAAATGTAAAATTATTTTTTTGTCATAATAAAATATTCTTTCAAATAAAAAATCACTAACTTTAATAGTAATTAGATTATTCTGGATAAAGGTATATTTTATTTAAAAAAACTATTTCAATTCTTCATTTATTCAATATTGTACATTGTTTCTTTTAAAATGATTCATTTTTTTTAAATGGTGTTTCTATTTTTTTACTTACGTATGTTCTAAATTGGGTTTGATGGAAGCTTAAATGTATATATAATACAATTTATGTTTTGATAAATGTATTCATTTTTTGGTATTATTTGATAATGGAATGTTCTTTATTATTCTATAATTTTATTTAAATAGAACTCTCTAATTGAACACTAATACTGTCTATTTTTTTCTATATGTCATTGATATTTTTATAATATTTAATTGGTTATTATTTCATAATTTTTATAATTTATTAGTTAAATAATAACAATATAATTTTTAATATTTGTATCTATATGTAATATTTCATTTATTTTCTTTCACTATTTTCAATATTATACTTTTTGATACATTTCATATAGGCCGAAATTTTTTTGAAGGTTTAATAATTTTATATTCAATTTTTTGATATTTTAATAAATATTATGTTTTGTAATTTAAACGAAATATAGATTGTTTGTAATTGGGTATTAATTTTTTAATCTTTTTTCCTTTAGATATATTAAACGTATACAAAATTTAATTGAATTCTATTTTGTTTAATGAATATATATTATATTTAACATGTATTTATATTTTGTTTTGATTTTTTTAAATTAAAATATTTTTTGTATAAAAATAAGGATTTATGTATAAGCCTACTAACCTAACCTCAACCACTTTTATGGGGACCCAATGGTCTAACCTAATGGGAGGTCCATCTTTTATGGATCACACAAATATTGTTTGAATCTTTGAATAGTACACACTACTAGAATATGGGACCATGTATAAGGATGGTTGAGAGCACCTGTATGGTTAGGGATAAGGTTGCCTGCAACAACGCATACCATGTCTGCTAGGTAATTTTGTTCAGCCATCATCCATCACACGTTGGCTCAAATACCAGTTTATCCCAATGGTTTCAATTCAATGTGGGATGTGTGTTTTCTACTAAGATTTCATCACAGTCGTTTCTTCCCAACTATTATTTTATCGACTGTGTAATCTTCCTCCAATCTAGTATAATATATTTTTGCAATTTCGACTAATATTTTCATCTACCTTATCTCCCACGATATTCTGTTGGTTTTCTAGTTTACCTACTTTATAATATCATCAGCATCCTTTCATACCACTGTTTTTTTTCATTTATTTCTTCTCTTTTTTATTTCTTCGTCAATAAATTATATATTGGTAAATTTTATGTATCATTTTCAAACGTTCTTCCATGAACTGCACTCGTATGACCAATATATCTCATATTCTTACACTAAAATTTTTTGTTATTCGTTTATATATATAAGATTCTATTATCATGTATTTCCTATCTCATTTTTTCTTCTAATTTATTCAACATCTACAAAAAATAACAATTTTTTGGATTGCTATTATTCGGCATCTTATATTCTCCTTCTACATTTTTCATCATATTTGTTTTATTTTGAGTTGTTTCTCACAATTTTTTTTCACGGGTATCTCGCTTGTGAAAACCAAAGGGTTTGGTTTATTTTTTTCTATTAGTTTTAAAAATGGTGATTAACATTTCAGTAGTGTAAAAAATTCAATGGTGAGTAATTTTTCCCACCATTGGAACCCAACGAAGACTCTTGGACTCACCTATTGGATAAAAAAAGTGAGAAAATTCAATTATTATTTTCAGTTCAACAGTGGTTATGTTTTTTTTTACCATAGATTTAATTGTTTTTTTCCTTCATTTTCTACATATATCCATTATATTTATTACTTCAACTTCCAAAAGTAGATATTTAAAATTCTATTTAAATGCAGTTTTTTCCCCTCAACTGATTGATGATGTTTTAATAAATTTTATCATTTTTACCATCCAAATCATAATCACATTGTCATATGTTTTATAATTATACTTATAAAATTATTCTTCTAGTTTTTTTCATCCAAAATAATATGAATTATGGTAGTGAAACATTATTAAATTCATTTTATTAAATTTTTTTTATAAAATGATTCTATGTGAAATAAATATAATATTCACCACTTTTATGTTCATTTTTATGATTTGGTTATGTTTTCAACAAGTCTCTATTGGAACCCAATGGTGAGACTAGAGTAACATTTCGTACCCAGTGGTTATAAAATTTTTATTATTCTCATGGAACCTTCTTTGAGATACGTAGAAATGTTTTTTGTTTCTCTTAAATAATTTTATTTTTTCATAAATTAATATAGTATTTTAAACTCTATTGTTTTACCAAAGGACATTTCTAAGGGTGAGTAGTGTCTTAATGCTCTCAGGATTCAATGGTGAGTACTTTCAAACTGTTAGTTACAATTTCCATTTAAATTTTTATTTTCGTAATTTTATTCGAAGTATTTAAAATGATTTACATTGTAAAATGTTAATTATTTTATGTCAAAACGAAATTACAACATGGTTGGAAAAATATTTCTTTCATTTTTAACCCCTGCTCATGGAGATTATTTTTATAAAATTCCCTATTTTTATAACATTGCAATTTATGTTCAAATTAAATAATTATATTATTATTTCAATTAGTTATTTATTTTGATAAGTTTAAAATATATTAATCTAAGTGTGTTAAATATTAATATTAATATTTCATTAATAAATATATGTCTCAGTGTGTTTTTTTCATTTCGACTTCATAAAAATATGGTAATATTCATATTATATTATTATTAATAACTAAAAATTTTAGTTCTTAGATTGGACATAGACACAGTCATATAAATTACTATTTTAATTGTTTATGATATTAGTTTCTAGATAAAAGTCATGTACCTATACAGATGAATTATTAAATAATCATTTGAGAATGCAATTCCTAATGCTTTAAGTATTTATTAAGAATCTTCATTGACTACTAGTATTGTAATGTGATCACTGAGATCTTCATCATCGTAATCTTCTTCCACTGATGTGATCAATGAACATGATCTAAAAAAAATTTCTCCATCTCCAACATAACTAAATTTTTTATTTTTTTTCTTTAATCCTTAATTTTAATTTTTCTAGTCAACTTTTTTCTTTGGTGTTTTTGTTTAATCGTTTATGATCCCAAAAATATCATTGTGTTATCCTCCAATAAAAAATGAGTGTTGGGTTATTCATCCTATAAAAATGGAATTTCATGTTCTTCCACCCAGACAAAGGAAAGGTAGGTTTTGACTCATTATAAATAAAATGGTTATACCACTATGTGTAAAATACATACATTTTTTTGGTTCTGATTTTATAAAATGTTAGTGGTTAGACAAAAATGTGTGATAAAGTTAACTCTATATTTGTATATAGAAAGTTTATAAATCCATTTAAAATTGAGGATTTAGTGGATAAAAATATCATTAAATAGTATAGGTGATTTAAGGGAGGACTTGGACCTTTGTGATCTAAACCTAAATAAAAAATATCTATGTTATCTTTCTTATATCCACTATAACATTTAGCACAATGAAAAATCTATTAAATTTACTCTTTATAATTATAAGTCATAAAAGTCTATTACCCCCTCTATTTAATAATTCCATACCAGGGGATGTAACAATAACTTTTCTAGGTACCTTATATAAAAATAGAACCATTATTTTGTGCATAAATCCAATAAAAGATGGCCATCGGTGTAAACCAATAGATGTTTCTTGAAGAATATGTTATGTTCTTCAATGTATATTTTTATATTATTTCTTCTACCACTCATTTAAGTTTTTATTAACCATGATTATATAATTATGTAATTATATTTTATAATCATATATGTTATTTTTTAATTATGATAACATTAATTCATCCCCTCTTCTATCAATTGGTTTGTAAAATCATCATTCATGTGTATGGTGGACTACTACCTCGTGAACTAATGTCATTCAATTTTAAATTTCCACCTCTCATATTATGGTATGACGATGAATACAAAAAATATATTTTATATTTATAAAATAATTATACCTCTAATTTCAATATATCATAAATACCTTTTTTACTTTCCATTTAGTAATGGATTAGATAACAGTGTTTGGGTGTGTGATGGATTAACACCTCTTGAAGCGATGTGATTCATTTTCAGTAACACTTTAAATGGAAGCTAATATGGCTATATATAATGAATAATTGTGATATATATTGAATAATTATGATATAAATTATATATTTATAATTCGAAAAATATTATATATTATTTAATTTCAGACCTTCTCGCTCCGCAAGGGATTATAATGTCGTTCATCAACGTGTGGACTTCCACCTTCATGAATTGATGTGACAGACTTATCATCAGAACATAATTTTTTTATATATATATAATTATATTTAATTACATAATATAATATATTTGATATTATTATAATTATGGAAAGATAAAATATAATTACCTTCTTTCCATATTGGACATTGAAAAATTGAGAACATTTCCCATACATATATACAACCTACTAGCTCTGTGATTGTAACAAACATAATTTATCAAAAAAGTAACTCATGATTAGTATTAAAGATATAATTTTGGTATAAATATTTTTAATATTTTATTATTATTATTTTGTATATGATTAATTAATTTCATCCTTGACAATTGTCTTCCTACCATATTCCTTTTAACGCATAAGGTGAATATGGTCAAAACAATTGATATAATAATAATTTATTATGTAATTGTATATAACATGGTATTAAGTAAAATAAAATTAATAATATACAACAAAAAATCTCTAAAGAGAGTAATTATTTAACATATATTTATTATTCAGGATGATAAATTCACATATAACAAGTTGAGCTCATTGTATCGCTCTTCCTCATAATTTCCATTCATTGAGGCATATTTTGATGTTATACACCTATTCTCTTTTATGAGGATTATATAAATATCCATTAACATGTTATATTATAAATTTAAATAATATAATGTTTTTTTATAGTTTTTAAATATATTTATTTTTTTGGTCTTCAAATTTAAATATTTTCAAAGTGATATGAGACTTTAATTGAAAAAATATTATCTTTTAATGTTTTCCATCCAACTAATTATTTTTAATTTTAAAATTTTTAAATGAATTTATGAAAATTTTATATGCATATAAAATATTTATGAAGTAAATATTTTCTATTTTTAACTTTATTTTCGAAATACATTAAAAATGAACCTTTTACAAGTTTTATACAGAATATTTTGGCCAATAATAAAAATAATGTTCCATTCTTAATGTACACAGTGAAAATAAATTTTTCTACCACTGTAGAAGTTATTTTATTTAGGGATTCCATTGAAATATTTCATTTTTTCATCGACAAAATACCATATTTTCCATTTTTGGTTATTTGTATTTTTATAACTGGTTTTAAAATGAAAATATTATTTTGGTATTAGAATGTTATTTGAAAAAATGTAAATAAGACGTTAAAACATCTTATAATGAAAAACTGAAAGAATAAAATGTTTTATTCAATTGATTGGTTCTTTTAAATTATATATGATGGGAATTCCTAGATCGAATTGTGTAATCTAGTTATATCTTATTGGATGGGTGGACCCAAAGTGTTATTCAATGCATTAGGTAATGATTGTGTTATCTCTATAAATACATTGTGTTTTTACCATATGGTTGTCCCAATTTATAAATGTTTTTAGGGTTCTAAAAGAATGTAAAGAAATGATGTCCCAAGGTACAAAAATAAATTTTCTATGCATTGAAATGATTTTTCATGGAAATTTTTTGATTTTAATAGGGGATACAAAGATTCATTTTAAAATAATGATAATTATTTTTCAGGATAAAAATGATATGTTTTTACAAAAAGGACATTTATGTGCTTTCATGTTCTTCACTAGAATAACATTTTATTCTTTTTTATGTCCCTTAATGATTTTTTTGTGTTAATCCCGGGTTATTAAAAAAAATTCATAGTATTTATGGATGGGATATGGAAAGTAATATGTAATTTTATTTTTTCTATTAAAAGTTTTATATTATGGAGAAAATGGATGCATATAGGAAGTGTCCAAATTTTATTATATTCTTATCTTATATATAAATTATGACCTAATTCTCTACAACTCTAAACTTAAAAATACCCTCAAATATAAGGGAAGGAAATATTTTCATAACAATCATGAATATTTAATGTCTAAGGTTGGTTCATTATAGAAAGAATAATAATTGTATCATTGCATAATATCCCCCAATAAATTATAAGTAATAAAATATATTTCACCTTATATAGAAAATTATTTGTAAATAAAAATATATATGATTGTTTCTATTTGAAAATATCTTTTCACTGATAATAACTTATTAAAACAATTATTTTAGAAGATATATCAGAAATTATAATTTTTTTAAATAACCGTGAAATGTTATAATTTAATCATTAAAAATATTTTAAAACATTTCATATAAAAATATCCTTCCCTCTTTGAAAAATAATTTTTAAAATATAATTTTTAGTTAAAATGTATTTATTTTAGAAATACCTAGAAAACATATAAATTAATATTTAAAAACATTTTAAAAAAATATTGTGGAAAATTTCTATTCTTCTTCAAAAAACATTTCTAAAATATATAACATTTTTAAAATAATATTCTTTGAAAATAAATTTAAATTAATATACTAGAAGATTACATGAAAATATTATCATAATAGAAGGATATTACTTTCATGATTTACACATTATGACAATGATTCCTTTCAATGTTTTAGTAAAGGCCAAACATGCATTTTATAAAAAAAACATGATGATAACTATCAAAAAATATTAAAAAACACCAAAATGGTTAAAATTGACATCGTTATTTTATTTAAATAATTACATATTCCTTTTAAAATAATCTCAGAAAACATGGCTTTTGATGAAAAAGGGTTTGGATCGAAATGAGAAATAATGATAATTAGTCTTAAAAATATTATTTTGACCATTTGAGTACATAATCAGAAAACAAATGAAGGAAAAATTTGTGCTCTAATGAAATAATAATAGGATAATAAATTTAAAGAGTTTATTTTGATATTTAACATAATAATTCATCATTATTATCTTAATCGTAAACAATCATGATTGATGATGAGATTGAAACATAATGATGTTACCACTTTGATAGAAATGAATCCTAATGAAAAATTAAGGATAACTAAGAATGAAACATATAATATAATTAAAATGATTATATTTATGAAATAAAATTTTAAAGGGTAAGTATATACACCTCACATAATAAGATAGTGTCAAATCGTAACTTATAGCCCCAAAGAAAACAATTTGAGACAAAAAGAAATCAATTAACAATTGTTATGTTTTTAAAAGTAAATCCCATGAAAGAGATATCCTAAAATGGATATTTAAAAGAAAATAAATTTAACGATAGTATTCATAATATAAATTAATTTTATTTATATAAACACCATATCATAATCAAGTGGTAAATATGACATGTTTCTCACAGAAAAATTAACGCGAAACAGAAATCCATTACATCTTTTGTAATATGATAGATCACAAGACCCAAAAAATAATAAAATCAACTGAAACATAAAATATAATTAAAATAATGATATCCATGTTATAATATGTCAATTGTAAAATATATGTACAATAAAAAATAAACTAGTGGTGTATTTTCATATGTCTCCAAGAAAAAATAGAGAGACTAGAAATCACATACCATAAGTCTCATGTTCATTCAAAAACATTTGAAATTCATATATAATAAATATTAATTTATTATTAATATTCTATAGGTCCATAAATCGATATATAATATAATATATGATATACTAATTGACATTAATTTCCCTAATATTAAAAATTCCATATTACTGTCACGTTTAGGACAATAACTATTTTTTGCATGTATATTTTGATTCGTTAATTTTTGTCCATTTACAATGATCTTGTTTTATAAGATAAATAATGATAACCATGATATAAATATAAAATATAATAATTATATATATATATACATATATATTTATTAGTCCATAAATATTATATATGGATAATGAAATAATTCATTCACGGAGACAATAGGTCGTACGTACGTATAAACATTGTTTCCATTTTCTCAATGGATTAGGGAAAATAAATATAAATAATATATTAATGTAGACACCATGATATGTTTTTCATGCACTTATGTACAATTGATGATGTATTTCCATGTATCACGACTCAAAATGACATCGACCTGGCTCGAAAAGATTGCAGGGCGATGGGGGTCAGTGACGGTAGCAAAAGTAGCAGCCCGAAGGGATAAGACTGCAACCCGACACAGATCCCAATAAGGGGTGTCGGGGCACAACTCCTACATAACAGAGAAAATTATTTGGAAATTTTCATAAAGTGGATCTCAAGGTACCTTCAAACAATTACCTATGCGCCACCATTCTAGAGCTGATTAAAGTAATAATTTTAGCTAAGTCATAAAGGTGCCACCCAAGTATACCCAAAACCACTGGTGATGAAAAATTATTGCTGGGTACACCCATCCAGCATACATCCACCTTCATTCCACATTTATACCATAAAACCGACTTGCTAGCCCATAATCCTTTCCCTCAGGGTCCCATTTGTTTGTATAAATAGACCACTGAGACCTTTTTTTTATAGACAGATTTTCAAGAAGCTCAATTACTGATCGGGACATCGTAGTACTTCGCCCCAGTATTTTAAAATGTTCATGGAAGTTATTTAACACTTTGAGTGGAGGGTTTAATGGAGGATCATTGGACCTAAGTCCTTTTAGTGTTTGAATACTATAACACATGCCACCCTAAAGCACACAGCTTCCCCAAATCAGAAATACTTGTGCAATGCCTATTACATTCATATGAATATGATCACCCTACTTAAGGGATCTACTGTGAATACTCCTGAAGGATTAAGTATGGTCTCACCCATGTATTACCATATAGGTGGTTCTTTGCTTATGTGTACATTAGTTCACCCAAGTCAACTTGTGCACCCATACTTGTGTGACCTTTTCTACTTGAGCGCCTTTTTTTGATACACGTAATCTCTTGAGTTTACATACCATAAAACCTTAATCAAATCCATTAATAGACATGATTATTCATCCTTGGATCCCTTGTATGAATGGGATTCTTTCAAGACCTCCACAAAAACTTCCGGACATATCAAACCATCGGGAAAGGCTTATCAGTGTGTCTTCTATTTGGGTTTGTTTTTCCTCAGTCATGGGTTTCTAACATTTTTTTCATGATGGTGCTAGAATTCATGGAGTTTATGTGGGTTTTATATCCACATTCACATTGAACATTATCCCGGAAATTGTTTTGGGAACCTCCCAATTTGGAGGAAGGTTGGGTCCTGGCCTCTCCCTTCCAGAAGAGATGGCCTGGAACATCATGTATCTGGTAGGGACGGTAAAGTTCACACGTGATTTTCCATGCCAGTATAAGAGATGTCTACCTCCCTAACCAGGATCATCTTTAGGGTAGCCATCCTAGTGTAATCCCCTAACCTTCATCCATTGCTTCTTACATTGTACCCTTGTCCACTGTAAATAGAACATAGGAATTCTCATCACCTCTCCCTCTTCCATCAGCGGAGGAGGAAAAATTTGAAATTGTAAGTTCTTTTATTGAATCATTAATATCCTTTTGTTTCTCACACCAAGCATGAGTCACACGAGCTTACAGATTTGAAATGATTACAACATGTGCAGAAACACAATGGAGAATGAAATATGAGAACTTTTATTCCCACCATAATTGGGTTACGTAGGTAGATTTCTCATGGCCTGATCTCACATGATATCCTCTTCAACAATATAGCCCTAAATACCTTAATCTGGTCTTCCTCCATCAGAATATTCCCTATATTAAACCCATAAATCACCATGGAATCGTTTTTTGGAAGTAATCACAAACTCATTTCTCTAAAAATACTATACTCTCCAATGAAACATATCGCACTACGTGGGAATTAATTTTTATCTATACGAGATACGTAGGAAGCCTCCATGAGGTTCAAATAAAATATCTTAAATCTACCCCGTTCTCCTTGGGCCATATTTCTAACATGGTCTGATTCTACTTGAAAAGCCGTATCCTTTCCATGTTCCTTGGGCTACATCAACATAATTACCACACTATGTTTTGGATAAGAACCTTTCTATTAGATTTTATTACTACATGACACTAAACTCTATGTATAGGTCCTTATCACATGACCTGAAAAGGTATGATGTGTCCTATTCAGTGGCACCGAAATATTAGGGTTTTGATTACTTTTACATGGATAGTTAGGTAGACCATTTTATGGGCATGATCCCAAGATCAAACCAAACCATCAACTAATTAGATTGAAATAAATTCTAGAGTGCCCCACTAAGAGGATTACATACCAGTATAATCATTATGATTATGAAAAGAATCTTCAAATAGTATATTAGAGCATACAATTGGTGGAGAACCTTGAATAAATAAGAATATCTCTATTGATATGGAACCTTAAATACATTCTGATGATTCTAAATTTTACACTTGTTAATAGGTGATTGAAAATTCGTAGGGAAAATTATTCCATACTAGGGGAATTAATAAGGATTCAAGAATATACCATAACTTTATAAAAAGAGTCCCAGAGTATAAAATAAGTCCCCCAAAAAGGGTGTGATTAGTCTGACCTCCCATCCTCTCAACAACTATATGTTTCTAACTATCTTACAGTTTTAACATTTTGAATGCCTACATTTGGAAAGAAGGTGCCTTTTGGATAAATAACTATTGGATATTTTCATTTCCATGAATAAATGTAATGGAAACCGCTTTGAACTAGTGATTCTGAAAAATAGAATACATGTTTCAAGGATATAGAAAACAAAAATGGTGAACCTGACATGAATCCATAACCAATTTAATAATGTTACCCCCATGTTAGGCCACAATCAATTGATAAAGGATGGAAAAAAATCATTCATCTATCCATCTAAAAAGATTACTCTTTAATGGAGTTTGTTGTTTTTTCATGTTTTCCTCAGAATTATCATCCCTCCAAAATGGATTTCTTCAAAAAATCATCTATGAACATCTCAACGGCAGCTTAAGATGGATCCACATCCACGGAAAATATGTCATCATCTACTCAGCTTCTTCAACGCCGGGTCTCTATGTTGATCTTAAAATAATATCACTGGAAAAGTACAATCCTGACATTCGAGGCTGATCGAAAGGCCCTGCAGGTCAATAATAATCCTCGATCATCCAGCGAATGCTGACCAATGATCAAGAAGAAAATGGTTCCAACCACCTTATTCAACCATTTTGGGTTCTTATCCCCGAAGCACAACAATAAATCCCTCATGTACTAAAGATAGGTGGACCAAGAGGCCAATAAAGGCCTCAATTCAGAAATACATGAGTATTTCCTGAGTACTCCCACCAGTAATCGCGACCAGAAGAATATGGTTGTAGTGAAGCCCCGACACTACGGTGGAGTTGCATCCGGACATTCGACTCAGTTCTCCCAAACCCGTGCATGCAAGACAAACTACCAGGGACAACGTTTGGTCTACAGGGAGTAGGTTCTTACCACTACCACTTTTTGATAAGTCCATCAACCTAACTTGATGGAAGACAACGAGCGGGCACATACACCCGTCTGTCGTAATTTTACTGCTCAGCTGTCTCATCTAGAAGCAAACCACCAATACCACCAAATAAATATTATAGAGTATCGTGACTAGGCATGTACACCTGCTTAAAATTTATCAGCCTGTCAGTAGGCTCGTGTGACTTCATTTAAAGATGCTCACCAATCTAATTTGGTGTCAACTGGTAAAAAAACATACACATGTTTACAATCACTAATTCCACCAACTTTATTTTCTGTGTTTATTGAAGAAATTATATCAAACATATATGATGGGAAACAGCTAGAATGCATATTCACCAACCAAATTTCATCAAGTCTGTCAATAGTCTCATTTGGTAGTGTTGATTCAATAAGGTTTTCCTTATGACATTTCCATTCCTTCTTGTTTTGAAAATCACAAACACCTTATACATAAGAAAATTTAAATTTTACCTCCATAAGGAAAAGATTCTTCTTTAAGGAAATTTACCCTAACCTAGATTTTATTATACATAGCAATATTTTTCATTAGTACAAAAACTGGATTCATACCCAAAATCTCAAAAGTCATATAATGTAATGATTTGGAGCATTCTGTTATTAGGATCCGAATTCTGGATGTGAACAATAGTGAAGTTCCAATCCGAATTATTGACTCCGATCATTCATGAGTTCGACTCCATACTCTTAAGTAGTTAGACTCCGAACTCTTATTAAGTTCGACTCCAAATTCTTAAGTAGTTCGACTCTGAACTCTTATATAGTTCAACTCCGAACTCTTATGATGTTCGACTCCGAACTCTTGAGTAGTTCGACTCCGAACTCTTAAGTAGTTCAACTCCAAACTCTTATGTAGTTCGACTTCGAACTCTTAAGTAGTTCGACTCCGAACTCTTAAGTAGTTCGACTCCAAACTCTTATGTAGTTTGACTTCGAAATCTTAAGTAGTTCGACTCCGATCTCTTATGAAGTTCGACTCCGAACTTTTAATAGTTCGACTTCAGACTCTGGAAGTTCAGATTCTGATCTCTGGTGAAACCAGACTCCGAATTCCTATAAAACAGAATCAGATCATTTCTTAACATAGACTCCGAATTTTATTTTGGTTAGACTCTGAACTTTTAATTTTCTAATACTCCAAAATTTTGTATGGCTTTTAATTACATATGTTTCATTTAAAAACGATGTTGTACATTCAGTTATACATGATTTATTATTAAACGATGCCGTTCATTCTGTTTCTAATTAACCGTTTGTTGAGTTTCACGTGTACAGGTCCCTCCGAATTTCATGGATAATATGATCATTGGAGGAGGGAGCCGACCATTGGAACTTTTCCTACAAATAAGAGCTCATTTGAAAGAGATCAACACCAATTTGATCGATCTAGAGACCACACTCTATTAAGGTGATTCCTAGAGAGAGAAGCTTTTCAAGCCTTGTGCATACTGAACCGCTCGTTCAGATTTCTTAGTGTGACTCCGAATGTTGTTGATTACATTCGAGGACTTCCGGGGATAGGAAGACAAAGGTGCCGACTACCTTGATGTTTGAAGGCTTCCTTGCTGAGGAAGACAGAGGTTCCTACTACCTTAAATTTGAGGGCTTACGGAGATAGCAAGACAAATATTCCAATCTTTGTATCGAGGGCTTACCTTGGTGTGGGTAAGACAGACTTTATTGAAAGTATAAATCAAGGGACCATTATCCAAGGTTATTGGATACCCTTCTCTTTGGGTTAAAAGACTTATATCTTGTTACTTGTACTTTTACTACTTGTTTGTTTCCGCTGCATATTGTATTGTATGGAAAGTATAATCTTCTTATATTTCCATACACTTGTACTCTGATTATTTTAGATTCTATACGCTTTAAGGTAGAATCTCATATTGTAAACTTTGGTTCCAATTCTCCAATTGGTGATTAGAGGTGTTGTCAATTTTTTATGTTTAACTTTATTAAACATAGTTTATTCCTTGTCTAAGGAAATTTTTAAAGTGTACAATTCACCCCCCCCCCCCTTGTATATTGAGCATCTAAATCGTTATTTCGATCCTACAATTGGTATCAGAGGAAGTCACAAAAATACTTATACACACATATATGTTTTTCTTGCTCATTTTTAATTGTACTTCATCCTTTCTTACAATGTTATTTGTCATTCTGAACTTTTTCATTCTGAACATTGTTATTCCGAACAGTGTCCTTCAGAATTTTCATTCCCAACTTTGTGGTTACGAACTTTTTCGACTAACCAGTTTTGTTGCCCATGTTTTTTTAAGAATGGAAGGAATCGATGTTGGTTCTATTGACAATCTAAACCCTACAAGACCACCAATCTTTGATGGTAATGACTATGAGTATTGGAGAGATTGAATGAAGACTTTTTTTATCAATAATGTAGTGGATAATTTCATAATGTTTACTGGTGATTATAAAATTCATGATAAGGAAGATAGAACTTTCACCAACCAGGAAAAGAAAGAGTATCAACTCAAATATAAGGTACGCAATACTGTACTATGTTCAATGAATAGAAATATATATAGCCAAATTTATTCATGTGAAGCAGCTAATTGTATCTAGAAGAAGTTAGAATATACACACATTGGAAATTCTAAAGTGATTGAAACTATGAGAGCTACGCTTAGAGCTGAATACCATGGATTCAATTTTCCGTATGGAGAACCAATCTATAAGGTTCAACAGAGATTTATAATTATCGTCAACAGCTTACAGTCTATGGGAGAAAATGGGTTATATGATGAAGACCTTATGGATAAGATAATTGATATTATGCCCAATGAGTGGGAATCAAAGAGAACAGCTATAGATGAGAACAGGAAAGTCACTAAAATTTATCTTGATGAACTATTTGGAACTCTTCTCCAACATGAAACAAGAATGAAGAGAGATGCTGAAAACATAAAAAAGAAGAATGGAAATGGTACTGTTTCTTTTAAAACAACATCGAATCATATGAAAGCCAAGAATTCTAAGAGAGTAACCAGATCCAAGTCTAAGAAGGTGGTTATTCAGTCAGAATCTAGTGAAATTTAAGTCTCCGAAAATGAGTTAGAAAATCTTGCTCAAAGGATGAACAAGATAGCTAACCAGAGGAGTTTCCAATCCAAGTATAAGAAAAAAGAAAAGAAATAAAAGAAATATAGAGATGTTACTTGTTATGAATGAAAGAGAGCTGGACATATTATACCAGATTTCCCTTTTCACAAAAAAAAAGAAAGGAAAGGAAGGCATTCTGAAATTAACAAAAGAAGTATTAAAAAACCAATGCTATGAAAGTTATGGAAGCAAATGACACCTGGAGTGCCAGTGGTGGTGACTCTTCAGATGAATCATCTGATTATGAATCATCAACACAGAGGAATCTTGGTCTTATAGCCAGATTACCCATTAACAATAATTGCTTTATGGCTAAGGTACAAAATGATGAATCATTGACCAATGTATTTTTAAATTCTAATGATTGTATGTATTATAACTATTCAGATTAAGAATCCTCTTCTAATGAAGAAAATACTTCACCTACCAGTGATGAATTTTCTAGTTTTGCTGAAATTCTTGAGATTGAAAATTCTAAACTCAAGAAAAAACATGATAAGGAAAACTCTAGGAATTCTATTCTTACAAAAGAGATATCAAATATTTTTAAAGATCCTGATAGGAAAAATGCTGATTTTGTAAAGATTTCAAAAAATCATGAAGAAGTAAATTCTTAGAGGAACAAACTTTCTAAAGAGTAAGAACAAGTGATTTTTAATAAAAGTGTTTTCGAGCATAGCTCTAGTTCTAAATCTAATAATTTTGAAGATAAAAACTTGGTTATTAATCTCAATTCCGAAATCCTTTCCTTAAAGAAGTGTTTATCAAACTTTACCCATGGTAAAGAAAATTTTCATAAAATGTATTCTCAAATATGACCTTTAAGAAACAAATCTATATTTCGTTATACCCATGCAAAACTAATTTTTAGTAACAACTACATTGTTCCACAAAGTGACCCATTTTGTACCAACTGTCAATGTGGTGGTCACTGGGAAAATAATTGTTCTTTAAATAAAACCCAATCTCTAGGTTTTCATAATGCCTATTTTTCTATTAAAGTGTGGGTTCCTAAAATTTGATTGTCTGGAAATCTCAGAACGAAACATGTTTGGATTCCGAAAGTCTAATTCTTTTCGTGTTTTCAGGAAGATAGAGGATGTACCAACAACAATACATGGTACATGGACAGTGGATGTTCCCGGAACATGACTGTTAACAAAAGCTATTTTGAAAAGATTATCAAAATGAAAGGAGGAAAGGTAACTTTGGGAGATAATGCTAAAGGAGATATCATTCTTCAGTTTATCAGAACGCAAGATCAACATGCTGATATTTTCACAAAATGATTACCCTACGATAGATTTGAATACATTAAACAAAATTTATGAATGATAACCGTAAGGTAATCATTCTTCTTTAACTTCTTGTTGAACTATTCTCTTAACAGTAATAAACTCCTTTTCATAGGGTGAGTATATTTGATTGTTAGTGTAACAAAAAAATTTCATTGTTAGTTTTCCAAACTTTTCAGAACTGATGTTTGCGGAATTGAAATTTATGAAACATAAATTTCAGAAATAGGAATTTCCAGAACTGAAATTTTCAGGATTGAAATTCTTGGAATGAAAACATCCGGAATGGGATTTTCGTACTGGAGTTTTTGTAACAAAATTTTCGTACTGGAACGTTCGTGATGAGATTGTTTTTAAATGTAGTCCTTCAAGAAGAATATTACCAATTACGAACAATCTTTCGAAGCCAATCTAAAAACTATGATTTCCTTAGTTATAGTTTCGTAATCATTTTTTTCTTGCTGGTATTTTCATGTGTTTTTTTTAATTTGGATTCTAGTTTTCCTCAAATCCGGATGTTTTCCTTAAAACCTCAAAAGATCGGAGTCATGTTTTTCCTTGTCGGAGTGTTTTCAACGGTCATATCAGGTCAAAGCTTTTTCAACCGTTATATGGCTTTTGGAAGACCAAAGATCACATCCATCGCCTATAAAAAGGGGACCCCAATTGTTGTCCCACATAGGTTTTGAAAGCTTTTGCATCTCAAAGCCTGACTTCACTTCTTAATAACGGTTCCGAACATTGAAAAGTCATTCCAAATCTTTAAGATTTCTTTACTCTGAATTTCTCTATAAGATACATTTCAAGATATGTCAACTGTGATATCAATTTCTAAGTGGTTAGTCATTAGGGAAAGGTTAGTTCATCCAGATTTCGACAAGATCGATTCTATTGTAACCAAGAATATAAAGTTGAATTGATGGGAAGATATATGCATGTTCAAGTCATAAATGTATGATCCGGTGTATACTGATTTGTTGATAGAGTTCTAAAAGTCTGTTTCCTTCCAAATGGAAGATGGCAGAGAATGGTTTTCTTTCAAATCCTATGGCAAGACATATGAGTTATCCTAAACCAAGGATATGAGTTTGGTTGGTTTGTCCTATGAGGGGGAAGCTGAGTTTCGCTCACACAAGCTTCCACATGAGCGAGGAAGTTTCAACAAGGTGAAGGCCTTAAAATGCCTAGGATTTATGGATGCTACATCGGCTATGATTGCTTATCTCACTCTGAACTACAAAATTCTTCAGCTTTGGGTGCAAGGATTTCTGGTTCCAAGAACTGGTGATAAAGATAATTTGATGAAAAGTGATATCTATGTTTTAGATTTCTTGGTGAATCTAAAAAACATAAATTTGATGAGGCATGTCTTGATTACGATCAAGAACATCAAGGAAGGTAATTTTAGAGATCAAATAATTATGTACCATGATTTAAAATCGAGGATGATAGTTTGGTTCTTAGAATCCTTCATGGTTGCATGCAAATCAAAATTCCGGAATTGCATGCTTATGCTGGTGAGTGATGATACCCTCAATAGGATGAAGATGGTTTTTTCCAGTGAATCAGGAGAATTTTACCCTCTATCTGTGGAAGAGGTTGAAGCAGCTCAGAAAGAAACACAGAATCTTAAACTATCCAAAAAGACAAGGAGGAAGAGGAAGGTCAAGGAAGTGGTTTCTAATAATGAAAATCCCCAAGCTAAGGAAACTCAGTCTTCTCCCCCCAATCCTAAGAAGAAAAAAACATATACAGATGAAGTAGAAGCTAAGTGGAGGGAAGACAAAGAGAGGAGGAAGGAATGGGATCCACAATTCAGATTGGACCATGCATAGGCTAAGGACTTAAAAGAAAAAGCTGCGGAGGAGCTAGAGAAACGGGAGAAGGAGAAGAAAATGAAAAAAATGAATTCTGAAGCTGAAGTAGTGCAATCATTGCTGAAAGCTAAAAATTTAGCTTCCATAATGCTTACCATTCCATAAACGTTTGGTTATGAACATTATTTACCATAAACTATAGCCAACAACTATGTCACTCCAGATAAATCCAAGGGAAAAGAAGTAGTTGAAGAAGATAAGAAAGAAATTGTTGATGAAGTAGAGGATGAAACTGAGGAGTAAGAATAAGAAGTAGAGGAAAGTGAAGATTTGGATACCCTGATCAAGAAAGTACATGACTATAAAGATAAGGCTGAATCCACAAAATTAGTTACTCCAGGAAAGGTAGATGAGGAAGCCAGTAAGAATGATGATAAGAAACAGCAAGAATAAGACAAAAATGACTTCTATGATGAGGAATAATGTTATGAGAGGAATTATCTTGAGGAAGGAAATGAAAAACAAAAACCAGATGAAGACTAGATCGTTCTAGTGTCCAAATCCGAGGAAGTACACCATAATAAGGAACCTATTCCGAGAGCTGATAAGGGGAAGCAGAATCTCATGGAGACACCTATAAAAGATGTCATCAGGAAGAAAGAGGTTTGTGGCACATCTATAAGAACATTGGTGCAAGATGAAGAAGATCAGTCTCCAAGAAATGTTTCTGATTCGAAATCATCATCTCATGGGAATGATTTTTTGGTTCAATCTCAGAAGAAGTTGGTGGAGACCATTCTGATTTTTCCAACTATGGATTCCAGATGTTAGATACTGCAATAATGATTGAATCAGAAATCAGATTTTTTATCCATGGTCATGGATAAGTTTGTGAAGATAGAAGCTAAACAGAAAAGTTTTCTTATCGATTATGATGTTCATAGAAAGTCTTGTAGTACGGTAACAAAGTGGTCTAACATAGTTGATGAAGATTTAGTTCAGTTTGAGTGTTTTTAGGATGAAGTTCAAAATGATTTTGAAATGGAGGATAAAATGTTTAATGAGATTTATGAAAAGCTAACCCAAGAGAAAAATTCTCAGAATCAACAGGTCAGAGACCTGAATGGGAAGCATAAATCAGTTTCTCAGAATTGGAAAACTGAAAGAGATTTCTAGATTGAGTTTCAGTAGAAGATGGAAAAGAAAGTTGAAATAATAAAGTTGCAGACAGAATCCTTGGAGGCTCAGGTAGAAGCATTAAAATTCCAAGAGGAAAATGTAAAATCCTTGGAGAGGCAAGGTGAGGAAGACCAAATAGACTTAAATAAACTCCAAACCATTTTAAAGAAGCTCATACCCAAGGAAAAGGAAGACAAATTAACTCACTCCAATCTTTTGTTGTAATTGTCTTTCTTTTTAAAATTTTCCAACTCTAATGAAATGATTATTTGGTTGGTTGTATCTTGTCATATACTAATGTTTCATGTACCATACTTTTTTTCCATTACCTTCAATTCTTTTTGAAAATCACAAATGGGAGAAGGAAAAAGAACTACCCCTATGGAGGAGAAAGGAAAAATTTATAAGAGAAATATCCTTAATGAAAGGGGGAGTTTCCCACTACGATGTTTTTTATTCTTACAATAATGAAATCTCCACTCCAGAAACTCAGAATAAAACCCTTAGAGTTTCAATGCCTAAGGGGGAGGTAGTTGTATTCATTTTCATCCGTGAACAAAGGGAGATAAGTTTTAATTTCAAAGTCTAATGAATTTTTTTTCAAAGTACTTATATTCTTTTTCATAAGGATGTTTGTGCATTCCAAAAAGGGGGAGACTGTTGAGTCAACAAGGTTTTCCTTATGAATTTTCTATTCCTACTTTTTTTTGAAAATCACAAAAAACATATATGTAAGAAAATTGAAATTTTACCTCCATAAGGGAAAGTTACTTCTTTAAGGAAATTTTCCCTAACCTATATTTTCTTATACATAGAAATATTTTTCATTAGTTCAAAAACCGGATTCATTACCAAAATACCAAAAGTCATATAATTTAATGATTTGGAGCATTCTGTTTTTAGGATCCGAATTCTGGATGTGAACTGTAATGAAGTTCTAATCTGAATTCTGGACTCCGAACTTTCATGAGTTCGACTCCAAACTCTTAACTAGTTCGACTCCGAACTCTTATGAAGTTCGACTATGAACTCTTAAGTAGTTCGACTCCGAACCCTTATGTAGTTCGACTCTAAACTATATTGATGTTCGACTCCGAACTCTTAAGTAGTTAGACTCCGAACTCTTAAGTAGTTCGACTCCGAACTCTTATGTAGTTAGACTCCGAACTCTTAAGTAGTTCAACTCCGAACTCTTAAGACATCCGACTCCGAACTTTTACTAGTTTGACTTCGAACTCTGCATGTTCAGATTCCGATCTTTGGTGAAACATGAATCCAAATTCCTATAAAATATAATCTGAGCATTTCATAACATAGACTGTGAATTTTATTTTGCTTAGACTTTGAACTTTTAATTTTCTAACACTCCGAAATATTGTATGGATTTTACTTACATATGCTTCATTTCAAAAAGATGTTGTGCATTTATTTATACATGGTTTATTGTTAAACGATGACATTCATTTTGTTTCTAATTAACCGTTGGTTGAGTTACACATCTACATGTCCCTCCAAATTTCATAGAAAATATGACAGTTGGAGGAGGGAGCCGACCATTGGAAATTTTCCTATAAATAGGAGCTCATTTGAATGATCTCAACAACAAGTTGATCGATCTAGATACCACACAATATTAAGGTGATTTCTAGAGAGAAAATATTTTCAAGCCTTGTTTGTACTGAACTTCTCGTTCAGATTTCTTCGTGCAACTCCAAATGTAGGTGATTACATTTGAGGACTTTCGGTGATATGAAGAGAGAGCTGCCAACTACCTTGAAGTTCGAGGGATTCCTTGCTGAGGAAGACAAAGGATCCAACTACCATAAAGGTGAGGGCTTGCGGGGATATCGAGATAGAGATTACAATCTTCGTATCGAGGGCTTACCCTGGTGTGGGTAAGACAGACTTGCTTGAAAGTATAAATCAACGGACCTTTATCCAAGGTTGTTGGATACCCTTCTCTTTGGGTTAAAAGACTTATATCTTGTTACTTATAGTTTTACCACATGTTTGTTTCCACTGCATATTTTATTGTCAGGAAAATATAATCTTCTTATATTTTCTTACACTTGTACTCTGATTAGTTTAGATTCTATACGCTTTAAGGTAGAATCTCATATTGTAAAATTTGGTTCCAATTCTCCAATTGGTGTTTATAGGTGTTGTGAATTTTCTTAGTTTAACTTTGTTAAAAATAGTTTTTTCCTTGTCTAATGAAATTTTTAAAGTGTACAATTCACCCCCCCCCCCCTCTTGTATATTGAGCATCTAAATAGTTATTTCGATCCTACAGGTAGAACATGGAGAATTCATTCAGAAGACTGCGACAACAAATTTGGTGTAGAACCAACTGTCTGCCCCCATGCATGAGTAATTTCAATACCAATTGACAAGAAAAAGGAGGACAGGAAGATGCATATACACATAATCCCGATACGAAATGGATATATATTCCCATTCTGGTCGCTAAAGTCACCAAACATATCTTATCAATGGTGAATTGGATTACACAAATCTCTTCCAATATTCTAGAATCATATCAGGATATTATGACAACTACATAAGCAGTACTAGGGGAATAGACACATAAACATGTCCCACAAATTGAATTATACATAGGCATGCAATCCTAGAGCAGATACATACATTTTTTCCAGTCCAAGAGGTTCATGTTTCATACACCCCCATATCATACAGACAACTAGATCGGGATCATAAACCCTTTCCAATTAAAGGTAATTGGTCTGTTATAGTTACCAATCCAAGGAAAGCACATACAAAATCCCATGATAGTCTCTTTTCATATAATGTGGCCCAAATTTAGTATAAGAGAACATCCAAAAATAAGTCTTGAAGAGCATTATTGTAATCTAAAGAGTCTAACTACTATTTGTATCGTCTTAATGTTGGAGTTCATGAAGCTCATAGATATTTATCTGTTTCAGATGATGATCTTATCCTCTGACTACCAAATTATGAGATTGGTAGTAGTAATTATGATGTTCCACATCAGACACATCATCATGATGGATTGAATCATGAGAATTCAGTAATTCTAGAGTGACTACCTTTGGACGAGAGCCAGAACAACTGTATTTGTAGAGACCCGAAACTTGACGTACATGGACATTACATTAATTTAGTGGAATACATAATACATAACAAAAACACACATAAGGACCGTAATAGTTTAGTGTCTTTGGAAACTTGGAACATAATCTTCTAATCGTGGTGAAAGATCTTAAACATCTCCCATAATGATCTTCCCCTTTTTTTCTTACCTAAAACCTTTCTTTATATCCTGAGGAAAAGAAAACATAAAAAGGGTGTGCTCAAATGCTCAGTAAGGGTAAGCATGGATAAAATAAAACAAACTATATACATTTGAACATAAAAACATGAACACAATGTTTAAACATCAAAACCTTGAGAAATGACACAAAACATGGAAGTACGTAAGGCATAGATCATAAAAAAACATTAAGAATGATAAAATAGCATGGGAAAATACATGTAATTGTGGGAACCATTATGCACAGGAAATGATTTCCATAGTAGCCAAGGCATTTCTGCCAAGACCATCTTAGTGGACAAAGTCCCTTTCTGAATCGAGTTCACTCCTCGTTCTAGTCCTGTATTACTGAACCGATTTAACTTGCCGTTCCATCCATGTTTATCTCATGAGATATAAATATTTACCCAATGTATTGGAGGGAGATATAGGTCCCACACATCTCATAATGAAATCATTCTTATTTGATCCACAAAATAAACACACATCATTCATAAAAACCCAATAAATAAAATGGGTTTCATAAACATCATCCCATCATCACATAATCCATATAAAAGAAATGGATATCATTTCATAATAAGAAAAGGGAAACCATTTAAATCATAGAGACATTATACTTGAAACATACACATATGAAATAATGTCATCTTAGATGAACAATGGTTTTGATAAAACACTTTAAATGAATTCATGAGGAAAATATCCTTTTTTCTTCAAAATCATTTTCTTTTCACAAAATGTCATGCAATTTTAAAAGAAAAGGATTTTGTTGAAAATAGTCATGAAATCTTTTGGAGGAAGCTTCATGAAAATAAGGCTTTATAAAACTGTAAAAAATTCGTTTGTGCCGTATAAGTTAAGAAAAACATTATTCTCGTACTTTTGCCGGAAAAGTCAAAAAAGTACCTCGTAACGTAAAACAAAAGAAGGATTCCTTACATACCATGTAGTAAAAGTCAAAATGGGTAAAAAGGACTTTAAAAATACATGAAAAAACATTTATAAAACATGGAAATCGATGATAGAAATAACCCCAGTAAATACTGACGAATAAGCAATCTCAGATAAAAATGAGATTTGAAAAATCATCCCTTACCTTAGGTCTGATATGCTTAATATGTATCCAAACCTCCTGTATAATGATTTAAATAATGTTATTGACTTATTACAGAATCATATTAATTGTTATGATATCATATATGGTTCACTTATGACTTTATATTACTCGTTCTTTTGTAAATTCCATGTTAAAGAGCGTTTTGGGTTAAATCGTATCATTTGTCGTCCGTGTTTAGACTTGTAATTATTCATATGATTAATTAGATCATGATTACTTACATCCTGAATGTAAAACATGATTTAAATATAATATATATTCAGAATATACATATATATAATAGATCGATAAATGGAAAGAAATTCACCGTTCATGGAAACGGTAGGCCGTACGTACGCATGAACGTTGTTTTCGTTTCCTCATTGAATTGAATGGAATTACTTGGATGACATACATACATATATATATATGAATAAATCCAGTATCATTATTATGTCATATATTTCATGATTACTTATTATATATACTTTATAATCATTTATGAATGGTTAATGATTGAGAATGAATCTCATCGCATCGTGGAGACGGTATTCCGTACGTACGCACGAGCGATGATATCGTTCCCATGATCGTTGAATTTCATTGGAGTGTATGTATACTATTACAGAAACAATATAACTTTATAATAATTACAAATAATTATTATTTAAACCATTATACCCATCCAATTAAGGTGGTGGTGGAAAATAGATTACACCATGGCGTGGAGACGGTATTCCGTACGTACGCACGCGTGGTGATTTCTTTTTCTGTAGGATGGATAGATTATGAAATAGGGTTGTTTCATACATATAATTACATATCAGTATATTATTCATACTAATGTTATTACTTAGTAATAAAATAACCTAAGAAGAAGAAGTGGAATAAGAAATAATGTTGAATGAATCGGTAACAGGCATTACCTCTTCTTTGAAGCGCCTCTTTGAGACCTCCTCTTAGGGCACTAAAATTGGTCTTTGAAGAATACCAGGACCACTAGGATGTTTCTAGTGAAGTGGGGAAGTAAAATGGGAAGGGTTTGGCCGAGCATGAAGGCTCAAATTGGTGTGAGGACGAGAGGGAGGAGGTGCCCTTTTATAAGGGAGGAGAGGGGCACATTGGGAATTCATAAAAATATTAATTTATAATAAATCTAACCCCACTTAAAAACCTAAAAAAATGACTCATATACAAATATTAGATGGGATAGGGTTGTAATCTCATCAACCAATAAAATTTAGACATGTTATGAATTTATTTTAAACATTATCAACATGATTTATCCTTATTTAATCAATTTAATTTTATTTATTGTAATAAAATTCTAAATTTTAAATTATAACAAAAAATTACTTATTTGTTGTGAATTTTCCATAATTGGATTCGTTATTACATTTTCTACCATATAAATTTAAATTTATAATTTTTAAATATTTTTGTGATTTTTAATCAATTTTATAATATGTTATTTTTGTAAAATAACAATAGAGTCAATTTTGACACTATTCATTTATTTGAATTTAAATAAAATATATACAGAAGATATGTTCGAACTAAAAGATTTAATAGATTCATAAAATTTCATATGTATCTAGAAAATTAGTGGAGCACATTAAATAGTTCATATAATAGTTATTTTATTATTTTTAAAAACCTTTTATTTGGTTTATCTCTTTATAAAATAATTACTACAACATTTTTGTATAATTATTTAATATACATATTTGATACATAAAAATTAATAATAAAATCGTATAATGAATATAAATATATTAACTTTCAAAATAATACTTTTACTCTAATTTATCATCTTAAAATCACAATAGTTAAATTGTTATATTTATTAAATTATGAAGGTGATAACTTTGGCATCATTTAAAATACAATAATATATGTGTCATAATTGCCTTAATAAGGATCCAAATGGACAACAATTCGGCCGGTGGATGATTAGGGTTTATATATACACTAATAATAAGTTTTGTGCAGATTTTTGGGCCTTTTGATATGTATTACTATTTCAGTAAAATGTATATTATTGATTTTTCACTAAATAAATTATTTCTACATCATTAATGTATCACCATTAATGAAAATTATATAATCCCTAAAAATTCTAAAAAAATTATCATGATGTAGATAATTTTATTAGCTTTATGTATACTATTCATGTTCTATGTTTTCTGATGTATATCACTAAATGAAAATTATTATAATTATAAGATTTAAGAGAGTGATATGTTGTCACTTTCTTTGGTTTTAATAATAATTAAATTATTTTCATGGTCAAAAGACCATAAAATGAATCTAATCCGACCCTTAGGTTATATGGGTCTACTTTTATCCATCCAATAGAATTTTTTCATGTGTTAGGGTAATTTTATATTATTATATTTACCCTTAATTACCCGATTTACCTTTAACTATGGTAAATAAAATTTACCATAGTTACTATTCATCATTCCCAAAAATAAAAAGTAGCTTATTAAAAAAATTCCTACCCACTGATTCCAAATATGGAATCCATTTTTCCAAATTCATACAAAAAATTTGCAGAAATTAAATTAAAATTAATCCCGTTGGTTTTTCTTTAAAATATTGCAAAAGATTGAATTTATTTAACCTACGAATTTAATGTAAAATCAATGCTAATGAAATACATTATATTAAATGGTAAAAATATATTCTATTTATACTTTAAAACCATTAAATATTATAATTTATCCATATAAATATTATCAATGAAAAAAGTTGTTTTTAATTAAAATATAGCGTGTTTTTACTATTCATCAAAATATGAAAGTTACAAGAATAATATGAAAAATTTATCGAAAGTAAATTTTTATTTCATGATTCCAAAGAAGAATTTTATTTTATCAAATTGAACTTATAAACATGTCAAAAACCAGATTTAAAGTGGGTGCACAATCAAAAGGCGGCAAAACTGCATTTTTTGAAAAATAATTATTTTACCCGAAAAATTTATTTTGTTCTTATACCATGTTCTAGAAAATGTGTAAGATGAATAATGATGTTGTAAAATTCAAAATTTAGTTAATACTATTCATAACGACTAGTTCATAATTATATTATAATAATATATAGTTGTTTAGTAAAACCTGGTATTGTGTACAACAGATGCTATCGAGGAAGGTCGCGATTGCGTGTAATGCAAGCCAAGTCTGGATTACGTGTTGTGAAAGAATCCTTCGTTGTTTTGAATAACATAATCCAACCATATTTCATTTATACATTGAATATATATATATTTATATACTCAATGTTGCGTAGAATAACTATTATCAAAATTGTTTGTAACACGATCAAAGAATACTGTTGCGTATACTGCAAGCTAATACGGTGTTGCGTAGAGCGCAAGGTAATCTTGGTGTATCATACAACATAAGACATTAATGAAATTAAAATAATATTTTTCATAAAATTTCAGTGTGTTACATTCTACCCCCCTTAAAATGAATTTTTCCCTCGAAATTCATCGGGGATATAAATGGTTTACTACTCGAAAGTTTTTTTAATAGAAACCCACATCGTAAAAAGGAATACCAAAACATGGCTTTAAAACTAAAGAATTAAATGTAAGGGTTACCCAAATTAACTCATCACTCGGTTTCCATATAGGGGAACATAGGTGAAAATATGGATATGGAAGAAAAATCTAACCATCATGTTCTGATGGAGAGTGGTAGAGAACATGGCTATGAAAAAACCAACAATCACAAAGATAATGATTTGTGATGATCTAAGGTACCATCTGATTCATCGGATATAAGGGATCTAGGACAACATTTTTGGTTTTCAAGATCATTTCCCTAATGTTCATGAATTAAAAGAAATACTTACATGATTTTGGAACAATCTCACTGTTGTTCGTGAATTGAACAATTTCCACTTCATCCCTTAAAGAAATGAAGATGAATATGTTATTCGTGATGTGTTAGCAGATCATGTGATAGAATGATGGGTCATTCCATCTCTTTCAAAAAAAAATATAGCAAAAGTTATAAGTCCATATTATGGTTAGATTAACCGTATATGGTTCCAAAAATGAACTTATACTTCATATATCATGCCGCTTAATAAAATAAAACTAGTTTCTACTAACCAGGGACTTCCTGTAGGCCAGTGGTAGTCGATAAAGGCCAGTCGCACTTCGGTTGTGGGTTCAATTCCCACAGCCTTGTCCGACGCGATGGGTTATCGCCTGTCCTGCAGGTTGTCCTTTTTCTAAAACTACATTACTATAACATCCCATAAATAATATCAAAAAAAATTCTATCCTTAAATAGTACTAACTTATGTCCAACATAATCCATTCCAATCTTTAGGCATATCCATAATACTGCAGTCCACTCTCATAATATAGTGAAAATGATTACCAGAGATTTAATACCATCGTCGATCCCCATATATCATAAGATCTGTCTTTTTGGTCACATTCCAAACATTCGAAGGCCTTAATCATGTATTCTCTTGAAAAATGAATACCCATTATACCTTAGTGAAAACATGAATTCAATTAAAATTTAACACTTTCCACATACCAAAATCCTCAAAATTATATATACTCAAACCATGATATCACTTAGTCCTTATATCAATCATGAGCTCACGAATACAATCAAACATCTCGTTATCTTCTTATTCCTTCATTATGCGCATATCATCTACTTTACAAAAAAACTGAATAACCTTCTAGGGTTACTGGTACCATTCAACATATACTTTCAAATACTTTTAGGAAGAAAACAATAATATAACAATCCTTAGATGATTCTTTATTCCATAGTACCATTAACTATACAACATAACTCTCGATAAACATACAATCATTCCACTAACTTCTAAAATAACTGACTGAGATTCAACACTTCTTTCAGCTCATATATCATTTGTAGTCCTCTCATCATCAACCACATAAATACTACCCATATGACCATGCTAATTCTCTTCATGAGATTTTCTATTAGGGAATTGGTTTTAATAATGCATGTACATTCCACATTTAAAACATCTAATCATTGTTGATTTCGTAGAAATACCATTATCCGTGTCCATGGTGTTAACTGAACCTTTTCTTTCGCACTTACTAGCTTTGTGTCCTTATCTTCCACACCCAAATCATCTTGAATTTCCTTTGAAACAATCTCCCTAATGCCTCTTCCCACATGATTTACAAGATGGAAATTGAACTTTCTTTCCTCTATGATCATCATGAAACTCCATCTTTCTCTTATTATCTGAGTCGGGAAACTTACCAAAGTTGAGATTATTGATCATATTATGAGATTGCTGATTAGGCATAATAACGATGTTTGGACTTCCAGATCCCGTTTCATTTGGTTTCTCATGAAGAAAATCATTCCATTGTCTATCATATCCTCCATTATCATGAATCTTCCTGTTTCCAGCCATTTTCTAAAACCCAAAAAGAATAGTGTGGGAGGCAAAAATCATGGTAGGGAAAACAACATAGTAAAGGGGGAGCATCCTCAATATCTGACATCTTAGGTTAAATTCTATGATCATTACCATAGTTCTAGGACTGTATCCTATATGTATACTTATCCTTAGGGACATCCCTAGACATACCTTAGAAATATATCTAGGGATCTCACTAATGATTTCGCATCCTAGTTTCCAATGGTTGACTAAACCTTTTCTTTGATACCAACTGTAGAGACCCAAATCTTGACATACATGGACATTACATTACTTTAGCGTAATACTTAATACATAAAAAAAAACAGACACACAAGGACCATAATATTTTAGTGTCTTTGAAAACTTGGAACGTAATCTTTTAATCGTGGTGAAAGATCTTCAACATCTCCCATAAAGATCTTCCCATTTTTTTTCTTACCTAAAACCTTTCTTTATATCCTGGGGAAAAGAAAACATAAAAAGGGTGAGCTCAAATTCTCAGTATGGGTAAGAATGGATAAAATAAAACATACCATATACATTTGAATTTAAAAACATGAACATAATGTTTTAACATCAAAAATCTTGAGAAATGACACAAAACATGGAAGTACGTAAGGCATAGATCATAAAGAAACATTAATAATGATAAAATAGAATGGGAATAAAACATGTAATTGTGGAAACCATTAAGCATGTGATATGATTTCCATAGTAGCCAAGGCATTGCTGCCAAGACCATCTTAGTGGACAAAGTCCCTTTCTAAATCGAGTTCACTCCCCGTTCCAGTCCTGTATTACTGAACCGGTTTAACTTTCCATTCCAGCCATGTTTATCTCATGAGATATAAATCTTTACCCAATTCATTGGAGGGAGATAAAGGTCCCAACCATCTCATAATGAAATCATACTTACTTGTACCACAAAATAAACATACATCATTCATAAAAACCCAATAAATAAAATGGGTTTCATAAACATCATCTCATCATCACATAATCCATATAAAAGAAATGGATATAATTTCATAATAAGAAAAGGTAAACCATGTAAATCATAGAGACATTATACTTGAAACATACACATATGAAATAATGTCATCTTAAATGGAAAATGGTTTTGATAAAACACTTGAAATGAATTCTTGAGGAAAATATCCTTTTTTCTTCAAAATCATTTTCTTTTCACAAAATGTCGTGAAATTTTATAAGAAAAGGATTTTGTTGAAAATAGTCATGAAATATTTTGGAGGAATCATCATGAAAATAAGGATTTATAAAACTGTAAAAAATCCGTTCGTGCCGTATAAGTTAAAAAAATATTCTTCTTGTACTTTTGCCGGAAAAGCCAAAAAAGTACCTCGTAACGTAAAAAAAAAGAAAGATTCCTTACATACCATGTATTAAAAGTCAAAAATGGGTAAAAAGGACATTAATAATACATGAAAACACTTTTATAAAACATGGACATGGATGATAGAAATAACCCTAGTAAATACTGACGAATAACAATCTCAGATAAAAATGAGATTTGCAAAATTATCCCTTACCTTAGGTCTGATATGCTTCATACCTATCCGAACCTCCTGTATAATGATTTAAATAATGTTATTGACTTATAAAAGAATAATATTAATTGTTATGATATCATATATGGTTCACTTATGACTTTATATTACCCATTCTTTTGTAAATTCCATGTTAAAGAGCGTTTTGGGTAAAATCGTTTCATTTGTCGTCCGTGTTTTGACTTGTAATTATTAATATGATTAATTAGATCATGATTACTTACATCCAGAATGTAAAACATGATTTATATATAATATATATTCATAATATACATATATATAATAGATCTATAATGGGAAATAAATACACCATTCATGGAGATGGTAGGTCGTACGTACGCATGAACGTTGTTTTCGTTTCCTCATTGAATTGAATGCAATTAATTGGATGACATAAATATATATATATAAATAAATCCATTATCATTATTATGTTATATATTTCATGATTACTTATTATATATACTTTATAATCATTTATGAATGGTTAATCATTGAGAATGAATCTCATCGCGTCGTGGAGACGGTATTCCGTACGTACGCCCGAGCGATGATATCGTTCCCATGATCGTGGAATTTTATTGGAGTGTATGTATACTATTACATAATCAATATCACTTTATAATAATCTTATATAGTTATTATTTACACCATTATACCCATCCAAGTAAGGTGGTGGTGGAAAATAGATTACACCACGGCGTGGAGACGGTATTCTGTACGTACGCACGGGTGGTGATTTCTTTTTCTGTAGGATGGATAGATGGTGAAATAGGGTTTTTTCATTCATATAATAACATATATATATATATATGAGTGATACTGATGTTATTACTTCGTAATGAATGAACCTAAGAAAAAGAAGTGGAAGAAGAAATAATGTTGAAAGAATCGGTAACGGACATTACCTCTTATTTGAAGCGCCTCTTTGAGACCTCCTCTTAGGGCACTAAAATTAGTCTTTGAAGAAGCCCAAGACCTCTAGGATGTTTCTAGTGAAGTGGGGAAGTAAAATGGGCAGAGGTTGGCCGTGCTTGAAGGCTCAAATTGGTGTGAGGAGGAGAGGGAGGAGGTGCCCTTTTATAAGGGAGGAGAGGGGCACCTTTGGAATTCTTAAAAATATTAATTTATAATAAATCTAACCCCACTTAAAAACCTCCAAAAATGACTCCTATCAGAATCATAAATGGGATAGGGTTGTAATCCCATCAACCAATCAAATTTAGATATGTTAGGAATTTATTATAAACATTATCAACTTGATTTATCCTTATTTAATCAATTTAATTTTATTTATGGTAATAACATTCTAAATTTTAAATTATAACAAAAAATTACTTATTTTATGTGAATTGTCCATAATTGGATACTTTATAACATTTCATACCAATATAATTTTAAATTTATAATTTTTAATTATTTTTGGGATTTTTAAACAATTTTATAATATGTTATTTTTGTAAAATAACAATAGTGTCAATTTTGACAGTATTCATTTATTTGAATTTAAATAAAATATGTACAGAAGATATGTTCAAAATAAAAGCTTTAATAGATTAATAAAAGGACATATGTATCTAAAAAATTAGTGGAGAACATTAAAGAGTTCATATAATAGTTATTTTATTATTTTTAAAAACCATTTATTTGGTTTATCTCTTTATAAAATAATTACTACAACATTTTTTATAATTATTTAACATAGTTATTTGTTACATAAAAATTAAAAATAAAATCCTATAATGAATATAAATCTATTAACTTTCACAATAATACTTTTACTCTAATTTATCATCTTAAAATCACAATAGATAATTTGTTATATTTATTAAATTATGAAGGTGACAACTTTGGCATCATTTAAAATAAAATAATATAAGTGTCATAATTGCCTTAATAAGGATCCAAATGGTCAACAATTCGTCCGGTGGATAATTGGGGTTTATATATACACTAATAATAAGTTTTGTACAGATTTTTGGGCCTTTTGATATGTATTACTATTTCAATAAAAACAATATTATTGATTTTTCACTAAATAAATAATTTCGGCATCATTAATGTATCACCTTTAATGACAATTATTTAATCCCTAAAAATTCTAAATAAATTATCATGATGTAGAAAAAATTATTAGCTTTATTTAGACTATTATGTTTCTAAGTTTTATGATGTTTATAACTAAATTAAAATTATTATACTTATAATATTTAAGAGAGTGACATGTTGTGACTTTCTTTGGTTTTAATAATAATTAAATTATTTTCATGGTCAAAAGTCCCTAAAATGAATCTAATCCGACCCTTTGGTTATATGGGTCTTCTTTTAGCCATGCAATAGAATTTCGGCATGTGTTAGGTTAATTTTATAATATTATATTTACCCTTAATAACCTGATTTACCTTTAACTATGGTAAATAAAATTTACCGTAGTTACTATTCATAATTCCCAAAAATAAAAAGTAGCTTATTAAAATAATTTGGACCCACTGATTTCAAATATGGAATCCATTTTTCCAAATTAAATACACAAAAGATGCTGAAATTAAATTAAAATTAATCCCGTTGTCGAAAGAAAATGGGTTTTTCTTTAAAACATTGCAAAAGATTGAATTGATTTAACCTACGAATTTAATGTAAAATCAATGCTAATGAGATACATTATATTAAATGGTAAAAATATATTCTATTTATACTTTAATACCATTATATATTATAATTTAACCATATAAAGTATTGCAATGAAAAAATTTGTTTTCGATTAAAATATAGCGTGTTTTTACTATTCATCAAAATATGAAAGTTACCAGAATAATATGAAAATTTTATTGAAAGTAAATTTTTATTTCTTGATTCCAAAGAAGAATTTTATTTTGTTATAAAATTTAAAATTTAGTTAATACTATTTATAATGTCTAGTTCATAATAATATTATAATAATATATCGTTGTTTAGTAAAATCCGGTATTGCGTACAACACACGCTATCGAGGAAGGTCGCGATTACGTGTAATGCAAGCCATGTCAGGGTTGAATGTTGTGAAAGAATCCTTCATTGTTTCGTATAATAGAATCCAACCATATTTCATTTATACATTGAATATATATATATATATATACTCAATGTTGCATAGAATATCTATTATCAAAATTATGTGTAACACGATCCAAGAATAGTGTTCCGTATACTGCAAGCTAATACGGTGTTGCGTATAGTGCAAGGTAATCTTGGTGTAGCATACAATACAAGACATTAATGAAATTAAAAGAATATTTTTCATAAAACTTAGTGTGTTACAGTCTGTGTGGACAGAAGAGCAAGGATCATGAAGATTCATCCCATTTTGTAATCTACCACGGTGATCCTCCCTGTAGTGAAATTTTCTACGAAAGTACTCTCTACAGTAGTATTTCTCATTTTCAAGACAATTATAAAATGGAAAATGTAGTGATGAGGAATCCCTCATACTTCAAGGCACTTGCAAACACGAGGCTAGAAATTTCTGATGCCTTGTCATTGATAGGAGAAACACTTTCTCAACCAGAAGAAATCTTAAGGGAATAGTAACCCATTGAACCTCCCTTGGGTAATTTTTCTTCTAATAAATATAATCCACTTTATTCAAACCAGGTTTAGAAAACTCTAGTGAAAGATGATGATATTTTATTAAACATGAGAAAACTATAGTATAGGGAAGATGTACCAGTCATGTTTTGGCATTTGGAAAATTCCAAGTATAACATTTTAGAATTGATTGCAGAATAATGTATTCATGATATCCATCCAAATTTATGGGTGAATAATCATTATTTGGAAACCAAAGAATTACTATTTGATGAAAATAAAAATCATGTAAAGGTAATAGAATCATTGTAGTGCCAAATTGACATGGAATCTCTCTCATTTTCCCAACATCCAAAGGTTGGATAACAACAAAAAATCCAACAGCGTGCATGCCTCGATGATCTAAAGAGACTACGCCAGTTAATTTCTAATTCCCAATCTTGTTTTCATATCATAGGATGGGGTGCACATGTATGAATGCATTTCACTGCACTCCAATAACCTACAATGTCTGCAAAATGTGGTCTCATTTAATGTTATATACCACAGTTTTCCACAATCAATATATTTCGAATGTAATCAAATGTTCGCTCAAGAAAAATCCTTAACCATCTCTCATTAGAATTGGTCCCAAAGAAAAGTAGTTTTTGAGTTACTTTTAAATCAATCATATGAGAATCATGAGTAGGCATCCCTCTTAGAAGATGTTAGGCATCAGAGATTAGAAATGTCTGATATATTAAACTGATCATCCGAAATATGTGATTTGGGTGGTTGTCAGATAATGCACTCTGCTAATATCTGAACCAAAATTAGAAAAAACAGAATACCAGTTGCATGAATTTCAACCATATCAGTTCAAGAATCACTCCATATTTAAAGGATGAGGGTCATTTAATTTATCCTTAAAATTAACTAAAAAAAGATCAACTATTTGAATATGAATAATATGAACATCCACATCTTGCAAGGCTGGGGTATTTTTTACATCTGCAATCCCCACCTCAATGGGGGTTTTTTTTCCTTATTGGGGAAGAAGCCACAAGGAAAACGTACAACTGAACAATCCCAGGATTCCCTTTAGGTAAATTTCTTGAAAATTATTCCTGGGAATTCATTATATAGGAAAACATAGTCCCGTGAATGATACAGTGGGAGAAGATCTTACAAAAATACTGAAAAAATTTCATCGAAGCATAATGGGTCAGTTAATGTTATTAACACCACTACAGTTGATCCTCCAGAAATGATTCTAGTGTAGAGGAATCTGAATATGAAGATGTGGTCTATAATATGGTACACACTGAGGAAAATGAAGATGTTGTATAAGGCCCCATCCTTAAACCTTACATAATCGTGAGTAATTACAAGATTATACATTGAAGATCTTTTCAGGTTTAGAGTTTTAAAGAATTAGATCATAAAACATGCATTACATTCCACATTTAAACAAAGTGGTTACTTAAAGACAGTATTAATTTTTCCCATCAACGGAAACATATTTAAAATAATACATGGATTCTTTCTTGACACTTCTTTGACACTATCATCATAAAATGTAATTTCCCTTTACCTGTGAAAAACATTTCGAAAAACATGGGATGAGCACAAAAAGCTCAGTAAAAGTTATAAAATGTATGTAATGGAAAACATGAGTACATATATACATAAGAATGAAATCATACATTACCCATAAAACATAAGCACTTTAACATACCTCATAAAATCATGAAAAAATCATAGAAATCATAAGACATACAGGTAACTTGAGACATTCATAACATTCTTACGTAAGAAGTAACCCTCTTGGTTATGTTTGGAATACCCATCACAGTATATTCCCTAAATCTCTTCGGAGAAACCTTAAATTTTAACTCCTTTGCATTACCCAATGTATTGGAGAGCTATATCTGGCTCACCCACCCTTTGTTTATCACGGAACCACCCGTCTTCATAATAATGCCCAAGAACCATAACATAATCGTATCACATAAAACATGCATGAAGGAAACATAACATTTCTAATTTTCAATCACAAGATATCAATACAAAACATTGATATAAAAACAGTATGAAACCCACTTTCAATTCCAAAATAAAAGAAAAGTAAAACATGGTATTTATTTTTCTTTTTTTTAAAAGGTATGGCTTGTATAGGAAGCCAAAACTCAAATAATGGTCACGGCGGCGGAGAAGTCGTTGTCGCCGCATAAGTACAACAAAAACATTCCCTTTTTTCGTTTAGTAAAATGCTTCGTATAAAAAAGAATCCTTTTGGATAAACGTAAAAGTCAAAGGGGTTAATACACCGTATAAAATAAGGTTGTGAATAAAACAAAAATAAGCCTCAATGAAAGTGGATTGAGATGAAGTCCTATACCTCGGGTCCGACTTGACTTGATCATTATTTAATCTCCTAAATAATAATCTTGAGTTAATTTCTACTTTAATAAGATCCTTTTTCAAGTTCATTATTCCTTTTATATCATTTATTACCATGTCATGAACACTATGTAATTATTTAAGTTAATAACGATCATTTTAACGATCATTGGTACTTGAGTCAAAAATAAACCCTTTATAATTAAAAATAGTTTATGTATCCATTATATCTAGAATTTTATTCATGATGTAGATATCATATATATCATATATATCCAGTACATTCATGCATTTATAATATTACATAACATTTATAGGTATGAAATGAAATGCACCGTTCATGGAGACGGTAAGCCGTACATACACATGAATGCTACTTCCATTTCAATTTGATATTTAATGGAATAATTATACATAATAGTATTTTAATTCCAGTATGGTATCATATATAATATCATTAAATATATCCTTTATACGTACCACATATGGTATTAAGGAATCAAATCACTTTGAGGGGGCGGTAGTCCGCACTTCCTAAAATGAAGATATCGTGTATACCCATAATGGAAGCCATAATGGTATGCCATAAATGAAAAATACAGAAGCTCAAAGAAAACAGAAACATATTATATATATTATATAAATATAGTGACATATTAATGGCCACATTTGAAGGTGTTAGAAGAATATTGAACAATCATCATTTCGTGAGGCAGAAATTCGCCATCCACGGAAACATTATGTTCTTTAACCATTAGATGTAGGTCTTTGTAAGTGTAGCTTGAATTATTCTTATAAAAAAATCCTAGTATATTGAAGAAACTGGAGTTGTTACAAAAGAAATTAATAAAAAGATTTTAGGGGGTTGGAGAAGATAAATAAAACAAAAGAACACAAGTGAAGACACTACCTTTAAAATGGGTAACTCTTTTTGATTTGAGCTCAAAGGCTTCCTTGGGAAGACATCTGCCCAAAGTGAGGCTTCTAGGAGTAAGAGAGGGATGTGGAGAGAAAAAATGGTCAGGGGTGGCCGATCCAAAGGATTTGTATGTGTGGGTAAGGAGGTAGAGGTGGGGGCCTTTTATAAGAGGAGAGGAGGGCACTTTTGGAAAGTAAAGAAATGTTACTTTATTTTAAAATGAGTTTTAGATTTAAAAGGTCCTACATTGATATAATTCGAGGATATGGTGATAATGGTTCGAAATATACCCAAAAAATAGGTTTTTGACAAGTGTAGGTCATAGATATTACATTATCTTTATATTTTATTTAAATCCTTTATTAATGAGGTAATCATTTCATCATTATGATGTCATAAATAATTTTATTTATTTAATGTCTACAAATTATTAACAAAATACTATGATGTATGAAATCTTTTTAGCTTTCCAATGACTTTTTATAGTCAAAAATATTACTTGTATAACCCCATGTAAAAATTGTTTTAATAAAACAACTCATGTTTGTGTCATTTTTACTTTTACATTAAATGAAAAGTTATTTATGTCATTTCCCAACCAAAGTGGCTCCATGGGGTCCCCAAGTTGTCCCAGGAAATTTCTTGGTCGGCCATGACACATCCAATACGGGTATGACCTGTGTCTATGTATTTTCATTTTATTATAACATTATTTTGACCTTAAATTACACTAATTACCTCTAATCGCGATTAAAAACATAATAAGTTACTATTCACCAAAAAATTATTTTTATCCCATTGAACCACATTTTACTTCTTAATGACAACCATGTATGTCAGATTTTTGAAATTCAAAACACAGAGGTGGTAAAATTTCATTTAAACGAAAAGTCATTTTTTTAAGTACCCCTTAGTGGTTTCACTATTCATCAAAAATTGACGTTTTTCAGAAAAAAACCAAAAATTCACCCTAAGCTATATTTGATAATCCAAATTCAAAAATGAAGTCTATTTTATAAATTCGAAACATATAAGTCGCATTAATTAATTTAATAATTAATTCCCACTGTAAGAGAAAATAGCGTGTTTTTATGAAACAAGAAGTATCAAAAGATTGACACTAGTTTAAGTCAAATTTCAAAGTGAAATTGATTCCAATGACCACCATTGGTTTAACTAGTAAAAATATATTCTAATTTCACTTTAAAACCAATTCAAATGATAATATAATCATATAAATAAATTAGATTAAAAAAAGGTTTTGAATTAAGATACAACAATTTTCACTATTCATTAAAAAAATGAACCTTATTGGAAATATACCAAAAATTCACAAAAAGTAAATTTTGATGTCCCAATTATATAGAATAATTTTATTTTGACAAACATAGCTTATAAAATTGTCAAAATATAGATTTAAAAATGGTTTTCCATCATAAGGCAGTAAAACAATCTTTTAAAAATATTAGTGTATTCCATGCTTAAGATTAGATTTATTCTCATTTTATGCCTCTATAACACTATCTAATTCACTAGTAGACATAGATAAAAATATCCACTATTCATTACTTACATTGGATGTTACATCCTTTTCCCCTTTAGAAAATTGTGTCCCCACAATTTAATTACTTATCGAATAAATGGGGGTACTTATCCCTCATTGCATTTTCAGATTCCCATGATGCCTCTTCCATCATGTGGTTTTTCCAAAAAACCTTTACATGATTAATCACCTTATTCCGTAACACTTTCTCCCTGTGGTCAAGAATCTGGACCAGTTGTTCCTCATATGATACGTTCTCTTCAAGTTGAACTACCTCTGGACTCAAAAAATGAGATGGATCTGGCATATGCTTTCTCAACATCGAAACATGAAAAACATTGTGTACCCGAGATAATATTGGAGGTAAATCCACTTGGTATGTAACTGATCCAACTCTCTCCAGATTTTCATATGGTCCAATGAACCATGGACTCATCTTTCCTTTCTTACCAAATCGCATCACACTTTTCCATGGTGATACTTTGTGAAAAAACATGATCACCTACCTCAAAAGAGAGATCCTTCCTCCTATTGTCCGCATAACTCTTCTGCCTGCTCTAAGCTGTTCTCAAGTTTTTCTGTATCAGCTGAACTTTTTCTGCCATCTCTTCTACCAATTATGGTCCTATCAGCATCTTTTCACCCACTTCATCCCAAAAAGCTGGAGTTCGACACTGCTTCCCATATAACAACTCAAATGGTTCCATATGTATACTAGGATGAAAACTGTTATTATAAGAAAACTAAACAAAATAATGATGTTGATCCCAACTTCCCTGATAATCCATAGAACAAGCTCGTAGCATATCCTCCAAGGTCTGAATTGTCCATTTTGACTGCCCATCTAATTCAGGATGAAAAGCTGTACTAAAATTTAATTCAGTACCCAATGACATCTGAAGGCCTTTCCAAAATATATAAGTAAACCATGGATCTCGATCAGACACAATGGAGAGAGGAACTCCATATAACCTGACTATCTTTTTAAGATACAAATGGGAAAGTTGATCTAAGGAAAAAGTATCTCGTGTGGCAAGGAAATGAGCAGATTTAGTTAATCGATCAACAATAACCCAGATTGCATTATTACCTCGAGATTTCTTCGGTAATCCCACATCTAAGTCCAAGGATATGTTTTCCCATTTCCACTCTGGCACTGATAATGGCTGAAGCATCCCTTTCGGTAACTGCCAATCCGATTTAACCTGCTGACAAGTCAAACACTTCATAGTAAAATTAGCAATATCTCTTTTCATTCCATCCCACCAGTAATACTTCCACAGTTCTCTATATATCTTAGTACTGCTAGGATGAACTGAAAACGGGGAAATTTGAGCCTCACATAACAACTCATTCTTCAACTGTGAATCATCAGGGACACATAATATCTTCACAAAACTCAAAACAAAATCATTATCAATGTTGAATTCAAGCAAATTACCCTTCTGAACCAGCTCTAACGTTTTCTGCAACTCACTGTCTTCCCTCTGTGCTTTCTTAATTCTGTCTGATAGGGATGATCTCACTAATACCTGAAACAAAACAGAAGAACTTCCTTCACCAAAAACTTCTATGCCAATGTTCATCAAATCAAAAACAAAAGTATCTCGTTCCAAACATAGCATGGTTAATGAAGGATTACTTTTTCGACTCAAAGCATCTACCACTTTATTTTCTTTTCCTGATTGGTAATGAATTGTACAATCATAATCTTTGATTAATTCTAGCCATCTCCTCTGTCTCATGTTCAATTCTTTCTAAGTAAATATATACTTTAATCTTTTTTGATCAGTATATATTTCACACTTTACTCCATACAATTGATGCCTCTAAATATTTAGGGCAAAAACAACAGTAGTTAATTCCAAATCATGTGTATGGTAATTTATCTCATGAGTTTCCAACTGATGTGAAGCATATGCAATTACCTAATCGTTCTGTAGAAGGACACAACCAAGTCCCTTCAATGAAGCATCATTGTAGATAACAAACTCCCCATTCCTGGTAAATAGTGCCAAAACTGGAGCATTCACCAATTTTCTTTTCAGTTCCAGAAAACAATCATCACATTCATTTGTCCAGATAAACTTAACACCCTTCCGAGTTAGATTCGTCATTGGACTAGATAACCGTGAAAAATTTCTAACAAAGCTTCAGTAATAGCCTACCAAACCAAGGAAGCTACGAATCTCAGTTACATTTGTGGGTCTTGGCCATTTATCAACAACCTTTGTTTTTGCAGGTTCAACAGTTATCCCATCTTTAGAAATAATGTGACCAAGGAAAGAAATTTGTTGCAACCAAAACTCACACTTGCTGAATTTCCCATAACATTTCTTTTTCTTTTATGGCTTGAAAAATAACCCTTAAATGTCTTTCATGCACCTATTTACTTTTAGAAAACACCAAAATATCATCAATAACGCAACCACCATTTATCACCTAATTCAACTGATCCATCACTTCAGTAAACTGGTCAATTCTGATTCTGACCATCTCAGTATTCTCATTTGGAAGGTCATTTCCCTCAGTATTCCTTCACACAAAACCTTCTATGTTTTCTCTATGAAAAACCATTATTAACACTAAAATACCTTAGGCGAAGAAACATGGTAATCATTAAATGCTATATTATTTCAATCGTACCATAAATTAATTTATAAATTAAAAAAATTTCTAACTCCTAAAGTTGTCTAAGCCGACCTCTGATACCAACTATAAGGCCCCAACCTTAAACCTTACTTAATCTCAAGTAATTACAAGATTACACATTGAGGATTTTTTCAGGTTTAGAGTTTTAGAGAAATATATCTTAAAACATGCATTACATTCCACATTTAAACAAAGTGGTAACATAAAGAAAGTATTCATTTTTCCCATCAACGGAAACATATTTAAAATAAAACATGGATTCTTTCTTGAAACTTCCTTGACACTATCATCATAACATGTACCTTTCCCTTATCCTGTGAAAAACATTTCAAAAAACTTGGGATGAGTATAAAAAGATCAGTAAGGGTTATAAAAATTATGGAAAGGACAACATGAGTACATATATACAAAATAATGAAATCATACATTACCCATAAAACATAATCTCTTTAACATACCTCATAAAATCATGAAAAAATCTTATAAATCATAAGACATAAAGGTAACTTGATGCATTCATAACATTCTTATGTAGGGATTAACCCTCTTGGTTACGTTTGGAATACTCATCACAGTATATTCCCTAAATCTTTTTGGAGAAACCTTAACGTTTAACTCCTTCGCGTTACCAAATGCATTGGAGAGCTATATCGGGCTCACACACCCTTACATTATCACGGAACCACCTGTCTTCATAATAATGCCCAACAACCATAACATAATCGTACCATATAAAACATGCAGAAAGGAAACATAACATTCCAGTTTTCAATCACAACATATCAATACAACACATTGATATAAAAACATTATGAAAACCATTTTCAATACAAAAATAAAAGAAAAGTAAAACATGGTATTTATTTTTCTTTTTAAAAAAAGGTATGGCTTGTAGAGGAAGTATAAACAAAAATAATGGTCACGGTGGCGGAGAAGTCGTTGTCGCCACATACGTACGACAGAAACATTCAATTTTTTTCATTTAGTAAAACTATTCATATAAAAAAGATTCATTTTGGATATATTTAAAAGTCAAAGGGGTTTATACACCATACAAAATAAGGTTGTGTATAAAACAAAAATATGCCTTAATGAAAGGGGATTGAGACGAATTACCATACCTTGCGTCCGAATTGACTCGATCGTTCTTTAATCTCCTGAATAATAATCATGAGTTAATTTATACTTTCTTAAGAACCATTTTCAAGTTCATTATTTTTTTTATATCATTTATCACCATTTCATGAACACTATGTAATTATTTAAGTTAATAACGGTCGTTTTAACGATCATTGGTACTTGAGTCAAAAATAAACACTTTATAATTTCAAGTTGTTAATGTATACATTATATCCAGAATTTTATTAATGATGTAGAAATAATATATATCATATATATCCATTACAAGCATGCATTTATAATATTTCATAACATTTAGAGGTAAGAAATGAAATGCACCGTTCATGGAGACGGTAAGTCGTACATACGCAAGAACGCTACTTCCATTTCTAGTTCATATATAATGGAATAATTATACATAATAGTATTTTAATTCCAGTACGGTATCATATTTAATATCATTAAATATATCCTTTATACGTACCACATATGGTATTAACGAATCAAATCACTTTGAGGGGGCAGTAGTCCGCACTTCCTAAAATGAAGATATCGTGTATACCCATAATGGAAGCCATAAAGTTATTCCATAAATGAAAAATACAGAAGATTAAGGAAAACATAAACTTATTATATATCATATATAAATATAGTTTCATCTTAATGACCACCTTTGAAGGTGTTAGAAGAATATTGAACAATCATCATTTCGTGAGGCAGAAATTCGCCTTCCACGGAAACAGTATGTTCTTTAACCATTAGATTTAGGTGTGTGTAAGTGTAGATCAAATTCATCTATTAAAAATATTCTATTATATTTATGAAACATTATTTGTTACAAAATAAATGAATAAAAAGACTTAATGGGGTTGGAGAATCAAAATAAAAAAAACACAAGTGAGGATACTACCTTTAAAACGGGTAACCCTTTTTTATTTGAGATAAAAGGCTTCCTTGGGAAGACTTCTGCCCAAATTGAGGCTTCTAGGAGTAAGAGAGGTATGTGGAGAGACATAATGGTCAGGGTTTGGTCGAGAAAAAGGCTTTGGAAGTGTGGGTAAGGAGGTAGAGTTGGAGGCCTTTTATAAGAGGAGAGGAGGGCACTCTTGGAAAGTAAAGAAATGTTACTTTATTTTAAATTGAGTTTCGGATTTAAAGGGTCCCACATTGATATAATTCTAGGGTTAGGTGATAAGGGTTCGCAATATACACAACCAAAAGGTTTTTGACATGTGTAGGTCTTAGAGTTTACATTATCTTTTCATTTTATTTAAATCCTTTATTAATGAGGTAATCGCTGCATCATTATGATGTCATACATAATTTTATTTATTTAATGTCTAAAAATTATAAAAAAATACCATGATGTAGGAAATATTTTTATCTTTACAATGATCATTTATAGTCAAAACTCTTACTTGTATAACCCCATGTAAAAATTAATTTAATAAAACAACTCATGTTTGTGTCATTTTTACTTTTACATTAAATAAAAAGTTATTTATCTCATTTCCCAACCAAAGTGGCTCCATGGAGTCCCCAAGTTGAACCATTTTTTTGGTCATCCATGACACATAAAATAAGGGTAGGACTTGTGTCTAGGTATTTTCATTTTATTATAACATTATTTTTACCTTAAATTACACTAATTACCTCTAATCGCGATTAAAAACTTAATAAGTTACTATTCACAATAAAATTAATTTAATCCCATTGAAACACATTTTAATTTATAATGAAAACCATTTATGATGGATTTTTTAAATTCAAAACACAGTGGTGGTAAAATTTCATTTAAACGAAAAATCAGTTTTTTAAAGTACCACTTAGTGGTTTCACTATTCATCAAAAATTGTAGTTTTTCAGAAAAATACCAAAACTTCACCCTAATCTATATTTGATATTCCGAATTCAAAAATGAAGTCTTTATCAAAAAATTTGAAACATATAAGTTGCATTAATTAATTTAATAATTAATTCCCATTGTCAGAGCAAATAGCTTGTTTTTAGGAAACAATAAGTATCAAAAGATTGACACTAGTTTAAGTCCAATTTCAAAGTGAAATTGATTCCAATGACCACCACTAGATTAAATGGTAAAAATATATTCTAATTTCACTTTAAAACCAATTGAAAATATAATCTAATCATATATATAAATTTTATTAAAAAGAGGTTTTGCATTAAAATAAAACATTTTTCACTATTCATTAAAAAAATGAACTTTATCGGAAAAATACCAAAAATTCACACAAAGAAAATTTTGATGTCCCAATCATAAAGAATAAGTTTTTTTATCAACATAGCTTATAAAAGTGTCAAAAGTTAGATTTAAAAATGGTTTGTCATCAAAAGGCATAAAACAATCTTTTACAAATATTAGTGTTTCCATGCTTAAGATTGGATTTATTCCCATTTTAAGCCTCTAAAACACTATCTAATTCAGTAGTAGACATAGATAAAAATATCTATTATTCATTACTTACTTGGGATGTTATATACTGTGAAAACTTGAAATTTGGGACTTACCTAAAATATAGGAATGCATTCAAATAACCATCTCTCACCCCTCTAAAAGGCATCTAACAAGGGGAATGAAAAAAATACAGATTGTATCTCACATCCCCACTGGATAAGGTCAATATTTTTTTCTTGAATAGAGATTGGCATAACAAGAAGAGGAAATGATGGAGTTAAAAATACTCAATACAGAATTAATTTTAAGTAACATTGCTTCTAGACGTACTCCCCAGGCACATCCTCAACATGAAATTATATTGGTTATCCTCATCAATAAGGATTTTTAGTAACTAGAGGTGCAGATAACGATTACCCTCCACTTGGTGAAAAATTAAGGAAGGATTTGACACATCTTGATAGGCATGTTCTAGTGGGTTATCCAAGGAAAATATATGCACCACCATCAATGGTTTTGTTAGTCAGTGCAACATCTCAAACTCTTGTTGCTATACCTGTATAGGTTCCAACTCATCCAGATGTCCCCTAAATTATAATAGACATAATTTATGCATTAATGAATCGTTTGGAAGCTATAAAGAATGAAATTGAATAGTTTTTCTAGAAATGAGAGCTTACATTGAATGAGTGGATTAGACCTTTCACCAGATGTTAGGTCATTCCATCCATGTATGTTTTGTTTTCATGGATCTCTTGAAAAAGATGGTAGATTCTAGGCTTGTGAAACTGAAAAGTTCATCAGCTTAGGTAGCATGTGTTTCTGCTACTAATCTAAAGGAAGAATGCAATTGGAAGGAAGTAAAAAGTAAAAATGTGATGAAATATGATTATTAGATGATTAGAAAAATGATCAACCAGACACATTCCATTTTATGAACATATTTGAAAAAATTGATTGTGTGTTCCTCCACTTCCACCACAAAAAACAACATTCATTAAAAGGGTGTTCTTAAAAATGTGAACTGATCATATGGACAAAGAGACGTCAGAAGAAGATGAGATAACATTTTATCCAATGTTTTCCATGACCCTGGAAGTTTCAGGCCATTAGTATCAAAAGAACGGGCACCACCCCTCAAAACGAGTCAATCAGAATTAAGCTGTCAGGTAGAATCTATATAAGGTGAATAATTGATCTTTGGTTTTGTAAATGTTTTCCATTTAACGGATCTTTGTGCCAATGGTGACTCAGATTATAATGAGCCCAAATGTTTTATAACTAATTGGGGAACCATAGGAAGAGGCCAAGGTCGTGGATATAGGGTAAGATATGGGAATTGTAGAAACCACCATTTTAACTCTACACCTACTCAAACCATATATGCAGCAGAAACTTGTGAAAGATCCCTTCAGTGGGATCCCCAAGAACATGGATATTCTTCCATGAAAGAAAGGTTTGGTTCCGACAAAATTGTTTTTGAAGACCGATTGAAAGTCACACTATCTTCCACTCAACAAGTTAATATACCAAGTCAGTCTAATATACCAAATCTAGGAGTATTTCTAACTTCTTCTCTGATATCTGGTACGTCTCCATCAGAAGCATCAACTTACAAAGCACCTTCAAAACTACATCTCAATGCATGGAAACGCATACCATTGGACCAAAAGTATAATGTCTTGAAATAATTGGCCCATTTATTTTCCATGTTATAAATTTTTGGATGCATTAATTTGATCTAAAAGAATTCACGAAGCACTTATTGAGGCTTTGTCAAGTCCTCATGAGTTTGAAACCAATGTTTCTACAACTGATGTTTACGGTATATAGAATGATCCTACAGAATGTATTGTAATCAAATATTTTATAGATGAAGATTAATATGATGTTTTACATGGATATATTATCCCCCTTTATTTATATGGGAATGTTATTGACATACACGTATGGAGACCCTGTATTGATAATGGCTTCAGATTAAACCTTATTCACGTTCGTACACTTGGTCGATTGGACATGACTTAATCTGACATATCTCCTTCTAATTTGATGTTGTAAGATTATGATAAGAATGAGTAAGAACCTCTAGGTGATATTACACTCAAAAATAAATTTGGAGATCTTCTTTTTAATTTAGATTTTATGATTATTAGTCTGGACACAACCATAAATTTTACACTTGGAATGCCTTGGCTGCATCAAGATGCAGCCATTCCTTTTTCATACAACCAATGTCTTATGTACTATTAAAATGGAAAAAATAAAGAAATTTTATGATGAAAATGCTTCATTCAAAAGATTTGAATATCAATATATTTTGATGTAGAGTTTTATCAATAAAAATGAACGAATTCCACATCAAAAGAAATAACCGTATTTAATGCTCTGAAAGCACTGGAAAATATCCTAGCAAATATTTTCGTACCTTTTAATACATATTATGTGCTACCCATCAATCAAATTTAAAGGGTAAAATGAAATCCAATCTATCGTCCAATAATTTCTATATTTTCAATTTTAGCAACTATGCTTTACAACACGAGATAAACTGTTGATCCACCATGTAATGATGGATTCCTAAATGGAGATGTCTTCATTTCATAAATTGAACTAAAACATGCCCTTATTTTTTCAATCAGAGTATAATAAATTGTAGAAATTATAGAGGAAGACAAAGATGTGGATTCTCAATCCATCACCTCCTTTTTATTACCACAAGAAAACCCTTAATCACTAGTGGGGTCAGATATGGTGGTCTCTTCTCCAAGAAGTTCAAATACAGACTTCCCCTCTAACTTTGGGTGTTTTCCTCATCATATATTATGCATGTGGAAATAGATGAGGTTACACATAATGCAAAATAAGAGGATGATCATGAAGATGCTACACCTAAATTTGAGTAAGGTGTCTTTAACACTGTTGACCTGATCAGAGAAACAAATATGGGTACAGAAGAGGATCCACGCCCCACTCTAATTAGTGCGGTCATGACCTTTAAGGAGAAATAAGTGTATAGTTCATTTCGAATGCAACATTGACATGTATTTTCCTATAATTATATATAAATTACTGGACTTAATACCAATGTATCCACCCATCATTTGGGTTTTCCACAAGAACAGTATGGATTCAAGCAAGCATCAAGAAGAATACACCCAACTCATGCCAATAAAATTGAAGCTGATGTGGATAATTTTATAGAGGATAAATTTTTTTGGGGTGTTCAATATCCAAAATGGATGGCCAACATTTCTCTAGTGAAAAAGATGAATGTTCTAATTAGAGTTTACATTGATTTAATAGATCTTATCTGGCATTATTCTAAATACGATTTTCCTATTACGATTATAGAGGTTTTAATTGATGAAATTGGTGGATATGATGCACTTTCTTTCATGGATAGATACTCTAGGTATAATCAAATCTGTATGGCCCAAAAAGTTGAATAATCTACATCCTTCATATATCCTCATGGTGTGGTTTTCTATCGGATAATGCCCTATGTCTTAATGAATAAAGGTGAAACATACCAACGAGTCATGCACCATATCATAAAAACCCTTCTTAGATATGTTTTTTGAATGTAATGTGGAAGATTTGGTTGTCAAATATAGACACCTTTCTAATCACTTGGAAGAATTGGTGACCATATTCCATAATCTTAGGAAATACAGTTTGAATATGAACCCCTTGAAATGTTCTTTCGAGGTAACCTCAGCAATGTTTCGTGGCTTCGTTGTACGCCATCATGGTATCAAAGTTGTACCTAAGAAAACAAAATCAACCCTTGGTATGTCTCCTCATAAAAATATGAATGAATTAAGAGGAAACCAAAGAAACATGGCTTATATTCGGCGCTTTATCGCTAATTTGGTAGGCATGTGTTTTCCTTTCACGAGAATAATGAAGAAGGGAGTCACCTATCAATGGACTCAAGACTATCAAGAATAATTTGATACCCTCAAGAAATATCTCTCATGTCCACCAGTATTAATGCCTACTATTTAAGAAATTCCAATTATTCTCTCTGTTACAGTAATAGAGTGATCAAGGGGTTCCTTCCCTTCTCAAAAGAATGTTTAAGGGAATGAAAACAGCATTTACTTTGTTCAAACTAGAATGGAGGTAATTATGAAAATTTCCCTATTTCTATGCCATATTTTTATACAATGGTATAGAGAACATCCATCATGGAATATTATCAAAATAGGGTACTTCCACTAAATAGGTATGAAAAAAGAACAGATCTGGCGATGAGCACCCAATTTTACTCATTATGATAGTCCACAACACCAAAAGATCCTCTACAACAAAGTATTTTATAGAATCCTCTTAACATGTATTGATGGATAAGAGACTACAACTATCATAAAAGAATTACATTTTGGAGTTTTTGGTGTTTCCATGTATGGGCATAAACTCTATGATCAAATCTAAATGATTGGATCATTTTTGCATTCAATTATGCAGGATTGCCGAGATTTCATGAAGAAATATAATCATTTCCAAGTGCATTCCAAATTAAATTCATCAACCTAATAATTTTCTACATATAGATAAATACTCATGGCCATTTCCCACATGGGGATTCAATATAGTAGGACCTTATCCACAATCTACAGCTAAATCATTCAAGTATATTATTACCGCTACTGACAACATTTCTAAATGGGCCGAGGCAACACTTCTCAATGAATTTAAGGCCAAAATCATTGTTAGTTTTGTCAAAAATAACACCATCAACAGATTTGGTGTCTCTCATACTATATTGATTTAAAATTAGACCAACTTGTGTTCTATTGAGGTAATGATGTTATATGATAAGCATAATATTAAATAATACCCTTTATCTCGTTACTATGTGGTAGAAAATGGATAAATAGTGTCCTTAAACAAGACCCTATCAAACATAATCTAGAAAATGTTGGATAAAGATTACAAATCATGGCTTGAATTTTTTTTTGAATGATTTATGGGATTATCATACAACTACTAAATCTTCCACCCAAGAAACACCTTATTCATTGTTTTATGGATTAAAACTAGGTTTGCTAATTGAAATACAATTGCCTTCACTCATAGTTTCAATCTGTGATCAGTTGTCTACAGATGATATGTATAAAAAATATCAATGAGATGGAATGATTAGATGATAAAATATTGCATACTTTTCATCATTTATAAGTCTATTAGAATAGAATAGTGTGATGTTTTAGCAAGATAATTCGCCTATGTTCATTTCTTCAAGGACAATTGGAATTGATCATTAGGTATCTAATCATACCAGGGAAGAAACCTCCAATGCATGATCCATGTGAGAAGGACTTTATTCCACACATAAGGTCAATTCAAATGAATACTATTACATAATCTCAATAAATGGATAGCTTATTATAACTCTAAAAAATGCAATGTTCCTAATGAAATACTTTTTGTAGTTGTAAAAATCGTCCTCACAGCAAGACTTAAAACTGCATAGTACAATGTCCTTATTGTAATACTAAATACTACACAACCCTTATGTCTGTGTTGCAAGACTAAAAGTTGCATAGTTCAACATCCTAGATGCATGTTATTAAACTATACAAAAACTATAAGCATCTATACTGAATGACTTTAGAATCCATAACATCTCTGTCCTTGTCATATGACGTTAAACTATATGACATCATTTGTCCTTGTTGCATAACATTAAATTGTATGTCTTATTTTTTTATTTCATGTTAAAAGATTCCATAAGAAAACATTATTGACATCATCACTACTCCTTATTAGCACATGATTCCCTCTCTTTACTACATCTGAATTAGATTTTCATAGAGACCTTATTTCAAGAACTATGTATTCCATGATTCGCATTTTCAATGATATTTGTAGAGACACCTAAATCTGAAATTTTGATCCCAACCACAATCACAAAATATTCTTAATTTATTTTCTCCACCTTTAGATGAGTTAGATATATACATAGTGTTTCGTTATGATATATTATTTTTTCCTTATATCATTTTACATCATAAAATTTATAGTTCTCTCCAAACATATCAGAATCTCCCATTATTCATGTTAAACTTGATTAGTGTGAGGAATGATTGTTTCAAGAAATACATACGGCTTGATTCTCATCTATTTTAGATACCTAAAGATGCCAAGGTATCCAGTCATGGGCCAATCCATGATAAATAACCATTATATTTTCAATAAGAATAAAACCTGCATAGATAATGTAGTAAGAACTACATATGGATTGATTCATGCCTTCTACAAGACACGTAGTTACAACTGGGTTTTATCCCATAATCCAACTACATCAAGACTATTTTTTCTCATCAGTTGATCCTTGTCCTTATTGCATGACATTAAACTACATGAGAATATGACAACCCATTATTCACTTGTTTCACCTTTGTATTATAGAATAAACCATTGCTACTTCTTGTTTCTCAAACCGATCACAGCTCAAGTGGGCATAAAAATTTGGTAAAATTATTATTTATTTAAATATAGTGTCTCAAATTATTATAGGTTTATTTAAATCATTAGAGAATGACTTAAAACTGCATAGTATAATGTTCTCAGTGCATGAAATTAACCAACACATCACAATGTTAATTCAAAAGGAAACAATGAATGTACCCAGTATACATACGAATCAGATATATGTAATGGATTCCAAATTAAATATTAATACTGATACAAATATTTCTATTATGCATTGGGAATAACAACCTTACGTATTTCACTCTCTTATTCTTGAATGTTTTCATGTCTTCATAGTGTTTCTTACTATTTCTGGTGACAGTGTTTCGAATACCTGAGAATTGTTATGCCTGACTAAGTAGCATGTGCCCATACGTGGTCTTGGATACGTTGCCTAGATAATGGCCCTGTCAGCATTAATTTTCCACTATTTGACTACGCAATATATGCCCTATTTGGCCCTACATAACATAGCCCTGATAACAGGTTTTTCAAAATATGGTAACTTCATTCATGCTTGTAGAATCTTTTTTCCCTTCAATCTTTGATGATAATATACAAGAATATGTATTTTAAAACAGTCATTCAAGAATACTTGTCCCATTATATTTCTCCCAATATAAAAGTCTTCAAGTCCATAGTTTACAAATTTCCTTTATCATGTGGTTAATAAAATATGAAATAAACATGGAATCAGTTGGACACATATAATATAGTACTTCCTTTTCTGGTCCTAGTTGTATGGCTTAAAAATACATAAACTATAACTCAAACGTTTGGTTCAAACTATCCTACGAGTCATATTCCTCCAATTCATTGGAAATCGTGGTTGGAAATACACTTTCCATATTCAAGTTCCTCTCTTCATAAAGCAAAAAATTTGCTTTGGAAAATTTGAATCTCCGTAAACATTCTTCTAATTTTATTATTAGAATGTCAGATTATTTGAGATTAATTTTTTCATGAATATGCAGCATGTGTCCTTAGGTGGCCATACATAAGTTACCAAAATAATAAGGTCAAAATCATTATACTCTTTGGCTATGAAGCTTATTCCCCAATTGGACCTTCATAATTAAACCCCCATAACAGGTTTTTTAAAATAATGGTAATTCCATTCATGGAAATTACTTCCTCTAATGCGTTTATCCCTTTTCCCATATGATCATTTGGATTTGAAAATTCATAAATTTGACATTACCATTTTCCATTTCATACATTGATATGCCAGTGTATTTGTAAAAAAATTACCAATAAATTGGGAGAGTCTCATAATTTTGGTCAATGATAAAGACCATAAATTAAAGCCACACTATGTCCTCATTGTAGGACTAAAAAGTTCACATTACCAATGTCCTCAATGAATGACATAAAACTACACCGTACCAATGTCATCATTTCATGACTAAAAACTGCACCGTACCAATTTTCTCAATTAATGACTTAAAACTACATTGTACTAATGTCCTCTCTTCATGACTTAAAACTGCACAGTTTCAATGCCCTCAATGCGTGGCATATAACTACATAGTACTAATTTCCTCACTGCATGAAATAAAACTATACAATATGATATTATAAATTCCCATTTCTTATAAATTTTAACAATTCTTCATACACCCGATTTGTATAGAAGATGTTTTCTTATTCATGACATATGTCGGAAACAAATACATCATTATTATTAAAATCCCATTCCATGTAATAACTACCCAGTTTGGTCTTGAGTAACCCAAATATTATTTTCACATGTCTATCAATAATAGACTATTATATTCATAAGAACTCCTTTTCTTGACTATGCAGCATGATCCCTTAGGTGGCCTTACAGAATTTACCTACATAACAAGCCGATCAGTCAAAAGATGCCACTATTTGACTACGTGGCATATTCCCCAGTTGGACAAGCATAATACAACCCCCATAACGGGCATTTCAAAATAATGTTACCTTCGTTCTTATAAGATACTTTCCTTAATTTGATAAATGTTTTAGATTTTGTGAACATTAAATCTAGGACTCAATATTCCCCTTGGAAATATTTAAATAATATTAAATAATTTAGAGCCACAAAATGTTATTTGGGATCTAATTTCAAAATTTATGGTCACAGTTGTTCGACCATAAATAGTAGCCCTTTATAGTCCAACATGATTGACTCAAAACTGTCAATAACAAGAGACATGGTACTCACAATACTAAGACCCCACAAAGGGAACTCTAAACTAAAGTTGTGTCCAAACAAAATTAACATACATTTGTTTTATGACTTAAGTAATACTGAGAAATAAAATGTTCAGAGATATAATGTTTGTGGGTATTTTTATATAACCATAAAAAACTCAAACTATTCTCACTAGTCCCCATTGCTTAGAGAAGAATTAGAGCATCCTTCCAAACATAATATAGCACCAAATCTAACTAAATGTTGTTAGAATGCGTCAAAGTGGCCTACATTTACCTTATAATAAGATTAATTTCATTCTAAACAAATAAAATTAAAAGGGGGGATTTTGTAGATAACATGAAATGTGTTTCATGCACATATCCATAATTGAATATATATATTCATGTGTCATGACTAAAAATGAATTCAACAAGGCTCCAAATCGTCGTGCTGCGACTCTGCATTTTTCATGGGGTAAGTTACGATAGAGAATGTACCGGCTTGAAGGGACGAGACTGCAGCCTGGAACTGATCCAAAGAAGGGGTGTGGGGTTGCAGCCCCCACAAAATGAAGCAAATTATTTGTCTAAGTACCTAAATATACACCCAAGGTATCTGCACACAAATATATCCACGCCACCATGCTGGAGCTAATTGAAGTAATAATTTTGGCTAAGTTCAAAAGGTGTCTCCCTAGTCTATCCAAATCACTGGGGGTGTGCAGTTTTACATGGGAGCCACCGATCCACCACTCAGCCACATGCACACCAAATTTTTGACGTGCAACCAACATGCGCACTCAAAATCCTTTAGCACATGGTCTTGATTTTTCCTATAAATAGAACCATAGGGCCTCATTTGTACGGATGAATTCTATGGAAACCCAATTGCAGCTCTGGTGTCCTTAGAACATCACCCCAGTCTTTTGAAACATTCATTGTAGTTTTTTAACACATTGAACATATGATTTATGGGACTATCATTAGACACAAGTCCTTTTAGTGTTTAAAAGCTATAAAATTTGGTCACCTAAAGTTCCCAACCTCCCCAAATAATTAATACTTCCATGCTACCTATTAAATCAATAGTAAAATGAGTTCCCTACTTCTGGGGTCACCTATGAATTCACTGGAAGGCTTGATAAAGGTCTCTCCCAAGTAATACCATATAGGTTGTTCATCACATAAGTGAACATCATGTCACCCAAGTATACTTGTGTGCCCATACTTGTGAAGCCTTAACTAGTTGAGTGCCCCTTTCTGATTCACCTAATCTCATCAGTTTACAAGCCATCAAGCCTTAATCAAATCCATTCATGGAAATGATTATTCTTCCTTAGCACCCTTGTCTGAAAGGGAATCTATCGAGACCTATAACAAAACCTCCCGACTTATCATACCTTTGGTAATGTCGCATTAGCGTGTCTCCTATTTTGTTTTGTATTTCTATAGTCAATGGTTTCCCACATTTGTTTCTCAATGAGGTTAGGATTCTTGGAGTGTCTGTGGGTTTTTATTTCCATAGTCACATTGACTTTTCACCTTGAAACAGTGTTGGGATGCTCCCAGTTGCGAGGAGGGATGGGTCCTGGCCTCTCCCTTCTCAAAGGGATGGCCCAGAACCACATTTCCTTGATAGGGAAGGTACAATTCAACTTTTATTTTCCACGCAATTATAGGAGAATCCTCCCTCCACTACCAGGATAAATTTTAGGGTAGCCATCCTGGTGAAGGCCCCAAACCTTCATCCCTTCCTCCATACATTGGACTCTTCTGAAATGAAAATAGAACATAGGGAAATCTTGTCGCCTCACCCTCTGGAATAGCTGACGTGCCCTCTTCCACCAGCAGTGGAAGAAAAATTTGAAAGTGAAAGTGCCTCTGTTGAATCTTCCACATAGTCTTGTTTCTCACACTGATCATAACTCACGTTAGTTTAGATATTTGTAATTATTAAAACATTTTCACCAATGCACATGGAGAATGAACTATGAGTACTCAAATTCCAACCATAATTGGAATACGTAGGAATCCTTATCTGGGCCATGAGCTCACTAGATATCCTCTTCATGAATCTAACCCTAATTCCATTAATATGGGCATCCACCATAGGAATAAGCCCCAAAATAACCCTCAAATAACCATGGAATCCTTTTAGGAAGTATGCCCAAACTCATTTCTCTCAAAGAAGTACACTCTCCTATGAAACATATCAAACTACATGGACTTTGATTCCCATCTATACTAGATACGTAGGAAGCCTCTTTGAGGATCAAACCCAATATCTTAAATCAACCCTGTTCTCTTTGGGCCATATTCCCAAAAAGGTCTCATCCTACATGGAAACCCATATCCTTTCCGTGTTTCTTGGATTACATCAGTAAAATTCCCACACTATGTCTTCGCAAGGCACATTTCTCTTAGAAGTCCATACCACATGACATTAAACTATATGACTTGGTCCTTATCACATGACCATAAAAGGTATGATGTGTACCATTTAGTGTCACCTAACTACAAGGGTTCTAATTCCTTTAAAAATGATATATAAGTAGCCAATTTTATGGGCACGATCCCATGGTCAAACCAAACCGTCACCTCCATGGATGATAATAAATTCCGGAGTGCCCCGCTGAGTGGATTAAAACCTAGTATCATCATAATGTTGATTACAAGAATCTTGAAATAGTATATCATAGGATACCATTGATGGGGAACCAAGATTACATTAGAACAACTCCAATGATAAAGAACCTTAAATACAAACATATTATTCTAAATATTACACATGTTAATAAGTGATTTAAAATTCCAAGGGAAAATTATGCCATACTTGGTTATTTAATAAGGATTCATGATAATATCATAAATTTATAAATAGGGTCCAAGAGTAGACAATAATTCCCCACAAAAGGGTGTGATGAGTCCAACCTCATGTTCTCTTGACCATTTTATATTCATGAGTATCTTATTGTTTAAAGATAATGAATTCCTGCCTTTTGAAAGCATGTCTTTTTTGGATAAAGAACTGTTGGAAGTTTTGGGTTCCATAAATAAATACAATGGAATCCTCCAGGAAGTAGTGATTATTATTACTATAATACACATTTCATGGAACTATGAAACAATTAACATTATAGAATAATTTTTATATTATATAAATCACATATTTTCTTTTAGGCCATCATAATATTTGTCCATGTAATGCATGAACAAATCATATCGCTTCACGAGGTGGTAGTTTGTCGTACACAAGAGTGACATTATTGTATTAACACAAAAGTAAATGTAAAAAGGTATATGAGATACAATAATTCACGATGTAAAATAAATTTATAAATATCATATATATATATATATATAATCCATCATTATATCAAGATGTTAGATGTGGTTATTGAAAAATGAATTCCATCAGTACGTGAGGTGGTTTTCTTATGAAAACATGAATGATTAAATCATAAATCATTTGATGGATGTGGAGAAAGATGTAAGTCATTAACATAAGATAATAAATTCTATGTCTATATATGAAACATATTTTGTTATATAACTATCGTTTAATTAAAATTTAATGAGATGACATAAAAATTAAAATTAATACGCTCATTAGAGAATGTTATATATACTTCATGTATTTTTTTTAGGTTTGAACCAAAATCAATAATAGCATGGATTTATGGCCATAATAAGGCTTCTAAGAAGATTATAGGGAATTATATTATTATTGCGGGAATATCCTATCTAAAAAAGGGGGTTTGAATGTTTGATGAATATATGATAAGGGATGGTATTTTATATGTTGGTGAGTAGCACACTTGTAATTTTTGAAAATATAAAGGAGTTCCCACGTTTTTCTAATGATGAAAAAGATCTAAAATGGTCCATATAGAACTTATAAGATATAAGGTAAAGATATAAACCAAATATTGGTTTTTACATACACATTGGATGGACTACAGTCGCCATCTTCTCAAAATTGATTATATCATCAGGCACATATATCGTGAAGCAATCATGGTTGATGATAGCCTAGACAAAAATGGATTCAATAAAGATATTTCCTATCATGATTATCTTTCTAATGATTTACTTTCCATTCACAATAAGTATTGAAATACATTTCCATCTTTTAGACTCATATAACCTCTTTCTATTATTATAATAATTGTTACTTCGTTTTCAAGAAAGGAACCACTTTCCTTAAAAAATGTATCTTGTTCATGTTTTGGGTCATTTATAACCCTTATCCTTTTATTTTTAACCCATGTATACCCATTCTTACCTTAACCAAGGAAAATAATTTATGTTGTTTTTAATATTCATTATTGTCAAAAAATAAGTTAAAATCATTATATTTAATAAATAATTTTGTTTCAACATATTTAATCAATTTTTACAAATTCCATTCACATAAATGGAATATATAATTTTAAATCAATCTCACATCCCTGAAAAAGAATGTTTGTTTTCAAAGAGAAATTGTTCAAAATTCAAAATGTTTTTATAACCAAAATTCAATATGAAAATCATTACAATGATATAAATTTCATTAATATATATATAATTTAACTTATTTATCCCTTACTACATTCCTAAAATCAATTTTATGTTTTAAAAATATCTAATGAAAAAAAATTCTTAATTAAAACGATCATTTTTCACCATTCATCAAAGAACTTATCATCTCAATAAAATCAAAAAATCACTATAAGATAATTTTGACATGTAGACTTCAAAATTGAACCTTATTTTTTCAAAATAAATTTAATAATAGTTTAAAAAATTATTTTCAAAATACATTTATAAAAGGAGAAAAAAACTATTTTTTAGAAGAATAAAATATTTAAGCCTAAAATTGGATTTATTGTAATATCTTCTCTTGAAAAAACATTGATGAATATTAAACATTTTATTTTGTATATAATATGTATTATTAATAAAAAATAATTTATTGAATGTGATGTGTTTAATTTATTGTGGTAAAACACATTTTTATCAATAATGTTTTTTTCAAAAACAAGAGTCCCTTTATTTACAAATTGTTTTTACTTTTATTTCTTAAAAAAATTCACCATGTCATTATTTATATATAAACAATATATTTTACTAATATATATATTCCCATTTATAACCTTTCTTCCTATTAATATGTAATAACTATCAAATAATTATATTTTAAAAGTATTTAATGTTTCTTTTATACATAATGATTCATGTAACCCATGCTAAATTCGATGTTTTGTGTAATGCAAAAACAAACCAGTGTCACATGAAATTAAAAATATACAAATGATAAAATTTATATGAAAAAATATATTTCACAAAATGAGGAGGTGTTACAAATAACGTTTCATGAGTTTCTTATGGTTTCTTCTACAATTCCTCTATTATAATAAAGGGTATTATTTTGGAGTCATTAAAATATGTGTATCAAAAGGTTCAAGTTCTATTGAAACCATAACATCAATATTTTGGGTAAGAACATAGAAATAATCAATAAATAAATTAAAATATTCTTAAATAAATATAATAGCTTCAATTTTGATTTTCTCTTCAACCATTGTATATTTATATACCTCTTCAATAGGATGTAAGAACCAAACATCAGAATTAATTTCCATTGGACGCTCATGTTCATCCTCACAATGGAAGAGTGTCATAGGTTGATTCAAAACATCAAATGTTACTTTTATTCCTTATAAATTGATATGTTATTTATATAATATAATATAATCCATCCCAAAAAATAAATCCAATTCAACTAGAGGAATATTCAATCAATTTTTATGATGTATATATCCAAATAATTTTATCAAATATGAGTTGAAGAATTTGAGATAAGATCATCATACCACAATATTATTTTGTTGGTAATTCAATATTTAATCATTGTTTTGTTGATATGACACTGTTATCAAATTCATCAAATATAAATAGTTGGTTGAACCATAATCAAATAATAAATATGGATTTCTACAATGGATTTCTCTGCGGACCCACATTAACAGTTGGGATCACCTTTGATTTTAATTTATCTCTTTTATTAAGAGATTATTAACATTAATTTTAATCATTAACGATTATATTGAATAACTGGTTAAGATAATTCATGTAATCCTCGTATTTTTATAATTACTGTTTCAATGGTCATTTTAACTAAAAATTTTACCGAGATTTCCTCTTTACATCTTACAAGTATTCATTTGCTCGATGTCGTTCCTTTCTACAATATAAACATTTAAAATTATTTTAGTGATAGTTTCCATTATGCATCATTCTTAAATTTCAATAGAAAATAAGATTAGTTTTTATAACCTAAAGAGGTTTATTTTTATAATTTCTATGAAATAATATTTTCTCATCAAATCATAACCATGAGTGTGAATGGATTCTCCACTCTGCTTATTACTTGTGATCTCCTAAAAATTTTTCTACATAGTTATTAAATTCTCCTATATCTAGAACGTTTTGGAGACATGGTTTTATGACACTAATGGACTGAATAATTATTCTTTTAGAGTTGATGATAATACAAAAAACATAACTCATATTTCTTTTAAAATTATCGTTATGAGTACCAACATGTTACTTATGCATCTGATTAAGATTAGTGAATTAACTTAAAATTTTCAGGAAAACTATTATGTAATGTATTTATTGATAGATACCATTGAAATCTCATCCCTTTACATGGTGCTAGCTTCCTCCCCTTATCTCATATGATTAATAATATTCCAAATTTATGGTATTTCACCTATTAATTGATTCAATTTCAAGGAAACCCAATCATTATATAATTGTAAAAGAATGAAAAAAAAACCATTTTAGTGGTACTAATCGATTCATTATCAATATGAGGATCAGAGGGCCACTCAAAGAAGGTGGATATTGACAAATGAAATACTTAGTAGTGTATCCATTTCTATATTTTCTATTTTAATATCAATAATATAACATTCTTTAATATATCTCTATGAAAATATCAATAATATTTTACATTCAAACTCCCTTGTCATTCCTATTCTAAAGTGGAAAATCATTTCATTATCTACAAAATTTTTTATCATGATTACTCTTACTTCCAACCATTTACTATAACCAAAAATAAAAATGTAATAATAAAGAAAATATAATTAGTGGTGGAAAGCATAAAATAGAGAAAATTATTCATATGACTTTAAAAATTATGAAACCCCTTTATCAAGCAATAAAATTTTTAGGTTCAGTGTATATCACTATAAATTTTTGATTGGTTCAGTTACAAACTATCGATATATTATTAATATCTTAATGTCAAAGTATTTCAAAACCATACTCAAAAACCCACTTAGTTGTCCCTATCATAAAATAAATAAATAATACATCATTATTGATTAATATTAAATTAATTTTACACTAATACACATATAAAGACATAAAAGTTTAATTTATTTGGTGATGTTATACATAGCCATATTATTTCATAAAATATCTTCAATATATCCAATAATGTTCTTCTCTTATAGTACCCTTATTATAAATATATCACTTAAAATATGTAATCATATCCTATAGAAAATGAAAATATATGAATGAGTGACCTCAGATACCCATTGTGGGTAATAATTAAATATAATAATCGATGATATTATACAGTCAAAAAAATTATTAAATGTATAATAATATGATTATAACTTAAAAAGTTATTATCCAATCTGTCATTGATCATAAATCATTTTTCATGGTATAATAGTTTCACATTTTTGAATACATGAATCAAAAAAGTTAGGAATTATCATTAATCAACCATGATACATGATAGCATATCACGAGTAGTGGAAAATTTCATATGAATTATATGCCACAATCAAAAGTATAGAAAATTAATTATTTTTTTAAATTCAAAATAATAAAACTATCATAGTGGATAAATTCCCATATATTATTCAAATCACTTTGTATTCCATCATTTCCTTAATCATGGTTCAGTAAAATGACTATCAGAGTGGATAGTTTCCCTTATTGAATGATATTAACTCTACTTTATAGTTATTATTTTCTTATGTGATATAAATCATTACACAATGCATTGGAATATTTAACAGAACCATCCATAAAATATTATAAACATTATATATGTGTGCCACATGAATATATAAAATTTATCAATTCAACATAACATAACCTTGAGAGTGAAAATCTATTTAATAAAAATTTCATCATGATGTATTCATAATCCTTATTGATAAATAACATGGATGGTATCATTTGATCATATGACCAATTAATAATTAAAATAATCAATGAATGTTAACATAGATGAAGTTACAATTAAAAGGGAATTTTAGCATTTCATTGATAATAAAGGAAAATAAAATTTTTATTCATTTTACTTTAAAATATAAATATCAAGATTATTTTGAAAAATAATTTCTTTTAAAATAATGATGGATGATTGTAAAAGAACATTCAACATAATTAATGGCCATGATAGTAGTAAATTTTGTATTTATGCTAATCATTAAAATAAATATTCATTCCAAAAATTTGTTCAAAATACCAATAATACCTTGTTATAATATTTAAATATATAATATCTATTTTTCTGTGTTTTAATCTGAAAATTTTATTATCTAATGGTTTGGTATCATTACAGGTTATTTATAGTGTTTTTTCTATTATTATTTTTTTATTTTTTGTGGGTCTCAGTATGGTTTATGCATAGTTTGAGCATGGTTAGAAATAAGTGAAACCATGATGGTAGGGGAACATAAAATTGGGGAAAATTTAAACTAATTGTGCAGCTAGACCATGCCACACCCTCAATGGCACTATTTTGGGTGAACTTTTTGTGCATGGTTAGCACTAATTGTTAAACATGGCCTAAAAACAATGCAAATGCTAATTAATTTTCTGAAAATCATAATTAAAATCCTAAAACCCCTAATTATTAAAATAATCTTCCACTAAATCATAATTCTATCTATAGACTTTTGGGATCCCTCCATAGAAATTTCGGCTCCCCAAACTGCATATCATGGAGGATTGAAGTTCCAATCTATGTGAATACCTTCTCGTTTAGTGATTTCTTTTAATATTTTCTTGGACCTCCCTTATCCTCATGATTCTTTCTTCATAAGGGTTGTAAAAGCCGTGATTTTTATAGAATATTGATGGAATCATGTGGAATTATAGATATAATATATCCTCTCTCTTGTTTCATGATATATATTCTTAGATCTGGTGATATCCATCGAAGGTGATACATCTCAGATTCATTGTGGTTGGTTTCCTGATATTCCATGTATGTGTTTTTATCTTTTCATTAGTTTTGTAATTCATTGTTTCAATAGAAATTCGTATATACATGATTCTTAATTTATAATACATGTTATATGAAATTAAAACATTAAATTTATTATAAATTCATCCTGGACCATATTCTCATTGAATGGATTATGTAATTAATTGAATGGATCTAATATTTATCTTTATTATCTTTTTGTGAATTTTTTAAATTCCATTTTTGTTTAGAATTATTTTAAACTAAATTTTAATGGATATTTTGGTGAAATAATGGAATTTATCATAGGTATTTATTTATTAATTAATCTTTGAGATTTGAATTAAATTCATGGAAGTATTTGACTTTTTAAAAATAGATTTAAATTCATAAATTTATAAAATTATAAATAATCCCCTTCGAATGTTTTAATACTTATTAAGTAATTTTTTTCTTCTGTTATATAAACTAAATGTTTTATTCTCATTGAAATAGGGTTTAAACCCATGATTTTAATTTTATTCCGTCATATATAAATTATAATTCTTTATTTAAATTAGTTATGTATGATTTGAAGTAAATGACTGTTTAGAATGCATGACTGGAATTATAATGAGGAATTGTGAAAGGAATAAGTTATTTTTTCTCTTTTGAATATCTAACTGTTTAAATTGATGTAGAATGAATTGAGGATTTTTTAATGGAATGTTATGAATTTTTACAATGAATTGTGAATGTAATTGGGCATGGTTACGAATTTTAATGTTAAAATTATTTAAAAATATTTGAATTTAATTGGTGATTCTTAAAAGACCACATAGAACATTATGATGACCCTATCTGGTATTAATCCCATGATGTTACTTTCTTCTTTTAAATCATAATTTTTTTCTCTTCAGAAAGTGGTTATTTACATTAAAGGAATTTGCGTTGAGAGTGAGATGCTATTTGAGGTGCAGTACCCATGATTGATATTGATAGGGATACCCATAGTAATCCTTGTAAATATAAAATCTCCCTCATTCTATTTAAATTTTCCTGGGAACCATGATAATTAAATGGGATGACCTATATATATTACTCATTCAATAACTCACACCATTCTATTGGATCCATAAAGAACATGAAATGGTTCAGGTTTTGGACTTGTGGCTAGGAAAGATTGTGTGCATGGAACTGGTTTTATTTAACACTATAACACTATATGGAATCCAAATAATTAATCATGTTGATTTGATTAGCTTTTTTTAATATGGACTCGGTATCATACATTGTTTTTACCCATGACATCCATATACATGATCACGATACATGACAATGTTAGTTTCCACCATTTGGAACATAAGTTTCCTTTCTTGAATTATTTATTGCTATAATACCTCTTGACTCTATTGTATTGAATCTTATTATTCTTTAAACATAAGGTATATATTAACATATTTTATTTATTATCTGACTTTAGCTTGTGAAAAAAGTTTCAAAAAATTTCATAAAATGATTTAGGTTTTTAAAAGGTGAAATGGAATGTTTTACTAGTTTGGTTTATGAAATGATTTTTAAATATTTAAAACTTGTTTTTTAAACTAATCCACGTAATATTTAATTTGAACACATATTTTAGTGAATTTAAATTTCCTTAAGAAATAACTGCATATAATAATTGGTGGAATCATACTAGTCTTTTTATCTCACACCAACCTGTACCTTTTGGTACTTGTATCCATTATTATCATATAGCATTTGTTTGTGCTCTTTCATTATTTTATGGGTTCCTGATTGGGTGACCAAGGGTTGGTGACATGGGACATGGTGGTTGGTTATATACCACTAAGAAATGTTTTTTGGTTTCTATTTCCACCAGTTCTTTTTATTATGTCTCTATGTACTATGATATGTAGGCATTTATTTATATAATTTTTATGATGTTTCTGCAATTTAATCTTTTACTCTAATATTTTAAGGTTGAAATCATTCCCATTGGTTATTTGTTAATTCTGTGGTTCATTTCACTGGCCTATGGAGTTCAGGAATTATATTTTTTTTAGTGGTTAATCAACTTCAATATTGATTTTGGTGGTGTTCTAGGTTATTTTGTTATAAATGGAATAAGGGGAGGTGTTTACATAAAGTTAATTAAATGAATTTTAAATCCTTATATTATTTGGGATAATTCATGGTAGAAAAAATATTAAGAACGTTTCAGCAATCAAGAGGTAGTTTATGAGTGGGTGCAACATCATGACCGCTTCATGACAATACTTGAGTCTCCAGGGAAGTTGGGACATTAATAATTGTTTTATGTTATTTTTTTCTGATGATAAATTATATTTATATTCCAAAAGAGAATATCTTGAATTTTATAAATCTCTTATGATGTTTTTACCTAGAATGGAAGCATGAAAATAGTGGATCCTTATTTTCATCGTCTGGTAAACTGTGAGGAATTAGTGTGGAAAATTTGGAAATCCCTCCATGAACTATTTTGAGGTTAGTGAGTGGTTTACCAGCCTATATTACCAGGCCTCCTATAGTTCTATCTTGGTTATAATAATAAAACCTGATCTATTTTATTACATTTTACTTCACTTATATGAGGTTTTTTATGTATTTTATGGATGTGGTATTTTTTGTGACCTCATTTGGTTGTTTCAAATTCAATCCAATTTTAAAAATTTTAATTACCTTATAGAAAATATATTGTGTATTATAAAAAATTTTGTTATTTTATGTGATAAATATGTTAAATTACGAAAAATATAATTTTATGAAATATTTGGTTTGTGAAACTAATAATAAAATAATATTCTGTGATGTGGTCAAAAAAATCAAAAAGAAATTATTGTTTATAATTAATTTAAATAGAAATGGTTTTTTAATTATAAAAAAAGGGGTTAATGATTTTCAAGCCATAACATAATTAAAAACTCTTGGTAAAAGTATTTTGAAATTATGATTGATTTATATGATTATTTATCATTTTAAAAGTAAAGAGTAATATTTTAAAAATGGTTATATCTTGTTTGTTTTAAAATCGATAATTGTTTGATTAAAAATGGGTTGTGACATTATTTAAAGGATGATTTTCTATATCTGAGTGTTCATTAATGCATGAGTTGTTATAAATGATTATTGTGTGGTTTATAAATGACTCAATGGATGTTTATCAAGAATGGTAGAATTCTGATCCAACAGTCTAGTCCTCAGGGTTGTTCTTCATATTTTCTAGATGATGAATCACTCATCAATGACTCCACGAAGACTCCATATAAAAAGTAGTAAATAGAGACATTCCAACATTTGAACCCAGCAATGAATTATGTGATTATTTTACACATTGTAATAAATTTTAACAAGGTTATATTGACACCATACAATTGATAAAATATATTGATGTGATATTTGATACTCTTGAGACTCTTGAATCATTGAAGGTCAAGTTTATTGACTCCTTATTTGAGGGACCTTCCCAAGAGTGGAGGGATGTTGTGATTTCCTCTTTTATGTATGAAATAATGTCATGGTAAATCACTAATACATTCTTAATTCAATAAAAAATATCTATAATAAGTGGAGAATAATAATGTTCATTTGTTATTGAGCTTAAATCAATATTATATATTAATAACAAAGTGTACAAAGATGTTCTAAATTTGGTATGTTTCATACCTATTATTTTTTTCAATGAAATAAATGAGGATGAATATTTTAAAAATTGTCTTCACACAGATGTTGTAATGTCCATGCTTGTGTAATGGTTGATCTCTAATCCATATATGCTTGAAATGGCGCTTTTAGCTGAGTTGTAGATAAATGAGAAATAACAATAGCTAAATTCCATTTACCATTATTTTGGTTTTCATGGATAACAAAATTGTTTACTAAATAAATAAATAATATAATTTGTTTCGTCACTATAATATTTTTGGAATCCTGAGTGATAAATTTTTTTATGAAATATAAACAAAATTTTAATTCTATATGGGTGAGGTGAAATTTTTTAGGCATGTTTTTTAGATCATATAATCTTAGTTAAACCTAAAATAAAAAAGATTGTAATTTTATGGTGAAACCATGGATTATCATTAAGATTTGACACATCATAGTTTTTGTGGAATATTATCAATGGTCCATGAAGTTATTCACAAATTATTCTTCTCATTTTAGTTGTCTTACATGTAATGGGGTGATGTGTGTGTCTGAATTGAAGTGATATGAATTATTCAATTAACTGAAGCAGTGATTAATCTCAAATACTATTTTGATACAACTAATGGTTCGATATGGATGTGTAATTTATTGCAACTATTTATGTGTAATTATGGGATAAATTATTATATAAGGAGAACATGTGGTGGATCATAACACTTCTCATCTTTGAACTCATGTGAAATTTTATCCAACTCATGATCTACAACATTCAGGTGTCTTGCATTCCCTTAAGAGTTGCAGAATCTATATCTTTGGAAAATATTATCATATAATTTTTCAATAATAATTTATGTTATATATTTTAATATAAAGAATTATATTTATGATAGATATTATTTATGTCTTAACTATAGTCTTCCATCATTAAAATCGCCTACACTTCCCGAAATTGTAATGTGGTTAGGAAGTCTCTTAGAAGGTAGTTTATTTCCCAAGCTATAGGGAAATAAAATGATGAATTAAAATTCATGGAACAATGTCCATATATTCACTTGGGTCTCTGGGAGGAATATTTTAGTATTCTTTTTGAATGATTTAAATTGGCTTCTTATCTTCTTTAGAATATACCCTTATAGAAACTAAAAGATAATGGGTTCTATAATATAATATATTATTTATATTTATAGGAGACCACCAATGAAAATTCATTCCTATTGGATGGTGTTATTTTCATTAGGAATTAATATATGGTTACTTTACCAATGATATTTTTTGGTTTTCTTCTATCATTCATATTTTTTCCCCGCATGGGAACTATGAAGATATTTGGTGACCTGAAGTGTTGATTCTAGTAACTGGGTTTAAAATGAGACATATCTAACTTTGCATCGTCATGTAACTCCTGCCAAAAGAATAATGTTAAGAACAAAAATACCTCTATAGATATTTATCATATCAATTTCTCTACTTGAAAAAGGAATGACATATCAATTTATTTCATTTAATGATTACCTCTAACTCACCAAGGGAAGAATTCTATTAGCATAGTGATTGACTGATTAACTAAATTCAGTCATTTTATTTGGATTATTGATCCAAAAATGGTTGAGGACTTTGTAATGTGGTATATACATGGGATATGTATGTTTCATAGTAATCTATCAAGTATTATCTTAGATACAAATCCTTATTTTACCACTTAGGTTTTATGGGTACCTAGGTGGGGATGGGGACAAAGGATAAGGTGATCAAAACATATCAACGAAAATTGATGGGAAAATAAAATAGGAAATTAAAACTCTATAAGATATGATTTGTTATTATATCTTGTTGTTTTTTGGCACATGGGATAACCATTTGGGACTGGTTGAGTTCACCAATAATAATAGAAACACATCATCTATAAATATGGAAGATTTTAAATTTTATATGTATAACCATGTAACCCAACAATATGTTTTCCAATGGTGGGTAAAGCATCCTTTAGCGGGCTAACCCACATCATGGAGACAACAATGTTGATCTATATGATTCATTGATATTTATTAATTGGTCCATTCCAGTAAAAACCATATGCAGATCAACATTTTTAACATATATATTTTTTGATTGGAGATAATGTGTTCTTGAATTTCTCATTTATATTAGGTCTTTAATAGCTTGGAAGGGGAGGATATTTGGATTTAAAGTACATGGGACCATTTGAGGTCTTTCAGAATATTGGTAGTGTGGATTACTAATAGGATATTATACTATAGTTAACATAGTTCTAAAATATTCTCTATGTGTCTCAACATAAGAGGTAACAACCATACTTTTCTCATGTTTTAAATTGGGAAGACATTGACTTGGAACCTCATATTTTTCTGATTGAAAAACCAATTCAAATTTTTGACACTAAAATAATGTTTTCACATTGAAATTACATTCTATTGGTTAGTCATATATGGTTGCATGAATATTATGGACATGATATGTTTGAGGATGATTCATTGATGAGTGATAAATTACTATATATTTCTGTGAATCATCCTTCTTTAACATGTCATTATATGTGTATAAAGTAATATGGTGGGGTGAATCATCACACCTCAATGTTTCATTCACATATCATCCCTATATTATGTAATTAACATTACTTTATTTTTAATCTATGTTTTTTCTTAGTGTTTTTTGTGCTAGTGTTGTAGATTGGGTTGTTTGTATGAGTCTTTACCAAAAATTATTACTAGATAAGATAATGGTTTTCTACCAGATAATTTGTGATAAATATTGGAATGTTGGAGGAATAGAAAAGGATAACCTAGGATATTGGAATTCTAATTTACAAATGATTATAAGAAAACATTGTAGTTATTCTAGATGAAACCACCGACCAGCCAGTCATTTAGTACTGACCTGCTTATGGTTGGTTAGTGGCTACCGGGATGCACTAATCTGATTCAAAATAGTCAGTTTAGTACCATATTATTCAATTTATGCAATTATTTTATTATTTTGTTTCATATCCCTTCACGTAGTTTTGATCTATATGAATTTAAGATCATTATTTATACAACATTGGATTTTATTATCAACTCTTAGTATATCTATGTATGATTTTTAAGGTAGTATCTGATTGTTAATTATAATCTTATTTTACCCTATATCTCTATTCTTCTATTTAATATTATAGTTGATCATCCATTATACCAATGGATATTTATTAAATCATGGATCTTGATATTTTATTTTTATTTTAATAGTCTTTCTCACCCTCTCCATTCACCATTTGGTGGATCCCTTTTCGGTTGTTGATGCTTTTATTATTAAGGTAGGTGGTTTCATATGATGTACTTATCAATTGAATCCATTGTTAATTTAATATTTTAAATTATTTTTTTATGATATTTTTGAAACATGATTGTAATTATTGTGACCATGTCTTGCATTTAGTATGATAAATCATTTATTTTTAAATAAGATGTTTCAGAGAAATCATTCTTAAAAGTTGTTCCTCAATCGAAGGAACATATTTCCTTCCCATGGGGATCATGTATGTCCTTTAAGCCATGATAAAAGAAACCTCATGTACCTTTAGTGACATATAGTTTGGGTTGGTATGTGAAATAATAAATTATTAAAATTCTCATATATAGAAATATATTTTAATAAAAAGAAAATTACATTTGAAATTGTAACATCAAAACTATAAAATGGGAAATTTTTAATATTTTTCAGAGAAAATAGAAATTATTCTAAAATAGTAAAATATAATAAGTATAATAAGATAATTATAATGTAAAAAGTATTTAATAATCAATATCATTGTATCTACCACCAAAAATAATTTATTATATTAATAAAATTTATATAAAGTTGTCAAAATGATTTTTTAACCTATAAATTACTATCCAAAGTCTATTTTTTCAAATTATAGTTTTATAAATATATTTTTTTGTGATAAAATAATGCTTCCTTAATCAATGTTATATTAAAAATGGATTTTGTTTATAAAACATTAAAACTTCTAAAACCATTTCCTAAATGTCAATAACCATTAGGTAAAACCATAGTTAACCTTTTTTTCATTTTCCAAAACATTTATTTTTAAATACTATGTTTAGAAATTAATAAATGATCCCCCCTTATTTTCAATAAATATAGTCCCATTATAGAGTTTTTATTAATTTAAAGTAACTTGAAAAAATATACTAGAATTTTATTTCTTAACATTATCTCCAAGAATTTCCCAAGGTTCTAATATCTCATCTAAATCATTAATAAGAAATTATTCAAAGTAATAGATTGCCGACCATCGTCAATCCTTTTCAATAACTTTTTTTTTATTTTATGGTCATTTAGAGTTTTATTCCCAACATAATATTTCTAGTTATTCCATGTTTATAACATCAAGTTTATATATTTTTAATGATATATTACATAATAAATCACAGTATAACCTTTTCCTAGGTTATTATTATGTTTATGTATGATTTTCCTCATCCTTCTCTTTCCTATATAATTACAATATTTTGTTATATTGTCATTTATAATTATTTTTCATATAGTACAATTATTTTTATTACATTTTATATTTATGGTTATTATATATTTATAATTATATGTTACTTATTACCCTTCATTATGACTTTTTTCAACTATATGGATGTAAGTGTTTTTATCAACTTCTCTTCCTTCAGTTCTGTTTTCATTTCGAAGTTTCTAAATTTAATAATTAAATATTAGTGTGATTCATATTTATAAATTAATTCTTATATTATCTATGAGATATCATAATTACTTGTCATCACACAACCATTATATGTCGTTATAATGCTCAAACATTCTTATGGACATGAAACATCATAAATATTTGTTATAGTAATGCATATGTTTTTTCCTAACAAGGATACCATTATCTGGATATATAGAAGTGGTTACAGGATGTAGATGATTTTAACCAAGACTAACGCCCACAAAAGAGGGTTTTCGTGTAATAACTCGATCTCCACACTACGTACGACATTGTTCCAAACTGTACACCTGGATTGACACACCCATGGGATATAATTTGGATTATTTAAATTATCTTTACAATTAATAATAAAGGATTTGAATTTATTTTACATAATGTATGTAATTATTATATTTTTATTGGTAGCCTACCATAAATATATTTATTTTGACATAATGAATGTGGTAGGTTGATTCAGTGATGGTTGAGGCCTATATTTATATATCCTTTTAAAGTATAGTTATGTCTTATCAGGGATACTAGTTTTTTTATTTAATTTGAACATACCCAAATATTTATTCTGTCTTATTCAGGACGGTGATGGTGTGTTTATACTTATTTAATTATGGGTAGGCCATAAAATCAATTACATCTTTGATGTATCATTTTTTTATAGGATATAATTCCTTTCATGGTTCGTGTATATTTTATATATTTATGATTATTGTATTATAATGAGGGATTATCTGTAAGAATAAGATGTCTACAATTATTAGTTATATCACTATGAAATTATGTATTATATTTATTGTGATTATTTTCATTGATATATTATACATACATATTACTCCTCATTATGTTATTAGTGATATGGAATTATTTGATTACTATTTATTCCAACCATATTATCCATGAGTAGTTAAACCCATAAAAACTACCACTTATTCTAATAGTGGATGTCACATAGTTCACCCATAAGTAGTGGTTTCATCCCTTTCTCCTATCATTAAACTTGGAATATAGAGTATCATTATGCGGTGGGAAAATTATGGACCAAGCACATGTAGTGATGTAGGTGGAATATCCTTCACATGAATATTTATTTCTTCAAGGGTGTACTTCAATTCAAGGTTTCTAATATTTTTCAACATTTACAAAAAATGGAAATTATAAATTTTTATATTGATCATATGAATAACATAATAGAGAATGTCATGAATAAGTATGTTATTTAATGGTCTTTATATTAAAAAGAACACCAAGTAGGATCTTAAACTGAAGAAGGAACAAAAGGCACATGTGTAATCTAGGATCATGTGGTAGATAGAGGGTGATAGAAAATTTTATTTTATCCATGCCTTCATTAAATAATGGATACAATTTATTTGAAAAAATATTCTATTCTAAGACGGTACCTTCACAGATGACCACGATATTGTTGGAGGTATGGATAACCATCACATTCAATAGCTAACTATATATCCAAACAACCCCACATAATTACGCTATCTATGGGGAAATGTATATATTTATGGAGTTAACCAATGAATTTTTTATACCTTTGATAATATATTCTTTGATTATATGATGGATGAGAATGATATTTATGAGGAAACACTGAATATAAACCATGATCATTCAGAAGGACCTTATGGTTTTTGAGGTACATTCAATGTGTATTCATGGAACCTTCCTAGTGTGACCTTGTGTGTGTAGAGCCATAATTTTTCTGGAGTGGTTATCTTCCTCGTATGGCTAGTTCCACTACTATGGTTCCTATTTAAATGGTTAAGGATATATCTTCACTTCATCAATACCATACTATATCTATATGGAATTCTCTTTATAATGACATATGTATCATTATAAATAGAGGATAATGGACACTACAAAATTTTATAGCCTCATATGTGGATCATTGCTTCATTATAGGTAGAACAATCCAGGGTACAATTAGGTTGGTAGAAGAAATGATAGGAGATATCATCATAAAGGTGGTGAGGTCCATTGTGGTTGTCATGATGGATATTGATAAACCATATGAAATACTTCAATGGATCATTATTTTAATTATTCCAACATACATAGGCATCTCCCCTTGATCCTCTAAACATCTGTATATGAGTTTTAGTTCTACTTAGCATTCTATATCTCTCATAGGGATGATAAAAAAATCATAAAATAAATGTGATTATGGGTCAAGGTGATCTTTTTTGTCCCATATTATTCATTATAATGCATGCATGTCTTAGTAATCACATCAATATACACCTCGTTTTTGTGGTATTCTTCCATACTAGTGCAAGCATAATTTTAGTGGATTTTCTCATATAATGTACATAGATAATACAATTGGTTTTATTAATGTATTTGGAATATATATTTGTATTATAAACAATTTTCTTGGGGAATATTCTAATTGGAATGGATAAGTGGTAAACCTTGAGAAGTGAAGCATCTATCTTTCGCAAAGATGTACAGAAAGGGGGGCTAGTTCATTGGAATTTCATATCGATGTTTCTGAGGGGAGTTTCATAGTGAATTTCCATCATGGTCTAATATATTATAAAAGGATTAATATTCAACAATGTAAATATGGTGGTTGACAAGTCATTATTTTTCATTTTAACTAGAAAAAATATTTGTATCATTTGGTTTTTATATAAAACTAGTTTACAATGTACTTACTACAATCCCCATGAAAATATTATATGTCCTCAATGTGACTAACTAAATCACCAAAAGAATTGAAAATATTTTTTCCTCACTTATTTAGGATGTTATCACTAATATAATGAATCAATGGGAATCATGGTCAAGGATGATGAGGCAGGTAGAGGAGGGATACATCAACATTAGGGGTTTTTTAGGTGAGATTAAATCCTTGCATGAAATTCTTTCATTGGAGGTGATTGAATAGTTCATGTTGTGTATAAGGCTCATGGATCAAAAAATACAAGGTTATTGTGGAGTCTGTGATGGAAATATTATCTCCTATGTCTATATACTCTCCTACAGATATTACTTCTTCATCATCACTCCCACTGAATCTTTGGGAAAGGAAATATAAATTTCTGTAAAAAGAACTAGTCTGGATCCATTCTTGGTTTCCCATGGTTCCCACTGCAGGACATGCTCTTCTATCATGAAAAAATATTTTTTTTGTTTCAAAAGTAGTTATTTGGAGGAGAATAGAAATTATATCATTGATCTCATCATGATAAATTATGTACGGGAGAAATGCATTTTCACATGTTAATCATCTTGTGTTTTTTCATAGAGATATTATCGTTAGTTGCTTATGTATTCTCTCAAATTGGATAGATGGTGTGATGTGTTTTAAAGTAAGGAAATCATTAAAAAACAAGACCTTTTTGTATAGGATATCCATAAAAAATCCATATCTTCTGATGAACATATGATGCGTACTTGTATTAATCTGGAATCAATGTGCATATATTGTGCCTATATTTAAGAGGATTCCTCACCTCGCTATTTTTTTAAAGTGACTCAGTGCACATTGTTTGGACCACATTTTGTGAGTTGACATGTCTAAATACATGGGCTACCTTGATCACTTCTTCCATAAAAATATGTTTTAAATGTTCATAGAGATAAATCTTAGATCTTGAATAAATAATGTTCATTTTTACAGTGGGTTTATAGTGTATCTAACAGAGTAGAAATAATTCAATGTCTGAGGGTCACACTTTCTCATGGACTTGTCATGTTGTTAGAACGTGGAACTAGTTGAAAGATACATATTATATTATTAAAAATTGTAAGATTATATCTCCCTCATATCAAGTAATAGTACTCCTCCCCCCCCCCTTTTGGTATCTAGGATAAGTGGGTTCAATAGAATCCAGACAGGATTTGGTGTAAGTATAATAGAGATGGATCTTACAGCATGGTAATCATGTGGTGTGTGATATTTTTTTGACATAAAAGGGGATATATTGATCCATATTTCACTTATTTCATTGGTATAAATGAATCCCTTTATTTCAAAGATGAGGTGAAGCATAGATGGCTTCATTGTTTTAGTTATTTTAATATGAAAATTTTCATTGTTGAAAGAGACTCCATAATCATATAAAACTCTTTTATTGGCCTATGGGGTACCCCTTGGAAAATATCTTATTATTTCATATGTGTATAAGAATCATTTATATGAAGACTTTTGTCTACTATACTTGTTATGTGGGAACATTGTTGGTTGACTTATTAGATACCATGGCCTCCCAAGGCGAGTTAGATACTTGTTTCTCTTGTTTGGGCTCTTTTCTATCAGAAGGTTTTGGCCATGTCTATAATAATTCTATGTTTCTTCATTATATTAAACCCTCAGTGTTTTCCTTTATTTTTATTTTATTTCTTTGGCCACTAGATCCATTAGTATATCTCATTAATAAAATTATAATGATGATCTTTGGTTATACAATCTGCTATATTATATTCTAACTTAGTAAAATAACCATCAGTTTATAACTAATAGAATCGGTATTGTTATAAGAGGGATATTTTTAAGAACATTCTTTTTCTATAAAATAATAAGGGAATTGAAAAAAATATCTATGTTCTTATGTTAAAAATATATATTTTCTAGGTTTTTGGGCCTTCAATGTATGACATACCGATTTCAGACAGATTGAATAGAAAATTCATGAATGAATGTGGATTGATTTCATTTGTGTTATTTGTATTTAATATAATTTAGTAATATATTTAAATGAATTTGAGTAGATTTATTCTAGAAATTTTTTAATAATATTAATCCAAACTCAAAAAAATTTCACATAATAATATTTAAATGTCTATAAAGTCATATTCCCCACTACATGTAATATCATGAACTCAACCACAAAAAATTTCATTAAGTATTTGATTTTATTGAACCATCTTCAAATTAATATATGGATAAAATTCATATGTATGGAATGAATGAGATCCAAATTTATGATGAAATCTGATCTATATTCAAGAGATGATTATAAGATCTTGATCATAAATGATCATCATTGGATCAATGTCAAGCCTCAAAATCTATTCCATATAACACCCTGTTAACCCATCCATTGGACTTTACTCGTTAATAATTGTTAGATGACTCAACATCCTAAAGGGTGTGAAAAATAGGAAAATATATTAATATACTACCAATTCCAAAGACAAACACATCATGGACTACTTAAAATAATCTTACTATCTCACCTATGGTACCTCAAAAGGTTCCAAAATTTGAGATGGAACCCAATGATCCTTGTTAACTCTGTGAAAAAAATACATCAAGATATAAACTCTAACACTATACTATTTAAAATGTCTATAGCACCCAATGAATTTAGAATATATTCAATTAAGAATAAATTTAATTTCATCAATAACTTTTGATCTACTCGACACTCGGTTTCAACAAATTACTATTTATACATGCTTTCAAAAATAATTTAAAACTAAATTGTAACACTTTAAAAAATTTCATATGAAAATTTTAAATTCATTTTAAATTTTAATATAACAATAAGGATGGGGTAAAATTTTTGGATTAAAAAAATACTAATTTTTTGATAAATAGTTAATAATATTACATTTTTATTGAAAAATTCTTATTCATTTAAAATATTTATTATGATAAATTATATTTTTAGTTGTTTATAATGTAAAATTAGATAAATTTTATATCAATTGATCCAAATTTTGTCTTTGTGATCTATTTTATGTTAGATATGGATAGAAAAACATTTCAATCTTTTGGGAATTTTAATTTTAAGAACAAATTTTCTCATCATGTCTCCGAGATTTATTTTAAAATCAATTTCGAAACATATGAAATATATTTTTAAAAAATGGAATCAAAATATTGAATAGTAATAATATATTATTTCTAATAATTCTATCAAAATTTTATTCCAAATTGAATAATAAATTTAGTAAAAAATAATTACCATGGTTAAGGTAAAAGATGATTTAATATAGGGTTAAACTTGAATTATTAGAGTGAAAATGACAAAAAAATATTATATTTAATATATTTAATGTGTTTAATTTGACCATGGACATAAATTTATTTGAAATGTTTAAATTAATTTATAAATTTATATTGAATATGACCCATATAATCAGTTAATTAAAGATAAATGACAAAAAAAGATACTTCTGTTACTTTTAATATCTATAATGCCTTGGGATAGGGGAAAATATGTATTTTTTTATAAAACCTTTTTAAAGATAAATTTTATTTGTATCATGATAATTAATTTTAATTTTTTCATATGAAGTAATTACATTAAATTCTCATGAACCTCCAATGTAGAATTATTTAGTTAATAATAAAATAAAATAAATGATACTTAAAATATTAAAATAGTTGTAACAGAATGAACTATTCTGTTAATTTTTTTTCAATTAATAATTTAATTTAATAATGTTTGAACATAATATATTTTAATTCCATAATTTTATTTATATTTTTAAATTATATTTTAATGAAAAATTTTAAAATAGACATTAATGTTATTTAAAATAAATCATATATTATTAAATGATTTAAAATTAATAAAAAACTATATTCCTCTGATTTATTTTTAAATAACATTAAATATTAAATATTTTCCAGAAATAAAAAAAAATCTTTTATAATGAATATATTGACCCTTATAGATCAAAAAATATGTCATAGCATTTAAGGTTAATGTTGTGTCTTTTCACGTTAAATGTGTTTGTATTAAAAATATGTTCACACAGACAATGGGTTTATATTTTTAAAATAAGATATTATCTTTTTTACTCAGTGGTTATATATTTTTTGGTAATTTTCATTTTATTTTAGGTTTAATCTATTAATTTTGTAGGTTAAAAATTAAAGTTACCATAGTGAAAACAATAAATGGAAAAAATAATGAAACATAGAAGTCAAAGAAAAAAGTTTAAAAATTGTGTTTAATTGTGTGTTTTTTGTTTTTATTGACCATATCATCACTACCCAACTATAATTATCAATTTATGATCCATGTTAGATAATATTCGGTTCCCAATAGTGAATAAATATTAGTATTTTCAAGAATACCACTTCTCAACTATAAAAGGCTACCAAATCTTTTCCCGTCATCACACCATCACACCTCTTTGGTTCAAACATTACCTAACTAAATAACATTGCTACTTATCTCACCTCATCTTACAATCATCCTTTTGGTTATAAATACATCCTATGAAGGCTTTAGTGAAATCATATGGTGGATTCCTGAAGAAGAGGTATTATTTTCAATGAGCGTCTTTATTTTATTTCCTTATCCGTGTTATTCTATTTTTATTATTTCATGTTGATATAATATCCTTAGTATATTATATATATTGGGATGTTTTGATAATAAATACTTTACCTAAACTCATCTCCACTTTTATTAATTGGGTTACAAAATCATTGTTCGTGTGTGTGGTGTACTACCGCCTTGCGAACCAATATCGTTCATATTTCCATTACTGCCTATCATGGTTGGGAATAATGATTTATATTGTGTAATTATATTATATATATAATTTCAGTATACCTATGGAGTCATTATATTATTTATACAATATTACATTCTTTTCTGTTCAAGACATGATAAGGTCCATCGTTTGTACACCTGACTATCTCCTCACCAAGCGATGTGAATCGTCTTTCACCAATGCTCTACAAGGAAGGTGATAAGGAATAATGTTAAGGATTATTTTTTAAATAAAATACAAAATTATTATATTAATTTAATATTCATAATTCTTAGAAGATTATATATAATTTAGTTTTTCTAAAAATAAATATTATTATATCGTTGGTTTATGTATGGACTACCACATTCACGAAGTGATGCGACTCTCTTTTCATCACCAAGCAACAGGAATGGTATATATAAGTATACATTATGAAATAAAATTGAATATATAATAATGTTATAATTTTTTAAATATGAAATATTACATAATCCCTTTAATTAATTATAATTGAAAATTGTAAAAAATTACCCATGTGTACGTACAAGACACTATCTCTATGATCGTAATGTACTTATTATTTGTATCCATAAATAATGATTAGTTTTAAAATTATAATATATGGTTAAATAAGTTAATTATTAAATTATTATTATTATATATATGATATATCTACAAAATATTTGAAAAAATAAGATATCTCATAATGTAATGTGCATGAGAAAATAGGGCAATTGACACCCAAAAAACTGAAAAATATAATGAATATTAATAAATGGGTTATAATATGTTATAAAAGAATCATAAGTTATGTCATAAATACTAATATGGTTTTGTAAAAATTAAATAAAATGTTTAAATCCACTAAATATAAGGTTAAATAACATACAATCCAAATGAATATTCGGTAAGGTATTTATTTTCAATATCATTTCAATGAGGCATATGTTAATTTTATGAAAATAGATTATTTTAAAACGTTTATATACATATCATTTTAAATGTAATACCATTATTAATTTGTAATTTATCTTATCTTATTATTCTATATGAATTAATTTATTTAATGGTATTTATTGGAAAATTACCAAGTGGTAAAAGTTATTTAATAATCACCATTTTTGTTATGGTTGATATCATTCTCTTCAAACAATCACTTTATTATAATAATTTTTCATTACAAATTATATATATATTATGTATCCATATTATATCATGATTCATATTAGTATCTCATGATCTATATACCAATTTTCTTAATTTAGTGATTACTCTTAATGTTATTTGATTATCTAGGTAACTATTGATAAATAAGTATCATTAAATTAATAAAGATATTTGATTATATGAAAAATGGTTTATGAATTAAATCAATTATTTTTTATATTAAGAATGATTTGGACCCACCTAAATGGATGGTTCCATGTTAAAGATATTAACTTGATGTATCATTGGCCTCATGAGATGAATTGGTTGGCTAAATCAGATGATATTTCACCTAGTATGTTTTAAACCATCTCGTGAAGAGTATGGAAGATAAAGGTATCATGTGCCTAGGAAACAGATCTTCTGATAATTAATATTTTTTTTTTAGAATTAATTTATTATTATTCATGATATTTTCTTTTTGATATTTTCTATGGATTAATTTCATTTTATGTTTATTGAATAAATGACATGATTTTTTAGTTATTTTCCTTGCCATATTAATTATGTATTATTTGTCCATGTAGTAAAGTTATTTAAATCACATGTTTGTTCAGTTATTTACTTTCCAAAATAAAATATTATTATTGATTCATGATATATTTGTTTGTACTTATCCCTTAATACGCAGTTTCAACGACACTTATTTTTCCATTTTCCTAGGTTTTGATGATGAATTCTATGAATGAGTTTTTAAGGATTCTTACCATTTTAATTTGATATCTTTTATAATACCAATTTATATTGAGTATCATTTATGAATATATTTTTTTAAAATATTCTAAAATTTCCAATACATTAGGATGTGATTCCTTGTATCTTTTACAATGTAATAATATAGGGCACCAGTTTCGTGCTTCTGGGGCTGGTTCGATAAACTTTCCCACTAGAACAACCCTCTAAATTCCTTACACGTCTTAAAAATTACAAAATTTTCCTCTAGAGGTGATCAATGGAAATAAATTAAAATATATTATATCAGAAAATTTTGAATGAAATACTTCTATAACAACACATTTTATTCCACATCCTTTAACCACCATTATTTTATTATCATCATTAACCAATCAATCTATACAAGCCTATTCCTCAAGATATCCCATATGAGACACCTCCACTTGGTCAAAAAAATTGGAATAAATTTTCATCTGAAATAAATATCTACCACTAAAAATTTCATCCCAATTTATGTTTACATATATATATGATACGTTATAATATTCTGATCATCATGTGCTTCCTAACAAAATCATTACACATTTTTTGATTAAATGCCTTAACTACAAATTTTATCATCCTTATATTATATAAAATATAAAAACAATAGTTTTAATGGATGTATTAAAATATTTAGAAAATACCAAAATGAAATTATAGAGGGAAATATGTTGTCATAATAAATACGGTAAATAATCATCCATGAAGAAACTGTATCGATGGCTTCAGCACAATCACCACTATTTCCAACTCAAGATAATTAATCCCATAAATAAATCCATTTGGTCACAATGTCCTAGACTCATAGGATATAATATAACAGTGTTATCTTAATAAATAACCTAGGATAACATTTAAAGAATTAAAATAATTATCAAACATGAACACTTCCTTGGGTAAGAAATGGATTAGTGTGTTATTAAACATTTCAGAAAAATTAATAAAAGACAAATAACAATGTAACTTCTAAAAACTGTCTTGATTCATCTTTAAAAATGTTAATATGGGTGGTGAAATATACTATAAATCATATAAAACCCACTTGTAATATTTTTCATAGACAAGAAACCAAGAACATTAGGGATATTATCCAGCTCCTCCTATATAACTATATCCTCAATATTCGATGATTTGATATCTATTTTATAAATGGTAATAATATGTATCATTAAATTATATTCTCACAATAAAAATTAGCATTGAAATATTTCAATACAATAAATCCCAACAATTTTTTTTAAAATCATTCACAAATTCACAATGAAATCTTCCTTAGCCCCAAAGTGAGTGAAAATTTTTTAATTAACACTATTAAAATGATAAAGATATGTCCTACAAATCCAATGACTTAATCTTGTGAATATTTATGGTGAATTAGGGACCCCAAAATTAATTAATATTAATATATAATGTCTATAATGATATATGAAAATAATATTTTATACATCATCATATTTCACCATCATTTAATTATACCCCCATCACAAATCAATCTCAGAAAAACATACTTGCTTCATTTAACTGATAAAATAATAATCCTTTATGGGTTCATGATATTTATTCATCGCCATTACATAATTAAATAATCAATAATAAATGAATATTTTTTGACTTCAATCATATATTTTATTGAATAGCACTGGGGAAGCCCGTGGTGACATAATTTAGTCAACAAAACACCATCACAGTATTTCATCAATATAGATCATCAATTATCAATATTTTATGGGTTTTATTTGATATTAAATCATTATTATCGTTAGAGAACATGGTATAATTCTATAAAAAATTATACTCTGATTTTTTAGAAAACATAAAAAATATTTAAAAAATCCATTGAAACAATCTCATTTTACCTAAGAGAAAACATATACTGCTACATTTCATACAAAAATGTATCAAAATCGAACCGTATTGAGTAATTATTTGATTTTAAGTACATTTTATCTCATTTACCAAATCTCTCTCCCCAAAAAATTCCACATAATATATATCCACATGGGAGTATATCACCCAACATTGATAATAATCAATATAATATCAAACCAAATATAAGAAATCTATAACATTTATGATATTTTATTATTACATATTTGATCTGAGTAAATCTCCCTAGATTTTAATTACTCGAATATATTATTTTCCCACATATCACCTCAACTAATATTGATTGGTTCCCTGTAAGTGTCAATAAATCTTTTGGGTAATGAGTCTCGTAAATTATGATATATAATCCTCCCATTAAACAAGGAGTAACATATAACCATAATTATTTAGAATCAAATAAAATAGAATCAAGAGTATTTATGATTTTATTTGTGATTTTAGTTATGATATGGGGTTTTCATGGGTACATATTGACGAGAAGTAGTGAAATATTGTACTTTTTATGATAATGTTATTATATTATGGAATTTATGTTAATAATTTTATCAATTGATGTATTGGTTTTATTTAGGATACAACATTTACTTATACTTATGTTGACTAATAGATATGGTATGGAAAGTAATTTATGTAGATGGGGTTTTTTCGTATTCCCTATATAGGTATATTTATTATTTTATAGATGTGTCATTGTGGAATTGATGTTGTGGTAGAATTTTGGCCATCATTGTTGTAGTGATTTGTTTTTTTGGTTAAATATTATATATTTAGAGGTGTGTATAACATGAGGTGATGACTGGTATGTTTTTAGTGGGGATGATGAATAGAAATTTATTGTTGTTTGAATTTTGTTAAATATAAATTAGTTTATTTTTTTGTTTGATTATCATTTATATAAATAGATTAGTATGGTTCATTTACGTGGGAACGTGAGAATTTTCCGGAGGAATCCACTATGTATTCTCATATGAACACCTGATTATTTTTTATTATTTTATAAATAATTGATTATCATGAATGTAATGTGTAGAACCCTTAGTTGGGGTACACGGTGACGTATTTGTGAGTCTGTGGAGTTAATCATTTTTTTTCTATTATATTCATTATATTTGTTTCAATTTTTATTATATATTATCATACTCATGAATTTTATTATTCATGATGATGTTTTCATTGTAAAAGGTAATTAGATCAAAAAAATTATTGTGATATATCATTGGTGTTAGTTTCATACCCATTGATTATTATTCACTAACTTTGTGGGTCACTTTTGATCTCAATATTTTCTTACATGGAATTCTAGTAGTATTTGGTAATGATAAAATGGTATGATAGTGAAATTGTTATGGTATGGATTTTGTGTTGGATATAGATAGTATTACATGGTATGGTATGGTTATCATTCAACTCAATCCTAGTATATAAAATACCCCAGAGAAAATATCTTGTTATGTATGGGGACTATGTGATTCAGTGTATGAATATTGAATGTCTATGAAAAATTACTATTGGAAGATTTTATTCTGAACATGGTAGTGATGTAGTGTGGGGTTCATACATCATATAGTATTTGGTCAAGATGATTGTGTGTACATTACATTAAAATATTATTATGAATTAATTAAGGACATGTGAGCATAAACATGCACATTTTACTTGGGATAAGATATTTTTTCCTTATATATATTACACATGTATTTTGAAATAATGGGTTAAAAGGATAATGGGTGATAGTGGGACTTATTGTATATCATCCAAGGATGCACCCAATAATTATATAGATATGGACAGTTATATTACAAGAAAACTAAAAATAAAAAATACAATGTATCACGAATCCATTGTAGATAATAATGGAGAGAAATTAAATAAGATATTAGAGATGAAATTTTAACTTATTTAAGTTATTATGAATATTTAATTCCCTTAGTATTGTGTATATTTCATTCAAAATAATGAAAATTTTGGACCTTATTTTTGGGTGATCATGATATATATATAATGATGTTGATTATATTTAAAAATATTTTATTAGAAATGTTTTTTAATAACACATTTTATTCAAAGAATTAGAAGAATATATAATAAATTACGTAGGGGAAATATAGTTCTTAAGAGTATGGGTTTAATTTCATGAACATGTTGAATTATTTATTTATCTATTTAGTAGATGGTATAATAATATTTATTATCATAGAGATGAAATTTTGATTTTATATTTATAAAAAGCTTATCACTTTTACATTGAATAGTAATATTGTGGTTCTAAGGAAGGTTTAAGTTATTTAGAAGAATGTATCATATATTGGTTAATTTTTATATGATAGTGGATGAAGGATATGTTTAGTAGTGGATCTGAATAGAGAGAATCATTTATTTCAAGGATGTTGGTTTAGCAATGTATTACCTCTTATTAATGAATCTCATGAGATGGTTGTTTATTCCATTTTTTATGTGGGGAGTGATGTCATATATTTTATATATTATGTTAGTTGATGTTGATGACCTATGGTTCCTAGAAAAGGTTATTAATATAAATATAGAAAATAATTCTCATTAACCACAACATCCACCATGTTAGTTTTAATAGTAGTATCAGTTGTAATAAAAAACCTTGATTTAGGATGGTGGTGGATTATGATAGCAGATTATTATCCCTTTTCCAAAAACATAAGGGAATAATCATAGGTGATAAGGATATAGGTAATAAGGATACCATTGTAAAGTATTTGGGTATGGTTATAATAACTTTATATGATATAATTAATTTTTATTAAACTCTTGGTTTAATGAGGTGTTTGATATACTTCACCGTTATGATTTATTATTTAATTTTTATACATCATAATATTTTTTATTCATATTTTAGTTAATGTATTAATGTTATTCATAATATTTATTCCTCAACCAATTGAGTTATCTACTCATGTTGGGGACTGATCTGAGTTGGTTCAATAGATCTGAAGGTACCAAGGTCGTAGAAATAGTCGATGTGAGGTGGTTTAAAAAACATTCATTATTGGGAAGATGGAACTTGTCATAACTGATGATCTGATCCCATGTATAGTCCATGGTTTTCTTATAAATTAAAATACTACATAAATTAAAAAGGAAAAACATACTTGTATAGATCTGATGTTGTGCTTGACTAAAACTCATCGCTGAAAATATTTTATTGAACGATCCGTAGTAGTACCTCCCTAGATCATCCACACATTCATAAAAAAACCACGGGAGCATCGATCCTTGAATTCCAGGAGCTAGCACAGAGATCCGATGATGTATTCGACATCCCGATGATCACTGTGATCTTAGTCATTTGATTCATTATGGAATTCTTATATCATCACTGCTGTTGATAGACTCACTCTCTAGAAATATGTAGTAGAGAGAGGAACTAATTGGTAATGAATGCATATCGATCATTGTTCAAGAGACACTAATTATTTATAGTTCATGTATATGATACATGGTAGGGTTCTCCAACCCCTCAAAATTTAGCATCCACTAAATAAATATTATGATGAACTAAAATGCACCATAACTATTATTTAAAATTTAAAATTTATCTACAATATATATTAAAAAATATTACATTATTAACCTATCTCATTAACTGGACAGCTATTTCCCTCTTAATACTAAAAAACATTGAATATTAAAATAATATTCATTCAATTAATATTTAATCTTATTAACTAATCATGAAAATAAATTTAACAAATAAAATAAATAGCAATAATTATTTACATTTATAATGGGATAATTTATTTATCAATGATTGATAACATTGACAACACTTAGAACCCATGGTGGGGCCCACACTGTCTAATATATCTATTCAACCAAATATGGTGGATTCTTGAATACACTATTATGTGTGACCTTCTAAGGCATTATCTCGATAGTAGTGAATATAATCCACAAACCATGTCTAAAAACCCTTCAAATCCTTTAATAAGGGGATTTTCATATCAACAACTACCAACCTAAGAACACTTAATGTGTACTATAATATCATTGTCATTAAATATCTCATAGAAAATTGATCCACACTATTGTTATCTACTTGTCTAGATAAATTAATTTTTGAACTAACCTAATGGATTTACCTTGATACTACTTTGGCAAATGACTTATGATGGTAGGACCATCCTAATCAAATAGTCCTAAGATATATTACTTCGTTAACATGGAATAAAAAATCCTCTCTATACCCATCAACTAATGTCTTATCACCAATGATGCACCCAACATAAGCTACCTTTCCTTGATTTCATTATCATGGATTTTTGACACACATCAAAGTACGTAATCAAATATCACACACAAGAAATGATTTGAAGTTAGGATACTAAAACACATGTCATCAAATAGAAACAACCAATGATACTTGAAAAATGTAGTGTTTTTATTGGAAGGCATGTCCTCATAATCTCGCTAATAGAGTTCACTAAGTGGAAACATGATGAGAATAATTATCAATGCTTATAGGCCTTGAAAAAATATTATTCATAAATCTATTATGTCTAGTATGTAAGATATGTCTAGACCATATTACCTTTAATTAAGATTAATTTCATTTTATCTCAATGTTCTTATTATATCTTGGGATTTTCTATACCCATTTGATACGATAATTAATCTGTGGAAATTAATATATATTTGTGTAATTAAAAAGTTATAAAATATATTGGTACGTTTGAATCATATATATCTAACTATATACATGATATGGTGATCAAAAGTTCTGTTCATGTTGGGTCTTGGGAACCCACAGTTACAACACTTCAACTTTCACAAGATCGAACATTCTAACTAATATTGTTAGTTCTAACATGATTAATATCATGTTTCTATTGAGTCACAACATTAGTTTTTGGGCCTACAATGATTCTTCTACATGGTTTTTCTACTTTATGAAACCTCAACTCTTCGAGTAAAAATTCTCAAGAGATAGTATTTCATAGTATATACATTTTTTCCACATTCATATATTGATATATGGCCTATGAAGAATATAATAATTTATATTATGATAATAATTTACAAAATATATGAAATTCAAATAACATGAACAAATAATTTATATTAACTTCATCTTAACAACCACATATGATACATCATGCTTTATATTTGTAGGTATGGCTACCACAAGATTATATGATCTTTTCGAGATCATCACAGTATCTATAATATGATATTAGATCACATGGATCTAAGGATTAATATTGTGTGTCCCCTAAATACTAGAATTATTTCTTCCCAACATAAGGTTACATACAGTTTGTACTTTCTGAAATACAATGAGAAAGATCTAACTACGTCCCTTGCAGTTATCCTGTATATAATAGATATTTTCTAATTATAAATTATATTATAGAAATTTTTTCCCTTCTACATATCATGGAATATATGATGAACCATCCCATAAAAAATGGATTTAAACAAAGAACATTAATCTTCTCTCTTTTCCAAGACATGAAAACCTTGAGAGGTTATTCCATGTGTCATTGGTAACAATTCATCCATTGAATTGTTAAAAAAATGTATTTTTGAATTCCATGTCAGTATATGAATGATTGACTAGGACCAATAAACTATTACATCTACCTCAGTATATCCTATTCCTAATTACATAAGTTATAAATTTAAGTCAATCATTAGAGAATTACTTTTATCATACTACTAACTAACTGTATCACTAATGTCTATTTTCCATATGTTACCAGTAAATTACACTTGGATAACATTGGAGCTCCCACTAACATCTAGTAGAATCTTGGAAAACATTTATTCCACGTGAATATTCTAGGATCTTGTTTCTTACCTCAATCGTAAAATATATTTCAGTAACTGGTTACATTTATTTTCATTTTTTGACGTGACCATCCCTTTTCGGTTGCATCTTATAGACACCCTCCATGAATAGTCTTCATTACATCCAAACCTCAATATTGATTATATAAATTAGCTATGGAATGTAAAATAATAATGGATTTAGGCATTCCCAATTGGTATAACCTACTTATCCTTATTGGTACTATTCTTGTACCATCCATTTATCGTCAAACTTGAAAACCCACAAAAATATTCAATTAATAATCCCCTTTAAACTTTGATACATGGAATCCATTATTATATTTTAATTAATATTCTAAATATTAACTAATATTTATATAATTCTTACTTATAGGTATTATTTTAATCAATGAATAATTAATCACTGGATACAGTGAATATAAATCCATCAATATGGTTTTATCCTTTCTATGTAGTGTATACCTCTGGAACATTAATATTCAACATGAACATGCGGAACTAACTCAAATTCCATCTACTTGTGAATTTCCAGAATTTCATAATCCAATGTCAATCTTTCACCCACAGCATTAACTGTAAATTTTCACCCTTTTTTAGAAATTTATTCAATTACATGACTATCATTAATTATCTTAGGTATTTGTTTTAATATCCTAAAAAAATATTCAGATAATATAATTACTTCACAATGTGTATAGTGTGATGAAATTTATTGTATATCCAAAAAACTATTTTCATATAAACACATATTGTATGAAGTAATGGATTATATTCTTACTATTACTCATATGATATTCATTTTTCATTATAGTTGGCAGATGGTTATAGGATATCACCATTATTTGAAAAGCACATCAGAAAATATAATTGATTTTTCTGCACGGTGTAACATTCATACTACTTACATCACGAATATTATGTATAAAATGTTTGTTTAGGAAATTATACATTCTATATCTCTTTGATCAACCACTAGAATACCCTTGGAATAGTTCACACTATCTTCTTAAACTAATTCTAAAATATTTATTGTATACATTTATTTGTAAAGTTTTCTATATCCAAAATAAATAATTATATACGTTGTTAATAACATAGGTGTTTATTTTTACTTATAATAAATACCAAACTAGGTATATCCTTGATTTCTAGGTTTAGTTTTACATGAGAAAAATTATATTTCCACAAATTTGTAAACATCTCCATTTTATATTCAATAATTATTGCCGTTGATTTTAGTATCAATAAACTATTAATTGATTATGAGATAGAATAAACAAAATTGATTCACGAACCTAGAAAAAATTTTCTTAGTGTCCAATGGTCACACTAGATAACTGTTTTGGTTTTACTCAATATTAGTTTGACTTAAATTATCAACTTCACAACTATAAGTTAACTCATTCCCACCACTATATTTGGAATCAATCCTTATCAGTAGATTGGAGAATACACCTTCCTTATTTTAATATTTCTATCGCATACATGATTAATATATATAATTACAACTATCCAAAATGAATATTGTATTTATACTAAAGTAGAATGTTTGAAACATTACATGAAACTGATGAATATAAATAATGAATAAGTGGATAAAAATATTTTTTAATTTTGTTTATAGATATTAAACATCATACATTTACATCATGATATAAAATGAAAATAATTCCCAATTTATTTCAATCTTCATGGAATTTAAGTACATTTTGAATGTTCCTTTATCATTACTTGTGATTTTTCTTTTTCACCTTTCTTTTTAATTTTTCTCCCTAATAATTTAAAATTATGTTCTCTTTAATATAAATATTTCATATAAATTTGTACCCAATGATAATGAATCATTTACTCTATCCTATTCATTTTGTAACCTTGAATGAAACTAGGGATATTTTATGTAATAGTGGATTCCTTGGAATATTATGATCAGTGATTTATATTTACATAATTCTAGTGTAATTAATCAACCATTAAAATCTTACTTCACTTTCTCCTCAAAAACTTATCAAATATGAGACTACATAAGTAATCACCGATATCCCCATGGATGTAACCACAAAACATTATAAGTTAATGATAAAATAATGAAATAACAATCAAATTCTCAATACATGAGTCTCCTATAATTATTTTTACACCCTCACTTTCTACGGCGGCTTAACAGGTATTGGGACACAAGCACCTTTAATTTATGATATTATAGTAGTGTTTACAAGCACATATAATACACTTCAAAATTCATACTATATTAGACATTAACATTGTTCCAATTTTATCATAGTTTATCTTGTGATATTATGTTCCATTTTCTATAAACAATTTATACCATATTATACTTTTATCTTGATTATGGAATTTAGAAATTATTAACTAATTAGTTAAATCATCAAATTTATCCATTTATTTTATAGAATTATAGGATCCCTTTATACTATAATCAAAATACTATATCACTTAAGTATATTATTGGCATGTATCCTCGAATCTCCACTGAAATTATACAATCTTGGGTTATGACACTACTTGGAGGGTTGAAGGTAGGTATTTGGTTGTCCGACTACATTAACATTCATTTCCTTGACCGATTGACTGATATCCCAACTTGTCAAATCCAAACATTATTTATTGAACACTTGACTCTAGAATGATAGGAACTTATATTTGGATAATAATTATAAGGAATTTAGTAATGTCACCTACCACTCTCACAATAACACCCTAATTGTAAGAGGTTCCCTCGTTATTGGCATGACAAGCACCACAATCACCTGGTTTTATTCAAATTTGAATAATATAAGGCGATAAATGGATTAATATATAAAAAAGGGTTTTTTATTTTAATATCAATAAATGTAATACTTTTATATTAATATCATTCATTCTAGGTTGTCATACTCAAAAATAAACATTAATTGAAAAACATATGTCACTTATTTATGAATTATATTACATATTATTTTATGTATTTTATGCTATTATAAAACGAATTAACTAAAAACTATATGAATAAAGGAAACCAACTAATCCACTTGTATTGAGCATCTAAAATGAACTAGTATAATCATACCTGAGTCGTCAGATGAATCGTAATGTAGCTCCCCAACCCGTATGTCCAGTAATAGTTTAATGTCTTCCTCTACATGGTGTTGCATAAGTCATACATTGTCCACATCTTTGTGTGCCAACATTTCATGGAGGAATCGTCATTTATAATCATATTTATACAAATTAAAAATATACTCACTCACAGTCAATGGGAACTAGGCAGTGGAATATACATAAGATTAGTTCTAACACATAGAACCATATTCAAATTGACCGAAAATAATTGAAAATTCTCTTATAGTAAATTTAATAACTACTTATTACAATCATGACACATCAATAAAATAATTAATTAAATAAGGTAAGACATACATCAGTCAGTTCATTTCTCATGATCAGTCGGTATAATTATAAGCATGATAAATTTAAATTGCATTAATTTCAGTATTGGGGATATTAAATTAAATTAAATGATTTATTCAATTAAAATAAATTTATTATATTTGGTCCAATGTTACATTAATTTTAGTCAAAAAATTTAAATTATCTAATTAATATAATTTATGACCAAAATTAAATTAATTGTATACATGGTCTTATAATTATTTTTAAAAACATAAATTATTATATTAATTGATTTAATGTTATTCTAAAATTTAATTTATTTAATTTAATTTAATTTAATTTTATCATGGCCCTGAAATAAGCCACACTGCCTAGGTGAAGACTGTGCAGTGCTATTCTAGTCCTGAATGGTCTGCCCATACATGATCTGGTTTGAGTAGATCAACCTGGCCTATGTCTTGTGGATACGATTGGTGCTGATTGAACCAATGATACCTCACAGAGTCAAATTCCCACTGTCTGGGACATATCATCTCTAGATGAGCTTTCCATATTTAAGACAACCATTTTAGGAGGTCCTCTTGTCTACTAGAGGTGATGATCCACTATCAACGTTGGTTTTGGGAGACCTAGCTATACATAATATAGATAATGTTGTAGTTATATGGCACAACACCACCTAGGGAACTCGATCGTGGTTGTCCACGAGTGAATGTGACTCATATAGATGCAGGGGACCAAAACTAGTAGAGGTGCACTGCTAGGTCATGGGATGTACATCCCCACCCAGAACATGCTCAATGGTTGGGTCACAGAAATATTAGAGCTATTATCTGGTAGGTGGGTGGAAAGTTGTGTATCAACGATAGAGGGTGAATGTGGGATAGTTTCTGAGAGAGGGGTGGACTTGGTCATTCATGGGTAGTTGGACGACTGCCAAGGGTGTTTAGTTTTTGTCACGATCAGAACCGATGGAGGAGATATGTTCCATCTCTAAGGGTGAGAGAGGAATCACCCATGGTGGCTATTATGATTAACAGAGGGGTGCCTATTAGTCATCATTAGATCCTGGAAAGGAATCCAAGTCAGGGCGGACTGGTGGCGGTGGGAGCCTATGGAATGGCATGAAATAGGGGAGTGATGAGGTGTTATTGGAGGGAAATAGGGAGCTCTAGGTTGCCTCACTGGAGGAGGTTGAGCAACAACTAGAGTATTTAGCACACACCAGGGAGAGTGGGCCAACAATTGGGTCGGGTTGTTGTACCAAAAAGGTTGACCCTCCCTTTTTTATTTATGTTCCATCCACCCCCCTTGTTAGGTTTTTGTTTTCCACTTTTTTTTTGAGTTTAATTCCAACCATATGAAAAAAATTATGATATGAATTAGAAATTTATTATAATATTATTAAGAATAAAAGATAATAATTAATTTTATTATAATAAAATTATTATTAAAATTATAATTATTATAATATTATAATTTTCACATAACTGGTTTTCTTTATGATTATCCGAAAACAATCAGATATTTGTTTATACATAAGGAAGATCAGATAAACAAATGGAATTTTAAAAACCAAATATCAAACTCAAAACGTGATTCATATCATGAAATTTGAATGACCATAACATGGCCATTTGAAATTGGATCGATCAGCGATCTGAACACTTTGGACCAAAATTAAACCCCCTACTTAATCTAAGTGAAAAATAATTTCTCTTAGATCAAAAAGAATTACATCATCACTCTGATATAAATTGAAGGTATAATGGTCATGGAGGAAGCTAGTGGCCCCATAATTTTATGATTTTTCATCCCTGGGATTATGAAAATTGTCGCGACTGATGATATAAACCCAAATACTATCTTAGGATATCATGAAAATTAAAAGAGCACATAAATAAAAAATAAAAAACAAGCCTATATAGATCTAAATCTTTTCTTGACTCCAACATGTTTCCCATGATCCATTCTTGTAGGATCTATAGTAGGATCCCTCTATATCATCCACACACACACAAAAATACCCGGGTGCACCGATCATCGAATTATGGGTGATAGTTAGTGATATGAAGATGTCTTCGACACACCGACGATCACTATGATCCTCTACTTGTGATGATTGAAGGCATTCTTGGATCATCAAATTGAAAAATATACTCTCTATAGAAATTTCTAGGAGAGACAGGGTCTCATTCAAAATGAATGGATAATCATACTTGTTCAAGAGCCTAACTCTATTTATAGAGGATATTCAAGACACCAGGTAGGGTTCCAAAGCCACCAAAAATATGACATCCACTAAATAATAATTATGTTGATCTAAAATGAACCATATAAATTATTTATAAATTATCACATACTTGTATTATATAATAAAATATATTACATGATAAACCTATGTCAATTAATTGAATCTTAATTCCCGCTTAATATTATACTAACCTGGAATATAAAAATAATATTTTTTCAATTATTATTTTCTCTTATTTATTTTTCATGTATATAAATTTAGTTATTAAATTCAAAACATATTATTCTTTACACGAGTAATATAAATTTATTTAGTTATCAGTGATTGATAAATTAGAAAACACTCAGACCCCATGGTTGTTCCCACCAAGTCCATTTAATATATTCATCATAATAGGGTGGATTATTTAATACGCTATTCTGTGTGACCTTCTAGACCCTTATCATGATTAATGTGAATAAAATACACAATACATTAGCAGAATCTAGAAACATATTAATGCCCCAAAAGAGATAAGGATTTTTATACTAATGAAAAGAAACCTACTTACCCATATAGTGTTCTATAATTTATATGTCTTCAAATATATCATAATGAACGATGAACACTTGTGTCATCTCTCTTTTCATGCTTTATTATTTATCGATTTAACTAGATAGATTTTCATTTCTATGGTTTTTCCTAAATACATATAATGGTAGTACCATCTTGATCTACCAGGCCTGAGATATATTACTTCCTTAACATGGAAGTGAGAAATCCTCTCTTGACCTTTCAACTAATGTCATATAAAAAGTTACACACCCCACACTAGCAACCTCGCCATGATTTTATTATCGTGATTATTTCTTGAATCAATGTACATGATCAAATGGAACACACAGGTTATGATATCATGATATGAGACTAATATGCATATTTGTAGATAGGAACAACTAATGACACCCAAAACATGTGTTATTCCTATTAGCGAGTATATCCTTATGATCTCACTACTAGAGTTCACAACATTTGAACTTCATGAGAAAAAGTATCAATGCATATGATCCCCCAACACTAGATGGGGAAACATATATTGTGTCTAATCTATAAGATATATCTGAAATATATTTCTTTTTAGATTGATTAATTTCATAATATCTTGAGGTTCTCATTATGGCCTGATATATTCCATAACCTTTTTATATGATAATTAATATATAGGCATTTCCATTTCATAATGGACACAAAAATCTGAATTATAATGGTAAGTTTAAATCATGTATATCTAACTTTATACATGATATGGTAATAAAAGGTATTGTTCTAGTTACATCAGGGAACCCACTATTACAATAGGTTCCATGGGTTTTACATAATAATTGGATTAAATTATATTAATTGTGACGTAGTCTTCATGAAAAAACCATATGATGTCATATTTTCATTGATTGGTTATTTTTGATGTGAAATTATGTTGATTATTAATAAAGGGAGTGGCATACAAAAATTTGGATGGATATAGAATGGATTTCATTAGGGATAGATATTTGGGAAATTAGTTAGGAAACATTTAATGTCAATAAGTTACCTCTCCACCATTAATTTTGAAACTTTATGAATTAGATATAGTGGTTTGGATTATCCCTATGAAGGATTCCATTTTATTAATGACTTTCAAAATTATATTACATGTTTCCACTGTGGTATGAGATTATGTTCATTATAGGGATATAATAAGAAATTTATTTGATATTAGTGGAATCCTATTGAATAAAACCCATAAGAATTTAATAATAGATGGCCTATATTGATATACTATATTAAAAGTACTTTATCCACTCTAATAAGACTATATGGGGTTCCCTATTGTTATTATCTATAAATTCTGTTGTAATTCATTGATTATACATTTATTATTGAAAATTGGATCCTATAATAGTGGTAGATTTATTCCCCATACCATGGATTAATTATTTTTTATGAGCTAAAAACATAGTTGGTTTTTAAAGATCGGTTTATCATTAGGATATCATTAGATGAGGGAGAATGAAAATGACATATATAAATCATAATTTTTAATACCATTGGAATAATTTTATCTTGTATTCAACTTTGGATTCAATAATGCACTAATTGTATACATGGGGATGATACATTGAGTGTATATGACCGATCATTATTATAGATTCAAATTTTTTATTGATGATATTTTTGATTACTCAAGGGCTGAATAGAAACACAATAAGAATTTATGGATGGTTTTTGAACTCATTTTTTTCATATCAATTTTTTGAAATTATATCAAAGAGTCATTTTATTGGTTCAATATGATCATTATGTTAGACATGTTTTTATCATTATATAATAGATATGGATCCATTTAACATAAACGTATTATTTCCTTGCATGGAAATGAACAAAAATTGAGGTTCATATAGTTCATGGAATGGTTATATATTATTGAAGATTTATATTTTATTTATCACATATTTTAATAATCTTCATAGTTTTAATCAAGAAGGGTCCATCCAAGATTTATACATCACATGTTTTATCAAATTTATTTTCTTTTAATGAGTAGTGAACTAAAATACCCATCCATTGTTTAGTCTATGTAGGTTTTCTGTTTTTGGTTTACAATAATGATGCATATTTTAGCATGGGGTAAATATTAGTGCAGTATAATGTTTTTATATCCTATTTTTCTTGGATATTTCAACCTAATGAATGTAATTATATGAGTCAAGAAATAAATCTGGTTGTAATGGTTCTTTCAATTATGTTAAGAAGGCATTATTACTTGGATAACACGTTGTGGTATATTCATTCACTATATATTTATTTTTAGTGTTTCAAAATATCATAAATGAATGTTAGAAATTATTTACTAAAAAAATGATTTTTTAGATATTATATACATTAGGAAAGGTAAATTTTTAACTAATTATTTGGGAATAAGGGTGTATAAGAATATATTGTTAGAAAATAATTGATATGTGATTATGATAAAGTTTTTTCCACATTATATTTGAATTTGGGAATATTTGGTAGTGCATGTTGTTTATACTATATAATTTTTCATTCCACTTATTCAGCAAGTGTAATAATATTAATGGAGTAAACATTGGGTTTTACTTACTAGAATTTTGTTTGATATACATTTTATGTGATAAGTTATTCTGTTTAATTTTTTATATCTCACCTTAAGTAGATCATAAAAAATATTTAATATGTATAGTGGCTAGAGAGAATTTTTTTGGTGGTATAGAATTAATAGGTCAATGGATGAGTATATATTTCTATTCATTTTTATCATATAGTTATGGTTAATAACTAAGATCTGTCTCTTTTATTACTCCATTTATAAATTCCTTCGATGAAAATGGGAAGATGGTTTAATATATTTCATTGATGGTTTTTCATATATTTCAGTAAAATGTGATAGAATATAGTTTTTTTATTTGTATGGATTCAAATAATTTCCAATGGATAATAGAGTCAAGTTTTAATGACCCTACCCAGGTTGTACAAATTGGAGCAACAAACCATTCAGTCACACGACCCCATGTGTGTTTCCCAGTATTCCAGAGGCTACCGGATAATATCGATGGTCAAATATAAAATATGGGGAGACTACACACTCTTTATGGAGTCTGAACAATAAAAATAAAAAATAAAAATAAATAAATGACCATAACCATAACCAGAATTACACCATTTTCACATGATAACCAAATAATAATACAATATAAAAAACTAAAGCAACAAATATTTCATTCCATATACATTTAAATTTTCAAAAAATATAAAGACATACTAAGACTCCCAAGAGGTTCTCAACATCATGTATAGTTACCTCACCCATTCTCTATCCCGACTCATCCATCTAACATAAGTATATGTCCCTTATCTTATCCAACAAACATAATGTATATTCAATCACTGATCCGGAATCCCGAGTAGGGTGTGAGTACGACATAGTATTCCACCACCAACAGTGTCTAAAAAAATATCCAAACTATAAAATGGTATTCACTCATATAATGAATAATGTTTTAGTGATAAAATAAGAAGATTACCAAAAAATTATTTTTAATAAAACACATCAAAATCATGGGTTCATGATAAATCCCAAACCAACAATACCAAATTCGGCCTGGCCGAGGTCAGAACTATTTCAAATGGATATCACATATCAAAATACCATTGTTATCATTTATCATATCATTTAAATATATATAAGAATCATTTAAGACCACATTCCAATGTCAATATCATGGGGGTAGAACATCTTGTCTACCACCCCATTGGTTTCGGGAGAATCATTTAATGTCCCACACTTCATGGTTATTTGGAGCATCAGTCCTTTCCCATATAATAGTATTCACATTCATGAATTTAGGCCCAGATCATCCTTCCTACAAATACATGGGTATTTTAAAGACCCGTAAAATTCAAGGGAAATTTTTTCTTAATTTTCTTTGGAATTTTAGAAGAGCGTGGTTTCTGACGGCACCTGATTCCGAGGCCTGGTGTGCCCGGAATAAATTTCCGAAGTTTGGCTCAGGTACGTTCAATGAACGAACGAGCGGGTTTTTCTAACTTTTGAACCGGTTCCTAGAATTGAATTCTGAGGGCACCGATGAACTCGCAGCGCCGATATTCGCTTAAGGAGACCTTTTCCGAGGTTGCATTTTATGCGGGATGAAATTTAGTTTTGGGGGAAATTAGAAGAAGTTAAATAAATTGTGGAACACAATTTTTTTTAACTTTGTTGGTTATTTCCTCCCAAAGAGAGTTGTAGGTGGGACCCACATCCACATAACCTCCCTTGAGAGGATTAAGTGTGGTGGGGCCCTCACGAGCCCTAACTCTTCAACTTCCCTTAAACTCCCCAATAACTCCACTCTAATTAATTTGACAACTTGTGTTATTAATTAGGATGAGTTACTTAATTTCAAACTTTTGAAATTCAAAGAGGTTAAGTTGTGTAAATAAAATAAGGCTTAGACTTATTTTATTTTGGTTAGTTTCTTTTGCCACCTTGAGTGGATTGGGAAGCATTCTTCATCTTCTTCAACCTCGACTAAGAACGCGAAGAACACTTAGGCTCCAACGAAGAACGCCGTCACCATACGAAGAGAAAGACGTGTCGTCTCTTCTCTTCTTCACAGCCGGTGTGTTTCCGAAGATCGACGACACCGCTTCTTTTGATCTTCTTCCCGTGTCAACAAAAGGAAACGTCGCTTCCTCCTCAGGCTACCTCCGTCAGCTTACGAAGCTTCTCCAGTGACGTTACCTATTCGGACGCACCTCGACGTCAACGGAATTGACGTACGATTACCGTGACGCCCGACCTCCGCGACGCTTGTCTTCCGCGGCTTGTTGACGTGCTCCGCTCTTGAAACCGAGGTAGGGGATTTTTTTGATAATCTAGTAAATTATTTCCGTTCTTGATTCTGGCATGTCGAACTTCGTGGTTAATCGACTAAATGTTATCGTTTAACGAGAGGGGTCGGACCGCACAAACACAGCCTAACCCCCTCATTTGTTCATGATTGTTTATTTGTGAATGAAACGGGATGGCGTGGTGTCGTCGCACCACGCTGGAATCACACGGCAAGTATTGCGCGGTGCCGTTGCGCCGCGCCATGGAAAGAAATTCAAGAACACGACGTCGTCGCGCCGCGTTGAAGGAAATCGAAGGCGTTGAGGCCGGACTGGGGCTGCGGCGGAGGGGCGCGGTGTCGTCGCACCGCGCCAGACGACAAGGGCCGCGGCCGGTTCCAGGCCGCGACGGAGCATGGTGACCGTCGGCCAGTCGGGCTGCCGGTGTCGGAGCCGGAAATGGACCGGCCACGGCCAGTCCCGTTGAGGAGGAGCCGGCCGGCCAGGGCGGGCCGGCCGGAAATGGGGAAAGCCGGGGGAATTAAATTCCCCTGGCCAGCTTCAACGTCCCCCCATTATTGAGGGGGGCCGCGGTTACACAAGGGGGGAAGGCGCCCCCCATTTTTCCAACAGCTCGGCCGAAGGCCGAGCTGCCAGCACACCCAGCACGCTGCGCTGAGCCGGACCGGTGCCTGGCCGGTCTGCCAGGCCGGGCCGAGCCCAGCCTGGCCGGGCTGCGCCCAGCCGGGGGGTCTCGGGCCGGGTCGGCCCGGGCCCGACACCCCCGATACCGAACTTTTTGGGTTCAAATGCCCATCACTCGGGCTATGGACCTCCAAACGACGCGCCTTCAGTGGCGATTCGATTCTTGGATCAACACGGTCGTTTCGGTATATCACACTCAAGGTTTCAGAATACTTTGAGTTCAGCCGGGTTGGTTCGTACATGAAACCAACCGGGCCCTCGGAGCGGAAACACTCATATCTTGAGCTACAGATTTCCGATTGACGTGTCGTCGACATTGTTGAGTTCCTCTTAGTGGGAAGAATCTTTTGGCATACTCTTCCCGAGGTTTGGACGTTGGTGGAGTACGGTCGGGTTGGTTTTGCCTTAAAAACCAACCGGGCCCCTGGACCGAAAACGCCAATAACTCTCGGGTCGGGCGTCCGATCGACGTGCCGTCTACGACGTTGAGTTCCTGTTGACGATACAGAACTTTTGGATACATCAACTCTGGACTATGTGACAGTTGATGTATCAGCCTCTCGGCTCGTGGAGCGGACCCTCCCGAACGAGCTTGCTGTGTGCGAGATCCCTAGAGCTGGTTGCGACTGCTACTGTGATTGCGACGACGACTGTGCAGAGATCCTCAGTGGATTCGACGATGACGACTACAACACTCAGCGATCCTATGTGGATCAGTGCTACCGATCCTATGTGGGTCCGATTCTATGTGGGTCAGCGCTCAGCGGTCCTGTGTTAACCAGCGGCTACAGATCCTGTGTGGGTCTGATCCTGTGTGGGTCTTTGCGGGGGTTTGTACTTATCGATCCTTTGTGGGTCCGACGACTTAGATGGATTAGTGATCATCTCTATCGTCTTTTGAAGATGTATACCTGTGTGAGATGAATCCTGTTTACATTCCTGTGTGGATTGTGTTGTGCTATCCTGTGTGGATTACGTTTTTCTTTCCTGTGTGGAATACGTATACATTCCTGTGGGGACTGAGTTGTACTTGGGCTCGGAGGTTGGAGAATATTGAGAATTGATGACTTAGGTATATGTATGGGCATATACCTAAGCAGTGTCGGTTGTTAGTTCATGATTGTATCTTTCCTTTTTGGTTTATCCTTTTTGGATTTTGGGAGACCTTCAAGAGTCTCGGGGTCCCTACTGAGTATCTTATACTCACCCGTGCACGTGCTATGCCCGCACTACGTTGTGTTGGTTGCAGACGACGGACAGTGTTGATCGCGGTTGAGGCTCGCAGAGCAGGATGGTACCTGGAGGTGGACCACTGGGTGGGACATGCTCGGAGCGGACGGTTTGACCCGAGGAGTACTGGAGCTATCTGTACCGACCCTTCAGGTGGGATTTTCCAGTGGACAGCTCGACGTAGTATCTTTTACTTTTTAGTTGTTGTTTTCTCCTTTGAGTTGTACTTTACTTTAGTTTGGGTTTGTATACTGGCCCATTTACTTTTCCGCACTTACTGTTGTACCAGCTTTTTAATTAGTGTTTACTTTTCCGCTTGTTTACTCTGAGGTGCTTGTTTACTTTAAAAAGGAAATGCCTTCCCTTTTTACCGGGATTTACGCCTTGGTGCTAGTTTCCAGCCCCTGGCCTATGGAAGGCGGGCTTGGGGTAGTCACGGCACGGGCCCCGAGGACGGGTCGTGACAAATTGGTATCAAAGGAGTTCGGTTCTACCGTGAACTCTGATCATTTCTATGTGAAGTAAAAATGTTTAGTGTATTGAGTGTGGTTATCAGTCCAGGGAGTCCAGTGTTGGTGCGGCGGCCGACGTATCCGTACACCAGGACCCTGACTTCTGATTTCTGACTTAATGCACGAAAACATTGATTGCATGTGTGTTTCAAGTTTTCTTTGTGATTACTTTGTATCAGCTCACCAGGTATACTGTTCTGACTGTGGCGCACCTGTTTCCTTTTCAGGATGGCCCCACGACGGCATCCAGCTAGGGTTCCGAGTGTCGAGCGTGATGAAAGACCACCGAGCGACGAGGCCTCGGTACAGGGCCCTTTGTCAGCAGTGGCACCGGCGGTAGCACTACCCGCCGAACCACCGATACTTCCAACACCAGCCATTGACGATTCATGTCGCCTCAGCACACTCCATGAGTTCCAGTGCCAGCGACCGCCCAGGTTTCGTGGGGAGACGGACCCCCAGGCAGCCGAGGACTGGCTGGAGGTAGTGGTACAAGTTTTCAGGATACTGAGGACACCAGCAGACCTCATGGTGATCCTCGCTGCGATCTTATGGCACGCAGCAGCGGGCCGGTGGTGGTGCTTGATGCTCCAGGTGCACGATGAGGCATCTCTACTTTGGACTGACTTTGAGAGCCTCTTCCGCTTGGAGTTCGTCCTAGCCACCCTCCGTGCGGTGCGCATTCAGGAGCTTCTTCAGCTACCGCAGGGCAGCATTACGGTCGCTCAGTACTCGGCGAGATTTACTTATCTCTCACGCTACTCGACCAACATGGTACGGGACCCATTCCTCCAGGCCCAAACCTTTGAGTAGGGTTTGAGACACGAGATCTGGGCATCGCTGATCTCCCTCATCATTCCGACTCAGACAGCAGTACTGGAGCGGGACCTTTTGATCGAGAGCCTTCTTGCTGAGTCTACACCAGTGCCGAGACCCGCCGCAGGGTGGCACATAGAAGAGTCTTCTGCAGCAGGCAGTCGACGGATGACTCTTGGGTCCAGGAAGACTAGACCCTCAGGTAGACGTCCTCAGGACACTGGCTCAGCAGTGCGGGGCACACAGCGCGGAGCCAGTCTTTCGAGAGGCAGACAGTGCTACTCGTGCGGCGGGCAGGGCCACATGGCTCGTGAATGCCTGACCCGCCGTGCTGAGGAGAAGCAGACGGTTGAGGGTCCACCGAGGTAGGGGAAGAGGGTCGACCGTGGCGGTCCGTAGGGAGGAGTCGGACGAGGCAGAGGAGCTGGCCGAGCACCAGGTGGTGGGCAACGCTTTGAGGCTCTACCACCACCACCACCAGGAGGTCCACCCTGACTACAGGGAGCTGGCGGGCAGAGACAGGCACATCTCCAGGCAGTGGAGGCCTATGACCACGGCGCACCAGATATGATTTGAGGTACTATCTGTGTCTATTCCACCCTTGTTGTAGTACTTATAGACATAGGAGCGAGTCAATCTTTCATAGCCTCTTCCCTTTTTCGGAGCTCGGAGATTCTGACAGAGCCGTTGGCTCGATCCTTATTGCTAGAGACTCCTACGAGAGTAGACTCGATGATTACGCACTGGTTCCGGCAGTGTGAGCTTACTCTAGGAGGCGAGATCTTTGTTTGGGATCTTCTTGTAGCAGGGTCGAGGCCTTACGACGTCATCTTGGGCATGGATTGGTTATCTATGGTACATGCACAGATTGACTGTTTTAGGCGCAAAGTGCGATGTGTACGCACCGACGGGAGCAGTTTCACCTTCACCGGCGAGAAGGGAGCCTTTGCAGCACAGGATGGTATTCCGCGGAGGAGAGGACAGCCCATCACTCATCAGTTGGCTAGCCTCATACTAGGAGCAGTTGACGTGCAGAGTCCTGGTTTTCCTGAAGTGGTGGATCAGTTTGAGGACATTTTCCCCGAAGACGTTCCAGGGATACCTCCTCGCAGAGAGGTAGACTTTTGTATTGACATGTACACCAGGACATCCCCGATATTTACTCCAGCATATCGGATGGCCCCCGCTGAGCTTCGAGAGCTACGGGTATAGTTGGAGGACTTGCAGGGCAAGGGGTTCATCCGACCCAGTGTTTCACCCTAGGTTTCCCTGATATTGTTCGCCAAGAAGGCGGACGGGAGCTTGAGAATATGTGTCGATTATCATCGACTGAACCAGGTGACAGTGAGGAACAAATATCCGCTACCGAGGATTGATGACCTCTTTGATCAGCTCAATGGAGAATGGTGGTTCTCGAATATAGACCTCAGGTCAGGCTATCATCAGCTCAGAGTTAGAGACGAGGACGTGCAGAAGACGGCCTTCAGATGTCGGTATTGCCACTATGAGTTCTTGTTTATGCCTTTCGGTGTAACCAATTCTCCAGAATTGTTCATTTCCCTCATGAACAGGATCTTTCAGCCATACCTCGATCGATTTGTCATGGTCTTCATCGACGACATTTTGATCTACTCGACGACTGAGGAGGAGCACGCCTACCACTTACGGGTTGTACTAGACACACTCCGAGAGCACCAGATTTATGGTAAGCTCTCAAAGTGCCAGTTATGGATACATGAGTTCCACTTCTTGGGTCACGTCATCTCTGAGCCGGGAGTTTCAGTGGATCCTGTGAAGATCGAGGCAGTGTTAGCTTGGGAGCCACCCAGGAGCGTGACGGAGGTGCGGAGTTTCTTGGGTCTAGCCGGATACTATCGGAGATTCGTGCCAGACTTCTCTAGAGTTGCGGCACCACTCTCAACTTTGATGAAGAAGGGGAAACCCTTCATATGGTCAAACAGATTTCAGTAGAGCTTCCAAGAGATGAGACAGAGATTGACCAGCGCACCTCTCTTGAGGTTGCCTGAGGAGGGAGTGGGGTACGTAGTTTACTGCGATGCATCAGGGACCAAACTCGGATGTGTCCTGATGCAGGAGCGGGAAGTGATCGCCTATGGATCACGTCAGTTGAGGCCACATGAGCAGAACTACGCTACCCATGACCTGGAGTTAGCAGCAATGGTCTTCGCTCTGAAGACATGGCGACACTACCTGACGGGCGAGCACTTTACTGTCTTTTCTGATCATCAGAGTTTTGGGTACATATTCTCGCAGAAGGACCTGAACCTGAGATAGTGGTGATGGCTCGAGTTCCTCCAGGATTATGACTTTGAGATAGTCTATACTCTTAGGAAGGGGAACGTAGTAGCCGATGCCCTCAGCAGGAGGACGGGCATTCAGCTACTTGAGGAGGCAACGGTGCAACTGGCCTCTTTGCAGACATCCTTCGTGGATAAAAATGGAACATCCTTTCTTCAGTCTCTCAAAGTCACTGCTCCACTTTTATAGCTGGTCAGAGAGGCACAGCGTGGAGACACTGACAGTGAGATGCGGCGTGAACAGATATCCTCAGGACATGAACCTGATGGTTTTTCCTCTGGAGTAGAGCACGACATCCTTTTTAGAGGACGTACCATGGTACCAGTCGCTTTACAGGAGGAGTTACTGAGAGAGTTTCACACATCTCCTTTGGAGGTACATCCTGGAGTGGCGAAGATGTACCAGGATCTCAGACGACAGCACTGGTGGTCGGGAATGAAGAAGGCTGTGGCAGAGTTCGTTTCACGATGACTCACCTGCCAGCAGGTGAAGGTAGAGAATCAGGTACCAACAGGCTTGGTACAGCCCTTGGAGGTTCCGTAGTGTAAGTGGGATGTCATATCTATGGACTTTGTGACTGGACTTCCACGCACTTCTAGAGGTCACGACTCCATCTGGGTGATTGTCGTCCGACTCACCAAGTCGGCTCACTTCGTACCCATCAGAGAGCAGGGCTCAGTGGAGAGCATGGGAAGCCTTTATGTTTAGGAAATTTTGCGGCTTCACGGTGTGCCATCATCTATCATCTCCGATTGAGATGCTCGCTTTACTTCCCGGCTTTGGAAGGGGTTGCAGGAGGCGTTCGGGAAGCAGTTACGTTTGAGCACCGCCTTCCACCCTCAGACTGATGGTCAGACGGAGAGGACCATTCAGACTCTCGAGGACATGCTCCTCACATGTGTCCTCAACTTTGGTCGTAGCTGGGAGTACCACCTACCCATGGTGGAGTTTGCGTACAACAACAGCTACCACTCCACCATCGGGATGGCACCATACGAGGCGTTGTACGACCGACCTTGCAGATCTCCTTTGTGCTGGACAGACCCTGGGGGGTCAGCATTTGTGGGGCCGGAGATGGTCCAAGCCACGATAGAGAAGGTCCAGGTCATCCAAGAGTGGATGAGGACAGCTCAGAGCCGGCAGAAGTCATACGCTGATAGGAGGTGGAGGCCACTAGAGTTCGAGGATGGCGACCGCGTCTTCTTGCGTGTCTCACCTCGACGTGGTTTACGGAGATTTGGCTGAGGCGGCAAGTTATCCCCGCACTTCATCGGACCCTTCCATGTCCTCAGCAGGATTGGCGAGGTGGCTTATCGCCTTTCTCTACCACCTCAGTTGCACCGGGTGAACGACGTCTTCCACGTATCTCAGCTGAGGAGATACGTGCACGACCCGACGCACATCATTGAACATGGGGAGCTTGACGTTGATGATGGGGAAACTTTTACGGAGGTTCTGGTGGAGATCTAGGATCGACATGAGCGGGTCCTACGTGGACGGTCGATTCCGCTAGTGCGCATCAAATGGCAGCACGGGAACCTCCAGGAAGGCACTTGGGAGCGGGAGGCTCAGATGCATGCTCAGTACCCTCATTTGTTTCCCTAGTTTTGATGTATCTTTATGGGGACGTAAAGCCCTGAGGTGGGAGTAATTTAAAGACCCATAAAATTGAATGGAAATTTTTTCTTAATTTTTTTTGGAATTTTACAAGAGCACGGTTTCTAACAGCACCTGATTCTGAGGCCCGGTGTGCCGGGAATCAATTTCCGAAGTTTGGCTCGGGTACGTTCAGTGAACAAACGAGCGGGTTTTTCTAACATTTGAACCGGTGCACGGAAATGAATTCCGAGGGCACTGATGAACTCGCAACACCGATATTCGTTTAAGGAGACCTTTTATGAGGTTTCGTTTTATGCGGGATGAAAGTTAGTTTTGGGGGAAATTAGAAGAAGTCAAATAAATTGTGGAACACAATTTTTTTTAACATTGTTGGTTATTTCCTCCCAAAGGGAGTTATAGGTGGGACCCACATCCACATAACCTCCCTTGAGAGGATTAAGTGTGGTGGGGCCCACACGAGCCCTAACTCTTCAACTTCCCTTAAACTCCCCAATAACTCCACTCTAATTAATTTGACAACTTGTGTTATTAATTATGATGAGTTACTTAATTTCAAACTTTTGAAATTCAAAGAGGTTAAGTTTTGTACATAAAATAAGGCTTAGACTTATTTTATTTTGGTTAGTTTCTTTTTCCACCTTGAGAGGATTGGGAAGCATTCTTCATCTTCTTCAACCTCGATGAAGAACACGAAGAACACTTAGGCTCCGATGAAGAACGTCGTCACCATAAAAAGAGAAAGACGTGTCATCTCTTCTCTTCTTCGCAGCCGGTGTGTTTCCGAAGATCGACGACGCCGCTTCTTTCAATCTTCTTCCCGTTTCAACAGAAGGAAACGATGCTTCCTCCTTGGGCTTCCTCCGTCAGCTTACGAATCTTCTCCAGCGACGTTACCTTTTCAGACACACCTCGACGTCAACGGAATCGACGTATGATTACCGCAACGCCCGTCCTCCACGACACTTTTCTTCCGCAGCTTGTTGACGTGCTCCACTCTTGAAACCGAGGAAGGGGATTTTTTTTAATCTATTAAATTATTTCCGTTCTTGATTCGGGCATGTCGAACTTCATGGTTAATCGACTAAATGTTATCGCTTAACGAGAGGGGGCCGGACTACACAAACACGGCCTAACCCACTCCTTTGTTCATGATTGTTTCATTGTGAATGAAACGGGATGGCGTGGTGTCGTCGCACCACGTGGGAATCACACAGCAAGTATTGCACAGCGCCGTTACGTCGTGCTGTGGAAAGAAAATCAAGAACGCGACGCCGTTGCACCACGTTGAAGGAAATCGAAGGCGCCGCAGCGGGTGCGGGGCCGCGGCGGAGGGGCTTGGTGCCGTCGCACCGCGCCGGACGACAAGGGCCGCGACCGGTTCAGGGCCGCGGTGGAGCATGGTGACCGGTGGCCAGTCGGGCCCACCGGTGTGGGAGCCGGAAAGGGACCGGCCACTACCGGTCCCGTTGAGGAGGAGCCGGCCGGCCAAGTCGGGCCGGCCGGAAATGGGGAAAGCCGGGGGAATTAAATTCCCCCGACCAGCTTGAACGGTCCCCCATTATTGATGGGGGGATGCAGTTACAGAAAGGGGGCAAGCGCCCCCTGTTTTTTCAACAGCTCGGCCAAAGGCCGATCTGGAAGCGCGCCCAGTGTGTTGCGCTGAGCCGGACCGGCACCTGGCTGGTCCACCAGGCCGGGCCGAGCCGGGCCGGGCCGGGCCGACCCTGTCCGGGGGGGGTCGACCCGGTTTGTGCCAGCCGGGGGGTCTCGGACCGGGTCGGCCCGGGCCCGAAACCCCTGATACCGAACTGTTTGGGTTCAAATGCCCATAAATCGGGCTATGGACCTCTAAAAGACATGCCGTTAGCGGTGATGTGATCCTTGGATCGAGTCGGTCGTTTTGGTATATCACACTCAAGGTTTCGGAATACTTTGAGTTCGGCCGGGTTGGTTCGTACACGAAACTAACCGGGCCCTCGGAGCGGAAACACTTATATCTTGAGCTATGGACGACCGATTGACGTGCCATCGACTTTGTTGAGTTCTTCTTAGTGATATGGATCTTTTGGAATACTCCGCCCGAGGTTTGGACGCTGGTGGAGTATGGTCGGGTTGGTATTGCCTTAAAAACCAACCGGGCCCCTGGAACGAAAACACCAATAACTCTCAGACCGACGTCCGATCGACGCGCCGTCTGCGATGTTGAGTTCCTATTGACGATACGAAACTTTTGGATACATCAACTCTGGACTATTTGAGAGTTGATATATCATCCAATCGGCTCGTGGAGCGGACCCTCCCGAACGAGCTTGTTGTGTGTGGGAACCCTAGAGCTGGCTGCGACTGCTACTGTGATTGCGACGACGACTGTCCAGAGATCCTCAGTGGATTCGATGACGACGACTACAACACTCAGCGATCCTATGTGGATCAGTGCTACCGATCTTGTTTGGGTCCGATCCTATGTGGGTCAGTGCTCAGCGGTCCTGTGTGAACCAGCACCTATAGATCCTGTGTGGGTCTGATCCTGTGTGGGTCTTTGCGGGAGTTAGTACCTATCGATCCTTTGTGGGTCTGATGACTTAGATGGATCAGTGATCATCTCTATCTTCTTTCGGAGAAGTATACCTGTGTGAGCTGAATCCTGTTTACTTTCCTGTGTGGATTGTGTTGTGCTATCTTGTGTGGATTACGTTTTGCTTTCCTGTGTGGAATATGGATACTTTCCTGTGGGGACTGAGTTGTACTTGGGCTCGGAGGTTGGAGCGTATTGGGAATTGATGACTTAGGTATATGTATGGGCATATACCTAAGCAGTGCCGGTTGTTACTTCGTGATTGTATATTTCCTTTTTGGTTTATCCTTTGTGGATTTTGGGAGACCTTCAGGGGTCTCGGGGTCCCTACTGAGTAGCTTATACTCTCCCCTGCACGGGCTATGCCCGCACTACATTGTGTTCGTTGCAGACGACGGACGGCATTGATCGTGGTTGAGGCTCGCAGAGCAGGATGGTACCTGGAGGTGGACCACTAGGCGGGACGTTCTCGGAGCGGACGGCGGGACCCGAGGAGCAGTGGAGCTATCTGTACCCACCCTTCAGGTGAGATTTTCCAGTGGACAGCTCAGCGTAGCAGATTTTACATTTTAGTTGTTGTTTTCCTTTTCGAGTTGCACATTACATCAGTTTGGGTTTGTATACTGGCCCATTTACTTTTCTGCACTTACTGTTGTACCAGCTTTTTACATAGTGCTTACTTTTCCGCTTGTTTACTCTAAGGTTCTTGTTTACTTTACAAAGGAAATGCCTTCCCTTTTTACCGAGATTTACCCCTTGGTGTTAGTCGCCATCCCCTGGCCTATGGAAGGCGGGCTTGGGGTAGTCACAACACGGGCCCCGAGGACGGGTCGTGACAGGTATTTTGAGAATTAATCATTTTCCCAATAGTCATTTACCAATTAATCATAGTATATATCATATATATCACATTTCTAAGAGTAATAATTATTATCTCTCCTCAAAAAAATCATGGTTCATTATATAAATTACATGGAATATTTTTAAATTTTCACTATCAAACAATTTATCAATAGTATGTCATAATATAATTTTATAAATCTATTAAATATCCCATTATTCACCAATTTCATATTCACCGCATCCAAAATTCAATTTTCCCAGGTTTAACTCATTTTATATTCATGTATAAATTCAGTTAATCACTTATATGTTTCCATTATTTAATTAATCAATTAATGAATTAAAATAAAGATTCAATATATAAATTAACCAATTGAAATCCCAAAACACATACATGAAATTTAAAATAAGGACTAAGAGAAATGAAATGTAAACCACCTACCTCATGATCATGACAGATACTCACCAACATGAATCCCCAAATTAATATGGATTCTACAGTTACAAAAAATAGATATTTAAAACCAAAACATATATCCAATATCCAAATAATTAGAGATATCAAAACCTAGATCTAAATACATCTCCAATAGAGTAAAAAACAAATCCAAATATGATATAAAGATAGGAGAGAGGGAGGAAACCAATCAGGATGTGATCTCTTTCTAGGAGAGGTGCATATCGGTTAAATAGATCTTTAATTCATCAAAAATGGAGTTAATAAGGCCTTCTAATTCATCTACGTGACTCCAAATTCATAGGGAAAACAGATAGTGTTATATAGGTCTTAATAAATATATATGGGGGGTCATGTTTTTTATGATTTTTCAGAGAGAATAATCACATGTGAATTTTTTCTTGGGCTAGGGCACACGATTTTTCAAAACCTTATACCTTAACCATAAACCTCTCTTATGGGGGAACATATTTACTTTTAAGAGGGTGATTCATGGAGAACAGTTTATGAAAAATATGCGCCAACTGTAAACTACAAAAAACCCCTCCAAAAAATCCAAATTTCAAATAAACACACCCAAGGAATGCCTCAAACAATGTATAACCAAAAGAAGGAAAAATGTGTAATTTTAAACATTCTCGAGGCATTACTAGAAAATATCAGGATATTATAATCTCCAAAACATATAATATATCATCTTCAATATATACTCAAATGATTCTATAAGATTCTTAGTTTAAAAGATCAGGCTACTAATATTGCATATCTCCTTCTCTCTCCCATGCTTTCTCCTGAACACGTCCATGTTTCCACAACACATGATCTATTGGAACTATCATTCCATGCAACACATCCTCACTACAATCCACAACACGTATCAGTTTATCATCAAAGGAATCATCAGTATGAAGATCAAAATCATCCACATCGATCATATGAGATGGGTCAAGTTGATACCACTAATGTAATGAAATATGAAAAACATCATTCATAGAAATGTACCTATGTAGAATATCTAACCAATATACCACTGACGCAATTATCACTGCAACCTTAAAAGGTACAACAATCCCAGGCCCCATCTTTTCTTATATCAAGGTCTTATGTTGACCCAATCAAGGTGGAACCTGAAGGAATATATAATATACCAATATATACTCAATGGGACATAGAATTCTTAAGTATATGTAATCTATCAACCAGGGTCGTATCTAAATGTTTCGGAATCAGATGAACTTTCTTTGAAATCTCTTAATGATTCTCAGTCCCAAAATCTCTAGCACACTTGCCTCTATCTAACATAGTGGGGATCTACATGGTATAACATAAAGATCCCCATATGGTTCCATCTAAATAGTCATATGATAACTATTGTAATAGGAAAAATCAACATGTTTTAGGTTCCTCCCCTAATTCTAAACAATGTCCTAAACATATTCCCAAAGTGTATCCTCCAATACCTTTGTAGTATGTTTTGACTACTTTTCTCTCTGATGTTGGAAATACATACTCAGTAAAACCCATATACCATGATATTTTTGCAATACTTTCCCAAAATGAAAAGTGAAATATAATTTATGGACTACAATTATATTATGTGGCACCCCGTGCAGATGCACAATTTCAATAATGTACATATCTCCCAATGAATCTACTATGAATGTATCCTGAATAAGAAAGAAATGTGAGACTTTAAATAATTGTTCCACAACGATCCGAATAGTATTATTATTCTCGAGACATCCTCTAGAGACCCACCACAAAGTTAAGGGTAATGCTGTACCACTTCAATTATTTAATGAGAAACTCGTATAGAAAATCACTAGGTCATTGTTTCATGGATTTCACTTATTGATTTGTTTAGAAATTTTTCATGAACCCTAAAAACTCCTTTTTAATACTTTGACACAAATACTATTGATAGATGTGTAGATAATGTTTGGTCACACATGAATGTACCACCTGGTTAGAGTAATCATAATTCACAATTTATCTCATCTAGTATACTCATTGGAACACACACATGTCCCAAGATATAAATGATCTCCGCATTATACATGGCTTAATAGGAAGCAGTCACCCCACCATGAAGTCTTTCCCGTAAGAAAAACTATTCAACATCAAGATACTTCCACTCTCAGATCATGTTCAAAGGTTTTGACTCTACTGAGACTAATATAATATTCATTTAATCCTGGAACTCTAATACCATAAAAAGCATCTCAGCTAGTAATGTCACCATCTTCTTCTAAGATCTATACTATTTAACATCATGAGACTGATTTTTCCAACACAAATTTCAGAAACCCTATCTCCCTTCCTGAGAATATATAAAAGTTCAATGTTTAATTACTTAATATACTCAAACAATAACTAATTTTGAATATTCAAATATTACTACAAAATTTTATACTTTAAGATCTTGTGATCAGTGGACACATTAAACATTTCCATTAATAGATAATGTAGCAATAAATCTATATCATAGACCAATAAAGCCAACATGAATCCATGTGTAGTGTAATTCCGTTGAAGTGATCTTAACTATCATGACTAATACACCACAAAAAGATATCTTGGCATCAATATTTCTCAAATTAATATCATAGATGCCTCACTGAACCTCATATACTCCTCCCCTGGCTCAAGTAGGATCAACATTGGACTAGTAGTCAAGCGCTTCTTCAATATAGGTATTGTATTCTCACATACCTCATACCACTCAAAAATAACTCCCTTATTGGTCAAGACAAAAAGTGGTTCTTCTTAGCAGGAGAATTCCTACATGAACATCCAATAATAAACCACCAAACCCAAAAAGAAACATATAACAAAAAAAATTATTGAGATTCTCCCAAAAACAACTACATGAACCTTATCCGATTCCACTTACACACCATCCTCTCAGATGATTTGGCCCATGAAATATACCCGATAATTTCGGAATTTACACAAAGATAGATTTACGTATAGATGATGCTCTCTCAAAATACATAGCATGATTTCAAAATTTTGGGAATGATCATCATGAGACTTGGAGTACACAAATATTTCATCCACATACACTACCACAAACTGATCTAGGTATGCGTGGATGATTTTTTCATCAAGTCCTTAAAAATTTATGGAGCATTTTTTAGCATAAACAAAATTAAAAAAAATAATCTCCAAAATATCATCTGAAATCTATTTGTGGTATATTAAATGGTTGAAGTCTCAGCAGATGTTACTTATATCTTAAGTAAATATAATAGAGAACAAAATCTCCTCTCAACTGATCAAAGTGATGATCGATACACCAAAGAGGATATCAATTCTTCAAAATCATCGAATTCATCAATCAGTAATCAACACACACACAAACAAGGTTATTTTTAGGCTTATTATAAATGAAGACTGGATAAACCTAAGGTGATGTACTAATATGGATAATCCCTATATCCATCAACTCTTCTAGTTGATTCTTATCCGCTTGATGATCTATTTCAACAATTCTGTATGGTGTAATAAAAATTTACTCAACTATAAAAATGATCTAAATAATAAACTCCACATAACTATCATGAGAAATACCTAATTACTCATCATGAAATATATCCTATAACAATTCCTATATGGATAGAAAGATATCATGTTTCACACCACATAATCTAACAAAATACTTTCCACCTGGGCAGTGAGCTCCCCTAGTTGCTGATGAATTGTACCTACCCAACCCACATGGATATAACACTCTCCACAATGAATATAATTTTTTCCTCATGAGAGTTAAAAGTCACTCTATTGTAGTAATAATCAATGTGGGATTTGTATTATACTAACCAATATATACAAAAAATCAATTCAAAACCTTACATATCAAGGATGTAATGTTCCCAACTAAAATGATACTACCCAAATTCGAGAGAAACACCATTGAATAAAAAAAATATCTCTATATAGTACTCCAAAAGTTTAATCAATCATCATAACCACACACAAAAACTCCACATTCAGACTCAACCCATTCACAGATTATGTATATAAAAACAAATGGGAAACACTAGTATTAAATAAGTAACAAGAAATCATACGATCTATAAAAATTGTACACCCAATTTTCGATGGTCAAACCTCACTATCAATAAGTGTAGGATAAACATCATTCCACTATACTACCCATATTACCTAGGATTTTGTATATGTTACCTATGTTGAACAAATATTCTTATATAAGCACTATTTCCTAGAAGTTCCACATCTGCTGCCTCGACTTCCACGATAAATATAAATATAAATTTAAGAAAAGTATGGTGTAGAAGATCCCCTTCCTATACTATGGTTCTTTTGAGCCTCTCCATTACTACCCATCTGTCATGGATTCCAACAAAATTATTGTTGATGTCTCATCTTGTTAGAAGATTTACACACTAATTGTTGTATAGGAACATATATATGAATGTGACCAAGCCATCCACACTAGTGGAAATGTATTAGAGTAAGGTCTTGACTAACCGACCCTTTTCCAAGGCCACTCTAGTTTCTATCACCATGGATTACATTATCAAGAAAATATATTACCACAATAGAATTTTGTTCATATTTTAAATCCATTTTAATAAAACTTTCTTATAATAGATGTCATGTTCAAGTTCCCCTAAAAAATGAGAGCTTGATTCACCACATCAAAAAAATATTTTTTGATGAATGATATTAACCTGAGACTTAATTTATGTTTAATCCAATCTTGAAACTATTTTCCATAGTCACCTCATATCCGGCCAATATTGGAATAAAGTAATATAAATCTGTAAAAAACCATCATATCCACCACAAACATATATTCATTCAAAGATAAATTTTTATTAAATAGAGAAAAGTACCGCCAGACAAACATACAAAAAGATAAAAAGTTCGAAGGATACAAGATAATCAATGGGTGCCTAATGTATTGATGACCAATATAATCGCCTCTAATAGAATTCACCGCTTCGGGTTTCAAAAAAATGGATCTATGGAAGAAAATGATACTAGGGCCATTATCTGTAACAGCCATGGATGCAAGATGTTCTGCAAACTTGTTTACTTCCCTCAAAGTGTTCACCACCGATGTGTTGTTACCAAGAATGAATTTATATTTTCTGCTGATGTACATAATTGACCATGGAGTGGACACTTTTACATGAATGGAGTATTGTATAATCATAGAATCAGTCTCCACCTGAAAAAGATCAATATTTTCCAGTTGAAATAAAAGAAAACCTATGAAAATTGCTTTAGCATCAGCTTGAATCAATGCCCCATGTCCAAAGAAAGTGGAGGAACAAGAAGGAATATGCCCCTACCATCTCGGACCACACCTCCCGCGCGATGGATCCCCTCCTTGCAGGATTATTCATCATTAAGCTTGAGACGAGAAGTAGGAGGGTTCCAGTGCACCCACTGTCCATTGGTCCCTCTCCATCTGGGATTGTCTAGAGAAACACTGATTTTCATGCATCTCAGAGAAGGTGCATCTCGCCATTTATTGATAACATTAACCATATCCAACAGAAGTGACCTGGTTCTCATAATGATGGATCTACTGGAATAGGTAGTGCCTAATTAACTGGTCTTGTTTCTGGCTTTCAAGATGCAGCAACATCATGTATTAAAAATGGGAGCCTTTGTAAGCCTTTCCACAGCTGAATTATTCATTCCAAGAAACCAACGTTCCAGGAATGTTCTGTCCAGACTAGTAGTGTAATGCAATGCCGAAAAGTCACCAAATAAGCTCCAAATATCCATAGCCCATTTACTGTAAAAAAGTAGATGATTCAAAGTCCCCTCTTGATGGATCGTACAACAATGGAATTTGGAGGGAAGATTAATACCCAACTTCTTGACTTTTTCATTAGTTGGAACAACCTGGTTCCTTATTCTCGAAGTCAACAAATAATATTTGGTTGAAATCTTCCAACTCCATACAATTTTTCTCCATAGTCCATCACAGACATTCTCCCAAATTTCAACCTCATGAACTCAGCTTCCCTCACATGAAAATGTATCTCAGGGTAAATGTTCTCCCAGAAATTCTATTTAATGTCTTTCCATTTGACTATATCACGTTTTCCATATAGAGTATTGATGTCCCACTAAGGCTTTACTTGACCATGTAACATATAAGAATATAGATTGACACTCTTCTCATTAGGAGTCTCTAAGTGATCACAAATCATCTAGATAGACTCAATATAGAACCCAAATGCCTTAGGACAACCTCTATAGTAAACATGTTAGTGTGATGTAACGAAAACTCTCATGTCAATTTGGACATCCTCTTCGCAACCCACTTTAGGTATCTTTCTAATAATTGCATGAAGTGAGAAAGGTTCTCATGGAACTTCTCTTCATCGCCATCACCTGTAACTATTAGTTCCTCGTATTCCACTACTAGAGAAACATTATTTACTATATCCCTGTTTCGTCATATCAAAAATCATAGTCATGGAGGAATATCATTAGAATTCTAAAAAACTCATCTTAGACACATAAAAAATCAATATTCTCACATTTATGGGGATTCAAATAAATTCACAAAATGTCATTATCTATAACCTAAAAAATGGTAAAACCGCATTCTCTATCACCACCCTTGGTCATCCTACATCGTGGACATCGTTAATAAAGGATAAAAAACTTATCATATTCATGTTTCCAAATAGACTCCCATTTTATCTACCACACATACCAAATTTAGAATAATTTTACACTTTCTTTATTTAATATTACTCAATATTTTCAATTAAATTACACATGTAATTTAAAGAATTTTAATTATAAAAAACTCAGCCAAAATATTCATTTACATGCATACCTAATAATGATGCATGTAATAATAATTCGTGAGTGCCTAGAATGATTAACGTATAATCAACATTAATTCCATAACAATATATGGATAAAAATATAAAATTCAATAACATACTAAAAAAGTGCATCACCAAGGTAAAATAACATCCATATATAACAACAAACCTCAATAAAAACAATATAATCCTATGTACATGGGTTTTCACCAAAACATGGGTTATTACCCCCATTCCTAAGCTCATGTCTATGTATGAAATATTCCTAGTCATGTGTCAACCTATACCAAATATTATGTCAAAATAAAAGAAAAGAAAACTCCAGTGATTCCACATGGCAACATCTAGTCCCGAGATCCACACACTCGAGTCCTGAGCCGGTCAATCACATTACATCAATTATGCCCCCGTAAACCGAAGGCTTTCGAATAGCAGTGAGGGTAAAATCTAGAACATGGGGAGACTGTACCCTCTTTATCAAATAAGTGAAACAGAATAAATAAATAAAAACAACAATATGAAAAAATACATAACTGAAATAATACAGGTATCACATGATGACCAAAAAAGAATACAATATACAATACTAAATAATTAAATATTTCATACCATATATATGTCGTGAGTCAAAAGAAAAACCATAAAAATGTCACACTAACACTCCTAATGGGTTCCAAAATCATGTATGGATCCCTCATCTAGATCCATCCCAACTTTTCTTCTAATATAGAGTATTTTCCCCCATCGTGTCCTATAAAAATGATTCCTATTCGGGTACAGATCATGAATTCCATGTACAGTGTGAGTAAAAAATGGTAGCCACCACCAAAGCACTCTAAAAAATATAAATTCTATAAAAATTTAAGAATTTTTATAATAAATAAAGTAAAATTGATAAATAAGATGTTTACCAATTCAATTATACATTAATTAACCAGATAAATATCTCAGTTTTATAATGACATTGAAACCAACAATACCTTCTACAGCTTATACTATAGTCTGAACTATCCCCCAGGGATCTCAAATATCATAATACTGTGTTTTAAATTTATTATTTCATTTCAATTCATATCACAACCATTTTTAACCATAGTCCAAAGATAATATTTTGTGCATGGAACATTATATCTAGCCCCCATGGGTATTTGAAACATCAGTCACTATACCAAACCTCCTGGGTTATTGGGAAATTATCTCTATCCCATACAATAATTATCACATGCATGAATTTGGGACTATCAATTCAACGAAGGTACCCCATGGGTATTTAGAAAAACATTCCTTTCCCCACACCCCATTTCTCAATCCATCAGGACATATTTCACATATCTCACATTTGTCAATATTAAACATCATTAACCATCTTCAACACAATCAATATTCATTACTTAAATCAAATTTTCACTATTAAACCATTTAACATTAATATGTTATAATACCCATTGATAAATCAATTCAATATCCCATTTTTGGATAAAATTTCATTAATAACTACCCATTTAAATTTTTCCATCATCAAGTAATTTCATATTCACAAGGATATTCAGTGAATCATTTCCATGATTCCATTAATTAATCAATCAATTAGAATGTTCAATTGAAGATTAAATTCCAAAATATATGATTTAAAATTTCAAAATACATACACTCAATTAGAATTAAATAATATTGGAATTGATTTTTATACCGCATACCTCATGATCATTGATGGAAGATCACAAATGGAATTCCCCAAATTGAAGTAGAATATTCATTTGCACAGAAAAGATGAGATCTAGAACCAAAACAATGATTACAGATCAAGTGGATTAGATATATCAAATCCTAGATCTAAATACATCACTAATCAAGGAAAAATCAATTCAAATGATGAGTAAAATATTATTGAGATGGAGAATACCAATTAGAATGGTATTTCATACCTGTATATGTGTAGATCTATGAAAAAGATCTTTCATTCATCAAGAACATTGTTCCAAAAGATAAGGAATCCATTAAGTTGAATCAAATATCATAAGAAAACATGATAAGATCGAGTCCAGGTGCTTAGGGTTATCAAATATGGGTTCATGAATATGTTTATAAATTTCGAGGGAAAATAAACCCATGTGTATAGTTTCCAATACTATTGAACACATATTTACAAGACATACTTCTTAATTATGTGCCTCATGTTGGAACCATGGTCTTCTATGCATGATTTGGAGTGTGGTTTGTGTTTGTTGTCAATCATCAATGGATGTTCGGATCGTGTACCAGTATAGAGATCATACCATTCAAGCAGACAACAGTTTTGAAGGTGGTGCCGTTTTCCAGTGTTTGCCAAATTTTTTGGGTCCAAAATTTGTAGGTTGGTGAGCATCGCGAAAAGTGGATTTCCAGAAAGATCATAATTTAATATGGCAAAGGCATGAGATTCGCGAAGATGGGATGCATGGACTATATTTTGTGAAGACCAGAACAATGGAGGCGGTGAGTCTTCACGAGTACGTCAAGATTCGCGAAAAGCAGAGGCTGGAGAGCTTCTCCGCGATGAAGGGCATTGCGAGGGAGCTTCGCGGTGAAGGCGTGAAAGAATGATGATGGTGATTATTCGCGATTACGTCAAGCTTTGCAAACGGCAGAGGCTGAAGTGCATCACGGCGGAGAAGGGCTTCACGAGGGAGCTTCACAGCGAAGGCGCGAAGGTATGTTGACGGTTATTCTTCACGACTACGTCAAGCTTCGCAAATGGCAAAGTGCCGTGGTGCTTCGCGATTTGAAGAGAATTTCGGCGGAATCTTTGGAGCTTCGCGATTTGAGATGACGTGGCGTTGACTTCACGTGGAAGGGTTAAGGGTCGGTGGAATCGCCTATAAATAGAGGCCGACCCCCTCAAGATAAGTAGAGAGAATTTCAGAGAACGTCCTTTGCTCTCTGTTCGCAAAGGTCTCTCGTGAAGGCAGTGTGCTTCACGAAAGAGGAGCTTCGCAGCGGCTATTCTAGCTCTGCAAAAGACGTGCAACCCGCGTTGGCTCAGTGAGCTTCGCGAAGAGGCAGGAGCTTCGTGATAGCCAAGCATTGCGAAGGCTGGAGCATCGTGAGAGTGCTTCGTGATTGAGCTTCATTATTGAGCTTCGCGAAATGGTAGGGTCTCCGCGATGGTTTTTTTGAGCTTTTCAATATTGGGAGCCTCGCGAAGTAGGGTACTTTGTGAAGGCCTTTTCCAAAGGTTGTTTTCCCTGTGGACAAGTGAAAAGGGGGTATTCATCAGTCGTTGAAATTTGGATATTAACAGATCATTAAAGAAATAGGACTCTGATGCAAGCAAAGTCTCATGCTGAACAGGAGAAAATGAACTTCGTGACTATCAATTGAAGAGACCTTCACATCTATAAACTGAGTGTGACTTCACCAACGGTAGTGAGCTAGGGGGAGTGAATGGGAGTGACCCGAGGGAAGCAGTGAGCTATCTCAGAACCTTTGTAAAGGCAGTGAGCCTGGGACAGAGTGACTGTGCCCGAATAATTGTAATCTCCAGCTAGTGAAACTTAGACGTTTTTGGTACGACCGAAAACTTGTCGGCGTATGCTCCTTGAACATAGCCCTTAGTGTTGAACCATGTAAAAAGGGATATGTCTTCTCTGTGTATGTGAATGTTTTCTTTTTGATCTTTTTCATCTTATAGGTTCAACAAGTTCCTACCAACGTGGGAACAAGATCCACATCTTTAAGAAGAAAAAGTTATCACCCTGATTCACCCCTCCCTTCTCAGGGTGTCCCGGGGTCCTTCACCTCACCTGTGGGGGTGCACACTTATTATTAATAGGGAACTTAGTTTTACAAATCGTAAAACAACCATGGAATACCTCTTTTTTTATGGTTTCACATTTTCCATAGTAAGGGCATATGGTTTTGGTAAATCATGTTCCAACTATGCACTGCCCAAAACCCTTCCAAAAAAACATCCAAATTTCACCAATATTCATCCATGATAAGCCTCAACCAAATTATATCCCAAAAAAAGTTAGATATTACATATAAATGTGTTTTTTAAATCACTATGAAAGGTTGGTATCTTAAAAAATGGATGTATATGTGATGGTAATATGGTATGTAGAAGAGATTGAAAGGCCCAATGAAATTTTAAGGATGTTAATTTTTGTCTTAGAACAATGAATCACCTAATGAGTATAGTGGGAATTTTATATTTATTTTTTATATTTGTTTCTCCATATCATATTTTTTAATCCATAGATGGATGTTCAGATGGAGTGGATAATTTCAATGTTGAATGATATATTTCACACTTATGTTATCAAATTTATTCATTCATGGGTGAGTGAAATATTTCCTTTTTATTTAGTTTTTATATAACAATATCCTTAACTTTTGAAATATAATGACACATTATAAGGACATTTACAAGTAATTGTGTTAATTTTCTTTATGTTTGGTTGATGTTGGTGAGGTCTCTATAGTTAGTTTAGAGATAGTACACCATAAGATGAAACTCAAGCGGGTCATTAGGGATGACATGAAGACTACATGATAAAACCAAAAACCTTATTTGGTATGGAGGATAATGTTAAAATAATATTTTTTTGGATATCATGTGTTTTAACTCCCAGTAAATGAAGTAAACTAATTGTAGGGTCCAATAAATTCAGATAATGGAATGAAAATACTCCCACATGTCTAGAAAAGTAATATTGAATTTGAAATTCGATTATAAATTTAAAGAAATAAAATTTTGAAGAGGAATAATATTTTTACACATACCATCATAGGGAAAGGTTAGTGGATTGCCTAAATCATGAATCTTTGGTATACGTGTGGCATATGATGTGTTGGCCCGTGAAGCATTGGCCAACGAATGAAACAGTTCGCGTTGAATTTCCACCCATGATCTGAAGCTTCAGAAAACTATTTTCACTAAAAAATATCTGACAGAAGTATTCCCACCATACCATCCCTGAAAACAGTTTTGGTTTGCTGATGAGGAGAAGTAAACAGTGTACCACAGATTTCAAAAACCCCAGTTGACCAAGTCTTCCATTTGGTAAATATATTTCTCCATGGGATTTCAGAGAATGTGTCGCACGTACCACAAAAAAAGATTTCTTGAAAAACTATAAAAGTACCACCATGGGAAATGAAGTAAGAAGACAGATGAAGAAAAAAGGGTAATCTTTGGGATGTCAGAAATGTGGATGAAGAATGTTGAGGGTGTGGGAGAAATTTCTCTTTCACCCAAAGATGTTCATGGGAATCCATCCTGCATCCAAATTTGTTCACATATTCTATCCCACGAATAATAAATACTTTGCAGAATCCATCCTGTGAACCATATGAAGAAATTAGTTCGTGAAGGTCTTCTCTATGAACTGCATTCAGAATACATTCCTCATGAACCTCCCAAAAAGGCCTGTCACCTGCCTCCAATGCCTGATTTTCCCATATATCAATGGAAAATCATAGCATGAGTGATTAATAAACTCTTGAACACATCCTTTCCATCTGTCAAGCTCAATGTCATTAAGATTCTGGATCCTCATAACAATCCATGGTCGTTAGAAGCCAATTTCCAGTGTCCTTCTGACACCATTGTTTGACTATGCACATCATTCCCTTGTGGCTCTGCATATGAAACCTACAAGATGGCCATTAATCAAAGGAAAATTCTCTCTCAGGAGAGTCATGTCCTACCTATACACGCCTCAATGGATTCCATGCCCCATATCATGTCTCTAGATCTAAGAATCCCTAGAGTCATCGTTTACCCATTCCATTCCTTTCATGTTCGAAGCATGATAGAACATTCCGGCCTAATTATCCTCTAGAAAATCATAGTTCCGTCCCTTCTTAGGCCAAACTCTATGATTATAAATTATGAGTTATCATCCTAACCACACAATGTTAAAATATGATAATAGTCCAATCCACATGAGGTTAAACTATGATGACGTCATCCAAGCTATATGACATTATACTATAGTATACCAGGTGATTTCAGATCTTCATAATCATCCATGTCTATCAGAAATGGATGCCCAATGGCTTGCGACCACCTTTATTTGACTACGCACATCATACCCTGGTGGATTTTCTTATGAATCCTACAATCAAGAGAAAATTATACCTCAATAGAGTCCTTTACAACCTCTATATGCCTCGATGGATTCCATTCCTCATATCATTTTCTAGATATGAGATCCTCCAAAATCAGGGTTTTCACGTTCCTTCCATCTCATGCTAGAGGCATGTCGAAACATCCCAACATGATTATCTTTTAGTTATTAATTGTCCAAGATATACGACATTAATATATATTATACTGGGGGATTTCAGATCTTCATAAAACTCCCCAACCAGTAGAAAAGGAATGCCAGTGTCCTGAGGACACATCTGATAGACTATGCACATCATGCCCTAGTGGCACCACATATGTTGCCGATAAGACGACCTTGAGCCAATGAAAAATTCTTTCTTAGATGATTCCTTTCCTATCTATATTCACCTCAATGGATTATATACCCCATATCATTTCTCCTAATCCATGATCCTCCATAATCATGGTTTACACATTCCGTCCCTCTCATGTTTGGGGAGCATCTGATCATCTAAAGATGATTTTCCTCTAGTTAATCTAGGTTTCTATAGAATTTATTCTTCATCACATGACCCTAAACGGAAAGACCAAAAATAGTCCTATCCCAATGATGTTGAACTTTGATTCCATCATCCATTCTATATGAATTTTAACAACAGTATACCTCATATGACGTTTCGGGGCCCTCACACTGAGGTAAGTTGCCAATCTTCTTAGGCTAGACTGCATGACCTTTTATGTCATCCCACAAGGAGTGGTTCATCGCGCCTCACCCGCACCGATATTCACCCCATCCTCTTCCTCCATGGGCTCTCCCTCCCCCACCAATAGTAGAGGAGGAATGTATATCATCAATTCATTCACATACCCTTATTTCTCACACCAAGCATGACACATATGGGCTTAGAGGATTGTGAGGATTGAAACATAAGAACACAATCTGAACTATGATAACTCTTATTCCTTATAGAAATTGCATACATAGGATACTGTCCAGATGGGCCTAACTCAAAAGGGTTCCCATCCCAAAATGATCAACCCAATCATTTTTATAAAATGGGAAGCTTCCATGCGTAATCCCCACACATTCTTTGTAAAGACCCGTAAATTTCAAGGAAATTATTTTCTTAATTTTATTTGGAATTTTACAAGAACGTAGTTTCTGACGGAACCTGATTCCGAGGCCCGGTGTGCCCAGAATCATTTTTCGAAGTTTGGCTAGGGTACGTTCAGTGAACGGACGAGCGGGTTTTTCTAACTTTTCAGACGGTGCCCGGAATCGAATTCTGAGGGCACCGATGAAATCGCATCGCCGGTATTTGCTTAGAAACGCCTCTTCCGGAGTTGCATTTGCTCGGGTGTGGTTTTTAATTTTTCGGGCTTAAAGTTAAGAAATAAAATAATTGTACGACAAACTTTATTTTGTTTCAATTAAGCCACTTGGAAGCCACTTGAAGCCACTTAAAGGCGGCTTAAACTGAGTTGATCCGGATAGGATGCTATCCAGAAATATCCTACCCCCTTGGTTTTATATTTGTGAGGTGGGTCCTGCATGAGCCCCGCCGTTTCTTTTCCGCTAAGTAACGCACCCGCGAAAACCCGTCATTATGAAAGTCAACTGATGCGTTTTCTTAATTTCTTAACAGACCATTTAATTGGGCGGTTTATTTCGTAAATTAAATGAGCTGTTTCTTTCGTTGAATTAATTCAACGAATTGATGGGTCGTTACTTACCCTTTTTCGTGTGTTGGCATAATAATAAAATAAGACCAACCTGTCTTTTGAAAGATTGCGCGTTGAGAGGATTTGACAAGAATCCTTGTACCATCTTTCTTCTTTGCGAAGAACGCGTAGAACGCGAAGAACGCGAAGAACGCCGTCATCCACGGAAATCGACGACGCTCCAATCCGAGACGTTCTTCCCCTCCCCAATCTCCGATCACCAACCGTTTGAGGTGAGTGATTTCGGGTATCTTCTAAAAGTTCATTGTGGTTTAAAATAATACACGGATTTAATTATTTATAATTAAAATCTGTTGTTTCTTGGTCCATCTAGTTCGTCGACGCTACGCCAGATTCTGTGACGATGCGATGCCCTTCCGCGATGACGCGAAAATCTCCACCTTCCGCGACGAGCAATTCCGCAAAGAACGCTCACGCGCGACGACTATGAGGTAGGAATTTTATTTTTGGAATTACCCCTTTTTATTAATCCCGTAAATGTTTCTTTAAAAAGTTAAAGAACCAGATTTGTGAACAATTTTAAATTTATTAAAATTGTTGTTTCCTTTGTGGAATAAAAATTCTCCCATTGTTTATATCTAACGCGGAGGGTGCTGGCCAAACGAACACGGCCCGACGACCCTCCGCCGTTCTTCGTTCTTGTGCGCATTTGACGGGCGACGACGGAACGTGCCACAACGGAAATTTGGTGGTTCCGCAGTGAAGAAAGAGTCCTGGGTGGAGCAACGGCGTAGACGGGAAGAAACACGGGCCACCGGAGCGACTCCGACGGCCCGCGGAAGCCGGCGCCGGCGCGGGTCGCCGGCACGGCGGTGCCGGCGCCTAGAGGTGGTGGCGCCCGGCGCGCCGCCGGACGAGACCGCCGCGGCACTGGCCGCAGTGGTGGTGCTCATGGGACGCAGCTGAAGCCGCGTCCGGCCACCAGGGAGACACCCCGCGGGTGTCGCGGGGGGTGTCATGCGGGGGCGGAGGCTCCCCCCCCCCCTCGCGTCACTCGAGACGTGGCTTCAGCCGCGTCCGGCTGTCTGGCCGACACCCCGCGGGTGCCGCGGGGGTGTCACGCGGCGCGGAGGCTCCCCCTGCGTCGGCTGCTCGGCCGAGCCGGGCCGGGCTGGCCGATCCAGACCGGTCGGTCCGGGTCGGACCGGGTTCGGCCGACCCAGGGGGGGTCGGTCCGGGACGGTCCGGGCCCGGACCCCCACATCTTCAGACGGTTTTCGTTCAAATGGCCATATCTTGAGCTATAGGCCTCCAAACGACTCGCCGTCAGTGGAAACACAATCCATGGATCGATACGGTCGTTTTGGTATATCACACTAAAGGGTTCAGACTAATTTGAGTTCGGCCGGGTTGGTTCGTACACGAAACCAACCGGGCCCTCGGAGCAGAAACTCTCATATCTTGAGCTACGGACGTCCGATTGACGTGCCATCAGCATTGGTGGATTCCTCTAAGTGAGACGGGTCTTTTGGCACACTCCACCCAAGTTTTGGATGCAGGTGGAGTACGGTCGGGTTGGTTTTGCCTTAAAAACCAACCGGGCCCCCGGGACGAAAAAGCCAATAACTCTCAGACCGGGCGTCCGATCGACGCGCTGTCAGTGACGTTGAGTTCCTGTTGACGAAACGGAACTTTTGGATACATCAACTTCAAGTCTTTATGACAGTTGATGTATCAGCCTCTCGGCTCGTGGAGCGGACCCTCCCGAATGAGCTTGCTGTGTGCGGGAACCCTAGAGCTGGCTACGACTACTACTTCGACAGCGACGACCGTGCAGAGATCCTCAGTGGACTGCGGCGACGACCGTCCAGAGATCCTCAGTGGACTGCGACGACGGCTGTGAAGAGATCCTCAGTGGACTGCGACGACTACAGCACTTAGCGATCCTACGTGGATCAGTGCTACAGGTCCTGTGTGGGCCCGATCCTGTGTGGGTCCGATCCTGTGTGGGTCAACGCTCAATGGTTTTGTGTGAGCCAGCGCCTACAGGTCCTGTGTGGGCCCGATCCTGTGTGGGTCATTGCGGGGGTTAGTTACCTATCGATCCTTCATGGGTCTGACGACTTAGATGGATCAGTGATCATCTTTATCGTTATCCGAAAAACTATACCTGTGTGAGTTGAATCTTGTGTTACTCTCCTTTGTGGATTGTGTTGAGCTATCCTGTGTGGATTTACTGTTTACTCTCTCTTGTGGATTGTGTTGAGCTATCCTGTGTGGATTTTCTGTTTACTGTCCTCTGTGGATTGTGTTGAGCTATCTTGTGTGGGTATACGTTTTTCTTTCCTATTTGGACTGGGTTGTGCTTGGGCTCGGACGTTGGGGCCGAACGGGAATTGATGACTTAGGTATATGTATGGGCATATACCTAAGTCGTGTCAGATGTTACTTCGTGATTGTATCTTTCCTTTGTGGATTATCCTTTGTGGATTTCGGGAGACCTTCGGGGTTCTCAGGGTCCCTACTGAGTAGCTTATACTCACCCCTGCACGGGCTATGCCCGCACTACGTTGTGTTGGTTGCAGACGATGGACAGCGCTGATCGTGGTGGAGGCGTGCAGAGCAGGACGGTACCTGGAGGTGGACCACTGGGCGGGACGTACTCGGAGCGGTCAGGTGGACCCGAGGAGTAGTGGAGGCTATCTGTACCCACCATTCAGGTGGGACTTCCAGAGGACGGCTTGACGCTGCAGTTTTTCGTTTCAGTTGCTGTTTTTCCTTTCAGTTGTACTTTACAGTTGGGATTGTATTTCCTGACCCTTTTTACTTTCAGCACACCTTGTACCGTTTTTACTTAGTGTTTATTTTTCCGCTTGTTTACTCTATGGTACTTATTTACTATTCAAAGGCAATTCCTTCCCTTTTGTTGGGATTTATGCCTTGGTGCTAGTCGCCAGCCCCTGGCCTATGGAAGGCGGGCTTGGGGTAGTCACGGCACGGGCCCCGAGGACGGGTCGTGCCAAATTGGTATCAAAGGTGTTCGGTTCTACCGCAGACTCTGATCTTTCTTCTATGTGAAGAAATAGTGTTTAGCGTATTGAGTGTGGTTATCAGTCTAGGGAGTCCAGTGTTGGTGCGGCGTTTGACGTATCCGTACACCAGGACCCTGACTTATGATTTCCGAATTAATGCGCGAAAACATTGATTGCGTGTGTGTTTCAAGTTTTCTTTGTGATTACTTGTGTCAGCTCACCAGGTATACTGTTCTGACCGTGGCGCACTTGTTTCCTTTTCAGGATGGCCCCACGACAGCAGCCAGCTGGGGTTCCGAGAGTAGAGCGCGACGACAGCCCGCCGAGCAACGATGTCTCGGTACAGGGCCCGTTGACAACAGAGGCACCGGCGGTACCTTTACCCGACGAGCCCTCGATGCTTCCAGCGCCGATCGCTGACGATGCACGACGCCTCAGAGCTCTGAACTAGTTCCAGCACCAGCGACCACCCAGGTTCTGTGGGGAGATGGACCCCCAGGCAGCCGAGGACTGGCTGGAGGCGGTCGTTCGAGTTTTCAGGCTAGTGAGGACACTAGTAGACCTCATGGTGATCCTCACGGCGAGCCTACTGCATGCAGCAGCAGGACGATGGTGGAGCTTGATGCTCCAGGTACACGATGAGGCATCCCTCATCTGGACGGACTTCGAGAGCCTCTTCTACTCAGAGTTCGTCCTGGACACCCTCCATGTTGTGCGCATTAATGAGCTTCTTCAACTGCGGCAGGGCAGCCTGACGGTCGCCCAGTACACGGCGAGGTTCACCGATCTTTCTCACTACTCGACAGACATGGTACGGGACCCCTTCTTCCGGGCCCGGAACTTCGAGCAGGGTTTGAGACACGAGATCGGGGCATCGCTGATCTCCCTCAGCATCCCGACCCAGGCAGGAGTGCTGGAGCGAGCCCTTATGATCGAGAGCTTTCCGGCTGAGTCTACAGCGAGACCTACCACAGGGTGGTAGGTAGCAGAGTCTTCGGCAGATGGTAGCCGACGGATGACTCAGGGTCCAGGCAGACCAAGCCTTCCGGCATACGACCTCGGGATAGTGGCTCAGCAGTGCGGGGCACACAGCGTGGAGCCAGCCTTCCGAGAGGCAGGCAGTGCTACTCGTGCGGCGGGCAGGGCCACATGGCTCGTGACTGCCCGACCCGTCGTGCCGAGGAGAAGCAGACGGTTGAGGGTCCATCGAGGCAGAGGCAGAGGGTCGACCGTGGCGGTCCGTAGGGAGGAGGCAGATGAGGCAGAGGAGCTGGCCGAGCAGCAGGTGGTGGGAGACGCTTTGAGGCTCTACCACCACCACCACCAGGAGGTCCACCCTGACCACAGGGAGCTGGCGGGCAGAGACAGGCACAGCTCCAGGCAGCGGAGGCCTACGACCACGGTGCGCCAGAGATGATTCGAGGTATGATATGTGTCTATTCCACCTTTGCTGCAGTTCTTATAGACACAGGAGTGAGTCACTCTTTCATAGCCACTGCCCTTGTTTAGAGCTCAGAGATTCCGACAGAGCCGTTGGCTCGATCCTTACGGCTAGAGACTTGTACGGGAGCAGACTCGACGATTACGCACTGGGGCCGGTAGTGTGAGCTTACTATAGGAGGCGAGAGCTTCGGCTGGGATCTTCTTGTAGCGGCGTCGAGGCCTTATGATGTCATCTTGGGAATGGATTGGTTATCTAAGGTCCATGCACAGATAGACTGCATTAGGCGCAAGATGCGATGTGTGCGCACCGACGGGAGCAGGTTCACCTTCACCGGTGAGAAGGGAGCCTTCGCAGCACAGGATGGACTCACACAGAGGAGAGGGCAGCCCATCACTCATCAGTTGGCTAGCCTCATCCTTGGAGCAGTTGACGTGCGGAGTCCTAGTTTTCCTGCAGTGGTGGATCAGTATGCGGACGTCTTCCCCGACGACGTTCCAGGGCTACCTCCTCATAGAGAGGTAGACTTTTACATTGATTTGTACCCCGTGACAGCCCCGATATCCACTCCAGCATATCGGATGGCCCCCTCCGAGCTTCGAGAGCTACGGGTACAGTTGGAGGACTTGTAAGGCAAGGGATTCATCTGACCCAGTGTTTCACCTTGGGCTTCCCCGATATTGTTCGCCAAGAAGGCGGACGGGAGCTTGCGACTGTGTGTCGATTATCGTCGCCTGAACCAGGTGATAGTGAAGAACAAGTATCCACTACAGAGGATTGATTACCTCTTCGATCAGCTCAAGGGAGCACAGTGGTTCTCGAAGATAGACCTCAGATCAGGCTGTCATCATCTCAGAGTTCGAGACGAGGACGTGCAGAAGACGGCCTTCAGGTGTCGGTATGGCCACTATGAGTTCTTGGTTATGCCTTTCGGCGTAACCTACGCTCCAGCAGTGTTCATGAGCCTCATGAATAGGATCTTCCAGCCATACCTCGATCGATTTTTCATGGTCTTCATCGACGACATCTTGGTATACTCAACGACGGAGGAGGAGCACAGCTACCACTTGTGTGTTGTACTAGACACACTCCGAGAGCACCAGCTTTATGGAAAGCTCTCGAAGTGCCAGTTCTGGTTACGTGAGGTCCACTTCTTGGGGCACGTCATTTCTGAGGTGGGAGTTGCAGTGGATCCCATGATGATCGAGGCAGTGCTAGCTTGGGATCCACCCAAGAGCGTGACAGAGGTGCGAAGTTTCTTGGGCCTAGCCGGATACTATCGAAGATTTGTGCTGGACTTCTCCAGAGATGAGACCCCACTATCAGCATTCACGAAGATAGGGAAACCCTTCGTGTGGCCAGACAGATGTCAGCAGAGCTTCCAGGAGCTGAGGCAGAGGTTGACCAGTGCACCTATCTTGAGGTTGCCTGAGGAGGGAGTTGGATACGTAGTCTACTGCGATGCATCAGAGACCGGACTCGGGTGTGTCCTGATGCAGGAGCCGGCCGTGATTGCCTATAGATCACGTCAGTTGAGGCCTCATGAGAAGAACTACGCTACCCATGACCTGGAGTTAGCAGCAGTGGTCTTCGCTCTAAAGACATGGTGGCACTATTTGATGGAGGAGCACTTTACAGTCTTTTCTGACCATCAGAGTCTCAGGTACATCTTCTCTCAAAAGGAACTGATCCTGAGACAGCGACGATGGCTCGAGTTCTTCCAGGACAATGACTTTGAGATAGTCTATACTCCTGGGAAGGGGAACGTGGTTGCCGATGCCCTCAATAGGAGGACGGGCATCCAGCTACTTGAGGAGGCGACAGAGCAGGTAGCTGCTTTGCAGATATCCTTCATGGATAGAGACGGAGAACCTTCCTTCAGTCTCTCACAGTCTCTCCTCCACTTCTACAGTGGGTCAGAGAGGCTCATCATGGGGATGCTGACTATGAGACACGGCGTGCACAGATATCCTCGGGACAGGCACCTGATGGTTTCTCCCTTGGAGCAGAGCACGACGTCCTTTTCAGAGGACATACCTTGGTACTAGTCGCTTTACGAGAGGAGGTGCTGAGAGAGTTTCACACTTCTCCTTTGGCGGTACATCATGGATTGGAGAAGATGTACCAGGATCTCAGACGATAGCACTGGTGGCCGGTCTTGAAGAAGGCTGTGGTAGAGTTCATTTCACAGTGCCTCACCTGCCAGCAGGTGAAGGTAGAGCATCAGGTACCAGCAGGCTTGGTTCAGCCCTTGGAGGTCCCGGAGTGGAAGTGGGATGGGATATCTATGGACTTCGTGATTGGACTTCCATGCACTTCCAGAGGTCACGACTCCATTTGGGTGATTGTTGACCGACTCACAAAGTCGGCACACTTCTTACCCATCCGAGAGCAGGGCTCAGTAGAGAGCTTGGGGCGTCTCTACGTTCAGGAGATTGTACAACTTCACGATGTGCCATCGACTATCATCTCCAATCGGGACACCCGCTTTACTTCCCAGCTTTGGAAGGGGTTGCAGGAGTCGTTTCGGACGCGGCTACGTCTGAGCGCCGCCTTTCACCCTCAGACAGATTGTCAGATGGAGAGGACCATTCAGAATCTGGAGGACATGCTCCGCACATGTGTCCTCGACTTTGGTCGTAGCTTGGAGGACCACCTACCCTTGGTGGAGTTCATGTACAACAACAGCTACCACTCCACCATCGGGATGGCACCCTACGAGGCGTTGTACGGTAGGCCTTGGAGATCTCCTTTGTGCTGGATAGACCCTGGGGAGTCAGCACTTGTGGGACCAGAGATGGTCCGGGCCACGACAGAGAAGGTCCAGGTCATCCAGGAGCGGATGAGGATAGCACAGAGCCGGCAGAAGTCATATGGTGATAGGAGGCGGAGGCCACTAGAGTTTGAGGATGGTGACCACATCTTCATGTGTGTCTCAACTCGACGTGGTTTGCGGAGATTTGGCCGAGGCGGCAAGTTGTCTCCATGCTTCATTGGACCATTCCAGGTCCTCATCAGGATTGGCGAGGTGGCTTATCGCCTGGCTCTACCACCTCAGTTGCACCGGGTGCACGACGTCTTCCACGTATCTTAGCTGAGGAGATACGTGCACGACCCGACACACATCACTGACCATGGGGATCTAGACGTGGATGATTGGGCGACTTTTATGGAGGTCCCAGTGGAGATAGAGGATCGACAAGAGCGGTTCCTACATGGACGATCGATTCCTCTTGTGCGCATCAGATGGAAGCACGGGAACCTCCAGGAGAGCACTTGGGAGCGGGAGGCTCAGATGCGTGCTCAGTACCCACATTTGTTTCCCTAGTTTATGATGTATCTTTACGGGGACGTAAAGCCCTGAGGTGGGAGTAATGTAAAGTCTCGTAAATTTCAAGGAAATTTTTTTCTTAATTTTATTTGGAATTTTAAAAGAACGCAGTTTCTGAAGGCACCTGATTCCGAGGACCGGTGTGCCCAGAATCATTTTTCAAAGATTGGCTCAGGTACGTTCAGTGAACGGACGAGCGGGTTTTTCTAACTTTTGAGCCGGTGCCCGGAATCAAATTCTGAGGGATCCAATGAAATCGCAGTTCCGGTATTTTCTTAGAAACGCCTCTTCCGGAGTTGCGTTTTCTCGGGTGTGGTTTTTAATTTTTCAGGCTTAATGTTAAGAAATAAAATAATTGTACGACAAACTTTATTTTATTTCACTTAAGCCACTTGGAAGCCACTTAAAGTCGGCTTAAGATGAGTCAATCCGGATAGGATGCTATCCAGAAATATCCAACCCCCTTGGTAGGATATTTGTGAGGTGGGGCCCGCACGAGCCGCGCCGTTTCTTTTCTGCTAAATAACGCACCCGCGAAAACCCGTCATTATGAACGTCAAATGACGCATTTTCTTAATTTCTTAACAGACCATTTAATTGGGCGGTTTATTTCGTAAATTAAATCAGTTGTTTCTTTCGTTGAATTAATTCAACGAATTGGTGGGTCGTTACTTACCCTTTTTCGTGTGTTGGCATAATTATAAAATAAGACCAACCAGTCTTTTGAATGTTTGCACGTTGAGAGGATTTGAAAGAATACTTGTACCTTCTTTCTTCTTCGCGAAGAATGTGAAAAACGCGAAGAATGCGAAGAACGCCTTCATCCGCGGAAATCGACGACGCTCCAATCCGAGACGTTCTTCCCCGCCCCAATCTCCGATCACCAACCATTTGAGGTGAGTGATTTCGGGTTTCTTCTAAAAGTTATTTGTGGTTTAAAACCAAACACGGATTTAATTATTTATAATTAAAATCTGTTGTTTCTTGGTCTGTCGAGTTCGTCGACGCTACGCCGGATTCTGTGACGACGCGACGCCCTTCGGCGACGACGCGACGATCTCCACCTTCCACGACGAGCAATTCAGCGAAGAACGCTAACGCGCGATGACTACGAGGTAGGGATTTTATTTTTGGAATTACCCCTTTTTATTAATCCCGTAAATGTTTCTTTTAAAAGTTAAAGAACTGGATTTGTGAACAATTTTAAATTTATTAAAATTGTTGTTTGCTGTGTGGAATAAAAATTCTCTCGTTGTTTATATCTAACACGGAGGGTGCTGGCCAAACGAACACAGCCCAACGTCCCTCCGTCGTTCTTCGTTCTTGTGCGGATTTGACGGGCGATGACGGAACATGCCGCAACGGAACTGTTTTGGTTCCGCAGTGAAGAAAGAGTCCCGGGAGAAGCAACGGCGCAGACGGGAAGAAAAACGGGCCACCGGAGCGACTCCAGCGGGCCGCGGAAGCCGGCGGCGGTGGCGCTAGGCGCGCCGCCGGACAAGACCGCCGCGGCACCGGCCGCGGCGGCGGCGCTCGTGGGATGCGGCTGAATCCACGTCCGGCCACTAGGGAGACACCCCGCGGGTGTCGCGGGGGTGTCATGCGGGGGCGGCGGCTCCCCCCCACGTCACTCGGGACGCGGCTTCAGCTGCGTCCGGCTGTCTGGCCGACACCCCGCGGGTGCCGCGGGGGTGTCACGCGGGGCGGCGGCTCCCCCCACGTTGGCCGCTCGGCCGATCCGGGCCGGGCTGGCATAGCCAGAACGGGTCGGACCGGGTCGGACCGGGTCAGACCGGGTTCGGCCGACCTAGGGGGTCGGGCCGGGTCGGCCCGGGCCCAGACCCCCCCGTCTTCGGACGGTTTTCGTTCAAATGGCCATATCTTGAGCTACGGGCCTCCAAACGACTCTCCGTCAGCAGAAACACGTTCCTTGGATCGATACGGTCGTTTCGATATATCGCACTCAAGGTTTCAGAATACTTTGAGTACAGCTGGGTTGGTTCGTACACGAAACCAACCGGGCCCTCGGAGCGGAAACACTCATATCTTGAGCTACAGACGTCCGATTGACATGCCGTCAGCTTTGGTGGATTTCTATATGTGAGACAGATCATTTGGCACACTTCGACCGAGGTTTGGTTGCAGGTGGAGTACGGTCGGGTTGGTTTTGCCTTAAAAACCAACCGGGCCCCTGGGACGAAAAAGCCAATAACTCTCAGACCGGGCGTCCGATCGACGCGCCATCTGCGACGTTGAGTTCCTGTTGACGAAACGGAACTTTTGGATACATCAACTTCGGACATTGTGACTGTTGATGTAACAGACTCTCGGCTCGTGGAGCGGACCCTCCCGAACTAGCTTGCTGTGTGCGGGAACCCTAGAGCTGGCTACAACTGCTACATCAACAACGACGACCGTGCAGAGATCCTCAGTGGACTGCGGCGACGACCGTGCAGAGATCCTCAGTGGACTGCGACGACGACTGTGCAGAGATCCTCAGTGTACTGCGACGAATACAACACTCAGCGATCCTACGTGGATCAGTGCTACATGTCCTTTGTGGGCCCGATCCTGTGTGGGTCCGATCCTGTGTGGGTCAGCGCTCAGCGGTTCTATGTGAGCCACCGCCTACAGGTCCTGTGTGGGCCCGATCCTGTGTGGGTCATTGCGGGGTTTAGTTACCTATCGATCCTTCATTGTTCCGACGACTTAGATGGATCAGTGATCATCTTTATCGTCATCCGAAGAAGTATACCTGTGTGAGCTGAATCTTGTGTTACTCTCCTTTGTGGATTGTGTTGAGCTGTCCTATGTGGATTTACTGTTTACTCTCCCTTGTGGATTGTGTCGAGCTATCCTGTGTGGATTTACTGTTTACTCACCTTTGTGGATTGTGTTGAGCCCTCCTTTGTTGTTATACGTTTTTCATTCCTGTGTGGACTGGGTAGTTCTTGGGCTCGGACGTTGGGGCCGAATGAGAATTGATGACTTATGTATATGTATGGGCATATACCAAATCGTGTCAGATGGTACTTCGTGATTGTATCTTTCCTTTGTGGATTATCCTTTGTGGATTTCGGGAGACCTTCGGGGGTCACGGGGTCCCTACTGAGTAGCTTATACTCACCCCTGCACGGGCTATGCCCGCACTACGTTGTGTTGGTTGCCGATGACGGACATCGCTGATCGTGGTGGAGGCGTGCGGAGCAGGACGGTACCTGGAGGTGGACCACTAGGTGGGACGTACTCAGAGGGGTCAGGTGGACCCGAGGAGCAGTGGAGGCCATCTGTACCCACCCTTAATGTGGGACTTCCAGAGGACGGATCGACGCTGCAGTTTTTCCTTTCAGTTGCTATTTTTCCGTTCAGTTGTAATTTACAGTTGGGCTTGTATTTCCAGCCCCTTTTTACTTTCAGCACAGTTTGTACCGTTTTTACTTAGTGTTTACTTTTCTTCTTGCTTACTCTGTGGTTCTTGTTTACTTTTCAAAGGCAATGCATTCCCTTTTGTTGGGTTTTACACCTTGGTGCTAGTCGCCACCCCTGGCCTATGGAAGGCGGGCTTGGGGTAGTAACGGCACAGGCCCCGAGGACGGGTCGTGACATTCTTATCTATGTGGGTTCTGATTCCTCTCATTGGGATATGTAAGAAGCCAATATTGTAGTACCGATCCCAACATAAATTCACCTTCCATCCCCCACAGAATATGATAAACTCATAATCTCCTTATAATATGGTTATTCCAGCATCACCTCTATGGAATCAAACATATGCATGCTCATGACGATCTTGAAAACCAATGGTATCCCGTATACAGACTCTTTGACAATTATCCAAGGATTCTTGATCATTATACATGACTTAAATAAATTTGAATCTCTAGAATCATGCTACAATCCTCCACTAGAAGGATGGAGGGAGCCTAACTTTCCATCCTCTCGACCAATGCAGTTCTCAAGTGTTTTTGGCTAAATCATCAGCTGACGAGTGACTCCCTTTCGAAAGGTTGTCCATGAATCATGGAAACTAGAGCCGTTGGGCATTCATGGCACCATGACTAAACCCGTTGAAGGCCATATGAGGAATTTATAATTGACTATGACTGATTACATGAGCGTTTGACCCCCCCACAATCACCCACTACGACCAACAATTCCCCCATAGGGTTAATTCAACCTTCTATAAAGGATAATGACACTGAATGAGTCGAAACTATAGAATGGTAAATTAGACGAGAGGTCATCTATATGTAAAATGGTATAGTTGATGATCCTTTTCATTCCATATCCACATCACCTATAAATTCTCCACCTCAAAGGCAGAAGATTTTTTGTAAAGAGATTTCAAATGTCACCTATATTTACTAACCCCTATAGAGTTCTGGCATGAGTTGGATAGATAGAATATAAATTAAATCACTAAAATGGGTTCTAAATAATCTATTATCTTTTCCTTTTTTCTCTTATTTATAATAATTATCATACTCATTTTCATTTTATTTATTTGATATATTTGTATATTGAGAACGATATTATTATTTTTGAGTATTTTTTATAAATTTAAGACCTTAGTGAGAGAGTAATATATGAATGAATTATTCCCATAGTGAATATTATATAGAGACATGGTGTTGTAAATGTAATAACATAAGATAAATAATAAGATATGTGTGTGAAATATTATGAAATATTTTGAATTTATAATTTTTATGTATTGATGTGAACTTTTTTAAAAATATAATATTTTTATGAATGAACTAAATCATATTTTTTTATCTTTTTTATGATTATAGTTGGAGATTTTTTAGGAAGGAAATTTATAAAAGAGATTGTAATGTATGTAAAAAAATTTGACACTGGGGAATTTCAAAAATATTATGGACTTTTTACTATGATAGATAAAATATTAATATTAATTTTTTTAATGTAATTTGGAGCATATAATTGGATATGAAACTTGATGTTTACCCTTGGGGTAAAATTTTATGAATTTTTGTAGTTATTGAGGGTTTTTGGTAACATTTGTAATTAGTAGAATTTATATTATCGATTTTATATCAAAAAAATTAATTTTTAATAGATTAATTTCAATAAAATATATAATGTGATTACATTAAATATGTTTTGTGGTTGTGATAACATTGATTATTATAGGATAAGGGGTATCACATGTTTTTTAGGATTCATTTTATTGTTAAATTTATTAATGATGTATTTGAATTAGAGAGAACGACTTAATAATTTGTGGCTTTATCAATGTTATTCTAGGGGAATTGAATGGATGAATTAGAAGAATTCACATGTGGAAATTAATTTTAAACTATGAGTCTACTGAAATCATTATCAATTAAATTAATTTATCACATAATTATATTTTCTATACCGTGAGAAAAATAATTCATATAATTTAGAAATTTTCATCAAACATCCATCATAATAAAATTTATAATCATATAAAATATTCATCTTGAATATTTATTCCACCAATATTGTTTTAATCTATCATTTCTAATTAAAATTTACCACCTATTCATTATCCAAAATTACAATGAATATTATACTCCTTGAAATAAATAAAAGAATGGTGGAAACATAATGATATATAATATGTGAAAATTTAAAGTCACGTATAGAAATTATATAATGAATGTTAATCCTTAGTCCTCTGATTATCATTCCTCTAAAATCGTGTATTCAACCTTATTCATTTGATTCTCCACAACACATCAATTTCATCGGTTTTCCCATAATAGAGGATAGAGAGAGAAATATATAACTCATGGAATCTATAAGAACTATTCTCATGGGAAAATTATTTATTTTAGGAAAATTCTTATAATTTATCTATACATGTCCCTAAATATTTATACTATAAATATGATTTTTAATTTCTTTCTATAACTCTCATAAACTAATCGATCAAAATCCTCCATTAATACCTTTAAGAATGAAATGAATTAGAATATGATAAATTATTTAGCCTCACCCCTCCTCCAATATTCCACATCAATAACATCAAATATAATATCACAAATTATAACATTATGTATTTTCATAAAAATAATACATATAAAAATAATTAATTTAATAAATAAATAAATAATAACATAATTTATTCAAACATAAAATATTAACAAAAAATTTCAACTATATTACAAAATTTTCAAATTTACTCCCAATTGTAAACATAATGTATTAAATCAAACACTGAACTCTAAAATATATTTTGATACTTATAAAAATTTAATTTTACCCCACAAAGTTTAATATTTATAAAATTTATCACAATGTCCAAAATCTAATTTTAGGTGTCTACATTATACACACCATTAAAAATTTTGTCTTAAAAAACATTAATCAAAACTAATAAAATGGAAATAAATACAAAAACAGTTATAATGAAATATAATTTCTATAATATAATTACACATAGAAACACAATATGGATTAATTCAATATAATTTAGAATATTTCACATGCATATGTGATTACTATCTCAAATTTTTTCATCTACACCATCATACCTTTAGAGAACATGTTATAAGGAAATAATCCATACATGTTGTAATTTCACTCTATGATTACTAGTTTTGAATGGGTACTTAATAATACACTTATAATCATTTATATAAACATTTATCAATTGAATCACATGAGATGCATCATGATAATAAATTTGATGTTAAGAAACGAAGAAAACATCATGAATAATTACCGTCTATAAATGTATCTATAATCTATATGATGCCTATAAAAATGAGTCTAATAGTTAAAAATGGACTATAAATCAATGAAAATACCAGCTCCAATTTCAATGAATTTACATTATAAATCAAGAAGAAAATGGTATAAACACGTGATTTTCAATGAAAACTCTTAACAATATAATTTTCTATTGTATATATGATCTATGTATACACTATATAGTCCACATAAGATTACTAATTACTTATAAATGATGTTTAATATTTTGTACCACCTCTATCTAAACAACATCTTCTTCACCAACCTCAACTAAATTTTATATAGTGGCACTATCGCACATAAAAATCCTTAAAAATATTTTATCATAGTGGATTAATGATGAATATTTTTGATGTCAAATTGAACTAAATAAAACTATTTAATTTTATATGCACAAAAATCGAAAATCAAATCTTCTAAAATTTCATATAGCATTTTAATTAGGCAGTCTATTTGCTGGATTTGAATATAGGTATGGGATTAAGAATTATGCAGATTATATATATAATATTAAGATTTAATTTGAAATTTTAAATTAATATTATATATTTTATTTAAATATATTCCACTGAACCACTATTGAAAATGTGGGAATGAGGAATTAATTGAGGGATCGTGGAACAATGTATTATCAAATTATCAATTTCAAAGAGTAATAAATTTTTTTGATTGCGTTTCATGTTTAGAAACAAAATTATTGATTGAGAAATTTGATTTTTTTTAATTTGGTAAAAACCCAAAATTTATTTTAATAATATATTAGAGTAGTATTTACTTATTATAATGAAAATGTTTAGTGGACAATTGATCAAAATAATCCACATAATATATCATTGGTGAGGATTCCATGGAATATTTAATAGATAATTCATTCCATATGTGGCCGAGGATTAATAATTATTGTCTCTTATAGAAATTTGGTAATTATAATATAGATTAAATGATCATTGATTTAATTTTAGGATATTGATAATTATTTCTCTTTACGTTTTATATCATGTGGAGAAGAGAGCGTGAAAATTTGAGTCCACATTGAGTATAGAGAATCAATAATAATTATTTTCCTTTTATTTATGTTATTTTAATGTTGTATGGAATAAGGTAAATATTATTGAAAGGGAATTTATTGTTATTTAGGTTATTATAAAACATAATAACTGAATTTTTAATTTGCGTTGGTTATTCCAATAATCCATAATTCATCCCCTTGAAAATATAATATGAGATGTTTAATAAGATCTTAATGAAATTTTATAGGGTTAAAAGCCTAAGGGTGTATGGGTAGTTCATGATCATCTTTATCAGCAGAGTAATTATACATTGTTATTAATATTATAATATATTGTAAAAATGAGTCTACCTCTATTCAGGATGGGTTTGGTTGTAGTAGTAATGATTTTTCTGTATACAAATAGGTGAGACCTTTTTTCTGATTCCATTATAATCATATCATTGTATCATTTATTGAAAATAAAAAAAATAGTTACATTATATACTATTTTAATCCAGATAAGTGGTATTCCATGTTTTCATTATTTATTATTTAAGTGATTTGATGAATGAATAATACAATAATTTAGTTTTAGAAGATGATTTATTGAATGTAGTATCCTAATTGTTATATATAAATATGATTCATTTTTTAATTGTGTTTATTCGTCATGAACTATTTCATCCACTGATTTCATTTTATGTACATAATAAAAAATATATTTAAAGGTATATATTTCAAAAAAAAATTGAATCATTACATATGTTTCTTATTTAAATGAATTACATATATAAATAAATATAAATATAAATTTGCACAATACTTTGCATTAATTTTGGATTTAGATTATCAAACATATAATTAATTAAAAAATATGTGATAAACGTATAATCTAAAACATCATTTAGATGGTTTTAAATTCAATTTTCAAACAGATCTATTTCATTAAATATCGCAGGTACAATTTATTCAATGGTATGTTCCATTTAATTCAAGTCATGTTAGGATTTATTATTGGGGGAAGGGGGGTAACATAAATATTTTATTTTATTTTATTTTGAATCAAACACAAAAAAATCATCTTTTATGTTTAAAATAAAAACATTAAATATGAAAAAAATTGGAATAAAATGATAATAATATATTCTACGTTCTATATTATTTATGATGTCTTTTTTAAAATAAAATTATATAAACACAATATGTAGGAAAATAGAATGTTTTAAAAACAATGTTTAAGAAATAATTAATAACTTTTATTCTAAGGGAATCATTTGGGAAATCATCTAGAGATTTTTATTTCCCTATAAGAATACTATATTTTATTATGGGGTTTTCTATTTTGAATAGTTGTTATATCTTATTATTTAAGTATATGAATATTTTAAAACATAAATATTTAAACACTCCACTATGAACCCTTCATATTGTCACCATTATTAGGTTTTTTCAATTTTAACTAATCCAGAAAACATTAAAAAAACTAATAGTTTCTTATTTTTGAATAAAATGATATCCTCATTTGAAAAGTATTATTTCCTCTCAATAATCATCGTTTTCAATGGCCCAAAACTTTTAATGTGAAAAATATCATGTGGTTCAAAATATGAAACAGTTTTTATTAGTTTCGGAATAATGTTTTATAGCTTATCGATTTTTTATATTTCACATAATTTTTATAAATAAAATCTTATAACCAAAAGTCCTTTAACTAGATTATTTCATAGGATATTGGTCAAGGATTAAAGTTTATAATTCCAAACATGTATTTTCTATAATGATGAATTGATTTTTTATATAATAAAGGTATGGAATATTTTTTAAAATTTATCTATTATAGAGTAAAAGCATTTTCATAGAGATTTACAAATAGTATCTGATATACTTATGAATTAGTTATATGGAAAATTTATTTTAAACATTTATGGAATATTCCCCATCACATAATTTATATTTTTATGTGTATTTTCATAAGTCATATAATATAAATAATATTATTGATAAAGGGTTTATGTTAAGGTGACTTCACGGGGTCCCAAATTTTTCAGTTTTGTGTTCTCTCTAAAACTACTAAATTATTATTTTATTTCATTCAATAATTAGAATTTTCTTTTTTTCCTTGATATATTTTGGGGGAATCCACAATATATATACTATATGTTTAAATTTATTCTTTGTTTTATAGATAATTATATTATAAATCATGTTATAGATGATTCTGGTACCTAAGCCTTCCTACATTTAGAAATGTTAGAGAATAAATCAATTGGAACTCATATTTTTTTTACCATTAAATATACATAAGCAATATCATTTTCTGAGATAATATTTCATTTTACCAAGGTTATGATTTTTTTACAATAATATATATTATTTTACATCCCTATTGTATAATGATAAATTGAAATGTGACTTCATGAAAATAAAAATTTACATGTGATTTTGTTCCAGAGGTTTCCAAATAACCATGATAATGTTTTAGACTAGTAATGACTTGTGGTATTAATTTTTATATTTTATTTACCACGTGTATATATTAATAAGAACTTCTTAAAGAACATTTTTTTTGTTTAGTTATGAATATTACTTTGGTTAGTATAGGGTTGATAAGAAATTTTTTTAATAATAGTTTGGAATTCATTATTGAGGTTTTAATACTATCGATATCAAGTTCATATTTTGGAATGTAAATATTTTTTATCAATGAGATGGAATATACTATCAATATTTCCTATATAATGTCTGAGCACATCTAATTATATTGTGTTTATTTTATAATCCTCATTTTCCAAATAACTATGGGGCTCGGTGGTTATAGTTTCACTCACATTTTCCATCAGGCAATTATTTGCTGTAGAGAAAAATGAACCCATATTTATTCAGGTTTTCATCTCTTTTATAATGAAATATGGTTATGAGTTCTCTCAAGAACTCAAATAATATATTTTAGTAACAAATTTTAATTGATATTTATGAAATTTCATGATTCCATTCTTCTATTTTGAGGAAAATATATTTTTATATATTTGTGATTCTTACATTAGTATTAGATTTTTTTTCTTATTTCATAATATTTTCCAAATCACTATTTTTCATGTCTTTAAATTTCATCTAATAGAGTACTCCTCCAGTCAATAGTTTATTCAACATGAAATATTATTTTAGATTTTTTATAATACTCATCCCCTTATAGTTGTGACATTCACTTGTTGGTTGGAGCCATAGAGGTGGTAGAATTGAAGGAAAGTTTATTCTTATATTTTTTCATATATTCATATTTTCCATTATTGTAGAACTCATAGTATATAAGGTTTCTATATGTTAATCTATTTTAATACATGTAATTCCCTTGGTATCATTAATTAAATTTATCTATCACACCAACTCTCTTCAAAGTATATTAATGACTTTTTTTAACAACATTATCATCTCTGAGTGATTTTTTAAAAACTGACTGATAGACTATGGCTATTGTGACAATATGTTAGTATATCCATGTAAATTATTATATAGATTAGAAATAAAAATTTAACTATTATGGTAAAATCCTCAAAAAAAATTGATAATATGTTCTATTTTATACTGAGAATCATCTATATTTTTCAAAATATCATGATCCTCCTAAAAAAATACATAGTTATATACAATACATGAAATAAAACATTATAGAAAATATATTACCTTAATGTTATGGAGAAATTTCTCCTTTTTTGTTCTTGTATTTTTAAGGTCCTTTTTAAGAATATCAAAGACACTACTTTGTATGAAGATATATTTGAACACTGATTTGAAAATGTGGTTATCTATCACGTGTCTTTGGTAATTTTAGTAAGTACCATCAAATAATGGTAGTTTTTTGGAGTTTTTATAGTTGATTGTTTTAAAAAAAATTCTACACAACCATTGTAAAATATATTTATCTATGAATAATTTTTATTGAAAATATAATGATATAAAGAATTTGTTTATCGAATAATAATTTCACCAGAATGGAAATATTCAGGAGCGGTTGAATTGAAAAAATAAAGTGATAACTCTAAAAAAGATGAAATAAAAATTGTTAGTTAAAAAATAAAATTATAGGAACAATGATATCAATGAAAAATATGAGAATTTATAAGTTTGATATGATGGAATAGATGAAAATCAGAAACAATAATTTTATTTAAAAAAGAAAATTTAAAATTTAAAATTAAATAACAACAAAATTAAAAATGGAGTTTAAGATTTTAAATCACTAAATATATTATATTTACTATTAAATAATCCATGTTATTATACTATTAATCTCTTCACCTTTGATCAAAAGTAAGAATATGATATTATTCCCATATCCAATATACAAGCTCTAATAATAAGCAATGCCACATTGATATCAAATCTTTATAAAAGTAATTATTTCTAATTAATGGTAATTTGAATAATACATTGATACAATTGGTAAAAGATATTTCACCAATTTTTAAGTAAGAATAAAAAAAATATTTGGTATAAATAATCTATGTCAATAGGAATGAAAATTAATAAAACAATGATTTTGGTCATTGAGGTATGGGAGCTCCCATGAATGTGTTGAGGCACATTATGAATTGATATTACCCTTAGAATATATTTGTCACATAATATTTAAATAATTTTTGATCCTTCCATAAGCATTACATTGATGTGAATTTATCTATCCATTATATATACTAATGTATATAACCATTAAAGAGAGTGATTATTAGAAAATTTATGTTGAACAAACCACTGATTCTTTTTCCATGTCATAAAAAATTATATGATATATTTACCATTCGTTTATAACATAAATACTAAAGATAGATTTGTCTTTGTGTTTATAATTTTTTTATCGGTGTTTAAGGAAACAATGAAACAAAATAAGGGATGTTTTTTGGGATAGATGATAAAATAAAATAATAGATACATTTCCTATCCTTTATTTAAGGATTTTAAATAATTTATTTGATAATACACTCAGTATGGGTGGATTTTTTTTAAAATGACACTTCCAAAGTTTAAAAAGTGAAAATGTAGGAAAAGAAAAAAATTTCATATTAAAATTCCAGAATCCCAATTACATGATCTCTCATGGAGTTTCATCTCATGATACAAGTCTTCAATCAATTCTTGATGGAAGTCATGAAAAATACTAATGTGGAATCCATTGCATGACGTTAGTTGTAGATGCACACTTGTGACCATTTGAATATAATTACCACTCTGATGATATAGCATGAAAGAAGATACAAGATGTGAATCCATGTTATAGATCATGAGAAGAGTTAAAGTTTCTAATCTCTGATTAGAAACAACCAAGATATAAGAAAATTCAATATTCTAGGAGAAAACCATCGATCAACATTACGTTGTGTGACTTACTATTACACATTGTGTAATATTTTACCTATATTTATAACAATAGGGAATCCGATTTCTGATGTTCTAGAGTAGAAAACTTTTTATTCTATTCATTCTTCTATCATTCTCTTCTACCCCATATAACCTAAACATGAAATTTCATATTCTTTTTTTACTATTTTAATTTAATACAAGCATTGATGATTGAATTCAAATCCATTTATCATTCCATTTACATTACCGACATCATTTCACTTATTGTTTGTTTCTTGTATCAAAAGACGATGAACTATTAGTATTATTATTCTCATACTTATTTCAAGTAAATAGTTAACTGAATGGTATTTGATTAGAGATCCATCTTCTATCCGTAGTTAAATTTTCATAAAATTTGATTAGTTTAATCATTGCATGATTTTCAATTTTTTAATCTCACAATTTAGAATCATATTATGCATGATTTAAAATCATTATTCATCTATATTCAATCCTACCATGAGTGGAAAAACCAACTAAGGTATGGATTGAGAGTATGAATATCAGAATTTAATGATTCATTTGTGATCAAAAAATTTTATGTTGTTTTTGAGGATTGATTGTGTGATTAGAATATTAATCCTTTTCTCAATGACCTATTATTACCTTTCTCTCACCCCATTTCTCTTGTCTTTCCTTTCAGACGCCATTGTGCCCCTGATCTAGAAATATTGTGCCTGAATCAGGGCCCATTGACTCGCCCATATAGCTTTGAGAAGCAAGAACAATTAGTCTTCAATCTTGAAATTTAATGGTTTCCCTATGCATGTTGTTGGTCAAACATGGCTGATCACAAAGTACAACAAGACCCAGCAGACCTAACCATCCAAGCATGAAACTGTTACTTCCTAGAGGGAATATAGTTCAAAATGAGTGAACCCTCATTGAATATGGATTTCAAACAGTCCATAGTGATACAATAAGCATCATGCATACTGATATTTAGGACAATATATTTGAAAAACAATTTGGACTCATTCACATGATCCAGAACATGGGTCAGTTCTATGGGCATCAATGTGAAGATTCTCATGAAAACATATACATCTTCTTGGATGTATGTCACAGATTTCGATACCTGAGAGTATCATGTGATACAATAAAACTTCTCATCTTTACATTCCATCTATGATATCTATCAACATATTGGATCAAGAGTCAATCTATTGATTAAATCATGACAATGAAACTTCATCCAAAAATGTTTAAATAAAAATAATTCACACCAATCCTGACATAGAAGCTGCAGAATGACTTTAAAAAATTCACATAGATTGACTAAGAATCAATGTTGGAATATTGGGATAGATTTAAGTAGTTGATGATTAAGTGAGTAAACTATAGACTAGACATTTTGATCTTAATACAGAAACTATACCAAGGACTCCACTCAACAACGTGCATAGTTATTGATGTTGTAGCAAATGAAATACATATGTTCAAAGTACATGAAGATCAATGATACATTTATTTATGAAGTATCTCACAATGACAGCCTATGGAATAGTGATCAGGGACCACATCAGAGTGGAATTCTCTAAGTGGATTAAAATACAACATTAGTGATGCAAGTCGAAGCCCTTGCAAAGAAGCTAAAGTCATTCCAGACTCCTACTAAACCACCACTCCAACCCGTATAATAGTTATGTAGTTAGGTATAATGTGTGGTGGCCCACACTCATACCAATACATCAGGAAAGGAGTCAAAAAAAAACTCTATATTTAAATTAAAACAATTACAATCAGTAGAACCCATCATTCCAATAGAAGTAGGACTATAATCAGTTGAGGCCCACTCAACGGCCACTTCAAAAAAACTAGGGATTATATCAATATAGAAGTGTTAAAGAACAATATTGTAACCACTATCCACTAAGGTACCCACCCATTAACCCTATTATAAGACCATAATAACAAAAATAACAACAACCTTTCCATCAGAGATCCCGATAAACATTTCATCCATCACAACCAAGACCTCAACAATAAAATAGGCCTATCATGAATAATGTAGTGAAACACATGGAAAGTTTTTTTTCAAAATTAATATTAGAGAATGACTTGTTAAGAGATGAAGATAACTAACTAATGAGATACCTTATGAAATCTCAACATTCATATGGATAAAATCTAAAAAACATTATCAGACATACTATTATGTACTCTACTCGGTAATATAGGGACATAAAAAAGAAAATTTGATATGGTTGCAATGATGATAAGTGTAAAAATTTAGTATTTTAAATAACCAGGTGGAATATATGTAAGGAAAACTAATAAGACTTCACAAATATAAGAATGAGAAGTTGATGAGACCGATCATGTAATACCCCAAGAGGTATAATCACCCACAAACACCCAATCAATTGAGTAACCAAATAATTCGGTCAATGTTTCCCCTCCACCATAAAATAAACATATTCCTTTTCTAGAAAGAACATGATATAGAAGACATGAGTCAAAGTACTAGATGTTATTGGAAATTTTCAAGCAATTTTAAATCAACAATCCCTTTGTATAGGCTATTTCTTAAGTGCTGATTTATGCCAAATTCCAAAGATATCTGTATTCCAACAAAATAAAAGTGAATATATTTTTGGAATATCACAAATCAAACAATTCTATGTAGTTGTTCAGAAAAAAATACCACAAAAATGATAGACCCCACAAGTTTTCTAATTCCATGTGCTATTGGAGAGTGTAAAACTGGAGGATCTCTACGAGATCATAGAGAAATTATCATCCTAATTTCAATGTGATTATTTCTCAATTTTGGACATTAAAAGATAAAACCACCTATAATATCACTACAATAAGAATATTGATCAATAATTTACCATAGAGGAGTTCTTGGGGATGATTTGATCAATGTCGGTAAGTTCATTTTTCTAGTGGACAACCTATTTTTCATATGGAAAAGCTATTGACATCCCCATTATTCTTAGAATAAAATTCCTAGCAATAGGAAAGGCTATAATAGATGTAAATCAATGGAGTATAATATTTCATGTTTGAGAAGACTTGGTAGTCTTCAACTTCAGAAAATATTATAAACAATCAAATTATTCCATTGATTGCAATACTATATCTATTACCTAAGAGATAAAAGAATATATGTCTTTAGGAAAAGTCAATTAAGAGTTACATCCATACGTAGAAGATGATAATTATTTTTAGTATTTGAGATTCAATGAACCAATTTTAAGGGAATCATTTCCACCATTTACCCCCTCAATTATTCAACCACAAACACTTGTGTTGAAGCATCTACCTAGCACTCGTAAGTAATAATATATTGGATCTTCGACATCTCTACTAGAAATCATTATATCTAAACAATATAATTCACAAGAGGAAAAATTGTATGATATCATGAAAATACAACAATATTCAATTGTCTAGGGATTATATGACATCAAAGGAATCATTTCTACAATATGCACCCACAAAATACATCACGTGGAAGATGAAAAAGACAAAAAACTACCACAAATACGGCTCACACCACCAATGAAAGAAGTTGATAAAAATGAAGTACTATAACTAATAGATAAAGGAATAATATTTTCAATATCTTATAGTGAGTTGGTAAACCTTCTACATTTGGTTCCCAAGAAATTTATGATCATAGTGAAAAAAACTGATGCAAATGAATTGATATCAACATGCACCCTAACAAGATGGAGAGTTTGTGTAGATTACAGAATCTAAAATTTATAAACACAGAATGATAATTTTTCGTATCCCATTGTGGATCAAATTTTGGAAGGACTAGAAGTACATAAGAAATGTTTATTCCAGGATAGGTATTTAGGATAAAATCAAATTACATTTTACGAAGTTGATTGCTCAAAATCAAAAAACACATGTCAATTTGGCAACTTCACTTACAAGTACATTTCATTCTGTATGTAAACTTTTCTAAAAAAAATCAAATATGCATGATCCCTATTTTCCATGATATGGAAGAGGTGTTCTTATAAATCATCATCAATGATATTTCATGTCATGGAAGATCTTTTTAATTCTACTAAAACAATATTGATTTATTCATGCGATATTGTGAAGAGAAATACCTAATTTGGAATTGGAAAAAATGTAATATTATAGTTCATGGGGGAACATTAATCAATTATAAAATTTCTAAAAGTGGTTATATAATTCAATCCATCTATGATAAGGGTTACCATTGTTTTACCGAAAACATCAATAGTAAAGGATATAATGAGCTTTTTAGACCATGTTGGATTCTATAACTGATTTTTGAGTGATTTTGAAAAATTATACCCCCATATAGAGAAAATATCACGAAACATGGATATAATTTAATTTAATGTAGAATGTAGAAAAATGTTAAATATGTTAAAGATAAACCTGATTGAAATCCCTATAATCATTTCACTAGATTAGGACATGGAATTTGAATTTATGTGTGACCCTAGTGAATTTTTTGTTAATGTTGTTTCTGGACAATGGGCTGGTAACATGTTCTATACTATCTAGTACAACATCAAAAACTAAATGAACCTCATGTAATCTATACAACTATAGAGAAAGTACTCATGAAATCTATATATGCCTCAAAAACATTCAATAAAATTTGCTCTTTTCCAAGGTAATTGTACACACCAATCATGTTTCTCGTAGGTATTTAATGAAAAAGAATGATTCCAGGCCATTGATTATAAGGGTGATCCTTATGATCCAAGAATTTGATATTTACATCATTGATAATAAAGGCATGGATAATGATATCACTCAATATTTGTCCCAAATTGTTCTGCTACTCATTATATTGGACATTTATATTGACATCAATGTCGATTTTCTCATTGAAACCCTTTTTAGCATTAAGTAAAAAAAATTGGTTTTATGATATTTCTAGTTATATCATTAATGGATGCTTCCACTATGAAATTTCATACCAACAATAAAGAACATTTTTCTATGATGAGAAAAATTACTACTATGATGAACCACTAATTTTCAAGTGTTGGATTGATATCTTGTTCTGACGTTGCATTCCAAAAAAATAAAATCACAAATATTAATGTGATGTGTTATAAGTTACCAAATAGAGGACATCATTTCCATGAGTTCACTATATCAAATATTATGCAGAGTTTAATTTTTTTACCCCCTCTACACAATGTTTCAAGGGAACTTTCCAATGCTTTGACAGGTGTCAGTGCACAATGACCATTGGGAAAAGAAATGAAATGGATTCAAATGCAATCATATATGTTGAAATATACAATTTATGAGAAATATATTTTTTGGGACCATTACCAAATTCACTTGGAAAATACTAATTATTGTTGTAATTGAATATGTCTTAATGTGGGTAGAAGCGGAAGCCACATCACATTACACAAAAAAAGTGGTCATGGATTTCCTAAAAACGAATGTATTCTCATGATTTGGTCTTCCTAGATTAATAATTAGTGATTAGGGGACACATTTTAACAAACTATATATTTAATTATTTCTATGAAAATAAGGAATTTTATATAACATTATAACTCTATACAACACACAAAAAAGTTGGAAAGTCGAGTTATCAAATTGGGAGATGAAAAAAAATCTTAGAGAAGAATGTAAGCACAAGTCAATGTGACTGGAGTTTGAAATTGGAAAATTCACTATAGGAATACGACAAAACATAAAAAACACCCATTAGAACCACACCAATTATATTGGTTTATGGAAAACCATGTCTTGTTCCACTTGAACTAAATTATCGTTCATACTGTCCAATTAAGAAGAAAAATTGGATTCTTTAAAATATAGATAATCACTAATGCTGTAGTTGGGTTAATTAGAGGAAATTAGAAAAGAAAATTATGAAAATGTCAAAATAAACAAAAAACAAAAACTATTAAATGTCATAATAAACACCTAGAAAGATGCATCTTTTTATGGGTAACAAGGTACTCTCTTCAATTCATAATTGAAATTATTCCATGTGTAGCTGAAATAATGATGGTACGTACCTATAGAAGACATTAAATTATTTCCCTATGAGGCCATTTAAATTTTAAAGGATGGTGGGCCACCATTAAAAGTTATCAATCAATATTTAAAAGACTTTTAATAACCCTTCCATGAAGGTTGTGTCATCACCTGGATGTTCATATGAACCTTAATGAGTAATACTGTCACTTTTAAAAAGAAGATCTAAATTGGAGGAAACCTGAGGTAGGTAATCTTACACTAGATTAGATTCTAATATCCTTAGGAATTCATAAGATATTTTAGGAGATAGGGGAAAGTGTTGAAGCATGATGAACAAAAAATTCCAATTACAAGTCGTGTAACCCTTTGCATTACGTGTACCCTTTTTCTGAAATTTCAACAAAACATGTATTATGTGATGTGAGTAATAATTACACATCATGTAATCCCATGGGATTGTTTTTAAAAAAAATCATGAACCATAGTTTCATGACCTGGCCATCATCCTCCCTCTTATGTAGATGATCCACCCTCCATCTATTGCCCATCCCACTACCGCAAACCCTCCCCTCCCATTACCTCCTCTTCTATGGGTCGCACAACCCCTCCCCCATCCATCCTCCCTCTCATACATCCCTCCCATCCATTTTCCCAACCTTTCAACGAGCTCCCCTCCCCTCCCACCTCTCTTTGGCGCCCATGCCCCCCATCATCCTCTCGCACACCTGCAACCCTCATCCTTACTTCATGTATTTAGCGGACCAAGAAACCATGCCCTAAACCTTCAGAGTAGACGTTGTACAATGAAGACTAGCCACAAAAAAACCCATGAAGAATTACGCCTACCCCACCCTCCCCACCATGAGAATCATCTCCACCACCTCCAGTGGCAGTCCGTGTCGAGCCCAAAACTCAAGATGTCTCCTCGACTAGCTCTGATGACACATCTTGGGATGAAAACTTCAATTTTCACCTCATTTTAAGCTTCTAAATCCCAAATAACTACTTCCACATAAAGTGGATATAGGAAAAGCCAATTAGAATAAATATGACCCTGGAAATAGTAATTCTCACCCACCTATACATCAACTACTAGATCCTAGATCTCCGCAATAGATGCCATTAATCTTATAGTATTGAGCTACATAATAAAACATACCTAATATCTATTCTTGGAGTTCCTTTAAATTTTTTGAGGTAGTATTGGATAGCCCTATCTTTCTTTGGGGTGGACTACCACATGAGTTATCATTTTCCGAATTTGATATCAGCCTAGGTTTCTACATTGAGCATTGTTCTATGTCTGATAATTTATCGACGCTTTAGCTCAAGACCTCTGGATCTAATTCAATGTGACTGTGGAAGATTATTACATTATTTTATAATACCGTGAATGGCCCATGAATTACCAGGTCCACTTATCTATGATGAACATTCCTATAGATACTACATAGACCATTGACCCACCCCTAGTTTTCTCAAGCAGAGTCTTATGGGATTGTGCCCCATGCAGGCTTCTGCATTATTGCAGCATCCATGGGAGTCCCATCCATCAAATATATTCCTAATATTTCTAGTACTACTGTAACACCCCGACCATCCATGGTACACTTCTCTTTGAATAATACAGTAGCTTGTGTTGTACACAACTTCGAGTTCTAACACACACCAAGACCAATCAATGTAGCAATTATGAATAGTAATACTTTCTTTTTAAAATTTTCGAAATATTTTCACTCAGAATGGAATTCATTTTTGGATTTGGAGCATCGAATATAGCCTAAGGTGAAATTTTGGTACTTTTCGGATAACTTCAATATTTTGATGAATGGTGAAAATTACTAAATTTTAATTAAAAACAACTTTTTTAATCAAAATAATTAGTAGTAATAAATTATGAATTTCAGTGGTTTTAAAGTATATTTATAATATATTTTTATAATTTAATACAATGTTCGTCATTTGACATAATTTCACAATTAAACCAGACATAAACACGTATCAATCTTTTGAGAGTTATTATATCTTAAAAACACGCTTTATGTTTTGACAGTGGCAATTATTTTTAAATTAATTTCTTCCACTTCTGTGTTCTGAATTTGGGAAAATGGATTCCATATTTGGAATCAAGATGTCAAAATTGTGTAAATAGGTAACTTTTATTTTTAGACATTTTGAATAATTTTTCGGTAAATATTTTATTTACCATGGTTAAAGGGAAATCTGGTAAATAAGAGTTAAAAAATAATATTATAATAATAATACATTATCCAAAAACGTGTCCTAACATTATTAGTGGATACATGTCTGACCATGGGCATCCTTGGGTCGATTTTGGGACCCCATGGAGCCACTTGTAGGTGATAGGGACACTTTATTTTAATTAGTTAAAATAAATACAAAAATTACATAAGCATATATCTTTTAGAAAAACAATTTTTACATAGGGCTATATATGTTGTATTTTTGACTATAAATATTAATTAGAAATCTAAAACGATTTACTACATAATGATATTTTATTTATAACTTTTAGAAATTAAATAATTTAATTTATTTATGATACAATGATGATGCAGTAATTACCATAATATTGAAAAATTAAGATAATTGATATTATAAATACCCTAATAAATATAATTTGAGACTTTTAATGAATAAAAATAATTTTATAAGATTATATGACATATTGGAATTGATTTAATTAACTTTTTTCGAAGTAATAATTCTTTTATGATTTCTACAAAAGCCGAGTATTGAATAGTGTCAAAATTGACAGAAAAGAGTTTTTAAAACAAATATTATATTATTAATTGATATTAAATTACTAAAAATCCAAGGATCGGCCAAGAGACGTAAATAATGATATTATTATCACTAAAGGACCACTTGGGGGTCTATTGTATGTATATAGTATGTTTATTAACTATATAATATAAAAAATACAATGTGACATGATAAGTTTTAAACTTATTAACTAAGAATAAATATTAAAAGATAAGGTTAATATAATGACCCAAACCTGTCTAAATTTATATTAGTTGACTGTTTTTTGACCCATACCCACCTTAAAATTTAAATAATACACTTTGGATCCATTAGAAACCGAATATGAATTTATTATAAAATAATATTTCAAGCTTTTCCAAAGGTGCCCCTCACCCCTCTTATAAAAGGACACCCCCCCTTCTCTTTAATCCACACCATCAAAGCCTTTGGGTTCGGCTAAACCCTGCCCAAATACTCTCTCAACTTCCCTCACTTCATCCTAGAGGACTTCCTTTAGTCAGAAAGCCATCCTATGGATCCCTTTTGATCAAATCAAAAGGAAGAACCCGAAGAAGAGGTAATGATTTCACCGCCCTTTTTCAAGTTCCTTTCTACTTCCACTTCTTCATTCTTTGTTTTTACCATTCTAAAATAATAAATCCAGTATCTCCTATATACTATAATATTATTATAAAAATGGTACATCCATATTCAGTACTCTATCCATCATTTGAATGACATGTCACCATATGTGCATACGTACGGCTTACCGTCTCCACGTCGTGGTGTAATTTTTAGTCAATATATTATTATTTGGATGGGTATAATAGTGATTTTTAATTAATTTAAATAATAAATATAACTTGATAATTATTCTATATATCTGATATAACATCCAATTATATATTATTTTAATATCAAAAGAATGATATTTTCGCTCGTGCGTACGTACGGATTACCGTCTCCACGACGCGATAAGATTCATTTCCAAGTTCACCATTCATCGACGATTATAAAAATATATATTAGTAATAAGTATGCAATATATGAAATAATAATTATACTGTAGATATATATATATATAAGGATTTATTTACTTACATATATCTTATTCACTTACTTCCGTTCAATACTATATGAAAATAGAAACAACATTTATGCGTACATACGGACTATCGTCTCCATAAATGGTGTTTTCCATTTTATATATATGTCTATTATACATATTTAAATTCTAAATATATATGATATATTTATCATGTTTATATTCATGAAATATTTAAATCATGATCTATGTGATACAACCAAGAATGGCAAGTTAAAACACGTACGATAAAGAAAGTGATTATTACCCAAAATGTTATCTTAACATGGAAATTATTATTAAATGGGTAATATAAAGTAATAAATGAATCATGTATGATATCATAAATATTAATATGGATCTGTTATAATTTAATAACATACTACGATATTCATACAAGAGGTTAAGCTTACCCTCGACTAAAGGAAAGTGCAAGGTAAGGGGTTTTCATCTAAGTCATTACTTTCGTGAGATTCATGCCATATTGCCACTATTACCTTTTGTGTGGTGTATGTACTGCCCATAATTGTATTCTTTGTGTAATACACTTTAATTTATGATTACTTACATATTCATTGTATGATACCTCTTTCATGGGTTGTATGTTTCGTAAGTTATCAAATTGGTATGGGTTAATTCCTCAATCTTGTCATTATCTGAGATTGTTTATGTGAACGTATTTACTGGGACATTTTTATCATCCATGTCCATTTTTCATAAAAATGATTTCAAAATGAATATTTTAAGGATTTTGAAAGGTACCCTTTATCATGATCAAAATTTCAAATGTTTTAAGGATTTATCTTTCTAAATCTTTTCAATTAATATCCATGTTTTAAAAATGATTTTAAGGATTTATTTATATGAACATTAATGTTTTGAAATGATATTTCTTTTCAAAAGTTTCAAAGTGGTATTGGAAAATTTGATTCAAAAATATAATTTAAATTACTTCCTTTATAAATGTGTGACTTTTCAATGATTTCAAGAAAAGAGATATTTCTCTCAAATAGTTTTGATTTCATCTATGTCAACATCCTTTGATGAATTTTAAGCTATTTTGAAGTTGATTTATTATGATACAAAACTTTTGTATTGTATTGAAGGTTTTGTGATATGTTTTACTGTGGATGTGTTATTTTTATACCGTTCATGGTTTATGGAGAAATTATTGACATTTCGTTTTCTAGTTTTAATATGAATGTTTATGTTATGTTTAAACCTTTTTATATGGGAATGCATTGGACTTAGTAAGTGACGGGTGGAGCCCGCTATAGCTCCTCGATGCATCGGTAGGACTCATGAGACAAATTGGTGCCTTGGCTCAAGGCCTTGAAAAAATATTATTTCTAGTCTTGGCACGAGGCCTTCTCTATGTGGGTATGATAGTTTGGAATTATGCATTCCATCATTATGAAAGTCATCAGTGATATTTCATGTGATTATTCGATTACTAGAATATCTATTTGAATAAGTAAATGTCATTATTTCATTTTATTTCTACATTATTATGCTGAAGTTCAAGTTTAAAAGGATTTTGTTTTAGTTTTATACATTTCCTTAAATGTTTATGCTTATTTTTGAAAGTTTCCCCTGTATTGCTTACCCTTACTGAGCATTTTAGCTCACCCCTTTCTATGTTTTATTTTTCCCAGGATTCCAAGAAGTGTAATGTGATTGATATGCAGGGTTAAGCCAAGGGAATAATGTATTTCATAATGATTATTTATGTTGTTTTGTACGTCTTAAAGTGCAAATGTAACATTCATGTATGTGATCTATTTTTCAAATACTGATAAACTTATCGGTCCTTCAGGACTTTATTCCTTGAAATCATGCTAATGTATTAAAATAATGCACCGACTCTAGGTAACTATGGTCGGGGAGTTACAGTTGGTATCAGAGGAAGTTCATCAATATCCATGGAAACTAGATTTAGATAAACTATTATTGAAGCACATAGCCCTAAGATAGACTTTGAGGATTTGTAAAGAAGAAGGTATTGAAATTTTGGTATTGTAGAGATTTTGTGAGTTTTTCGAGCAATACATCCCTTTCTGGATACGATCAGGTAGAGGCGGCTCTGGCACATATGTAACTAGGGGTAAAACCCAAAAACAACGCATTGAGCTAAAATCGAACGAGAACTGGTGCACGACAATGGGCCTTGCTGCACTCTTGGTTACGATACTTCCGGGGGATATGCTTAGGATAATTCTCATTTTCTTTAGAAACCATTATTAAGTGTTTATAAGTATATAATTACTCAAAGAAAACATTTTTATGATTATGGATTATATCGATAAACTATTCAATTTGTGTTAGGTATTTTACAAGTTTGGTAATTATTCATTTCAATTCATAAACTGAACTAGTTTATGTTATTGTATAGAAATGGCGACCATTAGAAGGAATGTGAACTCCCGTAATATGAATGATCCAAAGAGTAAGAAGGATCATATCTTTCGTGGTCCTAAGCCATAATTTAGAAGGAAAATAGTTTCCCACGTATTATCATCATATGAAGAAATAATATCATGTGTTGATAAGATGAGTAAATAATTCTCGGAGTTCTATGTCTTTGAAGGGAAGTAAGAGAAGAAAAGTATGGAAGAGAGAAAGCTGGATAAAGGGAAGATGGAAAAGAATAATTTTCCCATATGTGATAATTGTGGGAAGAAACACCCTAGAACTTGCCTGAAAGGAATGAGAGTCTGTTATAAGTGTGGAGTAAAAGGACAGAAAGTACGTGACAACAAGGGTAAGAAAATGGTTTCAAATGTACACTGCTTCATTTGGAAGGAGTTTTTGGACACTACATGAACCAATGTCCTAGTCATCAGACTATGTCACAAATGATGCTATTGAATAATAATCACCTTATGATACTACCACAGATGAAGAGGAATGACTAGTGTTCTTATTTTGTTATTTTAGAATTATTTCATTTAAGTTTTGTATCAATGATGTTCTTGAAATAAATAAGGATTGTACTTCAGTACTATATAATTAAGGATTTGAGATTTTATGGTACTAATAAAAGTGACTCTACAGCGAGTTAAATGTTTTTTAGAAATTACATTATTGAAGGAAAGATAAACCTTAATATGGTCCTAATATTGAGGTAGTGATTTTGGAATAAGAGATTGTTGATTTTGGTAATTCAGGATGTTTCAGTGTCGTAAAAGAATATATGAGGAAGGCGTTCACATGTTATTACCTGGAAAAAAGGATCCTCATTTTGATTAACTTCCTTGTAAATTTTGGACTGTGAGTTTGTATAATAGTATTTTGGATAAGTCTAATGGTTGGAATGGATTATGTTTGAAAGGTTATTTTTTTGATTTTTATAAAAGGAAAACACACAGACCGTGTGACGAACCGTCGTTTCAGACAAAGCTGTGGGAATCGAACCCACAACCATAGTGAAATTGGGATTTATCACCTACCATTGTGCTACATGAAGTTCCTAGATTGTATAATGTAGTTTCTTTATATAATGGGTATGATATGTGAATTATAAATTCTTTATATTTGGAACCCTATATGATTAGGATAAATAGGTTATTTTTTAGTTGTATTATGTTTTGGGTTGAAATATGAGTTTTTGGCAGAAATTTATTAATGGACAATACTCTAATTATAAAGTATATCTTCTTATGAACTTATCCAATCTCATAAATAAATTCCTCAACATTATGAAAAGGAACATATAACAAAAATGTTTTCCTAGATGGTACCTTAGATCATCACTAATTTATGGCTTTGTGATTTTGGCCTTTTTATATCCATGTTCTCTACCACTCTCCATCAGATAATTAATGGATATATTTCTCTCCCATATCCATATTTTCCTACATGGAACCATAGTATGTGTTATTTTTGGTAATCTTTATAATTTCCACTCTTTATTTTAAATAGATTCATCATTAATTCGTTTTTCGATGTGGGATTTCAACTAAAATATTTTGAAACGTCAAAAATGTGTTATCCTAATACCTAATGTTTGTTGAAATGATGGTATTTTAAATCATCACAGATTGATGAATTTAAGGACCTAAATTTTAATATTCTTTGTGATTGATGACCTCAATCAATACCTATAAATATTTACATTTATCCTCCAATTATATGTCTATAATTTCCACCAATGTCCTCTTAATCGAGATCATAAGTTTGTGCTGACCCTTTCATTTCTCTTTGCATCTTGTTAAGACTAAATTTTATTAACCAAGTTTATGATGTGGGTTTTTCCACAAAGATATTTTCTATTTCCAACCTTTATTTTCAAATAAAAATATCAAATTGTGAGGACGCAATTTATTGAAGTAGGGGAGAATGTAACTTCCCGAGCATCCACGGTACGCTTCTCTTTGAATAATACAGTAGTGTGTGTTGTACGCAACTTCGAGTTCTAACACACACCACGACCAATCAAAGTAGCCGTTATAAATCGTAATACCAACTTTTTAAAATTTTAGAAATCTTTTCTATCAAAATGGAATTAATTTTTGGATTCAGAGTATCAAATTTTTCCTAAGGTGAAATTTTGGTACTTTTCGGATAACTTTCATATTTTTACGAATAGTGAAAATTACTAAATTTTAATTAAAAACAATTTTTTTAATCAAAATAATTATTAGTGATAAATTATGAATTTGAGTGTTTTTAAAGTATATTTAAAATATATTTTTACCATTTAATAAAATTTTGGTCATTGGACATATTTTCAAAATTAAACCGGACATAAACAAGTATCAATCTTTTGATAGTTATTATATCTTAAAAAGACGCTACTAGTTTTGACAGTGTGAATTAATTTTAAATTAATTTCTGCCACTTCTGTGTTTTGAATTTGGAAAAATGGATTCCATATTTGGAATCAGGATTTCCAAATTGTGTAAATAGGTAACTTCAATTTTCAGACATTTTTAATAATTACTTCGGTAAATATTGTATTTACCATGGTTAAAGGTTAAATCTGGTAAATAAGGGTTACAAAATAATATTATAATAATACTAAATTACCCTAAAATGTGTCCAAAACTTATTGGTCGATACATGTCCGAATATTGGCATCTTGGGGTCGATTTTGGGACTCCATGGAGACACTTGTAGGTGATAGGGACACTTTATTTTAATTAAGTTAAAATAAATACAAAAATGACATAAGCAAATATCTTTTAGAAAAACAATTATTACATAGGGTATTATATGTTGGAATTTTGACTATAAATATTAATTAGAAAGATAATAAGATTTTATACTTAATTATATTTTATTTATAATTTTTAGACATTAGATAATATAATTTATTTTTGACACAATGATGATGCAGAAATTACCATAATAGTATAAATTTAAAATAAGTGATATTATAAGTACCCAAATAAATATAATTTGAGACTTTTAATGAATTAAACTAATTTTAGAGGATAATATGTCATTTTATATTTGATTTAATTAACATTTTTCAATGTAATCATTCTTTTATGAGTTTTACAAAAGACAATTATTGAATAGTGTCAAAATTGACATAAAATCGTTTTTAAAACAAATATTATATTATTAATTGATATTAAATTCCAAAAAATCTAAGGTTCAGCCAAGATACTTATATGATGATATTTTTATCTTTAATGGACCACTTGGGGGGTCTATTGGATGTATATAGTACATTTATTAACTATATAATATAAAAACACAAAGTGACATGGTAAGTGTCAAACTAATTAACTAAGAGTTAAAACTAAAATATAAGGTTAATATAATGACCCAAACCTGTATAATCTATATTGGTTGAGTGGTGTTTGACCCATACCCACCATAAACGTTAAATAATCCACTTTTGAGCCATTAGAAACCGAATATGAATTTATTATAAAATAATATTTCTAGATTTTCCAAAGGTTCCCCTCAACCCTCTTATAAAAGGACACCCCCCTTCTCAGTAATTCACACCTTCAAAGCCTTTTGGATAGGCCAAACCCTACCCAAATACACTCTAAACTTCCCTCACTTCATTCTATAGGCCTTAATTTTGTCAGAAATCCATCCTAAGGAGCCCTTTTGATCAAATCAAAAGGAAGAACCTGAAGAAGAGGTAATGATTTCACCGCCCTTTTTCACGTTCCTTTCTTCTTCCACTTCTTATTTCTTTGTTATTACCATTATAAAATAATGACTCCAGTATATCCTATATACTGTAATATTATTATAAAAATGGTACAACCATATTCAGTATTCTATCCATCCATTGAATGACATGTCACCATACGTGCGTACGTACAGCTTACCGTCTCCACGTCGTGGTGTAATTGTTATTCAATATATTATTATTTGAATGGGTATAATAATGATTTTTAATTCATGTAAATAATAAATATAACTTGATAATGATTCTGTATATATGATATAGCATCCAGTTATATATTATTTTAATATCAAATGAATGATATTTTCGCTCATGCGAACGTACGGATTACCGTCTCCACGACGCGATGAGATTAATTTCCAAGTTCACCATTCATCGACGATTATAAAAATATATATTACTAATAAGTATGTAATATATGAAATAATAATTCTACTGTAGATATATATATATATAAGGATTTATGTACTTACATATATCTTATTCACTTACTTCTGTTCAATACTATATGAAAACAGAAACAACATTTATGCGTACGTACGGACTACCGTCTCCATAAACGGTGTTTTCCATTTCATATATATGTCTATTATACATATTTATATTCTAAATATATATGATATATTTATCATTTTTTATATTCTGGATGTATTTAAATCATGATCTATGTGATACAACCAAGAGTGACAAGGTAAAACATGTACGATAAATAAAGTGATTATTACCCGAAATGTTAACTTAACATGGAAATTATTATTAAGTGGGTAATATAAAGCCATAAATGAATCATGTATGATATCATAAATATTAATATGGTTCTGGTATAATTTAATAACATACTACGATCTTCGTACATGATGTTAAACGTACCCTCGACTAAAGGAAAGTGCAAGGTAAGGGGTTTTCATCTCAATCCTTACTCCCGTGATATTCATGCCATATTGCCACTATTACCTTTTTTGTGGTGAATGTACTACACATAATTGTATTATTTGAGTAATAAACTTTAATTTATGTGTATTTACATATTCATTGTATGATACCTCTTTCATGGGTTGTATGTTTCGTAATTTACCAAATTCGAAAGGGTTAATTCCTCAATCTCATCATTATCCGAGATTGTTTATGTGTAAGTATTTACTGGGACATTTTTATCATCCATGTCCATTTTTCATAAAAATTATTTCAAAATGAATATTTTAAGGATTTTGAAAGGTACTCTTTCAAGATCAAAATTTCAAAAGTTTTAAAGATTTATCTTTCTAAATCTTTTCAATTAATGTCCTTGTTTTCAAAATGATTTTTAGGATTTATTTATATGGACATGAATGTTTTGAAATGATATTTCTTTTCAAAAGTTTAAAAGTGGTATGGAAAACTTTGATTCAAAAATCTTGTTTAAATTACTTCTTTATAAATGTGTGACTTTTCAATTATTTGAGAAATGATATATTTCTCTCAAATAGTTTTTATTTCATCTATGTCAACATCCTTTGATGGATTTTAAGCTTATTTGATGTTGATTTATTATGATACAAAACTTTTTTATTGTATTGATGGTTTTGTGATATGTTTTACTGTGGATGTTTTATTTTTTTACCATTCATGGTTTATGGATAAATTATTGACATTTCGTATTCTAGTTTTAATACGAATGTTTATGTTATGTTTAAACCTTTTTATATGGGAATGCATTGGACTTAGTAAGTGATGGGTGGAGCCCGCTATAGCTCCTCGATGCATCGGTTGGACTCATGAGGCAAACTAGTGTCTTGGAACAAGGCCTTGACAAAATATTATTTGTAGTCTTGGCATGAGGCCTTGGCTATGTGGTTATGATAGTCTTGCATTATGCATTCCATCATTATGAATGTGGTTAGTGATATTTCATGTGATCATTCGATTAGTAGAATATCCATGTGAATAATCAAATGGAATTATTTCATTTTATTTCTCCCATATTATGCTGATGTTCAAGTTTAAAAGGACTTTGTTTCAGTTTTATACATTTCCTTAAATGTTTATGCTTATTTTTGAATGTTTCCACTATATTGCTTACCCTTACTGAGCATTTGAGGTCACCCCTTTTGTGTTTTATTTTTCCCAGGATTCCAAGAAGTGTAATTCGATTGATATACAGGCTTAAGCCCATGGAATAATAGTGTTCATAAATATTATTTATGTTTTTTTACGTCTTAAAGTGAAAATTTAACATTCATGTATGTGATCTATTTTTCCAAGAATGTTAAACTTATCGGTCCTTCGGGACTTGATTCCTTGTAATCATGCCAATGTATTAAAATAATGCACCGACTCCGGGTAACTGGGGTCGGGGAATTACAGTTGGTATCAGAGAAATTTTAGCAATATCCATGTAAAATAGATTTAGATAAACTCTGATTAGATCACATAGCCCTAAGATATACTTTGAGGATTAATATAGAAGAATGTCCAAGAATTTTGGTATTGTAGATATTTTTTTGAGTTTTGCGAGCATTACATCCCTGTCTGGATACGAGCGGGTAGAGGCGGCTCTGGCACAGTTGTACCTAGGGGTAAAACCTGAAAACACCGCTTTGAGCTAGACTCGAACGGGAACTGGTTCACGACAACGAGCATTGGTGCACTCTTGCTTACGACACTCCTGGGGGATATGCTTAGGATAATTCTCATTTTCTTTACAAACCATTATTAAGGTATTATGAGTATATACTTACTCAAATAAAACAATTTTATGATTATGGATTTTATCCATAAACTGTTCAATTTGTTTTTGGTATTTTACAAGCTTGGTAATTATTCATTGCAATTCATAAACTGAACTAGTTTATGATATTGTATAGAAATGGTGACCAGTAGAAGGAATGTGAACTCCCGTAGTACGTATGATCCAAAGAGTAAGAAGGATGATATCATTTGTGGTCCTAAGACAGAATGTAGAAGGGAAATAGTTTCCCACGTATTATCATCATATGAAGAAATAATATCATGTGTTGATAATATGAGTAAGGAATTCTTGGTGTCCAATGTCTTTGAAGGGAATTAAGAGAAGAAAATGATGGAAGAGATAATGATGGATAAAGGGTAGAGGGAAAAGAAGAATTCCCCTATATGATATAACTGTGAGAAGAAACACCCTGGAACTTGCCTAAAAGGAATGAGAGTTTGTTATAAGGTGGAGGAAAAGGGCACAAAGTATGTGACTGCAAGGGTAATAAAATGGTTTCAAATGTACAATGCTTCATTTGCAAGGAGTTTGGACACTAAATGAACCAATGTTCCAGTCATCAGACTAAGCCGCAAATGATGTTATTGGATAATAATCATTTTATGATACTACCACAGATGAAGAGGAATGACTAGTGTTCTTATGTTGTTATTTAAGAATTATTTCATTTAAGTGTTGTATCAATGATGTTCTGGAAATAAATAAGTATTGTACTGTCGTACAATTTAATTAAGGATTTGAAATTTTATGGTACTAATAAAATTGACTATACAGCGAGTTACATTTTTTTGAAATTTCATGGTTGAAGGAAAGATAACCCGTAATATTGTCCTAATTTTGAGGTAGTGATTTTGGAATAAGAGGTGGTTGATTTTGATAATTCAGGATGTTGCGGTGTTGTAAAAGAATATATGAGGAAGGCGTTCACATGTTATTACATGGCAAAAAGGATCCTCATTATGTTTAACATCCTTGTAAATTCTGTACTGTGAGTTTGGATAATAGTATTTTGGATAAGTCTAATGGTCGGAATGGATTATGTTTGAAAGGTTATTTTTTTTGGATTTTTATAAAAGGACAACACGCAGACCGTGTGACGACCCGCCATGTTGGACAAAGATGCGGTAATCGAACCCACAACCATTGTGAAATTGGGATTTATCTCCTACCATTGTGCTACATGAAGTTCCTGGATGGTATAATGTAGTTTCATTACATAAAGGGTCTGAGATGTGAATTATAAATTCGTTATATTTGGAACCCTATAAAATTAGGATAAATAGAGTATTTTTGAGTTGTATTATGTTTTGGGGTAAAATATGAGTTTGTGGCAGAAATTTATTAATGGATAATACTCTAATTTTAATGTATGTATATCTCCTTATGATCTTATCCAATCTCATAAATAAATTCCTCAACATTGTGAAATGGAACTTAGAACAAAAATGTCGTTCTAGATAGTACCTTAGATCATCACTAATTTATGGCTTTGGGATTTTTGGCCTTTTCATATCCATGTTCTATACCACTATCCATCAGATAATTGATGGTTGGATTTCTCTTCCATATCCATATTTTCCTACATGGAACCCTAGTATGTGTTATTTTTGGTATTCGTCATACTTTCCAATCTATATTTTAAATAGAGGCATCATTAATTCATTTTTCGATGTGGGATTTCAACTAAGATATTTTGAAACATCAAAAATGTGTTATCCTTACACCTTATGTTTGTTGAACCGATGGTATTTTAAATCATCACAGATTGATGAATTTAAGGACCTCAATTTTAAACATGTTTCGGATTGATGGCCTCAATCACTACCTATAAATATTTTCGTTTTTCCTCCAATTATATGTCTATAATTTCCACCAATGTCTTCTTAATCGAGATCATAATTTTGTGATGACCCTTTCATTTCACTTTTCATCTTGTAATGACTATATTTTATTAACCAAATTTCCAATGTGGGTTTTTCCACAAGGATATTTTCTATTTTCAACCTTTATTTTAAAATAATAATATCAAGTTGCGAGGACGGAATTTATTGAAGGAGGGGAGAATTTAACACCTCGAGCTTCCACGGTACGCTTCTCTTTGAATAATACAGTAGTGTGTGTTGTACGCAACTTCGAGTTCTAACACACCCCACGACCAATCAAAGTATCCATTATAAATAGTAATACCTAATTTTTAAAATTTTAGAAATTTTTTCTCTCAAAATGGAATTCATTTTTGGATTCAGAGTATCGAATATAGCCTAAGGTGAAATTTTGGTACTTTTCGGATAACTTTAATATTTTGATGAATAGTGAAAATTACTCAATTTTAATTAAAAACAAATTTTTTAATCATAATAATTAATAGTGATAAATTATGAATTTTAGTTGTATTAAAGTATAAATAGAATATATTTTTACCATTTAATAAAATTTTGGTAATTGGAAATAATTTCACAATTAAACCGGACATAAACAAGTATCAATCTTTTGATCGTTATTATATCTTAAAAACACACTTTTTGTTTTGACAGTGGAAATTAATTATAAACTAATTTCTGCCACTTCTGTGTTTTGAATTTTTAAAAATGGATTCCATATTTGGAATCAGGATGTCCAAATTGTGTAAATAGATAACTTTTATTTTTAGACATTTTGAATAATTAGTTCGGTAAATATTTTAATTACCATGGTTAAAGGGTAAATCTGGTAAATAAGGGTTAAAAAAAATAATATAATAATACTAAATTAGCATAAAACATGTCCTAACCTTATTGGTGGATACATGTCCGCCCATGGGCATCTTTGGGTCGATTTTGGGACCCCATGGAGCCATTTGTAGGTGATAGGGACACTTTATTTTAATTAAGATAAAATAAATACAAAAATGACATAAGCATATATCTTTTAGAAAAACAATTGTTAAGTAGGGTTATATATATTGGAGTTTCGACTATAAATATTAATTATAAATATGAAAGGATTTCCTACATAAGGTTATTTTATTTATAATTTTTAGAAATTAAATAATTTAATTTATTTATGACACAATGATGATGCAGTAATTACCATAATAGTGTCAATTACAATAATTGATATTATAAATACCCAAATAAATATAATATGAGAGTTTTAATGAATTAAACTAATTTTATAGGATAACATGAAATATTAGAATTGTTTTAATTAACATTTTTCAAAGTAATCAATCTGATATGATTTTTACAAAAGTCAATTATTGAATAGTGTCAAGATTGACAGAAAAGAGTTTTTAAAACAAATATTATATTATTAATTGATATTAAATTTCTAAAAATATAAGGTTCGGCCAAGAGAGTTATATCATGATATTTGTATCATTAATGGACCACTTGGTGGTCTAATGGATGTATATAGTAAGTTTATTAACTATATAATATAAAAATACAAAGTGACATGGTAAGTGTCAAACTAATTAATTAAGAGTTAAAACTAATATATAAGGTTAATATAATGACCCAAACCTATCTAAATTATATTGGATGAGTGGTTTTCGACCCATACCCACCTTAAAATTTAAATAAAACACTTTTGAACCATTAGAAATCGAATATGAATTTATTATAAAATAATATTTCTAGTTTTTCCAAAGGTTCCCCTCACCCCTCTTATAAAAGGACACTCCCACTTATCATTAATTCATAACATCAAAGCCTTTTGGATCGGCCATACCCTGCCCAAATACTCTCTCAACATCCCTCAATTCATCCTAGAGGCCTTACTTTAGTCAGATAACCACCCTATGGAACCCTTTTGATCAAATCAAAAGGAAGAAACCGAAGAAGAGGTAATGATTTCACCGCCCTTTTTCAAGTTCCTTTCTTCATCCACTTCTTTTTTCATTGTTATTACCATTATAAAATAATGAATACAGTATATCCAATATATTGTAATATTATTATAAAACTGGTACAACCATATTCAGTATTTTATCCATCCTTTGAATGACATGTCACCATATGTGCGTACGTACGGCTTACCATCTCCACGTCGTGGTGTAATTGTTATTCAATATATTATTATTTGGATGGGAATAATAATGATTTGTAATTCATGTAAATAATAAATATAAAATGATAATGATTCTTTATATATGATATACCATCCAATTATATATTATTTTAATATAAAAAAATGATATTTTTGCTCGTTTGTACGTACGGATTACCGTCTCCACGACGCGATGAGATTCATTTCCAAGTTCACCATTCATCAATGATTATAAAAATATATATTTCTAATCAGTATGTAATATATGAAATAAGAATTCTACTGTAGATATATATATATATATATAAGGATTTATGTACTTACATATATCTTATTCACTTACTTCCATTCAATACTATATGAAAACAAGAACAACATTTATGCGTACGTACGGACTACCGTCTCCATAAACGGTGTTTTCCATTTCATATATATGTCTATTATACATATATATATTCTAAATATATATGATATAATTATCATGTTTTATATTCTGGAATTATTTAAATCATGATCTAATGATATAACCAAGAGTGACAAGTTAAAACACGTATGATAAATAAAGTGATTATTACCCGAAATGTTAACTTAACATTGAAATTATTATTAAATGGGTAATATAAAGTCATAAATGAATCATGTATGATATCATAAATATTAATATGGTTCTGGTATAATTTAATAACATAATACTATCTTCGTACAAGAGGTTAAACGTACCCTCAACTAAAGTAAAGCGCAAGGTAAGGGGTTTTCATCTCACTCCTTATTCCTGTGAGATTCGTGCTATATTGCGACTATTACCTTTTGTGTGGTGTATGTACTGCCCATAATTGTATTCTTTGTGTAATACACTTTAATTTATGTGTATTTACATATTAATTGTATGATACCTCTTTCATGGGTTGTATGTTTCGTAAGTTACCAAATTGGTAAGGGTTAGTTACTCAATCTCATCATTATCCGAGATTGTTTATGTGTAGGTATTTACAGGGAAATTTTTTTCATCCATGTCCATTTTTCAGAAAAATGATTTCAAAATGAATATTTTATGAATTTTGAAAGGTACTTTTTATCATGATCAAAATTTCAAATGTTTTAAATATTTTTCTTTCTAAATCATTCTAATTAATGTCAAAGTTTTCAAAATGATTTTAAGGATTTATTTATATGGGCATGAATGTTTTGAAATGATATTTCTTTTCAATAGTTTTAAAGTGGTATGGGACACTTTGATTATAAAATATCTTTTAAATTAATTCCTTTATAAATGTGTGACTTTTCAATGATTTTGAGAAAAGAGATATTTCTCCCAAATAGTTTTGATTTCATCTATGTCAACATCCATTGATGGATTTTAAGCTTATTTGAAGTTGATTTATTGTGATAGAAAACTTTTGTATTGTATTGATGTTTTTGTGATTTTTTACTGTGGATTTGTTATTTTTATACCATTCATGGTTTATGGAGAAAGTATTGACATTTCGTATTCTAGTTTTAATACGAATGTTTATGTTATTTTTAAACCTTTTCATATGGGAATGCATTGGACATAGTAAGTTACGGGTGGAGCCCGCTATAGCTCCTCGATGCATCGGTAGGTCTCATGAGACAAACCAGTGTCTTCGCACAAGGCCTTGAACAATTATTATTTTTATTCATGGCACGAGGCCTTGGATATGTGGTTATGATAGTCTTGCATTATGCATTCTATCAGTATGAAAGAGGTTAGTGATATTGCATGTGATTATTCGATTAGTAGAATATCCATGTGAATAAGTAAATGGCATTATTTTATTTTATTTCTACCATATTATGCTGATATTAAAGTTTAAAAGGATTTTGTTTTAGTTTTATACACTCCCTTAAATGTTTATGCTTATTTTTGAAAGTTTTCGATGTATTTCTTACCTTTACTGAGCATTTGAGCTCACCCCTTTCTATGTTTTATTTTTCCCAGGATTCCAAAAAGTGTAATGTGATTGATATGCAGGGTTAAGCCAAGGGAATAATGGTGTTCATAAAGATTATTTATGTTCTTTTTTACGTCTTAAAGTGAAAATGTAACATTCATGTATTTGATCTATTTTTCCAAGACTGATAAACTTATCGGTCCTTTGGTACTTGATTCCTTGTAATCATGCCAATGTAATAAAATAATGCACTGACACTGGGTAACTGGGGTCGGGGCGTTACAACTACCATGTTAATGCACTGAGGTCTAGAGGTACATTGATGGGTGGATCCTTTATCACGCACCTCACGTACCATCTATGATTATTTGATGATGACCTCCCCTCACATAAATTATCCCAATAGAATCCATCGGTGTTATGATGATAGACATGATGTATATCTTGTTGAGGGATGATGACACTTACATTTAGAAACCATATTTACATGATTCATCCTTCACAACACCGGAGCACCTATAGTGGATCCTGCACCTACTCCATCCACAACATACCCTCAAGCACCACCCACCTACATCCTTACCTCTACCACTACCGCATCAACTACTTATCCCACCCACCTATACCACCTTACCAGATCAATGGGCTATGAATATATGCATCATGGATAACCTTTTATGGAAGTCAATCCTTTTGTACCTCCCTTTCACCTAGAATTCTCCTTTTACTACCCCTCCAGCAACCACTTCTCTAACAGACTCTCGGCTACCACAAGAACATATCGGCCCATCCTATTATACCACACCAACACCATATATAGACTACACATAAATTCCTTCATAGCTCCCTAGCCCTAATACCCAAAAGGAGTGCATCACCAAGAATGATGGGTGGGGAAAGGGTCCAGCCACTACCATATCCACTAAGGTGAAATTTGTGGACCCAACTGCTAGACTCACATCCCTACATAGGATCAGTGCCTCTCTTCTACCTACTCTAGCCAATAATTCTAGAACCTTGGCTCCACCCTGTGTATCTGATTCATATGGTACATCTACTATCATCACCACTAATCTAGATAGATAGATACACCCACCACCAGATCATGAGTGGACATTTGAGGATATATTTTAATCGGTCAACTTATCTTAGCTGAACAATTTTCTTATTTGTTTAGACTTTTGTGTCAGAGAAGTATTTTTTTTTTCTTAGTATATATTATGTCTCATCATTTTGTACTATTAAAATTATCCATATATATAAAAAAAATTTCACTATATTTTAAGGCTTAATTTTCATATATTTTAATTTGATAATAGCCATTTCTAGATCCTTTTTGTTTTCTATTGTAGTTGGTGGACCAGTACCAACATCTATACTGGTTCAATGAGTGACTCAATAGGTGGACGATATCGAATTTCATCTTTATGAAATCTCGATTAATATTTATGCATAGTAGTAACCACCATGAGAATTAATACCCTTCCTTCAACATCATATCCATTCTGAAAATGAACATGAAGTCATCAATACTGTCAAAAAGACCCCATGAGCTGGAGGAAACTACAATGATAATATGAAGATAATATAAGAGACATTATTCTACTAAACCACAATTCTTAATACATTGATCCATCCTCTTGTATCATCACAATTATTTAGTGATTTATCTGAGGAAACCAATAATTCATCCTAGTTCTCGTCTGAGTAATCATGATGATATTATTTACTGACTAATTTTATTTTTTTATGAGTCACTTTTACCATTATAGAATAAACATGTCTTCACATTTATAAAATTGGATTCCATTTCACATCATATTGTGCAACTACATATATTTCTACTTACTAATGATTCAACCCTATGGATTAATTTTTTTTCAATTGTAGTATTTTTAATTTGAACCCATTTAATAGGTAGAAAAAATCCAAAATTAGTACTACAATGTTCCCTCCTGGAATTCCAATTTTAATAGGGAGATATTGACTCTCTTATTATTAAATTGTTCAACTACAATTTCATTTTTCTAATACTTATCGACCTTACATATCCCACAATAATTCCATGGATAGTGTAGACACTGTATTCTTCTATGTTTCAGGTAGTTTTTAATGATAATCACTTTCGATATAGTTGATGTTTTTTTGTTATCATCTATCTAGGTGAAAATTTTCAAATTGGAAGAAGTCTTTAAAAATAAAAATCATCATATCCATTTAAATAATAGAAAAAAACTATGTTGTAAATTGTTGGAAATACATGGTTTATCTTTATTTATATCAATAGAATTATTATTGAGTGTAGTGATTTAATTCAAAATCAAAATTTTTAAATTATGGTTAATTGGCTTATTACATTGTTTTGAAACCATTTTTGTTGTCAATTTCTATATATAATCTTATTTTAGAGAAGATTATAATCCAAAATTTTTTTATTATTTGTTTATTATATTTCTTGTGTGATGACATGAAAATTTACACATATCAAAACTAGAATTGGGATCATATTGATGTTATGATTGAAAAAAATACTATTTTAAAATGATTGAGGAAATCATTGTTGATGTATTTTTTCATGATACTCACACTAAATCTTTCCCTCAGTAAGCCTGTAGTTCCCTTAAATGACCATATTGGATGTCGTTATTGCAAGACAATTTTCCATTCCTACCCTGCAATTTTTTTAATTCATGAAAATACATTAAATAAATATGGGGGATTAATTCAGTGTGGATTGGATGATTATACTATGAATATGTATTTCATTTTCTCATTATACCATTTGATTGTGATTCTTGTATACATAGTATTATTTCACATCATTCACATTCGTTTTCAGATCATAATAGAAAAAAAATTATCATGCGTTGTGTATTTAGAAGGTCACAAATGACTATTTCCAGACTAATGAATCCTCTGAATTATCATATGTTATTAGGTGATGGATTAAATATCATTCATATTCATGAATTTTGAAAAATAAAAATGACATGAAAAATGAAATAACATGATACCATTTTTCACTTTCTTCATATATATATGGATCTAACATCAGTTTCAAGGAGAATGGATTTTATTAAGCTATAAATTAATCATGTTATTATACAAATCACAATATTCATACATTATAATTCAGAGCCTACTATATTTTTTTTACTTGTTTTTCACTTTTTAACTACCTTCATACAGTATAAGAGTCATCAGGATCTAATTATTGAAGCCCTTATGATTGATTTTGTATTCTTATTTACAAAGTGGGTATGATAGAACTGATGCAATAATATGGTTTGAAGCATGTACTCATGGTATGTCCTTTAATCCCATTTCATTTAACCCTATGTGATGAGAGAAAATGAATTGTGAGGTAAATTGAATAGGGGTATATAACTCTATGTATAGTTAAAATATTTTAATTAAATGATTACGAATTTGATCAAAGAACTGAGCTATAAGGCATGGCAGATTTTTTATACATGAATGATTCTGGAGAAATGCATTTTTATCCAACACTTATTTTCATTTACTAGGATATAATGATAATTTACTATGGCAAAAATTTATTACCTATTTGAAATTACTTTTGATAATATTTTTCTTGAGGACAAGAAATTGGTCATGTGTGAGAGAAATTTGATAAGCTGAAATCAAATATAATTTTATATTTCATTTGGTTATTTTTTTTAAATGATTTATTTGATAATACAATTGATAGGGTATGATTTTTTCATGAATAAGGATTAAAATGTCTCAGAAGAGATAATGTAGAAAAGAAGTAAATTTTCTTATTACATTTTCTGAAACGTATTCACACGATGTGATCTGGAGTTTCCCATAATGCTTCAAGTCATGAAATAAGACAAGAAACTACATGTGGAGAATCCATCACCAAGCATAAGTTGTAGATACATGTCTTGAACCCTTTTAATACAATTTACACACCAAAAAATATATATATATTGAAGATACACATCGTGAATCCATGTTACACAATGTGAGAAGAGTCAAGGTTTCAAATATTATATTAGATACACATGAGATATGAACAGATTCAAAAAATGTAGAGAAAACCACATATTTACACTTCAAAATTTAACATCATATTAAACGTCATTTAATATTATTTCAATATGTATAAAATCATGGAATCACATTTTAGAGGATCTAGAGTAAAAAACTTTTTTTCATTCATTCCTCTATCATTATCTTCTACTCCCTCTACCCAAAAACTAAATTTAATGGTCTCCTTTTATAATTTTACTTTAATATATGAATTATTGATCGAATTATAGGTCATTTTTAATTCAATTTACATTATAGACATAATTTCTCTAATTTTACATTTTGAGTATCAAGCCATGCTGAACCATTGGTGAAACTTTTCTCATCCTTATTTAAAGGATGTTGTTAATTGAATTGTGTTCCATTGAGAACTATTTTTCAAGTACATGGTTTCATATTTTTTAAATTTGGTAAATTGAATCATTTCATGTATGCTAATTATTTAATCTCAATATTTTTTATCATATCAAGAGTTATTTCAATTATTTATTTATCTAAATTCACCCAAACTATTAGTGGCTAAACCTCCTAGGGTATGGAATGAGATTAGGGGTATCAGAATTTAAGAAATCTTTAATTCTCAACATAGTATCCTTAAGTATTGGAAAAAATGATAAATATAATTTTTCAATCTAATTCCTTTAAACATCCCTGATTAAGGGAAATTTGGATGATGGACCCTATCCTCGTTAAAGTGGATTAGGCCATCACCAGTTTCCTAAGAACCTATCTGAATTTGAACACGAGATTAATGAATCCAGGTTTTCATTATCACTAGACCAAGTAATAGTTACCTCTTAGGTAGAAAAAGTTGATTTGAATATACTCAACCAACGACCACTAAATTCTTCACAACCTAGTACGTAAAATACCATCATGTTATAATTAAGATCATCTTTTCTACAGATCTGTGAAATTGAACATGATTCCTTCCTAATTTCTAAATTCAAATCTCAACTCTCTATCATTAGTTTTACCAAACTGAATCAACTCATGAGGACTCCTACACCAAAGGGTTCAAATAAAAAGGTCACCATTTCTAGCCTAATTCACCATGGTATCGACCCCAGACTATCGCTATACTATATCTCAGTAGAAAGTGACAGTTGGGAAGTAATAAAATAAATTTTGACCAAATCCAATCTGAATTGAACAATGCATGTGGACACACTAGTAGATAATATTATTTTTATCTTCATATATATTATTAACAAGTAGATTACAACTATAGTTTTTCTTTGATTGGATGATGACTTTGGTTCATTCATGATATCTACTAATATTTTTATAGCGTTTTAGTATATAATATTATAATTCAACTAGTTTTTAACCACCTTTTATTATTTAGATTCCTGAATAGATAATTATGTTTAGATAATTTTTTTTATATTGAATATTTTTTTATAAGCTTATCTAATTTTTTAAAAGTGAATACATGGTGAAATAATAACTATTTCTTATGATTTTCCAAAAATTAAATAATTTAGGGATTATAATGAATTAACCAATATAATCCCCATTCTCAATTCATTTTTATTTACCTTTCACATTGTTTCCTAGTCCTTTATCCTTCAACTATTAGACATTAGTCCTTATCACATGACCAAAAAAGGTTTAAAACAATGGTCATTAGTATATAATATTAAACTATATAGTCATCCATCATTGTCATGTGATTTTAAACTACCTATTACATCCTTATTCATGGATTTAATCTACAATATCCTTTATTAATGATGTGTTTCATCTCTTTATAATATTAATATTGACTAAATGTAATTCTTTCTTAATGGGCCCAAAAAATTGTAGCCTTGTTTTTAATGGATGAGTGGAATTCCCAATCACATATATTTAAAACACTATGTTAAATTAAATGTGTGTTATCTCATAATAATAATGATATATAGGAATCCATAAATGTTATCAACACCAATACCATGATTATACCCATATAATTGTAACATTTAACCCTCCTTGATGACAGAAAATCTAGTATAAACATTTCAATTTTAATAATAGAACAAAAGTCTTATGTAAAAGATTCACCATCCTAGATAGAAGAAAACTATAGTGTAAACCACTCACCATTTTATGATTATTTAAACACTATTTTGATTATTTTTTCCTTATATATAATGAAAAACTCTAGTATAAAATAATCACCATCCAAACATGCCAAAAATCCCATGTAAGCCTTTCCCGTTCTCAAAATATAAAAACAATATTTAATACCTTTCACTTTATTGTAAACTATTAATCTCTATAATAAACCATTCATGTTATTGGATGGCATAAAATAACTATATATAATTTTCCCCTTTTGTATGGTATTAAAAACCCATCTAGCCTTGCGTGTTCCTAGTTGAATTAAAATATAATAAAAAATTTCACCTTTCTAGATAGACATAAAATCCAGAGTAAATTTAAATAAAATTTTTAGGAATAAAATAACAACTCTTTGACATTGCATAATGATATTGTTTTAGCTGAAATCATGGGATGGTTTAATTTTATAATGTTTCCATTAAAATAAATCATCAACAGTTAGTTTCAACAATGTTAACGATTATTATTAACAATGAGTATTTCATAAATAGTTATTCAATATATAAGAGAGTCTCAAAATAAAAAATGTAAACTTTTTGGGTGGCCCATAATATTATCCTCTTAGTTTTTCTTCTAAACCATAAAACTTTCATTCAACTATTTGGTTTTCAGGGGGACATATAATCAAAGTAATGGGGTTGGAAAAAAAATATAATATAAAAATTGAAAAACCTAACACGTATATTTTTCCTTTTAAATATGATTATCATCCATGTATATTTAATTATGATATTTAAAAGATATGTTTTTGATATTGATTCTAATAAATTTGAATGATTTATTTCACTATAATCAATTGTGTGATATGAATCATATCTCATGTGTGAGACACCCATAATATTTTGGTTATTCTATGAACTAAAACCACCATATTTCAATCTCCATGATTTATATCGCCATCACTATAACAAATAAATAATATTATATACATCATTTATAACATTACCACTCACTATGTCTATATATCTAAATGTTCAGTGACTTGGTGAAAGTATAAATAAGGGTGTTCGTGATCCAAAAATTATTAATGGTATAAGAAAAACTTAATGAAATGTGGTTAGTTCAGCCTAATACTAGAGGATTGAAAGGATGAAAACATCTCATACAATCACTTTTATGAATTTTGGAAGCCTTTCTCCTAAACATGTCAACATAATCTTTAAGTTCAAGAGGTGATGGATCAAAATTTTAAATGAATCCAAATAAATACCCTAGAGTGTAAAACGAGTGATAAATCCTAACACATCCTCTTATTGTGTCATAAGAATACACTTCCCAAGAGAATGTTGAGTAATAGTATTCCATAGTGATTCAATCATCAATTATGATGTCACTGCTATTTTAGTCCTCAGAAAATTTGATTTTTAATCCTAATAAAATATAGGTAATGTGGGACTATATGGTTCTATAGATAGAAATCGTTTTTTTTGTAAATTTCAATGTTTTTTGGGTTAATTTTTTGGATGAAAATAGTGAAAAAGGCTTTTACTTTTTTTAAATGAAACATGATGGGTGATTAAATTCATTTTTAAACATGTTGGTATATCCAAGTATATTCCAACACATACCTATTAAATACCAATTCATTTTGTTTAATGATGTTCGCCATCACTAATCATATAGTACCTCAAATTATCACCCTGGACTAATAATTTTTTATTAAATAATTAAATATGCTAATCAAAATATTCATTACCCATTCTTCGTTAATTTACTAGAAAGTATCTAATTACATTTAAATAAATCCCTTATTCCCTCAATTACATTATAAATGAAGATGGTTGTTGGGTTATGTGTGGGTAAACTAAAGAGAAATAAGAATAATTTGATTATAATGAATAATGTAAACCTCATATTAGGTAAATAATTAAAATAATTCCATTATGAATAATGAGGATAATATTGTTATTTAAATTTATAATTGATTAATACGGGTGGGGGAATGTCCATAGCTCAACCACTATAATCCTAGTGTGTTTTATTTAGAATATATTTATGAAATCAAAATAAAATCTCCATCCAGCTGTAGTAGTAAAACTCGACTATAAATTTATTCTTCCTCAGTGAGAGTCAAACACTATTATAAAGGGTATAATAAATGATCAGGGTAATTCAAAAAACATTGTGATAATTATTTTTTTGTTTAAATCACATTAAAATTATAATTTTTCTTAGTACTCATTGAATCATTGTAGTCCCTCAACTGAATTAGGGTCTTCATGTGTTTTAGTGACAATATCTCATCACATTACGCGTTATTCTCCATGTATTGCTTTAGCATCCTAATTATATGAATGGTCATTTATTGAATCCTTATGCTTATAATTCCATTACCAATATCTTATTCTTTCATAGTTTTTAATATGCATCATGAATGGAATCATTTGGGAAACATTTATCTGATTTAAGAAGACAGAAAGGGAATTTATTTAAATTCATGCCCTATTTATTTTAGAAAATCCAAACTTTATTTTTCCCAATAGGGGTATCAATTTTTAAACAACAGAAATCCATTTTATAGAGGTGTTGGCTACTCTAAATTAGTGAAATTTCTTTTACATCATGGTGTTATAATCCCAAAAGTATGCATAAATCCTTCATTCTAATTAGAAATAAATTATTTCAACAGTTTATCATTGATATAAGATTAATAATTTCCTTATTATTTTCATCATGTTTTTCATAATATTTATATTCAATAATATACATTCACACTACAATGATGATTCCTCCATTAAAAAACAAAAAGTGAACATGACATAAAAAATCACTCTTATGTAACCTCTAGATCTGTGTTTATCACAATAAAAATATACCTTAACTGAAAATAAATTTTAATAAGACCATTCATTAACCTTATAATATCTAAAAATTCACCTTTTGGAAAAATCATCTTATATTACATTCTAATGAAATCACCCTAAAAAGCATGCATCAAACCTAATGAAATTTCCTCACCAGATGTTCTATAATATTCATATTAAGTAGTATATTGACACACCTTATGTACACACAGAATCTTCTTATTATACAACTTATGAATCATGATTCACCTTACAATGAATTTTTATTCTGCCTCTAAATACATATCCCACCTTAGGATGATAGATATTCCACGATACACATAAAATAAAATCCAATTACTTTGGTAATATTTTATTACTAGTTAGAAGGTATCCATGTTCATAAAATTATTTTAAAAAATTATGAATCCTCAAAAAATCTAGTACCCCATCAATACCCCTATAGCATTCATCATCGCCTCATGAACATCTTTATTTCTCTCAAATCACTCAATTCATGATAATATCATCTCCTAAAGATATAGATTCCTTGTATGTAATAACTATATTCTATATTTAATATGAAAACAAGGTCAAAAAATCAATATAAAATACATCTTCTTATCATGATTCATGCTCCAATAACTTATCAATAAATCCAGTAACTATATATAACACATCCAATCTTTTATAAAGACTAACTCTATATAAGAAATCATAATTCATTCCACCAATTCAATATACAGTGTAATAAAATAAAACAATTTAGCACCTTATTGTAATAACAATTATTATGCCCATAAATTTCAAAAAAAATTTATTGATACAAAACAATGAATATAATAATTTTTAGTTCAATAATAGATTAACAATTCTTTCTATATTTAATCCATTTATTGTAAATTAAATTAAATAATGGTGTAAAAATTTAATAAATGCACAAATAAAATTTTAATGTTTTTGGTTGGTTATCTCCCCCAAAAATAATCATGATATTTCCATCATATTCGTAGGGTTACCACATCCTCGTAAGAAAATTCTACAGATTCAGGATTGTTAGAAATAAAATTTAAGAGAAATGTTATCTTAACCAGAGACACATTGTTAAATTCCTCTCAACTATGCTCCCTAATATAAAGATCATTTTCCCACATCAATGAAACTTCCTATATGAAATTTAGATATATAATCTACTTATTCTTAATAAATATTTATAATAAACCAAACCCATACACCCCCTATAAACAATAGAATTTATTAGATTTTTTCTGAGTCATATTTGTGAAGGGAAATTAATACATGAGTGGATATAAAATTGAAACTAAAACATCCTAATATAAAAGGAATCCCCAAATATCAATTTCAATATTCATGGAATAAAATATATTTTTAGGAATCCACCTTTGAGATCACTCAAAACTTATTTAATAGATAAAATACCCACAAATGTTCAATGTTGACTTATCTGGGATATCATATTAGTTCATGTCTTGTTTTTTTATATGAGATAAAAAATATCATTTAGCAAGGATATTCTATGTCATAATCATAATATATTGGTTACATATCTTTATGTTTAAAATTACAATTTTCACAAGTTATAATATTGATTACACTATGTGATTTTTTTAATAAAAATGCATTCCTTGGATATAATGGAATAACATGATTCTAACATAAACATTCTTATTATCGTTTTAGATGGAATAATGAGTTATAAAAACTATATTGTTATTATTTAGGCCACATAAAAAAGTAATTAAATAAATAACATAAATGTTGCTATATCTGAGCTACTCTATACCGTGAAACATATCATATACACTACCCCCAATTACATTTTGGAACACATTATAAATTAAATAAATATATAAGTTTTCAATTGTGAGATTATTGTAAAAGAAATAGTTAAACAAATAGTTTTTATTCACATTTTAATAGGATGTGTATGGACTCTTCTATTGGTTATTTGAAAAAAAATCCTTTTAAAATTTCTTTATTACGGATTCCATTTATCTCTTTTGAGGAAGTACATACTTAAAAAATTGAATATACATAATTCAAATGTTGTTCCACTAGAGAATGATCATTCATATGATAAAAAACTAGTCCAAGAATTGGATCACCTAAATAGTGTTCTACAACAAAATATTATTCATCTGGTCTCTGTTCATTGGGGGAATCAAGAATTTTAGAAAGCTAAATGGGAACTCGAGGATATTGTAATGAAGAAGTTTCTTCACTTGTTTGCATCATAGTGATTATATTTTATGGATGAAATTATTATAAAGGGGTAGAATGTAGCACACCTTGATATTATATTTATTCCTTTGAAATAAATTTTTAATATTCAATAACATTATTTACACACAACCCTGACTCTAAAAAATTCATGATTTATTTTAAGATTTAAAACCTTTCCTTTATTTTGGTGGATATAAACAGGATTTGAAAAATTATAAAATTTATATAGAAATATTTTCAACATTTCAAATATATTAATAAATTTTTAATATAAAATCATTAAATTATATATATAAACATTTCATGATTAAAAAACCTATTGTTGCAGATGAAATTAAATTTATCTCGATCTTGTTATTTTTTATATAAAAAATAAATTGATTACTTCTAAAAAATATTTTAAAATAAATTATTGATAATTTCTGAATAATATTTCATCTATTTGTTATTTAATGGTTAGAAATTATTAAAAATTCGTTTTATGGTAAAGAGATATATTTTTTAAAAAATTGTATTTATGTGCATATTGAGGTTTTGTCATAAGGAATTAAGTAAATCACTGTTGATTAATGAAGATCATTAGTTTTATAGAATATATAATCATAAAATATTTTATAATTCATCTAAAAATTTTTTATGGTAATGAATGGAATTAAATTCAATATTATTGTTAAAATGGTATTTTATAAAAAAAACAGTTCTCATTGTGTATTGTGCATTAATTTTAAAATTATTCTATAAAACACAAAGAAGTTGAATTTTATAAAATTGGCTAAAAGATTAAATCATGATCATAAATTTTTTAAGGTGGAAACATTCATTTTTGTTTATAATTAATTTTAAAAATAATAAAACTTGGTTTCCATGGTAATAGTAAATGTGGTTTACTGGGAGAGGGGTTAAATGATGAGATAAGGGTTAAAATGCATGTCAAAGTTGTATAAATATTATTGGATTATTATATTCATACCTTATCTTATATTAAATTATAATTCATGTCTCTGGGGTGACACATTTATAATAAAATGACTTATTAATATTTAAATAATCTAATTAATTCATTGTGTGTCCCACCTATCACTTATCAAATGGTATCATTTCTCTTGCTTTATTTGTAATCTTTTAGAATTATATCTAATAAAAAAATACATCATAGATACATCCCTTCATTTTTATGCTCTTTTTTCACCCTAAAACTATCCTAAGAAGCCTCAAGTTGTGATTTAAAGGATTTCTCTTAAAGAAGAGGTAATTTTTATACACGTCTCATTAAATGTTTATTTGTTCTTCTAATTCATCTATATTTTTTTATCTATAATAAAATATTGAAACCAATATCATCAAAATATTAATATGTTAATATTATTATGGAAAAACTATTTTTTTATGAATGCCCTGACCCTAGTAGCCTAGAGATTGTGGTCATTTTTATACAATGCTATAGATACAAGAAATCACATCACCGTGTACATATCATTTTATTAGTATTGAAGAACTATATTCATACATTGCTCCCTTATTACATTTTTAATTCAACATGTAACCTCAAAAAATAAAATGAACATATTCTTATTCAAATTTTCAAAGGTTTCCTCTTGAAAACCCGGGGAAACAAAAAAAACGGGTGAGCACAAATTCTCAGTAAGGGTGGAATGACTCAATAATAAGTGAAGAAAAGTAAATAAGGCCTAATAATTATAAAAATGGAAAAAACTAAAAACAACATTCCATAAATAAATTGAGAATGAAAATTTAACCATATATTTTTTATGTATAAATCTCATTGAAAGTAATAACAGAATAATGAATGAACATAATGATTATGTTTTGGATGTCATGTATCTAAAACATGAACCATTATACCATCAAGAATTGTTAAATATGTGAGTAACACACCATCTAATTATTATTGGATTCATATATGGAGGGGTTTTCATTATCTATTTTTTCTCAGGAGACATGTTGCTTCCTTTCTTATAAACTCCAAAATCCTTATGTCATGATTATGATCTATGAATTGTTTGGTGTGATTTTCAAATGAAAATATTATATTCTCACACCCTTATGATTTTGTTATTCTTACATATGATCATTAACTAATATCTCCCATGTTAACCCACATTGATCATCTACGATCATGCTTTAATATATTTACATTACTCATTTTATTAAGAGAGTTTTTAAATAGGGTATGAATAAGAATTATAATTTTTGAGAATAACATTACACTATATGTTGAAGATATGTCCTAAAATAATATGATTATGTATATTGTCTTCAAAGACAGTAAATTTTTATGGTTATATTGAATTTATTTTTGTAATATTTATTTAATTTTATATAAGAGGATGTAAAATTCATGTATGTAATGTTTGGTCCACCTCAACCAATCTAAATGGCAACATAGTGAGAATTTAAAATTTAATTTTGTAGTATAACCCTAGTATCCATTCATCCATTCAATAACTACCTAACTGACTGATTATTTCTCATTGAGGGAGACTAATTACCTTATATATCATATATATTACAAAGTAACCACACCCCATAATGGTTCTATAGAAATATGTACCAAAAACCAATATAGAGGTCCTCTCTAGGTTGATGAAGACATCAACCATGGGGGTTCTATATTTAGTAACTATCACATAGGAAAAATTATATACAAAAAAACCAACATGAATCCATTTACATGTTTAAGAATGGATGAAATATATAGGGTCTCACCATGGAATTATTTTTGGAGTACCTCCCCCTAATGATCATAATATCCAACATGGAGTTCCTATTAACAGCAATGTTAACATTTTCCAAGGAGTTCCTCCATATCATAGCTTCCACTGATGTCATTCAAATCATATACACAAAAACTAATATAGTGTTCCTATGTGTGATGAATAAGACATCAACCATGATATTTATCCTTATATATGCTATTTTAGAGGACCTACTGATGATTAGAGTATTAATTAATTTATAATCAATCACTTTGTCAAGTAATGCGTAAATTATAGTGATATGATTTATAGAGAAAATAATTACAGTCATCCTATTGATGAGAGTAACAACTACTAAAATGTTCCTCTTCATACAAAAGAAGTGATTCACTATGGAGGTCCTCAACATTGAGTCTATCAATAAGGTCTTCCTCAAAGCCTCTATTTGAATAGTAGTAGATATCCTAACCATGATTCAAGCACCATTTATAATGAATTTACTCTCCACATAAAATGTGAAGAAGAACCCATACAGTAGTTCATCTCTATAACATTGAATCTAAATCCATAGTTAATATGATTTTTTATATAAGAGGATGAGATTCAATAAATTCTAAGGAAACTCATCAAAAAATCATCAGTTCTAGGATCATAATTTTACCCCATGATCCTCAATCCATATATAATTATGTTATGAGTAATTGTCACTAAAATCTCATATACGAATAGATATTTTATATTGACATAGTTAATATTTTTATTATTATTCATGGGTGTATTAATGATTTAATAGATGACAATTAATCAACGTGATCTTATTTTCACATTTTTTATATTATGATAAACTTTTATCCTAATTTAAATAATTGTATAACTCTTGAAATTTAATTGTTTTTTTAATCATCTATATTTTAGTAATATCTCTTAAAAGTTTGATCAAAATTGATTTATTCTTTTACTGTATGATATCCAAACACATTGGATTCATTTAAAACTTATGTAATAATATTAAATTAGAAATACATTGGCCCATACAAATAAATGAAATGGAGAAATTGTTTTAGAAAATAGAATAGATTTTACCTCAGATAATGACGAAAAACATAGCCTAGAGACATTAAAATGATGTTCATATAGTTTTAATAGAATGATGAATCCATGATCATTCCCATATTAATTTTAATTGATAAATTCTATAATTATGGAATCTATTTAATTCAATAAAGGAGACAGAGTTTAGAAGTCTTATGAACTAGAAATATTTCTCTTCTATAATTTTTGTGTAAATTTTTTCAATTTGACAAATAAATATAATATTTGGAGGGTGAATGAATAAGATATATAGGAAAAACTTTTATGAAGTCATATTTATACTGTGATTTTATTTATTATGTGTCATAGACACATTGTTTCATAGGATTGAATCTGGATGGAAAATTTTCTACCCCTCAAGCCTATAAATATGACAGTTCACTCCCATTAAAATGTGTTGAAGGAGGAGAATGAGAGGTTATGTTGGAGGATTTGAGGCATGAAGTGTTGTCGATATTATATTACCTCTTTTAATTTTTTCATAATTCTATCTTTTTCACCCGACAACTCTATTAACCTTCACATAGAGGGGTAAAACCATTGAGTGATCGAGAGAGTGTGTATTTTAGATTCATAATGATAGAGTATTTCACTTTATTTTTAACCCATATTTTTCTATTGAATGATTTATATATTCAGCGGTTTATAATTTAGAAAAAAGGACTGTATATATTTTGTTTTGGAATCATTCATTTTTTATAAATTTGGTTGTAGAACGCCAACCCCCGCCCCCATGAAAAGTGTAGTTTTTCTCGATAGAGCAAGTTGTGTTAGATGGTGAGTGTCTAGAAAATGTTGAAATGTGTGTGGAATAGGTGAAATATTCTAGAATTTAATGGTGGATAAATTGGAACATTCCTTATTTTTTCAGAAATGGTTCATGAATTTTTATGGGCAGAGAAGTGGTTTCTAGTACATCATTCAACCGAGGGAGATTGATAAATAGATCGAAGAGTCTTCCACTTTTCATTCAATATGAAGAGTCAGGGTATGATATTTATGAATATGATAAAATTGTGAATTATAATCCTTTCCTAACCCCATCTCATTATTCATCAACTTGTATCCAAACATTATTTTATATTTCCTTTAATCTTTTTAAACTCAATCTATTTCCAAAACAACCTCTACTTCATTATCAAATTTAAGGGAAAAATATGATTATTGAACACACCTATCTGGAGACATAATAGGTCAACCATATTTCTAAATTTTATCATAGAAAGTATTTTTTTTCACATCACATAATAGGAATGTTTCAAAACTTTTCCCCATTTCAGTGGAGGTGGTTCCTACAATTTTTTGTCTTTTCCCATTATTTTATTCATTCACATAAAAATTGAATGATTAAAACCTCAAAAACAAAAATGTTCCAATTAGATCATGAAATTCCAAGAAACACCTTGAATATACATATAAACCTTAATTTTATATTTTAGTTTAATGAAATTTATCTAGTATACCTGAGTGAAACTGCAAGGGTTTAATCTGAAAATTTTATTATAGCGGGAAACTAGAACCATAACCTTAGAGGACTATGTGCTCGAAAAATTCATATTAAAACCAATTATCATTCCATTATAGAGGTACAAAAAATATTTTGAGATGAAACCAAACATGATCCCATTACATAAAAAATTTCATGTCCTGGAAAATGAACATAAAAACAATCATATTAAAGAGTTCACACATGGATGCACTACATTCTATGACAATATAGTAGATGAGGAGTAGGAAAAGTGGAACAAACTCCAATTTACATTAGAAGGATATTCTAAATAATGGTTTTATATTATTCAACCAGGATATGATCATGATTGTATTTTATTATTATGATTATTCATGAAAATTTTACTCCCTACATCTAGAAGCATGACCATTAGAATGTAAATAGATTCCATGACACAGTCATCTCAACATACCCTTTAAGATATTGAGAATGGTTGGAAATGAAATGATCCATATTTAAACATCAAGAAATCTTGGAGAATAAATTTCTTGTCTTATTTTACCAAGATTTAATAGAAAATGAATGAATTCTTCTGGATGCATCATCAATAGGCACATTGATTAAAATGTCACTAGAAGAAGCCAAGGGAATAATTGAGATGATTTCCCATCACTTGTAACAATTCTGTAAAATAGGTACATTCATAAGAGATATTCCTCAGGTATGAAATTACCTTCCATCACATTTAATAAAACATTGTATTGAATGGTTGACCAGTTTGGTGGGATATATTTTCTTGAAAAATGTAGGTGACCAACAATCATTGGCTATGGTATGTGGTTTATAGTCACAACCATATCATTTATCTAACCAATTTTCTGAAATATAGGGAATGTAATATCATGAGGTATCTTTTTAGCTCTGGAAATTACAGGAAAATTAGATATGGAGATAAGCTAAAAAAATTTAATATGGACTTGAGAATTTGTAGAATCAAGATAAACCCCCTATAAAAAACATGTTCCAATACCAACCCTCACACAAGTAACAATTCCAAAACATACCATAGATTAAAAAAAAAATCATATAACCTTACATCATTTCCACACCCACCCACATTCCAAAGAGCCTATTATCATCCATCCACTAGTTCATAACCCCCAATTTAGAGGCAATAGTAGATATCTGTGATTGAGGGGATGAGATACACCATAAATGATTTTTCCAACTAGTTCACTATCTCAGGAAATTCCTTTCAAAACAAACTAGGAAACTCCCAATCCAAACAATCCCAGACCCAAAAGGTTATTTTTTATATTATAAAAATAATAAGTGTTAAAGTATTATCACCACCATTAGCATATAAACTTGAAATAAGACCACTTATGATGAGGTAGAATTATGTTTTTAATTTTGAAAATTATATGGAAATACGAAATTATGAATAAGAGAAATTGGAGGAGGATAAGGGTATTCTGAGGGGGAAGAGACAAGAAGAACCTTTTCAAAGGCATAAATGGGAGATGAAAAATTAACCCACATAATTTCTATCATGGATTATTAAACAAAATATATTTTAAAAAGAAACACTTCCAATTGAAATACTAGACCCCTTCTAGAATGTAGAAATTAATACCCCCTTATTTATAAACTCAAAAAATACAAATTATTATAAAATATGAAAGGATATTTGTAATAAGAATAGGATACATCAGGGGAATGAATGGATAAAAATGGGAAGAAGTTTCTTAACCCTTATCACACAACAATTTCTAACTAAATGTCGAGATCCAGGTATGTTTTCCATTATATGCACCATTGGTACGTTAAATTTATCTAATTATTTATGTGAACTAGGTTCTTAAATTATTTTATATCCACACTTAGTCTACAATTTTTTTCAAATGTCATACTTTAATCCCACAAGAGTGATGGCCTAAAATTTAAATAGATCCAATGTTTTCCCAGGAGGAGATCTAAAGGATGTCCTACTGATAGTAAAGGGTATATTATTCCCAACGGACTTCTATGTGCAGAATATGGAAGAATATATGATCTCATCACACTCACCTATAAATTTGGGAATAAAATTCTTAAATATGACAAAAATCATCATAAGTGTTCATAAAGGGCCACTCACTCTGGAATATGGAGATATCACTATCGACTTAAATATTTTTGAATCCATCAATAACCCATCCGATGATTCCTCCCTCTATATACTCTCCCATTATGTTGGTACTATTCCAATTGATGAATCAGTTATTTTCCATGAATTCTCAGCAGTGTGAATGAATTTTTCGTTTGAATATATCATGAAAGATGTGGATTCCCAAAATAATGGAGATTCCAATTTCTTGTGTGAGTAGGAGGTATCATTTAAAATATTTAATGATTTTTTAGATGACGAGGAAGATTATATGGTTTATTAGGTGTAGGTGGTTCAACAATTATATGTGGGGAACATGATTCTAATTTCATCCCTTGAGAAACTCCCAAATATATAATTAAAAGCACTCTCTTCTGATTTGAAATATGTGTACCTCAGAGAGGGAGATAAATTACCAATGATAAATACAAACAATATGTCTAAAATCCAGTAAAAAAATTTTATTGATATTTTGAGATATAATTTCCATGAAGTAGGGTAGAGAATAAGTCATATACTAAGAATAAACCCAAAAATAATCTCACATATAATTCTTATTGAGGGAGATTCATATCCGTTTAGATATCCTGAAAGTTGGTTCAATCCCACCATAATAGAGGTTGTAAAGATGGAGATCAAGATGATCTTGGATGTTGGGATCATCTATCCAATATAAAATTCACAATTTGTAAGCCCCATTCACGTAGTTAAAAAAATAATTTTCCTAACCACTGTGGGGAATGAAAAGAATGAAATAATCCCATTGAGAATTCAAAAATAGCTAAGGTGTATGCATTGATTTTAGGATATAGAAACAGTTCACATGAAAATATAATTCCCACATCCCCTTAATCTATCATATAGTAGAGATCTTGGAAGGGAGAACTCAATATTGTTTTTTGGATGGATTATAATTTTATATTCAGGTACCTATTTCTCCTGAGGATCAAGATAAGATAATCATTACATGCCCCTTAGGTAATTTTTCACATAAAAAGATTAAATTTGGATTATCTAATGTTCCTGGTACATTTTAGGGGTTCATGGTAAGTATTTTTTTATCAAATTTAATATTTCATTGATGTTTTCTAAGATGATTACACATTTTTCGTAAATAATATTGACCATTATTTGAAAAATCTCGATATTTTTTGGAAAACAACATTCAAATTAATATTGTTTTAAATTATAAAATGTTTCAGTACAAGGGATAGAGATGATTTTTCCTTGGGCATTTCATTTCCACAAAATTAATTGATGTGGATACGTCAAAAATTGATGTGATAAATTCATTTCCAAACCCAACATGTTTGAATAATGTAATATCATTTTTAGGACAATCATTTTTCTATAGGAGGATTGTAAAACATTTTAGTATGATTTATCTCCCTCTCACTAAATTTTTTTTAAAGATGTTGATTTTGATTTCAATGTTTCATGTAGTGAATCCTTTGATGAGTTGAATAGGATTTTGATTATACCACATACAATGCATCCACCAATTTGCGAAGAACCATTTGAGCTACATTGTGATTATTCCAACCAACAAATTAGAGTAGTCATTTCTCAATAAATTAAGGGTTGGACTCAAGTCATTGTATTTAACTCAAATACCATTGATGCTACTCAATTCATTAAAAAACCCTTAGAAAATATATTTTTTATAATTTGTTTTGTATTTATAATTATTTTGATCATACCTTCTTGTAAAAAAGTCATCGTGTTTTCTGATCATGAAACTCTTAGATACATGATGGAGAAGACTGAAGCTAAACCTAGGATTGTGAGAACGATATTAATACCACATCTGTTCAATATAGAAATCAATGAAATGTAGGTATTTGACAACCAATTTTCGGATCATTTATGTAGACGACCCGACACTACTGTAGCTAAAATTCCAAGAAAAGTACTATTGAATGATCACATTACATGAGAGAATATGTTCTTTATTGAAAGATAAGTGACTTAGTATTCTTATATAGAAAATTATCCAGTAAAATATTTTGACACATATCATTCAAATTATTCCCAAATTCAAAAACTGAAATATGGATATGGATATAACATTTTAGAAGATCCATTTCATTAGAAGATTTGTAATGACCAAGAGATAATATAATATTTCCTAAGAGTGAAATTGGTTATGTCTTTTAGTTTTTAAATATTTTATATTATGGAAGCCACATTGTACCCAAAATTATAACATGAATGGTTTCATAATCATGAATTTATTGTCCAACCCTTTTGAAAGATTCTCATGAATTTTGAAAAGGGTGTCAAAAATGTTAGTTTGTGGAATCATTTCAAAGAGAAAATAAATTAAATTATTTCCTAATAACTTTTTTAACATTTCTTATGTATATGGGATATATTTCATATGACCTTTACTAATATAATTTCTAAATTATAATATATTTCTTGAAGTTTATGCTGTTTATAAATAGGTAAAAACTAAGTCCACTAGGACATACGATGCAGATGTTTTTTTATTTTTTCAAGGCTAACATATTATGTATGTTTAGAGTGGATAGAGATATCATCAATGATCAAGGGACTCACTTTTTAAAAGGATAATGGAGGTTTTTTTGATGATGTATGGGGTGAATCATAAAGTATCAACTCCTTATCATCCTTAGAAAAGTGGACAAGCTGATGTGTTAATAGTTAAATCAATAGAATTTTGGATGAAAACAATTAAATCACAAATGAAGTTTTGTAACAAAAAGATAGAATATGAATTATTTTATTAACGGAAATAATATAATTCCCTATTTGGAATGCATCCAAATTGGACGCTTTGTTAGAAACATTATCTCATACCAATGGAATTAGAGGAACAACTATTTTTGGAAATAAGAGAGATAAATTTCGATGTTGAAGGCACCAGGAATGAGGGAAGATTATAGTTGTAGGAGCAGGATGAAATTATAATAGAATAATTTGAAAATTACAAGATTTAAAAATAGAATAAAAAACATTTTCTTATGAAAATATGATCCAACTAATATAATTCCACCCTTTAGACAAACTGTTCTTAATCAAATCAATACTTATGCACATTCCTATAAACATTGTTTAATATGTGAAAGTATATTTAATGATACATATTGATATTCATTCAGTGTTGTCTTTGTTTTAAAAAATGCATATCAAGATCAATTAATTATTCATGGAAATGGTCTGATAAAATTCTATGGTACTATTCCATCTAATCCAGTGGAGAAGATCACAGTCCTGAGCCTGTTTATCAATAAAATCCATTAGATCAAATCTGTCTTTTACCCATTATTACTCAATATGATTCAATTTAAAATATTATTATATTTAAAATAAAATTTAATTCATTGAGGACACTACATCATTTATGTGTGGGGGGAGGTAACCTTTTTATTTAGTTTATTCAATTTTTGTTTTTCCTCTTTTTTTAAAAAAGTGTTTTATTTTCAATTTTTTCATGATTGTTTTTTTGTGTTTTAAAACATTATATATGAATTGATTACATATGAAGAATTTGAAACCGGTTTCAATGTGTGAACCTATTTTTTCCATGAAACCGAGCTTAAATCAATGTTGAAAATATCTTTGTTTCAAGCTTAAAACATTGATAATTTCATTAAAAGATCATTGATTTTTGAATCTAATTCCACATATCACTACCTACATCATTGAAATTACATTCTTGTGATACATCTAAACCATTTTTAATTATATTATTCACATTCACCTCTCTTCCAAAAAGAATCGAACCAAGCATTATTTAACCAAAATTTGATTATTCATATCACCACATGTTGGTTTGAGGTAATTCTTTTTTAAATGATTGAGGAATTTATTTTATTTTAAATACTCATTTTCATTATAATTCATTTTATTTTATACATAACTAAAATTTAATCCTCTAATCCCCTATAATCAATGAATAACTTGTAAGGTTATCCACATTACAATACACTTTTAGATATATAGAGAACTCTTTATGTTAAATTTAATAATCTAGTTGAACTTAATGGTGTGGGGAAGATGTATAATGTATTGTTAACTAAATTTGTTAAAAACGAATTGAAAAACAAAATTATTAAGATCTATTTTTGCTTATAGGAACTCATTATATTGAAATCAATTCATTTTCTAGGGAATTCATGGTAAGAGAGGTTGGGCCTTTCTAGAGCATCCAATGGATAATGAATATTGTGCACATTTAGAGATGTCAATATAAATTATGGTTGAGAGGATTGAAATTTTATCTACTAGAATGTTCAATGGTGTAAAAATTTCAATTATTTCTCATTATGATGGAGATTATTTTCTACTAAGGAGAGTGAGGAGGATACCATACAAGAGTGAAAATTAAAATCATGCATTTTTATTCTGAATGAGAAAACCATTCCTCATTCATTCATAATATTTATAACATCTATACTCTACCAACTAGAATCCATAAAAACCTTCACATGTCCTCATTATAAACTCATTTCCTTGACAAGAATCAAGTGGAGATATAGGAATTCATCATTCCTATGGTGACTCTTGCATATGTTTGGATAAGAAAAGACTACTGAAAATTTAGATTTGTGAGAAGGGAAAAATTTTGAGTGATGTAAATGATTTATGAGAACGGGATGAAAAAATTAGTAAAAGTATACTGAATGATATGAATATAAAACTTGTAATAATGGTCTTTGAGGAGACATGATCTTATTTGTTCCCTGGTAAGAAATTGGTGGATCTCATTGGTATGTGTTTTGAATTTCCATTGATTTTCTTTAGATGTTAACTTGTCCAGGAGTCCACATGCTAAGTGTGGAGGAATTGATAGTGTAATTTTTTTATTTTTCATGTAGTTTTTAATGATTAAATGTCTTCAAATAAATCAATGTGAGATTAATTTCATTATTTTATTTTTTTTTGTGTAATTATGGCTTAATAGTGAAATTATTTTAATTATGGGAATTTTGCAGTTTTCTATATGATCATTATTTTCAGAACATCATTTAAAATTGTGATCAAAATTGAGAGATAACATTTTTTAGTATTTACTTTTTCATGATATTCACGTTTTTCTTCTTAAAAAAGACTAAATTATAAATCCACTAGTCCCCAAAAATAAATATATTGGAGAAATTTTTCGTGATGATAAAATGGGACCAACCTCAATTAAAGAGGAATAACTAAGCCTATAGATATAATTATTAATTTAGTATAGCAGGAATAGAATGATTTATCCTTGAATCATTTTGAAATTCTATTTATTTGATAAATTCTATCATCAAGGATTCCATTTAATGAAACAAAGTAGAGGGATTAGAGATGTTTTCTTTGCTAGAAAAGGTTTTTTTAGTAATTTAGGTAAAATATTTTTCCCTTTATCAAAATAAAATGATGTTTGGTGGGATTATGAACACGGGAGAGAGGGATAAATTTTATGAAGACAGATTTATGATATTTTTCCATTTATTATGGTAAAAAAGAATAAAACATTCAGATGAATGAATCTAGAGGAAAATTTTTACACCATTGATGCATATAGATATGATTTTAGAATTAAATTTAATTTTATTGAATGAGGATAAGGAGAGGCTATGATAGTGGATTTAAAACATCATATTCTATGGATTTTCTATTTTCTATTTTTTAGTTTCATAATTTTTTGTTCATCCCCTTTTATCTGTATTACCCTTCACATGGAGGGGTAAAACCATTAAGTGAATGGGGAAAATAGTGTTTCACCATTTTAATGTCAAATTATTACACTTAAATTTAAATTTTTTCATTTCTATTGAATGATTTTTATTTTCAATTATGTCTAATTCTCTTAATGCTATTTTATTTTTTGATTTTTATTAATTCAATTTTTACGGCATTGGTTAAAGAACATTGAGCACCATCTATCTTGTGAATTTTGTCTTAATCGAGAATATTACATTAAGTGGTGATTGTCTAGAGATATATGGCACATGCGTGGAATAATTGAAAATATTATAGATTTAAAAGTTGAAAACTATTATCCAGACATTCCTTAGTTATTTTTGAATGGTTTGTTAATTTTAATGCATATATGTGTTTTTTCCATTATTTACTTCAACCATGGGTGATAGATAACTCAATTGAGGAGTATCAGTCCTTTAATTCAATAGGAAGAGAGGTTTAATGATCTTTATGATTTTTATGACATTGAAAAAGTTGATTATACACTGACCTCATCACTCTCTTCATCAACTTTTTTTCAAACATTATTTCTATTTTCCTTATTTATTTTTAAAATATAAGAATTTCAAAAACAACCTCTATTTATTTATCAAATTTATGCGTCAAATATGATTTTTTTTGCACTATTATCTTGAGACATATTAGGTTAACAACTTTTCTGCAATTTATCATAGGAAATGTTTGTTTTTTCCACACCCCTTGATAGGCACAAGTCATAGAAATAGAAAACATACTACCTTATTATAATATATTTCAAAAATGGAACAAAAAAAAATTGTAAATTAAACAATAAACATCAAATCAAAATCATAATAAATGAATTACTCACATTGTTGTCATTGTCTCTAATGGTATTAGAAAATATTACTCTAAAAAATACATATTCTGTTAATTTCCCAATGAACTCTTCTAGAATGTATATTTTGAATTGATTAATATTGTTTAAATAACATTTTGATTCATCCACTATAGTTTAATGTGGCTCTGGTGATATGTTTGTAAACTTTGAGGGAGCTAAAATCCATGGTATATACTAGCCTCCATCAACCCATTAATATACTATACCAAATTTATTATTATTGAACCATATTCTATCAAAACCTATCCTAGATGGGCCAATGTCATGACTCCACTAATACCACCTCCAATAGGATAGATGTTAATGACTAGCACTGAGTAGAAATATCCTTCAATTTATAGTCATTTTATTATGTACATGTACAAACAAAAACATATCCAATACAAAAAATGATGAAATGTAAATAATGCCTAAATAACACTATGCAAACAATGCATTCATAGCCCATGTATCTCACTATAGAGTATAACTGTAAATGTGAATGATTTAATCTTGGGAAAATATATTCCAAAAAATAGTTTGTAACCACATATACAACCTATAAGAAAATAGGAACTATGACTTCTGTTTGAACATAGGAACACACCTCATCTGTCTAGCCTCACAATATGCCAGCTAGTCTTGGTCAACTGTAGACTTTTTCAAAGGGTTAAATTGACTTCATGAGACACATAACATGTGTGCAAGGCCCATGAAAAGGTGAGTACAACATTACATAGTAGTACACCCCAATACCATGAATTAAATAACACAATGTAATTACTAAAAATGAAATTCCACAATGAAAATACATTCATCTCCACCCAGGTATATGCCTACATCACATGTACCAAGAATATCCATATATACTCAATCCATAACACACATTCTAGAGTTAATCCACATATAATTTCAATATATAGGATTTTTTGAAGCACTCATGCTATGGGATAATTAACACCTCAATCTATGATATCATTATAGAATCATGAAGAGATCTAGCTCATTTGGGTCCCACTCAACATGAACACATTGTTCAAGGAATACTATGATACACAGAAAGGGGATCATACCTAAATACATTAAGGGATAAAATGAATCATGACTAGAAACACCAGGGGATACCACATATCCAATCTGGATCAACATGATATGTGTAGCGTCGTACACATCCACAATGGGGAATACCACGAACCCTATAGATGTGGCTCATAAAATAGAGGATCTTTCTTATACACATTGGAAAATACTACTAACACTAATGATGTGGCCCACTTGATGTAAGAACTATTCCATGATTTCAAATGTTATTTTGATTCCACCAAACACTTATGTAGGTGATAGAGGATAATGCTTCAGTCCCTTGGAGGGGTACCACAAACCTATCTCAGACTTGGCCTCTAGAGGGGATTACAATCCAGTTATGTGGATGTAATTCTGTACAGAACCCTCAAGTAATTTCCTAACAAATTCTATCAACCAATAATGGTTGAACCTCACATATAAAAACCTTATCTCAATTTTTTTTTTCTTATTTGTAGGGTTCCAACACCACCGACATCACATTAGATGGGCTTACGATTTGAATGTTAGAGTAGTTCGATGTTTGGGGGGTCACTGGTCCCGTGGACCGACCATGGAGGACGTCCTCCACTGAAGATGGACTGGACCGACCACCCCATGGTTATAATTGTCTACTGTAACCCGAACATTCGTGGTCTCACAATAGCTTGAGTGATGGTGGCTCATGTCCGACTACAGTGGTCGACCGTGGCCTAGTTTCAGCCAAGCCGGTTGGTGTGCAGGCCTCCTGGAATGGCCTGATCCAAACGATTTTTGGATACATCCCACGTAGCCACTATGGCTCTACTGAATCCTATAGCCCTATGTCTCCCCACCTTTGTTTCCCCAACAGCTCCACCTCTACATCTAATGACCTTCGCTATTTCCTTCGGTCAACGTCACCCTGATCACCACCACCTTGGTTAGCTGATGTCACCACCTCACCTTACCAGACTTCTGCACCCGACCCATGATTTTTTTAATTTTTTTACACCACCATGCCACCATTGATGATTATAATTTGAAATAGTCATGTATCTACCTCCTTGGGTCCCAATCTACACAAAACCTACTATTGTTTTCAGTTTTCCTCAAAACCGGGGGTCTCATCATGTACAATGAAACCTGAAAAGTTGATCCATTGACATGGGTGGACAATGGTGAAGAACATAGAGAACATGGAAGAGAAATCAGGAATGAACACTATAAGGAATGTATCATGTCCTTTGTTCTTTTCAGCCACTTATTGTTCTTATTAGAACAATTGATCCAGAAGATTATGTAAAACAACCCAAGTAATCCCGCCAATTATAAACCATCAAACAATGATGGAACAATGGATCAATATGCTTATGTATTGAATCATGTTTATCGTGGAAATAAATAATGGAAAACCACAATGAAAAAACCACCCTTCCTCTATTTGTATCACCCGGTGATGAATATTGGTCATCGCATCATCATCGATCCATGATTCATCGAATTCTAGGGGCGTCATTCGATCTATCAATTTTCATTTGTAAAAGTTATATACATTGGTTTTTATCCACATATATTTAAAATATTCAAGGTTATGAGGCTAAAGTATAATTTGTGACAATATTTATCAAAAAAGTGAGTCTTTGCATCAATAAAAAATTATAAAATTATTTTATTTAAAATTACGCCCTCCATGACTTTTTCAATAGTCTGGATATGTAGAAAATAGTTATGTTATGGCTATGGTAAATTAAATAATCTAAATTAAATGGGGCCCTTATATTTCTTATCATTACACCCATTTAACAGTTATTACTATTTTTAAGGAAAATTTTGCAATCATGCTATTAAAAGTATAATATTTTTCAAATAATTTTTTTATAGAAATCCGGTCCTCAGAATCACATGCTTTTTCAGCGCCCAGTCTCAAAAACATTCTATATAATTTCTAAATTTAATACATGGGAAAATATGATTTGTTAATTATTCTATATCTCCAATTTAAATAACGGGATAATCTTTTTCATTTCAACTACTGATATATATCATAAACATAAAATGTATAACTCCTAAATATATTAATCAAGAAATTATAGTATGTGGATCACTCTATCCTCACTGTAGTCCTCATCTAACATATAACATGAGAACTATGATAACATATCTTTATAGATTTAATGAAAAATTATGATTCATGATTGTTTTATCCCACATTCAGATATTAGGGTACTGGGAGATATGATACACTATACTTCATCCCTTATGTCTATCATCAATATGATCCTTGAGAGTTTAGCTATAAATCCTTCCCATCGATGATTATTGGATGGGGAATGCAACATTTTCACACCATATGAATGATAAAATGTTAGGAAATAAACTTTATTACCCCCAAGATATTGGCTATTTTTTATAATGGTACATAATACATATAAAAAAATCATGGGATTCAATTTTTTAGGAGTCTTGTGATACTAGATTCATAAAATATATTTACCATACATTGGAATGTTAAAGTAATTTATATAAACACACTAAAACATTATTAATTCTTATCGATTCTCCTATGGTCACTTGTTCCATATTTATGTTTGTTAAGAAAATAAGAAAGTAATGTAAATTTTTGACCAATAAAGCTGACTATGGGGTAGCGTAGAACAAAAGATCTCATGAAATAAAAATTCCATACACAATTTGGAAAAAATAGTTAAAAATAATAGTTCCAAGAAACTAATAAAATAATTATAATATATCTATAGATAATATTAAAATATATATGAATAATAACATGGTTAATAATTAGTCTTAATGTAATGGAACACATAATGTCGAGAAACATAATCACACTATAAATGCCTCAAACAAAACATCCAACATAAATGTGATGAAATGAACCAAATACATATTCTAGTTTTAACAGTTATTCCTATAGATGCATTGAAGGGTTATTTAATTCAAACTACCACCCCTCATATTAAAATTCCAATGCATTATATATATGAATAATTTTTATAATCAATACATGACATTATTTTCACAATGTAACCTCATACATAATAATTTACACATAATCAATAGTTATCAATATAGAAATAAAGACTATTTTGAATCTTAGTATATAACTATTTTAAGGATTATTATGGATATCTATTTTAATATCCATCAACCATTTTAGATACTATATTATATTCACTGTGATTTAGAAGGTATACATATCATAATAATGGTAATATAGTTGTAGAGTAAGATATATTCATCTTATAATGATATACATGGAAATTATTCATTGAATATAATATTTTTACTTAATAAGAGATCGATAAATTGATATAAAAATAACTTTTATAAGTTCATGAGTATGTGTCACACATATCGGAAACATGAGAGGGTTGATAAATTTTTATAAGTAGAATCCTCACGGTTAGTATGTTTTGATCATCAATGTTTAAATTTTACCAAAATCAAGATAAAATATAAAAAGAAAAAATATAGGCTACCATAGATATATCGTAACCATATTTCATTAAATAATGTCCCATTAATATAAATTATACATATATAAGTCCATAAATAAATGACATGCCTAAGGATTTAGTTAGATTTTATTCTTGTTAAAACCTTTTAAAATTATATTAAGTTATGAAGTTTTTATAATGATATAGAACAATGATATTTCATTAATATTTATGTATGTGATATATAATAATAAATAATAACAACATTTGATAAGGAAATTTAAGGATTTCAAAATTATTTCAATTTGGAATACAATGAGAAGATTAATTACTCTTACATAGAAATATGGCACCATAAATATTGAGAAAGAACACATTCAAAATGTAAGAACTAAATATAGGGAATATTTTTTTTCGATATAAGAGGTAAGCCATGGTAAAAAAATTTAGTGTTTTTTAGAATAAGAGAATCATTGGATTTATAAGAAATAATTGAGACTTTTTTTTATTTTTTTGTTCTTAGGATTAGAAATATGGAGTACATATAATTAAAATATATTCAATTACATTTTTTTAAATTAAAAATATTGTGGTTAAAATTTATTTATTTATAAATTTGAGTCAGTTTTAAGTATTACTCATTCTATATAAATTATGTATACACAATATGATTTTTTTAAAACATTATTTTTTATTTTAGAATTTTGGAATCCCATTATATGTTTAGAAATTGATTCTTATCCCATAAAATATTGTATACAAAAACATTAACATATTTTATTAAGTATTTAATTAAATTAGTTATTAAATTTTTTTATATCATATGGAATCATAAAACATATATTGAATTATTACAATATTTTATTATATACATTAATTCATGAATTCCATGAGAAATTATTAAAAATTATCCATTAATTAATTTCAATATGATGATTCCAAATATACATATATTATAAAGAATGTAATTTTATATATTTAATGACATTATTTATTATATAAAACACATGTTGTAATTCAAAATAACGTGCTTTGTAACAAAAGTTTTTATCTTTTTTTAAAAAATCATATATTTATTCTACGACATAACGGTGTAGTTATATTATTATTTATAAGTTTATATATGACATTACTAATTATTTATTATATTATTAAAAAACTATATTAATCAATTTTTTAGTCACTTGTTTGTATAATGATAACATTTCTATTACAATTTCCAAATAGTGATGTAATTATTTCAATGGCCTGATTTTAAATGGCCACCTTACATTTCTAATGGTCTTATTACCCCTTAAATATTATGTAATGACGAAGAATATTATATAAGAATATCAACTTTTAAATAAATATCTGTTCCATAGTTAGTGATATATTATAGTATAAATCACATGATCCACAAAATAAAAACCTATAAGAGTTATTATATTATTTTACAAATATCTAATTAAATGAAAAATATTCCTAATAAAATATAAAATTATAAAATATGATAATGAAATCAACACAAATGAAATAACTATATTTAGAATATTGGTATCAAATTAATTAATCACACATGGGAATAAATTTTTAAAAAAACATTTGTAATTTAATAAATAATTAAAAATGAAAAATATAAAACTTCAGAGTTACTATTATGAATAAAAAATGGTGAAATAGAAATTATTTATATGTAGTGTTAAAATAATGTGACTATATAAAATATGACCATTATAATTATTACATTACCATTATGAATAATAACCTTACAACTAAAATATAAAAATGATAACTAGATTTGCAAAAATATATTTTGGTGTCTTATGAATAAAATATTATAAATTTATGAGAAAACAAAACTAATTGAATGTATTGACTATGATGAAATAAATATTTGACAAAATAAACTATAACTATATATTTTGAAAACATATATGATTTATATTTATTCTAATACATTTTTTGATAAATTTAAAATTTCTAAATGGAAAGTATGTTTTTAAAATAATTAATAATTATTATTTATAAATATATATAACATAATAGTTTTAAAGTAATAAGTAATATTTTAAGGGTTAAAATATTGATCGTGACATAATATAATCATAATTAATCAATAAATATAAATTTTATTAATAATTTTTTTTATATATTTAGGAAATTATTTTTATAAACTATATATTTGATTTTGGGATTCAATATTTAAAAATTATCTCAATGTTTTATTTTTAAATTTTTAAAAGTAATTTTATTTTTAGTGATTTATAATATTAAAAAAATAGCGTTTTTTATATTATAAGTTAAATACATTATTAATTTCTTATTTCATGATGCATGTTACAAATATCTCAAACATTAATGCCCCAATTAGTATATATATTTTAAATAATCATCATTATAGGTATTCCAGAGAAAAATTACGAAACATATGTATATTATATTAAAAACTCTTATCTCCTCCCTTTAGAAATTCTACCCTTGACAACACCACCTCACCTCACACAATAAGTTCCTTATATTGATATATATCTATAAAAATACCTCATGTAGCTATATTTATAAATTATTTCCATATAGTTTTAGTGATATTGTGATGATTTAATATACTTATATAATTTAATAATGGGGAAATGATAATTTTATTTCAAAGGTATTAATAATTGATTATTTTATTGAAACCATTTTTCCCCTAATTAATGTTTAAAATTATCCATGATTTTATTCTAATATGTTTATGTTTCAAATATTTTTTGTTCACAATTATAAATTGATGTAATAATTTTTTAGAACATTAGATGTTGTTGGAAATGACTTATGTCACAATAATATATTTTACTTGAAATATTATTCTCATAATATTTTAGTGATCTTATGTTTCTAAAAATTCTATGTTCTCATTTGCAAAAAAAATCAGTTTTAGAGATATTTGGATTCTTTATGTGGATTTTTTAATCTATAATGTTACGAAATCTATTTTTTTGATATTTTTTATTATAATGTTTTAAGGTTTATATTAATTTTTACATTATTCATTGTGTCCCACAACTACTTCTCTCTTTTTTAGAAGTGGTCAATAAGGTAATTTTTGGGATATATAAGATAATTTTTCTTTTTCAAGTTAGATATTTGGGGATCTACACCATAAAAATAATTTTTTAATATAATTTATCCTATTCCATTTAATTTAATTTTAAATCATAAAGTAAAACATTTTTTTTCTTACCTAACATGTGATAAAATTAAGTAAATCTATGTAAGATAATATTCACAAACAAATACATTAATGTTTTTTAGTTGTTGTGTGTTTGATAACATCAAATAAAGTAAATTACCCTACATGAATTAATTTTTCAAATTTCAAAGAAAAACACTCATAGATCTCAAGAATATAAGGGTCGTTTGATTATTTATGAGCCCAACTGACATTGAGATGATTGAAAATTGGATCAATGTTTGGTTTATCTACGATTTTTTCTATAAATTTTTTAATATTATGTGTGAGAAAACATTAAGGTTTAGGATGGAGACAAAACTGATTATAAGATCCAATGAAACAATTCTAAAGAATATAGTTAGAGCTCGATGGAGTTAATGATTTTATATCAATGAAGGATTAGATTTGAGTATTTAATGAAAAATGAGCGAATTGTAGTTTATCTAATTATTGATTTCATCTATGTCAAAAGTTTTCATTTTAGGTGATTATGACTGAAATCTATGTGTTGATCGATTGAATCATAGAAATATTCAATTGTCAGTTCTCCAAATTAGATTTTTCAAACACTTGAATTATATTAGTACAATGATTCTATTAAAAATATTGGTTTAATTATGATGATGAACCTGAATCCAAGACTTATCATTGGAGAAGATTAATAAAGTCTATGATCTCAAAAAAACTATTGCGATGGTTTCTTCTGTTCGTAAAAAAAAATCATGTTAATTAAAAAATTATATGGGACTTCATATATTATATTTATAATAGATTAGAAAAGGAATGTAGTTTGAGATCTATGGATTATAAATTGTAATCACAACTCAATAAAGAGAGTATTTTCCCAAATTTAGGTCGATTTAGATAAAGTGTTTAAGATGATTGACCCATTTGAAGAATTGAACACAATAATGATACCTATAAATCATCAAACCCAAAAGTCAAAGTATCTGACTAATTTTGTTTTATGTACATAAAATTGGTGACCAAGGTAGAAAAATTAGAATATATTGATCATTTGTATGATTTTTTATTCTACGAGGTTGGATTCATGACGATAATGGTGGGAACTCTGGTTCTATATTTCATATGGTTGAGTTGTTATTCTAGTTTTAATATAATATATTCGACTTTGTGCCTCTGAGAAACAATGATTTATTATGTTGTCCTAGAACTAAGATGAATTCAAGGATAGATGAATGTGAACCTCAATTTGGAGCTATGATTATACAAGAATCTTAAGGAATATTCTTGTGGTGCAGTCTACTGGACATGATCAAATTGATGACGGGATTTGATTTTCTCCAATTTTATGGATGTGAAAATGTGTTTTCATCCTTGTTGAATTATTACTCATTGATTTTATTTATTTACAAGTGTCAATATTAGAAACTGATGAAGGAAGATACAATGGTACTAGAATGATCACTCGGTTCTATTTTAGTTGGATATACATGATGTCATAAATTGGGTAAACTTGAGAAGTTAATATCACATGAAAATTATAATAGTGATTACTGAATGATGTTTATGTTTTTTCCTCACATCATTAAGGGTTTTGGGACTTTTAAATCATTAGTGAAAATAGTTGAGGGTATTATATTTGTAAAATGTTTAATTTAATTCATTAATTCTGAACAAAATTAAAGGCAGATTGAATTTCCTTTTGACATCCAGAGTGGGGATAGAGAATGATAATTAAGTAGTGTTAGAGCTCCATAGTATTGGAAGATCAAGGGGATATTTCTAATATTTTTCTTATTTATTATTCTCTTGATATTTAGTTTCGTAGGTCTGACTTCAAATTTATTGTTATTTAATTTTTTCTTATGGAATAAAATTATTTGGTTTCATCTTTTGCTTCTTCACATCATTATTTCTTAAATAGTGCATTCACCTCTAAGAGTTAATTTCTAGAACTTCAGATTCATTCCATGATATTGATTATAATTGTAATTTTTTAAATATTTTTACCATTGGATGGATCATTAAGTGATGAAATATAATAATCAACCTTGTGAATGTTAAACTATTGGTGAGAAAATTAACCTAATAAATTTTCCAGATGTTCATTTATTTAAATTACCATGAAAGAACAAATATATTTCATACTAAAATTTTAAAATTCCCATTTCATTCTCTCGTATTCTCATTCATTTCTATTTATCATTTTCATTCATTTTATCTCATAAAATTACTTTAAAATCATCAATAAAATTATTTTTATCATCATTTTTCTCAATATATTCGTTTCTTTTAATTATTGATTTCTTTTTTTCATTCATTCTACTTCACATAAATTTTATTTCCCAATAGATTCGACTGCTAAATTTCTATTATCTCATATATTTTTAGTTTATATTTTATATGAGTTTAATAACATGAATGTAATTTTTTTAGTATTTATTTCAATGATGGAATCACATATCCCAAAGAAAATATTTAACAGAAACATATCAAAAAAATTATCCAAAAATAATTCACAAAAATTCCTAAAAAATAATATATGACTATTATTAAAAATATCTATTTATTATTGATAATAAAAATAACAATTATTATTTATCATGATCTATATAAACTAAATCCTAAAATTAAAAAAAAATTAATATATCTAGGAAATTAAAATAATCATGATGAGGATGATTTAGGAGAGAAAGCTGTTGAAGTTAATGAAATAATTTTTAATAATAAATTATTAAAGAGAATCAATTTCATTATACGAGGGAGTGAAAAATACCTGAGGCGTAATGAAACCCTTGATTTATTAGATAGAAACCTTGGTCCTGAATGTATATGATGAACTAAAAAAATATCATTGTTTCCTACATTTGATGAAATTATAAATGTAAACTATTTAGTATTTATTTGTGTTATTTACAATATATTGGAACAAATTACATTGCAATGGTTGAGTGATAATGAATTTAAAATGTGTGTTGACGTTTTTATTTAAAGGTAAATTAAAGAAATTATTTTCGAATATTCATGAAAATGTTTATAATACATGTTAAAAGTTTAGATCTCCTTCATTTTGAAATTTTTTCCTCAGATTTTAAAGGAATTATGAGAATCAAGATTAATATATTCCATCAAGATGATTTGATGACCTTTCATGAGTCATGGTATTGTTTTATGAATCATTATTGGTAGAATATTCATCATCGAATCCATTCTTACCTAATTGTTGGTGCCTTATATGATGGATTTTCTACGCCTCATGAGATAATTTAGTTGACCAAACTTCATGTGGAAATTGTAATGAAACAATTAATGTGAAGTTTATAAAATTTAATGACAATTCATTGAATTCACAACAAAAAAAATTAAGTGGAAAACAGTGAATAAATGAGGACATGACAGTAGCTCTAGTAGAGAAATGTATTATCCATTTGTTAAAATAAAGGAAAAACTCAATCTATAATGAACCAAAATTTATAATCAGGTATAAACTGAATTAGATATCAAAATTCAATCCAATCTCTTAACGTTTACTATTTTAAATGTGGGATGTTTGAATACATTATAAATTCTTTCCAAACTTCAACACGCCTATACAAACACATGATAATTTCTATATTTAGGGATATGGTTCTAGGTTTCAACAAAGGTATGTTCAATTTTAAAATAAATAAAAAAATTTTATATTATTTATCAAAAACATTAATTAAAAGACTAAGGAATGATCTAACAATCGCTACATGTATTCCTTTAACAACCTAAATCATAATATCAACACCAATTAGGGGATGAATATTTTAATTTACAAGGTTCTATTTAGAGAAAAACACTTTATAATTTGGATAAAATTATGAGTATGATAAGCTATCAAGAGGAAAAATGAAAAATTTAAATCATTGATATATTCACTCTATTCAATTAAATAGATAGAGAGTTTGATGCTCGAGAAATAGGAATGATTCCAATTACCACTAAAATAAACCTCGGTGATATATTTAGTGTTATGATTACTATTATTGGTTTAAAAACTCATAAAGAAGTATGATATGACTCTATGAAATTTAAAATTAGAAATATGGAAAAATCAAAACACTATAATTTGTGAAACAATGAATTTAGAATTATAGAAAGAACTGATAATAATCATATAAAAAGATAAATTATATTTTTAAATAAATAGTAAAATAGAATATAAAATAAAATATAATAAAGGGAAGGAAATTATTATAGTAGAAAGTGGGTAAATGACTTCTATTCTTATGAATTTTACCCAATCTATCTATTTCTATCAATTATTAAAATCCAAAAACTAAAAAACCATAATTAGTCTATTTTTTATACATAAAAACCTTCTTCAAGTGAATATTCCATTTATTATAGATCTAATTTAAATTTTATAATATTTAAAATCTCTCTAGAAAATATTTACAAATAAAAAAATCGTCGACTAATATCCCACCTACAACCTGAATAATCTGTGAAGCATTTCCCTTCAAAAAAAAATTCCACCAAAACTAATGATCCATTGACTTACTTCATTCCATTCACCTAGGGGAATAATGGTCATTTAAACAATCTTTGTGGACTTGGTTAAATAATTAATCATCTTCCATGGTCAATATTTTCATATTTTGGATTATAACAATCTCAACCCAACGTTATAGTTTTTCAACTTTCTAGTTGATATTTCATTCATCTGAAAGGAAGAGTTGATGACTATCTTATAGGATTTAGTAAATTTTTTTTACCTATCAACATGGTTGTTTTATATATAGAGTGTGACCATGTGTTATCTATAATCCTTGTTTATCCATTCAAATATATTGGACGATTAATTATCTATGTTGGAAAGGGTAGAGTAATTTTAATGTTCAGGGAACAAGATGAAGAGTTTCATATTTTTATGATTTTGAAAGAACCAACATCTGCTGAGATCTATTATTGGATTAAAATGAAAGAATTTGGTGAATTAGATAATCATCAAGAAGAATTTATTAAACTATATCTATCTAAACATACTCATTTGAATGATTCCGATAAATTTATAAAACAATTTAAAGGTGCAAGAAATGAAAATATTTCTAATATTCTCATCCGGGAAAAAAATATTTTCCATCATTGGAATGATCCCAAGAAGTTGAATTTTATTAATTTGTATTAGAATATTTCTATGAGAGTTTTAGATATATTTCCCACTTTTAACATATTTTAGGGCCATTTTGAGGCATGTGAGGGATTGATAAATTAAATCTATAATTATTTTTTTATGGAAAAAATCAAAAAAATTATTCAAAACACATTATATAGTGAGTTTTATACTTTAGATAGTGTGAGGGAATTTGGGTTTTAGAACATTTAAATGATAATTTATAAAAATTTAGCTCACGTTTAGAAAACTTTTAAATACCATATTCCACCTAGGGAAAAGAGTCTACCATCTTGTGATTAATAAATATAATAAGATCTTAAACATCTTCCAAAAAAACTAACAAGTTCGTTTCTGGGTAAAAAATACTTCTTTTTCTACTATAATATCATATATTTTAAATAAAAAATAGGTTTAAAATTCATTAGGTGTGTTGAATAAGTACCCAAATACCATAGTTTATTACATTTATTATGTAATCAGGATTAGTTATTCAATTTTTATATATAGGATTTATATAGAACATGATATTTAATATTAACATAAGGGTCAAAGAGGGATAAATTTAAAAATAAAAGAGGTTGTGATAGAAGATTTAATCAATATTATAGTTTCATTATTAATTTATCTATCTTGGATAAGTCTTCGGTCATTGTTATTTAATTATTTCCCTCAATGTGGGGATTATCTATTATAACATCTGAGACAAGTAAAATATTCATATTAGAGAAACTGCCAAATTGAGAGTATATATCGATTTAAGAAAGATTAATTATGTAACTAGAAAAAGATAATATTACATTTATTTTTTGATCTAATGATGAGAGGCTTGATAGAAATGATTATTTTATTTTCTAGAAGGCTAATTGGTGTACATTCATGTCATAGTAGCTTTAAAATAGTAAGAGAAAACCACATTCGCATGCCCATTCGAGACATTTTCTTATATAAGAAATCCGTTGGATTTTTTTGGTGCACCACCCACAATTCAAACATACATGATGTAAATATATTTAAAAATGATTGAGAGGATCATTAAATATTTTATTAATACCTTTTCTAGTTTTGGAATGAATTATATGATCTATTTTCTTGATTGGGAACATTTTTTGAGATGAAATATTCTTCTTAATTGGTGGAAATGTCAATTCAAGGATACTAAAGGCGTCATACTTGGTCATAAGGTGCATAAAGGGTTTGTAAAAGTAGATAATGACAATATATTGGTACTTCAGAAGCCTCCCCCTCATAGTAATGTTAAAGGTGTTAAATGTTTTCTTGGTCATACTGGTTTTTACTATAGAATAATAGTATAATTTCATTAAATCAGTTGGAATATTTTATCTGTACTATATAAAGATACATTGTTTTTATTTCATGAAAATTTCCCCAATATATTATCCTTATTAAGCAGAAGATCACTACTTCACCCATCATTGATGCACCTAATTGGAAACATCCATTTGAACATATGTGTGATTATAGTGATGTTTATGTTGGATCTGTTTTAGGACAAAGGAAATATAAGAGGTTTCATGTGGTGTTTTATGATATTAGGATTCTTGATAATGAGAATATAAATTACATCACAAATGATAAGGAGTAACCTGATAATTTTTACACTATAGATATTTTGGCAGTAATTGATCGTTTCTAAAGTTGTAGTCTTCGTTAACACTTCTAACTTGAAATAATTACTATAAAAAAGAGGTCAAAACAAGGATGACAAGATGTATAATTTTTTATAATAGTTTTATTAATATATCAATGTTATGCATTTATATGAGAATGTAGTGGTTTGTTATCTATCTTGGCCCTCTAGTACCAAAAATTGATGATTACAGGGAGATAAATTCATCTTTTATGGATGAAATATAACTTTTTTTTAAATTTAAAAAAACCTATTCATTTCCATATTGTGAAAAAAATTTAGCTGTTGGAGTGATTATAAATAATTTTACCCAATATCAAAGGAATTAATTCATTAATAAACATAAGTATTATCTATATGATGCCGCTTTTCTATTTAATAGGTGTGATGATAGGTCTTTAATGATATGTGTGTTTGAAGAATAAATTTTACTCATTTTAGAGATCATTCACTCATCAACATGGTGTGTCCATCATAGAGTATAGAAAATAGAAAAAAAATATCATTATAGATATTAGTATCTGAAATTATTTAAGGATTTTTGGATTTTAGTTTGGGGTTGTGTTATGTTTCAGAGGTCAGAAAATGTTTTGAGACATTAAAAGTCACATTAGAGAGGTATTTTCAAATATGATATTTTTTTATGCATAAGGATCAGATATAACAAGATTCTTATCCTCTTAATATTTGAATGATTATATCATAAGGGTTGTCGATTCTGTTAGAATGTGGTTTGAGGATATAGAATTTCCCAACAATCAATCTAATAGTGTGATAATATTTATCAAAAGGTAAATGTTCATAATATTTGGGGTTCCCAATAATGATATCATATATAGTGAAACCCATTTCAAGAATCCATAAAATCGAATATTTGATGAGTAATTATGGTTGTTTTCATAATACATGAACATGTTGTTTTCCAAAATCTAATGGAAATGTAAAAATTACAAATAGGATGCCTACAAATATTTTGGAGAAAACCATGAATTATTGTAGGAAATATTTGTCCTTGAAACCAGTTGAATAGTTATGGGTCTATAAATATACATTAATAACCATAATAGTAATTCCTCTAAATTGATAGTTATTTGGAAAATCATTTTATTTTCTTATTGTATGGTCCTGTGTTTCGAACCATATAAGATTTCATAATGGAAATTGAATTTACATTTTTAGGATGGTTGGAATATTAAACTATTATATATATAATGTGATTTAAATAGTGGTAACACATAAAATATTGTTTTTTATATGTTCAAGAAGACTTTAAATGTAGATTAGAGGTTTTGAGAGTGTCCTGAGGGTTCGAGACCCGAAGTGGAAATTTTGGAAAATTCATTCACAACTCACGATGAGAATATTGTATGTAAAAACCATGATGCATAACTAGTAAGCATATTTTTATAGACATGGTGTCTGGTTAATAGTGATAGGTAAACTAGAAAAAACATGTTAAATACTGTAGATGTGTTGATATACCTACATGGTTGGTTCACATTATTTTCTAATTGTGTAATCCAATCATTTGTGATATGAGTTCTTGGGGCAGTAATATCACACAAATATAGCATGGTTTGAATACAGTGTAATGAGACCATGCATATTCGCGGTTTTATGGATATTGGAATGCATGGTTCGTGAATGGTTTGGCTAACCCTGGGGCCTAACAGTGCTCCTCTTAAAAGGGGGGATATCATTTCCCCCCTCTGATCATAAAATTGTTTAACCCTATTTCTCCAACAATTCATCTAGGTGCTCCCAATATTCATTATTTCTCTATATCATACTAAATGGGATTATTCTCCTGTATTCTTAGTCTGAATTAAATTCTTTCATATGTGTTTGAACTGTAACAGTGAGTCTAAAACTTCATATTTTTCTTTTCATTGATTTATTTTACTTATATTTTTTATCATTATGTGATCTAATATGTCCTATTTGTGGGGTATTCATCTATTTTTTCAATTTTTATCATTTTATTTTAAATTAAAGGCTGATAATGAAATTTTTAGCATTATAATATTGTGTTTGTTTGTCTATATTCTTTCCCTAAAATGTTTTATTATTTATAAATTGTGTCATTGTTATTCAATCTTTGATTTCTACACGTTGCTCAAAAAATTTGAAATACCTTCAAATTGATCACCTATACCATGTTTATGAAATATTTTATTCCCATGGACATGGTTATAGGATGATAATATTTAAACGATTCAACTCATGGGTGGGTTCGAGCATATATCTTGATTACCATTTATTATTATGAGGAAAACACCACTATGGTATTTTTGGATAGTCTTTATTTTATAATGTGACCATAATATTGTTTTAGAATAGAAATAAATAGTAACATATCATGTATTAAATAATTTTCCCATTTTCAAATATTTTTTATAAACATAGATAAAAAGGTAATTGACTGGGATATGAAACTCTCTTAATTTAATAGCTTATACCGTATTTGGCCTAGGTTACCAAACAATAATCCAAGGTGTGTTAGAAAATATCTAACTATTAAATGAAACAAATGAATTATATATAGCTTACACCATTTTATTGAAAATAGAAATCATTAATGTGTGATTGTGGAATGTGGACCATATTATAAATTGTGGGTGATTTTACTATATAAGTGAACTTAATAATGTAATTAATTGAATGTGTATTCACATGTTGTTATATATAATTGGAATGGTCAGTGAATATAGCCATTGATTATTTATTTTATAGTATTCCGTGGTTAGACTTAGAATACACTTTAAACTAAATAATATATAACTAGTTAAGTGGTGTTAGAAAAATAACTCATCATAATTTAGTCATAATTGGTGGACATGAAGTACCCCATTATTTATGAAATTGATGGGTATAGTGTCCCTTAGAATTTTATTATGATGATGGGACATAGTTCATCCTATTTTTTTAAAAAAATATACATGTTGTTTTTTATTAGTTTTAATTGTGGGTATGACGTCCTTTATCATTCAATTGGAACTATTGGCCACGATGTCCCATAAAATTAATTGAGATCATTGGAAAAAACATCCCTTAACATTCATTGAGATCATTGGACATGATATTGATTATAATTTATTTATATATATTTTGGGAATGAAATCACTTGAAATTCATTGATAACATTGGTCATGACTTATATTATCATTCATCAGAAATATTTGGGAATGAATTCCCTTAACATTCATTGAGATCACTAGGCATAATGGCCCTTATCATTCATGTTGAACTATTTATCTGGATGTACCTTAAAAGTCATCAAGATAATTGGGAATGATATCCTTTATAATTAATCTATAACTATTGGGAATCTCCTCCTTTAATATTCATTGATATTATGGTGCATGAAATCCCTTAATTAATTTATGGGACTTATGTGATATCCTTACAGGGACACGTCGGTCATAATATATGGGTCCTCACTAGTACACACACGCATGCACGCACACACACAAACACACACACACACACATATATATATATATATATATATGGAAATAACTCTATATGTATGTATATATATATATGATGGTATATTCAGAGATATTTTGACTTTGGCCCAAGTAGGTATGGTTGGATATTTTTATCATAAGGAACCTGAGCTTGACATGGTTTATTATATGTCATTTTCCTTACTATATTAATTTATTATTTTACCTTCACATCATTTATTAATTTTATACTCATGTATAAGATTATATTAGAAACCATTAGTGGTTTCATAAATATTTTTACTCACACATTGATTGGGATGTTGTTTGGTACCTTGACATAACTCTTTATTGCAGGATGAGACATTGGATTGGGATTCTATGTCATTGCATTACTATGGACGAGTACATACATGGGAGCTAGGGACCACTCATGTACTTGGAATACCTACTAGAGTTAGGTATTTAATTTATTTATTCATTTTGAGTCATTCCTGTTGTATGTATTCATTTTCTATCGTCGAACTATATTGTGTCATAACATGTTTATTCTTAGGTGTTTATTTTCTACTGGTTAGGAAAGGTATTATTTATTTCATAATATTTCTCTAAACATATATATAATTGATTCTATTATTTTTAGTAGGTATGAAGTGGGTATTTTCTACCCATTATACCAGTATTAGTCCATTTATACTAGTCGAAAGCATATGGCATATGGGGAGGCATGTCTGAGGAAATGTAGTGCACCGAATCGAGGCAATGTTGTAGTAGCTTCTCGGTTAGGATATTACAAATTGGTATCAAAATAATTTTTTACATTTTATTAGTACATTAGATATTTTACATGAGACTGTGAACATGTCATCACTTAGTAATTAGCTCATGTTTCATTCTATCCAACACACTCTTGGGGGAACATCATTTTTAGGGATGAGACTACTATTCATGATAATTCATTATCATAGATCACTATTAAGATTATTATCTCTGATGTGAATGAAAATAAATGGGATTTTTCCATGAATAATTTTTAGAACATGGGATTCACATGTAATTAACATATTTATCTACATACATGTTTGTGTGAATTATGATTCTGGCTAATCACTACTCCATAAATGTGTGATTATTTAGAATAATCACATTAATACATTGATTACATGATTATTTCCATAATTATTAAAATTATTAATATATTACTTTATTCCATGTTTTTGTTAATATGTGTGGTTTTTTAAATTAGAAGTTGAAATCAATATAAATCTCATTTCCCATATACATTGACTATTCCATTATATATATCCATCATATAATATATTAATTAAAGGAAATGGTTTTAAATTTTAAATTGTATTAGATTGAATGTAATGATTAAATTTCAACGAAATTGGATGGTTTATAGTAAATTATAGTTATTTGTTATGGATTAATGTTAAAGGGTGTTTCAATTGTAGCTTATAAAGGTTATTAACTTTATAACATGAGAATAGCATCCCATACAACTGAATCCCTATGTACACAACTGAACCTAGGTAGGTCAATTGTGGAATGTTGTTCCTACGAGAGAAACCCACTATCGGTGTTATGAAATCAAAAATAAATTAACTATTATTATGCTTCACATTAATTGGATTCCACATGTAATTTATTGAGTCTGGACTCTATATATTATTGATGGATGACCATATAATAGAAACATGGATGGCTTTATGGGACCCTCATAGGTCTTTTTTATTTTGTTATCGTTCTTACTCCATAATAACATAGAGGTATATTTATATTAATAGAGATGGTTATTTAAATGTTAGTAGCCACTTATATTATGATATATATAAATGAATGGTGGAATATGGTATAATATATTTCCTTTAAATGGTAAAAGTAATTTTTTATATTTGGGATTTATTTGATATGAGCATCTTGTTTTTTAAAATAGAAGTGAAAATTTAATTATTACATTCTAATATATATTTTCAATGTAATTTTATCAAAATAAGACTATATGTGATGACATATGACTAAATAATGGTTTAAAAAATAATGAGATTATTTTTCTATAACTTAACATGGAATAAGTTAAATAATCTATCATGTACAGTTTTACAATGATTTCCTTTATCACTGGTATTTCACATTACACATATCAAAGCCATTTAAACTTCTGAATTAAATGTAAATTGAGTAAATTGTTTAATTAATATTGTTCAATAGTTTTTCTAAAACAGTACCCTCTTATCCGAGTTTGTGATTTTATTTTCATGAGATATGATTTGAACGGGAACATGAGTGTTTCTCATAGTTCTTATTTGGATTATTTTCTATTATTTCATTAACATGGATGATACATAGTGCATCATAGTTATCTTTTATGTATCAATATAGTATTAATGGTTATTCCTAATGCCATGTTGAGGTTTATCATGTTGTAGTATCTCCCTTGAAAATATTATATTTTAAAATTTTGGGCTATGTTCTTAGGCATGCTATGTGTTTTTTCATTATTGTTTTAGTCAGATAGGACTCATAGTTAATGAAATGACACCCATGGGTAGTCGAGTTGACATATGGAAACATGACCTTGAGGGGCTACTACCGTTTGTGGGAACCAGGTGAGTATCTGATCCTTATCCCTTTTGTTTTCATATCATGAACCTCCATGGATTTTCCCCTTATAAGGATTCTTAATGTTAAACAATTCCTACTACATCGAAAGTTGATATATAGTTTTGTTATTCTATTGTAGACTTCCTTTTATGGGATGGGTTATACTCTTATTTGCCTTAGTTGAGCTTTGGATATAGATATGACATTTTAGTTTCTGAAACTACACTATGATGTTGGTGGTCATTTGATGAATCATTACATAGGTAAGGGGACGAAAATTGATGAGTATTTGAAAGGTAACTTCGATCTTTATCAAACTAACATTATTGGTAGCATGTTCGGCTTGTCCTTGTTGATGGAAAACCCATCAGAGCACGTGTTAGGTTTTGAATCGAATTGTATCAGATGTACACAAACGTTATATGAAAAGTTTTTTTTCATTTTGGTTTCATGTTATAATTCTTGATATAGAATTTTAATGAGAATCCAAATACTATCTGAGAATAAACTATTTTAAATGTTATTATATTTGGCATGAAGACATCAGGTTATGGGTAAATTAATGAAGCTCCCTTAATGGGGGATAATTTGAGAATATGTAATATAACATATGAGAATTTATTGTGGTTATACCTGAACACACTTGGTTTGGAGCCATGGTATCAGGATTTTTTTTAAACAAAATTTAAAACAAGGATTAATACAATTGTTTTCCATGAATAGAAATACAATCCTATAAATTAAATCATAAAATACTCTTAGTTTAATGGTTATCATTCCCCATACCTTGATATCATCTTGAGTATGTTGGTTGTGAGTTAGTTATTCACTGACCTACCTAAATATATTTTATGGATTGATGGATAGACTCTTTTGGAGTTATGTTCGAGTAGCGGTTTGAGGTACACCATGTGGTGGGGAGTTCAACTTGTTCTTTTGAGGGTCTCTAACCTCATTGTAAACTTTGTAGCATGATGAATTATATGATAACCCTTCATAGGATGTGGGAATGGGTGATAGATAATTTTTATGTTAGTTCTCAAGAATGAGAAGGTTCTCAGCCGTGCTAGTCTCTATGTCTGAGGATAGACTATGATCGAGTAGTGGAAATACGAAACTTGTTTAATTTCCATAATGATGTGTCCTCTACTAATGTTGGAATTGGTGTGGGGAGTGGAGTGTTTCTTGTTTGGATGTTGAAACTTTTATGAGAAAGTCTATGGGACATTAAGACCAGCCATTAGATATTATTTTGGATCGCTTATACCATTATATAAATGAAGTAATATGCATTTGTATTTCTCTAAAAATGTTATGTGAGTGTATGAGTTTGATCATATGGGATGATATTGTATGGGTTTTAGGCCAGATTTTTCTAATGATGGTATAATGTAATGGATTGGGTATGTTATAGTGCTTGTGATATAGTATGATTATAGAGTATAATAGGATATTTTTTTCTAGGTTACATCATTAGAAATCAGTAAGAAGCCACATTGATCATACTAGAAGCAATCAAATTGTGCCTTGTGTAAAATCTATTGGGTTCTATTTTTGGTATGTGTCAGCTATTAACACACACAAAATTTCTAAAATAGTTGAACTCATGATGTTAGACATAAATTTACCAAATGAGTTATATTTCATTCGTGAGGAACCACATCATACATACCGTCGGGATGAGATAGGTGCAATCCAAAGGTTGGTTGAGGATATTAAAGGAAAATCTTGTGCGACCAATATGAGTATGGTAGATTTGAGTTCGAACATTTTTATAAAATTATGAATTGAGGGTACTAAACTTGTGTGTAATCTCTTAACCATGATGAGATGCTTATTTGAAAACAAATTTCTTACTTCAAAATGAAATACTGACGTTGATGGAAGCATGGTTCATAAATTGGTTGTTCAAGAATAGAACCTATAATGGGGATGGTCATAGGTTCCTTACTTGAAAGATAAGATGATTTGATCATGTATTAGGTTATATAGACTCTTATAAGTGTTGTGTTAGTTTTTATTTGATAGTAACATGTTTAGGATTGTGTTTTATCACTTTCTGTGTTGCATTCATAATGTGAATCTTGGGGGAACGTTGAGAATTTGGAAATGCAACAAATCCATTTGAACTATAAAATATTGACACTAATAATTCAGGTAATATTTTTTATTATTCCCTAATGATTATTGGGGATGATATATTTTAATTTGAGATATTGTAACATACCTTGTTTTAAACCTAATGAAATTTTAGAAAGTATTTTGAATTCATGTTTGGTTTATGTGTTTAATAAGAAACCAAGCTCAGAATGTGATTATAAGAGTTGAAGCACTTATAATTGACATTTTTAGACATGAAATGAGGTCCAGAACGTGGATTAGTTGTTTTTGTTGTGTCTCAAGGGTTTGGAACCTAAAATGGATGTTTTTTAAATGTTATCTCAGGAACATTGTTGGCAGATGTTTACTACTAACATTGGAGCACAACCATGTGGAATGTTTTTTACGGTAACATGGTTTTGTTAATAGTATAAGGTTTCCCATAATAATATGTTAAATGAAGGATATGGGATGTGATACTCACAGTGTTTCAACACATGGATTTTATGAAAATGGATTTTGGTCGTGTGAGGTAGTAATGCATGGGGAAGTAGATCTACATGGTAGGAGAATTTTTTTTAAACTTTTCATGGATACCATGCCACTTGGCGTACATTAGATATTGGTAATGCATGGTTGGAACATTGTTTTCCTAATCTTTTGTAGCTTAGAAAGGGAAAATATTATCATTCTACCTCACATCCTGTAAATGGGTTTTAGCCATGTTTCTTACCCCATTATGCTAGGAGCTCCCCCAAAACATTCATTATCCCTTTCCTCCTCTATGGGATGATTCTCCCTCATTCGTGGTATGATTCAAATGTTATCAAATGAATTTGAGTCAAAATGATTTGTCTAAAAATCCAAATTTTTATTTTCTTTTCTTCCATAATCCATATATTATTTATCATTAAACAAGCTAATATTCCTTATTTTTAGGGGGATCATTTTTTGATTCAATTTATATATTTTTTGAGTCGAATGAAATAACATTAGTGGATGAGTGATTCACCCTAATCGTGAGGAAGGTGGTATATCTACTTTTCCTGGAAAGATTTATTTTCATAAAATGTTTCACTTTTGGACATGGCAGGCATTGAGTGCTTTTCTCCTAAAATATTAGTACTATAAAATTGAATCATATGGAATTGTTTACACAAGATTTAATGCCCCTATACATGGATACAAGTTGAAAAACATGACCAGAATCATCCCATGGGTGGATTTGATCATATGACTTAATGAACTTTACCCCCAGGAAAAAAAACTAACGTGCTATGTTTGTATTTTTATTTTTATATAAGTGAAAGAAAAATAATATTATAATAAAAATTAATCAAAAAATGGATACTCTAAAATAATATTCCCACATTTATCAATGGATTAATCCCAATTATAAAAAGGCAATTTAATGAGATTTGGAAATCTCTTAATTAAGATGATTCAACCATGTTTTTTCTAGGTAACCAACCACTCTTATTAGGTGTTTTGGATAATATACAATGACTAAATAAAATAAATAATGTATAAATGGATTAAAACATTCTATTTATCTAGGAATCATTTGAATCGTGTTCATTTTACATGGACCCAATTATCACTTTTGGGTGGTTTGAAAAATTAAATGAATATGAAAAAGTTCATAATGTCATGTGAATTCGCATAGCCCAAATGTTTTATTTGTTAGTGAATTATAATACAAAATGATAGTAATGTATTTTGATCTATAATGGTTAATACTAATAGCCCTTGTTTATTTATTATATTGTATGTCTTGGATGGAATCATAAGGAACCTTAAAATGAATAATTTTTACAAGAATAATGGCGTCAAACATGGTGATCATCACAATCAAGTAATTATTAGTGGACAAAATATTCCCATTTATTTATTATATTTTTATTCTTGTTGTCCCTTACCAATTTATTAAATTGTCGACACATGTTGATTCCAATATGTTTCTCAAATATGGGATACAGTTTTTTCAATTTTTAGTTTTAATTATGGGCATAACATCCCTTATCATTCATCAGTAATTATTGTGAATGTCATCCCATAACATTAATTTATATTGTAAAGAATAATATCCCTCATAATTCATTAAAAAATATTTTAAAATACTACACTTGACATTCATTGAGATCATTGGTCATGACATCCATTATCATTTATATTGATTTTTTGATCGTGACATCCCTTAGCATTTATTAAGAACATTGGGCATGAAATACCATGCAATTCATCAAGAATTTTTTGAATGACTTCCCTTAACATTCATTGAAGCTGATGGGAATGTAATCCCTTACCATTAATCTAGTACTATTGGTAATTACATCTTATAACATTAAAAGAAATCATTGCCCAAGACGTCCATTATCCTTCATCCAGAACTATTGGGAATGATGTCCCTTAACATTCATTGAGATCATTGGAGATGACATCCCTTATTTAATGAATGAGACATGTATCATATCCTTATGGGGATTCCAATGTAATAATCTAAGAATCCTGCCTATGGAATATATATATATATATAATTATATTTATATAATGTTACATGTATGCACATATATATATGATGTCTTGTTCAGAGATATTTTGGACTAGGATGAAGCTAGTTTCATCAGTTAGGTGACCCATAAGAAACCATCAATCGAAATAGTTTATGTATATGTTATTTACCTTAATAATTTCATTTATTATTGTACCTATCCACCTATTATTATTTTATACTCATATACATGATTTCATTGAACAATGATTTTGTTAGACTACTGAGTTTTACAGAGACCTCATTCAATCCACTATTTGGTACCCAGACAAAAATCCAGGTTGCATGATAGAACCCAAGATTGGTCTTCTTTTCCATTATATTAATATGGACTGGGAATTGACATGTGAGTTAAGGATTTTGTAGGTAATTGGTCTTACTACTGGAGATGGGTATTTTATTTATTGATTCACTTCTTATTCTTGTCATGTTGTATGTATATATTATGTTACATATATTTGTTTAATGAACTATAATATTCATGCATGGATGTTTATTTGTAAATGGATGAGTTATCTATTCATAATTTTTTTATCTATATATTTATATATTTATTTTTTTCATTCACCATATTTAGTTTTGATCTAGAGGGTATATTCTCCCCACATCATCACTATTAGACGCTCACTACTAGTCAGTAGCCTCTGGAGTTTTTTTAGAGGAATTCTTAAGTTCCTGAAGTGCACTAGATCTAGGAACCATATTAGTGGATTGACCATCATTATGTCACTAAATTATAGTTTCAACAGAATTCATATTAGATTGTTAAGGATTATAACTATGACAATTAGACTACTGGAGAGAGAGATCTGCTTCAGTAGAGTGATATGAATGGTATTATGATTAATTTATATGAAAATTGTAGTATTTATAAATATAATGTTACATAATTTAAAGATAATATCATTAAAAATAGACAATACTTTTTCAAAATGTTTCCCAATTTAATTCTTGATTTAAACAGATTCCATGAAAATTGAAATCAATGTGTTTTGGACCTTTCACTATTCCTAGTGTGATTAAAAAAAATATATTTAATCTGTTGTATGAGAGATTAAACCAATTATAGTTAATGGAAAAAGGATCAAACATTATTTTTAAGGGTATACCAGGTAATTTTTATCAATATTTGTTCTTAAAAATTCAACAAATATTATTTCCAGATGAAGAATATAAATTTTCTAGTACATCAGATATTTCGGACGGTGTGAGAACTCAATAGTGGTGGGGGTGTGGGGGGTAAATTATGATTCCGATAAAATATTCTATTAAAATTAGTTAAAATAACCCCCCCAATTAAATAAAATTTTCACAATTAATCAAAAGAGTAGTTTAATATAATTTCCATCATTTAAATGGTTTTTAAAAGCTACAGTATCAATCATCAAATATAATATGAAAATTAATTTATCTTTTAAAATATATATACTTGATAAAATAATTATATAATTATTGGTTATGATTTATAATTAATGTATGTTTTTCTTGTAGTTTGAAATTTTTATCATTTATATTTTTATAAACAATGAAACAATATTATCACCTAGCAGAATATAACAACGAGTTCAGTCTCAACACGAGACCTAATCCCCTAGAAATGGTAATCACCCCTACCAAAAATATTATATATATACATATATAATGATACAAAACTAATAATGGTACACATACAACATCTAAAAACTTGTTCAATCCATGTAGGAATCTCTTAAGAAATCATTTAGAATAAAATAAAACTTTCTGACACAGTGACCACTTCTACAAATTAGGTGGCTATAAAAATGGAAATAGAGTTGAGAGAATATCATGTATTCTCTCGTAATGGTGAAGGTGATAGCATGTAATGATAATATAGGACAACAATAACAAACTCAAAAATAAAATGCAATGACAATAAAGAGAGTGAAAATAGATATATAAAATTGTATTGTTTCTCGGTCTAAAGTTTTCAGAGGGTTGAGTATCCACAAATGTGGCAAGAAGATGATATAAATATATTTATATGAGAGTAGCAGAAAATAATAATTAAAAGGATATATTTTTTCTTACTATTGAATGTTTTTGACTGTTCTATAAGAACTAATCTTTCACAGACTGAAGAAAGTAAGTATTAATTGTGTAATCTCTTATAAAATGATCCTTCTTGTCTTTAGAAAATGTATGTTTTATTTTTTATTTCACATATTTATGTCCCCATGAGGGAAACTTTTTTTAATATATAGAACATGTGGAAGGAGAGTTATATGGATGAAAAATCATATTTATCTGTTATATCCTAACATTGTGCACTAACGTAAACATTAATGGTTCCGTTAATAGTTAAAAATATAACAATAAAATATCTCTTCCAATTAAATTCATTAATATTATGATTGAGATCATTTAATTTAAATGATCTTAAAGGAAAATAATGGATCATGTCTTTTCATTAGTCATACCTATGGTGAGTTAGGATGATGTTAGGTAATCTGATAGTAGGCCATGCTCAATGGTAACTCAGCTCCAGTGGTAGGAATAGTATAGAGGTCAACTATTATTAGCGGCGAGCCAGTCCTGATGCTTGATAGAGTCTAGTGGTGACATTACTCTAATGGTAGGTCACCTTAAATGGTGTCTCATTTTCATTAGTGACTATTTCCCTACAGTGAATCGGTTATTAGGGTTGGATATCCTTAGTGTTGCCTATTTCTTGGAAATCATTCAACTATGGTGGTGACTTAATTAGAGAAATTAATTATCTATGGAGGTGATTAATTTATAGTGGTGAACCATCTTGAATGGTTACTCAAGATTAGTAGTATGTCTTTTTAAAACATAGCCAAATTTTGACTAGATTCATTTATATAATAAAATTTTATCATAAAGTAGAAAATGTATTAAAAACATTATTACCTTGATTTGTGATCATTGAAATAATTTGTTTCAACAATATTCCACTTTTTGATGGTAACAAATCATGGAATTTGAGAAACCATATATAAAATAATCTTTAGAATAAATTATATGTATTTAAAAATGTAATTATATTTGTTCAACTCATTAAAATTTTAATGTGAGTGGTTTGAACATAGATTTCAAAAACAATTAATGATGTTAGTAAGAATATTAAATAAAAATAGAAAAATGGGTCTCAAAGGTATGATATCAAAGAATAACATAAATTTAATATAAACAAATCATGATTGGGTTTTATAAATAAAATCCACATTTATTCTCTTGATTTTGATATTATTAAAAATTGAAAATATGAAAATTAATTTAAAAGAGGAAAAATTGAATAATAAAAGAGATATAAATAATGAGAAAATTAATTGAATGATATCAAAAAGAGATACAAAAAAGTAAAAAATAATTCCCTATAAAAGAAAATGACTAATCACAAACATTCTCTGCCTAGGAACTAGGATCATTGGGTGCCTTCCCCTATCAGATATAATGAGTAAAATAATAGAAGGCATGGATTATATAGTGGTTATTGGGATCCATGTAGTGTCTATTGAAACTGAAATTGAAGAGGGTATCTCCCTAATGATCACCAGCTGAAGTTTTTGTATTGATTCCCTAGGAGACAAGGTGAGATCCTGACATTGAAGAGGAAATGGTCCATTTTGATCTCAGAAAATAGTCTGTCTTAAAAGCTTTAGGGTGGCGGAAAGAAGCAGACAGATGATTAGTCACTCTAATTACCTGGTGATTTACTACTGTAGCACTGAACACATGATAGAAGGAAATCATCAAGTTGATGATAGTCATGATGTTTTTTTCTCTATTATCTCAGTGTGACTAAATAAATCTTTCATTTACTATATAAACAAAATAATATCATGATTCATCACCTTTAACTAATTGACACTCTCATTAAATTATATAGTAAATAGTTGAATTTGGATGTTCTCAGCAGAAAACAAGAAGTCAAATTTTAGATCAAGCTTTTTGTATATCCTAAAAACGTAATATTTTATGTCATTTGTAATTGTTTATTGATAATTTTTTATCATATCTATGATTTAACTGACCATATTATACACATGATTTCAATTGTGACTAATGGACCTCAAAATAATTTGATGGGTACATGGAACATCGCCCACAGTAGCATGAATTTCTTCTTTATAAATAGACTGAATTAGCTAAATATCCAATGAAGTGGTGGCATGTGGATCACTGAAAGTATAAGAAAGTGAATAAATAGTCTATGTCCTCTCTAACAAAGAATAAAAACTCATTAAAAAATATGTCTTCATATATGTTAACATAGTCCCAATGTACTCTTACTCACTAGCTTGCATAAAATTAAATAACAAATATTACTGAAATTGATTGGTAATTTAATGTTGTATATGGAACAAAACCCAATCATATAGATTCCATGAATCATTATTGTTGATTTGTGGGACCGGAGGTTCCTCGATCCTCAAAATATCAACAAAATATATAAGAATCCACTCCTTAAAAGATTATAGAGTACCACTAGAAACATTGTAAATAGGAATATAAGGATTCCTAATAAGAAAAGGGAAATAAAATATCTCAATTATAGCATGTGTTTGCTCAATTATAGCCATCATAACTGAATAAAATATTTTCAGCTCTCTGACCACATATTTCTAGTCAACCAAGGATCCCTTATTGTCCATCTCATCTAGAACTAGGGATGTAGGTCTTCCATGATTTCGTGGAATGATCAAATCATTATTTAGATCACAATATTCCATTAAAATTCTCACATATCCTTGGAATATTTTCCACTCATAAAAAATAAATCGTTATAACCTGTATAATGTTACAACGTTAGGTTCCACATATTCATCGTCAATAGGGTCAACTTGGAGACTAAAAAAATTGGTAGTTTACCCCCCCTAAAAAGATGCACTTTCCACAAAATTATAAAAAATTACCGCATCAATATCTAGAAAAAATCTAGGCCTCATCTGAGAATTGGATACATTAGAAAATAATATAGAAAAAACAAGATTTTAATTCATCTCTTAATAATCTAGGCCACCATGGTTATATCACCCATTATGATCTCCTTTATCACCATTTTCATCACATCTATTATCTCCTTAATCTTCATCAACATTTACAATCACTTTATAACTTCCATTTTCATCAACATTTTCATAATTAGACAGTTATATAACATCATCAAAATATTTAAAATAACTGTTATATCATTTTTCTACAAAAACCTAAATTTCCCGTACGTATATTACATCACACTCAAAATAAATTATTTATATGTAGTGATCTAGAATGATTGTATAGGTCGAAAGTGATAGATGAGATCATAAGTATACGGGGATCACTACCATCCTCAATTGAGAACTCCTTCTCTCCAATAGAATCACCAACCACATCATCCTTTTTCTCTTTATGTGAGTATAGTACCACTACATATATCTCCATTTTAGAAAAAACTAGATCTTATATTCTATTAGGGTGATAAATAGAATTGAATTCCTAAAATATATTATCAACATCATCAAACAATTTTTTTATCCATGGGTTCTAATTTATCTTTATTCTCATACAAATTTAATTGGTAACACAAAAACATCAACACTTAACCTCAGATACCCTATCCTTATAAAGTCATCCCATTTCCTAAATAATTTTTAAAGTTAAATTGTTATTGAAAAGGGAGTTTGACCTGGTCAATGTATTTCACATATACATCTTATGAACTATTAATAACCTACACAATTTTATTTTTTATCCCATTTTCTTAATGTATATTATATACACTACACGTTATCTCATCATTTTAATGTCTCATTTTTTAGGAACATAATATATTATATAAACATTAAATGTAATCTTAACTCACTATATAAATCAAATTCATCAGGTCTTTTTTAAGGTTCTATCTCCATTAAAATCATCTATAGAAATCTCATAAAAAACGAACCACTATCACTGGGAATCGTCCCTTGATTATCATTGATAACACCTTCCTGAGTTACTTTAAGACTCACAACCCATAAATTTGAAGAGAAAACTACTATCTATCATTATGGATTTCTTCAAATTAAATATTTACCTTCTTTCAAACTAAACTCGAAAAACTGATAAAACAGATGCACTATCCTTGGAAGAATGACCCTTATTTACTCGAGAACTAGTCCAACAATCCACGGTAAATGATTACTCTTAGAACATAATATTTTCTGGAAAATAATTATTCTCTAATATATTTTTATTAGAAATTACAAAGTTATATCTGAGTTATGGGTTTTTCATCTCGACTATAGATCTTTTCGGTTATTCACTATTTCTCTTCCAAGGTTCTCACTCTACATGAGGCAAGTAATTATGATTCATAACATGGTCCATTTTATAAAATATAAGGTTTAGGTGAGGATAATAAAAGTAGAATGGTCATGAGAGAAAAGTTCATAATGAAGATAAAAATGCAATAGGCATGAGGCAGATAATGTGTCAATATTATAAAAACACCCAAATTTATGTCATCTGTGGATTTGAAAATCGAAAATCAATTAATACATTTAAATTAAAAGAAAATAAAATAATTGATCAAGAAAAACAAAAAATCAATGATTTCCTAATACCAAAAAAAGGTCATTCCCAATGGTGGGTTGTTCAATTGTGGGTTATCCAATATAGGGTTGTCCAATGTTGGGTTATCCAATGGTGGATTATCAAATTGTGGGTTATCGAATGGGTGATAATTTCTAATATTTGGTAATTTCCAACCAATCATAAACAAAATTTATTATAGATAATTAATGTATAATGTTGTTTAGTATGTAATAATTTAGTGTCTTAGATAAAATATCATCAAGTTAATGTTCATTTCATATAAATTCAAGAGTTATATCACTATTTTTAAATTGATCTCTAAAAAAGTAATTTATTAAATCAATGTGACCTGTTCTAGTAGGATACACATGATTCTTAAATATATTTATCACACTTTTGTTCACATAATTTATAGTTACATGGCTAAAAATATATCCATAGTCTAGTAATGGTTGTTTTATCCAAAAAATATTAGAATAAAAACTACTTGCTTATATGTATTTAGAATAAATAGTATACAATGAAATACATTATTATTTTTAGTATACCAAGATATTAGAGACATTCTAAAAAATTTCATGATTTAGATGATTCTTCTCAATCTAGTATAAACAACCAAAATCAATATTTTAATAACTCACCAAGTCAAATTCTTATCCTCTAGGGTAGAACAATCCTAAATTAGTTTTATATTTTATGTATTTAAAAAATTATTATTACATGAAAATGCGATTATTTAAGGTTTTCATTGATATGTGCACACATACATACAAAAAATATATTATTAGGTCGGATAACAAATAAATATATAATACCTATAATCATACCTCTATAACTATAATGTTCTACTAGATTTCAAGATTCATCAATTTCCATCTTATAGGTGGTTCTCATGGGTGTGTCAATACTCATATTGTTATCCAAGGCAAAATAATTTAGAATATATTTGTTGTACCTACTTAGATTTAAAATAATAATTTTTTTTTGAAAAACATGGAAAAACAATATTGAATTTATGTTCACCCATTAAAATCATCTCATGTTCATTTATCATAATTATGAGAAATCAGTATATAATTAATATATGAATGATCGAAAGATAGTATCATCTATAAAAATTTAAACTAATAAACTATATTTTAGAATTCATTTTATATAAAGGGTAGGAACATGTATACCACATGAAACCCTATATAAGTATGAAATTATATGATCCTATGATAAAAAGATCAAGGATAATTTTTTAAACCATATAATGATTTTTTTAGATTGAAAACATGATTTCAAACATGATGCTTTTGAATTTTGGGGTTTCTTCAACAAAAACCTCTTCAACTATATATCCATTCATGAATAGACATTCGACATCCATTTATTATATTTTGAAATCCAAATTTTTTGTAAAAGAATTTAGTATTATATTGAATTCATTTATGGATATATGAAAAATTTTCACCTAATAGTCCATAACCTCTTCTTGAAAATATCATTGTGCAGCCAACATAAAATTATTCAATAATATTGTTCAAGATTCATCAAACTTGTTTCCGAATACCCATTTAGATCCAATAGCCATGGTGAATTTATGTATAAATAATATTTCCCAAAACATATTAATTTCTGATTGTTTATGTTCTTCTAAGATATAAATTTACTAAAATTCTTCAATAATTGAATCGGTGATGTTCTTATGCTGAACTTGTAAACAGAATTCTGGATTATCAAATTAATTCTTAATATAATATCTAGTCTCTATACCTATTTATAGGTCTTATGCTAAATCACCTATAGGGTGGTATTTATGAGTCCTAATAAATTCTGAAAAGAATTTATTTTCGTCTAATTGTTATATATAGGATCAAGTTTGGGTTGATCAACTTCCTCAAAACTAGAGGATTTTTATACATGTTTTACAGTAGTTTTAGAAGGTTTAATATTTATTTATAGTGTTGAGAATTTATCAATAATGATTTTTAAGTGATTTTTGGTTCATGGGTATCTCTCTCATTAAACATGACATGAATATATTATTTCGTAGTCTTGGATCATTTGTTAAACACAAAAACTATTTACCAGAGGGTTAATAATGAAGTAAAATTCATTCATCACCCCTGTAAATTTTTTTTATGTTAATCATTAGAATTATGAATATGGACTTTGAAATTAAAGTTTCTAAATAAATATACCATTGGATTTAGGACTGCATTTTGGAACATAAGTTATCATAAAAAAATTTCTCTCTGCATGTCGATAACCTATTCCAATTATCTACATAGGGGTAATATATTTTCCTAGTATTTGAGTGAAAAATTATATTCCATTAGTCTTTATCTCTACTTATTTTTTGAGTTTATTAATGGAAAACAACAATTCAATATTTTATTTCAACAATTAAATAGTTTTTACCTTTTTCTATATAAAAGTCAAATTTAATATTAATAGATAAATATTGTTGTCTATTTGGTATTTTATACTTATTATTCATATCATTGAAATTATCTTATATCATGTAGTAACATTAAACAACTTACCATTTTGACATATTTTAATCACTAATATTTTTTATAGAAATATTAGTAATATTTGTAGGAGAAACCATAAGTGTGTGAGATATCTCATATGCATTTTCCATGAGACACATATTTGATTTGTCATTTTTTTCCTTCATGAGTTGAGTCTAAGTCACTATTTCTATCATATGAAGAACTCTAGGTAGATTTCATAAATTTATTATACTTCCTATCCTTTTAATAATAATTATTTTTATACGTTAGCATAGGAACGTTAGATTTGATATTCCATTTCTTCTTACACTCATAATAGATAATTTAATTTTGAGTATCATCCTTCTCCAATTAATTTTTTTAAATTTAGTTTATTATTATAATTTCCATTCTATAATGGTTTATTAAATAATTTATTATTTTTTAATGCTTCTTAAAATTACTGGCTAGATGGGCCATATCTTCATCATTGTCCACTGGTGATTCAACATCACATGAACATTTGACATCAACTTTTTATCATCTCTTTGAAGTAATAGACTTGAATAATATAGACTTCATTTTAGTATTATCTTCCTCTTATTGGATCACTTTAATACCCTCATCATTCATCATTAAAATTACAATAATATCCTTATAGGTAGTTTACTTGTGTCATAAGATTATATTATTGATATTGAGCTTCTTCTCCATCTTTCTAGAAAACAGGTCAACAATCGCATGATTTGGTCCTTACCATAAATTGGATCACCAAAGAATTCATCGTGTCAAATAATTCATTAAAATTTATATAAATACCAGATATAATCTCATCTGCTTTCATCTAAAATGTATAATATTTAATTGTAAATTTATTTAACCACATTTTCCTAACAGTTGATATTTCTTCATGAGAAAGAGATAATGTATCCCAAATATCATATGCATTTTTACAATAAAATATTATTCTAAACTATTCATATCCTATAGTAAAAGAAATATAATTCATGTATTTAAAATTATTATTATTATCAATTTTAGTGGTATCAACCCATGTATCTCTAGAATTTCTTGGTTTTTCATTTTTATCTTTAATAGCATAAAATATGTTATACACCATGCTTTTAATTTCTATTTTCATCTTGATTTTACATTGATCATAGTTATTTACATTAAATAAAAGATTTATGTTGGTAGAATAACCTTCTTGTCTATTATCCATTTAATGAATTAAATTTTAAACCAACAATAATTAAAAATCAGTAAATCAAATCTAAAATAATAGTTGAAAAGATTTTGTAAATCATTTGATCTAGTGATTTTTTGAGTGTGAAACTAAAGAGGGGTTAATTAATTGTCCAATAAAAATTTAGTTAATAAATAGTTCAAATAATATACCATAATTAAAATATATTCATCCAGTTAATCAAAATTGTATTTTAATATAATTTTGTTCTTTAAAAAATTTCTCAAAGCATTATTAATGATCAGCTAAAATAATACAAACATTGACTTAAATATTCAAATATAGTAACTTAATAAAACATTATATATACATTATATATGATTAACTATCAAAGAGGGGTTTGTTTTCAATTTTAAATGATTACAATTAAATTATTCTTAAATAATGAACCAAAAAAATCATATAATAGATTATATGTAGATGTTTAGCCTGAAACTAATAACTAATACATTCTACATGGAAATCATCCACTAATATGATTATTATGTAAATATAATCTGATCCCCAACCTAGATCATTTATACAAACAATGGTTCAGATGTTTTGCTTGCTATGTAGATTCCTCTTCAACAAAAATTGATATAATCATTTTTATGAAAAACATTATGTTTCTAGAATTGGATTATGTCATAAAAATGGTTTTCACTTGTGATATTCTTTTCAATTTTTTTGTTGATCTTCTGTTTCTAAATGTTCCTTGTTCAAATTTTTAAAAAATTCATTATTGTATTTATTTTTATTTTTATTATAGATTTTTTAATTTATAATGGAATAAAATAAATTTGTGTATACATTATTTTAAAAATTAATTTATTTTAAATAGATTTATATTTTATGTTTTGTGGGTAAAATAAATTTGATTGTTTTTTAGATGTTTTCTGTTAGGTATTTATGGAAATTCCTCATAAATAAAATTTCTGTAATAGATTTTCTCATTTTCTATGTAAAATAATTATCATCATTCAAATATGAAATTTTCATTTATCTGGACAACACGAAAAAAAAATCTGGGCAATCTATATAAGATAATTTTCATATATGAACCTTCTAATTTATTCAATGAAGGGTGTGAGTATGTTAATCTCACATAAGATAAATTATATTAATTCAATTAAGATTTCAGATTACAAAAGAAGAAAACTCATAGATCTCAAGTTTGAGGGATGCTTGATGGTTTTTTTTAACCGATAGCAAGACAACTGAATATGGTATTGAAGCTCAATTTTTCTAAAATATATCCTTCACATAGTTAAAGAGGATCTTTGAGCCTCCTTTAAATTTTAGGATGAACAATATACTTATTTCTAGTTCCAATGAATACATTTTTATGAATAAGGACTGATTTTGAAAACGATTATGACATAAAATCAGTTTTGGAGTTGATATCAGTTATAAATAAGACATGAGGATAGAGTCATGCATCCCATGACTGAGTTCATCAATGTCAGAACGATGTTTTTTAGATGTTGAGGAGTCTAATTTTGGTGAATATCGATTGATTTATGTAAATCATTGATCTTATTACCTATCATTTGATGTTTATCGACAATAAATTTTTAATATTACATTGCTTTGATGATAAATATTTTCCCGGAGATGATGATGAAACCAAATCCAATACATTCCACTGGTGAAACCAAATAAACTTGATGAGATTTTTATGGAGTTTGTTGTGAAATATTCTTCATTCCATATATGAATTAAGGTTATTTTTAGAATTTATGAGGCTATCATATTTTAGATCAAATGAAGATTGGGTAAGTAATAGAGTTTTTTATCTGGGGGTTTTTTATCATCATCACACGGGGAAGGGGGATTTTCATTTATTTGGGTTGATTGAGACCATGGTTTAGAGATGTTCAAAACATTTGAAGTCCCATTAACCATAATGATACCTACTACTCAATGTACCCAAAAGTATTATAAGAGGAAGATTATATTTTCTTGAAGTTGGGAATGATGGTGACCCTGGAGATAAATAAATAATATACTGAGTAATGTTGATAATTTTCATGTTATAGGTTTCGAATTAAGAAGATGATGGGGGATTCTATTCATTGATTCCAAGGGTTGGGATATTGTTATGGTTTTCACATTTTTAGTTCAAAATTATGCCTCTGAAATTCATTGATGTGTAAGTTGAAATTGAACAAAAATAAAGTCCAGGATGGATGAAAATGAAACAAAAAGATTGATTCAGGCTTGTGTGACCTCTTGATGGAACATTCATGTAATGAAATCAGCAATACATGGTCAAATAAACATTGGTCTCTGAATGTGTCCATTGTTACAGTTGTACTAATGTGATTTCCTGCCTGAGGAATTAGGACATTAGGATTTAATTCGTTGACAAATTACTCCATTAAAGATAATTATGGATGTTTTATGTGGACTATATTGATTTCGAGGTTTATTCTTAGCTAGAAGAATGTGTATTCATAAATGTTTTATAATAGATAATTTAATATCACATTATAATTATAGGAGAGAGAGGTGAAGGATTTAGCAGTTACTGCCACTAGGAATTAAAGGCTCTTTGACTTTCAAATCATTGGAAAAAATAATAAAAGTTATTTTAAATTTAAAATTGGGAAATATAATTCACTCATTTAGAAACAATTCAGATTTATAAATAATTTACTAGTGATTTCCAATGAAAATCAAGGAAAGGAGCCACACAGAGTGCATGTTCTCATCAAGAGAGAAAAATAATGAGAATACTCAATATTTCATCTTTATTAAACTCTTGATTTGTTGTTTTTATATATTAAAATTCATAATTATTATTGGATAATTTAATATTGGGATTTTTTTGGTTTTATATTTCAATTCGATACATAACTATTTAAAAAATTATCTTCACCACTAGCTATGAATTTTAAAAATGAGATAATATTTTAGAATGATTGATTCTAATTGTAATTACTTAAAACATTATATGATTAGATTAATATTGATGCTATGAGATGTAAAGATCATCCATATATTGGTTAATATTTTGTGGAATTAATTTTACCTAATTAATATTGTGGACAAGCATGCAATTAAATTTCTTCAAATGATGAATTATATTTCAAACAATATATTTGAAATTCACTATGTGTTTTATAACCTATTAATTATTTTCCCTCTCTCATTATCATTCATCTGTACCAGTATAAAATATTTTAATATCATGATCACATTTATTATTCTAATCTTATTTCACAAAATATTTATTATTGTTTATTGTTAAGGTGTGTTTTTATTTTTCTTTCGTTTTTCATCTAGAGGCCGCAATAAAATTCTCCATACATGATAATTAATTAAATATATTTCTATTATATATTATATTTTGGGTTAATATTTTCAAAATTTAATGAAATTAATTTTAATACCTTACCAACATCAATATCATTGTATTGACGTTTGTTCTCTATAATATTCCATACATTAAGCCCTTGTAGAGTGGTAACAATATAACAAGTTTTCTTTTACATTATTTTCTTCTTCTACCTCATATAAATTTATTCTACTCATATAGATATAATGGAATTAGTTTCATAAATATATTTAGTTGATGTTATATTAATATAATTACCATTATCTATCTTCCTTTTGTCTATTCTTGAATTAAAATTTCTCCCATATTATTGTCTGTTCACCACCTCCATGGAATCTCTATTTTATATTTAATTATCACCTTCAGAGAAAGTTTTAATAATTATTTTATGGTTATATAGGTGTTTTATTATTATATTTGATTTTGATAATAAATATTAATGGGTAAATAGTCATAAAAACTAATTATATCAATAAGTATAATTATTTTCTAAAAACCCTTGTAAATGAAATATTCATTAAGTCATAACATTCATACGCTATAAAAGATGACTATTTTCTAAGACTATTTTTTATTTAAAACCCTAATAAATTTATTAAATTCATGAAATCTATAACATTACACATTCTGAGTTATGTAATTATTTAACAAGAACTTCCTTCAATATAAATAATATGATGCAACCATGGAACTATGAAACAAAAATCCTCAGGGAAGTGAATGTGACAAGAAACTATTAATAAAATGATTAAAGATAAATATAAAAGAATTATAATATATATAATATATATTAAAATGGTTCTAGCATAAGAATTTAATAAATATATTTTACATATTTATAAGTTCAAATTCCCATGCCAAATGATTCAAGACCTTAGGTACGATTACTCTCCGACCACCCTATTTTTTTTTGAAGGGATAAATTCTATTTCATTACATAAAATTATCTATCTATTATTTCACAATTAATTATTATATTTTCCCAATATATATTTATAATATATATACCAATTCTTTTCTTGTAATGTCTATTTTTTAGTTCCATTCACAATTAATTCTTTAATGTTACCATTATCAAAATAAATATTTTCTAAATATTATTTCCATTTTTACCACTATTTTATAAAAATTTTATATTATATGATTTCTAAAAATTCCCATTAATTTATTTCAGTCCTTTTAGTTTTAAAATAAATTACTATATACTTATTTACTTTAAATATTCATTGTTCAATTTTTGAAACATCATTAATGGTGTTTTTTCCAGGACCACCTCCTCATACATTACTCATTATATTTTCTTCAAAAAAGCTCTATAATCAATAACTATAATTATTTATTTGGATATCAACATTTCAAAATCGTTAAACCCTTATTTTACTATAATTTATTTGGAGATAACAATTGGTTTTTCTTTAAGATATGATTGTGCATCTTTTTTTTTATCATAGTTTTTTCATATTATTAATATTTATGTAAAATATACTTATATCATATACATTTTTTATATATAATATGATTTAATTGGCGTTTTGAAAAGTATAAATCCACAAAGTAATTAGGTATTTTTTTATCTCATGATATACCATGTATGGTACATGGGAAACAACCTCATTCTAGTATGTTATATTGGCTTATTTGCGATCCTTTCCAGTTTCTTATGAATTCATGCTTTATTCTTTTCAACCATATTATAATGTTGTGTCCTAATGAAAATTTAATCTTTATTCAATTATTCAATGTGATTTTACATATACCTCCACTTTTATAATATTATGTTATGCCTACTGACTCATATGTTATTGGTCATTATCACTTTTTCCCTTATTAGTATTTATAGGTCACCATTTTGAATTATATATGTCCTTGAGATATCATTCATATTAATAAAATATCAAACAGACTTCAAAGAAGATTATTGATATTGAAATAAATATGAAGTTGTTTATTTTCTTATTAGATAAATTATTTGTCTTATCACATTAAGACACAAGACCTTCATAAATATCAGGTATATTTAATAGAGAATTATGATAAAAATAATGTGTTAATATTAATATTATACATCGGTTATTATTGTAGGTATCAATGGAAGGATAAATTATATATCAATATTATGGTAGAGAAAAAAAGTAAATAGTCCATGAATAACCAAGATTGAAAAACATAAATTTGTATGTTAGGTTCTATAATTCATTTATGAGTTATTACTTTATAGTTTTTACTTTTTATGTAATTAATAATATAAGTATTCTCATACATAATTTCTCATTATGTTATTAAATGGTTTTAAATAAGAGAAACTACCTAAATAATTAATTTTATGGAGAATGTAATGATTTCCAAAATGAAATTCCTAATATAATGGTAGAAGGAGTTGAGAAAATTATAATTAGACTTTCATAACTAACAGTAGGTATGAATAATAAATTTAATGATGTATAATTGTCTATTTCTCCTAATTGATACCAATCTAATCATGATTCATTTATATGATAAAGGATTTCATCGTTTAGTGGATCGTTTTATATCTAAATCAAGGATCAATAGATAAATTAATGGAAAAGTAAGAAGTATAATTTATGAATCAAAAATCTCACCCTTTTTGGAAATCAAAAACTACAACTCTTAAATGAAAAATATTATCTCGAAAAACACAATTTCCATTGTTTATTTAATATATTTGAGGATATATATTTATTTTTACTTCCCCTATGTTTATAAGTACTTTATAATAATATGGAACATATTATAACGTCCTTCCTTGGGAATATTTCTCACCATTGAATATATTTCACCTCCTATGGATAACATATACCCAATTTTTAAAACTCCCCCCTTAATATAACATTCTCTCCCTTGGTTGTTTTCAAAAATAATGTGAACGTATGCATAGTTTCCATAAAATATAGAATATAAAAAACATAAAAACAATTTTAATATACTAACTATTCATGCATGAATAAAATTACAAAATAAATATCCATCTTCAACTGGAAAACATTAAAGCACAATGGATTTGAATAGAAATTACTTCATAATAAAATACCACTAAAATGATTTAAAAATATAAATCAATAGTTCAAATGAAATTTTTATAATTTCTTCAAAATGTTCTTCATAAATACCTTCACCTTTTTCAGCTGATTTGGATCTTCATCTAGATTCATAATATTTTCTTCCATTGCATACTACTTACGAAAATCAGTATTCATGCTTTGAACTTACTCTTCTACAAGGATCAATTCATTTTCTCTAGGCCTCAATCAACTATTTTTTACTTCCATCCTATTAAATTTTTGGTTTAAAATATTCAGTTCCACTTTTGGATCATCAGTTGAAACAATGAACTCTTCAATGAAGTTAAATCTATTATAAATATATGCGGATAAAGTTTTGAAGGAGTCTTCCATTTCTTTGAAAAGATTCATTGCATCAGAAAATTGGTAACTGTGTTCTTTACTCTCATTATCCACTTTGTTGAACCACTTCATCATCTTAATTTATGATGAATTTCATGTCTAAAACATTACCTAATAGTCTTTTAAATCATTATTGGTCCTGATCATTAATTCAATCAATATATTTAGTGATTATGATTTAGCATTAAAAGATTCCTGAATTAACTTATATATTTATTATATATTAGGTATATAAAGAATATAATAACAAAAAAATCTAAAAGGAAATAAAAATATGATAAAATCTATTTTTACATATTTTAGCTTTTGGTTTTGAGTTATTTGACACAAATTGATGTGGTTTTAGTATGCTAGTTCTGATATCAACTGGTTTCTCACTCTCTTCATCTTCCTTTGGAACTACGTCAGGAAATATTTAGGAATATTTTCTTTCCTATGAATTTTTCAAAAAATATATATTTTTATGATTCATACTCATCATCAAATTTTTTATTTTATTTTTGGTTCTCTTCTCCTTCATTAGTGGATTACTCTTCCTCTTTTTATGTTGATGATTTTCCTTCTGGAGAATGTTTTTATTTTTTATCCTTATCAGATTGTCTAGATATAATTATTGAGGATGGAGAATAATATAATGAATTTTTTTCTTTCTATTATTTATTACTTTTTTTCATACCCTCATAAACGTTTTACTATTATTATTTTTATTATTATCCTTTTTAACTTCATTCTTCACTTATTTATTAAGCTCTTCATCAAATTATTTAGATGTTATTAGAAAACAAATTCCAACTAAATTCGATTACTTTTATTTTTTGGTATGATAGGAATAGATTATTAAACAGTTGCTTTTTATTTCCCTTATCCACCTCAAAAGGGACTAAAAATAAGTTTTAGATGATTCTTCAAAAACATGAATAACTTTAGGAATAACCTGATTGGTACGAGAAATTGGAGTAATGGGATTCTCAAAATCCTTTTAAACATGTCTTAACTGAATTTAACAAATTCATTCTTTATTTAACCTTTTCATTTTATTATTTCCATTATCATATTCTTCTATCTTTTAAGCTATCATTATTTCTAATTATTTTTAATTAGTATGATTAAAAAGAATCTCAGGATCCCCTTGATCATTTTTTTAATTTATGAAACACAACATCATTAAATCATTATCAAACATTCTATTTTACTTATTATATTTTACTATTGGGAGAAGATTCATTCTTTCTCTTTTTCTTCACTTACTCAACATTATTTTATAATTATTCCCCTAATGTAGCTCCACCAACCCTTTTGACAAAAATAATTGATTTAGAATAGAAATCCAATTTCATTCATGAAATTGTGACTTCACTCATGAATGAATTTTTCCCTCTTACAGGATAAGATTTATTCTCATATTCAAAAATCATATACATTTGACAATTAACTAACTAATAAATGATAGAAACATGATGATATTTGACTTAATCAAAGAACTTTTAATATTATCTATAATAATAAAATAAATTAACCATGTTAGTTTTCTTCATTTGACCAGGTTATCAAAAAAATTCTCTTACCTTGAGAGAATCTTGATACCCATTCTTGTGTATTAAATTTATATTCATCCATAAATAAACATCCCTATTTCTCGTGAAAAATGAGATACCTTTCTAAGAAACTTATAGTAAGAAAATAATTACGCTTTAAATTTATTATTACTAAATTTATGAAATTTTTTCTGTAACTTGTCTGAAGATAAATATTCCTCAATGTCATAAAGAATTTCCACCATGTTCACTTCTATTTTGACCAAAAACATATATATATTTGAAGACATGTTAATGGATAATTTATCTTAACCTTATTCATTAACAAATTGAATTGGGGAATATAATTCTCTAACTATTTTTAGATAATAAAGATAAAAATGATTGTATGTTTTATATATAAAAACGTATTCCCAACATGGATAAAAATGATCCCCTTTAGAGAAGCATCACACTTATCAAAATATGAACTCTCAATGAGTATCTCTATAAAAACGAATCATTATTCATAATATTATTTGGTTTCTATGATAATGAGATCATTTTCAGAGACTAAAAGAAAAGAAAAAAAATTGAATGATGACTTAGAGCGGGGATAGATTTAAATAATTAAAACCATGTGGAAATATATGGGACAGGGGGTTTCCAACCCTCATATACGCACATATAACGAAGGTTCATCATCGAAAAGACTTCATATTGATGATATTGAACCACAATAGATCTGATGACTATTATTTAAGATAATCAATATTAAAATTAAAATTTCAACTCTCAATTATATATTTTTTTATCAGAGTTAGAATAATTCCTCCTGGTGAAATGTTTAAAAAAATTTAATTGAATCAAATTCAAACGTCTAAAGGAATAATTAATCATCAAAAATTAGTAACTAAATTAATGAATGAGTAAAAAATAACAAAATAATACCTTTTATGTTTAAACTTGCATCGGTATGAATAATATATTCTTTTTGGTTATTTAACATAAATAGGTTAATATAGTTCTATAATATAAATATATTATGATATTTTTAAAATAGAAAATTTATTATGATAGTTTTATTATGAAAAAAATAATTATAATAAAATCATTATGATATGGAAATGTATAAAATAATTTAGAGTTCGGATATTTTATAAAAATAAATTCAGTCAAGAAATAAAATTAATTATTTTGACTCTAAATTGTTTTTACATGTTTGATTATATAAAATCCATTAAGATAAAAAAAATAAAAAATTAAAAAGATATTAAGAAAAAGTTTTTATAAAAAAAATGTATATACGACCTATGAGATGAATTATATTAATGTAATGAGGCGGGTAATCAATAAGTATCTTTGAATTATAAATTATCCTTAATTGTAACGCCCCGACCCTAGTTACCCAGAGTCGGTGCATTATTACATAACATTGGCATGATCACAAGAAAGATCAAATCTCGAAAGACCGATTGGTTTAGTAGCCTTGGAAACACTAGATACATCCATAAGTTTTACATTACATCATAAAAAAAACATCTTGTCTTCATATCCCCTCATACTATCCCTGCAGGTCATTCATAAATTACTTCTTCATAATCCTGGGAAAAATAAAACATTGAAAGGGGTGAGCTCAGAAGCTCAGTAAGGATAACATTATAGCAGAAGCTTTCATAAATAAGCATAAACACTTAAGGCAATTTATAACTAAAACAAAAGCCTTTTAAACTTGAACTTCAGCATAAAATGGAAAAGGTAAAATGAAATAATGCCATTTACTTACTCACATGGATATTCTACTAGTAGAATGATCACATGCAGTATCAATAACCACTTTCATAATGATGGAATGCATAATGCCAGACTATCATAACCACATAGCCAAGGCCTCGTGCCAAGACTACAAATAAGATTTTGCCAAGGCCTTGTGCCAAGACACTAGTTTGTCTCATGAGACCTACCGATGCATCGAGAAGATATAGCGGGCTCCACCCGTCATATATTAAGTCCAATGCATTCCCATATGAAAAGGTTTAAACATAACATAAACATTCGTATTAAAACTAGCATACGAAATGTCAATACTTTTTCCACAAACCATTAATGGTATAAAAACAGCACATCCACAGTCAAACATAACTCATTCGATACAATATGTAAGATTGTATTGTATCACATTAACCTCAATCAAGAATAATGAAGGATGTTGACATAGATGAAAATAATCATCAAAACTATTTGAGGGAAATATCCCCCTTTTCTTGAAAACATTTAAAAGTCACACTATTTGTAAAGAAGCCATTTAAAAGTAGATTTTTGAATCAAAGTGTCCCATACCACTTTGAATCTTTTTAAAAGGAGTTTTAATTTCTAAACTTTAATGTCCATATAAATAAATCCTTAAAACCATTTTTAAAACATGGACATTAATGAGAAAGGTTTAGATGAATAAGTCTTTAAAACATTTAAAAATGGTATTTTGGTTAGAGATTCTAACCAAAATAGACACTTGAATACAAATAATTGAGGTAATCAAAACTTTGTAATATCATGAGAATAAAGGTATTCATGATATACTATGTCAAAGTAAATTATATACACCACATAAAAGTGATTTGGTGTATATCATCAAAGAAGTCTCAATGGAATGTAAATTGAGATGAAATCTCTCATAAAGGTTGTATCCTTAGGTTAAGGATAAATCAACGACATGATTATGTGTGACAAATATAAATACACTAAATATGATTGGATATTCAGTGTAAAACAATCAAAGGACATTCACACATATTCTTGTAAAAACAACACCAACGAATTGGATGTTTTACTCAACAAATGGAGAATGAGTTAAAATTACTCTTATCAAATTCATATCAATGACTTGAGAATTATCAATGGAGTGATTATGTGTATCAAACGTATATCCACAGGAAGGGGAGTGGAAATTATGACATAATCAAATGAATAGTGATTCCACACATAATCTTGGAGTAATATAATCAATGAAATATGCGTAAAGCCAAATGAGTGGAAATTGAAATTTCAAATTCCCTTATCGATTAGGAAACTTACGAAACATACACCCATGAAAGAAGTATCATACCCAGATGATGTAAATACCCATAAATTAAAGTATATTACACAATGAATACAATCATGGGAAGTACACATACACCACATGCAATAATTAAGTGGTGAATAATGGAAATCTCACGAAATTAAAAGTGAGATAAGAAACCCCTTACCACGTTAATCAACTGAGTCATATGGACAAAAGTTAATAACCACCAAATGATTTACAGAATAACATAAATATAAAGATAATCATGATAATATATATCAAATGGCAGTACACAATACACCACTTTCAATAATTTAGTGGCGAACAATGGAAATCTCACGGAATTGAAAGTGAGATAAGAAAATCCCTTACCTGTAATTTTTCCTTGGTCGATGGTAGGTTTACCTCCTGTATAATGGTGAAATAATTGTTATTTAATAATACAAGAATCATTTACTTTAATATGATATCATATATGATCTTTTAACATTGATTTGTTAATAATATCTTAGAATTATCGTTATTTCGGGTGTTAACGGGTTCATTTTACTTTATATTCTTTGTTATGTGAGCCATATTCTTTATTAATGGGATGTATATTATTCATATCCAGAATGATATCAATTCCTTAGATACTATTTTTAAATCATAAAATGATAATTATACTTGAATGGATACGATGGAGAATGAATCTTATCGCGTTTGTGGAGACGATAGTCCGTACGTACGCACGAGCGACAATATCATTATTTTGATATTAAAATAATATATAAAAGGATGTTATATCATATATACAGAATAATTAACATGTTATATTTATTATTTACATGAGTTGCACATCATTATTATACCCATCCAAATAATAATATATTGAATAACAATTACACCACGACGTGGAGACGGTAAGCCGTACGTACGCACGTATGGTGACATGTTGTTCAAAGGGTGGATAGAATACTGAATATGGTTGTACCATATTTATAATAACATCACAGTATATGTGAGATACTGGATTTATTATTTTAGAATGGTAAGAACAAAGAAAGAAGAAGTGGAAGAAGAAAGGAACTTGAAAAGGGGTGGTGAAAACATTACCTCTTCTTCGGGTGCTTCCTTTTGATTTGATCAAAAGGGCTCCTTAGATTGGCTTTCTGATCAAACTAAGGCCTCTAGGTTGTAGTGATGGAAGTTGGGAGAGTATTTGGGCAGGGTTTGGACGAGCCAAGTGGCTTGAGAGGTGTGATGAATGAGTAGAAGTGGTCTCCTTTTATAAGGGAGAGGAGGGGCTCTTTAAGAAAGAGTGAAAGTATTACTTTATAATATAATTATATTAGGTTTATAATGGTCCAAAAATCATTGAGGTCGAAGATAAGATGACTCATATTCTAAATAACATCAACCAATAATAATTGGACAGGTTTTAGATAATATTTTAATCATTATAATCTTATTTATTTAAATGATTTATTAATGAGGTAAACATTGCATCATTATTGTGTCATTAATAATTTAAATTATTTGATGTCTAAAAATTATAAATAAAATATCATTATTTAGGAAATCTTTTTAGCTTTCTAATTAATATTTATAATCGAATATCCAACATGTATAACCCTATGTAAAAATTGTTATTCTAAAAGATGTATGCTTATGCCATTTTTATTTTTATTTTAACTTTATTAATATAATGTGTCCCTACCACATACAAGTGGCTCCAAGGGGTCCCCAAATCGACCCAAGGATGCCCAGGGTCGGGTATGTGTCCACCAATAAGGTTAGGACACGTTTTAGGGTAATTTTGTTTTATTATAATATTAATTTTTTAACCCTTATTTACCGGATTTACCCTTAACCATGGTAAATAAAATATTTACCACAGTAATTATTCAAAATGTCTAAAAATAAAAGTTACCTATTTACACAATTTGGAAATCCTGATTCCAAATATGGAATCCATTTTTCTAAATTCAAAACACATAAGTGGCAGAAATTAATTTAAAATTAATTCCCGTTGTCAAAACAAAAAGCGTGTTTTTAAGAGGTAATAACTATCAAAAGATTGACACTTGTTTATGTTCGGTTTAATTGTAAAATTATGTCCAATGACCAACATTATATTAAATGGTAAAAATATATTCTAAATATACTTTAAAACCAGTCAAATTCACAATTTATCACTATTAATTATTTTGAATAAAAATGTTGTTTTTAATTAAAATTTAGTAATTTTCACTATTCATCAAAATATGAAAGTTATCCGAAAAGTACCAAAATTTCACCTTAGGCTAAATTCGATATTCTGAATCCAAAAATGAAGTCCATTTTAAAATATAAAATATATATAATTTCAAAATTTAGGTATTACTATTCATAACGGCTAGTTTGATTGGTTGTGGCGTGTGTTAAAACTCAAGGTTGCGCACAACACACGCTACTGATTTATTCAAAGGAAAGCGTACCGTGGAAGCTTGAGATGTTTCATTTTAAATTTTATTGATGTCCCAATTTATTCAGATAGTTTAAAATATTTTATTTAAAAAGGTTTCATTATTAAAAGTTGATAAAAGTGCAATACTGAAAATGAATCTGTTCTTGCATTATGACTAAGAAACTCATAATAGGTATTCTAAAATTATAAGGATTATATAAAGTTCAATATGTAGTTAATACTATTAATGACCTCTTTTAATGGTTTTTTTTGTACGTCATGGTGTGATTGAACTCGGTGTTGCGTGTAGTGCAAGTTATTGAATTATTTTTAAGAAATAACACACTATGAAATCCTGGGGTGTTACATTCTCCCCTCCTTCAATAAATTGCGTCCTCGAAATTTGAAATTGTTCTTAGAAAATAAAAGGTTGAAAGTAGAAGATATACTTGTGGGAAAACCCACATCGGAAATTGGGATACTAAAATTTAGTCTTAATATAAGGAAAAGATAAATGAAAGGGTCACCACCAAATTATGATCTCGATTTGGAGAACATTGGTGGCAATTAGAGACATATATTTGGAGGAACAACGTAAATATTTATAGGTAGTGATTGAGGTCATCAATCATAAACAAGTATAAAATTGAGGTCCTTAAACTCATCAATCTATGATTATTTGTAATACCATCGGTCCAAGAAAACATAGGGTATTGGGATAACAAATTTTTGACGTTTCAAAATATCTTAGTTGAAATCCCACATTGAAAAATGAATTAATGAGGCCTCTATTTAAAATAAATAGTGGAAAGTATGAAGATTACCGAAAATAACACATACTAGGGTTCCATGTAGGAAAATATGGATATGGAAGAGAAATCTAACCATCAATTATCTGATGGAGAGTGGTAGAGAACATGGCTATGAAAAGGCCAACAATCCCAAAGCCATAAATTAGTGATGATTTAATGTACCATCTAGGACAACATTTTTTTTTAAAAGTTACATTACATAAGGAAGAGGAATTAATTTATGATATTGACTAAGAACATTATGAGATATACTTATATTTTAAGTAGATTTTCATTATTTAATAAATTTCCACCACTAACTCAATTTTTTTTTAAATGATGAGTATTCAAGAAGACTTGGTCACACTGGAAGAACTAGAATAAACTTCTATAGAATCACATGATCCATGTAGGATAAAACATATATTTACATTGTCTTTGAAGATTAATCAAAACAAAAATGGTTAGTGAATGATCTAATGATCCCCCAAAAGGATATTCATTGAGATAAATATGCACTAATATTAATTTCTAAAATTAAACCAACAATACCCCAAAGTTAAATAGATACCATTCAATAACGAATTGTCCTTACAATCCTTTAATATAATCCAAACTAATATTGAAACCCAAAACATATAAGAATTTGATTATGTAGTCTCCCATGTTACATTGTATCTCCAAATAACATCAAATACTCTTAAAGTCACATACTTAAAAGTAGTTAACATCATCACATATTCTCTGTTATAGGTTAAACATTTCCATAAATAACCCAAATCACTATAAATCAACAATAAAAACGTAGATAAAAATCCACCATTACTCTACAAATGAAACCTCATTGTATTCTACTTTCCTTGGGCATATAGTGTTCCTAACAAAACGAACATCTTCCAAAATAACATTTATCACTTAATCACCAAATCATTCTCCTATACCAAGGGTATTCATTTGATAATACATAAGAACCCAAATCAACTTATTATTGATCAATAAAATCATTTAACTAAAAAAAAGTCACACTAACCAGGGACTTCACGTAGTCCAGTGGTAGGCGATAAATCCCAATCACACTTTGGTTGTGGGTTCGATTCCCACAGCTTTGTCCGACGCGACGGGTTGTCACACGGTCTACGTGTTGTCCTTTTTCAAAAACTATATTTTATAATATTACCAAAATGAGATAAATTCCTCAAAATAGCATAACATAATTTAACCACAAATCTTATCTCATACCTTGCATTTTCATCCCAAATTATAATAACTTATAATTTCCTCAAACCCAATGATCATGTAAGACCAAATGGTTATTTATAACTATATCTGCAATAGAAAAGTTAATTCTTCCTCAAATATCATTTTCACATGATAAATTGCAGGTTTACACATACAAGAGAAAATTATTCCAAAGTAATCCCATCAATAAAGAGCACTAACACTTTTAAAAATTTCACCATCCATTTATTTCCACATAGGTTCTTCATCATATGTTCCTCGGGTTCCCACATTGCCTCTTCCATCTTATGATTTCTCCATAGATCTTTTACCAGACGAGTCATCCGGTTTCACAACACTTGATCTTTGGTATGAAGAATTCTGATAGGCTCTCCACAATAAGATAGATCGGGTTCCAGTTATAATTCTTCATAGGTGAGTACATGCGTTGGGTCAGGCATGTATTTTGTCACTAGAGATATGTGGATCACAACATGAACTTTGGAGAGACTAGGCGGGTTTGCATTTTGGTAGAATGCGTTCATGTGTCACAATGGTACCTCAGGAATTTTTCAAAATCATCTACTTCCTTTACCCAAAAACTCCTCATCCATTTTGGATTATATCGATGGAAGCATCGATGCATCATAAAAAAATAGGTATTTCTTATATATAATTTTGAGACATCGTCTTTAACATGTTTTTTTAGAAAAATTCTCACTGATTCATCTTCAAATATTTCAAAATAAGGTTTTGGTAAATCAGTTTTCGTATATCCCAAAAGACATAAATATATAATTTGATACATATAGGCTGCTCGAAGGTCTCCCTCTTCTGCAGCATCTAGAAAATCATTTAGTGCATCGTAATTTTGAGATAAAGTGAATAATTTGAAAAGACCCTGATGGTACTTCCCACGCTTAGCGTGGTAAGAAAGTTGAGAGTGCAACATTATCCCATAGTCGGTACTTGATCCTTGAAAGAATCATGCAATGCTAGAGGTATTGGATGTCTCATAAAGTTGTTTGCATGTAACTTGGACATTTGAAAAAGTTTCAACATCGTCTGCACATGACTTCTGGATAATAATTGAAAGTAGTTCTTCAGGAAGAGAGAGAAGAGTTGTTCGTGATCTTGCTCCCTCCATGTTTCAACTAACAAAAGAAAATACAATTAGGGTTTTTGAATACTTATCTAATAAGAATGTAAAAAAAATAGATATAATAGGATAATCTTGTAATTGAACAATATATCCTAACTTGGGGTACCCTTTGTTTAAATCTAGGTTATCCACTATCTATTTGCCGACATATATTCTTAGGGGCATTTTTTTGTATTCCCTTAATAATGGTTTATACTAATCTTGTGAATTTACCAAAGAATATCCCCCGGGAGTTTCGTAACCAAGAGTGCAGCAAGGCCCGTTGTCGTGCACCAGTTCTCGTTCGAGTCTAGCTCAAAGCGGTGTTTTCGGGTTTTACCCCTAGGTACATCTGTGCCAGAGCCACCTCTACCTGCTCGTATCCAGACAGGGATGTATTGCTCGTAAAACTCACAAATTCTTCTATAATACCAAAATTCTAGGAAGTTTTTCTATAATAATCCTCAAAGTTCATCTTAGGTCTACGTGCTGTAATCAGAGTTTATCTAAATCTAGCTTCCAAGGTTTTTACTAAACTTCCTCTGATACCAACTGTAACGCCCCGACCCTAGTTACCCAGAGTCGGTGCATTATTACATAACATTGGCATGATCACAAGAAAGATCAAATCTCGAAAGACCGATTGGTTTAGTAGCCTTGGAAACACTAGATACATCCATAAGTTTTACATTACATCATAAAAAAAACATCTTGTCTTCATATCCCCTCATACTATCCCTGCAGGTCATTCATAAATTACTTCTTCATAATCCTGGGAAAAATAAAACATTGAAAGGGGTGAGCTCAGAAGCTCAGTAAGGATAACATTATAGCAGAAGCTTTCATAAATAAGCATAGACACTTAAGGCAATTTATAACTAAAACAAAAGCCTTTTAAACTTGAACTTCAGCATAAAATGGAAAAGGTAAAATGAAATAATGCCATTTACTTACTCACATGGATATTCTACTAGTAGAATGATCACATGAAGTATCAATAACCACTTTCATAATGATGGAATGCATAATGCCAGACTATCATAACCACATAGCCAAGGCCTCGTGCCAAGACTACAAATAAGATTTTGCCAAGGCCTTGTGCCAAGACACTAGTTTGTCTCATGAGACCTACCGATGCATCGAGGAGCTATAGCGGGCTCCACCCGTCACATATTAAGTATAATGCATTCCCATATGAAAATGTTTAAACATAACATAAACATTCGTATTAAAACTAGCATACGAAATGTCAATACTTTTACCACAAACCATGAATGGTATAAAAACAGCACATCCACAGTCAAACATAACTCATTCGATACAATATGGAAGATTGTATTGTATCACATTAACCTCAATCAAGAATAATGAAGGATGTTGACATAGATGAAAATAATCATCAAAACTATTTGAGGGAAATATCCCCCTTTTCTTGAAAACATTTAAAAGTCACACTATTTGTAAAGAAGCCATTTAAAAGTAGATTTTTGAATCAAAGTGTCCCATACCACTTTGAAACTTTTTAAAAGGAGTTTTAATTTCTAAACTTTAATGTCCATATAAATAAATCCTTAAAACCATTTTGAAAACATGGACATTAATGAGAAAGGTTTAGATGAATAAGTCTTTAAAACATTTAAAAATGGTATTTTGGTTAGAGATTCTAACCAAAATAGACACTTGAATACAAACAATTGAGGTAATCAAAACTTTGTAATATCATGAGAATAAAGGGATTCATGATATACTATGTCAAAGTACATTATATACACCACATAAAAGTGATTTGGTGTATATCATCAAAGAAGTCTCAATGGAATGTAAATTGAGATGAAATCTCTCATAAAGGTTGTATCCTTAGGTTAAGGATAAATCAACGACATAATTATGTGTGAAAAATATAAATACACTAAATATGATTGGATATTCAGTGTAAAACAATCAAAGGACATTCACACATATTCTTGTAAAAACAACACCAATGAATTGGATGTTTAACTCAACAAATTGAGAATGAGTTAAAATTACTCTTATCAAATTCATATCAATGACTTGAGAATTATCAATGGAGTGATTATGTGTATCAAACGTATATCCACAGGAAGGGGAGTGGAAATTATGACATAATCAAATGAATAGTGATTCCACACATAATCTTGGAGTAATATAATCAATGAAATATGCGTAAAGCCAAATGAGTGGAAATTGAAATTTCAAATTCCCTTATCGATTAGGAAACTTACGAAACATACAACCATGAAAGAAGTATCATACCCAGATGATGTAAATACCCATAAATTAAAGTATATTACACAATGAATACAATCATGGGCAGTACACATACACCACATGCAATAATTAAGTGGTGAATAATGGAAATCTCACGAAATTAAAAGTGAGATAAGAAAACCCTTACCACGTTAATCAACTGAGTCATATGGCCAAAAGTTAATAACCACCAAATGATTTATAGAATAACATTAATATAAAGAGAATCATGATAATATATATCAAATGGCAGTACACAATACACCACTTTCAATAATTTAGTGGCGAACAATGGAAATCTCACGGAATTGAAAGTGAGATAAGAAAATCCCTTACTTGTACTTTTTCCTTGGTCGATGGTAGGTTTACCTCCTGTATAATGGTGAAATAATTGTTATTGAATAATACAAGAATCATTTACTTTAATATGATATCATATATGATCTTTTAACATTGATTTGTAAATAATATCTTAGAATTATCGTTATTTCGGGTGTTAACGGGTTCATTTTACTTTATATTCTTCGTTATGTGAGCCATATTCGTTATTAATGGGATGTATATTATTCATATCCAGAATGATATCAATTCCTTAGATACTATTTTTAAATCATAAAATGATAATTATACTTGAATGGATACGATGGAGAATGAATCTTATCGCGTTTGTGGAGACGGTAGTCCGTACGTACGCACGGGCGACAATATCATTATTTTGATATTAAAATAATATATAAAAGGATGTTATATAATATATACAGAATAATTAACATGTTATATTTATTATTTACATGAGTTGCACATCATTATTATACCCATCCAAATAATAATATATTGAATAACAATTACACCACGACGTGGAGACGGTAAGCCGTACGTACGCACGTATGGTGACATGTTATTCAAAGGGTGGATAGAATACTGAATATGGTTGTACCATATTTATAATAACATCACAGTATATGTGAGATACTTGAGTTATTATTTTAGAATGGTAAGAACAAAGAAAGAAGAAGTGGAAGAAGAAAGGAACTTGAAAAGGGGTGGTGAAAACATTACCTCTTCTTCGGGTTTTTCCTTTTGATTTGATCAGAAGGGCTCCTTAGGTTGGCTTTCTGATCAAAATAAGGCCTCTAGGTTGTAGTGAGGGAAGTTGGGAGAGTATTTGGGCAGGGTTTGGACGAGCCAAGTGGCTTGAGATGTGTGATGAATGAGTAGAAGTGGTCTCCTTTTATAAGGGAGAGGAGGGGCTCTTTAGGAAAGAGTGAAAGTATTACTTTATAATATAATTATATTCGGTTTATAATGGTCCAAAAATCATTGACGTCAAAGATAAGATGACTCATATTCTAAATAACATCAACCAATAAGAATTGTACAGGTTTTAGATAATATTTTAATCGTTATAATCTTATTTATTTAAATGATTTATTAATGAGGTAAACATTGCATCATTATTATGTCATTATTAATTTAACTTATATGATGTCTAAAAATTATAAATAACCCATCATTATGTAGGAAAACCTTTTAGCTTTCTAATGAATATTTATAATCGAAAATCCAACATGTATAACCCTATGTAAAAATTGTTCTTCTAAAAGATGTAAGCTTATGCCATTTTTATTTTTATTTTAACTTTATTAATATAATGTGTCCCTACCACATACAGGTGGCTCCAAGGAGTCCCCAAATCGACCCAAGGATGCCCATGGTCGGGTATGTGTCCACCAATAAGGTTAGGACACGTTTTAGGGTAATTTTGTATTATTATAATATTATTTTTTTAAGCCTTATTTACCGGATTTACCCTTAACCATGGTAAATAAAATATTTACCACAGTAATTATTCAAAATGTCTAAAAATAAAAGTTATCTATTTACACAATTTGGACATCCTGATTCCAAATTTGGAATCCATTTTTCTAAATTCAAAACACAGAAGTCGCAGAAATTAATTTAAAATTAATTCCCGCTGTCAAAACAAAAAGCGTGTTTTTAAGAGGTAATAACTATCAAAAGATTGACACTTGTTTATGTTCGGTTTAATTGTAAAATTATGTCCAATGACCAACATTATATTAAATGGTAAAAATATATTCTAAATATACTTTAAAACCACTCAAATTCACAATTTATCACTATTAATTATTTTGAATAAAAAAGTTGTTTTTAATTAAAATTTAGTAATTTTCACTATTCATCAAAATATGAAAGTTATCCGAAAAGTACCAAAATTTCACCTTAGGATAAATTCGATATTCTGAATCCAAAAATGAAGACCATTTTAAAATATAAAATATATATAATTTCAAAATTTAGGTATTACTATTCATAACGGCTAGTTTGATTGGTTGTGGCGTGTGTTAAAACTCAAGGTTGCGCACAACACACGCTACTATTTTATTTAAAGGAAAGCGTACCGTGGAAGCTTGAGATGTTTCATTTTAAATTTTTTTGATGTCCCAATTTATTAATATAGTTTAAAATATTTTATTTAAAAAGGTTTCATTATTAAAAGTTGATAAAAGTGCAATACTGAAAATGAATCTGTTCTTGCATTATGACTAAGAAACTCATAATAGGGATTCTAAAATTATAAGGATTATATAAAGTTCAAAATGTAGTTAATACTATTCATGACCTCTTTTAATGGTTTTTTTTGTACGTCATGGTGTGATTGAACTCGGTTTTGCGTGTAGTGCAAGTTATTTAATTATTTTTAAGAAATAACACACTATGAAATCCTGGGGTGTTACATTAATCATTATTAACTTTTGTTTAATGTATTCAAATCTATCATATCTAATGTATTAAGTAAATATATCATCATGTTGATCATGCCTTCCAATAAATTGTGAAATTATATCTCTTTTAAGTGTGTGATACTGAAGGAAATTGTGTAATATATATATATGTGTTCATCATGTGAGTGAATTTTTCTGTTCTTGCATGATTAAATTGAACATCCATTGTCACAGATTATTTTAGTTTTAGTAAACCTCGTGATATTGTTTTGGAGTGTGTATTGAAACCACAATAATTGAGCACAACAACTTCCAACTACCACATATCTGACATTAGAAGTAGAATATGCTACTGAGTTTCCATTCATATTAGGCCAAGAAACTAAAGAGTCACATAAGAAATAAAAATCATAGGATGTACTCTTCAAATATATTCTATATCTATCAAAGTCAGAATTTGAAAAAAAAAGTAGTTTGAAAATATTTCCAGAAAAATAAAATAAGAATAAAAACATAATAATGTTCAGCTAATAAAAATTTCATTTTAAAACATTTAGATTATATTATTTGAATTTTCTTAATATCCAATTCATAATAAATAAAAAAATATAATATCAAAATTACAATTATTTATGTATAGTAAGCTTCCAATCATACCTCTAATTTTTTTTGATCAGTAGGTTTTTCAAACTCATTCAGATCCAATGTATTTGAGCTATCAATAATAGTTTTATTAAATTTAGTATTTTCATATCCACATTTATTATGGAAAAATTTAATTTAATTATGTTGAGATAAAAAGTACCTTTTTTATTTTGACCAAATTAAAAAAGAAGTAAAATACGATAACTCACCCATCATACACATTTCAAACTCAAACAACATAATTTTCAGAAAAGAATATATTAAATAATATTTTATTAAACCAAATATAATGGAATCATTATTAATTAATATAATAATATTTTTTTATTTACTTATTTTATAAATATATTTTGATCCACATCACTCTTAACAAAATTGGTCTGTAACAAAAAACTTGTTAATTTATCATACCAAGCTCTAGGTGTTTGTTTGAGTTTGTAAGGTGTCTTTGTAAACTTTTAACTTGTTCTGGATGTTTTTTATTTTTAAAACTAGGACATAATTAAAACAAAACACTCTCCAAAACATATCAATTAAGAAAATAATACATCAAATCCATTTGAAATAGTTTGATATTAAGGAATGCAGCAAAGGCTATAAGTATTTTAAAAGCATCAAATCTAGATATCAGTTCATAGTTTTCGTTATAATCTATTCCCTCTTTTCAGTTATATCCCTTAGAATCAATATTATATTTATTTCGAACTATTATGACATTTTCATCACATGTATTATGAAAAATCAATTTACACTAACAATTGATGTTTCCTTAGGTTATTCAGTTAATGTCTAGAATATATTCCTTTCAACCTAATATTATTCATCTTTCATTTCTTTTATCCAATCATCATCACCTAAAGCCTCATCTAGATTCTTCTGTTCAATTTTTGATAAGAAATCTAGAGGCATAATTTTATTTCATAAATAACATGTAGTCTTAACTAGTTTATTAATATCGATAATGATACATTCATTAGGATGATTATTATGAAATAATGAACGAATTATGTTTCCAAAATTATGTTCCTCAATAATAGGTATAAAATATTCTTGATGAATAACGTTGAAAACATAATATTTAGTTATATCCTTATGAGAATAAAATTATAAATTTATCTAAAAAATAAATTTAAGAATAAAATTTGAGGATGTTGATTGGGGTTGTTGAAAAAAATAGACCAGTTTCATCAAACATAAAATGAAATGTTTCCTCAATAGAATAAGTATTTTTATAAAAATTTCTATAATCCTTATTAGTAATTTAAAAATGAAAAAATATTCCTTCATCGTATTTTTGTGAAAATTTATGTTTTTTATCTTTATTAATCACAATGAATACTTGGAAATGAAAAATATATAAGTACTACACTTTTAGTTTTTTCCAATATACAAATCATGTGGTGTTTTATTATGAAAAGGTCTAATTAAAAATCATTTGGTTGTATACCATGTTGTACTAAGAACTTCATCTAACAAAAATTATACAATTGATTATTCAGTCATCTTGGTTGTAGTAATATCTTGATGAAATATTCTTATTCTTTCAAATACACCATTTAATTATAGGGTTATAGGTGTTTAAAATTTATGTTCAATGCTTTTATTATTAAAATTTTTTCCAAATTATTATACTCAAATTCTTCACCAAGATTACTCGAAAATTATATTAATCAGAGGTTTTTCTAAATTTTAACTCTATATTATAATTTTTAAAAATAACTCATGTTTTAATATTTCATTTCAAGAAAATAGACCCATGTGTATATTTTTAAATAATTAAATAAGATGTAAAAATAGTATTTTACACTAATAATTACTGTTTTCATGAAAAAATAAGTCCATGTGCATTAACTATAACACATAAAAAATTGGGAGTTCACTAATATATTTAAAACTTGACTTATGTTTCATACCAAATTTTCAAGGGTAAAATAATTTTAAAGTATCAAAACAATCTTCTTGTGGATCCTTTACTTGTCCTTTCCTAGAAAATATAGAATGGTTTCTGAGGTTACATTTTAAGAAATTAAATTCCACAACCCTAATCGTCCATCCCATAAAATAATTCATCATAATTAATAGTTTTTAAGGTCTTCTATGTTTAGTATATAAAAATTATCATGGACATTGGAATAAAGAATAAGTTCATCCTTAAAACTATGTATTGTAACTTTTCATTCATAAAGATTACAAGGAAACATTAATCTCCTAAAAATATTTTGGTTATAAGGTTTTGATTATGTCTTACAACAAATAAAATAGTTGGAATGAATTTTTTTCCATCAAGAACTATGTTACCAATTTCAATGATATCTATTTGAGAGTTGTCTCCAAAAGTTATGTTACTACCATTCTTTTTGATTATATTCGTAAACAAGTCACTATTTCTAGTAACCTTTCTGGAACATCCACTATCCATATAAAAAATATTTTTGTTGTTGGTGCTATCATTATTGTCTTGAAAACAAAATAATTAGTTTCTTGGAACCCAAATATTTTTGGTTCGGGTATTATCAAAAAATATAATTTTAAAATGTCACATTAGAATAACAATATTTCATTGAATAAATTTTATTTATTTGAAAAAATGATTTTTATGAAATAAACGTGATTGAACTCAATTTTAGATAATTTTTATTCTAATGTAAACCAATTTTCCCTTTATGAGAAATTATGCACTTTTATAAACAAAATTGTTTTTATTTAATGTAGGTTTTTGATTTTTATAACCCATTCAATAATTATTACCATATGGTTAAATTTGTTTGTATATCCTGTCATTTGTTTCATTTTTTAGGTAAACCTGGATTGAATATTCATCAAAATAGATATTTCAGACATTAGTTTAATAACTACGTTCTTATAATCATTAGAAATATTACTATAATAGTATTTTCAAAATTATTATGAAATATATTTTTCTCGTAAATATTTTTCTCATGTTCTTATAAATTAATATATTTTTTTCAAATTTAGATTTATTAAGATAATTAAAATGATATGATATTTTCTTAGTTAGAAGTTTTATTATTTAATCTTCCATTGGATTTTTATCAAGGTATTTATAATATTTTTTATAAATCTGATGGTTTTTATTTTCTAAAAGTGATGAAAATATTGAACCCTATTCATAAATATGTAATGTATTATATTCTATTGAGGAAGAATATTCATATGAATATGTATAATTTTCACATCCTGAAAATTTTCATTGAAAGATATATTAGTAAGGGATTCAGTACGGTGTACCTTTTAAAATAAACATTTATTTACAATCAAAACTTTTAAAAATATTCCAATATTCCATAGTCGATAATAATAGTTATTAGAAGAATTTATTGAATTATCCCCACCACTAGAACTACATGTGTCAGAATGTTTTATATGTTTCTATTCATTAAAATTATTATACATGTTTTTATATATATCACAATATCATTTATTTATATCATTAATGTTTGGCTTAGTAAAATCATGATGTATATTTTATATTCTCATTAATTAATAAGAAGTAACCTCAGAATCCTTCTTATCAATTTTTTCCATATGATGTTTAATATATATATACTGAAATTTGTTCTTTCCCAAAATCTTTTACATCATTCTGGAAATATTAGGAATCTCATTTTCAAAATATTATGACAAATAATAATTTTTTCAGAAATATCATTCATCATTATTGAAGACATTACATCATTCCCTACCGACGGAAATTTAGTTGTAATAATAGATTATGTATAAAAATAATCTCAATTTGTTTTAACTTTTCTAGCTTCTCTCTTTAATAATTCTTCATATTGTATGAAGGTTTCAATAATATAATAAATTTTTAAATTTTTAATCATTATTGTGTCATCAAAAGTAGATATTTTATATTCTCACTCATTTGGCATTATATCAATAATCATTTCTACCAAAATATAATCATCAAGACCTTTTTGACCAAGACACTATAAACTATTAATAATTTTCATAAAAAATGATTCATTTTGGAAACTGATTCCCCAGGTATAAAATCAATGTCTTGTTAATCATCTCTAAGCATTGATCTCCATATGTCAATAACATTGGATATACCAAAATGTGATTCCCCCAAAATTATCCAAATAGTATTGGTATCTACGTATTATTATATATGACTATTAATCATCATCATCATTAATTAAAATAATGTATTTCTAAATTTTTAGTTCAACTAATATTATTACTTCTTATGATTAATAAAAGAAGAAAATTCCTTATTAGGAATCTTATGCTTCTTAGTAAGAAATAAGAAATTATCAACCCCAGATTGATCAATAAAATTTTCATTCTATCTTTCGAATACTCATAGTAATTCCATAAAAATGTGGTAATATTGGATATTTATTATAATGATATTTTATATTGAAATCATATATCTTAAAAAACAATTTTTCAATTATTCAAGAACACATTAGTTTAAAGAGAATTTATATTAAATAATTTTTAAAATAATTTGGTAAAACCAGTTGTTAATAGAAGATGTAAAAAAATGAAAGTATAAGCCATATGACCAGATCTAATAAAAATGTTTTAGATCAAAATAGTTACTAATATGGTTACTATTACAATGGGAGAGTTGTAGTTTCAATGCATTTAACAAAACAAAACACAAAATCTCATTATGTAAAATAATCTGGCTTAGACCATTCCTGATGACTGTAATGATTGAATTGTAATAAAAAATGATCCAATTATATCATAGTATATTTTTATCAGTTTCATAGTTTTAAAAAAATATGCTTTATTAAGAATGTTTTGTAAACAAAACATTATTTCATAATATAAATAGTAGAATATATACTTGTTAAAACAATGAATAAAAAAATCTTATAATATAAGAATGACTTACAGGATATATAAATATAATAAACTCTTTCAACCATGAGAGGAAATGTATTACGCGACATTGACTATATGTGTTAACAATTTTATACTTACTATGAATTATCTATTTCCATATCAAGAAATATATTGATATGATTATTAGGATAATCGCTATCTTCTTATCTTTAGAAGTTCGTAATCACAAAACAAGTTATTTATGTGTTTTAATCTCCATAATCCCTAAAACAGATGGATTAGATTCACCATATTCATTTTCCTAGAATATCATGGCTATAACAATTATGAGATATACAATAAAACAGAATGATTTATATAGTAATGAACCCGTAAAAGGATTATCTAGAATGAAAATACTATAAAGTAGTGAAAATATTAAGAATGAGATGTTCATTCAGGGAAAAAATTAGATGACTTGAGTTGAAAAATATATCTTCTCTAAACCATTAAATTTACTTTCTATTTTTAGGTGAATCTAAAATGGTCATATTTCTTGAGTTTTTTTCCAATATGCTCAGATAGCTTATGCAAGATAACTCATTTGAACTGAATATCTGATGTTGTTTGTTAAGAACCATTATAATTCTAAAGTATATTCCTTATGATAGGAAAAATTATTAGTTATTCTAATTATAATCATTAGTCAGTCTGATGAACTTAATTAATGAATATCAATCCAATGAACTGAGTAAGGGTTAGTCTGATGTATTAGTAAAAGGGTCAGTATGATGGACAATACTTTTTTTAACTAGATAGACAGGTATTATGTTTAACCACTGGTCTGAACAACGGTCATTTTTATGGATCATACTCACATTCATTATTATGGAACATATTGATTAATTTAAATTTTATATTCATAATACATTGGAAAAATTCAATGTATGGAAGAAATTATAGTTTTCTAAAAATCCTACAAATACACTTGGGACATAAATGGTTATTTAACTTGTTTTTAAGAAGGTGTTTGTGATTTAGAAATCTAACGAAATGTAAAAGTAATAAGTAATACTTATGACTCAAAAAACTTTTGTGGGATGAATCCCCCTTTTGTGGAATTTGAGGCTATATGGGGCCATGGATTTAAAATCTCTATACAAATTTCATGTCAATTTATATGAGAAGGAAATCATGTTCCTTATCACAAACCATCCATTTATTATATAAAATTGCAAGGAGAGTGATGGATATCCTTTGAAAAACTTTCACAATCATGTATATAATTTATCTATAAGAATGAATATCTAACTAAAATGACTGGAAAAAATGAGAGGCACTTCCTTAAATACATAGGCATTTTAATTTAATATAGTTATGTAGTCTGTTATGTGTTTCCTAGGCATCCACCTAATCATAAGGTTTATTTCTCTGTTGAACTTTAATGTAGTGATCTACATATATCATAGAGTTTGTATATAATATCTCCCATTGAAATATACATAATAAAGAATGGATTACCATATAATATGGAAAATGGTTACATGCACACAAGTGCTCCACCATGAGGTTTTCAAATCATATTTTTCAAAAAGAAAGAAGGGTCAATGTGTCAGTCCATTGATTATCATGAAGTCAACATGATCATAATAAAGATAATGTGGCCAATAACATGGATTAATGAATTTTTCATTCAACTATGATGGGAAGAGTACATATCCAAGTTGGATCTCGAGAAGGAGATATAATCAATTTATGGTAAATAATAAGGATATTACCAATACACCTTTAATACATGTTATATGCACTATATGTGCATATTTTTTCCATTCGAACTCAAAAATGAACTAAAATTTTTCACGGGCATGATGATTGGAGTCTCTAAAGATTTCTTTAAAATTAGATAGGATTAATTATAAATGATATTCTCATTTCACTAAAATAAAGGAGGAACATGAGAAGGATTTCAGTTCTGTACTAAAAAATTTTACAAAATATAATTTATTTGAAAAGTATAGTAAATGTGACTGTTGTGTAGATAAATTTACATTATTTAGACATTTTATTACAAACAATGGGATATATAGAGATCCTTTAAATCCGAATATGATTGTGGAGTGACCAAGACCAACATATATAACATTGATCTGTATTTTCATTGTATTATTTTGGTACTGTTGATGTTTATTGATTAGCTTCTTACAATTTTTAAACCCACTGTCAAATTTAACTCATAAAAGAGTATAGATTTTATAGACCAGTGAATATTAAAAGTGATTTATGGAGGTGATATGGAATTTTAATAGCTAAAAATTTCCTAAAACAACCCTTTGTTGGGGAATGATTTTTGATTTATATTAATCCATTAATGAAGCTCTTGAGTTGTTTACTCGTAAAAAATAATAAATTAATGATTGATTCCTCATGATAGTTTAAGGTTCATGAAGAACATTATCAAATTCATGATGCAGAGTTGGATAATCTAATCTTTTCATAAATTATTTTTTAGTCATTACCTCTATGGAGATATCTGTGATATATATATAAAGATCAAAAGAGTTTAAAATATATATTCACACAAATAGTTCTCAATAGTATCCTTTGAAGTGGTTAGATCTAGACAAGTATATTGAATTATCAATCCATTACCATCAGAAAAATCTGAAAATAATGGTATATTATCAATATATAAACGATCCCTCAACCTTATCCACGATGAGGATTTAAAATGATCCAATCCTTATAGACATGTATATGATTGACATGAGAATCATAAAATATGGAATAGTTTCCTTCTTTGTAAAAATTATTTCTCAAGCAAAAATTTTGAATAAGAATATGAAATTCCATTAAGGGGGACATAATATTAAATAGAATGTGGTTTCTATAATGATGTGAAAGCCTCAGATATAAACATTTATGTAGAAGAAGGATGAATATTTAGGACGTGAAAATTCATACCTTCAATGCCTATTTTAATGAACAATTTTTTGAATGATTCTCTTAGTGGAACATGATCTATCCCTCATATAACCACAAATATGAATAAAGTTTCTAGGATCAATTCTCTTTGGATAATATAAAGAATAATATTTCAGATAATAAATAAAACATCAGGGTATGTCAGTATGTAATGGTAAAAATGAAAACATAAAAGGGGTTGATGGAACCATTAACCATACCTACATGAAAATGGGAGAGAATAAATATATATTTTTTCATGGAATCTCTATTGATATCAAAAAGAAATAATTCCATATGGGCTGTAGTGTAATTTATTATAAATACAACTCACTTAATCGCTATTCGAGGGGAATTCCCCCTTGGCTATATAAAATGTAATAAGTTAGAGAAGTGGACATGGTATATGGTACACCGCTGTTGATTGTATTAAATCAAGTTCGAAGATCAGATTAAAATTAATTAAAAATTATTGAAAATTACTTCAACATATAGTTGAATTTTTTATGGTCTATTACTATGCTACTAATGGAAAATGTGTATGGACTATATATATACATGAGGATATGATGAGATCTTTCTCTATGGATTTAATTGGAGGATGGGATCAGAATTTTCATATGATCATAATCTCTTATGACAATATATTTCACTCAAGCATTCAAATGGATCCTTATGAATCACTCTAGGGGGGAAAAATTAAAACTTCAACATGATGGGATGAATATTGATAACCAAATATATTGGGGTGAAAACAAGTGGAATAAATAGATGAGAATATCATAACTATTTAATAACACATCGGAGAAGGTCTCTGTTGAAAAAATCATTATGATTAAAATTATAAATCAGAAGATGATAAATTTTTTATTCCCATATTTATATTCTAGAGATTCATGATTCTTGAGAAGAAGGGAATGGTAAATACCAATTGAATATAACACTTTATGATTCTTAATCACATTAGAGTTGCGGATTATTAACTAACATTCCCACAAAACATATCACTATTGTATGATGTGATTCATGTATATCTATTTTTAAAAGACATAATAGATTCATCAAATTTACTTAACCAAAAATTGGTATAGATGGAAAAAGATTTCTATTACAAGGAGAAACAAATGATGATCTTAGAATATAGAGACAAATTTTCGAAAAATAAGATGACCAACTTTGTTAATGTATTTCTAAAAAACTATAAATATTATGAGAAGACATGGGAACCATAGGAAGTGATGAAACAAAAGTACCATCACGTGTTACCATCTTAGAATGTGAAATTAAATTTTAAAGATTAAATTTATAAATATAATGAATATAATGTCCCATATATTTATATATGATGTTTCCCTTTTGGAAATTTTTTTCACTTACCATTGCAAATATGTTATAATATAAAACACATGCACTGCATTATAAATACTAATAATAATTTATTATATTAATTTAGAAAATTATATTCCAATATCAAATATATATATTAAAATTGAAAATAGTACAATTGGATAACAAAAAAACAAAAATAAATTACTATAATATGAAAACTTTGATTTCTTTGGTCTTAAAGAATAATATCACAAACGAACCAGAAGTTAAAAATAAAACAAAACAATAGTGATGTAATTTATTTTTTTTAAAAAATAAATTATATAAACCATAAGATAAAATGAATTGAATAATTAATTAAGGAAACAGTTTGAATTTATAGAAAATTGAAAACATGTATAACTATATAAAATATGATGATTGGAATAGTAACATGACCCGATTTTTAGAATAGTAAATAATCTATTAGAATGGTAAAATAAAATTTTCTAATCTTATTAAATAAAAATATAAGGAATTTCTATAATAATGAATTTAAATTACTTTGTTAAATCTATTAGATTAAATATTTATTAGGAAGAATCTATAATGTTTTTTTGGAAAACATATATGTTTTATTTTCATGAAAAATATATTTTTATATAAAATTTAAGGATTATAAATAATGGTTTATTTTAATAAGTAAATTTTAAACAAAAATATTTATTTTTTACTAAATATATAATAGTTTTCTATACTATAAGTAATTTTTCTATGTGTCAAAAAAATTCTGTCATTTATAAATTTGTATTTTTCAATAAATTATCATTTTATATAAAAACTATTTTCTCATAATTAATTTTAAAATGGATTAACTTTTTTTAATAAATCTTTCTAATTATATTATGGCTATTATTTGGTATTTTGTTTTGACAAAGATTCAGTTTTTCTAAATAGTGAAATTCAAATAAATACATTATTTTACATTATAAGTAAAATACATAATTAATTGGATTTAAAATTTTGTAAGAAACCAATATATTAGACTAAATTTCACCCATTACCTTTTATATCAATAATAAATATTTATATTGGAAATCTTGTGTAAACGAAATAAATTGATGAACCTTTTATTAAAAAAAACTTCTCATATCCTCCTTTATTACTACCATCATTCACTATCGCACCACTCCTCACACCATAAGATTTATAACATACCAAATATCTATAAACAAATTCCTCTTAGAAATCCCATTGTACTTCGTAGGAGTTTTTTCATCATAGAAGAGTAGTTCATAAGATCAAGTAGATTGTCAAATAGAAAATTCAATGTAAGATGAAATTATCTCAATTGAGCACTTAAATTACTTTCTAATTTTACATCTTCTATATCTATTATTACCTGCCAAATATTATGGAATAAGTATTTTAGGTATACTGAAATGTTATTATATTAATTCAATAATCATTATATACATTTTTCTAAATGATTTTTTAATATAAGTGTTGCATATGTTATGGTTGGTTCTCCTCTTCCATAGGCGATGTATTTAATTTTTCCTTACAACGTTAATGAATAATCATTGTCATTATTTTAGGTTAAAATATAATATTAAGAAATTTATTCTATTTTATTTTATATTCTATTATGTGAAAATAAATAAAAAATAAATAAAACCTATTAGATCATTATGGTTGGAAAAATTGATAATTGAACAATTTATTAACTAATAACATTCTTACTCAGTGAAACATAATTATTGTTGCTTAATTTTTTATAATCAGAAACCATAAAAATTATATAAATATATGAAATACGTAATATTACATATATGGGGTTATGAAATCATTTTAAAGAAACCTCTAGAAATATCAATATACTAATGCGACCATTGAACTATGAAATAATCCTGCAAATCATTTTTTTCACATTTTCATAAGCCTGTTTAAGGGGTTTTCAGTACCCATTACACCGTTGAACTATGAAATACATATCCTTATTATGATGAAAAAGATAATAATGTTTTAATAAAATAAATATAATGAATAAATTTATTAATAAAGTATTCAATATATTTAGTGTTAACATTCACAAGGTTAGATACATTTACCAAGGTATTTGAGAAGCAAGTTTGTGAATCTTCGAGCCAACATATTTTCTTTTATGTTATCGAATATCTCTATTTATTCCTCCTCCCATGTATATTATTCACATTTAAATATTCTATATTTTTTATAAATGTTCCTTACATATATACCTAGATTATTTTCCATTTCATTGCTATGTATATATGTGTTTTATATTTTTTATACACATTCCCTTATTTAAATTCTTCCAGATTAAAAGGTGCTCTTTTATTTCTTATTTCCTTGCATATTCCACTCTTATAAATGTTTTATTATTATATGATTTCAAAAATACACATTATTTCATGGAAATTTGATTTTTTTCAATTTCTATTTTAAAATAAAACCATATTCACTTATTTCCATCATAGGTTAATTGATTAATTATTGAAACATCATTTAGAGGGTTTATTCTCATACCTACCTTATAACCTGTTTCCCATGATATTTTTATCAATTTAAATCTATAACAATTACCATTATTTATTTATTCAATTATGAAAATATAAATATACATAATATCATTCAGTCTTCAGAATCATTATAATATATCTTCTATTTATTATTTATGACATGATATTGTAACCCATTTACATATCATGGGTTTTTCATATGATTAAGATTTATATTCAATTTCATTAAATAGAATACAGATTCATGTACATATTATCATTTGATGGATGGGACTAAAATTATATATCTCGCTAATGCACTAGGAAATGATTTTTATCCCATGAGATACCTCGTATAGTGCATGGATAAAAATCGTAGTGCACTATGTTATGTTATCATAGCTGTGAGCCTGTAAATAATTTTAAAATGAATTTTTTATGTTGTTTCAACATTATTATTATTCTTTAAACTTATTATTTATTTTTTATTTATTCCATTCTTCTATTTTATTATATATGACCCTCCAATTTTATAATATTCTATTTTACCTCTTGAGTGCTATTCTATACATCATTATCATGTGTGATCATTTACTAGGATTTATAGCTCAACCATTTACTTTATATATCTCTCTTAGGTATATTTTGTGCTCATATAAGAACAAAGGGACATAGGACCAAATTATGGAGGATGAAATAATGAGGAATTATTTTATTTTTAAATTGTAATAATATGTATAATGAAACAACCTCGAATGACAAAGGGTTAAATGGATAAATGATATGAATCATGTCAACAAGGTGCACATTTATTTTTGGGAGCCTACCTGATTAGAACTCCATAGTTAAGTGTGCTTGGCCAGAAATAGTGACTAGGATGGGTGACCTTCTGGGGAGTTTCCCAGGGTGTGTGTGAGTAAGGAAAAAGTACATTAAAAAGGACTTGTATTGGCCTGTGGGGATTGTCATTAGTCTGATGACCCGTTTAGGTACGTGGGTCGACCCTTGGGTGGGCACCAGTTTCAACACAGACACCCTACCTTAACATGACTGTCTGGTCTTGGCCCGCCAGGTACCACCAGTTGCCCCACAAAGATGCAGTCCCCACACTGAGACTCACCCACAAGCCCAAACGGGTCATCTGACAAATGACAGCCTCTATGGGCCAACCCTATGTTTTGTTATCTTATATGTAAGCCTATAAAATTTTTTATAATGTATCTTTTAGGTTTATTCCACATTATTATTTTTCCATAAACATATTATATCTTTTTTATTTATTCGATTCTTCTATTTTATTATATATGACCCTCCACTTTTATAATATTCTGTTTTACTTCATGACTGCTATTTTATTTTTCATTATCATGTTTGTTCATTTAATAGGATTTATAGATCAACCATTTACTTTATATATTTTTCTTAGGTATATTTTGTTCTAATACAAGAACAAAGGGACATATGACCAAATTATGGAGGAAGAAATAATGATGAATTGTTTTATTTTTAAATTGAAATACAATTTATCATGTAACACCATCGAATGATTAAGGGTTAAATGGATAGATGATATGAATCATGTCAACAGGTTGAACCTTTCTTTTCAGGATCCTACCTGATTATAACTCCACAGTAAAGCGTGCGTAGCCTGAAACAGTGACCAGGATGGGTGACCTTCTTGATGTTTCACAGGGTGTGTGTGTGTGAGGACAAAGAAAACTAGAAAAGGGTATTTGTTGTCCTATGGAGACAATAATTATTTAGATGACCCGTTTAGGCACGTGGTTGGACCCTAGGGTGGGCCCCAGTGACAGCACCAACACCCCACCTTAACATGGCTGTCGGGTTCTGGCCCACCAGGTACCACTAGTTTCCCCACAAACACGTAATCCCCACCCTGAGGATCACCCATGTTCCCGAATGGGTCATCTGACAAATGAAAGTCCCCATAGGTAGTCATTATTCAGATGAACCATTTAGGCACTTGGGTGGACCCTTGGGTGGGCCCAATGACAACATAGACACCCCTCCTTAACATGGATATCGTGTCCTAGCCCGCCAGGTACCACTAGTTTCCCCACAGACACGTAGTACCCACCCTAAGGCTCACCCATGTTCCTGAATGGTTCATCTGAAAAATGACAGTCCCCATAGGCCAACACATTTCCATTCTAGTGTGCTTTGTCCTCACTCACACACAACCAGGGAAACATCCCAGAAGGACACCCATCATGGTAACTACTCCAGGCCAAGCACACTTAAATGTGGAGTTCTAATCTGGTAGGATCACGAAAATAAAGGTACTCCTTGTTGAAATGAGTCAAATAATTTCTATATTTAACCCTTTATCGTTCGGGGGTGTTACAATCACCCTCTTTAGAGCATAATGTCTTCATTGTGGGACTTACATCTCAACCCAGGCAGTGCGCTGCACTTATGGAATGGAACCTCCCTCTCATCCCGAATGTAACAACTCGGCCCTGTTGTCATTACAGACACCCTTCCTTAACATGGACATCGTGTCCTGGCCCTCCAGGTACCAACAGTTGCCCTGTAGACATGTGGTGCCAACCCTAGGGCCCACCCACCTTCCTGAACTGGTCATCTGACTAATGACAGTCCCTACAATCCAAGTGTGAGGGAAGAAAAAGCACACTATAAAGGACATGTGTTGGCCTATTGGGACAATCATTAGTCAGATGACCCATTCAGGCACGAGGGTGGACTTTTGGGTGGGCCCTAGGGAAAGAAAAAACACCCCATCTTGACATGGTTGTTGGGTCCTAGCCCTCTAATTACCCCTTGTTGCCCCACAGACACATAGTCCCCAAACTGGGTCTCACCCACGTGCCGGAATGGGTCATATAACAAATGACAGTCCCCATTGGCCAACACATGTTCTTTCTAGTGTGCTCTACCTTCAATCACACACACCCAGGGAAACATCCCAGAATTTCACCCATCCTGGTCAATACTCCAGGCCAAGCATGCTTAACTGTTGAGTTCTAATTAGGTAGGATCCCAAAAAGAAAGATGCACCTTGTTGAAATGAGTCATATCATTTAGCCATTTAATACTTTATCATTTAGGGGTGTTACAATAACCCCCCATTAGAGCACAACGTCCTCGTTGTGGGCCCTACATGTCATCTCAGGCAGTGCACTGCACTTAAGGCTGGGAACCTCCCTCTGATACCAAATGTAACAACTGGGCCCCGTGGACATCACATACACCCTGCCTTAACATGGATGTCGGGTCCTGGCCTTCCATGTACCACTAGTTCCCCCATAGACATTTGGGGCCCACCCCAGGGGTCCACCCACGTGCATGAATGGGTCATCTGACTAATGAAAGTCCCCACATACCAACACATGTCCTTTAAATTGTGTTTTTCCCTCACTCACTCACACCCTGGGAAACATTCCTGAAGCTCACCCATCCCGATCACTACTCGAGGACAACCACGCTTAAATGTAGAGTTCTAATCAGACAGGATATTGAAAATGAAGTTGTACTTTGTTGACACGATTCATGTCATTTATTCATTAAACCCTTTATATTTTGGTGGTGTTACATATCAACTCTCTCAAATACACTAGGATTTTATACATATGGTTTTACTTGTTAGAATGTTATGTTAAATATCATTTATTAATATATTTTTGAAAATCTATTTGGTATATATTCACTTAATTCTAACATATAATGTCTTTCACATCCTCCTCTAAGTTCTTCTACAATGATTATTTCATTTCATGTTTCTTTCTTTACAAAATATTGATATCTCTAATACATTTTTCATTAATTTTTTAGTATGATCATCCTAATTTATTTTTTATTGTGATTCCTTATATTATAATGTGTTTCATAATGTTATTTTTTAGATATTTTTAATATAATAATCACGTATTACCTACACTATGATAATGTAATCAATGGGCTTGTGATGTTTGATAAATACTATTATAATATAATTTTTTATTATAGTAATACCTCATGTATTTCATTCACCATAATAAATAATTTAATCCATCAAATTTTTTATATTCATCATTATATTAAAAATTGTGGGTATTTATTTTTCAATTCTTCCTCCAAATCATGTAACACTTCATCCATCTTCTTATTCCTCCAATGTATCATCACGAATTTCTAATCAGAATCGAGAACACCTACCCTCTATTGTAAATAATATGGGTACACATATAATTATATAATATTTCTAGATCAAATATTATTCTCATATAGTTAGTAAATTCATTGGTCTAGGAATTTACTTCTTCCATTGCTAAACATGGAATATTTATACACATTAGAGAGGTTTGGTCGAATATTGAAATGATCACACATAACTCATTTTCTTTAAAAGATATTATAATTACCAAATAACTTCAAATTATCTTCCCATTGTGATCAATCATTTAAAATTCATTCCATTAATATATTTTAAATAATATATAATCCCCAACATGAAGTTATATTTCCTTCCTATGATTACTATCGTTAAATATCTATATTATTTAATCCAACATTATAATTTTTCTAGATGGGCCACACATTCACAATTTTCTCATCAACATGTTCAAGACTATTTAAACTCCATTGCCCAAATTTTATTTCAATATGATGTTGTATAACATCTTTTATTATAATACTCGTCATACAATTTCGTTTTTATGATTGATTGAAAGCTGTTATTGAATGAATATTCTACTATACATTGACAGTATTTATATATTACTTTTAAGTTGAGTGTGCATGAACTCAACATTTAATTTAATTTTTTGATATCTCTTTGAAATTTCCCATCTATTTAGAGATGATAGGTAACACTTACATGAATCTAAATGTTTATATCCTTATGAAAAATCATTAAAACTATCAGTGTGACGTGAGGGTATTGATTATATAAAAATGATATATGTTCCCCCAATGTATTCTTACTACATAAATTGTATTAATAAATACACGATACTCAAGGGATATATCCTCACTTATTTTTTTAAATAAGTTGAATTTATAATGCAATGAATAATAACTCATATTGTCTTATTCCTATTTTATGTACTAGGAATACCAACAACAATGTCCATCATGAAATTATAAAACATCCACAATGGTATATGTATATATTTTATGAGACCCATTAGAAGTTGTACATTAAATTTTAATTTTAGGAACACAATTAATCTTGAGACATAAAAAATGTTTTCCCACATTATGTTATCCCACCATAAATTTTCAAAAAATATAGTACACATATTGGTGTTACCATGGTGTATATAGAAATTATTTTTACACACATCATATAGTAATTCAATAACACCCCAAAAATATGAATGAATAAGATTTTATTTTATAGTGTGTAGGACATACAACATTAAGCCTTAAAGTGAATATAACATCCCAATAAATTAAAATATATTTTATAATTTATATAAATTGAACCTTTGAAATTTCTTTAAATGCGTGCAACACAGATTTAGATTATGTTATATACAAAAAATATTTTTGATAGCTTATGCTACGCACAATATTTACTTTTATGAATACAATTAGTATTATAATTTTATTTGAAAACTATCACATATGCATTAAATTGGTATTTCTGAATAGGATCAACTAGTTTATTAAAATATATGGTATTATTTTTTTGTCAATAATTATTTATAAGTTAATATAAAAACTAATTCAAAAATAATGATACGTTTTCATAAATAAATAATTATTATGTGCCACATGTGTTTTATCCTAATAAATTAAATTATTTACAATTAGTGAATGATGTAAATGTAATTTATATATTATATATTCAATAAAAAGTTTATATATTAATCCAATATATTTTATAGAAATAATATATGACCAAATTTGGTATTACCCATAACAAGCTATATTTTTCTAAAAGGATATTTTCCACCTTTTAAAGTCACAAGTGTTTTAAAAATAAATTCTGTTACTTTTATAAATTTTATTTGTCAAAATAAAACTCATTTTTTTAAATTTTAAAGTCATAATTATCTTGGTGTAAAATTTTTATATTTTTTTAAAGGTTTAATTTTTTATTGAATAGTGGAAATAATAAATTATATTTGCAACTAACTTTATTATTAATTAATTTATAAGGATACATTATTAATTTAGTTTTTTTAAAGATAGAATAGATAAATATGTATATTTACTAATTCAATATAGATCATTTAAATCGATTTAATAGTGAGTTTTTCTTTAAAAACATTTCAAAAATTTAATCATTTTCACTTTAGAAACCTTCTTTTTCGTCAAGCCTACGGGTTTAATTTTAAATTAAATTCTGACAGTTATACAATGGGAATTTGAGGAAGTATATTCCATATATGGAATTAAAAAAATTATAAATGTCTAATTAGGCCAACATAGATTTTTACTATATCAATTAGAGAAAATTGTTATTTTTAATCAAATCGATGAGGGTAAAAATGTTTTTAATAAGAGTTTAATCATAAAAGATAAGGTATTAAAATAAATAAAAACATGTAAAAAAAACGGTATATCCATATTTCATCCATTTATCATCTTTTATTGAAATGGGTTCATTTTTGGAGTCACATGAGTTAAGGGATACATACCAATTGGGATTATTTACTTTGGTATTTACAAGAATGAAAATCCTCCAATATAAAATGGAACTCACTCCCCACACTTATTTTCACCTCCCAAGCCATTTATATCATCAAATACTAGAAAATTTCAATTCAAAACTCCCCTATAATCATCCTAAAATCCTTAATTTTTATATAAATCTAACCATGGAAGGAATTTGCTGCAAACCAATAGATGATACTTGATGAAGATGTAACATTCCTTAATGAATGTTTTTTATTTATTTTCCCCTAAAACCACATAAATTATCATAATCCCATGCTTATTTAAAAACATCAGAATATTAAATGTACATAGGTTTTTTATATTAAGGTTGCAACCTTAATATTAACATATATACAAAAAATGGGTTATAAAATCCTCAGTCGTGTGTGTGGAGGGTTACCACCTCGCAAACCCATGATGTTTATTTCTTCCATTACTACTATTCAAGGTTGGGAATAATGAGGTGAATACAAATTATATATTATATTTATAAAGAATTTATATTTATTAAATTACTGTATAACACACCGCTTCACGCTTTCCATTTTTTGGGATTGCGATAGATTTCTTCATGTGTATAGAGGACTATTATCTCACGAAGCAAAGTGATTCATTCAATCATTACATAAAATATATTAAAGATGAGTTTAATAAATTTATTTGATATATATAAAATAAATATGATACTACAATAATATATATACATAATGTATGTAATTTTCATTTCTTTATTTAATACAACAATAAAATGGATGAAGTATCCATGCCTATGTACGACCTATCATCTCTATGAATGGTACATTTCATTTACCATCATATAATATTATTGATTACGCTAAATTAATATAAAATGAATATATATGATATTTACATAATTTTTGTTTTCTGTATATATTTAAATCATGATATATGTAATAGGAAGACAAAGTAACAAGTCAAAACACACTCAACAAAATGTGGTAATTACAATAAATGATGAAAATAATTAATGATTATTAAGGAATGGGTAATATCATGTTATAAAAGGATCATATATTTCATAAATATTAATATGGTAGTCAAATAACTTAATAGCATGTTTAAAAAAATTATATAGGAGGTTAAAGAGTGTTCAACCCAAAAGAAAGCATATGTAAAGGGATTTTGTCCCAATTTCATTTATTTATGTCATATTGTAATGTTATAAACTAGGTTTCTTTTATATAGTGTATAAAAAATCCTTATGACTTTAAAAATAATGACTAATTCATTATTCATGGTATTTGGAGTTCTATTTTGAATTATTTCATCTAAGAGGGTGTGAACATAATGGTACCAAGTGGTAAATAAATTTTGTAAGTTAATTTCTTTTTACAGGTTTATATTTATTCATTGTTGTCATTAATATTTTATAATTCTGTGTATAATGAATTTTTTCTATTTATTAATGTATTTAAAACTTTTTATTTGGATTATAGTTGATAGACATAAAAAAAATTAATTAATTTGCAATCAAATGTTATTATAATTTTAAGTGTTTATCTCAAAATATCACTCTAACCTAGACTATTTATTCCTAAAATTCAATTAAAATAAATTATATGATAATTATTAAGTAAACCATTAAATTGTATAATTCAATTTTTTTAATGATATTTTTTATTTTATTGTACAATTTTTCTACTCCTTTGTACTTAATATTGTTAATATACCGTTTTAATAAAATTTGACATCATTTTAATCATTATTCGAAAATCACTTTTCATACAAACAAATTTTATATACATTATTTTGGTAAAATATTTCATTATACTTCTTGAAATGATTATTTTAATAATACATTTTTACATATTTTTTCTTTTTAATAATTTTTTTTCATATTTATGTTATTTTCAATTTCCTAATAAGTCATTTTATTATATTTTTACTACAAAAAAATAATTTTTTCTACAAAATGTATGGAATTACACACAACATGATCATCATTTATTTGATGTAACCATAATAATTTTATGTGGTTATCATTACGGAATGTGTTTTAATGATTATTTTTAAAGAAAACAATTTTCAAAATGTGTTTTTGAAAATTAAAAATATATTATCATCAAGATTGTTTTAAAATATCATTCATTTCAGTTCATCAATGAAAACAACCGTTATTCGTTATTTTAAACCAGTATAGTATAGAAACTCACCCCTATAAATAAACTTTGTAGTCACTAACATAACCTTCAGTTGTTCAATTTCCAGTGATAATTGAACAATAAAGTTTCCCTAAATATCCACGTTTTTATCATGGATTGGATTATATTATAAATCTTATACGATTTTTACAAATAGAATTTAATTTATATGTTCATAGATTATATATGGATATATTTAGAAATTGGTATCCTTTACTCAATGTGGAATGTTTATAAGTAACATTTTTTATGAATAAAATTGAGTATTCGATATATAAGGAATGATTTGGAAATTAAAGAAAATTATTGGGGACTATTTAATGCAAGAAACTCGATACATCGGTAATAACATGGGACAAATCAGTTTTCTAGCCTCAACTAATGGGTTTTCACCCAGTATGTTTTAAACAATCATGAAGATATATATTTATGGTAAATGTATATTATGAATGGGAAAGTGTCATCCAATAATTAAAAATTTCCATCATTTATTATTTAGTTATTAAAATCAATTATATTTTCACTAGGAAAAAATTTATTTGATTCATTTATAATAGTAATGATTAAATAGAATGTTTTTAAATAATTTACCTTGAAAATTTTATTATTCCTTATCTAGTAATTTATATGGAATGTTTTTTCTATTATTTACCTAACCATATTTTATATTCGTCCTTATTTATTTAAATGAAATGTCTATTTAGTTATTTTTCTTTCTATTTTGATTATTATTACCCTATTAATTAAATGGAATGTGTGTTTAGTTATTTACCTTTCAATGTTTATTATTCTCATTGATTCATTATTTCTTCCACTATATTAAATTGTTCTTAAGAATTTGAGATCACCCTTATTTTTTTCCTTTCGCTATGATTCAATGAATTAACCTAAGAAAAAGATGAAAGGATATGCTAGATGGAATAATGTTATTTAAAAAAAACTGTTTAATTTTTTGTTTAATCAATAAATAAAACGAGTAATGTATGTACCTATATTACCAATACTACAAAACATCTTGATCATTTTGCAAGCGATTTACCTGTATATTATGCGAATATAATTATAGCAAGAATCTACTCTAGGCTGTTGGGGTTGGGGTCTCTAAATTTGGTATCAGAGAAATTTTAGTAAAAACCTTGAGAACATGATTTAAAAAAATAGATTAGGGAACATAACCATATGATTGAATTTGAGGATATATATTGAAAAAATATCCTAAATTTTAAGTAATATGGAGATTCCATTATTTTTCATTTCAAAAGAACCATGTCTATATACTAAAAGTGAACATGGTTTTGGAAAAAAAATACACAGGCGTAATAACTCTGAAAACCGTGAATCGGTCTTGATTTGAGCATAACCCGGTACAAGATATCGACCATTACCACACACCTGGTTTGACACTCCTAGGTGATATGCTTAGGATAATTCATATTTTCATTACAAACCATTACAAACTATTTAAATAGTTAATGATAATGAATAACTATGGTTAAAACGGTAACAAATAAAGGACCTATAGGGAAATAAAAGGATGAATTATTTATGTATTTTGATTTCAGAAATAATTTTTTTATTTTTTACCAATGGTATTTTTCATATAAACATTACGAAACTAATAAGTATTCTAGAAGAAATTATATATTAATTAACAAAGTAATTAATGATACCAACCTGGGTTAATGAGTTTAATATTTATAACAAGATCAAAGATTTGAGAAACACTTTTAGGTTTTATGAAATGAAATTCTACAATGATTTATGACATTTAATGAAATCTATAGAATTATATATTTTAGTAGATAAGATAATTGAGTGATTATCCTTTTTTATTTTTTAGATATAATTTTAATGGAATTTATTACTTTTAAGATTTATATGATCATTAATGAAATTATAATAATAGTCAAATTATACTTTTAGAAAATATATAAAATAAGTTGTATTGAAAACCAATGAAAAAAAGGTTATTTAATTATTACCATAATTCAAGTATATCTATAATATTTTTTTAAAAGTTATCAAAATTATATATCTTATAAAAAATGAACAAGTCGTATCCAGGGTAAAAAATATCGCATATGGATTGGTGGTATGGCTTGAACCAAAAGCATAAGAGGATATGGGTTTCATGCCAACCACTTGCCTATATAATGTCCTAGTTAAAATTTAATTTTTTAGTTGAACAATTTGATAAGTAAATATTAATGATGATTTATTTTTATTTACATTCCTATTTAGATTTTATTTTATTAACCATATTGGTTTTAGAGAATTGATAGAGATAGACAGAGAGGCATGTCAGTCTTTTATGGGTCTTAAGATATGTTAAAATTAAATCTGATTTTTTTAGGTATAAACAGATAATTTTTTGGATATTCATTTTTTATTATTTAGGGATAAATTTAAAATTTTTTAATGTAAAACCTAATGATTAAATTGTTGTTATGAAATAAAAATATATTATGTATGTATGTTTCCTTATATTCGTAGTTGTAAAAAATTCCCCATATTTGGAAAAATGATCTTCAAATAAAATTATATCATATAAAAATAATTTATGAGGATATTATTTACAATTTCACATCTATTATATTTATGTAATATTTTGATCCATGTACATATATTCACATTCCACTAATGTTCGTCTACTTAGAAACCATGTAATATGTTATTCCATGTGACCATTATACATCCCTTTCTCTCTCATTAAGAAGATATATACTTAAAACTTATATAATGTCAGTTTTTTATAAAATTAATTTTGAAATATCAATCCCTAGATTACAAGGCTCAATATTAATTTATGAAGAAACAATTTATTTAAGGTGGAGAGAATGTTACACCCTGATAATGTAGAAGAGTAGTATTTTATTCAATAATATGAATGGAAAAAAATACCAAGTGTATAAAAGAATAAAACATATAGGGAATTTAAAATTTATTCACTATTATAGAAAAATTCAATCTATGATATAGCTTTTAAGGAATGGAAAATGGAGTTAGCTTGCGTTATGCACAACAATGAATTTCATTGATAGCCTATGTTACATGAAAGACTAACTATTACCAAATAATTTCTATATTATAATTTAAAATTAAATTTATATCCAAGCAATTGAGTTATCAGTTATTAATCAGATTAAATATCTTTTTAAAATATATGTATAAGTTTCATGGTTTCCAATTATTTAGAAGGGATTATAAATACCAATTGAATATAATGATTATAATTTTATGAATTTTTTTAAATTATACTCCAATGGTGTTTTATACTAATAAATTAAATTAATTAATATTTTTGAAAGATATTAATGAAATTTATAAATTATATATTCAATTTATTTTATAGGTATATTATATAAACAATACAAATTTTACTCATAAAAGATATATTCTTATAAATATGGTTTATCCGCCATTTAATTACACACGTTATTTAAAAAAAATTAATCTTTTACAAATTCTATTTATCAAAATAAAATTAATTTTTCAAATCATGTTCTCAGAATTATCCTTAGTTTAATTTTTTGTATTTTTCATAGAAGTTTTATTTATTGAAGAATATTGAAAACTAATGATTTTTCATTCAAAACTAAAATTTCATACAAATAATTTATTTTGTTAAATTTTATTTTTATATGGTTTCAAAGTTAAAATAGATAATATATTTGTATATTAATCCAAAATATTTCATTATAATCAAATTCATAGTGAATTTTGATATGAAAAGATTTTAATATTTTGAGAATTTTCACTTTTGTCATCACATTTGGGGGAAAATTTTAAACTAGGTTCAACCACTTTTGTGAGTAGAATTTTGATAAATGGATTAAATATTTGGAATAATAATAATTTATATTTTCTTATTAGTTAAATATAATCTTTTACCAATGGGATTATTGAAAACCGTTAATATTAATCAAAACTGTTAAGGTAAAAATGAGTTTACATTATATGTAACCATAAACGATAAGGTATGATAATGACCATAAACGAGTAAAAAAGGCACTTAATGCATATATATCTAACATTTAACCTATTTTCCTTATAATTTTCATTATTTTAGTCACATGAGGTAAGCGGGACCTCACAATAGTGGTTACTTTCTTGTATTTAAAAGAATCACGCTGCTCCTCTACTATAAAAGAGAACCCACTTCCCTCACTTATTAAAACATCTAAATACATTTGGAATATCAAAAACATAAATATGTTAACTTTAAAATCTTGTATACACATCCTAGAATCATTATTTTTTTTACTAAAACCCACCAATTAAGGCCATTGTTTCAAACCAAAATAAGTTATGCGAATAATGGGTAATGTTCATCAACAGAAATTTTTTATTTCTTCCTAAAAAACATTCTATTATTTTCATATAATTCATATATAATAACAAAATTATATTAAATTTACAATTATATTTTTATATTAATGTATTTACCCACAATTCCACACACTCCGATGAAATGGGTTACAAAGTCATCATTCTTTGGTATGGGGGAATACGGCCTCAAAAACTGATGTCATTCTCTTTTCCATTGCCACCTTTTAGGGAGGGGAAAATGATGAAAATACTATTTATATATGATATCTATGATATAAATGATTTCTCTATGACTAAATAATTATTATATAATACATACCCTCATAATTTACATTTTATGGGAATAAGATAATGTCGTTTGCATGTATGGTGGACTACCACCTTGCAATGTGATTTAATTTTTTCATGCATTACATGGAATATATTAAAGAAGGGTTTAATATATATATGTGATATATATTACAAAAATTTGATAATTTGATAATAATATCAAATTTTATCATTTACCTTTCATTCTTTAATATGAATTGAAAATTGTATAACTCTATAACTGATACCTATTTACATTTTATATATAATCAGTTTAATATATATAAAGTTTCAATTAAATTTTATTCACATATAATTATGTAGGCATAAAATATATTATCACATAAATAAAAATTTATAATAACATATAAATTAAATTTGTCCAAATCTATTTCATATAAAAAATTAAACTAATTAATTATAACATGAAAAATTCATTTTGACAAGATAATATATTAATATTCATAACCTCTATTTCAAAATATAAATAAAAATGTTTAACAAAAACTAAAATAACTTCATATTAGCATACAAAAATATAAAAATATAACCAATATTAACATATAAACATGTAGTACATGTTTACAAATAAGCATTCAATATATAATGTATTAACAAGTAATAATTTTCACTTTATACTAACATATAACCATGACATTTTTAAACAAAACTTAATACATAAATATGATAAATATAAAAGTTCTATGTTTGTGATTATGTGTTTTCTTATTTCAATTTTTTTAAACTACAACTTTTTTAACCCAATTTACTATCATTAATATTCTCTATATATTTCTAATATATTCTACCCATTATAAAAAAAATTGTATAAATTTTTAAAAAGATATATATTCCTAAATTACCATAACTATTTTTAAAAACTTGTTTCTGGAGAAATTGTTTTCATAATTAAATATTTCATATTATTTTATTTCTTTTACGAATTTACTGTCTCAATATAAGTCATTAACTAATAAATAGTCTTTATTATTTCCATTTCATAAAAATATTCTTTTATACATAATCTTTTCTATTGATAAAAATGGTTTTTTATATAATTTCATTGTTATACTTCTCCTTTATTCCATTGCGTTATTTTTAATTAATTCTAGTTCTTTTGAATCTATTAATTTCAAAAACAAAATTCTAAAATTATATATTTCAACATTATATAGTTTTCATTTCAAGATATTACCTAATAATATATTATTATAAAAAACTATGGCATTACTTTTTTCTATGTATTAGGTTTAACTCTCTCAGATGAGTACATATCATTGTGTGTGTAACAACATAATGACAATATCATATACTATACCAGATGGTTATTGAATATTTATCCTCCAATGCATGTACCGGATTTATTATCATTTAATCATGGAATTATATTACATGAAAAAGAACATACATTTGGAATTTTTTCCCTCAATGGTGAATTTAACTATTTGAGCATTAAATTAAATAGAAACTAAAATCACGCATTGATCACTATTCTAACATCGACCACTATTTATGTATGATAATTTTTTTCATTCATGGATATAGAGGGATAAGGATGGCCTTTGTATTGATATATTTTACTTTGGAACTATACTGAGAAGGTCAAATTTTCATAGTAGTATCATCAAGTTGTATTTAACCACTATTACTATTAGCTATAAGGATTTTTCATTAAATATTGTTTATTTTGGTATTTTGTATTGAATATTTTACTTTTAACATTCCAAAAAGGGAGAAATCTATAAAAACACCTATATAAGTTTGACCTTGTTATATGGTAAGATCAATAAATGATACATACATATTTTTTGGAAGGACTTGATCATTCTTTGGGATAAATGATGTCATGAAAAATTCAAAATTTAGGTAATTTACCTTTTTCTAGTAAATAAATTTTATTTGAATGAGTCTTCCTGAATACCTTACTTTTTATACCACCTAAAAATAAAAGTGACATCATATTTTCAATTAAAAAATCATATTGTCTTCGAAAGGATAATTATGTTGATATATTGAACAAAAAAAAGTTACATTATATTACAAAACTAATGATGATTTTCTTGAACTGGAGTAGTTTTTATATTTCATTATGAGTATTAGTTATAGTGAACTTGGTGTATAATTTGATGGTGTGTTGGAAATAAAAATTCTATAATATAATCTTATTAAAGTATATGAAAATATATTGGATATAATTTTTATGAACACCTAATAAGGTTTCATTAGTAATTTATGGAATATAGATTAATTGAAGTAACATTCCATATTAGTTGAAACTCATGATATTTTACATGAACTGAGTAACTAAATATTATCTTTTATAACTAGTAAATTTATGGTATAAATTATTTCATATTCAGTTTACAAGGAATGTTTTAATATAAAAATCCTAGGTAACATATTTACATTAAAGATTTTAAATGTTGTTAACACCACATGTTTTCCTCCACATAAAATGACATTTAATATAAGAGTTATGTTGTTACGAAATATAGATCAATCATTTATTCTCAATAATGACACATATTTGATGTTACTACATCGGGACATCGTGTAATTAGAACTTGAATAATAAGTGAAAATCACATAGTCAAAAATTTATTCATTAAAAGGATCAATATGTAATATTAATATTCGAATTTTAATTTCATGTTTTAACACATACAACAACCATTAACATCTTCTTATGTAATGACTGCTAAAAATATTAAGGGAAGTAACTTTATTACGTTGGTTTATATCTATGAAAAACAATATTTTTAATCTATAATTTTAAATTATTGTCTTTCATGATTAAAAAAGGAAGGTTTATAAGTGTTGATCCATGAAATTTACCATAATTACTTGACTACTACCGCTAATGTTGTATATAAATAAATATTTGAAAATTTTTATATATACAAAGTTTCACTCAATTTTTTGGAATTTTATTTTTCTAATAAAATATATTAAAAAATCATTCAAATTATAATAATATTTATTACATGTTAGCTATATTCTTAAAATATATTTTAGTTCCATAAATTTCAATATTTAGTATACCAATCAATGAAATCTCCATTGAATATAATGACACTGAAAACCTATGTCTGAATAAGTAATATGAGGTATAAAAAATCCATAATTTATTAAAATTTAATCATAGGTAGATACTTGATTTTAATAGATGAACATGTAAGTAGTGAATCTATACCTAGAATACCCTATAATTGTTGATATTTTAAATAACTTTTATAGAACTAAAAATCATTCATTTGATATTCCAAAATAAATTTATTAATAAAATATAAACTACATGTCAATATTAAAATATTCTTCTATATTAATTTTTTTATTTACCCATTTACATTACATTTTATAAATAAGCATTCAAGAAATAATTAAATAGAAAAATACTTCAAATGTTATATAGATTATTCCATGAAGGGGTTTTAACTATTATATAGAAAATTAATATATTATCCAATGGTGAAAATAAATTTGGAACAATGAATAGATGTATAATCATTCTTAACAAGAGTAATCTTATGTAGCCTTACATTGTGTAGTTTCCAAAATGGGGGTTCTACTAATATATTTTGATGGTATAATTTATAATAAATAAGTTACGGAAAAATAAATAGGTTTGGTATAGACTTTTATCTATCTATCATGTCCCAAAATATAGTTTCATGATTATTTTTCTGTAGTATGTCAGAATTACCAGACAATGTCTATTTAAAAAATGTTTCAATTCCGCTATATTTTACTTTATAAGCATTCCCTAGATATATTATGTCCCTATTAATGTAATTGGGACTGTAAAATTAACAAAATAAATTATTATGACATGACCTTATCATAAATATTTATTTGAATGATTTATATATTATGTCATACATAAAAATTAGGCATTAAATAATAAATTAATTAGAATGTAATTGAAAAAAACCATGAGAACCATTCCACATTATTTATTTACTCATTTTATAGTAATACATAAATTAAATAATTATTGTAACTAATATTGTAAATAAATATTCTATACAATTGATTGAAATATATATTTTATGTAACCTTTTTATGTCCAATATTTTATGTAAAATAATTTTATATCAATATACATATTTTCAAATTTTTAAAGTATTTTTACAATATAAATACCATGTTCTAGAAGTTATATATATATATATATATATATATATATATCTGTGTGTGTGTGTGTGTTTAACATTAAAATTTTGTTATGTGTGATGTCAATTTTTACCAATACATTAAAAATATTATTAGATATTTATAACATCATCAATGGATGAAAACATGGGGAAAACCTGGTAGTCGAATTCAAGTTATATTATGAGATAATAGGTTATCACTTCACTAATTTTTGATTGATGTTATAGATTATAACATGCATTGTTCCTCTAATTTTATATTGAGTTAATTCTATTTTCCATGTTTACTAAAAAAAAATTGCACCTTTTGGGATTATTATTCAAAATAAATGATATCATATTTGGCCAAAATAATATATCAATTTTTTTTGTTGTAACAAATTATATGATCTAAATGATTATGAATTTATTTCTCCTCCTACCGTACTAAATATAAATTTGAATATTTATATTATAATAAAACTAACAATTTCCCCCACCTTGATAAAAATGATCTATTGTTTTTAGTAGAAAATTAATTTCAAAAAAAGAGATGATCAATCCAAATATTCCAATATTGAATCCCTCCAAAATTTTGTTTATATGAAATTTAAAAATTTCTGTTATATAATTTAATTCTCATTGTCAATAACGTCATTACATTATCACTAAAATTTTCAATTACATGCACTAGAACAATTATTATCAGTATTAACCTATAACTAGGTACATCACTAGATAAATATTTTCAGTGCCTGTACATGATCAATTTTTAGTTTAATTATTTTATCACTTCTTAATGCATCCCTATAAATTGTAATAAATTTTATAGTATAATTGTTTTAATTTTTTATTATATATGTTTTAGATTCACTCAATCCAAGTAAAAATTATTGACACTCCGTCACCAAAAATATCATACACCATATCTGTAATGCATTAGGATTTCTCTTGTATTATAAAAATTGAAAAAGAACATTTGTTATTAATAGGTTGATTACGCTTATTAATTATTTTCAAATCGCGCACAAAAAATTATTTAATTTCAATTTTTTACATTTTAATACACAATCATTCATGGTCAAATGGTAAATATCCAATAAAGTGTTCTACTATTACAATAATATGTACGATTAATATATGCAACAATTGGATTTATAAGTCATGAAAATCATGTCTAAAAAGGATGAAAACAAAAAATATATTCTCTAGTGTAACAATTAAAATGACTCCCTAAGAATAAATAACACAAGTCACCAGTTTAAAAATAAATTCCATATGATTAATAAATTCTATTGCTACCTGATTTTATTATTGATTAACAAATACACATATGTTGTGTTTTGAAATTTTTATTCTCTGCAAATATATTTTGGGGGAATCTATATATCATGGATGATATTTTATCAAAATATATGGTTCTCCTTTTTTAACAAGTAATGAATTTGGTATAATAAACTGCTTCATAACTGAGAGATAACATGTTTCAAGTAAACTTTATAAACAATTTTGAAACTATTGCCATGTTCTCTTAATACTAATAACAAATAATGAGTTTTTTTTAATTGAAGAATAATAATAAGTTTAGATTTATTCCACAAAGGAAAATTACGCAGTCAGAAATAAATATGTTGTGTTTGGAAATCAATTATTACAACATTCAAAATCATCATTGATCATTTGAGAAAAACACCTATTATATTTTATTCATTCCAAATAATGTATATGAATTCATAATATTCTATAAATGATTTCAGAATAACAAGGTAATACATTATGATTCAAACTATTACTCATTTTTAAAATGTATCTAAAAAATAGCCTTCATGTAAAACTATTTTACTTAAAAAATTTATTAATATGTTCTTGTAGATTATAGAGATATACTCACATACAATCAACAAATCAATGATAGTAATTCTTCTTTATCAACTTTAATTATTCTAGGATAATCTTCTACTATATTGAATATAATTTAAGAATATAATATTAAAAATAAAATATTCATTTATGTTATATTAATAAATGATATTAGAACTCACACTATGTTATTTATTTTCCTACTACTCTATAGTAGTGCATGTGTTATCTTATTATTTGTTTATACAAGGCTTCTTGGATACATGGATTATATATAATGCTAAAATTTCATGAACATTAATTAAAAAAATTAATATTTAATACTGCTATATATTTAGTTTAATGTCTTACATTCTACTTTTCCAATCAATAGTTTTTGAAATCACAAATACTTTATAAAAACTATATTTTACTAACTATATATATCCTAAATTTTTTTGTATATTTTAATAGATTTTTTTTACTGAACATATAAATGATTTTAATATAAAATTAATAATTTAAATGTAAAAAATATAAACTTTTAATATTTAATCCAACTATTTAGAAAATCAGTTTGATTTTCACGTCAGATCAACTAATATTCTGACTTGTGGATATACTAGTGTTTTTTTATCAGGTTGACCAAATACGTAACTATACGACTGATATTGGTAATAATACATCAAATTAACCACTGTATAGGTTTTTAGATTGATATATAATAGTATAATTTATCTAATTGAGAAATGTTTATTATTAGAGGGTGTAGAATTTTTTATATCAGATGGGATTCATTGCTGAATATTAATGGTTCTAAACAAAATGACGTTGGACAATAAATTGTAGTTCATGATTATATGTGAGGTTCAAAATCTATATTATTATGTTCATACATATTTAAATATATCCAATGTTCCTACCAATAACTTTGAAATATGGCCATTGAATTATTGCCTAAAAAAATGAGGTCTTTTAAAGATCTAGTGGATTATTTATTTATAACCAAACACATTTATGTTTTTTCTATACTTTTACAATTCATAATAATTCTTTGTAATTTCGTAGGGAGTTGTAGATCAAAGGGTCATGTGTGAGGATCGTAAATTCATTATAAGGATTTTATTTTGTATTAATATTATCTAGTCAATGATTGATCGACAGATTTTAGGGACACGAATATAGATGAATCTTATTCTTCAGATCACAGAATTCAAGGGATATGAATATATGGACCTATTAATCTTTGTATCAATGTATTATAGGGGATTTGATTACAAATCTATACCGATCATCATATCAATTAGATTACTAGTAAAGTAATTAATCCCATTATGGTAGGTATTGAATCAGTGGATATCTTATGTTATAATTTTAGACATCCTTAACCTTTAATGTTATAGGGTATAATTTTCATTTCTAAATCATATAAGTCATTAATCTTATAAAATTTATTACATTCTTTTAAGGGATTAATTTTCTTGTTTTGGATTTATATTAGAATGATAGTTTGTAATTATTTTTCTAATAATAGTTTTAAGATACTATATTTTAGACTAATATCAATGCTGATTTAAACATAGACAAAACAAAAAAAACCACATTTATCCATGATATCAGAATAATATGTTTCCTAATGATTATGTCATTGAAATTAGATTCCAAAAACAATTGATATATCATATTTTTTATTAGCCACATTGATATTTTGATAAAAATTTTATTTGAAAGATAAATATAAAATTACATTCTAATATAAATGCATAGTGGAAAATTAAACATACATAAACATGTAAAATAAAAGATAATAATATATTGAAGGACTTATAAGATTTATAAAATGTATTTATACCCTTTAAACCTAATCGTTAAGGATTTTTGAAATCCTAACATAAAATATCCATTTTTTTAACACCTACTATAATGTTCTATCTTTCGTTATCATAAAATCCATTGATTTGATGATTGGTACAAATATGTCTTCTAATACCATAGAATCCCCTAATATGATGGTTGGTATGACTTGGTATTTCATGCCCTAATATCCCTCAATCCGTTGGATCGAAATCTATTATCTCACTATACTCAACAACCCTCCATCTATCCTTGATCAGACAATGTAAATATAATATCAAAATAATCTAAATAATTTAAAATCCACAATAGGATTTCATATAACTAAATCTCTCTAATAAAATAAGGAGATTAAGAAAAAATATTCATATAGAGAAAAAACATTGATCTCATGACCCGTCCTCGGGGCCCCTACCATGACTAGCCCATGCTCGCCTTCCATAGTCCAGGGGCCGGCGACTAGAACCAAAGGCTTAAATCCCTAATATGGGAAGGCATTTCCATTATAAAATGTAAGAAAACACTATTAGAATACACAACTAGAATTAAAACACTATTTAGTACTTAATACAAAGGTAGTGCTGAAAGCAAAAGTGACCGGAAATACAATCCTAATAGTAAAGAATAGGTACAACTGAAAACAATGTAAAGTATCTACTTGGTCGTACTCCAGCATTCCCACATGATGGGTGGGTAAATATGGCCTCATAATCACCCAAGTCCATCCATCCGCTCAGAGTACGTTTTTCCAAGTGGTCCACCTCTAGGTATCATCCAGTATAGCTACACTCTTCCCCAATCATCATTTCCTGTCGTCTGCAACCAACACAACGAGTTACGGGCATAGCCAATGTAGTGGTTAGTATAACAATACTCAGTAGGTACCCCAAGACCCTCAAGGTCTCACAATATCCAACAAGGATAACCACAATGTAGAGAACCACAATATAACCCATACATAGGTATATTCCCATACATATACCTAAGTTATTTAGTAACCCATCTCAATCATGAGGAAACACAAAATTCATTGTCTCAGCTATAACCAGGATCTTATTCTCGAGGTAGTATCAAGTAACAAATCTATAATCCACAAAGAATAATCCAAAGTAGAAAGATACAATCACAAAGTATCAACTAACACTACTTAGGTATATGTCCATACATATACCAAAGTTATCAATCATAGGCTGGCACCAACTCTTGAGCCCAAGCACAACCCATTTCACAAAGGAAGTAAAGACAATCACCACGATGATATCGACTAAAAATCACGAATCAGCTCACACAGGTATAAATCTTTCATAGAGTGATGGAGATGATCAGATATAGTCAATGATTCATCTAAGCTGTCGGACCCACACAGGATATAGGACCAACTAAGCTTTCAGACCCACACAAGATACATGACCAGCTATTCTAGATTGTTGTAGATGATCGGATGTAGTCACTTATTCATCTAATATATCAGACCAACACAAGATATAGGAACGGCTAAGCGGTCAGACACATAGAGGATACATGACCTGCTATTCTGTCAGACCCACATAGGATACAGGAACAGAAGTCAGAACTATCAGACCCACAGAGGATCCTGGTAAAATATTAATTCATTTCGAACCCACAGATGATTCCAGTTAAATATTCATTGTTGGCGAACCTACGTAGGATTTCGGTTTAGTAAACGTCGCAGTCGAACCTACGTAGGATTCCGGTTCAGTAGTCATCGCAGTCAGCTCTAGAGTTCCCGCACACAGCGCGCTCGACACCGGGAGGGTCTGCTCCTTGAGCCATGTGTCGATAAATCAATTATCATGATGTCTGGAGTTGATTTATCCCATAGTTCTGTCTCATCATAAGATACTCAATGTGACAGACGACACGTCAATCGGACACCCGGTCTGAGAGTTATTGGTGTTTCTATTCCAGTGGCCCGGATGGATTTACGCTCGATCCATACTTGGGTGTTTTCTATAATTTTCCCATAAACCACATAGAGTATTGAAAAAGTAACGCCTCTTCACGAGGGTCCTAGTGCCACATATGTCGCGTCAATCGGATGCACGGTCTTGGAGATATTCGCATTAAAGAGAAGTCTAGCTCGACTCGTCAAGTCTAGTGGCTGGCAGGTCGACCCAATTAATAGAAGAAGGGCCAGGCCCGTCAAGCCCAGTCAGATTCCGTGTTAGCTAGACCCAGATTGGCAGGTCTAACCCACCTGGGGGGTCAGCCCGACCTAGTGTGGTGCGGCCGACCTAGGGATCCGGCCTGTGCAGCGGGCCAGTCCGGTTCACCCGGCGGCGCCTCTCCTCCTCTGCTCGGCCGGCCGTAGCCGGCCGGTTCGGCCTGGAGCATGGGGCCCGCATTTCCGGCTGTAGTTCCCATTACGTGGTGCCTATGGGCTCTGTGGGTTTCTAGCCCAGAAGGTAGGTGGCCGGCCGGTTCACCCAGCAGGGCAGCCCGCGGATGCGGGCCGCGGTCTTTTCCGCAGTGCGACGCCTGCTGGCGCCACGGTCCTCCAGCCCGGTCAGAAGGTGGCTGGCCAGTTCGCCCAAAAAAGAGGCCCAGGGATGTGGGCCACATCATCCTCAACCTGGCCAGAACGATGGCACCGGTCTTCCACCATCGCGGCCAGACCTGGCCGCGCCCTTCGGATCCATAGTGTCGCGTGACGACGTCGTTTCTCTTCTTCCATCGTAGTCCTCCCGACCGTAGTTCCTCTTCCGTCCACTGCGGTCCTCCTGGCTGTGTTTATTCTCCGGCGTGGTGTGGTGGCACCGTGCCCTTTCAACTCCACCTCCGACATCATCAAATAGAATCAACAGAGGAAAGGTTCAAGCCATTTTCGTGCGAACCGAGCCCTCCCCGTCATTTGATAACATTTGGTTTTCCAAACTAGAATCTTTATACAACGATAAATGTTGGTGTAATATCATATTTAAAATTAATACAAAATTCCCCTACCTTGAATTCGGTGATCGACAATGGTTTCATGGAAGGAAGTAGTCATTTCATCAAAGTCGGAGGAAGATAATGTCGTCATTGGTGACGTTCTTTGCAGGAGGCATCTTCCCTTTCTTTCCCCTGTTGCAGAGTGTGAAGATGGTGTCGTCATTCCTCAATGAAGCCAGGCGTTCTTTGTCACTCTTCAACTCCTCTCCTAATTGCTTCACCAAAAGATTATCCCAACCCCATAATAATAAAATATCACATCTTATTATAATGTTGTCATAAATAATTTCAATGGTTAAAATTAATTAATTGAATGAGCTCAATCAATTAATTGGGTGTGTTGGCACCACAAAGAGGGATGTTCAAGAGTCTTCAATTAACAGAAGAGAGTTGGAAAAGAAATAAAACCATGGAAGATAAAAGGTCACACCACATAAATGGGGTGTTAAAGGGGTAATATGCTCAGGTGGCCCGCACCTTAATTACCATCCCAAGGGAGGTTATGTGCTGGTGGTTCCAATCTCTAACTTCCACTTGGAGGTTTTAACCGCCTAAAATAAAAATAAGCACACACCATATTTTTTTTAATATTATTTAAAACCCCTAAAACTATCTTACATTCTCATTAGAATGAAACTAATGTGAAGATCTCACTAAAAAATCACCAACTCTTCGAGTTCAACGGTGCCATCAGAATTTAAATTCTGAGCACCGGTTCAAATGATATAAAATGCCGCTCGTGCGTTTGTTGAACGTACCCGAAAAAAAAGTTCGTAAAATTATTAACAGCGACCCTCAACCCACTACAGTAGAGGAAAGGATCTTAATAGGTGAATCGTGTCCCAACTAAGCCAATGGTACCCTCATATTTCCAATCCACATTATCGTTTAAATGTTATGAATTTTATAATAAAATAATTGTTACTTAATTATTTTATTTGAGGCCAAAAACTAACATTATCTGGTGGCCCTCGCTGACCCAAGTTATTATCTTCCTAAAAAAAGAATACCATCACGAGTTCAGCAATGGTCTCGGATTTTTAATCTGAGTTACTGTTTCTGAGTTATAAGCATTTGAAAAATAAAAGATGTTTATTTAATTATTTTATTTACAGTTATTCCATTTTTGGGTTTTCTCACAGGAGGCCCGCGCCGAATAAAATTAAGTCATGCCTGGGGTAAACCTTACATCTTGAGCGCAACAAGGGCCTCAGATATCTGATCTGATGATCCTTTTATAAGTTATTACACTTTTTTTCAGGAAAACTGCATACGCGCATTAATTTATGCTTAAAAAAATTTCGACGGATCATTCCGGGCACTCCAGTTCTCGGAATCGCGTGCCATCAGAAACTGTGGACTTGTAAAATTCCCAAATATTTATGAGAAATAAAAATTCCTCGGAAATTCTGGGTCATTAAAATTGACATGTTGATTTTTAAATAAATTTCCTAATGGATATTCAAATACCATCCTATTTATAGAAAAATATTCAATGGTCAACTTTCGGAGTTAGTTTCAACAACATCATGCAAAATTCACACTGAAAACTCATAATCATCTAGGTCATGCTTTTGACAACTATGCACAAATTGTACTACATTTTTGCCATCATATTATTTTTCACCATAAAAATGATATAATGAATTCCATCTTATATATATATTTCTAATTTCTCCAAATATAAACATTATATAGTTCGATAGACCATACTATTGTTTTTCAATATGATATATTGAACAAACAAAAATCTCATATATTAGTACTAAAGGCTATTTGATGGTTAAAACATCACTTTTGGTGATAGATTTAACACTAGTCCAGCCACTAGCTGAGATAATAGTTTATTTTATGTATCTGATGCAACATTAGTTCGATGGATCCTATTGATGAATAAATGATTTCATTCATTTTACATTATAATCATTTATATATTCAATAAAAAAGATGTTTTTGAAAAAAATATACTAAAACAATTGGGATATATAAATTTATTAAAATAGAGTTTTAAGAAAGTGTTTGAGATTTCGATAATGAAGGAAAAGTAAATTAGAATATAAAACTTTTGACTCAACAACCTCCCACATTTTGTGAAGTACAAAACACAAAACATAAAATGATAAAATAATAACTTTGAAATAATTAAAATAATTTTTACATTTAAAAACATCAAGAATAATCCTCATAGAAATATTTTATTTTCATTTATTAGCTCCCCATTACATTTTTATATCTATTTAAATATTTTAAATATTATATAATTTTATTCTCCACTTTAATAAAATATTTTCCACATATAATTTTACTTATTTAGATAAGACCCCCCCCCCATATCAAATTTCGCCAAAAATTCTCCCCCTACAACTATTCCTTGCATTTTTATGACAAATATACCCAATTTTTAATTTTAAAAAAAGTTATAGGGATTGTATTTAATCTCCTGAAAATTTATAAAAGTATACCAAATAGAATAATTGTTCTTGAATTAAATATTAATCCAAAATATAAAAGGAGGAACCATCATCCAAAATAATTGGAAAACATTATGAAAAATATTTGGATAAGAATTCATTCAAAGTAATTTCTCATTCATAAAGTATCAAATTACAAAAAACATTTACAGTCAAAAAATATTCATTATTTCATATAAAACTTATTCATGAATGCCTTCTTATTCTTCAAATCATCATGAATTTTCTTGTCTTCTTCAACTAATGATTCAATATATACAATTATGTCCTCCATGACTGATTGGATTCAAATATATGCTTCTTAACCTTCAACTATTTCATTGATATTCTTATTTTATTCCTTTAACCTATGTAACTCATCTGTTGAATGTCAGAGCATATTATTTTCCTTTTCTATATTCAAAAATTTTTCTAAAAAATCCCACACTTCATCATTATAATTTTTTTTAATTTCTACAAATTGTTCTAAAAAATTTAATCTGTCTTATAAAGATGCTGACAACGTTTTAAATGAATCAGAAAATTCAATTGAAACTTTCTTCATTTCTATAAACAGATTTTCATGAACATTAATAGACTCATTAACATGCATGGAAAACTTTACCATATAATTAAATATTATCTTATAAGCTTTTGATTTAATTTTTATGTTTTTATTTCATTATAATTTTGGATAACATATTATTTCAACATCTTCAGTGATTTTAAATATTGAATCCATGTGCAAAAAAATTCAGAACTATCTAAATGAAAAAACAAAATCACTAATTTTTTGAAAGAAAATGTGATCTAAAATGATGATAAAATAAAATTATTAAAAAATAAATCAATGTCTCTCCAATTAATTTTTAATAATATGGTCAAATTGTCTAGAAGAGATGATAATGATATGATGGATTAGGAAAATTAGTTTTTAAAATTGAATAAATATTCACATGAAAACAATATTGGGAAAAAATATTGGGAACATCAATGAGATGAAAACAATCATAATGATGAAGTCAGTGGTTTAAAATAAACGGTTGAAAAGTTGTAAGATTAAAATATTACTCCCTAATCTTATGAATGTTAGTTTCTCATGTTAAATGAATAAAATATGAATATTAGTGAAAATATTGAATATTTGGAATAATAAATTCAAAGAAAATCACTCATGGGAGACACAATTTTATATCTTGAATTCAAGATTGGTAAAGCTGAGAAGGATCATGATGATGGAAAGAATTTAATGGTGATCGTCAATATAATATTCAAGAAATAATTAATATTTTATAATCTCAACACACGTTGTAATTTTAAAATTTATTAATGAAAATTTAGTTGGATGACTCTTTAACACCAAATATATCATCTGAATGTACTATAATGCTTTTTGGATACTATTTATTAATTTTATATGTTGGATTTATTTTTAATTGAAATAAAATTCTTTTCTATGATATTTTTTTTCTAAATTTTTCGTAAATAATATAATTTACCTGTAACAGCCCAAGATTTTATGAAAAATATTCTTTGTAATTTCACTAATGTATTGTGTTGTACGCTACACCAAAAGGAGCTTGCACAACACGCATCCTTGACTTTCCTTGCATTACACGCAATCGCGACCTTCCTCGATAGCGTGTGTAATACGCAATACCGAGTTTAACTAAACAACGATATGCTATTAAAATATTATTAAAACTAGCAGTTATGAATAGTAATAACCACTTTTTGAAATTTTTTAAATCTTATTTTTCAAAATGGACTTCATTTTTGGATTCAGAATATCGAAATTATCTTAGGGTGAAATTTTGGTAATTTTCGGATAACTTTCATATTTTGATGAATAGTGAAAATTACTAAATTTTAGTTAAAAACAACTTTTTCAATCAAAATAATTAATAGTGATAAATTGTTAATTTTAGTGGTTTTAAAGTATATTTAGAATATATTTTTACAATTTAATACAATGTTGGTCATTGAATGTAATTTCACATTTAAACCAGACATAATCAGGTGTCAATCTTTTGATAGATATTGTTTCTTAAAAACACGCTATTTGTTTTAACAGCGGGATTTAATTATAAAATTAATTAATGAAACTTATATGTTATGAATTTGGTAAAATAGACTTCATTTTTGAATTTGGAATATGAAATATACCTTAGGATGAAATTTTGGCATTGTTCTGAAAAACATCAATTTTTGATGAATAGTGAAACTACTAAGTGGTAGTTAAAAAACTAAATTTTTCATAAAACTTAATTTTACCGCTTTTGTGAATGGAATTTCAAAAATCCGAGAGACACGGTTGATGTCAGTAAGTAAAATGTGGTTCAATGAGATGAAAATAATTTTTGGTGAATAGTAACTTTTTACTTTTATTTACCACGGTTAAAAGTGAATAGGGTAATTAAGGGTAAGAATGATATTAATATTACCCTAACACATGTCCTAATTCTATTGGACAAGTGTATCTAGACCAAAAACAACCTTAAGTGTAAAATATTATCATTTAGGCCCACTTGGATTAGATTAGGACATTTATTATTATTTAATTCAAAGAAGAGTTAAAAGAGTTAAAATCCAAGATTATTTACTAAAACATTTTTAATATAGGGTTATACATAAGATATATTCAATTGTAAATATTAATTAGAAATATAAAAAGATTTCCTACATAATGGTATTTTATTTGTAATTTTTAGAGATCAAATAATATAATTTAATTATGACACAAAGATGATGCTGTAATTATCTTATTAATGAAATATTGACATAATTGATGTTATAAATACCAAAATAAATTTAATTTGAGACTTTTTATGAATTACACTAATTTTATAGGTTACTATGATATATTATTGTTGATTTAATCAAATTTTTTCGAACATATAATTCTGTTATGACCTTCACAAAAATCATATATCAAATAGTGTCAAAATTGACACAAAATAGTTTTTAAATCAAATATTATATTATTAATTGTTATTTTATTCCTAAAAATATAAGGTTCAGCCAAATTAATTAGATAAGGATATATATATTAATAATAAACAATTTGGGGTTCGTTTGGCAAGTTATAGTAACTGTATCAACCATATAGTGTAAGAAAACAAAAAGACACGGTAAAAGTTAAATTATTTAACTTAGAGTTAAATCTAATTGATAAGGTTAAAATAATACCCTAAACTTGTCTAAATTCTATTGGATGATAGTATTTCTACCCATCCCCACTTTAGCTTCGAAATAAGACCCTTTGGAACCATTATAAACCGATTTTGACTTTAATATAAAATAATATTTTGAGATATTCCTAAAGTTCCCCTCTCCTCCCTTATAAAAGGGCACCTCCCCCCCCCCCCCTCCTCCTCACACCAATTTGAGAACTCAAGCTCGGCCAACCCCTGCCATTTTCTCCTCTCCACTTCCCTAGAATAATCCTAGAGTTCCCGGTCTTCTTCAAAGAACAATCTTAGTTCACTAAGTGGAGGATTCAAAGAGGCGTTCCAAAGAAGAGGTAATATCCATTACCGATCATTTCAATTTATTTCTTCTTAAACTTCTTCTTCTTTAGTTGTTTCATTATAAAGTAATAAAATCAGTATTACTTACATACTGATATGTTATTATAAATATGAAACAACTCTAATTAACCTTCTATCCATCCTACGGAGAAAGGAAATCACCGCGCGTGCGTACGTACGGAATACCGTCTCCACGCCGTGGTGTAATCTATTTTCCATCACCACCTTAATTGGATGGGTATAATGGTGTAATGAGTAACTATATATGATTATTATAAAGTGATATTGATACTGAAATAGTATACATACACTTCAACACAATTCCACAACCATTAGAACAATATCATCGCTTGTGCGTACGTACGGACTACCGTCTCCACGGCGTAATGAGATCCATTCTCAATGATTAACCATTCATGAATGATTATAAAGTATATATAATTAGTAATAATGAAATATATGACCTGATAATGATACTGGAATTATTTGTACTTATATTTATGTCATCTACTTAATTCCATTCAATTCAATAAGGAAACGAAAACAGCGTTCATGCGTACGTACGGACTACCGTCTCCATGAACGGTGTATTTCTTTCCATTTACTGATTTATTATATATGTATATTCTGAATATATATATATATAAATCATGTTTTATATTCTGGAATTAATTAATCATGATCTAAGTAATCATATGAATAATTACAAGTTAAATACACGAACGACAAATGAGACGATTTTACCCAAAACGCTACTTTAACATGAATTTACAAAAGAACGGGTAATATAAAGTCATAAGTGGACCATATATGATATAATAACAATGAATATGATTCTGGAATAAGTCAATAACATGATTTAAATCATATACAGGAGGTTCGGACACTCACAAAGCAAGTCGGACCTAAGGTAAGGGAAATATCACAATCTCATTTTTATCCGAGATTGTTTATTCGTAAGTATTTATTGGGGTGTATTTTATCATCCACATCCATGTTCCCTCAATATGTAATATTGTTTCCATCCAATTACACTAGTTTAAATCCAATTTTACCCTTCGGTGAGTTTTTAGTAAAGAATATGAAAGGAATCTTTTGTCGTTTTTTCGTACGAGGTACTTTTTGACTTTTCCGACAAAAGTACGAAGAATGTTTTTTTAACTTATACGGCATCAATGGATTTTTTAAAACATTATTTCCAAAAAGCTTCTTTTACAAGTTTTCAAGTTTATCTTTAATCTACTTCTTTTATTTTAAAGTCGTATGACATGTTATGAAAGGAAAAATGTTTTTTAAGTAGAAAGGATATTTTCCCCAAGAATGGAGTTCAAGTATTTTATCAAAATTATTTTCCATCTAAGATAATAAAAGGGTTCTGTTTTTATCCCTATTATTACATGTATTTTATTATGTTGTGATGGAAACATTTTTATGAATTCCTTTATCTTATATGAATTGTTTTATGATGTCATGTTGTTTAAGAATCCCATTTTTATTACATGGGTTACGCTATGATGTATGGTTTATGATTATGTGGCACACATAAGAAAGGATTCATTATAAGATGGGTGGGACCTATATCTCCCTCCAATGCATTGGGTAAAGATGTTATATCTCATGAGATAGACATGGCTGGAATGGTAGGTTATACCGGTTCAGTGAAACAGGACTGAAACGAGGGTGACTCGGTTCAGAAAGGGACTTTGTCCACTAAGATAGTCTTGGCAATGAGTCTTGACTAACAAGAAATGATTCTCTATGATTATGTGTTTATGCCACAAAGTTTCATGTTTTAAGTTATGATTATTGGGATTTCATTTCACTACTATGATTTATCCCTTGTTATGAAATTATGCTCTCTTTTGCAGGTTAATATTTCCAAAAGTTATGTTCTTATGAATATGATATGATTGATTTCTCTTTTTTTTACCCTTACTGAGCATTTGAGCTCACCCTTTTATGTTTTCTATTCCCCAGGATATAAAGAAAGGTTTTAGGTAATAAAAGGGAAGATCTTTATGGGAGATATTGAAGATCTTTCACCACGATTAGAAGATTACGTTCCGAGTTTCCAAAGACACTAAACTATTACGATCCTTGTGTGTGTGTTTTTGTTTTGTACTATGTATTCTGAAAAAGTAATGTAATTTCCATGTACGTCAGGCTTCGGGTCTCTACAGTTGGTATCAGAGGAAAGGTTTAGTCAACCTTTGGAAACTAGGATGCGAGAACTTTAGTGAGATCCCTAGAGATATTTCTAAGGTATGTCTAGGGATGTCCCTAAGGATAAGTATACATATATGATATAGTCCTAGAACTACGGTAACAATCTTATAATTTAACCAAAGATGTTAGATATTGAGGGTACTCCCCCTTTACTATGTTGTTTTCTCTAGCTTGATTTTTGCCTCTCAACGAATTCTTTTTGTGTTTTAGTTAATGGAGGGAACCAGATGGAATTCGGTTAACATTGAATCCAATGGAAAAATTGGTGACTATAAGCAACAAAATTATGTAATGCCTAGAGAGAAAGATATTGTGATTATGCCGAATCAGTCATCGCGATATATGATTAACAAGGTGAAATTTAGTGGTATACGTACTTCATCAAAGGAGAGAAAGATAGACTATTATTCATGTTCGCATGTTGAGCAGTATAAAGAAAGGAAGATTGATATTTCTAAAGAAGGGAAGAAGAACCTTAAGAATACCTCAAATGGAGGGACCAATGTTATTTGTGTGGAGATAAGGGTCATAGAGTGACAGACTGTTATGGAGTTCAATGTATTATTTGTGGAGAACATGGGCATTACCCAACTCAATGCCCTGACCTAAAAAGTTACTTCTAAATCATGGAAGGACTTATTCCAGGACAATAATTGAAGAGGATGGATTGAAGTGTTTATGTATTGGTATTCAAGAATAATGTTGATTAGGTACTTTTATTGTTTATTATAATATTTTTTTATTATTGTTGTTTTCAATAATTTTAAGGTACCGGTAACCATGAAAAGTGATTCAAATACTTTGGAAAGAAGATGATATGCGCATAATGAAGGGATAAGGAGAAAATGAAATGTTTGATAGTATTCATGAGCTCATGATTGATATAAGAACTAAGTGATATCATGGTTTGAGTATATAGAATTTTATGGATTTTGGTATGTGGAAAGTGTTAAATTTTAACTGCATTCATGTTTTCACTAAGGTATTCAAGAGAATACATGATTAAGGACTTTGAATGTTTGTAATGTGACCAAAAAAACATATCTTATGATATATGGGGATCGACGATGGTGTTAAATCTCTGGTAATCGTTTTCACTATATTATGAGAGTGGACTGTAGTATAATGGATAAGCCTAAAGATTAGAATTGATTACATTGGACATAAGTTAGTATTGTTTAAGGATAGAAGATTTTCGATATTATTGATGGTATGTTATAGTAATGTAGTTTTAGAAAAAGGACAACCTGCAGGACGGGCGACAGCCCATCGCTTCGGACAAGGCTGTGGGAATCGAACCCACAACCGAAGTGCGACTAGCCTTTATCGCCTACCACTGGCCTACAAGAAAGTCCCTGTTTAGTAGAAACTAGTTTTATTTTATTAAGAAGTATGATATATAAAGTATAAGTCCATTTTAGGAACCATATATGATTAATCTCACTATAGATCGACTTATGTATATAAATTTTGCTAACCTTTTGAGACAGATGGAATGACCCGTCATTCTATCACATGATCTGCTAACACTTCACGAAAAACAAATTCAACTTCATTTATTTAAGAGATGAAGTGGAAATTGTTCAAGGCACGAACAACAGTGAGATTGTACCAAAATAAAGTAAGTATTTATTCTAATTCAAATTCTTCAACTTTAGGGAAACGATCTTGAAAACCAAAAATGTTGTCCTAGTGATCTTATATCTGATGAATCAGATGGTACCTTAGATCGTCACAAATTTATGGCTTTATGATTTCTGGCTTTTCCATAGCCATGTTCTCTACCACTCCCCATCAGAACATGATGGTTAGATTTCTCTTCCATGTCCATATTTTCACCTATGTGGAAACCCAGTGATTAGTTTATTTGGGTAACTGTTAAGTTTCATACTTTTGTTTTTAAATATTGGTTTTGGTATTCCTTTTTACGATGTGGGTTTATATTAAAGAAACTTTAGAATAGTAAACCATTTATAACCCCAATGAATTTCGAGGGAAAAATTCATTTTAAGGGGGGTAGAATGTAACAGCTCAAGATTTTATGAAAAATATTCTTTTTAATTTCACTAATGTATTGTTTTGTACGCTACACCAAAAGGAGCTTGCACAACACGCATCCTTGACTTGCCTTGCATTACACGCAATTGCGGCCTTCCTCGATAGCATGTCTAATACGCAATACCGAGTTTCACTAAACAACGATATGCTATTAATATATTATTAAAACTAGCAGTTATGAATAGTAATAACCACTTTTTAAAATTTTGTAAATCTTATTTTTCAAAATGGACTTCATTTTTGGATTCGGAATATCGAAATTAGCCTAGGGTGAAATTTTGGTAATTTTCGGATAACTTTCATATTTTGATGAATAGTGAAAATTACTAAATTTTAGTTAAAAACAACTTTTTCAATCGAAATAATTAATAGTGATAAATTATTAATTTTAGTGGTTTTAAAGTATATTTAGAATATATTTTTACAATTTAATACAATGTTGGTCATTGAATGTAATTTCACATTTAAACCAGACATAATCAAGTGTCAATCTTTTGATAGATATTGATTCTTAAAAACACGCTATTTGTTTTAACAGCGGGATTTAATTATAAAATTAATTAATGCAACTTCTATGTTATGAATTTTGTAAAATAGACTTCATTTTTGAATTCGGAATATGAAATATAGCTTAGGATGAAATTTTGGCATTGTTCTGAAAAACATCAATTTTTGATGAATAGTGAAACTACTAAGTGGTAGTTAAAAAACTGAATTTTTCATAAAACTTAATTTTACCGCTTCTGTGAATGGAATTTCAAAAATCCGAGAGACACGGTTGATGTCAGTAAGTCAAATGTGGTTCAATGAGATGAAAATAATTTTTGGTGAATAGTAACTTTTTACTTTTATTTACCACGGTTAAAAGTAAATAGGGTAATTAAGGGTAAGAATGATATTAATATTACCCTAACACATGTCCTAATTCTATTGGACAAGTGTATCTCGACCAAAAACAACCTTAAGTGTAAAATATTATCATTTAGGCCCACTTGGATTAGATTAGGACATTTATTATTATTTAATTCAAAGAAGAGTTAAAAGAGTTAAAATCAATGTTTATTTTCTAAAACATTTTTAATATAGGGTTATACATAAGATAAATTCAATTGTAAATATTCATTAGAAATATAAAAATATTTACTACATAATGGTATTTTATTTGTAATTTTTAGAGATCAAATAATTTAATTTATTTATGACATCAAGATGATGCTATAATTATCTTATTAATGAAATATTGACATAATTGATGTTATAAATACCAAAATAAATTTAATTTGAGACTTTTTATGAATTCCACTAATTTTCTAGGTTACTATGATATATTAGGGTTGATGTAATCAACTTGGTTCGAACATATAATTCTGTTATGACTTTAATAAAAATCATATATCAAATAGTGTCAAAATTGACACAAAATAGTTTTTAAATCAAATATTATATTATTAATTGTTATTTTATTCCTAAAAATCTACGGTTCAGACAAATGACTTAGATAAGGATATATATATTAATAATAAACAATTTGGGGTTCGTTTGGCAAGTTATAATAATTGTATCAACAATATAGTGTAAGAAAACAAAAAGACAAGGTAAAAGCTAAATTATTTAACTTAGAGTTAAATCTAATTGATAAGGTTAAAATAATACCATAAACTTGTCTAAATCCTATTTGATGATTGTATTTCGACCCATCCCCACTTTAGCTTCGAAATAAGACCCTTTGGAACCATTATAAACCGATTTTGACTTTAATATAAAATAATATTTTGAGATATTCCTAATGTGCCCCTCTCCTCCCTTATAAAAGGGCACCTCCTCCCCCTCCTCCTCACACCAATTTGAGCACTCAAGCTCGGCCAACCCCTGACATTTTCTCCTATCCACATCCCTAGAATAATCCTAGAGGTCGTGGTCTTCTTCAAAGACCAATCTTAGTTCCCTGAGTGGAGGATTCAAAGAGGCGTTCAAAAGAAGAGGTAATATCCATTACCGATCTTTTCAATTTCTTTCTTCTTAAAATTCTTCTTCTTTAGTTGTATCATTATAAAGTAATAACATCAGTATTACTTACATACTGATATGTTATTATAAATATGAAACAACTCTAATTAACCTTCTATCCATCCTACGGAGAAAGGAAATCACCGCGCGTGCGTACGTACGGAATACCATCTCCACGCCGTGGTGTAATCTATTTTCCGTCACCACCTTAATTGGATGGGTATAATGGTGTAATGAGTAACTATATATGATTATTATAAAGTGATATTGATACTGAAATAGTATACATACACTTCAACACAATTCCACAACCATGAGAACGATATCATCGCTTGTGCGTACGTACGGACTACCGTCTCCACGACACGATGAGATTCATTCTCAATGATTAACCATTCATGAATGATTATAAAGTATATATAATTAGTACTAATGAAATATATGACCTGATAATGATACTGGAATTATTTATATTTATATGTATGTCATCTACTTAATTCCATTCAATTCAATAAGGAAACGAAAACAGCGTTCATGCGTACGTACGGACTACCGTCTCCATGAACGGTGTATTTCTTTCCATTTACTGATTTATTATATATGTATATTCTGAATATATATATATATATATAAATCATGTTTTATATTCTGGAATTAATTAATCATGATCTAAGTAATCATATGAATAATTACAAGTTAAATACGCGAACGACAAATGAGACGATTTTACCCAAAACGCTACATTAACATGAATTTACAAAAGAACGGGTAATATAAAGTCATAAGTGGACCATATATGATATAATAACAATGAATATGATTCTGGAATAAGTCAATAACATGATTTAAATCATATACAGGAGGTTCGGACACTCACAAAGCAAGTCGGACCTAAGGTAAGGGAAATATCACAATCTCATTTTTATCCGAGATTGTTTATTCGTAAGTATTTATTGGGGTGTATTTTATCATCCACATCCATGTTACCTCAATATGTAATATTGTTTCCATCCACTTACACTAGTTTAAATCAAATTTTACCCTTCGGTGAGTTTTTAATAAAGAATATGAAAGGAATCTTTTGTCGTTTTTTCGTACGAGGTACTTTTTGACCTTTCCGACAAAAGTACGAAGAATGTTTTTTTAACTTATACGGCATGAATGGATTTTTTAAAACATTATTTCCAAAAAACTTCCTTTACAAGTTTTCAAGTTTATTTTTAATCAACTTCTTTATTTTTAAAGTCGTATGACATGTTATGAAAGGAAAATTGTTTTTGAAGTAGAAAGGATATTTTCCTCAAGAATGGAGTTCAAGTATTTTATCAAAATTATTTTCCATCTAAGATAATAAAAGGGTTCTGTTTTTATCCCTATTATTACATGGATTTGATTATGTTGTGATGGAAACATTTTTATGAATTCCTTTATCTTATATGAATTGTTTTATGATGTCATGTTGTTTAAGAATCCCATTTTTATTACATGGGTTACGCTATGATATATGGTTTATGATTATGTGGAACACATAAGAAAGGATTCATTATAAGATGGGTGGGACCTATATCTCCCTCCAATGCATTGGGTAAAGATTTTATATCTCATGAGATAGAAATGGATGGAATGGTAGGTTATACCGGTTCAGTGAAACAGGACTGAAACGAGGGTGACTCGGTTCAGAAAGGGACTTTGTCCACTAAGATAGTCTTGGCAATGAGTCTTGACTAACAAGAAATGATTCTCTAGGATTATGTGTGTATTCCACAAAGTTTCATGTTTTATGTTATGATTATTGGGATTTCATTTCACTACTATGATTTATCCCATGTTATGAAATTATGCTCTCTTTTGCAGGTTAAGATTTCCAAAAGTTATGTTCTTATGCATATGATGTGATTGATTTCTCTTTTGTTTACCCTTACTAAGAATTTGAGCTCAACCTTTTATGTTTTCTATTCCCCAGGATATAAAGAAAGGTTTTAGGTAAAAAAAAGGGAAGATCTTTATGGGAGATATTGAAGATCTTTCACCACGATTAGAAGATTACGTTCCGAGTTTCCAAAGACACTAAACTATTACGATCCTTGTGTGTGTGTTTTTGTTATGTACTAAGTATTCCGCAAAAGTAATGTAATTTGCATGTACGTCAGGCTTCGGGTCACTACATTACCAATTCTTGTTTGTAAATAAAAAAGTTGTATAGTTTTCATAAAAAGGAATAGAATAGTCCTAGTGGGAGAATTTTAGATTAATTTGGTTAATGGGATATTTTTTCTAATGGGTAAAAGAAATCTAAGGGAGTCATTTATTAAGGGTGAGAATACAAAAAAAAAATCTATTTGAAAAAATTATAAAAAAATTATATTAACTGAGGGAGAGTTTTGATGAAAAAAATTATTTCATATGAAATATATAATTAATGTTTGTTAGAAAACAAAGGGTTATATGTATTTAAATGTTAATATATATTTTTTATTCAAAGTGGTATGTTATGTACTATCCAATATGGGGGATATTTCTGAGTCAAAAGTCATAATGTCTACTTTTACTTTCTGTAGTTTTGGAATTCATAAATATATTCTTAAAACTCTATTTAACTAACTTTATAAATAGCATCTTTTATCATAAATTTTTTTAAAATAGAATTTTGATCAACATTGAAATGATTCCAATATAAAGGAAAAATTATAATGTAAAATAAATATAATCATTCATTATTTTATGTGATCCACCATAAGAATGGTTCACCTTGTACATTGGATCAACTACTCTTTTGACCAGTAGTTATACTGGTGTTCTGTCTATCAGACTAACTATCATTTTAATCATTCGACTAGCATTAGTACTAATACATCATGTTAAAAATTGTTCTGTTTATCATATTGTCATTCAATAATGTAGTTTATTGTATTATCCAATTTTTATAATCAATGTATTTAGAATTGTTATAATAAGATGATATTTATTATAACATTGTAATAATGCTTAATAAAAATACATCGGACAATAACATATATTCTATGATTATCTATCCAGATCAATATCAGAGTCATTATGAGCTATCAATGTGAAAGATGTCCGAAGTTGTTGTAACCAACTCAGAAATTGGAGCATTAATGAAATTCCTATAAATTATATGTCTTTAGAATTTTTGAGTTTCAATAAATTTTCAATACAACACATTAAAAAAGCTTCTATGAATGAAAGAATATTTTAATACTTTTCCATTTCATATAGAGTTATAGTTCTACAGACTCCATGAGATTATAACGACCCATACTTTACATACATTTTTAATACTTCAAAATTGAAGCACACTTATTACAACAAATGACAAAACCACAAAGGACCATATAGGTATAGTGTCTTTAGAAACTAAGAAACATAAACAACTGGTTTATAAATATTCTACAGTGTCTCCCATTTATTTCATCATATCTAGGGTCCCTTTTAGCATATTCTACTTAATATCCATCTTCCTGACCTGGGGAAAAGAAAACATACAAAAAAGGGTGAGCTCAAATGCTCAGCAAGGGAAAATAATGGAAATAAAAATCATATCATATCTTTTTGAAAATCATAACCTGCAAAAGCGATCATAATATCTTAACATGGAATAAATCAAAGAAGTGAAAATAAGATCCCCATAATCATAACATAAAACTTGAAACTTTGTGGCATGCACACATAATCATGGAAAATCATTTCTTGTTAGTCATGACTCATTGCCAAGACTATCTTAGCGGACAAAGTCCATTTCTGAACCGAGTTCACTCCTTGTTTCAGTCCTGTATCACTGAACCGAAATAACCTTCCGTTCCAGCCATGTCTATCTCATTAGATATATATCTTTACCCAATGCATTGGAGGGAGATATATGTCCCACCCATCTTATAATGAATCCTTTCTTATGTGTGCCACATAATCATAAATCATACATCATCTCATAACACATGTAACAAAAATGGGATTCTTGAAACATCATGACATCATATAACAAATCATATAAGGTAAATGACTTCATAAAAATAATTTCCTCACAACATAATCAAATCAATGTAATAATTGGGATAAAAACAGAACCCAATATTATCTTAGATGGAAAATAATTTTGATAAAACATTTGAACTCCATTCTTGAGGAAAATATCCTTTCTACTTCAAAAACACTTTTCTTTTCTTAACATGTCATACAATTATAAACTAAAAGAAGTTTATTAAAAATAAACTTGAATACTTATAAAGGAATATTCTTGGATATAATTTTTTAAAATTCCATTCTTTCCGTATAAGTTAAAAAAACATTCTTCTCGTACTTTTGTCGGAAAAGTCAAAAAGTACCTCGTACGAAAAAAGACAAAAGATTCCTTTCATATCTTTTACTAAAAACTCACCGAAGGGTAAAATTGGATTTAAACAATTGTACGTGGATGGAAATAATATTACATATTGAGGAAACATGGATGTGGATGATAAAATACACCCCAGTAAATTCCAAAGTATAAACAATCTCGGATAAAAATGAGATTGTGATATTTCCCTTACCTTAGGTCTGATTTACTTTGTACGTGTCTGAGGCTCCTGTATAATGGTTTAAATAATGTTATTGACTTATTCCAGAATCATACATATTGATATGATATCATATATGGTCATATTCTTAGCTTCTTATTAGTAATATTTCATTGTTACTTGTTACTCGGGTCTTTATTGGCTTTTGTTCTTATGCGTGTTTTGCCGAATAAATTCTTATTCTTATTTTAAGGTTATAGATACCTTATACCCAGAATGGTATTATTGTAACATATATCATATTTATTAATTCATTTCATTTATATAATTACTATGTAATGACGATCATGTAGAACAAGTCGCATCACATCGTGGAGACGGTATTCCGTACGTACGCACGAGCGATGATATTGTTCCCATGATCGTGGAATTTTATTTAAGTGTATTTATAATATTTCAGTATCAATATCACTTTATAATAATCATATATAGTTACTCATTACACCATTATACCCATCCTTGTAAGGTGATGGTGGAAAATTGATTACACCACGACGTGGAGACGGTATTCCGTACGTACGCACGCGCGGTGATTTCATTTTTCTGTAGGATGGATAGAAGGTGAATTAGGGTTGTTTCATATTTATAATAACATATAATTATGTATGTAATACTGATGTTATTACTTTATCATGAAACAACTAAAGAAGAAGAAGTTGAAGAAGAAAGAAATTGAAAAGATCGGTAATGGATATTACCTCTTCTTTGAAACGCCTCTTTGAATCCTCCACTTAGGGAACTAAGATTGGTCTTTGAAGAAGACCAGGACCTCTAGGATTATTCTAGGGAAGTGGAGAAGGGATTTTGGAATGGTTTTTCCGGGCATGAGTGCTCAAATTGGTGTGAGGAGGAGGGGGAGGAGGTCCCCTTTTATAAGGGAGGAGAGGGGCACCTTAGGAGTATCTCAAAATATTATTTTATATTAAAGTCAAAATCGGTTTATAATGGTTCCAAAGGGTCTTATTTCGAAGATAAAGTGGGGATGGGTCGACATCCTATCAACCAATAGGATTTAGACAAGTTTAGGTTATCATTTTTACCTTATCAATTAGATTTAACTCTAAGTTAAATAATTTAACTTTTACCGTATCTTTTTGTTTTCTTACACTATATGGTTAATACACTTACTATAACATGCCAAACGAACCCCAAGTTGTTTATTGTTAATATATATATCCTTATCTAAGTCATTTGTCCGAACCTTATATTTTGAGGAATAAAATAACAATTAATAATATAATATTTTATTTAAAAACTATTTTGTGTCAATTTTGACACTATTTGATATATGATTTTTTTGAAAGTAATAACAGAATTATATGTTCAAACCAAGTTGCTTAAATCAACACTAATATATCATAGTAACCTAGAAAATTAGTGTAATTCATAAAAAGTCTCAAATTATATTTATTTGGGCATTTATAACATCAAATATGTTAACATTTTCTTAAAAGGGTAATTATTGCATCATCGTTGTGTCATAAATAAATTAATTTATTTAAAGTCTAAAAATTATAAATAAAATAACATTATGTAGGAAATATTTTTATATTTCTAATTAATATTTATAATCGAATTTATCTTATGTATAAATTTATATTAAAAATGTATTAGTTATTAAACATTGATTTTAACTATTTTAACTATTCATTAAATAAAATAATATTAAATGTCATAATCTAATCCAGGTGGACCTAAATAGTCATATTATATTCATAAGGTTGTTTTTGGTCGAATTACACTTATCCAATAGAATTAGGACATGTGTTAGGGTAATAGTAATATCATATTTACCCTTAGTTACCCTATTTACTATTAACCGTGGTAAAAAAGTAAAAAGTTACTATTCACCAAAAAATTATTTTTATCTCATTGAACCACATTTTACTTACTGATATCAGTCGTGTCTGTCGGATTTTCAAAATTCCATTCACAGAAGCGGTAAAATTAAGTTTTATGCAAAATTCAGTTTTTAACCTACCACTTAGTGGTTTCACTATTCATCAAAAATTGAAAGTTTTCAGAAAAATACCAAAATTTCACCCTAGGCTAATTTCGGTATTCCGAATCAAAAAATGAAGTCCATTTTGAAAGATAAAAATTCAAAAAGTGGTTATTAATATTCATAACGGCTATTTTAAATAATATTTTAATAGCATATCATCGTTTAGTGAAACTCGGTATTGCGTACAACGCAAGCTATCGAGGAAGGTTGCGATTGCGTGTAAAGTAAGCCAAGCTAGTATGTAGTGAAATATTCCTTTGATGATATATAAAAACAAAATATTACTCATAAAAATCTCGGGTGTTACATTCTACCCCCATTAAAAATAATTTCGCCCTCGAAATTTGTCACTTTGTAACAAACAGATGAGGATACTTCTCCCTCATCATATCCTCAAGCTCCCATGTAGCTTCTTCTAATTGGTGGTTCCTCCATAAAACATTCACCAATCGAGTGGTCTTGTTTTGTAGGACTTTTTTGCTACGATCCAGAATCTCTATCGGTTTTTCTTCATAAGAAAGATCTTGCTCCAGCGGTACAACTTCTGAGCTGAGTACATGTGAAAGATCAGGTATGTACTTTCTCAGGAGAGATAAATGGAAGACATCGTGAACTTGAGAAAGATTCGGTGGAAGCGCCAATCGGTAAGCTACCTTTCCAACACGAACAAGTATTTCGAAAGGACCGATATATCTAGGGCTCAACATCCCCTTCTTTCCAAATCTCATAACCCTCTTCCAGTGAGATATTCGTAAGAACACTTTATCACCCACTTCAAACTCTAGGTCTTTTCTTTGGTTATCGGCATAACTTTTCCGTCGACTCTGAGCTTCTCTTATGTGTTGTTGAATAGATCTGACCTTTTCTGCCATTTCATCAATGAGATCAGGTCCTAATAGCTTTCTTTCCCCAACTTCATCCCAGCAAGTTGGAGTCCTACATTTCTTTCCATAGAGAGCTTCATAAGGAGCCATCTGAATACTGGAGTGAAAGCTATTATTATAAGAAAATTCCACCAAAGGTAGGTGTTTATCCCAACCTCCTTTGAAATCCATAGAGCAAGCTCTCAACATATCTTCTAGGGTTTGAATTGTTCTCTCAGACTGACCGTCTATCAGAGGATGATAAGCAGTGCTGAAACTCAACTCTGTATCCAGAGTATGATGAAGACTTCGCCAGAACTTCGAGGTAAATCTCGGATCCCGATCAGATATAATAGAAAGTGGTACTCCATGAAATCTTACCACTTCCTTTACATATATCCTGGAAAGTTGATCTAGAGATAAATCCTCTCTAATAGCAATGAAGTGTGCAGACTTTGTAAGACGATCAACTATGACCCAGATAGCATTATAGCCTTTGGATGTTTTAGGAAGTCCTCTGAAAAAGTCCATAGTGATGTTTTCCCATTTCCATTCGAGTATGGGTAATGGTTGTAACATCCCCTTAGACTTTTGTCTCTCAGCATTAACTTGTTGAAAAACCAAGCATTGAGAGACATATTCAGCAACATCTCTTTTCATGCCATCCAACCAGAAGTACTCTTTCAGGTCCTTATACATCTTTGTGCATCCAGGATGAATAGAGAATGAAGAACTATGAGCCTCATTCAGCAGCTCCTTCTTTAATTAGGGGATGGGAGGAACACAAACTTGATTCCTGAACTTTATTATCCCATCACAATCAAGGTTGAATTCAGGAACATTTCTCACCTTCTTTTGTAACTCGACATCTTCTTTCTGTGCCTCTTTAATCTTCACATGTATAGATGGTTGAACATTCATTTGAGAAAGATAAGATTTTCCCCTTCCATTATAATTCCAAGATCCATCCTTTGTAAATCCATAAATATTAGATATTTTGTGATCCTCATCATGGATAAACTAGCATGGTCTTGTCGACTTAATGCATTTTCCACCTTGTTTTCTTTCCTAGGGTGGTAATGGATTGAGCAGTCATAATCCTTAATCAGCTCCAACCATCTTCTTTGATGCATATTCAAGTAATTTTGTGTGAAAATATACTTTAAACTTTTATGATCAGTATAAATATCACACCTTTCACCATAAAGGTAACGCCTCCAAATCTTTAATGCAAAGATTACCGCAGCTAACTCCAAATCATGTGTTGGGTAATTTTGCTCATGGATTTTCAACTGTCGTGAGGCATAAGCTATCACCATATAATTTTGCATAAGAACACACCCCCAATCCCTTCCTTTCTGCACTGGATAACCTTATTTTCAACTCCTTGAAATTCACTTCACATTCCTTTGTCCAAACAAATTTAACTCCTTTCCGAGTCAACTTGGTGAGTGGATTAGATAATCATGAAAAATCTTTTACAAAACGTCGATAATATCCAGCCAAACCAAGAAATCTTCGGATCTCAGTTACTGTTGTTGGTCTCGACCATCTTTCGATAACCTCTGTTTTTGCTGGATCCACAGATATCCCCTCTTTTGAGATTATGTGACCCAAAAATGCAACTTTTTGATGCCAAAATTCACACTTGGTAAATTTGGCATAAATCTTCTCCTTTCCCAGGGTCTTCAATATAATTCTCAAGTGATCTTCATGCTCTTCCTTTCTCTTTGAATAGACAAGAATATCATCTATAAAGACTACCACAAATTGATCAAGATAGTCTCTAAAGACTCTATTCATTAGATCCATTAAGATAGCAGGGGCATTAGTAAGACCAAATGGCATCACTATAAATTCATAGTGTCCATACCTTGTACGGAATGCCGTCTTTGGTATATCCTCCCTTTTGACCCTTAATTGACGATACCCTGAATGAAGATCAATCTTGGAAAAGTATTGAGCTCCGTGTAGTTGGTCAAATAAGTCATCAATGTGTGGGAGATGACATTTGTTCTTGATAGTGATCTTGTTAAGTTCTCGATAATCAATGCAGAGTCTCATTGATCCATCTTTCTTCTTAACAAATAGAACAGGTGCCCCCCAAGGTGACGCACTAAGGCGTATGAATCTCTTATCAAGATTCTCTTGGAGTTTCTTCTTTAATTCATGCAACTCAATTGGGGCCATTCTATAAGGTGTCTTTGAAATAGGCAAAGCACCCTGTACGAGTTCTATTGAAAACTCAACTTCACGATTTGGTGGAAGACCCGGTAATTCCTCCGGAAAGACATCATCAAACTCTCGTAGGATGGGAATATTCTTAATCATGAGTTTCTCACCAACCATTTGAGATAAATAACCTTCATTTAGTGGAATCAAGACCCATAAGATGGAAGGAATTTCCACAGGAAGGTTATATTCATCCTTGCATCGATAGAAGATCGTAGATTGATCTGGAATATGAAATGTGACTTCCCTTCTTTGGAAATTGATATGAGCTCCATGTAGAGAAAGCCAATCCATGCCATGAATCACATCAAATTCCACTATAGGAAGGATCACAATATTTGCAGGAAGCACTTTCCCACAAACATCAATCGGAGATGAATTATAAACATTTGATGCGACTGTTCTGCCATTAGGTGTTGTCACAGCTAACTCAACATCTAATTGTTGAGGTAATACGGTGATACCCTTAGAAAATTTTTCAGAAATAAAATAGTGGGTGGATCCAGAATCAAATAAAACATTTTCTACTTTATAGTGGATGGTAAGTGTACCTTTCACCACATCGTTATCGTACTCCACATCGCTAATAGAAATTGCATGTGACTTTCCTTTGTCTTTAGCCTTAAGTGTTTTTTGACGTCAACCATCATCATCAACCCTTGGATTTTGGCATTGATTGGAATAATGCCCCATCTCCTTGCACTTGAAACATTGAAGTGTAGTAGGTTCATTCTGTGTATACCTTCCTTTTTTTCATCATTAGACATCTTCTTCCCATTATCACGGCATTCAAATGCCCTATGACCTTCATTTCCACATTTGAAACATTTAATTGTCCCTTTAAGACAACTCCCTCCATGTTTCTTTCCACACTTTGAGAATTAGGGAAAGCTCATGTTCTTTTCAGTGTGCTCTTTAGATATTCCTTTGAATTCCATTTTCCTCTTCTTATCAAACCCATATGATTGATGGGTTACTCCAATCTCCATCTCAACTTTGAGAGCACATCGAACGATTTCCTCGTAGCTATTGAAGTCCCTTATGGATAAGGCCCTTCGAAGACTTGGTTTTAAGCCACTAAAGAATAGATCGATCTTACTCTCAGGTTGGATAATAATACCAAAAGCGTACCTTGCAAGTCTTGAAAAATTTGCTTCATAGGTACCAACAGATTCATCATCCTTTTGCTTCAGTTCGAGAAACTCTTTCTCCATCTTTGTTCAGAGAATACGTGGGAAGTACTTATTGAAAAATAAGTTCTTGAACTCGTCCCATTCCATGGACTCAATTTCATCCCTTTGCCTCATATTATTAATAAGATTACACCATTGATCAGCATCACCTTCCAAACGATACACCGCTAAGATGACTTTATCATGCTCAGAACATTGAAGAACTGAAAATATCTTTTCAGTAGTACTAATCCATTGTTCAGCAACAAATGGATCAGTAGACCCACTGACTGAAGGTGAACGCTGTCTCATGAAGGATTCAACAGAATGTTGCTCCTTCCTTTGCTCGTTTGGAAATCCTGCATGATTCATAGCTTGAGAAAGTTGTGTGAGCATGGCTACTAGATTTTTCATTCCATCTCCAATAACGGTTGGTTGCTCAGGGGGACAATCATTGCATTGCCCGTCGCATTCCGTATTAACACGATTCCTCCGGGTTCCAGCCATTGACTAAAACCAAGATGAATAGTGTGAGCAACACTAATTATAATAGGAAAACCACATAATCAAGAATAAAATTTCACACTTAAGGTCTTATCCTAGGGTATTCATGGCCATTTCTAAAACACTAAGATTGTGTTCTAGGCTTAGAATTATCCTTAGGGTTCTTACGAAGGCTTTCGCATCCTAGTTTCCAAAGTTTGACTATACCTTTCCTCTGATACCAACTATAACGACCCATAATTTACATAAATTTTTAATACTTCAAAATTGAAGCACACTTATTACAACATATGATAAAACCACAAAGGACCGTATAGGTATAGTGTCTTAAGAAACTGGGAAACATAAACAACAGGTTCATAAATCTCATACAGTGACTCCCATTTATTTCATCATATATAGGGTCCCTTTTAGCATATTCTACTTAATATCCATATTCCTGACCTGGGGAAAAGAAAACATACAAAAAAGTGTGAGCTCAAATGCTCAGCAAGGGAAAATAAAGGAAATAAAAATCATATCATATCTTTTTGAAAATCATAACCTGCAAAATAGATCATAATATCTTAACATGGAATAAATCATAGAAGTGAAAATGAGATCCCCATAATCATAACATAAAACATGAAACTTTGTGGCATGCACACATAATCATGGAAAATCATTTCTTGTTAGTCATGACTCATTGCCAAAACTATCTTAGCAGACAAAGTCCATTTCTGAACCGAGTTCACTCCTTGTTTCATTCCTGTATCACTGAACTGAAATAACCATCCATTCCATCCATGTCTATCTCATTAGATACAAATCTTTACCCAATGCATTGGAGGGAGATATAGGTCCCACCCATCTTATAATGAATCCTTTCTTATGTGTGACACATAATCACAAATCATACATCATCACATAACACATGTAACAAAAATGGGATTCTTGAAACATCATGAAATCATAAAACAAATCATATAAGGTAAATGACTTCATAAAAATAATTCCCTCACAACATAATAAAATCAATGTAATAATAGGGATAAAAACAGAACCCAATATTATCTTAGATGGAAAATAATTTTGATAAAAAATTTGACCTCCATTCTTGAGGAAAATATCCTTTCTACTTCAAAAACACTTTTCTTTTCTTAACATGTCATACAATTATAAACTAAAAGAAGTTAATTAAAAATAAACTTTAAAACTTATAAAGGATGATTCTTGGAAATAATGTTTTAAAAATCCATTCTTGCCGTATAAGTTAAAAAAACATTCTTCTCGTACTTTTGTCGGAAAAGTAAAAAAGTACCTCATACGAAAAATGACAAAAGATTCCTTTCATATCTTTTACTAAAAACTCACCGAAGGGTAAAATTGGATTTAAAAAATTGTACGTGGATGGAAATAATATTACATATTGAGGAAACATGGATGTGGATGATAAAATACACCCCAATAAATTCCAAAGTATAAACAATCTCGGATAAAAATGAGATTGTGATTTTTCCCTTACCTTAGGTCCGATTTGATTTGTACGTGTCTGAAGCTCCTGTATAATGGTTTAAATAATGTTATTGACGTATTCCAGAATCATACATATTGATATGATATCATATATGTTCATATTCTTAGCTTCTTATTAGTAATATTTCATTTTTACTTGTCACTCGGGTCTTTATTGCCTTTTGTTCTTATGCGTGTTTTGCCGAATAAATTATTATTCTTCTTTTAAGGTTATAGATACCTTATATATAGAATGGTATTAGTGTAACATATATCATATTTATTCATTCAATTCATTTATATAATTACTATGTAATGATGATCATGTAGAACAAGTCGCATCACATCGTGGAAACGGTATTCCGTACGTACGCACGAGCGATGATATTGTTCCCATGATCGTGGAATTGTATTTAAGTGTATTTATACTATTTCAGTATCAATATCACTTTATAATAATCATATATAGTTACTCATTACACCATTATACCCATCTTTTTAAGGTGATGGTGGAAAATAGATTACACCACGGCGTGGAGACGGTATTCTGTACGTACGCACGCGCGGTGATTTCATTTTTCCGTAGGATGGATAGAAGGTGAATTAGGGGTGTTTCATATTTATAATAACATATAATTATGTATGTAATACTGATGTTATTACTTTATCATGAAACAACTAAATAAGTAGAAGTTGAAGAAGAAAGAAATTGAAAATATCGGTAATGGATATTACCTCTTCTTTGAAACGCCTCTTTGAATCCTCCACTTAGGGAACTACGATTGGTATTTGAAGAATACCAGGACCTCTAGGATTATTCTAGGGAAGTGGAGAAGGGATTTTGGCAGGGTTTGGACGAGCTTGAGTTCTCAAATTGGTGTGAGGAGGAGGAGGAGGAGGAGGTCCCCTTTTATAAGGGAGGAGAGGGGCACCTTAGGAATATCTCAAAATATTATTTTATATTAAAGTAAAAATCGGTTTATAATGGTTGAAAAGGTTCTTATTTAGAATATAAAGTGGGTATGGGTCGAAATATTATCAACCAATAGGATTTAGACAAGTTTAGGTTATTATTTTAACCTTATCAGTTAGATTTAACTCTAAGTTAAATAATTTATCTTTTACCGTGTCTTTTTGTTTTCTAACACTATATGGTTAATACACTTACTATATAATGCCAAACTAACCCCAAGTTGTTTATTATTAATATAAATCCTTATCTAAGTAATTTGGCCGAACCTAAGATTTTTAGGAATAAAATTACAATTAATAATATAATATTTGATTTAAAAACTATTTTGTGTCAATTTTGACACTATTTGATATATGATTTTTGTGAAAGTCATAACAAAATTATATGTTCAAAAAAAGTTGATTAAATCCACAATAATATATCATAGTAACCTAAAAAATTAGTGTAATTCATAAAATGTCTCAAATTATATTTATTTGGGCATTTATAACATCAATTATGTTAACATTTCCTTAAAAGGGTAATTATTGCATCATCGTTGTGTCATAAATAAATTAATTTATTTAAAGTCTAAAAATTATAAATAAAATATCATTATGTAAGAAATATTTTTGTCTTTCTAATTAATATTTATAATAGAATTTATCTTATGTATAATCCTATATTGAAAATTTTTTAGTTATTAAACTTTGATTTTAACTATTTTACCTATTCATTAAATAAAATAATATTAAATGTCATAATCTAATCCAAGTGGACCTAAATGGTCATATTATATTCATAAGGTTGTTTTTGGTCGAATTAAACTTATCCAATAGAATTAGGACATGTGTTAGGGTAATAGTAATATCATATTTACCCTTAGTTACCCTATTTACTATTAACCGTGGTAAAAAAGTAAAAAGTTACTATTCACCAAAAACTTATTTTTATCTCATTGAACCACATTTTACTTACTGATATCACCCGTATTTGTCTGATTTTCGAAATTCCATTCACAGAAGCGGGAAAATTATGTTTTATGCAAAATTCAGTTTTTAACCTACCACTTAGTGGTTTCACTATTCATCAAAAATTGAAAGTTTTCAGAAAAATACCAAAATTTCACCCTAGGCTAATTTCGGTATTCCGAATCCAAAAATGAAGTTCATTTTGAAAGATAAAATTTCAAAAAGTGGTTATTACTATTCATAACGACTATTTTAAATAATATTTTAATAGCATATCGACGTTTAGTGAAACTCGGTATTGCGTACAACGCAAGCTATCGAGGAAGGTCGCGATTGCGTGTAAAGTTATCCAAGCTAGTATGTAGTGAAATATTCCTTTGATGATATATAAAAACAAAATGTTACTCATAAAAATCTCGGGTGTTACAGAGATGTTTATAAATTTCATAGAAGATTTTTTATTTCAATTATTTTTTTAGAAATATAATATCAAGGGAATTCATGCATAGAAATATAGGTGAATATGATCAATTATATCAAAGGGAATTCCATGCTAGTAATACATGTACATACTAATAATTGTATCAAGGAATTCTATGGGATTGGATGATAGAGTTATAAAAATCATCGTATTGATGGATTTCTTTGTAAGGAAAAAAGAAACCTTCCTAATTGGTACTGAAATAGTGGATATCCTAAGTTAGGATTTTTGAAATCCATAACTCTTAAGGTAAAATTGTAAAATCTTCTTTTATAATTCTTATATGTCATTTTTATTTTTATAATAATTATTTTATTGTTTCTACAAGTATAAATTTCCCTTGTGAATTTTTATTTGAGAGTTAATTTATACATATCATTATAATAATAATTTGATCATAATATCTGTGTGAACAATAATAACTATGATATATCATAAAATTTATAAATCTAATTTAAGCACTATTATCATTATATGACTTCTGGTTTTGATCTTATTAATCATTTAATGTTTTTTGTTTTTTCATTAATTTTCTTCAACTACAATTCACCCAACTCATGTATCCATTATAACTGTTATGATCCAACACTATATACATGATTCACTTTTTTTATTTTAATCTATTTATCATTTCATTGAATAATTAATCAATAATTTAATACTATATTTTATTTTGTATGGATATGTTTCATATATTTATTTCAAATGAATGTAAAACAGATTATGTTTTCACCAAAAAAATTAGTGTAATTATAATCTAAGTAAAATTATATTTTTAAATTGTTGTTGAAAATCTCAAAATGAATCATATTTTAAATATTTTAGTTATTTTTATATTTTTTATAATATTTTCTACAAAACAATGATGGTAAAAAGGTCTTCAAAACTAAAAATTAGAAATTGATTTTGATTTATCACATCAAAAATAGGGAAATTCAACAATGATTTTTATCTTATATCAATTCAATTAAAATAATGACCTAGAAATTATAACAATTTCTATATATAGAATTTTGCATATACATTCATAAGTACACATACATAATATTTAGTTATATTTTATTATTACATACTATTATTACACTTTTATAGTATCATAAATTCATTTAACTAGATTAGGTTATAATATGTCACATATAATACTAAATATAATTCCATTATAAAAAAATTCATATATTATAAGAAATAATGAACTATATAATATTATATCGTATGATATAACCTGTTTCAACATATGATATAACCAATTTCAACAGATAATATAATTATCTTCATCTTATGGGGAATTTTACATATAATATATGATATGTTATATAATAAGTTTAAACATTTGATATAACTATTATCAACATAGAAGTATTGGAAAAATGTGGTATAACCACTATCAATATATTAAATAACTAATTTTAGCATATGATATAACCAATTTCAATATATAATAAATCATATGTTGTAACATGTGATAAAGAGAGTAGTAATATTTAAAGAATTTAAGATCTATTATATTAATAAATCGTTTCAATTAAAGTATCAAAACATGTAAATATATAAACTATATTAACAAATAAAATATATTGATGTTAAGAAATATAATCACATTCTAAAAAATAAATAAAAAATCAAATGGGTTAATATTATATCATTTTAGTTGAAAATAATATATATTTTGTATTCATTTTTTACTGTATTCAGTTTTAAAATAACTAGTAGATTATGTTTAAACTTACCTTAAACATCATTAGACTTCTATCATGATAGTTTAATATTAATATGTTACCAATTAATTATAAAAAAATATAATCATTTAACAATATATAATAAATAACCTAGATATATAAAGGGTAATGCATCAATTACAAAAATTATTACATATGAAAATCTTGCTATACATGATATCAATTTATCTATCATTATACAGATTTCGCAGAATAGAATTATCTTAATCAATATTATTATGCCTTTTTCTAATATTTAATTGGTGTGAAAGAACATTACATACCCTATACAAGTTTCCAGAAATAGATTCACTCCTTTTTTTCATTTGGTTGTATAGAATTTTATTCTTAACATAAACAGTAACATTTTCATCTATTACACTCCAAGAAAAATGTGTAATTATATAATTGGAAATTAAACTTTGTTATGCATAATTTTATTTTTAATTTCTAAAATTTCTGTTTTTAATGTTCACCTTAATTTCCCAAATCTGTGTGAAATTTTCATGCTTTTTATAAGAGAGAATCTAATAGAATTCATCAGTTGACTAGTCGATTGAAATTTCATAATGCACCTCAAAATTTATGGGATTTTTTATTTTATCTATAATGAAAGATCACATAATATGAATGTGTGGTTGTTCATATAGCTATTTCATCTGAATTTTTATGTTGGTATAGTTTAAATATATTAAATCTGATTTCATGTTATCATACAACCATTCCATTTTAATTTTTTATTATTCTTACTGTCATGCAATATATTTTAACATATTCTTACATCTATATCATCTGATGCATTATATTTTTTTGGATTCCCATGTAACCCAATTTTATTATGTTCTTTAATACATGATATATTCTCTCTCGATTATTTATTTGTATGAGGATTTTGATTTCACATATGAAAATTGACTAATTTTTATCATTATTATATTAACTATCACTTCTATATTTTTTAGGCCATAAAAATTTTTATTCATTTTTTTATTTCTGTGAATCAATTATTTTTTATTTAAATTTGTCTAATATTATTACAAATTTTTAAAATATAAAAAAATTATTATTAATTTGTTAAAATTAATCATTGATCTATGGTTTCATAAAAAATAATGGGAAAATTACTTGTTTATTAAAAATAAATCGAATATATTTTTATATTTTATTTCTTTACCTTATTTTTTAATATAACAAAAAAATTCAATATTTTTTAATTTTTTGAAGTGACTTGTGGAATTTAGGCACTCAATTTTGGATAGATTGATTTTTAGGGGAAAGATAAGCATCTTAAAATTGAGGATATAAAATATTGGATCCTCCAAATATGGGTCTTTGGTGGATGGAGGATTTCCACACTATTAATTTTTTATTTTCATATTAATGTTTTTAGAGGATCTATAATTGAAAACATGTAATTTTGAGTTCATCTCTCTTAAATATAACATATTTTTTATTAATGATTCGAACCCCTTTTTCAACCATACATTGATGAAGAACTCAATAAATTGTGTATGGATATGAATTAATGTTATCAATTTTGTTTTTCTAGCACCCAAAAATATGATGGAACATTTATTCTGTTATTAGTGATAAATTAAGGGTGATCATAAAAATAAACATTCTTAATATGGGACCATTAATAGAGTGATTATTAAAATTGATCACTGCTTGATAATGTTTTAGTCTCTTATCTTTCATTCAATGGGTAGAAGGTTTTAATTGACTATTGAATTTTAAAAAGCCTATAATTTTTAAAAAATACATCAACATGGGTCCTTTATACATAGAATATTAAAAGAATACTTGTTTCCACAATTGTAATAAATTTTATATCACCATTGAGAAAATCAGGCTCAATATGCTTCTTTTTTATTCCTAGGTTGATAAATTAGAGTCTTATATTGGTTGGAGAGATAATTCACAAAAAATTCAGGAAAATAACAAGGAGTTCCATTCAGTTATTATTTATATTATTTTATTTGTTACTAGTTCATTGGATATTAAGGGTTACTGAGTAGTAGTTGAAAACCTATAATCTTGGATATAATTGAGGATGGTGAAATATTTATGTGTTAACTCTTCTCCTCACACCAAAAATTGGAAGTAAAGGCGACCAATAGTGATGTTTTCTTTATCCTTGATGATGGGGACGAGATGTCTGTGGGATGTGAAGAAAGGCTTGACGAAAAAGATCAGTATGAGGACATTTATTCATATTAGTTGTTATATGGTAACACCACTATCATTGAAGGAACCCTCGCCATAAAAATGAATAATGATTCTCCCTTCATTCACACTTAATGTAAAGATCGTAGTGGGAATCATCTAGTAGTTAATGTTATCCCTTCTAAGGTAGTTGAATCCACTGAATTATTCTAGTAGGATATACACACACCTCTAACTGGTATGGGGTTAGATAGTGATGTGTTTCCCTATACTAACATGGGGCATAAGTGTGGTATCCCCATGATTTATAAAGATTATATAGAGAGATACTTCTGCATGGACACATCTACGAATTCTTCTCACCAATATGAAAGGGGAAGTAATGTGACTTTTTTTTTCTCTTAGTTTTTTTATATGTATGGCTCTATCAATACACCCGAGATTAGCTGCTTTGCCATGAAATAAATGAGAGGTGATGGACTAAGGGAAATTAGACCAAATTTCTCCGGTCTATTTCAGCCTCTATTCAGGAACGAAATATGGTTGGTGTAGGTAAAGATGCATCTTTATAAGTTAATGAGTACAGTGATATAGTTGGGATCTCCATGATCCAGTAGGACGCCATGTCCCTATAGGATTGCAACATGAGGAATCTGGGTGAGATAACTCCATGTTCTAACATGACTTCTTTTTAGGGTTAAACACATGTTGAAGAAAATTTTTATGGTTATTTCCCATATTACCAATGAGACAAATCTTGGAAGTCTAGTTGGACATGAGGTTTCGAGAGAAAAAAAAATTATTTCCTTATAGGGTTTCCAGTCCTTAGATATGGATGAGTGGAATGACTCCCACTGAATCCCGACATAGAGGAAGAGAGGTTAAAACCCTATAAGATTCAGTAGATTTTGGAATGGGGGAAATAGACACAAATTGTTTTCTATATACTAAGAGAGAGTTCAGTTTATGATCCTTGTCTCTTTTGGATTTTATGTTTCTGGTGGTGGATTCACTATTATTGTGTTTCATTACATCACCTTGTACATAAAATTTTCTTTTATAATAATTGTTGAGGGTGTTGGTTGGGTCACTAAATCACACTCAAGCATTTTCAAATTATATTAAATAAATAAATAAATTTTCTTCCTGATTTTTATTTATCTTTTAAATTTATTTATATAAATAAAAAAATAATGATTTGTTTAATTTATAGAAAACCTAATTTTTTAATACCGGCATTTAGTTTTGATTCAGTTTTGTTATTTTTCAAAAAGATTAATATCAATTTTAGAAAATTATTTTATATTAAAAAGAAATATTTAAATTTTTTACTCTTTTATTTTAATTATTTATCAATTTTAATTATTTTATTATTTAAATTAGAGTATAGTTTTTATTTTAAAATAAAATAGGATATTATGTATTTTCTAATTTTTTGATGTGAAATATAATTTTACATTTTTTCAATTTTTTTTTCAAGATAATATTCCCTTTATATTGTTTAATTTATTTATAAGTAAAATATTTTGTTTGAGTTTTTTCTATTTTTAAAATTTTATATAATGAATCTCTATTTTTATTTTATTATTTGAAAATAATATAAAATATTTAATCAATTTTAGCTTATGTTTATTTCAACATAATTATATATATATATATTATATTGACTTTTTGTTATTTTAACTACAATTTCTAGATTTGATACTCTTTCAATTATTTTCATTTTCAATTTTATATTTATTTCTTTCATACAAATTAGTTTTTTTAATTCAATTATATGATTCATTTGATAAAAGAATATATTTTATAGGAATTTATCTTTGTTTTATTTTTATTACCCAATTTATTTTATTTACGTAGAATTTTTATATTTATTTTTATATAAGTTTGTTTTTTGTGAACATTAATATTATTATTATAACATTATACATTATTTCTGTATAAATACTTATTTGGGAATAAAATATTTTTTTCCTTTATTTTCATATCATATCATTTTTTATCGTTTATCAAAATAAAGTATTTATTAATTTAAATAATCTTTTTAAGTGGAAAATTGTTATTTATTTTCTGAATTTTTTATTCTTTTTCTCTTCCTTCAAAATTTTTATATTATTATTTCATATTTTCTATTTTTTCTAATCTTAATAATATATTATTTTTCTCTATTTTATGTCTTGTCTCGTATTACTAATTTTTCTATATTACCTCATTTCATAACAAACACAATATGATTTTTAATTTTTAAAATTTATTCCCAATTATAATATTATTTTAAAATTTTTTATATAGTTATGTTTGACATTTTTAAATTTTATTTTAATATAAAATAAATATTCATTATCATTTTAAATTATTTTATATTTCTTATTTTTAAATATTAATTTTCTTATTTTTATTAGTCTTTTTCATACTTACATATATTCCAACAATCAGTTGCTTCAGAGTTGGGGTATTAGTGACTTGCACATGATTTATATTGGAAAACGAATGTATTATATTGTCATTCCATCAAAATAACTTCATCACCTTTCTTAGGGATTTGGTTCATTTCCTTTAAAGTTTGGGTTCATTGTTCTTAAGAAATGAGACCCCCTGTTGTACCCCTTTCTAATTAAGATCTCTTCCACACAAATTTGGATTAGGATTAGGGGCCTTAGTAGGTCCTTTTGGAATCCAACAATTGTATGTTATGTTTCTTTTGTTGTATGGTCTCCTATTTTTGTAGATAAAAAAACTAAATTCTCTAGGATCGGTCACTTTTTCCATGTTCTATTTGAGATTGATCTAGCCCCAAAGATTATTGATATAGTGTTTATTGTTATTGACGCTGTTAAGGTTGAACACTCAATTGAGAATGAATGGCTACATAGTTTTTGTGAATCTTTTATTTTGGATGGTCACTTGCATGATCATTGTAGAAGAAACATTAAATTGTGTTCTTTATAAATCACTCGGGAACTCTACGGCTCACTGTATGAAGCTACAAATAGATAATGGAAATGATAGGAATAAGGTCTTTATGAAGAAGGATACTTCCTTTTTTGATGGTGTAATCAAATAAGGCTTTACTGAGGGCCCTATTTGTGGGGATCTTGTGTACCCACCGTAGAATTTTGATACTATGGTCAGTATTGGTGATGCTCCTCTGAATGTTTTTGTTAGTTTTTTTGGGGGATCAGCTGATTCCATGATATCCTGGGAAAAATTGGCTGATAAAAATTCTGATTGAGTGGCATTCATTCAAGAAAAAGTTAATATTGAAATGGGTTATGTAGCGGTGGCTTCTGCTCGCAGGGAAGGAAAGCTAAAATAGCTTGATGTTGATGACTTTGAGCTGGTGATGTCTAAAAACAAGGATCTCCCTCTGTTGAACAGATTGAAGGGGTGCCAGTGGAGAAGTATAGTGATGTTGGGATCTCATTAGTGATTATTAATCCCATTGATGGATTTACCGAGCATGCTATTCAAGCTGGTTCACAAACAGTTTCCCAGATTATTGCCTCTAATGCTACAGTTCAGACTATTTCATCTCTTCTTTTCCATGGTGTGGTGCAACATGATGTCCATAGTGATGCGAAACCAGTTTTACAATCTATTGTGCATGTTGATGTTTACTCCCAATTGCACAAATTGGATGGGGAATCCAAGGACGTCGCACTGCGAACCTCCACCAAACTATCATAAGAGCCAGAGAAAGCTAGTTTTATTTTTTTCTATATTGGTCTATATTACCACATTTGAATTTTACTTTATCAATCTTATGTGTCTTGAGAGTGCAAGTTTTAGCGACCGAAAATATATTAAATTACTGAATTCTATAGTTGGAGAGGTGTCTTTAAAGGGATTGAACCCAGATAAAGACGGTGGTAATTCCATAAATGATGGTGTAATTTCCATACAAGATACTATGAAGAAGGAAGATGTTCAAGGGGCACAATAGCAACACATGGTGGTTGTGCAAGATGTACTACAACAGGCTGGTGATAAGGGGGTTACCCAGGTTTCACATGAGGTGGTGGTTGTCCAGGATGAAAATGATACTCAGGATGACCATGAGCAGGTAATATATACTATGGCTTCTAATTCTCCACTGGAGGATGACTTAGAAGTGACAGACGAGGTCCCATATTTTCCGCCCATGCAATGATGAAGAGGGCATCATCCAGTGCCTCGGGGGGGAGGGGGGAGCTTGAGGTCAGGGTTGACCGAGGAAGATGTGATATCTACTATTTTTTGTTGATCTTCCCATCTTTCTTTTGGTGTGATGTTGTCACTTTTTAAACATTTCTTCATTGTCCTTATGTACCGTTACTTTTATTTAAAAAAATTATCACCATAGATTCCAATCCATGATAGAGCTGATATGGTACTATCATTTAATTTTAATATAACAATGTTTTCAATATTTTTTAAAAAAATTACTATATGAAATAAAATATCCGAATTTTTTATTTTCTATTTATACCCTAATTATTTTTAAAACCATTATAATTTTTATTGAATTTTTATATTTATTAAAATAAATTTTTTTTAATGTTTTTCCTTTTCTAGAAATTTATTTTACCTTTATTTTAAATAGAAATAATTTTATTTACATTCCCCCTTTATTAATATAATGTATTCAAATGTTATATTATAATTTATTTGAATGAAAAAGGAAAATGCTAATTTTCTTACATATTTAAAATTGTTAAATTTTATAACGTTATTTATATTTTTATAAATTTTTAAATATGTAAAATAAAGTGTTTTTATTTTTTCTAATTTTAATTATTAATGTTATTATAAACAAAACTAATTTTTTAATTTTTTAATTTAACTTACATTTTAAAAAACTGTTATTATTTATTAATTTGTTATAAATAGTTTTTAATTTTAATATAATAATGATATTTTTGATATTTTTGTTTTCTTTTCATGTAAAATAAATTTTAACACATTTTTCAATTATTTTTTACTTTTTTAAAAAATAACGTTTCTCACGATTTTTTTCATAATTTACTTAATTATAAAGAATATATTTTTTGGAGTTCCCCCATTCTTTTTAATTTGTTACTTTTTATTTTCTAATTTTTAATGAAATATATTTTAATGCCCTAAAACATCCATGGAAAATGTTTTTTTTAAATAAAGGGAAATTTTACGAGTCTGCGAAAATTGACGGTGCGTGATTTCGAGGCCTAGTGTGCCCAGAATCAATTTATGATATTTTCAGGGTACGGTCAGCAAACATATAAGTGAGTTTTTATAACTTTAGAACTGGTGCTCGGAATTTAAATATGAGAGCACCGTTGAACTCGCAGCGCGGGTATTCGATTAAGAAGACTTTCACCTCGATGATAGCTAGTCGAGTATAAAAGTCAGCTTTTGGGTTTTCATGAAAATTAATAAAATAAATTGAGCTTCACATTATTTTTTTCCCTCCACCATGTGGGTGTTTGGTGGTTAAAACCTCTTCATGGTAATTGAAGGTGGGACAACCACACTTTAACCTCTCATGAGAGGTTATGGTGGTGGGGCCCACCAGAATCTAACCTCCAGCGAGAGGTTACGACATGGGGACCACCAAGACCACATAACCTCCCATTTTTAATTATAGGGGTGGGGAACACTCATCCCCTATTAAATGGAGGAGATTAAAACCTCTCAACTCTCCCTCATTCATGAGGGAGTGTCAATTGATCTCCACTTTAATTTATTTCTTCCAACTCCTCTAATTAATTTGTGCCAACACTCATGCATTAAATAGGTGGGGCCAATTGAATTTAACTCACCAATTTTAATTTTGTGCCAACAACTAAAATAATATACAATCTATTATTTTTTTGGCATTTCTCATTTGGTGGAGCTTGGGAAGAGAAGATATTGGGAGAAAAGCTCCCAACAAAGAATGAAGAATGAAAAATGAAAATACAAAGAATGCCGACGAGGAGCGGCTCTGACTTCCTTCCACAAATCCTACTAACATGGAGTGTTTTCCACAACCGACCTACCCTCTGTATCATTGTAAACAAGCCGACGCAGCACGGGATAGAAAGTGTATGACAGACGCAGCGAACGACAAACTCCTTCGTCTTCTTCCTGCAACTTCATCATCGATGACCAACGTTCAAAGGTTGGGGATTTATTTTGTGTAATTGTTTCTTTCTTTTTTCACTTATTAGAATTGGATAGGAATCGTTGCGTGGTTGTGAAACAATTGTTGTTCATATTTCATACTCTTTAATGAGCCATGTGTTACCACCCTAAACCCGGAGGGTGCGGGCCAAAACAACATGGCCTGAACCCACCTTCGTTCTTGTTTGTGTTGTTTCTCAGCATCGTGATGAATTGGCGTTGAAGGCCATGAAGGCAGAGGTTTTGAATCCCACAGCCTCTATGAACCGCGCCACCCCTGCGGCATTCTGGTGCCCCGACAGAGCCGGCTCTACAGGCTGAACTGCCGATGGCCTCTCGCGCAACCCGGCCGAACCCCATCGGCCCGTGCCGGCCCGAGCGGCGCCAAACCGCGCCATCCCGAACCATGTCGTCATGACCTCCCAGCATCCCTGTCACCTGCTGTCTTGGCCACGCCTGGCCCGGCCTCCCACCGGCCTGGCCTGGCAGCGCCCTTCTCGGCCACCCGTCGACCCGCCTACAGCTCTGCACGGTCGTGTGCCTTCTTGGCCGCACTCTTCCCGGCAACCTCCCGGCCGCCCGTCCTTCCGCACTGGCTCCCCCCTTCGCGGTGCCCTATCCGAACTGGCCCCGATCTTGGGCCGAACGACGCTCACGACATGCTGGGCTGGGCCTAGCGATAAGTACCAAACCTAACAGGCTGGCCCCCCCCCCCAATGGGTCGGGCAAGACCCGACATGTCTGACCGGGCCAACCCGGCCCGGGTCGGCCCAGACTACGTTGGGCGGGGTCGGTCCAACCGAGTAGGACCGGACCCGGGCCCTCTACCGACCCTTTACATTGTTTTGGCAATATATTTGTCACCAGACATCCATTTGAAGAACCGTTAGTGGCACTGGTTTTCATCGAGTCCAACAGTCATTTTGAGTATACCCCACTATATTTCGAGGTAAATGTTAAGATACAGATATGTTGGATCATGTACGAATCCAACCGGGACCCCAAGACTAAAAGGCTAATAACTCGCAGATCGGGCGTATGATTGACGTGTCGTCTGTTACCTTGACACCACTATGACATGGCGGACCTTTGAGATACATCTACGTGGGACTTCAGGAAATTTGTGTCATCGACTAGTAGCTTGTGGTGGGTATCCTCCTGGAGACGAGCGAGCATAGCATATATACCTAGTAGCTGGTTGAGACATGACGATTGCTGACCGATTCGACTCGGAGTGTTTTGAATTGTCTAGTGGGGAGCACCTCGGTGTGATGTGGTAGAACCACGGTGGGGAGCACCTCCATGTGATGTGGCAGACCTAGAGTACTCAAAAGTAGGAGTACCTTAGCAGACTGCGAGAGGGGGCCTCTATATGTGACACGACAGACCCACGGTGGGGAGAACCTCTGTGTGTTGCGGTAGTCCAACAATACTCAACCAGAGGAGTACCTCAGCAGTCCAATGTTAGTGGGATGCTCCCCTCTGTGTGCATGGAAGTCCCACTGTACTCAATAGAGTAGGAGTTCTCCATCAGCAGAGGTTTTGATAGTGTGACTAGGGAGGTTACTTAATACTACCCCTAGAATAAAATCTTGGTTTGATCTAAGTCAGAAACTTCAGTGTTTAACTCATGATTGATATGGATTACATGATAACATAGGTATATGTATGGGCATATTCCTATGTCGGGTTATTTGTTGATTTCATACTATGTGGTTTATCCTTTTTTTTTGTGAGACCATGAAGGACTCGGGGTCCCTACTGAGTATTGTTATACTCCCCTGCACGGGCTATTCCAGTACATCATTGTTTTGGATGCATAAAATGGACAACGTTGACCGAGGATGAGTGTATGAGTACTTGAAGGTACCTGGAGGTGGACCACGCGGCGTGACAGTTCACGGAGGAGACAGACAGACGTGGAGTATTCTAGATGCTATCTATACCTACCCTTCAGGTAGCGCTTCCCAGTGGATAACCCAGTAGCTCTTTACCCATCTTCAGTTGTACTTGTTTTCTAGTTGTAGTTGTACATTCATATTGGGCTTGTATTACAGCCCCTTTAATTTTCCACACTCTATGTATACAGTTTTACTTAGTGTTTTTTCTTCTAGCTCTTACTCTATTGTGTGTGTTTACAGGTTATAATTGCAATGACTTCCATGCTTTATGGAATTGTGCCTATGGTGCTAGTCGCGAGCCCCGAGATTATGGATGGCGGCCTTGGGGTAGTCAGGACACATGCCCCGGGGGATGGGTCGTGACAAATTGGTATCAGATGAGTCGGTTATACCGGAAAAATAAGGCTTTGATCGTTCTTTTCTGAAAAGAAATAGTGTTAAGGGTACTGAGTGTGGTTCTCAGTTCAAGGAGTCTAGTATTGGTGCGGCGGCCGACGTATCCATGCACCAAGACCCTGTCTAATGATTTCTGACTCAGTTCTCGAAAACTATAATTACGTGTGTGTTTCCAGAAGTTTTCATTAAGTAAGCTCAACCAGTTCAGCTCACCGGGTATAAATCATTGACCGTGTCACATCTTTTTCTTTTAGTATTCCTCCCCATGGACGACTATCAAGAGTTATGAGATTTGTACATGCAGATATCTCACCGAGAAACGAGGCCTCGGTGTAGGGCCCTTTACCAGCGGAGGCTCCAGTGGAACCAGTTTCTTTTGGCCCACCGATTCCACCAGCCTCAGCAGGAGACGATGCAAGCTGCTTGATCATGTTGCACGAGTTCTAGTGCCAGAGGCCACCCATGTTTAGGGGAGAGATGGACCCACAGGTGGTAGAGGATTGGATTGAGGCTCTAGTGAGAGTTTTCTACCGGTAGGGACACAGAGCGACATCATTGTGATTCTTGATGTCTGCCTTCTACAGGAAGTAGCAGGCCTTTGGTGGAGCTTGATTCTCCAGGTCCACGATGTGATGGAACTACTCTAGGAAGACTTTTATATCCTGTTTTGGGCATAGTTTCTCCCAGCCACCCTTCGTACAGTGCGGATGCAGGAGCTACTTCATCTACAACAGGGTCTCATGATGGTGGCATAGTACTCATAGAGGTTCACAGACCTCTCACTCTACTGCACAGATACGGTACAAGACCCATTAATCTGGGCACGGACCTTTGACCAGGGGCCTAGTCAAGATATCAGGGCTTCAATAATCTCCCTCAGCATCCTGTAACAGGGAGGGGTGTTGAAGTGAGCCCTCATAGTGGAGAATTTCTTTAATGAGTAGTCTCCAGCAGCGAGACCCACCACTAGTCTTCATGCAGCGGAGTCTTCATCATCTTGAAGTAGACAGAGGTCGCAGAGGTCCATGAGGACCAGACCCACAGGTGGATGACAGCATGACTCAGGTTTAGTTGTTTGGGGCACCTGGGGCTGAGAAATACATGCTAGGAGTGGGAAGTGTCACTCATGCGATGACTGGGGTCAAATGGCTCGTGACTGTTCGAGCCTATGTTCGGATGAGCAGCAGACGGTCAAATGACTTCCTAGGCAGAGACAGATTTTCGATCGAGGTGGTCTGTAGGGAGCAGTCAGATGTTGTAGAGGAGCTGGTCAGGTAGTTGTAGGTGGGTGGAGTTTCAAGGTGTTACCACCACCAGCACCACCAGGAGGTCCACCCCGACTACAAGGAGCAGGTGGATAGGTGAGAGCTCAACTTCAGGAAGCTGAATCATACGATCATGGAGATCTAGTGATTATTCATGTTACAATATTTGTATGATCCATCATAGCTTCAGTTCTTATAGAAATAGGTGTCAGTCACTCTTTCATTTCCACTGCCCTCGTTTGGAGCGTAGAGATTCTGATGGAGACGTTGGCTCGATCCATACGGCTAGATACTTCTACAGTAGTAGACTCGATGATTAAGAGCCGGTGCTGGAAGTGTGATCTTACGTTAGGAGGTGAGAGCATTGGCTAGGATATCTTATTAGCGGCGTCGAGTCCTTATGACATCATCAAGGGTATTGACAAGTTATCTACAATACATGATCAGATCTAATGTTTTAGGTGCAAAATGTGGTGTGTCCACACGGATGAGACCAGGTTTACCTTCAACTATGATAATGGATCATTTTTAGCACAGTAAGGACATAATTGGAGGATGGTTTAGCCGATAACTCATCATTTAGCCTACCTTTCCATCGGAGCAGTTGATGTGGAGAGTCTGAGCTACCCTTCAGTGGTGGACCTGTACGCGGATATTTTCCCTGACGATGTTCCAGGACTACCTCCAACCAAAGATATGGACTTATAAATTGACATTTACCCCGAGACGACACAGATATCTACACCATCATATCAGATGGCTCCTGCGGAGCTTCGCGAGCTATGGGTACTAATAGCGGACTTTCTGGAGAAGAGATTCATCTGGCCCAATGTTTCTCCCTGGGCAGCCCTTATTTTGTTTTCCAAGAAGGTGGATAGAAGCTTGAGGAATTATATCAACTACTATCGGCTAAACTAGGTGACCGTGATGAACATGTATGTACTTCTATGGATTGATGACATATTTGATAAGCTGAAGGGAGCATAGTAGTTCTCGAAGATAGACCTCGTATCAGGCTATCACCAACTCTGATTTTGAGATGAGGATGCGCAGAAGACGCCCTTGAGATGTCGGTACAGCCACAATGAGTTCTTGGTTATGTCATTTGGAGTAACCAACTATATAGGATTGTTCATGGGACTCATGACCATGATCTTCCATCCATACCTTGATCTCTTTGTTGTAGTCTTCCTTGATGACATTCTGATCTACTTGACTACTGAGGAGAGGCATGCCTACCAGTTACGGTTAGTACTGGACACACTCTGAGAGAAACATCTTTATGGTAAGCTCTCGATGTGCTAGTTTTGGATCCAAGAGGTTCACAATTTTGGACACGTCATCTCTACGGCTGGAGTTATAGTAGATCTAGTGAAGATTGATGTGGTACTTTCTCGGGAGCCACCAAGGAGTGTGACGAGGGTATGGAGTTTCTTGGGTCACGGTTTACCCATTGTATGTTCATCTTTTATATTTTAAAAGTGTGTTAAACTCGTTCTATCGGAGGTGGGTTCTATTATTTCTTGTTATCTTAATGTGTTTTTATCCTTCGTGAGGGAGGATTTCGGTTTTAGTTTGTTCATGGGGTTTGTGGGATGTGGTAAATGGTGTACTCGGTTTTAGATTATTTTATTCTCATGGGTTTCCCCTAATTTATTTTTTCTTTTTAGTTGGAAATCTATTCTACCGTGCACCTCTCCTCTGCCATGAACACACCTATGCCGTGTTCTTAACGACACCTTCGAGGTGAGTTTTCTCCTGTTATCGGTTGTTTCCTCTTGTTCGCATGTAATTACTATTTGATATTGATGGTTATAATGTGAAATGTATAGGCTAAACGTCCCGCTGAAAATCATGGCCACTGGTGGTCCATATTTGAGCAATAACTGAATTGAATGTTGGTTGGTTCTTGTTGAACCTTGGAATATAAAAAATGGTAATTTACGTATACTTGACTTATGAATGAACACCCCAAGATGATAAAAATTTTGTGATAACCCCTGAATTAATAAACAAAATTGAATAAGTGATGATTTGTAAAATCTAAAATTTTGATTGTTTGGTTTGTATGGTGTTGCGATTGTGATCAAGATTGTGTTTTTGTATGGTGTTGCAGTTGTTGGAATGATTGATATTCCATTTTTTTCCTTGTTGTAGTTCGTCCACCATTTAATATCAATCCAAACATTACCTATTTCAATGGAACAACCACTTTTTTACTAGTGCAACTCCACTGAATCCAAGAAAACCACTTCTAGAAGACTCTACGAGACACATTAAAATACTTGGTATGTATTATTGTTATATAGAAAATGCTTCAACATACATGGATTTCATATAGATTTTAATTCAACACAACATTTATCTCCAAAATTTACAGCACATGACTAATCCTCTGACTCAAACATGGAAGAAGTTTTATTTTAAATGTTACATGTCATGTGAACATAGGTCAAACACAATGTATCTCCAAGTCATATACTTCATCATGAAACCATGTACATGCCATGAATTAATGGTATAACCATATGAAATGTGTTTTACATCACTCAAACTATGTATAGATACCATAGAAACTTGATGTGTATAGACTATACACCCCTAGTGGTCATGTAAGGACTACACACTGTGTATTCCACAAAAATGTGATGCATAACTGGTGAGGTGACTCAGTATGTATCTAAAGTACATGCCTTTAGCTCAAGTTGTTCTATATGTCATATACTTTCAAGGGCATCATTCAGTCATTGTTAGACTAACTTGGAATTAATTTGATATATGTCAGATTAAATCAGGTATCTTATCCATGCATGATGGTCACCCTACTGGACACACCATGTATATGGATTTTACTTGAGTTTAGAGGCATTTGTACCATGATTTGTTTTTATAAAACCTAAACAATGCTACTTTATTAATTAAAACAAAATATTAGGAATGTTTGTGATCGAACCCATAAAGACGATGAATATGAATAAAGAATGGATAAATGCCAATTGGTGGACAAAAGAGTATGATGATGGCATGAAAATGTTTATCATGTTTGCCGAATATCAGGCATGTGACCCTTATAAAATCTATTGTCCATGTTTACGCTGTTGTTATTCAAGAAAAATTAGTCCAGAGGAGTTGGAAGAACACATGATCAGTCACGGAATAGATCAAAGTTATACATATTGGAATAAAAATATGGAAAAACGAATGTAGGTAGTGGCTCAGATAACATGACATTTTATAGATCATCTGATGTTATTACAAGAGTGAACAGTGAAGATGATCGTATGGTGGGTGTGATTACAGATGTGAATGATGATGAATATCGTATTGAGGAAATGACAAGGACAGTTGAAGATTAACTTCGTGACTTCCCAAAATTGTTTTATATGTTAAAGAGTTGTCTAAAAATTCCATTGTATGCTGGTTTCAATAAATATTCAGCATTGTAAGACGTATTGAAGCTGTATAATTTTGAAAGCAGGCAATGGGTGGAGTGACGCCAGTTTTACAGAACTACTTGCTCTCCTAAATGACATGCTCTGAGAATATAATGAAATCCCAAGCCGAACATACGATGCCAAATGAATGCTATGATCAATGGTTATAATCTATGAAATAATACATGCCTACCCAAATGAATTTATATTGTTTCTCAAGGACCACAAATCAATTAAAGAATTCCCAAATTGTGGTGCTTCCCAATAAAAGAAAGTTGATTCTATTCCAATGAAATCTATATGGTACATTCCAATCATTCCATGGTTTATGATCCTATATTGAAGTGAGGAGACTGCAGGACAATTGACATGGCATGCAGATACAAGAATTAAAGATGGGAAACTACATCACTCGATAGACTCTCCCCGATGGAAGATAATTGATCATGAGTATCCTGAATTTGGTAATGATCTGAGAAACCTTCGTCTGACATTAACTACAGATTGGTGAATACTTTTGGTTTTCAAAGAAGTAGTCACAGTACATGGCCGGTTATGTTGGTAAACTATAACTTACCACCGTGGTTTTTCATGAAATGAAAATACATCATGTTATCGATGTTTATATCATTACTAAAACAACCGGGTAATGATATTGATGTTTATTTGGCCCCATTTCTCGAGGATTTGTAAATAATGTGGGATTCAGGTGTTGCGTTGTATGATGCTTAAAAAAATGAATATTTCACTTTGAAAGACATGTTTTACGGGATGATAAATGACTTTCCAGCTTATGGATATTTTTCAGGATATAGCATCAAAGGAACTCAAGGGTGTCTCATTTACGAAAAATGTACACGTTCTATTAGGTTAAAACATTCATTTAAAACCATGTCTCTAGGACATCACAGATTTCTACCCTGATGACATAAGTACCGTTCTTGGACGACATCATTTGATGGAATTTCAGATGAACATACAACACCGTCTCCACTAACAGGTGATCAATTTCTTGAGAAAGTAAAATATTTGGACACTACTTTTGGTAATCTGTTTTCAAAAATCCTTTGTAAATCTTGTTGGAAAAAGAGATCAGTTTTTTTAATTACCATACTGGAATTTTATGTATGTCAGACATTTTCATGATGTTTTTCATGTTGAAAAAAATGTATGAGATAGTGTAATTGGAAGGTTGATAAATGCACCCAGAAAAACAAAGGATGGAATTAAGGCTAGATTGGACATGGTTGAGATGGGAATACGAGAAGAGTTGGCACCAGTGAAGGGTGAAAATGATCATTTCTTCCTCCTATGGCTTACACTCTTTCCAGTCTTGAGATATTTCAGTTATGAAACTTCATTAATGACGTAAAGGATCCAGAGGGGTATTCATCAAATATAAAAAACATCTTTTCAATGAGATATTTAAAAATAAAGGGTCTGAAATCACATGATTTCCATGTTTTGAAGCAATATCTAATTCCTATATCTTTACATTGCATTTTTTCCATGAACGTCCACCATACATTAACGATGCTCTGTTTATTTTTCAAAGCTATATACAGCAAAGTTATTGACCCGGAGAAATTTCCAACAATGGAAAGAGAAATTGTTTTCATATTATGTGAATTGGAAATGTTCTTCCCGCCAACATCTTTCGATTTGATCGTTCATTTGATGGTTTATTTGGTGAGAGAGATTCGACTATGTGGTCCTGTACATTATATATGGATGTACCTCATTGAACGGTATATGAAAATTTTGAAAGGGTATGTCAAAAACCGAAGTCGGCCAGAGGGTTGCATTGCAGAGCAATATATTGTTGAGGAAGCTGTTGAATTTTATACCGAATACCTGTGTGGTGTGGAAATTGTTGGCATACAGAAATCTCATCACACTGAGCGGCTTGATGGTGAATGAATTTTTGGACGAGAAGTTGTCACAATCAATATTACAGATCAGGAGCAGGCCCACCTTTACGTTTTTCATAACAGTTTCGACGTTGAACCATATGTTCAAACCCACAAAGAAATTATTAGGTATTTCATTCCTTTTATGGATGAAAAATTGATATCATATACACATAATCGACAGTTTATAGGATGGTTTTGGGATGATATATTTAAGCAGATAGATGAAAATCCAGACTCATTTTCAAAATGACTTCGATGGAAATCCAGAGGAGTAAGTGTGTACGTATTATTATACAATTCTTATGCAGTTAAAGGTGATACATTCTATACTAATGAACATGATGAAGACAATACCATGTAGAATAGTGGGGTTACACTTGTGGCTGAGGCGATGCATGTTTCTGGTGCTAAGTACAAAATCCAATTTATGAGAATATGTCATACTTTGTCATCATCAAACGAATATGGGATTTGGATTATACGAAATTCCAAGTGCCGATTTTTCAATGAAAGTGGGTTGATAATATGAGTACTTTTAAAATATATGAATTAGGATCTATGAAAGTTTATTTCATTAAGGGATAGTAGAAAGGAGAACCATTTATAATGGCATCACAGAAAGTACAAGTATTTTTTGTTTCAGACCCCACAAACTGAAAATGGTCAATTGTTCTATTATAGACCAAAACAACTGAAGGGTCAGATGATAGTTAAATTGAGGATGATCCTTTTATATGGACTTCACAATCATTTCGCAGTAGTCTCAATGTAGATGATGTTTTTTATGTTAGAGGAGACCACAATTAAGGGATTTACATAGTCGATAGAGGAATCAAATCTCTTCAGCCTTTAAAGAAAAAAATAGAGTAAAAAATCAGGTTATTTTTTTATTGTAATATACATTGTGTTATGTTGTGTTATTATCTATTCGCTGCTGTTTTTATGTAATCTAAATTAAATATTAATCCAATTCTGCCGATAATGACTTCTGCACCAGCTGATGCGCCCAATCCCGAGGAACAAAATGTCTCTCATGCAGCAGTTGGTGGTCCCAGTGCTGATCAACAACAGGTTTCTCAACCAGCTGGTGGTGGTCCCACTATAGAGAAACAATTGGTTTCTCAACCAGATGCTAGTGGTCTGAGTGGTGAGCAACAACAGGTTTTTCAACCTATTGTTACTGGTCCTAGTGCTAAGGTACAAGAGGTTTCTCAACCTGTTGCTACTGGTCCAAGTGCTGATCCTATCATTGCGGGGGAATATATTGATGATACTTCTGAGGAAATGGTAGGAAATGGAACCCTAAAAGCACAAAAAAACCAAGAGCATCATATTTTTACGATGTTAGCCAAAATCCTCAAGGAAAAAAGAAAAAGGCATCAAATTTGAGGTTGGATGGAATAAGCGATGCCAACATGTTAACCCCAATAGATCCATCTTTAGTAGCTACATTGGAATCGTTACTCGGAAACACATTCTGATTGATTTACAGTCATGTCACCATGATGTCTTTGGGCTAGAGACACTAATGTGTGAATAGATTACGGTACCATTATGACATCATTTTTTTAATTTATTAAAATAAAATAAAATACCAAAAAATTGAATTACTCTTCATCATCCATTGCAATGTGAATGTATAATAGATTCCTCACATAAGGAATATGTCTTATGAATTGAAAGAAGGATTTATAGAGGTTTCCAAACAATTCTAACGAAATATCATTTTAAAGCTGGAGATGGGAAAATCATGCTGCACCCACCTCCTCTTTATGCACACATGATATCCCAAGTAGCGTTGGATGCGTTTAGAAACAGTTTTGGGGAGCATACATTTTAGGTACATTGTGAGGGGTAATATTTTGTCTGACATCTTCTTGTATTCATCACATTTATTGATAGTTTTTTATTTAGGAAAAAACAACTGAGTGTTGAAAATTAAAAACCCGCAACAGAACCAGCGTACTCTTACTGTAAAGCAAATATGGGGTACGCTTCACTTTAAAAAAATTGTACGTCTTTTAAATATACTCTACTACTTGTATGTGACATAAAACAACACAATAATCATGTTTCATTATTTATATTAAGATTAATGAATCGAAATCGAATGCCATATCCATCCCACACCAGGTGCTATGGATGGAGGCTCGTGTAAATAATGATGGGATACTGATAGATGAAAACACACAAAAAGTGTGCAAAACATATGTAAGTATGACATAATATAAATTTGATTTGTGTGAAATCACTATTACATTACAATAACTACTTATTTTCTATAATTTCTATCTGACATAGTCACAAGAATCAACAACAGCCGTACCATATGGATACATACCTTCAGCAGCCATGAAGTTTCCAAACAGTACGGCCGCGCTAGAGGTAAAGGTTTTGGGGTGACACCCCAAACATATTTTCATAAACAATAACAAATGGAGGACCAAAACAAAAAAATGTAAAAGATTCAAGAACAATTATATTTTTTTCATGAAGAATTACAATACCAGTGAGATATGATAGAAAAATTGATGGGGGAGAAGCAAAGAGAATAAGAAACTCAACAACTACCCATGCGTGACAATCCCGCCCCGCCCCCCACCAGCTTTGTGGCGAGCCATCCCCCTAAAAAACCTGACATAGCTGAGGTAATCAAGATTTTAATAATTGTTTCTGTGAAATGTGATTCACATAGACACTGATAACGTTCCTGAACTAATATTATACTGGGTGAAAATTACTGTGATTTATATCTATCAACTCCCACCTATCACCTTGAAGTGAGGGCTATGATGATCAATACGCAGAATGACATGCTACACAAAAAAACATACAAAATATCATCTCATATTTTCAATTAAAGTTTCTATTGATCAGAGTGCTGAGATACCTGTTCCAAATGATAACAACGTCATTCATATGGTTGAACAAGTTGTTGGAACATTCATCGCATGTCCGACAATTCATTTAAAAAAACATGTCGACAAAAAGGTATCCATTTCCAATTTATTTTTCAAGATGGACATTTAAATTTTAATGAAAAAAGGTCTGAACTGATGAATTTTATCATAGAACGACAAACACAGTGCGGGGTGAAATGAAATATCAAATCCAAACTAACTCAAGGATCAACCAACCGATTAAAACGGTCTACTAAGAGCACCTTCACCCTGCCCGTTCTATATCCATAGTTATTATCATTGCACGCTCATGTGGATACAAATTTGAAAGATGGAAATACTCACACAGTTGATTTTGAAAAAAATATGTATGGATTGGAAACATCAGATATCATTATTGCTGAAAATTTAAATGAACTCCTCATGTATGAATGGCTAGACGCCTAAGTTGTAAATGTATACATGAGGCATCTTTTCATGATCTGCTTTTACAAATATGATATACTCTGATAACTATGACTAAATACATTTTATATTCTTCACAGGCATATATATGAATAACTAAATATGGTATTTCCCCATGAACAAAAATTTGGACCCGTTAGTCCTCACCCCACATCTTCAGAAGACTAAATATATTATGATAAAGAGGCTTAAATAATGTCATCCCAGCTCAAATCCTTTGAAAACAAAATTACGGATGACAGACTCTTTTTAATATCAATGATTCTGGGGTAAAAATATACGATTTAATCATATCAACTATATTTTCATATCATTCCTTACTTATTCCTTTTTGTATTTTTAGGAACCATTGGATGCTGATTGCAGTCAATTTGGATACTCCAATGATTTATTTTCTCAATTCAATGCATGGATATCCAACAAACCAACCACGCATGATGGTTTTTGTTAATTTCCAATACACTAAATGAAATATTTTAAAACTAAACATCTAGTTATATAATTTATGTTATCTTTTAATGTGGATTCTGTTATGATAGGGCATTGCATCAATATCGACTAATGCATGGAATGAATCCAGTGCCTAAGGATAAGAACACCTACAAGATCTATAACTGGAAAATTTTCCTGGTATATATAATAGCAATTCACTATCCAAACACATATCAAAACAAATTACTTTTAGTTGTCGATGTTTCTAAAGTTTCCAAAACAAATAAACCGAAAGGATTGTGGTTATTATGTTTGTAAATTTATGAAAGAAATCGTATTTCATCAAAATACTAGCACCCCTGATGAGGTATTTTCAAAAATAATTATGAGTTCATTTAAAATATTTATTAATCCCTTTTTCATTTATATTTTTTCATTACTACCATGACTGTCACAAAAAATGATTTTTAGAAGATGATATATATGTGTTTATAAATGAATGGGAAACACACCTGATGTAATATTGTACACAAATAGGATGATGGTGAATTCATACTACATATGTTATCCATATATGATCATTTATTATACTCCAAAATTCTTTTGCGAATAAACTTGGATGATGAAGAAATGACATATTAGAGCATATCAAGATATAATGAAAACAATGACTTCCTTCAATCATTAGATAGCATTATTTTTGATGAAAAATGATCCAATATCAAAGTAGGAAACTTAATTTTTTTTACACCCTTATTGATTTAATAGTTTGAGCAGATTGATCCCTTCTATGGATATGTACCAATTTTGGATTGAGAATTCACCGATGTATTGAAATGTTAATTTATTACTCAGTTTTTTCCATCCCTATATTCATATTATTGATCATTGAACAAATCAATATTGATGTAAGTCATGATAGTGTGTAGTGTGTATGGGGTGAACGAAAAAACCACCAATGATCAATAAAATCCATTTTCCAAAAAACGTTGGATGGAAACAACAAATATGGTCTATATCCACCATTTCCAGTTAGATATAGGGCCTAAATATAAATATTTCTGAAACTAAAGTAGAGGGATCATATTCAAAATGCAGAGATTGTATTTGAGAATCTAGAGAAAACCCAAATACACATTGTGTACAAGGATGAACACAAGGTGTGTAACCCAGTGTGTGTGGCGGATAGGGTTTCAGGAAATTATAAATATGGAGTTTCATGTAGTTATCCAACACATCGTGTATCCCTTCCATAGTATTACAACAAATTTGGTGAGTCACATTGATGGGACCCATGAAGAAGTACATGACCGCATACCCAAGTACATAGGCACGACCATCATCACATGACCACCAGCACACGACCTGGTCCCAACTAGTTTGGACACGCCATTTATTCCAAATTTATAACATGTACTGCTACATGTAATTGGGACCATGTAGCCCCATGGACATGGTCCATAGGTTGAGTGGAACCGGACACCTTATTTTCATTATCCTGTCTCGATCTCCACCACCATCCCGAATTTCATCGCCCCCGATCTCAGGGTCCTCTATCCGCGATATATGTAGCCATGATTTCGACCCTCGCCACTGCCACTTATTAGAAAATAGGTCTTTTTTTTCTGGTGGTGCGCTATTACAATGCCTTTATCCATAGAGCCTTTTAATTTTTCATTCCTCTGTGAAGTGGCCTCACCTCACCTGTAATGAGGTGCTCTAGCTGTGCCTCACCTCGCCTATCAGCAAGGCACCCTAAGGAGTGCGCCTTGAAAAACACTACCCTTACCATATAATTTGGGATTCATCTAACTATGTATATATATATGTATATTATATGTATCCATATATCAGATTTGGTTACACTCTTACCATTGGAGGTGAAGATGTGTGGGGTATTCTACTTCCTTTTCAGAATCTGGTTATTAATTGCATGCTAGGTAATCTCATAGGAAGGTATTTATGTTCTGATTCTTGAACAAAATCTATGTGTCACCTTGTTAATCCCCACATTTTTGTGGAATTTGTTGCTTCCTGGATAGCTTTTGATCACGTACGAATTAAAATTGGAGAAGTGTATAGGTGAAAACAACATGTGGTTTATGAGGACTGGACGGATTATTGTTCTGTTTGTCACCACTTGGGACATTCAGTGGCAGTTTTCAATAAGGTAGGGACATGGAAGGCTCACTTTTGAGATGAACAGGTATTTACCTGAAGGGTAGGAGGTGATTTGGGAAGGGTTTTAGAGGCTGGTGTGGGGCGGGTCCAGGATAGGAGCAAACGGAACCTGAAGGTGTGGGTAAGTAGCCTCACTTTCTGATGCTGGATTGAAAACTGGTTGAGGACTAAAGAATGAAGGTTGAGGCTGGTCTTGGATCAGTTCGAGGGAGAGATGTCCTGAGTAAGGTGTTGGAGGTTTTTGCGAGGGAAATTCCTATTCTAGAGGAAGAAAGATAAGAAGTAAATGGCAAGGATGCTCAACCAATAGTGGTGGCTGGTCAGAGGGAGGAAGTTAGCAGAGAGCATGTTGTGGATGGCCAGGGTACTGTAGTGATTTTTGGCAGGGTGAATGCCTTTGAAGGGCCAGTGCTGGTTGTTGAAGGGGATCGCTTCGAAGAACACAGTGAGTGGGAGGTGACTGTAGTTCAACCTGAGACATGGGGTAGAGGTATGGATATATCGGCAAGGCCTTTTATCCGTTTAAGAAATTGGTTTGAACCATAATAAATCTATTATCATGATCGAGGTGGTTCACTTCCTAAATATATCAGGGAGTTTCTTCCCCTGGGAGATGATATCCGAATAGGGATACCCATGTCACTCTGTACATACATAGGGCTTGTCTACTTAGATAGCCACAATAAAAATAAAGGACATTAAAAACCCATAGTTCCCATGGCACCTGTTGATGGAAGATGATGATGGAGATCAAACAAGGGATTCATTAGAGAGTGAACCCATTTATCCCCATCTTCTGGGGTATGATCCAACCAAATATGACAGGAAACGTGCAGCCCAAAGTAAAAACTAGAAAAACACGAGGGAAAATAAAATACCATTATATTTTTTGGGATATGTGCATCCCATTTAAATTAATTCCCCTATGGCTTCTTGTATCCTCTAACCCGAAACGTCAATACCAGAGCCTAAAGAAACCATTGAGGTATCAAATTAGATAAACATTCCCCTAGAAATTAGAGAGGAATTTTACTATGATGAAGTACAAGATTAATTTCTACTATGGGTGTTTTCTAAAGAAGAATAGGTTATTATGATCTACACAGTCTCGAGTATTTCATAAGGCAGCACCATTCAATATGTAAATCCAGGAGAAAGACTGGATAACTTTGAGATCAATACTATTCCTATGAGAAAGCAGGAGCCGTTGTACTAAAGCAAGAACATTGTATTGGGTCTTGTTGTGTTGTCACCTTCCAACAAAACCAGAATATATTTCGCATCAGAAGGATCCTTTTTACTTTTTTAGTCTGGTTACTTTCCTTTTAAAGGAGAGAATATGCTTTAATTTGTAATTATAAGATAATCATTTTTTGAATTTCACGTTTAGAGAAAGGATCCCCCTAGGGAGCCCGAATGGGAAATCATTTACTTCTCTATTCTAGTGAGAGTGAGGGAGGAACCTTGTGAGATATTGATTTAGCAACACTTTCCTTATGAACTAGGCCCATCCTTGTGTATTTTTCTAACTAGAAGAGATAAAAAAACAACAACCCTTCATCCCCCCTCTGGTTTCCTTCTATTTTATATTTCCTAAAGGTATCTCTTACACAATGAAAATATAATTATTTATATCCTAATTATATTAGGTATTTTTTACTTCCTTTATGACGATTAGAGAGGCTGCTCTCCTTCAGACCCTCCTATGGTTGGACTAAAATTATGTGCTGAACAACCTCTTCCTTCTATAATGGGTAGGCCTTACAAAAGGCACAAATGAGGTCATTTTTTAGTTGGGTATCCATATCGATTATATTTACAAGAAGAAGTCCCTTCCAGATGGAAATATCAATATAATTATGATCATTATATCTATGTAAATAACTATTTGTTTAGCAGAAGAGGTATTTCCCCTCTGATCAGAACTAAGCTCCCCAAGTCCTCCATCTCATGCCGCTAGTCAGGAATAGAGTGAAGCGATTTTTGTATGTGTGATAAGTGCTTCCCTTTCTATTAGCTAGGTATCTGGCTATGGAGGTCTTTCCCTACCCACCAATCTTAGTACTGAAATGTTTGTGTAAGAGTCATGGTGCTTCTTTCATTAATTTATCTTTTATTGGCATTCATTAGTGCATTTTCTTTGTAGGAAATATTCCCTAGTATCCTCCACTCTTTTTATCCAATCTCTTTTGGAATAGAATTTATTGTTGAATCAAATTGGATTTACATACCCCTATATTAGCTAAAAGAATTATGAAACCATCATCTATGTATAACTAGAGTGATTCCTCTTCTACTATCTAGTCATCCCTGTAGTTTGCTAGAAATCTGAGTAAATAAGGGTCTCGTTTAATGAGTGTTTTTCATTTCTAATATAGACTAACATGAGCGCATATATCTTGGGAATGTTCTTGGGTCCCGTATGTGTCATCAATACCTGAAATCCTCATGAAAGTCCCACAATCCAAAAATATTCCCACAAATATTTACCTACCAAGGTCATCACATCACAATGGGGAAGGAACTCTCACTCTATAGTCATCTCTACTAGACCTATGAACTACTGAAAATAAAATTTGTAACAGGTATCAACTGACATTTTATTAATGTATTCATTCATATTAATGTTTAATTTATATCTTTATTGTATTACTAACATAATTTTTTTTCTTATATTGGTGAAATCTTTTTTCTGAGTTTGAATGCTTTGTTCGGAAACTGCCGCCATGGACGACAATTTTTTAGAGCGGATCACGGATGCAAAAAGGGTGAAAAATTGTTTTTTAATTATTTGTTGGATAATTGTAATTGTAACCAAATTAAAAATTGTTTGAAATGTATATTGATGTGTGTGTTATTTTTTATTTAGGATTTCAAGTAAATGTATATAGCATTTTTGTTCTTCTGTGCTTTGTGTGTGGGTGTTGTTTGTGCAGTTTGCAGGTACTGTCATGTGTGCAGGTTCTGTGCAAGTTCAGTGCAGTTTTTGGTTTTACACAGGATCTTTGGCCTTTATTATTGGTAATTAAGTGGTGATAAATGGATAATATATAAGAACTCAAAATAGCACTGAGAAAGGTAGTGTTTATCTGCTCTGAAAATAGCTCTGATAAAGGTAGTGTTTATTAGTGCTATTTGTAGCACTGATATATTATACATTTATGAGCGCTGAAAATACCAATGATAATGACAACATTTATCAGCACTAAGAAACGCTGGTAAAGGTGCACCTTTTATAGTGTGTTTTTAGCACCGGTAAAGGTCCCCTTTATCATTATTATTATTAGCACTGATAAAGGGGACCACCCTTTATCTTCACTAAGATTAACAACCCTTTTTTAGCACTGTTAAATGTTGGTTTTAGCACTATTATAAGCCCTATTTGAGGTAGTTTATTGTGTGACTAGTCCTTGATGACTTAAGGGCATGCGTTGTTTTCATTTTCCTGTAACCTCCAAATCCTTAATATAATTTTTAACAAAACGATGATTTTATTTGTTTTTAATCTAAATGGAAAGTAAAATCACCCTTTACCTTTTTAACTTATAATTTTTTTATTTTCTAGTATTGTGTTGTTTTTCGCAATTTATATTAATGTTTTTGAGAAATAAAATATATTATTCATATTTATTTTTTAATTTTTTTAAATTTATTTATATTTTTTTATTTTATTATATTTTTATTTGTAGAAATTTTGTAATAGAAATGATATTTTATTTGCATTTTAATGTTATTTTAATGTTAATTAAAATTTTTACATATATCTTTTATAACTATTTAAAAACATTATTTTTTATATTATTTTGAAGAGAAAAACTTTTATTTGATATTTATAAATATATTCAAATATAAAATAATAATTTTTATTTTTATTTTTTATTTTTGATTTTTATACAATTTTTATTTTATTGGATGTTTAATTTTTTATGTTTTATGTTACACTTATTTTTCTTAATATTTAATTTTTATATTCATAAGGGTTTTCTCTTGATTATAATTTATTTATTGAAGTATAAAATAATTATTATAATTTTTTTTATTTATAAATATATTTTTTAAAAAATATTTTTTTTATAATTTAGTTCTTCCTCTAAAATAATTATCTTTCATTATTTTTTTACCTTGTTAATTGTGTGAATTTTTTTTAAATTTATTTAAATTTTTAGTTTATATATATATATGTATGTATTCATATATATCTTTCCCCTCTCAAGTGGATCATTCAAGGAGATGATGAAATGTCGGACAAGAATCAATACTCGTCTCTTCTTTTTATAGAGATTGTTTCTCATAAAAATCACCATTGCTTTTTTTTAACCCATTCAATGTCATTATCCTTCAAAGGAGGGCTTGATTAACCCCATGATTACTGGCCGGTTTATCCCTATTATATTGTGAGGGAGAATCCACAATCCGATAATCTCAGTAGGTGATTGCATGTGGTGTAGTGATTGTTTATTGGTCCTCCTAGGATATAACATTCTCAGATGGTCTCCAATGGGTTTATTTGTAGATTCAGAAACATCCAACAACCCTGGTATCCCTGATTCATGACCCACATTCTAAAGGCATGAGCTTGTTAGACCATGATTTCTCCAACGACACTTAAGGACTCCATTAGTCTTGAGGATTAGAAGTCATCTCACCCCACCTTATCTGGGGAGACATATTGTCTATTCTAAGGATCCCTTATAGATTTATGTCATGTTCATATGTTTGTGAATCCTTATTTCATTCCCAATGAGTGTGTCCCCGGGCCACCCTTGGTTTGTAGATTCATTAGATCCATACATGTATTTGATGCTATGGAGGTAATGCTGTATTTATTTATATAGTACGGTGCTATGGAGTTTAACGTCATCCTAGGGGGACAGAAGGTGACATGATGTCAGTGTCAGACCCATAATATAAGAATTCTACATATCCTCAGGAGATGAATAAAAGACCACATGGTTTGAAAAAGTTTGAGATTATGCTTGGAAGCTTCCCATTTTAGAGGAACATGGTTGGGTTGATCCATTTTGGAAGGGCACCCCTTTTGAGATCGGACCATTGAGTAGGTGTCATATGTATTTTGGTTTGATTAGGAGTTAGAGTTCTTGTAGTTTAGAATGGAAGGGTTTTACAAAAGAAAGCTAACATTTGGGGAGGAAAATTGATAGGTGGGCCCATTTTGGAAGGAGACCCCTTTAGAGATTGGGCCTTCAAGTATGCATCTTCCGTATCCTGGTTTGATCAGGAATCAATGTTCTCGTAGTTGAAAATGGATGGGGCTTATTCATGAAAGCTTCCCATTTCAAAAGAATATGGTTGGATGGACCCATATCGGAAGGCACCCCTTTTGAACTCAGGCCTTCATGTGTGCGTCAAATATATCCTAGATTGTTCGCGAATCAGAGTTCTCATAGTTTAGAATGGTCGGGGCTTACGCATGGAAGCATCCCTTTGGAGAGGAAGATGGTTTGGTGGACCCATTTCGGAAGGGCATCCCATTTTATCTTGGGACTTCATGTTGGCATCCTACATATCCTATTTTGATCAGGAATCGATGTTCTCATATTTTATAATGGATAAGGATTACACATGGAGGCTTCCATTTTGATAGGAACATGGTTGGGTGGATCCATTTTATAAGGGAACCTCGTTTGAGCATGAGATTTTGAGTAGGCGTCCTATGTATCCTAGTTTGATCAGGAATCAAAGTTCTCATAGTTCTGAATTGAATGTATTTTGTAATCATAAAAAATCTATAAACCCACATGAGTCATGATTAGAGTGAGAAACAAGAGGATGTGAGAGATCCAACAAACCAATCACATCCTCCCTTTCTGATGGGATAGGGTGGGCCTATGGCGGAAGTGGTCAGGTCGACTGTTCTTGATGGCGTGGAGCGGTGAACCTTTCAATTTAGGATGACATTAAAGGTCATGCAGCTCCCCCTTCAGAGTATTGGGGACATACCTCAGTTGGATTGACTTGGAATGCTTTCTTGGAAATGGGTGGAATGTAATCCTATTCAAAATGGGAATCGAACACAACCCCTTTGACTAATCACGATTCTTCATTGAATTGAAAATCAGATGATCACCCATGATCTCAAGAATAGGGAGGTTCACTTTAGAATCTGAAGGTTGTACTCTGGGTTATCATGCGAATGTAAACATACAGACCTCCCTAAAGTCCAAACCATTGTGGGAAGAGACTTCATGACTCCTCTTACCATGGTTATATAGACTCAAAGGTGTTCGCGGATGTGACAAGGTGGCTTTTGAAGAGGATTTGGTCAGATGTTGGGGGACTGGTTCATGGAGGGGTTATGGAGTATTCGATAGCAATGGAAGGGCTTGGTTGGAAATGGAGGGAATAATACTGGAAAAAACCCCATTCTGCATACTAATTTCTTAAGTGGGATATGGGAATCTCATGATACAATAGTTGTACACGGGAAGAGGGGTCTTCCACATACATAAGTAGTCTGCAGTCATGGGAATAGACCACCGCACACCATAATAGTATGCGGTGCAATGTATGGTTTTTACCACCGCTTTGGGCTCCATCTGCAAACTGATGTAGCGTAGTGGAGGATTAAATCTGTACAATTATGTGATATGAGGGACACCATATCGAAGGAGGGTCCTGGGGACTATCATTCGTAGGGAGTTCATCTGTGATAAATATGTGGTTCATCATTTCATAAATTAGGTTGGTGGTAATTTTGTTCTTATAGAGTTCTTCCATTTTTCTGGTTCTTGGCTGGTTGTACCTATGGATGTGTGGTTCACAATTCAGGCTTTGTTGATGATTTGAGATGACGCCAGAATCATCTACGAATTCTTTCTTCTAACCTCTAGTGTACCCTTGGTGTTTTAATCATTTATCCTCCCTCAATTCCTTATGATCTCATTTTATAGAGAATCAATGGAAATCGTATCTAGGGGCGTACGACACCATTTGCAGAGTCCAATGAAATGATATCTGGACCCACTAAATACACGGTCAATAGGTGTTTTTGGAAGTTGCGTTTCACGATGCAAGGTTTTTTAGGACCCTGCCTGCTTAATTTCTAAAAGCTATTGAGTTCCTGGGATGGTATGCAGCCAATCTTTGTGTTCTTTATTCTTTCAGCGATGTGGATTGCGGTCTTCTTGATTCTCTAGCCATCACACTGCCATCCAGTGCAGCGCGGATCTCTTCACATATATGTGGGTCACAATTCATATTATTTGTGAACTATTCATGGTGATTGTATGTTGTCTACCTAAAATCCTTTGAAAACTTGAATTACATTAACAATATTTTGAAGTTTTTAACTCAATTTATGTCCATTTTCTTTTCTATACATTATGTATTGATTTCTTCCAGACGCAAAGTGATCATTGGCACATTTTATTCCATTGATGTAATAATTATGATCCAAAAAATGACCCCACCCCCATTCAGAAGGGGTTCCATTCATAACGAACATGTGACTATTCCAAATAAGATGTTGTCATAAACTGAAGTGTTTTTTGGTATAAAAGAATAGGTATGGTAATCATGTTCCACACCTATATATAGAGGCCCTTTCCGTTTTTCATTTACAGATTCTGAAGGAAATAATTTCTCTCGAATATTTCTCAGCTTCCTCTACATTCACGTACTATTTATTTTGAGAAAACATCACTTGTGAACTAATTCGTACATGAAACAAACTAAACATTTCACCATTTATATGCCCAAAAACCAAATTTTGGATTTTGCGAATGGTTCTAGGGAATTTAAAATAAATATGTTGATTTCTATGTAGGAGAAAGCTACAATTCTTATGGGTCTTCACACCAATCATGAACCGGATAACCAAACTATATGACTTAATAATCCGAATAATAAAATTTTAATTCCTAATTTATGATAATGAACATAACAAGGCCTTTTTTATGGAATCAACCTTCCATGAACCCCTTTGTTTAATCATCAATGCTTCTCGCACTAGCACCTCATGGTTGATTTGCATAATAAGTCAACAAGCAATGTAATTCTTATACGTACCATAGCATAATACATTGGTTGCTTTTGCACACCATGCACTATGTGGGGTATTCCTACCACATTGTGTTTTTGAAAACAATACCCTAAGGCATTATAAAGACATATTTTTTATTCTTCTATCCATTCTTCATAAAACGTTACCCAACAAATTTTATTGGACTAACATTTTATCGGATTCTGGATCATCTAGTGTATGCTACAATAGATCTTGAAAATGATGTGATAAAATCAATGAAGATGAGGGAGAACATAGTGGGAGATAGTGAGGACCATATTCAGTCCTTTATTATTCCCCCTTACATCTTCTTAACAGATATCCTAATGCATGAGCTCTTAGCTTACTGAATTTCATTATAGTTTCCACTTTTTGGATTTTGCCTTCCTGACAGTATTCCTTTGTCATTGCCTCACCCCAATACCCATTTAATTATGATAGAATCACTTCAAGGACATGATCAGAATACTATTTCCCCATATGTAGAAATCATAGCTACATATATTCATTAAAAAATTTTCATGTTATAATCTTTGATACAGAATCAGCATGATCGAAAGTGTCACAACCCTACCTTGAGACTAGCCTCCCGATAGTAAGCATCCATCATCAACATTTCCCAGGAAAAACATAATGGTGGGTGGAGAACCAAGTGGGATATAAGGGCAGGATGATATTTCTCTAATGAATGGGCATGTCCATTCAGCATACATCAAACCTATTTAGAGTACCCTAACTAGTTGTGTATGGTGGAATTTTATGAGGTAGCTTGGGTTTTTCAGTTTGCAGGATTATCCATGGGAAAAATCCATCCTGAGCTGATGAGCCATTGGTGTTCAACCACCAATACATTCTATATATTCCATGGGGAGGTGGGATTCATCTTATGGGATATCCACTACATAGGAGGACTCCCCATCCTTGGAATGATTTATGACAAGTTTCTCCCAACAAACACTACTTGAAATAGCACTGACCATGTGTTCCCATTGAAAATGAGCCTACTGATTATAGAAGATAAGCTACTTGATCATCCTCTTATGGATCACTCTATTTCCCCATTTGAGTCCTAGATAGGGTTATTCTTGTAGATGAATAGACCTATGATGAGGGCCTTCCACAATCAAACTCAATCATCCGACCAGTCCCACCTGAATCTGGGGGTCATATTGCACTCCCCTTGAAGAAGGGTGATACACTACCCAGGGATATGAGGATCAACCAAATGTGTCACATGATCTTAGATTATAAGGTTTATTTTCCATGTTTTTAGTTCATGGATTTTCCTAACCTGATATGTGTATATTAGGGTTCGTGCATGTAATTTAATGATGGCGGTTATTGTGCAAGTGGCTCGACCCATCCATCTGGCCACTCCTACTCGATCAAAACTTAATGAGTTGTTGGGAAAAATACAAGAAGGTAGTCCCAAAAATATTTTCCAAAGACTACTTCATTTCCTATATGGGTGGATGGCAGAAAACATCCCTAGTTATGAATATCGAAAAATTTCAATGGTTCCTATTTCTAACATTCATCCCGCATTTCTCATTATTTCCGATGTTCTCCCCAAGACATTTAGCATTATAGATGAAGTTGGGATGCTTAATGATGCTTCTTAATTATGTTTTTCACCACATCATACCCCTCATGAGTCATGAAATGGTGATAGGGGAAGTTATAGAGAATAACTCTTGTACATTATTGCGCTTCAGGACGGGATGTTTACTACTCATATATATCAAGTTGTCATTTTTGAGTCGTACCTCCTTTACCAATTCGCTTGGAAAATTTTTAGGCATCAAAAAGTTGTACATATTCATACTATCTAGTTAAAGTGTATAGTCTCATCTCATAATTCTTATCCAGTTATATATTATAATGATGCTGGAAGGTGTCATCATAGACGTTATCATCCACATTATGATGGGACCCACTTTTCTGTTATTTGAATATTCCTGACTGTGGGCTAGCTGTTACCCTGAGAGGGTGTTAAGAGAACCAGTTCAGTGGGTGCAGAAAACACTAACTATTTCTCACCTCGAACTAACCCTTATGACCAAGCCACACAATTGGTCATCTCTGATGAGTGTGACAGCTTTGTCTTCTACTCTTGTCCCCACAGCAGCCAAGACATATACACCATATATTCATTTTATTGTGGTATGGAGACACTCGGTTCACCATCAGAGGCATTGGGAAGGTGCTTCATCAGTGAAACCAATCTCTATGGGGAGTGATTCAGACTACTCCCCTATTGTGTTCACTGATCATGACCCTAATGAGGCTAGCCCCAACAGAGCATCACTAGACACCCCGGAAGATGAGGCTAGTCCTCTGCGTCTTACGCTATTAGTATAACCTTCAGAGTGAATGTTAGAACCACATCGTGGGTAACCTATATTAGGTCCCTTCACACTCTTGTAATGACACTTCCTAATTATAGACCCATTGTAGTGGGAGAGGATCAAGGTACTAGTGCCGTAGAGAGGCATCAGGAAGTGAGAAAAGTGGCATGGATTTAATTATGATCCCTTGTTATAAAGAAACCTATGAATAATTTTCATGATGAGGCTGTAAAATTTAGGCATTTCTTCCCTGATCTCAGTTCTAGGGGCTTCAATTATCAGCATTTACATATCCTTATCAACCAAATCATCATTGCCAGGGAAGATATTTCTTCTTGTGAGGAAAATATAGCCATCTTCAATTCTTCCCATCATCAGGTGATGACCTTCGAATATGTTTAGGTGTAAATTTATCACGTAATGGCCATATAAGTGAAATATCATTTGTTGATGATCTCCCAAAAGGATGTTTTTGGGAATTTTGAGGCCTGTGTAGCAAGGTTGATGGATTTAATGGCCTCTTCATGTGTGAATTATGATGTTATCCATAAGTAAGGGTAATATTTTATTACCTTTATGGAATAAGAGCATATAATGGTGAATATTGAAGTAGATGAGAGAGATTCTTTTGAGAAAACCCTTGATGACATGTGGTAGTCACTTTCCATTTTTCTGTAAAGGGTGAGTTGTGCCTTATTGTACCTCCCCCCAGATCACGATTTGTACATTTTGTTTCCTTTTGATACTTTAGTGATTCTTCTAACTGTGGATGTTCTTCAATTTTTGATGAACTTATTGAAACTGATTTTTCATCAAATACTTATTCATTGTATTTTCATGTCATTTCCATTAATCCAAATAAATGTTAGAGATATTATATTAATAAGGTATTAATTTTAAATCATGATTTGAAACTCGTCAATCAATGTAATGAAATCAGGATTGAATTTTTTCTTGATCCTCCAGACACAGAAACTGTTTTTCTACTATTGATGATGTTTTATTGAAAACCTCACGATATTTTCTGTATTTTTCTTAGTTAGCCTAATTTTTTCTTAATCCCAGTAGATATTGGCATAGCGGGTATAACATTCTTTTTTCATAGGATGACCATTTCCGATTTTTGACCCAACAAAAATTATGTCTCTTTTGATATCTAGTGAGAAATATTTCGATTATAAACCACACAAGGCATAAATTCAATGTTCTAATACTCAACTTTTATCCAGACATTCCCTTTTTCAATTTTCACTCTAGCGAGTATGGTTTCTTTTTTGTTGGTTATTTATAGTCCTACTAATAAGACTTATTATTTATGTTTTAATTTGAGTATCGATGACCCGAGGTGATGGGGAAGGGGTCCCAATTCATAATTCATTAGTAGAGAATTCCATTATATAATTCAGACATAGTTTAGGTATTTTTCAGTACACTAAATTTGTGAGTCATGATAATGGAAGATGCTTGAGAGCCGTTTAGGCATACAGATTTAGGAGATAACTATCATAATGATTAATTTTCCTTGGATTGATGACCGTTTTATAGGCTCCATATGTAGAACCTCTGGGAGTGATGATCAGAGTAAAATAATGTTTTCTAACGGACATTGTACTTCCTACTCCGATGGCCTGATAGGATTTAAAAAACATTGAATTTATTTTCATGTTGCGATCCATAGTGGGTGGCCCATCTAAGCGATGATGTCCAAAAGTATTAGATATATTCATATCATATTTGAGATGTAAAATTTCCCCACATGGTTCTTACTTGCATAAGGGAGATTTCTTGAATGGATAGTTTAATTAGGGATCTCATGTTAAGTTATTTGAAAAGGGTAGTATATGTTAGCAATTATCTAGAGGGGTTTTCCAAATATGAGGGGTAAAATGGGTCATTAATGTCATATAAGCGTAGAAAAACTACAATGGACTCTCTAGAGGATGAATATTCCATTGATTTATGGCCGTATTTTATGTTTCATATGCATATCCATTGGGGAATGACGTGTATAGTCAAACAAAAGTGCTTATAAGATACATTCCTTCCATCTCCGATGGCTATTAAAGATTATGGAGATCATAAAATTTATGAACATTTTATATATCCTTTGATAAGGGGTGAACCTGGTCATGAAAAGATACATTTATTTTAGTTAAACATTTTTGGGGAATATTGAAAACAATTTGGGGCACTTTTTTCTTATATGTGGATCGACTTCACGCATAGGGATTAGGTGACTTTTTTGAAAGAATCCTCAAAAGAGACAAGAGATAAATCAAGCTTTCATGTACTGATATATCCAAGATATGTATGTGATAGAGAATTTAAACCATTACATTGAGGTCCCTTTAATCGTGAGGGGTGTTATATGGTTTGTAATCTATTGGGATTACTGAGATAGAAGAGGACTCTACTTGGGATGGATTTACCTTTGATTGATAATCATTTTATATGAAACATATGCAGTTCCACTAGGGCATGATGTTCATAGTAAAAAAAGGGTCCACATGAAATTTTCCATCTATCTACGATAGCCATGGACGATTATGGGGATTCATTATTTCTCAGAGCACGATGTTTGAGGTATGGCAGGAATGTGTCCAGATATATTAGAGACATTATGGTTGGGATTCACTTATAGAATTAGGTATCCCCTTTATAGATATGGATCGTATGTAGGGTGGGGAATTCATCCCATCTTTGCGATGCCTGATAGTTTAATGTCATATGTCAAGGTTGTGGTGTTCTTTACGGGGATGGGAACCATGACATGCCTTTTTGGGTCATTCTCCTAAGACCAAATTCCTGGACCATCATTCCATAATATCATAGTGGGTCTCACGCTATGATCCCTAAGCTCATGTGAGATATGCTCAATGATAGAAACAATGGATTATATGGATTCTATCTAATCCCCTATGAGAATAAAAATCAATACCAGGGATCACATTAGGCTTAAACAAAAGATTTTTAGTTTACTATTATAGAGTAAGGATGATTTTGGCCTAGTAGTTTAATTTCATTTGTTAAGGGCATTATGATATCACAAATATCATTAATACATTTGTGTTGATCATGATCAGGGTGTCCGTACATTCATTAGGTGTGAGTGATTAAAGAATGTGTAATCCATAGTTTTGTGGGAAACATGGATAAGGAGGGATGACATGGGCCATGGATTCCATTTGGAATACTAAAATAAGAGAGGAATCTCCTAGGGATGAATATGACTTTGATTGACAGCCATTTTTTAGGCAAAACGTGTTGAGCCACCGGGACATGTTGTGCGTAGGTAAACAATGATGTTTGTAGGACCCTACCCTTCTGTCTGAGATAGAAATGGATTTTTATGAGGAGCCATGGTTTCCCATAGTATGGATTTCGAAAAATGGGAAAGATGTGTCTTTGGAATGTAAGAAACACTAATACCAAGAATAGATGTGAACTACTGGAGCTTCCATATATATTGGACTCATATGTATAAGGGTAAGCCTGATCTATTGACTTCATATGAGTGGGGGGAAAGCATGGGATCTTGTAACATAGGGAGTCAGTACACCATGACTCTTGAAGAATTTCGAAGTTTGTTGTCATGTTGTTAGATCTTTTTTGGATTCCTAACACAACTCTAAACATTTCATAGAGAAGGAGTTATTTTTCTTCTTAAATGGTGGTTGGGCTGGGATTCGAAATCCTGGCATCACTACATATCTTCCATGTGAAAGATTCAAGCCGTACATAGTTCTAAACATTTCTTACTTATGTTTTCTTCATGCGTAGGGACACACATGTGCATTTTTTGTGGGGTTTGTGCAGGGATTCCATAATTCTGCCTTACTACGTATCCTACAAGATCAGGAATCAAGACATACATTATTCTGAAGGATCCTTGTACCAATCTGGATCAGACATAAGTGTAGGGGAACTATTCATATTATCCACTATGGATCCCATGTCTACCATGTCACTCTATAGATCGATTATGTAAGAGAATCCTTACCACTGATCCTACGCTCGCATGAGTTAACCATGATGTTAGAAACATGGAATGACAATGGAATTCACCATCACTTTGTGGAGATAGTAGTTCTGGTAGAGGCATTTCATTATTCTGGCAGGGTTTGGGACAAAATTGAGGATCTTAAAGTTGCTACATATCCCAATTGTGAATGGGAATCAGGCCATATATAGTTCTAAACATTCTCTATACTGATTTGGCTAAGACATAGGGGTAGATGAACATTTCATTTTATACACCAATGATTCTAGGTCTACCAAGTTAATCTATAGTTTGATTATATAGGGAATCTTTACAAATGATCCTAACCTAATGGGAGTTATACTGGATGTGAGAAACAAGGACTGACATGGGCTTTCCTTACAAATGTGGGGAGATAGAGGGTCTGGTAGATGCATTTTGTTTTGGGGGGAGGGGGCAGGGCCTCGATTCAAAATTGAGGTGTTACTACGTATCCCACTACTGAATGGGAATCAAGACGTACATAGATTTATGAGGGATCATGTGGTTTATTGTAATACGATTTGGAAAATTTATGCTACATAATTTAATGTGTGGTAGCATGGATTCTACAGTGTGTAGTTTTAGCATCAGGGAGAGAGGAAATTATGTTGTTCAATTTATAGTCATGAATTGAAGATGTTATGATGTCCAGTTTAGAGTCATGTATTGAGGATGTTATCATCATAGTTTAATGTCTTGTTTTAGGGACTCGTTCCATATAACTTAATTTCATGTGGTCAGGATGATAACTCATAGTTTAAGGTCACAGATATTGGACCATGTACATGAATTGATGTTACATGAATTACTTCTTCAATAAATTTTCATTTGTTAGAGCCATGTTGATGTATTCATCCATTGATATCAACATGTATTCCCTATTAAAATAGACACTATGTATGAAATATGGTCCCTATAATTTTGGGTCACGATTTAGGGGCCTCTTCCCTTGTATTATCAGGATTTTGAGGATTAACACCATTTCTAATTTGGGGAATGATCGAAGGAATACCCTTTTGTTAAAGGATCAGGCGATCCGATTTTTTGTAGATATAAAAATGGTGTAATGTGTGCAACCTGTTCTCACCTAGCTTCTCCAAATCATCAAACCATCTTTGGGACTGTTCATCGAAGGACAGTTGATCTCAATTGGCCACATGAAATGATGGAACATTAATTTTGATAGGGAAATCTACTTCATCCATGTATACTAGTGAGTTTGAGGTCATATTATTGGTCGTTCACATCATGGATTGGTATACCCATAAAGCATGAATGATCTTATCTGGACATGATTTCGTATATTTATCTACCATATTTTGGTGTATGTAAGATAGAGTATCGTTGAAATCCTCTATTTAACCATTGGCTACCACATGGTATTGGTATGAATGATTGGCCTTGATTCTATAATCCTGGTATAGCTTGTCAAACACCGTAGAGTATAAATTGGTTCCATTATCCATCAGTATTGTATGAGGGACCCCAGATTTGGTAATGATGTTGGCATTCAAAAAGTTAAAAATTATTTGTTTCTTGATACCTTGATGGGGTATGGATTCATCCCATTTGAAATAGAAGTTAGTTGTTGCGAGTATAAACCTAAATTGTTAGAATGTAGCTAGGGGATATGGTCTCGCAACATCCATCACCCAAGAAAAAAATTGCTAGGAGTACATAGCTGTATAGTGCAACATTGGGGGTCGGCGAATAAAATTTTCATAGACTTGGAGGGAATAAAATTTCATAGAAAATATGGCTCAATCATGTATCATAGTGGCAAGAAATACCAAAGGCTTCAGATTTGATGAGGTATATTATTCGTTGATTAGTGCGCTCCACATGCTCTGGTGTGTACTTTTTTCCTGACAACAATAGTTTCTTCTCCATCAATTCTCCTAAGAAGGACTCCATCAATTCCCCAGTTGTTGATGACATTTTCATGGTTTACCCCATTGTACAAGACATATTTGACTACCTGTCTTCAAACATGTTCCCTTCTAGCCCTATCTACTAGTAGTTACCCCTTCCAATGGTAATTTGTAATGGGCATAATCTAGCTGATGGTGTGACCATAAGGCATAGAAATGGGGAAAATGTCGTCGATATCTTCCATATTGTTCTGGATAAATGGAAAAACCATCAGGCGGTGGGAAATACTAATAATTGTTTAATCATAGATTGGATCAACCAAGGTTGTGATTGCATTTTCTAATACATCATCTTGAGCATTTTGTGATTGGGGGACCTAGGTCAGCATTGGTTCTGATGGGAATTTAGCCATCAATTTTTGAACCTGGTACATCAAGGAAGCTGATACTTCTTTCATAATGGCATAGTCAGCATTGACTTGTCTGATGAATATATCTAAATCAGCTTTTATCTTTAGGTAATTGTATTGTGCATGAAGCTCCATTTCTTGGCCCACAATGAGGGCATGGTATTTTGATTCATTATTTGTGCATCCCTCCAAAATAAAAACAGATTAAGGAAAGATGCCATTTTTAGGGGATGCGAGTATAACCCCAATCCCCACTTTTTTGATCTTGGGATCTTCCATCCTTTTCCATGTTAGGCTTCTGGAAGAACCATTAAAGTATATATCCCATGCATGGGGGTCCGTTTTTAGGGATAATGCTTCTTTATCTAGGATTTCATCATCTAATTGGGATGTTTTTGTCGAGGGGTGCTCATCCAAGAAGTATGATAGCACCTTACCTTTGAAGTCCATTTGGGGCACACAATGTACATTATAATATTATAGGATTAATACCCATTAGGATACCTGTCTAGTTATCATAGGATGGTTGATGATATATTTTTTTGGGTTTCTGTTGGAGACCAGGGGGACCAGATGGTGCAGTATGTAATTCCATAGTTTTTGAACCGCGAAGATTAGGGATAAGCATTTCTCCTCAATACTTGAATACTATGTTTCTATATCAATCATTGTTCAGTGGAGGTAGTAGAGGTTGTTCTCGATGTCAGCATCATTTTTTTTGCAAGGAAGGTTCATAATGACCGTTCCAAGGTGGTTATGTGAAAAATAATTGGTTTCCATCAAATGGATTTATCAGCACCAGTGGGCTCCAGAGATATCTTTTGAGATTGTTGAACGCCTCTTGAAAATAATTTTTCCACTCATACATAACCCCTTTTTCAATAACATTGTGAATGGTAAACATATACCCACAAGACTATCTATGAAGAACCAAATGTTGGGTAGGTGTCCCTGGAGACCTCTCAACTCAGTGAGGTTGCAAGGTGAGGACATACCAAGGATGGATTTTGACTTCTTAGGGTAAAATTTGATGTTCTGGCGGCGTTTGATGAAGCCAAGGAACATCCCAGTGGTAACACCAAATAAACATGTTAGGGGAATCATATTTAATCCATTATATTACAATTTGATTAAAATAGTTTCATGATCATCCAGGTGGTTTGACCACTATTATGATTTAACAACCACATTGTGGAAATATCACTTGATGAAAACTCCCTGGAAGAGCTTGAAGATGTGATACATGGTGCACTAATATATAGAACTGAAATTTTTTGAAACCAAAATTCATCACCTTATATAACAACACTCTCTATGGGGCCCTAAAATTGTTGGCATCTTCCTCTTATCAAGCCATTAAGATCTAGTTGTATCCAGAATATCCATCCATGAAAGAGAGGCCCTCATATCCTATGGTTTCATCGATCAAAAATTATATGATCGGGATCATGAAATCATCTTTCGGGCAGTGCTAGTTATGATTCAAGAAGTTGATGAAGATTCTAAGATGTAGGTTCTTTTTTTAAGGATTATGTATTCTATCCAGATCAGATATTGGACTTCCCTTATAAAGTTGGCTTCAACCAGCTTGTCATCTTTAGCCTCTATTTTGGATCCATGCGTCTTTTGGTTCCTTCTAGCTGCATGATTATTGCCCCAATGATCTTCTTAAAAACCAAGATGATGAGTGGTGACCTCAGGATCGTGTCTATTATTTTTTGCGCAGTTCCAAGAGAACACATATCAATTATTCATTAGGAAGGAGGTATATCTCTCCCTCTCCATTACAGGCATAGCCACAATGATAAGAGTGGGTTGTGGGTCATCTTCAGTGCCCAGTTTTAACTTCTTATGTTCATCAATTTTGGTGGAAACTCCTTATTCAAATGTAGGAGTTGAATATTTCAGGTCTTCTTATTTTTCTTCTTCATCATCATCATCTTCTTCTTCATCATCTTACTCTTCTGATGGAGATATGATTCTAGAGATGAACTCTCCGGCATCAGGAGGGAAATATTCATTTTCTTTAGTGAGTATGGCAGGGGTATCATGAGGTCCGGAGGATGGGTTGAGAGCATCTTTGGTAGGTCTTTTCCTATCATCAAAATAGTCAACCCATTCATCCATGTCTTTAGACATGGAATTCGTCACATAAATCATGTAGAAAATAGAATTTGTTTCCATACATGAACTTGTGCATTCAACATTGTGGGTGGTTAGTACGTACTCTTTTCCAAGATGTTGGAGGGGGTCGTTGGGAGCTATTTCTAATCAATTCGGGGCAGTGATCCAATCAGCGTAGTTGGCCAAATACTGCTTCTATTATAGTTCATAGAACTCTGTATCGATGTAATGCGACTCATAAGTCTCAAGTATTTATTAGTGTGAAATGACCCATTTTTTCCATTAGTGAAATATTTGATGCATGGATGGTATGATGATGAAATTATAGCATGTTGATTCAGCCAGGGCCCCTCTAATAGAACTTTGAATGCCATACATTTCATCAATACCAGGAACTCATAATTAGACAAGAGACCTCAAAGACATATTTTAAAAATGATGTTTCCCAACAACATTTGTTCACATTTTTCATATCTCATGATTGTTTTCATGAAGGGTGTCAAGCTATGCTCATATTATCCCAACCAAAGAAGTGTTCAAAATGTGAGGAGGTTGAATCCAGTGCTGTTGTCGATGAAAATCCTACAGACATCAATAATATTTATCTTTTCAGACACAAATAATGGTATGATGTGCCATTGTATGATGGCGTCTTTATCAATGTTTCTGAACTATATAATTGTTTTACATTCCTTAGGATTGGTCTTTGTTTAATAGACATAGATTGTGTCTACTTAGGACTTGAATTCTTGGGGACATAATAGGGCTTTGATGTGCACCTTCTTATGGACTGAAGATAGAATCAAACCATCCAGGATCGATAGCTTTTCCAGTACTAAAGACAACTTCTTTATAATATCATATTTCTTCTGAAAAGTTCAAAACATCGCATATTGAGGGTTCTATATCATATATACTATAGGATCCTAAAATTTGGATGTAGATGGTCTGACCTCTGTGATAGGATCTAGTGGCACTACGGTCCTTTCAGGGGTATAAAGGACTTTTTCGCCTATATTCCTCTGGTTATTTGATATTTCTACATCCTCCAATGGGTACTCCTTGATAACTGGACTCGAATTTATTATGGTGGTTGTCAAGGAGCATTCAAGTTCTTGTTGTTTCTATCAGAGGGTCCTCTGGTGAGTTTTGACAATGTTAACGGTTTGAGTTGATGTTTGAGTGGTAATTCGACGCATTCCATGATCATGCCTTCCTGAAAACCCTTAGCCTATATGGCATCATCATTCATCTCTCCGATTGGGAAATAGGAATTCAGGTTCATGGACACAATCTCTATCAGGGAAGGGGTCCATCATGTAAATGGAATTAATGGAGTTGACAGTAAGTTCTTGATCTGACAACGTTTCAGTCTGACTGCCTTCTCCTGTTAGTGCTATTTGGCATAGTGGTTCGTGTTGTACCATTTGGTGAGGTGACACATGTTGTACCAAATCTATTGGTATATAAAGTTGATAAGTGTTTGTACTAGCTTTGGATTTTGTGTCATCTCATCTTCTTCCTCTTTATTTATTCCCTTCTAACAATTAGATGAACGTAGGGCTGAGGCTGACGGATGTGTTACACCAGGAGCTCGTGGGGGAATGGTTTATTATTTCAAATATACCTAGATGAAATCATGAGCTCAGTTGACTGTTTTTTTAGTCATCCAATTGTTTAATTTTTTTCTCCTTCTATTTGGAAACTATTTCCCATTTCTCTTCCTCAATTGAGTCTGACATGGAAACATATGCCACTTGTGTTGGCGGCTGGCCTAGCTCGACATTCCCAAAATCCACAAGCTTTTGCAGGAGGACCATGAAGACGAATTTTTTCGGAATGGTGTGTCCTAGTATTCAGTAATAAGTTAATTAATTTGGATGTTCATCAAGAACAGCTTCATCTTCTCATTCTGGCTCTGGTAGCTGGAGTATGTTGCAATTCCTGGCGGCTATAATGTTACTTCATAATTGGTCATCTCAGAATGAGAAGAATTTATGTCTTCATTTTTTAAACTGAATTTTTTTAACACTCTGTCACTCATATTTCTATGGTTGGGGTGGTTGTTCATGTTCAGGGGGTCCTTCACAGTTTAGTGGAGACCTTGAAACTTGATCCACTATCAAGGGTGGATTATGTGTGACAAAATCCATTTCATAACTCCACAATCATTTTCATTAGTCTGATGGGGAAACTTGGTACTTACGATTGGTCCGCTACAAAGATACATCTATCCTTCAAGAAATGTAAGATAAATTTTTAAACCCACTTTTGTACATCACCAGGATGAATGTTGTTCATAATTCATCTGGAAGGTTATTAATGCACATGACTAGAATTCCATCATGGGGAAGTGATCGGTATGGGGAATAAGCTGGGACTTTCAATATGCAGTTGATGTTTGAGACTATTTCATTCTCTCTCTTCATGCATTTCATTATATCACTGATCATTGTCTTAGGCATCGTCTAACTAAAATAGAAGAGAAAATTTCATCAGAGGTCCTCCCAGCCAGTGATTATGATAGTTAACAAGATAATATACCATAAGAAGACAGATCCATGTAGGGTTCACACAATGCATCGAAGTTTTACTACTTCTCATTGCATCAGAGTGCCTATCCTGGGGTCATAGTAAGATGTGTACTGCATTAAATGATGTTATGGGTCCCCTAAAAAATTGAACACTAGAAACACAGGGTATCCGATACTTGGTAGTGGTGGAACATTTCTCACCCAACCAGGGTTGGGATTTAACTCTAGTTGTATCAAAGAGAACCTCCCCTCCCTACATTCTGGTTGAGTTGTTGTTTTCTTGATAGTATTCAATATCACTTGATGCATATATTTCTGGACCTGAGCTTGGAATGGTACGGTGGTGGGAAAAGCTGGACGTGGTGGTCATATTGATATTTCGTGTGGGTACCCATTCGAGGGTATCCTTTGTGGGTTTACCTGAATATATTTAGGCTACCATCATAGTGTGGGGATTCCTTGATTCCCTTCTAGGTATGGGTTTATGTAGGTTGAATGTCCCTACATTGGGTTGGATGGTCCTCTGATATTGGCTTCATTTACTAGGATGACTTCCTTTGGCATGGGAACCACTTCGGGGAGTACTAGTTTGTTTTCTGCAGGGGTAACAGATCCAGAACGACAACCCTCTCGACATAGCTCAACATTAATTCACCTTAGATATTTCATTTCTTCTTTATATTTGGTGTATCAATACTCTAGAGTAAGGTACATGATCTCAGAAGGAGGTAGAGGTGGAACATATATGACCTTGGATTTATGATTCTCTTTATTGGGGTTTTGCATGCGAGTTAATGATAGATTAACTGAGTGGGCGCCCACATTTCGAACCACTCTCTAGTTCTAGAAATTTACACCATCAGGCTCGGTGTGGGATGCCTATTGGAGGGAACCATATTTCCTTGCATCATCTCTTTCTCTGTGTTTCATTTCCGAGGAGATCCGTGGGGTTGAAATTTACCAAGATCAATGAGGCGTATTATTTTGGGGGTGGTTTACCTAGTGCAAGATGGTAGGAAGGTTTTTTGCAGTTTTTTTGGATTTTCACCTTCCATTATAAATTATTCATTGAGTTTCAAAGTGAATATTGACCCTAAGGGAGTCCAAATCTAACATTTTAATGTAACTTTGTCTCAGAGGGTATGATCCCTGAGATGAGGTGTAATTGGTGTCTAGTATGCTCAACGTTCTTCCTAAATAAGAGTTCAAAAACGTCTATTGTGTGGGAACATGGGGTAAAAATGACATGGCCCTATTGGTTGGGGTGGTACCCATTTTTCCACTAATGCGCTATGGCCTGCAATATTTGGTTTTACACGGTCATTTTTAGTTAAAAATTACCACAACACTATAGAATGGGGTTGTTCCAATATTGCAGTGGTAGCCTCCACTCTTTCCACCTTTTGTATTTCATGTACTCTTGCGCAGGTTTGAGTCGATTATAGTGTCATGCCTACACAAGGTCTATTGGATTTTAAAGATGTGAGAACTATTTTCTGGTTGTAATCCATTAGTCAAAAATCCTGATGGATTTTCTTGGTTTTCTGACTAAAAAACTATTTGATGGCTTGATCTCTTCGATCCTGGAACTTTTAAGATATATTCCGAGCTGATTTGGGTTATGTATTTCATATTTACCCAGTAAAGGTTTTATTTTAATGATGACTTTGGGTAATATGAATGAAATATGTCATTTTTAATGAGGTTTTCTAGATGAGACACGAAGTGAAGTGTAGAGATACATGTTCTCCCCATCACCGAATATGAACTCTAGTTGTGGCATCGCCAATGAGGTTACACAACTTGTGTAGTGCTTGGAGGAAATATAAACCATGGTATTTCATTCTCAATACTGATAATGGTTCCCTTGCAGATGGGAGGTCTTCTAGGTTGATTAGACTATGAAGATCATATATAATATCGATATGGCCCACATACCAATTTTCGGGAAGGAAAATTTTTTCAGTTGGCCAAGTGTCATCCATATATTGAGTTGAATTTCATTCATACATTTCCCAGAAAAATCACCAGGTACGTCAAAGTGAGAAGTGATTGCAGCTCAATAAATCACTGGTATATTATCCATAGCCAGTTTTCTTTTAACGAGAAACATATCCTACTTTTGTTCTTACAAGGACTCCTCTACTTGATATGCCCAACTTGACTACTTCTTAATAATTTCATTCCAACATGCTAAGTTGGTTAGAGCCCCATCGATATGTGAATGGTGTGCAGGTGGCTCAGAAGATGAGTGTGGCTCAGGTCCGTCATTTAGTTGAGAAAATATATCACTTTTCATAGACGGGGTACCTAATATTACTGAATACATCTTTACAAGAACCTCAGCATAGGAGGTATTTCTCACATTTATTTCAACAGGGGGAGGGCCTTCTTGCCAGTATGAATTTTGATTGTGGGGAGGACCTCCACAATTTGTTCTGCACTGGTGAGGTATATTGTTAAAACATGATACCCAACCATGGGAATTGTCCCAATGGGGTATACCTAGAGAATGACCTTCAGGGATGGATAAAATGAGAGGAGGACCTTCTTGTTGCTTGATTTTACTATGGGGAGGGCCTTTACAACAAACTCTATTATGGGGATGGCCTCTACAACGATTTTCATCATGGGGAGGACTACCATCATGACTCATCATCCAACTATAGGGTTAATCATACTTATAGTGTATACAATTGGAGGGGATATCAGGGAAAATTATAGTAAGGGGATGAACTACTTGTTTTCTGATCTTCATGTAAGGGGGGGGGGATACCATGACACACATTAGGAGATAGGATCTCATGATGGATCGTTCTTAGCCCAAAAATTAAGCCTATGTGGGTGCTCTGGGGAGATCCTTTAGAGATGCTTTTGGAGACATTACGAGGAGGGCCTTCAGAACTGCTACTACCACTTCCATAATTTAGTAATGGACTAACATGGTCTTTAGTCTGTACGGAGATATGTTTGGGGAAGTCAAGAACCCCAGATTCCAGAAGAGCATGATCATGTATGTGATCATCATTTCACAGTTTTCTTTTGCGCATTTCATTTTTGGGAACTCGCTTTTGGGTAGCTGAGGCTGACTAATATTGGTAACAACAAACATATATGGGTCCCAATCTTGTTGGGTCCCATGATATCATCGAGATACACTGATAGGCATCATGAGATCTAGATGGGATATATATGTATGCCATATAGCGGCCACCACATTGGACTGGTGTCCCCCAGCAAGAAATGGTATTTTTTCCTGATCTTATTGTCCGTGTATCAAGGAATATTTCCATTTACCTTCTTGGAGTGTAGAAGGGATGAATAACAACTCCATATTGATTATCCCAATTCTGTAAACCAGTCATTTCCCTTTGTGAAAATCTGTTAATGGGCCTGGTTTCTCACCTTTTCCTTTGATCCAATGATTTCTTTTCATGTATGGAGGATATGGTCTAAAATTGACGTATGATATTCCATTAATTCCAATATGTGATAAAACACATCTTTTTCTAGAAAAGGAATGGAGGACCATTCCAATGTCGGAGAATGAATTTTTTCATGCTCCGCTCCTCCATTGGTTTCTAGTAGATGCTGGAAGTTCTCCAGTTCTGGGAAAAGGAATGTGTCTGCTATTATTTTTCTTTTTTGGATTCCACTTTATTTGACTAGTGGGATTCATATTAATGAGTGGTGATTTTCATCATCTCACATTCGAATGTATTTTTCTCAAAGATTATGAATGAATCCAATGGAATTTTACTCTTCTCATATTATTTTGTTGGCAAATTTTGATGATTGGATTGATACACATTAGTAGGTATTTGTGCATGCGTATAGACGGTTGCCATCATATTTGGATGAATATGTTGTTATTTACTAGTAGGTATTTGTGCCTGTGTGTAGTATCTCGCCATCCATTTTGGATGATGGTATTGATATGCATTAGTAGGTAATTGTGCCTTCATATAGATGGTTTCCGTCCTATTAGGATCACTATCTTGATATGAATCACCATGTATTTGAGCCTATAGGTAGTTGGTTGATATCCTATTGGGATGATGGGAATGATATGCATGTAAATATATTTGTATATTCCTATAATTTACTACTCTTTCTGCATGTCAGGACTAGTGATTAGTAGCGGAAACACACATGTGGTCGTATTGTTCCACCCTATTTCTGTGGTGGGCATGAGTTAAGGGGTAAGGTCATGCATCTGCCCATTGAATACCAATGTGTTTTTATAGAGGAGTATCTCCTTATGAACTAGGATGATAGTGTGTTCCGTATTATATATTCTCTGACCTTGATGGTCAGGCTTAGGGTCCAGGGTCTCCTAGACATTAGCAGGTTCCCTCAGCATAACATCATCTTCAGTGTGAGGAGGCATGGTCATCCAGTGTCGGTGGTGAAGCTCTGTACTAGGGTCCCATGAGTAAGACCCCTGTGTAGTTGAAATAAAGTTTCGAGAATTTACTTTATCCATATCCATGTGATTTTTAAAGTACTCATTATCACTTTCTAAGGATATGAGCCTGATGTGGTTTGAGAAAATTACAAGGGACACCTTGTACTAGGGTCCCAGCCGCGGCTGCAAAGGCGACTTCCAGACCATTGATGACCGGAGCGCTTGTCTTGCAGCATCCACCATGGGAAAACTACCATTATAGTGGTACTCATTGATCAGTGTGTGGGATACCCATCGTTTTAGACACTGGGTTGGTGAGGGGGTCCTTCTCTTTATAGGGGCCCCAAAAGCTTGTGAGATTTATAATGCATGTGTCTACATTGTTCATTGGGGTTTCATTCGGATCATAGTTTATCTATGGGAACCTATGAGATTACATTAGTACCTATGGAGATTATATGATTGTATGTGTGGACAAGGGGAAGCATCCCATCATGGACACCTAACTTTTTTTAATCATGATTAGATTTTTGTAGGATATGACTAGGTAAGTTCTGAGGGTTCATGGATAGTTTTTTATTATTTTTTTCATTTATATATCATGTGTTTTTCTTTCTACCCGATTCTATGTATGCCTTATTTTCAACCTATAGAGACTAGACATAATATTTTTTTATTACATAGCATACAATTATTGTATTTATTATGATTATGTACATGTTTCTACTTGGTTCACCTTCTTATTCATTATTATGTTGATTTCAATTAATTATTCCTGTTATATCTTCATTTTTCTCAACTCTTACCATAGTTAATATTCTCTCCACTATCATACCCTAGGTCCTCTCTACTAATTAGAAGTCTCTAGCATATGGGGAGTTATGATCGGGGCTATGTGGACAACCAGTTTTGGCAACTCAACAGTGAGTCTGGTATGGGGTATTATACTCTTCATGGGGTTCATGAAATTCAGGGATGATCATGATAGGAAAAGGACACTTACATATATATTTTCCAATAAAAATATGATTTTCATAAGGATTGTAATTTTTGAAATCTTATTATAAAAAATGGAGTCTTATGGAAATAAAAGTTTAATATAAAGTTTACCCACATTCATAGAGGAATACTAATATAGATATTTTAATTTAACTTCCATGATTATATTATTGTTATAGGAATCATAATATCATAAAAACATTTTTATATTATGTTATCATGACTAATAATTAATTTTAACACATAATTTAAATGGAGCATGGATGTCAATCAAAAATTCTACTACATTATAGCATAGATTATTCCCTTCAAGAATATATCCCTTTATTAGATAGTGGGAGTAAAATTGCAGTTACTACTGAATAATAATCTTTTCATTTGTTTTATAAACATATATATATTGTCTGATATTCTATAGAAAATTTGTAGATATGAAATCGTAGGTTATAAAACTTAATAATGAGCATTAAAAGGTATGTAAAAGATATTTAAAATGGAAGAATCAACATTTGGATGTTTATTTTTAAAAAAGAAATTATTCAACAAATAATGGGATACTCAATTAGTTGTAGATATCCTTAAAACCAGAGGGAAAATGGATTGTATAATATCAAAATGGAACTAGTATGGTGCAGGAACCTGTCCTAGATAAGATCAATATTAATGGTAGTTATGAATGCAAAGAGATTTGGAATCAAAAAGGGGATTTCGTGGAATAAGTGGAACATGATAATATTTTTTAATGATGACCTTAAGAATATATTAGATAAAACAAATATAGGTGAATGGAAATAAATGATTATATAGATTCAAGTCATGGAAGAGGAGGTTAATGAAAATATTTTCTTGAATAAATATATAAAGTAAAAAAAGAATAAGGTTATGCATTAAAAAGAAAAAGGATAATATGGGTGAAAAAGGATTCTCAAGAGGTAGTTGAATTCACCTTAGATAATATGAATTGTGTCGTTAATAGTTATGAAATTGATTTTTAATCCATTAAATGTTTGGAAAACTATTTATTCGGTGTTCATTGAAATATTTAAGAAAAGAAATTGTGGAAGACATAATGAATCCTCAAATAACCATGAGTTCGTGGGAAAATGAAAAAATGAAATTCCAATTCCAAATATATATGATATTCTAGATTTTTTATGGCCTAGAAATCATTGATATAAATAGATCCATTAAAATTATCATTCATAAGTTTAATCCTTGTTTATGTGGAAATAAAGAATCTATAACCCATTTCATATAACATTTTAATATAATTGAAAAACAAGGGTAATATTTGGGGAATATTTTTCACAATTATATAATTTATGAAATGGTATGGTTATTAAAAACATGCCTAACAATTAATGTTTATTAATTATATATCAGTGAGTTGATTATAACTAGTGAACTTACCCTTTGGGAAAAACATTATTTCTACAATTTTATCTATTCTAGTAATAGATATTACCAAATGATAGACCATTGTGAGGACACTGGTATACATAAATAGATGATAACACATTAGTGATTTATATTAGGGAAATTCAAAATTATTTTAACTTCTAATGAAAAGATTGGATCATCATTTAGTTAGATTCATTGTAAGGATTTTAGTGTGTGTGTTGAAAGAACAGTATTATATTTATCAAGTTAATATGGTCAAGGATAAATACAATTGATATAATAAATATCTAAATAGAATGGATTCCAACATACTTAAATTGGAATTATTTTATTTATTGTACTTTGATTTATTGGGATTACATACAAAGAACCAATCTTAACAAATGAACCATTTATCATTATCTACTACTAATTATCAATGTTTTGAAATATGTTAAATTTCCTCTACCTATTAATTTTATAAATTCATGTTAATATCATCTTGATGTTTGGAAAATTATTACTAATTTTTGTGGATTCTATATTAGTTGAAATGACATATCAGTTTATGTTATAAAGATAATGTTTCTTAAAGGCATGATTAAATCATGGAGAAATGATTGTTTTTTAGGATTGATTCAAAAATGAATACATTATAAGAAAGTATTCATTAATAATGTCTTCACTGGGGATAATTTTAATACTAAATGTCATCATAGGAGCAGTTTGAACTCTTCAATTATGATAAAGGTTGACATTAATGTATAACTCATTAGGGAAAAATGGATTAAAGATGGTGATATAAAATCCTTTTTTTCAATGATTACCAATGTGAATGGAAATTGTATAACGATTATAGTAAACATAAAGTAGGGGAGGTTATTTTAAATGAGAAAAATGATTTCTCAAAAAATCTAGTGGAGTTTTAAAAACATATCTTCAACACAAAATACTATGGATAGTATTAGTTGAAATAATAATTCATCCTAAAACCGAGTAATGATGAATATAATTTTTAAAACCATGAATCATTGAGTTTTTTGATATTAATAATTCATTTTTAGCTAAAATGATCGAATCTCATCACAACATTATAGATTAATAAATTCCATTTTTTAGGAATTCAAGGATATGTTGATATTGAAAAACAGTTTAAATAATTATTCTATAATTTATAACTTCTTAGAGACATAAACTCTAAATTTCAAACCATGAATACTATATTATAAAATATATTTTATTTTGATTTGTTCAGAAACATTTATTTTTTATTACCCACTACAAAATTATAATCCTGATCCTAGAAAAAATTATTTCTTCTTTTTTAGAAGAGGTTGTTTCTTAACATCAATATAGATTCATTAAAAATAATATTGTATAGTATTATCTCATTACAACATAAATTTTTTATAATATTCCCAAAAAAATATTTGGGTTAAATAATTTCTTGGAAGGTTCACATCAGTAAATCATTTCACCCATTTATTTATAGTTTTATTTGTGAGGTCGCCAGGATGTTTGGTTTTGTGATTCTTTTATTAGATAGTTTCAAGATTTGTTTCACATTACTTATATTTATGTGTTTCTAAATATATCCCCTATTTTTATTTCTATTGAACTAGAGAGTGTAGGTTTTTTGACACTTTATCTTCTATCAATTTTAGTATTTTATAGTATTAACTTTGTATGTACAATTTTAATATTATGAATTGCAATAATCAAATTTTCATCATGTACTCTATAGGAATTACATACCCTTATAATCATTAACATGATAATGATATGGAAGTTTTTAGATAAGGATATATACAAAATATTCAAATTCTTAAAGATAAATTTTTTCACTTTAGGGATTTCCCAAAAATATTAACCTGAAGAAACCTCAAATTTTCATTCATAAAGATTTAATTTTTATAGGTCAATGAGGGTGATGAATGTTTTTGTGGTTAATGATAGAATGTTTAATTTCATTATTTAAAGGTTAATAGGATTTAGGGGAAAACCAAAACTAGATACTTTAATGAAATTGCATCTCAAATAAAAAATCACATTACTACATGGAACAGTAATTCCTTACCCAAGTCTAGAAGTGCTTGTCTTTTAAATATGTTATCATAAAAAATTTGTTTTCATATATAATCTATAAATATAATACTGATCTTATAAACATATTAAATACTTTCATTAAAACTATGTGTGGAGTTGATTTATCTTGTAGAAGAATTTGGTTTCTATTTATTATAATTCATATTGAAACCTATCATGTTGGCGGGAATTTGAATTAAGATTGTCAAATTATTCCCTGATTCTCATAAAATTTATTTCATATATAAGACGCTAAATGATAAATATGGTAACCTTAAATTATTTAATCCTAGATTTATTGGTATAAGAAAATGGGGAAACATAAAAAACATGGAATCATTTATTTTTCCTTTTTAGAAAAAAACATATTCCACTACCATGTTTCATTTCATATTGATTACTGTTCAATCTAATTCTCTCAAATTTATGACTAATAATTAGACAATTACACCTCTAATCACACATATATATTGTTTAAATGAGATAGATTTTTATATATCTATTTGAGGTTAACAATATATGGAGATTTCATTAAAATTAAAATCTATTATTGATTTATACATATTTATTTCATATGAATAAATCAATTGGTCACCATTGTAGTATAGTTTATTACATAGTAAGTAGTTATATAACTCTTCCTTGGAAATTGTGTTACTTTTTTTTATTTTTAGAAGATTAATAAGTAATGTTTTCAACACTTTATGATCTAGTTCATGTAGATAATGTCAAATAATCATATCCCCATTAATGACATTATTCAACAAGATGGATTCTCCCATTATTCCAAATTTAATCAACATCATCAATACATAGACGAAATTGATAATTTATTTCTTTTTTTCCAAGTTTATATGTCATTATGTTACTTCTTGTTTTATTTTTTTGAACATAATAGATTATAAAATTCTTAGATATTAACATTCCTATTTAGATTAGAAGTTTTTCCCATGTATATTTGATTGAAACTTGTCACTTGATATGGGAATCAATAAATTTATATAAATACAATGGATTTATTTTCAATTATGATTATCCTTTGGGGGATATTATTCATTCTATGAAGGAATCAAACTCTCTTTAGATGGGATAATGTTAGAACATCCTACAGGGCATAAGGATTGTGTTGATGATTGGTATCACTAGAAATTTCAAGGATATTACAACTCCCTTAGAGATAATCTAGCTTCCTCTCTTTATTTAATGAAATGAATCAATACAAAAGGTGATTCTAATAATCATTCTGATTTTTATATATGTGTAGTGATTTTCATGGTTCTCCCTCATATCTATTTTGTTTGTTTTATGACACATTAGGATCTATTTATATTCTTGAGGCAGAGATACCTCGAATTTTTATGTCTATATTAGTGGCTATGAGAATAGGAGGAAGTATTCTATTTAATTAATTTAAATAATAATGTCTTATATATTCCACTAAAATCTCATAGTTACAAAATTCATGAAGAATAATATCATAATGGATTATTTTCACTGTGAAACATAATTTAATGATTTTGATAACTACTCATATTTTCTTTGAAGTTAATCTTATATAGGTTCCCTTAGAAAATAAATGAGTTTCTTTTACCTAATTTACTCAGTTTAGTGGCATGCTTATATAAATTTCTAAAAAATATCAGTACAGAACTCTCACCAACTATATTTTGTAGTTATGTTTAATATAGAAGATAATAACCTCGAGGTTCATGATCTCATTTATTTGATTTAAATATAATATTTTTTATAATTTAACCTCACACGAAACTAAATATTTAATGTTTTATTATATTATTTTTTATTTTTTTATTTTTTCTTTAAATATTAAATAATTTATTATTTAAATTATTTTCCAACACTATTTTATTCTCTAATTTATATAAATGTAAAATAAATTTTTTAAAAAATTATTTATTATTTTTTAGAAAAACAGTATGTCACAAGAATTTTCAATTAGTTTTAAAATAGAATTTTATAAATTTTTTTACTTATTAGTGGAATAAATTTATCATATTTATTTTTTATGATTTATGAAAATGTGAAATGACTTTTTAAGATTACTTTTTGTCCCTTTTAACTTTTTATTATAATATTATTTATATTTAGTTTTATTTTAATTTATTATATTTTATTATTCTTATTTTTTATATTTTTCAATTTCTATGTCTTTAAAACTATTTTTCATTATAATTTATAGATTTATTTCACCATAATATATAATATTTATATTATGTTTTTAAATAAAATCATCTTTCCCATATTTTTAAATTTTTTATTTTGGTATAATAATTTATCCCTTTTTTAATATATATATATATATGGTTTTCATAATTTTCATTATTTGGATATAAAATATATTTTTTAATGTTCTAGTCTCATCTCCAATTTTTTTAATTTAACAACATAAATGTTTTTCTTAATTTCATTTTTTATTAATTTTGTAGAACATCGTTTTTCCTTACATTGTTTACATCTATTTCTATGAAAAATAGTATTTATCACTGTCAATTTTCTTTTTTACTTTTTATAACTGAATAATTTTTTTCTTACTTATTTATTCAATTTAAATGTTAATTTAAATTTATAAGTTTTTTTTATTTTTTTAAAAGAATAAAGTTCTTTTTAATTTTTAATATATTAATATTTTATTTATAATATTTTTGATTCTAAGATATTTTAATTTAACTGAAACATTTTTTTTATTTTTTCAATATATTAAATAATAAAAAATATCAATATAGTTTCAAAAATTTCCTTTTTTCATTATTTATTTCTTCTTTATATTTTTCATACATTTAATAAAATTATTATTTTTATTAATGTTTCTAAATTTTTAAATCGATAAATAGATATTTTTTATATATTTTTTTTAAATAAGAGTGTTTTATTAATTTAATTAAAATTAAAATAACATTCATTGATTCCCCATTTTCAAATTTAGTTTTTTATTTTATTCTAGTCTATTTTATTTTAGTCTATTTTATTTTTATACTTTTTAATCATCTATTAAATATTTTAAAAAGAATTGTTTTTTTATTTATTTTTATTTGGTTATAAATTAAAATATATTTTTAAATTCTTTTTATCTACATATTTATTTTATATATTTATGAAGTTTTAATTTTTAACAATATATGGGTCATAATTATTTTAAATTTTATTTATAATTAAAATATTTCTTAGAGAATATTTATGGTTTTTTATTTTTATTAAATTTTAATAGAATAGAGTTCTTCTTTATTATTTTAAATTAATTTAAAGAAATTTAAATTCAATTTTTTTTTCCTTTTTTAATGAATTAATACATTAATCATATTTTTTAATTTATTTGGATATATATATATATATTACTATTTTTCTGAACCTTTAACCTAATGATATTTCTCTTGGTTTATTTAATATACATTAAAGTAATATTCAAAATTTGATTTTCACCCTTTTTCACGTGAGTATAGAGATATAATTTTTTTAATTAATTATATATATGAAAATTTTCTTATATTTTATAGTTTCAAAATTTTAATTTATTTAATTAATTATATATAATTATGTTTTCATAGTTTTTCTATTTATTTGAATGTAAAATAATTTTTTCCTGTCCTTTTTTCTTAATTTTTTTAATTTATCAAAATAAAATTAAAAATTATAAAGTTTTATTTTCTATTATGTTAGTGAATAAGGTTTTTATTATATTTTAATTTTATTGATATTAAAATAGATATTTTATATTTTAGATTTTTATTTAACTGTCGGTTTTATGATTTCTAAACAGAATATATATTTTAATGTCTTTTAAATTTTATTTAATAGTTAAATAAGATTTTCGGATTACCAGATTTTTCTTTTCTAACCCTCTCTTTTTGTTTATGAATTTTTATATAAGGGAGGGTTTTTTATTTTTTAAAATTTATTTCTAAGTGAAATTATTATTCATTTTTATATTTTTATATAATTTTTTTTTATAGAGGCTCATATTTTTTAGTTTAGGAGTTAATAAAATTTTATTTGAATTCAAATTTCATTTTGTCGATATAAAAACACATATGTAATAAAAATGATTATGATATTCATTCAAATAAATTTTTTATATTTTATTTAGTAAATTAAATTATAGTCTCATTTTTTTGGGGAAATTGTTGATTTTATGAAGAAATAATACCATTGTCATCATGATGTAAAATTGATTCATGTGGCTGCTATGTGTTGAATTAAATATGGGTTTTATAGTCTTGAATGTTGTAATTAGATAATTGAAATTTAATTACTTAACAGTGAGTCTTATTTCAGTGAGTTATTGTGGGAGATAGAGAATTTATAGTGGATGTGAAACCATTATTGGTTGAATGAGAGTGTAGACATGATATTTATTCTTTTTGAGTCATCATTCATTCCCTTTATCAAGAGATTAATTTTTAATTATTTTGATTCCATAGGTAATTTTGGTAATGTTATATAAAGAATAAATAACATTAGAATAATGAAGAATATATTACAGATAATTAATAGGGTGTGAATTTTCAATAGAATACAATAGTCAATTTGGGTTTGTGAATCTATAATTTCACACATTAAACTATTTATAGATAACGCATGCCTATATTATTTGAGAATGATGTAACGTGATTAATAACATAGAGAAATAAATATTTACTCTCAGTGAATATAAAATAATTCTTAAATTTAGTAAATATTTTATAATTATTATTTAGAAAACATGTGAATTTCTAAGTAATTTATATATTTAGGATGATTAAGATTGTTTAATTCCATAAATATTATTGAATGATGAGTTTGAATAGTGGTTTTTATGTTATATATGATAGATATTAGAATATGATCACATGACCAAGAAAAACATTAGCCGACTTTGAATAGAATGGTCAGTATAAAGTAATTTTATGGTTTGTCCTCTTTTAAAACAAATAAGAAATTATATAATTTCTATTTTTCTTTCCTCATGATTGGTAATGAAAGTATAATAGTATTTAAAGGATCTTGTCCTAAATAGTGATGTTACTTCATTTTGAATGTTATAAAGTGATGTCACATAACTACGGTTTCTAAAGAGTGATATGACCCGACTAGGAGTCCTAAAGTATGATGTGACACATGGGTTTGTTTTGGATGATATGTATAAAATGTGCTATTTTATAGATAGTGTAATCTAATGGGGGATTCGTGGTAGGTTAAGGGATAAATACAATATTATAATTTAAATATGTGTTTATATAAAAGGAATATATTTACTGACGGATCTTTAAATCCTGTTTATTTATAAGATAGCTAACACGAATTCTTACTGGTGTGGTTATTTTAATATTTAGGGATGTTGATGTGGTCTTGTATATATATGTGGGGTTATCTTTTGGATAGTTTAAAATTTATAAAAAAAATTATATACAGTACTTCATATAAATTATCCATTGTATACTAGTAAAATTATTTATAGTGGTTTTGAATAAATTACCAATGACACATCTAAGTGATTAACGACTGCGTTTACCATGTAATTCAAAAATGATACTTACTAGGAAATTAATCATGATTTTTATGGGAAATAATTAATGGTTTATAGTGTCTCAATTATAGGTAATCATCAACCATGATCCAAGTGTCTATTGGTCATGTGAGATGTCAAAATTATGGGTCATTACCAATGGTACCTATTTGTTACTATCAAAACCTTGTGGTGGTGAAATTCAAGGTCATTTATAATGGTTTATGAGGTTAATTATAAATAATGTAAATTATGGGTAGTTATGGAAACTAGTAGTTCATGATAGTGGGGACTAGAGACTTATAATTAATATCGATTATGGGGATGGTTATTTGGGGTAACATGATAGTTCATGATATTTTAACAATGATGTATATTTTTCAACTTCTATTATACCATTATGTGAGAAAATATTGATCTAATTTTCCTTATAATGTGGGAGATAGAGTTTAAAATATATCCTTCTAGTATATTTTTATATTCCCTACACCCTTGTTGAAATTCAAACATTTTATATATAAAACTAGAAATTTGATGCTATCGTGATATAAATTGTGAGAGTTGGTACACATGGGATATATTCTTTTCCTTTTATGAATTTATGTCATATAAAATATATATAGTATGTAATTTTTTATTAGGGAGTTTTGAATAATATATGGCACAACTTGGGACCTTTATTTGTAATTATATGGTTTATCTCATCATCTCATAGATGAATTAGAATTATTTAAATACATTTACCTGTGTTGGCCCTTAAGAGGAACCTAACAATTATTTTTGTACTCACCCATACTATATGTATAATTTTTTTATTATAAGGAAAATAGAGGTGGTGGCAGTGGTAGATGATAGATTTTATTTATGGAGTAATAGATATTTATGGATTTTGTTGAATGTTTTATTCTATGTATACATTGTAATGTTTTCTGATTTCCACATTTTTGATCCACTATGGGATTATTCGGTTATATTAAATTATCATTCATTATATACTTTTTATTCATTACAATTACATGGTGGATTGATACAACTTGATCCATTAAAATAATAATTCATAACTTTAATCCTCTTATATATGGAATTATAGACCCTATAACACATTTCATTTCATATTCTGATAGAATGGAAAATGTAGGTTAATATATATAACAATTATTCACAATTATAATATTGATGAAATGGTATGGTAATTGACAACAACACTAATTTAAAAAGTTTTCCCATATTTGTCGGTGAGTATATTATTACTTATGAACATAGCCTTTAGGTTAAACATTTTTTCTATAATTTTATCTATGATTGTATTAGATATTACAATAGATTAGTCCTTTTAGAGGTTAATGTTAGACTTTAATAGATGATTACACATCAATGGTTTATACTGGGAAATTTTAATATCATTTTGACATCTAAAAAGAATATTGGGACAGTTTTTAGTTAGCTTAAACATCAGGATTTCAAAGAGTGTATTAAAAATGATAATATATATCATTTTAATATGATGAGGTAAAAATACAATTAAATTAATAAATATCTTAATAAAATGTTTTCAATCAAAATTAATTTAAATGAACCACTCATTCCAAATGAAACATTTATAATTATCCTCTACTGATTATTATGGTTATGAAAGAAGTTAAATTTCTTCTACCAAATAATATTTGTAATTCTTGAGAATGCCTTCTTGATTTTAGAAAAATGATTATTAATGTTTATAATTTCTTAATTTGTTGACATGATTTATATTATTATGTTAAAAAGATAATGTTACTAAAAGGTAAGAATAAATCTTGGATAAAAGAGAGTTTGGTTAGATTTATTCTAAAATGAATACATTAGAAAAAATTATTCATTATTAATGACTTCACATAATATAATTTTAATACTAAGAAACATCTTAGGATAAATCTTAACTCTTTTATGAAGATTAAGGATGTCAATAAAATATAATATTTTATGGACAAACATATTAATATTGGTGATATAAAACCCTATTTTTCAATGATCATCAGAGTGATAGGAATGTGTATTTTCCTCATAGTCAACAAAAAGCAGGGGAGGTTAACTTAAATGGGTGAAATGTTTTTTCTTACTATATATTGTAGTTTTGAAAATATCTCTTCAACATTAAATACGCTGGACATGTTTAGTTGAAATAATAAATCATCTAATATCTAATTAATGATGGAAATAATTTTTTACTTCCAATAATTTTATGAGAATATTGTGATTATGAATACATTTTTTAGCGAAAATTATTGATTCTCATCAAGTCCTAATGGGTTCATAAATTTCATTTTTATGAAATTTAAGGGTAAATTGATATTGTTAAACTTGTTAAATTGTTCTTATCTAATGTATCATTTCCTAGTAACATCATCTCAAAATATCTAACCTATAATATTATATTTGAAATTATATTTGATATGGTTATGTTCAAAACCATTTCTTTGGTTAATAACCACTACCAAATTATTATCATGATCGTGGATAAACTAATTTCAACTTTTTTAGATGAGGTAGTTTCTTAAAATCCATATGGATTCATTAAAAATATCACTGTATTATATTATCCCATTGATACCAAAATGTGTGTTAATATTCTCACACAAAAATAATAGGTTTAAATTATTTCATTGATAGTTGATATCAGTAAATCATTAGACACATTTAAATAATGATTTATTTTTGAGGTGTCAATGATGTCATGATATAGTGATTCTTTTATTATATAGGTTGGAGATTATTTTTCCTCTACATATATTTCTATGTTTCTAAATTGATCCCCTATGACTATTTCTCATCAAATAGTGAGTGTAGGTACGATGACCATTCATATTCTATCATTTTTAGTATTTTTGTCACAACCCATCCTCGGGGCCCGTGTCGTGACTACCCCAAGACTGCCTTCCATAGGCCATGGGCTGGAGACTAGAATCAAAGGCGTATTCCCAAAAATTGGGAAGACATTGCCTTTATAACCAGTTACACACACAACCAAGAACACTGCATGATACGAACTTAAGTAATTTGAATAGTAAACAGAGTGAGTATAGTAAGTAAAAGGGGCCAGAATACAAGACCAATTGGAAAGTACAATGAAAACTAGAATGTACAAGATGAGTTATAGGTGAAAAGAAGCTACGGGATCATCCACCATGATTCCTACAAAAAAGGTAGGTACTTCTCACAAATGGTCATCTCTGTGGTTTGCCTCATCTAATGTCCACCTCCGAGCTAACTCTAGTCCCAGTACCCTCATCCATAATCAGCACTGTCTGTCATCTGTATCCAACACAACAAGGTGTGGGCATAGCCCGTGCACGGGTGAGTATAAAAATACAGAGCAGGGACACTGAGACCCTCAAGGTCTCTCAAATTCCCTAAGGATAAACAAAATTGTATGGAAAAAATAGATAAACCTACTTAGGTATATTCCCATACATATACCTATGTTATCAAGTAATCCATATCAGTCATGAGGAAACACGGAGGTACTGACTCATCTCACAACAGGTTTATCTTTAGGTATGACATTAGAGATAATTAGTTATATATACTGAATTATCCTATTCCCTTAGGAGGATATAATACTAACATTCACAAAATCTCTAAGAGATTACCCCAAGTGGATTGTTAGGAGCTGACCCACACATGATCGCTAGTAGCTGACCCACACATGATCGCTAAATTCTAACCCACACAGGATCCCTTGGAGCATTCCCACACAGGATCGCTAGGAGCTGAACCACACAGGATCACTGGGATATGTCACACATAAGATTTCTTGGAGTGGACCCACACTGGATCGCTCGGACCTAACCCACAGAGGATCGCTAAGAGCTAACCCACACAAGATCGCAAGGAGGTGACCCACACAAGATTGTTAGGAGCTGACCCACACACGATCACTAAGTGCTGACCCACACAACATCACTAATTGCTGACCCACAAAGGATTTTTAAGAGATGACCCAATAATGATAACTAGGAGCTGACCCACATAGTATCTCTAGAGCTAACCCGCACATGATCGATAGGATCACTCTTATCATCATAGCCCGCTAAAGGGATTCCACACAAGGCATGGCCATCTCTGGGAGAGTCTATTCCCCAAGATATTGGTCGATTCTTCAACTACAACGATGTCCCAAGAAGAAGTGTCTCAATGGTTCGCCATGTCATTGGGGTTCTAACGCATTATATGATGCGTCAATTGGACGCCTAGTCATTGAATTATTAGCCTTTTAGTCCCTTGTGTCCCGTCAGATTCATGCTCGATCCAACCCCTCTGTACCCTATAATCCAAAACTCTAGTGGGGTATACTCAAAGGGACATTCTTGCTCCTAGGTTTCCAACACTATTAATGGTTCATCAAACAATCATATGGTGCCAATGTTATGGCCAAAAGATCGTAAATGGGTCATAGTGGGTCAAGGTCTGGCCCAACCCGATCGTACCGACCCGTCCCGACTCATCCTGGGCCAACCCGTTCTAGGTCGACCTGGACCTCTGGATGGTCAGGCTGGGCGCAAGGAACCGCAATAGGGACTACAAGGTGGGGGGTTTAACGACCCATAATTTAAATACATTGCTATTACGTCAGAATTCAAGCACACTTATTACAATATATAACTAAACTAGGAAAGGACCGTATAGGTATAGAGTCTTTAGAAACTGGGAAACAAAAACAACTGGTTCATAAAGCATCTAATTTTCCTCCCATTTATTTCATCATATATAGAGTCCCTTTTGGCATATCCTACTTAATAACCTTCTTCCTGAGATGGGGAAGGAAAACATACAAAAGGGTGAGCTCAAATGCTCAGTAAGGGTAAACAAAAGAAATATCAATAACATCATATTCATAAGAACATAACTTTTGGAAATCTTAACCTGAAAAAGAGATCATAATTTCATAACATGGGATAAATCATAGTAGTGAAATGTAATCCCAATAATCATAACATAAAACATGAAACTTTGTGGCATACACACATAATCATAGAGAATCATTTCTTAGTAGTCCAGACTCATATCCAAGACTATCTTAGTGGACAAAGTCCATTTCTGAACTGAGTTCACTCCTCGTTTCAGTCCTGTTTCACTGAACCGGATTAACCTGCCATTCCAGCCATGTCTATATAATGTGATATAAATCATTACCCAATGAATTGGATGGAGATATAGGTACCACTCATAAAATAATGATACCATTCTTATTTGTTCCACAAAATCATAAACCATACATCACTGCATAACCCATGTAATAAAAATGGAATTCATAAACATCGGGACATCATAAAACAATTCATATAAGATAAATGAATTTATAAAAATAATTCCATCACAACATAAGAAAATCAATGTAATAAAAGGGATAGAAATATAACCCTATATTATCTTAGATGGAAAATAATTTTGATAAAACACTTGAACTCCATTCTTGAAGAAAATATCCTTTTTACTTCAAAAACATTTTCCTTTCATAAAATGTCATATAATTTTATACAAAATAAAAGTTGATTAAAAATAAACTTGAAAACTTGTAAAGTATGATTCTTGGAAATAATGTTTTAAAAATCCATGCATGTCGTATAAGTTAAAAAAACATTTGTCCCGTACTTTGGCCAGAAAATTCAAAAAGAACCTCGTACGAAAAACGACCAAAGATTCCTTTCATTTCTTTTACTAAAAATTCACCGAAGGGTAAAATTGGATTTAAACAATTGTATGTGGATAATATTACATATTTAGGAAACATGTATGTGGATGATAAATATTCCCTAGTAAATTCTGAAGTATAAACAATCTCGGATAAAAGTGAGGTTGTGAGATTTTCCCTTACATTAGGTCCAATTTTCTTCGTAAGTGTCCGAACTTCCTGTATAATGATTTAAATAATTTTATTGACTTATTCCAGAATCATAATTATTTTTATGATATCATATATGGTCTTATTCTTAGCTTCTTATTAGTAATATTTCATTTCTACTTGTTATTCGGGTGTTTATTACTTTTTGTTCTTATGCGTGTTTGGTCGAATAAATTCTTATTCTTCTTTTTAGGTTATATATACCTCATTTCAAGAATAATATTAGTGTAATATATATCATATTAATTCATTCAATTCATTTATATAATCATTATGAAATGAATATCATGTAGAACGAGTCGCATCACGTCGTGGAGATGGTATGTCGTACGTACGCATGAGCGATGATATTGTTCCCATGATCATGAAATTTTAAGGGAGTTTATGTATACTATTTCAGAATCAAAATCATTTTCAAATAATCAAATATAATTATTATTTACACCATTATACCAATCAAATTAAGGTGGTGGTGGAAAATAGATTACACCATGGCGTGGAGACGGTATTCCGTACGTACGCACGCACGATGATTTCATTTTCCGTAGGATGGATAGATGGTGAAATAGGGTTGTTTCATAATTATAATAACATATCGGTATATGAGTGATACTGATGTTATTACTTCATAATGAAACAACTAAATAATAAGAAGTTGAAGAATAAATAATGTTGAAAGAATCGGTAACGGACATTACCTCTTCTTTGAAGCGCCTCTTTGAGACCTCCACTTAGGGCACTAAAATTGGTCTTTGAAGACGACCAGGACCTCTTGGATGTTTCTAGAGAAGTGGAGAAGGGAATTTTTTATGGGTTGGGAGATCTTGAAGTCTCAATGTGGTGTGAGGAAGAGAGGGAGGAGGTGCCCTTTTATAATGGAGGTGAGGGGCACCTTTGGAAAAACTAAAAATATTATTTTATTATAAAGCCATATTCGGTTTTTAGTAGCTCCAAATTGATTTATTTCGAATATATGGTGGGTATGGGTCGGAATCCTCTCATCCAATATAATTTAGACAAGTTTAGGTCATTATATTAACCTTATCTTTTAGTTTTAACTCTTAGTTAATTAGATTGACATTTACCATGTCATTTTTTATTTTTATATTATATAGTTAATAAACATACCATATACATCCTAGAGACCCCCAAATGGTCCATTAATGATACACCTATCATGATATAAGTATCTTGGACAAACCGTAGATTTTTAGGAATATAATAACAATTAATAATATAATATTTGTTTTAAAAACTATTTTATGTCATTTTTGACACTATTTGGTAATTGATTTTTTTTAAAATCATAACATAATTATTAGTTAGAAATAAGTTAATTAAATCCACACTAACATGTCATATTAACATTTAAAATTATTTGAATTCATAAAAATTCTCAAATTACATTTATTGGGTATTTATAACATCAATTATGTCAATATTTCATTAATAATATAATTACTGCATCATCATTGTGTCATATATAAATTAAATTATATAATGTATAAAAATTAAAATTAAAATATCATTATGTAGGAAATATTTTTATCTTTCTAATTAATTTTTATAGTCAAATTTATGTTATGTATAACCCTATATTAATAATTATTTACTTATTAAACTTTTATTTTAACTATTTTTACCCTTCTTTAAATAAATTAATAATAAATGTCCTAATCTAATCGAAGTGGGCCTAAATGGTCATATGTTATTCCTAAGATTGTTTTTGGTCTAATTACACTTATCCAATAGAATTATTACATGTGTTATGGTAATAATAATAACATTTTTACCCTTAATTACCCTATTTACTTTTAATCAGGGTAAAAAAAAGTAAAACATTACTATTCACCAAAAATTATTTTAATCTCATTGAACCACATTTTACTTACTGACATCAACTGTGTCTCTCAGATTTTTTAAATTACATTCACAGAAGCGTTAAAATTTAGTTTTATGTAAATTTGCAAATTCTTCTAAGAGGTGGGTAAAAGACGGTGAAAAGTTCAATAAACTTTTTATATATCTAAAATTATTATAAAATGACTCCAATGAATTGAATTGAACTTATATAGGTATTATGTATCAATTTTGACCTAAAAAAATTTAAAAAAAATAAATAATTATTTAAATAAAATGTCAGTTTTTAAATAGTAACCCGGGGTTTTCACTATTCATCAAAAAGTGAATGTTTTCAGAAAAATACCAAAATTTGACACTAGGCTAATTTCGATATTCCGAATCCAAAACTGAAGTCCATTTTGAAATATAAAATTTATAAAATTTCAAAAAGTTGGTATTACTATTCATAACGGCTAGTTTTAATAATATTTTAATAGCATATCGTTGTTTAGTGAAACTCGGTATTGCGTACAACACATGCTATCGACGAAGGCCGCAGTTGCGGGTAAAGCAAGCCAATATAGTTTTGTGTGTAGTGGAAGATTCCTTTGATGATTTATATAACAAAATATTTCTCATAAAAGTATCGGGTGTTACATTCTACCCCCCTTGAAATGAATTTCGCCCTTGAAATTCATCAGTTTGTAACAAACAAATGAGGATACCTCTCCCTCATCATATACTCAATCTCCCATGTAGCTTCTTCTAATTGGTGGTTCCTCCTTGAAACATTCACCAAGCAAGTGGTATTGTTTCATAGGACTTTTTCACTACGATCCAGAATCTCTATTGGATGTTCTTCATAAGAAAGATCTTTCTCCAGCGGTACATCTTCTAAGCTGAGTACATTTGAAGGATCAGGTATGTTGTTTCTCAAGAGAGATACATGGAACACATCATGAACTTGGGAGAGATTCAGTGGAAGCGCCAATCGATAAGCTACCTTTCCAACACAATCCAGTATTTCGAAAGGACTGATATATCTAGGGATCAACTTCCCCTTCTTTCAAAATCTCATGACCCTCTTCCAGGGAGATATTTGTAAGATCACTTTATCACCCACTTCAAACTCTGGGTCTTTTCTTCGGTTGTCAGCATAACTTTTTTGTCGATTCTGAGCTGCTCTTATGTGTTGTTGAATAGATCAAACCTTCTCTGCCATCTCATTAACAAGATCAGGTCCTAATAGCTTTCTTTCCCCAAATTCATCCCAGAAAGTTGGAGTCCTGCATTTCAATCTATAGATAGCTTCATTAGGAGCCATCTGAATACTGGAGTGAAAGCTATTATTATAAGAAAATTCCACCAAATGAAGGTGTTTATCCCAACCACCTTTGAAATCCATAGAGCAAGATCTTAACATATCTTCTAGAGTTTGAATTTTTCTCTCAGACAGACCGTCTGTCTGAGGATGATAATCAGTACTGAAACTCAACTCTGTATCCAGAGTATGCTGATGACTTTGCCAAAACATTGAGGTAATCCTCAGATCCTGATCAGATATAATAGAAATTGGTACTCCATGGAATCTTACCACATCCTTCACATATATCCTGGAAAGCTGATCCAGAGAGAAATCCTCTCTAATAGAAATGAAGTGTGCCGACTATATAAGACGATCAACTATGACCTAGATATCATTATTTCCTTTGGATGTTATAGGAAGTCCGTTGACATAGTCCATATTGATTTTTTCCCATTTCCATTCGGGTATGGGTAATGGTTGTAACATTCCCTTAGACAGTTGTCTCTCAACTTTAAATTACTCTCAAACCAAGCATCGAGAGACATATTCAGCAACATCACTTTTCTTTCCATCCCACCAGAAGTACTCTTTCAGGTCCCTATACATCTTCGTGCTTCCAGGATGAATAGAGAATGATGAACTATGAGTCTTATCCAGCAGCTCCTTCTTTAATTCTGGGATGGGAGGTACACAAACCCGATTCCTGAACTCTATTATCCCATCACAATAAAGGTTGAATTCAGGAATATTTCTCATCTTCTTTTTTGACTCTACATCTTCTTTCTCCGCCTCTTTAATCTTCACATGTATAGATGGTTGAACATTCATTTGAGAAAGATACGATTTTCACCCTTACATTATAATTCCATGATCCATCCATTTAAATCCATAAATATTGTATCTTTTTTTATCATCATTATGGATAAGCTAGCATGGTCTTGTCAACATAATGCATCTTCCACCTTGTTTTCTTTCACAGGGTGGTAATGAATGGAGCAGTCGTAATCCCTAATCAGCTCCAACCATCTTCTTTGGCGTCTATTCATCTCTTTTTGTGTGAAAATATACTTTTAACATTTATGATCAGTATAAATATCACACCTTTCTCCATAAAGATAATGCCTCCAAATCTTTAATGCAAAGATTACCACAGCTAACTCCAAATCATGAGTTGGGTAATTTTTCTCATGGATTTTCAATTGTCCTGAGGAAAAATCTATCACCATATCATTTTGCATAAGAACACACCCCATCCACTTCTTGGATTCATCACTGTAGATCACAAACCTTTCTCCACTACAAGTAAGTGTAAGTACAGGTGCACTGGATAAACTTCTTTTCAACTCCTTGAAATTCACTTCACATTCCTCCGTCCAAACAAAAATAACTCCTTTCCGAGTAAACTTGGTTTGTGGATTAGATAATCGTGAAAAATATTTCACAAAACATCGATAATATCCAGCCAAACCAAGAAAACATCAGATCTCTGTTACTGTTGTTGGTCTCGACCATCTTTCGATAACCTCTGTTTTTTCTGGAACCACAGATATCCCCTCTTTTGAGATTATGGTACCCAAAAATGCAACTTTTTGAAGACAAACTTCACACTTGGTAAATTTGGCATAATTCTTCTCCTTTCTCAGGGTCTTCAATATAATTCTCAAGTGATCTTCATGTTATTCCTTTCTCTTTGAATAGACAATAATATAGTCTATAAAGACTACCACAAATTGATCAAGATATTCTCTAAATACTCTATTCATTAGATCCATGAAGATAGCAGGGGCATTAGTAAGACCAAATGGCATCACTATAAATTCATATTTTCCATACCTTGTACGGAAAGTCGCCTTTGGTATATCCTCCCATTTGACCCTTAATTGTTGATACCCTGAATGAAGATCAATCTTGGAAAAGTATTGAGCTCCGCGTAGTTGGTCAAATAAGTCATCAATGCGAAGGAGAGGATATTTGTTCTTGATAGTGATCTTGTTATGTTCTCAATAATCAATTTAGAGTCTCATTGATCCATCATTATTCATAACAAACAGAACAGGTTCTCTCCAAGGTGACATACTAGGACGTATGAATCCCTTATCAAGATTCTCTTGGAGTTTCTTATTCAATTCCTGCAACTCAATTGGGGCCATTCTATAAGGTGTCTTTGAAATAGGCAAAGCACCTGGTATGAGTTCTATTGAAAACTTAACTTCACGATTTGGTGGAAGACCCAGTAATTCCTCTGGAAAGACATCATCAAAATCCCGTACAATGGTCATATTCTTAATCGCGAGTTTCTCTACAACCATTTGAGATAAATAACCTTCATTTAGTAGAATCAAGACCCATAAGATGGAAGAAATTTCCACTGGAATATTATGTTCATCCTTGCATCGATAGACGATCATAGATTGATCTGGAATATGAAATTTGACTTCCCTTATTTGGAAATAGATATGAGCTCCATATAGAGAAATCCAATCCATGCCAAGAATCACATCAAATTCCACTATAGGAAGGATCACAAGATTTTCTGGAAGCACATTCCCACAAACTTCAATTGGAGAATAATTATAAATATTTGATGTGACTGTTGTGCCATTAGGTGTTGTCACAGCTAACTCAACATCAAATCGTTGAGGTAAAATGGTGATACCCTTAGAAAATTCTTTAGAAATAAAAGAGTGCGTGGATCCAGAATCAAATAAAACATTTGATACTTTAGAGTGGATGGTAAGTGTACCTTTCACCACTTCTTTATCGTACACCACATCGCTGATAGAAATTTCATGTGACTTTCCTTTGTCTTTAGCCTTAAGAGTTTGTTGACGATGATCATCATCATCAACCCTTGGATTTGGGCATTGATTGGAATAATGCCACATATCCTTGCACTTGAATCATTGAAGTGTAGTTGGTTCATTCTGTGTATCCCTTTTTTTATTTAAATCATTAGACATCTTATTCCCATAAATGCGGCATTCCAATGCCTGATGACCTTCCTTTCAACATTTGAAACATTTACTTGTACCTTTAAGACAACTCCCTCCATGTTTCTTTCCACACTTTGAGCATAAGGGAAAGCTCATATTCGTTTCTGTGTTCTCTTTAGATTTCCTTCGAATTCCATTTTCCACTTCTTATCAAACCCATATGACTGATGGGTTACTCCAATCTCCATCTCAACTGTGATAGCACATCGAACAATTTCCTCATAGCTATTGAAGTCCCTTATGGTTAAGGACATTTGAAGTCTTGGTTTTATGACACTAAAGAATTGATCAATCTTACTCTCAGGTTGGATAATAATACCAAAAGCGTACCTTGCAAGTCTTGTAATATTTTCTTCATAGGTACCAACAGATTCATCATCCTTTTTCTTCAGTTCAAGAAACCCTTTCTCAATCATTCTTCAAAGAATACGAGGGAAGTACTTATTGAAAAATAAGTTCTTCAACTCGTCCCATTCCATGGACTCAGTTTCATCCCTTTGCCTCGTATTCTTAATAAGATTCCACCATTGATCAACATCTCCTTCCTAACGATACACTACTATGATGACTTTATCATGTTCATAACTTTGAAGAACTAAAAATATCTTTTCAGTAGTACTAATCCATTGTTCAGAAACTAATGGATCAGTAGACCCGCTGAATGAAGGTGGACGCTGCCTCATGAAGGATTCAACAGAATTTTGCTCCTTCCTTTGCTCGTTTGGAAGTCCTGTATGATTCATTTCATGAGAATGTTGTGTGAGCATGGCTACAAGATTTTTCATTCCAACTCCCATTACGTTTGGTTGCTCAGGGGGACAATCATTAGATTTCCCGTCGCATTCCGCATTAACACGGTTCCTTCAGGATCCATCCATTGACTAAAACCAAGAATAATAGTGTAAGAAACACTAATTATAATAGGAAAACCACAAAATCAAGAAACAAATTTCACACGTAAGGTCTTATCATAGGTTATTCATGGCCATTTCTAAAACACTAAGATTGTGTTCTATGCTTAGACTTATCCTTAGGGTTCTTACTAAGGCTTTCACATCCTAGTTTCCAAAGGATGACTATAACCTCCCTCTGATGCCAACTATAATAACCCATACTTTACATACATTTTTATTACTTCAGAATTGAAGCACACTTATTACAACATATAAAAAAACCACTAAAGGGCCACATATGTATAGAGTCTTTAGAAACTGGGAAACACAAAAAATTGGTTCATAAAGAATCTACTTTGCCTCCCATTTATTTCATCATATCTAGAGTCCATTTTGGCATGTCCTACTTAATAACCTTCTTCCTGCCCTAGGGAAAGAAAACATAAAAAAGGGTGATCTCAAATGCTCAGTAAGGGTAAACAAAAGAAATATCAATCACATCATATTAATAAGAACATAACTTTTGGAAATCTTAATCTGAAAAAGAGATCATAATTTCATAACATTGGATAAATAATAGTAGTGAAATGTAATCCCAATAATCATAACATAAAACATAAAACTTTGTGGAATACACACATAATCATAGGGAATCATTTCTTAATAGTCAAGACTCATATCAAATACTATCTTAGTGGACAAAGTCCATTTCTGAAACGAGTTCACTCATCGTTTCAGTCATGTTTCACTGAACCAGATTAACCTGTCGTTCCAGCCATGTCTATCTCATGAGATATAAATATTTACCCAGTGCATTGGAGGGATATATAGGTCACACCCATCTCATAATGATACCATTCTTATGTGTTCCACAAAGTTATAAACCATACATCATTGCATAACCCATGTAATACAAATGGAATTCTTAAACATCGTGACATATTAAAACAATTCATATAAGATAAATGAATTCATAAAAATAATTCCATCACTAAATAATAAAATCAATGTAATAATAGGGATAGAAACAGAACCCTATATTATCATAGATGGTAAATAATTTTCATAAAACATTTGACCTCCTTTCTTGAGGAAAATATCCTTTCTACTTCAAAAACATTTTCCCTGCTTAACATGTCATATAAATTTGAACTAAAAGAAGTTGATTAAAAATAAACTTGAAAACATTTAAAAGAAGCCTCGTGGAAATAATGTTTTAAATATCCATTCATGACGTATAAGATAAAAAAACATTCGTCCCGTACTATGGCCGGAAAAGTCAAAAAGCACATCGTACGAAAAACGACAAAAGATTCCGTTCATATCGTTTACTAAAAACTCACCGAAGGGTAAATTTGGATTTAAACAACTTTATGGGGATAATATTACATATTGAGGAATCATGGATGTGTTTGATAAATATTCCCTAGTAAATTCTGAAGTATAAACAATCTCGGATAAAAATGATATTGTGAGATTTTCCCTTACCTTAGGTCCGATTTGCTTTGTAAGTGTCCAAACCTCCTGTATAATGATTTAAATAATGTTATTTAATTATTCCAGAATCATAATTATTTTTATTATATCATATATTGTCATATTCTTAGCTTCTTATTAGTAATATTTCATTACTACTTGTTATTCGGGTGTTTATTACTTTTTGTTCTTTTGTGTGTTTTGTCGAATAAATTCTTATACTTCTTTTTAGGTTATAGACACCTCATTTACAAAATGGTGTTAGTGTAATGTATATAATATTCAATCATTCAATTCATTTATATAATAATTATTCAATGAAGATCATGTAGAATGAGTCGCATCACATCGTGGAGACGGTATTCCAGACGTATGCTCCAGCGATGATATCATTCCCATGATCGTGAAATTGTAATGGAGTGTATGTATACTATTTAAGAATCAAAATCATTTTAAAATAATCATATATAGTTATTATTTACACCATTATACCAATCCAAGTAAGGTGGTGGTGGAAAATAGATTACACCACGACATGGAGACGGTATTCCGTACGTACGCACGCTCGGTGAATTCGTTTTCCATAGGATGGATAGATGGTGAAATAGGGTTGATTCATACATATAATAATATATCAGTATATGAGTGATACTGATGTTATTACTTCATAGGGAAAAAACTAAATAAGAAGAAGTGTAAGAAGAAATAATGTTGAAAGAATCGGTAACAGACATTACCTCTTCTTTGAAGCGCCTCTTTGAGACCTCCTCTTAGGGCACTAAAATTAGTATTTGAAGAGGACCAGTACCTCTAGGATGTTTCTAGGGATGTGTAGAAGAGAATTGGGCAGGGTTTGGCCGATCTTGAATGCTCAATGTGGTGTTAGGAAGAGAGGGAGGGGGATCCCTTTTATAAGGTACGAGAGGGGCACCTTTAGAAAAACTAAATATATTATTTTATTATAAAGCCATATTCGTTTTTTAATAGATCCAAATTGATTTATTTCAAAGCTAAGGTGGGTATGGGTCTAAATCCTCTCATCAAATAGAGTTTATTCATGTTTAGGTCATTATATTAACCTTATCTTTTAGTTTTAACTCTTAGTTAATTAGATTGACATTTACCATGTCACTTTGTATTTTTATATTATATAGTTAATAAACATACCATACACATCCAAGAGACCCCCCAGTGGTCCATTAATGATACACCTATCATGATATAAGTATCTCTTCCAAACCTTAGATTTTTATGAATATAATAACAATTAATAATATAATATTTTTTTAGAACCTATTTTATGTCAATTTTGACACTATTTGGTAATTGATTTTTGTGAAAATCATAAAAGAATGATTAGTTTGAAAACAGTTAATTAAATAAACACTAACATATCATAGTAACATTGAAAATTATTTAAATTCATAAAAAGTCTCATATTACATTTATTTGGGTATTTATAACATCAATTATGTCTATATTTCATTAATAATATAATTACTGCATCATATTTGTGTCATAAATAAATTAAATTATTTAATGTCTAAAATTTAAAAATAAAATATCATTATGTATTAAATCTATTTATCTTTCTAATGAATATTTATAGTCGAATTTAACTTATGTATAACACTATATTAAAAATGATTTACTTATTAAATGTTGATTTAAACTATTTTAACCCTTCTTTAAATAAATTAATAATAAATTTTCTAATCTAATACAAGTGGTCCTAAATGGTCATATGTTATTCCGAAGGTTGTTTTTTGTTGAATTACACTTATCCAATATAATTAGGACATGTGTTAGGCTGATAATAATAACATTTTTACCCTTAATTACCCTATTTACTTTTAACTATTGTAAAAAAAGTAAAAAGTTACTATTCACCAAAAATTATTTTCATCTCATTGAACCTCATTTTACTTACTGACATCAACCGTGTCTCTATGATTTTTTAAATTCTATTCACAATAGCGGTAAAATTAAGCTTTATGTAAATTTGAAAATTCTCATAGGAGGTGGGTAAAAGACGGTGAAAAGTTCAATATAATTTTTATATATCTAAACATATTATAAAATGACTCCAATTAATTACATTGAACATATATAGGTATTATGTATCAATTTTGAACTAAAATAAATTTAAATAAAATAAATAATTATTTAAATAAAATGTCGGTTTTTAAATAGTAACCCGGTGTTTTCACTATTCATCAAAAATTGAATGTTTTCAGAAAAATACCAAAATTTTACCTTAGGTTAATTTCAATATTCCGAATCCAAAACTGAAGTTCATTTTGAAAAATAAAATTTAAAAAATTACAAAAAGTGGGTATTACTATTCATAATGGCTAGTTTTAATAATATTTTAATAGCATATCGTTGTTTAGTGCAACTCGGTATTGCGTACAACGCAAGCTATCAAGGAGGGCTGCAGTTGCGTGTAAAGAAAGCCAAGATAGTGTTCTGTATAGTGGAAGATTCCTTTGATGATTCACATTACAAAATATTTCTTATAAAAGTCTTGGGTGTTACAGCGGGGTGCCGTGAGGGCGGCTCGGCCGAGGGGTCTTGTGAGGGTGGCTCCGCCTGGGGGTGCCATGAGGGCGGCTCAGTTGAGGGGTGTTGCGAGGGTGGCTCCGCCAGGGGGTGTCTAGGAGAGAACGTGGCGGCAAGGCGGGGCCGCAGATAGTGGTGGTGGCATGGGTGGTGAGGTCGCGGGTCGCGGCTTGGCTGCGGTCAACAGTGGCGGCTCAGGTGGCGGCTTAGTAGTGGAGGGCAGCAGCGGCTCGGGTGGTGGCTCTTCCATGGATGGCAGCGTCGGCTTGGGGAGCATCTCAGCCGTGGATGGCGGCATTGTCTTGGGTCGCGAGGCCACAGTGGCGGTGACAACTTGGTTTAGTCAGCCTCTTACTTTGTTCGTCGTCGTGGTGTAATCCACTTTCTTTCATCACAAAGAACACAATATGGCAGAACGGTAGATGGTTCGGGCCATTATTGTTTGGCCCACACTCTCCACATTAGAGTGGTATCAAGCGACTCAACAAAATTAGGTGTCAAGAACAAAAAACTATTCAATTTAATAAGAATCGTGGAATAACTCATTTTGGTTGATCCCTATTTTCCATGCATTCGTAGAACGAGGAAAATAAATAATAGAAATCAAGAATTTAATATTAACCCCTTCCATGGATTTTTCGTTAACATTTGAATGAGAAGGAAGTACAGACGTATATTCATCATAGATGAAGACGTCCCACATCAGAGGAAGTAGAAGATATTGACGTTCGTCGTGCCTGCCACACGCCTCTGATCCTGGGCTCATTCATTGGTTCTTCTATGTCGAAGGGGTTCTTCATTAGAGAGAGCATTCTTCGTTGGGGGATGGGATTCTCCATTATTATCTAAATTGTTCTCTCCTTCCCTATTTCCCACAAAAATAAATAGGTGACAATATAATTTAACATAAGAAGAAATTATGTTGTCACACACAGACACATGTCAGAAAAATTTAATGTATGGCGTTGGCACAATTAATGTGGAGGACGCTCCAAAGGCTCCTCCACATCAAAGATGGAGTTGAAAGGTTTCTACCTCATTAAGATGGGAGTTCAATAGGTTTAAACCTTGAGTGGTTCCCACCACCATAACCTCTAATGGGAGGTTAGGCTTGGGTGGTCCCAACATATGAAACTTCAACCTGTGTGTTTCAAAGAAAATTAAAATAAAATGGTACGCACATTTTCTTTCTTTTCACGAAAAACACTAAAACAATTAACATTCACTCTCGACAAAAAAATGTCGAGGTGAAAGACTTCTTAAGAGAATACCGGTGTTGCGAGTTCAACGGTTCCCTCGTATATCAATTCTGATAACCAGTTCAAATGTTAGAAAAACCAGCTTGCGTGTTTAATGAACGTACCCAAAATAATGTTCAGAAATCCATTTTGGGCACTCTGGGCCTCCGAATCATGAGCTGTAAATTTTAATGGACTCGTAAAATTCCCATTTATTTAAATAAATATTTACATGTAAATTATTGGTCGTTAAATTGTCCCCACCTCAGGGAATTACATCCCCATAAGCCATAACTCCCAACTAGGTAAACAAGTCGGGGTACTGAGCACATATCTGAGCCTCCTGCTCCCATGATCTCTCTTGGAGGTTCCTGTACTGCCAACGAATGTGCACCAAAGGTATCGACCATCCATGAAGTACCATCTCTTGTCAATCCTCAATCTCAACCAGAACCACCGTAATAGTCACCCCATCATCGACGTCCAAATCTCCATGGTTGATGATGTGGGAATGGTCGTGCATGTATCTCCTCAGCTGCGATACGTGGAAGACGTCATGCAATCGGTGCAACTGATGTGGAATAGATAAGAAGTATGACACCTCACCAACTCTACTGAGGACCTGAAAAGGACTGAAGAATCTCAAAGATAACTTACCACCTTGGCCAAATCTCCATAATCCTCATCAAGGTGAGTCCCATAGAAACACATGGTCTCCATCCATGAACTCCAGAGGTCTCCATATCTTGTCAGAATACAACATCTGCCTGCTCTGTGAAGTCTTCATCCACTTTTGGATGATCTGTAACTTCTCTGTGTTCACTCGTACCATCTCTCATCCCACTAGTGCTGACTCCCCTTGGTCTGTCCAGCACAAAGGTGATCTGCAAGGTCACCCGTATAATGCCTCAAAAGGATCCATACCAATGGGGGAGTGATAGCTTTTTTTGTATGAAAACTCCACCAATAGAAAGTTATCCTCCCAACAATGACCAAAGTCAAGGACCCATGCTCGTAGCATGTCATCGTGGGTCTGAATGGTCTACTTAGTCTGGCCATCTGTCTGAGGATGAAGGCGATTCTCAAACGAAGATCTGTCCCAAAAGCCTCCTGCAACCTCTTCCCTAGCCAAGAAGTAAAACACACATCTTGATCGAAGAAAATATTCGAGGGTACTCCATGAAGCCACAAAATCTCTTGCACATAGAGGCATCCCACGATCTCTACTGAACTCTTCTCTCTGATCTGTAGGATGTGGGCTGACTTGGTGAGTCGGTCGACGATCACCCAAATCGAGTCATGACCCCAAGATGTATGTGGATGTCATATCACAAAGTCCATGGATATCCCATCCCACTACCACTCTAGGACCTCTAAAAGTTAATCAATCCTACTGGTACCTATGCACCTCCTTCACTTACGTATAAGTGAGGGACTGAGAAACAAACTCTATTACTCCTTTCTTCATTCTCGAACACCAGTGTTGTCATCAGATATCTTGGTACATCTTCGCCACTCCTGGATGTACTACAATAGGGGATGTGTGGAAATCACCCATAAGTTCATCCTAAAGTGACACCGGTACCATGGGACGTCCGTTGAAGATAATGATGTGCTCCCTACCTTTATAAAATCCATCTGGAGCCTACCCTATGGATATCTGATTATGTCAAGCCTAACAATCAGCATCCCCACGTTGCACCACCCTGACTTGCTGAAGATGTGGGGGAGTGACTGTAAGAGACTAAAGAAAAGAATCTCCATATTGATCCAAAATGGATATCTATAAAGCAGCAAGCCACTATGTCGCCTCAACTAGAAGATGTATTCCAGATCTCCTGCTGAGTGAAACTACTACAATATTCCCATTCCTAGGAGTATAGACTATATCTAATTCTTAGTCCTGGAAGAACACAAGCCAACGTCGTTGTCTTAGGTTCAGATCCATCTTATAGAAGATATACCTAAGAATCTTTTGATCTGAGTAGACTGTAAAACAACCGCCCATCAGATAATGTCGCCGCATATTCAAGGTACTGCTGCTAACTCCAATTCATGGGTAGCGTAGTTCTGCTCTTGTTGTCTCCACTATAGAGAACCATATGAGATCACCACTCGCTTCTATATTAGGAAACATCCTAGCCTGGTCCATGATGTGTCGCAGTATACTACGTACCCTATGCCCTCCTCCAAAAGCATCAAGATGGGTACAGTAGTCAGACATTTCCACATCTCTTGATAAATCTGCTGGGATCTCTCCGACCACACAGAGGGGTTTCCGATTTTCATCAACGCTGATAGAGTTGATGCTACTCTAGATAAATCTAGAACAAATCTCCTGCAGTATCTAGCCAAACCGAGGAAACTCCGTACCTTTGTCACACTCCTGGGTGGATCCCATGAATGTACCACCTCAATCTTTGCTGGCTCAACTGTCACTCTATTCTCCGATATGACATGTCCCAGAAATTGAACCTCTCATATCCAAAATTGGAACTTCGAGAGATTACCATAAAAATGGTTCTCTCAGAGTGTGTCCTGTACTACCTGCAAATGATAGAAATGCTCATCTTTTGTAGCTGAGTAGATCAGATTGTCATCGATGAATACTTATAGAAAGTGATCAAGGTATAGATGAAAGAACCTATTCATGAGTTCCATGAATCCTGCTGGATATTTGATTACAACTAATGGAATATCAAATAACATGTAATGGTCATACCAAAATATGAAAGATATCTTATGCATGTCCTCCTCTCATACACTAAGCTGGTGATATCCTGATATAAGGTCTATCTTCGATAACAACTATGCTCCCTTCATCTGATCATAGAGGTTGTCAATCCTCAAAAGTGAGTACTTGTTCATCACATTCACCTAGTTTAGGCACAAATAGTCGACACAAATCTCCCATCCACTTTCTTGGTGAAAAAAATTGGGGCTTCCCAAGGTGAATCACTGGGCCAAATGAATCCCTTCCCATGCAAGTCCTCTATCAACACCTGCTGCTCACGAAGCTCTGCGGGAGCAATTCGATACACTGGTGTAAATATTGGTGATGTCGTGGGGTACAAGTGAATGTAAAATTCCACCTCTCTGTGAGGAGTTAGACCTATAACATCATCAGGGAAGACATCCACATACTGGTCCACCACTACAGGATATCTTAGAATCTCCACATCAACTGCTCTGAGGGTAAGGCTAGCCAACTGATGAGTGATCAACTGCTCTATCTCCTCCAGATAAGTCCATCCTATGCTATAAAGGCTCCCTTCTCGCCAGTGAAGGTAAACAAAGTCCCATCCGGGTAGACACACCGCACATTGTGCCTCATATAGTGATACTGATAATGGAATGTAGATAAACAATCCATACCCCAGATGATGTCATAAGGCCTCGACGATGCTACTAGGAAAACACAGTCGAAGAACTTGCCTCCTAGATTAAGCTCGTACTACCAGAACAAATGCGTAATTGTCAAATCTACTCCCGTAAGAGTCTCTAGTTTTAAGGATCGAGTCAACGACTCCATCAGAATCTCCATGCTCCGAACGAGGGAAGTGAAAATAAAATAATGACTGTCACCTATGTCTATAAGTATTGCAGCTAAGGTGGAGTATACATAGATTGTCCCTCGTATCATCTCCAAAGTGCCGTGATCATAGGACTCAGCTGCCAAGAGCTAGGATCTCCCCTATCCACCTGCTCCCTACGGTCGTTGTGTAATTCTTGGTGGTGGTGGTAGTAACATCTCAAAATGATGCCCACTGCCAGCTGCAAGACTAGCTCCTTTTCCATGTCTTCTTGCTCCCTATGGACCTCCTCGGTCGAACCTCTGTCTTTTCCTGGCCGGTCCTTCGATCATCTATTGATCATCCGCAAAATGGGTCAGACAGTTAGGAGCCTTGTGACCCACCCCACCGTATGTGTAACATTGTCCACTCCTAGCATGACTGGCACTGTCTCTTGTTCCCCGCACAACCGACCATGAATCAAGGCGTTGTCCACTAGTAGGTCTGGTCCTTTTGGACCACTACGAAATCTGTCTACTTCCAGCTGTAGGAGACTCCACTACGTGAAGACTCGTGGGGGGTCTCACTTCTGGAGACTACTCAGCAATAAAACACTCCACTATGAGGGATCTCTCTAACACCCCGTCTTGCGTCAGGATGCTTTGTGAGATCATCAATGCCTTGATCTCTAGCCTAAGTCCTTACTCGAAGGTCCGAGCCCAAAATAATGGGTCCCGCAGCATATATATGGAATAGAGTGAAAGGTCAGTGAAGCTCCCTGAGTACTGAGCCATAGTCATGCTGCCCTGCTACAGATGAAGTAGCTCATGTATGCGCACTTCACGAAGAGTCACTGGGACAAACTCTGCCTGAAAACGGCACTCAATGTCTGCCCAGAGAAGCATCACCTCATCATAAACTTGGAACATCATGCTCCACCATCTTTTTGTTGCTTCTTGTATAAGGATGGCAGAAAAGATCACCATGAGATCAATGGGTGTCCCTACCAGTCAAAAAACTCTCACTAAATCATCTATCCAATCCTCAGTTGCTTGTGGGTATGTATCTACACTAATCCTGGGTGGCCTATGCCACTAGAACTTGTGCAACGTGATCATGTGGCATGCACCATTTACTATTGGGGCTAGTGGCATCAGTGACCCATTAGGGAGTGGTACTGCTGGTGCCTCTGCAGGTTCCCCTACTGGAAAAGGGCCCTACACCCAGACCTCATCGCTCGGTGGGCTATCAGTGTGTACAACTCTTGGAACCCTATATGGTTGTCTGCATGGAGGCATCCTGAAAATAAACAGGTGGTACACAGTTAATATGTTATACCTGGTGAGCTGACTCAAAGGATTTCAATGAAAACTCCTCAAAATACACATGAAATTAGTGTTTTCATGCACTTAGTCAGAAATCAGATGTCAGGGTCCTAGTGTATGGATATTTTGGTCGCCGCACCAACACTGGATTCCATAAACTGATTTCCACACTCACTACACATAACACTATTATTGTTAAAAAAACAATCATAGTTATATTTTCTGTGGTCGAACTGTCTTCTCTGATACCAATTTTCCACAACCCTTCCCCCACGGCCTGGGGGCTGACTACCCCAATACCGCCTTCCATAGGCCTGGGGTGGTGACTAGCACCGAAGGCGTATTCACTAAAATTGGGAAGTCATTTCCCTAATAAAATGTAATAAACACAACCAAGCACATAGCACGTTACAAACTCTAGTAAATTAAATAGTAAACCGAGTTAGTAAAGTAAGTTAATGGGTCCAGAATACAAGACCAACTAAAAAGTATAAGGAAAACCAGATTTTACAAGTTGAATGATAGGTGAAAAGCAGCTCCTGTATCATCCACCCAGATTCCTACATGGAGGGTTGGTACATCTCAGGAATGTCCATATATGTGGTTCGCCTCGTCTAACATCCACCTCCGAGCAGCCTCCAGTCCTGGTACCCTCTTCCTCAGTCAGTGTTGTTCATTTGTTTTCCTCAAACACAACATGGTGCAGGCATAGCCCGTGCAGGGGTGAGTATAACAATACTCAATAGGGACCCAGAGACCTTCAAGGTCTCAGAAACCCACAAATGATAAACCAAAACATATTAAAATGACATATAACTCTACTTAGGTATATGCCTATAAATATACCTAAGTTATCATGTTATCCATCTCAGTAAGAAGGAAACATAGAGGTAAGGACTCATCTCACACCAGGTATATCTGTTAGTACAATAGTAGAGATTATTAGATATAAATAGTAAATCATATTATTCTATTAAGAGGCTCTACAGCTGACCTGCGGAGAATTGATAGGAGCTGACCCACACCGGATCGCTAGGAGCTGACCCACACAGAATCGCTGGGAGATGACCCATAGTGGATCACTAGGAGATGACCCACATAAGAACCCAGGGAGCTGACCCACACATTATTTCTAAGAGTATACCCACACAGGATCCCTGGGAGCTGACCGACAAAGGATTTCTCAGAGCTGACCCACATAGGATCGCTCAGACCTGACCCACAATATATTTCTAGGAGCTGACCAACACTGGATTACTAGGATTTGAATCACAAAATATTCCTAGAAAATGAACGAAAGTGGATTGCTAAGACCTGACACAATGAGAATCACTAGAAGCAGACCCGTACAGGTTTTCAAGGAGCTGATTTGCACAGGATATCATGGAGATGACCCTCATAGGATCGCTAGGAGCTGACCTGCACTGGAACGCTAGGAGCACTCTTCTCTTCACAACCAGCTACTGGGTTTCAATAACAGGTGTGCTTCTCTCCAAGAGAGTCCATTTCCCAAGACACTGGTCAATTCTCTAACTTCCATGATGTCACACGAAAAGTATCTCAATGGTTTTCAATGTCATAAGGGTCTCAACGCAGCAGACAGTGCATCAATCAGATGCTCAGTTTGTGATTTATTAGCCTTTTAGTTTTGGGGCCCGGTTGGATTCATGCTCGATCCAACCGGGCCATACCCCATCATAATCCAAACCTTTATTGGGGTATACTCAAAGGTATGGTCTCACACTGAGGTTTCAGGTGCCACTGACAGTTCATCAAATAGTCATCTGGTGCCAAAGTAATTTCCAAAATAGCGTAAATGTGTCATAGTGGGTCGGGGTCTGGTCTGACCCGGCCCGACCCGTTGGCTCCGACCCAGCCGATTACATGGCCCAACCTTTTGGACGGTCTGGAATGCCATGAGGGGTCACTGAGGGCCGTGGGGGTGGGGGGTTTTGCCTGGCGGCTTGGCCGCGGAGCGTTCTGTGAGGGCGTCTTGACCGAGGGGTGCCATGAGGGAGGCTCGTCCTGGGGTGGCTCGGTGAGGCCATGGGAATCGCGACATGCTTGCAGACAGTGACGACAGCTCGGGGGGTTAGGTTGTAGGTGATGGATCAGCTGTGGATGGAAGTGGCTTAGGCGGCGGCTCAACCATGGATGGCGGTGACGGCTCGGTCGTGGACGGAGGAAACGACTTGGATGACGAGTCTGCGGTGGCATCTCGGGCAGCTGCTCATCCGGGGTCGGCAGCAGTGGCTCGGTTGGCAGCTCAGGTGACAGCTCGTCAATGGATGGTGGTAGCATCTCGGGCGGGGAGGCCATAGTGGCGGCGGTGGCATGGGCGGTGAGGCGCAGCGACAACAACATCTCTGTTTAGCCGACCTCTCTCTTCGTTCATCATCGTGGTGTATGCCACTCTCTTCCATCATGAAGAACAAGTTAAGGAAGAACGGTGGAGGGGTCGGGACATGTTTGTTTGGCCTACACCCACCGGGTATGAACGGTAGAAAGAGACTCAACAAAATTAGTAGGCAAGAATGATAAACTCTTTAATTTAATACGAATCATGGATCAACTTGTTTTTGTAGATCCACGTTATCCATGGTTTCCAAGAACGACGAAATTAAATGAGAGAAATCATGAATTTAATATTAACCCCCTAACATGGATTGTTCATTGACGTTGTCGCGAGAAGGAAGTACAGACGTAGATTCTTCGTAGATGTAGACGTCCCATGTTTGAGGAAGTCTAAGATATCGGTGTTCGTCGCACCTTCTGCATGCCTCTGATTCCGGTATCATTCGTTTGTTCTTCATAATCGAAGTCGTTCTTAGTCGGCGAGAGAATTCTTCTTTCGTGGATGAGATTCTCCACGATTCTCCAAAGAGTTATCTCCTTCTCCTTTTCCAACCAAAAGAAAGAGGTTCCAATTTAATTAATCTTAAGAAGAACTAATTGTGGCACAAACAAACACATGTTGGAAAATATTAATGTATGGCGTTGGAAAAATTAATGTGAAAGAAGATCAAGAGGCTCCTCTACATTAATGAGGGTGTTGAGAGGTTTTTCCCTCTTTAAGAGGGGTGTTCAAGAGGTTTAATCCTCGGGTGTTCCGCACCACCATAACCTCTCATGGGAGGTTAGGCACAGGTGGTCCCTACATGTGAAACATCCCCATGGGAGTTTCAAAACAAAATAAAATAAAATGATACAAACTTAATTTTATTTTATTCTTTTCACAAAAAACCCCAAAAATTTAACTTTCACCCAAAACCAATTACTATCGAGGTGAAAGTCTTCATAAGAGAATATTGGAGCTGTTATTTCAACGGTGCCCTCATATTTCGATTCTGATCACCAATTTAATTGTTAGAAAAACCCACCTGCACTTTTACTGAATGTACCCAAAATAATGTTCGAAAATCCATTCGGGGCACTCTGGGCCTCAAAATCACACTACATAAATTTTTGCAGATTTCTAAAATTCCCATTTATTTATGAAAATTTCATGGATATTCCTGGTCTTTATAATTTTAGAGTATTATATTTTTAGGTACATTCTTAATGTAGCGGCATACAATAAAATATTGTTCATCAATGATTCCATATGTATTTTTTCCCTTATCATATTTAATATACTCAAGAAGTGTAAATTTTTAGATAAATGGATATTAAAAATAGTCAAAATCATAATGATATATTATTTCTCCTTAGGGATTCCCTAAAAATATTGACATGAAAAATTATCATATTTTCATTCATAAGGGATTTTTTTTTGGTAAATGTGGGTGACAAATGATTTCTGGGTTAATGTAATAATGATTCATTTCATTATTTAAAAGTTACTACATTTTAGGGGAAATCCAAAATTGGATACATTAATGAAATTTTCTCTCAAATAAAATACTGAATAACTATGTAGAAAGGAAAATTAATACCTATGCCTTGATGAGTTAGTATTTTAAATCTGCCATCATCGTTAAAATTTTCTTTTCTTGTATACTATATAAATATAATATTGATCATATCAATATATAAAATACATTAATTAAAAACTATGTTTAGAGTATTTGTATCATGTAGAAGAATATTGTTATTATTTATTATAATTCAAAAAAAACCTATCATTTTGGGAGGGATTCAAATTAAGAATATGAAATTCTTCATGGATTCTCTCAAAATCTATTTCATACAGAAGATCATAAATCATAACGATAATATCTTTTATTAATTGAATGATAGACTTATATTTATAATTAAATGAGGGAACATAAAATAATTGGAATCATTTATTTGGATTATTTAGAAGAAAACATATTATACTTCCATGGTTCATTCTAGAATGATTATTTATCAATCTAATTTTCACAAATTCATGCCTAATAATTAGACATGTACACATATGATCAACCATATCCTTAGTTTATATGAGATATATTTATATATCTCAATTAAAGAGCAAACATCTATTGAGATTTATTTAATTTAAAAATATATTATTTATTCAAAAAAAACTTCATATGAAAAACTAATTTGGGAACCAATGTATTATATTTTATTATATTATATATAGTTATACCACTTTTTCCTTTGAAATTGCATTACATTTTTCAAATTTTTAGAAGATTAATAAGTAGTGTTTTAATTCCATTAGGATCTGGTTCATGTAGAGAAGGTCAAATAATCATCGCCCCATTAATAAATTTATTCAACAAGATTGATTCCCACTTTATTCAAAATGTAATATATATCATCAATATAGATAAGATATTGATAATTTATTTCATTTTTTCCTAGATGATATTTCATTATATTTCATAATCTATGATATTTTTGAACATAATAAATTATCAGATTCTTAGAGTTTCACATTTATATTTATATTGGATCATTTATCTATGTATATTTGATTGAAATTCATCACTTAATATAGGATTCAACGTAATTCATATAAATAAAATGGTATTATTTTCAATGATGATTCTCATTTACTGTATATTATGATTTATATCAAGGAAACAAACTCTCTTTTGATGGGAAAATGTCAGAACAACATTCAATGTTTAATAATTTTTTAGAAGATTGGTATAACTAGAAATTTCACCAACACTACAACTCTATTAGAGATAATCTATCTTTTTCATACTATTATATTAAAATAATCAATACAAAGTGGGCTTCTAAAAACAATCAATATATTTCCAAATGTAGATAAATTTTATGGGTTGTCTCTAGTCTCTGCTTTATTTTTTTATGACACTTTAAGATAAACATACATTCATGAGGAGAAGATACATATAATTATTATGGATTTCATAGTGGATATGAGAAAGGGATGAGGTACTATATGGAATTATTGTAAATCATCATGTCTTATACATTCCATCAAAACTACTCAGTTACAACATTCATAAAGATTGATGTCGTATTGGATTATTTTCACTGAGAACATTCATTTAATCAATGGAATAAATACTCATATTTTATTTGAAGGTAATTTTATATTGGTTCCCTTAGAAAATAAATGGGTTTCTTTTTACTACATTACTCGGTTTACTAAAATGCTTATTTAAATTTATTTAAAAGATAAATATATAACACTCAAAATTATATTATGTATTTGTGTATTATTTAGGAGAAAATACCCTTTAGATTTATGATCTCATTTCCCCAAATCAAATAAAATATTTATTGAATTTTTTAATTAAACTATATGTAAAACAAGATGTTTTATATTTTTTTATATTCTATTTTTATATTATTTGATTATTTATATTTTCTTTTGTTAATTAATATAATTTTTACACATTTTAAAACTTTTTTTAGGTTTTAATTTAGATAAAAATAAAATAAATTTATTGAAAATTTAATTATTCTTTTTTCGAAAAATAATATTTTTCAGGAATTTAAATTAATTTCAAAATAGAAAATTATTAAAAAAAAATCTTTTTTATTGGAACAAAGATATTTTAAATATTTTTTATAATTAATTAAATTATGAAATAAATTTTTTGGATTTATTTTTTACCTTTTTTTACTTATTGTTATCAAATTGTTTATATTTAGAGTTTTATATTCTTTATTTTAGTATTATTATTGTTTTTTATATAATTCATTTTACATTTTTATGAAATTAGTATTCATTTAAATTTGTAGATTTATTTCAACATAATATTAAATATTTGTATTATCCTTAAAAAAATTCCTAATTTTTAAAATTTCTATTACTGTATATTATTTTTTTCTCCATTTTAAATTATATATATATATATATATATTTGTGTGTGTTTTAAAATTTTATTATTTGGATATAAAATAATTTTTTAAAAATTATGGTCTCTTTTCTACTTATTTTAATATAACATCATAACTCATTTTCTTAATTTATTTTTATATTTTTTTTCTAGAACATAGTTTTTATACACTTTCTTTAAATTTATATGGATGAAAAATATTTTTTTATTAATATCCATTTTCTTTTTCACTTATGTAAACTAAATAAATTATGTCTTGATTTATTTAGTGAATTTAAACATTAATTTATATTTTCAATTTATTTTCTTTAAATTTTTAATGGAATAAATTTTTACTTATTTGTTAATTTATTAAAAAATTTTGTTATATAATTTAGATTATGAGATATTTTTGTAGGATTGAAAATATGATGTAGACTGTAAAAATACAAGATGGGGGAAGGGTGAATTGTATACATTAAAAATTAATTTGGAACTTTTGATGCTATTAATGTTTAACGAAGTTAAACAAGTTAAATTCACAATACCTCTTAGTTTTAAAAACATGCTTGATTTCAGAAACGTGGTTTCAGAAATGAAACTTACAAAAAGTTTACCAAGATAAAGATTCTAATTTAACATTTATAGAATCTTACAAACTAGATTATATGTATATGAATGTATAATATAGTAATACATTACTCAAAAACCAATATGTAGTGAAAAACGTGATACAATACAAGTAACTAGTAGTGAAACTTCTAACCTAAAGAGAAGGGTATCCAAAAACCTTGGATAAAGGACCCTTGATTTATACTTACAATAAAGTTTGTCTTATCCACACTAGGGTAAGCCCTCGATACAAATATCGGAGTCTGACTTGCCAACTCTACAAACCATCAATCGCCATGGTAGTCAATACCTCTGTATTCTTGTCCCCATATTCCCTTGAATGTACTCAGCAACATTCAGAGTTACACGAATCAATTCTAAACAAGGTGTTCAATACACACAAAGTATGAACATCTCTCTCTCTATAAATCACTTTAACAACTTGTAATATGTAGAGTCATAAAACAGTAGTGAGCTTGTTCAAACGAGATCCAATTTATAGGCACATCTTCAATGGTCAGCTCCCTCCTCCAATAGTCAAATTTATCCATGAATTTCGGAAGGACATGTACACGTGTCACTAAGACAAAGTTTGGTTAGAAATAGAATGCATGAAATTGTTTTGTAATTCAAACCAGAGTAAGGAAAAATATGGGTTCTTAACCAAATTCAATTTTCAGAGTGTATGGTAAAATATAAGTTGGAAGTCCAACCAAAAACACATTCGGTGTCTATAATACATTAGTATTCAGATTGTGTATTTATAAGAATTCAAAACCTTAATTCTATTGAATTCTAGATTCTGATTTTCAAGGAAATTCTGATTTAAAATTCATAAGAATTTTGAGTTTGAATTCATAGAATTCAAAGTTTGAATTCATAGAATTCGGAGTCAGAACTCAGAAAGTTCGGTGTCTGAATTCAGAGAATTAGGAGTCTGAATTCAGAACGTTCAGAGTCTGAATTAAATGAATTCAGAGTCTGATTTATGAAAGTTCAGAGACATAATTTAGAGAATTAGGGACCTGAATTTGGATCCTGAAAATGAATACTCTACATCTATGTATTTATAAGATACCGAGGTTTTAGTTACAAAACCGAATTTTATACTTTGAACGAAAAATTAATTAGATTATAATATGAACAATGAAAACATGGTAAGGATAAATGTCCTTGAGGAAGGAATATTTCGTTATGAAAAAAAAATAATTTAATGAGAAAATTTCATTGACGAAGGAAAATTTAATTAAGGAAGGAAAATTTTCCTAAATATGATAAAGAAAATTTCTTTAAGATAGAGTTTTTGTGATTTTAAAAAGAAAAAATAATCTAAAAGTCATAAGGAAACCATATTGAATAAATAATATCCCCTTTTTTATAAAGCACAAACATCCTTATGAAAAAGAATATAAAGACTTAGATGAATTTGCCTGGATGTTGAAATTAAAACTTACCTCCCTTAACACATGGGAAATGATGAATATGACTTACTCCCCCTTAGGCTTTGGAAACACTAAGGATCATATTCTTGTTTTCTTGATTGAGACATATAATTTTATTCTGTAATAAAATCTTCTTGGATAATAACTCCCCCTTAGATGAACTCCCCCCTACATAGGGAAATTTATTATTTTATATAGGATTCTTTTTTAACATTTCTTTATTTCCCTTTGTGATTTTCCAAAAAAAATAAAGGGAATAGAAAAGGAAATATGGTTCCTAAAATATTAGTACAAGACAACCAAAAATATAAAGAGAAAACCAAAATTTCAATACTATTGGGAAAATTTATACATGTTAGGAATACAAAAAAGATCAGAATTGAGCAATTTTATCCTTCCTTCTCCTTCAACATCAACTTCTATACTATGGTTTTGAGCTTCTTGAGTTCTTTGTGATCCTCCTCTGTAGGTTTGAGAAGCTGATCCTGATCTTCTGTTTTCTTCTCTAAGGATTTGATTTTTCCTTCCCGAGCCTTAAGTTATTCTGTCTATCCCTTTAGAAGTTCTTCTTCCTTCGAAATTTTTTTCTTGATTTCTATACTAATATCTCTTTCCCTCTTCATACTTTTAGAAACTGAATACAACTTCATATTCTGATATTTTACTTATTGCTTTCGAGAATTCTCTTCCAGAGTTATCTTTTCCTCAAATCAACTTGTGAGATCATTGATCTTCACATCTTCAGTGTCAAATGCATCATTGGCACTTTCATGGAACTCAACAAAAATTTTCATCTCTTCTACTATCCTCCTTGACCAGCTTTTCAACTTTTTCCATGACCTTTTATAATCTTTATAGCTAATAAGAAAAATCTTCATGTCTGCCTCTAGTTTATCACACTTATAAATCACCAAGGATACTGAATCTGATTTTTGATTTAAGGTGTATTGAAGCATCTGACATATTGAGTCTTTGCTAGGAAATATTGGTATATTCACAACAAGATTATCTAAAGAATATACTACAAAATCATGTCCAAGGGAGTATGATTCCGAATTAGAGATTTTTCCTAGTGAGGTTTCTTTTACAAACTCAGCATCATTCCACTTTGAAGAACCAAAAACATCACTCTTCATTACCAAAACCATGGATGGTGTATCAACTACTATATGTTTTCCCTAACCAGCCTTTAGAATGACTTCCTCTTGATCAAGAGATTCATGTTCACTATCACATAGCTGAAGGATTTTTTCTTCATCAAATTCTTCTTTTTGGGATCCAACCTCAGTATCCTCCGGGTGAATGGAATATTTATTGATGCTTTCTTCTTAATATGGTTGGTCAATGTCATCTTCAGGATTCTCATCATTCTTCATAGGAGTAGCATATTTTGATGATTCAACTTGAGCAGTTTAGAATGATAATTTCCTAAAATGGCTTCCCTTCTCATGAAAATCATCAAATTGCTTTATCAGATCTTCAATATCACCACTACATTATTCTTCATTTTCTTCTACTTATTTTTCTTATACATCCTTTTCTTAATATTTTTGCAGAGTCACAAACTTCTTACCCGGTGTCTCAAGTAATGATTCTGCCAAGAATGATTTTGGTACCCGAAAATTCATGGAAGCTTTCTCGGCAGCCTTTAGAAGAGATTGAACTAATTCAGCCTCAGACAACTTCTTATTCCTATTGTCTTTCCCTTTCTTCTCAATCTCTTCAGTTTCCTTATCCCACCAATATTTTGCTTCAGCAGGGTCCAAGACAAACTTAGGCTCCCCTTATTTCTGATTTCCCTTGACTTCTCTCCGCATTTCTATAACTTCCTCAGGATATGATTTTTGATTATTCAGAATCGGTGTTGTGGATTGAGTTTCCTTAGCCACATGGGTTTTTTCATTATCATAAAAATCCTTCAACATTCTCTTCCTTCCACCCCTTTTGAGGTCCCAGCTACCTCCTGTTTCTTCAGTAAGGATTCTGCCTCCTCCTCAGTCAAATCATAATATTATTCAGATTCTTTTGAAAATCCAACTGTCATCATTCTCAAAGTATCATTACTTAACAGTATAACTTTTGAAATTCCTCAACATAAATTTCCAAGATATTTTTTGAATATTCTAGACACCAAACAATAACCTTTGATTGAATGGATGGATACATAATAATCTCAGACTTCATATTTCCATTATTTATATTCTCAATCATAACCAAGATATGCTTATCCAAGTTTATCTTCATTATGTTTAACAAGAAATGCAGAATATAAATATCACATTTTTTCAATGGATCTTTGTATCATTTTCATGGTATGAAAAATCCTTGAATCCACAATTATAAAATTTGATAATTTATAGTCATGTGACGAATCTTCGGAGTCTTCACTTCTGAGATACCAAGGCATTCCATGGCCTACAACTTATCTAAACTTCCTTGAACATTAGGTAGCTTATGAGAACAAAAATTAGCTTCCCCTTGAAAAGGAATACTACCCAAACATGCATCCTTGGTTTTATAAAGTGAATATGTCTTTCCATAACACTTGAAAGAAAATATACACCTCCCTTCTTCCATTAAGAAAACTATTGACTCATAGAATTATATTAACAATTCTCAATATAAAAAGTCCTGATCTTTTGGGTTTTAAGTGAAAAAACTTTCCCACCCATTCATCATTAAGTTCTTAGTGATAATAGAATCATAATTTACAAAAAAACACATCGGATCAAATAACATTTCTCTGTATATCTTCCTTTCAGATATTGGATTGATAGTTTACATATCATTTTTATAGGAGACATCGGCAGACATTCGAAAGTAAGAATGATCATAGAAGTTCAGAATGGGCTTTTGTAGAAGGGAAGAGTTTCAGCACGCACATGCATGAGTTTTAATGTGGGACATCATTCAGTAGCCCTTTATATATGCAATTGAGGTGACAATTCAACTTCTATACTCAATCCAACAATTGAAAAACCTTTTGATCAGATCTAACAGTTGAGATGATAGTTGGAAATGTTTTTGATAGAATCTGATCTATTGTGGTTTTTTAAAGAAAAAAATTTATATTTAAGAAAAAAATTGAATATAAAAATGAAAAAATTGGTAAAAATATCAACAAGTAAAAAATTATTATGAAAATGTTGGAAATGAAACATTCATTTCGGATAGATAGGAAGATTATTCGTATTTAGAAAAATTCTTCTTCAATATTTTAGATTTTAAAAATTTTGATTACAAATTTTTTTTAAACTACGAAAATGTTATTATGAAAAATATATCTACAAAAAGTTTCATTATAGAAAGAAACAAAAAATAATTTCCATTACGAATATTTTAAAATACAAAACTCTTCAATATGAAAATTTTTGAACTACAAAAATTTTCGTTACAATAAATTTTGAACTAAATAATCTTCATTAAAAAAATATTAATACAAAAATATTCATTACGAAAAATTTTGAACTACAAAATTATTCAATAAGAAAACTCTTGAACTACAAAAATCATCATTTTGAATAATTTTAAACCACAAAAAATCATCATTACGAAAAATTTGAAAATGAAAAATTATAGCTATCTAACAATCAAATGTCATCCCCCTATGAAAAAAGATCCTTACTGTTAAGAGATTAGTTTCAATAGGATGTTAACATGGAGGATTACCTTATGTTTATCATTTTTAACATCAATTTAATGTATTCAAATCTATCGGAGGATAATGATTTCAAGAATATATCAGCAAGATGATCTTGTGTTCTGATAAATAGAAGAATGATATCTCCTTTTTGTGTATGATCCCTAGGAAAGTGATACCTAATATCTATGTTTTTTGGATGAGAGTGGTGTGCAAGAGTTTTACTTAAGTAAATGTCACTAGTATTATCACACAAAATTTTTGTTTTGGTAAAACACATACAGTAAATTGTTAGGGTTTGTTGAATCCACAACACTTGAGGACAACAACTTCCAGCAGCTACATATTAAGCTTCGGTAGTGGAAAGTGCTACTGAGTGTTGACTTTTTCATGACCAAGAAACTAATTAATCTACTAATAAATGAAAAGTTATAAATGTAATTTTCATATCCATTCTATATCCACAAAAGTCATCATCCAAAAATCTATTTAAAACAAAATCATTTCCAGAAGTATAAAAGAGTCATAGATCCATGGTTTCCTTTTAAGTAGTGGAAAATAATTTTCACTACCTTTAAATGTGATTCCTTATGATTTTATTGATATCTTTCACATAATAATACTAAAAATATTAATTCTAGATGACTAGATATCAAGTAATGTAGACATCTTATCATACCTCTAAAAGATTTTTGATCATCTGGTTTCCCAGCATCATCAAGATCATGTAAATTTGAGGTACCAATAGGAGTACTTATACTCTCTGTGTTGTCATATCTATACTTTTTAAGATGATATTTAATATACTTATGTTGGGATATATAGATTCTTTCTGGTTTTTGAGAAGTTTTAAAACCGAGGAAATTTTTTAACTCACCCATAATACCCATTTCTAACTCAGATTTCATTAAATCTGCAAAGGAATCAGTTAAATAATTCTGAGTTGAACCAAATATAATGGCATCATCATAAATTTGAACAATCAAAAAAATATCATTCCTTATAAAAAGGGTTGGATCAAAATTTCCCTTAAAATAATTATTTTGAAGCAAAAATCGCGTTAGTCTATCATGCCAAGATTGAGGGTCTTGATTAAGTCAATATAATGATTTGGTAAGTTTGTAAACATGTTCAGAATGTTTTGTATATTTAAAACTAGGTTGTTTTTTGACAAAAACATTCTCTTGAACAAAACCATTAAGGAAAGCACATTTATCATCCATTTGAAAAAGATTGAAATTGAAGAATACTACAAAGGCAAGTAGAATATGAATAGATTAAAGTCTAGAAAATTGCGAATTGGTATACATAGGTCTTTCAACCAAGGTCCATAATTTATTCCATTTGAATTAATTTAGCTCATCTGGCATAGCTTCAATCCAATCATCATCACCTAAATCTTAAATAGTGCTTTTTTGGTTTTAATTGGGAATGAAATTATAGATATTCAACATCCTTTTTAAGTAACTTCTAGTCCTTACATGTTGATTTATATCAGCAATGATACTATCATTGGGATGATTCTCTAGAATCAACTGATTTGTGTTTTGTAAAACATGTTCATCAACATAGGGTAGAAAGTCATCTAGGGTCAATGCTTCAGAAATATTTTCTTCAACATTTTCCTTATCATAAAAATCCTCTAACAAAGGTTGATAACTAGTTTTTGAAAACACATATGAAGATATTGGTTGAGGTTGTCTAAAAAAAAGGATCATTTTCATTAAATATTACATGTACTATTTCTTCAACAGTAGATGTATTTTTATTGAATACTTTATACACCTTAGAAGTTGTGGAGTAGACTAAGATAATTCCATCATCCGATTTTAGTGAGAATTTGTGTGAATTATATTCAATATTCAGAATGAATACCTTGCATCCAAAAAACCATAATGTAGTAAAGTCTAGTTTTTCTAGGTGTCCATAACTCAAAAATAGTTTTATTAAGAAAAGGACTAATTAAAAAATGATTAATAGAAAAACAATAAGTACTTACAGCTTTATCACAAAACTGTTTGGCAATTGAATATTCACTCAACATGGTTCTTGTTATCTCTAAAAGAATTCTGTTTCTTCATTCAACAACACCATTTTGATGAGGAGTTCTATGTGTCGAGAAGATATGAGTAATGCCTTTTCTACTAAAAGATTCAAAATCAGAATTTTGAGATTCACCTCCATGATCACAATGAATAGTTATCAAAGGAATTTTTTTATAATTTTTACCTTGGGATCTAAATGTTTTGAAATAAAAAAAGTCTTTAGATTTATTTTCTGGAAAATAGACCCTTGTGAAAATTGTGTATTCCTCAACTAAGATAAATACATAATATTTTCCTAAAATGCTTCTAGTTTGTGTTGATCCCAAAAGATCCATATGCACCAACTGTAATGCATCAGTGGTTGAGACTTCAGCGACTTATTTAAAACATGATTAATGTTTCTTGACATATTGAAAAAGATCGCAAACTTTTGAAGAATAAAATCATAGCTCCGATAGATCCATAACTAGTCTATTCATAGAGATATTAGATAAGTTTTTAAGATTATAGTGTCCAAACCATATATGCCACAACAAATAATGATCTTCCATTGCACTAAGGCAAGGTAGGTCTTGGCTCCAAATGACATCTAATTTTAGTGAGTATACATTATCTTGTCTGTCAGCAGAAATAATTAACAATTCATTATAAATTCTCACTAAGAACTTGTCATTCCTGAAATTCACAAGGTAAACTTCATAACATAATTGACATATGCTAATGAAGTTGTGATAAAGACCCTTAACAAATAAAACATTTGAAATCGATGTTTTTCCAAGAAGAACAATGTTATATATACGAATAATTTCTCCCTCAGCATTATCTTTGAAATATACTTTTCCTCCCTTCATATTGTTAATCTTTTCAAAAAAGTTTTTGTTACCAGTCATATGCTGGGAAGATCTACTGTCCATGTACCATGTATTGATGTGGTACTATCTTGACATTTTTGAAAATAAGAGTGTTAGACTTTCGTAACCCAAACTATATTGTATCTGGATACATTAGAAAGCAATATTTTAGGCATCCAAATTTTTTTAAAAAAAATAAGCTTTATGAAAACCAAAAGACTGGGTTTTGTTTAAGGAACATTTTTCCCAATTCCCCATACACTGAAACTTAGTGCAGAATGGATCACTTTGAGGAACAAAATAATTTTTACTGGAAATCAGTTTTGTACTTGTCAAACCAAATCCAGAATTATTCTTTAGAGGTCCAATTTGGGAATAAAATTTATCAAAATTTTCCATAACTGAGGTAAAGTTTGATAAACAATTCCTTAATGAAAATATTTACGACTTTAGAATAATAACCAAGTTATTTTATTCAAAAACATCAGTTTTAGTAAGACATTTAGGCTCAAAAACATATTTCATAGAAATTACTTTTTCTAGATCCTTATAATGTTTATCATTCTCAGAATTAACATTCTCATGGTTTTTTCAAATACTTTCAAAATCAATAGTTTTTTTATCAAGACCACTAGAAAGATCTAATATTTCTTTAGTAAGAATAGAAATTATAGAATTTTCCTTACCAAGATTTTTCTTGACTTCAGAATCTTCATTATCAAGGAGCTTAGCAAACCATGAATCTTTTTTATAGGTAGCTAAAGTATTATCTGAATCAGAAGAAGATTATTTATCTGAGGATTCATAGTATTTAGTATCACTATAATTATAATTCATAGATACATTGGTAATGTATTCATCATTGTGTACCTTATCCATTAAACAGTGATTTTCAATAAGTATTCCAGCTATTAGGCCAAGATTCTTTTGTCCAGAAGATTCGAAATATAAGGAATCATCAGAAGAGTCTCCACCACTGGCACTCCAAGTGTCATTATCTTTCAAATCTTTTTTAGCATTAGATTTTTAGTACATCTTTCTAATCCTATGAAAATGAATTTCCTTTCTATCCTTTCTCTTAACAATAGGGCAATCAGGCCTTATATTTCCAGCTCTTTTTCATTCATAACAAGTGACAACAGCGTATATCATGTACTTCCTTTCTTTGTTGACGTATATATATTTATTATCATTCTTCCAAACTATATTTTTAATCCTCTGAGTAATTTTATCTTGTTCATTCTCATAATGATCAGTTTCACTTGATTCAGAAAAAATAGTGACCTTCTTTGATTTATATCTTGTTACTCTCTCAGGAGTCTTGGATTTCATATTATTTGAAGTTGTTGTAAAAGAAACACTTCCATTCCCATTCATCTTCTTAACATTGTCAGAATCTCTCTTCATTCTAGTCTCATGTTGAATAAGAGTTCCAAAAAGTTCATCAAGAGTAATTTGTGTTACTTTTCTATTCTCATATATAGCTGTTATCTTGGATTCCTACTCATTAGGAATGATGTCAATAATCTTGTCTACAAGTTCCTCATCATCCAAACCTTTTTCACAAATATATTGTAAATTGTTGATGATAGTCATAAATCTATATTATACCTTATATATAGGTTATTCATAAGGAAAGAAAAAACCATGGTAATCAGCTCTAAGCATAGCACTTCTAGTTTCAATAACATTGGAAGTACCAAAATGTGTCACTTAAATATTCTTCCAAAAAAAATTTCTACTTCACAAGAATAAATCTGGCTATATATATTCCTGGTTATGGAATAAAACAAAGTATTTCGTACCTTGTAGTTTAGTTGATATTCTATATTCTCATGATTAGTAAACGTTATGAATTCTTTATCATGAATCCTGTAATCTCCAGTAAGCCTAACAAAGTAGTCCACTGTGGTGTTAATAACAAAAGTCTTCATATGATCTCTCCAATAGTCATAATAATTCCAATAAAAAATAAGTGGTCTAGAAGGACTAAGATTGTAAATTGATCAAACCTTCATTACTAAGATCTTAATGAATATCTTTCCACAAAAATTTGTCAGTAATACAAGTTTGTAAACAAAGATAAAAATATCTCAAGAAATGAAAGTATAGAACAATGAAAAAATGTGAGCAAGAAAACATATATGTGAATATAAGTATTTTAGATACCTCGTTTGATACCAATTGTAGGATCTAAAAAATTATGTAGATGCTCAAAATACAGGAGGGGTGAATTGTATACTTCAAAAATTTTAGTTGGAACTTTTAAAGCTGGTAATGTTTAATGAATTTAATCTAGGTAAATTTACAAGTCCTCTTAGTTCTAGAAAAATTCACGATTCCAAAAATGTTGTTTGAGAAATGAAACTTATGAAATGTTTACAAAGATGATGATTCTACCATAAAGTGTATAGAATCTTAAAAACTAGAGTATAAGTATAAGAATATATAAGATAGTCATACTATCCTCGACAATAAAAATGCAGCGAAAAGCATGAAATAATACAGGTAATAAGTGAATCTTTAAACCCAAAGAAAAGGGTATCCAACAACCTTGGATAAAGGTCCCTTGATTTATAAATTCAAGAAATTATGTCTTACCCACACTAGGGTAAGCCCTCAATATGAATATCGGAGTCTGTCTTTCTATCCCCGCAAGCCCTTGAACTTCAATGTAGTCGGCACCTCTGTCTTCCTATCCCTAGAAGCCCTTTAATTTACTCAGCAACATTTGGAGTTGCATGATGAAATTATGAAGAAGGTGTTTAGTATGCACAAAGAATGAATGTATCTCTCTATAGAAATCACTTCAGTAGCATTTAATCTATAGATTTGTAGAATAGTAGTGAGATCATTCAAATGAGCTCCTATTTATACACACATCTTCAACAGTCGGCCCCATCCTCCAATGGTCATATTTTTCCTTGAATTTTGGAGGGACCTATACATGTGTAACTCATACAACTATTGGTTAGAAACAGAATTTATGAAATCGTTTTATAATTCAAACAATAGTGAGAAAAAATATTTTGGCATAACTAAATTTTTTTTTCGGATTGAAAGGAAAAAATAAAAGTTCAGAGTCTAACCAAAAAATCATTCGGTGTCTATAATACATGAGTGTTCAGATTCTGCCTTGAAAATAACACCGAACCTTAATTCTATAGAATTATGGAATCATAATTTAAAGGAAATTTGGGATCTATATTCACAAGAATTTGAAGTCGAAATTCATAGAATTCAGAGTTAGAATTCAAATAATAAATAGTCTAAACTCAGAAAGTTTGGAATATGAATACAGAGAATTCAAAGACTGAATTTAGAAAGATCAGAGTATGAATTCAAAGAATTCATAGATTGAACTCATAATGTTCGAAGTCTGAATTCAGGGAATTTTTAGTCGAAACTCAGAATGTTCAGAGTCTGAATTCAGAGAATTCGGAACCTGAATTCAGATCCTAAAAACAGAACACTCTATATATAAGTATTTATAAGATTCTGAGGTTTTAGTTACAAAAACTAATTTTATATTTATAAGGAAAAATGAATTTTATTATAATATAAACAATGAAAACATGGTAAGGATATATTTCCTTGGGGAAGGGAAGCTTCCTTATGAAAGAAAAACATGATAAGGAGAAGATTTCCTTGAGGAATAAAAATTTCATTAAGGACATTTTTACTAATTAGAGTAAAAAACATTATGCCTTAATATAGTGTTTTTTAGATTTTCAAAACAAGATAGAATAGAAGAGTTCTAAGGAAACCTTATTTACTCAATAATATTAATTTTATGAAAAATGTGATTTTCTAGATTTTTTAAATTATGGTATTGTAAAAAAAATATGAAGATATTTTCACAATTTTCATTTTTTATTTAATTTTTTCTCCATTATTAATTTTTTTACTTTTAAAATATTAATAAATTTATTATGTTTTCTAAATTTTTAAAAAGTTAAAAAGAATATTTTTTATTTATTTTTGTAAAATAATATTTTTTTTAATGTTTTAAATTTAATTAAAAATAAAAAAATACATGATTCCCCATTTTCAAATTTAGGTTTTTTATTCTATTTTTTATTTATACCTTTTAAACATTTAATTTATATTTTGAGAAAACATTTTTTGTTTGAATTTATTTTTATTTGATTTTAAAATAAAATATATTTTATTAAATTATTTATCTTTCATATATTTTATATTTTATATTTTTTTGGCATCACATTTTTTAATAAACTAGGGTTCATATTAATTTTATATTATACATAAAAATAATATATTTTCTAGAGAATATTAATGCTTATAATTTTGGTTAAATTTTAATAGAATAAAGTTCTTCTTTGTTATTTGAAATTAATTTAAATAAAATTAAATACATATTTTTTTCCTTTTATAGTGAAAAGAACATTTTTTATTTTTCTTAATTTATTTGGATATATATATATATATTATTTTGATAGACCATTAATATAATGATGATTCTCTTGTTTTATTTTATTCAACATAAAGTAATAAACATGTTTAGAATTTAACACTTTAGAAGTGAGTGATGTGTTTCAAATATTTTAATTAATTAGATATTATACTATACTTTTTATATTTAATACATTCATTATTTTTATTTTTTAAAATAGTTTAAAATAATTCTATTTTTTTAGTTTATTTAATTTTTTGAAAGTAAAATATTTTTTCCTTTCTTTTCATCTTAAAAAAGTTTATTTTGCAATTTTTCAAATCAAAATTAAAAATTAAATGTATATATATATATATATTAATATTTTTTAGAGAATATGGTTCTTATGAATTTTCAATTATTTTGATATTAATTTAATTATTGTAGATTTTTCTTTTTTATTTAATTTTGTGTTTTAAAATTTTTTAATAGATTATTTGTTTTTATACATTTTAAAATTTATTTAAAAGTTAAATAAAATATTTATATTCTCATTTTTGTAAACCCCTTTTTTATTATTTTTTATTTTATGATGTCTATTTTTATTTTTGAAAAATTCTTTATATGTGATATTAATTTTCATTATTATATTTTTTTGTTTCCATTTATTTCTTTTGGAGACTCATGTTATTTAATTTTGGAGTTTAAAATATTTTATTGAAATTAAAATTTATGTTTGTGGATGGATAAACACTCATAAAATAAATAAGGTCTATGTTATTTATTAAACTAGAAAACTTATATATTATTAAATTAATTAATATATATTATCATGTTTTTTGGGGAATTTGTGGATTTTATGAAGATGAATTTTTTTCATCATGATGTGAAATCTATTCATGTGTCTATTATATGATGAATTAAATATGTGTTTAAAATTCTTTAATACGGTGATTAGATGATTGGAATTGAATAACTTAAAAGTGAGTATTATGTCCGTGAGTTATTGTGGGAGTTAGTGAATTTATAGTGGATGCAAAACCATTTCCAGTTGAAGGAATGTGTATCCATGAGATTTTTCACTATATTGAGTCATCCTTTATAATTTTTATTAGTGTATTTATTTTATGTTATTTGGAATCCTTAGGTTCTTTTTGGAATGCTGAATGATGAATGAATAATATAGGAACAATGAAGAACATATGACAAATAAATAGAGGGGTTTTAATATGGAATAGAATACCATGATCGACTGGGGTGTGTGAATCTATACCTTCAAACATTAAATTCTCAATAGATAATGTGTACCTATATTATTTGAGAATGTTTTTACATGGTTAATAACATATATAAATCAATATTTACTCTTGGGAAATATAAAATATTGCTAAATTTTAATAACTAGTTTGCAATTAATATTTAGAAAACATGTGAATTTATTTGTAATATTTATATGTGGGATGGTTAAGATAGTTTGATTACATGAATATTATGGAATGATCATTTTGAGTGGTGGTTTTGAGGTTTGATCTGATAGATATTAGAATATGATCTCATGACCTAGAGTAACTTTAGAGGACATTCAATATAATGATCATTATGATTTATTTTAAGGGTTTGACTAATTTTAAAACAAATATATAATTCTATCGTTTCTATTTTTATTTTCTATTGATTTCAAGTGATTGTATAATTTGGTTTAGAGGATATATTTCTACATAGTGATGTTATATGACTTTTAATTTTGAAGAATGATGTAACCGAACTACATTTTCCAAATGGTGATGTCACCCGATAATAGATCACGAAGAGTGATAATACACAATGTTTGTTTTGGATGATATGTTATAGAATGTGTTATTATCTATATAGTGTAATATAATCGGTGTTTTCTATTAGGTTATGGTTTAAATACAATATTATATTTTATATATGTGTTTATATAAAGGGATTATATTTACTGATGTTTCTTGAATTAATGTAAATTCACAAGAGAGTTAACACAAATTCTTACATGCATGATTATGGTAATAGTTAGGGTTGTGTATGTGGACCTGTATATAAATGTACTGTTTTCATTTTGATAGTTTTAAAAATATAAAACCATTATATATAGTTCTCAATATTAATTATCAATATTATACTAGTTAAATTATTTATAATGGTTTTAGAAAAATTACCATTAACACATATATGTAATTAACAACAATGATTATTGGGTAATTAAAAATAGATACTTACTAGAAAATTAATTTTGTTTCTTGTTGTAAATAATTAATGGTTTATAGTGGTTAAATTATAGGTAATCACCAAAATTTCTCTAGGTATCTATTGATCATGTGGGAATTAAAGGTTATGGGTGATTACAGAGGGTACCTATAGGTTACTACCAACTACTTCCGATGGTGACATTATAGGTAATTATTAATGGTTTATGGGGTAATTATCAATAATGTAAATTACGGTTAGTTATGAATACTAGTAGTTAGTGATTGTGGGGACTAGATACTTAAATTTAACATAGATTATGGGGGTGGTTATATGGGTTAACATGATTGTTTATGATATTTAAACAATGATTCAGATTCATCTACTATTCTACCATTGTGTGGGAACCATTTCAGGGAATTTCTCATATCATGTGGGAGATTGTGGATATTATATACCCTTCTAGTATATTTCTAAATTCATTAAGCCCATGTTCATATTAAAAAATTTGATATTTAACACAAAACATTGAAAGCTATACTCAAATAACTTGTGAGAGTAGGTACACATGGGTTATATTATTTTTCTGTAATAAATTTTAATTATAGGAATTATATATATAATATCACTTTTTTATGATGGTTTTTGGGGTGATATATAGAAGTCATTGAGAACATTATTCGTATTTATTTGGATTATCTCATCATCTAATAAAAGAAAATCAATTCATTGAATACATTGAGTTGTATTGGTTTTTTAGAGGAACCTACCAAGTATTTTTATGCTCAACCATATTTTATATATAATTTTTTGAGATTATAAGGTATATAGATATTTTAGTAGTGGTATATGTTAGCTTGGATTTATAGTGCATTAGATATTGTAGAATGTTTTAGATTCCCCATTATAGGTATTCCTTGGGATGTTTTTTTATTTCCCCATTATTGTCACTCTGTGGGATTATTTTGTTATATTAAATTATAATTCATTATATAATGTTTATTTTTTATAATTATTTAGTGTATTGATTTTTAATTATAGATTATAATTCATCCAATTGATTTATTTATACCCTAATAATGAGTCACCAACCACATTTTTATTATATGTAAGCATAAAGAGTCCACCCAATCTCAAAACCATCTAAGGTGGTCCCTAAATGGGATGGGTTATGATAAAGTGGTATCCATGTGAGTGTTTTATCTGTAAGATTAGAGTAGTAACAATTTAGGTTTCTCATTGGGATGGTAAGGTAATATTATATTATAACTAATGACATGTTAGAGACTATGTAAAAGAACCAATAATGTAGGAAGTTTATGTATTCCTACATAAGGGAGGTTATTTTTAATTGATTATAACAAAATGAAGGTTTATTATTTATAAGGATACTATGTTACATGTGGAACATATCATAAGTTAGAGGTCATGAGTATTCACTGTTTTATATACAAGTGAATGGTAGATATATAGAGTACTATAGGATAAATTTTCCCTTTATATATATATATATATTTATTTCTGAGGAAATATTGGTGAACATATACCCCATTTTTTATATTTATAGATGAAAAAAGATGAGTGTTTCATTTTTTTAACATAAGTAGGTGAAATAGTCACCAAATATAAGATAGTGTCCATGAGAGTTGGGATTAATTTTTAGAGAATTTCTAGATGTAAGAGATATTGATGTCTAATGGAAATACTTTTGATGTGTCGAATACATGGAAATTCGATGAGGTTTTGAATTATTTTAATGTTATGGTTACACTAGATGAGTTACATGTTTTATAGTGGTAATATTATTATAATATAATGATATATTACAGTGGGGAATATAAATTGGTTGCAGGGACAATCATACGGTAGCATGGGAAAATTTTCAAAATAATTTATGGAATAATTTTTTATATTTGACTCTGAGAATTGAAAAAAAAACATGGTTTTTTATTATTTAATAAATAATATCAACTATATGAAAATTTTTTTGATGATTATTGAACCATATTTTTCTATATTATAACTATTTTTCTGATAATGAGTTGAGAGGATAAAATTAAGAGTTATTAATGTGTCATTATATTCATTTTTAGGTGACATTTCACATATCGAGGAAGTATTCAGAGGTTGTAGATATTTAAGAGGTTGGATGTGGATGATTCCTCATCTAGTTATGACTAATGGGGATAATAGAAATTCTTTATCACATATGGGGAAAACAGAGTTTTCCCACTTATATCTTGTAAATATTAAATGATCACATGATTAGTATTTGTGTGATGTCCAAGATCTTATATTTCGAGTTCCCTATCATGTGTATATATCTATTGTCAAATATACTCTATTTGGGGTGGTATTTGTCATATATTGGTAGTATGTCTCTAATCAAGGCCCTCTACAAAGTATGATGATGGATTGACCAATCTAAAATTTCTATAGTTAAAATATACAACAATAACATCGAAGACTTCATCAACATTATTAGGATATAAAACATACAAGACCATAGGTTGGAGCTGGGAAATGTCAACATGTAAATATTCCTTGATTAATGGGAACTCATGTTGTTCATAGATGAGGTGGGATCATATAAAATGGTATTATAGGTCAATTATTTGGGAATGGATAACTTAATATATTTGAGGCGAAATTGATATATGGGATAGAGTTAGTTTGAAGTATCTATTCATTTCATAAAAAATAATTTTTTTCTTGGTATTGGATATTTTTTTTATTTGTTACACCAACCTTTGTTCAAGGGTTAGAGAATAAATTGGAAAGGATTCATTAATAACTAGAATTGACTACTCTAGTTAGGGATCGATCAAGGTAATTAATTTTTTTTATCAAATTTCAAAAGTTTTAAGAAATAATGGATTTTATTAGGATAAATTATATATTTTATATATGAAAATATATTGCCATTTTGGGTATAGATTAGTTTTATGGTGTACATGATAGTGTGGATTTAAATCACTAAATGGTTGATTTCATTAACTTAGGAGGTGATCATTTATCATTTACCAATGAAATAGATAGTCATTTTGGATATCAACTTATTAAGTCAAGTGGTATTACCTCTCAGCTAGTGAGAATGATGCTTTATGAATCTTAGGTGCACAATGAGGAAATTCATTGTGTTTAATTAAACTCATTATTATTTTCTAAGTGAATGAAATATGTCAACATCCATAGTATGAAATTTGTTGTAATATATAGTCTTACCTAGATGTATTTCCTATTTTGATAGTAGATTATTGAATAGAACTGGTGAAGCTACATGATCTATGGATTCTTATTAATGACCTATTACAAATATAATTTATATTGATTATTGTATCTTCATAGATTGCTTACATGTGGTTTAACACGATGGTGGATTGTATCCATGATCTATGTATGAAATAATTTTTTTTAAACGATGTAATATTAAATACCATTACCTATTGAAACAAAAAAGGATCATTTAAATTAATTGAAATATCTGAGATTGATTTTGAAAATTTATTTATTATTTTCTTACCGTTAGATGAGTTTTAAATATGAGGAAATTCCAAAGGTAACTTTGTGTTTTTGGTATGGATAATTTTATTTTTTTATGATTCAATATATAATTATAATTTCTCTACATGTATTTATAGGATTTATTAATTGGGTGTTTCAAATATTATTGGATTAGTTTTAATAGAATTCATTAATTATATCCTCGTTTATTCAACGATAAAGAAGGATCATGTTTGAAATATTTGTATTTAACTCAGGTTATTAAGGAGGAACCAATTTTATAGTATAATTTTGATGTGTCACTTTTAGACTTTATACATTACATTCATGGGGAATATTTTATCGATGGAGGGTGGTGTGTTTAACCCATAAAATAATAATGTTATTATTTCATGGAAAACACAAAAGAATTTTTTTAAAATGAAGAGTTTCTTAATCTTGTATAGTATAACATCCTTGGCATGATTTTCCCAAATTAAACCTTATTTAACCTCAAGCATTCCTCCCTGTATGACAATGAAACCAACTATATGAAAGGGATGATTTATATAATTGGAAGATTATAACCTCAATTAGATAACCATAAATAATATTATAAATAATGATCAACCATAACCTCTAATATAAAAATAATATATGAACATTTTAATGAGAAGAAAACTGTAGTAAATATAAAATTAAATCTATAAAAATATGTGAATGCACGGTAATATCATACAAGGGATACCTAAATACATTTGATTTTTAAATATATATTTATATAATTTGTTGATAGAAAATCAAAAAAAATTGAAAAACTATTTCTTTGGATAGTTAGATTACCTCGATACCATCTTCATACCCACATAAAAAACTCTATCGCATCAATCAATACATGGAAAATTTCATATACCTTTATGAAAACATAGTAGTAGTTATCCACCAGGATGTATGTGCAGGGTTTGAATACAAACCCAATAAGGAATCATAAATGGCGTCTATAATGTAATATATTAGACATATAAGTGAATGAATGGTTTGAAATTATGAATGAAAAAAAAATCAATAAATAAATATCGGTTGTATCATCAACTTCCAAAAGAATCCATCTAGATGACCGACCTTAACATGGTCGATGATTATTGCTAGTGGAATGAGGTCTCCCATGGTATTATCTCATACCAGAACTAGGCATGAATAAATCCCAACCCATTAAATTCATAAATGGAAATTGAACCAATGTGTAGTGGTTGGACTATTTATGCTGATAATGTCATCTATGTATCTCACCATGAATATACTTGTCTTAATACTGGCACATGAGCCTCATCCTAGTTAGTGAGATATATTTAAGTGGATCCATGATACCTAGGTTCAAAAATAGTTAGAGACATATTTTCGGGGTACTATAGTAGGCACTACAGTAGTACTGTACATTGTGTGGTACTATAGGAGAACTGTACACTATGCGGGTTCTATAACAGAACTGTACACTGTGCGGGTACTGTAGCAGGCAATGTAGTTGTTACTGTAGTAGGTACTATTCAATACAGTAGTAGATAGAACTATTCACTATGGGCCACCAGTTTGGGATTGGAGTCTTTATGTTTTTTGGGCCACCCAGGACATTAGGTCAGTAGGGATTTTGGACCACCTTTAAGGCCTTTGGGCCATCTCAAGACCTTCAAGCCACATGTTGTTGCCCCAAAAAGAATCTACAAAAAACGAGCAACCCCAGAAGAGTATTCAGAGTAGGTGCACTCACTAGAGTAGAGACAAATGGATTTGTTATAATGAGTGGGTATGGCTATTCCATTGGGACTAGCCTGTGCTTGCATAGGAAGCCTAGCCAGATGGCCATGCGAAGGTGGAGAGCTATTATCACAGTGCATATGCTGGGGAGGGGAAGTTCCTTGTAGATAGTCTGGCTAAATTTCATAAGACATTTGGGTCATGTAATCCCCTAAGCCTACAGTCCATATAATCTCTAAGACTACAGTCCTTGTAAGGGTTACCCCTTATCCCTTGAAAGGGGGGTTATCAAAAATCAATAAAAATAATGGATTTTGGGCCATTCAGGCTACTTGTCTAAATACTGAATATCATTATCTTTTGAAGATCCCCTCATAATAGATGGCTCATGTAACTATCACATATATACACATAATATTCTATCTAGATAAAAGGGTCAAAATATTTAATGCATGTATTCTGGGAAGGCCCACTCATTGTAGAAAACTCAAAATTCCAAAAACATTTAGCCTCTAAATATAACCATCCAATTGAAGGAACTAAATAACATTTTCATTAACTATTATATCATCGAGATAAAAAAATTTATAAAATATACCAATAACATGATACCCTCTTGTGTTGCATATAATATATAATTTTTTATAATAGTATAAAATTTGGAATGTTATCTTTGATTTTGAACCCACCATCCATTACTGTTGTCAGTATAACACATCATGAGGGGAAATGAATATAAAAAATCATCTCCCACCAACTGCTAGACCTTAATTATGACCCTTCATATAAATCATATATCATTCAATATATACTATGTGTAACACAATTAAAATAGTCAAATCCTGAATCTCTTATTAGGATTTTCACACTAACCAGAGACACCTAGTCTATTTCACATCAACCCTAATTATGAGGCCATAAAATTAACCTATTTCCAAATTAAAAGTTTTCCATCATACCCATGTAGGTTTATTTTCTCTTAATCACATAATAACCCTCTATATCTAAACCACAAATGAATCATTAATATATAAGTCACTCTACCTTGGCGACATAATCAATTATTTTCTATTACCAAAATTTACATACTAAATCCCCTAGGAGAATCCCTCAGTGGGAAACTATCACCTAATTTTTTTCCATGGTTTAATTTCACTTGTGGACATACAAGGTCACATAAGACCTATAATAAGTATATTCTTCCATATAATAAGACACTTCACTTGATATGTCACATACAATCATGAAATTCTACTAAAAACACCCATTTACCTAATAAAATATTTCAAATATCACAAATAAAATTTTCAATTACATATAATGACGAGAAATATGTTATAGAAGAAGTTAATAAATATTTTAAACCCCTTATGGTGTCCAATCATGCTTTTTATAAACACCCCTACAACAAATTATCCATATATACAAGTAAATTTAGAACATAAGATTTGTAATATTACTATCAAAAAATAAGTATGTCTCATTTTTACTCTCATATACACCTGAATCCAAATAGCCTAAATTATAGTCCATCATGATAAAATACCTTAATCTAATAAATATTCCATATATTAATTATATTTATATATAATTATGGAAATTACTATGTACCACATGCCTTGTGATTAATAGATATACCCAATACAATATAATGATCATATTTGATCTTGTTTTCTCAAAATTGAAGAATCTAGTAAAATATCTCGATTTTGAATTTTATTAAAAAGAAATGTATTGGTCAAATGCCAAGACAAAATTTATTTAAAATCATAGAAAGGAACTACAAATGTCTAAAATATGGATTTTTTTTCTATCTTTTTCATAGAAAGTGAAAAGATCATCAAGAAAATCATCACACCACATAATGTCCTGGTTTATTCCCTTGTTAGCAAGACCATCATCCACCATGTTCACTTCTCGATAGGTATATTTGTTAATGTATATGATATCCAGAACCGAGTTAAGGAAATTAATCCAGCGCACTGTAAGAGGCCAATCATGGTGAACCACACCATTCGAAATAGCTTGAACAATGGTGGTGGAGCCACATTCAATACAGATGTTTTTCCAACCTTTTTTATCAACAAAAGTAATATCGTGAATCACATCTAACATATCCTCTTCAAGGGAAGAGGCAATGCCACAACTTTCATAGGAACAACTATGAAACTGACCGAGAGAGTCCTTAAAGATTTCCCCATATCCCAAAGGTCCTTGATTTCCATTGGAGGGACCATGAACATTAATTTTAATCCATACAGGAAGAGGGTCATGCTAGAAAACCTCAAAAGTGAACTTCGGTTGGTAAAATATTCCATCAAATCTATGCCATTCCAAGATCAGAATGTCAGCAACCATGTTTTCAGAATGCGCTTTCTGAATCATGGCAGCATCCCTAAAAGAAATAGAAATTCTCATGCGACCAACATTAAGGTTGAATGAGTAATTATTGTGAATTATGGAATTTCTATCATACCAAATACTGTGGAGGCGCTCAACAACAGAGGATAAGAAGAGGTTCTTGATTTTTCATGTTGTGTCATGCTCCACACACCATTTTAGCTGAGAGAAAATAAAGTCAGAGCATAACTATCTACATCCAAACATGTGAGTAATAAAATTACAAAGAGCAGAGGCCATATGTCATGAAGAAAATAAATTACTGGTGTCCTCCCTATATTGATGACAAAGGTGACATTTAGAGGTGATATGGATACCAAATTACAAGATAAACCCCTCTATAGGAATACAATTATGAACAATACGCCAGAATCGATTATGTTTTCAGGGTTTAATCCAAGTCTTATAAAAAACATCAACCAAAATAATTAGAAATAGAGTTAGTGATGTAATTATTGTAAATATTTCAGGAATCATGAATACCAATGTTGGCAGGTTTCCATATAAGAAAATCATCATCTTTTGAAAAAGTGTAATCAATAACAACCTTCATGTTATGATCAAGGAGCTCTTGGTTACGAGTTTACATAACATATTTTATAGTGTAGTTGTTTCTATTTAGATAGGTATTAGGAGGAAACATTGAAATGAAAGGGGATCCAATCCAGTTTTCAAGCCAGAAGCCCATGATAGATTCTGATCAAACCTTCCATCTGGAGTTATGCATGATGTTTACAAAGGATCTTCTAATGGAAGACCCAATTGAGGAATTTACATAGTAAAAATTAATTTTTATGCATTTCCAAGAACATATTTATAATAAAAGAAATGTGGTCCTATTTATTATTGATAAGTCCGTAGGTGAGTCTGGCTTCATGGGCCTCATTAAAAATTATGATATTTTTTATGCCAAAACCACCTCTGTCAAGAGGTTTGCAACAAGTAGACCAGGGAATGATAACAATATTTTGATCAATAATACTACCAGTACAAACAATGTTTTTAATGTAGTCATTAATTTTCTTGAGAAGACTATCAGGACATCTGTAAATAATCCGTGAGAATCCATTTTGGAAATAATAGTATATTTCAGCAGGCAGATCCTGCCATCCATGGAATGGGATTTCCCCTCCCAAGAGGAATGTTGATTTTTAACATGATCAATAATGGTGTTGAAGTACATGAATTTAGGACTACCCAAAATATGGGAACCCCCACATAGTTAAAGGGGGTGGATCATTCTTTCCTGCAATGGATTTAAATGATGTATCTTTTTATAATAATAGGGAATTTTTTTACAAAGAATAAAAATGATTTTATTCAACTAATTGATTAACCCGAGACTTCTTCATAGTGAGATAAGGCATTTTTTAGGTTTAGGATATTTTTTTACTTCTATTACAGAACAAAATTATATCATCACCATAAATAATATGGGATGACACGTTTAGATTTATAGCAGCCTCTATAGGTTTGAGTTTGTTTTTATAAACATGTAAAGTGATAAGTCTACTAAGATAATCCTCTATGAAGGAAAATAGAGTAGTGGAGAGGGGATCACTTTGTCAAACCTCGTTGAGGATTTAATGTATCCCTTAGGGAAGCCATTGATGAGGATGGAGATGATGGCCGATTTGAGAAGGGAGTTTATCCATCTATTGAAGACATTATTGAAATCAAAACACTAAAGGAATTTCAAAATAATGCTCTAGTCTATGGTACCAAAATCATTCCAAATGTTGAGTTTAATGGAAATATTTCCTCTTATAGGGATGTTATTAAGAGAGTTAGTCCATTATGAAGCATGGAAAATGCAATCTTGTATGAACCTACCTTTAATGAAGCCTATTTGATTCCGTGATATGATTCTGCTACATAGAGTGGATAGTCAGTTGGAAAAGTTCTTGGTAATGATTTTATAAAGGGAGCTAATGAGGGAAATAGGAGAAAATTAATGAATTTCAGAGGCATTGGTAACCTTGGGAATTAAGTTAAGGAAATGAGCATTGAGATCATATGGGAGGACACCATTGGAAAAGAAATATTTAACAATCTTGAAAACATCTAAATGGAATACCTCCCAGTTGTATTAAAAATACCATTATTGTAACCATCGAGACCTAGAGCACTGTCTAGGTTGAGGATAAATATAGTGGCTTTGATTTCATGTTCTAGAGGACTTCTCAAAAAGAAATAGTTTATAATCCTCATTGAATATGGTTAGAATGATCCTATGAAGAATATAATTATTTATATTTGGTCTCTTTTAAATATTTTCAAATCAATAGACCACATAATTATCTATGTCATGCTCAAATTCATAGAGCTTGTCATTATCATCATGGAAGGATAGATGGTGAATGGCATTCCTAACCTTCTATATGAAATTGAAGAAACATAGTTTTTCATTCACCATTTGAGATCCATTTATTTTTGAGGACTTGTTTATGTGCGTTTCCATTGAGTAGTAGAAGAGAATTGAGTTTCGTACATACATTTATATAATTTTCGATATAAGAGGAGAAGTCAGAGTTAGTAGATATATTTTTAGTTTGATTGAGCTCATTCTCAAGGTTGGATATTTCTTGGTCAATTTGTTTAGATTTAGCCACGCGCCAACCCTTTAGGCAGTGCTTAAGATGCTTGAGCTTAGTAATAAAATCCAAATCATCTGAGTGATGAGATGTAGACTCCCAATAACTATGAATGGGGTGAGAAAAATACAAATATTCAGACCATGAATTATTGAATTTTAAAGAGATATTAGGTTTGTCTCTATTAGAGTGAAATCTATTAAGAATAGGATGATGATCCGAGTTTAGTTTAGGTAAGGTGTTGCTAGATATGGTAACCCACAGATTGAGAGTTGGTATATTCACAATGGACCTATCAATTTTGCTAGGAATGAACCTATTATAATGTATTCAGTGACAAGTGATCTTGGCACATATTTTATTGATTTAAATTAGGTTGCAATCCTCAATCAGGGTTCTAAATTCTCTAGAAGAAATATGATAATGATAAGGACCTAGCTTCTCACTGGGAGAAAGAATAGAATAAATGTCTACAATCACCAACCATGGTTCATGGATAGAGCTTTCCAAAACAGATAAATCATACCATAGTGGACTAAAGTCTTGATATCTATTCTTAGCACGAACAAGGAGCAAAAAAATGCAAGCTATCGTATTTAACATCACAAGAGAACATTTTTCCAAAGAAAGTGAAAACATTTACAACTTTCAAAGAGGTGTGATAAAAAATCCAATGTTATTCAAAAACCTAGAAATTATTGAATTCACCAATAAATTTATAACCAGAAGCATAAAGATTCATAAATTTAACATAAAATTAGTTTTTGGTTCATCAAGTGCCATAATTTTTGGTTTATGAGTCAAAATAATTCTTTTATGAAATGTAAGAGTGTCAAGGTTTTATATAACCTAAAAAATTCCAGAAAATAGCATCCATTAAAACCTTTTTCTGGAGTAAGAACCCCCTATTTTCATCTTATGATCACTCGAGTCCTTATTCCTCTTGGATCATCTAAGCATTAAAGAGGAGGTTGGAGGTGTCTTTATATCATATTTTCTCATTGTAGAAGAAGAAAAAATGTTAGCAGCACCTAATTTATTAAAATACTTGATTCTATTAGATAATATAGATGGTCTAAGAGAGATGATATGATCATCATGCTTGTCATCTATTAAGACAATTTTTGGAGGAACAATAGGCAGCATAGGAATGGAATGTATGGCCATTGTCCCGGAAGCCTCAGTGGGTGACTCTATATTGGTTTTATAATTTGAATTTTCATTCAAAGTAGACACCCTCTCAGTAGTTCAATATCAAAGACAAGTGGGGAGTTCACTGTTACCCTATGATAAATAAATGGAATAATAATATTAGAAGAAACACTATCTGTATTATAAAGAAGGGGATATTTGGTATAATGTGATTTTGTCTAGGTAACGTCCAAAGAAACATCGTTCATGACCAGAGATGCATATGGATCCACTGAACCATATAAATCCAGATGAACATAATGTTGTGGAACATCCATACATGCAGGCTCATGTGAATGGTCATCCTTCACAAGCAATGGGTGATCAATCATTTCAAGCATCAATGGAGAAGAGGCATCATGCGAAGACAAATCCAGAGGCTCTTTAAAGACTTCAATCACCATCTCTTCGATATCTTCCAAAATGTCAAGATCAATATCGATGTTCTCTTCCACCATAACCTAGTCAACCCAAGTGACACTCGAGTTCTCAACCAGGAAATTAGAATGCTTGACCTAGAAATATGATGGTTTTTTGGCAGGTTCAGAATTAGCAGTAGGCGTAGACATTATATTATTCTTTCTCTTGACGTCAGTCCACCCGTCATCAGATGGTGGCACAAACTGACTCGTCATGACCCAACACATCATTAAGGAATGACTGATGAACCTTCAGAACTCACAATATAGGGGAATTCTTTCCAATTCTACTAATATGTCAGTTCTAAACTCGTTCGAATTGAAGGCGAGGATCTCTGGATGTTTGGAAGTGATGTCCACTTCTACCATAACCCTCACGTAGAGGCCAATTTCAGAATTCACAGTACGCTGATCAATCTTAAGTAGCATACTTATGACAGAGGCGATATCGTTGATAATTTTCAGATGCCATAATTACCAACTGAGACCATGTAGCCGCACCCAGATTTATACTATAGTATTTTGAGATGTGTTTGGGTTGAAAGAATAGTCCCATTTGGAGAGTCCAAAATATCTAGGTTCGAACTATATATTTCTTAACCACAAAACTCGGTCCATCTCATCTTGAGATTTGAGAAGAATATGGAATTATTAATTCTCTATTGGGACTATATTACAGTTATAGAATCCCATTTGGGAGAAATCTTCGATTTGAGCTATGGGTTGGACCAAGGATTGTCTATTTTAATATAGGACATGTGCCCCATGATCAAATATTTGCAGATATGGGAGCATTGTTAAATGGATTTTGGATCCACATTCATAATGAACTTTCCATCATCATGTTTCTTACAAAGGGGGGCTCCCATCGTAATAACATTGCAAGGATCAGAGCACTTTATAGCATCATGAAAATTAATCCCCTTCGGTCTGTCCACCGAGGGAACTTCATCTTTTAGAGATTTGTTTTTGAAATCCATAGTGGTCATCTCTCATTCAGGATCGAATCTTTCCATAGAGGTTATAAAACCATGAAAATAATACCAAATAAATGAATGTATATTATTATACATACCAAAAATGATTCAATGTGATAGATTTCTCACAAATCAAAGTTAAAAAAAAGAGGGAAATACACTTGAGAAGTGAAAATAATGAGGATATGTGTATTGAGTTTAAGTCTTCCTGATGATAGGGTGGGGATCAGTGCATATATAATTTTTAACATTAAATTGACATAAATTAATTTAAAAAATCTCCTAAGAGGCCACAATGTACCAAATGAAACCATATCGGGTACTCGATATCCAACTAAAACCCAGCAATGGTCCGTTATCTTGTTGGAGGAATCAATAAATATTTATTCTAAATATTCCTCCCATGATGTAATCTATAAAAAGTTATAAGGTACTTATTTTTATCTACCATCTTTAAATAATATTCACCACCATATCTGTTTTTTCATATTTACTGTATTGGCCTTTTCCAACAACTATAATTATCTATAATCATTAAAGTATATATGTCACAATTAGAAAATGATAGAAATAATAAATAAAAACATTTGATTTGATACAAACTATACACTATACTACTTATCATACATGGGTTGAATTTTAGACCTTTCTAACAGAACTCTAACCTGAAACTCTCATTTCATCCTTATGATTTGATCTCAACATATTCCTTAGTAATTTTATTAATGACACATATGTTTTTTATTTCACGTCATTGTAGATAATTATATATAAAACTAACTAACTGATTCCATATTACTTTGAAATATTCAATGGAATACACACTATAGTGCTAATTGATCTCATCCGCAATAATGATGCCTCATTTAAAGAGAAATATTTAATAACTAATCATTGATTTCAAACACATCCTATCTGATGTGACTGGTATGTGGTTGTATCTCAGCCACCTTGAGCTAAAAAACATTATTCCCTAATCACATACACCCAAAATCCATATCCTACCTTTCGATATTGTACACCTCATACAAAGACTGATAATAAATAAAAGCTATTAAATTTCCTTGCAATACATTTATATCCACTGCCCAATGCACTATACGATCTTAGTATCTGAATTCCCACCATCCATCAGCCAATATTATTGACATAACTAAATAAATGAAAATTAATATCTATATTATTATATTCAAAATAAATAAAACACATCCCCTATTATCAATAGAAAACTCATCCAACTATATCGAGATAATGACCTAAATTTTTGATCAACCTGGTTACATTTCACTTGACATATCATTCATAAACATCACTATACCCTACTCATGATGAAAATCATGTTTCAGAATAATTGATGATAAAATCACCTATATAGGATTATATTAATCATTAATACATAAATAACCAATGTACCCAATATATATATAAAATTATTTATCATTATCCATGAGCCATGCTCATTATAATGCATCTAGACCACTACCCTATACATAATACATGTTAAAGAAATTATATAATTAAACCACTATTATTTAAGGAAAAATAACCAATATTCATAATTCACAAATTCTATAAATATATCACATACATTTAACACAATGAAACCAAGGTATTAGCCTAAAACCATATATTTCATATTAAAAAAACACAGAAATCATACCTCCAAATTTTTTATCATTAGTTGCAATTTCATGACACCCAAATAAATGATATTGTTGTAAATACCCAAATTTTTAATGTATGAAAATTATTTATTTTTAATTATTTTGAAAGATTTTGGTTTTCTAGATTTATTTTTTGGATTTTGAATTAAATGGTAGTAAATATTTAAAGAAATGACATTTATATAAGGGATTAACAGAGTTGAGTCCTTTAGGTACACAGAGATGGGGTATTATTTACCTATTGGATAAGTCATTGGTGTAGGTATACCAAATTGGCCATAGGATAGTGGTAGACTTGCATCGGGTGGTCAGTGGGGCAACATGGGGCTAATATTCCCAAATCGATTACCTATTGTGCTTTGGACCTATATGTATAAACATGGGTAAATATTTCCTTTCATGGTCCTAGAATATGGACTCGTTCATGGGAATTTGTTGATTTAGGGATTATTTTCATTGATGTAGATAATTGTTTTGATCCTTAATATTCAATCTTCATCCTATATATTTAAGATATTATTTTTTTCATTGGTCAATCTCATAGTTTCAATCTAATTTGTGAATTTGATTCATTCAGATATTTTCCTTAAAAATCATAACTTTCTATATGATGTTGAAGAATACTCGGTCTTTATGTGGTTATAATTACTATTTTAGTTCTTATAGTTCATCTATTTATTGAAACTTTTTATTCATATAGAATCAATAGTCTTGTACCTTGCATGAATTAATTGTATTTTTTTATGTAGGTGACTTATTTTTTTCTCTACATTTTACATGTGTTAATATAATGAATTTGAACTAATTGATTGATTTGGTTATGTTAATGATTTTTATATTTGGAATTTGGTTAAAATAATAATGAATTAAATTTCTATGGATTTTTGAAATGTAATTTTAACCTAATGTGGTAACCAATTAATGGAAATGTGATTGCCCATGATTAAAGTAGAGAATTTTTAATTTTAATGTACAATAAATATTTGACACTAATGAAAATAATAATGGAGAGATTTATAATGTATAATATTGTTCTATAAATAAAATTTATATTTTTGAAATGATGTGGTAAAAGGAAAATATTCTCAACAAATTTATATAATGAAATTATCGAAGTTTGATAATTTTATGTGATGTATCGTTACTATCACACATGTTTTAAATTTGATAATTAATACTTTATTAGAATTTTTGTATATAAGAAATGAATAATTAAATGTGGGAATGCCTAGTTTTTCTGGAATACTAGAATCATGTGTCTGTTTGCTAAATTGTGGTAGTTTTATGAATCAAATTGATTTATAGAATGTTAAAAAAAATTAAAAAAGTTATTGAGAGATGATTAAATAGAGAAAATGATATCTTATGAACCTTGGAATGTAATATAGTTTTAGGAGACCTAATAAGTGGATATTTATGTATATTTCATTTCTGATTCGTATGGTTAAATAAATCAAAAAACATGTTTTTTATTTTTTATATTATTTACAAATATTTTAATATGATAAAAGGGGATGTGTTGGAAAAACATTGATATGTTGTGGTGGGTTGAAGTGATAAATGATATTTTTATCAAAAAAACATTTCTTATTATGAATGGGAAATGAACATGATCACATAATGGTGGATTATGGTGGGTTGAGATGTGATATTACTTGATATAGAATAGTTTTCCTTGAGGGGTCATATATGTGAGGTTACATGATATTATCTGATTCGACATGATTGGTTGGATATACCTGAAATTTGGGTATTGAATAGACTTTATAGGTGTATATATGTTTTTTTTAATTGAATTCTTGGACTTCAATGTGGTTGATGTCACATGATGATTTATAGGTTATATTATATTACCCACAGGTATATGTATTATCTAATGCATGTATAGTTACATAAGTGGTGTGTTTATACCTATGCTTTGTTTCATTCTTTTTTAAGGAAATTTCTTGTCACGACCCCCTCCCACCAAAGATGCCCCTCCTGAGCTGGCAATGGTGAAAGGAAGATAATGACCCCCAAGTCCCGCCTCCAGTAGGCCCCGGGTTGGCGACTAGCACCAAGTGTATGAGTTTTCACAAATATGGGAGGCATTAACCTTTTTATTATTTTGGATCAGGAAATAGGACAAGTCAACCACCAAAAAGGGAAAAGAACAAGTGTACATAAATAAACCCAAAACAAGCCCAAATGTATGTTTAAACAATTTTTATAACAAGGTACAAGTACAAGGAGGCTCATAAGTACAAGTGAGTACAGTACCAAAAAGAAAACATGAAAATAGCAACTGCACAACTCCCACTGCCTGACTAGTAGGGTCCCGCACGGACCTGGTAGTCCTCCTGAAAACCTGAAAAAACGTAGGGTGAGCATACAAGTATACTCAGTAGAGAACCTAAAGCTCTCGTGCACAAGTGGGGAGACACCCTAAGGTCCCGTGAGAAAACAGAAGAACCATAAACTAACAAGGAAAAACTATCCACCCAGCCTCACTGGTCACACTCACCATGTAACACAAACATGATTAGTGTATATATAGAACAAAAGTATTGGGTACCCCACACCATTTACCACTTAATTAGATGCTGCTCTTCCTAACGGCAAACGTCCTGACGCTACCACACTCTTCCCTCCCGCACACACCTGGGACAAACCATGCATCCCACCCGCACACACCTGGGCCTCACAACCACGCATCTCGCCCGCACACACCTAGGCCACAACCACTAACCCGCCCGCAGACACCTGGGCCTCATCCCGATGGTTTTTGGGAACGGTAAGCCTGCCCGAAGAGTCTTGGGATAAAGGTCGCCTCATGCCATCACAGCCTCTGAGACCTACCCGAAGAGTCTTGGGTGTAAGGTCACCTCAAGCCATCATAGCCTATGGAAGAAGGAGCAGGAAGGAGCTAGTAACTAAGGGGGAACACCCTCTCCCATAAAATGGGAGTGTTCGGCACTAGGTTCTTGACATGGGTGTGGTGTGACAAAACACAAAGATACAATTATATATATACATATACCAAACACACAGCCCAACCTATGGCTTCTTAAAAAAAGGAACTGAGCATGTGCCTCGGCACTGCTACCACGAAGCATGCATCAACAACCAAACAATGATCCCCCAACCCCATTTAGGTTTTCATGTTTCATGCAATGGTTTAACAAATTATTACTACTGGGCAACAATCATCCAGACAAAACCTTTCACAAACATATCCCTGCCATCCACAACCAAGGATAGGTAAAACGCAAGCAACCACATGCCATTTCATTTACAAAAGATTATCACAACCATACAACATTCCATCATTAATTTATTTCAAAGTTCCACACATAAAAACCTTTCCACACACAAAACATTTCCAAATTTGAAAACACCTTTTACTTCCAAAACACTTTTCATAATCAAAACACTTTTCATAAATAAAGGCATTTTCCACAACCAACCACTTCCCATTTCAACCCCATCATTTACAAAAACATTTCCCACAAACAACCAAACCACCAACATGTTCATTATTCCAATTTTGTTCAACCGGGGTGATCACACAAGGTTTTCATTCTCATTTAATCAGCCTGTCTTTACGTGCTTATCCATTTTCCATGTTTTAACAAAACCAACCACAACAATTCAGATATCAATTGCACACGCAAATGCCACCAACGGCCTTGATTTTCAGTAGGCAAAGGCCTTTCAATCCCAAATCACAATCAGAAGATAAAGAAACTGGAAGGCAATAGAAACAGCACAAAACCCCAAACCCTTCTTTATCCGGTTATTATCTTTATTTAAAGTTCAACTGCATACCATGGAACAAAAGTGAAATATACCACCCCGCATGTTGCACCAAATAGAGAGAAGAAGGCAAACCCCTACCTCAAAAGGTCCTGGTCACGTCGCTTCTGACGACGTCCTTCGGTGTCCTCCGCCTTCGCCAAACCCGACAAACGCCTCCTAGGATGGAAGCTGGAGAAGGAAGGCCGGAAGGAAAGGTGACAAGTCCGGGCTTAGAAGCTTCGTATCGTCGCTACGATCGTGTGTCCACTGACGGATCGTAATTCGGAGCTCGGACAAAGAAGTTAGAGGAGGAATACTTCTCGATTGTCCAAGAGCGTCGGCGTGCGACAAAGAAGCGATCGATATGAAAGATAAAACATGACCTCATTCTTATATAGGCAACGAATAGGTAAATCCATATTCAGCGTGCATTAATGAATACACTATGTGACCGTACATACGTTACATGTTTTGATTGGTTAACACAAAACATGTCACGCGGTTTCCACGCGTTTTAATAATAATGATAATTCTATCAATATGTGGTGTTTCGTTGACCCGAGTCATGAGTCATAAAAGTATCCCATTAATGGTCTTAAAATGACCCTCATAATTTCAGGGTTACGCTGTCGCTGACGGATCGTCAATCTGATACCGTATGAGGGAGATACGTTGGATACAAGATCCCGTAATAATAACAATATCAAATCTATTAATTCATGAGCGTTTCGGGTACCCAATCCGAAAACCCGAAAAAGACATCCAATATTGGACTCATTATTTTCGTCTCATAGTCAGGGTCGAACTGCCACTGACGGTTCGTGAAACCGAGGTCGCACAAAGAAGTTACGGACAAAAAAGTGTTTTATCAACAAAATTAATAATAACAATATTTTAATATTATTATTAATCAATTATTTATTTATTTTTCATAACTCCAAAAGCAATCATGTTTTGGAGTCTTCATGGGCGCTATAATTAAGCACCAATTCCTCCTTTTTCATTTATTTGTCTTTTAATTTTATTTCTCTTATTATTATTTTTTGTTTCTCTCTCCAATCTATTTTTTTTTCTTTCATGATTCTCTCCCACCACCAAAAGTGGCGCCTCCCATTTCTTTTACTCCATGTGGAACGCCCCAAACTCCATTCTCACTTCAACTTTATTATTTAATAAAATTAATAATAATAACACCCATAATTAATGTACTAATTTAATCCCATTAAATTAGTTTACCATGGTTATTAAGTTAAAACCATTCCATTTAATTAAATTCAAATAATTTAATTTACTAACCAAAAATTAAACCCATTTAATTTAATTTACTAACCAAAAATTAAACCCATTTATTAAGGACTGAGCCTTCCCACTTCCATATATTAGGATTTTCCAACTTGCACTGCCCCCCAAAACCAAACAAAACATCAATAAATTTCCCGAACACATGGCTTGAGGAATTCCTTCTCCCATGTCGAGATATTATCCGCTTTAGGCGGCACTGACTCTCCTGCACGGGTTTAATCGCATCCACATTAATGCGTCTTGATTAGGGATTAGGTCCTCCTCCCCCCACATGTTATGACTCTTCACACACATTTAAAGGAAAGAGGGAAACAACTTAGCATTATAAATTCATGAAAAAAAAATTTCCAGGCCCAAAGCATGGGCCTGAATGAGTTTCAACAAAGGAGTGTGATGATCTTGAATTTAAACAAAACAAAAATGAGAGCATTTAAGTAAAACCGGAAACATCTCTCTTGATCTCTGGCCTTGCTAGGGTTGCCACTTCTATTGCATGAAACTGTCTGTGTCCCACTCCACTATCGTTCTGTTGACGTCCAGGTGCCATAGTTGTTAGGTAAACAGGGAACGCCTAAGCCCAAGTAGTAATGAAAAACTCAAAGTTTTAATTATCATTTTATTTCAATTTCTTTCCCAGAACACCCAAATCAAGTAAAACACAAACATGATGATTCATGTACCTTCCCTAGGGTCTCTACCCTGCAATCAATATAGTCTCACTTGGTCGTTCAGTAGGCTCAGAGTCCTTGCATCGGATCACGGGGGGCCCTAAAATCCCGTGTACTGGCCGGTCTTCCCTGGCCTATGTCACGCACCAAGATTAACGAACACTATTGCCCTACCATCCCATGCAATCTTCACTGTGCCTAACTCCAGACTCCATCATATCTCTCAACCATCAGCTCTGATACCAATCTGTCACGACCCCCTCCCACCAAAGATGCCCCTCCTGAGCTGGCAATGGTGAAAGGAAGATAATGACCCCCGAGTCCTGCCTCCAGTAGGCCCCGGGTTGGCGACTAGCACCAAGGGTATGAGTTTTCACAAATATGGGAGGCATTACCCTTTTTATTATTTTGGATCGGGAAATAGGAAAAGTCAACCACCAAAAAGGGAAAAGAACAAGTGTACATAAATAAACCCAAAACAAGCCCACAAGCATGTTTAATCAATTTTTATAACAAGGTACAAGTACAAGGAAGCTCAAAAGTACAAGTGAGTACAGTACCAAAAGGAAAAAAAGAAAACAGCAACTGCACAACTCCCACTGCCTGACTAGTAGGGTCCCGCACGACCCTGGTAGTCCTCCTGAAAACCTAAATAAACGTAGGGTGAGCATACAAGTATACTCAGTAGAGAACCTAAAGCTCTCGTGCACAAGTGGAGAGACACCCTAAGGTCCCGTGAGAAAACAGAAGAACTAGAAACTAACAAGGAAAAACTATCCTCCCAGCCTCACTGGTCACACTCACCAAGTAACACAAACACATTTAGTATATATATAGAACAAAAGTATTGGGTACCCCGCAACATTTCCCAATTAATTAGATGCTTCTCTTCCTAACGGAAAATGTCCTGATGCTACCACACTCTTCCCGCCCGCACACACCTGGGCCAAACCACGCATCCCGCCCGCACACACCTGGGCCTCACAACCACACATCTCGCCCGCACACACCTGGGCCACAACCACTAACCTGCCTGCAGACACCTGGGCCTCATCCCGAAGGTTCTTGGGAACGGTAAGCCTGCCCGAAGAGTCTTGGTCTAAAGGTCGCCTCAAGCCATCACAGCCTCCGAGACCTACCCGAGGAGTCTTGGGTGTAAGGTCACCTCAAGACATCATAGCCTATGGAAGAAGGAGCAGGAAAGAGCTAGTAACTAAGGGGGAACACCCTCTCCCATAAAATGGGAGTGTTCGGCACTAGGTGCTTGACATGGGTGTGGTGTGACAAAACACAAAGATACAATTATATATATACATATACCAAACACACATCCCAACCTATGGCTTCTTAAAAAGAGGAACTAAGCATGTGCCTCGACACTGCTACCATGAAGCATGCATCAACAACCAAACAATCATCCCCCAACCCCATTTAGGTTTTCATGTTTCATGCAATGGTTTAACAAATTATTACTACTGGGCAACTATCATCCAGACAAAACCTTTCACAAACATATCCCTGCCATCCACAACCAAGGATAGGTAAAACGCAAGCAACCACATGCCATTTCATTTTCAAAAGATTATCACAACCATACAACATTCCATCATTCATTTATTTCAATGTTCCACACATAAAACCCTTTCCACACACAAAACATTTCCGCATTTGAAAACACCTTTTACATCCAAAACACTTTTAATAATCAAAACACTTTTCATAAATAAAGGCATTTTCCACAACCAACCACTTCCCATTTCAACCCCATCGTTTACAAAAACATTTCCCACAAACAACCAAACCACCAACATGTTCATTATTCCAATTTTGTTCAACCGGGGTGACCACACAAGGTTTTCATTCTCATTTAATCAGCCAGTATTTACATGCTTATCCATTTTCCATGTTTTAACAAAACCAACCACAACAATTCAGATATCAATTGCGCACGCAAAGGCCACCAACGGCCTTGATTTTCAGTAGGCAAAGGCCTTTCAATCCAAAATCACAATCAGAAGATAAAGAAACTGGAAGGCAATAGAAACAGTACAAAACCCCAAACCCTTCGTTATCCGGTTATTATATTTATTTAAAGTTCAACTGCATCCCATGGAACAAAAGAGAAATATCCCACCCCGCATGTTTCCCCAAATAGAGAGACGAAGGTAAACCCCTACCTCAAAAGGTCCCGATCACGTCGCTTCTGACGACGTCCTTCGGTGTCCCCCGCCTTCGCCAAACCCGACAAACGCCTCCTAGGATGGGAGCTGGAGAAGGAAGGCTGGAAGTAAAGGTAACAAGTACGAGCTTAGAAGCTTCGTCTCGTCGCTACGATCCTGTGGCCGCTGATGGATCGTAATTCGGAGCTCAGACAAAGAAGTTAGAGGAGGAATACTTCTCGATTGTCCAAGAGCGTCGTCGTGCGACAAAGAAGCGATCGATATGGAAGATAAAACATGACCTCGTTCTTATATAGGCAACAAATAGGTAAATCCATATTCAGCGTGCATTAATGAATACACAATGTGACCGTACATACGTTACATGTTTTGATTGGTTAACACACAACACGTCACGCGGTTTCCACGCGTTTTAATAATAATGATAATTCTATCAATTTGTGGTGTTTCGTTGACCCGAGGCATGAGTCATAAAAGTAGCTCATTAATGGTCTTAAAATGACCGTCATAATTTCAGGGTTACGCTGTCACTGACGGATCTTCAATCCGATACCGTATGAGGGAGATACGTTGGATACAAGATCCCGTAATAATAACAATATTAAATCTATTAATTCATGAGCGTTTCGGGTACCCAATCCAAAAACCCGAAAAAGACATCCAATATTGGACTCGTAATTTTCGTCTCGTAGTCAGGGTCGCACTGCCACTGAAGGTTTCTGAAACCGAGGTCGCACGAAGAAGTTACGGACAAAAAAGTGTTTTATCAACAGAATTAATAATAACAATATTTTATTATTATTATTAATCAATTATTTATTTATTTTTCATAACTCCAAAATCAATCACGTTTTGGAGTCTTCATGGGCGCTATAATTAAGCACCAATTCCTCCTTTTTCATTTATTTGTTTTTTAATTTTATTTCTCTTATTATTTTTTTTTTCTCTCTCCAATCTATTTTTTTTTCTTTCATGATTCTCTCCCACCACCAAAAGTGGCGCCTCCCATTTCTTTTACTCCATGTGGAACGCCCCAAACTCCATTCTCACTTCAACTTTATTATTTAATAAAATTAATAATAATAACACCCATAATTAATGTACTAATTTAATCCCATTAAATTAGTTTACCATGGTTATTAAGTTAAAACCATTCCATTTAATTAAATTCAAATAATTTAATTTACTAACCAAAAATTAAACCCATTTAATTTAATTTACCAATCACAAACATATTTCTGTCACATTTATCATTATTATTTAATTCAATTGTCATAAATCCTATTTCAATTTCATCAACGGGTCCCCATCATTAACATTAATAATTATTATTATTATTGACGCCCATTATTTTCATATAATTACTCCATATTTCCCATAACATTATATTCACGCATGGTTGGGAACCCCATTCACGTGCCTCTTCATGTTATTATTATTATAACAAATTATTATATAATAATACCCTTTTAATGTTATTAACACAATTCCAACATTAATTGTGGAGAACCGCACAATGCCTCCTGTACAAGGTCACACCCATGCACCCCATGCATTTTATAATTTATTACATGAGCCTCATTTATTGTAATTTATTCCTTTATAACTTAGTCCATGCGCCTCCCATCATTTTATTAAATATATTTGATTTTATTTCTTATATTTTACAATGATTAAATTAAAACCATTTTATCTAATTAAAACCAAATATTTTCACGCCACCATTATCAATTATTATTATAAAAAATTATTATTACAACACGTGTCGTGTTTGACCACATCAAATTTTTTACAAAGAAATGGACCGGAGAGGTCCGAGCCATTACACCAGATACCTCTCAAAACATTCTCGTCCTCGAGAATTAAAACCAACCCATAAAAGGGGGAATGCTCTGAACAACCACCCCTCAAGATACCTCTCATGCCTCTTGTCATAACAAGAGACAACCGACAACCCTAATTATGTGAGTTAGGAATTCCCTCTCCTATGTCGAGATATTATCCTCTTTAGGCGGCACTGACTCGCCTGTACGGGTTTAATCGCATCTGCATTAATGCCTCTCGATTAAGGACTGAGCCTTCCCACTTCCATATATTAGGATTTTCCAGCTTGCACTGCCCCCCAACACCAAACAAAACTTCAATAAATTTCCCGAACACATGGCTTGAGGAATTCCTTCTCCCATGTCGAGATATTATCCTCTTTAGGCGGCACTGACTCTCCTGCACGGGTTTAATCGCATCCACATTAATGCTTCTTGATTAGAGATTAGGTCCTCCTCCCCCCACATGTTATGACTCTTCACACACATTTAAAGGAAAGAGGGAAACAACTTAGCATTATAAATTCATGAAAAAAAAGTTTCAGGCCCAAAGCATGGGCGAGAATGAGTTTCAACAAAGGAGTGTGATGATCTTGAATTTAAACAAAACAAAAATGAGAGCATTTAAGTAAAACCGGAAACATATCTCTTGATCTCTGGCCTTGCTAGGGTTGCCACTTTTATTTCATGAAACTGTCTGTGTCCCACTCCTCTGCCGTTCTGTTGATGTCCAGGTGCCATAGTTGTTCGGTAAACAGAGAACGCCTAAGCCCAAGTAGTAATGAAAAACTCAAAGTTTTAATTATCATTTTATTTCAATTTCTTTCCCAGAACACCCAAATCAAGTAAAACACAAACATGATGATGCATGTACCTTCCTTAGGGTCTCTACCCTGCAATCAATATAGTCTCACTTGGTCGTTCGGTAGGCTCAAAGTCCTTGCATCGGATCACCGGGGGCCCTAAAATTCCGTGTCCTAGCCGGTCTTCCCTGGCCTATGTCACGCACCAAGATTAAAGAACACGGTTGCCCTACCATCCCATGAAATATTCCCGATGCCTAACTCCAGACTCCATCCTATCTCTCAACCATCAGCTCTGATACCATTCTGTCACGACCCCCTCCCACCAAAGATGCCCCTCCTGAGCAGGCAATGGTGAAAGGAAGATAATGACCCCCCGAGTCCCGCCTCCAGTAGGCCCCGGGTTGGCGACTATCACCAAGGGTATGAGTTTTCACAAATATGGGAGGCATTACCCTTTTTATTATTTTGGGTCGGGAAATAGGACAAGTCAACCACCAAAAAGGGAAAAGAACAAGTGTACATAAATAAACCCAAAACAAGCCCACATGCATGTTTAAACAATTTTTATAACAAGGTACAAGTACAAGGAAGTTCAAAAGTACAAGTGAGTACAGTACCAAAAGGAAAACAAGAAAACAGCAACTGCACAACTCCCACTGCCTGACTAGTAGGGTCCCACACGGCCCTGGTAGTCCTCCTGAAAACCTAAAACAATGTAGGGTGAGCATATAAGTATACTCAGTAGAGAACCTAAAGCTCTTGTGCACAAGTGGGGAGACACCCTAAGGTCCCGTGAGAAAACAGAAGAACCAGAATCTAACAAGGAAAAACTATCCACCCAGCCTCACTGGTCACACTCACTAAGTAACACAAACAAGTTTAGTATATATATAGAAAAAAAGTATTGGGTACCCCGCACCATTTCCCACTTAATTAGATGCTGCTCTTCCTAACGGCAAACGTCCTGACGCTACCACACTCTTCCCGCCCGCACACACCTGGGCCAAACCACGCATCCCGCCCGCACACACCTGGGCCTCACAACCACGCATCTCGCCCGCACCCACCTGGGCCACAACCACTAACCCGCCCGCAGACACCTGGGCCTCATCCCGAAGGTTCTTGGGAACGGTAAGCCTGCCCGAAGAGTCTTGGGCTAAAGGTCACCTCAAGCCATCACAGCCTCCGAAACCTACCCGAAGATTCGTGGGTGTAAGGTCACCTCAAGCCATCATAGCCTATGGAAGAAGGAGCAGGAAGGATCTAGTAACTAAGGGGGAACACCCTCTCCCATAAAATGGGAGTGTTCGACACTAGGTGCTTGACATGGGTGTGGTGCGACAAAACACAAAGATACAATTATATATATACATATACCAAACACACAGCCCCACCTATGGCTTCTTAAAAAGAGGAACTGAGCATGTGCCTTAGCACTGCTACCACAAAGCATGCATCAACAACCAAACAATCATCCCCCAACCCCATTTAGGTTTTCATGTTTCATGAAATGGTTTAACAAATAATTACTACTGGGAAACTATCATCCAGACAAAACCTTTCACAAACATATCCCTTCCATCCACAACCAAGGTTTGGTAAAACGCAAGAAACCACATGCCATTTCATTTACAAAAGATTATCACAACCATACAACATTCCATCATTCATTTATTTCAAAGTTCCACACATAAAACCCTTTCCACACACAAAACATTTCTTCATTTGAAAACACCTTTTACTTCCAAAACACTTTTCATAATCAAAACACTTTTCATAAATAAAGGAATTTTCCACAACCAACCACTTCCCATTTCAACCCCATCGTTTACAAAAACATTTCCCACAAACAACCAAACCACCAACATGTTCATTATTCCAATTTTGTTCAACCGGGGTGATCACACAAGGTTTTCATTCTCATTTAATCATCTAGTCTTTAAGTTCTTATCCATTTTCCATGTTTTAAAAAAACCAACCACAACAATTCAGATATCAATTGCGCACGCAAAGGCCACCAACGACCTTGATTTTCAGTAGGCAAAGGCCTTTCAATCCAAAATCACAATCATAAGATAAAGAAACTGGAAGGCAATAGAAACAGCACAAAACCCCAAACCCTTCTTTATCCGGTTATTATCTTTATTTAATGTTCAACTGCATCCCATGGAACAAAAGAGAAATATCCCACCCCACATGTTGTACCAAATAGAGAGACGAAGGTAAACCCCTACCTCAAAGGTCCCGATCACGTCGCTTCTGACGACGTCCTTCGGTGTCCTCCGCCTTCGCCAAACCCGACAAACACCTCCTAGGATGGAAGCTGGAGAAGGAAGGCTAGAAGGAAAGGTGACAAGTCCGGGCTTAGAAGCTTCGTCTTGTCGCTACGATCCTGTGGCTGCTGACGGATCGTAATTCGGAGCTCGGACAAAGAAGATAGAGGAGGAATACTTCTCGATTGTCCAAGAGCATCGTCGTGCGACAAAGAAGCGATCGATATGGAAGTTAAAACATGACCTCGTTCTTATATAGGCAACGAATAGGTAAATCCATATTCAGCTTGCATTAATGAATACACGATGTGACCGTACATACGTTACATGTTTTGATTGGTTAACACACAACACGTCACGCGGTTTCCACGCGTTTTAATAATAATGATAATTCTATCAATATGTGGTGTTTCGTTGACCCGAGGCATGAGTCATAAAAGTAGCTCATTAATGGTCATAAAATGACCGGCATAATTTCAGGGTTACGTTGTCACTGACGGATCGTCAATCCGATACCGTATGAGGGAGATACGTTGGATACAAGATCCTGTAATAATAACAATATTAAATCTATTAATTCATGATCGTTTCGGGTACCCAATCCGAAAACCCAAAAAAGACATCCAATATTGGACTCATAATTTTCGTCTCGTAGTCAGGGTTGCACTGACACTGACGGTTCGTGAAACCGAGGTCACACGAAGAAGTTACGGATATAAAAGTGTTTTATCAACAAAATTAATAATAACAATATTTTATTATTATTACTAATCAATTATTTATTTATTTTTCAGAACTCCAAAAGCAATCACGTTTTGGAGTCTTCATGGGCTCTATAATTAAGCACCAATTCCTCCTTTTTCATTAATTTGTCTTTTAATTTTGTTTCTCTTATTATTATTTTTTGTTTCTCTCTCCAATCTATTTTTTTTCTTTCATGATTCTCTCCCACCACCAAAAGTGGCGCCTCCCATTTCTTTTACTCCATTTGGAACGCCCCAAACTCCATTCTCACTTCAACATTATTATTTAATAAAATTAATAATAATAACACCCATAATTAATGTACTAATTTAATCCCATTAAATTAGTTTACCATGGTTATTAAGTTAAAACCATTCCATTTAATTAAATTCAATTAATTTAATTTACTAACCAAAAATTAAACCCATTTAATTTAATTTACCAATCACACACTTGTTTGTGTCACCTTTATCATTATTATTTAATTCAATAGTGATAAATCCTCTTTCAATTTCATCAACGGGTCCCCATCATTAACATTAATAATTATTATTATTATTGACGCCCGTTATTTTCATATAATTACTCCATATATCCCATAACATTATATTCACGCATGGTTGGGAACCCCATTCACGTGCCCCTTCATGTTATTATTATTATAAAAAATTATTATATAATAATACCCTTTTAATGTTATTAACACAATTCCAACTTTAATTTTGGAGAACCGCACAACGCCTCCTGTACAAGGTCACACCCATGCACCCCATGCATTTTATAATTTATTACATGAGCCTCATTTATTGTAATTTATTCCTTTATAACATATTCCATGCGCCTCCCATCATTTTATTAAATATATTCGATTTTATTTCTTATATTTTACAATGATTAAATTAAAACCATTTTATCTAATTAACACCGAATATTTTCACGCCACCATTATCAATTATTATTATAAAAAATTATTATTACAACACGTGTCGTGTTTGACCACATCAAATTTTTTACAAAGAAATGGACCGGAGAGTTCCGGGCCATTACACTGCTAAATCATGACCGTGTTATAATATTTATACATTTTCACATTCTTCCTCATTGAGGTTGTACACATCCCATGTGAATATAGAATACATGTTTGAAATTTAGATATGGGAAAAGTGTCTTTTTATATTGAACTAGGTGTTTGGATACACATTGGATACATTTCCACGGTTTTAGGATACATACATACTGGAATGTCTTCTTGTATTATATTTTTCATTTTCACTAGTAATATCTATATTTTATAATATAATATAAATTTTTGGGGTCTTGGTTTGTTGTATTATAGTTTTTTAGTATATAGATGTTTTACTTAAGAATATTTGGTCATTGTTAGTATCTTCTTATGTTTTTTATTGACTGGATTTCGATCTTTCATTTATGTGATTTGGTTGGCCATTAATGGTTAAATCACAACCCAAAGTAGATTTCTTAGTCCCTTAGTTCAATTTAACTGACTCTAGTTATCATAAAGAACATGTGAAAATTTGATAACATGTTCTGTCCTTTTTGTTGTAATGATAACTAATGGAAACTTGAATGGCTTATCATTCTACATACGGATCATAAGATTCGTTAGTGATTTAGGCGTAACAAATTTACCTTCCATTTTAGTGTAAGAGATGATGTAAAAATTGGCCAAGACACAACCAGAGGGTCAGATTGTGAAAAAATCATGTAAGTATATCTTTTCATTACATTTTCTCAAGATTAGAAAAAAACATCTTGAAACAAAATGTTTTCCTATAATAGTAGTCTTTTTGAGGATACCAATAACATTTTTCAATATGATTTGGGTTATGTATTTTTTACCATTAACATAAATTTAATTGTGTTCTATCTCACCATCCATCCGAACAAGATAGTTACATTTTTGTTCTGTGTCCACATTTCCAATTTCTATCTATGTTATCCTATGTGTAAATAATGATATGACGTACATGGGGTAACTGTGATTTTTCTAACATTCCCTTTCTAAATGAAGTTGTATTATTCATTTTTATGATATAGGTTTCAAATATATATACATTCAAATATTAATCTTTTGATATCCTAGATGATTTTCAAGGGTGAATTCTCTTTTAAGGGGGATATAATGTAACATTGAGGCTTTTTGTGAAATATTTTTTTGAACTAAATTTAATCATTTCAATATGATTCATTTCCGGTAAAACTAAATATATTTTATGTTATATAAAATAACTATGTTTGGATTTTATTTCACACATCACTAAATTAACATTTCACTAAATACGACACTTATATTATCTTACAGTACACACATAAATACGTTTGTCTTATCTTACATACAATTATGAATTCCTTCTATATCTTGTATTACAAGCATGGATAAATTTTAATGAACTAAAATATATTATTAATAATATTATTATAACATTATTATGATTACTTACAAGACTTTATAATGGAATATATGAATTATGTTGACAAAATTTAGATACTATAGTTTACACATGTATATAAAATGAAACACTTAGTTATTTATTAGTTTGAAATGAATTCAAGAACTACTTGAGAATAAAGAAATTTCTTTTCAGAAACAAATTTTTTCTATGTACAAACACCATTATACTATAAAAGATAAACAAAACAAATTTGATGAATTTTTTTAAAAATATATATTATATATATTATATCAAAAAAAAATATACTCATCCAATTCATTTGATTGGTATAAGATAAGAATAAATCCAATTTTATGAATAAAAAGAAGTATTTTTCTAAAAAGAAATTGTACTCTATTTTAATTGAGAACCTATTTTAAATATATTTTAGAAATGTTTATAATATTTATTTGATGAAATAAATATAAATTATGAAACTATAATATAATAATTTACGTGAGGTGAATTTTTGGTATCTTTCTTAGATTTTTTATTTTTTGATTAATAGTGAAAAAAATAATTTTAATTTAGAACTAATTTTTCATATAATTTATTTATATAGGTAAATTGTATTTTAAATTATTTAAATTATATTTATATCAAAAATACATAATTTAATACAATTTAGGTCATTGGAAACAATTTCACATTAAAATTGGAAATAAAAATATTTCAGTCTCTTGAACTTTTTACATTATAAAACCATTTTCCCATGAAGTCTGTGGGATTAATTTTAAATTAATATCTACCACATATGAGATTAAAATTTTGAAAACATTATTAAATATTAGGAATCAGAATAATTTATAATGTCTAATATTATCACCAAATTCTTCTAAAAAATAGCAGTGAATGTAATAAAAATTAATTACAGTGATTATGGTAAAAACAAATTTACTTAATTATTAATCATAAAAAATAAGGTGTAAAAATAAACCTACAAATTTAAAAAAATTATTTTATGGAAAAATTATGACAAAAAAACTTATAGGGATCTATAATTGTTCATTTTTTACCATTAGGCGACATGTAAAACAAGGGTAACACTCATATATTATGTAGAATGCCCAATGTTTCCTTTTCCCCATTTATAAAATGCCTCAACTCTGCCTCCTCTCATTACAAATTCTGATCCATTTTGGTTCATAAAAAAACTATCCCAATAAATACAAAATATACATCCCATTATCTTAAAGGCCTCACTTTGCAAAGAAATCCAACAATTTAAGCCCTTTAATTCAAATACAAAGAAGTTACCTAAAGAAGATGTAACATCTTTCCACAAGATCTTTTGTTTTATTTGTTCTCCACCCCAAAAATCTTAATTTTTAAATTATTACATAATATCATTAATATAGTCAATATACAAGGATATTTTTATATTAATAGTTTGAACTAAACTTACACACACTACCATCAAATGGGATATGCAACCATCCTTCTTGTGTGTGACGTATTATCGTCTCGTGAACCGATGTCATTCATTCATCCATTTCATCTTTTCATGTTTGGGAATAATAATGTAATTTATTTGTTTATATAATATATGTGATATATATTATTTATTAATGCTTCTTGAATAATTATATTACACATATGTTCCTGTATTTCATTTTGGGTATATATTTTGTCTTTGTTAGAGGATATGTGGACTATCATCTTTTCAAAGTGATGTCATTCAGTCACAACTTATAGGTAGTCTATTAATGATGGTTGTAGTAAACATATATGATATATACGATATAATAATTTTACTGGAATAATATTTTTTATATATTTACATATAATTCACTTATTTTCTTTCTTTTAATAAAATAATAAAATAGAAACTACGTTCATGTGTACGTACGGCCTACCACCTCTAAGATTATTTTTTTTCATATTTCAATGATTTATAGATTAGTATAATTATTTATATTATGAATATAGATGATTGTTTTTATCATTTTTACATTATATAAATAATTAAATCAAGATCCATGTATGAGGATAATAAATTAAAATTTAAAACATATATGAAGAACAAAGAAGATATTCTCTAAAACATAACATAAACATGACATTTTTAATAAATGGGTAATATAAGGTCATAATAAAATCATATATGGTATGATATATAAGAATATGGTTCTGTGGAAGATCTTCAATAAACTTATATTTATTATTCATATGGCTTGGATGTGTACAAAGAACATCAAAACATAAGGTATGGGTTTTCTCTTCTAACGTTTTTTTTGCGAGACTTTACTTATTCACCACTCATTTGTTTCGGGTGCTATATATACTCTCTATGAGTGTATTATATGATTATTATACTGAAATTTATTTTTATTTACATATTCATTTCATTATCATTATTTCATGGAGTATACGGTTTAAAAGTTACCAAATTGGTAATGTAATTTTTTCTCAATATTCCTTATTTGAGATACAAGTCATGTTATGCACATATATTTTTCTATTTGGTGTATATAATTCCATATGATATGTTATTTCATGAATATAATAATTTTCATGATATTTTAAGATTCATGTAATGTTATTATTTCCATTTGATTATAATTCAATGTTACCAATGTAGTAACCCTTCATTGTTATAATTTCCTCATTTATCTTAATTTTTTATGATTATGCATCCATTAATGAAATAATATGATCCATATCTCAATAAATCTTTTTAATTTTATTCTCCATTGTTTATCCTTTATATGTAATTTATTTGTACCATTTTCCCACTATTTTGTAGATAACACAATTAATAATGTTTTTTATGAAAATTCAAATTCATTTCTCTCTTCAGTCAATAATATCATTTAAAAAAACAATTTTTTTGTAAAAACGTAATCAATTTTTTTTTAAATATTCTGTTAAGTAAATTTCCCCCTATTTTCCCCATTTAATAAAAAGAAACATAAAAGGAATATATTTTCCATTTTCTTATCATCAAACTTACCTAAACTATTGATGTTGTAAATGTAATCATTATCTTGTATTTATTTACCCAATGCCATGACCTTCATTTACTTGAATCATCCCTTGAAACTATTCAATGGTATTTTTAAAGATTGGTTTTCCTATTATTCTATAAATTATTTTATATAATGTTTTCTTCAAAGGAAAATATTTTCAAGAATGATTTCTATTTAAAAAGTGTTTTTCAAGTAAGAAATTACATTTTCTCAAGAAAAGTTTCAAATGTTTTTTATAAGACTTATTTCAAAATAAATTAATGTAGTTTTTAAGGAAAAATATTTTCAAAAAGATTATTGTTTTAAAAAGAGAATTTCAATAAAATAAAATTTTTTATGAAATTTTTCATGTGTTCCTTGAAAATTATTCCCCATATAAGTTGACATCATTTGATATTGTTTATTATTTAATAGAGATATGATCTAAGTTCACCATTCTCATTATAGTTTCGAATGGTTTTTGTTTAAAAGGAAAATTAATTTATTAACCATGTTTCTATTCCTCTATTTGTACCATGATAAAATGATTATGAAGTTCATTTGAATTCATGGATTATTCTATGATGTAATAATTTTGAAACCTACATCATTTTTACAATTAATTATATGATGTTTATTGTACCCATATCTTTTTGTGTGGCATTATGTGTTTAATTTTTTTTGTAATATTTTGGCACATGAATTTATGATTTCATTATGTGATCAGTGGGACCTATATACACCTCTAATTCCATGCATAATTATTTATATTCCATTGGTTTCAATGGAATATAATGAGGAGTGACCTCATTTCAGTATGATAGGACTAGAAGATGGAGTAAATAGAAATCAATATGGAAGGGATAAAATGAGAAGTGATATTTGATTATTTTGACAGAGTTGTATTGAGAAGTGACCTCTATTCAGTAATATGGGTCTAGATTGGGATGTGAACCCGATTCCGTAATACCGGGTGGGAATGGGATGTAAACCCGGTTTAGTATTACAGTGCTGGAATGGGAAGTGAACATTGTTCAGAAATAGTGTGTTGTAATGGGCTGTGATATGGGTTTAGTAAATAACTTTATCCACTAATATGATATTGGATGTATGATTTGACTACTATGAAAATCATTTAATATATCTCCCATAATTACATGTCTTATTACTTTGGTGTGTTTTCTTGTCTTCTGATCTCAAATAACATATGATTCATTTCTTATAAACTAACAATATTTATTCCATGAATCTTTATTATGAACTTTGATATATACGGTATTATCATTTATCGACATGGGTATGTTATCATACATTTTTTTTCTAGATTATTCTTATTTGTATGTTTGCCTACTCTAAATAAAAAATTGGGCCCACCCATTTCTTATTTTCTATTCCCCATGTTATGGAGAATATTTTAAAATAGTAGAAATTAATGTGGATATCATTATTGGGAATGTTTAAGTTCTTTAAAAAAACTAGATGAATGGGTTCCTTGTTTTAATGATACAAAACTATTACCGTCCTCATGTATATATTATTGCAGTGTGATGAATATTCATATAAAATGATGAAATATCCATGTATGATAATCCTATATTTATATAGATACAATTTACATATTATGGATGTTTAGATGAATTTTATTCTAATTCCTTTATTTTTCATGATGTTATTAATGGTAGACTAAATGAATAGTTCTACAATTGTGAGTATTAATATAATATGAATATAATATTTTATTAAACGATTTAAAATTAATAAAAATATCATATTTAACAAAATTAATTTTATATGGTTAATATCATCTAATATGGTCCATTTGGGTATCATTTGTCATTTTATTGTATCATTATTGACATTTAGAAGGTAGAAAATGTTGAAAGTATGGTAATTGTAAAAAGTGTTAATGATGGGTTAAAACTAAAAGATAACTGTTAAAAAATTTTAAAACAACTAAAAATTATATTGGATGAATTAATTTATAATTAACTCCAACTTTTATTAAAAATTTATGAATTTGGGTTACTTTTTCATGATAAATGTGTTATATTGTTTTAATATTTTATTAAATTCAAAAGGCTCACCTCGACAAAATTATAAAATAGAGACCCCTCTATTACTTGATTAAAACACATTAAGCCATATATATTGAAAAAAATCTACCCAGTACTCTATAAAACAATCTTATCCATGTTCATGAGAGTATTTCCCATAAAAAATATATAGCATATGTCCATTTAAGAGATATATTGTGGGAGTTCTCCAAAAAAGTGGTAATAATCATTAATTACTCATTCATGTTTATTTCTTATTTTACTTCTTATTCATGTGTAGAAACCACTCTAAAATAATATCTCTAGTATCATATATATATATATAATGAAATTTTATTATTATTATTATATAATAATTATCTATCTCTTTTCCATCCTATGAAAATCAAAACCATTTCTCATGTGTTTGTAAGACTTAAAATCTTTACATAGCGGCATAATTAGTTTTTTGTCAAAATTTTACATATATATTTATAAATATATAACTGACGAGGAAATATGATAATCATGGAATAATTATAACTGTTTAATTATAATTTAATTTCTACCTTCTTGACTTCTCATCAATCGGGAAAATGATAGTGTTGCTCATTCATATATGTGGACTACCACCATAAAGAAGCCATGTGATTCGTTTTTTATTTCTTTTTATCTTTCATGGAAATAATGATATATTTAATTAATATATTGGTTATATATGATATAATAGTTATTCAATATGGGTGAAATAATTTTTCACTTTTTTTAATTTCATCCATTGAAAAGTGAAGATAGCATTCATGTTTACGTGAGACCTACCATCTCCGAGAACGATGTAATTCATATTATATCTCTATATTTTTTGGATTGGTATCAATATATATATACTGAATATATTTTACATTTGTGTCATTATTAAAACTATTTAGATTTTGATACCTTTATCAATGTATAATGATAGAATCTATCAAACCAAATCATACATGAAAAATGAAGCAATTACCATACGAAATAGTTATTTTAACAATGAGTTGATAATAAGTTGGTAATAAAATATTATAAGTGAACCATATATGGTATGATATATATTATTATAGATCTGTAATATATGTATAATAAATATATATTTATTATAAAATATGTTCACACATGTACATAGGTAATGAAACCGAATGTAAGGGTTTATATAATAATTTCATCATTATTTTGGATTGTTTATTTTTAAGTATCATTTGTGGAATATTTTTTTATATGTTTATTTTTTTTAAATGTTTAGAAATATTTTATTAATATTCTCCAAATATTTTTTAAATTTCATTTATACGCATGTATTACTATTTACAATATTTTTAAATAATATTGTTGTCACTTTAGAACAAGTATCCTTTTAAATTTCCTAACAAATATTTGAATGGAATTTTTTTTATCTTAACCAGAATGAATAGAGATTAACACCATCATTATTCCATTATTATTTCAAGATTTATTTTAATTTTATAAAGTTATTTTAACGTAATGTGATTTAACTATTACGTGTATAGTTTTTATATTTCTAAAAGTGATTTCCAAAGTAGAAAGATTATTTTTATAAGGAAATTTTTCAATAAACTTTTTAATTTATATTTATCAATGTAAAAAAGCTTATTTTAATCTTATCTTTTTATTATATTCTAATAAAACCATAAAATATAGTACTATTTATGGTTTATGACCATTATAATTAAATAAATGTATTAACATTCTGTATTCTAGTTCTTCTAATGTTGACCCTTATTTGTTATTAAATATTGTTGATTTAGTTTTATTATTTATTCATATGAGAAATTCATTGGATTTAGTAAGTGATGGTAGGGGCCTTATATTACACTTGATTATCAATAGGTCTATTGAGAAAAAATATGATGGATTTTTTTCAAGGCCTTACCCATTTATATCTAATTTCTTGGAAAAGGCATCAATTATATGTTTTAGATGTTTGGTGCTACGCATTCCGTTGTTATGAAATAGTATATTGATTTCCATTTTATAATATGATTCACTATCTATAGATTAATTTCTATATTATGTGATTATTTATATGTAATTAATTGATTAAAATTTATTATTTTTATATTATTCACAACTTTTTAGCTTCTCCTATACGCGTAACCTTACTGAGCATCTAATCTCACTACATTCTTACATTTCCTTTTCCAAGGATTCTTGGAAGTGTTATATTTTTTATATTTAAGGATATCTTAAATTGAATAATGGTGTTATCAATGAAAATATTATATTGTAATTTATGTTTTCAAATATAATGTGTCATACTAGTATGCATCTAGTTTTCCAATGATGTTTAACTATTTGGTTCGTTGGGATCAATTGCTTACATATTCTGCGAAGATAATAATGTAACCACTGATTTTGGTAAAATAGAATACATGCCTTTATAGTTGGTATTATAGTTATTTTTGTAGAAATAATTGGGAACTAGATTAAGTTAAAAATATATTATAGAAATGTAAAACAATAAAAGACTGAGAATATTTTCAATGAAACCAAGCATAATATGTTGATATTATTTACACATAAATTTTAAATTTATGAAAATTATTTCTATAGTTAAGAAAATATACATTATGTTTCATAATTTTATGATCTAATTTATTATATTCCATTATTTATAAATTTTATACCGTATAAGGAATGTCAAAAATATAAATTAATGTAATACATTTATTTATTTCCCTCCCAGACATTAAAATAAGGTTACAACTGGAGCTAAAAAATCACAACTATATTAGCGAAGCTAAATCCGGCTATGAAGAATAATATTTACTCTATAGAGAATTATTCTTACCCACAATGTACTCTAACAAGGTTAGACCACTTCATGCATTATAAAACTCTATCGTTTAATGGACCTATAAATCCATTTGATGTCGAGAAATTGATATGTTCCTTAGAGAAGATAATTATAACTACAGGAATTAGTGAATAAAATAAGGATTTCATGGGATTTTATCATCTCTAAGGTTATTTTAATCAAAAGCGGTCATTGATCAAAAATACTAAGTATGGGTAAGAAATATCAAGCATAGAATTGAATTATTTAAAAGAACTATTCTTGGAAAAGTATTTTCAATATAAAATATTAGTAGATATGGAGAGAAAATTATTGAGATTCAGAAAAAAGGAAGTGAAATGTGAAAATATATATTAATACAACTCTATTTGTTTAGAAATGAGTTTTATGAAGTATATATGTTATCAAAATAGTATGATTCACCAATTATTAAGTTGGTTATATCCATTCCATTGAAGGGAACTATACTTCCAAAGTTTCTAATCTTATGAGGACATAATTTCATGTACTATCAAGGCATAGAAATAATTATCTGTGTATTATAACTCCAAAATAGAATATAATAATAATAATATTGAAGAGAAAGAAAATTAATAAGGTTAATTAGATAAATGAAAATTTTCTAATATGTGATACCTATAGATGTAAATAACTTTTTACAAATATAAAAGAAAAATGATTTTGTTTAATGTGTGGAGAGAATGGCCAACAGGGTCAAGAATGAAAGGTAATGAATTAATCTACCAATGTTATCTGACATAAATATAAGTATATAGGTATAAACACAAATGAATGTGTCGTGCATTAAGAAAATTTTATCCCGGAATGGCCATGTGAGAAAGGGTAAGATTTTATAATAACAACAACTTATTGTGGTGTTCTTGATGATGTGTATATAAATAATCAAATCATTTACAAAAACATATCTAATGCATTATTTAATTCTAGATCTTCATACTATATTTTATTGATCATATTTTCTAAAAAATAGATATTTCCCTAAAACCTTAAGAAATGAGTTATCTATGAACAACACAAATGTATGGTTTACCATCATACTGATCTGTTACTCATTTCACATTATGACCCACAAACATACCATATTTCTAACTTTATAATCATACCAATGGTTGATTTTTATATAATTATTTTTATAGATAGGCTTTTAAACTATAGTGAAAAAAATATTTCAAGGAGAAAAAAATTATGATTCATGATGGAGATATAGAATTAATTATCCTTAAAATAGAAACATTATCATTTGATTCATGTTTAGTTCCACCACTAGTCGGTTTTTAAATGAAATTATTTGGAATGATGAGATTACACAATCAATAGAAGGATAAAGTAATATTCAATTTGAGGATGTACATATTATATTGGAATATATTGATGTATTTGATGATGATTAACCTATAAATCCACTGGGGCGTGAGTCCAATATTTTAATTGATATAATCTATGATTAAATAACAACATCAAAGTCTATCTATAAAATGGAAAGTACTACATTATAGTAATTGAAGAAACTACTAGAGGATTTTTCTAATAAGGTATTTATATACCCTATAATTTCCCCTTAGGGTGCATCTTTTATTTTTGTTAATCATAAATATTGATCAATGAGGTTTTGAATTTATTATAATAAATAAATTATTTCACATTAAATAACAAGTATCATAAGCCTCCCATCAATGAATTAGTGAATTAAATTTATATATATAAATATTTTTCATCGATTTTTCATTGTTTTTTAGGACTCAATTTTCAATTAAATATGGAGTATGTTACGAGGATAGTATTTAGAATGAGGTATAGACCATACAAGTTTCATGTAATTCCACTTGGATTGACTAATGTCCCCTCTATTCGTAATGATTTAATGAATAGTGTCTTTAAAGAGTACCTTGATGATTTTATTTTGGTATTAATTCATGATATCATTGTGCCCTCTAAGAGATATTAGGACATTGAAAACACGTGAGAATCATTCTTGATAATCATAGTAGAAAATATTTATATAAGAAATTTAGAAAGTGTGAACAATGTATTTAGAATGTATCATTTCCTAGCTGTATTGTATCCATGGATAGAATCTCAATTGATCCTATGAGGAATATGTAATTCTCATAATGTCTTAAACCAATAAACGTATATGAGTCACACAGTTTCATTGGATTGGCATGTTACTATTGGAAATTTGATAAAACATTTCCCAATTGGATAACCCATTAACCAAGACTACACAAAAAAGTATTAATTTCATTTTTATAAAGGGATGTAATGAATAAATTTATTAATTGAATAATATATATTTTAATGATCTGATATTGACTCTACCATCGAGAAATAATGGATTTTTATATATAGTGATGCATCAAAAAAGGGACATGTTTATTTCATTATATATAATGATAATTTTATTTCTTATGAATCAATATAGTTAAATAATAAACAACATTAATATCCCACTCATGATATTGATTCAGCTTTTTTAATATTTACTTCTAAGATATGGAGACAATATTTCTATGGTTAAAGATGTGAGATATATAAATATCGTAAGAGGTTCAAATATATATTCTCAATATAATGGATTAATGTGAGACAAAGATTGTGGCTAGACATACTCATAGATCATGATTCCTCAATAAACTAACACATAGTGAAAGAAAATAAGTTATCAATTGTATTACGTAGTAAAGGTCGTATAGTTCAAGTTAAAATATTTATTGATTATGATCTTATGTTCATGGATTTATTAGAAAAATTTATGAAAATTATTAATAAAAGGAAAACATATTCTCATTTTCATATTATTTTGAAACAATATTTATTATAATAGATTAAACGTTCTTAATATGCTGATGAAAATATTCAACAAAAATTAAAGACAAAAATGATGGGAAATTGGAATACATCATATATAAAGATGGTGTTCTGAAATTTTTAATGAAGTTATTTGTTCTATATATACATGAGATGAAGAGGGAATTTCTAGATGATGATTCTATCTTGAACTTATCACGAAACCCTTAAAACAACATGATGTATAAAGACTTTAAGGAATGTTTTTGGTAGGATAATTTGAAGTGGGACATTAGGGATTATGTATCAACCTTTATGGATTATTAATAGGTGAATGGGAAATATAGTGTCCTAGAGGATTCAATAAAACAATGAATATTGATATATGGAAATGGGATGACATTACTTTTAAATGTTTAACTGGATTACCAATTAATCCTAAAATGAATGATGTGTTATGAGATATTATTGATTGACTTACCAAATATGATCATTTTCTCAAAATATTGGAATTCTTTCTTCTGGAGTGCTTATTATGAATCTATATTAATGAAGTTGTATGAACTGATAGTTCACCACTTTAAAGTGTGTTTGATAGTGTTCCGCAATTTACATTGAACTTGTGGAAAATTAATTAGAATGCACATGATATCGTAATTTATCTATGCACTTCTTTTTATCCTCAAATTGATGTGCTATTAGAAAGGAATATAATGACATTATATGATATTTTGAGGTCATTTTTACATAAATATCATGGTATGTGGTATTATTATTTACCTTTGGTAGAATTCACATATAATCATAGCTTCTATGCGAGAATTCAAATGGGGTCGTTTTAATTATTATATATAAAGAGATGTTTTACTACAACATGTGGGATATAATGTAGTGAAAGGTATCTTGGATGCATTTATCTTTAGAGGGGACAAATAAAAAATATAAAGGCTGCTGAAACCCATCTTAAATAATCTCAACGTAGGAAAATATATATATTGTACAACAAATGAATGATATGTAATGTGAAGTGGGAGATCACACTTTCTAGAATGTATCTAAAAAGAATAGTGTTATAAGATTTGGAATTAAAGGAAAACTATGACCCTCGTATATTGAAAATTTTAATATTCTTGGAAAATGGTGTTCTGGATTATAATTTTTATATTATACTTATCCTCTCTAAATTACATGATTTCTTCTACATATTATGGTTAAAAAAGTATATTCTAGACCCAAATCATGTTCTCTCATTTAAATAAATATAATTGTAACATGAAATATCTAACAGTGATGTGACTATATAGATTCCGGGCACTAGAGAAAAAGTGTTACCAAGTCCAAAGACATGACTGGTAATGGTAATTTGGATAAATTGAATGATAGAAGATGTGATTCGGGAAACAAAATAGATTATTTTCAATTAATAAACACATCAATTCATCTTGTGACATTTCCAAAAAATTTAGTTTGATTGTTTTTGAAGGGGGAGGAATGTAACACCCCAATATTTTATTAGATGATTCTTTATAAATAAATTTATTTAATTTTTTATATCATGTGGTGCATGAAACAATGATATTATAAAAAACAAATTGTTGTCGATAGCATATATGACATGAAACACCAGGAAATAACGAACCACGAATCATTAATAAAATATTTTTGTTTTTAAAAGACTATTATAACCAAGATATTAAATTAGACGGTGTGAATATGATTAACCATTTTATTTAATATATAATTATATTTTTATCAATACATATTTTTTGATTATTTATTAGGAAATAAATTGTCAAATTTTAGTAAATTCATTTTTCTAAAAGCACCATATTTTTTGATTGCTTTTTATTGGAGAATAATATAATTAATGTTTCATCATTTAGGAAATTTATTTGAGAAAATTAACTTCATATTAGAAATCTTAATCTCAAAATTTTATTTCTGTTAATTTCTTGTATTTTTTCTAAAAAAATTTTTGTTCCAATGAATAGAAACAAATTCAGCTAAAAACTATATTTTTATTTAAGGAATACTAAAAGCACCATTTTATTTTATAATGTTTAAAATTAAAATGTGTTCCCATATAATTTTAATTAATAAATTATGTTCATTAGAATTAGTTTTATGTTTTAATTTTGTATAAAAAAATTATACTTCAAATTATTTTTTCTAAAAATATATATTTTTATTGCATTTTGTTTTCTAAATATTAAATTAATTTCTATAATTTATTTATTGTAAATATTTAATAATAGATCCCATATTTTAAATTATGATGTCCATTTTTTTAAATAGTTCCCTTTTATTTTTGTGTAATATGAATAGAAACCTTTGTAATTTTAGTTACCATAGTAATGGGTAAATCGTGTAATTATTAGTTAAAAATTATATGATAAGAACTATAAAATGACCATAACTCTTTCCATAATTTTATTAAATTATTTTTTTCATCCATAATCATCCAATATTTTGTTATATGGACTTTTTTCCATTTTTATGGGAGAATGACATTTATAATGTTTTATATAAACAAAAGTAAAAAATATCATATTCTGGTTTTTAATAACTATAATATTTTTTACGTAGGGGTAACTATAGGATTTGTTCTATATTAAATACAATTTTTTAATTTAAATTATCTATATTCATCATGGTAATTAAATTGTTTATTTTTGGTCAATAGTTAATTACCTTAAATACTTAGTCAACGCTGACATAGTAATCATTTAATTAATGAAAAAAAAAATATATAACATTAAAATCATTAAAAGTATTATATTATTAAATTAATAATGTTACCCGTTGCTTTTATAACATAAAATTATATATTTTAGAGGTATTAATGTATTTTATCTGAATTCATTTGTTGTATTGATGTTAATAAATTCAAACTAAATGAATTATTCAAAAATTAATATTATAAATATTTTTTGAAAAGAATATTTTATTAAATGATTTTAAATTCATAAGAACATAAGATTCAAAAATAATAATTGTAAATGGTAATGAAAATCAATCAAGGTCCATTTATGGGTATTTTTACATTTTCGAATAAAATTATTTACCTTTATAGGAAATAAAATTTTAATAGTATGTAATTGTCAATAAGGTTAATGAGGGGTTAAAAAAAGAAAATGGTGAAAATTAATCCTAAACTGATCATAATTGTTATTAGATGAACTATGTTCTACTTATAGTCACATTATATTAAAATTATAACAAATTGGTTCCATTTTTACATGATAAATAATTTATAAAAATTTAATATTTTAAGAAGTTCCAAAAAATCTCTCACCTAAAGTATAAAAGGAAACCCCCTCCATTAGATATTTACACCACATTGATATGTCTAACATGATGAAAACATTCCATTTTATCTTTTAAAAATAATTTTCCATGTTATTGAAGCTATTGACCTTCCAAAATTATGACATTATCTCCCCTAAGAAGAGATCTAAAGAGAGTTCACGGATGAAAATGTAATCGTATTTACCAAATCTTTCATGTTTATTTTGATCTTAAACTTCTTATTAATGTTTTTTACCCATCCTAAAATAATAAATATAGGAACATAAATATAATAATACTTTATTATGATAATGGAAAAACTATATTCTATCTCTTTTCAATCCTATTAAAAGAAAAAATCATCGCTCATGTGTAAGTATAGATTTACATCTCCACGTAGCAGTGTAATTTTTTTTAGTCACCACTTTTCATGGATTGATTAAAAAGATGCAATAAATGATAATATATTATAATTATGAAATTATTATACCTATTTAATGACATTATTATATCTTCCATTTTACATTATAATCTATTGGGAAATGATATGGTCTCCCATGTATACATATAGACTTCCACCAACACAAAGCGATGTGATTCATTTTTCGTCTTTATTTTACATTGATGGTACTAATTATTAATTAATATATATATATTATATATATTATATAATAATTATTTATTAAAGGTTAAATATTATTTACCTTTTATTTTATCCATCCATCGATTATTTATAATAGTTTTCATACGTATGTATGACCAACCATCTCCATGAATTGTGTAATTCATTTTATATATCAATATTTTATATATTAATATAAATATAATATATATAAATAAAATTCATACCATTATTATAATTTTTTATATGATGTAACATGATAGGAGTACAATAACTGAAAGTATCTGACAAAATCATACATGAAAAATGATGCAGTTACTACATGATAAAATTATTTTAACATAGAATTTATAATAAAAGGGAAATAAATATATGGTATGATATATATGATTATTGTTGTATAATATGTTTATAATAATCGTATATATATTATATAGTATATTTAAACATATAAAATGAAATTGAACATGAGGTAAGGGTTTATTTTATAATATCATAATTATTCATGATAACTTATTTTTATACCTATGATGAAGAATATTTATCTTCCATGTACATTTATTCAAAATGTATTATTATTTTTACTATTATATAATGATCTTCTAATAAAATTTTAATCTTTATTTTACTATTTTGAAATTGTTTTATAATGAATCTTTCTATCATTTTCCAGACAATGTATTTTGGGATTTTCTAAAAAAAGATTGAAAGGAAAAAAATATTGACTAGAAGAATAATTTAAAATTTTAAAAGTATATTTTATAAGAAATATGTTTTTTGTTATTTTTGATGTTTTTAGAATTTTAATTGTGATATTTCAATGTATATGGGTTATTTTCTAGAAGAAATTTTCTTATGACCGTTTTAATGTATTTTTACATTTTTCAAAATCCATTGTTTAATATTATATTTAGTATATAATATAATGATATAATTACTCATATTTATTCAAATGGTTTGTGATCATTTTGACCAGAGAAAAGAATTTTCATTCTATATGATAATTCTTCAAATATGGATAGTTATTGATTGTTAAGGTATGTTGTTTCAATTGTGTCATTTATTCATATGATGATTGATTTAGATGTAAATTTTTATAGAAGGATTCATATATATCCCCTCAATGCATTTTTATTTCTCGTGTGATAAAATATATTGGTTTTTTGTTATGGAATTACACATTTATTTTCAGATGTCTTGGATGTGGCCTCAACAATATTTTCCAGATATCTGGTATTAAACATTCCATCATTTTGAATTTAATTATTATTATCCATGTAATTATTTGATTTACTATCCATGGAAGATTTTATAGCTCGTGTAATTATTTATATAGAATTAATTGATCATCATTTATTCTTTCCATATTATTCATGCATTGTGTTTTCTCCTGTATGTATAACCTTACTAAGAAACAATGCTAACCACTTTATTATATTAACTTTTTTAATAATTTCAGAGAGTGTTTTATGATTGATATACAAGAAAATAATATATAGAGTAAAGGAGTTCATGAAGAAAATACAATGATTCATTTTATGTCTTCAAATGTAATTTCTAATTCAAATATGTAACGATTTTTTCAATATTACTAAAATATTGAGTCAATTTTAATGTGATTTCTTGTATATTATACCAATATATTAAATTAAAAACCAATTTGGATTATTGGAATCAAGGTATTTATAGTTTTATCATGATCCATCTAATAGTGTGACAAAAATATTACAATAATTATATATAGAATTAGTTTTAAGAAACTAGAAAACACAAACAGCTAGGAATGGAAATACAATGTATTTTGATTAGGTACCTCTCTCTTAAAGATTATATTGAATCATTTTTAATTTCATCCAATTATCAATGTACCATAGTAAAATTGGTGTTTCAGAGGTTTATAATGGTATATAAGAGGTGAACTACTGATAGATAGTTTTGGTGTTTAGAAAATATAACGCTAAAAAGAAACCGACTAGCTGGCCAATGAGGCAATAGCCTGGTAAGGCTACCAAAATCCCTCTAGACATCCCATGAGACCCAACTTCTAGATAGTGTAACCTTAACAGAATGGGTTTTTAATATGAAACACACTGGCTAGTAAATGGGTTTCCCAATGGTACATACCCTCTACCTCAAACCACATATTTGGTTGTGGCACCCATCAGCTAGATAATGGCACTATTCTATCTCAGGAATGTAATGGAAATAATCATATTATTACCCGCATAGAACATGATTAATTTATTAAAGATTCTCCTTCTACTCTAATTAATGTTTATTGTTTTTAATTGATTTTCTCTTTATTCATTAAATTATCTTATACATTTTATTGTTTCCTTTATCATTCGTTTGATCTTAACACATTATAGTGGAATATCATTCTCAGAATTGGTGAATTCCTCTTATTTTCCATCATTAATCTCCTTATTCCTTCCTAAATAAGACGATTATGTCATTTTCCCTTCCAAATCATGGCGTTGTGCATGGATAATGATTCTGGATCGCTGGTTTCTTATTCTATTATATTAGGATCGGCTATCTAAAAAATATCCCTACTGTATGATCTGGTTTCCTATTAGGTACATCATGTATGATCATGGTGAAATTCCATACACATGACCTATCAAAATTAAACTCCGATGGAATTACTTGAATCATGATGGATATACCTCCAACAGATTGTGTCAGTTCTGTTGGGGAATGATACTTAGACTTCCGGACACCCAAGTGGTGTACCCCATCCTGAAACAAGTTTTGGTAGATGTAATTTATATAATTATAGTCTTATATCTAAATTTTGATACCGGTTAATTGAATATATTTAAGTATAAATTAATCATTTAATTGAATCACATGGAAAATAATTGGATATCTGGTATGGGGATGAAATTTTGAGTAATAGAATGATGTAATAATGACATAAGAACTTGTGAAATGTAAATTGGGATTATTTGGTATGTGAATTAGAATATTTCAAATTGTTGTGGGAATTAACATATTTTTATGAATCTGGTAATTAGAAATTGTGCAAAATTGACCTGTAATTGGGTAAAATCGATTATTTTTTAAAATTTTAATAATGAAGTAAATGTATGGATAATTGGTTATTAAAAGTAATTAACCAATGTGGTATATGTTAATAGAGTTCACATGTTTGGTACTTTTGTATACACTGGACATGGAATTATTTTGATACGTAAGAAGATAAATTATCCATATCATGGGAAACATCACTGGTATTGTTGTCCTTGGAGAATATATTTGGATCAAGAATTGAAATTCTCACTCCTTCCATTGATATGTGAAATATATAATCCACCCATAGCATGGTAACCAACATTTGGTTAGCTATGAGTTGATTGTGTGATTGGTGCATAGAATTAGAATCCACATATAATCAATGGTTATATTGGATTTAGTCTTCCAAAATCATTCAAAACATGTTAGGCTAAACTTGGGTGTTATTCTTGAGAAGGAAGATTGGTGAGTTTACTAGATATTATTGTTTTACCTTGTAACTGATTCTGTTTTATATAAAATTATTGCATATACTATCAGTAATTAAATATTTGTGAAGATATTGATGGTTGTGTTTTATTTAGTTTTACTCACGCCCTATTTATATCACAATTTGGTTCCCATTATGACTTCATAGATGTTTATTTGGACAAGCCAAAGGGGCCTTCTGCATGATTAATTTCATTTTCAAAAGGGAATAAAACTTAAATATGTGACCAATTATAGATTGAATACATCTTTTGGGATTCTAATTTTTAGACCATTTCATTCTATTGGTTTCAGGTATGAAATTTCTATTACATTATGGTATGACATCACATGGTCGATAACATTGGATTTGTTTGAAATTTTCCAATTTATCTATAAATTTTGATGTATATTGATTTGTTAACCAAGTATCCTCTATGATTGTTATATGTTATTATAAGGAACAATCTTCAAAATATTTATTAGACCCTTCCTTTAATATGGCATCCTATGGAATATTGGGGTTCACTTGAGGTCTCTTGGAAATGATTATCATTAAAATTAGATAGTACCAGGGGTAAGACATTACAATGTGTTATCAATGAATATATCTTTGGAAAAATTTATATTTGGGTAGGGTATGCAAGAGAATATGATGTGTAGGGTCTTCTTAATGATCTTGTCTATTGGAATATCTAAACCATGTATGTGGGGAAACCGACGTTTCTAGGGATGGGATTTCTATTCTTCAGATTCAATTGTTACAGTTTTAATGTTATTTAACCATGGTTAATACACTTATTGTGTGATGTTATTAATTTATGATATCTTACTCGTTGTTCGGTATGTAATGAGGTGTGTATGAATGATTCTTGTAAGGAATGTTGGAAAGTATGTTTTCATACATTACTAATGATGATGATTAATTTATTACATATGAATCGACCTTTTTAAATTGGGATTAAGTTATATTACTTGTTTTAAAATAAGGAAATAATATTGAATAGTTATAGCATTTAATTTAACATGCTAATTAATTAATTGAAATGATGTTATATATAATTTTTTTATGCTTTCCTGTCCTTTTCAGTTTGATCATATTGTGAACCCTATGATCTAAGGACTGTGTAGACCCTTTTATAGAAATGAAATTATGTCATATTTTAGTTGAATATAAAGATAGATGTAATGATCACATTCTTAATGTAGTTTAATCAGAACCTCCTTCAAAACCAAGAAATATGATGGATGATAAGCGACTCAAAAACATCTTATATTTCATGAAATCCTTATATATAGAGAGGAGGGTAAATATTTTTTATTGTATGCTATGTGGACAAACCATGCTTTGGTGGGACATCATAATAGAATCTAGAAAACATGAGGAGATAACATGGAATGTCTTGAAGTATAATATATTGAGTTACATCTACCCTAAGATGTAGATATATGTAAGGGATTGGGACATTATGCACTTGAAATAGGGAACCATGTTAGCAATGGATTACACTAGATGTTTTACCAATATATATTGTTTACTCTATAATAGGCATGCTTGATGAAATAAATAAAAAGTGATTATAGGATGGTCTCTTGAATGATATCAAGTCTCTTTTGAATGTATTCCAGTTGAAAATAAATTCCCCAACATGATCAATCAAGACCTTATCCATGATCGGAACCTAAAGGAGGTGTCGAATGGTAGGAATAATGTATCAGTAGGATGATGAAAGTTTTATTATTCAGGTGGAAATAAACACCACACTTAGAATTTCTACCAAAGTATTCATGTGAAGAGAATCTATGAATGTGGATATCCATCTCGGGACCACACCCAAGGGTAGTGATTTTATAGTGGCGGTTCTGGCCAAAAACTATTTCAGTATCATTTACCTATAATGGTGTTCCTTGATTCTAGTGAAATTGTCCACATAAAAAAGTTCAATAGGATAAATCAATAATCTAGTAGTGATGTTGGATTGTGAAAAATAGCAGTGTGAGAGGGACTCATCTACCACTTAGAAGATAGGTATGTGGAGTTCCATTGTTTTCATAGGTTGAGGTATGTGGTGTGATACCTTGAAATATTGGTGATATCATTTTCCTAATGGATCCCCATAGGTATGTCAAGATTGAGCCCAACACATGGGGTGAGTTAGTTTATTAGTCTATAGTGTATTCCTACCAATCCGAATGGAATCCCTTCCACAATTTGAGATATGATTCTTTTCAAATCTTTAATTTTTTGTGTATTTTGATACAAGATCATTAAATTTGTTTATATATTCTCTATTAACAAACAACATTGGTTTGGGTGTAAAAATTATGGATAAATTTTTAACGATCATTAATTTATTAATGGGATTATTATAGGGTATCAGATGTCATTAGGTGTGTCTCATTTAAATTATCAACAATATGTTTCATCAGAATTTTTTTTGTGATATAAATGGTGGATTCAATTTTATTCAGGGTATGGATTGGACAGTTTTGTAACATGGTCACATCATCTATTATTATTATAAGATAGAGACCATTATATAATTAAGAGGTGGTAGTTATATCTAACTGGGTGGATGTGATATTCTGGTGGGTCATGCATGACCAATTATGTGCAGATTGTATTGCCTCATGAACTAGGTAGCAAGAATTATTCTATATTATAGGTATTTTTAGAAAAGTATCTTTCCTCTAATGGTGGACAACCTTGAGGATTTCCTTCATGAATATTTCTCTATATTACCACCAGAGCAAGAGATCTAGTCCACTATCAAGTCAGTTCCCTGAGATAAACCTATTTATACCATCCCTATATGATATAACCAATGATGATTCAGGGAACGAATGTGTAGGTATTGGTTTTGCAAGTAAATGGATTCATATATAATACTATACTAAAATGGGGTACCCCTATGTTATTCTCCAAAAAAGACAAATATAACCTTTCATTTATGTCTGGATTACCGAAGTCTGAACTAGATGATATCAAGAACTAATATCCTTGTCCATGAATCAATGATTACTTTGATCAGCTAAGATTTTTCCTGATATTAACCAAGATAATTTTTGTTTTATAGTGACATCAGTTGAGGGTGAGATGATCTCACATACCCAAAATACTTTTTTAAGTACGTATGGCTTATATGAGTTTGTGGTAATGAATTTTTGTCTGAAAAAACATCAATTATTTTCATGGTCAAGATGTATTAGTTATTACATCAATATAATAAGTAGTTTGTAGTGGTTTTCATTGATGATATATTTGCGTACTCCCACTATAGAGAGAATAATGAAACAAATCTTTAAATATTCTTGATAATTACGATAGATTCTTAGCTATAAAACAAGCTATCTAAATGTTATTTTTATTTGAAAAATAACACTTCAAGGTAAATATTATCTCAATTACTAGTACATAAGAAGACCTAGAGAATGTAAAAAATATTGTATCCTAGTAGTGACATAATAATGTATTCAATATTTGAATATTTCTTGTTTTGGTTGTCTATTATAGGTATTTCATCTATGTCTTATCTTGCATTGCAGTTTCAATGTCAGGTTGATCCATGAAAGAGGTGAATCTTATTTTGTCTAATTCATATGAGGGGGATATACAAAATATGAAGAGGAGGTTAACCTTAGCACTAATCTTAAACTTAATTTAGCTGGTAATGTAGTATAGCTTGTTTTTTCTGCATAAATACCTATAGAAATTATGATATATGGGGATCAATTTGTGGCTAATGGATCTAGATAGTTGATGGTGAAATGGAAGAATTATCCCACTAACCACATAGAGTTTTATATTGTTTTACAATCCTTGTGATGTTGGTGAAATTATCTATTAGGAGATAGAATTATGGTCTATATGGACCGTAATATCATAAACTATATTACAAAATAGTGAGACCAAAATCTTCAATATAGATGATTGGTAGAGTATCTACAATATTTAAAATTTGAGTTAGAATATAATCATGGAATGTGAAACATCATTTCTAATTGATTGAATATGAATATGAAGACATTGGATTTGTTGGAATCAAGTGATTAGTTATAGATAATGAACGATTTTACAGATATGAATCAGGTGGTTTAAGAGTCTCTGGGGTGACTATGTCTAACAACGATCCCTATTTTTCCCTCTATTCATAATTAGATCAAGAGGGTGTAGTTATCTGATTTGAAGGGTTTATCCATAACTAAAATCAAATATGGTGTGGAGAAAACATCATGATAGTCCTATGAATATAATGAAATTATTTACATTAATTGATATATTTGGGTTTCTATGAGTATGTGCAAGGATATAAAGAGGTAATCAAATTCATTAAAATTTGGGGTACACCTTGATTTCACAAAAATTTATCCTTAAATTCATAGTATTTATTTCAGGAACATGATAAAGAAAGAGATAATAGGATTCATTTCATGATTTAAAACCTATCAGCATATGAAGGTTGAGAATGAAGCACCTGGTAGGTTGTTGTATCCTTTACCCATAATGGAATGGGAGGGGGATGATTTTAGGATGAATTTCATGACCGTAAATCTGAGGACATATCAAAATAAAGATATTATTTGGGTGATCGTTGATAAATTGAATATGGTATACCGTTCAATGCTAATCTGGGGGACCTTCACCAAAAATATTCTAGGGAACATATATATTTTGGAAATTTTTTAGTTTCATGGTATTACATGGGGAATCATATCAGACCAAGATCCCTAATTTACATCATGTTTTTGGAAGGGCCTTAAAAAGGCACTGGGTTTATTGGTTATTTTTTTGAAATACTATCATCCTCAAACTAATGACTAATATGAGTGGATAATTTATATTTTGGTGGACATGTTATGAGGCTATATTTTTTTGACATTTATGTTTATTGGGAGCATCATCTGGATCTTATGTATTTAACTAATAATATTATCTTGTATACATCAATTCTTATTTCTCATTTCAAGGAATTATATTTAATTCCATGATAATCAACTTTGTATCAATAAGAGGAAAGTGATTCGGTGCTTGTTTTACCTCTTATCAAGTACGAGAAATCTGAACAGTTTCGATTGATTAGAATGATTTTGGAAACTAGGTATGGTTGGAAGTAATTTTATTATTTCCATTATATATGACCTCTACAATTTGAGTTCAGTCACATGGATTTCTTGTGGGTGTTTCCTAGTTTGGGAAAACATCATATCCAAAATCCAAGGAAGCTATCACCCACATTATTCAATCCATTTGAGATAGTGGAGAGTATCAATCTATTGGTGAATCAAAAATCTCTTCCTCAAAAACAAATTTATAGGCATGGAATGTTTATTTTTCCAATATTTGGATGTATCACACTAATCATTCTAATTTGATAGAATTTGATGATATTTATATTGATTCCAATGCATCCTTTAAGGATCATCTGATCTACATCATAGAACATAGTGAGAAGAATCTCTTATGAAATACCATTCCCCTAGTGAATGTGTATTTTTAGCATGGTCATGTTAAGGAGGATAATTGGGTGGGGGATGTAGATATGTGAGTGTAGTGGCCCATGTTGTTCACTGATAACTCTTAGTGATGTTTGGGATTATAGATTAGTGATGGTCTGTTATATGGTGGGGAAGTTGTTAGACCCTATTTTTGGACATGTTCTTCTCTCTTAATATTTTTCATAGTTTTTAATTAATATAAATGATCCTTGTACACTAGATAATTTTTTTAGATTATTTAGGGGATCAGAGGAGGATGAATAGAAAAGGATGGAAGTTCCATGCCCCAAAGAAGCTTATACAGTACCATCTGTTCGCCAGTGGCTAGGGTAGTATCCCAATAAGGCTATAGAAACCCCACTACCTAGATAGTGGTGTTCCATGTTGTGAATCCCTCAACATGGAACCATCATTTATCCTATAGAACCATTCAATGTCAATAATGAAATGGGATTAATTGTATATCTACCCCCATAAAACCACCATTTAATTTTCTAAACCTCCCTCATTGACTATAATTTATGTTTATTGTTTTCTGATGGGTTATCTATGGATTTTGTGGCTTCTTCAACACATTCTAATTGTTCCTTTATCTTTAGTTTGATCCAAACATCATGAATCAGTAACTCTTTTTTGGAATTTGTGAATTCACCTTGTTTTCCTTCATGAATAATCTTTTCCCATCCTTAAAAGGATTAGTATATTATTTTCTATTTGTAATGGTGGTGTTTCTTAGGGATCCAGATAGTTGATATTTGACTTTTTCTCATCTACTAAGGTATGTAGTCTATAACATCTCCCAAATGATTTCGTTTATTTTATAGTACATGAAACATGTGTTATTGTGTCAGTAGGCCATCATCGAAACCTCACTATATTTGAAACATACGGATTTGATTAAACCGATATTCCTGGACCTCGCATAGAACCCATTGGATTCATTGGTGAGTGAGACTTAGACTTGTGGCTACATAAGATGTGTGCAACAATTTTCCATGGATAGTCACATGGAATTTATTGACCTATATTCCTATGAAAAGTTGTGATATTGCATAATGGAATTATTTAACATGTAATTTTATAATTTACTTGGATGACAAGGCTTGTAATGGGATAATTGGAACTAGATTAGAAAATTTAATTATGGAATGATGACTTATTGACATAATGACATGTGAAATGTTAATTTTTCATATTTTTTTGTTAAATTGAAAACACGATAATTTTTATATGAATTGGAATATGAGTATGAATCAAGTAATTAAATATTTACAATAATTGACATGTAAATGGTTAACATATCATGTGTTTAAAACATTTCATACTGGAATTAATTCCATGATAATTGGTAATTAGTATGAATTAAATAATGTTTAATATGTTAAAATGTGTCAATGTGTGGTACCTTGGTATTATTTTGCACATTCCTTAGTTTGATACATGAAATGTGAAATCAACCCATACATAGGAATTCACACTGGTTCTGATGTCCTCCGGGAGTATAAGAGACCCAACAATGGAAATTCACATTGATGTATGGATATATGAAATATGTACTTCATATTTTGGAATAAGAATATTCTTCTTTATATTTGAGTTAAATGTATGAGATGTCATTGCCATGGAATTATTTTCAAAATTAGTGGGGAGATTATATAGATAATTTTTATATCGTTCTAACGTATGTTTGGATGACCAAGGGTGACGACACGATGATATAGGGATAATAAATTTGTTAGATGTTCAACTATTAGTTGGTAACAAATTCCAATGTATATCATATTGTTCCACAAACTATTACTCAAGCTGGATTTGATTACAAACTGTTGGTTATGGGATACTTGTTTTTACCCACAACATGTATGTGTTTCTATTTAGTACCTAGAATGACTTTAAAGATGTAGTATTGGAAAATCTAAATGTTGTCTATACATGATTTTAGTCTTTTCTAGATAGGAATAAATATTAGAGATGATATCAAGTATAGTAATTAGGACTGGTTTATATTTTCTTATTATTTGAGCGTTTCTCTATGTTGTTTTCTTGTATGAAATTAGTGTGACATTGTAGTATTACGTTATATGGTGGATTATATTTTATTGATTTACCCTTATCCTATTTATCTACTGTAGTTGACTTATATTGATATTTTTTCGCATTTTCCTGATTATTTTTATATTCTACCAACGCGTATACTCATATGACTATATCTATTAGAAACACGTGGCTAGAGGGAATCCTCTAAAACATGACGAGGTTGATTTCAGTGTCATGGTGAACCATGTCACTCCCATGAGGGAGTACTTAGTTTATGACATTTTAATATCCCCTTTAGGTCAGGCCACAAATATTTTCATAAGTAAATACAAGCACCCACTAGACCTATTTTATTAAAATACATGGAACAAATTCTATGAGGCATAGAGGCCTTATATCATGGGTGGCATGGAGGCACACTGAACAAAATTATGAGAATATGGAATCATATGAATTAAATTCATTATTCTTATTGTGTCACCAATCATACACCTCACATCCTTTTATCAGTAGTCATTGAATGGTGTTTCCTTCATAAATTTTATTTCACCCTTCACCTCCACCAAGAATTGTTGGAACATGTTGGCCTCTATTGAAAAATTTTAAAAAAACATCATCCCACATTAGATAACCATATGGTAATAGGGTTATATGATATGTTCCATCACACCCTTCTCTTTTTTTGCCTCCTACCTAGTGATTCCTAAATGGCACCCTACTATATCACATATATATAGTGTCCTATAATCAAAAATGTTCCACTATGTTGATATTAAAATAGTGGGATCCCATTTATCACAAATCCAAAATATATGTGGAAGGTTGGTTGGATGATATTCACCAATACAACCATCCCAATTTTTTCGGTTTCACACGTAGAAGTTCCTATGTGTCACCATATTGTACTACCCACCGATTACAATTATATATTTATTTTGTCCCACCATAAATTCTATTCCCATTGATATTTGCTCAAAGGCCATTAATGGTGATGGATCAGATTCCCTATGGCATGAATTCATTTTATTTCTCAAAAGGTCTAGGGCCAATAGTCATAATTCTGTGGTAAAAAATCTGAATTTAGATGATTAATACCTCTTCAATAGTACTTTTATAGGTCCTACTATAATAATTCAGTAGTACATATGATGTTATCTCCCATCCCAGATTTGTCCATGTGTTTTAAATGTGAAATTATAGTGTGTTTAGGACATCATAACCACCCTATCATAACATATTTATTCAAATAATGTATAGTGTAAAATCATGGTATTTTTTATACAGTCACCCCTAGGTATTTATTATTTCTTTTTTAAAATTGTTATTTTATTATTAATTTTCCAAGAAAAATATTTTGTTTTATCAATTCTACATGATGATCATATATTTCTTCATTTTGTTCTATTTTTTAACAATATAAATGATGAATCCTAGAAATACATAAACAATTCATCGAGAAGGGGCAATAAAAACTATCCTCATGATAAAATTCATGTTGATCCTACTCTCTCAGATTTTTTCATTTCAATTATCCAATCTCTGCTTCAGGAAGGTAAGTGAGATCATGATCAGATGGTGGAACATTCTCAAGAGAATACTAAAAAGAACCCACTATTTTTTTATGTAAACTAAGGCTCTCTTATACCCAAATAAATTATATAAAACATTAAACACATAATTAGTTTTTAATATTTCCCTGATAATTCCAAACTTAGTTATTTAGAATATGTGTTAAATCATAAAAATGATTATTCTATAAAAATGAATATAATGATACATTGGTAACAAAGGCCATGAAATAAAATCAATATAAAGAAGATGTTCAACGTAAATAATAATACAATAAAACTCATGAGGATGAAAATAGTTAATGAAGCAAAAAAATTCGTCCCACGTTGGTTACATAAGATTATATTTTTTTTATGAGGTGAAGAAACTCTTTACTTGAATTTTTCCTCATAGGAACAATTAAGGTCCCTCTATATATGCTATTATTTTAATTTATCTATGCTATCTTGTAGAAACATGTAGTAAAATTTTATTATTGTCAATGATGGTCAAGGAAGAATGTTTGTTTCATAGTATTTAATATAATATGAAATTGAGAATGCAGTTTAACCCTTGAAGAGGGAATAAATATAAAATTTTCAATATATTACATGATGTATGAATCTAGAAATTATATATAATCTAAAACCACCCATAATATTTGGATTTTTTTGTAGGTAAATAACCCTAACAAACATTTTTTAGTATTATATTAATTATATATATGAATTAAGCAGATTGTTTAATGTAAATATGAGGAAAATAGTGACTTTTATTCTTTGAACTTGAAATATTTGATGTGTTTCATTTAGTGTATTCAAGATGAAATATATTTCATTATAATTCTATATGAGTATCCCTTGAAATGATATTTTGATCATGGTTTATCATGTTTTCTATTTTTTGGACATCATAGAAAATCTTTGTTAAATCCATCTTGTTTTCTACAATAAGTTATTCTAAACAATTTGAGTGGAATAACTGATGGATCCTTGATAAAGGAAATAATGCGTCACCATCCTTCCCTCATAAGTAATATAGAATGTTATCTAAATGGGTGGATATGTTGAATGTGACTAAATAGATGAGAGTCCCCATTATCTTTTTGCATGAATTATCAAAAAGGGGGTGAAATATAATCTAATTATTTAACATTTTTTTTTGTATTGAAAACAAAAAAATGTGGATATTTGTTTTTATTATAGGGTTTCATTTAATTTATTTTAAATATTTCCATATGTTTTTTGTGATGGAGAGATATTATTTGTTGAGGACTATTATGGATTCATGTGTTTTCACTAGATTCCAAGATTAATAATACTTCCATGTTCATAAGAAAAGTGAGTTGTTGTAATTGTTTATGGCATGAATAAGTTGAGAAGTGTTATTTCACAAAGGTATCCCTACAAATGTAATTATATATGTTGTGTTATTCAAAAAATCCACAAAATTTTATGGGGGATATTGAGATATTATCAACATCATCTTGAATAGTATTTTCAGTTTATTTAAAAAGGATGGATATGATATAAGGAATTATTGGTTTGAACTAAAGGTTGTATTGGATTTCCATTCATTTAATTGAAATATTTAGCATTTAGTTACTTCATATAGTCTATAAATTATGTATCTGGTCTCTTGATTCATTATTTTGTCGATCTGTTGACTAGAGATTCACATAATTGGTTGAAAATGGTTAATTGAATATTTAAAAGTGATCAATCCAATAGATAGATAAAAATATAGAATGATTCAAGTGAACAAAATACAATGAAATTATATATTGGATTTGTAAATGTAGTTATTGAACATAGAAATTCCAGGATGGTGGTAACATATATACTATGTAAGGTACTAAGTTGTAAAAAAATCTATATATTTGGACAAATGAATAAGATGATGATTCTAATATGTTCTTCCTTGAATTAATCATTGTAATCGATCATGGTAATCTATAACCATGATGTTAAGAATCAAAGCATCAATTAAGACATGATTCTTTTAGTGTAAAAGAGTTTCAGTCAAGGTGGAAACCAATCATTATTCTTTGAGAAGAATGTAATTCTTTGATGATGCTTTCATGAATTCAACATAATACTTTTTGCATGCATTATCAAAAAATATTTTTTTTAAATATGATCATAAATAATGTTGTTAGTGTAATCAATTTATGTTGATTATAAGTCATTGAAAAATAATACTTTTGAATGTAAACAAATTATTTATTAAAATATGTTTATGTGCATATGGAGATGAAGAAATTGTTGAGAATACTTCAACACTGTAATTGGAAGTCCATGAGCTAGAGATGTGGGATTTGATTGACATAGATATTTCAAATGAATCTAGAGAAGGAAATTTCATAGAGTATTAAATGAAGAAATAAATACCAAGTCATCAGGATATTTATATGAATATTTTAATGTGAATTCAAATGATTTCGACTAAGGAAATAAATTTGGATATTACTAACAGATTTAAATGATGAGATTGAACATTCATCTGATGATCATGTAGTTTATATATTTTGAATATGGAAAATGGTATTCACATGATGTTTTCTATCAATATTAAAATTTGGTTAATAAATATGATCATAGATCGTGAAATATCTAGAATTATTGAATACAATTTTGGTCCATGAGAATTTTGAGATCAAAATACACTATTAGCATGAAGATAAAAGGAGTGAATGCCAAGAACCAATGAATAAGAATATATGTTTTTTTACATAAGTATTCAATAACGATGAAGAATATATAGATAACGTATGATTTGGGTTGAGTCTCATAGTTGGCATCACATTATATGTTCTTGATGGAGTATACTTGTGTACTTTCTAATTCATCTGATCATCGAAGATGACCAGTATCTAGTGGTGCGAAGAACCTGAGAAAAAAGATAATGATATTTTCTTACATAATAAATTATTAAAGAATCATTATATCTTCCAATGTACTATATATTATGTGGGTATCATAGTGATCATTGTGTTGTACGTGATTGTTGAAGATGGAGGAAAATCCATGTTGAAGTGTATAACCACATGGAAATGAATAGGTTTTTATTTTAAACTTCAAGATATTACATAATGTACAATTTATTATTTTTACTATATATGAAGGATAGGATATGAGAAATAATTGAGTTGATTAAGATCATTTTAAATTTTAAAAAGTTGGGTTAATAGGGATTAACTCAAAAAAATGATACAACTGATTCTCCCCATCCCCCTCTTTGTGATCTAATAGGATATGGGTGTAACAAATATGACTAGTAATATTATGTTTATTTGAAATAATTGGTGATAGATTAGAGTAAAATGAAATCCTATGTCTATCACCATGGTCTTTTTTATTTTCCATTGGTGATCAAGTGTTTCTAAAAATATTTATTCAATTAGGACACTATGGATTGGGTATGTTGGGTAAGTTGATTAAATGGTATGAAATAAAATTTGATATATTGGGTAATTATAGATAATTGGACTAATAGATAGATTTACCATACCATTTTCCATCTATCCCATGCATTTTTCACATATCCTAGATGGTTAGATATCATTTGGAACTATCTCACATAATAGAATGGGTGACTTTTTTTATTAGAACCAAACTCTACAAATATTTTGCAGTTAAGTTATAAAATAGTTCAAAATTATTAAGTGCTCATGAGTAAATATATTCAATTTTTATTTGTTCCATGGTAGTATGGATAATATTTATATAAGACAATGTATTATTAGGTTTTTATGAAAAATAAATAGGCTCATTTGTTCTATAATGAAGAGCATGACCAACATTCTAGGTAATGAAAGTGGCATGGTGCGGAGAATTATGAAGCTCCTAAGTAATTGGTATATATTAATTTTTATTATTTTTATTATTTTATTATTTTTTTTGTTTTTGAAATTATATCTTTGAAGGAATAAAAAATGGAAAAATATAACTAAGATCACAATTATGATATAGTTAGTGATAACCATGATCATAATCTATGGAATGGAGGGATATTATAGTGTTTTGTGCATAGTTTGATCTTGGTTCCTAAAACCACATTGATATGAATTCAATATATCTTAAATATGTAGAGTAAATGCATTCCCCATGAAAAAATGAGAGTAACTATGTAATTTTAAACTTAAATAGGGAATGGCTCATGCTATTTTGTATAAGGGAACCCAATAATAACACGAGTATGCGTAACCAAATGATATACTCTTATATTAGGTGATTCATTCCCTTTTACAATTGAATAGTTCACACATTGTTTCTCAATCCATATGGCCAAGATATTCAGCTTTCCCAAAACTCTAAAAAAAATTACTTATCCTCTTTACCTTATCAAATTATAAATAATTTTCATCCCTATTTACCATTCTAAAATCATCATGCCTCCTCATATCCATGAGTTTCATCCTCACCAAGATCCATTATTGTTCCTCCCTTGATTCAAGATAATCTCTTCATAATTATAACTTATTTATATTAATTTTCTTCTTCATACTTCTTCTACACTATTTTTCTTGTATTTCCCAATGAAATGTTTTTCCAAGTTGGCCATGGTGTCCAATTCTATGATTTGGGATAGTTCTAATATTGAATCATGTGTCTATTAGGACTCAACGGTACCCCATTTCCACTAATTGTTTTCAATTTATGTAATGCGATGTGAATATAATGAATTTAAATTATGTTTCATTACATTATAATGCTTACATTGGAATAAAATAGGTGATTGATATTTTTAACGGATTTTTTCTATTATGTTTGGATTTAAATAAACTATTTAGTAATTTTATATGATTCACACTCAAATTTACCCATGATAATAAGGTAGGACGATCCTTGTAGTTTAGCTTGGGTTGTTGAATCCTCAGAGACCTAAAAAGTAACCTATAGACACGTACATTATATGGACTATTTTTGGCTATGAAGTGGCCAAATTGGGTTTATTTTCGATGGGTTTAAATGAACTCTAAGAGACTTTAGTGAATTAAATTTAAAATAATGATTTGATCCTAGGTTATTGCTCAGGGTGGATTGGATGTATTTCCTTTTCAATGATTTCAATTTCTTATATTTGAGATGGGTTCATTTAAGAAGATAAAACAACATCATCACTTACTGGTTTAATTCCTACACCCTTTAATACTAATCTCTTATACACTTGAAGGATCAATGTTTTGATAACATCAAGGTAAATGTTCGTATTAGCACTTGAAGTGTGTGGCCTTAAATTCAACAAGGATGATGGTGTTTAAAAATCATCAAATAAAAATATCAATTAATGAAGTGATTATAAATTAATAGAGTGATAAATAACATCCAATACATCCCCTTGCAACTCCATGGATCAACCCATATGTGTGTTAGCCCTCCATTGATCCCATGGTTTCAATGGAGCAGAAAGTAGACTCTTGAGGGAGGAAATGGAGAAATAAAGAAAACAACAAAAATAAAATGATCACTCCACCATTGTGTGAATAATTTCACAAGGTTTGGTATGAATAAATTCACACCTTGATCCAAAGGTATCAAATTAATTTGAATAACAACATAATAAGAGTAAAGGAAGGAATTTTATTAAGAAACTAAAGTGAATTGAACAACTTACATGTGAGAGACAAATTTGATACAAAACAATTGCATCATAACATTACAATTGAAAAAAGCACCAAAGATCCATCAATCCTCCAACAACACTACCTTAAATAGGATTTTTGATCCCTTGGGTCGAGACTCCAATAGTCCAAGTCTCCTCCATTAATTTTGGTAGGCCATAGGTGGGTGGAAAGTAAGGGAGAGTTGATTTTTCCACCCTTGACCCGAGGTGACAACCATCTTTTCTTTGCCGAATAGACACGATTGGAAGGAATTAAAGATGGCCGAATCAGAGTGGGACATAGCAGATGAAAATGGATCTCCTTATGTCTTATAACCATCTATAAATGTTGGGCTCATTTGGAGTTGTGGATTCCGAGATATGATCAAATTAGTGGGATGTTTTTCTGTGCCACAGAATCTGGCCCAGAATTTTATCAATAAATTGGGCTGCCTAAATGGACACCATGGAGGCCAAATTAGCATTGGATACTCAAGATTTATTTGTTCCTCTAAATGTCTTCTAGAATCCTAGTAGATATGGGATTCATTGGCCTGTATGTTGGGCCCCAAAGTCTTATCAGTGGGATGATGTCCAATATGCCTTCCCCAGAATTGTTTCCTTTCATCGCCAAATGTCTCCATCATCTTTTATGAATCATCCATTGATCCATGAATGAAATTTTTTTAAATGTAAGTGAAGATATATTTCAAAAAATATCATATTAAAATATGGATAATTACATTCCTTAGTATTAAGTGACTCATTGGGTACTTTATATTATTTTAAAAAAATGTACCACATAATAGTGCATTTTAAGTAAGAATTACAATCATAATATGAAATGATGTTCAAAGTGTAAAATGCACTAAAATGGTGTGTATGAAAAAAAAGAACATGAATATTATGTATATTAACAATGAATATTATCCTCATTTAGTTGATAATCACGCCCTCCAACTTGAGTTATGATAGCCCCGAGCAAAATATATCTCAACAATATGAAATTTGAATTCACTTTTCCAAAATCATTTTAATACGCAATGATCACCAGAAACCCTTATACCAAACAATCATGAAACCCATCAAAATATTTTAGTAAAACATTAATTCATAAGCAGATCCCAATCCCAAGCCCTTTCATTTGATCAAATCTGTTTCCATATTTCACCAAATATTAATTAAGTATGAGGATGTGTTGTGCATCACAACAGACATGGGGGTTCATCTTTATTCAAGGGGGAAATGACGGAAGATCTATGTGGAATCACATTTCAATATTAATATGGGTATACAATTTTTTTTAATCAATTTTTTTGTTTTCTTTTTGCAATTTTACCATGGTAATTGAAATTGCACTCAAAAGAGTCAACCCCTGTAGCGAGACTTTGCCGATGACTCCCAGGCACAAAGACCATAGGGTACCAAGTGAATCCCACATAATCGGGCATCATATCAAGTTAAATTAGTCAAAAACAAATTCAAATTACCTAAAATAGAGATACAATTACAAACTCTAGGCCAGACAACAATGGAGTCAGGATCCACAAGTGCCGAAAGCCACGCATTAGGTCATTTCATTGCTCTACGCGCAAATTTATTATTTTTTTATAATTTTTTTAATTGAATACTCATACTAAAACCAAATTGATCACCAAATCTATGCTATTTATTTGGGGGACCCCATGAACTCAAACTATTACCCCACTATCCAAAGGACGTTCATTGTGATCTTTTTTTAATTTGGATGAAAATATAAACGATGAAATATCACATTAGACAGCCACACCTTCCAAAATCTATGCTCATGAAATTATATGAGGATTAAAATTAGAATCAAGGCATGCTAAATTATTTGATATTCAGTTTCAAAGTTTTCAATGTATAATATCATGTCCAAAGATAAAGGAATGTTTCCTTCTATTTACACTTTTTTTCAAATCATTAAATTTTTTGACACAAAATCATTTTTTATTTTATCTCCCCCACAGAACCTAAAATAACACTCTCCCCAGTTTTTAAAGAAAATAAAATATAGAATGGTGTTGAGGTAGATAATTAAATTTCAAAAAGGTAATTGAAAATGAGGTTCATGGAATGAAGTCACCTGGTGGTTGAAGTTGAAATTCTTGCTGCTCCAAATTCTTCCTCTGATCTCTTGGGGGATGTAGGAAACTCCTTGATTTAACATGTATCACCCAAAATAGTACCTGAACCAAAAGAAGAACAAAGCAGACAAAACAAACAACACAACGACTTATTTAATTCCAAGTATCATCATTTTTATTGTTTTTCATGTTTTTATTTTTTTTAAATAAAACTAATGATACATTTTCTTCTTTTAATTTTATAGGTAAAGTATTACTCAGGGATCAAACCACGTGACACGGATGAATACGGTGATGCCCTTTCATACACATACATACTCATAATAGAAGAACAGGTCAACAATCATTTTTTTAAATATAAAAATGAATAATTAATCCTATTTAAAATATAAATTTTATTAAAACAAAAAAATTATTGGAAACCTGAGAACCATGGGTTTCCTCCCACACAGCCCTTTTTTTTAACATTGTTATCTCAACATGGACCTTAAATATATCAATTGTTTCCTGGTTCATAGGTTGGCTCAGTTAACTCAACCTCTATTTCCTGTTTATTGAATAATTTAATGAATGTTTTTAACCTTTGACCATTGACTTGAAAATGTAACCACTCGTGGGATCTTGAATCTCTACTGCCTCATGGGGGTACACATGATGCACTATGAATGGTCCTGACCATCTAGAACTTAACTATCCCGGGTATAAATGATGTTTTGAACTATACAAGAGCATAAGTTTTCTCGGTTCAAAATGATTGACCTTGATATTCATACATTAGTAGGCTTGAACTCTAGATTTATTGATCCTTGAATTTTCATAAGCCTCCATCCTTAATTCATAAAATTCATTGAGATCTAATTTCCTTTTTGTTCCGGCCAATGAGAGGTGATAATCCATTTTCTTAATTTCCTAAAATGCCTTATACTCAATTTCAATAGGTAAATGGCATGCTTTTCCCTAAACCAACCTATATGGTGACATTCCTAGGATGGTTTTGAATTTTGTACGATATGCCCAAAGGGAATCCAATAGATTCTCAGACCAATCTTTCCTAGAAGGATTGATAATTTTCTCAAGAATTTGTTTGATTTCATGATTGGCTTACTCAGCTTGACCATTGGACTGTGGGTGGTAAGCAGTGGACACTTTGTGAGAAATTCCATATTTTCCATGAATGATGAGAATGGATGATTGAAAAAATGACTTCCACGATCACTAATAATATCCCTAGGAATCCCAAATCAAGAGAAGATGTTTTCCTTGAGAAATCTAATCACAGTTTGATAATAATTGGAATTTGTAGGAATGGCCTCATCCAATTTTGATACATAATCGATAGCTAAGAGAATGTAAAGATATCCCTTAGAGTTTGGGAAGGGACCCATGAAATCAATTCCCCAACAGTCAAAGATTTCAACCACTATGATGGGAGTGACTGACATTTGATTCCTTTTTGTGATGGACCATACTTGTTGACACCTAGGACATCTTTGACAAAATATGTAGGAGTCCCTTGAGAGGGTGGGCCAGAAGAGACCACATTGAAGAATCATAGCAGATGTTTTCTTAGAGGAAAAGTCACCTCCACATGACTCACTATGACAGAATTTAAAGATGGACTCTTGGTCAGACTCACGAACACATATCCTAATGATTTGATCAGGACAAAACTTGAATAGGTAAGGATCATCAAACACATATTGTTTGACATGAGAAAGAAACTTCCTTCTAGCTTGTTTCCCTAGAAATTTTGGAACGAATCCGGTAACTATGAAATTGGCTATCTCAGCATACCAAGGGAAGTCACTCACAGAGTATAGGTGTTTATCATGAAATGAATCAGACACAGATAGGTGATTTGAGTGGTCATCGAATTCCATCCTAGAGATGTGATCAGCAGCAACATTTTCAACTACCTTTTTATCGTTGATTGTGAGGTCAAATTCATGTAAGATATGGACCCACCTAATCAATCTAGCCTTAGAATCCTGTTTTTGGAAGAGGTATTTTAGTGCAGAATGGTCAGTGAACACAGTGATGGGTGATCCTAAGTGGTATGACCTAAACTTCTCTAAGTAATACACAATAGCAAGTAACTCCTTTTCAGTGGTGGTGTAGTTGATTTGGGCATCATTTATGTATTTTAGTGCATAAGAAATGACATAAGGATTTTTATCACAATGTTTTCCTAACACAGCTCCTACAGCAAAGTCACTGGCATCACACATAAGTTCAAAAGGATGGTTCCAATTTGGAGATTTCATGATGGGGGAGAGGTGAGAGAGGTTTTAAGGGTTGAGAATGAACCCTCACATCTTTCTGTCCAAACAAATGGAGCATCCTTTACTAGGAGAGCACAAAGGGGATGGAAGATTGAACTAAATCCATTGATGAATCTTCTATTGAAACTAGCATTTCCTAAGAATTACCTTACTTCCTTGAGAGTTTTGGGTGATGGAAGGTGACGAATGATGTCAACCTTGGCTTTATCAACTTCAATCCCCCTACCAGAAATGGAATTTTTCCAGTTTATGATTAAATTATTTTCTTCATATCTTTACAAGACTCTCTCTACATTCCTCAGAGCTCCCTCAAATGTATCTCCAAAAACATAGAAGTCATCCATGAAGGCCTCTAGAAAATCCCCAACCATATCTGAGAAGATTCCCATCATGCACCGCTGGAAGGTTCCAGGGGCATTCCATAACCTGAAGGACATGCGTTTGAAGGAAAAGGTTCCAAATGGACATGTGAATGTAGTATTCTCTTGATCCTCTAGGGAGAACTCAATTTGATTATACCCTGAGTACCCATCTAAGAAACAGTAGAAGGCATGACCTGCCACTCTCTCAAGGACTTGTTCAATGAATGGTAAGGGGATATGGTCCTTTGTGAATGAGTTTAGATTCATATAGTCAATGCAGACCCTGCATCCACTACTCACCCTTGTTGGAAGAATCTCTTCATCCTCATTTGTTATCACTGTGATTCCAGCCTTTTTTGGATCCACTTGAATTGGTCTCACCCACTCACTCTTATCTATGGGATAGATGATACCAACATTTAATAATTTCAGAAGTTCATTCTTACTTTATCCATGATATTTGGATTGAGTCACCATGAGGATGATGACATGGATTTGAATCAGATTCCAGAACTATCCTATGAGTCCCGATACGTGGGCTAATCCGAGGAGTATCATACAGGGTCCAACCAATGGCTTTCTTATGTTTCCATAGGACATCTAGAAGCATCCTCTCATGATTGACTTCAGTAGAAGAAGAAATGGCAATAGGGTGTGTTTTATTGTCCCCTTGGAAAGCATACTTGAGTGTAGCGTGAAGTTCCTTCATTTCAAGATCAGGTTGGTTCGGAATTTCAGCAGAATATAGGGACATTGGATCAAGTTCAATTTCTTTTTTTAGAGTCTCAGATGGGATTGATTCCCCACATGTAGAATTTTCAGCTACTAGATTGTCTTGATCAGATTTAGGGAAGGATGTTTGATTGGTCTCCATGAAATTGGTTTCCTGAAAGATTTCACGAATTGTTGTACCTAAGACTTCATCATAAGAGATGATTGAAAATGATTCAAGCCAAGGAGATAAACATCCTTCATGTGAATAAAGGAAATCGATCTCATCCTGACTTAAACATTCATCAAATATTCCTTGATGTTCTATGGATTCATTATCAATGCTTCATATCTTTTTTACTTCATGAATGTCCTCATCATCTCCGATTTGTGAATTTTAATTATAGATGTTCACGTCTAGACTCGTGTTCCCAAAGGTGATGGTCATGTTACCATTTCGGACTCGGATAATATAGTTGATTGTTGCACGAAAATGACGGCCAAGGATGATTGGGGTTTATTCCTTATTTTTTATGTTTGGATGGTTTTCACGGACAATGAAGTCAGCAGGGTAGATGAAGTTTTCAACCTTTACTAGAACGTCCTTTAAAATCCCCTTTGAACCTCTAATGCTAAGATCAGCAAGTTGAAGTGTAACAGATGTGGGTTGGAGTTCTTGTAGGCCTAACTGGTGGTACACGGCATAGGGTATAAGATTGAAACTACCACCTAGATCACACAAGGCCTTGACAACTTTTCTTTATCTAAGTTCATCATTGATGTAAGGGAAACCAGGGTCTTTCAACTTAAGAGGAATGGTCCCTTGAATGGTAGTACACACATTAGTAGCCAAAAGGACTTGGTTTTTATGTGAAAACTTTCATTTCAATGTGCAGATGTCCTTAAGGTACATTTAGTAGGCATGTATGGTTTGGATGGCTTCGAGAAGTGAAATGTTCTACTTGAATTGTGAGAAGATTTCCATCAATGTTTCACTCAGTTCAGTCTTGGGTTTCCCCCTCATGCGTTGAGGAAATGGTGCTGGTTGTGGGGTTGTTTGTTGAAGAGTTGTTTCTTTCACATTGTTACCAGTTTCCTCAGATGATCTTGGGGTTCATTTGAATTTTCATCCATGTTTGAATATTCAGGTGGGTTCTGAATTTGTTGTTCAGGTTTCTCAATTGATTTCCTACTTCTTAAAACAGTCACATCCTTCAGTTGTTCATGATTTTTTTGAGCACAACTTGACTCTCCCCTTGAATTTGAGGATGGAACCACCCGAATAGGCATGGGTGCCTTTCCAGTTTTGATGGTTTGAAGTTATTGTTTTAGGGAAGAGACTTTTGAGTTCATCCTCTCCAGTTGTTTGCACAGTTTTTCTAGTAGGCTTTGTGGAACAGTTTGGGTGGGTGCTTGAGTAGGTTGGTTTATCCCAGGGGAATATTTTGGAGGTGGGATGGTTTGTTGATAATGGACCGGTGGCAGTTGGTATTGGATAGGTTGGGTTTTAAACTGGTTATTGGTTTGTTAGTTCTGATGAGGGTATGGATTTTGTCCTTGTGGTTGGCTAGGTTGTTGGTGATCATTCCAGCAGAAGCCCGGGTGGTCGTTATACCTTGGATTGAAGTTGATTTGGTATTGAGGCTTTTAAAAGTTCAAGGAATTTACTTCCCGCTGGGGGTCCCCCTAAAAGAACATCCTTGATGGATGGAATTGTTAGGCAGTTTTCTGTCATATGGTCATGTTTGTCACAAATTGTGAAAACAAGGTCAACTGTTTGAATGTCATTGACATTCCTAGGGTCTATCTCTTCAACCTTCCTAAAGAGTGCTGCGAGTTTAGCCATGAGGCTTTCCTCTTCTCTAATTGTATTAATTCCAGTTGTTCCTTGCGGCTTTTCAGAATAATTTTAAGTTCCCCATGTGTTTTTTTGTTCATAAAGGCCTTCTAGATACTCCTAACCATCATTTGGGGCTTTGTTTTTGAAGGTTTTATTACACATCATGTTAATAAATTGTTTATTCCCTGGACCCAACCCTTCATATAAAATTCTCACTTGTTCAGATATAGAAAAACCATGGTGTATAACCATGTTTATAGTGTCTTTGAACCTCTCCCATGTTTCATAGAATGACTCTCCCTCGTTTTCAAAAAAGTTTTGGATACTCTTTTTAAGTGCAATTGTTTTGTGGTGGGGAAAGTATTTTTTGTAGAATTCTCTTTGTAGTTGGTACCAAGAGTTCATGGATGATGGTATCAAATTGTTTAGACAATTTTTAGCTCTATCCTTTAATGAAAAAGGAAATACCGTCATCTTAGGTTATTCTAGTTGATGTGTGGGACACATGGTTTCTATAATGTCATTGAACTCCTTAATGTGAAGGTAGGGCATCTCTGACTCCATACCATGGAATGTGGGAAGATGGTTTAGGACATGAGGTTTAAATATTTAGTTGGAATCTACTAGGTAATTGTGTCTAATGAAATAGGGGGAATTGATCCAAGAAGGTGTGAGGTAATCTTTCATGGTTTGATCGACTGCATTCCCCAAGTTTGGGGCTGCCTCATTTGGGTTTCCATTTTGATTCCCACCCAGGATTATGAGTTGGTTTCTTTGAAGGCCTTCCATTTAAATGGGAACAATTTTTGACTCGGGGGTGTTAGGAAGATTAGGATCTAATGGAAAGAGTTACCTTGGTGTTCTTGACTCCCCATCCCTAGGACAATCCACCCAAACTAGATGGTTCAATTGATCGCCGGTGTAGGCGGACATTCCACAAAAGAAAAAAAAACTTGAAAGGGACAAGATAAGAGAATTTGGATGAGAAAAGAATAAATGGGGGAGAATAGAATGCGTGTTTAGATGACTTTTTGGGTCCCCTTCAATGGCGCCAAAATTTTATTCACGCTCAAATTTACCCAAGAAAATAAGGTAGGACAATCCTTGTAGTTTAGCTTGTGTTGTCAAATCCTCAGAGACCTAAGAAGTAACCTATAGACACGCACATTCTATGGACAGTTTTTTGCTATGAAGTGGCCAAATTGGGTTGATTTTAGATGGGTTTCAAGGAACTCTTAGAGACTTAAGTGAATTAAATTTAAAATAATGAGTTGATCCTAGGTTATTGCTCAGGGTGGATTGGACGTATTTCCTTTTCAATGATTTCAATTTCTTATATATGAGATGGGTTCATTTAAGGAGATAAAACAACATTATCACTTACTGGTTTAATGCTTACAACCTTTAATACTAATCTCCTATACAATTGAAGGATCAATGTTTTGAGGACATCAAGGTAAAGGTTCGTATTAGCACATAAAGTGTGTGGCCTTAAATTCAACAAGGATGATAGAGTTTAAAAATAATCAAATAAAAATCTCAATTAAAGAAGTGATTATACATTAATTGGGTGATTAATAACATCCAATCCAGCCCCTTGATACTCCTCTGGATCAAACCAAAAGTGGGTTAGCCTTCTATTTATCACATAGTTTCAATGGAAGCAGAATGTAGACTCATGAGGGAGGAAATGGAGAAGTTAAGAAAACAACAAAAATAAAATGATCACTGCACCGTTGTGTGAATAATTTCACAAGGTTTGGTGTGAATAAATTAACAACTTTATATAATGGTATCAAAGTGATATGAAGAACAACATAATAAGAGTATAAGAAGAACATGTATTAAGAAACTAATGTGAATTGAATAACATACATATGAAAGACAAATTTGAGACAACAAAATTGCAGCATAACATTACAATTGAACAAAGCACAAAATATCCTTACATCCTCCAACACCATGCCTTAAATATGCATTTTTAGGCCTTGGGACGATCCTCAAACAGGCCAAGTCTCCTCAATTAATTTTTTTAGGCCATACGTGGGTGGTAAGTAAGGGAGAGTTGATTTTCAAACCCTAGACCCGAGGTGGCAGCTAGCATTCCTTTACTGAATAGACGCGCTTGGAAGAAATTCTAGATGGCCGAATCAGAGTGGTCCATAGAATAATAAAATAGATATCCGGATGTCAAATAACCATCTTTAAAAGGTGGGCCCATTTGGAGTTGTTGATACAGAGATATGATCAAATTAGTGGGCTGTTTTTCTGGGCCGCAGAATCTGGCCCAGAATTTTATGTCTAACTTGGGCCGCTTAAATGGACACCATGGAGGCCGAATTAGCATTTGCTCCTCAAGAGGGATTTTTTATTCTATATGTCTTCTAAAATCATACGTAATTTAGGATTAATTAGGCCTATATGTTTGGCTACACAGTCTTATCTGTGGGATGATGTCCAATCATCCTTCTCCAGAATTGTTTGTTTTTCATCGCCAAATATCTCCATTATTCTTTATGAATCATCCATTTATCCCTGAATTAAAAATGTTTAAATTTAAGTGAAGATAAATTTAAATAAATATCAAATTAAAATATGGATAATTACATTCCTTAGAATTAGATGACTCACTAGGTACTTTAAATGATTTTCAAAACATGTACCACATAATAGTGCATTTTAAGTAAGAATTACAATCATAATGTGAAATGATGTTAAATGTGTAAAATGAACTAAAATGGTGTTTATAAATAATAAATAACATGAATATTATGTATATTAACAATGAACATTAGCCTCATTTAGTGGCTAATCAGTATATACTTTTTATTTGTTATTCGTGATATTTTATTATCAAAAGAGTTGTTTTACATGGTATACATATAATGTACAGTATAAAACTAGATTTAATCCTACAAGGAATTTGATAAAGTATTTCATCGAGAATTTTAAAAAAAATGGGGTTTAAAATGATGATTCAAATGAGGATTTTTATGTGAATCATATTTTCCTCATTTTTATGCCTTTTTTATTTATAAATTATTTTGTTATGTGATTTCATGATGTTGATTTTGTTTATTTTTTGAGAATGTGACATGGAGAGTTTGAAAATTTTTTATGATATTTATATGACATTACCTATGTTATGATAATTGGTAACTGATTATGTGAACATGCAAAACCATGGTTACATTATTCATTAAATGGGATGAGTATTACACTAGAATAGATTACTATATTGGCTACATCCCCTTAGGAAGATCATGAACTTACTAGAAGTTCGTTACCCAGTGAGGCTAAAATGGTATATAAGGGTAGGGTTTTGATTAGTTTTACTATAAGTTTTTAGGTTTTCTATGAGTAAGTTCTTTGGTTACCACTTGCATTAATTTATATGAATCAAAGGTTACATCCTATGTTGATCCTTATTGAGTAAGTTTTTCCAATCTTGTTTCCATTTATGTACCTATTCATCTATTTAGTCTTTTGATGATTATTATATAAGATTTATTGTGGTAATATTTTTGTTGATATTACTAACCTTTAAAATAGGTTTATTTTATAATTAAAAATTAATATTGTTTAAATTCAAAAATATTTATTACTGATCATATGTAATATACATTTATATGATAATATTTTTTACATTAGGATCCAAAAAAATCCATGTATCTAGAGGTATAGTGTCATTGGATTATTTGAAACATAAATACAATTAATTTATCATATTTATTTAAACATCATCACTTGCGCCTAAATCCCATTTTTCGTTTTATAATATATTGGATATCATTGGGAATATATAATGGAAAAGGGTTTTCTATAAATCCCATTAAGGGAAAAATTAGAGTAATCCCGATAAATATTATACTAAAGGAAACTCATGAAAACATAAAAGAGAGTACTAATAAGAAGTCATGGAATGGAAAATAAAAAATCAGAAGATCATAACACCAAAGGAATCTTGTAACACACCCATGATAATGTAATAATAATTCAAGGACCACTATCATGACATTATAACATATTATGATATGCTAACCGCTCTGCTACTTTACATGGTATCTCATGTGATGAATAAATTAGTCAATGCATATAAGTGATATTAGAGTAAATACTTCATATTTATAAATTTTTTGTGCCACATATATCATAATTAATAATTTAATTAATAACTCATGGATAATGATAATGGGTTTCATATAAAAATTACTACGTTTATAATAGCTCAAAAATACGATCCTTTGAAATTTTAAACCCCCAAGAATCTAATTTTATGTTCATTATTAGAAACTCATAATCAATATATAATAATTACATGTTTATGAATACATTTGATTGAAAATAGTATTGGGAATCCAAAAATAAACAGAGTGTCCTAGAAAATCAAAGAATGGTTTAAATAACATAAATGATACCCAAAATGGTTAATGGGATGTGGTAAATGAGAGATAATGTATGTATCTCATTATTGGAACATTATTTGGACCATAATGAAATTATTATAAATTAATAAAAACTTAGTAACATGAAAATTTTAAATCATTGAATAATGAATTACATTAATGAAAATGAATGTGAAAAGAATCATGTAACATGCATGTTATGTTCTTCAATATTTAGGAAAACAACACAAAATTATATATACTCAATGAAAGATTTTAGAGAGATAAAATCAGTATAATTTAATGAACAGTGGATCTAGAGTGGATAGAATCGAAATAATGGGTGGGTATTTAAATAAATGGGGGGAGGGGGTTCTTTATAAATTTCTAATATTTGGAATTGGAAATATAGGTTATAGAAAATGAAAACCCATTGGATTAACTATGGTTTAAGCTCATAGTTATGTATATTTAAGGAAATTTTTTATTTTTATTCAGTATGGAATAAAAATCAAATTTTTTATATTAATTTTCCCATAGGAATGAAATTTTTTCACAAAATATAGATTTTAGAAACTTATTTTCCAGTTTAGATATTGGAATGTTATATATTGTTTTGTAACCTAATTTGAATTAATTAAAATACATTATATTAATAAAAATATTATTTTTTATTAAATTATATTCTCATTTTTATTATTATATCATTATTACATATTTATTATGACATAAAATATACCAAAAAACCAAAATTGTTTTTTACTATTCATTAAAAATTAAATTATTTTAGAAAATTAATAATATTTCACCATTACCTTATTTCAATGTAATGATTTCAAATATAGTTTTTATTTTATCAAAATTAATTCCACAGTATATTAAATAATTATTTTAAATTAAAAAAACATATTTTTTAGAAATACTATTTTAACAAGGGAAAAAATTATTTATTCACATTAAAGAATTCATTACTATAGAATTTATATGTATTTTACCATTAAAAGTATATGGAAATATAATAAAATATGTAAAATATAATTATAATATTTTTAAATTTAAATTAAAACAAGTATTTTACTATTCAATTGCGTATTATTATTATTCAAATGGCCTTATAATTGCCACATTGTAACGACAAGGTAACAGTCATGTAATAGGAAGATCCTAGTATTCACATTTCCCTTTAAAACCTATATATAGTACACCATTATCATAATTCATAATTTACTACATCACATACAATGGTTCTATAATTTCTGTGATAGTGACTATTATATTACTAATATCTCTATTTATTTTTATATTCATTATGGCATGATTGATCTTTATGGGAAATTAAAATCCTATGGAGTTTGTAATAGTGTTTGAATTATCTCAATGTAATGTTCCTATATATTATAGTCAACATTATTTCATGATGTGTAATGTTTTAGTGAAATGTTATATACTCTCTATTTTCCACAATTATAAATCATAAAAAAACATTTATAGTGAAACATGAATTATTTTTAATAATATAAAGAATTTTTTGATAGTGGCATTCAACCCCAGTATGAAATTTCACTATTGAAATTTTATTTCGTACAATAAGGTGATAAAATTGGGTATTCTTATACATTATTTCATTTTCAAGATATTATTTTCTTCAATGAACATATGGTTAATCTAATAAACTCTAACCTTGTGAGTTGTCTTGTTTGCTAAAAAAATTCTGTAGTACAAAATATTCACAAGATTTTCCCTCATTAGAAATATCATTTTACATTAGTACTACATCAAGATTTAGTAAATGTTTGTGATCTAGAATGTACTTCAATAAATTGGGATACCTATAACAAATATGTTCTCATGAAATTAATGCTTCTAAATTTTTGGTTAGATGTTATTATTGTATGAGAACTCGATCAATGGATTATATTGATCCCATCATCCTTTAATGTCCATTATAAATTCTCCCAACATATCCTCAGGTTTATATATTGTCCACTTAGATTGGACATTGTTCTGATGGTGATAGGCTACATTATAGTTCTACTATTTATTAATATAATTCTGAAGACTTTTGTGAATAATTTTAGGCAGACCATTGATCATGATTATATATCATTTGTAGGTGAGTTCCATATAGAATCACAACTTATATAATATATATCATTTAAATTTTATAGTTTGAGATGTCCTGTTAAATGTAAAAAATATTAGGTCTTTATAAGATGGTCCACCAAAACCCATAGAGAATTTTTTCTTTTGTTTGTATTTGGAATACTCAAGACAAAATTCATGGTGATGATCACCCATTTTCATATTATAATTGAATTGGTATCATCTCCCTCAAGGGATTCATAAATTTTTCATTCACATTTCGTTATACCATAATATTTGATGTATATTATTCAATAACATTATCCATATATTCATGCTAATAGTAGTCTCAAAGATATCTATATATATTTTTACCTTTTGGGTAGATAAATAATGTTGATCTATGAGAATATGTCAATATATCCTTCTTCATCTTCTGACCTGATAATATGCATTGTTGTGACCGAAGACTCCTTTTTCATTAATGATGAGATTTAAGGATTTCCCATTATTTTTAGGAGCTACATTCTTCTGTATCTCTACATCGTTAATTTTTACATCCTCAACCATAACCTATATATATGATTGAGTAATTATTTGAGCAAGTTAGTCTAGTGTTCCTTCCTTTATAATTTACATGTCCTTAATTTTCATTTATAAGAAGATTAGATCCCTCTCAACACTTATCATAGATATGGTTATAAGATCTTCTCTACTTATATCATCTTAAAATATGTTAGTTTTCATAGTATTGTTGTATATTGAGTAGTCCTAATATTTTATTATCTATAACCACCTTTTTGGAATATATTAGGCTCCTTATATGTGAATAAATACTTAAGGATATAATAATATGAATTTATGTAACAATTATCTCTAAATATATTGTTACTCTATATATTTAATGTGTAGATTACTGAAACCAATACTATATCGTGTAAATGAAAATTATATCCATATAAATTCAACATTCTAGAGGTATATGCTATCAATTTATAATTATTCACAATGAAAAATCATAACCCCTTTCGTGAAGCATCAATATAGATTACAAATCATTCTACATAGGAGGAAAATGTGAGTATAGGTAGATTGATTTGACTTTTATTTAAATCTTTTAATATATCTTTATATTCACTACTAAAAAAACTCTTCACACCCTTATGATTTTTCTTAATAACAGTGTTTTAAAATAATAAAAACATTCTCACAATCATTGAGAGTACCTGAATATCCATGGAAACTATAGATATTTATTATATATTTCATTATGGTAACTTATTCTACCAAATTTTTCTTTCAATAGTCAATAAATATTTCCTTACATGTGACAGCATGCAATAATGATGATTCTATATCCATATAAAACTCAAATTTACTGTTCTTTTCAAATAACGTCTCCTTACACAGAATGTTTAGAATAGTACCTATATGACCCTCATATTCCTCCTTAATTTTTATGTATATGAGAATATCATATATAATTATTACCAAAACTTTGGTTAGGTAATGTATAAAGACTATATTCATAAACACCATGAAGATTGATGGATTATCACTAAGTCCAAACAGAATATTTATAAACACTTAGTGTGTAATATCTTAGGCTAAATGACCACTAAAATGATCCCCATACTAATGGGTAACATGGTCTCAACGATGTCTCCCTGTACACCAGTGGATGTTAACAAACATCAAGTGTCTAAAGTTATTATAGAGACGATATTATAACCACATGATTAGAGTAGCACTGCAGTATATCATATAATAAATAACATATAATAGAGGATGTATTAACAAATATGTACATAGAAATAGATGAATAATATAAACAAAATATAAAAGATGTCTAATTTCAATATACAATAGATTCATGCCTTTATATACTATGGTACACAACTAAACTATAGAAATATAGAAGTAAACATGATATAGTACAGTATAATAATACAAAAAAAAGAAATTAAAATCACCAAGGATGAACTCTATGAAAATCCTAATATCCAACTCATACCTCTTCTCCTCACACCCTATACTGGATAGACACCACAAGAAACTATCCATGGTCTTGTGAACATAAGGTATACTCTGGTACCAATGTTCAATAGTGAACCATGTATAATGTGAGCTATAATCCTAGTTGGTTACAATGTACGATGTCTACAACTGAATCCAGTACATGAATATAAATTATATTAGTGTGTAGGTAATATAAATAATAAAAAGTACTAAAAGAAAAAACAATCATCCCGCCCAAGTTCATAAAGTACACCTCAAGGCTATACCTACATCGACTCAATTACATAAATATTATATGAACAGTAACCATATGTGTAACTTCCCAAGTAATTAATGAATAATATATATTTTTATCTATGTTTATTAATGATTAAGATAGTGTTATAGAGGCTTAAAATGAAAATAGATACAATCTTATGCATGGAATACACTAATATTCTTAAAAGATTGTTTTACTGCCTTTTGATGGAAAACCATTTTTGAATCTATATTTTGACAATTTTATAAAATATTTTTGTCAAAATAAACTTATCCTTTATGATTGGGACATCAAAATTTACCTTGTGTTAATTTTTTGAATTTTTCTGACAATGTTCATTTTTTTAATGAATAGTGAAAAATACTGCATTTTACATCAAAACTGCTTTTTAATCTAATTTATTTATATGATTAGATAATGTTTTGAATTGGTTTTGAAGTAAAATTAGAATATATTTTTACCATTTTATCCAATGGTGGTCATTGGAATCAATTTCACTTTGAAATTAGACTTAAACTGGTGTCAATCTTTTGATACTTATTGTTTTGTAAAAACACGCTATTTGCTCTGGCAGCGGGAATTAATTATTAAATTAATTAATGTGACTTATATGATTTTAATTTTGTAAAATAGGCTTCATTTTTGAATTCGGAATATCAAATATAGCTTAGGGTGAATTTTTGGTAATTTTCTGAAAAACTTCAATTTTTGATGAATAGTGAAACCACTAAGTGGTAATCAAGCAAACTGATTTTTTAGTTAAATGAAAGTTTACCACTAATGTGTATTGAATTTTAAAAATCCGAAATACATGGTTGTCATCAAGAAGTAAAATGTGGTTCAATGAGAATAAAATAATTTTTTGGTGAATAGTAACTTATTAAGTTTTTAATCGCGATTAGTGGTGATTAGTGTAGTTTAAGGTATAAATAATGCTTTAATAATAAGAAATGACCTAGACACATGTCCCAACCTTATTGGTTGTGTCATGGCCGACCAAGACAAGCCATGGGTCAACTTGGGGACCCCATGGAGACATTTTGGTTGGGAAATGACATAAATAACTTTTTATTTAATGTAAAAGTAAAAATGACACAAACATAATCTGTTTTACGAAAACAATTTTTACATGGGGTTATAAAGATCAGATATTTGATTATAAATAGTAATTGGAAATATAAAAAGATTTCATACATCATAGTATTTTTTTATGATTTTTATACATTAAATAAATTAAATTTTTAATGACATAATCATGATGTAGCGATGACATCATTATTTGACGATTTAAATAAAATGGAAAGACAATGTAAAATCTATGAACTACACAAGGCCAAAACCAATTGTATGAGTGGATTTAGAACCCTTATCACCTTATCCACGAATTATATCAATTTGGTACCTTTTAAAACAGAAACACATTTTCAAATAATGTAATATTTCGTTACTTTCCAAAAGTGTCCCTCCTCTCCTCTTATAAAAGGCCCCCACCTCTACCTCATTTCACACACACCTCAAGCCTTTGGCTCGGCCAACCCCTGCCCATTTACTCTCTCCACATCCCTCTCCTCATCCTAGAGGATTACCTTTGGGCAGAATCCTTTCAAAGGAATCCTTTAGGCTCAAATCAAAAGGAGTTACACTTTTAAAGGTAATTCATTCTCTCATGTTCATTTGTGTTTAGTTGGCTTCTCCAACCCCCTAAACTCTTTTTATTTACTTCTTTTGTAACAACACCAGCATATTAAATATACTAGGATGTTGTTATAAGATATATTTGAGCTACACACTCACACAACTACATCAAATGGTTAACGAACATACGGTTTCCGTGGATGGAGAAATTCTGCCTCCCGAAACGATGATTGTTCAATACTCATTTAACACCTTCAAAGGTGGCCATTATGATGTAACCATTTTTATATATGATATATAATATTTTTATGTTTTCCTTAATATTCTGTTTTTTTCATTCTGGGCATACCTTTATGGTTTCCATTATGGGTGAACACGATATCTTCATTTTAGGAAGTGCGGACTACCGCCCCCTCAAAGTGATTTGATTCGTTAAATACCATATGTGGGACATATAAAGGATGGAATTATGATATTATATAAGATATTATACTGGAATTATAATATACCTTTATATCATTATGATTCCATTCTATAAAATACGAAATAGAAATGAAAGTAGCGTTCATTGGTACGTACGGCTTACCGTCTCCATGAATGGTGCATTTCATTTCTTACCTCTAAATGATTATGTAATATTATAAATGCAAGTATGTACTGGATATATATGACATATATGATATCTACTTCATGAATACCATTCTGGATATAATGAACCTTTGACCAAATTAACAACATGTAAGTGTAAGAAGTCTATTTTTGACTAAAGAACCAAATACCGACAAAATGAACATTATTAACTTAACTGATTACATGATGTTCATAACATGGTATAAAAGGAATAATGAACTTGAAAAAGATTCATAATCAAGTAGAGATTAACTCAAGTTTATTATTCAGGATATTAAAGAACGGTCGGGTCAAGTCGGATACGAGGTATGGGACTTCGTCTCAATATCCTTTCATTGAGGCATATTTTATTTTATACACAACTTTATTTTATACGGTGTATAAACCCCTTTGACTTTTACATTTATTCAAAAGGAATATTTTTTATACGAAGCGTTTACTAAATGAAAAAAGGGAATGTTTTTGTCGTACGTATGCGGCGACAACGACTTCTCCGCCGTCGTAACCGTTATTTAAGTTTCGGCTTCCTCTTCAAGCCATACCTTATTTTTTTAAAAGAAAAATAAATACCATGTTTTACATTGGTATTGAAAATGGTTTTCATAATGTTTTTATTATATCAATGTGTTGTATTGATATCTCGTGATTGAAATGTGGAAATGTTATGTTTCCTTTATGCATGTTTTATGTGATATGATTATGTTATGGTTCGTGGGCATTATTATGAAGACGGGTGGTTCCGTGATAAACTAAGGGTGGGTGAGCCCGTTATAGCTCTCCAATGCATTGGGTAACACGAAGGAGTGAAAAGTTAAGGTTCTCCAAAGAGATTTTAGGGAATATACTGTGATGGGTATTCCAAACGTAACCAAGAGGGTTACTCCCTACGTAAGAATGTTATGAATGCCTCAAGTTACCTTTATGTCTTATGATTTCTATGATTTATTCATGATTTTATGAGGTATGTTAAATTGCCTATGTTTTATGGGTAAAGTATGATTTCATTCTTATGTATGTATGAACTCATGTTTCCTTTCCATGTTTTTTTAACCCATACTGAGTTTTTATGCTCATCCCAAGTTTTTTAAAAGTTTTTCACAGGTCAAGGGAAAGGTACATGATAAGATGATAGAGTCAAGGATGTGTCAAGAAATAATCCATGTTTTATTTTAAAATGTGTTTCCATTGATGGGAATGAAGAATACTATCTTTATGTAACCACTTTGTTTATATGTGGAATGTAATGAAAGTTTTATGATCTAATTCTCTAAAACTATAAACCCGAAAAGATCCTCAATGTGTAATCTTGTAATAACTCAAGATTAAGTAAGGTTTAAGGCTGGGGCCTTATAGTTGGTATCAGAGGTCGGTTTAGATAACTTTAGGAGTTAGAATTATATTAAATGATTATCCAAAAATATTTTTTTTCAAAATGATATAGCATTTAAAGATTACCATGTTGCTTCATCTAAGACATGTTTGTTCAGAATGGTTTTCCGCAGAGGAAACAGGGAACCAGTGCTAGGAAGGCATACAGAAGGAAATAACCTTCCGAATCAGCATCCAGAAATGGTCGGAATTGGAACTGAACAGTTTGTTGCAGTGATGGCGCAGTTGACTCAAGCGATAAATGGTGGTGGTATCCATGCATGAGATCAGCCAGATCAACCGCAGAGGAACATGTCAGTGGTGGAACATTTCATGAGGCAACATCCACCATCATTCAGAGGATCATCTGACCTTGTGCTAGCTGAAGGGTGGATTAAAGCACTGGAGAAGATTTTTGATGTCATGGGGTGTTCAGACAATCAAAAGGTTAGTCTTTCTATTTACCGTTTGGAGGGTGAAGCAGATCAGTGGTGGTCTGTGGTTAAAAATATCAGGGATACCGATGAGATTGATGCTCTTGACTGGGATGAATTCAAAGGTATGTTTCTTGAGAAGTATTTTCCTAAGGCTGTTCGACTTAGGATGGAAAATAAATTCTTGGAATTGAGGCAAGAGGAAGACTCAGTAGCTGCCTATGAAGAAAGGTTCACTCGATTGGCAAGGTATGCTCCAAATTTTATTCGAGACCTTGATAGTAAAATCAATCATTTTTACTCAGGATTAAAGCCAAAATATCGAAGGGCATTAGCTTCTCGAGTGTTTAGAAGTTATGAAAAGCTTGTTCGGTGTGTTGAGAAGGTGGAAATGGAGTTTGCTGATGACCATGTTTTCTATAACAACCAGCAGAAGAAGAGACCGAGGTGGCAGGAGAAAGGTAAGAATTCTTCAAAAAAGAATGATGTTAAGAGAACTAAGTTTCCAGTTTGTGATAAATGTGGCAAAAGGCATGCTGGGGAATGTCTTCTGAATTCTTGGAAGTGCTACCGATGTGGTAAGATGGGACATAAGGCTCGTGATTGCACTGAAAAGGATCAAGGTGAAGGTAAGAACAAATTTGATTTACAGTTGGTGAAATGTTATAAGTGCAATGAGATGGGTCACTATGCAAACGAGTGTCCGACAAGGAGCTTGAGTGATGGGAAGCAGTTAGACTACAAGCAGAAAGGGGTGGTGAAATCCTTTGCAACTACTTCAGCAGATGTCGGGCCATCAAATGAAGTGCTATCAGGTACTTTGTTTGTTTTTTCATATTATGCCAATGTGTTGTTTGATTCGGGGTCTACACATTCCTTCATCTCTGAAACCTTTTCTAGTAAAATGGGAATACCATCTCAAGAAATGACTCCTGAACTTTTGGTAAAAACACCTGGGGGGAATGTTGAGGCAAAAAGAATTTATAAGAATCTTCCTATCCTTATCTGTGGAAATAACCTACTTGCAAACCTTATTGTTCTACCTCTAGTAGTGTTTGATGTTATCCTGGGTATGGATTGGCTCTCTATTTACCATGCTAAGATTGACTGTAGAGCTAAAGAAGTTTCTTTTCAGAAAGACTTTCAGTTTGTTTACAAGAATGAACCCTTACTTTTGATAACATATCAAGAGGCCGAGAAACTTGTGAAAGATGGAAATGAATGTTACCTTGCACACGTCGTTGAAAATAAAGGAACTGTTCAGATTAATGATGTGCCAGTGGTAAATGAGTATCCTGATGTTTTTCCTGATGAGTTGCCTAGAATAATACCAAATCGGGAAGTTGAGTTTACTGTTGACTTAGTTCCTGATGCTAAGCCAATTTCAAAATCCCCTTATCGAATGTCACAAATTGAACTTTTAGAGTTGAAGGAGCAATTGCACGATTTATTAGAGAAAGGTTTCATTAGACCTAGCACATCACCATGGGGTGCTCCTGTTTTATTTGTTAAAAAGAATGATGGTTCTATGAGACTTTGCATTGATTATAGAGCCTTGAATAATATCACTGTTAAGAACAAATATCCTTTACCTCATATCGATGATTTGTTTGATCAGCTCCAGGGAGCTCAGTTTTTTTCAAAGATTGACCTGAGATCGGGGTACCATCAGCTGAAGGTAAAGGAGGCAGATATTACGAAGACCGCGTGCCGTACGAGATATGGCCATTATGAATTTGTAGTAATGCCTTTTGGGCTAACCAATGCAACTGCTGTATTCATGGACTTAATGAATATAATTTTCCATGAGTTCTTGGATAAGTTTGTGGTGGTTTTCATTGATGATATTTTGGTGTTTTCTAAAAGTAAAGAGGAGCATGAAAAACATTTAAGGGTTATCTTGAAAACCTTAAAAGAAAAGAAACTGTACGGGAAATTCAGAAAGTGTGAGTTTTGGTTGCAACAAATTTCTTTCTTTGGTCACATTGTTTCTAAAGATGGAATAACTGTTGATCCCGCAAAAACAAAAGTTGTCGAAGAATGGCCAAGACCCACAAATGTAACCGAGATTCGTAGCTTCCTTGGTTTGGCGGGCTATTACCGAAGGTTTGTTAGAAATTTTTCACGGTTATCTAGTCCAATGACTAAGCTAACTCGGAAGGGTGTTAAGTTTATCTGGACAAAAGAATGTGATGATTGTTTTCAGGAATTGAAAACAAGATTGGTGAATGCTCCAGTTTTGGCACTACCTTCCAGGAATGGTGAGTTTGTTATATACAGTGATGCTTCATTGAAAGGACTTGGTTTCGTCCTAATGCAGAATGATCAGGTAATTGCTTATGCTTCACGACAGTTGAAAACTCATGAGGTAAATTACCCTACACATGATTTGGAATTAGCTGCTGTTGTTTTTGCTTTAAAAATTTGGAAGCATCATTTATATGGAGTAAAGTGTGAAATATATACCGATCACAAAAGTTTAAATTATATATTCACTCAGAAAGAGTTAAAAATGAGACAAAGGAGATGGCTGGAATTAATCAAGGATTATGATTGTACAATTCATTACCATCCGGGAAAAGCAAATAAAGTGGCTAATGATTTGAGTCGAAAAAGTAATGCTTCATTAACAATGTTGTGTTTGGAACATGATCCTTTGGTTAAGGATTTGATGAACTTTGGCATAGAAGTTGTTGGTGCAGAAAGTCCTTCTGTTTTGTTTCAGGTATCAGTGAAATCATCTCTATCAGATAGAATCAAGCAAGCACAGAAGCAAGATAGTGAGTTGCAGAAAAACGTAGAGCTGGTTCAGAAAGGTAAGTTTCCTGAATTCAACCTTGATAATGATTGTGTTTTGAGATTTGGGAGGAGATTGTGTGTGCCTTGTGATTCACAGTTGAAGAGAGAGTTGTTATGTGAAGCTCATAGTTCTCCGTTTTCAGTTCATCCGGGCAGTACTAAGATGTATAGTGATCAGCGGGAGTATTACTGGTGGGATGGAATGAAAAGAGATATTGCTGATTTTACTGTGAAGTGTTTGACTTGTCAGCAGGTTAAAGCAGAGCGGCAGTTACCGAAAGGGATGCTTCAGCCTTTACCAGTGCCAGAGTGGAAATGGGAGAATATATCCATGGAATTTGTTGTTGGATTACCGAAGACATCTCGAGGTAATAATGCAATCTGGGTTATTGTTGATCGCTTGACAAAATCTTCTCATTTACTTGCTATACGAGATACTTTCTCTCTTGATCAACTTTCCCGTTTGTATCTTAAATAGATAGTCAGGTTACATGGTGTTCCTCTCTCCATTGTATCGGATCGTGATCCCAGGTTTACTTCTAACTTTTGGAAAGGCCTTCAGAAGTCGTTGGGTACTGAATTAAATTTTAGTACAGCTTTTCATCCTCAATCAGATGAGCAGTCAGAACGAACAATTCAGACATTGGAGGATATGCTACGAGCTTGATCTATGGATTATCAGGGAAGTTGGGACCAACATATTTCTTTGGTTTAATTTTCATATAATAACAGTTTCCATTCCAGTATACAGATGGCCCCATTTCAGGCATTATATGGGAAGCGGTGTCGAACTCTAGCTTTCTGGGATGAAGTGGGTGAAAGAAAGTTGATGGGACCAGAATTGGTAGAAGAGATGGCAGAAAAAGTTCAGCTGATTCAGAAACACATGAGAACAGCTCAGAGCAGGCAGAAGAGTTATGCGGATAACCGGAGGAAGGATCTATCTTTCGAGGTAGGTGATCATGTTTTTCTCAAGGTTTCTCCTTGGAAAAGTGTGATGAGATTTGGTAAGAAAGGAAAGTTGAGTCCAAGGTTCATTGGACCATACGAAATTCTGGAGAGAGTTGGATCAGTTGCATACCGAGTGGCTTTACCTCTGAGTTTATATCAGAGACACAATGTTTTTCACATTTCGATGTTGAGAAAGTATATGCCAGATCCATCTCATGTTTTGAGTCCAGAGGTAGTTCAGCTGGAAGAGAACCTATCTTATGAGGAACAACCGGTCCAGATTCTTGACCACAGGGAGCAAGTGTTACGGAATAAGGTGATTCATCAGGTAAAGGTTTTGTGGAAAAACCACATGATTGAAGAGGCAACATGGGAATCTGAAAATGCAATGAGGGATAAGTACCCCCATTTATTTGATAAGTAAATAAATTGCGGGGACACAATTTTCTAAAGGGGGGAAGGATGTAACATCCCAAGTAAGTAATGAATAATATATATTTTTATCTATGTTTATTAATGATTAATATAGTGTTATAGAGGCTTAAAATGAAAATAGATACAATCTTATGCATGGAATATACTAATATTCTTAAAAGATTGTTTTACTGCCTTTTGATGGCAAACCATTTTTTATTCTATATTTTGACAATTTTATAAAATATGTTTGTCAAAATAAACTTTTCCATTATGATTGGGACATCAAAATTTACCTTGTGTGAATTTTTGGTATTTTTCTGACAATGTTCATTTTTTTAATGAATAGTGAAAAATACTGCATTTAAATCATAACTGCTTTTTAATCTAATTTATTTATATGATTAGATTATGTTTTGAATTGGTTTTGAAGTGAAATTAGAATATATTTTTACCATTTTATCCAATGGTGGTCATTGGAATCAATTTCACTTTGAAATTAGACTTAAACTGGTGTCAATCTTTTGATACTTATTGTTTTGTAAAAACACGCTATTTGCTCTGGCAGCGGGAATTAATTATTAAATTAATTAATGTGACTTATATGATTTTAATTTTGTAAAATAGACTTCATTTTTGAATTCTTAATATCAAATATAGCTTAGGGTGAATTTTTGGTAATTTTCTGAAAAACATCAATTTTTGATGAATAGTGAAACCACTAAGTGGTAATCAAGCAAACTGATTTTTCAGTTAAATGAAAGTTTACCACTAATGTGTATTGAATTTTGAAAATCCGACATACATGGTTTTCATTAAGAAGTAAAATGTGGTTCAATGAGATTAAAATAATTTTTTGGTGAATAGTAACTTATTAAGTTTTTAATCGCGATTAGTGGTGATTAGTGTAGTTTAAGGTATAAATAATGCTTTAATAATATGAAATGACCTAGAAAGATGTCCCAACCTTATTGGTTGTGTCATGGCCGACCAAGACAAGCCATGGGTCAACTTGGGGACCCCATGGAGACATTTTGGTTGGGAAATGACTAGATAACTTTTTATTTAATGTAAAAGTAAAAATGACACAAACATAATATGTTTTATGAAAAAAAATTTTACATGGGGTTATAAAGATTATATATTTGATTATAAATAGTAATTGGAAATATAAAAATATTTCCTACATCATAGTATTTTTTTTATGATTTTTAGACATTAAATAAATTAAATTTTTAATGACATAATCATGATGCAGCGATGACATCATTATTTGACGATTTAAATAAAATGGAACGACAATGTAAAATCTATGAACTACACATGGCCAAAACCAATTGGATGAGTGGATTTCGAACCCTTATCACCTTATACACGAATTATATCAATGTGGGACCTTTTAAAACCGAAACACATTTTCAAATAAAGTAATATTTCTTTACTTTCCAAAAGTTCCCCTCCTCTCCTCTTATAAAAGGCCCCCACCTCTACCTCATTTCACACACACCTCAAGCCTTTGGCTCGGCCAAACCCTGCCCATTTACTCTCTCCACATCCCACTCCTCATCCTAGAGGATTCCCTTTGGGCAGAATCCTTTCAAAGGAAGCCTTTAGGATCAAATCAAAAGGAGTTACACTTTTAAAGGTAATTCATTCTCTCATGTTCATTTGTTTTATTTTGCTTCTCCAACCCCCTAAACTCTTTTTATTTACTTCTTTTGTAACAAAACCAGCATCTTCAATATACTAGGATGTTGTTATAAGATATATTTGAGCTACACACTCACACAACTACATCAAATGGTTAAAGAACATAAGGTTTCCGTGGATGGCGAAATTTTGCCTCCCGAAACGATGATTGTTCAGTACTCATTTAACACCTTCAAAGGTGGCCATTATGATGTAACTATTTTTATATATGATATATAATATGTTTATGTTTTCCTTAAGATTCTGTTTTTTCATTTTGGGCATACTTTTATGTTTTCCATTATGGGTGAACCCGATATCTTCATTTTAGGAAGTGCGGACTACCGCCCCCTCAAAGTGATTTGATTCGTTAAATACCATATGTGGGACATATAAAGGATGGAATTATGATATAATATATGATATTATACTGGAATTATAATATACCTTTATATCATTATGATTCCATTCTATAAAATAGTAAATAGAAATGAAAGTAGTGTTCATGCGTACGTACGGCTTACCGTCTCCATGAACGGTGCATTTCATTTCTTACCTCTAAATGATTATGTAATATTATAAATGCAAGTACGTACTGGATATATATGACATATATGATATCTACATCATGAATACCATTCTGGATATAATGAACCTTTGACCAAATTAACAACATGTAAGTGTAAGAAGTCTATTTTTGACTTAAGAACCAAATACCGACAAAATGAACATTATTAACTTAACTGATTACATGATGTTCATAACATGGTATAAAAGGAATAATGAACTTGAAAAAGATTCATAATAAAGTAGAGATTAACTCAAGTTTATTATTCAGGATATTAAAGAACGGTCGGGTCAGGTCGGATACGAGGTATTGGACTTCGTCTCAATCTCCTTTCATTGAGGCTTATTTTATTTTATACACAACTTTCTTTTATACGGTGTATAAACCCCTTTGACGTTTACGTTTATTCAAAAGGAATCTTTTTTATACGAAGCATTTACTAAAAGACAAAAGGGAATGTTTTTGTCGTACGTATGCGGCGACAACGACTTCTCCTCCGTCGAAACCGTTATTTGAGTTTCGGCTTCCTCTTCAAGCCATACCTTCTTTTTTTAAAAGAAAAATATATACAATGTTTTACTTTGGTATTGAAAATGGTTTTCATAATGTTTTTATTATATCAATGTGTTGTATTGATATCTCATTATTGAAATGTGGAAATGTTATGTTTCCTTTATGCATGTTTTATGTGATATGATTATGTTATGGTTCTTGGGCATTATTATGAAGACGGGTGGTTCCGTGATAAACTAAGGGCGGGTGAGCCCGTTATAGCTCTTCAATGTATTGGGTAACGTGAAGGAGTGAAACATTAAGGTTTCTCCGAAGAGATTTTAGGGAATATACTGTGATGGGTATTCCAAACGTAACCAAGAGGGTTACTCCCTACGTAAGAATGTTATGAATGCCTCAAGTTACCTTTATGTCTTATGATTTCTATGATTTATTCATGATTTTATGAGGTATGTTAAAGTGCCTATGTTTTATGGGTAAAGTATGATTTCATTCTTATGTATGTATGAACTCATGTTTCCTTTCCATGTTTTTTTTAACCCATTCTGAGTTTTTATGCTCATCCCAAGTTTTTGAAATGTTTTTCACAGGTCAAGGGAAAGGTACATGATAAGATGATAGAGTCAAGGATGTGTCAAGAAATAATCCATGTTTTATTTTAAATGTGTTTCCATTGATGGGAATGAAGAATACTATCTTTATGTAACCACTTTGTTTATATGTGGAATGTAATGCAAGTTTTATGATCTAATTCTCTAAAACTCTAAACCCGAAAAGATCCTCAATGTGTAATCTTGTAATAACTCAAGATTAAGTAAGGTTTAAGGCTGGGGCCTTATAATATGTATATAGTGATAGTATATACATAGTGTATTTATATATTATGTACAACAATATGAACCAGGTATATGTGGACGTATGTGTCCATATACCTGGAATAATTGGTGATGGATGGAACGAGGTGTAACTCAGTCATCCATAACCATTATAAATGAGCATATAAACTCAAGATAAAGTTTACATGCCCTACATATGACAATGATTCAGTTAATTCATTCTCATCGCCTGAGAAGGTGAGTGTTCCATCATTCCAACACTCCGAGATGTGAGCATGCGATCATTACAACACTCAACATGGGACATCGTGAAAAAATCATATTATTACAATTATGTTAATAGTGTGACATATCATGAATCAAAGTCGTATATATGGGAGAGTGATTTCCACCATGCTCAACCGACATGTAACCATCATTCCTCAAACTATATCAATGTTTACTAATATTTATATCAAAATCCTTGAGGTATTACATCTCACTATTTACATTCAATAATCCCATTAATAACTAATGGAATTTCATTTATAACAATTAGAATTAAGAATATACATAATAATTCACTCAATAGAATTTCTATTTCATTCAGTAAATTTTATAACATTAAAATAATTTAATTTAATTCTAATAAGTTGTGTGTATTTAAATATCAAATGAGGCGTGGTTATATAACCTAATTCCATTCAATTACAATTAATCCATTTAACACCTTGAATGAAGGAAATATATTATGAACATATTATTCCATTTCATACATTCCATTTATTAAATAAAAACATAGAAATATTATTACAATAATGAAAAGTGAACATACAAAGTGAAATGGTATGATTGTAAAATCACATGCATGTTTAATCCCATTAATAAAGAAAGCCAAGCACATAGAAATCTATCAGTCCAAAAGTTATCTATAAAAATATGAACCAAATGATTCACATAATACGATCATTATTCCAACCAGGACTTTACTTAAAGGAAGGTCACCCCATTTCATAAAACATTCAATGTCCTTGCATGATTTAAATCACTAATCCTCACATAGTAATTGTTAAGATAATGTATCTCATCGGGGGTTCTATTATAAAATAATTACATTACATATAAAAAATTCATTTAAATATAAATGATCATCACACACTAAAAAAATAATTTAACTAATCAATGATGAATTTTAATAATTTATTTTCATGAAAAAATTAAATATAAAGTTCTGTAAATAACTCATGATTGGCCATGATTAACTTTTGTCATTAAAAAATTATATAGAATTGGGAAAAATTCAATCACAATCGAAAAAGAATTATTATACGGAATTCATGGAATTCACTCTGTACATTTTAAAGGGGAAATATGATCCCACATAACAAAGGGGTGTTGGTGATTTAGGTTAACATCCTCAAATTAATAAACGAATCCCAATGAGAGTTATACTAGGTGCATATTCTAATTTAGATTGAAGAATCAAATTTCAAGGAAATGTGTGGTAGAGCAGAGCGTGAATCACAACATAACTATTTATAAAATAATGTAAACATGACGAAAAATGCATATACCACCTACAATATTCCTAGGATGCTTTAATTATCAAATATCATGGTCTGATTTGGTCTGGTTTCAATTAAATCAACGAAACATACATTTGTACTGAAAATTAAGAAGACTAGATTTTACCAAGGTAAATTAGTTTAGAAAACATTAAATATAGAAATATTAAAAAGGAATTGAGAGATCAGTCAGAAGAATCCACGGGTACTGAAGTCATTTGATTCAAACTATAGACAGAGGTGATCTAGTCATTCTTTGATTATAGAGGAGAAGAATACATGGTGTAAAGAAGGAGAGCACATTCATTGGTGCAAGAAGAAATAATGATGGAGAAAACACATGAACTTATTAAGGAAAAATAGTCGTTTTACCCAAAAATTTAGACCACATGGTTTTTTCCGATGGTTTGGACAAATGGTGCACTAACAGTGTGGCTCCCACAGCCTAGGAAAACCACCAGGCATGGTTGTGCCACATGATATTCCTAACCAAGCACCAACCATGTGATTAATAGTTCTTAGGTGCTCCATAAGTGTCACTAACTAAACTGTAGAGGTGCATAGTTTGGGTAAATTGTTTGAAAAACATGCGCTACAAATCTACAATCCTCTTTAAGTCATATGGTTTTCTACTGGGGGTTGCACGGTTTTAGTAAAACTATGTGCCCATTTCAAACCTCCCAAAATTATAATTTTTGGGCTCGGTGCTCCATAAACATAACAAAGCACTCGAGAAAATACTATATAATTTACGCAAGACAAAAAACAACACATTAAAGTGTTCCAACACTCAAAAGTTTTCTCTAAATATCAGTTCAATGAAAGGATCATCCAATAAATGAACAAATTCAAATTCCCTTGGAATTCTACCATGGCTAAACAAAACAGATCATTACATAGTGTCTGTAAATTTATCAAAAGGATGTCCTATTATATCATACTTGATGACATTTAATTATCAGTACCATGATAAAAGGGAAACATTATAGATGTATTGGGATCCATTTATCTGCTAAAAATTTGACAATCTATGATGTGTGTTCTTATTCTTTATCATGACCCTATTACATTTACGATAATCAATGCAAAGATGCATTGACCCATATTCCATTCTATCAAGGAGAATCAGTGCAGCCCATAAACAATCAATTGAACGTATAAATCAATAATCCATATTCACTTGTAGCATCATCTGTAGACCTTCTAGATTAATAGTGTTAATATATTAGGATTATTGTATACTGATAGAAATCAAGGTATATGTTCAAATGATAAATCAACCACATGGTTAGAATAAATACATTAAAACTCTTCGGTCAATATGTAAGAAAATTACAATAAAATGAACATTCATTCAAGAGTAATCTTATCTTTTTTGTATCATTTTATCTACAAATTATTTCTCACAATAAAATGATATCCATGATTTTGAATTTGTTTCCAAAGGATATTTCTCCTCTTATATAACTTTTATAGAATAAGATGAGGATTAGAGACATGGAATTTGATTTCATTCTTAGGAAAATTGATTTCAGAAATATATAATGAGTATAAATCCATGCCTAGTATATAATCTACTTATAATAATGAGATTATGACAACATGTGATGGAATATTTAGCTACTAAATATTGACTTGTGGTAATTTATATGATTGATCAATAATATTTTCTCAATTTCTTATTGTCATCAAAAAATTATCCTTCATGAATTAAGGTGGTGTTTGAATAGGTCTATTAAAAACCCATGATATAGAATAATTATTTGAACCAACATCAAATAATACATATACTATTAGTTAATTAATAAACAAAAAACCTATTAATACTACTTTGGTATGATCTATATCAGTAGTAGTGGTGTCATATTCTTATACATTTTTTTTATCCATGGATTTTATTTTCATTCATCATCTTCATCAAATAATATCATATGTAATTGGTTTTTAGTGAATCATTATTCCTTAAAATTGAAACATTAAACCTTAATATGTTGACTGAGTATAACCATCATTTCTTACATCATATTAGTGGGATTCATATCCTTTATTCATTCATTAGATTGATTCCCCTCTAGTACACATGTTTAACATCACCTTGTTCCATTCGTGACGTCTATAGGATCATTATTCCTACCCTTATTGAATATGGGAAATTGTATTTTTTAACACTAAGAGGATTGTTCAAAAATCATAGTGTGTTAAAGTATATTCTCTTCTTCTTATCTCCAGTTCCATGGGACTGCATAGAATCACCAATATCAATCTTGACTTCTAGGAACAATGGAATATTTCCACCTCGTATAAAGAGTGTCTAATTTATAATTATTTGTTAAAACATTGCTTCATTCCCCTAATGAAGTTGTCAAACTTAAATTCAATATCCCTAAATATGCTAAAGCTATATATTTAAGCCCCGTAATGTTTTCTTCATAATCCTAAATAATTATGTTATCTATTTTATTAAGTTGAATTAATTTAGTTACATTTTTTAGATTAATAGCACATGGATAATATTTATTGAGAAATATATTCTTCAATCCATCCCATTCCATTTATTTAGTTTCTTCCATTGAATTTTCATTATGTATCAAATTCTACTATTGATCAGTTTCTCCTACTAGTCGATGGGTGGACAAAGTTACTTTATCCTACTATTAAAATTTCTGGGATGAGAGTATTATCTCTTAAATGTTAATACTTTTCACTAAAAATTTTGGATTATAAGATCCATTAAAATTAAGAGGTCATTTAACCATTATGGAATCAACTATAACTTTTTCTCTCTTAGGATGTTGAGGGGGTTCAACATGATTTTTGATATTAATCATAACATTAATTAATTTTGTTAATACTACCCTAATTTTCTCCAACCATGGACGCATAATATTAGGTATTTCATTAGATAAGTTTTATCATTGACTAACACATGGTTTTTTGACATAATTCCTTCAATTTCTATTAATTTTCTAAAATAAAGGATTTTTTAAGATAAGGATACATGTAAAAATAATAATATAAAAAAGGAAAACTAGTTAACATATAAGTAATAAAATATTCACCCAAACATTGGAATAATTATGTTCCGATTTAGGTTATCCATTTTAATTTTTCTATTATGATCTCTAACTATACATCATTAAATTCGATGACAAATTATTTAAATCCATCATAATGGTTTGTAAGGATCGTATGAATTATTCAAGATATATCGAATAGGTTTTTAAATATTGGACTTCAGTTAAGAAACTTTTTCAAGCACATAGTGATGATCGAGTTAATTTCCAACTAGTATTTTTAGGGTTTGTAATCCTAGGTGAATCTGTGTCATAGTCTACATCAACTTGTTGGTATTAAGACAAGAATTTCATAATTAGTAAACCACACACTATATAATTTACCAAAATTTAATAGGGTTTCTTCTATTTAGACAAATTCCTAGAGTTATTTCTATTTTTTTATAATACTAATCACCAAAATTACCAATACCTTACTTTGATTGAAACTATAACATCCCATAAATCATACTAGTTGTTATTAATTTTTTTATAACTAATATCCATAAAACACAATCCAATGATTAAAGGTCTAGTGTATTTGAATTATTATTTAAACAAATAAAAAATTAAACAAAACTACATCATATATATTCAATCATCATAACATTAACCTACATACCATTGATATTATAACATTGTATAGGATATACTGGGGAATGCTTAAAGGAAATTGTTTTGTTATAAATCCCATTAAGGGAAAAATTTGAGTAATCATGATACCTATGAGATAATATGAATATAAGGAAAAAATAAAAAAAAATTATCATAAAATCATGGCACGAAAAAGATGACATCATAATATAATTAAATCGATGGAATATAAAAACATCATGAAACATGACAGTATAAGAATAGGTTAAGGCTCACTACCAAAACATCATAACATAGTATGTCAGGTTCGCAACCTGTGTTCCATAAATGATATCTCGTGAGATGAAAACATTAACCAATGCACTGGATCGCTATTAGGGAAAACCATTAAAATGTAAAAATTTAGTTCTTATATATTGATCAAATATCATCAGATATCATTTCATCAATAACCAGTGGAGAATGTGAAAATGATTCATATAAAAATTATTCAGTGTATAAGAGCTTAAAAAATGTTAGTAACACCCCATGCCTTTATGGACTATTTTGTCAAATAAATTAAATATTCATTTGTGTCTTGAAATGAAATAATTGAAGAATTATATTCACAGGTCACCAAATCGACATATATTACACACAATAATGACATAACGTACATTACACAGAATAATGAACTAGTGTATATAACCTGTAACACAGTGTTTCTATGAAACCTCATTTTAATGATAAAGTTATTTAAATGATATAATAATAACATCTTAATTATACATAGTAATATAACAATAATTAAAACTTTTCAATCAATTTTTATAATTTTTTATATAAATAAAACTTATTGATAATGAATGGTATGATTTTTTGTAATGTCATCTTAGGTTTTAAAATATTTTTTTCTCAAATGAAATAATTCTTAAAATAAAATTAATTTTGGTCACACTTAAACATTTAATTTGATAAAATAATCATACTTTTTTAATTCATAATTTCAAAATTACCATAGAGTTAATTGTTGGGATTTTTATGAGAAACATCATTTTTTTATGAATAGTGAAACGTAATGGTTTTAGATAAAAACTAAAATTTATTATTTAATAAATAATAATAAATGATATTATAAATTTTGTAAAGGTAAAATTAAATATCTACTAAAAACTATTAATACAATTTAATTAAGTATAGTCAATTTCACTATTAAATTGAAGATAAAATCTTAACAAAATTTTAATCGTTTTTCTACTTTTAAAACACCTTATTCAGTCTTGTCTGTGGGGTTAACATTAAACATAAATTATCTTCTTTTGTAATTTTAATTTCAAAAAACGGATATATAACATTTATTTTCAACATTATATATATAGTTTAATAATTCAATGTTAATTTCTGACCAAAATATTTAGAAAAATTGATTAAAATTAATCACATTGATTAATGCAAAATTAATCTTAATTTGGGACTAAATATTAAAATTAAGAGCCCTAAGGACCTATAATGTTCTAAAAACCCCATTTTATGTAAATATTTGTTACATATAAATTAAATTATTAAATTTTTTTATGAATTTTTTTAAGTATGAACATGTGTACACCTAAATTGTTTCAAAATAATTCCATGTGATTCCATTCCCTTCCCTATTAAACCCTCCATATATCCCACTTCCTCACACATATAAAAGATATTATGTTATAAAAAACCTATAAAAGGCACTTTAAACCATCCCTATATTCCTCCTAGATGATTTAATTTTTATAAAATGCAATCCAAGGAAGCCTTTAGGCACATACAAAAAGGAGTTACTCGATCAAAAGGTAACATCTTCTCTCAATTACATTCTCTTATTTTATATGTACACCCCTCCAATTTAATTTTCCCATGATTTTATAACAAAAACAGTATTATAAATATAATATGATGTTATTATTCTATGGATTAAACCTACACTTACACACACCTACATCTAATGGTTAATGAACATACTGTTTGTGTGTTAGGAGAACTACCTCCTCACTAAACGTTGATTGTTCAATTTTACATACCTCTTCTAATGTTGGAAAGCATATCAAAAAATATGATTATATATTATATATATTATATTCATAATGTTTTTATAGTTCATTAATTTATATTTATAGCATACCATGATTCTTCCCATCTTATGTAAATATGATAACATGGTTTGATGAAGTGTGGATTGTCACCCCTCAAAGCAACGTGATTAGTTCATACACTATCTTGACATTATTAAGGATAATATTAGTGAATATGTATGATATATAAATGGTATAATAGTAATAATTTTATAATGATATATATATATATATATATATATATTTCTTTTTCTTTCTCCCCATCAACAAGAAAATTTAATGATAATAGAGTTTAAATGTACGTATGACCTACACTCTCCCTGAACATTGTATTCTATTTAATACATATATATTCAATAGAATATTATAATACACATATAATATATATTTTATATTTATATCATGGTTCTTATTCTTCAATCATGATATATTTATAAGAACAAAAGATATAACATGTTATGACAAATGTGAAGAACAAAGTGAATATTGCCCGAAGTGAGACCTTAACATAGGATCATTAACAGTATATAATATATGGTCTTAATAAAAACATATACAGTATTAGATATATTCATATGGTTCTTAAAAATATTTATAACAAATTTTTATAGATTATATTGATGTTTTGAGCAAGTACTACAGGAGTCAAGACACAAGGTAAGAGAATTTCATCCCAAATCTTATTCCCAACAGATGCATGCTATGTTCGACACTCTTTCCTTTTGTGTGGTGCATGTACTATCCCTAATTTTTTTCTATTTATATTATACATATATTTATTGGTATCAAAACATCCATTTTATTAACCTTAATTATTGGGGTCTAAGTTTCAAAAGACTCCAAATTAGTAAAACGTTTTGTCTCAATTTTCCTTCTTTGAGACTCATGTTTTGTGATGCACCTGAACTCTTTTTTATGATGTATATAATTCTATTTTACAAGTTATATCATGAATATAATTATTTTCATGATAATATTAGATTCATTAAATTTTAATTTCTTACATATAAAGTACGATAACATGTTACCATGTAATAAGAGTTTATTGATACAATCCCATCTCTTTTCAAGATTGTTTACATATATCCTTCTTTGATGAAATATTTTGATCCATGTATTAATAATACTCTTGAATTTCCTTATTATATATTTATTCAGGATATCCTCATGTATTATTACCATTTTTTCTCTCTTGGATACTTAAGACAATATTTTTATGTAAAATCTAAGTGTCTCTCTATCATTTCATAAATCTAATATATTCAAAAACCATTTATTGAAAATTGTTTTTAAAAACGTTTTCCAAAATTATTTCCAAAGATATTGGAATCCAATTTTTATGGTGAAAGTATTTTAAAAATGATTTATTTTTTCCAAATAATTTTATATATGTTTTCGAATATATTTTTAAAGAAAAATTGCTTCGAAAGGGTTTTATGTATTAAGAAGAATTTTGAATGTTGAATGGATATTTTCCACAAGAAATGTTTTTAAAAAATCATTCAAAAAAATTTCACATCTAAGATAACATCCATTGGTGTTACTCATTACTTTTTCTGAAATTTATTCAATGTTTCCATTCATAATCAAACTCTCAATGTATTTTTTTAATTACATGATAATTATGTATCTCATTTCATAGTCACAGGTTATATGAATTTGAAACCCTTTTCTTTTAACCAATTTTGTTTGTGAAAAAATTATTATGAAACCTACCAATTTCCATATGATATTATTTGATTATAGGTTTATAATACCCATTACATTACATTGGTTATGATATTATTATATATGATCATGTGGAACTTGTATGTATGATTTCATTCTGAGACGATTGTGACCTATAACTTCATATAATGCATTGGGTAAAGATTTATATCTCATGATATAGTTTAAGATAGTATTTTGATTTAACCTTGACTATTAATACGTCCATGGGAGTGAACAATGAATATGATGATGGTATGAGGAGTTAAATCAGGATACCAAGATGTATATGAGAGTGAACCATGACTACTATGATGGTATTGCGAGTGAACATGTACTACCAATATGGTCTTGGAATTTATACCTTAGTTACTATAAATATTATATTATATGCTTACGTTTCATCCAAAATTAAATGTTTCAATATTATATTATGATTTTATGTATGATGATCTCAATTTTCTTATTACTCATGTCTTGTTAGCTTCCATGATTTATACCATGATTCATGTATATGATCTTTGATAAGAATGGAATGATCTTATGTTTTCATGATCATGTCCTCATTCCATTATGTTCATGATTTTTCTTACATGTCTCCATTATTTACCCTTACTAGGCTTTTTATTTCACCTATTCTTATTTTTTATTCCCTAGTTTATGAATATATGTATTATGTTTGATGAGTATAAGAAGGGATCTATTCATGATGAACATAGTGGGAGATAATGAATCTAGATTGTGTACTTTTCTCTTGTTTCCAAAGGTACTAGACAAGTAGGGTCATCATTTATCTATTTTGTAATGTTTTATGTATTCCAAAAAAATTATGTAATTTTAATTTATGTCAGGAATGGGTCATTATAGTTGGTATCAGATGAAATTTTTAGTTAACCTTTTGATACTAGAATCTGAAAACCATATTGAGGACTCTATGAATATGTTTATGGAAAAGTATAATTATGAGTCAATGTTTAGGAAAATGTACTTGAATTTCAGAAAACGATAGAGTGAATTTATTCCTAGAAATACATCCATGTATGTATACTACAAGTGGATGTGGATTTGGAATAGATGTGTCTTGTAAAGACATGGATTTTTATTGTATTGTTTTTGTTATATTGGAGTATTACAAGTCCTTGAAAATTGACAGCGCATGATTCTGAGGCCCTGTGTGCCCGGAATGAATTTCTATACTTTTTTTAGGTGTGTTCAATAAACATCAGAGAAAGATTTTGTAACATTTGAACCGGTGCTCGGAATTGAAATCTGATGACACTGTTGAACTCACATCGCAGGTATTCACATAAAGATACCTTCACCTCGACTGCAGTAGGATGAGGGTGAATGATAATATTCATGTTTTTCTTGGAAATAAAAAAATAAATTAAAGAACAACCTTTTATTTTATTTTTAAAACCTCCCTTTTAAATGTTCAGTGGTGGGGACCACCCGATCTAGAAACCCCTCCATTTAAAATTCTTGGTGGTGGGGACCACCTGAACGCCTCTTAATGGGGAAAAACATCAACCCTTCAATTAATTAATTGTGACTCTTAAATTAATTAATTGTGTAATTTAACTGTGTCATCTTTAATTGTGACAACATGAATTTAATTGATAAAAATATTTTAATTTTTTGGCTCCTCATTTCCTATGGGAAATAGTTCGAAAAGGGGGTATATGGAAAAACATTAGTGAAACACTTCCTCCATCAAATTACCCCCCCAATGAAGAATGAGGAAACAATGCTTGATCCCGGATCAGATGAATCTTATGGGAGCGACGAACTCTGACGTCCCCATCACCAACGACTTCCTCCCCTTCCTCGCGACATCATCCATTGATCAATCAAGGTGGGGTTTGTTGTTTCTGTATACCACTTACCCACATTCTTGTAATCCTTCTCGAATTAAGAAAATATATGCTGATTGCTATCATTCTAAGGCGGAGAGGGAGGTCCAAAAGAACACGGACTGACCTCCCAAAAACCTTTTTGGAATTTGACTGACTTCAATCGAAGGAGATATCCCAAGGTGAGTGAGGGAGTCTACAGAATGAATAATGAGCCACTGAGGCATGCCCGTTGACCCACAGAATGTCGCTGGAAGGACTCTGGAGAAGATTAGGTACCCCGGCCGGCTGCAACAGCGATGGTGGTGCAACCGCGCCACTTGAGAAGGGTCGCGGCCCGTCAGCCGTGGTGGAGCAAGGGTGGAGGCCACCCGCATGAAGTGATAGGGGTGTGTGTCTGTGCCACCAGGAATCCAAGATCCACAACACAAGGATGCCTCAGTGAAGGAGGGTGGATGACTAACTTCCAGTCACCGGGGATGGCGCGACGTGTGACCGCGCTACGCGGAGGAGGACTGGTCTTCCATCAAGACACGAGTTGAGCGGGATGTCCATCGCGAGCCACAATACGGGCCGGACCAGACCATGTTGGTCGGGCCAGACCCATTGGGCCATGTTAAACCTAGGGGTAGTCATAGGTTGTCCCAGGCCAGGTCGGTCCGACCGGATCGAACCAGACCGGGACCAACTTCTACCCTTTTCTCTTTGTCAGCCATCACTTGAGATACGTGCATCCGTTTGACGAATAGTCTACAGCGTCAGAAACCATGGATCGAGATGGGCCATTTTTTATACCCCACTTGAGTTTTGTATAATGTTTGGGTATGTCTAAGTTTGATCAGACACGATTCCAACAGGGCCCTCAAGACTAAATGGCCAATCACTTATAGACCGGATGTCTGATTGACGCATTGTCTATTGAATTGAGACCTATTTTAGGTGTCAGTTCTCTTTAATGCTTCTTCATGGGACTTCTTAAAATGTGGTGTATCGACATGTGTCTTGATGTGAAGACCCTCCCGAAATCAAGCAATCTTAGAGCGGGAACTCTGTGGTTGGCTATAACATGAGGAATGGATCATGTGTGGGTCTGTGATTTGGGATTATACGTGGGTCTGTGTTTGAGTGTCAGACATGGATCCACTCTAGTATTCCACATGAGACTACTCTAGGATCCTACGTTGGTCTGCCACATAACAGAGTACGATGATTTAGTAGTTACATTAAATAATCTTCACTACTGTTCCAAAGTTATACCTGGTGAGAGATGAATCTTTATCATTGTGGTGAAACCTTTGTGGTATTCATCTATGTGGAGATACCTTTGTGGTCATAAACTTTTTGGTACTAACCTTCGTTGTGATACCTTTGTTGTATTATTTTATGTGGAATTACCTTTTTTGTACTTACATTCGTGGTAATCTTTCCTCCATGGAACAATTGAGCTTTGGGCTCTACAATTGGACCTTGTATGTCTTCATGAATGAGATTGGGTATACTTGATAACCTTGGTATATGTATGGGAATATACATATGTAGGGTTTACTATTTTTTCCATGTTAATTGGTTTGTCCTTTGTGTATTTTGTGAGACCTTTGAGGGTCTCGAGGTCCCTATTGAGTATCATTATACACACCCCTACATGGGTTATGCATGTACCATGTTGTGTTTGGTGCAGACGACAGACAATGCTGACTGAGGGTGAGGGTACTAGGACTGGAGATAGCTCGAAGGTGGACATTATATGAGGCATACAAAAATTATGGCCGTTCAAGGGATGTACCTACCCTACAGGTAGGATCCTTGATGGGAGCTCACAAGAGCTATTTCAGTTACTTGTAATTTTCAGTTTTCTTTTACTTTCTAGTTGGGTTTGTATTCTGGCCCCTTTTTTCTAAGTGTACACACTTTTTTACTATACAGTTTACCTGTGTTCATATATTTTTGTGTGATTGGTTGTGTGTGTTTATAGTTTATAAATGTAATTCCTTCTCGGTTTTGGAAATACACCTTTCAGTGTTAGTCACCAGCCCCTTTCCTATGGAAGGCGAGCTTGGGGTAGTCACGGAATGGGCCACAGGGGACGGGTCGTTGGAAATTGGAATTAGAGGAGTCGGTTCTACCATATAACACTGGACTCTAAAAATTTTAACGGAAATGGTGTAAAGTGTAGAGAGTTTGGTTATCATTTTAGGGAATCCAGTGTTAGTGCGGTGGACAATATATCCATACACCAGGACCCTAACATCTAATTTCTGACTTAGTGCCTAAAAACAACGATTGCGCGTGTGTTTCGAAAAGATTTTTTGTGGTCTTTTTATGTTAGATCACTAGGTGGATCTTATTGACCATGGTGCACCTGTTTTTTTTTTTCAGGATGCCTCCATGCATATACCCAACTTTGGTTCTGGGTATAGTACGTTAAGATAGTCCACCAAGCGATGACGCCTCTGTACAGGGCACTTTATCAGTAGGGGAACCAGCGGAGGCACCAGTGCTACCCTTACCCATTGGGCCACCAATGCCACCATCCCCATCAGAAGAGGGTGAACGACACTTGAGCATCTCGTACGAGATCTAGCCCTAGAGGCCTCCTTGGTTCAGGAGTGAGACGGACCCACATGCCACTATGGATTGGATGGAGGCGGTGGTGTGAATCTTCTAATAGGAAGGGACACCAGCTGATCTCATGGTTATCCATGCCGCCTGTTTTCTACATGTAGTAGCATGCAGATGGTGGATCATGATGCTCCATATTCATGAAAAGGTGACACGTCTTTGAGAATTATTTGAGATCCTATTTTAGGAAGAGATTCTCCCAGCGACCCTTCACGCGGTGCTCATACATGAGCTTCTTCATCTGCAGCAAGGCTGCATGATTGTGGCTCAGTACTCAGCGAGGTTCACCGACCTCCCACACTAATCCACCGATATGGTGTGAGTTCCATTCTTTAGGGCCCGGACATTTGACCAGGGACTCAGGCAGGAGATCAGGGCTTTGATGATTTCTCTTAGCATCCCAACATAGGTGGGGTGTTAGAGAGAGCCCTTTTAGATGAGAGTTCACGAGCAAGAAGACTCACCAAAGGTCTAAGAGGTCCAGAAGTAGAGAGATGTCCCAAAGGTCTAAGAGGTCTAGACCTATAGGTGGACGACCGCTGGATTCATGGTCGGTTGTGAGGGGCACCAGAGACAGAGCCAGTCATGCGAGTAGTAGGCAGTGTTACACATGCGGCAGGCAGGGTAACATGGCTCATGACTACCCGAACTACCATACAGATGATTTTTAGACTGTTGAAGGACCTCCCATACAGAGATAGAGGTCCGAACTAGGAAGTCCATAGGGAGTAGGCGTATGGAGAAGAGGATTTGGCCGTGCATCTGGCGGTGGGCGACGATTCGAGGTGTTACCACCACCACCCCCAGGTGGTCCACCCCGACGGTAGGGAGCAACTGGACATGGGTGATCAAAACTCTAGGTAGCTAAGGCCTACGACCACGGTGCTCTAGAGATAATATGAGATATGATATTTGTCTAATACACCTTAGATGAAGTGCTTATAGATAGAGGTTCCAGTCATTCTTTTATTTCCACAACCCTCGTTCAGAGCTTAGAGATTTTGGTGGAGTCGTTGGCTCGATATTTAAGGTTAAAGATCCTTATGGGAGAGTATTAGATGATTACACCCCAGTTCCAGCAGTGTGAGCTTACACTATGAGGCAAGAGCTTTGGATGGGATATCCTAGTAGTGGAATCGATGCCTTACGACCTAATTATGGGTATGTACTGGATATCTATAGTCCATACACAGATTAGCAGTATTTGGTGCAATGTTCGGTGGGTCCACGCGGATGGGACTAGGATTCCCTTAACTGGCAAGAAGGGAGACTTTTCAGAATAGAATGTATTTATCCGTAGGATAGTGAAACTGATCACTCATCATTTGGATAGCCTTACCCTCATGGTGGTGGATGTGGAGAGTCTGAGTTATCCAGTAGTGGGGGACTAGTTAGTGGATTTCTTCACTGATGATCATCCATGTCTACCTCCTCATAGAAGGGTGGACATTAACATTGACTTATGCCCCAGGGTGGCACTGATATCTACACTAGCGTATCGAATGGCTCCCATGGAGCTTCGTGAGCTTCGGGTACAGCTGGTGGACTTACAAGAAAAGGGGTTCATCCGGCCCAGTGTTTCTCCTTGTGCAACCCTGATTTTTGATGCCAAGAAGACGGATGGGAGATTGAGACTTTGTGATGACTGTCAATGCTTGAACCAGGTGACCATGATGAATAAGGACCCACTCCTGAGGATTAAAGTAATCTTTGATCATTTGAAGGGAGAACAGTGGTTCTTGAAGATAGACCTTAGATCAGGCTATCACGAGCTCAGAGTACGATATGAGTATGTGTAGAAAATGACATTGAGATGTCATTACATCCATTACGAGTTCTTGGTTATATCATTGGGAATGACCAATGCTCTAGATGTGTTCATGGGAGTCACTAACAAGATATTTCAACCCGAGCTTGATTGTGTTGTAGTAGTCCAAATCGAGGACATTCTAATCTATTCACCTACTAAGGAGGAGCATTCCTATCATTTGCAGGTAGTACTGGACACACTCCGAGAGCACCATCTTTATGGTAAGCTCTCGAAGTTCTTGTTATGGATCCGAGAGGTCCACTTTCTTGGATAGGACATACTGAAGGATGGAGTTGCGGTGGATCCAGTGAAGATTGAGGTGACAGTTTCTTGGGAGCCACCCAAGAGTGTGACAGAGGTACGAAGTTTCTTTGGTTTTGATGGATACAACCGGTGGTTTGTGCTAGATTTCTCAAGAGTAGTAACACCTTTATCAGCATTGATGAAAAAGGGTAAACCCTTTGTGTGGTTAGAGATATGACAATGGAGTTTTCAGAAGTAGAGGCAGAGGCTGACTAGTGCCCCCATCTTGAAGATACTGTAGGAAGGCATTGGGTATATATTATACTGCGACGCATAAGTGATTGGGCTCGGATGTGTCCTGATGCAGGAACGAGCAGTTATCGCAAATGGTTCTTGACAATTGAGACAATATGAGAAGAACTACGCTACTCATTACCATGATTTAGAAGAAGTGGTATTTTCTTTGAATGTGTTGTGACATTACTAGATGGGATAACATTTTACAGTCTACTCTGACCACAAGTGTCTCATGTATATCTTCCCATAGAAGGTCCTAAACATCAGATAGAGATGTAATCTTGAGTTCCTCATAGACTATGACTTTGAGATGGTATATACTCTTGGGAAAGGGGAAAGTTGTAGCAGATCCAGTCAGCAAGTGAACTGGTATATAGCATATAGGTGAGGCGATGGAGCAGCACTCCGCTTTGAAGAAATCCTTTTTTGAACAAGATGGAGTAGCTTTTCTTCAGTCTCTTATAGTCACTCCCCCACTACTTCAGCGACTCAGTTAGGCGAAGTGTGGGGAAACTGATTGTGAGGCTCTATGTTTTCAGAGATCCATAGGGTAGGAACCTGATGGATTTTTTGAAGTAGGGTAGCACATCATCCTCTTCAGAAGACATACCATGGGTCTAGTATCACTTCAGAAGGAAGTGTTGAGGGAGTTCCACATATCCCCTCTAGTGGTACATCCAAGAGTGGTGAAGATGTGCCAATAACTCCAGCGACAACACTAGGGGTTAGGAATTAAGAACGCAGTAGCAGAGTTTGTCTTTCAGTGCGTCACTTGTCAGCAAGTAAAGGCAGAGCATCATGTACCAGTACGATTAGTTCGGCCATTAGAGGTCCAAGACTAGATGTGGGATGGGATATCCATGGATATCATGATAGGAATTATACGTACATCCAAGTGTCATGATTTAATCTAGGTGGTTGTCGGCCGACTCACCAAGTCTTCCCACATCCTACTGATCAGAGAGCAGGGTCCAGTAGAGAGCTTGGGATGCCTCTATGTGCAAGATATTGTGTGGCTACATGGAGTACCCTCAATGATTTTCTCTGAACATGATGCACGTTTCACTACCCAGCATTATAAGGGGTTGCGGGAGGCTTTCGGGACACAACATCATTTAAAAACCACCTTCCATACTCAGACAGATGTCTAGATAGAGCAGACCATTCAGACCCTCAAGTACATGATGCGTTCTTGCAGCTTCAACTATAGTCGTAGATGGGAGGATCACATTCCCTTGGTCGAGTTTGAATACAACAGTATCTATTACAGAAACATTGTGATGGAACCATTTGAGGATCTATATGTCCAACCATGCTGATCGCCTTTCTGCTGGTCTTACCCTGGGGAGTCAGTAATGATGAGACCAGAGATGGTACATACTACTACAGAGAAGGTGCAGATCATCCAGGAGTAGATGAAAAATTAACATATTAGGAAAAAGTCTTATGCCCATAGGAGACGGAGACCTCTGGATATCGAGGATGGTGACCACATTTTTTACGGGTCTCACCCCGATGAGGTTTGCAGATATTTGGTCGGGGTGTCATGTTATCTTTAATGTTCATCAGACCCTTTTAGGTCCTCATTAGAGTTGGCGAGGTGGATTACCACTTAGCTCTTCCACCTCAGTCACTCTGGTTACACTATGTCTTCCACATATCCCAGCTGAGGAGACATGTGAACGCCCCTTCACACACCATTGACTAGGGTGAGATAGACATCGATGATGGGGTGACATTTACGGTGGATCCAATGGAGTTTAATGATAGACAGAAGAAGGTCATTTGGGAATGGTTGATACCTTTAGTGCATGTATATTGGCAGCATGAGAATTTCTAGGAGAGAAAGTGGGAGCGGGAGGCTCAAAATATTTCTCAGAACCCCCACTTATTTTTCTTGTTTTTGTGATGTGGCATTCGGGGATGAAAAGCTCTAAGATGGGGAAAAAGTAGAGACCCAGATTTTACCATGTAATTTTTTTATATGGGAATATTACGAGTCTATGATTATTAAAGGTGCGTGATTCTAAGGCCCGGTTTTCCTGGAATTAATTTTTGAACTTTTTTAGGTATGTCCAGTAAAGGTGCTAGTGGGTATTTGTAACGTTTGAACCAGTGCTCGGAATTGATATCGGAAGTCACCGTTGAACATGCAGTGACAGTATTCACTTAAAGAGACTTTCACCTCGACCGCAGTAGCACAAGGGTGAATGTTATTTTTCATGTTTTTCGTGGAAATAATAAGTAAAATAAAGAACATAAATTTATTTTATTTTTAAAACCTCCCTTTAGAATATTTAGTGGTGGGGACCACCTTATATAGGAAACCCCCTATTGTGAATTTAAGGTGTTGGGGACCACCCAAACTCTTCTTAATGGTGTAAGACCTTCAACTCATTAATTAATTAATTTTTCCTCTTCATTTAATTAATTGTTCCATTTAATTGTGCCAACATGAATTAAATTGATAAACCTATTTTAATTTTTGGCACCTCATTTCCTTGGAAAATCGTTGGCAAAGGGAGGCTTGGGATGAACATTGGAGAAACAATTCCTCCAACGAAGAAACCCCATGCGAAGAATGAGGAACCGACGCTTGAACCTTGATCGGAAGAATCTACGGGAGCGAAGAACGCTGACGTCACCATCCCCAACGACTTCCTCTTCTTCCTCGTGACATTTTCCAACAAGAAATAAAGGTAGGGTTTTATGTTTTTCTATACACCTTACCCCTATTCTATTCATCCCTATTTAATTAAGAACTTCTATGCTGATTTTTATTGTTCAAATGTGGATAGGGAAATCCAAACGAAACGGCCCAACATCCCCATAGCCTTTGTGAATTTTGACAGTTTTGAATCGATGGAGACATCCTGAGGTGAGTGTGGGAGTCTACAGACTGAAGAACGGGCCACCAAGCAGAGCTCAGTGACCCCTGGAACGAAGCTAGGAGGGCTCAGGAGTAGCAGTCGGCACCCCAGCAGGAAATGGCGGCGGCGGCGTAACCGCGCCGCTGGAGAAGGGTTGAGGCCCATCGACCACAGTGTATTAAAGGTGACAGCTGTAACGCCCCGACCCCAGCTACCCAGAGTCGGTGCGTTAATTACATAACATTGTCATGATCACAAGAAAGATCAAATATCGAAAGACCGATTGGTTTAGTAGCCTTGGAAACACTAGATATATTCATAAGTTTTACATTACATCATAAAATGAAAAACATAATGTTTCCACAGTCCACACTATGATCCCCTCATAATATCCCTGAAGGTCATTCATAACTTACATCTTCACTTCCTGGGAAAAATAAAACGTAGAAAAGGGGTGAGCTCAAATGCCCAGTAAGGATAACAATATAGCGGAAACTTTCATCAATAAGAATAAACAATTAAGGCAATGTATAACTAAAACAAAAGCCTTTTAAACATGAACATTCAACATGGTATGGCATAAATAAAATGAAATAATGCCATTTACTTATTCACATGGATATTCTTCTAATCGAATAATCACATGCAAAAATCAATAACCACTTTCATAATGTTGGAATGCATAATGCCAGACTATCATAAACACATAGCCAAGGCCTCGTTCCAAGACTACAAATAAGATTTTGTCAAGGCCTTGTGCCAAGACACTAGTTTGTCTCATGAGACCTACCGATGCATCGAGGAGCTATAGCGGGCTCCACCCGTCACTTATTAAGTCCAATGCATTCCCATATGAAAAGGTTTAAACATAACATAAACATTCGTATTAAAACTAGCATACGAAATGTCAATACTTTCACAATAAACTATGAATGGTATAAAAATAGCACATCCACAGTCAAACATATCACAAAACCTTCAATACAATATAGAAGTTTTGTATCATAATAAATCAACTTCAAATAATCTTAAAATCCATCATAGGATGTTGACATAGATGAAATCAAAATTCTTTTTAAAGAAATATCTCCTTTTATTTTGAAATCATTTAAGATCCATATAAAATAAAACATTTTCTTTGAAAATATTCTTATAAGCTTGTAAGGAAAGCTTTGAAGATTTTATAACGGCGTAAAATAACCGCACCCGCCGTATAAGTTAAAAAAAACATTCTTACCTCATTTCTGTCGAAAAGGTTAAAAAGGACCTTGTTCTGAAAACGACGGAAAGATTCCTTTATAAACCTCTTATAAAAAGTCAAAAAAGGGTATAAATGACTTTAACCCATATTCTTGTAAATAGTAAAAATGTTTTGAAACACATTTTTAAGAAACGTGGATGTGGATGATAAAGAGATCCCAGTAGATTATTACATATAAACAACCTCGGATAATGAAGAGATTGTGAAATAACCCTTACCTTGTACTTTTCCTTGGTTGGGGTAGGTTAACCTCCTGTATAATGGTGAAATAATTGTTATTAAATTATACAAGAATCATATATATTAATATGATATCATATATGATCTTTTAACATTGATTTATTAATAATATCTTAGAATTATCATCGTTTCGGGTGTTAACTTACTCATTTTCTTTTATGTGTTTTGTTACATAAGCCATGTTTGTTGTATCTTATTCATATCCAGAATGATATCAAGTCCTTAAACATCATTTTTAAATCATAAAATGATAATTATACTTGAATGGATACGATGGAGAATGAATCTCATCGCGTTCGTGGAGACGGTAGTCCGTACGTACGCACGAGCGACAATATCATTCTTTTGATATTAAAATAATATATAAATGAATGGTATATCATATATACAGAATCATTAACATGTTATATTTATTATTTACATGAGTTACACATCATTATTATACCCATCCAAATAATATTATATTGAATAACAATTACACCACGACGTGGAGACGGTAAGCCGTACGTACGCACGTATGGTGACATGTTATTCAAAGGGTGGATAGAATACTGAATATGGTTGTACCATACTTATAATAACATCACAGTATATGTGAGATACTGGAGTTATTATTTTAGAATGGTAAGAACAAAGGAAGAAGAAGTGGAAGAAGAAATGAACTTAGAAAAGGGTGGTGAAATCATTACCTCTTCTTCGGGTTCTCCCTTTTGATTTGATCAAAAGGGCTCCTTAGGTTGGCTTTCTGATCAAAATAAGGCCTCTAGGTTTAAGTGAGGGATGTTGGGAGAGTATTTGGGCAGAGTTTGGCCGAACCAAAAGGCTTTGAAGGTGTGATGAAATGAGAAGGAGGAGTGCCCTTTTATAAGAGGGGTGAGGGGCACCTTTGGAAAAGCTAGAAATATTAATTTATAATAAATTCATATTCGGTTTCTAATGGCTCCAAAGTTGATTATTCAAAGGTTAAGGTGGGGATAGGTCGAAAACCACTCAACCAATAGAATTTAGACAGGTTTGGGTACTTATATTAACCTTATCTTTATGTATTAACTCTAAGTTAATTAGTTTCACTTTTACAATGTCTCTTTGTATTTTTATATAATATGGTTAATAAACTTACTATATACATCCAATAGACCCCCAAGTGGTCCATTAATGATTAACCTATCATAATATAAGTCTTTTGGCCGAACCTTAGATTTTTAGGAATTTAATATCAATTAATAATATAATATTTGTTTTAAGAACTCTTTTATGTCAATTTTGACACTATTCAATAGTTGATTTTTGTGAAACTCATAACAGATTTATTACTTCGAACAAAGTCAATTAAAGCAATCCTAATATATCATATTATCCTAGAAAATTAGTTTAATTCATTTAAAGTTTCATATTATATTTATTTGGGTATTTATAATATCAATTATTTTAATTTTTCACTATAATAGTAATTACTGCATCATCATTGTGTCATAAATAAAATAAATTATTTAATGTCTAAAAATTATAAATAAAACATCATCATGTAGGAAATATTTTTATCTTTCTAATGAATATTTATAATCGAAAATCCAACATGTATAACCCTATGTAAAAATTGTTCTTCTAAAAGATGTATGCTTGTGTCATTTTTGTATTCATTTTGACTTAATTAAAATAAAGTGTCATTATCACTTACAAGTGGATCCATGGGGTCCCAAAATTGACACAAAGATGCCCATGGTCGACCATGTATCAACAATAGGGTTAAGACACGTTTTAGGGTAATTTAGTATTATTATAATATTATTTGTTTAACCCTTATTTACCGGATTTACCCTTTAACCATGGTAAATAAAATATTTACCGCAGTAATTATTCAAAATGTGTAAAAATAAAAGTTACCTATTTACACAATTTGAACATCCTGATTCCAAATATGGAATCCATTTTCCTAAATTCAAAACACAGAAGTGGCAGAAATTAATTTAAAATTAATTCCCGCTGTCAAAACAAAAAGCGTGTTTTTAAGAGATAATAACTATCAAAAGATTGACACTTGTTTATGTTCGGTTTAATTGTAAAATTATGTCCAATGATAAACATTAAATTGAATGGTAAAAATATATTCTAAATATACTTTAAAACCACTCAAATTCATAATTTATCACTATTAATTATTTTGATTAAAAAAGATGTTTTTAATTAAAATTTAGAAATTTTCACTATTCATCAAAATATGAAAGTTATCCGAAATGTACCAAAATTTCACCCTAGGCTAATTTTGATATTCCGAATCCAAAAATAAAGTCCATTTTGAAATATAGAATATATATGATTTCAAAAAGTAGGTATTACTATTCACAACGGCTAGTTTAATTAGTTGTGGTGTGTGTTAGAACTCGAGGTTGCGTACAACACACGCTATCGCATTATTCGAAGGGAAACGTACCGTAGAAGCTTGGGGTGTTACATTCTCCCCTCCTTCAAATAATTGCGTCCTCGCAATTTCTAGGGTATTACTGCATAAAAAGACTCGGGTGGTTCTTCATCATAAGTTCCTCGGGTTCCCACGTTGCCTCTTCCATCTTATAATTTCTCCACAAAACTTTTACCAGACGCGTCGTCCGGTTTTTTCAGTACTTGTTCTCTTGTATCAATAATCCTGACGGGCTCTTCGCAATAAGACAGATCGGGTTCCAGTTCTAATTCCTCATAGGTGAGTACATGCGTCGGATCAGGCATGTATTTCCTCAATAGAGATACGTGGAACACATCGTGAACTTTGGAGAGACTTGGCGGCATTGCCAATCGGTAAGCTACAACCCCAATTCGTTCTAGAATTTCGAAAGGTCCAATGTACCTGGGACTCAATTTACCTTTCTTACCAAAACGTATGACTCCCTTCCACGGAGATACCTTCAGAAAAACATGATCACCGACTTGAAATTCCAAATCCTTCCTTCGATTATCGGCATAGCTCTTCTGCCTACTTTGAGCTGCTTTGATGTGATTTTGGATTACTTTCACCTTTTCCACCGTTTCCTCCACCAGCTCTGGGCCTACAAGTTTTCTTTCACCAACGTCATCCCAACAGGTTGGTGTACGACATCTCTTTCCGTATAACGCTTCATATGGTGCCATCTGTATACTCGAATGGAAGCTATTGTTATAGGAAAATTCTACCAGTGGTAAATATTGATCCCACATACCCTGAAAGTCAAGGGAGCAAGATCTCAACATGTCTTCTAAGGTCTGAATAGTCTGTTTTGATTGTCCATCTGTCTGAGGGTGGTAAGCAGTGCTCAAATGAAGTTCAGTATCCAGGGATTTCTGGAGACTTTTCCAAAATCTTGAAGTAAAACGGGGATCACAATCAGAAACAATCGATAGGGGTACTCCATGAAGTCTCACAACTTCATTAATGTATAGTCTTGCTAGACGTTCCAGGGGTAGATCTTCTCTTATAGCAAGAAAATGTCCGGACTTGGTAAGACGATCAACAATAACCCATATTGCATCGTTCCTTATCATTATCATCAAGAATCGTAACCTCTTTCTTCTTACAATAAATATTCGCATCATAGTCCGAAAGCCAGTCCATACCGAGGATTATATCAAACTCGATCATAGGTATGACGATGAGATCAGCAGATAAAGAAAATTTATGTGCTCTAATGGGGACTGATTCACAAAACTTTGTTGCAATGATACTTCCCTTAGGAGTTTTAACTGACAACTCCCTTATTAAATCAAATTGGAAATATCTAATTTTCTTAGCAAACTGGGAAGATATAAAACAATGCGATGATCCAGAATCAAATAATGCATTTTCTAAACTTGAGGAAACCATTAAATTACCTGCCACCACGTCTTTCGGAGCTTCTACCTCAGCAGTAGTGATAGCATAAGCCTGGCCTTGATCCCTTGGCCTTTTCTGAGGTAAGTTCTCCTGACGCTTAGGACATGCATTTGCATAATGCCCCATCTCCCTGCAATTGTAGCACTGAACGTTGGTAGCTTCCTTCTTCCCCTTGCAATCATGAGCTTGGTGGCCTTTTTCACCACACTTGTAACAGACTCCCATTCCCTTCAAGCAAGTACCAGGATGTTTCTTCCCGCATTTACCACAAGATGGATATTCAACCTTTCCCTTCTTCCCCTTATTTCTATTCCCAGATTGATCAGTAGGTCTCTTCTTCTCTTGCTTTGCTTTAATGTCATAAGACTTAGAGAATTCCTTTTCGGTCTTTATAGCACATGAGACAATGTCTTCGTACGATGAAAAGGATTGTGAGACTAATGCTCGACGGAGAAATGGTTTTAACCCATCAAAGAAACGATCAATCTTACTTCTTGGGTTGCGAATATAATCTCCAGCATACCTCGCTAACCTTGTAAAGTTAGCCTCATACTTTATGACATTCTCATCCTCCTTTTGTCTCAGACTCAGAAATTGTCTTTCCATATCCGCTCGATGGTCGCGAGGGAAGTATTTTTCTAAAAACAGATCTTTGAATTCCCTCCATTCCATATTTGATACTTCATCATCTTCCTTCGTATTTTGAATCAATGACCACCATTGATCAGCATCTCCAGTGAGGCGGTAAACTGCCATGATAACTTTTTCCCTTTCACTGCTCCCCAAAGCCTGAAATATTTTCTCTAGGGAAAATATCCATTGCTCAGCTACTAAGGGATTTGTACTCCCATTGAACGTTGGTGGTTGTTTCCTCATGAATCGATCTAACATTGATCCTCCACGTTGCGGATCAGGGTGCTCCATACGGGTAAGGTTTTTATTCATAACCTGTGTAAGTTGTCCCAGTATGGTGATTAGCTGATCAGCACCAGTTGCATCACCAGCCCCACTATAATTATCTTGAGCAGGAGGGAAATCCCTACATGGAGTGCGTGCATTGATACGGTTTCCATTTCTTCCACTAGGCGCCATTTCTAAACAATGGCATAAACTAGATCAGTTTATGAATCAAAATACATAATCCCATACTTATAAAACACTTAACATAAATTGAACTATTTATGGATATAATCCATAATCATAAAAATGTTTTCTTTGAGGAAGTATATACTCATAAACCCTTCATAATGATTCGTAAAGATAATGAGAGTTATCCTAAGCATATCCCCCGGGAGTGTCGTAACCAAGAGTGCAGCAAGGCCCGTTGTCGTGCACCAGTTCTCGTTCGAGTCTAGCTCAAAGCGGTGTTTTCGGGTTTTACCCCTTGGTACATCTGTGCCAGAGCCGCCTCTACCTGCTCGTATCCAGACAGGGATGTATTGCTTGGAAAACTCACAAAATCTCTACAATACCAAAATTCTAGGAAGTTCTTCTATACTAATCCTCAAAGTTCATCTTAGGTCTACGTGCTCTAATCAGAGTTTATCTAAATCTAGTTTCCAAGTTTTGTACTAAACTTCCTCTGATACCAACTGTAATGCCCCGACCCCAGCTACCCAGAGTCGGTGCGTTAATTACATAACATTGGCATGATCACAAGAAAGATCAAATCTCGAAAGACCGATTGGTTTAGTAGCCTTGGAAACACTAGATATATTCATAAGTTTTACATTACATCATAAAATGAAAAACATAATGTTTCCACAGTCCACACTATGATCCCCTCATAATATCCCTGTAGGTCATTCATAACTTACATCTTCACTTCCTGGGAAAAATAAAACGTAGAAAAGGGGTGAGCTCAAATGCCCAGTAAGGATAACAATATAGCGGAAACTTTCATCAATAAGAATAAACATTTAAGGCAATGTATAACTAAAACAAAAGCCTTTTAAACATGAACATTCAACATGGTATGGCATAAATAAAATGAAATAATTCCATTTACTTATTCACAGGGATATTCTTCTAATCGAATAATCACATGCAAAAATCAATAACCACTTTCATAATGTTGGAATGCATAATGCCAGACTATCATAACCACATAGCCAAGGCCTCGTGCCAAGACTACAAATAAGATTTTGTCAAGGCCTTGTGCCAAGACACTAGTTTGTCTCATGAGACCTACCGATGCATCGAGGAGCTATAGCGGGCTCCACCCGTCACTTATTAAGTCCAATGCATTCCCATATGAAAAGGTTTAAACATAACATAAACATTCGTATTAAAACTAGCAAACGAAATGTCAATACTTTCACAATAAACTATGAATGGTATAAAAATAGCACATCCACAGTCAAACATATCACAAAACCTTCAATACAATATAGAAGTTTTGTATCATAATAAATCAACTTCAAATAATCTTAAAATCCATCATAGGATGTTGACATAGATGAAATCAAAATTCTTTTTAAAGAAATATCTCCTTTTATTTTGAATTCATTTAAGATCCATATAAAATAAAACATTTTCTTTGAAAATATTCTTATAAGCTTGTAAGGAAAGCTTTGAAGATTTTATAACGGCGTAAAATAACCGCCCCCGCCGTATAAGTTAAAAAAAACATTCTTACCTCAATTCTGTCGAAAAGGTTAAAAAGGACCTTGTTTTGAAAACGACGGAATGATTCCTTTATAAACCTCTTATAAAAAGTCAAAAAAAGGGTATAAATGACTTTAACCCATATTCTTGTAAATAGTAAAAATGTTTTGAAACACATTTTTAAGAAACATGGATGTGGATGATAAAGAGATCCCAGTAGATTATTACATATAAACAACCTCAGATAATGAAGAGATTGTGAAATAACCCTTACCTTGTACTTTTCTTTGGTTGGGGTAGGTTAACCTCCTGTATAATGGTGAAATAATTGTTATTAAATTATACAAGAATCATATATTAATATGATATCATATATGATCTTTTAACATTGATTTATTAATAATATCTTAGAATTATCATCGTTTCGGGTGTTAACTTACTAATTTTCTTTTATGTGTTTTGTTACATAAGCCATGTTTGTTGTATCTTATTCATATCCAGAATGATATCAAGTCCTTAAACATCATTTTTAAATCATAAAATGATAATTATACTTGAATGGATACGATGGAGAATGAATCTCATCGCGTTCGTGGAGACGGTAGTCCGTACGTACGCACGAGTGACAATATCATTCTTTTGATATTAAAATAATATATAAATGAATGGTATATCATATATACAGAATCATTAACATGTTATATTTATTATTTACATGAGTTACACATCATTATTATACCCATCCAAATAATATTATATTGAATAACAATTACACCACGACGTGGAGACGGTAAGCTGTACGTACGCACGTATGGTGACATGTTATTCAAAGGGTGGATAGAATACTGAATATGGTTGTACCATACTTATAATAACATCACAGTATATGTGAGATACTGGAGTTATTATTTTAGAATGGTAAGAACAAAGGAAGAAGAAGTGGAAGAAGAAATGAACTTAGAAAAGGGTGGTGAAATCATTACCTCTTCTTCGGGTTCTTCCTTTTGATTTGATCAAAAGGGCTCCATAGGTTAGCTTTCTGATCAAACTAAGGCCTCTAGGTTGAAGTGAGGGATGTTGGGAGAGTATTTGGGCAGAGTTTGGCCGAACCAAAAGGCTTTGAAGGTGTGAAGAAATGAGAAGGAGGAGTGCCCTTTTATAAGAGGGGTGAGGGGCACCTTTGGAAAAGCTAGAAATATTAATTTATAATAAATTCATATTCGGTTTCTAATGGCTCCAAAGTTGATTATTCAAAGGTTAAGGTGGGGATAGGTCGAAAACCACTCAACCAATATAATTTAGACAGGTTTGGGTACTTATATTAACCTTATCTTTAAGTATTAACTCTAAGTTAATTAGTTTCACTTTTACAATGTCTCTTTGTATTTTTATATAATATGGTTAATAAACTTACTATATACATCCAAGCGACCCCCCAAGTGGTCCATTAATTATTAACCGATCATAATATAAGTCTCTTGGCCGAACCTTAGATTTTTAGGAATTTAATATCAATTAATAATATAATATTTGTTTTAAGAACTCTTTTATGTCAATTTTGACACTATTCAATAGTTGATTTTTGTGAAACTCATAACAGATTGATTACTTCGAACAAAGTCAATTAAATCAATCCTAATATATCATATTATCCTAGAAAATTAGTTTAATTCATTAAAAGTTTCATATTATATTTATTTGGGTATTTATAATATCAATTATTTTAATTTTTCACTATAATAGTAATTACTGCATCATCATTGTGTCGTAAATAAAATAAATTATTTAATGTCTAAAAATTATAAATAAAACATCATTATGTAGGAAATCTTTTTATATTTCTAATGAATATTTATAATCGAAAATCCAACTTGTATAACCCTATGTAAAAATTGTTCTTCTAAAAGATGCATGCTTGTGTCATTTTTGTATTCATTTTGACTTAATTAAAATAAAGTGTCATTATCACTTACAAGTGGATCCATGGGGTCCCAAAATTGACACAAAGATGCCCATGGTCTACCATGTATCAACCAATAGGGTTAAGACACGTTTTAGGGTAATTTAGTATTATTATAATATTATTTTTTTAACCCTTATTTACCGGATTTACCCTTTAACCATGGTAAATAAAATATTTACCGCAGTAATTATTCAAAATGTGTAAAAATAAAAGTTACCTATTTACACAATTTGAACATCCTGATTCCAAATATGGAATCCATTTTCCTAAATTCAAAACACAGAAGTGGCAGATATTAATTTAAAATTAATTCCCGCTGTCAAAACAAAAAGCGTGTTTTTAAGAGATAATAACTATCAAAAGATTGACACTTGTTTATGTTCGGTTTAATTGTAAAATTATGTCCAATGATAAAAATTAAATTGAATGGTAAAAATATATTCTAAATATACTTTAAAACCACTCAAATTCATAATTTATCACTATTAATTATTTTGATTAAAAAAGTTGTTTTTAATTAAAATTTAGAAATTTTCACTATTCATCAAAATATGAAAGTTATCCGAAATGTACCAAAATTTCATCCTAGGCTAATTTTGATATTCCGAATCCAAAAATGAAGTCCATTTTGAAATATAGAATATATATGATTTCAAAAAGTAGGTATTACTATTCACAACGGCTAGTTTAATTAGTTGTGGTGTGTGTTAGAACTCGAGGTTGCGTACAACACACGCTATCGCATTATTCGAAGGGAAACGTACCGTAGAAGCTTGGGGTGTTACAACAGTTGGCGGTGTCCAACGGCATGGACGGGTGGTGGCGTGCATCTGCACCACTGGGCGTGCAAGAGCTGTGGCACGAGGCCACGACAACGAAGGACGGTGGTCGGCTCGCTCCTGAATGATGAGGATATTGCAGCATGTGACTGCGCAGCCCAGCGGGCCGGGCTAGACCCATCATGCCGGGTCGGACCTAGGGTCAAACTCGAGTTAGCTTAGGCTAGGTTGGGTTGGGTCAGTCTGACTAGGTCAGACCAGACCCAGACCAACTTCGACCCTTTTCCCTCATTCGTCCCTAACTTGAGCTACGGGCGTCTGTTTGACGAACCATCTAGGATGCCAGAAACCTTGGATTGAGAAAGTTATTTTTTGTATACCCACATGTGTTTTGGGGAAATTTGTGGTATGGCTGGGTTGGATCAGACAAAAATCCATCCAGGCCCCCAAGAATAAAATCCAAATAACTTACTGTGTGGGAATCTAATTGACACATCATCTGTTGCATTTAAACCCCTTTTATATTCCAGTCCTTTATGGAATACTTCTTCATGAGACTCATTGAAGTTGGAGTATCCTCCTATGGCATGAAGAGTGGACCCTCCCAGAATCAGGCATGCTTAGTGTGGGAACCTTGTGGATGACTGTAACATGAGAAAGATATCCTATGTGGGTCTATGTTTTGGGATCCGACATGGGTCTGTGTTTGTTAGTCCTACTTGGATCTACTCTATTAATAAACATGGAACTACTATAGGATCCTATGTTGGTATGTTGTACAAGGATCATATGTGGGTCTATTGATTTAGGATCCTATGTGGGTTTACCTCTTAATAGAGTAATATGATTTGGTAGTTACATCTAATCATCTTTACTACCATACCAAAGTTATACCCTGTGAGAGGTGAATTATTAACTTTGTGGTGGATCCTTTGAAGTATTATTCTTTTTGATGATACCATTGTGGTTTTAAACATTGTGGGGCTTTCATTCATGGTGATACCTTTATTTTATTCTTCTAAGATGTGTTACCTTTGTGGTACACAACATCGTTGTAATCTTTCCTTCGTGGAACACTTGAGCTTTGGGCTCTTGAGTTGGGCATTGGGTTTCCTCATGAATGAGATTGGGTATACTTGATAACATATGTTTATATATATGGGAATATACCTAAGTAGGTTTGAATATTTCTTCCGTGCTATGTGGATTATCCATTGATGATTTTGTGAGACCTTTTGAGGGTATCAAGGTCCCTACTGAGTATCATTATACAAACCCCTTCACGGGCTATGCCCGATCCTTGTTGTTTTTGGTGTAGACAATAGACATTTCTGACTGCGGATGAGGGTACCAGGACTAAATATATCATTAAGTTGGATATTAGATAAGGCGTATATCATAGATGACCATTCGAGTGATTTACCTACCCTACAGGTATGATCCTTGGTGGGAGTTCACATGTGCTATTTCAGTTACTTGTACTTTTCCATTTTCATGGACTTTTTATTTAGGATTTTATTCTGGCCCCGTTATTCTTACTGTACACAATCATTTACTATACAATTTACTTGTGTTCTTATTTTTTCAGGTGCTTAGTTTTTTGTGTTTACAGGTTATAAAGGCAATGCCATCCTGGTTTTGGAAATACGCTTTATGGTGCTAGTCTCCAGCCCCTGCCCTATGAAAGGAGAGAATGGGGTAGTCATGGAATAGGCCTTGGGGGACGAGTCATGACATGATTAGGGATAAAAACCTCGACATAATTTTTTCATCCTAACTCAGAGTAATCTGGTACATGAAAATGGTCCTTGCATCCCACCTGGTTAGAAATTACCAGGGGATTTTATTTGGAAATTCACAAACACTTCAAAAACCATCATAAAGGATTTAAATAGAATTTTTATATTAATAAACTTGGATAAACATACATATTCATATATTAAGGAAATGTTCCTGATTTAAGGACCATATAAGTTACATTTCATGATTACGTGGTTCCTCATTATGATAATTATTTATTACATTATGATTTTGGTTTAAGTAAATGGGTGGAACATGAAAGAACTGCATTAATAGTGATTTTAAAAAACATGTAATAATTTTCCTTATGAGAAACTGAATGATATGGGATCTAGAATGAAAAATCATGTTTCTATTCACACATATATTTCTCATGTTATGAATCATAGGGGGGGAATTTAATGAAAAAATTAGGGAACAACAATCTATTGATTATTTCTTGATCCAACATCCTTCTTTTTTCATATGGTCTTCTGATCGACTTATTGATAAATAATGGATTAGTACCATTGAAAATATATTATTCATTATTTACTATTTAGGGAATGATAAATTCATTCTAGCAATATTTCAGTTAGAAGGAAAAGCAGATCAATATTGGACTCTAATCAAGAATAAGAGGTAGCTAGATTATATTGATTCCATCTAATATGACAAGTTCAAGAACTAATTTTGGAATTAGTACATTCCTCAGATAATTCATATCAATATGGTGAAAGATATCACAGAGTTGAAGCAATAGGATGACGAATAATTTGGTAACTATGAGGATAATATCTACAGAATTACTGGTTATACATCAAAAATTATCATCCAACCTTAATGTAAAGATGATATGTTATTTATTGTCTTAATGAAAGGTCTCTGAAGGGAATTTGAAATAATAGACCTTGGTGGCTAGAAAGAGATTGGGTGTTGTGTAGTCAAGGTTGAAATGTAGGTTGGATTCATGTATTGATCTCATGGTTTTGACAAGAATTTGATTATGAAGTTTAAAGGAAAATCTAAAAACCATGAAAAAAGAATATTATATTTTCTTTTATTCTCAAAGTGTGGGAATACACATAAATGAAATTGACGTAAGGAGTATAATAATTGTTTAATGTTTGAAAATGAACGTTATGAAGAAGTTGATTATCGACATGATGGGAAAAAGATTGCTAAAATTCAGAATGATTAAAAATTGTTGCAAAATTCACCACCCATGATTCAGTACTGCATGTGTAAAGAGAATGGGAATTATTCTAACCATTGAACATACCCAAATCCTGGTAGTGATGTTCAATGTTAGAAACCTCTTATCCCAAGGTACAAGGGGAAATCTCATGAAATATCTATTTCTGACAAGGGGTGTGATAATGACATGATGAAAGGTAAACATACCATCCACTCTAGAACAACTAATGTCATATTTCATTCTGGATAATCCCAATCTTCCATATCTATTGAGTTTTCTTAGGGTGTTACGATCCCCCAAAAATTATTAAATATGGAATTAAAAGTAAAAACACCTATTGATATGATAATTACATATCAATTCTATTATTCCACTCTAGTTGAAGTTTGTGTGAATGTTCTTCTGGAAAATAATGGCATTCCTCCATTGGGAATTTGATGCCATATTACTCATTAATTTTATTTATCTATAAAAATACCACATCAATTGTCATCGAAGGGGAGTTATGTTCAATATTTCAAACCCTCTTATGGTCTTCCATCGATGTAAAAATAACGAAAAACTTCTTATGGAGATTACATCCAGTGTATGGGTCTTAATTCCCACTACAATGATTTTTTTATATTTGATGGTTGTAGAGAGAATTGGCATCAATGATATGCCTATTATATTTGATTTTTTGGATTTAATTCCAGAAGAGTCTTCTAGTCAACCATAAAATTTTAATTTGAGTTCTTAATAGTAAAAATTCTACGCTCAACGCTAATTTCAAAGACTCCTCAAAGAATGACCATGATTGAGTTGTTTGAATTGTAGAAGAAACCCCAAGAAAAAAATGATATGGGATTTATTCGGCCAAGATATCACCTTGGGGTATACCAATTATTTTTTAAGAAATATGAATTAATGTTTCTCTATATTGAGTATTATGAGTTTAATATGATCACAATCAAGAACATGTAACTGCTCCCTGTTATTTATGACTTTTTTATCAACTACGTGATGCTTATTACATTTCCAAGATTTAGCATCATTTTTGATATCATCAACTAAGGTTTAATAAATATAATATACCCAAGATGAAATTACCTACAAGGTATGGACACTATGAATATATTATGATTCCTTATATTTTTACTAATTCCCCTGCTCTAATCAATGATTTAATGAATAGTGTCTTTAGAGATTACTTTGATATGTTTGGGGTAGTATTTATAGATGATATTATTAACTATTCAATGTGAATGGAATATAATAAAGATCAATTAAGAATTGTACTGAAGTCCCCAATGAAGGAGACGCTATATGAAAACTAAACAATATTTTGATTTTGGCTGAAAAATGTTTCATTTTTTTCATATAATCTAAAGAGATTAAATAGAAGTGGATCCAAAAAAAATGAAGGCAATTTAGTACTGGCCTAGACCAACGATAGTAACTGAGATCTATATCATTCATGGATTAGCTAGATATTATCGACTATTTGAGGAAATATTCTCACGACTATCAATTCATCTGAAAAAGTTAACTCAGAAAGCTGTCATGTTCCTTTGGACATATGAATGTGAGGAAAATTTCCAGGAACTAAGATAAGGTCTGTCGGTGTTGTTATGATTATATTTCCATGTACTGTAGAAGGGTTTTTAATCAACAGTGATACATCCAAAAAGGTATTGGGATATGTTCTTTTGAAAAATTAAATGGTTATAACCTTAGTATCATGATATTGGAAGACTCGTGAATAGAATTATCGACCACATGATTTGGAATTAGTAGTGTAAACATTTTCATTAAAGATATAGAGGCATTATTTTCATGTTGAAAAGTTTGATATATGTATTAATCATAAAAGTATAAAATATATATTCACATAGAAGTAGTTGAACATGCACCAGATAAGATGGTTAGAGTTGATAAAGGATTATGATTAATCAATACATTACCACCCTATGAAGGCAAACAAGGAGGATGATGCTTCGAGTTGGAAGGGTGGTGTTATCTTATCAATGGTGAGGATAAGAAAAGATCCAAAATATCTAGATTTTCAAAGAATAGATCTGGAAATCTTGGAGGAAGGGGAAAAATTTAATCTTTCACAAATTAATTTTCAACCCTCTATCCATGTAATTATTTAAGAGGTGAAAATAGAAGATGAAGAGCTACAAAAATTGGTTTGAAATGCTTTTGAGTCTAACCACCATCAAGATGGAACGAAGAGGTTCAGTAATTGTGAATGACTTCCATCCATAAGAGATTAAAATAAGGAGATGATAGAAAAAGATCAAAGTTCTTGATTCTCTATGCATCATAGAAGTATGAATATGTATAGGGGCTCGAAGGATTACAATAGGTGGGATGGAACGAGGAGAGATATCATAGAGTTATTATCTTAGTTCATGTCATACAACAAGATAAGGCTTAAAGGAAAAAATCAAATGGTATGTTCCTTCCCTTACCTATACTATAATGGAAATGGGCGAACAACACTATATATTTCTTCATTAGACTATACAAAACCTCTAAAGGGTTTAATTCTCCATTGTTGGTAGTTGATCACCTTACTAATTCTTCAAAATTAATTAGTATTATAGAATAAATTTCTCTAGATTAACATCATATAAAAAATATTAAGGAAGTGGTAAGTCTTCATGGAGTACCAAATTCCATTTTCTGATTGCAGTATATGAGGTTTACCACAATGTTTTGTAAATGTATTCATCAAGAACATGAAATATAAATGAGTTTAAGCAATTCTTATCATCCATAGAAAGATGGTTAGTCTGAAAATTAATTCAAACCCCAGAGGATATATAGAGATCTTGTTATTTGAATTTCAAATGTGGTTTGGATAAAAAATAACCCCTAGTTGATTATATTTCAATAATAGATTTCACTAAAGATTTTTTTTACCCTTATGATGCCCTATATGGGATGAAATTGAGAGCTCAACTGTGTTGGGATAAAGTTGGAAAAGAAATGATTTTGGGACCAGAGATTGCTGAAGAAATTGTCAAGAAGGATAGAACCATTCAGCAGCATATCATTTCGAGACGATTTCTTATCACATCAAAATTACACCAAATATTTCCTAAATTCATGATGTGTTCCATGTATCTCTCTTTAAGAAGTACATCATGACCCTTCACATATACTGAACTCATAGTTCATACCGCTAGAGATGGATCTCACATACGAAGAACAACCGATTGAAATTTTGGAACACTCAAGGAATGTTCTACAAAATAGGACCTATCACATAACCATTGTATTTTGGAGAAATAAATAGATAGAAAAATATACATGGGAACAAAAGGATATGATGAATCATAATTATCCTTGTTATTTTACCCAAGTAAAAAATTTTAGGTGAAATTCATTTTAAGTAGAAGAGAATATTACACCTTGTGTTTTTATGGACCTCCTTTTCCGAATAAATTAAATATTCATTGGTCACTTTTATTAAAATAAGTATCAAATTAACTTCACATGTCTCCAAAAAAATATATGTTACATGCAATAAAAACATGATGTACATTACATGCAACCCCGACTTATCCTACATCACACACAACATAGAGTTTCTACGAAATATCATTTTAGTGATATAATTATATAAATGAGACAATTATAACCTACATGTTAAAAATAGTAATATTTAAAATAATAGAAATTTGTTAAATATTTATTATATATTTATATATAAATAAATCATATTTTTAATGAATCTTATTTCTTTCTATAAAGTTCTTTTAGGTTTTAAAATACCATTTGCTTGAATGAACCTTTTTTAATAGTAAAATTTATTTTCCACATATTTATAAATTCAATATTATAAAATAATCACCATTATTTAATTCATGAAATTATAGTTATATTAGGGAGAATTTTTGGTATTTTTCTGAGAACCTTCATTTTTTATGAATAGTGAAAAATAAAACATTTTAGTTAAAATCATCCTTTTTGTTTAATTAATAATTATTCAAAAATGATTTTATAAATTTTTTTAAGGCCATGTTAGATAAATATTAAGACTATTAATACAATTTAATTAACTATTATCAATTTCACATTGAAATTGAATATAAAATCATAACAACCTTTTGAACATATTTCTGCTTTAAAACCCCGTTATTTCATCTTGTATGTGGGATTAGTATTAAATTTTAATTTTCCGATTGTGTGATTTTAATTTAGAAAAAATTACATACAAAATTTATTTACCAATAATATTTTGATTTGAATAAGACCATGTTAATTATTGATCAAAATTATTTGTAAAAGTGATTAAAATTAATCACAACGATTAAGGCCAAATTAAGCTTAATTTGGGACTAAACCCTCAATTTAAGGGACCAAATGTCCTAAGGACGTAACCAAAAACCATTGGATGACCATATATAGTCCATGAAACATTCATTCTTGATTTTATTGGTTTGGTATGCCTTTTTTAGGTAATAACATGTGTACACCTAACTTATTTGTAAAAAAATCCATGTGAGTCCTTTTCTTTCCCTATAAAAGACAACCACCTTTATCACTTCATTCCACCTATAAAACATATTTATTACGAAATATCCATTAATAATACACTTCCCAATATCCCTATGTTTAGCCTATAATCCTTACCTTATGTATAAGGTAATCCAAGGTAGCCTTTTTTTATAATGCCAAAGGAGTTACTCAATCAAGAGGTAATGTCTTCTCTCAGGTCCTTTATTTTATTTTTTTCTCCTCCCCACAAATTTTTCTAACCATGATATCATAAAAAATCCATTATAATCAATATAATATGAATTTATTATGCTAATTATTTAACATACTGTTACACATACCTATATCTAATGGATAATGAACATATTTTTTATGTGTACGACGAACTACCGTCTCACTAAATGATTATTGATTTTTTTTCCTTACTTCATCTCAGGGTAAAAATTATGATGAAAACTCAATTTAAATATTATATACATTATACATGTAATTTTTTTAAACTTATTTAATTTATTTAACATACCTTAATTCTTTTCATCTTATGTTAATACGATAAAATCGTTTGAGGAAGTGTGCACTACTGCCCACTCAAAACAATATAATTCATTCATAAACTACATGGATTATATTAAATATGGTATTAGTTAAAATATATGTAATCACAAATATAATTTAATAAGAATATATGTCAGTTCATGTGTGTGTGTTTTTAATTCTTTCTCTCAACACGACGATTAAATGGGAATAACATTAATACGTATGTACGGCCTACCATCTCCATGAATGATGTTTTCTATTTCATTATTATATATTATATAGATTATTATAATACAATTATACTATATATACATGATAATTATATCATTTTTCAAATTCTATAATCCTAACATTAGTATAAGGACCAATGATATAACAAATTATGACGCATGCGAAGAACAAAGCGAATATTACCCGAAGTAAAACCATAACATTGGATTGTTAAAAAAGGGTAATATAAGGTCATAATAAAAAATATAAAAAGTATTATATGTGATAATATGGATCTATAAAATATTTTTAATATTTTTATATTTTTTATTCATGTGGTTTGAGTGAGTACGATATGAGTGAAAACAAATGGAAACGGAATTTCATCTCAATTTTTATTACCATGAGATACATGCTATTTTATTCACTCTTTCCATTTCTGTGTTATATGTACTAAACATTATTTTAATATATGTATCTTATACCAAAGGTTATGGGTATCAATGTATCCATTTTATGAACTTTCATTCATGGGGTTTATGTTTCAAAAGTTACCAAAACAATAAAATGTTTTGTCTCATTTCACCTTCTTTGATAATCATGTTTTGGTATACACGTAAACTCTTTTTTGATGTGTATATACATCAATTTTACCAGTTATATCATGAATATAATTATATTAAATACATTTATGATTCATGTAATTTCCTTTTCTATCAGGGATAGTATTATCACATGTTACAATGTTATAAGAGTTAATTGAGACAATCTCATCTCTTTTGAAGATTGTTTACATTTATGATTCCATTCTTGAAATATTTGAATCTATATCTCAATTATACTCATGATATTACTTATAATCTATTTATTCCAACTATCATCTTGTATTAGTAAAATTCTTTCACTCATTGGTACTTAAGATAATGTTTTTATTTAAAATATAACCATCTCTCTCTGGTCTGAAATCTATTATATTCAAATACTATGTTTTCAAAAATGTGTTCAAAAAAGTCTACCAAAATTATTTCAATATATTTTTTAATACATATTTTAATGAAAAATCATTTTAAAATTGTTTTCTTTTTTCTTAATGCATCCTTTAAATGTTTTCAAATCTATTTTCGAGGAAAATTATATCAAAATGGTTTTACGTTTTAAAAATAATTTTCAATGAAGAAAGAATATTTTCCTCAAAAATGTTTTTGAAATATCAGTATAAATTATTTCTTATATAATATAATAATCATTGGTCTTACTAAATCTTTTTCTGGGATTTTAATCGATGTTTACATTCATTTTATTTCTCTATATAGATTATGTTTTGAAATAATGATGTTTACTGAATCTGTTTCACATTCACATGTTATATACATTTGAAACCTGTTTCTTTTCACAGGTTGTGTGTATGAAAAAATGATTATGAAACCTTATTATTTCCATTGGATATGATATGATTACAAGTTTATAATGACTATTTTACTTCATGGGTTATTATATTATTATTTATAATCTTGAGTCACATGTGTTTATGATTTCATTATGAGATGAGTGGGAACTCTATCTCCCTCCAATACATTGGGTAATGATATATATCACATTATATAGACTAATATATTCATGGAAATGAACCTCGAATACTAAGATTTTCATGGAATTAAACCTTGACTATAATGATGGTATGATGAGTAAAATCATGATACCAAGATAGGTAGGGGATTGAACCAAGACTACCACCATGTAAGGGAGTGAACTTATATTAACAATATAGTCTTGTATGTGATTCCTTCGATACTATGGAAATCATTTTATATGATTATGTGTAAGCCTAAATTCTATTTTTCATTCCTAATTTATAATTTCACAGATTGTGTTATCTATTATTTTATTATTCATGTCTTATGAATTGATAAGCATTATTCCAAGATTCATGTATTTCATCTCTGATATGCAGGGTATGATCTTATCCTTTTATGATTATGTTCTCATACCCTTATGCTCATTATTTTTATTCCATGCCCTCTTTGTTTACCCTTACAGAGCATTTGAGCTCAGCCATTTTTATCTTTCCTTCCCCAGGTTATGAATATATGTATTATGTTTTATGTTTTTAATAATGGTTATCTTCAACATGATCATAGTGGGGGATAATGTAGCTCCCTTATGTACCAGTGTTTTTGTTTGCATATTTCCAAAGGCACAAGACAATTACAGTCTAAATGCATCTGTTTGTGTAATGTTTTATGTATTCTCCACATGTTTTGTAATGTTAATTTATGTCAATACTGGGTCATTGTAATGGTCCTTTCAAAATTTTAAAACTGTGATAAGGTATTATAAGATTCATTCATATAATTTCCAAATAAATTCTGTGTAATTACATTCATTTGAATACCATTGTATAAAAATACGATTCATTATTCATAATTGAACATATTTTCGTGGAAAATAAAAAATTGATTTTGGAAACATAAAAAATATAAAAAATATTTATTGGTATGTATTTTATGATAGAAAATGAATGTTCCTAATCAATAGAATATTGTTTTAAAATTACGGTAATTTTTTCATGTTTATATGAAAACATAAAAACATTAAAATTAGAAAGAATCCTATAATAGAATTACATGAATGAAATGTAATATGAAGAGAAACCCTTTCCATGAAAGGTAGCTTTTAAATAACTATGAGAGATTATTAAAACCAAAGAGATTTCTTGGAGAGATTATAAAGAGGGAAAGTTAGTGTATATTTATTTTCAGAGGATTTGAAGTTGATTTCAATGGGAGAATAGTACGATTTTTTTTTAAAACAACAGAAAATTATTTATAATTCTCTATAATGTGACTTTGGAAATATAGGTTGTGGATAATGAAATACCATTATCTTAACCATGGTTAAAAAAATATATTCTAGAAAATTACACCATGTTTTTTTAATTTTATATAAAATAGAACATAAACAATTTTTTTTATTACTTTGGGAATTAAAAATTAAACACTCCCTAAAATATAGTTAAAAATAATAATGTATAATTTAGACATTGGGTGGTTATTTATAGCTTCTGAAAAAAAAAATCAATTCATAAATATATAATATATTAATAAAATAACTTATTTTTAGTTATGGATTCCCTTATATTAATTAGTACATCATAATTATATATTTATGATATAAACAATTTTATGATAACCCAAAACTATAATTTGTTAATATTTATTAAAAAATAAATTATTTTAGAAAATTAAAAAATTATCCTAAGTTAAATTTAAAATTAAAACTAAAAATATAATAATCATTTTATCAAAATAAGTTATATGATATATGAAATAATAATTCTAAATAAATATTACAAATTTTTATTTAATATTATTTTTAAAATGGAACCCAATTATTTATTCAAATTAAAGAATTATGAATTCTATAATATCATATGTATTGTTTCATAATGAGTATAAGTATATATAATATAATATTTAAAATAAAATTAATTGTTTTTGGAGATCAATTATACTAAAGATGATGCGAAAAAGATGATGGGGAGGATATTAAGAGTGAATACTAATGATGAGAAGAGTACATATATTGACAATCAGGATCTTATATTGATAAGGGGATTAATAGATGGAATGATAAATCAATATGAGTACTTGTAGACTTGGGAAAAGCTTGAATATCAAATTTTAAGACTACTTAATGGATGATCTAGGTACTCAGGTGAGAACTCTCTCCTAAAAATTATGTAGGGAAATAGGTTCTCATAGACATATGTTGTTTTCCAATGGATTTTATATATCCTTTAGTGTCTGAATCTTTTGGTTTGTCAATTTTTCCATAAAACTGTTTTTATAATAAAAATGTAAATTCTTAGTTACTTGAAATAAAATTACATTAATTTTAAATTTACCTTACACTAGTATTTTAATATTTTATTGGGTATTATTATTATTCCAACTATTCAGTAACAATCATGTAGCACTCATATACTAGTAGTCATATTTCCTATTATACACAGACTATACTCTTCCATTATCATATAATATCATTAAATATGTTACATACTAGGGTTCTACACTTACCTTATTAATTTCTATCATATACTTCATGTTTATATTTCTTTTAATAGTCTTTATAACAGGGGCATCTAAGCCTACATAGTTTAAATTATATTGTGAATTATTAATTTCTATTTATCTATATGTACTATTTCTAGTTATTATAGACAACATTATTTCATGATGTGTAATGTTCCTGTAAAATGTATTTGAATTTATATGTTCTTTAATATTAATGTATAATATAATACTCATTGTGATATGTGATTTATTTTACTAATAAATGGAATCTTTTGGATAAAAATAGATTATCTTATGAGAAAAAAACTATTTTACTAAAAACTATGTGTTCAAACAATTAAATATAGTTTACATTTTGAGTGGTATTATGTTGATTGGTTTGGTCTGAGTAGGATAGAAGGATAGTTTCATTGCATTAAAAAAGTAAAACTAAAAAATGTGATAAAATTAAGAAATGAGTAGATAAATTAAAATTATATATTAAGAACAATATATTAGAATTGAATGATTAAGTGAAAATAAAATTAAAAAGTAAAAGAAACAAAATTTGGTAATTTTGTTTGGATAAAACTCTAAACGAGACCCTACTTCTCATCCTATCAAGAGTCTTGTGATGTTTGTATTAATCCATTTCCATAAACAAACATTCAATATTTCTAATAATTTATATGAAAATTTATATTTAATGGTGTAACATATAATCCCAATTCAACGCATTCTTTTAATTAGAGTGTTATATAAAACAAAACTCCTGAATTAAGTGGTAGTGATAACCCATAATCCGTCAACATTATTAGTAATGATCCCCAAGTATGAATAAATGAATGATATTTACATCGAATAATCCCTTTTATCATACTGCCAAATATAATGTCCCTTGTATCCTACTATACCTTGTAATAATTTAACAAAAAATAATGTGTGAACGGGAAATAAATTTAATAGAGAAAGAATCATAATAAAAATGAAGAATAATTTTTCCCTAAAGAAGTCTCAAAGTTGACTAGTAGTATCCGAGCCTTCCAAGAGGAAAATTTGTAGAGTCTATATATACTAATATGATTCTTGATACCTTAATGGTTGAATAAAGCTATTGTAAGGAAAAAAAGATGGTGGGGACCACATTAAATGTCTAGTTTCCCTTTCTCGAAAAGTCATATCACCTAGTCGTTTGGTTCCACTATCTATTTAGTGGGCTACCTAAGGCTGGAATAAGTTATCTAGGTTCAACCTACTTGCTAGTTTTCATAATGCATCTTACCATTAAGAACTAAAATAACTCAATTGTTCTAGTGTGCCATGAAGATGGTTGGTTCTTTTCCTATTGTAGGTTGGTCCTAATACAGAGTGATTTTATTAGAAATGACATTAAATTCACATTTTTATCCCTTCATTTGGTTAGCAGACTCCCGAACTTCACATAATTATATCATAATAGAAATAAACTAAAATAAAATGGATAGAAAAAAAATATATGTGTTTGTGATCATTTATAATTTAACAAGAGTGATATGTATAAGAATATCAACATTTGTATGATCATAAACAATAAATTTAAATAACAAGAAAATTGGCGTATAATAATTTTTTTTAAAATATATTCATTAAATTTTCAAAATTAATTTTAATATTTTAAAACTAAATTTATATTTTAAAAGTTTATACAGGTATTAAAAATGTTAATAAATCAATTTATTTTAATATAGTTGAAAAAAAAATTATTTCCAACAATTACATAATTTAGTATACATTTGATATCATATCCTTTGAAAACATTGAAACATAAAAGAAAATTAAAACCATTAGCGAGAGGGATATTCCTTTTATATCACAAACTTATAACATATGGTTATTATAAAAAATCTATAATTTTTTTTAAATATTAGAATGTAAATTCATAATAAAAATAGATCTATCCATAATAAAAATTTTGAATGAATATTTGATAAACCATAAATAATTTTCTTCAAGTGATAAAAATCAGAAAAGAATTTAAATAACAGAGATTTCTATAACAACATATTGTTATATCTACAAACAAAATTTAAATTATTTATTCTTTCATCCTTCCAAAAATATTTTAAAACATTCACACCACATACACTAATACTTTTATGGATATTGATTTGATGTTCCTAAAAGCCAGAATTTGATAAAAAATGGTGCCATGCTATAATAATATTTTATAATTAAAATTTATTTAAATAACAATTAATATTTCCATCCAAATAGAATATTATTTCGACATAAATAAATACATTTACACCATAAGGATCCAAAATTTAATATAAATGATAAAAATGAATATTTGAAAAAATGTACATAAAATAGTTAGATAAATGATCAATTAATTATATAAACAATGGTCAATTATTTTTATTTATCATGTTTCACAAGATATAAGATAAAATTTTGATTAATATCCTATATATAGAACATGTGTACAAGAATAATTGAATAAAAAAGATTCTTCATGTTAGCAAAATAAGGATATGAAAAACCATAATCTCAGTTATGTTAAGTGAGAGATTCATGAGTGTATATTTCCTAACTCCCCTTTAATACAATATAAACTTTTTCGAGTGAGGGTTATGGTGATAATATTGACTAATTAGATATTATTACATATAACACTACTAAAAAATAGACCTTTAACCATACTAAATTAGCCTTCATCAGATCTAGAGAAGTGCTGAAAACTAGAGCGGGATTAAAAGATCTGGTCTTTTATCAGCACTTTTAAATTAGTGATAACAGGGAAAACTGTAGTTTTCTATAATTGCACACTACATCACCAGTTAAGAGTGCTATAAAAGAACACTACAACACAAATAAAACCATAAAATCAGAAAAATCGTGTACAAATAGAGTATTTTAATGATATAAAATTTACTATATAAGTACAAGAAAAAACACTATATTATAGACATTTCAGATATTTGTTTATTTAATTACCTAAGTAATAATTATTACATACCTTCAAAAAAACAAAATATTCATTTTCCTTTTGACCCTACCCCTTATCAAGTAAAAAAATCTGAATAATAAATTATTATTATATTAGTAATAATATAATGAAATAAATTAATAGAAGATTCTAATTTTAATCTAATATTTGAGTCGTACAAGGAACTATGTTTGTCAGATTGAGTTGTTGTTGATTATTTCACATCATTCCATTATATCATCAACATAAAACATTATCTGTGGTAAAATTAACTAAATAATTATATAATAAAAATTATAAGGAAATTAATTATGTGATAGAAGAAAGAGTGATGAGAAAAAAAAATCTATGCTTGTTTGATCGGTTTTGTTAATGTGAGGAGCATTTGAAACAAAATTAATTTATGTATTGAAAAGAAAAACATGGTGTCGTAACAGTCACACCATGTATCATATTAAGGTGAGTATAATTTTTAGACATCTAAAATTAATTATGGATAATTTTCTAAATGTATCAGAATAATACGAATGTATGTTTCCTAGTTTTGAGTACATCACATTTCTTTTTTACTAAAATGTCATTTTAAACTAGAAACAAACTATTTGACTCATACAAGTCACATCATGTGATGTTTTGATGTCAAATCTATTACTAAATTTCAAAAATGACTTATGAATAATTTTACAAAATTATAAAGACAATCCAAGTACATTTTCATTTTTTAAAGACATAATCTTTTAGAAAAAAAATGTCAATTTTAATCTCATACCAGACACATTGAGTCATACTGGACACATCATGTATCAGATATAGGTTTGGATGATTAATAAACATATAAAATGAAATATAAGTCATTTTAAAAACGAATAAAATCAATAAAAATTCATTTTCTTAGTTTTTTGTAGGACTGTTTTCCTTTTTACTAAAATTGGAGTCAATTTTAAATTTAAATATGCACTTGGATTCATATTGGTCACAATATGTGTCAGATTTAGGAGAGGATAATTATTACACATCCCAAATTCGTTATGGATCATTTTTATAATGTATCAAAACAATATGAATGCAGTTACTTGGTTTTGATTATGTCACCTAAATATTTTACTAAAATGACATTTTAAAAAGGAAACATTCACTTTATTCATTTCGATCACCTCATGTATCGTATTGATATGAAACTGATTCCTACACATCAAAAATGAATTATGAATAATTTTCCAAAATTATCATGAAAATTTGAGTTGTTTTCTAAGATTTTAGAGAGTGACATTTATTGAATTAAACATTTTATTTTAAATAGATAACTGAAACATTGTGTCATATCGAGCACATCATGTATCATATTGAGTTGAGGATAATTCCTACATGTCAAAAATGAATTACTGGCCATTTTCATAATGTATGATAATAATGCTAATGTGTTTTCTTTGTTTTGATTAGGTTATTTTTCATTTTAATTAAATTTGACGTCAATTTTATATAAAAATAAAAACATGGAGTCATCCAGTCAGACCATGCATCATATTGAGGAATGACTTATTATAACACATTAAAAATGACTTATGTATCATTTTTCTAAAGTACCAAAACAATAAAAATTCATTTTATTATTTATGAGTATGATTGTTATCCTTTTAACTAAAATGATGTAAAATTAAAATAAAATGATGAACTTGGAGTCATATCAATCACACTATGTATTGGATTGAGGTGAAACTTATTCTTAAATGTCATAAATGTAATATGGATTGTTTTTCTAAGGTATCAAAATAATCCAAAAGATTTTACTCAATTTTTAGTATGTCAATTTTCTTTTTTACTGTTATGTCATTTTAAATTGGAAACATACACTTTGACACATAACGATCACATCGTATATCAGATTGACATGAGACTAGTTCATGCATGTTAAAAATGTCTTATGAATCAATTTACTAAATTATAAATGAAATCTGATCATGTTTTCTTATTAATAGTGAATGATTGTTTTTGACCTATACCATCGATTTTAAAATAACAACAGACACATTGATTCATACTAAGAACATCGTGTATCAGATTGAGGTGAAAATGATAATGAAATATCAAAATTGAAATTCAGATCAATTCACTAATGTATAAAAATAATACGAATGCATTTTCTCAGTTTTGAGTAGATCAGTTGTCCTTTTTACTGAAATTTATATCAATTTTAAATAAAATGGAACACATGGAGTCATAACAGTCAGATCGTACATTATATTGAGGTGTAGCTGATTACAACATGTCAAAAATGACATATTGATCATTTTCCTAAAGCATAAAACAACTGCAATGAATTTTCTCAATTTTGAGTTCGTCAATTTTCCTTTTTTATAAAATTAAGGTCAATTTGATATAAAAACATGCACTTGGATCATTTCATTAATGTATAAATTTTAATTGAGACCAACTCCTAAAAATAAAAAATGTATTATTAATCAAATTCCTAAATTATCAACAAAATATGAGTGTGTTTTCTCAGTTTTCAATGACTAACATTATTTAGAATAAACTGTTGATTTTAGATGGAGAATAGACACATTGATTCATATTGAAAAGATTGTGTATCAGTTTGAGGTGAGGATGATTCCCACATTTCAAAAATGACTTATGGATCATTTCCTTAATGTATTAAAACAATCTTAATGTGTTTTATACATTTTGATTAGATCGGTTTTCATTTTTAACAAAAGTGATGTCGATTTATAATAAAAGGATATAATTAGAGTTATAAAAGCCTCACCATGAATCATTATGAGATTCATATAATTACTAATTTTCAAAATTACTTATTTATTATTTACATAATGTAATAAATGATCCAAATGTTTTTTCTCAGTTTTGAGTAGGACAATTGTCCTTTTTACTAAAATTTACTACAATTTTAAATAAAAAGATGCACTTGATGTCGTATCGATCACACCATGAATCATATTGAAGTAAGTATAATTCATACATAGCTAAAATGTTTTATGGATCATTTTTTTAAATTTATAAAACATTACAAATGCAATTAAATAATTTTGAGTATGTTGCATTTCTTTTTTACGAATATGTCATTTTAAACTTGAATGACACACTTTGACGCATACCAATCACATTATCTATTGGTTTAACATGAGAAAAATTCCTACAAATAAAAAATGATATATGAATAAATTTCATAAATTTTCAGTAAAATCTGATCGCGTTTGCTCATTTTTCAAAGGGTGAAATTTTTTGAACAAAACAGTCAATTTTAAACTGATAACAAACACATTGAGTCATACCGGGTGCATTGTGTATCATAATGAGGTACAGATGAAATATTTATGTCAAAAATGACATATGGATCATTCCCATAACATATAAAAACAATCTGAATGCAGTTGATCACTTTTTAGTAGGTTTGTTTTCATTTTTACTAAAATTAATGTCATTTATAAATTAAAAGACGTACTTGGAGTCATACCAGTCACACCACATGTTGGAGTTGAGGAATGGATGATTATTAAAGGTCTAAATGAAATATGTATCATTTTAATAAAAACAAAAACAATATAAATGTGTTTTCTCAGTTTTATTTAATTCAATTGTTTTTCTACTAAAAAGAAAAATTAAAATCAAAACATCAACTTTGACCCATATTGATCACATCATGTATCATTTTTCTGTGATACCGACTCATACACATTATAAATGAATTTTGAATTGATTTTCTAAATTATCTAGAAAATTCATGTGTGTTTTCTTCCATATTGGTGATTAACATTTTTTGAACTCAAGAGTTTATATTAAACAGATAACAGATACATGGAGTCACAATAGTCACACAATTCATCAATTTGAGATGTGGATGATTTCTAAACGTCCTAAATTAATTAAGTATCATTTCTGAAAATTTAAAATAAAAATAAAAATATGTTTTCTTGTTTTCACATATTCCATTTACTTTTTACTAAAATTAATGTACATTTTAATTAAAAATAAACACTTGGGGTCATACCGGCCACACTATGTGTCGTATTAAGGTGAAATTTATTCATACATAAACCAATGTCTAAAAACAATCCTAAATTCGAATGAAACATTGTTTTCATGGTATTTATATGTCAATCTACCACCACTATATATTCACTTGATGTTTATAGACAAAAATGATTCTCATTGTTGAATTTTATAAGAGTATAGGAAGCTCATGTGCCCATTATATCATGATAATTCACCAAAAAGGGAACCTGAGCTTCCCATACTCTTCTTTATTTCCACAATTAGATATGGTTTTCAGAAAAAAAAATCAACTCATTATCATATGTTAGTAGTTTGGAAAATAAATGAAATGAAAATGGATGACATTGTTAGATTAGTGAAATGAATCATTTTATCACTTTTGTTTGCTTATTGTATATTGAGGAATGACATATATTACTTCCAAAAATAACAATGAAAAAAAATTTAGTATTTAAAAAAATTATTTAGGAAATTAACTTATAAATAGTTGATTAAATTATTACTAAATTAATTAAATAAGTTGCATAAATTAACCATTTCTCGATCCTAGAATGCATTCTTAACAAATTTCCTTGTTTTCATCATCTTAGTTGCAGACATTAATTCAAACCCCTCATGAGCATGAGTAAATACAAACAAACCACCCCAACATGAAAAAAATAATCCACTTTTTCAAGAAAACTATTATTCTATGGGTAATAAAAAAATTAAACATAAATATGAAACAATATATTACTTTTGTGGATAACGATTTTACTGTGAAAATATTATTGACCATAGGGATATTCTTATGGTAAATCAAGAAAGATGATAAAAAATGAAAATAGATCTCCCAAGAAATTCAATCTATGAGTGAGAATGATAAGGAGAAATTAAGATTCATTGGATTGATTCTTTTAATTCTCTGACCGAATGTAAATATATCTTATCAGGTTCATAAAATATTCTTTTTCTATCGTAATAAAATAAATGCTCATAATATATTCATTATCAAAGGTAAAAGATAAAGATAATTCTAATTAGGTAAACTCAACATTTGATAATTTAAATGAATTTCATTATTCATTGAAGAAAATGGGTAATTGAATTTAGAAAATAAGTATTCCACTATGGTAGGTGTTATCTTATGAATTCATCCAATGGAGAAAGTTATAAACAATTATCATCCTCATCAGCTCATATTCCAAATAGTTATCGTTGAATTTATTTTTGGCACAAACCCTTTATCTCTTGTGGACATGAACCTATGTTTCATGAAATAATAAATATTTTATCATACATATTTTTACTACTTCTCAGAGTAGTACAAGAACCATAAAATTGATGTGTGCTGATTCCCAAGAAAAAAAAATATAATAATAACTGATTTTGAGGTGACTTTTATGAATGTAACAGTTGTAATCCATTATAATATCTAAAAGGGGTAAATCCTCCCATTATTTATAATTATAGGGATGGTAATAATATATTCTTAAGGGTGGAACCAAAAGAAAATGTTAAAGAATGTCTTATTCTTAGTTGGCATAATTTTATACATGCATAGTGTTTATTAGATGTGTGATGAATGAAATTAAGTAATTTTATGTAGTAATAATGAGTGTACTATCATTTCAATGATGACTGTATTTTTATCAACTACAATAAATACAATAAAGTTGGAATCAATGAATAAAATATTATTGCTGATTAGACAGTTTCTATGAAAACTCGTAGTAGTAAGACTCCACGAAAAAAATTATTTTTCCCAAGTAGATCCAAAATAATATAGAAAGTCTAAAAAGGATAATAATTGTATCAAATATAATCAAGAGGATTATGATCAAAATAATAACAACGTGATAAGGAAAATTGTTCAAATAATGAATGATAGAAGTGTAATAAGAACCATGTGGTTGTTTAAGAATAAACTCAGTGACTGTAGAAAAGGGTATCCAAATAATGAATGGATAGTGTGTTAGTGGAACTCTTAAATGAAAAGAATTTAAATTTATAATAAATTTTCTTAAATATCCCTATTGGATACTATGTGATATTTTTTCTATTTCAATGAAAATACAGTTGAAATTCTCCTACATGAATGTCAAATATGTATTCTTTTGAGGCGTTCTTAAGGGGGGGATATACATTGAGAAACCATATAGGTTAATTATAGATGAAAATGAGTGAAAGGTATTCCAGTTAAAGAATTGTTTTATAAGATAAATAAATCAATGAGGACAAGGTATTTATGGTTGGATAAACAAATAAGAAAGTCGGGGTTTTATTGAGGTAGAGTTGATCACACCCTCTAAATCAAGATGATGAGTGATAAAATGATATTGGTACTCATATAAGTCGAAGACATAAAATCATAGGTTTGGAAGAAGTATAATGAAATTCTATATTGGATAATATATGGTATGATATCAAGATTTCTATTCATGTTGAAACATTTTCTTTAGTTTATAGGAAAATGAAGTAAATCATAGAATAATAATTTCTAAATCAAAATAAGAAAAAGATGTTCTTATGTGATTTGTAATGGAATATTCCAAACCAATGAAAACATCAACCACTATATGGATTAATTTTTCAATAGTTTCTGATTAAAAAGAGGTATATGTCATGTAATATAGGTATTGGGAGCCTATTATACCTAGTAACAACATGACCCAGTATTGGGTTTGATATTTTTCTTGTCGCATAGTTCCAAAGCTATCTCAATGAGATCCACATGCTATCAGGGATGACGATACATCAGTATATATAAATATAATAAATTTTGGGTTGTTTTCTTAAAGGATAGTGCCACTAGGCTTATTTGGATACACTAATGTTGGATGATATGGTTCAGTGGATAACCAAGGGAAATTGAAAATATAAAAAAACCTTGAATTTTTTGATCGATGGTTTTGTTCAACACTTAAATCAATCAAGCCATGGATATGAGAATTGTAATTATTGGATCATTGATTAAAGCCTATATTAGTGGGTTGTTTGACAATGATCAGTGTTATCATAAGGTCACTTCCATGGAGAGCTTCAGATATCGTGAACCAATTCAAAATAGTTAGGGTTCTTAAAATAGATCATGAAACTTTTATCAGAACTGCCAAAAAATCTCTAAGAAAGATACCTTTTATATATTCCAAGTTAATAATAATTGATAAAATAAATCTTTATCAACTCTTTTTTTACCGCTAATAAATAGATATAATACTTGGAAAAAATGATTTTTTAAAAAAGTATAATTATTATATATAATTTTAATATTGATACTAATAATTTTTATAAAATAATAATTTTATATTTCTATAAATATATAATAAATTACTTTTAATTATATATATACATTTTAAAAAAATGAATTTATATCAATATATATATATATACATATATATATAATATATATATTCATTATTTAAATAAATTTATTAAATATTACAGATATATATTTATAATTATATAAATTATTTTCAAAAAACAATTATTTATTTATTTATAAATATAAATGCCTAAAAATAGTAAATATATATTAATAAATATATTTATTTGTACACACTAGATGAAAAATAATTTTTTAATATTAGTAATGAATATTTAATATTAATTACATGCATGTTTAAAGTGATTAAGATTGATTAATTAAAAACGAGTACAATATTGAAAGTTTGGAAAAGTTTGATTAGTATAAATAATTAACAAATAAATATATATTCAAATAAAGATGAATACATATTGAAAATATTAAAACATAGTAAATAAATATATATAAAATAAAAAATAAATATTGATTAAATTTATAAAGAAATATTTTTAAGTATATATATATATATATATAATAAATCATGTTTTCCATGTAATATTTTTAAATATTACATGCATTGTTTTCAGACCATTCATTGGGATGAATGCGGTTCAAAGGATTGGTGTTCCTGGAATAATTTTTTTTAATATATTTAGTATATTAAATATCACACATACATGATTTTCATGAAAGAGTATAATAAATAATAAATAGGTGCCTAGATCAAAAATCTAAGTGCACTATAGTGTTCTGAATGGATGTTTTACCCAAGGAGCAACATAACATTAGTCTATGTGGATCGTTTGTCAAAAATTTGTCGCAAATAAAAAATGAATTAAATTGTGTATTTATGTTATTTGATTCTCTTTTTCTATGCAGTGTCAATTTCATCTTTAAATTTATTTATTTTCATTATAATCGTAGGATTATCCAAATAAACATTGAACCTCTAGAGAATCATTGGAGATAGCCTTGGAGAATCCTATTAGGAGAACGATGACAGAATTGCAGGTCGGAGATTCACACACATAAATTTTGACAGATTTTATGTATTACAACATAGTAGTAACAAGTCTTCATCAACAAGTGATCCAAATTGAGGCAAGGAAGGTTATTTAATTCCATTATTCCTAGTTCATTATTTCTATGATGAACATGGATCAATCGAAAAACAGATTGATACACAGATCGTGTGTATTGTGGGATGGTATTACATTGGTCATGTCTGTATGGGAGATAAATCTTTTTTATTACTTGTTTATTAAATTGTATTTCTAATCGAAAAATATTGATATCATAAAAAACATTGATCGAGGTTCGATCCTGCATTTATTTATTTTTATTTTCTCCCCTGATCCATTTTCTGTCAAGAGAATTCATTAGTAGGCTCGTGACTTGACACATTCTAATCAATCGATCATTTCACATCTGATTCTTTGCACAATTATCCGATATTGGAAATTTGGGAGCATCACATCACGAAATAGGTGAAATAACAATGTTAGAGTGATTCAGACAATGATAGATCCCCAAATTCGCATTCATGGGTGCTGAATGAAGAATGGATATTTTATCTATTTTGTGAGAAAATATGAGGGTGGAACACATAGAATGATGATGGAACAACATTGATGACCTTGAATATTCATTTTTGTGGTTGAATGATCATTGGATTAAAGGCCCAAGGTTCCATATTGAATGTGGAAAGAAGAAAGGGTTTCTATGAAATCCCAGAAAACATGGAGTGTTATCCTAATCTACACAACATGTGCCCCCCTAGAAATTTCTAGGGTTTTGGAGGAAGCTAAATATCACGTGGTGTGTGCCCCAATAATGTGGTATATGGTCTTACCCTAGATATTTGGAGTGTACTTTGGAATGTACACAGACACAGGGTAGAGTATATGGGTTTTCTACATGACATGTACTCCCCCACACAAATCGTCCTGAACCAATTACACAGGTGAAGTAGTATATTAGTGCACATGCATATGCACACTAGATGGAGTAGTTTTAAGATACATGGGTAGACTATATAGATATTATACATTATGTGTAGTACTACACATACGTGGTTTGAATGACATGGGCCATTTAAACTGTAAAAACATGGGGTCAAGGGACACAACATGTAACCCTTATACACACCATGTACTACATCTTACATGTCTTATATCCCTTTTATTCGATATCATATATTTTTTTGTTAGCGTTTGTTCAACTTATCCTTTCCCTGATGGTAGGTATGAATTTATTCCTACTCATTGAACAACAATATCATTAGTGGGATTTCATGGATATAGTATTTCAAATACCTATGAGTGGTCTGAAGGGAGATTTTATATTCCTCTTCATGACATATGTTGGGTTCTTGGTATTGACTTGACCAACACTACCCATTTTCTGATCCTCTACTTAGAAGGGTTAATCCAGATTGAGTTTTTTGTTATCACCCATTGGCCTTGGCAGTGATCCTCATTTCGGTATCGTATCTCTTCAGAATATTACTGTATTATCCCTTGTGATGTTACCCTAAGAGTAGTACCTCTCTGACGAACGTCATTATTGCTATCAAACTAAGAAGTGTATTCTTATAGAGGAGGGCTTTGCGGAATCTTCGAACTGGAATCCTAGGATTTTATACTATGGTTGTGGCTTACCACTAGACTGTGTGTCATGGATTGTGTATATCTAGATATTATTGTTATTTTTTCTATCATCATATACCTATGTTGAGCTAACTAAAATTTCTTTCATATATTTTATGTGGTTTAGAGTGTCCTATTGAGTATGTTTATACTCATCCCCACAAGGGCTTTTCCCGCACATGTCATTTCTTGTGCAGAAGATCGAACTTTTGATAGAGTCCTACGAATCCCAGGACTAGATGGTACTTAGTGACACTGGATAGACTGAGTAATGTTCTTGCAACTTTTAGATAGAAAACCGAGTATGTCTAACTTTAGGTTAGACTTGTTATATATAATCATTGTGTTTGTATTATATTTGGTCCTATTTACATTAATTACTACATGTCATACTCTTGTTGTGGGATATTGATGTATTCCAGAATTGGTTGAGCAGTTGTTTTTATATTTCATCATTTTGTGGGCTTGGAGACGTGTGTGTGTGTGTGTTTGAGTGTGTGTGTTCAAGTAGTGAGGTAATTTGTACCATGTTATTGATATTACTACTCAATGTTAGTCTCCAGGCCATGGAATATTAGAGGTGGGCTTGCGGAGTTGTCGAATGGGACCCACAGGTATAGGTTCTGATATAGTGGTATCAGAGAAGGGTCAATTGTAAATTAGGACCAGGAGTCTGTGAGATTTTTTTGTGAAACAATCTTATGTGTTTTGAGTTCGGATTTCAGGAAAGGTACTGTAGTGTTGGTGCGGCGGCTGACATATCCATACTCCAAGACTCTAATCCCATGCCTTTTTACATGGTATATGAATAAAATGGTTATAGGGAAAACAATGGTATATTAGTTGTATGGGAATGAGTTTTGTTTCCATGTCCTTCTTGCTATATAGATATACCTATTTACTATGGTTCATTTTATTAACATTTAGGATGCCTCTGTGACATATACCATCATGGATCTGGCATTAAAATCATTATTATTATCCCCTTAGTGAAAAGGCTTTGTTACAAGAACCAGTTTCTACGATGTCACCTCTAGGTGGTGCACAAACCATACCACCACCACTAGATCAGTAAGTGGTATCCACAGTAACAACTAATGAGGTGTATAAGATGATCAATCTTCTGGAGATTCTATGGAAGAGACCCCTTGGGATCCAAGGAAAGCCCAACCCATTGGTGGATGAGGAATTACTTGAGGCGGTGAACTGAGTATTATATCTGGTCAAAGCACCATTATCAGATGGTGGTCTTCCAGTGAGCCTTCTTCTTGGCTCAATAGGTTGATGGTAGGGTTCTGTTACCCTATATCATGACGAGATGACACATTTATTGATTGAGACCGAGAATATATTCATATAAGAGTTCTCAATAACTATGTTGAGGGCTTTTTATATCCATGATCTTCTGCAACTCTAGACAGGAATCATGAAGGTAACTGAGTATTCATCGACGATTACTAAACTATCTAGGTAATCGATGAATATAGATCAATATTAAAACATCAAGGCTCAGACTGTCAAGAGAAATTTGTGTACATACATCTGATCAATATTTATCTATTAGTATATTCGTACTTATATTGGGGTTCTATGGTGGTATTTCTTTGTCTATAGTTTATTAGATAAGGAGATACAACAAGTAGATTACAGGTGTGGGAACACAAGAGATGATACCTCTACAGCTAGGAGAGATGTCAGATTCAGATATCTAGAAATGGGATATGTTTTATGAGGTCTCATGATAAAGGATATATAGTCCAGTCATCCCTGAGAGAGGCTATTCTACTCGTGTGATGATAGTGGACATCTCGCTTTAGATTTTTCAGCATGTCATACAGTTAAAAGAGAAACTATGGATGGACCACTACGGAAGGTATACTAGATTTATTTGGTAGTTCTATAGGATGGAGTATATGGAATAGGATTTGGGAAATTAGAAGGAGGTGGTCTAAATTTTGACTGGTTACAACCAGCACCATCAGTTGGTCCATTCCAGGCATAGGGAGATGGAGGACAGGGGTGGGGACACCTGTAGTGGGTCAAGGCTTATAAAGTAGAGGATCCATGATTGAATCAAGGTATTATCTATGACATTTATAAATTATTTTTAGTACTAATATACATCAGTTATAGTCATTCCATTCTCACCACATATCTTTTTCAATACATAGAAATTCTAATTAAACCACTAAATCAAACCTTATGCTTAGAGACCCCAAATGAAGAAGACTCCGTGATCACACACTACAGACAATCTGACCTAAAACATAGAGATTATAGTTTCAGTTGTAACCTCTTGGTGACAGCATCCTGGACTTACATTAAAAATATTTTATGGACTTGTTATCCAAAATTCATGCTCATATTTGATGTTTTAGGAAAAGGGTGTGGTTTGTCCCTATTGATGAGACCATGTTCTCCTATTTTGTGAATAGTAATCCCATAGAGTACAAGATAGACTCATCCCTAGTAGGTGATATCCAATTACTAGTTATTTTTATATTCTGGTGCTTGTTTTAGTGGATGTTATGATTTTAAAGTTTCATGTAGTGTTGGTGGAGTATGAGTGTACCTTCCACAACGATGTTTCAGGTTTACCTCCCCACCAAGGGATATAATTCAACATTGGTTTACATAGTGGGATGAAATTGATATGTTATCAATCAGATCAAATGGATATCATGGTGCTTCATGAGTTAAGGGTGTATTTGGAGGACTTTCTATTGAAGGTATTCATGAGACCTAGTGTTTAACCATGGGCAACCCGAGTTTTTTCTGCCAAAAAGGATGATGGGAGCATGAGATTGTGTGAATAGTACCAGTGCTTAAATCATGTTACCGTGAAGATCAAGTATACACTACTGAGGATCCATGACCTCTTTGATCAGTTAATAGTGGAACAATGGTTCGTGAAGCTTCACCTGAGATCAGATTATCAAAATCTATGAGTACAGGCCTATGATTTGTAAAAGATGATATTAATATGTTGCTACAGTCACTATGATTACATGTTGATGCCCATTGGAATATCAAACACCCCATCAGTGTTCATGTGACACATAAACCAGATCCTCCATACTTTCATGGACCGGTTCTTAGTAGCCATAATTGATGATATTATTGTGAACTCAATGTCAAAGGAGTAACACATGAGACAATTAATGTTGGCTCTATATGTAATCCAAGAGCACCGTCTTTACAGAATTCTCTCGATGTGCAAGTTATATATTTAGGAAGTCGAAAATCTGAGACATGTTATCTCGGAGGATGGAGTATCTGTAGAAATGTCCAAGACCAATGGATTATTAGATTCAGATCCACCTAAAATCATGGTGATGGGTTGTAGATTCCATGGGTTGGCTTGATATTATTGGGGATTCATACCTGATTTCTCTAGGATTTGGTATCCCATAATTGTGTTGAAACGAAAGGGGAAACCAATATTGTGCGTATAAAGGTTCCACTAGGATTTTCAGTAGTTTATATAGTGTTTTACATGAACTGGAACCTTGTGTTTTCCGTAAGAGGGTTTAGAGTATGTAGTGTTTTGTGATGCATCAGCAACTGGTCTTGGTTGTGTCCTGATACAGAAGTAAGTGGTGATTGCTTGCGTTTCAGGCTATATGATACCTCATATGTAGAACAATGAGACCCACACTCTTGAATTAGTAGTGGTAGTATTTGATTGAATATGTAATGACACTACCTTATGGGTGATCGATATTTTGTATATTCTAATCAGAAGAGTCTCATGTATATCTTGTCTCAGAAGGATATCAACATGCAACAAATGTGATTTCAATAGTTTCTCTGAGATGATTAAATTGATATTTTCTATACTTCTATGAAGGGGAATGTGGTGAAAGATACTCTCAATAGGAGAGTCAAGACACATGGATCCAAAGTTGGTATGAGCTAAAATAGAGAAGGTTCAAATAATCTAGGATAATATTAAAACTTCACAATGTAGTACGAAGTCTTATGCTAATAGGTGACATATGCCTTTGGAGTTCAGTGAAGGGGACAAGGTGTTATCACGGGTTTCACATTGATGTGGGTTGTAGTGATTTGGATTGGGTAATATATTGTCTCTAAGATTAATTTTCCCTTTCCAGATACTATATAGAGTTAGGAAGTTTGTGTATCACATAGGTCTACCTCTATAGTTATACCAGGTACCTATCATCTTGCACATGTTATAGCTGAGGAGGAAATTTTATGACACATCACACGTTTTCATCTCAGGTGAGCTAAACATCAATTATGGAGTGACCATTTATGAGTACCCAATGGAGATTAAGGATTGTAATTACATGATCCTTTTTGGGTGATCAATCCCATTAATGAATGTGTGGTGGCTGCATATGAATCTCTAAGGGAGAACATTGGAGTGGGAGGATTAGATATGTGCTCAAGACTCACATATTTTTTAGTAGCCATTATTTTGGATTTCAACACATAATGTCTCATTTTTGGGAGAATGGAATGACTAATATTTTTTCTATTAATTTTAAATATTATATGAATTATTTTCAACAATAGGAACTAGAACGGAGTATAATTTTGAAGCCTGATGCTCCCTTAATAAATGTTTGAAATATATTATATATATTAAATAGCATGTGTGCACAGTTTTCATGAAAAAAGAGGACATACATATAAATAGTTGTCTAGATCATAAATCAATGTGAACTATTGATTTTGGAATGGTGGCATTACCCTAGGTGCCACTCAACATTAATCGGTGTGGGTCGATTGTGATAAAAGTTTTTATTGGCACAAAATGAATTAAATAATTGAATATAATTATTCTATTTATTTTGTTAATGTATGGACTGTTTGATCTTAAAATAGATATTTGTTATTATCTCAGTTTATGATGCATAACCCTGGAACCACTATAGGGTCATTGGATGGATCCTTGGAGAATCCTCTCAGGCGATGATGAATGAATAGTAGATCAAAGATCGATGTTCATTGATTTTAATAGATCTTGGTGATGATTGTGACAGAACAATCACTATTCATCCTCATGCTTGCCAGATTGATGCAGGTTTTGTGATTCAATTATTCTATTCCATATTCATTATTTGTTTGATGAACATGAATCAATCAATGAAGGGATAGATGTATGGGTTTTGTGTATTGTCTGATGAGATTATATTTTTGGGGTTGTGATGGGAGATAAATATTTTTTTGCTGGTTTATTTGATTATCCTTCCAAAAAAGATGGATTGATATCAACATGAACATCATCCAAGGTTCACTCCTCTCTCTTTTGTGATTTTCTCCCCCGATTCATCATTTGTCTTGGGAATTCTTTATTTGAATAGTTACTCGACACATCCCAATAAATCATTAATTATACACATGATTATTAGCATAAAAATCTGATATCTCATATTTGGGATTATTATAGTAGTACAGAGGTGTGATGATGGATACATAGCAATATGATTGATTTTAGATCCCATAATTCAATTTCTTCAACATAGAATGAAGAATATAAATTTGATCAATTTTGTTAGAATTTGTGAATATAAAATGCATTGTTCAACTATGGAACATCTTGGATAAGATCATAAATTTTTTTGAACAGTAAATGGATCAAATTTCAATGGCACTAGATCAAAAGCAGATGGAAGAATTATATTATATAAAATCCCAAAAAACACAGTGTGTAAACTGGATGTACACACTGTGTTGACCAAACTGTGTAGTGGGTAGGGTTTTGAAGGATGTTAAACATCACATGACTAGGGACCCATATCACATAGAATTTTATTCATCATAGGATACTTGTAATGTACTATAGGAGGTACAAAGACATAGAGTGGAGTATATGGCTGGCTTACCTAGCGTGTACTCCCCTACATGACACAACCTAGAATAGGTACATGGGTGAAGCCTTATACTAGTACACGAGCTTACGTAAATTATATGGACCAATATACTAATACATAGGTTGACTACATGGTAATTCAAGATGCCACAATTTACTATTCTAACATGGTTCCAATGACATGGGGTTTTTGCATGGGTAGAACCTAGGGTCAAGGGATATTATGTGTAACCCTTCTACATGCCTTTACTCTGTCTTACATGGAATATATCTATTGTCCTATGGATCTTCTTAAAATCCTTTTTTATTGACTTATTTAAAAAGAAAAGAAATGAAAGTACAAGACACAATTACCAATCGAAAAGGACTCACAGAGGTCGATATAAGTGAAGGCCGAGGGTATCAGCTTGTACAAAGTGAACCCCATCTAAAGGAAAGGATCCGAGAATCGAAAAGATGGAGATCCTCAAACTAATGGTCTCCTTAGATTCCAAGAAATCAGTAATAGAATTACATTGACTCCAAATGTAGAGAATGATAGTATGGTTGGTCACCAGTCTCTTACATATCCTCATGTTGTATTCTATGGACCATGGGGTGTTTCCAATACCGAGAAAAGCATTATGAAGGATAAGTGAGTCAGTATCAACTTCCTCAAGGGGTAAATTCTTTTTGTCGCATAGCTGTAGCCCCATGAGCATAGCAAGTGCTTCGGCATAGAGAGAGTCCCCCCCTCCATTATTCATTATAAAAAAATATTTTTTCATGCCATTATCAACATCCATTATTCATTATAAAAAAACATGTTTTCATGCCATTATCATTTTCCCCCAACTAATTTATTAATATATTTATGTAATAAACCTTTTAGGAAGGTTGTAAAGATATCTGTCTATTAACCCACATGTAGAAACAACATTAATTAATTCCATCTATATCCACAATAAGTATCAAGTAAATTAGAAAATCAAGAGAGAATATACGAACATTTCAATCACTCACTTCATATAATTTTCATTACATGTGACTCATTATCTTTATTAGATAAATACATACTCATCTCTCCATAAAAAAAATGAAAACAGACACCATAATTTACATATAATTTAAATGAGATCTCAAATAACCTATCTCAATTAGAGATTCATGATCCAATGTACAATAGGAAGAGACAACCATATGACCACAACCACAAAACAGAATATTTGATAACCTAAACTACATAAATTCTTTATAAAAATCATAAACCTAACATCTAAAAATGAAGTTAACACTATAAATGAGAATCTACAATGGATGAAATATAATAAACAATGAATGAAAGAGGTGGGTCTAACTTTAGATCTTAAATAATAAACCTCTGAAATATGAGAATTAAATTCATCGAAGAGGGGTTAAAAATAATCCAAAAATTTAACATAATTAAACTAAGAGTTTAAGGGAATAAATCTAGATTAATAAATTTCAGGGGACCCCAGATCATTTAAAACAAATAGGGAAAAGTATATAAATATGAGGTAAGGGTATAACCTAATCTTCAATATATTGATTTTTTTACAAAACCATGTTGCATATTGTTATGCTACATAGAAATAGGCCCTAGTGAAAATCCCCCTATGAATCACAAAACAAATCCACCCCAAATCATATAGACATTGGGTATGGGTGAGGAACATCTTGTAGTGACATGAACCCAAGATCAGAGAGTTTGTATCGTTCTACAATTATATTGTCATAAGAAACACGTAAATTATATACCAAATAACTAAATGGTTTAGTAATCTTGTTAAAAAAGATACATACATGAGTCTTGTTTTAAAAATAAAGACACTAATTAAAAGATAATTTTTTTAGAATAATAAGATTATTTAATCTAGAGTATCCTTGCATAAATTTCATAATACACATGAAGGAATCATGGGGAAATGATATATAATAAAGATGAGTTCAAATGTTGTTTAAGGGTAAGTACATTGGTAGAAATAATGAATCAATGATAATATATCAACATGGAATGGTAAATAACTGAACACACATGTCATGTAATAAATAAGCTGAGCAGGAGTGAGTAAAAAATACAGAATGGAAAATAATTGAAATCAAATTCTATTTAATCAATAAACAATGAATGGAATGTATCCATAAAATTTATCATAGTAAAAATATTATGGATAATTAAAAAATGAATCTAATTGAAGGAAATTATTAATTAGTGGATGTCATGTATGAGGGAAATAAAACTATATATTGTCATGTCCTTTTATCGGATGATTTAAAACTATATGTGTAAACCTATTTAATTTTGACCACTAATTTGTCTCATGGGAACCTATTGATGCATAAAGTGGATTTATAAAGTATTGGCCCCATATATCATTACCTTCCCAAATAATTCCTCACATCGATTAATCTATTTATGTAATTAACAATATGACTTATCAAATATCTGTATTGAATAAAAGATATAAATTTATCAATATTTACCCACTAAATAAAATAAAATTCAAAGTAGTTAACATATGTAAATATGATATATGATTTAGGAAATAAACATAGAAATCATAAATAATATGGACAATATAGGGAAATTTCATTTTCAAGGATCATATAGAATTGAATATCTCATAGGGGACTAACAAAGGAATTAAAGAAGTTAATTTCAATAATATTCTTGGAGAAATTAATCATAAACCATCCCGAGTAATATATAGGATGTTATCGATAAAAAGTATCACAAGTGAAGTAAAAATAATGATTTATTATCCTTAATGAATATAAATATATAAAAAGATATTTTAAATAAATTATAGTGAAAAATATCCATATTATTTTGAAAAACATTTTTAAAATACTTTTCCTTTTAATTCTGATTTGAAAAAAGCTTCTATTAAAAGTATACTATTATGAATGAAAATGAATCATCATAAAAATTATGCTATGTAAATCAATACTTTTCATGAAATCTAAAAACAACATTCCTTTTTCATTGTTAAAAGGATAGAAAAATGTCTTGTTCAAAAAGTAGAAAGATGATTCCTTTGATAAACCTTTACGAAATAAAAAATGATAAAAATTTCTTTACTAAATATTTTTTTAATGGTTAAAAAAATCTCAATACCTTTTACGAAAATATGGTTTTTAGAAGAAAACAAGTACTCCAACTAAAGAGGGAAATAAATTCAGGTTTTCATAAAAACAAATTCTATAACCTTTTGAATTCCAAAAAGTGAAAAATATGTAATATTATTTGAAAAGGATAATGAATAAACATATGATAAGATAATTAATGGGTTTATTTAATAGTTATCAAATAATATATTCTGATTTAAATTCAAGGGTAAATAATCCCGAAAAAAATGTGAATGTGTTGTAAACCCTTGAAAAGACCAAAATATTAATGTTAGAATAAATAAATGAATGTATTAAGTATATAAAATATAAATCCACATAAAAAAATGTAAATACAAAAATATATATATAATGTGAGTACACACATAATGTTATAAGGTTAATGACAAATAGTAAGTAGTATAACACAAATACAATAAATTGGGTTTTGAAATTACTTTCAACCGGGAAAAATTTAATTCAACATCCCCTTACAATAAATAATGAAAATTTAAATTGAAAATATCATGAATAATAAATTAAATATTATATTATAAGTTAGATTGGAAATATTAACACCAAATATGAGAGACTAGGTGCACAACAAAAAAATATGTCTCAAAAATTAGAAATTGAGACAAATTCCCTTAATTTTTTGTGACTTTTGAATTATAATTCCAATGAATAAAATAAAATAAAATGAAACTATAAATACCATGAATTTAAATTTTTTCATGATATAAAATAAAATTTTGCAATTATATACACCAAAAAATATAACTAAGTGGTGAAATTGGTGTATGCCTCCCAGAAAAAAAAGTGAGACAACCATCCCATACCTTCTATTTCCATTCGAGTGAACTTCCTTCAAAATTATGTATATGTTATTTAAATATGTTACTAAATTATACTATAAATTTATTATTATTTATAATATAATATATAATATTTTTGTAATATATTATTAGCCATTTTTCAAAAATTATTCGTTCTCTGTACTATTTTCGGTGGCGATAGCCTAGTTTTTCAAGTTTGTATCATCTTGTTAGTTTTATTATTCTTACGTTAATCAAGATTTAATCATTCATAGAATATAATATATTATTTAATTATAAGATATATCTATTATGTATTTATTTATACTAATCCATAATATTTAAAATAAGAAATGACATGCACCATTCATAGAGATGATAGGTCGTACGTATGCACCAACGATACATCCATTTCTTTTTTGTATTGAAAGAATGAAAATTAATTGAGATATATTTATATTAAATTTAAAAAATCATATTTTTGTTTAAAATTTCATAAATATATTTTTTATATAATTCTTTAATACATTCAATTTATAGCAGGAATGAATCACATTGCATGGGGGAGGCTGTACTTCATACATCCACCAAAAATGTTATCATATTCCAAAAAAATGAAAAGAATAATGTTATTTGTTATATAGAAATTAAAAAAATAATACCGAAATAATAAATAACATATATATTATATATAACATGATTTCCCGTTATAATTCCCAACCATGAGAGTTTGTATAGGAAAAAACGAACAATCGTCATTTTGTGAGGCGGTAGTTCATAGGACACGAATGGTAAGTTCATTACCCATTAGATGGAAGTGTGTGTAAGTGTATATATATACCATAGAATAAAAAAATATCAGTATATTTATTATAATTATCTTATTATATAATCATGAAATTAAAATGAATTAGGTTGTAGATAATGAAGTATAACTAATGTGATTGTTGATGAGTGTTGCCTCTTATTTGGGTAACTCTAATTGGGTTATACCAAAAGTCATATTTTGATATATTTATACCCAATTATAGAATTTTATAAATATGTTATGTATTTTGAGAGATTATTTGGGTAAATTTTTTCTGATCCAAATGGATTTAGCGGTGTGACTATGTCGGAGGGTGAGTTCCTTTTTATAGCGGAGGATGAATGACATTCTTGTAAATTATTTAAAAGAAAATTCCACCAACGTTTTTTCTATAATTATTTTCACCAATAATAGAAAAAAATAAATTAAAGGGAGTATAGTGTTGGAATATGAACATATAAAGGATTTTTTTACAAGATTATATGCCATTTTTCCCTTATGATTAAGCATTAGTCCCTTGTACAACTTATGTTTCTCTTAATTGATATAATTATTTTCCATCACTTTCACTAACAATTTTTTGTCAAAAATTAAGTTTCAATCATATTAAATTTTAAATTATTTTTATTAAAAATATGGAATACATTTTTCCAAATTTTAATCATAAAATTATTAAAAATTAATTTAAATTTAATCCTACTAACAGGACGACAAAGATGGTTTTTAAAGCGAAAGAGTTCAAAAGTTTCCTATGATTTTATATATTCAATTAAAATTTTAAATCGATTCCAATGACCTAGGTTTTATTAATTATTTCATAATTTTATATAATATGACTTTAAAAAAACATTAAAATATAATTTATCCTCCAAAATAAATTAGATGAAAAATTAGTTTTGAATTGAAATTTACTATTTTTCACAATTCATAAAAAAAATTAAACATCACTAAAAAATACCAATAATTAACCCTAACCTAATTATGTTGTTATAATTCAAAAAATTTAGTTTATTTTGACATATAAATTTTATAAGAGTTCCCAAAATTGGCTTTAAAATAGGTTTTCAAAAAAAAATGATGCAAAAGTGCCTTTATAAAAATATAGGTTTTTATGCATAATATTGGGGTCGGTATTATCCCATGACTATAACATATATTGGATGAGTGTAAAAATATTTCAATGGATATATATTATCATTATTATATTTATACTCATCATAATAACTAATTTTATTGTTTGGTTATATCTTATTATTCTATAAAATACTATTTTAATAATATATTATTGTTCATAAAAACACTCTTTTACATGAAACACGGGATATATAAGAAATTTATTGCTTTATCTGATTCAATATAAATCAGTATTGTGTTCCTTCCAATCTAAATAATATATTTAATATATTTAAAATATTAAATATACCGTAAAGTCTCAATATTTAAGATTCCATTCAATATTTGGTTTTATGTGTCATTCATGATATATAATAAAAGTTACTCTTTTAGAATTTTTAGGATGTTACATTCTCCACACCATACATATATCTAATCCTAAAAATTTAAACTCAATCCTGAAAAGAAAGGGATTGATATTTAAAAATTATTTTTTCAAAATACCACATCATTAAAATAGTTATTAAAATATCCTTTTAGTAATATTGAATGGTAAGTACATTGGTCACATTGTATAACATATAATTTTGTATCTATATTGGAGAACATTAATGGTATTTGAAACTATGATCTTGGAGGAAAATAATAAATAATTATGTGGAGTGATTTAGGTCATCGATCATAAATAAGTGAATGATCAATGAAATGCTGAGGGCCTCAATGCCATAAATCTATAATGATATAAAATATCATCGGTTCAAAAAATATTAATGTATTAGGATAATTTTTTTGGTTTAAGATCATTTTTCTAATGTTGGGTAATTATTTTATTATCTACAAATATATGTAAATTTACTTACATAACATATTTAAATGAAAAAAAATTTCACAATTTATTTGTTCTTTAATAAAATTATAATTCTACCCTTACTCTATGAAATAGATATCGAAAAAATAATAGTGATGTGAAAATCACAAAAATAGAATTTTATTGGATATTAAGGTATATAAAAGAGATAAATTTCATTCCATTTGTCTCTTAATATTCTCTAAATCTAATATCGTTAATATATTAATCTCTGAACCTAAAAAATAACACTAATGGTTCATCATTAATATTGATTTTTCAGATATTTCATCTAATTAAAATATATATTCACTAGGAAACTATATAAGTTCGTGGTTATTTTTAAACCCTTACATCTTTTGGTCATGGGTTCAGTCTCATGGCCATTCTAGACATTATGGTTAGTCTCCCTAGAAACATGTTTTATTTTTTTAAAACTATATAAATATAATTTGAAAAATAAATATGATGGACATCCATGATATTTAATGAGTAAATATCTTTTTAACTATATTTTTCAGAACAAACCATGTACATAAATTCATATTCCATTAATTTTTACATATATATATCCTTGGTAATATGTTTTTCCATTATAAGAGGCCATGTCCTAAAACAAAAAACCATTGTGTGAGCATCAATTATCATATTGGAAAACACATATAATTAATTTTAGGTTTTCTAATTATTGACGCATTATTTTCAATCAATATCACATTATATTATAACTAGTTCATTAATTGAGATTTTTTTGTTCAAATTATTCATAATGGTTTGTAAAGAAAATATGAATTATAATAAGTGTATCCCATGGGAGTATCAAAACAGTTTTATAGTAAGTCATGTTATCATGTACCTCATTACCCTCGATTTAAGATCAATGGAACTTTTTGGAGTTTTTACACCCATATACAAATATTCCAGAACCACATCCACTTTTAGTACCCATAAATGCATGTATTGTGAGGATGAATCCCATAATATCTACCTTTCTAAGCTTCTAGGTTTTGTTCCCTAATCATTGTTTTCCTGAACCTAGTTCCTAAATTTTCTACAAAACATGCTCTCATACCAACTGTAGCACCCACACACAGAATCTCAGAGTCAGTGTCATGATACCATTACATTGGAATAAGATATAAGTAAATCAAATCCTAAATGACTAAACAGTTTAGATTTTTGGTAAAACAAATACATTCATGAGACTTTTTTTATTAATAGATTATTTTCAACATATTCTTTTTTCAAGGATAATAGCATTATTCCATCTAGATAATCCTTGAATAAATTACTCAGTACACTTCATGGAATCTTGGGGAAAGGAAACATAACAATGGTGAGATAAAATTCTTTGTAAGGGAAATTATGTTTGAATAACTAACAAATCAATGTGAATAAATCAAAATTTCATGAAAATTACTAAACACAGATATAATGTAATAAATAAAATGATAGGGAGTGGGTAAATACTTAGGAAAGGTTAATATCATAAAATACATGTCATTTAATTAATAAACTGAGAATGAAATGCATCTATAGGATTTTTTATGGTGAAAATATCATGGATAATAAATAGTTGAACATAAATGGAGGAAATTCGTAATTATTAGATATCATGTCTTATGCACATGAAAACCAATACCATCAATACCGTTCCCAACACAATTTAAAACTATAGGTAGGAAACCATTTAATTTTGACAAATAATTTTTCCCTTTTAGAACTTATTGATACATTGTGGGGCTATATATAGTATTGGCCCCACCCATCATTTATTGTCTAAATCATTCCTCATATTTAGTAATCAATTAAAGTTACAAAAAATAAGCCTTATCTAATATCAATATTGAATAAAATATGTGGATCAATTCATATTTCCCTTGTAAATAAAATAAAATTCAAACAAAAAAGAATATGTAAAAAATAATTTTTTCTGTACAAAAAAACTATCTATGATAAATGATATGGATATTTTGTGAAAGTTCAATGCTCAATAATCATATGGAATTGAATATCTCAAAGGGTACTAATAAAGGAATCGAGGAAGTGAATGTCAATAATATCCTTGGAAAAACCAATTGTAAACCATCAAGAGAAAGAATAAGGATGGTATCAATGCAACATATCCAAAGTTGGGTAAAATAAGTGGTTATTGTTGATGATTAATATAAATATTATTAAAAGATATTTTAAAGGAACTTTTGAGGAAAATTTCTTTTTTATTTTGAAAAAAAAATACAAAAAAAATATTTTAAAATCTCCATCGAAAAAAATTTCTTCAAAAATATTCCTTTTAAACATGAAAAGGAAGAACGAATGAAATGACGGTAGGTAAATCTATACATACCATACAAGGTAAAAAGAACATTCCATTTTCCTAGTAAAAAGGTAAGAAAAATGACTTGTTATGAAACTAAAAGGATGATTCCTTTGAAAAAAAACTAAAGGATAAAAATGGTTATAAAATAAATAAATAAATTACATTAGATAGGTTAAAAAAATTGAAAACCATTTTAAGAAACTAGAAATTTAGAAGAAAAGAGGTTCTCCAACTAAAAAGACAAATTAAGTCATATTTTCATAAAAACTCTTAATAACAAATTTTGATCACCAGAGAGTGTAAAATTGTTAGTATTATTTGAAAATGTTCATTAAAAAATTATGATTTTATAAGGGTTTATTTAAAAATTATCAATTAATTTTATCTAATTTAATTTCATGTGCACACAATCTTGAACAAAAAGAGATTGTGTTGTAAAACCATGAATAGACCGTAACGATGATGTCATAATAAATAAATCTATAGATTATGTGTGTCAAATTTAAATATACAAAAAATAATTTGAAATATTATAATATATTACACAACAAATCATTGAATATAAATTACTACAAAGAAGTAATATGGCCCAAAGAAATAAAATTAGGTTACAGAATTCCTTTCCACAATGTAATTCTTAATTTAAATCCTCTTTGAATAAATAATTCAATTTGAAACTAAAAATACCATTAAAAATTAATGAATAATTATATTATATTTCAATGTGTTAGTATTTTCTTGGTATATATGAAATTGTGTGTATAATAATAAAATATGTCTCAACGAATGGAAATTGTGGCGAAGTCCCCTATTACAAGGTAACTTTTGAATTATAATCCCTAAAAAAGAAATAATTTCAAATGAAAAAATAAATACCACGAAGATAAATTTATTCAAAATATAAAATATAATTTTTTTAGTATGTATATCTCACAAAATAAATAAGTGGTGAACATTGTGTATGCCTCAGGGAATGAAAAGTGAGACAAGAATCCATTACCTCATGACTCCTTTCAGTTGAACATACATTAACATAATGTATAAGATTATTAAACTTTCCAATATCTTATAAAAGTACTGTAATAATATTTATAATATCAAATATAATCTTTTAATAATATCATTTTACCCATTTTTTATAATCATTCATTATTTTCACTATTTTGGGTCTCAATGAGCTAGTTTTTTTAGTTTATTTTGACTTGTTATTTTTTTTCATACATTGATCTTGATTTTATCATATATAGATATTTAAACATTATTAAATTGTAATATATATAAATTATATATTAATTTATAATAATCCATAATATTTGGAGATATGATATGAAATACACTTTTTATGGAGATTGTAGTCCATATGTATGCATGAACGCTTCTTCCAATTCTAATTCATGTTGAAAGAATGAAAATAAAATTATATATATGTATATTAAAATTAAAATTTCATATTTATGTCATATATTTCAATTATTGCTTTTAAATATTTCCATATTATATTCTATTTTTATTGTGAACTAATCATATCTCATTGAGGATACATTAGTCTACACTTCAAGAAATGTTGTTATCATACTCCCAAAAAATAAAAACCACAAAGGTATGTGTTATATAGAAATAAAAAAATCATTAATACATTATATATCATAAATGAATAGTTTTTCTATCATAATTTTTAACCATGATAGGTCTAAATTAAAAACAAACAATCTTTATTTCGTAATGCAGTAGTTCACAGTTCACGAAATGTATGTTCGTACCCCTTATATAGAAGTATGTGTAAGATTATTTTTAACCCATTGAATAAAAAATATTTTTGTATTTAGGATACTATGATAGTTATATAATCATGTAATAAAAATAAATGGAGTGGAGAAAGAAGTAGGACTAATGTTATTATTGAAGAACGCTACCTCTTATTTGGGTATCTCCCTTAGGTTTATACCATAAAACATCCATGGTTGGATTTATTCCTTAATTAATAATTATAGGAATAGGATATATAAATTCGGAGATTATTTTGTAATATTTTGGGAGATCCAAATGTCTTATGAGTTTTGGATAAGTGGGATGGGTGAGTCCCTTTCTATAGTGGTGGAGTGGCATTATTGTAAATTTTTTAAAAGGGATTTCTATAATTTTTTTCCTATTAAAATTATCATCAAGAATTTTAAAAATTATATAAAATGTATTAATGGTTATAAATATAAACATTAAACGGATTTTTACATGTTTCTAAGTAATTTTCCATTAATTTTATAGGTTTTTCCCTTATTAATTTACTTTCTCTCTTAATCGCTATTATAAATTTTAATCACTTTCACTAATATTTTATGTTAACAATAATTTAAAATTATTATGAATTATAAATAAAAATTATAGGAAAAAATTCATTTTTCAAAATTACAATCATATAATTGAAGAAATTAATTTAAATTTAATCTCATAGACGGGATGACAATGCATGGTTTTAAAGTGAAAATATTCAAAAGATTTTTATGATTCTATATCCAATTTCAATGTGAAATTTATTAAAAACCCATTTTTTATTAATAGATGTATAATTAATATAATATGAATTTAAACCCAATTTAAAATATTATTTAACAATATAAATAAATTATACGAATGGTCAATTTTGAATTAAAATTCAGTATTTTCACTATTCATCAAGAAAAAAACTTCCCTAAAAATTCCATAAATTAATGATAACATTAAAAAATATGTTTTAATTCAAAAATGAATGTTATATTGAAATATAAAATTTATAATAGTTCAAAAATTTTGATTTAAAATTGGTTCACCATTAAAAGAAGGAAAAGTCATATTAAAAAATACATGTTTTGTGGGTAATATTGGGTTCATTCATATCTTATAAAAATAAAAAATATCAGATGAATTTACATTAATTTTAATAAATGTATTTTATCGTTTTTAATTTAATACTATTAATAACCTCTAATTTAATTTCAATTTATATCGTATTATGTAAAATAATAATATTTTAATCATATATTGTAATTCTGAAAAACTCGCACTTGCGTGTAATGCAAGCTATTGAAGAAACTAATTATTCCATACAATGAAAGATAATTAAGTATTGTGTTAATTTCAATCGATATAGTATGTTAAATTTATTTAAAATATTAAGTATACCCTACGTTATTAAGAGGTTATATTCCTTTCTATGTTTGGTGTTGTGTGTCATTCACATTATCAAATAAAAGTTACTGTTTTAAAATTTTCTAGGTGTCACACATCCTAGGAATAAAATAGTAGTCACCCCTCAATTATAAGATTCTTGGATATAAACCAATTGTTCTATGATTCATCAATGAGGATCTATGTCATAATTCTTCCCATATGAAAATAAATAACCCTCATGATCATGACCATGTTGCAGCAATTCAATATGGCACTAGGAACCCCAAACTAGATGAGGCACCTAAATCCACATCCTAGGGGCCAATATAGATATCATAATCACCATAATATCACTAGAGCATCCAAATTACCTATAAAAATGAAACACAAGCCTCCACACTACAAGGTCAACTCCTAGAAAATAATATTCTCTCAACCCCACCATTCATTCTTTAAACCTCTTCCTCACATCTCAAACACAGATGAAATGTAATGTAACCTTCCAAGAAGGTATGTAAAATTGTATTGTAATCATATCATAAAATTATCATCCCCATTAAAGAAATTAAAACCCTTATTAAAGTCCCACTTATACCATCATCCTTGAACTGTTTAGGATATAACACTCAAACAAGATGACGACATTAACCAAACATAAAAATAATTGAAACATGCAATATAACTAAATTGGAACTATGAAATAAAAAATAAATAAATAATCTAAATATACATCTCAAACATCATGTGAAAATAAATATCAAAAAATCTCAAGACACCTAGGATGCAATGTCCAGTGTTTTTTCCACCAACTCTCTTCTACACAACCATGCATCCACAAAGCTCAAACTAAAGGAATAACTCACATGTGAAATGACTTCTCCTAAATATACTGTATTTCAAATGATCACTCTAAGGATTTCACATAATCCTAATATCCAACTCTACTTAATTTATAATATGATAATTATCACAATGATACCTACAACACTACGAAACATGGAATATGCAGTAGGTCAAATCTATCATTAAAGGATTCTACAATTGAAATGACACCTCAGTAATGAATTAAGACACTTGAAAAGGACTAATAAAATAGAGATAAAGTTTAATCACATATCTAAAACTCAACTTCACATGGTAAGGGTAAACCCTTATGCACACATGTTCAACAACTGTATAATTCAGAGGTCTCCTCCACCGATTTGGAAAACACTTCTAACAGTCATCTTCTTCCATCATCCACTAATCGACAAAGTACAATAATAAAAGCTCTATCCATGACCAATTGATCACAATACATCATATTTCACCCCTCAAGTCATGAAAAAACATGGAAACATTGTAATTAGTTGGAACTACTAAACCACAAAACTCATGAAGAACATTCTCACACACTATTGATGGACTAAAACACCTCCCCTAAAACCGCATCTTCTAGTGATCATCCTATAAAAATACATTTATAGGATCAGTATAAAGAACACGATCTCCTGCAACCTTCACCATTAAGTATCTCCAGTAATAACTTGAAACTTGTTGTATCATGAATGGTTTCCCTTTCATATTTTATAAGAAACCTCTACCACCAACCTCCTCTATATCAAAATTTATCAATGAATGATTCTTCATCCTTCCCAAAATAACTTAAAATTCAATAAAAACTTATCCTTGTGAATATTTACTTAGTGTATCACTAATTACAGTACCCTACCCTATAGTATAAGATATCACAACATAATAAATAAATTATATCTACCTTTAATATTATATATTTAGATCCCATTAAATAAAAATATACCAATATCCCTACTTATTTTTAAATAATACAAAGCACTCGCCAATGAGGAAATATCCCCCTAGAATCAACGTTAAACCACCTCCACCAATTCGAGATCATGGGTGTCATAATTATTCTCCCATAGTCTTAACTACCTATACACATATCATATCAATACTCTCTTCTACATAATGATTAAAACCAAATTGATTTATTAAGTATCACTTAACTCATCAAACATAACCCCGTGATCTAAAAATTGATGCATGTGAGAACTGATCAACCTGTCATATAGGTAATTAAAGATTCTTAACAATGACTAGTCCATATGGATGCCTTTTTCATCTGATTCATGTTTTTCAATCGAGTTGTTCCATGAGATAACTCACAAATGAACCTATATTAATAGCCCATGGGACGAAAAAAACTATAGTCCTTCTCAACATTATTGGTTAGTTCCTATGAAACAGCTGCTTCAATATTTTATGGGTCCACAACCAAACCCTACTGAGACCCCACTTGTCTATGTAAGTGTACCACATGCATCCAAAAGCTAGATATACACATCTTCCCAAAATGTTGATGTTGTTTAAGGAAATATAAAATGTCCATGAGATGCTCAGTATTCCATTATACTAATAATAATTACATAATGATTTCATCATTGAATTAGATTATAAATTGAACTAGGAACTCATAGAAAGTAGAGTTTATAAGTTTGTTAAATACATTTCAGGTATCCATGACACTGTAAAACATAGACATGAACTATAGGATCCCATATCAATGTATGAATGTTGTCATATAAATTTCTTCCTCCTTACATATCATATGGTGGTATATAGACCACATATAGATATTTGAAATCTATATAGATCCCATCAACTTTTTGAATAAATCATTAATTTTTATAAGAAGGATATAATTTTTTACTATTTCTTGTTTCAAGAATAGATATCTTATATGAATCAACAATCCACAACCCGCCATCGTTGTGAATAACATAAGAGAACACCATAATGAAACACTAAATCAAATAAATATTTTTTAGATTAGTATATTAACCTAAATCCTTACATAGTATAACATGAAAAGTTATATATAACAAGGACCCATAAAAATCAAAGTGTCATTAATCTCTAACTAGATACCGTACTCAATATCATGTAGAGTGGTAAAACTACATCCTACTTGGAAAAATCCTCAAGGAACCCCCCCCCCCCATGAATCATGGAAACTCTATATGGTGCACCTCAACTTAAACCAATTATAAAGACACTAAATGCGATATAAATGAAAATGACAATATTCCTCACATACTATTATCCCACTCACCAAAAATCTCCTCATGATGTCCTTATTAATCATAGAACACAACTCTCTATCAAAATAAATCAATAACTTCACATTCCAGATACAAAAAGTTTATGTCATGAATGACATTATATAGTTGTTTCTAAAGATGGGAAAAAAATTTATGATATTTCTCCATAATGTAACACCCCATGATTTAATGAAACACTTTTCTATAAATATATTTATTTTATTTAATTTCATAGATTAACCACAACACCAAGTTTTAATAAACTGTAATATACTATTTATATAATTATTGAAACTTGATCGTTATAACCAATCCAGTAAACATGGATGCGTGAATAGAAAATATAATTTTCAAAAATAAAATATAATGTTACTATATAATAAATTATTTTTATAAAATTGTACTTAATTTTTAGTAAGGCCTTTATATGTTTCAAAAATACTATTTTCTCAAAAATATGCTTTCATTACATTTTTTGGAAAAATAATAGAAGTACTTCTCCGAGTCATAGAAAATTTATTTTAAAAAATAAACTTCAATTTTGAAATCTAGATGTCAATATTATATTTTAGTGATTTTATGATAATTTTCTATATGGATTAATTTTTCAAAGAATAGGAAGAAATACTAATTTATAATAAAAACTACTTATTTAATTTAAATATATTATGAGATATATTTTATTATAATATGGTTTTATATGTAAAATTAGTTAATTTATATATTTATAAATTCAATTTTGGTTATTAGAATCAATTTCATATATAATTTATAAATTAAAACATTCTATACTTATGAAAAGTTTCACTTTGGAAACCTACTTTTTCATTGTATATGGGGGTTTAATTTTAATTTAAAATTTCCCACTAATGTGAATGGAATTTTTAAAATTGGATTTTATAATTGGAGTCATTATAATTTATATTTTATAATAATTTCAACCTAATTCTTCATAAAAATGAATTGTAAAAAACATAAATAAAATTTATTACTATCGTTAATGTTAAAATGAGTTTACTAGGGGTTAAATAAAACAAATAAGGGTTAAAATGACCTAAATACTTCTCAAAATACAAATTTATGGAAAAATTAACATCTTATACAATCTAATGTTCTTGAATGATCCATTTTACAGAATGTTTTATTTTTATATCATGTGACACCTTTTTATTTTTAAAAATTCCATGTCTGTCATATCCCCCACTTATAAAATGCCACCCCTAATATCTTATCTTCACACATACAAAACCATATGGTTCAGATAAATACTACCCACATACATTATTTAATTTCCTTACCACATCCTAGAGGCAATATATTTATTATGAAACTATCCGATTAATAATTTTGGTTCGAACCTAACAAGGTTGTCAAAGGAAAATGCATTGTTCTTAACAGAGTACTTATATATTATTTCTTCAGCCACCGCTTTCCAATTATATTCGATTATTCAGATTTAATAAAATTAGTATCAAACGCATACTTATATGTTATGATGTTAATTTAATAACATACATCTATATCATCATCAATCAAATTGGAAATGAAAAGGCACATCATTTGTTTAGTGGACAACTGCCTCGCAAATCAATGAAAATCCTTTTTCATCACAAAATCTCACATGTGGATATAATGATTTATATAAATTATATATATGATATTAATAAATATGTATACCTTTTTTAATATAATAACATGTATACCTTCTTATTTTATATTCCTTAGGAATATGATAACATTTCTTGGGAGTACAAAAAACTACCACCACATAAAGCAAAGTGATTCATTTTTCACTAACACATTACATGGAAGGTAATATGGATAAATTTAATAAAAATGGGTGTTATATAAAAGCTAAAAATAAATTTATTAATGTTATATATTATTTACCAACTTTTAATTCCTTCCATTCAGAAAATGTAATCAACGTTCATGAGTACATACAGCCTACTATCTCCATGAATGATGTAATTCATTTTCTATCTCTAACTATAATGTATTAATCTAAATAAATAAATATTAAATATATATTATATTTATATCATGGTTAATGTTATATATATAATTTATCAATTATTAATGTGAAATGAAGGAAACTATCAAACCAAAACATACCTGAAATATAAAGTAGTTTCTTCTAAAAAGGGGATTTTAACAATGAATTTTTAATAATTGTAACGCCCCCAAATGAAAAAGGGATAAATGACAAAAATGATATGACTCATGTCAAAAATTTGTAAATTCATTTTCGGGAGCCTGTCGTATTAGAACTCCACAGTTAAGAGTGCTTGTCCTCGAGTAGTGATCAGGATGGGTGACCTTCTGGGAAGTTTCCCAGGGTGTGTGTGAGTGAGGACAAAGCACACTAGAAAGGACATGTGTTGGCCTGTGGGGATAGTCAATAGTCAGATGACCCGCTCAGGCATGTGGGTAGACCGTGGGGTGGGCCCCACGTGTCTGCAGGGAAACTGGTGGTACCTGGTGAGCCAGGACCCGAAGTTCATGTTAAGGCGGGGTGGTTGTGCTATAACTGGGACCCAGTTGTCACATTTGTTATCAAAGGTGGTACCCAGCCTTAAGTGTGGTGCACTGCCTAGGTTGAGATTTAAGGCCTACAACAAGGACGTTGTGCTCCAAAGGGGGGTGATTGTAACACCCCCAAATGATAAAGGGTTTAATGACTAAAATGATATGACTCATGTCAACAAGGTGCACCTTCCTTTTCAGGAGCCTGTCTGATTAGAACTCCACAGTTAAGCATGCTTGGCCTGGAGTAGTGATCAGGATGTGTGACCTTCTGAGAAGTTTCCCTGGGTGTGTGAGGACAAAGCACACTAGAAAGGACATGTGTTTGCCTGTGGGGACATTCATTAGTCCGATGACCCGTTCAGGCATGTGGGTGGACCCTAGGGTGGGCCCCACCTATCTGTGGGGCAACTGGTGGTACCTGGTGAGCCAGGACCCGAAGGCCATGTTAAGGTGGGGTGGTTGTGCTGTCACCGGGGCCCAGTTTTCACATTAATAAATTGTTGTAAGTATATAATATATGTTATTATATATATGATTATTATTCTATAAAAATATATAGTAAAACTATATTTATTATATTGTAGTTTTTAATGTGTCTGAAGAAATACATGATTTTGGTAAGGGATTCCTCCTCACTTTTATTTATATGGGACACATACCATATTGAACAATTATTTATTTTTTATAGTGTATATACTATCCAGGAATGTATTAAATCCTTTTTACAATGAAACACAAATTTTATACTTATTCCTATATGGCTCTTTATTTCATCGGGATTATGATTCAGAAGTGACTAAGGTGGTAATGTTTTAATGTTACAATATCATTTTTTTAGGGTTGTATATGATTAACTTTTCAGGGATACTTTATAATGATTAATCACTTAAGAAACCCATGTGTTTTATTATACTATATTTTTTTCTAGATAATAAATCATTTATTTTAAGTTTTTTCATAAAATATTAAAGGGACAAAAATAATATTTTTAAGAAAAATACATTGTTTCTATATTAGGTCAAAATTCATTTTAATTATCTGTTCATGTTTTATAATAATGATTTTAAGAATATTGTTATTATTATCCAATAAATTTTTATTTTTTAACCATTTAATAAATAGCTGTAATTTTTTCTAAATTAGTTTTCTTTCCATTTTCTAAATGTGGTACTTTGGACCATTTTACCAAAAATTTGAAAGGAATCATTAGTTTCCCATAAATAATTTCCACTATTATGACCATTCAGTTAAAAGAAGCATTATTTTTATGTAATATATGTTATCTTGAAAAAAAAATTATTTAATATATTGGATGTTGTTAAATTTTAAATAAGTGATTACAAAATAAATATGATATTTTCCTCAATAAATGTTTCATGTGATATTTTAAAATCATTTTCCATATAAGATGAAATCCTTTAATGTTAATTAATATTTTTGGGGGGATATGATGCAATGATACTATCTTAAATTGATAATTAAACTTTTCACTTTACCATGGGTTATTCTATGATAAAATGATGAAATATTTTTGAAACTGTTTCTTTTATATGGGAAATACTATGATGAAATGATTATGAAACCCATTTCATTTCATGTATTCTATTAAGATGAATAATTTATGATCTTATAGACCATGTATGTATGATTTTCATTATGTGAACATTAGAAATGATATATCTATCAAGTGCATTTGATGTAGATTGATATCTCATGTGATAAACCTAACATGAATGGGGAGTGAACTAAGTTCAGTAAGAGACTTTTTCCACCATATTAGTTTTGGGAGTTAACTTTGACTACAACAATTGTTTGGTGAGTGGACCCATTCTACTATGATATCATTATAAATAACCCTTGATAACTAATGATATGATTTTATATACTTATGTGTATTCCAAAAATTTATTTCTTATGCCTATGTTATACTCTCATGTATCATGTTCTTCAATTCATTTATGATTCTTGTCAGACAAGATTTATGCCATGACTCTTTTTTATGGTCTATGATATATATAGTATGGGTTTCAAATGTTATTCCCATGTTCGCATACCCTTGTGCTCATGTTTTGATGATATCTCCCATAATTACCCTTATTAAACTTCTGATATTTCCCTTTATTATATTTCCTCTCTCTAGGTTATGAATAGAGGAATTAAGTGCGACATGTCAAAGTTGTTTTTATGCTTAAAAGACCTATTCAGAGATGATATAGTTTAATTATGAACTAGTTATTTTTGTATCCGAGTTACCAAAGGGTCTAGAACTAAACAACTATAGCTTTAATCTATATATTATTTTTGAATCTTCATATATTAATATATGATATATATGTATGAGAATAGTAGGTCATTATTATAGGTATAAGAGAATGGATTAGTTTAAACTTTGGAAACTGGGATAACAAAACATTTGTGGGAACCATAGAGATAATTATAAGTATAAAAAAATATCATGGAATTTTGGTGATGGTTATAGGGATTGGTTTCTACGAAATTAAATCAATGTCTGTATACTACAAGTGGTTTTGGTTATATACAAATTTTACCCAGTGGTAATAACACTATGAATGGTGTATTAAAACAGAATCTATCATTAGTTAGTATCAAACAATGACCCTTGATGCACTTCTATATTGAAACTCCCAAGGGATATGTTTTGGAAATTAAAAAACACATTATGATCCATCGTGAAGGATTTTATTAGTGACTATTAATAACTTAGGTTATTAATAATGTGTCAAATATTGTAAAAAATGTTTCATGAGTTTGACATCCTATAATTGACTTTTCATTATTATGTGGTTCCCCACTGTGATCATTTTTTCATACACTATGATTCTTAGAATTAGTCAAGGAATTTAACTTCAATTAAATGTGTTAATGTTGAGTTTCAACGAAAATTAAATGATTTTTCTCTATAATATCAAACAATATGGGATATTGAATGAAAAATCTTACTATTGTGATCACAGAACTTTCTTATGATATGAATCCTACTAAACTTCTAAATGATCAAAGGAGGGAACAATTTTTTATTTATTCTTTCATGAGTAAATTCCAAATATCAATTACTGGTTTTATTGATCCACTATTTCATAATAATTGGATACATGCAAATAAAAATTTATTTTTATTATCCAGTTCTAGGGGCATGAAAAATTAATTATTATTTTTTGTTTAGATGGAGGATTAGATTAAATTTTACGTATTATCAGGGATAAAAGTCAACTAGATAAAGTTTAATCCATTATTAATTTTAGTTTAAGAATTGATTTTTCAATATGTAATTTCCTTATAACATTCACATGAAAATAGATAAGTAATTCATTGAGATAAAGTAGAATGATGATGAATCAAGTTGTACATTTATGATGAATTTTATGAGACTTATGAGTCATGATTATTGTATTATCATCCAACATTAAATTAATGTAAATTAATTCATTACTATCATAAAACAAAGTAAGTAAAGGGTTTCACCCATAAGGTAATTCAGTAGCTATAATAAATCTTTGTTTTGTTATCTATATATAAATAGTGATTTGAGTTGCCTATCAATGTCATATATTTGAAAATAAAAGAACGATATAATTCAATGGAATCAAAAAAACCATAGAGAGAAGAAAATGATCTTTATTAATGCTTAAGGTGTGGAAAAAAACATGTATTCAATTTTTTTATGGTGACCAGTAAATATTTTAAGTATGGGAATAAAAGGAATCATGAAATTAATTACAAAAGTGATGAGACGAAATTATCTAATTATGTGATTAGAGAGAATTCTCTATAGAGTGCACCACCTACACACTTATGTATAAAATGTATGGAGTATGGGATTTGTGCTAAAAAATTCAAAAATTTGAAGTTTTATTATGATGATCAATGTCAAAAACCTATTAAATTGAGAGACGAATGGAAATCTCATGTGATCACTATTATTGGTGATGAGTATGATAATTAAATGGTAAAAGGCACACTTATATTCCTCTATAAATGGATAATTTTTTTTTTGACTCTATATTTACCCACCCTTTTATATCTGAAGTATTTTACATGGTTATAAAAATAATTCCTCAACAAGATGTTGAATTAGCAGTGAAATCTACCAATGGAATAATGATTTTCCATCAATTCTATTATTATTTTTCTTATTTATGTTTGTGGGAATGTTCTTCATTTATATATTTTTATGATTCCTATGGTTGAATTTGATGTTATCATAGTCATATATTGGGACTCACTATGTAAATCCCACATCAATTTTGGAGGAAGGGAAGTCATGTTTGATAATCCAAAATAAACTATGATCATTGATAAATGTTAAATTCTGATGGAAATCTAAACTATTGTATTGGTCTTGATTTATATTCAAAAGGGATGTTCATCCCATATTATAAGGGTGGAAATCAACATCAATGATATATCTATTTTATGGTATTTTATTGATGTATTTCTATAACATTTTCCAAGTATTTCACAAAATCATGAAGTTGTGTTATTAATAGAACTCATAGATAGTAATACCCCTATTTCAATGATTCCTTATAGAATGGTCTCATTTTGAGTTTCCAAAATTAAAGAATCAACTACAAGAAAATCTTGATAAAATATTTATTAGACAATGTGTGTAACTTTTGGGTGCAATTTCTATTTTTTATTAAGAAGAAATATGGATCAATGTGAATCTCTATTGATTATCAAGATATTAACAAGATCAAAATCAAGAAAAAGTACCCCATAACAAATATTGATGTTGTGTTTGATCAACTATGGGGAGTTTAAGACATTTCCATGATTGAACATCATTTTTAATATCCCCAATTGGGGGTCAATAATTTGGATATACCTAATAAAATAGTTTATTGAAGTTATAGATACTACGATTATATAGTGATTCTATTAGGTATTACTAATTCCCCATTATATTCATGGATTTAATGAATAGAGTCTTTAATGATTACCTAGATTAGTTTGTGGATGTCATTATAGATTATATTATTATTTATTAAAATAGAATTTATGATCATGTATATCACCGGAGAATTATACAGAAGACCCTAAGAAAAGAGAAACTATGTGAAAATATTAAAAAACGTGAATGATGTCCATAAAAGGTTTCATATTGGGTTATATAATATCATGATAGGGTATATAAGTGGATAGTTAAATGATATAATTTTTGGTATATTGGCCTAAACCAACCACTACGACTAAAATCAGAATTTATCATGGTTTGGATGGATATTAGTGATGTATTATGGATCGTTTATCATGACTATATAATCCACCCACCATTTTATCTCAGAAGGGATCCAAATTCCCCTATATGTATGAATGTGAGGAAACATTTAGGGAACTGAAGAGAATATTAGTTAGTTAACATATGATTTCATTAACCTATGTATATAAGGGTATATAATTTAAATTTATTCATAAAAGAAGGTATTATGATGCATTATTATTTAGAGTTGTAGTGTGATGGATTATTCCTCATGACATTTGAAGGTTTATGGAAAAAGTTACAAAACTCGTGATTTCTAGTTAGCATTAGAAATATTCACATTAATGTTATGGAATAATTATATTTAATTGGAAATGTGTGATATATAATGATCATAAAACTTTAGTTTATAAAATTACACAAAAAATAGTTGAACATGATGTAGAGAATTCAGTTAGAGCTTTTTAAAGATTTTGACTACTCAATACATTACCACCCCAGTAAAGAGAAAACAATGGATGCTACTTTGAGTTCAAAGTATCAATGATATCTTATCAATGAAGTGGATCTCAAAATACCCAATATTTATGTATTTTTAAAGGATTGAAATATAAATCATGATGATATGGGGGAAATCTAATCATTATCAAATTAGCATTCAACCATCAATCCAAGGGAAGATTAAATAGGCATGGAAAGAAGATATAGAGCTATAGAAGAAGGTGAGAAATGCTCCTATGAATAACCCTAAATATGATGGAATAACAAGGTTCATGAACGATATATGTTTCTCATCCATACTATATTTTAATGAAATATCTATTGGAGGAATCTCATTGTTCTTCATTATCTATTCATCTTGAAAGTAAAAAAATATGTATATAGATTTTAATGGTTGTTTTCTAGTGGGATGGAATGAAGAGTGATATTATAGAGTTTTTATCTTGGTGCTGGTATGTCATCATGACAAATTTGAGATACAAATGCTTAATAGAATGTTAAGACCATTATCCATTACAGAATGGAAAGGAGAAAACATCAACATTGATTTTTTTAATTGAACTACCCAAAAATATTTAAGGGAATAATGCTATATGGGATATAGTTGATCACCTTAAATCTTTAACACACTTAGTTGGTATCATAGATTATATCTATCTAGGTCAACATGATAGAATATAAATTAAGTATGTGTTATGGTTTTAAGGAGTACAATGCTCAATTGTATCAAATTTTGAATTGGGGTTTACTCTAATTTTTAGGTGAAATATTCATCTAGATCTTGATATGAAGATGAGTTTCAGTATAGGGTATAATACATATATATATATTCATCTTGAGAGAACCATTAAAACCCTATATTATATTTTAATTTATTTTTATCCAGATTTTAATAGTGTTTGGGATCAACACCTTCCTTTAGTATATTTTTTTACAACAAATGTTTTACCTCAAGAATTCATATGGATCCTTATGTAGACCTCTATGGAAAAATGTTTATAAATCCAATGTAATCTGATTAAGCTGGAGAAAGAAATATATTAGGACCATAGATATCATAAAAAATGGAAAAAATGGTTCGATCCATTCAATAATGTGTACAAGTGGTAAAAAGTCCTTTGAAAAATTATATTCAAAATTACGGGTGTGATCTTCTATTTAATTTTTGTGACAAGGTGTTTCTAATAATCTATCCATAAATGTTGGTTATGAAATTTTAAAATAAATGAAAAAAGGACTTAGTTTTATTGTCTCCTACTAGATCCTTGATTGAGTCAATATGGTTTCTTATTGTCTGGAGCATCCCCCGAACATCTCCCAAGTATACGATGTGTTCCATGTATATCTCTTGAGGAAGTACAAACTAGATCCATCGCAATTACTAAAATCAAAGGATATATAATTACAAAAAGACAGTTATTATTAGGAATAGACAATGGTGATCATAGATCTTAGAAAGAATATTTTATGATGCAAGACAAATAATTTGTTCATTGTTTTGTGGTAAAACCACCAATTTTAAGAAGAATTAAGGGAACCTGAGGATAAGATGAGGAATAATTATCCTCAGTTGTTTGTATTATAGTTTTATAATTTTGAGGGAGAAATTAATATTAATGGGGGTATAATGTAACAACATGATATTTTATGAAATATTTTATTTCAAATAGATTTAATTTCTTCGTTTGGTTTCATTACACAACACACTAAGTTTTAAAGAACCTAAATATATTATATGTATTATTATTTAACCTTGAACATTATAACCTAGTTTTTAAAATTGGTTGAATAAATAGGAAAAACAAAATTTTAAAAATAACTTATAGTTTATTTTTTTAAATATGTAATATTGATAATGATGTAATTAATTTTTAGTAGTCTTAATATGTTTCGAAAATGATATTCATTCAAAAAAAGGTTTTTATTGATTTATATTAATAAAAAATAAAATTAGTTTTTGATAAAATTATAAAATTTATTTAATAAAATAAAAATTATTTTTTAAATCTTCATGTCATAATTATCTTTTATATAAATTTTGATTATTTTTTTCAATGATTCATTTTTCATTGAAAAGTTAAAAAATACTGATTTTTATTAAAAAATAGATTTTTGTTTAATGAAACAAAAAGATCCATTTTATTTTAATGTGGGTTTAAAAGTATATTTATTTAAATTACATATTTATTATTTCAATTTATTTCATTTAAATTAATTTCATAATGAATTTTGATATTAAATTTTTTTATACTTATGATAAAATTCTGTTAGAAAAACCACCTTTTTATCACGTTTAAGGGTTTAATTACAATTAAATTATCCGACTAATATGAATGGAATTTTTAAAAATGGATTCTAAATTTTGAATAATTATATATAATATTTTATTATAATAAGTGGGGCTGTTGTATTAGTCTGAGAGATCCATGCCTCTAGGGTTTCACCATGGCTTTATTGGCTTTTGGTATTCTTTATCCGATAGTTGTAGTTGGTGATGGATGGTGGGGGATGTTGGTGCTCGGCTGAGTAGGAAATGCCTCAATGGATCTAGGTGATGTTCATTTATTTGATGATTAGAGAATGGTTTGCGACGTGCAATGGGTATCATCTCAGTGTTCATAGGTTTTCATCTCATTTTGGTCCAGAACGATTAGATTTGGTTTTTTTGTTCTTTTTTTTGGATGTTACGCTGCGATGTCTTCATGGTTCAGAGGTATCAGGAGACGGTGCTCCTACTATCATGCTTCCTATGGGGGGTAATGGGTGAATGGAAGAATATGTGACACTAGTTTTATGATGTGATTTGCGATGGGAGATGGGCAGTAGGTAGCAGCTGGTTGATATTGCAATTTTGGTCTAGTATAGATATAACTGATCTGGTTGGATTCATAATGATCCTCATGACTCTGAAGTATATGAAATACTGTCCCATAGTGAGTGGTACATGGTTGATCCGGACATGGTCACGTTATGGCAGGGTTCATTGACGTAGGAGGAGGGGCTTATGTGGGGTCTCTGGATCTCGGTATAGTGGTGCTCAGGGGCACACGTTGGACAGTGGTGTTGACTAGGTTTCCCAGTGCTCAATGTATCTGTTTGTCTTGGGGAATTGAATGTGGATTGAATTATTTGGGGTGACATCGTCTTTATAATGTTCAATATCACTATGGGCATTCGTGCCACTGTAATTGGTTATTTTCATTGATCTGTAATGGGTTTTATAGGATTTTGGACTCCAATTAAGCCTTGTTCTTGGGTCTAAATAGGACCTTGGGACATCTGTTGTGATGGGTTCCCCCTTTTCCCTTCAAATTTTCCTTTCTAATTCTTTAATTTTTTAATAAAAGGGGTTTCCCACCACATATTGAAAAAAATTAATATTTTATAATAAGTGATCCTTAATTATTAGTCAAAATGAATTGTAAGAACCATAAAAAATAATTACCATGGTTAAGGTTAAAACCAATTTACTACGGGGTTAAACTGGAATGATAAGTGGTAAGATGACCTAAATATTTGTACAAATCCCATTTTATATTCATATTTATAACTTATCACATCTACAGTTTGATAACGGGTAATTTGGGATCCATTTTCATGCTTAAAAAGTATGTAAACCTTTTTATGTTAACAATTCAATGTGTTTCCTCTCCCCCATTAATAAAAATCCACCCCTCTAATATCCACTTCACACATAAAAAACCTTTGATTAATCCAATAACTAGCCAAATAAATTTATTACTTTAGTATCCATATCATATATTCCTTAGTTTGATTATGAAATCCTCTAAATATGGGTTTTAGTGCTAACCTAAGGAGGTTTTCTGACAAAGAGGTAACATTCATAACATAGGGTGTTTTATTTTTTTTCTTATTAAAAATCATTAAAATTCTCTTCAAATATGATAATATTTCTGAAATTTAATTTTTATTCAATATCAAAAAACAGAAATCATACAACCAAATTCATCAAGGATGGAAAAAGTAATGGAGACCAAGAGTGTCATTTCTGACAATGAATTTGCAATCATCAGATATAGATCCCATGCCAGTGTAGGTAATCAGTCTCTATCCTGATGTTCCCTTACTAGCTAACAAGTTGGACACAAAATTCCATTCATGCCAAGTGTGATTGAAAGAAATATTATGGTTGGAAAGGTCTTTATAGATTCAGACAATATAAACCAACTCCCATGGGATGACCCCATTTCTTTGAAAAAATTTGACCATCATAGTAGAATCTGTCTCTACTTCAGTGATGGGGATATAAAACTCCCTACATAAGGAAATACCTGTAACCATGGCTCTAGCTTCTACACCCATGGAATTACCAGCACCAATGTAAGAACTAAATCCCATAAGCATGGGTCCCCTACAGTCGCAAACCATTCCACCCCCTCTCATATCCTCATTCAATAAAGATCCATCCACATTCAATTTCAGACTCATAAGATGGATCCATCAAAACCATCGGCTCTAGTAGAGTTGGTTGGAAACCATACTTGAGAAACAACTAGGGATAAATCTTCTCAATGTCAAAGACTTACTGATATTTTTAATCAGATCCCCTCACTCCATCACAAGAAACCTCACCCGCACCTATAATAGTATCCCAAAATATTGGATCTATACCAAGATTTGTTCTTAGAGTCCCACAAAACCCAAGATGCAGTAGAAAAAACCATCCCATGGATCAGAACCTCTATCCCCAATTTCCCCAAACCATGGAACATGCTCAAAATCACCCCCTTCTTGAGACCAAAGGAGGTGTGGAGATTTATACCCTGTTGCCGGAATGTCTAGACACCTATGGACAAATCACCCTGGTATAATAGTTGCTCTGATGTTTTCTATTATGGCATAATACAACATTGGCACCGGGAAGCTAGACATGCGCCTCTTTTCTGTACATTCTCATCCATTGGTATAGCATGATTCATCAGGTGCCAAACCAGGATGTTCATCTTCCCTAGAATATCTTTTCACTAAAGCTTTGAAACCCGCATGTCTATACCCATTCTTGAATGGATCATGTTCGTGAAATCACAATTGGAAAATCTACTATAAGAGGATCCCAAAAAATAACACTGGTATGGATTATCCAGTAATATGATGCTGTAAAAATACTCCCTTTTATCCTTGTTCAGAATCACATCAATGAAGCTCTGGTAAATAAAATTCTCATTAAATGAAATGGTTAGAAATGGGAAGCCTGGAATGTGAAGACTGGTTTCGGAGAAATCTGATTTCCAAAAGCTGATATCACGGTAACCAATAGTCCAACAGACACTTCCTTCCATTTTCAACATGTGACTAACCATGCATTGAGCAAGGACAGATATTTTCTTAGGATTCACGGACCATTTCCTCCAATCCTCCCCATATCTATCAGTGACGAATTTAGAACAAAGGTAGCTCCCTTAAAAAATATCCCATGTAAATCATTCCTATATAGCATGCATGGACTCTTCCACATCGTGAATACCATTAACCACATCATCAATAGGTCTATCCAATCGTTTCCATGAGGGCCAATGACAATACCCACTTGGTATTCATCCTAGAGTAAGGCAATCATATTATTTTCCATGATCCTGGTATTTCCCTTCAATAGAATAATAATAGACAACACATGCATTAGAATATAGGTGAGAACACTATTTATCATGGTGATCCTACCTCCAATGGAATGAAACTGATTTTTCCAACTGAAAATTCTCCGTGTGATCTAATTAATAATGTCATCAAAGAAATTTTTTTTGACTCTTCTATTGTATATGGGGGTTCCAAGACACACAATGGGCAGTTGGCGATGTTTAACACCCAACATGTCTTGGATAGTAGATACTAATCTTTCAGGGTACTTATTGGAAATGAAAACACCACACTTATGAGAATTCATTCTTTGACCACTCATCTTTCCAAAGATAGAAATAACATTAGAGAACCCAAATATTGATTTTTTTCCTACCATTAATGAAGAATAACATGTCGTCATCAAACATGAGATGAGAGACCATGCCATTCTCAAACCTGTTGTGAAAAGGAAGGATATTCCCATCCATAAGGCATTGTTGAATATTTCTTGTGAGTGCCTCTTGGGCCATGATAAATATAGTAGGATACAAGGAATCACCATTATAAACAACATGAAATGACTTAATGAAACCAATGGCCTTTCCCATAAGATAAATAGTGATTCATGGAGAAGTATAGTATCTAAACCACAAGTCACACACCCATTCATGGAAGAAAAATTTCATTATAACCATGAAAATAAATTTCCACTCTAATTTATCATTGGAATTATCCAAATTAAACTTAATCAGAATGTTGGTACCAACGATCTTTTTATTTATGTCATCGTCCATGTAACACCCCAAGCTTCTACGGTACGTTTCCCTTTGAATAATGCGATAGCGTGTGTTGTACGCAACCTCGAGTTCTAACACACACCACAACTAATTAAACTAGCCGTTGTGAATAGTAATACCTAATTTTTGAAATCATATATATTCTATATTTCAAAATGGACTTCATTTTTGGATTCGGAATATCAAAATTAGCCTAGGGTGAAATTTTGGTACATTTCGGATAACTTTCATATTTTGATGAATAGTGAAAATTTCTAAATTTTAATTAAAAACAACTTTTTTAATCAGAATAATTTATAGTGATAAATTATGAATTTGAGTGGTTTTAAAGTATATTTAGAATATATTTTTACCATTCAATTTAATGTTTATCATTGGACATAATTTTACAATTAAACCGAACATAAACAAGTGTCAATCTTTTGATAGTTATTATCTCTTAAAAACACGCTTTTTGTTTTGACAGCGGGAATTAATTTTAAATTAATTTCTGCCACTTCTGTGTTTTGAATTTAGGAAAATGCATTCCATATTTGGAATCAGGATGTTCAAATTGTGTAAATAGGTAACTTTTATTTTTACACATTTTGAATAATTACTGCGGTAAATATTTTATTTACCATGGTTAAAGGGTAAATCTGGTAAATAAGGGTTAAAAAAATAATATTATAATAATACAAAATTACCCTAAAACGTGTCTTAACCCTATTGGTTGATACATGGTCGACCATGGGAATCTTTGTGTTAATTTTGGGACCCCATGGATCCACTTGTAAGTGATAATGACACTTTATTTTAATTAAGTTAAAATGAATACAAAAATGACACAAGCATATATCTTTTAGAAGAACAATTTTTACATAGGGTTATACATGTTGGATTTTCGATTGTAAATATTCATTAGAAATCTAAAAAGATTTCCTACATCATGATAGTTTACTTATAATTTTTAGACATTAAATAATTTATTTTATTTATGACACAATGATGATGCAGTAATTACTATAATAGAAAACAATTAACATAATTGATATTATAAATACCCAAATAAATATAATATGAAACTTTTAATGAATTAAACTAATTTTCTAGGATAATATGATATATTAGTATTGATTTAATGGAATTTGTTCGAAGTAATCAATCTGTTATGAGTTTCACAAAAATCAACTATTGAATAGTGTCAAAATTGACATAAAAGAGTTCTTAAAACAAATATTATATTATTAATTGATATTAAATTCCTAAAAATCTAAGGCTCGGCCAAGAGACTTATATTATGATAGTTTAATCATTAATGGACCACTTGGGGGTCGCTTGGATGTATATAGTAAGTTTATTAACCATATTATATAAAAATACAAAGAGACATTGTAAAAGTGAAACTAATTAACTTAGAGTTAATACTTAAAGATAAGGTTAATATAAGTACCCAAACCTGTCTAAATTCTATTGGATGAGTTGTTTTCGACCTATCCCCACCTCATCCTTTGAATAGTCAACTTTGGAGCCTTTAGAAACCGAATATGAATTTATTATAAATTAATATTTCTAGCTTTTCCAAAGGTGCCCCTCACCCCTCTTATAAAAGGGCACTCCTCCTTCTCATTTCTTCACACCTTCAAAGGCTTTTGGTTCGGCCAAACTCTGCCCAAATAATCTCCCAACATCCCTCAATACAACATAGAGGCCTTAGTTAGATCAGAAAGCCAACCTAAGGAGCCCTTTTGATCAAATCAAAAGGAAGAACCCGAAGAAGAGGTAATGATTTCACCACCCTTTTCTAAGTTCATTTCTTCTTCCACTTCTTCTTCCTTTGTTCTTACCATTCTGAAATAATAACTCCAGTATCTCACATATACTGTGATGTTATTATAAATATGGTACAATCATATTCAGTATTCTATCCACCCTTTGAATAACATGTCACCATACGTGCGTACGTACGGCTTACCGTCTCCACGTCGTGGTGTAATTGTTATTCAATATAATATTATTTGGATGGGTATAATAATGATGTGTAACTCATGTAAAGAATAAATATAACATGTTAATGATTCTGTATATATGATATACCATCCATTTATATATTATTTTAATATCAAAAGAATGATATTGTCGCTCGTGCGTACGTACGGACTACCGTCTCCACGAACGCGATGAGATTCATTCTCCATCGTAACCATTAAAGCGTAATTATCATTTTATGATTTAAAAATGATGTTTAAGGACTTGATATCATTCTGGATATGAATAATATACAACCTATCCTTTACAAACATGTCTTACGTAACAAAACATATGAAAGAAAACAAGTAAGTTAACACCCGAAACAACGATAATACTAAGATATTATTATCAAATCAATATTAAAAGATCATATATGATATCATATTAATGTATATGATTCTTGTATAATTTAATAACAATTATTTCACCATTATACAGGAGGTTAACCTACCACAACCAAGGAAAAGTACAAGGTAAGGGTTATTTCACAATCTCTTCATTATCCGAGGTTGTATTATACGTAATAATCTACTGGGATCTCTTTATCATCCACATCCATGTTTCTTCGAAATGTATTTCAAAACATTTTTACTATTTACAAGAATATGGGTTAAAGTCATTTATACCATTTTTTGACTTTTTATAAGAGGTTTATAAAGGAATCATTCCGTCGTTTTCAAAACAAGGTCCTTTTTAACCTTTTCGACAGAATTGAGGTAAGAATGTTTTTTTTAACTTATACGGCGGGTGCGGTTATTTTACGCCGTTATAAAATCTTCAAAGCTTTTCTTACAAGCTTATAAGAATATTTTCAAAGAAAATGTTTTATTTTATATGGATCTTAAATGATTTCAAAATAAAAGGAGATATTTCTTTAAAAAGAATTTTGATTTCATCTATGTCAACATCCTTTGATGGATTTTAAGATTATTTGAAGTTGATTTATTATGATACAAAACTTCTATATTGTATTGAAGGTTTTGTGATATGTTTGACTGTGGATGTGCTATTTTTATACCATTCATAGTTTATTGTGAAAGTATTGACATTTCGTATGCTAGTTTTAATACGAATGTTTATGTTATGTTTAAACCTTTTCATATGGGAATGCATTGGACTTAATAAGTGACGGGTGGAGCCCGCTATAGCTCCTCGATGCATCGGTAGGTCTCATGAGACAAACTAGTGTCTTGGCACAAGGCCTTGACAAAATCTTATTTGTAGTCTTGGCACGAGGCCTTGGCTATGTGGTTATGATAGTCTGGCATTATGCATTCCAACATTATGAAAGTGGTTATTGATTTTTGCATGTGATTATTCGATTAGTAGAATATCCATGTGAATAAGTAAATGGCATTATTTCATTTTACTTTTGCCATACCATGTTGAAGTTCAATTTTAAAAGGCTTTTGTTTTAGTAATGCATTGCCTTAAATGTTTATTCTTATTTCTGAAAGTTTCCGCTATATTGTTATCCATACTGGGCATTTGAGCTCACCCCTTTTCTATGTTTTATTTTTTCCCCAGGATGTGAAGAAGTAAATTATGAATGACCTGCAGGGATATTATGAGGGGATAGTAGTGTGGATTATGGAGACATTATGTTGTTGTAGTAGTTTTTCATTTTATGATGTAATGTAAAACTTATGAATATATCTAGTGTTTCCAAGGCTACTAAACCAATCGGTCTTTCGAGATTTGATCTTTCTTGTGATCATGCCAATGTTATGTAATAATGCACCGACTCTGGGTAACTGGGGTCGGGGCGTTACAGTTGGTATCAGAGGAAGTTTAGTACAAACCTTGGAAGCTAGATTTAGATAAACTCTGATTAGAGCAGGTAGACCTAAGATGAACTTTGAGGATTAGTATAGAAGAACTTCCTAGAATTTTGGTATTGTAGAGATTTTGTGAGTTTTCCGAGCAATACATCCCTGTCTGGATACGAGCAGGTAGAGGCGGCTCTGGCACAGATGTACCTAGGGGTAAAACTCGAAAACACCGCTTTGAGCTAGACTCGAACGGGAACTGGTGCACGACAACGGGCCTTGCTGCACTCTTGGTTACGACACTCCCGGGGGATATGCTTAGGATAACTCTCATTATCTTTACAAATCATTATGAAGGGTTTATGAGTATATACTTCCTCAAAGAAAAACATTTTTATGATTATGGATTATATCCATAAATAGTTCAATTTATGTTAAGTGTTTTATAAGTATGGGATTATGTATTTTGATTCATAAACTGATCTAGTTTATGCCATTGTTTAGAAATGGCGCCTAGTGGAAGAAATGGAAACCATATCAATGCGCGCACTCCATGTAGGGATTGCCCTCCTGTTCAAGATAATTATAGTGGGGCTGGTGATGCAACTGGTGCCGATCAGCTAATCACCATACTGGGACAACTTACTTAGGTTATGAATAATAACCTTACCCGTATGGAGCACCCTGATCCGCAGCGTGGAGGATCAATGTTAGATCGATTCATGAGACAACAACCACCAACGTTCAATGGGGGTACAAATCCCTTAGTAGCTGAGCAATGGATATTTTCCCTAGAGAAAATATTTCAGGCTTTGGGGAGTAGTGAAAGGGAAAAAGTTACCATGGCAGTTTACCGCCTCACTGGAGATGCTGATCAATGGTGGTCATTGATTCAAAACATGAAGGAAGATGATGAAGTATCAAACATGGAATGGAGGGAGTTCAAAGATCTGTTTTTAGAAAAATACTTTCCTCGCGACCATCGAGCAGATATGGAAAGGCAATTTCTGAGTCTGAGACAAAAGGAGGATGATAATGTCACAAAGTATGAGGCTAACTTTACAAGGTTAGCGAGGTACGCTGGTGATTATATTCGCAACCCAAGAAGTAAGATTGATCGTTTCTTTGATGGGTTAAAACCATTTCTCCGTCGAGCATTAGTCTCACAATCCTTTTCATCGTACGAAGACATTGTCTCATGTGCTATCAAGACCGAAAAGGAATTCTCTAAGTCTTATGACTTTAAAGCAAAGCAAGAGAAGAAGAGACCTGCTGATCAATCTGGGAATGGAAATAAGGGGAAGAAGGGAAAGGTTGAATATCCATCTTGTGGTAAGTGCGGGAAGAAACACCCCGGTGCTTGCCTGAAGGGAATGGGAGTCTGTTACAAGTGTGGTGAAAAAGGCCACCAAGCTCATGATTGCAAGGGGAAGAAGGAAGCTACCAATGTTCAGTGCTACAATTGCAGGGAGATGGGGCATTATGAAAATGCATGTCCTAAGCGTCAGGAGAACTTACCTCAGAAAAGGCCAAGGGATCAAGGCCAGGCTTATGCTATCACTACTGCTGAGGTAGAAACTCCGAAAGACGTGGTGGCAGGTAATTTAATGGTTTCCTCAAGTTTAGCAAATGCATTATTTGATTCTGGATCATCGCATTGTTTCATATCTTCCCAGTTTGCTAAGAAAATTAGATATTTCCAATTTGATTTAATAAGGGAGTTGTCAGTTAAAACTCCTAAGGGAAGTATCGTTGCAACAAAGTTTTGTGAATCAGTCCCCATTAGAGCACATAAATTTTCTTTATCTGCTGATTTCATCGTCATACCTATGATTGAGTTTGATATAATCCTCGGTATGGACTGGCTTTCGGACTATGATGCGAAGATTTATTGTAAGAAGAAAGAGGTTACGATTCTTGATGATAATGATAAAGAACACCTTATTTTTAGAGCAGAATCGTCACCACCTAATTCTTATTTAGATCCACCCCCTGTAGCTCAACTTAATTCAATTATCGGGGAGGAAGAGACTGAAATAACTTTCGGTGAGGAAAGGAATGTTCAAATAGAAGATGTACCTATTGTGAAAGAATTTGTAGATGTATTTCCGGAAGATTTACCTGGACATCCTCCAGAACGAGAAGTTGAGTTTTCTATTGATTTGATTCCTGGATCAAGGCCTATATCGAAGACCCCTTATAGAATGGCCACTGTAGAGCTAGTCGAACTAAAGAAACAACTAGAGGAATTGAGTAATAAGGGATTTATTCGCCCTAGTGTTTCTCCATGGGGAGCCCCTGTTCTTTTTGTTAAAAAGAAAGATGGATCTATGAGGTTATGTATCGACTACAGGGAGATCAATGCTATAACGATAAAGAACAAGTATCCCCTACCTCGTATTGATGATTTATTTGACCAACTGCATGGAGCTCAATACTTTTCAAAGATTGACCTTCGATCTGGATACCATCAGTTGTGTGTGAAGAAGGAAGACATTCCGAAGACAGCATTTCGAACCAGGTATGGGCATTACGAGTTTACTGTAATGCCGTTTGGATTGACTAATGCACCCTCTGTATTCATGGATCTGATGAATAGAGTTTTCAAGGAGTATCTCGATGAATTTGTGGTGGTATTTATTGATGATATCTTGGTATACTCCAAAACCTACAAAGATCATGAAAATCACTTGCGCATTATCTTGAAGACTCTGAGGAGGCATGAATTATATGGAAAGTTTAGCAAGTGTGAATTCTGGCTTCAGGAGATTTCTTTTCTTGGCCATATTGTCTCTAAAGATGGAATCTCTGTTGATCCTTCTAAGACCAAGGCAATCCAAGAATGGCCAGCACCTACGAATATAACTGAGGTACGTAGTTTTATTGGTTTGGCAGGTTATTATCGACGTTTCGTCCAGAATTTTGCCCGATTGGCTAACCCATTAACGAAGCTCACACGTAAAGGGGTTAAATTTGTTTGGACAAAAGAGTGTGAAGAATGTTTCGAAGAACTGAAGAGAAGATTAGTCAATTCTCCTATATTGACTCTACCATCGGGGAATGATGGGTTCGTTATTTATAGTGATGCATCGAAGAAAGGACTTGGCTGTGTCCTTATGCAGAATGATAGAGTTATTGCCTATGCATCACGACAGTTGAAAATTCATGAACAAAACTATCCTACTCATGATCTTGAGTTAGCAGCTGTGATCTTTGCTTTGAAGATATGGAGGCACTACCTCTATGGTGAAAAATGTGAGATTTATACTGATCACAAGAGTTTGAAGTATATTTTCTCACAAAAAGAACTCAACATGAGGCAAAGGAGATGGCTTGAATTACTCAAGGATTATGATTGTACGATACACTACCACCCGGGGAAGGCAAACAAGGTGGCAGATGCTTTGAGCAGAAAAGACCATGGAGTTCTGAACATGATGAGAATTGAAAGGGATCCAATTTTCATGGATCTAGTGAAGATGGACATGGGAATAACCAGGGAAGGTGAAACATCAATGCTTTTTCAAATGGTTGCCAAACCATCTTTACTAGAAAGGATTAAGAGTTCTCAGACCGATGATGAAGAATTTCAGAAGAAGATTAAAGCTGTGAATGATGGGAGATTGAGAGACTTTGTGTATGAAGATGGAATTTTGAAATTCGGGAAGAGACTTTGTGTTCCCAATATACCTGATCTAAAAAGGGAATTGCTGGATGATTCTCATAGTTCCAATTTCTCTATACACCCTGGGAGCACCAAAATGTATCGAGATTTGAAAGAACATTTTTGGTGGGACAACATGAAGAGGGAGATTGCTGATTTTGTGTCAAGATGTATGGTTTGTCAACAAGTGAAAGCTGGAAGGCAACAGCCTGGAGGAGTCATGCAACCTCTTCCCATACCGGAGTGGAAATGGGACAATATTACGATGGACTTTGTCATGGGGCTACCAAAGACTCCTAGAAGGAACGATGCAATATGGGTTATTGTTGATCGTCTTACCAAGTCAGCACATTTTCTTGCTATAAGAGAAGATCTACCCCTGGAACGTCTAGCAAGACTATATATTAATGAAGTTGTGAGACTTCATGGAGTACCCCTATCGATTGTTTCTGATCGTGATCCCCGTTTTACTTCAAGATTTTGGAAAAGTCTTCAGAAATCCCTAGATACTGAACTTCATTTGAGCACTGCTTACCACCCTCAGACAGACGGACAATCAGAACGGACTATTCAGACCTTAGAAGACATGTTGAGATCTTGCTCACTTGACTTTCAGGGTATGTGGGATCAATATTTACCACTGGTAGAATTTTCCTATAACAATAGCTTCCATTCGAGTATACAGATGGCACCATATGAAGCGTTATACGGAAAGAGATGTCGTACACCAACCTGTTGGGATGACGTTGGTGAAAGAAAACTTGAAGGCCCAGAGCTGGTGGAGGAAACGGTGGAAAAGGTGAAAGTAATCCAAAATCACATTAAAGCAGCTCAAAGTAGGCAGAAGAGCTATGCCGATAATCGAAGGAAGGATTTGGAATTTCAAATCGGTGATCATGTTTTCCTGAAGGTATCTCCATGGAAGGGAGTCATACGTTTTGGTAAGAAAGGTAAATTGAGTCCCAGGTACATCGGACCTTTCGAAATTCTAGAACGAATTGGGGTTGTGGCTTACCGATTGGCAATGCCGCCAAGCCTCTCCAAAGTTCACGATGTGTTCCACGTATCTCTGTTGAGGAAATACATGCCTGACCCAATGCATGTACTCACCTATGAGGAATTAGAACTGGAACCCGATCTTTCCTATTGCGAAGAGCCCATCAAGATTCTTGATACGAGAGAACAAGTGCTGAGAAACCGGACGACGCGTCTGGTAAAAGTTTTGTGGAGGAATCATAAGATGGAAGAGGCAACGTGGGAACCCGAGGAACTTATGATGAAGAACCACCTGAGTCTTTTTATGCAGTAATACCCTAGAAATTGCGAGGACGCAATTATTTGAAGGAGGGGAGAATGTAACACCCCAAGCTTCTACGGTACGCTTCCCTTTGAATAATGCGATAGCGTGTGTTGTACGCAACCTCGAGTTCTAACACACACCACAACTAATTAAACTAGCCGTTGTCAATATTAATACCTAATTTTTGAAATCATATATATTCTATATTTCAAAATGGACTTCATTTTTGGATTCGGAATATCAAAATTAGCCTAGGGTGAAATTTTGGTACATTTCGGATAACTTTCATATTTTGATGAATAGTGAAAATTTCTAAATTTTAATTAAAAACAACTTTTTTAATCAAAATAATTAATAGTGATAAATTATGAATTTGAGTGGTTTTAAAGTATATTTATAATATATTTTTACCATTCAATTTAATTTTTATCATTGGACATAATTTTACAATTAAACCGAACATAAACAAGTGTCAATCTTTTGATAGTTATTATCTCTTAAAAACACGCTTTTTGTTTTGACAGCGGGAATTAATTTTAAATTAATTTCTGCCACTTATGTGTTTTGAATTTATGAAAATGGATTCCATATTTGGAATCAGGATGTTCAAATTGTGTAAATAGGTAACTTTTATTTTTACACATTTTGAATAATTACTGCGGTAAATATTTTATTTACCATGGTTAAAGGGTAAATCCGGTAAATAAGGGTTAAAAAAATAATATTATAATAATACAAAAATTACCCTAAAACGTTTCTTAACCCTATTGGTTGATACATGGTCGACCATGGGCATATTTGTGTCAATTTTGGGACCCCATGGATCCACTTGTATGTGATAATGACACTTTATTTTAATTAAGTTAAAATGAATACAAAAATGACACAAGCATATATCTTTTAGAAGAACAATTTTTACATAGGGTTATACATGTTGGATTTTCGATTGTAATAATTCATTAGAAAGCTAAAAAGATTTCCTACATAATGATATTTTACTTATAATTTTTAGACATTAAATAATATATTTTATTTATGACACCATGATGATGCAGTAATTACTATAATAGTAAAGAATTAACATAATTGATATTATAAATACCCAAATAAATATAATATGAAACTTTTAATGAATTAAACTAATTTTCTAGGATAATATGATATATTAGGATTGATTTAATGGACTTTGTTCGAAGTAATCAATCTGTTATGAGTTTCACAAAAATCAACTATTGAATAGTGTCAAAATTGACATAAAAGAGTTCTTAAAACAAATATTATATTATTAATTGATATTAAATTCCTAAAAATCTAAGGCTCGGCCAAGAGACTTATATTATGATAGGTTAATCATTAATGGACCACTTGGGGGTCGCTTGGATGTATATAGTATGTTTATTAACCATATTATATAAAAATACAAAGAGACATTGTAAAAGTGAAACTAATTAACTTAGAGTTAATACTTAAAGATAAGGTTAATATAAGTACCCAAACCTGTCTAAATTCTATTGGATGAGTTTTTTTCGACCTATCCCCACCTCATCCTTTGAATATTCAACTTTGGAGCCTTTAGAAACCGAATATGAATTTATTATAAATTAATATTTCTAGCTTTTCCAAAGGTGCCCCTCACCCCTCTTATAAAAGGGCACTCCTCCTTCTCATTTCTTCACACCTTCAAAGCCTTTTGGTTCGGCCAAACTCTGCCCAAATAATCTCCCAACATCCCTCACTACAACATAGAGACCTTAGTTAGATCAGAAAGCCAACCTAAGGAGCCCTTTTGATCAAATCAAAAGGAAGAACCCGAAGAAGAGGTAATGATTTCACCACCCTTTTCTAAGTTCATTTCTTCTTCCACTTCTTCTTCCTTTGTTCTTACCATTCTGAAATAATAACTCCAGTATCTCACATATACTGTGATGTTATTATAAATATGGTACAATCATATTCAGTATTCTATCCACCCTTTGAATAACATGTCACCATACGTGCGTACGTACGGCTTACCGTCTCCACGTCGTGGTGTAATTGTTATTCAATATAATATTATTTGGATGGGTATAATAATGATGTGTAACTCATGTAAATAATAAATATAACATGTTAATGATTCTGTATATATGATATACCATCCATTTATATATTATTTTAATATCAAAAGAATGATATTGTCGCTCGTGCGTAAGTACGGACTACCGTCTCCACGAACGCGATGAGATTCATTCTCCATCGTAACCATTAAAGCGTAATTATCATTTTATGATTTAAAAATGATGTTTAAGGACTTGATATCATTCTGGATATGAATAATATACAACCTATCCTTTACAAACATGTCTTACGTAACAAAACATATGAAAGAAAACAAGTAAGTTAACACCCGAAACAACGATAATACTAAGATATTATTATCAAATCAATATTAAAAGATCATATATGATATCATATTAATGTATATGATTCTTGTATAATTTAATAACAATTATTTCACCATTATACAGGAGGTTAACCTACCACAACCAAAGAAAAGTACAAGGTAAGGGTTATTTCACAATCTCTTCATTATCCGAGGTTGTATTATACGTAATAATCTACTGGGATCTCTTTATCATCCACATCCATGTTTCTTCGAAATGTATTTCAAAACATTTTTACTATTTACAAGAATATGGGTTAAAGTCATTTATACCATTGTTTGACTTTTTATAAGAGGTTTATAAAGGAATCATTCCGTCGTTTTCAAAACAAGGTCCTTTTTAACCTTTTCGACAGAATTGAGGTAAGAATGTTTTTTTTAACTTATACGGCGGGTGCGGTTATTTTACGCCGTTATAAAATCTTCAAAGCTTTTCTTACAAGCTTATAAGAATATTTTCAAAGAAAATGTTTTATTTTATATGGATCTTAAATGATTTCAAAATAAAAGGAGATATTTCTTTAAAAAGAATTTTGATTTCATCTATGTCAACATCCTTTGATGGATTTTAAGATTATTTGAAGTTGATTTATTATGATACAAAACTTCTATATTGTATTGAAGGTTTTGTGATATGTTTGACTGTGGATGTGCTATTTTTATACCATTCATAGTTTATTGTGAAAGTATTGACATTTCGTATGCTCGTTTTAATACGAATGTTTATGTTATGTTTAAACCTTTTCATATGGGAATGCATTGGACTTAATAAGTGACGGGTGGAGCCCGCTATAGCTCCTCGATGCATCGGTAGGTCTCATGAGACAAACTAGTGTCTTGGCACAAGGCCTTGAAAAAATCTTATTTGTAGTCTTGGCACGAGGCCTTGGCTATGTGGTTATGATAGTCTGGCATTATGCATTCCAACATTATGAAAGTGGTTATTGATTTTTGCATGTGATTATTCGATTAGTAGAATATCCATGTGAATAAGTAAATGGAATTATTTCATTTTACTTTTGCCATACCATGTTGAAGTTCAATTTTAAAAGGCTTTTGTTTTAGTAATGCATTGCCTTAAATGTTTATTCTTATTTATGAAAGTTTCCGCTATATTGTTATCCTTACTGGGCATTTGAGCTCACCCCTTTTCTATGTTTTATTTTTTCCCCAGGATGTGAAGAAGTAAATTATGAATGACCTGCAGGGATATTATGAGGGGATAGTAGTGTGGATTATGGAGACATTATGTTGTTGTAGTAGTTTTTCATTTTATGATGTAATGTAAAACTTATGAATATATCTAGTGTTTCCAAGGCTACTAAACCAATCGGTCTTTCGAGATTTGATCTTTCTTGTGATCATGCCAATGTTATGTAATAATGCACCGACTCTGGGTAACTGGGGTCGGGGCGTTACAGTCCATTTCCTGGGAAATCACAATGGCCCCCTGAATACTTCTTCCTTTAAAAAAACAATGTTTCTCTTTAGAAGTGATTCTTGGAGTAACATTAAAAATCATTTTGTTTATGTTGAGCCCTCTAGAAGATTGCTGATTTCATGTTTATAACTGATGTTTTAATAATCACAAATCATCACAACTCATTGATGCTTAATCTGGTTTGATGTCTCATAAACATAATTCCAATCTATGAATGAATCAGTTATCATGCTTTTAACTATGCTTATTGACTTACAAAGTATGTTGGAAGTCTTCTGGATTCAACAGATATCAGATTCACCGATCCATCAGACTCACCGATCCATCAGACTCACCGATCAATCAGAGTCACCGATCCATCAGAGTCACTGATCCATCAGACTCACCGATCCATCAGACTCACCGATCAATCAGAGTCACCGATCCATCAGAGTCACCGATCCATCAGACTCACCGATCCATCAGACTCACCGATCAATCAGAGTCACCGATCCATCAGACTCACCGATCAATCAGACTCACCGATCCATCAGAGTCACCGATCCAAGGACTCACCGATGCAAATGAGTCACCGATGCAAATGAGCCACCGATGCAAATGAGTCACCGATGCAAATGAGTCACTGATGCAAATGAGTCACCGATCCAAGGACTCCCCGATGCAAATGACTCACCGATCAGATGACAGACCGATGCTGATCAAAATGACTCACCGATCAGATGACAGACCGGTGCTGATCTATCTGAGTCACCGATCATTACTCTAATGCTGATGACATACCGATCTCTTGAACAGTCATAAACAACTGTTTGAATTTCTTTATCTTTATCTTTATTTATTCTAACCAACGGTCATATTAGTTATATTTTAATACCCTGACAATTAATTAATAAAGGTTGTCGAATGTCAGGAAACCGTACCTCGTACCTGCGGAAAGGAAACCTTTTTGTCCTACGGAGCACGTGATGTAAATACAAGGAGACTCTGCTGAAGAGCGTGTGAAGCATTGAAGAAAGAAGCACAGTAGAGAAAAGTGAAGAAGAAAAAAAACGAAGAAGAGAGAGACAACACACACAGAGACAAGGAAGCATACGACATACTCAAGAAGAGGTCTATGCATACATGAAGAACCAAGCAGACAGAATCATATATACAATCAAGCCTACTCAAGAAGAGTGGTGTGAATACAATAGAATATTGAAGAGCTTCATCGACTACATTCCACTTCCTATGAACCTGAAGCATACGACACTCTGCTTCTCAAACAAAATTGAGAAGAGGACTCAGAATCACTTCTGATTAATTCCAAAACGAGTCCAGTGCTACACTGAAATCACTAGAGCCATTTCTAAACTCTACATCTCTGCTCTGTGATTTATTTATTATACATTTTGAGCAGTGTGTGTTATCTGCTGTATTAAACACACACACTGACTCCTGTACTTTCACTGGAGGATCTGTAAATCCTCAGCAAACCTTTTACACTTCACTTCCCACTGTGGATAGTGGTAGAGGTCTTGTGACCTGGACAGCTGGCTGCTGTTGTTTGTTTTTCCCACGTAGAACTGTGGTAGAGGTCTTGTGACCTGGACAGTGTGTTCACTGTTGTTAACCCCGATCCAGGGTGTGGATCACTTTTATATAAACTTTTGAGAGGACTAAGTCTCGGCTTGAGACTGAACCTCTTGGTTACTTCTCTGTGTTTACAGTTACTCTATATCCATACTATACATATTTATTTCATATTCCGCTGCTATTACTTTGAAATATAATCTATCTTCAAAGCTACTTTGATAATTAAATTCGCAAGTGTTTATATTTATTATAAATCAGTAAATTAGTTTCAAAAGTTAATTTAATCATAAGATTAAGTTAACTGAGAACTAATCAATCTTTGAGAAGCTAATTGAACCTTTATAATCTATATAAATTCACTACAGTTTAATTTGTTTTTGAAATTGGGGGATTTTATTAGAAAATGTTTTTAACAGAAAATTTTAATTGGAACTCAATTCACCCCCCTCTTGAGTGTCCACTCCGACCAACACTTGGTATCAGAGGAAGTAAATACTTTCTAAAAGTGCTCTGCTTTTGACCTGTGATTTTAGTTGTATTTTAAAGTTCTTAAAATTTCTGTTATTTCTAAATTATTATCTCTTTAAAATTCTTTTTTTGTAATATCATGGATAATAGACTTGAGGGTGCTGCTACTAACCGGCCACCTTTTTTCAATGGAACTAATTATGCTCAGTGGAAACTGAAAATGAAAATTCATCTAGAAAGCATAGGTTTTGATATTTGGACTGCTATTGAATCTGAATACAAAATTCCCACTACTGCTAGATCTACTTGGGATGAACCTACAAAGACTGCTTACAATAACAATTGTAAAGCTATGAATGCTCTGTAATGTGCTCTAGGAGATGAAGAGTTTAATAGAATTCCTGCATGTAAAACTGCATATGAAATTTGGGATACCTTAGTTGTTTCTCATGAAGGAACAACTAATGTTAAGGAGATGAGATTGAATACCTATACTATTAAGTATGATAATTTTAAGATGAAGCCTGATGAACCCATTTCTGATATGTATCTCAGGTTCAATGAAATTTTCAACACAATGACCTCTCTGGGAGAGGATGTTCCAGCAAAGGAACAAATTATGAGAATTTTGAGATGTCTACCTGAAAGATGGAGAGGAACCTCTGTCTCCATTAGGGAATCCTGTGACATTGCTGCTCTACCTGTTAAGGAATTAATTGGTAAGCTGATGATGTATGAAGAAGAGCTTAAAGTAAATAAAGAAGAAGATGATGAACCGAAAAGGAAGTCTATTGCCTTCAAGACTACAACCTCAAAGAATAAGGATAAGGAAAAGCTTCAAGCTATCAATGAAAGTTCAAGCAGTGAGGAAAGTGAGAATGATTCTGACAGTGATGATGAGATGGCTCAAATAGCCAGGAGATTCAAAAAGTTCTATAGGAAAAAGAAATTCTTTAGGAAACCAAATTACAAGGGAAAGTATGACCAACAAGGCAAATGGAAAAAGGATTGGAAGATGAACGACAAATCAGATGATGTTGTCTGCTATGAGTGTAAGAGGAAAGGACACATTAAAGCCGACTGTCCAAAGCTGAAGTATAAAAAGAAATATGAATACAAGAATAACAAGTACAAGAAGGCCATGAAGGCTACTTGGAGTGCTTCAGAAGATAGCACAAGTGAAGCTGAATCTTCAGACTCTGAAAAGAATCGGGCCAACATGGGTTTCATGACAAACACTTCTGAGGTAACATCAGAGACTCCTGCTTTTAAGTCATACTATTCTGGAGAAGATTCTGACTCAGAAAACATGTCAAAATCTGAATTGTTTGAATACTGTGACATGCTAGAAGAAACATGTAATGAGCTTAAAGATAAATATAAAGGTCTAAAGAAACAGTATGCTTTAAGTGTTAAGAATAAATCTGATCTGGATATAGAAGTAGAAAAGAATGCTCAGCTGCTTAAAGAGAACACTGAACTAAAATTGTCTAATGAGAAACTCAAGAAAGACTTAGAGAAGTTCACCAATGGTAAAAATACTCTAACACAAATGCTAGGAAAGCAAGTTTCACCTAGATACACTACTGGTATAGGATACAAACCTGGACAAAGGAAAGTTGCCAAAACTAGATTCATTCCTAAATCTGGACAGAAGATAGTTAATTCTGGAACTTCTTATGCCTCAACCAGTTATATTCATAGTTATGAATCTAATAAGGTTTATCTTTCAAAGGATGTTATTTCTACAAATTATATGAGACCCATTAGACAAATATGGGTACCTAAAGTGTTATTGGCTAACCTGTCTGGACCCAAGAAGATCTGGGTACCAAAATCATCTTCCATCTAAATCTGTTTTGTAGGAGACCTGCTTGAAGAGCTGTTACAAGAAGATATGGTATTTAGACAGTGGGTGCTCAAGACACATGACTGGAGATTATTCTTGCTTGAAGAGCTTAATAAAAGTTGATGGAGGATTTGTCACTTTTGGTGATAACTCTTAAGGAAAAATCATCGGCCTAGGCCAGATTGGTAACACAGATTCAATTTTGATTTCTAAAGTTTTATTTGTTGATGGACTTAAATATAACCTGTTAAGAATTTCTCAGTTATGTGATGATGGTTTTCATGTTATATTTGAAAATGATTCTTGCAATGTTTTTAACTCTAAAAATGTTTTAGTATTTTCTGCTTTAAGAAGTGAAAATGTTTATGCTGTTGATTTAGATTCTTTAGCTAAACAGAACATTCCTTGTTTAAATGCTTTTCATAAAGAGTCTTGGCTTTGGTACAGAAGATTAGGACACTGCAATGTGCACTCACTTAGAAAACTTTCTAGGAAGAACTTGGTTAGAGACTTACCCAAACTTGAATTTCCAGCAGACAAAGTTTGTAATCCATGTCAAAAGGGAAAACAACACAAAGTTTCTTTTAAATCAAAGAAAGAAGTTTCAACTTCTCAACCACTTGAACTGGTTCACATGGATTTGTTTGGACCATCAAGAGTTTCTAGTTTAAATGGGAAGCACTATGTCTATGTTCTTGTAGATGACTTTTCTAGATATACTTGGGTATATTTTCTAGCTCACAGAAGTGAAGCTTGTTCTTACTTTGTTAAATACTCCAAGTCTGTAGAAAATCTTAGTGGACTCAAGATTAAGACCCTAAGAAGTGATCATGGTCGTGAGTTTGAAAATCAATATTTTGAATCTTACTGCTCACTCAATGGCTATTCTCATAACTTTTCTGCCCCTAGGACACCCCAACAGAATGGTGTAGTAGAAAGAAGAAACAGAACCCTGCAAGAAATTGCTAGAACCATGCTCAATGAATATGACCTGCCAATTTACTTTTGGGCTGAAGCTGTTAATACAGCTTGTTATGTCATTAATAGAGTCTTGATCAGACCTGTTCTAAAGAAAACCCCTTATGAGTTGTGGAACCATAGGAAACCTAAGGTAAACTACTTCAAAGTTTTTGGCTGCAAAGTCTTTATTCTGAATACTAAAGATAATCTGGATAAATTTGCATCCAAGAGTGATGAAGGAATTTTCCTAGGTTACTCTATCTCTAGTAAAGCCTATAGAGTTTTCAATAAGAGAACCAAATGTGTGGAAGAATCTGTTCACATCAAATTTGATGAAACTGATCCACATGAGCCTAAAACCTCCCTTGGGAATCATGAAGAAGATTTGTCTATTCTGGACCTTAATGATAAATCTAAAGAACCTGTTATAAAAGCATCCAGTTCTGGACATTCTCCAGAATCTGCTTCTGTTGAACCTAAATCTCTAGATGAACCTGAAATTTCTAGCCCTATCTTTTCAAGACCATCTAGGACTCTAAAGAATCATCCCTTAGATGCTGTTGTAGGAAATCTAGATAGAGGAACACAAACTAGAGCTTCTCTAAGAAACCAGGTTGAACATCAATCTTTTCTTTCACAGTCAGAACCTAAAAATATCAATGATGCTATCAATGATGAATTTTGGGTAATGGCTATGAAAGAAGAATTAAATCAGTTTGAAGGAAACAAAGTCTGGGAATTAGTCGACAGACCTAAGGACACTTTGACAATAGGCACAAAATGGGTGTTTAGAAATAAAGTAGATGAATCTGGAAATATAGTCAGAAACAAAGCTAGACTAGTTGCACAAGGATATAGTCAAGAATAAGGTATAGAATATGAGGAAACTTTTTCACCTGTAGCTAGACTAGAAGCCATTAGGATCTTACTAGCATATGCTGCACATCTGGATTTCAAATTATATCAAATGGATGTTAAAAGTGCATTTCTAAATGGTTTAATAATTGAAGATGTTTTTGTAGAACAACCACCTGGATTTACTAATCCCCATTTTCTAAATCAAGTTTTTAAACTTTCTAAAGCTTTATATGGTTTGAAACAAGCTCCAAGAGCTTGGTATGATAGACTTAGCAATTTCCTTATTTCAAAAGGTTTTACTAAAGGGATTGCTGATCCAACTCTTTTCATTAAACGAATTTCTAAAGATGTTTTAGTTGTACAAATATATGTTGATGATATTATTTTTGGATCTTCTAAAAACTCCTTATGTATTGATTTTTCAAAGGTTATGCAAAATGAATTTGAAATGAGCTTAATGGGAGAGCTTAAGTATTTTCTTGGATTTCAAATCTTTCAAACTAAAAATGGTATTATTTTAAATCAAAGTAAATATACAAAGGATCTTTTAAAACGTTTTGGATTGGATAGTATTAAGGAAAGTAATACACCTATGAGTACCACCTGTAAATTGGATGTTGATGAAACTGGGAAACCAGTTGATCAAACCAATTACAGAGGTATGATTGGAAGCTTACTTTATCTTGCTGCTAGTCGACCAGATATTATGTTTAGTGTGTGTATGTGTGCTAGATTTCAAGCTAATCCTAAAGAATCACACTTATTAGCTGTTAAACGGATTTTTAAGTATCTTAAGTATACTATAAATTTAGGTTTGTTTTACCCAAAAGGACAATCCTTTGAGTTAATGAGTTATTCAGATGCTGACTTTGCTGGTTGTAAGTTAGATAGAAAAAGCACATCAGGAACATGTCATTTTCTTGGAAAATCCCTAGTATCATGGTGTAGTAAGAAACAGAATTCAGTTTCATTGTCTACTGCCGAGGCAGAATACATAGCTGCTGGAAGTTGCTGTGCACAAATTTTGTGGATGAAACACACTCTATTGGATTATGGATTTGATCTTAAACATGTTTCAATTAACTGTGACAACACTAGTGCAATCACCTTATCCAAGAACCCTGTGTATCACTCTAGAACTAAGCACATTGATTTCAGACATCACTTTCTAAGAGATCATTACCAGAAGGGTGATATTTCTCTAGAATTTGTTAGTTCTGAAAATCAATTAGCTGACATCTTCACAAAGCCCTTATGCTCTGAAAGAATGAAATTTATTAAACATGAATTGTGTATGACTGATCGGTGAAACTGATCTGTGAAACTGATCTGTGAAACTGATCTGTGAAACCGATCTGTGAAACTGATCTGTGAAACTGATCTGTGAAACTGATCTGTGAAACTGATCCGTGAAACCGATCTGTGGAACCGATCTGTCACACTGTTCTGTCAAATCGATTTTTTTTTTAAAATACATTTTATTAATTAGTAAATTACTTTTTATGGGAACCCTAAATGATAAAATAAATGATACGCGGCTATTTATCTTCCCTAAACCTTTGACCTTTCATTTCCCGTTGAACCTCTCAACCTCTCTTCCCCTCTGCTTCGAACCTTCGAACCTTCGAACTCCTGCCTCTCCAAAATCCTCGAATGGCTAAGCAAAAGAGACCGAGCAAAGGACCAGATATCCATGTACCTTCAAAGCGTGCTCGATGCGAGTCGAGCAGTACCTCTCAACGCTCAATAAATCCGATCCTGAAAGCTCGGATTGTAGCTGTAGAAAAAGAAGTAAACTCGGCGTGGCTTCTGTCAAGTAAGTCCCTGTTGCTACAAGTTCTTAATTCGCAAGGATGGATAGACTGGTTTTCAGACAACGCCCGAATAGATTATCCAAAGCTAGTACATGAGTTTTACATGAACCTGAAAATCACGCTTGATGGTGTGGAAGCTGCTAGGATGTCGTCTATTGTAAAAGGAAAGAAAATATCTTTCTCATCTAAGCAGTGGGCTGAATGTTTAAACGTACCTCATGAAGGTCGATATGAGGACTATGCTGGCAATATACCCCCAGTCACTGACTATTTTTCTTATGAGCTAGCGCTAGAGCTTCTAACTGGAAACAGAGAATCGAGGAGAATCACAGCTTCAGAATTAGATGGTGAAAGCAGACTCCTATTCATGTTTATTCAGCACCAACTTTGCCCTCGAAGAGGAGATTTTGCTGCTGTTAAGTATCAAGATGTTTTTCTATTGTTTCTTCTCAAAACCCATGAAAAGATAAACCTGTGTAGATATGTGATGGTCCACATAGCTAGTATGCTGAAACCTTCCAAGAAATCCACAGCGTTGTTTTATTCAAAAATGATATCTACTATGCTCCAGAATCTGGAATGTGTTGATGAAGATGATGAAGTTGTTGAAACAGAGCGTACCTTCTGTCTCAACAAAGAGATCTGCAAGAGGATGAAAATCAATTGGAATCCATGGAAGAAGTGCTGGGTTGCAGATGAAGATAAGTTGTATGAAGCCTACAATCCCATAAATCATGGCAAGAGGCCAAAGGATTTGAGAGATCCTAGATTAAAACCAGATGAGGAACCAATTTATTCTGATGATGATGAACAAGAAAAAGCTGCAACTGAAGAAGGAAGTGTGTCTTCTCCTGATGATAGGAGTGATCCAGACACTGCTAGCCCCAAGAAAAGAATAGAATTTGGACCTGCTAGTCCACCCTTAACCCTACCAGAGTCTGAACCTATTCTTGATGATGAAGAAGATTCCGATACTGAGGAATATCCCAGTGAAGCCTCTGAGCGGAGTAATAATGAGCAAGGTGATGCTGATGACAATCATGGTGGTGATGATGATGATGCTGATGATGTTGAAGCTGCTGTTGATGGTGTTAACAGACCAGTGGATGGTCTTGCTGAAGATCAAGTAGAACAACCTCAGTCAGTACCAGAAATCCATATCAGTGACAAACCTGATTCATCAAAAATTAGTGGAACAGCAAGCTATGAAAAACCCAACTACACCCTGTGTGCTGCTGTTTGGGATGACTACCCTGGATATGCTGTTTTGGGCTTAGAATATTCTAAAGAAGAAGACGAATTGCCAGAATCTGCTGCAGCTGTGAAAAGGAACCTTCCAAGAGAAGCAAGGTCTATTCCTACTGTTGATCCTGTACATGTGAATTTACCTGGTTCTGAAATCTCTCGAGCTGATCTTGATAAGTTCAAGACTGAATTGCTATCCACTGTGAGAGATATAGTCAGAGAAGAACTTTCCAATGCCCTTCATCAAGTATCTCTGCAAGTTTCTGAAAATTCCTTGAAAGCTTTTTCAACTGCAGTCTCAGATGTTCTCAAGCCAGACTTGACTGCTACTGGTGAATTTGTTTGTAGGCACATAGCCTCTTTGACTCAAACTTTGAAGGATCTCCAAGTTAGCTTACTTTCTCTATCAAATGAGTTCAGATCAACCATCTCTGGTATGATGGAAGTTTTGAGAAATCTGATTGAACATCTCAACAAGTCTGACCTGAGGAAGTTGAAAGCTGAACTAACTCATATAGTCGGCCAAGCCAGTACAGGCAAGGTAACCAAAATCACTACCCGTGAGATAGAAGCTCTCAGAGAAGTTGTGCATGCAGAGCTAGCTGCTGTAAGACAAATTCTTGACTTAGAATCTTTGAGGAAGATGAAAGATCTCTGTGATAATAGTCATAATATGACCTTAGTATATTCAGCAGATGCTAAGAATGCCCTGCAAGAGATCAAGGAAAAAGTTGATACTTAATTCTCCAAGATTTATACAAAACATGAGATGGCTGCAAACTTCCAAGTCTTGGCAGAGAATCTGAAATTACCTCCAGTCACTCAGGCCTTCAACACTCAAGTTCGCCAATTGCAAGATTTTGTCCCTTCCTTGGCACAGTTCATGGAAAACAAGGATGATTTTGAAAAAGCTATGAAGTATGGAGCAGAAGTCATTCAGGACTTCATTCATCTGTTGAAGCCTTACTTGGATGCACAGGCCACTGCAATTGTACTCCCTACTTCTGAACCTCTCAGTGCCTCTGATGTCGCTCCGAATCAGATGTCTGTTGCCCAAGCTCTCTCTCAGTTGCGGCCAGTCTCTCAGAAAGCTTCTCATCCAGCTCCTGCTCCTTCTCAACAACCCTCTGTGACACCTCCAACTGCACCTGCCAGAGTTGTCCTGCCGCCACTTCAGCTCCGTGAACCACAGCCTGTCTCCAAGCCTTCTACCTTACCTACCATTGATCCAAAGGATAAAGGGAAATCCCCTTTGTATCCCAACAAATAGCCATGTATTGTTTTTGATGGGGTGATCTATGTATTGCTTATCTTTTTCTGTGACTTTATCAAATTTGTTTTTCCTTTGTGTTATGTTCTATCCTCTCTGCACCCTGCTTCTCTTTTCCCTTATCTGTTTTCTCTCCTTTTTGATTATTCCAAAGGGGGAGAAAGATATATATAATGGGAGAAAGATATATATAATGGGAGAAAGATATATATAATGGGAGAAAGATATATATAATGGGTGAAATATATATCTAAGGGGGAGTACTCTATATATATGAAGAGGGAGATCAATATCTCAGGGGGAGAAATCTGAATACTATATATATGGGAATGATATTTTAAGAGGGAGATTTTTTTTTATTATTTTTTTATTTTTATTTTTTTTTATTTTATATATATATGAAGATTTGTGATTATCAAAAAGGGGGAGATTGTTGAGCCCTCTGGAAGATTTCTGATTTCATGTTTATAACTGATGTTTTAATAATCACAAATCATCACAACTCATTGATGCTTAATCTGGTTTGATGTCTCATAAACATAATTCCAATCAATGAATGAATCAGTTATCATGCTTTTAACTATGCTTATTGACTTACAAAGTATGTTGGAAGTCTTCTGGATTCAACAGATATCAGAATCACCGATCCATCAGACTCACCGATCCATCAGACTCACCGATCAATCAGAGTCACCGATCCATCAGAGTCACAGATCCATCAGACTCACCGATCCATCAGACTCACCGATCAATCAGAGTCACCGATCCATCAGAGTCACCGATCCATCAGACTCACTGATACATCAGACTCACCGATCAATCAGAGTCACCGATCCATCAGACTCACCGATCAATCAGACTCACCGATCCATCAGAGTCACCGATCCAAGGACTCACCGATGCAAATGACTCACCGATGCAAATGAGCCACCGATGCAAATGAGTCACCGATGCAAATGAGTCGCCGATGCAAATGAGTCACCGATCCAAGGAATCACCGATGCAAATGACTCACCGATCAGATGACAGACCGATGCTGATCAAAATGACTCACCGATCAGATGACAGACCGATGCTGATCTATCTGAGTCACCGATCATTACTCTAATGCTGATGACCTACCGATCTCTTGAACAGTCATAAACAACTGTTTGAATTTCTTTATCTTTATCTTTATTTATTCTAACCAACGGTCATATTAGTTATATTTTAATACCCTGACAATTAATTAATAAAGGTTGTCGGATGTCAGGAAACCGTACCTCGTACCTGCGGAAAGGAAACCTTTTTGTCCTACGGAGCACGTGATGTAAATACAAGGATACTCTGCTGAAGAGCGTGTGAAGCATTGAAGAAAGAAGCACAGTAGAGAAAAGTGAAGAAGAAAAAAAACGAAGAAGAGAGAGACAACACACACAGAGACAAGGAAGCATACGACATACTCAAGAAGAGCTCTGTGCATACAAGAAGAACCAAGCAGACAGAATCATATATACAATCAAGCCTACTCAAGAAGAGTGGTGTGCATACAATAGAATTTTGAAGAGCTTCATCGACTACATTCCACTGCCTGTGAACCTGAAGCATACGACACTCTGCTTCTCTAACAAAATTGAGAAGAGGACTCAGAATCACTTCTGATTAATTCCAAAACGAGTCCAGTGCTACACTGAAATCACTAGAGCCATTTCTAAACTCTACATCTCTGCTCTGTGATTTATTTATTCTACATTTTGAGCAGTGTGTGTTATCTGCTGTATTAAACACACACACTGACTCCTGTACTTTCACTGGAGGATCTGTAAATCCTCAGCAAACCTTTTACACTTCACTTCCCACTGTGGATAGTGGTAGAGGTCTTGTGACCTGGACAGCTGGCTGCTGTTGTTTGTTTTTCCCACGTAGAACTGTGGTAGAGGTCTTGTGACCTGGACAGTGTGTTCACTGTTGTTAACCCCGATCCAGGGTGTGGATCACTTTTATATAAACTTTTGAGAGGACTAAGTCTCGGCTTGAGACTGAACCTCTTGGTTACTTCTCTGTGTTTACAGTTACTCTATATCCATACTATACATATTTATTTCATATTCCGCTGCTATTACTTTGAAATATATTCTATCTTCAAAGCTACTTTGATAATTAAATTCGCAGGTGTTTATATTTATTATAAATCAGTAAATTAGTTTCAAAAGTTAATTTAATCATAAGATTAAGTTAACTGAGAACTAATCAATCTTTGAGAAGCTAATTGAACCTTTATAATCTATATAAATTCACTACAGTTTAATTTGTTTTTGAAATTGGGGGATTTTATTAGAAACTGTTTTTAACAGAAAATTTTAATTGGAACTCAATTCACCCCCCTCTTGAGTGTCCACTCCGACCAACAATTTAGATGGTTGGATAAAAACATATATACAATGTTACAAAGACATATAGGTCTCAACTGATTCAAATTAGATGGGTCATTCACTTTAGAGATGATAACCACTTTAGGATCACATGAATCTCAAACCAGTGGGACACTTTTAATGAAATATTTCACTATCTCCACCACATTTCCTTTAACAAAATCATAAGAAAAAAATAATGCACCTGGAACACTATTTTCCCAAGAGCGTTTTCCTTATAAATACCAAACACTGTGCTTTTAACCTCTTCCTCCTCAGGTATCACCTGAAACATATCATTTTACCTTTTTTCCACTATCCATGCAATGCAGTTCAAAAAATCCTCCTATTTATCAGAAACACTTAACCTATATTTATTGAAACCATTGAGTCGAGCCAAGATATCATTAAAATAGTCCACCTCCTTTTTCCCAACAATTTGAGCATCTGAACTAAAGGATTCGTCTTCCATCATGACGTTAATTATTCTGCTCACCCTATTTCCACCTTATTTATCTGGAAATAGGAGGTATTTTTCCTTTCTCATTGATCAATAAATCTAGAAATAATTGTCTACACTCTCTTTCAACCCCATAAGTTTCTCATCAAGAACAATCTGCTTCTCAACCAACATAGAAAAATAGTTATCTTCCCAAGAGTAAATAATGGAATTCCCAAGATCCCCAATATCTCTCGTGATACCTTCCAAACTATTGTCATAATTTTTTTTATTGGGAATCCAAGACAAAATATCCTTTCTCAGACGCTACATCTGGTTCATAAGAAGAACTTATTTCATGCCCCACTCAAGTTTTCCCCATGAGTTCTTAATGTGCTGAAGGAATCCATCCCACTGATACCAAGAAGAAAATAAAAAAGTGACTAGAACCTACATCCCTTCCTTGAGAGTCACCAGCAGAGGAGCATGGTCCGACACTAATCTGGAAAGATGTATGAAAAAGGCTGATTAAAATAATTCAACCCTTGAATGTTGGCTAGGTAGTGATCGAGTCAGCCGAAAATCCTTCTGGTGCCTCAGTGATTGTTACACCATGTAAACCTGGTTCTTGAAAAACACAAATCAACCTGGCTGATTGTAGCCAGAAATGACATGAAATAACAAGTCGAATTGGTCGAGGTCTCGATTCCTCCAATTTTTCTGAGCCATCAACCATAGTGTTAATGCCTCCTCCAACGAATGAATTTTGATTACCAAGCTATAAGGAATTGATATTCTTCCAAAGTATTCTTGACTTGGAAGCCTCGTAGTAGGTGTAAACAAAGAAGAAACAAAAAAACTTTCTCCCTACCTCAATCATGGTAGTCATATACTACAAAATAATCCTCCATGATATCCAACACAATCCCTGCTTTGAATAAGAGCCACATATTCCTGTTATGCATACCAACATGCTTGCTGATGGTGAATCCCATATTTCTAGAGAAGGAAGATATGAGAGAAAATTCTTGTTTTGGTTCCAGAACAACAACAACAGAGGCATTGTGATAGTGAAATTCTGAAGACATCAAATCAAACATAATTTGATCCCCCATTCCCCGCGCATTGAAAATGATAAGAGAGATCATTTAATTAAAGGGGAGGGTACATTCGAGCAAGAGAGAGTAGAATTTTATAATGAACCTCGAGATTCAGAAGCCCGAGACCTCAATCTGTTGGTACGGTCGCCCATGGGAGTAGGGGAACAAACCTTCAAGATGGAGCCTTTCCATGCAACTTGAGAGGAATGCTCCTTTTTAGGAACATCTGGTTCCTCCAGCATAGAGAACCTATTGGATGAGAGAACCATCTAGGATTATGGTCTTAGGGTCACCTCCTCAGGATAAAGATAAAAAGTCGTCATCCTCGCTTGTAGCCGCTTGGGTGAGCACAGCTCTTCCAACACACCATCAGGAATAAAATTGGTCGCCAAGACATCAGACCAACTAATAGAACCCGCATACAAATCATGGAGATCATTCAAAAGCGACGGTGCCAGAGGGAATGAATGAGTCTAGAAAAAAATCTATAGGATATTCATGATCATTGAAAACCAAGGAACCCGAGCCAAAAGCCACCATGACAGGAACAAGAGCTATAGGCTTCAAGGTAAGGTCACTAAAAGAGGAGGTAGGAACCACGGATTTTGAGAAATTCTCAAAAATTAAAACTTTATCAAGAACCTAGGACACACAATTCAAAAGTGAAAAGTCACCCGTTGGAGGGGGCACGTCACCACCCACCAACTTGGAACAAGAGGATAGTGTCACTGAACCCCGAGTAACCTGCTCATCAACCGCTGCATAACCAACTGACACATTAGCAGAAGCACATGAAGAGGGCATAGAATAACATGAGGCATCCAAAAGATTGACCTCCTTGAAACTAGAGTGGTGTTTCCTACAAATAGTTATGGAATATCCCTAAAGTCCACATTCCATGCAAAAACAAGGATGTGCTGATACCAAAAAAATTACCACAATGAAAACCCGACACCATCTCTTATCAGCAACTTAAGAGGGAGAGGTTCTGCAAGGTCCAATTCCATACAAGAACATATATATGACACAGAATGAAGGTACCTAATATAATTATCTAAACATAAAAAATCCCCCCAAGGCTTTTCCAATAGATTCAAGAATAAAAGGATTCTGGAGAGGCAAAGTAAGCCCAGGAAACTGAACACACACCTCCACCTTTTTATACTCTTTTCCTAAATGTGCATCCCACGATCATCGAGTTAAAGAGAAATTACAAGAACCACATTGCCTCTCTTTCCTCGACCAAGCCTTCATAAAGTCCTCTTTATTGTTCAGATGAATGAAAAAAAAGAAAATTTAGAGAGCATCGAGACATTCAAAGGCTAGGAGATCCCCCACAATACCACAAAATTCTTGATGAAGGCTATAGAGGGATTATCTCACTTGTACTGTGCAACCAAGGATAATTCATGGAATGCTAATTCCTGAAATAGTTCCATCTCTGAAAGGTCAATCATCAGAAAACCACCCACCCTATCAAAGGTGTAGATGATGGTTGCTTTTAATTATTTATATAGATGTTATATATAACATAGTTATAATTTTTGAATAATAATTTCATATATACCTTCTTACATTATTTCCTTTATAATATGATAACATCACTAATGTGTACGACAGACTTCCATCTTACGAAATGATGTAATTTAATTTTGAATTATTCTATATAACAAATGTAATAAATATAAAATTAATTAAAAAATATGATATATATACATGAAAAAACTACTCTACAATGTTAATATATTATTTATCTTCCTTCCATCATGAAAATTGGTACAACGTTCATTACTATGTATGACCTGCTATCTTCATGAATGGTGTAATTGTATTTTTATATCTATATTTAATGGACTACTAAAACTACATTGTGTAACATCCTGGTTCTGGAATCCACCCAGAGGCACCTCGTACATGGTTTGTCACATGGATTCAAGTGCATTTCTCTGAATGGTAGAGGTTGTTGACTAGTAGTGAGGGTCTTGGTTATGATAGTGGGAAAACAAATCCCTCATTGGTAGAGTACACATCAGAGGTAAACAAAGCACAATATCAAAAGTAGTAAATATCCAACAACATTCAACAACAGAAGACTGAAAAAGAAAAAACTGGAGAATAAATATATATCAACGATTCATGATTAATATGTGTAATGGAAAGTAGCCAAAAAAGTCCCAATGATGAATACATTACTAATCCAAAGTACAATATGAAAACAAATGAGAAAAACCTCAGCATCGCAAGCCTCATCTTGGTCACATGCTGTCCAGCTCCAATGTAATCAAGTACCTGAATAAGAAGGGAACTTTCCATCATCTATACCTGCAACAATATAATCTTCTTGGGCCCAAAATCATGGCCAAAATAGGGTGTGAGACTAAATCCTAGAATGAAACAACCATGAGATATGTGCCTAACAGTAAGTGAATATATGGCGGTAAAAGTACAAAAAATAGAAAATAGGAAAGTACCCAATAGTAAACAATCCACGGTTTCAAGCATTCAATTCACAGACAAGTAATCAGCAACTCAAGAAAGTATAAACAAATAGGTAACTCTCTTGGTAGTTCTCACATCCTATCCATTATGGTTCAACCAACAAGTACTAGAACCCATCTAGGAGGCACACAGAGTCTCACCTCTCTAGTTCAGCTAATATATAGACTCTCTGGGGAAGAACTCACCATCAATTCCACCCTATAGTCTCGTATTGTACTAAAGGAGATATGGGGATGTAGTCAACATCTCATTCCCCCTGTAGCCTACGTAGAAGAACTACAGACACTCTAAGGAAGCACTCAACATCAATTCCCCATGTGGTCTCACATAGTATAATTATAAAGACTCTCTGGATAATCCCTTACGTCCATTCGCCCTATAGTCTACTACATTATCTTCGCATGGACCTATGTATGTCAAATAAGTATAGTGCGTGTAACGACCAATGTAAATCTCATAAACTACTTGGCTAGAATTATATGGAATATCATCACATTATAACTATAGTCCTACCATCCTACAATACTAGGAATGGAATGTAAACAACAGACAAAAAGGAAAACTAGACCCAACAGTCTAAACATGAAAAACAAGCATAGAAAATATTTCTAAAGCATAAAATTTACCCTATTCACATTCATTATCCTCTACTCTATCATATAAGAAAAGTAGGAAAACAAATGGCTAAAATGGTAAGCACGCAATACCCCATTCAATGGTATTGGTGGAAAATGTGCAAAATATTCAATGAATTTCAACGGAAAGAACAAAAAACCTACCTAGGTGTTAGGAGATCAATATACTTGAACCTTGAAGCTTGAATCTCTTTAGAACTCTGTAGATCTAGGAAAACGTCTACAATGTTCAATCCAGGATAACATGGAAAAGACGAAAAATCATGAAACGAGATTCCAGAAAAAGAGATAACTCACTGATGCGATTCAAACGCAATCAATGGTGTTCGATTCAAAGGATGGACAGAGGCTTAGGGGCTCGTCAAACATCTGCTACTACTAGGATATCTCAGATGAACAGAACAAAAAATAAGTTTGTTCTGGTGATTAGATGCGACCTCGGTGCATTTAATGAAAAAAAAAGAGAAATTACATGACATGTACTTCTAAAGCACACGACGTGTACACGCCATTTCTGTACTCCTCTTTATGTGGCATCCAAGTCACTCTCACATGACTCTGTATGTGGCTATTACATTTCCTACACATGGCCTACTGTGGCAAGGATGTGCACGACGTATACTCAGAATGTATAGGGTGTGTACTTTGAAAATTAACAAAAAAACCTCTTTTCTCAAAAACTATAGGAGAAAAACATACCTAAAAAGAGGGTCTGTGTTCTTACAAACTTCCCCCCATAAAATAATTCATACTAAATTTCCCTAGCATGGCGTAGAAGAAGAAACCCCGAACAACTCCGAACACTGGGCTTGTACATTGGCCTCCCTCTACCATGTCTTGTCCTATACCCACCCCTAATTCAATAGCACCCATACCAGAGGAACAGACCGATCAGGGAGAAACTTTGTACTACGATCCAAAATCCAGATAGGATGCTCCTCGAAATACGCATCCACTTCAAACTCAACCTCCTCAGTATGAAAGACATGATACGGGTGTGAAAAGTAATGTCGAAGCTGAGAGATGTGAAAAACGTCATGCATAGCTTGGTACCTATGAGGTAACGTCATCCAATAGGCAACCAGCCCAACACTCTCCAACACCTCCAACAGCCTGACATACCTCGGCGAAAGATTACCCTATCTCCTAATTCTATTGTGTCCCAACCTTGGTGTGACACACAGAAATATGTGGTCCCCGACCGCAAACTACAATGACTGTCTCAGTTAATAATGATATGACTTCTTTCGAGACTATGCAGAAGCCATCCTCTTTCGAATCGACTCTATCTGCTCTATGGTCTCCTAAAATAGACAAGGTCCCATGAAAGCTACATCTCCTACTTCCAGCCAACATAATGGTGATCGGATGGCCTACCATACAAAGCCGCATAAGGTTTCATCTGAGTAGTTTCCTGAATGATATTGTTTTAGGTGAACTCCAATAGAGGTTTATGCTTCTCCCGAGAACCCCCAATGTCCAGAATGCATCTTCAGATCATGTCCTCAAGCAATTGAATCATATGATGGGACTAGCCATCGTTCATGGGATGGAATGCTATACTAAAAAGTACATGTATAACCAAAGCCTTATGAAGCCCCTGCCAGACCCAAGAAGTAAAACATGCATCTCTATTTGAAACAATGGAGTGTGGAACTCCATGAATATTTATAACATCTCATATTCAAAACTACCCCAGCTCATCAACACTGAAGGTCTCCTTGATCGGCATGAAGTGAGAATCCTAAGTGAGTCTATCAATGACTACACAGACTGCGTCATTTCCTCGAGGCGACCTCGGTAAACCAATCACGAAGTCCATTGCTGCATCATTTCACTTCCACTGAGGAATGTGTAACTGCTGTAAAAGCCCTACTGGTCACTGATGTTAAGCCTTCACCTGCTGGAAAGTGGAAAAACTAATGGCCAAACTAGCAACGTCTCTCTTCATACTTGGCCACCAATACCGATGGTGTAGATCCTAGTACATCTTGGTGACCCAAGGATGAACTTCCCAAACTGAGGATTGAAAATCCTACATCAACTCCTCAAGTATGTCTACTGGCACACATAAACTCCCCTAGAAATGAAAGACCTCATCCTCGCCTATGTTCCACCCTAGAATAGGGTCCTCTCTTGAAATTATTTCTCGTATGAATAGGCCTTCAGAATCTGATAGATTCCTCATTCGTAATCGATCGAGAAAGATAGAGGGAACAACTAAATAAGATAGAAAAGTCTTCCCCTGTCTGTTGTGCACCTCCAAATAAATCTCAGAGAATATAGCCATAATCTTCCACTCACCATTGGCTTCCCGAACTGCTTGTATCTGAGTCCTCCTATTCAACGCATCAGCCACTGTGTTGCATTTCCCAAGAATATAGGCAAGGTAAAATTCAATGGACTATAGGTACTCAACCCACATGAGTTGTCTCAAATTCAGATCACGATGAGTGAAGATGTACTTGAGACTCTTGTGGTCGGTGAAAACCACAAAGTTCTCTCCCATAAGATAGTGTCTCCAATGGTGTAAGGCATGAACAAAAGCTGCCAACTCCAGATCATTCATCAGGTAATTCCTCTCATGTGGCCTCATCTGCCAAGACCCGTACGCAATAACTCCATCACCCTGAATAAGCACATCTCCCAGCCCGATACCTAATGCATCCTAGTAAACAGTATAGCTCTTTCCTGGATCTGGCAGGACTTGTATCAGTGCTGGAGTCAACCTCCCTTTCAGCTCCTGAAACACAATCCCGTAAGAATATGACCATAAGAACATCTCACCCTTCTTGGTTAGACATTTCAGTGGTGCTGCTATGTGTGAATAGTTTTGTATAAATCATTTGTAGTATCTAGCCATTCCAAGAACGCTTATCACCTCAAATATGTTCTTTGACTAATCCCAGGAATCTACAGATCTCCCATTTTTTGGGTCTACTGATACTCCAGTCTCTTAAATAACGTGACCAAACAAGTGAATCTGGTCCATCCAAAAGTGGCATTTTGAGATCTTAGCATATAATTGATGCTCTCTCATTATACTCAAAATTATCTGAAGATGTGTGGCATGGTCATGTCGAGTGTTATAGTAAACCAAGATGTCATCCACAAAGACCACTAAGAAGGAATCCAAATTTGGATGGAACACACAGTTCCTCAGTGCCATGAAAACTGGATGTACGTTCATGAGACCAAATGGCATAACCATGTATTATTATAGACCATACCTGTTCCGGAAGGCTGTAAGAGGTATATCAGATGGTCTAATGGGCAACTGACGATAACCAGATCTCAGGTCAATCTTCAAGAACACTTGGGATCCTTGAAGCATATTAAAGATATCATAAATCATAGGCAAAGGATATCGGTTCTTGATCGTAAACCGTTTAATCTTCCGATAATCCAAAAAAATCCCGAGGGTACCATCTACCTTCTTCGCAAATAGGATAGGTGAACCCCAAGGAGAAGTACCAGTTTGGATGAAACCATTTCCCTACAACTCCTCCAACTGCATCTTGATCTCCTAAAACATAGGTGTGGCAATATTATAAGGAGGAATGGACACCGGTGCTACTCCTGGCACAAGCTCAATAGAAATTTCTACCTCACGCTCTGGAGGAAAAGCTGAAATATCCTCTGGAAGGACGTCCCAGAAACGATCCACCACTGGAGGAAAGTCTAACTGTGAAGTCCACTAGCCATCAAGATAAATACTAGAACTATGGGCTGTAACTGCTCCCAACCCATGATGCTCTGGACCCGCTCTACTCACCTAGACATCCCACTCGCCCTTATGAATAAATGATCCACAGTTTGGTGATATAAAAATCACCCTGCAGTGATAACAGGCGACGACTACCTGGAAGGGAACCAACCAGACCATCTCGAGAATGACATCATAGCCTATCATCTCAAGGACATAGGGGTCCCATAGAAAGTGACACCATCAACCTCTAGAGGGAAATCCTTACACTGATGTACACTAGCCATCCTAGTCCCCATATGTGTGTCTTACGTCAAGATATCGGCTTTGGAAAAGATACAAATCCTAAGGCTATCCACAACAAAAATACAGAAAAAACAATGGGAAGCCCCAGTATTGAAAAGAAATGAAGATAAAACTGAGGAAACTAGGATCATACCTAGAACTGTAGTCTGTCCAAGATCCAGGTCCTACTGGGTCTACTCCACTGCAAAGGTATGGCCTGCTCTGCGGCCCTGTGACCCTGCCTGACCACTCTGAGCTGATCCAATCTGATGTCACTAGAAGATGTGTGAATGAACAACATGGACATGACCACCACCTCGACCTGAACATCTAGAAGAACTCATTTTCTCTAAATTGTGATAAACTGGTGGTGCTGCTCCCAAACAAGGAGTCATAGAATAACCCCTGTCACCGGCTACTGATGAAATGATCTATCAGAAATTATGAAGGTGGCCCAACATGCAGCATGATCGACACTCCACTAGGTATCTCTGGCACTATATCCTTGTATGACCAACCCTTATACACTAGTAACATAACACCTGGATACCTACAGTTGTGTCTTTCTGCCTCGGAGCACAACATGTAGAATCTCAACGGCGCTTCCTGCTATCAGCTAGCAGAGCACTAACTCTAGAAGCGGAACCTCCCTACCTCTTAGATCTAAAATCTCTCATATTTCACTCTATAATAATCACCTATTTGTCAATGGAAGTGATGGAAGTCAATGTGAATATATTCACCTGGTAGTAGATATCCCGTCTGAGACCATCCTAAAAATTCCATGCCATGAACAACCCATATCTACCAGAGAGGGGAGTGAAATGCTGAAGCTCAGTGAAACTAGAGAAATACTCCAGAACAAAAAGAGTACCCTGCTCCAGACTCATGAACTCATGATCTAGGTCGCCCCCCAAGGTCTCCGGATAAAAGTAGTCACAAAAGACACGCTGAAACTCCTCCCACACCATAACCTAGTGATGACCCACCTGTGAGATCACGTCCCACCACCTCTTGGTGGAGTATCATAACATGTATGTATCAATCATGACCCACATTTCTGGAGGCGTCCCGAGATTCTCAATGATCTTCAGCATGGCTTCTAGCCATGACTCTTCAGCCGAAGGTCCTACTTCCCCTAAGAATGTGGGACGATGCTGATGCAGGAAAACCCACGTCAAGTCTATCATAGTCTAGGTAGGAGGTAGTGCTCCCTAGAAGGTCAGCATCATCTTTAGAAAGCCTTCCCTAAACTATGAATCAGTTCCTGTAACCGGTATCACTGATGGTTCCAAGGATGGAACAACAGGAGGATCTATAGGAAGTCCCTGATCATCCATACCTGGTGTCTAATCACGACATTGCAACTAGCGAAATACCAGATGACGTCCCAGTGGAATGACTCTTCAAGGTTAATCATACACCTTAGATTAAGGTTATCAAGGACTAAAAACTGTATGGACAAGAAAAGAACAAAATAAGGAAAGCATTCATGTTCTGCAAAACTTGACTACAGGGCGTGTACTTTTCCTACACAGTGTGTTCCCTTAATTTTTTCACATGGGCTTGTACTTTAGCTAAAAACTAGTCATGTGACACCCCAAAACACACATCTTTTTGTCTCAACACACGGTGTGTACATGAATCCCTTTCTCTGCCTAAGTCCTTCTACACGGTAATGCCACATAGCTCTCCCAAGACAATACTACACGGCTTGTTCAAGGTAGACATGGTGTGTACTGGAGAAGATTCACCTAGCCAACTTTTTTAGGGACACGGCCTGACACATGGCTCAAAATACACAGCGTGTTCATGGTGGACATGGCGTGCAAGTGAAAGGATACATTGATTCGTGTTGTTGGTTACACATCCAGCTACACGACTGACACTACATGGTGTGTTCCATACGGACATGGAGTGTACTTGAAGGGAGAACACTGACCCGTGTTGTTCGTGACATTACTGGGTACCTTGGTTAAACTACACGATGTTTTTTGATGGCACACAATGTGTATTAGACACAACTCAGCCGACCTATGCTATTAGTGACACGGGTGGAATGGGGTCGACACCACATGGAATGTAGGTAAGATACAGAGAGTGTTCACTCTAGATTTTTCCAATCCCGTGTCTCTACCCACACAGCCTAAGACACGGTCTGAGACTACACAATGTGTACATAAAGTACACATCATGTACTTAAGAAAAAATATTTCTTCCCAAATAGAAGAACACATGGCATGTACTTAAGATTACAAGGTTTGTATTCCATGTTTTTCCAGACAGTAAGCCTCATAAACTACTCCGGAACCCAGAAAACACTGAAAAGGGCATTGAAAGTGCCAAATTAAGATCTGTAAGGGCCCATACTCCCTATGAATCAATGGTTGGAATCTTATACAAGTCATAAACAAGAGAACAATGTATTGAACCACCAAATTCCGGTCCATGAGGGCTCATAACAACTAAAGAACCAATGTTTGGCATTCATTCAACCAAATATCTACACAAAATAATACCCTATCAAACAATAGGTATTTATGTCAAGGAATTTTACACAACAACATTAATATTATACACAATGTCTATAAAAATTACATGCAATCGCTAAAGCATCCTAGATGACAAGCCAAGAATGCATGACATGTGATTTACAACAAGTTCCTATATGGTGCATGAGATGGAATACCCTCATCTCATTGATTTGTGACAGAAGTAGAACAACAATAACAACAATGGTAACATCACAAAACATGTGAATCACCCAGTGGTGAAATAAAATCAACTATAAAATTGAAAACTAGTAAAATTGAAAAAAACAAGGTAGTATGGCTTTTCCCTATACACGGGTTAGCTACTCCCGGACATAGCTTATTACCAAGTACTAATTTCGTTCTATTCCTAGATAAAGGTACCAAATAGTAAATAAAGGGAAATGAAAACCTCTGATACCACTTTGTAACATCCCTGTTCCGGAACCCACCCAGAGGCTCCCCATACACTTTTGGTCTCATGGCCTCAAGCGCATTTCCCCGAACGCTAGAGGCTTCCGACTAGCAGCGAGGGCCTTTAGTGTGACAATGGGGAAACTATGCCCTCATTAGTAGAGTACACATTGGAAGTAAAAAACGCACAATAGTGGAAGCAATAAATATCCAACAATATTAATCAACAAAAGACTTATAAAGAAACAGCTAGAGTATAAATATATAGAAAAGATGCATGATACATATATCTCTAGGAAAGCATCCAAACAATTCATAATGATGAATACAGTACTAAACCAAAGTACAAAAGGAAAACATATGAGAAACTCATTAGCATCACAAGCCTCAGCTTGGTCCCATGCTCTCCAGCTCTAATTTAATAAACTACCAAAAGAAGAAGGGCGCTTTCCCTTATCTATAACTGCAAAAATATATTCTTCTTGGGGAAAAAAGCATGGCCTAATCAAGGTGTGAGACTAATTCCTAGTAGGAAACCAACATGAGGTATGTTCCTAATAGTCAGTTAATATATGGCGGTAATTGTATAGAAAATAGTAAACAAGAAGTACTGAACAATAAACAATCCATAGTTTCAAGCATTCAATTCACAAACAAGTAATCAGCTACTCAAGCAAGTAGAAACAAACAGGTAACCCTCTGGGTATTTATCACAGCGAAGCCCCAATAGATCAACCAAAAAGTACTTACAACCCTCTGGGAGGCACACATAGTCTCACCCCTCTTGTTCAGCTAAAGTATAGACTCTCTGGGGAAGCACTCACCTTAAATTCCCCCTAAAGTCTTGTATCGTATTAAAGGCACTATGGGGAAGCACTCAACATCTAATTCCCCCTGTATCTCTCGCATCGAGAAACTAAATACGCCTTAAGGAAGAACTCAACGTCAATTCCCTCTTGTGGTCTCATATCGTATAATTATAAATACTATATTGATATGCCCTTACATCCATTCTCCATGTGGTCTACTACACGAGGTTCTCACTGCCCTATGTAAGTCAAAAAAGTATAGTGCGTGTAACGACCAAAGTAAACCACTAGAACTAATTTCCTAGCATTCTATGGAATATTAGCACATCAAAACTACAGTTCTACCATCCTACAATACTAGGAATATAAAGTAAACAACAACCAAAAAGGAATACTAGACCCAATGGTCCAGACAGCCAAAAAATGCATGGAAAACATTTCTAAAGCATAACAATTAACAACTATCACATTTAGTATCCTCTACTCTAGCATATAAGAAAATTAGAAAAACAAAGGTACAAAACAGTAAACAAGCAATACCCAGTTCAAGGGTATTGGTAGAAATTGCACTAAATATTCAATGAATTTCAATGGAAAGGCACAAACCACCTACCTCGGGGTAAGGAGATCAATATACTTGAACCCTGAAGCTTGATTCCCCTTGGAATTCTGTTGATCTAAGAAAAAGTATAAAAATTTCAACCCAAGATAACTTGGAAGAGAAGATAAATCATGAAACGAGGTTCCAGAAGAAGAGAGAACTCACTGATGCGATTCTAACACGATCAACAGTGTTCGGTTCGGAGGACGAACATAGGCTCGGAGGGATCATCAAAGATACAAGGCTACATGGTTCTCTCTGATGAAAAGAACCTAAAAGATGTTTGTTCGGGTGATTAGACGTGACCCCAGTGCGTTTAATGAAAATAAAAGAAAGTACACGGCTATTGACGCTCCTTTTCATCACATTTTCTAAAGGAATGGAAAGGGAAATGACTTAGCACAAATTGATTCAACCTTTGAAGAAAACATCAAAAATTGACAAAGGCATGAACAATGCTTCAAATGCACATGCACCGCGTAAGTTCCTTCACCGTCGCGCAAGTATACTTGTGCGCCGACTAATTGTCGTGCAAGTGACTTGTGCACCATATTTGAAAACCTCCCAGGGTCTCCAGAAGCCTATAAATACACCCGATGGGCCCCCCATTTCAGGAGGAATTTTTCCAGAATTCCGATAGAGAGCTCTGAACGCCCAAGTATCTTCTTCAAGTATTTCGAACACTTATAAGGTAATTCTTTACCTAGAACGGAAGGTCTAAACAAGAGGAATAATGTCCTAGTGTTAAAATTCACTAAAACTTGCACGCCTAAGTGTTTAAACCTTTAAGGGAAATGGACACACTTGTGCGCCCCATTACCTATTCATTGAAACATGCGCGCCACTCTTCTGGATGTTCATCAGGATGATTCTAAAGGCTTTGATCAAAAATCGCCCAAGTATCACTCTACAGGGCAAGTATCATGCAAGTACCCATGAGCCGTGCATGTATACCTGTGCGACCAATACTTGCACGCCCACACAGTACCTGCCCGCCTACCAGGACTTGTGTGCCCCTCTCTTTTTGAGTGCCTTTAATGTCCATTTAACCCCTCTTATTCCATTCCACCTCTCCTATTCACGATTCAATCTTCAAGAAACTCTTCAAATCCATTTATGGCATGTTTTCTTTATTGACTTCCTTATCTGAAAGGAGCTCCTTGGAACATCTCTCAATACTTAGTGATTTTCACATCTTTATGTTACTAAATATAGAGAGTTCATTCATTCAACCTAATCCTTTAAGATGAGAGAATCCTAAACCTGGGCCTCCTTTTTAGGAGTTATCCCCAGTCCAAATCCTCATTACTTTGGGCATCCTCCTTAGGAGTAAGTCCCATGTCCCCTAACCTGGGCCTCCTTTTCAGGAATAAGCTCCTGTCCTAATTTCCAAAATTTGGGCATCCTCCTCAAGAGTAAGCCCCAAACCTTAATTCCCTTAACCTGGGCCTCCTTTTTAGTAATAAGCCCCAGTCTCAAATATGGGCATCCTCCATAGGAGTAATCCCGAAACCTTAAATCCTTTAAACTGGGTTTCCTTTTCATGAATAATCCCCTGTTTCAAATATGGGATTCCTATTTAGGAGTAAGCCCCAAGTCCCTTAATTTTAAAATCCCTTTAACCTGGGCCTCCTCCTTAGGAATAAGCCTCAGTCATATTTTCTCTTAACCAGTCATAATTTCTTTTGATTTGGGATTCCTTATCAGGATAAAAACCCCATCATAAGTCCCCTCCTAACTTGGGAATTTTCGTTAGGAGTAATCCCCCAGATTAGAGTATCCAAATCTCCATGAAGTACATATACCTTTATAGACCATGTTCATGGATTTATTCCCTAAAGTATATCTTAATCCTCATTCATTTGGGTAGTCATACATACATAAGCCCCACATCATTTCTTATGATTGCATCTTTCATGGCACAATTGTCTGGTTTTTACCAATACCTCTTGTTTCTCACACCGAGCATGACTCATATGATATTAGAGTGTAAAAGTCATTATGAAATCATTCTTTGGGCCATGAATCATAAAAATCATACTCCATTACTCGAACTATGTGGGTTATGATTCCATTTCTAAATAAAGGATACGTAGGTAGCCCATCTGCGGGTTCGATCTGAACTCTGAAATAATCCATGTCCTTCTGAATAATAATAAACTTCATGTGCCTCACTGAGTGGCTTTAATACCAGTAAGGTTATCGTAATGACCAAGAGACTTTTTTGTATTAAAGGATACCATTGACCAAGAATCTCTAAAAAATACAGATGATTCTCTATCGATGAAGAACCTCTAATACATATAAAAGATTCCCTAAATTTCCTTCATATTCAAAAATTGATTGTCAGATCTAAAGGAAAGCTCATTTTATACTTGGTAATGTAATAAGGATTCACGAACAAAACTTGAATCTATAAAGAGAGTCCCAGAGTAGACAATAATTCCCCTCAAAAAGGTGTGATGAGTCCGACCTCCCATCCTCTCGACCAATGCAAATTCTTAAGCCTCATCAGTCCACAACTAATGAGATCCTACCTTTGGAAGGTAGGCCCAAATAGACATGGAATCATTGAATGTTTCTGGTTCCGCGAACAAACCCGTTAGAAATCTCTTGGAATGTTTTGAACCTTCAATCAATGAGGTCATCCCCAATTCCAGAGGAAACAAAAAATGGTGAACCGGACGTGAATCCTTAACCAAATTAAAATGATGCTTTTCTTATTTTTAGGCCCCTATTTAAACCCAATGAGAGGGCCAAATATGAAATCAATGACATAATTTCTCATCCAAAAGATGTAGTGGCCAGACTTATCTTGATTATGTCTGTTATATCAAACATACATTCTTTTTTCAAGATCATCTTCATTTTTAGACTGGCTTCTCTTAAGTTCACATCTGTGAGTACTTCTTCCGTGAAAACCTCTGCTGTGATTGCCAATACTGCTACTCCTGCTGGATCATCGTCCGCTCTGAGGATGACATCACCTACTCAGCGTCTTCAACACTGGGTATCAAATGCGCTGGTTAAGGAGTACCATCAAAATGGTACTATTCTATCTCTGGAGGCTCCTCGAAAATCCATCCAAGTCAATAATTCAACCTGGTCATCCGGACAACGATGACCAGCGATCAAGAAGCAGGTGGTTCTAAACACTGTCTCCAACCTTTTTGGGTCGTTATCCGCAGAACGCAATCACCATTCACTCCCATATTCTGGGGAGGTGAATGAGCAGGTCCCTCGGGGCCTTAATTCAAGGAAGCAGGAGTTCTTCCCGTGGGATCCCATCAACAATTGCCGCCAGACTCGTGTGGAAGTGCACCCTCAACACGATGAGGGTATCGACTCCAGGCGTTCGGTTCAGGATCCATGAACCCGAGAAAGCAAGATGAATCACCAGAGGTGAAATACGGTCAACATTGAGGAGGTTCTCATCTATACTATCTCTGGAGAAGTCCACCAACCTAACATGGTTTCAAACAATGAGATAGCACATACAGTCGTCCGTTTTAATTCCACTGTCCAGCAGACTCATCTGGCAGCATCACACCAATCCCGCCAGGCAATTCTGGCAGAGTACTACAGGCAGGAACATACACCAGTTTATACGTCATCAGCTAGTCAGCAGGCTCGTCTGAGTACATATGATGGATCTCATCAACCATGTTTGGTGAAGTACAATCAGAAGTCACATACACCTACTAGTATTGATCAAGCCTACCAGTAGTCTCGCTCGGTAGCACTCAGAGAAGTCAGTATGAAAGCTCCGACGAAAAATAGGAGGTAGACTCAACTCTGCCCCCACACTTGAGTACTTCTAGGATTCACTGATAGGAAAAGGAGAACAAGAGCAGGCACACATACCTACTCAAAGCACGAAATGGACATATTCCTCCGTTCCGGAAGCTGAAGTGACCAAGCACATTCTGTCAATGGTAAAAGAGAAGAAGCAAATCCCTGCTCATATTCTGGATGCCTGCCAGTATATTATAACAGCTTCAGCAGCATCTCTAGGAAAGACACATAAATCTATCCCTACCAATGGAGTGACACATCAACAGTTCACTCCAGAACATACACGCACATCTATTCCAGTCCAAGTGGGTTGTGGGGCATACTACCCCATATCATACGGACAACCAAGTCAGGCACATACACTTGATTTGAGTAGAGATTGTCTGCCTAACCTAACCATCTCTTCTAATCAGGCACATACACCTACTCAGCGTATCCACTTTTGTCAACAAGTTGTTTCCAAGGTGAGTAAGAAGGCATCTAAGTAGAAGACACGCCCAACACAATCAATAGATCAAGAGACAATCTGCAACATGGCCTTTCTTGATGCTGGAGTTCTTGAAGCCCTCAAACAGTTATCTGTTGGAATCCAAGATTCTACTCCCTCATTTCCCAATAGTGGGAACATTACTTCTGAAGGTCTTCAACAGACACTTCCTCATGAGGTCTTGCTTCATGACAGTTTGGTCGATCTTGAAGTTTCATCTTCAGATGAGAGCTACAATAACCCTCTGTGTAGCCAGAAGACCAAGGAGCAAGAGATCTCATCTTTTCATGTAACCCACCTTGGTGGTCCTCCCCATGATGATGAATTTCACTGCGAATGTCCTATCCAAATTACTGATGCACAATTCCTGGAAAATTCTCCAGTGTACAATGTAGAGCAGAGAAAGCCCTCTTATCTTGAGGAACATGAAAATAAGAAACCAGTCATGTCTGATGCTTCATTACTAGGAGGTGAAATACATTCTCAGCAAGAATATAGCTCAGTGTGTAGGTCATTCTTCAAACCACCCCTAATTCATGCATCTTCTAGTTTGATCAGTGATTTCTCTACCAATCTCATTGAATCTGAAGAAGCAACAAGGAAACACCAGCTCTGGTCAAATCAGGTAGAAGAATCTTCATTTAATGATAAAGAGGAAATGATGAACATTAGAAAACAGCTGGTGAAGGGTGATGTCCTAGTTATGTTTTGGCCTCTGGCTGAATCTTAGTATGAAATTCCAGAGATGTTGACGGAAGATGAAATTTATGATATTCATCTTAACATATGGAAAACTCTTTGTCATTTGAAAAAGAAAGTATTATCTTATGATGAATATGAAAATCATCTTATGATAATAGAAGGGTTACACCGTCAGATTGATTTGGTATCTCTATAAGTCTCTCGATATCCAAAAGCTAAAAAGCAGCAGAGAGCACTTCTACATTCATGCCTTGGCGCACTAAAAAGATTGTGCTAGTTAATTTCCAATTCCCCATCTGGTATTCATGTTATGGGATGGGATATTCATGGAGAACTAAATTTCGCTGTACTCTCCAGTTAGCAAAGTCCGCCGAAAACGGTCTCATGCAATGTTATTTCTCATTGCCTACCACAGTCAACATGTTTTATTTGTAATCAAAATCATTCCCAAGAATAGGCCTTAAATAGTTCTTCTCAAAATCAAGAATACTGAGAACAAGTTGTTGAATTACTCCTGCATCAAGAAAACGAGAATACTGAACAGGACTCTCGTATGGAGCAAGCACATCATCAAGTGACAGAACTGTCAGAAATAATCTAACAATCTTTTGAACCGGGTGATAAAGCTGGATATCGATTGATGCCTCCAACTAATTTCCAGACTATGGTCCGCAAGATCAAGAGATCTTTTAAGAAAGTCTCAAAAATATAATGTCAAGAGCAACCCCAGCTTGCAAGACTGGGGAATCTTTTAAACCAACCCTCAGAATCAACAAATAGGATTCGAGGAGTTGAGGAAAGGTAGTAGGAACAGCCCCAGTCCACCAGGCTGGGGACTTTTTCAAATCATCAATCCCCTCCTCAGCGAAAGTTTGTCTTCTCTCGATTGGGGATGAAGCCACAAGAGGAATGAAGTGCCAAATTATCTAGAGACTCTCTTCAAATTATGGTTCGTCAAGAAGTTCATGAGGGATCAAATCAAAAAAATGTAATGTCTCGTCATGGGCATGGAAGAAGACAATATCACAGAAATACTGATAGAAAAGATACGATCCGTTATGCATCAATTAATGTCATCAATTCCATTGTTGCTGATCCACAAGATGAAGCTCACTCAAAGGGATCAGATGAAGAAGATCCCGCTCAGGAAGTTGTACACACAGACAGAAATGAAGAAGGTGTGTGTACACGAAATCAAAGGATTACTCAAAACCTAGGTAATCCTTCATGTAATCCACTTCCCCCTCTCCTAAAGGGAGCCAATAAGGGGAAGGGAAAGAATCAGGTTACATATCCTTCCTCTGGAGAAGGCCAATCTCTCTCACCAGAGAAAAGGTTTGTGCAACAAGAGGATGAAATGAAGGAATTGAAGAGGTTGAACGCAGAACTACTTCATTGTAGTCTTCCTCCTAAGCGTGCTGGAGTCTATCATCCAAGGGAATTTGTTTCAATTACTGAGATAGATCAAGAATATCCTCCTCTATCAGTACACCCTCACAAGTCTAATCCTACATGTCAAGTGCAACAAAAATTGGTGATGCTTCCATTAGTTGCAGCACCAGCCACCATACCTATCCAAGCTCCAGTCATTGCACCTTCCCAATTCCATGTTCAGCTGGATGATTCTCAAAAATTAATAAAAACCATTGAGTCATTAACAGCTCAGTTAGAGACTATGGAATGGAAGCATGCACAGGTTCAACTAGAAAATAGTGCTTACCATGAATGGGTAGATTCAATCTCTCCCCCATCATATTTTGGAAACCATGTATTCCGTATATTCAATGGATCAGGCGATCCTAAATAACATTTGATGCATTACGTGTATTGTTGCGATCCTATGATGGGATCTCCGGAACACCAAGAAGCTGTGAAACTCATATGATTCGTGTGATCCTTGCAAGTACCAACTATTGTTTGGTACACAATATTGCATTCTTGGTCATTTACTGGGTGGGAAGATCTTCGCCAAAAATTCCTTCTTCAGTTCAGCTCAACGTTGCCTAAGACAACAGTTTATGATCTTACAAAATGTAAGCAAATGAAGAATGAAAGGGTCTCAGATTTAATTGCTCGCTGGAAGGGATTAACATATTCCCTAAGCTTAGCACTCCCTCGGGAAGAACTGTTGCCAATCTATGTGGCAAATCTGCATGAAGAATTACGCACGTCGTTGATCGCTATGAAAAATATAGGAGGGTTTCGAGACCTTACATCAATCACTCAAAATATTGATGATTATATTATATAGACTAAGGATAAGGATAATATAATTCCATCAGCTCCCGGAAGGAGAAGGGGTAAAGCAAAGACTGCTACAGTTATGCTTAAACAAGCACCTATATCTGCTTCTACTTTAAAACCTTCATCTTCTCGAAGGTCTCCTCCTCCTGAGCACCAACAACAAAGGCCGTTTCATCAAGATGATCAAAGAAATCAAAGATGAAAACAATTTGAGGATCTGAAGAGAAAAATATACTCTTTACAAAATGAACAAGTTCATGGTTACTTAATTTAGGCTCTGGAAAATAATATGGTTCAGTTGCCAAGGCCCAAAAGGCCAAACAAGGATGGAGATTAAGACCGTCCCAATTATTTCCCCTTTCATCAAATGTTGGGGCATCACATACAGTAGTGTTTTTTCTTCAAATACCTCCTGAAAAAGATGGTCGACTCGGGATAAGTCAAATTAAAAGGTTCTTCAGCTTAGGTATCATGTGTTACTGCTACAGTTCCATAGGAGGAAGGTGAGTGGCAAGAAATTAAGAACAAAAATGCCAAAAAATATGATGATTGGATGATCAGATAGACGATCAACTGAACTCATGGTATTTTTGGAATGAAATTGAAGAATCAAATTGTGCCTTCTGCCATGAATGTCGTAGCAAAATTCTATTCATCAGAGGGAAAATAATCAAATAAATTACATGATTCAAAGAAATAAAAAGAATCAGAAGAAGATGAGTATGTGTCAAAGCCTATGTTGTCTTTGGCTATGGCAGATTTCATGCCATCTACATCAAATTCACATGCACTACCCCACCAAACGGCATAGCCTAAACAGGCTAATCAGCAAGAGTCTTCATCAGAGGAAGAGTTTATTTTCGGTTTTGTTAATATGATTCAATTAACAGATCCATATTCCAGTCATAGTTTCGATTTTGATGATCCCGAATTCCCTATATCAAATAGAGAAATCAAAGGAACTTCTATAGATTCAGGATACAGGGGAAGACATGGATATTTCAGAAGACAATATTCCAATTCTACCCCTTCTAGAACTGTGTATGTGGCAGAAACTCGTGGTAGAGCCCTTCAACGAGCTCAACAAGAACAAGCAAGTTCATCCACACAAGGCAGACTCAGCCCTAGCACAATTATTCTGGAAGATTTGTTTGAAGGTTCCATCTTCTTCCTCTCATCAATTAAATAGACCTAATCGGTCTAATCATACGAAGCCATGAGTATTACCAACTCCTATCCTTGTACAGGATGCATCAAATTCCAGTGCATCAACTTCCAAGGCACCTGCTAAACCACATGTTCTTATTGGGAAACACAGAACTTTGGATGAAAAGTATGATATATTAAAACACTTGGCCCAAGTATCGGCCAAGTTATCAATTCCTGATGCTTTTAATTTATCAAAGGATCTTCGGGAGGCACTCATTGAGGCTTTTTCAAGTCCATAGGAGTTTGAAACTGAAATTGATGCAGCAGAAGTCTACCATGTAGAGAATAATCCTACAGAATGCCATGCAGTAATATCTTTCACAAATGAAGATGAAGATGATGTTGTGCATGGACATATTAGACCTTTCTACTTATATTGAAAGGTCAATGGCATAGACATCCGAAAAGTTTTCATTGATAATGGTTCAGGAGTCAACCTCATTCCCATTCGTACACTTCGTTGATCGGGCCTCAAGGAATCAAATTTATCTCCTTCTACTTTGATGTTACAAGGATATGATAAAAATGAACAAGAACCACTGGGAAACATTACACTCAGAACTCAATTTTTAGATCTTGTGTCCAATTCAGATTTCATGGTTGTTGATCAAGACTCAACCTTCAACATCTTGCTTGGATGACCCTGGCTACATCAGCATGCGACTATCCCTTCATCATACCATTAGTGTCTCATGATTTGTTTCTATGGTCATGTTGGGACATTATATGGGGATAAGGCCCCATTCAAGACATGTGAATCTCAATACATTGAGGTTGAATTCTACCACATGAAGGGAAAAGAGGAATCCACAACAAAGAAGATTACGAATGTTAATGCTCCGTATGGTTTGGAAAATATTCCAGTAAACCCATTAGCACATGTGAGTACATATTATGTGTTTTCTATTAGTAAAATTGACAGGACAGAACTAAATCAAAATACTCTTATGGAAAGATCCATAATGTCAAATATGGAAATTGAGCCAGACAACATGGGAGAAATGGGTTATCCACCAAGTAATGATGAAATCTCAAATGGAGATGTCTTTATTTCATCTTCTGAAATCCATCAAGTCTATACTTTGCCAACCAAGCCAAAAGAGGTTATAGGAATGTAAGAGGTAAATGATGATGTCGATTCTCAATCCATTATCTCCTCTTTATTACCCAATGAAGTCCCTTCATCATCAATCAGGTCGGAAATGGAATCTTCTTCTTCAAGACGTGAAAATTTTGACATCTCTTATGATCATGAATATTTTGCTTCATCATCTACTATGAAAATGGAATCAGAGGAAATAAAACATGTTGAAGAAGAAGAGGAATATCTCAGAGATTCTCCTCTAGCATTTGAAGAGGGTATCTCTACTACTGTGGATGAACTCAGAGAAATTGATCTGGGTACAAAAGAAGATCCACGCCCCACTTTAATCAGTGCGGATATGACTCTTGAAGAGCAAGAGATGTATATTTCCATTTTAATGCAAATTTGAAATATATTTTCTTGGAACTATACAGAGATTCCAGGGCTTGATCCTGATGTTTCCACTCATCATTTGGGTTTTCTAAAAGAACATTGAGGATTCAAACAAGCTGCTAGAAGAACACACCCAACCTATGCTTCCAAAATTGAGGCTGAAGTGGATAATCTCATCAAACCTAACTTCTTAAAAGAAGTTCAATATCCCTAGTGGTTGGATAATATTCTCCCAGTGAAAAAGAAGAATGGTAAAATTAGAGTTTTCATTGATTTCAGAGATCTTAATCGTCATTGTTATATAGATGATTTTCCAGTTCCGATTACAGAACTCTTGATTGATGCTATAGCTGGATATGAAGCGCTTTCCTCCATGGATGAATATTCTAGTTATAATCAAATTTGGATGGCTCAAGAAGATGAAGAATCTACAGCCTTCAGAGCCCCTCAGGGTGTGTTTTGCTATCGGGTAACGCCCTTCGGCCTAAATAATGCAAGAACAACATATCAGCGTGCCACATATCATATCTTCAAAACCATTCTGGGAAAGTTTGTTGAATGTTATGTGGACGATTTGGTGGTCAAATCCAAACAATGTTCTAATCACATGGCTGATTTAGAAGTCATATTCCGAAAGCTTCTACAACATAATTTGAAGATGAACCCCTTAAAATGTGCTTATGGTGTAACCTCGGGGAAATTTCTTAGCTTTGTTGTACGCCATCGTGGTATCAAGGTCGGTCATGAGAAGACAAAGCCAATCCTTGGCATGTCACATCCTCTAAAACTGAAATAATTGAGAGTACTTTGAGGACACTTAGCCTATATTCGGTGTTTCATCGCCAATTTGGCAGGAAAAAGCTTACCCTTCACCAAATTGATGAATAAGGGAGTCATTTACAAGTGGACTGAAGAATGTCAAGAAGCATTCGATATTCTCAAGAAATATCTCTTGAGTCCACCGGTACTTATGCCACCGGGTGAAGGAAGACCACATATCCTCTATGTGACAGCTCTAGAGTGATCATTGGGTTTCTTTCTTGCTCAGAAGAATGATGCTGGGAATGAAAATAGCCTCTACTATCTCAGTCGGACTATGCTTGAAGAAGAAACCCAATATTCAAGTATTGAGAAGTGCTGCTTGGAATTAATCTTTGCAGTTCAGAAGTTGAGACACTACCTTCAACATCATGAGGACCAATTGTTATCTCGCAATAACCCGCTCAAATTCATCCTTAGTCATATGCTGCTTACAGGTCATCTGGAAAGGTGGGCAGTTATCTTGCAGCAATTTGATATACAAAATGCGTCTCAAAAGGTGATAAAGGGCCAAGCTCTGGCTGATTTCCTTGCTGAACATCCTTCAGTGGAAGACACATCTTCAGATATTGAACTCCCTAATGAGGAAGGTTTCTCTATTCAAGAAAGCATTTAAACATGGGAAATGTACTTTGATGGTGCTTCCAGAAGTCCAACAGGGAGGAAAATGGAAAATCCTAAATTCAACAAAGTTGGCTTAGGGTTTGTACTCATTTCCCCAGAAAAGGAAGTGTTGCCTTATTCCTTCTTATTATGGGAAGGTGGTACAAATAATGAATTGGAATACCATGCTCTCATTGCAGGATTGGAGTTGGCGCTTCAAGCAAAAGTGAATCACTTAAAGGTGAAAGGTGATTCATACCTAGTAATCAAACAAGTCAATGGGGATTATGCAATCAGAAAAGATGAACCAATCCCTTTGTATGATTACGTCAGAGAGTTAATGGAGGAGTTTCCTTCAGAACCGACATTTTCGTATGTCCCATTATCTAAAAATTCCCAAGCTAATGCACTGGCTAATATACCCATAGCTCTGGCAGATCCAAATTGGGATGAGTCAACCATTAGTATTTACCACCGTCATACAATTTCACCTTATGTTCAAGCCAGAACAGAAGAAATCAATGAAATTAGTGTCATCTCTAGCCCAAATGGTCACACTACGGGATGGATGGAACCTATCAGGGAATACCTTCAAAATGGAATACTTCCACTTGATAGAGCCAGGAAAGAACAAATCCGACAATGTGTGGTCAACTTTACTCATTATGATGGCCCGAATCACCTAGAGAAATTTCACTACAAGCGTGGTTTTGATGGAGTTCTCTTAATATGAATTGATGGTAAAGAGACAATGGATGCCATGAAAGAAGTGAATGCAGGACTCTGTGGTGCCCACCAGTCTGGACATAGACTGTCTGATCAGATTCAATGGCTTGGATACTTTTGGCCTTCAATGATACAAGATTGTATTGATTCAACAAAAAAGTGTCATTCATACCAAGTACATGCCAACATCATTCATCAACCTCCAGAGTTGCTTCATACAGCTAAATACTCATGGCCATTTGACTCATGGGGAATGGATGTGGTGGGACCTTACCCTTCAGCTACGACCAAGCAGTTTAAGTATATTCTTACTGCTATTGATTTCTTTTCCAAATGGTCAGAGATAGTACCTCTCAATGAATTCAGTTCTAAAATCATTATTATCTTCATCAATTCTTACATCAATACCATATTTGATGTCCCTCATACCATATTGATGGAAAATGGCACCAACTTCTGTTCATCCGGGGTGGAGAAGTTTTATCAAGAATACAACATCAAATGAAATCATTCATCTCGGTATCATGCAGTGGCCAATGGCCAGATAGAATTGTAACAGCCCAAGATTTTATAAAAAAAATATTCTTTTTAATTTTATTAATGTCTTGTATTGTACGCTACACCAAAAGGAGCTTGCACAACACACATCCTTGACTTGACTTGCATTACACGCAATCGCGACCTTCCTCGATAGCGTGTGTAGTACGTAATACCGAGTTTCACTAAACAACGATATGCTATAAAAATATTATTAAAACTAGCCATTATGAATAGTAATAACCACTTTTTTGAAATCCAGTAAATCTTATTTTTCAAAATGAACTTTATTTTTGGATTCGGAGTATCAAATTTAGCCTAAGGTGAAATTTTGGTACTTTTCAGATAACTTTCATATTCTGATGAATAGTGAAAATTACTAAATTATAATTAAAAACAACTTTTTTAATCGAAATAATTAATAGTGATAAATCATTAATTTGAGTGGTTTTAAAGTATATTTAGAATATATTTTTACAATTTAATACAATGTTGGTCATTGGTTGTAATTTCACATTTAAACCAGACATAATCAAGTGTCAATCTTTTGATATATATTGTTTCCTAAAAACACGCTATTTATTTTAACAGCAGGATTTAATTATAAAATTAATTAATGCAACTTCTATGTTATGAATTTGGTAAAATAGATTTCATTTTTGAATTCAGAATATGAAATATAGCTTAGGATGAAATTTTGGCATTGTTCTGAAAAACATCAATTTTTGATGAATAGTGAAACTACTAAGTGGTAGTTAAAAAAACTGAATTTTTCATAAAACTTAATTTTGCCGCTTCTGTGAATGGAATTTTGAAAATCCGAGAGACACGGTTAATATCAAAGACTAAAATGTGGTTCAATGAGATGAAAATAATTTTTTGGTGAATAGTAACTTTTTACTTTTTTTTACCGCGGTTAATAGTAAATAGGGTAACTAAGGGTAAATATGATATTACTATTACCCTAACACATGTCCAAATTCTATTGGACAAGTGTAATTCGACCAAAAACAAACTTAGGAATAAAATATGACCATTTAGGCCCACTTGGATTAGATTAGGACATTTATTATTAATTTATTTAAAGAAAGGTTAAAATAGTTAAAATCAAAGTTTAATAAGTAAATCATTTTTAATATGGGGTTATACATAAGATATAATCGATTGTAAATATTCATTAGAAAGCTAAAAAGATTTACTACATGATGGTATTTTATTTGTAATTTTTAGACATATGATAATTTAATTTATTTATGACACAACGATGATGCAGTAATTATCTTATTAATGAAATATTGACATAATTGATGTTATAAACACCAAAATAAATGTAATTTGAGATTTTTTATGAATTCCACTAATTTTATAGGTTACTAGGATATATTAATGTTGATTTAATCAACTTGGTTCGAACATTTAATTCTGTTATGACTTTCAAAAAAATCATATATCAAATAGTGTCAAAATTGACACAAAATAGTTTTTAAAACAAATATTATATTATTAATTGTTATTGTATTCCTAAAAATCTAAGGTTCGGCCAAATGACTTAGATAAGGATATATATATTAATAATAAACAATTTGGGGTTCGTTTGGCATGTTATAGTAAGTTTATTAACCATATAGTGAAAGAAAACAAAAAGACATGGTAAACGTTAAATTATTTAACTTAGAGTTAAATCTAATTGATAAGGTTAAAATAATATCCTAAACTTGTCTAAATTCTATTGGTTGATAGGATTTCGACCCATCCCCACCTTAGCTTAGAAATAAGACCCTTTGGAACCATTATAAACCGATTTTGACTTTAATATAAAATAATATTTTGAGATATTCCTAAGGTGCCCCTCTCCTCCCTTATAAAAGGACACCTCCTCCCCCTCCTCCTCACACCAATTTGAGCACTCAAGCTCGGCCAACCCCTGCCATTTTCCCTTATCCACTTCCCTAGAATAATCCTAGAGGTCCTGGTCTTCTCCAAAGACCAATCTTAGTTCCTTAAGTGGAGGATTCAAAAAGGCGTTCCAAAGAAGAGGTAATATCCATTACCGGTCTTTTCAATTTCTTTCTTCTTCAACTTCTTCTTCTTTAGTTGTTTCATGATAAAGTAATAACATCAGTATTACTTACATACTGATATGTTATTATAAATATGAAACAACCCTAATTCACCTTCTATCCATCCTACGGAAAAATGAAATCACCACGCGTGCGTACGTACGGAATACCGTCTCCACGCCGTGGTGTAATCTATTTTCCACCATCACCTTACAAGGATGGGTATAATGGTGTAATGAGTAACTACATATGATTATTATGAAGTAATATTGATACTGAAATAATATATATATACTCCAATACAATTCCACGATCATAGGAACGATATCATCACTCGTGCGTACGTACGGAATACCGTCTCCACGACGCGATGAGATTCATTCTCCATGTTAACCATTTAAGAATGATTATAATGTATATATAAGAAATAATAATGAAATATATGACATTATAAAGCTACTGGATTTATGTATATATATACATATGTATGTCATCTACTTACTTCCATTTCAGGACAATAAGGAAAGGAAAACAACGTTCATGCGTACGTACGGACTACCGTCTCCATGAACGGTGTTTTTCATTTTATTTATCTATCTATTATATATATACTGAATATATATGATATATAAATCATATTTTATATTCTGGAAGTAAGTAAATCATGATATAAGTAATAATGATGTCAAGAACAACAAGTCAAAACACCTACGATAAATGAAACGATTTTACCCAAAACGCTTCTTTAACATGGAATTTACAAAAGAACGGGTAATATAATGTCATAAGTGAACCATATATGATATCATAACAATGAATATGATTCTGTAATAAGTCAATAACATGATTTAAATCATTATACAGGAGGTTCGGACACTTACAAAGCAAGTCGGACCTAAGGTAAGGGAAATATCACAATCTCATTTTTATCCGAGATTGTTTATTCGTAAGTATTTACTGGGGTGTATTTTATCATCCACATCCATGTTCCCTCAATATGTAATATTGTTTCCATCCACTTGCAATAGTTTAAATCCAATTTTACCCTTAGGTGAGTTTTTAGTAAAGAATATGAAAGGAATCTTTTGTCGTTTTTCCGTACGAGGTACTTTTTGACTTTTCCGACAAAAGTACGAAGAATATTTTTTTTAACTTATACGGCATGAATGGATTTTTTAAAACATTACTTCAAAGAAGCTTCCTTTACAAGTTTTCAAGTTTATTTTTAATCAACTTCTTTTATTTTAATGTTGTATGAAATGTTATGAAAGGAAAAATGTTTTTTAAGAAGAAAGGATATTTTCCTCAAGAATTCAATTCAAGTGTTTTATCAAAATTATTTTCCATCTAAGATAATAAAGGGTTCTGTTTCTATCCATATTTTTACATTGGTTTGACTATGTTGTGATGGAATTATGTTTATGAATTCCTTTATCATATATGAATTGATTTATGATGTCATGATGTTTCAAGAATCCCATTTTTGTTATATGTGTTATGCGATGATGTATGTTTTATGATTATGTGGCACACATAAGAAAGGATTCATTATAAGATGGGTGGGACCTATATCTCCCTCCAATGCATTGGGTAATGATTTTATATCTCATGAGATAGACATGGCTGGAACGGAAGGTTATTTCGGTTCAGTGATACAGGACTGAAACGAGGAGTGAACTCGGTTCAGAAAGGGACTTTGTCCACTAAGATAGTCTTGGAAATGAGTCATGACTAACAAGAAATGATTTTCCATGATTATGTGTGCATGCCACAATGTTTCAAGTTTCATGTTATGATTATGGGGATCTCATTTTCACTTCTATGATTTGTTCCATGTTAAGATATTATGATCTCTTTTGCAGGTTATGATTTTCAAAAAGATATGATATGATTTTTATTTCTTTTGTATACCCTTACTGAGCATTTGAGCTCACCCTTTTATGTTTTCTTTTCCCCAGGATATAAATAAAGGTTTTAGGTAAAAAAAAAGGGAAGATCTTTATGGGAGATATTGAAGATCTTTCACCACGATTAGAAGATTACGTTCCGAGTTTCCAAAGACACTAAACTATTACGATCCTTGTGTGTGTGTTTTTGTTATGTACTAAGTATTCCGCAAAAGTAATGTAATGTCCATGTATGTCAGGCTTCGGGTCTCTACATTTGGTATCAGAGGAAAGGTTTAGTCAACCTTTGGAAACTAGGATGCGAAAACGTTAGTGAGATCCCTAGAGATATTTCTAAGGTATGTCTAGAGATGTCTCTAAGGTTAAGTATACGTATAGGATACAGTCCTAGAACTACGGTAACGATCATAGAATTTAACCTAAGATGTTAGATATTGAGGGTGCTCCCCCTTTACTATGTTGTCTTCCCTAGCATGATTTCGCCTCTCACAAAATTATTTTTGTGTTTTAGTTAATGGAGGGAACCAGAAGGAATTTGGTTAACATTGAATCCAATGGACAAATTGGTGACTATGAGCAACAAAATTGTGTGATACCTAGAGATAAAGATATTCTGATTATGCTGAATCAGTCATCGCGATATATGATTAACAAGGTGAAATTTAGTGGTATGACTAATTCATCAAAGAAGAGGAAGATAAACTATTATGCATGTTCGCATGTTGAGGAGCATAAAGAAAGGAAGATTGAGATTTCTAAAGAAGGGAAGAAGAACCTTGAGGAATACCTCAAATGGAGGGACCGATGTTATCTGTGTGGAGAAAAGGGTCATAGAGTGACAGATTGTTATGGAGTTCAATGTCTTATTTGTGGAGAACATGGGCATTACCCAACTCAATGCCCTGATCTGAAAAGATACTTCTAAATCAAGGAAGGAATTATTCCAGGACAGTCATTGAAGTGGATGGACTGAAGTGTTGGTATTCAAGAATAATGTTGTTGAGGTACTTTTATGGTGTATTGGAATATTTATGTATTGGTCTAATGTGGTATTCGAAGTGATTGAGGTATTTTTGGAAAGTATATGATATGCGCATAATGAAGGGATAATACGATAATGAGATTTTTGATTGTATGCATGAGCTCATGATTGATATAAGGACTAAGTGATATCATGGTTTGAGTATATAGAATTTTGAGGATTTTGGTATGTGGAAGGTGTTAACTTTTAACTGCATTCATGTTTTCACTAAGTTATTCAAGAGAATACATGATTAAGGACTTTGAATGTTTGGAATGTGACCAACAAAACATATCTTATGATATATGGGGATCAATGATGGTATTAAATCTCTGGTAATTGTTTTCACTTTGTTATGAGAGTGGACTGTAGTATTATGGATAAGCCTAAGGATTGGAATGAATTATGTTGGACATAAGTTAGTATTGTTTGTTTTTCGATATTATTTATGTGATGTTATAGTAATGTAGTTTTAGAAAAAGGGACAACCTGCAGGACGGGCGACAACCCATCGCTTCGGACAAGGCTGTAGGAATCGAACCCACAACCGAAGTGCGACTAGCCTTTATCGCCTACCACTGACCTACAGGAAGTCCCTGTTTAGTAGAAACTAGTTTTATTATATTAAGCAGTATGATATATGAAGTATAAGTCCATTTTAGGAACCATATATGATTAATCTTCGATTTATGCATATAATTTTTGCTAACCTTTTGTTTGAGATAGATGGAATGACCCGTCATTCTATCACATGATCTGCTAACACTTCACGAATAACAAATTCAACTTCATTTATTTAAGAGATGAAGTGGAAATTGTTCAAGGCACGAACAACAGTGAGATTGTACCAAAATAAAGTAAGTATTTATTCTAATTCAAATTTTCAACTTAAGGGGAAATGATCTTGAAAACCAAAAATGTTGTCCTAGTGATCTTATACCTGATGAATCAGATGGTACCTTATATCATCACAAATCTATGGATTTGTGATTACTGGATTTTCCATAGCCATGTTCTCTACCACTCTCCATCAGAACATGATGGTTAGATTTCTCTTCCATATCCATATTTTCACCTATGTGGAAACCCAATGATTAGTTTATTTGGGTAACCGTTACGTTTCATACTTTTGTTTTTAAAGATTGGTTTTGATATTCCTTTTTACGATGTGGGTTTCTATTAAAGAAACTTTCGAATAGTAAACCATTTATAACCCCGACGAATTTCGAGGGCGAAATTCATTTTAAGGGGGGTAGAATGTAACAGCCCAAGATTTTATAAAAAAAATATTCTTTTTAATTTTATTAATGTCTTGTATTGTACGCTACACCAAAAGGAGCTTGCACAATACACATCCTTGACTTGACTTGCATTACACGCAATCGCGACCTTCCTCGATAGCGTGTGTAGTACGTAATACCGAGTTTCACTAAACAACGATATGCTATAAAAATATTATTAAAACTAGCCATTATGAATAGTAATAACCACTTTTTTGAAATCCAGTAAATCTTATTTTTCAAAATGAACTTTATTTTTGGATTCGGAGTATCAAATTTAGCCTAAGGTGAAATTTTGGTACTTTTCAGATAACTTTCATATTCTGATGAATAGTGAAAATTACTAAATTATAATTAAAAACAACTTTTTTAATCAAAATAATTAATAGTGATAAATCATTAATTTGAGTGGTTTTAAAGTATATTTAGAATATATTTTTACAATTTAATACAATGTTGGTCATTGGTTGTAATTTCACATTTAAACCAGACATAATCAAGTGTCAATCTTTTGATATATATTGTTTCCTAAAAACACGCTATTTATTTTAACAGCAGGATTTAATTATAAAATTAATTAATGCAACTTCTATGTTATGAATTTGGTAAAATAGATTTCATTTTTGAATTCAGAATATGAAATATAGCTTAGGATGAAATTTTGGCATTGTTCTGAAAAACATCAATTTTTGATGAATAGTGAAACTACTAAGTGGTAGTTAAAAAAACTGAATTTTTCATAAAACTTAATTTTGCCGCTTCTGTGAATGGAATTTTGAAAATCCGAGAGACACGGTTAATATCAAGGACTAAAATGTGGTTCAATGAGATGAAAATAATTTTTTGGTGAATAGTAACTATTTACTTTTTTTTACCGCGGTTAATAGTAAATAGGGTAACTAAGGGTAAATATGATATTACTATTACCCTAACACATGTCCAAATTCTATTGGACAAGTTTAATTCGACCAAAAACAAACTTAGGAATAAAATATGACCATTTAGGCCCACTTGGATTAGATTAGGACATTTATTATTAATTTATTTAAAGAAAGGTTAAAATAGTTAAAATCAAAGTTTGATAAGTAAATCATTTTTAATATGGGGTTATACATAAGATATATTCGATTGTAAATATTCATTAGAAAGCTAAAAAGATTTACTACATGATGGTATTTTATTTGTAATTTTTAGACATAAGATAATTTAATTTATTTATGACACAACGATGATGCAGTAATTATCTTATTAATGAAATATTGACATAATTGATGTTATAAACACCAAAATAAATGTAATTTGAGATTTTTTATGAATTCCACTAATTTTCTAGGTTACTATGATATATTAATGTTGATTTAATCAACTTGGTTCGAACATTTAATTCTGTTATGACTTTCAAAAAAATCATATATCAAATAGTGTCAAAATTGACACAAAATAGTTTTTAAAACAAATATTATATTATTAATTGTTATTGTATTCCTAAAAATCTAAGGTTCGGCCAAATGACTTAGATAAGGATATATATATTAATAATAAACAATTTGGGGTTCGTTTGGCATGTTATAGTAAGTTTATTAACCATATAGTGAAAGAAAACAAAAAGACATGGTAAACGTTAAATTATTTAACTTAGAGTTAAATCTAATTGATAAGGTTAAAATAATATCCTAAACTTGTCTAAATTCTATTGGTTGATAGGATTTCGACCCATCCCCACCTTAGCTTAGAAATAAGACCCTTTGGAACCATTATAAACCGATTTTGACTTTAATATAAAATAATATTTTGAGATATTCCTAAGGTGCCCCTCTCCTCCCTTATAAAAGGACACCTCCTCCCCCTCCTCCTCACACCAATTTGAGTACTCAAGATCGGCCAACCCCTGCCATTTTCCCTTATCCACTTCCCTAGAATAATCCTAGAGGTCCTGGTCTTCTCCAAAGACCAATCTTAGTTCCTTAAGTGGAGGATTCAAAAAGGCGTTCCAAAGAAGAGGTAATATCCATTACCGGTCTTTTCAATTTCTTTCTTCTTCAACTTCTTCTTCTTTAGTTGTTTCATGATAAAGTAATAACATCAGTATTACTTACATACTGATATGTTATTATAAATATGAAACAACCCTAATTCACCTTCTATCCATCCTACGGAAAAATGAAATCACCACGCGTGCGTCCGTACGGAATACCGTCTCCACGCCGTGGTGTAATCTATTTTCCACCATCACCTTACAAGGATGGGTATAATGGTGTAATGAGTAACTACATATGATTATTATGAAGTAATATTGATACTGAAATAATATATATATACTCCAATACAATTCCACGATCATAGGAACGATATCATCACTCGTGCGTACGTACGGAATACCGTCTCCACGACGCGATGAGATTCATTCTCCATGTTAACCATTTAAGAATGATTATAATGTATATATAAGAAATAATAATGAAATATATGACATTATAAAGCTACTGGATTTATGTATATATATACATATGTATGTCATCTACTTACTTCCATTTCAGGACAATAAGGAAAGGAAAACAGCGTTCATGCGTACGTACGGACTACCGTCTCCATGAACGGTGTTTTTCATTTTATTTATCTATCTATTATATATATACTGAATATATATGATATATAAATCATATTTTATATTTTGGAAGTAAGTAAATCATGATATAAGTAATAATGATGTCAAGAACAACAAGTCAAAACACCTACGATAAATGAAACGATTTTACCCAAAACGCTTCTTTAACATGGAATTTACAAAAGAACGGGTAATATAATGTCATAAGTGAACCATATATGATATCATAACAATGAATATGATTCTGTAATAAGTCAATAACATGATTTAAATCATTATACAGGAGGTTCGGACACTTACAAAGCAAGTCGGACCTAAGGTAAGGGAAATATCACAATCTCATTTTTATCCGAGATTGTTTATTCGTAAGTATTTACTGGGGTGTATTTTATCATCCACATCCATGTTCCCTCAATATGTAATATTGTTTCCATCCACTTGCAATAGTTTAAATCCAATTTTACCCTTAGGTGAGTTTTTAGTAACGAATATGAAAGGAATCTTTTGTCGTTTTTCCGTACGAGGTACTTTTTGACTTTTCCGACAAAAGTACGAAGAATATTTTTTTTAACTTATACGGCATGAATGGATTTTTTAAAACATTACTTCAAAGAAGCTTCCTTTACAAGTTTTCATGTTTATTTTTAATCAACTTCTTTTATTTTAATGTTGTATGACATGTTATGAAAGGAAAAATGTTTTTTAAGAAGAAATGATATTTTCCTCAAGAATTCAATTCAAGTGTTTTATCAAAATTATTTTCCATCTAAGATAATAAAGGGTTCTGTTTCTATCCATATTTTTACATTGGTTTGACTATGTTGTGATGGAATTATGTTTATGAATTCCTTTATCATATATGAATTGATTTATGATGTCATGATGTTTCAAGAATCCCATTTTTGTTATATGTGTTATGCGATGATGTATGTTTTATGATTATGTGGCACACATAAGAAAGGATTCATTATAAGATGGGTGGGACCTATATCTCCCTCCAATGCATTGGGTAATGATTTTATATCTCATGAGATAGACATGGCTGGAACGGAAGGTTATTTCGGTTCAGTGATACAGGACTGAAACGAGGAGTGAACTCGGTTCAGAAAGGGACTTTGTCCACTAAGATAGTCTTGGCAATGAGTCATGACTAACAAGAAATGATTTTCCATGATTATGTGTGCATGCCACAAAGTTTCAAGTTTCATGTTATGATTATGGGGATCTCATTTTCACTTCTATGATTTGTTCCATGTTAAGATATTATGATCTCTTTTGCAGGTTATGATTTTCAAAAAGATATGATATGATTTTTATTTCTTTTGTATACCCTTACTGAGCATTTGAGCTCACCCTTTTATGTTTTCTTTTCCCCAGGATATAAATAAAGGTTTTAGGTAAAAAAAAAGGGAAGATCTTTATGGGAGATATTGAAGATCTTTCACCACGATTAGAAGATTACGTTCCGAGTTTCCAAAGACACTAAACTATTACGATCCTTGTGTGTGTGTTTTTGTTATGTACTAAGTATTCCGCAAAAGTAATGTAATGTCCATGTATGTCAGGCTTCGGGTCTCTACAAGAATCATTCAAAAAGACTATTTCAAATATACTACAAAATATGTTGGATAAAGATAAGAATTCATGGCCTGATATACTCTTTCATGCTCTATGGGCTTATTGGACCACCACCCGCACTACAATGCGGTCAACTCCATATTCACTGGTATGTGGAACAGAAGCAGTCTTACCCATTGATGTTCAAATACCCTCACTCAGGGTAGACATTTGTGATCAATCATCTACAGATGAACAATCTCCAAAGAGATTCAATGAATTGGAATGGTTAGATGAGAAAATATTGTGCACTCTGCACCACCTGGAAGTCTGTCAGAATTGAATTACATGAGCTTTCAACAAAAAAGATCGTCTTGATTCATTCATTCAGGGAGAATTGGTATTAGTTCTCAGAACTCCAATGATACCAGGAAAGAAACCACCCAACATTGAACCAATATGGTAAGTACTTTATTCTATACATATCTTCTATTCCAATTGAGCTTATTCTTTAATCTCAATGGATGGAGAACTCATCACTACTCCAACCAATGCTAGATTTCTGAAGAAGTATTTTGTATAAACACAAAATACATCATCCACGGTCCATGCATATGACCCTAAACTATTTTCAAGTCCCTTAGGTCTAGAAATATTTTAAACTGCATCATCCATGGTCCATACATATGACCTTAAACTATTTGTATTACTTTCGTCCCACACGACGTGAAACTGTGAAAAAGTTCCCTAATTCGTCCAACATGATGTTAAACTGTGTCCCTTCATCATCATTGCTATATGACGTTAATCTATACAACAATGGTCAATACATATGACCTAAAACTATTTTCACTTTTGTCCAACATGAAATTAATCTATGAATAATTCCTTAATACGTCCAACATGACGTTAAAATGTGTTCCCTTTAGTCCTTACTGCATGACATTAAACTACAGAGTCCTCTTTTTGTCCAACATGACATTAAACTGTGTTTTCCCCATCATCCTAACTACATGATGATAAACTGTACAGAATCTCCTTTGATACGTCCTACATGGAATTAAACTGTACATTGTTCCTGCTACATGACACTAAACTGTGCAGCACCAATAGTCCTAACTGCAAGACTTTAAGCTGCATAGTCCCTTTATATGTCCTACATGACATTAAACTGCGCATTGTTAAGGTTGTTATTACCTCTTGTTTCTCAAACCGAGTATGAATCATGGGAACTTAGTGCAAATTTCAACCATAACACCCTCTCTGGGCCGCTAACCATGTGTAAGTCCCAACATCATTTTTAGGTCGTTGTCCCCATGAACAACTTGATCATTAATTCATTCTTCAGTTGAACTACACGGACTTTGATCCTTGCCTTCTAGGTTGGGTATGTAGGAAGCCTCCCAAGGTTCAATCCCAAAACCAATCTCTTCACATCAGATCACTTCTATCTCGTATGATGTTGATTTGTGAAATAGTCCCCAGAATTAATATCTTTACATTGGTTCACTTTCGTCCATGCTATATGACGTTAAACTGTACAACATTTTTTGTCCTATACGACATTATACTACAATATTCATTGATACCCTCACCTGAGAGGGAATCATTACTTACATTGATTTTTCAATCATGTTTCATTCCAATGACTATGTGCATACATGGCCATGCCTGAACCTTTCATCTTGGGATAAGACATCGTTGCACAGAAGTCCCTTTTCACCCTTCACAAGTACGAACAAAATTTGTACAAAGGGTATTTCTAGAACCATGTGGGCTTTATTACCATCCTTATGGGATACATAGGAACATTCGAGTGTCCCTCGAATCCAGCCCCAAGTCTTTTGGGCATAACCCCAAATTCCACTTTCAGTCCCTCGGCTGAAAAGTCCCCATGAAAACACACACTGTGTATTTATTATAAATGGTCCAACCTCTATGACCCTAAACTAAGATCTCCTATATTTTCATCCCACACGACGTTAAACTATAGTTTAAGAACTATGTATGGCTTGATTCCTATCCTTATAGGATACGTAGTGAAGTCCAACATTTCAATTAAGTATCCAGCCAAAACATGATTATGGTTATCATTGATCTGTGTATCTCTACATACATTGGAAAATACCCATATTTATGTGTCATAATCCTAAAAATTAATACTTCTAGATCTTCATAACCCATTTCTTGAATTCTGGTCACAAAAATTCCAATTTTTTAGAATTCTTTTCCTTGACCATGCAACACGTTCCCTTAGGCGGCCTTGAATAAACAATCTACATAACAGACATGTTAGCCAAAAGATGCTATTATTTGACTATGCAGCCAATTCCCTTAGGCGGCCCTGCATAATTCAACCCCCTAACGGGTTTTTTCAGATACTGGTGACTTCATTTTTTGGGAAGAAAGCCTCTTTTTTCCTTATTGGTCTTATCAAAAAAATATGTAAGGATCCGCAAGAAATAGTTCTCCTTAACATATTTATTCATGCTCTTTTTCATGATCTGAAAGTATTCTTGTCTATGGTTTATATTTTCCTTCCCTACAATTGGGTAAGGCCTTTGTAGGAGTGCCATTCATCCAATTTTGAGACAAACCTATTTGGAAATATCTTCACCATATTCAAGTACCTCTCTCCATACAGCAAACTCTATACTTTGGAAAAGTTTAATCCCCTTAATCTTTCACTGGATTCTTAGTAGTAGAAAAGTAAATTTCTGAGAGTTCTTTTGACTGAGTATGCTACACGTACCCGTAGGAGGCCTTGCATAAGTAGTCTACATAATGGACATGTCATCCAAAAGATGCTATTTATTTGACTATGCAGCCAATTCCCTTAGGTGGCCCTGCATAATTCAACCCCCTAACGGGTTTGTTAAATAATGGTAACTTCATTCTTCGGAACTACTTCTTCTAATGACTTTTTAGCACTTTTTCATATCATTCCTCATATTCATATTTTCCTAAGTCTTAGTTTACATAATTTCCCTCATACTTGAGTTTGGTAAAATATTTTCAGATAAGTTGTCAAGGAATTGAGTCAATTCTAATTCATTCGGTCAAAGCTATTTCGACCTTAAACATTCGCCTCTTTATGTCCTATGTGCATGACTTTAAACTTCCCACAAAATACAAGGGAACTCTAAATAAAAGTCAAGTTACAGCTCACTAAAAATACATTTTGTATGATTTAGGTAATATTGAGAAATTAAAAGATTCAAAGTTTGTAGGGTTATTTATAATAATCCTAGTAAAAATAAAACTATGCTTACTAGGCCCACTAGCTTAGGTAAAATTTAAAACATGTAGGAAAATACATGTAGAAGTGATTGAAGATGAATGTACTCTCCATTAATGCACAATAATTAAAGGGACATCCACATATTCCAACCTCATATATTTTTCAAGAAATTACATAAGACTATCAACATAAGTCTTCACTTGATGTACAGCATCCCGAGCTTCATCAGCAGCTACTTGAAGCTCGTGCACTCGACTGGCTTCACTCTTCTCAACATGATGGAGTGACTTCTTGGCCTCTGCAATGGATTTAATACAATTCATTTGAGCTCCCTCCAATGAATTATTGAGCTGGTCCAGTTCCCCAGTAACATCATCTAACTGTTGCTAGAGCTGCACCTGCTAGACGACTTTTTCTTTGATCTTATGCTTCAGTTCTTTCATCTTGACAGTATAGTCAGCCTTAGCACGGGATACCGCTCCCTCAAATTCACAGATGTTGACTGAAAGCTTCACCCTTGTCAGATCTTTGTGGAACTTTTTCTCATGTTCCCTTCTTAAGATGACTTGTTTCACCGCGGTATGGATCTCTTGGTATTCAAAACCGCCAAGACCTATCATGACGAACTGGGATGACAACCGGGAAATCATTGATTACAACTCTTCAAGAGGCACTTCAAATATGATTTTCCATATGTCGTTCCATGCCTTGTGTCGTGAAACTCTGAGCACCTTAAGAACCTCATGGTCTGATTCTACATCATCATCACTGGGGGGCATGTAATCTAGGATTAATGCAGTTAGGGAAGTTCCCTGTTCTGCTCCTTCCCCCCTGACCCTGGTTGCATCACCTTCTACTACAATTTGGGCAGAGGATGAGACTTCAACTCCAATTCTAGACATTAATGTTGATAGCCCAGTTTGATCAATTAAAAGTATGTTTAGTTTCATAGAATAATGGAATTTGGTTATCTATCTTTAAAACTTAGTTCAATCATTACATAACAGTAGATCAACAGCTTGAAAAGACTCCTCCCCATCTTTCCCAGTTTCAACAGTATCTTCAAGATGGATCTCAGGAGGGTTTATTGGGTTTAACTCCACTTGAGATAATGTTTCTGCAATGGTAGGGTTGACATCAATGCCCACATCCATGCTGGCTTCACACCTCCCCCAGGAAAAAGTCCCAACATTTCTTCCAGCCTTTGGATTGATCCATCTGAGCATTTCGGAAGATTCAAAGATGACAGTGTGGTTTCCGCTCAGGCTTATGAGGTTTCATATTTGGCATACAAGGTCTATGATGCATCATGTGGGCCTTCTCCACTATTCTATCATTTATAAATCCTCCTCCACATGAGATATTTGCTGAAGAAAAGTTGGTGTAACTCTAAAACTAAGAAAATGGGAGATAGTTCTTTGGTTCTGGAATAGGGACTTCTCACATATGACCATTACCGTACAAAGGTATATAAGTGCTTGGTGGGAAATCAAAGTGATATTTCTTCAGATACATATCCAAATTTGGGAGAGTGCTATCACAGACGCTATAATAATCATGGCCAATGATATCAATCATTTCATCAATCTGCTTTCTAGCAAGTTCATCAGCCATTCCAATTCTTCTTGGAGCCATTAAATTTGCACAAAATTTGACTAAATTAACACTTAAAGGGGTTTATTTTTCATAAAATTTGTGAAGGAATTCAGAAAAATGGAAAAGCCATTAAGGCGCGCAAGTCTAAACTTGGCGCGCAAGTATGGATGTGTCACACACATGTTAATGTGTCGGGCATGTTTTTGGCGCACAAGTATAATAGCACATGTCTAGATACCTTGACAGCATTGCGATAGCAAATAAAAGGGAAAAAAATGAGCAACTTGTGCGGTGAAGGTGACCTGCGCGGCGAGAGATCGAAAATCTAGAAATCAGATGCTATGAATGGAAAATGAGCGCATATTTATTGTTCAGGCTTCTCAACTACGTGCCTACAGCCAGCGCACTCCATCCAGTGTGTTCCAGCCCTACGCGACTCGCACCTGCGCGATGACAGTTGCGTGGTGAACACCTGCACGCCTATTTCCCATTGGTTTCTCTTCTTTTCCTCAGAGTCACATCCTTATTCTTTCAGATCCAACTTTGAGGGGGGGGGGGATTTTTTTGAAACTCCTTTTCGTCACATTGTCTAATGGAATGTAAAGGGAAATGACTTAGAAAAAATTGATTCAGCCTTTGAAGAAAACATCAAAAATTGACAAAAGAATGAAAAATGCTTCAAATGCACATTCACCATGAAAGTTCCTTCACTGTCGTGCAGGTATTCTTGCACGCGGGCTAATGGTCGCGCAATTGACGTGCTCGCCCTCTTTGAAAACCGCCCATGGTCTCCAGAAGCCTATAAATAGACCTTGTCCGCCCCCCATTTTGGGAGGAATTTTTCTAGAATTCAGTTAGAGATCTCTGAAATCCCAAGTCTCTTCATCAAGTCTTCTGAACACATCTAAGGTAATTTTTTACATAGAATGGAAGGTCTTATCAAGAATAATAAGGTCTTAATGTTAAAATTCACTAACAATTGCTCACCTAAGTGTTTTTACCCGTATAGGAAATGGACACACTTGTGTGCCTCCTTACCTATTCATTGAAACTTGTGCGCCACTCTTCTGGAAGGTCCTCAGGATGATTCTAAAGGCTTTGATAAAAAATCACCCATGTATTACTCTACAGGGCATGTATCGTGAAAGTACCAATGAGCTGCGCAGGTATACATGTGTGGCCAATACTTGTGTGCCCATGCAGTACCTGCGCGACTGCCAGGATTTGCGCGCCCCTCTCTTTTTGGGAGCCTTTCCTGCCCATTTAACCCCTCTTATGACATTCCACCTCTCCTATTCAAGATTTAGTCCTCAAGACACTCTTCAAAGCCATTCATGGTATGTTTTCATGATTTACTTCTTTATCTGAAAGGAGCTCTGTGGAACATCTCTCAAAACATAGTGATTTTCACATCTTTATGTCACTAAAATTAGAGAGTTCATTCATTTTACCTAATCCATTAAGATGAGAGAATCCTTAACCTAGGCATCCTTTTCAGCAGTAAGCCCCAGTCTAAATCCTAATTACTTTGGGCATCCTCTTTAGGATTAAGCCCCAAGTCCCCTAACCTGGGCCTTCTTTTCAGGAATAATCCCCAATCATAATTTCCAAAATTGTGGCATCCTCCTCAGGAGTAATCCCCAAAAATTAATTACCTTAACCCGGGCCTCCTTTTCAGGAATAATCCCCAGTCTCAAATATGGGCATCCTCCTCAGGAGTAAGCCCCAAACCATAAATCATGTCACCTGGGATTCCTTTTTATGAATAAGCCCCAATATCAAATATGGGAATCCTCTTTAGGAGTATGCCCCAAGTCCCTTAATTTCCAAATCCCTTTAACCTGGGTCTCCTCCTTAGGAATAAGCCCTAGTCTTATTTTCTCTTAACCAGTCATAATTCCTTTTGATCTGGGCTTCCTTCTCAGGAGTAAAACCCAATCATAAGTCCCCTCCTAACTTGGGCATTTTCCTTAGGAGTAATCCCCAAGATTAGAGTACCCAAATCTCCATGAAGCACATATACCTTTATGTACCCTGTTCATGGATTTCTTCCTAGAACTAAATCTTAATCCTCATCTTGTTGAGCGGTCATACATACATAATCCCCAGATCATTTCTTATTATTTCATCTTTCATGGCATAATTGTCTGGTTTTTACCAATACCACTTATTTCTCACACCGAGAACGACTCATGTGATCATAGAGTGTAAATGTAATTATGAGAACTTTCATTGATCCATCAATCTTAAAAATCATACTCCCTTACTTGAACTACATGGGTGTTCATTATTTTTCTAAATAAAGGATACATAGGTAGCCCATCTGTGGGTTCGATCCCAACTCTAAAATAATCCATGTCCTTATGAATGAAAATAAACTTCAAGTGCCCCACTAAGTGGATTTAAAACCATTATGGTAAGCATAATGACCAAGAGTCTTTTATGTATTAAAGGATACCATTGACCAAGAATCTCTAACAAATACATATGATTCTCTATCGATGAAGAACCTCGAATACATATAAAAGATTCTCTAAATTTCCTACATATTCAATCATTGATTGTCAGATCTAAAAGAAAGATAATTTTATACAGGGTTAGTTAATAAGGATTCATTAACATAACTTAAATCTATAAATAGAGTATCGGAGTAAACAATAATTCCCCTAAAAAAGGTGTGATGAGTCCGACCTCCCATCCTCTCGACCAGTGCAAATTCCAAAGCCTCATCAGTCCACAACTAATGAGAGCATAACTTTGGAAAGAAGGACCAAATGGATATGGAATCATTGGATGTTTTCGGTTATGCGAAAAAACCCGTTAGAAACTACTTGGTATGTTTTGAACCTTCAATCAACGAGGTCATCCCCAATTCCAGAGGAAACAACAAAGTATACTTTTTAATTACACGACATGTACTCACCTTTTCTGTACTCCGCTTTAAGCGGCCTCCCAATCACTCTCACACGGTCGTGTGTGTAGATATTACATGGCCAACACATGGCCTCATACTGTAAGGAAGTACACATTGTGTACTCAGAAGGAACATAGTGTGTACTTTGAAAATTTCCAAAAACTCCTCTTTTCTCAAAAACACTACAAAAAGAAAAACATACATGAAAAGAAGGTTGGGGTTCTTACACATTGGTATTGGATATATATGATATTAATATTGTGTTTACTATTATTTATATGATGGAACAATGATCAATTAAAAAGTACTAAAACCACCAATGCAATATATACATGAAAAACAAAGGAGTTACTGCTTGAAACATGATTTTAATATAGAATAGTTCATAAATACACAATAAAAGATACTAATTAAATAATATATGGAATAATATGGATGTGTATGATTATATAAGATATTTATAAATGAATTATATTCATTACACATGATTTTGTAATATTTATGAGAAAATTTATAATTTTAGGTAAGTGATTACATTTTTTCATGGGACACATGCCACATTCACAACTTGTTTCTTTCGGGTGGTTTATATAATACCCGCGAATGTATTATATGATTATTCTAATGAATATAATGGCATATACATACAATTCAATATTTCTTTCTTTCATTGGGATTATGATTAAAAATTTACCACTATGGTAAAGGTTTAACGTTACAATCTCATTATTTATCAGGTTTGTTTATGATTATACTTCGAAATGATGAATTACTATGAACTATAACTCAAGAAAATAATTAATTTTATTATAAACTAGTTATTTTATAAGATATTCTTTTTAATTAAATTTTACTTTATTTACATATTAAATATACCAAAAAAGATTTTTTAGAAAAATCAAATTTATTTCTCTCTTTGGATGAATATTATTTCCCCCCATGACTATGTTTTCTAAAAATGTTTTTAATAATTTTATTACTATTATAAAATAACTATTTAAAAACATTTTTACCCTTGTTTTACTTTTTTTAAATTTGATTAAAATTAATATCTTTTTTATTTTCCAAATGAGGGGTTTTTGACCATTTTATCAAAAATCTAAAAGGAATCGTTCTTTTACCATACCCATTTTCTTTCCACCATGATCACTCAACTATATAAAGATTACATTATTGTTTTAAATGTATATTTTCAATGAATTTTTTTTCTTTAATATTTGAGCATTTTTATATTTTAATGATTTTATTTAAAAATAAAAAGATTATTTCTCTAAAGAAATGTTGTAAGTGTCTTTAAAAATTATTTTACATCTAAGATGAAATCCTTGGATTTTATTTAATATTTATTGTGAATATGAACCAATTATTCCATTTGTAATATTTCTCTTGATGGTTTATATTGATGATGATATTCTATTTATGAAACTTGTTTCTTTGACATGGGTTATGTTATGATGAAAAGATGAAATGTTTAGGAAAGAAGTTTGTTTCCCATAGGTTTTATAATGAAGAAATGTATTTGAAAAAGATTTTTTTGTGGGTTTTAATATGATGAATTATTTATGATATTTTACCACATGTAGGTATGATTATCATTATGTAATGGGTGGTACCTATTTCTTCCTCCAATGAATTCTGTATATATTAACATCTGAATTGATAAGTAGGACTTGAATGTGGAGTGAACCCAGTTCAACAAGAGAATTTTTCAATACGATAGCCTTGGGATCAAAACATGAATACTAGGATAGATTAGGGAGTGGACCCATTCAACAACGAAAGACCTGAAAATGTGACTTGACTTATAATTAAGTGATTTTCTATACATATGAGTTTGTTGAAAATCCTTTTTTATTCTTATGCTATGCTATCATGACTAATGTTATTTAATTAAATTATGATTCATGTCTTATAAAATTCCACAATTTATGGGACAACTAATATTAATGATCTATGATACACATGGTATGGTTTTATAATTTTAATATCATGTTCTAATACACTTAAGAAGATGATATGTTGTCATCTCCCTTGTTTTCCCATATTGATCATTTGACCTCACTAGTTATTATATTTCATTTCCATATATTATGATGGAAAGTTTATATATGGCATGTCTAAGAAGGGTGATGGTTTTGAATAACTTAGTTAGAGATCATATAGTTCACTTATGAACTCGTTGTTTATATATTCAAGTTACCAAATCCACTAGAACTAAATGATTCTGGGATGTATTTTTATTTAATGTAATGAATATTCATCTATTAAGTTGTGATATCGATGTGTGATAAGTTCATGTCTTAATACATAAGAAAATCACAATCTTGACATACATCTAAAAAACATGTCTAACATTAAACCTGAATAGTCAATACTATTATAATTAGAATTATTTATACTTTGAGTCATATGTCATAGGACACAAAGGGTGAAATAAATAATTGTGACACTCTAAAATAAAACAAGGCATAAACTATGGTAGATTATAAGAAAATTGTACAACATTATATATTCAGTATATTTGGTATTGTCACATCCATAACATGAAGCTACCAACATCTAACTTCCCTACCTCACTACTAATGACTACCTCTACCACCAGAATTAGTCCTATGTCCTTGAGGAAAAGGTACATCATTATTTTTTCCCCTATTGACTCCATATCCTCTCAAAGGATCATATGATCGTTGTCTTTGTTGCTCGTACCATCTCTAACCAAAATGCTTCTAAGGGTAGAATGGAAAATAATAACTCATTCCTTGATGATCATAGGGGATAGATAGGCATGAAAATAATCGATAATCAGATATCCCACAAAAAACTCTCACCTAATCGTGTATCCTAGTAAATACATTATAATAGATTATCATATACAAATGAGAAGAAAAATATTGAGTCTGACTCCCTTCCAATTTAAACCTTCATAGATCGAATATGAGAGATCATCTACCAATATATTTATTCCTCATTGAACACTAATAGATCCCCTCTCATGAAAACCCTAGTTGATAATGTATCGTATCAATCCCTATCCTCTTCATCACATTAATGTATATAGGAAACATAAATGGGGTGACTATTTATTGAATAACTGGGAATACTACCACCTCCAAACATTTAGATATCGTATCCTCATCATGAAATAGACCATGGGTGAAGTAAAGTAGGTCCTTTATATTTTTTCTGAGCTCCTATAATCTCATTTAATTCTTCTACAAAGAGAGTAAATCTTAAATCATTATTTCACTCATTACCCAATATAGAAACATTTCATGAAACTACATTTAGAAATCATCTTAAGATATATCATTCTCCATCAAATACAAAAGATAAAAGATCTACCTCTATCATATTTCCTCTATATCTAAGTGATTTCCCATGGAACCCAATATTTATCCCTATCTCAGATCAGATATAAAGAAATATCAAGATTTCCCACTTATCACTCTATCTTTAGATCAATGATAATACACTCATACTTAATAATACCATGGTTATTAAACTCACACATCATCTTGCTCTATATTTTATCCTCCTTGAATGATTTTACCCTCTAATGGTCAACCAGGCTAGCTTGTTGAACATCACCAAACAAAAATAAACATGAAAAATTGAACATCTAACATCTCTATAAATAATAAATCAAATTCATAAGCTTTATATCATTGAAATTTTTTATAAAATTCATTTAATTTCAGTTATTTAATTTTTTAAAAATATATTTGAAACAAAAGATCAAATAAGAATAATACAAAGAACACTACTAGGTATCTACCCTATTAAAAACACCACATGTCATAGAACATTCAATGATTTCACGGTCTTTGTGTTAGATCAAAAAAGGGTCCCATGAAATTCATTACCGTAGACAATCTCTCATGCTTATGTGGTGTAGTATGTTTAACTAATGTGGTTCCCCTACCAAACTATGCTATCCTCACTAGTACCAAACCACAATACACAACCTAACTCTCAGCCAAAATCTCTTATACCACACCTTCATGATCCCCCCACCATTGAGAACCCATCACGATCCTGTAGTGTAATGGCCCAGACCTCTCCAGTCCAATCCTTTGTGAGATGTGGTTCTGGAGGTGTTCCAAGAGGTCAAGGTTCCTTGGGGGTGCGTTTGGGTGGAATTTAAAGGAGAGCTAAGGGAAATACCTTTCGCATGGTTAGCGCACGGTTTGGCTAAATCATGCAGCCAAACTGTGCAAGGTTGGTGTTGGAGGAAGTGGCTAACGCACGATTAGCGCACAGTTTGGCTAACCGTGTGGACTAACCGTTCGAGGAGTGTTTGGTGAGGCACAAGCTAATGCACGGTTTGCGCACAGTTTGCTAAACCGTGTGGACTAACCAAGCAGGCACTTAAAGATAGATCCTAAAATTGTGGATCTGAACTCTATTTCCTCTAAATGGTTCGTTTAAGACCCTAAGCATCCATAACTCGGGATTAACCTTCCTTGGAGGTAGAAGAACCACTCCCAAGAATTTTGGAGGCAACCCGGAGGTTTTTCATGGCAAAGCGAAGCCAGTTTCTTGAGGTATGTGATATTTCATGCTTGATTTATTAGATCTACTACACCTACTCTCTCAGTTTTCTTAGATATACGACTGTTATTGGTAGATCCAAGCATGTGGATGTCGAATAAGAAGAGATTTTTTCTTGGTTGTGTTAGGAGAGGGTATCTAAAGAAGATTCCTGGAGAATCAACCTGGTTTCTTGAGCATTCATTGACCATCGTGGTTTCATCAAAAACTATTGAGGTAGGGATTTTACCTTCGTCTCTCTAATTTATGTATTGTGCGGGATGGGTTTCCTCTTGTTTTCTTGAGACATAGTTGAACCATTTTATATTAAGATAATAACTGTCTAAAATAATGGGGATGGGGAAGTTGTAATGTTTATCATTGTTTATCTAGTTGTTATGTTTAGAATTGAATAGGTTTATGGCTACTAAAAATCTGGGTCGTTGGGGGCCTTTTCTTGTGCAATTAAATGTTTCCCTATCTTTCTAGACCATTTTATGGAAACATTGTGGAATATGGAAATTATATAATCACGTAAAGTTTGCTGATTAAATGATTATCTGGAACCCCTGTGTGATCACCCTGGATGAACAAAATGGAATAATGAACATGTGGGTGTTGGTTTGGTTACATGGTGTGTCAAAGGGGGGGGGGTGAATCCTGGGTTATTACGAATAGGATGGGAAGTGGGGCTGTAGTAAATGATATTAAAGGGGAAATGATGTGGCACGAGCCTTGTTTTGTGATACGGTTGTGGGGATGTGGTTATAGAGGAAGTAGGGATTCATTAATGGGTTGTGATATTAAAAGAAAGTGGAATGTTTATAAATGAAGTGTGGGAAAAAATAATGAATTAAACACATGAACAATAAATGGGGATTTATTGATGATAAAAAGGTTGTTTTTGTGTTTCTTGTGTTCTATCTAACTTGATTCGTGGTTTGGACGGTTTTTCTACGAAATGCTGGATCTAGTTTGATAATTTCCCTATAGTTAAGGAACTAATAAACTGATACAATTGATACATGAAAACCTTAATGGGGTTGAGATTTTTTTGTTGTATGCATGCTTCGTAGTAGTAGTTCTGAGGCACGTGATTAGTTTCTCTGTTTAGAGGCCATAGGTTGGGCTGTGTGTTTGGTATACATATATATATATATATATATATATATATATATATATTTGTGTTCTTTCTCACCCCACCCATGTTGAGCACCTAGTTCCGAACACTCCCATTTCATGGCAGAGGGTTTTTCCCCTTAGCTAGTAGCTCTTTCCTGCTCCTTCTTCCATAGGTCGTGATGGCTTGAGGCGACCTTACACATAAGACTCTTCTGGTAGGTTTCGATTGGTGTGATTTTAGCCCAAGACTCTTAGGACAGGTTTACTATTCCCAAGAATCTTCCAGATGAGGCCCAAGTGTTTTCGGGTAGGGATGTGATATGTGGTTTGTGAGGCTCAGGTGTGTGTGGGTGGGATGTGTGGTTTGTGAGGCCCAGGTGTGTGCGGCTGGGATGTGTGGCTTTTGAGGCCCAGGTGTGTGCGGGGAGGAAGAGTGTGGCAGCGTCAGGATTCTCACCATTAGGAATAGCAGCAAACTAGTAGGGAAAATGGTGCAGGGTAACCAATACTCTTGTTCTTATATACTACTACCTGTTTATTTTTGTGTTTTGGTGATCGTGGATAGTGAGGTTGGGTGGATAGAATTCCCTGCTAGGTTTTGGTTCTTCTGTTGTTCTCACAAGACATTAAGATATCTCCTCACCTGTGCATGAGAGATTTAGGTTTCCTTACTGAGTATACTTGTATTCTCACCCAACATTAACTTTTAGGTTTCCAGGAGGACTACCAAGGCTGTGTGGGACCCTACAAGTTGGGACAGTTGGAGTTGATTCAGTTGTTGTACTCTTGTTTCTTTTGGTATTGCACTTTTGAGTTTTCTTTAACTTGTAAATTGTTTCAGAATTTTTTAAACATGCATGTGGGATTGGTTTGGGTTTATTTTCATTTAATTGTTCATTTTCCTCTTGGTGTTTGAATTATCCTATTTCCCGATCTTAAATAATAAAAAGGGAAATGCCTCCCATATTAGTGAGAACTCAAACCCATGGTTATATTCACCACTCTAGGGCCTACGAGAGGCGGGACTCGGGGGGTCATTATATCCCTTTCACAATTTTTATCTCAGAAGGGGCATCATTGGTGGGAGGGGTTCATGATAGAATGGTATTAGAGGAGGTTGAGAGACAGGATGGAGTCTGGAGTTAGGCACAGTGAGGATTGCATGGGATAGTAGGGCAACCGTGTTAGTTGATCTTGGTGCGTGATTTAGGTCAGGGAAGTCTGGCTAGGACACAGGATTTTAGGGCCCCCCATGATCTGATGCAAGGACTCTGAGCCTACTGAATGACGAAGTGAGACTACATTAATTGCAGGGTAGAGACCCTGGGGAAGGTACATGGATAATCATGTTTGTGTTCTACATGATTTTAGTGTTCTAGTAAAGAAATTTAAATTAAGTGATAAAATGAAACCTGGAAAAATTTCCTTACTACTTGGGCTTAGGAAATCTTTGTTTACCGTACAACTATGGAACCTGGATGTCGTCCCTGGCTGACTCAGACAGTAGAGGCCCAGCTGATTCATGCGGTCGAGGAGTTGATGATTGACCGAGATGAGGAAGATGATCAGTTGTAGAAGACTCTCCATTCTTTCCAGTGACAAACCCTCAAGAAGTACGAGGGTAGTACTTCGGATATGGAGTTTGAGGGGTGTCTTGAGGAGCTAGGGATCGCTTTTACTTTGATCCGTGCTCTGAGGGTGTACTGGGTTCCCCTAGTAGCCAGTCAGCTGAGAGGTGCGGTGCGTCAGTGGTGGAAGCTCTACCTCAGTGAGAGGTTAGAGGTAAAGCTTCCACGGTCTGACTTTGAGATGGATTTCCGAGAATAATTCCATTCTTCCGTGATCAAGGAAGATAATTGGCAGGAGTTATTCTCCCTCCAGCAGGGGAGTATGTCAGTACGAGAATTGGGGATCAAGTTCAAGGGTCTCTTACACTTTTCTCCGGATCTCTTTCCAGATGAGGAGTCTCATACGAGACGTTTGGAGGAGGCGCTTCGTCCTTCGCTCCAGTATGTTCTCACCCCCTTCACTATTCTGACGTACTTGGTAGTATTGAAGAATGTTGAGGTTGTATAGAGGATGCACTCGTAGGGAGGTGCACCACGAGAGGGGATCCAGCCAGGTTTGTCGAAGGGGAAGGCAGTCAGCAGCAGGTGTCCTGTGACATGCCCTTCCATAATCAGGCCAATAGGGAGTAGACCCCAGCAGTTCCAGTTCAGATCTTCGGGTCCTCGTCCATTTTTCACGAGCCCATGACTGAAGTGTTTATCTTGTGGAGTTTTCGGGCACATTCAAAGTCGGTGCCCGACCCGAGCTCAGTACGGTGGAGGTGGGCAGGTTCAGCGCCCACCTTAGCCGCACCAGTTTCTGGAGAGGCCCTTCCACCTACAGTAGGATCCTGCTCCATTGATTGCATACTTTGCAGGAGGAGGCCGATCTCAGGGTGATCCTCAGGGACCTCGACTAGGGCGTGGTCGGGGAGGTGGTCGACATCAGAGAGGCAGAGGAGCTGGGTGTGGACAGTTGCACCAAGTAGAGTTGGTAGCTCCGACAGGGCCAGAGATTGTGCGAGGTACGATTTGATTGTTCAGCTCTCTCGTTTCTGCTTTGTTCGATTTGGGAGCACCACAATCCTTTTTTGCACCTTCTCTAGCCCATGCATTGGGACTAGATGTAGAGAGAATTTCCCTACCCCTGGTACTGACTACACAAGTTGGAGGTCAGACCAGCGTATCATCTGTTTTCCGGGGATGTGTGATGACGTTGGGACCGCATCGATCTAGTGGGGATTTTCTTTTTATATATATGAATCCATATGATTTCATCCTCTGCATCGACTCGTTGTTTTCTAGTAGAGTCGTTATCATCTGCTTCTAAAGAAGAGTCATGTTCTTCGACGTGTATGGGAAGCGTGTAGCTTTTGTTGGTGAGAGGACATATCAGGTGGGAATCCAGCATGTGAAGCCTCCCCTTTCCTTATTTGGTGGGTTATCAATGGATTCAGATGATAAAGGGATGATGTATGTTTTAGAGGTTGTTGGGGAGTTCCATGATGTTTTTCCTGAGGAGGTTGTGACTCTACCCCCCCCCCCCACCCGATGTGAAGTTGAGTTTGGGATAGACTTACAGCCTGGTGCCCATCCGATTTTGATGGCCCCTTATCAGATGGCACCTTCGGAGTTGCAGGAGTTGAGGATTCAGATTGTCGATTTTATGGAGAAGGGTTTTGTTAGACCCAGCGTGTTTCCATGGGGTGCTCTAGTTTTTTTCGCGAATAAGGAAGATGGTGGTCTCAGGCTATGCATAGACTACTGAAGGTTGAATCAGATAACAGTCAAGAACAGTTACCACCTTCCAAGGATAGCTGATCTCTTCGAACAAATGAGGGGAGCATGTTGGTTTTATAAGATTGATCTACAATCATGATATCATCAGTTGAGGGAAAAAAATAGTGAAATCTCGAAGACGGCTATCAGGTGTAGGTATGGTCACTTTGAGTTCGTGGTGATGTCGTTTGGAGTTATGAATTCACCAGCTGTTTTCAGGGGACTTATGAACATTTTCTTCCAAGAGTTTTTATACCGGTTCGTCATTTCCTTTATCAACGACATCTTGATCTACTCAAGATCCGAGGAGGAGAACGTTGAGCAACTTAGGGAATTATTGGAAGTCCTTCGACACCACCAGATTTATGAAATATTGTCTAAGTTTAAGTTCTTGATGAAATAAGTACACTTTCTCAGGAACATGGTGTCTCAAAATAGAGTGTCAGTGGACCCGTCGAAGGTGGAGGCAGTTGTTTCTTGGGCGGAACCCAAGAGCGTGGAAGAAGTTCATAGTTTTTTGGGGTTGGTAGGTTATTATCAGAGGTTTGTTTCAGACTTCTCTTGAGTTTGTACTCCATTGACATCTTTGTCTAGGAAGGGCCAGTACTTCCTATGGAGCGAGTAATTCCAGAAAGATTTTGACTACCTGAAGGAGAAGTTGGTCAGTGCTCCAGTGCTCAGATTTCTAGAGGAAGGGTTGTTGTATGAGGTGTTTTGGGAGGCTTCTGTACTTGGTTTGTGGTGCGTACTGATATAGAAGAAGGGTGTGATCTGTTATGGGTCTAGGCAGTTGCGCCCTCATGAGCGTAACTATGCCACCCATGACCTTGAGCTTGCAGTAGTAGTGTTCACACTGATGTTGTGGCGACATTCCTATTTGGGGAGCGCTTTTTGGTCTTATCAGATCATAAGAGCTTATGTTATATCTTCTCCCAACATGACCTGAACTTACGGCATCAAATATGGGTTGAGTTTCTCTGAGACTATGACATCGAGATCTATTACACTGAAGGTAAGGGAAACATTGTGGCTGATGCCCTTAGTAGGATGTCGCATAAGTAAATGGTTCAGGAATCCGCTGATTCTTGGAATGTGATGGGAGAGTTTGTTGCATTGCACTTGGATGCAAGTGTATATGGTGTTAGAGGCTGTTTGTTTCAGATGACGGTGCATTACTCCTTTTTGCAGTAGGTGGAAGAGTATTAGAGGGGATACTCCAAGGCGGATTTAATGCGAGATTGTATCGATCAGGGAAACTCTCTAGATGGATGGTCAGAGGACAGCAGACATCAGATGATTTTTCACAGAAGGTTTTTTGTTCTCGAGGCAATGTGTAAGGGAGTTCTATGTGAGTTCCATGGATCAACCTTGGTGGTACATCCGAGAGTTTTTAAAATTTACCAAGGCCCGAGGGAACAGTTTTAGTGGGCCGGGTGGTAACAGGCAGTGGGAGAGTTTGTGGCTAAGTTCCTATAGTGTCAGCAAGTAATGACTGAACACCGTGATCCCAGTGGTTTTTTGCATCCTTTATATGTCCCTAAGTAGAAGTGGGATGATATCTCAATGGACATCGTCACAGGACTACCCAGATCTCAGGGTGGTTATGATGCAATCTGTGTAGTGGTGGATTGACTAACGAAATCAGCTCACTTCTTTGTAATTAAGGATTCGGGCCCGATGAGTACCTTATAACAGAGGTACGTAGACGAGGTGGTGCGTTTCCATGGAGTTTCGAAGACTATCATCTCAGATCGAGATAGTTGGCTTACCTCACGAGTCTAGAGGGGGTTACAGTATGCTTTTGGCACCCATCTATGCCTTAGAACTGCTTTCCACCCCCAGAACGATTAGCAGACATAGCGGACTATCTAGATGTTGGAGGACATGATGTGAGAATGCATATTGGATTTCGGAGGATCATGGGTGCGACAAATACCTTTAGTAGAGTTTTCCTACAACAACAGCTTCCACTGTACTATTTTCATGGCACCGTTTGAGGATATGTATGGAAGACCATGTCGTTCACCCATGTGTTGGGCAGAGGTTGGTGAGACAAGTGATCTTGGGCCAGAGGTAGTACAGAGAACCATAGAGAATGTTCATCTTGTGAGTGAGAGGATGAAAGTGGATCTGGACCAAAAGAAGTCTTATAATGGTCATCAGAGGAGGCCCTTGGAGTTCAAGGTGGGAGATCATGTGTTCTTTAAGGTTTCCCCTCGACGGGGGAAGTTGAGGTTTGGGAAAGGGAGTAAGCTCTTCCCTAGGATCATCAGACCTTTCGAGGTGTTGAGGCAAGTCGGTGAGGTGGCATATCAGCTGGCCCTACAACCTCAGTTGGAGAAGGTTCATGACGTCTTCCATGTCTCCAAGCTTTGCAGGTACATACAGGACGACTCTCAAGTTTTCGACATGGGAGAGCTAGATATGGGAGATGAGGTGACCTTCAAGGAACGACCAGTCAAAATCGAGGATCGTGAAGATAAGGTGCTCTGTGGAAGAACCATTTCCTTGGTTCATGTGTTGTGGAGTCATGGTGGCCTCAAGGAGAGCACATGGGAGCAGGAGGCTCAGATGCACGCTCCGTACCCAGAGTTGTTTTGACTTGTGTTTTTCTTTTTTCTTCTAATCTTTGTTTTGATGTTATACCATGTAACTTTGATATATAGAATGCTTGGATTGTCGGTTGTGAGATGTTTTGTTTCACTGTTCTCTAGAAGTGTGTAACATGTCTGGATGTGTGGGGAAAGGGAAAAACCTGATCCTTAATTGAGACACATTAATGCAGATGTGATTGAACCCGTGCAGGTGAGTCAGTGCCGCCTAAAGCGAATAATATCTAGACATGTGAGAAGGAATTCCCCAAGCCATGTGTTCGGGTAGTGTGTTGGTTGTACGGTGTTGGGGGTAGTGTAAGTTGGAAAAATCCTAATATATGGAAATGAGAAGACCCAATTCTAAATCGAGACAAATTAATTCGGATCCGATTAAACCCGTACAGGTGATTCAGTGCCACCTAAAGCGGATAATATCTCGACATAGGAGAAGGTATTCCTAAAACCTATGATTAGGGTTGTTGGTTTGGTTCCTGCTAAAACGAGATCACTATGAGGTATCTTTTTGGGTTACTCTGGGTTGGTTTTGAATTCTTGGGGACGAGAATGTTTTAAGAGGTATCTGGTGTAATGGACCGGACCTCTCCGGTCCATTCATTTGTGAAATGTTGTACTGGAGGTGTGCATGTAGGTTAAGGTTCCTTGGGGGTGTGTTTGTGTGGAATTTTAAGGATATCTATGGGAAATAGAATTCACACAGTTAGTGCACTGTTTGGATAAAGTGTGCCGCCAAACCGTGCAAGGTTGGTGTTAGAGGCAGTGGCTAATGCAGGGTTAGCACACTGTTTGGCTAACCGTGCAGACTAACTGTGCGAGGAGTGTTTGTAAAGGTAGAAGCTAACACACGGTTAGCGTACGGTTTGCTAAACCGTGCGGACTAACCGTACAGGCAATTAAAGTTAGATCCTAAAATTTTGGATATGAACTCTTTTTCCTCTAAAAGGTTCTTTTAATCATCTAAGTGGGCATAACTCTAGATTACCCTTCCTTGGAGGTAGAAGAACCTCTCCGATGCATTTTGGAGGCGACCCAGAGGTTTTTCATTGTGAATCGAAGCTGGTTCCTTGAGGTATGTGATCGTTCTTGCTTGTTTTCATAGATCACCTCCTCATACACACTTAGTTTCATAGATCTATGCCCGTTATGGGTAGATCTAAGTGTTCATATGTCGAATATGAAGATATTTTGTCTTGGTAGTTTTAGGAGAGGATATCTAAAAAATATTAATGGAGAATCAACCCAGTTTCTTGAGCATTATTCAACTGTCATCATTTCGTCAAAAACCATTAAGCTTTGGATTTTACCTTCAACTCTCTAATTTGTGCATCATGTGGGATGGGTGTCCTCTTTCTTTCCTGATACATAGTTGAACCAGTTTAAATGAAGATAATAACTGGCTTAATGAACGGGGATGGGGAAGTTGTTATGTTTATCATTGTTTATCTTATTGTTATGTTGTGAAATGAATAGGTTTATGGCTACTGAAAATCACGGTTGTTGGGGGCCTTTTCTTGTGCAATTAAATATTTCCCTATATTTCTAGACCGTTTTATGGAAACATTTTGGAATATGGAAATTGGTTAATCACGTAAATTTGGCTGATTAAATGAATATCTGAAACACCTGTGTGATCACCCCGGTTGAACAAAATGGAATAATGAACATGTGGGTGTTGGTTTGGTTCTGTGGTGTGTGAAGGGGGGGGGGGTGTATCCTGGGTTATTATGAATGGGATGGGTAGTAGGGCTACAGTGGAAAGTTGATAAATGAACTGTGGGGAACGATAATGAATTAAATTCGGGAACATTCAATGGGGATTGATTGATGATAAAAAGGTTGGTTTTTTGTTTCTTGTGTTCTATCTAACATGATTTGTGGTTGGCAGGGTCTTTCTACAAAACGTTTAATCTGGTTTGATAACTGCCTAGTAGTTAAGGAACTAATAAACTAATACTGCTGAGACATGAAAAACTAGATGGGTTTGGGATTTTTTGTTGTTTTCACGCTTTATAGTTGCAGTGCTGAGGCATGTGGTCAGTTTCTCTCTTTAGAGGCAATCGGTTGGGCTGTGTGTTTGGTATACATATATATACCTGTATCTTTGTGTTTTGTCGCACCCCACCCATGTTGAGAACCTAGTGTCGAACACTCCCATTTCATGGAAGAGGGTTTTTTCCCCTAGTTACTAGCTCCTTCCTGCTCCTTCTACCATAGGTTGTGATGGATTGAGGTGACATTACACCTAAGACTTTTCAGGTAAGTTTCGATTGATGTGATTTTAGCCCAAGACACATCAGGCTAGTTTACTGTTCCCAAGAATCTTCAGTATGAGGCCCAGGTGTGTTCAGGTGGGGATTTGATATGTGGTTTGTGAGCCCTAGGTGTGTGCGGGAGGGATGTGTGGTTTGTGAGGCCCAGTTGTGTGTGGGCAGGATGTGTGTCTTTTAAGGCCTAGGTGCATGCGGGTTGGAAGAGTGTGGTAGTGTCCGGACGTTCGCCATTAGGAAGAACATCTAACTAGTGGGGGAAATAGTGCAGGGTAACCAATACTCCTGTTCTGATATACCCCTACCTGTTGTTTTGTTTTTTTGTGAGCATGGCTGGTGAGGTTTGGTGGATAGAATTCCTTGCTAGGGTTTGGTTCTTCTGTTGTTCTCACATGACATTAGGATGTCTCCCCACCTATGAACGAGAGATTTAGGTTTCCTTTCTGAGTATACTTGTATGCTCACCCTACGTTTACTTTCAGGTTTCATGGAGGACTACTAGGGTCGTGCATGACCCTACTAGTTGGGACAATTTGAGTTGTTGCAGTTGTTGTAATCTTGTCTCTTTTGGTATTGCAATTTTGAGTTTCCGTATACTTTTACATAGTTTCAAAATTGTTTAAAAATGCATGTGGGATTGGTTTGGGTTTATTTTCATTTACTTGTTCCTTTTTCTCATGGTTTTTGACTAATCCTATTTCCCGATATTAAATAATAAAAATGGTAATGCCTCCCATATTTTTGAAAACTCATACCCTTGGTGCATGTAACCTCTTCGGGGCCTACTGGAGGCACGACTCGGGGGGGTCATTATCTCCCTTTCACCATTTCCAGCTTAGAAGGGGAATCATTGGTGGGAGGGGGACGTGACATGTAGCGAGGATAATAATTACCCACATGGCACAGCTCTAATAATCCCATTAATGATGACTAGCACTGATGGTGTAAAACATGAAAATGGAATGCATTTCCCTAACTTAACCTATAAAAACATAGATAATCCACCAAGAAATTCCATGATATAAATAAAATGATATCCATAATAATTACATAATTCAAGAATATGGGAAATAAAGTCAAATCCAATCTTAAAATATTGAAAATGTCTTAAAGGGGAACCCTATTGACAACCCCATTCTCTATGCTAGTACTTTCTATCTTAGTAAGTAAAATTCCACATTTAACATTAAAATATATATATATAGGGTGAGAATAACATTTTTACTTAGTAGGATCATACTCATTATTTATCATGAAAATATATAATAAGTATAACAATTATCTGGTCAATAGATAATATAATTAAAAACAACCAATAATGTTAAATACAACCTACACTTAGCAAATCTCAAACACCAAATATCACATCTAATCATAATGAAATGGACTTAAAGAATATAATAATAAGGTAACCCTCAATAAATTACCCACATTTTTATCATTATCACACATAAATTTCAAATGTAATGTTCTCACAATGCCATCTACAGTCATGATTGAATAAAAAAAATCAAAAATCATAGTTGTAACTATACGGGTTTTTTCAGACAATGATTTTTTAGCAGAAATTTCAATTTTAAATTTAGGATAATTTTAACTGGTAAAATGGTATTTAATACATTATATAATCTTTGATAATTTTTCTGACTCCTCCTTTAGTCTTGAAATATGGTGTTTAACCTCATATAGGAGTTTAGTGGAAATTTGATCTCTTTGAATTTTAGTGGAACAATTACAATTTAATATTTATTAAATTAAATATAAATTTATTCACAATGGTTAATTTGGTAATGTCATTTGAATAGTGTATTGGACTACTATTTTTTCACTATAATTAAATCTATAATTGGGATTTTAACCTAGGATAGGTATAAAATCAGTTTGGGTGTTTGGGACAGAACAAACACCATTTTCTTTTCACATTATTTTTTTTCATTTTCTTTATATCCTTTTCCTTTTATTTCTTTATATAATATATTCTCCAGCACTCCATTTAATATGTCCATACACATGTGTCTCATAGAGGAAAAGGGACATAGAGGGAGATAATGATAGGGGGTAGGATGTACCACCGTGGAGCTCGGGAGGCACAAAATCATCCTGCAGCCCCTATAGAGTGTGGAAATGGGAAAAGAATCAGGTAATTCCACCCTTATGTAGTACTTTTGACTTTTCATTGTACATATTCCTAGATATACCATTCTAAATTTATAATCCCCTTTTATTATTTATTATTAACCATCATTGTCTTATATGTTGTTTGTGGGGAGAAAACATGGGTTTTAGATGTTTCAGAGGGTTTACATTTGGGAAAACCTATCTATAGGTGTGTGGTTCTGGGAAAACACATTATGTGTTCTTCTGATTTTGAGAATATGACCTATCCAAATTACATGTCGTGTATGAGTTATACATGTCATGTACAGGGACTCAACTATGAATCTATGTATCCATCCAAGTTTACCATGTTAGGGGAACATGTCCAGTAAATTACAAGACCAAACCCCTTGTAGATTTCATGCCATGTAATGTTACAAAGGTATGCCTTGTATATGGCCAGACCATTTGAGGTACAATATTGGTTACCCTATATAGGGTACACTCAATCTAAAATATCAACACATCATGTACTTTGTAATTTACACTCCATATCTGGTTGGGGTATATGCCTAGGTGGGTCTTTGAGGTTACAAAATGTGTACTAGAGTACACACGTCATGAACCCTTTTCTACCCTTTGAGGGGTCTTCATATCATATTTCACATGAGTCATAATTAGACCCAATATTAGTCCATTATTAGTAACTTTATTCATAGAAAATTATGGTAAAACCCTTATGGTGCTTTGAGGACTTTTGGGACACCTTTCAAGATTTTTATTTAAATAGAGAGGTTCTTCATCCAATTATCCAATTAAGTTATCTCTTAAGAGTGATAAATTTGATCTAAGATGAGCCATGAGATATAACTTTTGTATGATATTTTCTATGTGTTCTCTTGTGTATGTAACTGTTGTGAGATTTAACTGTATGGACAAATAGATCATGAGGCCATGTATTTTTGATGATCCCCTATAGGATTCCACTAAACATATTTCTACCTTGATGATCCTATGCACGATTCTTATAACTTTTTCCTGTTACTAGGGGTCCCTTATAGGATTCGTTTTCTTACACGTGGACCTAATAAATACTAAAAGGATTCTTTAACTAGAATTTTATTTCTAGGATCACTTATAGGATGCCTATGTTGAATTTTCATTCAAAGATCCTGTGTATTATTCCTTTATTACCCTTTCATCTTAGTATCACGAGTAGGATTCATTCACATACATGTAGACCATGAGGATCCAATATAGAATGCCTCTTATTGTATGAATTGAGGGACCTAGTGGGTGTTCTAATGTTTGACCAAGCACAATAATGTGCATTGGGGGTTGGGAAGAGATGGTAGAGGGTGTCACATTAGAACACATGCCAACCTCAGAAGCCCGTGGGGCTGTAGTAGTAGTGTTGGGTTTAGGAATTTGGAATCCATCACTATTTTTTAATATATTTACATGTTTTAAACTAATATATAAATTATTACGATATGTTATTTAGGGTTAGTCCTTATTGAGCCTGATGTGATGCATCTTCTTTCCCTTTGATATTCCTAAACAAGATTTCCTAGGATATGACTTATGATCCATGTAATTGTTTTATTATTTCTATACCTAGAGGAACTACCTAGTATTTGGATGTTGAGCCTATTTTTTCTAATATTGGGATATTATATTAGTGGTATTTCTAGAGGTGCTTCCTTGAATCTGGATTTTGAGCATATGATTATGGTATACCGGTATAGTGTCCCAAATTATGGTACATGTGAATGATTACGCTCTCCTAAGTAACGTGGATGATTTATCTATCCTCAGTTTGATATACAATGGGGATGATTATACCCTCCTCAAATCGTTGGTCTAATGGAGATGATTACTCTATCCTCGTCCTTGGGTTTTCAGTGGATGATTACTTTCTCCTCATCTTGTGGTCTATATAGTATGATTATGCTCTTTAGACCTATAGATTATAGAGGAAGACTATGCTCTCTATAATTTTTTATATGACGAGGACCTCCAAACCTGATCTATATAATTTGGATTATAATTTATTACTTAATTTGGTCGGTTGATCATGGTGTCTCACACATATGATTAATATTAGGCCTAATGTCTACATATGGATCTCAAGGGGTGGGTATGGAGTGAAAATGGTGATCTCTCCCACAGATCGCCTAATGTTCTGACACATAGGGTTCATCTAAGTCTCAGTGTTGTGACTTCCTATAGACTGATACCTTAGGATCAGACATTGGACTGGATTTACATGGAAGGTGCAGCATGACCTCTAGCTCAATGAGAATTTACATGATATCTAGATTAAAATTCCTAGAAACCTTTTGTATAGTGTATGGAGGTGAGTATGAGTGAGCCCAAGGTTAGGACGAGTATCCCCCTATAATTATAAAACTTCTCAAAGACATTCCTAGTGATGGATGAAAGAGGTACATGGTTACTGGGATTATACACCTAAAGATAAATATAATGATACATATCTTGGGTGGCACAATATCGATATCATTGTCCTTGTAAAGGATATTCATGTAATCGTGATTTATTTTTATAATTTATTTACATTCCTTTTAAAATTTTATAATGTAAAATATCTATCATACTTTTTAGTTTTTTTGAAAAAATAAATTCAATTATAACATTTTCCATTTTTCTGTTTTTAAAGAATACTATTTAACTAGACATTTTAAATTCATTCAAAATTAAAAAAAATTATTTAAATAATATTTCCTAATATTTTCTCTTATTAATTTTAATAAAATGTAATATTTTTCATTTTTAAAAAGATTGATGTTTTTCATTATTTTTAATCTTTTCCATGATAAATTTATGCATTTCCATTTTACATTTATTTAATTTCATTTGTTTGTTTTATATATATATAACTTTTTATAACAATATGGTTTTTATTGATTTGTTAGTTTATTCTAAAGTAAAAAACTATTTCATTCGTATATATTTTTAATTTTTAAAATAGAAAAATTTATGTTAAATTATTCTAATGTTAAATAGTGTTTTAAAATATTCAATTATATTTTATATTTTATTTTAGATTTTTTAAAATATAATGATGTTTAAATTTTTGACATATTTTAATGTTAAAAAATATTAATAGATATCGATTATTATTTTAATTTAATAAAAAAACATAGCCATTTTTTGATTTTTTTTTTGTTTTTTTGAAGGTAAGATAAATTTTTTGGATTATTTTATAATACTCAAATTGTTTTACTTTTGTAATAGAATTTTATTATTCATATTTTTTTAATTTCTTATCTATATTAATCTAAAATATTTATATTTGTTCTAATATTTTTACTTTTTGTTGTTTTTTTCTTTTTTCCCTTTAGTTATTTTTTTTCTTTGAAATTTTTATCAATTTTTTTAATTTATTTGAAAGGAAGATAAATATTTATAATTTAATTCTTTTATTATCCACTATAAAGTATGTCCACAAACATCTCATTCTAACTAACACAAGCTTCCAACGAAACACATATCAATCATCATATCCCTGCTATAAAAAATATAAAACTATGAAGCCCACTACAAAACTATAATAATCACCTAAGAAACATCTCTACAATAAAAAAATAATCATAACCATAATTTCCAAAAATTAAACAAGAAACATTAACATTATTTATCACCAAAAACATGTTTTCATACCAATACCCTTTAACGCCATTCGGTTCATTACTTTATTTTTTTTAGCATTTTATGAAGCTAGTAAAAATAAATTAATCGATGTATTTACACATAAGTTGAAATAACATTAATTATTTCCATCCCTAGCTGTAATAAACATCATGTAAAGTGGAAAAAATGATGGGAGATAAACACAATAGGATCCCCCTCTTCATATAATATTAATTACATCTCAGTCATTTTCATTATTAGAAATATACATACACCTCTATCATAGAAAAGTTTTGTAAAACCGACATAATTGAAACATAATATGAAAGAGTTATAATATATCATTTCTCAAACGGAGCCTCATGATAAACTGCACAAGAAGAAGAGAAAATAACAAGATCACAATAACAGAATGAAATATTTGATCAACCTAAACTACATAAATTCCTTATCAAAATCATATCAATATCCTCTCACAACTTAATGAAAACTGCTTTTGAGAATCTCCAATGGAAAAAAAGATGAATCCAAGAAGGAAAGATGTGGGAATCACATTGGATATCCCATAATCAAAATTTTAATGGAGAATATTTAAATCTATATAAGAGGGGCTTAAATTTCTCTTGAAATCACATTCAAGTAAAATAAGAGTCAAAGGAAATATATGTGAATGAATAAAAATTAGGGAACACCCAAAATTACAACAAATATAAAAATATAATTGATTACAATGTAAGGGTACAACTTACTATTAAATAAATAAATGCTTCCATAAAACCATGTCGTATATTGTTATGTTACGCAGTAATGGAACCTGGTGAAACTCCCCTTGTGAATGACCAAACATATCCACTCCAAATCCTACAAACCAGGGGTATGGGTGATTCAAATCATAGGAATAACATCCTAGTGACGCCTCAATCAATAGATACAATGATCTCAACTTCAAGATCCATGATGTATCATAGAGGCTCCATGTCACTATGCCTTCCTTGAGAAAATAAATAACCTTCCATATCAAGACCATGTCATAGCTACATCACTAGGCAACAAGGAACCCCAAAATAGAATAGGTGCTGAAATCTACCTATTAGAGTCTTATTGAAGAATCCTTGAACATTGTACTATTTAAAAAACCTCTAACCAACCTCTCACAGTGGAACACATGCTTCCACACTACAAGACCGACTACCATATAAAATTTTCAGTTCAACACCACCATTAATTCATTAAACCTCTTCCTTAGATCCTAAAAACCCAAAACATGCAATGTAACCTACCAATAAGGTATATAACATAATATTATATCCATGTTAACTAATTATAAACCCTATGAATGAAATTAAAACCATTATGAAAACATAACAACACCAAAATAAATAACTCCTTAGGAGATACCTCTCAAACAAGATGAATCAATCAACCAAATATATCAATAATGGAAATAATAAATATAACTAAATTAACAATAATAAATAAGAAAAATTCATAAATAAACTTGATAATAATCTCAAATAGTATGGTAAAAAAGATCAAAACATATTAGGACACCAAGGATGCATCTTCGGGTCTTGTTTCCATCTACTCTCCTCTGCACCACCATACCTCCATAAACCTCAAACTAAAGAAATAGATCACATGTGAAGCACCTTCTCCTAATGATCCTGGATTTCAAATGACCACTATTTATATGTCACCTAATCCAAACGTCCAACTCTAATCAATCGATTATATGAGAATTTTCATGAAGATACTCCCAGTTTTACAAAACATTAAATTTTTTGATGACTAGATCCATATGTAAAGGATTATACAATCGATATGGCACACCACTAATGCACTCCAACACCTTAAAAGGGGTAATATACTTGGGAGAGATCTTACTCCCACTTCTAAAACTCATCTTCCTATTATGAGTGTAATCCCTCAAGTACACATACTCAATAACCTCAAACATCATAGGTCAACTCCATCGATCTGGGAAATAATTCTCTCAGTCAGGTGTTGTATTCATCCAGTAACGGACCAAGTACTATGATACAAGATTTTATAATGAACAAATCATCCCAAGACACCAAATTTTGACCCCTGAAGGCAGGATACAACTTTGAAAAATTAGGTAGCACAATAACTACTAATCTATAATACTTATGATGACCATCCTCACAAACCAGTGATGGAATAAAAACATCCCATAAAACCACATTAGTTGTTGATTATCCTCCAACAATCCCATCATAACATCACCATGAAGAACATAAACATCTATTATAATTACCCATAAGTCTCCAAATTGATACTCTACTAACTTTTCCATCAAGGATGATTTACCATTCATTTAAAAAGAGAATACTCTACCGCCAAAATCTTTTTCATGAATATGGTTCACTACATGATCTTTTATCCCTCTCCAAATAACATCAGTTTCTCGAAAAAAAATCATTGTGATTTTATACTCAATGTATTAGTAATTATATTCCTATAGCCTAGGGTATAGATATCACAAAACCATAATACAAAATAATTTACATCTACCCCATTATCATAGATTTAGATCCCACCGTGAAAAAATATACCATGATCCCTTATGACCGATAAATACCACTAATCATTCAATAATTAGATAATATCACCACAAATTTAGTGTGAGAATAACCACCAACGATTAAATATCATGGTTGGAATATTTATTTTCTTATGGAATTAACTACCTAGATTCACATCATATCACTATTCTCAGCAACATCATTATGCAACCCAATGTGAGGTGGGAATCATTACAAAACTCCTCAAACATCACACCATGCTCTGGAAACTAAAGCATGTGAGAACTGATCAACTTCTCTATTAGATAATTGAATGAATATTTACCCTTAATGAACTATAATAAGGCCGCATTCATCATAGTCGAGGATATAAGTTAGGTTTTTTTAAATAAGCCTGACACAAACCTCTTATAACAAATTGTGGGGCCAAGAAAACTACATTCATCGACAACAATATTGGTTATTTCATAAGAAAAATATACCTCCATCTTTGATGGCTCCACATAAAAACCATACAAAGACATCACATTTCCAGGTATGTGGACCTCATTCCTCCCACGTATAAACTTATAAATATTCCCATAATGTTGATAGTGTCAAAGCATCTATAATATATCCCTTTGCCTCTCAGTACTCCTATCCTATAATCTTGATTAAACTATTATCAAATTAGTTTACTGGATGATAAATTGATCCAGGAACTCATGGAATATAGAGTTCATAAGTTTTATTAACATACATGGGGAAACCATGACACCCCAGAACATGTACATGAACTCTAGGTGCCCATATTGGTATATGATTGTAGTCTTATCATTTTTATCATCATGAAACTATCATAAGTTTCTATCTTGAACACGTATTCATCTTTGAAAAATGTATGGATCCTTTATACTAGTAAAATAGATTATTAATAATTGATAGATGGTAATGATTCCTTACCATCACCAGATGAAACTTCTCATAGTCTATACACAAATACAACACATATTCTGCCTTCTTTTTGAATATCATAGGAGCACACAACATCGACACAGTAGTCCAGATAAATATTTATTGGATCAGGCCATTAACCTAAATCCTTATCTCCCACAATATATAAGGTTCCATCTAATAAGGATCCATAAAAATCAAAGAGCCATGAGGCTATAACTATATCCCATACTCAAAATCATGCTGAGGGAGTAACACTAAATCCTCCTTGAAAAAAATCACAAAAAACTCGTCCATGAATCTAGGGAACTCTGTCACCTACACCTACACTTAGACCAATGATAAAGATAATAACTATAATATAAGTGGATCTAAACATCTAACACTCATCATACTCTCCCACACACCAACAAACACAACATAATGTACCTTTGAATCATAAAACATAACACTCCACCAAGGAAATAAATAATTGTATGTACATAATAATAAACATTGATGTAATGAATAACAATGCATGGATGTATCGGAAGCCGAAAATATTAATGATCTATAAATATTTCCCCATAATGTAACCCAAAAATTATTTATGAGTCCTTTTTCTTTAAATATATTTAATTTATTCAATTTCATATGTTAAATGGAACACTATTTTTTAACAAACTGCAATATAATATTTATATAATTATTTGTCCATGATCATTATAAAAAATCCATTAAACATGGGGGATTTAATAGTAACAAACACATTTTAATAATTAATTACAAGGGTTTAATATAAATAAATAATATTGAAAAAAACAATGCTTAATTGTTAGTCATGTTTTTATATGATTCAAAAATAATATTTTCTGAAAAAAATGTTTTTATATCGTTTTTTGAACATATAATAAAATAAATTTTTCCAATTTCAGAAATATTATTTTAAAAAATAAACAACATTTTAGAAATATTATTTCAAAATTATCTGTTATGAATTTTTGATAATTTTCTACAAATATTAATTTTTCAATCAAAATTAAACTATTTTTATTTTTATTAAAAACTACCTTTTTATTAAATAATTTATGAGATATATTTTATTTTAATATTATTTTAAAAGTAACATGAATTCAATTAAATATTTATTAATCCTATTTTGTTCATTAAAATAAATTTCAAATTGAATTTTGATATTAAAACATTCTATTCTTATGAAATGATTCACATTGGAAACCCTTTTTTTCCTCACATCATTGGTTTAAATTTTATTTTAAAATATCCCACATATAGGAATAGAAATAAAAAAATAGACTCCATATATGGAATCAGTATAAATAATATTTTATAATAAGTTCAAATTAATATTTCAACAAATTGAATAGTAAAAATGGAAAAAGAAATTACCGTGATTAAAGCTAAGACGGGTTTATTGGGGGTTAAACTAAAAAAATAAAGGACAAAATAGCATATAAACATCTCCAAAAACAATTTTATGGCCATATGTATACCTTTTATCGTATAAGGATCTAAATTTATCTATTTTAAAGCCTTTGGATATTTTTAAAACATGGGAAAACAATTTTATTATTAATAATTCCACATGTTTCATCTACCCCACTTATAGAAGGCCACCCCTTATCCTATTCTATTCACACTAAAAATCCCTTTTCGTTTATAAAATACCTACCCATATAAATTTAATAAATCCCTTCACACATCCTAGAGGACTTATTTATATTATTAAACACTCCTAAGAAGGATTCTTATCCCAACCTAAGGAAGTTGTTAGAATATGATGTAATGGTCTCAACTGAGTGTTTTTATATTACTTATTCTCCCACCACATTAAAATATTATTAACATATGTTTATCTAATAACATAATTATTGAATTTATTCTAGGATTTTATTATGATAATGGAATAACATATATCAATATCAACTTCTATCAAAAGTGAAATGAAAATATCGATCATTTATATGTCCTACTACCGCCTCACAAATCGATGCAATTAGTTTTCCATCACTAACTCTCATCGGTGGATATAATTATGTATTTTAATTATATATATGATATTAATAGAAAAATAATACTTCTATAATTATAATATCACATATACTTCAATACTTTATATACATTGAGAGTAAGAAAATGTTCTTTGTGTGTGCAGTAAACTAACACCTTGCGAAGCAATGTGATTCATTTTTCACATACGCTTTACATGGAAGGTAATGAGGATATATTTTATGAAAATATGTGATATTTATGAAAAAATGACTCTTTAAATATGACCTATTATTTATGTACATTTCAACCCTTTTTCTGAGAATAGGGAAACAACAATCAGGCGTACGTACGACATACCATCCCCATGAATTATGTAATTAATTTTATATATCTAAATTTAGAGAACTAATTTTAACGAATGTATATTTAATATATATGAATTTAATATCAATTTTAAAATTCAAGTTATTATGGTGCAATGATCAATGTTAAATCACTGAAACTGCAAAACCAAAACAAACATGAATGAAAAAGTTGTTGTTTATAGAAACATGATTTTAACATATATTTTTTTTAAAAAGTCATAAAATGTCATAAGTAAATAATATATGGTATGATAAATATGATTATTTTTCTATAATAAATATATAGTAAACATATATTTATTATATTTTATTTTTGAGTGTGTGTGATGAAATTCATGGCTTGAGGTAAGGATTTTCACCACACATCTATTTTTGTGGGACACATGTCATATTCATCACTTATTTCATTTTTTGTAATATATATACTATCCATAAATGTTTTATATGGTTATTCCCATTAATATATTGGAATATATATATATTTATATATGGTTTTTTCGGTCATGGTATTTTTATTTAAAAGTTACTAATGTGCTAAATGTTTTATGATACAGTGTCATTATTTATGATTAAGTTTCAAATGTTTTATTCCAATGATATATCTCTCATGAAACTCATCTGTTTTATTCTCATATATATATTTCTAGTTAATGTAGGGATTATTTAACACTCTTTTCTTAATGGATTAAAGAAACTATTATAATGTTATTAATTAAAATACATTATTTCTCTCATCGTTTGAAAATATATTTTCTTCCATGTCGATGTTTTCTATAAAACATTAAATAAATTTTTCACTATTATACAATAAATTTTTAAATAAATTTTTACCTGTGTTTAAATTTTTTCAATTTTTTTTAAAAGGAATCTTCTTTCCATTTTTTGAATGAATTAATTTGGACCATTTCACCAAAAATGTTAATAGAATATTTGTTTCATCACACACAATTTTCCACCATCATGAACACTAAATTATTTTATTATTTCATAACATGTTTCGAAAAATATATTTAATAATTTATTTCATTAATATATGGTGTTATTTTATATTTTACATAAGTGATATCAAAATATAAATAATAACCTCTTAAATAAATGTTCAAAGTGATCTTTTAAAATAATTTTCCATTTAATATGACAACCTTTGATGTACATTAATCATTACTAGGGATAATATTCATGTATGAAAATTTTAATATGTTAAGGAATCGTTTGTATTTTCCATGGGTTATGCTATGATGAAATGATGAAATCTTTCTAGAACCCAGTTCCTTTGCATGGGATATTATATTAAGTAATGTCTATGAAAACAATTTCATTTAATGGGTTTTAATATGATGAATTTTTTATAATCTTGCAGCCTATGTATGTATGATTTTAATTATGTGATGGGTGAGACCTATATATCTATCAAATTCATTGGGTAAATATTGATATCTCATGAGATAAATAGTACTGGAATGGGGAGTGAACCTAGTTCTATAGGATACTTTTACACCATGATAGTCTTGGGATGATCCATTACTACTATGATTGTTTTGGGATTGAACCCACTCTATTATGATAGCCTTATATATGATCCTTGAATAAAAAAGAAAATATTTTTTATTCATATTTGTAATCCACAAGTCCATTTCTTATGCATTTTTATTCTCTCATGGATCATGTTATTCTATTCTTTTATAATTCATGTCTTCCATGATTTATGCCATGAAACATGTTTATGATTTTGATATGATGTCAATGGTTTTAAAATGTTTTTATCAAGTTCTTACACCCTTAGGATAATGTTATATTGATATCTCCCTTATTTACCCTTAACAATAATTCGATATCTCTGTTTCCTATATTTCTATTCCCATGATTGTGATGAAATCTATTATGTTTGAAATTTCTAAGAAGGGTTCTGGTTTGAAGAACTTTTTAGAAGATTCTATAGTTTACTTATTAACTAGTTATTTATGTATCTGAGTTTCTAATGGTACTAGACCAAAATGAATTTATCATGGATTTTTTTTGTATATAACTAATATTCATCTTTAAATATTTGATATATATTTATGATAAGTGTGGGTATTTATAATTGGTATGAAAGATGTTTTTAGTTAAAACCATTTAAACTATGATGAGGAAACTTTAGTGAGAACAATAAGTTTATGTATAATTATAGGAAAATATATTGGAATTTTGTTGAAGGGTATAGAGAGTGGTTTATGAGAAATTAAACAACTATCTGGATACTGCAAGTGGATGTGGATCTATAATAGTTCTATCTGAATTTAATAACACTAAAAAAAGAATATTGTGATAGAATTTAGCATCAAATAATCCACAACTATTATCCTTGATGCACTCATAGTTTGAAACTCCCAATAGATATGTTTCGGAAATTAAAACCCACTTTATAATACATCATTATGTATATGAAAATTGACCATGAAAAACATTTGTTAATACTATGGATTCATATATTGTATATAATTTTTACTTTTTAGACAATCTATAACAGACTTTTGGGGACTATGTTTTTCCCCACTATGATTATTGTCTCTTACAATATTATTTTTAGTTTTAGTTAATGTCATGGACCTGAAGGAAACATTTTAATGTTTAGTGTGATAGAAAATGAAATGATTTCCCCCCTTGACAAAAAACATGTTTGGAGATGGAATGAAAAATATCATTTCTATGATCACATAACATTCTCAATATATAAACCATCATGAACTTACAAAAATGAAAATAAGGGAACACTGTTACATTGTGTCCTTTATAAAGAAACAAACACCTTAGCTTAGTGTTTATATTAATCCACTAGTTCCTAAAAAATGTCTTAGTACCACCAAAAATATATTTTTCATTCTTCAGTGCATAAATCATGAAAAATTCATTTTGATTGTCTATCACATAGATGAAGAAACAAATTAATTGTGGAATCTTCTCAAGAATATTATTCTACAAGATGAAATTGAATCCATGTAATGGTATGAGTTTAAGAACTAATTTTTTTTTTAAAATATTTTCCCTGTATTATATACATGAAAATGGAGATTTAATTACTTATGTTAAATAAGATGAATGATCAATCTATTAGTACCTATGTGGAGAATATTACAAGACATGTAAAGTACGCTTCTGGTATTATCATCCAACCGAAAATTAAGGTTTATTAATTCTTTAGTGGCTTAAAACCAAGTCACTAAATGAAACTATCAATAAGGGAATTAGTAGCTATTAATAAATCATTCATTGTGCTATCATGGTAGAAATGTATAGTGGAGTAAACTGTGAATATCAAGGTTTTAATAAGAAAATAATAGTAGAATTAAAAAGAAAATAAAAAACCACAGAGAGATGAAGATGGTATTTCTTTTATGGCCAATATGTGGAAATAAACATGGTGAAAATTTTATTAACAGGATTGGAAAATGTTTTAAATTATTTAATGATGGGAATCTTGCAATTGATTACCGATGTGATGGGAAAACATTAGCTAATTATGCTAATAGAGGGAAATATAGAATGAATACACCACCTAAACACTAGTGTTAAATTTTCATGGAATATAATAACTATACTAAATAATAACCAAATATGAAGGTTAATGATGATGATAAATTCCATCAACCTCTTAATTTGAGAAACAAAAAAAATCTCATGTGATCAATATTTCTGATGACGGGTGTGATAATGACATAGTAAAAGGCTCACTTATATTATACTCTAGAACTTCTAATGAATTATTTCACTTAATATCAACCTACTATTTAATGTATAAATAATTTTTTAAGGGTATAAATATACCACCTTACAGATTTGATGTTTAATTAGTAGTGAAAACATCCAATGTGATGATGATTTTATCTCAAATCTATTATTACTTTTTTACTGAAGTATGTGGGAATGTGCTTCCTACAAAACACATTATTCCCCCACTAGTTTAATTTGATGTTATATTAGACATGGATTGGTATCCTCTACATAAATCCAACATTAATTTCCAAGTAAGTGATTTCATGTTTGATATTCCAAACCAACTAATGATCGTATAGTGGTGTGATGATAAATATGATCTCTTGATGGAAATCACATCCATTCTCTGGTTCTTGATTCCTATAAAAAAGGTAATGTTACCATATATGGTTAGATATAAACCCAAAATAAATTTTATTTCTATTTTATTATAATTTATTGATGCCCTTCTAGAATATTTTTCTAGTCTTCCCCCAAATCATGAAGTGGAGTTCTCAATATTACTCATATATTGTGCTATACATATTTCAATGATTAAATAAATAATTTAATTTATTGATTTGAAAAAATTAAATAATAAACTCTTTAAGAATATTGGAAAATGATTTATTAGAGCAAGAGGGTCCCCATGGGGTTCACTTGTTATTTTTATTTAGAATAAATATGTATCAATGTGAATCTGTATTGATTTTATGAAGAATAAAAAGATCACAATCAATAAAAAGTACCCTATACACCATCATGATTACTTTTTTGATCAATTTCATAGAGCTAAAAAATTTCCCAGATTGAACATTATTATAAATATCACAAATTATGGGTCAATAAGAAGGATATACCCAATAAATTATTCCATACATGCTATGGAAGCTATGTTTATATAGTGATTCCATTTGGTCTTACTAATTCCCCTATAATCGTAATGGGTTTAAAGAATAATGTCTTTAGATATTACCTTGATCAGCTTGTGGTATTCTTTATATATAATAATATAATTCATTAAATGAGGAAGGAAGAGAATAAAAATCACTTTTGAATTATATTTAAGACCCTATGAAAGAAAAATTTTATGATAATATTTAAAAAATTATGAATTATGGATTCATCAGGTTTTATTTTTGGGTCATATAATAGCAAGATTGGTATATTAGTGGATTAATCAAAGATGACGCTTTTTCAAAAAAAAATAGCCCAAACCAACCATTAAGTTTGATATATGATGTTTTATTATTTTGGAGTTATATTTGTTAGGGTTTCATGAAAAGTTTTCATGGATAAATAATCAACTAACCAAGTTAACTCAGAATGGATAAAAGTTATTCAATATGGATGAATGTGCGGTAAATATCAAAGAACTAAAGTGATGATTTGTCAGTACATGTATTCTTATATTTCCCTAATTAGATAAGGGTATAAATCTATTTTTATGCATCAAGTAAGGTATTAGGATTCATTATTATACAGAATTATATAGAAATAACATATGACTGATGATAATTGAATGTTCATGAGAAATATTTCATAACTCATAATTTGGACTTAGCTGGGCTAATTTTTTCATTAAATATATAGCGGTATATATTTAAAGAGAAATGTGTGATAAATGTAAGGATCATAAAATTTTAAAATATATATTCCCACCAAAATATATGAATTTGTTCTATAGAAGATTTTTGGATCTGATTATATATTATTAGTTCTCAATACATTACCAACCTTGGAAAGAGAACAAGGTGGCTGCTGCATTGAGTTGAAAGGATAAAGATAGATTATCATTAAATTGGATCTAGAAATATCCAATAATTATTTATATTTAATGTATGTATCTATAAATAATAAATAAAGGGGTGAAAATATTATCTTTCTTAAATAAGTGTTCAACTATCATTCCACGTAAATATTAAAGAGGTGTTTATGGAAGATGTAGATCTATATAAAAATGTGATAAATGTTCCTATGATTAACCATGAATATTACAAAATAATAAGGTTCAATAATTACATATGTTCCCCATAAATAATATATTTTGAAGAATCATTTGTTATAAGAAGATTATAATTCTTTATTATCTATTCATATTGAAAGTACAAAGATGTATAGAGATTTGGAATAATATTTTCAATAGGATTGGATGAAGAGAGATATTTGAAATGAACAAAACTTTAATTAATGAAAATTACTATTGATCTAATTAAATGTCTTATTATGGTTATATAAAATGTGAACATCATTGGTTTTATGTTTATGGATTATAAAACATCGTTATAAATTGTGACAGTTTCTAATATAGTCGTTCAATAGTGACCAAATTATTTGTATAAATATAGGGCTTTATCAAATCAAATTTACTCAGACAAAGGAAGTGAATACCTCATCTAGAAGACATGGCCCGTACGAAGCCCCTTTTTCGGAGCTCAAAAAGGAGGTGGCATCATTGGGCTTAGCTCTGGATCAAGCCCAAGCCGAGATTGAACAAGTTAATTATGAGCGAAACTGACTACAAGAGTAGTGGATGTTAATATAGATTACCACGTGGGAAATGTTTTCTAAGCCACCCCAAGAGTCGTTCACCATCACACACCTTACTCATTGGTCTTATGCGAGTGTTATAATAGTTTATGTAACAATACCTTAGCACTATGACTTTTTACATTATATTTGTATAAAGAATGTGCATTCATTTATTATTGTTACTTTGTAAATAGTATTTAAAGCACAAATAGTATTTTTTTTAATATTCAAATAAGAAATCTATTTTTATGAATTAATTTATTTTTATTTTAAATAATATTTTAATAAAATATTATTATTAATAAAGTAATTTTTATTAAATATAAATGATCATATAATTTTATGAATGCAATTGTAATTTTTATTAAAGTTTGAAAGCAATTTTTGTCAAACCCCGTGAATTTTTGATAAAAGTCAGTTTTAATTTTAAAAGTAAACATTCAAATATTTATAAACTTATTTAGATAATATGAATATTATTTTTTGAATTAGGATATTAAAATTATCCACTGGTGAATTTTTCATAATTTTTTGAGATAGTCGATTTTTTGTGTAAAAATGAAATACCTTTTAAATATATAATGTGTTTTATGACATCATAATGACCCAATAGTGATGTAATAAAATACAATGAACATTATGTGGAGAGAATATATGTTTTATAATTAATATAATGTGATTTTATAACTATTTTATTTATTTAACAAAGCATTATTGGACCCTCCAAGACTTATAAAACATTTTGTCTTTTTAAAATGTTTTCCTTTAGAGTGTGACTCACCTCCATATAACCAACCCTATTATTTTAAAAGTTTACCATTTTCCTCATAAAAAATTATTTTTCACTCCCCTTAGGAAAAAACCATGGGAACAAACCATGGGATGGTTTTTGGTTTTGGTTAGTTTAATGTGTTGTGACCCAAACCTAAATAATAAAGAATCCCCTCTCCTTTCAGATAAAAAACAAAAAAATATCCTACTTCCTCTTCATTGAAAGCCTTTGATGTTAGAAAAACCCATGAAATCCTCTCTATAGAATCCTCTCAAGTATCACTAAGCTCCCAAGGATCCCCTCTCAAGCCTCTCCCATTCTTTTCGGATAATACTTCAAAGTAAGGGATTCATAACATTCTATTTTATCAAAGTTATTAATATTGTTATACCATTTTATTTTCAATTAAAATTTTTGTAGTATGATTTATCACCTTCCCCATACTCCCCATTTTATGTTTGGATAATGGTTGACCCCTTTATCTCTCATTAATTCCTCCCATATACTCCTGTTACCATGCCTAAATTCTATGATGGATTTCTCTCTCCTCTTTTACATCCAAGTAATTGTTTTGTATTATGAATCTAAATTACATTATGTTTGTTGAGACATGTATCTATATGTCTCCCTTACTATACATTTCATGAACATATTATTAGACACCCATTTCTCCCTCATCAACCATTTAATGAATCCTTATGTCACGTCATTATACTCATGAAATTTCACCACATTTTTTCAAGCCAATATCATTGTGTAGTGAATACCATAATAAAGTCTCCCTCAAGGGTATTCACCTATATGAACATATAAGTATTTAATGGTAATTTAATTTATTTTTTCCAAATTACTCAATATTTTAATAACTTATGATGTTGATTGATTCCATGTTATATGATCCATGTGGCACACTTATGCATGAAATGAAATGTTTAGGAAGGGTGAGCCCGGATAGCTCCCCAATGCATTGGGTAAAGTATAGTATCATGATAAGTCATTTTCAATGGGTTTTCACATATTATAATTCATGAGAAATGAGGATTTACTCATTCTTCATGTTCAATGAGGGTTTATTCATCCTCCATATGCAATGAGACTTGGCTCATGCTAATTCCATGTGAAGTGTTGCAGCCACATTTCCATGTTTTGATTATCATGCATTATCATGACTTTATTTTCATGTTTCAATTGTTCTAAATTGATATTATTATTTTTTAACATGTATTTAATTCCTAATTTTATTCCATTTTTATTCACTTACTATACTTTATAGCTTACCCTTTTCTTATGCATGTCTTGAGGTTTTCCCATGCAGTGCTAAGTACGAGGCAATGCAGTGGTCATGTAAAGAATGTTTTCAATAAATATGTTTGTGTTTTATGTTCAAAGCTGTTATGTAATGTTCTTAATCCAAAAAGACACAAGATATCTCAATCTTCTATGTTGTATCAAGTGAATATTTTATGTAATAAATTATGTTTATGTTTTTAATAATGAGCTGGGTTTTCATTGATGGTATCAGAGTATAGGTTTAGTTATTTTTTGGATTTGGATTATAAAAACCTAGTGAATCCTTAGACACAAGACTATGTAAAATAAAAACATCCATAATTTTTTTTTGAGTGTTGAGTAAGTGGTTTATCAAAAAAATACATCCATGTGTGGATATGAGTAGGTAGAGGCGGCTCTGGAACAAATGTACATAGGAGTGAAAAATCCAACAAGGAGTTTTGGGATTGACCCAGGATATCCTGGTGCATGACAATGGGCCTTGCTTCACTCTTAGTTATGACACTCATAGGGGATATGCAATCATAAATTCACAAGCTTACTATGAACCCGTATTAAGGGAATTAAAAAATCCCATTATAATATATGTTAGAAAGAAGATCATGAATAACATATATTGAAGCCAATGGATTCATATGTTATCGAAATAATAGTTATTTATATGTCATCATTTATTCCTTTGGATTACCCTTTATGTGTTACTCCTAACACTAATTTTATTCTAGCCAATGTCTAGTAGCATGAGGACTCAGGCTAGCATCCGATGTGAAAAACAATGTGATGACTATGCTAATGAGATGCCCAATCTGATGGGAGAAGGAATCACATACATTTCAATGATTCTCTCTCATATAAGTAATGATTTGAATAGAAACATGGGTTAAGAAGAACGTTCAACCCCCACTGAGAAAGAACAAGTCGCTATCGAGAGCTATATGAGACAAAGGTTTCTTACTTTTAATAGATCATCTGATCCGTCAATCACCAAATAAAGTTTAAACTCCTTTTAAAATATCTTCTACATCCTTAAATATAATGAATAAGAGATGGTTTTTCTGGATAATTATCATATAATGGGTGAAGATGATCAATGGTGTACATTGATCAAAAATAAAAATCCTTAGTAGGAGATCAAGTCGTTTGAATGGAAGTATTTCCATATGATGTTTTTTGATATATATTTTCCACACACCCTCATTATTAATATAGAAAAGGACATTCGTGCCCTCAAGAAAATAGAGGACGAATCTATCAGAGTGTACGAGCAAATGATCACAAGGATTTCATGATATGCCTCCAAATTTTTCATTACCCCTGAAAGAAAGGTTGACCGCTTTTTTGGAAGGCAGAAACATAACCTATGGAAATCGCTGAAGATCTGTGACTTCGAAATGTATGAGAAATATGTTTGATGTGCCCTCATGGACGAAATGGAGATTGAAGAATCTCAGGTTTATCGTGGTAATAAGAAGCATAATGTGGAATTCAATACTAACGGTCTAATGGATAAACCCAATAGTGATAAAAATATCCATCACCCCACATTCCAAAAGTGCGAAAAAACACCTTATAAATTGTCTTAAGGGGACGACAAAATGATATAGGTGTGGAAGAGAAGGGCACATACATGTTAAATGCTAACAAGAAAAACCCTAAGCTGTAATAGAGGAAAGGAATACTCCGTTCAAATCTCAACGCGTTATTCATTGATACAACTACAAATAACCGGGATATCTTGTAATTCATTTCCCTAAGACAAGGTTTTTCAAAGGAAACCAACAACCTAAAAGGCATCAAGGGAGAGTTTTTCCATTACTATTTCCGAAGTGAACCCCGAAAACAAAGTGGTTATAGGTACTCTAGTTATTTAATCAAGAATAGCGAATGTAATTTTTGATTTGGGTTCTACGCATTCTTTTATATACGAAAATTTTAGTAGAACAACCCCATCTCCACCAAAAATCATGGAAGTAATGATATTGGTGAGTACGGAAAATTGGACAATCATTGCATGCCATGAATATAACTCCTCCTCTATCAAAATCTGTGGATTTATTTTTCAGGTGAACTTCATTATACTCCCTCTGGTGGAATTTGATGAAATTCATGGGATGGATTGATTTTCCTTATATAGAGCCAACATAAATTTTCATGAGAGGAAAATCAGTCTCTATATATAGAATTGGCCCCCGATTCAATACAAGTGAATAGTAGAAGATGAATCTTATTTATCACTAACATCTCAAGCGTAGAAATTACTACCCTATGAGAATGAATATCTAGCTCAAATAATCGAGTCTAAGGAGGCAACCATCCTTGAAGACATATGCCTATTGTGAGGGAATTTGGTGAAGTCTTTCCTGAGGAATTTCCTTGTCTTCATCCTAGAAGAGATGTTGAATACTCAACTGATCTTATAATAGGGGTGTTTCCAATAACCAAGACTCGATATAGAATTTCTATTTTGGAACTTGAGGATCTGAAGAAACAACTACAAGAGAATATTGATAAAGGGATTATAAGCCCAAGTGCTTCACCTTGGGGTGCACCAGTCCTCTTAATCAAAAAGAAAGATGGGTCAATGCGCCTTTTCATAGATTATCATGGGCCTATCAAAATGATGATAAAGAACAAGTATCATATCCCATGAATCAATGACTTGTTCAAACATATATTTGAAGAACAATACTTCTCCAAGGTGGATTTTTGGGTGGGATATTATCATGTAAGGGTGAAGAAGGAAGATATCTCAAAGGCTATTTTTTGTACAAGATACTGGCACTATGAATTTACAGTAATGCATTTAGGACACACTAATGTTCCAAAAATCTTAATGGACTTGACGAATAGAGTCTTTTTTGATTACCTTGATAAATTTTTGGTAGTATTTATAGATTATATTATGATATAATCAAAAAAAAAAGGAGGACCATTAGGAGAATCTAAGAACTTTACTAGAGACCTTACGGAAGGAGAATATCTATGAAATGTACATAAATTGTGAGTTCTTTTTGAAATAGGTCTCATTATTGGGCCATATCATCACAAGAAATAAGATATCTATGGATACCTACAAAATAGATGCAATTTATGGATGGATGATGCTGACATCGTTAATGGATATCCGTATCTTATTGGGGTTAGCTGGATATTATCGACGATTTGGGAAACATTTCTCATGATTGTCCCACCCTATCACCAAGATAAATCAAAAGGGAGTAATGTTTTCTTGGAGTGATGAATGTGAACAAATATTCAAGGATTTAAAAAGGAGACTTATCACTGTGCCCGTTCTCACATTACCCACAAGTGGAGAAATTTTTGTTGTATTCAGTGATGCATCAAAGAAGGGAATGGGTAGTGTGTTGATGAAAAATGACAAAGTCCATGCCTATGATTCAAGGAAATTGAAAGTTCATGAGCAGAATTATCCAACACAAGATCTGGAGTTGGCTCTGGTAGTCATTGCATTAAAATTTTGCGCGTATTATCTTTTTGGGGAGAAGTGTGAAATATATACGGACCAAAAAAGTCTCATGTATATATTCACACAGAAAGAGTTGAACATGCCCCAACAAATATGGTTAGAGATGATCAAAGACTATGACTACTCAATCCATTACCACCCTAGGAACGCGAACAAGGTGGAATATTCTCTAAGTAGAAAGGACCCAATGATTCTATCTTTGATGAGAATTGAGAGGGATTGATTATTTTTAGACTTGATGAAGATGGACATGGGAATCATAAAGAAGGGAACATCATAAATCCATTCACAAATTATTTCTCAACATTCTATTTTGCAAAGGTTAAAGGATTCTCAAAAGGATGATATGGAAATTCAGAAGAAAGAGGAAGCTATCATAAAATGGAAATCCTTGAAGTTCAAAGTCAATGAAGACGGAATTGTGAGATTTGGGAAAAGAGTATGTCTTCAATCAAATCTAAAGTTGAAGAAGGAAATTTTGGATAATGCACATAGTTCATATTTCTCTATTCACCTATGTAACACAAAGATGTATCGAGATCTCAGAGAGAATTATTGGTGGGATAATATGAAGAAGAAGATCGCGGGGTATACATCAAAGTTCTTGGCATGTCAGCGAGTGAAGGAAGAGAGGTAGAATTATAAAGAGATGATGCAACCATTGCCCATACCAGTATGGAAATGGAATAACATCACCATGAACTTTGTCACTAATCTTCAGAAGACTTAGAAATGAAACAATGCAATCTGGGTTGTTTTGGATCTTCTTACAATGTTTGCACACTTCATTGCAATTCAGGAGGATTTCTCATTGGATAAACAGGCATAGATATACATTAGGGAAGTGGTAAGGCTGCATGGAGTACCACCATCTACTGTATTTGATCGAGATCCAAGATTCACCTCTATGTTTTGGAGGAGTCTTCAACATGCTCTGGATACTGAACTAAACTTCAGTGTGAACTATCATCCTCAAACTGATGGCCAATATAATCGAACTATTCAGACAGAAGAGTTATGCATATAACCATTTATTAGACCTTGTGTTTAATGTTGGAGACATGGTATTTATATTCATATCCCCATGGAATAAGGTCATTGTGTTTAGAAAGAAAGGGAAGTTATGTCCTAGGTACATCGTCTCCATCGAGATTCTTGATCGTGTTGGGGTTGTGGCCTATTGACAAGCACATATTCCTACCATGGACAAAGTACATGATGTCATTCATGTATCCTTCTTAATTAATTATATATCAGACCCTCCACATTTACTATTTTTAGAGGTAGTACTACTAGTGGATGATCATTCTTACAAGGAGCAACGAGTGATGATCTAATATCATAGAGAAAAAGTTCTAAAAAACATACAATGCCCCTCATCACGGTGTTGTGGAGAAACAAAATGTTTTAAGATGTGACGTTGGAATTGGGGGATATGATGAATCATAGTTACCCATATCTATTTCAGTGTTGGAAAAGAAAATTTTGAGGGAGAAATTTCTTAAGGGGGGCGATTGTAACGACCCAAACTTTCATTAATTGAAATTCCCCTTGATCTAATTTAATATCTTTTTATGGTTATATAAAATGTGAACATCATTGGTTTTATGTTTCTGGATTTTAAAATACCATTATGAATTGTGACTTTTTCTAATATAGCCATTGAATAGATATTACTTGATTACTATAAACATAGGGTTTGAAAAACTCCAATTTACTCAGACAAAGGAAGCGATGGCCTCATCCGGTAGATTTGTCCAGTAAAAAGACCATTTGTTAGTGCTTGGAAAGGAGGTGGTTTCATTGGGATTCGCTCTTGAGCAAGTCCAAGTCAATCTTGAACACGTTAAGATTGAGTGGAGCATACTACAAGAGATGTGGAAGTTAATAGAGATTACCACCCGAGCAATGCTATCCGAGCCACCCCAAGAGTCTTTCGCCATCGAACACCTTACTCTTCGATCTTATACGGGTGTTATAAGGGGTTATGTGACACGACCCTAGCACTATGAATATGTACATTATTATTTATTAATAATGTGCATTAATTTTATTATTGTTACTTTGTAAAAACAATTTAAAGGGAAAATAGTATTTTTAGTTAATATTCAAATAAGAAATATATTTTGAAAAATTAATGTATTTTTTAATTAAATAATAATTTTTTAAAATAATTTTATTATTAAATTAATTTTTATTAAACATAAATGATCATATAATTTTATGAATGCAATTGTAATTCTTATTAATGGTTGAAAGCAGTTTTTATCAAAACCGATGAATTTTTTATAAATGTTGGGGTTTTCTTAAATGTAAAAATTCACATAATTATAAAATTATTTAGATAAAATGAATATTATTTTTGGAATCATGATGTCAAAATTATCCAGTGGAGATTTTCCATTATTTTCTGAGACTGTCGAATTTTTGGGTAAAAATTAAATACCGTTTAAATATATAATGTGTTTTATGACATAGTAATGACCCTATAGAGTTTTAATAAAACAAAATAATCATTTTGTTCGGCCAATATATGTTTTAACATTATAATAATTTGATTTTAGATTTTTTTAATTTATTTTATAATGATTTAGTGGACCCTTCATGATTTATAATAATTTTTTCTTTTAAAATTGTTTTCCTTGAGTGTGTGACTCAACTCCACATAAGAACCCCTATTATTTTAATAATTTCGGCCATTGGCCTCAAAACATATTGTTTTCCACTTTCTTTTAGAAAAAACATGGGCTTTTTTGTCATTTTGATTAGTTTAATGTGTGTTTACCCAAACCTAAATAATAATGAATTCCTTCTCCATTCCTATATAAACCCACCCGAACTCCCACTTCCTCTTAACTAAACGCCTTTGGAGTTAAACAAACCCCTACCCCCCTCTCTCTTTAATCATCCCAAGTTTCCTCAATTTCCCAATAATCCTCTCTCAAGCCCCTCCCATTCTTTTGGGATCATTCTTCCAGGTAAGGGAATCCTACATTTCTCTTTTATCCATGTTTCTTAATACTGTTATGACATTTTATTTTCAATTAAATATTTTGGGGTATGATTTCAAACCATCCACATATTTCCCAGTTTATTTTTTTGAAATTGGATACCCCTTTATCTCTCATTAATTCCTCCCATGTACACCTGTTACCATGCAGAAATTCGGTGAGGGATTTCTCCCTCCTCTTTTACATCCATGTAATTATTTTGTATTATGCATCTAAGTTCCATTATGTTTATTGGGACATGTATTTATATGTCCCCCTTACTGTTCATATCATGTAAATATGAGGAGACACCCATTTATCTCTCATTACATATTTTCATGAATCCTTATGTCATGTTCTTATGCTGCTGAAATTGCACCGCATTTTTTCAAACAAAGATCATTATGTACTGAATACCATACCCATGTCTCTATTAGGGGTATTAACCTTTATGAACATATACATATTGAATGGTAAATTAATGTATTTATTACACATTACTTAATCGTGGAATAACTTATTATTTTTATTTGTTCCTTGTTATATGATCCATGTTTCACACTAATGCATGAAATGAAAAGTTTAAGAATGGTGTGCCCTGATAGCGCTCCAATGTATCGGGTAACGTATAGTATCATGATACTTCTTTTGAAATGGGTGTTTACTCATGATAATTTGTGGCCAACAAGGTTTACATGTGCTTAATTTGAAATTAGTGTTTAGTCATGTGCCATTGCAATGATCCTTGGCTCATGCTAATTCCATTTTTTGTGTTGTCGTCACATTTCCATGTTATGATTATCATGATTTATTATTCCTTTATGTTCATGTTTCTCTTATAATAAATTGATATTCCTATTTTCAAAAATGTATTGTATTCCTCATGTTATTCCATGTTTATTCTTTTACTGGTCTTTATATCTCACCCTTTTCTTATGCATGTCCTCAGGTTATCCCATGTAATGCTAAGTACGAGGGAATGTAGTGGTCCTGTAAAAGAAGTTTTTAATAAATATGTTGTGTGTTTTATGTTATAATATATTATGTTATTTTCCTAAGCCCTAGATACACTAGACCGCTCGATATTATATGTTTTATCAAGTGATGATTTAATGTAATAAATAAGCTTAAATGTGTAATAAAGAGTTGGGTTGTTATAATATTGTTGTGTTTGTATCTCAATTCTTTGTATGTTAGTAATTTATTGTTGGGAGAGAAATGTAAAAGGGAATTTTAGGACAATTATCTATACCATATTAGAAATCATAAAACATTACCATGGATTTTTTTGTCAGAATATTTAAAAAATTCTAATTGGAATAATGCTATATGGGTTATAGTCGATAACCATTCAAATTCAGCATACTTCATCACTATAATAGTAGATTCATATCTAGTTAAACATGATATAATATATATTAAGGATTCTTTAATGTTTCTTGGAGTACAATAATAAATTGTATATGACTATGATCTGAGGTTTACCTTGAATTTATGGTGAAATATTATGTATAATATTGATATAATTTTGACTTTATGTAGTGGGTATCATCCTAAGATAGATGTGTAGTCTGATAAAATCAATAAAACCATATTGTATATATTTATATATTTTTTATGGATTTCAATGTTGGTTGGAATCAACACCTTCCTCTCGTAGAGGTTTCTTACAATAAAAGCATTCAATCAAGAATTGAGATGGATCTTTATAGGTACCTCTATGGAAAAAATGTATAAATCCAATATACTAGTAAAAAAGTTGCAGAAATATAGCTTTCAATACCTGATATGGATGAAGAAATTGATTAAAAGGTTATATCCATTCATCAATGTGTTAGGATAGTGTAAAGTCGATAGAAAAATTATGATGAAAACATTAAGTGTGACAAGGAATTTGATGTTTGTGATAGGGTGTTTCTAATAAAATATATAAGTAATATGGTCATGAGATTAAAAATGAAAGGAAATATAATCCATAGGTATATTGGACTATTTGATATCCTTGATTGAGTATGGAGGGTTTGTTATCTATTATCTCTTCCACCAAACCTCTCTGAATTCCATGATGTTTTCTATTTGTATCTCATGATGAATTACATACCTCATCCTTTACATGTACTAAAATCAATGTTCATACCACTAAAGAATGATATTTCTTAATAAGAATAACCAATGGTGATCTTAGTTCCCAGAAATAATGTGATACGAAACAAGATAACTCACCTGGTTATTTTTTTTGGGAAATATCCAATTTGAAGAAGCTATATGAGAACCTAAGGATAAGAGGACGTAGAAGTATACTCAGTTTTTTGTATCAAACTAATATAATTTCAAGTGAGATTATTTTCAAAAGGGTGTAGATTTTAACATCCTTATATTTTATGAAATATTTTTTTTCAAATGGAAATAATTTATTTGATAGCATTTATTACACAAAACACCATGTTTTAAAGAATCTCAATATAATATTTACATTATTATTTATTCATAATCATTATAACCTAGACCATAAAATTGAATTAATGATTATGTAAAATAAAATTTTAAAATTATTTATAATGGTTTTATATAATAAATTACATTGATATAGATTTACTTAATGTTTATTAAAGTCTTTATAAATTCATAAAATATTATTTCCAAAAAAAATTGTACTTATTTTTATTAAAATATTAAAAAATTTATTTTTTAATTATTTAGAAAATTTAGTTTAGATAATAAAATTTATTTTTGATTTTATACATGTCAAATTTCCATTATGAAAATTTTAGTGAATTTTATACAAATATTAATTATTCAATGGATAGTAAAAATTACTTATTTTAATTAAAAACTACCTTTTAATAACAATAAGTAAAAAAGATACTTTATATTTAAAATTGTTTTAATATTTAAATTATTAAAATAATATATTTATAACTATAATTTTTTTCATTAAAATAAATTTCATATTGAATTTTGATATTAAAACATTGTATACTTATTAAAACATTCTCTTTGGAAAACCATTTTTTTGTCGCGTCTGCTGGTGTATTTTTATATTAAAATTTTCTACTTATGTGAATGTAATTTTTAAAAATGGATTCAATATTCAGAATAATTAATATTATTTTAGGAAAATATGTTTAACATAATTATTTATAAAAATTAATAGTAAAATATGTGAAAATTAATTACCACGATTAAGGTCAAAACTGGATTATCGAGGGTTAAAATAAAACAGCAAGGGGTAAAATGACATAAAAACATGTAAAAATCTTGTTTTATGGCCTTATTTATGCCATATCACATTTAAAGTTCTATAATGATCCATTTTGGATCCCTGATTTATGTTTACAAAGTGGGTACATGTTTCTTTTTTGAAAAAGTCCAAGTGTGTCCTCTCCCCCACTTATAAAAGGTCACCCATATCATATCAGTATCACACATTGAAAACCCTTTGCCTATACCAATAAATACTCAAATACATTTCTTTAATTCCTTCAAGATATCTAATATGGCCTATTTTTATTTTTATACCCTCTTAAGAATTATTTTGGTGCTTACCTAATGAGGTTTTCCACAGAAGAGGTAATGCTGTTAACTGAGCATTTCTATTTTATTTCTTATTCCACATCATTAATATAACATTAAAATATGATAATATGTTAACATAATTATCTATAATATTATTAGATGTTATTATTTTAATATAATAACATGAATTCATATACACGTCCATTAAATGGGAAAATAAACTGTCGATTGTGTATATTGTACATTATCGCCTTGTGAACTGATGTAATTCGTTTTCCATCACAAACTCTCATTGCTAGACATAATTATGGATTTTAATTATATATATTATATTAATTATATAATTATAATTATATAATTATAATATCACATATGTATTCTAATATTTCATTCCATGAGAATATGATTACATCGCTCATGTGTATGGTGGAGTACCGTCTTGCAAAACGATGTGATTCGTTTTAAAGTAACGATTTACATATAATTTAATTATGATATATTTAATAAAAATATGTATATATAAGAATAAAAAATACTACATAAAGGTGAAATATTATTTATCCTACTTCCATCGATAAAATAGAAATTATATTCTTGTGTTTGTATGGACTACCATTTCTATGAATAGTGTAATTAATTTTCAATCTATACCTTTAATGCTTCACTATAAGTTCATTTTTAATGAATATAAATTATATCAATATTATGGTTAATATTATGGCTAATTTTATTTATATTATGGAACCATGATGAATGTAAATTGACACTAACTACCATACCAAAACATACATGAAAAAACAAATCAGTTATTGCCCAGAACAAGATTTTAATAATGAATTGTTAATAAACTGACAATAAAAGATCATATGTAAATAAAATATGGTATAATATATAAGATTATGGTCATAAAATAAATTTATAATAAACCTATATTTATTATATAACATATTCCAATATTCATGATGAAATTTAAGACTTGAGGTAAGGTATTGCGTAATTTCCATGGGACACGTGCCATATTCATCACTTGTTTATTTTATGTGGTGTATATAATACCCATGAATGTATTTTATGACAATCTTCTATGGTATATCTCTCAATAAAATAATAATTTTTATCTGAAACTAGTAATTTATTGATAATATATGTTTTATTTTCATTTCCCTTTTCATAAAGTATTAAAGAGTCCAAAATAATTGTTTTTAAAGAAATATATGTTATTACTCTCTTTGGTAGAAAATTAATTTCCTTCCATGTTCATATTTTATAAACAAAATTAAGGGAAAGTTTTTAAATTATCCAATGAATATTTAAGAATATTTTTCACAATTTTTTACTTTTTTATAAAATGGTTTAAAATGAACTTATTTTTCATTTTTTGAATGTAGTAATTTTGACCTTTTTTTAAAAAAAATTGAACAGAATCTATTTTTCATCATACATATTTTCCCATAATCCAGAAAACTGAAATATTTTAATCATCAATTCCAAGTTTATAATATTATTTTCTAAGAAATGTTTTCTATAATTTTTGAGTTTTTATATATATATAATATGTGATTTCAAAATATAAATTATATTTTCCACATGAAATGTTACAAGTGATATTTCAAAATCATTTTCCATATAAGATTAATGTTGAATCATTTTCATGCATTCCCTTGAAAATATTTATAACAAATAGAAAAATATTAGTTGACCTAGGTCATTCTCTGGAGGATCTGTTTCGGTCAAGTACTCTTTACATGGACTACAATTTTTTAAAAATTTTAATTTATTAAATAAAAATAAAAGAAATTGAGGATTGTGAAATTATAATTCAAGATAAATAAAATTAAACCTTAAATGCATAATGTATATAGAATGAATTCTGACAAAATGTTGATAGAATTAAAGAATATCCTCATAGGAGAAAACTTATTGTGAAGCTTCATCATGTATTAATTACATTTGAATTTACCTAACGAACATGTCTCACAATATGAATTAACATACTATCATCATATGGTTAGAAATATATGGTTCTCTAAACAATCACCTAATTATAATACATCAACCTCCTCGATCGAGGTAAAATATTAAAGAAGTGAAAACTAAGCCTCGAGTGGTAAGTGGAGGCACATTGGTTCCTTTATAAACAATAAAAAAGAAGCATTAGCAATTGGATCTCAAATATTTGGGTTCATCCCTAAATTAGTGCCTCAAGAACATCCTTAGGTTATCAAGACTTGATCATGAGAATAATAGTTCATAGGGAAGACAAAAACGGTAGAGGAAAACAAAAGAGAGAAATAATAAGAGAGAAAAGAGAACACTTAAATTAAATAATTAAATGAAATTAAATAAAAAAATACAATACAATAATAAAATATAGAAAAGGACATTAAAGTGTTCCACTATGTTTCCAACAAAATTAAATAATGAAGAATATTCTCTAGGAAAAATAGGTGAAATGTTTGTCTCCAATTAGTTTTTCCAAAATATGATGTATGAGAGGCATAATAATTGACTGAACTGGGAAAATTGGTATTCTGGAATGTTTTTCCTATATTTTAGGTGCGTCAACCATAAATATTTCAGCTATAATTTCTACCAGATGTATGTGTTATAGTTATTCTATACCAAATATTGAATTCTGGAAAGGTGACTCTTCATATTCAAATAATCCACTTTCCAATTAATTAATTACCATTAGGATAGCTGAATCAGATGGGGACATGGTTAATAAATATTTTTCTCCATATGCTCTATTTCAACATGTTAAATGTGATTTCTATTGGTTCTTCATTTTTTTAGATATGGTCAAAATATAAAAATTTGATAGTTCTATACATAGATTTTGAGGCCCCCATTATGAGAAGGATGTATTCCCTCAAATGCGTTATTGAGATTTCAGACCACAAGGATAAAATGAATACCATCGAACATAGAAAACTAAAAGAGAATAATTTTTCAATTATGATCATTGGAGAACAAGTTATGGCCGAAACATTCAAATAAATTAAAAGAGTCAAATTTCAAAATAAGCCATTTTTTCAATAATGGTAAAAAATGCATCAAAAATAAAAAATGTTACACATTCCCTTGAAATAAAACTAATGTGGTATTAAAAATAGTTAAATTATTTAAAAAATAACTGAAAATATTTTTAATCAATTTTACCATACATAAACATTTCATTCCTGAACAATCATCTTATACCAAGGTCAAGACAAACATATTAAAGAACAAATGAAAATAGAGATCAATTATCACTTCTAAGAAAGTATCATACATCCTAAATGGATCAAAATTTCTTAAATGCTCAAAAATCATAATAATCTAGTCAATTTCATGTTGTAACTCACATTAATTTCATACCAGCCATCACAAAAAAATATTTCTCTCTTCACTCAAGGATATATAATGTGATGCTTTTCTCATTTGCAAGAACATTTGTGATATCTATGTGATTTCTATCCTCCTAGTATCTCAACATCATATATTAAGAAATGTGTCTATAAGGAAGTATTTTCATGGGTTTTTTAGGGCCTGAGGGTTTGAAGATTTTAAATGGGAAAGCAGCTTTGGTAGAATGAGGAGGGTTAAACTCTAAATTAAAGTAAATGGATGAAAACAGTTTTTCTCAAGAATGGTGTTCTTCTCAAACAGCTTTATAAAGAATCACCTCCGAAAAACCTATTTATTTGGGAAGTTAACACATGAAATTTCATCATCAATGGTTTAATTCCCTCTTTTCGTTAATTTTTAGTATTGTTTCAGCTTGAATTCAGATCAGGATTACTATTCACAATCATCTTTTTGATGAAAAAATTGGTAGATTTTGATCTCCAAAAATTGGTGAACACCAATCCCATATTTTTAATACTATTTTCGGAACCCATCCAACCTTCCATCATAAAATTAATTCAACCCATGCTGTAATAAATGTGGAATAACATTTAGTTTGGTTAAACCATATTTTTCAGGAAATAAAAAATACAAATCATCTTCTCCATCCCCCACACTTGAGTTCAATAATAATTAGAAATTTAACATCAAGAGTAGGTTGGTAAGGGATAAATGGATTTTAATGTGGTAGCCTAATATGGTATATCATCACTACTAGGGGCTTAATAAAGTTCAAATGAAAAGGTAGACCAAAATAAGAGTTTAATGAAAAAGGGTTTTCAATGTGGTGCCTCAAACAAACATAACACATTCAATGACTGATAACAACTTTTAAAAAGAGGTCAAGAATAAGTTATATATCACTAAACATATCTCAGTACTCTCATGATGAATATAAATGTAAGAATAAATCAAACTAGTTTATTGTCCTCTTAGGGTGGGCACGATTTTCAATTGGGATAATCCTAATTCACATGAGTTTCAAAATCAATCATACTTCATCAAATGAAAATATAAAAAACTATAGAAAAAAATCCCTTCAAAACTACTTATTATAATAAAATATTCAAAACATGAAATATTAGAAAAAGAACAAGATGGTTTGAATTTTACGAAGTATTTAATTTATCTCAATAATTCTAAAAACACAATATAAGATACGAAAAAGTAAATCATGAATTACTCAGGAAAGAAACACAAAAAAGGTAGAATCACACTCAAAATTCATAAAAAATTTGAAATACCTCCCCCACACTTATTCTATTTACTACCCGCTTTTATCATAAATAAGATCAAGTCACATTTTCACACCGGAATTTAATTAGGCAACAGACAAAATAAAGAGATGAAATGACACGACCTGATGTATTTTTTAGTGTCATCCTTGATTTAAGATCCTATATGCTACCACATTAAAACTATATAAAATAAATGAAAAGACAAAAGGAAAATAAATAAAAAAGAAAGATAAAGCTGATAAAAAATTTATAATTTTTGGTTTATACCCCCAAATTGGTGTTATGTTTTTACTGACCCTAGTCAAGAAGTTGCAGTGGACTATCCCTATTTAGATGGTGGGTGTGGTTTCATTTAAATCAACCACCTCATGTGTCTTTTCCTGGTGTCCAATATTAAACAAAAATTCATTAAGACCCCAAAAAAGATAAGAAAATTAAAAACTCACATGAATTATTAAAGAAATAATTTTAGATCCAAAGTAGGAGGTAAAATAAAATAGGGATGCTTCCTAATGACTTTTGTGGTGTCCTCCTTCATATAGTTTTTAATTTGTGGTAGAGAAGGTATTTTAACCACATTATTCTATGGGTATTCTTATTTAATCTCCAAAACACATGTGGGATCATTATTAACCTCAATTTCCTACTCTATTTTTAATGTATCATAAATTTCATAAAAGGGGAAGTCAAAAAAATCATCTTGAAAAATATTAAAACATGATGAATAAATAAAGAAATATTCTCTTTCAAGTAATAAATCATGGAAAATGATCACTCCTATCATGACCATTGGAAAATCCATCTCAAAAGTGCATATTCTTTATCATATTACAATGATTGAAAGATATTAAAAGGATTCGTGTTTTTATTTTTAAGGAAGGGAATATCCATTTTAATGTTATCTTCAACAAAGTGATCCCATGATTCTTCTAAAAATTATTGACCTCCTATAAGTGTGTCATATTGCATTTGAACATCATGGACCTCCTAGGGAAATGGTTGAGTGTGAGATGATGTTATTAGTTCCTTTAGTATCTCTTTTTCACCCTTTATTTATTCATTAATATAAAAAATGATTCGTATAATCTCTTTAACCACTTCTTTTAATTGATGTTCTAATTCGTGTTTTGGTTCCATTTACTGCACCATTAATGAATATATTTTTCAACCCTATCAGCTACGTAATTAATTTTTTATACGTTTCCTACATTCATTCATCTGATATTTATTTAATTTTATTTTATTTTGGCTCCTGAGTGTAGTCATTCCATGCATAATAATCACAATTCTAATAAATCATTGACAATTTTTTTTTAAAAAAAATTAGAAATTTCTTTTGTATTTTTTAAAATGAATTTAAGGAAGAATATTTAAAAAATGTGAATATAAAATAGTGAATGATTAACACTTGGATCCCTCTCAAATGGACTAATTTGACTCATTATTGTCATGAATTCTCTCCAAAATATTTATAACTAAGTGCATCGCAATGGCTTTCCTAGGTCATTATCTTAAAGAGCTGTTGCAGCCAAGCACTCACTACATCAAATTCAAATTTTATATATTTTTTATATAATATATAAAACTAAAAGAAATTATTTTTTAAGAATTTTTAATGAATGGTAATTAGAATTAAACATGAAATACGTATAAACATAGACTGAATGCAGTGAAAATGATGGTAGATAGAAAGATGAGCACCTCATTAGAACACTTATATTGAACCATCATTGTATCGCAATTAGTTTTGATTTTAAATAATGAATATTCTCCATAATATGAATGAATGTATTCATCTACATGTTGTTATCAATATATGGTGCTCTGAATGATCACTGAGATACCACACATACACCTCCTCAATAGAGGGAAAATATTGTAGAAGTGAATGTTATAGGTCGGATGGAAATAGAAGACACAAAGGAACCTTTCCCACTAAGATCATCATTGGTATAACTATAATCAAATAAGAAACAATTAAAATTTATCTCATCATTTTGGGTTCATCACTGATTAACTCCCTCAGGAACATCATGAGGTTAGCTAATCATAATCATGATCATAAAAGATCACCATGAAGAAGAAAATGGGGGAAGAAAACAAAAGATAGAAAGAATAAGAGAGAAGGACAACAACTAAATTAATATAATAAATGAAATTAACGAAAGAAAAGAAATAATATATATTACCCAAATATATAAAAAGAAAAGTAAAGGCTACCCCAACATTTCCAACAACATGAAATGAAGAACACTCTTTTATAGGTAAAAGATGGGAAAATTATGTTTTCAAAAATTTCTACAAAAAATTGATGTGTGGTTTGTTTAATAAATAGCCAAGTTTGAAAAAGTTTTCATTTTTTAAGTTCATTCTCTACTTTATAAAATAACACCATCAATCTTTTAGTTATATTGGCCACTATATATAGGATTTATGGTTACTTTACTCCATATATTTACTTCTAGATAGGTGTGTCTTCATATTCCAATACTCCACTTTCCCATGAATTAATGACCCTAAGGATGGAAGAATCAAGTGGGGCCAAAGATAAATAAATTTTTCCTCTATATTTCCTCTTTCTTAATGTTGAACTTGAGATCATTTGGATTTCCCATTATTTATATATGGCCCCAACATAAAAATTAGACAGATCTGTACATAGATTTTGTGGCCCTACTTGTGATCTGGATTTGGGCCCTCTAATGGTTTATTTAGTTTTGGGTCCACAAGGATAAAATGAATCCATAAAAAATAAAAACCATTAAAAGAATAATTTTTCAATGAATATAAGTGGAGAAATATTTATGGGAAAAACATTGAAATTAATTAAAACATTTAAAGTCCAAAATAATCCATCATTTTAATAAAGCACAAAAATGATTCAAAAACATAAAATGTGACAGTTTCCCCTGAAATAACAATTTGGTGGGATTAAAAACACTAAGAATCAGAATAAATTAATTGAAAATATTTTTTCTATCAATGAATTACTTTTATTTTAGTTAATATTTACTATGGATATAATCAAATGATACCATATTTATCATTTCTCTAGAAGATTTATGTTTATGATGAAAATAAGTTTATAAAACTCATTGCTAATCCATGATTTATACAATGATGAAATGGAGAAATGTTTATGTAACACATTTTTTCCATAGGTTCTATAGTGATTATTGTTTTATGAAACCCATTTGTTTTCATGGGTTATAATATTTTGAATTATTTATGATATTATATCACATGTATGTATTACTTTCATTATATGATGGCTGGAACCCACATCTCCCTCCAAATAATTGTGTAAATATTGAAATCAAAATTGATAAACAGGTATTGAATGGGGGGTGAGCCCAATTCTGTAAAGTATTTTTTCCACTATCACAGTCTTAGGAGTAAACTATGACTACTATGATGGTTTAGGTACGGAACACATTACACTATGATAGCCTTTAAAATTAGTCTTCAGTACAAAGGAAATGATTTTCTATGATTATGTGTATGTAAAAATACTTGTATTATGATCATGTCATGATCTCACAATCCCTCTAAGTTTTTTACTTTATGATTCATGTCTTATGAAATTCCAATATTTCTGTGATTACTTAATTTTATGATCTATAATATATCAGGTATGGTTTTTAAATTATATTATATGGTTATAATAACCATATTCTCATGTTATGTTTATATCTAACTTATTTTCCCATATTGATTATATGAGATCACACGTTCTTATGTTTACTTTCTACAATACATAATGATAAGTTTTATATATGACATATCTAAGAACGGTTATAGATATGAATAACTTAGGTGGACATTATATAGTTCACTTATGAACCATTTGTTTATGTATCCGATTTTCGAAAGGAACCAGACCTAAATGATTCTAATATAGATTTTCAGGTTATGTAATGAATATTCATTTATTAAAATTGTATATAGATGTATTCTATGTTTAGACATTTATTGATAATTACCTCGCAATCATGACAAAGATCTTAAAATCTTGTCTAATATACAAATCTAACAGTCAAAACTATGGGAAGTAGAATTATTTCTATCTTGATTCATAAGAAATAGCCCAAAATAGATGAAATATTTTATTATTATACTAAAAAATAAAATAATTCATAAACTAAGGTATCAAATAAGAAAATTGTACATCGTAATATCTATTATTTATTTGGTATTGACACATCCATAACATGAAACTACCAAAATCTATCTTCCCTACCTCATTGCTAATTAGAACCTTAATGATCTCACTTAGCCTTATGTCATTTAAAGAAAGGTATATAATTAGTTTGTCCAAAAGAGACTCCATCTCCTCTCAACATAGTATAATATTGTTTTCCTTATTGGTGATACCACCTCTAAGGAAACTTCTATTGAGGCTATAATGGAAACTGATGACTCATGCCTCAATAGTTATAGATGATAGTCAGACATAGAAATCATAGATAAACATATCTCCCATAAAAAATATCAATTGAATAGATCTCCCAGTGAATACATGCTAATATATTAGCCTATAGAAATGAGAAGAAACCCATTGAGGCTAACACCCTACATGTAGACATTATGATTGTTTGGATACCAGAACTTCTATACTAATAGATCTATTTCTCAATGCACCCTAACATATTGCCTGTTAAGAAAACACTAGGTTATAATGTATTATATCAATCCCCTATTCATCTTATTCATGTCAATGTACATGCTCAATATAAATGGGGTGACGCAATATTGAATAATCGAGCATAGTACCTCCTCCAAAAAAATTTATCTTGGGTCCTCACTAGGAGATAGATCATAGGTGAAGTGAACATGGCCCATTAATTTTATTCCAGTTTTCCACACACTCATCCATTACTATTAAAAATAGTGTAAATGTTTCTTCTTCTTTTACTCATCACCAAAGATAGAGACTCCACCTGAAACTGCCATTAGAAATCATCCCAAGAGTTATGTTCCTCCTTATAATCCACAAGATAAAATATCCACCACTACCATGTTTCTCCTAGCATCTAACAGATAGTCCATTAAACCTAATAGTTTGACCTAGCTCAGATCATAAAATTTTAAATATCAAGATCCTCCACCTAGAACTATATATTTTGATCAATGATACTCAAATCATTATTATTCATACATCAGTTTTAAAACTCACATATGATCTTCTTCTAGAGTTTATCCTCGTCAACTGAGTCAATCCAAACATGTTCAACTATGTTTTATTGTTTAACCTCACCAACCTGAAATGTATATGAAAAATGATCATCTGATATCTCTATAAATAAGAAACCAAATTCCTAATCTCAAGAACATGGAATTTTTTAATAATAATAATTTAATTGGATTTAATTAATTTCCCTAAAGCACTATATTTTCTAAATAATAAAAAAGAGTAATACATATACCTCTCCTAGGTATCTACCATGTTAGAAACACCACTTCTCATTGCATGTTCAATAATTTTATGGTCCTTGTGTAATATCACAAGGGCCCCTTAAAATCATATATCCTTAATAGTATCCCTCTCTTGCATGATGGATTATGTATAACTGATGTGGCTTCCCAACCAACCTATGTAATCCTCAATGATACAAAAATATATCCACCATCCTAACTATAAATCAAAATATTTGATACTACTCCATTATGACCCTATCCCATTTAGAACCCTTCATAATACTATAGTAAGGATAACAATGATCATCATGGACCTCCTTTAATAATTCCCAGGATGACGAGTAACACCGATGGAGTAAAAATTTAAAAAGGAATTCATTTAAATTATATATCCTATAAATACATAAATAAACCACTGATCAATAATATGATATAAATAAACCAATATATATAATAATACAATAATTCATTAATTTTTTAAATAAATACAATTCCCTAGATAAAATACCTAAAATGACTTAGGAAGACACAATATATCCAATACCATGCTCTGAGCTAGTACTTTATAGCTCAATAAGTAAAATATCCCTAGAAGTACGGAAAATAATATATATATATATATATATGGTGAGAATAACATGCATAAGTAATATAATCTTACTCAAGATCTCTTATGATAATATATAATAATCATAAAAATTATTTGATAAACATATAGTAAAATTAAAAAGCACCTATTGTGTTAACTACCACCTAGAATTACCAAATATCAATCACAAAATATCAAAAATAATCAAATTAAAATAGAATTGAATAATATAATAATAAGGTACCCACAATCAATCCCCCACCTATTTATCACCCTCACATCCCAATGTAAAATGTAATGTTCTCATAATCCATTATATAGTCATTTTATAACACACCATATATAAAATCATATGTATACCAGATACACCAACCATATCATCCTCACCATTCCATATCTACTACTACATATCATGCTGTTAAACCCCAGGACACCACGAGAGGGAAGGGATGAACCACATTGTCAACATTTATGATTTATTTAAATCATCTTGTCTATATATTGGAATGGAATATTGGATCATGTCATATTTTATTGGTCACACATCAATCATAGAAATGATGAAAATAATAGAACATATTTAATTTTACATAGTACACCACAAATGGAAATATTCATGGAGCATACACAAATGATGTGTCTCTCATTACAAAATACACTATGATTCACTAGTATAAATCAATTACAATTGTTAAACTATGAATTATCAAGGAAAGGAACACTACCATTAAAATTTATTCAGGGATACAAAACTTTCTACCTAAAATCATCTTCATTGACTTCCCTTAGCACATTAATCTGGACAAAGACATCCCCTTTTTAACAACATAAATATTTTTTTCTTCTTTATTTTAACAATATGAAGGCTGTTTTCTACTCATCAAAATTTTTTTGACTGATTCTCATCCTTAATTCCATAATCTTATACTTTGATATATTCATTTTTCTAGACAATATATTCATAATTCACCAATTTATGAGTTAAAAGAATTGTCCCAAAATACTATTCATCCCATAACTCCAAGAGAATTACCCCAAGAATGAGATCCATATTGTATAAATTATTATGTATGATCTTGAGAATAAGACCTTGAGTGCTTGATCATGATTTCTTAACTCCTATGTAACATTATTTGACATGTAACCTTATTCATGATATTTCAATCACATGACCCTAAGCACATATATCATTGACATGACTTTCTCCAAGTGAAAAGTGTCATGTGACATTGATCATGTGTCTCTTAAAAAATTTTCAAATCATGTGAGCATGCCATAGGAACTCCACTGTATAACCTAATCATGAAAATTATAAATAGAAAAACTCCAAACTCCAATTAACTCCTTAATCATATCACCAGTAAGTTAATGAAGTGAAAAATGGTTATTTATAGGACTAACTCACTAAATTAATTATCAAAAATATATATAGTCATAAAAAACATCCCCTCATGGAAACACATGAATGAATATTATGAAAAAATGTTACCCCTTCATGGGGATCATACAACACATTCACACATGTGTGCTCTACCATACTTTATCAGGATACTCCTACCACAAATTTCATATATCATTTATATTGTATTTATCTTTATTTGATTAACAGTACCCCATCACATTATACCATCTATCTTATGTGATCAGTTGATATATTTTAAAATGTGTATTCTTGCAACCACTAAAAATTTAGGTGGCCAACCTCCATCGCGCATCGCAAGACATTATTTTGAAAACTAGCTTAACACTCTATACATGATGCACCTCATTCGATCACCTAACACATATTTCCATGAATAATTAAAAAGTCCAATTCACCTCACAAAATCATCCAAAAGTTACCAACTAAATATCCTCCCGTTATTCTAATAAATAAATTTAATCATAAGATCCCTTTTCTTCTTATGTAATAACAAGAATCATTAATTATTATGTGATTTAAAATCCTTCCCTTCATGTTTGATGCCCATAAATATACAAAACACTAAAAAACAACATTATCTTCATCCAAAGTATTCAAATTCACATATAGTTTTCATTATCAAAGTATCATTCATCTTAGATAGCATGCCCCCTGATTATACCAAAAAAGGTTTGGCATAAAACATTAAACTATCCTTACAACTAGAATAACCCTAGTTACAATATATGTGTAATCCATCCAATATATATTAGGTATAGTATTTTATCATGAACTTTAAGAAAATAAACCATGAATGCTCCTCCTACTATGCACAGCCCTTAGTATGTAATATTGCCTCATCAACACCATGTAGGGTCTAATAGTACCCCATGTACCTCATCATCCATACCCTATAGTATCTTCTAAAACAACATGTTCCTATTATCACACTAATACCCTATTGGGTATGCTAGCACACAACATAATACAAGAGTATGATCATACCTACCTTGGAAAAAAAACACATGAAACAGCTAAAAGGGAGAGGGGATAAGAAAGAGTAATTGGCAATCTATTCCACTGATAACTTGAATGTTAGGGGAAAACACCCATTACCCAAAGAATGTTGGGCATAAAAAGTGTAATATAACTTAAGTGGGATTTGCATATATATTAAATGGAAAATAATATATATATATATATATGTGTGTGTGTGTGCGCGCGTGTGTGTGTGAGACACAAAAGCCTAAATTATGGAGTCTAGGACATTGTATATCCATTAAATACTATAATTTTCACTACATTACCATCTCCACACACCACGAAAACTTCCAAAAATAACATTAAGAACAAACCCAATTTCCCACAAATAATAAGCACCAGAATATTCATAATCCCCCATTTAATCATGACATTATTCTATTTTAATATTTATGGTTACTAGATATATAATTTTATATAATATTTTAAAATATATATTTAATGAAAACCAACTTCTGGACAATATATATTTCATTTTGTCGATACCAGTTATCAAATTACACTACATTCAGAAAAATACAAACAAAGACACAACAAAAACTCATGTCATTACCCCACATCAAATTGTGAATTCCTCTTACAAATATTTTAAAGTAAAACCCTAACCAGCTACACAACACACACTAATAGTCCAACAAACATCAACCAAAAATCGCAATACTATCCCACAATGCATCTCATGTAAACCAATATAACCATGCTCCCTAAAAATTATCAACCAATATAGCCATGTTTCTCAATACATACCAACCAATACATCCCCCCAGACCATCTATATTAATCGCGTGATAATAGATAACAATAAACCTTATAAAAAACATTATTTCAGGCCAAAACCTTTTTTATACACCACTGTATCATTACCGTATTTATGTTATAATCCTTATATGATGTTGGTTCTAATAAATAAATAATAAAACTAAAAAAAAACATAAAACCAGTAATGATTTATTGTAGTTGCAGTAAAACAGTCAATTATTGAAGATGAATAATTAGATAAACTAAAGACATATAAAGTGATTCCTTACTATCATTTTCATTAAAATTGTTAATTATTTTATATAGGTAAATCCATACCCATCAGATAACGAAAAAACCCCTGAAACCAAATTATTTATACATAATGGAAGAGAGTTCTTTTAAATCCCCTGCCTTAACTAGATATTCAAAATCTATTAGTAAAGAGGATATAATAATGGGAAGACCATAACCACCCCAAGTAATCTTTAATTAACCTAGACCACAATAATTCCTCATCAAAATCATAGTCATAACATCTCCTAAACTGAGTCCTAAATGCTCATGACAATACCTAAGGAACAAATGGGTAGAAACCATGAATGGAAAAAGGGGATCTCTCCTTGGATTTATAATAATAAACACCTTTTTGTTTGGGATTATAGTTAAGGAATTTGAGATTAAATGACTTCCAAAATCGCACGTAGAAATCCCATGAGTTATGGGAAATAAAGTCAAATGAATGGAATCTAAGGGAGAATTTTTTTAACAAACCATAAAAAATAACTTTGGTTTAATGATGTATTCTATATTGAAATAATTGTGTTTTTTCAAAAAAATCACAATAATTCTTAATATGTTGTGCTCCAAAATACTTTAATCAAAAATTACATGCAAATGATTTTTGAATAATCGAAGACTTGTGAGAAGGAAAAAAACATAACAAAAAATACATTAAATATTTCTTTTCTCATTTTTTAACAGACTAAAATTGAAACCTATTTATATAATTTTACCTAATTATGAAAAAAAACTACGAGTTCATAACATTAATTGTAGAAATAAAATTAAAAATAAGAAAAATTAAATTTATTGTAGCAAAAATGGAAATGGATTTATAGAGGAGAGAATCAGCAACATAAGAAGATTCCAGGAAAGCTACCCAAAGCATCCTCCTATTTTGAGAGTCCAATTGATGGATTAGGATTGAATTTCCAACACTACCATTTAGAGAAAAGTTATATTAATTCCATGATTTGTTCTTCATTTTTTGAATGTGTATGTCAGTAATTACTTTGTGAAGAAATATTCTACCTATTCTGTAGAATGGAAATAATCCAATTTTATCATTTTATACATCACATGCTCTCTCAAAAAATTATATCAGGTATCAATGTTTTTTCTTTTTCCATGATGTATAAAAAAATTCAATTTTAATTATAGACTTACTGTATACATATATGAGTGAGGATATATCCTATATATGCCTCAGTTACTTTTGAGGATTCTTAACCGAATTCCATCATAAATTGTATATAATGCTTCTACATACATTTTTTCACATATATATATATATTTAAACTACACTCTATTTCATTGAATTACATGTGAAATCATTCATTACAAGAAAAAATACATATCCATTGGTTCTATTTCTTCTATCTTGGTCACCTCTCCAATAACTATTTGAGTTTCCATATATCATTTATTTATCACTATAAGGATATAAAATAGCAAAATCCATTGTTCCTTTGACTTACATGTAGATTCTTTTGATGGATAGAAATTGTGACTTTTTTTGTGCTACCATATACTTAAATATTATCCCATCACTGTATATGATATATATCATTGTGATTGTGAGGTACCTTAGGCCTACAATAAGACTTTATAACATATTCTAGTCAATGATTCTTCCTCCTATACCATTATTTAGTTTTAATATAATTTCTACATGTGGGTTTACAGAATTGTAATCTGAAATATTTTTCTTTTCAATAAATTAATTAGCATACCTATTATGAGATATATAGATTCTACCATGTTGTTTCTTCACATTAATACCCATAAAAATAGACATGAGACCTCCACCAGTCATTGTGAACTCTTTAAAGATGGCCTTCTTAAATTTATTGAACATTAGGTAATTATTCATTGTAAGAAAACAATCATCAAAATACATTAATTCTTTAAGGATATTACCATAATCATTCTTCATAATGTAAACTAAATGATGATATAGACATACAGTGAAGAAGTTCTCTTGAGGATAGTTATCGATGCATGGATTCCAAGAAAATGAATGTTTCTTAAAACTATAAATGGATTCTCCATTCGATACATCTTGTGTTCCTATACATGCATAAAAAATCCTTCAGGTTGGTCGACACAAAAATCTACTACTAGAATTATACTATGGAATGCATATTTCCCATCCAGTTGGTAAATCATCCAAATGTTATGAACTAAAAGAGAGATGGTCATCTTCACAGTGTCAAGGAAAGAAATGAGAGTGAATAATTCACCCTAGTCCACCCTGTACATATGTTTATAACCCTTTTATGAGACTTTGTTTATAGAGATCGACCTTACCATCAGTATTTTTCCGGATCCTATACACCCATTTGATGATAACAGTTTTCTAGAGATTGTGATGTATAATAATCTTCAATTTGTTATTTTTTACTATGTAATCAATTTATTCATTCATAGAAATTGTCCAACATTATTATATTATGGATTATGGAAATGTTTGAGGCTCATGATCTACATACATTAAAAAAATAACGACCTATTAAATTTTATTATTTCTATCACTTAATATTATCATTTTTATAGATTCCATCGGTGGGGAATATCTTTCCATATTTTGACTTGATGGAGTTTATTCAAGAGTGATAGAATGTACTCATTGAATTTTTTATATTTATGATGATTCGGGGGATGTTGTTGCAACCATTTTTTACTAATAACCACCCCTTTCTTCAGGATCTTCTGTTTTAACTCGAATAACTTTTTTTGATTATTCTTCATTCCATTTCCGAGCTTCTTCTCCGATATATATCACTTGTCTATTGACCACTAAATTATTGGTTAGTGTATTATAATGGTTTTAGGCTTTTGATGATTCATTGCATCTGATGAAAATAAACATTTCACCAAAACCACCAAGCTTCTGTATTCTTGCTTCAAGAATCTCACCATAAAAGATACACCTAATGATTATTAGGTTTACCACACTCAGTTTTTTCCCATTCCACAACTCTTATAGTGTCAAATTTATCATGTTCTCGGTTGGACAATGATTGAGAAGGTAGGTAGTAAATGAAATATCCTCTACCCAGATGATCATTTTCAATCCTTTCTCCTTCAGCATAGCCCTCATCATGTTTAGTATGTTGTGGTTATTTAATTATAAAATTACATTCTGTTGAGGTTTCTGTGTTGTAGTTTATTTATACATGATTCATTATTACCTATAAAAATATTGAAATTCATTTGAGCTATATTCTCCACCCCTATCTAATCTGATAGCATTTATTTTCTGACCAGTTTATGCTTTAACATGGGAATTGATAATTTTGAATATTTTAAAAGAGGAATATTTTTCATCGATACAATGCACCAAAAGTTTTTTGATGAAATCAAAAATAAGGTTAATAAATTATTTATTACCTCTATGTGGGGGTGTTTCAAGTGGTCACAAAATATCAGTGTGAATCAAATGAAGTGGTTCCTTTTCTATTAGAGACACTCCACGTGGGAAGGAATTACATTATTTCATACCAAATGTACATGCCCCATAAAGATGATTTAGAAATTCAATTTTTGGAAATCTATACACCACTATTGATGAGGATATAAGTTTAAGATCACATAAATATAGATTCCGAAAGTGAAAATGTTATCTCCATGAGTCATTATTCATGAGTCATAAAAGACACTTGTTATCCTTTATGTTATTATAGTGTGGAAACATGTGATTATATTCCTTTTGTACTTGATCAACAAGCCTCGTGATAACATATCTTATAGATAGATAAGAGTTCCCCAATCTGATGACATACCAATTTTGAAGGAGTTTTCCGATACAAAGGATATTATTTTTCATCTCGGGTACGTAATTAACATTAGATATGTAATTCAGTTCATCATTATTATGATTTTTCTAATTTTTCTATTTCCTATCATGTGTGCCATTTTTGAGTATTCAAAACATACATCGCCATAAACTCAATCTGTTAGAACCTTAAACAGTTTGATGTTACCTGTCATATTGTTTATTGAACCCACTTTAAGATACCATACATCAGGCCATTCACATGCATTTTCTTCTACACGGATAAGAGTAGTGACTTTTTTTTCATGGTGATATGATTTTTCATAGTTGAATTGTTCATCTTGACCCATTTTGATACAACACACAAAGGTATAATCACTAAATTTCCTAGAACTATGGCATTGAATTCTCTTTGTAATTATCTGAGCATTCATGAATTGACATCTTCCATTTCTTTTTCCTGAAAAAAAAATGTAAATTTTTTTTGTATTAAATGATATCCACACCCACTACCTCATGAATGATTACTCCTTCCATGACTGCCTTATTGTGTATTTCCATTATTTTTTTCTTATAGAGTCATCATTGACTCTAATTCATGATCAAGCATTGAACCCGCATTCATTTTCATTCGTTATACATTCACTTTCAATGATACCATCAATTATTAAATGGATGGTTTTTCAAGTCCTTTTAAACTTCAATTTCCACAACCATGTTCTCAGACATGGTTGTGAGAGATCATAGTTCCATTTCAATGACACGAATGTCTTCATTTTTTTTACCATTTCATATTTAATTATTAATAATAAAATATAAACATGAAAATTTGTTCTGGATACACTCACCTTACATTATTTGTGACACTTCCTACTCCACTCTTACTGTATGAAGAACAACCTACTTCACTTGATCAACACATTTGATGATGGTGTAAAGGGAATCTTAAGACCGCCTGTATGATATTTCTTCGACAATATTTTCAATGGTTGATTTAAGAAACCCTTGATATATGAGGAACGATGCCTTATTGTATTTCTTACATTGATTTTTGATATCTGACATTTCATTATATATGAATGTGTATTCTTCATCCATAGTGGGTACTATATAGCCGTCAGTGACTTTCTAATATAGTACATATGATGAGAAAAATTATTCATTTGGATGAACAACATTTCATAGTTGTAGTTAGATAACTTAAGAAAATTTGGTTAGATTGTGGTCGAAATATGTGAAAGGAAAGCTCATAAATTGGAGTATGACTTGGTTACTATCCATTAATACTACTTATAGGGTTATACTTTCCAATAAATGTGACAAGGAAAAAAAAATCACAAAAAATTTCTTTCATTATTTATTTTATCACAATTTTATTTGAACGGACTACCCTTGTACCCTATTTATTAACTTTTCCAAAAAATGTAAAAAGAAACATAAATAGAAATAGAATAAATTTTAGAAACAAAATTCAAAAAAGAAACAACAAATGTCTTCCATCAGGAATAGAAGTGGACATTTGATGAAGAGAAGATGTCACATGGGGAAGATGCCAGGATTTCTGCCTGAAGATTCCTACTATTTTGAGAATCCAATGAATGGATTTTATTTTAATTTCTAATAGAAATTACACCAAATATCTACACCACATCCTACAATCCTAGGGTAAATATACGATACAACCAAGGGACCACAATGTTGTGGTCTCTAATCATTATAGACCAGAATCTAGTACACATTCTCCTTTGAACACCCAAAGGCTCCACACAGTAAGTCCTCCAATAGTAAAATTAATAACCCCTAAGACCTATAAGTTTTTACAACTAGATTACTATAGTGCATGGACCATTTAATTGGAAGAGGTGTCAATATATGCCTCTTAATGTCCAATACCACAACAGAACATACTATGCTACAACCATACCCTCAAACCAACATCTTTTAGTGTAACACTAACCTTCACAACACAACACCAACATCGACATGATATTTTCAGCTCATCAGCATCATTTAATCCTTATCCTATTTTCTCCATATCTAACACCAAATACATGAATGTAAAATACTATAATGTTATAAAACATTAAAATATTTATTTTTTACATTTAATTAATTGTAATTTTTTAATTTTAAATGAAATAATTTTTATTTAATCTCATTAATTTCATTGAAAGTAAAATATATTTTTATATTCTTTAAAATAACAGTAATTTTCCTTATTTTTTAATTAATTATAAAGTGATGTGAAATTTTTAGATTAATTTTAAAATTATTATAATTTATGTTTTGATAATTTTTAATGTTATTATGATAAAATCGTTGAGCCTTGGATTGATCCCTCTAGATTGAATCTGATATGAATTCTTTCTCATGATATAGTCTTAATTGATGCCTTATTTAAAAATAATAGAATTTAACTAATATTGAGGTGTGATCCATGTTACCAATAGAGAGGGGATGTTGATGAACTCTTAATATATCGTGGAAAAACTTCAATAATGAGAATTACCATGATTGATTTTTTTGATGTTTTTATATTTGTAAATACTTTCTCCCTGGTTTTCTTCAATGCACTTCAAACATACCATTGAACCCCCTGTTTTCCAACTTTTTCCAAGAAACCACTATAGAGATTCTTCTTTTGATTTTATAGGCACATAATGCCTGAATTTACTAGCATGCCCTTTTCAAACTATAATCTATTCTCGTAAGGATTATTCTTACCAATATGTATCCCAATTCTTGTTAAAATAGTAACTATAATAATTCTATTAATAAATTAAATTCCCTAATATTCCTCCATATAATTGGTATGTTTAAAACTCTTATTAATATGATTACTATTTCATTAGTCACTATTGTTTATAAAATGAATCAGATGCTATATAGACAACACTTAAAAGGGGAGTATAGGTCTCTCATGTTGAAAGAAATCTATAAGGATCATAATGGGAATTTCCTTTTGTGTTTCTATGGGACCTATGTAGGTAAATTATCTCTCTTGGATGAGAATCACCATTTAATCAAATAATCATTATTGAAAATGGAAATAGACTTTTCAAACTTGTGGATCATGAAAAATTACACCAAAATTATTCAAGCCATTAGAAGTAATACCACATATCATGGATCCTTGATGCATGATTTATTAAATTTCTAGATATACTTTCCTATATTGAATATTTCATTATACATATTTATCAGTATGTGAATTCTCTAACGGATAGTCTTGATAATAAAAAAGATTTCAACAATGATCTCTTATTGAATGATGAGTTACTTATTGATTTTACATATCTCTTATAAAGGGATTTCATTAAACTTTTAATTTTAGATTCTTATATACCTTTCCTTTTCGAAGAAAGGGCCATGAATTTTTTTTTATGGTCTCAACCTTTTCTAATATTTATTTTTATTATAATATTAATTCCTATTATTTTTTTAATTTATTATTTAATGATTCTTATTTGTTATATATTTAATTTTTAAAAGAATAATGGTATTCATGCATTTTGATTTATTTAAAATTATTTTTTTTTAATTTTTTATTGTTTTTATAAAATAATGTTTTTTGAGTTTTTTAAATCATTTTAAAGTGGAACAGATTTTTTTAGCCTTTACAATTTTTTGAAAAAAAAGATCCTTAAGAATAATATTTATATGTATTTTTATTTTTTATTTTTTATTAATATTTTATATTTAAAATGAGTTTTTGGAAAAAAATATATGAATGTAAAAAAAATTTAAACTCTATTCATTTATAATTTTTTTTAATAAAATAAAAATATTGTGTTTTAATTTTTTAATTTAATTTGAAATGAAATAAAATATGAGTATTTCCCCCTTTTTAATGTTTCCATTTTCAATAGATCAATGATTTTCCTGATTTCAAATCTATAATAAATTTAAATAAAATTCATTTTTTTCATTCATTTTATCATATTAATTTTAACATTTATTTATTTTTCGTTCAATAATTTTCTTTCTTTAATATGATATTATTCTTAATTTATTTAATTTATATCGATGTAAAATAATATGTCTTTTATTTTTTTATAGTTTTTATCTTTAATTATTTATTATTTTATTCTTTATTATTGTATTATATTTTTAACACAATAATGTTTTCATTATATTTTTATTTCATTAAAATATTATTTTTTTTATATTTTTATATGTTTTTTAATTATTAATATTCAATTTTTTTTAAAAAAATATTTTTTTAGAAATTTTCTAAATTTATTTTTGATCTAAATATTATTTTGAATTTATTGTAATTTTAATAAAATGGTGGTTCTAATTTATTTCTTGTTTAAAATTAAATTAATATTTTCTGATTATATTTTTTTTTTAAAAGTAAATTATTTTTTATTATATTTTTTTAATATAATTATCTTTATAATTATACAGTAAATTTTGATGAATATCCCTTATTTTACATATACTTATGATTATCTTCATTTATTTCAATTTATTTTAATGTAATGTTTTTTTTATTATCATATATTTTGTAAATATTTTTTTAATTTAAAATAAATGGATTTTTTATGATTTTAAATTAAATTTTTTAAAATTTTATTCTATTTGAAATTTATCAATTTAAAATGAAATATTATTTTGTTTTTTAATATATATTGGAAAAAAATAATTTTTTTATCTTTTGGTTATTTATTATCTTATTTATATGTTTTAAATATTTTATTATATTATTTTAATTTTAATTGAATGATTATTTAGTTTTTTGTTACTAATCAAAAAATTAAAATATATTCCATTTATATTTTTAGGATTTTATTTTATTTTTTTAATTTTTTTCTTTACCCTTTTTAAATATTTTATAATTTTTTTAAATGAAATAAAGTTTTCTTTGTTACTTTTATTCATTTGAAAGAAAATTAAACAAAAAGAATTTTTCTTTTTAAATTTTCCTTAATATAAATTTTTATTGCCTCTTAAAATTTTTTTAAATAAAAAAATAAAATATTAACTTTCATTTATTTTTTAATTTTAATTTAATAGAGTTTTTCATAATTTTAATATATAAATTATAAATAAATTAATATTTTTTTTGTTTTTTGTATTTTCATTTCATATTATATATATATATATATATTTGTATTTATTTTTTTAATAGAATTAGATTTATTATGTTTTTTATAAAGTTTTTAAATTAAAATAAATCACCTAAATTTATTTCCCTTTATATTTCTATATTTTTAATAAATAATTTTTTTTCATTTATTAGTTTTAATTTATAAATGTTTTAAAAAATAATATTTTCCCCTCTTTATTCTTTCTTTTAAAAAATATTGTTTTCCATTAGTATTTAAAATTATATTATATAAAAACACAATATTTAGTATTTTTCCATGTTTTTTCATTATTTTATAGGATATTGTCTTTTCATTCTTTTTTTAAGGTTGATTAAATGTTATAAATTATTATTTTTTATATTTTTCCATAAAATAATGTGTTTCTTCATTTTTTGAATTTATTTGAATGTCAAATAATATTTTTATATTTTTATTTTCATTTATTATTATTATTTACCAAAAAACATCTAAATAAGTGTCTTTAATTTTTTAAATGTAAAACATTTTGTATCTATTTTTTAAAATATTTTAATTATTTGTTTTTTTATATTCTATATATTTTTTTAATTTTAATTTATCTATTCTATTTATTTATTGACTTATATTTTTAAAAGAATTGGGCTTTTCTATTTTTTTAAAAGATTATTTATAATTACGGAATTTTTTTTAATTTTAAATTTTAAATTCTTATTTCATTTTTAATATGAGAAAGTATGTCTTAAATTTGTTAAAATATTTAAAAGTAAAGTAAGATTACTTTTAATTTTTTAGTCTTCATTTATTTAATAATTTAATTAAAAAATGTTTTTTTCAAAATTGCTTTTCTATATTTAAAAATAATGTAATCATTTTTAATTTATATATTTTTTTATTTTTTATATAATTTAAATTTCTCTATTCATTGAATTTGGATTTAATAAAAAAAATTAATGTTTTTTTTCATCATTATGATTTTTAAAAAAAACACTTTTTAATATTCATGTTAGAGATGGTTTCCCTTAAGACTGATCGCTTGTGTGCCTGAGAGCACAACTCTTTCTTTCCAAAGGAGGCAAAGGTAGTGCAATTGTTTGAAACCATGCAATGTTCTCGTTGTGTGGAAAATTTTATGTTCATTCTCTATGTGACATCAGTGACATTAAGGGTAGGAATTTTTCTTTAGTGAAAGATGTAATTGTTTAATAGATCCTTAAGAATGATAATATGGAGGCCACATCAAATATATGGAGTTGATTGAGGGAAAAATCTATAAAAAAATACCGTAGTGTAGGCTTCCCTGGTGGGCATCTAACCACAGATGAGAAACCGGTGGTGAGTATATATCATAAGGGTAAATGATTTACCCAAACAACTAAGGATGGTGTTTTTTCCATTTTACTATAAAATTGGATCGAATTAAATGAATTATAACTAAAAAATAACTTTTTGATACTACAATGACCCTCAGAGAGATTATTCAGAGAGGAGAAATATATTTTTCTCCCTTCTACAATGGATGTAGGAAATATTTTTGAATCATGTAAATCCTTGTGTGTTCCTATATTTTTCCTCTTTCATTGTGCTTGACTTAATCGCCCCAAACCTCCCCCACCCTAAAAAGTGCTATCATAACCATCGAGGTTTTAATAGTGATGCTAAGATATGGTTTTCTATTGAAAAAAAATTGAGGGTAGTATGATTTTCTTTGAGTCTATATCCATGAAGAGCACGACAAGGTTATTCTAATAGTGAAAACAACATAAAAGTATAGCTGAAATGAAACCAATAGAAGAGGAAATTTTTTTTGTCAAACCCCGTGTGCTACAATACCCTTTTGCAAAAGGAAATGGTATGGTTCTCATCAGAAGAAACTTCCCAATGTGTTATTTGTCCACTCTTCCAGTGATCCATTTCAGCACTACATTATCGGTCGATCTAGACCAATAAAATAGTTTTGACCATATATTCTCCAATGAAATCCTGTTTTCAGTAGTCCTATAATCATTTCTAACTATTTTGACTATTCCAAACACATCCAAATGTTTAGAGTTTCAAATGTTTCACTCCATAAATAGATGAAAATAATCATAATATGAGTACTTCATATGGAAACCAAAAATAAAGAATATTTTAAATATAAATGGTTTTTGGAAACAAATTTTAGCGACAAAAAATCCAATTACAGTGTAACCCGATGAATCTTTAAGCGGAAAATCTATTGAATAGATGTCAACTGATACCCCACTTGTCGATATGGAGTGGGTCGTGCTCAACAAGAAATGTTCTACCCAAATCAGAGAATGGATCGACATAAGAATCTTCTTTTATTTTCCCAATGAACACGATGCTTCCATTCTATGGTGATTGTTGGAAATTATTTACGTGAGGAAAACATCAGAGAACAAAGAAACCCTGATGCAATGAATTTTAATAATGATGTAAAATGACAAAACCAATGTATCTATGAACATGAGTGAGTTCCAAATCACCTTTTATCAATTGAAATCTTTGACAATAATGACTGATAATGAGTTAGAAGAACTATTGATGTTGAGTTATTTTATAAATACATGGGAATGTCTAGTTGTAGTGATCAACAATTCCACAATAGATGGATCTATCACTGTATAGATGGTGAAAGATAAAATGTTTAATGAAGAGTCCCAAATAAATGAAAATGTTTTTAATCCTGAATTAGAGACCCTTTCCACAAAAGGTCAAGGAATGTAGAAATAGAGGGGAAAAGGTGAGGAATAGAACCCTATGAACAAAGTCTATAAATAAAGAAATGATCAATGTCTAAATCGTGCTATAAAATGAAGTGTCACCACCTGGTAAATCTCGAAAACATTATCTAGGAGTGTAGATGGTTGTAGAAATAACACAAGGTTTGGGAAGGTAACACCCAAAATATTTTTATTTTAGATTTCAATAATGAAATCACTATTGTTCCTGAATATAATCATGTCACTCTTGAAAGTAATGACCCGACGTGGGTGATCAATTCTGGAACCTCCTACCATGTCACTACCAAAAGATATTTTTTCCCATCTTACACTTCATGGTGTTTTTAAAATGTGATGATTGGGAATGATGGACCATACAAAATTACTAGATTGGGTAATTTTTTCTACAGAATAATATTGGATATAGGTTATCAGTAAAGGATGTGATGTATTTTCCTAATTTTTTCCTAAATCTTATATCTACTTGGATGCTTGATAAAGATGGAAATATCAATTTCTTTGATGATATGAAATGGATGATTAACAAATGTAACGTGGTAATTGATAATGGAAAGAATGATATATCTATTCATCTCATAGATGTCTGGCGAAGTGGAGGAGAAGAAAATATGGCTATAAATGATGTTCAGTTAACGTTTTACATAGCATGATTGGGGACATTAGTAAGAGAGGAATCAAAATTCCCTTCAAGAAAGATATCTTACCAAGATTAAAAGTTACACATTTTGATTCTTGTGTTGATTGTATCATGGAAAAACAATAAATAGAATCATTTCATGGTTATATACTATCCAAAAAAATTGTTTTTTATTTTAATCATTCATATGTCACTATTGTGAACACAAAGTCAAATGTATGTAATATTAATCTTATTGACATTATATATGTTCATTCTAGAAATATTTGGGCATTTTCATTGAAAATTAAAATCAAGTGTAAGTGGTTTTCAAGCATCGTCATGTGAAGGTAGAATGATAAAAATGAAGACATTTAATGTGTGTGTGGGTAGGGAATTGAATAGTTTATCATTGTCAATTTATGGAATTCAATAGGATTTTCCACATCAGGATGAAAAATGAATAAAGAATATTCTTCAGTATAACGACATTGTTAAGAGGATGAATTTAAACATTTGAGAGAGAGTCAGATGTATGATCTCAAATAAAAAGCATCCAAACTAATTTTGATCAGAGGAAAAGGGGATTTTAGTTGATCTTATTATAATTTATCTATCAGTTCCACTAAACTACAATGTTTTAGAAAGGTTTTGGATAGGCAGAAATATTTCATACATAAACTTGAGATATTTTGACTAAGGGAATTTGTTTTCATCAGGAATGATAGGCAGGAAACTATACACGAAAAGGGAAAGAGGTGTATATTTTTAAGATATTTTCATGAGGATATTGGTTAATGAATTATATATCCTATTAGATGAAGGATAATCTGAAGTAGAGATTTGGTGTTTCTTGAGGATCTAATAATTGAATATTTTGAGAATTTAGAAAATGTAAATAAGTTGTTGTTTGAGAAATTTTAATCAATATAGAACCAGTATCCCACCATTAGTACCAAATTAGTCATGATATATACACTCTATTGATGATACATCAATACTAGGTAATAAGTCATCATCTACTGATATGTCTCTATCATATTATAATTCAGCATAGATTCCCCCTAAAGTGCAGTTGAGGAGATCCACCAAATAAAGACAACCGTGTTGTGGATAATAACCACAAGAGTATGTGATTCTCAATAAAGGGGGGAGAAAAAATATATAATGATTCATTTAGAATCTAGAATTATATAGAATGGAATAGGTCCATACAAGAGGATATCAGATCCTTATATAAGAACTATATATTTGATTTTGTGAAATTAAAATATGGGAGGACGTCATTGAAGAATAGGTGGGTGTAAAAAATCAAAGTAGAATATGGAAGATCACTTCTACGCTACGTAGTTATAATGTTTTTTAAGGGATTTAGTTAGAATAATTGTTTTGAATTTGATGAAATTTTTTCTCTTGTAGTTAAAATGACTTATATCGGGGTATTTTATGGATTGCTTTCAGGTAAGAACCTTTTGGTTCAAAAACTATATTTAAAGGCTGATTTCAAAATTACGGATCTTGATGAGGAGATATATGTGGAATAGACAAATGGATTTTAGGTTAAAGTTAGAGAAAACTAGGTTTGTAAGAGTAATAAATGTTTATATGGTTTAAAACAGGCACTGAGGCAATGATACATGTAATTCATATTATTCATAGATAAAAATGAGTATAAAAGGACTGTTGTTGATCACTGTGTTTTCATCAAACATTTTTATGATGGTAATTTTATTATATTTTTTTCATTATGTTGATTATATGTTGATTTTTGGCAGATATATCACCATGATTTATAGGTTGATTAAAGTGTTGAACTAGTATTTTGAAATGAAGGGCTTGGGAGACGTTACTCAAAATTCATGGTATGATAATTACACATGAAATGTGAAATGATAAGATTTATCAATATCATTGGGGGTACACTGAGAAAGTTATTTAATGATTCAACATTATAAAGGAAAAACCAGTTATTACTCAACTTGTGAGTCACTTCAGTCTTACGATAATTCATAGTCTATCAAATGAGGAAGAAAATGGATAAAATAGAAAATTGTCATCATCCTCCAGTAATTGACTTATGTATGTTGTGATGTGTACCATACTAAATATTACTCAAATTTTTGGATTTATTATAATATTCTTTTAAAACCATGGAAGATAACATGGGACAATATTCAAATCAATATTGAGGAATCTCTAAGAGACATGTAGTCATTGTTTTTGTTTTGGAAGAGATAAACATATTGTAGAAGGATACACATATACAAATATTTTTAGAGATATAATCACATGTAAATTCATATACGGGTTCCAGATATCATTTATAGGGGGAGAAGTCTCTTGTAATTCATGACTTGAGAATTTTGTTTTATTATCTACCACAAAATCAGAGTACATAATTGCCACTGAAGGTTGTAATAAGATGATGTGGTTGAAGACTTTTTTATAAGAGATAATATAGAGTTAGGGGAATTTTATTCTCTATTTTGATAGTTAAATCACTATTAATCTCGGCAAGAACATTAAATTTCATTATAGGTCCATACACATAAATGTTAGATGCCACTGGATTTAAAATGTGTTGGAAGAATGATTGATATGTGTTGATAAAATTCACACTAATGATAAAAGGGAAGACACGGTGAAAACATTTCAACCAAAAGAGAAGATGGGAACCTATGAGGAGACTTTGAGAATATCTTCTACCCCAAATTGTTCATGAGGGGGGGGGGAGATTTTGGGGGCCACTCCAAATACAGGGAGTTTATTGGGGGGAAATCGGGATGCAATAATCTTTGTGTGGGACTTCCTTAGTGGGAAACAAACTATGGGCGAGCAGCCAGCAATGATAAGATTTATCAAGGGTAAATGATCTATCAAATAATAAATGATGGATTTTCTTCCAGTTCTCAATAAAAATATATCAAATACCTTTAATTTCATCCATATAAATATATTTATAATCCGGTTTTGATCCTTTAATATATTATTCAGAATGGAGAAACAGATTTCCCCCCTTCTCCCATGGAAATAGTAAACCATGTCAAATCACGTAAATCATGGGGTGTTCCTTGGGTTTTCCTCTTTATTTTTTTTATTTAGTCTTCACAAACATAAACTACCCTAATTGGGAATATCACACCAGTGGTCATGAATCAGATGATATTTCACAGAGAAATGAGTAATTTAAGATATTATTTATGGTATGGGTTGTTATTCTGATGGGTGTAAAGCCCTGTAAATTTGATGAGTTTTTTAGGATAAAATATTCATTGTGGGGTTTCAAAAATTGAAAAATGACTTAAATAAGATGATGGTCCTTTTATATCATCTTCCCTTCTAATGATTTAAAGTGGATAGCTTGGGGATCTGGCTCAGTCCTCCTAAAACTAAGTACACTTATCATATATGAATGGAATAAAACTTCCAAAACATTTAGATTTTGGAACTCCATTGGACATGTATGAGTAATAAAATTTAGACATAATTGGTTTAACAAGAACCCTGTGCTTTTAATGGATATTGACTCATTAATCAGGATCCTGATAAAAATCGATATGGAGTATAGAAAAACCTAATTCAGTAATTATACTATGGTTTTAATAAATGTTTATTTATCAACACCCTTTATTCATCAAATTATTTTATCTAATTTTTATTATTACCTTAAATTTAATGCAGTGTATGAGATAATGCATGAATTTTTTGTTCTTTAAATAAATGTTGGTCATTCAGATAATTATTATCAATTAAATGAAACTGTTATGTATTAAATTTTTAATTTTCATAACCATATGGAATAATAATATAAGAAGAAATAAAAACATAGAATAAAGTAAAATAGGTCATTGGAATTGAAGCCTCAATTGGAAAATATTTGATCTTGGATGAAAGAATACCAGTGAGAAACCAAATTTTAGCCCCTCTAATTGTCGGAATTCACACCTATTGGATTCCTTATATTATAATGTTTAGGACCCTCTTCTAGACCCTAATTCTTGTATGGTGAGATCAACATCCCCATTAAAGGATGAGATAATAGAAAAAAATAGTCTGAATGAAGGAGATGTTTTAAGAGACAAGTTGGAAGGTCCTTTTACTTTTTTTGCTGATAATGCTGGTGACATAAAAAAAATTTGTAACCCTATTGGAGTAGACATGGGAAGTTTATGTCAATGATGTTGAGTCATTGAAATATAATGATCTTGATTTTAATGAAATGGATGATAATTTCCATAATATTAGTGACACAAAGGTTTAGAGTCAAATCCTGGGTGTGGGAGTTTTTTACTCTATGAAACTAATGAAATATAAAGCACACAAGTAATATTCAAATTTGGAAAAAATTAGTTATAAGATAATATAAAAGGGAAAATATTTCATTAAATATAAATAAGGTAGATAAAGATGAAATTTTGAAAGGGTCCTTGATTGTTCAAGAAGATATCAGTGATGATATTGATAAATGGATTGATGAACAAGATGATAAAATAGTCAAGATATATAGGGATGGTATGATAATTTTTGACACATATCTTGAGATATGGAAGTGTATGGTCTTGAAGATTTAGAATGGGTAAAATGTAACTTGCATATGGATTATATTATCATTATTTTGAATTATATTACATTTGATTTTTCTAGCTTCATTTTGTATAGCTAGGATTTTTTGGATGATCTCTCTAACCACATCCATATTTGGCCAGGGTCTACAATGAATGGCTATTTGACCTATATAGGAGAAAAATATATTATATCATGAATTTTTTATTGGATATTATATGATATTCTTCATCAAACCATTTTTCATTATCATCATATAAGATGTATAATGTTGTCGCCACTATATTATGTTGTTCTTCCCAAACATTTTTCTCGCATATTGCTGTGGGAATCAATACACAATGTGATTTATCTATGGTCACACTGATTCTACACATAGTACAAGGTATAATAGAATAAATATTGATGTTTTTCATTCAACATGTTTGTCATATTTCATAATGGGAAGGGTTGTAAACTATGGTATACCTTAATTAATGTAGTGTTGGTAGTTGAAGCTTTTCTTTTTCACTTCTTCTGTTTATATATTGGGTTGTGGGCCATCTAATGCATCATATTGTACTTGGTTACATTTTTTTAATAAATTTTCTTGGGATCATGGATTTAGTGTTCCTAATTCATGGTTCATACTTTATAGATTTTATAATTAAATTATTTAAAATAATTTTTTTTATTTTCATTTTTTATTTTATTTTTACCAATTTTTAATTACGTTTTCTTTATCATTTAATAATAATTTATTCATAATTTTTTTCTAATATAAATAATTTTATTTATTATATTAAAAGAAAAATAATTTTTTTAAAATTTTTGTTTTGTATTTTCTTTTTTTTAACATAATATCATTTCATAAAATTTATTTAAAGGTAATTTATTTTGATTTCTTTCTTTTTTTAATTAATTTTATTTCTAGATCTTTCTTATGATTTGAATTTATTTTATTGTAAAATATATTTTAAAATTTTCTTTTTTCATTTTTTATTTTATTATTTTTGGTTATTTTTGTTATTTTTTATTTATTTATTATTATTTTGTAATTTTTTAATTCTTGTATTTATTTCTCTTTTAACTTTTTAAATGATTAATTATTTTTTGTTTTTTTTAATTTCTTTTAATATAAAATAAAATTTTCACCTTTTTATCATTATTTGTATTTTTTAACATATATATTTTTTATTAATTAAAATTAATGGAAATATTTGTTTCAATATAATTTTTTTTCAATTTTTTCAAATATATTTGATAGTAAAAGTATTTTGTTGATATTTTTAATTTTTATTTAATTTTTAATTATTACTAGATTATAATATTTAGAAATTTAATTATTTTTCTATAATTGTTAATTTTTTTAAGAATAAAATTTTATTATGTATTTTTATATTTGTTTGAATCATAAATTATATTTTTTTGGCACTTTCACCTTTTTCATTCAATTTTTTTTATATTTAAAATAAAAATTATTTTTAGAATGTTTATATTTTTTTGAATGTAGGGTATATTTTTGTTGTGTGTTCTTGTTAAATTTAATACAATTTACCTTAATTTTTAAATAAATTTCTTTCTTAAGTAAAATTATTTGATTTTGTTATCTTTTCCCTTTTTAACACAACCCAGGTTATCTTGATTTATTTTTAAATTACTTAAATTAAATTATATGATTTTGTTTTTTCCATTTTTTATACTTTTAATAGAAAAAAGATATATACTTTTTAAATTATATTTAAATAAAAAAAACATTTTGAAAAATTAATTTATATCCATTATTAATATTTAATATATTTATTATTTTGTTAGTATAATGATAGACATTGATGGGAGTTCAGGAGAAAATGTTCTCTAGAGACTCACGTGGTGACTAGGTTTTCCCTAATCTCTTTGTTATCCCACACTTTCTTGGCTTTGATTTAATAATTGGAGGGAAATATTCAAGTTTTCTAATTTGAGTAAGCCTAAGGAGGTCCATCCTACAGCTAATTATTTATTTCCTTCTAACCACATTTCGAATGATGAAGAATCAATTAATAAGTACATCAAATCGTTGAAAGATTCATGTCCTAAGCCTTTCATCCATAAAGGTAATATCCTTTATGTTAATGATAATACGGTATCTATTGTTGATATATTAAAACATTTTCTATTCTTAATTATTTCATCACCAATCCTTCCTACCAATTATGAACCGTTGAATTTTTTATATATAATGGTAGATCTCTCTATGGTATAGCAATTCTTGATCTAAAATTATATTCTAATTACAAAATGATTTTTTTTCATATTCTCTTCCCCTTGAAAGAAATCAAGCATTATACACAGGGGGTTTAGTTATATCTCCCTAATGTAAGGTATTTTTATTATATAGGAGTGTGGGTTTTTTACATTAATCATCCTTCTCTAAGGAATATGTGAGTTAATGTAAGTAGTAGAATTTTGGGTTTGAACTATAATTTATTCAATCCCTTTATTATGTTTGATGTTTGGGGGTATCCCTATTAAGATAGAAAGATCCAGTAAAATTGATAAATATGGGTATTATAATTAGATTCTAGCTGATGGTCATAATTTGATGGTCCATATGATATTTATGATTAATTAAAGAAGAGGTTATATAACTATATAACATGAATATGAGATAAGCATTGATATGTAGAGGGATTATAAAGATTATGGTCAATTAATTTACATTGGAGTACATTAGATGGAAAATGAGAATTTTATCGATAAATTTTTTTTGGATGGCGCACTACCAATGAAACCCCTGGATGGCCCTCTCAATAATTTGGTAAATATGTAGAAGGTTGGTGGGAATAGATAGAAACAGGGTTTTCACCCTGAACAAAAATACACATTGAGTGTTTTTTTATAAAAATCATTAAACATCTTATCTTGGAAGGTTTGGTTGTCCAGGACTGGCCACAATTTCATGAATTATACCACAAAAAGAATTTTTGGTGGGCTCTGATCCTAGTGTGAAGGGTGATATCATTTGGAAAGAACATACACTAGACATTAGGAACACATCATGACTTCAGGTCAATATAAATATTCATCTAGAGAGAAGTATACTTGATGTTCCATGGAAGACTGTTAAAGAAGGAAAAATATCCAATAAAATTATTGTAAGAGGATCTTTGAGATTATGGGTTGAGATAATCACAATTAGTCTAAGAGTAAGTGGGATGCAAAAATTTATATTCACAATCAATTAATGAATTTGAGGCATATGTTGTCTCCTGGTGAAAAAAAGGTAAAATAAAATTGATTCTAATTACTTTTTGATATTAAGGCTTATGTGTTTTGGATTATGAATGGGGAGTGTGGATCTTTTTCAACCATCTTTTATAGATCAGTAAGTTGTGACTAGAAATATGTTTGTGGTTAGCTACATAATGAAATGTCTCATTTTTTACTGTTATAGACACCTTGTGTGTGCATCATTTTGTGCAGGCCTATAGGAAGAAAAATCTTCTCCACTAGTATCATGTAAGTGAGTAGATTGTGCTTAAACGTTTCTAACTTTCAGTACCTCCAAATTTAGCAATGCATATAGTGGTATCACTTTAACAACTCTTACTAGTTTGGATAATTCTAAAATAAGCACACATGTGAGTAACAATGCTCATGTATGTTGGGTGGCATAATGATATTATTCTATGTGGGTCTTTCATCAATGGGGATTGTTATCTAGGGAATTGATTCAATTTTAGATAGTCTTTTTATTGAAGAAGAGGCTCCTTGGTAGGAGACAAAGCCTTATGGTAATGGAATGCATGAGAATCATAATATAAGCCTTCTATAAAATACTGAATAATGATAGAAGTTATACCTTATTTTCATCTATTTCCTATATTTCTTTTGTTTTTTCATTTAATAAAAATGGTCTCCAAACCTCATCTTATTATTAATATTACAATGTATTCATGTACAATTTTATTTATTTGAAAGTAAAATCAGCCGCTTATATTTCCCTATTTAATTTTTCTTTATTCCCTTTTTTTATTTTTTTCTAAATGAATTACATTTTTTCATAAAATATTTAATTTCATTACAAATAATTTTTTTTATTTGTAACATTTTTTATTTTTTATGTGAACATTATATTTTTATAGATTTTTTAATTTTATTTTGATATAAATTTTTATTTTTATACTTTTTTCCTATATTATGTTTTATATATTATTTATTTATTATTTTAATGTTTTTTATAGAAGTGAGTTATTTATTATTTTTAATTTTTTTAAAATTAAAAAAAATATTTAGATTTTTCATTTTTTATTTTATATTTTCCCATTTTTATTTTCATCAATATTTGTTTTGGTTTTTGTTTTATTTATTAAGTGTATAAATTTATTATTGGCCTATTTTATGTTATTTTAATATAAATTTACTTTCCCGACCTTCTTATTTTTTATTTAATTATTTTTTGATAAAATACAATTTTTTATTTCTTAATAAATTTTGAATTAAAATGATTTGTCAAGATTTATATTCATAATTTATTTATTCTATTTTTAAAATTTTATAACGAAGGTATTTAAATTTATTTTAAGTTTATTAAAAAATATAAATTCTTTTATAACATTTTCATTTTTAAAATTTTTAATGAATAGATATTATGATGATTTTTTAAATTCATTTGAAATTAAAATGATGTATTTAACTATTTTTTCAATAATTTCAATTTTTATTTTTAATAAATTTAATAGTTTTTTCCCTTTTTAAATATTGAAAATTATCATTATTTTTAATCTTTCCTATATAAAATAAAAATTTTCATTTTCCTTTTATTTTAATTTCATTTTTAGTTTATTTATATTTACATTTTTAAATGAATATGCTTTTATTGATTTTTTAATTAATTGCAAAGTATAATATTTTTTTCTTTCTTTTTATTTATCATTTCAATTTTTAAATGAAATTTTTTATGTATAAATTTGTTTAAATTATTTTAATTTAAAATATTTTTAAAAATTTTCTTTGCTTTTTTATATATTTTTTTCTTTTTTTAAAAAAAATATTGTTTTTCATAATTTTTTATCAAACTTGAATATTAAAAAATTTAAATGGATTTCATAATTGTTTTTAATTTTTTAAAAAAGCATATCCTTTCCATGATTTTATAGTTTTTTTAAAGTAAGATAATATTTTTGGATTATTTTAGAATTTTTTGATTTTTTTAATAGAATAAATTTTTTCTTTTTTTTAAAATTTTTAAAAAATTAACATAAAATATTTATATCTTTTTGAATATTTCTACTTTTCTATTTTCTTTTTTATTGTTTAGTTTTCTTTTTGAAGAACATTTTATCTATATTTTTAATTTATTTGAAATTAAAAAAATATTTTAAATTTTGAATATTTTGATTTGATTAAAATAAATTAATGGATTGGCCCAGATTTTCATAGCCCTCTACATTATTTTCAGGTGGTTAGGATAATGAAAACATGTTTAAGAGTGAATAGATAAATAGTAAAAATAATTTAAATCCTTGGAGGAAATCACGTTGTGTTTAAGTCCTCCATACACTATGGTTGTAAGAGTCATTATTTTTGTGGATCTAATCAAGGTTAAGATGTATTTTATCTATGGATAGAGAATGTGAGTTTAAGTTAGTCGTTTCTGGGGTATAATTAAATTATTGTTGTAACTCATGATCTAGTTTCTATAGATTTTTTTCCTATCATTTTGTAGAGTTATATTTAGGTGAAACCCCTAAACAAAACACGAAGAGGGAAAACAATTCTGGATCACATCATGGTCTCGTGGCCATAGTCAAAATCTTGATCTATGGGTGGATGTAATATAAGATATTTAATGGTGGATAAATTTGAAAAATGTTATTGTTTTTTAATGTTAAATCTTGATTTAATTTAGGTAGTTACAATAGTTATTTGATCAACCACACTCTGTTATTTAGTTTCCTAATTATTTGTAAACCCTTAGGAATCCGTAGTGTTTTTTAGGGTTTTTAGATTCTTTTTATGGATCATTTCTTAATTGACACAATTAGATTGTGACCTCATGGTCCAAGGTACAGTTCTTTCATGTCTTCTTTTTATCTCTTGATTTTTCCAATATTGAGGAGCTATATTAGTAGTGAAACATTGATATGATGAGGTATTCCTGAGAATTTAGTGAATTATAGGTTTGGAATAGGATAATTTAGAGAATGCGGGAGTTTTAATGATATTCCATATCATTATTATTAACATCTATTTGTTCAAGATTCATTCAATATAGGTCATTCAAATTTTTCTTTTTTATTCTATTATTTTTGATGATGTTTAATCATTATATATATTCTCTTTGGTAATTGAGAGGAAATTTATTTAATATAAGAATAATTTATTTAAAAACATATGAATTAAGTGAATCATGTACAATAATTATACAAATGTGGTTCTTTATTGAATTTAACTGCTATCTTATTATATAATATGATATTTAAATTTAATGGATGAATATTAAGAATGTTATAAAGTGGTTGTTTTTGTGGTAATATAATGATAAAGTGGGAAAATATGAATTAATAAAAATATATTTACAATAGGGTTGGAATTCCTGGGATCCTATATTTAAAAATATTGAGTTAGAGGAGTCCAAACATAATATTTTTATAATGTTCCCTTTCAAAAAGGTTATTTAGATCCACTAGAACTCATCAGACTAGGTATGACCCCCATTGACCACACCATTGTTTTCAGTACCAATTTACATATAATTTACCTCTTTATATGTGCAGTTAATGATAAAGTTGGTGTTGGAAAGGAAATTCAAGAGCCCAATCCATCGTACATTCAAACTCCATGAGATATTATAGGTGTTATTTTTGATGGCTTGTAAAATAGTGGTGGAGTCTCTCTATCTCTATCCCAAAGCCTGATCATCTCTTTTTCATAGAGAACAATGTCTCATCGAAGACACAAATCATCACAGTTTCTTTTTAAAACAAGAATAAAATATACTTTATATAAAATATTACAGGAGAATGAAAAATCCAACATAATTATTTTAGAGAATCAATAAAAATAATACTAATTTTATATGATAAAATAATAATTAATTAATTATAAAACTGAATAACAATGATCATTGAATAATATAATGATATAAATCGACAAATATTGATTATAATGTTAGAAAAAAAATCAGATGTGAATAAAAAAATAATTCAAAATAACTTACCTCTATAAAATGGTATCTGATAAATAATATTGATTAAGAAATATCTTCATCACTATAGAAATTTTTTCCACATTTCTTCCTTCTAACACCACCCTCTCTATCTCTATAATTTATATTCTATCCCAATATACAATCTTTAATTAAATAATCGAGGGATAATTTTTAAAAAAAAAAACTTATAGAAATGATATATTTGAATATAGAGGTAGAAATGTAAGAGTATCTGGGAAAAAGAAGAAAGAGTATATAGTGTGATATACCAATAGTCGGAAATAGAAATCACATGGGAATGGTGGAAAAAATTTATATACAACATATTGGATTTATACATGGGAATGATAAATTATATGGGTGTGATGCAAGAAATAGAAATATCGTGTTATGGTTTTATTTTTAACATCATACTAAAATAACTGATGGTAAAAATTTTATTTTTAGGTTTATAACATCAGTTTTTGAAATTACTGATGTGAAAAGTAATTATATTTTATATGTTTATGTCGGTCATCAAATAACGAATGTAAAAAACATTCAATTTGGTTTTTAAATAACCTACATTATAATAATAAATATCAGTGAGAGTGGGGTTTATTGATGTATTGATAAGGAAATTATTGTGTGGATAATTAGAGGTACTTTCTAGAGATATGGGAGTATTAAGGAAAAAATAAATGTACTAAATAAGATAAATAGGTCTGCGGTATTTTAGATAATGATATGATGAAATATATTTTTGTGTTAATTAATATATTTTAAATAATGGTAAATAATATGATGTGAATAATGAATATAGTGAAAATTCATAGGGGATTGTAATAGGTAGAAAATAATGGAAGTTTTGTTTAATATATATGTTGAAATTAAGCTCCCATGGGTGTAGCAAAGTGGTTACCTTTTTGAGGGGTCTCTTTGGAGGTCCCAAGATAGAGTCTCCTCGGTGTCATGGATTTTATTAATTTATTTGTATGCCCCTCAACTGAAATTTTGTAATGTAAAGGATAAAATTACATTCAAATTATTTTTAATGAATAATGTGGGGTTAATGATGATATGTAAAATGGGAAGTACAATGTTGTTGTGGTGTTGTTTTTTACACGTTTATAAGTAGTATGTGTTAATTTTGTAGCAGTGATAGTGCAACGAGAGAATGTGGTGGTATATGTTTTTGGAAAAGATGTTTAAAAGAGTATTTTATTTTATATCATTATATACAATTGTATTTTATTATTTTTTACACACCACTCTACAAGTTGGGTAAATCAATTGATGACTATATTCTATTTTGGATTACAATTGAACCCCCAACATATACAATATTGATGATATAAATGGGTAATGAAATTAATTATAATTATCTGGGGAAAATTTTAGTTGTATGAATCTGTGATATATGGTGGTGGTATTTTGATACAACATGATGTTATGATACATAGAAATGGGAAGGAATAGGATATTAAAGAAATATAAAATTAAGACATTAGGGTAACTAGATCATTGGGGAAAGGGGTGTAGGATAAAATCTTTGATATATTTACTTGACATACTATATAATATTATTATAGAATTTGGAGGAATCCTCTTGTGAAATTGGATAGTAGATGATGTAGGATATGGAATGAGTCATTTTTTATGATTATTTACTAATTATTTAGTATGATTTATCTACAATGACAAGAGTTAGTTTAGGGATAAACCTATATTGTAAACTTATACACTCATACATACTCTTGTATATTACTATTATAAATTTATAGAGGAAGGATGGAGAATGGGTTGAAAAATAATAACATGTGGAATGGTGTTTTATTATCATAGTAGTAGTCACTATCATATGATTTATATATTTATTCCATTTTTGTTACATTCTAATTATATTAAATTACATGTATTGTTATGTTATGCGTGGGATTATGGGTTTTTTTGTATGGTGATGATAATGATTGGTTGGTTATATTATTATTGTAGGATAAAAGAGGTTAATGAATCCCATATTATATTTTATACATTTGGCACTGGTCACCAAACCATTATTAATTGAAGTTGGATTCAGTCTCACACTTGGATTCACTACCAATATAATAGGCGTTATAGTGGGGGGAAATCATGACAATTATTATTATTTAGATTTTAATTTATTTACAAGTAAATTTAATATTGATATTTAATATTTTTTAAAATAAAATTATATTTCATATTTTTTAAAATTTATTTAACGTAAATATAATTATTTTGTAATGTTGCTTTTATTATTTTAAAATTTATCGATCATTTTTTAATCAATTTTAAGATCATTTTTATATTTTTTATTGTTTTTATTTTTAATAACATTTTCTTATATTGAGTAAATTTTCATACTTTTTTATTATTTTTAATAAGTTAATTTAAGTATTTTATTTTTTTATTTAATGGTAGTGTAGTGTATTTCATGATTTTTTAAATTAATTTTCCGGTAAAATAATTTGTTAGTTTTTTTATTTTTTAATTTTTGTTTTTGTTTTTGTATTTAAAATATTTTCCAATTTACAGAAAAAAATGTTTTCCATGATTTAAATAAACTTTTAAAAAAATAAATAATTTTTTTGAATTATTTTACTTAGTCTATTTGTTTATTTAAAGAGAAAAATATTTTTCTTAAATTTTCTTACTTATATTAAACAAAAATATTATATATAGATTTTTTCCCATTCCATTTTAAATTGAGTGGATCATGACTAGTTATTTTAATTAATTTACTGTAAAATAATATTTTTTTGATATTTTTCAATAGAATAATGTGTTTTTGATCATTATTAATTTACTTGAACGTTAAAAATATAGAATTTTTAGTTCGTTTATATTCATTTCCAATTTTTTAAGTTGAATATAGAATTTCTTATTTTTATTATTTTTGAGAATATTCTTTAAAATTATATAATTTTTTTCTTATTTTTATTCACACTTTTTACAATTTTTAAGAAAAGATATATTTCCAATATTTTTTTAAAAATATATGAATGTATCGTTTTTTTGGATTTTTCCCAATATTTTATATTTTCATAAAAAATATTATTTCATGATATTTGTTATTTTTTTCGAAAGGTGAGGACTTGGTCAATGACAAGTTACATTAATTGAAAAATAAATGACTATAAGAGTCTAAAATGGGGCATTTTAAAATGATCTATTTCAGAGAGATTTAATAGGTTAGGGGGAAGGTGATCCATCCCGATGAGGCCACTATATTCAACACCCTTATTGGTAAGGAAATATGCTACCACGTTCTCTTTTCAATATGAATGAGTGATAATAAAGTCGATGGAGTCTAGAAAATTAAAGGAAATCTATTAATTAAATCATCAATCTCTATGAGATATGTCTGTTGTTTTTTCTTTCTTTCATGCACTATAGTAGTGGCATCTCTCTCCAACTGCAACCTTGATAAACATATTTATTTAGAAATATATACCATGATGATGAGTTTGATAATCTCATCTTCAAGAGAAAAGGTAGTACCAAAAGTGCTAAAAATAAACCAATGATGTGCCTATTCTTATTTGTAAAGAAAAACCACATCCTAAGATCCTGAGATTAGTTTAGAGGCACCATCATTATTATCTTTAACCTAACATGGTAATGGAGGTTTCCAAATATCCTCAAAAGATCCAGTAAGAGGATAAATATTCCATGAATAACAAGTATTTTGGGGATAGTAAAATCATGAAATAAGTTGATAGAACAACCACTTTAAACATTGTTGGAATCCCTGACCGTATAGATAATGTCTAACAGGAAACTATATTGGTTGAAGGTGCACTATCCATGAATTATGGGATTATTTTTTCTCTAGATAATATGTATAAAATCATCCATTTAATCCAAGAAGATGCATTAGAGTTACACAAAAATCATCAATCTAGTGGATTTGTGCAGCATTCCTTCAATGGAGGTGGCATTACATTAAGGGATATAAAATAGATCAATTAAATCTTTCTAAAGGGAAGAAGTTCTGGCACAATATAAAATAGGGTGGTTTTCATCTTTCCCATTCTGATTACCAATATAGAATTTGGATCATAGAGATACTCTAATGTGATGATGACATACCTATCTAGTAATTCTACTATGGTCCAGATTCTATATAAATGAGAATCATGAATGCTTGATCTATGGTATATTAAGCATCAAATCATATATAATATTGAGAAATTATTTTTAAATTTTTTAAAATAAAAAATCCTAGAATTGAGTTGTCTAGATATGGTGGGTTTCCATGAAATAATAACTTCATGGGGGAAAATAAAAACTCTTCAATGATTTTTTTCAAGACCCTCTATTGAATTTATACTGTTTCAATAAATAATTTAATTGATAATGACTTAGAGATCAGTGGGGAAGTCATTGTTTTAAAATAAAAAATTAATATGAGAGACTGTCTAGTTGTCCAACTATAATCTGAGATGGGAATTATTGCTATGAATCCATTAATATGTTTATAGGAAAATGGATAATGATGATTTGAAGCTCAACCATAATGGCGAGTTTATATAGTTGATGTTTTTATACCTGAGTTTCAGAAAAAATATGTATTTAAGGTATTTAATTTTGTTAAAATTATTTATGATGCGCCTACACATAAATTGAACCTACAAAGCCTCAAGGATACATGTGTGGTTTTTATCAACCATACCAAAAACCTTGATGTGTTCACAACATTTCCCAATGAAAATATTGACGTCCTTACTTTTGAGATATTTCATCCATGAATAAAGACTTTATGTAAGAATTGAGGGTTTGAAGTGTGGGGAGGGACATCTATAAAACATTAAAGAATAAATAATTTTAGAAACAATGGTAGATTTAACAAGGCACACCCTTCCATCTATAGACCAAGATTTACCATTCAAGGTAGCTATTTTTTGAACAATCCAAAATTTCATGAATGTAACATGATTTTAGGCCTAAGAAAATACATGGGGACACAATGATATTTAAATGAAACCTATCCTTCTCTTATATTCAATTCATTCAAGATCTATATTTTCCTATCTTATGTAAGTTTCTTCCCAATGAAAACAAATTAATTGTCCAGCTGAAACATTGTCCAAGGACACATTCATAATGTGAAAGATTGTTTTCCAATAGTTTGATGTTCTATTTGACTCCCATAAAAAATAAATTTATATCATCAATTAATATAATGTGATATAGGCATAGATATATCTTCTATCTAGTATGGTCTTCAATTAACCCTATTACATCAAATTGGAGAGGAGCATACTATGGTAAACTTTATAAATGGTGAAGATAATGGATGATAAGGGATCACACTATCTGACCCCCCTTGAGTAGGAAATATATCCCCTTAGAGATCTATTGATAAGTAAGGTGATATGATAGGAGAATAAGAGTTTTTTGAACCAATTTTCAAAGGTTTCATCAATCCCCAATCACATCAAAACATTGATGATAAATTTCTAATTCATTGTGTTATAATCCTTTCTAAAATAAATATTTATAGATACCAAGCCACCCCTTAATGATTTATTTAAGAGATTGACACATTCAGAGGCTATAAGACGAAATTATATTATATTTCTACCTATAATGAAACCAAATTGATTTCAAGAAACAATATTATTGGGAATTAGACTGAACCAATTATTAAAGATCATGTATATGCTGTTAAAAATGTAAATATTTTTGAAGATTTGGATTTCACAATAATTATCCTTCTTAAAAATTAATGCGACAAATTATGAATTGAATATTTGGGGAAGGGTTTTTTTACATAAAATGAAATAAACAATTTTTGCAGAGCTATTTCTAAAAAACAACCCAATATTTCTAGAAGAAATAGTTAGATAAGACCTTTTTTATAGGACTAATCAAAGGGTTCTAGATAAATATTGGATCTGTACTTTCAATTACAAGAGGGATTTCATATATCTTACCATTATATTCAAGTATTACTGGAATATGAATAATTTATTCCATGATATTGAAAAATTTAGTTTCCACCATTAAATATTATTTGGATGTAGTAAACATGGTTATATGTCAACCTTTATTTATTGGGGATGATCGATTAACCTTCATTAATAAAAGAGAGAGGCCAATCATCTTTCAAAAATCATTGATACAAGTTATAGAATTTTTTGTTTTTATCACCATATTTAATCAATTTTTTTAGGACTCCCTTCAAATGTTTTACTTTAAGATGAGCAAGGATTTAATATTAGAAGTAAGTTCAATTTCCTTGCAATGGTCCATAAAAATGTTCATGTTGGTGGATAAATCCCGTAATTTCATTATATTTCCTCCAAGAATTTCGATATACCTATATAATGACTTTAATGTGTATTTATCCAGCACATTATCTTTATATTAAGTTATTTAATATTCATAATATTGGGAAAGGAAAAATTTCCAAAATATAGAGAATTCCAAAAATTTGAACTAATGTTGGAGTAGTCTTGATTAAGTTACCAAGAACTACTGAATATGAATTATTGGGTGTTTTAAAATCTGTTATCAATTGGATAAGTAGAATTGGGAGATTTACTGAGTTCATCTTGTAATGTCTGGTGTGGGAAATGGATTACCATTTTATAGAGATTGGTCATTTGTAATTTCTCAGTCTAGTTAGTTTCTCTTTTCTTAGTCAAATATCTTATATAACAAGTGTACTTTCCCCTAAAAAGTTATATTTCAATAGGTTTTTTTGTCAGCACAATCCTTCAACACTTTAGAGAAGATGTTATAATACGTTCCATGAATATTTTCATCTAGATTCACTATAGTACTAATATCACCTAACTATCCGAAAATTATTAATATAATTGTAAACATAGTTGAACTCCACCCAAAGATATCTTATATATTGATAAATTTTATAGTATAAATAAAGGAGCAGTAGAGTGGGACTCAATCCGTATCAACTTCATAGGTGACCACCAACTCTCTAGACCTAAAAGGGACTATTATATCATGGTAAGAATTATTAATGACCCAAATAATATCCATATAAGTGAAAAATTTATTCATGACCACTTGGTAGAAACCCATACCTTCATGACCATAAAATATTGAGGAGAATACATCATTTGGTTCGGATAATCCATGAATTTTTATCCTATGAATTTAATGAAGTATTTTAAGTGAATGGGTGGTTTTAGACATAGATACCCCTTGGAAAATCCAATATTGAATATTCAATTTGATCTAAATTTGTATTTGGATCATCCCTTATATTTCCTTCTCTCATACCTTCTCTTGGTAGGGGATCCTTTTATCCTGCTTGGTTTCTTCTTTACATGAGTTATTATGACTAGGGGTTTTTTATCCATTATCCTAAAATCATTGACCACTATGATGGTCACATAATATTCTATCATAGGGGTAACATTACACTCAACTGGGACATAAAATTTGTAAGATTCTGAGACCAAGGAGTCATAATCATCTTCCTCAACTATCTAACTCTAACGAATCTTTGTAGTTATATCAAGATAGGGGTGATAAATTTCAGACCAGCAGAGATTTATTTTCTTGTATCACAATTAACTATAGGTAAGGGGTGAATTTCCAAATATTTTAATGGATATTTCTTAAAAGTCCCACATATAATATTTGAGAAACTAGTATGATAAGATTCTAACCTTATCCACCTTTTGCTTCATCCATTGACTTAGTTTGATTATAAAAGTTATCAGACTCATCTTAACATACCTAAAATCCTATTTTTTGTGACCTTGGTTTGAAATATGAATATTGGGTCCCTCCATTGTGGAAATGTTATCCTCCATAATATAGGACTAACATTTCTCAAATTTGACACATTTGTTCTTAATTTTATATAATTATTTACATGTATTCTCTTGGTCAATTGGAATTGGTTTGACTTTCCTTTGGATAATTATTCAATTTTTTATCTGGTGGGCCAAACTTTTCATAAATCATATATACATTTCATGAATCATCTCTATTTCTATTTCATATATAAGATTACTAAAAATCAAGTCAACAAAATCGGGTATCTTTGAATTCATATTATCATGAATGAGAATATGAGCGTATTTTCCCAAATAACCTTCATGAGTCTAGTGAACCATTTTTAGGGGAAAACTTATATATGAACAATGTAATTAAGGATTTTAATATTCTAGAAGACCTAGATATGCCCATAAATCGTGGTCTAGATATAGGATGTTGATTTCTTCGGAGTGATGTGATTGAGGTTCAGATGCCATTTATCTAATTGAAAAATACCATGTGTCTAGGAGATTCTCTGAAACATCCAGGCCTTATTGATGTCCACATTATTGTTGTAAATTTTTTGAAAATATCCTATGCCAATATAGGTAAGCTTCCAATGTGAGAGACCCAAGTATTTTCCAATCTTTTTCCTAACATCCAAAGATCTCCAGGGATTTTATCACTTTTCTAGGATAATCTGACCTAGTAAAGAAATCTTGGATAAAACATTGAACTTAGTATGAAATATAGATCTTCTAAAAATAATAAGCCTATATCTTCCCATTTTTTTCCTACCTACATGATTGTGTCATTATTTAAGAATTTTTGTGCTCTTCCAAGGGATTGTGTAAAGGTAACTCCTATACTTCCTACCATACTATTTCTTATTTCAACACATGGGGTAAGATCTTATGTTTTCTATGAGTTATAAAAATTTTTAATTTTAGTTTAATTAATTGGTTTTGGATTATTGTGAGTTCCTAGTGACTTCATTAGAGTTACGAGGGATTTTTTAGGATTCTTAGGAGCTCAGAGATGATTTTTTGAACGATGTTGCCAGGCCACCTGGTTAGTAAAAAATATTCAGATCAAGACACATAGTTTACATAAATCATGCATGGTGGTCCAACCCACTATACAGGGCGGCATGGTTTGTTGAAACTATGCAAAAAAGGATAGACACCTATATAAACCACCAAAAAATTTAGAAGAGGAAAATGATATGATTTTTACAAGGTTTCCCAAACCATGTGCATGAATTATGCGAGGGTGGTCTTGAGGTAGAGTGGGGCGCACTAACCACGTGTCCAAACTACATAACCCTGTTTTTAAAAGGTAAATGACCTTTCCCCTTTAATTCTTTAAAAGATAAACCCTTCTCTTTCTTTTCTTATTCTTCCAAAATATATAACCTTCTTCTTTTTTAAGAGTTTCCTAATACCTAAGATAGGGATTGAAGGATGTCCCGAATATAGACATCATTTCTTCTATTTTTAGTCTTGTTGGATGCATGCCAGGGAGTTGTTTATTACTCTTATTTATTTAATTGTTTAAATTCATATCAATGTATATATTTTGGTTCAATATAATATGAACTATTTTTAGGGTATTAATCAATTCTACCTTTTTATTGTAATCTAGTTTGAGTTAAAGATGATATAGGATGAGTGTCCTATTATAAGAATATTTAAGGTGGTTTATAACTTTTACCTTAATGTCTAGGTTGTTTATACCCTGTTTCCAATGTGTCACACACCAAACCATCCATAGTTTCTCCTAAAATTGATTAATTTCCCCAATTAAATTATTAGGTTCTTGATATGATTCCCATATAGTACCATGATATTGTTGGAGGTTTTCATCCATTCCCTGGACCACCTATGAGGTGTGTTTATGTATCTTCCCCGTGATATACCACCTCGTTGGGTGAATTTGAGAATGCCATCTTAGTGTGAGATTTGATGAATTAAATGAGATTTTAGAAGAGGTTTTATTCCCTTGTTCCCATGTGATTAAATGTTATTTAAATGGTTTAATCGGTTGAATGGAAAATGTAGAATGGATTGGATGAACTGAAGACAAGGGAATGATTATGAGATGATAAATGATTTGGTTTCTTTGAATGTTATACACATTTGATCTAGCTAACTAGGATTCCAAGGACATTTCATATCCATGGATTCAGAATTACATATTATTCCATAAACATTTCTTCTCCATGGATACCAATAAATTTGTATTTTAAGGATATTTTTAATCATTAAATCTGGCTTACTTGGATCGCCTTGGACATTCTCCATGGAAATTCTCCTTAGGTTCCAACAAAGTCATTACTAAGTCATATATGGGGATGATCTAAGGACTAGATGAGGACATGGTAATTTTATAGCTTGGATTTTTTCCAATTAGGAATGACACTTAAGTACTTGGTAAATTAACTAGTGGATATTTTACCACACATTATCGATGATTCTTGTTTACTATTTCCTACTTATATTGACCCTTGTTGTGTTGGAGAGTATCACATTTACATGTATCTGTGTATCTATAATATATATTACACACTACTTTATCTTATATACACACACTGTACTTTTTGTAGGCACAGTTGACGATGGAATATTTAGCGATATCTTATAACATGTTCAGGATGTCGTCGGGTACCCGAAACGACTTTAGGGATGCACGTATTGACCCACGAAATAACATGATGTAATATTCTTGATTGAATTAACTTAGAATTATGGGAGCAGGAGACTAAGCTATAAATGTGATTTTATTTGGAGATAATAATTTTAGAACGTTTTCACTTATGATACATGAATTTTACTCTCTGACTATTTCTATATATTTCTTATCATTTTGTATTGAGACATCAAATACTCTTCTGTTATATGATATTACACTTGGGTTTGTTTATTACTCATGATGTCTAGATAAATATTTTATAATGTTCTATTATTAATATGATTCCTCTATTGATTTATATGATTACAAAATTTCTCTACACTCTGATTAATAGGGTATATTATTCCAATTTTATTAGAATATACCCTTACTGCTAGTTAACAAACATTGGATTATGGGGAGGCATAATTAAGCCCATGTGACCCACTGGTACATATTATCGTTTACTGGTTCTTGGTTCAGGATGTTACATAGTTGTATTAGAGACTTATTCTCTCTACTTACTATTTTGTGAAAATAGATATGATATTAGGAATAAATTGGATCATGGTTATAAGTTGGGTCTCGGAGTAGCTAACTCATTTCCATGGTAATAAAAAAGTTTCCTAGAATAAGGAATTTTTGTTCTATATTTTTTCTATTATAGTTTATTTGATTCCACTATTGGGTTATAAACATTATATTTGATGTTATTATTTCAATTATTAAGGATTTTCATTTTATCCTTGGGATAATATGGAAAGGAAGCAAGAATCATGATTCATTTTAGGCACATTATATGATTCACATGGCATGCACAAGCCATTATAATAAGATGGATCTATAGACTACATGAAATTTATTATGTGTTCCCTATTTTATATAATTATTATCAAAAAAAATTCTATCCAGAGAATGAGAAACATAATTGTTACTTAAAGTTCTAGTCATTGAAAAAAAACATTTTCCTGCATGGGCTACCACAAACACCTTTAGTATTCAGTTATGGATCATTAAGTCATATACCATTGGTTGCATGGGCTGAAACATGTTGTGGTTGGTAATAAACGGATAAAAAACTTCAATTTATAAGATTTATGATCCCTTATAAATTAGAAATTATAATCTATATAATTCAACCATTTAAAATACAATTATAATATAAATATGAACAAAAGTTATTTAAATTTATATGATGGATTTGTCTGCACTAAATGGAGCTTCCTATGGTAATTTAAATGGTGTTTCCTTTGTAAAATTTCAATTGATTGTCTATATACGAGGACCCATGTTGTGACATAAAGAGTGTGACCTAGACCTAACATTATTAGTGGGTAGTAAGTAGTATCTCTTATGTTCTCTATGATAGTTCATGTTAATCATCCCTAGCTTTAGGATCATGAAGAGGATTGTGGATCTGTTATAGGATGTATTGTAACTATATAATGTTTATAGTTGTGATCTTATTTTTACAAATTACTTTCTGAGGTGCGTGTTTAATATTTTTTGATATATTCCAATACAATGACCTACAGTCATGTTGTAAGATAGTAGAAATGACCATGCTTAATAGGTGGTGGTCCTGAGAACTAGTCGAACCTCCATTAGTGACACTTGAGACATCAACCATTTTTCATGATATGGGTGTTGATTCTCAATTATAATATGTTCTCTTGTGACATATGTATACCATTTAGAGAGCCCCATGACCTTCCATGACTATGAAAGAGCTATCACTCGTGTTAATGAAGAAGTATCCACCCACTTTCTTAGGGGATGGTTTTCAATAGGCTATTAAGATGTAGCTTTGGACTAATTTTTGATCTTTAATAACATGGAGTCTCTTTCAAAGCATAGAGTGAAGCTCGCAACTTATATGATTCAAGGAGTCACTTAATACTGATGGGATCTTCTAAATTAGGATGATTGGATTTAGGATATGGTTTGGTGGTATTTCTGAACAATATTTTATGAATAATTATATCCTATGTCATTGAGATCAAAATAGGCTAGTGAGTTTGTGTGTATAGTGTTCTGTGTAATGACCGTTATGGAGTATTCGGCTCACTTTATAGATCCTCAATGTTTTTATACTGTGTGTATTACTGATGAGGCATATAGGGAGATATGCTTCAAGGAAGGCCTCAATAATTTCATTAGATAATAGGTGAATGTGTTTCAGTAGATTAATATAACAAAGATAGTAAATTAAGTGTTGATTACTAAATAAAATTACAGAGAAGTTGGGTGTAATATCCTATCATTTTCCAGATGTGGAAAATTATTAATTTTATACAAGATGGGTTTTTTTAAATTAATTTCAATAATTAAATTTATTAATACATAAAAAATTTACACCCATAGTATTTTATCGTGTGAGATTGGATTTCACCAAGTCAAATTAGATTTCACAACACATAATATTTCACCACGTAAAATTATGTTTCACCACATATAATCTACAATTAATGTTTTTTAAATGTCATGATGGGATTTCCTTGGTAAATCAGTTACAAATAATTACACGAAGTGAAATAAGGATTCATACTATGTAATTATCAATCCCTTCTTTTTAAAAAACTATTTTTCAGTGTCCCGTAAACACTCCACACCCATATTTTTTCACAATGGAAGCTCTATGCACTGCCATATTTGAACGAAGACATCTCGTACACCACTTTTGTAGAACCAAACACCTCTATGCATTGAAATCGTTAACAGATGACCCTCCCCACACCTCTCTTCATTTTTAGGATCTTCTTCCATTAATTTTTGGGAGTCCACATTGATATGAAAGTGATCTTGAATTAGATCTGGGATATTCAGACCTAGATTTTTAAGGAATTCCTTCTAATTATTAATTTGAATGTAGAAACCTTACTAATAGATTATCAGGTTCTTGTTTAGAGGAATCTAGTAGAGGATTTCTATCACACATGTAGGACATTTTTTACCATTTATTTCAATTTCAAGAAGTCGGATATAAATCATGTTCATCGACACTTTCTTGATTCATTATGCTCAAATTGGGATTATTAGTAACCAGGCGTTCATCAACATTACTAAGGTGGGTTCCCTAAAATTAAAATCCAAAAGTCCTGATTACAATTATGGGTATGTAATTTTAGAATTGTTATTAGATGTTTATAAATCTTTTTCTTGATTAAATTAATTAATTTGGTAAATTAATCAATTAAAGGATACGTGAAATTGGTATATTGGGATATTAGATCATCAATAACTATTTCATAAATTAATTTTGATATTATAAAATTGTGATTTGGATAATTAATTGATTGATTAATTATGTTGAGATAGGGATTTTCAAAATTGAATTATTGAAAGATGAAATAATTATTGTTATGTTGATTTGGTTGAAAGGGGATAATTAATTTTAGAATTAATTATTATATATTTTTATAATTATTAAATAGATGAAGATAGAAAAATTAATTAGGGATATTCAATTGATTAAGATATAAAAATTATGATAGGAATTAATTGGGGTTGTATATTCGATTATAATGGAATAATTAATTGTTGAATAAATTATGTGGGTTTTTGTTATTGTGGGTCCGAATTAATTAATCGATGAATTAATTAATATGAGGAATGAGATTATGTAATTGATTAATTAAATAAATGGATTAAATAATTGAAGAACTAATTACTGTGAGTAATGAGACTATTTAATTGTTGAATTAAATAAATGAATTAATTAATTCTGATCTATCTAATAGAATGTGACATGAAAAAATTATTGAAAAATTAGTTGAAGCAACTGAAAAAGTTTAATAAATTATGATTTAATTAATAGAATGTAAATTGAGAAATTGATTAAAGAGATTAAATGGAAATAATTAGTTGTTAATTAATTAATGGGATTGATGTTGACAATTAATTGGAGAATAAATTGAAGGGTTTGTATGTTTTAATTAATTATAGGATTATTTAATGGAAAATGTGATCGATTAACAAATTAATGAATTAATTAAGGGGGGTTGTTGGGTTAATACCATTTAGTGGGTTCTATAAATTAATTGGTGAATTTATTAATTGGAATTTCTATGAAGAAACAATTGAGTGAATTGGATTAATTAATTGGTAAATTAATTAATATGGATCATTGTATTAATTAGTTGTTCATTTAAGATGCTTAATTGTAGGATTAATCCTGTAATATTGATTTTTTTATTTTAGATGATTAATTTTATAATAAATCATGTAATATTAATATTTATATTTAAGACAATTAATTTTAGAAATAATTATTTGGTATTAAATGTTAATTTCAAATAATTAATGGTAGAATTAATTTTTTGATGTTGATATTTATGATTCATTATAATTAATTATAGTCTTAATTATGAGTTTTTGTGGTTCAGAGTGAGATAATTAATTGTGGGATTAATTATGGTATTTTCATTTTTTTATATCGATTTATTAATTTATGAATTAACTAACGGGATTGACATGATTAATTAATTATGGAAAATAATTAAAGGTATTTATGTTATAAACGAATTGATAAATTAGTGAATTAATTGGTTTGTTTAGTTAATTATTGAATTGAATAATATAATTAAATTAATTGATTAATTTTGGAATCAATTAAATTATTTTATGTCATTAATTAATTATTAAATTTTATAATATTATTCATTCACTAGGTAATAGTTGAATTAGTTAGATAATATAAGACATTAATTAATGGTTGGGGTAATTAAAGATATTGAGGCACTTAATTAATTGGGTAATTAATTGAGGGGTTTCATGTGAAGTTTAATTATTGAACTAAAATGAGGATGAGATTATTAACTAAGTGGTATAATTATAAATGTGATATTGGGGTAAAAGATTTAATTTGGATTAATCCTACTTGATGTGATAATGTTTTATAGATGATAATGTGGTAAATTTTGATTATCCTTGAAAATGAGCTACATGTGATATGTATTATTAAACGGTAAATGATAACATGGTCATTCCAAAAATTATTATGAATGGTAACATGCTCATTCAATTATTTATTTTTAAATGGTGAAGGGTAACATGATCATTCTGACAACTATTACGAATGGTTACCTGATCATTCAATTATATATTACTAAATGTTGAATTATAACATGCCCATTTTTTCAACTATTATTAATGGTAACATGCTTATTCAATTATATATTATTAAATGGTGAATGGTTACATGCTCATTCATCCAACTATTATGAATAGTACCTTGATCATTCAATTATGTATTATTAAATTGTGAATGGTAACATTTTTATTTTGCCAACTACTGTGAATTATAACAAGCACATTCAAATTGTGTTATTAAATGACTGGTAACATGGAAATTAATTTGTGAACATAGAATAATAAAATGGTCATCCAAATTGCATGATTAAATGAATAGTTACATGTCCATTCATTTGTGAAATAAAAATGGTAATAATGGTACTCGGAGATATAGCCTCACATGAGAATAATTTGAACTCCTACATTAGTTGAATTAGGTGATATGATATCATATCACCTTAAAGCAATTCGAGCTCTGACATGATTCAAAGAGAGTGTTAAGATATGATATTACCTAGGGTATACTATAGTCTTCAATATGATATGATGTTAATTTTGAGGTATGGGTGTCCATGGGAACCCTTGAGCTAGTATATTTAATTAAATAATAGATGATAAAGTTATTTCTAGTTATTTGTACAATTTAATTATTTATTTATACTACTTTGTATGCTTTTTTACTAGATTGATTTAGACACCCTTGGTAGTGGCCTACTGAGTATTACTCACAACCTGCTTGGGAATCCTGTTTAGTATAAGAATAAAAATTATTATTTTTTGGATAGGTTAAGGGAAAATGCCATGTGTTAGATTGCTGATTGGGGATGGTTCTTAGAAGAGGGAACCAAATTTGGTTCAGAATCAGAGTGAGAGTCATTAGTGTATTTAATTATAGTTTCATTTTTAGAGAGTCGTACACTTACTATGGCATAACATGTTTACAATTTCAGGTAGATATTTTATTTTATGTTTTTATTATGTTATAGAATTATTATTGTTATAGTTATATATTCTTCTATGATTTATTTTTAACTCTGGTGTCTTACTCTGATAAAAAAGGGTATAGTATCCCAATGATCAATAATAGACCCTCATTGCTAGTTACAAACCTATAGAGTATGGGGAGGCTTGCCTGAGGTAACCTGGACCACCGGCTCGAGGCACCTGTGTGTGGCACTTGGGCCGGGAGGTCACAAAGTGGTATTAGGGGTCTGGTTTTCTTTGTTTTTATATTGTCTTACAATTTGTGGAAAGGTAGAAAATATAATAAGAGTATTCAAGGAATGGTTGTGATCATTGGAATGGGAGTATTTCCCCTTATATAGTGAAAACCCCAAGTATCCAGGGTGAGGTGTTGTTATTTATCTGTGTTGTTATAGTTGAATACTATTTCACATTGGTTGACACATTTGTTTTAAGATGTTGTTGTCATTTCTATGAAAATTATATTGATTCATTGCTCAAAATGGAATGAGAGTTGAGTCAGCATGCATCATTCTAGGGATTGATGATTATTTTGGGACATGCATCAATGTAGATAAGCACATGAAAATTGGATTTGGGAATGTTTTTAAACTTGAGCATATTTCTCATATATGTGAAATTGAAATGAAAATGGTTCTTAAAATGGAATTCAGACAAAATTTTAAAATGATGCAAGTTAAGAATAAATGGTGGTTGAAATTAGAAAAGTTGAATAATGAGATGGGTATGATTATTTAGCTGTTGAATTAATTAATAAGAAATGATGTTATAAATTATTTGTGTAAATAAATTAATGATAATGTTTTCACCCTTATTAATCAGGTCCTAGGTTTTGGATGGTAAAGGGCAATGATAATGCATTTGTTTTAACCGTGTGGGGGAAATAAAAGGGAAATTCATGATATTATTTTGTGTAAATACCTCATCATAATTTATTTAATGTTGTGAAATTATAATCCTTTTTATTGTTTTTTAAACCATTGATGTGGGTAGTTTGGGTAGTGAAAATTCCCCAATTTTAGAACATACCGGTGGGTTTTGTGAAGCACCATTAGGTTTTTATATAATTTTGGTGAGATGTTAGTGGGTAGGGAAGTCCAAGACTATGGAATTGTTAAGGTGTTTCCAAAATTGGAGGTAACATTGGTGATGGAGTAATGGTGGTGGTATTCATTAATGAATTCTTAGTGTACTTTTTATTAGTAACGATCATGTCCCCTACCTTGACATCATCCTAGGTACACTAAGAAAGCTCTAAATTTATGCCTAGATAAATGAATATAATTTGGGTTGATATGGGGACTCTTAAAAGTTTTTCTCTAAAGTAATATACATTTGCGATTGACAGTGTGAGTTATTCCATCAGCTGTTTCCAGATCTGATTCATAAGAAGGATTGAAAGTATATTAATATTGTGGGTGATAGTCCCTAATGGTTGAGTTTCATGAAAAAATAATTTTTTTAAAAAAATCCTATGTTTGGGAGTGATATATTTGTATTAAGTTAGTAAACCAAGACTATTTGGTTAAAATGGTTGCATCAGAATTCCAATTAGAAAAATATACGGTGCATGTTTAATTTTCATAGGAGAAAAGTAGGGTGGGATTTGGAGGAGGTGGATTTAAGTCCGTTCTTGGTAGTTTCTAAAGGCATGGATAAATGAAAATTTTGAATGGTTTGTTTTGGTTATGGGGAATGGTGATTTGAGAAGATTTTTTGGTATTTTGACGAAGTTTATCTTGATATTGGTGTGTTCTTTGGGGATCATTTGATATGTGGGTTGGATCGTAGTGAAAATGTTTTGTAAGAAAAAAATTTGGCAATAGTTATTGTGTTTTGGTAACTTGGGAATGATATAAAGTGGAATCTTTTATGAGATAAATGAATAAGTGGGAAAGCTGGCCTGACATTCTTTGACTCAGAATCTTTGAGGATCTGGGGATTATAGCTCATGTATGAGATATTATTAGGTGAGCATATTGTAAGGTCCTATCTTTTTTCATGTGTGAGTCTTTTTAAATTTAAGACGTGTTGAGTTTTCTTAATTCATTTCATGGCTTAAATTTATTTAATATTAAGAAAAATGTCACCCACAATATTTCACCATGTGTAATATTTCCCCATGCGAAATTCAATTTCACCACTTGTAATCTTTACCCATGGGAAATTAGATTTCACAATGTATAATCATCAACTAATGATTCATAAATGGGTTAAAGGTGTTTCCTTAGGAAATCAGTTACAAATCATTACACAACATGAAATGAAGATTCAAAATATATAACTATCATGGCCGACCTTGTAAAAACTATTCTCAAGCATCATGTAAACACTGCGCCCACGTTTTCCTTCACTGTAAATGTTTTTTTTCACCACTATTGTCGACGAACTACATCATGTGTACCTATAAATTAGGTAGAAACACCTTTTTATAGTGAAATATTTGATCAAAGACCCTCCGTGCACTTCCCCCTTGATACATGCCGTTTACCATTAATTTTTGGGAGTTTTCTTTGATCCACATGTGGTCTCACATCAGATGATGAATATCCAGACCTAGATTTTTAAGGTATGCCTTCCAGTTATTAAACGGATTCTTAATCCATTACTAATTGATTAACTAGTTCTAATTTAGAGGAATTCCATTCCCGGTTTCTATCACTGACACAAAACTTTTTTCACAACTTCCACCACTATTGAGGAGTCGAATGTAAATCATGTTCATCGACACATTCATGATTGATTACATTCAAATTGGGATTATCTTTTAGCAAGAATTCATCACCATTTATGAGGTAGGTGTTCTAAAATTCAAAACCCATTGTACTAATTAAAATTATGTGTATGTAATTTTATAATTTTCATTAGATTATTAGAAATTTCATTTTTGAAAAAATTAATTAATTTGTTGAATGAATTAATTAAGGGAAATTTGAAATTGGGTTATTGGGATTTTAGAACATGAATAACTAATTGGTAAATTAATTATGAGATTATGAAATTAGGGTTTGTTAATTAGTTATTTTAGTAATTATGGAGTGATAGATTTTGTTTAAATTGAATAATTAATGGACATAATAATTATTGTTAAATTGAACTTGTTGAAAGAGGGTAGTTAATTTTATAATTAATTATAAAATATTGATATGATTATTATATTTATGAAATATATAAATATTAATTGATGAATAAATTGGGGATATTGAAATGATTATGATATATAAATTAATTGAATAAATAATTGAGTTTTTAACTCGATTGAGTTGGAATAATAAATTAATGAATTAATTTTGTGGGTTTTTGTTATTGTGATTTTGAATTAATTAATTAAAAAATTAATTAATATGAGTAATGAGTTTATTTAATTGTTTCAGAAATTAATGGATTAATTAATTGGAAAATTAATTAATGTGAGTAACAAGACTATTAAATTATTGTATGATATAGAGGAATTAATTAATTTTGAATTAATTAATATAATGTGACATGGTTAAATAATTGGAGAATTAGTTGAAAGAAATGAATAAGATTTATTGATTATGAATTAATTAATGGAATGCATCCTTGGAAATTAATTGGAAAATTAATTAAAGAGATTGAATGAGATTATTTAATTCTGAATTAATTAATGGGATTGACATGGACAATAAATTGGAGAATTAATTTAAGTAGTTGTGTGTGTTAATTAATTGATATAAAATGTGTTAGATCAATTAATGGGGGAATTTATGAATCGGTATTTTTGTGTAAGTGCAATTGAATGATTTAACAAAATTAATTGGTGAATTAATTATTATGGATTTTGTGATAAAAAACTTTAGTGAATTGGATTATTTAATTGTTGAATTAAATAATACGGATCATTAATATAATTATTTATTGATTTGAGATGATTAATTGTAAAATTAATCTGGTGATATTGAGTTGTTCTTTTGATATGAATAATTTTAGAATAAATCATGTGATATTGAGTTGTAAATTTATGATAATTAATTTAAGAATTAATTATGTGATTTTGAATTATTGATTTTAGATAATTATTTATATAATTAATTAGGTTATATTGAGATTCATGGTTTGATATAATTATTTATACAATTAATTATGAGTTATTGAGGTTGTGAGTGAGATAACTAATTGTGGGATTAAGTTTCAGATTTTGTGATTTTGGATATTGATTAATTAATTAATGAATTAATAAATGGGATTAACATGCTTAATTAATTTGGATAATAAAATAAATGGAATTATTTCATAAACTAATTGTTGAATTAGTGACTCAATTGATGTGTTTAGTTGATTTTTGAAATGACAAATAGAATTGAACTCATTAACTATTTGTTTAATTAATTAATATTTTTGATGTGATTAATTAATTATCAAATTCATTAATATTATTTTTCTGATTAGTTAATTTTTAAATGAACTAGAGAAATTAAGTGATTAATTAACGGTTGAGTTAATTAAAAAGATTGATGTGCTTAATTAATTGAGAAATTTGTTATGGGGTTTCATTTGAATACTATTTGTTGAATTACCAATGAGGATGAGGTAATTGATTAACTGATAAATTAATCAATGTGATATTGGGGTAAGAGGTTTAATATTGATTAATATTGCTTGATGTGATGTTGTGCTATATGTGATAATGTGGTTAATGTTGATTAACATTGATAAATGAGTTACATGTTATATGTATTATTAAATAGTGAATTGAAACATGCTTATTCGGCCAACTATTATGAATTGTCACATGCTAATTCAATTATGCATTATTAAATGGTGAATGGTAACATGCTCATTCAGCTAATTATTATAAATGGAAACAATATCATTCAATTATTTATTATTAAATAGTGAAGGGTAACATACTCATTCAGAAAACTATTATGAAGGGAAACATGATCATTAACCTATGTATTATTAAATGGTGAATGTTAACATGCTCATTCATCCAATTATTCCAAATGGTAACATGATCATTAAAATTGTGTGACTAAATGAATAGTAATATGGCCATTCATTTTTTAATATAATATGGTAACACAGTCATCCAAATTGAGTGATTAAATAATAGTAACATGATCATTCATTTTTGAAATATGAATGTTAATAATTATTTCTCTAAGATATAGCCTCACATTGGAATACTCTAAACTCTAGTATGAGTTAAATTAGGTGCTGAAATATTATATCACTTCTGAATAGTTTGAGCTCTATCACAAGTCATATCAGGTATTATGATGTGATATTACCTAGTGAATGCTTCCACCTCTGGTATGAGATGAAGTTAGTATTGATGTATAGGTGTCCACATGATCTCTATAGTAAATATAATTAATTAAAGACTAAATGATAATGTGATAACAGTTTATTTATGCATTGTACATATTTTTTTATACAACTATATTCACCATTATACTGGATTTATTTAGACACCATTGGTGGTGGCCTACTGAGTCTTACTCACACCATACTCAGGCTTCCAAATCTGTATATAGATAGACATTATTTTTTTGGATAGGTTAAGTGAAAAGGCCCTAAGATAGAGTGTTGATTGGGGATAGAGATTACAGGAGGGAATGAGATGTGGTTCGGGACCCGAGTGGGAGTCCTTAGTGTCTTTACATTCAATAACATATTTAGACACTTGTACACCAATGATGATATATCATGTATCCCTTTTCAAGTATATATTGTATTTGATGTTTTATTTATCTTTTGGCATTTCTGTGGTAGTGTTTATTTATGTTCCCGCTATTTTTTTTGTTATTGTCATACTCTTATAAAAGAGGGCATTGTCTCCCCAGGATCAATAATAAACATTCAATTATAGTCGGAAACCTCTAGCATACAGAAATGTGCACCCAAGGTCATGTGATAGACCGACTCCGGGTACCAATGCATGGAACTGGTGCTGAGACATTACACTAGGGTCCCAATGTAGGGTAGTGCAACTTCTCAACCTAGTGGTTCAGTGTCAGTTGAAAGAAGGGACACTTTGAGACTTCTCACGAGTGTAATTCATGCTAGGGTGTGAGTCATGGTATTTCTATATTCATTCTTTAGTGTGGAATTTCGGGACACATTTGGAGATAGTGTGAAAGAGACCAAATCAAATTTTAGATTGCTTTAAAATGACCCATCTACAGTGGTTCAGTAGGATATTTCATTTTATGGCCAATGAGAGGAGGTTGACTTTGACTCTAGGATTAGGAGTGAGATTCATATCTCCATGTCAATCCAAGAGTTGGAATAATATAATTAATTTATACCAAGGGGGTGGTCATGGAAAGGAGATCCAAACACTAGTTACACCTTGACAATATAGCGGGCTTTCTTATTGTAGTCGGGCTATTTCTCAAGGCCATAGTTCTAGAAAGATATATTCAATATAGAATATACTTGGGGAGTACAACATCGGGCTATATATTGTGATAGGTATGATCTTAATACACAACACATTAGTATCTTTTCTTTTAGATATATGTTCATCTCATTCATTCAAATTTTTACCTATTATGAAAATCCATGAGCCGTAAGTGCTATTTTCTAATTGAGTCATGAAACTAGATACTTCGTTGGGGATTTGATTGGAGAATATAAACCAGTGAAGGGAATACCCCTTAAGATAGGTGGGTATCACTTTTTATGGAATCTATTTATTTTTTATATTATGGGATTTAGTATCATACTCATAATGTATTGGTAGGTTTTTTTCATTCCCATGTTAATTGTTATCACTAAAGGGTATCCTTCACAACATGTGAGTATTGTAGGTATATCCAAGAAGGTTGGTGGGATGTCTAAGTAGGTAGTGATAAACCATATAATCATGGTGTATTTGATGTGATAACCTAGATTTCTAGCCTTTATCAGGAAGATTACAGAATGAAACAAGTTTCTTTCGCTTCCTTAGTATATCATTTTAGAGATTTATTTCTTAATAACATTTCTAGTTTACCTCCTAAAAAAGAGGGGGATTATTGATATGGTTTCATGAGATGAACTAATATCTATTCCTTCCAATATTATGACCGCAACTAAGTATAGGATCTCAAGATATATATAAAGGACTTAGAAGATAAAGGGTTTATACAACCATGTACTCTCCCTTATAGTCCGTTGGTCTTTTTCTCGGATAAGGAGGATAAAACCCTAAAGATATTTGAAGATTACCAAAAATTAAACTAGTTGAAATTGATAAATCGGTAACCTTTACCTTATATAGATGACCTCATTGACTACCAATGGGGAGCTAGATATTTATCAAAATTTTATTTTAGGTTATGCTACCACCAGGTATGTGTTATGATAATATACATCCATCATAAAATGTTTCATTGAAAGTATAGAATTTAGGATTATATATTTTTTAACTTTTAGTATCATGAAAATGAAAAATAAAATTATAGCCATGAAGGATCCCTTTTCCACCCATATCTGAATTATTAAATGGATATTTTCCTTGATAACATTATGAATTATTTTTATACTTTACATGATTATGAAAAACACCTTGAAATCGCTCTGAATGAACTAATATATCATGAGATGTTTGAAAATATCAAAAAATGTCAATACTGGATTGATAAATTTTACTTCTTGGGTCACATATTCATAGAGATAGAAGTATATGTTGACCTAGGGAAGGTGAGGGTTGTGGTTTCATAATAGAATGCTTTGAATGTATTTGATATTTAGATTTTATTAGGATTAGATGGTTATTATAAGAACTTCATCAAAGACTTTTCCTTTCTATCTACGCTTTTTATACTTTTGAATAAGAATGGATGAATATTGAATGGTGAGAATCATGTGAGTAAATATTTTCTGCATCTAAATTCAATATTGACTTTATCATTAATCTTGATTCTACTAGATCATGTTAGAAGTTATATAGTTTACAGCGATGTATCAGGTATCATGTTGGGAGTTGTCTTGATGTAAGGGGATAGATCCTTTGTGTACGAGTCATTACCACTGATACTTCATGAGATTAATTAATCGACCCATGATCATGATTTGGAATACTTGGTCCATAAGATTCATATTTAGAAACACTATTTAACAGGAATGTGTTTTTTGGGTATATAACCACAAAATCCTATAGTACATATTTACATATTATGACTTGATCCTTCAGTAGAAAAGGTGGGTTTAGTATTCCATTCATTCAATTTTAATCAAGCCTATATGTTTAGTAAAGAAAAATTAAGTATCTAATTTTATGATCTATAAGACTTAGAAACAAGTGGTTTAAGAGGCCAACAGTGAATGGGATTTCATGGACTTATCCTCTAAGATGCACATGGAGTTACATCATAGTCACATAAAATCATTTTCCTCATCTATTATAGGGAATTCCACTCTTCTCGATAGGGTTAGGATGAGAAAAATTTCAAATTATAAGAGATTACACCTATGGGATAGTGTGGCAGGTGAGTACCTGCCTCTTGGTTAGAACATTGGTGAGGATTAAATTATGTGCATTCATAGATTCTTTTGAGATCTGTTAGACATATGAGAAGATTTGATGTGGAAATTTTATTCCTCGACTTGGGAAAATAATCCCAACATCACTAAGATGTATCAAGACTTATATCACCAGTATTGGTGATCGGGTATGAAATGAAAAATGCCATATTTTGTCCCTAGGTGCTCCACCTGTTAATATGTGATGACAGAAAAATTGTGACCATATGGGATCTTACAACATTTACCCATTCCCCAGTTGAACTGATATGATATTTTATTGGATTTTGTGATCGAGTTGTGGAAGTCACCCCATGGTAGTGATTCTATATGTGTCATTATGGATAGTTTGATTTTGATATCCCATTTTATTCTTATCATAGATACCTCTAAAAAATTTGGAATATAATTATCCATGAGATTGTGTGCCTTCATAGGGTTTCTAATTCCATGGTATTGGATAAGGAAACTCATTCCAAATCTCTATTTTAGAAAGGATAATGGAGGGTGACAGGTGAACATATTCTTTTGAGCATATAATACCACCCACAAACCTATGGCCAGACGGAGAACACAATACTGTTTCAAGATGAAATGATTATAGCATGAATCATAGATTTTGGGGGCTCTTAGAAGAAGAATATTCCTCTATATGAAATTTTGTGACCATTTTGGATAGAAAAAATATGTAATAAGAGGTTTATTTTGAAGAGTATTGTCTATTTTTGTCAAAAAGATAAATCAATTCACTTTATAAAAGACATTGAAAATATGAAAAGGGTTTATTGATTTTTGATTTACATATATCACAATTTGTTCGGAGAACTTTTGATGAATGACTTATGATGAAATTGGGGAGTAAAAGTATGAACAATCCTATTCTGTTTTTATTGGAATGATGTTTGTTTCTAGATGATAGAGAAGTAACAATACTTTCCCTATAAAATATGACAATGCTAATGATTATTGATTAAAGGTTAACAATCCTGATAAATAAGTTTCATGATAACATGAGATTAATGTAAGATAATTTGGTGGGTGACACTAAATAATACATGTAAGGAGGCACTGCTTCCCACTATTTTCCAATTTTTCAGCCTCAAATTTGAGAGTTTGTTATTTTGAGAAAGGAGGAGTTTTTGAAATTGATACCATAGATTATAGTATTCGGAATGTGAAGGATTTTTTGTGGAATGTATAGGAGGTATGATGAGTAGTGAAGGAAAATTATAAAATATTGGATTTTTCATTATAGTGATCTGTGGACCATGAAGCACAGTACATGGATGGTATCAGAACCACATAGAAGAAACTGTTCGCAAGTGTATCATGGTTCGTATGAGGCTTGGGGTTCAAGGGAGGTCAAAAATTCACGAATAAGTGTGTGATTCATGGAAGGGAGGCAGTGATTTAGGCCACCATGAATGAATAAAAGTTGTGTATAGACAATGTATGGAAATGGATCACATACAAAAATGGTTCATGGAAAATTTTCAATTCATATTAGAATTTTAGTATTCAGTGAAGGTTGTTCCACATCAATGATTTGGGATATTTGGATTTGATAAAAAATTAATCTATTTTCCTATATAATGAGTGTCAATCCCTTCATTTCGGTAGAATGAAATTTTAATAAAATTACATTTCCACACCGAGGATGAATTTGGATATTCCTTGAAGAGTTTGTGAGGGAGAATTCTATGAAGTGAAGTAGTTAGTGTAGGAAGGATTCTATGATGGAATAAATTTTATATGGAATAATAATTTAGTTTCTGAATTGGAATACGTAGTCCTCCAAATAACGAATTATGTAGAAACCTAGGAGATACATTGAAGTGAACATGAAGTTCTTACTCAAAACAGATACTAGAAGACAAAATGTGGAAGCGATTCATGAAGTTGGTAAGATGAGGTAGTACGTGATGGTGTTATGAAACATTCTACCAATCCATGGAGCAGATCTAGTTCACCGAATAAGATTCTCTCTATGAATCACATAAGATATGTGGTATAACTCATATCGTGGAGGATACTAATAGTTCACAGAGGAATAAAGATAGTTCATGATGGACTCAATGATGTTCCTACCTGCTTCTAGGTAAGAAATAAAAGAATTGTTTTGGAAAGATCAAAATTTTGAAAACTGATCAGGAAACATAAAAAAATTCAATTTTTACTTTTTTTTAGAAGAAGTACACATGATATTGTATATTTTTCAAAGTGAAACATGAGTGTAAGGGAAAATCCCAGTCATTTCATTCCACATAAAATGATTGTTTTCTTATAGATTTTGTGATTTTTTATGATATCCAAACCATACCAAGGATGTAGCCAGTCTAATCAAGTAGTGTACCATATAAATTCTTATGTTCCTATGGTTGTGTGGTTGAATTTTGTTCAGTAGGAAATGAAATGATTTATAAGAGGAAAAGGTTGATGAATAGGTAAGAAAACATAAAAAACGTTATCATTGATTCATTTCCTCCCCCACTCAGTGATACAGTGATACTGACTAGGTAAATTTAGAATTCTCCTACAATAATAGATATCATATGACTCTAAATATGGAAAATTATGCGGATTTGTATAGAAGTCCATGTCATTCATCCATGTGCTAGTTAGAGGCTCAAGAGATAGTGTTGTTTGTACCGCATCTCATACAAGAGACTTTAGATCAAGTATAATTGATCAGAAATTGGATTGAAACTGTATAAAAAAGATATTAATCATACAAATATCGTCATCAATAACATCTAGAGTTTGAGGTTTGGGATTTGGGATTTGGTCTTTTTAAGAATCTCACTGAGGTCGAAACACATATGGATCAGAGATATGGTGAGATTTCTCCACAATATGTCATGCCTTACGAGATTCTAAAGAGAGTAAGAGTATCCAATCAGTTGTAGTTACCTAATTGGTATCAGGCCATGTAAAACATCTTCCATGTATATCTGCTATGTCATTATTACTCAGATGCATCTAATTTGCTTCATCCATATTATGTAGAGTTATAGGTAGATGCATACTTTGAGGAGAATATTATACGCATCATTGATTGGATACTAAATAATCTCTAAGGAAGGTTCGTTCCTTTAGTTTGCTTACTATTGTAGCATAGTCATGTAATGGGCAAGACATCAGAGAGAGAGGCCAATGTATGTTCTCATTGTCCAAAACACATTTTTGATGCGTTACCACCCTCATAAGAGAAACATGGGGACAAGTTGTCTTAAGAAGTGGGGATTTTATGCTACTTGTTTTTTTCAAAGATTTATGTATATTCTAAATTTTAGTTTAAGTCCTAAAATTTTTCCTGAGGTTAGATCCTAATGAGGCCATGAGAGTTTGAGAGGTTTACATGGATTTTTTGGAGCTATGGGCCCATATTTATAAAGTAAGAAGTTGGGATAAATGGATTGAATAAAATTTGAGGGGTAGTCTAGCCCACTGTCTAGGGCCGCATGGTTTGATGAAACTTTTCAATAGGGACCACATGCTTGTGTGAACCACCTACAATTTTTAAGTGGAAAATGTAATGGTTTCCACTTGATTTCTCAAACTGTGTGCATGATCATTGTGAGGCTTGTCTTGATGTAGGAAGGGGCGCACATTTGGTGAACATTTTGACCAACCGTGTAGAAAAACTGTGCGACCAGGACTTTAAAGAGAAAATTACCATTTTCCCATAATCACATAAAGGATTAACCCTCTTCATTTTCTTATTCTTCTCTATATTAGGCCTTCCTCCTTTTTTAGAGTTTCTTTAGGCCTATTATTGGGATTAAAAGAACTCCTCATTCCATAATCTGTTTCTTCTGGTATCAGTCTCATTGTATGCACACCCATGAGTTTTTTCCTCTTTCACTTCTATTCATTTGTCATTATATAAATAGAGATATTTTGGTGTAAGATAATATGCCCTATTTTTTTGGGAATTTGATCATTCTTCTTTACTCTTAAAATCTTGGTTGAGTTAGGAAATGATACTAGATCAGTGTTCTACCATGGGAATAAACTATGTGTTATATACCATTTCCCTTAATGTATAGTTATTTTATACCATGTCTTCATTGTGGAACATGCCACACCTTATAACAATTCTCTTATAATTTACTAAGTACCTCTATTAAATTATTAGAATATGATAGGTTTCCAAAATACAACCATGATTAGGTTAGAGGTTGTCATACCAACCTCAGACAACCAATGAAGTTTTCTCATGTAAATGTTGTGTGATATACCACCTCAGTGGGTCCGTGTGAGCTCTCCATATTAATGATAGCCTTGATGAATTAAATACGAATTATGGGAGGGCTTGTGTCTCCTTTTAGATGTGACTAAATGTAATTAATAATGTTTTATAGGTTAAATATAAAATGTGGAATGGGTTTGATGAACTTATGATTTGGGAATGATTATGAGATGATCAATGATTTATATGATTTAGACATTTCAACACAATAGATCTGGAAGATTGTGATGTCATATACATTTATAATCTATAGATCTAGAAAATAATTGGATTCCATGGATATTTCTACTCAAGGGATCCTAATTTCTTTTGCTTCTAAGGACATTTCAACTTATTGGATTCGTCTTTCTTGGACCACCTTGGACATGCTCTTTGGAAATGCTCCTTGGGCTCTACATAGGTCTTAACAATCACTTTTATAGAGATACTCCAATAACTAGATGAGAATTCCTTGGAAATTTTATACCTTAGATCTAACCAATATAGGGATGGCACTAGATTACTCAGCATAGGACATAGTGGATATTTTATCATCGTTTACAGATGTCCCTTGTAAATGATTTATTGATTATAGTGAGCCTTGTCAGGCCGGACACTATCATATTTACATGTATCATTGTATTCCTATAATATATTTCGCATATCTTAGTCTCATATATAGATACTATACTTGTTATAGAAACTGATAATGGTGGCCTATTGAGTGATATCTCATTCCATGTTCACCCACTGTTAGGTACCTGGAAATATTTGATGGATGTGTGTAGGGACTAAGGAAAGTTCCCACATTATAATTATTTTTTGGTTATGTTAATGGTTGTGGTATCACATGACTTACCAATGCTCGTGATACAATCTGATGATAGTTCTTTTTGGAATTTTGTCCTTTTTAAACATTTACTATATTTTATGCATGTTTCTATGTATTAACTCCCATTTTTTATAAATACATGACCAACACATCTTGTATATAATATTCCCCTTGGCTTCATATGTTACTCATGTTGTGTGGATGTTTATTTAATGTTGTTCACTTATTGATATGATTCCTCTATTAATTGATGTGATTACACTACTATTATACACTTTGATTATGACTACAATTCTCCCCACAATATTACCTTAGACTATCACTACTAGAAAATATCCTCTGGCATACAGAGAGGCATTCTTTGAAGCCATGTGGCCAACCGAATGAGAGCAAAATTTTGTGGCTCTAGGTTCAGGACATTAAAAATGGTATTTTCGTCTTTTCTTCAAAGGAGGGTTCTGCATTCATATCAAATGATTCTATAAAGACACATAGAAACTAGCATTTTTTCAAATCTCTTTTTTCAAAGAGCTCTCGAATTTTCTCCATCTTTACAATATCAAAATTCATTTTGAAATAATATTATTAATTTATTTGACTTTTATTTGTTGTTATTTATTTTCATTTCATTTTATTTAAATTTTATAATAAAAGATTTTAATACTTTATTCAAAAATAAAATAAAATATTTTTCTAATATCAATTTATTTTTTAATTCAATTATAGTTATTATATTTTTAATAAAATTATGTTCTTTTTTTTAATTTATTATGAAGAAAATAAAATCTTTTTTATTTTAGTTAATTTTTATATTTTTTATTTTTGATTAATATTTTTTATTTTTCTTCTTATATTATCAATTTATTTTAATTGGAAAATTTTCACTTTTTTAGTTTATTTAAAAGCACAGTCATATTTGTGTTATTTCTCCCTTTCTTATTATTTTATCTACAATAGTATATTTTTTATTTTTGTAATATTATTTAAAATAAAATGATATATCTTACGATTTTGGTACTTCTCTTTCTAAAATTTATTCGTCTTATAGAAAAAAAACATTCATGTTTTTTTTAATGTTAAATAATAATTTTATCTTATTTTCAATAATATTTTTTAATTTAATATTTTTTGTTTTTTGATATTGCAATATTTTAATGATTTAGGAATAAATTTACATTATTATCAAATGTTATGATTTTTTGTTTATTTTTTGTTTATTTTCATTAATATAATAGAATATCTCTTGATTTTTTTAGTTAATTTGAAATTACAGCAAATAGAATTATTTATTTTATTATCTTGTTTCTTAATTTATCATTTGGATAATTTATTATTTTTATTATTATAGAGTATTTCTTTTATATGATTTATTAAACTATAAAAAATATATTTGGATTTAATGTTTCTTTTTTATATTTAAATAAGATATTTGTTTCTAGGGTTTCTATTTTTTGAATTTTAAATTAATATTTGGCAATATTTTTTTATAAGTTAATATTTATTTTCATGATATCTTATTAATTTATTTGAACGTAAAATAATCTTTTGGATTTTTTTGGATTTTATTTTTTTTACATTGAAAAAACACTATTTAGACTCATTAGATTAAATTTATTTTAATGTAACATTTTTTTGCATTTTAATTTTTATAAAAAAATATGATCTGGATACCTGGATAAGGAACTCCACATTTATAGAAATTATTTAGACTCAGAATTTGGTTCATCAAATACATAATGTACTTCATATCGAGGATACTGCATGTGTCTTCTATGTCCCAAAATAGAGGAATGAAATCTAATATTACTAGAACACCATGAATCATCAAGAGATTCACACGCTCGTTAGTAGAGACATAAAAATGGATTCTAAAATAAAAATAGGTTCCATAATAATTCCTTTAATGTTTTATTACTTATATACTTCTTTCTATGTTCTTTATTTCTATGAAACTAGTGGAACTCAAGTATGTCAAGTGGATTCCCACAATATCACCTTGCATCAAAGTGAATGTTTATGGGGCCACAATGTGTTCTATCAAGAATTAATGATGTAAGGTAATATTCATGAATTCTAGGGGATTAATCAAGAGTACATTTATTCTTCTTCATTGGATATCACAATTCCAGTGAAGTGAAAATAAGAGTTCTCAGTTATAAGGTGAAGCATGTGTAGAAACTGAAAGTGTATGTTCTTTAGATAGATAGTGATTCCAGTTCGGTGGTCAACCTGGTTATTCCTTGATCATGCACTATCCTATATTGATATTAATCATCCTCGAATATTTTATTAGATCAGATGTCAAAGATTCATCTAACTGTATCACACAACTATAGGGAAGGTAACATAGATGATGATGTGATACTATAGAATGTAGTGGAGGCTTAATACTCTCTATAGTCCTCCCATTTATATGATGATATCATGCACCTTAATTTCTCAAATGTAAAGGGGGATGTTTTTAACCAAATCCATTAACTCTCCACTATTTTTTTACCTTTGTTTTCATTTATTGAGTGGGAATGGGCTTTCATCTGATATCTGAGAGCATTTCTAGTTTTATAACGTAATGTAATTTTCCAAGATTTTTTATATTTATTTGTATATAAAATAAAGGATATTAAATATTTCATTCCTTATGTAATTTTAATTATTATTTTTAATTTTCCCCATTTTTATTATTTTCCATATTTTTTTAATTTAATGTAATATTTTTCTTATTTATTAATTAGTTTGAAATAAAAAATAAAAAATTTTATTATTTTATTCTTTTTATTAATAAAATAATTTTTTTTATTTATTTGATTTTCTCTTTTATATTTTATAGTTTTATTTATATTTATAATTATATATAATTTTACTTAATTATCTACATTATATATATCTGTGTGTATATATTTATTTGCATTTTTTATGTAATTTTTCATAATTTTATATTTTGAAATCCCCATTTTAATTTATTATTATTTTAACTATTTGAATATTTTCATGGCATTAAACAAAACACTTTTAGATAAGGTAAGGAAATCTATTCTCATTTAACAAATAAATGTTGACAATATGAGAAAGAGAGAGTTATAAGATGCTGGTATAAACATCCCTCCTTACATTGGAGAAATGAATGGGCGTGAGTTTATGGTATCACTGAGAAGAACACAATGATTCATTAACCTCAATCACATTCTTGGAAAATACATCATCAACTATGTTATCTTTTCTATAATTGTGCAGTATAATGATATGCATCTTAAACATCATGTCCAGATAGGTCTTACAAGAAGAATATAGTAGTCATAGGATATTAGAGGATCGATTTTTCACTATATTAACAACTAAAATTAAGTCACTCTTGATCTATATATCAGGCCATTGAGATTTCCAAGCATGATTTTAATTCAAAATTACATCCCATATTTTATCTCTGATGGAAATGCAATATCTAATTATGAAAAGGAAAGTTTCCTTGAAAAATACCCTACAGTTTCTAATGATTCCTCTACATCGGGATGGTCTAGGAGCACCCATTAAATATTCATCCACATTACCTTTGATATAGTGAGAGATACATGTTATCCACCTAACATATTTGTGCTTTATTGGTTTCCCAGGAACCCAAGATACGGACAAATATAGAAATAATAAAACCATTAAAGAAATTATTCATAGAACCTACATAGAATTTAAGAGCCATTTGAATTTATATACTAATAATAGAACAAATAGCCTTATGATGTATATGGTTCCCTACAAAATAGATTTAATTACTAGATATTTAGAAATAGTGGAATCTCACAAGAACAAAAACATTAAGAAGATTATAAATTTAATTACATAAGTACATATCCAAGATAGAATACATAAATTTTGACTTTTTTGGTCTAACATCCAGATCAGATAATAACCATATGTGAATAGCGCCATAAACTGTATTAGAAAAGTAAAATTTTAATAAAATATGAGAATAATTATCAGGACCCTTCATACACAACTCACATATGGAATGAAAGATAAATCCTAAAATAATAAGTAAATCATGAGTAGTAAACCTATGGTACCAAATTATCTAAATGTGAATGAATTTATAATTTTGAATGAACTACTACACGAAGCTCTTAAATCCTTATTATGGATTGGAATGATCATCACAGTACTAAGGAAATTGAAACATCAAATTTAGCGCTCCCATCCTCAATAGAATATATAATAAATCATTAACATCACATAAAATGTTGTTTTAGATCATGTAGTCCAAATCATATAAAATGAACATCTCAACCAAATAGAGTAATTTAATAACCTATCCAACAAAAATTTATTGCATTTCTATATGGAAAGAAAAAAATATTAATTTTATATAGAAATGGTTTTGATGTAATGTCTCATGTTCGACCATACATTAGAGAAAGTGTATATGAAAGTAATCTTTAGAAAATTATTAATGAACATTCCTTGTGAGAGAGTTATAGAACATGTTGGGACATTGTATTTTATGTCATATGAAGTAATTTTTAGGTACTCATATAAGGTTCCTTGATTTTTTATGTCTATCCAACCATATTTAGAGTGATTAACACAGTTTTTATAATCCATGGTAATAGAAATAGTTTTATAAATTCTTCCTCTAAAGATATATTTTTTATTTTTCTTCTCAATACTTTTATGTATCTCCAAAAAACATTTATATATTTAGAAGGAATACCCAAACAAATGGGAGATAACTATGTTCACTAGGAAAATTATTCCACCTTGGTAAAAACACTTACCCTTCCAATTGTCACGTTGAGTGTTGGTATTACCAGAAATGTTCTCCATATAAAAGGTATTGACCCTTCCAATAAAAATATAATTTCTAAATTAATTAAACATAAAAATATCAATTTTTACCCCAAATATTATAGAAATATGGTTTTTTATCCATGAAGATAAGTATTTACCTCTAAATCGGTAAGGTTTACGCTTGCTATTGGCTTGACCTAGAACCATATCATTGTGATTAATGATATTTTACATGGTATTAATATATTATTCATTTTAATCATATGATAAATAAATGTAACTAGAATAGAAAATATTTATGGTATTATTCATCCTCCTAGGAGGCTTTATCCAAGAAAATATCTCAAATCCATATCCTTGAGTAGACATCTTCAAAATAAGTATTTCACAATTCCAAATAATCTGTTTGAAATTAGTAACCCTTTCTAAACTACCACTGTTTTTTAAAATAACCCATTATAGATCTTATTATTCATGACTAAAAGCCTCAAGTTATTTATAAGTTCACCAATTATATTGATGAATCTATTCGAATAGCCAAAAATTCTAAACACCCAAATAATAAAATCCTAATTAAGAGTCCTGAAGGATTTGTAGACATCTACTTTGAGTGATATGTTAGTAACTATACATTATTGTTTTAATAATATTTAAACATTATGATGTTGAATAATTTAATTTTGGTATCCTTCTTCATGGACTGATACTAAATTGGTTAGGAGATATAATTTAGTTGTAAATAGAAACAAGTTTGATATCCATTATCTTTCTAATGACCATGGGTATGGTTTTACCCATTACAACAAGATATTAATCTAGGGTATAAATGGAATTATCAATATTCGTGATATGAGAAATAAATTAAGATATGACCTCATTTGAAGGAATGTAAATATAAAAAATTCCTCACACTATAATAGTCATATTAGTATAAGAAGGATCCAATAATACATAATGATTAGTTTAGTGAAACCATTAAGTATAGAGGATCTATACCTGTTAATAAAAATTGTAATTCTTCACTTAATCGAATGAAGAGATCATAGCCACAAATGAATTATTCATTATAACTATAGACAAGGTAATCATATTACTTATAATGATCACATTACGTGTTGATATGGTCTAATTAAAAAGAGACTCAAAATAATTCAAAGAATCATTATAGATACTAGAATCATTAAAATTGTTTCCCCATTCAGCATCATGGAGTATATCCACTTATTTAAATAACATTCCTTACTTATATTATGAATGAATTTAGGTTTTAAATACCCCACCTGAATCCATTTTAGATTCCACCCACCATTAAGAAGTCCATCCTTGGTGTAGATATGATCATCATGCTTAGATTGAAATTTAATTTCCTCATCTAAAGGTTCTCAAGAATTACATTCCTACCCTACATCTTTTTTAGGTCATCCATATCTTTCTAAATAACCTGACTATGTTTAGAAAATCTTCCATTACCCCATCCCCAATGTGAGAACTTATCTATAATTAGTTGAAATATAATCTCTTGATATAATTTCCCTCAATGTGTCTATTCCTATAATTTTTAACGAGGAATTTATAATCATCGAAGATGATTTAAAATTTATTTAATTTGAATTCTTAGGTAGACTTACTAGCATTAAATGTAGAATTAAATAGTGTAGAGTAGTCATAGTGAATTCAAGGAAGTGAGATGCATGAGAATAACGCACCCATATCTTCCCTTTCATAGAGATAAATGCATTATTACAGTTTTCTACCTTTTCTCCCCATGATGGTGGATATTTTCTAGGTGAATTATATACCTTGCAACTATATTTCTAAAAAATTGTTTTAATCAATAATTCATCAAATTTCTAAGGATGTAGTTTAAGAAAAATTTGTAAAAAATAATTCAGTGAGTCTAAAGATAGTGTTAAAATAACAAAAATAATCCAATTTTATTATTTTCAAATATAAATGGATGAGAGATCCTCCCAAAGATGTCTTCCTGTAGTATAATAGTTATGTGCATAAATAATTAAATACAAACCCCATTATTTTCATTTTCAAAATAGAATGTTATATGATGGTTCCCAATTATATAAATCTAGGAATCCAATATGACTTTTTGTAGAGTATATAAATCCTTAACAATATATTTTATATTATTATAACTAATAATATCAAAACCATGATATGAAAAATTAAAAAGATTAATGTATTTTGATTTAACTATGAGGTCAACATGACCAATGATATCAGGGTGATACCTCTTGATGATGTGTCTACTGGTTGGGGAGCTATATGAGTTATTCAAAATTAGAAAATTATAGATGAATAGAATCATTTTGAAAGGGATTTATCCCCATAAAAAGGATTATAGGGGATCCCTTTTTTGGTTCACCCAAATTCTTCTTAGTAAGACTACTTCGTTTGCTTTTTATCTGGACAGTTCTAGCTATAGATCTCATATGTTTTTCTAAACATCATTTGTATTCAAACACGATATTGATAGTGTCTTTCTCTAAGGTTGCAACATCTAAATTAACCACCTAAAAAGGTGATTACTTTATTAAATATACATTTTCATTTTCAAAATTTTAAATTATATATAATTTTTATTCATTTTTTAATGATTTTTATCAAAATAATAATTTTTTATTTTTATTTTTTTAATGTATTTCGAAGTAACATAATTTATTAGATATTCAACCTTTTTATATTTTGAAAAAATAAAAAATTATTTCATGGCTTTTTTAAATTATTTTAAAGTAAAAAAATTTATAATTTACTAATTTTCTATTTATTTAGTTAATAAAAAATTTCAGTTAAATTTTTTTTTAGAAAATAGGTATTTTATGATTTTTAAATTTTTTAGAATGAAAAATACATTATTTAAGCATATTTATTTTTTAAATTATAAATTTATATCTATTAAATTTTAAATTTTTTAATATGATATTTTTTTCTTATTTTTCAAATTAATTGTGATGTTGAATAAATTATTATGTATATTTAATGTTTTAATAATATTTAGTATTTATTTAATTTTAAAAAATTTATTTGATAGTAAAACAATTCTTTTAATGTTAATTAATTTTTTTCCTTTTTAAACTCATTTTCTTGATTGAAAAAATGAGCTTTAGTTTTTAATTCACAAAAAAATATACATATTATTTTTATTAATGATGTAATAAATAGAATAAGAGAATTAAGAATGTCTAAACTAGTGTCCCCCCAGAGAATCACTCCTTATAAACTCAACACATTTTGGGGGAAGGGACATGATCCAGTCAAATAACATGATTTGAGAGTTTTATGGGTATCAAGATATGACAATGTATCCTCTTTATTCCCCCTCACCATGTGTAAAGAAGAACCATCCAATTTGTAATGATCCATTTTCATCTTCGAATGAGATAAATGACAGACTGAGGAATTGAGGAGAGATAATAGAGGAAATTAAAAATGGAGGAGGATTTAATTTCAAGAATCATTAGTTAAATTTCTTTTGAATAGAATATATCAAGCCCACTAAACAAGGCATTCAGACCCACAATAAGAAAATATCCATGTTCATAGAAGGAACTAAAATTAAAATTACTAAGCCCCTCTGGTCACACATGACCACCTATATTTTTAATTGGATGCACTATTAGAAATATGGGCTTTGTGCTCTATGAAATAGGTGACCACCATTGGCATTCACTGTTAGTAAGTAATAGAAACTACCAAAGGTGGTTTTAAAACATAAGAAAACCTGAATTTTCATGCCCCATAACCTCCATCATACACCCCACCTATATAAAAACCTATCCCCACTAGTTCTCCCTCATCGAACTGACCTACGACCCTCATTGCAAACATTAGACACCACTGATCTCCCTCTCCTCCCTTTCTTTAGCTCTCTCTCTCTCTCTCTCGTGGATCCACCACTTGTGGAAAAACCTTGCCCTATTGGACACATCTCTCTCATCACACCCTCCTCTTCCCCTAGCTTTGGCTCATGTTCTTTCTCCTTCACTACAATATCCTCTTTTGGCTTTGGCAACATCTCCCTCATCGCACTCTAACTCCTATGGCTCCACCCCCTGATCATCCAATCGTGCCTCGACTATCATCATGACCACATTCAGATTTATATTCCTCCCATACTCCCCCACAACTGCCCATCCTTCATATCTCACCCAGCTTTAGACTCCATCTCTTCCATATTTTTTAGGTAATCCCTAATTGAACAAAATTGGAATTCTTCTATATGAATGTGCTTCATATTTATGAGTTTGTGAATAGTTTTTAGATTTAATATTTTCATATCTAATGAATATAAATTAAACACAATATCATTGTTTGGTCATTGATTGAAAACTATCCCACAACATAGACCACAATACTCCAGTCTTGCAATTTGTGAAAGCCCACTTTCATTTTTTTCATCTCCATGATGCTATTCATTTCTATTTTTTGATATTCTATTGTTTTTTTATTATTTTTAGTTTGAATCATCCTATAAATATAGTTGTATCTATTTTTAAGAATTTTAAATTTAATAAAAATTTGTTTTTTGATCATATACAAAAGAATAAATTAAAAATCAGAATAAATAATTAAATATTATCAAAATGTGATGATTGCTTCGCATTTGAATTATTTTATGGTTTTGGATGTGAATGAATTGATGTCCATATAAAATTGGTCAGTCTTTATTTTAATTAAATTTTGTGATATTAAATTCTAAAAATTATTCTAATATAATGTCATGTGTAAATTTCAATATTATTTATACAGATATTAATATAGATAATATTTGGATTGAACTTTTAAATAGAATTTCTAGAGATTATTTTGTGGGAATTATATAGTGTATTGATTTCACTAGTTTATTTCAATGTGACTATTTTAGTTTTCCATATAGAAAATTTGAAAAATGATATCAATTTACTTGAGATACCATCAGGGAGAACCTATTCTTGAATAGATTTCTGAAAAAATTATAAGAGTTATACATGTAGTGGGGTACAATATATTCAATAATACATTAGATAGATTTTGATGTGAGGAAGAATGATCAGATGGATGAAATTATTACTAATATGGTACATGGGTATTCTCTTGATGGCATTGAAATCCATAATTTTGGAAATGGTGAAATAAATGTGTGCTTTGGTGTATATTGTGATTCTTTGAGGTTTTATAAAAAACTAGATGATGAAAAAACTGAATTATATTCAGGGTGAACTACTTATAATAAATTTTCATGTATCACTGAGTTGTTACATTTGACGACTTTGAATATGTGGTAAGACACATCATTCTATATGCTTTTGGTGTTATTAAATAGGAACTTCCTCTCGACAGTATGATTCCAAAGTTGTATTAACATGATCGTAATGTGGAATAGAGTTATCTTTTATATATGAGACCATAGATTCATGTGAAAACAATTGTACTCGATTTATAAATGAAACTATCTATTTGAATAATTGTATAATCTATTGTGCTTTGAGGTATAAAGATAACAAGGGAAAATAGACTCATCAATGTTAGTCCACGAAATAGGGAAAACTTATTTCAATAAAGTAAATGTGTAACATTCCCATAAAGTCATGGTTGAATTTTTTTTTAATGTATTCCACACTTTCAGGAATGAAATTATGAATGTTATATGCTATCCTACTTGATAGACTCTCGTGCGTGGAAGGATTTTGATCATAGACAACCTGGATTTACTAAAGTGTTTTGCAATGTCTTATTAGGGTTGGAAATAGATGGTTTCAATCCATTCAGGTCTATAGATGGTGGAACTAATACCACATTCCCCATGGTGTTGGTTCCCTATAATCTTCATCCACGGGTTTTTATGAAATAATAATTAATATTACTCTCTACCCTTATTGATGGACCTAGATGTTTTTTGAATAAGATTTATGTTTATATTCACCCATTGATTGATAAGTTGAATGAATTTAAGGGTGATGGTGTGATAAATTATGTCTGTGAAACAAATGAAATGTTCACTATAAGCTTATTTATTGTAAACAATAAATTAATTCTCAACATAATAAAATTTATCAGGCTAGATTATTAAAGGGGAATACTCTTTCCCATATTTCAATAAAATAAAAAATTATATGTGGATTAAACATTTCCAAAATTTGGTAAACATGGGTCATATTAATTTTATCACCACCTCATCACATGTTCAAAATTTATAGAGTGGTATTTTATGGCTCAAGAGAGTTTAACCCAGCAATAATGATCATGATATAAGTATACATATTATCATATATTGGGAAAGAAAACATCCACGTTGTATTTTTAAATTTCAATATTTTGTGGCTCATCCATTAACTAATATTCATGGTTCAGGTATGCAGTGCAGTAAAAATTAGAAAAATAAAAGTAACTTTTCTCAATATACTTTATTGCAAAAAAAAGATTATAATGTATAATCTAGATTTCATGCATGTTGAAAAGATGGTTTTGATAATATATTGTGTACCAGTTTAGTTGTAGATAAAAAATAAAAGGACCATGTTATTACATGACGTGATTTGGATAAAATTGGATTAAGGAAACAATTACATGTATAGTTGGCTGACTGAAACAAGGAATATATGCATGTTCAAAAGTATAAAATGGGTAAAAAAGATAAAGAACCATTTCATTCTATTTTGACGATGCTTTAGGTGTCTGATGGTTACTCATCTAATATTTCAATGTGTATGAATCTAACTATAAAAACATTACATGAGTTGAAATGTCATGATAATCACACACTACTTCAACAGTTGATTCTAATCACAATTGGTGATTCTTTATCACCAAATTTTGTTCAACTATTAGCAATGATAAGTAATTTTTTAAATGTATTTGTTTAATAAATCAATGAATGTGTGGTTTAAAAAAATATAGATATAGAATTTTAAATACTATTATTCACATTAAATAACTATTTCCCCCCTCATTTTTTGATGTTATGGATCACTTGAATGCTCACATAACTAATAAGGTAAAAGTTGATGGTCCAGTGCAATTAACGAGGATGTATCCAATTGAGAGATATCTGAATACATTGAAACAATTTGTATGAAATATAGCTCATCTAAAGGCATCAATAAGAAATAGTTATTTGAGTGATGAGTGCACTGGTTTCTGGGAAGAATACCTTATGAATGTTGAAACTAAAGTATATAACACCTATCATATTCATGATGGTATTGTTGGGGAAGGAACTATATTTGACATGGAAAACATTGAGTGGGTACATGCTCATCGATATATCTTTTTCAATAATCCATCAACTTCACTGTTAATATAGTATGTGTCTTATCACTTTTATTGTCTATATTTTAAATTTTATGTTTGCATATATAAAGTTGATCATTTAAACATCAAATTATAATCTTTATGAAAAGCAATAATGAGCTAAAATAAAAGTTGTCTAATGTGAGTGCTTATTAAAATGAATAATCTCATTATGCATTGTTTCATGATTAGTTCAAGTATTTGGTACACATAAATTTATTTTCATTTTAACTAAAGAATACTACTAATTTATTTATAAAAAAATTATTATTGAATTCTATTAATTATATGGGTTCATAACTTTAGAGAGTTAGGTTACACCACACTAACTGAAGAATTTAATGAACTAGTTGAGGGTCCATCTATAATATCTCATTGATATAAATCTATATATTCTTATAAATTTAGATTTCAAATTATAAATGTTAATAATAAATGAGAAACACAAAACAATGGAATATGTTATCCTTCCATCAATTCTAGTTATTACTATGATCAATTAATATACATCATTGATGTTTTATACACACAACAGTTGAAATACATATTTTTAAAGTGTAACTAGGTTGATCCCACTAGTAGAAGTAAATTCTATCAATATTATTGTACATTTGTAAAATTTTAAAATATGTTATATAGAAATGAACAAGTTAGTAATGAACCTTTAATTTTGACATCACAGTTAGAAGATGTTTTTTCATTACCTTGCTATCGAATCTGAACTAGAAAGTTGATGAGAAAATATCTTGGTGAGAAGTGTTTTTTATTTATCAAGATGAACCTGAGACTATTTTATTTGTTTCACAAAATCCTTAACAACATATCATAGTTCAACATGAAAAAGATATTCATTTATTTAGAGAAACCATTGAAGGAGTAACAGTTTATTTCCATGTTTAATCTAATTATGATTGGTTCCTCACTCTTCATTTTAAATCCAATTTGTAATTGTTTAAATTTATATGAACTATTTAACAATTTTTAATGGTTTGTGTTTCATGTCTTGAGTAAATATTAGAAAATAAATTAATTGATTTTGATTATTTTTCCCAAAATATTATTTTAATAATTTATTAAACAAGTAACAAAAAAATATATTATCTCACTCTATTCTTATTTTTATTTTTTCATCAGTCACTACCACTAACAAAAGTGATTACCCATTTTTAAATATGAAATGGTGTGTTTTGATATGCATGGGATAGATTATTTTTGTTTTATTTTATTTGAATATTTTATATTGTTCTATAGAGAAAGGAAATGTAATAGGCAATGAATACTTTCCATACTAAATCTTTCTTTGACTGTAGGAATGTCAGGGGAACATGAACTAGATCCACATCGTTCAACAAGTCCATCTACATCTCAGGGTCAAGGTATGTATGAATGTAATTGTGTATATTTTTGTAATTAATTTTTATGAATATATATATATTTACATATGTCAAATAATATATGAAATTTTTTCAACAGGATAAGGCTCGACCACTTATTCCTCTAATAAGAGAGGCCCAAGTCTTGGAATTTCATCTTAGGAATTCAACACAAACCTAGACGTATAATTTGACAAGAGCTACAATCCCATGTGAGTGAGTGATCGTGAACTTATTCATTATCTGGGTCATATCATACATGACCCACACAAATTTTCATTGACCACATAGGAATGTGTGTTATTCCCTCAAGATAAATTAGTTTAGCTCTGGAGGGAATTTTATGTAAGAGAACCATTATAGTGTCTTACATATGTTTAAAAAACTAAAATGTGTAATTTTTTTTCAAAATTATAAAATTATGAATGTCTTTACAAATGAGTTTCGACCAGTGTGAAAGGAAAAATGATGCAAAATGTGGAAATATTATAAAGGGAGAGTTAATAGGGAGCACTAGGTACCAAATTTGTGTACCCCAGACATCCAAGAAAGAGTCCCAAGAGGTGTTCTCTCATCTATGTGGCATGAGTAAGTTTCATATTGGTCTACTGAGGTTGTCGCAGTTATTCTATATATTTTGGATTCTTTGTTTTGAATAATATGTATCATTTTACATGTTTTAAATTTAAATTATTTGAATATAGGATGTGTCGACACATCATTAAGAGAATTAGGGGTAGTATGGACCATCGCACAGGATTGGGACTTTTCATGTGTCACAGATTTGAAATGATTTATTTATAATTATTTTTTTAATTTATTTCTTACTATTGTTTTATGTTCTATATTTATATCTTATTTGTATATAGTTTTGAGATAAATTTTCCCAAACACAGAAAATGACGGTGTGGATGATGACTCATGGTCGAAATGATTCAGAGGATGGAAATATTATTGTAAATTATTGTACTAATTATCAATACTTAAATGAATATATAAATAAACATATATTTTATTTAAATACTACATAGGATAAATTTGAAGCTGATTTATCACAACTTACATACATTAAATGATATATTTACATGCGACGGGATGAGATATTCCATCGCATTAATGGTATTGATGGAGATGAAAATAGTTTGACCTATAGAACATGGATTTCCCATCCTGGATTTTCATGTGCTACGGTTGTGGGTCATGTTGTTGCTAGCATGACACAACATATAAAAAATTTGGAGGTAAAGATTCACGATTCTGAGGAGGTAAATTCAATATACTAGGTTGAAGTTATAGCACTGTAGGAATATGTTTGTCAGGATGATGGTGAATAGGATCTTATGAATCAGTTTTATACTATATTTATTTATTTATTTTTATTTCATTCATTATGAATTTCATCATAATTTATATTTTTTATAGGCCCATGCGGCTTCGGTCGGAGGTAGTAGCCATATTTTTTCATGACACATAATATTCAATAGTTGTGTTTGTTTTATTTTTTTGGTTTCACATTCAAATTTAATGTCTTGTTTTGTTCTTTTTTATATTTGTAGTAACTCACAAATCACATTTACAATTTCAAACATTTTTCACAACATAATGTGCATCCACTATCTCCTCCACAATGAAGCTATTATTATTCAACCTTCATATTCTCCATTTGATCTAGGTATTCATTAACCAATGGAATTTTCATGGCTATTAAGAACATTTAATGGATCATCAAGTCATTCATTCCATGTTGCAGAATCAACTTCAAAATTGTTTCCAAATATATTTAAGAGGATCAAGCTATATCCTCCACTATAATGCTATTGTATTTTTGATTTTTTTTCCAAACCCATGATATTTTCCATGATCATCAATGAATATCCATGGTAATTTTATGTTCATACTCTACCATTCCAACATGGACATGCTCTCTATAGTGTCATAATTGTAGTGTCAATCTCTATTGCATGCAGGCCTTCATTGTATTCAAAAATTTCCTCACAATGTTCAACTAATATTCAGGTGTGGATTCCATGGCTTCCCCACCATTCGTTGGATTAATGGACTAAACATGAGCCCTCATGGTGGAGGAAATGGAATTATCCAATTACTTGTTATGGTGGTCTGATGATATTTTGTATCCTGGGTGGTGGAGAGGTGTGTCTGACAAGGGAAGCATTGGGATGAAGCGGGATGACATTTTTCTAGATTCTACAAATACTATCCCATGAAAAGATTTCAATTCCACCATTAAAAACATAGGTTGACCTAAAATCATATGAGAACAATCATTTAGAAATTTTGGGTCAATAATAATAAATGCTTCATCTACCAGATTCTTGTGTTACCCTATATGATTAAAAACAATGAGTAATGTTTCTTAGTGTTATTGAAATGACACATCTTCCATGAGGAGATCAAAACTCACAAACGACTTCTGATTGACATGAAAATATAAGAGAACATTCCTCAAATAATATGTGATCTATTAGAATCAACTTCACATCAAAACGATGTAAAGATTGATTAGTTCAATTAAAATTAAATTTTAACATATGTTATCCCTTTCGTAATATTGGAAAAATCATGTGTGTAGGGGTCAAAACCCACCAAACATGCTCTGATTGACATGAAGTCTTAGTAAAATTATATTTAATTCATTTAAAATATTTATTATGCATTAGTACATGGATCAGATACATAAATATCATGTTGTGATCAAAAGTGGTTTTTCCTATCAGATTTGGAGTTAAGTGATAAATCATGTAAAAGATGTCAATAAAACCCTAATGCACTTGGTTTGACATGAAATCATGGTAGAATAATCATCAAGTAATTTTTGATATGTATTAATAATTAACACATATATCATATTTTCATGTCGCCCAATATGATTAAAAAACCATGTAACCTTGCTTTGTGTTTTTAAAATGACATATCTCATGTGAGGGGGTCAGAATGCACAAACGGATTCTGAATAATGTTAAAAGTAGAAGAACATTCTTCAATTCATATATAATCTATTCGAAAAATAATGTGTCAATATAATTCATGGATTGATTAGTACAATTTAATGTACAATTTCACATCTATTCTCATTATTATAATAGTGGAAAAATATTGTGTGTAGGGGTTAAAATCGACCTGACGAGCTCTTATTGACATGAAATATTAGGAAATTGATATTTGATTCATTAATAATCTACAAGAAGCATAAATAAATGGATTAGATATCTTAATTTCTTTGATTTATCGGTATATAGTAATCTTGGTTTACTACTTTTAATAGTCAATGTTTAACATATAAGTGTGGTAAAAATATATTTCAGATCTTTTTTCACTCATTTCTGTATCTATGATGATTTTTGTAGGTACAAATATGTAAATAGTTTTTAATTTTCTATATATATATATACTGAATAAATATAATAGACTTTTAGTTTAGTTTTTAGTTGTTTATTTTGTATCTTACTGTAGGTTTGTTAAGATATATGATTCAAATGGTTTTGGAGGTATTTAGATCATTAGAGGAGTTAGAGTTTTTTGGTTCACCGAATTAGTGAAGATGTATCTTTTTCATTTCATGGTTTTTAGGAAACCTACATTTTATATTGTTTGGTGCTATATTTTTTTTTCTAGGATTTCACCTGTCATGATGTAATTTTTTTAAATAAATTGGTATATATTAGTTACCACCGATGGTGGTCGATAATGAGTGATTTTTTCATCTTTAGTGATTTCTAATATCGGTCACTCCCTGAACTAAATTTTAGATCATTAGTGACCCCTTTTGTAGTTATTGGGAGGGGACCTATAAATACTGTATATGGATTTCGCTAACAGCCTTTAATATCATTCCAACTATGACATCTAATATCGATCATAAGGCAGTCTTTAATGATCATTAAGGAACTATTTTGATGGCCTTTATTGCTATTTTTTTCTAGTGATTTATAACCCATCCAAATTGAGTATCAAAAAAATTTCAAGAGGATTTCACCCCACATATCAACCCAAAGGAGTTGTTTTGTGAATAGATGAGTAGATATTCCTACCCACCATTAAATTTCATAGTGATGGAGATAAATATTAGTGCTTTTATATAGATATGAACTAAACCACCATAAAAATTACCTTAGAAACCAAAATAGACATATATTAATTGAATTCCTCACTCCTGGATATATTCCTTTCATTCCAAATGCAATAGAAACCAGCATCTAAAAGGATTGATCTCGCATTCTTCTCATTTTTATTGGTGCCACCGCATTGAAATGATTTTCTCAAAAAAATATTACTATAAAAATACTGACACAAAATATTATTATAATCACGAATATATCTCGATACATATGAGATTCATTATACTTAAAATAATAAAGGATTCAATGTTTCATTTTTGGGGTTATGGCAGAAGAAGAATTTCAAAAAACTGTGTTTTATTTCCATTAGATTTCATCATCCATTGATATAGCATGATTTATCATGCTCTATATAATATAGTTATTTTTTAATGGGACTAATTTGAACCATTAGATATCACTTCATTTTTCATTGTTCATAATATTAGCATGAAGTAAATGATGATATTTCTTCAACAATAAGGTCCTTTAAGATGCGTCAATAAATATATATTTAACCCATTCTTCTGAAATTATGATATTTTTAATGATGGATTTCTGTTTCTATTCTAAGATGAATTGAATTAAACTCGGATACATGATATTCAAGGAAAAATTAATGTATGGGGTTAGACACCCTGAGAAGCAGAGTGGAGGTCATACAATTGCAGGACCAAAAGATAAAATCACCATTTCCAATAACCCAACAAGAGTGATACTAGAGTTTCATTATATGATTATGAAGGATGTTCTACTTTCAATAGGTCATTCCCTTTGGATGGTTCAAATTAATACCATATTTACATGTGATAATATTACCTGAGAGATAATTTTTTCTGTGGACCATTAATGAAATCTTTTCCTAGATGCATTACATGAAGACTGATTCACTACATATATTCACTCCACCTTCACCCAATGTTCTAGCAATTCGGTCCCATGATTCCCAGTGGAAACTCCCTTTATCATGGTAATCCTAGATATAAGAGGTAATGAGATGTTCAATTTTAGAAAATAATGTCATGGGAACCTTTTGAAATTATAGTAGAAACATGGGTATAGAGGTGGGAATATAATTTACAAGTGTAATTCTTCCACAAAAAGACAGCAATGAATTCTTCTAGTTGAGAATGTGGTTTATAATCTTATCAACCACCCCAATAAAATTGTGAATATGAAGTGTACCTGGGTATTGAGGAACTAGTTCTTCTAGTTGATAATGTTGTTCATTATCTTATCAAACACCCCATTGAAATTGTGAATATGATGTTTACATAAAGGTTTGGGTGCTCTTATGTACTCTATTAGGAATATTATTCATTGAAATCTCAAGATATATATTATAAACCTAGAATGTTTCTGCATAATGGTATTATAAATGAGGATATAACTCTTATTATTTTAAATAATATAGCTTCCCATTTTCAATACTAAACTATAACCCTATTAAATTATCATATGGATTATCTACCTTTATTAATAAAAAATGCTATATCATTAGGGAAGAGGATGTGAGACAGTCTATAGAAGTGTTCCTGCATCAGAAAAGAATGATTTTTCCATTACTAATTTATTTATTAATACATCTGAAGAGGGTATATTGAACCATTATATACATAATGGGTGACACATTGATCCTTATCATAATCTTCTAGACAAATTAAAGAAGTTGTTGTATTTTCTCATAAAAGAGACTATGAACTAGGGGTAACAAAAACACTTGAAAAGAAGTTATGTCACCCATCTTGAGAAATACATGCATAAAAAAACTTGATAATGAATCCTTATTCCATCTAATAGTAATACATTTCCATGTCAAAATTAATGTCAGTGTTCAATTCTGTAATGTTTCAATTGATATCCATGATCACTTCTTGGGAAATAAAAATAATAAATTGAGAGGATCATCCTCTAAAAAACCTATGTTGTTCCGCAAACACCCATTGATTATGATGCCTAAAAATTATACTATTAAAAAAACAAGAAAGAACCTTATATGGGAAGTTTCAAATATTTTTGGGTGATATTAATTTAGGTAGGACATATCTCTCACCATTGTAATGAGAATCATGGTGTTAACACAAGAAACACAAGGGATAATACCATTGAAAAATTATCTTTAATCACCTAAAAAAATTGTTTTTAACCAAATCCTATGAGGCTATATAAAATGATCTTAAAAATCCTTCAGGGCTGGGTGCATTTTATATGTCGAAGGATTTAAAACTATTACAAATTTTCTATTTTTCTAGAATATCTCCCATGTATGAATTGATATTCTTGGGGGACAATCCAGTAATTCACTCAAAAATAACTGACTGTATCCTTGGAAATCATTCCAGTATTGAAGGGTATGAATATATAATTAATTATTTAAAATAATTTTCTTCCATACCCCCACCACTATTAGTTTATTGATCTATAAGACATATTATGTTGTATTATTAATAAGATTATCTTCCTTAAATCCTTAATAAAAACTAGAAAGTAGGTTTTATTCACTAGTATAAAAAAGATTATAACTAGTATTATCTAAAAATCAAAGGTTATAGGTAACCTCTATACCATTGGTTCTTGTAATCCATGGGAATAGGTTTCATTGGGAAAGTATTTTTCATGAGAATGACCTATACCAAATGTTCTCCAAAAATTGTGCATATAGGTCTCCCATATACACATGGTTTTTGTAAACCATGGGAATTGGTTATGTGGTGAAATAATCATGGGATCTATAGAGAAATAGGATTCACATACATGGAAATGACATCATTTTATAGGAATAGTAATTATATTATAATAATACATACCTAAGGACCATAAAATTTTATTGTCATTGGAAATGTAGAAATAAAATATTCTATCCTGGTGAAAGATCTTCAACATCTCCCGTAAAGATCTATAAATTTTTACTTCAACCAAAATCCATTCTTTATAACCTAGAAAAAGAAAGCATAAAAAATGGGTGAGCTCATATGTTTAGTATGGTAAATAAAGGTAATGTGTAGGCATAACATGAACAATTGATTATGGAACATTATCATAACATTTGATGATCATACTCTATATATTAGAGATCATAAAAAATATGGGAAGTTCATGATGCATGGTTAATAACTAAAAATATAAAATAATCCATGAAATCATAATATAGATATAGAAAATTTAATTGTGGAAAACACATAATCATATAATATTATTTCCATAGTAAAAAAAAGAATCACTTACAAGATGATATAGGTAGTATGGTTTCACTCCCCATGATATATTGGTAGTAATGGTTTACTTCCATGTCCATGTTTTTAGAATGAATTTTCTACTCAGATCACCTTGGTTGTCAGTGTTCACTCCCATGGCCATCTTAGTAGTTAAGGTTAATTCCGAAGACCATCTTAATCTATCTCATGAGATTTAAAAGGATTAAAGAATTATAATGGAAATTATTAAAGGTATGTGTAATAAAAGGATTTAAAAAGTATAAATAAATAATAAATAATAAATATATCATATATATATATATATATATATATTTCCAATTAATAATGTCCACCATGAGAGGTGGAAATGGAAAAATGAACAATCATCATTTTGTGAGGTAGTAGTTCACCATACACAGAAACCTAATGTTCATTACGTATTAGATGAGGGTTTTTGTATGTTTAGTTTTAATAATTTACATAAAAACATCTAACAATATTTAGCATACATAATATATTATATAGTAATCGAAAAAATATATTTAAGGGGGTGTATAATAGAAATGAAACTAGAGAGCTTGAGAGAAGATGTTACCTCTTAATCGGGTAACTTCTTTTGGTTTGTACAAAAAACCTTCATTAGGAGTATTTATACCCAATAAGAAGATTAAATATCTATAGGAGGAATTATGGGAATATACTGGCCGATCCTTAGTGGTTTTAGATGTTTGGGTAAGGGGTATAGGTTATGGACTTTTATAGGAAAAGAAAAGGACTCACATGAAATTTTTGGAAACATGTTAGACGATCACATGTTATTATGTAAAAATAGTCACTCAAATATTAAAAAAGTAAATAATTGTAGGTGAATGAAATACATATGGCCATAAAATGGGTGTTGTAAAATTTGATAGGTCATTTGGGACCTTTTGTTAATGGTTTGTTCATTTATTAAGCTTAATGTTACATTAATATTTGTAATTAATTTTATTTAATTTTACTAATAATTATGGTAAAAAATAAGTTAAACATATTATAAATTATAAATTACTAATTATAAATTATTATTATTAAAAATATGGATTTAATTTTTCCATATTACAATTATATATGTGTCAAAAATTGATTTAAATTTAATCTCGTAGGCAGGACGACATTGTGGGTTTTCAAAGTAAAAAAATTCCAAAAGTTTTTATGGTTCCATAACCAATTTTGAAGTGAAATTGATTCCATTGACATAATTTTTATTAAGGGATAAAAATATTATCCAATTAAACTTTAAATCCAATTTAAATTAAAATTTATCCTTATAAATAATTTCGATGAAAACACATTCTGAACTAAAATTCTATATTTTTAACTATTCAATAAAAAATGGAATGCTTCAAAAAAAATATCAAAAATTAATCCTAAACTAATTATTATAATTATATTTCAAATATGATGTTTAATTTTAGATATTAAATCATTTTAAGTGTAAAAACATAAATATAAAATGGATTCTCAATGAAAATGTGGTAAAAACACCTTTGTAAAAAATATAGGTTTTTATGTATAAATTAAATTTTGTTATTATGTTATGTTTATAAAACCTGATGGATGAATATAAAAAAATTGGTTGAATATATAACATTTATATTTCATTAGAATCATTCCCTAATTGTAATTAATTGTGTTTATTATGATAAAACGCCTTTTCAAGTATAAAAATAATAATGTTTCTTTTTCTATATTAAATGGGTTCTTATTATCATTTCCCATTAATTGGTAACCAATCTATTATGTTTATATTTATATAAACCAAAAAAATTCAAAATTTAGTCAATATAATTTATAACAAAAAACATAATGGCTAGGTTATATCATATTATATTAAATAATAATATTTTAAAAATACGTTATTATTTGGTGAAAATCGGTCATGTGTATAGCACAAGATATCGAAGTAGTATTCTCTTAAGTTGAAGAAAAGATATCGAGGAAGGTTTCTCTTGCATGTTATGTGAGATAATTCGGTGTTATTGTCATTTAAATGTATAAAATTTATTTTAACAGTAAATAGGTTATAATGTTTCCAGATATTATATTACCTTACATGTATGGTGTCACGTTCAATACATGCTATCGAATACAAAGTTCCACTGATTTTTGTGGTGTCATGATGTACCCCCTTAATATTGGGGAATACAAATTTTGAACATGGTTTCCCAAACATTGCAACCACCTAGGGGAAACTATGTACCCCGGACAGTGATCTAGAGGGGGTGCATAGTTAGGGTATACTGTTTTACTAACTGCGAAGTCATCAATAGTAAATCATGAAAACCTTAATTTTCAATTCAGAAAAGCATTTTTAATTTCAAAAACACCCCCTATTTTAATCTCCTTACATACCCAATCAACCCTATTAAAATATAATTGGTTGAGAAGGCTACCATTATTTTTTTGGCTCCACCAACCTTCGCCTTTGATGAATCAAATTATCTGAAGAATACTTGATACATCTTTGATAAGTGGATACACTGTTGTGTGGTTTATTCAGAGTTACCTTTCTTTAATCTTTATATGGTGTTATATTATCATATTATTGATAGATCTAAACATATTTAGTTCACATCTTGATTCTAGTTTTTGTTTCTTGATCTCATATGCTTTCATTCTTTGTTGGAGGATCTCATTACGGGTGTCGATTCTTGATTTTTGATTAGAGGAAAGTGGTTTCATAATTATTTTACCTAGAATTTAAAACATGAATTGTTATATTAAAATGAAATTAGTTTTTATTTGATTTAAAAACCTAAAATTTTTATGATTTTCATCTTGATTTTTTCTAGGGTATGAAATTGGAAGAAAATCTACCAATGGAATAGAAATGAAATTATAGGGTGGATAAATGAAAAAGGTTACTCAGATTTGGAAACTGTTTTGGTGAAATGATTTGTTGATTTGTATTAATAAATTTTATTGAATTAAAAAGTGATTTTAAATGGTATGATGTTATTCAAACCTATTATTTGGTTTTGAAAATAAAAAGGATAGATGAAAATTAAAATTTGGGATTTTTCTATGATTTGAAATGATTAATTTAAAATTTCAAGGATTGATTATGAAAGTGGATGTTATCTTGTGTAGTTAGTTGTTACTAGAACTATCATTCTTGGACCATTACTCCGTAATAATGGATTGATGATGAAAATTGTTAGTAAACAATTATTGCATAACTACCTATTATGGGTTGCCTTATTGGGGTTTTGATTACCCATTATAGGTTCCCCCAAAATGGGGTGTATTATTTTGTACACAAATAAATAGAGACATGATCACTATAATATGTATGAGGATTCCATTACCAAATAATCCCACATACCATGGGAATTTTTTACATGGTACTTGTTCTGCTTTGAGTTGTTTGACATGATTACACATGTCATTTATTTCTGAAATATTTTATTCTTGTAAATTTGATTGTATAATTTTCTTTATATAAAAGTTTCGTTTATTCCTATTTGAATGTTTTTTAATATATCTAGCCTATTTTTAAAGAAATATTGTTTTTCTTTAAAATATAGAAATGTAATCCCATGAAAACTTTTATTAATATTATTCTCATATCTTGTTTATTGTTTTTGGAATTTATTACATAATACATGGTGAGGAACTACTGAGATTTTTATCTCACAACCTACCTTTTCCATTTATAATTCGTATAATTACTTATGATAGGCCTGAGAAAAGTTAAAAAACCAATTGGAGGTGGTGGATGTTCATACCCCATTTGACTGTGGAGTGGGTTGATGTTTCATTTTAAATGTTTGAGTTTTATAATTTCATTTTGGCTAATTTGATGAGGTATTGATTTTGGTTTATCTATACTTATTTGGTTTCATATACATCCTCCATTTTTATTTTTTATCCTACTGACATGTAACCTTTAATCATACATTGTTTAGTGGAATATTCATTCTCTATTTTCATGATTCTTGGTGTGAGATGCCAAATAATTGGGATCCAGAATTCCCTTTTAGCTATGTGAGTGTAGGATAAGGTATTAGGGTACTTGGGAATATGGGATGTTTTATGATGATGTGGTATTAGATTTAGGTTAATTATATTTTATTTATGTTAGTATTCAATTTTAGATATCTTATTGACACATATGGGTAATTACAAGCAAGTGCTTGATCAATAGTCATTGTAATTAGTCTTAAGACACCATGGGTGGTCTGGGAAAGATATCATGATGAATAATTTAGTCTAATTATAGTCTTTTCATTACACTTTATATTGATAGTTTGGAATCAAAATCATTAAATCTTATCTTTGGGGATTAATGTTCTTGATACTCTTGTTTGAGTACTTGGATCTAATAAATCTTATGATGTCTCTAATGTTAGACGATGATATTGTGAAACCTAATGCCTCCATGAGGACATATTAAAAGTACATGTGAGGAAGCTTAATGTGAACAAAAATAGATGGATCCTCCTATGGACTAGAATGTTATTCATATTATTGGGCATGGTGTCTGAGCATGAGGATAGGCACCGACACCCATTCTCATTTAGGTTCTAGTTGTAGAACCTCTAAGGGATGAGTCCCATAATAATTCTCAATAGTTCCTTTTTTAGAATCCACCACAGTCCAAGGATTTAATAATCCTTAATAGGATAAGGATTGTTTGAGAATGATATAATTGTTTTTTCTGATTTTTGAAAAACATATAATTCAATTAAGGTGAAATTTTCCACCTTCAAGGTAGTGTTCCCTAGTGGGATATAGTGGAGTTTTATGGATAAAGTGATGAAGAATGATGTCTTAGAGTGAAAGGATATTAGGGTTCATCTGAATAATATGTTCAATAAAAATAATATGGTTTTGAACAATACTATAGTTTTTTTAAATCATTTAAGATACCGAGACCATGATGGATTAAATATACATATTTTCTGATATTTTATTGTTTTTACCAAATATTTTATTAAATGAGAAGATGAGGACTCAAAGGTTTTAGATGGGTTATTGGTAAGATATCTAGTATTATATTTTCTTTATGAATATTTATTCTTATACTATAGTGCTAGATAAGTCTTTGATAGTTGAGCTTGACCTATTTAGTAAGCCAGAGTTTACGTGAGTTAATTTTCTTCTATGTGGAAATTCTATAAGTTTTATTAAAGTAAATCAGAAGCAATATGAGTCACATAGTGGTTCTCGATTTTAAGCATTTTCTAGACTTCATGTAGTAAGCCATGGTTGACGTGAGTTACTTTTCACTTCACCCATGTGTTTATTACTAAAAACTAAACTAAGATAAATTAAAGAACAAGTATTAATTTCCAGGGATTGTTTATATGTTTGACTAGTTAAAAAGGGTAAGGTTTTTCTCAAAGATTGATCTCTTATATGGTTATCACTTGTTGAGAATAAAATAATATAAAATTCTAAAAACAACCTTTTGGGGAAGGTATGACCATTATAATCATTTTTTCTTTCCATTTTCCCGAATAAATTCTTGTTTAGTTATTATTTATTTGAAGAAGATGAATATCCATGTGTATCTTGAAGCATTCATGGTGGTATTTTTGGTTGACATCCTGGTTTACATTATGTTTGAGGACGATCATGTGTGTCATCTAAGAGCAGTTTTGGAATTGTTATTAAATCAACAAATTTATACCATGATATAAAAATATGATATCTTTATTTAGGAAGAGAAATTATTAGGATATGTCACCTCAAAATATAGAATCTCATTTGATACCAATAATATGAAATCTATTATGACATGGTAGGAAAAACATTACCCCATGAATCTCATTTAATAGGTCAAGCTCAACCATCAAAGACTTATCTAGCACTGTAGTAGAAGAAGAAAGATTCATAAATAAAACATAATATTGGATATCCTACAAATGACCCATCTAAAACCTTTGATTCCCCATCTTCTCATTCAAAGTTTATACCAAATATTTTATTAAATGAGAAGATGAGGACTCAAAAGGTTTTATTAGGACGTGAGTTACTTTTCACTTCACCCATGTGTTTATTACTTGAAACTCAACTAAGTTAAATTAATGAACAAGTATTTATTTCCCTGGATTGATTATATGTTTGACTAGTTAAAATGGGTAAAGTGTTTCTCAATGATTGATCTTTGATTTAGTTATCACTTGTTGAGAATAAAATAATATAACATTCAAAAAACCACCTCATAGGGAAGGTATGACCATAATAATCATTTTTTATTTTCATTTTCCTGAATAAAGGCTTGTTTAGTCATTATTTATTTGAGGAGCATGAATAGCCATGTGAATCTTAAAGCATTCATGGTGGTATTTTTCATTGAAATCCTGGTTTACTTTATGTATGAGGTGGATCATGTGTGCCATCTGAGAGCAGTTTTGGAAATGTTATTAAATCACCAAATTTGTAACAAGATATAAAAATTTGATATCATTAATTAGGAAGATTAATTATTAGGATATGTCACCTAAAAATATAGAATCTCATTTGATACCAATAATATTAAATCTATTATGACATGGGAGGAATAACATAATTTTTTTTTGATTCTGTGCTTCTTCGGTATAATAGGGAATTATCAACATTTTATAATGTAATTCTCAATGTTATCTTCTCTAATGAATGATCTCACTTTTAAGGGAGTAAATTTCATTTGGAATGATAAATCTAATAGTTATTTTGTTGATATGAAACATATTTTTCTCATTTATTCATTGGTGTTGGCTCTTCCAGACGTCAAAAGAGGTTATGTGGTATTTTGTGACACATCAGTTTTGGGTTTATGAGATATTCTTATGCAAGGTTATCACCAGGTAATATATGGTTATCGATGGAACATTTCACATGATAATAATTATCCTACGAAATATCTTGAACTCGAATCCATGATGTATGCACGGATGAGTTACTGACATTACTTTTTAAAAGAAAGGTTCACTATGTTTTCTAACCACAAGACCCTGAGTTATATCTTCTCTAAAAAATATTTTACACTCTATCAGATACATAGTATTGATTAATTGGAATCATTTAATTTTGAAATCTTCTATACCTTGGAAAAACAGAATGTTGTTGCTAATGCGTTGAGTAGGAAAATTCCAACCCGGTCCATGGAAAAAGTATCTAAAGAGTGGAACTTAATGGCTCTATTTGTACACTTTCATATAGGAGTCTAGGATAAGGAGGAAAAGGTAGCCTAGGAATGTTTCAGAACAATTCAACTCTTCTTGAGATGATTCATTAGGAAACTTATCTGGATGATGAGTTCCATAGAATTAGGGAATCACTTTTTTGTGTGAAGACCATTGTTGAGTAGTTATTCTACATAGAAGGGTATTCTATGTTTTTGGAATCAATTTTTTGTGTCGTTGTCTTGGAGAAATGATGTGATTTGATATTTCCATAATTCCCAAGGGCTATACACTCAATAAAAACAAACGTATTCTATGACATACAGTGATTATTTAAGTGAATATTTATAATATGTGACATTGCTAATTTTTTATCATTATTATACATTCCAAATTGTGTTGGAAGAGCACTAAAGACCTTTTGGTTTAAATCAAAAACATCAAGTGATGACTCGAAGGTGGTATGAGATCTCTATAGAATTTTTCTTGGGTTCCCATAGACTCTTTAGGAGAGAATTCGATATGGTTTATTGTTGATCGACTGACCAAATCCGCTCACTTCTTACCCCTTTATAATAAAACCATATTTAATGATTTTGGTAGAATATATGTGAAATATATTATTAATTTTCATGTAGTTTTATAGGATATAGTATCTAATAGGGATCCCCATTTTACGTCTCATTTTTGTAGGCCTTCAGGAGGTGATAGGATCTCACATTCTACGAAGTGCCACTAAACATTCATAGACGGATGGCCAGATAGAGAGGGTTATATATATTCATACAGATATGATCCATGCATGCATACTCAACATTGGTAGGTCTTGGGCTGTACATTGAATACTAGTTGAGTCCTCTCATAATAATAGATACCAATCTGAAATCATAATAGATCATTTTGAGGCCTTATATGGTAGTCCACGTAAATATCCATTATGTTTGGCATAGAATGGTGAAAATTCCTTGGTTGGGATGAGTTTTGTAAAAGTTATGACAATAATGATTCATTTGATTCATCAGATAATATTGATAAAGTAGATTTATTATAAATCATATGCTAATCATCATTATTAATTATTGGATTTCATTATTTGTGATTGGGAATTATTGATATTTTCAACTCGGTTGGGTCACTGATTGATCTGGGGAATGGGATGCATATTCATTATTTTTGGGAAATTGTTTGGTTATGTACGAGGTGGGTAAAGTATGTTTTTGTATTTTACTTCCACCACAATTAATGTCAATACACAATGTGTTCCAAGTATCCCTACTTTATAAGACTAATTATGAGCCATCTCATGTATTGAGCTGGGGGTGATCTTGAGGTTGAACCTAATTTATCTATGAGTGAACATAAAATCAATATTTTTTATTATAAGGCAATGATACTTCAAGGGAGGATGATATATTTTCTCCATGTTCTATGGTAGATTAATTTTTTATCTCAAGAGACATAGGAGGGGGAGGCACCGATGAGAGATTAGTGGCCTCATATATTTGATATGGAGATTTTTTTATGATATTTCTAGGGGAAATTTTCTTTTATAGTGGATATTTTTAACATCTCGCTAATTATTTCAGTTATACCTTGGTGATTGTTTTAATCCCCTTTGATTTGGGTTATATTTAATGGTTGTTCATAGTGAATTTGATGATTTTTGGACATTATCTAGGTTGTGCATGGTTGACTCATGGTTTCCTAAAACCATGTGTTCCACGAGGGAAAACCGTGAACCCCTTAATATGGGGAAATACACATTTGGCACATGGTTTTAAAACTTATGTGGCCACCTATGCAAAATCCTATACCATGGACAGTGATTCTAGAGGGGGCACATAATTATGGTGCACAACTCATCTAACTATTTTTACTTCCCCAAGAAATAATGCACGCTATAATTTTTATTTCTAAAAATTAATTTAAAAAAATGATTATCTGGTTTAAGAGCCTAACTTACCCACTCTACCCTATTATGATTTACAGGGTTGATACAGCTCCCTATAATATATTTTAGCTACTCTAACCTCATCCTTTGATGAATCAAAGTGTCATAGGAAGTCCTAACATGTCTTTGGAAAGGGGATATCCTCTTGTGTTGTTTCTTCTATTCTCTCATTATCTCTTCTTTATATAGTGTTGGATAATCATGTTCTTGATGTTTATAAACTCTGTATGTTTGGATCGTGATTCTATAATTGTTTTCTTGATCTTACATACATTCATTATTCTTTAGAATATCTCACTGCAACTATCTGTTATTGATCTTCAATTAATTATAGGTTATTGTAGAATAAATTTCCCTACAATATAAATCTTTAATAGAATTATAAAATTGAAATGTGTTTTTATTTGATTTAAAAACATGTAATTGTTATGATTTTATTCTTTATTTGAAAGGGGTATAGAAATTGACGAATAACCCCCCATTTAAATGGTATTAAAATTATTTGGTGGATTTATGAAAATGGATGGCTTGATTTAGAAGTAATTGTGATGAAATTATTTGCTTATTTATCTTTTGAATATTTATTAAATTGAAAAGTGATTTTAAATTCCATTAAATGATGAAAAATTATGATTTGTTTTTGAAAAGCTAAAGGAATGTTGAAAAATTAAATTGAGAAATTATTATTTAAAATGATTCAGAATAAATAATTTCCAATTTTATTGATTGATTTTTCAAGAACATGTTATCTTGGGTAGTGGAAATTGAGATAAAATTCATGTACCTTGACTCCCTAGATATTGATTGATGATGAATATTTTTACTCAAACAAATATGGCTTGATTTCATGTTAAGGGTTCCACTTTTGGGGTGTAGACTTCCTATTATGGGTTCCTTGACAGAGGGTGTATTTTTTTGGGCACAAATGAATATGGTTTCCCTAATTTTGGTGTATTTGTGTGTGTTATCTTAGCTAGAGATGTTATTACTATGAGATGAGTGATGCTTTTATTACCTGATAAGATGAATTACCACAGGGATCATAAAAATAGTTTTTTATTTTCTATGAGTTTTTTGACATGAATACAAAATCCATTTATTATTGACCTATTTAATTAATTATAATTTATTTTAATAAATTATTTAATATTAAATTTTCATTTAATATTATTTTAAAGTTTCTTTATATACATTCCATCTTTTTGAATAAATCATGTTTTGGTTAAAAATATAAAAATATGATGCCATGATTAGTTTCATTCAAATTAGTAGTATATCAAGTAGATTGTATATTTAATTTTTTTTATGGAATACTTGTTGAGGAAATATTGGGATTTTCAGCTCACACCCTACTGTTTCTATCATAAAATTGAATATTTTCTTCTTCAAAGTCCAAGTAAAGTGAAATCACCACTTGGAGGTGGTGGATGTCCCTGATCCTTTGACACGTAGAGTGGGATGCTAATTTCTTTTATATTTTTTTATCTTGATAGTTTTTTGGTAATTTTATGATTTAATTGTTTGGTTTTTGTTATATATGTGTAGTTTCTACTACTTCCTCCCATGGGAGTGTGGATAATACTAACATGTAATGTTTTATCATCTGATGTTTTGTGGAAAATTCATTTCCACTTATTCTTTTATAATGACAGGAGGTAGTAAAAAAATCATAGGATTTAGTGAAACCCTTTAGGATATTTCAATACAAGATTAGATAATAGGGTATCAGGGTATCCATGATTTTTTTTGATAATTTCATTAGTGTGTACGTGTGAACAATCTCTTCAATAAAGTGATGTGATTCTTTTTTCATCACTACATAACATGGATGATATATATTAGTTTACATTAAGAACTACTATTTTATTTATGATAATATGATAATTGTTTAATGGTAAAATCATACCTTCCTTATTTCTATATTGATCATTGAAAAATAGAAACATTACTCTTGTGTATATAAGACCTACCATCTCTATGATTTTAACATAGTTCATTTTTCATAACCATCCATAATAAATGATTTTAAAAGTATAATTGGAATAAAAATATGATAAATATTCCATTAATATCATTCTATAGAATATGGAATAATAACTACCTTGACTATAGTCAACATACCATAATCAGTTTTTACAAACAATCCAAATACATTCAAAACATCCAAAGTGAACTTAAATGATTTAGAAATTGTGTATGGAATGATTGTTTATAAAATAAAAGAAATTATAAATATGAAAATTTATTTTAAAAAAGTAAATAATAAAAATAAATTATTTACTTAAGAGAGAAAATAATGTATGAGATGATTTTGAATCAAGGTAAGCGATAGGTTAACTTAAACCATCATTTTAAATGTTTTAAAGAATTATTTTTCTAATCCTTCATTTCCATGTCCATTTTCATATAAATGATTATATAAAATTATTATTTATTATTAAATGTATAATAATGGTTATTTTTACAATATTTCACTTTATAGGAAGGTTTTTTATAAATGAATCTTTTTAAGGTTTTAGATAGTGGACTTTCTTTTAAAAAATATTCCTTTCATGATTTTTTATTAAATTTTTTTCTTCCATGTCTATATGTTTAAAATAATTTTATTTATGTTTTTATTTGTAACTAAAATATTTATAAAGGAAATTTTATATCTATTTTTACATTATTTCAATGATTTTTAAAAATGAATTTTTTACAAAATTTTTAACTTTATTTACAAAAGACAAAATATATGTTCACTTTTAATATATACGATGACCATGACTTTTCTTTTGACCATAATTGTTATTTAAATTTTATTTACTTTAAAATATTTAATGGAATATTGAAGGAAAATTCATCTTTCCCATTTTTTTATATCTATATAAAATATTTGTTTTTAAAATAAAATATTATTTTGATATCTAAAATATTTTTTCATATAGATTAAAAAGATTTTTTAATGGGTTGTACAATTAAAAGTTGCAATATTAAATTGATTAATTCATGTTATGGTCATTTTACATTGTTTATATGATTTTTTATCACTATTATAGCTTATGGGTGAGCTTTATGTAGCTTATATGATAGGTTCCCATAAATAGCACTCTATACAAAGGGTAATTATTATGTTTTAAATATAATTATATAGGGATTCGATCATATGGTTATTAAAATTTATATTATTTCTATAAAAATTCAGTGAAGATGATTTGTCATGGACCGTACATGAATTTAAATTATTTCTAGTGAGATTTCATGGAATTTTTTTATTTTCAATATACAAGATAACAAATTTTTTTACAAAAATTATTTCTATTTTTAGATAGAAATGTATTTTTTTAAGAAACTTGTTTTCACAAGTTTTCATATTTTATATTGGACTAATGGATTTATTAATTTTATATCCTTTACTATGCTTTCTTTTATGATCTCAAATTTTTAAATTGTTTTTTCACAGGTTTTAAGGATGAGTAATGGAAAGGAAGAAGCCATGTTGAAAGATAAAAATATTTTCCATGAAAAGAAATCTTGTTTTATTTTAAAAACGCTATTTTTTGGAAAAAAATATATATTTATAAAATGTGTCTACTTTTTAATATTTATAATTTTTATTTATGATTTATGAACTAATTAGCTAGAACTCATAACATGAAAATATCCTCAAATGAAAGACAATAAATTCATGACATAAAAATTATGTTAATTTAATTATTAAGGTCGAGTCCTTATATTTGGTATTAAGGTAATGTTTTTGATAAATTTAGAGGTTTTTATTCCATTTTATTATATGTTAAAAATCCTCTATAATCACATATGATAATATTCTTAGGATAATTATAGTTTTTTTGGATAAACATAATGATTTGAATTGGGGATGACATGGATAAGTATATATAAGTATTTTCATTTATATAATAAAGTTTAATAAATTTTATATTATATTCTAATACAATCCTTTTTTGTTTTACTAAATGTATATATCCATGTGGAAGAAAAATAAAATTGGAAATTGAAGAAACTGTGGTTGTTTTCATAATGTAAAACCGAACGGAATGGGATCTGTAGTGAAAAATATATTTTTTTGAAATATATATCCCTAGTTATGATTAAAAATGTTAAACTTGGTGAGTTTACTAACACACTAAATAATATAGAAATAAATCTCAATATAGGTTCAGGTGATAATCATAAAAGTAATAATATTCAATGACCTCTGTGTCAGGAATATGGGAAGAAACACCAATGAAAATTTATTAAAATGATGGGAAGATGTTTTGCGTGTGGTAAAGGAAGAAATAAAGTAATAATCCTACAAGAATCAAATGAAGTGTTTTGTTGTCACCATAAAGAGAAATAAAAATCAACCTTAGGAATTATTTTAATGTTTTAAATATAGGGATTATGGACATTATGAAAGAATTTTAACCATGGGGAAATCTCCAAAGCAGGATCAGTAAGACTGTAAAATAGATGTATAGAAATACATAATGCCATTAAAATTGATGATTGAGAAACTAATTTTTTTTTATGAATGGTATAAAATATATCATTTATTATGTTTTAAAATTATTAAAAAATAGTACATGATTTATTTTTGTGTTTTAGGAGGGCAGTATTAATGAATAAGATGGAAAAAGCATTGTTAGTGGATTATGAAGATCATTGATTGACTAAGGTGTCTACATATAGGGATTCAAGAGTTATAATGTGGTGATAGATTTTATGATGATAATAATTTTAATTGTACTGATATTATTTTTATGTTTTAAATTATGGGACAATTATTGAGTTTTTATTGATGTCTATGGTATATGTAGCCTTATTTTTAACGTATGAAAATGTTATTTTAGGGAGAATTTTATATTAATTTTGTAGAAATAAGTTTAAATTTATAGATAATCTTTAAGTTTTATATGATCATTGATGATTATGATTATTTTTAATATTTTCATCATATTTTACGGTAATATTATAAGAATTATATTAGTGTTGTAATTCCATGACCCAAGAATCCTAGTGCTGGTGCATTATTTTAATACATTGTCATTATAACAAGTAATCATATTCCGAATGACTAATCAGTTAAGCGGTATTTGAAAGTTGATTACATAAATGAACCTTATATTTAAATTCAAAAGGTAAAATACAACATAAGTTAACCCTTTGGTAATACCATTACTCTTCTAGATTAACCCTAAATATTAGTCATAATACACTTTTTTTTGAATCTTGGGAAAAATAAAACATATGAAATGGGTGAGCACAATTGATCAATAAGGTTAAGTGGACCACATATGTTAATATAATTAAATAATAATAAACCTTAAGAGAATATGTATATCTAAAACAAAAATCCTTTAAACATAATCATAATTATAATATAAGTGGAATAAATATTACCATTTAAATCAAACATATACATGGATATTATAGTAGTCTAATCTTCACATAGAATATCTACAACCGATATCATAATGATGGAATGCATAATGTTAGATGTCTGCACTATCAATATATATCCTCAAGATAGCTACATTCATGATCTATCCTTAGTGAAATATATGTAATTAAGGAGAAACCCATATTATTTGTTTCAAAATTTATCCTCCTGATAATTTAAAACTACTTGGATACAAATTTAAAGGGTTTGTCGCTACCTATTTTTGTTTCATGAAACCTACTGATGCATTGAGGGGATAAAATGGGTGATGCCTATCACTTAATAAGTCCAATACATTCAAAAAATTAAAATGGTGAAACATAAAGAATATAATCGTTTATATATAAAAATGGCATATGAAATACTCAAAAGCATAGATCAAGGAAAACTCTATGATCCCTGAAACGTATTCCATAAAAAATGTCCTACAAGATAACAGAGGATATGGAAGTGTATGAATGGTGAGATCCACCTTATATGAGAAAACAGTGTAACTTATCATTTGGTTCTGAAAACCCTCTCATGGAATCCTCCACGACCTCTATGGTATCTTCCTTGCCTCTGTTATTTCGGATTCTTCCAATCATCGCATGCATTATATGTCATCTCATCATCAAATAAATCCCCTAAACTATTATATATCATCCCATCACCCTCACTATCCTTACCATACATTCCATCCATCAGATCTTCAATTAATATTTTTTCAACTAGCAGTCCCATCATGACGTCCGGTTTTGGCACCAATGGGGAAAATTAGACAAGGGATATATAGTGATATCTGTACCTTTCCTCTCCCATTATTTATTGTAAATCAAATAAAATTATGGGGAGTTGATTGATATTTTACATACTAAATAAGTTTTTCTTTTGAGTAGAAAAAATTGATGAGGAATTAATACCGTACATAGATGCATGAATAGTTAAATCATCAGGTTGTATACCAGAGGAAAATGACACCACAACCAAACAAATAGATAGTGTATAGATAGGTGAAGAAGAAGCATGTGGCCTAACCAATCCAAAAATATCTTGTACATAAGTATGCACCATAGAAGAATGCTATGACACCCCAACCTAGATGAAATATTCTGCATAATGGCAGGTGTAGAACCAGGTGGTCCCTGAATTCCCTACACAGATTCCACATTAACAATAACTAAAGAATCTTCAAATATAATATTATCAAAGGCTCTATGGGAATCCATAAACTATTGAGATACACTATTAACACAAAAAGGTGTACTAGAGGGACCAAGAGGATTCCATAGCCTCCCAATTTCATAATAATTCATTTGAAACTAAGTCGATCCAAAAGATATTTCCCCTTTGGATAGGAAGTGATCTTATAATAACCTCGCAAGATCCATATAATCCAGGAATTAATTACTATCAACATCACCCCATATAGAGGAGGGATCACCATGATATGAAGAGGGAAAATACATGTATAATTCCCAGTCAACAGATGTGTAGAGGGAACACTCGCACCTTTAATACCATCACCATCACATTGAACATGTGTTTTTACAGCAACAACCTCAGTGAAGGAGGGGTGGCCCTAATTCAGATGGATTCCATGCAAAAGATTGAAATTTGAGGATGAAGGTGGAACCTTCATCCCCTCAATAATTCCCTTCTTCCTGTACATGGGATTAACATCACTAGTAGATGAAAGTTTAAACTTGTATTTTTAACCAGATGATTGTATCTTTTTCAGTTTGATCACTTCTACCCCTTATGAGAAATGGCCTTAACATGACTAAAAATTGGGCAATTAACACATAAATCTAGAACATAATCATGAAAGAATATTTTCATAGATGAAAATACTATTTTAAAATATTTAAAAATATCTTGATACAAATACCCCATTTTATTTAAAATCAATTATTCAAAAGTCACACAATAATAAAAGAATACATTTGAAAATATATTTTTAAATCAAAGTGTACCATAATAATTTTAAGAATTTTTTGGAATTAAAGTTTTAAAATGTTTATGTATATATAAATAAATCCTTAAAATAATTTTGAAAACATGTCCATTAATGAGAAATACTTAAATGAATAAATCATTAAAACATATAAAACAATGTTTTAGGTAATGAGCCACTTACATAAAATCGTAAAAATATTCCTTTTGAAACGATTTGAATGAAATTTAAAATGGACATAAAATGTTATTTATAATACATTATATATATATAAATAAATATGCATGATAATATCAAGAACATTGAAATGGAGAAATGATTAATTATTCATTCATTCAACGAATCCCATATCACATTGAACATTTAAAATAATAAGTCAAATATCTAAAATTGAATAACTAAATTCCATGAAGATAAATTTATTCATGATAACAAATATAAAAGTTTAATTATATTTTCCACACATAAGAAATAGATGGTGAAAATGACTTATATCTCATGAAAATTAAAAGTAAGATGAAATTGCACTTAACTTAGGTATGATAAACTCCTTAGATGTCCAAAACTCCAGTATAATGGTTTTAAAGATATTATTAATTTATACTAGAATCATAATAATATTTATAATATCATATATAATTAATTTATGACATTATATTACTCGTGTATTAATTATTTCAAAGTTAATGAATTTTTTTTGGTAATAATTGTTTTTTCATATCATAGGAGATTTTACTTGTAATAATTTATTGTGATATTTATATCATGAATTAATTATTTAAAAATTTTAAATCAGGAATTATATATCATATATATTAAGTATATAAATATATATAATAGATATATATATGGAATGGAATACACTGTTCATTTCGATGGTAGGTTGTACGTACGCATGGACATTGTTTCCATTTTCTTATCATAATGAATTGAAGAAGTTAAATTATATATATATATATATATATAATTCTGGTAGAATTAATATGTCATTTATTTAATAATTATTTATTATACATATATTTATAATCATTCTGTAATGGCTATAATAGATGATTAATCTCATCATGTTGTTGAGACGGTAGGTCGTATGTATGCATGAGCGAAGACATCATTCTGTAATGGTAAAGGGTACAGAATTCGATGAAATATGAATTATAAAGAAGAAATACCAAGTCCTATTTATTATTTACATCCTTTATGTTAATAATTATACACATTGAAATAAATTATAGATGAAAAATAGTTTACACCACATTGTATAGATACAAACCCTTACGTATGTATGCATGGTGATATAGTTTTCCATAGGATGGGTAAAATTCGGATTATGGTTTTCCCATAATCATAAAAATATTTCATAATTTAGAATATTGTGAATTTACCATTACTTTATGGAAAAAACGTAAGAAAATCAAGTAGAAGAAGAAAATAACTTTGAAAGAGATAGGAAAATAGTTACCTTTTTTGAGTGTCTCCTTTTGATTTGCACAAAAGTACTTCTTAGTTTGGTTTTCTACCCAACGTATTTCCTATAGGATGAATTGTGGGATTTTTAATGAGAAATTGATAGGTTTTTGATGAACTAAATGTATTTAGATTTTTGAATAAAATATATGGATATGTTCTCTTTCATAAGAGATAAGCGGGTCACTTTAAGAAACTCAAAAACTATTAATTTATTATAAATTAATTTTCGATTTTAAGTTGCATCAAAATGAATTATTTCTAAGGTGTTGTAAGGATGGGTTGATATAATTTCAATAAATTTTTATTATACTTATTTAAGTCACATAATTAACCTTATATTTTGGATTTTACCCTTAGTTAAACAATTTAACTCTTACCATAGAAACTTGTCTTTCTATACTATATAGTTAATTTAGTAACAATAAAATAAAAAAACCCCAGTTGGAACATTGATGAAATATTTATCATTATGTTATTTATTTTAATGAATTATTGATATTATGGATTTTGAATCATTTAATAAAATAATGTTTATTTTAAAATCCCATTTCTATCAATTTTGACAGAGTTTATTACTAGAATTTTTAAATATTCATAAAAACATGATTCCTTTGAAAAAACTAAAAACAATCATCCCTAACATGAAAAATTCATTGAAAAAATTTGTGGATAGAAATTTCATTTTGAATTGATATTTATTTTAATATTATTAATATCATTTATCTGATTCATTCCTTAATAAGTCAATTACTGTGACATCATTATGTAACCATTTAATTTAATTATATATTTTATAAAATTATAACTAAATTACCATGATGTATATAAATTTTTTATCATTATAAGAACTACTTATACAAAAATTTGTATTATATATAAATATATATAAAAAATGATTCAGTTATTAAAATATGAATATGATATTTTTAAATCTTTTTTAAATAAAAATCATAAATGTCACAATATAACACTAGTGTCATAAAAAATGTCATAATTTTTTCCAAAGTTTGATTTTGAATAATAGAATTTGTCCAATTTAATTAGGAAAAAGGATATAGTAAATTTATAGTATTATAATTTTATTTTTAAATTTAATTTCCATATTTACCTATAACTGTGGTAAATAAAATTCAAAACATACAATTAATCATATTTATTTTTATCATATTAGAACAAATTTTCCATACTAATTAGAACCATGTATGTCCTTTTTTTAAAATTCAATTGAAATAAGTAGAAAATTTACGTTTAATTTAAATCCAGTAAATGTGGCATGAAGGTAGGTAAAAGAGACATTCAAAAGATAAGTAATTTTATATATCTATCTTTATTATAATAATGATTGTATTTACCAACATTAGATTATTATATTAATTATTTATCTATTGGAACATTAAAATTATTTTAAATTAAATTAATTATTTAAAATAAATAATCAGTTTTTTACTATACTGTAGAATTTTTTCTATTCATCGTAATTTGAATATTTTCAGAAAAATACAAAAAAATAACCCTAACCTATTTTTTGATATTCCAAATTCCAAATTAATGTCTATTTTTTAAAAAAATTATAAATTTCATAATGCGGTTAATAATATTCATACCCACTTTTTAAACGGCTAATTTAGTATATCATGGTACGCTCAAACTCAGTCTTGCATGGAACAAAAGCTATTACGGATAACATACCATGAAATATTAGGTTATTAAATTATCCCCTATAATAAATTGCATCCTCAAAATTTCCAAATTCAGGTTCAGTATTAAAGGATTGACTATTCAAAAATTCCTTTATGGAAATCCCACATCCGAACAACGATTGATAGAAGGCCTAATTTAAAATAAATAAAATAAATTATGAAAGTTAATAGAGATAATACATAGAAGGGATCTTTGTTGGAAAACAAGGAATTGAAATTAAAATTTAAAAATCACATTCTGATGGAGAGTGGTGGAGAAAATTATTAGGAAACACTAAACAACCAAAAGCTATAAATATTTTAAGATCCTTGGGAAATTTTGATTCTTTGCAAAAGAAAATACTAGGAAATTTTTTTTGGTTTCAATATCCTTTAACTGGAGTTGAAGAATAATTTTACTATTCAGATAATAAAATCCTTTTTCTTTCCATGTCATAAGTATACTCTCATCCTTTACTTGTGTGTTTCTCTATTTTCACTTCTTCCCATACCCCTATAAATGAATGTTCAAAATGAATTTTTCATGCCTCAATCACTTTTGGTAAATTATAAGGCCCACATGTATTTCTTTACTTCTCTAAATGATTACTGAATCCAAAAAGGTTTTCCCAATGTATCCAAAAAAATCCTAATTTAACCATAAATGATAATATACAATGCTGAATGTAATCCATTCCAACCTAAAGGATTTACAAAAGTACATCTATACAAATTAACAATGTAAAATGTTTACTAAATTTCAAAAATAAATAATAACATCAGATTCCCTAAACAATGTAATGAATCACTTATTGATAAATACCTTTATAACCTCAGAATCCTTAATGAAATAATTCAAGATTCGAAATAATTGATGATGATGTACATTTGTAAAATCCATATATATCTCATGAATCTTATAACCATTGAACCAATGAAGTAATAATTATTGAATCCAAATAAAATATAAACATAATCATTCAACGTTATTCTTAAACCATTAACTACGCTTCAACATCATATTCCATAATACCTCATTCATCTCATTTTTATATTGTATCCTTTTCTATATTACCAGTATAACTATTGTATTTATAACCTTCCTGATTATAAATATTGATTGAAACTCAACACATAAAGTGAAAACACTAGTTATAGTGATATAGTCATAATGAATCATTTATATGATCTCTAAATTTTTGAATCATCTTCTGGATCCATTTTTTCATAGGATTAAACTAGGTTATCAATTACCAATTTTTAGGGATGATATTTTATTCTTAGATATATCCTCAATGTCATTCGTAGGTAATGTTATCTAAAATATGTTTTCTAAATCATGTTTTCAAGGTCCATTCAAAATTTTATTTGATACTAACTATAATCCCTTGACCCTAAAATCATGGAGTCAGTGCATTATTTTAATAAATAGGCATGATTACAAGGAATTAAATCCTAAAGGACATAATTTTTTTGTATTCTTGAAAAATATATTATATAAATGTACCTTACATTACAATTCAAAACATAAAATAAAACATAATTAATCCTTTGATAATTCCATTATTGTCCTAGTCTATCCCTACATATCAGATAAGATAAAATTCTTGAAATCCTGTTAAAATAAACCATAGGAAAGGTGTGATATCAGATTGTTGATATGGGTAAACGTATAGTATAGATATTATAAATAAACAATCATATAATATAAGGGAAGATGAATAAATAAAACAAAATCCATTTAAACATAATCATGACCATAATATGGAAAGAATAAATAATACCATATAAAATAAATATAAATATGGATATTATACTAGTTGAATAATCACATGGAATATAAATAACTAATTTCATAATGAGGGAATGCATAATACTAGATGTCTGCACTATCAAAATATATTCTTAAGATATCTACAGTCCAGATCTATCCTCATGATTGTTTATGTCTATATGTATAAACCCATTAGCTATGTGTGAATATATATCCTCCCTACAAACAACTACTTTCATGATCTATCATTGTGATATTTTAAGTTTGTGGGTAGAAACCTGTTTGATCTAGGTCAAGATCTATAATCCTATGAATTTAAAACGTCATGGATACAAACATGAAGGGTTTATCACCAACGTTTTTCATCTCATGAGACCTACAGATGCATCAATGGGCTATATTGGGCCTCTTCCATCACTTAATAAATCCAATAAATTCATCATATGAAAATAGTGAAAAACAAACAACACAATCATTCATATTAAAAACTAGTATGCAAAATACTTTAACCATAAACCATGAATGATATATAAAAAGAACAGGGAAAATCAAACTAATCATAAACCATTAAAAATATAGTAAATAACATCATAACAGATCAATATCAGATATGAATAAGATACAAGAACAGATTTTGAAAAAGATTAAATTGCTATATTAATATCATTTAAAAGTATCTTGATACAAATCTTGACTTTTCATTGAAATAAATTATTCATAAGTCATGTACTTATAAAAGAAGACATTTAAAATTAAATTTTAAAATAAAAGTGTCTCATACCACATTGAAACTCTGAAATAGAATAAATATTTTAAAAAATTCATTCCCATATAAATAAATCCTTGAAGTAATTTTTATAACACAGACATTAATGAGAAATATTTAGAAGAATAAATACTTAAAATATTTAAAATTATATTTTTGTTAAAGTGTTCCTTACATAAACCTTCAAAATATTCCATTTAAATTTTTTTGAATTAAATTAAGAATAGACATAATATTTCCATTACAATCATATATATAAATATAAATAAATATTAATTATAATATCAAGAATATTTCAATAGAGAAAGAATTAATTATTCAAACATTCAAAGTTTCCCATACCACTTAAAAAATTTAAATAATAGCCTCAATATATATAAATTAATATTTAAATTCTATGAATGTTAATTAATTTTTGATATAAAATATAATATTGGAAGTACAAAAACCATTCACAAGAAATATTTGGTGATCATGGCTTATATCTAATGAAAATTAATGGTGAGGCGGAATATCCCTTATCATAGGACTGATACACTCTGTAAAAGTATAAAACTAATATGTCATAGTTTTAAACATTTTATTAAATTCTAATATATTAATAATAATATTTATTATTTCATCTATGATTCATTTATGACATTATATTACTTGTTTATAACAAATTTCTATGTTAGAGAATTATTTCATGTAAAATTTTCTTTTATTTTCGTATGTGTTTTGACTTGTTATTCAAGATTGTATTTTTTATATAATGATTTACATATTTATATAATGTAAAACATGAGTTATATATCATATATATTCAGTATTTAAATATATATAATAAATAGATATATGTAATGGAATACATCATTCATTGAGACGATAGGTCGTACGTACACGTGAACGTTGTTTTCATTTTCTTATCGTATTAAATAGAAATAATAAAATTACACACCCACACACACACACACATATATATTATCCCAACATCATTATTATGTCATATATATCATAATTATTAATTATATATATATTTATAATCATTCTAAAATGGTTTTAATGGAGGATGAATGTCATCAAGTCTTGGAGATGATAGGTTGTACGTACGCACGAGCGACGATATCATTTAGTAATGGTATATGGTATGGAATTTCATGGTTTATGATTCAAATAAAAAAATATAATAACATATTTATTAGTTATATCATTTATATACATCTTTATATCCATATAAATAAAGTATACAAGAAAAACTGTTTAGACCTCACCATAGAGACGGTAAGCTGTATGTTCCCACGAATGGTGATATTGTTTTTCATAGGATTGGTAAAAGATGATTATGGTTTTCCCATAATCATAATATCATCTTAAAATATATTATATTATGTAGTTATTACATTACTGTGGAAACAACATATGAAAATGATGTCGAAGAAGAAAAGAACACTGAAAGAGTTGGTAAAACAATTACCTCTTCTTCGAGTGTCCCTTTTTTATTTGCACTAAATAACACTTAAGAATAGATTTATTCCTAATTTATATCCTCTTGGTTGAATTAAGGAATTTGGGAGGAGACATGGGAATGTTTTGAACAAGAAAAATAGATATAAATTAGTGAGTAAAAAATAATTATAGGTTTCCTTTTAAAATAGAAAGAAGGTTCACTTTAGGAAACTGAAAAACAATTAATATATTATAAATATATTTGGAATTAAAATTGCTCCAAATTAAGTTATTTATAAGATGAGATTATTATGGGTAAAAATAATCTCAAAAAAATAACTATAGATATATTTATTCCCCAAATTTAACCTTATTATTGGGATTTAACCCATTGTTAAACAATTTATATTCTACCATAATAATTTGACTTTCTACACTATACAGTTAATATAGTTATAATAAATTACCAAATGAACCCCAATTATATCATTTATGAAATATTTATAGTTATTCTTGTTATTTGGAGGAATTATAGTTTTTTATAAATTTTTATCATTTAATAAAATATAATTAATTAAAAAAATTCATTTATGTCAATTTGGACACAATTTATTATTTGACATTATAAAAACTTGTAACAATAATAGTCCTTATAAAAAACTACATTGACTCATCCTAAACATTTCATATTAATCTAAAATAAAAAGGGGTCACATAAAATATCTCAGATTATATATATTATAATATTATTAATATCATTTATTCGATTCATCCTGTAATAAATCTATTACAACATCATCATTGTGTCACCATTTAATTTAATTATATATTTTCAATAATTATAAATAAATTACCATGTTTTACATAATCAATTTATATTTATAAATTCTATTTACAGTCTAATTAATCTTTTATATAACTCTATTTTATAAATTATATAGTTAATAATATTTTAATATTACATGTTTAACTCTTTTTAAAATAAAATAGAATAAATGTCCTAATATAACACAAGTGACATAAAAAGGATCATATTTTTGACCTAATGATGACTTTTTGTTGAAAAAAACTAATCCAGTGAAATTAGGAGAAGTGTTAAGGTGATTTTAAATTATTTTTATATTATTTTGAACATTAATTACCCAATTTACCTTTTACTGTGGTAAAAAAGTTAAAGGTTACTATTAAAAAAAACCATTTTTGATCCTAGTAGATAACATTTTTATACTAATTAAAACTATTTTTGTTCATTTTTCTATATTCAATTCACAAAATAAGTAAAACTGTGTTTAATGATAATCTCATAAATGTCATTAGAAGGTGGGTAAAAGTGACGTTCAAAAGATCAATAATTTTTTAAATCTACTTTTATTATTTGAATGATTACAATGAGCCAAATTGGATTAATATATGCATTATTTATCTATTTTTACTATAAATTTATGTTAAATTAAAATAATTATTTAAATTAAAAAGTTGTATTTTAACAACAACACAGTATTTTTCATTTTCCATCAAAAATTAAAACCGATCAGAAAAATAAGAAAATCAACATAAGAAATTTTTGATATTTTCAATTCAAAAATGAGTTCTATTTTGAAAAATAAATTTTATAAATTTCATAATTTCGTTAATAGTATTAATAACTGATTTTTAAATGGATAATTTAGTTTAAAGGGGTATGCTTGAAGTCGGTTTTTAATGCTACAAAAGCTATTGAGGATAACGTAACATGAAATCTTGGGGTTTTACAAGTATAATTTAAAAAAAGGAAAAAACTAAATCTGGAAAGTTTGGGGATTATAAATCCATAATTTAATGGTGATAAGGGTTTATCACTTAACACAGGCCTTTGTGATGACAAAGTTTTTATGACATCATTATTTTTCACTCAAATAGTTTGATAGGTAATGATTAATTGTTTTTGGGAATATATGATTTATTGTATATTTAACCATGGGATTGAAAAGTGATTTTGTGATTAGGTGATTATTGTTATATTAAAATAAGACCATATTTTTATGAACGTTATTTGATTAAGGTAGACTGACCATTATAGTATTCTATTTAAGGAATAAGGGTTGAATTATTTATTAGAAGTTGACAGGATTTCACAATGTCTTAATGGAGATTCCTATTATTTTTTTAAAGATAATTAGTATATATTATATATTATATGATTATGGCATATACATTATCTTATAATGAGACTGCAAAAATGGATGGTTATTTTTGAATATAGATGTTTAATCAACATCAGAATAATATGTGATTAAAACCATATGGTTTTGAGTTTTAATATTAGTTTAGAATATTATGAATGATTTTAAAGATAGTTATTTATAGAATGATTTGTTTCAACTTTGGGTATCACTATTGAATTGTAGATATTAATGATATGAATTTTTATTCATTTTGGTAATTATCATACCTTGTTTTAGACATTATTTAATGTATAAAGAATGGACGGATAGATTTTAATTATTTTTTTGAATTACGTGATCCTTTAGAATTTGATTTTAGATATCAATACATAAAAAATACATCTTCAATACACATCATTTGCAGAAAAACATGAGATTCTGTTGGAATTTAGTTTTACTTATGAAGTAAATATAATTCCCTATGTTCTTAGTTATGATGGTAAAAGAATTACTAAACTCGAGGAAAAGGATCCTGAAATAAAATTTTCTACTATTAAAAAAATGTTTATGAAATTAATATTCTTTTTCACACCTCTTTGGTTCATGGTTTTTTGGTTTTCTAATTTCTCACAATCCTTCACATTCTTATGATTAATGATATTTGTCACTCTCTATCATTATTTTGGAATTAAACATTTCTCTATGCCTATATTTTTACTTATCACCAATTTTTTCAATTTTGAAACATAGTTATGAGTTATAATAGGTGAACTTCATATTTTATTTTCTCTCTTATCAAGAGGATGTTTCACGAACCCTTTTTATGATATGGGATTTTTTAGAAATTTATATTCCAACGTAAAACCTCTAATTAGTTATATAAATTTTAAATTGATATGATGAAATTTATTAGGGGGGAGGATGTGACACCAAATTATTTAAAAAAAATTTGTTAGATAGTGTACAATGCATGAAATACCAAACATTAACTGACCATAAAATATTGTTATTTTAATATGTATGTTACAACCTTGCCATTGTTTTAGGGTATGACTCATATTAACTAATTTATGTAATATTTATATAGATATAAATATAAATTTACAACTCAATATAATTTATTTATAAATTCTTAGTAAATAAACAATACATTTTTTATTAAAATAATTTTTTTTAAATATATATTTTCATAAAAATTATTTCTATTGATTTTGATCAGAAAATTATAAATTATTTTATAAAGATTTTATAAAAGTATTCTGTTAAAATAAAAATAAATTTTGAAATCATCATATAAAAATTAGCCTAAAGTGAAATTTTTTTATTCTTTGGGAAATATTGAATTTTCAGTGAATAGTGAAAATATTGAATTTTCAAATATCAATTTTTTCAATAAGTTATGTAATTTTAATGTGATATTATAATTTAAATTTTATTTTAATTCTCTTAACTACTATTAATTATATTTTATTTAATTAATTACATTCTAATCATCTTTATTCTCTATTTTAGAATATGATTATTTTTGGGTTTAAAAACACTTTTTTTATAAAAAATGTTTTAAAGAGCATAATATTTCTCCATTTTAGATAAGTATAATAACCAATAATGATGAATTATTTAAATTATATATATATATATTATATCTATTAATATTATTTTAAATTCATATAATGGAAATTACTTGTCATAGAGATAATATAAAATCATTATATTCTTAAAAATATATTTCATGAAAACCCATTTTTATCATATAAGCGGGTTTAATTTTAAATTAACTTCTTACATGTATAAAAGATAAATTTAGTAAAATAGATCCCCTATTTGGAATCAGAATAATTAATATAATTTAATAAGTATTATTGAGTCGGGATTTTAAATTCTTACTTTTCCATTTCTTTAGTTTTGGAAATCATAAACACTTTTTTAAAAATTCGCTTACTAACATTTTATGTCCCAAGTTTTTTAGATTGTTTTTATAGAAAAAATATCTTTTAACATACATAGAAAAAGTTTTAATTTTTTATAAATATAATCTCATCATTCATTATTATGGTCATCAGATTGAGTATGTGTTTTATTTGTCAAACACAACTATAATCAAACCAAAAGTTAGTCTTTTTTCATGTATATCGTACTGAAAACATACATATCCATGATAGATATTTTGGTACTGAAACAATTGGACAAAAACTTATACGTTTTATTATGTTCAAAATAGATGAGTATGTTCATCAGATTATCGTGTATTTATAATCAAAATATATAATAATTATTTCTATCATAAAGAATTAATTTAGCACTATAATCCTGTTAAAACAATGTGGGAAATTCATTTATGCCTTAAAATTATGATATGTAATTATTTAGATATATGATGGGATTGAAAAAAACTCATAAAAATGATCATTTAATTATTTCCTATAAATAGCAAGTCATTTGAAGAGTTTGGTGATTATAAATATTTTCAAATCATGTCTTTGGGCGTTTTCTCTATGTGAACATAATTTTCTTAATCATTGAAATATGTTAGAGGGTTATAGTTATAAGGAATCCTTTCCAGGTAGTTCCCTTTTGAAATTTTGATTTTTTATCACACATCATATCATTGTTATGATCTATGGATTCTGGTGATAGGAAGGAATTGAATCAGATCTATCAGATCAAGGGCTTTTGGGGAGAGGACAACATACACCGATCATCTTATTGAGGGCTTCCAAGGATAGGATGATATAGCTTATTCTGATCTTCATATCGATGGATTTCATTATACGGAAGGATAGAATTTACTATAAGTATAAAACTGTGGATACATTTAATTATGGTTTTTTTCTCTATTAATAATAATGTTAAAATATTATTAGCATTTAAATAAATCTTGTAAGTCATTCTTACAATTATTGGCTATTGTATTGCTTTTTTTTACAAGTTTCAATTCTATTGTCCACATTATATGATGTTAATCATTATAATAATCTTTCTAATACTCTTTTTTTATCTGTGTTAATGTGAATATAATAAAACATACATTCATATTAATCTTATCTACTATGATTCTAATTATTTTATTTTGATATAATCAGATGTTATCTGGTTCCAATTTTGTTATCCATATAATCAGACTAAGTTAGAGTTCGATAAAAACACCTTTAGAGGTATTGTGTTTTTTTATTAAAAGGTTTTTTAAACTAATTTTCACCCCCTATTGTAATTATATCCATCAAAGCTAATATTATGATCTTATAAGGACAACTCATTTGTGGGTAATTGTGAATAGTATTGGTAGTAAATATTTATTACCATAATAAATGTAAAATAATTTAATTAAGGTTAAAAATAATTTGATAAGGACTAAAAATGATTATAATACTTGACTAAATTTTATTTCATGAGCCTATTTCTTATATATTCATCTAATAATCGAATATATTACAATTTTTTCCATATATCCATGATTATGACATTAGTATTACTTTATATAAATAATAGTAATAAATGTATCATTCTTGTATTAAATATATATAATATTTTATGGTAGGGATAAAAAATCATTAATTTTTTATAAAATATTCATTTTAAAGTTAAATTATTTGTATTCATCATTGAAATTTATTTCTAATTTTTGGAAACATATAATATCGTTAAATTCCTATGAAACATCGACAGATCGAATATTTCATAAAATGGAAAAAAAAATAAATGATCTTAAAAATATGAAAATTTATATAAATAAACTAAATGTTTGAATTAAATGATAATTTTGATATTTATAACATTTTTTGAATGTGTGAAAAGTATATATTCAAATTACATCCTCATAGTAATTCATTTAATGTAAAATTAAATAAATTGTGTAAAAATGTTAATTAATGATAATTTATAAAAAAAAAATATTTTATTAAATGATTTAAAATTTTTAAAATAAATATATTTATCCAAGTAATTATTATATTTTTCAAAATAAAAACCATGGTCTAATTATATGTTAATTATTTTTAATCGCAATATTGACTCGTAAAGAGTAAAAAAATAGTTACCATAGGTAGAAACAAAAATGGTAAAAGTGAGAAAACATATATTTTAAAGAATATCATGTGTAAAAAATGTTTCTTTTTTTATTGTAGGTATTTCACAACTATAATAAATAATTTCTTAGTGTTTGCGGAAGATGGTTTTAGGGTGACCCCTACATTATTTAATATCTTTGGCTACTTACAAAACTATCACTCCCCCAACTTTTAAAAGGCCACCCTCTCTCCTCCCCTATATACAGTTACAAAGCATTTTGGTTCATCAAATCCATACCAAAATACATTCCTCACTCCCCCCACCCCATATTCTACAGTCCTGGTATTCTATTATAAAACTTTTTTATGAAGGATTTTGGTGTGAACATAAAGAGACCATCCAAAAAAGATATATTGTTCTTAACCGAGCATTTTATTTTATTTATTATTCCACATAATTAAAATATTATTAAACCATACTGATATCAATATTTTTGTATCTCCCACACACTGTGATTTTATTATTTTAATGGAATAAACTAGATTTATCTCCTCTTTTATAAAATCATAAACGAAACAATTATATATATGTATGGTAGACTACTGCCTCAGGAACTAATGTAATTTTTTTCAATAATTGACTCTCACGAATTGTTTTAATTATGGAATTACTGTTTATATATAATATTAATTAAATATTTATCATTGTTAATGAAAATGTTTAATTTAATTTAATACGTTTTAACTCACTGAAAAATGGTAACATCTGTCATGCATACGTGTAGACTACAACCTCCATGAAGTGACTTGATTATTTTTCAATCACTATATTATATGGATAAAATATATAAGCATATTTTAAAATAATAATATTAAATTTTTCATATTATGATCATTTTTTAATATAAAATTATACTTAGTATATATACATAAATATCATGGGAAAATGTAAATGTTACCCAGTTATACGTACTGTCTACCATCGCCTTGATTGTAACATAGATAATTTCTGTTAACCATATTTAGTGATCAGTTTTCAAAGTATAATGTATTTATAAATATGATAAATTTTTCATTAATATTAGTCTTTAGATAAATGAATAATTAACTATTCTACCATATTCAACAAATAGAATTCACTTTTAACATATAAGTCGAATACCATAAAAACTTTCAAAGTGAACATAAATTATTAACTAATTGTGTATTTCAGGGTAAGCGATAAAATATAAGGAATGATAGACATGAGAAATGTTCTAAATTTATTAAATAATTAAAATAATTTTATTATTTATAAATATAAATAGTTTACGATAAGATTCAGACTCAAGGTAAAGGATATATTAACTTTAAACCTCATTTTAAATATTTTAAAGATTTATTTTTTAAATCTTTCTCTTCAAAGTACCTGTTATTATACATGTTTCATTAAAATTCATATTTATTCTTAAATTTATGATAAAGATCATTTTTACCATATTTTAAGTTTTTTACAATGTTTAGAAAATAAATCTTTTTAATATTTTATGTAAGGGTGTTTATATTAAAAAATATTATTTTAAAGATTTATTTTATAACTCTTTTTCTTCCAAATCCATTTTTTAAAAATTATTTTATGAAAATGTTATATGAATATAATATATTTATAAAGGAAATATTTATGAAACATTTTATTTTATTATAAATAATTAAAAGGGTATCATTTTTATAGAATGTCTGACATTATTTAAAAGAGGTTAAGGGAATTTTCTATTTTAATGTATACAGAAAAAATGAATTTTCTTGATGTCATAACAATTATTTGATGATTGGATTCATTTCAAATAATTCATTATTTATTCAATAAAACCCATATTTCATTTTTATGGGAATTGTTTTATTGAAAATGGGTTTTTAAAATAAAATACTATTTTGATATCCAAAAGATTTTTGTATACAGGTTCAAAAGTGTTTTTCTAGGGTTTTATGATGATAAGTTACATGACTAAATTATTTTAATCATGTTTTAGTCCTTGGAATTTTTTATATGATGGGTTAATCCCCATTATATCTCATTGGTGAGACTGATGTAGCTCTAATTCATTGGGTAATGATTACGTTCTATAAAGAATTATATTAGAAGTCTGTCATTTTGTTCTTATAATTTGTTATTATACTGTAAGGTTTCTATAGTGATGATTTCCCAATGAACTGAAATTTTTTTTTATAATTTATAATGAGTTTTAATTGATACATTTTTATTAAAAAAAAATTATTAAAAATGATATTATTAAAATAAATATTATTACCTTTCCAGGTAAAAAGATATTTTTTAGAAATGGTTTTTATGGTTTTCATGTTTTTATATGGACTAATAAGTATATTTTTCATGTCCCTTAATCATATTTTTGTACTCATCCCAAATTTTTAAAATATTTTTCATAACGATAATGGATTTTTAAAGGAAATAATAATCCAAGTGAATAGTCGAGAAGATTTATCAGGAATTGAAAATTTGTTTTATTTTTAAATTCATATATTATTTGAAAAATAGTTACTGATTAGAAAATTCCACTTTTTAATATGTGGCATTATTATCTATGTTTTATATACATATTCTATAAAATTATACACTTGAAAAGGTCATCAAAAGTAATAGAATTAATTATTGACTTAGAAATAAAAAATTCAAAATGGTAAAGGTTGGGTCCTTATAGCTTGATGCAATATTACCTATTTTTTGAGTTGATTTTATAATATGGATTTTATTTTTTATACCCACCAATTTTACATCTATTTTTACAAGAGTTGTATTTTATTTATTTATTTTTTAAACTTTCATATTTTCATTTTTTAGTGTTTCATGGGTAATGTTACATAAATCATATTATTAAATTAAGGGTAATAATATTACAAAATATCCAATGGTTACATTATATCCATTTAAATAAATTGCATCCTCATTATTCCAATTATTGATTACTAATAAAGATAGATCTAGATATTACCAGTCAATATATAGCTTTGAATGATATATCTATCTTATTATCTAAATCTATATTAAGATAGTAATATTTTCCTCAAATAACAATATACAATAATATGACTAGGCATGTACATATATTAATCATTTATTTTACGGAACAACCCCTTTCAAGAATAATATACATCCCCAAAGATTAAAACCCTTGAAAAAAAATTCAGATATTGTTATGAAAATTGATTCTATATTCAGCCATCAATATTTATTATCTAGTATTTCATAAAATCACGTACTCTAGTATAAATACCATGATTCTAAATTGTGATTAACCTATAAAAATGTAATGAATAAAATAGCATTCATAAGGGTACCAATACAATCTTACATACTTATTCCCAAATAATTTAATACATTATTACTTCAAAATCAAGAATATATTAAACCTACAATTTATAATCAACTACATTTTTTCAATATTTATATATAAAAGATGACCTTAAATTAAATCATTCTTTAGGGAATCAATACTATTGAATAAATTTTTACAAACCTTTAATGTTGAACCACTGAATAATAATCTTTAACCATCTTATAAAATCCTCAATAACATTTATAATATAGAAAAACATCACTCCACATTGAAATTAGATTATCTCATCACGATTTAAATTCTATTATGATATTAGACTCCCAACATTAGTTAACACTATAAGATTAAATTTTTAATTATATACTATGCTTTAATCATTTATGTGAGATCCCCTCCATGGATTTAAGATATAGGGGTTTCTAGAAATGATACATCTTCAACGTCATTATTGTGATCCTGATTTACCCAATGTCTAAAACCAAAATGATTATGAAAATATAAAAAAATATGAATATGAAATCCCCAATTTAAATTTTTATTCTCGAATGAAAACTTTATTTTTTAACATATATTTATTTTTATTCAACCTATAATCTCTTCATTCAATCCTTGATATTCCATGGTGATTTTTTATTATGTTTTAAACATAAATTTTTTTAATAATCTCATAAAATCCTTCATAATGGTTCATAAAGAATATGTGAATTTATTACATAATATCTCTGGGGTGTGTTTGGCCACGTGTTCAGTGAGGCCCCTTTATTTTGAACTAGGTCATGGAGAAGTTAATACCCAACAAGCCAACATCATGGGTATTACCCATTGGAACATCTATTTTAGAACAGGATGCACTTAACCTTATCTATATAGGGATTTAATTTGTTAGGAAAATCACATAATATATACTCTACTATAAATTTAGGTCATTTCCTAATCTTAGTAGTATATATTGGATTTTTAGTATGGTTTTTTAACCTAAACCCCATATAACCAAAATAATGTTAAAAAATAATTAAACCCCACTCTAATAAAAAATCAATTAATACAAGATAAACATAACATAAATAATACATGAATTTCATGATTTAGATAATACATTTGTCAAATAGTCACACAATCCAATGAAAAAAGGATTGGTGTCTCTGAGGTTATATACATAAACATGAAAATCTATAATTATTTTTATATAATCAAACTCCTCAAGACTCTTTTCTATAATTTCCAAAATTTGTACTTATCTTCATAACTATGGGGATGGAAAACATAATAAATGGGTGAGATCAAATTCTTCGCTATTAAAAACCGGTCAGCGTGTCATTATGGGTTAGAGGATAAGTAGATGAGAAAATATTTTCATGAGATAAACGTTTTATTAAAATAATATGGGACAATATAATTCAACATATAAGGATATAAAATCTAAATAGAATAAAAATATAACATGTAAAAATAGTGTGAAATCATAATACATTAAATATGATTCAAGTAGTATTATAATATGCATACATATATATGGAAATAGAAACATGTACCATACAAACTATTAACAATAGTCATAAACCTCTATTGTAACTTGAACATTGATTCTCCATAAAGAAATAAAAATCCATGATATTCTACACTAAGCATAGATCTTCTAGTTTCGATAACTTTGGAAGTTCCAAAATGAGTAACCTCTAATTTCATCCAAATATAATTTGTAGCTTCATAAGAAGAATTATAGCTATATATATTCCTGGTCATGGAAGTAAACAAAGTATTGTGTACCTTGTAGTTTAGTTGATATTCTAAGTTTTCATGATTAGTAAAAGATCTAACATCCTAATCAAGAATCTTGTAATATGCAGTAAGCCTAACAAAGTTTCCCACTCCAGTGTTAATGACAAAAGTATTCATATAATATCTACAATATTAATTATTATTCCCATCAAATATATGTGGTCTAGAAGGATTAAGATTGTCAACTGAACCAACATTCATTCATGCCATCTAAAAAAATATATTTCCAATGACTCTTATTAGTAATAAATGTTTGTAAACAAGGATAAAAATTCTTTGGCAAGAAAATATATAACTAATGAAACTTGTGAAAGAGAACATATATGTGAATATAATTATTTCAGAAACCTCTGATGATACCAATTGTAGGATCGAAATATGATGTAGATGCTCATTATACAAGAGGGGGGTGGAATTGTATAATTTAAAAATTCCGTTGGAACTATCAAAGATGGTATAAAACATTCTATGGTTTAACAATGTTAAACAAGGTAGAGTCACAATACCTATTAGTTATACAAACATTCTAGATTCTAGAAATATGGATCCGGAAATGAAATGTAAAAGAGGTTTACAGGGACAAAGATTCAACCTTAAAGAGTATATAATCATTCAAATCAGATTATAAAAGTAATTGAAATTATAATATAGTTATACTTTCTTTAATAATCAAATGAAAGTGAAAAAAAACGTGAAATAATACAAGTAACAAGTATAGTATCTTTTAACCCAAAGAGTAGGGTATCCAACAACCTAGGATAGTGTCCCTTTATTTTTACTTTCATAAATTATATCTTACCCAAACTAGGGTATTCCCCCGATAGGAATAACAGAGTTTGTCTTACAATCCCCACAATCCCTCGAACATCAAGGTAGTCGGCACCTCTATCTTCTTTATCAATGAAGACCTCGAACATTAAGGTAGTCGAAACCTCTATCTCCCTATCCCAAAAATCCCTTGATTGTACGCATCAACAATAATAGTCACATAAATCATGTTGAACAAGTTGTTCAGTATGCAAAAATCACGAGATTATCTCTCTCTATAAATCACTTTAGCAGCATGTAATCTCTTGAGTTTTAGAACAGTCATCAAAAGTTGTGAGCTCGTTCAAATGAGATCCTACTTATTGTCATTTCTCCAACAGTCCACTCCCTCCCCCAATAGTCATATTTTTCCTGGAATTTCGAAGGGACCTATACACATGTTAGTCAAACAATGGTTGGTTAGAAAAATAATGTACAGCATCATTTCATAATTTTCACATGGATAAGAAAAAATATGGTTACTTAAAGAAAACCATCCTTCGGAGTCTAAGAAAATAATAATGTTCTATGTTTAAGAAAATGAACATTCAGATTTTATATTTCATGAATATTTTGATTTTGTTTTCCAAGGAATTCGAAATAAGAATTCTATAGACATCAGAGTCAATTATGAGGAATTCAGAGATAAATTATGAAGAATTAAGAATCTGAATTTAGAGAAATTTAGAGTCGGAATTCAGAGGAATGAAGTGATTCAATTTCCGATAATTCGGAATCAGAATTTCAGAGAATTTTGAACCTGGATTTCTGAGAATTCGTAGTCTGAAATTCATAGAATTCAAAACATGAATTTCTGAGAATTCGGATTATGAATTTTAGAGAATTTGAATTATAAATTTCAAAGAATTTGGAATCAGAATTTTAGAGAATTCAGAATCTTATATTCAGAGAATTCGGATTCTTAATTTCAAAGTATTTGGATTCTAAATTTCAGATAATTCAGAACTTGAATTTTAGTAAATTCGTATACTAGATTTCAGAGAATTGAGAGTCTTAATTTAAGAGATTTGGGAACCTGCATTTCATAGAATTTTGATTCTGAATTTTAGAGAATTCGGAAACTCAATTCTGATCTTAAAAATAGAATACTTGATATCTATGTATTTATAGAATTATGAGGTTTTAGATGTGAAACAAAAATTTCCACATAGGAATAAAATGTTTTAGATTTATAGAAACAAAAATATGGAAATTAAAAATAGGTAATGGTACATTTTCCTTGTGGAAAAAATTTATTTATTAAGGAAAATCTGAGTAAAAAGAGAATTTCCTTGAGGAAGGAAAATCTTCCTTATTAAAATAAATCTTAAGGAAAATAAAATTTTCCTTTAGATAGAGTGGTTGTGATATTAAAAACATAAAGAAATGGAAAATTCATAAGGAAACCTTATTGACTCTACAAGGTTGGTTTTGTATTTTATGAATGTGGTTTGTTTCATAATCTCATTTGGTTGTTTCGAATTGAATCCCTTGTTAATAATTATTAACCCATTATAAAAAATTAATTGTTTCTTAAAAAATGTTTTCGAATGTTAATTGAGATGTTTTTTCTAATACTAAAGAGTGATATTTATGAAAAAATTGTTTGGGAAAACTAAAAATCAAAGACCACTATGTGATGAGATAAAAAAAAATTTCAAGAATAAATTTTGATTTATAATGGACATAAATAGAAATAATTTTGTTAATCAAAAAAGGGTTTAATTCAATTGAATCCATGGAATAATTGAAATTTTTTGGTAATGGGTTTTTTGAAGCTATGATTGATTTATAACAAGATTTAATATTTTGAATGAAAATATTAATGTTTTTGTAATGGTGAAATATTGTTCATTTTGAAATCAATAATTTTATTATTAAAATGGGGTAAGAATTTGTTTAAATGATCGTGTGCTCTTTTTGAGTGATATTTTATGTCTGAGTTGGTATAATTGTATTTTGTGATGTTAAGAAATGTCTCCCAAGAATTCCTTCTACAAACACATAATGTTTTCCAATGTTCCAGTCCTTAGGGAAGTTATTTAAATTTTTTAGAAGTTGAATCCATTGCCAATGACATTACCCAGACTCTATAACAACTTCTAGATCTGGAAAATTTACAACTATTGAACCCTATCCTTGAACGCCTAGACATTGTCCACCTTCTTAAAAAAGTGAACAAGGTTCTCTTGACGCAGTGTGGTGGCATGAACATTTTGATTTCATCTTGGATAATATCAACACTAATGAATTTTTAAAGGTCAAGTCTATACACTCTTTATTTGAGGTACCAATAAAAGAGTGGTGGGAAGTAGTGATTACTAAATTTATGTATGAAATAATATATGTGAAATTCTTTAAGATAATATTCATTTAATGGTAGAAGCCTGGTGATGTGAAGAAGGATAAAGTTTATGAGTTCTTGAGTTTATGTCAAGATGATAAAATAGTTGTGAAGTATTCCATGATGTTACAACATTTGATATATTTTATACTAGATCTTTTTGTTAAGGAATTCTATAAGGATAACTAGTTTATAAAATGTGTTCACCTAGACCGTGTAACTACCATGCCAGTGGAATGGTTGATATCATATCTTGAGATTCCTTAAATGGCCTTTTCAGTTGAAGTGGAGCTAAGAAAACAACAGGAATGGATAATTTCCACATTCTCAATTGAGGAAGTTTAGTATCTTTGAGAAAAGAAGATATTTCTTCCCATGTATTTATAGTGTGGATCACCTAAACATTTTATGAAGATGTGTTTGAAATATCCATGTGTTTTAAAATGTGGTGGCCATTTGTGTCACCATAGATGTTTTTGAATATTGTTATGAAAGAAAATTACATTTCAATCAGTAATATCAGAGCCTTTCTATGAGGAATATAATTCTTCACAAAAATAGGTCTCCAAACATATGCCACATAATCAATATTTTCATGGATTGGAGGAGATTTTGGTTTTTAGATTATTGTTTTCTATTTATAAGTGGGAACTGTTTGATTTTCCCTTCAGATGGAAAGTTTGATTTTTGAAAACCAATTGTTTTGGGATCTTTGAGATAATATCTTATGGAAAATGGTTTTCTCCATTTATGGATTGGTGATGAGATAATGGTTTTCATTCTCTTTACATCTTATCTGTTGTTCTTAGGTTCTTATTGTTTTGTATTGGTGGTTATAGATCATTTTTGATTGGTTGGATGATCTCCCTTATGAGAGTTTATTTCTATATTGTGCATAGACCTGATTTTGGGAGCTCATTCTAGATGGACTTGGATTGACCTTGGGAATGTATGCATGTAACTACGATGAGGTGGATTTTTGATAGACTAGGAAACCAATAGTGTTGTCATTTGTTTTGATGAGATCATTGAGGTGTGAGGAATGGTTTGAAAAATACTAGGCTATCATTGAGTTCTTACCCATGGTGGAAATAATTTTTAGTTCTTTACCTTTCTTGTGGATGTTTTTCCCTTGATGTTTCTTCATGGGGAGTGATTGAGGTCACATCTTTGGGTTTCATGGAATATTTTGTTCTTATGTTAAAACATTTTGGTCATTCGTTATATGGTTGGGAGACCTATTCTAGGTATCCATTATTTATTTTGTTTTCGAGAAGTGTGTTTATATTGGTATTTTGATCTTGTAGTTAAGTGTTGTTATCCTTTGGGTTAGCCTATATTCAAGACCACTAACATTCAACGTCAAAATATGAGTGAGTAATTTCTTCTTGTGTCATCATGTTCTATCATTCGGACTAGATTATTTCTTGGGATTGAATGTCCTATAGTGGGGGAGTTTTAATATACCATTAATTTTATATCTTTTTGCCCTATTTATTTGACTTCCAAAGGACTATGTATCTTCATAGGTCATTTCTGGGACATTGCATGATTTCAGTATAGTTTTATAATGGTTTCAAAAAGTGGGAAACATGGATAGTAATGGTTCATATGGTTGGATCACTATTTGAAAAAGTGTAAAGCCAAAATTTGAAACAATTCTAGTGACTTTGTTTTGGGCACACGGTTTGGTGCACAATTAGTACTAACCCTGAGACATAGCCCATGAAATCGTGAAAATGGTAATTACTGTTTTGAATGTTTTAATCAAAATCTCAAAACCCCTTAATCAACCTTAAAATCATTCCACTTGATCATAATCCAATCTTTAGGATTTTGGGACCCCTCTAGAAGAATTTTAGATCCCCAAACCCCATATCTTGGTGGATCAAAGCACAAATCGAAATGAGGATCTTCTCTTTTGGTGAGTTCATCTCAAAATTTATAGATATCCATTCTCTTATTGATTACTTCTAACTAAATATTTTGAAAACATTTAGTTTTTTTGGTTCTTGGTTGATTAATGTGAAATTGTAGATCTATGATCTCCTCTCTCTTCTTTTAAGATCTATCATCTTAGATCTGGTGATCTCCGTATAAGTAGTTATATCATAGACTCATTATAGTTAGAAACCTAGTATTCCAAGTATGTGTTTTTATGATTTTTCTTTAATTTTCAAAATCATTATTTATAGACAAATTCATGGTTACATGTTTCTTAATTTCTAACACATGTTCTATGAAATTCGTTGTTGAAATTACTCAAAAAAGCTTTATTGACCAATTTACCTTAGAATTGAATATGATATTCATTTAATGGATATTATCTTGAAATATATAACCTTGTTATGAATTTCTTAAATTCCATGTTTGTTTTCATTTATTTTCAAATAAATTATAAAATGTTGTTTTGGATAAATTGAGGGAATTGGCTTAGGTTTTGATTTATTACATAGTCTTTGGCCCGAGTTTTTATTTATTTAATGAACATACTTGATTTTAAATAAATGAATTGGAATATTTAATGTAATAGAAATATATTAAAATAATTCAATTTATTAAATGAACCAGAACCACCTTGGAATGATTTTGAAGTTTTGGAAATGGGTGTTCTTAGGTTTTTTGAAATAAATTATTTTTTTCATGGGATGAGGGTATAAACCCATTTTTTTAAATTTATTCAATCATTTTTAAAGTTTAATAGTTTCTTTAATTTGTTTTGGGATTATTTGATATGAATGATTATTTTAAAGGCTTGCATGACATTTTAATGAAGAATTGTGAAAGGAATTGGGTATAATAATCCTTTTTAAAATTTACAAGTTTAAAAGGATCTAAAATGAATTAATGATTTCTTAATGGAATGTCGGGAACTTGTATGATGAATTGATAAAAAATGTGTGTATGGTAACCCTTTTTATGATTAAATTGTTTATAAGGTTTTGAATTGAAATTTAATGGAAAATTGTGAAAAACCACAATTCCATTGAATTGGGGCTTGTTATAAAATGGATATAAATTTTTAAAAAATTGATATTTCTGAATTTAATTGTGAAATTGGATTTGGAAATTGAATTTTTGATTTACATCAAATCCCTATATGTGAAAATCTATTAAAACGGATTTGATAGAAACCATAGGTATTTATCATGGTGAAAAGGCATGTTTTTTATTAAAAACTCATTTTGATATTAAAATGGAAAATTGGAATATTTAAAACAGATAATGGAATGAATTTTATATTTTTTATAAAATGAATATCCCATTATTGATTTTATACAATATCACATGAATGAATTAGGTAGTTTAAGAGCTGTGGGGATGACACATTATGACTTAAAACGTTCTAAAACCTAATATCAGAACATTACATCCCTACGACGATGGTGATGATTCCTCATTGACCTATATTCAAGGAACTTTTGTACATACTATCATCACATGAGCATGGGGTCCCTATATCCTAGAACTATCAGACCATCTTAGGCACATGACCATGTATCTCGCTAAATTATATTTCAATGAAATATATGTCATTGTTGTAAACAACTTTACGTGTCTTTTGAATTTATTTAGAATATTTTATAGAAAATATATTATTAATCTGTTTTTTTAATATTCCATCATTTTAAATGTATATTGTGACATGATTTAATATTCTTCTAAAATTCAAAAATTATTTATTTAAAATTTAAATCTCTTTACATAGTTGTTAAACCAACTCACACTGTAGTTGCATCGCATGCTTCATTTATGTATAGTATGCAATATCATTCTATTGTATTGATTCTTATTCATAATTATATATCAGGTTCATATTCTATTATTTTATTTATTAGCTAAATTTAGCTTATGAAATGGTTTTCTTGTTTTTTTTCAAAAAACTTTTTAGTATCTAAATGGTAAAATGACAGGTTTTACATGTTTATTTTAATAAATGGTTTTTAAAATTATAAAACTCTATTATTAAACTGATACCCATAATCTCCCATTTTACTTCTCTTTTAGTATATTTCAATTACCTTATGAAGTGATTGCAAAGAATGTTTTTTGTAATATTATTGGTCACATTATCTCACACCTTGTTTGTACCTTTTGGTGTTTGTAACCCCTTATTATCTTATTAAAGGTGTTTGATATATCTCTTTATTTTTTTGGTTCGTGATTGGGTGACCAAGTGTGGGTGACATAAGACATGGTTGATGGTTATGGACCACCATGATATTGGTTTTAGTTGATATGTTTTTCGTTTATTTTTCTTAGTGCCACCTTATATTAAATATGTATGTATTTTTTGCTATATATATATAATGATGTTTCCTCATTGTAATATTATATTGTCATAAATTAATGAATCAATAATTCCCAACAAATATTTTTTGTATTTCTATGTGCTTTTCACTATCTCGTGATGATCAGGAATGCTTTTTTGGATAGTGGAGAATCATCTCAGGTATCGGTTTACATGGTATCATGGGTTGGTTAATTAAAAATGGTATCATATAAGGTTTTCCTTAAAGGTAGATACTTGAAATACAAATCCTTATGTTATTTGGGGCGATTCATGGTAAATATGAGATTACGAATGTTCCATGACTCAATAGGTAGTCTATGAGTGGGTGCTTGATCACCCCCATTCAGGGTGAGACTTTAGTTACTAGGGATGTAGAGACTTGAATATTTCTTTTGAGTTATTGATTTTATAATGATAAAATATTTTTATATTCCAGATAGTTCTATATATGATTTGGGGAATATATTACGATTTTTGAACCGAAATAAAAGGATGACCAGAGTCGCACCATGTTTTCACAATCTGGTAAACTATGAAAAATTGATGTTTCTATTATAGAAATCCAACCATGAAATCTTGTGAGGTTAGTGTGTGGTTTACCAACCCATACGAACAATCCTTTTATAGTTATAAATTTTTTATAAACAATAAAACTTATCCATTTTCTAAAAAGTGACTTCACAAATGTGAGGATGGATATATGGGTTATGGATGTGGGATGCTTTATGATGTCGTTTAGTTTTTTCAAATTTAATCCCTTTTTAATAATTATAAATACATTTTGAAAAATAATTTTTTTTTCATAAAATATTTTTTGGACTTTTCTATGAGAATTTATTCAATTACCAAAGATTCGGTTTTAAGAAATTTTTGGTATGGAAAACTAATTATCAAAAACAATTATGTGATGTGGTAAAAAAATGTTTTCAGATGAAATTTTAGATTATAATGGATTAAAAAGGGAATGGTTTTGTTAATTGGAAAATGGGGTAAATACTTTTGAAACCATTGAATGATTTAAAACTATTGGTAAAGGATTTTTAAACTATCATTGTTATCTAACAAAATTTATCATTTTAATGGAACGTTTACTGTTTTATAAATGGTGAAATCTTATGTGTTTTTAAATCAAGAATTTTTTTATTAAAATGGGTTTTCAAATTGTATAAAATACATTTAAACATTTTGGTGATATTTGATAACTAAGTTTGTATGATTTTATTTATATTAAAAAATGTATCTATCAAGAAATATAGATTTTTGGTCCAATAGTCAGACCCTAAGGGTACTTATTTACATTTTCCAAAATTTTATTCCTTTAATAATGACTCTATCCAAACTCCAAATATAGTGGTCAAGATAGACACTTTCCTACCTTTTAACCCCCTTCTTATTTCTAGGATTTTCACCATACTTATTATAGTGGTTAATGTAGTTCACTTGTGGTATTGTGATTAAATGAAGAATATTATGAGATATTTGATACTCTTAATACTCCAAAATATCTGAATTTCAAGTCTATCAACTCTTTATTGGAGGGACCTCATGAATAGTGGTGGGAAAATGTGAATCCCTCTTGTATTTATGATATAATTTCTTGTGAGTTCTTTATGTTATTCTTCATTCAATTGTATAATCTTGAATATTTGAAAAGGTATAAAGCTTCATAATTCTTGATTTTCTGTCAAGATGATCTTTCAGTAGTGATGTATGATAAGAAGTTCTCACATTTTGTATGCTTCATACATGATATTATTTATAGTGGATTTAGTAAGGTAAAATCACTTATTAATGTAATTCACCTATACCTTGTAATCACCATTCTCGTGTAATGATATATCTACTACCTAGAGATGCTTGAAAGGGATTTTTCAGGTGATGTGGAGGTAGAAAAACAATAGGAATTCTTATATTCCACATGGACAATTGAGGAAATTTAATCAACTCAAAAAAAATAATATTATTATTCATATGTGGTTATACTGTAGATAACATGGTCATTCTATGAAATGGTGTTTGAAAGATATATGATTTTGTCAGTGGCGTGGCCATTTCAGTTATCTTAAGAGGTTATGTACGTAGTTAGGCCAAAAAGGATGTTCCAGTTGGGATTATCACCTTCTTCAAGAATGGTAGTTGATGTTTCACGATAACAAGGATTCATCCATAGGTAACAGAATAATGATTTTCATACATTGGGTATCCTTTTGTTTCTAGGTAGTTATTTCCATCGATGAAGTGGAAACTAGTTGAGATTTTATTCTTATGGATTGTCAATTTTATGATTTTTTTTTTAATTTTTTAGATAATATATTATAGAACATGGTTTGGGTCATTTGTGGATTGATAATTTAATAATATTTTCAATATCTGAAGGTCTTGTTTATTGTTCCTTCGTGTTACTCTTACTTTAAATTAATGATAAGAGCGCCATTTTAATGGGATGGTTGATCTCCTATGTGATAGTGTAGTGGTGTGTTGTGTGATAACTTGGATGAGTGAGATATTTCAAATTAAACTTCGATTGACCTTGGGAATATACGTAGGTAACTAGGAGGTAGTGAATTTTTTATAGACCAGGGACCCAATAGTGATGACATAAGTTTAGATGATAAAATCAAGGTATGAGGCTTATTTTGATAAATCCTACGTTACTGTTCAGTGTTTAACCATGGTATATATACTTGTTAGTTTTTTTAACTTGATTATAGATGTTTGATCATTGATGTTTCTCCTTAGTGAGTGGTTGAAGTCCTGCATTTGGGTTTTAGGGAACGTACTTTTCTTATGTTAACTATTTTTTATAATCCTTATATGGTGGGGAAACCTAATTTTGGTATTCATAATTTCTATTATTTAGAGCTCCGCGATGATCATGGTGTTTTGATATTGTAATTAAGTGTTGTTATCCTTTCGGTGAGTCTCTATTCTGGGGCATAGACCTTCAACCTCATAATATGAGTGAGGGATTTATACTTGTGTCATTGTGTTCTATCATTCAGACTATATTATTTATGGGGATAGAAAGTCGTATGGTGTATTTATTCTGAAATATCATTACATTTTTATGTGTTTTGAATCATTTATTTTAATACCAAATTATTAGGGATATTCATGGGTCATTTCTTGATTTTTTTTACAGACTCTTTTGTATGTTTCTAGGCCTCTGTATTGTTTCTACAAGGCTTGAGAACAATTTGAAAATATGTGTATCCTAGATAGAACAATGTCATATAGTTAGAACATGATCTGACAAATTGTGCTTCCATACCAAGCAACACATCTAGTGGATTGGTTTTGGGTTCACGGTTAGTACTAAATGTGCAACTTGGATAGGAAATCATGGAGATGGTAATTAAAGTTATGAAAATTTTAATTAAAATTATTAATTCCCCCTAATCAACCATAAAATCCTCCCACTTGATCATAATCTCATGATTATGTTTTTGGGAGCTCTCTAAAGGTATTTTGACTCCCGAAACCTCATCTCTTAAAGGATTGATGTGCCAATCAAAGTAAATATATTTTATTTTAGTGATTTCTTATCTTATTTTTTTGGATATCCCTTCTCCTTTATTAATTATTTCTAGAGGTTTTAGTCACCATGTGTTTTTTAGGATAAAGATTGACTGAGGTGGAATTCTAGATCTAGTATATTCATTATCTTCTATGAGAATATGTTTACATAGATTCATTGATCGCCTTAGAAAGTGATACATATGTGGTTCATTGCGGTTGGATTCTTAATATTGTGAGTAGGTGGTTTTATGATTTTTTTTTCATTTTTTAATTCATTTTCTCTAGATAAAATCATATATACATGTTTTTAAATTTGTAAAAAAAAAATCTATGAAATTCATCCTTGAAATTTCTTATAAAAGCTTCATTGAAAAATTTCTCTTGGAATTGAATATGGAATTATTTGAATTCCTATATTCTTGAAATCTATAACTTGTTATTAATTGTTTAAATTCCATGGTTGTTCCGATTTATTTTAAAAGAAAATGTAAAATGTTTTCGTGGTGAAATTGATGGCTTAAGATCATTTTTTGATTTATTAAATGGGCTTCGTCCTCGGTTTTGGTTAATAAAATGAACAGTCTTGATTTTAATTAAATGAATTGAACTATTTGATGTTTTTTAAATAGTTTAAAATTATTGAATTAATTAAATGTCCATGAACCCCCTTTTAATGATTCTGATACTATTTTGAAATGGGTGTTCTTGGGTTATTTGAAATAAAAGACTTATTCACATATAAAGAGAGTGAAAACCCATGTTCTAAAATTCGTTCAATGCTTTTAAAATTGAAATACATACTTTAAATTATTTATGGATACATTTAAATAAATAATAGTTTTAATGTCCCATTTTGCATTTTATTAAAAAATTGTGAAAGGAAGTGGGTAGTGTTAACATTTTTAAAATTGAATTGTTTAAATGGATTTGGAATGAATTGATGATTGTTTTAATAGAGTATTTGTAATATTAATGATTAATTATTAAAAGACGCAGATATGGTAACCCTTTTGATTGTTGAAATTATATAAAAGGATTGAATATAAATTTTGTGAAGAATTATAAAAAATCCCAATTCAATGTAGTTGGGTGATTGATGTGAAAGTGAAACAATATGTTGTAAAATTAAATTTTTCAATTTAATAGGTAATTTGGATTGTGAAATAGAATGGTGAATTGATTTTGAATCCATATTTGTGAAAATGGTTTAAGATATTCCTTTATAGAAACTGTAAGGTTTTATCTTGTTGACAAGGCATGTTTTTTATTATAAACAAATTTTTTATTTTTAAATGGGAAATTAGAATATTTAAAATTGAGATTGGTATTAGTAGAAATTTTATGATAAAATCAGTTTTCCCATCATTGATTATGTACTAGAGGACATGAAAGCCTTATGTTTTCAGTGAGCTGTTTGGATGTCACATTATAACTTACAATTTTTTAAAACATAATATTAGTAAATAACATCCCTTATTTGGTAATGATGAATCCTTTTTGACGTGAGTTTAAGGGAATTATGTACATACTCACATAACATGGGTGTGGAGTCCCTATATCGTGGAACAATCATACCTTCTTAGGCATATAACCATGTTGGTCTCTTGTTTAGTATTTCAACTGAATATATGTCATTGTTGTAAATTAATTTACATTCCCTATGAATTTATATAAAATGTTTTATATAAAATGTTTTTTATGAAAATTTTTTAGAAATATTACATCATTAAAAATGTAGATCATGATTTTATGAAATGATCCTTTGAAATGAAAAACTCATTTATTTAAAATCAAATTCAATTTACGTGGTTGTTAAACTATCTATAAAGAGTTTTTACTTTCATGCTTTGTCTATTTTTTTATACACCTTGACTCTATTAAATTGATTCCTATTCATATATACATTTCAAGTGTATATTCCCATATTTTCTTGATTACCCAACTTTAGCATGTGGAATTGTTTTCAATGATTTTTAATAAAAAGTTTTGTTTTTAAATGGTGAAATGGAATGTCTTTCATGTTTTTTTATAAATGATTAAAAATGAATTATTAAACTAATCCTAAAACTCTTCCATTATTAATCACCTTTTAGAATATTTCAATTATCTTATGAATTGATTGATAGAATATTTTGTGGAATCCTACTGGTTTCTTTATCTCACACACTACTTATACCTTTTGGTATGTAGTACCCTTTATTATCATATAGAAGTTGTTCATTATTCTCCTAACATTGTATGTTCCTTCTTTTGTGAACAATGGTGGTTTAATTTGGATATGGTGGCTGGTTGGGGACCATAAAGAGATGATTTTTAATGGTTATGTTCTACTTTCTTTTTTCCACAGTATATCCTTATACTAAATATCTATTTATTAGTTGATATATATATATATAATGTTGTTTCTACATTTTACTCTATTATCATAATTCATTGAGGGAGAAATAATTTCCAATAGTTATTTTTTGATACCCATGTACTTGTCATCAAGCCATGGATATAGGGACCAATATTCTAGTTAGTGGGAAATTCACTCAGGTATCAGTTTAGATGGTATCCTCAGAAGGTTCATTACATGAAGTGGTGAAAATGTTACCTTTTATAATAGAATATAAGGGTATTTTTCGAAATTTCAATTGAATTTCAATAATGTTATTTCACTATTAATGAGTGAAGGGAAATAAAATATGAAAATTGAGGATAGGGGTGATTTGTTGTCAAGACACACCTCAAACATCTTTTTGGAAACACTTTTTTCACTATTGTTATCTTTTTCCCCTATGTAAAATAAATTTTACCATTTTTACATTTTTACTTGGGTAATAACTTTTTAACCTTAGTAATTAATTTTAATGAACAAAATTAAAATTGATCATAAGACCAAATTGAAACCCACTTGTATGAATTTTTAAAATAATTTCATCATATAAATTTTCTACTATTATAAAAAGTTAGATTTAAAATTATTACCTGTAATCACATAAAAGAAATATTTATAAATAAATAGTTTTTAAGCATAAAATTATATATCATGTAAAATGATCAAATTTAATGACTTTCATGGAAAAAATATTATTTATTATAAAAAATAAACGTTATGATTCGTTAAAAAAAATCCAAAACCAAATTATACCATTAAAATTATTAATTTAAAGAAAATACTAATTTTTTTTTATTAAACTAACGTTTTATTTCAGACATAGGATATAAATGTAAAAAATATATTTTTAAATAAATAATTTTCCTTCTAATAAATATTTTTTTACCAAAATGTTTTTTTATTATATTTTTTCATACACGCATAATAATAATGTCACAATAATCATAATTTTTGAAAAAACAATATTTTTTAATTTATAATCAACCCTCTCAAAAAAAGATCAAAATTTTATACTAGTGAATTTTGATACAAGGAATTAAAAAAGGTCAATTTATCAATTTAAAATTCTAAATTTAATACAATTTTTTTACAATATAATGGCGTAAGGTGAATAACAATGATTTTTAGAAAAAATATATTTTCAATTATAACGTGAATCTATTGTTATGTATTATTGAAAAATATCTATAATATAAAAAGTTGAATTATTTTTAGTTATATTAAATTCATTTCTATAAGGGATATATGTTCATTTTAATATGGAAACACATGATAACGAAATAAAAAAGTATTAATATTAATGTGGAATTTATATTGATGTGGCCATTTTATTCTATATATGATAATCACATACTGATATAACACTAAAAACTACTTAATCCCCATTATAACATCCATATAATAGCTAAGGGTAAGGTAACTCGTATTTGTAGTTGTGGGTGATGATTCACCTAGATTGGTTTTTGTATTGAGTTCTCCAAGGTTATTATTTTTTCAGAAATTGATTTTACTCAAGCCATACCTATCGATGTTCAGCTTGGGATTGATCTTGAGAAAATTCCAGCTATGATGCCTCATTCCGATGATTATAAAAATTGGATTCTTAAGGAAGAAACATTATACATGATTCCATATTACCTATTTTTTAATAGAATTTTTAATATGGTTAATCCATATTATACTTTTTAATTAAATACATCAGTTTATAATGATAATATTTTTATTTAATTTTAATGTATCACGTTTTCTACTTAGTTCATTGGTTTGTATGTAATGATACATCAATCATATTATTAAATTAAAGGTATTTATATTCGGAAATCATGGGTTTTTACACCACTGGTCACCTTTTGTAGTATATAGTTGTGTGGCTAATATGAACCACATCTTGAGAGACTAATTCTAACGATCCGAAATACTGAATAATTTTTTGTTTCCTAATTTTTTGTGTTATTTTAGTTTATACTCAACCAAACTAATTTCATTAATTAATGATGTTAGTGTAATTAAAATGAGACTATTGGGTTTTGACTATTATATGAACGTTGGTCAATATGACCGTTGGAAACTAAATGTTGTGATTATTGTATCTAAATACAAGTGATCTTGGATAATTAATACAGAAAGAAGATTTGATGTCCTCATCCAGTAGTTTCGGGACAATCTGTGCCCATCTGAAGAAACTTGGGAAAGAGGTACCACCACCAGGCTTTGCTTTAGACCAAACCCAAGCCAAACATTATCATGTGAAGCTGGAGCGGAATCGCCATCGAGAGAAGTTCAAGCTTACAGAAATCACTACTTGGGAAATATTGGCCGAGCCACCGATAGATTCTCTCACCTTATCACACCTTACACTTCGGTCATATGTTGGGGTTATAAAGAGCTATGTAACGAGACCGTAGCTACTTTGTGTAATCCTTGAGATAAATAAAATTATGATTTCTTCCTATGGTGAGGTTTGTGTTTTTTTGTTTAGATGTTTGAATAAATATAGGATTTATATTGATGAATTTTGGAAAAAGGGGATATTTTAAAATATTTATGTCATCCTTAAATAATTAATGATGTGTAATGATTTTCAAAAAATGGTCTTCTGGAAATTTGTTGAGTAAGAAATTTAGAATCTAATATGATCAACTTAATTTTTGTGAATAGTAAATTATGAATACTGATTTTACACTTAGGATTAGTAATGTGACCAAATGGATCAGTAATCTAACTTAAAAAAGTATTAATATAATTTAGACACCTTGATTAAGTAATGTGATTCAATAAAATATTTAAATAACTGTTTCAAAAATTATTTGTTAAGTATTAGTTTTTTCGAGTGAATAGTGTTTTTTATTTTAAACATAAATTAAAAATATGTAGAAATTTTTTTTCATAAAATTAAGCTCATTATTGAAATAAGATCATTGATATTTGGTTAAGGTGAATTTTTGGGATTTTTCTGAGAAAGTCGAATTTTCCGTGAATAGTGAAAATATAGTTTTTAGTTTCGTGTGTTTAATGACATCATTATGGATGTAATAATTATGAAATAATTCTGGTATACTTATTAATAGTAATATAAGTTATGAGGTGTCCCAGGTGGCCAATACCATGGGAAAATACCGTGGGAAATCCCATGGTTTTTCCCATACCACCGATGAGGTGTCCCTTGGCCATTAATGACTTGTCCCCTCACTTCTCATATAAATACCAAGCCTTTCCCTCATCCATTTAATTTCTAAATCCTCTTAAATGAAGTTCTGGTCTCCTTAACTCCCAAGGAGTCCTCCCAAGATTCCCTCAAAAAATCCAAGGTCCCGACCATCAATCATTCGATGTTACTCTTCAAGGTAAGATATTCTTTCACCCTCCTCTTTTAAGTCATGACTTCCTTTATGTTATATCTTATATTTTCCATCTCTTTATGTTGAGTGTATGTTCTCATATGTTCTTATTACTTCCCTTTTCATTTCCAAATTATGATACACCCTTTCTTCCATCATCAATTTGTTTTCTGAATTTTTATGTGACGTTGTTAGGCTGCCTAATTTCTTGTAAAAGAAATCACATCTTTTCTTTTCTTTCATGTTTCCTTTTCAAGTGGTATGTCATTAAAATATCCATACCATGATCTTATTCAGTAACCATACAGTATTATAAATTTTTTATGAGTGGTTTACGCTTGTCCCCATCTCTTTTCAATGTTTTCTAAAACCATGTTATATAGCCGTTAGGCTGTACAAATTTCGTCTGAAAATTTCTATCCATTTCTCTCAAGAAATTCCCTTATTTCTTTACGTGACAACCCAGATCTATTTATTTTCAATAGGTGTTCATAAATATATAAATATGATATATTTGATTCTATAATTTACATACATATAACCTTCACTCCCTTTCCATGGGTTATAAATGATATAATGATCATATTTTTAAGAGCTTTTAAAGCATCACGATTTTGAAATGAAACCCATTTATTTTATTCTCTATGGGTTATTTATGAAATGTTTAATTATGATATATGTGGTTCACATGAAAGTAAATACATATTAATGGCGCACCCTGATAGCTCTCCAATGCATTGGGTAAGGATTTAATCTCTAGGGATGAGAAGTTTCATGATACCATGGTGAATAACCTTTGTAATTTTTATGACACCTTGGGGATGGACCGTGGTGATATGTTCATGAATGTCTAAATGAAATGTTGTATCCACATATTCAAGTTATGTTTCATGTTCTTTTTATTATGATATTCCTATAATTTAATTGATCATATATTTATGTTGTTATTCAAGTTCTTATTGATATCACAAGTACACTGAATCCCTTGATTACCCTTACTGGGCCTTCTGCTCACCCTTTCCTTTGATGAATGTCTCCCAGATATGAAAGGTAGTATTTGTACTTAGGATGATCTTATTATGAAGCCTTACAAGTGGATTATAAGAATTTTTTATGTTGTATTCGTGTTTTATTGATCCTGATTTCCAAGACAGTATACTTTAAGGATCCTCTATATGTAAAATGTAATGAAAAGTTTTATATTAAAAAGGCAGGATGCCACAGTTGGTATCAAAGGATAGTTTAGTTAATTTTGGAAAATAGGCTATGAAAAAAATAGGATGAACCCTATATAAAAGATTAAATATATGGAAAACATCTTGGTATTTTGGTGAGTATTGAGTAAGCGGTTTATCAAAAAAATACTTCCATGTATGGATACGAGCATGTAGAGGCCGCTCTGGAACAGATGTATATAATGGTAAAACTCGAAAACACCGCTTTGAGCTAAACTCGAATGAGAACTGGTGCACAAAAATGGGCCTTTCTGCACTCTTGGTTATGACACTGACCGAGGATATGTTTGGTTAATTTTATGCTTTTTATGAATCATTATGAAGGAAATATAGAGAAACATAACTATTTGACAATGAAGTTTGAATATGTAGAATCCTTTATAGTTAAAAGTTTGGTAAATGAAAAAAATTTCTCACTAAGATTTTATTCTTTTAGAAAATGGAGGTCAATAGGAGGAACCGTGGAAATGCTGACCACAACGAACCATGAACTAACGGCCCTCCGATGCAAGACGGAATGGAAACATACATGCGAATGATGAACCAACTTACTAAAGTTATGAGTAATAACTTGAATCATGTTGAGAGGCTGATCTCACCATGAAGGTAACAACATTCGATTGAGTCCTTTATGCGCCAAAAACCACCAACCTTTAGTGGATCAACTGACCCATTGATTGCTAAGCAATGGATCAGCTATATAGAGAAGATATGTTTTGTGCAGCGTTGTTCAGAGCAATAGAATGTCACCCTTACTGTCTATCGCTTAGATGGAGAAGATGATTAGGGGTGGGAACTGACCAAAATCATGAGGAAAAGAGTGGAAGTTGAATCTATTGACTGGTAATAGTTCAGATGGATATTTTTCAGTAAGTATTTCCCACATTCCATGATTACAAGAATAGAGAAGGAGTTTCTCAAGATGAAGCAAAAGTATAATGAATCTAGGGGAAGCTATGAGATGACCTTCACAGGGCATTCAAGATATACCACTAGCTTTTTCATGGATCCAAATGGTAAGGTTGATATATTATTCGTTATATGGATACCTCATCTGCGGAAGAATCTTGCCAACCGAGATTATGATAGCTACGAGGAGATTGTGTGGAGCATGATGAAAGTCGAGCTAGAGTTTGGGGAGACACAGTTGTCTCATAAATCTAATGACAAGAAGAGATCAATAGAGCCCATATTTTGGAAGAATTTTGATTAGGGAAGATGAGGAATGCATGTTCAACTTACCATGTGTAATAAATGTGGGAAGAAGCATTCGGGAAACTGCCTACTCAGGAGTTGGATTTTCTACAAGTATGGTAGTGATGGCCACATTGTGAGGAATTATCATGGTGAGGTGATACCACAACTTCAACACACAAACGACAAGGGGAAGATGGTGCAGACCCTACCTAATGTCTAGTACTTCATTTGTGGACAATGTGGGCACTTTTCCAATCACTGTCCAAATCAGAGGGAATGGGAGGGGAACCACCATCAGACTCCAAAAATTCAAAGGGATCAAGGCCATGCTTTTTCTATCGCGATAGCTGATGTTGATGCTTCGAATGATGAGGTAGTAGGTACTATTTTTGTCCTCTCAAAGCTACAAGAACTTTGTTTGATTCTGGTTCTAAGCATTCCATTGTTTCCTCCATGTTTTGATGGAATTTATAATCAACCCTTGAATTGATAAAAGTAGAGTTGTTATTCAAGACTCCTGGTGGGACTGTCAAATAATCGTCAGGGTTTAGAAACATTAGTATTTACATTAGTGTGAATAATCTTATCGCGGATCTAGTAGTATTTTCCATGCTATAATTTGACATTATACTTGGGATGGACTTTCTCTCAAAGTATAATGCTACGATCAGTTATAGAACCATGGAAATACTTGTAGTCTTGAATGGAAAACCTACTGTTATCTTCCAAGGAGAGATATCTCAACATCAACTTTGTCTAAATGAACCCCCTATATCAATATTTATGGAGTTGATCGGTGAAGAAGAAGAAGAAGATGAGAGTTTGATGATAGAAAATGTCCATATAGCCCAATAATACGTTGATGTATTTCTGGATGAGTTGCCTAAACCTCCCCCAGAAAGAGAGGTAGAGTATTCAATTGAGCTCGTACCTAGATCTCATCTGATATAAATGTCCTCGTATAGGATGGAAAATTTGGAGATGGAGGAATTAAAGAAAAAACTACAAGATCATTTCGAGAAGGGGTTTATCTGACCAAGTGTGTCTCCTTGGGAAGAACATGTTCTCTTTGTGATGAAGAAGGATAGACTGATGCGGCTATGAATGGATTATAGAGAACTGAATGGGATCACAGTGAAGAACAAATACCCTCTACCAAGAATTGATGAATTATTTGACCAAATTCATGGGGCTCAATTCTTCTCTAAGATTGACCTTCGATATGGTTATCATCAATTGAGGGTGATGAAATAAGATATTCCAAAAACTGCCTTTCGATCAAGATATGGACATTATGAGTTTATTGTTATGCCCTTCAGACTGACTAATGCACCTCCTATCTCTATGGAATTGATTAATAGAGTATTTAAAGACTACCTTGATAACTTTTTGGTAGTTTTTATTGATGATATTATGATATATTACAAAAGTCTCAAGGAGGATGAAGATCATCTGAGGGTTATTTTGAAAACTCTACGGATGGAGATGATTTTTAGAATGTTGAGTAAATGTGATTTCTGGTTATAAAAAGTCGTTTTCTTAGGGAACATTGTAACCAAAGAGGGAATCACAGTTGACACTAAAAAGACAAAAGTTGTAGTGGAGTGGCCTCGAACTACAACAATAATTGAGATTCATAGTTTTATTGGATTAGAAGGATATTATAGGAGGTTTGTGAAAAACTTTTCTTGAATTTTTAATCCAATAACCATGTTAACTAGAAAATGGGTCATGTTCATCTGGACAAAAGAGTTTGAGGAATGATTACAAGAGCTGAAGAAGATATTGGTTACTAAACCTGTGTTAAATCTACCCTCAAGTGGTGAAGGATTCGTTATTTTTAGTGATACATCTCAAAAAAGTGCTTGGGTGCGTCCTCATGAAAAATTACAAAGTCATTGCTTATGCATCTCAACAGTTGAATATTCATGAGCAGAATTAAACTATTCATGATTTGGAGCTAGATAGATTGTTTTTTTCTCTAATGATATGCAGGCACTAGATTTATGGGGATAAATATGATATATACACAAACCATCAATGTTTTAAGTATATTTTCACACAAAAGGAATAGAACATGAGACCAAGGAGATGGTTGGATCTTCATAAATGCTTCGATTGTTCATTTCATTATCACCCTGGAAGAGAAAAAAAAGTTGCTGATGCATTAAGATGGAAAGACCCTATTTTTCATTCCATGATGAGGATTCAAAAATATCCTTTGACTAATGACCTAGTAAAGTTAGACATGGGAATTATAAGAAAAGGGACATCATCAACCGTAACCCAAATGATTTCTCAACTATCATTTCTAGAGAAGATCAAGAAGGCTCAGAAAGAAGATCCTTTGTTACAATAGAAGTTTGAGGATATAAAGGATGGAATGTTTCTTGAGTTCAATATTGATCAAGAAGGTGTATTGAGATTTCATACAAGACTATGTGTTCCATCTATTCCAGAAATAAAGAAGGAGATGATGGATGAAGCTCATAGCACTGATTTCTCTATAAATCCTGGAAGAAAAAAATTTATAGGGACCTTAATGATCATTATTGGTGTGATAATTTGAAAAGGGAGATTGCTGACTACACTTCAAGGTGCCTAGTGTGTCAGCAAGTGAAGGTAGGGTGACAACTTCTTAAAGGGGTATTGTAACCACTACCCATACCAGCATGGAAGTGTGAAAATATCACTATAAAGTTAATCACTGGTATTCTGAGAAAACCCAAAGTAAATAATGAGATTTGGGTTATTGTGGACTGTCTCACCAAGACTGTCCATTTAATCTCTATCCAGGTCGATTTCTCTCTTTATCAACTTTCCAGGATTTACGTGAAGGAAGTGGTAAGGCTGCGTGGAGTTCCACTATCTATCGTATTTTATCATGAGCCAAGGTTCACATCAAAATTCTAGAGAATTACTCAACAATCTCTGAGCACTGAGTTGAATTTCAGTATGGCCTATCACCCCCAAACTGAGGTCCAATCTAAAAGGACTATTCAGACACTCGAGGACTTGCTAAGAACTTGCTTAATGGAATTTAAAGGTGGATGGGATCAACACCTCTCTTTAGTTGAGTTCTCTTACAGTAACAACTTCCACTCAAGTATTCAAATGGAACCCTATGAATATCTATATGGTAAGAAATGTAGAACTGCTACTTGTTGGGATGAAGTTGGTGAGAGAAAGATTCTTGGGACTGATCTTGTACAAGAGATGACAGAAGAAGTCTGTTCCATACAACAACACATTAAGGCTGCTCAGAGTTGGAAAAAGAGCTATTTCGACAACCATCAAAGGGACATAGAGTTTGATGTCAGTGACAAGGCATTTATTTTAATTTCCCTTTGAAAGGGAGTCATGAGGTTTGGGAAGAAAGGGAAGCTCGGCCCTAGGTACATTGGCCCCTATCAAATCCTTGATCATGTGGGAGTTGTGGACTATTAGCTTTCACTTCCTACAAATCTAGCAGAAGATCAAAATGTCTTCCACTTAACCCTCTTAAGGAATTATATACCAAACCTTTCACATGTACTAATCTTAGAGGTGGTATAACTAGAACAAGACATGTCTTATGAGGAGAAACAGGTGGAGATCTTGAATCGTAGAGACAAGGTTTTGTGCAACAAGACTACCCACCTTGTTAAGGTGTTGTAGAGAAACCACTAATATGAAGAAGAAATATGGGAACCAGAGGAGTCTATGTGGAAAAAGTACGCACACATTTTATTTTTTGAGGATATGAGTTCATATATCGGGGACAAAACTTTTTAAGGGGGGGAGATGTAACGACCCTAAATATTGAATAAATTTCTATTTCCTAACTTTCTGTATTATTTTAGTTTATACCCAAAAAAACTATTTTCTTTAATTAGTGATGTGAGTATAATTAAAATGAGACCATTGGGTTTCAGCTGTTATGCGACCGTTGATCAATATGACCGTTGGAAACTTAATGTTGTGATTGTTGTATCTAAATACAAGTGATCTTGGTTAATTAATCTAAAAATAATATTTTACGGCCTCATCCAGTAGTATCGGGATGATCCAAAACCGTATGACGAAACTTGGGAAGGAGGTAGCACCACTGGGCTTTCACTCTGGACCAAACCCAATCTGATCTTCATCGTGTGAAGCAGGAGCAGAATCGCCTTCAGGGAGAAGTTCAAGCTTTTATAAATCACTACTCGGGAAATGATGGTCGATCCACCCTCGGATTCTCTCACCATATCACACCTTACACTTAGGTCATATGTTGGGGTTATAAGTGGCTATGTAACAAGACCATAGCTACTCTGTGTAATCCTTGAGATAAATAAAATTGTGATTTCTTTCTATGGTGAAGTTTGTGTTTTTTTTCAGATGGTTGAATAAATATAGGATGTTTATTGATGAATTTTGGAAAAATGGATATTTTAAAATATTTATTTAAACCTTAAATAATTAATTATTTGTAATGATTATCAAGAAATGGCCTTCTAAAATGTGTTCAGCAAGAAATTTAGAATCTAATAAGATCAACATTATTTTTTTGTGAATATTAAATTATTAATAGTGCTTTTACGCTTAGGATTAGTAATGTGACAAAATTTATTAGTAATATCACTCAAATAATGTATTAATATAATTTAGGCACCTTTATTAATTAATGTGATTCAATGAAATAGGTAAATAATTGTTTCTCAAATTATTGGTTAAGTATTAGTTTTTCGGCAGAATAGTGTTTTTTATTTAAAAATGAAATTAAAAATATTTTCAAAGATATTTTCATAAAATTGAGCTCATTTATTAAATTAGAGATTCAATATTTGGTTAAGGAGAATGTTTGTTATTTTTTTGAGAATGTTGAATTTTCGGTGAATAGTGAAAATACAGTTTTTAGTTTCGGGGGTTTAATGACATCATTAAGGATGTATTAATTATGAAATAATTCTTGTTGACTTATGAATAGTAAGATAAAGAATCAATTGTCCCAAGTGGCCAATACCATGGTAAAATACAATGGGAAAGCCCATTGTTTTTCCAATACCACAGATGTGGTGTCCCTTGGCCATTAATGACTTGGCCACTCACTTATCCTATAAATACCAAGCCTTTCCCTCATCATTTTCATTTCAAAATCCTCCTCAATGATGTTCTAGTATCCTTACCTCTCAAGGAGTCATCAAAATGTTCCCTCAAGTCTCCCAAGGTCCCAACCTTCCTGATTTCAAACTTACTCTTCAAGGTAATGGATTCTTTCACCCTCCTCTTTTAAGTCGTGACTTCCTTTATGTTGTGTCATATATTTTACATCTCTTTATGTTGATGGAATGTTCTTATATGTTCTAATTACTGCCCATTTCATTTCCAAATGATGATATACCGTTTCTTATCCCATCAATGTTTTTTCTGAATTTTTATGTGACGCCATTAGGCTGCCGAATTTCTCGTAAAAGAAATCACACCTTCTATTTTCATTCATGTTTCCTATTCATGAGGTATGTCATTAAAATATCCATACCATGATCTTATTCAGTACCCATACTCTATTATGAATTATTTATGAATGGGTGGACCTTGCCCCCTCTCTTTTCAATGTTTTCTAAAACCATGTTATATCACCGTTAGGCTACAGATATTTCGTCCCAAAATTTCTATCCCTTGTAGTAAAGAAATTCCCTAGTTTGTTAATGTGAAAACCCAGACCTATTTAGTTTCTATGGGTGTTCATAAATATATAAATATGATATATTTGATTCGTGAATTTACATAAATTTAACCCTCACTCCATTTCTATGGGTTATAAATGATATAATGATGTTTTTTAAGAGCTTTTAAAATGTCATGATTTTGAAAAGAAACCCATTTCTTTTGTTATCTATGGGTTATTTATAAAATGTTTAATTATTATCTATGTGTCTCACAAGAATGTAATGTCATATTAAGGGTGCACCCAGATAGCACTTTAATGCATTTGATAAAGATTTAATCTCTAAAGATGACAAGTTTCACTATACCTTGGTGAATAACCTTAGTAATTTTTATGACACCTTAGGGATAGACCATGGTGATATGTTCCTGAATGTATAAATGAAATGTTTTAGCCACATATTCAAGTTATGTTTCATGTTATTTTCATTATGATATTCTTATAATTTAATTTCTTATGTCTTTATGTTGATATTCAAGTTCTTATTGATATCACAAGTACACTGATTCCCTTTTTTACCATTACTTTGCCTTCTGCTCACCCTTTGCTTTGATGTATGTATCCAGGATATTAAAGGTAGTATTTTTACATAGGATGATCTTATGATGATTCCTTAAAAGTGGATTAGATGAATGTTTTATGTTGTACTGATGTTTTATTGTTCCTGATTTCCAAGACACTAGACCTTAAATATCCTCTGTATGTAAAATGTAATGAAAACTTATTTATTAAAAATATGAGATTCCACGCCAATTTTTAGGTCCTACGATAAAGGGGTATTTAGTAGATTCTTAGTATCAATGTTTTCATGCATATGTTAAAGGTCGAGCATCCAATTCATGGTGGGTTACTTAAATTACTTAATGTTCCCCATTGAAAGCAAGATGAAATATAAATAAAATTCTTTACTAGTTTTCCATGAGCTTAAGGAGGTTTTTGATGATATATGGATGATTTTGGACTGCATGATGATGTAATATCACTTCTTTGTTATCAAGGAGTCATGATTAGAAGATATATTTTTGAGGTAGTATCTGGAAGAGGTAGTGAGGCTTTATGTGGTACAAAAGATTTTTATCTCTGTTTTAGATCAATGTTCTGCCTATAGTGTTTGGAGAGTTCTTCAACATGATATTGGTTATTAGTCATTCCCTAACTCCAGTTTTTCTCTATAAATGAATGTTTAGACAGAATTTAATATCCAAAAATTATTGGAAATTTTCACACATGAATTCTTTTTAGGTCTATGGGTGAGGAATTTACTCCTAATGGATATTTCAATTAATAATAATAATAAACTCAATGTTGTTATAGACCCATTTAAATCACTATATAAAAAAAATTTATATCTACATTTTATTTAACCGAGGTTATAGAGTCAACTATTCTTGAATAGGAATTGGTGTTGAGTATTATAGATAAGGTGTAACTAATTAATGAGTGAATGAAGCTAGAATAGGTTATCCAGAAGTCCTGTGCAGGTCATAGGTCAAGGACACTATAATTTTGCATTGGATATCATATGTTCATAAATATGTCTCCTCATTATGGTTATTGGAGGTTCAGTCATTGGATAATGCTTTCACCCTAATGTTTTAGACCATTCATGGTGGTGGAATGTGTTGGATCTATTGCATATTGCTTATGACATTCCCTAAACAATCACAATGTATTTACTGTATCACAAATTCTATGTTATCTCTATGATGATTACTAGACCATTCACTAGGTTTATATAGATGTTAAATACAATTAATCCTTCATGGAATGAACTATTGATATCCATGAATGTAAAAATAAGGTATTTCATGGGAATGTTATTTCCATATTTCATGTATCATGGTGGCAGGGTGTCTTGAAAGAATGTTCTTGGGAGAAGGTTTTTCAGATGTGTGTTCAATATCCCAAGATATTCGATGTTTTTCTATGATTTTATGTATAACCATTTTTGATTTAAGAGATGATGTATATTATTTCATGTTTATGAACAATGGTCCTCTAATGTGTTGGTTACAATCTTATTATATTGAGATCTATGAATGGTACATTTCAAGGCGGTTGTTTTATTACTTTTTATATTCCTTCTTGGGTTTTGGATTAAATTTTCAGGTGTGAGAATTGATTGAGAGTAATCTTATGTAAGGTCTTAGTTATCCCTAAGACCACCAACCATGTTGTTGGGTTTTTAGTGGTTTTTGGGAAAGGATGGGGATGTTAAAGTGTGGTTTTAGTTGAAATTGTACCTATAGGAGAAATATTATTGAGTTATCTTATATGATGTGGTTTTGTGTTGTTTTTTATGGGAAATACATTTAAAATACAACCATGGTCCATGATCTATAGGGTTTGAGAGTAAGAGTTATTATATATACCTTCATGAGGACTGTTGTGAAGCAATTTGTAGTTTGCTTCATGATGTCTCAAGGGTAAGAATATTATATCTTCCTCATAGAGGGATATTATAGCATCGTGTTTTAGTCTATGTTAAGGATCCTAGATTTTAGGTTTCTGGACTCTTCAATTAAAGGGATCTCTATGATATGGGGCATAAGTTTCAGAATAGTCTTACTCAAGTTTTATAGCATCATGGGGGGATATAAGAGGATTTACATTGTGGATTACATAGGGATGTTTTGATGAAGTCTGTTGTAAGAAATACATATTATACCATATTTTTAATTTGAATTATATCTTCTATTTCATGGATAGTGGTGTTTCATAGTGGTCCTATTAAAAACCCAACCTATAATTTTTTTTAAATAATTGTGATTTCATTATGTATTTTACTTAAATAAATATTGTGTTTGATAGATTTATTCACATGAAACATGAAAAATAAACTAATACATGAAATATTATAAAAATATCATTAATAATATTTAATATTAACAGTAATTTTAGTAAATAATATTTTTTAAAACAATTATAAATCCATGTAAAATTGGATTAAGAAATCCAAAAGTTTTAAAAAATCATTTTTTAATAAAATTAGCTTCCCATTATGTACATTATTTTCATTTAAAAGGAAAATTTAAAAAATTTAGAATTTAAATTTAAAAAAATTAATTTCATAAATTTTTATCATATTAAAACTACAATATGTTTAATTTTTTGAATTTGAATGAAATGATAAATGTTTAAGTGAATAGTGAAAATTATAGTTTTCAGAAAAATGGTGAATTTTATGACATTATTAATACATGTGAAAGATATATAAGTTTATAAAACATATTAATTGATTAAATATTTATTTATCTTGTTTTGAACTTATAAATACTATGTTCCTCATTTCATATCCTAAGTATCATTTTATTCTAATTTAAAAAATAATTTCTGTATGTTTTTTTAATTAAAGAATTTAACGATAATATATAATTTTAGATTACATTGGAATTACTTTTTTTTATTTTTTCAATAATAATATAATTTATATCTTGAATATTAAATTAAATGAAAAAATTATACTATAGATAAATTTTAAACATAATAACACACTTTTTCTAAAAACAGTATTTGAATGAAAATATTAAAATTAACATTTATAACCTATTGAAATTACATTTGATGAAATATTTTTCATTTTTCATATCAAAATTTTAATATTAGTAAATAATTTTATTTTTTATTTATAAAATTATGATATCAAGATAAATACCAGGTACCATTTTAAAACAGTTGTTTTCAAGGAATAAAAAAATTTAAATATTTTAATTTTAAATTAAATTATTTTATTTATAAATAAAGGCTCTTATATTTTTTAAAACATATAAACAAATAAATTAAACCTCATTTAATTGTTAATAAATTTAAATTATTTTTTAGATCACTTAATTATTAAAAATAATTTTTCTAAAATAAAAATTTTTCAGCACATTATATGTTTTAATTTAAAATGTAACTAATCATATATTTAGATACTAAATTAAATATATTCCCATTTAGGATTCACTATGTCCATATTTCATGAAAAGGGTCATCTTATATTTTTATTAATAAAACAATTACTACTGTTAAAATGTAATAAATTAATAATTTTTAAAAGGGTCATCTATTGAAGCTCTAATATTACAAAATCAATTTGAAAAATAGATATTCTAGAATACATTTTTAGTTTTTACATTCAAACCTACAGGTCTCACCCACATTTTTTCACCTATTTCACATAACTCTCATGCAATTTCACTATAATTCTTAACTAAATTTTGTACATGGTATTTTTTCCTCTTTTTCACCTATACAAAGTGATAACTTACACACTTTCAAGTCACAATCAATGTTAAAAATTACCATAAAACGGTACGTAATATTATTATTCTATATTTTTAATCCTAAAAAATATCCTTAATTCCTTCAATCACAGTGGATAATTCAATATAATATCAAAATTTTCAAACTATGTACTTATTACCCTTTAACGCCTTTTATTTGTCAGTTTCATCCACCCTAATCCAAAACTATTATTTCTTTATTTAAATAATGAAATAAGTCTAAATAATATATGAAAATTTAATTATATTATTGGTATTAATGTTCTTTTTTCCCCTTCTATTAAATAGAAAAATGGAAATGCTTCTCTTGCGTATGTGTGGACTATCGTCTCTATGAACGACATATTTTATTTTTCATCCCCACCATTCAATGATGGTTATAGAAATGGGATTACAGAATAGAAATTTGCATTATTTCATTATTTTTATTCATTATTTATAAATTAGTTATTCTATACGCAATATTATAAATAATACAACTTTGTAAATCTAATCACCTAATATAAATATGCTAAGAGGAATACATGTTTATTTATAAGAGACAATTTTTTATTGAAATTATTATAATAATTAAAAAATTTATAAATAATAATCTATATAAATTATTAATAATGTAGTTATAATTTTGAGAAAATGATACTGTAAAAAAATAATCTCATTCATAATAATACTAACACATCGATCATAACATGTTCTTGATTGATCAGTTTGACCACCAATATAAAAAATGCTATAAATTTCAATCAAGTATGTAATTGGAAACATAATATTTTATTTTTAATAATTATATAATTATTATTTCTAAAATATAAGGGAAATATAAAAATTTAACTCATTAATTAATGAAATAGTATATATTTTATATAACATACTTAAACAATATCGTCACATAATTCATAACCATGAATAAAAAATAAAGACATGTAAAGTGAAATTATAATATTATAAATAATTAAAAATAATCAATAAAATACCTTTTATTATTTATTAATGATACTATATGTTAAAATATTGAATAATAACCCCATGATTATTAAACTAGTTCAAAATTATCAGGATTACGCACACCAGATTTTGAAAATAGATAATTACTAAATAATATAACTATGGAGAATAACTATAAATAAAACTTATAAAATATTATTTGAATGAAATTATTTATGAAATAAGTGATTATTTTTTTTATATACATGGTATTAGAGTGAATTTGAATATGTAGTAAAAAATGTATGAGTTTCGTTCCTCAAATTTTCACCAATTGAGATATATTTCCTGTAATACACCATGTTTTATTTGGACTGTTGTAGCTATTTTATAATGAATTTATTTATAAATAATAGATTGGTTATTAATATTAATATCATGTCCTCTTTTAAATTTATTTTCATTCAAAATATGTCAATGTTAAAATGGGGGTTTTGATTAAAATGTTACTCCTTCCGTTATGGTTTTGATTCCCAATCATATTATAAAAAATGTATATTTTTTATAGATAGTCTAGCTCATAAATTTGTGTAATTTATAAAACCGTTCAGATTTTTATTTAGATATTAACATTATTTTATATGTCCCTTAAAAATTTCATATTCCCTTAACTCAAATTTTACTAAACGTTTTTCTTGTAATTGAAACCTAGTTTGTATGTCATTATCGATTGGATACCTCCTCTTTTCTATTAAAAATGAATTTTTCAATTCCACAACGATTGATAATTTTCATTTTAATCTATATGAAATTATTTTAAAAGTTTCAATTAAATTTTTGATGTCTTTTATGTTGTTGAATGTGGGTGCCCTAGTCCCAACGTATTTTGTACTTAGATTATCACTACATGTATTTAGTTCTTTATAATACATGTGTTCATCTTTCCATAATAGCATAGATACTTCTTCATCCACTATGTTTATGGGAATTTCCTTAGATTACATGTCGCATAAAAGGGTTATAGTAGATCCCAGACTATAGTGAGAACTCTAATATTCCATGACAGTAATCTTAAAGTAACATCCTATAGTCCAGTTACATCATTATTAAAGGACACAAATGATGTGTGACCATCAGGTGTTGGGGGATCATAAGCATTGAGAATTCTTCTCCTGAATTTCACACTTGATGATCTCAAGTAGTTGAGATCATGAGGACATACCCTCATAATAGGAACACAACATATTTTTGGTGTCATTAGTTGTTTCTATCTATGGACATGTGTAATGGTCTTTTTATGTGAGATCATTTTCAATGGATGTAATTTAATTATGTACATTTGATGGAAGTAGAAAACCTTAGAGACAATATTGTGGAAAATTAGTTTGTATCAGGTACGCCATTAATGGAATGGAATTAATTGAATGATCGAGAAAGGATTTTCACTTCCAGGTTCAAAAGAGATATCTCAGACGTGGTTGATTAGGATGGTTGCACCTTCATTAAATCCATGTCTATGGTAGAGGAAGGTAAGACCGTCTAGAAAAATCAACAAACAAAATAATTCATGAAAAATAATGAAGACACTAGTGTGCATAATACTTTATTGTGATATCGATGATGAAGATATTATATTACACGAACAGTGTTCATATGAAGGCAGTCGTTGCTTCGACTATGCCTTATCTCTCTAGGGGTCTTGATGGGTTTCTAGACACCGCTCTAGGTTGGTGTATATTATTTACTACTATTGAGGTAAGGTCCTAGAGGGTCACACACAATAGCGCTTTGAGAATATTCCCTATTCCATGAAAAGGAATATAGAACATGGTGGGCCCCACTAAATGGTCTGAGTACTATCCATGTTCTATGGATCACAAAAGAATAAATAAATTATTTATTTATTCAAGTTTAGAATAATTCATTGAATTATATTATAACTTGTATTTATATGCTATAGATACTAAATACTAGTATAAATATTATTCGAATGGATTTTAATATCCTAGTTTCCTTTAATATTAGTAGGAGGTGTGAGTCGACTGAAGGACTCGAATTTATCACGTAATATATTTATATGAAAAAGTTAGGGAATTGACCTTTTAATAAAAAGGTAAAGGAAAACAACAGAAAGAAGATGGATGAGGTCATATAAGAATTCATGCCCTCTTGCCAAAAGAAACCAAGGAAGATCAAATATAAAAATCATAAGAATAATCACAATCACCATACCGGTCATAATCAGGTAAGAGACCAAGAGATCTAGTGACCATAGTTAGCTTCACATAGGAATAGCCCTTCCTACATCTCGCATTCCTAGAAGGAACAGATTGAAAACCATAATCATCCATTAAAACATTTTTTTTATTTAACCAAAGCCTGAATATATTATGGTTTTTTTGGGGGATTCATCCTCAACATCATCCCACATTCCATGAATACCCAGTGTTTCCCAGAATTTATTAATTTCCTCTTGAACCGTTGATAGATTCCCATCATCATTTGAATTTTGTTGCCCCTATATTACAGGAGAAGACTACTTAGGAGACACTCTTGGTGTGAGGCCACCATCATCAACTTGAGAATGCCCTCCATGCTCAGGCAGACATTTATTACACGGGGGGAATCCATACCACGGGTTTTGAACACTCCCTATATATGTGAGAGAAAGGCTCTCCCATGTTAACAATTCATGTGTTGGGATTGAAAACATATCTCTCCTTCTGGAGACTAGAGATTTGGTCTCTTAAGAGAAGGAATATCTTCAAGTTCATTAATATCGGATTGAAGCTTCTTTCCCACATGGTGATTGTTGATGCGATAAAGTGATCATTAAAGATCCAAGCTAGAACCCAGATCTTGATGAATGGCGTGCAAACAGATTCGTGAGACATGTGTGGATAATCAAGAGGGATTTGATGTCGGATTCTTCGAGCAATGATCACCGACATCCATTGGTGGACTTGTACACGTCAAATACGAACTAGGTACATGTTAAGTTTATTTTTTTGCTCTGCTAGAACCTTGCGAGATCCTCAAACAAAACCAGGAAAAGATCACTTGAGTTTATAGGGTTATGTCACACCGGGGATGCATTAAATTTTAAATTATGTTCCCACAAGCTTCTGTAACACCTTCCTGGTACCTAATAGTTGTATCTAAGGGATCACAAGGTTCTTCTGAGTCAACAAAATTAATATGCATTAAATTTAATTACGGGGTGTTAAAACATTTCATCTGGATCGGATTGCATGTCGTTTCGGTTTCAAATGATAAACTTACGATCATTTAAAATATTTATTCATACTGATGTTGTATTTTTTTCATTCATTTGATGGTAATATAAATCCTTATTGAGATAAAATTAAATGTAATATTTTATTATTATAAAATATAATATAATATTTTATTATAAAATTTTTTCCACAGAAGGTGTGGGGAAAAATATTTTCCAAAAATTTATTTAAAAAAGGTGGGGAGATCAAGACCACATTTTGATGTCTTCCTAATTTTATTTTAAAAAACGGAATGGAGACTAAGACCCCAAAATGGTGTCTTCTTCTTGTTATTTTAAAAAAATAAAGGTGGGAATTTTTTCTAATGACAAATAAAAAAAAGGAAAGACCCAAATTGTTCTACTCATTCACGTGATGCACAAGGGAAGCAGCACCCCTAAGGGGCTAAACCCTATAGGCACCCCTCCCCCCGGTGGTTTCCAGACTTCCATGTTGCACCGCCATGAACTGGTCCCCACCGGACCGCCTGGTCATGCCGCCCTGAGCCCCACCGGGCCACCTAGTCATGCCGCCCTGAGCCTTGCCCTACCGCCTAGTCACGCCTCCCCGAGCCCCACCAGACCACCTTGTGGTGCTACCTGGAGCACCTACAGATCACCACGCCTCGAGCCCCACCGGGCCGCCTGCTCGTGCCGCCCCGAGCACCGTCGGCCGCCATTCCTCACCACCCCCAAACCCCAGCCCCATTCTCATCAAATGGCCCCATCCGTGCTGTACAAGGACACTACCCGTCTAGGCCATTCCTGACCAGGCCGTTGGCCCGCCGGCTCACCGGAGCAGCGGGCTACCGGCTATTCGGCTGGCCGGAATGCTCCCCGACTCCTCCTGCTCCCTTCGAGCCTTCCCTAAAGCTGCTGTCGTCGTGGGAGTCACTGGACCGAGCGGTCAAGCCACTGTCACGCCGCGGTCACACCGCGGTAATGCAATGATTTGGCCCTGCTCCAGGACAACACCTCGTGGTGGCTCGTAGTACTGTCAGACTCCTCCCTGACTAGTGGTAACACTACATTAAATTAATTTTAATTAATTTAGTTTATAAATTAATTTAATTAGAATTAATTTAGGGGATTTAATTTATTTTTAATCTTAAATAATAATTTAATTTAATATTATAATCAAATTAATGGTTTAATTTGATATTTTGAATTAAAATTAAATTAAACAAAGAAAACCGATAAATAAATTATTTGAATTTAATCAAATTAATTTAATATATTCGAATACCCTCCCACTATTTAAATTTATTTCAATTTAATATTGTAGCGCATATTTTACCTAGACCTGTCTTGAGAATGCAACTGAACTGTGTAGTTTTGGTGTTTATTTATTTATTTATTTTTTGATTCATTGTATGAAATTATTGTAATAATTAATTAGATAAATGAAAGTCTATGAATCATCCTTTTAATTTGAAATATGTATAAATTCATGCGTGTCCAATGCACGAGATATATTTTTACCCCTAGACCCCCTCGTTTGCGTGTGAGTATATTTGTAATTAATTGATAATCCAAGATACAGACCCCACCATGATGAGGCGGTAAACAAGACAGGAGCCATGTGCATTACACTAGGCTAGATGTGACGTGAGTCAAGTCGCGACTCAGGTACGGATGCACGTAGGTCAAGATTGATCAGTTATGGATCGATCTTTATATAATGCACAAGACCAGTTGGATTTCATGATTTACTTTATGCATAGTTTATTATTTTATGTGTCTCCCTGATTATTGCATGATCACATAGAATACTAAACACAATAAAATATAAATATGTGATGAATTATATTATATTGAATGTTTAGTTGTGAGAACGAAAACCCAGTATGAATATATTAAATAAAAAAGGGTTCAATTCATCAATAAATATAAAAAACATCCCTTAAAGATATATTAAGACCAATAAATTCCTTCCATTTCTAACATCTAAACAAAATCGGCTATTTGGGGTGCTCGTCAGCCAAAGTTAAGAGTGACTCTTACTACCAGGACATTTTCATGGGAGAACTAGGTTGAAATAACTAATGTAAGTAGTCATGGATTTTCCCTAGCTAACTCTCTATTAAATTAGAGGCAGGATGTTGAGGGAATCATGTTTCGATTCCAAAAAGCTGGGACTTTACTCAACAACACAAGGAACCACAAGAACAAGTGGTTGGCCAGCCGAGTTCCTACCTTGAAAATATTCAAGTAGTAGCGTATCCCTAGCTTGTAGACTATGAGGGAGGTTTCGAGGATCCTTTACACTAGAATACTCAAGTGATAGAGTGTTATAAATCTTATAGCGAGGGCTATTATGTTTTGCTAAAATAGTGGGAGACATTAAAATGAAATAATAATTTATTAATCATAAATGTCAAAAAGAAATCAAGACAATGTTATAACCTCTAAATGTTTATCTACTGTAGATTCAAAATGGAAATCACCAACACCCCAAGTACTTTATCACTGTGATCGATCGTGGATAAAGAAAAAATCATCACTGGCGATAACTTCCGTGAGTGGTACAGGTGCTTGCGCATAGTACTCCGCTATGAAATGAAGTTACATGTGCTGGAAACCCCAATTCCTGTTGAGCCTCCATAGGGAGCATGTAATGAGGAAAAAGATAAATGTGGAAAGCATGTAGATGATGAGCTTGATGTACAATGAATCATGTTGTCATCCATGTCCATCCAATTTATAAAAAAGCAAGAGGATGAGAATTCCTACCAGATGCTATCACATCTCCAAGAAATATATGAGTAAAGGGCCAGGAAAGAAAGGTATTAAATATCATGTGTGATTTACATGTGCAGGATAGAAAAAGGTCACCAAGATGGTCCTCATATACTCATGATGATTAGATATATTGAGATTCTTGAAGCCCTTCGGTTCAAATAAAACCAAGAACTTGCAGTGGATCTCATTCTTTCCTTTTTACTGTAAATCTTCTCGACTTTTATTGTCCATTATAATAGGAATGATATGACAAAGTATCTCCCAGACCTTTTTGAGTTAGTTCCCCAATATAATAAGGATATGAAAAATACCAATTCATATGTCCTTATAGTGAACAAGAAAAAAATTCAAGGCACAGGGGTCTAAGGCCAAGTCAAGGCCAAAGAAACTAATGCATCATCCTACAAAGAATCCAAAGATTCAATGGCACAATAAGGAATAGGAAGATATCTGCTTTGGATGTGGAAAGAAAGGCCAATAGATGAAGAACTGTAGATCTGTGAAGAAGAATCATGTTTATGCTTCTACTTCATCTATTATTTTTTGTTATTGAATGTAATATATCTTTATCTACAAATTGGGTATTGGATACGGTATGTGGCTCACACATTTGTATTCATATACAGAAACAAAGTATGTTCATGAAGATTGAAAAAGTTCAAGTGGATCTATGAGCTAAAAATTGGGCAAGACTAGGAGCCTTGGTAGTGGGAGACTATCACATAACGATCCCAACTGGTCTGGTTCTGGTTTTAAAAAATTGATATTATGTACTTTCTATTACCAGAAACATTATCTCTCTGTCTAGTCTAGACACTAAGGGTTTTTATATCATGTTTGGAAATAAATGTTGTCTCTTTTATAGGGATAACATATGTTATCGTATGGTATATCATAACAATTATTTATGATTGTTGGAACTAGTGAACTTAGTAATGGAAATCAATGACTAAAAAATCCAACATGATTCAAATAACACATGTCAATGGCACTTCAGGCTTGGTCATGTAAACGATAAGTGATTACGAAGATTTCACTATTAAGGGTATCTAGACTTGGTACATTTAAAACCCATAGATTTTTTTCAACCTTGTTTACAAGGAAATGTGACCAAAGCACCTTTCTCATAAAAGTTAGAAAGAGCCAACGTTGTGTTGGAATTAATAAATACTAATGTATGTGAACCATTTCTAGTAGAGGAAAGGGGTGGTTTTCTATACTTCATTAATTTTACCAATGAGTATAGTATTTATGGCTATATATACTAAAAACGGTATAATTCGTACTCTTTTTGGATATTTATGGAATACCAAAATGAATAAGAAAACCAACTTGGTATGAAGATAAAATAACTTTGCTCAGACCGAGGATGATAAAATATTAACAATGATTTCATTGATCACTTGAAGGAGTGTGGGATAGTATCCCAACTCACTCCACTTTATACACAACAATATAATGGTGTTAGTGAAAAGAAGAATAAAACCTTGATTGACATGGTCAGATCAATGATGAGTCATGAAACTCTTCCATTATCCTTTTGGGGATATGCCTTGCAGACAGCATCATATACCCTTAATCGAGTACCAAATTAAGCTACAGATGGGATTCTATATCAGTTATGATATTGAATGAAACCCAACCGGACACACATGTGAGTATGGGGGTGCGAGGGATTTTTTAGGACTTTACTATGTGACGAACTAGCATCTTGAAGCACTAAGTGCGTCTTTATAGTTTATTCTAAGGAAACTAGTGGATACTACCTATATTACCCTTTAGATAGAAAAGTAATTATGGTATGATACGCTACATTTCTAGAAAGGGAACACATTAATATTGGAAATAGTTGGATAAAGATTGACTTTGATGATGTTAATGATCCAAATGAACAAGAGTTGGTAGAGGAAAAATATCCACAAGAACAAGTGGAAGAAGATGTTGCTCCTGATACACAGATACTGCGTAGGTCTACATGAGAGGTTATAGAACTGGAGCGTTATGGATTTCTTGTCACTGATTTAGGTGACACATCAGTCCTTGATGATGATGAACCTATAACCTACAATGAAGTAGTATAAGGCAAAGAAGCTTCTAAATGGAAAGAATCCATGATTTCTGAGATGGAGACCATGTACCATAATAAGGTTTGGAGTTTGGTATACCCTATAGATATTGTAAATCCAATTAGATGCAAATGGGTATTCAAGAAGAAATTTCACATGAATAGTCTGGTTAAAAACATTTAATCAAGACTGGTTGCAAAGGGTTTGATGTAATGTCAAGGCATTGACTATGATGAAACCTTCTCACCAGTAGCAATACATAAATCAATCAGAATATTTCTTGCAATAGAAGCCTTTCATGATTATGATATTTGGAGAGTGGATGTCAAAACTACATTTCTAAATGGGATGTTGTTTGAAGATGTCGATATGACTCAACCCTAAGCATTTGTCAAGTCATAGAATGCCAATAAAGTACTCAAGATTCAGAGATCCATTTATTGATTGAAGCAGGCATCAAAATCATCGAATGTTCATTTTGATGAGGCTATAAATGATTTTGGTTTTTTCAAAAAAGAAATCAAGCCTTGTGTCTATAAAAAGGTTAAAGGAAATGACATTGTTGTCCTAGTATAATTTGTTGATGACATATTAATTATGGGAAACGAGTTTCAAGTCTTACAGTTTGTTATGATTTGATTAAATGAATACTTCTCCATGAAAGACTTAGGTGAAGGAGCCTACATTCTAAGGATAAAGATCTATTGAGATATATCCCAAAGGCTGCTTGGGCTATGACAATGTATATATATTGACAAGGTACTCAAAAGGTACAATATGAAACAATCGAAGGGAGGATTGTTACCTGTATTACATGGTGTAAATCTCTCCAAGAAAATGTGTCCAAAAACATAGGAGGATATTGACAGAATGAGTAGAGTCCCTTATGCTTAGGTTGTGGGTTCTATCATGTATGCCATGATATGTACTATGTTTGATGTCGCCTTTGATTATTAATTGTGGGTAGATATCAATCAATTCCAAGAGAGTTTCATTGGACAACTATTAAAACTATTTTAAAGTACGTGAGGCGTACTAAGGATATGTTCCTGGTGTATGGAGGAGATGATGAACTTGTTGTGGGGGATACACTAATGCTATTTTCTAGACAGATCGTGATGATATGGAATCGTAGTTAGGATGCATCTTTTCAATGAATGGTGGTGCAATGAGCTGGACAAGCTCAAAGAAAGCTGTGGTTGCTGATTCTACAACAGTTTCCGAATATATTGCAGCTTCTGATGCAGTAAAGGAAGCAGTCTGGATACACAGATTTATCTCCGACATTGGGGTTGTACCTAGCAGTGAAGACCCTATATAAGTATATTGTGATAATACTACTTCAGTGGTTCTTGAAAAGGAGCCCAGATCACACCAGAGGACAAAGCATATTCTTTTGAAGTTTCATCTCTTGATGGTTTTTACTAAAATATGTGAATTGATAGTTAGCAGAGTAGCCACAGAGGACAACGTGGAAGACCCCCTGACTAAAGACACTTCTCATCAGAAGTATGATTCGCATGTGAGAGCTATCAAATTTAAACCTCTTAGTTGTTTTCTCTAGTGAAAGTGGGATTTTTGAAAATGTGTGACTTAGACCCAACTTGTTTTGTACTTTGATTACTACTACATGTATTCAGTTTTCTATAATACATGTGTTCATATTTCCATAATAGTATAGACACTTATTTATCCACTTTTTTAATGGAAAATTCCTTAGATTACCTGTCGCATCAAAGTGTTATAGTAGATCCAAAACTATAATGAGAACTCTAAGATTCCATGAATGTATTCTTAATGTAAAGTCCTATGGTCCATTTACAACATTCTGAAAGGATATAGATGATGTGTGACCATCAGGTGCTGGGGGATTATAATCATTGGTACATCTATGAATGAAGTTCTCACTTGATGATCTCTACTAATTGATATCATGAGGATAGATCTGAATAATAGGAACACCACATGTTTTAGGTGTCATTGTTCATTCATATCTACAAACATGTTTAATGGTCTTTTGTCTTGATATCATTGTCAATGGATGTCATTAAATTATGTACATTTGATGTTAGGAGGAAACCATAGTGACAAAGTCATGGAGAAGTAGTTTGTATCTGGTACATTATTAATGGAATGTCATTGATTGAATTATCGAGAAAGAATTTGTCACTTCTGAGTTTAGGAACAGATATCTCGGTCCTGGTTGATTAGGATGGTTGTACCTTCATTAAATCTATTTCCATGGTAGAGGAAGCAATGATTGTCCAAATAAATAAACAAATAAAATTAAATAATGATAAAGAATGATGGCACTAGTGTTCATCTCCTTTATTGATATATTGATGATGAACAGATTATATTACACCGACGTTGTTCGTAAGAGAGAAGTTCTTGCTTTAAATTTTCCTTATCTCTATAGGGACCTCCATGGTTTAGTAGACCCCTCTCTAGGTCGGTGGATATTATTCACTACTATTGAGGTAAGGTCCTAGGGGGTCACACACAATAGTGCTTTGAGAATCTACCCTCTTCCGGGAATAAAAATATAGAACATGGTGGGACATGCCAACGGGTCTGAGTATTATCCATGTTCTATGGATCACAAAAGAATAAATAAAGTCATTAATTATTCAATTTTAGTTTAATTCATTGAATTTGTATAAATATTTATTTACAAGTTATATATAGTAAATACAAGTATTAATACTATTCAAATAGATTTTAATACCCCTGTTCGCTTAATATTAGCAGGAGGTGTGGGTCGAGTTAAAGACTAAAATTTATCATGTAATATATTTATATATTACAAATAAGAGATAAATTAAAGATATTATTTATGCCATAATTTTATTTGTCATAAATAATTCTTTATAACACTTATATAGCAGATGTTTTTTACATGGGGGCTGAGAATCCATAGTGCGTGTTTTAAACCCTCTCTATATAAGTGAGAGAGAGGCTCTCCCATGCTTACTATTCATGTATTGGGATTGAAAACTTCTCTCTCCTCTTATATTATAGAGAGATAGGCTCTCAAGAGAATGTAGATATTCATGTTCATCCATCTTAGATTGAATCTTCTTCCCTTTTGGTGATCATCATTGTGCTGAAGTGAGCATTGATGATCTGTGCTAGCACCGGGATCTCGACGAATGGTGTGCAAGGATATTCGAGAGGTGTTTGTGGATGATCAAGAATGCTTCGACATCAGAGTCTTTGAGCAACGATTTCCAGCATCCTGTGGCGGACCTACACACATCAAATCTGAAACTAAGACTTTTTCAGTCTATTTTTGTGCTCTTCTTAAACCTTGCGAGATCCTCGGACCAAACTAAGACAAGATCACCGAAGTTTACAGGGTTATGTCACTCTGGTGATGTATAAAATTTTAAATTCCTGGACCACCAGCTTCCACTATGTCGTCCCAATACATTACACATATGGTTCATTTTCAACAAAATGTGAAAAGATTATCATTTTAATGTTTATGTGTTAAAACAACATTCCATCACCTTTATAGTTTAATTTAAAGATTTATATTTACATTTTCATAGTTTCTAAAAGAAAGTATTTCTATTCTATATTAAAAAGGAGTCATTTTTTATATTGTTTCAAAAGATAATGGAAATTAATTATTTCAAAAGTGATTTTTCTAAAACTCCAAGAAAACATTTTTCTTTTAATTCATTTTACATTGACATATCTAGTTATTGATCTAGGATATTATTAAAATGTTACCATCCACCTTATGTTTTTGAATGGACTATATAAAATTATTTTTTATCAATTATTTTATCCACTAATAACTTCTTTATTATTAAATATCCAATATGAATAGGTATAATTTTTTTTAAATAATTTTAATTGTGAACACCCTATTTTATATTTATTTTATTTAAGGTTGTTATTCTAGGTTCTATTTTTCGATTGATTTGGGAAATTTTTGAATTAATCATACATTCTTTTATCTATATGGTGTATAAATAACATAATCTATCTTTCATTAATGAATAGTATTTACATAGACATCTATTAGATATATTTGGAAGCTTTGTTATTTTCCATGGGTATAACATGTTACCCTTAGTAATGAAATTTTGAATGTTTTCCACGTGTATTTAAATTCTAAAATAATTTGAAACTCCTTTTATTTCTATAGGTTATTAATTATATAATGACGATTCATTTTATAAGGTACACATGTGTATGGTTTATCATTAAGTTATGTGTGTTCCATATAGAGCCCTCCAATGTGTTAGTTAAATATATACATATAATGATATAATAGTGATGTAAGTAGTGATACTTGATCCAAAATTGTAAATAGGTTGTGATACATAATTGACAATGGGAATGAAGTGAATTTGGCATGATCTACCAGGGGAAAAAGATGAGTGAAACCTAATCCAGTAATGGAAACATGTTATGATTGAGGATCCAAAATGTTATCATTTTTAGACTTATGTAAAGAACACAATTCTAAAGTATTATTTTATTATATGATATTTTTCATTTTTATTGATGTCTTATTTTGTAATTTATTTATTTTTGAGATATAATTTATTGGATATAACATTATTATATACCTTGACTATACCCAAATCCGTACATTATTTTGAAATTTGATCTTTTATTTTTATAACATATGAATATACTTACTAAGCATTTGAGATCACCCCATTATTGTGTTTCAATTTGAATAGGTTATGAAGATAATAAAATAATTAAATTTTTTGAGTTGTATCTTCTGGAGATATATATTGGGGTAGGATGGAGAATTTTAATGGATTAGGAAGTTGATTATGTAGATAGAAAAATATTGATTAATTGAAATTATAATTAGGTTTATTATTTAATCTTTTATTTTAATTTTATAAAACTATAGTCCTAAAAGGTATTGGTAATTTATTTTACTGATATATAATCTTTAATTCATGTAATTTTGATGGTTAGGTATGAATGTCTTCATAGTCGGTATTAGCGTAGGTTTCAGAATACATCATAGCATATGATGTTATCAAATGAAGATAAATTAAGAGTTTTAAAGTTCCTTAATTATTGATAGGTTATAGTTGATGAGGATACCCAAACATTACAAACACAAACATTACATCTTATTATATGAATATTCATTAAAAATCAATATGATACATACTAGAACTGTAAATTTTTAGTGTCTTTGGAAACATTTATAAACAACTGATACATAATATATTTAATTCATTTACGATGTTCTTCAAAACGAGTAACTATGACAATGCATAGTTTATAAATGATATTTGTTTCTTGAAATGAATATGCATTATATTATATTTTATAAGAATTATACGAATATGAAACATAGAGAATCCAATAATACTTTCATTCATTAATGATGATCATTACATAATTTAACCATAAAAATAAGGGAAATTAATAACATTAAAATTGTTTAAAAAATATAAAATAGAAAATCCATCATGGGAAACTATGGATCACACCATTATACTAGAGTCATATTCCCTATGACCGATACTACAAAAATGGAACAAAATATGAGTAAACAAATCAAAATCTTATAAAATGAACATATATATAATTGGGATGAATTGTAGTGAATATGGAGTGAAATAATTAAGTTGAATTTATAGGAATTAATGTAATAATTGGTATATTGATGTGGATATTGGAATAATAATATCATGGTTGGTAATATTAACTTAATTTTTAGAATAGTTTTTTCACATCAAAATAATAAATTATGATATAAAAAAAATTATCATGTGTAATATAAGTAAATTTTAATATTATAATTCTGATAAATAAATATCATGATTAAAAACTCACAAAAAATATAATCACATTTTGAATAAACTATATTTTAATGTATTTTGTAAAAATTATAAGATTTTTATTAAAATTAAAATTAACTATGGTAGATATTTATTTGGAGAAAATTAATATCATTTTTTAAATCATAATATAATAAATTTCCAACGGTGATTTCTTTCTAATTTTAATAAATAATTTAATTTTCATGTAAATAATAAAAATACATTTTTTTACATACCCTGTGTATCTTCAATCACATATTTAATGATGTAATAAGGATTGAATAATTTCTAGAAATTTAGTTTTGTCCAAAATATATTTAATTTCATAAAAAATCAATAATAATAAATAAAATTCTTTTTCAAACGTAAATAAAATTTTCTAAAAACTAATGTTTAAAGTGATTCCTTAAAATATCAATTTTCCTTCTTCCACAATCCTTTTTAATAAAGTAATTAAATATAATTAAAAATTAGTATGAATTCTTAATACCTATTATACTATATTTATATATAACTTTTATTGTAAAAAAATATCAATTAATAGTATTATTTTTGATACAATAATTTATTAAATATTTTATTCTAAAAATAATCCTCTCCTCAAGTATAAATAACTCATCTCCCCCAATAAAAAACTCTTCCCTCACGTTCCAAATATATTGTTATGAAAAAACCCCCATCTCAATTCCCTTATAATAGCTATGTATGTTCTATAGTAAAAAACTCTAGACCTCAAGGGAGATTTAATGTCATACAAGAAAGACTACACCGTGGAAAAAGTAAGTTGTTTTCTAACTATTCTCTCATTTTATTCATTATCTCTATATTTTCAAAATTGATTTCAAAATTAAATCTTCTATGATTTAATTATAAATAATTTTAAAATTTTATTAATTATTTAAACTTACTTTAAAAATTAAAATTTTAATGTATTTCTATTTAATCCCTCTTTTACTACAAATTTGGACAAAGTTTATGTTAACAATCAGTTAATCATGAAGGAGGAAGTTGCCAATTATTTTCATAAAACCAAAATTGTCGATTATTATTATAAATTATTTATGATATATAAATGTATGAAAATATTTATTTTAATATTTTTTAAATAATTCTACAAATTTATAAATTAAATTGAAAAAAATAGTGAAATATATGAAAAATGAGTAATTTTTTATGAAAACATGTAATAAAAATATCCTCCATTTAACAAAAAAAATTAATATTTATATTCAAATGAAAATAGTTTTTAAATAGTGGTAAAAAAGATAATAATTCACCTATGTAAAAAAAATTAACATATCAATGTTTATTATTTGTAGGTTTAAAAGAAAAGAAATAAAGTGGTAATTAAGTTAATGGGATTCTTGGAATCATCTTCTTTTCTTTGGGTAATCTATATGCCACTTCATTTTAATTATAAATATAACTCTAAAGATAATTAAATATACTTTCACTATTTTCTCCTTCTCTTTTTTAGGATATAAAATTTTATACCATGGTTTTCAATCCGAATACAAAGATTTTTCAAAATAGAATTTTCATTCCAAAACAAATATTTGACTCTTCATGTGTAGTTTCTTATACAAACAATAGTGATATATTAGACAAAATTAAGAAATACCTTTTTCATTTGGGTATCCAAAAATTTATTATTTGATTTATTTTTATCAAATCCTTATGAAAATCATTCCCTTCCATGTGTTATTTTATAACTGTGATTGTTATACGTTCTATGTGGCGTGCATGATTATAAAAATATTATGACGTGATGGGAAATATTAGAATTAAATATCCCTCTAATGTATTTTGAAATGTTGTATATCTCATGTTATGATGTGTATTATTAATAAATATAATTAAATCATCAGTCACAATGATAAATTTATGATTATGAACATATGTTATGTGTTAACATCATGCTATATGTGTTCACAAATATGTGTTTTATTTGACCACTATGACATGGTGTTTTATTTTTATATAGTGTCTCATTCTTATGCATTAATAAATTTTTTCCCAAATTATACTATTTAATCACATATTCTTATGATGTGTTGATAATGATTATGATCACCCGTTTTATATTGATTCATGTCCTGATTCCTCCTCTTAATAGGATTTTAGCTCACCCCTTTCATTGATGTATATCCTTAAGTGACTACATTTACTATAGAGGACGAGAGGCTTTATAAGGAAAATATTATGTATTTCAAATAAATGTTTATTTTTTATTATGTATAAGTTATTAATAATCCTGATTTTTGAAAAATACTAAACATTTAAATCCTTGAATGTAAATCTATTATGTTATTTAACTTAAAAATGATGTAATAGTAATGTAAGAAAAATAATGATTACTATAGTTCATATCAGATAATGGATGAGTCAATATAGGGATTTGGATTAGAAACATTAAGTGAAACCCATAATTATAAGTCTAACTATTGATAGACATCCATTGTTTTTGGTAAATTATAAGACTGTGTGGTTTCCGATCCATGAAAACATTGTTTAGATGCTCAAAGTGGATGTGGCTTTGGTAGATGTACCTAGGGATATCAACCTAAAAGAACACTATATTGATCTATAATAAATTCAGAACTGGTGTATGCCAACAAACCTTGCTACACAACTAGTTTGACACTCTCATTTTATGTGCTTTAGTTAATCACAAACTCGAATACAAACCATTATGAAGGATATATAGATAAATATGTATTAATGTACATGATCCTAAAAGAACCATATAAGGGAAGGTATAAAGTGATAGATCTCATAAGTTGAGACTTTAGAATTAATAAGATCTTAATATGAATTTTATTATTCATTCTTTGATGACTTATGTTTGTTCAAATATTTTCAATTTTAGAAAATGGTGAGAACTATGAGAAAAAAAAACAACACTCTATGTGAGGTACAATGAAATGATTTCCAAAATTATACTCTGAATGAAATGGGATGTGGTGTTTAAAAAATCATAGCGATTTTTACCATGTTTCCTTAGGATATGAAAAAAATTCCAAAAAATGTGAAATGCCCATAATTGCATAAGAATGAGAAAATAACTATCAAATACATTAAACAGAAATGACCAATGTCATTTAGGGGTTCTTCTGATCAAATTGTCTTAGAATAGTGAGTTAACTCCATAGAGAAATTTTGTTATGTGATCCAATATTCGGAGAAGGATAAGGTTATGTTGGCCCTGTATCATCTATATGTAGAGGCCAATAAATGGTGGGAACTGATAAATAATACTAAATTGATGGATGATATGGATGAAATGGATTGGTATTATAAGGCCCGAGCTATAAATATTAAATAATAATAATTTTCAGTCAATAATATTACATTCATTAACATTGTGGATATTTTTAGTTTAAGAGTTTTAGAGTGTTAAGACATAAAATATCATAAAATACAAACTGGACACATCTATCTAACATCAATTTTCCTATAATATAAATTTATTAAATAAATAATTTTCTAATTTAATGAAAAAATTTCATGACTTTCAAGTTGGCCTCTTATAATCCCTTACCCATACATAAATCCAATGAAAAATGTTTCATAATAGAGGAGTATCATAAATATATCAGTTTGGGATAAAAAAAATAAAGAAACCATTAGTACATTGGAAGAAATTAAATCCCATGAAAACCCATGTCTGGAAAATATAACATTTTACCCATAAAGGGAAAAAATTCCTTTTAAAAGTATCATTTATTTTACCTTTTGAAGAAAAATTATTTCGCAAAAAACTCATTATCAACCATAGAACATTCATGTTGGTACCTTGGGATATCAAATCATAGAACCCTAATCGTACCCTTAAAAATTGGTATAATCGTACAAATAACCTTCGATATAATTCTATGGAGAATATAATCACTACCCAATGCATTGGAGCACTGTTTAGTTACTCCCATCATTTCTGCTATAACGGTTTCACCCGACACTATCTAAGAATACTCATTTTATATAACTTCCAAGAACCATAAGTTGAAATAGAATATTTTATTATTTGAAATACTCTTTTCAACCAATATTCAAATCACTTTCAGATATAAAAATACAATTTTCTTTCAAAATCTCATTTATAATAAAAAATACACCTTTCCATTGATTTTTTTTACATACCTAAATACACAAAAATATGGAAAGAGGATATTTATTTTAATAAAACATTTATTCTTACATGAGAATCTATAAATAAAATAAAATAAACAATTTCATGAATGATTTTCTTTACCCTACTTTTAAAATAGGATGTTTTAATTACCATTTGTCAAAATGGTATGGTTAAAACAAGTAAAAAGATTCATTAGTAAAAAGTTTTATATAAAAAAAGATACATAAAATGAGATTTATAAATATGTTAAATAAATATAAAAAATTTAAAAATTAATTTTAAAACATGGAAATAGAAGAGAACTTGATTTTTCATTAAACCATTAAAACAATATTTTTTTCAAATAAAGGCCCCTTATCACTTGAGAAACACATAAATCGTAAAACCATTGTATAATTACATTAAACAAAACATTAAATATAATAATAATGGATAAAATCTTGATATATCATTTTAAAGGTTCTGTATATACATCATTTGTAAGAATAAATTTGCATAACATCAAGAATTGCCTCAATGAATGAAATTGAGATGAAGTCTCATACCTTGAGTCCAATTTGTCACATGCGTCTTTATATTTTTCAATAAGAAATTTATGTTAATTATTTACTTTCTCAATAAAAATTTTACTGTTTATTTTTACTTTAATTTTACCTATTTACAATTTATATTCAATTGCAAAATCAATTCATTTTATGTCAGATGTTTTGACCATATTCGGGTTATGTGTCGAAACTGGCTTCGGGAGGTCGACTAAGGTCAACGAGGTAATTATTTAAAAATAAATAGAATAAAAATCATAAAATAATTATCTTATTTTTTCATCATTTAAACTCTTAATAAAAATCATGAATGTTGAAAACAAGAAATGAACTAATTTTAGAATCATGGAGACAGTAGTTCTATATACTCATGGGTAATTTTCCATTTTTCATTGATAATTTTGGAAAGACTGTAAATAAATTATATCATGAAATATTTATAATTATATCATAAATAAATTTAATTTAATTATATATATATAAATATATAATTTTTTTGATGTAAATGGAATCACATTGCTTCAAGGAGGAGGTATTACACACATCCACAAATGACGTCATCACATTTCCAATACGTAAAAATGTAATAAATTAAATGATATATTATATTTATAAAAAGATAATTATGTAATTTATATAAAAATTATTTCATTTATATTATATTTATTAATTTTAGTTACACTTATTAAATTCTATATATCACGTTAGTGAAATACTCTTCCCATCTCTTTGAAAGGTGGTAGTCTGCCATACACAAGAGTGACATTATAGTATCCCCTATTATATCAAATTTGAAAATGGATTCTATGATATAATGAATAAAAACATATAATTATGACATAAATTTACTAAATATCATAAATAAATATTATTTATATCATTATTCCCAACCATGGGAGGCAGTAATGGAAAAAAAATAACATCATTTCACGATGCGGCAATCTATCATACACACGAATGCCAAAAATTTAAGCTGAAAATATTAAATGTTATTATGTTTAAAAATATTCAATACAATTTTTAAAATTAAATTTGAATAATTTTAAATAACTAATTTTAATATTAATCCCTCAGTCGTTGCAATACAGTAGGTTTTTAAGAAGAGTATTTTTTTTAAAGATGATTCTCTTTTAACTCTTTGACTAATAATAATCATTTTATTAAATTAAATTAATATTTGTTGTAATAATTTCTTTAAATTTAATATATAAAATTCCACAATGGGAATTATTTTAATTAAAAAAATGTCAACTATTACACAATTTAAAATATTTGTAGAATAACCACTTTTTAATCCCAAAAGAAATAATTATATTAAACACAAATATAATTTTGATTAAAAATTAAATAATTGGGCTAAATAATACTTAGGATACTTTAAATCATATTTAATCCATATTGGGTATCATTAATGTTTTAATTTATTAAAAATAAAATACATTCTATAAATATTGGTATTTCTCTCTATTCACGGAAAAATAATTATTTTCAGAAAAATTCAAAAATTTCACCCAAATAAAATTTTGATATTATCATTTAAAAAGATGATATTGATTTTATAAAATTAATATTCTAAAATTTATAAATAAATCTTCTAAATAAAACTATATATGAAATTTGTTTAATCAAAACAATTACTTTTTTAAAAAAATTACATATTATTTTACTAACTAATATTAATATATATCTATATTAATAAATATAAAAACCATTTATTTGGTCCTTAAAAGCATCTTTACAACCTTACCCACTTTCAAAATTTACACCATCAAAAATATATTCACTTTTTAAATAAATGGGTATATCTTTCCCACATAGAATTTTTTGATTCTAATGTTTCCTCTTCAACCATATGGATTTTTCATAAAATCATAACAACATAAATCACCTTATTATAAAACACTTTCTATGTAAGGTAAAGATACTAGACCAGTTATTCCTCATACGAAATATTCTTTTCCGAAAAATCTACATTAGGGATCAAAACATGAGATGAATCTAATGCATATTTTCTTAACATTGAAACATGGAATATATTTTTTACGTGAGATAAACTAACTAGTGAGGAAAATCAATGGGAAAACATTCCATATTTCTCTAGGAGTTTATATAGTCTAATAATACTTTGAGTAAAATTTCATTTCTTATGAAATATCATCACACTTTCCACGGAGAAACATTGAGAAATGCATTATAATCTTTACCAAAATAATATTCCTTATCCCAATTATCTGCATAACATTTCATCCTACTCTGAGATATCTTCATGTGTTTATAATTAAACTACACCTTCTAATATATTTAACTTACCATATATGGTTTCATCAAATTCCTTTATCTTACTTCATCTCAAAAAATGGTGTCTGATATCATGTTCCATATAACGTCTCAAAATGGTGACACTTGTATATTAGAATTGAAACTATTATTGTTTGAATACTCAACCAAAGAATGAATTTTATCCCAACATGCCTAGTACTCCATTGAATTAGAAAAAAAATATTCCTTATTTTGAATCATACAATCATATTTTCCATAAAATTGAGGATAAAAATCAATACAGAAATTTTGTTCAATACCCAATGATTTCTGATGTCCTTTTCCAAAATTGGATGTAACCTAGGATCAAGATATGATAAAATGATGTGGAACTCCATGTAAAATGAAAATATACTTAATATAATGTTGAGAAATATGATATATATAAATTGTATCTCAAAAGTGAAGTAAATTATCATATTTTTTTATTGATCAATAATAACCCAAATAAAATTGTTAACTTGGGAAGTCTCGAGATATCTTACCACGAAATCCATTGATATATTTTTCCTATTTGTATTCTAGAAATGGAAAATGTTGAAGCATACCTTCTGGGAACTATCATTCTAATTTAAACTATCGAAAATTAATACACTTCATGGTAAATTAAAATATATCTCTTTTCTTTCTATCACTATACAAATACTTATAAAAGACTCTGTATATATTAGTGCTTATTAGATAAATTAGAAATAAAAAAAATTATCTACAATCAACAAATATTTCCTCAATTGTAAATCTTAAGGCACACATAAACATTTTCCAAATCATAAAACACCTTGTACATCAGTATTAAAATCATTTTACTTATTATTCTTAATAGATTATACATTTTCCTACAAATATTGATACTCCTTTTGAGGTTTATTAATTCATTCTATGAATTTATATTGTACTGAAGCCTGAAACAAAAAAAATTATTTCCCTACATCCAGAACTCCTAAGAAAAAACTCATCAAATCATTAAATAATGGGTCACATTTGAAACCAAATATGGTTTATGTAACATTACATTTCTGAATCAAAGCATCAGAAACATTATTTTATTTTCCAAGTTGATAATTTATAATAAAATAAAAATAATTGATTTTTTATATCCGTTTTCTCTGTCTCATATTCAACTCCTTCTGAGTAAATATATGCATAAACCTTTTGTGATCAGTATATATTTCACAAATTACTCAATATAAATGATTCAACAAATTATTTAATTCAAAAAAACATCAGATAATTCCAAATAATTTGTAGGTTAATTTAACTCATGTGGTTTTCACTGGAATGAAAAATAATCAATTATGTAATCATTTTTCATTATGAAACAACCAATTCATTTTAATTAAGAATCATTATAGATTGAAAATTTACCATATATTGACGATTGGGGAAAAACTAAATTATTACAAGATTTTATTTATTTTTCATAAAAACTATCATCATATTCTTTTGTGTTTATGATATTAACTCCTTTTTAGTTAGCATAGTCAGTGGGATATAAAAGTAAGAATATTTTTCAAAAAACCACCATTATTAACCCACTAATCAATAAAAACTATGAAACATTTGTGAGATTTTTTGATCTTTTCCATTCATCACCAAATTTTTTATTATGAGGGTCAACATGTTCTCTACCTTCAGAAAACATATTTCCAAGGAAAGAAATTTTTTACAACCAAAATATAATATTTACAAATTTCCCATAGAGTTTTTTCAAGGTTTGTAAAACAACCCATAGTTGTATTCTATATTCCTATTTACATTTAGAATATAAAAAAATATCATCAATATATACAACCACAATCCTATCCAAGAACTCCTAAAAAATTAAATTCATAAGGTCTATAAATACCAAAGGTAAATTAGATATCTCAAACAACATAACTAAAAATTCACAGTGCCTATATCCAATCAAAAATGAAATCTTTAGAATGTCGTCTTCCATAAATTTCAACTGATGGTACCGCAACCTTAGTTCAACCTTCAAAAAATAATTATCACCCTAGAGAACATAAAAAATCATCGATATGTGGAAGAAGATACATTTTCTTAATAGTGCATTTATTGAATGATCTATAATCAATGAAAAGTCACATTTAAGAATCATCATTCTTAATAAAAAATAGGAGCACTCATGGTAATTTTCTTGGTTGAATGAACCCCTTATCTAATAAATCATATAATTGTTTTTTAAATTAAAACTTTTACACTTGAACCATTCGATAAGGGTGTTTATAAATAGTCTTAGTGTCATGTACTAATTAAAAAGCAAATTAAACCTGACAATTAGGAATAAAACTATGAAAATCTTATGAAAAACATTCATGATTTAATTTACTACTAGAACATCTCTAATTTAAATTGTTTATTTATTTTCAATAATATGATCTTTATACCTTTTACTGTCATCTCTAATCAATTTATCTACTTCATAATATGATTATAAAGGCATGAAATCATTAAACACAACATTATTAGAATTTCAATCTATTTTATCATGAGAAAATTAATGTCAATCCATACCATGAATGATATAAAACACTACTTTGGATAGTTAAATATGATTTATAGGAAAGACCATATCATTGATAACAATATGAGTATTTCTATAAATCTTGGCTGAATTATACTTCCACTTGATGTTTTCACCAACATTTATATCTTACATTAATTATATTATATTCCTAATTTATTTTCAAATTTCATAGAAATGAAATAATACCAATATCTAGAGTTAAACATGTTTTTGGAATAATTTGAATACACAACTACCATATCTTTCACCACCTCATTTTATGGAACAATGTCAAGTGTAATAGTAGAAAATTCATTTATTGAAATTTCAGGTTTTTTCATGATAATTTTCATCCTATGAAACTAACATAAAACAGAAATTATCATAATGAATCATATCATTACAGTTAAAAATTATCATGTTTATATGGCTATTAATTACATCATTCATGGATTCCTCAAGATCCTTTTCCTTGAATTCATGTTCCGTGTGGAAAAACATTACACATCAGTAACACTTGAATGACTTCATACCACATTCTACAGGGATCTTTTTACAACACTTTCCATAATATAAGAACTTCAATTTCATTCCACCATATTTTATTGATGTATGTTTCCCAATCACCTACCATCCTTTCTATTTATTACATTCATAACCATAAGGAATATAAGGGTCTGAAAACACTATCTCATCCTCTTTATTATAATGAACAACTTTTTCATATCTTATAAATTCACACACACACAAATATCATCATAGACTTGATTTCAATCTAGATAAAAATTAATTAATCTCTTTATTAGTTTATTGAATAGAATCCAATACAAACCTAGACAATATTTTGTGCTTTGAGTCATATGAAGCTATAAAATATTCATAAATATACTTAAATTACCTGAATTTGTTTTCCATTCATATTCAAACAAAATTATATATTTAATTCTCAAGGAAATGATCCTAGAATGTTTCATATTCCTTGGAATAAATATCATCTTCCCCTCTGTAATTCTTTACCAATTACCACCCTCAATCATTTGCACCATTAAAAAATTGAATGGGTTTCTTTTTAACATTCCTTACATCCCATGAAATAAAATATATTTTCTAGAGAATTGGTCTATCATTTAGCTACCTTAGGGTTAGAGGATCCACTGAATTCTGGGAAATGTTGTCTTATGAAATGATATATAAAAGACATGTTTTTTTATGGTAGATCAGGTTCCCCTCTAGCATGAATACCACCACCATTTATCCCATGAGTCAACTGAACCCATCACTGCAATAACTTGATTTGTTCCAGTTCCATGTATATTGGGATATAGATTTGGAAGGATGTATTCCTCTCATTTCCTTCTGATGACAATATCATTATTTCCTCTTTGTAAAACCATTCTGAAAAGATAAATTTTATATTAAGAAACACGATAATATTAAAATTATATTAAATTTTAACAAAACCATCAGGTAAAATGTTTAAAAGGAATACTATTAATGTTTCTATAACCTCTAATTTTATCTAAAATGACCTTTGACACCAACTATTAGGCTCCACCAATAATCATTATACCAACTTGTGTTCAATTCAATAATTTGAAATGTATTCAAATTTTTTTTTAGCATTCTTGATAGTTATTCCATAACACATACATAACAAAACTATAAAATAAAAAGTTTTAACATACAATTAGTATCCATTTTTTCAATAATATAAAAGTTTTGAAATAAAGAATGATCTATTTTCATGAATACTCTTTATCAATTTCAACTCTACCTCTTCCAATCCTTTACCCATCCTTATATCCTATGAAAAACATTTTAAAAATATGGGACAATCACAAGAATTTCAGTAAGGGATAAAAAATATGGAAACTATTAATATAGTAATAACACAAATTCCCATTAAATTCCATTTCATGAAAATATAACATTTTACCAAAAATTCTAAATATCATTTATGTAAACATATCATTTATTTTATCTATTGAAAACAAATTATTATTATAAAAACTCATTTTCAAGTATAGAATGTTTATGATGGTAACTTGGGAAATCATTTCGTATAACCCTTAAATAACCCTTTTATACCATTTAAAAACTAGTATAACCATATCAGTAACATATTATATAATTCTACAGAGAATATAATCATTACACGATGCATTGGAGAACTATCAAGGTGCACCCACTGTTTATAATATAACGAGTTATCATGAAACTATATATTAAATTTAATATTATATATTTTCCAAGAACCAAAAAAGGAAATAAATAATTTATTTACATGAAGAAATCTTTTATACTCATGAAAATATCATTTAGATATTAAAATACCGTTTTATTTAAAAATTCAATATTCAATACAAAATAAGCTATTATTTTGAAAATCCATTTTCAGTACCAAAATACTGAAAAAATGGAAGTAGATTTTTTTCATTTATGAAATCATTAATTCAAAAAAGGATTCTATAAATAAAATAAAAATAGAAATATCATGAATGTTCATAGTCACCATAAATTAAAATAGGTTATTTTATTTATTTATTTTCAAAATGTTTCTTTTAAAACATGTAAAATGATTCATTTTGTAAACCACTAGAATAAATTTAATGAGACATAAATAAAAATTATAAATTGATAATGTAAATATAAATATTTCAAAAATAATTTAAAAACATTAACATAGAAAAGAAATGGAATGTTAATGATACCATTAAAAGAGGATTTTTTTCACTGAAAATACCCTTAGAAATTGAGAATCACTTCAATCATAAACCCATTAAATAATGACATTAAAAAAATAAATATAATTAAAATTAAAATTGTCTTGATATATATTCTCAAATTGGCTGTATATACAACTTATAAAAAAATAATGGTTTATAACAGTAAGAATTTACTCAATAGAAAGAAATTGAGGCAAAGTCCCTTACCATGAGTCTGACTTGTATTGTGTGTCTTTAAATTCTTGAATAATATAATAATGATAATTATTGGCTTTATTTATAAATGATTTAAATATTATAATTATATTTACTTAACTTATTAATAAGATTTATATAATTACTTAATCAATTGGATTTATGTTGGGTGTTTTGACAATATTTGGCTTATGTGTCAAAACTAACATTAATAGGTCGTCTGATGTCATTACTTAAAAATATATAGAATAATAATCAAGAAATTTTTAACAGATTTAAAAATAAATTATAAACTTAAAACTAATCAGGAAATGTGGTTATTAAATATTAACTAACTTTATGAACATAGGAATACTATGTCGTACCAACTAATTAATAACATTTCCAATTTTCAATGACCATTGTGGAAAGAAGTTAAGTAAAAATATATATTTAAATAATGATAATTATATCATAAATAACATATAATTTAATTACATATAATTATATATGTCATTATTCTGATGCAGAATAAATAACATCACTTTTAAGAGGTGGTAGTCCACACATACATGAATGATGTTATATCTTTTTTGGAGTGTGAAAATGTAATCAAAAATGGTAAATTATATTTTATGATAGATAATTATTTCATTAATATATTAATTTTTTCATTTATGTCATATATATTCATTATATCTACCCTTATTTCCTTCCATGTAACATGTTAGTGAAATACGCTTCACATTGCAACATGTGGTGGTAGTATGTTGTACGCACGAGCTACTCTATTGTATCCCCTGCAATATGAGATGTAAAAAGGGTGTATATTATATAATTAAATCCTAGTTCTAATTATGTTATAATTATCATAAATAAAATAAATAATTAGTATTTACATCATTATTCTTATCCCAGAGGGGTGATAATAGAAAAAAGAATGACATCATTTCGCTTGGCGGTAGTCCACTATACACAAAAATGATGATTTCATAACCCATTTGATGGATGTTTCAGTGTATGTAGGTTGGAACCTTAAGAAATATTAGTATATTTATGATATTTCGGTTATTATATAATCATGTAATAAGAATAATTAAATATTGTGGAGAAATAAATGAAACTAAAACACTTGTTGATGAACAGACCTCTTCTTTGAGTAACTGCTTTTGGTTTGCATCGAAGGACTTCCCACGATGGATTTATGCACAAATTAAGGGTTCTAGGATGAGTTATGGTAAGTGGAGAAGTTATTTGGGAAATTAATTTCAAATAAAATGGTTTTTATATGTGTTAAGAGAAAAGGATATGTGCAGGCTTTTTATAAGTGGGGTGAGTGGAAAACCTGTAAATTTTTTAAAGAGGGAATTCCACCCAAATCATTTCTATTTAATGTAGATAAAATTTTATAGAAAAAATTATAATAAATTATATAAGGTATTAAAATTTCCATAAAAGTTTTTATTTAAATGTTTCTAGGTAATTTTTTCCCTTTTCTTAATGGTTAGTCACATTGTAAACTCATTTTTTAATTTCGTCGCTCTGATTAATTTCTTTTAATCTCAAAAATTAATTTTGTAAAAAATGAAGTTTAAATTATTATAATTTATAATTTATTATTATTCAAAAATATATAGAATTCATATTTCCAAATTTAATTCAAATAAGTAGAAATAAATTAATATTAATATTAATCTTAGAGTTGATGTGAGACAGTTGCTTTTTAAGAATGTTATTTTTTAGAAAAAAAAGATTCTATATTAACACCATGATTAATAATAATATTTATCTTAAAATAAATTAATATTTAGGGATATATAGTATATAAATTTAATTTTAAATATTCCCCATTATATTTTATTTAAACTAATTAAAATTTTGAAACATTATTCATTTTAATCTATTTTTAGAAAATCCCATCTTTAAACCCAAACATAACTTATATTAAAAACCATTTTAAAGTTTATTAAAAAGTAAAAAAGTGGTATAAATAAAAATTGGTAAACTTGAAATCATATTCAAAACATATTTGTACAATTTAATTATGCAAAGTATTTAAAATAAAATACTTTTTACAAAAAAAATATGTATTTTTCATTATTCACTAAAAATCAATATTTTTCAAAAAATACCAAAATTTAACCAAATGTAAAATTTGATATTATAATTTAAAAAATAATATTTATATTATCAAATTCAAATTATGAAATTTATAATATAATTTTTAAATATATCTTTATTAGAAAAGTGATTAATTAAAACAATTTCTTTTTTGATTAAAAATTACTTAATATTTTTAACAAATATAACTAACTAATTTATATTAAAAAGATATAAAATTGATTTATTCTGTCATTAATGATGTTTTTACATAAATTATTTTTAAAATTTATTTATTAATAATTATTTACAATAAACTCTTCAAAAAAATATGGAGTGATGGTTCCAAGAGATTAAGAAAAGGGATGGTGAATCATTAAATACTTATGAGGTTTCTTTTACAAGTATTTCAAGATAACACTTATTTTTTGTGATTAAAAACGATATAAAAATCAAAATATTCTTCATTGGATTAAAAAAACATTTCTGACATGCTCTAGCTATAGGAATCTTTGGGAGTTGTCCGATGTGATCTTGATGTGGAGATGGAGTTTCGAGAATGCTATACATGATTATGGAGATAAAAAATGAAATATACAGTTTCATGTTTTTGTGATAAAAATAAAAAGGTCAAAATTATGATCAACCTCCCACATATCAAAAATATTGGAAGTAGAATAATGGAAAATACCTCAAAGGGATAGTGAAATTCTAAAATTGTGATAGATAATGCCATCAAGCTCATTAATGTTAAAGAGACATGAAGAATATAGTCAACATGAAAGAGGAAATAAAGGAACCTCCCAATGCACCCCCATGGTTCAATACTAATATTATAGGGATAAACATAACTATAAAATCCAGTGTACTAAACTGTTGCCTATTATGGGTAATCAGTGTCAAAAACCACCAAATCCAAAGGATAAATGGAAATATTATGCAATAACTATTGTTTTAGTAGAGCTTGAAAATGAAGTCATACATGCTACACATCATATATTCTAAATATTTGAAAAAATTATTTGATTATGGTTCTACACATAACATTATATCCTAATGATTTAATATAACTTGTTAATAAAATTCTTGATACGTTGAAGTAGAGATAAATGTAAAAACACATAATGGTGAAAACATTTCAAGCCAAGTGTTGGAATCTTCTCCTATTAACATGTGTAGGATGTATCTTCTGGTGAATAATGTATTACTTACCTTAGTATAATTTTATTATATACTTGGTATGTATTAGATCTCATTATATAGAGAAAAAGTCAAATTTTTTTAATAGAAAATATCATTTCATATTTTGAACCATCCCATGATCCTCTAAAAACACAAGGAAGATCATGAATCATCTTTGAGAAATCCCTCAATTGTGTGTATGTTGATACCATAGGAAGAATTATACCTCACCTATATGAATGAGTTAAAGGAAGGTATCAACCAAGAAAAAATTTCCATTGTTAAGGGATACATTAAAATATATCATTAAGAGTTTCTTAGAACTCCCTCAAATCATGTGGTGTATTTCTCAATAGAAATTATACTTATACCCACTTTTATCTCAAAAAACCCCTTCAGTATGTCCCTGATTGAACTGGAGGAGTCAAATAATAATATATAAGATAATTTTTACAAATGCCTCATATGCCTTAGTGCATCAACTATGGGTGAAGAACATCCATTTATAATGAAAAATGATAGATCAATGCATTTGTGTATTGATTACAGGGAGATCAACAAGATCACTATAAAGAATAACTACCCACTACCAATGATTGATGACGTGGTTGATCAACTATATAGAGATCAATAATTCTGAAAGGTAGATATCCTTTCTAGATATCATCAGATGAAGGTGAATAAGGACTATACTTAGAATACTTCTTTTTTTACAACGAATGGAAACATTGAGATCCTAGTGATGACCTTCGTACATACTAATTCCAATACCTTCTTCATTGATTTGATTAATAGAGTATTTAAAGACTACATAAAAAATTTCTAGTTTTTATCAATGATATTCTAATTTACCCTATGATTAATTAATTACATGAATAGAATCTAACGATTTTGCTGAAAACATTAAGGATCGGTAAAATGTATGCTACATTTATAATGTGTGAGTATTGTATGCATAAATACATATTCTTGGGGAACATAGTTTCCTCTAGAAATGGGGATGACCTCGTTGATTTAATGTTAAAAATTTCCAAGTTGTTTCTAACGGGTTTTTTCGTAGAACCGGAAACATCCAATGATTCCATATCCATTTGGACCGACTTTCCAAAGGTAGGTGCTCATTAGTTGTGAACCGATGAGGATTAATAATTTCCATTGGTCGAGAGGATGGGAGGTCGGACTCATCACACCTTTTTGAGGGTAATTATTATCTACTCCAGGAATCTCTTTATATATTTAAGTTATGTTTGTGAATACTTATTAAATTACCAAGTATGAAAATTATCTTTCCTTTAGATCTATTAGTAGGAATGATATTTAGAGAATCTTTTATATGTATTCGAGGTTCTTCATCGATAGAGAATCATCTGTATTTGTTAAAGATTCTTAGTCAATGGTATCCTTCAACACATTATATTGAAATATCTTGGTCATTATGATAACCATACTAGTTTTAAATCCACTCAGTAGGGAACTTGAAGTTTATTGTCAATCAGAATAACATAGATTATTTCAGAGTTGGGATCGTACCCGCAGATAGGTTGCTTACGTATTGTTTGTTTTCAAAAAGGAATGACAACCCACATAGTTTGAGTAAAGAAGTATGAGGTTTATGCAAGATTGATGGCTCAAAGAAAGATTTCATAATTACTTTTACACTCTAAGTTTACGTGAGTCATACACGGTGTGAGAAACAAGAGGTATTGGTAAACGCAGACAATTGTGCCATGAAAGTTTCAATTATAAGAAATGATGTGGGGATTATGTATGTATGACTACCCAAATTGAAGAAGATTATGATTTAGTTCAGGGAAGAAACCCGAAAACTAGGTCCATAAAGGTATATGTTCTTTATGGAGATTTGGATACTCTAACTTGGGGTTTATTCCTGAGGAGGACACCAAAATTAGGGAGGACTTATGATTAGGTTTTACTCCTGAGACGGAAGCCCAAGTCAAAAGTAAATTAAGACTGGTTAAGAGAAATTATGACTGGGGCTTATTCTTAAAGAAGAGGCCCAGGTTAAATGGAATTGTGACTGGGGCATACTCCTGAAAGGAAACCCATGTTAAGGGATTTTTGGATTTTGGGAAATTGGGGCTTAATCCTAAGGAGGATGCCCAAACTAGGAGAATTATGGTTGGGGCTGACTCCTGAGGAGGATGCCCAAAATTAAGGGAACTTAAAGACTAGGGAATACACCTAAAAAGGAGTCCCAAGTTAATGAAATTATGGTGGGGGCTTAGTCCTTAGGAGGATTCCCATATTTTGGGAAATTATGACTGAGACTTACTCATAAGGAGGATTCCCAGGTTAGGGGACATGGGGCTTACTCCTGAGGAGGATGCCTAAATTAAGAGAACATGGAATGGGGATTACTCCTGAAAAGGAGGCCCATATTTAATATTCTCACTTCTTAAAGGATGAGGTTGAATGAATAAAATATTTTAACCATAGTGATATATATAAAGATATGTAAATCATTAGGTTTTGAGAGATGTTCTGCAGAATTCCTTTCAGATAAGGAAGACAACAAGGGATCCATGCCAAAAGAAATGTCATTAGAGAGGGTTTTGAAGGCTGGATCTTGACTAGGAGAGGTGGATAGGCATAAGAGAGGTGAAATAGGCAGGAGAGGCACCCAAAATGAAGTGGCCACGCAGGTCCTGCATGGGCGCACAAGTTCTAGTCATGCAAGTATACATGCATGACACAGGGGTACATGCGTGACGGTCAACCCTTAGGGTAATAATTGGGTGAGACTGGGCTCCATCCCATAGTACCATCCCTATAGGCTTCTAGAATAGTAGTGTGCAAGTTCTGTTGAAGGGGTAAGGCGGCGCGCAAGTGTGGCCATTTCTCTTAAGGGTTGGCCACTTAGGGCGCAAGTGTTGATGAGTTTCAACACTTAGGCCTTGTTTCCCCTGTTTAAACCTTCCATTATTGGTAATAAATTACCATAGAAGTGTTTAGAAGACTTCCAGAAGAGACTTGGCCGACCAAAGCTCGAATATGAGTTTTGGAATTTTTTCGTCCTGAAATGGGGGGCCCACCAGGGGTATTTATAGGCTTCTAAAGACCATGGGCGAGAATCAATGAGGGCGCACAAGTCACCTGCATGACCACTATGCGACACGCATGTTTACTTTCATTACCATGATAAAACTTGCACGACCCATGTAGGAAGAAATCCTTCTTCATGCTTTTGTCAATTTTTAATGTTTCTTCAAAGGATGAATCACTTTGAACTAAGGTATTTCCCTTTTTCAGTAATTAAACTCTCTGACGGAAAGGGGCATCAACAAAAGTCCCCCCTCAGAGTTGGATCCAAAACAAATGAGGATGTGACTCTGAGGTAAGGAAGAAAACCAAGGAACATGCGGCGTGCAAGTGTTGAGCACTTAAATGACGTCGTTCAGGTGTGCGGCTTTGACTCAATTCTTTGATAATTTATCTGAAAATATATTACCATGTTCAAGTGTGAGGGAAAAAATGTAAACGATGACATAAGAAATTTTTAACTTGTGGAATGAGATAAAAAATGGATAAAAGGCATTAGAAGAAGTATTTCCCAAGAATAAAGTTACCACTATTTAACAAACTCGTTGGGGGGTTGAATTATGCAAGGCCACCTGAAGGAATTGGATACATAGTCAACTAATGGCATCATTTGGGTTACAAGTCTGTTATCTAAACTATTTATGCAAGGCCTCCTAATGGCACGTGTTACATATTCAAGAAAAATAATTCTAAAAATTTTACTTTTCTACTGCCAAAAAGCCAGTGTAAGTTTATGGGGATTCAAATTTTCTAAAGCATAGACTTTGCTATATGGAGAGAGGTACTTGAATATGGAGAAGATATTTCCAAACAAGATTGTCTAAGAACTGAATGAATGTCACTCCTAAGAAGGTCTGACCCAAACGTAGGGAAGGGAAATATTAACCATAGACATGAATACTTTTAGATCATGAAAAGGAGTATGAGACAAATATGTTAAGGATTTCTATTTTTGCAGATCCCTACATATTTTTATTAAGACAAATAAGGGAAAAAAAGTTTTCCTCCCATGAATGAAGTTACAATTATTTAACAAACCCGTTAGGGGGTTGAATTATACAGGGCCGCCTAAGGGAATTGGCTGCATAGTCAAATAATTGCATCTTTTGGCTAACAAGTCTGTTATATAGATTGTTTATGAAAGGTCACCTAAGGGCATGTGCTGTATAGTCAGGAAAAAGAATTCTCAAGTATCATACATTTTTTGACCAGAAGTTGAGAAAAGGGATATAGTGATCTGGAAGTATTCAAGGTTAGGAGTATGACACATAAAACGGGAATTTTTTCAATTCATGTAGAGATACACAGACCAATGTTAACCATAATCATGTTGTGGCTGGGTCCTGAATTGAAATGCTGGACATCACTACATATCCCATAAAGATTGAAATCAAGCCATGCGTAGTTCTCGAAATAATGTTTAACGTCATGTGGGATGAGAGTATAGTAAATCTTAGTTTAGGTTCATAGAGCTCGGACCATAATAATGAATACACTGTGTGTGTTTTCACAGGGAACTTTCTTCCAGGGGACTGAAAGTGAAATTTGGGGTTAGGCCGAAAGACTTGGGACTCGATTCGAGGGATGCTCGAACGTTCCTATGTATCCCATAAGGATGGGAATCAGGCCACACGTTGTTCTTGAAATATCCTCTTTACAGATTTGGATCGTACATATGAAGGGTGAAAAGGGGACTTTAGTGCAATGATGGTTTGACCCAACATAAAATGTTTAGGTATTTCCATGTATGCATGTAGTATTTAGAATATAACATGATTTGAGATTAATGAAAATAATGATTCCCTCTTAGGTGAGGGTGTCAAATAATGTTGTAGTTTATTGTCATATAAGACAAAAGTGCGAATAATTTAAGGTCATATGCATGGACCAATGGTGAAGCAATGTAAAAGGTATTAGTTATGGGGATGCTTCAAATATCAATATCATATGAGATGGGGGTGAACCGATGTGAAGAGATTGGATTTGGGCTTGAACCTCGGGAGGTTGCCTATGTACCCAGACTTGAAGGCAAAGATCAAATTCTTCATAGTTCAATTGAAGAATGAATTGTTGATCATGTTTTTTTTAGAACAACGACCTAAAAATGGTGTTGGGACTTAAGCATGGTTAGGAGCCCAGAGAGGGTGTTATGGTTGATGTTTACTCTAAGCTCACGTGAGTCAAACTCGGTGTGAGAAACAAGAGGTAATAAAAACCTTACCAATGCACAGTTTAATGTCATGTAGGACATATGAACGGACTATGTGGTTTAAAGTCTTATAGTTAGGACTATTGGTTATACACAGTTTTGTGTGATTTAGAAGGGACAAAATATAGTTTAATGTCATGTAGGATGTATAGGGACACAGTTTAACGTCATGTTGGACGTAAGGGTACTGTACATTTTAGTGTCCTGTATCTAAGACGATAGGGAAAATACAGTTTAACGTCATATCAGACGAAAGAGGTATTGTGCAGTTTAAAGTCATGCAGTAAGGAAAAAAGAGACACAACTTAATGTCTTGTTGGATGTATAAGGGACTTTTACATAGTTTAACGTCATGTTGGACGATGGTACGAATAGCTTAAGGTCATATTCATGGACCAGAAATTATGTAGTTTAACGTCTTGCTAGACGCAAGGGACTTCTATACAGTTTAGCTTCATGTAGTTAGGACGTCACAGTTTAACTTCATGTTGGACGAGAAGGGTGAAAATAGTTTAAGGTCATATGCATGGACCATAGATGCTGTAGTTTAACATCTTGCTGGACGAAAAGGGATGAAAATAGATTAAGGTCATTTGCATGGACCGTGGATGCTGTAGTTTAATGTCTTACGGGACATAAAGGGATGAAAATAGTTTAAGGTCATATGAATGAATCGTGGATGCTACAGTTTAATGTCTTACTGGACGATATAGTATTTATGTTACACAAAATACTTCATCAGAAATCTAGCTTTGGTTGGAGTAGTGATGAGTTCTACATCCATTGAGATTAAAGAATAAGCTCCATTGGAGTAGACCTTATGTATGGAATAAGGTCCTTAACCTTTTGGCTCCAGCTTGGGAGGTTTCTTTCCTGGTATCATTGGAGTTATGAGAACTAATACCAATTCTCCTGAACGAATGAACAAAGATGAAATTTTTTGTTGAATGCTCGTGCAATTCGATTATAATAGACTTCCACGTGTTGTAGAGTGAAAAATATTTTCTCATTTAACTTTTCCAATTCATCCAATCGCTTTTGAGATTTTTCATCTGAAGATGACTGATCACAAATGGATACTCTGAGCGAGGTAATTCGACCTCAATGGTAAATACTGCTTCTGTTCCATATACCAATGAATATGGAGTATACGGTGTTGTAGTGTGGGCGTTGGTTCGATAAGCCCATAAAACATGAAAGAGTTTATCAGGCCATGATTTCTTATCTTTATCAACTATCTTTTGCAGTATGTTTGAAAGAGTCTTGTTGAAATCATCTATCTAGCCATTAGCTGCTGCATGATACCGAGATGAATGATTGGATTTGATGTTGTATTCTTGATACAACTTCCTCACTTCTAATGAACAGAAGTTGGTGCTATTGTCCATCAGTATGGTATGAGGGACACCAAATTTGGTAATGATGTTAGACTTAATGAAGCTAACAATGCATTTAGAATAGACTTCTTTGAGGGGTATTTCCTATGCCCATTTGGAAAAGAATTCAGTAGCAGTAAGAATATACTTCAACTTCTTGGCTGTAGCCGAAGGATAAGGTCCCACTACATCCTTCCCCATGTGGAAAATGCCCACGAGTATTTAGCTTTATGAAGAAACTCTGGGGGTTGATGAATGAAGTTGGCATGTACTTGGAAAGAATGACACTTCTTTGTGAAATCAACACAATCTTGTATCATTGAAGGCCAAAAGTATCCAAGCCTTCGAATTTGATCAGATAGTCTATGTCCAGATAGATGGGAACCATAGACTCGTGCATGCACTTCTTTCATGATATCCATTGTCTCTTAACCATCAATGCATCTGAAGATAACACCATTAAAACCTCATTTGTAGAGAAATTTCTCGTGGTGATCCGAGCTATCATAATGAATAAAATTGACCAAACATCATTGGATTTGTTCTTTCCTAGATCGATCAGGTGGAAGTGTTCCATTCTAAAGGTATTCCCTGATAGGTGTTATCCATCTTTTAGTATGACCATATGGTTTAGAGATGGAACTAATTTCATTGATTTCCTCTATTCGGATTTGAACATAAGGTGAAATTGTACAACGGTGGGCAATACTAATGGTCGTATCGTCCCGATTTGGGTCTTCCAGAGCTGTATCTATATTAGCCAGTGCATCAGCTTGGGCATTTTGTGATCGCGGGACATAAGAAAATGTTGGTTCTATAGTAAAGTCTTCCATTAACACTTTGAGGTAATCATACAAAGGGAGTAGTTCTTCTTTTCTGATTTCATAATCCCCATTGACTTGTTTGATTACCAGGTCTGAATCACCTTTCAACTTTATGTGACTCACTTGTGCATAAAGTGCCAACTCCAATCCTACGATAAGAGCTTGGTATTCTGATTCATTATTTATACTATCTCCCAACTCTGAGAAGGAATAAGGTAGCACTGCCATTTCCGGGGAAATGAGTACAATTCCTAACCCAAATTTGTTGAATTTAGGATTTTCCATTTTCCTCCCTGTTGGACTCCTAAAAGCAGCGTCAAAGTACATTTCCCATGTTTGAAGACTATCCTGAATAAAGAATACATCCTCATCTAGAAGTTCAATATCTGAATATGTATCTTCTACTAAAGAATGTTCACCAAGGAAATCAGCTTGATCATGGCTCTTTATTTCCTTTTGAGACACATATAGAATATCAAATTGCCGCAAAATAACTGCCCACCTTTCCAGAAGAACTGTAAGCATTGGACGACTAAGGATGAATTTGAGCATGTTATTGCGAGATAAAAATTGGACCTCGTGATGTTGCAGGTAGTGTATCAACTTCTGAACTGCAAAGATTAATTCTAGGCAGCACTTCTAAATATTTGAGTATTGGGTTTCTACTTAAAGCATAGTCCCACTGAGATAGTAGAGGTTGTTTTCATTCCCATAATCATTCTTCGGAGCAAGAAAGGCACCCAATGATCGCTCTAGAGCTGTCACAAAAAGGATAAGTGGTCTTCCTTCAATAGGTGTCATTAACACCAGTGGACTCAAGAGATATTTCTTGATAATGTAGAATGCTTCTTGACATTATTCAATCCACTGGTAAGTGACTCCCTTCTTCATTAATTTGGTGAAGGGTAAACTTTTTCCTGCCAAATTGGCGATGAAATGCGGAATATAGGCCAAGTATCCTTGAAGTCCTCTCAATTCATTAAAATTCTGAGGATGTGACATACCAATGATTGAATTTGTCCTCACAGGATCGACTTTGATACCACGATGGTGTACAAAAAAGCCGAGAAATTTTCCTGAGGGTACCCCAAAAGCACATTTTAAGGGATTCATCTTCAAATTGTGTTGCCAAAGTTTGTGGAATATGATTTCCAAATAAGCCAAGGGATTAGAACGTTGTTTGGATATAACCACCAAATTGTCTACATAACATTCAACAAACTTCCCTAAAAAGGGTTTTAGGATACGATGCATGGAACGCTGATATGTTGTGCATGCATTCTTCAGGGCAAAGGGAATTACCCGATAGTAAAACACACCTTGAGTGGCTCTAAATGATGTAGATTATTTATCTTATAGATCCATTCGGATTTTAATATATCTTAAATATCCATCCATGAAGGAAAGTGCTTCATAGCCAGATGTTGAATCAATTAAGAGTTCTGAAATTGGTACTGTAACATCATCCTTAAGACAATGCCAATTAAGATCTTTGAAATCAATACAAACTCAAATTTTCTCATTCTTATTTTTCCTGGTACAATATTAGCCAACCATTTGGGTTATTGAACATCTCTAACGATGTTATATTTGATAAGCTTATCCACTTCAGCATAAATTTTGGAAGCATATGTTGGGTGTGTTCTTATAGCGGCTTGTTTGAATCCTCGATGTTCTCTGGCAAACCCAAACGATTAGTGGAAACATCAAGATCAATCCCTGGCATCTATGTATATTTCCAAGAAAATATATCTCGATTTTTCTTTAAAAATAAATATACATCTCTTTCTCTTCAAGATTCATGGCCACACAAATTAAATTTTGGTGTGGATCTTCTTTTGTACACAGATTTATTTCTCTATGTTCATCCACGGTTGTAGAGATACCCTCTTCGAATGCTGGAGGAGCATCCCTAAGATCTTCCTCTTCTTCTCCAACATGTGTTATTTCTTCTGTTTCTATTTTCATAGCAGATGAAGAAGCAAAATTTCCATGATGAGAAAAGATGTTAAAATTTGAACATCTTGAAGAAGAGGCTTCCATTTCTGACCCTATTGATGATGAGAGGTCTTCCATGGGTAATATAGAAGAGATAATGGATTGAGAATTGACATCATCGTTCACCTATGACATTGATATAACTTCTTCTGGACTGATTGGACAAGTATAGACTTGATGTATTTCAGCAGATGAAATGAAGACATCCTTATTTGAGCCGTCATCATTTCTTGGTGGATCCCCAATTTCTACCATGCTGTCTGGATTAATTGTCGTAACTGAAATTATGGAGGTTTCCATAAGTGTATTTTTATTTGGGTCTATCCTATCAATTTTACTGATAGGAAATACATAATCTGTACTCACATGTGTGAATAGGTTTACTGAAATCTTTTCCAAACCATATGGAGCATTAACATTGGTAATCTCTCGTATTGTGGATTTCTCCTTTCCCTTCATGTGATAGAATTCCAACTCAATGTATTGAGAATAACATGTCTTGAACGAGGACTTACCACCTTACAATGTCCCAATATGACCATCGAAACAATATTTGAGACATTGATGGTATGATGAAGGGATAGATGCATGTTGATGTAGCCAGGGTCTACAATGCCAGATGTTGAAGGCTAGGTCTTGAAAAACAACCATGAAATTTTAATTGGATACAAGATCTCCAAACTAAGTTCTGAGTGTAATCTTTCCCAGTGGTTCATCTTCATTTTTATCATATCCTTGTAAAATCAATGGAGAAGGAGATTAATCAGAATCTACGAGGCCCAAATGACTTAGTGTATGAATGGGGATGAGGATGACTCCTGAACCATTATAGATGAAGACTCTTCATATTTCTCCACCATTGCCCTTGCTAGATAAGTAAAATGGTCTAATATATCCATGCACGACATAATCTTCATCTTCATCACTAAAAGATATCACTGCATGGAATTCTGCAGGATTATTCTCTACATGGTAGACTTCAACTGCAGCGATTTATGTTTCAAACTCCTGAGGACTCGACAAAACCTTGATGAGTGCCTCCCGAAGATCATTTGATAAATTCAAAGCATCCAGAATTGATAACTTGGCTGGTACTTGGGCCAAGTGTTTCAATACATCATACGTTTGATCCAAAGGTCTGCATTTTCCAATAGGAACTTGTGGTTTCAAAGGTACCTTAGAAGTTGATGATTCGGAAGTAGATACATCTTGTACCGGGATAAGAGTTGGTAATAATCTTGGCATTGGGATATTAGACCGGTTATGTCTATTTACTTGTTGAAAAGAAGAAGGTGGAACCTTCAACCGATCTTCCAGAATAACTGTTCCAGGACTGAATATGCCTTGTGTGGAAAAACATGTTTATTCTTATTGAGCTCGTTGAAGGGCTCTACCACGAGTTTCTGCTGCATACACAGTTCTAGCAGGGGTAGATCTCAAATAGTGGCCTCTGAAATATCCACGTATTTACCTATGCCCGGAGCCTCTAGAACGTCCTATGATTCCTCTGTTTGATACGGGGAACCCAGCTTCATCGAGTTCAAAACTGTGATTGGCATAAGGATCTATTAAGAGAATCATATTAATAGAACCGAAGATTAACTCTTCATCTAATGAAGACTCTTCTTGACTACCCAATTTAGGTTGTTCCGTTTGTTGGGGCGGTGCCTGTGGCTTCAAAGTAAATGACATAAAATATGACAGAGTCAAAGACAACTTAGGCTTTGACACGATTTCATCTTCGTCTCATTGTTCCTCTTTCTTTGAATTATTCCATTTCATTAAGTATTTTACCTATGATGAAGAGGTTTTTGCTATGGAATTCATGGAAGAAGACACAATTGGATTCTTCAATTGTGTTATAAAAATATCATGTGTTTGGTTGATGGTTTTTCAGACCATCCAATAATCATATTTTTGTGCATTTTTTTCTTAACTTCCTCCCACTCACCTTCATCCTCTGGATCTGTAGTAGTAACACATGCTACCTAAGCTGAAGAGCCTTTATGTTTACCTTTTCCCGAGTCCACCATCTTTTTCAGAAGGTCATTGGACAAAAAACACTTTTGAATGGGATGCCCCAACATCTGATGAAATGGGAAATAGTTGGGACGGTCTTCATCTCCTTCCTCATTTGGCATTTTTTTCCTTGGCAATTGAACCAAATTATTTTTCACAGCCAAAATGAAGTAACCAAGAACATGTTCATTTTAGAATGAGTAAATGTTTCTCTTAAAATCCTCAAATTGTTTCCATCTTTGATCTCTCTGATCATCTTGACGAAACGGCCTCTGTTGTTGACGTTCAGGAGGTGGAGCCCTTCGAGAAGATGAAGGCCCTGATGTAGAAGCAGGTAGAGATACTTGTTGAAGCGTAACTGTAGCAGTCTCTACTTTACCCATTATCCTTCCTGGAGCTGATATATTTACACGAGCATTGTCCTTAGTCATTATAAGAGATTCTTCAATCTATTGAGATATTTAAGTAAGGTCTTGAAACTATCCTGTGTATTTCACAGGGTTCAATGGTGTGCATAGTTAATTACACAAATTTACCACATAGATTGGAAATAATTCTTCTTCAGGGAGTGCTAAGCTCAGGGAATATGTTAACCCCTTCCAGCGAGCAACGAAATTTGAAACCCTTTCATTTTCCCTTTTCTTACAGTTTGTAAGATAAAAAACTGTTGACTTTGGTAACGTTGAGCTGAATTGGAGAAGGAATATTTGGTGGAGATCCTCCCATCTAGTAATTGACTGGGATTGCAAGCTTCTGTACCAGACAAAATTAGGTCCTTGTAATGACTGTACAAAACACATGAGCTTAACTGCTTCCTATTGTGGAGGGGTTCCCATCATAGGATCGCAACGAGAAAGAAAATGTGTTAAGTGTTGCTCTGGATCTCCCATACCATTAATGATTGGGAATGTGGTACTCGAAAAGTTTGATGGGGGAGGAATTGCATCTACCTATTCAGGGTAAGATCTCTTCCCCGGTTGAACCGGTGCATGCTTTCCTTCCATAGCTTCCTACCGAGCGGTTAATTAATCAATAGTAGTTATTATATTTTGAGAAACATCTATTTGATCTTGGACATGAATCAGTCCAATGACTGGATCTTGGACAGATGTGGTGGCTGGTACTGCAACTGATTGTAGCATCGCCAATTGTTATAGCACATGACCCATAGGATTAAAAATGTGAGTGTGTACTAGTAGAGGAGGATATTCTTGATCCATATGAGTAAATTCAACATATTCCCATAGCTGAATATCTCTAGATCCTTTATAGGGAAGACTACCTTCAAGTAATTCTGCATTTAACCTCCTCAATTATTTCATTTCTTCCTCTTGTTGTGTGAATCTTTGCTCTACTGAGAGTGATTGGCCTTCTCCAGTTGAAGGGCGTGTAATATGATTCATTCCTTTCCCCTTATTGGACACCTTTCGGAGAGGGGGAAGTGGGTTACTTGAAGGATTACCTAGATTCTGGGTAATCCATTGATTTCGTGTACACACATCTTCTTCATTTGTATCTGTGCATTCAACTTCTTGAGCAGGAACCTCTTCATTTGATCCCTCTGAGTGAGCCTCATATGGGGGATCATCAACAACGACATTGATGATATTAATTGATGCATAATGCATTGCATCCCTTCTATCGACATTTCTGCGATATTGTCTTCTTCCATGTCCCTGATGAGACATTTCCTTTTGTCGATCTGATCCCTCATGAAATTCTTGATGAACCTGAATTTGGAGGGAATCTCCTGATAATTTGGATCTTCGTTCCTCTTGAGGATTCTTACCTAATCGAGTGAAGACTAACTTTATCTGAGGAAGAGATTGATGATTTGAGAAAGTCCCTAGTTCGGTGGACTGGGGTTGTTCCTGCTCAACTCCTCAAATCCTATTTGTTGATTCCGAGGGTTGGGTTAAAAGAGTCCCCAGTCTGGAAAGCTGGGGTGGTTCTTGAGCTGTTATATCTAAGGCTTTCTTGAAATATCTCTAGATCTTACCGACTTTAGTCCAAAAATTGGCTGGATGCATCAACCTACATCCACTCTTATCACCCGGATCAAAAGACCGTAGGATGATTTCTGACTTTTCATTCACTTGATGATGTGCTTCCTCCAAACAAGAGGCATGTTTGATATTGTCATTTTCATGATGCAGGAGTAATTCATCGACTTGTTCTCTATATTCCTGATTCTGGGAAGAACTAGCTGAGGCCATTTCTTGAGCGAGCCTTTGAGTACAAACAAAGCCAATTGGTTGTGGTCGGCCATGGGAAATAACATTGCATGAGACCATTTTCGGTGGGCTTTTCTGACTGGAGAGTACAGTGAAATGTAGTGCTCCATGAACACCCCATCCCCTGATATGAATACCAGATAGGTAATTGGAAATTAACCGGTGCAATCTTCTTAGTGCACTAAGGCATGAACATTGAAGGGAACTCTTCTACTTTTCAGCCTTCAGATATCGAGAAACTGAGAGAGATGCCAAATCAATTTGGCATTGTAACCCTTCTATTATCTTGACATGATTTTCATATTCAGCATAAGATAATATTTTATTTTTCAACTGACAATGAGTTTTCTATATGTTAAGAAGAATATCATGAATTCCATCTTCCGTCAACATCTCTGGAATGTCATACTGAGAATCAGCCAAAGGCCAAAACATAACTGGCACTTCACCTTTCTCCAGTAGATTTCTCATATTCAGTACTTCCTCTTTATCAATCAATAATGATTATTCTACATGATTAGAACAGAGCCGGTGCATCCTTGTTTCTTCATCATATACAACAATATTGGTAGTGAATTCACTGATCAAAGTAGAAGATCAATGACGCAGGGGTGTTTCGGAGAATGACCTACACCCCCAGGTTATCTTCTGATTGAGATAGTTTCTCACCTGCTAGTGGTAAAGCATGAGACATGACTTTCTTCATATTTGAAAGTGCATCAATATAAGAGGGCTTTCTCATCACTACATTTTCCATTGCAGCATTTTTCAAGCAATGTGCATTACTACTACGAAGAGGACTTTCGAAGCTAAATTCATCATCATGGGGAGGGCCACCATGGTGGGTTATAGAAAAAATGAAATATTTTTCTCCTTGATCTTCTGGCCACACAGAGGGTTCTTGTGGCTCTCATCTAAAGATGAAACTTCAAGATCGACCGAATTTTCATGAAGCAGGCCTTCATGATGAGTTGTTCAATGTAGAAATTTCGAATTAATGATCCCATTATTGAGAAATGAGAGAGTAGAATCTTTATTTTCAACAGAAAATTGTCTGAGTGCATCAAGAACTCTAGCGTCAAGAAAGGACTTGTTACAAATTGGCCCTTGATTTCTTGACTGTGTTGGGAGGGTCTTATTCTTAGACGCCTTTTTACTCATTTTAGGAACCACTTGTTGATGAAAGTGGTCATTATGGGTTGGTGTATGTTCCTGCTCAGGAGAAATGATCAACTTAGGGTGATTATCTCCACTCAAATCAGGTGTATGTGCCTTACATGGTTGTCCGTATGATATGGGGGAGTACGCCCCACAATCCTCTTGGACTGGAATAGAGGTGTGTGTCTGTTTCGGAGTGAACTGTTGATGTGTCACTCCACTGGTAGGGATAGATTTATGTGTCTTTCCCTGAGACGCTGGTGAAGATGTTATAATATCCTGGCAGGCATCCAGAATATGAGCAGGAAATTGATTATACTCTTTCACCGTCGTCAGAATGTGTTTGGTGACTTTAGCTGCTGAAACTGGAATAAACATCCATTCCGTGTTTGTAGTAGGTGTGTGTTCCTTCTCATGTACTCCTTTTCCTGTTAGTAAATTCTGATAGTACTCATGTGTTGGGCAGAGAGTTGAGTCTGACTCCTGTTTGTCGTCGAAGCTTTCCAAATGACTTCTCTGAATGCTACCAGATGATACTGTAAGTAGGCTTGATCTATACTAGCAGGTGTATGTGCCTGCTGATTGCACTCCATCGAACTTGGTTGACGAATTTCCTTCAATACTGACAAACGAGGCTGCTGGCAGGACTGATGAGTGTAAGCAGGTGTATGTGCTTGTTTACAAGTTGTCAACACATTGGGTTGGCGGGCTCCATCATATGTAGCCAGATGAGCTTGCTGACTAGCTGATTATATATAAACATGTGTATGTTCCTGTCTTTTGTACTCCACCGGAATTTCCTAGTGGGATTAGTGTGCTGCTACCAGACGAGTCTGCTGGATAGTAGAATTAAAATGGACGAGTGTGTGTTCCCACTCGTTGCTTGCCACCATGTTAGGTTGGTGGACTTCTCCGGAGATGGATGATATGAGAACCTTCTCACTATTGACCAGATTTTGCCTCTGGTAGTTCTTCTTTCCTGCTCGGGTTCGAGGATCCTGAGCTGAACGACTGGAGACGATACCCTCATCATATTGAGGGCGCACTGCCGCACGAGTCTGGCAGTGATTGTTGGTGGGAGCCCTTGGGAGGGACTCCTGTTTCCTTGAATTAAGGCCTTGAGTGGCCTTCTCATTCACCTCCTCAGAATATTAGAGGGAATAGTTGTTGTGTTCTGGGGATAATGACCTGAAACGGTTGGAGACGGTGGTTAGCACCGTCTTCTTATTGATTGCTGGTCGTCATTGTCCGGAAAACCAGGGTGAGTTGTGTAACGCCCCGACCCCAGCTACCCAGAGTCGGTGCGTTAATTACATAACATTGGCATGATCACAAGAAAGATCAAATCTCGAAAGACCGATTGGTTTAGTAGCCTTGGAAACACTAGATATATTCATAAGTTTTACATTACATCATAAAATGAAAAACATAATGTTTCCACAGTCCACACTATGATCCCCTCATAATATCCCTGCAGGTCATTCATAACTTACATCTTCACTTCCTGGGAAAAATAAAACGTAGAAAAGGGGTGAGCTCAAATGCCCAGTAAGGATAACAATATAGCGGAAACTTTCATCAATAAGAATAAACATTTAAGGCAATGTATAACTAAAACAAAAGCCTTTTAAAAATGAACATTCAACATGGTATGGCATAAATAAAATGAAATAATGCCATTTACTTATTCACATGGATATTCTACTAATCGAATAATCACATGCAAAAATCAATAACCACTTTCATAATGTTGGAATGCATAATGCCAGACTATCATAACCACATAGCCAAGGCCTCGTGCCAAGACTACAAATAAGATTTTGTCAAGGCCTTGTGCCAAGACACTAGTTTGTCTCATGAGACCTACCGATGCATCGAGGAGCTATAGCGGGCTCCACCCGTCACTTATTAAGTCCAATGCATTCCCATATGAAAAGGTTTAAACATAACATAAACATTCGTATTAAAACTAGCATACGAAATGTCAATACTTTCACAATAAACTATGAATGGTATAAAAATAGCACGTCCACAGTCAAACATATCACAAAACCTTCAATACAATATAGAAGTTTTGTATCATAATAAATCAACTTCAAATAATCTTAAAATCCATCATAGGATGTTGACATAGATGAAATCAAAATTCTTTTTAAAGAAATATCTCCTTTTATTTTGAAATCATTTAAGATCCATATAAAATAAAACATTTTCTTTGAAAATATTCTTATAATCTTGTAAGGAAAGCTTTGAAGATTTTATAACGGCGTAAAATAACCGCACCCGCCGTATAAGTTAAAAAAAACATTCTTACCTCAATTCTGTCGAAAATGTTAAAAAGGAGCTTGTTTTGAAAACGACGGAAAGATTCCTTTATAAACCTCTTATAAAAAGTCAAAAAAGGGTATAAATGACTTTAACCCATATTCTTGTAAATAGTAAAAATGTTTTGAAACACATTTTTAAGAAACATGGATGTGGATGATAAAGAGATCCCAGTAGATTATTACATATAAACAACCTCGGATAATGAAGAGATTGTGAAATAACCCTTACCTTGTACTTTTCCTTGGTTGGGGTAGGTTAACCTCCTGTATAATGGTGAAATAATTGTTATTAAATTATACAAGAATCATATATATTAATATGATATCATATATGATCTTTTAACATTGATTTATTAATAATATCTTAGAATTATCATCGTTTCGGGTGTTAACTTACTCATTTTCTTTTATGTGTTTTGTTACATAAGCCATGTTTGTTGTATCTTATTCATATCCAGAATGATATCAAGTCCATAAACATCATTTTTAAATCATAAAATGATAATTATACTTGAATGGATACGATGGAGAATGAATCTCATCGCGTTCGTGGAGACGGTAGTCCGTACGTACGCACGAGCGACAATATCATTCTTTTGATATTAAAATAATATATAAATGAATGGTATATCATATATACAGAATCATTAACATGTTATATTTATTATTTACATGAGTTACACATCATTATTATACCCATCCAAATAATATTATATTGAATAACAATTACACCACGACGTGGAGACGGTAAGCCGTACGTACGCACGTATGGTGACATGTTATTCAAAGGGTGGATAGAATACTGAATATGGTTGTACCATACTTATAATAACATCACAGTATATGTGAGATACTGGAGTTATTATTTTAGAATGGTAAGAACAAAGGAAGAAGAAGTGGAAGAAGAAATGAACTTAGAAAAGGGTGGTGAAATCATTACCTCTTCTTCGGGTTCTTCCTTTTCATTTGATCAAAAGGGCTCCTTAGGTTGGCTTTCTGATCAAACTAAGGCCTCTAGGTTGAAGTGAGGGATGTTGGGAGAGTATTTAGGCAGAGTTTGGCCGAACCAAAAGGCTTTGAAGGTGTGAAAAAATGAGAAGGAGGAGTGCCCTTTTATAAGAGGGGTGAGGGGCACCTTTGGAAAAGCTAGAAATATTAATTTATAATAAATTCATATTCGGTTTCTAATGGCTCCAAAGTTGATTATTCAAAGGTTAAGGTGGGGATAGGTCGAAAACCACTCAACCAATAGAATTTAGACAGGTTTGGGTACTTATATTAACCTTATCTTTAAGTATTAACTCTAAGTTAATTAGTTTCACTTTTACAATGTCTCTTTGTATTTTTATATAATATGGTTAATAAACTTACTATATACATCCAAGCGACCCCCAAGTGGTCCATTAATGATTAACCTATCATAATATAAGTCTCTTTGCCGAACCTTAGATTTTTAGGAATTTAATATCAATTAATAATATAATATTTGTTTTAAGAACTCTTTTATGTCAATTTTGACACTATTCAATAGTTGATTTTTGTGAAACTCATAACAGATTGATTACTTCGAACAAAGTCAATTAAATCAATCCTAATATATCATATTATCCTAGAAAATTAGTTTAATTCATTAAAAGTTTCATATTATATTTATTTGGGTATTTATAATATCAATTATTTTAATTTTTCACTATAATAGTAATTACTGCATCATCATTGTGTCATAAATAAAATAAATTATTTAACGTCTAAAAATTATAAATAAAACATCATTATGTAGGATATATTTTTATATTTCTAATTAATATTTATAATCGAAAATCCAACATGTATAACCCTATGTAAAAATTGTTCTTCTAAAAGATGTATGCTTGTGTCATTTTTGTATTCATTTTGACTTAATTAAAATAAAGTGTCATTATCACTTACAAGTGGATCCATGGGTTCCCAAAATTGACACAAAGATGCCTATGGTCGACCATGTATCAACCAATAGGGTTAAGACACGTTTTAGGGTAATTTAGTATTATTATAATATTATTTTTTTAACCCTTATTTACCGGATTTACCCTTTAACCATGGTAAATAAAATATTTACCGCAGTAATTATTCAAAATGTGTAAAAATAAAAGTTACCTATTTACACAATTTGAACATCCTGATTCCAAATATGGAATCCATTTTCCTAAATTCAAAACACAGAAGTGGCAGAAATTAATTTAAAATTAATTCCCGCTGTCAAAATAAAAAGCGTGTTTTTAAGAGATAATAACTATCAAAAGATTGACACTTGTTTATGTTCGGTTTAATTGTAAAATTATGTCCAATGATAAACATTAAATTGAATGGTAAAAATATATTCTAAATATACTTTAAAACCACTCAAATTCATAATTTATCACTATTAATTATTTTGATTAAAAAAGTTGTTTTTAATTAAAATTTAGAAATTTTCACTATTCATCAAAATATGAAAGTTATCCGAAATGTACCAAAATTTCACCCTAGGCTAATTTTGATATTCCGAATCCAAAAATGAAGTCCATTTTGAAATATAGAATATATATGATTTCAAAAAGTAGGTATTACTATTCACAACGGCTAGTTTAATTAGTTGTGGTGTGTGTTAGAACTCGAGGTTGCGTACAACACACGCTATCGCATTATTCGAAGGGAAACGTACCGTAGAACCTTGGGGTGTTACATTCTCCCCTCCTTCAAATAATTGCGTCCTCGCAATTTCTAGGGTATTACTGCATAAAAAGACTCGGGTGGTTCTTCATCATAAGTTCCTCGGGTTCCCACGTTGCCTCTTCCATCTTATGATTTCTCCACAAAACATTTACCAGACGCGTCGTCCGGTTTCTCAGTACTTGTTCTCTTGTATCAAGAATCCTGACGGGCTCTTCGCAATAAGACAGATCGGGTTCCAGTTCTAATTCCTCATAGGTGAGTACATGCGTCGGATCAGGCATGTATTTCCTCAATAGAGATACGTGGAACACATCGTGAACTTTAGAGAGACTTGGCGGCATTGCCAATCGGTAAGCTACAACCCCAATTCGTTCTAGAATTTCGAAAGGTCCAATGTACCTGGGACTCAATTTACCTTTCTTACCAAAACGTATGACTCCCTTCCACGGAGATACCTTTAGAAAAACATGATCACCGACTTGAAATTCCAAATCCTTCCTTCGATTATCGGCATAGCTCTTCTGCCTACTTTGAGCTGCTTTGATGTGATTTTGGATTACTTTCACCTTTTCCACCGTTTCCTCCACCAGCTCTGGGCCTACAAGTTTTCTTTCACCAACGTCATCCCAACAGGTTGGTGTACGACATCTCTTTCTGTATAACGCTTCATATGGTGCCATCTGTATACTCGAATGGAAGCTATTGTTATAGGAAAATTCTACCAGTGGTAAATATTGATCCCACATACCCTGAAAGTCAAGGGAGCAAGATCTAAACATGTCTTCTAAGGTCTGAATAGTCCGTTCTGATTGTCCATCTGTCTGAGGGTGGTAAGCAGTGCTCAAATGAAGTTCAGTATCCAGGGATTTCTGGAGACTTTTCCAAAATCTTGAAGTAAAATGGGGATCACGATCAGAAACAATCGATAGGGTTACTCCATGAAGTCTCACAACTTCATTAATGTATAGTCTTGCTAGACGTTCCAGGGGTAGATCTTCTCTTATAGCAAGAAAATGTGCGGACTTGGTAAGACGATCAACAATAACCCATATTGCATCGTTCCTTCTAGGAGTCTTTGGTAGCCCCATGACAAAGTCCATCGTAATATTGTCCCATTTCCACTCCGGTATGGGAAGAGGTTGCATGACTCCTCCAGGATGTTGCCTTCCAGCTTTCACTTGTTGACAAACCATACATCTTGACACAAAATCAGCAATCTCCCTCTTCATGTTGTCCAACCAAAAATGTTCCTTCAAATCTCTATACATTTTGGTGCTCCCAGGGTGTATAGAGAAATTGGAACTATGAGCGTCATCCAGCAATTCCCTTTTTAGATCAGGTATATTGGGAACACAAAGTCTCTTCCCGAATTTCAAAATTCCATCTTCATACACAAAGTCTCTCAATCTCCCATCATTCACAGCTTTAACCTTCTTCTGAAATTCTTCATCATCGGTCTGAGAACTCTTAATCCTTTCTAGTAAAGATGGTTTGGCAACCATTTGAAAAAGCATTGATGTTTCACCTTCCCTGGTTATTCCCATGTCCATCTTCACTAGATCCATGAAAATTGGATCCCTTTCAATTCTCATATTGTTCAAAACTCCATGGTCTTTTCTACTCAAAGCATCTGCCACCTTGTTTGCCTTCCCTGGGTGGTAGTGTATCGTACAATCATAATCCTTGAGTAATTCAAGCCATCTCCTTTGCATCATGTTGAGTTCTTTTTGTGAGAAAATATACTTCAAACTCTTGTGATCAGTATAAATCTCACATTTTTCACCATAGAGGTAGTGCCTCCATATCTTCAAAGCAAAGATCACTGCTGCTAACTCGAGATCATGAGTAGGATAGTTTTGTTCATGAATTTTCAACTGTCGTGATGCATAAGCAATAACTCTATCATTCTGCATAAGGACACAGCCAAGTCCTTTCTTCGATGCATCACTATAAATAACGAACCCATCATTCCCCGATGGTAGAGTCAATATAGGAGCATTGACTAATCTTCTCTTCAGTTCTTCGAAACATTCTTCACACTCTTTTGTCAAAACAAATTTAACCCCTTTACGTGTGAGCTTCGTTAATGGGTTAGCCAATCGGGCAAAATTCTGGACGAAACGTCGATAATAACCTGCCAAGCCAATAAAACTACGTACCTCAGTTATACTCGTAGGTGCTGGCCATTCTTGGATTGCCTTGGTCTTAGAAGGATCAACAGAGATTCCATATTTAGAGACAATATGGCCAAGAAAAGAAATCTCCTGAAGCCAGAATTCACACTTTCTAAACATTCCATATAATTCATGCCTCCTCAGAGTCTTTAAGATAATGCGCAAGTGATTTTCATGATCTTCGTAGGTTTTGGAGTATACCAAGATATCATCAATAAATACCACCACAAATTCATCGAGATACTCCTTGAAGACTCTATTCATCAGATCCATGAATACAGAGGGTGCATTAGTCAATCCAAACGGCATTACAGTAAACTCGTAATGCCCGTACCTGGTTCGAAATGCTGTTTTCGGAATGTCTTCCTTCTTCACAAACAACTGATGGTATCCAGATCGAAGGTCAATCTTTGAAAAGTATTGAGCTCCATGCAGTTGGTCAAATAAATCATCAATACGAGGTAGGGGATACTTGTTCTTTATCGTTATAGCATTGATCTCCCTGTAGTCGATACATAACCTCATAGATCCATCTTTCTTTTTAACAAAAAGAACAGGGGCTCCCCATGGAGAAACACTAGGGCGAATAAATCCCTTATTACTCAATTCCTCTAGTTGTTTCTTTAGTTCGACTAACTCTACAGTGGCCATTCTATAAGGGGTCTTCGATATAGGCCTTGATCCAGGAATCAAATCAATAGAAAACTCAACTTCTCGTTCTGGAGGATGTCTAGGTAAATCTTCTGGAAATACATCTACAAATTCTTTCACAACAGGTACATCCTCTATTTGAACATTCCTTTCCTCACCCGCAGTTATTTCATTCTCTTCCTCCCCAATAATTGAATTTAGTTGAGCTATTGAGGGTGGATCTAAATAAGAATTAGGTGGTGACGATTCTGCTCTAAAAATAAGGTGTTCCTTATCATTATCATCAAGAATCGTAACCTCTTTCTTCTTACAATAAATCTTCGCATCATAGTCCGAAAGCCAGTCCATACTGAGGATTATATCAAACTCGATCATAGGTATGACGATGAGATCAGCAGATAAAGAAAATTTATGTGCTCTAATGGGGACTGATTCACAAAACTTTGTTGCAACGATACTTCCCTTAGGAGTTTTAACTGACAACTCCCTTATTAAATCAAATTGGAAATATCTAATTTTCATAGCAAACTGGGAAGATATGAAACAATGCGATGATCCAGAATCAAATAATGCATTTGCTAAACTTGAGGAAACCATTAAATTACCTGCCACCACGTCTTTCGGAGCTTCTACCTCAGCAGTAGTGATTGCATAAGCCTGGCCTTGATCCCTTGGCCTTTTCTAAGGTAAGTTCTCCTGACGCTTAGGACATGCATTTGCATAATGCCCCATCTCCCTGCAATTGTAGCACTGAACGTTGGTAGCTTCCTTCTTCCCCTTGCAATCATGAGCTTGGCGGCCTTTTTCACCACACTTGTAACAGACTCCCATTCCCTTCAAGCAAGTACCAGGATGTTTCTTCCCGCATTTACCACAAGATGGATATTCAACCTTTCCCTTCTTCCCCTTATTTCCATTCCCAGATTGATCAGCAGGTCTCTTCTTCTCTTGCTTTGCTTTAAAGTCATAAGACTTAGAGAATTCCTTTTCGGTCTTTATAGCACATGAGACAATGTCTTCGTACGATGAAAAGGATTGTGAGACTAATGCTCGACGGAGAAATGGTTTTAACCCATCAAAGAAACGATCAATCTTACTTCTTGGGTTGCGAATATAATCTCCAGCATACCTCGCTAACCTTGTAAAGTTAGCCTCATACTTTGTGACATTCTCATCCTCCTTTTGTCTCAGACTCAGAAATTGTCTTTCCATATCCGCTCGATGGTCGCGAGGGAAGTATTTTTCTAAAAACAGATCTTTGAATTCCCTATATTCCATATTTGATACTTCATCATCTTCCTTCGTATTTTGAATCAATGACCACCATTGATCAGCATCTCCAGTGAGGCGGTAAACTGCCATGATAACTTTTTCCCTTTCACTGCTCCCCAAAGCCTGAAATATTTTCTCTAGGGAAAATATCCATTGCTCAGCTACTAAGGGATTTGTACTCCCATTGAACGTTGGTGGTTGTTGCCTCATGAATCGATCTAACATTGATCCTCCACGCTGCGGATTAGGGTGCTCCATACGGGTAAGGTTATTATTCATAACCTGAGTAAGTTGTCCCAGTATGGTGATTAGCTGATCAGCACCAGTTGCATCACCAGCCCCACTATAATTATCTTGAGCAGGAGGGCAATCCCTACATGGAGTACGTGCATTGATACGGTTTACATTTCTTCCACTAGGCTCCATTTCTAAACAATGGCATAAACTAGATCAGTTTATGAATCAAAATACATAATCCCATACTTATAAAACACTTAACATAAATTGAACTATTTATGGATATAATCCATAATCATACAAATGTTTTCTTTGAAGAAGTATATACTCATAAACCCTTCATAATGATTCGTAAAGATAATGAGAGTTATCCTAAGCATATCCCCCGGGAGTGTCGTAACCAAGAGTGCAGCAAGGCCCGTTGTCGTGCACCAGTTCCCGTTCGAGTCTAGCTCAAAGCGGTGTTTTCGGGTTTTACCCCTAGGTACATCTGTGCCAGAGCCCCCTCTACCTGCTCGTATCCAGACAGGGATGTATTGCTCGGAAAACTCACAAAATCTCTACAATACCAAAATTCTAGGAAGTTCTTCTATACTAATCCTCAAAGTTCATCTTAGGTCTACGTGCTCTAATCAGAGTTTATCTAAATCTAGTTTCCAAGGTTTGTACTAAACTTCCTCTGATACCAACTATAACGCCCCGACCCCAGCTACCCAAAGTCGGTGCGTTAATTACATAACATTGGCATGATCACAAGAAAGATCAAATCTCGAAAGACCGATTGGTTTAGTAGCCTTGGAAAAACTAGATATATTCATAAGTTTTACATTACATCATAAAATGAAAAACATAATGTTTCCACAGTCCACACTATGATCCCCTCATAATATCCCTGCAGGTCATTCATAACTTACATCTTCACTTCCTGGGAAAAATAAAACGTAGAAAAGGGGTGAGCTCAAATGCCCAGTAAGGATAACAATATAGCGGAAACTTTCATCAATAAGAATAAACATTTAAGGCAATGTATAACTAAAACAAAAGCCTTTTAAACATGAACATTCAACATGGTATGGCATAAATAAAATGAAATAATGCCATTTACTTATTCACATGGATATTCTACTAATCGAATAATCACATGCAAAAATCAATAACCACTTTCATAATGTTGGAATGCATAATGACATACTATCATAACCACATAGCCAAGGCCTCGTGCCAAGACTACAAATAAGATTTTGTCAAGGCCTTGTGCCAAGACACTAGTTTGTCTCATGAGACCTACCGATGCATCGAGGAGCTATAGCGGGCTCCACCCGTCACTTATTAAGTCCAATGAATTCCCATATGAAAAGGTTTAAACATAACATAAACATTCGTATTAAAACTAGCATATGAAATGTCAATACTTTCACAATAAACTATGAATGGTATAAAAATAGCACATCCACAGTCAAACATATCACAGAACCTTCAATACAATATAGAAGTTTTGTATCATAATAAATCAACTTCAAATAATCTTAAAATCCATCATAGGATGTTGACATAGATGAAATCAAAATTCTTTTTAAAGAAATATCTCCTTTTATTTTGAAATCATTTAAGATCCATATAAAATAAAACATTTTCTTTGAAAATATTCTTATAAGCTTGTAAGGAAAGCTTTGAAGATTTTATAACGGCGTAAAATAACCGCACCCGCCGTATAAGTTAAAAAAAACATTCTTACCTCAATTCTGTCGAAAAGGTTAAAAAGGACCTTGTTTTGAAAACGACGGAAAGATTCCTTTATAAACCTCTTATAAAAAGTCAAAAAAGGGTATAAATGACTTTAACCCATATTCTTGTAAATAGTAAAAATGTTTTGAAACACATTTTTAAGAAACATGGATGTGGATGATAAAGAGATCCCAGTAGATTATTACATATAAACAACCTCGGATAATGAAGAGATTGTGAAATAACCCTTACCTTGTACTTTTCCTTGGTTGGGGTAGGTTAACCTCCTGTATAATGGTGAAATAATTGTTATTAAATTATACAAGAATCATATATATTAATATGATATCATATATGATCTTTTAACATTGATTTATTAATAATATCTTAGAATTATCATCGTTTCGGGTGTTAACTTACTCATTTTCGTTTATGTGTTTTGTTACATAAGCCATGTTTGATGTATCTTATTCATATCTAGAATGATATCAAGTCCTTAAACATCATTTTTAAATCATAAAATTATAATTATACTTGAATGGATACGATGGAGAATGAATCTCATCGCGTTCGTGGAGACGGTAGTCCGTACGTACGCACGAGCGACAATATCATTCTTTTGATATTAAAATAATATATAAATGAATGGTATATAATATATACAGAATCATTAACATGTTATATTTATTATTTACATGAGTTACACATCATTATTATACCCATCCAAATAATATTATATTGAATAACAATTACACCACGACGTGGAGACGGTAAGCCGTACGTACGCACGTATGGTGACATGTTATTCAAAGGGTGGATAGAATACTGAATATGGTTGTACCATACTTATAATAACATCACAGTATATGTGAGATACTGGAGTTATTATTTTAGAATGGTAAGAACAAAGGAAGAAGAAGAGGAAGAAGAAATGAACTTAGAAAAGGGTGGTGAAATCATTACATCTTCTTCGGGTTCTTCCTTTTGATTTGATCAAAAGGGATCCTTAGGTTGGCTTTCTGATCAAACTAAGGCCTCTATGTTGAAGTGAGGGATGTTGGGAGAGTATGTGGGCAGAGTTTGGCCGAACCAAAAGGCTTTGAAGGTGTGAAGAAATGAGGAGGAGTGCCCTTTTATAAGAGGGGTGAGGGGCACCTTTGGAAAAGCTAGAAATATTAATTTATAATAAATTCATATTCGGTTTCTAATGGCTCCAAATTTGATTATTCAAAGGTTAAGGTGGGGATAGGTCGAAAACCACTCAACCAATAGAATTTATACAGGTTTGGGTACTTATATTAACCTTATCTTTAAGTATTAACTCTAAGTTAATTAGTTTCACTTTTACAATGTCTCTTTGTATTTTTATATAATATGGTTAATAAACTTACTATATACATCCAAGAGACCCCCAAGTGGTCCATTAATGATTAACCTATCATAATATAAGTCTCTTGGCCGAACCTTAGATTTTTAGGAATTTAATATCAATTAATAATATAATATTTGTTTTAAGAACTCTTTTATGTCAATTTTGACACTATTCAATAGTTGATTTTTGTGAAACTCATAACAGATTAATTACTTCGAACAAAGTCAATTAAATCAATCCTAATATATCATATTATCCTAGAAAATTAGTTTAATTCATTAAAAGTTTCATATTATATTTATTTGGGTATTTATAATATCAATTATTTTAATTTTTCACTATAATAGTAATTACTGCATCATCATTGTGTCATAAATAAAATAAATTATTTAACGTCTAAAAATTATAAATAAAACATCATTATGTAGGATATATTTTTATATTTCTAATTAATATTTATAATCGAAAATCCAACATGTATAACCCTATGTAAAAATTGTTCTTCTAAAAGATGTATGCTTGTGTCATTTTTGTATTCATTTTGACTTAATTAAAATAAAGTGTCATTATCACTTACAAGTGGATCCATGGGTTCCCAAAATTGACACAAAGATGCCTATGGTCGACCATGTATCAACCAATAGGGTTAAGACACGTTTTAGGGTAATTTAGTATTATTATAATATTATTTTTTTAACCCTTATTTACCGGATTTACCCTTTAACCATGGTAAATAAAATATTTACCGCAGTAATTATTCAAAATGTGTAAAAATAAAAGTTACCTATTTACACAATTTGAACATCCTGATTCCAAATATGGAATCCATTTTCCTAAATTCAAAACACAGAAGTGGCAGAAATTAATTTAAAATTAATTCCCGCTGTCAAAACAAAAAGCGTGTTTTTAAGAGATAATAACTATCAAAAGATTGACACTTGTTTATGTTCGGTTTAATTGTAAAATTATGTCCAATGATAAACATTAAATTGAATGGTAAAAATATATTCTAAATATACTTTAAAACCACTCAAATTCATAATTTATCACTATTAATTATTTTGATTAAAAAAGTTGTTTTTAATTAAAATTTAGAAATTTTCACTATTCATCAAAATATGAAAGTTATCCGAAATGTACCAAAATTTCACCCTAGGCTAATTTTGATATTCCGAATCCAAAAATGAAGTTCATTTTGAAATATAGAAAATATATGATTTCAAAAAGTAGGTATTACTATTCACAACGGCTAATTTAATTAGTTGTGGTGTGTGTTAGAACTCGAGGTTGCGTACAACACACGCTATCGCATTATTCGAAGGGAAACGTACCGTAGAAGCTTGGGGTGTTACAAGTTGTCCACATGTAGGGCTTGTCGCGTAGCCTCCAGAGATGGAATGGTACCGTGTTGACGGTACTCCTTAACCAGTGCATTCGATACCCAGAGTTGAAGACACTGAGTTTAAATAGGGGCCTAACAAAATAAGTAAAAGATCATTTAGTTTAAATAGGGACTTAACTAAATAAGTAAAACATCATTTTAACTTGGTTAAGGATTCACGTCGGGGTCACCATTTTTTTTGTTTCCTCTGTAAATGGGGATGACCTCTATGATTTAATGTTCAAACATTCCAAGCGGTTTCTAACGGGTTTTTTTGTAGAACCGAAAACATCCAATGAGTCCATATCCATTTGGACATACTTTCCAAAGATAGGTGCTCATTAGTTGTGAACCGATGAGGCTTAATAATTTTCATTGGTCGAGAGGATGAGAGGTCGGACTCATCACACCTTTTTTAGGGGAATTATTGTCTACTACGGGACTCTATTTTTAAATTTATTTTATGTTCGTGAATCCTTATTAAATTACCAAGTATGAAAATGAGCATTCCTTTAGATCTGACAATCAATAATTAGTATTAATGAGATTTATAGAATCTGTTATCTGTATTCGAGGTTCTTAATCTATAGAGAATCATCTGTATTTGTTAGAGATTTTTATTCAATGGTATCCTTCGACACATTATATTGAAATATCTTGGTAATTATGATAACCATACTGGTTTTAAAGCCACTCAGTGGGGCACTTGAAGTTTATTATCATTCAGAAGGACATAGATTGTTTCAGTGTTGGGATCGTACCTGCATATGGGTTACCTACATATCCTTTGTTTTAAAAAAGGAATCATAACCCACGTAGTTCGAGTACAGATGTATGAGGTTTATGCATGACTGATGGCTCAAAGAAAGATTTCATAATTACTTTTACAATCTAAGCTCACGTGAGTCATACTCGGTGTGAGAAACAATAGGTATTGGTAAAACTAGACAATTTTTGCATGAAAGATGCAATTATAATAAATGATGTGGGGATTATGTATGTATGACTACCCATATAGATGATGATTTTGATTTACATCATGGAAGAAACCCGGGAACTAGGTCCATAAAGGTATATGTACTTTATGGAGATTTGGATACTATAACATGGGGTTTATTCCTGAGGAGGACGCCCAAATTATGAGGGGACTTATGATTGGGTTTTACTCCTGATAAGGAAGCCCATGTCAAAAGTAAATTAAGACTGGTTAAGAGAAATTATGACTGGGGATTATTCTTAATGAAGAGGCCCAAGTTAAAGGGAATTATGACTTGGGCCTACATCTAAAAAGGAAGCCTAGGTTAAAGGATTTTGGATTTTGGGAACTTGGGGCTTACTCTTAAGGAGGATTCCCAAATTAAGAGAATTATGGTTGGGGCTTACTCATGAGGAGGATGCCCAAAATTAAGGGAACTTAAGGACTAGGGATTACTCCTGAAAAGGAGTCCCAAGTTAAGGAAATTATAGTTGGGGATTAATCCTAAGGAGGATGCCCATGTTTTGGGAAATTATGACTGAGACTTACTCCTAAGGCGGATTCCCAGGTTAGAGGACATGGGGCATACTCCTGAGGAGGATGCCCAAATTAAGAGAACCTGGATTTTGGATTACTCCTGAAAAGGAGGCCCATATTAAGTATTCACTCATCTTAAAGGATGAGGTTGAATGAATGAAATCTCTTAACCTTAGTGATATATATAAAGATATGTAAATCACTAGGTTTTGAGAGATGTTCTATAGAATTCATTTCAGATAAGGAAGCGAACAAGGGATCCATGCCAAAAGAAATTTCATTAAAGAGGGTTTTGAAGGCTGGATCTTGACTAGGAGTGGTGGATATGCATAAGAGAGGTGAAATAGGCAGGAGAGGCACCCAACAAGAAGTTGGCGCACAGGTCTAGTGTGGGCACACAAGTTCTAGTCACACAACTATACTTCTGTGACACAAGGGTATGTGCGCGACGGTCAACCCTTAGGGTAATACGTGGGAGAGACTTGGCTCAAGCCCTTAGTACTCTCCCTAGAGTCTTCTAGAAGAGTGGCGCGCAAGCTCTGTTGAAGGGGTAAAGTGGCGCGCAAGTGTGGAAATTTCCCTTAAGGGCTGGCCACTTAGGCGCGAAGTGTTGATGAGTTTCAACACTTAGGCCTTTTTTACCTAATTTAAACCTTCCATTCTATTTAAGAAATCACCTTAGAAGTTTTCGGAAGATTTCTAGAAGAGACTTGGGCCACCATAGCTCGAATATGTGTTTAGGAATTTTTCTCATCCTGAAATGGGGGGCCCACTAGGGGTATTTATAGGCTTCTAAAGACCCTGGGTGAGAATAAAAGAGGGCGCGCAAGACACCTACGGGACCACTATGAGGCGCACAAGTATTCTTGTGAGACCATGATGAAACTTGCGCGACCCAAGTAGGAAGAAATCTTTCATCATGCCTTTGTTGAGTTTTTATATTTCTTCAATGGATGAATCAATTTGGACAATGGTATTTCCCTTTTTCAGTCGTTATACTCTATGACGGAAAGGAGTGTAAACAAACATGATCACAAAAGAGGGAATTAATGCTGACCCTTCAAAGATAAATTCAATTGAGGAATGTCCCAGAACCTCCAGTGTCATGAAAATACATAGTTTATTTTCATTAGTATGGTACTATCGATATTTTTTGATACATTTCTATTAATTTTCTATCTTATTAAGTTTTTTAATAGGGAATGGGTACTGTATTTAAGAATAGAATAATGTGAGGAATGATTTAAGAATATCAAGAAGAGTCTAATCACTATACTTGTACTTACACTTCCAAATCATTAGATAAGTGTTTGAGATATATAGTTATGCTTTAAAGAAATTATTGTGATTTGTACTCATGAATAATGATAAACTGATAGTATATGTCTCATGATATCTAATGATCCATTAGAAAAACTATTTGATGAATGATCTGGAGTTATAAACCATGATCTTCTACTTGAAATTTTTTTCCATTACCTCTATAGTGAGAATTGTGACATATATATCGATTGTTAGAGTATAAATTATATATACCTACAGAATGTTCTCAACATGAATCAAATAATATAGTTTGTTCTAATCAAGAACTATGATTTCTCTATTAAAATCCTTCCATGATAGAAGTACAAAGAAGATGATGTTGTTATGAAAAAGAACCATATACTTTATCCACGATATGGATGGAAAAAGACCTTATATTCATTGATATAAAAATAATAGATATAAAAATCATAATTTCAGGGAATACATCCTATATTTCCCAATTTTTTTCCCAACCATCAAACCAATAGATGAATAAAGAGGAATAATGGGGTTATTTAGAGCTTCAAATAAAAGTGATATTAAAAAAGGTAGGTAAGCTATTTGAGTTACATATTGATGAGGATAGTATCATCTGATTTGGAAAATATCTTTCTTTTCATTCATCACTTGAGATAATGAATGATCTATTTTATAGTGCATATAAATCTCCTTTCTCTAACCATCCATGGAGTACCAAGATGTACAACAATCATTGAGATCACTTCTAGTGGGAAAATATGATGAATGGGATTACATAATATATCTCATGGTTCATTGTGTTTCAATAAGTTATAGTAGGATGAAAAAAAGTATCAAGGAATGATGAAACAAATTATTATACCCACATGGAAATTAGAGAACATCACCATGGACTATGCCAAATGTCTCCCAAAGACATATGATGGAAAAACTTTGATATGTGTAGTGGTGAGTATACTCAAAATCAACTCCCACTTCATTGTTATTTTAGAATATTTCCCACTAGAAATAGTTTCCATGATATAAACCAAGGAAGTGGTGAGGATACATGGGGTTCCACTTTTGATCATCTTTGATCATAAATGAAGGTTAAATTATAAATTCTGTAGAATTGTCATACATTCTTAGTATAAAAAACTAAATTTTAGTTTGAAATATCACCACCAAACTGGTAGTCAATCTAAATGGACTATTCATACACAGGAAGACATGTTGAGATCCTATTCAATGGAATTCAAAGGTTTATGGGATCAAAATCTCCCATTATTTATGTTCTAATACAGTAATATTTTCCACTCTAGTATTCAAATCGATCCATATAAAGATCTATATCGTAAGTGATGAAGAACTCAAACTTGATGGGACGAATATGTGGAATGAAAGATACTTGGACCGACTCTTCTTCAAGACATGGGAGAGAAGTTTTAGATCATTGAACGACATATAAAATCTACACAGATTCAAAAAATTAACTCTATTGAAACAATCAAAGGGGATTGGAGTGTGATGTTTGAGATAAATTGTTTATATGAATATCACTATAGAATATTTTCATATGGTTTGGAAATAAAGTGATTCTTATCCTTAGGTGCATTATCCCCATTGAGATCTGTGATTGTATTAGAGCAATGGCTTATCACCTTGAACATCCAGCAAATATGGATCATGTTCAGGACCTATTATATGTATCTCTCCTAAGGAAGTACATACAGGACCCCTCACATGTACTATATCTAGAGGTAGTAAAACTAGAGAATGACCTCTCTTGTGAGGATAAATCGGTGAATATCATGGATGGTAGAGACAAAGTTTAACCCAAAAATACACTCCACCTTATAAATGTTATTTGGTGTAAACAGAAATATGAAGAAATGAAATGGAAATAAGAAGAAATGTTGAAATAAAATTACCCTCAACTATTCTTAGCTGAGAATATGATTTGAAATTTTAGGGATGAAATCTCTAAAGGGTGAGAATGTAACAACCCATTGATTATAAATGATATTTTTACATCAAATAAATGTGAAATATATTATATAATATAAGTATTATATGTATAGGAAACATAGAGAAACAAAAAAACCATTAATAAAAATCATTACATTATTTATCAACAAAACCAACTAATATTTAATATATTACAATTATATTTAAAAAAAACTTAAAATGGTAACATATAGATATCCTTAATCATCTAGAATCATCACCCCCATGGTCAAAAACATAGAAATGACAAAATATAAAACAAATCAAAATATTAGAAAATGAAAATATTTATCCTAGGGAATAATTGAAGATAATTTTATGTGAAATAATGAAGTGGTATTTATAAGAGTTAATGTCATCATTGGAATAGTATGTGATTGTTGGAATGGTAACATGATCATTATGAATATGAATATGATTGTTGGAATCATAATATAAACATAAAATCATATAGTGTGATATAAATAATATGTATCCTGATTAATATAAGTAAATATATATATTACGACCTCCAAAAATATATATCATTATTTAAAAACTCAAATAATATATTAACACTTTTTCAATAAATTGGATTTTTAAGGCATTTCATAAAAATGATAATTTTTATATTAAAAACTAAAATTGCCTATGTTAGATATTTATTTTGATAAAATAAATATTATTTTTCTTGTAATCACATATAAATTTATCAAGGGTTATTTTTTGGTAATTTTCTAAAATACTTCAATTTTTAGGTAATTAGTAAAAATGATGTTTTTCACGTAACTCGTGTATCTTAAGTTAAACTGCTCATTATATAATAATGAACTAATAATTTATAGAAATTTATGTTCATCCAATAAATATATAATTTCATTAAATATTCATTAAAATAAAATATCCATTGTTTTGAAACCTAAAAATTATTTTTAAAAACGAAAATTCAAAATTGATACATTGAAATAACAATTTTTCTTTTTTTCACATTACTTTTTAATAAAATAATGAACATGAATTATAAAAAGGATTAAATAAATAAAAAAATATGATATTTTTATATTATTTTTATTATCAAAATTTATCTATTATAAGTTTTACCTTTGATATATTATTTTATTTAATATTTTATTCTAAACATACATCGCTCATCGTATATAATTAACTCCTACACTCTCATTGGATAACCACTCCTCCCTAACTTTCCAAAGCCACATTTCATGAACAAATATCCCTATGAATACCCTTATAATTCCTAGGGATGTTATCTATTAATAAAAATTGAAACATCTGGGGAGTTTTGCTGTCGTACAAGGAAATCTACATAGAGGAAATGTATAAGTTTTATTCAAAATATTCTATCATATTCTTCATCTTCTCTATACTTTCCCAATTTATTTCATAGTAAAATATTCTATTATTTTATTGATGTGGATCTTAAAATTATATTAATGATTTTAATTTTCTATAAAAATTGTATTTTTTAGGTATTTATATTTTAAACCTCTTTTTCTTCATTAATGGAGAACATTTTCATTAATCATCTGTTAATCTCTAGGGAGGACATTTCCAATTATTTTTTAAAAACCATCCTTATGGATGGTTATTATAAAATATTTATGATATATAAATGTATAAATATATTTATTTTATGCTTATGGAACTAATTCATCAAATTTATATGCTACATTGAGCAAAATATCAAAATCCAATAAAAAGACGAAATATTTAAGGGAAACAGTACATCAAAATGTCTTCCCTTTTCGAGGATATTCATGTTCCCCCCATGAATTTTATTCCAAATAAAAAAAAAATTTACAAAAAAGACTTTTCTTTCCAAAACAAATATTGGAAACCTCATGGGTTATTTCTTATCCAATTAAAAATAATGTTTTATCCAAAATTATGATCTTACTTTTTGATTTAGGAACCCCCAGTGTTTATAAATGAATATGTGTTTTATGAAATCCTTATGAAAACCATTCATTTACAAGTGTTATTTAATGATTATTATTATTATATGTTCTATTTAGTATGTAATATTGTGTAAATATTATGATTTGAAGGGTGGTATTGGAATTATATAGCCCTCCAATGCATTGGGTAATGTGTTGCATCTCATGGTATAATGTGTATTATTCCTGAAAATGATGGATGATTTGTTCATAATAATGATATCATTATTATGCACATATGTTATTCATGAACATGATGCTAGCTTTGTTCAAAACTCTCTGTTGTATTTAACCAATATGACATGATGTTTCATTTTTATTCATTACCACATTCCATGAATTTATCAAATGCTTATATCATGATTGTTATTGTGATCATATTATTATTACGTGAAGATGATTATTATTCCCAGCCATGTTATATTTATTTGTATCCCTTATTCCTCCTATTACTAGAATTTTAGCTCACCCATTACTTTGATGTATATTCTCAAGCGATTATATGTACTAAGTATAAATTGATAATTTATAAAGAAAATAAGAAGTATTTTAAATAAATGTTTATGTTTTTATATATAAGTGAAATACGGTCCTATAATTCCCAATATAAAAAACCTTTTGACCCTTTAATAAATATCTTTTACGTTTATTATCTTTAAAATGATATAATATACTTGATTAAAATAAGGGTATCAATATTAACCATCTTAGAAATATCATACATGAAAACATTGTTCATGACTTATAAAAAAGGACACATCATAAAGGGTGAGATAAGACACTCGATAAGGATAAATAAGTGAGACATAAATAAATAATTATTTTTTATCAATACATGAGCATAATGTTATAACTATATGTGATTAACATTTGAAAATCATACTCCTCAATTTATATCCCAAAATCAAGACTTTCTTTATAAATATTAGAGTTTTATAAGACCTAAATCATAAATTAATCTAAAAAACATGATCCACGATAGTATAACATTGTCCTAATATTAAATCATAAATGAGTGGCATAAAGTGTTGCATAATCATAATCACACAGACTATTATTTTAAGGCTACTGAACATGGAATTCATCTCTTTTTAGGATTCGAATAACCACATGTGTATATTTCTTTGAATAAGATAACCTCTTATAAACCCTCTTTTGGGATTTGGACAACATTACATAAACCCCTTTAGCTCATAATATATTAATATTACCAAATTTATTTTATTTATGTAATTAACCCACCCATAACAAAATTATAAAAAATTCATATGCATTAAAAAGAACATGAAAAAACACTAATCATTTTATCACAATATAACCCATGAAAAAGATAACATTTTCATCAATATTTCATTATTATAATCATAAAAAATTTGGAGGAATTAATATAGTCCCATCTGATCATATATCTAGTCATGTATAGGTAACAACAAATGATGCTATTATTGATGACATATTCCTATAAAAGTACAATGGGATATTTCTTGAATAAAATACCCATTTCATTTTTAAATCAGTTATTTAAAATATAAAAATTTACATTATGTAATCAGGAAACAAAATTAAAAAGTACCATGGATAAATGTCATGTAAACTTCAAATAAAACATTACTCATGATGGTGGTTAAAGTCATTCATGCGTTGTATATTAGAACAACAATTATTTTCACACCTTTGGTAAAAATTGCTATGTTTGGAAAACCAAAATAAGATTCCATTTAATTTTTTTTATAAAAATTAAAAATTGAGTAAAAAATAAATTTAATAAATCATTATAAAATTATGAAAACATTAATGATACCATTTTAAATAACATATGGACATGGAAGAAAGTATTATTGGATGAATAAAAAAACAAAATCAATTTTTTATATAAATTTTTTTTTTGGGATTTTGTTTACATAGAGAGAGAAAAATAAAATGAATACTTTTTATCTCACTAAATAACTATATTATAAGAATATAAATGATATATTTTAGGGATAGATCATAAACGATTATCATAAAAATTTAACCATAAATAATCTCAATAAAAAGTTAGTTTGTAATATAAAACCCTTCCCTCGAGTCACACATTCTTTGCAGCTACTGTAACCTCTGGTTTTTATAAATTTAAATTTATTATACATATATAAGAAATAATTTAAATACATATTATATCATATAAATCCCACTTAAAATATTTCAACACCCATTTATTAATAATTATTTATTAAATTTTCTTTCTTCAGATGTTATCTATTTCATCTTTCATCTATGTTTTAGTTTGAAGTTCCGACCCTTTAACTTTGATCATTGTTACAAAAATTACATAATTTTAATAATTGTATAAATATCATATATGTTCATTATACTTACATATATATTTATAATTATCTATAATATATGGTGATAAAAAGAATTACACCGTCCATAGAAATGGTAGTTCGGAGATAAGCAAGAATGTTGTTTTCGTATTATAATGAAAATAATGAACTAAATATAAATAATATTTTATGAATACATAATTATAATTTTATCATTAGTATAATATTAATTTATTAAATAATTCATTATATCCATAAATTTTAGGAGGTTAGGTAAAATTAATAGTATCTCTATGTGGAGGCGGTAGTCCACATGTATACACGAGTGATGCATTCATTTTAAATTTGACTAAAAGTTGAAAGAATGTAGTTAGTACATTATCATAATAACATCAAAATAAATTTATTAAATAATATTAATGAAGTTATTATTTATTTAATATGTTTATAGACTGTGGAATAAGATATAAAATTGAAATAGCTCAGTTAAGATTTATACCTATTCCTTAAGAGACCTCCGTTGGATTACACCATAAGACTTGAGAGATTAGTATTAAGGGGTACCCATGGGATCTAGGAATAATTTAATGAATATAGAAAGGGCATATGGTAGTTATTTATGAATTGTATGTCTCAAACATTATGAATAAGGGATGCAATGAGGTTCTATTTTATATGTGTGGGACATGGCACACATGGAATTACAAAAATAATTCAAATAATATAATGTCTATTTTTTTAAAAGTTCCTCAAAATAGGAAAAAATTAATATATAAGATAATAAATAGTATAAATATATACCTCTATTACTAATTAAAATTTTTTATGTGAAATTATAACCCTTATCTATTTTTCTAACCCCCAGTAAATCTGCATTAACCTTAGTCAGGGTAACCAATTTTTACATTTTCATGAATCATTACGACCAAAAATTAATGTTGAACTATTTACAAATTTAAAATTTTGATTCCAAATATGGATATTATTTAGTAAATTTCAATCTCCATAACTGTAAAATTAAACATTAAAATAAGTTAGAAAAACACAATTGAAACTCGTTTTTAGAAAAATGTATTTTCTGGAAGTAGACTGAATTTTGATTTCATTCCATTCCTATTAAAAAAAATTAAAAATAAAACATTTGATTTAATATATGATATGAGAATTAAATTAAAACCATTCGTCATTATTATTTATTCAATTTATTATGACACTAAACACATTGCATTCATAAGAATAGTTTTATGAAAAATAACAACTTTTACTTACAAAATATTTAATATTAATTCCAATCATTTAGATAACTAATTTATGTATGATTACTCAATAAATTTTATTAAAATAATTTTTATGGTCATAAATATTGTTTTTCAGATAAGAATACATATCAATTAGAAAAATACATTTGTTCAAACTATAGGTCTTTTAATAGTAAATTGATTTTATTAAAATTAATTGCTTGCCAATTTTTTATTACCATTATACATATATTAAAAAATATTCTTAATCATATTCATACCTACCAATCGAATTACTAGGTTATAAAGGTATACTATGTTATAGTTTCATTTAGACTAGGGGTTTCTTGTAAATAGAGATATTAAATTCCTAAAGTTTATTTCAAATAATATATAAATAAAATCATAGGGTGTTACACTATATAACCAATAAAATTAATTTTCACCATAAAAATTTCATCACTTTAATACAAATTAATGATTATATATCTGCATCATAACATTATTGGGTTACAACATAGCTTCTTCTACATGTTGATTCCTCTAGAGGACATTAACTATGATATTAGTTTTCTTATATAGAACTTTATCTCTGGGATCCATGATTTATATAGGTCATATAGACATGAATGATCATAAACTAGTGGCATAACATTTTTTTCGGTCTATGTGAAGGATCATGTATGTAATTAGTCAAAAGAGATACATGGAGCACTTTGTGAACTTAAGAGATATTCAGTGGATGTTCCAAGTGATAATAAATAAAATAAATATCATTAAGAATCATCAAAGTGATTATATATTTATGGATCATAGTTCACCTTTTTTAGTAAAAAACCTTATTTCATTGAGTATGTCACAAGATTACATTCTCACCAACATTGTATTCCATATCTTTCCGATGATTGTCAATATAAATTCTCTTTATGCTCTGAGCTACATTGATAGAATTTTGACTAGATCTAAATATTTCTAATATTTTCTTAGTTATCTCAAGTATTAATAGTTTTTCCTCCTAAATAATCCTAACATGATTGATTTGTTTAATTACTTTCATATATGCCTTTATAAGGATTGATTGGAATTCATAAATAAAAGATGTCAATTTATGGAAACATTAATTGAATAATTTTTTAACCCCAACCTCCATTGAAATCCATATAATAAGATCATATCATATCCAACATCGTTTTAATGGTTCTCTTAAGTTGACCATATATCATAGTATTATAGGTAGCACAAAAACACAACTTCGTATCTAGATATTTCAAGAGACATCACTAGAACATTGAGGTAAACCTTGGATCTCTATTAGATACAATAGAATATGGTACCTCATGAAACCATGCCACATTTATAATTTATATACAAGAAATATTATTAAGAGATAAATCATCTATAATATTAATGAAACGTTCTGAATTTATAAGTTGATCATTCACAACCAAAATAATATTATATACTTTATACATTTTGTGGATTCAGATGATGAAACCCATGGAGTTGTTTTCCCACTTCTATTCTGGTATGGGTAATGGTTGTAACATCAAATTATAATTTTTCATCTTACCCAAAACTTGAGTACATATCATGTACTAAGATCAACACTCTTAAATATCTATCTTCATGTTATCACACCAGAAATACTTGTCCATATATCTATAAAATATCATACTTCTAGGATTTATAGTGAATGATTAGTTATGAACTTCATCCAATAAATACTTCTTCAAGAAAAGTATTGATGAGAACCATAATCAGTTATCAAAACGTACCATTCCATCACAATCAAGTTTGAACTTAGTAATAGGGGTCACATTCTCTTATAACTCTACATATTTCTTTCGTCCTTATTTAATCATTACATGGATAGATGGTTGAACTCTCATTTTATAAAAATAATATTTCTATCTATATTTCAATATTTTAAGGACAATATTTGAAATATCCATAAATATTTTGTCTTTTTTATCCTATTTATAAATAATTTAGTATAATCCTTTCAACTTAGAGAATCAACCACCTTGTTCAATTTCCCAATGTGGTAATGCATTGTGCAGTCATAATATTTAATCTACTCTAATAATCATATCTAGTTCATACATAAATCATTCTAAGTGAACATATACTTTAAAATATTATGATAAATATATATGTCACAACTTCCTATATGAATATAATTCATATGTTTCATTAATGTAAGAAATACAATAGATAAATCTAAAGCATGAGTCAGGTAATTTTTCTTGAGAAAATTTAATTTTAATGAGACATATGTGATCGCCATATTATTATACATCATATAAAATCCCATCCACTTATTATATGTCTCATTATAATATAAAAACTATTCTCTAAATAAAGGTAGTGCGATTATAGGTTAACTGACTATCCATATAATTATTTTCTTGAAATTCTATTCACATTCATCTGCACAAATGAAGATGACTCCCCTTTATGTTAGCTTGGTGGGTGAGTTAGATAGTCATAAGAAATTATTCAAAAATCATTGATAATATTCAGTTTAAAAATTAAAACTATGGATTTAATTCATAATTTATAGTTTTGGCCAATGTTCAGGAACTTCCATATTTGATGGGTCCACCAATATACCCTCACTTGAAAAAATATGGCCTAAAAATGAAACTGTCTATATCCAAAATCCATACATGGTAAATTGTTTCATACAGTTTCTCCAACCATAGGGTTATTAGTTTAATACTTATGTGATCTTAATACTTATCCTTTTTATTATAATATATAATAATATCATCTAAAAAGACTTCCACAAACTAATTAAGGTAATATATTATGAGTTAATTCATTATATTCATGATGGTGGCTAGGGAATTAATAAGACCAAATAGAAACACTATAAAAATATTGATTCCATACCTCATATGAAATTATCTCTTGGGAATTTCTTCACTTTTGATCCTCAATTGATAATATCTAGAATGAAGATAAATGTGGGAAAAATATTGATCTCCCTATAATTGATTGAAAAATTAATCATTATAGGGTATAAGATACATATTATTTATAATGATCTTATTTTCTTCCAAATAATAAATGTAGTGTTAAATTGATATATAACTATTCTTAATAAAAATATTAGGTTTACTAAATAGTGATTATCATGGCCAAATAAATCAATTATAGATATTCTCATGGTGGTTCTTCTTTAATTCTTGTAACTCAACTAGATAAATTCTATATAGAGTATTTGAAATAGGTGTATAAACATATATAAGTTCTATTGAAAATTAAATTTTATGATTAATAGTAAAATGGGGAAAATATATTCTAAAGATAAAAAACACATATAAAATAGTCAAATCATTTATGTTAATTTTCTCCCTGACCATATGAGATAAAAATCTATTTCTATAGTAATCATGACCGTAAAATGAATTTAACTTCTTCTATATGTTTATAATTATCCATGCACTGATAAATGATCATATGTTGGTTTGAAATATTAATTGGTACATCCCTTAATTTTCAATTGATATGTGATCTATATAATGAAATCCAATACATTCCCAAGAAAACATAAAATTCAACTAGAGAAAGAATAATAAGATTTTTAGGAAGAACACTCCAAAAAAAATCAATCAGATAAGAATAGGAAACTATAGAAGAGATCATCATAATATTATGATTTTCACTACTAATTTAATACCTAATTATTTGGGTCAAAATGTGATATTAGAAGAAATGTTTCATATATAAAAGAGTGGGAAAATCCAAAATCAAATATTACATTTTTGTTTTAGATTGGATGGTATGTTTACATTTCACCACATCATTTTCATAACCCAAAATTGTAATAGTTATCGTATGATATTTTCCATTCTCTATTAGAATAGGATGTTACTAAAATTGATTGTCAACATTAACCATCATATTCAATCAATGGTTAGTATAATTCTCATTCTCCTTACATTTGAAACACTGTCTTGTGAGTGGTGCATTCTATAGATCTTTCTATACATTCACATAATTAACTAACTTTTTCCCATCACTCTGACATTATATTTTATAATGACCATACTTTACACTCTTAAATCATATACTATACACCTTAAGTAACTTTCTTCCATCTTTCTCTCCACACACCAGGCATAGAAAAAGACACATCTTATTCCCTTGATAAATTATATGACTATAAAATCTATTGAATTGACTCTTTCTTTTTATATCAAAATCATGAGAATTAATGATTAATATAATGTCCATTTATACCCTTAAAGAACAGAAAATGTTTTTTTAAAATTTAATGGATTTTCTTATGGATAACTCCATTCAGAGACTTGGTTTTAATCTACTAAATAAATTATCAATCTTTATTCTAGGTTGGATAATACTACTAAAATCATACCACATAGGTCTTATAAAATTTACCTTACAGGTACTGATGGATTCATCATGAGTTTGATTTTGTTCAAGTACTTACTTGTCCATTTTCATATAAAGAATATAAGGAATTAACATGTAGAAAAAAATCCTTCTAAAATCATCCCACTATATAGAGTCAATTTATTATTATTACCTTCTGATCTTGATAAGATTTGAGCATTCATATCCTTCCCCCTCCAAGATATAAACAACAAAAATATATTTCTTTATTCTCTAAGCATTGGAGATATGAAAATATATTTTCAGTGAAATTAATCTAGTTTTCATAAATTAGTGGATCAATATAACCATTAATAGAACATGGATGCCTCTAGATGAATTACTTAATAGATTTTTGTTCCCTCATTTGATCACAAGGAAGATCAACCTTATTCATAGATTGAGATTGTTGCGTAATCATATCAATGGGTTTTTTCATTCCAGTATTAAATTTTTTTTTTCTAATAATGAAAATAATAGAATTATACATCATATTCATTGTTAACATGTTACCTTCTGGTTCAATCCATTTTTTATAATAACAAAACCATATATTGATAAAAAATAATCATATTGAGAAAGCATATAATATAAAAATCATGATTTTTATGTTTAAATCGTGGCACATTTTTATCAATTTGTGACACCTTTAGTTTATCATATGTTATCCATAATCATTATCCATTCAAATCCATTAAAATAGTTTATAAATAGAATAGAAATTAACCCAAGCATATCCCCTAGGAGTGTCTATCTATGTGTGAAATCTTAGGCCCACTTATCCTGCACTGATATTGAATCGTTTAATGCCCAATCTACCCCATTCATAGTTGTAACCCTTCAATATATATGCCACCACCACATTCACATTATAGTATCAAAATATGGATGTATTTTCTTGGAAGCCACACTCTTTTCATTACAATAACTTATGATGTTCTCCTATACTTAGGCTTATGTTATTCATTGTCACTAAATTTTACTCATCATATTTCCCAAAATAATTAAACATTTATTTGATTCTAATGAGGTGACCAAAAAATAGATACCCAATTGTTAAATCATATTATATGAATATTTATTATATATCAATGAAATAAACCCTATAACTATAAATTTATAGTATATTTTAAGACAAAGATAAGAAAATAGTGTGAAAAAGATCTACATCATCTCATACCAAGTTCTTCACAACTATCACTTTTTTTATATATATCATACTTAACACCTTTATTAATATCCTAGGGAAGAGGAAACATAATAATATGTGCTCTTAGATGGCCAGTAAGGGTAAATAAGGGATAAATCAATTATTAATCATTTTTAAGCATATCATGAACATAAGTGTTTGAGTATATGAGGTTAAAATTTAAAAATTATATCCAATAGTTCCTATATAATAATCATGGGTTAAGTAATAAATCATGGATTTTCAAAATGCATGAATCATAAAATAATCAAAGAACATGAGCTATAAGAGCATAAAATTATTATATGATCCTATCAAAAAAGAGTGGTATAAAGTGTGGCATAATCATAATCAATGAAATTTTATATCAAGGATACCCACCAAGACATTCATCACATGTTATGATTAGTCTAAATAGCCATGCACATTATTTTTTCTTGGGATAACCTCACATGCGCCCACTTTTGGGATTCAGATAGCCTCTTGTGTACCCTTTGAGATCATAAAACAATAATATTTTCCAAAATAATCTGAGGGATATAATGGACCCAACCATCAAATAATCTTAATTAATTCATATATATTATAAATTATCATGAAACCATTTCTAATTTCATCATATATTAAACAATAAAAATCAAAATTGGTTTTATAAATATTTCATCATCATATTCATAAACCATCGAGATTATGAATAATGATGGAATAATATGATCATATCCATAGTAAATAATAATTAACATAAAAATATATTATCATATATGAAAAATTCCTTTAAAATATCATTTTAATATATCTTGATTAAAATAACCTTTTCATTATGATATCACTTATTTAAAATCCAAAAAATTCCAAAATATGAAGGGAAACATATTATTCAAAAAGATCCACGTTAGATAGTACAAGATTATTTAAATAAAAGAGTATCAATGATGGTTGGAAAATAGGTTTGTATGTTCTCTAAAAAAAATATTTTTCTCACATCTTTGGTAAAATTCACCCCATTCAAAGAAAGACAAAAATATTCCTTTTCATAATTTTTAATGAAAGGTAAAAAAAGGTAAAAATGGATTTAATCATTCATTAGATTATTTTAAAAAAAATTAAAAAATAAATATATATTTGGAAGAAAATATTACCAATAAAATAGAAAAATAAATTCAGTTATCATTAAGAGGAAATGTTTTATACATTTGAGTACATATATAGAGGAAATTTTTAACACCCCCAATTTCAGGTCATTAAATTTTTTTATCTATTTTAATTAAAATAATTAATTGGGATTTTTTTAGTATTGGATTATTTATGGAATTTTTTGGTGCTTTTTCAAAGGTTCATGTTTTCAGAACTGTGAAAAGAAATTGTGCAACACCTTCCATAAAACTATTCAACAGAAATTGTAGTCATAAGGTAAGTGAACAGTTAGGTATAGTTTTTTGGAAAAAATTTATATTCTACCATGAAAAACAATTTTATTTTATAAGGTTGTTTTTATTATGTTTGGAACATGATTTTTATAACTATCTGAGCCACATATTATAGGGGTGTTTGGAGAAATTTTCTAATGCATTGCTAGCACACAATTTTCCTAAATGTACACCCTATCCATGAATTGTTAAAAATGAGATCTAGATTTTTTGGACCTAACTATGTTTACCACATAATCTAACCCTAAAAAAACTCCACTCCTTACAAAGTCTGTGGATGACTTTCCTCTGGGTGTAGTAAAGATCAGTTGGAAAATATAAATGCATTGGAGGTCTATATTCCTTTGTAAGTTCTCATTCATAGTAGTTTTACTTAGTTTTAATTTTCATCCCTATATTGGATTCATGAATCAAATAAATTGAGTATATATTCATGTGGTTAGAAGAAAATAATTATGATACATAATTTTTTTTGGTTCAATGGAACAAGATCTAAGTTTGAATCATGAAGATCTAAGTCAATTTTTTTATGTTTTTATGTTGTTCTTCATTTTTACCCAATTTTATGAGTTAAGTGTATTAACTCTCAAATCCACTAGATTAGAAATTTATGTATTCATTTTAAAATTATATATTTTCATGAATTTATTTGTTAAATTGATATGTAAATATTGGTGGAAAACGACCTTAGTGATGGTTGTGTGTAATTTTGAAATTTTGTGGTTTTGTGGATTTTTTTTCTATGATTTCAAAATTATGAGTTTAAAAATTATCGTATGGTTTTAAATGAATTGGAAAAATTTTTTATATTTTTTTTAATAAAATAAATATTTTATTTAAATATATTGCCATGTGTTTTTTGCATACATGGTTTGTTTGAGTTCATGTTTTTTATGTGACCCTGAATAAGGGGTGTGTACCATTGGGGTACAAGATACATGACTTGGGATAAGGGGAATGTTCCATTGAGGTACAAGGAGAATGGCCACGTAGTAATGCCTCAGTGAATAGACAAGTGACTAATCATGAGTATAGAACTATCACCTAGGCATGCATTTGTAGTTGTGTGATAATCCAGTGTTGGGTATCCCAAAAGGGAAAAATAAAATGCTTTAAAGAACTATTTGTTTTATTTCCTTAGTAAAATGGTTTGTTTTTTAATATTTTTTGTAGTAAAAAATACTTTGGATTTGATATAAACTACACTAAATTATTTTTAATTGTTTTATATAAATTTGAAAACATGTTCTATCCTATTGGTGTGATATGGGATGTCATTGGAGAAATCCTTCTATGTTTTAAACTAACACATTTCACAGGAAATTTAGTTCATTTTAATATATTTGATATCAAGACACAAATAAATGCAATTTATCTCTTTTATTAAGAGATACATTATGATACCCTATGTATGGATTTTGCAATTGGATAGTAGAGAAAGTTGGCAGTTACTGAGTTTTTGTCTTTGGTGCCTTTTAGTTTGGTCAGTCTTTATTTCCTCATTGTACCCTAATATATTTTGGTTTATTATGTTTCTATTTGGTTTATATTACACTATTCTCATAAATCATATTGTGGTTTTCGAGTTATGCTTCTCTTGGTAAAATTATTTTACTTTCAAACATAAATTAATCGATCAACTATTTATGAAGATGGTGACATATAATTCCATCTTTTGGGGTCTTTGGGATGTCACCTAAGGTCTAGTTACACTCCCATCTCAAATAAATCCAATAAAGAGGGGTGGGAGTTTACAAATGGAATCCATATGGGCCGATACATCATTAATTTTGGGAAAATGGTATTAGTTTGTTATGTCTCGGAGGTGGAAATTAATTTTTATTTAATCTTTCATCTTGGGATGGTACCAAGGAGTATGATTATTGAAACATGGAATGTAGAGAATAAATGTAATAGTTATCCCTTTACAACTAAACTTTATGTTACCAAGAAATTTGGGTATATGGGTGTTTGGGGACACTTTTGAGATTTATAAACTCATTTTCATGGGTTTATCTAATGAGAAGAGGATGAAATGCATACAGTACTAACATCCAACTAGGAGTGTATAATTAATTTTGGGTAATGATTTTTTATTTTTTTTAAAGATGTTGATTTTTGATGTTGAGAATGGTTTTATTTTCAATAGTCATGGTGGAATTTTTAAAAATGTGTTGAAAAATAAAATTATTGAAATATGGAAAGCCTTATTGTGATACATGTGATGTTTTAAATTTGAAATTGTTAAGGATTCAATGGATAAAGAATAAGACAAAATGATTTTTTTAATTTTTTATATGAAATGGCATCAATTATGATTAAATGAAACCAATAAGAAGTGGTTGTTGAGAATGTGGTGGTACATGAGCCAAAGGTGAACCAATAGCTGGTTCAGAGTATTTTCTATGAATTTTATACTAAGGATATAGGGAACGTTAGGGAAGAACCAAGGAAAGTGGATCATTTTATACAATTCCAAAACAATAATCCTCCCATATATTTGGGTGATTCATATCTAGAAAAAGAATATCTGTGGATAAATTATATGAATCGAATCTTTAATTTCTTAGTCACAATAGTTGAGATGAAGTCAATATGGATAAGAAAATGTTGTAGGATCTGGAATACCAGTGGTGAGATTTAAAAGATTTTTCTAAATTGTACCATGTAATATCATGGGAGGATTTTGAAGAATTTTTTAACAAAAAATTATATCCTCACACTTTGATAATTTCTATAATAATAGATTTATTTCAGCTTGATGATGGACAATCTCTTAGCGATAGAGTATGCAACTAAATTTTTGAATTTATTCATCTTTTAAGTAGATTTTTTTCTTTCTAAATCCTTAAAGGAACATATTGAAAAATTAAAGTTAAAGTCTAACATTCACTCAAAAACAATTGTGAAATTTATAATGGAGTATACGGACATGGTAAATTGAGTGATGGTGGTAGAAAAATATATCTAAGGAACTATAGGTGGATGAATCCTATTGATACCTATGGGAAATGGAGTGATCTCTAATTCTAGGAATAAATGGAAGAGGGAAACCTATTTACAAGGTAGTTTTATGACTCAGAACCAGATGGTTAGATCTGTGAATCTTTCTCTAAGACCAATTAATAAGATGGGTGTGGCTTTTTCTATCTCATGAAGTGAGATAATATAGCACCACCTAGAGCATGTCATAATTGAAACTATATAGGACATATTCAGTAATATTGTAACAATCATCCAAGGTCGAGTGCTTGTACACATCTCATGTATTGAAGACGTCGTATATTTTGATGGGGTGTGGAAGATATAATTTTTATCTTTAGTAGAACTAAGGAATCCATGATGATTCTTGGAATACCATGACTTCTTAACTTGTTCAATATCATCTTGGTAATAAAGAGAAAAGTGTAATGAGTAAAAAATTGTATTTATTTGAGAAAATTATTTTGGATTATTATTGTGGACCTTTGATGGTGAGAGGTAAAATTCTTATAAATTATAATCTTATGAAAACATTTTTTGATACCTACATTTCTCCTTCATTTATTTCTTCTCATGTTTTTTATCTTCTATGATATTATATTTGGATTATGCCTTCTATTTTAAAAATTCAAACTCTACTTGGTCAAAGAGAATGTCAATCCTTTGTTTTAAAATCCTGTTTTATAATTATTGATGGGGTTGAATATATTTTGGATTTAATTATTCATTACATTGATTTATATGACATACTATTCACTTTATAATGGTTGATAATGTTAAAATCTCACATTGAATATTATACATGAAGGTTTAGTTTTACAATTGATGATGGTATCAAGCAACTATATAGGAGATAAAAATGAAAATGCATGCTCAATAGGCCTGTTGGAACTAGTAGATAGAAGTATCTCATAATATTTGGTAGTTTTGAACTTTTAATTGATATATGAGATTTATAACAATGGTATTCCACAATAAATTGATCAGTTTTGGGATATTTTTCACATAAAAAAATCCCAGGGATTCCAAAAATATGAGAGCTGGATTTTATGATAGATATCTTACTAGGGAACAATCCCATATCACTTTCATTTTATTATGGGGAACCCAAAAAATTAATTTAATTTAATTTAAAGATAGAATAATATGAATGAAAGGGGTTCATTAGGCATTTTACATATCTTTAGGTAGAACCAGTTTTGTTTATCAACCAGCCAGGTGGAACTATTCGGTTGTGTTTAGACTATTGTAATATTAATCAATTACAATAATAAACCGACATCTAATTCCATGAACTGATTATCTATTTGATCAATTAAGAGGATCCCAGTGGTTCTCAAAAATTAACATTCATTCAGTATGTCACCAACTATAGGTTTAGAAAAATGATATCATGAAGAAATATTATAGGAGTATATATTTCCATTATGAGTATGTGGTTATGCCTTTTGGTCTTATTAATCCGCTAGATGAATTTATATAATTGATGAATCATATATTTCAAAGGTATCTAGATTATTTTGGGGTTGTTTTTTAGGATGGTATACTTATTTATTCTAGGAAAAATGTTGAACATGAGGAACACATGGTGATGATATTTTGTATCATGCAGGATCATCTCATATATGGAAAATTTAAAAGTGTGTTTTTTGGATAAAAGTCGTATATTTTCATTGGCCACGTAATCCTTGAAAAAAAATGTGTTCTTATGGATAAAGAAAAGAGAAAATTTGTAACATCATGAAAACCTCTAAATATTGTCTTTGAGATACACAGTTTCTTTATCCTTTCTAGTTATTATTGAATTTTTATTTTTGTTTTTTCTAGAATAGCTTCACCAATGATAGCTTCGATAAGGAAGAGTGATCCATTCTAATGGAATGAAGATTTTCATAAAAAATTTCAAGTGCTTAATGTTTTCCTTAAATCATCACCTATCATGACATTACCATAATTATTATAGGGATATGTGGTGTATTATAATGCTTCAGTATCTTTTTTGTGGTGTCTTCTCATGCAAGGAGAACATTTTGTATCTTATGTATGAACATAGTTATATTTTCATTAGAAGAACAACCCAAAACAAATATTGTAATTAGATGTTGTAGTCCATTATTTTAATACATGGTTTTATTATCTCTTTGGTGATAAATTTACTTTGTTTACAATAATTTGATTTTTGAACACATCTTCTTAGTTCTAAATGTGTTTCATGTATCTTAATTTATAATGTATCATCTTGATCTATAACATCTGATTCGATAGGATCATATTAACCAAGAGCCAGATGTTATGTTGGTTCATGTTTCAGTTTAGATTGTGCATTGGTTAAAGAAAGACATTCATGAGAAAAGAATCATCTTAGTGTAGATTTTGTGGAAACATAGTTATATTCAAGAAGAAATGTTGTATCATGATAATGAAATGGTCGAGTAATGGTCAAAAAACTCTCAGGATAATGGGGATTTTCATCTTTCTAAGGTTGTAAATACCAATGGGGGAGATTTTAGATCCCACTATTTTGAAGTAATTAACCCATTTTATGTATTTTAAGTATATAATGTATGTGGATTATGTTTTTGATGTTTGAAATGTTTTTTGATCATTTTTATAGGTTCGTGGTTTGATAATGGTTAGTAGAAACCACGATACACCTTCTATAAAAATGTGAAATTAATGGAGTGGGAACGTGGTAGGTAAATTGCTAGGCTCATGGTTTGGATAAACAATAAGGCCACCCTGTACTAATATTGTGATGTTGGTTAAAGGTGTTTAGCCTGGTTGGAATGTGGTTTTTCTAATTATTTGATACAACCATGAGAGGGGTGGTTGGAGGTAGTGGCTAATGCATGGGGAGCACAAAGTTTTCATAACTGTGTTCCCTAACCAAGCATGATTAAAAACAAGATCCATATTTTGTTTATCAAATTCAGTTTACCACATTAATTAATTTTCCCCCTAATATAACTCTAAGACAAATTACACTTCTTCCAAAGTCTATAATGTTACTTCCTCCTGATCATTGAATGATATGTTAACCAATCTATGTGTTTTGGTGACCTAGATTACTTGGTATGTTCTCATTATTGGTGGTTTTCCTTTTCTTTATGTGCATTCCCTATCTTATATTAACTGATATAATCCATTGTGGATATATTTTTGAGATTTTATGACAATAACGATGGGATATTTTTTTAGGGGACAATGATATGAGGTTGAATCTTGAATATCTAAACCAGGTTTTTTAATTTGTTGGATCATTATTTTTTTTCTAATTTTGAGAGGTAGGTGTGTTCAGTCAAGACTTATCTTGATTATAACCTAAAAGAAGGATTTAAAATTGGATTAATTTATTTTACGGAAATTTGAAATTATTGTAATAATATGGTGTAAACCCATGTTACTGATGGTTTTATGAAATTAAGAAAATGTATGGCTTTATGGAATGTTTTTTAACACATGATTATTAAATTATGGTTTTAAAATTATGGTTTGGTTTAAAATGCATCTAAAAATGATTATATAATTTTTCTTAATGAATGAAATGTATTTTTGAAATGTCTTGTCATGGGTTTTTGGAATATATAATTTTTTTGAGATTATGCTTTTGATTTGACCTAAAATAAGGGGTGTGTATCATTGGGATACAATATACGTAACCCTAGATAAGGGGTGTGTTGCATTGGGGAATAGGGAGATTGGACACTTTGTGATGTCTTGGTGGATTAAAGAGAGAACTCTGAGGAATATAGAACTATAAAATGGGAATAATTGTTTGTTTGTGTGGTAATCATGTGTTGGATATTCCAAATTGGAAATGTTAAATGCTTTAAAGACTTGTTTGGTTTCATTTATAGAAAAATGGTTTGGTATGGAAACAAATTGGTTTAGAAAACTACATTATCATTGATATAAAAATTGTTTTAAACTATTTTATATAAATATTATAACATTTTATATTATAGTATAGTGAGTTGTGATGTCTATGGAGAAAACCTATTGGGTTTTATTCTCACCCCATGGTAGGGCACATGAGTGAATTTGTGGATATTGAATATCAAGTCAAAGGTAATAGAAATGTATCAAATGTTTTTAGTGATGCATCATAATATCCTATGTATGGATTGTGGTGTTGGATCTTGGAGTAGGTTTGGAGTTATAGATTTGGTTTCTTTGGTGTCTTTATGTTTTGTTGTTCTTGGTTTTTTCTTTGTACTCTGATGTAGTTTGAGTTAGTATGTTTCTTTTTGAGTTGTATTACACTATTCTCATGAATTATATAGCTGATGTTTATTTATGTTTATCTTGGTATGATTATTTTATTTTCAAATGATAAATCCAACCTTAAATATTTATGAATCCCTTGACCATTATTTATAGAATTTGGTGTCCCGGAGATGTCACCTAAGGATTAGTAAACTCCCATCACTTCTCAGTCCAATGAGGAGGGGTGGGATGTTTCAAAAATGGATGTAAAATTGCTGATATATCTGAATAACTTGAGGAGAATAAATTAAATGAAATATATTTTATATAGATGATATAATTTCATTATTGAAAAATTAATCATATATAATCCTAGAAAAAAGTGGGATCTGTAGAATGAAACCCTTGCATCAAGTTTGACCTTATTTTTATGCACAATAATATACTATATAATAAAATTAAATTTAATATAATTATATATTAGAAAAATATAATTACATATAGTATATTATATTTTTTTCTTATAATATATCATCACCCATTTATTGATAATTCTATATTAAAATTGTTGTTTCCAATTATTAACTGTTTAATTTGTCATGTGAGTTTCATTTCAACAGTTTTTCTCTGTGTGCATTGATCATAGTTACATAAAATACCAAATGTTTATCATGGTATTAATATCATATATATTAATTATATACATATTTATAACCATATATAAATGATAGATACTAAAAAATTAATTACACAATTCTTGGAGATGGAAATCTGTACGTATGTATGAATATTGTTTTCGTTTTCAAATGAAAATAATGAAATAATGATAAAAAATATTTCAAAATTACTGAATGATAAATATGTTCATTTCCCTTTTTCATTTGAAAACGAAAAAAATAATTTTTTTTGCAATGTGTGGATATTGTTTTCGTTATGTGGAGCCTATAGTTCACACATCTGCATGAGTAATATGTTCATATTCCATTTTATTGAATGTATGTGAAAAATAGTTCTGACATTATCATAATAATATATCCATATATTCATTATATTTTATTAAATTGGCTATTATTGATAAAACAGTTTTATATATAGATGAGTATGAAATAAAATGGGAAGATATTGGTTAGGATGTATACCTCTTCATTAAGTTACATCCTTTGGCTTACACCTTAATTATTGAAAGATAGGTCATAGAAGAAATCCATAAGCTCTAGGAAGATGTTAAGGAAGATATTAAGTTATTATGTTATGTTTTGAATGATTTATAAATCCCCAAATTTGTGAATAAGGGTGGAAAATATGTTCCCATTTATTAGTGAGGGACATGACACACATGAAATTACTTACAAGTTTTAAATAATCTAATTCTAATTACTTATGAAAGTAGATCACAATGGACATGAATTTTGAGGTTCGATAAAATAGGTTCTAAATATCTTAACATAATAATATTTATATTATGTGTCATTATTACGCTTATAACATACATTAACCCCAAATAATCTTGTTTTAACCTTAACTGTGGTAATAAATTTTTACTATTTTTACTTTTCATTATAATGAAAAAACATGGAATCATTAAAAAGAATTTAAATGATGATTCTAAATAAGGATAAAAGTTTTAAAAATCTAATTTATTTTTTTTCTAAAAAATTAAAATAATTACGCAATATGCATGGAAACATCAGTTTTAGAAATATTTATTTTTAAGCGAAAAAATTAATTTACCATCCTTAATTACCTTGTAAAAAATATAAAATGAATGATAAAATATTTTATTGAATATTTAATCTATTTATTTAATTAAATTAATAAATTATTATTTACTTATTTAATTTTTTATTATAAAAACACAATGCACACATAAAAATTGTTGTATGAAAAACAACTCGTTTTACCTTAAAAATATCTTATTTTTATTCCCATCCATTAGATAAAAAATGAATGGACAATTGTTAATTTATTCATATAAATTATTAATATATTTTATTCAAATAAATTTTAAACATTAATCAATAAACATTATTTATTAAAAAATATATAATATGTAGAAAAATACATTTCTTCCCAAAATAGGATTTTTAACAGTTAAATGGTTTTATATAAATTGAGTGCTTATCAAGTTATATTTACTAATATACATAAATTTTATAATGTGGATATTTCTATTAATACCCAATAATAAAATAGATAGGTTATGATGTTATATTATACAAAAGGTGCATTTAGTCCCCAGAATGTGTTTAAATCATGTTTTCTTATTTCTCTAGTTCATTATGCAGAAAATAATTGTAAAATCTTGCATTCATACAGTTTATCGTAATTTAAATGTAATATATGTACCTTTAAGTTGTTTATACTAAAAATTTTATGTTATCTAGGGGTTAGGATAATATATATTTAGCTAAAACAATATGAATTATTATATGTATAGGATAACATCATGATGGTTTGTTAAATTAGATATTATGTTTTTCTCCTAAAAATATCATATTTTAATGGATACTACAAGTGGACGAAGTCCCTAGAATATATGTAACTCGTGGTAATAAACCTAAATTTTTTCATTATTAAATCAATAATCACCTAGTTCACGATTAAGATGTTGAAGTTCACACTTTTTTTGACCTTTCTAAGGGATTTTAATTGTTTAATCACATGTTTTTACAAGAAATTGTGAAGGATTTATTTCTTAATTTCTTTAAGGGGTTATATTGAGATGTATGAGGAAACACAAAGTATTCTAGGTAAAACTAATCGAGTTATAAGGTGAACCATGCCTGTCATAATTGAGATTAAATTCTCATAGGATGAAAATAAAGTTTCGTTGGGGATTACATCTTAGGATTGAACATTCATATTCATATGATAATTTACCCTTGTTATATTAGATATTATCTAAATTTTTTAGTATTTTCTTCAAATAATATAATGATGATCATGCTAAAAAATATGTGTATCTAGGAACTATAATTCTAATAACTGAATAAGAGATTGTACATAAATGGTTGACAGTTCTTATTTATGCCAATTATGATAAAAAAGTAAGTTTCCAAGATTTACCTAAGTTAGTGATGTTGATATCCTAATAGAAAATAAATCTTGACAGTCATAGATATTTTAATTATTGAGTGATATTTAATGATGAAATTATAGTATATTCTAAAATTTATGTGAGTTATGTGTGACAGATATGGATTGTTCCTTACTATTTTATTTTTGATGTTTTGGAAAATTATATTAAATGGCATTAGTAACCTTGAAATTTTATTTTATGATAAGTTTATATTTTTGGGGATAACTATTGAAGAACTCTTGGTTTAGGTTTGTTTTAAAATTAGTTTTAAACTATTATTGATATTGAGGTAATAACATGTTGATTTTTTTTTATAATAGTATGTTTGATATTATTGATTAAAATTAAATTTATTATTGATTTAATGAAATGTTGATGCATGATATTTGTGGTAACATTTATCCTGTTTTTCGATTGTAGTATATGTTGAATCATGGGTTCGAATTTATTAATTATATGTAAATACATTTTATGATAAATGATAGATATAATTTTTAAAAATATATATGATTTCACTATAGAATAATGTATTGTAGATTGAATTGGTCATGGGAATGGTATTTTATAGAGAATATATAACTATAGTCTAGACATACTTGAGTATCTGATTTTATGAATGATAATGTAATTTTAGGAAAGATAAATAACATGTTATATCCTACGAGAGTAATGTGGATATAATATTATATGTTATATCCCAAATAAATAATATGATGATAATTACATCACTTACTTTCATAAATATATAATAACTAAAATTAAAAGGATCTAATTTATTTAATAGGTTGAAAATGTAACGACCAAAGATATTAGTATATATTATTAATAAATAAATATTGTGATAAATTTCTAGGTTTTCACACAACGGTAAACTAAGAAAAATACTTGATATATAAAATGAATGTTATTATAAAAAAAATATGAATTATAAATCCTATAGTGAATAAAAAATATGGTAATCAATTATAAATTCAAAAAAAAAATAATATAGACACTTTATGTTATAAAATGGAATTTTTCTATAAAAAAAATTTCATTGTATATTATATTTTAAACCAAAATAAACATTTATGGAACACCAGGACATTTTTTGAAATATGTTTTTTTCAAATATTTTTAATATTTTAAATATTTTTCATTTCACACAACACAAAGTTTAGATTCCTTTTATTTGTAACACTATGTTTAGAATGTGTTACATACAATGTTCATTTTAAATTAAACACAACTTACTATTTAGAAATTATAATTTAATATGATAGTTATCACATATATGTTAGAATAAAGGGTATAAATTGGATTAACTAATTTATTAAAATATATGGTTTAAACATTTATATAATATCAATACCTTGGTGACCAATTTATATGAATTTAAAAAAAGAAATTTCAAAAAGGGGAATCTTTTTATGAAAAACTATTTTGTATGTGCACAAACATGTATTATATTAATAAATTAAATAAATAACTTTTGTTAGATTATTATAAAAAATATATTCTATATTACATATTCAATAAATTTTTTAAAGTGTATATTATGTTTTTTCTTTACAATATATGATAATTAATCAAATTTTATACTTAAAAATGTATTTTTCTAAAAAAACATTTTTATCACCAATTGTCATCTTATTTTCAAATAAATTTTTTAAATTTTTTAAAAAATTATTTGAAAAAATAAAATTAATTTCTTAAATCATAATTTTATAAATATCTAAGTGTAAATTTTTGATAATTTTCAAAGAAGATAATTTTTTTGATGAAAGCCGAAAATATTGTTTTTTATTATAAATGTCCATATATTTTAATGAATTAAAAAATATATAAATTGTTTTATGATGGTTTAAAAGACTAAATTAATTTAATTATATATCTATTTGTTGAATTTATGTCATTGAAATCATTATCATATTCAGTTATGATATAAAAACATTTTAATATTTTACATGTTTTCTCTTTCAAGCCCCGTTTCCCAATAGCATCAGTGGGATTAACTAAAATTTTATATTTTCACAATATATGAATCTAATTTTTAAAATAAATTTAATATTTGTAATCATAATAATTTATTTTATATTATATAGTGAACCTAATTTTTAAAAATAAGGAATAATAAAAACAGTAAAAACATTATTTACCACAGTTAAGGTAAACATGGGTTTACTTGGATTTAAACAAAAAATACAAGTGTTAAAAGTAACCAAACACTTTTCCATATCCAATTTTATGGTCATATATTGAACTACTAAATTTTATTTTCAATAATAGATCATTTTTATTCTAGTGGCATGTGAAAAACGTCGGAACACCTTTTTCATTTCAAAAATTACAATTGTGCCACCCACCTCACTTATTAAAGGCCACCATTATCCTCTCCTCTTCCCACACCCTAAACCCTTTTTTCATAAAATAATAGAAAAAATAACTTAATTCACTCCTATAATCCTATAATCCTTATTTTGGTTATAAATCCAACCACATAAGCTTTTAGCTGAGAACCAAAACAAAATTGGTCGAAGAAGAGATAAGATTTGTAGTAAAGTATTTTATTTTATTTCTTTCTACACCTCTGTCAATAATAATTACTATAATAATAATATAGCATCATAATTTTCCATATAATTACATTATGATATTAATTTAATAACCAAAATCATTATCCTATTCTATAAAATAGGTTGAAAATTCATCATTAATGTGTACAGTGGAGTACCACCTCTCACTAATGGATATAATGAAAGATTTATTATTTTTATATGATATTTATTATATTATTATTCATTTAGAATCATGATATAAAATTTTCCTTCTTACTTTTTATTCCATGAGAATATGATAACATTGTTTTTGTGTACGGTGGACTACCGTCTCATTAAGATATTTCATTCGTTCGCACTTCACATGGAATATAATAACATTTTTTTAAATGCATATTTTTTATAAATAAAAAATAAAAAATAGTATATAATCTTAATATATTATTTACCTTTATTTATGTAAATTCATTCAGAAAATGGAATCAACTTTCTTTGTTATGTACAACTTACCATCTCCATGAACGGTGCATTTCATTTTTTAACTCTAACTCCTGTGAGAAAATAAAAAAATATACATTATGAATATGTAATATATTTATATAATTTTCTAAAAAATTTATATTATTTAACCATGATAATATTAATAGTACTAATTAAAAAAATAAAACATATGCAAATTATAGAGTTATATCCAGAAACATGTCTTTAACATAAAATTATTAATAAAAATTAATAAAATTCCATAAGTAAATCATATATGGTATGATATATATATATATATATCTGTGTTTGTGTGTTTTTGTGTGTGTGTGTATTTATTGTTATTTAATATATGTATCATAAAATTATATTACTTATGCAAAAGGTTCATGTGTGTATGAAAAAATTCAAGACCTATGGTAAGGGATTTCTATTTTTCTTTTTTACTTCTATAAGACACATGCTACATTCACCAACTCTTTATTTTATGTAGTGTATATACTAACCATGAATGTATTTTATTATTTTTATCCTTAAAATTATTGAGGTTTTAATATCAATTTTAGTATCTCTCTATCATGGGGTTTATGGTTCGAAATTTACCAAAGCTATAAGGGATTCTTTTCTCAAATTTCATTCCTTAGGACATAAGTTGTGTAATCCACCTATATTATTCAAGGAGGTCAATATACTTCCCATTTAAAATGTAATATCCTGAATTAATTTATTATAATTAGATTTTACATTTCATTTAATGTTATTATTCTGTGAGGATTATGATTCGGTGTTACCATTAGCAAAAGATTAGAGGAGAAATATCATCATTTATCTGGATTTTTTATCTCTATATTTACGATGATAAAATATTAAAATATGTAACGACCCGAATCAGGAGCCCCTCCACTGGTGCCCTGTACCTGGTTTTCCACATGACCTCAAGCGCATTTCCCCAAACCCCATAGGCTGCCGACTAGCTGGGAGGGCCTTTGTGAGTCGGTGGGGAAACTATGGCCTCATTCGGTAAAGTACATAGGGGAAAAAAACCAGACATAATAGCAGAAACAATCAACAGCATACAAAAATTGAAGTGAACAGTGGAAGCAATAGATTCATAATAATGATGAAACATGGCACATATATCTATGGAAAGCAGTAAACAAACCAACGTGCTAAAGTACAAGGGAAAAAAGTGTAAAAGAAACCAAAGTAAACTCCTCATCATCTCTAGCATCAGCTCCGTCCCATGCTCTCCAGCTCCAGTGAATCAAGAACCCAAAGTAGAAGGGCGCTTGCCCTTATCTATACATGTAGCAACATAGTCTGCTTGGGCCCAAAATCATGGCCCAAACAGGTTGTGAGATACAATCCCAGTAGGCAATCACCCAAATATCTAAGCCTAACAGTCAATGAATACCTGGCAGTAATAAAACAAGAATCAGTAAATAGAAACACAAGCAGCTACAATGTACATTTCTAACAAAATAATTACACAAGTAAATAGCCACCGATAAAGGAAAAATGGTAACCCTCTAGGTAGCTCTCACATCCAAACCCCTATGGTTCAACCTATAAGTACTAGAAACCCTCTAGGTGGAACACACAGTCTCACCCCTCTGGTTCAGCTATGAAATTAATAGACTCTCTAAGGAAGCACTCACCTTCAATTCCCCCTATAGTCTCATATCGTACTAAAGGATATCTGGGAAAGCACTCAAAGTCTCATTCTCCATGTGGCCCGCATCGAGGAACTACAGACTCTCTGAGAAAGCACTCATCATTAATTCCCCATGTGGTCTCGCATCTTATTTAAAGACACTCTAGAGTATCCCCTACGTTATTTCTCCCTTTCGTCTACTACTCTAGGTTCTCCCAGTCCTGAGAGATAATAAACATGCATAGCATGCGTCTATCATCCAATTAAACCTCAATAACTACTTAGATACAATTCTAAGGCTCAACAGTAAAAAATTAACAGTTCCACTATCCTACGGCTAGACATGGCAACTGGAAAAACACCAAACAGGCAGAACAATCATGGAAAATCCTCCTGAGCATAAAATAAATTATTCTATTTACAAGAATAAACCTCCACTGTAGCAATCAAGAAAAGCAGGCAAACAACGGTGGCAAAACAGAAAACCCACAATTCCCCGTCCAAGGGAATTTGTGTGATTTTTACAAAATACTCATCGACATTTAACTGGAAGGCACAAACCACCTACCTCGATCCTACGGGATCGACATATGTGAATCATGATGATTTATTCCCCTTAGAACGTCGTAGATATGAGAAAATGCACAAAACTCTAAACCCACGATAACTCAGAAATGAAGAGGAATCAAAAAACGAACCTCAAACAGAAGGAAGATCTTACTGCTGCGATTCCAATGCAATCGACCGTGCTCGAATCGGAGGACGGATGAAGGGGCGGGAGCTCATCGAAGATTTGGTCGTACAGGTTTCTCTCGGATGAACGAGACCTAGAAGGAGGTGTTTCTGTGCGTCAGGAATGACCCCGGTTCATTTAGTAAAAAAATAATGTACATGGTGTGTACTTTTAGAGTACACGGCGTGTACTAGGTATTTTCTGTACTCTTCCAAAATCATCCTCCATGTCACCCCTACACACCGTGTGTGTAGCCCGGGCACGGCCAGCAGACGGCTTCGAGCCTGGGAAGAGTACACGGCGTGTACTCAGAAAGTACACGATGTGTACTTTGAAAATTTCTAGAAAGTTCAATTTTCTTAAAAACTCTCGAAAAAGGAAAAACATACCTGAAAATAAGATCTGAGTTCTTACAAACTTCCCCCCTTAAAAAAATTCATCCTCGAATTTCCCTAACGTGGCGTAGAAGAGGGATCTACGAATAGCTCTGGACACTACGATCGTACATCGGTCTCCCTTTCACAGGTCTCGTACTGTACTCACCCGTGCTAACATATCACCCGTACTAGAGGAACAGATCGTCGGTGGAGAACCTTCGTACTACAATCAAAAATCCGGATAGGATGCTCCTCGAATGACGCATCTGCTTCAAGTTCAACCTCCTCAGGCTGAAAGACATGAGACATGTCCGAAAAGTAACGTCAGAGCTGAGAGACGTGGAAGATGTCGTGCATAGCCCGATACCTCTAAGGTAGCTGCAACCTATAGGCGACCAGACCTACTCTCTCCAAGACCTCAAATGGCCCGATGTACCGTAGTGAAAGCTTACCCTGTCTCTGAATCCTCTTCTGTCCCAACCTCCGTGCAACATGCAGAAAAACCTGATCCCCTACCTCGAACTCCAGAGTTCGTCTCTGCTGATCAGCATAAGACTTCTATCGATACTGTGTTATAGAAATCCTCATCTGGATCACCTCTATCTACTCTGAGGTCTCCTGAACGAGATGAGGTCACATCAAAGCTTCCTCTCCTGCCTCCAGCAAGAATAAGGTTGATCAGCATGGCCTACCTTACAAAGCCTTGTATGGTGCCATATAAATGGTCGCCTGGAATCTGTTGTTGTAGGGGAACTCCACCAGAGGAATATACTTCTCCCAAGAACCCCCAAAATCTAGAATTCAGGCTCGGAGAATATCCTCAAGCATATGGACCGTACGCTCGGACTGGCCATCTGTCTGGGGATGGTATATTGTACTCAAAAGTATCTGTGTGCCCAAGGCCTTCTGATGACCCTGCCAGAACCGAGAGGTAAAGCACACATCCCTGTCTAGAACAATGGAGTGTGGAACTCCATGCAGACGAATTATCTATCAGATGTAAAGTCATCCCAGATCATCAACATTGAAGGTCTCCTTGATCGGAAAGAAGTGAGACACCTTCGTGAGCCTGTCGACGACAACCCAAACAACATTGTTTCCCCGAGGCATCATCGGAAATCCGGTCATGAAGTCCATTGCAACATCGTTCCACATCCACTCCGGAATGGGTAACAGCTATAAAAGGCCTGCTGGTTGCTGATGCTCTGCTTTCACCTGCTGACAAGTAGAACATCTCATGACAAAACCAGTAACATCTTTCTTCATACCTGGCCACCAGTACTGGCGATGAAGATCCTGATACATCTTTGTGATGCCAGGATGAACTTCCCAAATAGAGGAAGAGGGTCATCGCCTGGTCATCAGCTCCTCACGTATGTCTGCTGGCACCCATACGTGTCCCTAGAAACGCAAGATCTCATCCTCACCCACTGTCCATCCAAGAAGAGGGTCATCACCTGACACACCCTCCCACAAGACTAAGCCTTCTGAGTTTGATAGCTGCCTCATTCGTACCCGATTGATAAGTGTAGAGGTAACATCTTTTGAAGATGGGAAAGTCTATACCCACCTGTCGTGAACCTCTAGATGCATCTCAGTGAATAGATCCATGAGGTGTCACCCACGGATGGCCTCCTGAACTACCTATATCTGTGTTCTCCTGGTCAATGCATCTGCCACTGCATCTCCCTTTCCCAGCATATAGGCAAGCTTGAAATCAAAATACTGAAGATACTCGACCCACCATTGCTACCTCAGATTCAGGTTACGCTATGTGAAGATGTACATGAGACTCTTTTGGTCGATGAAGACCATAAAGTTCTCTCCCAGAAGATTGTGTCTCCAACAACGTAAGGCATGAACAATAACTGCCAAATCCAGATCGTGCATATGGTAGTTCCTCTCATGTGGCCTCAACTACCGAGATCCGTACGCAACAACTCAATCTCCTTGCATAAGAACAGCTCCTAGACCGATACCTGAAACATCACAGTAAACAGTGTAGCTCTTGCCTAGCTCTGCCAAGGCTAGTATCGGCGCTGACGTCAAACTCCCTTTCAACTCCTGAAAGGATGAATCGCAAGAATATGACTATAAGAACTTCGACCCCTTCTTGGTCAGAACTGTCAAAGGTGCTACTAGACAAGAAAAGTCCTGAATGAAGTGTCTGTAGTATCCATCCAGTCCTAGAAAACTCCATACCTCAAAGATGTTCTTCAGCAACTCCAAGGAAACTATAGCTCTTACTTTCTCTAGGTCCACAGATTCTCTTGCCTCTGAGATGATGTGACCCAAGAAGTGAATCTGATCCATCCAGAAGTGGAACTTCGATAGTTTATCATAAATTCAATTATCACTTAGTGTACTCAGAATGATCTCAAGATGCGTGTCATGGTCATGTCGGGTGTGAGAGTACACTAAGATATCGTCCACGAAGACCGCAATGAAGGAATCCAAGTAAGGATTGAACACTCGGTTCATCAGTGCCATGAAAACTGCATGCATGTTTGTGAGACTGAACGGCATGAATGTATACTTGTATAGACCATACCTGCTCCTGAAGGCTGTTAGAGGTATATATAAGGGTCTAACGTTAAACCGATGATAACCAGACCTCAATTCGATCTTTGAGAACACCCGGGCTCCTCGAAGCTGATCAAAGAGGTCATCGATCCTCGGTAAGGGATATCAGTTCTTAACCGTCAACTGGTTCATCTTCCGATAATACACACAAATCCAAAGGGTGCCATCTTCTTTCTTTGCAAATAGGACAGGCAAACCCCAAGGAGAAGTACTTGGTTGAATGAAACCCTTTTCCTGCAACTCCTCCAACTGCTTCTTCAGTTCATTCAACTTAGGTGTGGCCATCCTATAAGGAGGGATGGAAACCGGTGGTGCTCTTCGCACGAGATCAATAGAAAATTCTACCTCACGATCCGGAGGAAAACCTAAAAAGTCCTCTGGAAAGATGTACCTGAAACGATCCACCACTGGAGGAAAGTCTAACGGCGAAGTCCCTTGATCATGTAGATAAAGACTAGAAATCTGGGATGTCACTCTTCTTATCCCATGATGCTCGAGTCCAGATTGACTCGCCTGAACATCCCATTCACTTTTATGAAGAAAAGATTCACCCTCTGGTGAAGCGAAACTCCCTCTACGGCAATAACAGTTGATGATTGCCTGCAAGGGAACCAACCAGTCCATCCTGAGGATGACATCATATCATATCATCTCTAGGACATAGAGATCACATATGAGATGATACCCTGCAACCTCGAGAGGGCGCTCTCTACACTGGCTTACAATAGATTTCCTCGTCCCCAAAGGTGTGTCTAGTGTCAACGAGTCGGTGGAAGAAAAGACACAAAGCCCAATGCTCTCCATAGTAGAAACGGATATAAAACTATGTGCATCACGATTATTAAAAAGAGCTGAATATAAAACTAAGGCTACTAAAATCGTACCTCGAACTGTAGAAGGTCCGAGATCCTTCCCCTAATTGGTCTTCTCCACGGCGAAAGACTGGCCTGCATCGTGGCCATGCGCCCCTGGCTGACCACTCTGAGCTGAACCTCTCTGCTAGTGCTGAGGGACTGGTGCCTGACTGCCATGGCCTCAACCTCCACCTCGGCCCGAACAGCCGGAATAACTCCAGTTCCCCGACTGGTGAGAGACAATTAGAGCTACTCCTAAATGAGGAGTAATGGAAGAACCCCGGTTACCAGCTTCTGGTGAAAAAACCTGGCAGAAACACTGAAGGTGACCCATCTTGCTGCAAGATCGGCACTCCACAGGGTCCCTCTGGCAATGCGGCCTCGTGTGCCCTGACCAGCCACATTGGTAGCATGTCACCTGGCTACCTGACGATGCATCATGCTTCCTTAGGTCACCGTGCGTAGACTATCTATGGTGATTCTTGTTGTCATCTAGATGAAGACTAGTTCTGGAAGAAGAACCACCTGGGTTCGCAGCTCCAGAGTCTCTCAGATTACGCTCCACAATCAGTGCCTGGTGGAGGATTGAAGTGATGGAAGTCAGCTGGAAGATGTCCAATTGCGAGCGGATCTCCATCCTAAGGCCATCCTCAAACTTCCTTGCTAAGAACACCCCACTTCCATCACAGAGGGGTGTGAAACGCTGCTACTCGGTGAAGCGAGAGGAATACTCCATGACAAAAAGAGTACCTGCTCTAAGCTCTTGAACTCCCAGGCTCGATCAACACTCAGGGTCTCTGGGTAGAAGTAGTCATATAACACGTGCTAGAACTACTCCCAAGCCATAACTTACTGTTTACCCGCCTATGAGATCACGTCCCACCACCTCTTGGCGGAGTCTCAGAGCATATAGGTGGTTAGATTGACCTGCATCCTTGGAGGTGTCTCCAGATGGTCCAAAATGGTCAGCATGGCTTCCAGCCATGACTCTGCGGCCTGAGGTCCTCCTTCCCCCAAAAATGTGGGAGGCTGATGCTGCTGAAAAACTCGTTTCAGGTCTTCCATAGTCATGGCAGGAGGCGGCGCTCCCTGGAAGGCCTCAATCATCCTCATGAAACATTCCCTGAACTGCGCATCAGCAACTGCAACTGGTATAACTACCGGTGCCAAGGCTGGCCTGACTGGAGGATCGGTAGGAAGTCCCTGATCAGTACTATTTGGTTTCTAACCACTGCCTAATGACAGACGTACAACTGGAGGATGTATTAGAGGCATAGCTCCGAAAGATCAAGAGTACACCTTAGATCAGGAAAACAAGGATAGAGAACACAAGAGTACAAAATGGAAACAGGGGACGGAAAACACAAAAGTTTTCAAAACTCGACTACACAGTGTGTATAAAAACTACATGGCAGGTTTTCTCAAGCCACTGACATGGGCATGTACTCCTTCCCTAAAAGTTGTGTACAAATCAAACTACATGGTGTGTTTCACCCACACACGGTGTGTACTTGAAAACGGTTCCCCTGGCCGAGTCCCTTACACAGCTAACCCACACACGGTTTTCCTAAATGAGACTACATGGCGTGTTCCCTATGGACATGGCGTGTAGTGGAAAAGGCTTCAGCAGTCCGTGTTGTCAAAGACACATCCGTCTACATGGCTGAACCTTACATGGCGTGCTCCAAAAAAACACAACGTGTATAGGCATGGTGACAATTTCTCGTGTTGTTTGTGACACGGCCAGGTATACGGCTCATTACTACACAGTGTGTACATACCATACATGGCGTGTTCCTAAATTTACATTCACAACATCGTGTTCTAATCACACGGTCAGTAACACGGCCTGAAAACTACACGGCGTGTATCCAAAAAGTACATGCAGTGTATTCTGGGTGTTTCTGGGCCGTAGCTCAGAAACTGCACAGAACCCCAGAAACACTAAAAACAAGGCAAGGAGGTGCCAAATTTCGATTCTTGAGGGCCCATACTCCCCATGAATCAAATCATGGAATCTCATATAGTCATATACAAGGGAAAACAACAGATCTCTAACATAACAGCAGGGATTCTATCATTTATCTATGACAACAGCATGCATAATCTACACAGAGCCTATCACAACAGCATGCAATCGCTAATGCACCCTAGATGGCATGGAATGAATGCATGCAATGGGATTTCTAGAAGTGCCTATATGATGCATGAGATGGCATACCCTCATCTCATCGGGTTGCGACATCAATAGAACTGAAATATCAAAACAATAACCGCACAAGTCATGTGAATCACTCTAGATGAAAACATATCAACCATAAAAACTCAAAACCATCAAACTGCAATTAATGAGGTAGTATGGATTTTCCATGTACATGGGTTAGCTACTCCTGAGCATAGAATAATACCAAGTACCAAGTTCATCCTATCCCGGGCTAAAGTCTCCAAACAGTAAAGCAAGAGAAAAGAACTCCTCTGATACCACTTTGTAACGACCTGAATCCGGAGCCCTTCCACTGGTGCCCCATACCCAGTTCACACATGACCTCAAGTGTGTTTCCCCAAACTCCAGAGCCTGTTGACTAGTAGAAAGGGCCTTGGTGAGGCATTGCGGAAACTATGCCCTCATTCAGTAATGTACAGACCGGAAAAACAACCAGACACAATTGCAGAAACAATCAACAGGATACAACAATTGAAGTGAATAGTGGAAGCAATGGGTACATAATAATGATGAAACATGGTACATATATCTATGGAAATCATTAAAAAAACCAACTTGCGGAATTACAATGGAAAAAAGTGCAAAAAAACAAAGTAAACTCCTCAGAATCGCATGCCTTAGCTCGGTCCCATTCTCTCCAGATCTAGTGAATCAAGAACCCGAAGTAGAAGGGTGCTTGCCCTTATCTATACCTGCAACAAAATATTCTACTTTGGCCAAAAAGCATGTCCCAAAAAGGGTGTGAGATACAATCCTAGTTGGAAATCACCCAATTATCTATGCCTAACAGTCAATGAATTCATGGAAGTAATAAAACAAGAAGCAGTAAACAGAAACACATGTAGCTACAATCTACAGTTCTAACAAAAGAAGTACACAAGTATACATCCAGTGACAAAGGAAAAATTTCACCCTCTGGTAAGCTCTCACAGTCTAACCCATATGGTTCAACCTATAAGTACTAGAAACCCTCTAGGTGGAACACACAGTCTAACCCATCTATTTCAGCTATGAAATTAATAGACTCTCTGAGGAACACTCACCGTCAATTCCCCCTATAGTCTCATATCATACTAAAGGCTCTCTGGGGAAGCACTCAACGTCTCATTCCCCCTATGTCCTGCGTCAAGGAACTACAGACTCTCGGTGGAAGCACTCTTCGTCAATTCCCCATGTGGTTTCGCATGGTATTTAAAGACACTCTGGAGAAGCCCTTATGTCAATTCTCCCTTTGGTCTACTACTCTAGGTTATCATAGTCCTGAGTGAAAATAAACATGCATAGCATGCGTGTGTCATCCAATTAAACCTCATGAACTACTTTTATACCATTCTAAGGCTCAACAGTAATCAAGTAGCAGTTCCACTATCCTACGGCTAGGCATGGAAACTGGAAAAATGCCAAACAGGCAGAACAAACATGGTAAAGCATCCTGAGCACAAAATAAATTACTCTAATTAAAAACATAAACCTCCATTATATCAATCATGCAATGCCGGAAGACAACAGGGGAAAAACAGGAAACTCGCAATTCCCTACCCAAGAGAATTTGTGGAATTTGCACAAAATAATCATCAACATTCAACAGAAAGGCACAAACCACCTACCTCATTCCTAGTAGATCAATCTATATGAATCATAATGATTTATTCCACTTAGAATTTCATAGATCTGAGAAAACGCACAAAACGCTCAACCCACGATAACTCAGAAACGAAGAGGAATCCGAAAATGAAGCTCATGCTGAAGGAAGATCTTACTATTGTGATTCCAATACAATCGACTGTGCTTGAATCGGAGGACGGATTAAGGGGCGGGAGCTCGTTGAAGATTAGGTCGTACGGGTTTCTCTCAGACGAACAGGACCTAGAAGGAGGTGTTTCTGTGCGTCAGGCGCGACCCCGGTTCATTTAGTAAAAAAAATAAAGTACACGGCATGTACTTTTAGAGTACACAGCGTTTACTGGGTCTTTTCCATACTCTGCCAAAATCGGCCTCCACGTCATCCCTACAGACGGTGTGTGTTTCCCGGGCACAGCCGACCCATGACTTCGAGCTGGGGAATAGTACACGGCGTGTATTTTGAAAATTTCCAGAATGATCATTTTTATTAAAAACTCCAGAAAAAGGAAAAACATACCTGAAAAGGAGATCTGGGTTCTTACAAAATACATATCTCAAAAAACTCCTAAATTTTATTCTCCATTAGTTATTTCATGTGAATACATATTTTACATTCGTCCACCTCTCTTTATATATTTAATAGTTACAAAGAATATTATTTAAAAAAACATATTCATTTCTCTCATTGGTTGAAAACTCTTTTTTATTGAAACCCATGTTTTATAAAATTGTTTTGAAGAATGTTTTTATAAATATTAAATATATTTATTTAAGAAACTTTTACCTATATTTTACTGTTGTGAAAAAAAATTAAATGTAATTTTCTTGTCGTTTTCGAAACAATGTCAATTTATCTTTTACCAAAAATTTGAAAAAAATATTTATTTTCACAAATATGTCATGAATAAAATTTCATAACATCATGAAAATTATTTGAATTGAATATTAACTTAAAAATGTTCACTTTGATTTTCAAATAAAAATAATGGAAGTTATTTTTATGTTATAAAATGTTTTTTCAAAAGAGAAAAGGACATTTTCATCTAGAAATATTTTACATGAATTTTAAATATTTCTTCATAAGTTTCGAAGTTTATTTTTAGAGAAAAGGATTTTGAAATTATATTATAATTTCTAAAGTGATTTTAAAAATATAATGGATATATTAATCATGGTTGATTATAAGATATTTTTAAAACTAATTTTCCATTTAAGATGGATTCATTTTATGTTACTTATGTTTTATTGGGGATAATATTGAAGGAAAAAATCAATATTATTTATCTATATGGTTAATATTTATGTTGATGAAATATTTATAAAACCCATTTTTCATCAGTTATTCTATGGTTAATTGATGAAATTTTTACAAAACATATTTTATTTACACAGGTTATGATGTGATGATGTGATTAATGTTTTGTGATTTTATGACCCATATAATTATGTATTTCATTTTGATATTGGCGGGACCTATATCTCCATCCAATTCATTGTGTAAAGAATTATATATCATGAGGTAACAATGATAAAAAATTTGATAGGCTTGATCCTCTATAGGAAATATGTGAGTATTGATCTGTTATGAGAAATAGTTGTGTCTTGGTTTATAATTATATATAGATTATTTTTCATGAACCTATATATTATTGGTCTTACAAGTTAATAGTTAAATATTAGATGGTTTTTTATATTTATGATAGTACCATACTTTTAAGACATGAGCTTATGGTTCCTAATTGATTCATGATGATTTCTCAATATTATGGCCTATATTTTCTAAAATGATAAACTTTTATGTTGTGAATCATTTTTATGACCTATGAATGGTTAGGTATAAACATCATAATTTATGTTCATATTCAAATAACCTTTTTCCGATAATAATATTTCATACGATCATAGATCGATATCGCTTATGTTTACCCTTAATGAGGATATGAGAACACCCTTTATTATCTTCATTCGCTATGTTATGAAGAAAGATTTGGTAGAGAATGACTAATAGGAGTTCTATGTGAGAAGATATTTTTTGTCGATATTGAATATCATTAAAAAATTAACACATTTTGGTTTATTGTTTAAAAAGACACTAAACTATTATAGTACTTGGTCTTTTGATTATGAAATAAATTGAGTATTCATCTATAAGGATGTGATATTAATGTATTAAAATCTTGGTTCACTATAATTTAGAAATTTTAGAATTTTAAATATAAAAAATAAATTTCATTTTTGAATTTATAATATAAAAAATACCCTAAGTTGAATTTTTTAATGTTTCATGAGAAATTTAATATTACCACAATAGTAACAAATTATCGTTTTTACCAAAATTAGATTTTTTATAAGTTTATCAAAGTATAATAAAGACTTAGAAGCTTATAAGTCCATGTAATTAATTACATATTTATTTACAGAGTAAAATTATGTATTTTAAAATATCATTTTTAAATTAGAAACTCTAAGTTCACCATTATAGAACATCAGTAGAATTTTATTCTGATTTAAAAAATATTTTCAGTATTTTATTTTAATTAAAAAAATTTAGGGTAGTAATCATTTTTTGATTTTTTTTTAAGAATATGGAATATTATTTTATTTATAATAACATAATTTATATAATTAATTTAAATAAAATTCATATTCTAATACCAAACATAAATTTAAACAAAAAAACATATATTTTCTAAAATATTTTTTTATATTCCAATACAAAAATTATCTTTTCTACCCACTAGAAATTGTATTTTATAAAATTATTACATAATTTATATAAACATTTTAATATTATAAAATAGGGAAAATATTTTTTTAGGTATTAAATGTTGTTACAAATGTTAATTCTAGTTACCATTATAAAACATTTATTTTTGTAGGAATGTACTTTTTTATATATACTGAAATTTTATATTAAGTTATTCAATTTTAAAAAAAAATATTTAATATGATTTTTAAAATTATATACCAAAAAATTAATAGTCATTTAATTGGTAATAAATTTTAAATAATATTATGAATACTAAAGGATTAAATTACTTTTTTACAACAATTGGTTTTCAATACATTGTAGGATTTAATTTAAAACGATAATTTTATCATATTTAGGAATTAAATTAGATATATTATATCCAAAATTAATATTTATGATATAAAATTTTTTAATAAGTTTCGTCATATATTTTTTATGACATAATAATTACCATTGTTAAAATATAAAAAAGATTATTAAATGATAAAATAATAAGTCTTATGGAGATCAAATTTAACTAAATATAATTGACACATAGACCATATATAATATGTTTTTTTGTTTTTAAAGTCGCAACTACATATATAAACATAATATTTATACCTAAATCACCCAAATCTCATGAAATCCATTCGTCACCCTAACCTAACTATCTTTTCTAAATATTTTTCCCTCTTTTTATATATTAATGGATTCCACTTCCACCCTTTTTAATCAACATCCATAGTTTAAAATTACCTCGGAACTCTACCGAATATACTTTTAATTGAGTTCCTATACAAATTGTTCAGCATCTACACTTAGTAAATTTCTTTAACTCTTTCATTTCCCAAGGATACTTCAATAGATGATCCTAATTCTAAATGTAAGTATTTATTAACCTTTAACAACATTACTATGTCTTTCTCATTCACCCTCATACAAAAAAATTCTAGAAATATGTATATCATTAAATAGTTATAAATAATATATTTTAATATAATTATATTTATGGTATAGTATTCTCTATCCCATCCAATTCAATCAAAAAAAATAAAAATATTTCTCATGCTCGTGTGTGGTCTACAACCTCCATGAATGAAACATTTTATTTTTTATCACCAATTTTCATGGATTTTTATTAAACTATGTTTATTGAATAGACATGTTATTAATATTTTGATTTATATATTATATATTTAAATTATTTGTGCTATATAAAATATTATCGACAAATGATCAATATAAAACTAACCACCTAAAATGAACATACCATGAGCTAAATGCGGATTATTAATAATTGATCACTTCTATTTCATTTACCTTCTTATTATAACTCTAAAAATTTATGATTTATCAACTTAATAACATATAAATACTTCCATTATACTTAATTAATAATTATATTATAAAAATAATAATGTATTCTATATCTAAACTCACACATAGATCATAACATATTGTTGTTGGACAATTTTAACCCACAACATGACAAATTATATAAATTTATATCATGTATAGAATTATAAAATTAATAGTGGATGTGTTTAAGTAAATAGTGGTTTTTTTGATTCTGTAATGGTAATATAAACATGAAAATTTCTATTTAAGGAAACACCATCTATTTGCTATAAATTTTCAAAACAACCTCTTGAATAACTGAATCTTCAAAAATAATAACTAGAATAATAATAAAGAAAAATTATAAAACAATAAATAATTAAAAATAATAAATAAATAAATTTTTTATTATTATAGATGTAATTTGGGAGAAAATTGAATAACAACAACAAGATTATGAAACTAGTTAAAAATGGCCTATATTACTCAAACTTGATGTTGAAAAAAGATAATAGATAAATAATATAAATATATAGAATAATTATAAAAGAATATTATAAAAGGTTATATATATATGTGTAAAAGGTTATGATATTGGTGATTAATACATTCTTTTTTCTATATACAACCTTAGAGTGCATTCATCTAAACGGGGAAACAATATAAGGGTTTCTTATCTAAAATTTTCATAACATAGACATATATATTATTATACACTATGTTTTTTATATATTGTAATACCTATTATCTAATGGATTTATTTTTACATATTCATGGGGTTTTTAGAATTCATATCACATTCCCTTGTAAATAGATTTTGATTCAAAATATTCCAAAGTTAAAAAGGGGTTTTAATTATAATCTTACTAAAACCGTTAAGGTTTTGGTTTCTGATCGTATTTTCAAATAAAAAATGTTTTTGAAAGTTTATACACCAAGTAAATTTGTGTTATTTATAAAAAACTATATGTTTCATATATAATCATGGTATTTTACATGTCCCCTCAAATTTTCATTTCTCCTTTAATCATATTTTATGATAAGCGATTCTCGTAAGTAAAACCAACCTTATCTAACCTTCCCAGTTGAGAACCTAACTTATTTAATTTTATTATTAGTTTTATAAATTTAAAATTTTCTTTATCTATGAGTCGATAATTTAATAAGGGAACATTCTACTCCTTATAACTATTTTTAAATCTTGAATAAAATCAATGTTTTCTTTATGGGACATTTTAATGAAAATTTTGAAAGATTTTATTTTTAACATTTATATAGAAACACATCATTATTAAAATATTTCCTTTTTATATGAAAAATTATCTATATATTTTTGTGGTTTTTTAGAAAAATATTTTAATCTTGAAATTATAATATATCTATTTTAATTTTATTTTAAAGAATCAATGGAATTTTTCTTATTTCCAATGAGTTTTTCTGAAACTACTAAAAATCTATTTTATCTAAGTTATTGTACTTTGATATATCCTATGTATTATTGAGGATATTTTTTAAATTTAACTTTCCATATTTACTATCAATATTAATTATTCAATATTAATTTCTTTCAAATATATGATCACTTATTTTTTATCTTTATTAACCTTCCACCATGTATAAGAATAACTTTTCTTCCAATGGATTTTATTTTTGAATACACTATTTTCTATTACATTGATTGAGGGGTTCCCACCTTGGTTACATATATCTCTTTATTGGGGAAATTATTTTCATTATCATATAATCACTATCTATGTGTACAAAATACAATACGCTCTATTATCTTTATTGAATAGTATTTATCTAGAAGTTTAAAAGATATATTTGGATACACATTTATTTTTTGTGATTATATATTATTACAATTATTGATGGAATTATAAATTTATTTATTATATTATTCTATTTTAAAGGGATAAAAAAACCCATTTTATTTCAATGGGTTCTTTAGGATATGATGATGGTTTATTTTTGGTGGAACACATGTGTATGGTTTATCTTTATATGGTTGGTGGTCCTTATATTTCACTCCAACGAATTGTGTAACGATTTACATATAATAAGATAATGGTGAAACAATTACTGATTCTTCATCCAAAATTAGAAATAGGTTATGATTCTTGATCTGTTATAAAAAACATGTGAGTAATGACTAATCCACTAATTAAAATAGGTGATTGAATCCTAATATACTATGGGAAATTTATGGGAATTCCTGATCCATTATTTTTAGATTTATATTCTTATGGATATTACATAATTATCAATTATTCTATGTTTATATGATATGTTTAATTTTCATGTTGTATTCTAATGTTATTATATGATTTAGGATATATTAATTGTTGTGTATAAATTTATTATGTATCATGGTTATAATCATATATCAATATTATGATCATATATAAACTTTTTTTATCACTTATGTTTACCCATATTGAGAATCTAATATAACCCCTTTATAATGTATCAATTTTCCCAAGACAAAAATATTAGAAATGTATGAAATTTATAGAATATAATCTTATATAGAGAATTAGAGAGGGATATTGGAAATGTTTTAATAATTATAATGATTCTTATATAGGAGAAATGTACATAAATTGAAAAGGAATGATTTTTTAGTCACTACTCTATCCCAATTCTATAAAGATCTAAACCTAAATGTTATTTACAACAAATTATAATGAAATATTTACTTTATGTTCTGTAATTTACATGGTAAGGTCTATGGGTATTCATAAATTTTTGAAGTCACTTCCAAATTATCTTATTTTATCCCTCTTACATTGAACTCAAGGTGACTAGAGGATATATTTTAGAGAATTTTGATCCCCCTTTGCCAGATTTTATCCTTATAATGGTAGATATTTGTTCAAGTGAAATTCTTGGATATTTCTATTCTTTTTTTGGTTATTATCTCACATTTTCCTTATTTCTATACCATGAAATAATTTTTTCGTTAATTTTTATGGCATTTATATAAATTATTGATGGTGGGTCTGTGGTTGCATAATATACATAGGGATCATGAGGACCTCATTAGAGAGAATATTAGAGATCAATTCTTTTTCTTCTATTATTATTTAGGTAATTTGAAAAACTTTGTGCTGAGATAAGGAATTCATGAATTCTTTTATTCTTATATTCAATTTTTTATCTAACATGCATTAAATTCTTTGGGAAAATGGTGGAATCAACTTAATTCATATAATAATCCAAAAATTAAGTAATAATGAATTATGAAATAGGATGGAGTGATCATATAAAATTTATGATATATTGGATGCCTCTTTATATTTTATGGATTGTGTAAAATTTAACGATATGATTATTATTGATCCTTGACATGGATTATTTTCTTGAATTTGGTTATACAGTGTAAATATGTAAATATAAATTGGGTGATGAATGAGCAATGGGAAATTATTTTCCATTATTCCTTGATAATATATGAGTATGAATGTTTTGTTGGATTCATGTATAATGTTGATTTATTGAGATCATTAAATATTGTATTTAGGCATTTTGTTGATAATAATTATTTATAATTAATAATATAATCCCATATAGTAAAAAAAATTATTGAAATTAAACTTTTGGGGTTGATATGAGACAAACCTTATTTTTTATATGATTTTATGCCTAGGTGTTATAGTATAGATTTCCCCTTGAGTTTTCTATACTGAAAATATGATTTTTATTACATATGTATTTTATCTTTTTTGGACCTTTGTTTTAGATTTTTTTGGAACCATTATGGTTTGGATATTAGGTTATGGATGGATTTCATAAGTTGAGAGTAGGGATTTATGGTTTCCTTTTTGTGAGATGGGGACGGTGTTATTTTCGATTTCACATGTTGTGATCTGAAATCTCTTGTTTCGTGGTTATTATATTGGTTTGTTTGATTTTTATTATATGATTTGAGATCCAGGATATCATATTTTTATGATGTTTTCTTAGTGTATTTTTTTTATTTTTTGATCATTTATTTCAATTTCCAACTACCTTCTTCAGTTATCCTTTTTATTTTGAGTGAATCTCCCTTGTAGAATATTTGGTCAACTCCTCAATTATATGAATTATGGAATAATTTTTGAATTATAAATAACTTTAATTGATTGGAATCTGGTGATAATATAAATTTCATATTAAATAATAAACATGGGAAGGTTAGAATGATTCTTTAATAACGTAGAACACAATTATGGAATTTAAATGACGAATTATAAATACATATTGGAATGTGACGAAATGGATTGATTAAACCTGAATTCTTTATAAGGTTAATGGATGATTAGTATTTTATAAATTACTAAAAGAAAATGATTAATTATGTTGAATCTTGGTGATATTGTACATATATGATATCAAATTCATAGACCATAGTGGTGTGTCATATTGGATGATTGTTGGAGTTAGAGTCTAAGGTTAGGTAGTTTCCCTATGTTTGCTTATGTGATATACTATTCATTATGGGTTATGATTTCATACACTCCACCATCAGAGCCAGGAAGTTAATAAATGCCCAAATATTTTGGGTTTTTGGTTTTTTCCCCAACATCCATGTTGGTAAGGTAACAAATGGTTGACTAATCACTCATCTCCACTATAACTTTATACATTGTATAATGTGGACGTATATCAAGGATACAATAGATTAATGTATAGTTTAAGTGTATACATAGGATGTTTTGACTCTTAGTTTTACCTAAAAAGTGTGTGTGATCTATAATGACTTGGGGTTATAGAATATAAATGTATTTTGGCTATAATGATCACTGTTACAACAACTGTACATGAAAATTATGTGATGGATTGAGGTATAATGCATGATACATAGACAGTGATCACATTCATACATCTTACATGGTTTGGATATGATGTGATATTGTTGATATGTGTCTGCACACAGTATTGAATGTGACAAGGACATGGATATGATATACTTTCCTGAGTAACATGATAAATTATATAAGCGATTGAAGCATAGGACATTTTTTTGGCATGAGAGTTACAAACCGATTGGATAGTGGCTGTGGGTGCCATCCATATATATATATATATATATATATATTTGATATTGAGTTTTTTAAATGTATGTTATACTTTTTGAGAAAGACCCGGTGATGTTGTAATATAGTTTTACCTACATAGGCAACAAATTGGATTCTTCTATTTATTCACTGGGATTTAGTAAGTGGTCTTCACATTTTTCTATGTTTTTTAAGAGACGATCCTACAGAATGTACTTTAATACTCACTATATGTATATGTAAACTATTGTTATGCTTGAAAGAGTTTTTTGGTGAATGATCTAGTAATTAAAATCTCATATAGTTTTTTAAGAGAGATTAGAGTTTGGGATCACTACTTTGGCTTTATTCTTGGTGTTCTATTTTTTTATTTTGTGAAATTAATTCTACAAAAAGGTACAGTTTATCTTTTATATATGTGATTTTGTTGATTTTTGGATCATATCTCTAACCCTTAACATTTATATATTGAGGTTTATTACTCCCATTGTTATGATTTTTATACCTCTAGTTCTAGTCGATAACTCATGGTCTATTATAGGTGGTCTTCAAGGGATATCCCCATCTTCCCTATTGGCCTATAATGGGTACCTGTAGAGGGGAGGTCATGATAATTAATCTCATCTATTTCAGCAATAATTATTTCATGTCACACATATCCTTCATTTATTTGATTTTAGTTTTCTCAAAGATATTATTATTTATTTTAATAAAATATTTTCATTAATAATTATATTAAAAATATATTCAATCATTTTCTAGCTTACCCATAACCAATTATTCTTCAAAACAAACCATATCATGCCTAAATAACCAGACACACTAAACACATCTAATAGTACTTCTCTTAGTATTAAAAAAATACCCCATGTATACTAACATAACCAAGAAAATATGAATGATAACCCAACAAAACCACTTACTTGTAACTGATACATATTTACATTACTCTCCCATTCATGAAACACTCTCTATGGAAACTCTTCACTCCACCAACTCTATGTCGACAAGAGGGATACTGAGATAAAATAAAACCCTACTACCTTACTACCAAAAAAACCTATTTATGGAACCACTCTAACCATAATATCATTTTTTAAATCATTTTCTTAAATTTTTCTAATGGTTATTTTTTTGTATTTTTCAAAAATACTTCATTTTTAAGTGAATATTAAAAATTGTATTTCTAATAATCGGGGTATCATAAATTACATCATTCATGATGTAATAATAAGATAATAATTTATTAAACATGAGGTTCAATAAGAATATATTTAATATAGTAATTTTTTTGATAAAATATAATTATCCCAATTTCCAAACATGAAAACCATTTTCTAAAACCCAAATTCAAAATTGATCCCAAAAAATAACACTTTTTCTTTTTTCCACATTCTTTTTTAATAAACTAATTTAATTATAATTATAAAGATATTTAAATATTTGCCACAATTATATTATATTTATATGTTATTTATATTTTAAAAAATTAACTATTATAAGTTTCACCAAGGTTATATTATTTTATTTTACATTTTACATTTTAATTACCCCTCTCTTCATGTATAAATAATCCATATCCCTCTCATTTGAAACCACTAATCTCACACTTCCAAACACCAAATTTCTACCCCAAATCTTCCCTATCAATAGACTTATAATACTTAAGGATGTCCTTGAGTAAAATAACTTGAAACATCAATGGACATTTAGTGTCACACAAGAGAATCTACCCTATGGAAAGAGTATGTTTCTATTAACTCCTCCATCATTTTATTATTCTATTTCCTTTTTACCATTTCCTTTAAAAACCAAATATTATAAAATTAATTTTGGTCTATTTTAACACTATATTAATGAGTTTATCCTACTATAAGTATCATAATTATGAAATATATAAATTTAAAAATTCTATTGCCCACTAATTTGATAATTTATTATTGATAGTAGGTTAATTTCCAATGAGGAAATTAAAATTACGTTTATTATCACAAAACCTATGTTTTGGAACAATAAATAATTTATGATATATAAATTTATACATGTGTGATTTTTTATACTCCATGAAATAATAATAATAATGAATAAATAACCTTGAACAAAATATTAAGATCAATGAAAAATGAAAAAATTTAATGAAAATATGTTATCAATACAATTCACATTTAACATAGAGTATTAAAAATTAGAATACAATAATTTTAAGGGATAAATAGTGTAACATTTGAAAACAAATCACTTCTAGAACTCTATTTTAATAATTATATGTTTATCATTCAGGGGGTATAAAATCAACAAAATAAAGTTATATTTACGGTAAGGGGATTATTAAACAAAAATCCCTTTCTCTAGCTTATCCCTCTTTTATGTAATTTTTGATATGGAAATTCCTATAATTTAAATTAAATATCTTTTCACTGTTATTCCTTTTTCTTTTTGGGATATACATGTTTCCACCTTTATAATAAGTTAAATACAATTATTTTTAAAAAAAATACATTTTCATTCAAAATATATTTTTTACTCCACTGTAGTACATTGTTTTTCACTAATGAATAGTGATTTTTATTCCAAATATGTTTTTAATTATTCATTTTTAAACCCCAAGTTTATTCATAAAATTATACCTGATAAAATCCTTTTAAAAAACATTTATTTCTTGGGGCTATTTCATGATTATGATTGTTATACGTGTTAAGTGGCATGCATGATTGTGGAAATATTATTTTGTGATGGGTGGGACCAAAATTATAAAGCCCATAAATTCATTAATGAATGTGATGTATCTCATGATATAATGTTTATTATGAATTAACAAGATGTTATATTTTTTCAAAATGATGATTTTATGATAACAAACATATCTTAGGGATGAACATGATGCTATATTTGTTTATAACTATGTCATATTTAACCTCTATGGAATTACATTTCATTTTTATGACTTTTTTATTTTCCATGAATTTAAAATATGTTTCTATCATGATTTTTATGTTGATACTAGACTTATTATGTGATGAATGTGATTATGCTCTCCCATATTATATTGATTCATTCCCTTTATTCATCCTCTTATAAGAATTTTATATAAGCCCTTTCAATGATATATATCCTCATGTGAGTACAAATACTAAGGAGAATTTGAGATTTGGCAAGGCTAAATAAGAAGTCTTTAGATTAATGTTTATGTTTAATTGTGTATAAGTTATGTATGTTCCTAATTTTCCCATGATACTAAATAGTTTGATCCTTGATTATATATTTGTACTTTTATCTTTTATAAAATGATTTAATAGTCATGTAAGAAAAGGTAGAGTCATTATACACTGGATTATAATGATGCAAATTATATCATGATTGAGTGGAGTTTCTCATATGGAGTCTGAGGATCAAGATGGAGATGATCAGTTGTCATGGATATCTGGTATGTCGTTCACCCTGAATAAGTATTAGATCCTTCTGTATTAATTCCCTTTATTTTATTATGTATATATGGTCAGTCTAGTGGTAAACCAATGTATTTTTGTATTTTTTTGAGTTCTTTTTCCTCATTCCTCTTATTATATCTTTTTTCTATTTTAATCATTTATTTATGTGAACTATGATGTTTATCTATGTGTATGTTTCTTGGTTATTTTTTCTGTTTTATTATATTATGATATAATAGAATTTTCTCTCCACTGTATCATAGTAGTAAATAAACACTATTCTAAAACCTCTATCATATTGGGAGGAATTATTAAGGTCTTATTATGAGCCAGATCAGATAGTGGTTCAGGTTTAACTGGTCTGGTTTGTGACAAAATTGTATTAGATATTTTCTTAATAATTGATTTAGATAGTGGGTAGATATGGAATCCTAGAATATGTCCAATATTGTGATGGTTACAGAGCTGTTGTTTCATTAACACCTTATTCAGTAGAAATTCTAGGTCAATAATGTTATGGTACATCTATTTTTGGTTTTTAATGTTAATGTTGTGTTATTTTTAACTTTAGTGGTATAATAGAGTTTTTAAGTATATTTATTTATAATTTATGACTTGTTATGTCTTCTCTTGATTTCAAGTATCTTATGTTAATACATCATGGGAGGAACATAATATCCCCTTGAAATTTTTGTATATTGTGTTTGTTTTTATAGAGAATGATGGTTGAACTATTTGAAGTATTGACAACAACATATATGACATTCTCCCATATATATTTTTGGTGGAATCCTACTAAACTAAACCACATGTATTTTTCTTATGATGACATTTAATGTGTATACTCTGTTGTGGTGTTTTTAGATATTGGAAATGTAGTCCCTTAATTAATGGATATGTGGAATCCATTTTGGATTGTTATAGGCTTTAAGATGCCCTATAAATGTGGTTGATTGTTAAAGTCAAGGATGTTTGAGATGTTTTTGGATTGGGGTTGAGTTTCATAGAGATTTTGGTTAGCCAATAAAATTTTATGTTTTAATTGGGGATATATTGGTATTTTAAATTGGAAATTTGAGAGTTCCCTTGGATTCATGGTTTTTTAGAGGGGATTTTGGTTAGATTAGTTGCCTTGTTTTCTTTTTTTGCACCTTTTGTAGTGGAGTGAGTGTGTGGTTAGGTGATCATTGATTTATATTGAATCCTATGTGGAGGGTGGTCATGTTTTGGATTATAGCATGAGGTAGATTATTGTTTTTGAAGAGTAGTGGAATGAAACATTTTTTAGTAGAAATGTGTTTTTCTAGGATCTTGGTTAAAGGTTTAGTAATGTTATCTTATGATCATTAGGTACTAGCTCACCTGGGTGTGATAACTTATTAGAGGTTCTTATAATATCTATTTTCCTTGAAGAGTAGGGTCATATATGGTTTGAATTTTTGTAAACCCCATTTTCCTAAGGGAAGACTTACGGTGAAGAGTTCATCATGGGTTGTTAGAGGGTTTCGTTCTAATAATAAGGGGTTCCTTGAGAGCCAGGGATAGTGTTACTTTTCAACCACAAATGATAAATGGAATGTGTTCTATTTTTTAACTATTTTATTTTTTTAGCCACATATAATGATTGAATTTGTTAGTGTATGTAGTTTGGGTTGTATTTTTTTTCTACAGGGTAGGGGCAATGATAAGTATGCTTTCATGGAAGGGATTATTATATCAGTTGAGAATGAATATCTCTTCTGTAGGGAGAGTCTTTGGTAGTGTTTGAAAGGTTGGTGGAAGGATATGGTAGCATATGAAGAACCAGTGTTTTGGGTGAATCTTGATATCCATTTGATCACCAAGGCTTCTGAGGGGGCGATAAGTGTTTATATTGGAGAGTTTTTCGTGAACCACATCGTCATGATATGTAAAAATCATATGAAATTTTGATTTTTTTTTCTCAAGTGGTATTTAAGGGAAAATGGTAATTTCTAATATCAAGAGATCTTAGGTAATTTTTTTACCACTTAATTGGTCCTATAGTATTTTTTTTTACTATGGTAGGAGTTTAGTGGAATTATGAGTCATTTTAATTTTAGTAGGTTTTTTAATAATTAATTAAATAAAATTATTTACTAATATAAATTTAGAAGGCGGTTTTTTATTATCAGAGTTTTGGATTGATATTATGAATTTTTAGACGAGCTTATAGTATTTGGGTTTCCTTAAACAAGGAATAACCTTGTATTGTGTATTTTGATAGAGCCTAAGACCCATTTTCTATTCCTTTTCCTTTTTATTTTCCCCAATTTTCCCCCTTTTATTTTATATTCCTTAAAATTTTCTTCTTTCTTATGAACTACATGAGGCTTACCTTCATCATAATCAATATATGATGGAGAGCGGTGGGTATGGAGATAGGGGTAGGTGTTATCACAAAGCTTTGGAGGAACCATATCATTTTGTGGCAGCTATATATCATAAATGATTTCTAACAGGTTCTTCCCTTATATAGGATAATTCTATGGTTTTACTAAAAATGTATTTTATTTTTTTATTTTTATGTTTTAATGTAACACCTCAAGCTTCCACGGTACGTTTCTCTTTGAATAATATAGTAGTGTGTGTTGTACGCAACTTCAAGTTCTAACACACACCACAACGAATCAAACTAGCCATTATAAATAGTAATACCCACTTTTTTAAATTTGATAAATTTTATCTCTAAAAATGGACTTCCTTTTTGGATTCGGGATATCGAAATTATCCTAGGGTAAAATTTTGGAACTTTTCGGATAACATTTATATTTTGATGAATAGTGAAAATTACTAAATTTTAATTAAAAACAACTTTTTTAATCAAAATAATTAATAGTAATAAATTATGAATTTGAGTGGTCTTAATGTATATATAGAATATATTTTTACCATTTAATAAAATTTTAGACATTGTACATAATTTCACAATTAAACCAGACATAAACAATTTTCAATCTTTTGATAGTTATTATCTCTAAAAAACACGCTTTTTGTTTTAACAACGGGAATTAATTTTAAATTAATTTCTGCCACTTATGTGTTTTGAATTTCAAAAATGGATTCCATATTTGGAATCAGGATGTCCAAATTGTGTAAATAGGTAACTTTTATTTTTAGACATTTTGAATAATTATTTCGGTAAATATTTTATTTACCATGGTTAAATGGTAAATCCGGTAAATAAAGGTAAAAAAAATATTATAATATTAATAAATTACCCTAAAATGTGTCCTAACCCTATTTTTTGATAAATTTCTGACCATGGGAATCCTTGGGTCTATTTTTGGACCCCATAGAGCCACTTGTATGTGATAATGACACTTTATATTAAATAAGTTAAAATAAATAAAACAATTACATAAGCATATATATTTTAGAAAGAAAAAAATTACATAGAGTTATATATCTTACAATTTCAACTACATATATTCATTAGAAATATAAAAATACTTCCTAAATAATGGTATTTTATTTATAATTTTTAGACATTAAATAATTTAATTTATTTATGACACAATGATGATGCAGTAATTGTCGTATTAATGAAAGATTAAGATAATTGATATTATAAATACACAAATAAATGTAATTTGAGACTTTTTATAAATTACAATAATTTTCTAGGTTACTATGACATATTATTATTGTTTATTTAAATTTTATTCTAAGTAATAATGCAGTTATGAAATTATCAAAAACAAAATACCCAATAGTGTCAAAATTGACATAATAGTGTTTTTAAAACAAATATTATATTATTAATTTATATTCAATTCCTAAAAATATATGGTTCGGCCAAAAGACTTATATCATAATAGGTGTATCATTAAGGGACCACTTGGGGGTATCCTAGATGTGTATAGTATGTTTATTAACTTTATAATATAAAAATACAGAGTGACTTGGTAAATGTCAAACTAATTAACTAAGAGTTAAAACTAAAATATAAGGTTAATATAGTGACCCAAACCTGTCTAAAACCTATTGGTTGAGTGGATTTCGACCTATACCCCCATTTACCTTTACATAATCTACATTGGAGCCATTAGAAACCGAATATGAATTTATTATAAAATATTATTTCTAGCTTTTCCAAAGGTTCCCCTCACCCCTCTTATAAAAGGGGCACTCCTCCTACTCACTAATTCACACATTCAAAGCATTTTTGTTCGTAAATACACCACCCAAATACCCTATCAAATATCCTCCCTTCATCCTAGAGGCCTTACTTTAGTCATAAATATATCCTATGGATCCCTTTTGATCAAATCAAAAGGACGAACCCGAAGAAGAGATAATGTTTTCACCACCCTCTTTCAAATTCCTTTCTTCTTCAAATTCTTCTTTCATTGTTATTCCCATTCTAAAATAATATCACAAGTATATTCTATATACTGTGATGTTATTATAAATATGTTACAACAACATTCATTATTATATCCATCCTTTGAATGACATGTCACCGTATGTGCGTACATACGGCTTACCGTCTCCACGTCGTGGTGTAATTGTTATTCAATATATTATTTTTTGGATAGGTATAATAATGATGTGTAATTAATGTAAATAATAAATGTTACATGATAATGATTCTGTATATAAGATATATCAAGGAATTATATATTATTTTAATATCAAAAGAATGATATTGTCGCTCGTGTGTACGTACGGAGTACCGTCTCCACGAACGCGATGAGATTCATTCCCCTCGTATCCATTCAAGTCTAATTCCCATTTGATGATTAGAAATAATGTTAAAGGACTTGATATAATTCTAGATATGAAAAAGATACAACCTATCCATTGCAAACATGGCTTATGTAACAAAACATATAAAAGAAAACGAGTAAGTTAACACCTGAAACGACGATAATACTATGAGATTTTTAACAAATCAATGTTAAAAGATCATATATGATATCATATTAATGTATATTATTCTTGTATAATTTAATAACCATTATTTTACCATTATACAGGATGTTAACCTACCATTAACCAAGGAAAATTACAAGGTTATGGTTTATTTCACAATGTCTTCACTATTCGAGGTTGTTTATACGTAACTATCTACTGGGACCTCTTTATCATCCACAGCCATGTTTCTTTAAAATGTATTTCAAATCATTATTCATATTTTAAAGACTATGGGATAAATTCATTTTTACCCTTTTTTACTTTTTATAATAATTTTATAACGGAATCTTTCTGTCGTTTTCCAAACAACGTCTTTTTAAACTTTTCGACAGAATTAAGGTAAGAATGTATTTTTTAACTTATACGGTGGGTGCACCTATTTTCTACCATTATAAAATTTTCAAAGCTTCCCATACAAGCTTATAAGAAAATTTTCAAAGTAAATGTTTTATTTTATAATTATGTAAATTTCAAATTATTTAAAAAATAGATATTTCTCTCAAATAGTTATGATTTCATCTATGTCAACATCATTTTATGGATTTTAAGCTTATTTGAAGTTGATTTATTATGATACAAAACTTCAATATTGTATTAAATTTTTTTTGATATGTTTGACTGTGGATATGTTATTTTTATACCATTCATGGTTTATGGAGAATGTATTTACATTTCGTATGCTCGTTTAATAAGAATATTTATGTTATGTTTAAACCTGTTCATATGAGGAATGCATTGGACTTAATAAGTGCCGGGTGGAGCCCGCTATAGATCCTTGATGCATCGGTAGGTCTCATAAGACAAACAAGTGTTATGGCACAAGACCTTGACAAAATGTTAGTTGTAGTCTTGGCACGAGGCCTTGACTATGTTGTTATGATAGTCTGGCATTATGCATTCCATCATTATGAAAGTGGTTATTGATATTGCATGTGATTATTCGACTGGTAGAATATCCATGTAAGCAAGTAAATGGCATTATTTCATTTTATCTTTTCCATATTATGTTGATTTTCACGTTTAAAAGGATTTTTTTAGCTATACATTGCCTTAAATGTTTAGGCTTATTTATGAATGTTTTCGCTATATTTTCATCCTTACTGAGCATATAAGCTCACCCATTTCAATGTTTTATTTTTCCCAAGTTGTTAAGAAAAATTTATGAATGGCTTGCAGGGATAATATGAGGGGATATGAAGACAAGATTTTGTTGTAGTAGTTTTCACTTTATGATGTAATGTAAACTTTATGAATCTATCTAGTTATTCCAAGTCTACTAAACTAATCTGTCTTTCGAGACTTGATATTTCTTGTGATCATTCCAATGTTATGTAATAATGCACCGACACTGGGAAACTGGGGTCGGGGCATTACAGTTGGTATCAGAGGAAGTTTAGTACAAACCTTGGAAGCTAGATTTAGATAAACTCTGATTTGAGCACATAGACCTAAGATAGACTTTGAGGATTGGTATAGAAGAACTTCCCAGAATTTTGGTATTGTAGAGATTTTGTGAGTTTTCCGAGAAATAAATCCATGTCTGGATACGAGAAGGTAGAGGCCGCTTTGGGATAGATGTACCTAGGGGTAAAACCCGAAAACACCGATTTGAGCTAGACTTGAACGGGAACTGGTGCACGACAACGGGCCTTGCTGCACTCTTGGTTACGACACTACCGGGGGATATGCTTAGGATAATTCTCATTTTCTTTACGAACCATTATGAAGGGGTTATGAGTATATACGTTCTCAAAGAAAACATTTTTATGAATATGGATTATATCCATAAACTGTTCAATTTATGTTATGTGTTTTACAAGTATGGAATTATTTATTTTAACTCATAAATTGATCTAGTTTATGCCATTGTTTAGAAATGGAACCTAGTGGAATAAATGGAAACTGTATCAATGCACGCACTCCATGTCGTGATTTCTTTCTTGCTCAAGATAATTATAGTGGAGTTGGTGATGTAACTGGTGCTGATCAGCTTATCTGCATATAGGGACATCTCACTCAGGTTATGAATAATAACCTTACCCGTATGGAGCAACCTGATCCACAGCGCGGAGAATCAATGTTAGATCGCTTCATTAGGCAACAACAACCAACATTCAATGGCAGTACAATTCCATTGGTAACTGAGCAATGGATAAGTTCCCTAGAGAAAATATTTCAGGCTTTGGGGAGTAGTGAAAGGGAAATGGTTATCATGAAAGTTTATCACCTCACTGGAGATGCTGAACAATGGTGGCCATTGATTCAAAATATGCAAGATGATGATGAAGTATCAAATATGTGATGGAGGGATTTAAAAGATATTTTCTTAGAAAAATATTTTCCTCATGACCATCAAGCAGATATGGAAAGGAAATTTCTGAGTCTGAGACAAAAAAAGGATGAGAATATCACAAAGTATGAGGATAACATCACAAGTTTAGCAACTTATGCTGGAGATTATATACATAACCCAAGATGTATGATTAATCGTTTCTTTAATGGGTTAAGACCATTTCTTCACCGAGAATTAGTCTCACAATCCTTCTTGTCGTACAAAGACATTGTCTTATGTGTTATCAAGATAGAAAATGAATTCTCTAAGTCTTATGACTTTAAAGAAAAGAAAGAGAATAAGAGATCTGCAGATCTATCTGGGAATGGAAAATGGGGAATAAGGGAAAAGTTGAATATCCATCCTACAGTAAATGTGGGAAGAAACACCTCGGTACTTGCTTAAAAATAATGGTATTCTATTACAAGTGTAGTGAAAAAGTCCACCAAGCTCGTGATTTCAAGGGGAATAAGGAAGCTACCGATTTCCAATGCTACAAATTCATGGAGATTGGACATTATGCAAATAAATTTCCTAAGCGTCAGGGGAACATACCTCAGAAAAGGCCAAGGTTTCAAGGCCAAGCTTATGCTATCACTACTGCCGAGGTAGAAGCTTCGAAATACGTGCTGGCAGGTAATTTAATGGTTTCCTCAAGTTTAGCAAAATCATTATTTGATTCTTGATCATCGCATTGTTTCATATCTTCCCAGTTTTCTAAGAAAATTAGATATTTCCAATTTGATTTAACAAGGTAGTTTTCAGTTATAACTCCTAAGGGAATTATCATTGTAACAATGTTTTGTGAATCAGTCCCCATTAGAGCACATTAATGTTCTTTACCCGCTAATCTCATCATCATACCTATGATTGAGTTTGATATAATCCTCGGTATGGATTGGATTTCAGACCATGATGCGAAGATTAATTGTAAGAAGAAGGAGGTTATGATTTTTGATGATGATGATAAGGGACACCGTATATTTAGAGCAGAATCGTCATCACCTAATTATTATCGAGATCCACCCCCAGTAGCTCAACTAAATTAAATTATTGTGGAGTAAGAGAATGAAATAATTGGGGGTGAGGAAAGGAATGTTCAAATAGAGGATTTACCTATTGTGATTGAAAATGTAGATGTCTTTCCGAAAGATTTACCTGTACATCCTCCAGAACGAGAAGTTGAGTTTTCTATTGATTTAATTCCTGGATCAAGGCCTATATCAAAGACCCCTTATAGAATGGCCACTGTAGAATTAGTTGAACTAAAGAAATAACTAGAGGAATTGAGTAATTAGGTATTTATTCTCCCTATTGTTTCTCCATGGGGATCCCCTATTCTTTTTGTTAAAAATAAAGATGGATCATTGAGGATATGTATCGACTACATGTAGATCAATGCTATAACAATAAAGAACAAGTATCCCCTACCTCGCATTGATGATTTATTTGACCGAATGCATGGAGCTCAATACTTTTCAAATATTGACCTTAGATATGGATACCATTAGTTGTGTGTGAAGAAAGAATACATTCTGAATACAGCATTTTGAACCAGGTACGGGCATTACGAGTTTATAGTAATGCCTTTTGGGCTGACAAATGCACCCTCTATATTCATGGATCTAATGAATAGAGTTTTCAAGGAATATCTTGATGATTTTTTGGTGGTATTTATTGATGATATCTTTTTATACTCCAAAGGCTTCAAAGATCATGAAAATCACTTGCACATTATCCTGAAGACTCTGAGAAGACATGAATTATATGGGAAGTTTAGCAAGTGTAAATTCTGGCTTCAGGAGATTTCTTTTTGGGGCCATATTGTCTCTAAATATGGGATCTCTGTTGATCCTTAAAAGACCAAGGCAATCCATGAATGACTAGCACCTACGAGTATAACTGAGGTATGCAGTTTTACTGGTTTAGCAGGTTATTATCGATGTTTCGTCCAGAATTTTTCCCGATTGGCTAACCCATTACCAAATCTCACACGTAAAGGGGTTAAATTTGTTTGGACAAAAGAGTGTGAAGAATGTTTCATAGAACTGAAGATAATATTAGTCAATTATCCTATATTGTCTCTACCATCAGGGAATGATGGGTTCGTTATTTATAGATATGCATCGAAGAAAGGACTTGGTTGTGTCCTTATGTAGGATGAGATGGTTATTGCCTATGTATCATGATAGTTGAAAATTCATGAACAAAACTAGAATACTCATGATCTCGAGTTAGAATCTATGATCTTTGCTTTGAATATGTGGAGACACTATCTCTATTGTGAAAAAATGTGAGATTTATACTGATCACAAGAGTTTGAAGTATATTTGCTCACAAAAATAACTCTGCATGAGGCAATGGCGATGGATTGAACTACTCAAGGATTATGATTGCATGATACCCTACCACCTGGAAAAGGAAAATAAGGTGGCAAATGTTTTTATCAAAAAAGATCATGGTGTTTTGAACATGATGAGAATTAAAAGGTATCCTATTTTTATGGATCTAGTCAAGTTGGATATGGGAATCACCATTGAAGGTGAAACATCAATTCTTTTTCAAATGGTTTCCAAACTATATTTACTAGAAAGGATAAAGGGTTCTCAAACCGATGATGAAGAGTTTCAAAAGAAGATTAAAGCTGTAAATGATGGGAGATTGAAATACTTTGTGTATGAAGATAGAATTTTGAATTTTGGGAAGAGAATTTGTGTTCCAGATATACCTGATCTGAAAAGGGAATTCTTAGATGATTCTCATAGCTCCAATTTTTCTATACACCCTAGTAGCACCAAAATGTATAGAGATTTTAAAGAACATTTTTGGTGGGACCACATGAAGAGGGAGATTTCTGATTTTGTGTCAAGATGTATGGTTTTTCAACAAGTGAAAGCTGGAAGGCAACAGCCTAGAAGAGTCATGAAACCTCTTCCCATACCATAGTGGAAATGGTACAATATTACGATGGACTTTTTCATGGGGCTACCAAATAATCCTAGAAGGAACGGTTCAATATGGGTTATTGTTGATCATCTTACCAAGTAAGCACATTTTCTTGCAATAAAAGACGATCTACCACTGGAACATCTAGAAAGACTATATATTAATGAAGTTGTGAGTCTTCATGGAGTACCCCTATCGATTGTTTCTGATCATGATCCCCATTTTACTTCAAGATTCTGGAAAAGTATTTAGAAATCCCAGGATATTTAAAATCGTTTGAGCACTTCCTACTACCCCCAAACGGATGGACAATCAGAACGAACTATTCAAACCATAGAAGACATGTTGAGATCTTTCTCACTTGACTTTCAGGGTATGTGGGATCAATATTTACATCTGGTATAATTTTCCTATAACAATAGCTTTCATTCGAGTATTCAGATGGCACCATATGAAGTGTTATACGAAAAGAGATGTCGCACACCAACCTGTTGGGATGACGTTGGTGAAAGAAAACTTGTAGACCCAGAACTGGTGTAGGAAACAATTGAAAAGGTAAAGGTAATCCAAAACCACCTCAACGCAGCTCAAAGTAGGCAGAAGAGCTATACTGATAACCAAAGAAAGATTTGGAATTTAAGGTTGGAGAACATGTTTTCTTGATGGTATCTCCATGGAAGGGAGTTATACATTTCGGTAAGAAGGGTAAATTGAGTCCCAGGTAAATCGGACCTTTTGAAATTCTAGAATGAATTGGGGTTGTAGCGTACCATTTGGCAATGCCGCCATGTCTCTACAATGTTCACGATGTGTTCCACGTATCACTATTGAGGGAATAAATGTCTGACCCAACGCATGTACTCACCTATGAGGACTTAAAACTGGAACTTGACCTGTTTTATTGTGAAGATCCCATCAGAATTATTGATACAAGAGAACAAGTGCTGAGAAACCGAACGACTCATCTGGTAAAAGTTCTATGGAGAAACCATAAGATAGAAGAGGAAAAGTGGGAACCTGAGGAAATTATGATGAAGAACCACCCAAGTCTTTTTATGTAATAATATTCTAGACATTTTGAGGACGAATTTATTTTAAGGATGGGAGAATGTAACACCCCAAGTTTCCACGGTATGCTTCTCTTTGAATAATACAGTAGCGTGTGTTGTACGCAACTTCGAGTTCTAACACACACCACAACAAATCAAACTAGCTGTTATGAATAGTAATACCCACTTTTTGAAATTTTATAAATTTTATATCTCAAAATGGACTTCATTATTGGATTTGTAATATCAAAATTATCATAGGGTAAAATTTTGGAACTTTTCGGATAACATTTATATTTTGATGAATAGTGAAAATTACTAAATTTTAATTGAAAAGAATTTATTTAATCAAAATAATTAATAGTGATAAATTATGAATTTGAGTTGTTTTAAAGTATATTTAAAATATATTTTTACCATTTAATACAATGTTACTCATTGGACATAATTTCACAGTTAAATCGGACATAAACAATTGTCAATCTTTTGACAGTTATTATCTCTTAAAAACACGATTTTTGGTTTAACAGCGGAAATTAATTTTAAATTAATTTCGGCCACTTTTGTGTTTTTAATTTGGAAAAATGGATTACATATTTGTAATCAGTATGTCCAAATTGTGTAAATAGATAACTTTTGTTTTTATACATATTGAATAATTACTTAGGTAAATATTTTATTAACCATGGTTAAAGGGTAAATCCGGTAAATAATGGTAAAAAATAATATTAAAATAATAATAAATTACCCTAAAATGTGTCCTAATGCTATTAGTTGATAAATATAAAACAATGGGAATCATTGGGACAATTTTTTGACCCCATGGATCCACTTGTAAGTGATAATGACACTTTATATTAAATAAATTAAAATAAATACAAAAATGACATAAGCATATATCTTTTAGTAACAAAAATTTTACATAGGGTTATATATGTTATAATTTAAACTATAAATATTCATTATAAATCTAAAAATATTTCCTACATAATTGTAGTTTATTTATAATTTTTACACATTAAATAAGTTAATTTATTTATGACACAATGATGATGAAATAATTATAGTATTAATGAAAGATTAAGATAATTGATACTATAAATACCCCAAAAATGTAATTTGAGACTTTTTATACATTAAAATAATTTTTTAGGTTACTATGACATATTAGGATTGTTTATATAAATTATTTTCGATGTAATAATACTGTTATGAATTTATCCAAAACAAAAATACCCAATAGTGTCAAAATTAAAATAAAAGAGTTTTTAAAACAAATATTATATTATTAATTTATATTCAATTCATAAAAATCTAAGGTTCAACCAAGAGACTTATATCATGATATTTGTATCATTAATGGACCACTTGGGGTTCTCTTGTATGTATATAGTACGTTTATTAACTATATAACATAAAAATACAAAGTGACATGTTAAATGTCAAACTAATTAACTAAGAGTTAAAACTAAAATATAAGGTTAATATAATGACCAAAACCTATCTAAAACCTATTGGTTGAGTGGTTTGAGACCTATCCCCTCCATATCCATTAAATAATCCACTTTGGAGCCATTAGAAACTGCATATGAATTTATTATAAAATATTATATATAGATTTTCCAAAGGTGCCCTCACCCCTCTTATAAAAAAGGCACTCCCCCTTCTCACTAATTAACACATTAAAAGCATGTTGGCTCGTCCAACCTCTACCCAAATTCCGTATAATATATCCTACCTTCATCCTAGAGGCCTTACTTTAGTCAGAAATGCATCATATGGAGCCCTTTTGATCAAATCAAAAGGAAGAACCCGAAGAAGAGGTAATGTTTTCACCACCCTCTTTCATGTTCCTTTCTTCTTCAACTTCTTTTTTCTTTGTTATTACCATTATAAAATAAAAAATCAGGTATCTTATATATAATGTTATGTTATTATAAATATGTTACAACCATATTCAGTATTCTATCCATCCTTTTAATGACATGTCACCATAAGTGCGTACGTACGGCTTACCATCTCCACGTCGTGGTGTAATTGTTATTCAATATATTAATATTTGGATGGGTATTATAATGATGTGTAATTCATGTAAATAATAAATATAACATGATAATTATTCTGTATATATGATATACCATCCAATTATATATTATTTTAATATCAAAAGATTGATATTGTCACTCGTGCGTACGTACGAACTACCGTCTCCACAAACGCGATGAGATTCATTCCCCATCGTATCCATTCAAGTCTAATTCTCATTTTATGATTAAAAATAATGTTAAAGGAATTTATATCATTATGTATATGAATAAGATACAACATATCTATAACAAACATGGCTTATGTAATAAAACATATAAAATAAAACGAGTAAGTTAACACCTGAAACGACAATAATACTAACATATTATTAACAAATCAATGTTAAAAGATCATATATGATAACATATTAATGTATATGATTCGTGTATAATTTAATAACCATTGTTTCACCATTATAAAGGAGGTTAACCGACCCTCAACCATGGAAAAGTACAAGGTAAGGGTTTATTTCACAATCTCTTCATTATCTGAGGTTGTTTATACGTAATTATCTACTGGGACCTCTTTATCATCCACATCCATGTTTCTTAAAAATGTATTTAAAATCATTCTTAATATTTTAAAGACTATGGGATAAAGTAATTATTACCCTTGTTGACTTTTTATAATAATTTTATAGCCGAATCTTTCTGTCGTTTTCCAAACAAGGTCTTTTTTAACCTGTTCAACAGAACTAAGGTAAGAATGTAATTTTTAACTTATATGGAAGGTGCGGCTATTTTCCGCCATTATAAAATCATCGAAGCTTCACTTACAATATTATAAGAATATTTTCAAATTAAATGTTTTATTTTATAATTTTTTGACGTTCAAATTATTTAAAAAAAAGAGATATTTCTCTCAAATATTTTTGTTTTCATCTATGTCAACATCCTTTGAGGGATTTTAAGCTTATTTGAAGTTGATATATTGTGATACAAAAAATCCATATTGTTTTTAAGGTTTTGTGATATGTTTTACTGTGGATGTGTTATTTTTATACCATTCATGTTTTATGGAGAAAGTATTGACATTTTGTATGCTAGTTTTAATACGAATATTTATGTTATGTTTAAACCTGTTCATATGAGAAATGCATTGGACTTAATAAGTGATGGTTGGAGCCTGCTATAGCTCCCCGATGCATCGGTAGGTTTCATGAGACAAACTAGTGTCTTGGCAGAAGTCCTTGAAAAAATCTTATTTGTAGTCTTGGCATGAGGCCTTTTCTATGTGGTTATGATAGTCTGGAATTATGCATTCCATCAATATGAAAGCGGTTAGTGATATTGCATGTGATTATTGGACTAGTAGAATATCCATGTGAATAATTAAATGGAATTATTTCATTTTATCTTTTCCATATTATGCATAAGTTCATGTTTAAAAAGCTTTTGTTTTAGTTATACATTGCCTTAAATGTTTATGCTTATTTATGAATGTTTCCGCTATATTTTTATCCTTACTGAGCATCTGAGCTCACCCCTTTCAATGTTTTATTTTTCCCTGGATTTGAAGAAGTAATTTATGAATGAGTTGTGGGGATAATATGAGGGGATATGAAGACAAGATGTTGTTGTGGTAGTTTTCACATTATGATGTAATGTATACTTTTTGAATGTATCTAGTTATTCCAAGGGTACAGAACTAATCGGTCTTTTGAGACTTGATATTTCTAGTGATTGTGCCAATATTATGTAATAATGAACCGACTCGACGCAACTGGGGTCAGGGAATTACATTTAATCTTGTTTTTTGGTCTTTTGGGACCCCTAAAGGGTTGATCCAGTGGGGTTTTGGGACTGTTAGGTGTTTTAGGTGAATCTCAGGGGATTCCCATTTGTAATAATTAATCTCATGAAATGATTTTTAAATAAAACAAGTTATCTATTCTTTTAGTTATAGATATATAGAGTTATTTATACTAATTTAATTTTACTCTGAGTACACAACATGTACAAGTACATGTCCCTATGGTTGAGTACTTCGGTTAGCACCAAAACTAAAGAGGACATGGGTGTGATGTAGTGCACAACTAGACCCCATGTGTTCTATTTTAATATAGTAGTACACTTCCTAACACATGTTGTTCCCTGATCAAAAATAATTACATTTATAACTATTAATTTGAGAGTACACAATGTGTGTTCATAATTACACATAATATACAATTTTACCAAATGGGGTTCTTTGTTTTTTGTGACCTAGAGCTATAATTGGACATATGATGAGTCTATTTTGATCATTTTTTCATGTTTATAATAATGGTTCTGTCTTTTCTATGTTTGGAGGTTATCTGAATGGTGTTTTGGGTTAATAAAATTTTAGTAAGTGTTTTCAATGAGGTTTTGTTTAAAAATTCTTCTACGGGTTGGGTTGTGAGTGGTGAGGCCCAGTGAGGATTTGGCATTTGTGGGTCATATTGGATTTATAATTTTATGGGGGTTTAAATGAGTGTCTTTGAGATGATTCCTAGAAACATAGATGGTTTTTTTCCTTATATGTGATTTTTAGTTTGGTTTCTTCTGGTTTAGATTCAATTGCTTGAGTTGTGGAAAAGTATAAAACAATGGGAAAGGATGACATCATGGGAAGTTTAGAATAGTTGAGTGACATTGTTTGAGGTTGATTAAGGTCTGAGGGTCCTATTAGAGTAATTATTTTTGGTACTATTGTTTCTTGAGGTTTCCCTTCTGGGTGTGGGCGATCATTAGTTAGTGAGTCAGATAACCACGCTTTGGCTATATTAGCTGACTTGACCCAGGGTTTGGTTTCTCTAGATGATCCCCTTATGGGGTATCCTTATTAAGATAGGTTTTTGGGTACTTTAGAGGGTTTCCTATGATTTTTTGAATTTTGAGATGGTCATTGATGGTTTTAGTGGTTTCGGTTGATGGATTTGGGTGTTAGCCAACCCTTGGTCTTTTATTTTTGGCATAGAGGTTTGAGGCTATTATTGTTTAATATGTGATGATAGAGGATACCATTAATATATTACTGGACTGGGCATTTTCTAACATATTTATTTAGATTATCTTTATTCATTGTTTTTTTTTTGGAAAGGTCTAGAGAGCTAATGGATGATCTGGATGATTGGAATCCCCCTTCTTGTTGAGTAGTATGCAAGAGCTAGAGGGGAATCGGGCTCATAAGTTTTTGAGGTTCTTAGGGAGTGGGATTAATTTTATATGGATGTATATGATCCTAGGTATACCTTTTCATGTGCTAATATACTAAAAAAGTGTCTTGATATCTTATCCTAGTTAATTTTATTGGATGTCCATGACTTGATAGGTTCTCTAATTTCATCAGCCTAGATTTTCTTTTCACAGTTTTGATCATACTATTGGAGTCATAAAGCCTATTAGAAGTAATTAATTATTTTATATGCCTATTTTTTGATCCAAGTGTCTAAAATTCATTCTATTCATTATGAAGGAATTTTAGATCTCCTATTTAATATAATAGATGTTCCAAATGATATGTTATTGCATGAACCATGTGCTATAATTCCATTTTCTTTGGTCTGTGTGGGGGTAGATCTACGTAGGGTGTCATGACAGAACCTAAGGTTCACTATTTTACTTTTTTAACTATTTTTATTTACATTATTTATTATTGTTTTTTATAAAAGTAGTCTTTTTTTAGCTATGATAGACATATTACAGTGACCCCAACCATTTACACATATTATTATATGATTCTTATGATAGAAAACTATGAATTATGAACCAATTACAATGAATCCTAGTGTATTTTTAGGAATAGGTTCAAAATACATCAGACCGATAATAAAATAAAATTCTTTATTTTATTTCCCATAAAGAGATTAAATCCCTGAAAACTAGATGGGATAACTTTGGGAATACTTAGACCAAAGGGTTGAGCTAAAAATCCTAGTAAGGGAATAAAAATGACATGTAATCACAACATATGAGTAAAAGTTTTAACATGATTTCATAAAATATGAGAATCAATGGTAATCACATGATATCATAATTAAAATATCCTTGTATCATAAGATCATGGAATCCTATGAAATGTGGTGTAAACATATAACATGACATAAACATGATTCAATGAAATCTTCCTAGATGTTATCACATGGTGAAAAAGGTACCATAATGGATTATGTTTTTTTCTAATCCTATAAATGAAATCTCAGGAGGTTATAACATTACCCAATGAATTGGATCACTAGTCGGTCACACCCCTCTTAGAATGTTCATGATTGTGTGTTCTAAAAAACTAAATCTATCATAATTCATAAACATAAGAATTGCACATTGAATGAAATGGGTTGCATTATATTTTCTCTAATTATAATAAAATAAATTTCATAATTCATGAAATTTATAGATTAAAATAATAAATATATTATCCCACCAATTTAAAGGAGAATAATCTATATGTGAGATACATATATACATAATTTATAAGAAATCCGTAACATTAATGGTTATCATTGTTAATGAAAATGTCTTTAAAAGATTTCACAGAATATTTTGTGAGAAAAATAACATTTTCACTTTGAAATCAGTTTTTCAAGATATAAAAATTTCAAAAATGTTATAGAAAATGTTATTTTGAAGGAACCAAACATACATATAAATGATGATTCATAAAGTTGAGTGGTCATGATAGTGGATAATTCCATAAATTTGGTGTATGTTAAAAGAAACATTCCTTCAAAATTATTGTAAAATTGTTAAAAAAGTGAATCATTTAGAAGATGACACATGGATTCATTTAAAACAATTGTGTAAAAAGTAAAAAATTCATAAAAAATTATTTAGTAAATATTTTAGGGATTGTTAAATAAATTAGAAAATATTGTCAGAAAACATGTATATCGAAGAAAACAGATTTTCAACTGAAGAGAGAAATGGAGTCATCTTTTCATAAATACTTATTTTTGAATTGTTTTAAGTACAAAACAGCTAAAAAGGTACTGTTAATGGATAATTTCATGACTCATCAGAGTAGAAGAAAATTGAAGGTTTCAATCAGATAATAATAAAATAATTTCATACACTAGAAATTCAGTCATAAACAATCCCAAATAAAATAATATTGAAACATAAACCCTTACCCCGTTAGTAACATTCAAATTATAACTTCCATGAATGAATTTGATGAATTTTATCTTAAAACATCATAACATATGAAGGTTTCATGATATTATATGTAAATGGGTTTTATATACACCATTTAAATTTCGTTATGTGTAAATAGAACATGTGTCTCAGAGAAGGATATTATGAGATGAGGACCTTACCTAAAGTATAGGCTTTGTTATGTATTTATTTTAACTTCTTTACAACAAAATTATATCAATTATTTTTTTTCATAATAAAAATTCACATATTTAATCCCTAATACTTAAACCATTTAATTTATTTATTTTAATGATGTGTTTAATTAGATAATCAGTTATGTCCAATATTATCCCAAATAGATCGAATTGTCTGAGAGGGGATATGGGTGAATCAGGGTATGATATACTAAAATAATAATTTCATTAGATTGTGTATAATTTTTAAAAAAAACAATATTATCTCTCCAAACCATAACATAGAATAGTATGAGAAATAAAATATACCTAGGATGCATCAATTTTGCATAGTTTCCCTCACTATGCAATGTCCAGGGATAATTCAAAGTCAATGTGCCTATGTACAAAATCCAATAAAGTGAACTTGTTTTAAAAAAATTTAGTATACTCACTATCCATTTTACTTTAAAACCAATCACAATTTGAATGATCAATTCCATCTCAACTTAATTGTGCACACTACCGCTTCTGATGATTCCTTTATTGATCTAAAACACTTCAGAATAGTTTCGCACATGATTGATCTATAGATATTCATTTTTACTCAGTAGATTAAGCACACTTCACTACATGGAAATTTCCTAATGGATGAACCTTTCATGACCTATTTATGACCATTTGTTAAATTCTTGAAATCCTTCACAAAAACCATGTACTATATAGCTTGAGTAATCAATGAGCCACTTTTCCTTTTCCAACTGTAGCAACCTATAAATGACTTTAATAATCTAAAATTTCATTTTTGAATAACTCCTTTGTGAACCACTTTTAGAATTACATAAATTCTTCTACCAATTATCATATCTAATGAAATTATCTCTCTTTTAAAGACATATTTAAGGGTCCTCTATATAGGTAAATAGATCGTCAAAACCCTCAAAACATAATTAATAAAAACTACTTTTAAAATTTTTCATTATCCTGTATTTATTTCTCTACATGGTTCATATAGTGAATTATTATTTTTTGATAGTTTTTTCCATTAATAAATAAAAATATCCTTTTTGACATCCTCAATATCACCTCCTTTACCTACAAATGAAAATCCATTATAGAAACCTTTAATACACCACCATCAACCCCAAACAACACACCCACATTTTGGATCACATTGAAAAAATTATATGTGGAAATATCTATGTTTCTATTTGGGAATCCTTCTTTTCCATAGAAAATCCCAATTCTGTTGCCCAAAAATTTGACAAACCCTCGGAAATTATGCAACCTTATATTTGAAATTTTATATAATGCTTCAAGAGAATACATTCCTTAGCCTTTGATATTTTTTAACATAAATATTTATAAATAATTCTAGAACTCAAAAACTGAATTTTAATCCTATTTTATCAATAAAAAATCAACCCAAAATTACTACAAAGTCACCTCAAGATATTTTTTCCCAACATCCACATTTGGTGTTTTGAGGACATTTAGAACAAAATTTCAAAACAAAACTGGTGTGTTGACCATGGTCAAAGGGGTAATCATTATAAAATATATAAAATAACAATAATTACATAATTAAAATTTTTATACATTAGTTACACTTTTATAAAATAACCTTGAGTAATTGTTATGAAAAATCAACTATGTTACAATCATAGAGACGGTAGATCATACGTATGCATGTGTAACATTTACATTTTTCTATGATCATAATAGAAAAAACATGAGTTTTGAATTATCTTTAAATAATGATAGATATATAATTAATATCGTTTCCTTTAATAAAATGCACTTACATATACAATCCATGTGATTTGGTAAAAAAATGAATCACATTGCTTTGCAATGCGATTATCCGCCGTACAGACAAATGATCTTATCATTTATTATGGATGGAAAGGTAATAAGGTATATTTTAAATTATATAATGATTCATATCACAATAATATAATATAAAATCACTAAATCCACCATAATGATTAATCATGAGAGATGATGATGTAAAAAACTTACATTTGTTGGTGAGACGATAATGTATTGTACACATGAATGATTCATTTGTTTAAAATTTTGTAAATGTGGTTTTGGATTCAATTTAAGAAAATAATAAAATAAAATCTCAGTATATGTGAGATTTTAATTTTTATTATATCATCATTATTGTGTAATGACCCAAATATTCATCAATGGAAATTCCTCTTGATATAATTAAATGTATTATTATGGTTATATAAAATGTGAACATTATTGGTTTTATGTTTTTGGATTTTAAAATACAGTTATGTATTGTGATTGTTACTAATATATCCATTTAAAAATGATCACATTATTAGTATAAATATAAGGCTTTAACACTTTCAATTTACTCACACAAAGGAAGCGAAAGCCTCATCCTGTAGACATGCCCCTTATGAATCCAGTTTGTCAGAGCTCAGGAAGGAGGTCGCATCATTGGGCTATGCTCTTGACCAATCACAATCCGAGCTTGAACACGTTAAGCTTGAATGGAACTGACTACGAGAGAAGTGGAAGTTAATAGAGATTACCTCTCGAGCGATGTTATCTGAGCCACCCCAAGAGTCTATCACCATCGCACCCCTTACCCTTAGGACGTATGCTTGTTTTATAATGGTTAATGTAATGAGACCCTAGAACTATGACTATTTACACTATTCTTGTATATAAAATATACATTTTTTGTTGTTACTTTGTAAATAGTTTTTAAATCACAAATAGTATTTTTAGTTAATATTCGACTAAGAAATATATTTCGATGAATTAGTGGTTTTTGAATTAAATAAAATTTTAATAAATTAATATTATTATTATTAAATTGCTTTTTAGTACATATAAATTATCGTATAATTTTATGAATGAAATTTTAATTTTTTTTAAGGTTTGAAAGATATTTTTGTCAAAACCAATGAATTTTTTATAAATGTTGGTTTTTATTTTAGAAGTGATAATTAACATATTTAAAAAATTATTTATATAAAATGAATATTATTTTTGGAATCATCATGTCGAAATTATCCAATGGTGAATTTTTCATAATTTTCTCAGATAGCCGAATTTTTGGGTAAAAATTAAATACCGTTTAAATATATAATGTGTTTTATGAAATAATAATGACCCAATAGTGATGTAATAAAATATTATAAATCTTATGTTCAGAAAATATATATTTTACCATTAAAATATTTTGATTTTGGGTTTGTTTGATTTATTTTACAAAGCTTTAGTGGACCCTTTAAGACTTATAAAACATCTTATCTTTTTCAATTGTTTTCCTTGAGAGTGTGACTCACCACCACATAAGGAACCCTATTATTTTAAGAAGATCAGATATTGGCCTCGAAAAATATTTTTTCCCACTCCCCTTTGGCAAAAACTATGGGTTGTTTTGTGGTTTTGATTAGTTTAATGTGTGGTGTACCAAACCTAAATAATAAATAATTCCCTCTCATTTCCTATATAAACCCACCCAAGATCGCACTTCCTCTTCAGCCAAAGCCTTTTAAGTTCTTCCAACACCTACCATCCTCTTTCTAGAATCCTCCCTAGGTTCCCCAAGCTCCCTATAAGCCTCTCTTAACCCTCTCCTAATCCTTTGGTATCACACTTGCAAGTAAGGGATTTCTTCCATTCTCATTTTTTTCAATTTTTTAAGTTGTTATGCCCTTATATTGTCAATTACAAATATTGGGGGTATGATTTAGACCCCCCCCCCACATAATTCCTTGTTATGTTTGGTTGATGGGAGACCCATTTCTCTCTCATTAATTACTCCCACGTACACCCGTTACCATGCTGAAATTCTGTGATTTATTTCTCTCTCCTCTTTTACATCCAAGTAATTCTTTTGTATTATGCATCTAAATTCCATTATGTTTGTTGGGACATATATATATATGACCCCTTACTGTCTATTTCATGTACATATGATCAGACACCCATTTCTCTCTCATAAGCCATTTTCATGAATCCTTATGTCATGTCATTATATTTTCGAAATTGCACACCCTTTTTCCAAGCCATGATCATTGTGTAGTAAATACCATACTCATGTCACTATCAAGGTTATTCACCTTTATGAAGATATACATACTGAATGTTACTTTAATGTATTTATTAGACAGTAATTAATTGTGGAATAACTTATCATGTTGATTGATTCCATGTTATATGATCCATGTGGCACACTTAGGCATGAAATGAAATGTTTAAGAAGGGTACGCCCTGATAGTGCTCCAATGCATTGGGTAATGTATATTCTAATGATACGTCATATGAAATGGGTTTTGACTCATTATAATTCAATTTGAATGAGGTTTTACTCATTCTTTATGTGTAATGGGGGTTTACTCAGGCTCCATGAGCAATGACCCTTGGGACATGCTAATTACAGGTTAGGTGTTGTTGCCACATTTCCATGTTATTATTATCATTCTTTATCATGCCTTTATGTTCATGTTTCTCTTGTGCTCCATTGATATTCCTATTGTCTATCATTTATTTTATTTTACATATATTATTCCATGTTTATTCCCTTACTAGGATTTATAGCTCACCCTTTTCTTATGCATGTCCTCAGGTTATCTCATGCAATGCAAAGTACGAGGGAATGTAGTGGTCACATAAAGGATGTTTTCAATAAAGATGTTGTATTTCATGTTTTAAGTTGTTATGTAATGATCCTAAGACAAAAATACAATAAACCTCTTGATATTCTATGTTTTATCAACTGATGTTTATGTAATAATTCTGGTTTAAGTGTGTAATAAAGATACGGGTGTTTATGGTAGGTATCAGAGGATAGGTTTAGTTATATTTGAGATTATGATTAGAAAACCCTAGTGAATACATAGAGAGAAAAATAAGTATAACAAAAACAAACCTATGTATTGGTGAGTATTGAGTAAGTTGTTTATAATGAAAATATATCCTTGTTTGGATACGAGGAGGTAGTGAAAGCTCTAAAACATATGTATCCAAGGGGTAAAACCCAAAAACTGCAATTTGAGCTAGACTTGAACGGGAATTGGTGAATGAAAATGGGCATTGATGCACTCTTGGTTATAAAACCCTTGGGTGATATTCTTGGGTAAATTCACAAGATTAGTATGAACCCTTATTAAGGTAATTAAAAAAATTCCCCTAAAAATATATATGTTAGAAATTAGATCATTAATATCATAGATTGAAGCCTATGGATTTATAAGGTAAGGAAATAAAAGTTATTTATAAGTAATCAGTTTTGTCCTGGGATTACCCGTTATGTGTTACCCCTAACTTTCCATTTATTCCAGTCAATGGCCGGTAATAGGAGGACTTAGGCTAACAACTGATGTGAAGATCAATGTGATGACTGTACTAATTAGATTCCCAATCTGATGGGAGTGGGAATCATGAACTTTGTTATGATTATCTCTTAGTTAAATAAATATTTGAATAAAAACATGGGTCAAGAGGAATGTTCAACCCCCCCCCCCAATAAAGAAAAACTCTTTAATTAGATCTTCATTAGACAATGGAATCCTACTTTTAATGGATCATATGATCCCTCAATAGTCGAAAAATGGATCAACTCCATTGAAAAGATATTCTCCATCCTTCAATGTTCTTCACAAGGGAAGGTTCTACGGGTTTCTTATCATATGGAGGGTGATGTTGATCAATGGTTGATGTTGATAAAAAATATTAAGCCTGAGGAGAAGATTGTGGCATTGGAATGGAAGGATTTCCAGAAGATGTTTTTTGAAAAATATATTCTGTGCAACCTCAGACTTAAGATGGAAAGTTACTTCCATTCCCTCGAGAAAGAAGATGATGTATCTATCTGATCTTATGAAGAAAACATTACATGTATTTCATGATATGCCTTCAGCTTTTTCATTTCCCCCAAATACATGGTTTAACACTACATTGGTGGGCTGAAACCTAGCCTACTGAAAGTGATGGAGATCCGTGACTTCGACAGCTATGAGAAAATGTCTGATGTTCCCTTAAGAACAAAATTGAGAATAGAGAATCTCAGTGGTATCATGGGGATAAGAAGAATAAGTTGGAATTCAATGATGGAGGGTCGATGGATAAATCCAATAGTGCTAAGAAGATCCAATACCCCACTTTATTAAGGTGTGGAAATAAGCACCCCGAAAAGTTCTTAAAGGGGGTGAGGAAATTCATTAGGTGTGGAAGATAAGGGAACCTAGGAATTAACTGCTGACAAGAAAAACCCATGGATGAAACAGAGGAGAGGAAAGCTCCATTCAAACCTCAACTCATTTTTCATTGATACAACTGCAAAGAACTAGGGAATCTTGTGAATCAGTTCCCTAATCCATGGGTTTTTTTAGGCAACCAACAACCTCCAAGGCAGCAAGGGAGAGATTTTTCAATCACTATTTCCGAAGTCAACCCCAACAACAAAGTGGTGACTGGTATGTGGGTTATTCATTAAATAATAGCAAACATAATTTTTTATTCATGTTCTACACATTCTTTTATATCCCAAATGTTTAGTATAACAATCCCAGCACCACCACAAATCATGGAAGTAAAGATGTCTGTGTGTATAGAAAATGGGGCAATCATTGCATCCCATGAATATAACTCCGCCCATGTCTTAATCGGTGGATTGAATTTTCTGGAGAACCTTGTCATACTCCCTTAGGTGGAATTTGATTTAATTCTTGGCATGGATTGGATTTCCTTATAAAGAACTAACAGCAATTACTATGATAGGGAAATCACTCTCTATGTGGATAATCGACCCCCGATTTTATATAAGTGCAATGAGGAAGATGAGTCTTATTTAGAACAATCATCTCAAGTGTGAATATTGCTGCCCTATGAGCACACATATCTGGCACAGATGATTGATTCTAAGGTTTCAACCATCCTTGAGGATATGCCTATTATTAGGGAATTTCCAAAAGTGTTTCCCAAGGAATTATCTTGTTATCTTCCTAGAAGAGATGTTTAATTCTCAATTGATCTTATACCTGGGGAGTTTCCAATTTCCAATACTTCATATAGAATGACTTTTTAAGAGATTGAGGAGCTGAAAAAAAACAACAAGAGAATCTAGATAAAGGGGTTATACACCCATGTGCTTCACCATAGGGTGGACTAGTCCTCTTTGTCAAGAAGAAATATGGGTCAATGTGCCTTTGCATCGATTATCATGAGCTTAAAAAATCATGATAAAGAGCAAGTATCCTATCCCACAAATCAATGAATTATTCGATAAGCTGCATGGAGCACAATACTTTTCCAAGGTAGATTTTTGGTTGGGATATTATCCAGAAAGGGTGAAGAAGGAAGATATTCCCAAGACTGCTTTTCATACAAGATACAGGCACTATGTGCTCATAGTAATGGTTTTCGGACTCACTAATGCTCGAGAAATATTCATGGACTTAATGAATATAGTGTAACGCCCCGACCCCAGCTACCCAGAGTCGGTGCATTACATCGTAACATTGGCATGATCACAAGAAAGATCAAATCCCGAAAGACCGATTGGTTTAGTAGCCTTGGAAACACTAGATATAATCATAAAGTTTTACATTACATTTCAAAGTGAAAAACTACTACAACAACAAAGTCTTCATATCCACACTATTAACCCCTCATAATATCCCTGCAAGTCATTCATAATTTACTTCTTCACTACCTGGGAAAAAAAAACATAGAAAAGGGGTGAGCTCAAATGCCCAGTAAGGATAACAATATAGAGGAAACTTTCATAAATAAAAATAAACATTTAAGGCAATGTATAACTAAAACAAAAGCCTTTTAAACTTGAACATTTAACATAGTATGGCATAAATAAAATGAAATAATGCCATTTACTTATTCACATGGATATTCTACTAATCGAATAATCACATGCAAAAATCAATAACCACTTTCATAATGTTGGAATGCATAATGCCAGACTATCATAACCACATAGCCAAGGCCTCATGCCAAGACTACAAATAAGATTTTGTCAAGGCCTTGTGCCAAGACACTAGTTTGTCTCATGAGACCTACCGATTCATCGAGGAGCTATAGCGGGCTCCACCCGTCACTTATTAAGTCCAATGCATTCCCATATGAAAAGGTTTAAACATAACATAAACATTCGTATTAAAACTAGCATACGAAATGTCAATAATTTCACCATAAACTATGAATGGTATAAAAATAGCACATCCACAGTCAAACATATCACAAAACCTTCAATACAATATAGAAGTTTTGTATCATAATAAATCAACTTCAAATAATATTAAAATCCATCAAAGGATGTTGACATAGATGAAATCAAAATTCTTTTTAAAGAAGTATCTCATTTTATTTTGAAATCATTTAAGATCCATATAAAATAAAACATTTTCTTTGAAAATATTATTATAAGCTTGTAAGGAAAGCTTTGAAGATTTTATAACGGCGTAAAATAACCGCACCCGCCGTATAAGTTAAAAAAAACATTCTTACCTCAATTCTGTCGAAAAGGTTAAAAAGGACCTTGTTTTGAAAACGACGGAAAGATTCCTTTATAAACCTCTTATAAAAAGTCAAAAAAAGGGTATAAATGACTTTAACCCATATTCTTGTAAATAGTAAAAATGTTTTGAAATACATTTTTAAGAAACATGGATGTGGATGATAAAGAGATCCCAGTAGATTATTACGTATAAACAACCTCGGATAATGAAGAGATTGTGAAATAACCCTTAACTTGTACTTTTCCTTGGTTGTGGTAGGTTAACCTCCTGTATAATGGTGAAATAATTGTTATTAAATTATACAAGAGTCATATACATTAATATGATATCATATATGATCTTTTAATATTGATTTGATAATAATATCTTAGTATTATCGTTGTTTCGGGTGTTAACTTACTTGTTTTCTTTTGTATGTTTTGTTACGTAAGACATGTATGTAAATGATAGGTTGTATATTATTCATATCCAGAATGATATCAAGTCCTTAAACATCATTTTTTAAATCATCAAATTATACTTGAATGGATACGATGGAGAATGAATCTCATCGCGTTCGTGGAGACGGTAGTCCGTACGTACGCACGAGCGACAATATCATTCTTTTGATATTAAAATAATATATAAATGGATGGTATATCATATATACAGAATCATTAACATGTTATATTTATTATTTACATGAGTTACACATCATTATTATACCCATCCAAATAATATTATATTGAATAACAATTACACCACGACGTGGAGACGGTAAGTCGTACGTACGCACGTATGGTGACATGTTATTCAAAGGGTGGATAGAATACTGAATATGATTGTACCATATTTATAATAACATCACAGTATATGTGAGATACTGGAGTTATTATTTCAGAATGGTAAGAACAAAGGAAGAAGAAGTGGAAGAAGAAATGAACTTAGAAAAGGGTGGTGAAATCATTACCTCTTCTTCGGGTTCTTCCTTTTGATTTGATCAAAAGGGCTCCTTAGGTTGGCTTTCTGATCAAAATAAGGCCTCTAGGTTGTAGTGAGGGATTTTGGGAGAGTATTTGGGCAGAGTTTGGCCGAACCAAAAGGCTTTGAAGGTGTGAATAAATGAGAAGGAGGAGTGCCCTTTTATAAGAGGGGTGAGGGGCACCTTTGGAAAAGCTAGAAATATTAATTTATAATAAATTCATATTCGGTTTCTAAAGGCTCCAAAGTTGACTATTCAAAGGATGAGGTGGGGATAGGTCGAAAACAACTCATCCAATAGAATTTAGACAGGTTTGGGTACTTATATTAACCTTATCTTTAAGTATTAACTCTAAGTTAATTAGTTTCACTTTTACAATGTCTCTTTGTATTTTATATATTATGGTTAATAAACATACCATATACATACAAGCGACCCCCAAGTGGTCCATTAATGATTAACCTATCATAATATAAGTCTCTTGGCCGAACCGTAGATTTTTAGGAATTTAATATCAATTAATAATATAATATTTGTTTTAAGAACTCTTTTATGTCAATTTTGACACTATTCAATAGTTGATTTTTGTGAAACTCATAACAGATTGATTACTTCGAACAAAGTCAATTAAATCAATCCTAATATATCATATTATCCTAGAAAATTAGTGTAATTTATTAAAAGTTTCATATTATATTTATTTGGGTATTTATAATATCAATTATGTTAATTTTTTACTATTTTAGTAATTACTGCATCATCATTGTGTCATAAATAAAATAAATTATTTAATGTCTAAAAATTATAAATAAAATATCATTATGTAGGAAATCTTTTTATCTTTCTAATGAATATTTATAATCTAAAATCCAACATGTATAACCCTATGTAAAAATTGTTGTTCTAAAAGATATATGCTTGTGTCATTTTTGTATTCATTTTAACTAAATTAAAATAAAGTGCCATTATCACTTACAAGTGGATCCATGGGGTCCCAAAATAGACCCAAAGATGCCCATGGTCGACCATGTATCAACCAATAGGTTTAAGACACGTTTTAGGGTAATTTAGTATTATTATAATATTATTTTTTAACCCTTATTTACCGGATTTACCCTTAACCATGGTAAATAAAATATTTACCGCAGTAATTATTCAAAATGTCTAAAAATAAAAGTTACCTATTTACACAATTTGAACATCTTGATTCCAAATATGGAATCCATTTTTCTAATTTCAAAACACAGAAGTGGCAGAAATTAATTTAAAATTAATTCCCGCTGTCAAAACAAAAAGCGTGTTTTTAAGAGATAATAACTATCAAAAGATTGACACGCGTTTATGTTCGGTTTAATTGTAAAATTATGTCCAATGACCAAAATTATATTAAATGGTAAAAATATATTCTAAATATACTTTAAAACCACTCAAATTCATAATTTATCACTATTAATTATTTTGATTAAAAAAGTTGTTTTTAATTAAAACTTAGTAATTTTCACTATTCATCAAAATATGAAAGTTATCCGAAAAGTACCAAAATTTCACCTTAGGCTAAATTCGATATTCCGAGTCCAAAAATGAAGTCCATTTTCAAATATAAAATATATATAATTTCAAAAATTAGGTATTACTATTCACAACGGCTAGTTTAATTAGTTGTGGTGTGTGTTAGAACTCGAGGTTGCGTACAACACACGCCATCACATTATTCAAAGAGAAGCGTACCGTAGAAGCTTGGGGTGTTACATTCTCCCCTCCTTCAAATAATTGCGTCCTCGCAATTTATAGGGTATTACTGCATAAAAAGACTCGGGTGGTTCTTCATCATAAGTTCCTCAGGTTCCCACGTTGCCTCTTCCATCTTATGGTTTCTCCACAAAACTTTTACCAGACGCGTCGTCCGGTTTCTCAGCACTTGTTCTCTTGTATCAAGAATCTTGATGGGCTCTTCGCAATAAGACAGATCGGGTTCCAGTTCTAATTCCTCATAGGTGAGTACATGCGTCGGATCAGGCATGTATTTCCTCAATAGAGATACGTGGAACACATCGTGAACTTTGGAGAGACTTGGCGGCATTGCCAATCGGTAAGCTACAACCCCAATTCGTTCTAGAATTTCGAAAGGTCCGATGTACCTGGGACTCAATTTACCTTTCTTACCAAAACGTATGACTCCCTTCCACGGAGATACCTTCAGAAAAACATGATCACCGACTTGAAATTCCAAATCCTTCCTTCGATTATCGGCATAGCTCTTCTGCCTACTTTGAGCTGCTTTGATGTGATTTTGGATTACTTTCACCTTTTACACCGTTTCCTCCACCAGTTCTGGGCCTACAAGTTTTCTTTCACCAACGTCATCCCAACAGGTTGGTGTACGACATCTCTTTCCGTATAACGCTTCATATGGTGCCATCTGAATACTCGAATGGAAGCTATTGTTATAGGAAAATTCTACCAAAGGTAAATATTGATCCCACATACCCTGAAAGTCAAGTGAGCAAGATCTCAACATGTCTTCTAAGGTTTGAATAGTCCGTTCTGATTGTCCGTCTGTCTGAGGGTGGTAAGCAGTGCTCAAATGAAGTTCAGTATCCAGGGATTTCTGAAGACTTTTCCAGAATCTTGAAGTAAAACGGGGATCACGATCAGAAACAATTGATAAGGGTACTCCATGAAGTCTCACAACTTCATTAATATATAGTCTTGCTAGACGTTCCAGGGGTAGATCCTCTCTTATAGCAAGAAAATGTGCTGTCTTGGTAAGACGATCAACAATAACCCATATTGCATCGTTCCTTCTAGGAGTCTTTGGTAGCCCCATGACAAAGTCCATCGTAACATTGTCCCATTTCCACTCCGGTATGGGAAGAGGTTGCATGACTCCTCCAGGCTGTTGCCTTCCAGCTTTCACTTGTTGACAAACCATACATCTTGACACAAAATCAGCAATCTCCCTCTTCATGTTGTCCCACCAAAAATGTTCCTTCAAATCTCTATACATTTTGGTGCTCCCAAGGTGTATAGAGAAATTGGAACTATGAGCGTCATCCAGCAATTCCCTTTTTAGATCAGGTATATTGGGAACACAAAGTCTCTTCCCGAATTTCAAAATTCCATCTTCATACACAAAGTCTCTCAATCTCCCATCATTCACAGCTTTAATCTTCTTCTGAAATTCTTCATCATCGGTCTGAGAACTCTTAATCTTTTCTAGTAAAGATGGTTTGGCAACCATTTGAAAAAGCATTGATGTTTCACCTTCCCTGGTTATTCCCATGTCCATCTTCACTAGATCCATGAAAATTGGATCCCTTTCAATTCTCATATTGTTCAAAACTCCATGGTCTTTTCTACTCAAAGCATCTGCCACCTTGTTTGCCTTCCCCGGGTGGTAGTGTATCGTACAATCATAATCCTTGAGTAATTCAAGCCATCTCCTTTGCCTCATGTTGAGTTCTTTTTGTGAGAAAATATACTTCAAACTCTTGTGATCAGTATAAATCTCACATTTTTCACCATAGAGGTAGTGCCTCCATATCTTCAAAGCAAAGATCACAGCTGCTAACTCAAGATCATGAGTAGGATAGTTTTGTTCATGAATTTTCAACTGTCGTGATGCATAGGCAATAACTCTATCATTCTGCATAAGGACACAACCAAGTCCTTTCTTTGATGCATCACTATAAATAACGAACCCATCATTCCCCGATGGTAGACTCAATATAGGAGCATTGACTAATCTTCTCTTCAGTTCTTCGAAACATTCTTCGCACTCTTTTGTCCAAACAAATTTAACCCCTTTACGTGTGAGCTTCGTTAATGGGTTAGCCAATCGGGCAAAATTCTGGACGAAACGTCGATAATAACCTGCCAAGGCAATAAAACTACGTACCTCAGTTATACTCGTAGGTGCTGGCCATTCTTGGATGGCCTTGGTCTTAGAAGGATCAACAGAGATTCCATCTTTAGAGGCAATATGGCCAAGAAAAGAAATCTCCTGAAGCCAGAATTCACACTTGCTAAACTTTCCATATAATTCATGCCTCCTCAGAGTCTTCAAGATAATGCGCAAGTGATTTTCATGATCTTTGTAGGTTTTGGAGTATACCAAGATATCATCAATAAATACCACCACAAATTCATCGAGATACTCCTTGAAAACTCTATTCATCAGATCCATGAATACAGAGGGTGCATTAGTCAATCCAAACGGCATTACAGTAAACTCCTAATGCCCGTACCTGGTTCGAAATGCTGTTTTCGGAATGTCTTCCTTCTTTACACACAACTGATGGTATCCAGATCGAAGGTCAATCTTTGAAAAGTATTGAGCTCCATGCAGTTGGTCAAATAAATCATCAATACGAGGTAGGGGATACTTGTTCTTTATCGTTATAGCATTGATCTCCCTGTAGTCGATACATAACCTCATAGATCCATCTTTCTTTTTAACAAAAAGAACAGGGGCTCCCCATGGAGAAACACTAGGGCGAATAAATCCCTTATTACTCAATTCCTCTAGTTGTTTCTTTAGTTCTACTAGCTCTACAATGGCCATTCTATAAGGGGTCTTCGATATAGGCCTTGATCCAGGAATCAAATCAATGGAAAACTCAACTTCTCGTTCTGGAGGATGTCCAGGTAAATCTTCCGAAAATACATCTACAAATTCTTTCACAATAGGTACATCCTCTATTTGAACATTCCTTTCCTCACCGACAGTTATTTCATTCTCTTCCTCCCCGATAATTGAATTAAGTTGAGCTACAGGGGGTGGATCTAAATAAGAATTAGGTGGTGACGATTCTGCTCTAAAAATAAGGTGCTCCTTATCATTATCATCAAGAATCGTAACCTCTTTCTTCTTACAATAAATCTTCGCATCATAGTCCGAAAGCCAGTCCATACTGAGGATTATATCAAACTCAATCATAGGTATGACGATGAAATCAGCAGATAAAGAAAATTTATGTGCTCTAATGGGGACTGATTCACAAAACTTTGTTGCAACGATACTTCCCTTAGGAGTTTTAACTGACAACTCCCTTATTAAATCAAATTGGAAATATGTAATTTTCTTAGCAAACTGGGAAGATATGAAACAATGCGATGATCCAGAATCAAATAATGCATTTGCTAAACTTGAGGAAACCATTAAATTACCCGCCACCACGTCTTTCGGAGCTTCTACCTCAGCAGTAGTGATAGCATAAGCCTGGCCTTGATCTATTGGCCTTTTCTGAGGTAAGTTCTCCTGACGCTTAGGACATGCATTTGCATAATGCCCCATCTCCCTGCAATTGTAGCACTGAACGTTGGTAGCTTCCTTCTTCCCCTTGCAATCATGAGATTGGTGGCCTTTTTCACCACACTTGTAACAGACTCCCATTCCCTTCAGGCAAGCACCGGGGTGTTTCTTCCCGCACTTACCACAAGATGGATATTCAACCTTTCCCTTCTTCCCCTTATTTCCATTCCCAGATTGATCAGCAGGTCTCTTCTTCTCTTGCTTTGCTTTAAAGTCATAAGACTTAGAGAATTCCTTTTCAGTCTTTATAGCACATGAGACAATGTCTTCGTACGATGAAAAGGATTGTGAGACTAATGCTCGACGGAGAAATGGTTTTAACCCATCAAAGAAACGATCAATCTTACTTCTTGGGTTGAGAATATAATCTCCAGCATACCTCGCTAACCTTGTAAAGTTAGCCTCATACTTTGTGACATTATCATCCTCCTTTTGTCACAGACTCAGAAATTGCCTTTCCATATCTGCTCGATGGTCGCGAGGAAAGTATTTTTCTAAAAACAGATCTTTGAACTCCCTCCATTCCATGTTTGATACTTCATCATCTTCCTTCATGTTTTGAATCAATGACCACCATTGATCAGCATCTCCAGTGAGGCGGTAAACTGCCATGGTAACTTTTTCCCTTTCACTACTCCCCAAAGCCTGAAATATTTTCTCTAGGGAAAATATCCATTGCTCAGCTACTAAGGGATTTGTACTCCCATTGAACGTTGGTGGTTGTTGTCTCATGAATCGATCTAACATTGATCCTCCACGCTGCGGATCAGGGTGCTCCATACGGGTAAGGTTATTATTCATAACCTGAGTAAGTTGTCCCAGTACGGTGATTAGCTGATCAGCACCAGTTGCATCACCAGCCCCACTATAATTATCTTGAGCAGGAGGGCAATCCCTACATGGAGTGTGTGCATTGATACGGTTTCCATTTCTTCCACTAGGCGCCATTTCTAAACAATGGCATAAACTAGATCAGTTTATGAATCAAAATACATAATCCCATACTTATAAAACACTTAACATAAATTGAACTATTTATGGATATAATCCATAATCATAAAAATGTTTTCTTTGAGGAAGTATATACTCATAAACCCTTCATAATGATTTGTAAAGAAAATGAGAGTTATCCTAAGCATATCCCCCGGGAGTGTCGTAACCAAGAGTGCAGCAAGGCCCGTTGTCGTGCACCAGTTCCCGTTCGAGTCTAGCTCAAAGCGGTGTTTTCGGGTTTTACCCCTAGGTACATCTGTGCCAGAGCCGCCTCTACCTGCTCGTATCCAGACAGGGATGTATTGCTCGGAAAACTCACAAAATCTCTACAATACCAAAATTCTAGGAAGTTCTTCTATACTAATCCTCAAAGTTCATCTTAGGTCTATGTGCTCTAATCAGAGTTTATCTAAATCTAGCTTCCAAGGTTTGTACTAAACTTCCTCTGATACCAACTGTAACGCCCCGACCCCAGCTACCCAGAGTCAGTGCATTACTTCGTAACATTGGCATGATCACAAGAAAGATCAAATCCCGAAAGACCGATTGGTTTAGTAGCCTTGGAAACACTAGATATAATCATAAAGTTTTACATTACATTTCAAAGTGAAAAACTACTACAACAACAAAGTCATCATATCCACACTATTAACCCCTCATAATATCCCTGCAAGTCATTCATAATTTACTTCTTCACTACCTGGGAAAAATAAAACATAGAAAAGGGGTGAGCTCAAATGCCCAGTAAGGATAACAATATAGAGGAAACTTTCATAAATAAAAATAAACATTTAAGGCAATGTATAACTAAAACAAAAGCCTTTTAAACTTGAACATTTAACATAGTATGGCATAAATAAAATGAAATAATGCCATTTACTTATTCACATGGATATTCTACTAATCGAATAATCACATGCAAAAATCAATAACAACTTTCATAATGTTGGAATGCATAATGCCAGACTATCATAACCACATAGCCAAGGCCTCGTGCCAAGACTACAAATAAGATTTTGTCAAGGCCTTGTGCCAAGACACTAGTTTGTCTCATGAGACCTACCGATGCATCGAGGAGCTATAGCGGGCTCCACCCGTCACTTATTAAGTCCAATGCATTCCCATATGAAAAGGTTTAAACATAACATAAACATTCGTATTAAAACTAGCATACGAAATGTCAATAATTTCACCATAAACTATGAATGGTATAAAAATAGCACATCCACAGTCAAACATATCACAAAACCTTCAATACAATATAGAATTTTTGTATCATAATAAATCAACTTCAAATAATCTTAAAATCCATCAAAGGATGTTGACATAGATGAAATCAAAATTCTTTTTAAAGAAGTATCTCATTTTATTTTGAAATCATTTAAGATCCATATAAAATAAAACATTTTCTTTGAAAATATTCTTATAAGCTTGTAAGGAAAGCTTTGAAGATTTTATAACGGCGTAAAATAACCGCACCCGCCGTATAAGTTAAAAAAAACATTCTTACCTCAATTCTGTCGAAAAGGTTAAAAAGGACCTTGTTTTGAAAATGACGGAAAGATTCCTTTATAAACCTCTTATAAAAAGTCAAAAAAGGGTATAAATGACTTTAACCCATATTCTTGTAAATAGTAAAAATGTTTTGAAATACATTTTTAAGAAACATGGATGTGGATGATAAAGAGATCCCAGTAGATTATTACGTATAAACAACCTCGGATAATGAAGAGATTGTGAAATAACCCTTACCTTGTACTTTTCCTTGGTTGTGGTAGGTTAACCTCATGTATAATGGTGAAATAATTGTTATTAAATTATACAAGAGTCATATACATTAATATGATATCATATATGATCTTTTAATATTGATTTGATAATAATATCTTAGTATTATCGTTGTTTCGGGTGTTAACTTACTTGTTTTCTTTTGTATGTTTTGTTACGTAAGACATGTATGTAAAGGATAGGTTGTATATTATTCATATCCAGAATGATATCAAGTCCTTAAACATCATTTTTTAAATCATCAAATTATACTTGAATGGATACGATGGAGAATGAATCTCATCGCGTTCGTGGAGACGGTAGTCCGTACGTACGCACGAGCGACAATATCATTCTTTTGATATTAAAATAATATATAAATGGATGGTATATCATATATACAGAATCATTAACATGTTATATTTATTATTTACATGAGTTACGCATCATTATTATACCCATCCAAATAATATTATATTGAATAACAATTACACCACGACGTGGAGACGGTAAGTCGTACGTACGCACGTATGGTGACATGTTATTCAAAGGGTGGATAGAATACTGAATATGATTGTACCATATTTATAATAACATCACAGTATATGTGAGATACTGGAGTTATTATTTCAGAATGGTAAGAACAAAGGAAGAAGAAGTGGAAGAAGAAATGAACTTAGAAAAGGGTGGTGAAATCATTACCTCTTCTTCGGGTTCTTCCTTTTGATTTGATCAAACGGGCTCCTTAGGATGGATTTCTGATCAAACTAAGGCCTCTAGGTTGTAGTGAGGGATGTTGGGAGAGTATTTGGGCAGAGTTTGGCCGAACCAAAAGGCTTTGAAGGTGTGAAGAAATGAGAAGGAGGAGTGCCCTTTTATAAGAGGGGTGAGGGGCACCTTTGGAAAAGCTAGAAATATTAATTTATAATAAATTCATATTCGGTTTCTAAAGGCTCCAAAGTTGACTATTCAAAGGATGAGGTGGGGATAGGTCTAAAAAAACTCATCCAATAGAATTTAGACAGGTTTGGGTACTTATATTAACCTTATCTTTAAGTATTAACTCTAAGTTAATTAGTTTCACTTTTACAATGTCTCTTTGTATTTTATATATTATGGTTAATAAACTTACCATATACATACAAGCGACCCCCAAGTGGTCCATTAATGATTAACCTATCATAATATAAGTCTCTTGGCCGAACCTTAGATTTTTAGTAATTTAATATCAATTAATAATATAATATTTGTTTTAAGAACTCTTTTATGTCAATTTTGACACTATTCAATAGTTGATTTTTGTGAAACTCATAACAGATTTATTACTTCGAACAAAGTCAATTAAATCAATCCTAATATATCATATTATCCTAGAAAATTAGTGTAATTTATTAAAAGTTTCATATTATATTTATTTGGGTATTTATAATATCAATTATGTTAATTTTTTACTATTTTAGTAATTACTGCATCATCATTGTGTCATAAATAAAATAAATAATTTAATGTCTAAAAATTATAAATAAAATATCATTATGTAGGAAATCTTTTTATATTTCTAATGAATATTTATAATCTAAAATCCAACATGTATAACCCTATGTAAAAATTGTTGTTCTAAAAGATATATGCTTGTGTCATTTTTGTATTCATTTTAACTAAATTAAAATAAAGTGTCATTATCACTTACAAGTGGATCCATGGGGTCCCAAAATAGACCCAAAGATACCCATGGTCTTCCATTTATCAACCAATAGGTTTAAGACACGTTTTAGGGTAATTTAGTATTATTATAATATTATTTTTTAACCCTTATTTACCGGATTTACCCTTAACCATGGTAAATAAAATATTTACCGCAGTAATTATTCAAAATGTCTAAAAATAAAAGTTACCTATTTACACAATTTGAACATCCTGATTCCAAATATGGAATCCATTTTTCTAAATTCAAAACACAGAAGTGGCAGAAATTAATTTAAAATTAATTCCCGCTGTCAAAACAAAAAGCGTGTTTTTAAGAGATAATAACTATCAAAAGATTGACACGCGTTTATGTTCGGTTTAATTGTAAAATTATGTCCAATGACCAACATTATATTAAATGGTAAAAATATATTCTAAATATACTTTAAAACCACTCAAATTCATAATTTATCACTATTAATTATTTTGATTAAAAAAGTTGTTTTTAATTAAAACTTAGTAATTTTCACTATTCATCAAAATATGAAAGTTATCTGAAAAGTACCAAAATTTCACCTTAGGCTAAATTCGATATTCCGAGTCCAAAAATGAAGTCCATTTTCAAATATAAAATATATATAATTTCAAAAATTAGGTATTACTATTCACAACGGCTAGTTTAATTAGTTGTGGTGTGTGTTAGAACTCGAGGTTGCGTACAACACACGCCATCACATTATTCAAAGAGAAGCGTACCGTAGAAGCTTGGGGTGTTACATATAGTCTTTGTGGATTACCTTGAAAAATTTGTGGTAGTATTTAAAAATGATATTCTAATGTAATCCAAAACCGAGGAGGATCATGAGAAGCATATAAGAACTATACTAGATACCTTGAGGAATGAGAATCTCTATAAAAAGTATAGAAAGTGTGAGTTTTGGTTGAATGAGGTCTCCTTCTTGGGCTATATCATCACAAGAAATGGGATATCTATGGATCCCTACAAAACAAATGCAATTGAAGGATGGTCAAGTCTAATATCAGTAATGGATATCCATATCTTCTTGAGGTTAGCTAGAATTTATCGACGATTTGGGAGAAATTTTTCACAATTTTCCAACCCTCATACCCTGATAACCCAGAAGGGTGTAAAGTTTTCTTGGAGTGATGAATGTGAAGAAAGCTTCAAGGAGTTAAAAAGGAGTCTTATCAATGAACTCATGCTCACTTTACCCACAAGTGGTGAACTTTTTGTGGTATTCAGTGATGCTTCGAAGAAGGTGTTGGGTTGTGTGATGATGAAAAATGACAATGTAATTGCCTATGATAAAAGGCAATTGAATGTTCATGAGGAGAATTATCCAACACATGATCCGGAGTTGGATGCGGTGATCTTCTCTTTAAAATTTTGGCGGAATTATCTCTTTGGGGAGAAGTGTGAAATATATACGGACCAAAAAATCCTCAAGTATATATTAACATAGAAGGAGTTGTACATGAACCAGCTAAGATGGTTAGAGATGATCAAAGCCTATGACTGCTCAATCCATTACCACCCTGGGAAAGTGAACATGCTGGAGGATGCTCTATGTAGAAAGGACCCGGTGATTTTATCATCGATGATAATTGAGAAGGGTCCAATCTTATTATATTTGATGAAGACGAACATGGGAATCACAAAGAAAGTAACATCATAAATCCTTTAATGAATGATTTGTCAACCATCACTTTTTAAAAAGATAAAGATTTTCAAAAGGATGAAGTGGGAATTCAGAAGATAGTAGAAGCTATTAAAAAAATTCTTAGAGTTCAATGTTAATGACGAAGGAATTGTGAGATTCGGGAAAAAAATATGTGTCCCATGAAATCCAGAGCTGAAGAATGACCTTTTTGATGATGCACATAGTTCGAATTTCATTATTCACCCAAGAAACACAAAGATGTATCGAGATTTCCAAGAGCAGTATAGGTGGGATAATATGAAGGATGAGATCACTGAATTTACATAAATGTTCCTTGTGTGTCATCAAGTGAAGGCTAAGAGATAGAAGTCTAAGGGAATGATGCAACCATTACCCATACCAGTATGGAAATCGGAGAACATCACCATGGAATTTTTCACAGGACTTCCAAATACATCCAAATAAAAAATCCAATCTGGGTTGATGTGGATTGTCTTACAAATTATACACACTTTGTTTCAATTTGGGAGGAGTTGTAATTGGATCAACCAGCAGGGATAAACATTAGGGAAGTAGTAAGGCTGCATGGAGTACGACTATCTATTGTATCTGATTGAGATCTAAGATTCACCTATATGTTTTGGATGAGTCTTAATTATGCTCTGGATACTGAACTAAACATTAGTATGGCCTATCATTAAAAAATTGATGTCCAATCTGAGCGAACTGTTCAGACACTGGAAGATATGTTAAGATCATTTTCAATGGAATTAAAGGAGGTTTGGATCAACATCTTCCTCATGATAAATTATCCTACAATAAAAGTTTCCAATCGAGCATCCGAATGACACCTTGTGCAGCCCAGTATGGGAAGATATGCATAACATTCGAATGTTGGGATGAAGTTGGTGAGTGTAAGATGCTATAATTAGAAATGGTCGAAGAAATGGTGGAGAATGTGAAAACCATTCAGAATCATATCAAGGTAGCCCAGAGTTGACAGAAGAGTTATGCAGATAACTGTCAATGAGACTGTGATTTTAAAGTTGGAGGAAGGGAATTTCTACACTTATATCCATGGAATAAGGTCGTGAGGTTTTGAAAGAAAGGGATGTTATGTCCTAGGTACATCATCCCCTTTGAAATTCTTGATCATGTTGGGGTTGTGGCCTATTTACTAACACATCCACCTACCATGGCCAAAGTACATGATGTATTTCATATATTTATATTTAGAAAGTACATATCAGACCCTTCACATGTAATCTCTTAAAAGGTAGTATAGTTAGAAGATGATCTTCTTTATGAGGAGCTACCAGTGAAGATCTTAGATCATAGAGAAAAGGTTCAATGAATTAAGACAATTCCCCTCATCTAGGTGTTATAGAAAACCCACAAGTTTGAAGATGCGACATGGGAATTGGTGGAATTTATGAAGCAGAGTTACCTACATTTGTTTTAGAGTGGAAAAATGATATTTCTAGGGTGAAATTTCTTAAGAGGGAATGATTGTAATCACCCAAACTTTCATTAATTTAAATTTATCTTGATCTAATTAAATTTCTAGTTATGGTTATATAAAATTTGAATTTCATTGGTTTAATTTTTATAGATTTTAAAATACCGTTATGAATTGTGACCATTGCTAATATAGTCGTTGAACAATGATAACATGATTAGTATAAATATAGCGCTTGAAAAAATCCAATTTACTCAGACAAAGGAAGCAATAGCCTCATCCAGTAGACTATCCCGAAACAAATCCCATTTTTTAGAGCTCGGAAAGGAGGAGGCTTCATTGGGATTTGATCTTGACCAAGCCCAAGCCAATCTTGACAACATTATTCTTGAGTGGAACTGACTACGGGAGAAGTAGAATTTAATAGAGATTACCACCCAAGTGATGTTATCTAAGCCACCCCAAGAGTTTATCACCATCACACAACTTACCCTTAAATCTTATTCGGGTGTTATAAGGGGTTATGTAATTATACCCTATCACTATGACTATGACCATTATTCTTTCATATATAATATACATTATTTTTATTGTTACATTGTAAATACACTTTAAAAAACAAATAGTATTTTTAGTTAATATTTTACTCAGAAATCTATTTTTATGAATTAATTTATTTTTTAAATAAATAATATTTTCATAAAATATTGTTATTATTATTAATTTTCTTTTTATTAAATATAAATTATCGTATAATTTTTTGAATGCAATTGTAATTTTTATTATGGTTTGAAAGCAATTTTTTTCAAAACCCATAAATTTTTTATAAATATCGTTTTTTACTTTAAAAGTGAAGATTCACATATTTATAAAATTATTTAGATAAAATGTATATTATTTTTGGAACCAGGACATCAAAATTATCCAAAGGTGAATATTTCAAAATTTTTTGAGAGAGTCTAATTTTTGGGTAAAACTTAATTACCGTTTAAATATATAATGTATTTTATGACATCATAATGACCCAATAGTGATGTAATAAAATAATATAAACATTATTATCTTCAAATATATGTTTTACCATTAAAATAATGTTACTTTTGTTTTGTTTTATTTGTTTTAAAAAGGTTAATTCGACCCTTCAATTCTTATAAAACATTTTTTATTTTTAAATTGTTTTCCTTGAGCTTGTGACTCACCTTCACATAAGCAACCCTATTATTTTGATACTTTATACCATTGGACTGAAACTTTATTTTTTTTCCACTCCCCTTTGTAAAAAATTATGGGTGAAAACCATGGGCTGGTTTGTGGTTTTGATTAGATTAATGTGTGGTGTCCCAAACCTAAATAATAAATAATTCACTCTCATTTCCTTTATAAAACCACCCAAGCTCCCACTTCCACTTCACAAAAAGCCTTGGGATTTTTTAAGACTCTGAAATCCTTACATGGTGTACGAAGCTCCCAAGATTCCTCTCTCAATCCCCTCCCTAGCCTTTGGGATCAAACTACCAAGTAAGGGATTTCTTACTTTCTCAATTTTTTTCTAATTTTTTTTATGTTGTTATTATCTTTTGTTTTCAACTAAAAATGTTGGGATATGATGTCACACCTCCCCCATACATCCCTATTAATGTTTGGATGATAGTATACCTCTTTATCTCTCGTTAATTCCTCTAATTTACACTCGTTACCATGCTGAAATTCCATGAGGGATTTCTCTATCCTCTTTTAAGTCCAAGTAATTCTTTTGTATTATGAATATAAATTCCATTATGTTTGTTCAAACATGTATCTATATTACTATATTAAATTAAATTTCATGTAAACATGATGATAAACCCATTTCTCTCTCATCAACCATTTTCATGAATCCCTATATCACACTGTTATGCTTCCGAAATTACACTGTGTTTTTCCAAGCCAAGATCATTGTGTATTGAATAACATACCCATGTATCTATCAAGGTTATTCTCCTTTATGAACATATACTTATTTAATGGTAATTTTATGTATTTATTTTACATTTATTAAACATTTAATAACTTATGATTTTGATTGATTCCATGTTATATGATCCATGTGGCACACTTATGCATGAAATGAAATGGTTAAGAAGGGTACGCCCTGATAACACTCTAATGTGTTGGGTAAAGTATAGTATCATGATACATCATGTGAAATTGTTGTTGATCATGATAATTCAATTGTAATGATGTTTTAATCATGCATCATGTGCAATTATGGTTTACTCTGGCTCCATGTGCAATGAGACCTGGCTCATGCTAATTCTAGGTTATGTGTTATTGCCACATTTCCATGTTATGATTATCATGATTTATCATGCCTTTATGTTCATGATTATCTTGTGTTCTATTGATATTCCTATTGTCTAACACGTATTGTATTACTCATGTTATTCCATTATTATTCCCTTACTGGTCTTTATAGCTTACCCTTTTTATATGCATGTCCTCTGGTTATCCCATGCAATGATAAGTATGAGGGAATGTATTGGTCATGTAGAAGAATTTTTCAATAAATATGTTGTATTTCATGTTTTAAGTTGTTATAAAATGATCCTAAGACCCAAAGACACTATACTTATCGATATTATATGTTGTATTAAGAGAAGTTTATTTAATAAATCAAGTTTAAGTGTGTAATAAAGAGGAGGGTTATTATAATTGAGTCAGGTTTGAAGGATGTGGAATATGAAATAAGACAAATATACTCGGTTAATAATGATATCTCACCTTTCGACCAAATCCTTATAATTATACCTAAAGATTTTATAGCATTGATTTATGATTATAATAATTATTATGGGATATGTGTATGGAATTGTGGACGGTATTTTTGTAAGGATTATCTGAACCAAAAGGATTTATAGGTTTAATTAGAAGATGAGAGAGGGTTCCCCATTAAAATTAGGGGAGAAGAAAAACATAGAATGTTTTTAAATAAAGATATAACCCAATTTTAAACATAAAAAAGTCAATAAAATGGGTCATTATTGAAACTTAGATGATATAAGGTTGAAATATGGTGACAAAATATTATTTTTTTAACCGCAATCGATGTAATTGTTTTTACTCATTTTTAATTAATTATAAACAAAAAGTAAGTTTAACATATTTTATAATATAAATTACTCTAATCCCAAGTATTGAGTCTATTTTTCAAAATTTAATTCACAAAATAATCAGAATTTAATTTAAAATTAAACCCACAAATGCGATGAAAAATGGTTTCTCAAAGAAAATGTTTTTGTAAGTATAAAATGTTTTCATATCAAATTTCCACATAATATTGATTCAAATGACCCAATTTGAATTAATTATAACATAATTGAACTAATTTTACATTTTAAATGTTTTTTAAAAATTAAAATACTTAAAAAATTGTTGAAATAAAAAAATAGCTTTCAATAAATTAATATTTTTTACTATTCATTAAAAAAATATTTTTTTGAAATAAAAAAATAATCATAATATAATATTGACCATTTTATTATAAATATAAATTTCAATTTTTCAAATAGATTTTCTAATAATGGGAAAAATTAATTTTATTATTTGTTCACAAAAATAAATAATAATCATTTTTTTAGAAAAAGTATTTTCAAAGCCTATAAAGATTTTAACAAAGAAATTCAGTTCTTATTTATGAATTTTTTTATTCTTCATATATAATTTTCAAAATGTGGTTACTCCTATACTTACCACCAAATTTAACTTCTAGGTTATAATGTTCATGTATAATAATAATATTTTAATAATATATCGTAGTTCATTTAATCTCAGTGTTTCTTGTTATAAAATCTATAAATCATAATATTCTTTTAAAATGTCATGGTGTTACATTTCCCCCCATTTAAAAATTATGTCCTCAAAATTTTAACATATAGTTAATAATAAAGTTTTGGAAATTTGGAAATTTCTTTTGTAGAAAACCCACATCATAAGTAAAGTTGATAAAATATTCTCTTGAAAGAGAGATAGGGAAATACAATGGTTATATGGAATAACACATGACTATGTTTCCTAGTAGCATAACATTGGTGGGAGGAGAAAAATTTGGACATGGAATAAATGTTTAAATAATTATTTATAGTGATGAATATCATTGATTAAATGAAAATGAATGATCAATAAGAAGTTAACAACCATAATAACATAAATTTTTGATAAACTGAAAGACCATTCATTCATTAGATATGAAGGTAATATGAAAAAAAAATTACTTAAAGATCATTTTTCTATATTTGATGGATTAATTTAATATAATGCTGTAGAACACAAAAAAATTATAATTACATGTTATAATTTCATTTGTTAAACTCAATTTCATCATTTCATTATGGTTTGATCAACTTCCACTTCACCTCTTACTCTAAGGAATGAATATCCAATATAGATTTTTTACTCCATGATCATTAAAATTATAATTAAATAGATCATAATATCCATAAAATACTAAAATTTTATCCATCCTATATTTATTGAAACCATAATCATTATCACAAAGTAAGATAATACCCACCATTAATATGAATATATTAATCTCTCCAATTCAACCATAAAACATATGTTTTAATATATGAAATTATTAAATACAATTCTGTATACACCAATTAACCTCAACATTCAAAAATATCATTTTTTATATTTCAAAATTATCTTTCGTTTTAAACCACATGTTAGACTTAAGGCTTAAAAATACCTAAAATCAATGAATCATTTCCTAAAATATCATTACTCTCCTAAAAAGACTAAATATTAAAAAATATTTGATCATCCAGTATGTTTCATAAAATTGAATTTGAGAAAATTAAAACCTACCATTACATTATGTTGAAAACTTGAAGGTTATGCACCTTTATCACCCTTTATTTGTGGGTTCAAGCCTCATTGACTTTCCAAATATGATGACTTGTTTCCCAATATATGGGTTGTCATTTTGTAAACTATTTTAATATAATTCTTATAATGTTCATAAAAATATTATGAAAAACATAAAAAATAACATGAATCATCAAATAAATTTTTAATTACTAAATTATTCTATTAAAATTATTTACTCAACAAAATCAAATAATCATAATTGAATATAAATACCTTAATATAAAGAAAATATCAAAGATTATCCTTTCTTTAATCATGTTTTTTATTAAAAAATATCACCTTACCAATAAATAAAAATACTTGGTAATTTTTTCTCTTCAACATATTCATGAATATTCTTAAATAAAAACAACTACAAAACAATCCTTAGATATTTCATAATTCTTAATACCAGTATACCATTGATAAAAAATACTTCAACATCATGATTCTTGAGTTTTTACATGTAAATACTTAAATAATTCCACTTTAATGAAATTAATAACATAGGAACTTAGCAATTAATTCTTGTATCTGGGAATTGACTTGGATAATTAAAAAAATCCCCACATATATGATATTAATCTATCAGTTCTGTTTTAGGTTGAACATTATTACTTCGTGCCTTGTTAGTTGGACACAAAATTTTTCCTAAATAATTAGCTGCTTTTTTTCATTATTTCCCACACAAAATTCATCTTCCTATTCCATTTAGGAATTTTTTTGTGGTTCATATTCCTAATTTTTTAATGTGTAAAAAAATTAATCATCTTTTCTTTTTTATCTTTAACACTTGAAAATCCATGATATGTTATCCATATAGTATTTTATGTGTTTCTAAATGTTTCTATGTTCTAGATGTTCATCATAATTCTAGTATGATCATTTGGAATAATCATAAGATATTTAACAAACATTCCCACTATGTTAGGAATCTTATTATAGAAATCATTAAATTTTCAATTACATAAGTTTTTTTATTTCTTCTTTTATTTCCCATTATTAACTAAAAATAATAAAAGAGAAAATATGAGAATAAATTAACATAAAAAAGGTTAATCTTATAGACTATAAGAAATAACTTATAAATGATAAGTATATACGAAATTATGGGTCTCTAGGTTTATACATTTTTTTATAAATGGTAATGATTCCTCTTATATTTTCTAACATCACAATTTTTTCAACTCCTTAATAATGGTTCATAGAGTGTTTTTAGAATTCCCATGAATATCCCTCAAGAGTGTCGAACTAGGGGTGTAAAAAGGCCCATTTTTATACATAGGGTGATGATGAATCCAATATTAATGCACTATTATCTGTGTTATTGACCCTTGATACAATTTTTGTAGAGCCACATCAACTTGTAGTATCCAAACATGAATGTAATTACTTGGTGTCAACTTATTTTATACTTCACCAAAATAACAAGATATTTTTATAAACATAGATTTGTCCTTATACTTGTCCCTTGGGAACTCCCAAAATTATTCTTTTCCTAATCCATAAAAATAACAATACCTTACTTGGATTCCAACTAAAATGACCTCTTCCTTTTACACATATTATTAAATAATTTTTAACATAAACATCTATTACATACAACCCAATGATCCTAATGCTTAGTTTCTATGGAAAACATGGTTCATAATATATAAAAGTGATTCTAAAATAATACTTATTTATATTATTCTATATAATGAGCTTCGGGATCCTAAAATTATATGGGATAACCTAGGGAATACATAGAAAAAATGTGTGATTTAAACATCATAGTTAGGGAATAAATATAATAAGGAAAAATAACATGGGAGTAAATGGTATAACATGATATCATAAATGATAAGGCTCAAGGATAACTATAAAGGATAATAACATAAATAACGTGTTATAGTATTATTATTTCCTCATATAAAATGTGGAAGAAATATATAACATGACATAAATATGAGTCAAGGTTAATTTCATAGACAACATCACATGGTGGACAAAGTCCCATAATGGATTATATTTACTACCAAATCCTATAATTGATGACTCAACAAATGAATTAGGGAACTATTTGAGTATTCCCATTATAACATGTTCATGATTATATATACCACAAAAAAATAAATCATACATAAGTAATAAACATAAGACTTACACATGCAATGAAATGAGTTGCATAATATTCTCTCGTATTATAATCAATGGAATTTAATAATGATGGAATTTGAGAAATGAACATAAGGCATGTATTACCCCTTAAAATTAAAGAATAATATGTTATATACATTTAGAGACATATATAAATAATTTTTAAGCAATACATAACATCAAAGGTTATCATTCGTGGTGAAAATGTCATTAAATGATTACAAGGAATATTTCTTGAGAAAATATCCTTTTTAATATAAAATCACTTCATAAAAATAAAAAAGTCAAAATATTATAGAAAAATATTTCCATAAAAATAACCACAGAAAATTTTAAAGGAATCTATAAAGATTTGAGTGGCCATGATGGTGGTTAATTCCATATATGTAGTATAAGTTCAAAAAAACAATCATTTCATGCCATTGTAAAACGGTTAAAAAGGTGAATCGTTTCGAAGACTAAAATAATATTCCATTCAAATTATTTTTTTAAAATTCAATCATGGTTAAAATTTTCTATAATAAAAATTTTGAGTAAGTTTAAAAATAATATTAAAAATATTTTCAGAAAGCATAGATATAAAAGAAAAAGGATTTTTTATCAAATAGAAAATTGAAGCCAACTTCTATTAAAAACAATTTCTCAGTCATTTTATGTACCAAAAAATGGTACTATTAAATAATTATTTCATTAATAAAAAAGATACTAAAATGAAATTTTTTTATATAATGATAAAATTATTTCTTATAACATAAATTCATTCATAAACAATCCGAATTAAAATGAGATTAAAACATAAACCCTTACCACTTTTGTAACTATTGAATCATAAATCCCATGAATTATTTAAATGAATTGTAACATTAAATATATTTAATTATAATGTATTATTGAAATAATTTTTAATTGTTCAGTATATACACCCATGAAAATAAATTATGTGCTTAAAAGAACATTTGTCTCGAAGAATGATGTTTTGAGATAAAACCCTTACCCCGAGTTCAATAATTTTCAAGAATGTCTTTTATCTTATTTATAATAAAATTATATCATTTATTTTTTTCAATGTGAAAATTATATATGTTTTATACCATATAATTAAACCATTTAATTCATTTATTTTATTTATTTTTTTAATTAAAAAATTAGGTATGTTCACATCAGGTGTTTTAAGAACACCCCGTTTATAATTTCAAAACAACATCAGTGTGTTGACCATAATCAAAGGAATAATTATTTCATTATTTAAAAAATAATAGTCATGAAATAATTATAATTTTTATACATAAATTATATTTTTTTAAAATAATGATTTATGGTTATGAAAATTTATTTATATTATAATCATGGAGACAATAATTCGTTCGTATGCATGTATACCATTTAACATTTTAAACGATCATAATGAAAAAAAGATACTTTTTATTTTATCATTAATTATTGATAATTAAATGTTAAATATCATATTATTTATTGAAATATAATTAAATTTATCATCTATGTGACATCGTATTAAGAGAAAGAATCATATTACTTCGCGGGGCAGTAGTCTACTATACATACAAAAGACACTATCATTATTCAATGTATAGAAATGTATAAATTTATATGATAAATTAATATTACATAATTGTTAATATTACTATAATATCATATAAAGTAAATTAAATCTTTCTTCTTGAATTACTATGAAAGGAAATTATGGAAAATTAATTACATCGATTCGCGAGCACACGCGAATTATTGTTCCACATCACATTTGTTGGATGTGGGGATGGTTTTATATAATGAAAAATAAATAATAAAATATTACCATATTTAATATAATATAATTATTATATATTCATGATTTATCAATATTTTATGGATTTTGATGAATAAAGAAAACAAATATACTTGGTTAAAAATGATACCTCTTCTTCTGACCACCTCTTTATGATTATATGTAAATCCTTCATATATATTATTTTTGATCAAAACAATTATTCTACAATATTGGGAGAGAATATTTTATGTTATTGGGTTATGATATAGCTAAAGAAAGTTTTTTATAAGTGTTAATATGGGAGGATAGGTGGTTCCCTTTTATAAGTGGGGGAGAGGACACACATAGATGTTTTCAAAATAAAAAGTTATAACCATGTTTGAAACACGTAAAAAAGAAAAAAAAATTGATCATATATAAATATTAGATGACATAAGATCAAATTATTTCTATAAAATTGTATTGTGGTAAGTTTTTATACCATTTTAACCCTTATATATTTAGATTAACCCCCAGTAAATCTGTTTTAACCTTAATTTTGGTAATTAATTTTTACTTATTTTAATATTAATTTTGACCAAAAATTATAATTACTTTATTGTATGTTATTAATCATTCAGTTTAAAAATATTTATTCCATTTTTTCAAATTCTAATCACATAAGTTGAAGGATTTAATTGAAAATTTAACCCAAAGATGTGATGAACAAATGTTTTTTGCAAAAAAAAATCTATAAGTATAGAATTTTTTATATCAAAATTAAAAATGAAATTGATTCTAATGACCTAAATTGGATTAATAATAACATAATATAACTAATATTTATTTTAAAACATCTTAAATACATAAAATTTAACTTATTTTAATGAAAGTACTATTTTAAATAAAAACTAGTATTTTTCATTATTTAATAAAAAATAATAATTTTTTGAAAAATAAATTAAATTTATCCTAAGATTATTATTACACGTTGATTAAAAAAAGGAATTTTGTTCTTGTATATTTCCCAAATAAGGAAGAAAAAAATTTATCCTTTCATCACAAAATTTTAAAAAAACATTTTTTGAGAAAAAGTGTTTTTGAAGCCTATAAAACCATTTCCAAATAAAGAAGTACATATTTATCAATGTATTTTACTTATATTTCAACATAATTTTTAAAATTGGTTTGTTAATATTTATAATTCAAAATTATTTGTCTAGGATATAACAGTAATGCTTAAATAATAATATTTTAATAATATGTCATTGTTTTTTAATCTCAGTGTTCTGTGGTGTAAACGATATCAAACACAGCGATCTTTTAAAATATAAGGGGTTAATTATATCATTTTGTAATTTCAAATTTTATTATATTAAAAGTAATTCCACAGCTCAATGTGGAAAAATTAGGATTATATCTTCATCCCCTGTACAGGCATCGTAGTGTTCTGTGGTCCTTACAACTAATTTCAGGTTGAGGATATGACAAGATAGATCAGGAATTATCCAAGTGTTTCATGATCAAGAAAATTGTTTTCTGTAGAGTATAAGTCCCATGACTGATCTGTTCAATAGTAATGCAGATCTATTATTTGGTTCTGCTCTGAGTAGCGGTAGATCCTTGTGAATTTATTTTATTTTATTTTATCTTGTATATGTGGCTATAACAGTAGGTGGTCGGTTCCTACTTTTTTTATTTGTGATTATGTATTCCACATTTCATTTAATAAAGATTATTTATATTTCAGAAATTAATTTATTCACACTTTAATGATTAGTATCGTATATTTTTCTGGGTGATTTTTTGGTTTTTATTAAACTCTAATCTGGGGTCATAGTGTCCCCATTGAATCACATTTCCCCATTACTAATAGTCGGTATCCTCTAGCATATGGGGAGGTGTTATTGAGGCCTTATCGTGAGCCTGATAAGGTGGAGGGTTGGTTGACTCGGGATGGTTTGTGACATTCAATTTCAATTAAAATATTGATAGGGATCACTAATATGCATCCACTATACTCCCTCATAGGTGGAGTATTTATGGATTGAACAGAATCAATATATACTCAGGATGGATTCTCCTACCTTCCATGACATACAAGTCTCTTTGTTTGTAAAATGATGAGGATAAAGAGAGATAAAACTGTGCAAAAATATCTATTTTTTTGTGTAGTCTTAAACTCAAACCATTTAAACAGTATAAGTCCCTTATATAGATTATAGTATGTCTCTGTGAGTTTTCTAATATATATTAAACTTTTTAGTAAATTATGGGTGCTTAAAATGGTCATAACACCTCTAATTACCCCACCTTAATCACACTTATGCATTATATATTCTTCTCATGAATTTTACATATTAAACATCTAATTTTAATCATATATTATATATAATATTTCGTGGTTGTCTTACTATAAATTCATAATGAAATTCATTCATGTTTTAGAATATGCTTGGATTTGAAATTTCATTGTTTCTACAAATAATGTCTTATAATATATTCATATCTTCCATTATGATATGGCCAATATAAATCATATAAATGTATATATTTAAGGAATATCTGTGTCATATGGATATTTGAAGGTGTTACACATAGAAATTATGATTATAATAAATTATATTCATTTAAATCATAAATGAACCAGAAATCAAACTTGATTTGATTTGGGTTATTTATGAAACATTTTTATTAAAATTATATGAGGATTAGTTGTCCCTCATGTGAAGAGGAATGTGTATAGAACAAATATATCATTGTTTTTATCTTGTTTTTATGTTCATTTTGAGTATTTTTATTTATATTTTAGATGTTGTATGATCATTTGTAGAACATTTATGGATTTAGAAATAAAATCATAATTGTGTAAATCCATTAAAAGTGTAAAAAAGGTCTAATATGCCAATTTTTTTATTTGTAACATAGATTAATTTTCAATATCATTTAAAATTACATTATAAATTTGGTATTTAGATTAGTTATTTTAACTAACATAATGAATCTTTATTTTACATTAATTATTATAAAAATATCCACAGAAAACACCTCGAAAATTTATACTCATTAATTTTTTAAATTTATTATTTTATAATAGATATTAAATCACCTTCTTCCACTAGCTATTTAAAATAACTATTATGAAAAAAGAATTTCATTACATTGATTATAAAATAACTGACATAAAAAATCTATTTAGAAAATATTTTTGAATTTCATATCACCCAACCCATAATAGACCATAAACAAGTAGAAATTTCAAAAATAGTACTAGAAAACAAAAGAAATTTGAAAATCTAAAAAAAATATTTTCATCACACTTTTTCTTAAAATTATAATAATATTAAAATTTTAAATTTAAACTTCAAAATCTATAATGAAAATGGAGATACACTAAAACTGAATCAAATATGTAACTCAATCTTCGCATTCTCCTAATAAATATTTTATCAAATTTCACTTATAAGTTCAATGATCATCAAAAATATTATGAATTAAAAGGAATGTATTGAATATTCATTCATTATATATTTAAAAGATAAATAAAATGAAATATTAAAATAAAATCTAACCATCTGGAAATTTGTAATTACTATAGTTCTAATTATTTCATACATAAATATTATAATATAATATCCACATTTGATTAATCCTTCTTTATAATGAAATTTCTATTTATGAAGATGTTATCATTTTAAAATGAAATCATTTCAATTATCTATTAAATTATAGTATTATAAATGAATCCATATTTTCATGCACATATTTAATATGTTTTTTCCTCATTCCTATTGACTGGTTTTAAAAACCCCATTACATATTTGAAAATGATAAGTATAAAATAAAATAATAATATTATAACACATGTGTATTAAAATAATCAAACATTATTCTCTGACATTTCATAAAATCTCTCACAAGAATCCATGGATAAATAACAAATATAAAGTTTTATTCTTATGTGAAAAAATATACAACATCTAATAGATATTAATATACTAAAATATTATGTTAATGGATTTTTAATTAATAAAAATTAAAATATATGAAATATATGTTCCATTCCCATCAAGAAAAGGAATAATCGAAACTAAATTGAAATTTCGAAATCATTCATGAAAAGTTGTTCTTTATTCACACTTCATTTTCATCACTATTGGAAAGATAAATTTAATTTACATGAATTTATAAACTATAATTTTATCATAATAAATAAAAAGAGTATAAATATTCCATATAAAGAATAGTTCTTATGTTTGAAAAAAATTGATATAATTTTTGTAAATATGATAGTAGCATAAATAAAAAAGACATGAATAACTATAATTCAATAAATATAAGATGTTATAAGATTCTAGATATATCTATAGAAAATAATCACAATAATAATAATAAAAGAAAGGTCATTACTCATTTTACATCTCATAAACATCTAATAACATAAATTAGAATGTTCGTGATTTAGAAAATCCTTCAAAAAAAAATGCATAGTCGAAGGGGCCACCACATGTTATTGTACTCTATAAAATATTGAGTTACCTTTAATGTATTACTATAACATATATATATATAATAAAATATTAAAAAAAATTAACACCAATATAAAACATAGGATATAACATATGAACACCTATGTTATATATTTTTATATATTTCTAGTTGTCCAGATTAAATAATTTCAGACAATTTTTCCGACTATAGAAATATCATATGTAATTAATGGTAATATAGTCAATACATATATAACATCTTATATCATTACCCTAAAACAATCTATATCCCTAAATTGATGATATAGGGTATCCCTAATATAATATATGATCCCATATTATACAATATTATATTATTTATCACTATTATATAACTCAATGTATATGGGAAACTCTGGAAGAGAAGGTGTAAGAGTTGGATATGAAGGTGGAGGTGGAGGAGTGGGATATGAATATGGAGGTGAAAGAGTGGTATATGAATCCCCAAATAGTGTTAGTATTTCAGAAAACATCAACTGTAACAATGATATAATCAACTTATCTACCATCTCACCCATATCCTAAAATTTATATTCAACAGCATATATTTCTGCTTTATATACATCATCCCTTAAATAATTTACCGAATGAACCAATCATTTTTTTAACTAATACACCCACCTTATATCCTAAAATTTGACATGGGTGTTTCAGATTTCTTATTAGGTTAGAAAAATATCCTTACCACCCTCAGGTATAAGGGCCTCTACAGTGTTATTCTCCTCAAGTGCTTCCTGTATAAAATATTTGAAAACTTTATAAGTGAATTAAAAAATATAAAGAGTTTAAAAATAACATAAAACATAAATAAAGTCATATAATCTTATCAGTTATATTATTTGACTCTTCTAAAATATATTTTCCCTTTCTGTTTATCTGATCCCTTTTATAATTTTTCTTATCTAAATAGGTGAGAGTAGGGGAATTATTTATAGATCTGGAAGACTTATATCTTAATTTCTCAAAAAAAATTTGGAAATTTCTTATTCTTATAATAAATGATAACCTCTAGGATATTAATTATGAGTGTATACAATAATTTATTGGATCTCTAGATGATATATCCTCAATTTATGATAATTAAAGATAGACAATAACTAATATGACCATTTTCAATGATTATATAATTTTTCGTGAAATGGAATTTCACATACTAAAAGTGATTCTTTCAATATAGATTCAGTAAACTTATTTCATATATCATAATCTTGAAAATCATATATATCATATGGATTTTTATATTTTTTTGAACAAAAAATTGAAATCATGTGTTATGATTATTTTAAAATCCCCAATCTCATACCAGTGAATTAATAATAAATATTCTTACTAAAATGGTTTCCCATAACTAAATCCTATCATATTGTCGAAACATCTAAAAAAAATTAATGTACTTACTTTATCATGATATTATATAGAAATAATTTTTTTAAAATACTTTGAATTTATAACCCTATGATTTTAATTACAATAAAACATGATATATATCCACTAGTCCTAGCTATAAGAAACTGATAGTTTTTTTTAATATGTGAAATCATGTTTACCCACCCCGGAATCTATATCTTTCCCAGTGGAAGTAGAAAGATCCTATACAGAGGAATGGAATGAAACGTCAATAAATGGATTGTAGGGTCCGACCTCAAATATTGAGGTGAAGTAACTATTTAATATAATATTATCACATAGATAAAATTTAAAAAAATATGTTATATATTACATTAATATAACTATTACATTTAATATTAAAGAAAAAGAATGAAAATTAATCCAATAAAAACTAATCTAAATTAATTACATTTTTATTCATATTAATTAAATTAATTACGAAAATTTATATAAAATATTGAAAAAATTTATGAAACAAGAAATGAAATATATAGAAGAAAATAATTTTATAAAATATTAAATTAATTAATTTTTTTATATAAATGTAAATAAATAATTGTAAAACTATTCAAAAAAACTACACATACTGATTATCATTTTCATTAGATTAGATAAAAATAATGATAAATAATATTGAAACATTTATGACACATAAAATGATACATAGAAAAGAAAAAAACTATTATAGATTATAAGAATCCAAATATTACGTATAAAATTTTATAATAATTGGAAAATAATATAAACATAACTAATCTAAACTAACTTTTTAACATATTCATTTGAGTAGTTAATAATAATGATTAAAAATATTGATAACATTTATGAAAAATGAAATTATAATTAGAGAAGAGAATAAATATTAGGTAAAAAAGTATAGAAATTTAATATTTATATATATAATTGAATTACAATAAAATGTTAAAAAAACTAAAATAAGTAATTAGTTTATAATATTTTTTAAAATATGTGACTTAACTAAAATATAAAATTATAAATAGTATCTCTATCATTTTCAAAAAATAATTACATATCAAACAAGAAATATCTATATATCACCTATAATATTCTTATGTTATAAAATTGTTGATTTCCCATATTCTTTCATTACGATCATTTTATATGGAACAACCCATTTCTATGACATGTTCATCGGTATCCTTTAATAATATTTCCTTATATGTTGTGATGTCAAATAATTCAGAAACTTTTTGATTTTTTTCACCAAAAAACTATTTTTTCTATTAAAATGATAAAAACAAATCATTCTAATGATCAAGAGCATAAAAATTTGTTTTTATATTTTTCAATAGTAAAAGGTTCCTCTTTTTATTCAAATATATTTATATATTCTAGTGTCATACAAAATTCATCGTGTTTAGAAATATTGTTTACAATATACTCTTTATAGTTAAACACATGAACTCAACATTTCCTAAAATCAATCTCCCATATTTATTCAATAACTCCCTAATATTAACATTATGTCGAGATTGTGTTTTTTTAATTTTAACTCAAAAATTACATTACTTTTGTGAACACCAATATATTGTTATTGTGAACTACACTTTTTATTATCATATTCTATAAAACATTATAGCCCTTACTGTGATAAACTATACATGTTATCACATTTAATCATGTGCCACTCATTTACTATTTATTATTTTTGACACATCAAATCTATCATGCATGATCTGTTTGAACAATGTAAAGAAATATTTGTTTCTCACTCAATACCCACATATCATTCTTATTGAGATAAAATTATTTTAAAAAATTAATATTTGATCTTATATATGGATAATCATCATATATCTTATCTAATATGCATAAATTTTCTTGTTTTATTTATTTATATATCAATGATTTTGTTTTCATTTTTTAAATCCACTTTTCCCAAAAACTAACTTATTCAATGTGACATAAAGGAAAAATTATATACTATAAAATTGAAAATTAGCCTAAAACTCTTCCACATCTTTAGAAATATACATCACAATAATGAAGTCTTCTAGTAAATATGGATTTGATATATACCCCCATCAATATCATTATATGCCTTTCAAAATGATATATATAGAAAATATATATGAGACCACAAAGAATTAGATCTCATAAAAAATGAACAATTAAATACACTATGATATAAAAAAATAAAATTTGATTGTACACTTACTGATGAAAAAGAATATAGACTCATTTTTCAAAAAATTATTCAATGAATTCAAATATATATCTTTGATATAAATTAAATTAAAAAGTAACTCACTTTGATGAAAATAAATCTAAGGAGGATTTTTAAAATTCTAAGAAATGAAATTGGTAGGAGCTATTTCATCAATACATGAAAATCGTGATATTTCATGATAATTAACATCAAATATTTTAGCTGTTCATGTTTTTGTTAAACATAAAGAATAACCCTAATGCACTTCGATAACATAGATGCACTAGAAATAGAATTTTCCCCTATTGAATTATGTATGAAAATACAATGGAATGTATGTTTATTTTTCATTAGGAGTAAGATCTAACTCTAAAGTTATTCTAATTGATAATAAATCAAATCTTACATTCAAATCATCTATAACATTTCCCTTAAAATATAATAATGTTATTATAAAAATATCATAGATATTATACTCAACATAAATCAATTAAATGATATGTTTTATCTCATGATATCCCCAATCTGGATCCTTAAAAAAATATTGATCATTTATTCTATATATTTCTATCATTACCTAATATTTATATCATTAAAAATATGAAATAAATGATTTTAAACATCTCAAAATATTGGCATGTTGAAATTAAATTTAGAGGATATCATATTCTTGTAAGTCATTGAAGGCCTTTTTTGAAATTTTATATGAATGATCCATGGAATAATACTTTTGCTTACCCATTTACACTACTTTTATCCCATATTATATTTGAAATAATAAAGTCCCTTATTCATAAATTGCATAATATTTATTCCCCTTTACACTGTATCTATATAAATTTTTACTTACTGGGAAGTTGTTTATAGTAAACATAAACATTACAAGTAATTGAAAATATCGATTTTAATCAGTATCATAAAATCTAATACCTTCTTCCCATATGAGTTTTAAATTATAAAAAAATAATGAAAATTAAACATCAATATCATTTCATGGTAATTTTTATAATGTCTCAAATTTTCTATATATTATTTTAAAATATTGTATAGATTGTTTTCATGACCATGCGATGAGATGGCATGCGATTCCAAGACCCGACATTAACAGAATAAATGATTTAGTTATATTAAATATATTAAATATCACTTGAATTTGGTTCTCACAAATACAGTGAAATAACTTCTAAATGGATAGTAGGATCAGAAATATGAAGGCATCATTGAGTTCAGATTGGCAGTTTTACCATAGGTGTGACGTGAATTTTTTCAATGCGGTGAATTTGAGGAAAAGTCATCAAGGGAATTAAAGTGAATAAATTTTTTGATGAAATTATTTTATTTCATTTGTGCTGATTTTGTGACTAATAATATTTAAATATATTATTATTGATGATTTCTAGGGTTAGCTGCAAAAACTAAGAAACATTGGAGAGCTATGAGAGGGAGCATTAAGGATGCCCTCTCAAGTGAATGATGACAGATCGTGGATTGAAGATTGATGCATCCTCATATTTGATAGATCATGGAAATGACAACGATGAAGACTCATTTGTTCTTTATCCCTGATTGAACCGAATTGAGTTAGGAAGTTTTTTTATGTGGATTCTTCTTTATTCTTAATTCATACGATGAACATAGAACAATCAATGAACATATTGATCTTTGGATTGATCATCTTGCATGATGGGTATAATTTCAGAACGATTTGTGAGAATTACATTGAATATCTTCATTTTTCGTCTTATATAGATGAATCAAGATTAACATGAACATCTATAGAGGTTTGTTCCTCTCAATTGTTATTTTTATTTTCTCTCCCTGTTCATCATTCAACGTGGGTGTTCATTATTTGGTCAGATTCTCGAATATTCCTGATCAATAAATCATGGTTCACCTATTTCTTGGTGCATCAATCTAATATATGGGATTTAAGATTGGAAAGGCATGATGGATGTGAAAATATAGTGATCGAGTTATTTTGAAGAAGTATGATTCCCGATTTCTTTTTTCTTTTGTGTTCTTAGGCGAGAATCAAAGAACAAAAATGTTATCTGATTTATGAGTATATCAAGTGGTGGAATATGTTGTTTAACGATGGCGAAACATGGAAGAAAATGGATCATTAGTTTTATGGGAAGGAGACCACCAGATAGAATGGTGGAGAATCGGGTTTGGTGTACAGAGGAAGAATATGGGATTCTAGAAAATCCCACAGTGCACAGCGTGTAATCTGGGATTGCATAGCATGTGGGACCCCTTTAATGACATCTAGGTGTTTTGGATGAAGACAATAAACATGCTCCATATGACCACTATCACATGGAATGTGATCATTCCCAGTTTACTCTATATGAAATTCATAGATTACATAGACACAGGTTGGAGTACACGGTCATGGCCATGTCCTGTATTCCCACGTGGACATGGATTGTCATACACGAACATATACACGGGCATAGATTTGGTACATGAACATGTCTAGGAAACACATGAATTATATTTACTATCCCTATAGGACTTTTAATCCTTCTACATGACATGTGTTTTGATACTACTTGTTGTGTGAGCCTTTTCCACATGGACTTCACTTGTGATAGTTTGACATGATATATTCCCATTGGGACATGATGTTTACTCCCTTCAAGAGTGATTGAGGATTTCTATATTCTTATTATGGACCATTATAGGTAGAGTGTGTTCCATTGGTTTTTTCCATTTAGGGTATTGTGTATCATTATATCCACATCACTGAATTGTGATCCCATCTAGAGGATGAATCTTAGATAGAGTTGTGTTATCCCTCTCTGATACTAGAGTGTAATACTCTATCATCTTTAGTTATCTAGTTGGAGTTTTAGGAAATAAAATGACCTCCCTAAGTATATCCTTGATCCTTTATCAATAAAATTACTCCATTAGGGTTGGTGGAATCATTTATTTACGATTTCATATATAGGGGTTTGGTCAAGATTATGTTCCTGGTGCCCCCCAGTAGTATTGGGTGTGACACCTATCTTTTTTATCAAAGTCTTATTAGAAAATTTCCTTCTCAATTAGTGGGGACCAATGTGAAATACCTCTATTTTGTGAGTCTTCGATGATAGCATGGCACATCGAGTGAGTTATCCCAAAATGAGCATTTATTTGAGTAGAATCATGTGACTGATAGTTGGTTATGACATCCTAATTGTGCAGTGTCTTTCCTCTATATATCTGGTTGTTTATATTATAATTTTATTTTTATATCTTGTATTGAGTTGAATATAATTGGAGTTTTGTGTTTAGTGTTTTCAGGGTGTTCTACCAAGTATTTTTATACTCACATATACAGGGGATTTGATCACATGTGTCATGTCTTATGCATAGGACAACCTTTTTAATGGTGTCCTTGGATGACATGGAGTGGGTGGAGCATAGCTGGAGCTTGACAGACTGAGGTGCTCATCGAGATCATTCATTAAACTTAGTCCTCACCCTTGGAGAAGATTGGACTATTGATAGTTTTTTATTTTTCTATTTTGTCCCCTTTTCCATTTTCAATATATTAATGGAGTAATCTATTGTGGGATCGTATATGTATTCCTAAATTGTATTAGTTTCATTACATTTCATCATTTTTTGGTCGTTGATATTTTTACATGTGTAAAGGTACTACAGAAAAATGCCTTTCATTTTTGGGATATTCCTACTCGATAGATGTCTATAGCCCCTATCTTATTGAATGTAGGCTTAGGGTAGTCATGGGTTGGACATCAGAGGATTAGGTTGTGAAAAAGTTGTATCAAAGCCAGGTTAATTCTACTTTAGGACTGAGAGATAACAAGATTTGTTTGTGAAAAAAAAATTAGTGTTTCATGTTTGGATTTCAAGCCATGGATGCTAGTGTTGGTGTCGAGGTTAATGTATCCATACACTAGGACTCTGATCACAATTCCTTAAACATGGTACATTTAAACATTTTATTGTGGTGAAATGTTTTAGAACATGCATCATATAGGCATGGGGTGTGCTTTCCATGTCTTTCTTAAGTCATCTCCCTATATATACTATTTTGAACATGGTTCATCTTGCTTTATCATAGGATGCATCCATAAGGATATACATCATATATTCTACTACGTGATCACAAGGATGATCCAATTAGTGATGAGGAATTGGTATATTGTCTTGTATCGGAGATAGCACCTTTATATTTACTTGTTATACCACCGCCCGTCGAGTAGTAGGTGGCACCAGCACTCCTAGATGAGTATACACGCAGGCTGAGTGAATTTCAAGTCCTTCAAAGCTAGAGAACTCACATACTTCGGGGTGAACTAGACCTCTAGGTGGATGATGACTAGCTAGAGGTAGTCACTTGTTTTCCTGCATTGGGAGGATTCTTTTTGATCAGATAGAATTTTTTTCAAGGATTATTCTTCAGGGCACTATGGGATGATGTTAAATCATGGTGACTTAGTCACATTATGAGATAGATCTATCCTAGATAGCCTTTGAGATTCTCATTATATAGGAGTTATATTCATCCAAATTTCAAACAATAAACATATAGTAGCTACTACATTTGCAGCATGGAAGTATGATTGTGGTGAAGTATTCAACATGGTTTATTGATCTCTCACATTACTCCTTGTATATGGTATGAGACACGTTTTTTGGGAATCAGACCTTTAAACAGGGCTTGTTTCAAGACATCAGGGCTTCAATGGTATTTATTAACTTTTACACCTATATTGGAGTGCTTGAGAGAGCCCTATTGGTAGAATTATTTAATGTATAGAAAATACTATTAGTGGGAGCAATAAATGGGAACCTGGTAGCAGAGACCTCTAAAGCAGGTTGTCGAGTGAAGTTAAAAGGATCCCAATGGGTCCAATTATTTATGAGGTGATCCCATGAATCATGTTCAATGTTTCATGGCTCTTAGGGTGGCTGAAATCATCTGAGGGATGAAGAGGTGTTTCTCTTTTGATGGTTGGGAATAGCAGGCATGAGATTTCATGACCCATCGTATAGCTTATCAGAAGGTGTATGAGGGAATTCTCAGATATTGATAGAGGTATGATAATAGTGGTGTATTGGGTGGATTAAATGCTATAGGGAATTGATTTAAGTAGGAGGTGGTCATAGGGTTGACCTATTACGAACACCACCCCCAGGTAGTCCACACTAGACTCAGGGAGATGGTGTGTAAGGATGTGGGAAGCAATAAGCTATAGAGTCTTATTATTCTGTTTCTATAGAGATGATAATAGGTAAGATATTTATCTTTATTAGTTTAGTAATAGTATTGATAGACATAGGCCCTAGCCAATCCTTACATGCCACTTTTCTGGATTGAAACATTGAGATTCAAGTAGAGATTTTGACTCAACCTTTGAGGATAGAGACTATGATCGGCAGCGACTCAAGAAATTTCTCACTTGTGAAAACATTGTAAAATGACTCTTGAATGTGAGAGTTTTTTGGGATCTCGTTATTACAATAATGATTCCTTATAGCGTTATCTTAGGAATGGATGAGTTGCCTACAATTCTTTCCTCGATTGATTTTTAAAAAAAAATGTATGTGGTGTGTCAATAGTAACGGAACTAGTTTTATCTTTTTTGTGCAAAAATGAAATCTATGGGAGATTATAATGTTCTTGGGAATTGAAGAGCACAAAGAATTACTCACTGGTTATCCAACATGTATCTGGGGCCAGTGGATGCTTTGGGCTATAATTTTCTTATTGTAGTGGAAGAATATAAGGAAATCATTCATGAGGACATAACAGGTTTACCTCCCCACCAAGAGGTAGATTTTTTTTATTTCCTTACATCCTGGTATAACACCGATATCTACACTAGAATATTGGATATCTCTTATAAGGATTTGATGATTGAGGATGTAGTTAAATGAATTTCAAGAGAAGTGCTTCATGAGACATAGTATTTCCCCTTGTGCAGCCCCAGTGTTGTTTTCCCCAAAGGCAGACATGTGCTTCAGGTTATGTGTGGATTAAAGGCACATGAACTAGGTGACCACGGAAAACAAGTATCCAGTACGAAGAATGGATGACCTATTTGATTAGTTAAAATTGTTGTATTGTTTCTCAATGATTTCTCTTACATCAGACTATAACTAGCTGTAAGTGTGGGAAAAGGATATACCGAAGATAGCCTCCAGATGTCGTTACTATCACTATGAGTACTTAGTGATTCCCAATGGCATGATGAACACCCAAAAAGTTTTAATGGGACACATGAATTATATCACCCATACATTTGAGGATCAGTTTTTGGTATTCTTTAGTGATGACATCCTAGTATATTCAGCGTGTGAGAAGCACATGAGACACTTGAGGATGATCATGGATAGACTCTGAGAGCACCAGATTTACTGTAAGCTCTCATAGTGTCTGTTTTGAATTTGTGAGGTTCACTTTCTGGGACACATGGTCTCAGAGTCTGATGTGGCAACCGATTCAATGACAGTTGAGGTACTGCTTGATTAGGATCCACCCAAGAGTTTAACTAATGTGAAATGTTTCCATGGATTGGTTTGGTATTATCCGAGGTTAGTACCCAAATTCCCCAAAGTGGAAACACACTTGACAGCCTTGACCAGGAACGGGAACCCTTTTTTTATGGTAAAGTGACAATAGATATTTTAGTAATTGAGGTAGATGTTTATGAGAGCTCCCATCCTGAATTTATCAAAGGAGGTTGTCGAGTACATAGTGTTATACGATGTATCGGGTAGCATATACGGTTGTGTTATGATGTAGAGGAAATATGTTTGTGCCTATGTTTCACACAAGTTGGGAAAACATGAGCATAACTATGTGACCCATGACCATAAGATAATAGTGGTATTTTTCTCATTTAATATGTGGAAACACTACCTGATCGCTGATTATCTTATCTTATACTCTCACTACGAGAGTATCAAGTATATATTCACTTTGAAGGATATTAACTTGAGATATAATTTATGGATAGTGTTCCTCTATGACTATGAATTTAATATTGTCCATACTCCTAGGAATGGGAATGTTGTGGACGACATGCTCAATAGAAGATCATATTCTCATTTGTTGGTCGATGAGTCAGAGTAGTTATCCTCGTTGAAGTTTTCCTTTATAAGTAGGGATAGTTATTCATATCTTCAGTTGATGGTTGTTAACCCACTTCTTCTATAATGTTTTAGAAATGCTGAACATAGTGATTCTGAATGTGAGACCTTACATAAGTAAATATTCAACGGACATACTCTAGTTTGATATTATAAAGTTTTGGATTAGTCCATCAACGTCACAGGATGGTCAGTGGTAAATTTGACCTTGTTAGAGGTGTTGTTGGGGGAGTTTCATAATACTCCTTTGGTGGTACATCCAAATGTTAAAAAGATGTACAAGAACCTCTGATGTTAGCTTTTCTGGCCAGGAATAAGGAAAGGAGTTTAAGAGATTGAAATCTGGTGTTAGTTTTTTTGGGTACGTTCAGTAAACGTATGTGCTGGTTTTTCTATCTTTTGAACCAGTACTCGGAATTGAAATCTGAGGACACAGATGAACTCACAGAGCAGGTAATTGTTTAAGGTGACCCTTACCGTAGTTACATTTTATGTGGGTTGAATGTTAAAAATTGGGGTTTAATTAAGAAGTTAAATAAAATGGTTTATAATGATTTTATAAATCTATGGAAGTCATGTCCTCCCATGGGAGGTTATTGGTGGGGCCCACAGCAACCTAACGTCCCATGTGTGGATATTTGAGAGGGGGGCCCACACGAGCCCCAACCTTTTATCTCCCATAACTCTCCTCAAACTCCCCAATTAATTCCCTTTCCTTTATTACGACAACCTCTTTATTTATGACTTCTCTTCACCTCCCCCTCTCTCTCTCTTTAAATGTTTACCAACACATGTTAATTAATGAGATCAACATCATTTATTAATTAATTAAATTGTTGATTTTTGAATTACTCGTGTGATTAAAGTAATATCTTAGCTATTATATTTTTTTTGCACTTGTTTGTGTTGGATCTTTGTGGGAGCTCTGGAGAAATAGAGAAGGGCGTTCTTCTCTCAAAGAAATAACATCATCCTTCCAATTCAGAACCGCCAAGGAATGTCATCATCACCTTCAACCTTTTGCTAAATCAAAGGAGAAGGAGCCAACCGCAAGGAACGCCGATGATGCACCATCCTCGGCTCTTCCTTCCCGACGTCAATGAGTTGACGCCATCTCCCTGCGACGTTGTCTTCTACGACGCTCAACTACCGCGAAGCTTTTCCAAGTTAGGGTGGATTACTTCAATTTTATTTGAATAAAATTGTGCTTCATTATTCATGAAACCTTGTTTATCCTTGGCCAATTTCTACTGCTTAACGCGGAGCGCACGAGCCAAACGCACATTGCTTGACGAACCTCTGTAGTCTCCTTGTTTGCTATTGAGGCGCATTGGAAGGGGCGACAACGGGAGAAGCGACAATCATGGGCCGACCGCGTGTGAAAGAACCACGACCTACAACCATGGGCAGCTCGATAGAAGAAGTACCAGCCGGCCATTGCCATACAGGCTGAAGGTAGGAACCATGGCACCCCACGGCGTCGTACTATGGAAAACTAAGGCCTAAAAAGGGTGGTCCGGTTCGGTGGAAGAACCGGATGGCTCGATGACAACCGGGCGGAGGAAGGCCATGGCACCTGAAGGAGTCACGCAGCAGATCTACGTCCCACCCGAGGGGGCCACTTGTTCCATGAAGGTTGGCCGGTTAGGGAGGGCGGCGCTTCTTGGCGCCACTTATTCGGGTAGTTGGGGGGCCGCACCCCCCACCTCGGACCACTCGGCCCCATTAGGCTGAGCCGCGCCAGTCTGGGCCGCACCGGGCCAGGCCGCGCCCCGCTGGGCCTGGTCACACCCCCTTGGGCCGGACCGTGTGTTTCATCGGGCCGGTTCTACCCCCCCCCCCCCTGTTGGGTCGGACCTGCCAAAACTAGTTTGAACCGACCCGCCAGTCCACTAGTCTTAACGGGCTGAGCCCATTTTCACTTAAGGGTGAATATCTTGAAGACCGCGTGTCCGATCGATGCGACGTCTGCGGAACTGGGACCCTCATGATGTGGCGGTCCTTTTTCAATACTATATGTGAGTTCTAGACATCTTTGGAAAATGGCCGAGTTTGGAATGATCATATTTCCAACTAGGCCCCTGGAGCAAAAATGCTAATAACTCTCAGACCGGGCGTCTGATTAACATGTCTTCTGTCGCATTGGGTTCCTTTTGATGAAATGAAACATCATGAAACATCAACCCCGGACATCATGATAGTTTATGGATCGACCCCCTTGGCTCCAGGAGCAGACCTTCATGGAATAGGGCGTGTTGTGTACGGGAACCCTAGAGCTGGCTGCGATTGCAACAGATACCGTATTGGAATCATCTGTGTGTTCGGCGATGATGGAAAATGTACTAGAATCCTCCATGGGTTCGACGATGACGATAACAATACTAGAATCCTTCATGGGATTGTAAATGATGAAACCATACTTGAATCCTCAGTGATTCCAACGGTTTGACTTCTGTTCTTGTATCCTACGTGGGTCCGACAGAGTAGCTGGACTAGAATCCTACTTGGGTCTTATAGCTTAGCTGGTCTAAAATCCTGTGTGGGTCCGATAGTTTAAATTAATCAGTGACTACTTCTGATCAACTTTATCACTTTACAAAAGATTTATATCTGTGTGAGCTGAGTCTTGACTACCAATAATTATTATTGATGTGATTGACTTCTTTCCTGTGTGGAATGGGTTGTACTTGGGCTCAAGAGTTGGAGCCGAACTGGGATTGATGACTTAGGTATATGTATTGGCATATAACTAAGTAGGGTTGGTTGATACTTTTCTATTATATCTTTTCATTTTGGTTTATCCTTCGGGGATTTTGGGAGACCATCGGGGGTCTAAGGGTCCCTACTGAGTATTGTTATACTCACCCTTGCACGGGCTCTGCCCACCCTACATTGTGTTGGATGCATACGACAGACAGCGCTGATCGTGGTAGAGGATTCATCGACGACATACTGATTTACTCGACTACTGAGGAGGAGCATGCCTACCACTTGCAGGTTGTGCTGGATACACTCCGAGAGCACCAGCTTTATGGTAAGCTCTCGAAGTTCTAGTTTTGGATTTTAGAGGTACACTTCTTCGGACACGTCATCTCAGAGGTGGGAGATGCAGTGGATTCAGCAAAGATCGAGGTAGTGCTTGCTTGGGATCCACCAAGGAGAGTGATGGAGGTGTGGAGTTTCTTGGGTCTGGCTGGGTACTATATGTGATTTGTTCCAGACTTCTCCAGAGATGCAGCACTGCTTTAAGATTTTACAAAGTAGGGGAAACCCTTTGTGTCATCAGATAGATGTCAGAAGAGATTTCAAGAGCTAAGAAATAGATTGACCAGTGCGCCCATCTTGAGGCTACTGGAGGAGGGCGTAGGGTACTTATTTTACTATGACGCGTCAGGTATCGGAATCGGGTGTGTCCTGATGCAGGAGATAACAGTGATCACTTATGGTTCATGGAATTTGAGACAGCACGAGCAGAACTACACTACCCTTGACCTGGAATTAGCAGCAGTGGTATTCGCCTTGAAGATGTGGCGACATGATCTGATGGGAGAGAGCTTTACAGTCTACTCTGACCACTGGAGTCTTAGGTACATCTTCTCGCAGAAGGACCTGAACCTGAGACAGCAGTGATGGCTCGAGTACCTCCAAGACTATGACTTTGAGATAGTCTATACTCCTGGTAAGGGGAACATTTTGGTTGATGCTCTCAGTAGGAGATATGGTATTAACCTACTAGGAGAGGTGATGGAGCAGCCAGCCACATTGCAGATATCATTTGTGGATAGAGATGGATCCTCTTTTCTATAGTCTCTCATAGTCACTCCTCCACTCCTTCAGCAAGTTAGAGAGGCACATCGTGGGGTCGTTGATTGTGAGATGTGATGTGCTCTTATATCCACAGGGTAGGTGCCTGATGGATTTTTTGAAGGAGGGGAGAACGTCATACTCTTCAGGGGATGAACTATGGTACCAGTTGCACTGCAGAAGGAAGTGCTAAGGGAGTTTCACACTTCCTCTCTAGCGGTACATCCAAGAGTGGTGAAGATGTATAGGGACCTCAGACGACAGCACTGGTGGCCGGGCATGAAGAATGTTGTAGCAGAGTTCGTTTCACGATGCATCACTTGTCAGCAAGTGAAGGTGGCGTACTAGGTACCAGAAGGCTTGGTATAGCCCTTAGAGGTCCCGGAGTGGTAGTTGGACGGGATATCCATGGATTTCATGATGATGCTTCCATGTACATCCAGGGGACACAACTCTATTTGGGTGATCGAAGACTAACTCACAATGTCATCCCACTTCCTACCAATCAGATAGCAGGGCTCAGTAGAGATCTTGGGACACCTCTATGTTTAAGAGATTGTACGGCTTCACGGTGTTCCATCGACTATTATATCCGATCAAGATACTTTCTTTACTTCCCAGATTTGGAAGGTGTTGTAGGAGGCCCTTGGGATGCAGCTGCGTCTGAGCACCGCCTTCCATCCTCAGACAGACGGACAGACTGAGAGTACCATACATACACTCGAGGACATGATTTGTGCATGTTTCCTTGACTTTGGTCACAACTGGGAGGATCACCTACCCTTGCTGGAGTTTTCGTACAACAATAGTTACCACTCCACCATTGGGATGAAACCATATGAGGCACTGTACGACCATCGATGAAGATCACCTCTGTGCTGGACTGGCCCTGGGGAGTCAGCACTTGTAGGACTAGTGATGGTTAAGGCTACGATGGAGAAGGTGCAGATCATCCAGGAGGGGATGAAGACTGCACAAAGCAGACAGAAGTCCTATGAAGATAGGAGGTGGAGACCACTAGAGTTTGAGGATGGCGAACACATCTACCTATGGGTCTCACCTCGACGGGGTCTACGGAGATTTGGTTGGGGCGGAAAGTTATCTCGGCGTTTATTCAGACCACTCCAGGTTCTCAGCAGAGTGGGAGAGGTGGCTTACCTTCTGGCCCTTCCACCTCTGTTTCACAAGATGGCTTACCACTTGGCACTGCTGGTTCGGGTAGCCGGGGGGTCGCGCCCCCCTCCTCGAACCGCTCGCCCCCCTCGGGCCGAGCCGCCTGGCTAGCCGGCCAACCCGCGACGGGGCCACACCCTACCGAGATGCACCCCCTCGGGCCAGGCCGCGCCCCTTCGGGCTGGGCTGCGCATTTCATTGGGCCATTCCTACACCCCTGCCGGTTCAGACCTCCCAAAACTGGGATGACCTGACTTTCCAATCCACTGGGCTTAATGGGCTGGGCCCATTTTCACTTAAGGGTGAATATCATGAAGACTGAGCATCTGATCGACGTGCCATCTGTGGAACAAGGACCCTCATGACATGGAGGTCCTTTTTCGATACTCTATGTTAGTTCTGGAAAACTTTGGAAAATTGATGGGTTTGGAACGAGCATATTTCCAATCGGGCCCCCATATCAAAAATGATAATAACTCTCAGACTAGGCGTCTGATTAAAGTGTAGTCTATCACATTGGGTTCCTTTTGATGAGGCAGAACTTCTAGATACATCATCCCTAGAATTCGTGACATTTGATGTATCGACCCCCTTGGCTTGAGGAGCGGACCCTCCCGGAATCGAGCATGCTATGTGCGGGAACCCTAGAGCTGGCTGCGACTGCAATGACTACCGAACTGGAATCCTCCGTGGGTTTGACAATGATGACTACTGTACTGGAATCCTCTGTGGGTTCGACGATGATGACAACTATACTGTAATCCTCTGTGGGTTCGATTGTGATGACAACTGTACATGAATCCTCAGTGGGTCCGACGGTTTGAATTCTGTTCTAGTATCCTACGTGGGTCCGACATAGTAGCTGGACTAGAATCCTACGTGGGTCTGACAGCTTAGCTGGTCTAGTATGCTACGTGGGTCTGACAGCTTAGATGAATCAGTGACCACTTCTGATCATCTTTATAACTTTACAAAAGATGTATACATGTGTGAGCTGAGTCTTGACATTCAATCACTATCATTGATGTGATTGACTTCTTTCCATTGTGGACTGGGTTGTACTTGGGATCGAGAGTTGGAGCCGAACTGGGATTGATGACTTAGTTATATGTATGGGTATATACCTAAGTAGGGTTGGTTGATACTTTGAGATTGTATCTTTTCGTGGGGGTTTATCCTTCGTGGATTCTGGGAGACCTTCGGGGGTCTCGGGGTCCCTACTAAGTATCGTTATACTCACCCCTACATAGGCTATGATCGCACTACGTTGTCTTGGATGCAGACGACGGACAACAAAGATCATGGTAGAGGCTTGTAGAGCTGGATGGTACCCGGTGGTGGACCACTTGGTGAGACGTACTCGGAGCAGACAGACATACCCGAGGTTATGAGGAGGCTATATGTACCCACCCTTTAGGTGGGATTTCCAGAGGATGACTCAGTTATTGTTGCTTTACTTTACTATTGTTGTACTTGTCTTTTAGTTGTTCTGTACTTTCTATTGGGTTTGTATACTGGCCCATTTACTATCAGCACTTACTTTTTGCACTCAGTTTACTTAGTTCTTAATTTTTTGTGTACTCTATTGTGCATGTTTACTATATAAAGTCAATACCATCCTTTTTGTCAAGATTTACGCCTCGGTGCTAGTTTACAGCCTCTAGCCTATGGAAGGCGGGTTTGGGGTAGTCACGGCACGGGCCCTGAGGACGGGTTGTGACTTTACTGGTAAAAAAGTGAAAGATGTGCACCATGTTATATTGGGATTAACTTGACCCCTTTGAGGGGATATATTGGAAGTGATATGAGATATCCATGGACATTGTGATGGAAATACCATGTACGTCCTTAGTACACGATTCCATATAGGTTATTGTAGACTGACTCCCCATGTTGTCCCATTTACTAGATATGTGAGTATAGTGTTCAATAGAGATCCTAGGATGCCTCTACGTACAAGAGATAGATCGACTACATGAAGTTATATATATGATTGTTTCTGATCATGATGATTTCTTTACATCCTAGTTGTGGAAGGTATTACATAAGGAATTTGGGAATCATTTATTCTTGATCATAGTGTTCCACCTACAAATTGATGGCCTGATGGAGTGGACCATTTAGGTCTTAGAGTACATGATACATGATTTCATGTTGGACTTTGTCCTAAGTTGGGAGGATGACCTTACCTTGGAGGATATTTTATATAATAAAAACAACCATTCAACCATTAGTATGGAAGCATTCAAGGATCTTTATGGGTAACCCTATAGGTCAATGCATTGTTGGACTGAACGGTGTGATTTGGAACTTGTGGGCCCAAAGTTGGTGTAGTCTACTGTAAAAGAGGTGTAGATAATCACAGATTGGATGAGGATAGCATCGAGCTGTCAAAAGTCTTATGATGATAGGCGATGAAGGCTTTTGGAGTTAAAATAATAATAACATGTGTTCTAAATAGTCTCACCTCAACATGGATTAAATATATTTGGATGAGATGTAAATCTACCTCCAAGGTTCATCAACCCTTTACAAATACAGTAGAGTTAGTGAAGTGGCATACCACATAGGTCTACCTTCGCAGTTAGACCAGCTACATAATGTCTTCTATGTGTCATAGTTGAGGAGGTACCTTCATAACCCATTTCATATTATCCATTGTAGTGAGATTCGCATCGAGGATAGAGAGACCATTGTTGAGTACCCAGTAGATATCAAGGATCACCAGTAGATTATTCATCATGGGTGATTGATTCCTTTGGTGTGTGTTCAATGGTAGCACAGGAATCTCCCTAAGAGACATGGTAGCATGAGGCTCTGATTTTTGTGCAGTACTCGCATTTTTTTGAGTATCCCTTATTTGGGAATTTAGGGTATGAAAATACCCAATGTGGGGAGAATGTAACGTCTCAACTTCTCCCTATATTAATTTTCAATATTATATGGATGGTTTTTGACACGATCCATTGAGTTGGCATGCGATTCTGAGGCCTAGGATAAATATTTGACATATATTAAATAGTATGCACATGAATGTTTCCAATAAAAAGTAAAATACATTCTAAATGGGTTCCCAAATCATAAATCAAATGTCACTGTTTAGTTCAGAATGATAGTTTTACCCTAAGAGTGACTAAACATTAGTTGATGTGGGTCACTTCTGGAAATGTCATCACGAGTGTTAACATGAATAAAATAATTTGATGAAATTAATTTATTTAATTTGTGATGATTTACCAACTAAAAATATTTAAATATATTTTTATCGATGATTTCTCGTGTTATTTATATAAAATTTAAAACATTGGAGAGACGCTTGAGAGATATTTAAGGATTATGAATTAGGCGAGTGATGGAGAATCATGGATTTATGCAATCAATTATTTGATGGATCATTCCAACAATGATGATTCCATTTTTTCTTCATCATTGGTTGAATTTAACTGAGAATGGATGGTGGTTTTATGTGAATTCATCCTCATTCTTGATTCTTATGACAAATGCCAGCCAATCAATTAATAGATTTATCTATAGTTCGATCATATTTTGGTATGGGTTTAATTTCAATGTGTTTTGAGATAATGAATTCAAATCTATTCATTGTTTATCTCATGTAAAAAAATCAAGATATACATGAACATCAATCGAGTATCTTTCCCCATGTTTTTTCTTTTTCTCCCCCCCCCCTCATCATTCATCACAGGTGTTCTTCATTTGGACCATGGCTTGAGTACTCCCAATCAATCTATTGTTTCACACTCATATCATGATGAAATAATATGATATCATAGATTTGGGATCATCATGACACAAAGGAGGTTCGATGATAGATATGGAGTATTTCAGATGATGGATGATTCCTGATTTTGTGTTCTTCGATGTTCATTGGATTGAAATGAAGAATGGTGATTTGATCTAATTTCTGTGTAGATATTTTGGAAAAACTCATTTTTTATGATTGAGAGGCATGTAATACATTAGATCATTAGTTTCATGGAAAGTTGACCGAAATATATAAGGTCTAAGCATCAGTCGAGGCATATAGAGGAAGATTCATGGATTCTGGAAAATCCCAAAAAACAGGGCGTGTAATTCAGGATTACACAATCTATTGGGCCCCTTTAGAAGAGGAATGGTTTTTAGGATGAAGATAAGGAACAAAAGGAATATAAAAATCGTCAGAGAGCATTTGAACCTTCCTGGTTTCCTCATCATGTACTCAATAGTTTATATGGACATGAGTTGGACTTCACTGTCACAAACACACTATGTACCCGTACATGGGAACAACTTTCTATACACGGACATGACTTCAGTACATATACATAGATAAGAAACATGAGTAGGATATAAATTATCTTTACATTCCATGTATATGGAGACTATAATCCATGTGAGGCTCTTCCATATGGCTAGGACATGGGATTTATGGACTTGTCGGTTACCCATTGGGATATAAAGTATACTCCCTTAAAGAGTGCTTGCATCTATTTTTTATTAGTTTGGACCAGTATAGTATCATTTCATTCCCTTAATCCTCTATATGGAGGGTATAGTGCCACATTACAACCACATCAATGGATTCTAATCCCCTAAAGAGTTCGAGCCTCAGATAGGGTTGTGTCACCCCTTCATAAGACTGGTGTGTGATCCTCTATCATACTTAGTTCCCAAGTTATAGTATTTGGAATTAGTATGACCTCCCAATGCAAAGCATTGATCCTCCATCTAACAGGAAAGTCAAAATTGTTTTTGGAATCATTGATGTATGATCTTCTGTGTAGGGTGTTGATCCATATTGGGTTTATGGTGTCGCCATGTGGTTTTGGGTGTGACTCTCTATATGTGTATCAAATTATTCTTGGACCAATGAATTATTTTTGGGTAAAGACAAATGAACTAGAACTATTTATTGAGCATATTTGATGATACCATATCTCATAGAGGGTGTGCTCCCAAAATGAGCATTGCCTCGAGAAGAATCTTGTGGATGACTGTTGGTTATCACTGCCTGATTGTGCGGTGTCTTTTTTCAGTATATCTAGTTGTTTCAGTTTTGTATTGATTATTATATCTTTTATTGATATGACTATACATGGTGATTAACATTAAATGTTTTAAGGGTGTTCTAATTAGTATTTTTATACTCACCCCCGCACAGTATTTCCCTTCATGTTTTTTGTCTTATGCATACGAATACCTTTTTGATGTTTTCTTGGGAGGATATGTAGCTATAGCATGATAGATCGAGGTTCTTACCACGAGAATAATTTTGATTTAGTCCTTGCCTTGGGTGTAGGTTGGACTCCTTATAGTTTGGGTTGGGAATTTTTTGGTCCCTTTTCTATTTTTAGTACTTTATTGTTTTACTCTATTATGGGATAGTAGATATATGCATGAATTATTTCAGTTGTGTTAAATTTCATCATTTTTGGAGCTTGGGGATGTAACACCCTGATATTTTATGAGATATATTCATTTTAATTTTTCTGATGTATCTATTTTACACTACACCAATATTAGATTGTACTATATGTAACACCATATTAGATTGCAGTATACGTAACACTATTCTTGGCTCGTGTTACACACAATTTCAAGTTCATTTTGTAGAAATTATTCTACACAACATTAAGTATAGATTTCATTTAATGTATAAATGAAATAAGTTTTGATTATGTTATATGTAACACCCAAAGTAGCTTTCAGTACACATATCCCAGCCTTGGCTTGCATTACACGCAATCACAACCTTCCTCAGTAGCGTGTGTAGTACGCAATACCAGGTTTCACTAAACAATGATATATTGTTATAATATTATTATGGAATAGCTGTTATGAATAGTATTAACTACATTTTGAATTTTATAATGTTATTAATCATATTGCACATTTTCTATAACATGGTATGAGAACATAATAAATTTTTCAAGTAAAATAACTATTTTTCAAAAAATGCAGTTTTTCCACCTTTTGATGGCGCACCCCCATTAAATATAGTTTTTGAAATGTTTATGAGTTAGATTTGAAAAAATATAATTCTTCTTTGGAGTCAAGATATAAAAATTTACTTTGGATAAATTTTTCATATTATTCTGATAACTTTCATATTTCAATTTATAGTAAAAACACACTATATTTTAATTAAAAACAACTTTTCTCATCGCAATAATTTATATTGTAAATTTATAATATTTAATAGCATTAAAGTAAAAATAGAATATATTTTTACCATTTAATATAATTTATGTCATTATCATTAATTTTACATTGAATTAATAGGTAAAAACATTTCAATCTTTGGCAATATTTTAACTTTTAAAACCTGTTTTATTAACAACGGGATAAATTTTAATTTAATTACTGAAACTTCTGTGTTTTGAATTTTAATAAATTTATTCCATATTTGGATTACGTGGGTCCAAATTATGTTAATAGGTTACTTTTATTTTTTTTAAATTATGAATAGTAACAACGGTAATTTTTATTTACTTCAGTTAAATATAAATCGGATAATTAAGGGTAAAAATAAGATTATAAAATTACCCTAACACGTGACAAAATTCTATTGGATGACTAATAGTCAACCCATATTACCAAATGGTCATATTAGATTCATTTTATGGAATTTCTACTATGAAAATAATTTAATTATTATTACAACCAAAAAAGTGACAACACGTCACTCTCTTAAATATTATTAGTATAATAATTTTAATTTAGTGATAGACTTCATGAAACTTAATAAATGAATAGTATATAAAAATATAATAAAATTATATACTTAATTTAAATTTATTTATAATTTTTATGGAATAAATAGTTATCATTAAAGGTGACACAATAGTGATGTTGAAGTTATTTTATTAATTGAAATATCAAATAAATGGTTTTGAAAAAATTAAAATAAATATTTTATAAACTATTTAATGTTATCCACTAATTTTATAGATAAACATGACATGTTATTAATATATTAAATCTTCTATTTCAAACATTAATTATTTGTGGATTTTATTTAAATTCAATTATATGTATAGTGTCAAAATTGACACTATTGTTATTTTATAAAAATAACATAATATAAAATTATTTAAAAAACACTAAAAAAATTTAAAAAATATAAATTAAAATGTATATGGTCTAAAATTTCAATAAGTATCCAATTATGGACAATTCAAAACACATAAGTAATTATTTATAATAATTTAAAATTTAGTATCTTGTTACCACAAATAAAATTAAATAAATTAAATAAGAATAAATCAAGTTGATAATATTTAAAATAAATTTCCAACATGTCTAAATTAAATTGGATTATGAGATTATAACCTTATAACATCTCATCTTAAGATTTAAGTCATATTTGGAGGTTTCTAAGTGGGGTTTGATTTATTATAAATTAATATTTTTGAGGATTCCAAATGTTCCCCTCTCCTCCCTTATAAAAGGGAACCTCCTCCTTCTTCTCTTTACACAACTTTGAGCCTTCAAACTTAGCCATCCTCTACCCATTACTCTTCTTAACTTCCCTAGTAGTATTCTTGAGGTTCCGGTCTTCTCCAAAGACCAACTCTAGTCCCTTAATAGGAATTTTAATGGAGGCATGTCAAAGAGGAGGTGGTTCAGATGCGTATAAAGCATATCATACCTATGGTAAGGGATAACTTTTCAATCCCGTTTTTATCCAAGATTGATTATTTGTAAGTATTTATTAGGTTTATATTTATCATCCATGTCTTTGTTTTCTAAAAATGTTTTCAGGTGTGTTTAAAGTCCATTTTACCCTTTTTTTTCTTTTACGACATGGTGTGTAAAGAATCCTCCTTTTTTTCACCATACGAGGTACTTTTTTACTCTTCTGGAAAAAGTACGAGAAGAATACTTTTTTTAAACATATATGGCATGAACGGATTTTTACTGTTTTATAACGCCTTATTTTAATGAAGTGTACTATACATGATTTTATGACTATTTTTAAAAAAATACCTATTCTTTTAAAATTGCATGTCATTTTGTGAAAAGAAAATGATTTTGAAGAAGAAAAGGATATTTTTCTCAAGAATTCATTTCAAGTGTTTTATCAAAACCATTTTCCATATAAGATGACATTATATTCATATGTGTATGTTTCAAGTACAATATCTCTATGATTTACATGGTTTCACTTTTCTTATGATGAAACGATATCCATTTGTTTTATATGGATTAGGTTATAATGGGTTGATGTTTATGAAACCCATTTTAATTCTTTCGGTTATGATGAATGATTTATGTTTATCTTATGGCACATGTAAGAATGATTTAATTATGAGATGGGTGGGACCTATATCTCCCTCCAATGCATTAGTTAAAGATTTATATCTCATGAGATAGACATGTCTGGAACAGTAAGATAATCTAGTTCAGTGATACAGGACTTGAATGAGGAGTGAACTTGATTCAGAAAGAGACTTTGTCCACTAAGATGGTCTTGTCAGCAATTACTTGGATACTATGGAAATCATAACTTGTGCTTAATGGTTTTCCATAATTACATGTCTTATTCCCTTTCTATTTTATCATGATTGATGTTCCTTTATGATCTATAACTTACGTACTATCATGTTTTATTTCATTACTCAAGATTTTGATATTTAAACATTATGTTCATGTTTTTAAGTTCAAATGTATATGGTTTGTTGTATTTTCACTATGATTACCCTTAATGAGCATTTGAGCTCACCCTTTATATGTTTTATTTTCCCCAGAAATTAAAGAACGGTTTTAGGTAAGAAAACAAAAAGGGGAAGATCTTTATGGGAGATGTTGAAGATCTTTCACCATGATTAGAATATTATGTTCTGAGTTTCCAAAGACACTAAACTATTATGGTCCTTCAGTGTTGTTGTTTTTATGTAATATGTTTTCCGAAAAAGTAATGTAATGTCCATGTATTCATGTTTGGGGTCTCTACAGTAGGTATCAGAGGAAAGGTTTAGTCAACCTTTGGAAACTAGGATGCGAAAACTTTAGTGAGATCCCTAGAGATATTTCTAAGGTATGTCTAGGGATGTCCCAAAGGTTTAGTATAACTATAGGTATAGGCCTAGAATTATGTATATGATCATGAATAACCTAGTGTGAACCTAAGCTGTCATAGGTTAAGGGAGGTGTCATAAGTTATACATCCTATAAGTGACTTTTTTTTATTATGTGGTTCCTCATTATTTTATATGTTTCTTACACAATGGTTTCTGGTTTTCGTTAGTGGAGGGAGCCCGAAGGGATTGGGTTAACATTGAATCTGATGGACAAATTGGTGACTATGAAAAGAGAAATTGTGTAATTCCTAGAGAGAAAGATATTCTGATTATGCCGAATCAGACATCGCGGTATATGATTAACAAGGTGAACTTTAGTGGTATTAATAATTCATCAAATAAGAGGAAGATGGACTTTTATGCATGTTCACATGGTGAGGATCATAATGAAGGGAATATTAAGATTTCTAAAGAAGGGAAGAATAACCTTGAGGAATACCTCAAATGGAGGGGAAGATGTTATCTATGTGGGTAAAAGGGTCATAGAGTAAAACAAATTTATGGATTTCAATGTCTTATCTGTAGAGAACATGGGAACAACCTAACTCAGTGCCCTGACATAAGAGGTTACTTCTAAATTGTGGAAGAACCTATTCCATGCCAATAATTTAAGAGGATTGATTGAATGGATTATGTATTGGAATTGGAGAATAATGTCATTGAGATACTTTTATAATATATTGTAATATCTATTTATTGGTCCATTGTGATTTTAAATAATTGTATGGTACCGGTAACAATAAAAAGTGATTGAAAAAAATTTGTTATGAAAATGAAATGAACATAATGAAGGGATAAGGATAAAATAGTATGTATGATAGTATTCATGGGGTCATGATTTCTACAATGACAATGTTAAATCATGTTTTGAGTATATAGAAATTTTGGGACTTTGGTATGTGGAAAGTGTTAACTTTTTACAGTATTCGTATTTTCACTAAGGTTCAAATGGTTATTAATTTTTCAAGAGAATACATGGTTAAGGTATTCACATGTTTGGAATGTGAACAAAAAGATATATTTTATGATATATAGGGGATAAATGATGGTATTCACATACTCGGTAGATGATATTTCAATTAATTGTTTTCTTTATTCTATGATCTTGGGCAGAAGTATTTTGGATAAGCTTAAATATTGGAATGGATTACTGTTTAAGGCCATATCTTTTTTTGATATTATTTTTGTAATGTTATAATAGTGTAAAAGGACAACCTATAAGGCGGTCGACAACCTGTCGCGTCGGACATGGTTACGGGAATCAAACCCAAAACTAAAGTGTGATAGGCCTTTATCACCTACCATTGGCCTATAGGAAGTCCCTTGTTTGTTGGAATTAGTTTTATTTTACTAAGTGGTGTGATAGATGAAGTACAAGTCCATTTTTGGAACCATATATGATTAGTCTCACCATAAATGGACTTATGTTTATAACTATTGATAACCTTATTTTTGAGATAGATGGAATGACCTATCATTCTATTGCATGGTCCGCAATCACTTCACGGAAGACAAATTAAACATCATTTTTTTTAAGAGATGAAGTGGAAATTGTTCAAGGCATGAACAACAGTGAGATTGTACCAAAATCATGTAAGTATTTCTTTTAATTCAAAAATTCTTCAACATTAGGGAAATGATCATGAAAACCAAAAATTTTGTCATGTTACCCTCATATCTGATGAATTAGATGGTACCTTATAACATCACAAATTTATGGCTTTGTGATTGTTTTCTTTTTCATATCCATGTTCTCTACCACTCTCCATCAGAACATGATGGTTAGATTTCTCTTCCATATCCATATTTTCACCTATGTAATCCTATGTGGAAACCCAGTGATGAGTTAATTTGGGTAACCATTATATTTCATACATCACTTTTTAAAATTAAGTTTTTTATTCCTTTTTACGATGAGGATTTCTATGAAAGAATCTTTCAAGTTATAAGCGATATATAACTCTGATGAATTTTTAGGGCGGAATTCATTTTTAGGGGGGTAGAATGTAACACCCCGAGATTTTATGAGATATATTTTTTTAATTTCATTGATTTATTCTATTGTATACTACACCAAGATTAGATTTTACTATACGCAATACTGTATTAGCTTACACTATACGCAACACTATTCTTGGCTTGTGTTACACACAATTTCAGGTTCGTTTTGTGGAATTATTCTACACAAAATTAAGTGTAGATTTTGTTTAATGTATAAATGAAGTAAGTTTTTATTATGTTATATGAAACACCAAAAGGAGCTTTCACTACACACATACTGCACTTGGCTTGCATTACACATAATCACAACCTTCCTTGATAGCATGTGTAGTACGCAATACCGGGTTTCACTAAACAATGATATATTGTTATAATAATAGTATGGACTAGAAGTTATGAATATAATTAACTAAAATTGATTTTTATAACATTATTATTCATCTTACATATTTTTTATAACATGGTATCGGAAAAAAATAAATTTTTCGGGTAAAATATCTATTTTTCAAAAAATGAAATTTTTCCACCTTTTGATGGCGCACCCACATTAAATCTAGTTTTTGAAATTTTAATAAGTTAAATTTGAAAAAATAAAATTCTTCTTTGGAATCAGGATATAAAAATTTACTTTGGTTAAATTTTTCATATTATTCTGATAATATTCATATTTAAATGAATAGTAAAAACACACAATATTTTAATTAAAAACAACTTTTTTCATCACAATAATTTATATGGTTAAATTATAATATTGAATGGTTTTACAGTATAAATAGAATATATTTTCACCATTTAATATAATTTATGTTATTACCATTTATATTAAATTGAATTCATAGGTTAAAACATTTCAATCTTTGGTAATATTTTAACTTTTAAAACCTGTTTTCCTAACGAATGGACAAATTTTTATTTAATTACTACTGATTTTGGGTTTTGAATTTTGAAAAATAGATTCCATATTCGGATTCAGTGGGTCCATATTATGTTAATAGGCTACTTTTATTTTTTTGATATTATGAATAGTATCTACGGTAATTTTTATTTACTTCATTTAAAGATAAATCAGATAATTAAGGGTAATCCTAAGATTATAAAATTACCCTAACACATTCCAAAATTATATTGGATGACTGAAAGTCGAACCATATAACCTACGAGTCATTATTAGATTCATTTTATGGACTTTTTTATAAGAAAATAATTTAATTATTATTAAAACCAACTAAAGTGACAACACATCACTCTGTTAAATCTTATAAGTATAATAATTTTAATTTAGTGATAATATTCATGAAAATTCGAACATAAATAGTCTCTAGAAATATAATACAATTATCTACATCACGTAAATTTATTTATAATTTTTAGGGATTAAATAATTATCATTAATGGTGATACAATAGTAATGTTGAAATTATTGTATTAATTGAAATATCAAATAAATGGTTTTAAAAATATTGAAATAAATATAATATGAACTATTTAATGTGATCCACTAATTTTATAGACATATATTACATGTTAAGTATCAATTAAATCTTTTAGTTAGAAAATATTTTCTTTTGGTATTTTATTTAAATTCAAATAAATGAATAGTGTCAAAATTGACACTATTGTTATTTTATAAAAATAACATAATATAAAATTGTTTAAAAATCACAAAAATGTTTAAAAATTATAAATTAAAATTTATATGGTCGACAATGTCAATAATTATCCAATTATAGACAATTAACAACACATAATTAATTATTTATAACAATTTAAAATTTAGAATCTTATTACCACAAATAAAATTAAATAGATTAAATAAGGATAAATCAAGTTGATAATGTTTAAAATAAATTCCCAACATGTCTAAATTTTATTGTTTGATGAGATTAAAACCATATCTCATCTCATATTGGGATTTAAGTCATATTTTGCGGTTTTTAGGAGGGTTTTTATTTAATATAAATTAATATTTCTGAGGTTCTCAAAGGTGTCCCTCTCCTCCCTTATAAAAGGGCACCTCCGCCCTCTTCTCTTTACACAATATTGAGCCTTCAAGCATGCACAACCTCTGCCCATTACTCTTCTAAACTTCCCTAGTAATATTCTTGAGGTTATGTTCTTCTGAAAAGACCAACTCTAGTCCCTTAATAAGAAGTTTAAAGGAGGAACATCGAAGAAGATGAGGTTCAGATACGTACGAAGCATATCAGACCTAAGATAAGGGATAACTTTTCCAATCTAATTTTTATCCGAGATTTTTTATTTGTAAGTATTTATTTGGGTTATATTTATCATCCATTCCCCTATTTTCTAAAAATGGGTTCATTCATTTTTAAATTCCTTTTTACCCATTTTTGACTTTTACTACATGGTGTGTAAGGAATCATTATTTTTTTCACCAAATGAGGTACTTTTTTACATTTCTGGAAAAAGTACGAGAAGAATGTTTTTTTAAATTATATGGAATGAATGGATTTTTACAGTTTTATAATGCCTTATTTTTATGAAAATTACTCTAAAAGATTTTATGACTATTTTCAAAAAAATACTTTTCTCGTAAAATTGAATGGCATTTTCTGAAAAGAAAATTATTTTGAAGAAGAAATGATATTTTCTTCAAGAATTAATTTCATGTGTTTTATGAAAACCATTTCCCATCTAATATGACATTATTTTCATTTGTGTATGTTTCAAGTATAATGACCCTATAATTTACATGGTTTCACTTTTTTTATGATGAAACTATATCCATTTGTTTTATATGGATTATGTTATGATGGGATGATGTTTATGAAACCCATTTTTTTCATTGTTTTATGATTAATGATTTATGTTTATGTTGTGGCACATGTAAGAATTATTTCATTATAAGATGGGTGGGACCAATATCTCCCTCGAATACATTGGGTAATGATTTATATCTCATGTGATAAACATGTCTTGAACAGTAAGTTAATCTGGTTCAGTGATATAGGACCGGAATGAGGAGTGAACTCGATTCAGAAAGGGACTTTGTCCACTAAGATGGTCTTGGTAGCAATTCCATAGCTACCATGGAAATCATATCATGTACCTAATGGTTTCCTATAATTACATGTTTTATTTCCATGCTATTTTATCATGATTGATGTTCCTTTATGATCTATGACTTACATACTACAATGTTTTATTTCATTACTCATGATTTTGATGTTTAAAAATTATGTTCATGTTTTTATGTTCAAATGTATATGGTTTGTTTTATTTTCTCCATGGTTACCCTTATTGAGTATTTGAGCACAACCATTATATGTACTTTTTCCCCATGATTTAAAGAAAGGTTTTAGGTATGAAAACAAAAAGGGGAAGATCTTTATGGGAGATGTTGAAGATCTTTCAACATGATTAGAAGATTATGTTCTGAGTATCCAAAGACACTAAACTATTATGGTCCTTGAGGGTGGGTTTTTGTTTTGTATTATGTTTTCCTCAAAAGTAATGTAATTTCTATGTATGTCAAGTTTGGGGTCTCTACAGGGGATGTGTGTGTGTGTACAGGTAAATTAGGATAATGCCTCCCATTTATGTGATATGTATACTCAGTAGTGGTCTTTATCCACTGAAATATTAGAGGTGGACATGGTTAGTCAAAGGTCATACCTCGAAGGGTCAATTCATGAAAATGTTTTTCTAAAATCATTAAACTAAGGTTGATATATTTCTATTTCATACAAAATTAAGGAAATGATTCAAAAATTGACAATAAAACAAATCATGAACTATGTTTGGTACTGAGGCTATGATATATATTCATTAATCTATCTATATCATATGTTTTAGGTTTCTAATTTTATTTTCTTGTTTAGGAAAATTTTTATCAAGTTTATCCCATTATGGAATATTAGCTAGATAATGAAAGCATTCATCACAAATTTAATCATCTACATGCTATATAAACCATTTTATATAATTTAAATTTAAAAAAAATCAAATGGGAAATTAAAGGAATATAAAAATTTATCTTATCAGGAGTATTACTACATCACATAATAGATATATAAAATTCTATTATTTTCTTTAAACTTATTCCATGATGTCCCAAATTTATACATTGTTAAATTACCATTATATACCCTCAAATATAAAACAAATTCGATGGTGTGATTATATATCATCTTATACTCCAATCCAATTAGGCATAATGATTTTTTTTAAATATAATTTTAATCTAGAAGATCATTATCTTCCAAAAGTATTTATTTTAAAAACAATAACAATTCTATAAAAATCTTATCACTCCATACATTCATGGATTTCACGTTAACCAATAATAACAATGTAGATAAAACTAGGAATTTCATACAACATGGATACAATTTTTTTAATCATTGATATATAATCACTCAGTCAGTAGTGTTTTCTCAATTATCTCAACTTCAATATAATGAATCAATTCTTCAATTTGATCAAAACTATCATTTAATAATTTTCCATCATTAATATGTCTTGAATTCTACACAATTTTACCATACAAAATAGAAGAAATATATCTTAAATTAAAACCATCTCAAATTAAATAATAATTAATTTCTATGATTTTTAATTTTTCTTATATTTAAATTTTTCTAGAATAGATAGTAAAAATAATTATTTTTTGGAATATATTGTTTGTAAACATTCAAAATAATCATTAACACATTCCTTATATTCATAACTTATTCATCATGAAGTAATATAACTATGATTCAATTTAAATTATAAAAAGTTTCATGTTATAAACATAATTTACTATTTTTTAAAATTTAACATTATTTTTATTTTTATAAATAACATTACATTAAAAAGGAAAAAAGTTTCAGAAATAAAATAAAGACAAAAATTTTCATTAGAAATATAATACTTTAGACTTATTTAATAATCAATCTATGATTTTTTTAATGATTAATAGTTTCTCCATTTTATGAAAAACATTAATATTACTTTGGACTTATTTAATTATCATTCTTTCTAGAAAAATTCAAATAAAAAATATAAGGGTGTATAAGTACATGCCTTATCATTGATTTTAGATGATTTTAATACTAATAAAATAAAGTTTTTCATTATTTTTGTAATTTTATTGGGTAAATATGAAACTTTTTTTCAAAAAATTTATGAAAATATCATAATAATAATGACTAAATAACTAGTTTTTAGTTAATTTATTATTTTTTATAAATGATAATAAGGTTTTTGAAGACATAAAATTGATTAAAAAATTCTCACAAAATATTTAATAATTTATCCTGTCATATTAAATGAATTAATTATGTCACCATTAATGAAAATCTCATATAAGAGTGAAATGAAGTGTTTAATGGCTCAATGTGTGAATTAGAGAATTTTGTACTAAATAATTAGATGATATAATGATATGATAAAAAATACATGACACGTTGTTTAAATAATAGATAAATTATGTATAAAATTCATGACAAATTACTAAAATAGTATGTAAAGAAATATAGATAGATACTATACTAAAACTTATAATCGATATTTATAGTAAATAATGACATGATATTTGAAATAATCTTAACTAAATTTCCATATATGATAACCTCATAACATAACATGTAAAAAATATATTAAATACATTTTTATAATCCATGTAGTGAAAAATAGATTATCCATCATAAATATGTAAAAAAAATCAAATAAGTGAAAATAAACTTATAATCCATGGAAGATAGAAAATAGTGGTTGGAGAAGGTGGAGAGAGTTTGGCGTTAGTGGTGGATGGAAGCAGTTGTGGAAGTGGAGGCTGATGAAGAAGATCACAAGAATGGAGGTTCAAAGAAGATATTGTAGAGTTTAATTCAAGGGTGAAAGTGAAGAGTTATTGTAATAATATTAAATGTGATACTCGTAATTTGATGTTTCTTGAATTTTTTTATGTTGGCTAAATAATAACTGATGCAAAAAAAATTACACTTATATGTTTTTTATTATAACAATATTTGGTGGGGCCTATGCTACACCTTAATTGACCTTCTCATTAGGGTTAAATGTGGTAGCCAAATGCCTCTCCACTATAAATCCTCCTGATAGGAATTTTCCCCTCATATCTAGGGTTTTATTCCACCTCCCCCATAACAGTAACTCATGAACTCTAGAATAAGATACCATCATTGATCATTATGAGTAGCACTGGTCTAACATCTCAGTTGTACTTGTAATGCTCCTTAGTGGAATCATATACCAGAGGTCATGAGTTTGATTTATTAGAAAGACCAAACAAAACCTTAGATTTTGGGGATATTTCCTATCACATGGTTGTACAATTGAGTGGCATTTTTTCATCACATGTAATACTTATCACGTGGTCAATTATGGTGTGGTGTAGAGGCCACCAAGGATCATTACATAAAAAGGATAAGTTATTTTATATTTTTATTATATTAATTTTTCAAATATAAATTAAAACCTATCAAAACGTGAATCATATGAGAAATCTAAGAGTATTATTAGGTCTGAAACATAGGTTTTACCCAAGATGGGGTATAAAATTTATACACAGTAAGTTTTTTGTTAGGTGACACAATCAATTAAATATATAATAATTATTGAAATTATAAGATTTAATTAATTTCAAGAAATATTTTTGTAGGTGTCTTCTTCTTCAATGTGTCTTATTCTAATGATGTTGTAGGGAGGATTTAAAATCATCATTTTAATGTGTTTCAATCCAATTAAAATTGGTAATGCCATATTAAGTGGAAATCAATGACTCTGAACTGATTTTTGAGTTGATTAATGGTTGAAATCGAGTATTTACTTTCCTCAAACATTGAACACAAGATTTTGGTTCCATATATCTGAAAGATTATGATTTCTCCCTGGGTTGATCCAAGTGAGTCTTTTTAACCCTGAAACATTCTTGGGTGGGATCGATCCACTCACAGCTAGCCCTCATCATGGATCATCCAGTATTGGTTTGGTTCCATGAACTCTGCAACGTATATCCATTTTATTTTTTTTATTTTATGTAACACCTCGAACCTAGTTACACATAGTTGGTGCATTAATACATAATACTGGTATGATCACTAGAGACCAAATCTCGATATACCGATTACATTAGTGGCCTTGAAGTACTAGATACATACATATGTTTTACATTACATCATGAAATAAAAATGGACAACATAGTGTCCCTATTTAAAACACTCATATTCTTTGGCCTATCTCTATAGGTCAGTCATAATATACTTCTTCACATACTCGGAAAAAGAAATCATAAGAATGGGGTGTTCTCATATAATTAGTAAGGATAACAATATAGCGGAAACTTTCATATATAAGAATAAAAATGTAAGGCAATGTATAAGACTAAAATACAATCCTTTTAAACATTAAATTTTGTATAATATGAAAAAAAATCATACAATTGCAATTAATTATTCACATGGATATTCTACTAGTCTAATAATCACATGTAAAATCAATTGTCAATTTCATAATTATGGAATGCATAATGTCGACATCATTACCACATAGTCAAGGCCTCGTTCTAAGACTACAAATAAGGATTTTGTCAAAGCCCTATGCCAAAACACTAGTATGTCTCATGAGACCTACTGATGCATCAAGGAGCTATAGCAGGCTCCACCCGTCACTTACTAAGTCTAATGCATTCCTCATATGAAAAAATTGAAACATAACATAAACATTCGTATTAAAACATGAATACAAAAAGTTAATACTTTAACCATAAACCATGAATGGTATAAAAATAACACATCCACAGTAAAACATATCTAAAAACCTTCAATATAATATAAGAGATTGTATCATAATAAATCAACTTAAAACAAGTTTAAAATCCATCAAAGCATATTGACCTAGATGAAATTAAAACTATTTTAGAGAAATATCACTTTCTATTTTTAAATCACTTAAAAGTCGCATAATTATAAAAGAAAAAATTTATTATGAAAATGTTCTTATAATATTTTAAGGGAAGATTCAAAGTAGTTAGAATGGTGGAGAATCGATGCACCTTCCGTAATAGTTAAAAACAACATTCTTATATTAATTTCTCAAAAAGGTCATAAAGTACCTTGATTGAAAAACGATAGAATCATTAATTTCAAAAAGAATTATTAAAAGTAAATCAAGGGTATAAATGGAATTAACTAATACTCTATGAAATAGTAATTATGTTTTGAAAAACATTTTTATGAAATATGAATGTGGATTATAAATAAGTCCCAGTATATACATACATATAAACAGCCTCAGATAAATAAAGAGATTATAAAATTATCTCTTTCAGTGTACTTTTCCTTGATTGAGGGTATTTTAACCTCATTTATAATAGTTAAATTATTTTTATAAATATTCAAAAACAAAATACATAAATATGATATCATATATGATTTTCTAATATAGTTTTATTAATAATATTTCAATAGTATCACTGTTTCGGGTGTTAACTGATTCATTTTACTTTATATGTTTTGTTTTGTAAGTCATGTTTGTTATGGATAAGATGTATTTAATTAATATCCAAAATGATATTATGTTCTTAAACATTATTTTTTATCATAAAATAAAAATTATTCTTCAATGATTACAATGGGGAATGAATCTCATCGCGTTCGTGGAGGCGGTAATCCGTACGTATACCCGAGCGACAATATCATTATATTGATGGTGAAATAATTTGTAATTGGATGGTATATCATATATACAGAATAATGAACATGTTATATTTATTTTCTACAATAATTATACTCATTAGTATACCAATCAAAATAATGAAGTGTTTAATAGAAAACTACACCACGACGTGGAGACGGTAAGCCGTATGTACGCATGTATGACGACTTTTTCATTCATAGAATGGATAGAATAATGAATTTGGTTGTACCATATTTATAATAATGTAAAAGTAAGTATAAGGTACTAGAGTTATTATTTTGGTATGGAAACAACAAATAAATTGGAACCGGAAGAAGAAAATAACTTTGAAAGAGGTGGTGAAATTATAACCTTTTCATCGGGTGATTCATATTGATTTGATGAAAAGGGGTCCATAGGTTGTCTTATAACCAAAGTAAGTCCTCTAGGTTGAATTAAGGTTAGTCGGGATGATATTTGAGGGGGTGTTTTTATCCAAATGGATTTTGAGGTGTGATTTTGAGAGAAAGGGAAGTACCCTTTTATAAGAGAGGTGAGGGTCACTCTAGGAAAAACATGAAATAATATTTTATTATAAAATAATATTCGGTTAATAATGGCTCAAAAAGGATTTAGTTAGATTATAAGGTGGGTTTGTGTCTATAACTTGTCTTCTAATAAGTTTTAGAGAGGTTTAGGTCTCTATATTACCCTTATCTTTTAGATTTAACTCTTAGTTAAATAGTTTAACTTTTAGCATGAAGTATTGTATTATTATAATAAATAGTTAATACAATTACTAGAAAAATCCAATAGAACCCCAAGTGGTTCATTATTGATATATATGACCTTTTCTATGTCCTTTGTCTAAAACATATATTTTTAGGAAAATTATATCATGGGATAGTATAGTATTTGTTTTGAAAACTCATTTATGTCAACATTGACACTATTTATTATTTGGTTCTTGTGAAGGCCATAACAACTTCATCACATCGAAAAAAAAAATATTTAATAAATCATACTATGTAATATTAACATATAAATTTATTTTAAAACTTAAAAAGTCTCAATTTACATCTATTTGGATATTTATCATATGAATTATTTAAATATTTTACTAATAATGCAATTAATGCATCACCATTATATCATAAATATATTTATTTATTTAATTTCAAAATATTATAAAAAAATACAATGATGTAAGAAATATTTTTATCTTTTAAATGAATATTTATTGTCGAATTTAGCTTATGTATAACCCTATATTAAAATAGTTTGTGTTATTAAAAAATAAATTTAACACATTTAACTCTTCTTTAAATAAAATAATAATAAATGTCCTAATCTAATCTAAGTGGATAAAAAAGGATCATATTTCATTCCTAAGGTTTATTTTTGTTGAAATACACTAATCCAATATAGTTATGACTTGTTTTGGGGTAATATTAAGATTATTTTTACCTATAATTACCTTATTTATTTTATGCATGAAAAATAAAATTCAAAAGTTATTATTCGCCAAAAATTATTTTCCTTCAATTGAACAAAATTTTACATACTGATTTCAACCATGTCTCTAAAAAATTTTAAATTCAATTCACAAAAGTGATAAAATTATGTTTTATACAAATTTTCAAATGTGCCTAGAAGGTGAGTAAATGTTCCTAGAAGGTGGGTAAAAAGACGTTAAAATGGTTCAATAAATTTATATACCTAATATTATTATAAAATTACTCCAATGACATAATTTGTACAAATACATGTATTATTAAAAAATATTAATATAAATTTTTAATTAAAAATAATTATCTAAATGAAAAAGTTTGTTTTTATGTACTATGTTGTATCTTTTACTATTCCTCAAAAATTGAATGTTTTCAGAAAAATAACAAAAATTCACCCTAAGATAATTTTTATATTCAAAATTCATAAAAGATGTATATTTTACAAAATTAAAAACATATATATTAAGTTAATTAATTTAAAATTAATTTCACATTGACAAAACTAGAAATCAGGTTTTTGGGAAGTAAGAACTATCAAAAGACTGATATGTGTTTATTTCCAATTTAAATGTAAAATTTCTTTCAATGTACAAAATTGGATTAAATGATAAAAATATAATTTATCAATATAAATTATTTTGATTAAAAAAAATTTCAATTAGAATTTAGTATTTTCAACTATTCATCAAAATATTAATGTTATCAGAAAAACACAAAAAATTTATCCAAACTAAATTTTTATGTCCCACTTCAAAATAAGATGTCTATTTTTTTGAAGTTAAATATATAAAAGTGTCAAATATGGAATTTAAAAAGGGTTCTCCATTAAAATGTAGTAAAACTGAATTTTTTTAAAAAAACTATTATTTTATCTGAGAAATGGAAGTTGTTCATATATTTTGTCTAAGAAACACATAATATAGATTTTAAAATTATATGGAGTATATTAAATTCAAAATAAAGTTAATACTATTCATAACTACTTTTTTAACAACCAATTTGATAAGTTGTGGGGCGCTCGAACTCGGTGTTGTATGTAGCCCAAGCTATTGAATAACATTAATGGGGTAACGTACAATAAAATATTGGGTTGTTACATTCTCACCACCTTTAATAAATTATTTCCTTGCAATTTGAAATTTTTCTTCAAAAATATATTGTTAAAAATAGAAAATTATTTTGTGTAAAACCCACATCAGAAATACGGTTAATAAAAGTTTTTCTTAATCAATGTGAAATGGAAATGAAAATGTCACCACCAAATTAGGATTTATAATAAGAGAACATTGGTGGGAATTTGAGACATATAATTGGATGAGAAACATAAATATTTATAGGGAGTTATTGAGGTCATCAATTACAAACTTGTGGATAATAAATAGAAAATTGAGGGCTTCAAAGCCATAAATCTTTGATGACATAAAATATTATTGATTCGTCAAAACATAAGGTATTATAATAACACATTTTTTGTTTTTAGATCTTTTCCATAAATTTTAAGTATTAATTTCTTCATATAATGAGAAATAAATACTTGAAAAGTATAGTTCTATCCTTTAACTAATTTCTACCACAAACTCATCTTTCACTCCAAAAAAATGTATAACTCAAAAATATTCAATTTATCCTAGTCGTTTATGGTTTCAAAAAAATTAATTTATAATTCATTCATCCTATCATTTAAAAAACTAAATTATACAAACTATGACATAACGTAGGCCAGTGGTAGATGATGCACCCTAGTCACCCTTCGGTAGCGGGTTCATGTCTCGCAGCCTTGTCGATGTGACAGGTTTTCCCCCATCCTTTGGGTTTTCATTTTTATAAAAATTAAAAAATAATCTCAAGAAATGTATTAACCTTAAAACATAGTATTCAATTTCCAACATAATCCATTACAAACTTTTGAATAATCCAAAATAATTTTGTCCAAACTCATAGTCCAGAAATTTATAAGGAAAGTGAACATAACATAATAGTGATATCATTTTTCCACATAACAAAATGTGAGCACCTTCATCATGTATTCTCTTAAAACATAGAAGCAGCATAAAATATCATAAAACCTTATTTTTTACTTTTATTCTCTCTTATTCCTTATATAATACTTGATATATTACTTATATCAAAAAATTTGAATACTCCAATAATGATGGAATAAAAAAACATTAATCAATTCCACGGTTGTCAATAATATCCAACATAATTTATTCAAATCAAACATCTCTTATTAAAAATCACTACCTTAATATCCAGACCATACTATGGTTCATCTTTCCTTCAACCATGTATTTTCCAAATAATTTAACATGTTGTTGAGTCACGTTTCTTAGTACTATATAATCTCAAATCCTCAAGGAAATAGTATTGAAATACAATTTTTATTTATTTCTATACATAATATAACTAGAACATCATTGATACAATACTCAAATTAAATAATTCTTTAATAAAAACATATGAACACTAATTATTCCTCTTCATCCATGGTAGTATAATTACATGATTATTATCCAATAGAATCATTTGGGGTGTACTTTGATGAATGTGACATTGATTTACGTAGTGTCCCAACTCCTTGCTGATGAATCATTGTACATTGGAAACCTTTTTCTTAACCTTGAAATCTTGTACTTGGTGCCCTTTTTCTCCACACTTATAACAAAATCCCATTCCCTTCAATCATTTACCAAGGGGATTCTTCTTTCCCTTCTTCAATTTATCCATCATTCTCTCTACCATATTTTTCTTATATGTCTTACCTTCAAATCCATATGACTCAAATAATTATTTACATATCTTATTAAAATAAGATAATATTTCTCCATATGATGATAATACATGGGAGACTATTTCCATTCTAAATGTTGCCTTAAGACCATGAAAGATGTGATCCTTCTTACTCTTTGGATCATGCTTATTATTGGAGTTCTCATTCCTCCCATTGGGCACAATTTCTAAACAATGACATTTACTAGGTTATTTTAGGATTAAAAATGCATAATTCCAAAGTTTTAAAATACCTAACTTAAATTGAGAAGTTTATGCATATAATCGATAATCATAAAAATGTTTTCTTTGAGGAGGTATTTACTCATAAATCATTCATAATGGTTTGTAAAGAAAATATAAATTATCCATTGAATATCCCTCTATAGTTTCATAACCAAGAGTTCAAAAAGGCCCATTGTATAATACCCCAAGCCTCCATGGTATGATTCTCTTTGAATAATACAAAAGCATGTGATGTATGCAACACCGAGTTCAAGTACACCATGACCTATAAAACTAGTCGTTTAAAAAGCAGTTATAAATAGTAATAACCACATTTTTAATTATATATATATAATATAATTTTAACATTCATCTTTTTTTTCTCAGACATAATATAATGACAAATTTAATTTTTCAAAAAAAAAATAAGTATTTTTCAAAAATGCAGTTTTTCTTCCTTTTAATGGTGAACCCTTTATTTAATCCATGTTTTGACACTATTATATATTCAATTTGATGAAATTAAATTATTATTTAGAATACTGATATAAAAATTTATTTTGGATAAATTTTTAGTGTTTTTCTGATAACTTTCATATTTTGATCAATAGTGAAGGATACTAAATTTAAATTGAAAACATATTTTTTAATTAAAATATTTTATAGTGTTAAAATATAAATTTTTATGGTTTTTTAAGTATAATTAGATTATATTTTTATCATTTCATCCAATTTTTTCCATTCGAAGTAATTTAACTTTTAAATTGGACATAAACGCATATCAATCTTTTTATAGTTTTTACTTCTTAAAAACCTACTTTCTGGTTTTGAAAACAAGAATTAATTTCAAATTAATTAATGGAATTTATATGTATCGAATTTTTTATAATAGGCATCATTTTTTGGATTAGGAATATCGAAATTATCTTAGGGTGAAGTTTTGGTATTTTTCTGAAAAACATCATTTTTTTATGAATAGTGAAAAACATTGTGTTATTGTTTAAAACAGATTCTTTATTTAAATAAATGTTTTTTTATTTAAATTTATTGAAATTAAATACAGGTAAATAATACATATATAATTTCAATTTATTTCATTGGAGTCATTTTATAACAAGTTTAGACATATAAAATTTTAATGATCTTTTTATCGTCTTTTACCCACCTTCTAGGCACATTTTCAAATTTGCATAAACCACAATTATACAACTTATTTGAATTTAATTTCAAGAATATATGATACACTATTGACATAAGTATAATGTGGTTCAAGAAGATGATAAAAAATTTTGTTAAATAGTTACTTTTGAATTTTATTTACCCTGGTTAAAAGTAAATATGGGAATTATAGGTAAAAAATGTGTTATGATTACCGTAACACATGTCCTAATTCTATTGGATAAGTTTTTTTTGAACAAAATAAACCTTATTAATAAAATATTAACCTCTTTGATAAAATTGGATTGTATTAATAAATTTATTATTATTTTATTTAAAAAAGAATTAAAAGTCTAAAATTCAAAGATTAATGACTAGCCCATTTTTAATATATGGTTATACATAATATAAATTTGACTATAAATATTCCTTATAAATATTAAAGGAATTAATACATAATTGTATTTTAATTTATAATTTTTAGACATTATATAGTTAAATTTATTTATGACATAATGATGATGCAGTAATTACATTATTAATGAATTATTAAAATAATTAATCTTATAAATATCAACATAAATGTAAATAGAGACTTTGGAGGAAGTCCTTGAATTTTATAGGTTAATATTATATGTTAGGGTTGATTAAATCTTTTTTAATGTAATAATGTTAAAATGGATTTCACAAAAACCAAATACTAAATAGTGTCAAAATTGACATCAATGTGTTTTTTAAACAAATACTATTTTATTAAATGATAAAATACTCCTAAAAATATAAGGATCATCCAAAGGACACAGATAAGATTATATATTTTAATAATGAACCACTTCAGGTTCTCTTGGATTTTATAGTTTGTTTATTATGCATTTATTATAATAATACAAGAGGACATGGTAAAAGTTAAACTATTTAACTAAGAGTTAGATATAACAGAAAGGGTTAATATAGTGACATAAACTTGTATAAAACCTATTTCATGAAATTATTTCGACTAATACCCACATTATATTTTAAATAAATCAATTTCTATCCATTAAAAACAAAAAATGATTTCATAATAAAAAAATATTTCAAACTTTTCCTAAAGTGACCATCACCTTTCTTATAAAAGGGTACTTCCCCTTCTCTCAAAATCACACCTCTAAAGCCATTTGGATCAACCAACCTCAACCCAAATCTCCTCCCAACTTACCTATATTCAACCTAGAGTTCCTCCCTTGAGCCATAAGCCTATATAAGGAGCCCTTTTGTTAAATCAAAAAGAAACACCCAAAAACGAGGTAATTATTTTATCACCTCTTTCAATGTTCTTTTTTTCTTCCACATTCTCTTTCTTTTTTATTTCCATACCAAAATAAAAACTTCAGTACCTTATACATACTTTGATGTTATTATAAATTTGTTACAACCATATTAATTATTTTATCCATCCTATTAATGATAATTTCACCATGCATGTGTACGTGCGGCTTACCATCTCCACACCATGGTGTAATTTGTTATTAAACACTATGTTATTTGGATGGATATAGTGATGTGTAATATGTATATAAATAATTAAAATAACAAGAAAATTACTCTGTAAAATTAATATTCCTTCCTATTACACACCTTTTAATCATTAAAGAAATGATATTGTCGCTCATGTGTACGTACGGCTTACCGTCTCCACGATGCGATGAGATTCATTTCCATGTTCACCATTCAAAAATCATTATAAAAATATATATATTTAATAAGTATGTAATATATGACATAATAATGAAACCTAATATATATATATATATATATATGTTTATGTATGTACATACATATATCTTGTTCACTTACCCTCATTCAGTACGATATGAAAAAAGAAACATCTTTTATGTGTATGTACAGCCTACCATCTCCATATATAGTGTTTCCTATTTCATTTAAATATCTATTATAAATATTTATATTCTAAATATATATGATATACAAATAATTTTTTATATTCTTGAAGTATTTAAATTATGATCTAAATGATACAATCAAGAATAACAAGTTAAAACTCATAAGATAAATAAATAAATTTTTACCCAAAATGTTATTTTAACATGTAAATAAATATTAAATTGGTAGTATAAAGTCATAAAGGAATCATATACGATATAATAAATATTTATATGGTTCATGTATAATTTAATAACATACTATGGTCATTATACATGAAGTAAAAATAACCCTCTACCAATGGAAAGTGCAAGGTAAAGGTTAATTCAAAAATTTCATTATTATCTAAGATTTTTTATGTGTAAGTATTATTGGGAAAATATTTATTTTCCATGTCAATGTGTCATAAAATAATTTTCAAAATTATTCTTTTAGGTTACTATTTAACTATAACATCATTTTAAATGTTTTAAATATTTATTCTTCTAAATGTTTCTCATTAATGTCCTTGTTTTCAAAATGGTTTTAAGGGTTCATTTATATGGACTTGAATTTTTTAAAATTTTCATTCATTTAAAAAGTTTCAAAGTGGTATGGGACACTTGGATTCAATAAAATATTATAAACTTCCTCCTTTATAAATTTTGATACTTTTAAATGATTTCATAAAAAATATCTCTCAAAGGGTTTTACTGATTATTTTCAACTATGTCAACATCCTTTTTTGATATTATTCTTGATTGAGGTTGATTTATTATAAATAAATTTTTCAATATTTTATAGAATGAGTTATGATATTTTTTACTATGAATGTTCTATTTTTATACCACTCTTGGTTTATGGCTGATTTATTGACGTTTCATATTCTAGTTTTATTACAAATATTTATGTTATGTTTCAAAATTTCTATATAAGGAATTTAGTATACTTAGTAAGTGACAGGTGGGTCCCTCTATAGCCCCTCGATGCATCGGTAGGTCTCATGAGAAAAACTAGTGTCTTGGACAAGGCCTTGACAAAAAATTTATTTGTAGTCTTGGCACGAGGACTTGACTATGTGGTAATTATTTCCGGTGTTAGGCATTCCCTAATTATGAAATTAGTTATTACAACTGATTACTCGACTAGTAGAATATCAATGTTCATGTTTATAAGGTAATTTTTTATTTATTTTCTCTATATTATGTTCATGTTTATATTTAAATATCTTTAGTTTTTATTACACGTATTTCCATAAAAGTTTATAACTTTCCCTTAAATTATTTACCCTTACTGAGCATCAGAGCTCACCTATTTCTTACGTTTTGTTTTCCCAAGATTCCAAGAAGTGTATAATGTTATATATATAGGGTTAAGCTAGAGTAATAATGGAGTTCTAAAAAGATTATTTATGTTGTGATTTATGTTTTTATGTGTAATGTAATGTTCATATATGTAATCTATTTTCTAAGACTGCTAAACAGATTGGTCTTTTGGGACTTGATTCCTTGTAATCGTTCCAATGTATTAAAATAATGCACTAGCTCCGGGCTTCTGCGGTAAGGGAATTGCACATTGTCATGTACCACGATACCTTTGGTCAAACCCAAAACTCCTTGTCGGAATTTTCACTCCTAGGTACATCTGTGGCAGAGCCGCCTCTACCTACTCATATCCAGAAAATGGTGAATTGCTTCGAAAATTCATTAAATATATACATTGACAAATTTCCAGAAAGTTCATCTATAATAATTCTCAAAGTTAATCTTAGGGTAATGTTATCTAATCAGTGTTTTTCTAAATCTTGTTTCCATGGTTTCTACAAAACTTTCTACGATACCAACTGTAATGCTCCAACCCTAGTTACCCAAAGTCAGTGCATTATTACATGATGTTGGAACAATCACAAGAGATCAAGTATCAAAATATTGATTAGTTAAGTAGCCTTAGAAGTACTAGATACATATATAAGTTTTACATTACGTCATTAAATAAAAAAACATTGTGTCCCCTTTTAACACACTCATATCCTTCGTCCTATCCCTTCAAATCAGTCATAATGCACTTCTTCACATCTTGGAAAAAATAAAACTTAAGAAAAGGGTGAGATCAAATGCTCATAAAGGATAACAATATAACGAAAACTATAATAAATAAGAATAAACATTTAAAGTAATGTATAAAACAAAAAATAATAATTTTAACCATAAAATTCAGCATAATATGGAAAATATTAATCTAATAGTGCCATTTAATTATTCACATGGATATTCTACGAGTCGAATAATCACATGTAAAATCAATAGTTAATTTCATATTTATGGAATGCATAATTTTGGACATCATAACCACATAGTCAAGGCATCGTGCCAAGACAATAAATAATGATTTTGTCAAGGCCCTGTACCAAGACACTAGTTTCTCACATGAGACCCACTCATGCATCAAAGAGATATAGCAGGCTCCACCCATCAATTACTAAGTCCAATGCTTTCTCGTATTAAAAGATTGAAACATAATATAGATATTCGTTTTAAAACTAGAATACATAATATTAATACTTTAACCATAAACCATGAATGGTTTAAAAATAACACATCCCTAGTAAAACTTTTCACAAAACCTTTATTACATTATAGAATATTTTATCATAATAAATCAACTTCAAATAAGTGTAAAATCCATCAAAGGATGTTGACATAGATGAAATAAGCACTATTTGAGAGAAATGTCTATTTCTATTTTGAAATCATTTAGAAGTCACATAATTATAAAATTAACAATTAAATATGAAAATATTTTTCTAAGCTGGTAAGTAAAGCCTCTAAGGTTTTATTATGGTGGAAAATAGCCACACTTGTTGTATAAGTTAAAAAAACATTCTAACCTTAATTTGTCAAAATGGTCATAAAGTTCCTTCTTTGGAAAACTATGAAAAGATTCCTTTCAATTTTTTTTTATCAAAATTCAAAAAGGGGTATAAAGGACTTTAACCCATATTCATGGAAATATTAAAAATGTTTTGAAATACATTTTAAAGAAACACGGATGTGTATGATAAGGATGTCCTAGTATATACTTACGTATAAACAACCTCAGATAAATAATGAGATTGTAAAATTAACCCTCAACATTCACTTTTCCTTGATCTAGGGTATGTTAACCTACTATATAATAGTTAAACCATTTTTATTAAATTGCATAATAACCACTAATATAATTATGATATCATATATGATCATCTAATATTTCGTTGTTAATAATATTTCAGTAGTATCATTGTTTCGGGTGTTGACTGATTCGTTTTATTTTATATGTTTTGTTACATAAGTCATGTTTGTTATGGATACAATGTATTTTATTCATATTAAAAATGATATTAAGTTCTTGAAAATTATTTTTAATCATAAAATGAAAATTATTCTTGAATGATTATGATGGGGAATGAATCTCATCGTGTTTGTGGAGACGATAATCCGTACGTATGCACGAGCAACAATATAATTTTATTGATGGTTAAATCTTATGTAATTGGATGGTATATCATATTTAAAGAATCATTAAAATCTTATATTTATTATTTAAATATAGTATACTCAATATTATACCCATCCAAATAATGAAGTGTTGAATAGAAAACTCCACCACAACATGGAGATGATAAGTCGTACATATGCATGTATGGAGACTTTGTCATTTATAGGATTAATAGAATAAAAAATATGGTTGTACAATATTTTTAATAACATTATAGTATTTATATGTTACTGGAGGTATTATTTTGGTATTTAGATAATAAATAAGAAGGATGTGGAAGAAGAAAAGAACTTTGAAAGTGGTTATGAAATTATTACCTCTTCTTTGGGTGCTTCCTTTGGATTTGATCAAAAGGGATCCTTTGGTAGGTTTCTAATCCATGTGGGGACTCTATGTTGAAGTGAGGATAGTTGGGCGGATATTTTATCAGCTTTTGGGCGAGGATAATGGTTTTGTAGGTGTGATTTTTAGAGAAGGGGAAGTACCCTTTTAAAAGAGAGGTGAGGGAAAATTTAGGAAAAGCTTGAAATATTATTTTATTACACAATAATAGTCGATTTATAATAGCTCAAATAGGATTTATATAGATTTTATGGTATTTTTTTGTCTTAAAACTCACAAACCATAGGATTTATAGAGGTTTAGGTCTCCATATTAACCTTATCATTACGATTTAACTCTTAGTTAAATAGTTTAACTTTTACAATTTATTCCTATATTATTATAATAAATGGTTAATTAACTTAATATAAAAATCCAAGAGAACCCCTAGTGATTAATTATTGATATATATAACCTTATATATATCTTTTTTCCTAACCATAGCTTTTTAGGGATATTATATCAATTAATAATATAGTATTTGTTTAAAAAACTCATTTATGTCAATTTTGACACAATTTAGTATTTGGATTTTGTGAAAGTCATAAAAACTTCATCAATTGGATAAAATTTATCTAATCAACCCTAACATGTCATATTAACCCATAAAATTCTAGAAATACATTAAAATTCTCAATTTACATTTATTTGGACATTTATAATATCATTATATTTTAAACATTCCTTTATAATGTAATTACTGTATCACTATTGTGTCATAAATAAATTTAATTATTTAATATCTAAAAATTATAAATAAACTACCATGATGTTGGAAGTATTTTTATCTTTCTAATGAATATTTATAGTATAATTTTTCTTATGCATAACCCTTTATTAAAAGTGTTTTTGTTATTAAAAGTATAATTTAACACTTTTAACTCTTCTTTAAATAAAATAATAATAAATATCCTAATCTAATACAAGTGGATAAAAAAGGATCATATTTTATTCCTAAGGTTTATTTTGGTCTAAATACACTTATACAATATAATTAGTAAATGTGTTGGGGTAATATTAATATCATTTTTACATTTAATTATCTTATTTACATAAAACTGGGGTAAATAAAATTCAAAAGTTATTATTCACCAAAAATTATTTTCGTCCTATTGAACCACATTTTAATTACTAGTTTCAACCGGGTCTCTCTGATTTTTTAAATTCAATTCAAAGAAGTGGTAAAATTGTGTTTTATGGAAAGTTTCCAAAGTGCCTAAAGTTTGTGTAAATGTGCCTAGAATGTGGGTAAAAAGACGTTAACATGGTTCAATAAACTTTTATATATCTATAATTATGATACAATGACATAAAAGACATAAATTATACTAATATATATATTATTTATATATTTTAAGATAAATTTGTAATTAAAAAAATTATTTAAATGAAAAATATGGATTTTATGTACAATCAGTATTTTTCACTATTTATAAAAAAATTGATGGTTTTCAGAAAAAATAACAAAAAATCACCCTAAGATAATTTTTATATTACTAATTAAAAATGATTTATATTTTATGAAATTAAAAACATATATGTTTCATTAATTAATTTAAAATTAATTTCCTGTTGTCAAAACCAGAAAGCAGGTTTTAGAAAGTAAAAAGTATCAGGAGATTGATATACGTTTATCTCCAAGTTGAATGTAAAATTACTTCCAATGACAAAAATTGTATTAAATGAAAAAAAATAATATAATTGTACCTGAAAACAATTGAAATTTTTAATTTAACGATAAAAATAATTTTTATTAAAAAAGTTTTTTTCAATTAAAAATTAGTAATTTTAATTATTCATCAAAATATGAATGTTATCATAAAAACACAAAAAATTTATCCAAACTAAATTTTTATGTCCTAATTCTATAGAGTAGGTTTATTGTCTCAAATTTAGTAAATAAAAGTGTCAAATATTGGATTTAAAAATGGTTCCCCATTAAAAGGTGGTAAAATTTATATTTTTTTGAAAAACAGTTATTTTATCTAAAAAATTCAATTTGTTCTTATATTATGTTTAAAAACACATAAAATGGTATCTAAAATTATATGGAGTATATAAAATTGAAAATTCAGTTAATAAAATTCATAACATCTTTTTGATTGGCTGGTATGGTAAGTCGTTGTGCGCTTGAGCTCGGTATTGTGTGTAGCGCAAGCTATTTAATTACTTTAAAGAGATAATGTGTTATAAAATCTTGGGGTGTTACATTCACCCCTTCTTCAATAAATTTAATTCTCACAATTTGAAATTTTTCTTCTAAAATAAAAGGATAAAATTGAAAATACCTTTCTGGAAAACCCACATCGGAAATAGGGTTAATAAAATTAATACTTAATAAGAAGGAAAGGAAAATGAAAAAGTCACCACCAAATTACGATTTAGAATAAGATAACATTGGTGGAAATTTTAGACACATAATTAAAGGGAAAAAATATTTATAGGGAGTTATTGAGGTCATCAATCACAAACAAGAGAACAATAAATAAAAAATTAATGGCCTCAAAGCCATAAATCAATAATAAATTAAAAATATTATTGGTTCATAAAAAGATAAGGTATTAGGATAAATTTTTTTGGTTTTTAGATCCTTTCCCTAATGTATAAGTATTAATTTATTCATAGAATAAAAATAATAATTGAAAAGTATAGTTCCATCCTTTAACTAATTTCCACCACAAACTCATCTTTCACTACATAAGATAATATAACTCAAAAATATTTTATTTATCCCAATCCTATAGGGTTTTAAAAAATGGAATTTATAATTAATCTGTCAGATCATTTATAAATTAGATTATATAAACTAGAACATCACATAGGGTAGTGGTAGGTTATGCACCCTTGTCACCCTTCAGTTTTGGATTCATGTCTCGCAGCCTTTCCGGATGTGACGGGTTGTCACCCGACATTTGGGTTGTCATTTTTATAAATATCCAAAATAATCTTAAGAAATTTTTTAAACTTAAACCATAGTATTCAATGTAAAACATAATCTATTCTAACAATTAAAATTATCCAAAATACTCTTTTCAAAAGTCATAGTCCAAAAATTTATAAGGATGGTCAACATAACATTATGAAGATATCTTTTTCCCACATAATAAAATGTGAGTACCTTTATCGTTTATTCTATTAAAACATGGAATCACCATGAATTATCATACTTCCTTATTGACTACAGTCATGGTCTCTTATTACTTATATAATACTACATATATTTCTTATATCTAAAAATTTGAATACTATAAAAATTATGGAATAAAAAACCATTGATCAATTCCATTGTTGTCAACAATATCCAATATAATTTATCCAAATAAACTATCTCTTATTCCAAAATCACTACCTCAGTATCCGGACCATATTATGGTTTATATTTACTTTCATATTGTATTTTCCAAAAAATATAACTTTTTGTTGACTCACTTTTCTTAGTACCATATAATTTCAAATCCTCAATGAAATAGTATTGCAGTAAAATCATTATTTATTTCCATAATTAATATAACAATAACATCGATGATGAAACAATCAAATGACATAATTCATTAATAAAAATATAAGAACAAAAATTATTCCTCTTAATGTGTGGTAGTATAATATCTTTATTGTTATCCAATAAAATCATTTTCTGTATACTCTGATGATTGGGACATTGATTTCTGTAGTGTCTCAACTCCTTACTGATGAATCATTGTACATTTGAAACTATTTTCTTACCCTTGTAATCAGGTACTTGGTGGCCTTTTTCTCCTCATCTGTAAAAATTCTAATTTCCTTCATGCATTTACCAAGGTGATTCTTCTTTCCCTTCTTCCATTTATTCATCTTTCTCTCTACCATCATTTTCTTCTCAGGCTTCCCTTCAATGACTTAGGACTCAGATAATTATTTACATATCATATTAATAGATGATATTATTTCTCCATATAATGATATTAATTATGAGACTATTTCCCTTAAAAATGTTGGCTTAAGACAATAAATTATATGATCTTTCTTACTCTTTGGATCATGCGCATTACTGGAGTTCTAATTCCTTTTACTTGGAACCATTTCAAAAAATTATAATCACTAGGTTATTTATAATTCACAATGCATAATTCCAAAGGTTTTAAATACCTAATTTATATTGAAATGTTTATGCATATAATCCATAATCATAAAAAAAATTCTTTGAGGAGTTATTTACTCATAAATCATTCATAACGGTTTGTACTGAAAATGTGAATTATCCTAAGCATGTCCCTCAGGAGTGTCGTAACCAAGAGTGCACCAATGCCTGTTGTCATGTACCTAGACACCCCAGGTCAAGCCCAAAGATCCTTGTCATAATTTTTACTCCTAGTTACATCTGTTCCAGAGTCACCTCTACCTTCTCGTGTCCAGAAAGAGATTTATTGCTCGGTAAATTCACAAAATCCCTATATTACCAAAACTATAGGAAGTTATTCTATACTAATTCTCAAAAACTATCTTAGGGTAATGTCCTCTAATTAGATATTTTATAAATTAAGTTTCTAAGGATTTTACTAAACTTCCTCTAATACAAACTATAATTCCCCAACCCTATTTACCCAGAGTCGGTGCATTATTATATAACATTGGCATAATCACAGGAGATAAAGTCTCGAATGACCGATTATTTTAGTATCCTTGGAAATACTGGATACATATATAAGTTTTAAATTAAATAATTAAATAAATAACGACATTATGTACCCTTTAAAAACACTCATATCCTTAGGCCTATCCCTACATGTCATTCATAATATACAACTTCACATCCTGGGAAAAAGAAAACATTAGAATGGGGTGAGCTCAGGTGTTTAGTAAGGAAAAAAATATACCAGAAACTATCATAAATAAGAATAAAAATTAAATGCAATGTATTAAACTAAAACACAATACTCTTAAAAATAAAATTCAGCATAATATGGAAAATATATATCAAATAATGTCATTTACTTATTCACATTGATATCTTATAGTTGAGTAATCACATTTAAAATTAATTTTTAATTTCATAATGATGGAATGCATAATGCGGGATATCATAACAACATAGTCAAGGCCTTGTTCCAAGAATAAAAATAATGATTTTTGAATTCATTATACTGAGACACTAGTTTGTCTCATGAGACCTATCAATGCATTGAAAAGCTATAGGGGGCTCCAAACATCACTTACTATGTCAAATGCATTCCTCATATGAAAATATTGAAATATAACATAAAAATTCGTATTAAAACTAGTAGGCAAAATGTTAATACTTTAACCATAAACCATGAATGGTATAAAAATAACACTACATAGAAAAACATATCACAAAACCTTAAATAAAATATGGAAGATTGTATCATAATAAATCAACATCAAACAAGTGTAAAATCCATCAAAGGATGTTGACATTGATGAAACCATAAATATTTGAGTGAAATATTTATTTGTATTTTGAAATCATTTAAAAGTCACGTAATTATAAAACAAAACATTTATTCAAAAATTATTTTTATAATCTTGTAAGGGATGCTTCTAAGGTGTTATAACACTGTAAAATAGGTGCACCCACCGTATAAGTTGATAAAACATTCCTACCTTAATTTGTTAAAATGGTCGTAAAGTACCTTGTTTGGAAAACAATGAAAGGATTCCATAAAAAAATATTAAAAGTAAAAAAAATGGTATAAATGACTTTCAAAAATATTCTAGGAAATATAAATAATGTTTTGAAATAAATTTTTAAGAAACATGGATGTGGATGATAAAGAAGTCCTAGTAGATACTTACATATATGCAACCTCGTATTAAGAAAGATATTGTAAAATTAACCCTTGAATTTTTACTTTTCCATGATCGAGGGTATGTTAACCACTAGTATAAGAGTTAAATAATTGTTATTAATTGATAAAAAAACCACATACATAAAAAATATATCAAATGTGATCTTCCAATATTTCTTTTCTAATAATATTTTCTTAGTATCATTGTTCTACGTGTTAAATGATTCGTTTTCCTTTATATGTTTTGTTATGTATGTAATGTTTGTTATGGATTATATTTATTTGATTCATAACCATAATGATATTAAGTTGTTAAAAATTATTTTTAATCATAAAATGAATATTAATCTTGAATGATTACAATGGGGAATGAATCTCATCGCATTCGTGGAGACGGTAATTTGTACGTACACACGAGTGACAATATCATTCTATTGATGGTTAAATCATATGTAACTAGATGGTATATCATAAATAAAGAATAATTAAAATGTTATATTTATTATTTACATCAATTATTCTCATTATACTACTCATGAAAATAATGAATTGTTGAATAGAAAACTACACCACGACATGGAGACTGTAAGTCATACGTATGCACGTATGGAGACATTGTCATTCCTAGGATGGATAGAATAGTAAATATGAATGTACCATATTTATAATAACATCAAAATAAGTATAAGGTACTATATTTAATTTTTTTTATGGAAAAAAAAAAGAGGAAGTGGAAGAGGAAAAGAACTTTAATGGGTGATGAAATTTTTACCTCTTCTTTGGGTGCTTCCTTTTGATTTGATCTAAGGGGCTCCTTAGGTTGGTTTCTGATAAAAGTAAGGAATCTTGGTTTAATTGAGGGTAGTTCAGAGGAAATTTATATAGGTTATGTTTGAGCCAAATTGATTTGGAGGTGTTATTTTGAGAGAATGCTAAGTACCCTTTTATAAGAGAGGTGAGGGTGACTTTAGGAAAAGCATGAAATATTATTTTATTGTACAATAATATTTGGTTTATAATTTCTCCAAAATGATTTAATAAGAATATATGTTGGTTTTTCTTAAAACCCATCAACCAATAAGTTTTAGATAGGTTTAGGGTACCATATTAACCTTATCTTTTAGATTTAACTCTTAGTTAAATAGTTTAACTTTTTCCATGTATTCTTGAATTATAATAATAAATGGTTATAAACATACTATAAAAATATAACAGAACCCAAAGTGGTTAATTATTAATATAGAAAACTTTATCTAAGTCCTTTGTTTGAACTGTATAGTTTTTAGAATATCATACCAATTAATAATATAGTATTTGTTTTAAAAAGTCATTTATGTCAATTTTGACACTATTCAGTAACTGGATTTTGTGAAAGTGATAACAACTTTATCTCTTCAAAAAAAATATTTAACAAACCATAAAATTTCATATTAACCAATAAAATTCACGGAATACATAAAAAGTATCAATTTACATTTATTTGGATATTTATAAATTCAATTATTTTAATATTTAATTAATAATGTAATTCCCGCATCATCATTATGTCATAAATAAATTTACATATTTATGTCTAAAAATTATAAATAAAATACCATGAAGTAGTAAATATTTTTAGATATGTAATGAATATTTATAGTAGAGTTTATCTTATGTATAACCCTATATTATTACTATTTTTGTTATTAAAAGTGGAATTTAACACTTTTAACTCTTCTTTAAATAAAATAATAATTAAAGTCATAATCTAATATAAGTGGAATAAAAGGATCATATTTAATTATTAAGGTTTATTTTGGTCTAAATACACTTATCCAAATGAATTAGGACATGTTTTGGGGTAATATTATATTCTTTTTACCTTTAATTACCTTATTTACTTTTAACTGTGGTAAAAAAATTCAAAAGTTACTATTCACCAAAAATTAGTTTCATCTTATTTAAAAACATTTTACTTATTGATGTCGACCATGTCTCTAATATTTTGGAAATTTTATTCACAGAAGTGGTAAAATTACATTTTATGTAAATTTGAAAATGTGCCTAGAAGGTGGGTAAATGTGGCTAGAAGGTGGGTAAAAAGGCGTTAAAATGGTTCAATATAATTATATATATATATATATAATATTATTATAAAATGACTCCAATGACTTAAATTGTACTAATATATGTATTATGTAACTATTTTAATATAAATATTTAGTTAAAAATAATTATTTAAATGAAAAAATTGGGTTTTATGTAATATGAGTATTTTTCACTATTCATCAAAAATTGAATGTTTTCATAAAAATACAAAAAATTCACCCTAAACTAATTTTTATATTCCAAATTAAAACATGATGTCCATTTTCCAAATTAAAAACATAGAATTTTAATTAATTAAATTAAAATTAATTTCCCATAGACAAAACGAGAAAGCGAATTTTGAGAAGTAAAAACTATCAAAAGATTGATTAGTGTTTATGTCCAATTAAAATTCAAAATTACCTACAATTAAAAACATTGGATTAAATTATAATAATATTATATAATTATTATAAATATGGTATGCCCATATTCATTATCCTCTACTTCTTATCAATGATAATTTCACCATGCATGTGCACGTGTGGCTTATCATCTCCACACAGTAGAGTAATTTGTTATTAAACACTATGTTATCTAGATGGATATAATGATGACTAATATGTATATAAATATTGAAAATAACATGCTAATATCTCTATACAATTAATATACCCTCCAATTCCACACCATTTAACCATTAAGAAAATGATATTGTTGCTCGTGTGTACGTACGGCTTGCCGTCTCCACGATGCGATGAGATTCATTTCCATGTTCAACATTAAACAGTGATTATAAATATATATATATATAATAATTATGTAACATATGATATAATAATTCAACTGGATATATATATATGTTTGTACTTATATATATCTTATTCACTTACTCTCGTTCAATACGATATGAATAAGGAAATAACTTTTATGTGTACGTACAACCTACCGTCTCCATAAATAGTGTTTTCTATTTAATATATCTATCTATTATAAATATTTATATTATAAATATTTATGATATATAAATCGGGTGTTATATTCTGGAATTATTTAAATCATTATCTAAATTATACGATAAAAAATAACAAGTTAAAACACGTACGATAAAGAAAGCGATTTTACCCGAAATGTTATTTTAATATGGAAATAATTAATAAATGGGTAGTATAATGTCATAAATGAATAATTTACGATATAATAAATATTAATATGGTTCTTTTATAATTTACTAAAATAGTATGGTCATTATACAAGAGGTTAAATGAACACATTATAAAGAAAAGTGCAAGGGAAAGGTTAATTCATCAATATCATTATTATCCGAGATTGTTTATGTGTAAGTATTTTCGGGGACCTATTTATTTTTCATGTGCATGTTTCACAAAATAATTTATAAATTTATTCTTTTAAGGTACTGTTTAACTAAAACATCATTTTAAATGTGTTAAATATTTATTCTTCTAAATATTTCTCATTAATGTCCTTGTTTTCAAAATGGTTTTAAGGATTTATTTATATGGTCATGAATGTTTTAAAACATTAGTTCATCTAATAAGTTTCAATGTGGTATAGGACACTTAGATTAAAAAATATCTAATAAACTTATTCTTTTATAAATTTTGATACTTTTAAATGATTTCATGAAAAAAAAGATATTTCTCTCAAAGGGTTTTACTGATTATTTTCAACTTTGTCAACATCCTTTTTTGATATTATTCTTGATTGAGGTTGATTTATTATAAAAACAATCATCAATATTGTATTGAATGAGTTGTGATATTTTTGACTTTGAATGTGTTATTTTTAAACCATTCGTGGTTTATGGTTGAGGTATTGGTATTTCGTATTCTAGTTTGAATACGAATATTTATGTTATGATTCAACATTTTCATATATGGAAGGTAGTATACTTAGTAAGTGAAAGGTGGGGCCCTCTATATCCCCTTGATGCATCGGTAGGTCTCATCAAAAAAATTAGTGTCATGGAACAAGGCCTTGACAAAAAAATTTATTTGTAGTATTGGCACGAGGCATTGACTATGTGGTGATGATCTCCAGCATTAGGCATTCCCCAATTATGAAATTAATTACTAAATGTGACTACTTCACTAGTAGAATATCAATGTGCATGTTTATATGGTAATGTTTGATTTGTTTTCTCTATATTATGTTCATGTTTATGTTTAAAAGTTTGTTTTTTTATTACACATCTTGCCTTAAAATTTTATAACTTCCGCTAAATTATTTACCCATCCTAAGCATCTGAGCTCACCCATTTCTTATGTTTTTCTTTAACAGGTATCTAAGAAGTGTGTTATGTTTGATATGTAGGGTTAAGCTAGAGTAATAATGGCATTCTCAAAGGATTATTTATGATGTGTTTTATGTTTGAATGTGTAATGTAACATTCATTTAAGTAATCTATCTTCCCAGACTGCAAAACATATTGGACTTTCAGGACTTGATTCCGTGAAATCATGCCAATGTATTAAAATAATTCACTAACTCTGGGCTTTTGGGGTCAGGGCATTACACGTTGTCATGTACCAAGATACCTTGGGTCAAGCCTGAAACTCCTTGTCAAAATTATCACTCCTAGGTACATCTGTGGCAGAGCCGCCTCTACATGCTCGTATCCAGACAAGGATGTATTGCTTTGAAAATTCACAAAATCTCTACATTTCCAAAATTCTAATAATATCTTCTATACTAATTATCAAAGTTTATCATAGGGTAATGTTATATAATCAATGTTTTTCTAAATCTAGTTTTCAAGGTTTATATTAAACTTTCTATTATACCAACTGTAATGTCCTGACCCTTGTTACCCAAAGTCACGACATTATTATATGACATTAGAACAATCACAGTAGAAAAAGTCTCGGAAGATCGATTAGTTAAGTACCTTTATAAGTACTAGACACATATATAAGTTTTACATTACATCATTTAATAAAAAAAATAACATTGGGTCCCCTTTGAACACACTCATATCCTTTAGGCTATCCCTACAAATCAGTTATAATATACTTCTTCACATCCAGGTAAAAATAAAACAAGGGAAATTGGTGAGATCAGATTCTCAGTAAGGATAACAATATAGCAGAAACTATAACAAATAAGCATAAAAATTAAGGTAACGTATGAAACTAAAAAAGAAGCATTTTAAACATAAAATTCAGCATAATATGGAAAATATAAATCAAATAGTGTCATTTAATTATTCACATGTATATTCTACTAGTCGAATAATCACATGTAAAATAAATAGTTAATTTCATAATGATAGAATTCATAATATTGGACATAATAACCACTTAGTCAAGGCCCCATGCCAAAACTAAAAATAATAATTTATTTCAAGGTCCTGTGCTAACACACTAGTTTGTCTCATGAGACCTACTAATGCATCAAGGATCAATAGTGGGATCCACCCAACACTTACTAAGTCCAATTCATTCCTCGAATGAAAATATTGAAACATAACATAAACCTTCGTATTAAAAATAGCATACAAAATCTTAATACTTTAAACATAAAACATGAATGGTATAAAAATAACACATCCCTTGTAAAACTTATCACAGAAACATCAATACAATATAGAATATTTTATCATAAATAATCAACCTCAAATAAGTGTAAAATCCATCAATGGATGTTGACATAGATGAAATCAACACTATTTGAGAGAAATATATATTTCTATTTTTAAATCATTTAAAAGTCACATAATTATAAAAGTAAACATTAACTATGAAAATATTCTTATAAGCTTATATGTTAATCCTCTAAGATGTTATTATGGTGGAAAATAGCCACACCCGTCGTATAAGTTAAAAACATTCATACCTTAATTTGTCAAAAAGGTCATAAAGTTCCTTGTTTGGAAAAAGGTGAAAAGATTCCTTTGAAAAAAATTAAAAATAAAAAAGGATTATAAATTACTTTAACCCATTATCTATAAAATATTAAAAAAAAATTAAAATACATTTTTAAGAAACATGGATGTGTATGATAAATATGTCACAGTAGATACTTACGTATAAAAAACCAAAGATAAATAAAGAGATTGTAATATTAACCCTTACCTTGTAATTTTCCTTGATCGAGGGTATGTTAACCTCTTTTATAATAGTTAAATCATTGTTATTAAATTTCATAATAACCACTTATATAAATAGGATATCATATATGATCTTCTAAAATTTCTTTGTTAATAATATTTCAGTAGTATCATTGTTTCGGGTGTTAACTGATTCATTTTCTTTTATATGTTTTGTTACATAAGTTATGTTTGTTATGGATAAAATGTATTTTATTCATATCCAGAATGATATTATGTTCTTTAAACATTATTTTTATTCATAAAATGAAAATTATTCTTGAATGATTATGATGGGGAATTAATCTCATCGTGTTCATGGAGACGGTAATCTGTACGTACGCATGAGCAACAATATCATTCTATTAATGGTGAAATCGTATGTAATTTGATGGTATATCATATTTAAAGAATCATTAACATTTTATATTTATTATTTAAATAAATTATACTCATTATTATACCCATCCAAATAATTAAGTGTTGAATATAAAATTACACCACAACGTGGAGACGATAAGTCGTACGTATGCATGTATGGCAACTTAGTCATTTATAGGATGAATATAATAAAAAATATGGATGTACCATATTTATAATAACATGAAATTAATTATAATTTACTAGAGTTATTATTTTGGCATGGAAACAACAAAGAAAAATGATGTGGAAGAAGTAAATAACTTTGAAAGTGGTCATGAAATTATTACCTCTTCTATGGGTGATTCCTTTGGATTAGATCAAAAGGGCTCCTTAGGTAGTCTTATGATCCAATTAAGGCCTCTAGGTCGAATTGAGGGTAGTTGGGAGGATATTTAATCAAGGTTGGGCCAAGCCAAATGGATCGTAGTTGTGATTTTGAGAGAAGGGGATGTACCCTTCTATAAAAGAGGTGAGGGCCATTTTAAGAAAATCTTGAAATCTTATTTTATTACACAATAATATTAGATTTAGAATGGCTCCAAAATGATTTATTTAGAGGATATGGTGGGTTTGTGTCGAAAATATCACAAGCAATAGGATTTAGAAGTTTTAGGTCCAATATTAACCTTATCATTTATATTTAACTCTTAGTTAAATAGTTTAACTTTTACAATGTATTCCTATATTATTATAATAAATGGTTAATAAACTTACTATAAAAATCCAAGAGAACCCCAAGTGTTTAATTATTGATATATATAACCTTATATGTTTCCTTTGGACTAAAAGTATATTTTTAGGAATATTATATCAATTAATAATATAGTATTTGTTTTAAAAACTCGTTTATGTCAATTTTGACACTATATTGTATTTGGTTTTTGTAAAAGTATTAACAACATTATAAATTGGAAAAAAAATATTTAATCAACCCTGAAATGTCATATTATCCTATAAAATTAGTGGAATACATTAAAGCTCTCAATTTACATTTATTTTGACATTTATAATATCAATATATTTTAATCTTTCATAAATAGGGTAATTCATGCATCATCATTGTGTCATAAATAAATTTAATTATTTAACATCAAAAATTTATAAATAAAGTACCATGATGTATGAAATTTTTTTATATTTCTAATTAATATCTTTAAAATAATTTTTCTTATGTATAACACTTTATTATAACTGTTTTTGTTATTAAATGTTGAATTTAACACTTTTTACTCTTCTTTAAATAAAATAATAAGAAATATCCTAATCTCATACAAGTGGATAGAAAACAATATTATTTTATTCCTAAGGTTTATTTTGGCCTAAATACACTTATATAATATAATTAGGAAATTTTTTTGAATAATATTAATATTATTTTCAAATTTAATTATCTTATTTTCTATAAACTTTGGTAAATAAAATTCAAAAGTTATTATTCACCAAAATTTATTTTCATCCTATTGAACAATATTTTACTTACTAATTTCAATCTGGTCTCTTAGATTTTTGAAATTCAATTTATATAAGTGGTAAAATTACGTTTTATGTAAATTTGAAAATGTGCCTAGAAGGTGGGTAAATGTGCCTAGAATGTGGGTAAAAAGATGTTAAAATGGTTCCAAAAAAATTTATATATCTAATATTATTATGAAATTACTAAAAAGACATAAAGTATACTAATATATATTTTATTAATCTAGTTTAAGATAAATTTTTTATTAAATATAATTATTTAAATGAAAAAGTTGGTTTTTATATACAATCATTATTTTTCACTATTCATCAAAAATTGAATGTTTTCACAAAAATACCAAAAATTGACCCTAAGATAATTTTTATATTATGAGTTCGAAAAACATATCTATTTTACAAAATTGAAAACATATATGCTTCATTAATTAATCTAAAATTAATTTCCCATTGTCAAAACCAGAAAGCATGTTTTAGAATGTAATAACTATCAAAAGATCGATATACGTTTATATCTAATTTGAATGTAAAATTAATTCCAATGACCAAAATCCCATTAAATGATAAAAATATAATATAATTATACTTTAAAACCATTCAAATGTTTAATTTATCAATAAAAATTATATTGATTAAAAATGTTGTTTTCAATTAAAATTTTGTATTTTTAATTATTCATCAAAATATTAATGTTATCATAAAAATACAAAACATTTATCCGAAGTAACCTTTTATGTCCCACTTCTAAAGAGGAAGTTTATGTTTTCAAATTTAATATATGAAAGTGTCATATATTGTCTTTAATAATGGTTCTCCATTAAAAGGATGTAAAATTACATATTTTTAAAACACTTATTTTATCTGAAAAATTAAATTTGTACTTATATTATGTCTGAAAAACACATAAGTAGGATTTTAAAATTATATTAAGTATATAAAATTACAAATGTAGTTAATAATATTCATAATTTCTTTTTGAATGGCTGGTTTGGTATGTCGTGGTGCGCTCGAACTTGGTGTTTCATGTAGCGCAAGCTATTGAATTATTTAAAAGAGATAATGTATTATAAAATCTTGGGGAGTTACATTCACCCATCTGTAAAAAAAATTTATTCTCAAAATTTAAAATTGTTCTTCTAAAATAAAAGGTTAAAATAGAAAATACATTTGTGGAAAACCCACCTCAAAAATTGGGTTAATAAAATTAATTCTTAATAAGAGGGAAAGGTAAATGAAAAATTCACCACCAAATTAGGATTTATAATAGAAGAACAATGGTGGAAATTTTAGACACATAATTGGAGGTCAAATATAAATATTTATAGGTTGTTATTATGGTCATCAATCACAAACAAGTGAAAAATAAATAGAAAATTGATGGCCTCAAACCCATAAATCTATAATGACTTAAAAATATTATTTGTTCATCAAAACATAAGTTATTAGGATAACACATTTTTGATTTTAATATCCTTTCCGTAAATTTTAAGTATTAATTTATTCATAGAATAAAAAAATAATTGAAAAGTAGAGTTCAATCCATTAACTAATTTCTACCACAAACACTTCTTTCACTCCAAAAGATAAAAGAACTCAAAAATATTCTCTTTATCCCAATCGAATAGGTTTTCAAAAATTGAATTTATAATTCATATGTGAGATAATTTAAGAAAACTACATTATACAAACAAGAACATCACATAGGGTAGTGGTAGGTGATGCACCTTTTTCTCCCTTCACTTGCGGATTCAAGTCTCACGGCCTTTCCTGATGTGACGGGTAGTCACCCGATATTTGGGTTGTCATTTTTATAAAAATCCAAAAAATATATTTATAAATTTCATAACCTTAAACCATATTATTAAATGTACAAAATAATCAATTCTAACCTTTAAGCTTATCCAAAATCTTTTTTCCAAACTCATAGTCAAAAAATTTATAAGGAAGGTCACCATAACATAATGAAGATCTATTTTTGACACATAATAAAATGTGAGTACCTTTATCATGTATTATATTAAAATATAACAACACCATTAATTACCATAAATCCTTATTGATTAAAATCATGGTATCGTATTCCATATATAATACTAGATATATTTCTTATATCAATAAAATTAAATACTCCAATAATGATGGAATAAAAACCCATTAATGAATTCTAAGGTTTTCAATAATATCCAATATAATTTATCCAAGTAAACCATCTCTTATTCCAAAAATCACTACCTCAGTATCGGGACCATATTAAGGTTTATCTTTCCTTCCACCATGTATTTTACAAAAAATATTACTTGTTGTTGATTCACTTTTCTAAGTACCATATAATCTCAAATCCTCAATGAAAGAAAATTTCAATAAAATCCTTATTTATTTCCATAATTTATATAACCATAACATAGTTGATACAACACACAAATGACTTAGTTAATTAATAAAAATATAAGAACACTAATTATTCCTCTTTATATGAAATAGTATAATAACATTATTATTATCAAATAACTTCATTTTTTTTATAAGTATAATAACTTTATTATTATAAAATAACTTCATTTTTTGTATTCTCTGATGATTGGGACATTGATTCGCATAGTGTCCCAACTCCTTGATGATGAAGCATTGTACATTTGAAACCATTTTCTTACCCTTTTAGTCACGTACTTAGTGGCCTTTTTTCCACACTTATCACAAATTCTCATTCCCTTCAAGCATTTACCAAGGTGATTCTTCTTTCCCTTCTTCCATTTATCCATATTTCTCTCTACTAACCTTTTCTTCTCGGTCTTCCCTTCAATTCCTTAATAATCGGATAATTATTCACATATCTTATTAACACATGATATTATATCCCCATATGATGATAATAATTGGGAGAATATTTCCCTTCTAAATTTTGTCTTAAGACAATGAATGATATGATATTTTTTACTCTTTGGATCATGTGCATTGTTGGAGTTCTCATTCCTTTTACATGGAACCATTTCTAAACAATTGTAATCACTAGGTTATTTATGATTCACAATGCATAATTCCAAAGTTGTAAAATACCTAATCTAAATTTAAAATTTTATACTTATAATCCATAATCATAAAAAAAATTCTTTGAGGATGTATTTACTCATAAATCATTCATAATGGGTTGTAATAAAAATCTAAATTATCCTAAGCATATCCCTCGGGAGTTTCATAACTAAGAGTGCACCAATGCCCATTGTTACGTACCTAGACACCTCTCATCAAGCCCAAAACTCCTTGTCAGAATTTTCACTCATAGGTACATCTATGCCAGAGCCCCCTCTACCTGCTTGTATCTAGAAAGGTATATATTTCTTGTTAAATTTAAAAAAATCCTAAAATTACCAAATTTCAAATAGGTTTGTCTATATTAATTCTCAAAGACAATCTTATGGTAATTTTCTCTAATAAGAGTTTTTCTAAATATAGTTTCCAATGTTTTTACTAGACTTCCTCTAATACCATATGTAACGCCCCAACCCTAGTTAACCAGAGTTGGTTCACTATTACATAACATTGGCATAATCACATATGATAAAGTCTCAAAAGACCGATTAGTTAAGTAGCCTTGGAATTATGAGATACATATATAAGTTTTACATTAAATAATTAAATAAAAAAAATTGTGTCCCCTTTTAACACACTCATATATTTTGTCCTATCCCTATAAGTCATTCATAATATACATTTTCACATCCTGGGAAAAATGAAACATAAGACTAGGGTGAGCTCAGATGCTCATTAAGGAAAAAATATAAGAAACTATCATAAATAAGTATAAACATTTAAAGGATTGTATAAGTCTAAAACAAAATCCTTTTAAACATAAAATTCAGCATAATACAGAAACTATAAATCAAATTATGTCATTTACTTATTGAAAAATATATCTCACAAGTTGAGTAATCAAATTTAAAATTAATATCTAATTTCATAATGATGGAATTCATAATGTGGGTCATCATAACCACATAGTCATGTCCTCGTTCCAAGACTACAAATAAATATTTTTTCAAGGCCTTGTGTAGAGACACTAGTTTGTCTCATGAGACCTACTAATGCATCGAGGAGCTATAATGGGCTCCATGCATCACTTACTAAGTCAAATTCATTCCTCATAAGAAAATATTAAAACATAACATAAAAAATTTGTATTAAAATTAGGGTACCAAATGTAAATAATTTAACCATAAATCATGAATGGTATAAAAATAACACATACATAGAAAAAAATATCACAAAACCTTCAATACAATATGGAATATTGTATCATAATAAATCAACTTCAAACAAGTGTAAAATCAATCAAAGGATGTCAATATAGATGAAATCATAACTATTTGAGTGAAATATCTATTTCTATTTGAAAATCATTTAAAAGTCATGTAATTATAAAATAAAACATTTATTCAGAAAATAATCTTATAATATTTTAAGGGATGCTTATAAGGTGTTATTTTAGTGGAGAATAGTCGCACCCTCTGTATAAGTTGAGAAAAACATTCTTACCTTAATTTGTCGAAATAGTCATAAAGTACCATGTTGGGAAAATGACGGAAGGATTCCTTTTAAAAAAAATTATTAAATGTAAAAAGAGTGTCTAAATGTCTTTAACCGATGTTATAGGAAATATAAATACTGTTTTGAAAGTCATTTTTAAGAAACACGGATGTGGATGATAAATAATTTACAGTTGATACTTATGTATAAGCAACCTCGGATAAATAAAGAGATTGTAAAATTAACTCTTGCATTGTACTTTTCCTTGATCGATGTTATATTAACCACCTTTATAATAGTTAAATAATTTTTTTTTAATTATACAAAAACACATCCATAAATATGATGCCATATATGATCTTGTAAAATTTCATTGTTAATAATATTTCTATAGTATCATTGTTCCGGGTGATAAATGATTCATTTTCCTTTATATGTTTTGTTACGTAAGTCACGTTTTTTATGGATAAGATGTATTTTATCCATATCCAGAATTATATTAAGTTATTAAAAATTATTTTTATTCATAAAATGAATATTATTCTTGAATGATTACGATTGGGAATGAATCTCATCACATTCGTGGAGACGGTAATTCGTACGTACGCACGAGTGATAATATCATTCAATTGTTGGTTAAATAATATGTAATTGGAAGGTATATCATATATAAAGAATAATTAACATGTTATATTTATTATTTAAATCATTTATACTCATTATTACACTCATCAAAATAATTAAGTGTTGAATAGAAAACTGCACCATGACGTGGAGACGGTAAGTCGTACGTACGCACGTATGGAGACTTTGTCCTTCAAAGGATGGATAGAATAATGAATATGGTCGTACCATATTTATAATAACATCAAAGTAAGTATAAGGTACTTTATTTAATATTAGTATATTGAAACAACAATAAAGACTATGTGGAAGAGGAAAAGAACATTAAAATCGGTGATGAAATTTTTACCTCTTCTTTGGGTACTTTCTTTTTATTTGATCAAAATGGATCTTTTGGTTCGTTTCTGATAAAATTAAGGACTCTTGGTTAAATTTAGGGTAGTTGGGTGGATATTTGAGTAGGGTATGGCCAAGCCAAATGGATTTGGAGGTGCAATTTTGAGAGAATACTAAGTACCCTTTTATAAGAGAGGCAAGGCTGACTTTAGGAAAAGCATGAAATATTATTTTATTATACAATCATATTCAGTTTATAATTTCTCAAAAAGGATTTATTTAGATTATATCGTAGGTTTTGTTTTAAAAACCATACAACCAATAAGTTTTATATAGGTTCAGGTTACCATATTAACCTTATCTTTTAGATTTAACTCTTAGTTAAATAGTTTAACTTTTACCATGCATTCTTGAATTGTTATAATAAATGTTGAAAAACATACTATATAAAGCCAAGAGAACCCAAAGTGTTTAATTATTGATATAAAAAACGTTATATAAGTCCTTTTTTTGAACCGTGCATTTTTAAGAATATTATATCAATTTATAATATAGTATTTGTTTTAAAAACTAATTTATGTCAATTTTGACACTATTTAGTAATTGGATTTTTTGAAAGACATAACAACTTTATCACTTAGAAAAAAATTATTTAATAAACCCTAACATGTAGTATTAACTAATATCATTCTATTTGTTCATAAAAAGTATCAATTTACATTTATTTTCATATTTATAAATTTAATTATTTTAATCTTTCATTAATAAAGTAATTCATGCATCATCATTGTGTCATAAATAAATTTAATTATTTATGTCTAAAATTTATAAATAAAATACCATGATGTAGGAAATATTTTTATCTTTCTAATGAATATTTATTTTATTGTTTACTTTATGTATAGCCTTATATTAAAACAATTTTTGTTATTACAAGTTGAATTTAACACTTTTAACTCTTCTTTAAATAAAATAACAATAAATGTCCTAATCTAATATAAGTGGATTTAAAAGGATAATATTTTATTCCTAAGGTTTATGTTTTTCTAAATACACTTATTTAATAGTATTAGCACATGTGTTGGGGTAATATTATATTATTTTTACCTTTAATTACATTATTTACTTTTAACTATGGTAAATATAATTCAAAAGTTACTATTCACCAAAAATTATGTTCATCCTATTGAACAACATTTTACTTACTAATTTCAAACATGTATCTAAGATTATTGAAATTTAATTCATATAAATAGTGAAATTACATTTTATGTAAATTTTCAAATGCGCCTAGAATGTGGGTAAATGTGCCTAGAAGGTGGGTAAAAAGACGTTAAAATGGTTCAATAAAATATCATATATCTAATATTATTATAAAATGACTCCAATTACTTAAATTATACTAATATAAGTATTATTTATCTATTTTAATATAAATATTTAATTAAAAAAATTATTTAAAGGAAAAAGTTGGTTTTTATGTACTATGCAGTATTTTTCACTATTCGTAAAAAATTGAATGTTTTTAGAAAAATACCAAGAATTCACCCTAAACAAATTTTTATATTCCGATTTCAAAAATGATGTCTATTTTCCATCTTAATACAAATATGTTTCATTAATTAATTTAATATTAATTTTGCATACACAAAACAAGAAAGTGGGGTTTTTAGAAGAAAAACTATCAAAAGATTTATGTGTGTTTGTGTCCAATTAAAATGTAAAATTACTTACAATTACCATAATTATATTAAATGATAATAATATTATCTAGTTATACTTAATAACCATTAAAATTTTTAATTTAACAATATAAAATATTTTAATTATGGTTTTATATAACAAAAAAACCTTAATGAGCGATGACTATTAATGTATCTATAATAATGCAACGAAGAGGTGCTCCTCACAGGTTGATCCCCACCATTTTACATAGGCAGCTTTTGACGTATGAATTTTCCTTACCTTTTTGTTCCCATTTACACATGTTTCCTTTAATATGATTATATATTGACATATTTTTATGACCATTATAGATTATGATGGCATGTGGGTGTGTGTATAACCATGGAAACGTTATGTTACACTTGATTCGAGGATTACTTTGTAGCTTGTTATTCATGTTTGATTTTTATCACATATATTGTGTGTACTACCTTACTTATAATGATATTTTATAATTTTTCATGTATCATACCATGATATGTATTATTTGTGAAATTGTGCATGGATCTCAAGGTTAGTGGACCGTCATGACATGTCATCTCCTAAGGGGGTACGCATGACTTGCGATAATGATGAAGAAACACAATATACATAGGGTAGGGATGGGAATATTCCTTAGGGATTAAGTGTGATGCAATCGATGACTAAGGGATTCTTAGTAGGTGTTAATCCCTAGTATATGTTTCTCAATGACAAAGGGATGCTGATTAGATCTCAATCCCTAGTATATGCCTCGATGACTACCAAATTTTGATTAAATATTTATCCCCAGTATATGTTGAGAACATAACCTTATTGAAGAGAAATAATGCTGAGAATCATGAACACAAGTTTCTGAGTATCATGATTGATTATCGTCATGTCTAATCCTAGTTTCTTGGGACACATTGATTATCAATCTGGCATATAGTTGAAACAGGTATTACTGGGGGGTTTTGGAATCTTTTTCAGCTCATGACCACTATGTTTTTGTTTGTGTGTTACAATACTTATTATGAATTTATTATTATTATGGAATACAATTGTATACATTAGACCTTTAGGTTAAGGATGCATTGTCAGTGCCCTACTGAGTCTTGTACTCACACCATACTTGGGAATTTTGATTCACTTATAGATTATACGAGGGGTCAAGTGAAGGAAAAGGGACTTGTGGTGGACATTTGAGTAGAGGATCATAAATCTTGAATAAGACCAGGATATACCCTAGGGGACCAACTATTTAGTTATTTATTTATCTACATATTTTACTCTAAAGAGGCTTTCCACTTTTGGGAGCTACTTTTATTTGTATGAAATGTATTCTATCTTTTCCATTACAAATATTAACTCTAATTATTTTTTATATTAATTATTATCAATTATTGATCCTATAACATGATACTAAGGTTTTAGTCTCTGCACTAATGAAGTCAGGCCCTCACTACTGGTTGACATTCTCTTGCGTATGGGGAGGCGTTCATGAGGTCATTTGACTTTCCAGATCAAACCTGGTGGTTTAGGTATGGATTTTAGAAAATGGTATCAGATGTTGGATTCACTAACATTTTAATCTCTTTGTTTGGGGTTTGGGATAGTTTAGACAGATGTTATGATGTTTGGGATTCAGGTAGGGGAGCTCGGACAGTACCTAGCCAACACTGTATAGTGGACCTACAAGTTTCCATGTAGTGGGTAGTTTATATTTTTGTATTATTGTGGATTAAAATAAATGTTGGATATTCACATGATGTTTATATATTATTCAGAGGATTTTGGATGTGTTAATGAATCATTACAAGGAATTTAAGTTCATAATCATTATATATATAATTATTGTTGTGTTTCATAGTAGTTAATTAATTGATTTCCTTGTTTTGGGATATCTATTTAGGATAGTTTCTCTTGTGTAATATATAGGTGCTTTCATACTTTGTAAGATATATTTATTATAATTATTTAGTAGAAATTATAATGTTTTTTTGTTAGTATATGTGAGGATTGTGACTAACATACAAGTACAGAAACTAGGGTTATTCTTCTGAGGGGTATACATTGGGTTAAAGGTACACTGTTCGTAAAACCTCGCTTGATACCTTAGACTAGTTGGAAGAAATACTTTTTGATCCCATAGACTAATTAATTTTTATACTAATGACTTATCTTGTTTTTTCTTGTGTTTCTTTCATGTTTCAGAAAAATGTCACCTTGACATCGTTTATGGTACTACTTGAGAAGCATGCTGAAACACTTAAAGAACAGAGGAGGTTTCATCATTTCCTGGATTTTCAGGTGAATGTAGTTGAGATTTATCATGCATCTTCTCTGTGATTTTGTTAGAATTGTTGCCTTAACATGATGATTTTATCTTAGTTCTTGTCCTAGTAATGGGATTTCAAAACTATGGTCAAATATGTCATTACATTAACTCCAGTATTATTCATCCTTCTAGGTAACTGGGGGCTCTTAGGATTCTAAATAGTGTGTTGAAATTTTTGTGAATCTTTGTCCTAGTAGAGACTCTAAAGGATCGTTACGTTAAACTGAAAAGAGATCATGATAGTCTAACATCCCATTTCAACAGCCGATATCATATGGATCCACCCAAGTGGGACGAGATCATGGTTCAGCTGGGTATATTAGAGAGAAAGGCTACATAAAGATGAGTACATCAGCAACGTTTCACCAATGGTGTTTTCCAAAAAGTTGGATAATAGTCTTCGGTTATGAATTGATTACAATAGGTTGAACCATGTGACCATGAAGAATCATTATGTATTTTCTAATATCTATGATCTATTAAATCATCTTTGCGGATCATGGTGGTTTTCTAAGATTGATCTTTAAATAAGCTATCATCAGTTCTGAGTTATAGAGGAGGATATTCTGAATATTGTGTTTTAGAACTATGATGAACTGTATGAGTACTTGGTAAGGTTGTTCGGGGTGACAAAAACCCTAAAAACATTCTGGGATCTCATAAACAAGTTCCTTCATAAATACTTTGACTCATTCTTCAAAGTAACTATTGATGATATCCTCATCTACTTTTCAACACCATAACAACATGTTACGATCCTAGAGATAGTCCCAAGTATGCTTCAAGCACATGGATTTTACACCAAGATGATAAAGTTTTACATCTGGATTCTAATGTTTGAGATCATAGGACATGTGGTGCTTGAGACTTGTATATTTGTTGACTTAGATAATGTTAATTCAGTCATGTCCGGGATATGTTCCTATAATTTGTTTAATATTAGAATCTTTCTCGGTTTTGTTGGATATTACTAGCTGTTTATTCATGATTTATCCTGACTATAGAACTCAGAAAAACACTGAAAAAGAAGGTATTGACATAGTAGTGTCTAGAATTTTGTTTTTGAGGATTTTATTGAGTAAAAGAAAATTTTTATTAATGCTCCAATAATTACACTCCCTAATCCTGGTATTTGTTATGTAGTGTATTGTGATGCTTCAAGAATTATTCTGGTAGCGATGTTAATGAAAATAGAAAAGATATTAGTCTATGGGTCTCATCAGTTATGATCCCATGAAAAGAAATAACCTACCCATAATTTAGAGTAGAAAATATTTTTTCCATTCTATGAAATCATGGAGACATTATATTTTTGGTGGTCGATTAATTTTTATACAGTCCACAACAGACATCACTATATCTTCACAAAGAGGGACCTGAATTTGAGGTAGACACCTTGGGTTGAGTATCTTCAAATGTTCATATTTGAGAATCCATGTTCACCTAGGAAGGGAAATGTCTTTGAGGATTCCATTTTCTGTAAGACACAAGCGGGGAAAAAACATTAGAGGAGGTCCTCCGAGGAACAACCTCACTTGTTGATTTTGTTAGTTGAATGGACAATGGATGCCTCGAAGTACCATGATTTTATGATTTTATATTCATTTATTTTAATATACTAACTTGTGGAATAGGTAATGGATGAAAAAATTGAACTCAGAGTGTATAGTAATGAGGTAACAACTAGATATTGATGAATCAATTCCTAGATGCTTAATGGATGATGATGACATGATATTGGTACATGGAATAGTTTCAGTACATACATCCATCATATATGAGATAATGATGGATTACCATACCTTTAGATGGTAATTACATCATAATTTAACCATGATTTGTAATGAATTCTGGGGATGGTTTTAGTGGCTAGGTATGAATAGAGATAGTGTTATTCTTGTCTCCTAATGCCTAGCCTATTAGAGGGTGAAGGTTGAACACCAGTGTCCTGATGGTTAGTTGGAACCAATCCTGATACCTATTTGTAAGTTGGTGGAAATGATGATGGGCTATGTTATAGGGTTACCAATAACCCTAAAGAGTCATAATTTATTCTTCGTGGCATTTTATTGGGTAACAAAGTCTACTCACTTCTTATTGAACATAGAGACCCACTCAGTGGAGGATCTGGGAATGATCTAGGTCTGAGAGATAAGGTGCCTGTATAGAGTCCCCTTGAGCGTTGTTTTAGATAGAGATGCACGTTTTAAATCATAATTTTTGTAGATATTGAAAAATCCATATGGAATTTTCTTAAATTGAGCATGGTGTATCATACTCATATCAACAGATTGTCTGAGTGGAATATATGCATATTGGAGGATATGATTTGAGTTTGTGTGCTAGAGATTGAAGGAGAATGGGATGACAACATATCTATGATTTAGTTTTCATCAATGTATAGTTATCAGGATTTTATTCATATTGAACCTTATGATACTCTTTATGGGAGGACATTTCACTCAATGTTGTGTCGGAATGAGCTTGGTGAGACAACAGTTGTCATCCCTATTATGGTTTAGGAGGCCCCATAGAGAGTATAGCTGATAAGAAAGAGGTTGATCACCACTTAGAGTAGACAGAGATAATATATTGATCATAGGAGGATTCCCTTGGTGTTTTCGATGGGAGATTTTCTTTTCATAAGGGTGACTCCAAGGTTGGGGCACAAACATCTAGGGAATCAAGGAAATCTTGCACCACATTTTGTTGGATCCTTTGAGATCATCGATCAGATAGGGGGAGTGGAAAATTATTTAGACCTCCCTTCTGAATATCAAGGTTTTCATAGTGTGTTGCATGTTTTATATGATTGGAGGTACATACCCTTCACTGTGCATGTTATTAATTGCAATTAATTTGAGCTTGAGACTGACACATGTTCTAAATATAGGTCAATAAAAATCATAGATCGAAGTGAGAAGGTGTTTTGAGGAAATGTGGTGCCATTATTCCGAGTTTAGATGCTGCATGGACCGACATAGGAAGCGATGTGGGAATGTGTGTCTGATTTTCAAGCTCAGTGGCCAATGTTTTTCATCTAATACCACTAGAGATACTTTGTGAGAATGAAAATTTGATAGATGGGGTAAATTTTAATATCCTGGTTTTTTTTAAGACAAAAAACCCTCCTATTTATAAATTATATTAGTTTTCTATGAAAAAAAACATTTATCAATGAAATTAAATTAATAAAAGTATTAATGGTGATGAATAAGGGTAAAATCCAAATTAAAACATTTGAATATTCATACGAATAATTTTAGATTTAGAGATTGAGGTAGAGTGAGATTCTGAGGCCGGTAATGCCTTGACATAGAAGGAATAAAAATATTAAATATATTATATTACATGAACAATATTTCATTAAAATAACTAAATAACCCTCAAGTGATGAATCTTTTGTGAAATTTTCAACTACCTTTAGTTACAGAACATGGTTCTTTCCCAAGGTATGATATAATATTTGTGAGCGTCAGATGTTTGGTTAGGACCTCACAAGGGTAAGTTATTTTTTTAATATATTAATTTTTCCAAAATAAATTAATATCACTAAAATGGTGTGTCTTTTAATAAATCTAACTCCACCATTAGGTCCAGAACATGGGGTTTACCTTAGGTGGGGTATAACTTTTATTTTAAATGGGTGTTTGGTATAGTTTCTTGATAAAATATATTTTTAATATTTATTGATATTATAATATTATGTCAATTGAGAGAAATACATTTTTTCGGATCCATAATATTCAGTGTATATTCCTCCAATGAAGATTCTGGGAGGATTTAAAAACATCATTTTAATTCATTTTGAACTAATTAAATATTAGAAAATCCTTTTTAAGTGGAAATATATTACTCTGAAATGATGTTTTTGTTGATTAATAGTTGAAATGGAGTGTTTATTTTCCTCAAACACTGAACATTCAGTTTACAGTTCCATAAACCCTAAATATTTTGATTTCACTAGTGATCAGTTGCATTGACTCTAAGTAACCCTGAAACATTCTTGGGTGTGATCAATCAACTCTCTGGTGTACCCCATCATATATCTTCTAGTCTTAGTTTAGTTATATGCACTACACAATGTATAACCAATCCATTTTAAAATTTTCTTCCATTATTCAACCTAAATACTTGAAAGAAATGATTTAAATTAAATAATGTAACAAAAAATTGTCATGTACAATTATTAAAAAAAATTATCAAAGTATAATTATTTTGAAAGCTATCAAAATACAAATATATATATATATATATTTATAATAATAATTATTTTGTTGATAGTTAATTAATATTATAAAATGTTAATTATTTTGGATTATCAAGATAGAAATCATTAAATAAATTATATAAGGATAATTGATTGAAATTTATCAAAGGATAATTCTTTAAATAAATATAAAAGGATATATATATATTGATAAAATCATTGAATTATTATGGATAATTTATAAAAATTATCAAATGTTATTTAATTCCGATTATAAGGAAATAAATATTAATTAAATTATTTATGGATAATTGTCTGAAATTTATCAAAAAGTTAATTTTTTAATTAAAATTATCAATATATGCATATATATATTGATAATCACATTGAATGTTTATGGATAATTTATAAAAATAAAATTATTATAGTATGATAAATTAGAAAATTTAATTATAAAAATTATAATTTAGGATAATACTATCAAATATAATTATAAGAATGATAATTTTTATTAAAATTATCAAAAGATAATTTATAATAATTCCTAAAATGATAATAATAAAGGATAATTTAGGTTTAAATTATCAAATGTAATTATAAATGGATAATTTTTTGTAAAATTATCAAAAGACAGTTATAAATGAAAATTTATAATAAATTATTGGATGAGAATTGTAATGGATAATTTAGGATAAACTATAAATTATAATTACAGTAGGATATTTTTCATTTTTCACCAGGCATAGGAAAATCCTTTTTTATTATAAGTAAAAGAGAATATAAAGAAATATTGGTGGGGTCATTCAACCAGTTATTGCTCCTACTAAGAAAAGTAAAATAGAAATAACTGTAAAAACATAATCAAACTGATAAGAAGGATCATAATATTCATACCAATATTATTCTAAATCTTGGGGCCCATGAGACCTAGTAACCATGGTTGAATTTAAGTATGATTAGTATTTCCTACATTTTGCTTTCAATAGAGGAATGGATTAGAAACCTTCATCATCCACAAAAACATTTTTCCTTTTTACAATGCCTAAATAAAGGAAATATTTTTTAGGGAAGAATATTCAATATCATCCCATTTTCCATGGATGATTTTTTTTCTATTATTTTATTGATTTCTTCTTGGATTTTTGAATAATTTTTACTATTACCTATGTTGAGGTGTTCCTCGGTCAATAAGAAATGATCCACTTACAAATTCTCACCAGGTTTGTAATTACTAACTCATACCTAACCTTCTCTAATTTCTTTGGATATAAGATAATAATTCCCAACCCCGATCTAACTAATCCAGACATGTGTTCCTTGGTTACATGGTTATTTTAATCTTGTGCATTAGTATAGGTTTCCAGAGACACATGCACATGAGTACACTTTTAAAACATTTGTATTGAACTAGAATTGAAAAGATCTTTATCCCTTTCAAGAGGATAATCCATCCCACCCAATGAAACCACATTATTCTATTCTTTTTGCCTTCCCAATTTATTCTTATAGGAATCCTCAGTATTTTATTTTAATGAAAAAAAGAACAAAACAAAATTCTTGTGACATATATCCTTTGAATGAACAATAACTTGAGAATCCAAACAGAAATAAAATAACCTTTTATATTCAAATTTTAGGGAGATATTATCAACCAAATAAGAGAAGACTATGTTATTAACCAGAAAAGAACTCATTTCTACCTCTACTAGTACTCTTGCACAATTCCTATATTCCGAAACCTTCATGGTCCAATACATTTTGATCATAATTCCCTAGTATAGGCAATATCAAATAAAATTTTACAATGCCATAAGATTCAGTTGAGACTAATAATTTTTATTCATACTTGACCTATAGTATTTTTTATTGAAAATTGTTTGAATGAAAAATCAAATTCTTGAAAGAAATGCATACCTAGATTTAACAAAATTGGCCCAATCCCTAATACTTCACAAATTTGATCCTTTAAAGGATAAATAATACTATTAAAACCCCATCCATTGGAATAAATCTCCAATCAAAAGAGTCCCATGCAGAAGAATGATTTTGAACCAGATCATCATTTTTCCAAATTTTACCTCCAGTACGTAGAATGAATCTAGAAATTATTGAGTGTTTGAAAATATTTAATCTATCAAGAATATCCTCTCCTTCAGCAATCACCTGAGCAGTGTCACCTTTATTTATGATGTGATTCCCAATAACATCATTAACAAATTAAATTTTTTTCTATTTCTTTCAGTATCAAAAATACCAAATTGGAAATATACAGTAGCTAAAAGGTCAACCAATTTCTCCATCACCTTAACACCTACCACGGTTACAGTCATAGAATCATTTGATGAATCCTACTCGCCTTATCCTCCAAAAAAATAGTAGGCTAAGGATAAATCTTATGAATCATAAAAAAAGGATCAGCGAGAACCATTCGAATCATCCATCGTGGTCATAGTCCAATGTACCTCGGCACCAATAGTAGTAGATAATTGATGATTAATCTTATTATCCACAATCACCAATTCTCATTGTGAATCATACACTTTGGTCATCATCATCATATTCCGTAGAGCACCAACCAGTTCAAATTATGATCTAGATATGCCTATACATGGGTCACATGTAACAACCTCAACTGTTGAATATTGAGGTTCTCCATCTGCATTGACCATTGTCGATGCAACCCAACTATCTTCAAATGTATTATCTGATGATCTCACCACTATTGAAATGAACAAACGGGATTCAGGTTGGTGAGATCTATCGATTCCGACCTCAACTATATGAATAAAGTGGGTATACTTTCATATATACAATACTATAGATCCCAGAAAATGGGTCATTTTCATTGTCGATTGACACTCATATCCTAGAGGTTGAGATAGTCATCACTATGGACCTCTAGAACCCTCATTATTCTCCAATTGATATTTTTATTTGAGTTATAAAATGATATGTATAAATGATAATTTATAATAAATTTTTAAAAGATAATTATAAAATTATAATTATAGAGAAACTATCAAAAGATATTTATTCTTTAGGATAATATAGTGAGCACATGCTTTGACCTTACTGATAATTCAAAAATTATTTAGGAGGGGGAAAATATCATCTCATGTTATTTTTAAATGATAATTCAAAAATTATCAAGGAGAGAGAAAGTATCATCACGTGTGATATTTTATTTCATTTTAAAATACAGTATATATTTTCTTGTTCTATGAAACCTTATATTCAATGAGTATCAACATTTCTGTAATAAGGTCATGAGGAGGTATTCATGACCAGTTTATCCAAACCTTTTTAAATCGATGACATTTGAGGAAGAAAGTTTACATACCCTTTTGGGCTCACATGCACATGTTTCTGTTAATAAAATTATGCATGGACATATTGTTATGAACATTATAGATTATGATTACATGTTTGTGTAGACCTGGAAACCTCATGATACACTTGATTCTATGAATACATTGTAACTTGTTATTCATGTTTGATGTCTATCACATGTATTTTTTATTCCACCTTACTTATGATGACATGTTATGATTGTTTGTGTATCCTATCATGCTATATATTCTTAGTGATATTATTATTATATCCCAAGATAGGTGGACCATCGTGAAATTTTATCCCATAGAGGGGGTGTTCTTGACTAGTGACAATAAAAATGAGGCCCATATGCACTGGGTAGGGATATGACGATACCTCGAGGGTGTTGTTTGATGCACACTATGACTAAGGGATACTGATTAACTCTTGATCTCTAGTATATGTTACTCGATGACTAAGTTATTCTGATTATCTATCAGTGTCTAGTATATTCCTCAATGAATAAGGGATTTCTATTAGGACTCAATCCATAGTATATGTTGATAATATAATCTTATTGATGATAAGTGATACCAAGTTTCACAATCACATGATTCTGAGTAAAATGATTCATTAGACTCATGGAAAATATATGTTTCTTCTGAAACCTTGATTATCAATATAGTATAGAGTTGAAGAATTAATGGGAGGGGATTTGTGGGGGCCTATTTAGCGAATGTCTTCTCAATTTTGGATGGCATGTTACTATTCTTATTATATATTTATTTTTTTATGTCATAAACTTCCATAATTGAGAACATCAGGTTAATGATACATTGATGGTGTACTACAGAGTCTTGAACCCACACCCTACATGGGAATTTTGATTCACCAATAGATTACATTAGGAATACTGTGAAATGAAAGGGCCTTATAGTTGATAGAAGAGTATAAGAACAAGGATCTTGTAGTAGACTATGATAGACAATAGTAGAACAACAGTTTGTTTATTTATTTATCTTCTTATTTACTATGTAATACATTTATAATTTTGGTAGTTTCATTTATTTGTATGAAATGTATGTCATCTTTTAAATTTCACACATTGACACTGATAATTTATCATATTATTTATATTTTATTATTGATCATCTGACATGATATTGAGCTTATAGTCTCCCCACTAATGTACTGAGACGCCCAAACCTAGTTGGTAACCTCTTCTATATGGGGAGGAGAGCATGATTTCATGTTACGTTATGGATTGGAAATAGTGGTTTGGGTCGAGGGGTTTCATTTGAATTAGTCATAAAATAAATAATTTTATAAATGTATCATTTTAAATAGTTTTTACACTCTTGGGTGAATTTATTTTCATTGATTCTTCCTATAATTTGAATCTTTACATTTTTAACTAAATAAATAACTTTTGGATGTATTTAAAGTAAGGGAATATGTTATAGACTAAGGAAAATAAGTTAGTAAAAGTTTCATTTTAATCACTATTTATGGTCAAGGATATATTGTGGGATGATGCATTAACTGTTAAAAACATTAAGGTTATTCCTTATTGTTGATATAGTCTCAACTCTTTCGATTAAAGGTATAAATACACAAACACAACCGTGTGAATAAATAAAAACATCTTTTGACATAAACACCATTTGATGTATGATAGATTAAAAATACATCAATGTATGATGGTGTAACAATATTATCATCCATATATCATCACACGGTAATATTCTCTCATCAATGGATGTTGTGTCAATTTATAAGAATTATTCCAGCTCTAACAGAGTGTGGGGGAAATAATTGAGGCACCATGACCACCAATTATGTCTAGTGGAATCCAACATACAATACATTTTAGGTACAATGTACCAAAGGGTCAATATAGGATACAAAATCAATGTAATTAAATCTGTATCATGATACATGATTTTTCATAGTCTAAAATGTTAGTAGATTGAGGATAAGTTTTCACGACATTGTGACTTATATCACATCCCAAAGATAAAACCTCTATAATGTGATATGAATCACACATTGAGTATACATCCTTATGATAATTAACGTTCATGTATAAATGTATGATATGATATCATTCTGATATATCTTAGATCACACCAACTCTAGACTACGTCTATAAACTAGCTTAATGTTGAGTATCAATGCCAGATATGATTACTCAAACATATTAATTGAGATATAATCTCTTAATTATATAATATTTAGTTACTAATTTTTGATACATGTACCAGAAGTGATCATGTGACCCTAAATAACCAGAAAAAAATACATAATCCATTTACTGTGTAAATACATGAGAAAACTTCTTGAATGTTGTTCATCAATGGAGTTTCCATAAATATTACATTAAAATATCAAGGGGACCAAGAGATTCAATTTAAGAAATATTATAAATAAATTATGGAATATATTAATGAGTTAGACATATAGAAACTGATCTAAAAGAGATGTAAGAGATCTATATGGGAAATTTAGTGAAGCTTAACTAAGGAGAACAAAATTTCTCGGTAATATAGAGATATATCATAACTTTTCTAGTCTACATGTAATAATAAAAAATATATGATTGAAATAAAAAGGTATGATCCCATATAGGGTATCTGAGTATGGATTTATAGAGTTTAGAATTAGTGGCCACATTTTCTAGAGAATGAGACTCTATAGGTAGGGATATTTTTTCATGGAAGGAAACTAATCCATTGATCATTATTTGAAAATCCTTTTCATCCTTATTATGTTTTTAATATTTTAGTATGAACAGACATATATAAACACATGCTAGGGAAGTGGGAATTTTATATATGAATTATTTCTCATTTCATAATAGAATTAAATTATTCCTAACTTCTTCTTTTCAAATTAACATTTTACTATTCTAATAAAATAATAGATGATCTCAAGGGAATGAGTTAAGATATATTATTTTAAATAAAATACCATACATGTGAACTGGGGTCTTAGATCTCTAAAACAAGATATTGTACAAAAATTCCAAGTTAGATAGTAATCAACAACTTTGAGAACATAATTCTCTAAATGTAGTTATCATAGAAAATCTAATGGGGAATATGGATTGCATTAAGAAGCTATTGAGTGTCTTTAGTGATAAATTAAAAATAAATAGTTTGTATGTTACAAAATAATCATGTAATTCAAGAATTATAAATATGACATAATGATACCAATCCATACACCCTCATTATATCTTATTCTTTTTTAAAAATACTTTTATAAATTTCTCTTATGATTCACTACTAATCTTGTTTAATATTATCCACTTTTAATGTTACTTTTCATTAAGTTACATGTTACAATACAAACACATTTCAGAACTCATTTTTACATTATCCTTCTATTATAATTACTTTATGAATTGAACTGGTCATCCATAGGGATGTGACATGGGGTACTCTAAATTAACATGTTACATAAACCTGTTCACTTGTACTGAGGTTGTATAGACAACACTACACAATTGGTTATCAATCAGTAAGACCATTCTTAATATTTAAACAATATTTATTTTATAAAAATTGTAATATAATATTTATCATAAAATAATCTCTCAATAATTTTTTTATACTATTAATTAACATAGCTCCATATTCAATGAACATAAAGAGGCTATCTTATTTGAATTTAAAAACTATTTTATTTAGAGTATTATAACTATAGATAAAATTTTAACTAGTAGAAATTTATTTTCTTAATTAGATTTAAAGTACAATAATATATAAAAAATGAATACACCAATACAAAGAAAATCACAGATTTGGTCAGACAAGCCCTTTCATCCATAGAGTGGGACTTACACTTCCAGGATAAAATTAATTTCTTAAAACTATTAATTATCAAAGAATAATAGGTTTCCTTAGACGTTATCCATAATATAGGCAGTCATATATACATAAGGGAGAGATTTTCTTCATTAACACCCTAAAAATTTATATGATAATGCTTCCATGAATGAGTGAATCCTTTGCCAAAGAATAGATGTGATTTTTAATAGATGGCATTCTATTCCAATATAATACCAAAAATATCATAAATATATATTTTATATTTTTAATAATCTTATAACACCCTTGATATAATAATAATATGTAATTAATATATATTTAATGAAAATGAGAAACAAAACCACTAGAGGCTTCAATGGGATTAATTCCTTTCTCATCCACCTTCTTTGGATTGACCTTTTTGAAGTAGTTTTCCACAATTAAATATAGAATTGATGACATATAATCAAACTATATAACCCCCAATGAACGTAAAAATATACATTTAGTATACCAATTAATCAAAACTGATATCTTAACACATTCAAAGTATACAGAAATATTCTAAACAAAAATATCATTAAATAAAAACTTTTTTAATACCATGAATATAAAATTCATATTTAATTATATAATAATACATTATTTTGTCAATAATTTAAGTTATATTCCCCCAGTATAATGTTTATGTAGTTTAACAGATTATGAAGTAATTATAAAGATGTTTGGAACCCTCCTGTTAGGAATCTGTAATATCTTGATACTGTTTTTATGTACTCCTAAACCCCACTTTTGGTCATTTGTTTGTTGGGTATCATTTAGGGGTTCTTTGAGTAAATTTTTTTAAATTTTTAAGGGATATTGGTATGCTTACTATTAGATAATATTATTCCCAAACTATATTCAATGCTAGTACATACTATTCTAAGATAGGAAGAGAGGGTTTTCACGGTTGGAACATGGTTTTTCAAGATGTATTCCAACCAAGGAGAAATTTTGAAACCCAAAACGAAGGGGTGAATGGTTAGGGTGCACGGTTTGAAAAACCATGTGGCCCTACATAGATACCTATGTGTGTGGGGTTTTTTTATTCCAAAAAGTCATTTACAATTGCATGAACCTCTATTTGGACAACCGCTTGACCCTAACTCACCCTATTATGATTTCCAAGATTGTGAGGGAACCCAAAGTTCCATTTAAACTTATTCATACCCTCTCTAAGACTTATAGAAGCTAGAAATCTTAATAGGTTCATTTCTTGGTATGTTTTCTCTCTTCATTCCTTCTCTCCTGAATTTTACCTCTCTCTTCCTTAGGGTTTGTTAGATCTTTGTGTTTTTGGAGGATCTAATCCACATTGTTTAGGATCTAAAATCTATTTTTGATTCTTGGATATTAATTTCCAAAGCTCTTCATTTCAGTTACCCATTTGTGGTTTTTTACTCGCGATCTCATGATCCCATGGTAGGGGGTTCTATTTAAGATTTTACAATTTATTAAACCCGAAATTTATTGATTTCAATTAAATTTTTTGATTTAAATTTATTTTTTTTCAATTAGTTTTTTAGAAACCAATTCCATGGAATTGGATATTTGAACTGAATTTGTCATGAAATTTGGGAGAACCCCCAAATTCCATTGAATTAGAGTGTGTTTGTGGAATTGATAAAAATTTGGGAAATTAAACTCTGAGATTTAAATTTTGGAATTTACATTTGGAAGTTGAATTATGAAATTGATCTGTGAAATTGATTTAAAAATTTTATTTGAGAGAATATGATTACTTTTTTTTATAAAAACACATTGGTTTTATCCTATAAAAAGGCAATATTTGATTAAATTCATGTTGTGGTTTATAAAAGGAGATCACTATACTAAAATGGAAAAAATCGTTAATTTTTTTTGAATAATTTTGAAATAGATTTTCCATTTATGATTATTGTTATAGAATATGAAAGCCTCGGTAGTTAGTGATTTATTCAAAACAACAATCTTTTTATGCTTTACAACACTAAAAAACATAGTGCATTTTGTCACATCCTTGATTGGATGGTGGTGAGTTCGCTTTGAACGGTGTATGAGGGACATGTGTACACATATTCATGTGATCGCCTATTCAACTGTCTGAGGGTACAATAACCTGTAACTATCATATAACATGGAATATGACCATGTATCTTGGATTTTATTATTTTATATAAATTCTATTGGTTTTAAACTATATTACAACTGCCTTATGAATTTGTATAAAAAAAATTATATAAATTTTTTTTAAGACATTTTTTATAAATATCATCTATTATTTGAAATGTAAAGTATGATTTATTTTAAATATGTTTCTGGACATTAATCCATTTTTATATAAAATATAAATTTACGTTTTTTTAATTATTTTGGAATATTATTATGAAATATTTGGTGATACCCTACTAGGATTTTATATCAAACTCAACCTGTTCCTTTGGGAGTTTATAGATTTACTCCTTCCAGGTTTGAGCAAGGGGAAAGAACTACTAGGGGGTCGTAGTTGTTGTCGATATTTAGGTTACGATATTTTTTTTCCATTAAGACAGTGGTTTGTATCTTCTTATTTTCTATTACTTTGTGTTTGTACTTTTTTACCTATTTGAATTCTTGTACAATTTTCCATGTAGAGTTTTCTTTTTTGTATACTAACTTTTTTCTCTTGATTTCATTGTGTTTATAGAAAATTTATTCCCACTTTCATATTGTTTGATTTCATGTTCTTATTACTAACCTGAGGGGATCGGGAAATCCCTTTGGGCTCTGTCCAGATTGGATTGGGTGTTAGGACACTGGGGTATATAATCTAATTTGTGATAAAGTTGTAATAATGGTTTATGTGAATCATCTTTCCATGATGTTATTATTCATTTAATTAATCTTGTCGGGACATAAGAGGTAGTTATGACTGATTTTTTGTACATCTCTCACCGTAATGAGCATCATGTCACTAGGGGTGGTTTGGGAAAGACGTTATAAGGATTATTTTACATATTTTCCCTTATTTTGATTTGGATAGTTTGATATCAAAATATTTTTGTCTATCTATTCAGAATAATTTACCATATTGATCTGTATGAGTGTTAATATAAATTCTTCAATGTTGTATGCTAATGTTTTATAGTAGTATTTCTATAAGAAGACATGAAAATTATATCTAAGAGGAATTTGGTGAGGAACCACTGCAAGAAAATACTCAAATGGACCAGAATCTAGTTTATGTAGTCTTATTTGTTTTCCATGATTCGGGATTGGCACCTACACCCAATCCCATTTAGGATCTAGCTATGGAACGTTAGAGGGATGTTTTATGAAATCATGCTTAGGAGTTCCTTCACCAAAACCAACAATGTTCCAAGGCTCTAATAATCCTCTACTAGTTGAGGAATGTTTGAGGTCTATCATGCGTAGTTTAGAGTTCATGTAGATGCTTGATGAAGTAAAGTTAAAAGGTTATACCTCCATGCTAGAGGGGCATAGCATGAGATGGTGGGATAGGATGGTGATGAAAGATAACCACAAGGTATTATTGTGGAAAGATGTTAAATATCATCTCACGAAATAGTTATATCTAGATTATGTGGTGTTGGAAACAACATTAATTTTTTCAAACATTAGAAGGATGATAGAACTGTGAATGAATATGCAGACCATTTTACCAAGATTATCTAGTTTCCACTTGAGATAGTATCAAATGATAAGTTGATGACTAAATGGTTTGTGATGGTACTTCAATATGATATTCGTTCTCAAGACTTATTGCTGAAGCTTCATTTTTATGATGATGTGTTGGATAGTGTCTTGATGGTTAAAAGTGGCATGGATAACATGTCGAGGTTGGCATGAGTTCCATTTTCTCCAAAATTTAGTTCTGGGATTTTCCATACAAGCAATATAAAGTATGGTGATTCTCATGGTGATTCTATAGAACAAGGTTTTTCAAGACCCCATATAGTTCCTAATAGAGGCCCTTTTATTTATTACCATTGTGGCTAGTCAGGGAACTCGAAATGGTTTTTCACTAAGGCAACCAAGATATGTGGTGCCTGCAAATGTTCAAGTCACCTATATATGTTTTAGAATTTCTATTCTACACAACATAGTGGCATGGGATCATACATTACTAATAAAATAATGGGGCAATCAGATGCTTCATGGACTAAGAGGTTCAAACCAGAAGCATCCAGAATGAAGCTTCTTCACACGGTAGAAGATCCCTTAGAGGAAGAAGATATGGATCTAATGACTGTGAGAGGTACCATCACTATTACATCATCTTTAGTGGCTACATTATCTGATACTAGTGTATCTCAATAATTATTTTCGACTTGTATTATCAATCATGAATATTATTATATTGAGATTTTATCTTATGTGATGTATATTACTATACAAATTAGAATGAAGATAGATTGAACGACCTCCATAGTCCTACTTGTGTTTTTTCATTATCAGATATTGATCTTTCATGGGATATTCTTGTTCTTGACATGAAACCTCTTGATTACATTTTTTGGATTGATTGGCTCATTAAAAATAAAGCTTGGATTTATTGCTATCTTTGAATGGTCTTTTTCACTACACCCGGTGGGTTGTGTTGTATCCTATAGGGAGAATAGAACTCAGGGTTGAGAAGATCAGTACATGCTTATCTAGAGTTAGGAAATTTAATATGTGTGTTCACTTTTTATTTGGAGTGGGAATCATTGATCAGTGATCTCTCTTTAGTTTTTGTTGATTTTCTCAAAGTTTTTTCCTTCATACATATCTAATTTTACACTAATAAAGAAGATATTTTTTTATATTGATTTAGAACATGGTACAGAAATGGTATATAATCCATATTTCCTTATGGAACTAGCTAAAATGAAATAGTTAATGTCTCAGTTGGATGATCTCTTAGTGAAAGTATTTATATGGCCAAGTGTGTCATTGTGGGTGGCACTAGGTCTCATTGCTAAAAAATCTTATTGTACTTTTTACATTTGTGTTGATTAAAAGAAATTAAATCAAGTTAAAGTAAATAAATAGTTTTTTCCCATGGATTGATATCTATTTTACCATTTGAAAGGGGAAAATTGGTTCTTGAAGATTAATCATTGATCTGGTTACCATTAGTTGGGTATAAAATAATATGACATTCAGAAATCCACCTTTAGTAGAAGGTATGACTATTATGAGTAAGTTTTCATGCCATTTGTATTAAATAATGATCCTTAAAACATTATGGATTTAATTAATAGTATTTCCTTGAGTATCTTGATACCTTTATAGTAGACTTTTTTGATAAAATATTTGTTTAATTTACATTTGAGGCGGATCATGCGCATCATTTGAGAGCAGTTTTGGATTTGTTGATAAATCACTGAATTTATTCTAATATTTCTAAATGTGAATTATAGATTCACGAAGTGATTTTATTATGACACATGGTGTCAAAACATGTTATTTTAGTTATTCTTGGAAAGGCCAAAAATATTTTGACATTGGAACAACTAAGAAATGTTTTTGTGATTTAGAGATTCTTGGGATTGGAAAGTTATTATCATAGGTATGTGTAGGACATATAAAAGTTGGATTATCCAGTGGTATCCCAAACATATAATGTATTAATGTTTGTCTACGATGAAAACTTTTACAGTTTTTTATTGACCTGCAATATATTTTGACTATTGTGTTGGTGTTGACTCTCCCTGGGGTAGGAAGGGCTATGTGGTCTTCTATGAAGAATCGGGTTTAGGTTTGGGATATGTTCTTATGTAGTGTAATCATTTTTTTCCTATGTATCTTGACAGATTAGGCCACATTCAAATAATTACCCAAACCATGGCCTTAAACAAGTTGTAGTGATGAATGTGCTTTAGATTTGGATACATTGCATTTTTTTAAGAATAGTTTTCCATGTTTTTAGACCACAAAATATTGAGTTAAATATTCTTATGAAAATAATTGAGTCTAGAGGTTTGGGATGGAATAGCTACAATTTTTTGGCTATGAAATCACTGCCACCTCGAGGAAAGGGAATGACATCCCAAATTATTTGATTAGGAAACTTCTAACCTAGGGAGTCAAAGAATCATGAGAAAAGTGGAACTTAAGGGATATTTTTTCACAGTTGTAAATTGGAGTTCTAGACTCTAGGGATGATGTTTTATTGGGTAGTGTTCAATTGACCTCATCGCTACTTAAGATGATTCTTCAATAAGAGAAATTTGGTGATGGGCTCCATATAATTATGGACTCTCTTTGTGGTGGGGAGACCGTTATTGACTATTCAGTCTCCACTAAGGATATTATTTGTTAATATAATATTTTTTTGTACTTTTTTCTTTTATTAAATATGATATGGGGGATTTCCATAATTCTCATTGGGCAGTGTACCCAGGAACCAAAAAGATGTTCTATTACATGCAGTGTTGATTCTCATGGTCAAGAATGAGACAGAGTATTTCAATTTTTTATTTAGTTTCTATACTTTACAATTGTTAAAGGTTGATCACCAGATACCTTTAGGTCTGCTTTAGCCACATCCAATTCCAACATGAATTTGGGATGAGATATCCATGGACTTTGTGGTGGGGTTGTTACATACTTAGATAACGAATAATACGATAAGGGTTGTGACTGATAGGCTGACCAAATTAAATCACTTTATACCCATTCGTGTTTAACCAAAGTTGAGGAGCTCATAAATCTCTATGTAAATTAGATTGATCATTTTCATGGAGTTCCATATTCTATATTCTCTGATAGAGATCCCTTTTATTCTTATCTCTTTTTTAGAGGCCTTTAAAAGTTATTGAAATTTCAGTTTCATTTGAGTATGACATACCATCTCCAGTCATATATCCAGACATAAATAGTTATAATATTCTTGAGGATATGCTTCGCACCTGATTTCTTGACATTAGTGGTGCATGGGATGACCATTCAGGGCTGGTTGATTTTTATTATAATGATTATTACCATTCAAACATCATAATGGATCCTTTTGGGACATTATATGGTCGACCTTGTAAATATTTTTTTTTGGTTGGATATTAGTGATATTTAATTGGTTAGAATGAACCTGGTTAACTAGATGAAGAAAAATATTCTCCTAAATCATTAGATAATGATGACTCAATATATCCAAATTAATAATTATGTTGATAATCTTCATAGACCATTGTAATTTTCAATTGAACATTAGTTGTTCTTGAAAGTTTCATCTTTGTTAAATCATCGATTACTTGGGAGTGATGGGAAACATTATCCCTATTTTTTGGGACCTTTTGAGGTTATTTGTAGGTGGGGAAAGTGTCTTACCATTTATCACTTACACTACAGATGAAATTGATAAATTAAATTTTTTTATGTATCTTAACTGGGGAATTATCATTCAAATCCATCTCATGTTCTGAGCTGGAGTGACACTAATATTGAGTTGGATTTATCTATGAATGATTATCCAAAATAGATTTTTAACTCTAAAACCAACGTACTTCATAGGAGGATGATACCTTTTTCTAGAGTGATATGGAAGAATGATTCTGATAGTCACAAGGCTTTGGAGAGAGAGGTACTGATGATAGAACAGTGGCTTCCTCTTTTTTTATATGGAAACTTCTTAATAGGATTTTTGGGTATAGATATTTTCAATAGTACAGATGTTATAACATCCTATTACTATTTTTTGGTACTCCAAAACCCTTATATTGACTATTCTTTTTTTGGGCCTCGTTTAGGGGTGGTCTGTGTAAAATTGTGTAAATTTTTAAGGGCTCTCTGGATGATCAAAATTGACACATGACATTCCCAAACTGTGCGCCCTACAAGTAAAAATAATTTCAACCCAGGTAGTGGGGGTTTTCACATTTGGTGCATGGTTTGTTAAACCTTGAAACCACATATTATAAATTGTTCGACCCCCCTAGCAAGGGTGCATAGTTAGGGTACACGGTTAGATAAACTTTACTTCCCTTCCCAACTAACCATTCGCGGGTTATTTTTTTATTATTAGAATTCATTTAGAATTTCCCGAACCCATATTTAGACCCCCAATCAACCCTAACACACCAATTTTATGATTTCCAAGGATTATAGGACTCCAAGGGACCCATTTAGGTCCCTCCAAACCCTATATAAGGAGGATCAAATATATAAGATCATCATTTTGTTATTTATCGATAAGTTTTCTCTCCATATTCCTTCTCTCTCAATCTCTTCCTCTATCTTTTTTAGGGATTGTAATATGTCTATATTGATGGAGTTTATAATCCCCGTTGTTTTGAATCATGAATCTAGGATTGATTCTAGGATATTTATTGTCAATTTTCTCCTTATGATTTTTATATTTAGGGCTTTGTGATTCATGATCTATTACCCATGGTATGTGGTTTTATTTAAATTTTCCAATTGAATTAAACCTAATTTTAATTATATAAATTAAATTCAATGATATAAATTAAATTTTATTATTAAAGTTTAATATCTTTAAATTGGTTTGTTCAAAACCCAATTCCTCGTAATTGGGTATTTGAATTTTATCTGGTATGAAATTTTGGAATGCCCACTAATTCTATTGAATTTCGGTGTGTTTTTGGAATTGATGGAAATTTGTGGAATTTTAATTTTGTAATTGTAATTGGTAAATTTAATTATGAAATTGATTTTGAATTTTTATTTGAGAAAAATGTATTAAATGATTTTGATAGAAACCAATTGGTTTTATTCTAGAAAATGGAATAATTTGATTAAGGGATTGTTTTGGTTTATAAGGGGATATTCACATATTGAAATGGAAAAAGTGGGTTAAATTATATTTTAAACAATTTTGCAATAAAATTACCATTAATTATTATTGTCAATCACATGAAAACATAGGTAATAAGTTATTCATTCGTGACATCACCCTTTTGATACATTATAACTCTATCAAAACATAGTATAATTGGTTATATACCTGATGGAATGGTGAAGAGTCCTCTTTGACAAATGCTTGAGTGATGTGTGTATTTATATTTCAGTGATCACCTATTTGAGTATGTAAGGGTCCAATTACATGGAACTATCATACAACTTAGCATATGACCATGTTGCTCGGTTGTGAATATTTGATATATATGCCATTAGTTTTCAACCATTTTAGAAATAAATCGTGAATTTATATAAATTTTTTTATATATATTATTTTCAATCCAATGTCTAAAAATATTTTCCATCATTCGAGATCTGAAGAATAATTTGTTTAAAATATTGATTTAAATTTCATTCATGTATATATAAAATTTATAGTTTATTTGGTTAATTATTTTTGGAATCTTATTATCAAATCCTTAGTGAGACCCTAATGGGTGTTTAGCTCACACCCTATAATTGAATTTAGGAATTTTTAGAATTCAACCTACCATGTATGATCAAGGGGAAAGCACCACTTCGTGTTAGTAGTTGTTGTTGATGTTTGGGCTTTAAGCAGCTACGTCCATTGGGAGTTGGGTTGTTATCTTTATGTTTTCTGGTACTTTATGGATGTATATTGTGTTTTATTATCTATTTGACATCTTGTATAGTTCTCCCTAAAGAGTTTTATTTTTTGAATACTGACTAATATCTCTTTCTCTCATTGTGTTTGGGGAAGATTCATTCCCACATTCATATTTTTTAAATGCTAGGTGCTTATCACCAACCCTTGGGGATCGGGATCACTATTTCTAGCAATGTTGTGATCAGCTTGGGAATCAGAGTACCAGTTTTTCTAGGCCAGTTCAAAATAGACTAATACAAACCGGTTCTTAGATATAACATTAACAATGTTTAGAATACCCCTTATAGATAAAATAATTATAAGGATTTTCTAGATCATTATTTTATTTATATGGTAGTACAAAATGTAATTATAATTTTTATGATCATTTATTATTTATTTTCATAATTTTTTGTAATTTTATTTTTAATACCTTCTAATAAGATGGAAAGCTTATTGGGTTTTTTTAAATTCATTTGAATGTTTAATAAATATTTTAATGCTTTTTTTCTTTTTTAACTAAATGGAGTTTCTCTTGATTTTTTTATCTTATATAAAAATTAAAATTAAAATTAGATTTTTTAAATTTATTAGTTATTTAATAGAACATTATTTTGTGGTTTTCATAATTTATCTTAAATTAAAATAAATGATTTGTTTGTTCTTAGTTAAGAATTTATAATTTATCAATTTTTATTTCTTTATTTTTTATTATTTTTTTATTATTTTTTTTATTTTTTCATTAAAAAGATGTTTTTCTTATTCTTTATGATATTTTATTTAAATATAAAATAAATTTTTTTATTTCTTATTTCTTATTTCTTATTTCTTCATTAGTTTGTAGTGTCAAAATAATTCTTGATTTTGTTATTTTATTTAAATATAAAAAAGTATTCTTATATATGTTCCATTTTTTAATAGAATGAAGTTTTTCTCAAGCTTTAAAATTCAATTTTAAAGTAAAATAAATTCTATGATTTTTTTTTATTATGTAGATTTAAAAAAAAATTAATATTAATATTTATTATTTTTAAATTTCATTAATTAAAAAAATATGTTTTTATTTATTTTTTAGATAAATATTATAATATAAAAAAATTTAAACTTTTTTGAAATTATTCTATTATTATTTAGAATAGAGTTTTTTTTTTGACTTATTAAATTTTTTAAAAAAAATATTGTTTTTATTATTTTGTTATAGTATACTGTTATCCTTAATTTTTTATTAAATTTAAATTACAATATTTTTTAGATATTTTTTAATTATTTATTTTTAATAATACATCTTATTTATTTGTTTATTAATTTATTTAAATATAAAATTAATTTTATTATTATGTATTATTTATTATATATTTATTACATAATTTTATTTTAAATATCTTGATTTCTTTAATATATTTAAATGTAAATTTATTTTTTAGGGTTTTTAAATTTTTCTTTTTTCAATTATTTCTTTATTTTTCTTTTTTTTCTTTAAAAAATATTGATTTTTCATGGTTATTATATTATTTGAAAATTAATTTTTTTTAGAATTGTTTTCATTTTTTAATTGTATTTTAAAAGAACATATTTTTAATTATTATTATGTTTATTTGAATATTAATTAAAATTTTATGATTATTTAATTTTTTTATTAGTTTGATTTTATTTTATTTTTCTAATTGAATAGAATTTTTTATTTTAAAATTGATTTGATGGTGAAATAAAATAGTTTCTTTTTCCATCGTATTCCTTTTTTTGTTTTTTATTTCTTATTTTATTTATAATATTTTCCAAAAAATAATTTTTTTTAATTTATTATTCAAACAAAATTTAGAAAAAAAATATTTTTAAAATGGAAGGATGTTGAGTTCTTGACCAAGAATACCAAATACCCTTCATTGAAAAAGAAATCATTACAAAAGTATGAAAGAAATATATTTACAATAATCATTTTCAATGTGACAATTTAATTCTAATGGAATCTCATTGGACCAAACAAGATCAATGTTGGTTAATCTTTTGTTAGCAATACCAACAACTAAAGAGTGCGCATCTTGATAAATATGAGTGATGATAAAGTAGATCATAGAGAGGAATACTAGAAAATTAACCCGACTATTAGTTAGGTTCAATGATAGAGGGATAGTGCTTCTTGTAATGGATTGAAAAATATTGGTAGAATTTCACCTCATCACATGTTTGACTGACCCCTTTTCTAGGTGAAAAAAATCACATTGATGGAATTGAGTATCTTAGCTTCGAGAGAGAGCACAGTTCTACAGGGATCAAAATAAATTCTACAAACAAAGATGTTATGATCCCTAAATACAACAATACAACCCAAGGGGCGAGTGATCCCCTTTGAAACGCATACCATGTTGATTGTAATATATCAGCAAAACAAGGTTTACCTAAGATAATCTATAGTACTGGTCAGAGTATTATACATACCTATGTTTCCAAGAAAGGTCAAGACCATGTAATCACATATGGGATTAGAGCATCATGCAGATTGAGATGAATTAGTTTCACTAACAGAAGTAATAATATTTTTTAATAAATATTTTAGGTTTAAATAGATTATATATGAATGAATTTATTTGGAGAAAACTATTGAACATGAAATATCTTCACAAAAACCACCTATAAGAGTTTCAAGAGTTGGAGGGATAAGTGTTGTTGTTGGAAGAAATAAAGTATATTCCAGAGGGAAGCAATGTTCATACTTAGGTCTTCTAATATGTCAAAGTGGGCATTATATAAGAATGAAGTTGTATCACAACATATAAAAAGGTTACAAATATCTTCCTTTTTTGAATATAGAAGACACACCTTAAAAAATATAAATAAATAAAGTTTGATAACATGTTTTAGTAGGGATCCTATAATGGGAAAGTCTCTAAATTCGGGTCCTCCTAGTGGGTTTGATCTATGTTTATTGAGTTTCTGCATCCAAATATTTTAGAAAATAAAGTGAATGCGGATAAATAGATACAAATTCATTATGATTAATACACTATTTTTAATAGATTCCCATATCTGTAGGTCAATTTTAAGAATAAAAATTTTATTTTTACAAATTTTTTAGTCTCATCCATAAGATAATTTTGTTACATAGTCTATTGTTCATTAATGGGGATATAAGGAACCGTGGAGAGATCATCATTATAAAATTATATAAAGAGAGGCTTACCCATAAAGTTATCAAGATAAAATTTTAGAGAAGAAAATTTCCTATAAATCCATAGGGAATACGATAAGTTATCTGAGTAAGTGGCATTGCGATCTATCAAGATTTATGATTCTAATTAGTGGAAATTAGTAGAATAGAGTTTCTTGAGAAACAAAGAACTAAGGAATCTTATAGCCTTGGTATTATAAATTATATTTCCCCAAATAAAATGAGATCGATGATATTCTTTTAATTTTTTTAGGATCCTATTGATTATAACCCCATATATTAGGGGATTATAATAATTATTTCAAGGACTAATGACCATTTTCCCTAATTAATACTTCCACTCAAAAAATATTTATTGAGGAAAATGCTAATTATTGTAATATAATCAGTAGGTTATATATATACTATAAAAAATAAAAACAATTAAAACGATCAATGATATAAGAAACATAATTTTGTTAACCATCAATAAAGATTTTCAGTTCCAATATACAAGATACCTTTTCATATGGAAAGTGATTTCAAAGAAGTTAAGACCCTATGAATCCCCAAAATATGGGAAGTCCAAGATATATAAAACGATGAGTACACACACTAGTTCAAACTCATTCAAAATGATATCACATTGATTAGTAAATATTTTTTACAAAATCATATAAATGATGTTTCTCAACAGACCTCTAAACCAGAGAGACTCTCATAGTGAGAGAGTAGTTTTAGGAGTATAATGTATTTATATTTTGTTGAATAAAAATAATGATATCATCAGTGTATAAGAGTTGTGTGTGGGAATAAATTCTTGTCTCATATTTCATGGCAATAAGTATTATTTAATTGACTATATTGTGATATAGTTTTTATAAAATGTAACACCCCAAGCTTCCACAGTACGCTTCTCTTTGAATAGTATAGTAGCTTGTGTTGTACGCAACATCGAGTTCTAACACACACCATAACCAATAAAACTAGCAGTTATGAATATTAATACACACATTTTTTAATTTGATAAATTTTATCTTTCAAAATGGACTTCATTTTTGGATTCGGAATATCGAAATTAACTTAGGGTGAATTTTTGGTATTTTTCTAAAAACATTCAATTTTTGATGAATAGTGATAAAACAATGAGTTATAGTTTAAAACCGAATTTTTTATTTAAATATTTATTTATTTTATTTAAATTTAAGTATGGTCAATATAGATACATAATACCTATATAAGTTCAATATAATTCATTGGAGTAAGTTTAGAATAATTTTAGATATATAAAAATTTCACTGAACTTTTCACCGTCTTTTACCCACCTCCTAAGAGAATTTAAAAATTCACATAAAACATAATTTTACCTCTTCTGTGAGTGGAATTTCAAAAATCTGAGACACAAAATTATTATCAAGGAATAAAATGTTGTTCAATGAGAATAAAATAATTTTTTCGGAATAGTAACTTTTCACTTTTATTTACCACGGTTAAAATTTAATAGGGTAATTAAGGGTAAAAACTTATATTAATATTACCCTAACATGTGTCCAAATTCAATTGGACAAGTGTATCTCGACCATTAACAACTTTAGGAATAAAATATTACCATTTAGGTCCACTTGTATTAGATTAGGACATTTATTATTTTTTAATTCAAAGAAGAGTTAAAAGAGTTTAAATCAATGTTCGATATCTAAAACATTTTTAATATTGAGTTATACATAAGATAAATTAGATTATAAATAATTATTATAATGATAAAAATATTTCATACATAATGGTATTTTATTTATAATTTTTAGACATTAAATAATTTAATTTATTTATGACACAATGGTGATGCAGTAATTACCTAATTAATGAAATATCAAAATAATTGATATCAAAATAAATGTAATTTGAGACTTTTTAGGAATGACAATAATTTTCTAGGTTAATATTACATATTAGGATTGGTTATATGAATTTTATTCGAAGTAAGAATGCTGATATGAATTTATCAAAAACAAAATACCCAATAGTGTCAAAATTGACATAAATTTTTTTTTAAAACAATATTATATTATTAATTGATATTATATTCCAAAAAATCTATGTTTCATCCAAACGACTTATATAATGATATTTGTATCATTAAGGGACCACTTGGGGGTCTCTTGGAGGTATATAGTAAGTTTTTTAACTATATAATATAAAAATACAAAGAGACATGATAAATGTCAAACTATTTAACTAAGAGTTAAATATAAATGATAAGGTTAATATAGTGACCCAAACCAATCTAAAATCTATTGTATGAAAGTATTTTGACCCATATCCACCTTAATCTTTAAATAATACACTTTGGAGCCATTAGTAACAGAATATGAATTTATTATAAAATAATATTTCTAGCTTTTCCAAAGGTGCCCCTCACCCCTCTTATAAAAGGCACTCACCCTTCACTCTAATTTACACCTTAAAATCTTTTTTTATTGGCCAACCCCTGACCAAATATTCTCTAATATTCCCTCAATTCAACCTAGGGGGCATATTTGGATCATAAATCCAACCTAAGGAGCCCTTTTGATCAAATCAAACGGAAGAACCCGAAGAAGAGGTAATGTTTTCTCCACCCTCATTCAAGTTCCTTTCTTCTTCAACTTCTTCATTATTTGTTATTTAAGTTCTGAAATAATAAATCCAGTATATTCTATATAATTTGATGTTATAATAAATATGGTACAACCATATTCAGTATTCTATCCATCCTTTGAATGACATGTCACCATACGTGTGTATGTACGGCCTATCGTCTCCATGTCGTGGTGTAATTGTTATTCATTACATTATTATTTGTATGGGTATAATAATGATGTGTAATTCATGTAAATAATAAATATAACATGATAATGATTCTGTATATATGATATACCATCCAATTATATATTATTTTAATATTAAAATAATGATATTGTCGCTCGTGCATACGTACGGATTACCGTCTCCACGAACGCGATGAGATTCCTTCCCCATTGTATCCATTCAAGTCTAATTATCATTTGATGATTAAAAATAATGTTTAAGGACTTGATATAATTCTAGATATGAATAAGATACAACCTATCCATAATAACCAAGGCTTATGTAATAAAAAATTTAAAAGAATACGAGTAAGTTAACACCCAAAATGATGGTAATACTAATATATTATTAACAAATCAATGTTAAAAGATCATATATGATATCATATTAATGTATATGAATATTTTATAATTTAATAACAATTATTTCACCATAATACATGAGTTTAACCGTCCCTCAACCAAGGAAAAGTACAAGGTAAGGGTTTATTTCACAATCTCTTAATTATCCGAGGTTGTTTATACGTAATTATCTACTAGGACCTTTTTATCATCCACATACATGTTCCTTAAAAATGTTTTCCAAATCATACTTAATATTTTATAGAATATGGGTTAAAGTAATTTATACCCTTTTGGATTTTTATAAGAAGTTTATAAAGGAATCTTTTTGTCATTTTCCAAATGAGGTCTTTTTTAACCTTTTTGACATAATTAAGGTAAGAATGTCATTTTTATCTTATATGGTGGGTACGGATATTTCCGCCATTATAAAATCTTCGAAGCATCCCTTACAAGATTATAAGAATATTTTTAAAGTAAATGTTTTATTTTATAATTATGTGACTATTAAATGATTTCAGAAAAATAGATATTTCTGTCAAATAGTTTTGTTTTCATCTATGTCAACATACATTGATAGATTTTAAGCTTATTTGAAGTTGATTTATTATGATAAAAAACATCCATATTGTATTGAAGGTTTTGTTATGTGTTTTATTGTTTATGTGTTATTATTATACCATTTACGGTTTATCGATAATGTATTGACATCTCGTATGCCTGTTTTAATATGAATGTTTAGGTTATGTTTAAACCTGTTCATATAAGGAATGCATTGGACTTAATAAGTGACGGTTGGAGCCCGCTATATCTCCTCGATGCATCGGTAGGTCTCCTGAGACAAACTAATGTCTTGGCACAAGGCCTTGACAAAATCTTATTTGTAGTCTTGGCACAAGGCCTTGACTATGTGGTTATGATAGTCTGGCATTATGCATTCCATCATAATGAAAGTGGTTATTGACATTGCATGTAATTATTCGACTAGTAGAATATCCATGTGAATAAGTAACTGTAATTATTTCATTTTATCTTTTCCATATTATGCTGATGTTCAAGTTTAAAAGGCTTTTTTTTATTTACACATTTCATTAAATGTTTATGCTTATTTTTGAATGTTTCCACTATATTGTTATCCTTATTGAGCATCTGATCTTACCCCTTTAAATGTTTTATTTTTTCCAAGATGAGAAGATGTAATTTATTAATGAACTCCAGCGATAGTATGAGGGTTATGAAGACAAGATTTTTTTGTAGTTTTTTTACTTTATGATGTAATGTAAGACTTATAAATATATCTACTGTTTCCAAGACTGCTAAACTAGTCGGTCATTCGAGACATGATATTTTGTGATCATGCCAATGTTAAGAAATAATGAATCAAATCTCGGTACCTAGGGTCTGGGAATTACGGTTGGTATTAGAGGAAGTTTAGTACAAACCTTGGAAACTAGATTTTGACAAACTCTAATCATAGAACATAGACATAAGATGGAATTTGGGGATTAGTATAGAAGAACTTCCTAGAATTTTGGTATTGTAGATATTTTGTGTGTTTTCCGAGAAATACATCCCTATCTGGATACGAGTAGGTAGAGGCAGCTCTAGAACAGATATACCTAGAGGTAAAACCTGAAAACACTACTTTGAGCTAGACTCAAATGGGAACTGGTGCATGACAACGGGCCTTGCTACATTCTTGGTTACGACACTCCCGGGAGATATGCTTAGAATAATTCTCATTTTCTTTATAAACCATTATGAAGGTTTTATGAGTATATACTTCCTCAAAGAAGACATTTTTATTATTATGGATTATATCCATAAATTTTCAATTTTTATTAAGTTTTTTACAAGTTTGGAATTATGTATTTCGATTCATTAACTAACCTAGTTTATTCCATTTTTTAGAAATGGCGCCTAGTGGAAGAAATGTAAACCATATCAATTCTCGCACTCCATGTATGATTTCCCTCCGGCTCAAGATAAATATAGTAGAGCTAGTGATGCAACTGGTGAAGATCAGTTAATCACCATACTAGGACAACTCACTTAGGTTATGAATAATAACCTTACCCGTATGGAGCACCCTGATCCAAATCGTGGGGGATCAATGTTACATCGCTTCATTAGGCAAAAACCACCAATATTCAATGGGATTAAAAATCCCTTAGTATCACAGCAATGGATAAATCCCGTAGAGAAAATATTTTATGCCATGGGGAGTAGTGAAAGGAAAAAAGTTATCATGGAAGTTTACCACTTCACTGGAGATGTTGATCAATGGTGGTCATCGATTCAAAACATGAAGGAAGATGATGAAGTATCAAATATGGAATAGAGGGAGTTCAAAGAGCTTTTCATAGAAAAATACTTTCCTCGTGACAATAGAGTTGATATAGAAAGGAAATTTCTGAGTCTGAGACAAAAGGAAGATGAGAATGTCGTAATGTATGAGGCTAACTTTACAATTTTAGGGAGGCATGCAACAGATTATATACATAACCCAAGGAGTGAGATTTATTGTTTCTTTGATGGGTTAAAACAATTTCTCTATCGAGCATTAGTCTCACAATCCATCTCGTCGTATGAAGATATTGTCTCATGTGCTATCAAGATAGAAAAGGAATTCTCTAAGTCTTAAGAATTTAAAGAAAAGCAAGAGAAGAAAAGATATGCAGATCACTCTGGGAATGTAAATAAGAGGAAGAAGGGAAAATTTGAATATCCATCCTGTAGTAAATGTGGGAAGAAACACCCTGGTACTTGCTTGAAGGGGATCTGAGTCTGTTACAAGTGTGGTGAAAAAGTCCACCAAGCTCATGATTGCAAGGGGAATAAAGAATCTACCAATGTTCAATGCTATAATTTCAGGGATATGGGACATTATGCAAATTAATTTCCTAAGTTTCAGGGAAACATACCTCATAAAAGGACAAGGTATCAAGGAAAATATTATGTTATCACTACTGCTGAGGTAGAATCTCTAAAAGAAGTGGTGGAAAGTAATATAATGGTTTCCTCAAGTTTAGAAAATGCATTATTTGATTCTGGATCATCGAATTTTTTAATATATTCTCAGTTTTCTAAGAAAATTAGATATTTCCAAGTTTATTTAACATGGGAGTTGTTAGTTAAAACTCCTAAGGGAAGTATCATTTCTATAAAGTTCTATGGATCTACTCCCATTAGGGAATATAAATGTTCTTTATCTGCTGATCTCATCATCATACCTATGATTGAGTTTGATATAATCCTCAGTATATATTGGCTTTTGGACCATGATGCGAAAATTTGTTGTAAGTATAAGGAGGTTACAATTTTTGATGATGATGATAAAGAACACCATATCTTTATAGTAGAATCGTCACCACCTGATTCTTATCTAGATCCACCCCCAGTAGCTCAACTAAATTCAATTATTGGAGAGGAAGAGAATGAAATAATTGTGGGTAAGTAAAGAAATGTTCAAATAGAGGATGTACCTATTGTGAAAGAATATGTAGATGTGTTTTCGGAATATTTACCTGGACATCCTCCAGAACGAGAAATTGGGTTTTCCATGGATTTAATTTCGGGTTCAAGCCCCATATCGAAGACCCCTTATATAATTTCCATTATGGAATTAGTTGAACTAAAGAAACAACTAGAGGAATTGAGTAATAAGGGATTTATTCACCCTAGTTTTTCTTCATGGGGAGCCCCTATCCTTTTTGTTAAGAAGAAAGATAGATCTATGAGGTTATGTATCGAATACAGGGAAATCAATGCTATAACAAAAAAGAAAAAGTATCCCCTACCTCTCATTGATGATTTATTTGACCAACTGCATGGAGCTCAATAATTTTCAATGATTGACCTTCGATCTCGATACCATCAGTTGTGTGTAATGAAGTAATACATTCTGAAGACAGTATTTCTTACCAAGTACGGGCATTATGAGTTTACAGTAATGCCTTTTAGGCTTACTCATGCACCCTCTGTTTTCAACGATCTAATTAACATAGTTTTCAAGGAATATCTCAATGATTTTGTAGTGGTATTTATTGATGACATCTTGGTATACTCCAAAACCTATGAAGATCATGAAAATCACTAGCGCATTATCCTGAAGACTCTTAGAATACATGAATTATATGGGAAGTTTAGCAAGTGTGAATCTTGGCTTAAGGAGATTTCTTTTATTGGTTATATTGTCTCTAAGGATGGAATTTCCATTGCTCCTTCAAAGACCAAGGCAATCCAGGAATGGCCAGAACCAATGAGTATAACTGAGGTATGCAGTTTTATTGGTTTACAAGGTTATTATCGGCGTTTCATCCAGAATTTTTCCCAATTGGCTAACCCATTAACAAAGCTCACACGTAAAGGGGTTAAATTTGTTTGGAAAAAAGAGTGTGAAGAATGTTTTGAATAATTGAAGAGAAGATTAATCAATTTTCTTATATTGACTCTACCATTAGGGAATGATGGGTTTGTTATTTATAGTGATGCATCGAAGTAAAGACTTGGTGGTGTCCTTATGCAGAATGATAGAGTTATTACCTATGCATCACAACAGGTGAAAATTCATGAGAAAATCTATCCTACTCTTGATCTTGAGTTAGCTGGCGTAATCTTTTCTTTGAATATTTGGAGACACAATCTCTATGGTGAGAAAAGTGAGATTTATATTGATCATAGTAGTTTCAAGTATATTTTCTAAAAAAAAGAACTCAACATTAGGCAAAGGAGATGGCTTGAATTACTCAAGGATTATGATTCCATGATAAACTACCACCCAGGGAAGGAAAATAAGGTGGCAGATGCTTTGAGTAGAAAGTATCATGGAGTTTTGAATAAGATGAGAGTTGAAAAGGATCCAATATACCTGGATCTAGTAAAGATGGATATGGGAATCACCATGGAAGGTGAAACATCAAAGATTTTTCAAATGGTTTCCAAAACATCCTTACTATAAAGAATAAAGAGTTCTTATACTGATGATGAAGAGTTTAAAAAGAGGATTAAAGCTATAAATGATGGAAGATTGAGTGAATTTGTGTATGAAGATGGAATTTTGAAATTTGGGAAGAGACTTTGTTTTCCCAATATACCTGATCTAAAAAGAGAATTGGTTGATGATGATCATAGTTCTTCTTTCTCTATACACTTTGGGGAGCACCAAAATGTATAGGGATTTGAAGGAACATTTTTGGTGGGATAACATAAAGCCGGAGATTGCTAATTTTGTATCAAGATGTATGGTATGAAAACAAGTGAAAGTTGGAAGGCAACAGCCTGGAGGAGTCATGCAACCTCTTCCCATACCGGAGTGGAAATTGGATAATATTAAAATGGACATTGTTAGGGGGCTACCAAAGACTCCAAGAAGTAACGATGAAATATGGGTTATTGTTGATCATCCTACCAAGTCAGACAATTTTCTTGCTATAAGAGAGGATCAACCACTTGAACGTCTAGAAATACTATATATTAATGAAGTTGTGATACATCATGGAGTACCCCTATCGGTTGATTGTGATCATGATCCCCGTTTTACTTCAAGATTTTGGAAGAGTCTTTAGAAGGCCTTGGATACTGAACTTCGTTTGAGCATTGCCTACCACCCTCAAATAGGTGGACAATCAGAACGGACTATTCAAACCATAGAAAACTTGTTGAGATCTTTCTTCCTTGACTTTCAGGGTATGTGGGATGAATATTTACCTCTTGTAGAATTTTCCTATAACAATAGCTTCCATTTAAGTTTTTGTATAGCACCATATAAAGCGTTATACGGAAAGAGATGTCACGCACCAACCTGTTGGGATGACGTTGGTGAAAGAAAACTTGAAGGCCCAGAACTGGTGGAGGAAACGATGGAAAAGGTAAAGGTAATCCAAAACCACATCAAAGCATCTCAAAGTAGGCAGAAAATATATGCTGACAACCGAAGGAAGGATTTGGAATTTTAGGTAGGAGATTAGGTTTTCTTAAAGGTATCTCCATGGAAGAGAGTTATACGTTTTGGTAAGAAGGGTAAATTGATTCCTAGGTACATCGGACCATTCGAAATTCTAGAATGAATTGGGGATGTAGCTTACCATTTGGCAATGTCGCTAAGTCTCTCCAAAGTTCATTATGTGTTCCACGTTTCACTGTTGAGAAAATACGTGCCGGACCCAATGCATGTACTCACTTACAAGGAATTAGAACATGAACCTGGTCTGTCTTATTGTGAAGAGCTCATCAGGATTCCTTATACAATATAACAAGTGCTGAGGAACTGTATGACTCGTCTGGTAAAAGTTCTAAGGATAAATAATAAGATGGAAGAGGCAACGTGGGAACCCAAGGAACTTATGATGATAAACCACCCAAGTCATTTCATGCGGTAGTATTCTAGAAATTTCGAGGATGAAATTATTTGAAGGAGGGGAGAATGTAACACCCCAAGCTTCCACGGTACGATTCTATTTGAATAATATAGTAGCGTGTGTTGTACGCAACTTCGAGTTCTAACACACACCAAAACCAATCAAACAAGCTATTATGAATAGTAATACCCACATTTTGAAATTTTATAAATTTCATCTTTCAAAATGGACTTCATTTTTTGATTCGGAATATTGAAATTAGCTTAGGGTGAATTTTTGGTATTTTTCTGAAAACATTCAATTTTTTATGAATAGTGAAAAAACACTGAGTTATAGTTTAAAACCGATTTTTTTTAAATAATTATTTATTTTATTTAAATTTAATTAATTTAAAAATAGATACATAATACCTATATAAGTTCAATTTAATTCCTTGAAATTTGTTTAGAATAATTTTAGATATATAAAAATTTTATTGAGCTTTTCACTGACTTTTACCCACCTCCTAGAAGAATTTGGAAATTCAAATAAAACATAATTTTACTGCTTTTGTGAGTGGAATTTAGAAAATCTGAGAGACATCGTTATTATCAATGAGTAAAATTTGGTTCAATGAGATGAAATTTTTTTTTTGTAAATAATAACTTTTTACTTCTATTTAGCACGGTTAAAAGTAAATAGGGAAATTAAGCATAAAAATGATATTAAAATTACCCTAACACGTGTCCTAATTCTATTGGACAAGTGTATCGTGACCAAAAACAACCTTATGAATAAAATATTATCATTTAGGTACACTTGGATTATATTAGGATGTTTATTATTATTTAATTCAAAGAAGAGTTAAAAGGGTTAAAATTAAACATTAATAACTAAAACATGTTTAATATTGGGTTATACATAAGATAAATTAGATTATAAATATTTATTAGAAAGATAAAAACATTTCCTACATAATTTTATTTTATTTATAATTTTTAGTCATTAAATAATTTAATTTATTTATGACACAATGATGATGCAGTAATTATCTAATTAATGAAATATCAAAATAGTTGATATCAAAATAAATGTAATTTGAGCCTTTTTATGAATAAAAATAATTTTCTAGGTTAATATTACATATTAGTATTGGTAATATGAATTTTATTCAATGTAATAATTCTGATATAAATTTATCAAAAGCAAAATACCCAATAGTGTCAAAATTGACATAAAAGAGTTTTTCAAACAAATATTATATTATTAATTGATATTCTATTTCTAAAAATATAACGTTCAGAAAAAGGACTTATATAATGATAGGGGTATCATTAATGGACCACTTGGGGGGTCTCTTGGACTTATATAGTACGTTTTTTAACTATATAATATAAAAACACAAAGAGACAAGGTAAATGTCAAACTATTTAACTAAGAGTTAAATATAAATGATAAGGTTTATATAGTGACCCAAACCTCTCTAAAATGTATTGGATTAAAAGATTTAGACCCATCCCCACCATAACTTTTAAATAATCCACTTTGTAGCCATTGGAAACCGAATATGAATTTATTATAAAATAATATTTTTATCTTTTCCAAAGGTTCCCCTCACCCCTCTTATAAAAGGAACTCCTCCTTCACTCTAATTTACACCTTAAAATTCTTTTGTCTCAGCAAAACCATGCCCAATTATTCTCTAAAAATCCCTCAAATCAACCTAGAGGCCTTAGTTTGATCATAAATCCATCCTAAGGATCCTTTTTTATCACGTCAAAAGGAAGAACCGGAAGAAGAGGTAATGTTTTCACCACCCTCTTTCAAGTTCCTGTCTTCTTAAAATTCGTCTTTCTTTGTTATTTACATTCTAAAATAATAACTCCATTATATTATATATACTGTGATGTTATTATAAATATGTTACAACCATATTCAGTATTCTATCCATCCTTTGAATGACATGTCACCATACGTGTGTACGTACGACCTACCATCTCCGCGTCGTGATGTAATTGTTATTCAATACATTATTATTTCGTTGGGTATAATAATGATATGTAATTCATGTAAATAATAAATATAACATGATAATGATTCTGTATATATGATATACCATCCAATTATATATTATTTTAATTTCAAAAGAATGATATTGTCGCTCGTGCGTACGTACGGATTACCGTCTCCACGAATACGATGAGATTCATTCCCCATCGTATCCATTCAAGTATAATTCTCATTTGATGATTAAAAATAATTTTTAAGGACATGATTTAATTCTGGATATGACTAAGATAAAACCAATCCATAACAAACAAGGCTTATGTAACAATACATATAAATTAAAATGAGTAAGTTAACACCCAAAATGAATATAATACTAAGATATTATTAAAAAAGAAATGTTAAAAGATCATATATGATATCATATTAATATATATGATTCTTGAATAATTTAATAACAATTATTTACCCATTATATAGGAGTTTAACCTACCCTCAACCAATGAAAATTACAAGGTAATGTTTTATTTCACTATCTCTTCATTATCCGAGTTGTTTATACGTAATTATTTACTGGGACCTTTTTATCATCCACATCCATGTTTCTTAAAAAGGTATTTCAAATCATACTTAATATTTTATAGACTATGTGTTAATGTCATTTATACCCTTTTTGACTTTTTATAAGAAGATTATAAAGGAATTTTTCTGTCGTTTTCCAAACATGGTCCTTTTTAACCTTTTCGACAGAATTAAGGTAAGAATGAATTTTTTAACTTATATGCCAGGTGCGACTATTTTTCACCGTGATAAAATCATCAAAGCTTCCATTACAAGATTATAAGAATATTATCAAATTAAATGTTTTATTTTATAATTATGTGACTTTTAAATGATTTAAAAAAAAGAGATATTTCTCTTAAATAGTTTGGTTTTCTTCTATGTCAACATCTTTTGATAAATTTTAAGCTTATTTGAGGTTGATTTATTATGATACAAAACATCCATATTGTATTGAAGGTTTTGTGATATGTTTGACTGTGTGTTATTTTTATACCGTTCACGGTATATGGAGAAAGTATTGACATTTAGTATGCTAGTTTTAATACGAATGTTTATGTTATGTTTAAACCTTTTCATATGAGGAATGAATTAGACTTAATAAGTGACGGGTGGAGCCCACTATATCTCCTCGATGCATCGGTAGGTCTCATGAGAAAAACTAGTGTCTTGGGACAAGTCCATGAAAAAATCTTATCTGTATTCTTGGTAGAAGGCCTTGACTATGTGGTTATGATAGTCTGGCATTATGCAATCCATCATTATGAAAGTGGTTATTGATATTGCATGTGATTATTAAACTAGTATAATATCCATATGAATAATTAAATGAAATTATTTCATTTTATCTTTTCCATATTATGCTGATGTTCAAGTTTGAAAGACTTTTGTTTTAGTGATACATTGCCTTAAATGTTTATCCTTATTTAAGAAAGTTTCTGCTATATTGTTATCCTTACTGAGCATCTAAGCTCACCCCTTTCAATGTTTTATTTTTCTGAGGATGTAAAGAAGTAATTTATTAATGACCTGTAGGGATTGTATGAGGGGATATGAGGACAATATGTTGATGTAGTTTTTTACTTTATGATGTAATGTAAGACTTATGAATATATCTAGTGTTTCCAACACTACTAAACTAATCGGGCTTTCGAGACATGATATTTTGTGATCATGCCAATGTTATGTAATAATGCATCAACTATGGGTAACTGGGGTCGGGTTGTTACATAAATGGCCCATAGTTGTGTAGAAAATTATGGAAGAAATAGGACCACTTTACCTAACACCCATTGAATAGGGGAAGAACCCCCATGTGATCAATTAATAAGCCTAAAAATGTGAATCAAACCAAAGAGTCTCCTCAAAATTTTTAAATATTTCACTAAATCCAAACTTCATTAAGACATTAATAATGAATCCCCAATTCATAGTGTTAAATTTCTTTCCCATCATTCTTCAGGCTTCAAGGTGATATCGCCTCCCTTATTGGTTTTTTAGGAGGTTCACACTTTCAAAATCTATGGATAAGTAGTCTTGGATAGATCTCCCTTTAATAATGCCAAACTTTTTTCAAGGTATTTTTGTAATAATTTCGAAATATTTCTTATTTTTTTTAAAAAAAATAAAATTAGAAATGTTTTTTTAATGTAATTTTATTTAGGATTTTTCATTTTTAGGATAATCGATTTTTTCTTGATTTTTCAAATTTATAAAATATTGATATATGTTTTTTGAATTTTATAAATTTTTTTAGTAAAATATTTTTTTTTTTTGTTTTTATTTTTTCTTTAAATATATTTATTATATTAAAAAATATATACAAATGTGAGACAATTTTTTTTAAATAATTATTTTCTTTCTTAAAATAATAAATTGTATATAATTAATTATTTTTTATTTATTTAAAAGTAAAATAATTTTATACTTTTAAGTTTTAAATTTTATAATAGAATGAATTTTTATAATTTTTTTAATTTATTAGGTTATAAAATAATATTTTATAAGGTTTTTAACTTTTTTTAATAGAACATGGTATTTTATTTTAGAAATTTTATTCAAAAGTAATTTTTAAATATTTATATATTCACTTAATTTTTACATCTCATTATTGAATGAATATTTATTTGTATTGTTTATAATAACTATATTTTTCATATTTTTAAAATTTTATTGAATGAAAAATAAATATTTTCGATTTGTTTTTTAATTTTTAATTATTTTTATTTGTTTTGTATTTTATAAATATTTTTATATATTATCTTAATATTTTAAGTTATTATGTGTTTTTTATATGATGAATGTTTTTCTTGAATTCATGAATTTATTGGAATATTAAATAACATTTATAGACTTTTTATTATTTTTAGAGAACATTTATTTTCTTGTGTTTTTGCATTATTCAAATATAAAAAATAATAGCTATTTTCCCCCATTTTTGAATTTAATTTTTAAATTTGTTTTATTATATTTTAGAATATTTTATTTTTTAAAACAGATCATCGTATTAATGTTTTTAAATTAATTTGGATATAAAATTGAAATTTTTAATTACGATTTCTTTTTTTTTTACCAAATCAAATATTTTCTTGATAAAGTTAAATTTTTAAATTTTTCAAATTTTTTTATAAAATTATATTTCTAATTTTTAAAATTTATTTTAATGAAGAATAATATTTATAGATTTCTTATTTTTTTCATTTTTTCATTTTTATTTTATTATTTTACATAAAATTTCTATGTTTATTATTTTTATAATATTTATTATTTATTTTATATATATATATATTATTATTATATAATTTTATTGTTTATATTTTTCCTCAAAACCATGTTTTCTTAAATGTTTAAATTTTTTGAAATTAAACTAAAATTTATGATTTCTTTCTTTATTAATTTTTAGTTTTTAATTTTACATTATTTTAGTTTTCTAATCGAAAAATGATTTTCTTTATTTTTTAAAATTTATTTGAATGTAAAATATTTTTTTGGATATTAATCATTTTTAACAAAATAATGTATTTCCTAATCGACTTTCCATCACTTTTATATATCTTCCATCTAATTTTATGCTTTTATTGAAAGCGTCTTCCCATTGTGACCATTTGATTATATATATATATAAATTGTTAATCTTGCTTGATGTTTTATCTCTAGTAGATTTTTGTGTAACATATACTCTCGTATTATGTTTCCCACTTTCATGGAGTCTATTATTGGCCATAGTCTTAGTTATCGAATGCATAATCCTATTTTGGTCAAAATAACAGCTAATATTTTCTACATTCGATGACTAGGAATTCCATCTACTTTCATAGTCATCAACTTCACCTTCGATGGATTTGTACTTGAACATTTAGGGGAATTCTGATGGATTCAACAATTCATATAGGAGTTATGAATAACTTCTTTAATAACCCGCTCATCTCTGTACTTTATTATTATTTCCAAATCCCCCAAAAAACGAATTCAATGAAAATATATTAGGTGGATATCACAAATATCTCCAAATATTAAAGTGATTGTGGATGTTATTCTGATGGGCTCTCTTAGCCCATCTAGTCATGGAAGCATTTTTAACGAATGGAAATGGTTTTATTTTGGGTATATTCTACTACTTCCTTGGCTCTCACGTTGCTTATGAGATTGAAATATTGGTTATTATCTATACTAGAAAGCTTGCATGGGAACTCAAATGACATGATCATTGGATTGATAGTGATTCAGCTTTGGTTATTAATATGTCCAAACACCGCTCCTATAGTGTTCCATGGAAACATCACTCTTCTTTAAATACCTGTTTAGACCAAATTCCTGAGATGCATATCATTACCTCTCACATTTCTAGGGAAGGTGATATAGTTTTAGATTCACTTTACATATAGGTGGTGGAACATCATGTTTATTATTGGTATAGTAATTTTTGTGAATGTCTCGTACACTTAATTTCTCAAACATGGTTGGGGATGTTCATACACACATATCATAAGCCACGCTTATCTATGTACCTTTTTTAATTTATAGATAGTGAATAGGTAAGTTTATAATGCCCCAGACAGTTTTTATTAAAATAAAATCAAATTTTCTGCATCTTTTACAAATGTTAAATTTCAAAAAAATTAAATATTGGAAAATAAAGGGAATTTAAAAAATTGTTTTACCTCCTAAGAAATTTTTAAAAAGTCAATAATCACTTCATTGTGATAAAAACACACACAAAAAATTAAAAACAATCTAAAATAATTATTTTACATTCAAATAAATATAAAAAATAAATAAAATCTCTATTATGCAAAAGAATAAAAAATTTAAAAATTAAAATTAAAAAACCTAAAAAGTAGAAAAAAATAAATATTTTAATTTCAAATAAATTAAAAATATTAGAAAGTGAACTATTATATTACAAATTAAAAAATGGAAAATGAAAAAAATGAAAAATATTCATATTCAAACAAATTTAAAAATAATGAAAAAATTTATTCCTTTGAAAATAAGAAAGGAAGAAAAGAAGATATAATAAAATATTATTAAAATGTATTTTAAATTAAATAAAATGTAAAAAATATAAAATCTCTATTTTGATGAAAAATAGGAAAAAATTATAAAACAAATAAAATTACACTTCATTCAAATTATTTAAAGAATCAATAATGACATCATTTTATAAAAAAATAAAAAAAATAAAAAAAAATCAATTCTATTCCAAATAAATTTTTAAAAACAAGTCTGGATTTTTTCATCTAAATGTTTAAGGGAATGGAGATAAATTCAATAATATTCTTCTTCTATATATAAAATGAAGAAAAATTAATTTCATATTCAATAGAAAAAACTAAATAATTTAAAAAATAAATAAAATAAAAAATAATTCAAAAAATTAAAATAAATAACAAGAAAAAAATTCAAAAAATTCTAATTATTCTATATGTAACTTTTTAAAAAAAATTGAAAATTTTTATAATTCTCGAAAAATAAAAAATAATAAAAATTCGAAAAACAAATAGTTTTAATTAATTCTAATAAATTTATTAAAAATTGTACTTTATTTAAAAATAAAATAATGGAAAAATAAAAACATTGTTCTATTAATAAAATTATAAATGCAAATTCAAAAAATTTACCATACTTTCAAATAGATTAAATAATATCTTAATAAAAATGATATATATATAAAAATAAGATAAAAAACAAAAATGAAATCAATATTTTACTTTTTATTTAAATTAAGTTATAAAAAAAGTTTATTATTTCAAAAATTTAGAAATTATGAAATTTAGGGAAATTTATTTCAATTAAAAATAAATTAATAAATCATGTGATATCTAGGTCAATTTAAATTTAAAACATAAAAATTAGTTGAGCAATAAAAAATAAATAATAATACATACATATATATTTACTTCTAAATAAATTTAAAAACTATGAAAAATATTTTCTACTTTAAAAATTATAAAATATAAAATAAGGAAATAAAATAAAAAAGTAAAAATATTATTATAATTAATTTAATTAAAATAATATTTAAAACATAAAAAGTATTGTTTATTAAAAATAAAAAAGGCAAAATTTGAAAAAACATTTTTACTTTCGAATAAATTAAAATAAAAGTATAATATTATTCAATTAAATAATAAAGATAAATGGATACAAAATAAGAAAATAAGTGGAAAAATTAAAAGACAATATATTACATTTAGATTAAATAATATTTTAATTCAGAAAAAATATAATTAAAATCATGAATAAAAGAAATTATTAATAAAGAAAAACAAATATAAAACATTGTTATACATTCAAATAATTTATAGAAATAATAAAAACATGGTTTATTGAAAAAAAAATCATAAATGTGATGATATATGTGAATGATACAAATTCTAACGCCTCGACACGAGTTACCTAGAGTCGGTGTATTGTTTTAATACAATGGAATTATTTTAAGGAATCATGTCCCGAAAGACAGATTAGTTTTGCAGTCTTAGAAAATGGATTACATACAAGAACATTACATTACACCTTAACAAATTAAACACAACATAAATGATCCTTTGAGAACACCATTAATCCCCTAGCATAACCCAGATTATCAGTCATAATACACTTCTTAGAATCCTAAGAAAACAAAACATAACAAAGGGGTGAGGTCAAATTCTCAGTAAGGGTAAGCAATACAGCGGAAGATAACATAAACATTAGTCATGGTGAATAACATAAAACACATTCCTTTCCAAATAATTAACCTAAACACTTTATGGAAGGAATATGTGATGAGTAAATAATGCCATAACAAAACATAGTCATTAGTATTATACTAGTCGAATAACAACATGAACCAAAATTAATATTTTCCTAATGAGAGAATGTATAATGTAGGACATTTTGAAACATTTTGTCAAGGTCTCGGCCAAGACATCTAAAAATGATTAATGCCTTGGCCAAAAACATATATCAATATTTGGAAAGGCCCCAGCCAATTCCATTTCTAATTGTCTCATGAGACCTACTGATACACTGAGGATCTATAGTGGGCTCCACCCATAACTTACAAAGTCCAATACATTCCTCATATGAAAAGGATGAAACATAACATAAAAAATTGTATTAAAACATGGATACAAAATGTCAATAATTTAACCTTAAACCCTAAAAGGTATAAAAATAACACATCCACAGTCAAATATTTCACAAAACCGTTAATAAAATATATAATATTTTTATCATAATAAATAACCCTCGATCGAGAATAATATCTTGTAAATGATGTTGACACAGTTGAAAATGATCAGTAAAAATTATTGAGAGAAATAACACTTTTTCATGAAATCATTTAAAAGTCACATAATTTATAAATGAATTCATTTAAAATATAGTTTTTAATCAATGATTTCCATACCACTTTGAATCTTTTAAAATGAATTAACATTTTAAAACATTAATGTCCATATAAATAAATCCTTAAAACTATTTTGAAAACATGGACATTAATGAGAATGGTTTAGAAGAATAAATGTTTAATAATATAAAATGATGTTTTAGTAAAAAATTACCTTAATAATAATCCCTTTGAAAACATCTTTTATGAAACATGTACATTTATAATAAACATGTCCCCGTAGATATTTATGTAAAAACAACCTCAGATAATAAAGAGATTGTAAAATTAACTCTTACCTTGCAATTTTTTTTTTGGTCGAGGGTACGTTTAACATACTATATAATGACCATAGTATGTTATTAAATTATACCAAAACCATATTCATATTTATTATACATATATTATTCATTTAGTACTTTATACTACACATTTAATAATGATTTCAATGTTAAATTATGATTTCAGGTAATAATCACTTTCTTTGTCATACGTGTTTTAACTTGATATTCTTGATCATATCATTTAGATATTGATTTTCATAATTACAGAATTTAACACATGATTTTTATATAATATATATTTAAATTATAAATATTTAATATATATATTTATGTATATGAAATGGAAAACCCCTTTATGGAGACGTTAGGTCATACGTACGCATAAACATTATTTCTGTTTTCATATCGTATGGAATGGAAGTGGGTTAATGAGATATATGTAAGCACATACATGCATACATACATATATATATTAAGTATCATTATTATGTCATATATTACATACTAATAAATAATATATATTTTTATAATCATTAGTGAATGGTGAAGGTAGAAATGAATCTCATCACGTCGGGGAGACGGTAATCCGTACGTACACACGAGTGACAATATCATTATATTAATGGTGAAATAGTATGTAATTGAGTGTTATATCATATATACAGAATCATTAAAATGTTATATTTATTACTTACAATATTTATACTCATTATTATACACATCCAAATAATGAAGTGTTTGAATAACAAACTACACCACGACGTGGAGACGGTAAGATGTATGTACGCATGTATGGTGACATTTTAATTTATAGGATGGATAGAATAACTAATATTGTTCAACCATATTTATGATAACATCATTGTACGTATAATTTACTGGATTTATTGTTTTTTTATGTAAAAAACAAAGAAAGAGGAAGTGGAAGAAGAAAAAAACTTGATAGAGGGTGGTGAAATTATTACCTATTCTTCAGGTGTTTCCTTTTGAGTTGATCAAAAGGGCTCCTTAGGTTGGATTTATGATCAAATTAAGGCCTCAGGTTGAAGTTAGGTACGTTGGGAGGATATTTGGGACATGGTTTGCCGAGAAAAATGGCTTTGGATGTGTGATTTTGAGAGAAGGGATAGTGCCCTTTTATAAGAGGGTGAGGGTCACTTTAGAAAAATATTAAAATATTAATTTATTATACAATCATATTATGTTTATAAAGGCTCAAAATGAATTTATATCGAGCCTTAGGTGGTTATGGGTCGACATCCTATCAACCCATATGTTTTATACAAGTTTAGGTTACCAGTTTAACCTTATCTTTTAGATTTAACTCTTAGTTAAACAGTTTAACTTTTACAGTGTCTTCTTATATTATTACACTATATGATTAATATCCATACTCTAAGCTTCCAAGAGAACCTCCAGTGGTTCATTAATGATGAATATAATTTTATTTTTGTCCGTTTTCCAAAACATACTTTTTTAGGAATATTATATCAACCAATAATATTGTATTTTTTTTAAAACTAACTTATGTCCATTTTGACAGTATTTGTTATTTGGTTTTTTTGAAAGTCATCACAAATTGATTTTTCAATAAAGATATATTGAATCAATCCTAAGATTACATATTCCCTTAAAATTTGTTGGATGTCATAAAAACATTGAAATTATATTTATTTAAATATTTATAATACCATTTATTTGATTCTTTCATTAATAAGGTAATGACTACATCATCATTGTGTGGTAAATAAATTTATTTATTTAATGTCTAAAAATTATAAAGAAATTAAAATTATGTATAAATTATTTTTAGATTTCTAATTAATATTTATAGTCTAATGTATCTTTTTTGATACCCTATATTAAAAATGGTTTTGTTATAAAACTATAAATTTAACACTTATAAATCTTCTTTAAATAAAATAATAATAAATGTCCTAATCTAATAATATTTGACATAAAGTACCTTATTTTATTACTAAGTATTTTTTGGGTCAAAATACACTTATTCGGTAGAATTAGGAAATGTTTTAGGGTAATTATAATATAATTTTTACATTTAATTACCTTATTTACTTTTAACCGTTGTAAATAAAAGTCAACATTTATTATTCACAAAAAATTGTTTTCATATTATTGAACCACATTTTACTTACTGATATTAACTATGCCACTCAGATTTTTGAAATTTAACTCACAGAAGTGGTAAAATTACGTTTTTAGCAAATTTGCAAATGCTCCTAGAATGTGGGTAGAAGACGGTAAAAAGTTCCAAAACAATTTATTCAACAAATTTTATGATAAAATGACTCCAATGAATTAAATTGAACTTATATAGGTATTATATATCTATTTTGACTTAAAATAAATTTAAATAAAATAAATTATTATTTAAATAAAAATTTGGTTTTAATTAACAACACCGTGTTTTCACTATTAATCAGAAATTGAATGTTTCTAGAAAAATACCAAAAATTAACCATAAGATAATTATGATATTATGAATTCAAAAATGAAGTTTATTTTATCAAATTCAATACATATAATTTTCATTTATTAATTTATAATTAATTCCCATTGTCAAAACCAAAAGGCGGGTTTTAAAAAGGTAAAATCTATAAAAAGATTTACATGTGTTTATGTCAAATTTAAATGTTAGATTAATTATAATGACTTAAATTTTATTAAATAGTAAATAAATAATCTATTTATACTTCCAAACCCTTCAAATGTACAATTTAACACTATAAATTATATTAATTAAAAAAATTGTCTAAAATTTAGTATTTTTCAATATTCACCAAAATATTAAAGTTATCCAAAAAAAACCAAAAATTTATCAATACTAAATTTTTATGTCATGATTATAAATAATAAATTTATTTTGTCAAATTAAATATATAAAATTGTCCAATATTGGTTTTAAAAAGGGTTCTCCTTTAAAAGGTAGTAAAATTGCATTTTTTTTTAAATACATCTTTTATCTCAAAAATTAATCTATTCTTATATTATGTCTAATAAACACATAATATGGATGTTAAAATTATATAGAGTATATAAGATTCAAAATGATATTAATACTATTCATAACCACTTTTTGAACGGCTAGTTTGGTAAGTTGTGGTGCGCTCGAACTCAGTGTTGTGTGTAGCGCAAGATACTGAATTACATTAATGAGATAACATACTATGAAATCTTGGGGTGTTACATTCTCCACTCCATCAGTAAATTTTATCCTCACAATTTCAAATTGTTCATTGAAAATAAAATTTTAAAAATAAAAAAAAAATACCTTTGTGAATAACACACATAGGAAATTTGGTTAATAGATTTTAGTCTTAATAAGAGGGTAATGGAAATGAAAAAGTCACTACCAAATTATGATCTTGATTAGAAGAACATTGGTGGAAATTATAGATAGAGAATTGGAGGAAAAACGTAAATATTTACAAGGAGTGATTGATGTCATCAATCACAAACAAGTGTAAAGTTGAGGGCCTCGAAGCCATCTATCTATGATTATTTAAAATATCATCGGTTCAAAAAAACAAAATGTATTAAGACAACACATTTTTTTGTTTTAAGATACCTTCCATAATGTTTAATAATTAATTTATTCATAGAATAAGTGAAAAACATATACTTTACAAGTAGATTTTACTCCATCAAGTAATTCCTACCACTAACACATCTTTCACTCTAAAAGATAACAGAATTCAAAAATAATCTATTTATCCTAATCATATATGATTTCAAAAAATAATAAATTTATAATTCATTTTTCATACTATAAAAAACTACATTATACAAACCATGACATCACGTAGGCCAGTGGTAGGTGATGCAACCTTGTCTCCCTTCGTTTGATGGTTCAAGTCTCGCGTCCTTGTCAGACGCGACGAGTTGTCACCCGACCTTCAGGTTGTCCTTTTTATGACAATCCAAAAATAATATAAAGAAATTATTTAACCTTAACATTTGTATCTAATGTCAAACATAATCGATTCCACCTTTAGACTTATTCAAAATACTTTTATCCAAACTCATAGTACAAAATTTATAAGGAAGGAAAACATAATGAATATTCTTTTTCCACGTAAAAACATGTGAATACTTTCATCATGTATTATTTTAAATCATGGTAACACCCTGAATTACCATAAAACATTATTGATTACATTCATGCTCCCATATTCCTTATATAATACTGGATATACTCCTTTTATCCAAAAATGTTGTAAACTCTAACATTGGTGGAATATACAAATCATTAATCAGTTTCAAGGTAGTCAAAAAATTCCAATATAAATTATCCAAATCAATTGTATCTTATTCCAAAATCAATACCTCAGTATCATAACCATATTAAGGTTTACCTTTATCTCAACCATATATTTTCCAAAAACTCTAACCTACAATTGAGTTACTTTTCTTGGTTCCACACAATCTCAAGTCTTTAATGAAATAGTACTGAAGTACAATCCTTATATACTCTATAATTATTATAACATGTACATCATTAAAAAAATATTCAAATGACAATATACTTTAATTACCACAAAATATCTCTAATAATTCCTCTACATCATCGGTAGTATCATAACATGATAATTTTCCAATAACAGAATTTGGGGTATACTCTGATGATTTGGAAGTTGATTCGCATAGTGTCCCAACTCCTTACAAATGAAGCATTGTACATTTGAAACCTTTTTCTTACCCTTGTAATCACGTACTTGGTGTCCTTTTTCTCCACACTTATAACAAACTCACATTCCCTTCAAGCATTTACCGATGTGATTCTTTCCATAGTTATAGGAAAATCCTTATTTCCCCTCTTCACATTATCCATGTTTCTCTCTACCATTATTTTATTCTCTTTCTTCCTTTCAAATTCATAGGAATCAGAGAATTCTTTGCATATCTTATTAACACATGATACTATTTCTTCATATGATGATAATACGTGGGAGACTACTTCCCTTTTAAATTCTATCTTAATACAATGAAAGATATGATCCTTCCTACTCTTTTGATCATGTGTATTGATGAAGTTCTAATTCCTTATACTAGGCGCCATTTCTAAACAATGGAATACACCAAGTTAGTTTATGAATCGCAATGCATAATTCTAGACTTGTAAAATACCTAACGTAATTTGAAAACATTATGTATATAATCTATAATCATAAAATTTTTTCTTTGAAAATTTATTTACTCCTAAATCCTTTATAATGGATTGTAAAGAAAATGTGAATTATCATAAGCATATCCCCCAAGAGTGTCGTTACCAAGACATCAGTATGGCTCGTTGTCATGTACAGGGATATCTCGGGTTAATCCCAAAACTCCTTGTCAGAGTTTTCACTCCTAGGTACATCTCTGCCAGAGCCGGCTGTATCTGCTCATATCCAGAGGGGGGTGTATTTCTTCAAAAATTCACAAAATCTCTACATTACCAAAATTCTAGTAAGTTCTATTATACTAATCCTTAGATTCTATTTTTGGGTAATGTTCTCTAATTAGAGTTTTTTAAATCTAGTTTCTAAGGTATGTACTAAACTTACTCTAATACCAATTGAAATTCCCTGACCCAAGTTACCCATATTTGGTGCATTATTTTAATACATTGGCATGATTACAAGGAATCATGTCCTAAAAGACCGATCAGTTTAGTAGTCCTGGAAAATAGATTACATACATGAACGTTACATTACAACTTTGAAAAAAAACCCCAACATAAATGATCCTTTGAGAACATAAGTAATACCCTATATTAACCCAACTTATTAATAATCATATACTTCTTGAAATCCTAGGAAAATAAAAAATAAAAAAGGGGTGAACTCATATTCTTAGTAATGGTAAACAATACAACAGAAGTCAAAATAAACATTAGTCATGGTGAATAATTTAAAACACGTGCCTTTACAAATAATAAACATGAACACATTATGGAAGGAATATGAGATGAGTAAATAATGACATAATCAAACATAGTCATTGGTATTCTACTAGTCGAATAAACACATGAACCAAAAATAATACTTTCATAATGAGGGAATGTATAATGCGGGTCATTCTGAATCATTTTGTCAAGGCCTCGGCCAAGACGTCTAAAAATGATTTAGGCCCGGACAAAACCATATATCAAAATTGGGAAAGGTACCAGCCAATTCCACATCTAATTGTCTCATGAGACCAACCGATGCACCGAGGAGCTATAGCGGCCTCCACCCGTCACTTACTATGTCTAATACATTTCTCATATGAAAAGGTTGAATTATAATATAAAAAATTATATTAAAACATTCATACGAAATGTCAATACTTTAACCCTAAACAATTAATTGTATAAAAATAACACATCCATAGTCAAATATATCACAAAACCTTCAATACAATATTGAAGATTTTTATCATAATAAATCAACCTTGATCTAGAATAATATCTCGTAAAAGGTGTTGACATAGTTGAATAAGATTAGTATAAAATGTTGAGAGAAATATCTGTTTTTCATGAAATCATTTAAAAATCACATAATTTATAAAGGAATTAATTTAAAATATAGGATGGAATCAAAGTTTCCCATACCAATTTGAAACATTTGGAAGGAATTGACATTTTAAAACATTCATTTCCATATAAATGAATCCTTAAAACCATTTTGAAAACATGGACATTAATGAGAATGGTTTAGAAGAATAAATCTTTAAAAAATATATAATGTTGTTTTAGTAAGAAAAATATCTTAAAAATAATCCCTTTGGAAACTCTTTTATGAAACATCGACTTGTGTAATAAATATGTCCCATTATATACTTATGTAAAAACAACCCTAGATAATAAAGAGATTGTGAAATTAACCCTTACCTTGTACTTCCCTTTGGTCGATGGGATGTTTAACCTCCTATATAATGACCACAGTATGTTAATAAATTATACTAGAACCATATTAATATTTATTATATCATACATGTTTCATTTATGACTTTATACTACCCATTTAATTATGATTTCCATGTAAAATTAACATTTCGTGTAATAATCGCTTTCTTTATCATACATGTTTTAAATTGTTATTCTTGATCGTATAATTTAGATCATGATTTACATACTTATAGAATATAACACATGATTTTTATTTCATATATATTTAGAATATAAATTTGTATAATAGATATATATATGAAATGGAAAACGCCATTTATGGAGACAGTAGGTTGTACGTACGCTTGAACGTTGTTTCTGTTATCATATCGTATTGAATGGAAGTAAGTGAATAAAATATATGTAAGTAAATATATATATATATATATTAAGTAGCATTATTACTTCATATATTACATACTTTTTAATAATATATATTTTTATAATCATAGTTGAATGGTGAACGTGGAAATAAATCTCATCACGTCGTGGAGGCGGTAATCCGTACGTATGCACAAGCGAAAATATCATTATATTGATGATGAAATAATATTTAATTGGATGGAATATCATATATAAAAAATATTTAATATGTTATATTAATTATTTACATCATTTATACTCATTATTATACCCATCCAATTAATGAACTGTTTGAATAAAAAACTACACCACAATGTGGAGACGGTAAGTCGTACGTACGCACGTACGGGGACTTTGTCATTTATAGGATGGATAGAATAAGGAATATGGTTATACCATATTTATAATAACATCACATTATATAGAAGGTATTTTATATATTATTTTGGTATGGAAACAGTAAATAAAGAGGATGTGGTAGAAGAAAAGAACTTGAAAGAGGGTGGTGAAATTATTTATTCTTCTTCTGGTGTTTCCTTTTGAGTTGATCAAATGGGCTCCATAGGTTGGTTTATGATCAATGTAATTACTCTAGGATGAAGTGCGGAAATATGGTATAATATTTGGGCATGGTTTGGATGAGATAAATGGCTATGGAGGTGTGATTTTGAGAGAAGGGAATGTGCCCTTTTATAAGAGAGGTGATGGTCACTATAGGAAAAGATTAAAATATTAATTTATTATACAATCATATTTGTTTTATAATGGCTCCAAAATGAATTTATTTCCAGAATTAGGTGGTTATGGGTCTACATCCTCTCAACGAATAGGTTTTAGACAAGTTTAGGTTACCATTTTAACCTTATCTTTTATATTTAACTCTTAGGTAAATAGTTAACCTTTACCGTGTCTTCTTGTATTCTTACACTATATGATTAATAAACATACTCTAAACTTCCAAGAGAACCTAAATTAGTTCATTAATTACTTATATAATATTATTTATGACCTTTTTCAGAAACTTATCTTTTTATAAATATTATATCATCCTATAATACAGAATTTGTTTTAAAAACTAATTTATGTCAATTTTGACACTATTTAGTATTTGGTTTTTGTGAAAGTCATCACAACTTGATATCATCGAAAAAGACACATTGAATCATTCCTAACATGTCATATTCACCTAGATAATTTGTCCATGTCATAAAAACTTTGAAATTATATTTATTTTAATATTTATAATACCATTTATTTGATTCTTTCTTTCATAAGGTAATTAATGTATCGTCATTGTAGCAATAAACAAATTTAATTATTTAGCATCTAAAAATTATAAATTAAATACCATTATGTAGGAAATTTTTTTATCCTTCTAATGAATATTTATAGTATAATTTATCTTATGTGTTACCCTATATTAAAAATGGTTTAGTTATTAAACATTGAATATAACACTTTTAACTCTTCTTTAAATAAAATAACAATAAATGTACTAATCTAATCCATGTGGACATGAAGGATACTATTTTATTCTTAAGGGTTTTTGGTTGAAATACACTTATCAAATAGAATTATTACATGTTTTATGTTAATTATAATATCATTTTTACCTTTAATTACTCTATTAAATTTTAATCGTGGTAAATAAAAGTCAAAAGTTACTATTCACCAAAAATTATTTTTATCTTATTGAACAAAATTTTACCTAATGATATCAATCATGTCCTTCGAATTTTTGAAATTCAACTCACAGAAGTAGTAAAATTATGTTTTATGCAAAATTGGAAATGCTCCATGAAGGTGGGTAGAAGGCGGTAAAAAGTTGAATAAACATTTATACATCAAATTTTAATTTAAAATGACTCTAATGAATTACAATGAACATTTACAGGTATTATATGTATATTATGAATTAAAATAGAATTAAATATAATAAATAATTATTTAAATAAAAAGTCTGTTTTATATAGTAACACAATGTTTTTCATGATTCATCAAAAATTGAATATTTTCATAAAAATACCAAAAATTCACCTTAGGCTAATTTTGATATTCAGAATTAAAAAATGATGTCTATTTTACTAAATTAAAAACCTAGATGTTTAATTTATTAATTTAAAATCAATAAATGTTGTCAAAACCAAAAAGCGGGTTTTTAAAAAGTAAAAAACAATCAAAAGATTGACATGTGTTTTTGTCAAATTTAAATGTGAAATTACTTATAATTACCTACATCTTATTAAATGATAAAAAATATAATCTAATTATACATCCAAACCATTAAAATGTATAATTAACACTATTAATTATTATGATTAAAAAATTTGTTTTTGATTAAAATTTAGTATTTTTCACAATTCACCAAAATATGAATGTTATCATAAAAGCACCAAAATATTATCAAAAAAAACTTTTTAGGTCCCTATTCTAAATAATACATTTATTTGGTCAAATTCAATATATAAAACTATCATATTTTGGTTTTAAAACGGGTTCTCTATTAAAAGACGGTAAAATTTCATTTCTTTTTGACAAATACTTCTTTTATCTAAAAAATGCATTTTATCTTATATTATGTCTAAAAAATACATATTTTTAATGTTAAAATTATATTGAGTATATAAGATTCAAAATTCAGTTAATACTATTCATAACTGAATTTTGAACGGCTAGTTTGGTAAGTTGTGGTGTGGTCAAACTCATTGTTCTATGTAGCATAAGCTATTGAATTACTCTAATGAGAAAATGTACTATGAAATCTTGGGTTGTTACATTCTCCACTCCTTAAATAAATAGTTTCCTTGTAATTTGAAATTGTTTTTTGAAAATAAAAAGTTAAAAATAGAAAAATTCCTTTGTGGAAAACACACATCAGAAATTCTATTAAAAAATTAGTCTTAACAAAAGATAAATGAAAATGAAAATGTCACCACAAAATTATGATCTCAATTAGAATAAAATTAGTGTAAATTATAGATACATAATTGGAGGGATAATGTAAATATTTATAGAGAGTTATTGAGCTCACCATTCACAAAAATGTGTAATGTTGAGGGCCTCAAAGCAACCAATCTATGATGATTTAAATATCATCGATTCAACAAAACATAAGGTATTAAGATAACACATTTTTGGTTTTAAGATCCCTTCCCAAATGTTTAAGAATTAAATTATTCATAGAATAAGAGGAAAAAATATACATTACAAGTAGAGTTTAATCCTTTAACTAATTCATACCAAAAACTCATCTTTCACTCCAAAAGATAATATAATTCGAAAATATTCTATTTATCCAAATGGTAAAAAGATCCACAAATAATGAATTTATAATTCATTTTTCAGACTATAAAAAACAACATTATAAAAACCAGGAAATTGCATAGTCCAGTGGTAGGTGATGCACCCTTGTCGCCCTTTGATTGCAGGATCAAGTCTTATGGCCTTGCCGGAAGCGACAGGTTGTCGCCCGACCACCGGGTTGTGCTTTTTATGACAATCCAAAAATAATCTCAAGAAATGATTTAACTTTAAAAATAGTATCCAATGTCAAACATAATTGATTCTAACCTTTGGACTTATCCAAAATTCTTTTATCCAAACTCACAATCCAGAATTTATAAGGAAGGTAAACATAATGAAGATCTTTTTTGCCACATAATAATATGTGAATACATTCATCATGTATTCTTTTTAAAACTGGGTAACACCCTGAATTGCTATAAAAACTTATTTATTACATTCATGCTCTCTTATTGCTTATAGAATACTGGATATACTCCTTTTATCCAAAAATCTTGTAAACTCCAACATTGATGGAATATAAAAATCATTAATCAGTTTCAAGGTAGTCAATAATATCCAATATAAATTATCCAAATCAATCCTATCTTATTCCAAAATCACTACCTCAGTATTTGATCCATATTAATTTTTACCTTCTCATTGACCATATATTTTCCAAAAACAATAACCTGTTATTGAGTCATTTTTTTAGTTCCACACAATCTCAAGTCCTTAATAAAATATTACTGCAATACAATCCTTATATACTCTATAATTCTTATTACATGTCAATCATTAATAAAATACTCAAATGACAGAATACTTTAATTACAACATAATAACTCTAATAATTCCATTTCATATAGAGTAGTATCATCACTTTATTATTATCCAATAACAACATTTGGGCTATACTCTGATTATTTGGACACTGATTCGTGTAGTGCCCAAACTCCTTGAAGATGAATAATTGTACATTTGAAACCTTTTTTACCATTGAAAACATGTACTTGGTTTTATTTTTATCCACACTTATAACAAACTATCATTACCTTAAATCATTTACAATTATGATTCATTCCATAGTTATGGGAAAATTCTTCTTTCCCCTCTTCCCTTTATCCATCATTACCTCTACCATCCTTTTCTTCTCTTGCTTCCGTTCAAAGCCATAGGACTCAAGGAATTTTTTACTTATCTTATTGACACATGATACTATTTCTTCACAAGATGAGAATATGTGGGAGACTATACCCCTTTTAAATTTTGTCTTAGTACCATGAAATATATGATCCTTGTTAAGATTATGATCATGCGTATTGCTGGAATTATAATTTCTTCAACTAGGCATCGTTTCTAAACAATGGCATACCCCAGGTTTGTTTATAAATCACAATACATAATTCCAAACTGTAAAATATCTAATTTAAATTGAGAATATTATGAATATAATATACAATAATAATGTGTTTTATTTGAGAAATTATTTACGCTTAAATCCTTCATAATTCCCTGTAATGAAAATGTGAATTATCCTAAGAATATCCCCTGGGATTGTTGTAACCAAGAGTGCAGCAATGCCCATTGTCGTGTACTAGGACATCCCGTGTCAAGACTAAAACTCCTTGTCAGAGTGTTCAATCCTAGGTTCATATGCGCCAGATCTACCTCTATCTGCTTGTATCTAGACAAATATGTATTTCTTTGAAAATTCACAAAATCTTTACATTACCAAAATTCTGGAAAATTCTTTTATACTAATCCACAAATTCTATCATAGGGAAATGTTCTCAAATCAAAGTTTTTCATAATCTAGTTTCCATGGTATATACTAATCTTACTCTGATACCAAATGTCACACCCTAACCCTAGTTACCTAGAGACAGTGAATTATTTTAATACATTAGCATGATTACAAGGAATCATGTCCTAAAAGACCGATCAGTTTAGTAGTCTTGGAAAATATATGACATGTGTGAATGTTACAATACACCTTTGAAAAAAACACAACATAAATGATCCTTTGAGAACACCATTAATCCCCTAGCTTAACCCTGCTTATCAATAATAATACACTTCTTAGAATCCTAGAAAAATAAAACATAACAAAGGGGTGAGCTCAAATGCTCATTAAGGGTAAGCAATACAGTGGATGATAACATAAAAATTAGGCATGGTGAATAATTTATAACACATGCCTTTACAGATAATAAACATGAACACTTTATGGTAGGAATAGGAGATGAGTAAATAATTCCATAATAAAACATAGTCATTGGTATTCTACTAGTCGAATAACCACATGAACCATAAATAATATTTTCATAATGAGGGGATGTATAATGATGGAAATTCTGAAACATTTTGTCAAGGCCTCGACCAAGATGTCTAAAAGTGATTAAGGCCTCGTCCAAAACCATATATCAAAATTGGGAAAGGACTTGACAAATTCTACAACTAATTGACTCATGAGACCTACTGATGCACCCAGAAGCTATAGCAGTCTCTACCCATCACTTACTAAGTCCAATACATTCTTCAAATGAAAATTTTGAAACGAAACATAAAAATTTGAATTAAAACTTGCATACGAAATGTCAATACTTTAAACCTAAACCATGAATGGTATAAAAATAACACATCCATAGTCAAATATATCACAAATCCTTCAATACAATATAGACAATTTTTATCATAAAAAATGAACCTCAATCAACAATAATATCCTATAAAATATGTTCGCATAGTTGAGAAAATGATCAGTAAAAATCGTTGGGAGAAATATCCCTTTTTCATGAAATAATTTAAAAATCACATAATTTATAAAAGAATCCATTTAAAATATAGATTTGAATCAAAGTTTCTCATACCACATTGAGACATTTTATAGGAATTAACGTTTTAAAACATTCATTTCCATATAAATAAATCATTAAAACCATTTTGAAACCACAGACCTCAATGAGAACAGTTTAGAAGAATAAATATTTAAAACATGTAAAATGAGGTTTTAGTAAAAAAAATCCCCTAAAAATAATTCCTTGGAAATTTATGAAACATGGTCATGGATAATAAATATTTCCCTGTAGATATATAGGTAAAAACAACCTTGGATAATATAGAGATTGTTAAATTAACCCTTACCTTGCACTTTCCTTTGGTAGAGGGTACTTTTAACCTCCTTTATAATGACCATAGTAAGTTATTAAATTATAACAGAACCATATTCATATTTATTATATCATACATGATTCATTTATGAGTTTATTCTACCCATTTAATAATTATTTCCATGTTAAATTATCATTTCAGGTTACAATCGCTTTCTTTATCATATGTGTTTAACTTGTTATTCTTGATCGTATCACTTAGATCATGATTTACTTACTTCCAGAATATAAAACACACATTAAATTTCATATATATTTAAAATATAAATATTTATAATATATATATATATGAAATGTAAAACACTATTTATGGAGATGGTAAGTCGTACGTACGCATAAACGTTGTTTTCGTTTTCATATCGTATTGAATGGAAGTAAGTAAATAAGATATATGTAAGTACATACATATATATATTTATATTAATTAGAATTATTATTACATATATTACAAACTTATTAATAATATATATTTTTATAATCATCGTTGAATGATGAATGTGGAAATGAATCTCATCACGTCGTGGAGACGGTAATCCGTACGTACACACGAGCGACAATATCATTATATTGATTGTAAAATCATATGTAATTGGATGGTATATCATATATACAGAATAATTAACATTTTATATTTATTATTTACATCATATATACTCATTATTATACCCATCCAATTAATGAAGTGTTTGAATAACAAACTACAGCACGACGTGGAGACGGTAAGCCGTACGTACGCACGTGTGGTGACTTTATCAGTTATAGGATGGATAGAATAACAAATATGGTTATACCATATTTATAATAAAATCACAGTATGTATAAGGTACTAGATTTATTATTTTTTTATGAAAAAAATAATGCAAGTGGAAGTGGAAGAAAAAATAACATGAAAGAGGGTGGTGAAATTATTACCTCTTCTTCGGGTGTTTCCTTTTGATTCGATCAAAAGGGTTGTTTATGTTGGAATTATGATCAAAGTAATTCCTCTAGGTTTAAGTGAGGTAATTTTGGAGGATATTGGGGTATGGTATGGTCGAGACAAATGGCTTTGTAGGTGTGATTTTGAGAGAAGGGAAAGTTCCCTTTTATAAGAGGGGTGAGGGTCACTTTAGGAAATGTTTATAATATTAATTTATTATACAATAATATTCGGTTTATAATAGCTCCAAATGAATTTATTTCTAGCCTTATGTAGTTATGGGTCGAAATAATCTCATACAATTGTTTTTAGACAAGTTTAGGTCACCATTTTAACCTTATCTTTTAGATTTAACTCTTAGTTATATAGTTTAACTTTTATCATGTCTTCTTGTATTCTTACACTACATAGTCAATAAACGTTCTCTAAACCTCCACGATAACCTCAAGTGGTTCATTAATGACATATATAATATTATCTATTTCCTTTTTCCAAAATATATATTTTATTAATATTATATCAACTAATAATATAGTATTTGTTTTAAAAACTAATTTATGTCAATTTTGACACTATTTAGTATTTGGTTTTGTAAAATTAATCACAACTTGATTCCTTAGAACAAGATACATTGAATCAATCCTAAAATGTGATATTCACTTATAAATTTTTTTACTGTCTTAAAAACATTGAAATTATATTTATTTGAATATTTTTAATACCATTTATTTTATTCTTTCATTAATAAGGTATTTACTACTATATCATTGTGTCATAAATAAATTTAATTATATAATGTCTAAAAATTATAAATAAAATAAAATTATATAGAAAATGTTTTTATATTTTTAATGAATATTTATATTCTAATTTACCTTAGTGTGTTACCCTATATAAAAATGGTTTAGTTATTAAACATTGAATTTAACACTTTTAACTCTTCTTTAAATAAAATAATAATAAATGTTCTAATCTAATAAAATTGAACCTAAAGCATCATATTTTATTCCTAAGGTTTTTTTGGTCGAAATAAATTTATCCAATAAAATTAGGACTTGTGTTAGGGTGATTATAATATCATTTTTATCTTTAATTTCCCAATTTCATTTTAAACGTGGTAAATAAAAGTCAAAAGTTGTTATTCACCAAAAATTATTTTCATCTAATTGAACTACATTTTACTTACTAATATTAACCTATTCTCTTGGATTTTGGAAATTCAACTCACAAAAGCAGTAAAATTATGTTTTATGCAAATTTGCAAATACTCCAGAAGGTGGATAGAAGACGGTATAAAGTTCAATAAAAATTTATACATCTAATTTTATTATAAAATTACTCCAATGAATTACATTGAACATAAATAGGTATTATATATCTATTTTGACTTAAAATAAATTTAAATAAAATAAATAATTATTTAAATAAAAATTCGGTTTTAAGTAATAATGCAGTGTTTTTCACTATTTATCATAAATTGAGAGTTTTCAGAAAAATACCAAAACTTTACCAAAAGCTAATTTTGATATTCTGAATTCAAAAAATGAAGTATATTTTAAAAAAATCAAAAAAATATAAGTTTTATTTATTAATTTCAAATTAAATTCCGCTTTCAAAACCAAAAGGCGGGTTTTTAATAATTATAAACTATCAAATGATTGACATGTGTTTATGTCAAATTTAAATGCGAAATTACTTATAATGACCTAAATTGTATTAAATGATAAAAATCTAATATAATTATACTTCAAAACCATTAAAATTTATAATTTAACACAATAAATTATTTTGATTAAAAATTTTGTTCTCGATTAAAATTTAGTATTTTTCACTATTCACCAAAATCTGAAAATTATCAGAAAAACACCAAAAAATTATCAAAAATAAATTTATATGTCTCGATTATAAAAAAGAAATTTATTTTGTAAAATTAAATATATAAATGTTTCAAATATTGGTTTTAAAAATGGTTCTCCATTAGAAGGTGGTAAAAATGAATTTGATCTTATATTATGTATAAGAAACACATAATATGGATGTTAAAATTATATACAGTAGATAAGATTCAAAATACAGTAAATAATATTCATAATCAATTTTTGAATAGTTGGCTTGGTATGTTGTGGGGCTCTCAAACTCGATGTTGCATGTAGAGCAAGCTATTGAATTACATTAATGAGATAATGTACTATGAAATCTTGGGGTGTTACACCAATTCCCTATCAATAAATGAAAAGAAAGAGTGGAGATAGAAGAGGGATGGGTGATTTATGTATAAACATTTCCAATTAATTTTGAGTGGTGTAAAGGGATAAGCTCATTACATAAATGATAAGACCAAAGGGAATCCAAAAGTTCCACTACCATCCTTAAAATTTCATCTATAACCATATTAACTTCTCTATAAATATGCGAGGAAATGAAATGTATCTCTAATATCTATCTAAACAGGTCCTCCAAGTAGAGTGAAGCTACCTTGGAACACTATATGATCAATATATGATCTTATATACAATAAATGTTGAATCACCCTCGATACAAAGATAATGTTATCTGTATTATCATGAATTCTTAACTGCATAAAAAATATCCTAGATTTCAGCCTCATAAGAAATGTGAGAGAGAATGAAGTAGTTTAATATTCCCTTCAAAAAACCCATGATGTTTCATATTATTAACTAATTTAAAAATGAAAAAAAATTTAATGATAGATCTTAGTATCAAAATTTTTTAAAATAATCAAGTCCAAATACATATTTATAAAGCTAAAAAATCCATAAATTTTATTTTAAAATTATATAAATAAAAAATAGGAAAATTATATTATTTAGAATTAAACTTTTTTTTTTAAATTAAAATTAATTAGAAAATCGTAAAAATTTTCTTTTTCAAAAACATAAAATATGAAAACTGAAAATATTAAAAAAACAATATTTTAATTACAAATAAATAAAATTATTATAAAAAATATAATTTTAAAATAAAATTATAAAATATAAAAATATATATATATATACACTATTTTAACATGAAATAAATAAAAAATAATAATGAGTATTATATTATAGAAAAAATATAAAAAAATTTAAAATAGTTTATTTTAATTTTTAAAATTTCTATAAAAACATAAATAACTTTTCTATTAAAAATAATAAAACAAGTAAAAAATAGAACTAAAAAATAATATTATAATTAAAAAAATGAAGTAGTTATTTGGGATTCAAATATATTAAATCACATAAACAATTATCAAAATGAAAAAATTCTAATATTATTTATTTTAATCTCAAAAAAAATTAAAATTTTAACAAAAAAACAAATTTTTTAAATAAAATAATGGAATTTCAATCATCTTATCAAAAATTAGAAAAAATATTGGAAAACCCATGAAGGGAAATTTTCTCCCCCAATTCCAGAAAGACCCTATGTTGCGAGAAGGTGGGGTTATCTATTACCCACTTTTTGACAATAGAAAAGGAGAAAGCAAAAAATTGCGGAGCATGCACCAAAATTTCTGAACTAGTGGGATGAAAGATTAAATTTCCATCTCCATAGTGTGGATATCATTAACAACAAAACGAAGTTCAACTCTATGATAATAGATTTCCAACCTTTATAAATTGCAATGGGCATGAGATAAACTCTATATTATTACAAAGATGAAACAAAAAAATAAATATATTTTATTTATCATATGAAAAATAAAATAATTTTAAAAACATTGATAAATTAAATAAATAAAAAATATAAAAATAGACTAATATTAAAGAAATTATCACCCAAGAACAATGATCTAGGGATAATAAAAATAATTAAAACTATAACCTGGTGTGTTTTAAATGTCAATGAAAATATCATCCTCAATTTCCTCAAGTATAATAAAACATCATAAGGATCCCCTTGATCCCTATCCATGGTTATCAAAAATCAGTAATTTAATTCCCTTCCTTGAATGTATGTGAGATAAAGAAATAAATGTTCTTATAATATTCCAAGAAATCTTCTTAAATATAGGCATGTATCTATGTAGAGGATTATATACTGAGATTAATGACCTTTATTATAAAATATCAATCAAAGTTATGCTAAATCCTACCCAATTGGTTGTGCCTTGTAATCTAGATTGCATGAATTACACCATTTATATCAAGTTAAAAAGCATACCATACTCTGATGTTTTTGTAAAAATGTTATAAAGATCTTTTATTATAATGTTTAAAAAATCAACTGTAGCTAGTAGGACTTGGGATTCCCTTGAATGCTACTTCAGAGGTTATTTTAATCTAATATACACATGGGGATCAAAATATAACGGTTTTATATCCATTATAAATTTTATAATTTCCACGAATTTATAGCTAACTAAAAAATGAATCACTTTAATAGTTCTTTCAACCAAAACAACCTATATGTTTGCACCAAATTTAATCATGATGAAGATTTTTTCCATTTAAACTTTAAAAAAAAGATCTTGATTATAATGACTTGATAGTTCCTAATAATCCAAATGATATGTCTTCATTCAACCATTGGAACATTAAATTAATTTTTATATTGTGTTGATCATAAAAGGTTAAAATAATATGTTTTCATCCCCGATATGGATTTAGCCATAAATTAATCTAATTTATTGTTGTGATAAGTAATTATCTAAATAGTAAATGTATAAAAATAGTTAAGAATACATTCACATGATTATCTTATTTATATTTACATAATCTACAAAGAGAATTTATAGGAAAAACGTTTTTATCATTATATAATTATATATATTAGGTACATCGGGGGTAAAATTACCCCAAACACTCACACACACACCTCACACATAGGTTGGAAGGTAGTCCTTATCCCCCGCTAGGGGATATCCCTCCAATCAAGCCCATTTATTATCTATGAATTATTTTAAGTGAGAATAATTAAAAGAGAATAGATTCTTAAAACCCATTCATCTTATTTTTTGGGTTTTAAATAAATATCCCCCTTGATAGTAATATATTTCTTCTAAAAAATACTACCAATCTAGATGAAATTAACAATTATTAAATTTGTGATCATTATAAAAAAAGTTTCCACTAGTAAACAATAAAATAATATTCAAATTTTATAATTACAATTCCTTTAATAAGTGAAAATTGACCAGAATGAGCAAAAAAATTACCTTTCTAAGAGCTCAATTTATTGTTGATGTGAATAATAATTTCACTAAAATAAAAAAGAATAGGTTATAAACCAAAAAAATGGAATACCCAAGTGTTTGAAAAGATATTTTCCCATATTAACATTAAGCTGTATCTTGGTAGAATTCTTTTCACAACTTTTAAAAATATTATTAAATAAAATAACATACACATTACATAAAAAAATATTTCCAGAGATATACCCAAAATGATCTAAAAATGTATTGATCTATTAAATATTTCCAATAACCCATTGAAAGAAGATTATAAGTTCATAATCAAAGATTAAATTGGTTGGATCTTGAAAACCACTCCCATCCGAGATAGGTTTAATAATCCTCTTATCAACCATATTGAAAATGGAGCTTATGATATAGTCTTATACAATTCTAAAGAGAATACACAAGAGGGGGTCACCATTCATGACCACAAATGAACATTGGATATAAACCTACAGAGATAAATTGAAAAAAAAGAAATTTTTATATAGTTAATGCATAATTTCAACTAGCTAACAAAAGAATCCCATAACCCAAAATATTTTTAAAACACAATCAAAAATTCCCAAAGTAATGTCTTGAATGATTTTCTGACATCAAACTTATGATCAATAACCATAGTTTTTTAAATTTAATCCTTTATAAAAGATGATTTACAAAATAGGTTCATCGATTAAAATTAATAAAATATATTGATTCGTAATGGGTATTTTTAATATACTATCCATGGATGTATTAGCCATCCCTGATAGCTCTGAAGGATGACGTTTGTTTTTCACCAAATTTTATATATTTACACTACTTGAATGGGAATTGTTCTTACCAAACCCTCTGGGATGATCTCTCTTATAAGGTAAAAAAAGATGGGATACAACCATTTCTTTTTTAGAAGCTATGTATACTAGGGACTTTATAGTGGAAGGAAAATTCTAATTAGATAAAACTATGATATTTTTTCTAATATTAAATACATTAAATAAAGATGCAATATAATCCTCTTTATTAAAAACTATGATCTATGTTTCAATCCCTTCAACCTGGTCTTCTGAATGAACATTGAAATCCACCATTTTAAGGAAAATATACTTGTATTAAACATCAGAAAATGGAAATTTTAAAAGGTAATTCACTTTTACAAGATCATATTTTTCACCTTTAATGGCTTTAATCCCAATATCCTCATATTCATGACTCAGATCTATATATTTAACATTACCAAGATCGTACTATTTACATCCAGCGAAATATTTATCTCTTGATAGGTGGTCTAAACTGATATGATTTTCACTACAATTTGGGTTACATATAAAAACTATTTCCATTTACATTTAGATATACTACCTAAAATTTATAACCTTAAATTCATCTTTATCTTTCTCATTTATTATATGAATTTTCACTTCATGAGTATTTCTTGTGTGTACAAAAGTATTGGAATGTTCATCTTTCTCTATAGTTATCATGGGCTATAAAACATGGTTTCATTTTTTATTCGGATACTAAGGGCCATGTTACTTGATTCGAAGTTGTATAATATTCTTACAACTTTCTATATCAATCACAATTAATTTAAATTGTTTGCAGAAGGTGTGAATTAATTCAAATTCATATTCCACATAATTTTTTTTTTCATATTCACCACTATTGTGACACTAGCTGGTCCTCTATGTTGGGGATAAACATCCACAAGAACCCCATAATAATAGAAAAGTTTCCATTTAAGATCATTATCATCTAACTTGAGGGGGATCCAATACAATAATTAATTCCCATTAGTATTTTCATATACAACAAGACCAAACTAATCCAATGATGTCTGACCCAAATTTGAACATTAGAGTGTGTCTCAGTGTGCTGATTTAATTTGATATCCCATAATAAGAGGAGAAAACCCATAGATTTAAGTTCTTGAAGCTCTATCTCTATGAAAGATTAAGATAATTCACATATTATAATACAAGATGAAAGTATCCTTTACTAATATGTATGATCATTGAATTATTGAATTCCAAAATTTCGGAGAGCATGAGTTTTAAATAATCAACATTAAGAAGTTCATATCCCTTAACAAGAATTATTCAACCAATCATACAGTACATAAAAGACATGAGTCACTCCTTGACCGCTTCATGATTAGAAAGAAAAAACATATATCCTCAGATCTGGAGATGTGTGATTTGCATATGATTTGAGTCGAAGATATATATATGTGATGAACTTATTATAGAAAATACTTATAAAGGCAGTCACCTTACTTAAAGTTAGATTCACATTCATTTTTTTACTTACTGAATCATAAAAAACACAAAAATCATATTTTTCTAATTGAAGATAACTTTTCCACCAAACCACCATGTTCAAGTGCTCCCAAGAACTCCATCCTCCAACGTTGATATATGAAAATCGAAATAATTTTAATCGTAAATATATGAAAAGTAAAGGTAAATATAATATAAAATAAATATAAAAAATATTTAAAAAAATTAAAATTATTATTTTATTTTGAATAAATACTACAGAACTAATGAAAACATCAATTTTATTTCAAAAATAAAATCCAAAAATAAAAATATATATATTTCATATTCAAATAAATTAAAAAATCAAGGAATAAAGTATACACTTAAAAAAAAATCAAACATTATTTTTTTCATTCAAATTAACTAATTATGTAAATAAATCATTGGATTATTTAAAAGATAAAACTAAAGAAGAGATAAAAATATTAAATTGAAAATAATATATATGTTTTCTATTAATTTTAAAATAATAATAATAACTTTTTGAAGTTTAAAAAAATATTGAATCAGAATGAAATTATTTTTCATCTAAAGAAATTAAAAAAATAATGTCATACATTATTCTTGAATAAAGTTAATACAAAATGAAAATTAATTTTGTAATAAAAATTCAAATATAGCTAAAAATTTAATAAAAACACCACTTAGTAAAAATAAATTGAATACAAAAAGGAAAATACGACAAAAATAAAAATATAATTTTATTAATAAAATTATTACATTTCTAATTAAATTAAAAAATAAGAAAAATTTTCTTTATTTGAAATCTAAAATTTTAAAAAATGTTAAAATAGAAAGAATATAAGAAGAAAAATATTTTTCATTTAAATGAATTAAAAATATTAAGAAGCATTAAATTATTAAAAAAATACTAAAAACAGTAATATAAATATATTTATTTTAATTTATTGAATTTAATGGAATGTTATAAAATTTAATGCTTCTAGAAAAGTAAATATACAGAATCTTAAATTTTTATTTTACTTTCAAAAATATTAAAAATTTAAAAAATTACTATTTTACTAAAAATATATAAAAAAGAAAAATATTTTAATTTACATTCAAATAAATATAAAAAATCACGAAAAGAATTATTTTTTAAAAAATTTAAAAACCAAAAAAAAATTGTTTCAAATTATTAATATAAATCCAAACATACTCAATTAGAGAAAAAATAAAAAAACTAAAAAACTAATATATTTATATTTAAAAAGAAGAAAAATGAAAATATTTTATTTAATATTTAAATAAATAATTGAAATATTGAAAAAGTTTTTTTATTTTAAATTTATATATTTATTTATGTATTGATTTATTTCATTTTTTCTTTTAATTATGCATTTCATTATTATTATTATTACTATTTTTATTATATTTTTATTAATTTTATGTTTTTAATGGAATCAAGCTCCAAAATATATTTTTATTTATTTAATAAAAAAGTATTTATTTTTTTATATGGAAAAAATATTCTACATTTATTTTAATTTAATTAAAATTAAAATAAAATTTTGATGATTACTTTATATTTCATTTTTTAAACAAAATAAAATATTATTCTTATCTATTTCAATGTAATTTTTTTAATTTTTTTAATTTTTTATATATAATAATTTTTATTTTGAATTATTTTATGTTATTTTAAATTTAAAAAGAATGATAATTTTATTTAGGTATTTATTATTATTAATTTTAAAATGATTTATTTTTTATTAGTATTTTATTTATTTAAAAAATGTAGGTTTTATCCATTCTTCTTTTTTGAACATGATAATTTTTATTTTTATTTTTGGAATTTATTTTATATAATGATAAATTTATTAGTTTTTATTTTCCCTATTATATTTTAATAGAATGGAGATCCTCAATATTTTTTGACATATATAATTTTAAATTAATTTTTATAGATTATTTATTTTATCATTTTTCTTTTCATTTTCATTTTTTTGTTTTTTAATATCATGTAGTTTTTTCTGAATTTTATAATCTTACTATATTTAATTTTATTTAAAAAATTCACCTATTAATTTTTTATTTTTATTTTTTTAAATAATTAATATATTTATGAATTTTTATCTTTTTTTAATGTGAAATAATCATTTTTCAGAAAAAAAATATTTATTCTTTATTTATAAATTTATTTATAATATAAATAATTTTTTTAATTTTCATAATATAATTTCTTTATTTTTTGTTTTTATTAATAAATATTCTCTAGAAAATTGTATGAAATCCCATTCTAAATCAAAAAATGAAAAACAATATCATATAAAATGGTAAAATAGAAGATATATCCATTAACATCACCGTTAACATTTGATAAATACCAAAACATAAGATCGTCAGTCAAACAAAACAGCCATATAAAATCTTGAACTTCAACAATATTCATTGATAGTGCATCACAAATCATGATTCCTTCCCTATATATGTGTGAGGCAACGATGTCCATATCTGACATTTGATCTAGGATGATCATCATGGTAGAATAGAGATACTGAGGAATATTGTAATATCTATGCTTGATCATATTAACCACCAAAATAGATTCAATTTCAATCTATATGTAGTGACATTTAAATTTCCATGCCTACATAACCCCATATATCATGACCAAAATTATTTATTTGAATGTAGTATGGGATCCAAGAATGAATAAAAAATGGTGACCTTAACAAAGCCCAAACCATTCATAAATATCTCATAGTTGTCATCTAATCATGGAGAACTCATCAAGGCCCCATAAAAAATCACCTTGATACAAGGTGTTTCTTATTGAATCAACCTAACATACTTGAGATGCACTATCTATTTAAGAATATAAGACACACCAAGTATTGTAGAGATATTTAAATCATTAAATAAATTATTTAATTCTCTTGTTTGGGTTTTAAAGTCCATTTGTATATAATTACTAATTTGAGAGAAAATCACATTGAAATTAAAGGTATTCCCATCAAAGTGAATGACATTATTAACATTATAGATTTAGAATAATCCCACTAAATATCTATAAGAAGATGATTATGAATTTTTTTCTCAAATTTATCTCCAAAATATAGTCTATGAATGTTAAGAACTCAGGTCCAATGTCAACATCACAAAGGAACTAGATGGAGAAGAGCCCAGAAACATGTATAAAAAATTTGGATTATAAGAGGAGGATAGGACAATTATTAGGCCCCTTCATGTAAAATAAACATATTGTTGGGAAGGTCATTCCTGAGAGATCAAGTTGATCATCAATAGGTAACCTATTGTACTATATTTTCTATAGGTGAGTGAACCTAAAAATATGGATAAAATTATTTCTAATGTTCTTCATTTATCGTAGAATTGGTGTGGGTGTTCCAGAGCAATAAGAACAATAAATATTGTATTTGAGAACAAACAGCCTCACTAGAATCCAAAGGTAGTAATCATACTCACTGAAATGACACTGATAAATCTAGTTAACAATCTTATTAATTATAGACTTTAGAACTGGTACCAGATGTGCAACAACATAACCAATTTAAGTTTTAACCATGTTTTTTGGCCCAGGGAATAAATTAGAAATGGGAGTATATAACCAGTTAGAGTTTTAAAAATTCAAAGGTGAGTTCCTATTAGGGACACACATAAACTAATTAGATAAATACTTGAAGTAGAAAATCAATGAAAGATATAAAGTGGTTCTCATAAAGAAAATATTACCCTTAATCAGTTTATTTATAAACCTACCCAAGATAAAATTACATTTAATATTTGATCCATTATGGAGGTTTAAAAAATATCAATAAATAAGAAATTTATTAATGAGTACTAAATTTTTAACACTATATATCCCATAAATAATACGTCCATTACAATGTTTCGAGGACACTATGACATCTTTTCTTTCAAAAACATTAGTAGTGAAAATTAAATTTCATTTGTTTTTTTCAAGATTATTAAAAAAATTAATGGGACTGTTTTAGATAGGGAAAGAGTAAAAAAATATTTAAGAGATCTATAAATTCACAAGAAAAATGTTTCCATGTTTAGAAATTTCCTTCCCCTGTCAACTATCAAATAGAAGTGTGATTTTAAAAGAAACAACCTAAAGATAAGAGGCCATAGTCTTTCAAAAAAATAATATGAGATACCTTGATTGATGAAATGGAAGAAAAAAAATTGGAACCAAAGAGATCTAGTATTTTGAATCCTCCATGAATCATAATCCTACTTATCACCAAATTGTTAAGATTAACTACTTCTAATACACCTCTAATACTAGTTCATAGTGAAGAAATATTCCTTTTATAACATCAATTTATTTTTCATCTACATCCTAGAATATAATAATATCTTTTAAAAATTATATGTTTATGCTCTCATATTTCTAGAATCCTTCATTGGAGAAGGAATAACTCATTAAACTATGTCTATAAGACATTTACTAAAGTAGTCTTCTGTAATACCAAATAAAAGATGTGATATTGGATAACCATTCCTGAAAACACCAGTGAAACTAAAGTATTCATTAGGGAAAAATTAATTAAAATATAAATTACAGATAAATTGGGATGATACATGATATGTTTAATGAATTTTTATGAAAACCCATACCTTCTAATCAATTTTAAATAAAATTCCCAATGGAGTGTGTAGAAATATTTTGATATATCCACCATGGGAGTAATGCATAAAAATTTGGATTTCCACTCTATAATATTAACATATTATGATATATAATTGTGAAATTATTGTATAATTTACCTATTATGAAACCAAACTGGTTGAGGGAGAAAATTTGATTAGTAATTGGACTAAATCTGTTTTTAATAATTTTACTAACCATCTTGGGAAGGATGTTACCATTTACCATTGTCCTTTTTTTCAGAGACAATAAGTACATTATCAATCTTCAAAATATGTCAAATGAATTCTGAATTATATATTGGTGGAAGTAACTCTAATATAAAGAAATATTGAATTGAAAAAGTTAAATCAATCTGTATAATGTTCTAAAATTATATGAATAACTAATTAATGAAGCCATCTAGACCAGGTGAGCTATCACTATTAAGTGATAAAAAGGGATGATTTACTTTATCAGTAGATGGAATCATAGTTTAGATTGTATTATACATTGTACTGATGGAATTAAGGATAAAATCATCCATGTTGTTCACATTCAAATTCAAATTGGTATGGTTAAAGAGGGAAATAATTAGTTCATAAAAACATTATATATAATCAGTTCATCATAAAATATGACACCTTCCACCATCAAATATGAGATCCAATTTCTAATATTCCTTTCCATATGCATCATATTAGTAAAAGAAGAGTTATTTTCAATATTCATAAGCAATTTGATATGAAATTAACCTTTTATAATTATCTAATAGGTGAAGATGAGATCATCTAGTTCAAATTGTATCAAAAAATTAACATCCAATGGATTATGAAGTATCATAGATCTAGATTTAATATATTTAAACTCATCCCCAGAATTCATATTAACTATCCCAGGATAAGATAATTTAGATCTATCTCATCCTTTAAGGATGTATTTTACCACCTTCAATTTATTTCATAATCTTTTAAAGTCATTTACCTCGATGTTTATTTACTATTCACTATAAACTAAGGTCTTGCATTCATCAAAATCGATCCATTTGTTTTATAATGTAAAATAGAGAGAGAAATTCCTAATAGTAAACAATATATTAAGTATTAGAGAGGATTTATCAGAATGAATTTACGATAAGATATATAAGAGAATAAGTTACCCAGGTCTCCATCCTTTAAAGAAGTGGAAGCACAATTAATCGTATAGGTTTGTCTCCCATTAAAAGGGATCTGGACCATGTCAATTCGTCATTTTGAACCTGAAATTCAGATATTCCATATTGATCAGTAATTTTTTTTAAAATTCCACTAAATCATCTCTAAGAAAATTTGATCCCCTATTCTCATTGGGATTGAGCATCATTTTAATGTGGCCTATAAGAATCAAATTAATAGATACATTATTATATAAAAGGGGGAGCTCCTCCTAAATATTCCTTATCTTAGTACACCAAGATTGTTTATTGGTCAAATAGAAAAAAACTATGGTTCCTTTTTAAATTTGAAGGTGATGTTTTTCCCTTCCATAAAAACATTGGATTCTAAGTCAACCCTTTGGAGTGTCCATATAGTTTCAACAGATGTAGTTCAATGGTTATATGAAATAATTTCATATCTGACAGAAACCCAATTAAAGAGATTGGAGCAACAAAATTCGAGCATCATCTCAAAAAGGCCAATGATAGTAGGATAATACTTCAAAAAAAAATTATTATGGGTCGGATATATATCATATTTGTTCAACATAATACAATTACAATATAAAATAATCATTCTGATATTTGATCCCCAATAAGGGCCCTATTTTTGTTTTAATTTTTATTCTTCCCTCTAAACATCATTGTAGGTCTTGAATTCATTATTTTGATAGGGTCTTCCTTGGCTTTGAACTTTATGATTTATTCCTAGTACTCCTTTGATTCAACTTTAATATCATTAATGTGAGCCTATAAGGATACATTTTTAATTATTCCATTTAGTCAGTAATCTTCACGTATGCATAGATGGTGATTTCATTTTCCATAGAATAGGGATAAGGACTAATGATTATTATAATTTCAGAATATAATATATTTCAAGAATATCACACTTATATATTAAATTAATTATTAGTAATATCCTTTTTGGTGGTGAATGAAAATGAACACATTAATTCATGGAGGGGGTTTTCCACACACCACACAGTTAAAAGTTTTATTTTTCATAATAGAAAACTTTGGAAGGTGTTTAAGGCTTGTTCCATCGTTATAATATCAAAAATGTATGCTAATGATATGTATGTTATCATTTTAAGATGGTGTAATGTAAATTTAGGATGAATTATTCTATATAAGAAAACATAAACCAAAATAAGTAGTTAGAAATGTACACATCACTACTTGAATTATCTCATTTGTGAAGGGTCTTAAGCCTTTAAGGGATGGTATTTTGGGAATACCAAAACCTTTTCAAGGTTTCTATGAGTATTTAGGATAGTTTTTGTATGTTTTTGGCCAATATATGGGGGTTTGTGTGTAGGGAAGTGAATAATGTAGTTCTCCTTTCATAAATGAGAAGGGGTGACATTTTTGTAAATACCTAAAATGTTACAATAATGGGAAGTCATTGTCAAGGAATGTGGCTCAAAAATTGGGAAATAGAGGATTGCGGAAGATAATAGGTTAATAAAAACCTCAAAACCTCAAATGAAAACATTTTTTAGACATATTATTCCCTTTTCCTCTTAGGTTACTAATTTTTACCATTTTCGTTTTTACAACGATAACTAATTTTTACCTCGGAAATTTATCCTTTATAACCATAACTAAACTATTTTTATTTATATTATTTTAACCTAATTATTTAAAATTTGAAATCAATTTAATAATATTAAATTAATTAAAGTGATTAAAATAAATTTTATTATAATAAATTTATAATTTATTAAAAATAATTTTTTAAATAAAAATATAACTAATGGTCTAAAAAGTAAAATAATGGGTTATAGGTTTTTTTTAAAAACAATAATTATAAGTTCACTTAAAAATAAAAATTCAGTCGTAGAAAATGGTTTCATGGGTTTCCAAGTTATACTTATGTATTTATAATGTTATAAAGTCATCTTAATTGTAAAAACTACATTTTTCACAACTCACCTAAAAATATATTTTTTTAATAATCCAAGAATTCTTATAAATGTAATATTGACATCAATAATCTGAAAATGAAGTTATTTCTTCCAAATTAAAATTATAAAAATTTCAAATTATCTTTAAAAACATAATATATAAATAAAAACTAATTTTATTAAAAATTATCTTTTAAAAAATCAAATGTTTTAATATTAGTTCATATTGATTTATAAATAACTGAATATTGATATATTATTTTATAATTTCTATTTAATATTTCACTATGTTCAATTTACTTCTTTAAGGATAAATATAATACACTCATTTTTTTAATGGTTCTTCAAAATGGATCTTTTTTAAAATATTAATAAAAGTGGATAATAATGTATAATTATTTTAATTTATTATAATTATTTAATTTACTAATGATTATATAATTCATGTGATTTTAATATGTCATGTTTTTCTTTGAATTTTGGGTTGGTTCATTTTTTGAATGTGATACAAGATATTGAAGATAATATTAATTAAATGATACAAAATCCTGGTTCATTACACAATTAGTTATAAAAATATACTCACTATACAACATTCAAAGGTACATGGAGTATTGAAGCGCCAAAATTAGAATCTGTATTAAGACAAAATAGAAAATGGATAGGTTATGGTTTTTATCCTCATTTTATGAAGCTATGGGTATATGAAAATGATTAGAAAATTCATTAATGAAGTAATAATGGTATTTCCTATATAGTATCTCCAAAATATAGTCTACAAAAGGAATATTAAAGTGGTATTTTTAGGTCAAAATATTTAATTTCCAATTTTAAAAATATAACCTCCGTCTATTCAAGATCGTAGTGAGTATTATTTCATTATTTTCATTTTGTTCAATTTTGAGTCCAAAATTTTTTAGTATAATCTGAATGGGACTCACCCAATAGGATTTGGAGATAGAGTATATGATTTCCAATCCTAAAAATATTTCAATTTTTTTTATAAACATCCATCAAATTTATATTGAGCCACCTTTGTGTTTATCTCATTAGTTTAGTCTCACTTGGTAGGAAAATATATTGCACATAGGTTGTGGGACTAATGCTTGAAATTTCGAAATATGACTGAATTATTATCGTAAGTCTTGTTTCAAGATTTCCCAAAACTAATGTTCTTGATTAGGTTCGAAACAATTTGAAATTATGATAGGTGGTTTTCTATTTCCCTTAATAAAATCATATTTATCATTATATGGGAAAAAATTAGTTCTAATTGATGTGGGTATATTAATTATGGTTTTTAATTTTTATTATTCCATCCTTCCCATGTAAGGAAAATAATGAGTTTTATATTTGAGTAAATAATCAAAAATAAAATTCATAAATAACCTCAAAATATTACACAAAATAAAATATTTATATATTTATCTCTTTTTCAAAAATCGATCCATAAAAAATAAAAGATTATAGGGATTCTCTTTGTCAAATTATTTCATCAAACATTTCTATTTATTCTTTAAAACCATAATTAATTTTAAAATAAGTAAGTGTAAAAAAAATTTCTTATCATGGGGGTATTTAATTCATTATAAAATTATAAATTTCATTTTCTCTTCTCTAAAATATATTGAAATCATTCCTTGATGAATATTTATTGTTGTCTAAGAAGCCATAAGAAATAACCATCATATAAGGATATGGGAATGAGGTTTACCACTTTATTCCATTATGTACAAAATATAAAAGTCATCAAGGAACAACAATCCTCTCACTCTTACATTAACAACCTCTAAAAATATAACTGGGTGGGAAGTGTTTTTTTTTGATATCTATACAACAACCCTAGTTATATGGAGTTCTCTAATTAAAAGGGAAGAATAGATAGATTGATGCATAACATTGATTGATGCTCCTAAATTGCACAATAAATTTTTAAAATTTACCTATCCTTTAGTTAGAGAGATTGTAAATGAGATTGTGTCTTAGAATTTTATCAGTAGATATGGTATATTAGAGAAGAAGCATTTCTACCTAATATTACCTTCTCATATTCATGTAATTTTTTATTATTTGTTAACATTTCCTTGAGAAACCATAAACCCCTTGGGATTTTGTGGATGGGATCCAAAAATGGGATGTTTATCTCTACTTATTTAATGTTTCTAAGATGTATAACTATAATTATTATCCACTAGTTCCCTTTGTTAGGTTTATTCATATAAATAAGAGAGGTTGAAGTTGAGATACCACTACTATCTTTCATTTCTCTATGTATTTCTTCACTAGTTGTGTTTTCATAGGGACTTACTCTTCTTATTTCTTACCATGGATATATTATTTTGTTTCTTAGGATATATACTTATATTTTCATCTCCTAGTAGTGATTTTTCACTTCTCTACACCAATATGAAACTAAATAAATAAATAGAGATAATATTTCTACTAGTATTAATAATTTTTTGGGTTTGGAGCTTAACTAACCCTTGACTTAACAAATTATTGAGGCTTCATATAATATGGATGAAGTTTCATTTCATCTCTTTTATCTCTGAATAATGGTTGGTGAATTTGGATAGTTGATTTTTTGGTGACTCCACAAGCTATCACAACAGGTCCTTTAATGATGGATTTTTGTTTTTATCCCTATTTATAGCTTATAGAAGGATGAAAACAGTGTCCCTAAAACAGTTCTGGCCATAAGGGTTTCTAAAAAATGTGTTAATTAATAATTTTAGTATCCATAATCATATTTATTGTTTTAACACTCTTTAAATTCATATATAAAGATTGTTTTCTTATAGTTTAACCTCAAGTACATGGAATAAAATCCACCATCTAGTTTAGGAAAGAAAAGAGTTAAATATTAAATATAATGGAAAATATAGAACACTCTAGGAGGAGGTATGGAAGGTGATTTCACATGAACCTTATTGAATATTATATACCTCACAAAAGAGTTTACTTATTCATGTTTAGTTCAATGTAAAGGTGATTTATAAATCTTTACCAAATGAAGTCCCCTAGTAGTGTATCTTGTACTAATTTGTTCAGAATTTTGTGATATCCTCTTTATTATATCCCTAGATTTAGTAGGTGAATTTTAAAGCATTTATACTCCATAATAAGTATTCAAAAAATTATAGTAATTTTCAATAAATCCTAGGAAAAACAATACTATGAAATGATGGTCTTTAACAGTGTAGTTTGGGAAGATGATATCAGCCACTTGAATTTTTCCTAAAACTCATAAAGATTTTATCTAATTGATTATTTGATCCCAAATATCTCATTTCTTATTTTGGTACTCCGTGACATAGGGTATAATTACTTAAAAAAGTATCTGTGATGTTTATCCTCAATGGTGACTTCTCCAAGTTCTAAAATATATAACCACTCTTTGGTAAACCCTTCAAAAGTTATTGTAAAGGATTTCAAACTAATTTTAGCCTCATGTAATCTGATCAACTTTTTGGTGTTTCATACATACCCAAATACATTCAAAATTTGGTTGATATCTACTCCGGATAAATCATTAAATTTATGAATTAATTATATCACTAATGTTTTAATCTCTAAATGTTGCTAATTATTTGATTTTAATGACAAGTTATTATTATTACTAAAATTAGTTTTATAGATCATTATAAGTATCGTATTTGGTTGAGATAAATTTTCCATCATATGTTTACATCCTAAGGTGTCTCACGTTTTGGATGAAGAGAAGTATGGAAAATCTATCAATGGGTCAATGAAATAAAATTACCTTCTATTTCTATATGATCCTTATATTTCTAATTATTTCTAGAAAAGTTCATTTAACATTTGGATCGAAACCAATAATATTATTTAAACTAGACCTGTTTATGTAAAAAAATATTTTTAATTTAAAATAAACTAGAGAAAAATAAAATCAATAATATTTTATTGAATCTATTGTAATAATTCTTGGTTGAGGAGTATTTTTTCATATGGCTCCTATGAAACAAAAATTTTTACCCATGTAATGTTGTAAAAAGTGAGACCCTAGTAATATTCATAGAGGAGGGTGTTTTAGTGTGTTTTATCTTGACTTTTTTATATTTAATATGGTTTTGGGTAAGGATTGTTTTTTATGGTTAATAAAAAAATGTGTTTAAAATATATTTCAAAAGTTATTATTTTATCCTTACATATCCCCTAACCTTCCTATTATATCATTATTAACTTTTACTCTTCAAATCTCTCTCTAATCAGTTGTTACAAAACTTATCACCATCACCTTATAATTTTGGCATGTGTAGTGAGATGAAATGAAAATGAAATCTACTACTCTTACCAAGCTGAGGGATTTAATATCTCCAATCACTCCAAGATAAACCTACTACTGACCATCTCATGAAGTGAAAAAGGTCCAGTTGGCCAATGTGTGCAGTCTAAGAATGAGAGAAGAATAATTAAAATGAATAGAACATTGTAAATATCTCTCTATATCAAATAATCAAACACTTCAATATAAATTAATTGAATGTTATAATTATTTAATATTTCAATTCATAAATAGGGGAAGGGGAAATATTTATCTCAACTTGTAAGGGTTTAGTGTTCTATCACTATATAAGTTATAGAAAAGAATAGAAAATGTCGATATATAGTTTACCAATTATCTCAATTGATCAACAATATTCCTCCTCTTTCTTGAGTGAATAGTAACCCGCTTAGAGAACATCAAGGCTCCTCACAAGTTTCCACATCCCCCAGAATATTGCATGAGTGGAATAAGATCTTTCGTTCACCATTGGTGATCCATATAATTTCAAAATTATCTTTATTCTTTGTTCCAAACTCTTATTTCTTTTATTTCTATCACATGGTTAGGTCAGGGTCTAGATTCCATTAATAAGAATCATATATATCTTCTCTTGCTCTTAATAATTTCCCCCATGATTCCCCTTATTCCTTATTTGGATTGGTATGAGGTGGAAGGTCATGGGTATTTTTTGCTAATTTGGTTATTCCTACGGAATAATAATTTATTTTCAATTAAAATTCATTTATTTGGTGAATTTTCATATTTTCACCCCCACTTCTAGTAATTTAAATGGTTTTGATGTCATACGCTTGAAATGAAACTCATTTCATTTGAATTTTGATGTAATATAAAGTGTGTGAACTCATGAAAGTTGGACGGTGAAGTATTATAAAAGCATCATCCCTTGTCATTTTTGGGGATCATCCAAGGGAAGTCATTTGAAATTATTATGTTCATAAAAATGTAGGAAAAGTCATCCAAAACTCAAGGCAAGTCATACAAAACTAAAGTAAATCTAAACAAAATTCCTAGAAATTCATACTAAACCCAGCGAAAGTCATATAAAACTAGTCCTTTCTCATTTATTAGTCCTGTGAGTAGGATAATACTAAAATTATACATCTTAACAAATTAAAATAAAAATGAATTTCAAAAATGAAACTCATATTAAAAATGATTTTCAATGGTAAAAAATAATATCAGAATATATATTTATAAATTCTCAATTAATAAAAAAAATTAATAAACCACTAAACTCAAGATATAATTAATTAAAAAACTAATTTATAGTTTTCCAAAAGTACTAAAAAATAAATTATTTCCCATGTTTTATCTATATTATGGGGTTCGTTGTTAATGAAAAGTGGTCTGTTTTTTTTAAATTGTTGGCTCTTATCAGTTTCCTTTGGGAAAATTTTAATAATCAACTAAATGAATCATAGTTAACCTAACTAAATTTAATTAACAAGGGATGTTATATTTTGATGTTTTATTTTCAAGGATTATATTGTTTCATAATAATTAGGATCTAGTTATTTCATTAGTTGAGAAATTATTCTTATTTTTATGATAAACTTATTGCTAGCTGAAATTTAGGATTTGAAATCACATTTCATAAAAATATTTATCATTTAAATATGTTTATTAATTTGATCTTAATGATAATTATTTTTTTGTTACTTATGTAAGTAAAATTATGTGAATTTCGATAAAGGTAAAAAGGTGGAAATTTTCTTAGTGTGTTTGTATAGTTGAAACACATTTTTTTATTTTTGATTGATTTAGTTGTTTTGTTTGTGTGATTATTGAGGATTGGAGGGTGATGCTATTCAGGTTGTTTTTGGGATGTATTATATATTGGGAAGTAAATAATCATTGTTTTTCATGGCATTTGTTGAAATATGGGTTTTTGGTTGCTTGGTTAGTGATGAATTGGTTATTTTTATGAGTTTTATAAAAATGATATGGATTCTTATTTTTCATTGACAGAATTAATGAGTGGGCTGTTATGAGAAATGGATTGGTTTTTTGATAGGGTATTTTTCATAGTTTTCTTGTATTATTGAATATTTTTTATTACAATTTAATAATAAATAAACATGGCTTAAATAATTAAGTGGATAATGAGATGTGAATGCAAAATAAATGAATTCTAATTGAATCGGTAATGACTGGATTTGATGTGGCTATTTCTGTTAGTGGTTTATCATTAAATATGAGAAATGAATGACATAAAAAATTTAATGTGTATTGTAATGATAGATTTTGAAGTGGATTAATCCTATGATTGAATGGGTTGTTATAAATACATATTAGAGATTTCAATGTCGTTGTTTTGGATATTGTTAGATTTATAAAAGGTAACAGTGGCGGTGTGTGAAGTGATGGTAGTGTGATGATGGTTATGGGTTGTGATAGGGTGGTATTGGTGTGAACACTATTGGCTAGTATTTTGTGAATTATATATGCATATATATATATATGGTTTATTTTATTATAATACCATATCTGAGTCAGACAACCTCACTGATGCCCAAATGTTTTTACTTTAGGGTGTTTTTTCCCACATCCAAGTAAGTGATTATTAGAGGGATAACTACACCATCTTAGACACTCCCCCTACCATATCCAGTATAATAAATTGGTTGCGTGGATGATATAGTGAGATTTGGTGGGGGCATTCATGGTAAGAGGATGGAACAAAGTTGATATCCTTCATGTTCACAATTCCATACTACAATATATATATATATATATGAGGTGTAGATATGACTTGAGATGTAGGAGTGAATAATGATTAATGATTTTTGTGTATTTGAGGCTTGTGGTAGAGTAGTTTTTATGGTATGTATGGACTCATTATACCCAATATAGTAGACTCTATGAGAGATTGGGGTAGGTAGGATTGTGACTTAACCCGCATCAGATGTTGGAGGGATTGAGCACATGACATTTGATGTTAGGGTGTGTGAGTGTAAAATTAGTTTGGAAGTGGTTAAAGGATACCTATTTTCATATTCTTTATATGAGGTTATTACACTTAAATATGATACTCCTTGAGTAAACCTTGGTGAGGATGGATGATAATTGACCTGGTAGGCAGAGGTTTTTTTTCACTAGATAATTTTTTATTCTTCTACTACACTTGAATGAGAGGTATTGGGTATGATCCTATCACATATATATATTATTCTCTACCAATATATTTATTTGTATATAACTATTTTTATATTTCTAGAAAGTGTTCATTGGTCAATATGGACAGTAATATCTTGGATCTTGGGTTTTATACATTGTCATTGCCTATGACTTTTATTGGTATTTAATTTTGGTTTGAATTTTGTCTAAAATATTCATGCATTAGAGGATTATTATAGATCTTGGTTTATTTATTTTATGATGTTAATGCATGGATTTTTTCTACATTAGTAGTTTTATGAGGTTAATGTGTAACACCTCAAGGTTTTAAAAATATATTTAATGAAATGAATGAAACACTAAGCCTCTTAATAATGACAAATTATTTTAAATAAATAGTTATAAAATAGTTGTTAAACATGATTTTTACACTTCTATGATTTGAAATTTGAAAAAGAGGGCATCTGCAGTTGTGATCAGTAGGTTATTTGGAGTCTAATAGAACCAACTTGTTTTTCTGGGTGAATAATTACATACCCTTATGAATAGTAATATGACCCTTATTAATAGTAATTATTATTATTATTTTATTTTATTAAGGCTATATGATAATGTGATCTTGATTAATTTTTCATGTAGATATAAAATGTGTTATATTTTTAAATTTGTTATTTTACAAATAAATTATGATTTTATTTAAAAATTAAATTAATAATATTTACAACATTATTTTCCAGAATGAAATTACATTTTTTAATTCAACCAATTGATTAATTTTTAGCATGTTTTTTTTTGGAATTTTTCTAAAATACTAGAATTTTTGGTGAATAGGGAAATACTGTAATTTACAAAATATGCTAAATAAATGAATTTTTATACAATGCATGAGTCATGGATATTCTAAATGGACTTTTGTTCTAACTCACATGAACTTATTACTATTTTAGTTTACATGAATCAAGACTTTCCATAGTTTTGAGAAAAAATATTAATCTAATGATTAAAATAATGTAAACCCCCTCCTCTCATCCACAATAAATACCACCCTAACCTCCCTCTTACTCTCACACCTATCAAGAATTCATTATTGTATAAAACCTACCAAATACCCTTCCCAAGGATCATCCCCACATCTAAGACTTGTTGGTCTCCCAAAAATTTCTAAACCAAAGTCCTTAAGGGGAATCTCAAGGAGAATAGATCAAAAGGTAAGAATTTTCTTTCATTTTCTTTTATTTTATTTTCAATTCCATTAATTTTCGTATACTCCTTTCCCCTCCCATTATCCAAGATACATAAAAGCTATATAATATTATATATTTTTGGTTTTATCATATTTATGGAAAAAAATCATCATCATTATTCCTCTCCTATTCCACTTATCCAAAAATAAAAACACCATCTGTCAGTTGACGATATAACAAAATCATGGATGATGTGTTATCAATTTCCTTTAAATCCATCAAAAAAAATTATAAAACCATTTTAATGGTTGAAAGATTTTGTATATTTTATTTTATATCCTCTTTCATGTCCTGTAGTTAACATATATACATACTATTATTGTCTGCCTATCATTTTAATAATCACAATTCATGTCAAAACATGTATAATCATTTCAATCATGTTTATTTAATTTTAAATATGTTTAATTAGGATTATATTTAATAAACTATGTATTTAACACATTAAATTTATTTCATGTTCTATGATTGTTAAAATTGAAAATTGGCTATGTATGAGTCACTGACACTGATAGACAAAATGAATCAATGACAGCTAAGTTTGACTCACCGACAGAACAATTGTGATACCAAAAACACAAACTGACTCACTGATAGATGAAACACCGATAGTGAAATGGTCTCATTGATAGTGTGAATTTTTCACTAACATAAGAAATGTCTCATCAATAGTTTAAACTTACTCATAGATGGAAGACTCACCGATAGTACCAATGAGACACTGAAAGAATGAATGAATCGCCGACAGAACAAAATGATTCACTAACACATTGATTCACTGACGGATAGAGATAATGATAGAATTAATATTTGATAAAGTGAGTCCCCGATACCAACATAAGGATGCATCGATAGGAGTATTAATTAACAGAATTATTCACTGATAGAGTAGTAACTGATAGAATATTTAAAATTTCATTTGTTTAAAATTATCTCTAATTGTCATATTTGAGTGTTTTAATGCTACGGATAAAATTTATTCTTTTTTTAGACAATATTGATGACTACGTTAGAGGATATTATGAGTTTTGATATACCTCCAAATTATTCTTGTCGGACAACACAGGACAAATCAAATAAAATAAAAAGCATGGAGCATGAGATGCATATGAGAAGAAGAGAACAAATGAAAAGAACACATGATCAGTAATACTTGTCCAAGTAGAAGAACACACAAAGAAATATCCTTCCTTATAGCTCTGAACTAAAGTAGTATTGATTTCAATAAAAGATTTAATTATCCTTGAAACAAAAAAACACTAACGGGGATAATCCCATCTTTTTGGAAACCAGAACACAGAGATCCAACGTCACTCTGTTTCAGTGTCTGTTTCGAGAAGAGGACTCAAAATTCACATCTAATATATCTAAAGAGTACAAATCATAATTTCACAACGCAGATATCCTTAAATACTCTATATAATTATTTCCTGCTCTTTAGTGTGAATTTATACTACATTTTGAGTGGTTTTCTAATCTGTCTATTACACACACATTGTCTCATATGCTGAATAAAAATTTATAAGATATCCTCAAAAAAACATATTTTTACACATGTTATATCCCATTTATAACTATAGTATAGGTCATGTATAACATGGATATTTTAGTTCCCATGTAGAACTTTGGTATAGGTCTATCTTGACATGGACATATTTGTACGCTATTATAAATGTTGATCCTGGGTGTGGATAAAAGATATATATATATATATATATATATCTTGGTGGGAGGTGATCACCAAGTAGTGAGGATTAGGTATCATCTTCAGACTGAATCTCTTATCTTAATCCGCTGTGTTTTCAAATTTATTTTTCTCTATTTTAACTCATATTCCCAAAACTATGATTCCCTTTAATAGTTAGTATTGGATAGTATTTGTAACTATTTCTATCTAGTAAATTTGTTTCAAATGTTATTTCAATCTTTCATGATGATATAACTAAGAAGTAATCAATCTCATGAGAAATTAATTGAATAGTCAAACTATTATAAATTTATTACTTTTATTAATTATCCTATTTTGTTTTTAAAATGGGGGATTATCAAACAAATATTTTAATATAAATTTTTATAGGAACTAAATTCGTCCCCCTCATGAGTGTCCCATTCTGACCAAAATTTTTTATCATTGGATTGTTTAAAATATATTTAAAATCATTGCAATTGTGATTTGAGTTTTGTTTTAAAGATCTCTAAATTTATGTTAGTTCAAAAAATTTAGCTCTTTAAAAAACTATTCTTTAGTATTTAATATGGATAATATACAGGAAGGTTCTTCTACCAACAGACCTACCTACTTTAAGCGTACAAATTATGCCCAGTGGAAAATAGAGATGAAAATGCACTTAGAATTAATGAGGTTTGATATTTGGACATTGATAGAAGATAAATATGACATACCATACACTCCAAGGATTACATAGAGTGATTCCACAAAAACTACATACAATAATAATTATAAAAACATGAATACCTTGTTTTGTGCATTAGGTGGTGATGAATTTATTATAATTTCTACATGTAAATGTGCTTATGAAATTTGGGATTCCATAGTTGTTTCACATAAAGGGACATCTAATGTCAAAGAAATGAGACTTAATACATATACTATAAAGTATGATAACATTAATATGAAGACTGGTGAACCCATTTTGGATATGCATCTTGGGTTCAACAAGATAGTCAATACAATGTGTACTCTTGGAAATCCAGTGGGTTCTAAAGAAAAAAAGCATGAGTCTACTTAGACTTATACCCAAAAGATAGAGAGGAACATCAGTATCAATTAAAGAATCATTTGATATCAGTATGTTTCTAGTTAAGGAGATGATAGGTAAGTTTATAGTGTAAAAAGAATAAATAAAGTTCAAAAAAGAGGAGAATGAACTAAAGATATTGTCAATGGCTTTCAAAACCACTACTATCAAACATAAATAAAAGAAAAGGATTCAAAATCTTTATAAAAGTACAAGTAATGAAGATTATCCATCAAAAAATGATGAGGAAATGGCTCAGTTATCCAAAAGGTTTAAGATGTTTTATAAAATGAATAAATTCTTTATGAAACCCTGTTAAAAAGGTATGTATGATAATAAAGGAAACTAGAAAAATGATTTTAAAAGAATGATAACTCAAATGAAATAGTTTGTTATGAATATAAGGGATGAGAAATTGTAAAGGCTGATTGACATAAGTTAAAATAAAAAAATATGAGGACAAAGATAAAAGATACAAAAAGGCAATAGAGTCCCCCTATAGTGACTCTGAGAATAGATCTAGTGAGTTAGAACCATCACATTATGAGAAGGGTGACACAGAAAACATGACTTTCATGAAAAATGCATTTGAATCATCCCTTGAGACTCCAGTACATAATTCATATTATTCTTCATATGAAATTGACTCTGAAAATATGAATAATGATGAAATGAATGAATACTACCAAATGCTTTAAGATACATGCAATGAATTAAAAGATAAAAAATAAATATTTAAAGTGACAGTATGATCTTACCTCTACTATTATAATTAAAAGATAAATATAAATATTTAAAGAAACAGTATGATCTTACCTCTACTATTAAATCTGACCTTACAATAGAAAATGAAAATAATAGTCAATTATATAAAGATAATAGTGAACTTAAAGGGCCCACTGAACAATTGAAAAAGTATTTCGAAAATTTCACCAATGGAAAAGATATCTTGGTTAAAATTCATGGTAAACAAGCTGCACCAAAATAATCTATTTGTATTGGCTATAAAACATGTAAAATTAATCTTGTAAAAACCAATTTTGTATTTAAATATGGAAAAACTAGTTTCATTCCTATTTATGGAAAAAAAATTGTGAGTTCCTACTATGAACATCTTGTACTATTTCAAGTTTTTATAGCCCATATAAAGTCTATTTTTCAAATATATTACATACTACTTATAGAAAACCCATGAATAATGTATGGGTTCTCAAATATCTTATAACTAATTTTACTAGACCCAAACAAATCTTGGTACCAAAATCATTTCTTTTTTAATCTATTTTTCTAGGAATGATGTTTGAAGAAATCATGTAGAAGTCTATAGTACTTAGAAAAAAATGTTTAAGACACATTACTTGAGATTATTCATGATTCAAGTATTGGATAAAGATTAATGGTGGGAATGTCACTTTTAGTGACAGTGCTAAAGAAAAAATCTTTGGTCTTGGACAAATTTGTAACTCTAATTTAGCTTAAATTTCTTTTTTGTTCTTAGTTGATGGACACAAGTACAATTTTCTATTAATATATTACATTTTTTAGGATGTTTTTAATGTTAAATTTGAAAATGATGCATGCAAAGTCTCTAATTCTAAAAATTAATTAGTATTTTATGATTTTAGAAATGAAAATTTTTATGTTGTAAACATAGATTGCATTGTTTTCTCAAAATGTTTCTGGTTTATGTGCCTTTAATAAAGAGTATTTTTATTGGAATAAGAGTTTAGTTCATTGTAATATTAATTCTCTAAGAAAGTTTACTTGAAAAATAATAGCTAAGTATCTACCTAAACTTGAGTTCCCCAATGACAAAGTTTTTAATCCCTGACAAAGGGGTAAACTACATAAAATGTCATTCAAGCCAAAGAAAGAAGTTTTAACTTCTCATCCTCTTTTTTTGGTTCACATGGACTTGTTTAGACAATCTAGATTTTTAATTCTAAATGGGATCCACTACATCTATGTTTTGGTTGATGACTATTCTAGATATACTAGGACATTATTTCTTACTCACAAAAGTGAAGATTGTTCTCATTTAACCAAGTATTCTAGAACAGTAGAAACCCTAATGGTCCTAGAATTAAATCCTTAAGAAGTGACCATGGATGTGAGTTTGAAAACTTGGAGTTAGAAACTTTTTTCACACAAAAATGGCTATAGTAATAACTTTTTTTCTCATAGGACACCGAAAAAATAGTATTTTAGAAAGAAGGAACGAAACCTTACATGAAATAGCCAGGAATATTCTTCATGAATTTCACATACTTGTGTACTTTTGGGTAGAAGATATTAGCATATCTTGTTATATAATTAATAGAGTCCTGATCAAACCAATTATTATGAAAACTCCCAATAAGTTGTGGAACAATTGAAACCCCAAAGTTAGTTGCTACAATGTCATTGGTTTAATAGTTTATATCATTAATACAAAATACAATATTGAAACATTTACATTAAAAATTGATGAAGGAATCTTTCTAGGCTATTCAATCTCTAGTAAAACCTATAGAGTCTCTAATAAAAGAACTAAGTGTGTGGAAGAATCTTCTCATGTCAAATATGATGATACACGTCTACATGAACCTAAGACATCCCAATTAAATCCTGAAGATGATCTGTCAAATCTGGACATAAATGAAAAATATCTTGACCCTGCTATTTATCAATCTATCAAATCTTCATTTTTTTAAAATTCTTCAGAATCTAGTAATGATGATCCTAAACTTGTTGAAGAATCTGAAATCACCATCCCTTCTTTTCCTAGATCTGTTAGAACCCTTAAGAACCATCTTTTAGATGGTTCTATTTGGTAACCTAGATAAATAAACGTAGACTATAACTTCATTAATAAATCAGGTTGAACATCAAACTTTCTTTTCACACCTTGAACCTAATAACATTAATGATTCTATCAATCATGAATTTTGGGTAATGTCTGTTCAAGAAGAATTGAATAAGTTTGAAAGAAATAAAATCTATAAACTTGTAGTCATACCCAAGGACATCATGACTATAGAAACTAAATGGGTGTGTAGAAATAAAGTTTATGAAGCTGGTAATATTTTAAGAAATAAAGATTTATTGGTTTCATAAGGTTATAGTCAAGAATATGGTATTGCTTGTGAGGAAAATTTTTCACTAGTTTATATACTTGAGGCCATTAGAATCATTCTTGCATATGCAGCACATCTAAATTTTAATCTATATCAAATGGATGTAAAGAGTGCATTCCTAAATGGGTATATAATTAAGGATGATTTCATTGAACAACCCCCTATTTTTACAAACCCTCATTTTCCAAATCATTTTTTTAAATTGAAAAATTCATTATAGTGTATAAAGTAAGATCCAAGAGCTTGGAATTATAGAATAAGTAGTTTTATTAGTTAAAACATTTTTCAAAATGGTATAGATTATCCTACTCTTTTTATAAAAATAATTTCTAAATATGTTTTTGTTGTTCAAATCTATGTTGATGATATAATTTTTGGATATTTTAAAAAAATTATGTGTTGATTTTTCAAAAATGATGCAGAGTGAATTTGAAATGAGTTTAATGGGGGAAATAAAATTACATCTGGGATTCCAAATGTTTCAAAATAAGGAATGTATTATTTTAAATAAAATTAAATATAATAAAGATATTTTAAAATGGTTTTTATTAGACAGCACAAAAATTAGTGATACTCTGATGAGTACCACATGTATGTTGGATCTTGATGAAAATGGAAAATTTGTTGATCAAACCCCTTACAGAGGAATGATTGGGAGTTTACTCTACTTAGCCTCTAGTAGGACTGGAATTATGATTTTTGTGTGTATGTGATCCCATTTTTAAGCTAACCCTAAATACTCTCATCTAAATACTGTTAAAGGAATTTTTAAATACCTCAAGTATACTTCTAACTTAGGATTTTTCTACCTTAGAAGACAACCTTTTGATTTAGGGAGCTATTATGATGCTGATTTTGGTAGTTTTAAGTTAGATCGAAAGAGAACCATTGGAACATGTCACCTTTTTGGAAAGTATCTAGTTTCATGGTGTAGTATGAAGAAAACTTTTGTGGCATTATCTACTACCGAAGCTGAATACATAGCTATTGGTAGTTGTTGTGCTAATATTTTTTGGGTGAAACACACTTTACTAGACTATGGATATCAATTTCTACATGTTTCAATAAAATGTGATAATAAAAGTTCTATTAACATATCTAAGAATCATATTTATTATTCTAGAACAATGCATATTGATTTAAGACATCACTTTTGAGAGATGAATATAAAAAAGGTGATATAAGACTTCAGTTTAGTGTCACTGAACTTCAACATGCTAACATATTTACAATTCTATTGAACTCTGAATGAATAAAATACATCAAACAAGAATTAGGAATGATAAATTAATAAGGATATTATATTAATAAGACTTTGTGAAAAATTATTGTAGTTTTAACATCGTTAGGATAAAAAATACGTGTGGTGTCTCAATAAAAATTTTCATGCTAACACCGACACATTTGTCATTACGACACTTACATGTTTTCCAAGCCGACACCAACACATTTTTCATGTTGACAGTGACACATTTTTCATGCTGATATAGAATCATTTTTAATGATGACACCGATAGTTCCATGACTATAATATCATGCCGACACAGATAGAAATCTTTGTTTTATCTGTTTTATGCTATAACCAATACAATGTTGTTTTATTTATTTCATTGAGCTTGGTTCGTGATTTTACGATCACTAATCCCTAAATGATAATTTTAAGTTGATCCAATTTATATATAACTTTTTATGGTTAACCCTTATACTCTTTTGTAATTACTCTTTATGCTTGACCTTTCACATTCCATCAATCAATTGAACTATCAGAAATGGACAGGATGAAGTTTGCACTCAAAGGATGATCTTGATATGCGTCACAACCTAATAAGAAGAAAAAAAGGAGAGTCAAGAAGATCACAACCTATCAATACAACTCTTTAAAACCATTTGGTAACACCAATGATATAAGTTCTTATAGAATGGTTTTTGGAGAGTAAGTATCTCTTATTAAAGGTACTGCAAACCCATGGTTGGCTTGAAAGGTTTTCAGATAATGAGATTCATTTTAACATAAATCTTTTCCCTGAGTTCTACAAATATGATGAGCTTATTTAGGAAGGTGGTGAAGTTTTTTTTATCAAATATATCGTTAAAGTAAGGATAATTTCTTTTTTTTTCTAGGCATTGCATAGAATGCATCAATTATACACACGAAGGCATGTGTGATGATTACCGAGGATGTTCTCCACCTTGAAGTGACATCTTCTTCTAAGAGACAGCTATAAAGAAGCTAAATAGAAATGAGTAGCACTAGAGTCCGATTTCTACTAAGATATATGCTGAGAGAGGAATACTATTTATGTTTATTTAGAACCAACTCTAACCTATGGATGTGGACTTTACATCCTTGAATTACCAAGATGCGCACCAAGTGTACCTGTTGAAGAAAAGTCTCAAAGATAATATATGTAGATACCTTATAGTGCATATAATTTAATTTATTATTCCCTACTATAAGACAAAATCTTTATTCTAACAATGGATGATATCGGCCATGCTACAAGTGAAATGATGTGTCGAAGAATGTGATGAAAATGTTTCATCTTGTAGTAGAATTTTCTTGAGAAAGTAGATACGCAAGATGATGAAAATCCATTAGAGCCCATGGATGAAGGAATGGGTTGGTGATGAGGATAAGATTTATGAAAAATTAAAAACAATAGACTATCATGTTAGGCTGAGAGATTTAGTGGATCATGTACTAGTGCCAAAGGATGTTGATCCTATTTTATCAAATGAAGATTGGGCTACTACTCTTGATTGAGATAAAGGGTCCCTTATTGATGATAGAAGTGACCCTTACACCACTAAATCCTAAAAATTTATATCACATGGACCTCCTAGTCCACCTTTTTTCCATACCTACTGATGAACCATCTCTTGGTAACAATAGTGATGAGGAGATAGAAGTGTTAGGAATTGTGGGTCATGAGAGAAAATATAGTGGTTCTTGAGATGAATCTGGAGGATTAGGAAAAAATAGACAGAGAATAAGAAGAAAAAATTAGTAGTTATTCTGGGATTTAAGATGATGGAGATAATGGAAATGATGAAAATAATAGAGATGATAAAGGATATGAAGGAATTTGGTGTGATAATGGCTCTGATCATCCTTTTAATGATCAAGATGAAACTATAGAACTAAATGTTTCTATGGACCACGAAAAAAATGTGGACCCTTCTAGTCATGAAGAAATTACTACTAGAGAAGTAGAATAAATAATTCAACATACTGATATAGTGGAAGGTCATTTAGTCTCTACACCACAGTTGGTGTGTGCTAGAATAAGATCTAAAGCTTAGGGGGAATTTCAATTAAGAATATATCCAATTGAGGGGGAGATTCAAGATAGAAGATCTCAAGCTGAGGGAGAGCATTAAGCTGGAAGAGTGAGACTTGACACTCTCACCCCTTAAGATGATGATGTTATGTCTGAATGGGAAAGGAATCCTGAATATGTTTCACTTATTTTGGACTATAAAGATTTAGATAATAAGATGTCTGTACCTATTTCAAGAGAATTAGTGACACATACCCCTCATAGTGACTGTGTCACTAGAGAAGAATTTTAATGTTTCAAGGAATAACTTTGATACACACTTAAGAATTTTTCTTTTCCTATTATTATATTAAGATTGAGTGATAGTGATGAAAATATTCTTTCTGGCAGTGTTATTGCTCAAGTAGAAATGAGACTAATTTCTCTCATTGAAGCTATTATGACAGATAATCAAATGATGGGTAATGAGTTGACTACATTTGTTTAAACAAAGAATAGTTTCACTTCTCAGTATCGGACAACCATGGATAAAAATCATAAAAGGATATGAAGTTATTATTTCACCCATTCAAGTTCCTGATTTTACCTTATTGATTTAGGATGTTAGAGTCATTTTACAATTGGTATCTAGCTCAGCAAAACCTGTATCTCACTCACCAGATGTTGAGAAAGTGAGGAATGTGACTAGAGAAGAGTTTCAAGCTCTGTTGGGTGAAAAATATCACGATACAATTGCAAGTCATATGAAAAATAGAGACTATGATATGGTCAGGATCTACTCCAGGAGTATTGAAACTACAAATTCTCATATAATAGAAAAAGTGGACTTCTATTTTAAAAAGCTTTATACAAAAACCCAGTTGACAAGTTACTTTAAATATTGGGTTGAGAATATGATGTTGCCAGTAGTTTCTCAATATTTTAAGGATAAAGTTAACAAGTTAAAGGACATAACCCATATTCATGAAATGTTCATAGAGATAAATTATTATTTCGTAAAGGCAATACAATATGGTTGGGAGATAATCACATATGTCATCAATTTTTCGAATCCATATCTTCATGTTTAGAGGGAATCCATAGTTATTATAGTTGTTTCACATCTCATACCACCTCTAAACTCTTCACCCTCTATAGGTACTTCTATTCCACCTCCTCCACAGTCAATGTAGTCACTTAGGCTTTGTGATAGATCCAACTTATCATCATAGAGAAGATCCAACCTTGTGCTTCAATCAAACCTACACTTCCTCGTTATATTCCTAAAGTTGTTATACTTCCTCCCTTGAGAATTCAATCAGACCCTCCAGCCACTCAAACTCTATCCAATAGACCTAAAATCGATCCTCTTAACAAATTAAATACCCCACTAGATCCCATAGAGTAGTTTGGATCACTTTTTGGTATGGATTTTTTATTGTATTTTTGTTGTATTCCACTGAACTTTGATGTACTTTCATTATTAAATTAAATAATATTTCATTTTCCTTCTTTATGTTATGAATCCTTCCATCATGCATTTTATTCATTCATATCTTTACACTTTTCGATAATCCAAAAAGGTGGAGAAAAAGTAAGTCATCATTATTATTCGTTATTATATCTCATTAATATAAATTGGGAGAAAATATAAAGGGGGAAAAATAACACAATACTTATATTACCTCTAGAACTTATCATTTTTTTAGAAATTTATTTCTTTAATAAAATCAGAAATGGGTGATAGTAATTGGAATGACTATATTAATAATCAAATAATTCTACTTTATAATTAAAGGATTTATGATCATCAAAAAGGGGGAGATCGTTGGATTCTATATGGTTTTAATAGTCACAAATCATGAAAAATCTTATCTAATAATTTCGATCATGGTTTTTTATATAAAATATGTTTAATTATGATTATCTATGAACAAAAATGTGTTTAACAAATTTTGTGTATATTCATGTTGTAAGCTAGTTAAAACATAAAATTGGCAATGTATGAGTCACTCACATCAACATACAAAATGAATCACCCATAGTTAAGTCTGACTCGCTGATTGAACAAATTAACACAGACAGTACAAAATAAATCCTCGATTAAAGACTCACCTATAGTGTAAATGTATCACCAATGGTGTGAATTTATCACTGACCGAAGAAATGTCTCATCGACAGTACAAACTGACTCACGGAGAGACAAATAATTTATAGTACAAATGAGACATTAACATAAGAAATGGCTCACCAACAGAAAGAAAATGACTAATAGATGCACTAATCACCAACTCTTGGAGATACCGATAGAATAACTCATCGATAGAATGAGTCAGTGATTCCAATAGAAGGAATCACTAATAGAAGAAGTCACTGATAGAATAACTCACCGACATAGAAGTCACCGACAGACTGTTTACATTTTATTTTATTTAAACTTAACTCTAACGGTCATATTTGTGTGTTTCAATGGTATTGATTAAATTAATGATTTTTTAGACAAAATTAATGACTATGTTAGTGGACAGTATGAGGTATGAGGTTCCTCAACATGCTTCTTGTCAGCCAACACAAGAAACCAGAAATAAAATAAAAAACATGAATTATAAGATACATAGAATAAGAAGAAAACTACTAAAAATAACACATGAGTAGTGATAATAATCCAAATAGAAGAAAATAGGAAGGACTCTCATTATTGATATCTGTAAACTAAAGGAGGATTGATGTGTATTGAAGCTTCAATAATCCTTGCTGTAAAACAACACTAAGGATTAGAATCCCCTCTTTTTGGAAACCAGAATAGACAACTCTAGCGACACTCCATTTTAGTGTCTGTTTCTAGAATAGGACTAAATCTTCACATATTCTACATACAATGATTCCATAACTTTATTTCGCAACAAACATCGTCGTCTAAACATTATCTCTTTATTTCCTACTATATTGTGTGCATTTATACTACATTTCAATCAGTTTTTTCATCTATCTATTACACAGATAAACTATATCCTAGGATGAACTAAAGGATACAAGATATCCTTACACAAACATCTTTTAAGACCTGTTATATCTGATGTAGAACATTTGTAGAGGTCGTGTGTGACTTAGATATTGTAGTTCCCACGTAGAATTATAGTAGAGTTCTAGCTTGACCTAGAAATATTTGTATGTTTTTGTAAACCACAATCCTGTGTGTAGATAATAGATTTATTTATATATATTTCATGGATGCAGGTGATCTCCAAGTGGAGAGGATTATGTCACATAATTAGATTGAATCTCTTGTTCTAATCCTCTATGTTTTCAAAATTATTTTTCAATTTTTTCACTCACATTTCTGAAAACTAGGATTCTCATTGATATTTATTCGTGGGTAGTATTTGTAACTTTTCTGATCTAGTAAATTGGTTTCAAATGTTATTTCAATATTTCAAGTTGATATAACTAAGAAGTAGTCAATATCTTGAGAAATTAATTGAACAGTCATAAAATTATAAATTTACTACTTTGATTAACTGGAATATTTTATTTTTAAATTGAGGAATTTTTAAATAAATTTTTTAATAGAAATTTGTATTATAACTTAATTCACCCCCCTCTGTAGTGTTCTACTTCGACCAAAAAATAGTATGTTATATAATGAATCTAGTTCACTATTATCGAAGGACCACCAAAATGATCTAAAAAGATATCACTAAAGATTTATCTAATGATTAATCCTCATACCATATAACCAAAATGTTTTACGGAATAATTTAATTTTCTAAAAACATATGAATAGAATTTCATTCCACTTCTGTAATTTCATTCCCATACGAAAATAAAATCAAATACAAACCGGTCATGGAAATCATGTAAAGATCACACTTAAAACAATATAAGGACAAAATACAAAAAATTAATGGGTGATATAAAGTTATAATGTGATCATATATGGTGTTATAAACATTAATATGTTTATTAAGATATTAATAACACTCTTTTAACCATTATAATTGAGGTTTAAACATGTTTTATGTAAGACAAACCCAAGGTAAGGAATTCTTAAACAAATTTCCATTCGTTGGGTTAACCTTCTACTTCATTAATTATATGTTATTAAAATTGATTTTTTGATGATTTTTTTATATTATGTTGAATTATTTGTATTTATAGTGTATATACATATTTCATCCACTCTATTAACTCTCACATAAATTATATGATATTTTTAAGGGGATTTTCTTTTAAAATTATCTTTTATCATTTTTTTTACAAAATTCAAAAGAAATGTTTTTATGCAATTATTCATGTTGTATGATTATGTTATGGTTCTTGGGAATTTTTTATTATCAAGGTTTGAACCTATATCTCCCTATAATGCATTGGTTATGTGTATGTTGGAGGTCGGCCATTTGGTTCCTCCATGTTTAACTTCGATGGTTGCACAATAAGGTAGCCATGGTGGTTACATTGTAGGTAGTTGTGAGGGTTACAAATCATAAGGTAGTTGAGAGGGTTATAATATTTTGAAAATAATTTCCCAATATATCTTTATGGTTCAATTTATGCTCTATTTGTTTTGTTGAAATCTTGTGGAAGACTAATGTTTCCCAATGTAATTATATATGTGTTACAAGTATGTCTTTTTTAAAATTATTTCATATTATTACAAGTATTCATGGACTAATGTTTTCATTCCAGATTTTTATATACCTTACAAAGATTTTTGTGCTCATCCCATGTTTTTAAATTTTTTCACAGGTTATAAGTATGTGTAAGACAAACAAGGAATCCAAGTTAAATTTTATTAAGATTTATCAAGGAAAAATGTTTTATTTGAAAAGTTTTATATTTTGGAAGAAATGGATGCAATATTTGTGGAATATTCTATGTATAAATGTGGAATTTTATGTATGAATTATATCCCAAGTCATTAAAAATATAATCTTGAATTAATACTCAATGTGAAATAAAATAAGTTCTTGACTAAAATTCAATATTATTTAATGTAACAAGGTCGGGTCCTTGTAGTTGTTTTCATAGGATTGTGTAGATAACATTAGGGGATATAATGATGTTAAAAGAATACCATAAATTATTCTTCCTATATGGTTAATTTGAAATGTTATATAATTTAAGGACTTCCATGTTGCTTTGACAAATATATTTATGTTTATAATGGTTTTCCATAGATGAAAGAGGGAAACTGAAGTTGAAAGGAAGTGAAAGAATGATATCATTCTGAATATGCAGCTTGGAATGGTAGGGATTCGAACCGAACATTTTGTTATAGTAATGGATTAGTTGAAACAAGAAATAAATGGGGGTGGAATCCATGAAAGATAAAAACTAGAGAAACCACAAAGTAATATTATGATAGTGGATCATTTTATGAGGAAACACCCTCCTGCTTTTAGTGGATCTTTTGACCTAGTAGTGGATAAAGTATGTATGAAAGCCCTTGAAAAGATATTCAATGTTATAGTATGTTCATATAATGAGAATTAAATTCATTACATTTGTCATTTTCAAGGTGAAACCGATCAACGGTTGTTAATGGTTAAGAATATCATGCATAGATAATATATTGAAGCCTTAAAGTGTGATGAATTTAAAAGTATTTTTCTTGAAAAATATTTTCTAAAGGTGGTTAGAATTGGCGTGGAGAATGAATCCCTTGAATTGAGGTTAAATTAAGATGATTCAATAGCCATGTTTGAAGAAAATGTAACCCGACTAGAGTGGTATTCTCTAAATATTATTATGGATCATGATAAGAAAAATCATCTAATTTTACTCAGGATTGATGCTAAGACATCGAAGGGAATTGGCTTCTCATGATTTCAAATGATATGAGAAAATTGTATGATGTTCTGAGAGAGTAGAAATGGTGTTTTATAATGATCACATGAACATTGAAAACAACGAGAACAATCAGTACAAATGGAAGGAAATGTGTATGAATCAATCTAGGAAATTATATGGTAAGATAGTATAGTTTCTAGTTTGTGAAAAGAGTGTAAAACACACCATGGGGAATTCCTTATCAAAATGTAAAACTGTTTTTTATGTGGTAAGTTTGGAAATATGGTTCAATATTTCAATGAAAATGATCCTAAGAAAAATATTGGTAAGAAAATTGTGAAGTGCTTTAAATATAGTGATGTGGGTCATTATGAAAATGCATACCCAAAAAGAGGTCTGAATGATGAAAAGAACACTATAGAAATAAAGGTATAGTGAGATCCTTTATGACTACATCAGTAGACATAGAGCCATCCAATGAAGTTTTATTAGATGATTTGATTGTTTGCTATAACTTTTCTAAATCCTTTTTATGATTCGGGTCTATACATTCATTTATTTCTAGGAAATTTTATTGTAAATTGGAAATATCACCTCAAAAAATGAGACTGAATATTATTGTTAAAACACTATGGTAAATATTACAAAAATTGGGAATTATAAGAATCTTTTTATTATGGTCTGTGGAAATACTTTACCTAAAAACATGTTGTTTTCTTTTATTAGAGTGTGATTTTATTCTGGTTATAGATTGGATTTCTTTTTATCATGGTAAGATTGATTGTATGGATAAAGAAGTTTTTTTTCAGAAATAATTTCAGTTTTTATACAAGAATAAACGCATAAAATTGATAACATATCAAGAAGGTGAGAATCTATTAAAAGATGGAAATGAATGTATATTACTCATATTGTTAAAAAAAGTTAACTGTTTATATTAATGATGTTCCAGTGGTAAATGAATACCTTGATGTTTTTTCTAATGATTTACCTGGTGTTATATCTGATTTGGAAGTTGTATTTATAATTGAATTAGTTCTGGATGCTAATCTAATTTCAAGCCCCCCAATCAAATGGCTCAAACAGAACTTCCTGAATTGAAAAATTAGTTACAAGAGTTTCTTGATGAAGGCATCATTCATCCTAGCACTACACCATGGAGAGATCCTATTTTGTTTCTTAGAAAGAATGATGTTTCAATGAAACATTTAATTGATTATAGAGATTTGAATAACAATACTACTAATAATAAGTACCATTTTCCTCACATTGATGACTTTTTTAATCAGCTATTGGGAGCTCAGTATTTTTCCAAGATTGACTTGAGATCTGGGTATGATCAGCTAAAGTTAAAAGAGAAATACATTCAAAAAATAGCTTTTCGAACTAGATATGGTCATTGTGAATTTGTTGTTATTCCATTTGGGTTGACTAATGAACATTTTGTATTCATGTATCTTATGAATAGATTATTTTAAGACTTATTCGATATGTTTGTAGTTGTGTTTATTAATGATATTCAGGTATTTTCTAAAAGTGAATAGGAGAATGAATAACAACTAAAGGTTTGTTTGAAAATCTTAAAAAATATACTATATGGAAAATTCAGCATGTGTTATTTTGGTTGCAACAGATTTATTTTCATGGGAACACTGTAAATAAGGATATAAAATAGTTGATCTTACCAAAACAAAAGTGGTTGATGAATTGAAAATACCTATAAATGTTACATAAATTCAAAGATTTCTTGGATTCCCAGGTTATTACTGATAGTTTGTTAAAATATTTTCACGGTTATTTAGCATTGAAACAAAGTTAACATGAAAAGTGATACATATATCTGGATAGAATATTGTGATATTTGATTTCAAGAACTAAAGAAGAGATTGGTGAATGGTCCAGTTTTGGTTCTGCATTCCAGAAATGATGATTTTATCATCTATAGTGATGCTTTATTTAAGGGGCATATTTATATTCTGATACAGAATGATAAAATAATTACTTATGCTTTAAGACAGATCAAACTTCATGAGATATATTAACCCACGTATTATTCGGAATTAGAAATAATTTTTTTTTCTTCGAAAATTTGTAGGCATCATTTATACGGATCCAAATTCCAAATATATACTAACCATAAAATTATGAAGTATATATTAACTCAGAAAGAATTAAATATGAGGTAGACAATATTTCTTAACCTGATAAACGATTATCATTCCATAATCCATTACCATCCAAGAAAATAAAAAAAGTGGTGGATGCTTTGAGTTGAAAACATCAAACATCATTATCCATGTTATGTTTGGAACATAATCCCTTGATTAATGATTTGATAAATTTTGGCATAAAATTTGTTGGTGTAGGAAAAACCTCTGTTTTATTTATGTTTTCAATATAGTCATCATTATTTGATAGAATTAAAGAAGAACAGTAGTATACATAAAAATATAGAATGGTTTAAAATGGGTATGTTTTCATAATTTAACCTTGATAATGATAGTGTATCAATATTATTAAAAACATTGTGCATGCCTTGTGATTCCTAGTTGAATAAAAATCTACATTGTGGATCTCAAATGTAACACACCAAGCTTCCACGGTATGCTTCTCTTTGAATAATACAGTAGCATGTGTTGTACGCAACTTCGAGTTCTAACACACACCACAACCAATCAAACTAGCCCTTATGAATAGTAATACCCACTTTTTGAAATATTATAAATTTTATCTCTCAAAATGGACTTCATTTTTTGATTCAGAATATATCTAAATAAGCCTAGTGTAAAATTTTGGAACTTTTCGGATAACATTTATATTTTGATGAATAGTGAAAATTACTAAATTTTAATTAAAAACAACTTTTTTAATCGAAATAATTAATAATGATAAATTATGAATTTTAGTGGTTTTATAGTATATTTAGAATATATTTTTACCATTTAATACAATGTTAGTCATTGGACATAATTTCACAATTAAACAAGACATAAACAAGTGTCAATCTTTTGATAGTTATTATCTCTTAAAAACACACTTTTTGTTTTAACAACAGGAATTAATTTTAAATTAATTTCTGCCACTTCTGTGTTTTGAATTTGGAAAAATGGATTCCATATTTGTAATCAGTATGTCCAAATTTTATAAATAGGTAACATTTATTTTTAGACATTTTGAATAATTACTTCGGTAAATATTTTATTTACCATGGTTAAAGGGTAAATCCAGTAAATAAGGGTAAAAAACAATATTATAATAATAATAAATTACCTTAAAACATGTACCAACCCAATTGGTTGATATATTTTTGACCATGGGCATCATTGGGTCGATTTTTGGACCCCATGGATCCACTTGTAAGTGATAATGACACTTTATATTAAATAAGTTAAAATAAATACAAAAATGACATAAGAATATATCTTTTAGAAAAACAATTTTTACATAGGGTTATATTTGTTATAATTTCAAATATAAATATTCATTACAAATATAGAAATATTTCCTACATAATCATATTTTATTTATAATTTCTAGACATTAAATAATTTAATTTATTTATGACACAATGATGATGTAGTAATTACTGTATTAATGAAAGATTAAGATAATTGATATTAGAAATACCCAAATAAATGTAATTTGAGAATTTTTATAAATTGAATTAATTTACTAGGTTATTATGAAATATTAGTATTGTTTATATAAATTTTGTTCGAAGTAATAATGCTTTTATGAAATTATCAAAAACAGAATACCCAATAGTGTCAAAATTGACATAAAAGAGTTTTTAAAACAAATATTAAATAATTAATTTATATTCAATTCATAAAAATATAAGGTTCGTCTAATAGACTTATATCATGATATTTGTATAATTAATGGACCACTTAGGGGTCTCTTGGATGTATATAGTATGTTTATTAACTATATAATATAAAAATACATAGTGACATGGTAAATGTCAAACTAATTAACTAGGAGTTAAAACTAAAATATAAGGTTAATATAGTGTCCCAAACTTGTATAAAACCTATTAGTTGAGTGTTTTTCAACCTATACCCACCTTAACCTTTAAATAATTCACTTTTGAGCCCCTATAAACTGAATAGGAATTTATAATAAAATATTATTTCTAGCTTTTCCAAAGGTGCCCCTCACCCCTCTTATAAATGGGGAACTCCCGCTTCTCAATAATTCACAAATTCAAAGCCTTTTGTTTCAGAAACCCTATGCCCAAATACCCTCTCAAATATCCTCCCTTCATCCTAGAGGACTTACTTTAGTCAGAATGCCATCCTATGGAGCCCTTTTGATCCAATCAAGAGGAAGAACCTGAAGAAGAGGTAATGTTTTCACCACCCTCTTTCAAGTTCCCTTCTTCTTCAACTTCTTATTTCTTTGTTATTACCATTATAAAATAACAAAACTAGTATTTTCAATATATTGTGATGTTATTATAAATATGGTACAACCATATTCATCATTCTATCCATCCTTTGAATGACATGTCACCATACGTGCGTACGTACGGCTTTCCATCTCCACGTCGTGGTGTAATTGTTATTCAATATATTATTATTTGTATGGGTATAATAATTATGTGTAATTCATTTAAATAATAAATATAACATGATAATGATTATATATATATTATATAACATCCAATTATATATTATTTTAATATCAGAAGAATGATATTGTCGCTCGTGCGTACGTACGGACTACCATCTCCATGAACGCGATGAGATTCATTCCCCATCATATCCATTCAAGTCTAATTCTCATTTGATGATTAAAAATAATTTTAAAGGACTTGATATCATTCTGGATATGAATAAGATAAAACCTATCCATAACAAATATGTCTTATGTAACAAAACATATAAAAGAAAATGAGTAAGTTAACACCCGAAACGACGATAATACTAAGATATTATTAACAAATCAATGTTAAAAGATCATATATGATATCATATTAAGGTATATGATTCTTGTATAATTTCATAACCATTATTTCACCATTATACATGAGGTTAACCAACCCTCAACCAAGTAAAAGTACAAGGTAAGGTTTTATTTCACAATCTCTTCATTATCTGAGGTTGTTTATACATAATTATCTACAGGGACCTCTTTATCATCAACATCCATGTTTCTTAAAAATGTATTTCAAATCATTATTATTATTTTAAAGAATATGGGATAAAGTCATTTTTACCCTTGTTTACTTTTTATAATAATTTTATAAATAAATCTTTCTGTCGTTTTCCAAACAAGGTCTTTTTTAACCTTTTCAACAGAATTAAGGTAAGAATGAATTTTTTAACTTATACGGTGGGTGCGGCTATTTTCTGCCATTATAAAATAGTTTAATCTTTCCTTACAAGCTTATAAGAAAATTTTAAAAGTAAATTTTTTATTTTATAATTATGTGACTTTCAAATTATTTCAAAAAAAAGAGATAATTCTCTCAAATAGTTTTGATTTCATCTATGTCGGCATCCTTTGATGGATTTTAAGCTTATTTGAAGTTGATTTATTGTGATACAAAACATCGATATTGTATTGAAGTTTTTGTGATATGTTTGATTATGGATTTTTTATTTTTATACAATTCATGGTTTATGGAGAAATTATTGACATTTCTTATGCTAGTTTGAATACGAATATTTATGTTATGTTTAAACCTGTTAATATGAGGAATGCATTGGAATTAATAAGTGACAGGTGGAGCCCGCTATAGATCCTCGATGCATTGGAAGGTCTCATGAGACAAACTAGTGTCTTGGCATAAGGCCTTGACAAAATCATATTTGTAGTCTTGGCACGAGGCCTTGACTATGTGGTTATGATAGTCTGGCATTATGCATTCCATCACTATGAAAGTGGTTATTTAAATTGCATGTGATTATTCGACTAGTAGAATATCCATGTGAATAAGTAAATGGAATTATTTCATTTTATCTTTATCATATTATGTTGAAGTTCAAGTTTAAAAGGCTTTTGTTTTAGCTATACAATGCCTTAAATGTTTATAATTATTTATGAATGTTTCTGCTATATTGTTATCCTTACTGAGCATCTAAGCTCACCCCTTTCAATGTTTTATTTTTCCCAGGATGTGAAGAAGTAATTTATGAATGACCTGTAGGGATAATATGAGGGGATATGAGACAACATGTTGTTGTTGTAGTTTTCACTTTATGATGTAATGTAAACTTTATGAATGTATCTAGTTATTCCAATGCTACTAAACTCATTGGTATTTCGATACTTGATATTTCTTGTGATCATGCTAATGTTATGTAATAATGCACCGAATCTAGGCAACTAGGGTCGGGGCGTTACAGTTGGTATCAGAGGAAGTTTAGTACGAACCTTGGAAGATAGATTTAGATAAACTCTGATTTTAGCACACAGACCTAAGATGGACTTTGTGGTTTAGTATAGAATAACTTCCTAGAATTTTGGTATTGTAGATATTTTGTGAGTTTTCCGAGAAATACATCCCTGTCTGGATACGATCAGGTAGAGACGGCTCTGGCATAGATGTACCTAGGTGTAAAACCCGAAAACACTGCTTTGAGCTAGACTCGAATGGGAACTAGTGCACGACAACGGGCCTTGATGCACTCTTGGTTACGACACTCCCGGGGGATATGCTTAAGATAATTCTCATTTTCTTTACGAACCATTATGACGGGTTTATGAGTATATAATTCCTCAAAGAAAACATTTTTATGATTATGGATTATATCCATAAACTGTTCAATTTATGTTAAGTGTTTTACAAGTATGGAATTATGTATTTTGACTCATAAACTGATCTAGTTTATTCCATTTTTTAGAAATGGTGCCTAGTGGAAGAAATGAAAACTGTATCAATGCACACACTCCATGTAGGGATTGCCCTCCTGCTCAAGATAATTATAGTAGAGCTGGTGATGTAACTGGTACTGATCAGCTTATCACCATACTGGGACAACTCACTCAGGTTATGAATAATAACCTTACCCGTATAGAGAACCCTGATCCATAGCGTGGAGGATCAATGTTAGATCACATCATGAGGCAACAGCCACCAACATTCAATGGGAGTACAAATCCATTGGTAGCTGAGCAATGTATAAGTTCCCCAGAGAAAATATTTCAGGCTTTGGGGAGTAGTGAAAGGGAAAAAGTTATCATGGCAGTTTATCGCCTCACTGGACATGCTGATCAATGGTGGTCATTGATTGAAAACAAGAAGGAAGTTGATAAATTATAAAATATGGAATGGAGGGAGTTGAAAGATATTTTCTTAGAAAAATACATTCCTCATGACCATCGAGTAGATATGGAAAGGCAATTTTTGAGTCTGAGACAAAAGGAGGATGAGAATGTCGCAAAGTATGAGGCTAACTTCACAAGGTTATTAAGGTATGTTGGATATTATATACGTAACCCAATAAGTATGATTGATCATTTCTTTCATGGCTTAAAACCATTTCTTCTTCGAGCATTAGTCTCACAATCCTTCTCATCGTATGAAGACATTGTCTCATGTGCTATAAAGACAGAAAAGGAATTCTCTAAGTCTTATGACTTTAAAGCAAAGAAAGAGAAGAAGAGATCTTCTGATCAATCTAGGAATGGAAACAAGGGTAAGATGGGAAAAGTTGAATATCCATCCTACAGTAAATTTGGAAAGAAACACCCTGGTACTTTCTTAAATGGAATGGGAGTTTGTTACAAGTGTGGTGAAAAAGGACACCAATCTTGTGATTGCATGGGGAAGAAGGAAGCTACTGATGTCTAATGATACAATTGCAGGGAGATGGGACATTATGCAAATGAATTTCCTAAGCGTCAGGGGAACTTACCTCAAAAAAGGACAAGGGATCAAGGAAAAACTTATGTTATCACTAATGCTGAGGTAGAAGCTCCGAAAGACATGTTGGCAGGTAATTTAATGGTTTCCTCATGTTTAGAAAATTCATTATTTGATTCTGGATCATCGCATGGTTTCATATCTTCCTAGTTTGCTAATAAAATTAGATATTTCCAATTTGATTTAACAAGGGAGTTGTCAGTTAAAACTCATAAGGGAAGTATCATTGCAACAAAGTTTTGTGAATCAGTCCCCATTAGAGCACATAAATGTTATTTATCCACCGATCTCAATGTCATACCTATGATTGATTTTGATATAATCCTCAGTATGGATTGGATTTCGGACCCTGATGTGAAGATTTATTGTAAGAAGAATGAGGTTACAATTTCTGATGATGATGATAAGGAACACCTTATCATTAGAGAAGAATCGTCACCACCTAATTCTTATCTAGATTCACCCCCAGTAGCTCAACATAATTCATTATTGGTGTGGAAGAGAATGAAATGATTTTGTGTGAGGAATGGAATGTTCAAATAGAGGATGTACATATTGTGAAAGAATATGTAGATGTGTTTCCAGAAGATTTACTTAGACAGCCTCCAGAACGAGAAGTTGAGTTTTCTATTGATTTAATTCCTGGATCAATGCCTATATAGAAGGCCCCATATAGAATGTCCACTAAAGAATTAGTTTAACTAAAGACACAACTAGAGGAATTGAGTAATAAGGGATTTATTCTCCCTAGTGTTTCACCTTGGGGAGCCCCTATTATTTTTGTTAAAAAGAAAGATGGATCTATGAGGTTATGTAACGACTATAGGGAGATCAATTCTATAACAATACAGAACAAGTATCACCTACCTCACATTGATGATTTATTTAACCAACTGCATGGATCTCAATACTTTTCAAAGATTGACCTTCGATCTGGATACCATCAGTTGTGTGTAAAGAAGGTAGACATTCTGGAGACAGTATTTCAAACTAGGTACGGGTATTACGAGTTTATAGTAATGCCTTTTGGTCTGACTAATGCACCCTATGTATTCATGGATCTAATGAATAGATTTTTCAAGGAATAACTCGATGATTTTTTGGTGGTATTTATTGATGATATATTGGTATACTCTAAAAGCTACTAAGATCAAGAAAATCACTTGTGCATTATCTTGAAGACTCTGAGAAGATAGGAATTATATGGGAAGTTTATCAAGTGTGAATTCTGGCTTCAAGAGATTTCTTTTGTTGGCCATATTGTCTCTAAATATGGAATCTCTGTTGATCCTTCTATGACTAAGGAAATCCAAGAATGGCCAGCACCTACTAGTATAACTGAGGTACTTAGACTTACTGGTTTAGCATGTTATTGTCGACGTTTCATCTAGAATTTTTCCCGATTGGCTAACCCATTAACAAAGCTCACACGTAATGGGGTTAAATTTTTTTGGACAAATGAGTGTGAAGAATGTTTCGAAGAACTAAAGAGAATATTAGTCAATGATCCTATATTTACTCTACCATCGGGGAATGATGGGTTCGTTATTTATAGTGATGCATTGAAGAAAGGACTTGGTTATGTCCTTATGTAGAATGATACGGTTATTGCCTATGCATCACGACAGTTGAAAATTCATGAACAAAACTATCCTACTCATGATCTAGAGTTAGCAGCTGTGATCTTTGCTTTGAAGATATGGAGACACTACCTCTATGGTAAAAAATGTGATATTTGTACTGATCACAAGAGTTTGAAGTATATTTTCTCACAAAAAAACTCAAAATGAGGCAAACGCGATGGCTTGAACTACACACGGATTTTGATTTCACGATACACTACCACCCGGGAAGGCAAATAAGGTAGCAGATGCTTTGAGCAGAAAAGATAATGGAGTTTTGAACATGATGATAATTGAAAGGGATCCTATTTTTATGGATCTAGTCAATTTGGATATGGGAATCACCATGTAAGGTGAAACATCAATGCTTTTTCAAATGGTTTCCAAACCATCTTTACTAGAAAGGATAAAGAGTTCTCAGACCGATGATGAATAGTTTCAAAAGAATATTAAAGCTGTGAATGATGGGAGATTGAAAGGCTTTGTGTATGAAGATATAATTTTGAAATTTTGGAAGAGACATTGTGTTCCCGATATACCTAATCTGAAAAGGGAATTGTTAGATGATGCTCATAGCTCCAATTTCTCTATACACCTTGGGAGCACCAAAATGTATAGATATTTGAAGGAACATTTTTTGTGGGACAACATGAAGAGGGAGATTACTGATTTTGTGTAAAGATGTATGGTTTGTCAACAAGTGAAAGCTGGAAGCCAACAGCCTAGAGGAGTCATGCAACCTCTTCCCATATCGAAGTGGAAATGGGACAATATTACGATGGACTCTGCCATGGGGATACCAAAGAATCCTAGAGGGAACGATGCAATATGGGTTATTGTTGATCGTCTTACCAAGTCAGCACATTTTCTTGCAATAAAAGAATATCTACTACTAGAACATCTAGAAAAACTATATATTAATGAAGTTGTGAGACTTCATGGAGTACCCCTATCGATTGTTTCTGATCATGATCCCCATTTTACATCATGATTCTGGAAAAGTCTTCAGAAAGCCCTGGATACTAAACTTCATTTGAGCACTGCCTACCACCCCCAAACTAATGGAAAAACAAAACAAACTATTCAAACCTTATAAGACATGTTGAGATCTTTCTCAGTTGACTTTCAGGGTATGTGGGATCAATATTTACCGCTGGTAGAATTTTCCTATAACAATAGCTTCCATTCGACTATTCAGATGGCACCATATAAAGCATTATACAGAATGAGATGTCTCACACCAACCTGTTGGGATGAAGTTGGTGAAAAAAAACTTTTAGGCCCAGAACTGGTGGAGGAAACAATGGAAATGGTAAAGGTAATCCAAAACCACATCAAAGCATCTCAAAGTAGGCAGAAGAGTTATATCGATAAACGAAGGAAGGATTTGGAATTTTAGGTAGGAGAACAGGTTTTCTTAAAGGTATCTCCATGGAAGGGAGTTATAAATTTTGGTAAGATGGGTAAATTTGAGTCCCAGGTACATATGACCTTTCGAAATTCTAGAACGAATTGAGGCTATAGCTTAACATTTGACAATGCCGCCAAGTCTCTCCAAAGTTCACGATGTGTTCCACATATCATTGTTGAGGAAATACATGTCTGACCCAACGCATGTACTCACCTATGAATAATTAGAACTGGAACCCGATCTGTCTTATTGTGAAGATCCCATCAGGATTCGTGATAAAAGAGAACAAGTGCTGAGAAATCAGACGACTCTTCTGGTAAAATTTCTATGGAGAAACCATATGATGGAAGAGGCAACGTGGGAACCCGAGGAACTTATGATGAAAAACCACCCGGGTATTTATATGTAATAATATTATAGAAATTTAGGGGATGAAATTATTTTAAGGAGAGGATAATGTGACACCCCAAAATTCCACGGTACGCTTCTCTTTGAATAATACAGTAGTGTGTGTTGTACGCAACTTCGAGTTCTAACACACACCACAACCAATCAAACTAGCCGTTATGAATAGTAATATATACTTTTTGAATTTTTATAAATTTTTTATCTCAAAATGGACTTCATTTTTGGATTCCGAATATCTAAATTAACCTAGGGTAAAATTTGGGAACTTTTCGGATAACATTTATATTTTGATGAATAGTGAAAATTACTAAATTTTAATTAAAAACAGTTTTTTTAATAAAAATAATTGATAGTGATAAATTATGAATTTGAGTGGTTTTAAAATATATTTAGAATATATTTTTACCATTTAATAAAATTTTAGTCACTGGACATAATTTCACAATTAAACCGTACATAAACAAGTGTCAATCTTTTTATAGTTATTATCTCGTAAAAACACCCTTTTTGTTTTAACAACGGAAATTCATTTTAAATTAATTTCTGCCACTTCTGTGTTTTGAATTTAGAAAAATGGGTTCGATATTTGCAATCAGGATGTCCAAATTATGTAAATAGGCAACTTTTATTTTTAGACATTTTGAATAATTACTTTGGTAAATATTTTATTTACCATGGTTAAAGGGTAAATCCGGTAAATAATTTTGAAAAATAATATTATAATAATAATAAATTACCCTAAAACGTATCCTAACCCTATTGGTGGATATATTTCTAACCATGGAAATCTTTGGGTTGATTTTTGGACCCCATGGATCCACTTGTAAGTGATAATGACACTTTATATTAAATATGTTAAAATAAATTCAAAAATGACAGAAGCATATATCTTTTATCAAAACAATTTTTACATAGGGTTATATATGTTATAATTTCAACTATAAATATTCATTAGAAAGATAAATATATTTAATACATAATGGTATTTTATTTATAATTTTTAAAAAATAAATAATATAATTTATGTATGACACAATGATGATGCAGTAATTACCGTATTAATGAAAGATTATGATAATTGATATTATAAATACCCAAATAAATTTAATTTGAGAGTTTCTATAAATAAAAATAATTTTCTAGGTTACTATTACATATTAGGATTATTTATATAAATGTTTTTCGAGGTAATAATGCTGTTATGAATTTATCAAAAACAAAATTCCCAATAGTGTCAAAATTGACATAAAAGAGTTTTTAAAACAAATATTATTTTATTATTTTATATTCAATTCCTAAAAAACTATGTTTTGGCAAAGAGACTTATATCATGATATTTTTATCATTAATGGACCACTTTGTGGTCTCTTGGATGTATATAGTATGTTTATTAACTATATAATATAAAAATACAAAGTGATATGGTAAATGTCAAACTAATTAACTAAGAGTTAAAACTAAATGATAAGGTTAATATAGTGACCCAAACATGTCAAAAACCTATTGGTTGAGTGTTTTTTGTCCTATCCCCACGTTAACCTTTAAATAATCCACTTTGGAGCCATTAGAAACCGAATATGAATTTATTATAAAATATTATTTCTAGCTTTTCCAAAGGTGCCCCTCCTCCCTATTATAAAAGGCCCACTCCCCCTTCTCACTAATTCACACATTAAAAGTCTTTTGGATCGGAAAAACTCTGCCCAAATACCCTCTAAAATATCCTCCCTTCATCCTAGAGGCCTTAATTTAGTCAGAAATCCATCCTATGGATCCATTTTGATCATATCAAAAGGAAGAACCTGAAGAAGAGGTAATGTTTTCACCACCCTCTTACAAGTTCCTTTCTTCTTCAACTTCTTTCTTTGTTATTCCCATTCTAAAATAATAACTCCAGTATCTTATATATATTTTGATTTTATTATAAATATGTTACTGTAAAGACCCGTAAAATTCAAGGGAATTTTTTTCTTAATTTTCTTTGGAATTTTACTAGAATGCAGTTTCTGACGGCACCTGATTCTGAGGCCCAGTGTGCCCGGAATCATTTTCCGAAGTTTAGCTCGGGTACGTTCAGTGAACGAATGATTGGGTTTTTCTAACCTCTGAATCGGTGCTCGGAATCAAATTTTGAGGGCACCGATGGAATCACAGCGCCGTTTTTTCCTTAGAAACATCTTTTTCGGAGTTGCGTTTGCTCGGGTGTGGTTTTTAATTTTTGGGGTTAAGTTAAGAAATAAAATAAAGTGGTGCGACAATTTATTTTATTTTACTTAAAGCAGATTAACCAAAGTTAAGAAGATAAGATGGGACCCACAATATCCTACCCACATGGTAGGATATTTGTGAGGTGGGGCCCGCACGAGCCCCACCATTTCTTTCCTTCTATGTAATGCACCCCCCCCCCTTTTAATGAAGTCAACCGTGTGTTTATTCTGGTTAAGAAACGCCTCATTAATTTGGGCGGTTTAATCGTTACAATTAATTATTTGAATTAATTATTCGTTTTGTTTCTTTTGAAATTCAAACGTTGGCATGTGCGTTAATAAAATAAGAAGACTCATACTTTATTTTTGGTTGGAATTCTGGTTGTGGGAGCCTTTGGGAGAAAAAGAGAAGTCTTGAGGTTTCTTCGTTCTTCGACGATGAACAAGAAGAACACACCACTGCCGACGAAGAACACCGACCTCCGACGGCGGACGACGGCAAGAGATACATTTCTCGGAGATCACCTAATGCCAAAGACGTTCCTTCCGTGATGCTTTCTTCCGCGGCGATCCTCTTCTTCCGCAACGGATAATTCCGCGATGAACTCTCGTCTGACGACAACTTTGAGGTAGGGGTTATGTGTTTCAATTTGTGAAATCTTCTGTCATCTAACCCCGTTCTTTTGGACCACATGATATTGTTTAATAGGAGGGGGTCGGACCGCACAAACACGGCCGACCCTCCTCCCTTATTATTATTTGTTGTTGTGGTTCGAGGGAAAGCAACGCGGTGCCCTCGCACCGCGCGGCAACGAGCGGCAAGGAATGTGTGGCACCATCGCGCCACGCATTTGAGAATTGAACCAAGCCGCGGCACCGTGGCGCCACTCCAGAAAGAAACCGAAGACACCGCGGCCGGAGCGGGGCCACGGCGGAGGGGCGCGGCGCCGTCGTGCCGCGCCGGACGGACCAAGGCTGCAGCTTAAGCCGCGGCGGAGCAGCGGAACCGGCAGCCGGAATCGGGCTGCCGGCGTCGGATCAGGGGGACCAGCCTTGCCGATCCCGTGGTGGCAGAAGTCGGTCGGCCAGAGCGGGCCGGCTGGACCATGGAAGAACCGGGGGTTTGAAACCCCAGGCTGGCTGGACGTGAGCGGCCTCATTAAGGGGTCGCGGTTTCCTCACGCGGGGGCAGCATCCCCCACCTTCGAACGGCTCGGCCATTCGGCCGAGCCCCTGGCCAGCGCGCCGGGCCAGCTGCCCTGGCCGGTCCGCCAGGCCGGTCCGGGCTGCGCCCAAGAGGGCCGGACCCGGACCCATTTCGGGTTGACCCGATTCGGGCCGACCCTGGGGGTATCTAGCCGGGTCGGACTGGGCCCGAACCCCTTAATACCGAACCTCTTCGGTCCGTTGCCCATAACCGGAGTTTCGGACATCCGATCGACGCACTGTCAGTTGCGTAGAGATCCTTGGATCGAGATGGTCGTTTTGGTATATTATACTCAAGGTTTCGGAGTACTTTGGGTTCGGCCGAGTTAGTTCGTGCACGAAACCAACCGGGCCCTCGAAGCGGAAACGCTTATAACATGAACTTCGGACGTCTGATTGATGTGTCGTCAACTTTAATGGATTCCTCTTAGTGAGACGGACCTTTTGGCTTACTCCGATCGAGGATTGGATGCAGTTGGAGTACATTCGGGTTGGTTTTGACTTAAAAACCAACTGGGCCCCTGGGACGAAAAAGCCAATAACTTCCAGTCCGGGCGTCCGATTGACGCGCCATCTGTGATATTGAGTTCTTGTTGACGATACGGAACTTTTGGATACATCAACTTCGGACTATGCGTCAGTTGATTTATTAGCCCCTCGGCTCGTGGAGTGGACCCTCCCTTATGAGCTTGCTGTGTGCGGGAACCCTAGAGCTGGCTGCGATTGCGATGACGACGACGACTGTACAGAGGTCCTCAGTGGATTCGACGGTGACGACTACAGCACTCAGCGATCCTACATGGATCAGTGCTACCGATCCTGTGTGGGTCAGATCCTATGTGGGTTAGCGCTCAGCGGTCCTGTGCGGGCTAGCGCCTACAAATCTTGTGTGGGTCTGATCCTGTGTGGGACATTGTGGGGGTTAGTTACCTATCGATCATGTATGAGTCAGATCCTTTGTGGGTCATTGCGGGGGTTAGTTATCTATCAATCCTGTGTGGGTCAGATCCTTTGTGGGTCATTTCAGGGGTTAGTACCTATCAATCCTTTGTGGGTCCGATAGCTTAGATGAATCAGTGGCTATATCTGATCATCTCTATCGTCATACGAAGAAGTATACCTGGGTGAGCTGAATCTTGACTTGCCTTCCTATGTGGTTTACGTTATGATTTACTATGTGGATTGGGTTGTGGTTTCCTGTGTGGACTGGGTTGTACATGGGCTCGGATATTGGAGCAAACTGGAATTGATGACTTAGGTATATGTATAGGCATATACCTAAGCAGTGTCGGATGTTACTTCGTGATTGAATCTTTCCTTGTGGTTTATCCTTTGTGGATTCTGGGAGACCATCAGGGGTCTCGGGGTCCCTACTGAGTAGCTTATACTCACCCATGCACGGGCTATTCCCGCACTACATTGTGTTGGTTGCAGACGATGGACAGTGCTGATCGCGATTGAGGCTTGCGGAGCAGGTCGGTACCCGGAGGTGGACCACTGGGTGGGACGTACTCGAAGTGGACGGCTGGACCCGAGGAGATGTGGAGGCTATCTGTACTCACCCTTCAGGTGGGACTTCCAGTGGACGGCTTGAGGCTGCAGATTTACTTTTAGTTGCTATTTTCTTTTTCCAGATGTACTTTACTTTCAGTTTGGGTTTTTATACTGGCCCACTTACGTTTCTGCACTTACTTTTGTATCAGTTTTTACTTAGTGTGTACTTCTACTGATTTCTTGCTTTGTGGTGTTGTTTACTTTAAAAAGGAAATGCCTTCCCTTTTTATCGGGATTTACGCATTGGTGATAGTCTCTAGCCCCTGGCCTATGGAAGGCGGGCTTGGGGTAGTCACGGCACGGGCCCCGAGGACGGGTCGTGAAAAATTGGTATCAGAGGAGTTCGGTTCTACCGCAGAACTTTGGACTCTGATCTTTTTCTATGTGAATCAATAGTGTTAAGCGTATTGGGTGTGGTTATCAGTCTAGGGAGTCCAGTTTTGGTGCGGTGGCCGACGTATCCGTACACCAGGACCCTGACTTCTGATTTCCGAATTAATGCACGAAAACATTGATTGCATGTGTGTTTCAAGTTTTATTTGTGATTACTTTGCGTCAGCTCACCAGTTATACTGCTTGACCGTGGAGCACCTATTTCTTTTCAGGATGGCCCCATGACGGAAGCCAGCTAGGGTTACGAGATTTGTGTGTGACGACATCCCACCGAGCGACGAGGCCTCGGTACAGGGCCCTTTGACAGCAGAGGCACCGGCGGTACCTCTACCCGCTGAGCCACCGATGCTACTATCCCCAGCCGCTGACGATGCATGTCGCCTTAGTGCACTGCAAGAGTTTCTATGCCAGTGACCGCCGAGGTTCCACGGGGAGACAGACCCCCAGGCAGCCGAGGATTGGCTGGAGGTAGTGGTACGAGTTTTCAGGTTAGTGAGGACACCAGCAGACCTCATGGTGATCCTCCCAGCGAACCTACTACACGCGGCAGCAGGCAGATGGTGGAGATTGATGCTCCAGGTGCACGATGAGGCATCTCTCCTCTGTATGGACTTTGAGATCCTCTTCTACTTGGAGTTATTCACAGCCACCCTCTGTGCGGTGCGCATCCAGGAGCTTCTACAGCTGCGGCAGGGCAGCTTGATGGTCGCCCAGTACTCGGCGAGATTTACCGATCTCTCGCGCTACTCGACAGACATGGTATGGGACCCATTCTTCCGGGCCCGGACCATTGAGCAGAGATTGAGGCATGAGATCAGGGCATCTCTGATCTCCCTCAGCATTCTGACTCAGGAAGGAGTACTGGAGCGAGCCCTTTTGATTGAGAGCTTCCTTGCTGAGCCTTCATCAGCAGCAAGACCTACCGCGGGGCGGCACGTAGCAGAGTCTTCTGCAGTAGGCAGTCGACAGATGACTCATGGGTCCAGGAAGATGACCTCAGGACACTGGCTCAGCAGTGCGGGGCACACTGCGTGGAGCCAGTATTTCGAGAGGCATACAGTGCTACACATGCGGCGGGCAGAACCACATGGCTCGTAACTTCCCAACCCGTCGTGCCAAAGAGCAGCATATGGTTGGGGGGCCACCAAGGCAGAGGCAGAGGGTCGACTGTGGCAGTCTGCAGGGAGTAGGCAGATGAGGCAGAGGAGTTGGCCAAGCAGCAGGTGGTGGGCGACGCATTGAGGCTCTACCACAACCACCACCAAGAGGTCCACCCCAACCATAAGGAGCTGGCGGGCAGAGATAGGCACAGCTCCAGGCAGTGGAGTCCTATGACCACGGTGCGCCCGAGATGATTCGAGGTACTATCTGTATCTATTCCAACCTTGTTTCAGTTTTTATAGACATAGGAGCGAGTCAATATTTCATAGTCGCTGCCCTTGTTCGGAGCTCGGAGATTCCGACACAGTCGTTGGCTCGATCCTTACGGCTAGAGACTCCTACAGGAGCAGACTTGATGATTACACACTGGTGCCGGTAGTGTGAGCTTACTCTAGGAGGCGAGAGCTTCGGCTGGGATCTTCTTGTAGCGGCGTCGAGGCCTTATGACATCATGTTGGGCATGGATTGGTAGTCTACAGTCCATGATCAGATTGACTGTATTAGGCGCAAGGTGTGATGTGTATACACCGACGGGAGTAGGTTCACCTTCACCGGTGAGAAGGGAGCCTTCGCAGCACAGGATGGACTGTCGTAGAGGAGAGGACAGCCCATCACTCATCAGTTGGCTAGCCTCATCCTAGGAGCAGTTGACGTGCAGAGTCCTAGTTTTCCTGCAGTGGTGGATCTGTATGCAGACGTTTTTCCCGACGACGTTCCAGAACTATCTCCTCGCAGAGAGGTAGAATTTTATATTGATCTATACCCCGAGACAACCCTAATATCCACCCCAGCATATCAAATGGCTCCTGCCGAGCTTCGAGAGCTATGGGTACAGTTGGAGGAATTGCAGGGCAAGGGATTCATCTGACCCAGTCTTTCACCCTGGGCTTCCCCGATATTGTTCGCCAAGAAGGCGGACAGGAGCTTGCGACTTTTAGTCGACTATCCTCGCCTGAACCAGGTGACAGTGAGGAACAAGTATCCATTACCAAATATTGATGACCTCTTTTATCAGCTCAAGGGAGCACGGTGGTTCTCAAAGATAGACCTCAGGTCAGGCTATCATCATCTCAGAGTTCAGGATGAGGAGATGCAGAAGACGACCTTCAGATGTCGGTATGGCCACTATGAGTTCTTGGTTATGCCCTTTTGCATAACCAATGCTCCCGTAGTGTTCATGGGCCTCATGAACAGGATATTTCAGCCATACCTCGATCTATTTTTTGTGGTCTTCCTCAATTACATTTTGATATACTCGACGACTGAGGAGGAGCACGCCTACCACTTGCGGGTTGTACATGACACACTCCGAGAGAACCAGCTTTATGGAACGCTCTCGAAGTGTCAGTTCTTGATACGTGAGGTCCACCTCTTAGGACATGTAATCTCTGAGGGGGGAGTTGCGGTGGATCCTGCGAAGATCGTGGCAGTGCTAGCTTGGGAGCCACCTAGGAGTGTGACGAATGTGCGGAGTTTCTTGGGACTAGCTGGATACTATCAGAGATTTGTTCCAGACTTCTCCAGAGTTGCGGCACCACTCTCAACATTAACGAAGAAGGGGAAACACTTTTTTTGGTCAGAAAAATGTCTGCAGAGCTTCTAGGAGCTGAGACATAGATTGACCAGCGCGCATATCTTGAGGTTACCGGAGGAGGGATTAGGGTACGTAGTTTACTACGATGCATCAGGGACCGGACTCGAATGTGTCCTGATGCAGGAGTGGGCCGTGATCTCCTATAGATCACGTCAGTTGAGGTAGCATGAGTAGAACTACACTACCCATGACCTGGATTTAGCAGCAGTGGTCTTCACTCTAAAGATGTGGCGACACTATCTGATAGGTGAGCTCATTACAGTCTATTCTGGCCATCAGAGTCTCAGGTACATCTTCTCTCAGATGGACCTGAACCTGAGACAACGGTGATGGATCGAGTTCCTCCAGGACTATGACTTTGAGATAGTTTATACTCCTGGAAAGGGGAACGTGGTAGCCGATGCTCTCAGCAGGAGGATGGGAATTTAGCTACTTGGGGAGGCGACAGAGTAGTTAGCCGCTTTGTAGATATCCTTTGTGGATAGAGATGGAGCATCCTTCCTTCAGTCACTCACAGTCACTCCTCTACTACTGCAGCGGGTCAGAGAGGCACAACGTGGGGACGCCGACTGTGAGAGGCGGCGTGCGTAGATATCCTCAGGACAGGCACCTGATGGTTTCTCCTTAGGAGGGTAGCAAGATGTCCTTTTCAGAGGACGTACCTTGGTACTAGTTGCTTTGCGGGAGGGGGTGCTGAAGGAGTTTCACACTTTCCCTTTGGCGGTACATCCTGGAGTGGCGAAGATGTACCAGGATCTCAGACGACAGCACTGGTGGCCGGGCATGAAGAAGGCTGTAGCAGATTTCGTTTCTAGATGCCTCACCTGCCAGCAGGTGAAGGCAGAGCACCAGGTACCAGCAGTCTTGGTACAGCCCTTGGAGGTCCCGATGTGGAAGTGGGGTGGCATATTTATGGACTTTGTGACCGGACTTCCACACACTTCCAGAGGTCACGACTCCATTTGGGTGATTGTCGACCGACTCACCAAGTCGGATAACTTCTTACCCATCAAAGAGCAGGGCTCATTGGAGAGCTTGGGATGTCTCTATGTTCAGGAGATTGTATGACTACATGGTGTTCCATCATCTATCATCTCCGATCGAGATGCTCACTTTACTTCCCGGCTTTATAAGGGGTTATAGGAGGCATTCGGGATGCAGCTACGTCTGAGTACCACCTTTCACCCTCAGATTGATGGTCAGACTGAGAAGACCATACAGACTCTCGAGGACATGCTCCGTGCATGTGTCCTCGACTTTGGTCACAGCTAGGAGGACCACTTACCCTTGGTGGAGTTCGCGTACAACAACACCTACCAATCCACCATCGGGATGGCACCATACTAGGAATTGTATGGCCGACCTTGCAGATCACAGCTGTTCTAGACAGACCCTGGGGAGTCAGCACTTGTGGGACCGAAGATGGTCCAGGCCACAACAGAGAAGGTCCATATCATCAAGGAGTGGATGAGGACAGCTCAGAGCTGGCAGAAGTCTTATGCTGACAGGAGGCGGAGGCCACTGGAGTTCGAGGATGGCGACCACGTCTTCTTGCGGGTCTCACCTCGACGTGGACTACAGAGATTTGGCCGAGGCGGCAAGTTGTCTCCATGCTTCGTCGGACCGTTCCAGGTCCACCTTACCCTCGAAATAAATCATTTTTAAGCCATTAGAAACCGAAAATTATTTTATTATAAAATAATATTTCAAGCTTTTCATAAAATGACCCTCAACTCTCCTATAAAATGGTACTTTCCCTTCTCTTAATTTCACACCTCCAAAGCCATTTGGCTAGGCCAAAACCTACCCAAATGTTCTCAAATTTCGTCACAGAGGCCTTATTAGGTCAGAAATACAACATATGTATCCCTTTTGATCAAATCAAACAGAAGAACCCAAAGAAGAGGTAAGTATTTCATCACCTCCATCATGTTCTTTTATTCTTCCACTTCCTATTTCTTTGTTGTTTCCATTATAAAATAATAACTCTAGTATCTTATAGATAATGTGATATTATTATAAAAATGTTACAACCATATTTATTATTCTATTTATCATATGAATGGAAAAGTCACCATACGTGCGTACATACAGTTTATCATCTCCACATCGTGGTGTAGTTTGTTATTAAAACACATTATTATTTGGATGGGAATAATAATGAGTATAACTGCTGTAAATAATAAATATAACATGTTAATTATTCTTTATATATGATATATCATCCAACTACATACGATTTCACCATCAATATAATGATATTGTTGCCCGTACGTACATACGAATTATCGTCTCCACGAATGCGATGAGATTCATTCCACATCGTAATCATTTAAGAATAATTTTCATTTTATGATTAAAAATAATGTTTAAGTACATAATATAATTCTGGATATTAATAAAATATATCCTATATATAACTAACATGGCTTACATAACCGAGTATATAAAGGAAAATAGATCAGTTATCACCCAAAACGATGATACTACTAAAATATTATTAACAATGAAACATTATCAGATCATATATAATATCATATTTATGTATATAGTTTTTTTTATAATTTAATAATTATTATTTAACTATTATACAGGAGGTTAACGTACCCTCGACTAAGAAAAAGTACAAGGTAAGGGTAAATTCTACAATCTCTTTACTTATCTGAGGTTATTAATAAGTAAGTATCTACTGGGACCTCTTTATCATCCACATCAGTGTTTTCATAAAAATGTAATTCAAAACATTCTTACTATTTACTAGACTATGGGTTGAAGTAATTTATACCTTTATTTTACAATATATGTTTTTAAAGTAATCCTTCCATCATTTTCCAAACAGCGTGCTTTATAACCATTTCGAAAAAATTAAGGTATGAATGTATTTTTTTTTAACTTATACGGAGGGTGAGGCTATTTTCTATCATGATAACATCATCGAAGATTCCCATACAAGATTATAGGAATATTTTAAAAATAAATGTTATCTTTTATAATTATATTGCTTTTAAATGATTTCAAATTAAAATATATTTCCCTAAAAAAGTTTTGATTTCATCTATGTCAAAATCCTTTGATGGATTTTAAACTTATTTGAAGTTGATTTATTATGATACAAAACATCCATATTGTATTGAAGGTTTTTGTGATATTTTTTACTATGGACGTGTTATTTTTAAACCATTCATAGTTTATGGATAAATTATTGAAATTTTGTATGCTAGTTTTAATACAAATGTTTATGTTATGTTTGATCCTTTTCATATGAGGAATACATTGGACTTATTTAGTGATGGATGAAGCCCGCTAAAGCTCTTCAATGCATTGGTAGGTATCATTAGACAAACTAGTGTCTTCGCATAGGGCCATGAAAAAATCTTATTTGTAGTCTTGGCACAAGGCCTTGACTTTTTGGTTATGATGTCTGTCATTATCCATTCCTTCATTATGAAAGTGGATATTGATATTTCATGTGATTATTTGACTAGTAGAATATCCATGTGAATAAGTAAATGGAATTATTTGATTTTATCTTTTCCATATTATACTGAAGTTTATTTTTAAAAGTATTTTGTTTTAGTCTTATATATTTCTTTAAATGTTTATGCTTATTTATGAATGTTTTTGCTATATTATAATTTTTACTGAGCATCTGAGCTCACCCCTTTAAATGTTTTATATTTTCCAAGATGTGATGAAGTATTTTATGTTTGACCTGTAGGGATAGGCTAAGGATATAAGTGTATTCAAAAGAGTAAAAAATGTTGTCAATGTTTTTATTGCATGATGTAATGTAAAACTTATGAATGTATCTAGTACTTCCAAGGCTACTAAACTGATTGGTCTTTCAAGACATGATTCCTTGTATCATTCCAATGTTATATAATAATGCACTGACTCTGGGTAACTAGGTTTGGGGAATTACAGTTGGTATCAGAGAAAGTTTAGTACCAACCATGGAAGGAAGATTTATAAAAACACTGATTAGAGAACAATACCCTAAGATAGACATTGAGGATTAGTATAGAATAACATCATAGAATTTTTGTACTGTAGATATTTAGTGAGTTTTCAAAGCAATACATCTTTATCTGGATACGAGCAGGTAGAGGTGGATCTAGTACATATGTTCCTAGGTGTAAAACATGAAAACACCGCTTTGAGCTTGACTCGAACGGGGACTGGTGCACGATAATCGTCTTTGCTGCACTCTTGGTTACGACACTCTCAGGGGATATGCTTAGGATAATTCTCATTTTATTTAAAAACCATTATGAACGGTTTATGAGTATATACTTCTTCAATGAAAACAGTTTTATGATAATGGATTATATCCATAAATTTTTCAATTTATGTTAACAATTTTACAAGTTTTGAATTATGTATTGCAATTCATAAACTAATCTAGTATATTCCATTGTTTAGAAATGGCACCTAGTGGGAGGAATAGAAGCCATATCAACCCACATAATCCATGCATTGAATCTGGGTAATTGGGGTCGGGGTGTTACATATATAAATATTCCATCAACTCTATTAAGTCTCACTTTAATTATATGATATTTGTAAGGGGATTTTCTTTTAAAATCTTCTTTTAAAATTCTCTTTTACAAAAATCAAAAGTAATGTATTTATGTAGTTATTCATGTTGTGTGATTATGTTCTAATTATTTGGAATTTTTTATGATGAAGTTTGGGACCTATATCTCTCTAAAATTCATTGGGTATGTGTAAGTCGTAGGTTGGTCGTATGGTTACTCCAACTATAATAGTGGTGGTTACACAATAAGGTAGTTGTGAGGGTTACATTGCAAGGTAACCGTGAGGGTTAAAAATCATAAGGTAGCTATGAGGGTTACGGGATTTTGTAAGTAATTCCCCAATATAAATTTATGGTTCTATTTATATTCTTTATGTTTTATGAAAATCTCATGGAAATATCATGTTTCACAAATTAAGAATATTTGGATGGAAATTATATCTTTTGTAAAATGATTTCATACGTTTACAATTATTCATAAACTAATGTTTTATTTCTTTATTTTTATATCCCTTGCAGATATTTTTGTGCTCATTCCATGTTTTTAAATAATTTAGGTTCAAATGATGTGTAACATAAATAAGGAATATAAGTTAAATGTTATGAATATTTTTCAAATAAAACATGTTTTATTTGAAAAGTTTAATATTTTGGAAGAAATGGATGCTATTTTGGTGGTATATTCTCTATATTAATGGGGAATTTTATGTATGTATTGTATCCCAATTCTCTAAAACACTAAAATTGCAAAGATCATCAATGTGAAAGGAAAATATTTCATGACTAAAATTCAAGAATATGTAATGTAATAGAGACAAGTCACGCTACTGGAAATTGGACTATTCACGATGGGTTATTGGTGATGGGATCCCATTGAAAAAACCCTTTTACGATGAGGGCCCATCGTAAATAGCTCATTGCAAAAAACAGCGTCGCAATTAGTATTTATTAGGACCAGCGCATCACAAAAAATATCACTTGCGATAGGAAGTGGGCCTGTCGCTAATAGATGTCTAATTAAATACATTATTTATACAAGAACCTATAGCAACGGTCCTGTGGGAAAATGTATTTACGACCGGATAACATCCCGTCACAAATAGCATATATATTATAAACCTTTTGTGACTGTCCCATTGCAAAAAAACTTACTGTGATGATAAAGAAACCTGTCAAAAAAAACATTTAAAAATATATATAATCTATTTATGACGAGACCCCAATCGCAAAAGGCCATGTCAATAATACATAATATAATAAAAACTAATAATAATATTATTAAAATAATAAAAAATATTAAAAATATTAATATTCTTAATATTTTCAAATAATTAATAAAATAAAAATAAAATAAAATTATGATTAATGAAAAAAAAATATTAATATTATTAAAATAAAGAAATACTAAAATATTAAAATTCTCAATATTAAGAAAAAAATAATAAAAAATCAGAAAATACTATTATTATTACTATTATTAGTAAAATTAACAAATTATAAAATTTTGGCTGTGAGAGTAGAAAGACTTTTGGCAATGATTTTTTTGATGATTTTAAAAAGAGTGTTGATAAGAAAAACGGGTCTAAACAGGTGAATCCCATATGCATTATCAACTTTCGAGATTAAGTTGAGAAACTGAGCATTTAGGGTGTGACGGAGAACCCCATTGGTGAAGAAGGTTTTTACAATTTTACAAACATCAATCTGAATCACATCCCAATAATGCCGAAAAAATCCATTGTTGAAGTCGACAGGGCATGAAGCACTGTCAGGATTCAGACTAAAGATGGTGTATTTGATTTCATGATCCATCAGAGAGTTGATTAGGAAGGAGTTTTCCTTATCATTGATCACGATGGGAATGATCTCAGGTAGGAGGTCTTTGTTTATATCAAGACCATTGAAAATGGTTTTATAGTGGGAGATGATATGATGAACGATGTCATCCTCTTTGTCAAGGAGCCTATACACATCGATTAAAAGGGTTAACGTCCTGTAGGTCTTCCTAATTATTTTTAGAGAATTGTAGAATTTAATGTTTCTATCACCATGTGTTAACAATTTAGCTTTGAATACTTTTTTTCTCATTTTTTCTTTGAATGTGTGTAGGGATTTAAGTTTGACCACAATGTTTTGTCCATGAGTATGATCACTGTTGTGTTCATAATTGGTGTTTGTGTTTTGAAGATAATTGAGATCCTCCTTAAGAATCATGATTTCATTATCAATTTTTTTCTCTTTAGAGCTGCAGCATATTTTTAGAGTCTATTTTAGATGTTTTAATTTTAGACTACAGTCAAGGAAATCATTGTTATGAGACATTGAGAACCAAAAGTTTTGAATGATATGAGAGCACTCATCATTAGAGAACCAAGAATTTTTATATATAAAAGGCATGAAGGGTTTCATGTCTTTGGTGGAGACATTGTCCGGGATGGGGTGATGTTCAGAGTTCAGCTTATAAAGGGTAATACTGGAGATTGTGTCCCATTTATCTAAGGTTGGGGGATTCGTGAAGGCTTTATCCAGCTTAGAGAAAACTACTTTGGTGTAGTGTCTTATATGCCATGTGTATATTTCACCAGTGATATTGATCTCTATGAGGTTGTTGTCATCTATTGAGGTTTTAAATTCTCCAATGGAACTAGAAGTGTGAGAGGGTCCAATTTTATAGCTTGAGTTGAGAATGGAATTAAAATAAACCATAATAAACCAGGGTTCATTAATATTAGTTCCAAGGTAATATAGGTCCTTCCAAATCATTTTTCATTCTTAGTATATATTCTTAGCATAGACAAATGAGAATAAAATATGTGTGTCGTCAATATTAAAATTGCAAGTAAGAATCCGATCAGAGATATTATAGACACTAATATTCTGCAAAGAGAAATGCGAGAAAATCCATAAAGATTGTGCTTGAAGGTTATTAATGATTGCACCAGTAAAAAAGAATTGGAAATATGATTCTAAATAGAGTTACCAGCTCTAGTAGTTTAGACCTCACTATCTACAGGTAGAGAGAGAGTTGTACCTAATGCCTGTGAAGCAGCTGTATACTACTTATTGATTCTGTCTAGTTCTGGACATCACTGCATTTGGTCCACAGAGCACTTCATCACCTTCATGGACATAGTATCATGTACTGATAATTTTAAAACATGATCTACCAATTCAGGTGACATGACATCAGTATAACAAGGCTTATTTAGTGTCTCAACGCACCCAGAAGTGGGAGAATTGCTTATAGTGTTAGAGTGAGTCGGGAAAATAGAATTTGTTTCACCATTTTTCATTTTAATTTCATTATTTGGGCATAGAGATGTTCATTTTTTATCAGTTTTCATTGATTAATCCGTAAGTTTTGGGGTTGTAGGTTTCATGTTACAGGACATCATGGAAACAAAATTAAAATCATTGATAATAGGGTGAAACCCATTAGAAGAGGTATTTGTAATAGTTGATATTCCTGTATCATGTTATTTTTTGTTGATGACATCATATTTTTTCTTTCAGGGGGATAAAATAAATATTCTAAAACTTAAAAATGTGCTCTCACCCTATGAAGCGGTTTCCAGTTAGACCATTAGTTGAAACAAATCTTGCATCTTTTGGGGAATAATTTCCATCCTAGTAAAAAATGTAACGTTATCAGTGACCTGGGTCTGAAATAAGGTTCTCTCCCCTTCACATATCTTGGTGTTCCCATTTTTTTGGTTAGACCCAAATCTTGTCACTTTGTGACTATCGTCAACCATGTTCTAAATCAGCAATCCTCTTGGAAGGGGAAATATATCTCTATGGTAGGCAGGACATGCCTTATTAAATCCCCTTTTATCTCCAAGGTGGTTTATTCCATGATGTTCTATAAATGGCTAGCTGGACTCATTAAAAAAATGAACACCACCATGAAGAACATTATCTGGACCAGTAGCATTCTAGAAAGAAAACATGTGACTGTTCCTTGTTCAACTTGTTGCAAACCCATCGAAAATGGTGGTATTGGTATTAAAAATATCAAATACTTTAATGAATCCCTTCAAGCGAGGCTAAATTGGAAAAGTTTTCACAATACCATTGAAGTTGTTTCCTTTCTAAAAAATAGGTTTCTTGACAAATGTAAAACGGGAAACTCGAACTTCATTAGCTCATCAATATGGCCTTCCATCAAACATTCCTTTACCAACATTTTTCATAACTTTAGATGGATGGCATCCATAGATTCCTCCATGAAATTTTTGTTGGATAACTGGACTAGAATACCTTTAATTTCCACGATGACTCCTAATCAAACACATGATAATACCAACAGTTCTATCCGAGACATCTTAAACTCCCAATATGATCACCTTCCTAAAACTATTATGAATTTCATTGAACACTACTCTTTCTATCACACCAATGATTTCATAACTTATGAACCCGTTCATAATGATATTCTCAGCTCAAATTTTTTTTACAATCAGTATTTATATAGCTCTGATAACGACGAAATTTGGTTAAAACATTTTAACAAACCTTGGATAAAACCATAGAGATTCAACCTCATATGGTGTCTTGCTCACAACAGAGTACCCACTGATCTTTGCCTTTAATCTTTTGGCATCCATCTCTGCTCTAAATGAAAAATATGTAATCAACATAAGGAATATGGTAACCACCTCTTTCTCTCATGCACTACTTCTTCTCCTCTCTAGAACTATATTCTTGACATTTTTTACTACATTTGGTTGAGTCTTAATTCTATTGAAGCTCAACATAAAAAATTTTCAGAAATGGATGGATCTCTGCAAATCAGGAACCTCTTTCATGATGTGGTTACCGAGCTACACCATGTAATCTGGTATGATCGGAATTCTATTATTCATAATAATTACTCATTTAACCAAAATTCAGGTTGGATGAGGATCCTCATTGCCATACAAGAAGCTACCTTGATTCCAGAGATACATTTCCATAAAACCACACATGGATTTGTGATCAGGAGGCGTCTAATGATTAAAGGCAACTTCTGTCAGCTGCATCACACTCTTGAGGTGTTCTGGAGAGGCCCTTCTACTTGGATAGATCAAGATCAATATTGATGGCACCTCCAAGGGAAATCCAGGACCTGCAGGGTGTGGTGTTGTTTTCAAAAATCCCCATGGTCAGATACATGGATACATCATGGGAAAATTTGGCATTTCCACCTCCCTTGAAGCTAAGATGCTGGGCTTGATACATGCCATTTCTTTATCGAAACTCTTTGGTTGTAATAACCTCTGGATCAAATGTGACTTGACGACTATCTTTCAAGAAATTTGGAATGGCATTATTCACCTTGCATGGCTGATTACTACCCGCTGGATGGAATGATTCTTTTCCCTTAGCGATCTTAACTATAACATCACACATGTTTATTGAGAAGCAAACATGGTTGCACATGTTCTGGAAAACCTGAGAGTCAATCAGGACATTACTTTGTTTAAAGACCTTCAAATTTCTCTTCTTTCCTTTCATGAAAAAAATTATAATATGATCCCATTTTTTAGACTCTTGTAAACATTCTTTTTTAATAATATTTGTTCTCTATTCATTTTTGACCAAAGTGTCACCTATAAAAAAATATTAAAAAATATAATACTAATAATAAATATTAATTTATTAAATTATTAAAAATACTAAAAAAATATTCAATATTCACACATATATAAAAGACAAAAACTGTAAAAAGTTCATAATACAAAAAATCTTCAATTCAAATGTTTTTAACAGAACAAAAAATCACTGGGTGGATAGTCTTCTAGAGGAACTACAAGAGCTGGAGGAGATGGTGGAGGGAACTCCATTACAAAACTATGAGGCAGATGGTGCTTGTACTCCATCTGATCATGTTGCTGCTGCAGGCATAGACGCATGTCCTCCTCATGTTGCTGCTCCTGTGGCTGACACATCTCTTCCTGCTGCTTCTATAAACTCCCTATAAGCATTGTTTAAGTTCACAACTGCTCCTAATACTGTGATCCAAAAGATGATGACTCTCCACAAGCTCCTCTAGAGCTAGATTCCAACATCGCAGCAGTACCATAATAAGTCCCAGGAATCAAATGAGAGCTGATACCAACTACACAGCCCTTCTCGAAGGCATACTAAGTCGCTTGCATACATGTTGTGTCATTGAAATGGTGGGCACTAGTCTGATCAGCCATCCGGGTATGACTCTGAGCCCATGTCTGAGAGGTCACGGCCTCATATGACTCCATCAGTTTTAATTTAAAATTAAAATAGTGAAAATATTATATGCAGTTAATTTTCAAAATAATAAATAAATAATACTGACCATAATCTGACGTTGGGGATCACCTCTAATATCTCCAGTGGCTGGATCACTGTACAACCTCCGATAAAAGTCGTACAAAGTAATATCAGGATGCTCGAATACCTATATGAATATAAAATAAACAAATTATATGTAATGTTATATAAAATATTTAAAAAAGATACTTACCAGATGCACTCTATGTGTAAAAAATGTACGGCTACCAGCTCGATGTGTCACCTCCTATCTTCCTCAATTTTGTTGGCCCAATGAAGATCTCCTCTGAAACCCACAACTCAAACAGTGTGAACATAATCTATCTGACACATGATATGAAATGTACATTGGTTGATGGGCTCTATATGACTCATAAATTATTTTCTCTCCTAGTTTCTTAATGGTTGTCCTTCTCAAATTTTTCAAAAACTAAAGTAAATGCTCACGCATAGACATATCCCATGCCTCGTGGATAGCTCCACTCATGCTTTCATTGATAGGATACTATAAACCCTAAAAATAATTTATAATATCATGTTATTAATGAAATAAATTTCTAAATAAAAATTATTTATTTATGCACCATCCAATGATTGAACATTCCAATCCACACATCAATGGAAATTTGTTCTCATGTGATCCATGGTTGAGTAATATAATTGTGAAAGATAGTGCTCCCATGTCTAACAGCTACATGCACAAAAATATGAAAAAGAAAAAATAATCAAACAATTAGTATATAAATAACTTAGCGAAAGATAACTAAAATACACATGTTATCATACCTCTGCATGTGTGGATCGAAACTAAGATGTGGACACCACTCAGGGATAGGATCATGAATCATAAGTCATGAAAGACCGTGCCCCCTCTACATACCCCCTAAACTGCCAATAGCCTGAGGGTTAGATGATCTAAAATCCTCCTCATCCAAAGGTAGCTCAGCCTCCTCCAACTCACAAAGTAGATCAGGGTCTATCTGAAACACAAAATGATTGTTGTTAGCGGATAGTTGAAAATAACTATTATATATAGATATATATTTGTTATGATTATTACCATCATTTAAATGTTTCAATATTCACCTTCATCATCATCTTTATATCTGATGATGTAAATGTCTTCATATTCATCATCTGCATCATCAATATCCAAATGAGATTCGGTTTCATCATCTCTTTCCATTTCAAATTCATTTGTAACATCATTAACATCACTTTCACCATCAACCCTTAATTATGGGGTGTCATCATCGATATTAATTTCTCTTTGTGAAAATGATAGATTTTGAGTAGTCTCTTGAAAAATATCAATTCCTTGTACTTCATCAGAACCACATTCAGTTTGAGTAAACTATTTTTTCCAAGATTTCATTTTTTATGCTCCACTAATCACTCTGCTATCTTGAAGTAGAACAGTACTTTGCGTAATATATTTAATCTACCTATTGATCTAGTAAAAATGGTTCATTCACTTCAAGAAAACTTTTAAATTTAATATTGACGATTCCATGAATCGGATGAACACGCAATCCTCTCTCAGTATCTAACCATTGATATTTAAACACTATTATGTAATTTTATCCAAGACAACATAATTCAGTAATTTTATCTATCATGCCATAAATGTAAAATTTAGTTCCTCTGTGATGTGATCCTCTCAAGAAAACTCTATTGTTCATTTTTTTATTCCCCATATGCATGTTTATGAAATCGAAAACCATTCACCACATATTAATTATAAGTTTTAACCATTTTGGATGGTGGGTAACTCAATATACACAGTCATTTATCAATTTTATCAGCATGTGAAGACACCTGAAAATTTATAAAACAATTATCAATATAATATATAATAAAACAAATTGATATGTTAAACCATCAATAATTTATGTTACCAGTTTTTTAAACAATTGAGAAAAATATATTTGTCGGCGTTCTTCAAGAGAAGTTGTTGTAATTTGTGGAAGTTGTTTCATGATATGCTTACCATATAACTTATAAATATAATAATTATACGTATTTTAACATAAATTATAGAATATTTGATAGAATCAATCACAGTAAAAATGATTTCATTTCTTCATAGTTGAGCAAAACATATGTATGAGCTCTGTGATGTTCATCATTTGAAATCCATCATTCATGAACTCCACCAAATCCATGATCTCGCTGATTAAAAATTGTTAACTGATTGTCTATTTCATAATCAGCATTCCCCTTGTTAAATCCCATGTGGTTGTGTTTTGAGGGATATTCAGATTCAAAATAATGAGAGTAGAAAAAATAAATTTCATCTTACAAATAAGATTCAGTAATTAAGCCTTCAATTGATGCTTTGTTATGTACTTTTTCCCTCAATTTTTTCATGCATCTATCGAATGTGTACATCCATCGAAACTGTACCGGACCTCCACATTTAGCTTCATGTGGAAAATGAAATATCAAATGTTCTATTTATTTAACTAAAGCCGGTGGAAAGATTTTTTCCACCTTACATATAATGACAACAACATCATCTTCCAGTTTACTTGTTTCATTATATTCTATTGTCGCTAAACAAATGTATTAAAAAAATATGATATGTCTATTATCGAATCCCAAATCATAGAATTCAATAAACCTTAAAAATCAATCAGCATAATCCTTTCCATTATAACATGAAAATCATGACTTTTTAATCTGGTAATATGACAATTTTTAACACATAAACCCAAATTGGAAGCATAGCCCTCTAGAAGTATTAAATCATTAATCCACTAACAAAATAATTAGTGACTCTCTTTTGATAGTGTATAAGCTGCTTTTGGCTTCATTAACCTCTATGATCTGGAATTTTGAAACAGTTCATGTTCTGGTTGTCTGTAAATTTGGGAAAGATATAATCGTGCCTTTACATTTTCTTTGGTCTGACCTGGTTTATCCAAAACTGTATGAAATAAATTATCAAAACAATTCTTCTCAATATTCATGAAATCCAACATGTGGAAGGACAAAAAATCATACCAATATGGAATATCCCTAAAAATGCCATGTTTTATCCAACTATGCTCTTTCCCAAAGCCATGAATTTTCTATTGGTTTAATATTGGCCCGAATTTGATGGGAGGTAATGAAAATACAACTGAGATTAAATCTATACCGAATATCATTTCTGGAGTTTCATCCCTTTTAGTTGTTCCTTTTCTGAAATGATATTTGTTCCTCTTCAAAGGAAGACCGGTTTGAAGAAATATGTGATGAAAGTCAAAATAGAAATGTTTTTTCCATTTATGATCATAATGTCTTTGTTGTCTTTCATAATGTAAGGGCATGATTTAGGGCCATGTGTACTCCAGTCAGATGACATGCTATATGTCTGGAATTCACTAATCGTCCACATCAATGCATCTTTTAATATGAAATTGTGTTTCGCAGAAAAATCATATGAACTAACATCATTACTCCAAAATGAATTTAACTCATCTATAAATGGTTCAAAATGAACATCAATATTCTTTTTAAGATGCCCTGGAATTAATAACGTCAAAAAGATATAGGGCTCCTTAATCAACATATATTGAGGTAAATTGTATGGAGTTATAAATAAAGACCAACATGAATATTGACTACCATAATAATCAAACAGTCAGAAACCATCAGTAGAAAGACCCAATCGCATGTTTCGGGCTTCTAAAGCAAAAGACGGATACAGTCGGTCAAAAATTTTCAATGAATCACCATCACAAGGATGATTCAATCTTTTATCAGTTGAAATCTTGGTTTTGTGCCATAAAATAATTGAAGTTGTGTTCTAAGACATAAACAAACACTGCAACCAGGGTGTAAGGATGAAAAATATCAACTGTTTAATAGGAATCGATCCAGACTTCCCCAATTGATCTTCTTTATACATATTTTTTACACATGTGGGACAACTATCCAATGACTAATTTTCACCAGAATATAAGATGCAATCATTTTCACATGCATGACTCTTTCGATAACTAAGGACCAGATTAAGAACCAACCTCTTCATCTCATAGTAATTTGCAGGCAACACATTTCCTTCAGGTAACTGTTTTTTAACCAAAGAAAATATCTGATCAAAAGAGTTATTTGGAAATGTATTATCTGATTTAATAGCTGTAAATTTTTATTCCACTTATAATTTTCTTATCTTGCAACCAAGATATAATGCATTCTCATCAGACCTCAACAACTAATAAAATTTGGATGGTGCCAACTCAAAAGTTAAATCAATAGCATCCTGAGTTTAAATTTGTTGAACATATGGACCTGCAAAATCATTTAATAAATTTAGAAACTGTGATGGATCTAGAATAAAGTTATTAGTATCTTCTTTGGAACTGCATTCACTGTGTTGATACCAAAAAACATAATCTAGTTGAAAACCAAACCGCAAGAGATGTCCCCCAACCTTGTCAAATGTGACAAACTTTCTCAGAGAAAGTTTTTTATAAGGACACTTAATTGTGCCTTCTGAAGAAAATTCTAGTTTTGATGATGAAAATGATAAGAAATATTCAACAACCTTAATATATATAGGATTTAAACTAGAACCGTTTGGATTTCTATGTTGATTTATTTAAGTGTGATCATCTAATAAGGACTTATGTCGACTTCCTTGTCCAATATTTTTCGTCAAAATATAAAATAATTTCTGTTTTTGAATAATTTGAAATTAGAAAAACACTATACAAAAAAAAGAAGATAAATAATTACAACTACTTCTTAATAATTACCATTAATTATGGGTGACACAATTTCTAGTGGATTGATAACTACTCTTTTTTCTAACGACTCATTTACTTGCAACTTTTTGACACTGAAATCACAATGAAGAATCTACTTAGAGGTAGGATAATTCATTCTCATGCATACAAGAATGCATAAGAATATATCCGAGAAGATTCTACATTGTTATTTCAGTGTGAAAAAGATGCAAGTAAATGAGTCATCGGACAAAAGTTCCCCCTTTTTGTCAATGAATCTTTTTATTGTAACTGTCACCACATGAAAATATTATGAAAAAAGTGGTCCTACAAATGCATATTCAAACTCGTGCATACGATATTGGATATGAATACGTAGAAGCATAATTTTCATAATGTTTTTAGTCGGTGAGAGCTAAAAGGAGAACAGTCATCGAGCAAAAGGAGTTTCGTCAATCCACAGAAAATTTTTCCAAGTTATTACAATTTATTACAATCTATAAAACTTGATTTTATTGATAATTATTGCTAATTATTTTTAATTATTGCTATTTATTTCTATTTATTGCTAATTATTGATAATTATTAATAATTATTGCTAAATATTGCTATTTATTATTATTTATTGCTAATTATTACTATTTATTACTAAGTATTGCTGCTGATTTCTAATTATTTCTATTTATTACTAATTATTTCTATTTATTATTTTTTATTTCTAATTATTTCTAATTATTGATATTTATTACTAATTATTGCTAATTATTGCTAATTATTGTTATTTATTGTTAATTATTGCTAAGTATTGCTAATTATTGGTAATTATTGCTAATTATTTATAATTGTTGCTAATTATTTCCAATTGTTTCTAATTACCTCTAATTATTGCTATTTATTGCTGTTTATTTCTATTAATTGCTAATTATTGTTATTTATTACTATTTATAACTATTTATTTCGATTTATTGCTAATTATTAGTAATTATAGATAATTATTGCAAATTATTGCTAATTATTCCTATTTATTACTAATTATTACTAATTATTGCTAATTATTGCTAATTATTGCAGTTAATTCTAATTATTTCTAATTATAGTTAATTATTGTAATTATTGAAATTTATTGAAATTTATTGCAATTTATTGCAATTTAGCGCAATTTATTGCAATTTACTACAATTTATTGCAATTTACTGCAATTTATTGCAATTTACCGTAATTTATTTCAATTTGTTACTATTTATTACAATTTATTACTATTTATTGTTATTTATCGCTATTTATTGTAATTAATTGCTATTTATTGCTAATTTTTACTAATTTTTGCTATTTATTGCTATTTATTCAAATTTATTGCTAATTATTCTTATTTATTGTTATTTATTGCTAATTATTAGTATTTATAGCTAATTATTAGTATTTATTACTATTTATTACTATTTATTTCTATTTATTAATATTTATTTATATTTATTACTATTTATTACTAATTATTATTAATTATTAGTATTTATTAGTATTTATTATTATTTATTACTATTTATTACTATTTATTACTCTTTATTAGTATTTATTTGTATTTTTTATTATTTATTAGTATTTATTTCTAATTATTAATAATTATTACTAATTATTACTAATTATTACAAATTATGGCTATTTATTAGTATTTACTAGTATTTATTAGTAATTATTACTATTTATTACTAATTATTACTAATTATTACTAATTATTACTAATTATTACTATTTAGTAATATTTATTACTATATATTACGATTTAATTTTATTTATTACAATATATTACTGTTTATTACTATTTATTACTATTTATTACTATTTATTACTATTTATAACTATTTATTAATAACTATTACTAATTATTACTAATTATTACTAATTATTACTATTTATTACTATTTATTACTATTTATTACTATTTAGTACAATTTATTACTGTTTATTACAATTTATTGTTGTTTATTACTAATTATTACTAATTATTAATAATTATTACTAATTATTATTAATTATTACTATTTATTACTGTTTATTACTATTTATTACTATTTATTAATATTTATTACTATTTATTACTTTTTATTAGTATTTATTACTTTTTATTAGTATTTATTAGTATTTATTTCTATTTATTACTATTTATTTCTATTTATTGGTATTTATTAATATCTATTAATATTTATTAGTATTTATTAATATTTATTAGTAGTTATTTCTATTTATTAGTATTTATTAATATTTATTACTATTTATTACTAATTATTACTATTTATTACAATTTATTACTATTTATTACTATTTATTAGTATTTATTAGTATTTATTACTATTTATTAGTATTTTTTACAATTTATTAGTATTTATTAGTTTTATAACTATTTAATAGTATTTATTTCTATTTAATACTCTTTATTTCTATTTATTACTATTTATTAATATTAATTTTTATTTATTATTTTTTATTACTGTTTATTACTATTTATTTGTGTTTATTAGTATTTGGTACTATCTATTGGTATTTATTAATATTTATTAGTAATTATAAAAAATCATTTAATAATTATTACTAGTTATTGCAATTTAATACTATTTATTACTATTTATTGGTATTTATTACTATTTATTAGTATTTATTAGTATTTATTACTATTTATTTCCATTAAATAGTATTTTTATTACTAATTTTTAGTATTTATTATTATTTATTACTCTTTGTTAGTATTTATTAGTATTTATTAGTATTTATTACTTTTTATTAGAATTTATTACTAATTATTACGAATTAATACTATTTATTACTAGTGCTTAATATTTATTACTATTTTTTATAATTATTACTAATTAGTGGTAATTACTATTAATTATTGAAAAATACAGCTACGAATTACTAATTACCATTATTTATTTATAGACATTACTAATTATCGTTAATAATTATTAATTTACTAATTATTAAAAAGTAATACTAATAATTAAATTTTATTATTACAAATAAATACTGATGACAAACCAATTTAAATATAACTTAATTACAACTAATCCACAATAATTAAAATTAATATAATGAAAGAAAATAAATACTAAATTAAATAAAACATAAATACCTTTACACTTGATCTCTTAAAATTGTAGGCGGCTTCACAACATCTTCGTAAAAAAGCTAACTCTCAAAAAAATTCACTCTAAAATTAGAGTTTATAGAAGTAGAGGAACAAGAAATTTGTGCAGAGAGAAGAAAAAATGAAAGGTGGTATATATAAGTTAGATTAGTTGTGATAGGACTATTAGCTATGGGAATATTGTCGCAAAAAGTACTTTTTGCGACGGGCCCAGTCGCAAATTCCTTCAGCCTCATTAATTACCGTCAGTGGTTAAAAGGTTATTTGCGACTGGGCCCATCGCAAAAAGTGACATGCTGACACACTTTTTGCGACGGACAACATCCATGTCGCAAATACCTTCGGCTGCATTAATTATAGTCGGTGATTAAAATGTTATTTTTGACGGGGCCCGTCACAAAAAGTGACTTGCCGACAAACTTTTTGCAGTGGGACAAGATCTCGTCGCAAATATGTTTTTATTGTTGTTGGTTATTTGTGACAGGACTCATCGCAAAGACCCTTCGAGTATCGAACTAGTTCCAACGGGGGATCCCCCCATTGCAACTAGGTCTTACCGCCACTCGACATTTGCGACGGGCGGTGCCAAATTGTCACAAATAGTCTTTCATGCGGTTTGGCACGCAAATCGCACCAATCCGCACGTAACTTTTTGCGACAGGGCGCCTATTCCCATCGCAAATAATTGGTTATTTGCGACGGGTTGGTCATCCAGTCGCAAATAATGGTTTCCTTTGTAGTGTCACTATACAATGCCTCACAAATATTTGTTTTATACCCTTTGTTCTAGTCAGCAACTCAATGAATGTTGGAGGTGGGACTCAAGGGTTACTACCATTTTCACTATAGGCCTTGGAGTGGTTCCCAATGAGGGTGGGTCATGAAAATGTGGTATCAGAACTTTTAGTTGAGATATTGGATGAATATTGGTGTTTGGAACAAGTGGTGATTGTATGAGATGGTTGGGATACCACACTAGTTGAGAATAGTGCATGACACGGTCCAAGGTGACCGTCGAAGACATGGGATTTTATGGTGCCCATGATCTAAAGCAAGGAATCTATTTTTATCAACAAAATATGTGAAATGGTATTGTATGCAAGGTTTAGAGAAATTATAATTTCATACATTGTGATTTTTTATGTTTTTTTAAATGGGTTTATTTTGAGAAAATAAATGCATTTTGATTATACGAATTTCATGCTATTGATCAACGAGTTTGTTAAATTGGTTATTGAGTTATCATTTGGTCACCACCTACACATATTTCAGGTTGATGAGGTTCAATAGCCTGACACATTCGAACATATGACAGTTTGCCTGACTTAGGAGGATGAGTTATGGGTGAGGACATTATAGGAGTTCATATGGTAGGGTGTAGCTAAGTTTGAGGGGAGTATATTTGATCTGGAGAAATATCATTTACTTGAAGATAATGATATTGATTTGAGTTTAATATATGATATTTATGTGTATCATGATTCATTATCAATTATCCATATGTGAGGAGAAACATAACAGTGGTGGATTCTATATTTGGGGGAGAGGAAGGTGGTAGATATCTATTGACATGATTTTTAGTGGTAGTTTCAAGTTGAGTTTCTATCATCGATGATGAGGGAAGTAGATACGTAAGAGCTTATCACCCTTTAAAATGTGATCTTGAGTGTGTAGGTACTTGGATTGTTTCTTAAGAATCTCCTTCACTTTGCCCCACATGGTTTTTCTGGTAAAGAGTCTAGAGGACGATGCTTGTCGGAGGAAATGTTCCATATAAACCAATATACAATCACCAATTTCACAATACCTACACACATGGAGATTTTTTTTAAAAAAAGGTAATTAAGAGGATACATTATCATCCATTGAAATTTCAATAGGGGGTTCATCAGAATTCATTGAACATCATGGTTTTTGGTGGTGAATCACAGGAATCGTGGTAGTGGAGGATTTGGACATCTAGGAGTTTACCTTGAATGTTTATATCTCCTAAAATAATAGGTATTTTTCTTACCATTCCCCTATTGAGAGGTATTATCCACTCTTCTTTTCCCCTGGTGGTTTTGGACAATGGCGTTCTGTCTTCTCATCCATTTTTTAGGTTGGTATGCTATGGGAGTCCATAATCCTAATCAATTACACCTTCAAAAATTTCCATAGATTCTATATTTATAGATGGTATAGAAGGCTTATGTTCCATCATGATGAGATAGATATTGTAAATGATATCCCCATGAGTTCACCGTTCATTAGGTATAAGGGTATGAGTGAAACCATGGAGACATTCATTAAGAGTGACGTAGAGGAGTGGGGTATTGAAAGATTATTGTTTTAGATTTTCTAGTAGTAGAGGGTCCAAAGATCATCTGAGGTATAATATGTTTATATTTTACCAAGGATTATAATTTGTTTGATTCTATAGAATCACACTCATTTATTTCACCAACAATATTTTGTTCCTTGGGAATCAATGTGGAGAGGCTTCCAGTGCCCCTATAATTGACTAAGATAGTTAGAGGCCAAGGATGTTTTTTTGATGTGTGGAAGGGTTGTAAGATGGTGATGTGGAAAAATCAATCATTAAATATTTCTTTCTTATTTTGATATCGATATCTAATTTCATTCCTGTAATTAATTGGTTTTACATTGTGCATGTAGTTATAGATTTATTCTGGATAAGAGTGGTGTTATATGCTGAGAAGAGTTGATGTGAAGTGCCCTTAAATGAACAATCTTATTCTATGGTATATATTTGTTTTCATTTATTTTTATTTTAGTTATAATAATTTTCATTGGGATTAGTATATATTAATGTTTCTGAGTTTCCTCAATTCATGATGGAGTTTACTGATATTTTTCATATGGATGTTGTGGATTTACGCCATCGAGGAGATATCATGTTTTGGATGTTGTTGCAGTTTGGTGACTCTCCAATTTTTATGGATCCTCATTGGATAGTGTACTCTAATTAATTGGAGTTTAGGATTAAATTTTAGGACATGATGTAAAAGGGTTATATCTTGCCCAGTGTGTTTCTTTGGGGTGATCTTATATTGTTTATAAAGATGGTGAACAATGATATGAAGTTACATATTGAATAACAGTGATTTAATCAAATGATAGTTGAGAAACACTCCTCTCTTCTAAGAATTAATGATTTGTTTGACAAGTTAAAGGGATCCATATAGTTTTTAAAATGTTGTTTTTTGGTTTGAATATCATCATATGAGGGTGAATGAGGGCGATATTTTTAAGAACACTTTCAAGTGTTGTTATGAAAATTTCATGTTTTTCTCTATTCCTTTTGGCATTATGAACTCCTCAGTATATTCATGGGACTCATAAACTCTTCTTACATGAGTTCCTAGAACATTATATAGAAATTTTCATTAATGATATACTTTAATACTAAAGATGATAGGAGTATGTTAAGCACCTTAGGGTTATTCTACTCGTCCATCAACACAATATTTTTTATGGAAGGATGTACAAGTGTAAGTTTTGGACATGGGTGGTGAAATTCATTGGAAACTTAGTGTTTTAGAAGGGAGTGACAGTGGACCCATCTAAGATCAAGGTAGTTTTTTGGGAAATTATAGAATACTTTTGAAAAGGAAAATAGTTTATTTAGTTTTTCATGCTATTTTGAAAGCATCATGTATGATTTCTCTCAAGTCATGACCTCATATACATCCTTAACCTGGAAGGGCTATGAATTTTTGAAGATATATTCATTTAAGATAGTTTTTACTACATAAAAGAGAGGATAAACAGTGGTCCCATCCTTCAACTGCTAAAGGTGGGATTGATTTTTGATTTATTCTATGATTATTCGCATATCATCCTAGGGTTTTTCATGATAAACTAGAGATAAGTGATATCATATAGGTGAATGTATTTATGTCCTTATGAGTATAGATATTCGAATAATTTTTCTATGTTGGTAGTAGTGGATTTGTATATGATTTTGTTTTGGGATGAACTCATTGATGAGTTATTTATATTCTTCACATACCACAAGACCCCAATGTGTGTGTTATTTCAGTGGGATATAAACCTACAAAATTGAATGTGTAAGGGTTCTCACAAGGACTATGATTTTGAGATATCTTATACCCCTGGTTAAGGTAATGCAGTTGCTGATGTGTTGAGCAGAATGTTAAGGGGAGATATTGTGTAAAAATATAGAGTTGTTTATAGATTGATATGAGATATATTAGTGATATGTAATGATGTGAAGGAGTTCAGTGATAGGGGTTTACTATTTTAGATGATATTGAAATCATCCTAGATGAAATGAGGGTGGAGTGTTGATGGGGAGACTCGTAGATGGAGGTGATACAAGATCATATCATCCATTTTGATACTATAGAGGGATTATTAATGGATACATAACATCCAATAATGTCGTGGGGGAGTATTTTTATAGTAATACATACTTTTTGTACATAGATATCACATCTTAACAGATGAATATCTGTTACATAACATAATGATCCATCCCAGAATATTATAGGCTTGGTAACTCTGCAAATATATATATATATATAACTTGTTTATAAGTGAAATACATTATCTCATACTAATTTCTTCATAACTAGAACCCTTATTATAAAAATCATAAATAATAACATTTTTTTAACTATGTGAAATGAAACATAAGAAAGTATGAGATCTGATTCTTACTAATATTAAAAATGGAGATATAAATGATCACATATGTGTATCATGATTATAAGGTTATGAGAACATGATACCAACATTTAAAAATAATACCCTACATATCAGAGATCATAAACATGGTAATTTAATAAATAATTTAAGTTAATAATACTTTATTCATAACGAAATAAAGTAAAATTAGACATGAGAGTGTAGTATTGGAATAAGACATATATTTTTTGAATACACAACAATGTTGAAAATCAATTCCATAATACTCAAGGATCTTTTCCAAGACTATCATAGTGGAATGGGTTCACTCCCAAAACTATCTTAGTAGTCAAGGTTAGCTACCAATACTATAATAATAGAAATATTATCTTAATTAATTGAGTTCACACCCCATTCAAAACCTTTTTGTCTCATGATATATCAATCGTTACCAAAATAATTAAACTGATATATAATTCTCGGCCCACCCATCAATCATACAGATGTGTTCCAAAATAACATAAATCATTCATCATATTATAACTCATGAAAGTCAAATGTGTTTCAAAATCATTTCATCATATCATAACCCATGTAAAATAAACTGCTTTCACAATCAATTCATTATGGAATAACCTGTGGAAAATAAATGGGTTTCATGATCATTTCATTAATTCATCATAGCGTAAACCATGAAAAAATAACTAGTTTAATAAAAAAATTCATAATAATAATAAACCATCCATTAAAATGATAAGTATGGTATCATTAGGTCATATGAATAGTAAATCATAAGAAACATCTATCACTGTTTTCATTAATAAATAAAAATATCATATAAATATCACTAAAACAATCTTGAGGAAAATATCCTTTCAATTATAAAATTATGTCTTCAGAATTTAAAAGTTTCTCAAATATTAAAGAAATAATTTCCTTTGAAAATAAATTTGTAATATTTTAATGGAATTTTTAAATCATTTATTATGGGTGATGTTCGAAAATAATGTTGATGTCGTATAAGTTAAAATACATATTCCATTCACATTTTTCATAAAAAGTCAAAATCACCATGTTTGAAAAATGAAAAGGGGATTACTTTAAATTAATTCGTTAAAAATAAAAACATGGGTAAAAATTACTTTAAAAAATATTTTTTAATAGTAAAAAAATCATCAAAATATATTTTTTAGAAAATATATTTTAGAAAAAAGACTTTTGACTAAAGATAGAAAAAAATTTAGTTTTTCTTGAAAAAACATTATTTTAGAATATTGAGTAGATAAAGAGAAAGAAATTAAATTAAATAATTTATTTCCAAAAAATAACTATAGGACAATAAATTTCATGGGTTTTTATAGAGGTAGATCATAATATTTCATCATTATAAGAAGAATTATAAACAATCTCAATAAACAATGAGATTGTATCATAAAACCCATACTGATTTGGTAAATTTTGAATCAGAAACCCCACAAAAGAAATAACCTTGGATAGATATGTATATTACATTATTTTCATTATAATAATCATAATAGTCATTCAAGGGTAAAATATACACCGCATAAAAATGGTGAATATAGAATGTGTCCCTTGAAAATAATAGCGAGACAAAATTCCCTTACCTCAAGTATCAAATTTCGTCAAACACGTTTGGATGTCATGTATAATAAATAAATATTTATTATAAATATATTTAATAAATATTATCATATATATAATACCGTATATTATTTAATAATAACATTTTATAACTCATTTATTAATTTTTTTTATTAAAATCGCTATTCTGGATGATAAATGCTTTGTTTTTTATGTATGTTTTGGTTTGATAGTTTTTGTCATTATAATTTGATTATGGTTCCATAATCTCCAAAATGTTATTAATGATAAAAATATCATATATATTCACTATTTAAATATTTATAGTAATCCAAAAAATGAATATATAAAAAAAATGAATTACATTATTCATGGAAATGGGAGGTTTTATGTATGCATGAACGTTTTTTTCATTTTTTTGAAAAATAGAAGGAAAAAAAGATAAATTTTAATTCAACTTTATATAATATTTTTAGATAATATATATAATATATATTAGTTTAATTATCCTTATTACCATTCATGTAAAAAAATGAAAAACATATTGCATCGCTTCATGGAGGCGGTACACCACACTTGTGCACAAGCGGAATTATCATTTTTAATGGACTTGAATGTAAGAAGGTTTATATGGTATTATAAATATGGGTGTATAATTATGTTATATATATCATATATATACTTTAAATATATCATTATATCCATTCGTGAGAGGCGGTGATAGAAAATTAATTACATTAGTTCGTGAAGTGGTAGTCTTTTGTACACATGATCAACATTTTTGTTTCCCATTTTATATACTATGATATGGACACAAGATAGAAAAATAATATAATAAAATATAAATATATCTAATATAAATAATCTTTTATATAATAATATTTTAATAATATTTGATTGAATTTGAAGAATAAAAAAAATAAAAACCCTTGGTTAAGAACGATACCTCTTCTTCGGACAACAACTTTAGGATTGCACCAAAATCCTTCTTAGGAGGGTTTTCCAATAGAAATAATTACTCTATGAAGTGGGGAGGGAATTAATGAAGGTATTTAATAATGTATTTTCTGAACCAAACATATTTTTAAGTGTTAATAGAAGAGGATATGGGTTCACTTTTATATGTGGGGGACAGGATGCACTTGGGACTTTTAAAAGAATAAAACATACCCACATTTTACACACACCAAATGGATAAAAAATAGACCATTAAAAATACTTGTATTAGATAGGAAAAAATATTTACATATAATATAAATTATACATGTTTTAGTTCATTTTAACACTTATCATGTTAATTTAACCCACCCCCAAAGAAACCCATTTTAACCATAACCGTAACAATTAATTTTTTCTGTTTTTTCTATTCATTAAAAAAAATAAGTTTCCATTATTACACGATATTAATTTTTATTATTATAAATATAGAATAAATTTTACCAAATTATATTTATATAAGTTCCTTAATTTAATTTAAAATGAAACCAATAGACATGACGAAATGTAGTTCCCCAAAGAAAATATTTTTATAAGTATAAAAGGTTTTTATATCAAAATTCAAAATAAAATTTAATACAATGATTTAAATGGGATTAATAAGAATATAATTAACATAATTTTACTTTTAAAACCATCTTAAAAATTTTATATTCTCTAAATAAAAATGCAATTTTAAAAATAATCAGTACTTTCACTATTCATCAAAAAAATAAATTTTCAGAAAATTATAAAGAGTTTACTATAAAATAATTATGAAATTTTGATTTGAAAAATGAATATATTTTTTTGAATACATTTTATTTAATTGAAAACAATTAATATTACTATTCTCTCACAAAAAAACATTTAAAAATATTTCTTTTAAAAAAACATTTTTAAAGCATATAAAGACATTACTAAAAAGTTATTACCCATCTATAATTATATTTTATTTATATAAAACATTTATTCATAATTTTAAATATGAGATTATTATTGTTCATACCACCAATATTAATGGTTAGGTTATAATTATAATTTTTGAATAAAAAAATTAATAGTATATTGGGGTTCGTTAAAACTAAGTGTTCTATGTAACACAATCTTTCAAAGAAATTAAATTTATTTGAAAAATATTTTTCATAAAAATATTAGTGTGGTACATTATAACCCTCTTAAAAATAATTTCATCCTTGAAATCACATCACTTTAGTATAAAAATTGAGGTTAATTCTACCTCATAATATATTCAAGTTCTCACATAGCTTATTCAAGATGGTGGATTCACCACAAAGCTTTGACCAAGTTATTGGGATGTTTCATAGAACCTACTCTATATGATCCAAAATCATAAAAGTTTGATCTTTATGGGAAAGCTTATGATCCAATATAATTTCATCAAATTCCAATACAAGTGCAGGATCAGGAATGTACATCCTTAGGAGAGATTCGTGGAACACATCATAAACTTGAGAGGAGTTTGGTGGCACTACTGGAAATCGGATCTTTCCCAACACTTCTATACCAACAGTTTGTAAAAACCGTTGGTATAGGCACCCTTTCCCAATGGTTCTCCCAAACCGTTGGGAAAGGGAGCTCAAAACACCCCTTTCCCAACGGTTTTGGAGAACCGTTGGGAAAGGGGTGGGTATTTCCCAACGGTTCTCCCAAACCGTTGGGAAAGGGAGCTCAAAAAACCCCTTTCCAAACGGTTTTGGAGAACTGTTGGGAAAGGGGTGGGTCTTTCCCAACGGTTCCCCCAAACCATTTGGAAAGGGAGCTCAAAACACCCCTTTCCCAACGGTTTTGGAGAACCGTTGGGAAAGACCCAACCCTTTCCCAACGGTTCTCCAATATGCACCTATCCCAATGGTTTTGCGAACCGTTGGGATAGGTTCTTCGATTTATTTTCCAGGTCTACTGCCCGAGAACATTATATAAATCTAAATTTTAAATAATTATTATAATACATATATATATTTATGAAATTATGTTCAAAAAAGTCATATTAGGTTAGTGGTTAAGTCGTTCTATTATAAACGAAGGGTTCAGGGATCAAATCACACCGAATGTATTTTTTTTGAAATACATATACCAACGGTTTTATAACCGTTGGAATAGATTTTCATATTACCAATGCCAACGGTATTCAAAACTGTTGGGATATGTCTATACCAACGGTTTTCCCAAAACCGTTGGTATAGACCTATCCCAACGGCTTACTTCGCCACGGTTCTCCAAACCGTTGGTATAGGCTATACCAACGGTTTGGAGGCCTATACCAACGGTTCCAAACCGTTGGTATAGGTTAGTTTTCCAGTAGTGTGGAAACACCAAGTGGTATGAAACAGTCCCTACTTAATTAAGAATATTGAAAGGGCCAATATACCTAGGGATCATATTTAGTTTCTTCCCAAATCACATAACTTTTTTTTGTGGAGATATTCATAGAAAAACATTCTCACTAACTTCAAACTTCATATTATTCCAATGATTGTCAACAAAACTTTCAGTCAAATATTATCTCCCTTGATGTAGTATGGAATAACTCAAAATGTATCTTCTATTTACTCATCTATATTAAAACCCTATAGCTTTCTTTCTCTAACTTCATCCCATCATGTTTTATTTCTACATTTCTTTCCACCTTGGTCTTTATGAGGAGTCCTATGAATGATCGTGTGAAAGCTATTATTGTAAGAACACTCAACTACAGGAAGGTCTTAATCCCTACCACATTTCAAATCCATATGACAAAGTCACAACAAATCCTATAGGTTTTTATTATTCCTCTTAGACTGACCATCTCTTTGAGATGATACATAGTGATGAAACTCAACTCTATATCAAGATCTTCCTGAAGACTTCAACATAAAATTGAGACAAACCTTGAATCCCAATTGTATATAATAGAATTTGGTTCCCAATGAAACCTTACCACTTCCGTATTAAATATCCTCGAAATATGATCTATGTAAAATTATACTCTAATATCGATGAAATTTTTTGACTTCATAAGATGATCGACTAGAACCCATATATCATTATTCTATTTAGATACTTTGGGAGTACAATGAAAAATACACATGGTGATGTCATCTCATTACCATTTTGGTGTGGGTAATGGTTGTAAAATCCCCTTATAGTTTTATAGTGCATCCTTAAATTTCTATCATACCATGAACCGAGATACATGATCAACAATATATAACTTTATGATGTCCCAAGAAAATACTCTTTCATATATATATATAAATCATTTTACTTCTATGATGAATAGAGAATGAAGGACTATGAGCCTCCTCTAATATCTCTTCCTTCAAATCTGGTATGGATATAACACAATCATTCTTCCTAAACCATATCATTACATCATAGTAAATGTAACATTTTGGAAAATTTCTCACCTTCTTATGTAGATATACATATTCCTTCTTTTCCTCTTTAATCATCACTTATATAGATGGTTGAACACACATTTAAGAAATAAAAGATATCTCCCCTTTGTTCAATATTTCTAGGCTCATCCTTTATAAATATAATTTTTTCTTCTTTTGTAATCCTCATTATAAATAATCTAGCATGATCTTTTCTATTAAAAGAATCAGCCACCTTTCTCTCTTTCCCAGGGTGGTAATGTATTGAGATGTCATAATCTTTAATTAGTTCAAAAATCTTATCTAGTGCATATTTAACTCAATATATGTGAATATATACTTTTAACTTTTATGATTAGTTTAAACATAAAAACATTCTCTGTAAACATAATGCCTCCAAATCTTTAATGAAAATATTACAATAGCTAACTCTAAATCACAAGTTGGGTATTTTTTTCTCATAAACCATCAATTTTAAAAATTCATAGAGTCTCATTATATAATTATATATGAGGACACATCCCATCTACTTCATGGATGAATCACTATAGAATACAAACCATTTTCCTCTGTTGGAAAAATTAAACATAGGTGTGATGGATAACCTTCTATTTAGTTCCTTTAAATTTTATTCACATTAATTTTTACAAAAGAACTTGGATCCCTTTCAAGTTAACTTGGTGAATGGATTATACATACTTGATAAATTTTTCAAACATTGATAATATCAAGATAAACAAAGAAAAAATTGTATCTCCGTCATAGGGGTTGGTTTTTATCATTGATGAATAACTTATTTATTTAAGGGATCCAAATATATATTATATCTTATGATTATATGACATAAAAAATAATTCCTTTTGTATACAAAATTCACAATTGGTGAAATTTTCATACAAATTATCCTTTCAAAGGGTATTCAATACAATTATCTTGTGATCTCCATGTTTACACATGTTCATTGAATATATAAGAAAATATTCTATAAAGAGTAGGAAAATTAATCATGTTAATATTTAAAGACTCTATTCATTAAATCTATGACTATTAGAGGGGAATTAATAATAATAAATGGAATCAATATACATTTATAGTTTCCATACCATGTATGAACTTTTATCTTGGTTATATCCACCTTAGTAACCCTCAATTAATGATATCTAGAATGAAATTTAATCTTGGAAATGTATTTATCTCCACATAGTTGATTAAAAAATTCAGCAATATGGGGTAGTCGATAATGTTTCTTGGTTTTGATCTTGTTTATTGCATAATAATAAATGCAGACTCGAATCCATCCATCTTTGTTCTTAAATATCTATAGGATTACCCTAAGGTGATACAATTGGACAAATAAATCTCTTATAAGTATTATCTAAGAGTTTCTTTATCAATTCCTACAACCCAATCATGTATATTCTATAGGGAATCTTTGAAATTATTACAGCACCATGCATGAGTTATATTGAGAACTAACCTTCATGATTCGATGGAATACTAGTAAAATATTCTATAAAGATATCTACAAACTCTCGCACAATTGGAATGTCATTGATTTTGAGTTTCTCCCCAAATATCGTAGATAAACACCTTTTTTAAGGAAATCGAGACCCAAACAATGGATTTAATTTTCATTTAAAGTTCATATTTATAATCACATTGATAGATGATCATATATTGGTTGTGAATACGAAATTTGACTTCCCATCCCCATAAATTGATGTACAATTGATGTAGATAAATCTAATCCATGCCTAAGATAACATCAAATTCATCCAAAGTTAGAATAACAAGATTTATTATGAATTAAATTCCCACAAACTTCGACTATTTATGATTTATAAAATTGATATGTGAGCATCATTCCATTTGGGGTTTTCACTTATAATTCAACATTTAATATTTGGGTGAAATTTTGGCACCATTTTTAAATTCATAAAATATAAAAGAGTGATTAAATCCAAAATAATATAATATATTAGTAGTTCTATAGTAGATGGTAAGTGTAACTTTTAGCATTTAATTATTTTAATCCTCATAAAAAATAGTGATCACATGATATTTTCCATTTTCTCTATTAATAAGAGGTTATAGACACTGATCATCATAATTAACAATAAAATTTGGGTATTAGGGAGCATAATTTTAATAGTCCTTTTATTTGAAGCCACTACAAGAAAACTGTCGTTTAGCGGCAGTTTTTTCGTGGCGGTTTTTGAAATCGCCGCGAAACGCGTTTCGGGCCGCCATTTCGTGGCGGTTTTAAAAACCGCCGCGAAAAAACCACCGCTAAACGGCAAAAAAATTATTTTTTTATTTTTTTATTTTTTTTGAATTTTACTCGAGGATTAGCGGCGGTTTCGGTAAAACCTCCGCGAAATGAAATGAAAAAAATAAAACAACATGAGAAACACCGAAATCACTAAAACGACCATGACTTTTGATCCGGGCGTCCGTTGAAGCACCACGACCAGTCAAATCGAAGATCATTGAAGAGATCTAGATGCGCATATAATCAAAACCGTGAGACAATCTAAGGTGTGGAAGATATTAGAGTTATAAGAAAGTTTAAAAATTTTCTCCAACTTCAAATGGCCATAACATTCGCTCCGGGTGTCCGTTTGGGCTCTACCACATATCAAATCGAAGCCAGCAAAGAGAGCTACACAAAATATCGACACAAGAAAGATTTTGTTCTATCTTTTGACCCCAAAAACCCCTCCGAAGGCCTCCAAAACCCTGTTTCCGTCACCGGTGTCCCGTCAAACTTGTCTTCAAACAGACCTAACATTCGATCCGCGCGTCAGTTCGGCCTCCTACACCTTCCAGATCATAGCTCGTTCTATGAGCTTCAGTTTGACTGGTCGCGGCGCCCACATGCACTTCTAGATCATATGTTATGGCCTTTTTAGTGGGTATCGGGTTTGTTATGTTTTCCAATGCCTCGTTTCTAGCACCTGTTCCCCGTCAGCTTTTTTTGAAATGGTCATAACTTCTGATCTGCCAATCCATTCGGACTCTTTCACCTTTCAGGTTGAAGATCGTTTCAGGATCTTTGATTTGACATGTCGCGGATCTAAAATGGACTCTCAGATCATAAGTTATCTCTGTTAATGTGAGTCTAATGTTTTTGTCTCTTTATGACTGTTTTGACGGGTTTTAACGGTAGCTCCATTTATTTCTGTTTATTTGGGTTTCCATCACTTGTTATCTTTATCAATGGTTTTTTATGACATATTATGATGATTATATTGAATTATTAAGGAGTTTTCCAGAGTTATCACGAGTTTTCATGCGTTCTCATTCATTCTAATGTCTCATTCTTCATATGCTTCTCCATCCTTTTTTCATGCGTTTTCATGATTTTTCATCCCTTATCACGTCCTTTCATACTTTTTCATGTGTTTCCTTTATTATTTATTATTTATAATATAATTTAATTTATTTATTAGTTATTATTTATTAGTTATTATTTATTATTTATTATTTATTATTTATATTTATTTATTATTTATTATTTATATTTATTTATTATTTATATTTATTTTTTATTTTTTATTTTTTATTTTTTATTTATTATTTATTATTTATATTTATTTATTAGTTATTATTTATTAGTTATTATTTATTAGTTATTATTTTTTATTTTTTATTTTTTATTTTTTATTTTTTATTTTTTATTTATTATTTATTATTTATTATTTATATTTATTATTTATATTTATTTATTATTTATTATTTATTATTTATATTTATATTTATATATATTTATTAGTTATTATTTATATTTAGTTATTATTTATTATTTATATTTATTTATTATTTATTATTTATATTTCTTTGTTATTTATTATTTATTATTTATTATTTATTATTTACTATTTATTTTTTATTAATTATTATTTTTTATTTTTTATTTTTTATTTTTTATTTTTTATTTTTTATTTTTTATTTTTTATTTATATTTTTTTATTAGTTATTATTTATTAGTTATTAGTAATTATTTATTATTTATTATTTATTATTTATTATTTATTATTTATTATTTATATTTATTTATTATTTATTATTTATATTTTTTAGTTTTTATTTTTTATTTTTTATTTTTTATTTTTTATTTATTATTTATTATTTATATTTATTATTTATATTTATTTATTATTTATTATTTATTATTTATATTTATATTTATATATATTTATTAGTTATTATTTATATTTAGTTATTATTTATTATTTATATTTATTTATTATTTATTATTTATATTTATTTGTTATTTATTATTTATTATTTATTATTTATTATTTATTATTTATTATTTACTATTTATTTTTTATAAATTATTATTTTTTATTTTTTATTTTTTATTTTTTATTTTTTATTTTTTATTTATAATTTTTTATTAGTTATTATTTATTAGTTATTAGTAATTATTTATTATTTATTATTTATTATTTATTATTTATTATTTATTATTTCTATTTATTTATTATTTATTATTTATATTTATTATTTTTTATTTATTATTTTTTATTTTTTATTTATTATTTATTATTTATTATTTATATTTATTTATTTAATATTTAATATTTAATATTTATTATTTATTATTCATTAATCATTATTTATTATTTATTATTTATTATTTATTATTTATTATTTATTATTTATTATTTATTATTTATTATTTATATTTATTTAATATTTTTTATTTTTTATTTTTTATTTTTTATTTATATTTATTTATTAGTTATTATTTATTATTTATTATTTATTATTTATTATTTATTATATATTATTTATTATTTATATTAATTTATTATTTATTATTTATTATTTATATTTTTTTTATTTATTATTTATTATTTATTATTTATTATTTATTATTTATATTTATTTATTTAATATTTATTATTTATTATTTATTATTTATTATTTATTATTTATTATTCATTATTCATTATTCATTATTTATTATTTATTATTTATTATTTATTATGTATTATTTATTATTTATTATTTATTATGTATTATTCATTATTTATTATTTATTATTTATTATTTATATCTATTATTTATTATTTATTATTTATTATTTATTATTTATTATTTATATCTATTATGTATTTATTATTTATTATTTATTATTTATTATTTATTATTTATTATTTATTATTTATTATTTATTATTTATTATTTATTATTTATTATTTATTATTTATTATTTATATTTATTATTTACATTTATTTATTTATTATTTATATTTATTTATTATTTATTATTTATATTATTTATATTTATTTATTATTTATTATTTATATATATTTATTATTTATTATTTATTATTTATTATTTATTATGTATTATTTATTATTTGTTATTTATTATTTATTATTTATTATTTATTATTTATTATTTATTATTTATTATTTATTATTTATTATTTATTATTTATTATTTATATTTATTATTTATATTTATTTATTTATTATTTATATTTATTTATTATTTATTATTTATATTATTTATATTTATTTATTATTTATTATTTATATGTTTTTATTATTTATTATTTATTATTTATTATTTATTATTTATTATTTATTATTTATTATTTATTATTTATTATTTATTATTTATTATTTATTATTTATTATTTATTATTTATTATTTATTATTTATTATTTACTATTTAGTATTTATATTTATATTTATTTATTATTTATTTTTTATTTTTTAATATTTATATTTATTTATTTATTATTTATATTTATTTATTTATTATTATTTATATTTATTTATTATTTATTATTTATATTTATTTATTATTTCTTATTTATATTTATTTATTATTTATTATTTATTATTTATTATTTCTTATTTCTTATTTATCTTTATTTATTTTTTATTTTTTATTTTTTATTTTTTATTTTTTATTTTTTATTTTTTATTATTTATTTTTTATTTTTTATTTTTTATTTTTATTTTTATTTTTTATTTTTTATTTTTTATTTTTTATTTATATTTATTTATTATTTATATTTATTTATTATTTATTATTTATATTTATTTATTATTTATTATTTATTATTTATTATTTATTATTTATTATTTATTATTTATTATTTATTATTTATTATTTATTATTTATTATTTATTATTTATTATTTATTATTTATTATTTATCTTTATTTATTATTTATTATTTATTATTTATTATTTATTATTTATTATTTATTATTTATTATTTATTATTTATTATTTATTTATTTATTGTTTGTTATTTATATTTATTTATTATTTATTATTTATTATTTATTATTTATTATTTATTATTTATTATTTATTATTTATTATTTATCATTCCTTATATATTATTTATTATTTATTATTTATTATATATTATCTATTATTTATTTATTATTTATATTTAATTATTATCTATTATTTATATTTATTTATTATTTATTATTTATTATTTATTATTTATTATTTATTATTTATTATTTATTATTATTGAGCTTATATCTATTATTTATATATTATTTGTTTTTTCAATTAATATATATAAGTATATTAAATTCTTTTTATTAACCACATGGTGAGCTTGGTAGAGTGGTAAAGTCTTTGGAAAATATGCAAGAGGTTAAGGGTTCAAATCTCACCAAATGCAGAATTTCTTTATATTGCATGGGATGTGCATGTGCATGTGCATGTGCATGCATGGGATGTGCATGCATGGATAAATAAAGTAAATAAAATAAATAAATAAAATAAATAAATAAATAAATAAATAAATAAATAAATACGAAATAAAATAAATAAATACGAAAAATAAATAAATAAATAAATACGAAATAAATAAATAAATAAATAAATACGAAATAAATATATAAATAAATATGAAAAATAAATAAATAAATATATATATATATATAAGTAAATAAAGAAATAAATAAACATATAAATAAATATATAAAAATAAAAATAAAAATAATAAAAATAATAAAAAATATATAATATAAAAAAATAAATAAATAAATAAACCGCCGCTAAAAAACCGTCGCGAATAGTTTCCTGACGCACGATTTCACGGCGATTTCTCAAAACCGCCGCCAATCGATTTAGCGGCGGTTTAAACCGCCGCGAAACGAAAAAAAACCACCGCTAAATGCCTTTTTGCCGTAGTGAGCACTAAAGTGTGGGGGGTGCATTATGTGGAGGTTTCTCTCCATTTTCATAATTAGCTAACTTCTTCCAATCACTTTTGAATTTTACTTATCGATGACATCCCTTACCACAATTTAATCATTTATCAGTCCCATTATGATAATTTCCTTGATGCTTCCTTCCACACTTCAAGTGTTAAAGAACAATCATGTTCTTCTCACCATGGTTTTTAGAGTTTCCTTTGAATTACCTCTTTCTTTTCTTATTAAACAATGAGACGGTTTGATAACAACGCTCGTTTCCATGAACCAAGTGTTGATCGAGTCAAATCTCAATGCACCCATTTTATAGTTATTACCCCTAGGTATAACAATGCCAGATCCACATCTAATTTTAGTATCCAAATATGGATGTAATTTCATTGAAACCATTTTCTATATCCTTCACCTAAATTTCAGGATATTTTCCTATACTGAGACTTACCCATAGTGATATCACTGAAGTTAACTCATCATTGTTTAAAAAGTTTAATTAAACTTTTATATGATACTAGCTATATAAAACCCTATTTTTTATATAGAGATACCACATCTTAATAAGGGAATATTCAATACATAAAATAACGATTCATTCCATATTTTTATAGGTATATTATCGATGAAAACATTGATACGTAAACAACTAGTTCATAATTTAACCACATCATCTCCCACTGTGTTATTTATAACTATCACCCTTCTTAGGCACATCAAAAATAATAACATTCTCCATAACATGGTGAATGGAAACATAAACAATCGTGATATCAGCTTCTCAGTAAGGTTAAATAAGATATATATCAATGATCACATTTTTATAACATGACCATAAAGGTATGAGAACATTAGAATAACATTTGACAACCATACCCTTTATATCATAGATCATAAACTTGATTCATGGAATAAATCATGTATGTTCATAAGAGATGAATCAAAAAAGATAAAAAGAAAAAATTCCATGAGAGTATGACATTAGAAAAATTCATATATATTTGTGGCATATAAATAATAATAGAAAATAATTTCCTTAGTAGTTAAGGCTCATTTCCAAGACATTCACATCGTATTAGTCAAGGTTCACTCCAAAAACTACCATAGTGGTATAATTACCTTACTGAAATATGATCCATCCCCATTCCATTCATGTTCATCTCATGAGATATCAATCTTTAACCAATGCGTTAGAGGGATATATAATTTTGTGCCCACATGTCACATAATGAAAATCATAAAGATGTGTTCCATAATATTATAAAACATTAATCATATCATAACCCGTGAAAATGAAATGGGCTTCATAATCATTTCATTATATCATAACTCATGGAAAATAAACTGGGATTATAATCATTTCATTATGGAATATCCCATGGAAATGAAATGATATTCATAATAATTTAATTAATTCATTATCGTATATCCCCTGGAAAAAGAATGTAGTTCATAATTTTTTTTATAAAAATCATAATACATAAATATAAAGGATGAGTATATTATCATTAAGTTTTATCCCTAATAAATAATAATCAAAATTTAATTTTTTTCATTAATGAATTGAAATATCATAAAAAGATAATCAAAACATTATTTAGGAAAATATTTTTTTCATTTTGAAATCAATTTCATGGAATCTAAAAATATACTAAATTTTAAATAATACATTTTCTTGGAATGTAACTTTGGAAACTATTAAATAATGTTATAAATCATTGAGTGGTCTTGATGATGGAAAATATTTTCATGTCATATATATTAATGAAAATATTTTTTTTCATATTTTTAGTAACAAGTCAAAAGTACTTTGTTCAATAAAACGCTAGGAAAATTCATTTTTAACCATTTCCAAAAAGTTTCACATTGTTGAAAATGAATTTAAATTATCTTTGGATAGTTGTAAAAACATTTGTGAAACCATATTTATAAAACATATTCGTGAAAGAAAGAGTATTTTCAACCAACTAGAGATATAAAGTCTATTTTCCTTAAAATAATTCTTTTAGACTCTTAAGAAAATAAAGGAAAATAAAAGTAAAAATTTTGTTTTAAGAAATAACCAGAGGATAAGAAATTTCATGAGTTTATTAAGTGTAATAACATAATAGTTCATCATTAAAATCATAATTATAAATAATCTTGATAAACAATAAGATTATATCATCAAAACCCTATAACATTGGTAATTGTTAAATCATAATCCCCATGAAAGAATGAAATTTATATTGAGATGTATATCTAATAATTTACATAATAATATTCAAAAAAATAAATTCATATGAATAATATAAACAATCATCATCATATATATATAAATTTAGTTCATAATGAAAGAAAATAAAGCATACAAGGCCCAGAGAGAGGGGCAGTATGACAGATTACGGGGGTCTAAAATTAGTCTGACCTAGAGAGCCACCTCTTAGGATGTTAATTCCAATTATTTTTGTACTCTGATGCTCATGAAAAAACAAGCACTTCATTCCTGGATAGTCAAGAGAGGCCAACTAGTTCGTTGCCATGCTACCTTCCTTCTAAGTATAGGACACTTTGGGGTGGGTACTGAGAAGAATGAGACACTTATGGGAAATTTATTCAACAGTCCAAGTAGTAGCACCTAGACCCTGGATAGTATTGTGACTTGCCATTGAGTCTATTTCAGATTTTGTGAGTTGCAGTCTTCTCTATCGGAAAACTGAGAGCCCTGTGAGCATGGCCTTAGCATCAGCCAAAAGCGAGGTACCATGCCACAGTCGAACGAATAATGCCAAAATGACCGAACCTAGATAATCGCGGAAAATCCCTCCTCCAATCATGAATCTAGAGATTCAAGATCCATCAATATTAAGTTTTAAACCCCAAGGAGGAGGAATCCAACTTACACGTTTACCTAAAAATGGCTATCACTGAAAAAAATATCGGAGGGATTAATTTTTTTAATTTATAATGTAGGGGCCTCCCTGGATAGGTTGAGAGCCCATTTCATGTCAAGGAGAAGAGATTTAGTTTTAGAAATGATCACTCGACTAGACGACACCATCCCATCAAAAATGTATTTGTTCTGTGCTTTCCATAAATACCAGCAGCCTGCCTGCAGAACAAGGGTGTGCACCATTCTCTATGATCCCACCTCACTCAAGCCATGGATCGAAAAAACCATGAAGGGATCCTCCACTATGTTTGGGATAGAGACTACTGTGAATTTTCCAAATAATGTCTAGACCGCTTCTTCCCACTCACTTTCGAAGAACAGGTGAACTGAAGTCTCCACCTTCTTCCTCTTACAACATATGCATCTGGAAGCCATACTCACACCCAATCTCCTAAATTTTTTTTATGTGGAATGAAATCTATTATGAAGTCTCTGAAAAAGAAATTTATTTTTAGAGGGGATGAGTTTATCCCATAATAACCTCATTCCATACTCCTCTTCCAGGTTGAAGGGGAAGATCATGATGATAATATTTTGGGGAGAACAATCCGGATGATGAAGGGGTGAACACACATATATCAAGGACAGAAGAAAGCTCAATGAGATTTAATGCCTCCATCTGGTTCCTATCCAGAACTGCATTGGGGAAGGAAGGATATCAGCCGGCCTCCCTGAAAGATATATTAGTAACAAGGAAACTCGGGTAATTGATGACCTCACTGCACCAGTTTTCATGCTATAAAAAAATGATGACTTGATCAAAAATCCAATCAACATGGGGTAAGAAAGATATAATCCACTGAGCAACCACTTTACAAAGAGTAGAGGATTTTATAGAAGTAGCAGCTTCATCGTCAAGATAGCATGCATGCATGGACTATCCCCACAGTGTGTCCTGCTCCAACACATCCCAATCCAATTTTTCATTCATGCATGTGATGGTATCCTAAAGGTTGAGAACGTTAAGACCCCCTTCACTGCTTGACCTCTCCATATTTGTCTTGGAGACCTAGTTCAATTTTCTATTGAACAGTGGATGTTAAATATATCTTGTGATAACTCTATCCATGTTTTGGATGACACCCTTGTGGGTTTTATGGCAGAAAGAGCGTAAACTGGGGTGGTGATGAGAACATTATTAACCAACAGGATCCTCCCCTCAATAGATAGGTAACTATTTTTCTATTTTGGAATCATCTTTGTGACTCTAATAAAAAGGGGGTCAATGTCTCAGATAATCATGGTTTTCAAAGACAGCGGATCTCAAATATTGATCATGGGAGGATCTACCTTTTGGATAACCAGAGAGTTGCTCAATGAAAGGGTATGAATGTCTGAGCATCTATTAGATATGATGATGCTACTCTTATTCCAGTTGATGAGTTTCCTGTTCCAATGGCTGTAAGCCTCCAGAGCCCTGTTAAAATCCCTCACTGACCAGATCGATGAATTAGGAAGAAAATGGATTTTTTCACAAACAAGAGGTGTGACGCAGAAGGAAGCCACATTCTTCTGTAGAACGAAAGGATATTGCCGCTACTAATACTCTTATGGATGATTCTACTAAGAACTTCCTTAGTGATGATAAAAATGGTTGTCAAGATGGGGACTCCCTAATGATGACCTTGAGATGACTTGAAGAAATCGAAGGATTTTCCCATGAAGATAATCGACATCCAGGGTGAGCACAAACAGTGAAAATAATATTAATATTTAACCTGGATAGACCCATACCTTCCAAGAATATGTTGACAAATACACAATCAATGTGACCATATGCCTTTATCATATCGAGATTGATTTCCATATTATATCCTTGAGTTTTAATATTGATATAAATGATCTTTTCTTGGCCAAGAGATATCACCCCCTTGATAGAGCGTCCCCTCACGAATCTATGTTGTTCGAGCGAAATTCAGTTGGGAAGATGAAGGGCCAGACGAGCATTAAGGATACTGGTGAGGATATTATAGGGGACATTCCACATGCTGATTGGGTGGAAATTACCAATAGATAAATGAGTCCTAGACTTAGGAATTATCACTAAAGAGGTAGCGTATGAAACACGAGGCAGTGGACCTCTAAGAAAAATGTCTTGAATCACCACAATGAGATCATCTTTCATTGACTCCCATGATGCCCTATAAAATTATCCAAGCAATCCATATGGACAAACTGCACTATCAGGATCGATTTTCTGCATGGCCTAACGAATTTTCACCTCGTGGGGAATAGAACTCAGAGCCACCTTGTCACTGGAAATAAATTTACATTAAATGACATCAAAGAAGTCAAGTGCATCCTACAGATACCCATGAGAAGGATTCATGCGAGGAAAAGAAAGTAGGATTCATAAATGAGAGTATGCAAGCTCCCTTATCACCTTCCAATCTTCAAAAAAGGATCAAACCACCATCTCGATTCTCCGATAGGACCACCTTTTCATTTCTCTTATGCACACATAGAAATATGCATAGTTCTTATCTCCCCCCTTCAGACACTTGATTATTACATCCTTTCTTTCTTGATGTTCCTGTTTCAGAAGCATACCCCTTAACTCCTCATTTATGTTAGAATGATCCTCAAATAGTTGTTCATCCTAGTCCTCTTCAATTTTCCTTTAAATCCAATCGATGTCCTACATGGATAGGTCCACAGCTCTGTCGGGAAAGAGATTGTATTTTGACCACACCAAGAGCTTTTCTTTGAGATGACGGTGTTTGAAGTGAAAATCTGGCCATCTATTCTCAGAGAAAGGATCATTCCATGAGGTACTCACCGGCTCATTATATCAAAGGAGGTTTTCCCATTAAGGATAGAATCGAAAGCAAGCATGATTCTCCTACTAAGTGGAAAGAGAAAGCAGAAGTAGGGAGTGGTCTGAGATCCTCTGAGCCAAGTGCATTACATGGGAATTAGGATACATAGATAAGGCATGCACATTGTCCAAGCCTCATTCTAGATGACTCCATGACCTCTGGTTCCCCTGTTAGTTTTTGAACCACGTGAAACAGTCACCTTTAAACCGAAGGTCCATAAGCCCCTGACCCACCATAAACTGGGAGAAAACATGTCTTGCCTACATATTGGATGGGCCAAAACCCTCTCTCTCCTATGGATCTAAAAAAACATTGAAATACACCACAACAAACCAAGGGTAGTTCCCAGGATCAAATGTGTTAATGTCTCCCCACAAAGCATCCCTTTGATTGGACTCATAGCATGCATATATAAAGGAAATAAAGAAAGAGTGAGGCCCTTGGGAGACCTCCACCTGGATTAATTGTTCCCTCACCTGAGAGAGAATGATCGAAGAGCTCTGGTTACAAAAGATCCATATGTCCTTTTTATATGGTTTGGAATGCATGCAACCATGCAGGTTAATTTTCCTTGATAATTCATTGATTTTACCCGATGGTTTCTTGGGATCAAGAATGGAAACGATGGAGATCCTATGTTTTGAAATCTACGAGGTCACAATGTCCGATTTAATTCGAGCTCCAGTGCCTTGGTCATTCTAGATGAGAATAGATGTCCTTGGAAGAAAAGGAATGCGAGATTGTCCCCAGATTGCAAGGTCTTGTCAAAGTGTGAGGATACCCACCCCTATAGTTTCCTGGATTGAGATTGAGTATAGACACCAGTTCTGCTAGGCGTGAGCACACTATGAGTGCTTCCAGCTACATATTTGCTGGAGAGAACTGTGTTGTTAGTACCCGGGAGGGATTAAGTCACCCTCACATACTAATCATACTTCCATGATACATCTCCCTTTGTAGGATTCATAGAGTGATCTAATTCTGAGAGACGAGGGGATAGCTCAAATGATATGCCCAGAGGAACTATTTCTAGAGATTTTTCATCTGTCCCAAGGACACTTCAGGGAAGAGATAGATCCATTGGGAGGGAGGGGAGAAAAGATGACATACCGTGTAAATTTATAATAGAGGATAAGAGGGTACCAAACTGTTGAGATAGACACCTCGGGACGAAGGGTTCCATGTCCTTACAAAGCACTTTGACTGCCTCCAACTTTGGATCATAAGGATGCTCTAGTTCTGCAGCCACCTAGAAAGCATCTGAACCGTCACCAAGAGATGAAGCCACCTAATATTTTCTCCTTGAGGTGGTTGTGGCAGGAGTAATCGCCCAAATTATAGATGATCTAGTTGAAGCCAGACCGCGAAGACCTCTTTACTGAAGGGGCCGATACAATTTCAAGGAGTTCCCCTGACATATGCAGTGAGAGAAAAAGCTAAATAAAATAAGGTAAGATATGTCTTGAGACCATTAGAACGATTCCTCCACCCGAAGATCAATTCTCTATAGAATTGGAAGGGAGATATTGAGTTCCACACAAATATGGTCTATATCAACCTCCATGCAACATTTGGTACAAGGATCAGACCACCGAAAGATGCCTAGAGAGTCTTCAATGGCATGGATAATGCCTTCATTTTGAAAGTGGAGAGGGAGGCCTAGATGGTTAATCCACAATGTAGAAATGGGGGGGGGACTCTATCCCCCGATGAGCGTCCATAGACCACCTAGAGAAATTCAAACTCCATTTCCCCCAGTACTGAAGAGGCATACACCACGCCTAGATGAAATCCTATTGTGAATCTAGGAACATGCAGCAGGGGTGACGATGGAGCACAGATATCTGAACCATGAGGCAAAGTCCCCAAGATCTCATGAAACACTGAAACACCACCCGAGAAGGCTTCGCTGGACCAAAACGAGTAAATAGGGTGAAATTAAGGAAATATGATGCCTCTACCAACACCGTTGTAGTGAATTCTAAACTAATCCTAGAACTCTCTTGTGACACCCATGGTCGATCAAAGGAGACTATCAAGAAATAGGGGAGACAGCCTAACGAGCCACATAGAGCATCCTGAAAGGAGGGACGGACACCGAGGTAATAGGGGGGGGGGGGGGGGGGACAGTGGATGACTGCACAAGATATGGAACTGTGACCACCATGTTAGAGGACGAGGGAGAGTGGCTGCAAGGATGTTTGAGATTGAAGGGAGATGACGCAGAGAGGGGGGTACTGTCCAGGTAGAAGAGACCGCAACGATCAATTTTTTTTGAAAAACGGATGGCGTGTGAAACACGTCATCTTGATCCTGAGAGAGATCTATTTATTTCATTAATAATATAATAATATACACTACATAAAAGAAACCAGTGGCGAAAATGGTATGTTTCCATGGAAATAAAATTGAGATAAAAATATATCACCTCAATTCTCGATGTTTATCATACACATTCCAACCTATTGTATAATAAATACAGGTTAAATATTAATATATTAAAAATCCACACTCAAATATATATATAATACAATATATTATTTATCTACAACCTTCTATCATCCATTTATTCACAATTATTTATTAAAATTACTATTTTGGGTGATAATTTCTTTATTTTTCATGTATGTTTTGGTTCAATAATTTTGTTACTTGTACTTTGATTATGGTTCCACATTATATAAAATATTAATAATTATACAAATATGGTATTTATTTATTATATACCTATTTTTAGTCATCTATAAAATTTATAGGTAGAAAAATGAATTACATAATTCAGGGAAATGGTAGGTTGTTTGTATGCAAAAGAAATGTTTTCAGTTTTTTACAGATGGACTGAAGGAAGGTTAAATATTAGTTAATATATCCAGAATAATTTTTATATCATATATATCATATATAATAATTAAACTTAACCTTATTAACATCTATGTAAAAATAATAAGAAACACATATTGCATTTCTTCGTGGAGGTGATAGTTCACATGTAAGGATGAGTGACGTTGTCATTTTTCAATGCATTAGAATGTAATAAGTTGTATAAGTTAATATGTAAAATTATATCATAAATATAATATATATTTATATAAACATTATTTCCATTATTATATATATCTATGTGAGGTGGTGGTTGAAAATTAGTTACATCAGTTCGTGAGGCGGTAGCATGTCGTACACAAGATCAATGGTTTCGTTTCTCATTTTATGGAAAAGAAGATGGATATAGGTTATTAAATTAACTATATATAATATTATTATATTTCAGATACTTATTTTTTATATCATAATATTTTATGAAAATTTAATTTAGGTAGAGAAGATATAAAAAAACGCTCAGTTAAGAACAACACCTCTTCTTTGGACAACCTCTCTGTGTTTGTACGAAAATAATTCATTAGAGGGTTTCCCAATAAAAATAAGGCCTCAAAGAAAATGGCGAGGAAATTAATTAATAGATATTTTGATTTATTTTATGATTCAAAAATATTTTTAATAGTTAATAATATATGAGTTTTGTCACCCTTTCATAAGTGGGGGAGAGGACACACTTGGAATGTTTAAAAAGAATAAAATATATGAATGTTTTAAACATGAAAAATGGATCAAAAATAGACCATTACTGCACTTAATATGATATAAGTTTATATTATGTATATAAAATATAAATTATAAAAAATATTAATTCATTCTGACTTGTATTTTTTTAGTTTAACCTTAGGAAAACTTGTTTTAACCTTAACCATGGTAATTAATTTTTAATCTTTTTATAATTCATTATAACATTAAATTAAGTTTACGTTATTACATAATAATAATAATTCTAATTTATTATATTATAAATATTTTATCAAATTTAATTCACATAAGTGGAATTATTTAATTTAAAATCAAAAACTACTTATGTAATAAAAAAGCGATTTTACAATGAAATGTTTTTCATAAGTATAAAACATTTTTATATCAATATTCCAAATAAAATTAATTAGAATGACCAAAATTATATTAATATTAATTTAATTTATTTTATTTTACTTTTTAAATCATTTTAAAGTAAAATGTAACTTTTTAATTCGTTAAACAAAAATGTATTTTTTAACAAAAGTTATTATATTTCACTACTCATTGAAAAAATTAATATTTTATGAAATTCTCAAATATTCACTCTAAGATAATTTTGACATGTTAAGTAAAAAAATTAGGTTTATTTTCTTTAATAAATTTTCTCTAATGGGAAAAATTACGATTTTTTCACAAAAAACAATAAAAAACATTTTTAGGAATAAATGTATTTTTGAAGCATAAAAAATTTATTAAAAACTAAGTAATAATATATAAATATATTTTACCATATTAAAATTTTATACATAATTTTACAAATGTGTCTATTCTTATTTAAACTACCAATTTTAACTCATTTTTTATAATGGTCAGGTTTAAATAATAATATTAATTGTATATTGTAGTTCATTAAAACTCAGCATTTTGTGTAATGAAAGTTGTCAAATAAATTAAATTTATATGAAAAAATTATTTCCTAAAAATATATAGTTGTTACAGTTTTGTTCCATCACTAGCACATGATGTGGTTATGAGTGAGTTTCATGTCTTTACGGTGGTAGTGAATCTTGGTCTGTCCATGATGTATCATGCCTAAAAGGGTCAATATTAGTTTCCTAGAATATAAAATTCTATAGTATATTTTATGTTGTGGTACTTGCTATTTTTTCAAGTGAAGGTGTAGAATCATGTTCAATATAGTTTTTATAGCCATTGGATGTTCCTGAGTGAAAATTGGAGGTAATATTGATAGATTTTTCACTATTATACCATGATTCCAATGAGGATACAATGTTATTTAGGTTATCATATATTGGTTTTTGAGATGGAAAAATTTCTAGTGATTAGGGAGTAATTTGTTATAGTGGTCATAACAAGGTGGTTTGTGGATAAGGTGATGTCGATTCATGGAGCATCATCGACCATCATCTTTGATTGGGATATTCATTTCACTATATGATTTTAGAGTTAATTTTAGCATTAATTAGGCTTCCAATTATTCCTTATCATTACCTTATATCCCCATAAAAATTAATAGATATATAGGACCATTAAATCTCTAGAGGATATATTGTTTGATTCTGCACTTTATCTTCATGAATTATAGAAGTAACATTTTCTATTGGTTGACTTTTCATCTAACAACAGCTTCCACTACTCTAAATGAATGGATCTATTTTTGGAGTTGTGTCTAGATTTTTCATTATTCATTGTTATATATTGTGGATGGAGAATCACTTTTCATGGGACCAACTATGGTGATGGGAATGATAGTGAAGTTTTAGATGGTTTGGGAGTGGATTAATATATCACATGACCATTAGAAGTTATATCCTGATAGGTGGAGTAAGTCATTTGAGTTTTATTCTAGAGACCATATGCTCTTAAGGGTTTCCCCTAATTGTGGGTAGTGAAGGTTTGGTCATGGGAGTAACCCCTATCTACATTTTATCCATTCTTCAATGGTGTTAGAGATTGTTTTAGAGGTAGTTTATTATTTCATACTTCCATTATAGTTAAGTAGGGAAAAAATTTATTTTATATGTTGCAACTTTTATGGTATCCCCACAAATACTCCCATTTCATTTATTAGGTAGATTTGGATACAAGGAATTATGGGACATTTTTATATTGGAAATTTATGATCTATGACTGTCACGATAGGGTGTTTTATGGGTTCAATATTCCCTTTGTTTTAGTTTTATGGAGGCTCAGTGTTACGTAAGAGACTGTGTGGGAATGTGAGTAGCTGATGTATGCGCAATATCCTGATAATTTTAGAGATTTTTTGTTATTGTGACGTTTGATATAAATCATTATGTTGGTTTATGCATGTTATTAGTTTCTTATTATTGATTAAGTTATATTTTTTGTTTCTTTTTCTCTATTTTGTTCTTGGTATCACCTTGTTCAAGGGGTATATCTTAGAGAGTGTTCGGTTAGTGGTGTGTGCATTTTTCCTTCTAGGTTAGGTTCTAATTCTTGGGGATGAAAATTGGTTGATATGTATCAAATGTAATAGACCATCCCTTCTTAGTCTATTCCATTTCTATATTTATGTATTGGGGGTGTTTATGGAGATTTTTCGAATATTTCAAAAGAGAGAATTGAGTTTTTTTCAATCTAGGGGACCACCAAGTTATGGTTCTAGGAATGGTGGTGGTCATGGTGTATCCTATTTAGATCTATATAGTGGGTTTCTTCAAGGTTTTGTAGTTGACGTTGAGAAGGCCATCCATTTTGGATTGGAGTGTAAAACAATGTTAGAAACTCCCATGGTGGAGGTAATTTTATCTACAAAATTTCCCTATAAAAATGTGGATAATATCCACACCATAGTGAATAGATTTGTCCTATTAGAATCCAGTGGAATTACCTTTATGGGAAACATGGAGGTTTTAAACACATATATGGAACATTGTCATTATGCACAGTTGAGGAGGTGTCGTTTCATGTGGGGGAGGAAGGGAATTCTGAACTCAATCTACCCATTTCATAACTTCAAGAACAGAGATTTGAAATAGTGAGAGGGTTTTCATTATTCCATAAAGAAAGTGAAGTTGGCATTCAAGGGAGATAAAATAATGTCCTTTACACCATAGAGATGGTGTGGTTCATGTAAAATATATTTAAATAAATTTTGAACTCTTTTGAGGTTCAAAGGGATTCCCTATTTCAAATAGAATATAACTCAGATATCCTTTTCCCAATGGACATTGTGACCTTTTTGTTAGACCCGATGACATGATGGATTTAAGGGTTTTTTTCAATATATGTAATAGTATTGATCTTCTTGGTTCATCATGTATTTACTTTCTATATTCCTTTTTAGACCCTAAACATTTTTATAACCCCTTGCTCATCATTCTTGAGGATTCTAACAACTTTGTTCATCAGGATTATTCTTCTCTGATTCATGGTATTCCATTTTCACTATTAATATCACCTTTATTTTTTACTTTTTCTCAAGAGGGTGTTGTGGTGATTTCCTATGGTTTTGGTTAGATTTTCAAGCATGGTTTATTAGAGGGTTATTATGGTTAGGTTCATAGGTGGTTTCCTACGAGTTCAGTTGGGGTTGGTCCTTGATTATTTCAATCTTATCCAGTGTTTCCATAAAATATTCAAATTGAGGTAGGGGATTTGATAACTCTCTCTTATTATCATAAATTATAGAACTTTCATGTATGTGTATCCTTTGGGTGGATGGTAAGAATTGACTAAGTGAATGATAATGAACTGAACTTAATTAAATTTACAAGGAAGTGAATTTTTCCACATTTACATTTCCTAAATCGTATTGTTTACAAACAATGATGATTTAGTTTTAAATTTTTTTAGAAAATGAATTTATTTATATAATATATTTTTTGTCAAAAAATGGTAGTAGAAATGGCCTTTGATAAAAATTTTAATAATTTAAAGTTAGTAATGAAGTAAATTTATTCAATTAATAATTTTTTTGGCTACTCATGTAAGTGATATTAAGTGAATATGAGGTGAGGTTAAAAGGGGGAATTTTTGTATATGTTTTTTTTAGATTTTGAAATTTTTTCTCATTTAGGTTTTATTTGTTATATTTATATAACTATCATGTTCTAGGGAGTGATTCTTTTATGGTTGGTTCAGCATAGTATTATTTATTGGGTAGCAGGATTGCATTGGGTTGTTAGTGTGGTTTGTGCAGTAGGTTTGAAGATTACCTATACTAGTTGGAAAGAGGGTATGTGTAAGTTATTTTGGGTGATGGATTGATTAGTTAATCTGAGGAAGTATAATAATTTCTCAGTGGAACGAAATATAATTAGTTGTGATGTAATAATAAATAAACATTGTTAGAATTTACAGGATAATAGGACATTACTAAAACATTAATAAATTCTAAGGGAATGAGTAATGGGTGAAATTAAAGAAGTTATTTATTCGTAGTGTTTTGTCATTGAATATGTAAAATAAATGTAATATAAATGAAAATGGCTAGTAATAATGAATTTGGAAATGGCTTAATGGTATTATTGAATGGGTAGTCAAAAATGCATATTATAAATGCTCATGTATTTGTTTGGGTTGGATCTGGTGTTATAGATTTCAGAAGTGACTATGTGTGCGGGGATGGTAGTTTGGTGATGGTAATGTAGTGTGATGGGTTTGTATTGGTGTAAAACCGCTATTTTAGAATTGTGTTTTGTATATATATGATGAATTTTTTATGATTTAATTACACACTTCTCTTGAGTCAAATAGAATTACCAATGCCTAGATTTTTTGGTTATGAGTGTTTTTACTAGTATCTAGGTTAGTGGGGGATGATGGTAACTTACTCCCTCTACATTGATCTCACTACCATGTGTTGTATAGTGGATTGGTTCAATTAATTATATGGTGAGATGTGGTGGGGTTCTTTCAGGCTTCGAGTATTAGTATTTAAAATTGGTTTCAATATATTAATAGTATTATTTAATTTGATAAATTGCCTTATTTAAAAGTTTATTAAATTCTATAGGTTATTAAATTCCCATGTTTATTTTCAAAGTTAATTAATTTTTAATTATATATTTTAATAATTTTAATTATTTATGCATGTGTTTTAATTTGATATTTAATGTTATTATATTTTTATTTACTTAAGTTTAATTTTTTTAAGAAAAAAAAATTTCCATCCTTTGTGAGCCATTTGGCTAGCCATAAAAAATATTGGGGACCCATTGGGTCAAATATCTGGGAAGGCCCGCTAGAGTAAGCCCATAATGAGGATTTGGTTATTAGTTGGAACAGTGCACACATATTGTGTGAGGGACCATGTATTAGGACCATAGTGTGTCCCTGTTGGTGCATGGGTTGGACATAGGTCGCTTGTTGGGCCTGTTGGCCCATTTTTGTACAATGTTAACAGGTGTTGATCCCTGGTAACCAGCATGAATCGAAGATCCATAATTCCTAATTTTTATACCAATATGTTGACCTTTATTTGAATTGATTCGGGATGCGAATTGTATTTCAGTATTTATATGAGTTAAAATTCTCAGATAAATCTTGGTCGTCTGTTAAAAATACCAATTAGTCATCCTTTCTCTCCATTTATCCTTCAAATTTTCCATTGAACTCCTTCACTTATTGATCTAAAATCATAGTCTCGGTAGCCATGAATTCTCTAGTTCTCTATATTTATTCTTAGAATATGTTTTTCTTCACACCTAGTTTCATCAAGTTTTCAGTTTTATATCATTTGGTCTTGATTTATTCTATATGCATATTATCTCGAGAAAATAGTGGCTCAACCTTTTATTATTCATAGTTCCATCTTATCTAATGAGTTTCTATTTCAAGAATAAACAAGTGACTATGTTCAATTGGTTAAAATTATCTTTATTTTTTGCTTTGTGGTGTCACCATTGATCACCAACGGTGAGTCATGACCCGTTATTGGAACCCAATAGTGAGTCATTAGTCACCATTGGAACCCAACGGTGAGTTAGTGAGTCACTATTGGAACCAATTAGTGAGTCCTGATACATTGCCAGGTATCAATTCTAATTCATTGACAATCACTATTAGATATCAATAGTGGATTATTTTTTACCCACTAGTTGTTTCTTCCTGATGTACAATGACTCTGTAGAAGATTCATCAGGATATAATAGGATATCTTCCCTCTTGTATCAAGTGTGGTGATTTATTTCCTTGATTGAAGTTGTTTTAATAAAAAAAAATATTTTAATTAGAAAAATATTCTTCTTATTGTTCTTCTATTATTTTATTATTTTAGTTAGAAATATTTTTTAGTGAGCTACCATTGGACACTTCCAATGATAAGTAATTATTCACTATTGGGCTTCATGAAATTGTGAGTCATGAGTCACCATTAGACATCAAATAGAAAAAATTATTTATTTCTTCTCTTGAATCCTTTGGGTTCTCAATAGCTTGGAATAGATTTTGTTTCGGTATTCTCCTTTTATTTTTTTAAGTTAAAATTGTAGAATCTACTATACTTTACTATCGTTGGTGAACCACCGTTCTGTGTTTTTAGCGGTATCTCATGAGTTATTGATCTCTATTTTAAACGACAGCTCAATGATCCACCATTAGTTACACATTATTTCTATTTTTTTTAAATACTGTTAAAATAAATTTAATTCCTAAATTTTTTATTATTATTGTTAAAATATAATATCTCCAATGTATAAAAATAAATTACACCATTATTTTATGTACACTTGTTCATGAATTTTGATACTCGTGCAATGATCTATTTTTACAATATGCAGTAGTCTTTTAATTTTATAATATTATAATTTTAGTTTAATTATTTTAAAATTGTGATTGTTTTAGAATTTATATAAAAAACATATTAAATAATTTATATTAATATTTAATGAAAAAATATAGAGATGGTTTGATTTATATTTTTCAACACATAATTTACAAACTACGGTGATGGTCATTTTATTCTATAGTTATACATCAAGAGGATTCATTCAAATATTAGATATGGATACGCTCCTAAATGATTTTTCTTTAATGATCTGGGAGATATTTTCAAGGATAAATAACATATAACAATGGAGATAATTTGATGTACATATGATTAAATAATATCTATTACTCTAAATTGGTAAAGAAATGTATTCAATTTTTTTCTATTTGTGATCACTGAAGATATTTATCACAATCATTTTTCACCACTAGAGTGATCAATGAACTTGAGATGCACTGGATTTCTAAATCATCTTCTCAAATTTTGTTTTAATTTTTTTGTTATTTCTCCATTGTAATTCTCCCCATCATCTATTTTTCGTCTTGAGTAAGGTTTAAGATTTTCCCATATAAAATCATTTACATTGGGTTATTCCTCCAATTTAAAATTAAGGTCAGTTTGTTCTTCCCAAACAGAGGGAAGGTTGGTTGTGACTCTTTCTAAATTCAGGGTTTATAGCACCAGGTGTCAAAAAGGTATAATTCCTTTGTATATTATTGGGTTATCACTTCCCTTAAAAATTTTGTATCCAGTTAATACCATTCTACATTAGAAAAACATCATTTGTTATCAATTTTATTTTTTCATCATTTTTAGCACTATTCTAACTAGAATAAATTTACATTATTTTAATAATTAAAAATGGACTATTCACCCCTAGTCACTACTACTGTACCATGGGACCTAACAATGAGGGAACAATTTTAATGTCATTTATGTTCATGATAACATACTATTCAAGTTATGTGATTTATAGATAGGATATGAGATGTGGTAGTGAATAAAGAATGATGAAGATGGTGTGGTTTAGGCATATAACATGGTTATGGTTACAGTAATGGTATAATGATTCCTAAACTAGATTCTGGACCCTTTGAGAGATTGGAGTGTGTTGGGTTATGACCTAATCCACATTTGATGCTGGAGGAATTGGGCATAAGACATATGAAATTGGGGAATGAGAGAAAAAAAATAATAGGGATGTGGCATACGGGTGCTTATTGTTAGGTCGAGATGATAATAATTAAAACCAATACACAAAAGTAGTGAAATATGGTTTTCAAAGCATTAAAAACCCCAAAAAAATGTCTCTTATTTTGTAGTGATCCTTTAATTTTCTAATAATGAAGATAAAGTAGTGAAAATAAATAACAGAAATAAACATAGTAATGTATTGTGGTTTATGTCTCAAAGATCCCCAAGTCCGCTCCCCCAACACTCAACTCCATGAGCATGGAAATTTTCACTAGGTCCTCTTATCCTAAGACCTATAAAAACCACTAAGTGATGGAAGTTGACACCTTTAAAATAAGGCATTATTTATACTTTTGGTTATTTTATGAAGAACCATAAATACAAATCATAGTGCAAGAAGATAACACATAACCATGACTGATTCTGAGAAGTTGAAACTCCATCAAATCAATAGAGATTTATTTTATTGAGAATACATACTAAAATTCATAGTTTTAGTAACAAGTGATATATATATTCAGATATTCTATAATGAATAGAATAAAATAGATCTTCAAAATTGTGTAGACATTCTTTTAAAAATGATATAGAAAAATCCAAATAGATTTCTAAACACTTCTATCATCAAAGTGTATCCCTGAAAAATAATTCATCATTATTTTCAGAAGAATATGTAACAATAATGTGCAGTAGAAAAAAGTAAAAATAGTGAATCGATAGATAAAAACATGTATGTCTCCAATGTGTAGCTTTGAATGTAACACCCTGGGTAAATAAAGAATAAAGAATTTTTATATTTATTAATATTTACGAATTAAATATTAATTTTACTTTAAAGGGGTTGCTATGTTCGATAGCGTACCTGATACGCAATGATGAGTTCCTTTGAAAACTTACGTTGCACACTAGTAATATAATAATATTATTTTAAATGGTAGTTAACATGTAGCCATTGTATTGGCAAGAATGGATAGAAATAACTACAATATGATTATATATGTTTTTTAAATGTTTTTACATTTATCCAATAAAAGATAAAGGCTTAAAATATGGAAGGAATTCAATTTTAGGCATTTATACACTAATTTTCACTAAAGGTTCACTTATCACCTTTTGATGGCGAACCATCATTAAATATAGCTTTTATCACCCTTATACATTCTATTGGACCAAATATAACTCTTCTTTAGAATTGGGACATCAAAATTTACTTTGTGTAAATTTTTGGTATTTTTCCGATAAAGTTCTTTTTTAATGAATAGTGTCAAAGGTTGTATTTTAATTCAAAACTTCTTTTTAATATAATTTATTTATATGATTAGATTATCTTTTGAATTTGTTTTAAAGTGAAATTAGAATATATTTTTACCATTAAATCCAATAGTGGTCGTTGGAATTAATTTCACTTTGAAATCGGACTTAAACTAGTGTCAATCTTTTGATACTTATTGTTTCATAAAAACACGCTATTTGCTCTGACAATGGGAATTATTTATTAAATTAATTAATGCAACTTATATGTTCTGAATTTTTTAATATGGACTTCATTTTTGAATTCGAAATATCAAATATAGCTTAGGGTGAAGTTTTGGTATTTTTCTGAAAAACGTCAATTTTTTATGAATAGTGAAACCACTAAGTGGTACTTATAAAAACTGATTTTCCATTTAAATGAAATCTTTCCATCATTGTGTGTTGAATTTAAAAAATCCGACATACATGGTTATCATTAAGAAGTAAAATGTGGTTCAATGGGATTAAAATAATTTTTTGGTGAATAGTAACTTATTAAGTTTTTAATCGCGATTAGAGATAATTAGTGTAGTTTAAGGTAAGAATAATGTTTTCATAAAATGAAATGACCTAGACACATTTCCTACCCTCATTTTATGTGTCATGGCCGACCAAGACAATCCATGGGTCATCTTGGGGACCCCATGGAGCCACTTTGGTTGGAAAATGACATAAATGCCTTTTTATTTAATGTTAAAGTAAAAATGACACACACATGAGATGTTTTACTAAAAAAAATTAAATGGGGTTATAAAAGTCAGATTTTTTTACAATAAATATTCATTGGAAAGATAAAAATATTTCCTACACCATAGTATGTTTTTTATAATTTTTAGACATTAAATAAATTAAATTATTTATGACATCATGATGATGCAGCGATGACCTCATTATTTAACGATTTAAATAAAATGGAAAGATAATGTAATATCTAAGACCTAAACATGTCCAAAACCTATTGGATGAGTGAATTTCTAACCCTTATCACCTTATCCTCAAATTATATCAATGTGGGACCTCTTAAATCCGAATACCATTTTAAAATAAAGTGACTTTTCTTTACCTTTCAAGAGTGCCCCTCCTCTCCTCTTATAAAAGGCCCCCACCTCTACCTCCTTACCCACACTCCCAAAGACTTTGGCTCGGCCAACCCCTGCCCATTTTGTCTCTCCACTTCCCTATCTTACTCCTTGAAGCCTCACTTTGGGCAGAAGTCTTTCCAAGGAAGCCTTTGAGCTCAAATCAAAGGAAGTTACCCGATTTTAAGGTAATGTCTTCACTTGAGTCCTTTTGTTTTATTTTTCTTCTCCAACCCCCTAAACTCTTTTTATTCATTTATTTTGTAACAAATACAGTATCATAAATATACTAGGATGTTTTTATAAGAAGGTTTCGAGCTACACTTACACACACCTACATCTAATGTTTAAAGAACATACTATTTCTGTGGATGGCGAATTTCTGCCTCCCGAAACGATTATTGTTCAACATTCTTCTAACACCTTCCAAGTTGGACATTAAGATGACACTATATTTATATATGATATCTAATATGTTTATGTTTTACTTAAGCTTCTGTATTTTTCATTTATGGCATACCTTTATGGTTTCCATTATGGGTAAACGTGATATCTTCATTTAAGGAAGTGCGGACTACCGCCCCCTCAAAGTGATTTGATTCGTTAATACCATATGTGGTACGTATAAAGGATATATTTAATGATATTATATATGATACCATACTGGAATTAAAATACTATTATGTATCATTATGTTTTAATTAAATATGAAATAGAAATGGAAGTAGCGTTCATACGTACGTACGGCTTACCGTCTCCATGAACGGTGCATTTCATTTCTTAACTCTAAATGATTATGTGATATTATAAATACATGTATATGCTGGATATATATGATATATATGATATCCAAATCATGAATATCATTCTAGATATAATGAACCTTTTACCACACGAACAACATGTAATTGTAAGAAGTCCACTTTCGACTTAAGAACCAAATATCGACAAAACAAACATTATTAACATAAATGATTACATAATGTTTATAACATGATAATAAGTGATATAAAAGTAATAATGAACTTGAAAAAGGTTTTTAATCAAGTAGAAATTAACTCAAGTTTATTATTCAGGACGTTAAAGAACGATCGAGTCAAGTCGGACCCGAGGTAAGGGACTTCGTCTCAATCTCCTTTCATTGAGGCATATTTCGTTTTATACACAACTTTCTTTTATACGGTGTATAAACCCCTTTGACTTTTACTTTTATACAAAAGGAATCTTTTTCTACGAAGCATTTTACAAAATGACAAAAAGTAATGTTTCTTTTAACGTACGTGGTGACAACGACTTTTTCCGCCGCCGCGAGTATTATTTGGTCTTTGGCTTCCTCAACATGCCGTAATGTTTTTAAAATGAAATAAATACCATATACGCTTTTATGTATTTTGGTATTGAAAATGGTTTTTATAATGGATTTTTTATGTCAATATATTTGAGTGATATATTGTGATCAAAGTGTGGAAATGTTTTCTTTCTATTATGTTTGTTTTATGTCTAATTATTATATAATGGTACTTGAACATTTGATGGGTGGTTACGTGATAAACCATATGACGGGTGGTTCCGTGAATACTAGGATGGGTGGTTATGTTATAACCTCCAATGCATTGGGTATGGAAGTCGGCCGTATGGATATTCCATTAAGTATGTATGGAAGTTGTCCGAATGGCTATTCCATTAAGTGATATGTGTGGAAGTCGACCTTATGGTTATTCCACTTAAGTATGTTTATGTCCCAAGTTACCTTTATATGTTATGTGATCTTTATATGGGTTTTATGGAAATCTTTTGTTTACAGAAGTGTAAGTAATGAACTTTTATTCAGTGAAGAGTTTTTACTACTTCGAAAAGGTGAAAAGTATTACTTTGTTAAAGTATACATGGTTTACCTGTTGTTTTGAAAAACTAACAGTTTTCATTCTTTGTGTATCCCTTACTGAGCTTTTTATGCTCATCCAAATCTTTTGAAATGTTTTTCAGAGGACTTAACGTGGAATAGGGTCAATGATGGGATCAAGGTAAAGTCATGCTACCTAAAACATGGAACTAGACATGTTTCTTTTTAAGAGTTTTTATTTTATGGAAACTTTGTAGGAGTTTCTACTTTTTAATCTTTTGAGATGTAATAGTTATGTCCTAATTCTCTAAAACTCTAAACCTGAAAAGATCCTTAATGTAAATTATTCATTTAATTCAATATTAAGTAAGGTTTAATGCTGGGGCCTTATACTAAAGGAAACGACACACAAATTTTCATATATGTACCATTCTCTATATATTTATATGCACTTTTCAATGATGAGCATATTCATATTTATATTGTAGGTCAAAAAACTATAGGTCAAACCATATCTACAAATATCATATTATAAATAATGAATATTTGAATTAAAATCATTCAAAAGAGGGCATAACTTCCCTTATAAATAAGAACAATTCACTTCTTTGAATATGAGACTATAAAACAATCATAATGAGAATTTGAATTAATCATAAAATAGATTTGAAAAGATCATTACTTATTCTATGATCATTACAGAAATCACAGATAATATTGTAGATTTGAAACTCCATCATTGAATAGTCAAATGTAGGGTTCCTTCATGCGACGAAAAAACCCAAAATGTTGGGTTGAAAACATACGATTGATCACAAAAGTAGGGTTGAGATACAATACGTTTTCTTCCTCAAATACAGGGGTGATTCCGAATATAGGGTTCTCAAACCAGACATTCTCGATAGTTTAAGATATATAATCTGTATATTCAATTTCAAATATAGGGTTTACATTCCTTACATTATGTTTACAAACATAGGATATGAACAGTGTTTCTATAATATTTTTAAACATGTCTTGAATACTTCAACAAATATTTCTAGCAAACCAATGACATGAATATAATTCAATAATAAATATTCTAATGAATACTAATTTTTTTAAATTCACATAAATAGAAATTCATTTTTAACATAAATGTGGGTGTTTGTGACCATCACAACCAAAACAAAATTAACAAAATTATTGAACCAACGCATGCCCAAAAATCTCCAACGTTTGGATGGTCACAAAACCCATGTTGAAATATAATTTAAAAACAATAAAATTTCCCCCTTTTTATATAATATTTTATATATTTATAAAGTAAATATTCTCCCTACTATCCCTTTATATAAAAAATTATCCCCTATTATAAGGACCAAAACTTCTCTCCTATGTCAAGATTATTATGGATAAAAACATAATAATGTAAACCAGAACTATAAAATTCTTCCAATAAAACTTCTCCACCATAACATAAAATCTATAAACAATATACTATAAACTTTTCCCCCATTTTTGTGAAATAAAAAATATAAGATTATATAGTATTTGAGTTTAACATCATCTAAATTCATATTTACATAACAGAGTTTAAGTAAATATTTTATTGAATAAAATTATTATTTTTTAAAAAATATCCCCAAATCACAGAATATAGGATATTAAATGAATAAAATTATAAGAACTTTTGACTTATATTTCACAAGTAAAATTTAAAATAAAAAATTTGTATAAGTAAAATAGAATGATTATTTTCAACAAATAATCTTTTTATGAGATAATTAAATATTAGATACATTCCCATATATGATGACTAACAAATTGAAATTATGAACTATCTAATAGTACATAAATAATTTTTTTATTTTACTAAAAAATATATTTTTAAATTAGTACATTTGATATTAAATGGAATGATAAAATATAAAATAATCATTAGAAAGGAGAAGACTATTAATCTAAAATTTATAAAATTAAAACGTTATCACTTAAATCAGCTAAAACTCTTGAAATTTTTTCTCATCTATTTTAAATTTATGTTATTCTTTGATATGAAGATGATGAACATTTTTTAACCAAAAAAGCATCATCTTGTGAGGATATAGCATTTTAGTGACTTTTTTTCTGAGAAACCTCATTTGACAAAGCATTTATTCCATCAAAACATAAAAGTATAATTTTGATACCAAAAAACATTTCATATTCTCGTGATCTTTTTATAATGAATCAAAAACTATTTTTAATTCAAATTATTTCTATAGATATATATATAAACTTCTATATTCATCTAAAGCAGATTATATATTCACTTTTTCTTTATTCAATGTGAAGACTATGAACAAAATATTTTCATAAGACAAATGAGAAGAAGAAACTTCTTATTCTTTATGAAATTGGTCTTTATTACTTTATTCAAAAGATTTTTCAAATTCACATTTAACATAAGAAACAGACTATTCTTCTAACAAATCACAAGGATTACCATTCATACTTTTTTAAGAATGGTTTTCCTCTAATCAGGAATTACTTGATAACTTCATATTGCAATGTCTAGTTTTCCAGAAACTTTTGAACAAGATAATTTGACTAGGATGACTTCATAATTGAAAAGTTTTCTGAAGAAGATAAAACATTATGTCCTGAAACAAAGTAGATGGAATTTTATTTTCTTTAACTAAAAGATATAGAACAATCATTACATATTTTGTAAGAAGAGTATTCCAGTTTTCATAAATAAATGAAATTTTAAGAACAAAAAATATCAAACATTTCAAAGATTTTAAAAATAAAAATATAAAAATATAATAATAAAAATAAGTTTTTTATCAAAGAAAAATATTTGAAAATTTTATCAAATCAGTTATATAATCAATATAGAATAAAACATGATTTAAGTAGTAAATAATAGTCTCTATTAAAATTTGAGAAATATATTTCTCATCCTATATAAAACAATTAATGTACCAGAAGTATATAAATATTAAAAATGAAATACATCCCAGATGAGTGACTTTAGTAATGAAGATTTTCTGACAATGAACTACTTTAGAGTTATTCAATCATTTTGTAGAAACATTCACATATATATAATTATCAACCACTTAAAGGATTATCAAAGCATCTTAGTGGTGTATTCCTACAAAACCTCAATTACAAGTGATTTTTTGGAACCATGTGATTTTTGGTTCAGTGGTGTTAGTAATTAAATTTCTATGAAAACAAACTTGTTTATTTTGAATTATATTTATACTATTCAAGTTAAACATTTATTTTCCAAAAACAAATATTTTTAACACCATAAATTTTACATTTTACAAAATAGAAATCATTTTCATAATGACCATTAATACCGTAATAAAAAATTTAATTGTAGACAAGTTATTTATATTTAAACTAGGAAAAAATATTTCTTATATATTTTTAGTCATTCATCATTGCTTCCAATTTCAATTTTTTTGGAATTTTTTTCCAAGGTTTTAATTTAAATAATTTTTTCCTTTTCTCAGTATACTAGAGGAATGTTTTAAATTATCATCTTGATCTAATAATTCTTAGAATTTATTATCACAAAAATCTTAATAAATTTTAAAATAAATTTTTTTAAATATATAATATGTTTTACAAATATTATTTATCTAATATAATAGTACCATAATATTTCTTAGTTTTTATATATTATTCCTTTAATGATTCATATATTTATTATAGAATAAAAAATTCATATTAAATTCATAATAAGACATTTTTTCACAACTAATGTTATGATATAAAGATGAATTTACCTCATGATCAGTATAGGTCATAAGATGTACCATTTTCTTTCTATACTCTAACTCAAAATAATTATAAGATTCATTATATAAACCATAAGTATTAAAATATGTAACTTTAATAACATTATTTATTTTTCTCTTGTAATTATATTTCCATTGATCTTTCAGTAAAGAATAATTATCCCTTATATAACCTTTTTCCTGGTATTTACAACATCTATTGTCACCAGTCCCATTTTTTATTTATTTATAGATTTTAAAAAATTTAAGAAAAAAATGAGTAATATTTATATTAGTCTAGATGATTGAAATCAGATTATTCATCCATAGTAGTTTTGAGAGGTTCTTATTTATGTTTTAAAGCATTTTTATCTTCATCCCTCATCTCATCTTCATACATCATTGAAGTTCCAATCAAATCCTTCAAATTCAAAATATTAACAAGTGTAGATTGATGTATAGCTGTAGATATTACGTTACACTAAGACGGTATTACTCTGAATATTTTTAAATATTTTTATGGTTATGGAATTGCATTTCCAAAAGAATAAATATTATTGATAATATCGATCAATATTTCACTCATTTGAGTGATAGTATCGCTTTCATTCATCCTGAATGTATCAATGTTTAGTTTCATAGTTATGTACATTAATTGCCTAATATTTTTAGTTATTTCATAGGAAAAGACAATATTCTTCCACATTTCATATACATTAGGAAATTGATATACTTGATTGGATTCCTTTATTCTTAAACCACAGAAAATAACATTCATAGCTTTTTAATTGAGATTATTTTCCCTTTGTTGATCATTATTCCAATTTTTCAAACCTTCCATTGGAATCTCATAAGTCTTCACATCCATCCTATAAACCCTTATTCTAATATTTTTAAATATATAAAAATATGTTCTTTCCAATAGCCATAATTATCACCATTAAAATATAGAGCATGGGTAATTATCATACCATCGGTAGAATCATCAATTTCAAGATGTATTCATCTGGATATTTAACTTAGGATTTTTATTGAATTTAAATATTTAGTAGAGACCTATGATACCACGAGGTGATATCCAAAAGAACATTTTAGAATAATTATATCATTTGATATTGATTTACAGTATCGAATAGAGACAAAATTATTAAATGATTTCAAAAAATAAAAGCATAGAAATAGATAACTTCCTTTGATGTGAATAGTTGATATTGGTTAGAAACAAATTAAGAAGATAATATACTATTAGAGCACTGCCTAGAGTTCCAATTTTTTGGGATGATGTTGATGAAGACTAAGACACAATATTGGGGGTAAATTGTTGTTTTAAAAACATTGAAAAATTTACAAAACCTCAGTTTTTGTGCAGAAATCCATTCCTTCTCTTTTAAAGATGAGAGAGAGGTGAAAATAAATAAGGGAAATGAAAAAAATGATGTATAGTGGATTAGGGAAAAAATATACCTTAGTCTACTCCACCAACACTCAACTCCATGGGCATGGTGATTTCTCCAGGTCCTCTTATCTGAAGACTATTAAACAATAACAGAGTACAGGTAGTTAAAACCTTTACAATACTGATTTACAGAGCCTTATGGTTATTTTATAAGTATCCATAAATTGACATATTAATGAAAGAATAAAATAATAAACTATGACTGGGTATAATTAATTTAAACTCCACAAAATATAAAAAGATTTAGTTTTTATGAGAATACATATTAAAGTTTACAATTGCAGTAACAACTAACATATGTATTCTGATCTTCAATAATGCACAAAATTAAATAGATCTTTAGTATTGCCTAGGATTTCTTCAAACAATGATAGATAATATTTCAGAAAAATGTTTAAATATGTACGTCTTAAAAGTTTATATCTAAAAAATTCATTATTTTAAGAAGAATATGTAATGATAAAGTGCAGTAGCAACGATAACAACAATAGTGAGTGTAACATCCTAGGTAATTATTGTATAAATTTTTTTTCATATTTATAAATATTTTTGTATTATATTTCAACCTAAATGGACTCTATTTTTTATTTTATACTTGTCACACAAAAATGGGTTTCTCTAAATTCGTATGTCTCCCACAATATTGAGTGATACCGAAAAATAATATATTATTAATATTATTATTTTAAGTTTTTGTTTTCATATTACCGTTAGAATGGAGAGAAGGAATTATATTATCTAAATTATGAAAAGAGGGTTTAAACATATTAATATAATGATTCATTGGTTATAAAATAAAATATAAATGATGAAAAATTAAATAGAAAGGATGTTTTTTTTCTAAAAAATAACCATTTAAATACAAATAAGTGATTTCATAAAATAATAAAATAACTCTTGATGGGTTTTATTAATTAAATATATATTTAATATTTTAATTGAATTTTTAATATTCATATTACATGCTTCTTATACATGATATAAGAACAAATTCAATTTTTCGGATAAAAGTAGTAATTTTTTAAAAAAAATGTAGTTTTCCCACCTCTTGATGGAAACCCCCTTTTAAATCTAGTTTTTTTTCACTTTTATACATTTAATTTGAAAAAATAATCTTATAATTTTAAATTGGGACGTAAATATTTATGTTGTATGAATTTTTGTATTTTTATAATAAAATTAATATTTTAAGGAATAGTGAAAATACTACATTTATAACTCAAACTGCATTTTCATCTAATTATTTATATTTTTACATTATCATTTTAAATGTTTTGAGGTATAATTAGATTATTTATTTTCATTTAATCCAATTTATTTTATTTTATGTGTTTTCAAATTAAAATTAAATATACAAACAATGTGAAATTTTGAATGTTTTAGTTTAAAAACATGTTTTCGCATTCAGTCAATTGGATTAAGTTATAATTAATTTCTTGAAATTTTAATTTTTGATTTTAAAATAATTGATTCCATATTTGGAATCATAAGGTCCAAATTATTAGAATAGGTCTCTTTTGTTTTTTCACATTAGTAATAGTAACTTTAGTAATTATTTGTATTACCACGGTAAAAGGTAAATCTGGTAATTAAAGGTAAAAATAATGATATAATAACATAAAACTACCATTAAACTTGTATTAATTTACTCTTAGGATTGAATTATAGCAATTATCATCCTTGGTTTAGTTTTAGGACCACATGGAGCCACTTGGATGACTTTAATGCATCTATAATAATATATTCAATAAATAGTCATTTCTGCTGCACCTTTATTTTTAAAAAGTAAATTATTTTAATATGGATTTATACATGGGATATATTTAAATATAAAAATTATTTATAGATATAAAATTATTACCTATATTATGGTAATTTATTTATAATTTTTAGTAATTAAATAATTTAATTTAATTATTACACAAAGATGATGCAGTAATAGATTTATTAAAGAAAGAATCAAATAAATGATATTAATAATATTAAAGTAAAAAATAATTCGAAATAATAAATGTTATATATGAATTTTATATACGACTATGACATTTTAGTTTTGAGTTCATTCAGTTTGTTTAAGAAAATCAATTTTTAAGATTTTTTAAAAAAAGTCAGGCAATGAATAGTGTTAAAACTAACACAATTAATAAATTAAAATATAAAAAATTTAATTAAATGATATAAAATTTATAAAAATGCAGGATTAAACCAAAAAGTTAATAAATTTATAAAACTATAATTAATTACTCATTCATTGGTCTTTTGGTATGATTTGGTAAATATTTTAACTCTCAATGTGTAAATTACTTAATAAAATGGTAAGAGATAAAAAGGTTAAAATATAATTATATGGATTAAAATATATTCAAAACATATCTAATTTTAATTATATGATGATTATTCGACCCAAAATCATTCTCTATTTGAAATAAATAATTTTGGGACTATTTGGAATAAAAATTTAATTTATATTAATTTAATACTTTTAATAATTCTAATAGTGCCTCTCCCCTCTCCAATAAAAAGGATCCCATTTCTCTTTATTTCTCACACTTAAAAACAATTTTTTTCATACATGATATAGAAAAACCATTACTATAATCTCTCATTACATTCTTGATTCCTTTGTGTATGTGGAACACCCTCTTTAGAGGTGTTAAGGTGTTAAGAAGTGTGTTCATCAGAAGGAAAGGTAATGTATTTATTTAAGTGTTTCTATTTTATTTAATTTTACACTTATCTTAAATATCCTTCATTCATTATTAAATAATACCTATAGTATCCTCAATGTAATGAGATTTTATTTTGTTAATATCATAACCCAAATCCATCTCTAATTTCATCAAATGGGAAATAACCATTTCGTTCCTATGTACGGCGAACTACCGCATCGTGAATAGATATAGTTCATTTTTCATTACCATCTCTAAAAGATGGTCATAACTATAGAAATAATGCTTTTATATGATTTTCATGACATATTAATAATTATAAGAGAATAAAATATCAGATATTTTCATACTTTTCTTGCACATAAAAATGATAATGTCGTTCGTGTGTGTGTGAACTATCACCTCTATGAAGCTATGTGAATCATTTTCATTCACCAAGTCACTTTTATGATATATATATATAAGTATATTTAAATGATTATTATGATTTTAATTATATTATATTAATTCTTTAAAGATAAAACAATAATATTCATTTTTCAATAATGATCAATGAAAAATGGAAATCATACTCATGCGTACGTACGGATTACCGTCTCCATGATTATAACATTTTTCATTTTTCATAACCTCAATTAATGTTTTTATTTAAAGTTATAATTTATTCATAAAAATGATAATAATTTAATGAATATTATTTTTGATATGAATTAATTATAACCACATGGTCTAGTTACATCAAACCATGTTAATTTAAAACCCAACTACCAAAAATCGACAAAACATCCAATATGAAAATAAAAAATTATGTAATTTTTATATCATGGGAATAATTGGTATAAATGAAATAAGAAAAATGGAAATAGTTCTCATGAAATTATAAATTAAAATATGTTTATTATTCAGTAATTTTAATATTGTATGTGATGAGTCAGACACATAGTACGAGACTTCGTCTCAATCTCTTTTCATTGATCCATATTTTAATAATATACACCACATTATTTTATGTGGTGTATAATCAAAATCTTCGAATTTTAATTTCATTAAAATGTTTTTAAAAGGAAATTTTTTTATGGGAAGCATTTTACAAAATGAAAAATGGAATTTGTTTAACAGATAGGGCAAAACCTATTTTTTCACCACTATGACAATCATTTTGTATTTGGATTCCTTTACAAGACTTAATGTTTTTAAAGGAAAAATAAATACCATATTAACTTTTCAGGTATTTTAGTATTGAAAATGGTTTTGACAATGGATTTATTCTATCAATATCTTTAAATTATATCTTGTGAATTAAATGGGGAAATGTTATTTATCCATTATGTATGATTTATCTGTTGTGCCTATGTTTTGGTTCTTAGTCATTGCTTATGTATATGAGGGGTTCCATGATAATCAGAGGGCAGGTGATCCCATGATATCTATCCAATGCATTGGGTAATTAGATTGATAAATATGATATGTTTTCTCTATATATATTTATAGAATATACTGTGATGGGTATTCCAAACATAACCAAGAAGGTTACCTTCAATGTAGTTGTGAATGATACAATGTAAGTATGATATGGATGACAGAAGTTACCTTTAGGATTTTTGATTTCTAAGAAATTTTATAGGAATATTATGATTTCTTGAGGTATGTTAAAGAACTTATTTTTTATTTGTCAAAATTATGATTTAAGGAAAATGGTTTCATGAGATTAAAATATTCATGGAATAAGGGTTTGATTCTTTATTTATATGTCTTACTGAGCTTTTTATGCTCATCCCATGTTTTAAATAATTTTTCACAGGTCTTAAAATTTTTAAGGAAAAGTAAGATGTCATGATAAAATAATTGAGGATATTTCTGGAAAATAAATCATGTTTTATTTTTTTTTTTGGTCCACTAGGTTGAATACCTTGAGAGGGGAGATGAATGGGGGTATGGTAGATTAAAACTATTTCCCATTTGGATCATGTTTTGTTGTTAGAAAAAAATTTCTATCTTCCTCTCGTAGTAATATATAGACAAATATGAAATCATGCACATAACACATTGATTTTTACTCATTTCACCCTCACTGGGCTATGTCCAAGGATCATATAATAACAATGTGTTGATGTACCAAATTCACTAAGGCTCAGGGCCAATAATGAGTACAATATTCATGATAGGTATTCTATGCACAGGCTCAATGCCTTTTCAATGTTTAGGTTTTTCTCACTACATTTCCAAGGGTCACTCCTTATGCCTCTTTCTATGGCTCGCTGTTGGTGGAAAGGGTCATAGTCTTCCACTTTCTTCACTCACTACTCTTGGAAAATAATCCACTCACAGTTTATGGACTTGTAGGTCAAACACAATTTATGGAGATGTAGGTACCTTAATTTGTATGAATTCCTACATCCTTAACTATAGGTAGATTCTCTATTGAAGTATTGTTTTCAACCATAGATGAAGTCCACCTTCTCGAGTACCATTGGGTACCATAAAACACTTCCCCAAACTAAATTAAATCTCTCAAATGATTCCTTGTGCAAATCTTGAACCACCATACTTTCCTGCATACTGAGTACTAGGTTTGGTACGTTGGAAACTTTATTCCTATAGATCTATCGCTGTTGTGAGCCGCACTTTGTCAACGGACTGCCTCCATCATTGGGATCATGTATCGGTACCACGTACTGATTTTGGGAACCTCCTCTGAAAAAACCCCTTATGTCCCTAAACTATTCTTTGTTCACGAACTGTCTCTACTTCCATATACCAGATCTCTCCCTCTATGTACAACTTGAAGAACTCTCCCTTTCACATACTATATATTCTTCTTACACGCATCGAGACAACTCCCTCCATGTACCAGACTTCCATTTCTGCATATCGGACTTCCTTTGCGGGTTAAGAATCCCCGAAAACACCTTCAACGCGATCCACTTTCAGACATTTCTGAATTCCCAGAGAAAAATTTATTCTATAATAATGTTCAATCTCTACAGTAATTGATGCGGTTAGCGATTCTTATATAAGTAAAGATATCTGCAAAATACAATACACCAAGATTTACCAAATCTTCAATTCATCGTCAACTGCTTACAAATCCATCTTCCACTGTGAATCTCAAGCCACCTGTGAACTATTTTTCCACACCATCTGCATACTAACTTTTCTCCTATGTATTCAAAATTATTCACCGACAAAAATAAAACTATATACCTCATCTCCTTCCGCTGCGAACCGTGTTCATTTTCACATACCGCATACGCATACACTTTCTGTCATTCCACGTGCCGTTCTCAGAACGTGGTACACAGCCCATGTATTATGGTACGTAGTTCTCACCATTTTCCAATTTTCTTCAAAATTATTCATAAAATTCACTACCATGAAGAAAACCTTCCTTTTACAACATCAAACTCTCAATTTTTAGGCTTTGAAATTTGGAAAACACTAGGAAACAACGCCACCTCAAAAATTTTTCTTCATCAGACACCAACCATACTCTTTTTCGATCGTCTAGCTTTATCAACAAACACAACCATACCCAAAAACTACTGATAGAACACCTTGAGATATCTTTTCCCAAAAAAATTAAAATGGTTTCCTTTCATGAAAAAATCGATATTTTCTGGAAGTGTATACTTTGATTTCTTATGGTTTTTTTGATATGTAAAAGTTATAGCCTAATTCTTTAAAATAATAATCCAAAAAATATCCTCAATGTGAAAGAAATTAAATTCTTGACTAAAACATAAGATTATGTAATGATTAAGTCTAGATCCTTATAGTTGGTATCATATGTCATTTTAGATAACATTAGTTGGTAGGGTAATATTTATTCATTTGCTACAAGTTATATATAACCACAGTGGTTAGCATAATATAAATATTTATAGTTATTTTAGATAAATTAAATGAGTTTTAAATAACATGAATAAGAATATCTTAGTTTTTATCGTCCTCAAAATATATTATATGATGATTTTATTGATTTAGTCACACTATCATTTTTGGTTTTAATAAATGGATGGATCTAGTAGGAACCAATGTAACAATGGATGTGAAAGAAAATGTGGTGGTTCTATAAATAAGAAACTGAATGAAATAAAAGGTATAATGAGAAATATCATGGTTATTATAAACTATCTATCAAGAGTCATGATTAATGAATGGAACCTTGGTGAGTTTTTTAATGCATTATAAATGATAGAAATGAAATTATTATGTAAGTTCAGGTAATAATGATCATAAAGGTAAGAATATTCATCAAAATATATGTCAATAATGTGGAAAGAAACACCTAGAAAAATGTTTTCAATGGATGGGAAGGTTTCATAGATGTGGTAATGAAGGTTATAAAGTAGTAACCTAAAAAGGAAAAAAGGAAGTTTTCAATTGACTACAAGAATGGGAAATAAGTTTTTTCTGAGTTATCAATTGAATGTTTTAAATGTGGCGTGTATTGTCATTATGTAAATCAATATCTGATAAAGAAGTTTCATGAATAGGATTAGGAGGAATGTACTAATATATTTTTAGTATTACCAAATTCTATTTCAATTAAAGATGTGGAAACTGAAATTGACCTATGAAAGTTATGGATTATTTCTTATCTCATGTTTTGACATTATTGAACCCAATGACATGATTCATATTTTGGTTTGTAGATAATGGGTATTAAAAAATAATGTTGAAAATCTTGGTTAAAGGATCATAAATAATTATGAATGATTAAAATTCCTATATATAAATGATTTAATAGTTATGGAAAACTATATTATGATAAAATATTCAAATGTATTAATTCTCTTTTGATAATAGGATTACTATGTAAGACATTTTTTTAGTATGTGTAACCTCGAATTTGTAATGTAAAAATGTTATTTGATTAATAATTGTATTTTATTATGTGGAAATAATTACAATGTTATGTATAACCATTAGGGTTTATATGATCTTTTATTTTGAGGTAATTATGTGTCATTTCATTTTGGGATACAAAATGAAAGGTATGAGATAACCTTTGAGGTTTAAATATGTTCTGTTTTTTTAGGATTTTATCAAATTTATTAATATTTTATGAGTTATAAGAATTATATAGATTTAGAAAAAAGAACAACCCACAAGAAGGATAAAAACCCATCATGTCAGACAAGGCTACAAGAATTGAACCCACAACCAAAGGGTTACAAGGATTTATAGCTTACCACTAACCCACAGGAAGCCCCTATTTAGTATGTTTTTTTAGTTAAATGAGTTTATGGAATATGAATAAGTTTATTTTGGGAAAATATGTTTCATCAAATAGAAATAATTAGTATTAAATAATTAATTGGTAATTAAGCGATAAATGGATTTTGAAATACGTTCACTATTTTGGGAACATTACATGATTATGGTAAATAGAATACTATATGATTTTATTTGAGGAGTAATAGATAAATTTTATTTTGGACGAATCATTGATTTAATTGTATACTTATGGATATTTGTGTTATTTATGGAAAGGATTAACCTCTCATAAAGCATATGTGATTATGAAATTAATTTTTTGTATGATACATTAAGAGTAATGTATTATATTTATATATAAATGTTAAAACTTTTCTTAGAAGACAATGTGATGAAATCCATAAAAAATTTTTGTTTCAATATTAGTTTAGATTATTTGAGGAATTTTAAGTATAGTTATATATTGATTGGTGTATGTTGAAATTTTAGTATTATAGTATAATTTTGGATATTAAATGTATTTTTTCATCATCCAATGGTTTATTCTTTATGGAGAATTGTTATACTTTATCCAAACTATATTGGTTTTGATTAATGTTTCAAGACAAGTAAAACATATAGTTTATCTTTTCTGGATTACGTGATTCTCAAGATGTTTATTTTAGTTCTTCAAATATAAAAATTTCCTCTTAAATACTCATCATTCGGAGAAAAAGATGAGTTTTTCGTGGAATTTGAGTAAAGGATGAAACTCTACTTTTCAAGTGAGTGTATTTCCTTATGTTCTCATTCTGAGTAGTAAAATAATTCCACAACACTATGTAAAGGATCTTAAAACCAAAACATATTTCATTTAAATTTCTTATTATCAAATCAAATACCATTTAACCTACTACCATTTTTTAGTTTTCTAATTTTTAACTTTCTCCTAACCATGTTTTCTATCCCTCTCCATCAAAACATGATGGTTAGTTTTTCTTCCATATCCATGTTTACCTAAATGGAATCATAATATAAATTATCTTGGGTGACATTTTTACTTCACATTATTTCTTCTAAATTTAATGTTTTATTTAATGTGGGATTTCAATGATGTAATTTTGAAAAGTAAAACCTTATTTACCAAGCCCAAATTTAAAATTTCAAGGATGAAATTTCTAAAAGGGATAATGATGTAACATCCTAGTTAATTATATAATAATATTTTTTCTTATTTTTTATATTTATGAATTATATTTTACCTTAAATGGAATCTATGTTCAATAGTGTACTCGACACACGATAATGGGTTTCTCCAAAATCATACATTTCACACAAGATGGACATATACCAAAAAATAATATATTATTAATATTATTATTTTAAGTTATAGTTATAACATAGCTATTAGAATTCCAAGAATGAATAATATTAATAAAAATTTGAAAATAGGGTTTACTAATATTTATATAATGATTCATTAGTTATAAAATTAATTATAAATTAAAATAAAAAACAATTTAATATAAAAGATGTGTTTTTCTGAAAAACAAACTATTTAAATGTAAATAAGTGAATTAATAAAATAATAAAATACCACATTATGGATTTTAGTAATGAAATATTTATTTTATATATTCAATTTAAATTTTAATATTCAAATTATATTTTTCCTACACATGATATAAGAAGAAATTGAATTTTTCAGATAAAAGAAGTATTTTTTAAAAAATGAAATTTTAATGCCTTTTCATGGAGAACCCATTTCAAATATAGTTTTTTTCACCTTTATATGTTATATTTGAAAAAATAAAATTTTAATTTTAATTTTGGACATCATAATTTACTTTGGTTTAATTTTTGTCACTTTTCTTACTAAATACTTATTTTAATGTATAAGGAAAAATACCACATTTTTAATTCAATCCTCCTTTTAATATATTTAATTTATATTGTTAATGATGATGATATAGTATAATGTCATGTGGTAATGATGATGATATCATATTGATTATCATCATTCAACTAGAACATTTTTGATTATGTAGCTGAACCTAGGGACAAGATTTCTTGGTTTCACTACATATCCCATAAAGATGAGAATCATGCAATAATTAGTTCTTATATTTTTTTCTAGATTACAGTCACTTTTCTAGGATGAAGATAAAATGGGTTCTTAGGAAGTATCATGTGTGGTACGACCACCATAACTCGATGAGAAATAGGAACAACGATATCCGCACCACAAAAAATATTCCTGGGGTGGAATCCAAGGCCAATAAGGGAAAAATGTTTTTTATTCTATGGCTCAGACTGGGGATGAATTTCTTAGGAAACACTACGTATCCCATATGGATTGGAATCAAGCCACATGTAATTCTTGAAGATTCTATGGAAGATATATAATAACAAAAGGATGAAATATTATCTCAAATAAGAATATCATGGTTGTTATTCAATTTATATTAATTCAATTAGGAAACTAAAAATCTAGGTTTAAGGTCATGTAATTCGGACTGATTAAATTGGGGATGTGTCGTGCGGCACCATGAGGCATACCGATGTGAATGGGGGAAATGTTGGACCACAATCTACACCAAAATTTCCTAGATAATACTTGGGAAAATGGTCTTATAGGTTGATCTTGTGACTCTATAGATGGGACCATGGAAAATATGTTCATCCATCACTATATAAGGTGCATGAAAAAATAGAGTACCACATAAGGGATACTCCCTCCCTAAAAAGAGATATCATTTCTCACCCATATGATGGACTAGGGACATAATCAAACTCCGAGCCACCCCCGTACCATTCAAATGTCAACAAGACTTCCTCCAGCCTTGCTACATTGAAAAAAAATTATTAAGGATCAGTCAAACCAAGTGGATCAAGCAGAAGAGTCACTATAAGAACAACAGAAAGATGTGTTGCTTATGAGAAGATAACTAAATAAGGACAACATAACAGTGATGTATTGGCCCACATCCACTACTCAGTTCAATATACCAAAAGAGTTGTCAAAAGAATGTATACATAACATTTGCCTAAATATATGGAAAAATATCCACCAGTTCAAAGAAACGTTTTTTCTTTATGATGGGTACTTAGACCATATTAATGTCGTATGAGATACTCTCCATCAGATTTACATAGAATCCATTCCGTCTACACGATGACCATAATCAGAAAGGATAAAGAACATCCTTGAGTTGGCATCTCTCTATACGATACACAAGTAGTGTTGTCTTATCAGCGACACCTCATCTGGTGTTTATATTTGGGGATGCAGAGAACCTGGATCCCTATACTTCACACCGTTTTCATCAAGAATAACTATATGGAAATGAAATCATGTAATTTAATTACCCAATAATGGTAGTAAAATGATTTCTATGCTCAAAAAATATTGAATACACCACAAGAGTCAGCCCTAAGTAAGTCTCAAAAGCGTTAGGCCTAATGAGAGAAATCCTTTAAGAAGCTCTTGAACCAAGATACCAAGAACATCTAGCAGGCTTTTAGTTTAAGGGATTCCAATCAATGAGTAATTCAAAAATCCTTGAAAGAAAAAAATTCATGTGTAGACCCGACACCACATTTAGAACACATTTGTATGGGAAGTCATGAGATCAAGGAGGAAATAATAGCAACATATGCCACAATACAAGATCATCCCCAGCCCGTAGGGATGGAGGAATTTTTACCATGAAATTCCCTTATAATACCAGAAACTCTGAGTGAAGGACTGTCAACAAAATAACATGATCAAACTTAACCTGCAGGGTTGGGGGCATTTTGACCTCAAATTCATGCCCAATGGATATCTACCTTTGCTCATATGGGGATATAAATGGATATAAGTTTCACCCATTCCATCCCATCCCGCGACTCGCATCCCCAAGAATAGAGGTGTATTACAATTTCATATCAGGGATCCCTTCGATTCACTCTTCTCCAAGAAATCCTAAGAGTATCAAAGAATGGATGGAGAAGATCCAAGAAAGGGCGTAAGAATATATCATACCATTCAAAACCTAGTCTGTGACCCCAAATGCGGTATGCATCAGTGAATGTCGTGGAGATCATCCCCATAGACCTCACAGAAAATATACAAACAATGAGGAAATTGGAGAAGTGGGTTCCCTCTCAGAGATGGTCCACACCATGTTTGGAGGTGTTCAAACTTGAAACCAAAGAGTTTTATTAAACATTTGTTCCCCCCACATTTAATATTTTGTCACCTACCACATGAATCTTCTATAAGGAGAAGAATAAGGGAATGTTCTACGACCCACCTCCTCCTCCCCGGATGATGATTCTTCTATGCTTAAGGAGAGATTCTCTTGACAAGAGGAAGTAATGAAATGTATGAAGTGACTCAGTGATGAGATACTAAGATCAATACATCCTACTGGGTTTTTTCCTAGGATGGAGCATTAATACACACTTCTATTAAACATCCCACTTCTTCATGGGATCATCTCAATGAATGAAGAAAGTTTGGAAGGCTCATTCAGGGTGGTGCTGGGACCATTAGTCTACATAAACCCAATCCCAGTAGGATATCAAGATTTCCATCCATCAAGGAAATAGCTGAAATAGATTCAGGCCAATTTGAAAAGGATTCCCCTGGGTGGGTATCCTCCACAAGGTCGAGTAGCCCTGACACATCCAATCTTGACCATGTTTCACCTATTCTTGCTTAGGTCCAATAGGAAATGCATCAAGGGCTATTAAATATCATCGAGTTACTAACTACTCGAATGGATTAATAGAAGTATGACATGCTTCAGTACAACTAGAATAGAGGCCTTACCCCAACTCGGTGAGTAATGTCCCACCTCCACCAAATTCCAAGAATCCTGTATTTATATTGTTCAATTGCTCATGGGACACAATGCAACATCTAATGAAATACTCTTCTTATTTTGATCCCATTATGGAAACCTAGAACAAGAAGAAGTTGTGAAGATCAAATGATTTGTGTGAACTATACAAGGTTCTGCCTTTGTGTGTGTTTCCCTCAGAATTCGGCGATGACCTCCTGGATGGGAGATTCAAACGTTCCGATTGGTTTCTAGCGGGTTTGTTTGTAGAACCAGAAAAATCCAATGATTCCACATCCATTTGGACCTACTTTCCAAAGGTAGGCGCTCATTATCTTGTGGACTGATGAGGCTTAGGAATTTGCACTGGTTGAGAGGATGGGAGGTCAGACTCATCACACCTTTTTGAGGGGAATTATTGTCTATTCCGGGACTCTCTTTATAGATTTAAGTTATGTTCGTGAACCCTTATTACATTACCAAGTATAAAATGAGATTTTCCTTTAGTTTTGACAATAAATTATTAAATATGTAAGAAATTTAGAGAATCTTTTATATGTATTCGAGGTTCTTCATCAATAGAAAATCATCTATATCTATTTAGAGATTCTTGGTCAATGGTAACCTTCAAAACATTAACATAAAAGTCTCTTGATCATTATGATGACCACGCTGGTTTTAAAGCCACTCAGTGGTGCACTTGAAGTTTATTTTCATTCAGAAGGACATGAATTATTTCAGAGTTGGGATCGAACCCATAGATGGGCTACCTACGTATCCTTTGTTTTGGAAAAGGAATCAGAACCCACGTAGTTCGAATGAAAGAGTATGATGTTTATGATTGATGGATCAAAGCAGGATGCCATAATTTCCTTTACCCTCTAAGCTCACGTGAGTCATGCTCGGTGTGAGAAACAAGAGGTATTGGTAATAAAATAGACAATTGAGCCATGAAAGATGTAATCATAAGAAATGGTTTGGGGCTTATGTATATAAGACTGCCCAGAGGATTTACTTTAGGGAGAAAATCCAGGAACAGGGTCCATAAAGGTATATGTTCTTCATGGAGATTTGAATACTCTAACTTGGGATTTATTCCTGAAAAGGAAACCCAAATTAGGAGAGGATTGACAACTGGGTTTTACTCCTGAGAAGGAATCCCAGATCAAACGTAAATTAGGACTGGTTAAAGAGAATTTAAGGGACTTGGGGCTTATTCTTGAAAAAGGAAGCCCAAGATTAGGACTGCGACTTATTCCTGAAAAGGAGACCCAGGTTAGGGGACTTGGGGCTTACTCCTAAGAAGGAAGCCCAAAATTATGACTGGGACTTATTCCTGAAAATGATACCCAGGTTAAGTATTAAGGTTTGGGGCTTACTGCTGAAAAGGATTCCCAAATTTAGAGGACTTATGACTGGGGATTATTCCAGAAAAGGAGACCCAGGTTAAGGATTCTTTCATCTTAAAGGATGAGGTTGAATGAAAGAACTCTCCATATTTAGTGACATAAGGATATTTAAATCACTAGGTTTTTAGAGATATTCCATATAATTCCTTTCAGATAAGGAATTCAAATCAAGAAATCATGCCATAAATGGCTTTGAAGAGTGTCTTGAAGACTGAATCTTGAAAAGGAAGTATAATGGATTAAGAGGGGTGAAATGGGCAAGAAAGGCACCCAAAAAGGAAGGGGCACGCAAGTCTTGGAAGACGTGCAAGTACTGCGTGGGCGCGCAAGTATTGGTCGCGCAGGTATACCTGCGCGACACGTGGTGTACTTGCGCGATGGTCAACCAGCATTGAAATACTTGAGGGACTCTTTATTAAAGCCTTTAGAATCCTCTTGAGGTTCTTCCAGAAAAGGGATGCTCAAGTTCTATCGAAGGAGTAAGTCGGCGCGCAAGTGTGACCACTTCCCTTAAGGACTGGCCACTCAGGCGGGCAAGTGTTGATGAGTTTCAACACTTAGGCCTTCCTCCCTCTATTTAGATCTTCTGTTATAGGTAAGAAATTACCTTAGAAGTGTTCCAGAAGCTTTGAGAAGAGACTTGGGCGTCAGGAGCTTCAATCTGAGTTTCTGGAAAAAAATATCCACTCGAATGGGGGGCCCATAGGGTCTATTTATAGGCAGCAGAAGACCCCGGGCGGTTATCGGGCGGTTATCACTTAGGTCACGCAAGTCACTTGCATGACCATAAGGCCTCGCGCAAGTAGACTTGCACGACCACTAGGCGGCACGCAAGTGTACTTGCGCGACCATGAGGGAACTTGCGCGACCTATGGGAAATGTTCTCCTTGTTCATCCCTTTGTCAATTTTTGATGTTTCTTCAAAGGATGAATCACTTTGGACTAAGGTATTTCCATTTTTTCAGTCATTAGACTCTGTGACGGAAAGGAGCGTCAACAAAAGTCCCCCCTCAGAGTTGGATCTGGAGAGAAAAGAGGATTTGACTCTGAGGTGAAAAGAAAAACAAGAAATCTGGCAGTTTAAAGTCATGCATGTCGGACATACAAAGGCTAATGTTTAAGTTCGAAATAGCTTTGACCTAAATGGATTAGAATTGACTCAATTCCTTGACAACTCGTCTGAAAACATAGTACCATACTCAAGTATGAGGGAAAATATGTAAGCTATGACTTAAGAATTTTTGAATCTGAGGAATGATATGAAAAAGAGCTAAAAGGCATTAGAAGAAGTAGTTTCCAAGAATGAAGTTACTATTATTTGACAAAAACCCATTAGGGGGTTGAATTATGCAAGGCCACCTAAGGGCATTGGCTACATGGTCAAATAAATAGAATCTTTCGGCTGACAAGTCTGTTATGTGGACTGTTTATGCAAGGCCACCTATGGGCACGTGCTGCATAGTCAGGCAAAAGAACTCTCAGAAATTTACTTTCCTAGTGCTAAAAGCCAGTGAAAGTTTATGGAGATTCAAATTTTATAAAGTATAGAGTTTGTTGTATGGAAAGAGGTACTTGAATATGGAGAAGATATTTCCGAACAAGAATATCGAAGAATTGAATAAATATCACTCCTATGAAGGTCTGATCCAAACGCAGGGAAAGAGAATATGGAGAGTATAAACCATAGACTTGAATACTTTCAGATCATGAAAAAGGACATGGGAAAATATGTTAAGGATGGCTATTTTTTGCAGATCCCTACATACCGTCATTTAAGACAAATAAAGACAAAAGAGGCATTCTTCCCAAGAATGAAGTTACTATTATCCAACAAACCCGTTAGGGGGTTGAATTATGCAGGGCCACCTAAGGGCATTGGCTGCATAGTTAAATAAAACAGTATCTTTTGGCTAACAAGTCTGTTATGTAGACTGTTTATGCAAGGCCACCTATGGGCACGTGATGCATAGTCAGGCAAAAGAATTCTCAGAAGTTTGACATTTTTGTGACTAAAAGTCATGAAAAGCGTTATGAATATCTGAAAATATTTAAGGTTAGGATTATAACACATAAAGATGGGTATTTTCCAATGTATATAGAGATACATAGGTCGATGATAACCATAATCATGTTGTGGATGGGTCCTTAATTGAAATTTTGGACTTCACTACGTATCTCATAAGAATGGGAATCAAGCCATACGTAGTTCTTGAAATGCAGTTTAACGTCGTGCAGGATGAAAGTATGAGAGATCTTAGTTTAGGGTCATAGAGTTCGGACCATAATAATGAATACACAGTGTGTGTTTTCATGGGGACTTTTCAGCCAAGGGACTGAAAGTGAAATTTGGGGTTAGGCCCAAAAGACTTGGGGCTGGATTCGAGGGATACTCGAACATTCCTACGTATCCCATAAATATGGGAATCAAGCCCACGTAGTTCTAGAACTATCCTTTGTACAAATTTGGTTCGTACATGTGAAGGGTGAAAGGGGACTTTAGTGCAATGATGGTTTAACCTGAGATAAAAGGTTTAGGTATTACCATGTATGCACGTAGTCTTTTGAAATGAAACATGATTGAAAAATCAATGTCAATAATAGTTCTCTCTCAAATGAGGAAATCAAAGAGTATTGTAGTTTATTGTCGTACCGGATAAAATTGTTTTATATTTTAACGTCATATAACAAGGATGAAAGTGAATTAATGTATAGATATTGATTCTAGGGGCGGTTTCACGAATAAACATCATATGAGATGGTGGTGAACCGATGTGAAGAGATTGTTTTTGGCCATTAACCCTGGGATGTTGCCTACATACCTAGCCTGGAGGGCAAGGATCAAAGTCTGTGTAGTTCAATTAAAGAATGAATTAATAATCAAGTTGTTCTTGGGGAAAACAATCTAAATAATAATAAAAAAATGTTATTGGGACTTATACATGGTTAGCGGCCCAAAAATGTGTTACGGTTATGGTTTTCTCTAAGCTCACGTGAGTCATACTCGGTGCAAGAAACAAGAGGTAACAACAACTTTAACGATGCACAGTTTAATGTCATGTAGGACATATAAAGGGATTATGCAGTTTAAAGTCATGCAGTTAAGACTATTGGTACTGCGCAGTTTAGTGTCATGTAGCAGGGAAAAAATACAGTTTAATGTCATGTAGGACGTATCATTAATTTTCTGTACAGTTTAGCTTCATGTAGTTATGACGATGGGGACAATAGAGTTTAAAGTCATGTTGGACGAAAGGGGGACTGCGCAGTTTAATGTCATGCAGTAAGGACAAAATAACACACCATTTACGTCATGTTGGATGCATTAGGGATTTTCCTCACAGTTTAACGTCATGTTGGATGAAAGTGAGAATAGTTTAAGGTCATATGCATGGACCGTGGATGGTGCAGTTTAATGTCATGCTGGACGGTGGTGTAGTTTAAGGTCATACATGACCTTTGATGATTATATAGTTTAACGTCTTTCCGGACGTAAGGGACTTTTATACAGTTTAGCGTCATGTAGTTAGGATGTCACAGTTTAACATCTTGTTGGACGTAAGGGACTTTTTCACAGTTTAACATCGTGTGGGACGAAGTTGCAGTTTAAGGTCATACAGGACCATTGCTGTATAGTTTAACGTCATATAGCAAGGACGAACTGGTGTTGCACAGTTTAGTGTCATGTTGCGGGGACATTACAGTTTAACGTCATGTTGGACAAAAAAGGGAGTTTAAGGTCATACTGGACCATTGCTGTATAGTTTAACGTCATATAGCAAGGAAGAACTGGTGCTGCACAGTTTAGTGTCATGTTGCGGGGACATTACAGTTTAACGTCATGTTGGACGAAAGGGGGAGTTTAAGGTCATACTGGACCATTTCTGTATAGTTTAACGTCATATAACAAGGACGAACTGGTGCTGCACAGTTTAGTGTCATGTTGCGGGGACATTACAGTTTAACGTCATGTTGGACTAAAGGGTGAGTTTAAGGTCATACTGGACCATTGCTATATAGTTTAACGTCATATAGCAAGGATGAACTGGTGCTGCACAGTTTAGTGTCATGTTGCGGGGACATCTTGTGAATACTTTGTATTTTATACAAAATATTTCTTCCAAAATCTGGCATTAGTTGGAGTAGTAATGAGTTCTCCATCCATCGAGATTAATGAATAAGATCCATTAGAGTAGACCCTATGTATTGAATAAGGTCCTTCCCATTTTGGCTCAATCTTGGGAGGTTTCATTCCTGGTATCATTGGAGTTCTGAGAACTAATACCAATTCTCCCTGAATGAATGAACGAAGACGAACTTTTTTGTTAAAAGCTCGTGCTATTCGATTCTGATAGATTTCTAAGTGGTGAAAAGTGCACAATCTTTTCTCATCTAACCATTCCAATTCATTCAATCACTTTTGGGATTTCTCATCTGTAGATAACTGATCACAAATGGCTACTCTGAGTGAGGGAAATTGAACTTCAATTGGCAAGACTGCTTCTGTTCCATATACCAACGAATATGTAGTTGACCGCGTTGCATTACGGGTGGTAGTCCGATAAGCCCATAAAGCATGAAAGAGTTTATCAGGCCATGACCTCTTATCTTTATCCACCATCTTTTGCAGTATATTTGAAAGAGTCTTGTTAAAGGCTTCTATTTGGCCATTGGCTGCCGCATGATACCGAGATGAATGGTAGGATTTAATGTTGTATTCTTATTACAATTTCTTCACCTCAGAAGAACAGAAGTTGGTGCCTTTGTCCGTCAATATGGTATGAGGGACACCAAATCTAGTAATGATGTTAGACTTTATGAAGCTAACAATGCATTTAGAACTGAATTCTTTGAGAGGTACTACCTCTGCCCATTTGGAAAAGAAATCAGTAGCAGTAAAAATGTACTTAAACTGCTTGGCCGTAGCTGAAGGGTAAGGTCCCACCACATCCATTCCCCATGTGGAAAATGGACATGAGTATTTAGCTATATGAAGCAACTCTGGAGGTTGATGAATGAAGTTGGCATGTACTTGAAATGAATGAAACTTCTTTGTGAAATCAACACAATCTTGTATCATTGAAGGCCAAAAGTATCCAAGCCTTCGAATTTGATCAGACAATCTATGTCAAGACTGGTGGGCACCACAGACTCCTACATGCACTTCTTTCATGACAGCCATTGTCTCTTCACCATCAATGCATCTGAAGAGAACTCCATCAAAACCACGTTTGTAGAGAATTTTCTCTAGGTGGTTTGGGCCGTCATAAAGAGTAAAATTGACCACACGTTGCTGGATTTGTTCTTTCTCGGCTCTATCAGGTGGAAGTGTTCCATTTTGAAGGTATTCCCTGATAGGTGACATCCATCCTATAGTATGACCATACGGTTCAGGAATGGGACTAATTTCATTAATTTCCTCTGTTCTGGCTTGAACATAAGGTGAAATTGCACGACGGTGGGCAATAATGATGGTTGTCTCATCCCGATTTGGATTTGCTAGAGCTGTGGCTATATTAGCCAGTGTATCAGCTTGAGCATTTTGTGATCTTGGGACATAAGAAAATGTCGGTTCTGAAGGGAATTCCTCCATTAACTTTATGACGTAATCATACAATGGGATTAACTCTTCTTTTCTGATGGCATAACCCCCATTGACTTGTTTAATTACCAAGTCTGAATAACCTTTCACCTTTAAGTGATTCACTTGTGCTTGAAGCGCTAACTCCAATCCTGTGATAAGAGCTTGGTATTCGGCTTCATTATTGGTACCACCTTCCCACAATAAAAAGGAATAAGGTAACAATGACTTATCTGGAGAAATGAGTACAATTCCTGAACCAACATTGTTGAATTTAGTATTTTCCATTTTCTTCCCTGTTGGACTTCTGGAAGCACCATCAAAATACATTTCCCAAGTTTGAGGACACTCTTGAATAGAAAAAACTTCCTCATCAGGGAGTTCAATATCTAAAGACATGTCTTCCACTGAAGGATGTTCACCCAGGAAATCAGCAAGAGCTTGGCCCTTTATTTCCTTTTGAGATACATACTGAATGTCGAACTGCTGCAAAATAACTGCCCACCTTGCTAGACGTCCTGTAAGCATTGGACGACTAAGGATGAATTTGAGCGAATTATTGCGAGATACCAATTGGACCTCATGATGTTTCAAGTAGTGTCTTAGTTTCTGAACTGCAAAGATTAATGCCAGGCAGCACTTCTCAATACTTGAATACCAGGTTTCTACTTCAATCATAGTTCTACTAAGATAATAGAGGCTATTTTCATTCCCAGCATCATTCTTTTGAGCGAGAAAGGCACCCAATGATCGCTCTAGAGCTGTCACATAGAGGATAAGTGGTCTACCTCTAACAGGTGGCATGAGTACTGGTGGACTCAAGAGGTATTTCTTGAGAACATCAAACGCTTCTTTTCATTCTTCATTCCACTAGTAAGTGACTCCTTTTTTCAATAATTTGGTAAAGGGTGAACTTTTGCCTACCAAATTGGCGATGAAACGCCGAATATAGGCTAAGTGTCCTTGAAGTCCTCTTAATTCTTTCAAATTCTGAGGAGGTGACATACCAAGGATTGATTTGGTCTTCCTAAGATCAACTTCAATACCACGATGGCGTACAACAAAGTCGAATAATTTTCCTGAGGTTACCCCAAAAGCAAATTTTAAGGGGTTCATCTTCAAATTATGTTGTCGAAGATTGTGGAATGTGACTTCCAAATCAGCCAAGTGATTAGAACGTTGTTTGGATTTAACCACCAAATATTCTACATAGTATTCAACAAACTTCCCTAAGAAAGGTTTGAAGATACGATGCATGGCGCGTTGATATGTTGCACCTGCATTCTTTAAACCAAAGGGCATCACCTGGTAACAAAACACACCTTGAGAGGCTCTGAAGGCTGTAGATTCCTCATCTTCTGAGGCCATTCAGATCTGATTATATCCTGAATATCCATCCATGAAGGAAAGTACTTCATAGCCAGCCGTCGCATCAATTAAAAGTTCTGTAATCGGAACTGGGAAATCATCTTTAGGACAATACCGATTAAGATCTCTAAAATCGATGAAAACCCTAATTTGTCTGTTCCTCTTCTTTACAGGGACAATATTATCCAACCACTTGGGATACTGAACTTCTCTGAAGAAGTTAGATTTGATCAGCTTATCCACTTTAGCTTCAATTTTGGAAGAATAGGTTGGGTGTGTTCTTCTCGCGGCTTGCTTAAATCCTCGATGTTCTTTTGGTAAACCCAAATGATAAGTAGCAATATCAGGATCAAGCCCAGGCATTTCTGTATAGTTCCAAGCGAAAATATCTTTATTTTGTTTTATAAAAGAAATATACATCTCTTGATCTTCAAGGGTCATGGCCACACTAATTAATGTGGGGCGTGGATCTTTCTCTATACCCAGATTTATTTCTCTGAGTTCATCCACAGTGGTAGAAATACCCTCTTCAAATGTTGGAGGAGCATCTCTAAGATCTTCCTCTTCCTCTTCATCATGTGCTATTTCTTCCATTTCTACTTGCATAGTAGATGACAAAATGATATTTTCATGATCAGAAGAGATGTCAAAATTCGCACATTTTGAAGAAGAAGCTTCCATTTTCAACCCTATTGATGATAAAGGGACTTCTTTGGGAAATAAAGAGGAGATGATGGATTGAGAATTGACATCATTATTCACCTCCGATGTTGCTATAACTTCTTATGGACTGATTGGCGAAGTATAGACCTGTTGGATTTCAACAGATGAAATGAATATTTCACCACTTGTGCTTTCATCACCGTTTGGTAGGTTACCAATTTCTCCCATGTTGTCTGGCTCAATTGTCGTAATTGACATTATGGATCTTTCCATAAGACTATTTTGATTTAGGCCTATTTTGTCAATTTGACTAATAGGTAACACATAATCTGTACTCACATGTGTAAATGGATTTATTGGAATCTTCTCCAAACCATATGGAGCATTAACTTTGGTAATTTCCTTCATTGTAGATTTTTCTCTTCCCTTCATGTGATAAAATTCTGCCTCAATGTATTGAGACTCACATGTCTTGAACGGGGTCTTATCACCATACAATGTTCCAACTTGACCATTGAAACAGTATTTGAGACATTAATGGTATGATAAAGGGATAGCCGCATTGGATACAAGATCTCTAAACTGAGTCTTGATCAACAATCATGAAATCCGAATTGGATACAAGATCTCCAAACTGAGTTCTGAGTGTAACTTCGCCATGTGGTTCTTGTTTATTTTTATCATATCCTTGTAACATCATGGTAGAAGGAGATAAATCAGATTCTGTGAGGCCCAATCGACGAAGTGTACGGATGGGCATGAGGTTGACTCCGGAACCATTGTCAATGAAAGCTCTTCGGATATCTACACCATTGACTTTGCCAGATTAGTACAAAGGTTTTATGTGCCCATGTACAACATCATATTCATCTTTATCATTAAAAGATATCACTACATGGAATTCTGCAGGATTATTCTCTATGTGATAGACTTCAGCTGCAGCAATTTCAGCTTCAAACTCTTGAGGACTTAACAAAGCTTCGATGAGTGCTTCCCGAACAGATTCAAAGCATCCAAAATTGATAACTTGGCTGGTACTTGGGCCAAGTGTTTCAATATATCATACTTTTGATCTAGAGGTCTGCATTTCCCAACAGGAATATGCGGTTTAGCAGTTACCTTGGAAGTAGATGCTTTGGAAGCTGATGCATCTTGTATTGGGATAGAAGTTGGCAACATCCTTGGTTTTGGAATATTAGACCGATTAGATCCATTTACTTGATGAGATAAAGAAGATGGAATTTTCAATCGGTCTTCCAAAATAACTGTGCCAAGACTGAGTTGACTATTGAAAGAAGAACTTGCTTGTTCTTTTTGAGCTCGCTGAAGGGCTCTACCACGAGTTTCTGCTGCATACATAGTGCTAGAAGGGGTAGAATTGGAGTAGTGGCTTCAGAAAGATCCACGTCTTCCCCTATATCCTGAACCTATGGAACTTCCTCGTATTCCCTTATTTGATACAGGGAATTCAGACTTATCAAAATTGAAATTACGACTGGAATACGGATCTACTAATTGAATCATATTAACAGAACTGAAGATTAACTCTTCGTCTAATATATACTCTGCCTGACTAGCCTATTTAGGCAGTTCCGTTTGATGGGGCGGTGCCTGTTGTTTCGAAGTAGATGGCATAAAGTCTTCTAGAGTCAAAGACAATTTAGGCTTTGACACATACTCATCTTATTCTGATTCTTTTTCCTTCTTTGAATCAAACCGTTTCTTTGAGGACTTTCCCTCTGACAAAGAGGGTTTTACTGCAATATTCATGGCAGAAGACACAATTGGTTTTTTTAATTGTGTTCTCAAAATGGCATGAGTCCGATTGATTGTTTTTCTAACCATCCAATCGTCATATTTCTGTGCATTTCTGCTTTTGACTTCTTTCCATTCACCTTCCTCCACTGGAACTGTAGCAGTAACACATGCTACCTGAGTCGAAGAACCTTTCAACTTGACTTGTCCCAAGTCGACCATCTTGGGCAGGAGGTCTTTGAAGACAAAACACTCCTAGATGGGATGCCCCAACATTTGATGAAAGGGACAATAATTGGGATGGTCTTCATCTCCTTCCTTGTTTGGTCTCTTGGGCACTAGTAATTGAACCAAATTATTTTTCAAAGCTGAAATGAAGTAACTAGGAAATTGCTCATTTCGGAAAGAGTATGTTTTACTCTTCAAATCCTCAAATTGTTTTCGTCGTTGATCTCTTTGATCATTTGGATGAAATGGCCTTTGTTGTTGGCATTCAGGAGGTGGAGCCCTTCGAGAAGATGAAGGTTTTGAAGTAGAAATAGGTACAGGTGCTTGTTTAAGCATAACTGCAGCAGTTTCTACTTTACCCATTCTCCTTCCTGAAGCTGATGGAATTACACGAGAATTAACCTTAGCCTGTATAAGGTAATCTTCAATCTGCTGAGTGATTTAAGTAAGGTCTCGAAACCCTCCTGTGTATTTCACAGGGATCCAGGGTGTGTGTAATTCGTCACACAAATTTGCCACACAGATTGGCAACAGCTCTTTCTGAGGGAGTGTTAAACTCAGAGTATATGTTAATCCCTTCTAGCTAGCAATGAAATTAGAGACTCTTTCATTCTCCCTTTTCTTGCAATTTGTAAGATCGAAAACTGTCGTTTTTGGAAAAGTTGAGCTGAACTGAAGAAGGAATTTTTGACGAAGATCCTCCCATCTGATGATTGACCGGGATTGCAAGCTTGTATACCAGAAAAAAGCTGGTCCTTGCAAGGTTCACACGAAGCATCTGAGTTTCACTGCTTCTTGCTGCTCTGGAGTTCCCATCATAGGATCACAACAAGACACGTAATGCGTCAAATGTTGTTCAGGGTCGCTTGATCCATTGAAAGTAGGGAAAACAGGGTTTCCAAAACTAGATGGAGGAGAAATTGAATCTACCCATTTAGGGTAAACTTTATTTTCTGGTTGAACTTGCACCTGTTTCCCTTCCATAGTTTCTAACCGAGCTGTTAATGACTCAATAGTAGTTATTAACTTTTGAGAAACATCAGGTTGAATTTGGTATTGGGTAGGTGCAATGAATGGAGCTTGGGCAGACGTGGTGATTGGTGTTGCAACTGATGTTAGCACTGCCAACCGTTGTTGCGCTTGACCCACGGGATTAGAACTATGAGGGTGTACTAATAAAGGAGGATATTCTTGATCCATCTCAGTAACTGCAACAAATTCCTTCGGCTGTCGGACTTTAGCATTATTAAGAAGAAGACTACTCTGAAGTAGTTCTGCATTCAACCTTCTTAATTCTTTCATTTCTTCCTCTTGTTGTGCAAACCTTTGCTCTAACGAGAGCGATTGACCTTCTCCAGAGGAAGGATATGTAACCTGATTCTTTCCCCTCCCTTTGTTGGATACTTTTTGGAGAGAAGGAAGTGGATTACCTAGGTTCTGAGTAATCCTTTGACTTCGTGTACGCACACCTTCTTCATTTGTATCGGCGCATACATTTTCTTGAGCAAGACGCTATTCATATGAGTCCCTGGGTGAGTCTCCTCTGGTGGATTAGCAACAACAGCATTGATGACATTGATTGATGTATAATGCATCGCATCCCTTCTATCAACATTTCTGTGATATTTTCTTCTTTCATGTCTTTGATGAGACATTGCCTTTTGTTGATTTAATCTTTTAGGAACTTCTTGACGAGCTATAACTTGGAGGGAATCTCCTGATAATTTTGATCTTCGTTCCTCTTGGGGCTTCTTCCCCAATCAGGAAAAGACCGATATTCTCTGAGAAGGGGATTGATGATTTGAAAGAGTCCCCAGTCCCGAGAACTGGGGATGTTCCTGTTGCTTCCGCTCAACTCCTCGAATCCCATTTGTTGACTCTGAGGGTTGGGTTAAAGGAGTCCCAGTCTGACAAGCTGGTGTGGCTCTTTACATGATATGTCTGAGACCTTCTTAAAATCTCTCTTGATCATGCAAATCTTAGTTCAGAAATTAGCTGGATGCATTAACCTGTATCCACTTTTATCACCGTGTTTAACAGACCGTTGGATGATTCCCGAAACTTCTGTCATTTGATGATGTGTTTGCTCCATACGAGAGGCTTGTGCAATATTCTCTCCTGCTTGATGTAGGATCAATTCAACAACATGTTCTCTATATTCTTGATTTTGAGAGGAACTAGTTGAAGCCTGTTCTTGATCAAGCTTTTGATTATGAACAAAGCCCACTGACTATGGTCGGCCATGGGCAATAACATTGCATGAGACCATTTTCGGCGGGCTTTGCTGACTGGAAATCACTGTGAAATGTAGTGCTCCGTGAACACCCCATCCTCTGATATGAACACCAGATGGAGCATTGGAAATTAACTGACGCAATTTTCTTAGTGTGCCAAGGCATGAACATTGAAGGGTTTTCTGTTGCTTTTCAGCCTTCGGATACCGAGAGACTGATAGAGATTCCAAATCAATCTGACGTTGTATCCCTTCTGTTATCTTAAGATGATCTTCATATTCATCATAAGATAATACCTTCTTCTTCAATTGACAAAGAGTTTTCCATATGTTGAGACGAATATCATGGACTCCATCTTCCGTCAACATCTTTGGAATATCATAGTGGGAGTCAGCCAAAGGCCAAAACATGACTGGTACCTCACTTTTCACCAGTTCTTTCCTCATGTTCAGCATTTACTCTTTATCATTAAATGAAGATTCTTCTACCTGTTTTGACCAGAGTTGGTGTTTCCTTATTGCTTCATCGGATTCAACAAGATTGGTAGAGAGATCATTGATCAAACTAGAAGATGCATGACTTAGGGGTGGTTCAGAGAATGACCTACACCCTGGGCTATCTTTTGATTGAGAGAGTATTTCACTTGCTAGCGATAAAGCATTATACATGACTGGTTTTGCATTTGCAAGTGCCTCAAGATAAGAGGGCTTTCTCGGCACTACATTGTCCACTGGAGTATTTTCCAAGCAATGTGAATCACTACTGTGGAGAGGACTTTCGCAGCGAAATTCATCATCATGGGGAGGACCACCATAATGGGTTACAGAAAAAGATGAGATCTCTTGATCCTTGGTCTTCTGACCACACAGAGGGTTCATGTGGCTCTCATCTGAAGAATAAACTTCAAGATTGACCAAATTTTCATGAAGCAAGCCTTCAGGAGGATGTGTCTGTTGAAGAAATTCGGAATTAATGTTCCCGTTATTGGGAACTGAGGGAGTAGAATCTTGAATTCCAATAGATAAATGTCTGAGGGCTTCAAGAACTCCATCATCGAGCAAGGCCTTGTTACAGATTGGCCTTTGATCTCCTAATTATGCTGGGTGGATCTTTTTCTTAGATACCTTCTTACTCACTTTGGAAACCACTTGTTGACGAAAGTGGTTACTTTGAGCAGGTGTATGTGCCAGATCAGGAAAGATGGTTAGGTTAGGCTGACGATCTCCACTCAAATCAGGTGTATGTGCCTGACTTGGTTGTCCGTATGATATGGGAGAGTATTCCCCATAACCCTCTTGGACTGGAACAGATGTGTGTGTCTGTTCCGGAGTGAATCGTTGATGTGTCACTCCACTGTTAGGGATATATTTATGTGTATTTCCCTGAGATGATGCTGAAGCTGTTATGATATCCTGGCAAGCATCCAGAATATGAGCAGGAATTTCCTTCTACTCTTTCACCATTGACAAAATATGCTTGGTGATTTCAGCCGCCGGAACGGGGATATACGTCCATTCCGGGCTTGGAGTAGGTGTATGTGCCTACTCTTGTCCTCTTTTTCCTGTCGGTGAATCCTGACAGTACTCAAGTGTGGAGGCAGAGAGTTGAGTCTGCCTCCTGTTTGTCGTCGGAGCTTTCCGACTGACTTCTCCATGCGCTACCAAGCGAGACTGTTGGTAGGCTTGATTAGTACTAGCAGGTGTATGTGCCTGCTGATTACACTTCGCCAAATGTGGTTAATGAGATCCATCATATGTAGTCAGGCGAGCCTGCTGACTAACTGATGATGTATAAGCAGGTGTATGTTCCTGCCTATAGTACTCCGCCGGAATTGCCTGGAGGGATTGGCGTGATGCTGCCAAACGAGTCTTCTGGACATCGGTATTAAAACGGACAGGTGTGTGTGCCTGCTCGTTGTTCGCCACCAAGTTAGGTTGGTGGACTTCTCCGGAGATGGCAGGGATGAAAACCTGCCCATTGTTAACCGGATTCTGTCTCTGGCGGTTCGTCTTGCCTGCTCGGGTTCGAGGAACCTGAGCTGAATGCCTGGAGTTGGTACCCTCATCATGTTGAGGGCGCACTGCCGCACGAGTCTGGCGGCGATTGTTGATGGGAGCCCTCGGGAAGGACTCCTGTTTTTTTGAATTAAGTCCCTGAGGGACCTGCTCATTCACTTCCTCAGAGTAAGGGAGCGAATGGAAATTGCGTTCTGGGGATAACGACCCAAAACGGTTGGAGACGATAGTCAGCACCGCCTGCCTCTTGATCACTGGTCGTCCTTGTCCGGATGACCTGTGTGAGGTTTTCACTTGGAGGGCCTGTCGGGCAGCCTCCAAAGTTGGGATGGTACCGTGTTGACGGTACTCCTTAACCAGCGCATTTGATACCCAGCATTGAAGACGCTGAGTAGGTGATGTCATCCTCAGAGCGGATGACGATCTAGTAGGAATAGCAGTAGTGGTATTTGCAGCAGCAGTATTCACATATGTGAATTTGAGAGCAGCCATTATGAAAATACAGAAGATCTTTGAAAAGAGTGCATGTTTGATATAATAGACGTAATCAAGATAAAATTCATCCACTTCATCCTTTGGATGAGAACACATGTCAATGATTGTTTTTGTTAGCCCTCTTATTGAGTTTTAAATAGGGGCTTAACAAATAGGTAAAATATCATTTTAACTTGGTTAAGGATTCACGTCAGGTTCACTGTTTTTTGTTTCCCTCGGAATTCGGGGATGACCTCATAGATGGGAGATTCAAACGTTCCGATCGGTTTCTAACGAGTTTGTTCGTAGAACCGGAAACATCCAATGATTCCACATCCATTTGGACCTACTTTCCAAAGGTAGGCGCTCATTAGCTTGTGGACTGATGAGGCTTAGGAATTTTCATTGGTCGAGAGGATGGGAGGTCGGACTCATCACACCTTTTTGAGGGGAATGTTTTTCTATTACGGGACTCTCTTTATAGATTTAAGTTATGTTCGTGAATCCTTATTACATTACCAAGTATAAAATGAGCTTTTCCATTAGTTTTGACAATAAATGATTAAATATGTAAGAAATTTAGAGAATCTTTTATATGTATTCGAGGTTCTTCATCAATAGAGAATCATCTATATCTATTTAGAGATTCTTGGTCAATGGTAACCATCAAAACATAAAAAGTATCTTGGTCATTATGATGACCAAGCTGGTTTTAAAGCCACTCAGTGGGGCACTTGAAGTTTATTGTCATTCAGAAGGACATGAATTATTTCAAAGTTGGGATCGAACCCATAGATGGGCTACCTACGTATCCTTTGTTTTGGAAAAGGAATCAGAGCCCACGTAGTTCGAATAAGGGTATGATGTTTATGATAGATGGCTCAAAGCAGGATGTCACAATTACTTTTACACTCTAAGCTCATGTGAGTCATGCTCAGTGTGAGAAACAAGAGGTATTGGTAAAAATTAGACAATTGTGCCATGAAAGATGCAATCATAAGAAATGGTTTGGGGCTTATGTATGTATGACTGCCCAGAGGATTTACTTTAGAGAGAAAATCCAGGAACAGGGTCCATAAAGGTATATGTGCTTCATGGAGATTTGAATACTCTAACTTGGGACTTATTCCTGAAAAGGAAACCCAAATTATAAGAGGATTGATAACTGGGTTTTACTCCTGAGAAGGAATCCCAGATCAAACATAAATTAGGACTTGGTTAAAGAGAATTTAAGGGACTTGGGGCTTATTCCTGAAAAGGGAAGCCCAAGATTAGGACTGCAACTTATTCCTGAAAAGGAGACCCAGGTTAGGGGACTTGGGGCTTACTCCTGAGAAGGAAGCCCAAACTTATGACTGGGACTTATTCCTGAAAATGAGACCCAGGTTAAGGATTAAGGTTTGGGCTTACTCCTGAAAAGGATGCCCAAATTTAGAGGACTTATGACTGGGGATTATTCCTGAAAAGGAGACCCAGGTTAAGGATTCTCTCATTTTAAAGTATGAGGTTGAATGAATGAACTCTCCATATTTAGTGACATAAGGATATTTAAATCACTAGGTTTTGAGAGATATTCCACAGAATTCCTTTCAGATAAGGAAGTCAAATCAAGAAATCATGCCATAAATGGATTTGAAGAGTGTCTTGAAGACTGAATCTTGAAAAGGAAGTATAATGGCTTAAGAGGGGTGAAATGGGAAAGAAAGACACCCAAAAAGGAAGGGGCGCGCAAGTCTTGGAAGATGTGCAAGTACTGCGTGGGCACGCAAGTATTGGTCGCGCAGGTATACCTGCGCGACACGTGGTGTACTTGCACGATATTCAACCAGCATTGAAATACTTGAGCGAATATTTATTAAAGCCTTTATAATCCTCTTGAGGTTTTTCCATAAAAGGGACGCGCAATTTCTATCGAAGGAGTAAGGCGGCGCGCAAGTGTGACCATTTCCCTTAAGGGATGGTCACTCAAGCGCGCAAGTGTTGATGAGTTTCAACACTTAGGCCTTCCTCCCTCTCTTTAGATCTTCTGTTCTAGGTAAGAAATTACCTTAGAAGTGTTCCAGAAGCTTTGATAAGAGACTTGGGTGTCAGGAGCTTCAATCCGAGTTTCTGGAAAAATATCCTCTTGAATGGGGGGCCCACAGGGTCTATTTATAGGCAGGAGAAGACCCCGGGCGGTTACCGGGAAGTTATCAATTAGGTCACGCAAGTCACTTGTGCGACCATAAGGGCGTCGCGCAAGTGGACTTGTGCAACAGTGATATAACTTGTGCGGTGCAGTTGCTTTTGATCCTTTGTTCATTCCTTTGTCGATTTTTGATATTTTCTTGAAAGTTTGAATCACTTTGAGCTCAGATATTCCCCTTTTCCGATTTTTAGATTCTGTGATGAAAGGAGCGTCAACAGTGTGGTACACCATTTTGCATGCTAACTTGATAATAGGATGAGAGTATCTTTGTGGCTAGTTTCTATTCTAGTTCATCATGTTGTTTTCCAAAACAAAATTCAATGATCTCATGAACTAAAACTACTGAGAAAATAATAGAGTCTCAGACTTCATTTCTAGATGGAAAGGTCTGACTTACTCCTTGAACATGCCACTCCCCTAATATGAGATGTTTTCCAAGTGCATCGATAATCTCTAAGATGAGTTGTGAACATCACTCATCCTTATAAAGTACACAAGTGGGTTACAAGACATCTGTATTATTGTTCAAAGGATAGAGGATTCCTTACAATAGACTAATCTCAAGTCTTGGGCAGCCCCATCAACCCTAATAAAAAGGGTTGGTAGAGTTGAAGAGCTTTTATCATGATTAATTCACCCCCTACACTAGCCCCAGCTCCAAGGCCCCCACCAAACTGTTCAATCCCCCTAGACATCATAAGCCACCCCAACCCTTTCATGAAGAGCAAAGAGGGGGCCAAAAAAAATAAATTTAAGAAACAAAAAAATAATGTCTACACATTCTGGGATGACCAAGTCTACGGTTACTTAATAGTCTTCATGAATGGGAACTTACTTCGGTTCCTAAAGCCAAATCTGGTAGATGAAGTAGATCTTGATGACCAACCATATTATTTTCCATGCCACCATGATATTGGGACACAACATTTTGGAGTGGTTTTTCTTCAATGACTTGCTATAAAAGATGATAGATTCTAGACAGGTTAAGATGGGACCACCTCTAGCACGGGTGGGATATATTTCCACCACCGATTCGGATGAAGAAGGGAACTAGAAAAATGTTTTTAACAAAAAGGAGGAAAAGTTCGATAGTTGGATGACTCATAAGATAGTCGAATGTGCTCATGGAATACTTCATGTATAGTTGAAAAAAACCAAACGTTCCTGAAATTCCTCTTAATGAATCACAACCATCATCCTCAGCTCCATAATCCTCTAGAGGATAGCCACCCAAAAAGTAGTCTAATCAGAAGGGTGGAAAGAAAGTGTAGGAATATGAACTCATACCAAATGTAAGTTTGGATGTGACTATCTCATATTTCATGCCAGTAAATCTAAGAAACGAGAACCTCTTCACCATATGGAACAACGTGAACTACCTCACCAAACAACACAATAGGCACATCCCCACTAAAAAGCACAATGGGAACCACCCCACCAAAAGACACAATTGGAACTGCCCCACCAAACAGCACAACGGGACCCCCCACCAAATTGCATAGGGGGCACTACCCCACGAAATGGAACATTCAGATGTAATTGATGAGAAAAATATATCATCAAAATAGAAGATGACTTTTGGAACTGTCAATGTCATCCATTGGATGAATCCTTTCTCTGATGATGAGTATGGTTATCAATTAGAATTCTCTACACCCAACCAGGGAGTAAGAGGAAGTAGCTATAGAAGCCATAGATTCCAAGGTAGATGCGACCATGGAAAAAATCAATCAAACTATCGCGACCCCACTCAAACCATCAGTGTTGAAGAAACCCCGGAAAGGACCCTCCATTGGATCCGATAGGGATAGGAAAATTCCCTAACCCCCATAAGAAGCCACCATGGTTTAATCATCCAAGAGTATCCATAAAAAGAAGAATATATCACTAATTTCCCTTAGTGTATAAGAAAATTTTCTTGTCCCAATCCACAAATTATAGAAGATCCACTAGCTCTGGTACCAAGGGTAGACCTGTCTCCATAAAATAATCAATCCCCTTATGTGCTGTGAAAGGACATCCCCAAGCTGGGAAGCACTGGTCTTTAGATTAGAAATATAACATTTTGAAAATGTTAGCTTCAGTTCCAACTAATTTCTCAATCATGGATGCACTGAATCTATCAGCAGATCTCAGGGAAGCTCTCATAGAGGCTTTGATGAGTCCCCAAAAGTTTGAAGCATCAGTAGCCTCCACTGAAGTCTACCAGACAGAGATCAATTATGCAGAATTCCATGTAGTTATCTCCTTTTTAGATCATGATAAATATTACATCATGAAAGGACATATCAAAACCATATATGTATCTATCATGATAAATGGTGTAGATATATGAAATTTCTTAATCAACAATGGATCTGGAGTTAATCTTCTCCTACTATAGACACTCCATTGGCTGGGTTGTAATGAGAATAATTTGATTCCCTACACCACAACTCTGTTAAGCTTTGACAAAAGTGAATAGAATCTGTTGGGACAAATCAGGCTCGAAACCCGTTTCTCTGACCATGTAGGTCGCTCGGAATTTTCAGTGGTCCAAAATAATACAGCCTTTAATGATCTCCTAGAGAGTCCCTGGATGCATAAAAACACAACAGTCCCCTCTTGGTACCATATGTTCCTGAAATATAAAATTAATGGATTGAGTGGCACATTGAATGCCAATAATTCCTTGTTTAAGTCCTATGAGTCACACTACATTGATCAGAGGTTCTACGAGCTAAAGGGTAAATGCACATCAGTAGATAGAATTGATTGGCTAGATTCCCCAAATAGTTTGGAAATTCTTCCTATCAATCCCCTCAAGCATCACAGGGAAGAATACATGCTGCCCTTCAATCAGATTGAAAGTGCAAGTCCAAATTTAGACATGTATTCAGTAGTCCTCACAATTTTAGTTACAACTATCAAGCATGATAATTTCTAAAGGCTCATTGACTCCCGATAAAATGGGATTATTTAAGATAAAAATACCCTCGAACCGACATAAATAATCCATAACATCCATAATCAACCTATGGGGTAGGAATAAATGTCTCTTCATTCAAGGAATATGATGAAACTATTTTAGCCCTCACTGAATCTTTTCTAAATAATCCCCCACTAATGGACATAAAAGACGAGATGACCATACCTCCCATAAACCAAAATTGCAACTCCTCCCTCAATTATAGATAAATCGTTTCAAGGATTGTTTCCTCATCGGAAGAAAAAGATGACGATGATTAGGATATAGGGGAGGAGGATGAGGAAAACCTAACGGATACCCCTCTAGAAATTGAGGAATGATTTTTCCATCACTGTTGAGGAACTCAAGAAAATCAACTTGGGTACGGAAGAAGACTCGTGTCCCACTCTAGTTAGTGCAGTCATGCCTATCATAGAGCAAGAGATATACACCTCTTTCCTAAATTATAATCAAGATTTTTTCACCTGAATTATAAAAAAATGAAAAGTCTCGATCTAGAGGTGGCCACTCATGACCTGGGCCTGCCGAAGGATCACCATGGTTACAGGCATGCATCCAAAAGGATGAACTTGACACATACTACCAAAATAGAGGCTGAATTTGACATTTTCATCAAATATAAATTCTTTTGGGAAGTCTATTACTACATCTATCTAGAAAACATTGTCCCCATAAAGAAAAATAATGGGAATTTCAGATATTTCATTAATTTCACGGACCTCAAATGACATTTCCCAAAATATGATTTTTCTAGCCCCAATCACAAAATTTATGATCGACACAACTGCTAGATATGATCCTCTCTCTTCCATGGATGGATATTAAGGATATAAATACATCTTAATTTTCCAAAAATAAGTAGAATACACCACTTTTAGGGATTTTAGGGTTTTTTGTTTTTCCACAAGGTGATTCCTTTCAGTTTTAAAAAAATTGGCACCACATATCTGTGCACCATTCATCGCATTTTCAACCCCTTCTTATGAATTTTTTTCGAATTCTATTTTGATGATCTAGTGGTTAAATCATGAAAATGATCAGAACATATGGTTGATCTTGATACCAAATTCAACAAACAACGACTACATAGTCTGAATATGAACCCATTGAAATGTGCTTTTAGCATCACCTTAGGGAAGCTCCTCAGCTTTGTTGTGCGCCACCAAGTCATCGAAGTCAACTCTTAGAAGAAAAGGGAAATCATTAACATGTCATCACCACACAACCTCACTAAGAAAAAGAGATTTCAAGGTAATATGACTTACATTTGATGCCAACATTTCAAGAAATTTTTTTCCATTAACTAGGTGGATAAAGATAGGGTAGAATATCAATGGACTGATGATTGTCATGAAGCATTCAAAAATCTCAAGAAATATATCTTCATTCAACCATTGCTAATGTTTCCTGTCAAAGAATGACAACTCATCATGTATGTAACTTCCATGGAACGATCCATAAACACCTTCCTCACAAAAATGAATGATACCGGAAATGATAATAGTTTCTATTATCTCATATAAACCATGATTGATGTTTAGAATCGTTATTCAAATATCGATAGGAGCTTCATTGAATTAATATTTTTGGTACAGTAACTGAAAAATTAATTAAAGAACCATGAAGTCCATTTGGTCTCATGTAGCAACCCATTCAAGTACATTCTCATTTGTCCAATGTTAATTGGATGCCTGTCATGGTGGGAGGTCATCCTACAGTAGTTCAATATATGTTCTATACCGTAGAAAGCTATCAAAGGCCATACATTAGAATATTTCTTGGCCAATCACCCCTTAATAGGAGTGGACCCATCAGATGTTGAGATACCTGATGAGGAAGTGTTCTCTATTCAAGATAACTCCTAGATGTGGGAAAGGAATTTCAACGGTGCCTCCAAAAGCCCAATAGGTAAAATAATGGAAGACCCCATATTTAACAAAGTGGTTCTGGGAGTCATACTCATATCTCTGGAAATATTAATTGTTCCCTTTTCCTTAATACTACTAGAAGGATATATGAACAATTAAGGAGAGTATCAGGCCCTCATGGTAGGACTAGAACAAGAACTCCAAGAGAAAGATGAAAACTTGAAGATAAAAGGAGATTCAGAAATGGTCATCAAGAAATTCAATGGTGACTATGCTATCAATGAAAGGGAGATGATCCCATTGATAAACCATATCTAGAAACTGACAATATAATTCCTATCAGAACTGAAATTGACTACACTTCCCCATTAATAAAATGGGCAATCCAATCCATTAACAAATTCGTCCATGGCATTGGCCGATTGGGATCAGAACCAAATAGCCATCTGTATTTCCCACTGATGGATGGTGTTACCATTTGTTTAGGACAACATGGAATAAATTAATGAGATCATTCCCATGTCCATGTTATAAGGTCTTACCACTAGCTAGATGACTTCCATTTTAGGCTATCTTTAAAAAGGATAACACCCACTCGATAGGGCTATAAGGAATGAAATATTAAGAAAAAAGTCAATTTCATGTTATATGACATCACAAACTAAAAAAAGGTTCTTTAGAAGTAAGGCCTTGAGGGAGTCCTTATCAGGTGCATTGATGGAGAAGATATTGTCGATGTCATGAAAGAATAACATTATGGATCTTGTGAGGCACCCCAGTCAGCATCCAAACTCTCTCATCCAATTCTAAGGCATGGATACTATTGCCCCACCATGATGAAGGATTGTGATGATTTTACCAAAAGGTGTCATTCATAAAATTTCTATGACAATTTCATCTATCAACCACCAAAGATTCATCACACTAATAAGTACTCCTGTACATTTTCCATATGGGGAATGAACATTGTTGGACCATATCCTCCATCTGCGGCCATACAATTCAAGTTTATTCTAAAAAAATCGACTTCTTTTCCAAATGGGAAGAAGTTGCATCTCTCAAAGAGTTCGAGGAAAAAGCATTGCCAGCTTTGTGAAAATCAATATCATCACCAAGTTTGGTGTCCCTCACACAATACTAATGGAAAATTAAACCAATTTCTACACTATTTAATTGGACACACTCTACTGAGAGTATGGCATCAAAGCCAATAGTTATTCCCACTACCATGTAGTTTCCAAGGGAAAAATAGTGGATTTCAATAAGACCATATCTAAAATACTCCAAAAGATGGTGGATATGGATAAGAAATGATGTCCAGACAAGCTACTCCATGCTCTTTTGGTTTACCAAACCACAACCTGAAACACCACTTAAGAAATGTTGTACTCGTTGGTATATGGGATGAAGGCAGTTCTGGCCATTGAAATTCAACTTCCATCACTTCACGTTGCTATCTGTGATCAACTATATGCATATGAGAAATCATAAAAAATGATTTGATGAGATGGAGTAGTTGAATGTGATAAGTTTTCACACTCTGCCCAATCTTGAAGTCTACAAAAATCGGATTGCACGAGCCTCAAATAAAAAGGTTCGCCTTCGATATTTCCCTCAAGGAGAAGTGGTGTTGGTCCTCAGATCCTTGATGATACTCAAGAAGAAACATATAATGTTTGATCAAAAATAGGAATGGACCATATTTCATATACAAATTTACTCTAGTGGAGTTTATTTCCTAATTTTAATGGACGAACAACTCATAACACCCCCCACCAATGTGAGGTTCCAAAAAATTACATTATGTAACCACAAAAAATTCGTCGATGCTACACAACGTTAAACCACCCAACACTATCTTATTATCTTCATGGTGCTAAACTGCATAGTGTCACCTACATCCTATCTACAAAATTTAAAACTATATGAAATATGTCCTGATCTCATGACAATAAACTGCACAATGAATTTATCCATGTTGCACAAAGTTAAAATACTCAACACCATCATCTTAGATGCATGACGTTAAACATTATTGCATCGCCTATGTCATCTCTACATGATGTTTAACTATATAAAAATGTCCTGATTGCATGAAAATAAACTACACAATGAGTAATTCCATGCTACATGATGTTAAACGGTATATAATATGTCAGGATCGCATTATAATAAACTGCATATTGAATTCATCCATGATGCACAATATTAAACTGCTGAACACCGTCATCTTAATTTCATGATGTTTAAATGCATAAGAACATATTAATCATTACCACATGATGTTAAACTGCATGGCCCTAAAAATTTTCTCGCCCAAGGTAACATCACCTCTATGATCAATCATCTACCTTGTCACACTCTATAACTATGTACATCTTGATTTATATTCATCAATGGGATACAGAGAGACACCTTGACCCTAGTTCTTCGTCTAACCACCACCTGACATGGAATGCCTTGGTTGTATCCTCTGACACCCCTATACAATAAGGAAACTTCTCATCCTTCCTTGTTTCTCACACTACGTATAAATCACATGAGCTTAGTAATGGAAGTCGGGATTTTCCCCACATAGACAAAGCATAGGGGAGTATAATAATCCCATCATCTTGAAATCATGGTATAAATACCCCCACCCTCTTTATGAAAAGGTCAGAGAGGCACAAGGGGGTACTTAGAACTACGTATGGCTTGATTCCCGCCCTCGAAGGATACGTAGTGATGTCCAGATTCTATATCCTGGTCTACCACGAGTCAAAATCAATAATGTCTCTCTCCCTATATATAGGTCAGACTTACATGTGGATAATTTTATCATTACCACGCAACATTGAACTGCATGGCCCCAATAATGTTCTCACCCAAAAATACATTTCCACCATTATCGGTCAACTACTAGGAAGCTCTAGAACTATGTGTTAGTTGATTCCTTCCCTACTAGATATGTAGTGATGCTCGGTTCTTCCATACCAGTCCAGCTGATGTCAAAGAATGAAAAATATAAAATTCCCCCTCTATGCTTGGGTCCGATTGGCATAGGTAACTCCAAGAACTATGTGTAGATTGATTCCTACTCTTTCAGGATATGTAGTGATTCTAGGATTCGTCGTCCCTGTCTAGCTGCCACTAATAAAAATTCCCTATTTCATGCGTATAAATTAGACGTGTTCAGGGAATTTCCTTTAAGAACTATGTGGAAATTGATTCTTAAATAACTAGGATACATAAAAAACCTCAAAGAGGTTCAATCCTAACACTTCACTCACTTCATCCTTTTCACGTTGGTTCACTTTTTTCCTTCATATATGACATTAAAATACATAAGATACCAGAACTGGGTGTGGCTTGATTCCCACCCACCAATGGGACACGTAGTGACATATGGGCCTTCCCAAGTTCAGCTGACATGAAATAAGTGTCTCCACTGCATATAATCTAAACATATATAGGTAAACTCTTGATTCCTCACCACATGATGATAAACTACATGAAAAAATAAGTTCTGACCACACAACATTAAACTATAAGGTACCTTGAGAACTTTATATGGCTTTTATCTTAGTATAACAAGATACGTAGTGACACTTGAGCCATAACTTCTGGGTCCATACACGTCAAATAAAACAAAGTGGAAATCCCCAACCCCCAACATGTTAAATGAAAATAGATTAATGGGATATTGTATATGAATTATTACATCACAAAATTTTTAAGATACCATGATTCCCCTTACATATGACTCAGATCTATGTAAAGGATCTCTTGCCTCAAAACCAATCATGTTTTGGATAGTTTTCTTGTACCCAGACGTCACCTTCTCATTTGTCAAACTCCATGCCCCATGAAATCTCAAATCACCATATTCACCCATGGATATTGTAAATGGATGAATAGTATATTATAGGCACTTTTTTTACTATACACATTATTCCCTAGTGGATTTTCATACGTTTCCCGCAAAAATTTATTATTAACCAAAAAAAATTCATCCTCAAGAGGGGTTATTCCTACATTCATATGCTCATTGATTCTAAGCCTCACACTATCCCTCCTAACTTAAGGGATCCCGAAATCATGGTTTACACATTATTCCCCAACTCATGTATTGTGCGTGCTAGTAATATCCTGGCCTGATTATCTCATATTTATACATGATCCCTTTGATTTTTCCTCACTGAAACGTGATGGTTAATCTTTTTTATCAACGTTCTTTCCACACGATGTTAAAATATATGAAAGACATCCTTCCCATACGATGATAAACTACATGGATGATGTCATTTCCACATGATTTTAAACTATATGGAAGATTTCCTCACTGCACAATGCTAAACTTCCTGGCCCAATGTCTTAACTACATGATAGTAAAATTTCAAGGTACCCTAGGTATAACTAAAATGCCCCACTCTTTATGAATAGACCAAAATTTGGGTAGGGAACATGGTCTTGAGATGTGTGGATCTTCAAAACTGGGCCCCTATTTGACATGGGAGTCAAAATATCCTACCTCGTATACAAGTAAAATCTATATAGAGAGAATCTTAATTCCGCAAATAATCACAAAATTCCGTGAATAATCATGGAATAAGTGTTTCCAACATATCCAAACTAACCCTCTACCTTCTCCAGACTATGTACATTGAGCAATATTGATTCATCATAACCCTTCATAGCCGTCGGGAATGGAAGGCCAGTGTCCTACAAACACCTTTGTTTGACTATGCACATTATTCTCTAGAGGATCTGCATATGTTGCCTACAAAAAAGTCTTATCCACCAAAGGAAAATTCATACCTAGGAGATAATTTTCATATTTTTATACCCCTAATAGATTCTAAGACCCATGTTATTCTTTATGATCTAAGAACCATCTAAACCATGGTTTACACTTTATTTCCTACTCATGTCCTTGACATATCAGAACACTCTAACTCGATTACCCTCTGGTTAATTAGGTATTATCTATAGACATTCTAATCGAATAGAGTTTAAACAGAACAATATTTGATACTTAGTATTCACTCTTAGGCCAGGTAAAAACTAAGTGTATTTCCCCTCATGGCCCAATAAAAGAAATAAATCTGTACATGAAGGATCAACATACACCCCTTCTTTATTGGTGAATCTGTATCCAAAACAAAAATTCCATATCTGTATGTGTGAATTAGATCCGCATAGGAATCAGCCTTAAAATAAATAGGTACATCTTGATTCCTATCATCACAGCATGTGTAGTGATATCTGAATCTCAGAATTGGATCCAACTGTGAAACAAAAATTTCTCATCCCTGCCTGTTCAAGGTTCAGACCTATGTAAGGAAAAAACTTACATGGATTGGATAGAAATGCCTTCACTAAGTCATAAAATTCACAATAATGGTCAACATGAAATTACCTATTTTATGTTTATCCATACCCATTTTCATAAGCTATACTCTATTTCTAGAATGTTCCGAATCTCCATAATCATTCATGGACATCAGAATTGGATGGGCAGTGTCCCATGGACCCCTTTGTTTGATTATTCACATTATTCCCTAGATCCTCTACATATTTTTCCCACAAAAATGGCATGGAAAACATAGGAAAATCCATCATTAGGAGCATCTCTCCCTACCTATGTACACTCTTACGACATTTATGTCCCACCTCATCCCTTGGATTTGGAAACCCCTCATATTATAGATTATATATTTTTCCCTTTTAATACATATAGGTGAAAGATGTTCATAGAAAAACTATTGGGGGTGAATTTAATCATTTACCCACTTCTAGTCAGAGTTAGATGGTTTCACAAAACAGGTTTCAAATGTCCTGGTTGTATGACATTAAACTGCACCATGCCTCAACCCTCTATGGAATCCAAATTCATGTGGGAGTGGTTTTTTCATCTAATTCCAATAAAAATTCCATTATCACTTTTATATATTGTTCCCCTAATGGTCCACCCATTTTGGTACTCAATAGAAAAATATATATCCAAATTTCTATAAAAACATCATGTCCATCAGAAATGGAAGGACAATTTCCTCTTGACACCATTTTTTGACTATGAAAATTATGCCCTGGACGCTCTGCATATATTTCCCAAAAAAATGGCATGTCAACAAATGGAAAATACATCCTTAGGAGATCTTTTTCTATCTTTGTATGACTCATGGATTTCATTCCCCATATCATGTCCCATATCTAGAAATAACAAGTCATGGAGATGAAAAATCCCTCATCCATGTCTGAAAAGTGTCAAGACATTCTCGGTTTATGAGTCCTAAATTGGGTTCATTTCCTCACAGTTTATAATAAATTATTTTCGACCTAAAACATTAGTGTTGTTATCCTCCAAGATGTTAAACCAAAAAAACAATAATGATAGTCTGATTGGTAATAATTTAAACTTCCCACCAAAAGAGACACTATGCTCGCCCTGGAAAAAACCCCAAAAGGAAACCTTGGATAAAAGTAGACTGTCATCTTGCTAAACCTATGCTACATATAGTTTAGGGAAAAAATTTTGAGAAAGAAAACAATAAAGAGACAAAAATCATGTTAGGTCAAAAATCCTCAATGGGCATCCTATGAAAAATTAGAGCTACACCCACTAATTACACACTGAAGTATTAAGAAAAAATTAGTGTGGTAGAAAAATGAAAAAGGTTTGTAGGGTTCTCCATGTTACTATAGATAGAGTAGAACTAATCTCATTGATCACCTCAGTTCAGGCTAAAAAATGGAGTATAACTTGATTATTCCATTATCCTAGAATATAATTCAAATTGATGTCTATTTGAGATTATGTTTTCAAATGCAGTTGATCAGAAATGAATAATATTTCAGGAAAAGAGTAAAACAAATAACACTAAAATGGAAATTGTTTCTATTTTATCAAAAGAAGTGATGGTGGGAGGAATATCCATAACCTAGAATCTCTCCCAAAAGTCGAAAAAAGGTGATGAAGTGTAGCCCAATATATTACAATGAGGCCTAACTCGCTCTTCCTAGCAGGTTGATAACTATTCGATGAGGTCTGTTGAGGTCCTATACCAAAGTATCCCTCTGTTCAGCTTCATCTTCAACCATTGTGTGTACTTATTTCATAACAGTACAAATGTATTTCCCTTTATGTTGGAAAACATCATAATTAGACCTTGATGATGCTAGTTACATTTTCAATCTAGCCATACGAGCTTCACACTCACATGGTTCCACCATGTAGGAAATCACCTGGTCATGATCATGAGCCTCCTCAGCTTCCATATGTTGAAACTCATAAGTAATATCTCAGAAAGTCTAAACATTGTGGTGAGATGTGTTGAATTGAGCAAGGTTACCTTCTCAAAAAGCAAGATCCTCTTGAGCTATAAAAATTTGGTGCACAAGGAGATATAGGCATCAGTAATCAAAACTGACCAAACCCAGATTGAAAAATAGTCATCAAAATTTATCCACCTCATTGGAAAATTATATCATGGGAGTTTCTTTGGAAATAGTACAGATTTGATTCCATTGCCACATCTACACAACTCGATGCCTCCTAAATTCATTGTAATCATAGTCCTCCTCCACCGCAACAGGTATGTACTGGGTAAGTAGCATTCTAGAAGTCAGAAGCACCCTGATTTCGGTCACCTAAGAAGTAGTATATCCCTCAAAATAGATGGTTCATCCTACAAGACTAAATGAGGTGGGTTGGAAGCAAATTTATGAACATTGAGTGATGTCCCACTTAGACCAGCTTTTGTAAGACAATAGACCACATCAGAAAAAGATTCAAGATCTGAATAACACACTATGGAAATGGGATGTGTGGGTGTATCCCCTTAAAAATTAATGTGAAAGTGGGTAAAAAGCCTTCTCACCATAGTAAAGGGAACTTATGGCGTAACTAGCATGGTTGGGATAAGATCTAAAATAGCCAATAGTCTCTGATTCCACCAAACTAGCCTTGCCAATACCCTATCAGGATAGCAAGCCACCCAAATCTGGGCATACTATAATGATAGGTATGTTGAGATTTTTATGAGAGGAATGTGTACTTACACATTAGCATCCTCCCACGTCACGACCAACCATAATTGGCGAAGGATTACCTGGTGAGATTCCTGCTCCACATGGGTGGTGGGGAGATATGTGATCTGCTGAAGGAATAAAAACTACCAGGAAAACCTATAAGGAATGTATGGAACAAAATGGTCACCCTATCTATGTATGTCATCAACACTCCATCTCAAAGTGAAATTATATAAGAATGTTCTTTAAGGGAGCTTCTCCAAGTATTTGTCAATAGCGCATGGGGCACCACGTAAGCCGCAAAAGAGAAGTGAGTGACATCACTTAGAAATTAAATCGCACCTTCTATGTTCAATGAATTTTCCTGGATGAAAGAAATGTTAAGAAAGGTTGTATGGAAGACAAAATGAGGAACTTAGGTGGTATTTTGATACTCATAATATGGTAAATACTCGGCAATCTAGCCATATAAAAACTGAAATGGCCTGATAATATGATGTGGGAATTTCCCTTAATTTATATTCCATAACATTTCATAGGATCAGGAAAGAGTAGGAATGGAAATGTTAATGGGTTTTATATTCCCCAATGTGGCTTCCATCATAAAATTTTAGGCCCTAACATCGGTATAAACTACAAGAGAGGGAAAGAGCCACCCACTTAGTAACATGGAAATGAAACCTTCCCATCTGATCTTAGGAGACTTTTTTCAACATGTTTTATAACCATAAGTGGTGTATTGACCCACCTAAAGGGTAGATCAGTATGAACCAGGAAGGATTTGTGACTAATGGGTTGGATGGGTTTGGTTATGGTGAACTCTTAACTTTGGCCCATTCACCTAGGAAAATAGACCTGTCAAATACTCAAATGAGATAAGTGATAAGGTGTGAAGGGAATGTCCATGTAGCCTCTCCTTCATGAATAATAATTCTCTTTATAATGTGGATACTTACTCAAAATTCCTCCATATGTTGTTCACCAGTAAAAATTCATCATACATGTCACCAGTGATAGGAATTCCCCCTATCTAGTAAACATCTCATTGACTGATCCCCAACTTACCAAGTGATAAGTGAATGGTTTTAATGCCCGGACACCAATGACTGAGCATCTCAGGAAGAATCCCGCTCAGTGAAAGGATATAGAATTGGGAGAACCACACCGTTTGATATAGATTAACATATTTTAGTGTCATAAAGTCTTACATAAAGTTCTGATGAACCTAGAACACCCATGCCCACTCATCATAAAATCACCCTCATGATCAAAGGTCCCATTTAGATCTCCATACTCGATTAGGGATACCTTGAGACAAGTTTATGATAGATGGATAATCATTGATAACGGAATACAAGGACCTAATGCAATGTAATTGGCCACTCTAAGTCTATATAGATCCACACAGGATGAACTCACCCTCCTATATCAAAGCAGTAATGATTTCTCTGGTTGTAGATATGTTTTTCTTATTATTCCCCTAGGATGTTCTATAATGAGTGACAAGATCACCACAGTCAATCCCTAGAACATAAGTGTCTTCAAGGAGCCAAAAATTATAATGTCACAGTCAGTTGGATAGTGAATAGGATATTTTCTCCAGTGAAAGGAGATCTTAAAGAATACCCATTTGAGGAACAATGAAAGTATGAAGTTCCTCTTCAACATTCTTGACCATGTCTTCTCTCCAACTAATTTATTCTTATGTTAGATGAGTTAGAGTCATCTCCTTTCTAAAACCAAAAGACCATTCAAAAGACACAGTCAAATTAAAAAGATTGTGGGATGGCCAAAAAATTCCAAATCACCAAATAATTCTTCCCAATGTAAGGCTCTATGTACTGAAGCTTGGGAATGGTTCATAGAATGCATCCCCCATGACCTAAATGTATATGGAGTTCCCTGAAAGATTTTGGCATGAGAATATTTGGATAGTGGGTCGATCGGTTTACAAAATGGGAAAGATTTGTATCGAGCCTCGCTATGCAGATACTCAATGTTCATAATTTAGAGATTTAAAATCATATTTGGAAATTTAATGTTCAGTTCCCCAGATTTTAAGATAATTACATAGGATGGAGAGGCCATGTAGAATCTTACTTCCTCGAACTTTAGTCTTATATTTTTAAATTCCATAGTTTGGTTTTGAAAATCCCATGGAAAGTTTGTGGATGAGACAACTGTGAAGTTTGAGTGGTTCGTGTAATGAAAGGTGCAGTTCATGGCTGATAAATTTCGCGATGGATCTAGTAAATAGAATCAAGGAAAGACAAGAGTTATTTGAGAAGTTGTTTTCACCCAGAAACTATGTAAACTAAAAATGGCCTAGTCCCCCTATATATAGGCATGGTCCCTCAATAGGCCCACCTTTCTACCCCAAACTAGTTCATTTCTGGACCATTTTCTACATTAGAATAGCCTCCTCTTCATTTCGACCAGACCCCATTCTAATGGGGGAATTTTTAAGGTCCCTAAAAATCCACAAGGGGAAAGAAAATACTCATATAAAATTAGTAAATGAAAGGGATGCATGTTGGATGAAAAATTAGAGTAATTATTGAAGGAATCAAATTTGGAAATGGACCCAAACTAACATGTGTACTAGTATCTAGGAATGTTCCGCAAAAGGAACAGAGCGCAAACCAATCGATACACAGAGGTCCTGTGAAATTTTATCCCACGTACCATTATTCAGCGAACCAGGCATTTCATGAAATGATTGAGGAATGGCATCAGTCAACCACGAACCACGTCATTGGTGGAATAGAAGAGGAGAAATTCTGACCATAAACCATATAATTTTAGAAAACATGATGAAGAGGCACACCCCCACATACCATCCTATAGGACTGACCAGTTCGCGGATGAGGCAAGGCTGACAGTTCCCCATGAACCGCATCATTTATAGAATTGAGGCAGTGATTTCCACTCTTATGAACCATAACACTATGACCCTTGGTTGATCAATTTTTCTAATGATCGTATAATCCCTCCACGGTCTTCCGAAAATCATGTTGAGTGCCCATAAATACAGCATCATTTGTGCTCTATAAAAGTAACCCATGGGGAGATGAGAAAAGCTTTGGAATTTGAGAGAGCTTGGAGTCTATAAATAGAAGACTTCAAAGGAAAAAATTCAGAAAATTATGGAACCACTAATGGTTTCAGAAGGTAAAAACACGCAGAAAACCATAAAAATATTAAAACATAATAATATGGAAAAACAATGAACCTAAAAGATGAACCTTGAACCATAATCCCTTCGCAGATGAACATCCCACAAACTGTGAGACTAATTCCCCTTAATCAATCTAGCATACCATGTAGGATGCCTTTATGTTGGTGAAACCCTTCCCAACGTATCATTATGCGACACAGAGGGACTCTAATTCCACATACCAACAAGTTGGGTGAACTAAGCCCGATGCTACGTACCACCATGGTATGTGGACCACAACCATATCCACAAACTACCATGGTATGCAGACCACATCCAGATATGCGTACCACCCCCATATGTGAATGACATATAGATCCACATACCACCCTGATACAAGGACGAAATCCATTCCGTATACTACCCCGGTATGCGAACGACCCTTCCACCTACTTAGAAAACTTTAATGCAGAAGGTACCCCACCCGCATGAACAAATGGTATGTAGAGTCAGGTAACTTCAGGCTTTCCACCTTCTAGTACTAATCATGCCCTTCTATTTCCATCTCATCCTCTAAATCCACTTCGCAAACCAGTCTATCAAAATCAATCCAAAGCCACTTCCAATGGGACCAGAACTATATGAATGGACCATCGATCACATAAGTGCACCCTTCTAAGTCTACGTACCCATGTTAAGTGGAGTCATGAAGGTAATACCTGCATCGGTATAGAAACCAGGAATGTTCTTAAGTCCCTAATCCCATGGTAACTCGGAGTCCAACAATGGTATACTATGGTAGACCTTCTCATTCTAGGGATCAAGGGTAATTACTTACTTTTCCATTCAATGACGAGCAGTGATAAGTCAAAATAATTATGTTTTATTTTCCTTTTAACGAGAAGAAAAATTCCTACCCTTTCCCAGAACCCATTCAAGGGCATCCCCGCTGAAGAAATACCCTAGACTATCATGAAATACCTAATGAACTTCACATTCATTTCAAGTTAAAGGGTTCATTTCTCCTCACCCTTATCTACCATCACCTCACCATCATCCACCATAGGATCCTCCTTCTCCCTCAGTATAGAAGAGAAAGTGTGTATTTGTTGAATCATTCACATCCTCTTATTTCTCACATGGATCATAACTCATGTGGGCTTAGAGGTCTGTGATAATACAACATTGGCTCACCCTATCATAAAATATGAGAACTATGATTCCCACCATAACTAGGATATGTAGGAAGCCTCTAGCTAGGCCTAAGATCCATATCATCTCCTCCATGAAATGAGAGATCATGTCCCCTTCCATTAGGAATCACCCATGTATAATCCCTAATTAATTCACAACTCGAATCAAACTATGAGGAATTTGATTCCTAATCAACTAGGATACGTAGGAAGCCTCCCTGAGGTCCAAACCCAATAACCAAAGTAGCATATAATTATATGAACCATATTTCTCATGGGGTCATATTAATCTAAGAGACCACATCATTCCTAGGCATCCAGGGCCCCCTCAAAATAAGCCCCGCATTGAATCTTTAATAAGCACCTTTCATCTAGATGACCTTGATGCACAACATTAGATTACATAGACGTGTCCCCATAACTTGACCTTAATGGGTGATGTGTCTAGTTAAGTGACACCGGACTACGTGGGTTCTGATTTCTATCAAAGGGATACATTGGAAACCCATCTCATGGGTTCGATCCCAAAATAAAATCAACTTATTTTCCCCCTAGATGATGATAACCTCTAGAGTTCCTAATCATAGGTCTTAAACAAGCATTGTCTCAGCAATTAATAATCCATGTGTATCCATGATTAATCTTTCAACCAAGGGGTAATATGTGGTCACACTCTTCATGAAACAATCAAGGATTCATAAACATATAAACATTTCTTAAATCTATAATCTAGTTCTGGAGTAGGAAATAATTCCCCCAAAAGATTGTTATGAGGAGGACATCTCATCCTCTCAACTAATGGAGTCCTGAAGCGTTAGACATATCATCATCCAACGATATCATGACTTTGGAATGTAGGTCCACAAATCATGGATACCTGGGTCGTTGGGTATTTCTAGGTCTATGAAGAAACCAGTTGGAGACCATCTTATGAAATCAAACACAACATAGGCTGATTTCACATACATAAAACCCATTTATAATCGCTACCTAAGATCATGAAAATTAGGTACCTCATTAATAACAAAAAAGATACACTTCTCAATCCTGATAGGACCAAATCGCCCTACCTAAAAGCAGTGCGACACGAATTGGGATGAAACAACAGTATAAAAATTTTCATGTTTTTTCTAATTCACATTTAAATATTTTTTAGATATTTTCTATAATTTTTTATTAACTTTTGTTTAATTTTTTTTAAATTTAATGCATTTTTTTCTTATAATATTATTTTTATATTTATATTTTTTTAACAAGATGGTGTTTTATTATTTTTGTCAAGGTAAAATAGTTTTTATATTTTTGTTTATTCTTGCTTTTTAGTTAATTACTTTCATTTATTTTTTTTGTAATTTTACCATAATAGTATAAATACTGCTCCTGTTTTTTTAATAGTATATCTTAACAAGTAGGTTTATTCAACTTCTATGAAAAAATCTACTAGCTTCAGTAGGGTGGGGCATACTATTAATGATTTTTTTAAATAGTAGGAATTGCAACTTTATATAATGTATTATTCTAAAGAGATTCATGGAATGGTTTTGGATAAGATACAGGCCTCCCTCAAGGTTACCTCTATCAGTGTACACAATTTTAATATAGTACCTCATGCATTTTCTAATCCTCTCTCTGATAAAAAGGTCAAAACTATTAATCCTACTTTTAAACAAACAAAATCCAAATCAAAGGCTTCAAAGTTAGTGATTTATAAGATATTTATGATTTTGATCCATTACACATTTAAAGGGGACAAATATATTGTTCAACCTTCTAATATTGAGGTGTAAATATAATAAATGGGTCATACTTCTATACATGTTTCTACAATAGGGAGTTATCCCATGGTATTATGCAATGTAGATGTTGCTAAAAAATCTAGAAAATCTAGCAAGTTATTATCCTCATAGGTGAGAAATAATATTCTCACATATAAATATAAGGAAATTTCCTTAAACCTTACATAATCTTGAGTTTCTAGTGAAGAATTCACTTTTTTCATTTCAACGATCTTTATAGATTAGTGTTTTAGATAATTTTATCATAACTATTGAATAATAAATAGAAATATTTTAGAGTGCACACTTATACTCACAATCCTTTTTTACCAAAATATAAATCATTTAAAACAAAAAAATAAAATAAAATATAATCATGACCTTAGATTTGACATATGTTTTATTCTCAATCATCCATATATCCCTAAGAAACACATTTAAAAACATGGGTTGAGTACAAGTGTCCTCTATAAAATTCAAAAATATTTTTTTTTTATTTTTATTGATTTATATTTTGGTAATGCTCCTTATCATGGGTTGATGACAATTTTATAAAATATATTTTTATAAAAATTATCACGACTTTATATTTTTTTATATTAAAATAGTCTTTTATTATTAATTCATATATTTTTAAATACATAAATAAAATATTTTTAAGAGTATTAACATGGAAGAAAATACTTTAGAAAAAAAAATTAAAATAATAAAAAATGGTGCTTTTAATGTAATGTGCCTCGTACTTTAGTTCAAATAATCACATACGTCCTTCATTTTCCGTAATAATAAACTTATGTTTATTATTTAATTTATAAGGAACCTTTTTCATGTTTATTATTATAATTATTTTATTTATATCCATGTAATATTTATTTACTTAATCATTTAAATTCATAACAGACCTTTCGATGATATTCGCATCATATGTCCAAAATGCCTTCGGTAGGTTGAATATAGTAAAATAAGTAATTATTATGTAAAATAAATATTAATATTCATGAAATAATTATCATTTTTATAAATGAATTATATTTTTATAAAATTTGATGAATTATGTTTGGGAAAAAATTATGTTACAATCATGGAGATGGTAGTTTATACAAACACATGAGTAATATTTTAACTTTTCAAAGTGTGTGATAGAAAGAAGATAAGTATTATTTTATATTTGAATAATTATTATTTTATCATAAATACTATATTTTATCTTTAAATACACTTATATATACCATATATGTAATACATTACTAAAAACCTAACCACGTCACTTCATAGAGGTGATAATCCACACATATGCATGAACGATGATGTCATTTCTCAATGGATAGAAAGGTAAGAAAATAAATGGTATATTAAAATTAAATAATGCTAGTTATATATTTAATATCATATATATTAATTAAATCCACCATAATAAATGTATATGAGATACGATGATTGAAAATGAAACACATCACATCATGGATGTGGTAGACCCCATGTACGCATGAACTACGTTTTCATATCCAATTGGATGGAAAATGAGATGAAAAAGGGTTGTACAATATTCATAATAAAATATAAATATATGGAATATTCTAAAGTTATTATTTAATCATGGTTAATAAATATTCTAGATATTTATAAGAATAAATAAAGTTGAAATAGTTTGTTTAGGATTTATATATTATCCTAAAACAATATATATGGCTTACACCTTAATCCTCCTGGGATTGTTGTATTACTAAGACCAAGACCTAATGAATGTGGGAAGAGAATATTTAGAGAGACTTTCGTCTGTCTTTTCTTAACTAGAGTTCTCAAAAGTTGTGAGCAGGATGGAAGAGGTGGTTCCCTTTTATAAGTGAGGGAAGGGTCACTTTTGGAGTCACATAAAGTATTAAATGAATATAAATTAATTTTCAGGGAAAATAGTTTCAAATTGAAATATTTAAAATATAGTACGAGGATGAATTTAAAAAATCCCAATAAAATTTGGAAATTTTTACGTGATTTTTTTACTTTAATCTCTTTATTTTAACCCCCATTAACCCTTTTTACAATTACCCTGATATCCACAGTTTTGACTATTTATGGGTCCAATAATTTTCTATAAAATGAAAAGAATCAAATAAATAGAACATATTTGATATTATAGACCTCATATATTTCAAATGGATGAAGATAGAATTTTTATGAATTTTAATTCATTTAATAAAATATTTTTTTTATAAAATATCATTTGGGCTAGTTTTTGAACTATTTCTTTACATTAACATTAATGAAATAAAGATAAAAATGGAATTCAAAAATAAAAATTTCAAACATCATTAATATGTTATTATGGTTTATAAAATTCTTGGGACACAAAAACTCACCCAAAAAATATTACATTTATATTTTTTAAATTTATATATTTGATTTCTCTACTGCTTGCATAAGGGCACTGTAGGTGTTTCATAAGAATTTACGGTAATTATTTCATCATTAAAAATTAATATTAAATTACCAAGATAAATATAATTTATCTTTCAAATAATAATTCTTAACTTAACATAATTTTTTTTATCCCTCTCAAAGAATATTATAGATATTAAAATCAAGAGAGTGAAATTTTTTAATTTATAATTACGTGAAATAATTAAAATTTATATGAAATAATTTATAATTTATATTGAAAGAAAAATAGAAAAAATTTAAAATAAATAATAATATTGGGTGAGTATAGTATAACCCCAGTAAAAAAATTATTAACATAAATTGTTAAGGCTATTTTTAGTCCTTATCATATTACTTTTAAAATTAGTTACCTGATTTACCCTTACCGATGTGACAAATATTTACTACAGTTACTATTCATAATGACCAAAATAAAAGGGAAAGATTTACCAAATTTGGACATCCTAATTCAAGATATGAAATCCATTTTTTAATATTATTTTTTTATAAGTGGTGAAAATTAATTTATGATTGAAATGAAAAATGAATCGATTTTTTATATAAAAATATGCTTTTAACCCAAAAAACATACTTATACAAAAATATGGTATAATGATTATTACTATATAGTTTATTAGATTATTTATAATTAAAGGATACTTCTTTTACTTTAATATAAAATGTAACATTCAAATTACATTATTTAATTAAAAATTAATATTTTTTCACAAAAAAATATATATTTTTAACTATTAACTAAAAAACCAATCTTTTCAAAGAAATAAAAAAAATCACTCTAAGATATTTTTGATATGAATATTTGAAAAATGTTATGAAATTTATAAAATTAAAATTAAAAAATATAGAAATTAAACTTTTATCTAAAACCATATAATGCATGAAAAAGAATTTAATAAGAATAAAACTATATAAAATATAATTAATTGATATTACTAATGCATGAAATTGATTATTGTCTTAACATATGTTATTAAATTCTTACCATTTTGGAAATTGTGTCCATGAAATTTTATTCATTACGTAAACAAGTATAAATATTTTTCCTTTATAACATTTTATGATTCCCATGTTGATTCTTCAACTATATGGTTTTTCCACAAAACCTTAACATAATGAATTACATTATTATGAAACACTTAGTCTTTATGGTCTATAATATATATTTTTTGTTACTTATAATAAAGGATCTTATTAAATAAACAAATTTAGGGATAGAAACATGATATACAAATGAAATATATATTTTAAAAAACAAAACATGAAACAGATCATGTTCTTAGGATGAACTCATAAGAAAGGACACTTGATAAGAAAATAATCAAAATTTATGTGGGATTTAATATTTTCCAATGAAAAAAAAGTCAAATTTTTTATGAAAATTTATAACACATCTCAAGGGATATAATTTAAGATAAAATTGATCAACTAACTTGAAAAAAAATCTTTCCTCCAGTTATCCATATAAATTTTTTGCATGCTCTATTTTGTCCTTATATTTTGTTGAATCATCTTCACCTTTTCAACTTTTTCCTCTACCAACCCTTGTCCAAAAATATTCCTTACACCTAATTCATCCCAACATGATGTATTCGAACATAACATTCTATATAATGAATCAAATGGTGCCATGTTTATACATTAATGAAAAATAATATTATAAGAAAGATCAACTTATAAAAGATATTGATTTTATGTTTTCGATTGTTCACTTAGACTATCTATAATATAAATAATGAAAATTTGTACTACTATTTAATTCAGTAACTAATGAATTATAAACTTATTTCTAAAAATTTGAAGTAAATCTTGCATTATGTTTTGATATAATGGAGAGAGTAACTTTATGTAACATGACAATCTCATTAAGGTACAATAAAGAAATATAATCTAAAGACCTATTATCCTGAATTTGAAGGAAATTTTATTTTTTTAGTTATTTGATCAAGAATAAAAAAATATCTTCATTACATGAAGATGTATTTTAAAATCCCACCATGAAATCCATTTATATATTTTACCTTGTCCACTCTGGTAGTGATAGAGGGTGAAGCATCCCCCTTAGTAAATTTTATTCTACATTAACCCTTTGATAAATAGAAAGTCTATGTATATCTTGGTGCATCCAGGATTAACAGAAAACAAGGTGCTATTAGCTTCACTAAATAATTCTCTATTCAATTAGGAATCACAAGGAACATATAATCTCTTTCCAAATATTATAACACCTTCTTCATCATTATTAAATACTTTCAACTTTCCATTTTTAATAGAAACTGCATATTCTTGTAAAAAAGGATCCTATTTATGAGTTTTCTTAATCCTTTTTAATAGATATGATTGCAGTAACACATGAAAAAAACCAAGTAATTTAAAGCATGCATAACTTCTAGACCAAAATTCCTTAAATCATTAACCAAATGTTTTTATTTCAAAAGTAAGATGTTTAATATATCATTATCATTATGAAAAAATCCATCCACTACATTCTATAATTTTCAAGGATGGTAATCAATCATGTATTCATATCACTAAATTTGTTTCACATATCTTATTTTTATCAATTTCAAGTATTTCTGAGTGAATGTATAATTAAAACGTTTATGATTGGTATATAATTCAAACTTTACTCAATATAAATTATGTCTATAAATTTTTAAAGAAAAAACCATTACATCTAATTCCATATCATGTGTTGTGTAATTTAACTTGTGAGTTTTTAGTTAATGTGATGGTTAAGAAATTACCTGATCATTCTACATCAAAACACAACCAAGTACCTTCCATGAAGAATCCTTATAGATTACAAATTCACTAGTTTTATAAGGGATGATAAAAATGGATCATTCTCAAATATAGTATTTAGTTATTAGAAATGATAATCACACTCTTTCATCTAGATGAATTTAACTAATTTTTGAGTTAACATTGTTAGTGAGATAGACAACTAAGAAAATTTTTCAAAAAGATGATGATAGTAAACCACTAACCCATGATAGATATGAATTTATATATCTATATATTTATATATTTATTTTTGTTTCTTTAAAATATTTAGTTTTAGTATGGTAAATAGTAATTCCATATTTATAAAAAAATATACTATAGGAATGAAATATTATGTAACCAAAATTCACACATACAAAATTATCTATATAGTTTTATTTATTTTAATGTTATTAAAATAATACATCGATATAATTCATGATCCTAATGAATTTTAGAATACACATATATATCATTAATTAACACAACAAAAAATTATCTAAATAATCATAGAAAACTCTACTTATAAGATCCATAAATATATCTAGTGCATTTGGCAGATCCATAAATATATCTGGTGCATTTGGCTAACCAAAGGGAATAACCACAAACTCTTATTTCCTATATGTACTATAAAAATCCATCTTCAGAATATCTTTCTAATTCACCTTCAACTGATGGTATCGTATCATAAGATCAATCTTCAAAAAATATCCTGATCCCTAAAGCTAATCAAATAAATCATAGATATGAATTAAAGGATGCTTATCACTACGGGAAAAATGGGTATTTGCGACGGGTTATTTGCGACGGGATTTATTCCCGTCGCAAATAGCCCCGTTAAAAACTTATTTGAGACGGGGGTATTTGCCCGTCGCAAATAAGTAGCCTTTTGCGACGGGATAGCTTTCCCCGTCGCAAAAGGACCGGCGTGCTTTGCGCGCCAAATCGCTGGAAACATATTTGCGACGAGGGAATATTCCCGTCGCAAATAACCGGTTGCGGTAAAAGGTATTTGCGACGTGAATATTCCCTCGTCGGAAATAGTATGTCGGCAGGTGGTTATTTGCGACGGGACCCGTCGCAAATAACTATTTAACCGTTGACCGTAATAAATGATGGCTAAGGTATTTGTGACGGGATACCCGTCGCAAATGGACCCATCGCAAATAATCTAACCTATAAATACCCTCATCCGTTTTTTTCAAATCATTCTAAAACTCCATCTTCTTCTTCTCTCAAAATTTTATTTCTAAAGTTCACTTTTTCTCAAGTTTAATTTTTTTCTCCGGAGTTGATATTGATGTTTTGAAGAACGATCAGAGGTCAACCTCAGATCAATTTTCAAGGTATTTATGTTCATTTTAATTTAATATTTATTTTTAATTTTTTATTAGTTTCAATTATTCTTAATTAGTTGTAATTTAATTATGTTTACATTGTTTTGTTACTTAATAAATTTAAATTATTAGTATTGTTCATAGTTAATGGTAATTAGGAATAATTAGTAATAATTTTTAATAATTAAGAATAAATATTAATAATTAGTAATAAATACCATTAATTAGGAATAATAACATTATTACATTATTAGTATATTTTATTATTAATATTAAAATAATATAATTTTTTATATATATACAATTCTCGTTTCATCTGTGTGTTTGCTGTCTCCACATGTATTATTTGTATGTGGAGATAGAAAACACACAGATGAAAGGAGAATTGTTTATAAATTAGAAAATTATATTATTTTAATATTAATAATAAAATATACTAATAATGTTATTATTCCGAATTATTGGTAATTATTCGTAATTATTGGTAATTATTCTTTTAATTACTAATAATTAGGAACAATTACCAATAATTATCAATAATTAGGAATAATTAGTAATAATATGTAATAATTACCAATAATTTGTAATAATTACCAATAATTTGTAATAATTATCAATAATTAGTAATTATTACCAATAATTAGTAATACTTACCAATAATTAGTAATACTTACCAATAATTCGTAATAATTACCAATAATTAGTAATAATTATTAATAATTATCAATAATTAGTAATAATTAGTAATAATTATTAATAATTACCACTAATTAGTAATAATTCGGAATAATTACCAATAATTAGCAATAATTAGTAATAATTAGTAATAATTAGTAATAATTAGTAATAATTAGTAATAATTAGTAATAATTAGTAATAATTAGGAATAATTAGTAATAATTAACAATAATTAGTAATAATTACCAATAATTAGTAATAATTACCAATAATTATCAATAATTACCGATAATTACCAATAATTAGGAATAATTATCAATAATTAGGAATAATTACCAATATTTAGGAATAATTACCAATAATTAGGAATAATTACCAATAATTACCAATAATTAGTAATAATTACCAATAATTAGTAATAATTACCAATAATTCGTAATAATTACCAATAATTAGTAATAATTACCAATAATTAGTAATAATTACTGATAATTAGTAATAATTACCGATAATTAGGAATAATTAGTAATAATTAGGAATAATTACCGATAATTAGTAATAATTAGTAATAATTATCAATAATAAGTAATAATTAGTAATAATTAGTAATAATTAGTAATAATTACCAATAATTAGTAATAATTACCGATAATTACCAATAATTACCAATAATTAGTAATAATTACCGATAATTACCAATAATTACCGATAATTAGTAATAATTACCGATAATTAGTAATAATTAGTAATAATTGCCAATAATTAGTAATAATTACCAATAATTACCAATAATTACCGATAATTACCAATAATTAGGAATAATTACCAATAATTAGTAATATTTACCAATAATTACCAATAATTACCAATAATTAGTAATAATTACCAATAATTACCAATAATTAGTAATAATTACCAATAATTACCCATAATTACCGATAATTACCAATAATTAGGAATAATTACCAATAATTAGGAATAATTAACAATAATTAGGAATAATTACCAATAATTAGTAATAATTACCAATAATTACCAATAATTAGTAATAATTAACAATAATTACCAATAATTAGTAATAATTACCGATAATTACCGATAATTATCGATAATTACCAATAATTAGGAATAATTACCAATAATTAGGAATAATTACCAATAATTATCAATAATTAGTAATAATTACCAATAATTACCAATAATTACCGATAATTAACGATAATTAGTTATAATTAGTAATAATTAGTAATAATTAGGAATAATTTGTAATAATTACCAATAATTAGTAATAATTACTGATAATTACCCATAATTACCGATAATTACCAATAATTAGGAATAATTACCAATAATTAGTAATAATTAGTAATAATTAGTAATAGTTACCAATAATTAGTAATAATTAGTAATAATTAGTAATAATTAGTAATAATTACCAATAATTAGTAATACTTAACAATAATTAATAATAATTACCAATAATTAGGAATAATTACCAATAATTACCAATAATTAACGGTAAATAGTAATAATTAGTAATAATTAGAAATAATTACCAATAATTAGTAATAATTAGTAATAATTACTAATAATTAGTAATAATTAGTAATAATTACCAATAATTTGTAATAATTAGTAATAATTTGTAATAATTACCAATAATTAGTAATAATTACCAATAACTATTAATAATTAGTAATAATTACCAATAATTACCAATAATTAGTATTAATTACCAATAATTAGTAATAATTACCAATAATTACCAATAATTAGTAATAATTAGTAATAATTAGTAATAATTACCAATAATTAGTAATAATTAGTAATAATTACCAATAATTACCAATAATTAGTAATAATTAGTAATAATTAGTAATAATTACCAATAATTAGTAATAATTAGTAATAATTAGTAATAATTAGTAATAATTAGTAATAATTACCAATAATTAGTAATAATTAACAATAATTAGTAATAATTACCAATAATTAGTAATAATTACCAATAATTAGTAATAATTACCATTAATTAGTAATAATTACCGATAATTACCAATAATTACTAATAATTACCAATAATTAGTAATAATTACCAATAATCAGTATTAATTAGTAATAATTACCAATAATTGGTAATAATTAGTAATAATTACCAATAATTAGTAATAATTAGTAATAATTAGTAATAATTAGTAATAATTACCAATAATTAGTAATAATTACCAATAATTAGTAATAATTAGTAATAATTAGTAATAATTAGTAATAGTTAGTAATAATTAGTAATAATTAGTAATAATTAGTAATAATTAAAAATAATTAGGAATAATTACCAATAATATTAGTACTATGAAAATAATAAAAAAATTATATAATATTAAAATTATCAATATTTGTAACATGTTTTGCTTTATTCTCAAAATATTTAATTCTTAAAGGGTCAATTTTTAGGTTTATCTCAATAAAAAGTTTGCGTCAGTCGTGTATGATCTAAACTCTATAATTATCTTAGCTTGAGTGTATTTTCTAACAAATTATTCAAAACCAGTAATGCTTTTATATTTTATAGATAAATATGGAACAATGAGGTCGTCAACAATCATTATTAGGTGACCGCATATGGATAAATCAACGTAGAAATCCAAACGGTTCTGGTTTAAATCTAGTATATATAGAGGGTGTGGAGACTTTTTTATCATTTGCGGCATCAAATCCAGAGTTTGTTTCAGAAGGAAAGATAAAATGCCCTTGCAGAAAATGTGCATTGAGAATGTTTGACATGTTTGACAAAGTGGGAGAACATCTCTTGCGTTTTGGTTTTCAACCAGATTATGTTTTTTGGTATCAACACGGTGAACGCAGTTCCAGAGCAGGTGATACCAACTTGATTTCGTATCCATCCCGGTTTCATGATTTAGTACATGATGTTGTAGGTTCATCTGTTCAACATACAGAAGCTTCGGCTGATATAGCTTCAAATACTGAGTTGGCACCGTCTGAATTTTATGAGTTGTTGAAGACTGCTGAGGATGCATTATATCCTGGCTGCAAGATGAGAAAGTTAGAAGCAGTTGCAAAATTTATGGCTATCAAATCAGATAACCGAATTTCAAACACCTGTTTTGACCAGATATTTTCTTTGCTTAAAACACTGTTACCCGAAGGAAATGTTTTACCTGCAAATTACTATGAGAGTAAGAGGCTGGTTCGAAATTTGGGACTTACTTATCAGAAGATTCATGCATGTTCAAATGACTGCATTTTATATTCTGGGGAAAATGAGTCATTGGATAGTTGTCCCACATGTGGGAAACTGAGATATAAAGAAGGACAACACGGGAAGTCTGGTTTGATTCCTGTAAAACAGTTGAGATATTTTCTGCTTACATCCAGACTTCAGCGTTTATTCATGTCTTAGAATACAACGACAATGATGTCATGGCATAAAGAGAATATTTCAACCGATAAAAGCTTGAATCATCCAACCAATGGTGATTCATTGAAACATTTTGATAGAGTGCATCCATCCTTTGCTTTAGAAGCTATAAATGTTCGACTAGGCCTTTCCACTGATGGTTTCTGTCCGTTTGGATCTTATGGTAGTCAATATTCATGTTGGCCTGTTTTTTTAACTCCGTACAATTTTCCATATTGGTCTGATTTGTTGGTATGACACATGTTAGATGTCATGCATATTGAGAAGAACTGTTTTGATATTTTGTTTCATACAGTTTTGGATATGCCAGGAAAGAGCAAAGACAATGTAAATGCACGTTTAGATCTTGCCCAAATTTGCAAGCGTCCAGAATTAGAACTCTTTGAAAATGTCAGAACAGAAAGGTTACTGAAACCAAAAGCAGCTTATACACTTTCTAAAGAAAACCGTTTATTATTTTGTCAGTGGATTGCAGATTTGAGACTTCCAGATGGTTGTGCTTCCAATTTGGGTAGATGTGTAAAGAATGGTCATATTACTGGATTAAAAAGTCATGATTGTCATGTTATAATGGAAAAACTTCTACCCATTGGATTAAGAGGTCTGTTGAATTCTGTGATTTGGGATTCCATAACAGACATGTCTCATTTTTTTCGGGAAATTTGTGCGGCTATAGAAGATTATGATGCTCTAGGAAAACTTGAAAAAGATGTTGTTGTAATTATATGTAAACTGGAAAAAATATTTCCGCTCTCTTTCTTTGACTCAATGGAACATTTGATGTTACATTTCCCGCCAAATGTGGAGGTCCAGTACAGTTTCAATGGATGTACCCATTTGAAAGATGCATGCAAAAATTGAAAAGAAAAGTACGTAACAAAGCATCTGTTGAAGGATCTATTGCAGAAGTTTATTTGCAAGAGGAAATATCTTTTTTCTGCTCCCATTATTTTGAATCTGAGTATCCTTCAAAACACAACCAAATGGGATGGAATGAGAGGAATATTGATGAAATCGAAAATCAATTATCTGTTTTCAACCAGTCAGAGCTTGGTTTTGGTGGAGTTTATGAACGCTGGCTTTCAGATGATGAACATCATAGAGCTCATACGTATGTTCTGCTCAACTATGAAGAGATGACATCAGTTGTACTGTAAGTGTTTATATCACTTATTCTATCATTTATGTTACAGTAAATAACTTTGGTTTTTATAGGTTGTATGATAATCATATCAAGAAACAAATTCCACAAATTACAGTAGCTGCTCTCGAAGAATGTCGACTGAAAAATTTCTCTCAATGGTTTCAAAAACTGGTAACATAAATTCTTTATATTTTAGCAACTCATTCAATGTATAGTTTGCTATATTGATAGTTATTTCACAAATTTTCAGGTGTCTCGACATAGTGATAAAATTGAAAAACGGCTGTGTGTATTGAGTAACCCACCTTCCAAACTTGTTAAAACTTATAATGAATATGTGGTGAATGGATTTTGATTCCACACACATGCATATGGGGAATCAAAAAAAACAATGAACAGTGGAGTTAGCTTGAGAGTATCTCATCATCGAGAAAATGAAGTTGACTTTTATGGCATACTTGATGAAATCATTGAACTTTGTTATCTTGGACAACATTACATAACCATGTTCAAATGTCGGTGGTTGGATACAGAGAGAGGCGTGCGTGTTCATCCGACTCATGGAATCATCGATATTAAATGTAAAAGTGTTATCGCAGTAAATGAACAATTCTTATTGGCTCAACAGGCATATCAAGTTTATTACACAATGTACTGTGCTACATCAAAAGACTTGACTGATTGGTGGGGTGTAATAAAAATCAGAATTCGAGACAATCAATTTAGTCAAAGTGAATGTGCTTTCACTGATGTGCAAAGAATTGAAGTTTTTCAAGAGAGTACTCAAAATCAATATTTTTTACAAAGAGACATGAGTATAGATGACGACACCCCACATTTAAGAGTCGATGATGATGATGATGTTAATGATGTCACATATGAATTTGAAATGGTAAGAGATGAAGCAACTGTAACTCGAATAGATATCGATAATGTTGAGGAGGAATATGAAGATGACGTTGACATATATGAAGATGATGATGAAGATGAACACTGATAAAATTCCATGGTATTTATATACAATCATAATATGTATATATGTATATATAATAGTAATTATCAATTATTTGCTAACAAAATTAACATTTTCTGTTACAGATGGACGACGCCACATTTCGTGAGTTGGCGGATGCTAACCTGACTTTCGATGTGGATGAGTTGCTGACAGATGACCCTCAGCCTGCAGGCGCTCCAGGCAGTACGCGGAGGGGGCGCAGTCTTGCACGATTGATGATTCCTGACCCCGTCCCCGAGCGACATCCACGTCTTGGGTTTAATCCACGCACACGGAGGTGTGATAACCTGTGTGATAACCTGTGGATTTGACTAAGATTTCATTAATCTATTCACATAATAAATGTTTATTATTTTTACAGTTTTTCGCATATAGCAGTCGGACAGGGCAGCGCTATTTTGCGCAACTATTTCTCTAAACCATGGACCACATGGGAACAGATTCCCATTGATGTGCAGCAGGCCATGTTCGGCCATTGGTTGGTATGTACGTAAATAAATAATTTTTATTTTGAAAATTATTTCATTTCTAACTTGATATTTTGATTTATTTGTAGGGTTTATGGTATCTGATCGAGGATACCTTGCATGACGCCATCCACGAGGCATGGGAGGTGGCCATGCGTGATCGCCTTCGTCAGTTTTTTCACAATTTAAGAAAAGCTGCGATGAAGAAAGTAGGAGTGTCAGATTTTGACGAGTCATATAGAGCACACCGACCAGAGTACATTTCATCCCATGTATGGGATGGATTATGTGCGCACTGGTTGACTGGTGCCTTTCAGAGGAGATCATCGGTGGGGAGGAAGAATCAGGGGAGACAGGAGGTGACTCATCGAGTTGGGAGTCGTTCTTTCAGTACTCATAGATAGCATCTGGTACGTACATTATTTATAAATATTTTATATAACTATAAATATTAACAGTTTATTTTTTATTCTTATAGGCTGTCGAGCACCCCGATATTACGGAGTACGACGTATATTGGAGGATGTATAGTGATCCTGCTACTAGGGAGCTCAGAGGTGATCGTCAGCATCACATCGTGGTCAATATTATTTGTTTTCAAGTTTAAAAATTAACTGCATATAATATATTCACAATTTTAATTTTAAATTGCAACTACAGGAGTCATATGAGGCCGCAGCGTCACAGGCCCGGCCTGAGAGTCAGGCCGAGTCATCAGATCAGACCACTGGCCGTCAGTTTGATGAGGCGGCATGGATGCAGGCCACCCAGTATGCCTTCGAGAAGGGCCGGGTAGTTGGTATCGGCTCTCGACTGACTCCCAGAGATTATTATGGAAGTGATGCGATGTCAGCGTCCAGCTCGAGAGGAGCTCGTGCATCTTCTTCTGCTACACAGTATGAGGATCAGTTGTGATCTCAGACTGCACTGATAGAGAGTCTCTGACAGGAGCAGGAGCAGATGCGTCAGCAGCATGAGGAGGAGCGTCGACGCCAGCAGCAGTTGTATGAGGAGCAGACGAGTCGGTGGCAACAGCAGCATCAGGAGCAGATGGAGTACATGCACCGATTCACTCATGCTTTAGGGATGGAGTTTCCTCCACCACCATCTGCAGATCCCCCCCTCCTTCAAATTAGAGTTTGTATTTATGTTATAAAATTTGTGAAATCAAAATATGATTTTTTTTTCTATTCGTAGTTTTTGTCTCATTATAAAATATTAATAATATTATATTTTTAAATAACAATATTAATATGAATAATATTATTATTTATATTTTATAATATTAAATTATATATATATATATATTAAAATTTTATAATATTATAATTTAATTATATTTTTTTGTAATACTTGAATTATTTTAATATTTGAATGTAAAATAATTCTATTATTTTTATATTAATTAAAATAAATTATTAATATTTTTTTATTTATGAATTATAATTCTAATATTATTATATTAATTAAATCATTTATTAATATTCTATTATTTTTTATTTTTGAATTATAATTCTATTATTATTATATTAATTAAAATAATTTATTATTTTTATTTGTGAATTATAATTCTATTATTATATTAATTAAAATCATTTATTAATATTTTATTATTTTTTATTTTTGAATTATAATTGGATGATTATTATATTAATTAAAATAATATATTAATAATTAATTTATTTTATTTTTTTTATAGTATTTAGGACGGGATACTATGCCCGTCGCAAATAGTATTATTATTATATGCATTAAAATAATTTATTAATACTTTTTTATTTTTATTTTTACATAGTTTTTGCAATGGGTCCCGTCGCAAAACCTATTTGCGGCGGGCCCGTCACAACAGGTATTTGCGATGGGGCCTGTCGCAAATAGTTTTTGAAAAGTTTTTAACAAATATACGGAGTACTAGTTGCGATAGGGATTCTCCCCGTCGCGGAAAAAGGCTTTAGCGATGGGCCCGTCGCAAAAAAATTGTTGTTGCGACACCGTTTTCAGCAACGGGTCATTTGCGATGGGCCCCCGTCGCAAAAAGCCATTTGCGATGGGATCCTGTCGCAAATGACCCGTCGCAAATACCTGTTTTTCTAGTAGTGTATTCTTAACACTAACATTATTCATGGATCTATAATCAATGAAAATTCTCATTAAACCATATTTTTTTATTAAAAATAAAACAGGATCAACCCATAGTGAAGTGCTCAGATGAATGAAACCATTATCAAGAAATTCTTGAAACTTATTTTTCAATTCGAAAAGTTCTACAAGATCTATTTAATAAGGGGGTTTAAAATTGTCTTAACATCCAAAAATAAGTCAATAATTAAATGAACATCCCATTAAGTACCAAAATAAGGAAAATAATTAGGTAATAAATCCATATATTTATTCCATATAAGTATATCATTAATCTTGAAAATATTATTTCTTTTCAACAACATAATCTAGGTAAATTTCACTGCCATCTGAAATTAATTTCTTAGCTTCTTTATATGTTATCAAAAGTATAGAATCATTTATTGTAACATTATTAGATCCATTACTAATCTTATAATGATAAATGGAAATCTAATCCATACAAGAAATAAAATAAAATTATAATGTTGGCAATTCTACAAGATTTCAGAAAATACCATCCCACTGATAATAATAGGAAGATTCTTATAAATCTTAGAAGCTTTAAAATTTTGACATTTATTTTTTACTAAATGTGTTATATTCTTTTCATGAGGTGATATTTGGATTTTACAAGCGAATTTCTCATAAATATTTTGAGGGAAATATCTATAGTTAAATAGGGTATTGGAATAATTCGAATAGACAAGTAACATACATATCACCACTTCATTATATGGCCTAACATCAATAGTAGTGGTGGAAAATGAATTTTCAACGCCTTTTTTTCTTTTCACATTTAGGATTTCCACCCTATATACCTAAATTTATATACACAATAAAATATTTCCCCATCTCACTGTAATTTAAAAAAAGTCACCATTGGTTGTCTATTTGTTACCCCATTCTTGGATTGTTCAGGACTCTTTTCTGTGTATTCATGAGACCTAGGACAAAAATTACTACACCATTAACACTTTCTTTGTATTATCCAATATTTCCTAAAAATGTTTTTTATGATTATATGAATTTATTGGTAGTTATCCCAAGAATTCATAGTTGTATACTTCTCCATTACTTTCAATAGTGATTGTTTCTTACTATTTTCATCTCAAGGAACATAATTGTTAGGAAAATAATTCTCAAATTTTTAGCACAATAAAAAAATTATCAAAAAAATCAATTTTTCATGAGTCCAATACACATTGTAAACTTGGTTACAATCCAAATTAAAATCGATTAATTTTACTATCATGTTCTTGAATAAAATTTGGTGCCTAATTAAATAATCTTGAAAAAATTTCTTCATATGTAACTACTAAATCTTCACACTTTTTCCTAAATTCTATGATATTTTTCTCTATCTTGAATTGAAAATTCTTATAAGAATATTTTTTCCATGAAAAAAATTCTTAAAATTATCCCGTCACATGGAATAAAAATCATCTCTCTCTATTATTCATAACTAAATATCATCATCAATTAGCTTCACCTTTACATTGAGAAGTTGAAAGATTTATCTTCTGACATTATAAACATACCATGATGTTGAATATATTTTCTAAATAATTAAACCATCCTTCAGCTACCATTGGATCTAAAGTTCCACTGAAATGTGAAGGGTTTTCTTTTATAAAATTGTCAACTATAGACATATTACTCTATCATAATTTTGGTTTTCTATAACATGGATACCACCACTAGTTATATCCTACATCAACTAACACACCACTATAATAAATTTACCAATTCAGTTTATAACAATTCTAAGATGCTAGTTTGGAAGGAAACTATCCTACTAATACATTCCATATTCAGCTTCCTTGTTTCCTCTATCAAAACCCTATCTAAAAAATTATAGATTGGACAAAGAAACATTTTAATAAACAAAATATATATAATTTAAAATTAACGATAAAGTATAATCTCTCAATGGTATTCTATCAATATTATCCATACCTCTAATGTTATCTAAAAATACCTTTGATAACAACTATAACGACCTAACCTTAAACATCACATAATATTGAGTTTTTATTATTGAATAAACTTGCATAAATTTTAATGATCTTTATCATTTATTGTTTTGGATAATTATGTCTTAAATCATATTTAAAAAATCATATATTACAAATTGTACACTTTTTCTCAATATATATTTTCCCATAATATAAAAAATTTAAAATAAAAGGTAGTTTATTTCTATAAAAAAATATCATGATTTTCAACTTGACTTATTCCTTATTCATAATCATCCTTAAAAGCTGATAAAAATAATTTAAAATTTTGATATTAGTACAAAAATCTCAGTAAGGAAAAAAAGTAAAAAAATATATTAGTCCAGTGAAAAAAATAAAAAAAATGAAATTTTAAGATTTATAATTATATTATTTGAGAACATGATATAAATCATGTCCACTTGAAAAAACACACACTTTTTTATAAAATGTAATCTATAAAACCCATAGAAGAAAATAGAAACCCCAATAAGAAACATAAGGAATTATATTCAAAACTCATATCTGTAATAATTATATCTTAGTTAAATCCATTAGAGAAGCTTCCTACGCTAACTTCCTACTTATTTCCTTTAAATATGTTGAATATTAAAAATTTTATTGGAGAGGTATATCAAGATCATCCATCATAGAAGCTATATTGGTCTCACCTGTCGTATATGTTTTATTTAGCTCACCGTCGTATAATTTTTATTGCGATCACCCATCATATATGATGTATCTGGCTCACCCAATATCATCTATAATTTCTATGTACTATATCATGAATAGAATATTTTATTCTTTCACCTTTTCATCATAAAGCCCTTGAATAACTCCTTTAAACCCATATGAAAAACCTTTTTGTATATTAAAATACCCCTTCCTCTTAAAAACCATTTTAAAAACTAAAATATCTATAAAAAGGGGAAGAATATTTTTAAATTTTAGAAAATATGAATGCTTTAATAGTGAGAAAAAAATGGTTGTATTGGTAGTAAAAATTGTTGTGGTGGTAAGAAATTATAAATGTTCTATAAAATGATATATTTTAAAATCCTTCATATGAAATTAAAAATTGTAATTTCTAATTCATTCATGTCTATATAAATATATCTATAAAATGTTTTAAGAATATTTACATGGAAGAAAAATATTTTGAAAAAAATTCATTAAAATAATTAAAAACAATTTGTTTAGGGTAATGTGTCCCTTAACTAGATTTTGACTAATCATATGTGTTCTTTATCATCCTAAGTAGTAAAAGTATGTTAATTATTTACTTTTTTTGAGAACCATTTTCGTGTTTATTATTAATTTTATTTTATTTATCACCATGTTATATTCATTTACATAAAAATTTAAATTATTGCCTAATTTTTTAACAATATCTAGATCATATTTCCAAAATTAATTCAATAGGTTGACTGTAGTAAAAGAGTCACTTATTATATTATATATTGAATATTATTTCTCAAATGATTATAATATTTATCCATATATATGCACGAATGACTTGTTATTTTTCAGTGGATAGAAAGGATATAAAATAGATTATATATTATAATTAAAAAATGTAAATTATGTCATGAATAACATATTTATTAATTAAATTCATAATAATAAATAGCTATGAGGGTTGGTTATGTAAAATTAAATGTATCGCTTCGTAGATGTGGTAATACACACATACACACAAGTGATGTTTTCATTTCCCATAAAATGGAAATAGAGATAAAATGGGTTATTATATAATCATTATAACATCTCATTATATAAAATATAATGATGTTATTATTTCGTCATTGTTAAAAAATATTTGAAGGAGTTGAAATAGTAAATAATCGTGAAATACCTCATTAAAGACCTCCACCTTCTCCTCAGAAAATATCTTTCACTTACACCTTAATTATCCATGGTTTAGAATTTTGGTGAGACCAAGACCCCTGGGATGTGGGTATTGAATTTTGGGAGATACTTAGATAAGTATTGGACAAACTATAGTGATCAAAAGGTGTGAAGATTTGAGAAGAGGATGTGCTCTTTTATAATTTATGGGAGGGGAACTTTTGATATGTCTTAAAGTGTTATATTAATATAAATTAATTTCCTTGAAAAAATGGATCAGAATTGATATGATTTGAATATGGTACTATAATGAGTTGAAATAATATCATACAATATATTATTTATGATTTTAGGTTATGTTTTCACTCTTATCTAAATATTTTAACCCCCCCCCCCCCCCCTCATTAACCCTTTTGACAATTACCATGGTTGTCAAAGGTTTTAACTCTTTGAGGGTAATGAAAGTTAATAAACAAGAAAAAGGGAAATATAAATTGACCATGTTTTAGATTATAAATCACATCAAATTCACTTGGATGAAGGTAATATCTTTATGAATTTTAAAACATTTAATAAAATATTGTTTGTTATAAAATATCATTAATGAAATTTTTCATCTATTCATTTATATTGATATTTAACGCATAAAGATAGTATTGGAATTAAAATATAAAACTCTCACACATCCTTAATATGTTATTTTGATATGTAAAACCCTTGGGATACTGAAACTCACCCAAATAAATTTACATTTAGAGTTTATAAAATTATTTACATGATTTTTTCACTCCTTGCATGAGAATTATGTCAGAGTTGGGTAATCATTTAAGGTAATTATTTCATTACTAAGAATTAAAAATAAATATATATGTTTTAACTTTATTTATACTTTAAATAACCATTTATAATCAAGTATAAGTTTTTTAACCCAATCACAAAATATTTTAGATATTAAAAGAAAAACAGTGACATATTTTACTATATAGTTACTTAAAATAATATATGTCATTTTCAAATAAAACTTGAAAAAATGCAATAAATTCAAATATTAAATAAATATGTTTGTACCTCACCCATCTAATAGATTAAATAAAACTATTAAGGTTATTTTTAGTCCTTATCGTATTATTTTTAATTTTAATAACCAAATTTACCCATGTCGGTGTAACAAATATTTACTAAAGTTATTATTCATAATGTCCCAAAAAAGGGACACATTTACAAAATTTGGACCTCATGATTAAAAATATGGAATCTATTTTTCAAGATTTAATTTTTCAAAGTGTTATAAATTAATTTAAGATTAAAATGCCAAATGCATTGAAAAAATGTTTTTAAAAAAAAATTTAAAGCCAAAACCAAACTTATACAAAAAATCATGTATAATGTAATTAATTATATTATATATAATTAAAGGATACATATGTTAATTTAATATATAATTGGACTTTAATAATAAATTATTCAATTAAATGAAATAATAGTTTCAAAAAATGGTATTTTTTACTATTCACTAAAAAATAAAACATTTCATAAAAAACCAAAATTTCAACCTAAGCTAATTCTGATTTTCAAAATTGAAAAATGATGTTATTTTTTAAAAAGTAAAATTATAAAGTTTTTAGATTAAAATATTAAATAAAACCATATAATACATAAAAAATAATAAGAAATAAACTATATGAAATTTAATTAATGAGTGTTAATAAGTCTTGCAATAGATTTTTAACCTTTCCAGGGTTATTATAATAAATCTTTTATGATTGTTTCCAATAAAAATAGTGAGTAGTATGGTCAATGAAATGTTAGTCTATATGAATAAGAATATAATAATACAGATTTAAATTATGATCATTTAGATGATGGAGGTGGGTCTTGTTAGAGGGACAAGACTTGGACGAGGGGATAATATCCTTGTGGCATAGATGGAGACTATCATCACAGTAGAGTAATCAATCTCAGGTTGTTTGATGTATTCTATCACTATCTGAATTTTTCCATGGTGGATAGTTTTTTCCATCTATGTCCCCTTCTTGGGTGATTGTTTCCTTTTCCTGGTTGTACTTTTATATTTTGGAATCCAGGTTGGAATTTTATGTCTAATCCTAGAGTTTTCCAATTTCCTTTTTCATTTTTTAAAAAGATGATCTAAACATCGCTTATTTCACCAGAAAAAAGTTCTATTTTTTTATATATTATAGAATAATATTTTTATATTATTTCCTTTTTCCCATTTAATAAAATAAATTTTTTATTGGTTTTTTTGAAATTTATCTAATGTTAAAGTGATATTATTTTTTGTTTTAAAATTAAATTTATTTTTATATTTATTTTTTTAGTTTTTTACATTTTTTTATTTATTATTAAAAGTATTATTATTTTATTTTTTATTAATAGAATAATTTTTTTTATAATTTATTAGTTTATTAAAATTTAAATAATTTATTTATATTTGATTTTCCATTAATTTTTGAAAATTCATAATGATATTATACTTATTACAAATTTTTTAATGTTTTTTTCAATTATTATTTGTTATTATTCTATTTCTTAAAAAGTATTATTAGAAAAGTGTATCTCATGATTTTTAAAACTAATTTAAATTTGATAAAATTAATTTGAACTTTATTATTTTATATGTAAAATATTTTTTCTCTCTTTTTTATTTTGGTTAATATAGTTTTTCAGGAATTGTTTTTAATTTATTAAAAATTAAAATAATATATTTGTATTTATTGAACCTTTTTTCATTCAATTTTTAAATTCAAATTATTATATTTTTTTATATTCGTTATATTATTTTAACATGAAAATTGTTTTCCTGAAAAGTTTAATTTATTTGAAAACAAAATAATTTTTATAGAATTGATTTTAATTATTAATTGAAAGTAGTTTTTTTATTTTTTATAAATTTATTTGAAAGAAAAATTAATTTTTTTCATTTTTGATTTGTTTTTTTTTATTTTTTTCAATTTATTAATAGAATTATGTTTTTATAGAATTATTTTATGTTTATTTGAGAGTAAAGTAAAAAATTTAGACTTTTTAATTTTTAATATAATATTTATTTTATTTTTTTAATATGTTTTAATGTAATATATATATTCTTTCATTTTTTATTATTTTATATATTTTATATTTTTACTTCTAATAAAAGGGAGTTTCTAGGATATTTTTAAATTTATTTAGATGTAAAATATCCTATTTTTTTAAAATTTTATACAGATTTCTTATTAATTCGATTCATGATTTTTATAATTTTTTTAATGTAAAATAAAATTATATATTTTACATTTTTTATTTCTTTTTTTTTATTTTTTTACTCTTTATAAAAAACTAGTTTTCTATGTATATTTTTTTAGTTGAATATAGAATATATTTTTTTATTTTTTCATTTTTTATTTTTTAAAATATTTTTTTTATATTTTTGTTAAAATGATTTATTTTCATGATATTTTATTTTATTTAATATTAAAATACAGATATTAGATTTTTATTTTTATTAATTATTATTCTTTTAAAACATTTTTAATAAAATATACTCTATATTTATTTTTAAAGTTATTTTAAATCATATTAATTTATTATATTTTTTACATTTTTATTTTTTATTTTTTTAATATTTGAACAAAATATGTTTTTACTTTTTTTATATTTATTTCATTATTTATAAAATTTATTATAAAGAAAAATAAAATTTTATGATTTATTTTTTCTTTTTATCTGTTTTTTATTATTGTATATTATTTATTTTTTTTCATTTTTATTTATTTACATTTTATAATATTTCATTATTAATGTTTTTGGCGTTACAAGAAATAAACACATGCATACACACACTTAGTGGGAAATCAAAGTTCAAACCTCATCCCCCCACCCCTTATGTATAGGTGCACAACAAAGCTAACCCATTAGTCTTTTAGCCTAAAGTCTTAGTGGGCTTGAAATCCATTTACATGGACCTAAAGCTCAATTTTTTATCCCCTAAATTATGAAGATCCACCATTTTTATGCATTATTTTTAACACAATTTTGTAACAAAATATTTCATTAATAGCTTTAATGGATATTTTGAGGTTTAGTGTTATAGAAACTATATACATAATATATGAAGAGCATAAGGAAAACATAAACATAAAATTTATCTAATCCTATTGAAATACTCCTTTATTATTCTATCCTAGGTCACCACATTAGATTTGATTCCCGATGAATATACATCAATTGAAAATTGTGAGCATAAATCCCAATAAGGGATAAATAAAGGAAATAGTACATTAGATATCATCATGAATATCACATAAGGCATAACATGAGAGAAAAATCATATGTATATAACATGTAACATAGAAATATGGAAAAAATATAAAAATGATACATTCGTAATCATATCACTAAGTTTAAATACCAAGGTTTCATAAAACGTAACACCATGGTTATTCGCTATGGTATTATAACTATATAATCGATAGAGATTAATTATTTACCCAATGTATTAGTTCACTAAAAGGGAACACCCATCTTATTTCATAATTAATATATTTCCTATATTTTATAATAAATCATTTTATCAATAACTCGTGAAGGATAAAGAATAAATTTGATATAAAATTTAAATACACTGAATACTTCATAATTTTAGCCCATGAGAAGGGAATGTGGGTTTCATACATTATAATCCTAAATAAATTAAGTAAAATTATTTCTTTACGAACATACTTTAATAAAAATATGGTTGATTATTCACAACATAAAAAGAGAGGCATGAAAAATCATATAATAATTTGGAAATCAGAAAGGGGATAAATATTGGTTTTTGGAAGAGAGTTAAGTGAGATATTAGAAGCCTCTCATTAATAAAAAACATTTTTTAAAATATTTTAATGATTTTATGAGCATAGGAATGTAATAACATTTAAATTAAAAGACTAACTATAAAATAATTACTTGGATAAAAAGGTAGAGGAAGATAATTCCTTACATTGAGAATCACTTCATAAATATGGAGGAGTGATTCCATGTGAGAATTATAAATTCACTAAAGGGGTTAGTGTGAGAATAATATAGTTAGGGATGTTCTAATAAACATTAAAGTAAATGAAATGGGTTAGATATATGGGTGTTTATAACAATGTGATGAGAATTGTTAATTATTTCTAAAATATAGCCCTTGGAAATCTAGTTTTGAGAAAATAAAATTTATATCAGTCAACTATTATTTTGGATCACAATTTCTAAAATAAAGAGGCTCATTTTTACATTTTCTATTTTGATATCTGATCATAATTTTTTTATATTAATTTGGTTATGGTAAAATAATTTTTAAATAAAATAATATTTTTAAAAATTTAATATACACTTTAGACTTTAAAAAATTATTTGTAGGTTTATAAAGTAATGTTAATTAATTAAAATACATTATATTATACCTTATTTTTTGTCATGTATTGATATACGTTAATTACTATATCATAAATTCATTATTTTGAAGCCATAAAATACATCAAAAACACATAACCATATTTTTTATTATTCATTGAAAAATAAACTATTTTAGGAAATTATCAAACTTTTACCCTACCCAAATTATGGTGTGCCAATTTCAAATATAATATTTATTTTTTCAATATAATTTTGAATTTCAATGAAAATTCCATATTCATTGAATAATAATTGTTTTTATCACATAATAAACATTCTGAAACATTGAAAATTTTCTTTGGACATTATAAAATTAAATTAACATTTATATTAAAATAAATACTTTTTTATAAGTTTATTCATTGAAAATAAATTTTATTTAAAATATTAACTGAAAATATAATTTTGAAAAGCTCAATATATTTTATTTGTATCCAAAAATCCTTTTATCATATTCATTTTATATTAATGTTTATTTTGTTAAATAAAATATTCATTATAATGGGACTGAAACAACCTATATTTAATTTGTAAGAATAAAATTACACTTTTATTACACTAAATTCTAGATACATAAGCCCTTTTTACAACAACAGACATCATAAGGGTAAGGTGTGTATTAGTAGTATGTTCATGGGGTGGCTCAGTTGACATTGGTCAAGTAGTGATCTCCAATAACATGGACTTCTCCTAAAGTTTATTCCATTAAAGCCTTGTTGAATCTTTTTTTGGGAATAGTTAAGGGTGAACCCCAGTGATGCAACCTCCCTCCCATGTTCTGATAAATGGGATTCAAAAGGTATGATCCTACATATTGAGTTCATCGTTTCCCCCTTCTTAATCAATTATCTCTTATAATTTTTTTTATAAAAATTAATTCTAATGGTAAAATTGCTACCAATGGTTATATTGATCGATTGTTATATTGACCAATGGTCAGTTAAGGGTATCACCCTAATGGTCACTTTTTACTTTATACCCTATCTATAATCCACTATTCTCATACCGCTATATTCACTAGTTTTCTTAAAATGTTTCTACACTTCTCCTGATAATGTATATCATATTTCTATATCTTCTATTTCTTTTTAAAAAAATTATATAAGGAGTGATCTTCATTAGAAAATTGAAGACTATAGAGTTTACATTATTATGTAAAATGTTATTTATTATTTACCTCCCTATATTATTTCTAGCTATTATATTAAATATTATCTCTTAATGTGTACTGTTCTTATGAAATATAAAAGTCTCTTTATAGGCTACAAAAAATCATCATAAAATAAGATTTATCCAATTAATAAAGAAATCTTTAGGTTGTTTTATTCTACAAAACATAAAAATTTTATCTATGAAATTTTCATCCATACACAAAAATAATTGGTGTATTTCTCCTTTATTAATTCTAGAGGATTCTGGGTTTAATCTTTGAACTTGTAATTTCTCCACAACAATTTCATGAGTCAGGTAGCCTTGTTACTCAAGTATTGTCCCCTTTAATATTGAATATGAATTGATTAATTTTAATATGTCATGTTAAGTTCTTATTCCACAAAAATTCAATTGATTATATATGTTGGGTCTAATATATACTTTATAAATAACACACATAGAAGACATCTTTAAAATTTGAAATAATTTTGAGGAAGTTCTAACCTATAAGAAACTACTCTAAAAACTCTATAATCTCATATAGCCCATTGTACTGTAGTCACATTTTTCATTTATTTAAGAATTTCAATACTTCTTTCCATGGTGATACTTTGATAGATACATGATTCCCACCATGAAATTCTAATTCCTTCTTTTTATTGTCATTATAACACTTTTTCTGACTCTTAGAATCGATGATATGTTTTTGAATCACAAGAATATTCTATGAAGTTACTTTCATAATTTATAGTCACAATATTTTTCTTTCTCCAAATTCATCCCATCATGTTGAAGTTATAAACCTCTTCCCATATAGTGATTCATAAGGAGTCATTTGAATACTTGAGTGAAAATATTTTTATAATGGAATTAGACAAGTGTAACATATTGGTCCATACTCCCTTTAAATCCAAGTAAGATGGCCATTAATATGCCTTTCAATGTTTTAGAATTCCTCTTTAACCACCCATTGGTTTTTGGATGATAGGGTCTTCTATTTTTTAATTCAGTATTGTAAGAACCCAGATCTTCTTTTCAGGTATGTTTTCCTTTTTTCTGGAGTTTTTTTTAAAAATGAACTTTCTAGAAATTTTCAATGTACACGCCGTGTATTTTCTGAGTATACACCATATACTCTTACCCGGCTCGAAGACGTGTGCTGGCCATGCCCGGGCTGCACACATGATGTGTAGGGGTGACGTGGAGGATGATTTTGGCGGAGTACAGGAAAGACCCAGTACACGCTGTGTACTCTAAAAGTACATGCCATCTACTTTTTTTACTAAATGAATCGAGGTCATGCCTGATGCACAGAAACACATCCTTCTAGGTCTCGTTCATCCGAGAGCGACCCGTACGAATGAATATTCAACGAGATCCCGCCCCTTCGTTCGTTCTCCGATTCGAGCACGGTCGATTGCGTTGGAATAAAAGCGGTAAGATATTCCTTCTTCTTGATCTTCGTTTTCTGATTCCTCTTCGTTTCCGAGTTATTGTGGGTTGAGTATTTTGTGCGTTTTCTCAGATCTATGATGTTCTAAGGGGAATCAACCTTCGTGATTCACATATATCGATCTCCTAGGATCGAGGTATGTGGTTTGTGCCTTTCTGTTGAATGTCAATTAGTATTTTGTGAAAATTCCACAAATTCCCTTGGGTGGGGAATTATGGGTTTCCTATTTTTTCCTTGTTGTTTTCCCTCTCTGCTTGATTGTGGTTGTAGAGGTTTATGCTTGTAAGTAGAGTAATTTATTTTGTGCTCAGGATGCTTTTCCATGTTTTTTCTGCCTGTTTGGCATTTTTCCAGTTTCCATGCCTAGCTATAGGATAGTGGAACTGCTAATTTATTGTTGTTGAGCCTTATAATGATAGCCATGTAGTTCTTGAGGTTTACTTGGATGATACACGCGTGCTGAGCATGTTTATTTTCACTCAGGACTGTGAGAACCGAGAGTAGTAGACCAAACAGATAATTAACGTAAGGGATTCTCCAGAGTGTCTTTAAATACGATGTGAGACCACATGGGGAATTGACGACGAGTTCTTCCTCAGAGAGTCTGTAGTTCCTAAACGTGGGCCATATGGGGAATGAGATGTTGAGTGTTTCCCCAGAGAGCCTTTAGTATAATATGATATTATAGGGGGAATTGACAATGAGTGCTTTCTCAGAGAGTCTATTAATTTCATAGCTGAACCAGAGGGGTGAGACTATGTGTGCCACCTAGAGGGTTGCTAGTACTTATAGGTTGAACCATAGGGGTTAGGCTGTGAGAGATACCCAAAGGGTTAAATTTTTCCTTTGTTGATGGTTGTTTACTTTTGTACTTCTTTTGTTAGAACTGTAGATGTTAGCTGCATGTGTTCCTATTTACTGATTCTTGTTTTATTACTGCCATGTATTCATTGACTATTAGGCACAGATCTTTTGGTGATTTCCTACTGGGATTGTATCTCACACCCTGTTTGGGCCATGATTTTGGGCCCAAGCAGACTATGTTGCTTTAGGTATATATAAGGGCAAGCGCCCTTCTACTTCGGGTTCTTGATTCACTAGAGTTGGAGAGCATGGGACAGAGCCGAGGCTTGCAATGCTGAGGATTTTACTTTGTTTTATTTTGCACTTTTTTTTTCGTTTTACTTCAGCATGTTGGTTTGTTTACTTCTTTCCATAAACATATGTACCATTTTTCATCATTATTATGTATCCATGGCTTCCGCTGTTTACTTCAATTGTTATATGATTTTGATTGTTTCTTCTATTGCATCTGGTTGGTTTTCTGCTGTATACTTTACTAAATGAGGGCATAGTCTCCCCACCGACTCACCAAGGCCCTTGCTACTAGTCGGCAGCCTCTAGTGTTTGGGGAAACGCGATTGAGGTCTTGTGGTGAACCGGGTAAGGGGCACCAGTGGAGGGGCTCCGGATTCGGGTCATTACAAGTATTCATGAACTTATAAAGGTTTCTGATGAACATATAAGTAAATATTCGATCTCAATCTAAAAATATTAATAGTAATGATCTATAAAATTTCACAATTTCTTGAATATATATATGATCAAGGTACTCAAGGGATAAATCTTATCATATAGTTATAAAATGAGGGAAAATATTAATTAAATATTTACTACCCATATGAAATTGATTTTCTTACATATACAAGGAAGGAATGTAACAAAGTCCGTAGTAATGTTGTACTGATTCCATATAGGTATGGTTAGTGGATGTAGTAATCAATTGGTTAGTTGTCACTGCACCTTCACATTCTAATTTACCAATCATCTGGTGGTATAATAATCAATCTCCCTTTTCATGTTATCCCATTAATCATGATCTCACTTGTATCCAAAAATATTGTTACTTCTAGGATTTATAGAGAGCACAGAGTTATGAGCTTCACCATTTAGCTCTTTATTTAAATTGTTAAATGATTGGTTGAATATCCTTATACCAAACCTTATTACTCAATCTAGATTAACATAGATCTTGTGGAAATTCCCATTTTTTCATAGATTCTTATTTTCTTTGTAACTTAGGATAATCTCTTTGTGATTTACATATCTCCTCAAGTAATGATGGTTTAGAAATCATTTGAGACAGGATTGATGATGTCCCTTCTCTAATGACTTCCATTAGTATCTTTACTAATTCATTGATCAATGGATTCAATTCAACCCTCATCAGTCTAAGAACTCTAGTGTATTTCTTACTCAACACATCAATGAAATTTATTTATTTTCCAAGGTGAGAATGAATAGAACAATCATACTCTTTAATAATCCCCAACCATATCCATTTTCTATGATCAGTTTATTTTCTATGAATATATACTAAAGACTCTGGTGGTTGGTGTTTATATTACATTTCTCCCTATAAATATAGTTTCTCTATATATTTAGATAAAATGTTACTACACCTAACTACAAATCATGGGAAGGATAATTTTGTTCATGAGGATTTAAGTATTAATGATGCATCAATAATCACCTAATTATTTTTCATTAGCATGCATCCAATTCCCTTGAATTATACATCACTATAAATGACAACTCCTACCCCATTAGATTCTAAATTTTTCACATATACACAAACCGACCTCTTCTTTGGTTCATGGAAATTTTATTCACATTCAATTGTCCTATTAAACCTAAATCCCTTTATAGGTAACTTGGTTAGTGGGTAAGAAAGCTATGAAACGTTTTTCAAAAACATTCTATAGTATCCTTATATAATAAGTAGATTATGAATCTTAATAACTATTCTAGTACATGTCCACTCCTATTGTATTCATTCTTTTGATAGTCCCAAAAGTAAGACTAGTATGTATGGAATATATTATTTCTGGAATTTCTTTTTAAAAATTTCATATACTTTAATAGAGATTGATAAACTGAGGTAAGTATACTATATTTTATTCATTCCAAAAAGTATTTAGATATGATTATATTTGTCATGATTTGTGATCATCAAAATGGGGTAGATTTTTGGAACCTATTTATTTTACTAATCACAAATTAGGTTTTCTGGGTTTCTAATAAGTTTAATTTTTTATGATAATAAACCAATTTTTGGACAATTTGTGAAAATTTGAATGAGTGTTAATCAACCATTAGTTAAAAAGGACTACCTATAGTTATCATGAGTTTTTGTTAGTTAAGGAATGAGATTGTTGGCTCAACAAGCTACCTCTAGTTCATACCTACTACCACAATACTACTCTACCACTAGTTAGACTCTCATACCATCAAGTAAGGCTACCCCCCACCCCGAGACAAGATACCATTGAGTGAAGTTACCCCAGGAGTCAACAGAGCTAGAGTCTTTGAAACCCGAATGACGACCTAATCAATATATCATCAAGTAGATATACCACCAGTCTATGATACCATCAATCTATGATACCATCAGTTCAATGTTGATTCCACCTAAATGATTCTATCATTTAGAATAGCTACGATTAGATCGACTTACCATGAATGATGATCTACCAAAGATAAGGATCTACCGCAATTGAAGATACAACCAAAGTGATACCATAGCTTTTGAGAATTAATTTCAAAATTAATTATCCAATATAATGTTTAAGCATTTAATACTGGAAAAAACCATGAATTTAAGAATGATTATTCTTAAACAACTCCATCATTGTCTTAAAAAATTCAAAATTTTATGGATCTATGTTTATCATTATGAGGATCTAGATTATTCTAATATTATCCTCTAATGTATAATTGGAACTGAAGCTCTATAAATTAAGAATAATCATCCTCATGATAGTGAAATATACAAGAGTCACACATGTGATTGAGAGTCACATGCATGAACACAAAATCACATAGTCTCACACACTGATGAAAAAAGGTAAAATAAAAACATGTGTGTTGAATATACTTGGACTTTCAAATATTGAAATAAAAATATTTTCCAAACTTACATATAATCCTATTTACTAAAATTACTATGGAACTTATTTGAGATCCTTCCAATGTTAAATAAAAAGACATTAGAAAAACTTTAGATATTTGGATTGATCATCACTATATTTCATCATATCTAATATCATTCTCCTTCTATTTAGGATTTACATTTTTCATATGTTTTTGTTTTACTATGTATATTTTTAAAACATGATCTTATAAGATAAAACTATATAGTTTTTGACACACACTTTCTATTTTATTCATGTTCATTCCCATGAAAAACTATGTAATATTTAATGTGGGAATTATGATTGTTTTTATCACATTAATAATTATAGAATAGGCTTTGTTCGTAGACATCCTTGAGAGGTGTTGTTTGTAAAACCCAATATAGATTGTGCATTAGCTTTTTTAATAATAAACCTCCTAATAGTAGGTGATTTTAAAGTGAAGAGGATTAAGTCTCATCTTGAGACTGAACCCCTTGTTGAATTCCAGTGTGCTATATTTTCCATAAACGGTTTACTACTTTATCTTTTTGTTTTAGTTTTTTTAATTTTAACCAATTTATCATGTTCTAATCTTATAAAATACAAAACTCAGATATTTAAGTATTAATATTATTTTATATATTGTGTTTAATATAATTAGATTAGTTTAAAATGATAAATTATTTTCAAAAATGTTTTATTTGAGTTGTGATTGAGAATTTGATAATTTTTTCAAAAGATCAAATTATATATTTCAACTCTTTTTTCTTCATTAGAAGATTTTAACATATTAGGGGATTTAAATTTTAAATTTTTTTTAAATAGAAATTTATTTGGAAACACAATTCACCTACTCTTGTGTTTTCTAGTCCAATCAATACCTTGGATTAAGCCTTCCAGATAAACTCTAATTCGGTGTATTTATCATGATAAAATCCCAACTAATTAATATTTTTAAACCTTTAATGTTTCACTCTACTCTAGGGGTGTTCTTTACCAATAAAATATGGAGGATTTACACCAATACTTCATGTGTTTTAAGATTCATACAGAATTATGGAAATCCATATTCAATTTTCTTAAAGTGTCTTGTCTGTAATACAATTTACTTGATGTTATTATTATAATATGTTTAAAATTACAATTATCCAATCATCATTTCAATATTTTCTAGAAAGTAATTATAGAGAAGCTATATGTAATTTTTTATGCTTGAACTTTTGATATTCATCAATAACCTCCTTTCAACCACCATGTTGTACTCATAAAGATTATTACTATAACCAAAGAAGCCAATGTTCTTTTAGCAGGGTACTGTAATAACAACATTAATGGCTTTACTATCTTGAAGTGTCTCATAATTGCTGGTCAATTTAGTCTTATTACTAGTACTTTTATTTTTTTAGAAACCTTAGTTTTCGGAATGGATTACAGTTAATATAGATGATGCATTGAAAAGGAATCCTAGTCCATTATGTTGTGGATATATCTTCAGGGATCATAATTGAAATTTTCTTAGATGATTCTATAGAACTTATGTAGTTACTTTCGCTCTCAAAGTTGAGATGAAAAATGTTTTAATTTTGGAATTATTTTTTGAGAAAATGGAAAGTCCAATTTCAGGTTGGAAATAGATTCCACCACCATTATTCATGGCATTAGAAGTGATACCACTTGCCACTCATGGAATTGGATTATATGATTGATTGAGTGTCGGAATTTCCTTTCCTCTATTAGATTTTTCATTACACATATCTATCAGGAGGTGAATTCTCTAGAGAATGGGCTTGCTAACAAAGGATTGCTTATTAATCATCTCATATGGTATATCATGTCAGTAGTTTATTTTCCATATCTCTTTCAAATAGATCATTATGAACCTTCTAATATCGTACTCTTATAATCTATTATTTTTTTATAAATGAGCTTTGGATTTTTGGGTCAATCTCATAAATTATTCAAATTTTTTTCTCATTTTCTATTATTCCTTTTATTATCTTTTAAATTTTTAATACAAAATATTTAATAAATTTCAAATTTTAAATTAAAATAAAAAAACATATTTTTTAAATTATATAAAAATATTTTTTTCTTATTTTTTGAATTTATTAAAAAGTAAATTAAATTTTTTGAAGTTTATTAATATTTTTAATTCTGTTATTATATTTTTTTATTTTTTATTTTTTTATAAAACAAGTGCTTTCAGGATTCTTTTAGTTTATCTAAAAGTAAAATAAAATATTTATATTATTTTCAATTTTATAAGATCATTTATTATTTCTCATGTAATATTTAATAGAATAATTTTATTCAACAATTTTTTTATTTATTTGAATGTGAAATAAAATATTAAGAATTTTTCCAATTTATTTTTAATATGATTCAGGTTTTCTAATTATAAAATTTTTTTAACAGTTTTTCTTACAAAAATAAATTCATTATTTGAAAAATAAAATATTTATTAATTTTTAAAAATATTTTGGAAGTAAAATAATTATTTTTGAACTATATTTTTCACATTATATTTTTAGTATTTTAAAATAAAATAAATTCAAACATATCATTTAAAAAAATAAAAAAATAATATAATCATTTATTTTTTAAATTTTATTTTAAACTCAACTATAGTTTTAATTTTTTTCATTTTTTTGTTAAACTAAAAAATTGTATTTTTAATTTATTTTAATATAAAATATATTTTTTTGGATTTTGTTTTTTCTATTTTTTATTTTGATTACTTACATATATTTTTCTAATATATTATTATATATTATTTTTTTTATAGAATGGCAATGTTTATATTTTTTAAAATATATTTCACATAAAAATAGCATTTTTATATTTTAAAAAAAATTATGAATTTTTTATTTATTAATGTAGTGGTGTTTTTCTTGATTCTTAAAAAGTCATCAAAAGTTAGTTTTTTTTTCAAATTTTCATTATTTAAAATTTTATTTTACTTCCCTTTTTTTAATGCATAAATATTTTATATTTTTTAAATTAACTTGAATATATACTTTTTTCATTTTTTCCATATTTTTTTATGTTTTTACTAATTTTAATTCTTAATTGTTATTTTTTATTCTATATATATATATATTAATAAAATACTTTTTTCTTGGTTTTATTATTTATGTTAGGGTAACATATATATTTTAGGTTTTAATAAATATTTAGTTTTTTTCCTTTTTTAATATTTTTTTACATTATCTTTTTTTTAATAAAATAAAGTCTTAAGATTTTTTTTAATTTTTTGAAATAAAAATATCCATTTTTATTTTACCAATTTTTTAAGGGGGTAATTTTTTATATTGAATTTGTTAAATTTATATGGCAATAAAATTATTTTTTTAATTTTTTTAGCTTTACCTTTTTAAATTTTTAATATTATTTAATATTAATTTTAAAAAAATATTTCATTTTTTCTTTATGAATTTATTCAAAATTAAAAAATAAAATAATTTTAATTTTTCTTTATATATAGAATTCCATTTTATTTATATATTTTATTCTATTTTTATTTATTTATTTTTAACATATTTTAATATAAAATAAATTTATTGAACATTTTTTCTTTTATCCTTTTAATTTATTTTCTTTATATATATATATATAATTTTTTTTAATTTTTATCAAATCCATATTTTCAAATTTTATGTAATTAATTATAATGAGTTAATTTATTTTATTCACTGTCACTTTTTTATTTTATTTATTTATGGACTTATTTATTTATGTTTTTTAAATGAACATAATTTTTTAAAAAATATCTAAAATTAAAATAATTTATTTATTTTTTCCCTTAATTAAATGAATTTATTATTGATTTTTTGGAAAAAATTAAAGTAAAATATGTTTTTGTTTTCTAATTTTTATTTTATTTTTTAAATAATGGGGTTTTTATTGTTTGTTTATACAAAGAAAACCTTAGAGCACAACACTTTAAGTCCTATAGAAAAAGAAACTATAAAATAGTTTCTATAAGTGTTCCAATCAAGTCTTGAATGGATATAGTAATATTTAATTATGTAGAACACTTTGAATGACTAAATCAGAATCCTCATGGCCATGATGGAAATGACATTTGAAAGCTGGTGGACCTCCGTATATGCATTATATAAAGAAAAATTTATTTTATCCAAGTAATTAAGACACTCTTTCCAAGTATAAGTAAACCACTACTAATGCACTAGACTCTCACATCAAATATATTAGACTATGTAAAGAAAGTATATCATGAACCACAGTTCCACCATCAATCTTACTTCACTTGGGAGAACTATAATGACAAAGGAATCCATTTTAGATTCTAATGACACTACCTTATCACAACTTTTGAAAAAACCTTTGAGCTCGATTACCTAGGAATATCCAATACCCCTTTATAGATTTCATGTCTTAGGTTCCCCTTTTCCACACCATCAGTATTAAGTTTCATCCATCCATAAAACTGAGGCTTCTAAAATATATATGTAACTCCCTTAACTTTAAAACTTCCCATGCCCCCTTATCAAGGAAAGCATAGATAAATCATGTATTAAATTACTTTATATTGTAATATTAAATAGTTTTATACTCTGAATAGCCATCATTATTTTGGACATGGCATAAAAAGGAAGCACCGGTGCCTTTTGTTTTTATATAATATCACTACTCTCTATACTGTGTGAGAGTTTAGTTATTGAAATAGTAATTATGTTCTTCAATAGTAGAGAAAAATAAATTCTCAAACCCAATAGATTACCTTCCATGGAATATATAGTTTTGATTACAATAAATTCGAAAATATTATAAATAAATTTCAAAAAGTTTCTAAGAAAATAAAAATGCATAACCTAATGATAAATACGTTACTCCTCTAATTTACAATATAATGAAAAAAACATAAAGATAAGATAACTCAATTCTAGTTTCCCAGGAAAAACTGTCCAAATAGTAATTAATAATGAGTGAGGAACCCACTGTATACAAAATGATTTAAGATATATATCATTCTACGTGGGTTCTTCATTATAAAATATTTGAAACAATATATTGTTAAAAAAAACTATTCTTTATTGGTTCCTTGATAAGAATATCCCCATCAGTAACAAATTTATATTCATTAATGATTTTCTTAAAAAAATTAATCATTTCATTATGTAATTGATACAATTTATCTCTAATATAGGTATTAGTATCAATAAAAATTTACATCCATATAATATCCAAAATATGAGTTCAAATCAGTTTTAATTCCAACATTTAAAAGATAATTAGCAGAAACAAACTATCAAGAATACATCATAATATAATCATAAGTATCCCATTGATTTGGCCAGTCAAAAGAGTCCATATAATCATAAAGACCCATATTATCCTTTTTATAAATCTCACCATGAGGAGGTAATTACAATTTCTCCTAATTGATGATTTCCTCTATACAAAGTGGTATTAAATAACATGATTTAAATAGGAAATAGTTTTGATCCTTATCCCCCAAATCTAAAAAGGTTTTTAATGGTTATAAAATTTAATAATAATGAGACACTATCCAAAGTACTCTCAATTCTAATAAATTTATACATGGATTTATTAATACATCTAAAAATATTCAAAGTCTATTAATAGATCATAAAATAGTAAAACAACTTATACGTAATGAACATATTTAAAATACAAATCCTACCATTAATTCAGAGTGATTTACCCTTCCAGGTTGGTATATTCTTATTTATTATCTTAGTGATTTTTGTAAAATATTATGCTCTATATCAACCACACAACATAGTTAGATCAAATACAGAAAAGGAAGAACCCCAAATTTTAAATTGAGCATATTCATTATGATAATTTTTTTATTTTGATTAAACCCATTTTGAAAGAAAAAATATTTTTTTACCAATCAATTTTTCCCAAGAAAATATTGTGTTATTTTTGAAAATATCCTTGATATTACAAATATTTATATTACCCCAATTATGTACCAAAATTATGTTATTACCATAGATTAAATTATATGGGGAATCCACACCACTTGCATTTTAAATTTATTTAATATTTCATTAATTCACTTATTGAAAATCACAAAAATAATATAATACAATGAAATCCAAAAAACAAGGGATGGAAATGGATCAATTTTTATTATTCCTCGTGATTGTAGAGCCTTAAGATTGATTAACCATTGAGAGGATGGGATTAGTGGTTTACTTTTATGAAATCCTTTCTTTGGAATTAATCATCTTGAACTTGTTATGGTTTTTGATCCATTTAGTGACATATCACCGTCTAACCTCATGTGCCAAAATTATAAGAGGGAGAAAATAACATAGTTCTTACATGATTTAGTATAAATACCCACTCATTTTTACCTTTGTTATAACACGAATATATATTCTCCACTAAAATATTATTATGAGTTAAAATGGTTAATAAAAAACCACACAATATCTTAACTCATGAATAAAAACAAATGGATATTTATATTTCATTACAATGTGTTACTAGAATCCTCAAGTTTCTTATCTAGAGTCCAACTAGAGTCTTCTATAACTCCCAGATTCAACTGAAAGACTTCTTCTACTCTTAACTCCCACCAAGAGACTTTTCCTTCTTCAATCTCTAACAAAAGGACTTCTATACGCCAAGCTCCATATGAGATACTTTTTACCTTATTTAGTTTTTACCCACTATAGTTTTAGCTCTTGATCATTCACCATTAACTTACTAAATCATACTAGCTGATGTACACTTCAAGTACCTTCAACATCCACTAATTGAGAGTGTCAATATACTCAATAATTATTATCACATGTATTTGATCAGTTTCCTTAGTGAAATAAGTGTTTGGTCTATTATTATTTATTATTAATGAATAAGTGGCCTCACTTGATGTGTGAAATTGTACGCAAAAATTATTCATTGATATTTTATGAATTAATATGCTTTCAAAATTTCAACCCAAGTTCTTCTCTTCTTAAAACCATATCAGATATTATATATTTCTTTAATATTTTATGTGATACTAACTATCCATTTTGGGTTATCTTCCAAAGAGTTTTTGGATTTATGTGTGAATGATAATTTACATATGAATTTAATCATTCCATAACTATTTTTTTCACTCAAAACTCTATACAATTTCACAAACCCAAATAGGTTTGAATACAATTGTTTTTTTCTGAAAAGTATAGTATAATATCTTTAATTCCATGTGCTCTCCTCTTTCATGTATGTAGGCTTTGTAAAATATAATAGGTTCTTAGGTGTCTTATTAATGAAAATAAATCATAAAATTATGAAAAATTTTGTGTTATAATCTTCCTTTATACTTTATGAAACACAGTAACGGAATACATTATATCAGGGTATATTAGAGAGTTCATGAAAACCCGAAGGAATTTGTGGAAAAATTTCTTCACAAAGCTATTATATTGTGATAAACCCAAGTATAATTCCCCTGGGATCTCATTATTTATCATAAACTAAAAGGATCATTGGTAATTTAATTTATAATATAGTTTTTTTACTGTTCTCTATTTTTCTTTGAAAAATGAGACCCTCTCAATATAGAAGTAACTCTATCTCAAGTTGGGTATTCTCCTTTTATAGGTGAGTTCTCTACCACCTCAAACCCAAGAATCATGCCATGTTGAGTCTGTATTTCAATATCTAAAAAAATTTCTATGTTCATAATATTTTAAATCCATTCATATCTTATCAATCTTATTTTTCAAACAAGGGTTTTTATCATAAAAGACACAGAAATACATGGTGTTATTACCATCACAAACATCTTCTACTTTTCTGTCAAAGTCGTATAGGTATAAAATGATGATATATGAATTAACTTTATTAATTTTATATCTTATTTAGATTTTATCATATACTTTGTATGATTTTATTCATGAAATATGTACACTATATGTGTGATATGAAGATAAATTTTCTCTCTATTTTTCAAGATGGTATCGGTCACCATAGATGGTTGGACATTAGGTGTATTATGGGTCATTAAATGAGTGGAATCATTGATGCGTTAAGTGTTTAATAATACATCGATATTTAGAAATCACTTGGTCCATCATTGGGGTTGGGTCCGAAATACACATCACACACATAGATGGGGTGGGTTGACCAGCTCTCCCCCCATGTGCACCATCATGCGCGCCCTATGGGTGCAATGTGACCACTACACTATGTTCCCATGTGGGTGATCACCCAATCTCTCTTAGTGGTAAATTTCCCTCTTTTTTAAACTTAGAGGGCCTCATGGCCTGGACCTCCCATATTGTATAGGTCTCCTCCCACATGTGTGGGATAAAGTTGGTCCATGTGGCTTCCATTTTTAGCTATATTAAGGCCTACCAAAAATATATAGAAATATTCCAAGTTTAGAATTGATAAAATCAATCCTTTCTCAACTCGAAAAGAAAAAATAATTTTTTTCATTGTATTCTTTTAATTATTATTCTTTTAATCAATTTTTTATGTAAATTAATATTTTCATTGTCTCCACTTCCTAAAAACACCTCATACAATAATATTAATATTTCATGGCCTTCATAGAATATTCTTCTTTTATTATTGTAAATGATAATATAGTTGATTTATGTAAAGATTTATTATTATTTGAAAAGAAGAACTACGCGGTAGTGAAAATAAATATAAAGTGTATATTCTTGAAGAAATTCAAAAGAAAAAAATTCATAAAAGTAAACCATAGATTCACACCCCTCCCAGTGGTCAATCTAGATTAGAGATTTACAAGTGGTATTAGAGTATATGATCCCTATAAATATATAATTTAGTCTATATAATGTATAGATATTAGGAAATGATTTAGCTTCATCATATTGAAAAAAAAGAACCTAATCCTAAGAATAAAATTTTAGGTATTTTTTCTAAGACTAAAAATAATAGAAAGAAGATTCAAGAATGTAAGAGGAAGAAGAATCTTACAAAAAAGGAAGAGACACTACTAACTGAAGGTAATAAAATTGTTATATATTTCAATAATTCTCCTAATTATAATCCATATGATGTATATTGATCAAGCTATAATGATGATGTTTCACTTCGTGATGTTCATTTTTTATTCAAATAATATCTAAATAACATCCACAAAAATTTTGTAAAATTTATTTTTTCAGCCATAAAGGGTCTTTAGGATAAAAATTATAACGGTTAGAAGAGGATAATGTTATAGAATAATCCTTACCTAAGATGGTTGGAATATCTATCATTCTTTAAAAACTTATGAAAGAAAAAGATGAAACAATGTCACTTTGAAAATGAATATATATTATACCTGTTGAATAATTTCTATGAAATATATGTGAAAATAATTTCATTGAGATTATGTTTGTGGAAAATTTTCATCCACATAAAAATTTACACAATATTTATATGGTTTTAAAGTCACTTTTATTATAGGATAAAGTAAACAAGGTCAATTATTTTAAAGAATCATTACAATAATCAAGAAAAATTCAAAAATAAAAAATAAAGCAGGTAAATGAGTATTTGGAAGATATAATGTGATCAGTTGAGGATGAAACCAACTATCTCAACATGAATTGTTTAGAGTTGGTGGTGATATTGAATACTTTTGAATCACCACAAGCTGAAATATCCCAAATTACTAGAAAAAGATATGTTCCCACACAAGTGTCCATTGAGGATCATGATTCAAAGAAGAGAATAAGATCATTATCAAATCAAATGGAATCATCCTCTTAAAATAATGTATACCATAACCAATAAAATATCTTATGTACTGAATTTTCTCAGTTATTGGTACAAGTTTTAAACCAAATGCAAGGAAATTATGGATGTTGAAAGATACTGATAGACCCACCACATCAAGGGTTTATGATAAAATCTATATTGAGAGATATTTTATAATATTTGTTTGTAAGAGTTGTGGTCCAACTAAATAATAGAATGTTTCAAAATATATGAAATCAGGATAGATTATACCATAAAATAATATAATGAGAGTTATAAAATACTTTTGGTGTTGCTGGAATTTTGGACGCAATGCTCTGGAATCATAGCATAACATTTCACTTCATGGTAATCATATAAATCAACCAAAAGGGTTATAAAATATAAAGGATAAAATAGAAGTAAAGTGTGATCCCCTTTTCCAAATAAAATGTAGAAATAAATATTTCAAAAAAATCATTACCCCTAGTTAAAATAAGGGTCATATTGAATAATTACAATAACAACAAGTGCATGGATATAAAAAATATCATGGAGGAAGATTAATGTTCAGTGGTTTTTACTATTGTTTGTTATGTTATAGACACAATGATTAATATTTTTGGTATAATATGTAATTTCTAGGAAATAGGAACAATTCAATGGGAATTAAAGATTAATATAATATAATAAATTCTCATAAAAAGAATAGGGTGCCTAGAAATCTATCTCAGCTTCTAATTTAGATCAAATATGAACTATTAGAAAAACATTTGTGGAAGATGTATACAAAAGGCTCAAAAAACTAAAAAATTCATGATAAGACTTCCATGAGATAATACCTATGTTATTTAAGGGATGGTACTTTAATAGAAAAATTGGGGTATGTCATGTAAATAATATAAGAATATAGATACTATCAAGATATATTTCCTAGTTTTTTAGATAAATAAATTGAAATTTGATAAGTAATTACAATAATATATAAAAAATTTTGAATCTAAAATAAATAAAGTGGTTACAGAAACTGAGGTAATAAAATTTATTCTACACAAATTTGATGAGAAATTTATTAAGATTTAAAGAAATGAATAACCCAGGTTGATAGATAGTTCTCATCCATAATTTTACTCTTAAAGAACAAGAAGGTGCCTCATTAATCCTTCACTCTTGTTATATAAACTAATATACAGATAATTTAAAAATAAGAGTTAGTCATCAGGGAGAAAACCTATATCCATGATGAGGAATGAAGTTCATCCCATAAGGGAAAGCCAGCTTAAAAATAATATATTATTTTACTAAATCCAAAAAATGTAAAATTTCTAGATAGATTTCGAACCTGAATGTTGAGGTATTACAATCACACATTCATACATCATTATTAATTATATTAACAATATCAATTAAGTGGTAGTTCTTGGTTGATAATAAAATGAGATTAAGGGTGAACTATATCATTTCACTTAACTTTTTGATCTATTTATTTAAGTGTGTGTAATAATTATCATTTTGTTTGTAAATATTATTACTTGTAACCCCTGAATGAGAATTGATAATTTTTTAGCAAGATTTCACTTGCATGGAAGTTCATAGATAGTATATAAAACCTTGGTAATATCACTCTTGTTTTCTATATCAATATATCCATATAGATTTAGAGTTGATTAAATAAATTATTTCTACTATGAGAACCATGTGATATCAACCCTCTCTTATAAGAGTTCAAGAAATAATCCTAAAATGGGGTAATATGATTTTGAGGAGAAAGATGATATAAGAAGATCCCACTTACCCTTTTCATTTTATTTAAAATATGGGAGGTAATTTCTGACCACGCATATTAACATTTAAAAATTATAATTATATATTGACAATAAAAAGACAATGGGGGAGATTATTGGGCCCGATATTGTGTATTTTGTCAATAGTGTGTCAATATGTGTTTAGTGAGTTGATGGTGAGAAGTGTTGATGCTTGGAGAATTTTTATTGATTCATAGAATTACATTGAAAGTATTTATTGACTAATTATCCTTATAAATATAATAATTGTTGAATTTTATATTTAATGTTAATTGTATTTTGTGAGTTTGAAACATTATATATAAAAATAATAAGAAGAATATTTTATGAAATTTGTGCTATATATAATACTATTATTTTTCTTTTTGTAAAAAATGTGTCTACCATAGAACATGCCTTTAACATTTATGTTCAGCTTCAATAATGATCACATTTACAAGGTAAATTTCTCAAGCATGACGTCTAATTCCATTATATAAATCCATATAAAAATCATCCAAGTATCACCACATCCCACTATAAACTCACCAAACACATATTGACACATCATTGATAACATATAAAACCCTTGGACCAATAGTAAGTGAGATACATACTCTTTAGAAGAACCATACACTAAAACATATATTCAAAAGAGAGTTAATTCTCATAATAAAAATATCATTAAACCTAAATATTTCAAGTATTTTATATATAGGATCTCATCTAATAGTATTTAAGGCTTTAATAATGTCAGTTTTTAAAGAGAAATTTCAACCCTTGGAATAAATCTGTAAAAAATTAATACACTTAGAGGGTATAATTAAATATTCCTAGACTATCCTCCCAAGTATTAATCCAAATTAATTATTCAAGAGAATATTATCAATGATTTCTATAATAATAATTTCCATAATCTTATATAAAAGTTTACAATTGTAATTATATTTTGAAAAAAATTAAAATCTACAAATATATTCATGTTTTTTAAACCAAAATTAAAAACTATGTATTTAATCTAAGAGGATTATTTTTATCCCAAAATAATTCCTTAATTAAATTATTAACCCAAGGATTTATAATAGAATATATTTTTTGGAAAAACTTATTTGTAAATCTATCGTGTCTAAGGGGACTCTATGGATTCGAGATAAAGATAAAAACGTAATTTCATTATTAGTTAGGATTTTATTTAATATATTATTATCATCTTTTTCAAAACCCTTTAGAAACACAAACACTATGTAAAATATCATATTCATAAAAAATATCATTAAAAATGATCTAGAGTAATCAACAAAATTGTTGGAATATTCACCCCTATTTAATATGATGTTTTGATTTTGTCTTAAGTGTGTTAAAAGCAATTTCACCCTTTGAAAAATTTTAATTTTATTAATAAAATATTTCTCATGATAAATATATTTTAACTATTTTAATTTATAAATTTCATTCATAATGTGTTACTCAGTTTTTAGAATAAAATTTATCCAAAAAGTGATATCATACCTTAATTGATAGTTATATAATTGATGAAACTTTGAGTGTCCAAAATATGAAGATCATAATGTTTTTTTTTCAATTTCTATAATTTCCTCTAAATTTTTTGAAATTTAACTTTTGGTATATATTTTTTAGTCTATGGTTTATTTATTTTATCGTAATTCATCAGGAGTAGTGATAATTATTAAAACTAGCTCACTCCTATATCTCCATAACAATTTATATACATCACTGTCGAGAAAACCAAGAATTATAAAATCTAAAAGGTAATGAATTCATGTCTTTCCCTTTTAAAATTATTTAAGAATGGGATGATGATTATAATTTACCTCATTAAGATAGGATAAGGAGATATTTTTTTAGTAATATAAGGCATAAATGGTAATGAAGGTTCTATGATACTTACTAGAAACTATCTTATCCATGATCCTTATTTACCAAATATAAATGGTACCCAAAAGATTAAATTCAAGTAGATAATTTATAAATTTGAAAATACATAAATTTAATATTATTATAAGAGATGAGACTCAAACCAATTTTACCATATTTATTTATAACCAAATTTATCTCCCCAATTGGGAACTATAAATCTATAATAGCCTCTATTTCAAAGACCTTTAAATTTTTTTATCTGGATACACCATCTTTTTTAACATGGTTGAGTGGAAAACATTACATGACACAAAGACCCCAGGCCTCAATTTCTTGACATATTATAAGGATCAAAGACCCATATTAGATATATCAAATTCATAGAGTTGAACATTAATTATATTTTAGGATGAAAGTTCATACATTGGAACAAATCATCCTTCAATATTTATGTTGACCATTTACTCTAGCTTAGAACATTGATGTCACATTTTGGGCCTAACATCGTCTTCATGTGAATAGGTGTGAAAGGCCTACATATTAGTGCATTTGTATTTCCCCATTTATATTCCCCTCCACATTTAGCCTGAATTCACTAACGACCAATTTATCACTGTCTTTCAATCCACTATTCTAAAGATAGTCTAGTACAAAGACATGAAGTATCATCCTTAGAGGCTTGAAGGCCCAATGACATAAAGGATTAATACATGGCTCAAAATCCCAAATCAAGTGAATAATACTACTAATACATAACCTTACTACAATAACTACACTACTAGAGTGTTATAATAATGCTATGATGTCATGATAAATTTTTCATGTCTGAAGATAAACCCAAGTTTCATACATAATTATATGGTAAGGTTACTACTCATATTATCCCCAAATTGCATCCAAGGATACTTCTTGTATTGATTCTTATTAAAATAATAGAAAAATTGAAATGCCTAAAATTATCATTAAAGTGATATATGTGATCTTAGAAGAGGTAATTGACCCAAAATATTTTACTTGTTCAATTTTTTAAGAAATTGTATCTAATTTATAAACACACGTATATGGAATAAAACTTGACCATGAAGATAAGTTAATCAAAGGCTCCAAAATCCATTTAAACAAGGGATTACACTTCTTAATAAATATTAAATAGTCAAAAAATGTCATTATTAACAACCCTAGGATTTTTCTAAAAATTATGTTCTTCCTTTTTATGAATTTATTTTTATTATTCCATCTAAAATAATGTATTTTAATTCAGATAGTAGATCCCTTTGGGTGACCTACTATATTTTTTTGAGAAGTCTCCCTAAATGGATTAGAAACACATTATCCTTTTTTTACTAAGAGATATATCTCACTAGTGTGGAAATATATTCTCCCTTTTTATTGTGAATACACCACAACAAGAGTAGGAACATAATTTTCTTTCTCTGTAAATTATAATTCTTAGGGATTTTATCTTTAAAATAATCCCTTTTTATATAATAATACTCAAGGTCCTAATAGTCCTTATACTTTCCCACAATGTGAGCCTTCTCATCATGACCATCCATTTGAGAATTAATCATCCTATTATATTTATCAGTATGATAACCAAGTGTTTCATATGTCTATGGTTAAATTATATCTTGAGATATTACTGCTATTTTATCTTTTTAATTTTTCTCTATAACCAGAGTTAAGTGTTTTTTCTCACATTCTCTAGAAAGAAGGATATTTACATTAGGGATTATGATAGTGTTATATATAAAAACATCTTCTTACTTATCCACTATATAAGTCCATGTCATTAAATTCATCCTTTTATCTTATAAATCCTTAATATTTTTTCCATGATAAATGAATCATTTATGGTGTACTCTTATATAAAATCATGAACTTTGTTTGAGGCCTCACAGTTTTCAATTTTATTCATTACTAAAACATATTTTTTCTAGTTTGTTATTATAGATTTGATTTAAAATTTATATACTACTTGATAATAACACACTATATAGTAAAATAAATTACAAAAGTTATATAAATGTGGTATAAATCGTATTTTATTTATACTTCAAATGTTGATCCATTTATAAGTGGATATTCAATATTTACATTCATAGGGATTCTTGTACATTACCTAAGCTTTCATTTTAATGTGTTCTCATTCATATTCAATGACATTACAATATATGACGTGCATTCATTATGAATTTTTGAATGTCAGTATATCCATCTCAACCAATAATTTTTTATCCAAATAAGAGGATTTGTATGTCCCTCTATAAAAGGATTCAAGTGTACATCACATTTTGAGAGTGAAAAGACTCCCCAACTTATGGTTGAAATTACCAGACTTTGTGACCTTCAGTGATATTCAAAGGAGTAAAAAATTAAATAATAATATAATACACATATTAGAATCAATATCCATATTCCAATCATTATAGTATATGATATCCTTTCCTTTATTTCATAAAAAACTAGGGTTTTTCATGCATGACTAGGATTATCCAACCAATCCATGAAAATCAATATACCTAAAGACTTTACATAAACACCTCTTGATTTAATTTTATAAATACTTTCACATACTTTGATATGGAAATGAAAATTTTTCTCCACAAAAAAGGTATTCCCTCTATCCCAAACACTATACTTACTTAGGGGTTCCCCGAATGAAACTCCTTATTAATAAATCTTTTTCATATCCAACAAACAAAGAAAAACTACACACTCTAATATTTATCTATTACTCTAGTCATTTAAGTAATGTAAATAATAATTACCATAGTATAATTATTTCCCAACAATATCAAGATATCCACTACTTCATCATGTTCTTTTTAGATTGTGATTTTTCTAGATTTTTTAATTTATCTAAAACTTTTAAAAAAAATTATAGTTTTAAATTTACTTTTTATTGATTATTATAAAAAATTCATATTCTATTTTCTTTTTCATTCATTTTAAGATAATAGTTTTTTATTTACTACCAAAATTAATTTATTTATTTTTAAAAATTTATAATAAAGTAAAATAATATTTTCAGAATTCAATTTTCAATTTTTTATTTTTTATTTTTTGAATATGTTTAAAAAATATACATATTTTTTCTTTTAATTGTATTATTATTGTGTTTTTTTATATTTTTATTATTTTATAATAAAAAATAATTTTATATTAATTAAGTTTCTCTAAAATTAAATATTTCTCTTTTTCCTTTATTTTAAATTTAATTTGGATTTTGATATAATATAGATTTTATTTGCATTATTAATTTATTATAAAATAAAATAAAATATTTCTTTTTTTTATTTTTAGTTATTTTATTTTATATTATTTATTATATAAAAAAATTCTTGATTTTTTCATTATTTAAAAGTGAAAGAATATTTTTTGATAACATTTTCTATTTTTTAATGAAAAATTATTTATTTTTTTATTTTATTATAATATCGTTAAATAAAAAATAATATTTCAAGTTTTTATTTTTTAAATTTTTGCTTCTATGTTTTTTCTAATTGAATATATTTTTGATTGTTTAATATAGCTTATTTAAAAATATATAAAATTATATATCAATATTTAATTTTCTTATATTTATCTTTATTTTTATTTAATTTATTTTAAATTCATTTTTATTTTTCATTTATTTTATTATACTTCTTATTTTATAATTTTTAGTAAAAAAATTTTCTTATTTTGTTCGAAATTAATTAAAATGTAAAATATGTATTTTAAGAATAATTATTATATTTATTTCCTTTTTATTTTTAAAATATATTTTTTTGTTCTTTTATTTCGAAGTAAAACACTTTTATGGATTTAATTTACTTTTTAAAATATTTATTTTTTCTATGGTCTTTTTATTTTTTTTAAGTAAAATACTATTATGAGAAATATTTTATTTTTTATTTTAGTATTTTTATGTTTTTTATATTTTTTATTTCTTCGATTTTAGTCGAATTAATTTTTTTATTTTTTTCAATTTATTAGATAAAATGAGTGTTTTGTAATTTTGTTTTATTTCTTTAATGAGGATGCATTTTTGTTAAAATTTTAAATATATTTTTAATAAAAATAACATTTTACAATTCTTAATTTATAATTTTTTTTTAGTTTTCAATTTTTTTTATTTTTTATTTAATAAAATAATGTATTTCTAGAATATTTAATTTATTCTAAAGTAAATTAAAATATTTAGATTTTATATATTTCCTATTTAGCACTTATTTTTTTATGTCTACTTATTTATTTTCTTTTCATTTCTATTTTTGAAATGGACAAAGTTTTTTTGTGATTTTGTTGATTTTTTTAAAGTTTGAAATGCATATTTTTGGATTTTTAAGTTTTTATTTTTTTTTCCATTTTTAGCATTATTATTTTTCCTTTTATAAATTTATTATTAAAATATTGTTTTCATTAAATTATTCTAATTTATTTTAAATTAGTTTTCTTAAAAGAATATTTTTTTAATATTTATTTCTATTTTATTTGACTATAAATTATAGTTTTTAAAATTTTATTTTTTATTTTTTATTTACTTATAAATATTTTTTCCTTTATATTTTCTAAATAATTATTTTCAAAATATTTATTATTATTTTATGATATTAGAAAATTTATTGATTTTTTCTTTTATTTAGATATGAATTAAAATTTTTAATTTTTTTTCTATTTCCCATTTTTTATTTTATATTGCTTAATTTAATTAAATTATTTTTTAATATTATAACTTTTTATTTTTTATTTTTTATTCTTATTATTATTTTATTTGTTTTATTATTGTTATTTAACAAAATAATTTTTTGTTATGTCGAAATGTTGATCATGAAGATACAAGAGGGTGGGTTAAATGTGTTCGTTTAAAAACTTTAACAAATTCGGAACATCCCTCTTGATATGTACTGATTTTTTTCCTTCTCTCTTAATGATGTGTGAGTAGTAGAAATAAAAGAAGAAAATAACAAAATGATGTATAGTGGTTCAGTGTAAAAAAGATATCATAGTCCCCTCTACCAATGCTCTCTCCATGAGCTTGGTGATTTTCCCTAAAAAGTCATTTTACCAGGAACTTCTAAAATAGAGTATAAGAATTTGATACCTTTTTAATTAAGATTTTACAAGGGCCTTTAGTTCTTTCACAAGGAACTGATATATATACAAGTTAGTTTAAGAAGTTGACACTCTACTTACAAATGAGCCCAAGTAGTTGACACTCCAATAAATCATTTGTGATTATTTTGATTGAGCATACAAATGTATATTACAGTTGCAGCAGCAACTAATAGTTGTATTTATTTTTTAATAATGCGTAGTTGTAGTAGTAAAATAATCTTGAAAGTCGCACATGATTTCTTTAAAAAATTATAGAGAAAACCCTAGACATATAAATAAACATGTATGTCTCCAAGGTGTAACTATGAAAATCACTTTTTCGAACTACAAACAAAGATATAATAAAAAATACAGAAATAGAAATAAAAGAACAGTAGTGAGTCTATCATCCCGAAAAAAACATACATGTCACCAAAGTGCTATTCTGAAGACAACGACACACAAATATTCACAATTGAATGGATCTTTATTGGTAAGAATATTTATATATTTCTAAGATTAATGTCTCAGTATTTATACTCTTGATTGAATAGCTCCTGGTCAAATGGTTTTTGAAATACTACATATAAAATCATATAAATTTGAATTCAAATCATTCAAGAATAGTCATAACTTACTCTATAAATAGTAATGATTTAATCTGTCAAGTAAGGGACTTTGAATCAATCATTAAACAAATTTAAAGAGATATTTACATCTGGTTAGATCGTTGCATAAAACACATAAAATATTTAAATTTAAAACTCCATCATTGTCTCAGTCAAATTTAGGTTTTCTATGTGTAGTGAAAACTCCAAAAGAACAGTGGAAATGTATAGTTGATTACAAAAGTAGACTTAATTAACCATATTTTTGTTCCTCAAATGTAGGGTTTCTTCCAAATGTAGGGTTGATGATCCATAATTTTCCAATAGTATAGGGTTTATGATCTATATGTTTTATTCCAATTGTAGGGTCCCCAAACCACACATTCCACATACATACTTAAGGTATGTATAATTTTTTCATATTTCTTCCAAACATGCCTATAATACTTCATTAAATATCTTTCAATGGATTTAACTTGTGTGTGCCTCAATAATAAATATTCTAATGAATATCATTTTCATGAAATTCAATTAAAAACAAATTTATTAGTAATATAACTATGGATGTTCATGAGCATAAACATAAAAAATGGAAAATAAAATTGTTGAATCAATACATGGTCAACAGTCTCCCACTTTTTTATGATCACAAAAATCATAAAACAAATATTAAAATTCAAAAAATAATGGTATTTTTAAAAATAAAAATAAAAATATATTATAAACACATTTCTTCTCTTTTATAAATAACAATTTTGACATATTTATATACTAAAAAAATAAAAAAATATCTAATAAAAATAATTATAAATTTCTCAATAATAAGTTTATTATATATTTCTCAACAAATTTTCCCAATCTTTTCTCTTAACATTTTCCCAATTTTGTGACATAAAAAAATTAGAAAAAAATTATATCATATTTTATTAAATATAAAGAATAAAAAAATATTCAAGCTAATAATGATATATATAATTATTAACTTTAAATAAGCTCCAGTGATTAAGAAATTTAATGTTTTTACGATGGGTTAGACGAGTTATCTAAACGTTCAAAACATCAAACTTTTTCACTAAAATTAGTCAAAACTCGTGAAAATATTCTATTATACTTAGAACTTATAAAAATATTGGAATCAATGAAAAAATTAAAAATTCCTTGACCAAATACTTTTCTATTCATCAAGATCTGACTTAGTAACAACTTCTCTTCTATGTGAATCCATCTGACTTGTTATCTCTACTTTAAACCCTTCAAAGTATTATTTAAAAATCCAACATTATTTCACATGTTCATAATCTTTTTGAAGTGTATCAAAAATGTTTTTTTGAAAAAGAAACCTTTTATAGCTCTTTACATGACTTTTTATATGCATTCAGATCAGTGTGCAGCTTTACTATTAAATTAAAGTACTAACCTTTAATATAATATCTTCATAAGATATTCCACATTTAACCATTAGAAATAATTAAACTCCTAGTTCTTCAAAATCATGAAAATTATTATCTATTCTAGGAAATTTCGGAAAATAATCATTAACATATTAAACAAATCATTCTCTTAATAGATAAGAACAAGGATTACTTCTTTTTTTTAGGAAAACCTTTCTCTGAACATGAAGTTCTTGATAACTTCATTTTTTCAGAGTGGTTTCTTCATAAGTATTTCAATTTTTATTTTGAAGAATATGGTTAAATAATTTATGAGGTTCTAAGAAGAATATTCTAGGGTTATAAATAGTAATATGATACATTTCATTCTAATAATTTTTATATGATGTTTCATATTCTTAAGCTAAAAGTAATGTTTAATCACATTAGGTTTTAAATTATGAAAATCTTTATTTATATAAGAATATTATTCAGAAAGAATAAATTTTGTAAATGAAGAAAATTTTTATGAATAATAAATTTAAAATGAAAGATAAGTTAAAATATTAAACTATATTTCTTTTTCAATAACATGTTTCTATAATTTTAACAAGAACTATATTCTCTAGAGATTAATAAAGATATAAATAAAACAATGTTTATAAAATTTTAAATATTTTCTAGAAATGTTTTTATATATTCAACATGAAATTAAGTAAAATATGTTTTAATATCTAGATTAAAATCTTGAGATAATATTTAACATTTAGTCCTAAAATATTTATATCCCTTATATAAAACAGTTAATAAAATTAAAATAAAAAAGCAATTGAAAAACATTCTAGATTATCAATTCGAGTTCTAAGGATTTTTTCAATAACAAAATACTTCAGAGGTGACCAATCCTTTGTTAAAATAGAAACTTATATATTACATTTATAAAACAACTTGATGATTTAATGATGTATTTTTTGTTGTGTATTCATTAAAAACATCAAATACATGTTTCTTGTGAAACCAATGTGGTTTTGGTTATATCAGTTTTAGTAATTAGAGTTTTAGGTAAAACAATCTGTTTATTTTGAGTAGAAATTTTATAATTAAAGTTAAATAATTATTTATAATAATAAATATCTTTAGAACCATAAAAATGAAGATTTATAAATCACAATTTATTTTCTTAATTTCTTTTAATGCCATAGTAAAAAAATTTAATAGTGGACATGATTTTAATATTTGATCCAGCCATAAAAAGATTCATGTATAGTTTATGTTTTTTACCACAACTACTAATTTTGAGTTTTCCATTATGAATTTTATTATTATTAAAAATTTCATTTAAAAAATGTTCTCCCCTAATAATCATAATGGATGATTTTTTTACAAGTATCAACTTCATCAAATAATCCATTAATTTTAGTTTCATGAAAATCATAATAAATTTTGGATGAATTAGATTTTAAATCTGTAATTTTTTTAACAAACTACTATTATAAAATTCAATTGCTTCGTAATATTTTATATTTTTTTATTTTTATTTGAGTATTGAAATTTTTCTTGAATAATAAAATATTTTTTATTTAGTTTATCATAAGAAATATTTTCAGAATTATAGTTTTGAGAGTAGGTCTATTATACCTCTTTAACATGATCCATAAGACATACTATTTGATTGGTATGATCTGCCTTAGAGATCATATAATATTAATCATTTTAACTTGAATAATAACATCAATTATCCTTCATAATTTTCTTAAATTCTCTTTTATAATGTTATTTCCTTTGATCTTATAGAAAATTGCAGTAAAACTCTATGTGACCTTTATCTTTTCATTATTAACATTTATTGCCCTTAATACCTTTATTTATTTGGTTGTAATGTTTTTTAAACCTTTTAAAAAGATATAATAAATTTTTACAAGAATCTAGATAAAATGAACCATTTGATACATACATAGTAGTTTTGAGAGCATTTTCATCATATTTAATTTGATTTTCACCTTTATTCTTTACATCAACATCATACATAATAAAATTTCTAATCAGTTCATTAATTTTACATTATTTAACTGATATGTATTGATGTATAGATGTAGATGTTATATTCCAATTAAAAGGTAATATTATAAGTACTTATAATGCCTGATTTGGATCTAGAATTAGATCTCCCAAGGAAACAACATCATTGATAGATTTTGTCAATATATTATTTGTCTAAGTGATGTCCTCATCTTCATGCATTATGAAAGTATCAATATTTAACATTTCAATATTGTATCTTAGTTTTTTAATAATATAATTTCCCTCATAGGAAATAGAAATGTTATACCACATCTCATAGGTAGTAGTACATTAAGAAACACGATTAAACTCATCAGTCTCTAATCCATATACAATATTATTCATTTCATTTCAATTAAGGTCATGTTATTTTTTATGAACATCCTTCCATTTTTCAGATCATTCATTAGACATTCATAAGGATTTAAAGACAATAAATAAATTCGTATTCTAATATTATTTATAATAATCAGGACAGATTTCCATCATCTATAATTATCTCTATTAATGTTGGGAGCACAGATCATTGGCATGCTTTCTCTAATTTAATTCATTATGGGTGTTTATTTTTCTAAATACTTAAATCAAGCTTCTTATAGCCAAAATAATTATTTAATATTTCACAAGATCCTTAACTTGTGATACACATGATAGTTTCAAATAGAAACAACAAAATGTTTTAGGGTTTTTAAAAAAGTTAAATATATATCTTTCTTTGACACAACTTTTTTGGTCAGAATGTAAAATATGAAGACACTAGAGGGGGGATAAACTATGATCCTTTATAAAAATTAACAAACTCAAAAAAACTCTCTTGATATGAAACGATTCTTTTCCTTATCTCTTAAAGATGATTGATAAGTGGAAATTAACAAAGTTAAGAGCATAATAATGTATAGTGGTTCTTGGAAAAGAAATCCCCAAGTCTATTAATCTAACACTCATTCTATGAAATTAGTGATTTTCCCAAGGATTAACTTCTATCAGAAACTTATAAAACTAAGTATAAGAAGATAATATCTTCATATATGGATTTTACAAGGCCTTTTAGTTCTTTCATATGGAAATGAAATATCCTCAGCTTATTTTGAGAAGCTGAAACTCTGCCAATGTCTGAGAAGTATCAATACACCAATAAATCAATAGATATTGATTTGATTGAAAATATATATTTATCATAAAGTTGAAAAATCAATTGAATGTTTTATTTTTTCTTTAATAATACACAACAAAAACATAAAAATAATATTCAATCTCACACAAGATTCCTTTAAATAGTGATAGATAAAGCACCAAGAAGATTAATAAAAAGATATATCTCTAAATTTTATCTCCGAAAATTAGTTTATCGAAATGTTGAAGAAGATTTGACAATAAAATATAGTAGTATAAATAGTAGCTATGAGTTGATCAATTAAAAAACATGTATGTCTTAAAAGTGTTGTTCTGAAGCCAACAAAACACAAATACTTACAAATGTACAACTCTTTCTTAAGAAGATTATCTATACAATAAGATGATTAATGTATAGTATATATATTGTTAGCCAAATATATCTAGTTTAAAAAATTGCATAAATAATTTATAATAAATTTTTAATATTTGAATTCAAATCATTCAAATTGAGTCATAACTTCCCTTAAAAATAGGAAATATTTAATTTTTTGAGTACAAGCCTTTGAATCAGTCATAAAATATAATTAAAGATCAATTTTCTTGAAATAAGACTATTGAAAAAATGTAGAAAATATCATAAATTTAAAACTCCAACTTGGACCAAGTCAAACATAGGATTTTTCTACATAGTGATAAACTCTCAAATCCTGGTTGACAATTTATGGTTGATTACAAAAGCATGGGTAATGAATCATATATTTGTTCCTCAAACATAGGGTTTCTTCCAAACATACGGTTTTTGATCCATACTTTTCCAACACTATCAAGTTCAGGATCCATATGTTTTATACCAAATATACAGTTCCCAAACCATACATTCCACTTACAAATATAGAGTACGAATAGTTTTGATATATTACATTTATATATTTCATGAATACTTAAAAAATATCATTCCATGGATTTAACTACTTGTAAGTGGTCCTAGAATAAATATTCTATCGAAAATCATTTTTCTAAAATTTACTTGAATGAAAATTTAATATTAAAAAATTTTGGGTGTTTGTGAGCATCAAAATAAAAAATAAATTAGAAAATTATTGAATCAACACATGCTCAGCATGTTTTTCTTATCCTCCAATCGCCTTAAGGCCTTTATTTTTTATTGATTTTTGATAATCCACCTTTCAAGGGATGAGTTGGAACCCTTACAAGTCCCGTAGGTGTAAGCATTACATGGTCCGTCGGTCTTAGAGGAATTCATTGGCTGGAGGCTTCAAACATTACATACAACCCAGACTAACTACTAGGAACTGCTCCTCCCCAGCATCTTCATTGTGAAATCATCTCTCCACCTTCGCATGGCTGTTCGGCTAGGCTTTCCTATGCATGTACAGGCTTGTCCCGATAGGAGGTGTCATACCCTTTCATTCTTGTAATCCGTTTAGCTTCTCTTATGGTGAAATCTCTTTGCTCCTCCTCCTTCTAAAGCTTGAACCCTGTAGGTTTTCTGGTTTTCATCTGCACTTAAGGTGGCCAGAAGGCCTTAATGACTCGAAGGCCTAGGTGGTACTAAGGCATTAAAGGACAAAGAGGACCAAATCGGTGGCCCCAAGGCCCAAACGGGGGAATATTCCCAGCTGCTACAGTGCCAGACAGTGCCTGCTACAGTTATGCCCAGTTCCTACTACAGTACCTGCTATATTACAACTACAGTACCCAAAAATTATCCCCCACCTGGATTTGATCCCAGGTCTCTTGGATACACTTAAGGAGTCCTCACTAACTTGGTTGAGGCCCATGTGCCAGCATTTTTTCTGATATTTTTAAAATTTATATGAAAAAAATTGTTTTTTTATTTTTTCTAGGGTGTTGATATATTTTTTTTAGTTTTTGTAATTCAATGGAGTTTTTTTTAATTTATTCTAAATTAATGTAAAAGGTATATTTTTAATTTTAGTTTTTCAAATTTTTTTAATTTATTCTATATTTACTTTTCTCAAAAGGCTTGGTTTTCATGATTAATTTAATTTACAATAATGAAAAAAAACTTCAATATATTGAAATTTTTCTTGGTTTTTTAATTTATTTGAAAGTACAATAGTTTATTATTTATTTTTATTATTTTTAAAATAAATTAAATGTTTTCAAAATAAAAAGGTTTTCTAAATTTTATTAATTTCTTTTTATAAAATATTTTAAATTAGTTTTTACTTATCAGTATAATTGTGAATTTTTTAATATAATTGTAATTTGATTAAATATAAATAAAATTATTGAATTCTTTTTTATTAATTTTTTTGAATTTTTATTTTGTTTTTATAAATTTTTTGTAATTGTTTTTACATTTTCTCCTATTTTAAAAAATAACTTTTTTAAAAAAATTACATTAATTGAAAGAAAAAATTTATTTTTAGAATATTTTACACATCTTCCTTTTAATTCTTAATATATATATGTTTTTATATTTTTTTAAATTAGTCAAAAGTAATATGATTTTTATAATGATATTATTTTTTAGAAAAAATTAAAAAAATATATTTTTTTGTAAATATTATTTTTTGAAATATAAATTCAATTATTTAGATTTTTACTTTTGTTATTATTTACATTTTATAGATTTTTCATTTATATATAAGAATTTAATTTTTTTAATAAATTTTTATTAATAAAATTGAGATTTTATATATTTTACTAATTTATTTAAGAGTAATTTCTTCTAAGTATTTTATTTTATTCTATTATAATTTTTTAATATTTTTTCCTATTTGTTATCTTTTTAATAAATCATATTTTTTGTCAAATTTTAAAACTTTTTTGAATTTAAAATAATGTATTGTGGATTTTTTCAAATTTTAACATAACATGTCATTTATTTTTTAATTTATTTGAAAGAAAATTGATTCTTTTAGAATCATCATATTTATTTTATTTCGTTACTAATTTGTTTTATTTTTTATTATATGTCTCTTCGAAACAATTCTAGATTTTCTAATTTCTTTCAAAATAAAATTTATTTTTAAATTTTAACATATTATTTTTTTAAAAATTAAAATTTATTCTATTTTAATAGAACTTTATTTTTCTAATTTTTTTCTGTTCATTTTTATTATTTCATCTTTTTTATAGAAAAAGGATTATTCTTTGATTTTTTTTCATTTTTTTAGAAAGTAAAATAATTATTTTGGATTTCCTTTTTTTTAAAGAATAGAGTGTGTAATTATTTTATTATTAATATATTTTAAGGTAAGATCAAATTTATTTAGTATTTATCTTTTCTTTTATTACTTATTATTCTCCACTTATTTTTTATTTTTTATTTTTTTTAATTTTAATTTTTTTATTTTTTTATTTTGTCCTTTATATTGTTTAAAATATTGAATTTTTATCTATGTTTTTAATTTATTTTAATATAAAATATAATTTGTAGAATTATTTTCCTTATTATTTTTTTATGACTATATTTTTATGATTTTAGATATATTTGAAAATAAATTTTTTTCCCTATAATTTCTTATAATTTTTTATTATTTTTATATTTTTAAAATAATTTTTTACATTTCTAATTTATTTTTAAATGAATTTATTAAGCATGTTTTTAATAAAATGAAATTTTTCAATAAGTTAAAATTTCTTTAGAACTAAGATAATAATCTTATTTTTTGAGATTTTTATTTGTAATATAAAAAAATATTCATTTTTTATTTATATTTAAAATAAAATTATTATGTTTTTTTCCTCTTTTTATTTTTGATTTTAATTAATTATAAGTTTTTTATATTTTCATTTTTATCTAACATGATAATGATTTTATTAATTTTGATTAATTTAAATGAATGAAATTTTTTTCTTTTTTCCAATTTTTTGTTTTCAGTAGATTGTTTCATGACCCATTACCACTATAAAACCCTCTAGGGTAAGTAATGAAGATTAGTTTGACCCCCAAAATCCCATCGCTAATAGGTCCCAAGTTCGAGACTAGCGCTAAGGGTAGAAAACATAAAAAGGGATTCATTATGCTCAATAAGCCCAAGAATATAAAATACACCCAAGAATCTACACTATGACATCAATATAAAGTAGTCATCATCCCACATGCATGTCATATCATGTAGATAAATGTATCCAAAATAAAAATATTACCAATAAAATCCTACGGAAGAAACTCATTGAAATCTTTAAGAACCAAGGCAGTATATAATAATCGGATGAGGTTGGAGGTCCCATTATTAAATAAAATTAAAGAGATATAGAGGGGGAACATGAAAGATATAATATTCCCACAATAAAATAGAGAAACAAAGACTGAAAACATCATGTATATCAAGATCGAGTACTCGTATTATGGTGAGAGGCACCTCCACCCCTACAATTAGGATGGTGTCCCCTCTTCCATGTCTTAATCTACTTCCATGGACCACCTCCATCATCAGAGGTCTAACATCAACATCATCCCTCATATCTTCTACTTCCGACACACCATCACTTCTTTATCAAACATGATCACTACTTTTGGATGCAAAAAACATAAATAATTTATGTGTGAGAACATTTATACTCACTTTATTCTTAACAGGTTGAGAATCTACATTTGGATAAATTATACTATCCAACTTCATGTTATCCAATTTTTATGATTTTTATATCTCATTAGCAATATCATTAGTTAAACCCATATACTATTATCTAATAGAAGTGAAAAAACATTTCTTGTTTCCTTCAAAATCATACAGCCTTGATTCCATTGGAATTTGGGTAGGGGCATGAAAATACTCACTACTATGGGAAGAAATTGTCACCACCCCAACTCTTGAATAGACTATAATTTCACTAGAAATATATATAGTATGAAATTTAGCATCTTATTTCTTAACATTGTCCACAATCCTTCAATTTACATTTAAGAAACCTAAAAAATGGTTGTTTTCCTCTCATGTCTTCTAAAACATCATCCTTATATCTAAATAACTAAATATAAGAAGAATAATATTCCTTTGATTCATGTTAAATTAAATCTATATCAAAAGACCTCATAGAAGATTTAATAGATCCATATTATTAAATAGAAGCAATGACCTCACTAATAAGAGGTAAAAAATTCTCTTTTGTCTTATTATTAATATATCTATACATTCCATCCTATTCCTAGTCAATTGAGATAAGAGACCTATTGGGTTTTGATTTCACTGATGTGGTTATTTCCATTTTTGTTTTCCCTTTTCAACTCCTCATATTACCATTTTCTATTCCCATGCTAGATTGGAACCCACATCAACCTATGCAGAAAATTCTATGATATCATGACTATCATCTGATTCTTCATCAACCTAATCATCCTCTAAACCCTTAGATAAGGAATCTCATAAGGATACTCTAGAATTTACAAAGTGACTCTCATCCTGATTTTCAGCCCAAGACCTAGGGGGCTTATCAAGTTCTAACTGGGTATTATGATACACTATCCTAGAATTATTCTGAGGTAAAAGAGAATAAATCTTAGGATTATAGATGCAGTTCATTATTAGTGTGTTATATGGACTGATACTAAGCATTATCCTCAGAAGGATGGGTGTATAAAGTTCCATTATATGTGTTTATCACCTTGAGATATTTGAATTTCCCAAAATAGAAACACGAATAATAGATTCCTTAACTTTTTATTTGTATTTATTCTCAGTGAATTAAGAAGTCCCATTTCTCAATTTTCCTTCAACAATGAAGTATGTTATTGCCTCCTAGTTGACCGTTGGATAAAACAAGATAACTCCTTCAAGTATACCTTTACACCTTTATAATTCCACAAAAATCACATAAGGGGGAAATACTTTCACACTAAAATTTTTGATTAACCTCATCTTGTAGTATAGATAGAAAAAAATATGTCAATTAGAGTCGAACTTAGATTGACTTCAATAAGAACACATGCAAAGTAGCCTAATCTTAATATCTTAGTAACATTATCCATCCAAATCGGAATGAAATTAAAATATGTAATATCATACAATGTTTTTGGATTCCATAAGACCCAATTTAAACAATTTATTTTAACCTAGATCTACAAGCAAGTTTCTTTAAAATCATTCAGATTAATATTTATGTTCTAATACTAGATTCTTAGGGTTCCCTGCCACATGTTGTTAGAAATTGTGGACCATTCTCTCCCTTTAAATTTCTCATAAGAAAATAGAACATATATGAAACCACGACTGAGGGAGATATATTTGAAATCAATAGATCCACAAATAGTGGATAATTTAGAAATGCACATAGGGAGTTTCCAAAGATTTATACCTTTTGATATAGACATACGAGTTATGAAGGAAATATTATAGAGATCAATCCCTTATAAAATATAACCATCAGAGGCCGATACTGGGGAATTGTTACCTTTCTTAAGGATTCATTGTGAATTCTTGTCCTTGATAAAATTGAAAGAGCCACCTAAAAACCCATAATAATACATTAATCCATTAAAATGTTCCCCATCACGTTTATAGAACATAATAGAATGTTAAATAACCAAATTCCCAAAAAAGTGACTTAGAGCATAATGGAACAAATTCAAACTCCTTAGATTTCCAACCCATTCTCCAAATCCTTCCTGATAACCTGTAAAATAGTTTATATATATATATAGGGGTGAGCATAACATGTATACTCGGTATGATCATACCCAATTCCTCTCATTAAAATTTTAAACGAGAATACTAATGCATTAGTGAACAAAAAATAGAATCAAATGACACCTAAAAATCCAACTATCCCCTGGATGATAATGTCTCACTCACTAAATAATGTCCCACAACCACTTCCCATATAATTTTCTACTCTCACATCCCAATGTTAAACATTTCATGGTCTCATCCCTCTAATATATGATGTGGGTCGGTTCACAACCATACATATCCCAACCTCATTTAGGTTCCACCATCTCATGATTAAATTATTCCATATATTCTATATCATTAATTGTAACACCCTGAGTTTTTATGAAATATATTTTTTTTGAATAAATTTAATTTCATCAACAATATGCATTTCACGCAACACCATGTTTTAATGATCTAAAATATATTATTACTATTATTATTTCATAATGGATGTAAAAACCTATCTATTAAAATTGGTATCTTGAATTATAATATCCACATTTTGAAAATTGAAAATAATGTTTTCATTTTAATCAGTCATATTAACAAAAATTAAGTAATTTTTAGTAAAGACTTTACATGTTTCGAAAAATACTATAATCTAAAAAAATGTATCTTTTGTTTTTTAAACAAAAAACAAAATTAATTTTTCTAATACTAGAAAATTTATTTGAAAAAATTAACATCATTTTTAAATTGAAAATTAAAAAATTATATTTGAGTGATTTTTTTATAATTTTTGCAATGATTAATTTTTTGATGAATAATAAACAAATTATGATTGTTATTATAAAAATATTTTCAGTTAATTCATTTACAAGATCCATTTTATTTTAATATTTTTTTAAAAGTAAAATTTTTTCAATTAGATATTTATTAATCCAATTTAGTTTATTTTAATTAATTTTATATTAAAATTTTATATTAAAACTTTCTATACTTATGAAAACATTCTCTTTGGAAAACCGCTTTTCTATCACATTTACAGGATTAATTTTAAATTAAGTGGTTCAAATTATGTTATGGAATTTCGCAAAACATATTCCATATTTTAAATTAGTATAATTAATATTGTATAATAATATCAACTTAATTATTGTTTAAAATGAATTGTAAAGATAGTATAACTTAATTACCATAGTTAAAGCTGAAACAGGTTTATCGGGGTGATGGACAAAAAATAAAGGGTAAAATGACCTCAAAACTTGTCCAAATACCATTTTATATAAATATTTTTACCTTATCTTTTATAAGGTTCAATAGTGAACAGGTTTTCATCCTTTTTCATTCCTAAAATTTTGTTACTTTTACTTCTTTTCCAAATCTTCCTAGTGTATCATCTCCTCCATTTATATAAGCATACCCCCTATTCTATTAAGTTCTCCATTATAAAACCTCTTGGTTCAAAAAATCTGAATAAATTTGTTTTCCTATATTCCCTACTCAAATCCTATAGGTATTATTTGTTTAGAAATCCAACCAATGATTTCTTTTGATGAAAGCTTAATGAGGTTATCCAAAGAAGAGGTGTCATTATCAATTGAGCATTTCAGTTTTATTTATTCTTAAAAAAATTAAAATGTTTTTAAATTATTATGATATAATAAATATGTATCTTCCATACCCTGAAGTGTTATTATGTTAATTTAATAACCTATATTCACCTCCTCCTCTATAAAATGGGAAACAAAACTACTGGTCATGTGTAAGACTGACTACCACCTCGCGAACTGATGTAATTCATTTACCATCACCACCTATAACGGCTAGTTGAAATAATGAATTTAACAAATTTATATGATATTAGTGAAAAAATTATAATTTTTTATTCATTATATCATATATAGATTCTTACTTTCCATTATCTGGAAATACAATAGTGTCGCACATGTGTACAACGGACTACTGTCTCGCAAACCAATGTGATCCATTTTTCACTTATGATTTAAATGGAAGGTAATAAGGATATAACTAATTAATATGTTTTATATATATGAAATATTAATGAATATATAAATCTGATATGTTATTTACCATTATTTCATTCTGTCTATTGATAAATGGAAACAACATTCATGTGTATGTACGACTTACCATCTTCATGAAGTGTGTAATTTATTTTCTATATTTAACATTTATATATTACTTTAAATTAATATATAATGAATATATATTATATTATATTTATGTAATGATTTAATTTATGGATATTATGTAACCATAATCAAAATAAAAGGACTTAAAGTACCAAAGTAAAACATACATGAAAAATGAAGCAGTTATTAAACAAAACATGATTTTAATAAGAAATTGTTAATAAATAGGTAATAAATGGTTATAAGTAAAAAATAAATGGTATTATATGTATTATTATTTTACATTAATATATTTATAATAAACTTATAATTATTATATATGTGTTTTGAATAAGTACGGTTGATGTCAGAACTTAAGGTAAGGGATTGCTAGCCCCTATTTTATTTCTAAAAGACATATGTCATATTCACCACTCGATCATTTTTTGTGGTGTATAAAATAACCATTTGAAAAGTTATATCAGGAATATACTTCTATTAATTATATTTAATATTTCATTTTATGTTATTATTTAATGTTTCTTATGATTCAAATGTTTTCAAAGTGGTAAGTGATCTTTATCTAACTTTTATTTCATTGGGACACATGCCTAATACACCACTTATATATTTTTTCGATATATATACTACCCATGAATGTGTTTTATGATTATTATCATGGAAAATATGGGATATACATATTTATATAGTATTATTTGTTTCATTTTACTTACGATTTAAATGTTACCAATGTGTTTAAATTTTTATGTTACAATCTCTTTGTTTATTAGGATTGGTCTTGATTAAGTTTCCAACGATGAAATATTAGGATCTAACTCTAAGTAAACTAGGGTATTTTCTTCTCTTACATTTATATTTTAAGAATAAATTTTATCCTTTTATTTTCCTCTCTTTATTTAATCAATATTCCAAAATATTTTTTTATGGAAAAACTAAATTTATTTCTCTCTTCAGCTGAAAACCCTTTTTCTTCAATGGCCATATTTGTTAAAAATGTTTTAAATAATGTTTTCAATTTTATCCAGTGATTTTATAAACAAATTTACCTATTTTTAACTTTAAAAAAATTCTTTTAAATGAATCTTATTATCATTTTATGAACAAAGATCTTTTGACGTTTTTACTGAAAATTTTGAAGGAATCTTTGTTGTAATGTGTACGACATGAATATGATTTTCCACTATTGTGACCATTAAATTAGTTGAGGATTAATTTAAAAAAATTCAATTTTATTTTCAAAGAAAATTTTTTCCTTGATATTTGGGAAATTTTTAGATTTTAAAGAATTGATTTCAAATAAAAAGTATAATTTTCTCAAGAATGTTTTTAATGGTATTTTATAGAATTTCTATTCATCAATGATAATAACCTTCATTATTTCTTATGTTTTACTTGGGATATGATCCAATAGAAATATAATTATTATTTATTTGGATGTTTTGTGATTATTATTACGATGAAAATATGTTTATGAAACCCATTATTTTTTATATGTTATGATATAATGAATTAATAAAATGTTTATTAAACTAATTTCTCTTCATTGAGTTATTCTAGGATGAAATGTTTATGGAAACCATTTCTCTTTTCATGAGTTATTATAGGATTAATGTTTTATAATATTATGGAACACAAATATATGAATTATGTTATGGGTGGGACCTATATCCTCCTTCAATGCATGGGGTAAATATTTATATATCATTTGATAATGATGGGAAACAAGCTGATGTGCTTTATCTGCATTGGGAAATAGGTTGAGGTGCTTTATCTACTATACGAAATATGTGATGATGCTTGAACCATTATGAAATGTGAAACATGTTTTGATGTTTGGTTCATTATTATTTGATGTTCTTATTTTATTAAAATTGATATGTAAAATGGTTTATATACTTATGATGGTTCCATAATTATATGACATGATCTTATGGTTCATGATTTATTTATAATCATTTATCACTCTTATAATTCATGAATTTTGAAATGAAAATTTTTTATAAAATGGGTCATTTTAATGATCCATGGTATATTGGGTATGAACTTTGCAATCCATATTCATAAACTCATACCCTTATTCTTATCTTATTCTTTCACATGATCGTCAGCTTCCATATTCAATGTTTACCCTTACTGAGCCTCTAAGATCACCCTTTTATTATGTGTCCTTTCCCCAGGTTATATAGAATTATTTTAGTAGAGTATGTCTATGAAGTGTTATAAATGGGAATATCTTTGTAGGATATGTTGAAGTTCATTCATGAAATAATAATATTGTGTATCTATTTACTAAAAACTAAACATTAATAGTTATCAAAAATGTATTTTTAAAATATATTGAATATTCATATATTAAGATGAAATATCTATATTAGAAAAGATTAGTCCATTACATATTTAATGAGAGAAATGTTTACTTAAGATATAGAAACTAGGATTAGAAAACTTTAGCAAGAACTATAAGGATGAGTCTAACTATAAGAAAATATCCTGAAATCATGCTTAAGGATAGAGTAAATGATTTCTATTAAATTACATCCCCTTCTAAATAATACAAATTAATGTGGATTTTTCATTGTTATAGGTTGGGGTAACAACTTTGGAAAGGGTTTATTGTTGTTTTAATCGATCACCACTTAGTGCACAACAATAAGACTTGCTGCATACATGGTTTGAAATACCTAAGGGATATTTTTTTGAAATTAAAAAACTCTTTATAAACCATCATGATCGATTTTAATAGATAAAGACCATGAATGACCTAGGTTAAACCTATGGTGTCATAGATTTAAAACAATGTTTAAGGATTTGAGAATCCTATGATTTATTTTCATGATTGATTACTCTGATCAAAGATGTGTGATTTTACTGGTAAGCATTTTGGTTTTATAAATTGATTAAATATATAATAATAAAGATGGGGTGGTGATAGGCATGCTAAAATATCGAACTGTATTATTTGAAATTAGTTATATAAATTCCCATATATCCGAAAATTTATTTAGGACCATTAATTCATATCCCCAATTATTAGATGTTGAATTAGTAGTGAAAACCCCTAATGGTGTGATGATCACATCTCAATTATATATTTCTTCTTTAGTTGGTGTTTTTGGGTATGTTCTTCCTATAAATCTTTTTATTCATCATATTGTTAAATTTTATGCTATCTTAGGCATGTAATGAATGTATTTATATAAAGACTAAATAAATTACTAAGGAATGGAATTAACATTTGACATTTCAAACCAACCTAAGATCATCTATCAGTGTGATGATAAATATAAAATTCTTATATAAATAACAAGAATTTTATAGGTTTTTATTCCTATTAAAAAGGGATTTATTTTATCTCAAACGGTTATGGAGAAACTCAACATCGATGATATACATATTGTGTTGGAGTATATTGATGAATTACTAAAAGAATTTCATATCCTTTAATTAAATTGGGAATTTATGTTTTTAATAGAACTTATACATGGTGTCACACCTATTTCAATTCATCCCTTTAGAATGTTCATGATTGAGTTTCAAGAATTGAAGAAGTAACTATAGAAGAATATTGAAATGGAATTTATTCAACCAAGTGTGACAACATTTGGTGCACCTTCCCTTTTGGTCAAGAAGAAATATTGATTGATGTGATACTGCATTGATTATCAAAAACTGAAAAAGGTCATAATCAAGAAAACTTTTACTCTACCCTATATAATTTATTTGTTAGACCTTCATTCTTGATATCATTAATTAAGGGTTAAGAATAAGGATTTACCAAAGACACGATTCCATACAAGTTATGAGAACTATGAATATGCAGTGATTCCATTAAGTTTTACTTGTATTCATGGATTTTGTGAATAAATAATTTAAAGATTACCTTGATCCATTTTTTGAAGTCTTTATAGACATTATTATTTTTTATTTAAAGAGAAAGGAAACATTTAAATATAACTTGATAATTGGGTTAACGACCTATAGAGGCATAAATTATATGAAAATTTTAAAAAATGTAAATTATGGCTATAAAAGGATGCATATTTTAGGACATATAATCTCAAATAGTTGTATATTTGTGGATCCATTGAAGAAAGTGGCTATTGAATATTGTCCTAGACTGAACATGGTAATTAAGATTTTATGTTATCTTGGTTTTGGATGGATATTATTGATGGTTTGTGCATAATTTCCTAAGACTATATATTCCACCCATTAAGTTAACTCAAAACGAAGATATGTTCTTATAAATGAATGAATGTATGGAAAAGTTTAAGTAATTAAATAGAATATTATTCATAGAATATGTACATACATTACCTTACAATGTAAAAGGGTTTGTTATATATATTAATGAATACAAGAAGGTTTTTGGATGCATTATCATATATAATGACATGGTATAGCTTGTGACACATGGAAATTGAAGGCTAATAAGAAAAATTAACTAACTCATGATTCAGAGTTATATATGGTAAGTTTTTAATTAAAGATATGGTGGAATTATCTTTATAGAAATAATTGTGATATATATAATAATTAAAAAAATTAAAATATATATTTACATAGAAGGATTCGAACATGTTCCATAGAGGATAGTTAGAACTTTTTAATGATTATGACTGATCAATGCACTACCACCATAGGAAAGAGAACAAGGTGGATGATTCATTGAGTCGAAAGGATCATGACCTCTTATCTATAATGAGAATCACAATAGATAAAATGTATTTACATTTTCAAGGTACATATATTTAAATCCTATACGAATAGAAGAAATGTTTTTTTAATTGAGTATTCAACCATCTATACAACTGAATATTAAAGAGGAATATAAAGAATATTTTTATCTATAAAAGATGTTCAGAAATTTTTATAAGTATAACACTCATTATGATAGAATGCTAAGGTTTGTTAACAATGTATGTGTTCCATATATACCATATTGGAAGAAGGATCCTCTAGAAGAGACCCATAATTATTCATTCTCTATTCATCTGGGGAGTGAAAAGATGTATAGGGATTTTAAATAGTATTTATAAGGGAATGGAATGAAGATAGATATCCTGAAGCATGTATCTCGGTGATTGATATGTCATCATGTTAAGGATGAGAGAAAATAGTCCAACGGGATGTTACAACCATTACCCAAACCAGAATGTAAGTGGAAAAATATCACCATGGATTCTATCATTAAACTCCCCAAAACATCACAAGAGTGTAATGTTGTATGGTTTGTAGTCAATCACCTTACCAAGTCACCACACATCATCACTATAATAGAAAATTTATATTTAGACCACCTTTCTAGAGTATAAATTAAGAAATTGGTATGGTTGAATGAAATACCACATTATATTATATCTAATTAGGATCTTAAGTATACCTTGATGTTTGGTAAAGTCATAAACAATATTTGGATATAGAATTATGTTTAACGCAACTTATCATCCTCATAAAAATTATTATATTGAGAGAACATTTAAAACCATAGAGGATATAATGATACCTTTTTCTATGTATTTTGAAGGTTTTTGGTATCAGCACATTCCTATAGTCATGTTTTCTTACAAAAATATCTTTCACTAGATCATTAATATAGCTCCATATGATGTATTATATGTAAATAAGTGCATAAAACCAACATAAAAGGTTGAATTTGGAGAAGTAAAGATAGTGAGACCTAAACTAGGTGAAGAAATAGAAAATAATGTTAAATTCATTCGGTAATAGATAAGGGAAGCACAAAGTCTGCATAAAATTTATGATGACAATCACTAGAATGATATGGAATTTGAATTTGGTGACAAGGTGTTTCTAAGAATATCTCCTTGGAATATTGTATTTAGATTTATAAATATGGGAAAACTAATATCTAGGTATATGGGTACCTTTGAAATTATTAATTGTATCTAGATTGTAGTTTATCAATTGGGACTTCCACCAAACCTCTCTCAAGTCTATTACATGTTCCATATATCTCTCCTGAAAAAGTACATACCCGACCGTTCACATATATTGTACTAATAGGTTGTAGAACTGGGGAATGATATTTATTTTGAGAAATTATTGGTGGATATTTTGGATTTTATAGAGAAATTTCTCTGAAGTTAGACCACTCACCCGGTCAAAGATTTGTGGCAAAATAATTTTTTTGAAGAATCTACATGGAAAGATAAGGATAACATGAAGTAGAAATATCCTCATTTGTTTATATCATGGTGGATATTTTCAAGGGATAAATTCATATCAAGGGGGTGGAATATAACACAATGAGTTTTCATAAAATATATTTTTTCAAATAAATTTAATTTCCTTGATAGCATGCATTACCCGTAACACTAAGTTTTAATAAACCACAATATACTATTAGTATTATTATTTAAATATAATTATTATGATTTATCAATTAAGCTTGTAAGTTTGAATATTAAAAACTCATTTTAAAAAAATATGTATAATAGACTTATATAAATAAATAAATTTGAAAAAATGATTAATTTTTCTTAAAGTATTTATATGTTTCAAAAATATTAATTTTTTTAAAAGTTTTTATTCATTTTTGTGAAAAATAAAAAAGTTATTTTATAAAAATTTTAGAAAATTTTATGGAAAAAATAAAATTAATTTTTAAATCCATATATCTATATTCTATTTGAGTGAATTTTTTATAATTTTATGAAAATATTATTTTTTAGATAAATAGTTAAAAAACACTGATTTTTATTCAAAACTATATTTTTTTCAAAGAATATTAAAAATCTATTTTAAGTTAATATTGTTTTTAAAGACATATTTGTCAATTTATATATTTTTTAAACCCATTTGGTCATTGAAATTTATTTCATATTGACTTTTTATATTAAAACTTTTATACCTATGAAAACATTCTCTTTGGAACCCTCTTTTTCATCGTGTCTATGGGAATAATATTAAATTAAAAATTTTCAATGATATGAATGTAATTTAAAAAAATGTATTACATGTTTTGAGTCATCATAATTAATATTATATAATATTTTCATCTTAATTTTTTTCAAAATGACTAGAAAAAATTACTAATCACAGTTGTTGTTAAAACAACTTTATCGGGGGGATTAAATTAAAATGTTAAGGGGTAAAATGACCTAAAAACCTGTCCATTCCAATTTTATTTTCCATATTTTGACCTTATAACCTATATTGTTATATAATTACCCATTTGGTATCATTTTTTTATGTTTACAGCATGATTACACTATTCTCTTTTCTAAACATTCATGTCTGCCCTCTCCACCACTTATAAAAGGGCACTCCCTCCCCTCTCATATTGACACTTATAAAACTTATTGTTTAAAACATGAATTACAAAAATATTTTTATTAATTCCCTAATCACATCATATAGTGCTTTATTTGATCATTATGGAAACCTAGGAATACTTTTCGCGCAAACCTAAGGATGTTATCCGAAGGAGAGGTATCATTCTCAACCAAGCATTTATTTTTTATTTCTTCTTTCACCTCATTAAAATATTATTAAATTCTGATTATTTAATATCCAAAGTACATAAAATATACTTATATGTTATTATGTTAATTAAATTACCTATATTCACCTCATATTCAATCAAATATGAAATAAAACCGTCGATTGTGTGCACAACAGACTGTCGCCTTGTGAACCGATTTAATTCGTTTTCAATCTCCACCTCTCAATACTAGTTATAATGATATATTAAACATATTTATATGATTTTATGATATATTTATACTTATTTCATTTTTTTATCACATATAACTTCTTACTTTATATTCCATTGGAATATGATAACGTCGGTCATGTGTGAGGGGGATTGTAGTCATGCGAAGCGATGTGATTTATTATTCACCTAATATTTACAGGGATGGTAATAATTATATATTTAATGAATATATGTGATATGTATCATATAGTAGTCACTATAGTAATGTTATTTATTATTTAACTTCATTTCTTCCCATTCTTAGATAAAATGGAAACAGTGTTCATGTGTACGTACGACCCACCGTCTCCATGAACGGTGTAATTCATTTTCTATATTAAAAATTTATATATTAATATAATTATTTATATAATGAATATATATTATATTTATATAATATTTCAAATTATTTATAGTTTAGAAAAATGATTAAAGTAAAATTATTGAAAATATAAAACTAAAACGTATATGAAAACCAAAGTAGTTATTACCCTAAATGTATGTTTAACAAGGAATTGTTAATAAATCAGTAATAAAAGGTCATAAGTAAATTTTATATGGTATTATATATAATAGTATAGTTATTTAATATATTTATGATAAAAAATATTTATTATACATGATATTTTAGTGAGTATGAAGGAATTCATGACTTAAGGTAAGGGATTCACAGTCTCTCTTTTATTTCTAGGAGACATATTCCATATTCACTAATCGATTATTTTGTGTTATATATATACTTACCCTTTGATATGTTATTCATTAATTTAATTATATTCACTATATTTAATGTTTTATTCGATTTTATTCTTTGATGGCGATTATTTTTCATAAGTTTCCAAAGTAGAAAGAAATTTTCATCTCACTTTTATTTCTATGGGACACATGCCTTATACGCCACTTGTTTATTTTGTGTGGTGTATATATATAATACCCATAAATAAATTTTATGATATTTATTATGAAGAATATAGGATATACATATCCATTTATGGTAGTTTCTTTCATGGGGCTTGTGATTCAAAAGATACCAATGTGGAAAAAGTTTTATGTTATAATATTATTGTGTATGAGGATTGTTTATGATTAAGTTTATGATGATGAAATATTAAGATATAACTCTAAAGAAACTAATTTATTTTATTTTAATATGTTTATTTTTGGATAATACATTTAATTATTCCATTTTTTTCTCTTTTTATACAAAATATTCCAAAATAACGTTTTTAAGGAAACACCGAATTTATTTATCTCTTCGGTAAAAACCCATTTTTATTTGATGTTAATGTTCTCTAAAACTATTTTAAATAAAATTTTCAAAATTATCCAATGATTGTATAAATAAATATTTATCCATGTTTTAATTTTTAAAAAGTTTTTTGAAGTTAAACTTTTTTAATTTTCTAAACAAGGTTCCTTTGACCTCTTGACAAATTGTAAAATGAATCTTCATTTTAACGTGTATGACATAAACATAATTTTCTTCCACCAAAAACACTCAATTATTTTGACGGTTCCCTAATAATTTTTCAAGGTTATATTCAAAGAAATTTTTTTCCTTTATATTTGAAAAATATTTATATTATAAATAATTGATTTCAAATGAAAATGGTATTTTTCTCATGAATTTTTTTATGATCTTTTATGGAATTTTTATTCATCAATGACATCAACCTTCACTGTTTCTAATGTTTTACTAGGTATATAATATAATGGTGATATCCTTATTTATTATTTTGATGGTTTATTTTTATGATCATGATGAAAATATTATTATGAAACTCATTCTTTTTCTATATGATATGATATTATGAATTTAAGAAATATTTATGAAACCCATTTCTTTTCCCTGGGTTATGCTATATTAAAATATTTATGAAATCCATTTCCATATTCATGGGGTTGGATATGATGCATTTTTTATGATCATATGGAACTAAAATGTATGGATTATGTGATGGTTGGTACCTATATCTCTCCCCCAATTGATTTCTTAAGGATTTATATCTCATAAGATAATGATGGGAAACAAACTGATGTGCTTGATCCACTATAAAAAACTGACTGTTGTGCTTGATCCAGTATGGGAAATATGTGATGATGTATGATCTGTTGTTAAATGGGAAATAGTTTTTGATGCCTAATACATTTTTAATTGATGGTCTCAATTTTTAAACTAGACATATGAAATGATTTCTAGAATTATTATGGTGTTACACTTATATAACATGATCTTATGGTTAATGATTGATTTATGATTATTTCACAATCTTGTGATTTATTATTTTTCAAATGATAACGTTTTATTCTATGGATCATGTTTATGACCCATGATATATTTGGTATGAAGATTATAATATATATTCAAAATATTATACCCTTATTCTTATATTATGCTTTCGTATGATCATCTATTGATATTTTCCATGTTTACCCTTACTGAGCAGCTGATCTCACCCTTTTCTTATGTATCATTTCCCCATGCTATGAAGAAATGTTTTAGTAGGTCATGTCTATGAATTATACTAAATTGGATAATAGTTATTGGATATGTTTAAGATATTTCATGAAATAATAAGATTGTGTATCTAGTCTTCAAAGACACAAAACATTTACGGTCCTCAGGCATGTATTTGTGAGCTATATAGAACATTCATTTATTAAGATATAATATTTATGATGAAAGTACTATGTCATTATAATAACCATGAAACAAGCCAAAACTATTTCATCCTCATCATCTCATATCCCATATCACTAACCACATCTCCTCTACACATCACATGTTAAGTACAATATATTATCGTGAAGATGAAAATTATCCTTGTGTCATCCTCCTGTTATGAAAAACCTTGAAAATATCACATCATATATATATTTATCATTTTTGGGTATTATGAATAGAATGGATATCGTTCTTATACCATCCTCTTACCATACATGACCCCCAACATGTGATATTACCAAAAAGTACTAATCCTTAAGAAAGATTGGGGAAGAGGAGGTTGCCATCCATCTACCCTCTCCGGCCTGGATAATAGTAAATACACCTAGAAACCAATACATCTAGTTATTTATAAGTATATCCTCCTTAGGTTGGGTGTATTAAGAAATAATAATTAAAATATAAGAATATATATATACAAAAACATATATAAACAATCTCATTCTCTTAGTTTATGCTAAGTGTCGGAGTTAGTTCCTGAGAACAAACTTTTCTGTACTTTATGATGATATGTATTAATAGTTTTTAATATTAATAATTCAATTACCACATAATAATTGTTCTTCTTTATAACACAGTATATGATAATGTCCTAAGAGTAACCTTCACACTAAAAGGTTATAATATTTCCCTGAAATGATGAGAATCCAAAACTGCAACAACACTATTATTAAATATATATTCTATAGTCGAATGATATCATTTGAGGTTAAAAATTGATTCAATATATGAGGGTCAGGGACTCATAGAATTTTGAGGCACATTCAAATGTTGTATGCCCTTGGTAATATCCAATATAGGATATTATCTGAATAATACCAACATGTAAGAAATCTATATTTATATATGTCATGGGATGTTCATATCTTAAGATGTGGGTATTGATCTTTATACTTTAATATTATTATTAATGACTATTATGAATCTCATACTTTGATGTATTGACGAAAATCATGATGAAATATGTTCTCTATGAGGATGGATATGTTGGGTGCGTCCAAAATAATATTTAATTAATGAATAATGAAAGAAAGGATTTTTCCCTTATGTTCATTAATGGATGTTGACATCCCTTTCCCTTTGATGAAAATTATATAGCCTAAATAAATCCATGTCCAATGTGTTCTATTGGAAAGTTTTTTTCCATGAATTCAATGAATAGGACCTCAAGTACAGAGGTTGATGCCACCGACATGAAACCTACATGATTAGAGATATCATGATAAAGGTATTATATTATATATTAAGTGTCCATATGAGCCATTATGTCATTAAGGCATTAATATATTTCTCTATGGGTTCATTGGTGTGTTTATAGATACCAAACATGAGCTTTAGGCTGCTTCTCTTAATTCCATTGATAAAGAGGCCTAGAGAGCCACACACTAAGGGTATAAAGAATCCCAGTTAAATGATAATATTATTATTTGTTATTTAATAATATGAATAAATATTAATCCCTCATATGGTTTAATAATTATTCGTGTTTAATTGATTGCATATATTCCTTCACTAGTTTTTTGAGAGAATATAATGTGTGTAGAATATTTATTATATATTTATTTTCTAATTAGTTAATATAATATTTATTTATTTATTAGAAAATAATCTGGTGATATTTGTTTAATAAATAAATAGTCACTATTCAAGGCCCAAAAAATATTGTGGAAGAATGGTGGACTAATTTTAATAGTCTGGTGAGAAATAATAAATATTTATTATTACTTTATTATATAATATTTAATTTAATTCCCATGTTAAGAACATGTGGAGAAATATTATTTTTATTGTTATTATTATTATTATTATTATTTGACGTGGGGTTCTGAACAGATTAAATAAATAATAAAGGAAACTTGTAAAAATATTTTATTTAACCACTAGTAGAATATAAACCAAATTATATTAATTTCTAAGAGATCCAATTCATTTATTTGGTTGTGCACAATGGATTTGGAGAATAATTTTAATCCCTACAAAGATTTCTTCTCCAAGAATGCTCCCAAGAATGTAGAGCAATCTTTATCTACCTCCCACTTCCATTTCAAGTTAGATCAAGGAGAATTCATCGGAAGTGGATCTCAAGAGGATCAAAGTTGGATGATGCAAGTGATAGGATCTCTCATGCTAGAACCCGATGATTCCAATAATGATGTTCAGAGATTTTTGGAACACATGTGGATCACCACTTGAGGGAATATTCTCTTGATCCCTACAACCCAATGATGGTACAACACATATCTATTTATATATCCATCAATGAATAATAAATTCCAACAAGGTAATCCTTTAATAAATTAAATTGATTATAAATAATTTGTGATGATCATCTCTCAGGTTAATATTCTTTGATTTATTTATTTTGATCACGATGTTCAATTTCATGTACAATTTAAAATTAATCATCAATAATGGAAGAAACAAAAGGTGGGAATGACCCATCCCACGCTTATGCTATTCTTGGAACCTTAAATGGTATCTGATAGTTCATATTATTATTTATAATTATTTATATATAATTTTTAATTTATGAATTTATCATTTTGTTTTTAATTCATGTTTAATTATTCATTTAATCTAGATTACAATATCTTCTTCTTTCTACTTAATTTCTCATAGATCTAATCAAAATGATTAATTTTTTGAATGATATAAAATCAAAAATCTCATCCAGAGTTACTGAGGATTCTATCCAAATGAGATAGGAGTACATTCCATGTAACTAGAGTTATAATCTGTGTACTTGTGTTCAATGCATCAGGAATTAATTCATAAATTAATTAAAACTCTGTGCATTGATGAAATTTGTTGCATTTGTTAATTACTCCACATATTAACCAGTCCATCTTGAAACACATTAAAAAAGAGCACATGTCTTATAGACCGCATACACAGTGTGTTGTCTATTTGAGTCATAGAGATGATATGTATTACCATACATGGAGTACCTCATTGGTGACCATGTAACTCAAGGACAACACACATTGTATTTACTTATACATAGCGTGTACTACATTTTTAGGAGGCATGATTTACATAATATGTCCCTTGGTGTGTTCCTTAGATATATAGTGAGATACATACAAACCAAGTATTTACATGTACACACTATATACTTATACAAAATTATAAATATTTAAAATTTATTTATTATATTGTGTAAACCTTATCAACATGTTCTTGTGTGTGGTAATTAAGTTGATAGTACACACCATGCGATAGGTTTTAATATGTGTGTGTGTGTGTGTGTTTAATTAATATTCATGTAATGTTCATATATACATTTCATAGATGAGTGGTATTACAGTTGTTACTCTACATGCATTAAATCATAACTCATGAATGAAAAATAATGTAATTCATGTAATCTTTAAGTACATAGTACATGTCATGAAAGTATGTGATAATTCATGTATTTTATATGTCACAAGAGTAAAAAATATATTAGTATAATACTTTTTGGGTAGATTCTGATGGGTATTCACCATGGTGACTTCATTTTAAATTTATGCACAAAATTAATTTCAAATAAATTTATTAAATTTGTTTAAAATTAAGATGGATGATAATCTTTAGGAAATTAAGATGTGAATTAATATAAAATAACTAATTAATTAAATAATATAATAAATTTGTTTTATTTCAATTTAACTTAAATAAAAATGAATAATAATTGGATGATAGTTTTATTAAATGTCAAATTCACTGCATGCATGTGGATGATAATGAGCGTAGACCGGAACACTCTATGAGAATGGTTTCATTTAATTTATTATTAAATTAAAATTTTGGTATGTTTTCCTTCTCTTCTTTTATTATTTAAGGTTCTACATACCCATGGATTATTTTATGTAAACCCATTGTTTATCTCACCTCCCTATGAGTAAGAGAATATGTAATGGATGGAACTCCCAAGCTAGTGGAGGTGGTCCAACATTGGAGACGAGATGAAACAAATATAATAGAGATACAAAGGTGGATAGGTGGAAAGTTGTAACAAAAACCTCAATAGGTTCAAGGGGTTTTCCCCTAAATCAATAGTTAGTTTATCAACCACTAGCTAAACTAACCATTAGTATAATCTCATGATCATACCACTTTAATATTTTATTTCATTCAAGTTGTATGGTTATTTCATTATGGATTTTTTTCATGATCACTTGAATTAATGAAATTACACATGTAAAATAAAACTATAATAAATTCTCTTATGAATAAATATTATCTAATACATGGTTAATCACTTAAAAAAATCCACCTAATATTAACAAGAATTTAATGAATAAAATAATTGTAAAGTTACATATAAAATGATAAAATACCTCAATTATATATACTATGTCTGTATATACTTCCATTAATTCAATTAAAATCAAATGATAGTTTAAGGTTTTTAACCAGCCAATGTTGGGGTGCTTTAAATTATCAGGGAATTATAACATGAAGTTTTGGGATAACATAACATAGTCCAAAATAGGGGTTTAATGTTATTGTATGAATTGGTGTAACTGAGAGTAGAGGGTTGAGGAAATCCAATTTAATGATTTTATAATTGGGGATTCCACTCAATAAATCATGTAACTGGGAGTTAATGTAGTTGGCACTTAGAATACCTACCTAAATCCATTTTTAGTTTCTTGAACATCCAATATTGGGGTAATGAGAAGGGAAATATGGGTCATTGACAATGTAATGTCCAGAAAATATGATTTTCAAATCAAATAGTTAGGGCTCTTGGGTTTTGATAAAAAATGAGAGATTAATAAATATAATATTTATTTATTTTTCTACATTTTATTAGATAAATTACAAAAAAAAATTCTCATATTATTTTCTAGAAACAAAATTAAAATTAATTCAAACAAATCATTATGATTCACACCTGAGAAGGATAATCTTTTCACATGAACAAATTCCCAAGAATGGTAAAGGAGCTTACCTGTTATCAATCACCATTAAATAAAATTGTATATGATAGAAGAACTTATTTATAATGTTCCTAGTAAAGATAAAAATGATGAGGAGTTACCAATATATTAGAAACAATTGAATGATTCCACAGAGGTTCAACATTTCATGTTATGACTCATGTCCAATGATATTTTGAAGCAGCATGAGGAAATGGGTTCATATAGGATGAGGTCTCACCTTCATGATATCTATGAAGATAAGGTGAGAAAAGAGAGGTCTTAGATCTCCAATACTTTTTTTTACAACTAATCTTATAGAGTCTTCACTAGTTGGGCCTCATGTATCAAAGCTTATCGGCTACACTTAATGCTTAGATATCTTAGGGATTAAATTCGAGGATGAGTTTCATACATATCTCATACTTTTATCACTTCCCAATACCTTCTCTTGTTTTATTGTTAATTACAATATGATTAATAATGAGAAGAGTCTTTTAGGGATATTTTCTTTTATTTTCCAAGTGGATAAGTACAAGGGGCATGATAAACTCTCGATACTTATAGTGAATATGAAAATGAAGAACAAAGCTAAGGGGCCCAAGACTCATTAACTTTCCGATGCCCTTGAGCATGATCCTTCCAAGAATAGAAAGATCCAAAGGAAAGTCAAGGAAAAGGAGGAATTATATTTTTCAGGTCGAATTCTAGGCCAGTAGTAGAGGAACTACATTCAGAAGCAAGGGAAACTAAATGTATGTTCATTATAGAGTTTAATCTTTCAATATATACACAATGGATATTAGACATAGCTTATAATTCTCACATCTATATACAAATGAAGGAACTAGTAGGTTTCAAAATATTTCAAGAGGATAGTTTTATCTACAATCTTTCAATTGTGCGAGGATGGATGTTCTAGCAATTAGTGACTACAACCATTCATTTCTAATGAGAGTGATTTTGGTTTTAAAATATTTTTATTATGTACTTACGGTGACCAGGAACATAATTTTTATATAATTCCTAGATGAAGATGGAATTATCTTCAAGTTTAAAAATTAAAGTTTTTTTATTTTACAATTTAAACATAAGTTATAGTATGATGCATTTAAATAATGGCCTTGATGTATTGAATTATAAAAACAATGTATTGGAAATTGATAACGAATATTATTCAAATGACTCATATAACACCTAGTTATGACATCATCATCTTGGTCATGTAAATGAGAAGACTTTGACAAATCCCTATCAATATAGTTATTTAGACTCTTCTCAGATAAAACCACTTGAATTATTTAATGTTTTTTACAGGGAAAAATGACCAAACCACTATTTGGTGGGTAGGGTGAAAGGCACATAGAGCTTTTAGTATAGGTACATATTGATGTGTGTGGACCACTTCAAGTCGAATCTAGAGAAGTATATTATTTAATCACAACTTTTACTATTGAATTGAGTTGATATGGATATTTATACTTGATGAGGTATAAGTACGAGACCATTGAGAAATTCAAGGAAATAATGAATGAAGTATAGAATTAAATTGGTTAGAAGAAGAAAAATCATCGATCAGATCAAGGTGGTGAATATATTAACCAATATTTTATTATCTTCTTATGGGAGTTTGGGATTCTATATCAACTCACTTCACCTTATACACCGTAGGGTATTGGTGTTAGTGAAAGGAGGAACCATACCTTGTTAGACATAGTGAAGTAGATAATGTGTCATGCAGATCATCCATTATTCTTTTGGGGATATGCATTACAAATTGTGGTGTAAACATTAAACAGAGTACCAACAAAATTGTAAAATGGAATTCCCTTCAAGGTATGGAGTGGAAATAAATCATCTAGTTCATGGAACATTGGATTCGATAAATCTATAAAAGAATTTGGTTTCATTAAGAACAAATGTGATCAATGTATTTATGACAGGTTTAGTAGAAATGAAGTCATTATCTTATTTGTATATGTTCATGACTTATTACTTGTTTGAAATGGCATACCAGTCTTACAGTCTGTTAAGGATTAGTTCAAAAAGTGTATCTTTATCAAGGAATTAGGTGAAGCATCTTATATTCTAGGGATAATGATCATTCATGGTAGATACAAGAGGATTATTGACATATGTAAATGTAAATATATTGAGAAGATGTTAATGATATATAGTATAGAACAATATAAGTGGGTATTCATTCTAGTTTCATATGGTTTGCATCTTTCTAAGAAAACGTATCCATTGAAACTAAAAGAGAAATAGAGAATGAGTAATATACCATATGCTTTAGTAATAATATTAATCATGTAAGCCATGTTTTGTATTAGACATGATGTTGCCTATGCATTGAGTATGGTAAGTAGATATCAAGAAAATCTAAGAGAACAGAATCAGTCTGCTAGTAAGTATATCTTCAAGTATCTAAGAAGAAATAAGGATATGTTATTCGAGTTTGGATAAGACGAGTTAGTCATCATGGGATATACTGAAGCAAGTTTTCAGTCAGATCTAAATGATCTGATGTCATAGTCAGGATATGTTTTATGTCCTAGTATAGGATATGTGAGATGGAAGAGTTCAAAGTATCCAGTTGTCACCAATTCTACATTGGATTATGAGTATATATTGTCTTATAAAGAATCCAAGGAAACCATTTGGATATGGAATTTTTTTCATTATCTTGATGTGTCACCTTGCAATAAATATCCTATCACATTGTATTGTGATATTACTATAGTAGTTTCTCTTATAAAAGAGCCAAGTTCATACCAAAGAACAATTGATATACTAAGAAAGTGTAACATATTGAGGAATTTTTATACAGGGGGTGAAGATACATTAATAATATTATAGATGTAAGAGAATGTGGTAGACCCCTTGACCAAAGTCCTATCTTAGTAAAATCATGAGAATCATGTGAGAACTATCAGACTGATGTTTTTTAGCAGTTTTCTCAAGTTCAAGTGAAAGTATATTGGATTCGTTCCCTAGAACGAAATTATTTGTAATTTATGATGTCCTTTATTCATAGTTTTTTCATATTAATAAATTTATTATCGCATCATGATTGTTATTTTTTGTAACATAGTATGTGATAACATCCTAAGAGTAGATGTCACTCTAACAGGTCAAAGAAGTTCCCTACAATGATGAGAACCTAGAAGTGTTACGACACTATTCTTAAATATATGTTCTATAGATGGATAATATCATTTTAGGGACACAAGTGATACAGTCTATTAGAGGTTGATACATATAAGACTTTGAGGAACCTTCACATGGTGAACGCCCTTTGGTAATATATAGTGTAGGGTATTATGAGAACAAGACCCACCAGTTGAAAATAAACATTTATATGTTTCATTAAATATTCCATTATTTTTACATGTTTATTGATCCTTATACATTAATATTGTTATTAATGAGTATTATGAGTCATGTACATTTATTTATTGATGAAAACTATTATGATATATATTAATGGTGTGGTATGATACATTGGGTGCATCATTGGAAATATTGCATTAATGAATAACGATAGAAAGAATTTTCCTTTCTATTCTTTAACAAAAGTTTATATCTTAATCCATTTTATGTAAATGATATAGCCGAAATAAATATCTATCCATGATATTCTATAAGTAAGTTAAATTTATGAGAATCCAAATAAAGATACATCGCGCAAATAGGTTGATGGAACCATTATGCAACCAACTTGATTAGATATGTCATTATAAAGGGATTTTATTACACATTAATAATATATATGAGGCCTTATGTCATTGAGGTATTAAATTATTTCATTATGGGTGCCTTGGCATGTTTCTCGATGCTAACCTTGGACCTTAGGCTACATCACCTAATTCCAATGTGAAAGAGGCCTAGAGGGCCACATACTAAGTTGATCCAAAATCTAAATTAAATAATAATATTATAATTTTTTATTTAACAAGTTGAGTAAATATTAATTCCACACATGGTTTAATAATTATTCATGTTTAATTGATCGCATATATTTCACCACTAGTTATTTACAATAATATAATGTGTGAAAAATATTTAAAAAATATTTAATTTCTATTTAGTGAATATAATATTTATTTACTTATATCGAAATAATGCATTGATATTTATATAATTAATAAATAGTCATTATTTTTTTCCTGGTAAATACTGTGGAGGAATGGAAAACGAGTTTAATTGTCTAGTGGTAAATAATAAATATTGAATATTATTTAGCTAAATAATATTTAATTTAATTCAAAAGTTAATCGCATGTCGAGAAATAATAATAATATTATTATTATTATTTGACATGGGGTTCTACAAAGATTAAATAAATAATAAATTTAACTTGTACAATTATTTTATTTTAACCATACATGTATATATACCCAATTATATTATTTTCTAAGAGATCCAATTCATTTTTTTGGTTTTTCAAAATGTATTTAGAGAATCCTATCAAGAGTTAGAAAAACCCCTTATCTTAGAACACTCCTAAGAATGAATATTGATATTCCTCCACTTAGAACTCTCAAGGAAAGTGAGATCAAAGATAATGATTTGGAAGTGGTTCTTGAGAAGGTCAAAAGACGAGGACACAGGTGATAGGATCTGTCATGCTACCATCCAGAGATTAATATGACTAAATTCAGAGATTTGTAGAATATTTTTGGATAACCACTGGATATAATCTTTTCTTGTTACCTATGATGCAATAATAGTACAACAAATACATACTTTCAGATCCATCAATGAAGAAAGAATTCAAATAGGGTAATTCTTTAATTAATTAAATTTATTATAAATAATATGTGATGATCCTCTATATGGTTTCAGTTTTCTATCCCTTTTAAATATTCTTTGATTTAATTACATTTATCATGATATTCAACATTTTGTAAAATATCATATTAATCATCGATCGTAAAGAAAAAAAGTTGGGCATGACAAATTGCACGCTTTTGTTGCGCCCGTACCCTTTTCTAAGTAACACTACCATACCCTAAAATGCATCAACATGCCTCTACCAATTTCCACTAACAACTATAGTTACAAAAATTCAACCATATCCAAATACTATACCATAAACCAACTCACACTTCTAATACAAAACAACCACTTTAATACATACAATACCAATTTTTGGTCACATGGTTATCTAATTTCTAGGTTTACCTTTTCCTGACCATATTATGATTTTTATGTCATTAATTTCCCATTTTCAAAAATAATACATTATAACCATCACCCATGTTTAATTTTTTATCATTACAAACTCATTCATACCATTTTTATCATTGATATAACATACCATTTAATTCTATCCTACACCATTACAAGTTTATCATTACTAACCGTATACTATTATTATGAGGATACTGTAAGCATCGCCATACGAGAATCCCCAAAAATACACATATACCTTACCATAAGAAACAATAAAAAACCATACACAAACACCAAATTTCAAAAACCACTATCCGCCATAAATTCTATCATTAAATTATTCTAATTATATTTATTTACCTTCTCAAGCATGGGTGATAATTCAACCAACTAGATTTTCAAACAACCGATAATTACCTTCTATAATTACCTAACATTTTATAGATAGGTGATTATAGTGATATGATTTAGTAAAAAACAAGTTAATATGGTAACTACCATAATTTATTAATATGGAAATAAACAAATCATTATCATAAAGAATTAATAAGAACCCAGAATAGAACTTATGAATTAATCCCCTTCCCGCTAATTTTTTGTAGTACAGTTGATTATATTTCATTTAGATTATTACCAATATCCTCTCAAGGAAAAAAACCATGATAAACCCATGTTTCATATATAAAATAATATAGTTCTTTAATCCCCTACCTCAATAAAATATTTCTAAATCTCCATGGAAGTCCTAAGTGGGTAATAGATGATCACCAATTGAAACTTAAAATTGAAAACCTCAACAATCATTGAAATCGTGATTCTAATTAATATATTTATAAAATTACATTAAAACAATCCACAAATATAGCTGATGAAGCCTTATTCGGATGAATAATGAATAAAAAACCAATAAGAAAGGAGGGGGTCTCACCCCAGATCAGCACTTATCAATCCATCAATGCCAAGGTTTAATTCTAAGAAGGGAGGGCTTAAAGACCCTCCAGATTTTCTTAAGATGTTTTCCTAGATTCGAGCAACGAAAATGTGGAATGATATAAATAAAAATGGAACTTGATTCTTATAATCTAGTTGTAAAACCCCCATTAATAGAAATACACATACCTTAACACCATGAATTTTCTAGGAACCCCCCAATTCTTAGCATGATAAGGGTATTCACACCCTATAATCTTTGAGTTAATCAACCTCTTATTTCAATTTCCTCTAATTCTATAAATTATAAAAACATTCACACCATGAATGAGCGTATCACGCCATGAATTCCCCCTGTGGCAGAACTGCCAATATCTTGCACCCCAATATTCATGTAAAAAATAAACACAAATAGAAATAGGCCAATTTTTTTAGAGGCATTCATTCTGAGACATAAGATTTATGTATTGAACCACCCCTTACAAAACTTTAACCTCTAAACCATCCATCCTTCTCCAAGACTCCTCTCAAATCCTCCATCAGAAAAAAAAAATGATGTAACAAGTTTGGAGATTCTAGAACATTACATTATATACATATCTAATGATTCTCATCCTTTAGAATCAAAACCAACCCTATAATAAAACATTATCCACTTAAAACCACAATCACACCCTTAAGAGATACCACTCAAAAAATAATGGCACAATCAGTGAAATATAATAGAAAGGGAATATATACAATTCCAAAAATCATTTTCAATCAAAATAATACTACACTGAAAACAATTAATACTTAAAATATTAGAATATCGAGTAGATATTTCCAACTAAATTTCCTAATAATTCCCCTATAAACTACCATACCTCAATAAGACACAAAAAAATGAAATAACTTTCCTATACAGTAATTTATTTCAATGAACCTAAATCTCCACTAACCCGTCCAAAAAATCACATCACCCTTGATATCCAACTCTCCTAATAAAATGATGTGGGATTCATAATAAAGGTAATAAAGAAGTTTTGAGACATGAAATACCTCATGACTTTTATCTATCTATATTGGAAGAACCGACTGATATGCCACCTCTCCAATACACTCCAACACCTCCATAGGTATGATAAATCGAAAAGATAGTTTATTCACTTGAATGAACCTCCACTTTCCACGATGATGGGAATCAATAATGAAAATATGGTCTCTAGCCTCAAACTCTAATAGAATCTTCCTCTATTATGAATATGAATTCTAAAGGTCCTATGTTGTCTTTATCTAATTCTGAATCATATAGATCTTCTCAATCGTACTTTTCACCACATCCTAGACCTGAAATTTAAGAACCTAGATCTTCTTTTCAGGTATGTCTTTCTCTTTTCTGGTGTTTTTGAGAAAAAGAAGAGTTTCTGGAAATATTTTCAGTACACATCGTGTACTCAGTTTCCACACTTAGCTGTGTGTTGTCCGTGTAACAACCAAGCACACAACCGTGTGTGGTGACCAGGAGGCTGCCTAAAGCAGGGCCCAGTAAGGGCATGTACACGTCGTGTACATATAAAGTACCCACCGTGTACTTTTTTTCATTAAACGGACTGAGGTTGCATCTAATTGGCAGAAGCATCTTCTTCTTAAGATTTTTCGATCGAGAGCATTTATACGGCGTTGATCTTTCCCCGAGCCCCCGATCGAGAATATGTTCTCCGATTCAACCACCGTCGATTGGGTTAGGATCGCCACAGTAATCTCTTCCTTCTTCTATATCATCTTCTCTTGATTTATCCTCTTTCTCAAGTTATCATTATTTGAACATTTTAGATGTTTTTATAGATCTAGCATGTTATAGGTTGATCCAAGGGATGACACTAGGGTATATCGATCTCACGACACCGAGGTAGGTGGTTTCTGCCTTTCCATAGAAAGTCTTTGAGTTATATGTGAAAAAGTGAAAAATACTCTTGAATGGGGTATTGTGTGTTTATGGTGTTAACCACCTTTTGTTTCCTACAATGCCTAGTTTGAATGCATGGTGATTAATTGTTGATATTAGGGTTATATTTTCTAAGATGTGAATGTTTTTCCCATGTTTGCTTGTTTTGACCGTTTGGTCTCGCTTTGTTAGTTAGGCTGTTTTGTTCCTTTCTCGTGCCTAGTATTGTAGGATGGAGGGTTTATTTATATCTGAAATTCTATTATGTGTTGTAGATTGTTTATCCAAGTAGTCATAATGGTCTAATTTGGCTGCTTATTATCATTTACGCAAGATTGTTTTACACGGGGCTACGAGAACTTGGTGTAGTGAGACCATAGGGGAAATTGACGTTGAGGGATTTTCAATAGTGTCTTTTATAATTATCATGTTGTGATACCATAGGGGGGATTTATTTTGAGTGCTCCCTCAGATTGTTTATGGTTACGTTACAAGACCACAAGAGGAATTGACGGTGATTGCTTCCTCAGAGAGTGTTCAATCACACTTGACTATAGGGGGTATTGATGGTATGTGCTTCCTAAGAGAGTATTTTTTATATATTTCCTTGTATGGTAAACCAAAGGGGTTAGGCTATGAGAACTACAAATAGGGTTGCTTGTTTTTGTTTTGGTCGATTAATTTCTTAAAATTAATGTTTGTAAATGGAACTGTAGGACTGTTTACTTTTGAGTACTTCCTTGTTTACTAATTCATTTTTCTTATCACCTTCCATATATATTCACTGACTATTAGACATAGATCTTTCGGGTGGTTTCCTACTGGGATTAGTCTCACACCCTATTTGGGTCATGATTTTGGGCCCAATTAGATTATATTGTTGTAGGTATAGATAAGGGAAAGCGTCCTTCTACTTCAGGTACTTGATTGATGAGGAGATGGAGAGAATGGGACCAAGCTGAGGCTTGCGATGCTGCTAGAGATTTTTTGTTTTCTTTTATACTTTAGTTTATTACTGTTTTCTAGTATTGTGACATGTTTGGCTGCTTTTGTAGACATATGTATCATTCATCATTTATATATGTGGGCTCCAGTTGTTTATTACTTCTGCTGTTTACTTATTTCATGTTTTACTGCTTCTAATATTACTATCTATATTAATTACAATGTGTTACTCTTCCAAGGATGGGATAGTCTCTCCATTATCCCACCCAAGGCCCTCATTGTTAGTCATCATCCTCTAGAGTTTGGGGAAATTCCCTTGAGGCCATGTGACCAACTAGGTATGGGGCGCCTCTGGGTGGCTTCTGGAACCAGGACGTTACAAATTGGTATCATAGGAATTATTTTCTTCGTGACATACTGTTTGGAGCCTATATCCATGGATATGAAGAAATATGTACTTAGTAATGATTTGTTCCTGGTAGTAGCTAACCCGTGTACAGGGAAAATCTAATTCACCTCGTTATTGTAATTATCTGGTTTTTTAATTTTACAGTTGATTATATTTCACCATTGGGTGATTCACATGTTTTGTGCTATTATCGTTGGTATTATTGAGGTTTTATTTCCATTGCAACCTGATGAGACAAGGGTATTCCATCTCATGCTTCATATAGGCACTTTCTAGGGATCACATGTCATGCATTCTTTCCATGTCATTTAGGGTGCATTAGTGATTTCATGTTTTTGTGATAGATGTTGTGCTAGATATATAAGATGTTGTGATAGATGCCTTGATAGAATACCTGCTATTTGATAGGGTATTGGTTTGTGTAAGGTTTTGTTTTAATGAATATCAAACTTTGGTTCTTTAGGTGTTATTGGCCCTCATGGATCGTAATTTGGTGGATCATTGTATTGTTATTCTTTGTGTATGACATGTATAAGATTACAAGATTTGATTCTCTGGGAGTATGGTCCCTCAAAGATTAGAATTTAGCACTTTAATGTTCGTTTCAGTGTTTTTCTGGGCTTTTGGAGTAGTTTATGAGGCTTACTATCTGTAAAAACCTAGAATACACTGCTTGTAATGATGAATACACACCATGTGTCCTTTTTTCAGGAAGGAACTATTTTTCTTAAGTACATTCCATGTATTTTATGTACATGTTGTCTAGTCTCTAACTGTTTCACTGGCTGTGTGGGCATAGACGCAGGGTTGGGAAATCATGGAGGGAAATGTCGGGTACCGGATGTATACATCGTGTTGTGGAGACCATGTGTCAACCCATGTGACTAATGACATGGATGGATAAAACCTAGGTTATACACATCGTGTCAATATTTAACACGTTGTGTAGTGTGAACCTTATATCCGGACGTGTAATGAACAGCACGGGGTAGTGAAATATTTCTAGTACATGTCGTGTCCATTTGGAACATGCTGTGTAGAGTAAGCCGTGTAACCGGATGTGTAACTAACAACATGGGTTAGTGAATTTTGTCTAGTACATGCCATGTCTGGTGCTAAAACGCCCTATAGACTTGTTCTAGGAGAATCGTGTGGCTTAGACATGTATAAGAACTTAGGTAGGGGAAGAGGATTCAAGTACACATCGTGTGTTAGGCCAACGTGCCATGTGTATGGGGTGTTAAATGTCCTGGGTTGACAAAAGTACACACCCATTTGAAGTATTAAAGGAACACATCATGTAGGCATTATATACACCGTGTATCCATGTTTTGATAAAAACATGAATTCTTTATTTCTCTTGTTCCCTTATTACACTTCTAAGTTTCAGTCCTTGTTAATCATGGTCTATGGTGTGTGCTTGACCTTGCTGAGTCATTCCATAGAGACTTCATCTAGTTGTACGCTAGTTTCAAGGTAGTGATCAGACACAGGATATGGCTGATCAGGGACTACCTATAGATCCTCCAGTTCCAGTCTTGGCACCAGTCGTCATTCCGAACACAGGTGTTGATGCACAGTTCAGAGAGGGCATTATGAGGATGACCCAGACCATCCACGGAGCACCATCTCCTACCCCGTCGATAGCAGAATTGATGTGGGTCTTTCAGTAGTATCATCCTTCCATATTGATAGGGAATGGAGGACCCCAAGCTGCAGAGTCGTGGCTAGAAGCCATGATGATGATCTTCGAGCATATAGAGACTCCTCCGGAGAGGAGGGTCAAGTTTTCTATATATATGCTTCGGTATTCTACCCATAGATTTTGGGATGTGATATCACAGGCGAGACACCAGCAAAATATGGCTAGGGAAGAGTTTTAGCTTACCTTCTACGACTAATTATACCCGGATACCTTGAGGGCCGATCGAGCCCAAGAGATCATGAGTCTGGAGAAGGGTACTCTTTCTATTATGGAGTATTCTTCCCGCTTCAGAAAGCTACAGTGATTTACACCATTTTTAAATAAGAGACAAGTTATTCCTAGAAATGAAGTTTGAGGATGGTCTCAGGCATGATATCTGATCTCAGGTGAACATCTTCATGTTAACTTCTATCACTTCTATTTTCAACCAGGTGTTGATCACAGAACGTAATCTAAGGGATTCTGAAGTTTTGGGCCATGATAGATCCGGACCCTAGTATCATGGGTTGGGAAGAGTTATAGCCCATATTGCTAGTCTATATCTATATGACCATGGGACTTAACCGATGGACTTTCCTTTAGTGGTGGATTATTTCATAGAGGTCTTTCCAGAGTAATTTTCAGGTTTTCCTCTGGATAAAGAGGTAGACTTCTCTTTTTTTCTTGTTCCAGGATTGTCACTGGTGTCAATTAATCCTTATATGATGGCTACGTGAGAGTTTTATAATCTCAAGAAGTGGTTGGAGGAGTTATAGGAAAATAATTTCATCCAAACCAGTACTTCTCCTTGGGGTTCACCTATCCTATTTGCGAAGAAGGTGGATGGTACCCTCAGACATTGTGCAGATTATTAGAAGTTGAACCAGTTGACAGTCAATAATTGATATCCCTAGTAGAGGATTAATGATCTCTTCGATCATATTCATGGAGCTCAGGTGTTCTCGATGATTGACTTGAGGTTCAGTTACCATCAGTTGTGCGTTAGACCATCAGATATACCTCTTACAGCCTTTTGGAGTAGTTATAATCTATAAGTGTATACGGTTATGCCATTCTGTCTCACGAACTCTCCTGCAGTTTTCATGGAACTGATGAACCAATTCATCCATCCATTCTTGGATTCTTTCATGGTAGTCTTCATGGATGATATCTTGGTGTACTCTCACACTCGACATGACTATGCCACCCATATTGAGATCATTTTGAGTAAACTGAGAGAGCATCATTTATATGCTAATCTCCCAAAACGAAACTTTTGGATCAACCAGATTCACTTCTTGGGTCATGTTATCTCGAAGATAGGAGTACTAGTAGACCCAGATAAAGTGAGAGCAGTAGTTTCTTGGGAGCAGCCAAAGAACTTCTTTGATGTATAGAGTTTTCTAGAACTATTTGGATACTACAGACATTTCATATAGTACTTTCCATGCATAGTAGTGCCACTGACAGGCCTAAATAAGAAGGGTTCAATGTTCTTGTTGTCATATTCTTGTGAGTCAGCCTTTGAAGAGCTGAAAGGGAGGTTGACTTCAGCACCGATACTATTATTTCCAAAGCCGGGTAAAAGACATACTATGTATTGTGATACATTAGGTATCAGGCCAGGATCTGTGCTTATGTAGGGTGAAAGAGTCATTGTGTATGAGTCTCAGCAGTTGAGCCCACATGAGAGGAATTACACAATGCACGATCTCAAGTTGGTTGTAGTTGTTCATGCTTTACGTTGTTGAAGACACAATCTTCTGGGAGAGAATTTTGTGGTTTTCACTGACCACAAGAGTCTTAAATATATCTTTATTCAGTGTGATCTAAATTTGATATAGTGAATGTGGTTTGAGTACCTTTAGTCCTTTGGCTTTGATCTTTCCTATATGCCTGGGAATGGCAATGCATTAGTTGATGCATTGAGTAGGAGGACATAGATACATGCAATTCAGGAATCCTGTAGTGAGTGGACTCTTATGGATCTTTCCTCTGATATGCATTTGGAGGTTCATAACAGACAGGGGCATACTTTCCTTTCTTTTTTGGCTGTTACCTCTTCTCTTCTTTATCGAGTGTGAACGAGGGAGCTATCAGACTCTGAAGGCCTAGTCTTATGGGAGAGTGTGTCAGGATAGGACCTTATTCCTAGATGGACCATAGGCGAGGATGAGATCTTGCATTTCCAAGGGGTGTATGGGTGCCAAAATACATACGCGAGGAGCTGATGTAGGGCATTCATTCCTCTATTTGTGCAGTTCATCCTGGTGTCACCAAGATGTATTGTGATATACACTGTCAGTATTGGTGGCCAAGTATGAAGACAGATGTTGCTAGTTTTTTCATGAGGAGTTCCACCTGTCAGCAGGTAAAGGTGGAGCATTAGTGACCAGTAGGGCTTTTGCAGCTATTTCCCATTCCCATGTGGAGATGGAATGATGTTGTGATTGAATTCATGATAGGTTTTCTAGTGTCTCCATAAGGAAATGATGTAGTATGGGTTGTCATTGACAGAATCATGAAGGTTGTTCACTTATTTCTGATCATGGATACCTTCAGGGTTGATGAGCTAGGAAGATTGTTTATCCGAGAGATTATACGTTTACATGGAGTTCCACACTCCATTGTTTTAGACAGGGACACACATTTTATTTCTCGAGTTAGGAAAGGGCTACATAAGGCTTAGGTCACACAGGTACTTTTGAGTACAGCTTACCATCCATAGAAAGATGTCCAGTCCAAGCGTACGATTCAGGTTCTTGAGGAAATACTTTGAGCATGCAACCTGGATTTTGGAGGTTCTTGGGATAAACACATACCTCTTGTGGAGTTTGAATATAATAATAGTTTTCAAGAAACAATTCAGATGGAACCTTACGAGGCTTTGTACAGTATGTTGTATCGATCACCCTTATGATGGCTAGAGGTATGAGAGGAAGCTATGTTGGGTCCTCATCTTGTCCAAGAGACCACAGAGCAGATAGATTTGATTCGGAAGAGTATGGAAAATGCACAGTCACGAAAGAAGTCTTATGATGATTAACGAAGATGACCTCTAGAGTTTGATGTTGGAGATCAGGTGTTCCTACGTGTTGCACTGAGGTTGGGACACAGGAGGATTAAGAGACTGCATAATATTTTGCTATGGTACGTCGGGCCATTTGAGTTGTTGGAGAGAGTTGGGCCGATTTTCTATCGGTTACAGTTACCTTAGAGGTACCAAGATATTCATGACATCTTCCACGATTCTCAGCTTCAATGTTACTTCTCAGACCAGCCTCATGTTTTCCAACCTGAGCAGGTTGAGCTCGAAGTGGATGCATCTTTGGAGGATCATCCTATTCAGATTGTTGATTGAAGTGTGAAGGTTATCTGTGGATGGTCTATTCCTTTGGTAAAAGTGCTAAGGGAGCATAGGCAAGTATAGTATGAGACCTGGGAGAGGGAGGCCGATGTACAATCACAGTGGCTGGATCATTTCAAGGATTCTTCTTTTATACTGCCTTGCATGGGATATTCGAAGACAAATTTTTTTAAGGGGAAGTTTGTAAGATCTGGGATCTTCTTTTTAGGTATTTTTTTCTCTTTTTTGTGTTTTTGAAAAAAATATGAGTTCTTGGAAATTTTTGAAGTACAATCCATGTACTTATATATACACGTCGTGTACTCAGTTTCCACATGTAGTCGTGTGTTGGTCGTGTAATAACCGAGAACACAAATGTGTGTGGTGACCTAGAGGCCGCCTAAAGTGAGGACCGTTAAGGTAAAGTACATGACATGTACTTATAAAGTACACACCGTGTACTTTTTTTCATTAAATGGACCAGGGTTGCGTCTAATTGGAAGATCTGTCTTCTTATTTTCCTTTTTCGATCGAGAGTGTCTGTATGTTGCCAATCTTTCCCTGAGACCCTAGTCAAGCATTTTTTTCTAATATGACCACCATCGATTGTGTTGGGATAACCATGGTATGCTATTTCTTCTTCTAGAGCTTCGTCACTTGATTTCTCCTCTTTCTCATGTTATCCTCGGTTGAACAATTTAGAATTTTTTGTATATCTACCATGTTTTAGGTTGATCCAATGGCCGACGTCGGGGTATATGGATCTCACAACATGAAGGTAGGTGGTTTGTGCATTTCCATATATTATCTTTGAGTTATTTGTGAAAAAAGTTCCCAATACCCTTGAATGGGGTATTGTGTGTTTATGGTCTTAACCCCGTTTTTTTGCCGATTATACCTAGTTTGATTTAATAGAGGTTAATTGTTGATATTAGGGTTATCTTTGCAAAGATGTGAATGTTTTTCCCATGTCTTCTTGTTATAAATGTTTGGTTTAGATTTTCCAATTAGGCTGCTTTGTTTCTTTCTCATGCCTAGTATTGTGGGATGGAGTGTTTATTTATATTTGACCTACTATGATGCGTTGTATAATGTCTAGCCAAGTAGTTCTAGAGGTTTACTTTGGCTGTTGATTATCGTTTATGCATGATTTCTTTACACAGGGCTGCGGGAACCCGGTCTAGTGAAACCATAGGGGAAATTGACGTTGAGGGCTTTCCCAGAATCATTGTTATAATTTTCATCTTTTGATGCCATAGGGGTGATTTATATCGAGTGCTCCCTCAGAGTTTCTATAGTTACATTACGAGACTATAGGAGGAATTGATGGTGAGTGCTTCCTTAGAGAGTCTTTTGTATATCATTCTTTTTATGGTAAACCAGAGTGGTTAGGCTATGAGAACTACCCAAAGGGTTGCTTGTTTTTGTTTTGGTTGATTAATTTCTTAAAAGTAGTGTTTGTGAATGGAACTGTGGGACTATTTACATTTTATTACTTCCTTGTTTACTGCTACCTTTTCATTGTCACCTTCCATATATATTCCCTGACTATTAGGCATAGATCTTCGGGGTGGTTTCCTACTAGGATTAGTCTCACACCATATTTGGGTCATGATTTTGGGCCCAAATAGATTATATTACTACATGTATAGATAAGATAAAGATACCTTCAACATCAGGTACTTGATTTCTGGGGAGCTGAAGAGTATGGGACCAAGCTGAGGCTTTCGATGCTGGTGGAGATTTTCTGTTTTCTTTTAAACTTTTTTTATTACTATTTTCTAATATTGTGACTTGTTTGGATGCTTTCCTATACAAATGTATCATGCGTCATTTATATATGTGGGATCCAGTTTTTTATTACTCCCGTTATTTACTTATTGCATGTTTTACTACTTCTGGTATTACTATCTATTTTACTTATGTTGTGTTACTCTACCAATGAGGGTATAGTTTTCCTGTTATCACACCCAAGGCCCTCATTACTAGTCGTCAGCCTCTAGCATTTGGGGAAATGTTCTTGATCCCATGTGACCAACCGGGTACGGGGCACCTTTGGGTGGCTTTCGGAACTGGGATGTTACATGAACTACCAACTCCCCAACCTCTATCCTATGAAATGAATATTGATAATATTTCCTATAAAATTCCTAAAATTGGGATATTATTACAGATGAGTGATATATGTTATTATAATAATACACTACCAAATGTCGTTTCTTCACCAATGATCCTCTGAATTCCATGATGTAAGACCACAAAATTTCCTCCATCATCTAGAATATAGAAACTCAGATAATAATAGAGTAATATTTTATCATATTTATTACTATTTACTAATTACATTGTAATAAAAATAGACACTATGTTAAATATATTATATAATAAATCTAGTTTTATGGATAAAAATCACAATTGTCTAAAGAGGTAGTTTTACTGCCTTTTAATGGCGCAGTTGTTCTAAATATGGTTTGTGTCACTTCTATAAATTATATTTAAAAAAATAAAATTATTATTTTAAATACAAATATCAAATTTTAAATTTGATGAATTTTTGGTAATTTTTGATAAGTTTTATGTTTTGATGAATAGTTAAAAAATAATGCATTTTAATTAAAAACTAATTTTTCATAAAATTTATTTACAGTGTTAAATTATATATTTCAATTGGTTTAAAATATAATTAAATAATTTATTTATCATTTAAAATAATTTAGTACACTGGAATCAATTTCATATTTAAATTGGATATAAAAATTTTATGAACATTTGAACATTTTTACTTTAAAAAATTTATTTTCTCTTTTCGTCAGTGAGATTAATTTTTAATTTATTTCTACCAATTATGTGTTTTTAATTTGGAAAAATTGATTAAATATATTTAATATTAATGTACAAATTATTTACATATGTACCTTTTATTTTTTGACATTGTGAATAGTAACTTTAGTAATGTTTTTTATTACCACAGTTAAGGGTAAATCTGGTAATTAAAGGTAAAAATAATTTTATAATATTATTAAATTATCCAAAAACTTGTCTTAATTTTATTAGATGATTTTTTTTATATAAATAATTACTTAGGATTTTATTATATCATTTTTAAGCCGCTTGGGTGAGAGTATGACATTTATAATACTATATTCAAAAGAGAAGTCAATTTTGTCACACCCTTGTTTTTAACAAGTAAAATATTTTTAGTATGGGGTTATATAAGAGATATGTTTGAAAATAAATAGTATTTATTATTATAAAATAATTACATACATCATGGATATTTATTTGTAATTTTTATGTACAAAATAATTAAATTAAATGATCACATAATGATGATGTAGTAATTGTTTAGTTAATGAGAGAATAAAATAAATGATATTATAAATATTAAAGAGAATTATAATTTGATATAATTGATGTCATACATAAATCTTATAGATATGTTTGAAATATTATGGATTATTCAATATATTGTTTTCTAGTATATCATGTTTTTATGATATTTTTAATAAGTCTACTAATGAATTGTGTCGAAATTGACATTAATGATATTTTAAAATACATAATATTATATTAAATTATATAAAATTAAATAAATATAAAATTTATCCAAGTAATTGGGATAAGTCCTAAAATTTCATAAAGAACTCATTTATTGGTCATTTTTCATGTTATTGTAATTATATTAACCCTCAAAGTATATATTACGTGATAACACAATAATAGTTAAAAGTGTAAAATAAGGCTTAAAAAAGATAAGGATTAAAAAATAATAAAAACCTATATAATTTAAATTGGGTGAATATATTTCAACCCATCTTCATCATATCATCGACATAACTAAATTTGGATCCATTTGGGATATAAAATTAATTTATATTAATTTAATAATTTGAAGAATTCCAAGAGTGCCCCTCCCCTTTCATATAATAGGTCAATACTTATTATAATTTATTCAAATATTAGAACCAATTTGGATTGAACAATATCTACCTAAATACCTTCCTAGTATCCCTCCCCATATTATATAGCTCTTATTTTAGGAAGAACACTAACCTTAGAGGTGGGTATATATGTTACTCAGTTTCACCATAGAACTTGTACCGATTAGGTGGCTCTAGGGAAATGGAAAATAATGATGGGTTCGGGATTTTTCCCAACCCATGCTATGTATTTATAATTTTAAATTTTTATTTTTTATATAGCTTTAAATTTCAAACATGATACTTTAGACCAATTATATGGGCCTGTTGATATGTGATTGTTTTATTGGGTATATCCACATGTACTTTAATGGATTCATATTTTGGGCCTTATGTGATGTTTGTGTGATATGGAATAAATTTTATGTTGTTGTCTTGGATGCCTAGAGTTTTATCCTGAGATCTCTATGTTGATCCATGTAAGAATATTTGCGAGTTTGGGATTTGATCTCAGGTCTATATAGGACACCCCAAATGCCATTGGTCCCTAGGATTCCTAGGATCTATCCACGTAGGTTGTGGGATTTTATTATGGTCAATGTTATTTTGATGATATGTCAATTTCACCCCAAGTAATCGGCTAATAAAGAATGATTAAGTTGTGTGCTTCTGATCAGGATGAATAGGGTTCCTGGATCAGAATATTTATCATGGTAACGTAGGGATATTTTTATTTCAATGTCTTCCTAGGATTCCCAAGGACTACCTTTGAGAAATTATTTACACTTGGAGTTTGTGGAGATTCTAAAGATTCATGGGATATGGATGTTAGGATTTTTATAATGATATATTTGAATTCTTGATACTATGCATCAAGGATTCGTGGGTTACACCATAAGATCTGAATTTTTATATGGTTGAAACAGCCATCGTAACATGATGAGAGACACCCCAACATTGGTTAAAGAAGTTATAGTTAATTAGGGTCTCAAGTATGATGATAAAAACCAGTTACTAGTACTAGGGTAGTACATGGTTCCATGAATGGTTAGGTTAGTGTGGTCATCATGTTGTGATCAGTGATTCCTAGACACTATCTAAAGTATGTAGGATGGTGGTTATTTATATTTCCATTGTTCAATTATTTATTTTCGTGTAGTATGTCACATTCACATACACTTCATTTTCTGGATATGTATGAGATCATGTTGTTGGTTCCCTACTAATATATGTACTCACACCCTAATCGAGCATCCATGACACTAGGGTACCCAAGCATATCTTTCACTTATTGTAGGCAGTTGTTGGTTAGGGGCTTGGTGGGATATTTATTATCGATTTGAACATCTTGAGTGTGATGGGAGAATGAGACTAAGTTGAGTCTCAAGTATTTATTTTGGCCTCGTTCACTTTTAGTTTACTTTTTTATTCTGTTTTTTATTTGTATATGTGATTAGCCTATAGGGAGATTATCCTTATATGATTGTATTTCTTCTGCATTGCATATAATTACTAATTGGGTAGTTTTATTTATCCAGTTTACTCTGATGTTTATTTTTGATATATGATTCTTTTTTATTTTATCAATTATTATTCACTATGATCAAGGTTTATAGTATCCTCAACATATTACCATAGAAACTCACTACTAGTTGGTAGCCTCTGGCATATGGGGAGGCATTCATGAGGTCTTGTCGGAATCCATATCTATGGTATCATTTGAGTGGTCTCTAAGCTAGGGATATTACAAAGTGGTATCAGAGGGTGATTTTATCCCTATATTGCTATTTCATGTTTTTGGTAGACCATGGTTATTGGAAAGTTTGAGAGCCTCTAATCGATATCATATTGATGTGTTGAGAACACTTATACAAGTACGAAGTTTAGTTTACCAGAGATTTGTTACTGATGTTATTTCCATTTGAGGTTATGGTTTTATATGATTTTCACATTGAGTGACTCACATGGATGTTTGAGTTTCATTATATATTATTGGTTTTCGGCTCCATCCCATTGGAAGGATTTTAGTGGTTCGATTTATAGAGGTAAGAGGTGTCTTATTTGTCATATCAGTAACATAGGATTCCCATGGAATATAGGTCTACTAAAGTTATATTTCACTGATAATTAAGGCTCATTTTGTCAAAGTGTGAAGGACTACTCATATAAATTTTTTTGATATATGTACTTGGTGAAATTTTATTTATTTTGGATGACTTTTAGATTTATTTTCTTTATATGGGAAGACATTTGAATCTATAATGAGATGCTTGATGATGAGGTTGAAAACAAATTTTGTGTGCAAAAGAGGTGTAGTGACCCTGGTGGGTCATTATGGAACTGGATTCCTAATAATGAACCCCATGTGGGTCATGTGATGTGGGCAGTCATATGAGTAGGTATGGAACTGGAAGGGTGCATGATTTTGAAGTGGATTTCCAAGGAATCTCATTGTATTATGAGACAAACATTCCATGGAGAATGTTCAACCTCATCGTAATTACGTATGACTCATGAGATTATGAATTGAGTGATGTCACTACGGGAAAAATGGGTATTTGCGACGGGTTATTTGCGACGGGATTTATTCCCGTCGCAAATAGCCCTGTTAAAAACTTATTTGCGACGAGGGTATTTCCCCATCGCAAATAAGTAGCCTTTTGCGACGGGATAGCTTTCCCTGTCGCAAAAGGACTGGCGCGCTTTGCGCGCCAAATCACGGGAAACATATTTGCGACGAGGGAATATTCCCGTCGCAAATAACCGGCGGCGGTAAAAGGTATTTGCGACGGGAATATTCCCCCGTCGCAAATATTATGTCGGCAGGTGGTTATTTGCGACGGGACCCGTCGCAAATAACTATTTAACCGTTGACCGTAATAAATGATGGCTAAGGTATTTGCGACGGTACCCGTCGCAAATGGACCCGTCGCACATAATCTAACCTATAAATACCCCCATCCGTTTTTTTCAAATCATTCTCAAACTCCATCTTCTTCTTCTCTGAAAATTTTATTTCTACAGTTTAATTTTTTTCTCCGGAGTTGATATTGAAGTTTTGAAGAATGATCAGAGATCAACCTCAGATCAATTTTCAAGGTATTTATATTCATTTTAATTTAATATTTATTTTTAATTTTTTATTAGTTTCAATTATTCTTAATTAGTTGTAATTTAATTATGTTTACATTGTTTTATTAGTTAATAAATTTAAATTATTAGTATTGTTCATAGTTAATGGTAATTAGGAATAATTAGTAAAAAAAATAATTAAGAATAAATATTAATAATTAGTAATAAATACCAATAATTAGGAATAATAATTTTATTACATTATTAGTATATTTTATTATTAATATTAAAATAATATAATTTTTTATATATATACAATTCTCTTTTCATCTGTGTGTTTGCTGTCTCCAAATGTATTATTTGTATGTGGAGATAGAAAACACACAGATGAAAGAAGAAATGTATATAAATTAGAAAATTATATTATTTTAATATTAATAATAAAATATACTAATAATGTTATTATTCATAATTATTGGTAATTATTCATTTAATTACTAATAATTAGGAACAATTACCAATAATTATCAATAATTAGGAATAATTATTAATAATTAGTAATAATTACCAATAATTAGTAATAATTACCAATAATTAGTAATAATTACCAATAATTAGTAATAGTTACCAATAATTAGTAATGCTTACCAATAATTAGTAATAATTACCAATAATTAGTAATAATTATTAATAATTATCAATAATTAGTAATAATTAGTAATAATTACTAATAATTACCACTAATTAGTAATAATTATGAATAATTACCAATAATTACCAATAATTACCAATAATTAGGAATAATTAGTAATAATTATTAATAATTATTAATAATTAGTAATAATTAGTAATAATTAGTAATAATTAGTAATAATTAGTAATAATTAGTAATAATTAGTAACAATTAACAATAATTAGTAATAATTACCAATAATTAGTAATAATTAACAATAATTATCAATAATTACCAATAATTACCAATAATTACCAGTAAATAGTAATAATTAGTAATAATTAGAAATAATTACCAATAATTAGTAATAATTACCAATAATTAGTAATAAATAGTAATAATTAATAATAATTACCAATAATTAGTAATAATTACCAATAATTAGGAATAATTATTAATAATTAGTAATAATTACCAATAATTAGTAATAATTATCAATAATTAGTAATAATTACCAATAATTAGTAATACTTACAAATAATTCGTAATACTTACCAATAATTAGTAATAATTACCAATAATTAGTAATAATTAGTAATAATTATCAATAATTAGTAATAATTAATAATAATTACTAATAATTACCACTAATTAGTAATAATTAGGAATAATTACCAATAATTACCAATAATTACCAATAATTAGGAATAATTTGTAATAATTAGTAAAAATTAGCAATAATTAGTAATAATTAGTAATAATTAGTAATAATTAGTAATAATTAGTAATAATTAGTAATAATTAGTAATAATTAGTAATAATTAGTAATAATTAGTAACAATTAGTAATAATTAGTAATAATTAGTAATAATTAATAATAATTAGTAATAATTAGTAATAATTAGTAATAATTAGAAATAATTAGAAATAATTACCAATAATTAGTAATAATTACCAATAATTAGTAATAATTAGTAATAATTAGCAATAATTAGTAATAATTAGTAATAATTACCAATAATTAGTAATAATTACCAATAATCACAAATAATTAGTAATAATTAGTAATAATTAGTAATAATTACCAATAATTAGTAATAATTAGTAATAATTAGTAATAATTAGTAATAATTACCAATAATTAGTAATAATTACCAATAATTAGTAATAATTAGTAATAATTAATAATAATTACCAATAATTAGTAATAATTAGTAATAATTAGTAATAATTAGGAATAATTACCAATAATTACCCATAATTACCAATAATTACCCATAATTACCAATAATTACCAATAATTAGGAATAATTACTAATAATTAGTAATAATTAGTAATAATTAGGAATAATTACCAATAATTAGTAATAATTAGTAATAATTAGTAATAATTAGTAATAATTACCAATAATTAGTAATAATTAGTAATAATTAGTAATAATTACCAATAATTAGTAATACTTAACAATAATTAGTAATAATTACCAATAATTAGGAATAATTACCAATAATTACCAATAATTACCGGTAAATAGTAATAATTAGTAATAATTAGAAATACTTACCAATAATTAGTAATAATTAGTAATAATTACCAATAATTAGTAATAATTAGTAATAATTAGTAATAATTACCAATAATTAGTAATAATTAGTAATAATTAGTAATAATTACCAATAATTAGTAATAATTAGTAATAATTACCAATAATTAGTAATAATTAGTAATAATTAATAATAATTACCAATAATTAGTAATAATTACCAATAATTAGTAATAATTACCAATAATTACCAATAATTAGTAATAATTACCAATAATTACCAATAATTAGTAATAATTAGTAATAATTAGTAATAATTACCAATAATTAGTAATAATTAGTAATAATTAGTAATAATTAGTAATAATTACCAATAATTAGTAATAATTACCAATAATTAGTAATAATTAATAATAATTACCAATAATTAGTAATAATTACCAATAATTAGTAATTATTACCAATAATTACCAATAATTAGTATTAATTAGTAATAATTTGTAATATTTACCAATAATTAACAATAATTAGTAATAATTAGTAATAATTAGTAATAATTACCAATAATTAGTAATAATTAGTAATAATTAGTAATAATTAGTAATAATTAGTAATAATTAGTAACAATTACCAATAATTAGTAATAATTACCAATAATTAGTAATAATTACCAATAATTAGTAATAATTACCAATAATTAGTAATAATTACAAATAATTAGTAATAATTACCGATAATTACCAATAATTACTAATAATTACAAATAATTAGTAATAATTACCAATAATTAGTATTAATTAGTAATAATTACCAATAATTGGTAATAATTAGTAATAATTACCAATAATTAGTAATAACTAGTAATAATTAGTAATAATTACCAATAATTAGTAATAATTACCAATAATTAGTAATAATTAGTAATAATTATTAATAATTAGTAATAGTTAGTAATAATTCGTAATAATTAGTAATAATTAGTACTAGTTAGTAATAATTAACAATAATTAGGAATAATTACCAATAATATTAGTACTATAAAAATAATAAAAAATTTATATAATATTAAAATTATCAATATTTGTAACATGTTTTGCTTTATTCCCAACATATTTAATTCTTAAAGGGTCAATTTTTAAGTCTATCACAATAAAAAGTTTGCGTCAGTCGTGTATGATCTAAACTCTATAATTATCCTGGCTTGAGTGTTTTTTCTAACAAATTATTCAAAACCAGTAATGCTTTTATATTTTATAGAGAAATATGGAACAACGAGGTCGTCAACAATCATTATTAGGTGACCGCATATGGATAAATCAACGTAGAAATCCAAACGGTTCTGGTTTAAATGCAGTATATGTAGAGGGTGTGGAGACTTTTTTATCATTTGCGGCATCAAATCCAGAATTTGTTTCAGAAGGCAAAATAAAATGCCCTTGCATAAAATGTGCATTGAGAATGTTTGACACGTTTGACAAAGAGGGAGAACATCTCTTGCATTTTGGTTTTCAACCAGATTATGTTTTTTGGTATCAACACGGTGAACGCAGTTCCAGAGTAGGTGATACCAACTTGATTCCGGATCCATCCCGGTTTCAAGATTTAGTACATGATGTTGCAGGTTTATCTGTTCAACATACAGAAACTCCGGTTGATATAGCTTCAAATCCTAAGTTGGCACCGTCTGAATTTTATGAGTTGTTGAAGTCTGTTGAGGATGCATTATATCCTGGCTGCAAGATGAGAAAATTAGAAGCAGTTGTAAAATTTATGGCTATCAAATCAGATAACGGAATTCCAAACACCTGTTTTGACCAGATATTTTCTTTGCTTAAAACACTGTTACCCGAAGGAAATGTTTTACCTGCAAATTACTATGAGAGTAAGAGGCTGGTTCGAAATTTGGGACTTACTTGTCAGAAGATTCATGCATGTTCAAATGACTGCATTTTATATTCTGGGGAAAATGAGTCGTTGGATAGTTGTCCCACATGTGGGCAACTGAGATATAAAGAAGGACAACACGGGAATTCTGGTTTGATTCCTGTAAAACATTTGAGATATTTTCCTCTTACATCCAGACTTCAGCATTTATTCATGTCTAAGAATACAGTGACAATGATGTCATGGCATAAAGAGAATATTTCAACCGATAAAATCTTGAATCATCCAACCGATGGTGATTCATGGAAACATTTTGATAGAGTGCATCCATCCTTTTCTTTAGAAGCTAGAAATGTTTGACTGGGCCTTTCCACTGATGGTTTCTGTCCGTTTGGATCTTATGGTAGTCAATATTCATGTTGGCCTGTTTTTTTAACTCCGTACAATTTACCTCCATGGATGTTGATGAAGGAGCCATATATCTTTTTGACTTTACTAATTCCAAGACATCCGAAGAAAAATATTGATGTTTATTTGAAACCATTGATTGATGAATTAAATTTATTGTAGAGTACTGGTGTCAGTACATATGATGTTGCAACGAAACAGAATTTCATATTGAGAGCAGCATTGATGTGGACAATAAGTGACTTCCCGGCTTATGGGATGTTATCTGGATGGAGTACACATGGTCAGAAATCATGTCCTTACTGTATGGGAGAGAACAAAGCATTTATGCTCATTCATAGAAAGAAACCTTGTTATTTTGACTGTCATCGCAGATTTCTTCCAGCTGATCATCCTTTTCGCAGAAACAGATCTCATTTCAGAAAAGGAACAGTTGAAAGGGATGGACCTCCAAAAATGCTATCAGGTTCGGAGTTAAAATCAGTTGTATTTTCATTACCTCCCATCACTTTTGGTCCCACAATAAACCAACAGAAAATTTCTGGTTTTGGGAAAGAACACAATTGGATTAAACGTAGCATATTTTTGGATTTTCCATATTGGTCTGATTTGTTGGTCTGACACATGTTAGATGTCATGAATATTGAGAAGAACTGTTTTGATAATTTGTTTCATACAGTTTTGGATATGCCAGGAAAGAGAAAAGACAATGTAAATGCACGTTTAGATCTTGCCCAAATTTGTAGGCGTCCAGAATTGGAACTGTTTGAGAATGTCAAAACAGAAAGGTTACTGAAACCAAAATCAGCTTATACACTGTCTAAAGAAAACTGTTTATTATTTTGTCAGTGGATTGCAGATTTGAGACTTCCAGATGGCTGTGCTTCCAATTTGGGTAGATGTGTAAAGAATGGTCATATTACTGGATTAAAAAGTCATGATTTTCATGTTATAATGGAAAGACTTCTACCCATTGGATTAAGAGGTCTGTTGAATTCTGTGATTTGGGATTCCATAACAGACATGTCTCATTTTTTTCGGGAAATTTTTGCGGCTATAGCATATTATGATGCTCTAGGAAAACTTGAAAAAGATGTTGTTGTAATTATATGTAAATTGGAAAAAATATTTTCGCCGTCTTTCTTTGACTCAATAGAACATTTGATGTTACATTTTCCATATGAAGCCAAATGTGGAGGTCCAGTACAGTTTTGATGGATGTACCCATTTGAAAGATGAATGCAAAATTTGAAAAGAAAAGTACGTAACAAAGCATCTATTGAAGGATCTATTGCAGAAGCTTATTTGCAAGAGGAAATATCTTTTTTTCTGCTCCCATTATTTTTAATCTGAGTATCCTTCAAAACACAACAGAATGGGATGAAACAAGAAGAATATTAATGAAATCGACAATCAATTATCTATTTTCAACCAGTCAGAGCTTGGTTTTGGTGGAGTTTATGAACGCTGGCTTTCAGATGATGAACATCATAGAGCTCATATGTATGTTCTGCTCAACTTTGAAGAGATGACATCAGTTGTAATGTAAGTGTTTATATCACTTATTCTATCATTTATGTTACAGTAAATAACTTTGGTTTTTATAGGTTGTATGATAATCATATCAAGAAACAAATTCCACAAATTACAGCAGCTGCTCTCGAAGAACGTCGACTGAAAAATTTCTCTCAGTGGTTTCAAAAACTGGTAACATAAATTCTTTATATTTTAGAAACTCATTCAATGTATATTTTACTATATTGATAATTATTTCACAAATTTTCAGGTGTCTTGACATGCTGATAAAATTGACAAACGGATGTGTGTATTGAGTAACCAACCTTCCAAACTTGTTAAAACTTATAATGCATATGTGGTGAATGTATTTCGATTCCACACACGTGCATATGGAGAATCGAAAAAAACAATGAACAGTGGAGTTAGCTTGAGAAGATATCATCATCGAGAAAATTAAGTTGACTTTTATGGCATACTTGATGAAATCATTGAACTCTGTTATCTTGGACAACATTACATAACCATGTTCAAATGTCGGTGGTTGGATACAGAGAGAGGCGTGCGTGTTCATCCGACTCATGGAATCATCTATATTAAATGTAAAAGTGTTCTCGCAGTAAATGAACCATTCTTATTGGCTCAACAGGCATATCAAGTTTATTACGCAAAGTACTGTGCTATATAAAGAGACTTGACTAATTGGTGGAGTGTAATAAAAATCAAAATTCGAGACAATCAGTTTAGTCAAAGTGAATGTGCTTTCACTGATGTGCGAAGAATTGTAGTTTTTCAAGAGAGTACTCAAAATCAATCTATTTTACAAAGAGACATGAGTATCGATGACGACACCCCACATTTAAGAGTCGGTGATGACTATGATGTTAATGATGTCACGTATGAATTTGAAATGGTAAGAGATGAAGCAAATGTAACTCGAATGGATATCGATGATGTTGAGGAGGAATATGAAGATGACATTGACATATATGAAGATGATGATGAAGATGAACACTGATAGAATTCCATGGTATTTATATACAATCATAATATGTATATATGTATATATAATAGTAATTATCAATTATATTCTAACAACATTAACATTTTCTGTTTCATATGGATGACGCCACATTTCGGGAGTTGGCGGATGATGACCTAACTTTCGATGCAGATGAGTTGCTGACAGATGACCCTCAGCCTGCAGGCGCTCCAGGGAGTACACGGAGGGGGCGCGGTCTTGTATGATTGATGATTCCTGACCCCGTCCCCGAGTGACGTCCACGTCTTGGGTTTGATCCACGCACACAGAGGTGTGATAACCTGTGTGATAACCTGTGGATTTGACTAAGATTTCATTAATCTATTCACATAATAAATGTTTATTATTTTTATAGTTTTCCGCATATAGCAGTCGAACAGGGCAGCGCTATTTTGCGCAACTATTTCTCTCAGTCGTGGACCACATGGGAGCAGATTCCCATTGATGTGTAGCAGGCCATGTTCGGCCATTGGTTGGTACGTACGTAAATAAATAATTTTTATTTTGAAAATTATTTCATTTCTAACTTGATGTTTTGATTTATTTATAGGGTTTATGGTATCCGATCGAGGATACCATGCGTGAAGCCATCCACGAGCCATGGGAGGTGGCCATGCGTGATCGCCTTCGTCAGTTTTTGCACAATTTAAGAAAAGCTGTGATGAAGAAAGCAGGAGTGTCAGATTTTGACGAGTCATGTAGAGAACACCGACCAGAGTACATTTCATCCCATGTATGGGATGGATTATGTGCGCACTGGTTGAGTGGTGCCTTTCAGAGGAGATCATCGGTGGGGAGGCATAATCGGGGGAGACAGGAGGTGACTCATCGAGCTGGGAGTCGTTCTTTCAGTACTCATAGAGAGCATCTGGTACGTACATTATTTATAAATATTTTATATAACTATAAATATTAACAGTTTATTTTTTATTCTTATAGGCTGTCGAGCACCCCGATATTACGGAGTACGACGTATATCAGAGGATGTATAGTGATCTTGCTACTGGGGAGCTCAGAGGTGGTCGTCAGCATCACATCGGGGTCAGTATTATTTGTTTTCAAGTTTAAAAATTATCTTCATATAATATATTCACAATTTTAATTTTAAATTGAAACTACAGGAGTCATATGAGGCCGCAGCGTCACAGGCCCGGCCTGAGAGTCAGACCGATTTATCAAATCAGACCACTGGCCGTCAGTTTGATGAGGCGGCATGGATGCAGGACACCCAGTATGCCTTCGAGAAGGGTCGGGTAGTTGGTATCGGCTCTCGACTGACTCCTAGAGATTATTATGGCAGTTTTGCGATGTCAGCGTCCAGCTCGAGAGGAGCTTGTGCATCTTCTTCTGCGACACAGTATGAGGATCAGTTGCTATCTCAGACTGCACTGATAGAGAGTTTCCGACAGGATCAGGAGCAGATGCGTCAGCAGCATGAGGAGGAGCGTCGACGCCAGCAGCAACTGTACGAGGAGCAGACGATTCGGTGGCAGCAGCAGCATCAGGAGCAGATGGAGTACATGCGTCGACTCACTCATGCTTTAGGGATGGAGTTTCCTCCACCACCATCTGCAGATCCCCCCCTCCCCCCCTCCTTCAGATTAGAGTTTGTATTTATGTTATAAAATTTGTGAAATCAAAATATGATTTTTTTTCTATTCGTAGTTTCTGTCTCATTATAAAATATTAATAATATTATATTTTTAAATAACAATATTAATATGAATAATAATATTATTTATATTTTATAATATTAAATTTCATATATATATTAAAAATTTATAATATTAAAATTTAATTATATTTTTTTGTAATACTTGAATTATTTTAATATTTGAATGTAAAATAATTCTATTATTTTTATATTAATTAAAATAACTTATTAATATTTTTTTATTTATGAATTATAATTCTAATATTATTATATTAATTAAATCATTTATTAATATTCTATTATTTTTTATTTTTGAATTATAATTCTATTATTATTATATTTATTAAAATAATTTATTATTTTTATTTGTGAATTATAATTCTATTATTATATTAATTAAATTCATTTATTAATATTTTAATATTTTTTATTTTTGAATTATAATTGGATTATTATTATATTAATTAAAATAATTTATTAATAATTTATTTTTTTTATTTTTTTTATAGTATTTGGGACGGGATACTATTCGAGTCGTAAATAGTATTATTATTTTATTATTTCTTTAAAATAGTTGTTGCGACGGGTTCCATCGCAACAACTATTTGCGGCGGGCCCGTCGCAACAGGAATTTGCGACGGGGCCCGTCGCAAATAGTTTTTTACAAATATACGGAGTACTAGTTGCGACGGGGATTCTCCCCGTCGCGGAAAAAGGCTTTAGCGATGGGCCCGTCGCAAAAAATTATTGTTGCGACACCGTTTTCAGCAACGGGTCATTTGCGACGGGTCCCCGTCGCAAAAAGCCATTTGTGATGGGATCCCGTCGCAAATGACCTGTCGCAAATACCGGTTTTTCTAGTAGTGTGTGACCAAGTGGTATTCATTATTCACCCACTATGTTGGATGAGGTAGGAATTATAAATATCAATTGTTCAAGATACTCATTTTAAATAAAAAAAGGGTGAGTGGTCGAATGTGAGTTGAGGACTGATGGGGATGATGAAACACATAAAGACATAGAGGTTTTGGATTTCGATAAAATAATAAATGTACCTATGTGGTATAGAATACATAAGAATTAGATCGAGTGTAGTGGCATGGTTGATCTGGGTGGATCCTAGTCATGTATTTCCAAGATGAGGTGAGCCTAGATTGGGAGGAGTGACATTTATGTGCTTATGGAACCTATTGAGGTGGAATTCATGGATTACTCTAAGGTAATACAAATGGAGGGGATCCTTCCATAGGCTATTGATGGTGAAACCCTATCTTTGGATGAATTTGGGCAGGAGATAAGGATAAAATTTCTATAATACATGAAATAGTAACAACTCAGGTTTTCTAATTTTCACTCAAGTATGATCAAGGAGGATAAATCAATTTATTATGTAAAGTAATGGATAAATAATGGGTAAAGGGTGTATGAACCTCATTATTATAGGGTAATCAAGATAATGTGACTGGTCTTTGGATGCCCTTTTGTCATTTGGATGTGGGTGAGTAAGTGGGTCTAGATTCTTCTAGATTCCTAGGTGAATTCTTGGTACAATTTCCCTTGTACTATCAGATGTAGTTGATTTTTCGGCATCAATATCAACATATTTTAATTATATTCCAAGCAGGTGTTACATTGGTGGTGTGTTGGTTCTCAGGGAGGGAGTGCACTAGATATTTTTGTTTGTTTATGGTCTAATTGTAGTGTTATACAAAAATTTAAGAGTATACTTTAGTGGGATTATTTGAATTATCAAGGGGTTTCACCTGGAGTATAGGCACCATGAGTGAGTATTGGAAACACACTAGAGCTGAGGATAATCATTATTTATAAGGGTTTGTCAAAGGTGTTCATATCATGGTTTATGAATAATTTTATATACGGAATGATAAATTGGAAACCACACCATGTGCAAAAATAAAATAGAGGATGGGTGTTTTAGTTTGAGGTTTGGATGGTGGAATGTTTTGTGTCTCGAAATTGGTCTTTGTAATCTAAGTTGTATAGTGGGGAGCACCTAAGGATGAATAAAGATTTAGTTAGTGATGCATGGTTGTCTCCAGTTATATAAACATTATTGAGTTCCTTTTTACTATGTTGAGATTATTAGAGCATTGAATCTATCTTTTGATAACTAAAGGAAGCATTAGGTAAGTATCTTTAGTGTTTAAAGATTGAACATGGAAGTTTGGATGGGAGTTGGTAATAGAATCATTTTTGTATATATGGTTGGATACCCCTAAATATTTCTTAAGGATAAAAGTTATTATGGTGGGGATATTTTACGACCCCACATCCATATGGCTGTGAGAATACCCAAGGATAAATTGAAACTTTGAGTTTACTAAATAAGTAAAAATTTTATTAGAAATTTTAAATTGAATTATGGGAGTTGGAACAAAATAAATTGATTCTTTTAAATATGGAACGAGGCTTAGAAGATATCTTAGGTGATAATTTTTCCTTGGGAAATTTGTGTTAAGTATTTATTATTTTAGGAGATTCTTCCAGGGTGAATGGTTTGGGAAACACTCTCTATGAGAAATTGTGTAGAGCCCAAAGTGTGAGGAGGTTTTCATTTCAATTATTTTTTAGTAAAACTTTATTAAAGAATTTGATAATTTTTAATGAAAATACATTTTATGTCACAAAGTAAATATTGGAATAGTTTTAAAGGGATTGCAGAGTCACCAGTACAGGTGCCACACAATTTGGTAAATTATGTTATCAAACTATGTGCTTTGGAGGGATTGAGGTAGTTCCATCCACATAGCTGGAACATAGTTTGGAAAAACATGTGGTCAAATCATGTGTTCTATTAAAATTATGTTTTTAAATTTTACCCTATGAGTTTAAAGTGGGGATCCCACTTTTCATCTCATTCTACTAATGTGTGATCCACCTGACCCTCCCCTCTTCTCACATACTCACCCTTGGTGTGGTATTCCCCTTGGATATATTTTCCTAAGAAATTGGATGTATGATTCCACCTCTGTTATCCTCTATTTTTCACTCAATACCTTATTTCTAACTTCTAGTTTCTCTCAATTAGGGGTTTAATGCCGATTTCCCTAGAGGTTGGTGGAATCGACCGAGTATCAATGAGAATTTTCTCTTCTTGTGTGGAAGGAATCTCAGGATGATATCCACATATTTTTTTTTAAATTTCCTATAGGTATGTCACTATGATGATTTTTCCATGATTTTGAGATTAAATTAAATTAAATAAATTTTTTTTATAATCGCATTTTTGGAATTTTTCTCGGTTTGAGGTTGGGAGTGCATAGTGGGATTTCTGAGAGTAGTTGGACAAAGTTTTGATATGATGATGGCGATTTGTGAGATCCTATGAATTTATTCTTTTTTAAAATTTATAATTTAAATTATTTCAAATTATTTAGAGAATATTAATTAATTATAATTTGATTATGATTAATAAATTTTTGGGTTTTGGTTTTTAAATAGGCCCTCTCTATTTTGAATGATGGAAAAATACACTTGGTGAGCCTTAGATAGATCTTCCAAAATTATTTATAAAGGGGTTACACTTTAGTTTAAGGTGGTTGGTCCTTATTCAAATTCCCTTTGGTATTTCTGTTCTTTGATATGAATTTTATATGCATGGCCTGACCAGTTTATGCTATGTTATAAAAAATGAATCTTCTGATTGAATACACAAATTTTTAAGGGACCTAATTCATTCTTTTTTATTGACTATGTAACACCGCAATATTTTTATGAGATAGATTTTTATTTAATTTCTTCCATGTCTTGTGATGTATGCTACACCAAGATAACTTGCACTACACAAAACACCAACTTAACTTGTGGTATATGTAACATTATGATTGGATTTAATTACACATTATTTCAAGTTATTTTGTTAGAATTAATTTCATTAAATGCATATTTTATGTTATCAACTAAATGTTATTATTTTACCTTATATCCCAGTCATTATAATGGTGTGTATGAACAATATTAATGTTATTCTAAAAAAACTATTTAAATGAAAATAAGCGAGTCTATAATATAATAAAATCACTATTTATGTATTTTATTAATGAAAAATATATTAAATATAAGGGATAAATTTTTCTTATATTTTTTCTAAACATGATTTAAGAACAAATTCAATTTTTTGGATAAAAGTGTTATTATTCAAAAAAATTATATTTGCCACCATTTGATAGTGAACCAATTTTAAATATACTTTTAATTCTTTTTATAATATATTTGACAAAATAAACATAATATTTCAAATATATGTATCAAAATTCACTTTGGTTGAATTTTTGGTTTATTTCTGATAAGTTTCACTTTTTGATGAATAGTAACAATATACTAAATTCTAATTGAAAAAAATCATCAAAATAATTTATGTGGTTAAATTAAATTATTTAATGATTTTAAAGTATAAATAGATTATATTTTTATCATTTAATATAATCTATTTCATTGGTATTAATTTTTCTATGAATTTAGATGTAAAAACATTTCTATCATTTGCAATGTTTTAACATTTCAAAATCATTCTCTCATTCCAACAATGAGATTAACATTAAATTTATTACTAGAAATTATGTGTTTTGAATTTTAAAAAATGTATTCCATGTTTTTATTCAATTGTTTTAAATTATGTTAATAACTTTCTTTAATTTTTTAGCATTATGAGTAGTATCTTTAGTAATTTTTATCAATATGGTAAAAAGGTAAATCGGGTAATTAAGGGTAAAAATAATATTTTAAAATTACCCTAACAATTTTCCTAATATATTTGGATGAGTTTTTTTTGATCTAAATCATATCTGGGTCGAAATGTTATCTTTGTGAAGGAACTTGGATGATATTAGGACATTTAATATATTTTATTTAAAGATAAGTTAAATATATCTTACCCAAATTTTATTAAATTTTCCATTTTGAAAATAAGGTTATATAGATGCTAAATTTTACTATAAATACTCATTTGAAATATAAAATGTTTTTATTTATCACGGTAATTTATTTTTAATTTTTAGCAATTAAATACTTAATTTAAAGGCTTATACATTGACGATGTAAAAAATATTTAATTGATAAAAAATAAATAATAAATAAATAAAAATAAAAATAACCATAAAAAGAAAAAACAATTGAAACATTTTTATTTGTAGATTATGATTCAACCATAATTATCCATGTGTCTAGTTATTAACAATTTGGATCAAAATGTAAAATATTATGAAACTTATATTATTTTATTTAAAGTGGTGTTAAGTGGTCACATTCAGGTTTTATTAAATAAAAACATTATTGTAAGATTTTCCTGGATATATATTATAATATAAGTATTATTCTGAAATGTAGAATAATTATTTTTATTATTATATTATATTTTAATTTTTTACCCAAAAAATAAGTATGTTAAATAATTACACAAAACTGATGTTGTAATTATTTTATTAATTTAAATATCAAATTAATGTTATTAAAAATATTAAATGAAATGTATTTTTGGAAAATTAATATATCCTATTAGTTTTATATATTACCTTTTACCTTTAGTGATATAATAAAATATATTTTTTGAGGATAACATCTTATATTGATATTTTTAAAAATCTATAAATTGAATAGTATTAAAATTGACATTATTGATTATTTATCAAAATAATGGATTATTAAATTATTTAAAAATTATAAAAAACATTTGTAAAATATATTATTATTATTATATGGTGTAATATTTTATAAATTATTTATTTATGGTCTAATTGAAATCAAATAAGTAAATGTTTCACCCTTTTAATATTGAAATTACCTTAGATAAAAATTAAACAGAATAAAAATGTGTTAATTAAAAGGATAAGGTTTAAATTTATAGAAACAATAATATAAAATTTATTGGTTGGTGAGATTACAACCTTATCTTATCACATATTCTGAACTAGGACATTTTGGAATTTTTATTGGGTTTTGTATTTATTAAAAAATAATATTTTTGAAGATTCCAAATGTGCATTTCATATCAATTATAAAAGAGCTCATCCTCCTCAAAACTTCACTACACATTGAGCCTTCAATATTAGACATTCCTATCCCATTTTCCTTATAAAATTTAGAAAGTAAATTTTATAGGTGTTATTATTATCAAAAGACCAACTATAGTGCCTTTAAGTGGAGATCTATAGGGGGGTCAATGAAGAAGAGGAGGTTCAAACACATATAAAGGAACTCAGGCCAAAGGTAAGTGATTATTTTTCCTCACTTTTATTTTTGGGGTACATATGCCCTATACACCACCTATTTCTTTTGTGTGCTGTTTATTATTTCCATGATTTTTTTATGATTCTTATTTGAAGGTTTTGGTATTTCCATATGCATATAAGTTTCTTTATTTTATGTGGCATAATACTCGACTAGTTATAAAGCGGTAAGGGATAATTTAACAATATAATTATTATCTAAGGTATTCTATATATAAATATTTTCTAGGGTTTATTTATCATTCAAGACCATATTTTCTAAAAATTATTTCATTAATTTTGTTATTATTCTCATATGGATGCTTAAATTCGTTTTTACCCATTTTTGACTTTTTACTACATAGTTTGAAAAGAATCTTTCATTCATTTTCCAAACAAAATTTACTCTTTGTCTTCTCTTGAAAAGGAGCGAGAATAATGTTTTTTAACTGATACAGAATGAATAGATTTTTAATCTTTCATAATTCCTTATTTCCATGAAGTATCTCTTAAAACATTTCAATGTTATTTCCAAGAAATTATTTTATTTTAAAATTACATCATATTTCATGAAAAGAAAATGTTTTTGAAGAAAAAAAGATATTTACCTCAATAATTAATTTCAAAATTTATAGATAAATAATTTTCCATCTGTGATGGAACTATTTAATAGGGTTATGTTTTAAGTATATTATCCTTATTATTCTTATCATTTTATTGTGTTTTTTATGAAAGGCTATTTATGAAATCAATTAGTTTTACAAGTATTATGTTATGATGGAATGATATTTAAGAATCCCATTTTATTATCTAGGTTATGCTATGATTTATGTTTTTGTGTCACATATAATTATGATTTCATTATGTGATGGGTAATACCTATATCTCCCTCTAATTAAATGAGTAAAGATTTATATATCATGATATATACTAGAATAGAATGGGAAATGATACTGGTTTAGTAATATAGGGTTGAAATGGGAAATGATATTTGTTCAGTAATATAATTCTGGAATAGTATGTAAACCTGGTTCAGTAATACAGGGCTGGAATGAGGAGTAAACTTAGTTCAGTAAAGGAATTTCTTTTCTATGATAGTCTTGGAAATGAGTGTTGGAAAATATGGAAAATATTTTTCTATGCTTATGTGTTTTCTATAATTCAATGTTCAATTATAATTTTATTTTCTCATGGATCATTTTCTTTTATGATTTATTCCTTATGAATAGCCAAGATTTATTTTATGACTCAATATTATGATATATGTTAATCATGATATTATTTTGAAAATTTATATTCATGTTTTTAAATTTTATGTTCATTTATGTTTTATATTTTCTTTGTTTACCTTTACTGAGCATCTGGTGTCACCCTTTTCATATTTTTATTTTCCCCATGATGTAAAGAAATGTTTGAGGTGGGAAAACTAAAGGGGAAGGTCTTTATGGGGTATGTTGAAGATATTTGATAAAATTAGAAGAATATATTTCAAGTTTACAAAGGAAATAAACTAATACAGTAATTGGGAATATATTTGTGTAATATATTATATATTCAAGAAATTTAAGGTAGAAATCATGTATGTTAAGCTTGGATCGTTAGAGACTAGTCATATTGGTTCCTATTTGCTAATAATATTAATTGAAAATTGTGAATTTTTATACATGGATAAGGGATTGTCCATAAGAAAGATATAGATTCGTTATTCTAATTAAAAGGATTGCGGGGTGAATGTTCCTCCCCCATTAGGATGTGACTACTTTTTGGTTATACCCTATATAATTGGTGGACATATCGGGTGTTTAGGCTGACCCAAAACATTTGGGAAATGGAATGTGATTAAGGACATCTTTTTAGAGTAACTTTCTTAAGATTATAAAGAGAACTTTTTGGAACCCTAGGGTCCCTCATAGATTACCTTATAACTTTTGACCCTAGGGAGAGGGTAGAATTTTTAATAAGTAGAGATGGTATTTATTGTCACTTTAGAACACTTACTGATGGTGTGATCCCAATGGTAAAAGGATAGTGATGATAGGTTTTGGTGTTCTATAAACCCTTACCTTGTATTTATTCTTTAAAATATTCATTTTATGCCATTATATATTTCTAAATGTTCTTCCCTAGACCCGAAATATAGGCCAACTGATATGTGACCATGTTATTAGGTATTCCCAGAGGTACTTCCTAGGATCCATATTTTAGGTCTTATGCGATACTGGAGTCATACTATATGAAGAGGTGATGTCATTGTGGATGAAAATAGGTACATCCTAGTATCTAGATATTGATCTACATAATATTATTCAAGATGCTAAAATTCATCTTCGGGTCTATATAGGACACCTTGGCCACCACAGGTCCCTAGGATGCATAGTGTTTCTAGGATATAACCATTAAAAATTGGTGATTTTATTATCATCACTATTATTATGATGAGATGACCATGTAATCCCAAGGATCCATCAAGTAGAAATTTATGGTGTTATGTGTTCTTTATTGGGATTCATAGGGATGAAAAATAACTTTTTCATTTTATAAACACTTTTGATGAAAAATAATAAAACTGCAAGATCCAAACATTAAAACCAAATAAAACCATGAAATATGATACCCATGTCAATACTATAGGGTCTACCCCTTCCCAACAATTAAATCACGATGAAAAGCCTTCATCATCACATGACTACTCATAAAACTATCATGTGAAGGGTTGCATGGGCCTGGTTACAATGGAAAATCCATTCCCTCTCAAACATCCAAATCTGAATGGAGTTATTGGATGAAAACATCCTTCTCTGGAACTCATCTAAATAAGAACCAAATATTATGCTTTCAACAAACACTTGAGTTGAATTCCACTGGAAAAAGTCATAACCTTTAACACTGAATATCATCTCTCCATCTTAATTCCAAAAAACCAAGAATGAACCTACAACAATCCAAAATAAAATATCCACTTGAAACCATCACATCCATATTCTTGAACCAAATAAATAGACAAAAACAAATTAGTTAAATTCTAGGAAATGGTGAAATCAGCTCCAAACATAACATCCAGGCATGTTGTAGATAGGGATTGCATCCATCTTGGCTCTATCACAACTTCAATTCCTCAACTCAGGTAGTGAGCTTACGTGAATCAGATTCTTCAATTATGGACATGGAAGTATTGAAATCATGCACCAACCAATATCTATTGAACCCTCTAGAATCAGCATCATCAAGAACTCAATCCATGATAGCCACTCGAACCAACTCTGTTAGCTAACATCATTAAATTCTTCCAGATTTCAGATCACAAACCACACATAGACCAAAACCATCAGATACTTGTCTCGGATAAAGCATAGAAACCAAAGCAATATAAATCCCTCAATCGATCAACATCACATGAACCAACATGAACCCATGATGAACTGATACCAGATCCCAGAGAAGATGTTCCAAGAAAAATGCAGACCCAAAACCAACACATTAAGTGCAGCAACCAAATACATAATCTAAATACGAAGGCAAAAATTAAAGATCAAGAAACTATCACCATATAGACAGACATTCGAGCACCATAGATCTCTGGAAAAGAACAAAAATCCCACCTCCTTCATCCAAATCGGGCTCGGGGACCAGAACAGACCACCCAGTGCATACACTGGAGGCAAGGCTACAATCCTCAAATGTGGAAACTAGAGCTCGACTACTGGACCATCCCCACACTACCAGAAAAAACCATATCTAGTGAATGTGGAGTGAGGAATATAAGGATATTAGTGATGAGAAATTCCAATATGGTCAAGTCCATAGGGTTGTATGATGTCACCGAGAAAGAGTAACCACCACAAGTCATCGAGCCAGTGTCGAGGGGGGGGAGCTGAGTCAACCCAAGGCGGAAGGGAGGTAGACAGTGATGGAGAAAATCATAGAAATGAATCACCCCTTAAGGTCTCATCCATTTATGTTGGTTCACCAAAACATCACTAGTGGTATGGACTAGTGATAAAAAGATGTTTATGATTTAGTGATTTCCTAGGATGCCTAGGAATCGACTTCAAGTCATTCCTTAATAAGGTTATGGGCTTAGTGAGATCGTGCAATGGGTGGTTCCTAAACATTGATATTTTCCAGAATAATGATTAATCCAAGATTTAACACACCATTGAATATCATGATTAATGGAATTTAATCAAAAAATAAGACAAAAACACATAAGAAATAGAGGGTGGATCATCATATATTAATTATAATTAATTTAATAAATTAATGAATTGACCTTGTAGTAATTATTTCTTTATTGATGGATTTGGTGAAAGATATGTGGTGAACCATCGTTGATTTTTATGAATCAAGTGTAGATTCCCTCTAGCAGTGATCCACACTTGTTCCATTAATCACTAGACATCATCGAAGGAATATCTGTCTACTTTCATGATAGATCTTTATGCATGTGTTGTCTACCATTGATCACTTCATGAGATGCTTCCAAATAATTCTCCTTAATCTAGTAGATAAAGACTACTCTTTGTTATTAAGAGTTTTATTGGAGAATATAGCTCTCAAGGTCTTTGGAAAATCCTCCAAATCCATTGTGTACAAGAAAGACAATAGAATTGTCTTGTTGAAAAAATAACATAATTGTTTTATATATTGTTAGGGTTAAAATAGAATAATTACACAAATTCCCTTAAATATTTAGTTAATCCTATAGAAATGACATGTCAAATAATAATAATAGTTTCATTATTTCTCAACATTCTCTCAACTTAGAATTATAAATAAATATTATTTAATGAAATATTATTCAATATTTATTATTTCTCACCAGAACTAAAATATCGGTCTTCTATTCATCTATAATAATTATTAGAACATTAATAATGTCTAATATTTATTAAATAAATAAAAATACATTATTTTACAATAAATAAATAAATATTATATTCATATAAATAGAAAATATTTATTTATTAAATATTCTGATCACATTATATTCTCTTGAATAACTTGTGACAAGATATATGAGAACAATCATACATGAATATTTATTAAACCACTTGAGGTAATAATATTTATTCAACTTTATAAAGAATAAATACTAATATATTATTTAACTAATATTCTGGATACACTTAGTGTGTGACCCTCTAGACCTCTTTCTCAGTGGTATTCGGTGAAGCATCCTAAATTCCATGGATAACATATATAAAATTTCTAAAGAAACCATAGATAAAGAAGTAAATGTCAGAGTGACATGATACCTACTACAGATGCTTACTATGTAATATAATCCCTTTATCACAATATCTCAAATCAAGAAGGTTGAATTACACTTCCATCAACCTATGTGCTCAATTTCTCTTTATTTGACTTCCCAAAAAGTGAACATAGCCATATAAAACCTTCGTCATGGATTTATTTAGGCTATATCAACTCCATCAAAAGTCCTAAGATATGAACATTCATTAAAGAACATAAGGGCTAAATCATTTCTTGCATTATTCATTAATATAATATTACATGTGATGCACACAATGCATCCTACCTCGTCACAAATATCTATCATCAAGGTTTTCATCAATAAATAAAAGTATGTGGCTCATAATATTCATTAATAATAATCTTAAATTTTTGGGACCAATACACACATCTGTAGATAGGAACATCCAATGACACACACACACACAGACATATATATATATGTGTGTGTGTGTGTGTGTGTGTGTAGATTTTCTACTTGCGGGTCCCCTTATAATAATATCCTGCTAGATTTTACCAAGGGCGTGCACCATAATAAGGTGCCTCAAAGTTATATGAGTCTTAACCCTAGACATCATATATCATTTGTGTCCCTCAAAAAATATCTTTCATCTATAGAACATATATTCAAGTATATTTACATAACACATCTGAGTTCACATCCTAGAGTGGAACTTCTATGATCATTTAGTGTGATAGCTACCCTTAGGACAATCTCACTTTCTATGTTATGTAGAAGAAAATTCATGATTTAATAAAGAGTTTATGAATATTAAAAACTTCAAATATTGGTTATCATAAAGTACATAGAAGTTGGTTATAGGGAACATACTGCAATAGACTCCCACTTGAACTAGAGACAACTACTAACAACATGTAGTATGTTATCTCTCTCATGATACTCATGCTTCTTTTGGGATAAACCTTTCTTTAAGGGGTCCCCTATGTTCTCTTCTGTGATCACTCTTCTCAATATAACATCACCCCTTTGATAAAAATCCCTTAAGAGTTGTAATTCTAGACTATGTTCTTTGTCTGTTGGTGTGACATTGGATCTTTTGAAAGATCTGCTGCATAATTATTATCACAACACAATGTGATAGGGTCTTTTCTAAAAGATACCACAAAAATATTATAGAAAAAGTTTTGAATCCAAATGGCTTCCTTTTCTACCTTAGAAGCTGCAATATACTCAGAATCTCTTATAGGATTAGTGAAAACTAGCTTCTTTGAACTCTTTTAGCTCACAGATCCTCTGTTGAGACATAGAACGTATCCTGATTGTAACTTTAGATCATTCTAATCTATCTGAAAACTATCAACTGTATATCCTATGATTCCCAGCACCTCATCCCCTCCATAAATCACGAATATATCTTTATTTCTTCTCAGATACTTAAGGATGGCCTTAACAACAGTCCAATTTTGTTCTCCTAGATCTTTTTAATATCTATATTCCATTTTCAATTCATATCAAACATCAAGTATATTACATAAAAATTCATACATGATTGATCTTATAATTGAAGAATATGAGGTCTTACTTATTCTCTCTTTATCATGTTTTTTCTGAGAAACAATTTCATATAAATATGTAAACCATGTGACACTAGAACCAATACCCTCATGGATTGCATTATACTAAATCTCTTTAGTATCTCGTCAACATATATATTTATACTTAGTCCAAGTAGCCTCTTGGATCTATCATGAATGGCCTTGATCCCTAGAATATAGGTTTTTTAACCTATTTCCTTCATGGTGAAACATTTTTTTAACCAATCTTTAACAGATTGTAAGATCGGTATGTCATTTCTAATAAGTAATATTTCATCAACATATATTACTGGGACAATGACTTCATTCCCACTAAACCTTTTCAAAACACACATATCAAATTTTTTCTTAATGAAACCAAATTCTATTATGGGTTCATCAAATCAAATTTTCCATGACCTGGATGCTTGCTTCAATCCATAAATGAAACTGTGTAACTTGAAATTATTTTTGGAATCACCAAGAATTAGAAACCCTTCTGTTTGTGTCATATAGACATCTTCTTGAAGGTTTCCATTTAGGAAAGTAGTTTTTCAATCCATCTAACAAATCTCATAGTCATTGTAAATATCTATAGCAAGTAGAATTCTGATGGATTTAAATAAGGAAACTATGATTCATCGTAGTCAATTCATTGATATCGTTAAAACACTTTAGCCACTATACATTATTTTTAGGTATTTACTTTACCTTTCATGCCTAGATTTCTTTTGAATACCCATTTTCATCTAATGATATTTACATCAACTAGTGCATTGACCGAAATCCGAACTTGGTTCTGGTATAAAAAATCCATTTCATAATTCATGGATTCTTTCCATCTTTCATCTTATGATCTCTCTACTGTTTCCATATAGGGGATATGTTCATCATTATCAACCAATAATGATTCACCATATTTGGTGACTAGAAAATCATATCTCTCTAGTTCTCTTACCTCTCATACACTGCTACATAGTACATCTATTTCATGAACTACGTCTTCCATGGGGACCTATAGGATATATTCATATAACAACTCTTATGTATCATGAGAATCAACTTAATCAAATTCAATATTTCTTCCACTATCATTTGTGAGGATCATATCCCTCTTGAGAAATATGTCTTGTTTAGTTATAGTCATTTTCTTGTATGAGGGGTTTTATAGGTTGTATCCCATTGTTTACTTGGGATACCCTATAAAGAAACACTTGGTTCCCCGTTGTGCTATTTTGTTTCCTGAGAAGGCCATAACAAATACCTCACAACCCCATACATGTGTATGCAACAAAATAGGTTTCTCTCCACTCCACAACTTGTAGGGAATTCCATTTTCTGCTTTATTTGGGACTCTATTTAATGTGTATACCACAGTTTGTAATACATATCCCTAAAAGGATAATGGAAGATTTTCTTGACTCATCATCAACCTTTGCATGTCTAATAAGGTATGATTACTCCTTTCACTAAAACCATTCCACTATGGTGTATATGGTATAGTGAGTTGAGATAGAATCCAAAACAACCATATAAAGTCGATGAACTCTTAGTTAAGATATTCACCACCTTGATCTGATCGATGCTTATTTATCTTCTTACCATGATGATTCTCTACTTAATTGTTGAATATATTGAACTTTTCAAAGGACATAGACATATACCTCAATAATTATACATATCAGCATCGAATCAATTCATCATTCAAATTTATGAAGTAGGAATATCCACCACCATATTCTATTGGAAACCATCCACATGCATTAGTGTATACCAATTCAAGAAGCTCTACAGTCATTTAACCATATCCAACAAATGATGTTTTTGTCATTTTTTCTTATAAACATGCATGAAATCTATTAATTTTTTTAGATCAGAGGAGTCTGATAAACAATATTTACAAATATTTTTCCAATACTTCTCATTTACATGACCAAGAATGTGATTCTAATGTTGGGTGTTATATGATTAGTGTGAACATGATTCATTATCAATTTCCAATACTTGTTTTTCATAATTTAATACATAAAGACTATTGTTTAAATGTGACATAGCATAACATATGTTTTCCTTATAAAAGAAAATAGAAGAATTTCCAAATTTCAAATTAAAATCAACTATATCTAGGGATACTACAGAAATTATGTTCTTATTAATTGTAGGTACATAATAAAAAACTTTTAAAAGAAAATAATTCAAATTTTCAATGAAAGGAGTTAGTCACCAATGGCTTTGGTAACCATCCTTGATCCATCATTAACTATCATATCTTCCACTCCTCTAGAAATCATTTTAAATCTAATTGGTTCTTGCATTTTGATACATATGTGAGAACCACAAGCTATTGAAATAGTGGGTTCCCTAGACCCAACTATATAGAAATTTTGATTATCATATCATGTGTTTATTTAGATATGCATGATGATATCTTACCATTATAGTGAATAATTTTCTGCGTCCACTATAATAATGGTAATGTCCAAAGAGTAATTGTCATGTTAAGAGGTTATAGTCGATCCTGGGCTATAATGAGAACCTCGAGATACAATGACATTGATCATAAATATATGTTCTATATTCTAGATACATCTTACTGACTGGACACAGTAGATGTGTGACTATCAGGTGTTCAGGGCTAATAAGCATTGAGACTTCTTCTCATGAAGTTCGCACTCGGTGATCTCTAGTAGTGAGATCTTGATAACAGCCCCATCAATAGGAACACCACATGTTTTGGGTGTCATTGATTTTTCCTATATACAAACATGTGTATTGGTCTCATGAATTGACACCATTACCAATGTATATCATTTAATTACGTACTTTGATGAAAGACTAAAACCATGGCAATGACGTCATGGTGAGGTAGTTTGTGTTGGGTGCGTCGTTGGTGGTATGACGTTGGATGAATGGTCAAGAAATGACTTGTCACTTCTATGTTCAGGAAGTTGTATATATTAGGCCTGGTTGATCAGGATGGTTCCGCCTTCATAAGTCTTTGGCCAAAGTAATAGAAAGTCAAATCCATCTGGATAGATCAATAAATAATAAAGAAAGATAAGGATGGTGACAAAAGAGTGTGCCCTACTTTATGAGATATATAATGACAAAGAGATTATAGTACACTGTTAGTGTTCGTAGGATGGTAGTCATTGGTATGACTATCCTTATCTCTTTAGGGGTCATGATGTGTTGACAGACTCCGCTCTTGGTCTATGGATCTTATTCACTACTATCGAGATAATTGGCTAGAGGGTCACACACAATAGTGTATTCAAGAATCTGCCATATTCAATCGAATAAGTATATAGACATAGTGGGCCCCGCCATTAGGGTCCGAGAATTTTCCATGTTATCCATCACCGATAAATAAAATAAATTCATTAATATTTAAGTTACAAATATTTGGGATTGAATTTATTTAATGTATTTACAAGTTCAATAAATATGAGAAAATACTAATCGAACGAATATTATTTTAATATTCAAGGTTCATTTAATATTAAGTGGGATAGCGAGTCGAGTTAAATGGATCATAAATTATCACGCAATATATTTCAGATATATTACAAGTATGGGATAAAAATAATAAATAATATTGGAGTATTTATGTTCATAAAAATTATTTATTTAGTGAACGTTGAAATAAATGGCGGTCGGGGAACCCTACCGGGTATTTATCAACATCTCTATAAATAAGAGAGGAGGCTCTCTCTCTTTGTGTGCAATTCACTATTTATTCTTTTTTGTGGAATGAAAATTAAAAGCCTCTTTCTCCTCCTGCTTCTTAGAGAGAGAAGCTCTCGATCCAAGATGCTCAAATCATGATCTCTCTTTGGCATCGTAGGCATCTCGATGTGGTGATCACCGGGACATCGAAAGCATCTTCAGATCACCGCGCTAGCACCCCTAATTTGATGATCAATGTTCCATCAGATTTTTGGAGAACGTGTGGATGATATATAAGGATCCTGCTTTGGATCCTTCATGTGACGATCGTCATCGACTAGTTTTAGTCGATCGTGCCTTCGGATTTGAAATGGGTACGTTTTCATTTCAATTTTTTTATCTTTACAATTTATGAGAGATCCTTGGACCTCTCCAGGGCTCAGAGCATCGGCGACGACATGTTCCGTCATCCCGCTAACAAAAGTTTAAAATCCCCGGCCCACCAGCTTCCGCTGCGGGCCCTGGAAACCTTAAAATGGCATCAGAGGGGGTCACGTAAATTTTCTGAGCCAAAAAAATTAAATTTTCATAACAATTTAGTAGTGAGTTTAAATTTGGTCACAACGGTTCAAACCACACGTCGATCTGATGCTGAATGATCGAGTAATGGTCAGTTTAGTTTTTCAGATTGGATTGAATATGTGATTTGATCATGGGTATTAATTTTTCCATCCTGAAGAACTAATCAAGTTTCTTTTGAATTAATTTAGTTCTTCCTAGAAAACATAATTATGTGCAAATTATAATTTTATTTTATGATATTCATAATAATTTCTATTATTGTAATATTATTTTATTATAATAATAAAATAATAATAAATTATTATTTTTTATAATAAATTTATTATTATTAAATCCAAAGCCTATTACGTAGCCTTTAAAAAATTGGAAGGGTGGAAGAAGACTTCAAAAAGGGGGGAAAGAAAGACTTAAAAAGAGGTCTTGTTTTTTTTAAAAAAAGGGGGAAAACAAAGACTTCAAAAGAAGTCTTAATTTAAAAAAACAAAGTGGGAGGGGGACAGGAATGTGGAAAGAAGGAAAAGAAAAAAACAGAGAGATGCCAGGGTCCGATCGGACCCCTCTCCCTCCGGTGAAGCGCACTACAGTGCCACACCCCACGTGGCGCACTACAGCGCCACACCCCGCGCGGCCCCGACCGCCGATGCACCCCACACCACGCATGCCTCCTCTCCTAGCACCCCACATCATCGGTGCAACCCCAGCGCGGCAGTCGCCTGCCCCTCTCCCTGAGGACCCGCACGGTGCACCCCATCTGAGCCCCTTGCCCAGGCCAGCCGACCTGCTCCACCTCAGGCACGACGCACAGGAGGATCGTCCCTCCTCCTGCTCCTCTTCCGATTGCTCGGTCTTCCCCGCAACCCCGCACGGCGCACCACAGGCGGCGCCCAGCCTCAGCCGCCGTGGCGGCACCCCGCATCCCGGTCCCCTCCCTCTGAAGCCGAGCGGCAAGAAGGCTACTGGCGGCTCTTCCTCGCAGCGCTATGCCCCAGCAGCCCAGCCCGGCCACCGCTGCACTCTATACCCCAGGCACCTGCCTCCTGCTACACTGTCTGCCACGCCTTGCCCTGGCCAGAACCGCAAGGAACCTGCAGCGGGCTTCTGTGCATCGGTCTTCTTTGGTCAGATCGTCACCGCACTATCTGACCCCTGGAGGTCGCCCACCTGGGGGTACCATTATGTCTGCAAGTCTTTCTGCAAGAAAAAATTGGCCCTGAAGCGGTCCGAGCAGACATTCCCAACCTGGAATGGGTTTGGGCAGATCGACCCGACCAATTTCATCCATGACATGGCCCTGTGCGGGTGTGGCCCGACTCGAACAGGCCATGAAACTTTGTTTTCAGAGACTGACCAATTTAAAATTAATCAAGATTAATTAATTTAATTAATTTAATTTTAGTTTATAAATTATATTAATTAAACTTGATTTCGGTTAATTATTTTAGTACCCAGATAAAATTAATTCAATTTAGTTATTTAATTGAATTAAGTTCAATTAATTTAATTTTCTCATTAAAATTAAATTAATTAGAGGACCGATAATTAATTAAATTATTTGAATTTATTAATTAATTTAATTAAATTATATAAACCCTTGTACTTAATTAATGCATTTTAATTTTTTATCGCGCTTTATTTTAACTGTCGTCTGGTCTTGAGCATTGACCCTTGTATGTCCGTATTTGATTATTTATTTAATTAATTATTTAAATGTGTATAATTATTGTAAATTAATTAAATAGTTGGTATGCACATCATCTATATTTTTCGGTTAAAATGTATAAGGGAATGCGTGACAAATATTTATATGAAGTACATTTATACCCGAGTTCCCCTCACCTGCATGCGAGTATCTTTGTACTTCAGACGAAGTCGGAGAGCGATGTGGAACCCGCTAAGATGAGGCGGTGCACGATGGTGCAAGAAGACACGTGGACCACGCCAAGAAGAGGCAGTAATTCAAGACGTGACGTCAACCCTGTCAAGACATGGCGATACTCCAGAAGACCAGAAGACATACCTAACAAGGAAAGTTGCATCAAGAGTCAAGCATACGACTCAGGTATGATGCGCTCAGGTCATTTAGATTCTCAAGATCATTCGAGTAGTAGTTTACCTTTATGCATTTATTTATTATTTTTTTCATTTTAGAACAGTGGGAAAATGCAAAAAAATAATAGATAATAAAATGCATAAAGAAGCGGCGTATGTTTTTCTATTAAAGTTCAGTTGTGATCATGACAACATAGATGAAAAGGTTTAATAGAAATGGATCACATTCGTCGAGAGAGAAAACCAATAAAACCCTTAAAGAAAATATTAAGTCACAAATAGCCTTCCATCATTCAAGTTTGAAGAAAACCGGGTGTTCGAGGTGCTGGTCATGCCTTAGCCGAGGGTGCCTCTTACTACCGGGGAGTTCTTATTTGTGTGGTGGGTCAACTTAACTAAAATTGCAGCAATAGAATATCCTTAGGTAGCTTGTTTGAATTTTACAGGCAAGCGTTGAGTAAATCAGTAAATGATTTTTGAAGCTGGGACTTCACTCAACAGATCAAGGAACTACGAGTTAATGTGGTTGGCCATCCAAAAGCCTACCTTGGACCCTCCGAGTAGTGGAATAGCCATAGCTTGTAGACTATAAGGTAGGTTCAGGGATCCTTTCCACTAGAATACTAAAGAGTATTCTGATTCTAGTACAAAGGGTTCCTAGAATTTAAAAAATTAGTGGGAGACATTTAATGATTAAATAATCATTATTGTCACATTGGGTAATCGCATAAAAGTACAATCTGCTAAAGTATATTTTTAGATAATGATAATAAATACCAAAATAAAATTGCAATAAATATTAGACAAAGTTAATGTCTAAACTAAGCCTGAATTTACGAAGAGTATTATAGTCGTGCGTGCACATTACTACTATAATGTAAATTCAATGGTTCTTATGTCCCAACCTGTTAAGCTACCTTAAGAATCAAGGGTGTCAAACTACTTATAGGAGACTCGTGAGTCAATCATTTGATGGATATGTCCTAATGTTATCATCAATGTATGATGTTATTTTTGGTCGCTACATCAAGACATTGATGATGTTACATGTAGTCTCATCTCCATGATCCTTTCGAGGAGAATGTCAAGCAAGATTTGAATGTGATGGTTGCACTCAGTTTGTGTAAAGTGAAAGATGGTTCATATTCTTTAATTTCATCCCTTTATTATACCTTTTACACCCAATTACAGTAGTTTAACTTATAGGTATAAACAAACGGTATATAGTAAGTGTTTCAATACCTTTAAGGTAACATTCACCATGTAATAAGAATATTGGAGATAACGCCATCTTTTATTCTTATGGAAAATACATTTAATGAGAAGGCGAAAAGGATTATAGAAAGTTGTGCAAAAGGAACTTTAGTCATGTCCTTCAATGAAAAGTGGTTGGTTGTTTAACATGAGGTTATTTGCATCACATAATGAAATGAATTCATAGAAGTTTAAAACTAAAATACAAGAAGCAATTACCTGCTTCTCGTTCAGTTAATATTCATCAAATAAATGTATTATTATCTCACATACTTCTTGGGTATTAAAATACAATATGCTTTTCACATATATATATTGAACTACTATAACCAAGTAAGTAGAGAAACATTACTAGGAGTAATGTGTCTTCTCCAAGCAGTTGAGAAAGGGTGATTCCTAAGTCAGTGGTGATAAACACATAACTTCAAAATTACCAAGTAATTGATTCAAATTGAAAAAGTTGTGGAGTATAACCAAAAACATTTATCTCATGTGTCCATTTGGACATGATGAGACATTATTCCATGTTTTGGAATAAATATTGTTTGTGGTAACATACTCAAAAAATAGTTCACTACTACTTGAATCAATGGAAATACATAATGAATATAAAATGTAAGAACTACCCAGTTGTGGGAATGTGATTATTTTTCAAGTAAAAATAAAAGTGGATGTCAACTATATACCCAGTATAGTATTTAGGCTTGACATAGCTAAACACCTTTGGTATTATTGACATCCTTAGTTTAGACAAATAAACCTTTAGAAATAAATGTATTCCACAAAGCTTTCCGAGGTTAGTTCAACAAGATAGTCTGAACTATTCCAAAGAAAGCTAGAGGTAAAGATACTTCATAAGTTTCCTTTAAGTCATTAAGAAATAGTGAAGTATATGTTTGGTAAGAAGATATGAGTTTCTTCAGAACGTCATGTCGAAGAATATATTGACCAAACTATCATCGATCATGATAATGTATAGTGGAGTAATTCCCAAACACATGTTACCTTATCTATATCATCGTATTAATGTTCATAAGGAGTATTGATGTCGAGTCTTACATATTAACATTGATCAACAAAATTTTGCGTTGAGAAATTCATAAACGCACATTTTATGCATCAATGTTATGATGTAAGTTGTATCAATGTTACAACCTACAAAAAATTCCATTATATTTCATGATGTGCTTTTCAAATAATAGCTTAAACCCATAACCAATATGCCAACTAAAATGAAAAATGGATATCATATGAGTCATAGTATGATGGAAAATCTATTATGTCATAGGACTTGTTTAGATGCAAAGCGTTTCTTTGTATTTAAATAAACATGCGTCAAGTTAAACATGTTGTGCTTTTGAGGTAATTATCTCAACAGTTGCTTAAGATATTACCTAAAACCCTAAGATAGAAAATATGTAGTCAAGTATTAGAATACATTTCTAAACAAGGGTGCACATATCTATTAGAGATAGTGGGAGATGAATTGACTTGGACTTAGTCAATGCTCGAGATGCACAAATGGTTGTCAAAGGGAACAAGTTCCACATGTACATGTGGAATAGGCATGTTCTAGAGACACATACAATATATGAAGAATGATACCATGGTGATGGATTTATATTCACTGTGGTCGGTGATATATTATTCATTAAGAATAATAACTCCCAAAAATTCGCAGTATAAGGCAACGAGCTAAGATTGAAAAGATCAACTAAAATTTAATAATGGATTCCATGTATCAAATTGCAAAGGGGGTTATAAATTGAATATTGTAGTGGGTATTCACAAGAAATGATACGTGGATTGTACAAGTTTGGAACCAATAATTATTGATTGGTTATACCAATTTGGTATGCCTAAATCTATTATAATTTTACTTGTCATCGCTGAAATTTTATTATCATTCTATTGGTCAATGGATGTCAAGATCATCTTTCAGGGAAGGTGTCTATACAAAACAACCAGAAAGAGATAATGACATCAAATGATATCAATAAGGGTTGAAAGTTACTAAAATCTAGTTTTGGATTAAAACAAGTGACAAGATCTTAGAACATTCATTATAAATGAATCTTTGCCTGGTTTCTACCAAAGGTTAGTGGGAGCGCCAATGTTTTCCAAGTGAAATATGTTCGGCAACAAATGAAAAATAGATTTCGATCTTATAGTTAGATAATATCATCTTAAAATCAATTCTCCAATGATTGAATTCAAGTATAAACCTAAGTTATATGGGACAAGATCCACTAAGGTAGATCCAGAGGTTGCTTAGTCCTAGTCAATCGTACATATAGTGACATTGTATTGAAAAAATACAAGTTGAAACAATTCAAGTTCAGAATTATTGCCAATGTCACATGGATTAATCTTTCCAGGTTAACATGTTCAGATCATGGGTAGAGATTAATGTTGTGAATTGATACCATATGCTTCAGCGATGGATCAATCACATATGCCATATTATGTACAATATTCGATACTGCCAGGATATAATTTATTATAGGGAGATATCAATTATTTCTAGGAGCACTTTAAGTGATGCAGTCATAACTATCATCTTGTACTTCAGTAAGTACAGATGATATGTACCTGGAATATAGAGAGGAAGGTATACTAGTTATGGTGGGACACAAAATAGTATCCTTAGATCAATTTGATCTAGTATTGTAGTTATGAAAATGTGATGAGCGAGTCAAGATCATAAAATCTAGTGGTATCCATACCTACAAATACCGAGTATGTTGCATCTTCTATGGCAGCTAAGAAGGAGTTATAAATTGAAATTATTTGTTCCATTTCTTGGATTCGCACCTAGTGAGAAAAGTATTATCACAATGAGAATTATGATATTCTTACTAGCCAAGTTGTCAAGTTATGACAATGAACAAAAGTAATATACTCGGGGATACCCTATCTTGAGAAGTTTTACTCAAGCATATGAGGTCGCATATAGAAGATATTCCACGCAGCAAAAACATGGCAGGCCCAGCAGTTAAATCCATTACTCAGAAGAAGCATGGTATTTATCATGTGAGTAGCTAATAAGTTTATTTAGGAAGTTACCTCTAGTGAAAGTGGGAGTGCTGAAATAGTGGGTTCCCTAGACCCAACTATGTAGTACTTTTGATTACCATATCATGTGTACAGTTTGATATGCATGATAATATCTTACTATTATAGTGCAGACCTTTATGTGTCCACTATAATAATGGTAATGTTGAAAGGTTAATTGTTGTTGCAATAGGTTATAGCAGATACCAGGCTATAATGAGAACATCGATATACAATGAAATTGATCATAAATATATGTTCTATAGTATAGATACATCTTACTGACTGGACACAGTAGATTTCTGACTATTAGGTACTGGGGCTCATAAGCAATGAGACTTCTTCTTAGGAAGTTCAGACTTAGTGATCTCTAGTAGTGAGATCATGAGAACAGACCCGTCAAAAGGAACACCACATGTTTTGGGTGTCATTGGTTGTTTCTATCTATGGACATGTGCATTGTTCTCTTGACTTGAGACCATTACGAATGTATATCATTTAATTACGTACTTTTATGCAATACTAAAACCATGTCAGAGACATCATGGATAGGTAGTTTGTGTTGGGTGCGTCATTGGTGGTATGACGTTGGCTAAATGGTCAAGAAAGGATTTGTTATATCGACCCGTACTTTTCATACATTTTTAATACTTCAAAATTGAAGCACACTTATTACAACATATGACAAAACCACAAAGGACCGTATAAGTATAGTGTCTTTAGAAACTGGGAAACATAAACAACTGGTTCATAAATCTTCTACAGTGTCTCTCATTTATTTCATCATATCTAGGGTCCCTTTTAGCATATTCTACTTAAATCCATCTTCCTGACCTGGGGAAAAGAAAACATACAAAAAAGGGTGAGCTCAAATGCTCAGCAAGGGCAAATAAAGGAAATAAAAATCATATCATATCTTTTTGAAAATCATAACCTACAAAAGAGATCATAATATATTAACATGGAATAAATCATAGAAGTGAAAATGAGATCCCCATAATCATAACATAAAACTTGAAACTTTGTGGCATGCACACATAATCATGGAAAATCATTTCTTGTCAGTCATGACTCATTGCCAAGACTATCTTAGCGGACAAAGTCCATTTCTGAACCGATTTCACTCCTTGTTTCAGTCATGTATCACTGAACCGAAATAACCTTCCGTTCCAGCCATGTCTATCTCATGAGATATAAATCTTTACCCAATGCATTGGAGGTAGATATAGGTCCCACCCATCTTATAATGAATCTTTTCTTATGTTTGCCACATAATCATAAATCATACATCATCGCATAACACATGTAACAAAAATGGGATTCTTGAAACATTATGACATCATAAAACAAATCATATAAGGTAAATGACTTCATAAAAATAATTCCCTCACAACATAATCAAATCAATGTAATAATAGGGATAAAAACAGAACCCAATATTATCTTAGATGGAAAATAATTTTGATAAAACATTTGAACTCCATTCTTGAGGAAAATATCCTTTCTACTTCAAAAACACTTTTCTTTTCTTAACATGTCATACAATTATAAACTAAAAGAAGTTGATTAAAAATAAACTTGAAAACTTATAAAGGAAGATTTTTGGAAATAATGTTTTAAAAATCCATTCTTGCTGTATAAGTTAAAAAAACATTCTTCTCGTACTTTTTTCTGAAAAGTCAAAAAGCACCTCGTACGAAAAACGACAAAAGATTCCTTTCATATCTTTTACTAAAAACTCACCGAAGGGTAAAATTGGATTTAAACAATTGTACGTGGATGGAAATAATATTACATACTGAGGGAACATGCATGTGGATGATAAAATACACCCCAGTAAATTACAAAGTATAAACAATCTCGGATAAAAATGAGATTGTGATATTTCCCTTACCTTAGGTCCGATTTGCTTTGTATGTGTCCGAGGCTCCTGTATAATGGTTTAAATAATGTTATTGACTTATTCCAGAATCATAAATACTGATATGATATCATATATAGTCATATTATTAGCTTCTTATTAGTAATATTTCATTGTTACTTGTTACTCGGGTCTTTATTGCCTTTTGTTCTTATGCGTGTTTTGCTGAATAAATTCTTATTCTTCTTTTAAGGTTATAGATACCTTATATCCAGAATGGTATTAGTGTAACATATATCATATTTATTCATTCAATTCATTTATATAATTACTATGTAATGATGATCATTTAGAACAAGTCGGATCACATCGTGGAGACGGTATTCCATACGTACGCACGAGCGATGATATTGTTCCCATGATCGTGGAATTGTATTTAAGTGTATTTATACTATTTCAGTATCAATATCACTTTATAATAATCATATATAGTTACTCATTACACCATTATACCCATCCTTGTAAGGTGGTGGTGGAAAATAGATTACACCACGGCGTGGAGATGGTATTCCGTACGTACGCACGCACGGTGATTTCATTTTTCCGTAGGATGGATAGAAGGTGAATTAGTGTTGTTTCATATTTATAATAACATATCAGTATGTAAGTAATACTGATGTTATTACTTTATCATGAAACAACTAAAGAAGAAGAAGTTGAAGAAGAAAGAAATTGAAAAGATCGGTAATGGATATTACCTCTTCTTTGAAACGCCTCTTTGAATCCTCCACTTAGGGAACTAAGATTGGTCTTTAAAGAAAACCAGGACCTCTAGGATTATTCTAGGGAAGTGGATAAGGGAGTTTGGCAGGGGTTGGCCGAGATTGAGTCCTAAAATTGGTGTGAGGAGGAGGGGGAGGAGGTCCCCTTTTATAAGGAAGGAGAGGGGCACATTAGGAATATCTCAAAATATTATTTTATATTAAAGTCAAAATCGGTTTATAATGGTTCTAAAGGGTCTTATTTCGAAGCTAAAGTGGGGATGGGTCTAAATCCTATCAACCAATATGATTTAGACAAGTTTAGGTTATTATTTTAACCTTATCAATTAGATTTAACTCTAAGTTAAATAATTTAACTTTTACCGTGTCTTTTTGTTTTCTTACACTATATGGTTAATACACTTACTATAACATGCCAAACGAACCCCAAGTTGTTTATTATTAATATATATATCCTTATCTAAGTCATTTGGCCGAACCTTAGATTTTCAGGAATAAAATAACAATTAATAATATAATATTCGATTTAAAAACTATTTTGTGTCAATTTTGACACTATTTGATATATGATTTTTGCGAAAGTCATAACAGAATTATATGTTCGAACCAAGTTGATTAAATCAACACTAATATATCATAGTAACCTATAAAATTAGTTTAATTCATAAAAAAGTCTCAAATTATATTTATTTGGGCATTTATAACATCAATTATGTTAACATTTCCTTAAAAGGGTAATTATTGCATCATCATTGTGTCATAAATAAATTAATTTATTTAAATTATAAAAAGTATAAATAAAATATCATTATGTAGGAAATATTTTTAGCTTTCTAATTAATATTTATAATCGAATTTATCTTACGTATAAACCTATATTAAAAAAATTTTAGTTATTAAACTTTGATTTTAACTATTTTAACTATTCATTAAATAAAATAATATTAAATGTCATAATCTAATCCAAGTGGACCTAAATGGTCATATTATATTCATAAGGTTGTTTTTGGTCTAATTACACTTATCCAATATAATTAGGACATGTGTTAGGGTAATAGTAATATCATATTTACCCTTAGTTACCCTATTTACTATTAACCGCGGTAAAAAAGTAAAAAGTTACTATTCACCAAAAAATTATTTTTATCTCATTGAACCACATTTTACTTACTGATATCAACCGTGTCTGTCGGATTTTCGAAATTTCATTCACAGAAGCGGTAAAATTAAGTTTTATGCAAAATTCAGTTTTTAACCTACCACTTAGTGGTTTCACTATTCATCAAAAATTGAACGTTTTCAGAAAAATACCAAAATTTCACCCTAGGATAATTTCGATATTCTGAATCCAAAAATGAAGTCCATTTTGAAAAATAAAATTTATAAAATTTCAAAAAGTGGTTATTACTATTCATAACGGCTAGTTTTAATAATATTTTAATAGCATATCGTTGTTTAGTGAAACTCGGTATTGCGTACGACGCAAGCTATCGAAGAAGTCGCGATTTCATGTAAAGAAAGCCAAGAAATTGTTGTGTAGTAAAATATTCCTTTGATGATTTATATAACATAAAAGTCTCGGGTGTTACATTTGTCGCTTCAAAGTTCATAAAGTTGTATATCTCAGGCCTGGTTGATCAGGATTGTGCTACCTTCATAGGTCTTTGGCCAAAGTAGTAGAAAGGAAAATCCATCTGGATAGATCAACGAATAATAAATCAAGATAAGGACGATGACACAAGAGTGCATCCTACTTTATGAGATATTTAATGACAAAGAGATTGTAGTACACAGTCAGTGTTCATAGGATGGTAGTTGTTGCTATGACTATCCTTACCTCTTTAGGGGCCATGATGAGTTTATATACTCCACTCTTGGTATGTGGATTTTATTCACTGTTATCGAGAAAAGGTCATTGAGGGTCACACACAATTGCGTATTCAAGAATCCACCTTATTCAGTCAAATAGGTATACGGACATAGTGGGCCCCGATATAGGGGTTCGATCTTTGTCAAAGTTATCGATCCCCGATAAATTAAATACATTCATTAATATTCAACTTACAAATATTTGGTATTTAATTTATTTAATGTATTTACGAGTTCAGTAAATATGAGAAAATATTAAACTAATGAATATTATTTTAATATTCAAGGTTCGTTTAACATTAAGCGGGACAGCGGGTCGAGTAAAATGGCTCGGATTTTATCACGTAATATATTTCATATATATTACAAGTATGTGATAAAAATAATAAATAATATTAGCACATTTATGTTCATCAAAATTATTTATTTAGTGGACGTTGAAATAAATGGGGGCAAGGGAACCCTACTGGGTATTTATCAACATCTCTATAAATAAGAGAGGAGGCTCTCTCTCTTTGTGTGCAATCCACTATTCATTCTTTTGCATGGAATAAAAATGGAGAGCCTCTCTCTCCTCCAGATTCTTCGAAATAAAATCTCTCGATCCAAGATGCTCGGATCATGATCTCTCTTCAGCATCGTAGGTATCTCGATGCGGTGATCGTCAGGATATCGAAAGCACTGTCGGATTGCCGCTCTAGCACCCGGAATTCGACGATCGACGTTCTGGTGGATTATTGGAACACGTGTGGATGATCTCAAGGGATCCTACTTTGGATCCTTCAAGCGATGATCGACATCAACTAGTTGTAGTCGACCATGCCTTCAGATTTGAAATGGATACGTTTTCATTTTAATTTTGTTCTCTTTACAATTTACGTGAGATCCTCGGACGTCTCTAGGGTTCGGATCATCAGCGACGATAGGTTCCGTCATCCCGCCGATGAAATTTTAAAATCCATAGCCCACCAGCTTCCACGGAGGGCCCAATAAACCTAACACATGCTGTATCTAATACCCGATTTTTAGATTTGGAAAGATTGAACTTGATAACATATGCACCTTTTTCTTCCCCTTTATTATGGGTGCAGTTCCTCTTCTAGTGTCCAGACTTGACAAATGCAAAACACGCTCCCTCTTTTTTCATTCCTTTGATGTTGATCATCCCCTTCTTATAAGGATGGTGCTCAGGAGATTTAGACTATTTGTAGATATTGGGCCCTTTTCCTTGTTATTCCATTTCTTATTCACCATAAGAACCATGGGTTTATCACTCCCCGTGACCTTATCCACTTGGAGAATCAATATCTAAAGTTATAAAAGACTCTTCTCATTATTGCTCGTATTGTAATTGATAATAAAATTGCAGAAGGTATTTGTAAGTGATGAATGTGTGAGATTTATATGAAACTCATCTAGGATTTTAAAACCTAAGATGTATAAGTTTTCAATGTGTCCAATAAGATTGACTACATGAGGCCCAGTAGGTGTAGAATCTGCAAATATTATTTTTGAAAAAAGTATTGGAGATCTCATTACTTTCTTGTCTCTCCTTCTCATGAAATAGATTGTGAAGGTGATACATCATGTTATATGTGTCCATGTCCACATGATGCTTCAAAATATCATCAGACTGAGATTATAACATGAAGAACTGAACATATGAAACATCATTTAGATGTTTCTCATAGATGTATATCTCTTCATTACTTACCTCATTACGAGGTGCAACTGGAAAAGGTTTTTCTAGAACATAGAATTTGTTTCATGGTTGAGGATGGCACGTGGGTTGCTTTTCCATTCAAGGAAATTTGTTCTAGTGAGATGGGTGTCCTTTACAAGTATGGATCACAATGATATTTTTGATTTCAATTTATTGTTTTTTCTATAAAATTCTACTAGTTGAATGTTTTTACTTTTTTTGACAAAATTTATACTAATAAATAAAAAATTGTTTATTTTAGTCTCTAACTATTTTATCAAAAAACCGATAGCCCTCACCATTGGATTAATAATATCTTGTTGCTTAGATATTCTAGTGGAAGTGATCCATATTCCCCTTCTCATCACCCAAGTTTTGGTTGGTTAAGTAATCTGAATGGTTTTAGGTAGGCATTCGAAATACCAATTTCATTAACTCACAATTCCTTGATCAGCTGAGTGGACTCCCTGATCCTGAAATCATTAATTCGATTTCCTCAACCATTGCCTCTTAGTTACATCAAGTCCTGATTTGGTTGTAATAAATTGATGTAAACTAAGTTAATTCTACCCAAAACTTCATGTTAGAATTTTATGGTCATTGAAGGGACCCCAAATTTGGCTAGTCAAACACTTTGAACTACTGTTCGATTTTAACTGAAGTAATGTTAAGCTATACCAAATTAATATTTTATTAAGTGATTTTATTCTTTTACGAATAAATTTAAATTTATTATCTTTATCACATGCTTTTTAATATTAAGTCTGTTTACTAAAGTGATTAACCTTGTCATAGATAATATTTATGCATAATCTATTTTATTTTAGTTTTATCTTGTATGTTCATTAATTCGTTAATTATGTGATCATAAAAAAGAAAACCATAATGAAATAACCATGAAAAATGATAGAAATAAAATAATAAAGAGGTATAATCATGAGTTAATGAAATTGGAATTTTTAATGTCTACCTAAAACTCCATGTGTCTCCATCTCCTGTCGTCACAAGACTTTTGTTGACCCTATTTAGTATTCATCCTCTCCTGGATAATCTGAACCTTCTCTGTGGTAGCCTATACCAACTCTGGACCCATAAGTGTTGACTCCCCTAGGTCTATCAAGCATAGTGGTGATCTGCAAGGTCTCTTGTACAGGTCCTCAAATAGAGCCATGTCGATGGTCGTGTGATAACTATTGTTGTTTTTGAACTCCACCAGTGGCAGGTGGTCCTCCCAACTATAGCCAAAATCATGGACATAATCTTGAAGCATGTCTTAGTGTGTTGGAATAGTCCGCTATGTCTGACCATCTGTATGAGGATGAAAGGTGGTGCTAATGTGTAGCTGAGTTCTGAACGCCTCCTGCAATCCCTTCCAAAAGCAGGATGTAAAACATGCATCGCGATCCGAGACGATCATCGATGGAACTCTGTGAAGTCACAAAATCTCCGGCACGGGGATACATCCCAACCTCTCTAATAATACCTGCTCTCGGATGGGTAAGAAGTGTTCCGACTTTTTGAGTCGGTCAATGATCACCTAGATGGAATTATGACCCTTGGACATACGTGGTAGCCCCGTTACAATGTCCATGGATATTCCATCTCACTTCCACTATGGTACCTCAAGTGGATGAGCTAAGACTACTGGTACTTGATGCTCGGCCTTCACTAGTTGACAAGTGAAGTATCGAGACATGAACTCCGCCACTTCTTTCTTCATCCCTGGCCACCTATGCTGACACCAGAGAACCTGGTATATCTTCTCCACTCTAGGATGTACCGCCAAATTGGATGTGTGGAACTCCCTCGTCATCTCCTTTAAAAGCATCAAAGGTACCATGGTTCATCCTCTAAAGAGGATGATATGATCCCATATTTAGAAAATCTATTAGGATCATGTTCTGAGGATATCTAAGCACGTCAAGCCACGCATTCTATGTCCCCAATCTGTGCCTCTCTGACTCACTGAAGGAGTGGGGGAGTAATTTTCATAGATTAGAGATATGCTCCCCCATCTCTATCCACAAATGATATCTGTAACACAGGTAGATAATATGTCTCCTAACTCAGTAACTGTAGACCAAACCTCTTACTGAGTGTGTCTTTTACTACCTTCCCCTTCCCATGAGTATAGACTATCTCAATGTAATAGTCCTAGAGGAACTACAGCCATTTATGATGTCTTAGGGTCAGTTCCATATATGATAAAATATACCTGAGGCTCTTTTGATTAGAGTAAACAATAAACTATTCACCCCTCAAATAGTGTCACCACATCTTCAGCGCAAAGACCACTGTTGCTAACTTCAGGTCATGGGTAATGTAGTTATGCTCCTGTTGTCTCCACTACCATGATCCATAGGCAATCACTATAAATTCATTCACTAGGATTCAACCTAGTCCAGTCCCTAATGCATCATAGTATACTACATACTCAATACCCTCTTTTGGTAGCCTCATGTTGGGGGCACTCGTCAACCATTTCCACAACTCCTAAAAACTCTGTTGGCATCTCTCCATTCACACGAAGGGTTGTCTTTTTTTGTCAAAGATGAAAAGGGTGTCACAACTATGTAAATGTTAGGTATTAATATCTGGTATTACCAATCCATTCCTAGGAAACTATGCACCTCAGTCACTCTCCTGGGTGGATCCCAATAATGAACTTACTCTATCTTTATTGGATCCACTGAAAGTCTAGCCTCTAAGATAACATGCCCTAGGAAGTGGAATTCCTGTACCCAGAACAAGCACGTCAAGAGCTTACCATAAAGCTGGTACTCGTGGAGTGTATCCAGAACTATCTGCAGGTGTGTGGCGTGCTCCTCCTCTGACACCGAGTATATCAAGATATCATCAATGAAGACCACTACTAATTGATTGTGGTAAGGCTAGAAGATCCTATTCATTATCCCCATGAACACTGCATAACCATTGGTCAAGCCGAAATGAATCACCAAGAACTCATAATGACTATACCGACATCTGAAGGTCGTCTTTGATGTGCCCTCATCCCGTACCTTGAGTTGGTGATAGCTTGATCTTAGGTCTATCTTGGAAAACTATCGAGCTCCCTTCAACTGATCGAAGTGATCATCAATCCTCTGGAGTGGATAATTATTCTTCATGGTCACCTGGTTCAGGCCCCGATAGTCCACACAAAACCTTACACACCCACATTCCTTCTTGGTGAAAAATTTTTGGAATGCCCATGTAAAAACACTTGGCCTTATGAACCCCTTCCCCTGAAAAACTTCCAGATGTACCCGCAACTGACGATGCTCCGCAGGAGAGATCTGATATGCTAGCATAGATATCGGTGTCGTCCCATGGTACAGGTCGATGTAGAAGTCTACTTCTCTATGAGGAGGTAGTCCCATAACATCATCAGTAAAGACATCAGCAAACTGGTCCACCACTATAGGATAACTCGAACTCCTCATGTCAACTACTCTGAGCCTAAGGCTAGCCAAATTATGAGTTATTGGTTGCACCCTCCTATGAAAAAGTCCATCATGTGATACAAAGGTTTACTTCTCCCCGGTGAAGGAAAACCTGATACCATCCTCACGGACACACCGAACTTCGTGCCTAAAACAGTCGATCTGATCATGGACTGTGGATAGCCATTCCATACCAAAAATGATGTCGTAAGGTCTCGATGATGAAACTAGAATATTTCATCTGAGGCTCCCGCCTCCTAGAGTGAGATCACAGTATATCCACCAGTGTGTAATTGTCGAATCTTCTCTGGTAGGAGTCTCTAATCATACGGATTAAGCAAATGGCTTCGTCAGAATCTTTGAGTTCCGAATGAGTGTTGTGGAAATAAAAGAGTATCTGGAATCTGTGTTTATAAGTACTACAGATAAGGTGGAATAGGAAAAGATCGTACCTCTAATAATATCTGAAGCATCGTGGTCATAGGCCTTTGCTACCTATAGTTGTGCCCGTCCCTACCCCCCTGCTCCCTATGGTTAGGGTGGACCACCTGGGTTGGTGGTGGTAGAACCTCAAAACGGCATCCACCACCAGTTAAATGACCATCTCCTCTTCCACGTCTACCACCCTGCTGATCTCCCCACGAGAATATTTTCCTCTACCTCGGTGGTCCCTCAACCATCTACTGATCGTCAGTATAGAGGGTCATGAATTCGTGATCCATGTAACCCTTCCCGCCACATGTAAAGCATATTCTACTTCCCATTTGACCCCCTATGACTCTTGAGCTCCAAACCTCTGACCTTGTGTCCTGGGGTCATCCATCGGAAGGTCTATCTTGCTTGGGCCTCTGCATCATCTGCTTACTGCCTTCTCCGGATGAATCGGCTACCTGTTGCATGGGGGTGGCTCTCACCGTCTATGCCTACTCAACCAAGATGCTCTCCACCAGCAACGCTCACTCGAGCATTCTATCCTACATCAGGATATTTAGAAATACAATCGATGCTCTGATCTCCCACCAGAGACCCTTCTCAAAGGTCTGATCCCTGAAGAATTGGTATTGTACTATGTCGGTGGAGTAGTGTGAGAGGTCAGTGAATCTTGTCGAGTACTAGGCTACTGTCAGTCTTCCCTACTGTAATTGTCGGAGCTCCTGAATAAGGACATAGCGTAGTGTTGCTGGAATAAACTCCGCCCTGAAGATGGTCTCAAACTTTAACCAGGAAAGCATCGCCTCCTCATGAGACTGAAGTATCCCGCTCCACCATCGTCCTGTCATGCCCAGGAAAAGACTAGCATCTAGGATCAGAATCTACTCAGCTAGTGTCTCAACTAGGCAGAAAACATTGGCCACAACCTCTAGCCAGACCTCAGCTGCCTAGGGATCTATCTCGACTCAAAACCTTAGAGGCCTTTTTCTGTGGAACTCATGCAATGCACTCATTCAGCATGCACCGTCCGCTAGTGGGGCTGGTGGAAACTGGTGCCCAGTGAGTGGTGGTGCAGCTGGTGCTCCACCCAAAGGTGCTAACATAGTTAGTTGTTCATGAATTGAGGACTCGTCTCTCAATGGGACATCATCATGATCTCTATCATGAATCCTCAATGGTTATCTATGTGGTGGAATTCTAAAAAGAAATAGGTGCCTTATGGTCAATAAGTTATACCTAGTGAGCTAACTCCAAAGAGATCAAAAGTGAAACATTTCCAAAACACACGCAATCAGTGTTTTTGTGTACTGAGTTTGAAATCAGAATTCAGGGTCCTAGTGTATGGATACGTCAGCTGTCGTAACAACATTGGACTCCCCAAACTGATAACCACACTCAAAATAATTAAAACTATTGCTCCATTGGAATGATCATAGTCCTAGTTCTTTTGTAGAACTGACTCCTCTGATACCACTTTGTCACAACCCGTCCCCAGGGGCCCGTGTCGTGACGACCCCAGTCCCGCCTTCTATAGGCCAAGTGTTGAAGACTAGCACCTGAAAGTCATATCCCTAAAATGGGAAGTTATTGATTTTAAATATGTAAAGACACACAGCCAGTGAACACAAAAAGATGCAACCATGAAGTAAAACTGTAGTAGTAAAAGTGTGTACTAAAAGTAAAGAGGCTAGAATACGAGACCAAATGAAAGATACAACTACAATAGACAATATTAAATAGCTCCTAGAATTATCCACCACGGATCCAGCCTAAAAGGTAGGTATAGCTCTTCTCCACATCTGTCCATGTCAACCGTCACAGTCGTTCACCGTCAGGTCCTAACTCCCCGAGTCTCAGTCAATGATGCTCGTCGTCTTCACAACACCCAACAAGGTGTGGGTGAAGCCCATGCAGGGGTGAGTATAACAATACCCTGTAGGGAACCTAATACCCCTGATGGTCTCTTAGAATTCCACAAGAATGATTTCAATCAAAAAGCACAAATAAAAACACTTAGCAAAAAACCAGGTAAACCACTCAGAGTTTAGGAATAATGATGATTAGCCTAAATCTAAATCATTTTAATTCATTAGGAATTTTTAACAACTGAACCACGAAGGAGTTGTTCCATTTTCGATCTACATAGGGTCGTATAACGTTGTTCCACGATGGGCTTCTCTAATGCCGGTCATCGTTTGGTCGAGCACTACTGATCTACACAGGGTCACTAGAATGTTGATCCACAGAGGGTCTCTAGAATTTTGATCCACACAAGGTCCCTATAATTTTGATCTACATAGGGTCGCTAGATGCCTATCCACATGAGGTTGCTAATATGTTGATCCACACAACATCGTTAAGATGTGGATCCGCACAGGGTTGGTAAGATGATGATCCACACATGGTCACTATGAATGCCGATGCACACATAATTTTTATTATGATGATCCACATAGAATATCTTGATGTTGATCTACACATGATTTTTATATGTTTATCCACACAGGTTCATTACCCATATGACAGTTAGCCACAGTATTCCCTGCACCTAGTTCGCTTGAGTTCCAAAGTATCTACTTCTCTGGATATCGTTCATGCCTCAACTTCTGTGAAGTACCACAAAGGAGTAACCCAAAGGACCTCCATGTCGTAAGGATTCCAAAACAAAAGATAGAGTGTCAACCAGACACCCAGTCGGTGAGTTATTGTCATTTTACTACCGAGGGCCCAATTGGATTTGGGTATGATCCAACCCTTCCATATTCCAGCTTTATTCAAAACATAGGTGGAGTAACTCAAAAGGGTTGCCTCACACCAAGGATCCCAGTGTATTAGACAGTTCTTCAAACATATGTTTGGTTTACAAGATATGGCTCTTTAAGTGAAACTGGGCCCGAATGGGTCCGGGTCTGGTCTGACCCGGTTAGATCGACCCTGTCCAGCATGACCTGTCCCAGCCCGAACGGGCCTGGGCTGGCCCGATTAAGATGTTCCACGGAAGGCTCGGTGTGATGGGCCACAGATCGGCTCGGCTCGCCCTGGCTGGGTGCGTCCGCAGCAGGCTCGACGCGTTGGGTCACGGACCAGCCCAACCCGCCAACTTGGTGCGGCCTACTGGGAGACATGACCCAGTGCGCTGGTGAGGCTCGCCAGCCAGGTGGCCACCCAGCTCTGTGAATAGCTCAAAGAGAAATTTGAATCTTAAATAAGTGGAACCACATGGTGCCACCACATGGTATGCGGGACCCAAGGGGCATGGGTCCCCCTCCGTCGCATCTTCGATGTCGCGGCCTTTTCCCTGCGGTGCGCGACAACATGCCCCCTCTCAAATGCGGTCGGCTGAGTTTTGGTCACCCCTTCGGGTCTTCTGTGGCACCAAGAGGCATCTCCCTCTTTCGCGGCCAGCGAGAATCTACTTTTTCCTTCATGGTCGGCACTGGAGTATCTTCTACGAGCCACCGGGTGAGATCTGGTGGTCTGTTTTTCCTTCCGCTCATGCCTACGGCCTCTTAGGAAGCCTCCATCGTTGCGCGACTCCTGGATTCAAGGTTCTGCTGAGTTGGAAATTTTTCACCCAAAGAGCATGATAAGAACGAAGTGGCAGAGGGTCTAGGCCTTGTTTTTTACCCAGGCCCTCCACGTTAGCATCATAACAAGTAGGTAATAATTTATTCATCAAAGATAAACTTTAATAATAAACCCCCTACATTGAGATTCATTGGAGACGTCGTGGTGGTGGAAAAAGATTCCATGTTGGATGAAGTTGTCGGCGTACATCAATCCCAGTTCGTTGCCGCCCAAGCCTCCATCATTCAACAGTGGATGGTGTCCCGGTACTTTTCCAAAGGTTCCTCACTTGATGAAGTCATTCCAAAACCCCAACCCGATATCCATTTAAATAGATGAAGGATGACATTTTAATGCAACGTAGCTTTAATGAGGTACATTAGTAAGTTAATTAATGAACCTCTCATCTCTCGATGTAGTGGTTACAAAAACAAAGGGTCAAGCAATTAAATGGATTAACAACTCAGCAGTCACGCCACCGCTGATCAACCATGGGAGAAAAAATAAAATAAAAATTTTGAAGTTATTTTATTATTCTTAAAAAAGTCTGAAAAACTATATTTTTCTTTTGACCTGCTGCTGTCGAGGTGAAGCCTCATTTAAGAGAATCCCATTGTTGCAGATTAAACAATGACCTTAGATTTTTAATCCAAGCACCGGTTCTAATGATGGAAAATGCCGCCCGCGTGTTTACTGAGCGTACTTTAAAAAAAGTTCAAAATTTCATTATGAGCACATCGGGCCTCAGAATCACGCGACCTCAATTCTTACAGACTCGTAATAATGTCAAATAATTTTAAAAAAATTACATTTAATTTTCATGTCTTTTCAAGAAAAAAACACCATGATTTACATGGTTCATAACCATATTGGTCCCACTCCATGGAAATGATTCCACCCTCACATAATGTATTATTAATACTCAAAGAAAACTATATTACATGATATAGAAAAGCTAGATAAAAACTACAATAGAAAAAAAAAATAAAGAACCTATAACTATCATACAAAGAAATGATGAAAGAAAAGGAAACATATAGTTCCAAACAAGGAGGTCTGGTCATCCTTTTCACATGATGCTTCAGACTAGGTTATACCACTATTCACATAGAACTCTCCAAGGGAAGCCCTCCCTAGATCTCAGGTTATGGTCTCCAGTTCATAACGTCGACTGCACTTCTGCACGTGGAACGATTCCGATAAGACTCCACATAGAGCTGTGCATGAGCTGAATGTAGGGAGGTCAGTAAGCCATGGAATCAAATCCTTCATTGAGGATGAATCCACCAAGAACTGGGAAGACCATGAATGAGTAATATGATTCTTCTTAGTGTGTTATATTAAGAAAACTGTTGGATCTATTGGTGTTATGCCTTGACTAAACTCTTAAGGAAAGGGAGATGATCTTTCTCCTCATCAAAACCCTACCGATGTAACTACCAAGACAAAAAAAATCATTCCACATAGAAGATCCGAACAACCTAGCCAGTAGTGCCTACAACTAACAAGATGAATGAACCACCACGATCCAAAGGGAGGTGTGCCAGATCGATGGCCATGAATGAACCCCAAAAGAAACACGAGATTTCCAAGGTGGTACCTGAGGTGAAGTTGTCCAGCCGAAATAGAATCTAAAAATAGGCTAGCCAAATGATCCAAAGCAAATAGGCCCAAAAAAAATAATATTTGGTATAAAAATTAGAAAATATATAGAATGAAATATAAGGTAAAAAAAATTTATATAAAAATTAAAATTAAGACCTATTAAGATAGAATAGGGAATGCTTCACTTAATCGGTGGTGGTAATCATATGTAATAACACATTCTTCATAGTGGAGATGGATTTGGGGTCACATCGACCAAGGTGTTTTCATCTAGATTCATACTAGATTGGAGAAAAGAATAATCAAATTAGTTCACAATAATATTAGATATACTTAGTTCATCCTAAAAGATAACACTATTCACCATCATATATGATATCCTAATTCTAGGATTCCTATACATATGCATCAGATGGAATAAATTAGAGTTGGTGTAGTCAAGTTAGACCATCAGCTCAGTGATGCTAATAATATTAGGATGAGAACTCATAACTATATTTATGAGCATTGAATAGGTATCTATGTTTTTTAACCAAAGATATTTCCAGTAGAAGATAATAATTTTAGGATTCAACCCCTAATAGGGGATTTATTTTGGCATTGATTTTTCTCCCCCCTTTAAATATTATAAGCTCTATAAGGATTCCTTTTGATAGGTGCTTCCATATCATTATGATGATACCTCATAATTTTTTAAATTTATATTCCCTTTTTTTAAGGTAATTTATTTCATGAATTTTTATTTGTTTGAAATAAAATAATTCTTTCGAATCTAAAGTATTTTAAGTTTCTCTTTTTTTTCTTTATTCTTTATTTTATAAAAAACTCATTCATTTTTATTTTAAAAAATAAATGAAAAGTATAATATTTTTTAAAATTGTTCTTCATGTTTTCCTAATTTATTTGAACATAAAATAATTTTTTTAATATTATTTTCTCTATTTTTTTATATTTTAAAAAAAGATTGTTTTTATATTTATTTTTATCTAAATATTAATATTATAATTTTTATTTTTTATGATAAGTGAGTGTTTCATTCTCTTGAAAATTTCCATCCTATGTATAATAATGTTTTGTATTTTTTAAATGTTTTCAATTTTATAATAGAATGATGTTATTATTATTATTATTAGTTTATTGAAAAATAAAATATTTTTTAAACTGTTATTTATTTAAAAAAACCAAGTTTATTAGATATTTTTCATTTTACATTTCAAAATTTGTTAAATGGAGTAAATTTTAATAATTTTTTTTCTTCATTTTAATATAAATAGAATTTTATTAAAATTTCCCCTTTGTTAGGAAAAAACTTTTTTTTTTCAATATCTTATATGTTTAAAAGTTAAATAATTTTTATTTACTTTTTTTCATTTTCCTTTTTTAATAATGTATAGTTCATCTTCAATTTTTGAATTATTTAATAATAAAATAAAATATTCAGATTTCCTTCTTCTCTTTTTTCTAAAAAGGTGGGTTACAACTACCAACAGAAGTACAAACGCTGCAAATAAACTAGAAAATAAAGTTGATCAGGGACTCGACCCCATGATCAGAGCCCCGAACCTCATCCCCCCTAAAACCCTAGCCTATAGTGGAAGATATAATAAAATGTGGGTAAGGGTAATTCTCGCCTCCCACTGGGGGGTCTGTCAGGCCTAAACCAGACTGAACGTTATCCAAATATGTAATGACTTTGAATCCCCCTATGCATCATACACATAGTGTCCAATTCTGGCAGGACATGACCCTGAGCCAATTCCCACAGAGATTGAGAGGTACAAGTAGTGGTTACCACCCAGCTAAAATAAATATTACTAATTTTTTTTAGGTTTTTAAAAATAAATTTTTTCTTCATGAAATTTTAAATTTTTCATAAAGTAAAAAAAATATTTCTTTAAAAATATTTTGAAGAGATTCTCTATTTTTTTAACTTATTTAAATGTAATATAATACACTAGGATCTTTTATTTTTTATTTTTATATATTATTTATTTTATTATTTTATTATTTTTTTAATATAATAAAAAATTAGTTGAATTTTTTTAATTTATTCTAAAATAATCTAATTTTTTAAATATTTTTTTTATTATTATTTAAATAAAATGATGCTTTTATTTATTTTTTACATTTATATAAATCTTCCTCCAATCAATCTTAACATGTCCCTTGAGATTATACAGGATAAAATTGACTTTGGTCCCACTCTATTTTCTGTCCACATGACCAATAATTCTACAATCAATAGAAAAATTGTAGAAGGGATGATCAAGTCACTAAATTGGTTATGAAGGCTTTATGTCCTATCCCTAATATTGATCCTCCAAATGTATATGTGGATATTGGCTCATCCAGTGTGGAAAAGGTGTCTATTATGATTACTTCCACTAAAAGGGATTTAAAGTTAGTCATAAAATCTAATGAATGGGAGGCTTAGGTTACTAATCATGTACACCGTCCTCATAATGAAGGAAATTTTGTTAAAGAATGTATTAAATTATTGGTCTATCCTAAACTCATAGGAAAGGATTCATGTCCTAAAGCTTCTTTTAGTCCTCCTACTATTTCTAGTGTTGGGGATGTTCAAATATTATCCACTCTATTTAAATTGTGGAAGGATTCTGGGAGATACACATTTCTTATAGAAAAGGATGCCTCTGGAATTTGTGTAGTTGATCCCAATAAAGTCGTAGTGCCTACTAAGGTTAGGCATTCTTATTTTCCAAATAAAATTAATAATGTACATGTTAAGGTATAGGCTTCATTTAAAGATTTGGATATTAATTTTACCAAAGTTCTTTTTGGGAAGGGTGTTCCTTTAGAGATCTATCCTAAGTGGAATTCTAAGTTGATCACTAATAATTCCTTCATTTTTTTAATTGATGGATCCAATAAATTTCACAACAAAATTGAGGAGGTGGATTCTTAGGAATATTTTGAATCCAATATTGATCATAACCAAACATAGAATCCTAGGGAAGGCCTATGAATACTACTCATAAATCCCATTCTATGCGAATGAACCCATTAAAACAAATATCTTCTTTGGATATTTTCTAGGTATTAACAATTCGTATACTTTTGTATCCCTAAGACACTTCATTCATAGGTATAGTCCTGACATAGTTGGACATGTTAAACAGATGGATCAATTTTATAAGTTCTATTTTATTAATAGGATAACACTTATCTATTATCTGATTTCCCATAATATAAGGGGTAATCTACTAAATATCTTTGTTTTCTTGAAAGAATATGTCTTTGTGATCAAGTTAATAGGATTGGAAAACAAAATTTCACCTTTTTTATTTATATGGTTGGTCAAATATTTATTTCCACTGTTATTTATGAATTTACTTGCGATACTAGAAAGATGTTTCTATAGGAGGAGCTTATGGATATTTTATAGCCTCAATTTTCCAACCAGTTTATTCTGAGAAATTTTAATTTTATTCTCAACTATAAAGAGAAGAGGGGTTCTCACTTTTTCCTACCCGCCTTTCTGGATTTCTGAAATAATGTTGACCATCATTGTTTATCTTATATTTACGTTCAAGATCTTGATTTCACTTAGACCAAGTTCCCTATTAAAGGTAGATAATATTGTAATATTGACACAATATTTATTACCCTTAAGGTACTAGTTTGGGGCTTAGCTAATCTTGTTTAGATTTTCCTATAATTCACAATGATAATTTCCCTGTGTTGTTAATAATTATTTCTTCAATGAGATGATATCCTATTTTTCCACATTCAATAATTATTTGATTAATTTTTTAGGTTATAGAATGTTTTTTGTTAAAAATGGGAAAATCACTTTGAGAGTAATTATTTTTATAGAATTGGACTAAAACATGGGGTTGTGAAATCATCCATTGGGAGATTGTCCGATGATAAATTCTACACACTTGAGGATGGAATAAAATAGGCTAAGTGTTGTTTCTCAACCAATTTAGTTCATTTGATTGTGATAATTCCTATGATGAAAAATTAAACAATAAACTAATATTTAGGATATCATCAATACTAAATAAATAATTCTCAGGGAAAAAATACAACATTAATGCGAAAAATCAAAATTGTTCTGTGAAAACAATATATCCCCTAATTAAAACCACCAAATTGCTAGGCTAATAGGAGTTAATAAAATGGAGTTTATATTTACTATTTATGCATCTCTTTTTTCTGGGAGAGTTTAGGCATCTTATATCCAGGGTATTTCATCTAAAATTTTCAAGAAGTTAGCTAGTTGGAATTGAAAATCCCTTGATTTTCAGTATTTTTATAATTAGTTAATTTATTTATTAGATTCATGTTTGTATATTCCTTTAACATATATAAATAGCCTATAAGACTATGTAAGTGTCTATATAAATATATCAAAAACCATATCTAGACTGGTTGTATATATGAGAATAAGGGTATCATAGTGGAATGGGGAGAATAAACATAGCTTGTAAGTCTTTGAGTTTTGGGAATTATGAATATGTGTATCTTTTATGAGGCTAAAATTTCTAGCTTAATTTGGTATATACTTCAATAAAAATCACAGTAAACATTCCTTAAGTTAAGATTTATTAACAAGATTAAACATGGAAAATTATTCTTCTTGAACTCAATAGTTTGGCCATCCTTAAAAAACTATTATCTTTTCATCAAGCCTTAGCTAAAATGGATCCCTTATATGCACTCTTCCTCAAAATTTTGATCATAAAATAGTTCGCCACCACTATTATATACTGCTACTAGATTCCAAAATAGCTTGTCTACATGAGTATTGGTAATGTTTTTTATGATCTTGGATGGATTTGAGATATTAATTTAACTGATTTTTTTTATTAAATGCAGAGGATCATATTCAATAAGAATGATCATTACATTTAGATATTTATTTGGATAGGTGTTCTCAATTCCATATTGTTTTATCTTTATCTCTATGGAATTTTTGATATTCTTCATACATGGCTTAATAAATTTAAAACATGTTACATTCTTCCTATAATGTTCTTCATTATCTATATAATTTGGCTTAACATGCTTCCCATAGATGATCGACTTACTATTATTAGTCTACAGATTACCTTTTTTTCAAATCTACATGAATAATAAATATATTTATGATCTTTTTTTCCATTTTTATTTTTTAAATAGATATATGGGGATATATATTTACTTCCTTTTTGATACACTAACTAGAATTAGTATTCATACTTTCATAGAGGTGGTTAGGGAACTCACTTTGAGTCCTCAAATAAAAAATATCTTATATATTGTGGAAGACACTGGATTTTATTATATTTGGAAAAATAATAATTCCACTCACTTTTATAGTCATTATATTGGATATCAATAATTTATATCTCTAATTTTAAGGGATATCTAGTTGGATATTAAGTTCCAAACATATTTTATGAATAATTGTTATAATGATTTTATTATCTCAAACATACTTAGTGTTAAATGTGATCTCAAGAAGATAATATTTTATAAATATATCATATGAATTCTTCCACATCATCCTTATATTAAGGTCAGTGTGTATAGTGCAGATGAAGGTGTTACTAGCTTGGTAGGTTGTGGTGTTATTTTAAGGAATTGTAGAAGATTCATCAAGAGAACTTTCTCATATTTCTTTGGTACTCACACTACAATGGAGGATGAGACATGTGATTTTATTTATGCAGTGCAACATACACATGATCTCAAATATCTTGACTTATGGATTAAGAATAACTCTATACACTCTATCAATATCAACATGCATAGGTCACATAGTGTTTCATGGAATCTTTTTTTACCATGTAGTATCTATTTGGAATGAATCGGTGAGATAGAGATCAATATTTCCATTCTCAATAAGGTAAGGAACATGGTTGTTAATGCACTCATCAAGAAGGTAGTAGACGATCAAGTCTCTTTTTTGGTCTTATACTCCATGTGATAGCTTGGTATCTCTTAAATTTTCAAATTTGGATGGTGATGTCTAAACCTATATTTCATAGCTTCCCTTTATAAGACACACCACTTTTAATTTATTTTATTGGATAGGAATACGTGTTGATGGTCAATATCCCACGGCGTTATTGATTAAAAGTAAAATATTTTTTAGATTGTTTATATTATAAATCAATATATTTTTCTTACATGTTATTTAATAGAATAAATTAATTCATATTTTTAATTGAAAAGAAAAAAAATTAGAATTTATGTTTTTTTCTTGATTATGTTTTTAGTAATATCCTAATGCTTTTATATAATTTCATAATTTATTTTAAAGTAAAATAGATTTTTTAACCTCCTCTCCTATTTTATGTTCTCTTTTTTTCCTCTTGTTTATTTTTTAATATAATTTTTTTAAATTATTATTAAATATATTCAATAGGAAAATAATTTTTTTTATTTTTTTTATAATATTAATATTTTATTTCATTTTATTTAGATATTTCATTATATATTTTATTTTATTGTTTCTATTATATTTTTATTAGGTAATAATCTTCATTCTATAATATCTATCTGAAAGTAAAATAATTTCTTTATTTTTTATTACTATTGTTTAACAATATTGGTTTTTATTTTAAAATTTTTATTTAATTAAAAATTAAAATAAATTATTTGAATTTTTATCTTCTTTTCTATTTTTTATAAGGATAAATATTCACATTTTTTATGATTTACATAAAATTAAAATAACTTCTAGATTTTATTTTCCCATTTTATTACATTTAGTTTTTTTTCTTATATTATTTATTTTTAATTATTATTTTTATCTTTTTATATTGTTGTATTTTAATTCGTTTTTCTTCTTTTAATAAAATTTATTTTTACCTAATTTTCTAAATTTATTTAAAATAAAAATAATTTTGTTATTATTTTATTTTTTTTCTTTTTAAGTATAGTTTATTTTTTACATATCATTGTTTCCTCATTAAATCCTTGATCGTGTAGGCGCAGTGGCCTATTGGATTTCACTTCCTCCAAATATAGATCATTTTTATGATGCATTCTTCATATCCCTCTTCAAGAAGTGTATACCTGACACTTCACATGTACTGAATCTTGAGGTGGGGCAACTGGAACATGACCTCTCTTATAAAGATAATCTGGTGGATATCTTGGATGATAGAGATAATTTTCTACCCAAAAAGACTTCCCACCTTGTTAATGTTTTGTTGAGGAACCAAAAATATAAAGAAGCCAGGTTGTAACCAGAGGAGACTCTGAGTTATAATTACACACACCTTTTCTCTTTTGAGGGCAAGAGTTGAAATTTTTGGGATAGAATTTCTTAGGGGGGAGAATGTAACAACCAGGACTTTTGGAATAATAATTGTTTCTTGAAAATGTATTTTATATTATTTTATACTCAAAAAAACTATATCCCTTTATTAATGAAGTGAGTATAATTGAAATGAGACTGTCGGGTTTCAACTGTTATATGATTGTTGGTCAATATGATCATTGGAAAATATACTCTTAATGATAAGATTAGTGATAATAAATAGAAATGATTATGGTTATTATTGCATGAAGAAGATTCATTGGAATCATCTAGTATACGTGGGCTATACAAAGCCCATTTTTTCAAACTTGGGAAGGTGGGGGCATCATTAGGCTTCTCTATGGACCAAGACCAAGCTGAACTTCAACATGTTATTCTTGAACAGAATCGTCTGCGGGAGAAGTTCAAGTTGATAGAAATCACCACTCGGACATTGTTGTCTGACCCACCCCAAGATTCTATCACCATTTCACACATTACTCTTAGTTCCTATGTGGGTGTTATAAGGGGTTATGTAATGCGTCCTTAGTTCCTTTTTGGTATAATTAAAAAATTTATTTCATCATTTATGTTTTAAGAATAGCTTTTCTTAATAAAATAAATGATTAATTAAGACAAATTTGATAAATTCTTTTTAGAATTAAAAATTGTAATTTTCCTAGATTTCTCATACATAGAGAATTATTATGGTAAATTAAACATCATTTTTGAATTTGAAATGTCAAAATTAATCAAGGATGAAATTTTTAAATTTTTCTAATAGGTTTCAATTTTTTAGTATTTTAAGAATAATATTTGATGAATGGTGTTTTTTATGAATAGTATTTGAGGAATATTAAAAAAATATTTTATTATTAAATAACTTTTTCAATGAGATGATTTTCAAAAATCAGAACTACATGGTTGTAATTAAGGTGAAAATGTGGTTTAATAAGATCAAAATAATTTTTTAGTGAATAGTAACTTTTCCCTTTGGAATAGTAATTTTACCCTTATGAATGGTAATATAAAAAATCACATAGTAACCCCTCCTATGTATTTATAAATATATTTTAGTCATATTTAGTGGTAATGTGAAATAATTATAACATACTATTAGTAAATAAATGTCTTAGAAAATATTAGTTAAGTAACAGTATTTTATTTCATTAATTTAATTTAAAATGAAATTAATTTTTATAAAATGGAGTTTTTTTTGAATTCTACACGTTGAAAAATTGTTAGGATAATTTTTTCATATTTTTTTGAAATGATTGATTTTTCGATGAATAGTAAAAAATACAGTTTTGTGTTTTCAGTAAGTTTAATGAAATCATAACTATGTAATAATGACATAATCATGATTTAATAATTATGGTACACTCTTAAGGATTACCATATGACATGAGGTGTACCAAGTGGTCATTACCATGTTAAAATACCATGGGAAAGCACATGGTTTTGTAAATACCACTAATGAGGTGTCCTTTGAAATTAAGACAATAATCCATTACTTTTGATATAAATACCCACCCATTACATCATTTAATTTCATTATAAAATCATTATCCAAGAATTTATGGTAGTATTAACTCCCTAGGATTCCTCCCATGGAGTCCTCAATCCCCCATGGTCCCGATATTAGAGTTTTAGAAGTTACTCTTTCAGGTAAGGGAATCTATCACCCTTCTCTTTTTCAAGCACTCCTTTTATGTTATTCCTTTTTAAACTTACATTTGAAAATGCTGGGATATGTAATTACTTATCCCCCAAACATTCCATATTTTTAAAAAATTATTTGATACTCCTTTTTCTCCCATCAACACATTTTATGAATTTTTATGTGATAGTGTTGGGATGCCGAAATTTCAAAAGGGAATACTCAACTTCTCTTTTCATGTCTAGTACTATTTTTTGTGGTATGTCTGTCAAATTTCCTTAACATGTTATTATTTACATTTTATTTTTTATCTATACTGTATTATAATTATTTTATGAATTTTTTACCCCTATAACCTCCCTTTTTAATATTTTATAAAACTATGTTTCATACCCATTATGCTGCAGAATTTTCATCTCAAAATCTCTATTTTTTCTCAAGAAATTATAATATTTTCTTTTTGTGAATTTGAAAACCTCTTTCATTTTGAGGGGTATTCATAAATACTTATAAATAATTTATTTTATTCTGTAATTGAAATAAATAAAACTCTCATTCTCTTATTATGGGTTTTAAATTACATAATGATTGTTTTTTAAACACTTTTTAAAATGCCATAATTTTGTTATGAAACCCATTTATTTTCTTCCCTATAGGTTATTTATGAAATATTTCATTATGATATATATATATCACATTAAAATAGTTACATATTAATGTCATTCCATGATAACTCTATAATGCATTAGGTAAAGAAATTAATCTCTAGAGAAGAGAAGTTTTATGATACCTTGGTGACTAACTATGGAAATTTTTATGAAACCTTGGATATAGACCATGGTGATATGATTATTAATACCTAAATTATGTTTCTTATCCACATTTTAATTCTTTTATTCTTGTTATTTTTATTATTATATTCATCAAATTCCATTTCTCTTGTCTTTATGTATTTCATTGAGTTCTTATTGATATCACAAGTAAATTTTTTCCCTTGTTTATTCTTACTGGGCATTCTGCTCACCCATTCCTTTTATGTATATCTCTAGGTAATGAGATGCAGTAATTGTACTTAGGTTGAACCAATGAAAAACCCTTAAAAGTGTATTAGAATAATTTATTGTGTTTTCTTGTATTACGTACCTTATTTCCAATACACTAAACATTAAAGATCCTCTATTTATAAAATTTAATGAAAAGTTATGTAATAAAAAGAGGTATGTCATACTATCTTATATATATATATATTATGTGAAACTATTATACTTTTAAATTCTTTTATTAGATGGTGTTGATTATTCTAAGTAATTCTATGAAGTAGGCTAAATTAAATTAGGGGAAAGGGGTGAATTTCATGTGGTTATATGCTTTCAATGGTATTCTTATTATGATTAATGCAGGTTTTATACTATTTCTAAAAATCATTGAATTTATTTTTGATATAGTGTGCTAATATTATGAAATAATGAAGGAAACACTATTTATGAGAGGTTAACAACTTAAATATGGTAATGAAATGGTTGTGTGATAAAATTAATTAATATGAAAACATGCTTTGAGTGAGGAAGAATGTGGAAGTGATTGAAACACTAATATATTATTGTGTACTATTGGGATACTTGTTATGTGTGGATATGGTTGTGTGGTTATTATGAAATTTTTTATACTGTAAATGTGTTAGCTATACTTGTTGTTGTATTTTGGGTAATAACGATGAATTTGGTTACTTTGAGTAGTAATAGACACTATCATGTGATTGGGTGAGCTATTATAGTGTGTATTGTAGCAGGTTTCTAAATACCTTTCTAAGGTAGGTAAGAAAAAATGTGTAGGTTATTGTGGTATAATGGAATGAATGGTTTTTATGGGTTTTTTTTCTTTCCCAGTAGTGGAGGAATACTAACTGGTAATTAAAAAATGGTAAATGGGTAATAATTGAAATTAAAGTGGGAAAAGGCTTGAATGGATTGTTATTAAATATGGAATTGAATGTTTTAATGAAATAAAATTAGTTGGTAAATGGTAAATCATTAAAATATATAGTGTAATGACTAAATAGGAACTTTTGAATTTTTTGTTGATGTTTTTATGTAAATGTGGGTTGGTTGGTGGTGTTATTGTTGGTAGTGGTGGTGGAGTGCAATGATGGTAGTGTAGTGATAGTTATGGGTTGAGATGAGGTTATATTAGTGTAAACCCTTTAGTATTGGATTATGTGTGGTTATATATATATATATAATGTATTTTATTTTGATTTATTTACACACCCCACTCGAGTTGGATAATCTTACCGATGATGAAATTTTTTGGGTTTTGGGTGTTTTTCCCAAACATCTAGGTTGAAAAGGTAATTAATATCTAACTATTACCTCCTCACTACTCTCCTTTATTTGTTTGGTATGTTGGAACAATTATTTGGTTGATGTGATGAGATATAGTGGGGGTTTTTCATGGTAGGAATATAAAATGAGGTTGATTTCCTTAATGTTCATAATACCCTACTTTACTAGATATGTGATGTGTACATAAGATATGATTCAAGGTAATGGATATGGGATAATGTGGTTATGGATTATTGAATGGTTGTGGTTATGGTGTGTCAGTACTAATGCCAAAATGATATACTAGACATTATAATAGGTTGGTATAGATGGGGTTTCAGTCTAAACTGCATCAGAAGTGATGGGATTAGTTTGATGTGTCTTGGCATGATTGTAGATGGTAATGGGAGAAAATGAAGTTTAGAATTGGGGAATGAGATAAAAAAACTAATGGGTAAGTTTTAATTGGGTACCTTCTTGTTATATTCTTTAATATATTATTAATATGCTTATATCAAATATTTAGAGAGCGAGCCTCAGTGAGGCTGTGATATAATTTACATGATAGTTTTGTATTCTATGTTTTATCTACTAGAGTATAATATACTTCTTCAAAAAAATTGGAGAGGTATTAGGTATAATCATACTTAATATACATGTTATGAACACCCCTATATATAAATTATTTTTTATGTTTCTAAGGAATGTTTGGTGGTCATGATGGATTGTATTACCTTGGATATTAGGATTGTATGTGGATGTTTTTCCTAGGAATTTTTTTGGGTATTTTATTTGAATATTTGAATTTTTATGACATTTTTGATAAATTGTGGGGTTATTTTGGATCTTATTTTATTTATATTATGGTTCTGATTGGTGGTTATATTTATGTATTCTTGGGATATATATTGGTAATTCCTTTCATTTACATGTTTTATACACCCAATTCTAGTCTCCGACCAATGTCCTATTAGAGGTGGGATTCAGGGGTTATCGAAATCTTCATTATAGGATTTAGAGGAGTTCTCTGTTGGGAAAGGTTGTGATAGAGTGGTACCCATTGATCCTAGTGAGTTACATGGACCAAATACACTAGCTAGGAAATGATATATTAGTCCCCTCCATGATCCAATGCATGTAATCTATACTTACCATACAAATAAGTGGAATAGTTCTATTTAGAGGGTGGAGATCTAGGGAAGGTACATGAATCATAATTTTTATGTTTTTTTTGAATTAGGGATGGTTTTGGGAAATTAAATGAGTTGAATATAATTAAATTTATGAATAAAATTATTTTCTATTAGGCTTAGTTTATTTTTCCTCTATTTGTAGTGATGCCTACTAGTCGTCAATCATGCATGGTTCTTGTTATTGAAGTTTACTAAGCTAACCCAGTTTACCATAGGATTTTTAACTGGCCAATGAGGATGAGTTATAAAGGAATATAGTATGTGAGTTTTATTTTTAGGTCACGAAGAAGTATAATGGGAGTGTCCTTGATCTGAATATAGAGTTCTAGTTGAAGTACCTTTAGATTTATTTCATCTTTATTTTTTCTATAGTGGAGTATCAACTAGATGTCAATTAGATGTGGGGAGTAGTTTGACAGTGGTGGATCTTGTATCTAATGTTAGGAGGTGTTGGGACCATTTTTACAAGAAGTTATTTTTTGGAATTTGGAAGAAGATTGTTCTGAAAAGAATTGTATTTTATTGTCAAAGAAAAGAAATAAATTCACTTTTTATCTTTTGTTGATTGGATTAATGGGATAAAATGTTGAATTATAATCTAAAAAATTATATGTAAAATTCTTATACTGATTGGAAATAAAATGATTAAGAAATTAAAAGGGGTTTTGAAGAAGTTTTCTAGGTGAAAAGGCCAATCAAACTCATGGTGGGGCCAAAATGAAAGTGTGAATTAGAATGAGGGAAATTATTGGAGTCTAAGTGGATATGAGGTAAATATGATTATGGTTTATTGTTATTAGAGTTCTCTTAGATCATAATATGTATGGAAACTTATTATGAAATTCTTTTGAAAAAAGTGGGATATCATGTGCTACTAATTGTTTTGATGTTTGGTCAGAAAGAAAGAAGACATTGGAAGATTGGAATTCATACTTCTTTCCATTGTAAGTGAAACGATGATTTTCCAATCCTAAAATTTATCAATTTCATGAATAATTCATGATACAAGTAGGATTTTTGGTAAGAAGAATGTTTGAATATAAACTATTTTAGATTCAATTCTTCAATGTGATATCACCGGACACAGAATTATTTCAAGGTTGAGATGTTTTGTTTAGAATGTGAGAAGATGAAGATGTTGGTTTTTAGTTGTACCAATAATAACAAATAAATAAATATTCAATGAAAGAAAATTGTTGAAATTTTTTTATACCATAATCCAATAAGTAAAAAAGTTTTTAAAGTTGAAGTTGTTGATACGAGTCCATCAGACATGTTGTTACACTGATCAATTAGAGGTTGAATTGTTTTTATTGGTGGTTCCTGGGTCCAATGAAAAAGAAAAGAAGTGGATTTATTGGAAATCATGCATGTAATAATTCCAGTGATCAATCAAATGTATGAAGATCAAAAATATAGTCAACCATCCTCATAAGGATGAATTTTTTTCAATTAGATCCATAAAATAATAAGAACTCAAATATGTTGGTTATCTTCAATTAGGTCAATAGTCATCAGACAATATGTAGTGTCAACTCATCAAACTGGAGGTGAAATAGATACATTGGGGTGAGAAATATATTGATCTATCAGATGTGGTATAACCCTAATAACTTCATCAAACAAAAGATCAACTATCGAGGAAAAAGAAGAAAATATGGAATATTCTAAAAAAGTTGATTTTTTTGTCAAAGTAGTTTTGAAGCTACTGAAATACTACCAAGAGCTTCTTATATAATAAGACGTTAAGACTATGATTATGGAAGAATGGTTTTAATGTTTTATATATAATAGTTGGTTTAGAGCATCAAAATGATCATTTTGTCTTTCAATTAGTATTGATCATCATAGTGATAATTCATTTTATTTTCATATGTTTAATTGTTTAGGGTAAACATAATGGATAATCTATTATTGTATATATGTCTTCATTATAATTAAGATAATCAGAATGAAAATTAGGGCCTAAGGATGGTTATAAAGTTTGAATCTAGCTAACGTTATGTGAATATTCGAGAAGTTTTGAGAAGAATCAAAAGGTTTTGTGAATTTCTGATGAAGTCAATGATTTAGTTGAAATGAATTTGAAATTCAAGTTTCAAAAAATTTGGTTAAGTGTGAAAACTTTTCAGATTCCCAAATAGACTATTTTTGGTGCACCTATAAAATTATACGAGTATATTTTACATTCTGATGGATCAGATAATTGTTTACATGTGGAGGAATAGAGAAAGGTTCTGATGTTTTTGTGAGTAGGAGTTTCTAGACAGAGATTACAGGATTCAATTTTCTGTACAGAGGAAGGAGAAGAATGAAGATTGTATTCAGTGTATCATCATATCGGGCTGGTTCATTGGACTTATATTTTCAAACTTAGGTAAAAGTAGTTAATAATTTTTTTAGTAGTATTCTAGCCAAATAATCTTTCTTAATTGAGCAATCGTAATGAGAAATCATACTGAGGAATCAGAATGGAAAATCATATTGAGTATCATTACAAAGTCTAATTAAGTTCTTACCTTCTGCTGGGTAGGAAAGAGAAAAATTGTATTAAAATTTATATTTTTAATGGTTGACAAAGAAACACCATGTTATGTTCTATATAAATTGGTGAGAGTTTCTAAATTTTTTACACAAACTTGTATTACTTCATTTCTTACAACTTGAATCACATGCACCGTCGTATTGATCATAGTGTTAAACAAGTGTAAGAGTATATCATACTTGTTTGTATCCAGAGAATTGATTATTTTCTAGTAAATTGTATGGTATTTAATTTCTTATAAACCATACCATAAACATATATACTCTTGTTGAGTTTTGAAACATGTAAATACTTGTGTTCCTATGTATGTGTGATTTCTTTTTTTAGAAAAGTGATAATTTTTTAATAGGAGGAAAATATTGTTTCAAAATAAAATAAACATAAAAGAAAAATATATCACTGATTAACCCCCTCTCTCTCAGTGACACATTAATCCTGGTTGTGAAATATCAATTGGTGTCAAAAGTAAGGTTCCATTCTTTTAGTCTTTGCTAATGTTTTTGAAGAGAATTTATAATAGATAATTTGAATTATGTGAATATTAAGTGGATTTTGTCCTTAAATGGTAATAACTATCATATATATATATATAGAATATTTCATTATCTTATGTATCATGGGTATGATTTTCTTGAACCTAAAACATATGTATATCTTCATATTGATGAAAAATCCCATCTTACATCTATTGATAAGAATAATCATGAGAATAATGGAAGTGTTAATAATTATTTAATCTCATCACTTTCAAAAAGAGGGTTTCTAAGAGTTAAGGGTGTTTCCACTTCTAATGTTATCTCGGATAAGAAAAAAAATTATGAAGGTAATACAAAGGTTAAGAAATTTATGATACAAATATTTAGGCTAATTTATGAAGATCTCAAGATGGGTGAGTCTGAATCTATTATTTACTTCCTTTCTAGGGTAAATGATATTATTAGAAATATTCATTTTCTTGGTGAAAATTTTGAAAATTCTTCTATTATTGAAAATATCTTAAGAATTTATCCTAACAAGTTTGGTGCAAAAGTTTTTTTATTGAAAGATAAAGATCCAAAAACATTATCTCTATATTATTTTTATAGTAATCTCATTACATACCAAATTAGAAGGGATGAAGTTATGAAATGAAAAATAAAATTTTATAGAGAGATTTAATTCAAGTACGAGAAGAAATAAATCCCTAATAAGATTATTTAAGAATAATAAGCTGGAGATTATAATTCCGAAAATTAGGTATATAAAAATATTGATGAATTTTTATACTTATTTTATAAAAATGTGGAAAGAGGTATAGGAAAGTGTGAAGGTAAAATTCCCATAATATGATTTGAATTTGGTATTTTTGGGATTTTTTTGTAAATTTCCCCATAATAAATAATGAATAAAATAGTGATGAATATGATTAAAGGCAGACAAGATAATGGAAGAAACATGGTGATAAATCTAAATCTTATTCTATAGAGAAAGATAAAAAAATTCTCCAAATCCCAAAGGTGAATTTTTTTGTATAAAGATAATGAAGAATAATATAGTGAAGCTTAATCTGAAAAGTCTTATGATATTTTTGTAGGGAATACACTCATTGAAATAGTTAACAATTAAGAGTTTGGAAGAAAGAGTTCTGAAGAATAAAAAACTTGTGCAAAATTTCATCTGAAATAAAAAATAAAATAATTTGTGAGAAATATTGGAAGGATTGAGAAAGAAATAAATAAATTGAAAAATTAAAGTTCCTAAAAAATAATGTTTTTCTAAGGATAAAGTTTTACTACTAAAAGAGGATTATTATTTGAAGAAATTTATTAAAAAAAAAGAATCGGAATGAACATCTACAAGTAATGTTGAAGGTGAATGAAGAAAAGTTGTAACATGTCTAACAAAAACACTCTCTAGTTGAGTAGAGTGTTATAATTTTCAAGAAATCTATCTTTGATGTTAGTTAAAGTTCTAGAAATAGTGAATTTGAGAATAATCAAAAGTCATTGTTAAAGGTTAAGAAGAAATCTGAATTTTTATCTGAGAATAATAAAGTTGAGAAAGATATGTATGTGGTTAAAAAAAAATCAAGAATTTATAAGTTCCTATAAATTCAGATTCCAAAAACATTCCCACAACTTCTATTTCTAATAAGGCTGAAAATAAAACTAAGCTAAAGAAGACTATCCTAGTTGAGAAAAGAATTTTTGAAACTAAACGATGTTTTTATGTTAAAGAAAATAATGGTGCTGAGAAACATGCACAATAATTTGGAAAGATAGAAGTTATAGAGGTAAATGTTCCTTTTATGGATACTAATTGTATTTTGGAGGATTTGGGTGCACATAAAATATGTTTTGGTTTAATCAAAAACATTATCACTATTCCACAAACTATAGAAGGAAAATTTTTTGGGTGGCTGAAACCTCTTAAATGAATAATTCTGAGAAGGATGTTTTGAATAAATTTGAGAAGGTTGGTGTGAAAGGTGAAAATATTTTTCATCCTTTGGAAAATATTTTTGAATATATGAAAAACATGGAGATATTACATAATGATTCCTTGTTTTGTTACCAATGCAACAAAAGTTTCTTAAAAATTATCTAAAGCCGTATGTGACTAAAGATAAAGTAAAAAAAGATCTTGTTGTAGAAACTGATCTCAAAGATAAAAAGGAGAATGAACATGGGTCTTTGGTAGTGGGTGTTCTTATCTTGTTAAAGGAGACTTAATGCTATTAAATAATTTTAAAGGCATCAAATAAGTAATAGTGACATTCTACAATGATGAATCTCCCAAAATAAATGGTGTTGAATCAACCATTATTGGGGAAGAAAATTTGAAATCCAAGATAGCCTTGTTTTTTGATGGGTTGAAACAAAACCTGATAAGTGTTTCATAATTTTTTGATAAAGGAAACAAATTTATTTTTCTAAAATATAGGGTTTTTATGAAAAGAGAGTAATATGGAAAGATAGTTACAAGAGGCTGATGTACATAAGTAAACTTGTTCTAAGTTTGTGAAGTTAAAAACTCTTGTTACTTAAGTATGATAGAAGAGAATTATTTCTCTCTTAAAATTATGGGAAACATGTGTCAGAGAAACATGATAATGTTATCAAAGATAGATAGTATCTATGGAATTTCTAATCTATCAAGAACAAGGGATTCATGTTGCATAATTTTTTATAAAGAAAAAATTACAAACTCTCTGCATAATAAAGATAAAATTAATTCAAAATTAACCCTGGAACATATTCATTCAAGAATATGTGGGATAATGAGAAAAAAAATCAACTTGTAAATATAATTACATCATTAATTTCATTGATGAATTTAGTCGCATTACATGTTTAATGTATATAAAAAATAAGTCAGATTCTTTAAAAATTTTAATCATTTCAAGTAAAAAAGATGATAAGTAAATTGAGTATTCAGTGAAGAGGTTGAGAACAAACAATGGTGGTGAATAAAAAAATTAAGGGTTTGAATTTTATCTTGAGATTCATGGAATTCGGTTTGATTTCAGTACCCCATACACACCTTAACAAAATGGAAAGCTAAAGAAAAAAAGAATAAAATTCTGGTTGGAATGGGATGAACTATGTTACTTGAACAAGGTATCTCTTATTTCATTTGGAGGCAAGCCATTAGAAATGTTGTTTATATGCAAAACTAGTGTTTATATAGGCCAAGTTTAGAAATAACTTCTTATGAAATGTTTTATAACAAAACTCCAAGTTTGAAACACTTGAGAGTATTTTTGAGTACATGAATCCTAAAAAAGAAGGGTGGAAACATTGCACAGTTTTAGTAGAGAGTTGAAGATGGAATTTTTATTAGATATTTTTGGAAGAAAATTGATATAGATGTTTCAATAATTAGATAGGAATATTAATTGTATCTATTGATGTAAAATATTTTAAAAATTCTAAGGAAGATGAAAAATAAACTCATGAAAATAAATAATATAAATAGGATGAGAGAATTTTTGTAAATAGTCTTGAAAAAGATTAAAATGATCATAATCATACTCAAGAAGAAGAATTGGAATTGGCACTTTCTAATGATGAGGAATAATTTTAAAAATCACATTCCATATAGAGGAAGAATGTGGAAAAAGAAAAAATAATTGGTGATCAACATCAAAAGGTTCAAAAAATAAGAATATCAAGACCCATTACACATACTTATTTTTATTCAAAAGTTAAGAAAAAATATGTGAATGAAGCTTTTGAGAATCCATAATGTGTTCAAGATATGAAATAATATTTGCATCCGATAGAAAATAATTATACTTGAGAAATCATACATAAGATAAATAACAAAAATGTTATCAGTACAAATTCGGTTTTCTAAAACAAGTTTAATGAAGATGGTGAAGTGATAAGAAACAAAGAAATATTAGTGTGCAAAGATTATTCACAGATAGAGTTAATTGACTTTGATGAGAATTTTTCTCTAGTGGAAAGTTTTAAAATATTTCTTTCCATTGTTTCACAATGAAGGTACACAATGTTTTAGATATATGTGAGATCATCATTTTTTAATGGATATATTGATGAGGAACCACATGGATTTTTTTTTGGAAAGGATGAAAGTTATGTCTTTAAATTAAATAAATCCTTATATGAGGTAAAATAAACTATGATATTATGGTATTCTAAATTACATAACTTCTTAAGAAAGATGAGTTTTAAGAAATGAAGGGTTAATAGTAATATATACATCAAATAAAGTTAGGAATTTTCCTTAATTATAATTATTTATGTTGATGAAATTATCCTTGTTGTGAATGATGAAGGAACCTATGAAATATTTCCTGAATAGATTAAAATGTTGTTCAATTTGTCCATGATTGGTAAAATAAAATACGTTTATAGGTTAAAAATATCACAAAATAAAAAACACATATTTCATTCCCAAGAACATTAGGTTAAGAAACTTCTTAAAAATATTGTCATGGGAAATTTAAAACCAGTTTCCAAACCAATTTCAGTGGGAACCAAGTTTACTAAAAATTATAAAGGAAAGAAAGTTGACTTTAAATTGTTTTAGAAGCTGAATAAAAGTTTTTTCTATTTGATTGCCTCAAGTAAAGGTATTTTTTATGTTCTTAACTTATTAATAAGATTTCATATTTCTCTAAAATAATCACTTCTATTGGCTAGAAAACGAATTCTAAGATATATCAAAGACAAAACAAATTTTGGAATCAGGTATAATAGCTCAAAATGAATTTAATTTATTGGGTATTTAAATACTGATGGGTAGGAACTATTGATGATAGATTATCCCCATCTATTAGAGTTTTCTTTATTGGAATAAATTTCATTAGTTGGTATACAATGCAACAAAATTCAGTACATCTTATCATGACTGAAGCTAACTATGTTTCTACCACCCATTCTGCTACAAAAACTTCTGTGGATGAAGACTCAGTTGGAAGAATTACTTGTTGAAGTGAAGTTACCCTTTCTCTTGGGTTGTGATAATCAAAGTGTCATAAACCTTACAAGAAACCTTATACAACATTCCCATTTAAAACATATTCACATCAAAGATCACTTCATAAATGATCATGTGTAAAAGAATGAATTAATTTTGGATTATTTTCTTATGTTGAAACAATTTACTGATATATTTATAAAACCTTTAACGAAGGAAGAATTTTTAAAAATATGTTTAAACATGGGCATCCAATATCTTTCAAATCAAGATTGAGGTATTTTTTCCACACTCTCATGTAGTCTTTGGATATTGTTCTCAAGGGGGAAATTGTGTTATAAATATATATATTGATATGCACTAAGGAAACGTGTATTTAGTGTGAGTTTTTAGTAAGCTATGAATTCATCAATGAAGTAAGTGAACTATTCTAGTAGTTTTTTCGATTGGTTGTAGGAAACATGTATTTACAAGTAATAATAATAAGTAAATTAATATGTGAATAATAGGATGAATAAGTTTCATGAGTCTCTACTTTTGGAAAGCATTATTTTTTGTCAATGATTCTTGTTTCCTAAAAATAATTACCTCATGAAATCTTAAAATTCATTGATAAGTAATAAATTTATTGAGGTTACAAAATTTAGTGATTTATGAACCTTGGATTAAAAAAATCTAAAGGGGGGATTTGTGGGAATATGTTGACAATATGTTTTTTTTTTTGGAAGTTATAAGATGTTTGTGCTGAAAAGAAATTAATTTTGTTATCACAAAAAATAAATCAAGTCAAATTGTATGTTTTGTTTATTAGATGAAAAGAATGAAAGGTTCCGTCATAATCAGACTATAGGATGAAAAATTCTTATAATGATCAAATGAAAAATTCTAAAGAAAGTATATTTAGAAATAAAGGAGTTTTGGGGAGAAAAGGATCATCATACTCACCTTAGGTCTAAAATGAATGTGTGAATTATAATGAGAAAATGTATAAGAGTAGGAGTAGATCCAATATAAATTTGATAATTCTTTATTGGTCTTATAGTTCTCATAAATCATAAGTTTTCTAGACACTTCTGATACACGCCTTATGAAGAAGAGGGGGGAGAATGTGTTGGAAATTGGTTTATGGTTTGGTAGGAAATAAAGAAGATGATTGAATGATGGAATACATAATTATTTACATTATAAGTCAGATGATGCTATGTCAATCCTAATAATTCTTAAAGTCATAAAGAATTCAAGATATAATCAAGATTTTATAGAAGGATAAATTTTAAAGGCAGTGTCTTAGGCCCTTAGTTCATCCAAGTGATATCACTAGATGTAGAATTGTTTAAAGGCTGTGAAGTTTTGTTTGTAATGTGAGACGATGAAGATGAAGGTTTATAGTCAGAATAATAATCCATAAGATAAAAATCATTGAATAAATAAGTTATTTAATGGTGTATGTTTGTTTGTACCATAATCAGAAAAGGAAAGAAGTTAATGAAGGAAACTTTTATGATACAGGTCCATCGTACATGGTGTGTCACTGATCAATCCAATGAAAAATTGTTTTTGTTGGTAGTTGTTGGGAAAAATAGAAAAGATAAAAATTAGAGTTTGTTGGGACCAATGCATGTAATAAATTCATAGATAGATCAGCCCGATGAAGATAAATAATATATTCAGCCATTTTTATATGGTTTAATTATTTGTTAATTGGTTTAATAAAGAAGGAATAACTTTGATATGTTAGTTGTCTTCAATTGGGTAATGAGTCATCAAACAATATGTAGTGTCAACTCATCATAATGGTGGTGAAACTGATAGATCATATTGATATAGAGACCAATCTATCATAAACATCCTGACACTAATAACTTCATCAGACAAAATATCATTGGTGATGAAATGTTTTGAATCAATTGAAAAGGTTTTTTTTCAAAGAAGTTTTGAAGCTGCTAAAGTGATGTCAATAAGAGATTATATCTTTATAATTTTTGAACATGTTTATCAAATAATGTTTTCAATATTTTATATTTAACAATTGGTTAATTAAATCAGAACTATGAGTTTTTACTTCAGTAGATATTGATCATCGTAATGATAATTCATTTACTTTTAATATGTTTAATTTTTATGGAGACACATAATTAAGAATCTATTGTTGTACATATGTCTTTATCATATTAAAGACAATCGAAATCAGACTAAAGGATGGTTATAAATTTTGAAGTCATCTAAATTTTTGCGAAGATTCAATAAGTTTTTACAATAATCGAGAAAAGTAGAGTAGCACTGAAGAAGTAAAATATTGAGACAAAATAAAGGTAAAACACAATTTTGTGAAATTTGGTCAAGAAGGAAAACTTTTCAGATTCCAACCAAACCCATTTTTTGTGCAACTATAAAAGGAGGAGAGTAGATTTTACTTTCTAAATGATCATAATACTATTCGTATACGGAGGAATAGAGAGATTTTTTCAAGTTTTAGTGAGAGGGATTTTTTGAAAAGAATTAGATGAAGGAATATCATATTCATCAAATCACAAGATCAGATAGGGTCATAGGATTGGGAGTTCTGGACGGAGGTAAAAGTAGTTGAAAACTATTTCAATAGTATTTTGGTAGAATTATATTTTTAGACTGAGAAATTAGATAGAGGAATCAGACTATGTCATCAGACTGAGTATTTTTACAAAGTCCAAAGAAGTTATTACTTTCTACTAGGTAGGAAACTGAATAATGTTTTAAAAGATTATATTTTTTAATGTTAACAAGGTAACACAGAGACATGTTTTATATAAATTGGTGAATTTTTTTTTAATTATTATAAAAACATGTATTATGTTATTTCATACTACATAAAGAACATGCACTATTTTATTGATAATAGTTCTATAAAAGTGTAAGGGTATATCATACTTGTTTTTATCCATTGAAAATGATTATTTTATAATATATTATGTGGTATTGGATTGTTTCTAAACCATACCAAGGGTGTATCACCTTTTTTGAGAATGAAACCTTGTAAATACTTTTGTTCCTATGGATGTGTGATTTTTTTGTTTTCAACAAAGTGATAATTCTTTAATAGGAGCAAATGGTTTTACAAAAGAAAAGAAACATAAAAGAAAAAGATATCAATGATTCACCCCCTCCACCTATCAGTGATACATTGATCATGGATGGAAAATATCAAGAGGAAATTATTTCCTAGGATGATATCCAGTCTCAATTCTATATAAAGATCATATCTTATATGATGCGGGTGGTGAAGTGGTAGGAGCTTCTCACTCTTCAATAGGAGATCCTGAGTGTGAGTGAAATCAATATTATATTTAAGGAGCTCCTCCACTTCTTCCTTAGTCAAAATTTTAATGAGGAATCTATGGATAAATTCTTGTATGAATCACTAAGCCTCTTTATTCGATATGTAACAACCCTCTTTACATTACATATGTACATGGAGGTGTCGAATAATCTTAAGGCCATTCAGAGGATTCATTCTCAATGAGTTCATGTTGATATGGGATCAATAAGAGTTTCTTTAGAAGTAGGGTTGATTGTGGTGGATTGAAGGTGTTAGGGAAGTTGACATTTCTATTAGCTATGAGTTGGAATAATTAGTTTCCTTCATCACATTTCATTGGGGATAGAAATTTTCAGACCCCTATTGGGAACTTTACACCAGTGTAATTTATTTATAGAGGTAATTTACATTGAAAATATTAGTTTCATTTCATTCTTGGAGATTATCATGGTATGGGAGGTTAGATCCCTTATCAATAGTAGTAGCAGTTTTTCTAGATTTTATATCAACAAAAGGGGAATATGTATTTTTTTCACAAAGATAACCAAGATCTGGTTGAGGCTAGCCTCATGATATCCCTCACCCTTAACTATATAGGGTTGAGTGTGGCTATATAGGTGGTTGTTAGAGGTGTGTTAGAGAATCCAAACATAGATAACTTCATGATATGAATGTGTCCGTGCTAAATGGGTCTGAAGTCATCAAAGGAAATGTCTATTTATATTCTATAATGTTTGTGGTTTTGATTGATTCTTGAGTATCACACTCCTTTATCGCAAACACCTTAGTACATGCCATATGAATTAAGGTGAATAGTGTTATAATTCCCATAGTTTTAACTACATCAATTAGAGTACAATTTATTCTTATGGATGTGTTCTAGGGTTCTGAGATAATGATTGGGAAACATCATTTGTCTAGGGATTTCATTATATTTTAGATACATCCATATGATATTTTTCTTGGAATAGATAGGTTGTATTCCATGCATGTCTTCTTTGATTTATTTTAGAATAAATTAAATTTTTATGATGAGGAAGGATGATATTAGTTATTCATTGGTGATTGATATAATTAGATGGGTCTTAGATATCCAGATTCATTGTTATCTTAGCTAACATCATTGTCATTGGATTTAATAGAGGCACAAGTGTTAGATCTCCCTAGAGTAATGGAGTATTTTATTTAGGTTTTCTTAATGTTTTTGTGACCCTACCCCATTGATGTGATATAAATTTCAAGATATAATTGAAGCTAGGTACTTCTATGATTTTGACGGATCCTTATGGGATGAAACCTTTTGGGTCATGCGAGCATGGATTTATGTTAAAAATATAAGGTGTAAGGGGTGTATATGGCTCAGTGATTCATCGTGGAGTGATTCTATATTATTCACTAACATGAAGGAAACTGGTTTGAGGTTTCTATAGACTTCCATTATTTAAATTATGTGATGGTAAAGAACCATCATTATCTCCCAAATATTGATGATTCTGTCAACTACTTGTAATGTTCCAGTTATTTTTCAAATATTGATATATCATCTAGATATCACCAAATGATAGTTAGCGATGAGGTTATCTCAGAGATTACTTTCAGATATTGATATGGGTACTTCAATTTTGTGTTCATGCCATTCAATATCATGAATTCCCTAAATATTTTCATTTGACTTTTAATCTCTATGTTCAGTGGGTTCCTAGATTAGTTATTGTTTGTATTAATCAATGGAATCCATATATACTCAAGGATGAAGGAGGAGCATAATGAGAACCTTATAGTTGTTTTACACATCCTTAAACTCCATTGAATCTATAGGAATATGTACATTTAAGAATATAGGATATGGGAGATGTATTTATTTGTCCTATAGTTTATGTGCAGTCATGAGCTATTATCAAAAGTTAATTTTTTATTTCTCTTGGGTCACATCCCAATTAAAAACCTTTATCAGCAAAGATAGGATTTCTTAAAAACTAATCAGTATTAAGGACAATTTGAATAAGAAAAGGATAGGTTGATTAGGGTAATAATTCTATGTCTTCTATAGGAGGGAGTAATGATTGAGGTGTTTAGTGATGTTTTCCATCTTAGTATGGGAAGAATCTTAATGTACCATAGGGAATTTATCTAAAATGGGTCTAGGAAATTACATCATAAAAAAGTGTAACTATACCAAACAATATCTCAATTTAACGGTGGTGGTTTCTTCTATAAAGTTTTTGTGAGATTACCTTATTGATGAGAAATATTTAGGATTTAAATGTCACAAGATCTTTAGGTATGTTTTCTCTCAATTGGATGTGAATTTGTGATATCATGGGTGGATGGAGATTCTCCAATAATAAGAATTTCAGATCTCTTATACCATGAGGAAGGGTAATTTAGTTACTAATAAAATGAGTATACATTCATAGACATATGATTTTTGGATTTCTAAAGATGATTAGAGGGTGATATAGGATGTTTCAATGATGAATCTTGATATCAAGGAGGTTGGTGGTAGAGGTTATAAATTTACTATAATAGTGAAATTATCCTTCATGTGGTAAGTGTATGAGTCTCAGTTGGTAAATTTAAATGTACATGTGATGTAATGTCTTGTTCATCAAAGTTATGCCCTGGAGGGTTGGGAAAAGTATGACCAACATCATATGTTATTATGCAGAAGATTATTTGTCCTAAAATTGGTGTGTGAGTAGGTTCTATATAATTTCCATAGCCTCATAGTGGTAGTCTATCTTGGTGTATCCAAGATATGCCATGATTTTATGGGTCATATTTTGTTTCCTTGTATAATCCATTCAGAATAAGAGTTTTTATTACAGTGTCTTGTCTACCAACATGTAAAGGAAGTGCATCATGTTCATGGTGGTTTGTAATAACCATTAGACATCCCTGAGTAGAAATTGAAGTACATATTGATGGGTATCATCATAAGCATACAATCATATTAGGGATAATTTGATGAAGTTTGGGAGTCTATAGATCAGTTGATGAAATCATACCACTTCTTGTAAATCATGTATTAGAGTGTTGTATAGGTTTTTGTGGGGGATATGTGGATGAGGCGGTGCATCTTTATAGGGTACCGAGGACTACAATTTTATAGGATTTTCAATTTACATCTAGAGTCTAGAGAGTATTGTAGCATGCTTTAGGCTCCTAATTTCACCTTAACAGTACTCTCCATCCTCATACAGACTGGTAGACCATGTGGACCATCCAGACACTGGAGGATATGTTTTAGAATTTTATTCTAGATTTTGGTGGAGCTTGGTTAATGCGCTTTCCCTTCATTGAGTTTTCTTATAATAAAATCTTGATCTCTTATAATAACATAACTATATTTGAGGAATTGTATGAGTGTCATTATTGATCATAATTGTGTTATAAAAAGTTTGGAGAGTTGGTAGCCCCCATGAAATATGTGGGGTAAATTATGAAGAAGAAGATATAGATGGTTCTTGAGTGGGTACTGGTGATATAAGACCATTGAAAGTCTTATGAAAATTATATGAGGATATATATGGAGTTTGAGTTTGGAGACCATATTATCTTTATGCTTTCCTCTATTCATATATAGTGAAGGTTTTTTCAGGTGAGAAATATCTCTTCCTGGTTTATCAGTCCTTTAAATTTTTTGTAGTCTTCTGGCATGTGGACTATCAGTTAACAATTTCTTTATAGATGGATTAGATCCATGAATCATTTTATGTTTCATATCTTAATCGGTATCTTCATAATGACTCCCATTTTATTGATTGGGGATAATTGGATATCCTAGATGATGTAACATTCATAGATCATCTGGTTGAGAATCAATATAATCGATATATATTATTACATGGGTATATTATCATGTTAGGTTGAATTATGTGGAGGAATGGTGATATAGAGGACAGTATGTTGGAACACAATTCATAGATTCATGACCAATATCTCAATTTTTTTGAATCTTGATGATATTGATTATTATTTTTAAACTGTGTTGATTTAATTAAATTTCATGTTTCCCCACTATTAGGTTTTGTTGATATTATTGTCTTGTTTGGGATTAATTTCACAGGCTGGTCTTGTTTGGTGGTGTATATCTTATATTCTTCTATTTTTTATTCTTGGGGATAAGAATCATTTTGTAGGTATCAAATATAACAGTTTAGTAATTCATGTTTTATTTCATTGCATGTTTTGGGAGTTTGATGTTCAAGAGGTGGTCCGGAGATGTAAGGGTGGTGTTTATGATAAAATTTGAACTAAGTGATATTTTTGTATCATGGTGTGTTGTGATACACCATGGAGGTTAGGTGTTATGAACAAGAGACTTTTATTTCTAAAATGGTTTTCTATAGTTGGAATTCATTTTTTCTACTATTTAGAGGATTATGTGGAATGGTTACTCCATTTTTCTATGGGAAGATATTTTGATGCTATAGTTGTGTCATGTTTGCTCAGTTTTAGTGAAGGAATCCTAGGGTTTATGGTTTGTAGATCCTTTTATGTTTAGATACCAAAAACCATATTTATTTGGCTATAGTTTGGTCTCAAATTGGGAAGTTTTTTGTCTTCTATAATGGGGGTTTTATATTATTGTTCTTGATACTGTGATATAGATTTATGGGGGTCAATATAGTGGGTTTTGTTGTTTTTGGCACCAATGTTCCATGTTTCTTATACTACATCGTGGAAAGGTTTAGGAGTTTAGAGTATTCACTTTAGAGACATTCATTAAAACATGAATTCCACTAGTTTTGTTGGATATCATATTTAACCACAACATTATTTAAAAAATTTGTATTACTCAAATCCATTATAGGGTTTTATGACACTAGAATCATGGTATTATATTTCTCCAGTCTAGGTATAAAATGGGGTACCTCTTAGACTTACATTATATATATTTTTCTCTTAATTCATAAGCAATTCAAGAGAGATTTTTTGAGATCGTCTAACCCCAATATGTTTGGATTTTATCACTTTCCTTCAAGATCAATCACTAGTGATTTAAGTGTATTTCCCTAACTTTTATCCTTAGATTTCCCTATATTCTTTCCATTATGATCATTGGTGGTAGTGAAGGTTGTAATTAGAGGATTTTAAGGATATAATTTTTATGAATAATTATTGTAATATTAGTTGATTTTGGTCTCCCTCATATGGTTTGGATCTTAAAATTATATCTTCCTCATCTTGCTCTTTCACAAAAGTTGTAATGATTTAGTTAATATTGGGAATTCAATATATCACTTCTATTTTTGAATTATGTGGAAATATAATGATTTTAAAATATTTTTTATGGATGGTATAGATTATCTTAAGGAATACAATGAACTGGCCTAAATAATACAATGCTAAAGAGGTGAATCACAAGTGTTTATATTCTTTATATGATATTGTTCTTATTATTGATGCTTGTTTGCTGGAGTTTCTGAAAATAATTTTTTTCCTACTGATTATATATTCTAATACAATGATATAATGATGGAAACACACTTAATAAAATGTTAACAACTTAATTATGGTAATGATATCATTATGTGAAAAAATGAATTAATACATATGAATGTTTTTAATGATAGAGGATATGGAAGTGTTTGATTATTTAATTTGTTAGGGTGTACTATTGGGATATTTTTTTCTGTGGTTGTGGTTTTGGGGTTATTGTGGGGGTTTGGGGGTGAATTTTTTATTTATGGTTGTTGGACTGTGTTGGGTAGTGGGTAAATATTTAGTTCACTTGAGTAGTGATGGTTGTTTTTGTTTTATTAGTTGAGATATTAAAGAGTGTTGTGAAGCTAGGCTATAATTTAATTTCCATGGTAGGAAAGAGGGAATGTGTAGGTAGACATGGAACTGTAGGATGTCCTATTTTTGTGGGTTACTCTATAGTTTCCTAGTATTTGAAGAAGAATAACTAGTAATAATGAAGTGGTTAATGGTTAATGGTAAGAATTAATGCAGGGAATGTCTAGACAATTGTATCATTAAATATATAATTGAATGAAATAATGAACAAACATTGTTTGGTAAATGGTAAATATGTAAAGTATATATTATAATAACTTAAAATTAACTTTTGGACACTTTTTGTGGCTATATTACATGAGAAGGTGGGTTGTATGGTGGTGTTATAGTTTGATGTCCTGGTGGTATGAGATGATGGTAGTGTAGTGATAGTTGTGGGATGTTATAGGGTTATATTGGTGTAAACCCTTTAGCTTAGTCTTATGTGTGGATATATATATATATATATATAATTTATTTTATTGTGATTTCATTATGCACCCAACCCATTTTGGGTAACCATACCAACACTTGAATGTTTTGGTATCTTGATATTTTATAAAAACATACTGATTGGTGAGTTGATGGATGGATGAATAATCCCTCTTCCATGATCTCCCTTCTAGGTGTGGTATAATATATTTTTTATATGTATGGTGTGTTGCGATATAGTGGGATTAGTATATGGTGGGAGGAGGGAATGTGGTTTATTTCCTCATGTTCATGATACCAAACTATACAATATATGTTATGTGTTAATGGGATGTGATTTGTGGTAGTGTACATGGGATGAATAGGATGTTGTGGCTATGGAATGTCATATAGTTGTGGTTATGGTATGGATGTGATGATTACAACATGATAATTTAGACACTATGGGAGGTTGGGATAGGTATTACTATGGTCTAATCCAAATATGATGTGTTTGGATTGATATAGTGTGTTGTTTCATGGTTGCAGATGTGATTGAGAGCACAAGATGTTTGACATTGAGGCATAAGAGTGGAAAACTAGTAGGGAAGTGGTTATGAGGTACCTTCTAGCTATATTATTTTATACTATTTTATTATACATGTATGTGATATTTTTTCATCAATCCATGGTGAGGATGATTGATAGTTCAACTGATAGTTTCTTGTTGGTTCTGTTGTTTTTTCATTTGAGCTTTAACATGATTCTTCCACTCGTTCATAAGAGGTGTCATGTAATATCCCACTAGATATACATGTTATGATAATCCTTATATATATAAACTATTTTTTCTGAGTCATAAGTGAAAACTTTATGAATTCTTTTTCAAATAGATTTAATGTTTTTGATAGCTAGCAATACACACAACACTAAGTTTTAAATGACTGTAATATACTATTTATATTGTTATTAAAAAATGACGATTATAAACTAGATGTCAAACTTGGAGATATGAATAGGAATAAAACAATTTAAAAATATATATTTAATGATTTGATTTAAATAAATTGTATTGATAAAAAAGTACTTAATATTTAATAAAGTCTTTATATGTTTTTAAAATATTATCTTCTCAAAAAAATGATTTTATTACTTTTTGTGAAAAGAATATATGTAATTTTTTAAAACTTTAGAAATTTTATTTTATAAAATATTTTTTTTTAAAATCTAAATGTCAAAATTATATTTCAGTGAATGTTTTATAATTTTCTACAATGATTGATTTTTTGATAAATAATAAAAAATACTGATTTTTATTAAAAACTACCTTTTAGTTTAAATAATTTACAAGATAAATTTAATTTTAATATGTTTTTAAATGTAAAATTACCCAAATTATATATTTATTAATCCAATTTAGGTCACTAGAATAAATTTAACATTGAATTTTTATATTAAATCTTTTTATACTTATGAGAATTTTATCTTTGGAAAACTGTGTTTCATCAAGTCTGTGGGTTTAATTATAATTTTGAATTTTTCCAATTATGTGAATAGATTTTGAAAATTTTATTTTAAAATTTGGAATAATATTAATTAATATTTTATAATAATTTAAACTTAATTTTTTTTCAAAATTAATAGTAAAAATAGTAAAAATTAATTATTGTGGTTAATGTTAAAACATGTAAATCTGGGGGTTAACTAAAACGATAAAGGGTAAAATGACATTAAATTTATTAAAAATCCCATTTTATGGAAATATTTTTATCTTATCACATATAATATTAAAATTTTATTCTTTTTTGAGCCTTTTGAAAATTTGAAAATGTGGTTACACCTTTTTCTTTTCAATTAATCCAAGTTTGTCTTCTACCCCACTTATAAAAGGACACCAACTCCCATATCCTCTTCACACATAAAATAACATTTGTTTCAAAAAAATAAATACCCAAATACATTATTTTCTTACCTCCACACATACTATAGACCTTATTCTAATTATTAAACCCTTATAATAATGATTTCGGTGCTAACCTAAGGAGGTTTTCCAGAGAAGATACAACGTTCCAAACTGAGCATTTTTATTTTATTTCTTCTTCAACACATTTCAAATAATTATCAAATATTATGATATAATAACATAAATATCTAAAATATACTTATATTTTATTATATTAATGTAATAACCTAAATATACCTCATCTTTCATAAAATGGGAAATGAACATGCCAATCATGTGAATGGCGCACTACTGCATCGTGAACCAATGTAATTATTTTTTCATCACTGCCTCTCACAGGTGGAAAAATGATAGATTTAAATAAAATATATTATATTAATAGAATAATTATACTTATATAATTATAATATCATATTCACACTCTTTATTTCCATTCCTTGGAAATACAATAACATCGTACGTGTGTAGGGTGGACTACTTCCTCGTGAAGCGACTTGATTCTTTTTCACTTACACTTTACATAGAAGGAAATAAAGATAGATTTAATGAAAATATGGGATATATATTACATAATAATGATTATATGAATGTTATATGTTATTTACCTTCCTTTCATTCCTTCTATTGAGAATATGGAAACAACGTTCTTGCGTACATAAGACATATCTTCTCTATAAATAGTGTAATTAATTTTCTATATCTAACTTTATTGGATTTATATAAATAAATGTATAATGACTATATATGATATTTATATCATGGTTAACATTATTAATATTATGTGACTTTGATCAATGTAAAATGATTGAAACTACCAAACCAAAAGATATATGAAAGTTGAAGCAATTATTGTCAAAAACATGATATTAACAAGGAATTGCTAATAAATGGATAATAAAAATTCATAAGTAAATAATATATGGTATGATATATAAGATTATAGTTTTGTAATAAATTTATAATAAACTTATTTTTATTTTATAGGATTTCTAAACATGCAAAAATAAATTCAACACTTGAGGTAAGGGATATCATCTCACTTTTATTTTTGTGGCTCACATTCCATATTCACCACTTGTTTTTTATTTGTGCTATAAATAATATCCATCAATTCCTTATATCATTATCCTCCTGAAAATTATTATATATGCATATTCATCTATGGTTCTTTCTTTCATTGGTATTATAATTCAAAAGTTGCCAAAGTGTTAAAAATTTTATGATACAATCCCATTGTTTAGGATTTTGTTTATGATAATGAATTAATATGATCTAACTCTCAAAACATATTTATTTTATTCTCCTTGTGTTATTTCTAGAGAATAATTTTTTCCCTTTCATTTTCCTCTCTTAAATTATTAAGGAGACTATAATAATTTTCTAAGGAAAAACATCTTTTTTCTCCCTTTAGTCAAAGATCAATTTTCTTCTATGTCTATTTTTTCTAAAAATGTTTTAAAGAATGTTTTTAATATTAAAAAATGATTTTATAATGGTAATTTTCTTAATTTTTTAATTTTTTTAAATAATTTCTAAAAGTAATCTTCTTTTTATTTTTTGAACTAGGCACTAATGACCTTTCTTCCAAAAATATTAAAGAAATATTTGTTTTATAGTAAACACTTTTATTATATCATAACCACTCAATTATTTGAAGATTATTTGAATTTTTTATAAATTTATTATCAAATAAAATGTTTCTGTTAATATTTTGTATGTTTTTATATTTTAAATAAGTGATTTCTTAATTCAAATGATATTTTCCTAAAAAAAATGTTCCAAGTGATCTTTAAAATTAATTTTTTGTATAATATGTAATACCTTAATGTTACATAATATTTACTAGGGATGTGATCTAGTGATAACCTATTAATTATTTTTCTAGGTGGTTTATGTTTATGATGAAAATATGTTTATGAAACTCATTTCTTTTCCACAGGTTAGGCTGTGATGAAATTTTTATGAAATCCATTTATTTTTGTGGGTTATAATATGATGAATTTTTTTTAATATTGTGGGACACACATATATATGATTTTAATTATGTTATACCTAGGATATATATCTTCCTCAAATGAATTGGGTAAATATTGACATATCATGAGATAAACAGGACTGAAATGGGGTATGAACCCAGTTCAGTAAGATTCTTTGTCCATTATTATAGTCTTGGGAGTAAACCATTACTAATATAATGGTTTGGGGAGAGAACCCATCACAGTATTATAGCCATGGAAATGAGCCTTGACTACTATGAAAATTATTTTCTATACTTATATTTATGTCGTAAATTCGTGTCTCATGCCTATATTATGCTCTCATAGATCATATTCATTGATTCCATTATGATTTGTGTCTTATTAAATACCAATATGTATTCCATGACGCTATTTTATGATCTATGATATGAAAGGTATAGTTCCCAAAGGTTATTATAATGTTATTATAGTCTTATAATCATATTATAATGATATCTCCATTTTTTATCCATATCAAGAATATAATATCACAATTTAATGTGTTTCATTTTCCCAGGTTTTGAAGAAAACTATTATGTATGACATGTCTAAGAAGGATGATAATTATAAATAAGATAGTGGGAGATGATATATTTCACTTATAAAGTAGTTTTTTTGTATATAATGTTCCAAAGGAACTAGAAATAAATAATTCTAGATCATATCATTATTTTATATAATTGATATTCATCTATTTAGATGTGATATCTTTGTATGAGAAGTGTTGGTTTTTATAGTTTGTATTGGAGATAGTTTTAGTTAAACCTTTGTAACCTAGTATGGGATAACTTTAGTGAGAACCATAAGGGTAAGTCCGACTATAGTAAAATATCATGGAATTTTGGCGAAAGTTATAGTGAGTGGTTTCAGAATAATTACATACTTTTCTAGATACTACAATTGGATATGGTTCTGGTGCATTAATACCTAGGGGTAATAAATCCAAAAAGGGTGCATTGAATTGGAATTGATCTTCACTTAGGGCATGATAATAGGCTTATAGGCACATATATTTTGACACTCCCAGGGGATATGATTTATGAATTCAATAAAACTTTATGAACCATAATAAATTATTGTGATAATAACCATGAATGACCTAGTTAAATAATACGTTTTTATAGATTGAAAATAATGTTTCATGATTTAGAAATACTATAGGTTATTTTAAATGATTATGTGGTTCTATACTATGATTATTGTAAATTATACTATGATTTTTTGTTTTATTTGATGCGTGAAACCTAAATAAACCATGTTTATGGTGAGTTTAATAGAAAATGAAATGGTTTTCATCTTTAGTAACAAAAAAATTATGGAAAATAAAATGAATACACTCATTTCTGTTCTTAAAAAATATTCTCAGTCTATGAATCATACTGAACTCCCAAATAAGAAAATGAGGGAACAATATTCTATTGAATCCTTCATGAGGACACTTCCACCTTATTTTAGTGATTTTTATGATCCAATATTTGATGAGATATATATTAGTTCCACCAAAAATATATTTTCTATTATCTAGTATTTAATACATGAAAAATTCATTTTATTTTTTTATAATTTGAAAGGTGAATTGGATCATTGGTAGACTCTTATCAAGAATATGAGTCAATATGATGAAATTGAATCCACAAAATGGGATGAATTTAAGGACTAATTTTTGAATAAGTACTTTACTATTATTCTTTCCATGAAAATAGAGAATAAATTACTTAAGATAAAGATAAAGAATAAAGAATTATATGGTGCCTATGCAGAGAATTCTACAAGACATCCAAGGTACACTTTTAGTATTATCATGAAACCTAAAATTAATATTGATCAATTATTACGTGGCTTAAACCCATGTCTCCAAAGAGAGTTCTCCATATGAGAATTAATCAGCTATTAATAAATCATTTTTGTTCTATCAATGTATAAATAGATATTGTTTTTACCTATCAATATCACGGTTTTCATAAGAAAAGAAAGATTAAATTTAATTAAAACTCTAAAAACCATAGAGAGAAGAAGATAATATTTCCTTTATTCTAAAATTGTATAAGGAAACCTGAAGGAAATTTTATTAAGGGGACTGGTAATTTTATTATGTGTGGGAAATAATTTCATTGAGAAATTGATTACCAAGTGATAGGGAGAATTTAGTTAATGGTTTGAATAGAGAGAAATCTCCACAGAATAGACCCCCACACTCCAACATTTCAAATGGAATGAATATGGGAATTATGATAACCAATTCCAAAATTTGAAGGTTAATGATGATGATTAATTTCAATATCCTCTCAATTTTAGAGACAAAATAAAAATCTCATAAGATCACTATTTCTGATGATGGGTATGATAACGACATGGTAAAAGGTAAATTTATCATCCATTCTAGAACTGCTAATGTCATATTTAACTTTTGATCTACCCACTCTTTTATATCTAAATAATTTTCTAATGGTATAAAAATACCACCACAATGATAAGATGTTTAATTCATGTTGAAAACCCCCATGGCATGATTATTTCATCTCAAGTATATGATTCTTCTCTAGTTGATGTTTGTGGGAATGTGCTTCCTGAAAAATTTATTATTCTCCCTCTGGTGGAATTTGATGTTATATTAGGCATGGATTGGATTTCACTAAATAAATCCCATGTAAATTTTCAAGGAAGGGAATTATTTTTTTTCATTCTAAACAAAAACTATGATCATCTATCATCATGACAATAAATATAAAATTTAGATAGAAATCACATCCATGGTATGGCTATTAATTCTTATTAAAAAGGAAATTTTAACCCAGATGGTTAGGGATAAAATATAAATCAATGATATTATTATTGTATATGGGTTTTTTGATGCCTTTATAGAGATTTTAATAGTCTTCCACCAAAACATGAAGTTGTGTTCTCAATAAAACTCATAATTGGAGCTACACCTATTTGAAATATTCGCTATAAAATGGCCATGTTTGACATGTAAGAATTGAAGAAGGAACTCCAAAATAATCTTGATAAAGGATTTATTTAACCATGTATGTCACCCTGTGTTGCACCTAGTCTTTTAATTAATAATAAATATGGATTTATGTGACTTTTTATTAATTTTTAGGAGTTAAACAAGACCAAAATTAGGAAAAGTATCATCTACCCCATATTGAATACTTGTTTAATATAATGTATAGAGATCAATATTTTTACAAGATTGAACTTCATTTTTTATATCATCAATTGAGGGTAAATATTAAGTATATTTTTTTGATATCAATCCTTACAACATATAAAAACTGTGAGTATATAGAGAAGTAATTCTGTCATATTAATTCCCTCGCTATTTTTTGTGGATTTAATGAATAGAGTATTTAGTGATTCCCTTGATCTGTTTATGGTAGTCTTATAGAAGATATTATAATTTATTCAAAAAGTAAGGAACAATATTAATATCACTTGTGAATTGTTCTAAATACCCTAAATAAGGAGAAACTATAAAAAAATTATAATTTATAATTTTTTTACACAAAAGGTTTCAGTTTTTTATTATATGATCATAAGAGATGGTATATCAATGGATCCATTAAATATATAAGTTGTTGAATTTTGTCCCAGGACAACCAATATAAATGAGATTAAATGTTTTCTTTGCATGGTTGGATATTATCGATGGTTTGTGAAGAATTTCTCATGACTATCTAATCCACTCACCAAGATAACTTGAAAGGGATCTATATTTCTCTGGATGGCTGAATGCATGGAAAATATAAACAAACTTAATAGAAGATTAGTTAGTTCACATGGGGATACATTACCATATAGTGGAGAAAGGGATATAATATATATTTATTCATAGAATAAGTGATTAGGATGTTTTCTTATTTATAGTGATATGTTGATAGCTTACATCTCATGAAAATTGAAGGTTCATGATAAAAATTACCAAACTCATGATTTTGAGTTATCTGTAGTAATTTTTTAATTAAAGATATGGGGGATATTTATTTATTGATAAAAGTGATAAATAATATATATATATATATACTTATCATAAAATTTTATGTTATATATTCACAAAAAAAAGTTGAACATGTGCCAAATAACATGGTCATGTCTAATAAAATATAATGACTACTCAATATATTACAACCTAAAAAAGAAAATAATGTTGAAGAAGCTTTGATTCTAAAGGATCATGATAGATTATATATGAAAGGGATCTAAAAATAGCATATATTTATGTATTTTCAAATAATTATTCTAAAAATCATGAAGGATGGGGGGATTTTCATTCCCAAATAATAGTTCAACCATCAATCCAAGTGAAGATTAAATATGTATATAAGGAAGATGTAGAGACACAAAAGAAATTGAAATATGTTCATGAGTTTAACCTTGATTTTGAAGAAATAATAAGGTTTCATAATGGTGTATGTGTCCCATACATACCAAATTTGAAGAAAAAGCGTTAGAGGAAACTCATAAATCTGCATTCTCTATTCATCCTAAAAGTACAAAGATGTGTAGTGATTTGAAAGAGTATTTCTTATGGGATGGAATGAAGAGACATATTGTAGAGTTTTATCTTGATGCTTGATATGTATGAAATTTAAGTCTGATATACAATGTATTAAGTGGATGTTACAACTATTACCCATATAATATTGGAAATTGGAAAACATCACCATGGATATTGTCATTGGACTCCCCAAAATAGATCAAAGAAATAATGTCAAATGGGTTGTAGTAGATCACATTAAAAATTCAACACACTTCATTACTATCAAATAATATTTATCTCTATATTATATTTAATGAATGTACATTAATAAAGTGATAATGATTAATGAAGTACCACGTTAAATTGTATCTTATTGGGACCCAATGTTTTCCTCGATGTTCTAGTGAATCCTTTAGTAATTTATTAATATAGAGTTATGTTTTAGCATTATGTATCATATATAGAGAGATGGTTAGTTAAAAAATAAAAATTAAAACCCAAGAGGAAATTTTGAGATTTTCTTCTATGAATTTCAAAGGTTTTTAGGACCAATACCTACCTCTAGTTGAGTTTTCTTATAACAATAGCTTTCACTCAAGCATTCAGATAGATCTTTATGAATCGTTATATGGAAAGAAGTTTAGAACACCAATATACTAGGATGAAGTTGGATAATGAAATCCATTAGGACCTGATATGGTCAAATAAATGGAATATAAGGTTATATCCAATCAGTAACACATAAGGGCATCACAAATTCCGAGAAAAGTTATAATAACAATCAATGCTGTGATCTGGAATTAGAAGTTGGTGACAAGGTGTTTCTAAGAATTTATCCCTAGAAAAAGTTATGAGATTTGGAATTAAAGGAAGGTTACTCCCTATGTATATTTTCCCCTTTGAGATCCTTGATCGAGTATGGATGATTTCTTATTGATTGGGGCTACCACCAAACCTCTCTCAAGTTCCTTGAATCTCTCATGAGAAAGTACATATATGATCATTCACATGTACATAACTTAGATATCAGGGCACTGGAGAAATATTTTTCATATGAGGAATAACTGATGGAGATCCTAGATCATATAGAGAAAGTTCTTTGAAACAATAGCACTCACTTGGTCAATGTTTTGTGGTGAAACTTCCAATTTGAAGAATTTATATGGAAACCAATGGATATGATGAAGAAAAAGTATCCTTAGTTTTTTATTTCTGGGTGATGTAATTTTAAGAGTGAAATTAATTTTAATAGGGGTATAATGTGACACCCTAAGATTTTATAATTTTTTTGTCAAATAGAGTTTATTTCTTTGATATCTTACATTGCACGCCACAAAGAGTTTTGATGAACATCAATATACTATTTATATTATTATTTAAACTTGAATTTTATAACCTATCTGTTAAACGTGGTGACAATAATTGGAATAATTTTTTTTAAATCTATGAATAATGGTTTTATATTTTGAAGTCATATTGATAAAAAATTAATTAATTTTTAGTAAAGTATTTATTTGATTTGAAAATACTATTTTCTCAAAAAAAATTATTTATTTTTGTAAAAAAATAATAGAAATAATTTTTAAACTTTTAAAAAAATATTATATAAAATGAACGTCATTATTTAAATCTACATTTAAAATTTACCATTGAGTGATTTTTTTTAAAGTTTCTACAATTATTATCTTTTAAATGAATACTAAAAATATATAGATTTTTATAAAAGACTACATTTTATTTAAAACATTTAGAAGATAAATTTTATTTTAAGATGTTTTAAAAATTAAAATTAGAAAAATTATATATTTATTAATCCAACTTATTTCATTGGAATTAATTTCAGATTAAATTTTTATATTAAAACGTTCTATAATTAAGAACCTACTCCCTTTGGAAAACTTGTTTTCGCTGTGTCTACAAATTTAATTTTAAATTAAATTTTGGAAATTTTATGAATGGTATTTTAAAAAATTAATTCTATATTTGGAAATATAATAATTAAAATTTTATAATTATTTGAACTTAATGTTCGGAAAAAATGAATTGTAAAAACAATAAAAATTAATTATCGCAATTAAGGTTAGAACAAGTTTATCAAGGGTCAAACTAAAAAGATAAGGAATAAAATGACCTAAAAAATTGTCAAAATAGAATTTTATGGACATATTTAGACCATATATAATATAAGGTTTGATAAATGAACCATTTTAGATCATTTTTATATGTTTAAAATGTGGGTACACATTTTTGTTTTCAAAAATTACATGTGTGTCATCTCCCCAACTTATAAAAGGCCACCCCCTATCATATCCTATTAACACATCCAAACCCACTTTTTTATCCAATAATTGTACAAACAAATTCATTAACTCTTTAATAACACCCTAGAGGCATTGTTTTTATCAGGAAACCCTCTTAAGAAGGCCTTTGGTGCTAACCTAAGGAGGTTGTATGAAGAAGATGTAATATTCTTAACCAAGCGTTTTTATTTAATTTATTCTTCCACCTCCTTAAAATCCTATTAAAATATGATGGTATAAAAAAATTATTATCTCAAATATACTAATAAATTATTATTTTAATGTAATATCCAATATATATCTTCTTTTCCATCAAATGGAAAATGAAACTGTCGATTGTGTTTATGGTAGACTACAACCTCACGAACTGATGTAATTCTTTTTCTGTCACTGCCTTTCATGAGTGGATATAATAATAGATTTAAACAAAATATATATTAAATTCATAACATAATTAAATTTCTAGAATTATAATAACATATATACCTTCTTAATTTACATTCCTTGGGAATACGATAACGTCAACCTATGTACGAGGGACTACCACCTTGCGAAGCGATGTGATTCGTTTTTCACTTAAACATTACATGGAATGTAATAATGATAAATCTAATGAAAATAGTTCGTATATATAACATAAAAATAATATTTAAAGTTGAAATATCATTTACCTTTCTTTCATTCCTTCTATCATGAAAATGGAAACAATGTTCATGCATACGTATCACCAACCATCCCATGAATAGTGTAATTCATTTTCTACCAATAACATTAATAGATTAATATAAAAAATGTATAATTGATATATATAATATTTATATCATGGTTAAAATTATATAGGTTATTTAATCACAATCGATGTAAAAGGATAAAAACTACCAAACCAAAATCTACATGAAAGATGAAGTAGTTATTGCCTGAAACATGATTTTAACAAGGAATTATTAATAAATGGGTAATAAAAGGTCATAAGTAAATAATATATGGTATTATATATATGAATATGGTACTATAATAAATTTATAATAAACCTATATTTATTATATTGTATTTTTTTGTGCATACAAATAAATTCGAGACTCAAGGTAAGAGATTTTGCCTCACTTTTAATATCATGGGACACATGTCATATTCATCATTGGTTTCTTTTGTGTGGAATATATAATACCAATTAATGTATTATATTTATTATTATCATAAAAAATTTTGAATATATATATCAATTTATAGTTCTCTCTTTCATGGGTATTATGATTCAAAAGTAACCAAAGTGGTAAAGGTTTTGTGTTACAATCTCATTGTTTATTGGGATTATTTATGATTAAATTTCTAATGAGAAATTATGAGGAACTATATATCAGGAAACTCATTTGCTTTCTAATACTATGGTTATTTTGGGAGAATAAATGTTTCCCTTTCATTTTACTCTCTTAAAGTATTAAATAGACCAAAACAATGTTTTCAAGAAATAATCTACTTTATTTTTCTCTTTGGTCGAAAGTGATTTTTCTTCTAGGTCAATGTTTTCTAAAAATATTTTTATGAAACTTTTAAATATTCTAAAATTATTATTAAAATTTATTTTCTCCCATGTTTTACATTTTTATAAATTTTTTAAAGTGAATCTTCTAGTAATTTTCCAAACAAGGTACTATAAGCCTATCTATCAAAAATGTATAAGGAATCATTGTTTTACAAAACACAATTTTCCACTATGATGACCACCCAATTATTTTAACCTTATGTTAAAATTTTAAAAGTTAATTTTACAAAAAAAATATTTTCCTAAATATTTTGGAATTATTTAGATTTTATGGAATTGATTTTAAAACTGAAAGAATATTTTCCTCAAGGAATGTTCCAAGTTATGATTCAAAATATTTTTCCATCTAAGAGAACATATTTAGATATTACTTAAGATTTAATGGTGATATTATCAAATGATACCATACTTATTATTTCTCTATATTTTTTATTTTTATGATGATAATATATTTACAAAAAACATTTCTTTTCCATGGGTTATGGTATAATGAAGATTTTATAAAACTTGTGTGGGACATGCCATGATGAAATGATGAAATTCTTATGAAAACCATTTCATCTCATGGATTTAGATATGATGAATTTTTTATTATCTTATGGAACACATATGTATGATTATAATTATTTTTTAGGTTGTGTTTATATCTCCCCAAAATTCATTGGGTAAACAGTGATATCTCATGAGATAAATAGGATTGGAATAGAGAGTGAACATAGTTCAGTAATGAACTTCATCTAGTATTATAGTCTTGGGCAAGAAACTTGAATACTATGATAGTTTGGGGAGTGAATCCTTACCACTATGATATCCTTTGTAATGATCCTTGACTACTAAGGAAATGATTTTTATGCTAATGTGTATGCCACAAATCTATGTATTATGTATATTCTATGATCTCATGGCCCATTTATTCAATTACATTATGATTCATGTATTATGAACTATCACGATTTATTCCATGACTCATGTTTTTTATCAATGATATACACGGTATTTTTTTCAAATGTTATTATCATTTTCTCATACCATTATTCTCATGTTATATTGATATCTCCCTCGATTAAATTTATTGGGAATCTGTGATCGCCCTTACTTATATCTTCTTTTTCCCAAGTTATGAAGAAATTTATTATTAATGAAAAGTTTAAGAATGGTTCTAGTTATAAATAAATTAGTATGATATGATATATTTGACTTATGAATAATTTTTCTATGAATTATATTTTCCAAAGTCACTAGAACAAAACAATTTTAGAATGATTCCTCATTTTATGTAATGAATATTAATTTTTTAATATGTGATATCTATATATGAGAAGTGTGGGTATTTAAATTTAGGTTTCCTAGTTATGTTTGGTGGTCACTCTTAATAATACTATCTTGGATCATGGGATTTTTTGTGGAGTCACTACATAGAACTTTTCATTATTATTTTATTTAGAGACTTGTATTTTTTTAATATGTTCATACATGATGGGATTATTTTGGATAATCTTTTTAATTAAATTATGGTGTTTATTTGTGGTTTAATTTATTTATTGTTGTGATATATATGGGTAATGCCTCACATTTTCATGTTTTATACCATTAGTTCTAGTTCCCAACCCAGGGCCTATTGGAGTCGGGTGCTAAGGGCTATTCTCATTGTTACCATAGGGCCATGAGGGGTTCTTAGTGGGGTTAGTTCATAATAAGGATTGAATGGGATAGGGAAAATCTAAATGAGTGAATATTTTCATGGTACTTTTCCAACATATAAATTCACTAGATTATCCCAAATACACTAGAAACACCATTGAGTAAGGAATAATGTATGTAATGGAGTATACATCTAAATTTACAAAAATTTTGAAATATGTGATGGAATTGATTATAAATGACAATATAAAGTAAAAATAGTTTGATATGTGGTTGTGATAGAAGATATTATCTAAATTTATCTTAGTAAATCAATATACTGAGTTAATGTTGGTCAGTGGGATTGATATAATGGATAAAAATATAGTAGATGCATGAATGATAAATGTTATTCTTCCTTAGAAACATATAGGTATGAATGATTTAAGTGGATACAAGTGTAATAATAAGGTCTTATAATAACAATTGATTGATTATTATTCTTATTATTCTTATATAAATTGTTTTCTATAGTGCGTTCAGTATAGTAAAGATAGATGATTGATGTTAAAGTGTTTAAATCATCAAACATGCTTCTAGTGAGGGAATATGGGACAATTGGAGAAGATTTTTAATCAATTATCCTAATAAATTAGTGGCCTTAATTTAATATAATGTTATTATTTGTGATGTATATTAATACACTAAGGTAGTTTAAGTCAATAAATCATTCAATAGTGCGGTGTGTTTTCCAAGAGGAGAGGCTAACACCTAAAATGGGTCAAATGAATATCTTTGATATCAATAATGCATCTGAGGATATTATGTTTGATATAAAATATTCTATAGTGAGGATTATAATTCTAATCTCTTGTAAGATTATTTTTTCTTTATTTGATACTGAATAATCACAATCATTCATCTCTATATAAATTTTTAATCAATTGTGCTGACAAATATAGTTGATTGTATATTTTATAAGAATTAAAACCCTATTGGAAGGGGTGATTGAGTAATTATTTAATTATATATCATACTTGATTATGATTATAAACATTAAAGTCTCATGATACTTGATATTACTTGAGGTAAAAAATACAACTTGATTATTATGATGTATTCATTGAGTAAATTACTTTTCAAATCATTTATTGTGGTTAAAAAATTCTCTTTGTGATATAATATGTAATTATTCCCACTTTTAAGTGATATTAGGATAGTCAAGTGAATAGTATATATCAAATGGTAAGTGATATTCAATCTATATTTTGTCTATTGGTAGGGATGGTGCTTAGATAAATATAAAGAAAGGATTCACCACCACTTCCAAAAAAGAAAAAATCCAAATGTTTCTATAGAGGATTTTTAGATTACCATCAAGGAGGGATGTGAAATTTTCCATTTTTCATGGCACTTTGGATGATCCCTATTTTAATACCACATCCTCAAATAGAACCACAGAGTTATGATAGTTAAAGGTGCAACTAGTTGAGATTTATTATAAGGAGTTCATTTGACTAAGTGTTTCACCATAGAAAACATCAGATTTACTTTACTAAGAGGTATATGATAGTATAATAATGAGTTTTAACTATTAGAATATGAAATAAGTAATAATGAAACATAAATATCTCTTATCCATAAGTAGTGATTTTTTGAACCAACTGAATGGTGGTTATTGGTTTCAAATCCAACATTCATCTTAGGTGTCTAAAATTATGGGTAAAGGAGAAGTATATCCTAAAAAATTAAATGTCAATATGGACATTATAATATTTCTTTTATGATATTTTGGTTTACTAATACACCATATATATTCATTGAATTAATTAAATTGGTTTTCCATAACTATCTATACCATGTTGTAGTAGTAATTTTGGATGATGTCATTATATATTCAAGGTTAGAGAAAGATCATGGGAGACACCCATAAATTATTTTAAATAATATACTTGAGAATAATATATATTTAAAATTCTATAAATGCCATTTCTGGATTTAGAAGGAAAAATTTATTGGATTAATTTTTTTATAAATAATATCAATTGATCATAAAAAAGATAAGGTAGTGATGTCTTGGGAGAAACCTAGGAATGCGTTTTAATTGATTTTTTTATTTTTAGAAGAATATTATAGGTTTTTAATTCAATATTTACCAAATATTTCTTCTTCTATGACATCCTTGATATAAAATGGGGTAATTTTGAATAAAATGTGAAATTTCAAGAGGTATATAAGTAATTAATGAAGATACATTAACTATAATATTTATTTTCCCTCAATCAAAATTTTATTATGAAGTATTTGTAACATGTTTTATTTTTGTTTGGAATATGATTCGATGAAAAAAGGTTAGGTTTACCATATGGTATTATTCAGATAAGGACCCAGCAGAAAAAATACCTGGCACGTGACTTGGAATTTTCTTCGATTGATTCATAATTTAAAGTGTTAGAGGAATTATGTTTTAAAATATATAATTTTTTATATACATAACATAACATTATAAATTATATTCTATCAAAAAGTTACTTTCAACTTGAAATAATGTAGGTGGGTGGAATACCTTTAAAAAAAATTATTTTTAGATTATTCATACCCATGCAGAAAGTAAATGTGGTGGAATATACTTTTAGTCAGAAAACTAAAACTTCAAAATTATAAGAAGTTAGGGGATGTGGTAGTTCATGGGATTATTGGTAGACATTAAGATGAAGTTGGAGGGCTCAAAAGATGAGGTAAATCAATTTATCATCAATGTGATATCAAAGTTTATAGATTGAGTAAGGGATATGTAGTAGTCTTAATAGGATTACAGTAACACTAATATGTTGTATTTTATACTCGGTTTAGAACTTCAACTTATGGGAAGCAAGGTAGTTCATGTGTAATAAAGTAGTGATGAATGTTTCTTATTATTCTTTGTTAGGTAGTATGTACTAGAGTTATCACGATATATCATGACATTAAACATAAATTCTGGTAGTTATAAATGAATAAGGATATTTTTTAATATGTTTTTCATTTTCTAGTTTTCTAGAAGGTGATGGTGGGGAATCAATTACTAGAAGAGTTATTATATCCTTTTCACATTACAATGTGAATATTTTTAGATATTTATATTGATTTCATGATTAGGTTTTTGATATCACCATAGAATCTTGATAGTGTGTGGGTGGTGGTGGATCATATAATGAAAAATTTTATATAAGGTAACATTTTAGGATTCATGGGGTTTTGAAGTTTGTCATCATGAATAGTGACTATTGGTTTATATCTAGATCCTTGAAGGGACTCTAAAATTCTATCAATACATAATTAATGGTGGGTATGATATGTCACCATCTAATGTATTGAAAAAACATGTTTTAAAATTTTTAGAAGATATTCTTTGAGAATGTATGATTCATTTCTGGATATCTTGGAAAGATTAACTTCCACTGATGAATTTTATTATAATAACAAGGACTAGTCATCAATCTATGTAGAACCATATGAATAATTGTATGCTCAGACATGCCAATCACCATTTTTTGGGCTATTATTGGTGAGAATATTTTTTTAGGACCTAATTTGGTGCCACATATGATGGATCAAGCTACATTAATTTTGAATAGCATGTTTTCTTATTAGAGTTAAAATGATTCCTATACTAATACTCATCGATAACCTTGGATATTTGAAGTTAAAGATCACATGTTCTTGAAAGTGAATCCATGGTTATGGTATCTAAGGCTTGTGAAGTAATGAAAATTATTTTCATCATATGCTTTAACTTTAAAATACATTGATTTAATTGGTGTAGTGGCTTACTTTTTAGAAGATAAATATTATTATATTGTAAATTATAATATTTCACACAGTTTCCAACAAAATAACTATCAATTAGAACAAAATCAATTCTTTAAATGGTAGACAATTGAGTTTTACCCAAATGAGTTCTATATGGAGTGACAAATTTAGGTAATATATCATGGTGATATGATCCTTAGATTATATATTACTATATTTTTAGGGGTGTTATGGAAGCAAGAAATGATATTTATATATAGAGAGAGATAGAGAGAGAGACTTGGGAGAGGGATATTGAGACTTGATAGCTATAGATTGAGCCTTTTTATCTTGTGAATTACCAGATACTTTAGAGATAAAAATACTTATAATAGTTATAATTGTAACACCTTTTCATTGGAATGTGAGTTATTTTCCATTGTTGTTAAATATTGGCCATAAACATGTTTTTTATTGGAGTTAAATTATTCTTTTTGATTGAATTTTGAGAATTAGATGGTTATATATGCTAGAAATTGGTTTTTTATTACAATTTTAGATCCATAATGAGGTGTTTTCCTTAGAATTTATATTTCATGATAATAAAAATTTCATTAAGAAGTTGGGATTGGTTTTACAAAGGGTTTATGATTAGTTTCATGGTTTCATAGATCGAGAAACTAGAAGATTCATATTGGTTTTAGAGGAAATTAGAAATACATGATCATCTTCTTGTTCATAAAGACCACGAATTCGAAACATGTATTCTAATTTTAAATAATAGTAAAATGAATGTTTTATTGTATGGTCTATGAGACTATAAAATGTGACCCTATAATCTAGAATAAGTAATATTCATTATAAATTAACCCTCTAAAACTCCTCTAAAATGTAATATTATTCTCTTAAAACTTCATTAATGTTTCTATAGGCATACCTGGGTTATCCTGGAGGTCATTTATTATCTCATTGATGAATCTTGATTTAATATTTCCCATTAGATTTTGGTTAAGATCATGGTTTACATAATCTCTCTTGATTTCTATCATTGTCTATCTTAAGTTTGGAAATGAGTATGTTATATCTAAATATCAAATAGATTTTATAATGATTTATAATTTATCCTAATATGTATTTGAGTAATTTATCCCTTCTATATTTAATTTATAGAATTTTGGAATGACAAGCCTGGGTCGATGGATTTGATACCTTTTATGAGATTATCTAATCTAAAATTCCATTAAACTTCATAGAAATGTGATATGCCACTAAGAAGGGGGGTTGAATTAGTGATATTATTTTACAATTTTCTTTTAATGTAAAATTAATCCCAATTAATTGTTATATTATTGATCTTTTCAAACATGATAACTCACTCAAACCCATATGAAATGTAATTAAATGATAATTCATGTCACACAGAATATTTTCAAGCTTCACCCTAAGTGTGGGTGAATTCATCCTTGGGACCTTCATGTCCATTTTGAGTCAAATATTTTTTCCAATAATAGAAATTAAAAATTACAAGTGCTATGAGATGGTATCATCCTTTACCTAAGGGAATTTTTCAATACTAATGACTCTCAAAATGTTATTATATTCGATTCCCCTAGTTTATAATGTTACCCCCAAACATATAGAGTAATATTTATTTTAATCCTGAATACATGTATAAGAAAAACTGATATTCCTATGAGTCTTCTTAATAATTTAAATTAATTTTAACTCATAAACTAAATTTTTGTAGTATAGCTATCCAGAACTTCAATTTTATGTCTCTTGACTCCTAATTTTTCTAAAACTTATACTCCTCCTCCACAACCCAAATTTTTTTTCAAAATCACATATCTTCTTCTTTAACCAAACAAATCTTATGGAATATATAAGTTAATATCTCTATATTAATTCTCTAAACTTTTTAGCATTAATCTTTTAATGAGGTAACCCTTTATATAACTATCCTTTCCTAATAAACCTTGCCTTTAATCTCTGCATCATCCACAATTCTTAAATCTTAGTTAACCACCTTCAATGCCTCCAAATGTAGTAAAGTTTGACTTTATAAGAATAAAAATTTTATATTATTGAAATTTGTATCTTTAAGTATATATATATATATATATATCATCACCTTTATATCTTCTAGTTATTTTACTTCTATGGACATAAGATATAATGATTTTAACTTCATTCCTCTTCTACTTATAGTTTTTCATCCACCTCTATGTTATTCAAGCCATTAAGATCATCCAACCCTATTAATTTTTTTAAAAAAAATATGTTAATACATTTTAGCTTCATGTTTTTATATTTCATTACTAAAACACATTGATCAAACTCTATATTACAATAAAACCAATATTCATATCTTTTAATCTTGTTATCTTCTAGTGTTTTTTGACTTCTATATATATAAACTTCATAAATTCCAATATTCTCAACATATACACATCTAATCTTTATAAATTGTGATATTATCATATTCCAATTGACACAATTTTCAATTAGCTTACCTTATGATCATCTTCAGCCTCTAATATTCTCATATTCTTCCTCTCCAAGCATCTTAACTTTCACTTGTCTCAACTTCAAAACATCATATCATATTAACTTCTATTTATCTCACATTTTTACATTATTTTAGTATTATACTCCACTTTTCATAGCATCATAACTTTATTCACCTTAGAATCATCCATCTAACTCTTCCCCTTTGTATTTTTTAATTTAACTCATTTCGAATCATAGTGTATTGTCAAACCTTTATGATATTTGTTAGTCTGAAATACTGACATAAAATTGTATGACTTATCTTCCAGTCCATCTTCAAGAAAATATTCAACTTGTCAAATTTGGATAATTGTTAGAATATTAAATTTCTTCCCATCGATTTTCTTAAAGAAATATTTAATCTTTTTCATCTTAATAAACTTATAAACACTTTTTAAAATTTATATTCAATAACACTTTTTTCATAATTTTACTCTTATGAATTATGAAAGGTTTTTAACATGGAAAATTTTCAATATACAAAGAATCACGACTGTTAGATATTTTCTGAATGACTCTAATATAATATTATTTCTGCTTCAGGTTCTTTATGTCTTCTAAATTATGGATATACATGTACCTCCATCAGTAACCTAATGTTACATACATATTTAATGAGTATTTTATGATTATAGAACATGTGTAACTTCCAAACATGAAATTAATAAACCTCAACTCTCATCATCAATTTTTAAAACATAAAAAACTAAACTATTAAACTTCAATACTTTTCAAATTTCATCGTATGAATAGATAAGTTCTTGAAAAATACTCTTCACTTTACCTTGAAAGCATTATTTACTATTTCCTAATAGTTGATGATAAATAGAACACCACCAATAATTCCATGGGTTATTTATTCTCCTCATTCGTTTTCATCACTATAAACTCTCAATGAAACATTGAAAATTTCAGCAAAACATTTCCTTTATCAAAGATAAGTTTTGAGGGACTGTACAATTAGATAAATAATTTTTTTTAGAAAATTTCATCTATTAGTGAAAATAAATTTGTTTCCATGTTTTTTGTGTTTTCCTCATAAAATATTTCTCCCCCTTTTCACAATAATAACAGCTTAAAATTCACAAATGATAAAGTATAATTTTTACTTATCACCCCCTTTTATAATAAAATAAAAATAATATTTAGGAACTCCATGACATTGTTGACACTACTTAAAAATAAAAAAAATACTATGAAGATAGCCCCAGATATTTCAAAATCCCCAGACAATGTTCAAAGAATTAAAAGGAAAGCCAAAGTTTCAAAAGGCCTATATGGAAGACCTATGTGGAACACCTGTGTGGAACAAATGTGTGAAAGAACTACATGGCGGTATATTTTATGTACCCCTACATGACTGACCTTCACGGTGGACCTCCGTCGACCAATTAACTTTGACCATCCCCCATCCTAGCCTATAAATAGGACCTTTGGTCTCCCCATTTCAAAGACTGAAAAGGTTAAAGGACTTCCTGAAGCTCCCATTGCATAGTTCTTGCGCCTAGATCCATTAAATTGTCTTAGGTGGCTCTCTAAAAACACGAGAGAAGAGATAATTAGATGGGATAAGCATGCTTTGAAATTCTGTAATAATTTGAAGCTTGAAAGGCTTGGTTCCCTTATATGAAGCATTTTTCAGTCATCATAAAGTCCAGCACAGCACACTTGCATGGTACAGCTATATGGTGTACCTACGTGGCGTACCTACAGGGCACACCTACATAGAGTACCTACACGTAATTGCTATGTATAAGGCCTACATATCAACTTAAGTACCATATTTAAGGCCACACATGGTAGGGTATCTCCTTCCATGTATCCCTTATCTGAAATGGACTAAGTTGAAGCCTCCACCAAAACCTCTTACCTAATCAAATATTTGGGAAAGGCACATCAGCATGTCTCTTATTTGGATTTGTATATTTGCTGTTAGAGGATTCCTACATTTGATTCGCAATGAGGTAAGGATTAATGGAGTGTTTGTGGGTTTGTATATCCGCAGTCACATGGACCTTTCTCCCAGGAACAGTGTTGGGAAGTTCTCAGTATGGAGGATTAGGTTTTGGGTTCTGTCCTCCCCTTTTTGTCTCTAAAACCCAGAACCTTGGGTCTCTGGTAGGGAAGGTATGGTTCACACTTGATTTTACATGCATGAAAATGATAATTATCCCTCCCCTACTGAGATCCACTAGGGCATCCATTCTGGTGTAAGCCCCTATGCTTTCAAGTAGGAGGTTGTAGTCGTACTCCTCTCTACTTCCTTCACCTTCAATCCTTCCTTGTATTAGATCCTTGTCTAATGTAAAGTGAACAGAGGGAGGTCTTTTTGCATCCCCCTCTTCTCAGGTCAACTGTACCTCATCCACCCATGCCACTGTAGGCACTCCCTCTTTCAATAGTAGAGAAAAATTGTGGATTCCTTTTTTGAATCTTTGACATCCTCTTGTTTTCACACCGAGTATGACTCACGTTGGATTAAAGATTTTTCATGATCACAATATTTCACAATTTCCATAAGAACTATGAGAACTCTGATTTCTATTTAAACCAGGATACATAGGAATCCTTATTAAGGCATGAGCTAATTAGATATCCTCTTCAAGAATCCAACCCTAACTCCCTTAATCTGGGCATCTTCCTTAGGACTAATCCCCAAATTAAACCCCCAAATCACCAAGGCATCCTTTTCAAGAAGTAATCCCAAAATAATTTCTCTCAATGTACTATACTCTCCTATGAGACCAATAAAACTATGTGGTATTTGATTCCCATCCACATGGGACACATAGGAAGCCTCCTTGAGGTTCAAACCTGACACTTAAAATCAACCCTATTATTCATGGGATATATTCCCTACAAGTGTCTAATCTTACTTGGAAAACCCATATTCTTTCCACGTTATTTATTCTGCTTCAACATAAGTCCCTCACCAAACTTTGACTAAGAACCTTTAACAAATATTTCTTTACCACATGACTTTAAACTGTATGGCTAGGTCCTTATCATATGACCTTAAATGGTATGATGTGTCTCATTAAGTGGCATCAAACTACGAGGGTTCTGATACCTTTCACAAGGATGCATAGGTATCCCATTTTATGGATATGATCCCAATATCAAAACACACCTTAATATTCTTAGACAAAAATAAATTCTTGAGTTCCCCACTGGATGGATTAAAAACTAGTATCATCATAACAATGATTAAAAGAATCTATAAATAGTATATGCGATGATACCGTTGATAAAGAACCTTGAATACATACGGATGTCTCCATTAATGAAGAACCTCGAATACATATGGATGATTCTAAATTTTACACATGTTAATAAGTGATTGAAAATTCCAAGGAAAACCTATGTTATATTTGGTTAATTAATAATTATTCATGAAAATATCTTAAATTTAACAATAGAGTCTTAGAATAGACAATAATTCCCCTTAAAAGGGTTTGATGAGTCTGACCTCCCATCCGATTGGCCAATGAAAGTTCTTAAGTATCATAAATTTCAAACTTAACGAATTCATACCTTTGGAAAGAAGGTTCCTTTTAGATAAATAACTATTGGTTGTTTTCAGTTCAATGAATAAATACATTGGAAACTACCTAGATGCAGTGATTCTTTAACAAGAACACACGTTTCAAGGAACTACAAAACAAAAATGGTGAACTTGACGTGAATCTTTAACCAAGATAATAATATTACCCACCTGTTAGGCCCCTATAAATTGATAAAGGAGGTCCATAAAAAAGAAATAAATCATGCATGTATACATCTAAAAGTTGTTTCTTTAATGGATTTTATTGTTCTTTTCAGTTTTTTCTCAGAACTCCCTTCACTCCAAAATAGATTCCTTCTAGTTTTCACCCGTGAATGTATCAGTTGCTGCTCAAGATGGATCATCATCCACCAGAAGGAATTTATGACCAACTCATCATCTTCAATGCTGGGTCTCCAATGTGCTGATAATAGAGTATCATCATCAAGGTACTATCCCAACCTTGCAGGTTCCCCGACAGGCTCTCCAGGTTAATAAAAACCCTTGATCGTTCGGTCAACGATGACCGATGGTCAAGAAGCAAGCAGTACCAACCACCATCTTTAACCATTTTGAGTCTTTATCCTAAGATAAAAATAACCAGTCCCTCCCATACTATAGGGAGGAGGATCAAGAGGTCAATCATGGATTCAATTCAAAGATGCAGGGGTCCTTCCTGAGGACACCCACCAACAATCACCACCAGAAAAATCGCGCAGCAGTAAACCCCAACATGATGAGGGTGTTTCCTCTTCACGTTCGTCCTAGGTCCCTAAAACCCGGGCATAAAATATGAACCGCTAGGGACAAAATCCAGTCAATAGGGACAAGGTTATTAACTTTGACCCCTCTAGAGAAGTCCATCAACCTAACTAGATGGAAAACAATGATTGGGCACATACACACGTCCATCCTATTTCTACTACCCAGCAAACTCATCTGGAAGCAACACAACAATCCCACTAGGAAAATCTGGTGGAGTACCATGAATAGAAAATTACACCTATTTACAAATTATTATCTACTCAGTATTCTTTTCTGACTTCATTTAAGAAAACCCTTCAATAAAATGTGGTGGTAATGGGTAAACAGGAACATACACATTCTTACACTCACCAATTATTCCAAAAGTCTCATATGCCATTATTGAAATATGTTTGTCAACTATGTTTGATGGAAAACAGACAGAATGTACATACACCTGCCAGTATTCATCAAGATTTCCAATAGTCTCGTTTGGAAGCACCCAGAGAAGTCAGTCGGAAAGCTCTGACGACAAATATGGGGCAGACTCAACTCTCTGTCACCATACAAGTGTATTGTCAGCATCCACTGATAAGAAAGGAAGAACATGAGAATCCACATACACCTACTCTAGATATGTAATGGACATATATTCCCATTCTATCCTCTGAATTCACCAAAAACATCTTAGCAATGGTGAAAGGGCTGACAAAAATTCTTGCCCATATTTTGAAAGCATTCCAGAATATCATAATAACAACTTCATAAGTACCAGGGAAACAAACACATAAATCTGTCCCCACACCTATGATGACACATCGGAATTCCATAATAGATCAGATACATACCTCTATTCCAGTCCAATATGGTTATGGGGCATACTCCCTCATATCATACAGACAATATGATCGGGAATATACACCCTTTACAATTGTAGGTAATTTGCCTATTCTGATAACCACTCCAAGGTATGCACATACACCTACCTATGATAAGAACTTCTCCTAGAAAGTGGCCCCAACTAAGTCTAATACATCATACAAGAAGAATTCTTTCCAATAACAGTTTGAAAACCAAGATCCAATCTTCAATATGGCTCCTCTTAATGTTGGAGTTCTTGAATCCCTCATACATTTATCTATTGTAGCTCAAGATCTTACCCTCTCATTACTAAATTATGGGAGTAGTAGTAGTAATTCTGAAGTTCCCCATCGTAAACTTCATCATGAAGTCTTGCTTCGTGAAAATTTGTTCAATCTAGAGAGCCTATCTCCGGATAGGATCCACGAAAACCCTACATGTGACCAGAATTCCAAGGAGCAATAGGATTTATCCCTTGCTGTAATCCAACATGGTGGTCTTCCTCGTGATGGCATTTTCTGAAAAAGTCATCTCCATAGTAGTATTTCTCATTGTCAAGATAATTATATAATTGAAAATATAGTAATCAGAAAGCCCTCTTATCTTGAGGCTCTTTCCAACATAAGGCCAATCATGTCTGATGCCTTTTCAATAACAGGTGAAATAATTTCACAACCAGAAAACATATTAAGGGAACGGTCATCCTCTGAACCCCCCTTGGGTCATTTTTCTTCCAATTTATTAGAGTAAAATGTGACTGAGTCAATTTTTTTCAATAAAAAAATAGTAAAGCATCCACTTTGGTCAGACCAAGTAGAGAAACCTCTAGTGAAAGATGATGAAGATATGCTAAATAGAAGAAAATAATTGGATAAAGGAGAAGTACCATTCATGTTCTAGCATTTGTAAATATTTCAATATAACATTCCATAATTGATGGAAAAATATTCCATTCATGATTTCTGTCTCAACTTATAGAAGAATCCTCATCATTTGAAATCCAAAGTATTACTATATGATCATGTAAAGGTAATAGAATGGTTGAAATGAAAAATTGACTTGACATCTCTCTTATTTTTCTGACATCCAAAGGTTGAAAAGCAGCAGAGAACCCTTCAGCATCCATACCTCATTTATCTAAAGAGGCTACGCTAGTTAATTTATGGTACCCTATCTAGTGTTCGTATCAGAGGACAGGGTGCACATGGAGAATTTCATTTCAATTCACTCCATAATCAGAAAATCCCACTAAAAGTCATCTCATGAAATATTATTTCCCATGGGTAACTACAATAAATATATTTTGTATGTAATCATGTCCATGCTCAAGAACAGGACTCAACTAGATCTCATCAGAGCCATGAACAAAGATAGAAATCTGTTTAGATACTTTTTCACCAAGCATCTAAGAATATTTAGTAGGTCTCCTGCTTAGAGAATGCCAGTCGTCAGATGGCGTAAATGTATGAAATAGCATAGCAATCTTCTGAAATGGGTGATTTGAGTGGTTGTCAGATAATGCACCCAGCTAATGTCTAAACCAAAATTCACAAAATTAGAATAGTAGCTGTGCGAATCTCGGCTATAGAAGATCAAGAGACACCCCAATCTATAGGGTTGGGGGATTTTTTTTATTTAAACCTTTGAATTCAATGAAAAAATTTCGATGGTTTTATGAAGAAGAGCAGAAATATCCCTAGCCTATAGGGTTGGGGTTTTTTCACATCTAAATTCCCTTCCTCAACAGAAGTTAGTTTTCTCCCGATTAGGGAAGAAACCACAAAGAAATCCCACAATTGAACTATCCAAGGATTCCCTTCTAGTAATTGTCCATCAAACAGGTCCCGACAATTCATCATAAAGGAGAGTAGAGTCTCATGGAGGATACAAAAATTGACGATCTAACAAAGATACGGACAGAATTTCATCAATGCATTATGTGTTAGTAAATATCATTAGCACTATTGCAAAAGATACTCCAAAAAATGAGACTAGTTTAGGGTAATCATAAGATTAAGTTATTATCCATAATATGGTAAAATTTTAAGAAAATTAAGGAGGTGTACATACCCAAAATCAGAGGCTTACCCATAATCTAGGTATGCCCTCAAATAATCTACTCCCACCCCTTCGAAAGGTACCTAACAAGGGGAAAGGAAAAACTCAAATCACATCTCACTTTTCCACTGGAGAAGGTCAATATATTTTACATGAAAAAATATTTTCACGGTAAGAAGAGGATATTAAAGAGTTGCAAAGACTTAATATATAGTTACTTCGAAGTAGTATTTCTGCTAGGCATACTCCTCAGGCAGATCCTCAACTTTTACATCATGTAGGAGCTCCTCAGAAAATTGGACTTGTGGTAACTACAGATGCGTATAATGAATTACCTCTATTGGGTACACAGCCAACGAAGGATCAAACACATCCTTATAGTCACTTTCTTGTGGGTTATCCAAGTCAAATACCAGCACCACCACTAGTGGTTTTTCAGGTTATTACACTTGTTCAATCTCTAGCTATTGTACCTGTAGAGGTCTCATCTCATACAGATATTCCTTGACTTCTTATGAACACAATTGATCCATTAACAACTCAATTAAGAGATATGGAATAATGGAATTCACTAGTTCATCTAGAAAAGAGATCTTACTCTAAGTGGGTGGATCTGATTCCCCTCCCCCCCACCCACCACATTTTTTGAATACTATATTCCCAATATTTAATGATTCATGAGGTATAGAGAAACAATTAACACGTTTCATTTCTCATTGTGATCCCATGATGGGGTCTCCTCAACAAAAAGAAGTAGTAAAGCTCATATTATTTGTGCATTCATTAAAGAGACCATCTTTTGTATGGTATACAACTTTTCAATCTTGATCAATTACTGGATAAGAAGATCTTCGTCAGAAATTTGTTCCTCAATTCAACTCAATGCTACCGAAGACAACCGTTTTTGATATTACAAATTGTAAGAAAATGTAAAATTAAATAGTATTATATTTCATTGCTTGATAGAAATGATTAAAGTATTCCCTAAATCTATCACTCCCTCAGGAAGAGTTTCTAACAATTTGTTTGGAAAATCTACGTGATGAGTTATGCACACCATTGATCCCTGTGAAATACACAGAAGGGTTTCGATACCATGCTTTAATTTCCCACTAGGTGGAGGATTCCATTGTGGAAACTAAATTTAAATCTCATGTAATTTCATTAGCTCCAAGAAGGAGAAAAAAGAAATCATAGGCTACTAAAATCACACTCAAGCAAGCACATGTACCTACTTCAACTTTAAAGCCTTCATCATATCAAAGGGCTCCACCTCCCGAGTGTCAGAAGTAATGAACACCTCATCAAGATGATCAAAGAGATCAAAGGTGAAAATAGTTTGAGGAATTAAAGAAAAAAAATTATTCTTTTCAGAATGAATAGGTTCCTGGTTACATCATCTCATCTCTGTAGAATAATTTGATTCAGCTTCCAAAGCTGAAGAAACCAAATAAATAAGGAAATGAAGAACTTCTGAACTATTGTCCCATTCACCAGATGTTGGGGCATCCTATTCAGGATTGTTTTGTTTTAAAATATCTTCTAAATAAATGTTAGACTCTCGACAAGTGAAGTTGAAAAGTTTATCTGGCCATGTAGCATGTATTACTACTACTGATCCAGAAGAATAAGGTGAATAGCAGGAAGTCAAAGGTAAAAAATACATAGAAATATAATGATTGGATGATCAGAAAAATGACCAACTGAACTCATGAAATTCTATAAAAATAGTTGAAACAACCGATTGTGTCTTCTTCCAATTCCATCATAGCAAAACCACCTTCTTCAAAATATCATAACTCCAAAGGTCAATCCTCAAAGAAGCGGTGTGATAAGAAGGATGAAGAGAAAAAGAAGAAGAAGAGTTCATTTTAAGGTCAAAGATGTCTTTGACTCTAGAATATTTCATGCCATCTATTTCAATAGCATGGGAACCGCCCCACCAAATGGAATAATTATAACTGGCCTGTCAAGCAGAATCCTCATTAGATGAAGAATCGATCTTTGGTTCTGTTAACATTATCCACTTAACGGATCCCTATGCCGATGGTGATTCTGGTTATAATGATCCTGATTTTCCTATACCTAACTGGGGAACTAGAGGACGAAGCCAAGTTTGAGTAATCAGGGTAAGATTCGGGTATTCTAAAAGACACTATTTTAACTCTACCTTTGCTCGAACTGTATATGCAGTGGAAACTCATGGTAGATCCCTTCAATGATCTCAACAAGACAAGAAGATTCCTCCATTCAAGAAAGATTTGGTCCTAACATGATTATTTTGTAGGATTTATTAGAGGTTACACCATCTTTATCTCAGATATTAGATAGACTTAGTAAGTCTAATCTACCAAAGATAGAAGTATTTATAGCTTCTTCTCCGACACGTGGTACATCTACATCAGGAGTGTCAACTTCCAAGGCACCTAAAACCCACATCTCCATGCTGGGAAATTCAAACCTTTAGACCAAAAGTATGGTGTTTGAAATAGAAATCCCATGTACCAGCGAATATTTTCATTTTGGATGCCTTGAATTTGTCAAAAGATCTTCAAGAAGCACTTATTGAGGCTTTGTCAGGTCCTCAATAGTTTTAAACCGAAGTTACTGCTTCTGAGGTTGACAGTATATGGAATGATCCTACAGAATGTCATGTAGTAATATATTTTATTGATGAAGAAGAATATGATGTTGTACATGGAAATACCAGGCCATTGTATCTATCTGGTATGTTCAATGACATAGGCATCCGATGAGCCTTCATTGACAATGGCTTATGAGTCAACCTCATTTCTATTTGTACACTTCATCGATTGGGCCTCACTGAATCTGACTTATCTCCATCCACTTTAATGATGCAAGGTTATGATAAGAATGAGAAAAAACCTCTAGGAAATATTACACTCAGAATTTAGTTTGTAGATCTTGTGTCTAATTCATATTTTATGGTTTTCTGTCAGGACACATCCTTTTACATTCTTCTTGGTAGGCCTTGGATACATCATCATGCATACATACCTTCGTCATACCACTAATGTCTCAAGTAGTGTTTCAATGGTCAAATTTTAACATTGTATGGTGATAATTCTCTGTTCAAAACATGTGAATCTCAATACATTAAGGCATAATTTTATCTCACTAAGGGAATGAGGTCCGTGATAAAAGAGGTAACCAGAATCAATGCTTCAAATGGTCTGAAAAATATCCCATAAAACTCATTCAAATATTTGAGTATAGATTATTTGTTGTCAATGAATCAAATTGAAAGGATAAACCAAAATATAAACACTCATCTGGTGTCTTCCATAATGTCAATTGTGAAAATTGAGCAAGATAACATGAGAGAAATTGTTTTTTTACCAAGCAGTGATGGAAACATAAATGGAGATGTATTCATTTTATCCACTAAACATCAGCAATCCATTTCTTTACCAATAATATTAGAAAAAATTGTAGCAATACTATAGGAAGACAAGGATGATGATTCCCAGCCCATCATATCCTCTTTTTTACTCCAGGAAGACCCTTCATCATTAGTAGGGATAGAAATTGTGGCCTCTTATTCAGGATGTCCAAATACTGACTCATCCCCAAGAATTAAAGGTTTTGCTTCATCATCTACTATTCAAGTAGAAACAGAAGAAGTGAAATGTAATAAATAAGAAGAGAAGGATCTTAGGGATGCTCCTCTAGCATTTGAGAAAGGTGTCTCTACCACTGTGGATGATCTCAAAGAAATAAATATGGGTATATAAGAAGATTCACACTCCAATCTAATTAGTACAGCCATGACTTCTAAAGAGAAAGATATGTATACATCATTTCTAATGCAAGATTGAGATATATATTATTGGAATTATATAGAAATGATAGGTTAAAATCCTGATGTAGCCATGCATCATTTAGGTTTTCTAGAAGAACATCAAGGATTCAAGCGAGCGGCAAGAAGAACAAACACAACTCATTACTCTAAAATTAAATCTAATGTCGATAAGCTTATAAAGGCTCACATTTTTAGGGAGGTTCAATATCCCAAATGGCTGGCCCATATTGTCACCATAAAAAATAAGAATGGTAAAATCAAAGTTTTCACTGATTTCAGAGATCTTAACTGGAATTTTTCTAAATATGACTTTTCAGTTCCAATCATAGAGCTTTTAATTGATGCCACAGCTGACTATGAACCTCTTTCCTTCATAGATGGATACTCTAGGTACAATCAAATCTATATGGCCTCGGAGCATGAATAGTCTACAACCTTCATAGCACCTCATGGTGTATTTTGATATTGGGTAATTCAATTTGGCTTAAATAATTTAGCTAAAACGTATCAATGTTCCATGCACCGTATCTTCAAACCCTTCAAATAAAAATTTGTCGAATGTTATGTGTGTGATTTGGTGGTTAAATCTAGACAACGTTCGAATCACTTGTATGATCTGGATACCATATTCAATAAACTTCAACAACACAATTTGAAGATGAACTCCTTGAAATTTACTTTCGAGGTAACCTTAAGAAAATTACTCATCTTCTTTGTATGCCATCATGGAATTGAAGTTGATCCTGATAAAACAAATGAAATCTTTTTCATGTCACCTCCACAAAATTTGAAATAATTAAGAGGACTTCAAGGAAATTTGGACTATATTCAGTTCTGCATCATGAATTTGGTAATGCCCCGACCCCAAAAGCCCATATTCGGTGCATTATTTTAATACATTTGCATGATTACAAGGAATAAAGTCCTGAAAGGCCGATTAGTTTAGTAGTCTTGGAAAATAGATTACATACATGAACGTTACATTACACATAAGAAAATAAAACACAACATAAATGATCTTTTTATAATTACATTAACCCCTAGATTAACCCTATTTATCAATCATAATACACTACTTGGAATCCTGGGAAAATAAAACATTAAAAAGGGGTGAGCTCAGATGCTCAATAAGGATTACAATATAGCAGAAACCTTCATAAATAAGCATAAAATTTTAAGGTAATGTATAAAACTAAAACAAAATCCTTTTAAGCTTAAACATCAGCATAATAAGGCAAAGATAAATCAAATAATTTCATTTACTTATTCTCATGGATATTATACTAGTCGAATAACCACATGCAATATCCATAGCCAATTTCATGATGATGGAATGCATAATACCAGGCTTTATAACCACGTATTAAAGGCCCTATGCCAATACTACAAATAAGATTTTCTCGAAGCCATGTGCTAAGAGACTATTTTTCCTCATGAGACCTACCGATGCATCGAGGATCTATAGCGGGATCCACCATTCACATACTAAGTCCAATGCATTACTCATATGAAAAGGATTAAACATAACATAAAAATTCATATTAAAACTAGCCTATGAAATATCAATACTTTATCTATAAACCATGAATGGTATAAAAATAACACATTCATAGTCAAATATATCACAAAACCTTCAATACAACATGGAAGATTTGTATCATAATAAATCAGCATCGATCAAGAATAATATCCCTTAAATGATGTTGACATAGCTGAAAATGATCTTTAAAAATATTTGAGAGAAATTTCCCTTTTTCATGAAATCAATTAAAAGTCACATAATTTATAAAGGAATGCATTTAAAATATAGTTTTGAATCAAAGTGTCATACATAGATTAAATTATTTAAAGTCTAAAAATTCTAAATAAAATACAATTATGTGGGAAATATTTTTATATTTCAAATGAATATTTATAGTCTAATTTATATTGTGTGTAACCCTATATTAAAAACTTTTTAGTTATCAAACATAAAATTAACACTTTTAACTCTTCTTTAAATAAAATAATAATAAATGTCCTCATCTAATACAAGTGGACCGAAAAGGATCTTATTTTATTCCTAATGTTTTTTTAGTCAAATTATACTTATCCAATAGAATTAGGACATGTTTTAGGAAAATTTAAATATCATTTTTACCCTTAACTACCCTATTTACTTTTAACCGTGGTAAATAAAAGTCAAAAGATACTATTCAAAAAAAATAATTTTCAACTTATTGAACCAAATTTTACTTACTGATGTCAACCGTGTCTCTCGGATTTTTTAAATTCAACTCACAACAGCGGTAAAATTAAGTTTTATGCAAATTTGCAAATTCTCCTAGAAGGTGGGTAAAAAACGTTAAAAAGTTCAATAAAATTCTATACATCTAATTTTATTATAAAATTATTCCAATGAATTAAATTGAACTTATATAGGTATTATATATCTATTTTGACTTAAAAAATTTAAAATAAAATAAATATTTATTTAAATAAAAAGTCGGTTTTAAATAATAACGCAGTGTTTTTCACTATTCATCAAATATTGAAAGTTTTCAGAAAAATACCAAAAATTCAGAAAAAGATAATTTTGATATTCTAAATTAAAAATTAAGTCTATTTTATCAAATTCAAAACATATAAGTTTCATTTTTTAATTTAAAATTAATTCCCGTTGTCAAAATCAAAACGTGGGTTTTTAAAAAGTAAAAAATATCAAAAGAATGAAAAGTGTTTATGTCAAATTTAAATGTGAAATTACTTATAATGACCTAAATTGTATTAAATTATAAAAAATAATCTAATTATACTTCCAAACCATTCAAATTTATAATTGAACACTGTAAATTATTTTGATTAAAAAAGTTGTTTTCGATTAAAATTTAGTATTTTTTCACTATTCATCCAAATATAAAAGTTATTAGAAAAACACCAAAAATTTAGTGAAACTAAACTTTTATGTATCTATTATAAAGAAGAAATTTATTTTGTCAAATTGAATATATAAAATATCCAAATATTGGATTTAAAAAAGGGTTCTCCATTAAAAGGCGTTAAAAATGCATTTTTGGAAAAATACTTCCTTTATCTGAAAAAAAAAATGAAGTTATTCTTATATTATGTCTAAGAAACAAATAATATGGATGTTAAAATTTATATTGAATATATAAAATTTAAAATTCATATGATACTATTCATAACCACTTTCGAACAGCTATTTTGGTAAGTTATGGTGCGCTCGAACTCAGTATTGCGTATAGCGTATGTTACTGAATTACTTTGAAAAATAATGTACTATAAAATATTGGGGTGTTACATTATCCCCTCCAATAAATTTAATCCTCTCAATTTGAAATTTTTCTTCAAAAATAAAAGGTTAAAAAGAGAAAAATAGCTTTGTGGAAAACCCACATCAAATATTGGGTTAATAAAATTTAGTCTTAATAAGAAGAAAGCGAAATGAAAAAGTCACCCCAAAATTATGATCTCAATTAAGAGAAAATTGATGGAAATTAGAGACATGTAATTGGAAGAAAATCATAAATATTTATAGGGAGTGATTGAAGTTATCAATCACAAACAAGTGTAAAATTGAGGGACTTAAAGCCATCAATCAATGATGATTTAAAATATCATCGGTTCAATAAAACATAAGGTATTAGGATAACACATTTTTGGTATTAAGATCCCTTCACTAATGTTTAAGAATTAATCTATTCATAGAATAAGAAGAAAAAAATTACTTGACAAGTATAGTTTCATCCTTCAACTAATTCCTACCACAAACTCATCTTTCACTCCAAAAGATAATAGAATTCAAAAATATTCTATTTATCCTAATGGTATTGGTTTCCAAAAATAATAAATTTATAATTCATTTGTCAGACTATTAAAAAAACTAAATTATACAAACTAGGATATCACATAGGCCAGTGGTAGTTTATGCACCCCGGTTGCCCTTTGGTTGCAGGTTCAAGTCTCACGGCCTTGCTGGATGCGACGGGTTGTCGCCCGACCTCCGGGTTATCCTTTTTATGAAAATCCAAAAATAATCTCATGAAATTATTTAACCTTAAAAATAGTATCCAATGTAAAACTTAATCGATTCCAACCTTTAGAATTATCCAAAATACTTCTGTCCAAACTCACAATCCAAAATTTATAATGAAAGTAAACACAATGAATATCCTTTTTTCCACGTAATATAATGTGAATACCTTCATCATGTATTCTTTTAAAACATTTTAACACCTTGAATTACCATAAAACCATATTGATTACATCCATGCTCCCTTATTCCTTATATAATACTGTATATACTCCTTCTATCCAAAAACGTTGTAAACTCCAACAATGATGGAATATACAAATCATTAATCAGTTTCAAGGTCGTCTAGAATATCCAATATAATTTATCCAAATCAATCATATATTATTCCAAAATCAATACCTCAGTATTAGAACCATATTATGGTTTATCTTTATCTCAACCATATATTTTCCAAAAAAAATTAACCTGCCATTGAGTCACTTTTCATGGTTCCACACAATCTCAAGCCCATAATGAAATAGTAATATAGTACAATCCTTATATACTTTATAATTATTATGACATGTACATCATTAATACAATACTAAAATTCCACAATACTTTAAAAACATAAGAACTCTAATCATTCCTCTTCATCTTTGGTATTATCATAACTTGATTATTATCCAATATCATCATTTGGGGTATACTTTGATAATTTGGACATTGATTATCATAGTGTCTCAACTCCTTGTAGATGAAGCATTATACATTTGAACCTTTTTTCTTACCTTTGCAATCATGTACTTGGTGTCCTTTTTCTCCACACTTATAACAAACTTCAATTCTCTTCAAGAATATTCCAAGGTGATTCTTTCCATAGTTATAATGTATGGGAAAATCCTTCTTCCCCCTCTTCCCTTTATCCATCTTTCTTTCTTCCATCCTTTTCTTCTCTTACTTTCCTTCAAAGCCATAGTACTTAGAGAATTCTTTACTTATTTTATTAACACATGATACTATATCTTCATATGATGAGAATACGTGGGAGACTATTTTGCTTTTAAATGTTGGCTTAATACCATTAAATATATTATCCTTATTAGTCTTTCGATCATGCGTATTGTTGGAATTCTTATTCCTTTTACTAGGAACCATTTATAAACAATGGCATACACTAGGTTAGTTTATGAGTCGCAATGTATACTTCCAAACATTTAAAATACCAAACGTAAATTGAAAAGATTATGCATATAATATATAATCATAAAATGTTTTCTTTGAAGATGTATTTACTCCTAAATCCTTTATAATGGCCTGTAATGAAAATGTGAATTATCCTAAGCATATCCCCCGGGAGTGTCGTAACCAAGAGTGCAGCAAGACCCGTTGTCATGTACCATGATACCCTGGGTCAAGCCCGAAACACCTTGTTGGATTTTTCACTCCTAGGTACATTTGTGCCAGAGCTACCTCTACCTACTCGTATCTAGACAGGGATGTATTGCTTGGAAGATACACAAAATCTATACATTACCAAGATTCTAGGAAGTTATTCTATACTAATCCTCATAGTCTATCTTAGGGTAATGTTCTCTAATTAGAGTTTATCTAAATCTTTTTCCAAGGATGTTTCTAAACTTCCTCTAATACAAACTATAATGCCCGACCCTATAAGCCCAGAGTCGGTGTATTATTTTAATACATTGGCATAATTACATGTAATCAAGTCCCAAAATATCGATCAGTTTAGCAGTCTTAGAAAATAGATTACATAAATGAACGTTACATTACACATTAGAAAATAAAACACAAAATAAATGATCCTTTTAGAAAACCATTAATCCCCTAGATTAACCTTGATTATCAATAATAATACACTTCTTGAAGTCCTGGAAAAATAAAACATAAGAAATGGGTGAGCTCAGATGCTCAGTAAGGATAACAATATAGCGAAAAATTTTCTAAATAAGCACAAACATTTATGTCAATGTATAAAACTAAAACAAAATCCATTTAAACTTAAACTTCAGCATAATATGATAAAGATAAATAAAATAATGTCATTTACTTATTCTCATTGATATTCTACTTGTTGAATAATCACATGCAATATCCATAGCCAATTTCATAATGATATAATGCATAATGCCAGACTTAATAACCACATAGTCAAGGCCTTCTGCCAATACTAAAAATAAGATTTTTTTCAAGGACTTATGCCAAGACACTAGTTTCGTGAGACCTACCAATGCATCGAGGAGCTATAGTGGGCTCTACCCGTCACTTACTAACTCCAATGCAATCCTCATATGAAAAGGTTTAAACATAACATAAACATTCTATTAAAACTAGCATATGAAATTTCAATACATTATCCATAAAACAAGAATGGTATAAAAATAATACATCCATAGTCAAACATATCACAAAACCTTCAATACAATATGGAAGATTTGTATCATAATAAATCAATATCAATCAAGAATAATATCCCTTAAAGGATGTTGACATAGTTGAAAATGATCTGTAAAAATCTTTTAGATAAAAATCCCTCTTTCATGAAATCATTTAAAAGTCACATAATATATAAAGGAATTCATTTAAAATATAGTTTTCAATCAAAGTGTCCCATATAACTTTGAAAATTTTGGAAGGAATTAACATTTTAGAACATTCATATCCATATAAATATATCCTTAAACAAACTTTGAAAACATGGAAATTAAAAGAGAAAGGTTTAGAAGAATAAATATTTAAAACATTTAAATTGATGTTTTAGTAAAAAATTCCCTTAAAATAATCCCTTTGAAAACAATTTTATGAAACATGGACATCGATAATAAATATATCCCAGTAGATACTTACGTAAAAACAACCTCGGATAATAAAGAGATTGTGAGATTAACCCTTACCTTGAAATTTACCATGGTCGAGGGTATGTTAACCTCCTATATAATAGTTAAATAATTGTTATTAAATTATATAAGAATCATATACATAAATATGATATCATATATTATCTTCCAATATTTCTTTGTTAATAATATTTTAGTAGTATCGTCGTTTTGGGTGTTAACTGGTCTGTTTTCCTTTATATGATTGGTTTCATAAGCCATGTTTGTTATTTATAGGATGAATTTGATTCATATCCATAATAATATTAATTTCTAAAACATTATTTGTATTCATAAATTGAAAATTATTCTTGAATGATTACAATGGGAATTGAGTCTCATTGCGTTCATGGAGACGGTAATCCGTACATTCGCATGAGCGACAATATCATTATATTGGTGGTGAAATATTATGTAGTTGGATGGTATATCATATATACAGAATCATTAACATGTTATAATTATAATTTAAATCAGTTATATTCATTATTATACCCATACAAATAATTAAGTTTTTGAATAACAAACTACACCACGACGTTGAAATGGTAAGCCGTACGTACGCATGTATGGTGACTTAGTCATTTATAGGATGCATAGAATAATTAATATGGTTGTACCATATTAATAATAACATCACAGTATGTAGTAGGTAATAGTGTTATTATTTTTCAATGGAAACAACAAAGAAAGAGGAAGTGGAAGAAGAAAAGAACTTGAAAGAGGGTGGTGAAATTATTACCTCTTTTTCGGGTGTTTCTTTTTGAGTTGATCAAAAGGGCTCCTTAGGTTGGGTTTATGATCAAATTAAGGACTCTATATTTATTTTAGGAAATTTTTGAGGATATTATGGTAGGTTTTGGCCTATCCAAATGGCTTTGAAGGTGTGATTTTTAGAGAAGGCGAAGTTCCCTTTTATAAAAGGGGTGAGGGTCACTTTAGGAAAAGATTAAACTATTAATTTATTATACAATAAAATTAGGTTAATAATGGCTCAAAATGAATTTATTTAGAGACTTATGTGGTTATGGGTCTAAATATCTTCATCTAATAGGTTTTATACAAGTTTAGGTAACCATTTTAACCTTATCTTTTAGATTTAACTCTTACTTAAATAGTTTAACTTTTACCGTGTCTTCTTGTATTCTTACACTATATGGCTAATAAAATTACTCTAAACATTCAAGAGAACCTCAAGTGGTTCATTAATGACATATATAATATTATTTAACCCCTTTGGACGAACCTTATATTTTTAGAAATATTATATCAACCAATAATATAGTATTTTTTAAAAAAATAATTTATGTCAATTTTGACACTATTTGGTATTTTGTTTTTTTGAAAGACATAACAACCTTATCACTTAGAAACAAAATTTTCTAATCAATACTAACATGTTTTATTAACCTATAAAATGAGTGGAATTCATCACAAGTCTCAATTTACATTTATTTTTATATTTATAATATCAATTATCTTAATATTTCATTAATAAGGTAATTACTACATCATCATTGTGTCATAAATAAATTAAATTATTTAATGTATAAAAACTATAAATAAAATACTATTATGTAGGAAATATTTTTATCATTAAATTAATGTTTATATTTTAATTTATATTGTTTTTAACCCTATATTAAAAATGGTTTAGTTATTAAACATTGAATTTAACACTTTTAACTCTTCTTTAAATAAAATAATAATAAATGTTCTCATCTAATCCAAATAGACCAAAGAGGATTATATTTTTTTCCTCAGGTTGTTTTTGGTCGAATTAAACTTATCCAATAGAACTAGGACATGTGTTAGGGTAATTATAATATCATTTTTACCCTTAATTACCCTATTTACTTTTAATCGTGGCAAATACAAGTCAAAAGTTACTATTCCCCAAAAAATATTTTCAACTTATTAAACCAAATTTTTCTTAATATTTTCAACCATGTCTCTTTGAGTTTTTAAATTCAAATCACAGAAGAGATAAAATTTTGTTTTATGCAAATTTGCAAATGCTCCTAGAAAGAGGGTAAAAAAACGTTAAAAAAATCAATAAAATTTTATACATATAATTTTATTATAAAATGACTAAAATGAATTACATTGAACTTATATAGGTATTATATATCTATTTGGATTTAAAAAATTTAAATAAAATAAAAAAAAATTAAATAAAAAGTTGGTTTCAAATAATAACATAGTGTTTTTCACTATTCATCAAAAACTAAAAGTTTTTAGAAAAATACCAAAAATTCACTCAAAGATAATTTTGATATTCTGAATTCAAAATGAATTCTATTTTACCAAATTCAAAACATATAATTTCCATTTATTAATTTAAAATTAATTCCCATTATCAAAACCAAAAAGTGGGTTTTTGAAAAGTAAAAAATATCAAAAGATTGACATGTGTTTGTGTCAAATTTAAATGTGAAATTACATATAATGACATAAATTGTATTAAATGATAAAAATATAATCTAATTATACTTCCAAACCATTCAAATGTATAATTAAACACTATAAATTATTTTGTTTAAAAAATTTGTTTTCAATTAAAATTTATTATTTTTCACTATTCACCTAAATATGAAAGTTATCAGAAAAACACCAAAAATATATCAAAACTAAAATTTTATGTCCTGATTCTAAATAAGAGGATTATATTTTAAAATTTAATATATAAAATTTCCAAATATTGGATTTAAAAAGGGTTCGCCATTAAAATTCCGTAATATTTCATTTTCTGAAAAATATTTCCTTTATCAGAAAGAATGAATTTGTTCTTATATTATGTCTAAAAAACATAATATGGATGTTAAAATTTATATGGAATATATAAAATTCAAAATTATGATAATATTATTCATAACCACTTTTGAACAGCTAGTTTGGTAAGTCGTGGTGTGCTCGAACTCGATGTTGCGTGTAGCGTGTGTTATTAAATTACTTTAAAGAAATAACGTACTATGAAATCTTGGGATGTTAAAAATTTGGAAGGCAATTTTTTCCCTTCACTATATTAATGAAAAAAGGAGTCACCTATCAATAGACTTAAGACTTCTAAGAAGAATTTGATACCCTCAAGAAATATCTCTTGAGCCCACCGAGATAAATGCCACTTGTTGAAGGAAGACCAATTATTCTCAATGTGACAGTATTAGAGTGATCATTGGGTGTCTTCCTTGCCTAAAAGAATGATGTTGGGAATGAAAATAGCCTTTAATATCTCAGTCAAACTATGATTGACATAGAGACTCGATATTTAAGTATCGAGAAGTTCTTCCAAGAATTAATCATTGCAGTTCAGAAATTAAGGCACTACCTACAACATCATGAGGTCAAATTAGTATCTCTCAATAACCCACTCAAATTTATCCTTAGTTGTCCTATACTTACACGATATTTGGAATGGTGGGTCGTTATTTTGAAATAGTTTTATATCCAGTTTGTGCCTTATAAGTCAAAAAAAATTCCTTTCTCTGGTGGATTTATTTGTTGAACATCCATCTTCGAAAGATACATCATTGAATACTGAATTTATTGATGAAAGAGTCTTCCTTATTTAAGATAATCCCAAAATGTGGTAAATATACTTCGATGGTGCCTCCAGAATTCCATCAAGGAAGAGAATGGAAAAACCTAAACTCAAAAAAGTTGGGTTAGAAATTGTACTAATCTACCCATAAAAGGAAGTGTTGCCGTATTCCTTCCTATTGTCAGAAGGTGGTACCAACAATGAAGCAGAGTATCAAGATCTCATAGCAGGCCTGGAATTGGAACTTTAGGTAAAAGTGAACCACTTGAAGGATAAAGGTGATTCAAAGTTGGTAATCAAACAAATAAATGTAGATTATTATATCAGAAAATAATATTTAATAACTTTGTGTGAATAAATCAGAGGGTTAATGGCTGAATTCCCCTCAGAGCTGACATTGTCCTATGTCATGCGATCACAAAATTCCCAAACTGATGCACTGGAAAATGTAGCTACAGCCCTGGAAGATCCGAATTGGGATGAGATAATAATCAGTATTTTCCATCGTCGTGTGGTCTCACCTTTCGTTCAAACTATAATAGATTAAATTAATGATATTAGCCCTATTTTTTATCCATATGGTCATACCATGGGATGGATGACACCCATCATATAATACCTTTAAAATGCATTAATTCCACTAGATAGAGCTAAAAAAAGAAAAAATCTGACAAAGAGTGGAATATTTTACACTTTATGATAGTCCAGATCACCAGAAGATCCTCTACAAATGAGGCTTTGATGGAATCCTCTACAGTTGTATTGATGGAGAAGAAAATGTAGTGGTCATTAAAGAAGTACATGTCGGAGCTTGTGGTGCGCACCAGTCTGGGAATATGCTTTTTGATCAAATATGAAGGCTTGGATAGTTGTGGACTTCAATGATATAGGATTGAACATATTTTACTATGAAATTTCATGCCTCCCAAGGTCATTACAACTTCATTCTTCAACCCCCAAAGTTTCTATATATAGCTAAATATTCCTATCATTTTCAAAATGGGCAATGGAGGTTGTAGGACCTTATCCTCCAACTACAGCTAAGAAGTTCAAGTATATTTTTATTGCTACTCACTTAATATCCAAATAGGTTGAGCCAATACCTCTCAAAAAAATTAGATCCAAAAAGCATTGTTAGATTTTTCAAAACTAACATCATCACCCAATTTGGTTTCCCTCATACTATATTGATGGAAAATGGCACCAATTTTTGTTCTATTGAGGTAAAGAAATTATATCAGGTGCATAATATCAAATAAAACCATTCATTTCACTATCATGTGGCAGCCAATGGATAGGTAGAGGATTTCAATATAACCCTATAAAACATACTCTAGATAAAGGTGGAAAAATATATGAAATTTTGGATTGATAATATTTTACATGTTTTATGGTCTTATTAGACTACTACATGTAATGCCACTCAAGAAACCCCATATTCATTGTTGTACGACACAAAATCTGTTTTTCTAATTGAAATCCAATTTCCTTCACTCAGATTTTCAATCTATGATTAGTTTTCTATATATGAGAAGCTTTATAAATGATTTGATGAACTGGAATTATTAAAAGAAAAAGGATTTCATACTTTACATCATTTATAATTCTATCAGAACAGAATAGTGTGAGCCTTTAACAAAAAATTTTTCCTTCATTCATTTATTCAATGAGAATTGATATTGGTCCTCAAGACTAAAATTATACCATGAAATAAACCTCCAAATATTGATCCAAAGTGGGAAGGAACTTATTCCATACATAAGTTCTACTCAAATGAAGCTTATGGCTTAATCTCAATGGATGGAGAGATTATCAAAACTCCAACCAATGTGATATTCTGGAAGAAATACTTTGTGTAACTGCACACAATGTCCTCTTTTCATGACTCTAAACTACACAACACAAAGTCCTTCATTCAAGACATTAAACTACATAACAACTATAATAATCCATGTTACACGATGATAAAATGTGTAGCATATTTGTTCTTGTTGCACAACGTTAAACTGCTTGAAATATGTTTTCCTCATTACATGACATTAAACTGTATGGTTAATGTCTTCCCTATTTGAAGTTTAGAGCTTATATATGAAAGCATCATTGACATAATTGTTACTCCTTAGTGTCACATGAGTTCCATTCCTCCATATGTTTGAGTCAGATCTGCATTGGGGCCTCATTTCAAGAACTACGGGTGGCTTGATTCTCATTAATATGAGATACGTAGAGATGCCTAGATCTCCAATCTTGGGACTAGCCGCAATCAACCAATTTTTTTTTCTTTTTTCATCCTCCTTTATATGAACAAAATCTATACAGATTTCTCTTTTAAGATACCTAGTTTTATTCCATACCATCTTGTGTCTTAAATTTAATTATTATTCTAGAATGTTTTAAAAGCCTTTTATCCCACATTAAATTCAATTGGTGTGGTAAATTATTGTTCAAGAACTACATTAGGATTGATTCTCATTCATATGAGATACGTAGAGATGCCTAGATCTCCAATCTTGGCCCCATCAATGAAAAAACATCCTTTATTCCATTTTTCAGAATCAAACCTTCATAGGGAATGTTTAATGAACTATGTATGGATTTATTCTCATCCATATGAGATATGTAGTGAAACCTATGTTTAATTACTTGTTCCATCCATAATAAATATTTCCATTTTTACATCGGAATCACTTCATCTCCTCCCAATGTGACTCTAAATTGCACAGCATAATATTGATTCAAAAGAAACTAAGAAAGTATCCATTTTACATGTGTAAGAACCCAGTTCTTCTCTTTGAGGTATAGGCTTCTTCTTTTCTCTTTTCCTTAAGTTTTTTTAATAAAATATGGAAAATGGGGGAAAATCCTAAATTTTGGAACTACACGCCATGTACTTTTTCCACACGCCATGTAATTCTGGCCGTGTTGGGATGAGTACACGGGGAGTGTAGCCATGTCAGTGACAAAGGGTATAGGAACTGACCACACGCTGTGTAGTGGTCCCTTACACACCATGTAGTCAGTCAGAAGGCCAAAATAGTAAGGTGGTGAAGCAGCCACCATTTGGGCAGCAGTACACGCCGTGTACTCAGGAGTACATGTCGTGTACTCTTGTCGGCAGGCGAACAGTTTCGCGCTGGCGAGAAGCCGCCAGAGTAATAGTTTAAAATTTTGGAAGTACACACCGTGTACTCAGAAGTACACGTCGTGTACTTTGTTTTTTCGGCTTAAAATAGGCAGTAGCCTCCTCTTTTGGCAGATGAGGCATTTGAGCTGTTTTGGAGCCAAAGGAGAAGGTCGAACCTTTGAAGATCTGCCGAGTGTTCGTCTGGAATCGGTTCCTGCCTCGGACGATCTCGTTGGAAACACATAGGTAAGGGCTTCCATATGCTTGACTGCTTCTTACCAATTCTTCTCCTAATAAGAGTTATTTGAGTTTAAGCTAGTTTTTTCTTTGTCAGATCCACGCCGTTCTTGGGCGTTTCTGGGGTCGGCGTTCGGGTATAACGTTTGTTGGCATTTAAGGTAGGTGGCATTGTGTTATTTTTTTTCCAACTGTCGTGTGTTTTGTGTGTTTTTGTGCCACTAACCCATTTTGTAGTGTCGTGTGGCTGAGGCCGTTGATATATTAAACACCTAGAATTGATTAGGTATTTAATTATAATATTAAAATACTGGTTGGGATCGTTGCTTGGATCTGGGACCACCCCGGGGGTGTGTTCCACTGTTTAGCTATTTGGACAGGATACCCGAGGGTATGCCATTAAAGTAGTAATTGTAGAATTGCCTTGAGCGGAATTTCTTGTTACTGCTTGTTTACCAATTGGGCATGGCCTGGTTACCTGTTGAGCCTGAGGGCGTTGTTGTGATTAGCCTGAGGGAACTGCACTATTTAGCCCGAGGGCGGTAGTTGCTTCGCCTGAGGGAAACCTTTTTTGCCTGAGGGCTTGACTTATGTGCCTGAGGGTGACACTTCCTATGCTTGAGGGAAATTTCTGTTATGCCTGAGGGCAATTCCTGCAGGGGGGATTCTATATATCCTGAGGGCGTGGTTCACTATATTATCCTCAGGGCAAGATACTGGTTGGCCTGAGGGATTGGTGCTGCTGAGTACAGAATGATACTAAATTAAATGTATTAAATAAATAATTAAATGGAATTATAACTGGTAAGTTAGTTACTTTGGAGTACTGCTTGGTTTATTTCATTTTATTACTGCACACTTGCTGCATGTTTTCACACAGTTGGGCACGGGCCTTTGGTGGGTGCCTACTGAGATATATTTCTCACACCCTGTTTGGGTCACGCTTTTCGGCCTAAATAGATTACGTTGATGCAGGTGTAGATAGGGGCAAGAGTCCCTATACAGGTAAATGATTGCTGTTGAGGAGTAGGAGGGAATGGGACTGAGCCTAGGCTCGCGATTCCGCTGCCAGCTGTTTTTCTTTGTTTCGATGTACTCTGCATCCGGTTGTACTGTTTTGATGTATAACATGTTCTGGCTGTTTTCCTAGAACTTGATACATGTAGCATCATTATTTATATATTGTTGGTTGAATTCACTATTGTTGTTTATTTCAGTTGTGTATGTTTTACTACTTCTGTTGTCATTGTATGTTTTGTTTTGTATTCCGCTGTGCTATACTTTGACAAATGAGGGAATAGTTTCCCCACTATCAGACCTGGGCCCTCACTGCTAGTCGGCAGCCTTTGGAGTTTGTAAAGATGCGCTTGAGGTCACGTGGTGAACCGGGTTCGGGGCACCCGTTGAGGGGCACCTGGAACCGGGACATTACAAAGTGGTATCAGAGGGGTTCTTTTCTTTGACTTACTATTTGGAGCCTTAGTCAGGGATAGGATGAATGGTAGTTAGTAATAAGTTGTGCCCAGGCATAGCTAACCTGCGTATAGGGAAAATCCAGTCTACCTCATATTTTCCAATTTTCTGATTTTGCAAATTTTACAGTTGATATGATTTCACCGTTGGGTGACGCACTTGAATTGTGCTGTTTATATTTTCTCTGTGGGTTCTATTTAGTGGAAACCCGATGAGATGAGGGTATGTTATCTCATGCATCATATAGGAACATGCTAGATATCACAGGCCATGCATAGTTTCCATGCCATGTAGGTGCATTAGAAAAATTGCATGTTGTTGTGATAGTTATTGTGCTAGAAAATCATGTTGCTGTGATAGCTACACTGATAAAATACCTGCTTTTTGATAGGGTAATTTTTGTGTGAACTATTCATAGAATGGATGCCAAAATTTGTTTTGTGGGGAGTATGGGCCCCCATTGACCAGAATTTGGTGGATCATTGACTGATTATTTTGTTATAACACAGATAAGATGTCAAACTTTGATTCGTGGGGAGTATGGGCCCTCACGGGTCAGAATTTGACACTTAGGTGTTGTCTTTCAGTATTTTCTAGGTTTCGGGGAAGTTTCTGAGGCATACTGTCTGGAAACCCAGTATACACGCCGTGTAGTATCTTCAACATGCCGTGTATGACCTTCTGTTTTGGGAAGAAAAAAATAAACTTTTTGAGTACACACCGTGTAGTCTGAGTACACGCCGTGTAGTCTCTTCCCGTGTCACAAACCATGTGGGCGGCGACACGGGGTAGGGAAGATCTTGGGTAAAACACACCATGTACCAGCTATACACGCCATGTAGTTTTGACCCGGAGTCCGGTCGTGTAACTAACAACACGGGTCAATGAACTCCTTTACAGAACATGTTGTGTCAATGATGAACACGTCGTGTAGTGTGACCTGGGGACTCGGCCGTGTAACTAACAACACGGTTCGATGTCACTGTTCCTTGAACACGTCGTGTACCTTTGGGGACACGTTGTGTAGTCTTGTCCGAGGACAGACCGTGTGGACTTAGCCGTGTGACTGGGGAAACGGGGTGGTGTACACGCCGTGTACGGGTGTAACACGCCGTGTAGTTTCAAGCTGGGTAGTCGGTTGTGTCACTAATGACACGGGTAGTTGGAAAATAACACCATACACATTGTTTAGATTATATACACGTCGTGTAGGTTTGTTTAATGGGAGTCATGTGGCTTATCCATGTCCAAGGACCCGGGCAGGGGAAGGGAAGCTAAGTACATGCCGTGTAGTCCGTATACATGTTGTGTAGTCTTGTTTTGAAAATTTTGAAATACCTTCTTCTTCTTGTTCCCTTTTTGGTTTCCTCGTTTTAGCCTTAATAATCTTGAATCTAAGGCGTGATTTTGACCTTGTATTGTGATTCCGCCTAGACGACCACGCGTTGTTCTCCAGGAGAGCGGTGATGACTATACTCTGAAGGTGGTGAGCCATGGGCTACCAGTTGATCCTCCAGCAGAGCCATATGTGGCACCAGCTGCTATACCAGACACAGGTGCGGAGGCGCAGTTCTGTGAAGGCTTATTGTGGTTCATGCAGACCTTTCAGGGAGCACCGCAGGCTGCCACATCTATGGCCGAGCTGACACGTATCTTCCAGCAGCAGCATCCACCTACTTTTTTAGGGGATGGCGGACCACAGGCTACAGAGTCTTGGATGGGGTCGATGAAGACTATTTTCGAGCATCTTGATATGCCTCCAGGGCGGAGGGTCAAGCTCACGACATACATGCTGCGTGATTCCGCCAAGAGGTGGTGGGATGTTACCACCCAGTTAGAGAATCACAGGGAAATGGCGTGGGAAGACTTTCAAGTAGTCTTCTATGAATTTTTCTTCCCAGAGATGCTGAGGGATGATTGAGCTTGAGATTTCATGAATCTGCAGCAGGGCGCTATGTCGGTGATGGACTATTCAGCTCATTTTACGGAGCTTCAGCGCTTTGCACCCGTGCTGGTGGGTGACGAGATGTTGAGGGCCCGACGTTTTGAGGATGGTCTTCGGTATGAAATCCGGGCACTGATGAATGTTTTCAGGTTGCCTTCAGTACATGCTATTATAAATCAGGTGCTGATTACAGAGAGGAACCTACGGGAAGCTAGCGGTGTGGGCCAGGGCAGTTCAGCACCAGTTACTGGTACTATTTCTACTGTCAAGAGGAAGAGATAGATGGACTTTTCTCAGGGTGGCATTACCAGCTAGGTAGCTTCTTCAGGTGGCCCTATTAGGTTCTACCAGTGTGGTAGATAGGGGCACAAGAGACCGCAGTGTCCACGAGACCCAGTGGAATTCTGAGCTTGCGGCAAGATGGGTCATCTGCAGCGTTTTTGCAGGGCGTTTCTACCAGTGGCCAGTGAGAGGGGTTCTGTACAGACTCCGCGTGTAGGAGCAGGACCAGTGGCTTCTTACCAGTCTGAAAACTGGAATACGTTAGAGCGTGCAGGTAGAGATGGTGTTTGTGGCCATGGTAACTAGACACCAGGATCCTAGAGGCAGCAGGGCAGGACAGCTCAGGGTAGCCAGGCTGTGTCGCAGGGTCGCGGTACTGGGCAGGCATATGCAGTGCAACAGACCCAGCATTAGCAGGATCCCGAACCTTCTACGGTCATAGGTACTATTCTAGTAGCTTTTGTCTTATATTCAGTACTTTTCGATACGGGTGCTACACATAGTTTCATATCTGTACCCGTTGTAGAGAGCCTTGGGCTCTATGTTTCTCCTTCTTCTGATATCATGATGCTAGACACTCTGTTGGGGACTAGAACGGCTGGTGTGCGTCAGTGCAAGGAATGCCCCCTTGAGGTCGATGGTTGTCTTTTCCTTTGGGACCTCTATGTCCTATAGATGATGAGCTATGACCTCATTCTTGGGATGGACTGGTTGGTTCCCTTTTGGTCCTTTGTAGACTGCTATCATTGCAGGGTGTGTTTCACGTCACCAGAGGGCGGATAGTTTCTATACAAGGGTGAATGGGATGTTCAGGTGAGTCGAGCTGGACCAGAGCATTGTGTGCGAGGTAGAGTCACATCCCAGATTGCGATCTTATATCTAGATGACCAGGGGACTTTTCAGGAGGATTTCCCTCCAGTTGTTGATCGTTTCAGGGATGTCTTCACGGATGACTTTTCGGGTCTACCTCCGGAGAGAGGTGGATTTTTCTATTGATCTTGTTCCAGGAGCAGCACCAGTGTCCATTCCTCCTTATAGGATGGCTACACCTGAGTTGCAGGAGATCAAGAGGTAGTTAGAGAAGTTACAGGCAAAGGGATTTATCCGACCCAGTACTTCTCCTTGGGGTTCTCGAGTCCTTTTTGAAAAGAAGGTGGACGGTACCCTCAGACTTTATGTAGATTATCGGAAGCTGAACCAGTTGACGGTTAAGAACCGATATCCCTTACCGAGGATTGATGATCTTTTTTATCAGCTTCGTGGAGCACGAGTGTTCTCGAAGATTGACTTGAGATCAGGATATCATCAGCTGCATGTTAGACCATCTGATATACCTCTCATCGCTTTCAGGAGTAGGTATGGTCTATACGAGTATACAGTTATGCCGTTCGGACTCACGAACGCGCCAGCGTTTTTCATGGCCCTGATGAATCATGTGTTCCATCCGTATCTTGATTATTTTATGGTAGTATTCATGGATGATATCTTGGTATACTCTCATACTCGACATGACCATGACACCCATCTTGAGATTGTATTGAGTACACTGAGGGAGCATCGGCTATATGTTAAGCTCTCAAAGTGCCACTTTTGGATGGACTAGATTCACTTCCTGGGACATATCATCTCTGAGGTAGGAGTTTCAGTAGACCTAGAGAAGGTGAGAGCAGTAGTTTCCTGGGAGCAGCCTAAGCACGTGTTTGAGATACGGAGTTTCTTAGGGCTGGATGGTTACTACAGATGTTTCATACAGGACTTCTCCCGCTTAGCAGCACCGTTGACAGGTCTGACTAAGAATGGTGTGAAGTTCATTTGGTCAGAAGCTTGTGAGGCATCTTTTCAGGACCTGAAGGGATGGTTGACATCAGCACCGATCCTGATACTCCCAGAGTCTGGGAATATCTATACAGTTTACTGTAATGCATCGGGTATTGGGCTGGGAGCAGTGTTGATGTATGGCGACCGAGTTGTGGCATACGGGTCTCAGCAGTTGAGGCCACATGAGAGGAATTACCCGACGCATGATCTCAAGTTAGCTGAAGTTGTACATGTGTTGCGCTATTGGAGAAATTATCTATTGGGGAGAATTTTGTGGTTTTCACCGACCAAAAAAGCCTCAAGTATATCTTTACTCAGCGTGACTTGAATCTGAGGTAGAGAAGGTGGGTCGAATACCTACAGTCCTTCGATTTTGAGCTTGCCTATACACCCGATAAAGGTAATGCAGTAGCTGATGCACTGAGAAGGAAGACTCAGATATAGGCAGTGCAGGATGCCAGCGGTGAGTGGCAGCTCATGGCTTTGTTCTCTAAGATTCATCTGGAGGTACACGATAGTCAGGGGTAGACTTATCTTTCATATCTAGCTGTGACTTCTACCCTCTTGGATAGAGTGAGGATGAGACAGCAATCGGATTCAGAAGGCCTAGTTCTACAGGAGTCGGTGGAAAGTGGGGACCCTTCTCCTGGGTGGACAATAAGTGATGATGAGGTTTTGCATTTCCATGGATGAGTGTGGGTTCCAGGGGATATATGTGAGGAGCTGATGCGGGAGTTTCATGCTTCAGCTTGGGCAGTTTATCTTGGGGTTACCAAGATGTATCGTGACTTGAGACGTTAGTACTGGTACCCGGGTATGAAGAGAGATGTAGCTAGTTTTGTTATGAGGTGTTCCACCTATCAGCAGGTGAAGGAGGAGTATCAGAGACCAGCCGGACTGTTATAGCAGTTACCCATTCCGGAGTGGAAATGGGATGATGTCGCGATGGATTTCGTGACTGGGTTGCCGAGGTCACCTCATGGCACTTATGCCATGTGGGTTGTTGTGGACAGACTCAAGAAGGTAGCTCACTTTTTGCCGATCAAGGAGAACTTCAGTTTTGACGATCTCGAAAGGTTGTATATCCGAGAGATCGTACGTCTTCATGGGGTCTCTCGTTCTATCATTTCACATAGGGATAATCTCTTTATGTCTCGTTTCTGGCAGAGTTTTCAGAGGGAGTTGGGTACATAGGTGCTTCTGAGCACAGCATACCACCCTAAGACCGATGGTCAGTCAGAGCGTACGATACAGGTGCTAGAGGACATGTTGTGTGCATGCGTCCTAGACTTTGGGGGCTCTTGGGAGAAGCATATACCCTTAGTCAACTTTTCCTATAACAATATATTCCAGGAAACTATTGTGATGGAACCATATGAGGATTTATATGGTAGGTCGTGCCGATCACCTTTGTGCAAGTTAGAGGTAGGTGAGGCCGCTTTACTGGGGTCACAGCTCATGTAGAAGACTTCTCTGTGGGTCCAGTTGATTCAGAAGCGGATGGCTACCGCACAGTCCCGTAAGAAGTCTTATATTGATCGCCACAGACGACCTTTGGAGTTCGAAGTCGGGGATCAGGTTTTTCTTTGTGTTTCGCCGAAGCTGGAACACAAGTGGATCACGAGATAGGGTAAACTTTCACCGCAGTATGTGGGGCCATTTGAGATTCTGGAGAGATTCGGGATAGTTGCTTATCGGTTGCGGTTACCGTAGTGGTACCGAGCCATGAACGACGTCTTCCACATATCCCAGTTGCATCGCTATCATTCATACTCGTCTCATGTCTTTCAGCTCAAGGAGGTTGATCTGGAGGCAGATGTGTCCTTTGAGGAGCATCTGATTCGTATCATTGATAAGAGCATGAAGTTTCTCCGACACCGGTCAGTTCATCTCGTACGGGTGATATGGCAGCATGGCTGAGTGCAGGACGAAACTTGGGAGTGGGAGGCCGACGTACGTGCTCAGTGGCCGGAGTTGTTCACGGCTATATCTTCTCTACCCTTGGAAGGGTAATTCGGGGATGAATTGCTATAAGGGGGGAAGTTTGTAAGAATTCGGTTCTTCTCTTTGAGGTACGGGCTTCTTCTTTTCTCTTTTCCTTAAGTGTTTTTAAAAAAATATGGAAAATGGGGAAAATCCTAAATATTGGAACTACATTCCGTGTACTTTTTCCACACGCCATGTACTTCTGGCCGTTTTGGGGTGAGTACACGGGGCGTGTAGCCATATCGGCAACAAAGGGCGTAGGAACCGACTACACGCCGTGTAGTCAGTCAGCAGGCCAAAATAGTATGGCGGTAGAGCAGCCTCCATCTGGGTGGTAGTACATGCTGTGTACTCAGGAATACATGTCGTGTACTCTTATCGGCAGGCGAACAGTGCCGTGCTGGAGGGAATCCACCAGAGGAACAGTTTAAAATTTGGGAAGTACGCGCCGTGTACTCAAAAGTACACGCCGTGTACTTTGTTTTTTCGGCTTAAAACATGTAGTAGCCTCCTATTTTGGCAGAGTAGGCATTTGAGCCGTTTTGGAGCCAAATATGGAGGCCGAACATTTGAAGATCCGCCGAGTGTTCGTCTGGAATCGGTTTCTGCCTCGGACGATCTCGTTGGAACCACACGGGTAAGGGCTTCCATCTCATTGACTACTTTTTACCAATTCTTCTCCTAATAAGAGTTATTTGAAGTTAAGTGAGTATTGTTCTTCATCAGATCTATGTCGTTATTGGGTGTTTCTAGGGTCGGTGTTCGGGTATAACGTTCGTTGGCGTTTAAGGTAGGTGGCTTGGAGTTATTTTTTTCCAAATGTCGTGTGTTTTGTGTGTTTTTGTGCCAAGAACCCATTTTGGGGTGTCGTGTGGCTAAGGTCGTTGCTATATTAAACACCTAGAATTTATTAGGTATTTAATTATGATATTAAAATGCTGGTTGGGATCATTTCTTGGATCCGGGACCACCCCGGGGGTGTGTTCCACTATTTAGCCGTTTGGCCAGGATACCCGAGGGTATGCCTTTAAAGTAGTAATTGTAGAATTGCCTTGAGAGGAATTGCTTGTTACTTCTTGTTTACCTGTTGGGCATGCCTCGGTTACCTGTTGAGCCTGAGGGCGTTGTTGTGATTAGCCTGAGGGCACTATACTATTTTGCCCGAGGGCGGTAGTTACTTCGCCTAAGGGCAACCTTTCGTGCCTGAGGGATTGACTTCTGTGCCTGATGGCGACACTTCCTACACCTGAGGGCAATTTCTATTAAGCCTTAGGGAAATACCTGTGGGTGGGATTCAATATATCCTGAGGGTGTGGTTCACTATATTAGCCCGAGGGAAAGATACTGGTTAGCCTGAGGGCTTGGTGTTGTTGAGCACATAATGATACTGAATTAAATGGATTAAATAAATAATTAAATGGCAATATAACTGGTAAGTTAGATACTTTTGAGTACTGCTTGGTTTATTTCATTTTATTAATGCACACTTGTTGTATGTTTACACACAGTTGGGAATGGTCCTTTGGTGGGTGCCTACTGAGATATATTTTTCACACCCTGTTTGGGTCACGCTTTTCAGTCCAAACAGATTACATTGCTATGGGTGTATATAGAGGAAAGAGTCCCTATACAGGTACATGATTACTGCTGAGGAGTAGGAGGGCATGGGACTGAGCCTAGGCTCATGAGGCCGCTGCCAGCTATTTTTCTTTGTTTCTCTGTACTCTGCTTCCGGTTGTACTGTTTTGATGTATAACATGTTCTGGATATTTTCTTAGAACTTGAGATATGTAGCATCATTATTTATATATTGTTGGTTGTATTCACTGATGTTGTTTATTTCAGTTGTGTATGTTTTACTGCTTCCGCTGTTGTTGTATGTTTTGTTTTGTATTCTGCTATGCTACACTTTGACAAATGAGGGCATAGTTTCCCCACTATCAGACCTAGGCCCTCACTACTAGTCAGTAGCCTTTGGCATTTGGGGATATGTGCTTGAGGTCACGTGGAGAACCGGGTTCGGGGCACCCGTTGAGTGGCACCTGGAACTGGGACGTTACAACATGTGAGTCAAATCTATCTAAAAGACTTAAAACTCATGGAAAATACTGATTCAAATATTTCTCATGTGTATTGAGAATCACCCCTTTCAAATTTCACACTCATAATATTGAATATTTTTGGATCTTCATAATCTCTCTTATGGTTTCTAGTGACAGAGTTTCTGATATCTATGAACTATTTTTCCTAACTATACAGTATGTGCCCTTAGGTGTCCTTGCATAAGTTACCTACATAACGGGCTAGCCAGTCAAAGGATACCACTATTTTACTATGCATCATATGCCCCACCTAGCCCTGCATAATACAACCCTCATAATGGGTTGGTCAAATAATGTTAATTTCGTTCTTGGTTAAAGTGTTTTTTGTCCCCTTCAAACATTGATAACAATATATAAGAATATGTATTTTAAAGAATTCATTCATGTATATTTGTCCCATTACCTTTTTATCAATCTAAAATTCTTTAAGACCATGTTTTACACATTCCCCTTTCTAAATTTTTAAATCAATATGAAATAACCTTGGATCAATTGACCACATATCATATACTGTTTCCATTTTTGGTCCTAGACATATGACCTAAAAACTACAGACACCATACTTACTATGGTTGGATCAGACCTTCATAGAAATTATATTCCTATTATTATTTTTAAATCATTATTAGAAATTCCCTCTCTATATTCAGGTACCTTTCTTCATAAACAAAACTTTTTTCTTTGGAAAAATATGAATCTTCATAAACTTTCTTCAACTTTTAGTAATAGAATTTCAAACTTCTATGAGATCTTTTTCCTGACTATGCAGTACATTGTCCTTGCATAATTTTCTTACATAACTGGTCTATTAGTCAAAAGATTTCACTATATGGATGTACAACATATTCCCCAGTTGGCTATGCATAATAAAACCCCTATTACGAGTTTGTCAAATAATGGTAAATGTGTTCTTAGAAAAGATTTATTCTAATGTCTTTAGTCTTTTTTCCCATATCATTCTTCGAATTCATAAATCCCTAAATCACATTTTATAATTTTTACCTTCCATACCTGAATACGGTAGTATGTTTCCAAACTAATTATCAATAAATTGGGAGAGTCTTATACCTTTGGTCTTAGTAAAAGACCTTAAATTAAATCCACACAATTTCCTCACTACATGACTTAAAACTATAGAGTACAATGTCCTCAATGCATGACATAAAAATACACACATCAATGTCCTCACTACATGACTTGAAGCTGCACAGTATAATGTCCTCACTGCATGAATTAAAACTTCTAGTACAATGTCCTCACTGCATGACTTAAAACTGCACAGTACAATATCCTCACTGCATGACTTAAAACTACATAACATGATATCATAAATTCATCTTTTGATAAAGTTTAACCATTATTTATACACCAAATTTGTGTAGAAGTGGTTTTCATATTCATAACATATGTCGGCATAGATGACTATCTATTCTTAAAATCCCTTTCCTTAGAAAAACCACCCACTATGGTCTTGAGTCACTCAAATCTTTTTTCCTTTTATCTATTAACAAAAAAATGTTAAATTCCAAAGAGATCTTTTTGCCTGACTATGTAGTATGTTCCCTTAGGTGGTCTTTCATAAGTTTCCTACATAACAGGCATGTTAGTCAAAAGATGTCACTATTTGGCTACATAGTATATTCCCTATTCGACCCTACATAACACAACCCCATAACTGCTTTGTCAAATAATGATAACTTTGTTCTTATAAGAGACATAATTTATTTTTATATATGTTTTAGATTGGGTGACCATAACAAATCATGACTCAAGATTTAAATTGGAAATATTTAAAGAATATTATATTAATTCATAGCAACTTAGACTTGTTTAGGATCTAATTTTAAAATTTATGTTCAATGTTGTTCGAACTTAAACACTATCCCTTTATAGTCTAACATTCATGACTCTAAATTTCCCACAACAAGAGATGTTGTACTCACCATACTAGAAAACCGCAAAGGAAACTTTGGAAAAAATTCAATTCCCATCCCACTAAACATACATTTTTCTATGGTTTAGGTAATATTGTGCTATAAAAAGTCAAAAGATACAATGTTTGTGGGGTTGTCTATATAAGCCTAGTAAAAATAAAATTATTCTCATTAGGCCCATCAACATAATTAGAAAAGTTTGAGCACCCCTATTCTTGTCATTGTAATCATGATTATCTGACATGAAGGTTTGATGTTAAAAAATCATCATCATCATCATTACCTTTAATATATAAATCACTAAAAGCAAGAATAAATACATATATGATTGGAGTCAAAATTTCTTTCATTCATATGAAATTAGAGGGACATCCACATAATGGATCCTCTCTATCATGTGTTAAAATAAACTCTCAATATGACTCCTCATTTTTTGAAAGGCCTCGTGAGCCTTATCAACCACCTATTTTAGTTCAAATAGTTGAGAAACTCTAGCCTTCTCAACTTGAAAAAGTTCTTCCTTAGTAGTTTAAATTGCATTTATCCCCTCTGATTGGGTTTATCTCGGTGTTTGGTTCAATATTCTCATGTTTTTCAGGAATAGCATCCAGTTTCTGTTGAAGATATACTAACTCCTTCATGGATTATTTAATTTGTTGGCTGATTTTGATCAACTTCTTGTTATGATCTCCCTCTTCCTCAGCTATTGCAGTTGGGAAGATCTGGATATTAATTATCTATTTAGCCTTTTCAAATTATTTCTGTTGCTTATTTTCTTTCTCCCATCAACGAATTGACTATTTCATTGCATCATAGACTGGTCTATAATTAAATCCACCAAATCACAATATGCAGAATAGTGTTGGGAGTTTTCCAAAATGGGAAAACATCTCATACAAAGGATTATCATCAATTATGATCCATTTATGTCACCATTTCTTCTTACATTCCATTCCAATAGAATATTTCATATCTAATTCTGAATCTAATTCACTTCCATGGGGTAAAATGTACTCTAGAAACAAATCACTTAAAGAGTTTCCTTGCTCAACTTTTCTTAGAACAATAGAAGCTTCACCTTCTGTTGATCCTTGAGCTAACATAGAAGCTTCACCTTCCAATCTAACTATGGGAGATGATAACCCTAAATGATAAATAAATATCATACTTAGTTTCAGAAAAATGACAGAAACATTGTATGTTCTAGACAGGTAATAACATTTACCCAATAATAAGTCTGTCACTTGATTGGATTCATCACCAGTATTCTCAACTTTATCAATTTGAGAAGATGTTTCATGAGAAAGGGAATTATATTCAGTTTTCCCAATTATCATAATTGAAGGATATGTAATGTCACTCAATACGGGTCCTTAGTAGGTATTTCTCCAACTTCATCAGAAGAAGGATAGAGTGGAATTCCCTATTCTTAAAGAGACTTTGCAACATTTTTTTAGAAAAATATGCATAAGGTGAAATTTTATGTGAAGTAACAAGTAAAAGAAGAAAAATTATTTATGGAAAATGAAATAATGTGAATTTATGTCCTTGAAATTCCTAACGAAAATCTACAAACTCCTTGATAGATTCTAGAATATCAATATTTTTATTAAGTACATCCATCATTTTAGTGTATGTGACATGGAATGTTATAGAATCCACACCATGTAAGGTATCCAAAAAATGTTGGTTGATACCCAAATTGGATCCGCTGACATTTTGTTTCATTGGTTCTTCAATTGGAACATCATCATCAGATCTTCTCATGTTTGGGTCAAAATTAGTATTTACTTCAGACTGCCCTGATTTGTCATTCCTTTATCCGAAAGTAATAAGAATATCCATATTGATTATTACAGGATCAATTGGAAAATGCAATTGATCTGAGATATGTTGAAAAGGATAATATAAGAAAATAATTTAATATTAAAGAGAAATGTATTTAATATTACCATGGATTTTCTCTCTCTCAATAGATCCAAGAGAAGATACATCTAAATATTTTGATGATTTATCTGCTAAGGTAGAAATTCCATCAACATTAACTTCAGTTTATCCTAGGGTTTCCTTCCCTGGTCTTGAAGAATCGTCTCTTAAACCCTTGAGAGGGGGGAGAGATACAGATCCTGTAAGAGGATAAATATTATTACCAAACTGTATGAATCAAGTTATAATTCCCTAAGGATAGTATAAATACATACTCCTTTAGCGATCACTTCGGACTAATCTCATTGCTCTCTTGCGTTTCTTTTCATAAGCACGAGGAGAAATCCAAACAATCCTCTTAGAAGTAGAAACCTGAGGTAATGGATGAAGATTGTCTTTTTCCATTACCCCAGTCAGGATTCTTTCTCCTCGAGAAAGTTTTGGAGGCCTAATGGGATCATTTGATTCATCGATGGGAGAACATGTAGGCCTATACCTTGGAGATTCAAGAACATATCCAGTGTTTCCATCCATACATTTATGCTTCAAAATGCATTTCATTAATTTTAATTATGGTGAATGGTAATGTAGAATTGAGAAAAAAGAAAAGGAAAATACATTCTCATTATTAACATAAATATCCCATTCCTACTTAAGGTCAGTAATTACCCCTTCATATATTCATATGTCCATCATATGGGATACTCGTTTAGAGGCTGGGATTTATTCATTAGTTTCATATATAAAATCCTTCAACTCCATAATATACTCATGTAATTTAGCTAGGTTATTATTCGGATTTAAATCAGACTGTGCCTTAATGTCACCCACATATGTTATTCGAATTCCATGTTCGAGGAATTCCCATGCATCCCTAAGTTCATGATTCATGCTCTCCCAAAAGCGAATGTCTGAAGGTTGCACATAACTCAATCCTAGCATGGTTGGTTGTAGAGAAAATCCAACACCTTCTAACTATTTATCCTCTTCAGGCCTCTATACTTCTTTAGAACGATCAACATATGGAATATGAATCTCTTTCGGATGGTGGTGGCTGGATCACCATGGAACCAGAGGTATTTCTTCTCTAGCCCTAGTCTTCCTGGTATACCTCCTTCGATGATTTTTTTATGCCTCTAAAACCACTGAAACATCTGAATCATCATTTTATTTGGACTTCTTACCATAATTTCTACACACAATAGTCATTTTGGCGGCCACTCGATATATTCATTTTTTCAAAGCCCCTTCAGGATATGAAGAAGCCCAAGCTTTGGAATATCTAGCTTCCAATCTGATTGATTCATCTAATGGAGGTAACGTAATTAAAAAATTTATTTTCTCTAAAGCCATTATAATCCACAATTATCTCGCTACCATTGGGTGTTTCTCATGTCTAACATATGTGGGTGGAAAAGTGTTTGATTGTTGAAGACATCTGAATTGATGAGAAAACCAATAGGAGATGTAATCCTCACAGATAATTTCACCTTCAATCCTAGTCGATAATACACTATCCCTGATTGTTATCATATAAGACCTCTTCTCATAATTTTATTCTTTTCCATCATCAATAAATGTTCCAGTTGGTGGGTTACCAAAAAGAAATAAACTGAATTCTCTTGATGCATTAAATTCCTTTAGCACGAAAAAAGGTCTAAAATTATGAGGCTCAATACCATAAACTTTCAGTAAAAATGAATTGAATCAACCATTGGGGACTCTAGCTGAATTAAACACTAATTATGAAGAAAAGTGTGCTGCAATCCATCCCCACAACACTTAGAATGGACCTGCAATTTTAAATAGATCCTTCTCATTTTAAAAATGCAGTATAGAATAGTAAATTCTTTCTAATACAAGAGTTTCTAACCCAATATACTTCCTTTCTACGAATTTATCTATGATGAACAAAGTACATGGCCTTACATCGCCTCCAGACTCACAAACTGGAAGCAAGTAAATGCTTAGCCACATGGAAAGGAAGGAAGCTAAACATATCTTTTCATCAATATCATATTTAACTTTATAAACCCAATGATTATCGTCACCTCTCTCTAATGTTGTCCAATATGAGCCTAAACTGCCTCAGTTATATATAATAGGAAAAACAATAGGATGTCTATAGGTGGGACCTTTTTCTCTTGTTGGTTCTAAAAGGGATTACATCCACACTCTAGCACTAATATTTTTCGTGTCTTTGGGTAATTTCACTGCTATTTGGAATAGTTCAAGAGCCAATAGTGGTGTTCTGGTAACATCACCCCATGTTGTAACTGGTGGAATAAACTCGTCATACATTTCCCTGAGAATGGGAACCCCAGATATTTGGTAGATATCCCACAAACTAATTCCAACTTCACTCTGTTTCAAATGGGAATAATTCATTTGCGGACTCCATTAGCTCATCAATTCAGAAATGAAATAATTTTTATAAAAATACGTTTGTCCCATCCAGATAGCTTCATAGATATAAACATCTGATAACTCTTTCCTGAATTCTACACATGTTCAGCATACCCAAAAGGCCCACATCCATTCAGGTTTAACACCTCCCCCGGAATGAAGATCTCAGTTCTCCTTCAGTCTATTAGACTGATCTATTTGATAATCCTGAAAGGTTCAATCATAGCAATGTGGCCTTGGATTTACAACATGGTCTTTCATATCAAGAGTAAAACCACTATGATACAGGATGCAACCAATAGAGATTGTTCCCTCATGAACTGGCATACCACTCATAGTAATATTCATGCAATGACTATTGGAGTATTGAAGAAACAAATTCTTTGGGATGTATTTTTTAATAGATCGAATGTGGGAATCTTGTAAAATCCCATGTCCATAGTCTTTTTGCTGCAATTTTACCACAGTACTCAACCCTCTTTCTAATTGGATAGTATCCTTAGGGGGGATTTTTTTACACTAATTAAGAACACAAAAAGTCTGTGAATATTGCCCCAAATATTTCAAAATACCAATACAAAGGTCTAATAATTAAAAGGAAATTAAAAGTTTCAAAGGGCCTGCGCAGCAGATCTGCGCATCAGACTTGCGTGGCACACCTACGTGGCGGTATAGTTTCTGTACCCCTACGTGAAATACCTACATAGAGGGACTGTGTGGCATACCCCTACTGACAAATTGAATTTTACTAGCCCCTCCTGGCCAATAAATAGGACACTTGGGCTCCCCATTTCAAAGAATGAAAAAGTTGAAGGACTTCCTAAAGCTCCCATTGTGTAGCTCTTTCACCTAGATCCCTAAAATTGTCTCGGGTAGCTCTATAAAAACATGAGATAATATATAATTAGATGGGATAAGAATTTTTTGAAATTATTTCACAATTTGAAGCTTACATAGTCTTGGTTCCCCCTATGTGAATCATCCTTCAGTCATCATAAAGTCCTACGCGGCAATCCTGCTTGGTATAGCTACGTGGCATACCTACACGGGGAACCTACGTAGCACCCCTATGCGGAGTACCTACGTAGAAGAGCTATGTATAAGGACTCCATATCAACTAAAGTACCCTATTTAAGTCCACTCATAGTAGGGTGTCTTTTTCCTTTGTTCCCTTGTCTAAAAGGGACTAAGATGAAGCCTCCACCAAATCCTTATGACTTATCAAACCTTTGGGAAAGTCACATCATTGTGTCACCTATATGGGTTTGTATATCTGCAGTCAGAGTTTTCTTACATTTGTTTCACAATAGGGAAAATATTCATGGAGTGTCTGTGTGTTTTTATATCCACAGTCACATGGACCTTTTTCCCAAGAATAGTATTGGGAAGTTCTCAGTTTGGAAGATTAGGGTTTGGGTTATGTCCTCCCCTTTTCATCTCTAAAACCTAGAACCTCGGGTTTCTAGTAGGAAAGGTATGATTCACACTTGATTTTCCATGCAAGAAAAGGATATGTCTACCTCACCTACAAAGATCCACTAGGGAAGCCATCCTTGTATAATCCCAAAACCATACAAGTAGAAGGTTGCAGTCTCACTCCTCTCTACTTCCTTCACCTTTACTCCTTCCTTGCATTGGAGCCTTGTCCAATGTAAAGTGAACAGAGGGAGGGTTTGTCACCTCTCCCTCTTCTCAGGTCAACTCGACCTCGTCCACCCTCACCGTCATAGGCACGCCTCCTTCCACCAGTACAGGAGGAAAAGTGTGTATGCCTTTGTTGAATCTTTGAAGTGCTCTTGTTTCTCACACCGAGCATGGCTCGCATGGGCTTAGAGATTTTTTAGGATCACAACATTTGCACAATTTCTCCTTGAACTACAATAACTCTAATTCCTATTCAAACTAGGATACGTAGAAAGCCTTCCCATGGCCCTATCTCTTTAGATATCCTCTTCCTAAATCCAACCATATTTCCCTTAATCTGGGAATCTTCCTTAGAATTAATCCATAAATTAAACCCCCAAATATCCAAGGAATACTTTTCAAGAAGTAATCCCAAAATCATTTCTCTCAAAGGACTATACTCTCCTATGAGACCCTTCAAACTATGCGGGCATTGATTCCCATCCACATGGGATACATAGGAAGCCTCCTTGAGGTCCAAACCTGACACATCAAATCAACCCTATTCTTCCTGGGAGATATTACCAACAAGGTGAAATATTACATGGAAACCCATATTCTTTCCAAGTTCCTTGGGTTGATTCGGCATAAGTCTCACACCAAATGTTGACTAATAACCTTTTTCTTAGATGTCCTTACCGCATTACATTAAACTGTATAAATAGGTTCTTATCACATGACCTTAAAAGTTATGATGTGTCCCATTAAGTGGAATCGAACTACAAGGGTTATAATTCCTTTCAAAAGGATACGTAGTTAGCCCATTTTATGGGTATGATCCCAATATCAAAACAAACCTTCATCTTCCTGGATGAAAATAAATAGTGCCTCAATGAGTTTCTTAAGAACCAATATCATCATAATGATGATTAAAATAATCTCTAAATAGTATATGAGAGGATGCCATTGATAGAGAACCTCGAATACATATGCATATCTCCCTTAATGAAGTACCTAGAATACATACAGATGATTTTAAATTTCACACATGTTAATAAGTGATTTCAAATTCGAAAGGAATCCTATGTTATAATTGGTAAATTAATAAGGATTCATGAAAATATCTTAAATTTATAAAGAGAGTCCCAGAGTAGAAAATAATTCCCTCCAAAAGGGTGTGATAAGTCTGAACTCTCATCCTCTCGACCAATACATGTCCTTAAGTATCCTAAATTTAAATCCTAATGAATGCCTACCTTTAGAAAGCAGGTCCCTTTTGGATAAATAATTGTTGGATGTTTTCGGTTCCCTGAATAAATCTAATGGAAAATTCCTAGAAGCGGTGATTCTTTAACTAGAACACATGTTTCAAGGAACTAAAAAACAGACATCCTTAAGTTATAAGGAAATTATAAACAATATATTTCATCCTTAACTCTTAAAATTTTTTTGTTGGTATGATTTGGATATCAATTCAGCAATATAATATTTTAGATAAATATAATTCAACTTTGTATCTATATTAGTGAAATTTTACTTGATGAAATTATATTTTATATCAATATGTTTATACATAGATTGTTTCACTGGATTATTAATAATATCAATTTCTCTATGATAATCATAAGTAAAAATCAATGGTTTTTCAATGTTCACCTTCAAATATTCCATGAATAAATTCATAAAAAACATATATGTACAAGATTGTGTGGTAGCAACAAATTTATCTTAAAATTTACTCAAAGTAATAGAACATTTTTTCTTACTATAGAAGATCACACAAATTTCTCTCCAAAAGAAATTTCCTCATGATATTGGTTCTCTATCATTACAATCTCTAGCTCAATTAGCATCAATGATACCCAATAAGTTTTATTCTTCAATTATTCTATAAACCATGCAATAATTCAATGTTATATTGATATACATGAGAGCCCACTTGGTATCAAACATGTGTTAATCCTTTGGAACACATTGATAACTTCCATATAAGGTATCTACATATAAAATATTTAGTCTTAATGAAGTGAGATAAAGAAATATTTTAATAATTTCTTTAATTTATTCTGATTTAAACTTTATCTCGAGTCATATTTACCCAACATCACACCAATTATAACGGTTGTGGATACATTCTTTGAATATTTCCTTCCAAACATAATTAATAATTCCTTAGTATTTTTCTCCTTAGTTAGAAAGATATAAATTCTATTTTGTACAGCTTGTAAGCCCAAAAATAAATTCATCTCTAAATGTTTTGACATATCAAAGTGTATCTTAATTTTTTCTGTAAACGTATCACCAGAAAACTCCTTATCACTTGAAAAACTTATTTGATCAACATAGAAAATGAAAATGATACTATTTGTGCTCATATATTTATCATAAAATATAATACTAACTTTACCATTATAAAAGTTTAATTTTTTTCATTAAAATATCAATTTTTGAGTACTAGGCTCATGAGGACTATTTAAACCCATAAAAGGATTTCTTCAAGTTTTAAAATAGATTTATATCATTATACACTATAAAAATTATGGGTTACTCAATAAAAAATTCTCCCTCGAGATCTCCATTTAAGAAACAAGACTTTGCATCCATATGATAAACATTGTAGTGTGTATGAGGTTCAATGATAAGAAACTTTTTAACTACTTAAATTCAAGCAACAAGAGTAAAAGATTCTTCAAATTATCTACATTTAACCTTTAAATAGCCCTTATAAACTAATATATCCTTATTCTTTAAGATATCATATTTTTAATTGTATTTATATCTGAACACACACTTGGTTCTTGTGAAATCATTTTTTCTAGTATAGGAACAACATCCCATGTGTTGCTTTTCTATATTTGATCTAGCCTTTTATTCATAGAATTTATCCACTCCTTTCACATTACATCTTATGAAACTGATTTTAGTTCATCTTTTGAAATAAGAGATATTGGATTTTCAATCCCCAACTTCTTCAAGTATACACTAGAGCCTCCTAACATTCAGTATTTTTTTTAAGTTCAACATGCTTTTGTATCTTTCAAAATTTTAGTATTTTATCTTCAGAAACACTTTCATCATCACTGTACCAATAAAATTAATAATTAACCTAAATAATTTCATGATCATGTTATTTTTTATTTATTTTTTTATAATTCTATATTTCATCATCCATTCATTCTTAAAAATCTTCTTGACCTACTTCTTTTCCATTGGACTTCTTTTTATTGAATGTCACATCATAGGAATAAACCTTCTTGCATAGACTTTTATTCCGTCAATGGTAACTTATTCTATTGAAGTATTATCCCATGAATAATACCACTTCATCATCTTCATTAAGCTTCCATAAATTTATATTTCTTCTTAATTAAACATAGACTCCCAAAAACTATAAACTATTTTATTAAAGGTTTCCTCTTATACCACATATCATAATGAGTTATATTTTATTCTATCTTTAAAAAAAAGTCTATTTTGAACCTACCAAACTTTACTTATAGTTTATCTCTAGAATAATTTTGAAATTTTATATTTAAAAATCATGGTTATTCCCATTTCATTAAAACTTTTATTTTTCCTTTCTACAAATCTATTATATTAGAGAGTATAAAAAGAACAAAAAATTTTAATCCCATATTTGACCAAATATTTTTTAAATGATTTACTATTAAACTCTTTACAGTTATTTGTTCTCAACTTAAAAATAAATACTTCCAGTTCTTTCTCACTATATGTTTGGAATATTTTTAACATATCCACAGGTTCAAAATTTTGTTTTATGAATAATAAATTTTTATCCTGGTGAATTAATCAATTAAAATGATAAATTAAAGATAAAATTTAGTTGATTTATTTTTCATCATTTCATATAAATATAGATGAATAAATTCAAGTGGTATAGTGGATTGAATCTCTAGAATTTAGTGACCTTCATATACCATCATCCCCTTCAAATACATTTCACATATTACATCTCTTTCTATTTTTAGTCAGGGTAGGTATCTCACTAAATATTATTTTTATATTTTACCCAAATTTATTTAAAATGTTAACAAGTAATCTATATCATAATTTATTTTCACCAATAACACATTGATAACAATAATTACTCAGATCCCCAGTTTAGAATAAGTTACCACTAATTCGTTCTCCCTTAGAGATAAATCAGCCCTATTTTTAGAACTAAATGATTCTAGAGCTTTCCTTAAATATAAATTCATTCATATTATTAAAAGTGGGATTATAATAAGTATGTTGTTTTTAATCACATAAAAAACATCTTTATATTTTATTTTCTTATATTGAATATTAGTTATATCAATTCCAATAATTTTAAACGAACAATAATTCACAAATATAACTACTCCCCTTTAATGTTTATCAATTTCAGTCAATATTTTAATATCACCTATCACATGATTAGAACAACCACTATCAATTATCTATGATTTACATTTCCTTCTAGTTTTTAGAGAAACGTCAAAAAAAAATTTCATAATTCTTTCTTTTTTGAACATATATTCATTTTTCAACATATAAAAACTATCCAAGAAGTGTATTAATAAATTTTACCCAAAGTTTCCTTATTGGTCATATATTTTGAAAATTCCCTTTAGTTATTCAAATATTTTATAAGGAGATAAACTAGATGAAATTTTAGTCATAGTTTTTCCCTTCCATAAATATTTCATCAACTTCCCAGAGATTCTTCCTTTTCTTTCATAGTTTCTCTTCTTAGATTCATGCCTACTCCAATGAAGTGAAAAATTATACCGGTATCTAGAGGATTTGTTCCCAAAGACTTCAAAAAATAGATAAAATATTCTAAATCCTGATCATTTATATTTATATACATTTATTTTAGAGAAATTTTATTCATCCTTTTGTATTTGGATTGAAGAATTATTTATTTACAAGTTACTCTTAACTTATTTTGATATAGAATAATAATCCATATGTTTTTCCTCATCAAAAAATTTATCAATTTTATTTTTTAAAACTAAAATGATAGAAAAAAATATTTACTTTTTATGTTAATAAGGAGTAGATTTTACTTAAATTTTTTGGATAATAATCTCAGTTCACTAAGATGATTTATCTTTAACTTTTATAAAAAAAATTAAATCTTAAAAAATAGATTATTTTAAAATTAAATACAGCTTGATTATGTCTTATATAACCCTAATTATATTTTAGTATGTTTTTCATCAAGATTTTTCACAATCATGTCTTGATATTCGACTTTCAACTTGGGTTTTTTAATTTCCTCAATATAGTCATCATTTCCTTTAACAATACTTATTTTACATAACATTTATTTTCACTTTATTTATTCGATGAACTCATCTTTTATTGATTTTAGTTTTATATTAAACACATAGATCAAATTTTTATTTAAATATGTATTCCATATAAGTCTCATCACCTTCCTCCTTTTCGCTTCTTGAAGTTTCTTCATGATTATCAAAATGGTCTATGAAGGTCCTAAAATTTTTTGGAACTTTTCACAAGAATGACTACCTAAAGTAAAATAGGCTTCCACTTATTTTATAAATGTAATCCTTATTTTCTCTATGGTAAACCATTTTTTATATGTATCTTATTTTTTAACTTCCTTTAAATTTTTATACCATTTATTTTTATCATGTTTTTATACTTACACGTCATCCTCATACTCACTACTATTATTATTTAGAATTTTTTTGTGACTTTCCCAATTCCATCCCACTTAATATAATTATGTAGGAGTTTACCTTCATTATACCCTTTCCCTTCTCTGAGGTTCTTTGAGATAAGGTCTGTTATACTATTATACTCATCATCATTATCTTCCTTATATTCTGATCTACTAGAGTACTTACCTTCATATTTTTATATATTAAGCTTTTTCATGGATTTAAATGAAAACTACCCTTGATATTTTTTTTAAATTTCATATATTTACTAATATCATATTAAAAATTTATGTTATGAAATTAATCAAGATATAAATCATCTATATCTTAGAATGTAGAAACATTAGCAACATACCTGTCATGGAAGTTTCCTATAAAATTCCTGATTATAGTTGAATCTTACAAATATTCATCAAAACCTATAATTTTTATGACAATTTTATTCACTCTTGTGAAAATAATCATAGTTTTTATTGATTATACTCACATCATAAAATTTTCATCTATATATATGTACCTTTTCTTAATTTACTTTTACATTTCCTCCACTGATTCTTTCAAGTTTCTCCCATGTCTTCTTAGTACTTTGGAGGCCTTAAGATATAATTTTTATGACATGGATATAAGAAAAATATTACTCTCCTTTCCATTAACCTATAATTTTCTCTTATCATTAAAATTAATAGGATAATATTTCTATCTTTGTGTAAATATCATTTTAGAAACATATATAACTTTAATACCATATGAAATAAATATAATGTTTCATTTTATTCTTACATTCATGATAATATTTTCTATAAAATATAATAATACTTATACTATTTAATAAATACAAATTCTCAATACCAAATAATGTAATTATTTTTTAGATGGAACATAGATTTCTCTTATTCCACTTTTAGTGTATAAAAATGTTATTTATAACTAGAGAGGGTGAATTAGTGGTACAATTTTATAATTTCATTTAATATTAAATTATCAATTTTGAGTTATTAGAGTCTTGATCATATCAAACTTTATTACTCACTCTTACAAATATTCAATATAAATAAAATTAAATGTGTGGCATGCATTATTTTTTTAAGTTTCTCCCCCAATGTGGGTGACTATCTTCATGTTCTGTATAGGTCTATACTAATACATAGATATTTAACTAATACCGTCCAATTATTACTTATTTCATAGGCAAATTTCATTATTTACCTAGTATTACTTTTTAACACTAATGTATCTCAATATTTTATTGTATTGTTTCCCACCAAACAACATGTATAAGATCACTTTTACTCCTGGTTGTTTCTAAAAAAAACTGATCTTCCTCTAAGAATTATAAATAATCTAAATAAACATTTCCATAAGAACTAAATTTCTTAAGCTTAACCATATGGAACTTAAGCTTCTAGAACATCAACTTATGGTTTCTCAACTCATAAAACTTTCGAAACACAAGTTATTCAACTAAAACATTGAAATTATCCAGAATTACATCTCTCCAACTTTGAAAAACAAAATATTTTGGAACTTATAGGTTATCATATCTATGTTACCTATCTCAAATTCTTTTTATTGATTCCTAAATGAGACCCCCTTAAAATAAAAAACCTTTCTCTGATAAACCCATTATTTGAGATTTTTATTTCCATTGTTAAATCTCATTCAACTTCCTTCAATTCCTCAAAATAAATTCACCAAAGACTCTATAAAACATTATGTTAATAATCTTAAAGGCTTCCAAAACTGTAATATTGAATCATGTTTTTAAATTCATGAAATGTTTTTCTCACTATACCGCCCAACATCATCACCTAGATATATTTATCATCTAATGTTGGTGTTCTTCTTCCATTTCACCAATACATTTTTCATACTCTGTATTACTACACAATCCATATTCATAAATTTCAATATATTTATCATCTAATGTTATTTGATTCCACACATATAATATTAATAACATATGATATTCTAAAATTCTACTCATTTGAGCTTCATAAATTATGACCTTATCATCTTTATATTAACTTAAAGTTCCAATGAGCTTACCTTTTGATCATATTCAGCTTCTAATCTTCATAGGTTATATGCCTTTCAACATCTTAGTCTTCAATCATCTCAAATTTATAAAATCCAATCATATTAGTTTCTACTCATCTAAGAATTATAACTTTGTATTATCATACATTTTTCTTATATAATCTTTATAAATTTTTATCACATTAATATTAGTCTTATAACTTTCCACCTATGGATTTGTTAAATTTACATAGTTAGAATAACAATTGATATCCAACCTCTAAGACAATTATATTTATCAATATTGACCTCATATAAGAACAAAATGTTCAATAACGTACATGACATGCAACATTGAGCTATAATGACCACAAAATATTATTATTTAAATATTATTATTATTACCAAGTTATTGATTTTTTGGGAATGAATAGGAGTAAATTTATTATTAAATACATATATAAATCTCTAAAATAATTAATATTTAATGATAAATTCTCAGAAAATAATCTCTCAATTTATAGTAACGTCATGTTATGCTTCAAAATTTCATTTTCTTCTAAAATAATTTTTATTGATTTTTTATAAGATAATATTATAATAAATTTCTTCCATGTTTATAGATTTTATTTGATAAAACTAATTCCATATTTGGAATCAATTTTATGAAATTTTTTAAGTAGGTCAACTTTATTTTGGTCATTATGAATAATAATTGTAGTAAATATTTATCACCTCGATATGGGTAAATTTGATAATTAAAATTATAAATAACATGATAGGGATTTAAAATTATATCTTAAAATTGACTTATGTATATTGGGTGAGTTTAGTTACACTATCCTCATCATATATTTTAATATTTCAAAACATGGTTCCATTTTTCTTTGATAATAACCTTAATATTTTTTAAGTAATGAATAAATCCAAAATGTCACTCTATTTGTTTTAATAACTCTAATATTTTTTCACAGGGATAGAAAAATTGTGTTCAATAATAAATAATTATTTAAAATATGAATATTTTTTAAAAAATATTAATTTTTTTTTAATTTTTAGTGATTAAGTAATTACATTAAATTCTTATTCAATGCAGACACAATGCTTTTTTAAGAAAAAAAATCATGTAAATAATTTTTAAAATTTTAAATTTAATAAAATTTAAATAAATTACCATGTACCATTAATTTATAGATTTATATAACATATTTTTGATGTTTTAAAAGTTTATATTTTAATTCTATTACAATATTGATGTTCTTAATGTCAAACTATGTGAATAGTCCCAAAAATGACTGATGGTATTTTATGTTAAATAATATTTTATCTAATGATTTAAAATTAAATAAAATATTATATTTCTAAATTAGATGATATCTGGTTTATCATATCAATCATTTTCTATTTATTAGTAACATTTATTTCTATAGTAACTTTCTTGACCCCTAAATAGTAAAAAAAATGTTTATCATGATAATCATTAGAAGGGTCAATGGGTGGTTAAAAATAATACTGAAAGGTTAAAACATCACATAAAATTGTTTAAATTTTATTGGATGAAATTATTTTGGTTCATCCTCATCCTATATTAAAAATATACTAATTTTGAGTCACATTATCGTGAAAATTAAATAATATTAATTTAAAACAATATGTAATTCCAAGGGGGGCCTCTCCTCACCTATATAAGAACACCACCCATCCTCTCTTACTCACACATATTGATCCAATTACCTCAAAATAAACCTACTAAAACCACTTATTAACTTAATTACTTATATTATTGAGGTTATGGTATTCTTTAAACACCATACCTAGGGTACTTAAGGAGATATCCAAAAGTGGTTCTTCAAATATGAGATAATCGTTTTAACCATGAATTTTCACTTCAATTCTTCTAATACCTCCTTCAGTTATATACTAATCATTATAATATAAAAAAATAAATATATTCCATATTATGATATGTTATAAAGTTAATATAATAACCTTATTCATCTCCTTTTTCCATCAAATGGGAAATCAAATTATCGCTGTGTGTATGTTTGGACCACCACCTTGGTCAAGGGATGCGATTAATTTTCCATCACTGCCTCACATTTTTATTTATAATAATAGATTTAATAAATAAATATAATATTTATTATTTTATTATGGTTCTGAAAATTTGAATTATTATTTACCTTTATTTTGTTCTATCTATTGAAAAGTGGAAACATTACTCATGCTTGTGTACGGAATACAACCTCTAAAAAGTGATGTAGTTCATTTTTTCATCACTGCTTCATATAAATAGTTATTAAAGTGAATATAATTTTTAAATATGATAATAATGGAATTATTACAATTATTTATATTATGGAACCTTGATTACAGGTACCAGAACTGTTCAATCGAAACTTACATGAAAAATGAAATAGTTGCCACCAGGAAAAGGTGATTGTAATGAATAATTACTAATAAATTAGTGATGAAATGTTATAATTGGATAATTTAAGATATTATAAGTATGTATATTATTATGGTATAAATTTATAATAAATATTAATTTATTATAAATGTGTTTAAATTTCAAATAATGTATGTCATACGTAAGGTAATGGTTTCTCGTCTGGCTTTTATTTATGTGAGAAATAATATTCACCACTTATTTTTTTTCATGTATATACATCCCATGAATCCCATTAATTATTGTTTAAATAAAATTATGTTTATTTTCAATTCTATATAAGTTTATCTCTTTCATGAGGTTTTGATTGAAAGATTACCAAATATGTAAGGGGTTTTTGTCTAAATATTATTTCATTAAGACATGTTTTATTTTATATACCTATTTATGTTTACAATATATATATATATATCCCCATTGAAATTATATATCAAAAATATTATTATGTTTATTCTATTTAAATTTTCATTTAAAATTATTCTTTCATGGGACTTACAATTCAAAATTTACCAATGCGATAAGGGTTAATTATTTGATATCACATTTAATTGGGATCATTTATGTTTAAATTTTCTTTGAGGGATTATATTATTTAACTATTATAAAACCCCATTTAATTTATTCTCCTATAATTAATTAATAATATTTCATGTCTTATTATCCTTTTACTCTCTTTGGTAATAATAGATAACTGGAAGAATGACTTTATGGAAAAATAACCTTATTTCTTCTTATGGTTAAGAATATTTTTATTCCATGCCATTATTTTATAAAATGTTTAAAAGAAATTTATTTTATATTCTACAATTATTATTACAAGTATTTATTATCAATATTTTACATTTTATAAAAAAACAAAATAAATCTTCTTGTATTTTTTCCAAATGAGGCATTCTTAGACAATTTATCGAAGTGTGAAAATAGTGTTTTTAAAATGTACACGATATGAGCATATTTTTCTATTTTCATTACCTTTATTTACATTGAAGTTTGATTTAAAAGTTTCCAATGTTCTTTTCAAAGAATATAATTTTCTAAATATTCTAGGATTTTTTAGTTTTAAAGAGTTATAAAGAGAATTATATTTTTTATGTTTTCAAAGAAATGTTTTAAATGATCTTTTAAATGTATTCTTCATCTCAGTCAACATAATTTTATGTTTATTATGCTTAACCAGGGATATTATGTTAAAAATATATATTATTTCTCTAGATGGTTTTAGATAATATGCGAATTAACATGAAACTTATTTTCTTTCCATGAGTCAATTAAGCCACGATGAATGATTTTATGTTTATTTGATGAAATATTAATGAAACCCATTTTATTTTCCATGGGATATATTATTATAGAATGATACATATTTTCAAGATATTATGGAATACATATGAATAAATTATAATTATGTTTTGTTTGGGTATTTTATATCCCTCCAATTAATTAGTTAAAGATTGACTTTTTACAAGATCAAATGATATATGAGAGATTTTCTCAAGCCCAAAAAGAGGGTACCTGAGAAGTTATCCCAATACTAGAAAGTGGTTACATGAGAAGTCATCCTAAGACCAACACCAATACTTATGTGGTTATCCGATGGATAAAATTTTATTAATTACATTATGGGTATTCTTTATATAATATTTCTAGTTTTATAATTATACCACAATTTTTTCCACTATCTAAAGACATGATCTTACGACAATGTTATGATTTCATAGCTCGTGTTCATTGATTCATTTATGATTTTTATGTTATTAACTACCAAGATTTATTCCCTTAGTCATGGTTATTATATATGAGTTATTATGAATGTTTTTATATTGTTATTCTCATTTTCTCATTCCTTTAATATCATGTTTTGATTTCAAATGATCACTAACTAATTTCTCCCATGTTTACCCTTACTAAGCATCTGATCTCACATTTTATTATGTTTTCTATTACCATGTTTATGAATAATGTTTTTATATATTTTATTAATAATAATGTTACTATGTTTAAATAAATTAATGGATGATGGTGTACTTTTATTTATGAACCATTTTTTTAAGTATCCAAGTATCCAAAGACAATAAACATTTATAGTTATGGTGTGGATCTTAATAATATGTAATGAATACTAATCAAAAATGATGTAATACTAATGTATGAAATTATTGGGCCACATAAATTAATATTAGAGTTGGTTTTAGATATTTTTGTAAGCTAGGACGTGAACACATTATTGATAATTCATATGATAAGCTTACATATATGAGAAAATACTAAGTTATGGTAAATAAATGAATAGTGTTTTCCTAGAAAATGTATCCTTGTCTGGATACTGGAAGGTTGATATAGTTATGTCACAAATGCTCCTTGGTGTAAAAAATATGAATGTATAATATTTGGTATTTACTCAATCGCCATCGATGCATGATGAGCAGGCCTAAGACTGCACACCTAGCTAGACACTCCCAGGGGATATCCCAAGGTTAGTTAACGTTTTCTTTATGAACCATTATGAAATTTTTGAATAGATAACAACCATGGATAAATATTTTAAACCTAATGTTTCATAGATTGAAAATAATGTGTCATGACTTAGACATTGGATGAATAATTTTTCTTAATTATATGATAACTCACTATGATTATTTTTTTCTCGTGATATAATTTTTAGTTTAAATTAATGTCTTGAAAAAAAAAGAATTGTGTTAACATTGAATTTGATTGATAGTGATATTATTTTTCTGATGAGATACCAGATTAAATGGGATTTCGAATGAAAAAGATTATGATTATTCCTAACCAGCTATCTTGATATATAATTAACAACCTCAAATAAGGTGAGATTTTTAAAATAACTAAAAATATACAAGTTGAGTTTTTTGAAAGTTAAATTGATAAATACCATAGATAAAAGACAATTGAATTTTTTTTATGTTTAAAATGTGTAAATAATCACTGAAGGTAATGTCTAAAATGTATGAAATAATTTTTTACATGTGAAAAAAGAGAAAACGAAAGTAATTTCTGAGGGAAAATGAAGAGTTTTATGAAGGGAAATAAACTACATCAGAAGGTACAATTTATAGTTAAAAGTATTATGTGTGGTGATATTGGGCGTTTTCTAAGTCAATTCTCTAATCCAAGGGTTAAATTATAAACCAATAAAGTATATATTCTATGAACTGGAATGATTGAAGTGTTCGTGTATTTGGATTTTAAAATTTATTTGTATAAGTGTTTTAAAAATGATATTATAGTCATAGAAATAATAAAACATATAAGGATTTTTCTATAGTAGTTTTTATTTAATAATTTGAACATATATTACATGGTTCAAATAAAATAGAAAAGTGATTTACTGGTAAGGTGATATTTTTGGAAAGCACGTGACTGAGGGAGATAAAACCCTTAATATGTTCTTGATGTTGAGATAATAATGTTTAGTTGGGATAAAGATATGACTGATGTTGATAATTTAAATTGGATTGTATAGATGAGTTGGAATTTATTAGTGATTTGATGAAAAATTTGTTTATGTCATATTTGATAAAGTTTAATACATTTTTGGATTTATGGAAGATATTTTATGATTTATGATTTCAATTAATGGATAATTATAAAGTTAATTCTAGAAAGTAATAATGTTTTCATTTATCATGTATGGTGATTCAGGACATTTTGGGAATTTATTAGCATGCTTTAAGAGAATATATGATCAGGGTATTGATCTGCTTGGTGTGTGACTTTATGAGTGACTGTATATTTGTTTTGGGATTAATGTAAAGTTGATTTTCAAAATTTAGTGACCTTATTTATAAATTTTTTGGTTTTCAATTTTTTTCACGGATATTTTGGAGGAGTCTTAAGGTTAAAAACTTACGGAATAGATTAAGTTGAACATTGGGTGTTATATTTTAGGTTTCATATATTAATGTATTATTTCATCCTATGAAGATTTATCCATCATCCGTAACTTATGTTAAAAATTTAGCTAAATATATAGAGATAGACGGAAATAATTATCATTATTTTATCTATTTTATGAATCATTTAAATTTAGTTTTTTTGCTTCATTCATGAAAGGATCATCTTGAATATTCATTTCATGGAGTAAGAGATGAAGTGGAAATTGATCGAAGCACAATAAAAGAATGAAATTTTTATTATAAAATGAAAATAATTCAAGATTTTATATATTCTCATGTTATTTATCTTGATAATAAATGAATCCATTAACTTCATTCAAAGAATATTCAAATAAAAAAATTCTCTTACCTCTATTTTTGATGAAGTAATGGTCTTTTCACCACTCAATGATTTATGGTTTTGTGGTCATTAACTTTCTCATGAACATGTTCTATATCACTCAATATTAGTACATGGATGTTATTTTTCTTTTTAATGTCTGTATTTTCACTACCCATTAATATTTTCCTTTTTGGAAACCTAGTTATGTTCTTTTTTACATCACCTTTATATTTCCCTTTCCCTATTTTTTAAGGAAAGTTTTATTATCCATTATATGATGTGGGTTTTCAATAAAGGGATTTTATAATATTAAACCCCTAAATTATCAATATTGTGATCCATTTGAGTGATTTGGGTGATAATGAAATACCTTAATATTTAAAAAAACGTTATGTTTGATAACACACACGACAAACAACATTGAGCTTTAATGATTGTGAAATATTATTATTTATATATGACAGTCATAACCTAACCATAGAATTGATGGCTATAAATATGAGTAACAACATTATGAAATTAATATATATATATATCTATAGGACTTACTCAATAAAAATTTATTGATAAATTCATTATAAATAAGTAGTTAATTTTTTAGTAAAATCATTTTAAGCTTTAGAAATATGTTTTATTCAAACAAAATTAGTGATTTTTTGTAAGAAAATATAATATTTAATTTCTATTGCATTTAATATTTTTATTTGATAAATTCAATTCCTTGTTTTTAATCAGTGTTTCTAAATTTGGTAATTAGGACAACTTTATTTTTTGTCTTAATGAATAGTAACCATGATAAATATTTGTCACCCCGGTAAGTGTAAATAAGGTACTTAATGTTAAAAACAATGTAATAAGTATTTAGAAATGTTTTTGAAACATTCATTATTCCTATTGGAAGAGTTTATTTTTATCATCCTCATGAAATATTAAAAAATATATAATCTTGGTGTTATTATTCATTGTTGATGACCTTAATATTATTTTAAATAAAGAATAAATCTAAAATACCACTTTGTTTGTTGTATTAACTCAATTATTTATTCATAGGGGAAAATAATGTTAATTTTAAGTTATAAATGGTTATAATAAATTTAAAATAAATTTCTTTATCATGGTTTTTTATTTTTTATTTTTTGTGATGAAATAATTATCTTAAATTATTACATAATGCAGATTGAGTGCTTGTTCAAGTAGTAACAGAATCATTTATATAGATTTAAAAACAATAAAATTAATAAAATTTTGACTAATTATTATGTTCCAAGAAATTAATTGATATATATAATATATTATTAATTTATAAAAATTTATATTAAATCTATATTTATATCTTGGTGTCTTCAAATTCAAACTATGTGAATAGTCCTGAAAATGGATTTAATGTTATTTTATGTTAAATAATATTTTATTAAATAATTTAAACCTCATAAAATATTATATTTTAAAATTTTAATTATATATTATCTATAATATTAATCATTTTCTATTTATGGGTCACTTTTCCTTTTATAGTTACTTTTTTGACCGCAATGTTCAAGAAATAATGTTATCATGATAATTGTTAAAAAGGGTTAACGAAGTGTTAAGACAAATAGATACGGGTGAAAACATCACCTAAACTTATATAAATTTTATTATATGAGATTATTTAGTCTCATTAAAATATTTTATTATTTATATATCAATTTAGATTCACTTTAACATTAAAATTAATTTATATTAATTTAATACATTACGTAATTCCAAGGGTGCCCCTCTTCTCTCTTGTGTAAGGAGACAACCTGTCATCTCTTACCTACATATCATAAGATTTTTAACCCAATTGAAACATACAAAAACATATTATCATATATCTTATTTACATTCAAGAGGTTATAGTCTTCTTAAAAGACCACCCCTATGGCCTTTAAGGAGAGATCCAAAGGCAACTGTTCAAAGAGGTGGAAATCATTTTAACTGGGTGTTTTCATTTTACTTTATCTTATACTTACTTCAATTAAATCATAACCATTAAAATATAATAAATTTAGTATCTAACATATACTCATATGTTATTATGTTAATATAATAACCTTATTCATCTCCCTTCCTCATCAAATAGGGAATGAAAGTATCGCTCATGCGTACGGGTGGACTACAACATCCACAAAGCGATGTGATCAATTTTCCAGAACCGCCTCTCATGGATGTTTATAATGGTGGAATTAATAGATAAATATTATATTTATGATATTATTATTTTTATATAAATTTTAATTGTTATTTACCTTTCCTACATTATATTTATATAAAAATGGAAACATCACTTGACTGTACGTACGAACTACCGTCTCCACAATGAGTTGTAATTCATTTTTCATCACCAATTAATTTTCATAATAATAAATGTTTATATAATTATTACATATGATACTAATGGAATTATTAACAATCTATTAATTATGTAACAATTATAAATTTACAAGGACCATAACAATCGAACTAAAACTTACATGAAAAACAAAATAGTCAACACCTGAAAACAAATATTTTAATAAATAATTATTAATAAATTTTCCTTGAAATGTTATAATTGGATATTTTATAATATTATAAGTATTTATATGGTACTATTATATAATTATTATAAATTTAAATTTATTATATATATTTTTAGAGCAATTATGAAGCAATCTAAATGTGAGGTAAAGGTTTTTTATCTCAAATTTATTTCAATGAGACATATTTCATATTCACAAATTCTTTTTTATTGTATACATAATAGACATGAATGTATTTTATGATTAATTTAATGAAAATTATGGGGATTATAAAATACATATAAGTTTATCTCTTTAATGGGGTTATTATTCATAGATTACCAAATTTGTAAGGGTTCTTCATCTCAATATTTTTTTATTGATACATGCCTGATTTTATACACATATTTATGCTTATAAGGTGTATATACTACCCATTTAAAATTATATATTATAAATCTAGATATTTTAATGTAATTTTATGTTTTATTTTCATTTATTCTTTCATGGTTATATAAATTTAAAATATACCAATGTAATAAGGGTTAATATTTTGATATCAGTTTTAATTAGGATTGTTTATATTTGAATTTTCTTTATGGGTAATTGTATTATTTAAATCTTCTAAAATCACTTGTGTTTTCTTATTATCTTTATAATTTTTAATTTATTAATATTTTCTTCTCATTTTAATATCTTTGGTACAAAAAGATAACTAAAAGAATTTTTTGGATGAAAATAAAACTTATTTCCCTTGTAGTTGGAAACCTTTTTCTTACATGTCTATATTTTCTAAAATGTTTAAAGGAATTTTATTTTATATAATCCATAATTTTTTAATGATATATTTAAATATGATTTTATTTTTATAAAACGATTTAATCTGAATCTTCTTATCTTTTTCTGAATAACACATTTCTTGACTTTCTAAAAAATTGTGAAAAGAATGCTTTTATAAATGTATAATACATGAGCAAATTTTCCCATCATCATGACCATTATTATCATTGAAGATTATATTAGAATTTTCATGGTTTATTTAAAAGAAAATAATTTTCTCAATATTATTGGATTTTTTAATTTTAAATATATTGAATGAAAATGATATTTTCTATTTTTAAAAAATAAATTATTTAAATGTTATTTTAACGGTATTTTATATCTATGTAAACATCCTTTGATGTTTCTTATAATATAATGGGGATATGTTCTTATGTTATCATCTATATTATTTCTCTGAATTTTTTATGATGACTCAGTAATTGATATGATACTCATTTTCCTTCTATAGGTCAAAGAAGCAATAATGAATGCTTTTTTGGTTGTGATGTAGAAATATTGATGAAACCCATTTTCTTTTCATTGAGTGAAGTTATGATGGAATGATAAATGTTTTCATGATCTTGTGTTATACAAATGAATAGATTATTATTATTTTATGGGTATTTATTTAATATCTATCAAATGAATTAGGTAAATATTAATGTTTCATGACATCAAATGATACCTTGGATATAATACTAAGCCCAAAAAAATGGTACACAAAAAGTTATATGAAGCCCAAAAAGATGATACATAGGTGGTTATCCCAATACTTTAAAATGGGTGGTTAGACCAAACCTAACATGTGATGAATGTCTGGGTGGGTATTGGGGACATAAAATTATTATTATTATTATTATTATAATATTTAAAAACATGATATTATACCTGTGTTATTCTCTCATGTATCTTTCTTTTGATTTCTTTATGATTCATGTCTTATGATATATCATTCTTCACTCTAGGAATCTTGATCCTGATCTAGAAATTATTGGGTATGATTTTATCTTATTTTGAAGATGTTCTCATACCATTAGTCTCATTTTATTCTTTCAAATAACCATTAACTTATATTTCCAATGTTTTCCCTTATTGATAATGTGAGTTCACACTTTTTTATGTTTTATATTCCATAATATATGAAGTATGGATTTAAGTATGTTATTCCTAAGAGGGTTACTTTATGTAAATAACTTAGTGGGAGATGATGTATATTTTTTATGTACCGGTTGATTATATATCCATTTTTTTAAAGACACTAAATCTATATGATTCTAGTTTGGATCATAATGATATGTAATGAATATTTATCTAAAATGATGTCATATTTATGAATGAAATGTTTTGGTCACATTAATATGGTGTCATAAGTAACTAAAAGTTTCATAAATCTTTTGTGGATTTAAATTTAAGTTATGGGACATGTGTATCATTCATACACAAAATTAAACCACCTCAAATCCTATCATCCAGATTATGACCTTCAAAAAACCTCAACAAAAATAGTTTCTATGGTTCATCTTATAAATATATGACTTCAGGAAAAAAAAACTCTTCCCTTTACCATAAAACATTCTCTATTGTCAATTAATAGTTGATAAAAATTAAAAAAAAACTATAAAAATTCCACAATATCTTAATATTTTTTGATTTATTATAAATTAATATTGATTTAAATTTCATGATTTAATTTGGAATCATGAATTTGTGTGGAAAGATAGTTGGGGTATATAATTATTTTACGAACAATGAAAGGGTTTTACATTCATTATTATTTTAAATTGAAAATAATAATTTTTTAATTGATTTTGTTTAATATGTTGAACGATATATGTGTGAACTATTTTTCATCGTTTGATGGAAATTTTGATAACTATCAATTTTAGTTATAATTCCCTTATCAAGGGGTTATATTTTTTATAATTTTTTATATATGTTTTATTTTTAAATTCTTGCATGGGTGTTTGCGTGGGTGAAAATAAATTCATATGAGAACTATTTTTAAGTCCTCGGTTTTAAAAGTGAAAAATAACTAAGATGACTAGTGATTTTTTAAAACCTCTCACTAATGGGAAAATACATAGTGAACACACACATGTTGGTGCAATGATGATTCAATTTTAGATAAGAAAGTGACATATCATTATGGAAGGCACAGTAAAACTGATTTTTTAATAATTTTATGATATCCCATAGAAAGAAATGTTATTATAGAAACAAGGGGTTTTTATTAGTTTCTAGTAAATGGTGATTTTATATTTGGTTTGGGTAAATAATATGTTTCCTTGAATTTTTAATTTGGTTATGGAAAATGGGGTGTTTCTATAAAATTTTGAAAAAATAAAGAGTTTTATAAAAATATATTTTTAATAAGAAAATATAGTTTTTTAGTTTATTAAATTATGGTTTTAATTTTTTCCCCTAAAATTTTAAATTTCTCAAATGAATGGTTATTTATTATTTTCATAGTTGTGTGTTGAGAAGGTTTGGTTAATTCAATGATTTTGGATAATAATGTTTTGGAGTTACCATAAGTTAATTGGAACTGTATTATAATGATTTCTTATATATGAAGGCATATTGGTGTTATTGGAGAGATTATAACAAGTTTATAATCACCCTGATATTTGAAATTTGGTGGACATATATACTTTATTGGTTATTATATGAAGGTGAGACGTTTTTTATTGGTGAGTTGTAGATCAGTGTTGGAGATATGACATAGCACTGGTGGCTCTGGGTTTGAGTTTATTCTTTTCATGTGTCAACATATTGTCTTATATTTTTTGGTTTATAAAAATTATTTCATTGTACAATAATTTTTTTAAATTACTTTTATTGAAACATATATTATATTCATATGTATTTTTTCATTGATGATTTGAAGGAAAAAATCATTCCTTAAATAATTTATTTGTATCTATAACCACTTATTAGTAGTCTCTAAGACCTGAAAAGCATGATTGAGGTTATTTCACATCCCAGTACATGTCTCAAGATTTAGACCATCGGGTTGGGTTGTTACATTATTTATTTTTTTAAAATTATATGAAAGTAATATAAATTATTTTAGTATTTTTCCTTTCTAATTTTTAATTTCTTATTTTTTATCTGTATTTTCTATTTATTTTTTATTTGTATGTAAATGTTTTATTATTTTATAACGTAATAATGTTTTTCATGAATTTTTAATTAATTAATATAAAAATAATTTGATTAAATTGTTTTTCATTTTTAATAGAACATATTTTCTTATTAATATTTTTTATTTTATTTGAAATTAATGTAGAATTTTATATTTTATTTTTTTATTATTCATATTATGTTATGAAAAATTAATTGTGAATGCCAAAATTATGGTAACTCCATTTTTTCAATAAACCCATACATGTGCCCAAATTTTCATATTCCAACTTTTGGTATTCTTTGTACTCTATAAATATATTGAAATGTTAATGAAAGGATGAGGTTTTTTAAGCTCTGCATTATGTTATTTTATTTACTTTATGTATTTCTGTTATATTTTTATATCTATTATATTTTTATTTCTATTTTTCATCTCCATTATCAAATTAAATTTTACGATCACTTCACCAAGGATGTGTTTCTCCTATGATTGATCTTACATTTTGAGTTTCAAAATTATTTTCAGTTTCCATCAACATTCAATTGATTTCACAACACGTTATCAGCACGATCATCTTCTTCACATTTCATATCATGATGATTATGAAATCATCCCTATCATAAACCTCCATTCATTCTAGGAGATGTGGATCTTGTTTTTATGAAAGATATTGTTACATTTATTTTTCTCTTTTTAAAAATTATAAAACAATATATGTTTTTCTTAATATTTTATTATAAGAAAAATAATCACATCTTGAAGAGTTGTAATGACTCACAAAATAAAAATTTAAATCCATTCCCTGAAGACAATGTTTTTTATTAATCAATGATGTGGAATATGTTGAGAAAAATTCCATTCCTCAAATGAATAAAAAATGACGCCACTGAAAGTGGTAGAATGATGAACATTGAGTACCTATCGTATGTCAAACTGAAGTTTCCTAATTAGTGGTGAACATAATATACAAGTCATACATCAAGTTGAATTTCACTTATAATTCCATTAACCAAATAATTTCATATCTCTTATTTCCTTGTTCACCCTAAAGGTATTAAGTTTGATTATGATGTATAAAGGCTCAAAATGAGGATGGCATTTACTTTGAATATTTGTAAATATTACAGTGTTTTATTTCTTTTCTCTTTCATTTTATTTCTCATAAAATGATTCAAATAAATTAAATTTTCAATATAAACAAGAATAAATATAATTTATATTTAAATATATATGTGTGTGTATATATATGTCCCCCATAGTGGATGAAATTATAGAATTTAATTTTCTTATTATTATCTTGAAGACACTATAAAACTAAAAAATATAATTTTATTTTTTTCCCTGGAGTGAATGAGAATATTTATTGAAAATGATTTATTTTATTCCCTAAAGTTAATGAAAATATAAATTATTTTATTTTAAATCAAGTTCGAAGTGAATATTATTTCTTTTATAATTATCATGGTGTTGTATTTGTTTATAAAAAATAATAATAATATAACCACCATAAGTGGTTTGGTGATAGTAAATATTTACAGAGCATAATTAATTTTATTAATATTTATAATATATTTAAATCCTAATAGATGATATAAAAATAATGTCCTTTAACATTATATCTAAGGATATCTCCATTTATCAATTATTGTTCCTAAAATAGAAAAATTAAGGGGAAAATATTATTTTTTATGTTCTTATAAATGATCAATATCATCTGATATAATTAATTTCTCTCTTGAAGGGTATTTTGTTATTCATATAGTTCATAAATTAAATTATTGAATTACATAGTTTTGATAATATTATATATATTATGTAAATGTTTTTACCACCTAACGTGGTTAAAATAATGTTCACCATAATCGATAGAATTTGTATTTTATGCAAGATAGTAATCACTGATAAATAATAAATTATCATTCAAGGATCATGAAATATAATTTATGAATTCATTCCTTGATGTGAATGTAATTACATTATCTCATTCATTGAATAGAATGAAAATATTCATGAAAAAAATATATGTGATTTGTACTATCATAAATATTTGAAAGATAGTAAAATTTGATCAACTATTTCCACTTAACATTGTAAAGTGAATGTTGATATTAAATGAATTAGAATTTTGGATGGAGATTAGTTGTGTATTGTGAGTTCCTAATATTCTTCCATATTAGTTTTTTCTACAACATTAACTAGATTTAAACTATGTGGGTGCTCCACTCCAAATTAGATGTATTGTAATATAATATTTAGACTAGAAGATCCAAAATATATGGGCCATATGTTCTAAAAAACATAATATTCTTCTATGTGTTGGGTATAACCTGTTATGATTATATTATGAATTCATCAACCACTGTTAGTTAAAATTATAATGATAAATATGAGTAAGAACAATGAAATGTCCTGGAGATCTTATATACATCAATCTTGATGTAAAATATATATTAATATTATTTTTATTATATGATTTAAAATAAATCATATATGTGTTAGTATATTATCATGTAAGTACATTTATCGATAGATAAAATTAATTAACATCTCTAGAAGATCAAAAATATTACTATATATTATTATAAATTCTTAATACTTTGTTATACCTAAAGTCTCAATGAGATATATCAATGAGATATATCAATGATATTCTTGAAAAATAATGCCATATAGAGGCATTGGATAAAAGAGTTACCTTAATATGGAACATGAATTTGTAAAAGTGATTATAATTTTTTTATGTACAATGAATCATTAATGGTAAACCAAAAGTTTACTGATCCTAGAACATTAAATATATCAAATAATGGTTTAGTCCATCCATGATCAATTATAATGAATGATATTGATCTTTGTATACATCATAATCAATTTATTTATAATATAATATACATCCATAAGGGGGAATGATGAATTTATTAAATGGATGCATGTTTACTAAATTATCAATGAATTCATTCTCATCAGGTTATTATGAGTTCTCCCTATATAATAATTTACAATGAGGTACCCATTTATGAGTTAAATTATTTATATAATTAGCAGCTATTATAGAAATAAATCCCCCATATACTTATAAAGAAGTATATATGGGCATTCCAACCTACCATGTGATCCATTTAAATATTATATGAAATATGTATCCACTAAATGATCACGTGTGTTATTTTCTATTGGTGAGTATACATTACATGTTATGAATATTTATTAAAATATGTATTAAACATCACATGAAATATATAAAATGGTACAAAATAACCATTGAGAAGGTTCTCATAACACATACATGAATGTAAAGTCTTGGAAATCAATAGTATGATTACACTCACCCAAAGTATGGTTGAACATATTATACAAAATTATTTTTCATCATGTGTAGAAAGTGATAAATATATTTTCCCTTGAAGATGAAAATGAATATTTTAACAACATTATATCCTTGTAGATATTGTCCTTGAAGTGACACACGTACCAAAAAAACTATGAGATCTATATAAAATTTTGTTGATGATATATTTTTTATTAATACTTTTAAAACTCATCGATTACAATGTATCTTGACTTATGTTGACATCATAATAATTGGTAAAAATATTAAATAAACTTATGATATATTTAACATATAAATTTTTGGATTATGTATCCAAAATACCATGACTATTGAATACCAATGATCTTATTATAAGAAATATTATTCCTTGTATATTTGGATATATATATATATATATGTATATATATGAATCCCGTAAGGTTTTGAAATTCCCAAAGCATATTCAAAATTATGAAATTTTCCTCCAATATTATAAATTATGGGGTGAACTAAATAAGATTTATTTTTAGGAATCCATATTTAGTTAAGAAAAAATATAAATTGAATTTATCATCCCAAGGTTTGTATGAATTATTATGTTCATCATATTATTAAGATATTTTCAAAAACATTTAATGTCTAAAATAGATTTTTGAAATAAATTAATTATTTTACCATAAAATTAAATGGAATTTCCTTTTATTTTGAATCAATAATATTGATGAAGAAATATTAATTTTTTGGAATGGTTTAACCCATAATGAATAATTAAATCTCTTTCTTCCAAGAATGATATATTTCATACCCAAGGGTTTGGTGGAGAACATACTTATCCCAAAAGGATTATATATAAATGTATATTTTATTTATCCCTGAAGGATATACATGCACATTTTCATAGGTACATTGTAAATAATAATAAATCATATTACATTTCAAGGTAATGTTCTTCCGTATTCAATGAAATATAAAGGGAATAGATTATTAATATTTCAAAAAAATCAAAACTAAATATTTTTTTATGAATTAATCAGGGACATTATATATGTTAAATTATGTAGTGATGATCATCATGAGTGGGTGATAGAATAGTTTTAATCATTTTCCCTTCATCAATAATTTCTCACTGTGTTTTCTTAATAAGGTTTTTAATAAGGAAACAATTGGGTGACTTGATGTTATTGTAATTTTTTCCGTTATCAAGGGTTTTTCCCATGAAGGATTTTTCCTTGATGAGTTATTTAATTAGTAAATCATACATCATAACAGATATCCTAGGGAATGTTATGGAAATCTATAATTAATGGAAACTGTTGGCCTTCCCCGTGAGTTATAATTTTCAATGAAACCATACATTATTACCTATTGTCTTCCTCACATGTCCCAAAAAAAATTAAATAATAATATTACTTGATTTCCAGAAGATATAATGAAATTATATAATCAAGGGGAATTGGGAATGATACACTATTTTTAACTTCATAAGGTTTTCCCACTGGGTTTTCTAAGTAAGGTTTTTAATAAGGTAGTATGTATAAGGACACGGTCGTAAACATTACATAATCTTGAATTAAGTTAATAATTCACATTGAAAATCTTTTCAGGGTTATATTTTTATAGAATTATGCCATAACTATTAAATTACATATAAAAAATTTACAAAGTAGACACTTATAATCTATATCTATTTTTTCATTAAATAAAAACTCTAAAAATAAAACAAGAATTATTTTCTTCATATAGAACTTCTTGAATTTTTCGTTTCTCTTACCCTGCCTTATACCCTGTGAAAAACATTTCAAAAACACGGGATGAGCATAAAAATATCATTAAGGGTATAAAATTAAGAAACAAGTTATTAGTCCATAAATACATACAAAACATAAGTTCTTTAGAATACCTCATTAAATCATAATATTTATGAATAACACATAGAAATCATAAATCATAAAGATAAATTGTAGTATCATAACACACTTATCTTGTAGCTTTCATAACTAGGTAGGGAGTTAAATTTGGAATAACCATCAAAGTATATTCCATAAATATATTATAAGAAACATTAAAAATTACCTCCATCATGTTACCCAATTCATTGGAGAGCTATCTCGGGCTCACCCACCTTAGGTTTATCATAGAACGACCCATATACGTAAAAAATTCCCAAGAACCATAACATAATCATAACACATAACATAAGCATAAGGGAAAGATAAAATTCCTACATTGTAATCATTTAAATATATCGACATAATAAATCCATTATCAAAACCATTTAAATACAAAAATATGTAAAAAGCATATATGGTATTTATTTTTCTTTTAAAAACATTACGGCTTGTTAAGGAATCCAAATATCAAATAATGCATGCAGCGCTGGAAAGGTCATTGTCACCGCATATGATAAAAAGAAACATTCCATTTATCATTTAGTAAAACACTACGTAGAAAATTATTCCAGTTGATTGAAATGAAACTTCAAAGGGGTTTATATATCGTATAAAATAAAAACGTATATAAATCAAAATATACCTCAATGAAAGGAGATTAAGACGAAGTCCCTTACCTCATGTCCAACTTGAATCGTTCATTCTTTAATCTCATAAATAACAATAAAAAGTTAATTTATAATTTCTTAAGAACCTTTTTCAAGTTTATTATTCCTTTTATATTAATTATTATCATGTTATAAATTTTACATAATCATTTAAGTTAAAAACGGTTGTTTTGTCAATATTTGGTACTTAAGTCAAAAATGAACTTCTTATGATTACAAGTTGTCCATGTGGTTAAAATTAAATTATCTAAAAATTTATATTCATGATTTATATATAATATATATCATATATATCTAGTATATATATATATTTATTTAAAATAGTACATAACATTTGGAGATAAGAAATGAAATTCATCATTCATGGAGATGGTAAGTCGTACGTACACATGAACGCTACTTTCTTTTATATTTTGTATTTAATGGAATTAAGTATTAATGATACGTAGGTATATTATAATTCCATTATAATATCATATATAATTTCACTAAATCTATCATTTATATGTTCAACCTATGTCGTGAATGAGTCATATCACTTTGAGGGGGCGGTAGTCTGCACTTCCTCAAATGAAATTGTCGTATTCACCCATTATAGAAAACTGTAAAGGTATGATATAAGTAAAAAATACAGAAGAATAGAGATAATATAAATATAATATATATCACATATAAATATAGTTCCATCATAATGGTCACCATGAGAGGCAGTAGTAGATAATTGAACAATCATTGTTTCGTGACGCAGTAGTTCGTCGTCCACTGAAACAGTATGTTAGTATCCATTAGATGGGGGTGTGTGTATGTTTATTTTGAATAATAATCATGACTTCATATAATTATATTTAATATAATGTTGTTTTCATAAAATAATGGAATACATATACTTTAGCTGGTTGGAGAAGGAAAATAATAGAAAAGAACATAAGAGAAGATGTTACCTTTAAATCGGGTAACCCCCTTTGGTTTGAACCAAAAGGCTTTCTGGAAGTGATTTATTCCTAATTTAAGGTTTATATGTGTAATAGAGAGATGTTGGGAGCTTATTTGGGAAGAGGTTTCATGATCCAAGGGGTCTTTAGAGGTGTGAGTAAGGGTTAGAGGTGATGGATTTTTATAAGGGGGAGGGGATCTTTAAGAAAGTTTGAAAATATTATTTTATTATATAATGATTTCGGTTTCAAAAGGTCCAAAACTTATTTAATTCAATTATAGTGTGTATATAAGTCTAAATAAAATCATCCAATAAGAATTGGATAGTTTTTGGACATTTTGTAATCCTTATATGTTTTATTTAACAATTTGTTAACATATTTAACTTTTACCATGTCCTCTTATATATTCATACTATATGCTTAATATATTTATATAAAATGCAAATAGACCAAAAATAGATCATTAATTCCATTTTTAACATCACATATGTTAGTTGGCTGAATATTATATTTTTAGGATTATTTTATCATTTAATAAAATATTAATATTTTTTAAAACTCATTTATGTCAATTTATAAACTATTCATATCAAGACATTTAAAAAATCTATAACAACTTGATTATTTCAAAAAAATTCTTTAATTAAAATATAAAAAGTCATTCTAATCTATAAAATTATTTTATGGCTAAAAAAGTTTCAAAATAAATTTATTTTAATAATTATGATATCATTTATTTGAATCTTTTATTAATGAAGCAATTCTTTCATCGCCATTGTGTCGTAAATAAATTTATTTATTTAATGTATAAAAATTATAAATAAACTGTAATGAGGTAGGAAATATTTTTATATTTCTAATTACTATTTATAGTTGAAAATATAACTTTTATTACCCATTATAAAATTTTTTTTACTAATAAATATATGTTTATGTTACATTTTTCTTAACGTTAAATTAATTTAATTGAAGTATCGTTTTCACATGAAAGTGGCTACATGGGGTCCCAAAATTGCCCCAAGGATTTCCATGGTCGGACATGTATCATCCAATAGGATTAGGGCATGTGTTAGGGCAATTCAACATTATTATATTATTATTTTTTACTCTTATTTACCAGATTTTCCCTTTAACTATGGTAAATAAAATATTTACAGAAGTTACTATTCATAATGCCTAAAAATAAAAGTTACCTATTTACACAATTTATACCTATTGATTCCAAATATGGAATTAATTTTTCAAAATTCAAAATAGATAAGTTGTAGAAATTAATTTAATATTAATTCCCATTGTCAAAACAAAAAGCGTGTTTTTAAGAAATAATAACTATCAAACGATTAACACTTGTTTATGCTCCATTTCAAAGTAAAATTAAATCCAATGACAAAAATTAGATTAAATGGTAAAAATATAATATAATTGATATTTAAAAACAATTAAAAATGTAATCTAACCATATAAATAAATTAAATTAAAAGGCAGTTTTGAATTACAATGCATTAATTTTTACTTGTCATTAAATAAATGAACTTTATCATAAAAATACCAAAGTTTCATCCAAAGTAAATTTTGATGTTCCTATTATAAAGAAGAATTTTATTTTTTCAAATAAAACATATAAAAATTGAAAAAACTATATTTAAAAAGGGTTCTCCTTCAAAAGGTGTTAAATCGACCTTTTAAAGAATATTAAAGTATTTGTACTTAAAATTTGACTCATTCACATTTTAAGGCTACAAAATTTTATTGGATAAATGTAAAAACATTTAACAAACATGTATAGTAATATTTTAGTTATTTCTATCCATTCCCACCAATACAGAGGCTATACATTAACTATTATTTAAAATAATATTATATTATTATTTTTCAATATGACTCAGCCTTCTGTGCAAGAAGATATTTTAAAGAAACCCATTGTTGTGTGTTGGGTATTCCATCGAACATAGCATCCCATTTAAAGTAAAATTAGTATTTAATTATAAAATATTAATAAATATGAAAATATCATATTCTTTATTTACCTGAGATGTTAAATCCTTCCCCCCTTTTGGGAATTGCATCCCCGCAATTCTATTAACCTATAAAATAAATGGGGGTATTTTTCCCTCATTAAATTTTCATATTCCCATGTTGCCTCCTAAACCATATGGATTTTTCTACAAAACCTACACCAGATGAATTGCCTTATTCCATCACACTTTCTCTCTATGGTTAAGAATTTGGGCCGGCTGCTTCGCATAAGAAAGATTCTCTTCCAACTGAACTACCTCTCGACTCAAAACTTGAGATGAATCTGTAATATACTTTCTCACCATTGAAACATGAAAAACATTATGTAACTGCGATAAACTTGGAGGTAAGGAAACTCTATACACAAATGATCTAACATTCTCTAGGATTTCATAGGGTCCAATGAACCTCAGACTCAACATTCCCTTCTTTCCAAAACGCACCACACATTTCCATGGAGAAATTTGAGAAAGACATGATCGTCTACCTCAAATGAAAGATCCTTTCTTCATTTATCCGCATAACATTTTTTCCTCCTATGAGTTGTTCTCATGTGCTTCTAAATTAATTAAAAATTTTCTACCATCTCTTCTACCAATTTTGGTCCCATCAGTATCCTTTCACCTACTTCATCCCAAAAAGATGGAGTTCAAAATCTCTTTCCATACAATTCCTCAAATGGTTTCATATGTACACTAGAATTAAAATGTTTATTATAAAAAAATTCAACCAAATAAATATGTTGGTCCCAAAATCCTTGGTAATCCATTGAGCAAGCACGTAGCATATCTTCCAATGTCAGAATTTTTCATTCTAACTGCCCATCTGATTGAGGATGAAAATTTGTACTAAAATTTAATTTAGTACTCAACAAATTCTGAAGGCCTTCCCAAAAGCTATAAGTAAACCTGGGATCATGATGAAATATATTGGAGAGGGGAACTCGATGAAACATAACTATCTCTTTAACATACAACTGAGAAAGTTGATCTAGTGACAATGTATCTCGAATAGGAAGAAAATGTGCAGATTTATTTAATCAATCAACAATAACCCAGATTTCATTATTATCTTGCGATGTCTTTGGTAATCCCACAAATAAGTACATAGATATATTTTCTTATTTCCACTCTGACACTGGTAATGGTTAATATATCCCTTTTGGTAATTACTGCTCTGCTTTAAATTGTTGACAAGTCAAATACTTCACAGTAAATTCAACAATATCTCTTTTCATTCCATCCCACCAGTAATACTCCCTAAGATCTTTGTACATCTTAGTACTGCCAGGTTGAATTGAAAACAAAGAAATATGAGCTTCACATAATCACTCTTTCTTGGACTATGATTCACAGGGAACACATAATCTCTTCCCAAACCTCAAAACACAATCATTATCAATATTAAATTTAGGTAACTTACCATTCTAAACCAACTCTACCTTTTTTTGCAACTCATTGTCTTCCTTATGCACTTGATTAATTCTATCTAATAGAGATGATTTCACTAACACCTAAAACAAAATAGAGTAATTTTATACCCTAAAAAATTTTATGCCAAATTTTATCAAATCATTAATCAAAGGATCTTGTTCTAAACATAACATGGTTAATGTATCTTTACTCTTGCAACTAAAAACATCAGCTACTTTATTTACCTTTCCCAGATGGTAATGGATCTTGCAATCATAATCCTTGATAAATGTAAGCCATCTTCTATGTCTCAGGTTCAATTATTTCTGAATAAATATATACTTTAAACGTTTTTGGTCAGTATATATTTCACATTTTACTCCATAAAGATAATACCTGAAAATTTTTAAAGCAAAAACAACAAAAACTAATTTCAAATCATGTGTAGGGTAATTTATCTCATGAGGTTTAAAATGGGGTGAATCATAAGCAATTACCTAATCATTCTGAATTAGGACACAACCAAGTCCTTTCAACGATGCATCACTATAGATAACAAATTCACCATTTTTTGTAGGCAGTTCCAAAACTGGAGAATTCCCCAATCTTTTTCTCAATTCATGAAAACAATCATCACATTCTTTTTCCCAAATGAACATAACGCTTTTTCGAGTTAATTTAGTTAATGGTCTACATAACCATGAAATAATTACAAAAAAACTCTGCTAATAACCTCCCAAACCAAGAAAACTATGGCTCTTGGTAATATTTTTAGGTCTTGGCCATTCTTTAACAACTTTTTTTTAGAAGGATCAACTGTTATGATATTTTTTGAAATAATGTGACAAAAATTGAAATTTTTTGTAACCAAAACTCACACTTTTTGAATTTCCCATATAGATTGTTTTATTTTAAGTATTTCAAGAAACCCCTTAAATGAATTTCATGTTCCCCTTTACTTTTGGAATATACCAAAATATCCTTAACGAACACAACTAAAAACTTATCTAGGAACTCACAAAAAATTATATTCATAAGATCAATGAATACAGCAGGTGCATTGGTTAACCCAAAAGGCATAAATAAAAATTTATAATGGACATATCTAGTATGAAACACAGTATTTGGAAAGTCTACTTCCTTTACTTTCAACTTATGGTACCCCGACCACAAGTCAATCTTTAGAAAGTACTGAGCTACCTGGAGCTGATCAAAAAAATCATTGATATGAGGAAAAGGATACCTTTTCTTAACAGTGATTTTATTCAATGCTCTATAATCAATGCAACATCTCATTGAACCATCTTTCTTTTTAACAAAAAAGACAGGAGCACCCCTGGTGATTTTTTAGGTCGAATGAAATATTTATCTAATAACTCTTGAAATTTCTTATTTAACTCTAAAATTTGAATTTGAGCCATTCGATAAGGGGGTTTTGAAATTGTCTTAGCGTCAAGAAATAAGTCAACAGTAAATTCAACTTCTCGATTAGGTATTATACTAGGAAACTCATTAGGAAAAACATCAAGATGCTCACTTACCACTATCACATCATTAATCTGAACAGTTCCTTTGTATTCAACCATATGTGAAAGGTATTATTAATTTTCATATTTTAGTAGTTTCTCACCTTACTGATATGTTATTAAAAGTGAGGGTTCATTATTTTACACAAACTGAAATTAATTCTGAAAATAAAACTCTTTATATATATAGTTAGTCTTAGCATGGTAAACAGAAATCCAATCCATACCCAAAATAACATCAAACTCTACTAGAGGAAAAAAACAATAAGTTTTGATGGTAGATTCTTTTTTCACACAATGACAAGAAGATTATTATAATTTCTTTTTGTCTCAAAATTTCTTCCTGATGTTTTTACCATAAGTTCAGGATTCATATCTTGAGATGGAATTACTAATTTAATAGAAAACTTATTAGAAATAAAAGAATGTGTAGACCCTGAATCATACAAAACCTTGGCATAATCTAAAAAAACATATAGTGTATTTGATACTACTTCATTAGATGGACCAACATCTGCTAAAGTACTTGAAAAGAATTTAACCAACACTTTATACTTTTATTCTAGCTATTTTCCCTCATTTTAGTTCTTCGTTGTACACTCATTTTCATAATGACCCATTTCATTTCACTTATAACATTTTACTGACTGTAAATGAGATTCTTTCTTACCATTACCCTGAGATTTTTCAGTGAAATTAGGATCATTATATCCCATTTTACCACATTGTTAACACTTACCATAATTTAAAAGACATTCCCCAGTGTTCTTTTTACTACAATTTTCACAAACTGTAAACCTAAGTTTCTTACCATCATAATTTTTTGAAGAGTTCTTCCCTTTCATCTGCCTCCTCAACCTCGTTTTACGTTTTTTGTCAAAGAACACCTAATCATCATCAAACTCCATTTCCACCTTCTATGCACATTGAAGAAGTTTTTCATAACTTTTTAACTCATGAGAAGCTAAATCCATTTGATACTTTGGCTTTAATCCTAAGTAAAAACTATTGATATTACTATCAAGTCCTGATATGAAATTTGGAGCATACCTTGCCATTCGAGTTATTTTTTCTTAATATGTAGCCATTAATCATATTCTTTCCTCAATTCCAAGAATTAATTTTCCATTATAAGATGAACCACATTAGAAAAATATTTCTCAAGAAACGTACCTTTGAATTCATCCCAATCAAGAGCATCAATCTCTTCACTATCCCTAATAATTTTAATCATTGACCACCACTGATCGGATTCACCTTCAAAACGGTAAATAGTGAGACTAAACTTTTGATGTTTTGAACACCCCATGACATTTAAAATATTTTCCAATGATTTAATCCACCCTTTAGCTAGCACAAGGTAAGATGATCCCCTGAATGACAGGGGATGTTGCCCCATGAAATGCTCCACTACTGACATGTTTCTCTATGGATGATCTGGATGATCTCATGCATGGATACCACCACCATTTATATCTTGAGTTAACTATTCCATAACTGAAACAAAATACTTAGTTCTGATTCCAACCATCTCAGGTTGTTGATTTGGAAGGTTGTCTTCCTCCCGATGTTTTTCCATCATAGTTGCCCTATTTCTTCTGTGGAAAACCATTTTGAACACAAAAATATCTTAGGCAAAGAGACATGGTAATCTGTAAATGATATATCATTTCAATATTAACATAAATTAATTTATAGATATTAATTTAACAATACCCTAACTCACAATGTTGTCTTAATTGACCTCCGATACCAATTATATAGACCTAGCCTTAAACATTACATAATATTGAATTATGTTAATAATTCACATTGAGTATCTATTAAGGTTTAGAGTTTTAGAGAATTAGGCCATAACTATTACATTAAATCTGAAAAAATTTAAAAGTAGACACTTCTACTTTGTATCCATTTTTTCATAAAATAAAAACTCTTAAAATAAAACAATAATTCTTTACATGATATAGATCTTCTTGAATTCTTCATTTTTCTTACCCTTCTTTAAACCCTATTAAAAACATATCAAAAACATAGGATGAGAATAAAAAGATCAGTAAGGATTATAAAATAACAAAATAATTTATTATTACATCAATACAAACAAAACAAAAGCACTTTAACATACTTCATTAAATCATAAGATTTATGAATAACACATAGAAATCATAAATCATAAAGGTAAGTTGTTGCATCATAACATACTTACATTGTAACTTTCACAGCTGGGTAGGGAGTTACATTTGGATTACCCATCAAAGTATATTCCCTTAATATCTTAGGAGAAACATTAATGTTTACCTACATCACATTACCTGATGCATTGGAGGGCTATCTCGGGCTCACCCGCCCTAGGTTTATCACAGAACCACCCGTATATGTAAACAATGCCCAAGAACTATAACATAATCATAACATATAACATAAGAATAAATGATAGATAAAATTACCACATCTAATTCATTTCAATATATTGAAATAATAAATCCATTATCAAAACCATTTTAAATAAAAAAATATGTGAAAATAGTGTATGGTATTTATTTTTCTTTTAAAAACAATACGGCTTGTTAAGGAATCCAAATATCAAATAATGCTCACAGTGGAGGAAAGGTTATTGTCACCATGTACATTAAAAATAATCATTCCATTTGTCTTTTAGTAAAATGATACGTAGAAAAATATTCCCTTTGAATGAAATGAAAAGTCATAGGGGTTTATATATTGTATAAAATAAAGTTGCGTATAAATCAAAATATGACTCAATGAAAGGAGATTGAGATGAAGTCCCTTACCTCGTATCCAACTTGACTATTCTGTTCTTTAATCCCTTGAATAATAAAACAAAGTTAATTTATAGTTTCTTAAAAACCTTTTTAAATTTTTTTATTCCTTTTATATTACTTATTACCATGTTATAAACATTACATAATCATTTAAGTTAAAAACGGTCATTTTTTCAATATTTGGTACTTGAGTCAAAAATGAACTTCTTATAATAACAAGTTGCCAATGTGGTCAAAATTATATTATCTCCAGAATTATATTCATGATTTAGATATCATATATATCATATATATCATATATATATTCAGAATATATATGTATTTATAACAGTACGTAGCATTTGGGGATAAGAAATGAAATGCACCGTTCATAGAGATGGTAAGTTGTACGTATGCATAAACACTACTTTCATTTCTATTTCACATTTAATGAAATAATAACTTAATTATAAATAGGTATATTATAATTCCAGTATAATATTATATATAATTTCATTAACTCCATCCATAATATGTTCCACATATGGCATTAATGATTCATATCACTTTGAGGGGGCGGTAGTCCGCACTTCCTTAAATAAAATTATCGTATTTACCCATTATGGAAACCATAAAATAATGATATAAATGAAAATTAAAGAATAATAGAGACAATATAAATATAATAAATATCACATATAAATATAGTTCCATCATAAAGACCACCATGAGAGGGTGTAGGATATAATTGAACAATCATTGTTTCGTGAGGCAGTAGTTCACCGTCCACTGACACTGTATGTTCGTATCCATTATATAGGGGTGTGTGTAAGAGTAGATTGAGTAATTATCATAACAAAATTATAATATATTTAATATACTGGTGTTATTATAAAATAATGTAATAAATGAAGTTTAGGGGGTTGGAGAAGAAAAATATAAGAAAATAACTTGAGAGAATATGTTACCTTTAAATTGTGTAACACCCTTTGGTTTGAACCAAAAGGATTTATTGAATTGATTTCTACCTAAGGTAACTTCTAGGTGGAATATAGGTATTTTGGTAGATTATTGGGGTAGAGGTTGGACGAACCAAGGGGGATTGAGAGGTGTGAGTATGGGCTAGAGGTGATGGCTTTTATAAGGGGATAAGGGGCTCTTTAGGAAAAGTTTGAAAATATTATTTTATTATATAATGATTTTCGGTTTCAAAATATCCAAAACTTATTTAATTATAATATAAGTTGTATATAAGTAAAAATAAAATCATCCAATAATAATTGGATAGGTTTTGGATATTTATTAATCCTTATAGGTTTTATTTAACCCTTAGTTAACTTATTTAACTTTTACCATTTCCCCTTATATATTCATACTGTATGGTTAATATATTTATTATAAAATTACAAGAGCAAAAAAATTGACCAGTAATAAAAAATTTAACATCATATATGTTATTTTGCTGAATATTATATTTTTAGGATTTTTTATCATTTAATAAAATATTAATTGTTTTAAAAACTAATTTATGTCAATTTATAAACTATTAATATCAAGATATTTAAAAAATCTATAAAAACATGATTATTTCTAACACCATTCATTAATTAAAAGATAAAAATTCATCCTAATATATAAAATTCTTGTACGGTAAAAAATGTTTAAAATTAATTTATTTTAATAATTATGATATCATTTATTTGAATCCTTTATTAATGAAGCAATTATTGCATCACCATTGTGTCATAAATACATTTATTTATTTAATGTGTAAAATTTATAAATAAAATACCATGATATATGAAATCCTTTTTTATTTATAATTACTATTTATATTCTAAAATGTAACTTATATAACCCATTATTAAAAAAAATTTACTAATAGATATATGTTTATGTTACATTTTCCTTAACTTTAAATTAATTTTTATAAAATGTAATTTTCACATGCAAGTGGCTCCATGGGGTCCTAAAATCAACCCAAGGATTAACATGGTTGGAAATGTATCATCCAATAGTATTTGGACATGTGTTAGGGTAATTTAATATTATTAGATTATTATTTTTCACCCTTATTTACCAGATTTACCCTTTAACCATGGTAAATAAAATATTTACTGAAGTTATTATTCATAATGTCTAAAAATAAAAGTTCCCTATTTACAAAATTAGGACCTATTGATTCTAAATATGGAATCCATTTTTCCAAAATTCACAACACATAAGTTTCAGAAATTAATTTAAAATTAATTCTCGTTGTCAAAACAAAAAGAGTGTTTTTAAGAAATAAGAACTATCAAAAGATTGACACTTGTTTATGATCAATTTAAAAGTAAAATTAATTCCAATGAACAATATTGGATTAAATGGTAAAAATATAATCCAATTTTACTTTAAAACCAACTAAAAAGGTAATCTAACCATATAAATAAATTATATTAAAAGGCAGTTTTGAATTAAAATGTAGTATTTTTCACTATTCGTTAAAAAAATAAACTTTATCAGAAAAATACCAAAATTACATCCAAAGTAAATTTTGATGTTCTGATTCTAAAAGAGAATTATATTATTTCATATAAAAAATATAAATAAGAAAAAACTATATTAAAAAAGGGTTCCCCATAAAAAAGGCAGTAAATCGACCTTTTAAAGAATGTTAAAGTATTTGTGCTTAAAATTGGACTCATTCACATTTTAAGCCTCTAAATTTTATTGGATTGATGTAAAAACATTTAATAAACATGTATAATTATATTTTATTTAGTTCTATTGATTACCGCTAATACAATGGCTAGGAGTTAACTACGATTTATAATAATATTGTATTATTATTGTTCAGTATGGCACAGCCTTATGTGCAATAAGAGATTTTGAGGATATGCATTGTTGCGTATCGGGTACGCCATCTAACATAGAATCCAATTTAATGTAAAATTAATTTTTAATTCAAAAATATTAATAAATATGAAACCATCATATTCTTTTTTTACCTGGGATGTTGTAATATGACATGGAATTCAATTACAATGACATCACTTATTTTTCCCACGTTGTTTTTTAAGTGAATATTATTTAAGATTCCATGAATGTATGAAATTAAAAGGAGAGTGTTGCAAATTATTAAATGTGAATGTCATAATTATGATAAATCTCATTACCAATAAACCCTTATATGTTCCTAACCTTTAATATTCCAACTTTTGGTGTTATTTGTAAACAATAAATTTATTTAAATGTTAATGAGTGGATGTGGGTTTTCAGGATCTACATTGTATTATTTTGGTTACTTTATGTATTTGTCTTATATTTGTATTTATATTTTTCATCTCCATTTTCATAACCAAATTCTACGCTCACTACTTCTATAATTTTCTTCACCTATGAGCTTTCTTACATTTCTAGTTTCAAAAATCATTGTAGTTTTAATTAGTGTTCGAACGATTTCAAAACATATTATTCTTATTATTTTATTATGGTATGGGTGTTTTATAGATTCATTAAATCTTGTTTAGGATCTCCCAATAATATAATGGCTCTCAACCCTTGATCAATGATAAGGAAAACAAGGTAATATGACTGAACTATATATTGTTCGATAATTCAGATCAATCTATGAGATATTGAAGAGATTATACCATAGGTGGTAGAGGTGTCTCATTTTATGAGGTTTTAAATGGGGCCATATAAACTTATAAGGAGAATCCATCTTTGGATTCCAAGTTCAATAAATTGGAGGATGTAATCTTCTCAGTAGTGCCAACTATAGAGGATTTACAGTAAAAGATCAACTCCTATAGGTTTTTCCTCCATGGATGCATTATCAGTGCATGGATGATAACCCTTTCAAGGGTGATAAACCTTGCAGAAATTTGGATCTCAAAAATTGGTTAGTTTTTTTTGGAATCAATAATTGTAATTTAATTCTAATGGGGAAAATTTTTTCCCATATAATTCGTAATATCAAGGAGGATCTTAACAAGATTTAGAAAATTGGGAACCTGAATTTGAAACAAAGTGTATTTTTTATCTAAGTGGGGAACCAACTTTAATCCTGACACCTAGAGGTAATCTAGAACCAAAATTTGGGTAAAAATTTATGGTTTTAGTTGGGTGTTTTGGCATAAAATAATTTTCAACAATATTTATTCATGTATGGGTGTTCATATGAAATTGGATCAACATACTTCAAAGGGTGAACAAGGATATTATGCCGTCATTCTTTCAGGTGAAAACCTAGATTCCAAATTGCCTGAATCTATCACTCTGATTATGATACTGTAAAATTGAAGTTAATATTGATTAGGAATGCATAACAATATTCTATAGCCTTTTTAAAATTTAAGGTCAATCTATTTCCAATTATAGAGTAATTCAGAAGTAAGTCAACCCTCCTGATAAGGCTTCAAATTATTTAGGTAAAGGTATAATATAAAATAGATTTTTATTTAAGAAGTTAAATCCTATAAAAAGGTTGGTAGTGAAAAAAGTGTGAAACCTCCAATCATCTTGTTAGGGAACTCTATCTTGAAGGATCTGGATAAAAAATCATATAATGTCCTAGATGAAGAGGAGTAGTATAAGGTAGGTACTAATGGGGGGTACTCTAGAAACATAAAAACCCATTACATGTATTTGATGCATTAATTTGAATAATAGGAATTTTTTGGACCCCACTGACCCCTCAAAGAATGAGGATCAAGAAAAAACCTTGGAAATTTCACACTATGATGGGAATTTGAAGATCCATCCTCATAAAGAGGATGGTGATAGGAAGGGACAAATATCTAACTCAATACCATTCATAATAATTGATAACATGGATGTAATTCACCTAGATATCCCTAATTATATTTATTCTACATACCATTAGGCTAATAAATCCACACATCATAAGACTATTATATATAGAAAGGATGAGGGGATGACATCTCCTATGATTGAAACTCTGGAACATGGTGAAAAATCAAATAAATAAGGGAATGAAATTTATCTTCTAAATAGACCTATAGAATCTAATCCTAATGATGCTACTCTGAAAATCATGAAAAAATAAAATACGGATTCTTTTTGTTTAGAGACAGCTGAATTTACTACAGAAAATATAGCCTTAGATCCTAAAACTAAATTTATAAAAGGTTAATCCAAATAATTTATGGAAATAATAATGAGCCCCATAAATATGGAAAAAAATCAAAATGAAACCCAATAGGCCTAATGATTCCTCTATTAAGAAGAATTCAAGGAAATAAGAAGAAAGGGAATAATAATAAGGCCTCATGTGGGGACTAATCCCCCTCTAAATGAATCTATTCTATTGAAATTTTCAAGGTTTTAATAAATATGATACCTATTAAAACTATAGTTATTTTATTATATGGTATCATCATGTTATTATTTTTATCTCTGAGATAATGGTCTAATTTTAATTCTTTAATCATTTTTATTGGTATTCCTTTATATATGAGCTTATTTATTATAATCATAGACTTGCTACTGTTGAAACTCTTTATACTCTCTAAATGTATGGACTAGATTCCCCAGTTTTTATATTGGGGTAAAAAAAATTCAATTTTATATTTGAAAATAATAGTCATATATTTATAGATTCTATGATTTAATACCATAATTGTTACACTACAAGATGTCTTTTTAAGAGCTATCCTCTTTGTGGGATAACATCTCCTATAAATTCTATCATTTAAACGTAACGTTGAACATGACCCCTATGAGAGGAGAGGTAAGATCTTCCAAATAGGTTCTTCTTTAGACTTTGAAAAATTCATTAATCAACACATATTTTCTAAAATTTAGTTGTAATGTGTATAATTCACTTAGACCAAATGCACCATTAATGGGAATAGATCTAGTAAAATTATATAGATTTTATCTCTATGAATGGGGACTAGGTTACCTTATTCGTTTTCCTCTAATTTCCTTTAATTCACTCTGAACATGCCCCACTAAAGCCCAATATCATATCAACTGGTAGGAATATTCCTATTCAATTCATGTTTAAAAATAATTAGATATTATTTGGTGAATGTAAGTCCTTATTCAGTTGAGAATAGACTAATATATTGTAACTTATTTATTTATAAAGATTCAAATCTAAATAAAATGTTATTAAATGTTCTCTTAGGGTATGGGTCAAATAATGATCTTTGAACCCTTCTATAAAAATTCATAAGGATGAAGATGAGCTGAAAGAAATAAAATCAGTTATGTTTTTCTTGATGACCCCTTGGATGAAGAGATTTAGATGGAATAAAAACTTTATGATATGATATGAACTAGGGGAAAAATTAAAAGGTTAGTTTAATATTAGATATACTAAGGATGATGATAGAAAATTTAAGTTCCTATATTTTATGCACAAGTATATTATCTTAACAAAGATCTCCATCATTATGTTGAATGGGGAAACCTTTCATGATGATATCAGGATATATAATGCTACTGTGAACTAATTTGATGCTCTATTTAAATATATTAGTTTGAATAAAATTATAGAAAACCCGAATGATATAATTTAAAATTATATCACCATGATATAATATATATTTTTAACCATTATTCCCTCTACTAAAGTAGTGAAGAATGATTTCTTCTCTCTTAACTAGGGTAACTCAAATGGTCTAGATGGATTTAATAAGAGGTTTTTTATGGATTTATAGGAACTTTTATATTTATATATATCTTTTGTAGTGTAGGATTTCATCATACTAGAATTCCTCCCACCTAGATCAAACACTCAATTCACTAGACTTGTACTGAAGATTGAGTATACCTAGGATGTTACTGACTACTGGCCTATTACGATTGGTATAACCATACCCAAGTTTGTCAGTAAATTCATTGCAAATAAGTGTGGTACCATTACCAATCAAGTTGCCTCCTCCAATAAATTTGGGATCATTCTAACAAGAAGGTTATAGGAATGTATTTACTCATAATCTAAGTTTTTAAATATAATTCAATGAAAACCCAGATCTAGAAACATTTCCTCTGATGTTTATATATTTAAAGATTTTGACACTCTATATTAGTATTATTCTCTTAAAGTGTGTAGAATATATGGTCTCTTATCTAGATTCATCAAGATTATTTTTTCCCTAATCAATATTTTAAGGCTTAATGTTATTATTAATATTCCTTCTAATGGATATTTTGGATACACTATAGGTGTTCGACAAGGGTATCCACTTTCATCTCTCTTGTTTATAATTGTGGGAGACTACCTTAACTTATATATTATCAAGGAATAAAAATTGGGTTTTCTTTATATAATATAGGATAATAGATATTTAAAGGATCCCACATTATTATTTTATACTAACAAGATTCTTATTTTCTATAAATTGGATGATACATCTATTAATTATATGTAATAAATATTTCTTCATTATGAAATGGTTTCAATTTAAGAAATTAGTTTCTATAAATCATACCCCTTTGGTGGTAAGAACTTAACTACTTCAAGGAGGAACCAAATTGCTAGATTGGGGTAAATTTTGGGACCTTTTTCTTCAATTATTTAGAAATACTAATCTTTTCTAGAATGATCTAGGCTTCTTATTCAGAGAATATTTGTCACATAACAATCAAAATAAATTTCTAGTTTTAAGGACAAGTATCTGTCTCAATATGACCACATTTATCTAGTGAAAACACTTATCTCATTCAGGTATTTTTATACTTACCATATCTAAAAATGGACTAGGGATCATTGTATGAGGCTTGAAAAGTATTTTCACAACATCAAATAGACTAGTAGAATTTTTGCAAATAATATTGGGGCAATTCCTTGGAAAATTGTGTGACTCTAACTGACAATAGTGGGTTGGGAATCAAAAATATGTGTCTATGTAATGAATCTTTAATTATTAACATAATCTATAATTTTCCACAGGGCTCTAACATATATTTTAACTTCTATAAGTTAGGATTATCAATAATATCTTTAAGGGTAATCTTCTTTATATTGGATCCACTCTCTGACCTATATTTAAATATTGCTACCAGACAGTTTCTATAAAGGTTAAATTGGTTACTTATATGTAATTAAAATTTAACTTCTAAATTATCAATAAGTTACCACCTCTACTATTAGAAGCTTATATCTACCTCCATACATGGATGATATATTAGTCAAACAATATATACCCTATATTCCATAGGTTGAGACAATCATTATTGATGATTTCACTAACCATATCTGGAATTGATTCAATGAGACTGGTAATTACTTTTGGATGACAATAATGATGTGGGTTCTCAATTTTATACTTTATTATGAATTTCTCTCTCCCTCTCTCTCTGTGATATTGTAATGCAGATTCCACGGTGGTTGAGGCATTTTAGGCATAATTTCATAGAGGCTTCCTAATATATTCATTCAATATCTGAAAAATTGTCCATAAGAGGTTTTCAAATAATGATTTTATAGCTCTCTTGGGTATGACATTTCTTCTTATTTTTTATGCTTTGTATGAATGGTCTTAATAATTTATAACATATCTTCTTGTGACGTGACATTTCTAATCATGTTTTGGGATTTATCTTCAGACGGTTCATAGATAATATGAAAAATGTTCTTGAGATTTCCACATTTTTAGAAACTATTTTGAATCTAAATTAGAGTCATAAAATGCATAATATTCTCTGAATAGTTATTTCATCGGGATTCTTCTATATTTGGAAATCTAGGAATTCCATCATATTTTAAAGCCATCATAGGAATGTTTATGTGATTTACACTCTCATTAGTAAAAACATCATAATGGATACAAAAAGTTAAATAGGTTCCATGAATAATTTCATTAATTATCTAATCATTTCTAGATTTCTTGGTGTGTCCTAATTTTCATTGAAAACCAATACAACTCAAGTATTTCATTTTGAATCGATCAAAACAACCTTGAATCAAAGTAAATATTGATGGGGTGTGATGGGTTCTCCTAGACGAGCATGTTGCAGAGGCATATTTAAGAACAATATGGGATTTATCAAGGGTGATTCATTCTTCTTACTTGGATCCCACATTTCCTTTAAAGATAATTTTTTTATCTCACTTATATGGTTAATCATGTATGGAAATTTAAATGGTATGATATTTGTATTGATATTGATTTGATTTTGGTGGTTAACCTGGTTAATAATTGATCCTATAATGTTCCATAGAAACTCAACTTTGTTTTGAAGACCTACTTGGTTCAGATTTCAGAGATGTGTTTTAATATCACACATCGAAATAGAAGGTAATATGGTTGTTGATGTGTTTTCAAAGAAAGCGGTGTATTCTTAGGGCTCTATGTGGTCCTATAATTTATGTAATGATATCTTTCCCTATATTTCCTAAATTTATAAGCAAGTGGTTATACCCAAATCACGAATGTCTCTCCTATTTTTATTACTTTTATTTATTTATTAAGTAGAAATGTTCTTTATATACATTTGTTGGAGTGTTTATATTTGTTAAGTTATTATTTATTTTCTAATATAATGATGAATTACTTGATTCTTTAAAAATGTATATTAAAGTGAAATAATTTTTTTTATTTTTTTCCATTTTTAATCTATTTTCTCTAATTATTTTTATTTTTTAACATAATGAAGTTTTCTTATGTTTTTTGTTTTATTTCAATGTCAAATATTTTTTGGGGAATTTTTATATTATATTTTATTATTTTATTATTTTTTATTTAATTATATTTCATTAATTATTTATTTTTTAATAAAATGATGTTTTTAATGAATTTTTAAAAAATTAATTAAATTTTCAATTTTCTTTTTCTTTTTTATTTTTTCTTTTTTCTTTTTATCTATTTTTTATAGAAAAAAAATTTGTTAAAATTTTTAATAATTAGAAACAATTTATTAAATTTGTTTATTTTTCTTTTTCTTCTTTTCCCCCTTTTTCTCTTTTCCTTTTTTTCAAACATCTTCTTTTAAATTATCCCCTTTTAATTTTTTATATTTATTTGACAAGAGAATCATGATTTTTTCTTTTATTTAGAATTAATTTTTTTGGATTCATGATATTATTTTTCATGATAAAATTTTTTATTAATTTTATAGATTTATTTGAAATACAATTAAAATATTTAGGTTTATTTCTTTCCCATTTTTCCATTTTAAAATAATAACAATTTTTTCTCTTTTTATTTCTTTTTTATTTTTTATATTTATTTAAATAAATGAGCTTTTTATAATTTTTTAACTTAATTGAATATAAAATAAAATTTTTAGATTCTTTTTTCTCTTTATTTTAACAAAATAATGAATTTCGGTATTTTTTTTAATTTATTTTAAAGTAAGTTTTTTTATTTACCTTTTAATATATGTTTTGGGTAATTTTTTGACATTTTTTTCTTTTAATATAATAATGTATCTTTTAGTTTCTTATATTTATTCTAAATTTATATATTTTTTCACTATTTTTATAATTTTTTTAACAAAATGAATTCTGTGATTACATTTTCAATATATTTGGGGAAAATAATCTTTTTTAATTTTTTCAATTTTCTATTTTTTTATTATTATTTTTGAATGGAAATAAGTTTTCTTAATTTATTTTTATTTTATTTGAGAATGTAAAAAAAATTAAATTCTTATATTTTATTATTTATTTTTTAATAGAATATTGTTTTTCCTAATTTTAATTATTTTTCTAAAAGTATAAAGAATAATTTTTGATTTTGTTTTTTATCTATTTTTCTATTATATGTATTTTACTTTTAGGTTTTCTATTTTTCAATATTATTTTTTAATTTTTAATTTATTTAATAAAAATGGTTTTTCTTTATTAACTTTATTTATTTTAAAATATAATATAATATTTAAATTATTTTCTAATTTTACAGTTTTAATTTTTAATATATTTTTAATTTTCATCATTTATTTTTCTACACCATAATGTTTTTATTGATTTTTTAATTTATTCAAAAGTAATATAAAATATTTTTACATTTTTACATTTTTATTATTTATGTTATTTTTTAAATAATAATTTACTTTTTTATTTTTTTAATTAGATGAAACGTTTCATGATTTATGATGAATTTATTTAATATTTAAAAATACTTTTTAAATTAATTTTATACTTTTTTATCAAAAAACGTTTTCCAGAATTTTTTAAATTTATTTTAAACTAATGTAATGTTATTTGGATTTTTTTATTTATTCTAGGGTTATTTTATATTTATTTTAATGTAAAATATGAAATGTTATATTTATTTTCTTCTTATTTTTTATTATTTCTTATTTTTTGTATCATGTTAAACCCTCTGAATGATGATGTAGATTTAAGGGTGATTGAGTTCCTAGAGAGCTTAGTGTCATGGGACTTGCCCTTCTCTCATGATCACATGTGGAACTTGATAATCTTACTCACTAAAATCTTTAATAAGTTCAGCCTTTCCACACTCAAAGTAGAAGTAAGGATCTTTATGGAAGTGCTTGACAAGCTAAAAAGAGACAATTTCAATGGAAGCTCTCAATTTCCCTCAACTTCTATGTGTCTTTACAAATGAGGATCCAATCCCTTTATATAGGATTGGGTGAAAAAGTCTACAACATTCTAGAATATGTAAAAATCAATACTATTATAGAGAATTTTGTCCTACCATAATATACATGGAGCATTCTAAAACACATTTAGATCCTCAACCTTTCGTAGAGGTCTATAATGTATCAGATCCCTCAAGGATAAAGGGGTGTCCCACAACACTCCGAATAAATCTAGAATATTCTAAAACCAAGTGGAGTTTTAGATATTTCTAAATGATTCTAGAGAACCTCATTATCATGCATCATTTCCATGTGGCGGGGTGTGACATTAGGGTTGGAAACTCCAAATAAGATCGAGATATCTTCATTATGATCTAGGTTTCTTCTCTATGTGGATGTTTCTGAGTGATTCGATGTTGGTAGAATAAATTATAGATATAGGAAATTAAAATGATGATCTTCAGATGTTCTATCTTTAGCGTAATCTTTAAATCCTTCTCAAGTTCTGCAGGATCCATGGATCGAGGTATATCTTGATGAGAAGTGGACTATAAACGGGAAAGCAGCAGTTGGCAGAAATTGAATCGCTTTTTTGGTGGTGCTTAATAATTGACCACTTAATCTACCTTCTGAAGCTAGAGAAAATTGATCCTTTAAAGTGAAAAAATAGGTGGATGGGATATTTTTTAGTTATTGTAGATCCAGTTGCTTTAAAACAAAGGTTAAATTTATATAAATTTTCACTAATGTATATATTGAGGTTTTATAAGGGAGATAAGATTTGGGAGATTTATTATATAAAATAAAAATTATCCTTTAAATGGGTAACTAGAAATTGGACACTATTTCTTATTTGGAAGGGATATTTTCACATTCTCTTCAATTTTGAGATCGACCTCAATAAAGCTTAGACTCTTGGAAATATCAATCTCAAATAAGGAACATAGCTACTATCAGAATGGGATATGAATTTCAATATACACACTCAGATATGTAATGATTCATATATTTTCATCCACCTCCATTATTTTAATTGGGTATATTGGAATTATAAAATTTTGAACGATCTTTCTTCATTTGTTGGAACCACATTCAATATTGATGGGAATACTGTCGAATGAGAGTTTGAATATTATGAATAAATTATTTTTAATTCCAATTTGGACTCTTCTTTGTCTAATTCTAAAACTTTATTAGTTGGTGAATAAATAATAGAGGTCATAATTCATTATGAATACACCCCTTAATTTTGAAATCTTTTTTAAAACTATTAGGCACTCTATTTAAAATTTTAGAGTTGTGCAGAAACAAGTTAATCCCATTAATACTGATCATCGTATGGTTTTGCAAAAGGGTGTTAATTGTAAGAATAACCCAAGGGAGGTTTATTTTGAAAAATATCAATCAATATGTAAGTATGAGGAAGTTAACTTGGTGTTATATAACCCTATTTTTACATAGGAAAAAGATAAAGACAACAAAAATTTACCATTGTTATTAGAGAAGAGGGGAATAACACTTTTCTAGGTGATTCTAAGAATGTAGTGGCTATTAATAAAAAAATCTATCATTGAAATCAATTTGGTACGATTTTTCGGTCATAAATTGATTAGGGGATGACTTAGATATATACATTGATTGGGATATACCCGATGATGGTAATTCAATACTCTATTGGAGCCAAATGGTGGAGAAATAGGATTCCAGACATAAAATTATTGATTAATATGAGAAGTTTTAAATCATGAATTCACCTCTAAAAGGTGTTTTCCTAATGGAAGATACCTCATTTGACCTAGAAACTGAAGATATAGAATTTAGGTTATATGAATTTCCGAAGGTGGTAGAACTCACTTCATATAGACATGGTATTTCTAAATAGGATGTGGTAGAACTCACTTCAGATAAGTTGATCTGTGACCTAGAAACTGAAGATATATAATTGTGGTCATAGGAAGGTCTGGAGTATCTCAATGTCAAGGAAATTGAAACCCTAAATAAAATAAAACCTAGAAAACCTAAGAGAACCCCTAAAGAGGTATAAATAAAAAAATGTAGATCCAAGTACAAATGAATATGATATTCTAGTATTATAGAGGTATGTCTAATCCTAATACTACAAAAACCCTTATAGAATATATTTTAAAATATAATACTATGTTTAATGTTATATCTGAATCCATGAAACATTTCAACAAAAGAATTGGTTCTCTATTAGAATATAGGATATACTATTTTGTTCGTATCAATAACACCAATGATGTTTTGGAAAACATATAGGTTATTACTCACAGGTCTCTTCAGAATGTATCCATTATTGAAATCAGACAACAGATAGTCACTTATTGGTTTTATTTCTCTAGTAATAATCCTTTCGATTCCTTTTTGTACACTTTTAATAGATATCAATATAGAATATCCCTCTGGGAGGATATCTCTAAAATTAACTAGTTTATTAATCATAATTTTATTATTCTTGGTGACTTTAATATTTTCAAGGACTCTAATGAATGGTTTTGTTTCGTTTCTTATACTACTACTAGTATGGATTTGAGGTAATTTTTTCAGCTAAATAATCTAATGTAGGTCAATCTTTCTAGGTCCAAGTAAACCGGGTATACATGTAATACTAGAAATTTTATGGTAAGAAAATTGGATTGAGCTATTGTGAATAATTATACAGTGGGCGCTTGGGAATCTATTAACTACTAAAATATTTGTAGAATTAATTCTAATCATCATAAAATTTTATATTATTTTAAATATAAATATAATAGCCACCCACTTCATTTTTATTTCAGTAAATCTTAGGATAAATGTGAGGATTATAGTAGAATTATCAAAGAGGACTGGGAATCTATGTATTGTTGCGATGATGCTTTTATTTGTGATATAAAACTCAAAGGTTTAAAATTCAAGCTCCGTGCATGGATTAAAGAATTCTTCAGAGTGATAGAACATGATATTTTTCCCTTTAGGTAATTCCCTTATGCAAATTTATCCCCCAAACAACATGGTCTTATCGGATGAGGATCTTTAAAAGGAACATAGAATCCCCTTTATTCTTAATTCTCTTATCAAGATCAGAGTAGTTTCTATTAAAAAATCATTAGGGTTAAGTGGATTTATGAGATAAAAATACTATATTTTTAATCTCTCTTCAAATATCTAGAAATATTTGAATACCTCTTTCTTAACACAAAATTGGGAATGAAATTTTTTTTCTGAAAGGCGGGCCCAAAAGGATCACATTATTCATTTTTATTAGTATTTATAATTATTAAAATATATTATGTTATAACCTCTTGGACTTTTTTCTTTTTCTTGTTATCTATTATAAGGATAAAAGTGTCTCAATGATCTTCTATCTTCAATTGTGATCAAGGATGTTTTTTTTTGTTTCAATACTGAAAGTTCCCCTAGCTCAGATAGATTTCCCAACTTCTTTGTTCAGGAGTTCTAGAATATTATCCATAAGGATGTGTAAAATATTTTTAAATATTTCCTTCAATATAGGATTCTTCCAAGAGGCATCAATTCTGAATTTATTAATTTAATTCTAAAGTTTTAAAATTCTAATCAAATTCATCAATTATGACCTATTTACTTTGGAAACTCTATTTAAAAGATTAATATAAAGATACTTGGTAATTGGTTAGATAGTTTCCCTTGAAATCTTGTTTCCTCAAATCAATTAAGCTTTATTATGGGATGACATATGCAGGAGTTTCTTGATACAACTTTATAGTGTTTCAATATTCTTAATAAAATTTATTGGGATGGAAATATCGATCATAAGTGAGATATCACCAAGGAATCTGACACAATTATTCATGAATTAATTTTTATGGTACATTCTCTATTTGTATTTGATGATAGGTTTGTTGATAGGTTTATAGTTTTCTATGTGTCTATCAATATTTCTGTGCTTATTAATAGTTCTTCATGTGGCTATTGCTTTTGTTCTTAGGGAGTGAGGCAGGGGACCCCCTTTCGGTTATCATTTTCAATATTGATGAAGACTACATAAGACTTATTATTCTCCTGATGGTCCATGAATGGAATCTTAATGTTATTGAAACTAGAATAGGTTTATCTATTCCTGATGTTATCATTTTTTATCAAGTAGGAAGGGGTAACATTAAAAGGATTTTGGATATCTTTAAACATTATAAACATGTCTCTAGAAAATGGATTAATTTGGCATAATTGAATTTTTATTTTAGATAATGTTTTTCCTAATCTATAAAGAAATACACTATTAGTATTAAAAATATTATTGATGGGTGTCTTCCTTTCCCTTATCATGGAGTTCCTCTTTTTTTGGGGAATACCAAAGGTTTCTTATTTCAATGATATTTCATTATAGGTTCTGAAGAAACATCATACATGGAAAGGAAAATCAATTTTATTGGCTGCAAGAATCAGTCTGGTAAAATATTTTATAACTTCTAAATAGGTTTAATCTTTCATGGTTTATAAATGGACCATTGATCACATTAAAAATATGAACTCTCTAATTAGGAACATTGTTTGAAGTGGAAGTGTTTTAGAGAAAAAATTATTCATTATTCCTTGGAAAATATATTCTCATCCTGTGTAAATTTCAAACATTAGAATTAATAATATTAATAGATTAAATGTTTCTTTACAATATGATTTGACCTATAATATTATTAAATATAATTCTAATAGTCTTAATTTATTGAAATACAGATTTAGAAATAAATTTCAAGATGGAAACTATTCTCATATAGACTCATCTATCTGGACAATTTTGAGGGAGGTTTTTGCTAAGATCATGCTCTATTCGAGATGGCTTACCTTAGTCAACTCCTCTATCAAATTCTTGGTAGAAAACTAGTCAGGTACTCTCATTGTTAATAATAAACTGGTAAATAAAATTAAATATGATTCTAATATTTTTGATGAAATATCACCTAGCTATCTTGAATGACATTCCTTGTTCTATTATGGAACTTATTAATAATTATCAGTTTTTTCCCCGTAATGATATGATAATTTGGTAACCTATTAATTGTGTGTTTATTTTTTGTAGGGCCCTTTGTTAATTTTAGAGTGGTGGATTGAAGAATTTGATGAAATGGCTTATATATTTTTATAAATCCTAGATTATGACTTTTCACTATTGGATTATTTAGAGAGATGATTATAAAAGAATCCCTATTGATGTTTTTGGTGTCTCCCTCTACTCGATCTATATTTTCTGTCATTATAGATTTGAGGATACTAACCACATTATTATTGAATATGCCTTTTCCAAATATCATTATATTACATGGATTAATATTTTCAATCTATTTTTGCCTTATTTGCTGGGTATTTGTGATTTTTTTTACAATGTGGAAATGATGTAAATTAAAATTGGTGGAGGCCCTCCATCTCAACTTTTATCTCTACTATCATCTATTATTAATCCCATGTCGAGGATAACACCCTCAGAGGGGGAGGGTTGAATAAGGGTATAAAATTTTATAATGATTCTTCCTTGATTAAAGATCTTATTCTCCCACCTTGAGGAGCACTTTGATTACTCTCTCCTTTTCCTCTCAATGAGCTATGAAAGTATTAAATTACATGAGGGGTTTTAATTTGTTCACCTGAACTGAGATACATCCAAGGAGCATACACATCAATTTTCATGTACAACAGAAACATTAAAAGTTCACTTCTTTACAAGTGAAATTTTGGAGTAGTCTTCTTGACCCTCCTAGTTTACCACCACAAACATTTTTAAATATCACTACTCTCCCACACCAGGGAAATCACTTCTCCTCATAATAAAACTTTATTATTCAAAAAAAAATTGATATAAATGTTCATCAAAATGGTCTTTCTTATTCAACACAAGAATTGTCGAACTTTCTGAGATAGAATGGATCTCATGAAAAACATATTCTTTTAACTTTAACCTTCCAAATGAGATCTAGAATAAAACTCTATTCTTATTACCTTTATATTATTATTGCCATTCTATAGATCTCTCTCCGCTTTAAATTCTCCTATTTAAATCATCTCTTTAATGTGAATTTCTTCCACATCAATGAAAGAAAGAAATCAATGAATTCAATAAATTACCTAAACATGCCCATTAAATGGAATTTACACTTTCCATAAAAGACAAGGGTTGTCGTAATGCATTTTTCAAATCTTCTGACTCGAATGATGAAATGGGTTGCACCATGGTGTAGTGCAAAAATGTTGGTTTTTTCTAAACACATTAAGCACCACATCGGTAGCCTTATTCTGTAATCCATATTGAATAGATGAAATTTCTATGCACCACAACTATCAACATGACCATTTTGGTACTCTCCATGGCTCATAGGTGAATTCACAGACTACCAAACCTAGTGAAACAATGTGTTCTTTCCCATGTTAGCATTCTTCAACTATAGTCCTTCGATGTATAATAGATGCTCGACCATGACTTCTTCTCAATGGCCTACTATAAAAAAATTGGTTGTATTTCCTTTATCATCACATTTATCATAGCTTTGACCATGATTATATGGTCATGTTGGATTGAAACCCTTCACATCGACCATAACATGTATTATTATAGTGTGTTCATTTTTATTTATACATTTTTCATTGGTGAACTGAAAATCCACCATGGGGGACCACTATAGTGTGGTCTCTTTCCAGTTTTATGTATTGGGAATCTTCATCTCAATATGCCATAAAGAATGGGAGTGATCCCTAAAACCAACCATAGCTTCATACACTATCGCTTATAAATCTTTTAACAGGGAATTTTCCTGGTAGATTTGAAGTCTGGCTTCACCAAATAGGAGAAACTCCTTCCTTCAACTTCCTGTGAAGCATCCTTTATCAAAATTGTCAATAGGCATAACAAAAAAAAGCCTTATGAGAGATTTTTTTCAACCAATATCCCCCATTGGGTTTTCTGAAAACACTCCAAGAACTTATTATTCTACATTTTAAAACACCACTTTCAAGATGTGTACCAATGAGACATTAATCACCAATTCTAACTCCACATGTTCCATGCTCGATGTGAGAAAAAAGAACTGAATGAAAAAAATTTCATAACAACTCACCTTGAATTCTTTCAACAACCACAAACCTCACCTCTAGGTTTTTCATGGATACACTCCCCCCCCCCATTACACTTTTACTCTAATAATAACTTACTTTTGAAAAAAAAATTAACATTTCTCTCCCTTTTTCAGTAAACCCAAAGACAACAATTTTCGGAAAAGTTATCAAGAGAGGGTTATAAACCCAATAATTAGAGGTGATAAACCTAGCATTCACATGAGATTAATCATATGTATTGGGGGTTATTTCCTAGAATTAATTAAATAGATAGATTTATTTTGAATCCAAGAGCTAACAAATGACTCTCCAACACCACTTCGGGTAGTTCCTTCATCAATATGTATACAACTTGATTGTGAGTTGACATATACTCTCATATTGAAATTACTTCCCCCCTCTTCTCCTTTATTAATTTTTTTTATCTCAGTGTTCTTGGTCTATGAAATATGAATGATATTTTTACTAAGATTGGTCACAATTGAGTTTTTTCACATGATTAGAATTGGAGGAATCAAGTCTACACCCAAATCATCATGTTTTTTCTTCATCCAAAGAAAATGAGTGCGTTATTGAGTAGAAATAAGGTATTTAGAATCCATGATTCTTCTGGATAATAAATCCTAATTCCTACTTTTATATGATATTTATGAACACCCTAGATAGAATGCTCTACCTGAAGTTGAATTTCAGTCATCGACTGAACCATCCCAATCTGCATCAGTAAATACCGATAAATTTTTTTCATGAATCCTTCTGATAGAAAAAATAGTAGTCTATCATGTGATGGATATATCATTGAATTATCCTCACAAATATCATGTGTATTTATCTAGGATCACTCTTAATGTGATCATCTTAAAAATTGTAAAATAAAATTTTTGGTCGAGTGGAAGTTAAATAAAGAAAAATCCCAATAATTTTTTGATAGCACGTCACATTGACCTTGTTTACATCTATCATTCTATAGTTTCATTCTTTTATCCACTAGAGTTTCCATTGTATTCAATTCCTACATTAGAAATATTTTTTAAAACCTCATTAGAATATTTAGTTTTAGAGATAAATATCCCATCTATTATTTGAATTACTTCCAAGATATGGAAAAAAATAAAATCTACCAATTAGAGATATCTTGAATTTATGGCCCATGATATCAAAAAAATTCTTGCATTAGTTATATACTGAGATAAAAAATATTATTCCTTCAATATAGATAAACACCATTAGTCACTTCACTTTCTCCATCATGATGTAGAGGTTTTGATCAACCCATCCTCTATGAAAACTAAGCTTTTTTAGATATTGATCTAACTTGAAATACCATGCTCTTAGTTCTTGTTTAATTCCATACAGATCCTTCTTCAATTAATATACTTTTCAATTGTCTTCATTAATGATAAAACTATCCATTTGTTCAATGCAGACTTCCTCTTCATGTAATCCATTCAACAAAGTATATTTTAAGTCCATTTTATATACTTTGAAACTAGTTTGAACTTCCATTGGTATGAATAGACAAATGGTTTCAATTCATTATAGGAGAAAAAAAGTCTCATCAATATTAATTCATTCAATTAGGAATAATCTTTTCCCAAAAAAAGTGATTTATTCTGAATCACCTTTCCATCTTAATTAAGATTATATCAGAACACCCACTTGGTTCTGATAACATTATTTTCAATTGGACTTTGAAAAAATTCACATGTATAATTTGTCACTATTTGATCATGCTCTTCATCCATATCCTTGACCCAAATTTCTTCCATTTTTGTCTCTTTAAATGATTTTGGTTCCATCGAATACAAAAAAGATACCTTCTGTTGAGCCTTCATTATTTTTTTTGAACCAGTTCTTTATGATCTTCAATAATGTTCCCTTTAGTGATTTTATCCCTACTTGTTTATCTGATATTAATCCTACTATATTTTTTGTATGTTTTTCACTATCCAAATTTTTATTAGTCCTTGAAACTCCCCCTAAACCATGTGCTTCCTAATCACTTTTTTCTTTGAAAACTAGTTGGTTGATATGTGAAATATTCTCATGTGTTGATGTTATTTTCTTAATTTTAACCACCACAACATCCTTAATCTTTAAAAAAATCAAGTTTCTTATTGAAGCACTTACAATCTTTTCTCTTTGATGAATATTTGAGAAATACACCTTAATTTCCCAAATAATCAAACCTTTTACTCATTTTCATGTTGAGAATAAAACAAATAATTTCAAGTTCCTAGAAGAACTTGAGTGAAGGGTTCTTTCCATAAAATATTTCATAAATAATTATCCCTTTATTTGGAAATAAAAATACTCTATTTGATATGTACATGGATATAAGAACAAATTTTCTAAATACCATTCTAGAAGGGTCTTTTCTATATGTATTGTTCAGTCCACATTTTTTATTATTCAATTTATTCTTTCCACTTACCCATTTTGTTGGGGTGTTCTAATTGCTCAAAATTGTTGGTGAATTCCATGCTTCTCTAAGTATACCTCAACTTAAGGATTTTTAAATTTGGTCCCATCATTGTTCAAAAAGTAAGAATATTTACACAAAACATCTTTTCATCCCCTCTTTGATAATGAGTTATAAATCTATAAACCTTGGTATTGTGTATAATAGGAATAATCAAAGTTATCCTACTAAAATCATAAAAAAACACATAATAAATTTTGTGCATGTGCCTTTGGGTGAGATTGTCCCACATACATCCACATATACTAGCTCATGCAACCTTGATGTCCTCAAATTATTTATCTTGTTATTCTTTCGATTGATCTTCTCCTTTTGACATGAATCATATAAGTGTGTGTCATCATATATGAGATAGGGAATTTAATGTCCTGCACCATTCTTTACCAATTTCTCTAAATATGTTTGGCATAACTTTCCATGTTGAATATTCCAGGTCCTATTTCCCTATTAAGTAATATACACAAATTTTTATATCCAAGAAGGTATATATTTCCCCTAGTTCTACTTCCCTATAGAATAAGTGAACCATATTTATCTATAATACTACATTTTTTTAAATCCATCACATGCTTGATGTAACACAATTGAATAACATAAAAGAGATTATGACTTATGTAAAGAACATGAACCCAGTAGCCCAGATTCGGTGCCTTAATTTATTACATTAGTACTAATAAATAGTGATCACATCCCAAATGACTGAATAGTTTAATAGCTTTGGATGTAAAGATACATACAACATTATTAAATTACAACTTGGAATGAAATATAACATAAAAACTCCTTTTGAAACATCCTTATTATCCTAGATTATCCTTACATGGAAATCATAATATACATCTTGGAATCCAAGGGAAAAAACATAAGAAATGGGTGAGATCAGACGACTAGTAAGGGTTGGAAATACAATGAAAGATATGACAAATAAAAATAAACTATAAGGAAAGGTGTATAACTAAAATCACATTCCATTAAAACATAATCTTAAGCATAATATTATTGAAATAAAAGATGATAATCACATGAAACTTATACTTACTCGTGGATATTATACTAGTTGAATAATCACGTGGTTTGTCAACAACTCATCTCATAATTTTGGAATGCATAATATAAGACATCATAAACATACCATTAAGGCATTAGCTAAGAAATATATATAAATTGGTAACGCCTTATCCAAAACCCAGTTTAGTTTATCTCATGCAACCTACCAATGCATCAAGGGGGTATATAGGGACCCACCTACCGCTTACTAAGCCCAATGCATTCCTCATATTAAAGGGGTGAAACATAATCATCATATACATTCATATTGAATGTGTCGTCTGAAATATAAATAAATTTCCAAATCAGTAAGCATAATCATAAACTATGCATAGTAATTTTTTGAATGCTAACAAAATAAAAAATTAACATAAACCAGTCAATAAAATATGGAATATGGAATTATAAGAGATCAAACTTAATTTAACATAATATTTGACATAGGGTGTTGACATAGTTGAAAATCATTGAATTTTGTTTATAGAAATACCCATTAATTTGAAATCTTATATTTCTAAAAAAGTCACAACTATAAAAGAAAACATTTTATTTGAATATTACATTTTAAAATTTTATATGATTCTTAAAGTCACTAAGGCATCATGAAAGTGGAATAATATTATTATTCTATATAATTAAAAAATAATTTCTTTAATAAAAATAGTTGTAACTTGAAAAGGTGATTTTTGAAAAGAAAGTCCCTTATCACTTTTAATTAGTTGAACCGTATGCCCAATAAAAGTAATGATCATCAAAAAAACATTAATACCATAAAGATAAATATATTCTTGATATGATATATCAATGGGAAGTATACATACACCATAGACAAGGAATAAGTTTTCAATAATGAATATCTCATAGAAAAAAAAGTGATGAGAACACCCTTACCTTATGTCCAAAAGTGTTTCGCACATGTACCTAATGCCCTAGATAATAAAATTATATTCATAAATTACTTACTTTAGAACATAATAAACATATATTTTATTTTTTAAAATTTTAATTGGTTTATTTATGGTCTTTTTATGGGTTATATTATTTAATTTTTTTGTTCTGGGAGTGTTTTTACATGGTTTTGTGGTTGATTCCCTTGAGTATAAATATGAGGGTTCTTATCATTTGGGAATAAATTCTCTATAATAGAAAATATATAGTGTTAATAAAATTTTAAAATTTTAAATTGAAATATATATCATTTATTTATATGTTATGAGGATGATTCATTAGATAAAATGTTAATGAAAATGATTTAATTTATTTTGATGATTTTTACGACCATCACATACTTATATCATTTTATTTAAATTAATGTATATATTTTGGATATAGAACATTATATAACATATAATATGTACAATAAATTATTTTTTAACCATAATAATGGTTTTATAACTAACCTGGAAGGCCTTAATTAAAAATAAAAACTCGTTGTTAATGAAGGCGGTGAATTGACACATCACAAATGATGTTTTAATTTTTTAAATAACATGAGGGGAGAAGTTGATTGATGAAGGATTATTCCATTAAAATAGTAACATTACAATATATATGATAATAGATTTATCATGCCTCTTTGGATATGCAAGGTGAGAATAGAATAAGAAAAAAAAATAATTTAGAATGAAAGAGGATTTTACCTCTTGAATTTCTTCTCCTTGAGAACCACTTTAAGACACATGGTTTTAAATTTTATTGATAATATAAATTCTAGGATGTTTAGGAGAGGTTTGGTAAGTTAATTGGGTATAATATATACTAGCTTAAAGGCTTAGAAGGTGTGAATATAAGGGGTTGTGAGATGTGGTATTTATAATGGAGGGAGAGGTGTTTTTTTATTATTGTATTCATTAGTTTATTATTTAGGATCAAGACTATCAACAGTGTTAGTTATTATGGTTAAATATAGTAAATAGAGCATGCGAGTTCAAAATACTGAGTTCTAGACTTATCCAAACATCATACATAACTCAAAAATTCATTTATTTACTTAAAATGTTAAATATCATAAATTACTGTATTTCACAAATCACAAAAAATTCAACTATTTTAGAAAAATCTAAAAAATTCACCCTAAAATTTTTTGATGTTTAGAGTCCAAAACTTTACACTATTTTATGAAAAAAAATTTATAAATGAGATATTTGATTTTTTTAAAAATATGATAAATTTAATTTTTAATTAAAATTATCATTTATTCAAAAAATACTGATTTTAAATTTATAACTGATTTTCCTACCCTTTGAAAATTTAATTAAGGTCTTATAAAATTATCTAATAATCATGAAATAACAAAATATTAATTATGAATCTATTTTATGAAAATAAATATTTTTTAAATCAGTATATTAATTATAAAATTATAAGTAAACATTTACATTTCATAAAAATACTAGTAATTAATTTATCATTTTTAGAACATTTATTTAATTTTTCCATTATATAAATATATAGTATATTCATTTATGAGATACCTAAATTTTATTTATACTTTCATAGGTGAATTTACTATTCTAATAACTAAATTACTATTCCTAATGGTCATATTACTTTTCAGACAATCATGTTAATATTTAATAGTATATCATTATTTTAAACTCCGTGTTCCTTGTAACACAAGGCATCAAAGACGTTAAATTTAAAAGGTACATACCATATAATATATTAGGGTATTAGAAATTATCCCCTCAACTAAGAGAACATCATCTGGACTGAGATCTTTGCCTCAAATTTTGGCTTCCGCAGAACCAATAATCTTAAGACCCTCATCATTCCCAAAATGAACAAGACCATCTTAATTGTGATTCATATTCGCAATGAGGTATTCATTTACAATCTTATGTAATGTATATTTTTAAAAAAAAATAGGTTCAAACCAACTTTATTGAAATAAAATAAAGAGAGCCCATTTTGATAATTTTGAATATAAATCTATTGTTCAAGATCCATGAACTCAACTTTTCTATTTCCCATGAGAAAATTTTACAAATATTAGATTTTTCTAAACTTCCTACCATTACCCATGTTAGTGAAGAGCATGTATTCTAAAAATTTGGCTCTATGAACTCTTCTTCTTTTTAAAATAATAAAAATTGTGTTTTGAGTTTCTATCATTTTGGATGAATATTCTAGACTTTTCTTTCTTTAACTTTGAGACATTATTGTTCTCTTTATTATCTTATTTATGCATTATTAAATAATTTTTAACTAAATCCTTGAAAAAAATATCTATTAAAACAAAAATAATGATTAGAAATTATATTTTCCTATTTGGATTAAAGTTTTTACTGAAAAAATATCATGGCTATAGAGCACATATTGTAAGTGTGTTACAAATTTCCATAGAAAAAACTTCTGAACCGAGATGTACATATATAATTGTTGGACCACATGATTTTTAGTCTTTCCATTACTAAAAATATCTACCTTTTTCTAGAGAGTCAATGATTGTGTTTTATAAACAACCACTATTGTATTCTTCTCTTCATCATGCTCCACCACAAATTTTATATTATCTTTGAATCTCCATACATGACAAGTAGGTGGATTATCTTCCTCAAAAATCCCTTTATCTGTGCTTTTTTATGATTATTTAGAATCCCATTTCATCATGTGGGGTTTTAGTAGTCTTTCTTGATCTTCACACTTCTTATTCCAACTCATAACTTTTTCTTCATGATGATCAATCAATTTAACTCTATCTTTGATTGTTTTTTTTTTACAATCAATGATTTGGGTTTTTTATTCCTCTTTAACCATCAGTTAAACTTCCTTTCCCAAATTTCAAAAAATTCTTGATTTTTTTTCAATCTATCAACTCAACTCTATATTTTCTTCTTGTTTTTGTGTGAATATCTTATAATAATGCCCCACTGCATTAGCATTCTTTGTATTTTCTCTACAAACATCAATTTCTTCAAGGGATGCCTCTTGTTATACTTGGATAAAAAATATAATCAGAACTTATTCATTCTCATCATCATTATCATCATCTTTTAGAATATTTTTAATATCCATCATTATATATTCATCCTTTTAATATTTGACTTCTTCTATTTTAATTTCTACGAAAATATTCTTCTTTAGAAAGAAAACTTTTTCTTTCAAAGGATATTTATTGGAAATTCATTATTCATTTCACATATATTTTGAACTTCTTATGATATGACTCTTCATCATCATCTTATTGATGGTTCTTGACACAATTTTCCACAATATTTCCAAGATTTTCACATCAAAAGTAGGTAAGAGGAATCTTTCCCTTGAACTTTCCTCTTCTTTTATTAATTTTATAAGAAAAAATGGCATAACCTCATCAAATTTATCAACATTTTGATTATTATTGATTAAGGGATTCTTCATGGAATTAAAGGCCACTCTCCTTCATCCTTGACTTCTTGTCTTCATCTTTCATCTCATAAAGCACAAGAGTACTATGAAAAGTATCAAGTGATTTTTATTTGGGGTATCTATCTTCTAGAATCAAAACTTTTGGATTTAATCAAGGAAGGAGACTTCTCATGATCCTCTTCATGATCTTATCATATTTTAGATCTTCACCAAGACCTCACATATCTTTAAACATATTTAGATGACCCAAATAGGCATAAACTATCTCATTTGAATTATTAATCAAATATTTATATTTTATCCATAGACCCAGTAACTTTTTTTCTTGTACCATTAAATATCCTTAAAAAATATTTATAAGATTTTCCAACATAATATGAGAGGTTTGGAATTAAATTTCCTTTTTTAAAATAGGATTAGATAGAGAACTTACAAGGAATATATATATTTGGAATCAGCATCCAATTCTCAAAGTTATTTCCCTATAACAGCTCCACTATTTATGTTAGTAGTGATTCCATATATAGTTTTTGCATAGAAATACATGCCCCAAACCTAAAATAGTTTTGCATCCAAATTTTCCAAAATTGGAAATTAATGCCTCCAAATATGAGAATACCTTTATGGTTTTCCATCATCTCCATTATTCCAAGAGATATAAAGGTAAGCCTCCATTTTATACCACTTATTAGTCATTTATAAAAGATTACACCCTAACAAGAGGGGGTTAATTAGGGTATAAAAGTTTAAAATGGTTCTTCCTTCATTAAGGATCTTGTCCTCTAACATTTCAAAACACTTCTATTTTTATCTCCTTACTCTCAGTGATATATGAAAGAAATAAATTGAATAAGATATTTTACTTGATTCACTCACATTGGGATATATCCATCGATCATGCACAGTAATGTGAAAATACACATGAACCACTAAAAGGTCACTACATTACATCTACAAATTTTTATTAGTCTCACTAACCCTCTTGATTCACTACCACAAATATTTTGAAAGATCACTACTCTCCCACATCTTGGAACTCAATGCTCAACATAATGAAACCTTCTTTTTCAAACAGTATTAATATAAATGTTCGCCAGGAATGGTATTTCTTCTTCAACTCAGGAGTTTTTAAACATCCTATGAGATAGTAGATATCATGGAAATACACCTTATTCAACCTTCAACCTTCTAGATGATATCTGTAATGATCCATATTCATCTACCCTTTATATTATTCAATTCATTATGAAGATATTTTTCCCATAACTTTATCCACTTTAAACCATCTAATTATTGTTCATTCCCCCCACATCAATGAATCCACCAAATTATTACATTAAAGAAGACTTGAAACCACCCATTAAATAGAATTTACAATTGCCATTAAATCCAAGGATCATCAAAATGTTTTTTTACTTCTACTAACTCAAACATTGAAATGGTTTACACCGAGATGTGGTGAAAAAATAATTGTTATTTTGCCTCAAATCACTAAGCACCACATGTTTCAAAAATACTGGGAGTCATAAAAAAGAGGATTGTAGATGAAGAAAACACAGAACAAAATAATAATAATAAGAATAAGGAGAAGAAGAATAAGATCATATAAACATCAATTTACATGGTTTGGGAAAAATCCCTACGTCTACGGAGAGGTAGAATCACTTCGCTATGAATTTTGGGACCCCAATTACAAGTATATCTTCGAGTTTATCATAACCAAAACCCTATCTCAAAATGATAAAATAAATAGGATGAAACATTGTTCAACTAATAATATAGAAAGTCCATTATGCTACAGTGAAAGGTGCATGGAAGTATTCAGTAATATAGTGTTTCGGTTACCCAAGTCCAAACTACTACAGTAGATGGTGGAAAGAAGTATACAGAGCTATAGTATGACTATATCTAAATTCTAGGCTTCTACAGCAGTTATAACAAAGTATAAACTACTGTAGTTCCCTTTTTGTGTCATCCAATCAACTCTACTACAGTCCTTCGGAGTTTCTATAGTGCCCCAAAAATTTTGCACATAGGCCTTTGGCCCTTGGACCCCTAGAGCAGGGGTGGATTTCCCCCTGAAACCCCAACTGAGCTCACTGTAGAGATCTACCCATGAAATTTATAGCCTGATACATAGTATGGGTCGCAATAATTCGACCCAAGATCATCTAAATAGATTAGGCTACACCAATCCAACACTACACCCATATCCTATTTTTGAAGATATTTTTCATAGGTGTACTTTCTCCACACCAAAACCTTTAACCTGACCATAGTGAGACTCCATGTGGATTAAAAGTGGGTTTTCATACCACCACGCCTATTGAAACAACATGAACTCACATGTATTAGCCTCCTCCAATTATAAGAATTTAATGTAGAATAGATTCTCACCCATTACTTCTTCTCCATGGCCTGGTACAAAAAATGGGTTTATCTCCTCCACAAATGTATATACCACAACTTGCATCATTATCATCTACATGTGTTGGATTACAACCCTACATATCAACCGTGCAGTGTCTTACTACAATGTGTTCATTCTTCATGGGCCATTTTTCACAAGTGCACTAGAACTCTAGAATAAGTACTAATATGGAACAGTCTATTTTTAGATTATCATATTGGTCCTCTTCATCTCAACACTCCATATGGAATGGGAATATTCACTACCTCCAGTCATAGCTACCTAAACTATGGTCTGGAAAACATTCAACAGGGTGTGTTCCTTGTCATTTTAAAACCATGATTCACCAAACATGAGAAACTATAGCAACCCTAACCTTTTAAAAATATCATTATATTATTTTAAGCAAAATTAACCATCAAATTAAAATCTAAGTATCATAAATTCTATTGTCTAGGAGATTAGTTACATAATTAAACATCATGATTACAAAATATACAACTTTTATTTAATATTCATAAGGATCTCATTACTTTCAATGAAAACTTAAATATTTATAGGATATCCTTGGGGAATACATGAACAAAGGGGTGAGATAAAAATCCTAGTAAGTAAATAAACATTAAAATAAACTTTAGAACATGGGTTATATGGAATAACAAAATGATATAAAAAGGAATGTAACATGATTAAATATATGGAATCATAACATGTAGAACATGTGATCATATAATACTGGAATAATATTAATATGAAATCAATATAAAACATGAGTTTATCATGATACAAGGCTCATTGCACATAGAGGACCATGATTCAAGGATAACCACCTAGATCGTTACACATAGAGCACGAGTCAAGGTTAACCACCAAGATCGTTGCATGTGACGTCTCATGAGACTCAACATTACCCAATACATTAGACCACTATATAGGAACACTCATCATGACATGTTCATGAATATGTGTGTCACATTAATAATCATACATAATGAATCAATTATAATATAAGGGATTCTCATGGTAAGAATTGAGTATTATAACACTAGAAGAAAATGATCATATACCCACAGTTCAAAACTATGGGTATATACCCCAAAACCATGGGTATAGGCTATACCCATGGTTTGGGGAAATGTGGTCGTTGGTGGAATTGGTATAGTTCCACGACCTATACCCACGATTTGGAAAAACTGTGGGTATAGTTTTTTCTACCGTGTCATAAATCTATACCCACGGTTTGGAAACCGTGGGTATAACATATTTTACAAAATAGCAGCCCACGAGATTCGATCTCGCGGCCACTTCTCCATTCATGAGAGGCCTTACCACTACCCCATCACCACATATATTTATGTATATATATTATTAAATATATCTATCTAAACCGTGGGTATAGAGGAATAAACCATGGGTATAGAACTCCCACCAAATTGTTTTTGTTCCCGCGCACAAGCGGGAAACCTATACCCATGATTTTTCAAAATAGTGGGTATATTTTTTTTATCCAAATACTATACCCATAGTTTTGGGGGAAACTGTGGGTATAGGTCACCATATCCCCATGGTTTTGGGCAAACCGTGGGTATAGGAATTTTTGGATACCCTATACCCACAGTTTGGAGAAAACTGTGGGTATAGGGTAGCTTATGCACACAGTTTGGGGAAACCATGGGTATAGGCTATAAAAAATTTCCTATACCCAAGGTTTTTTCAAAACCGTGGGGATAGGGTGACCTATACCCACGGTTTTTCCCAAAACTGTGGGTATAGGTCCATTTTTCAGTAGTGTAATGTCAAAAGGAACAATATAAGGTAATATCATAATGGTGTACTTGAAATAAATGATTTAAATAGTAAATAGACATTAATAATGGAAAATTGAAACAAATAATGATAATTTATGTCAAAATTAAGTGAATACATGTAAATATAGTGTTTAATAAACCTTATAAATAAAACATTTTAGTGTGGTTTAAAGAAAATACTAAAGATTCGTTAAAAGAGAAAAGGAATAATTGTCTGTAAAAAATAAGAAATTAAAAAACATATATATTAATGAAAAATGAATTATTTTATTAAAATATTTGTGGATTAAAAATGTTATTGAGTTCACTTTAAAATGGATAGGAAATCCATAACTTCCCTTGAAAAGGGATTTATTTTCAGCAAAATTTGAGAAGAGAACCTTATTAAAACTTTTATTACCCTAGAAAAGAGAGATGGTATGATATGGATTAATGATTTTAGAATATAAAAACAGAATTTTTAATATGTACATAAAAATAAATAATAGTTTTAATTGGTAAATAGAGATAAAACATAACCAGAAAAAATATGGAAGTTCAAAAAGGGTCCCTTACTATATTTCTAAAAACATTATGCACTTAATCTTAATTTCCTGAATAATAATATTAAATTACATAATTAATAATTCTATAACCATTTCATTATATAATTTATCTATTATAACTTTATTAATTTCATTTATTTCCTTTTTTATAAGTTATAATGTTCAATTTCATCACTCTAGAGTGCTCATTTTATTTGTTTTCATAATTGGTTCGCTTGTATAAGAGTATAGAAATTCATATAAAATGGAAATAGAAATAAAGAATTGATGTTATATGTTATTAAATAAAATTAATAATATTAAATGATCATATATTTTATTTGGTTATTTTAGGTGAGGATGAATCATTATATAAGATCTTGGTGATAATCGTTTGGATTATTTTGGGAAATTTTCACTCACAATAAACTTGTTTTGTTTTATTATTTAAAATCATGTGTATATAATGATTCAAGAAAATTACTTAGGATGTAATAAATATATTATAATTTTTTTAACCATAAAAATGTTTTTATTACAATCCTTGATTTTGTTAATCGGAAATGAAATTTTTCCATCTTTGTAAGGAGATAAATTAACACATCACGAACGACATATTCATTTTTATAATAAAAGGAAGAGGAGAGGCATTTAATAATGGATTATCCCATTAGAATAATAAATTTATAGTATATGTGAGGTAATGGATTTATCATTCCATTTGTATGATATGTGGTGAGAAGATAATAATAAAATAACTTGAAAGGAAATTAAAAGAAAAGGAAAGAGGAATTTACCTCTTCAATTTATCCCCATTGAAAACCTCGTTATGGAAATGGTTTTGGTATTTTGATGAGACCAAGAGCTCCTGGATGTGGGGGATAGGTTTGGGAATATTATTTAGAATTATTTTTACAAGTCTCAAATCTCTGAAGGTGTGAGGAGAATAGGTTGTGAGTGGTGGTATTTATAGTGGAGGAGAGGGGTGTTTTCTAATTATTTTATTTATTAGTTTATTGTTTTTCTCAAGATAAGAAATAGGGTTGATTATTGTAAATAAATATAGTAATTAGATCATAAATTTTCTAACCAATGTTTCTTAAATCATCCATGACTCAATGAATATTTTATTTAACTTATAATGTATATATACAGTAAATTACTGTATTTTACTATTCACCAAAAATTCAAGTATTTCAAAAAAATCCCAAAAATTTAGACAAAACATTATTTTATGTGTAGATTTAAATAATGAAAATAATTTTATGAAAATAATTTTCTATATATGAAGAATTAAATTTATAATTAAAATCATCATTTACTTATAAAATAAAGATTTTAAAATTATAACCGATTTTATAAAACTTTGGATAATTAGTTAAGGTCTCATAAAATTATCTTTAAATTAATGAATGAAAAATATTAATATATTAATTAATTTTTTGAAATTAAATTTTCTTTAATTTATTAAATTAATCATAAAATTTTAGTTAAAAATTTATGACTTACAAAAATACCTACCCTTAGTTAATAATTTTTAAAACATTTATTTACTTATACTATGATATAATTATATAATATTTCCGTTTATAAGATACCTAAATTTTATTTATACTTCCACGGGTGAGGTTACTATTCTATTAGTTAGTTAACTATTAATAAGGGTCATATTACTATTCCAATTTCAAGTTACCATTTCATCGATAAAGGTTCCTTAACTTCTAGAAATACCTGTTGTTTTATTCGTTCTTCATTTATAATGTTTTTTTTTTTGTATTCTTAATGTGATTTTATGTGATTATAATTTATGACATAATTATAATAAGGGAATTTCCATTGATAAAATTTCAATTCCTTACATTCTTCCCCCCTTATTAAATTTCTCCCTAAAAAGTTTGTTTTACATACTATAGGGAAAATAGGTGAGGGTAATTATCATTCATTCTTTCCTCTGGTTCCCATGTTTCCATTTCACATTTATGATTCTACCATAATACATTGACCAGGTGAGTAGTCATGTTGCGTAGAACTTTATCTCCACTGTCCAAGATCTTCACTGGCTACTCCATGTAAGAGATAATGTTCTCAAATTGTTCCACCTTTGAATTTAGTACATGTGACGGATCCAGTATGTACTTCCTTAAGAGGGATACATGGAATGCATCATATACTTGAGACATGGTTGGTGAAAGTGCTAGTCGATAAGCCACATCTCTGACATGATCAAGAATCTCTATGAGGACGATGTAACTGGGAATTAGCCTTCCATTATTCCCAAATCTCATGATCATATTCCATGGATATATGTGGATGAATACCATGTCTCCAACCTTAAACTCAGGGTCACATTTTGGATTTTCTACAGAGCTCTTTTATTGACTTTGGGCTTCCTTAATGTGTTGTTGAATATTTTTCACCTTTTCCACTATTTCATCAACCATTTTAGGTCTTGTCAGCTTATGTTCATCAACCCCATCTAGCATTATAGTGTTATACATCATTTACTATAAAGTTTATTATATGGATCCATTTGGATACTTGAGTGGAAACTATTATTGTAGTTTAATTTGATTAGTGTAATATGTTAGTCTCATCCTCCTTTTAATTCTATAAAACACTCTATCAAAATTTCTTTCAGTGTTTGAATAGTTCGCTTATATTTTCCATCAGTTTAAAGATGCTAGTCTGTACTAAAATTCATATTCGTTCTTAGAGCATGTTTGAGACTTTTCCAAAATATAGAGGTGAATCTTAGATCTTGATAGGATATAATCAATAGTGGTACTCCATACAGCCTTACCACTTCTTTAACGTATATTTGTTCAAGTTAATATAGTGAGAAGTCCTATTAAATTAAGATAAAGTTATCTTTCTTTGTAAGATGATCCACAACAACACATATAGCATTGTTTCCTTTGGATATATTTGGAAGTCCAGAAACAAATTCCACGGTAATGTTCTCCCACATCTATATTGGTAGGGGTAGTGGTTGCATCATCCCCTTAGACATTTGACTTTCATATTTAACTTTTCAATATACTAGGCACATTGATGTATATTTAGTGATTTTCTTATTCATATTGTCCCACAAATAGTTCTCTCAGAGATATTGATACATCTTTGTTCTCCCTGGATGAATAGAGAAGGTTCCATTATATTCGTTATTCAGAATCTATTTCTTTATAAATAGATTAGATGGTTCCCATAGTCGTGACCCAAATCTCATGAATTCTTCCTCATCCATTTTGAACTCTGAGGATTTCCCATTTATCATGGCTTCCACCTTCTTCTGAATTTCCACATCATTTTATTGATCTTTCTTTATTTTCTCCATAAGGTATGGTTCAACAATAATTTGAGAAAGGATTGAATATATACCTTCCTTAATGATTCCAATGTCCATACTTTGAAGGTATAATAATATTGGATCCTTGTCAATTATAATCATAGATAAAGATACAGGATCCTTTCTACATAGAGCATCTATAACCTTATTTTCTTTACGAGGATAGTAGTGGATTGATCAGTCATAATCCTTGATGAACTATGACAATCAATACTATTTCATATTAAGATAATTCTTCATGAACATATATTTGAGACTCTTGTGATTAGTATATATCTCACACTTATCCCCATATATAAAATTCTTCCAAATTTTCAATGAAAGGATCACATCTTCCAACTCCAGATCATATGTGGGATAGTTTTTCTCATGAATTTTCAATTGTCTTGATGTATAGGCTATCACTTTATCATTTTTCATTAGTAAACAGCCTAATCCATTCTTTTAATAATCAATGTACACCACAAATAGTTCCCCACCTGATGGTAGTGTGAGAAATGGTGTAGTGATAAGCCTCTTTTTCAACTCTTTAAAGAATCCTTTACATTCACTAGTCCAGACAAACTTTTCTCTCTTTCTAGTCATCTTGGTTAGTGGGTTTTAAAATCATGATAATTTCTTCAAAAATCTCCAGTAATACCAAGCTAGACCCAAGAATCTATGGATCTCTATCACTGATATTGTCCTGGGATACTCTTCGATTGACTTTGTCCTGGAAGGGTCCACAGATATCCCTTTTCTGGTGATTACATGCCCCAAGATTGATATTTCCTCCATCCATAACTCACAATTAATATAATTTGCAAAAAATTTGTACCATATCAATTTCTTTATCACAATATTCAAATGCTCCTCATGTTACTCATTTCTCATGTAGTATATTAGAATATCATCAATAAATACTACCAAAAATTTATCAAGTTGATCTCTAAATACATTATTCATTTAGTCCATGATAATTTTTGAAGAATTAGTGAGTTTGAAGGGAATCACTATAAAATCATAGTGTCTTTACCTCATTCAAAAGGCATACTTGGGAATATATTCTTTCTTCACTATTGATTACTGATATCCTAGCCAAAGTTCAACCATAGAGAAATAATTGGCCCCACATAGTTGATTGAACAATTAATCTATCTATACCAAGGGATACTTATTCTTTATCATGATGTTATTGAGCTCACGAAAATCAATGTAGATACACATTTATCCATCTTTCTTCTTGATAAAGAGGACTGGTGCACCCCATGGTGAAGCTCTCATGAATATAAAACCCTTGTCTAGAGTCTTCTATAGATACTTCTTCGGTTATTCAAGCTCGATAGTGTCCATTTGATAAAGTTTCTTTGATATTAAAAATCATCCAGGAATTAGTTGAATTGATAACTCCACCTCTAGATATAGAGGAAGACTAGCCAATTCATTGGGGAACACATCAGTGAAGTACCTCACAATGGGTATGTCTTCGAGCATGATTTTTTCCTATGTATTAATAATTTTATATAGATATAATTGACTATAAGGAAAAAATTTACAAACATGAGGTAATGATTTTAAAATAGATTCATCCTCTTCCTTACACTTGTATAGAATTGGAGGATGCATCAGGATGTAATGTGTAATCTACCTTTCCCAATAGTTGATGTTGGATTTATATATAGGAGGTTTAGTCTGTAAACATTTATTAGGGATGAGTTAAAAACTTTGGATGCAATAATTTCCCCATTTGTTGTTCTCACAGATAACACAACCTCCAAATTTTGAGGCGATGTTTGAATCATTCTAGAAAACAAGACTGATATGAAATAATGTGTAGAACTATAATTAAGTAGTATGTTCATTATTCTTGAATGAATGGTCAGCATACCTATCACCACATCATTTTTGGGTTCCACCTTAGCAGTGGTGATAGCATATGACCTTCCATACTACCATAGATGTTGTTGTTGGTTTCCACAAACAACCCTTGGATTAGGGAAATGGTTCACACAATGACCATGTTTCTTATAGTTATAAAATTTAACTATAGGCTAAGTGTTGATATAAACCTTCCCTTATTCTTCCACATTAGTGTGATTCTTTATATCCCTTCAAAAGTTATTAACTAGATGCCCCATTATTCCTCATTTGAATCATTTCCTAGTTCCCTTTAGATAGTTCTCCTAATTATTCTTCCTGTAATTTTGATAAGTTAGATATTGTGTTTTCTTTCTATCATGAAATTTATCTACTAATACACCCATAATAGACTCCATTTTCCTCTTTTTTTCACTGGACCCATGAGACCACAGAGATTCTCTAATCTCCATTTCAAACTTTAGGGCACAATGAAAAATCTCTTCGTAGCTATCAAAGTCTCGAATCACCATCTCTTTTCATAGAATTGGATATAGTCTTCTAAATAATCAATCCACCTTAATTTTAGTATTCATGACAAAGTCAGAGGCATATCTTTTAAGCCTTATAAAGTTTACCTCAGATGAACTGATAGACCCATATTCCTTCTACTTCAGTCCGAGGAATTTCCATTCCTATATTTAGATGGTGGGTTAGGGGAAAATATTTATTGAAAAATATTTTATTAAACACTCCCATTATAAGGAATCAATTTACTCCTTGGACTTCATGTTTTTGATCAGTGTCCCCCACTGATCAGATTCCCCATCAAAACGATAGACTGCCAGCACAACTTTCTCTTCTACTGAGTACTTGAGGATAGATAATATCTATTCAATAGAGTTAATACATTATTCAATGAGGATGGGTTCAGAAGATCCACATAAATTGGGAGGCCTTTTCCATATTAATTATTCGATAAAAACTTTATCACTCTAAGTAGAAGGAGGTAATTCCACACGATTCAAGTTATTATTCATAACTTGATCCAGTTGAGCAAGTATTTTCATGAAGTTTTGAGCACCTGTTCCCATCATATTTGGAATATCATTATAGAGATCATCACATTTCCTATCACATTGATTGTTGGCATGATTTCTTCTTTTACCATAATTTAACTATGAAAAATAAAGTACAATTAGTGTGGCAGGAAGACTTAACTAATCAACATAATAAAAGGAAACATTGAATATAAAAGTATAAAATTGTAAAGGAAAAGTATATCCTAACTTGTGATTCAATAGGTTTAAATCTAGTTTATCCATGATCTTTTTCCTAACATATATTCTTTTGCACATTTTTTGTTCCCTTAATAATGTTTTTTAATGATCTTATGAATTTACCAAATCATATCCCCCAGGAGTGTCGAACTAGGTGTGCAGTAAGGCATGTTCTCATGTACCAGGTAACCCTGAGTCATGCCCTTAACACCTTTCAAGAGTTTTTACACCTGGGAACATTTTTTCCATAACCATTTAAACTTTTTGTATCTAGATAGGGATGTATTTTCTTGATAACCCACTTAATCTAAACCAACTAAAATTTAGGTATGTTTCCTTATACATAGTCTTATCCTTACGATTCATAATAAAGTGCTTTATTACTAATCTCTATAAATAACTATATCTCCCTATAATATCAAATATATAGACCCTAACCTTTTACACATATAATTACATGATTTTAAGTATAATTTACCATCAAATTACAAGTCAAGGATCATAAAGTCTACTATCTTAGAGATTTGGTACATAAATAAAAATCAAGATTCCAAAATAAAACAACTTTTATTTAATCTTTATAAAGATATCACAACTTCTATTGATTCCTTATATATTCATAGGATATTGTAGGGGAATACATGAACAAATGGGTGAGCTAAAAATCCCAGTAAGAAAAAAAACATTAAAATAAATCTTAGCACATGGGTTATAAGGCGTAATATAATGATATAAAAAGTCATAGAACGTGATTAGACATATGGAATCATAACATATAGATCATGGGATCATATAATAATGGAATCATAGTAATTTGGAAGAAACATAAAACATAGAATTATAATTATTTAACTCTCAATGAACATATAGGAGCATGATTCAAAGCTAACCACCCATACCATTGCACATAGAGCACGAGTCAAGGCTAACCACCTAGACTGTTGTACACAATGTCTCATGAGACTAAAATTACACAATTAATTGTAGTTATATCTAGGTTCATGAATTATAACATGTTCATGAATTTGTGTGACACATGAATAATCATAAAAAATGAATCAAACACAAAAATATGGGTTACCCATGGTATTAATTGGGTATTATAATCATATGAAAAGGCATAACATAAAGGAATATCATAATGGTGTCCATGAAAGAAAGAATTTAAACCATAAATTGAAATTAATAAGGAAAATAAGCATAAATAATGATAATTTTCTTCATAATAAAGTGAATACATTTAAAAATAGTTTTTAAGGAACTTTAGTGATAAAACATTTTAGTGCGGTTTAAGGAAAATACTAATGATTCTTTAAAATGAAAAAGGCCTAATTGTTTTTATAAAATTTGAAATGAACCAAGAAATATTTTAATGATAAATTGAGTTATTTTAGTAAAAATATATTGGATTAATACATATTATATAGTGCACTTGAAAATGTGTAAGAAATTGGGAAGTTCCTTGAATCGGGTTTTCTTTTCGGGAAGATTTGAGGATGGAACCAAATTAAAACATGTATTAACATGTAAAATAATGATGATATGATCTGGATAAATTAGTTTTGAAAATATAAATATAATTTATAATAATTAAATAAAAATAAAGAAGATTATACTGTGTAAAAAGAGAGAAAACGTAACCTGAAGGAAATATGGAGGTTCAGAAAGGATCCCTTAACTTATGTCTAAAATGGTTCTGAACATGATCTTAATTTATAGAATAATAAAATTATATTTATTAAATAATAATTCCAGAACCTTTTATACATATAATTGATTTATTATAATTTTATTAATTTCATTTATGATCTTTCTGATGAGTTATAGTGTTCAATTTCATCGTTCAAGAGTGCTTATTTTCATGGTTTTCATAATCAGTTCACCTGTATAAGAGTATGGATGTTCATGTAAAATTGAAATAGAAATAAAAAATTGAAGTTATAAGTTATTAATAAATATAAATAATTTTAAATTTTCATATAATTCATTTGTATTTTGGTGAGGATGAATCATTAGATAAAATATTGGTCATAATCATTTGGATTATTCTGGGTGGTTTTCGCTCACAAAAAATTGTTTTGTTTTATTGTTTAAAATATAATGTATATAATGATTAGAGAAAATTACATGGGATTTAATACATATATTAAAAAAATTAACCATAAAAATGGTTTTATTTCTATCCTTTAAGGCGTTAATGGGATATAAAAATTTATCATTCTTAATGGTGATAAATTAACACCTCAAGAATAATGATTTAATTTTTATAATAAAATGGAGAGGAGATGGGTTTAATGATGGATTATCCCATTAGAATAGTAAAATTTTATTATATTTGTGTTACTGGAGTCATCATACCATTTTTATGAGAGGATTTGGGGAGATAATAGAAAAATAATTTCAAAAAAATTAAAAGAAAAGGAAATATGAATTTACCTCTTGAATTTTTTCTCCTTAAAAACCTCCTTATGGAAAAGGTTATGGTATTTTGAGAAGACAAAGAGATACTAAACATAAGTGATAGGTTTGGGAAGAGAATTGTATAGAATTCGGAAAAGTCTCAAAGCTTTTAAGGTGTGAGGAGAAGATGTGGCGAGGGGTGGTATTTATAGTTGAGGAGAGGGGTATTTTATCATTATTTTATTCATTAGTTGATTATTTTTCTCCACACAAGAAATAGTGTTGATTCATGAGACTAAATATAGTAATTATATCATGTGAGTTCTAACCAATGGTATTTAAATCTTCTATGACTCAAGTAATATTGTATTTAACTTATAATGTATATATACAGTAAATTTCTATATTTTACTGTTCACCAAAAATTCATGTATTTCTGAAAAATCCCAAAAAAATCACCATAACCATTATTCAAAATATATAATTAAAATATTAAATTCATTTTATGTAAACAAGTTTTTAAATATGTTACATTTAATTTTAAATTAAAAACATCATTTAATTGGAAAATACCGATTTTAATATTATAATTGATTTTATAACACTTCAGAAATTTAATTAAGGTCCCATAAAATTATCACAAAATAATAAGACAAAAAAATATTAATTTATGAATTCATTTTATAAAAATAAATTTTTTTTAATTATTATATTAATCATAAAAGTTTAGTTAAATATTTATAACTTACAAAAATACATACACTTAATTAATACTTTTTAAAACATTTATTTACTTATAAAATGATATAATTATATAATATTTCCATTTATAAGATACCTAAATTTGATTCATACTTCCATGGGTGAGGTTACTATTCTATTGGTCAGTTTATTATCCATAAGGGTCATATTACTATTCCAAAGGTCAAGTTACTATTTCATTATTAAAGGTTTCTTTAATTCTAGAAATACAACTTTTTTTATTCATTCTTCATTTATGATGTTTATATTGAGTTATTAATGTGACTTTATATGATTATACTATATGACATAATTATATTAATTAATTTCCATTGATAAAATTTTATTTCATTACAAAAACTCCTTCCCTCGACTTCTCATGAAGCATCCTTCATCAAACATGTCAACAAACACAATATAAAAATCTGTAAGAGGGTTTTTTTGCTAAAATATTCAATATCAGAGAGAACAATTCTTTACATCTTGGGTTTGTTGATAATACCATCTATGACTATTTTGTTCTAAAAAAATTGTATTACTGGTAATTACAGACCTTATAAAGGCATTGTGGGTATCATCTAGCAGCCTCCACTAGTTTTCTAGTTAAAAATCAATACAGATGGTGCTAATAGAAGAAACCAAAGCGGTATGGGATGTAGAGAAGTGTTCATAACTCACTCAAGTGATATAATTGGCACCATCTTCACCCCTTGTGGGTATGAATATTCATTATAAAATGAGATAATAAGGTATATCCATGAAGGACCCTAGAACACTATGAGAGGGGGTGAATCAGGGTGTCAACTTTTTCTATTTTTTACTGGATCTTATTCTCATGTTGGTTGGAACCTTTTTATACAAGTATGATGGATATAAGAAGTAATTAAATCATTCACATGTAGAAGGACATCACAACACTTTTTATTTGGTTCACCACTATGGGATATGTCCAGAGAGCATACACCGAAAGGTTTCCGATCATACCTAATTCCACTAATATTCACTAGCTGTGGATTACAAAGATTCGGGCATAGTTACTCTGTCCCAAGCACACTACATAAATTTCAAGTATTTCTCAATTCTTCCCTCAGATCACTTCTATAGACTCTCCCTTGATCACTTACTTGGTAGAGGTCTCACTCAGTTTATCGACTTTAAGGTCTCTTCAATATATTGGAATGAAAGTCTTAGTCTCTGTTCAGCATGAGACATTGCTTTCATTGAAATCATGAATTGATGATCTATTATATTTAGTTATTTCCTTTAGTGCAATTACTGAATTTACTAAAACTTCTTCTTCTTTTTTATAGAATCACATACTTCCTTTATGATTATTTTTCTTTGGGAAACTATCCCTGATTCTACAGACTATCTCTGATATGCCTACCACTCATGCTTCGTGCACTGCACCTGCTCTGCGTACCATGCCTGCTCTGCATACCGTGTCTACTCCTCGTACCGCTCCTTCTCCATGTACTGAACCTGTTCTGCGCACCGGGCCCACATTGCACTTGATCCACACATGGCACCTACTCCGCGCACCATGTTTTCCCCATGGACATCTCCTGCTCTACACATTGTGCCTGCTTCATGCACTTCCTCCATAGACCACCTCCACATATTGCCTCTGTGTACCGCCTCTTCGTACGACCTCTATGTACAGCCTCTGTGTACCATCTATGTGTACCTCCTCTACGTATCACCTTCACATACTGCCTCTTCATACCTCATTGGTTTACCATTTCTTCCTTCCGCTAACTTCTTCTTTAAATTTAGTGAATTATTTTTTCTCCTCAATACCACTTTTTCATATGCAAAATATCTTTCACGGACTGCTTCTTCAAATTTCTTGAACTATTTCATCTTTCACATACCACTTCTTCCTACATAGAGCCTATATCACGTACTAATTTCGGACTTAACTGAGTTCTTCCAGAATGATGATATTTTCTTATCGAATTCATTCTACCTTAATGATCGGATTAGAACTCTTTATATAAGAAAATAACTCTATAAATTTCGCTAATTCATTTTACACAAATTTTCAATGTGGAAAAAACTTCATCGTATACCGAAATCCAACCGTATACTGTAAGCCTCCACTTTGTACTGAAATCCACTAAACTGTGAAACTTTTTTATGTATCGTTAACTTTTAGAATATCTTAAGTTATAGGTTTGCGTGTTGTATCTCTTCTTCCAATGAAGATCCATATAACATACTAAAACTCTTCACTAAAAATCATCTCTTCAAACCATTTTCAGTTCTTCGCACCACTCTGCATACCCTTCCCGCTTCCAGGTACGCGGCAACGAACCATTCCGGGAACATGGTATGTGGTCCATGCTCTAAGGTACATGGTTTTCTTCATTTTCATATTTCCATCGCCATTATGCATTTCATTCACTCCTGTGTATAAATCCTTCCATTTCTAAAAACAAAAATACAGATTTGGAGTTCCAAAAATTTGAAAAATTTTGGGAAACGGCACCACCATAAATATCTTCTTCGACAAGAACACTCATGATTCGGTAAGAACACTCATGATTATTCAGTGTCATCTAGCTTCTTCAACAGTCAAAAACTTTCATCATGAACTCCTTACACCATGATATATACTCTTTGAATGATCAGTTTCAGCATCGTCAGATTCTTCGGGGAAAGTACTGCAACTTCCAGGTCTTCCAGCAACATCAGTCTTTCCAGTCAACACTGAATATGACTAGTATTATCCTCTCATATTTGTATGATCATTCTTAAATTTTCAAATCTACACATGATCTCTCATACAATGATGCACATCTATTTAAGAAGGCTCTTTCATGGTCTCTTTGAATAGTGAGATAATGCATAATCACTTTATAACTTCAAGCCATTCAACACTCTAGGAGATGGTTTCGTTATTGTAGAAAATGTATCACCATTGACACATGTACTTTGAACATAAGTTCAGTTCAACAATCATCTAAATTACTATTTTCAATAAATTTGGAGTTCCTCTTCATCTCTTTCTTCTTTTTGACCTTCATTAACAACTATTAACAACAAATACAACCTTATACACAACGTTTCTCCACCAATCTAAGCGGTTTGAATTTTGAAGCTCAAGGGATAGAGAAAGTTATAGATCAAAACTGATCTGACTATTATAGTTTAGGTTCTTTAATGTGGGAAGGATCATTCAATATTCTTGACTACATTATATATAAATATATATATATAATTTTATTTTTATGTTTTTAAGGGGTTGTGTATTTTTATTAACTTATTTAATTTGTTTGAAAGTTGAATATTTTTTTTTAAATTTTGGATTTTATATTTTACTTTATTTGTAACGCCCCGACCCTAATTACCTAGAGTCGGTGCATTATTACATAACATTGGCATGATCACGAGAAAGATCAAGTCTCGAAAGACCGATTAGTTTAGTAGCCTTGGAATAACTAGATACATCCATAAATTTTTACATTACATCATAAAAAAAACATCTTGTCTTCATATCCCCTCATACTATCCCTGCAGGTCATTCATAAATTACTTCTTCATAATCCTGGGAAAAATAAAACATTGAAAAGGGGTGAGCTCGGATGCTCAGTAAGGATAACATTATAGCAGAAGCCTTCATAAATAATCATAAACACTTAAGGAAATTTATAACTAAAACAAAAGCCTTTTAAACTTGAACTTCAGCATAAAATGGCAAAGGTAAAATGAAATAATGCCATTTACTTACTCACATGGATATTCTACTAGTCGAATGATCACATGCAATATCAATAACCACTTTCATAATGATGAAATGCATAATGCTAAACTTTAATTTCTTTTCAAGGCCTCGTCCCAAGACCTTGGGGCTAACTGTAACCGGAACCCAACCCGGAGTGCCTCTAATAACCGGACACCAACCCGGAGTGCCTCTAATAACCGGACACCAACCCGGAGTGCCTCTAATAACCGGAGACCAAACCGGAGGTCTTACTTTTACCAGTCCCTAACCTGGAGGGCTTACTTTTACCAGTCCCCAACCTAGAGGGCTTACTTTAACCAGTCCCCAACCTGGAACATACTTGTCCAACACATTCATATGAAGTAAATGTTGAAATATAACATAAACATTCTTATTGGAACTAACATACGAAATGTAAATACTTTACTCATAAACCATGAATGCTATAAAAATAACACATCCACAGTCAAACATAACTCATTCGATATAATATGGAAGACTGTATTGTATCACATTAACCTCAATCAAGAATAATGAAGGATGTTGACATAGATGAAAATAATCATCAAAACAATTTGAGAGAAATATCCCCCTTTTCTTGAAATCATTCAAAAGTCACGATATTTGTCAAGAATCCATTTAAAATAGATTTTTGAATCAAAGTGTCCCATACCACTTTGAAACTTTTAAAAGGAGTTTTGATTTTAAAACTTTAATGTCCATATAAATAAATCCTTAAAACCATTTTTAAAACATGGACATTAATGAGCAAGATTTAGAAGAATAAGTCTTTAAAATATTTAAAAATGGTATTTTAGTTAGAGATTCTAACCAAAAGAGACACTTGAATACAAATAATTGAGGTAATAAAAACTTTGTAATATCATGAGAATAAAGGGATTCATGATATACTATGTCAAAGTACATTATATACACCACATAAAAGTGATTTGGTGTATATCAACAAAGAAGTCTCAATGGAATGTAAATTGAGATGAAATCTCTCATAAAGGTCGTATCCTTAGGTTAAGGATAAATCAACGACATAATTATGTGTGACAAATATAAATACACTAAATATGATTGGATATTTAGTGTAAAACAATCAAAGGATATTCACACATATTCTTGTAAAAACAACACCAACGAATTGGATGTTTAACTCAACAAATGGTGAATGAGTTAAAATTACTCTTATCAAATTCATATCAATGAATTGAGAATTACCAATGAGTGATTATGTGTATCAAACTTATATCCACAGGAAGGGGAGTGGAAATTATGACATAATCAAATGAATAGTGATTCCACACATAATCATGGAGTAATATAATCAATGAAATATGCGTAAAGCCAAATGAGTGGGAATTGAAATCTCAAATTCCCTTACCGATTAGGTAACATACGAAACATACACCAATGAAAGAAGTATCATACCATGATGATGTAAATACCCATAAATTAAAGTATATTACACAATGAATACAATCATGGGTAGTACACATACACCACATGCAATAATTAAGTGGTGATCAATGGAAATCTCACGAAATTAAAAGTGAGATAAGAAACCCCTTACCACGTTAATCAACTGAGTCGTATGGCCAAAATTTAATAACCAACAAATGATTTACATAATAACATGAATATAAATATAATCATGAATATATATCAAATGGTAGTACACAATACACCACTTTCAATAATTTAGTGGCGAAAAATGGAAATCTCACGGAATTGAAAGTGAGATAAGAAAATCCCTTACTTTGTAGTTTTTCCTTGGTCGATGGTAGGTTTACCTCCTGTATAACGGTGAAATAATTGTTATTGAATTATACAAGAATCATTTACTTTAATATGATATCATATATGATCTTTTAACATTCATTTGTTAATAATATCTTAGAATTATCGTCATTTCGGGTGTTAACGGGTTCATTTTACTTTATATTCTTTGTTATGTGAGCCATATTCGTTATTAATGGGATGTATATTATTCATATCCAGAATTATATCAAGTCCTTAGATACTATTTTTAAATCATCAAATGATAATTATACTTTAATGGATATGATGGACAATGAATCTCATCGCGTTCGTGGAGACGGTAGTCCGTACATACGCACGAGCGACAATATCATTCTTTTGATATTAAAATAATATATAATTGGATTTTATATCATATATACAGAATCATTATCATGTTATATTTATTATTTACATGAGTTACACATCATTATTATACCCATCCAAATAATATTATATTGAATAACAATTACACCACGACGTGGAGACGGTAAGTCGTACGTACGCACGTATGGTGACATGTTATTCAAAGGGTGGATAGAATACTGAATATGGTTGTACCATATTTATAATAAAATCACAGTATATGTGAGATACTGGAGTTATTATTTTAGAATGGTAAGAACAAATAAAGAAGAAGTGGAAGAAGAAAGGAACTTGAAAAGGGGTGGTGAAAACATTACCTCTTCTTCGGGTTCTTCCTTTTGATTTGATCAAAAGGGCTCCTTAGGTTGGCTTTCTGATCAAACTAAGGCCTCTAGGTTGTAGTGAGGGAAGTTGAGATAGTATTTGGGCAGGGTTTGTCCGAACCAAAGGGCTTTGAAGGTGTGAAGAAATGAGAAGGAGGAGTGCCCTTTTATAAGAGGGGTGAGGGGCACCTTTGGAAAAGCTAGAGATATTAGTTTATAATAAATTCATATTCGGTTTCCAATGGCTCCAAAGTTGACTATTCAAAGGTTATGGTGGGTATGGGTCGAAAACAACTCAACCAATAGAATTTAGACAGGTTTGGGTACTTATATTAACCTTATCGTTAAGTATTAACTCTAAGTTAATTAGTTTCACTTTTACAATGTCTCTTCGTATTTTTATATTATATGGTTAATAAACTTACCATATACATACAAGCGACCCCCAAGTGGTCCATTAATGATACACCTATCATGATATAAGTCTCTTGGCCGAACCTTAGATTTTTAGGAATTTAATATCAATTAATAATATAATATTTGTTTTAAAAACTCTTTTATGTCAATTTTGACACTATTCAATAGTTGATTTTTGTGAAACTCATAACCGATTGATTACTTCGAACAAAGTCAATTAAATCAATACTAATATATCATATTATCCTAGAAAATTATTTTAATTCATTAAAAGTTTCATATTATATTTATTTGGGTATTTTTAATATCAATTATTTTTATTTTTCACTATTATAGTAATTACTTCATCATCATTGTGTCATAAATAAATTAAATTATTTAATGTCTAAAAATTATAAATAAAATATCATTATGTAGGAAATATTTTTATCTTTCTAAGGAATATTTATAATCTAAAATCAAACATATATAACCCTCTTTAACAATTGTTTTGTTAAAAGATATATGCTTGTGTCATTTTTGTATTTATTTTAACTTAATTAAAATAAAGTGTCATTATCACTTACAAGTGGATCCATGGGGTCCCCAAATAGACCCAAAGATGCCCATGGTCGACCATGTATCAACCAATAGGGTTACGACACGTTTTAGGGTAATTTAGAATTATTATAATATTATTTTTTAACCCTTATTTACCGGATTTACCCTTAACCATGGTAAATAAAATATTTACCGCAGTAATTATTCAAAATGTCTAAAAATAAAAGTTACCTATTTACACAATTTAAACATCCTGATTCCAAATATGGAATCCATTTTTCTAAATTCAAAACACAGAAGTGGCAGAAATTAATTTAAAATTAATTCCCGCTGTCAAAACAAAAAGCGTGTTTTTAAGAGATAATAACTATCAAAAGATTGACACTTGTTTATGTTCGGTTTAATTGTAAAATTATGTCAAATGACCAAAATTATATTAAATGGTAAAAATATATTCTAAATATACTTTAAAACAACTCAAATTCATAATTTATCACTATTAATTATTTTGATTAAAAAAGTTGTTTTTAATTAAAATTTAGTAATTTTCACTATTCATCAAAATATGAAAGTTATCCAAAAAGTACCAAAATTTCACCCTAGGCTAATTTAGATATTATGAATCCAAAAATGAAGTCCATTTTGAGAGATAGAATTTATAAAATTTCAAAAATTAGGTATTACTATTCATAACGGCTAGTTTGATTGGTTATGGTGTGTTAAAATCTCGAAGTTGTGTACAATGCACGCCATTGCATTATTCGAAAGGAAACATACCGAGGAAACTTGGGGTGTTACATTCTCCCCTCATTCAATAAATTGCGTCCTCGCAATTTTTAAAATTTTTCTTGGGAATATAATAAAAATTCCCACATCGGAAAAAGAGCCAATAAAACTATCACTTTAAAAGAAAGAAAGAGAGGTATAAGGGTCATCCAAGATAACCCATACTAGGATTCCATGTAAGAAAACACGGATATGGATGATAAACTATGTGTCAAGTTCTGATGGAGAGGGATAGAAATCATGATCAGGAGAAAGTTAACAATGAGAAAACCACAAACTTGTGTTGGGACAAACGACCATTAGTCTCCTAGTAGGAAAGTAAACGGACAACATTTTTTTTTTAAAGTTACATTACATAAGGAAGATGAATTCATTTATGATATTGACTAAGAAAATTATGAGATATACTTACATTTTAAGTAAATTTTCATTCTTTAATAAATTTCCACCACTAACTCAAATTTTTTTTAACGATGAGTATTCAAGAAGACTTGGTCACACTGGAAGAGCTAGAATAAACTTCTATAGAATCACATGATCCATGCAGGATAAACCATATATTTACATTGTCTTTTAAGATTAATCAAAACCAAAATGGTTAGTGAATGATCTAATGATCCCCCAAAAGGATATTCATTGAGATAAATATGCACTAATCTTAATTTCTAAAATTAAACCAACAATACCCCAAAGTTAAATAGATACCATTCAATAACCAATTGTCCTTAAAATCCTTTAATATAATCCAAACTAATATTGAAACCCAAATCACAGAAGAATTTGATTATGTAGTCTCCCATGTTACATTTCATCTCCAAATGACATCAAATACTCTTAAAGTCACATACTTAAAAGTAATTAACATCATCACATATTCTCTGTTATAGATTAATAATTTCCATAAATAACCCAAATCACTATAAATCAACAATAAAAACGTAGATAAAAATCCATCATTACTTCTCAAATGAAATCCCATACTACTCTATTTTCCTTTGGTATATAGTGTTCTCAACAAAGTGAACAACTTCCAAAATAAAATTTATCACTTAATCACCAAATCATTTTCCTATACTAAGGGTATTCATTTGATAAGACATAAGATCCCAAATCAAATTATTATTGATCAATAAATTCATTTAACTAAAAATAATAGTCACACTAACCAGGGACTTCACGTAGTCCAGTGGTAGGCGATAAATCCCAATCACACTTTGGTTGTGGGTTGGATTCCCACAGCTTTGTCCGACGCGACAGGTAGTCACACGGTCTACGTGTTGTCCTTTTTCAAAAACTATATTTTATAATATTACCAAAATGAGATAAATTCCTCAAAATACCATAACATAATTTAACCACAAATTCTATCTCATACCTTGCATTTTCATCCCAAATTATAATAAATTATAATTTCCTCAAACTCAATGATCATATAAGACCAAATGGTTATTTATAACTATATCCGCAACAGAAAAGATATTTCTTCCTCAAATATCATTTTCACATGATAAATTGCAGGTTTACACATACAAGAGAAAATTATTCCAAAGTAATCCCATCAATAAAGAGCACTAACACTTTTAAACATTTCACCATCCATTTATTTCCACATAGGTTCTTCATCATATGTTCCTCAGGTTCCCACATTGCCTCTTCCATCTTATGATTTCTCCATAGATCTTTTACCAGACGAGTCATCCGGTTTCGCAACACTTGATCTTTGGTATGAAGAATTCTGATAGGCTCTCCACAATAAGATAGATCGGGTTCCAGTTATAATTCTTTATAGGTGAGTACATGCGTTGGGTCAGGCATGTATTTTGTCACTAGAGATATGTGGATCACAACATGAACTCTAGAGAGACTAAGCGGATTTGAGTTTTGGTAGAATGCGTTCATGTGTCACAATGGTACCTCAGGAATTTTTCAAAATCATCTACTTCCTTTACCCAAAAACTCCTCATCCATTTTGGATTATATCGATGGAAGCATCGATGCATCATAAAAAAATAGGTATTTCTTATATATAATTTTGAGACATCGTCTTTAACATGTTTTTTTAGAAAAATTCTCACTGATTCATCTTCAAATATTTCAAAATAAGGTTTTGGTAAATCATTTTTCGTATATCCCAAAAGACATAAATATATAATTTGATACATATAGGCTTCTTGAAGGTCTCCCTCTTCTGCAGCATCTAGAAAATCATTTAGTGCATCGTAATTTTGAGATAAAGTGAATAATTTGAAAAGACCCTGATGGTACTTCCCACTCTTAGCGTGGAAAGAAAGTTGAGAGCGCAACATTATCCCACAGTCGGTATTTGATCCTTGAAAGAATCGTGCAATGCTAGAGGTATTGGATGTCTCATAAAGTTGTTTGCATGTAACCTGGACATTTGAAAAAGTTTCAACATCGTCTGCGCATGACTTCTGGATAATAATTGTAAGTAGTTCTTCAGGAAGAGAGAGAAGAGTTGTTCGTGATCTTGCTCCCTCCATGTTTCAACTAACAAAATAAAATACAATTAGGGTTTTTGAATACTTATCTAATAGGAATAAAAAAAGACATAATAGGATAATCTTGTAATTGAACAATATATCCTAACTTGGGGTACCCTATGTTAAAATCTACATTATCCACTATCTATTTTCCGACATATATTCTTAGGGGCATTTTTTTGTATTCCCTTAATAATGGTTTATACTAATCTTGTGAATTTACCAAAGCATATCCCCCGGGAGTGTCGTAACCAAGAGTGCAGCAAGGCCCGTTGTCGTGTACCAGTTCCCGTTAGAGTCTAGCTCAAAGCGGTGTTTTCGGGTTTTACCCCTAGGTACATCTGTGCCAGAGCCACCTCTACCTGCTCGTATCCAGACAGGGATGTATTGCTTGGAAAACTCACAAAATCATTACAATACCAAAATTCTAGGAATTTCTTCTATACTAATCCTCAAAGTTCATCTTAGGTCTACGTGCTCTAATCAGAGTTTATCTAAATCTAGCTTCCAAGGTTTGTACTAAACTTCCTCTGATACCAACTGTAACTCCCCGACCCTAATTACCTAGAGTCGGTGCATTATTACATAACATTGGCATGATCACGAGAAAGATCAAGTCTCGAAAGACCGATTAGTTTAGTAGCCTTGGAATAACTAGATACATCCATAAATTTTTACATTACATCATAAAAAAAACATCTTGTCTTCATATCCCCTCATACTATCCCTACAGGTCATTCATAAATTACTTCTTCATAATCCTGGGAAAAATAAAACATTGAAAAGGGGTGAGCTCGGATTCTCAGTAAGGATAACATTATAGCAGAAGCCTTCATAAATAATCATAAACACTTAAGGAAATTTATAACTAAAACAAAAGCCGTTTAAACTTGAACTTCAGCATAAAATGGCAAAGGTAAAATGAAATAATGCCATTTACTTACTCACATGGATATTCTACTAGTCGAATGATCACATGCAATATCAATAGCCAATTTCATAATGATGAAATGCATAATTCTAAACTTTAATTTCTTTTCAAGGCCTCGTCCCAAGACCTTGGGGCTAACTGTAACCGGAACCCAACCCGGAGTGCCTCTAATAACCGGACACCAACCCGGAGTGCCTCTAATAACCGGACACCAACCCGGAGTGCCTCTAATAACCGGAGACCAAACCGGAGGGCTTACTTTTACCAGTCCCTAACCTGGAGGGCTTACTTTTACCAGTCCCCAACCTGGAGGGCTTACTTTAACCAGTCCCAAACCTGGAACATACTTGTCCAACACATTCATATGAAGTAAATGTTGAAATATAACATAAACATTCTTATTGGAACTAACATACGAAATGTCAATACTTTACTCATAAACCATGAATGCTATAAAAATAACACATCCACGGTCAAACATAACTCATTCGATATAATATGGAAGATTTTATTGTATCACATTAACCTCAATCAAGAATAATGAAGGATGTTGACATAGATGAAAATAATCATCAAAACAATTTGAGAGAAATATCCCCCTTTTCTTGAAATCATTCAAAAGTCACGATATTTGTCAAGAATCCATTTAAAATAGATTTTTGAATCAAAGTGTCCCATACCACTTTGAAACTTTTAAAAGGAGTTTTTATTTTAAAACTTTAATGTCCATATAAATAAATCCTTAAAACCATTTTTAAAACATGGACATTAATGAGAAAGATTTAGAAGAATAAGTCTTTAAAATATTTAAAAATGGTATTTTAGTTAGAGATTCAAACCAAAAGAGACACTTGAATACAAATAATTGAGGTAATCAAAACTTTGTAATATCATGAGAATAAAGGGATTCATGATATACTATGTCAAAGTACATTATATACACCACATAAAAGTGATTTGGTGTATATCAACAAAGAAGTCTCAATGGAATGTAAATTGAGATGAAATCTCTCATAAAGGCCGTATCCTTAGGTTAAGGATAAATCAACGACATAATTATGTGTGACAAATATAAATACACTAAATATGATTGGATATTCAGTGTAAAACAATCAAAGGATATTCACACATATTCTTGTAAAAACAACACCAACGAATTGAATGTTTAACTCAACAAATGGTGAATGAGTTAAAATTACTCTTATCAAATTCATATCAATGACTTGAGAATTACCAATGAGTGATTATGTGTATCAAACTTATATCCACAGGAAGGGGAGTGGAAATTATGACATAATCAAATGAATAGTGATTCCACACATAATCATGGAGTAATATAATCAATGAAATATGCGTAAAGCCAAATGAGTGGGAATTGAAATCTCAAATTCCCTTACCGATTAGGTAACATACGAAACATACACCCATGAAAGAAGTATCATACCATGATGATGTAAATACCCATAAATTAAAGCATATTACACAATGAATACAATCATGGGCAGTACACATACACCACATGCAATAATTAAGTGGTGATCAATGGAAATCTCACGAAATTAAAAGTGAGATAAGAAACCCCTTACCACGTTAATCAACTAAGTCATATGGCCAAAAGTTAATAACCACCAAATGATTTACAGAATAACATGAATATAAATAGATTCATGAATATATATCAAATGGCAGTACACAATACACCACTTTCAATAATTTAGTGGCGAAAAATGGAAATCTCACGGAATTGAAAGTGAGATAAGAAAATCCCTTACTTTGTACTTTTTCCTTGGTCGATGGTAGGTTTACCTCATGTATAACGGTGAAATAATTGTTATTGAATTATACAAGAATCATTTACTTTAATATGATATCATATATGATCTTTTAACATTGATTTGTTAATAATATCTTAGAATTATCGTCATTTCGGGTGTTAACGGGTTCATTTTACTTTATATTCTTTGTTATGTGAGCCATATTCGTTATTAATGGGATGTATATTATTCATATCCAGAATTATATCAAGTCCTTAGATACTATTTTTAAATCATCAAATGATAATTATACTTGAATGGATATGATGGACAATGAATCTCATCGCGTTCGTGGAGACGGTAGTCCGTACATACGCACGAGTGACAATATCATTATTTTGATATTAAAATAATATATAATTGGATTTTATATCATATATACAGAATCATTATCATGTTATATTTATTATTTACATGAGTTACACATCATTATTATACCCATCCAAATAATATTATATTGAATAACAATTACACCACGACGTGGAGACGGTAAGCCGTACGTACGCACGTATGGTGACATGTTATTCAAAGGGTGGATAGAATACTGAATATGGTTGTACCATATTTATAATAAAATCACAGTATATGTGAGATACTGGAGTTATTATTTTAGAATGTTAAGAACAAAGAAAGAAGAAGTGGAAGAAGAAAGGAACTTGAAAAGGGGTGGTGAAAACATTACCTCTTCTTCGGGTTCTTCCTTTTGATTTGATCAAAAGGGCTCCTTAGGTTGGCTTTCTGATCAAACTAAGGCCTCTAGGTTGTAGTGAGGGAAGTTGAGATAGTATTTGGGCAGGGTTTTGCCGAACCAAAGGGCTTTTATGGTGTGAAGAAATGAGAAGGAGGAGTGCCCTTTTATAAGAGGGGTGAGGGGCACCTTTGGAAAAGCTAGAGATATTAGTTTATAATAAATTCATATTCGGTTTCCAATGGCTCCAAAGTTGACTATTCAAAGGTTATGGTGGGTATGGGTCGAAAAAAACTCAACCAATAGAATTTAGACAGGTTTGGGTACTTATATTAACCTTATCTTTAAGTATTAACTCTAAGTTAATTAGTTTCACTTTTACAATGTCTCTTTGTATTTTTATATTATATGGTTAATAAACTTACCATATACATACAAGAGACCCCCAAGTGGTCCATTAATGATACACCTATCATGATATAAGTCTCTTGGATGATCCTTATATTTTTAGGAATTTAATATCAATTAATAATATAATATTTGTTTTAAAAACTCTTTTATGTCAATTTTGAAACTATTCAATAGTTGATTTTTGTGAAACTCATAAAAGATTTATTACTTCGAAAAAAGTCAATTAAATCAATACTAATATATCATATTATCCTATAAAATTATTTTAATTCATTAAAAGTTTCATATTATATTTATTTGGGTATTTTTAATATCAATTATTTTGATTTTTCACTATTATAGTAATTACTCCATCATCATTGTGTCATAAATAAATTAACTTATTTAATGTCTAAAAATTATAAATAAAATATAATTATGTATGAAATCTTTTTATATTTCTAATTAATATTTATAATCTAAAATCCAACATATATAACCCTCTGTAACAATTGTTTTGTTAAAAGATATATGCTTGTGTCATTTTTGTATTTATTTTAACTTAATTAAAATAAAGTGTCATTATCACTTACAAGTGGATCCATGGGGTCCCAAAATAGACCCAAAGATACCCATGGTCGACCATGTATCAACCAATAGGGTTAAGACATGTTTTAGGGTAATTTAGTATTATTATAATATTATTTTTTAACCCTTATTTACCGGATTTACCCTTAACCATGGTAAATAAAATATTTACCGCAGTAATTATTCAAAATGTCTAAAAATAAAAGTTACCTATTTACACAATTTGAACATCCTGATTCCAAATATGGAATCCATTTTTCTAAATTCAAAACACATAAGTGTCAGAAATTAATTTAAAATTAATTCCCGCTGTCAAAACAAAAAACGTGTTTTTAAGAGATAATAACTATCAAAAGATTGACACTTGTTTATGTTCGGTTTAATTGTAAAATTATGTCCAATGAACAAAATTATATTAAATGGTAAAAATATATTCTAAATATACTTTAAAACAACTCAAATTCATAATTTATCACTATTAATTATTTTGATTAAAAAAGTTGTTTTTAATTAAAATTTAGTAATTTTCACTATTCATCAAAATATGAAAGTTATCCAAAAAGTACCAAAATTTCACCCTAGGCTAATTTAGATATTACGAATCCAAAAATGAAGTCCATTTTGAGAGATAGAATTTATAAAATTTCAAAAAGTAGGTATTAATATTCATAACGGCTAGTTTGATTGGTTATGGTGTGTTAAAATCTCGAAGTTGTGTACAATGCACGCCATTGCATTATTCGAAAGGAAACATACCGAGGAAACTTGGGGTGTTACATTATTCTTGATATTTTGAATTATGTAGAAATTTAAAGTAAATTTTATTTTCTAGATTTTTTTCTTTTTATATTTTAAAAATAGAACAGTGTTTGTCATGATTTTTAACAATCATTTTATATTTTTATTTTTTTATTTTCATTTTATTTTTTCCATTTTTCCTATTTATTTTCTAATAAAACTTAGATCATATTGATTTTTTATTTATTTGAAAATAAAATAAATTTATTACTTTATCATTTTTGAATTTCTTATTTTCTTAATAAAATCAACATTGTCTATTTTTTTGTTAATTTCTAAGTAAAATATATTTATTTTTTTATTCTTTTTAAAATAGAATGGATTTTTTCTTGATTTATTTATTTATTTTAATTTAAAATAAAACTTTATGGTTTTTTACCTTTTTCTTCTTTTTTAATAAATTGATGTTCGATTTTTTAATTTTTTTCAAGTAAAATTAATGTTTTAGATATTTTTTTTAATTAAATAATGTTAATATTGATATTGTAGTATTACATAAAAGAAAAAAATTCCAATTTTCATTTGTACATTATTCTAAAATAGATTTTTTATAAATATTTTAAATTTATTTCATTGTTAAAATTTGTTTCAAAGAAATTAAAATGTTAATTTATTTTTTAATATAATTAATTTTTTAATTTTTTACATACTTTAACACAAAATAGTATATTTTTATTTTTATTTATTAATTATTTTTTATTTTTTATTTTTCTTCTTCATTATAATTTTATATTTATTTATATTTTAATATAATGGATTATTCATTTTTTTATTTATTTAAAAGTAAATAATTTTTTAGGATTTCCTCATATTTTATTTTTTATTTGTTATTAATTATCTAGTTTTTATGTTCATTTTAATTTTTTATTATTTATTTATTTTTATATTTTTAATAGAATACTTTATTTCTGATTTTTCTATTTCAATCAAAGTCAAAATACTATATTTATACTTTCACTGGGTTTTTCATGATCGTCCTAACCCCTAATTTAACAGTAAGCCTCTCTTTCTCTATCTATAAGGGTTTTTTGTTGGAGGTCTCTATTGAAAGGGCAGTGTTTCCCATGTCAAAGTGGATCCTAATGTTATCACATAATGACTGGTGATTGGTAATCACTCCATAATCATGTATATTATTTTACTGAAGGGTTATAAACCTTGGAGAATCTAATATCTTATCGCACATCTCTCGGATATTTGGTGCTTTTAAAATTGTAAGTGTGTTTTGATTGGCCGCAGTTTCATCCACAATCTCTTCCCCTCAAAAGAGTATGAAGATGAGGGAGTTGGGCCTTAATTTTATTTCCTTCAAGACATGTACCCTACATATCTATGAGTGGGATCATAACATCAATACTCTTGAGATTAGTAATTCCTATTTTCAATTTTGGGTCATGGTATATGGTTTCAATTGGATACTCTGGCACCCATATATCTTACATGTAATTGTAAAGGACTTTGACACCCCTATAAAAATAGGCAATGACACATATGTGGATAGGTTAAGGAATTATACCCACCTTCTTATGGAAGTTTATTTGATATCAACTTTAGTTGATAGAGTTATTTTCTAAACTACCAATGATGAATGTGATCTGAAAATTGAGTATGATAAAATCCCTCGATTTTGTATGGATTATAAGATCATTGGAAAAGACTTCTTGAATTGAAAAAAAAATGTTTTCCTATTCTTTTTTCTTTTCTCGAGGGCGTGATGAAAATTATATTTTTAAAAAAAGTTGTGTTATTGTAGCCCAGTGATATTATCAGTGCCAAAAAGGTCGAATTTTGGATAGAGGATTGCATCCTCTGTTGAATTCAGAGTTGAAGGGGCTTAGAGGTGAGCACGGTCACACTCTGAATATGAGAAAAAAATCTAAAATTATGGATGAGCTCCCTAGGGCTGGACCTATTGTTCTTGCCTCCACTAGTCCTCTCAGTTCGAAGGATCCAGTCATTTCCTCTCTTACTTTTGGAGAGCATACTATGGGCATTGAATATCAATCTATGAGACACATAGTTTTTACTGAAAATAAGGTAATTAATAGTGATTCTACCTCTCCTTTCAGGATGCTCTTGTTGTAGGGAACCAAGCTCTCTGTGAGGACTAGAATAATGAATCTGACTTAGATTTAAAAGCTCAAATATAAGTTAACTGTTGAATTTGGAGAGAACATCATATTAAATCTTCTATTGGGTGAAAAGTTAAAATGAAAAGGGATTATCCTACACCTATTAATAACATGCATAGATTTTCTACTATCAGATTTAATGAAGGAGGAACATCCTTTTGGCTCTCATCCAAACCTATTTGAAATTTTTTATACTTTTAGATTTTTATTTATTAATATAAGTTACTCATTATTTTTTTAACTTTCTTAATAGTAAAATAACATAATTTGATTTGTTTATTTTTTAATTTAATTTATTTTTATTTTTATTTTTAATTTTATTATTATTATTACCATTTATTTTATTTTCATAGAAGAAAGTTTTTTATTTTCATAATTTATTTCAAAGAAAAAGAAAATATTTCATTTTTTTATTTTTTTAACAAAATAAATTTTTTTAAAAAATTTATTATTTTATTTTCATGTGAAATAATTTTATTTGGAATTTTCCCTCTTTCCCTTTTTTATTTTTAATATAATACAACTTTTTTATTTATTTAAATGTATATTTTTTTATATTTTCACCTTTTATATTTTTTATTTTTTAATAGATTTTTGCATCTCTTGATATATTTTTTATTTATTTGAAATTAATATCAGATGTTAACTTTATTTCATTATTACTTTTATATTTTCTTACATCGTGGATTATTTCTTCATTTTATTATTTATAAAAAATAATAAATCTTTTTTTCCTTTTTTAACAAAATGTTTGTATTATTTTTTAAATTTATTTAACAATAAAATATATATTTATTAATTTTCCCATTTATATTACCTTTTTAATAGTTATTTTTATATTTTATAATATTTTAATGTAAAATAATTCTTTAGAAAACAATTCAATTTTCTTTTCCCTTTTTTCTCTTCTTGATATTTTCTGTTTTCTTAATTTTTAAATTTATTTGGAATTTTATTTAATTTTTATAATCTTTCTTTAATCCAATGTAAAAAATATCAATATTTTTTTGATTTTTTACTTTTTTATTTTTATTTTTGATTCTAGAAAAATTGAATTGAAAACTAAATAAAGTGATTTTTAAGAAAATATATAGGTTGTAAAGGTTGTGTTCCAATAAAGTACTTTTACATACTCACAAAAATGATTTCCATGTGTGCATAAACTGAGACATCCACGAGCACAAAAATATAACAATTGCATGCTACTAAGACACAACAAAATTCCCTAATTTTTAATATATCTTGAGGAAGCCTGAGAATTGAGGACCACATAATCTTATTCTTGATCGAGTCAATTCAGAAATCCTAAGGTGTTGGGGAATATAAGCACTAAATATGTATGTAAAACCACCTTTTAAAATCATTGTTCATGCAATGACTTTCATGACCAAATTAGTTCTACTATTTACTTTATGATTTCAAATTCCTAATGTTTTTTGCTTTAGGTTCTAAATTTCATACATGTGTAACCACTTCTGTACCGGTACACTGTTTTGTATAAATATTGTCAATTTTTTCATTTGGAATGTTTTAGAGTATCTTCCATTTCCCAACTAAGGTAAAACACTCATAGTGTATAAAATAATTACTTATGTTAGTAATTATCTTGTCTCATGATTTCGATAGCGATGATAGCAACAATGAAGCCCAAACATCATAATTCATTGGGTTTTCTTTCAATATTCTCATGTAGAATAACCTTCACATCGTAGACACCTTTCTCATAGTTTTTTGGATTCTCATACATTTTCACTAATGTATTTATTAACGCTACTCTGGGAATCACTTCTAGGATGTAAACTAAAACATTCCATACCAATGACACCTAAATCAATCCATATGACTTTATATCCATTATTTCTTACTTTTATTTTTTCCAATGTTTTAGGTTTTTTTCCTTTCAATGGAACTTTGTAGACCTTTGAAATCAGATAGTCCACCATCCACATCTTCATAAAGTGAAAATTAATCATATAAAATTTATCTATCTATGCCTTTCCTTCATCCAATTCAATACCTTCTAAAATATTTTACTCCCATTGAATAAAAAAATAATATAAAAAATTCACATAAGAGTATGTTGTCAAGTATACAGTTGAACCATACTAAACCATAATGTTCTAATCTTAATTATTAGGGAATTGAACCATTTATCATTGAATGTTAAAACTCTAAAACTTAAATAAGAATATATATTACTCTGGAAACATCCCAGATTTAAAGGAATTCAATGACACTAGTATACTGAAACTTAAAAAGGAAAACATCACCCTAGAATCACTGCATCGAGTAAATCTTCACACCAAAACTCAAGAAAATATAGCCCATAGAAAAAAACATTCAAGTGAAAAAATAAATCAATAAATGAATATAAAGGATATATATAGTTCAAATGTTAGTGGAACATCCCTGGGAGAATACTAATAAACTTTTCATTTCATAGAAGTTATAAGATTACAATATTAATTGACAGGTTAACCAATTTTCAAATCACTAATAAATCATCAAAAGACATCTGCATATGATGTCCCACCCCACTTTAATAGTGGGGTCCAGCTGCTCAACTGGTTCTTCCATCCTATGGTCATTATGGGGGGACCCATATTTTTCTATTCCTTCAATTTCTCATAGGTTCATTTTCCTTCACTCTAGATTTTCTATAAACAATACAAATCATTCTTATATAACATTTTCAGAAAACATTACATGCCTCATTATCCATAAAATAGTATATTAAAAAACCTTATATAAACTTCATAAAAAACTTATATATTTTATAAATTATACAATTTTATCATCTAGTGACTTCCACCTACACAACATGGTTCTATAACATAACCTTCAAACACTTACCTCCTCTGTATTTCTTCTCCTGCTATTTTAGACATTAGTATAAAAAATAAATTTTGATGTTTCTCTTTATAGACATTTGAATAAAAAATTGAATGTGAATTCACATTTCTTAACAATCTTGTACTTGAATACTAAATTCAAGGAAACTCGACTACCACCAACAATTAGGCAAATTCCAAACATTTTGACTTGCATGGTAATAAATTGATAGTGTATTAGCAACCTTCTGGATACTCAAGTCCCTCTAAAGGCACAATATTTCCTTAGACATTCATGAACTAAAACCTTGATGAACATATGACCTGATTTTATCTTCCCTAGATCCTCCATAGCCCCAAATATCCATCCTCAAACATCTTATGGATAAATGATATTTCAGGTCAATGTGGTTTATTCATGAGTGAAATAATAGATTATTAGCCTAAAGAATTTCACTTTTATTTTTATAGAAAAAAAAATCAAATTTTCTAACTACTTTTGAGCTTCAGTAATAAAAACTCTATCAATACTATTTTTTTCCTACTTCCATGAAAACCACATATTTAGTTTTTCTATGGACAGAGACACAACCAGCTGCAATATCAACATTCAATTTCTAATCGTTCCTCATAATGTAAACATAAATCCAATGATACTCTTCCATGTTTTCAAATTTACTCTAACGTCTACATCAACATTGTTGGATTGGTATAGCCTAGTCTGTGTTTGTTAATGTTGAGTCAAATGTTTGTGTCTCATACTGAACCCTTGGCCACAACTCTTATAGGAAAAGATCCATGGTGAGATAATTGGTGGTTGTAGGGGGGAACACGCCCCTACTCCGAGGGTCGAAGACCCCCGACCTAAATTTTACAGAATTATAGAAACTCTAATCGCCTGTAGTATAGTTTTCTAATGACACCAATAGGGCACTATATCAGTGTAGACTTTGGCATGGTTGTTTTAGAAGCTCTAACATAGAATATAGCAATATTGAATCTCCCTGGACCTCTTTCCATTAGCAACTATAACAGCTTGGACCTTGATGGTTGAAATAATGTAGCGTTGCAAACTTCCAACCATTATTCACTATAGTATAGTTGAGATAAAGTTTTGGTGTTTGTGTATGAAACTCTAATCTCCTTGTATTTTTTACCATAGATTTCATAATGAATTGATTATTCCTCTCTGTAAATGTAGAGATTATTCTCAAACCACATAAATCATTGTGTCCATGTTCATATTTTTATTATTCTTTTGTTTCTATCTTTTCTTAATCTTCAAACCACTTTTGTGTCTCACAAACATTATAAATCACACATAACCATGAAATGGATCATATTTATCACAATATAAGGCTATATATTCTAATACTTTGATATGTTTAAGAATTCACTCCATATCTTACATGTGTTCTTTTCATAGATTTTTCACAAATCAACTAACTACTATAACTACAAATTAAATGATTAGCCTAGTATATACCATGGTGTACATAAAGGTACCTACCATTGATTCAAACAAATCATTTTCTATATACTTAGCCCCACCTTTAATTTTCAACACTTTCTCTTGAGAGAATATAATTTGTTCATTTAATAGGCTTATCACTATTTTACATTTTATCATTATAAATATCTTGATGGCCTTCTAGATGTACTCTTAAAAAACATTTTTTATTCATATATCCTTCAATAAGCATGCCCATGATTTTCTTGGTTTCCCAATGTTCCTTTATCTCTAACCATTTGAACAAATAAAATTTCACCTCCAAAATATCTTTAAGGTTTGGACTATCTAGAAGCATGTCATCCACATAAAATATAATTATGATAAACTTGCCATCCTTGAACACCTACTAGTATAAATTATTATCTTCTTTTCTCCAAATGAACCCCTTCTCAACCATACAGGTGTTGAAATTCTAGATCTACTTTATGGGTTCTTGTTTCAATCCTTAAATACCTCTCTTCAGTTTACATAGAATTTTCTTTTTTAATCCATGAAACCATCAAGTTTCTCCATATATATTTCCTTCTTTAAATCACCATGAAGAAATAATGTTTTTACATTCATTTATTCTAGATGTAATCTAACAAATTTAACTATAATAAACATTATCTTTATGGTTTTATGTTAGATAAAAATTTAGTAAATTCTTGAGAAGTCCACTCCATTTTATGAAACCCTTTTACAATCAATCTGGATTTATATCTCTTCCTACAATCAATTTATTCTTTTAGATAGATGAACCATTTGTTCTGTTGTTCTTTCTTCCCTAATAAAAATTCTAATAGCTCCCTAGTTTCATTTTCATTCAATGAATCCATCTCATATTTCATATCTAACTCCAACTTTTTAGAATCATTTAGACTATCCACTTCTTCTAGCCTCTCAAGCTCTACACCAACCATGAGAAACAAGTAATGAAAATTAGTTCCAAACCACTATACCATTTATATGATTCTGATAGATGTTCTAAATAAAACGTGTGACACTTATATTACTGAGACTACAAGTTTTAGAACATTATTTTCCAAAATTATTCCCCTAGATTTTGTGGTTTTAGATATCTTTAGTATATCATCTCACCTAACTAAAACCTCTAGACATTCTTTACTTCATGATATTTATTAAACTTCTTTATTTTTATAACTTATATTCATATAAACTTAGATATATTTAGTTGATTCTATATTCACAACTCTATCCTTTACTAATTTATAGTCCTCATATAATAAATTTAAATTGAATATAATATTCTAGCTTCTAAGGACCATTTGATTTTCATTATCACAAATTTTTTAATACAATTATTTATCACCATATCCCCTAAAGAAATGTGTTTTGGAATTTTCTTTGAATTTATATTGATCCTTAACATTAACATGAACCTAGGATAAATTTCTAAAAACATTTTAATGGCCCAATTATACTAGTTTTCTGGACCAAATATTTTCTAGAATATACTCTCTAAATGGTCACAATGTACATCATGTAATTGATTGATTCCAACCAAATTTCTTTATACATTCTAGAATGAGTCTCAGGTTTTGAGCCTTCTTAATTAATTTCCAATTTATCCACTATGGTACACCATTCCACTCTAATGTTCTTAGTATTTATTTCTCAAACATGATTCTTTTTCTCCAGAAAGACCTCTAAATATTCATATTACCATATTCTCAACCATTATCAGACATTTAAAATTTAATCTTTCTTTTAGTCACTTTTTCACCATGGACCTCCATCAAACAAACACTTCAACACATTATATTTGTGATTAAATAATTAATCTCATACTTTCCTAGTTGAAACAGTGATAAATATAATAAAGTAAAAAAATAACCACTATAGGAGTTGATGGGTGTTTCCACCCAAACATCTGAGTGCATGAGTTTTAAATATTGAGAATTATGTGTTCTAAAATTAAAATTTAAAGACACTTTTCTCTAATTTTGAAGTATAAAACTATCATAAGATCCAAAATCCATGTGATATAGCTTCAATATACATGACCATGGAACCCAGATTAATATTACATACTCTATTTTTAATGATCATTTTGTAACATCCTCTATCCATAAGGCTAATAAAAATTAAGTTCCTCCTTAAACTTAGTAAGTATTAAACACCATTTTACTCAAGGTACCATTTGTTTTTAATTTATACATCAACATATACCTTCCCCATGACCTCAAGATATTTTTCATCATCTAAATTCAACTCTCCAAACATTCTATATATTTAATTCTATAATTGAATATTCACACTCAGCAATAAATTTCTATTACCTCCACCTTTAAAATTAATAAAATTTGACCATCTGAAAGAACACATTGTAAAATCCACCCTATTATCCATGTAATATTTTTTCAAATTTTCCCTTATCCTATTATGATAATATATGGGTTTGGTTCTAGTTAATTATCTAGACTTTCCACCCTTGATTTATCTTCTATTTTTTGACCTTTTTATCAAGGATATTACCCTTTACCTTTTGCATTAAATGTAGTTATGTAGGGTTACTAGAGTTCCATTTATCGGAGTTATTTTTTTATAATGAGATATCTAACATCCTAAATCACTTGGTAATATTTACCATAAGAATTACTTATAATAGTTACCACTACGCCCCATGATTTTGTTAGTGGTGATAGTTACAATGAATCCCATACATCTTTCATGAACATTAATTTAATTGATTCATGATGAATTATAATCATATAAAATTCATTAAAATGATCAACCACTAGTCATCCTTTCTATATCCTCATGTTGAATAACATCGGCATTATAGACACATTTTTTTAATTTTTGACTTCTCATACATGTATTTGGGATAATTCATCAACTCTATTGTGGTCTTTACTTTTAGAAATTATAGATAATATTTCATGCTAATGACATCCAAATAAATCCAAGCGTATTTCTATCCAAATAATCACATTATAATTCTTCCATTACTTCTGGTTTAACCCATTTCAACGATTCCTCATTATCCTTCTAAATCAAATAGTCCTCTATATTCATTCTCTAAAAGTAGAAATTTGACTCATAAAATTTATATATCCATAATTTTCTTTCTTTTGACACCATACCTTAAAAAATAGTTAACTCCAACTATGTAATAAATAGTTTTAGATAAAAATGTTACCTGATAGCCTATTGGAAAGTGTTTTCTAGCCTTTGTTGGACTATAATACTATGATATAACTTTTTAGGAAAGCAAACCATTAATCACCAAAAGTTAAAGAATTACCTTACATGAAATTATTTCTTCATTGATGGATTTTAAAATGGATATACATTATATAATCATTTTTTTTGTAATGATCTAGGGCATATTACCTTTAGAGATGATCCACATGTGTTCAAAAAACATTCGAACATTGCCATATGAATCACTGGGTGGTAGTGTAGTAGATCCTAATGCATGTGTCATTCACTTTTGATCGCCTTGATAATCACTTCCAAATAATTCTCCTTGATATGTATAGACTTGAGAGTGAATGGTGGATGAATACTTCTTGTCATTCTTGGTAGCGTTCTAGGAGATGGATCTCTCTAGGGCTTGAGATGATTCTCTCTGGTTTTCATTGTGCACAACCCAAATAAAATTATCTCTTCTGAAAAATAATATAATTGAGTTTATATTCCTCTAGTGTTAGAAATAAAAAAATTATTCAAGTTTCCCTTATTATTTATTTAATCCCTACTGAACCCCATGTCGATTATAATAATAATTCTTGACATTCTCTAAACTCATGAATTAAAATTATATATTATTTAATTAAATAATATTCAATATAATTATTTCTCACCGAACCTATAATCTCAGTACACAATTCTTGCACAATATTTATCAAGTATAGAATATTGAATATTTATTTAATAAATAAATATTACTGCACTATTCTTCAATAAAAAATAAATATTTTATTCACTAAATAACAAACAAATATTTATTAAATATTTTTCTCACAAAATATTCTCTCAAATAACTAGTGACAAAATATATGCGATCAAGAAAATATAAATAATTATTAAACCACAGGTGAAAGAAATATTTATTTAAATTTTAAAATAATATATAATATTTATTTAACTTTTAAAATAATATATAATATTATATTATTTAACTGAGATTATTATTCCCTTAGTGTGACCCTCTAGGCCTATTTCTTAGTGGCATTAGGTGAAGCAGCCTAAAGTCCAATGTTAGTGTCTAGAAACACACCAAGACACCCATATAGAAAGAAGATAATGTTGTAATGAAATAATTTCACATACAGAGTCTCTCTGTGTAATATAATCCCTTTATCATGATATCTCTAATCATACAGGTTTCTTGATAATGTCATCAATCTATGTGCTTAATGTCTCTTTTTTTAATTTATAAAAAACTAAATTTACTATAGAACACTGTGACCATGGATTTTTTTAGGCTATATCATTTCCATAAAAGGTTATAAGATATCAACTTCTACTAAAGAATATAAGGGTAAATCCTTTCTTACATTATTCATTAATGCAATATTACTTGGGATGCACCCATCGTATCCTACCTTGCCACAAACATATTCCTTCATGGTTTTTATCAATACATCAAAGTACATTACTTATAAAACTAATTTATAATAATTTTAATGTCTAAAGATCAATATGCACATTTACAGATAAGAACATCTAATGAAACATATAATTTTGGATTTCCTATCAGCAAGTATTTTTCTCACTATAACCTACATTGGATATTATCAAAGATTTACACCATGAGAAGGTGATAGAAATCCCTATGAGTCTCCACCCATGATAGACTATATCATTTTTTCCTCAAATAATATCATCCATCTATAAAACATATATTTAATAATACCATCATGACGCCTATGGGTTCTCTGCATAGTGTGGAACTATTATGACCTTCCAGTGTGAAAACTACTCTTAGAACATTATCACATACTATTTCATTCTGAAGAATAATAATTTTGTGATAAGGTTTTTATTAATATTCAAAAATATGAATACAAGTTATCATAAAGTATATAGATTTTGGTTCTAGGGAACCATTCTAATAGACTCCCACTTGTACTACATCCAACTACTAACAACCTTCAGTCCGCTAGCTCTCACATGATACTCATGTTTCTTATGTGATGGGCCTATAGTCAAGATTTCTGAAATGTTTTCTTATGTGGGAACTCTTCTTACTACAACTTCACCCCTTTGATAAAAATCCCTCAAGATGTGATACTTTGATAGTATATGCATTGTATGTTGGTGTGACCTTGACACTTTTTCAAGATCCATCATTGCAGTATTATCAATAATACATTGTGATAGGGTATTTACTACCAGTTACCGAATCAAGCTCTTGGACAAAGTTTCATATCCATATGGCATCCTTAGATGCATAAGAAGTTGTTATATACCCATACTTTATTGTAGAATCAATGAAAATTGAATTTTTTGAAATATTGTAGTTCATAGATCCTCTATTGATATATAAAACATATCCTGACTATGAATTCAGATCATTCTAGTCTGTTTGAAAAATATAAATAATATAACCCCTGATAACCAGATCCTTGTCTCATACATACACTAGGAACATATTATAAGTTCTTCTTAGATACTTGAGAATGGACTTAACATAATAGTAATGTTGTTCTCCTAGATATTCATGATATCTTCCTACCATGATCTATGTATAAAAAACATCAATTCTGGTACATAACAAGACATATATAATTGATCCTATCACTAAAGCGTATTAGATCTTACTCATTCTCTCTTTCTCCTATGGTGTTTGAGGACACATTTTCTTATAAATATGTATACAATGTGACACTAGAACTAATACCCTCTAGGATTGTTCCATACTAAATCTCTTTAGTATCTGGTCAATGTATGTACATTTACTTAGTCCAAGAAGTCTATTGGACCTATCATGAATGATATTAATCCCTAGAATATAGGTTGCTTAACCTAAGTCCTTTATAAAGAAACACTTGTTCAACAAGTCCTTAATATATTTTATGATCGGTATGTAATTTCTAATAAGTAATATGTCATCAACATATACTACTAAGAGATCAACTACATTTTCACTAATCCATTTATACACACATGGATCACATTCATTCTTAATGAAACAAAATTCTTTTATAGCTTTATAGAATCAAATGTTCCATGATCTGGATGCTTTCATCAATCTATAAATTAATATTTACAACTTTCCCATATTTTTAGCATCACTTGTAGCCACAAAACCATTCATTTGTGTCATATAGAAATATTCTTAAAGGTTCCCATTAATGAAAACAATTTTGATGCCCATCTGCCAAATTTCATAGTCATGGTAAGATACTATAGAAAGTAGAATTATGATGGATTTAAACATGGTAACTGGTGAAAAGGATTCATAATAATAAATTCATTGATGATGTTTAAAACCTTTATCCACCATACATTATTTATAGGTATTTACTTTTCTTCCCATGTCTATTTCTCTCTTGAATACCCATTTGAACCCTATGAGCTATACATCATTTGAAGGATCGACTAGAACCCAAACGTGGTTCTGATACATTAAATCCATTTTAGAATTCCTAGATTCTTGTCATCCTGAAGCTTTTGACTTCTCTACTTCCTCTTTTTAGGAGATAGGTTCATTATTGTCAACCAATAATGAGTCACCATATTTGGTGACTAGAAATCCATCTCTCTGGTTCTCTTACCTCTCCAGTGCTCATACGCAGTACATCTGTTTCCGAAACTACTTCTTCCATGGGGACATATGCAATATGTTCCTATACAAAATATTATGTATATAATCACCACATCATCAATGTCAATATTTCTCCCACTATGCTTTTTTAGTGTGTTCTCACTCTCAATAAAGATAACGTTTATGGTGATTGTCACATTCTTATCAGAGGGGTCGTATTGGTAGCATCCCTTTATTTCCTTTGGATACCCTCTAGAGATACACTTGGTTCCTCGAGGTGCTAGTCTGTTACATGATAATACCTTATCAAATGCCTCACAAACCCATACATGTGTATATAGAAAAACGGGTTTCTTTTCACTCCACAACTTGAAGGGAGCTCCCTTTAACGCTTTACTGGGTACTCAGTTTAATGTATATGTCGTAGTTTTTTATGAATATCCCCAAAAGGATAATGAAATATCTACATGACCCATCATTGACCTTACTGTTTCTAATAATTTTTTGTTCTCCTTTCACTATCACTATTCTAGAGTAGTGTGTAAGGTGGATTAAGTTAAGATAAATTCCAAAACTCCCATAAAAAGTCGATAAAAACTTGGTTAAGATATTCACCACCTCAATATGATCAAAGATTCTTTATCTTATTTTCATGTTTATCCTATAATTCATTCTTGAATTATTTTAATTTTTCAAAGGACTAAAACTTATACCTCATCATGTATATATATCCATAACTACTCAATTCATCAGTAAACATTGTGAATTAAGAATACTCACCTCTAACTTCTACTAGAAATGGTCTTCATACATCTGTGTGTACTAATCCTATGATATATGTGGCTATTTAAAGATATCCACTATATGATAGTTTGGTCATTTTCCTTTTAAACAAGCATGACATATTTCAAGTCATATTATGTCAGAAGATCCTAAATAACCGTTTTGACAAAGCATTGTCTGATGCTTCTCATTTACATGACCATGATGGTGATGCCTAACTGAGTGTTATATGAGTTGTGTGAACATGATTCATTATCTATTTACAACACATATTTTTCATAACTTAATACATAAATACTACTATTTAAATTTTCCATACCATAACAAATTTTCTCTTTAAAAAATAAAAAACTTTTATTTCTCAGCTAGAAAATAAAAACATCCACATATAGGCATGATATAAAAATTATGTTCTTAGTAACTATTGGTACATAATAAAAAAAATTTAAAACCAATATCATTAATGTTGGAAATGAATGGTGGAATTCACCAATGAATAGATTATACATCCTCGCATCATTGGATGATCACAAATCCACCTCTCCTCTAGAAATATTTTAGAATATTCTTGGTTCTTGCATTTGGATATAGATGTGAGAACCACAAACTGTATTTAATACCTAATGTGTATATATTGAAAGATTACACTCGATAATGAATGAACATTTAGCTTTCCCTTTCTTATGGGTGTATTTCCTCTTCCAGTGGCATTGTTGTCCTCATGAAAAATATATTTCCTCTGTTTCCTTTCCTTGCCTCCAGATTTTCCTCTTCTTTGAAGGATGGTACTTGTGAGGTTTAGGCTTGTTATGAGTCTTGGGACCCTTGAACTTGTTATTCCTTTTCTTATTCACCATAAGGACCATAGGTTTATCATTCCTCATATCCTTATCCACTTAAAAAATCCATGTATGAATTTATGAATGAATCTTCTCATTATTTCTCATATTATAATTTATAATAAAACTAGATAAGGACATGGATAGTGAAGAAACTATGAGATCTATGCCCAAATAATATATGAATTTAATACCTAAGATGTCTAAGAATTCAATGTAGTTAATATTATTGACTATATGAGTCCCAAATAGCACTTAATATCTTTTCATAGTTATAAATATAGAATTGGATATCTCATATCTCTCTTGTCTCTCCTTCTCTTGATAGAGATCCAGAATGTGATAAATCATATTATCTGTACCATGCCCTCATGTTACTTCAAAATATCATTGGTCATGGATGCTAACATGAAACAATGAACAAATATATCATCATTTAAATGTTTCTCATAGAGAGAAAACTCTTCTTTACAAGCCTAATTACCATATGCTTCATGAATATGTTCTTCCAGAAATAGTATTCCATTTCCTGGCATAGGATAATGCATAATCACCTTTACCAATCTTGGATTTTTTTTCCAATGATAAGGTTATACTTATCAAGTATGTATCATAAAAACATGTTTGAAGTCATTTTTATTGATGTTTCTACATGTAATATGAGAATAGATTTAATACTTTATCTGATAAAATTTAGACAAATAAATAAATATTATATTTATTAATCTCCCACTATTTTATCAAAACTCAATATCCCTAACCATTGGATTTCGAATATCCTTTTTCTTGGACATTATAGTGTAAAAGATCTATATTTCCCTTATCATTACCCCATCATTGGTTGATCGAGCAATTTAAAGGATTTTATGTAGGCATTTCAAATGCCAACTTTATTAAATCACAGTTCCTTGATCGGTTGAGTGGACTCCCCAATCCTGACATCCTTAAATTGGATTTCTTCAACCCTTGCCTCTCAGTTAGAAAAATTCCTACTTTGTAATTCAACCCTTGATGTTTTCTTCCTAGATAATGAGTGGTTTTATAACTCAAGATAGGATTGAATTGAGTTCCTAAAATTTTCTTGAATATTAAACCACCCTCTTGATGGATTTGGGTTCAATTATTTTCCTTGTGAATATATGCAATGGAAATATGAAATCATGAAAAAAAGAAATTGAACATAGGGATTTATAGTATTCTGAGGAATGGAAATCTCCTAGTCCACTCCACCAACACTCTACAACCTGAGTTTAGTGATTTATACTATAATAGCCCTTTTACTACGGGCTCCTAGTTGAGTACAAGCAGCTATCACTTGATAAAAATTTCTAAGACCTTTCTACCAGATTTACCTTTTCCATGACATATCCACTATCTTAAGTACACTCTTATATTGAGTGAATACATGATAAAATGAATAGAAAATTTAAGAGGAATATATGAATTACATAGTTTCAAGAAGTAACTAACAGTAGATGAAGATTCGTCTTGAGAAAATGATAGACTTCGAGGTATAGCTTTGGATTATCTTCAACGCAACTGATAAAACCGATAAGCATAACAAAAAAAAAATTTGGTTTCCATTATGTACAATTCTATGAAATTTTTATTATTATTGTTCAGATGAAATCAATTGTTTCTTCTCTCTCTCTCTTTTGTTGAGGCTAAATTTTTCTTTTTTATCTCATGTTTAAACATGAGCATAAGATAATTCTAATGGTCGATCAAGCTTGTGAAATGACCTTGATGAGAAATGATATTAAGGATATGCAGCCAAACCTTCCAAATATAGGAATTGATTTTGTGACAACGATCATAGAAATCTCCTCATTATTTGAATCTTCATATTTGTGGAAAGTCTTGTGCAGACCGATCTTTCCTTAAATGGATGATCACATTTTAATGTTCTCTAAGTACATGAAATTACATATCTAGATATTAGATAAGTAATCATGAAATTTTTCAAAACTATATCTTTTTAAGATACCAACTAAAAGATTTGTTCATCATAAGATAATTTTCATAAGATAAAGTAGCTCCTCCTCATAAGATAATTTAACTTTAATGTAGTATAAGATAATTTATAGTGTAAGATAAAGTGTTACTATGATACAACACTTAAATTATTTAACTTATTCTTGGTATGTATATTATTTTTAGGGGATAATTTCTTTTCTTATTTTCATTCTGACTAATTCATTTTCCTTGAGAAACTCAGTCGTACTTCATAAGATAATTTTTTACATGGTAGAAAAGACTTCAAAACATTCTAATTCTTAGAAATTGAATATTTTCATTGATTATCATAAAATAAAATAATTGAATGTCATAAAATAAACACTTGGATTCATAGTATAAGATAAACATAAACTAAAACACTTAGGATAAACTTGTTAGTTTCTTCTTGAAACTGTGTGTTGTATATGTTCCTCTTAATGTTTCTATTAATTTTATCATGTTTTCACTCAGTGTAAGAGTGTTCTTAATATCATGTAAAGGTCATAAAAAATGAGATCATGGTTGAATGATCTTGGGTATTTATATTAAGTTAAAGCTACTTATACTCAATTTTGATCCCCTAGTAAAAGGGTTTCTATAGTGAAAATCACCAAACTCATGAAGTAGATTATTGGTGGAGTAGACTAAGGTATTTATGTCCCCCAAACCACTAAAAATACATGTTTTTAATTTCCTTTCCATATGAATTCATATTTTCTCTACATATATTCGCAAAGAAAATAATTGAACTCACATCCTTTGAAGATGGTGGTTTAACATTCAAGATATATTAAGAAATTAATCCAACCCCCTATTGAGTTATATAACCATTCATTATCTAAGACAACAATTGGTATAGGAGTGTAATATAAACATAATCTAAAACAAATAGGAAAACATGATAGAATAAAGGTATAGATTTTTTGATCCATCAAAACACATAACTCTAAGATTCATTAGAACAACATATTCTTTCCAATATATGTGAACTAAGTTAAGTCAAACAAGAACATCATGTTAGAATTACCTGAAAATTTAAAGCACCCCAACTTTGGTTGGTCAAGCACATTGAACTATGGTTTGATTTTAACTAAAGTAGTCAAAGACTATACTGATTTAATATTTATAAATGAGGGATTTGATCTTTGATGTGTAAATTGAGAATTATTATCTTTATCACATGCTTTTTATTATTAAGTGGATTTACATAAGTGATTAACCAGGTATTTAGATAATATTTATGTATACGACAATTTATTTTAGTTCTATCTTAAATTCTTGTTAATTTCATTAATTCATGTGATCACAAAAAAAATATCCATAATGAAATAAACATACAACTTGATAGAAAAATAAAAATAAAGTGTCGTGATCATGATCATTTTTAATGGTTATTTTATCTAGCGGATGATAAAATAATTATGGAACTTGGGGGAAAACCTGTGAACCATTTATAGTTCATGTTACAAATTTCCACCTATCCACTTATGTATCTATCTTTTGTTGGTTTTGCCTCAAATTCAAACTTGAACAACCAATACTAGATTGGGAGCTCCATCCATTACATAATCTTTTGCTCAGACACAGGTGAGGGGGAGATGTTTACATAAGAGAAACCATGTTCATGTAGGTCCTAACATAATAATAGGAGAGATGACACATAGACCAACAATTTAATTTAATAATAAATTAAATGAATCCAATCACATTCAATGTTTTGGTCTAGTATCATGTTTATCCACATGCATGAAATGAATTATGCATTTAAAAAAAATTATCATTCAGTTCTAATCATTATTTTTTAAGATAAATTATATTATAATAAATTAATTATATTTTTAAATTAATAAAATATTTTAGCTTAATTATCTTCTGAATTTCTTTTAGATTCTCATCCATCATAATTTTAAAAAAAATTAAGCAAATTTATTTAAAATTAACTATGTAAAAAAATTTACTTTGTAGGAAACACGGTGAGTACCCATATAAACTACCCAATATGTATTATACTCATATACTATTTACTTTTGCGACATGTGGTATACATGACTTGTCAAATACTTTCATTACATGTACTATCAATTTAATGATTACCTGAATTACATAATTTTTCTATCATTTGTTATGATTCAATGTATGTAGAGTAATAACTGTAATATGGATCATACATGATATGTAGATCTAAATATTAAACATAAAATAATTAAACATTTATATTTATAAAAACTCATCACATGGTGTTTCCTATCATCTTAATGACCACAATCAAGTATATGTCGATAATTTTTGTATAGTATAATAAATAAATTTTTAATTCTATGTAATTTGGTGACAAGTACATGGCATGTACTATTCTCATCATCTATTTAAGACATATGCATAGGGAATTTTCATGTAAACCATTCCATGATAAAAGATGTAGTGCACAACATATGTATAGGCTATATGATGTGTGTTCTCTAATTTAATTGGTCACTGGTTAGATCGGTAATGTAAAAAGATACACAGTCCGTCTATGAATAAAGAATTACACATCATGTATGATAGTTACACGGCGTGTACTCCGGCTGATCTTGAATCATCCTAGCTCGATCACCACATGGTGTGGAAATAACGGTATTGTGTGTAATAAATGCACATTCCTCAAATTAATTTTTAATTAATTATTGAAGCATTGAATACTAGTACACAATGTGTTCCTTAGGTTTACATGGTGTGTACTCTTGTGTTATCCGACCAGATTCCTCAACACCTCCAGATGAGGTCTTTTTATTTATTCCAATCATAAAATTAATCAATTTAATTATATATATGAGAAACCAAATAGTAAGAAATAGATCTCTCAATTAAAATTTAAGAATGATTAAACTGGAATTGAAAACTAAATTAAAAATATGTAAATCAATCAAAGATCTTTAAATAATAATACATAATTATGTAACCTCCCTCTAATACCACTGGAAGGGTTAGAGTGCAGCACCAGTGTGCGATGGGTCATTAACAACTTTTCTTTTTATCATGATCGATGACTAATCTGATATTTTGAATCAAATAAAATAGACAACGGATAAAATTCTAGAACCAAGAGCAAGATCATCACATATTACTCATAATTAATTAAATAAATAAAAGGATTACCATGTGTGAAATTATTTCTTTTTTGATGGGTCTGAAAATGGATTTACATCGTATAATCATTTCACTATAGCAATCAAGGGAAGATTCCTTCTAGCGGTGATCCACACATGTTCCAAAAATCTCCAAACATCACCATAGGAGTCCTCGAGTGCTAGTGTGACAAATCTGAATGTCTATGTCATTCACTATTGATCAACTCATTAATTTCTTCCAAAGGATTATCCTTTATCTCTCTAGAATTGATAGAGTATGGTGGAGGAATAACACTCTTCTTTCTTCAGAGCGTTCATGGAGAGGGAGGTCTTTAGGGCTTCAAAGGATTCTCTTCTGTTTTAATTGTTCACCACAAAAATGTACTTGGATCTCTAGAAAAATAATATAATTGGGTTCATATACCACTAGATTTATAAATAACTAATTTCAAAAGTAACCCTTATTATTTATTTGATCCCTATATAACCCCTTGTAAATAATAATAATAATATTATTATTATTTCTTAACATGCGCTAAACTAGTGAATTAAAATGAAATATTAATTAATCAAATTATAATCAATATATATTATTTCTTGCTGGGATTATAAACTCAATTTTTCATTCCTCTAAAATATTTATTGGCCCTTGAAAATGACTATTTATTTAATAAATCAATATCCCTACATTATTCACCAATAAATAAATAAATATTATATTCACTAAAGAGAAAATAAATATTTATTAAATATTCCTCTCATATAATATTTTATCCAATATCTAGCAAAAGAATATATATGATCAAGAAATCAAAAATAATTATTAATCCACATATGGGAATAATATTTATTAAACTTTTTAAATAATTAATAATAATATATTATTTAACAGAGATTCTGGATACACTTATTGTGTGACTCTCTAGGCCTCTATCTTAGTGGATTTAGACGAAACATCCTAATATCCAAGGTTATCATCCAAAAACATGACAAGAAACCCATAGATAAATAATTTAATGCCACAATGGCATGATACCTCATACGGAAGATCACTGTGTAATATAATCCCTTTGTAATGATATCTCTAATCAAGAAAGTTGCATGTCGGTGCCATCAACCTATGTGATTGATGTTTTTTTTAAATTTCTAAACATTTAACTTGCCTATCGAACACCATGACCAATAATTTATTTAGGTTATATCATTTCAATAAAAGGGTTTGAGTTATCAACATTCTTTAAAGAACATAAGGGATAAATTATTTCTCATATTATTCATTAATGAAATATTACCCATGATGCACCCAACATATCCTACCTCATCGTAAACTTATGTCGTCATAGTTTTCATAAATACATCATAGTACACAACTTATAATACCCATTAATAATAATATTAAAGTAAAAGGATCAATATTTATGTTAGAATATAGAAACATCCAATAACACATGAAAATGTCAATTTCCTACTAGCATGTTTCATTCTCATAATATCCAACATTGGGTATTATCAATGGTGTACACATTGAGAAGATTCCTAAAATTCATATGAGTTTCCACCCCTGATAGCCCATATAATTTGTTTCCCTAAAATATATAAACTGTCTATAAAATATATATTTAAGAGTACTATCATGACACTTATGGGTTCTCATCATAGTGGGGAACTGATATGACCTTTTAGTGTGACAAATATTCTTAGGACATGATCTCATAGTATGTCACATAGAAGAACAATCATGACATAATAAATAGTATATTAATATTTAAAATTATGAATATAGGTTATCATAATATATATAAAATCTATTTCTGGGGAACAGAATCTAACGAATGCAGTGTTACTCATGTATAATCCCAACTCACCCTGATCAACTTCCTTGGATAAATTTAAAAAAAATAACGAGTTCCCCAAAATAACATACTGGTACCTTTTCTCCCAAGTCAAATCCTTAAAAATACTACCTTATACATAAATCTTCCATGAATTAAAAATATATATGATCAATTAATTTTCCTCATTTTTGTGACTCTCTTAATCTTATAATCCGTTGATAATGGGAATTTTCTAGTCATACATCTTAATCAATAGGTTCATATGGACACAATCAATCATTTATTGACTTGATAATGAAGATAATTCATATAGGATGATTTGTGGAACCTTTTATAGAACAATATCATCATCCTAGCTATTCTAAACTGGAAATCATATCTCTCAAACATATTGTCATCCTCAATATGTCCAATTAATGAGATAGAGATATAAAATGGATGTATATCCAGTGTAATACAAACCTTTCTTTTACAAGTTTACATCTCACATATATCCTATCATATATCTCCTTAACCAATTACAAATATATAAGAGGTTAAGACAAATGGGACTCTAACATTGTGTTAGACCAATCAAAAAGGGTTATTTATGCATAACTCATGCTAAACCATCGCTAGTTAACTTTCACCTAGTATTCCAATCTACATAGCTTTAGACTTCTTGGAAATGGTCCTCAATCCACTAACTTAAAAGTCACCATTTTGGTTCTAGATGCACATACTACTACAGTTCTAGACACATAACCTCAAAATCCACCACTATAGGTCTAGATAAAATACATTATAAGGCACAAATATAGTCCTAGATGAACATCCTTAAATTTAACCATCATGATCATTGTTTCATGACCTTAAAATTCACTATTATGGTCCTGGATTATTTTCCTTAAAGGTAACCACTACAGTCTTTATCACATAACCTTAAAAATGTATGAAGTGTATAGATACTTGATGATTTATTACATAAATATAACATCATTTTAGATGAATATTCAATAAATCTCATAATAATACATGCCCGAGGACTATAAAGGTTTTTTTCGTTGAAGTCTAAATATATAAAAAAACTAAATTTCATGAAATATCTTAAACATATTCTATAAAATTCTTCAAATATAGTACCATTATAGTATTTTCATACTTAATACCCTTCCTCATATCCCGTGAAAAATGAAAACATAAAAATGGTGACCTAAAATTCCCAAAAAGTGTAAAAATTATAGGTATCAAACAATGATCTTAATTGATCATAAGATAATAATATTGGTATGAGAAAATGATCATAACATTTTAAAATCAAACCCAATTAGTCAAAATTGCAAATCATGAATCATGGAATAAGGACTTTGGCTTAAGATAAGACATATATATAATCATGAATCCAAAATCATGATCCATAGTTCATAAAATGATCATATTAGATATGATTGTGGCACATGAATAATCATAGGAAATCATAGCATTGTGAACATGTATAAAAACCAATAGTTTCTCTCATCATATTAAAGACATGAAAGAGTTTTCTTGCTTAAAATTATGGACATGTAACCATGTCGCCATATTAAATTGTGAACTTTTCATTATATGAACTGGTCCAAACATAATGTTGTGAACATGATAAAAATTTCACACATGACATAGTTATCTCCTGAGATATCAATAATTATCCAATTCATTAGAGGTATTAGTATATCTGACCATCTCTTAATGTTAATCCATAAATATTTATATAAGAATCCAGTTGGAGTAATGAACCACTGAGAGGGGGGTGAATCAGTGGTACCCCTTTTTCATCTTTTAAGCTCCCTTAATATTGAGAACAACCTTTGTCTCCTATTAAAGATATAATTCCTTGCAAAGAAAACAAACAAGCACACATCCAAAGGAATATAGCAATTTACAATGTTCATTATTCAATAAGAATAGTTACGTCCTTGGTATGGTTGGAAATAATCCAGCACCATAAAATACACTAAGAAAACAATCCTTGGATTACAACGAGTAGGATATACACTTACACTCATGAAGCACTGTGAAATAATCACTTCAGTGTATGTGCACCCTCTTTGCACAATAGGGCAATGCCTCTTTTCTTGTAACAACTTATGTTACCTGCACTTCCTTTCAAATACACAAGTGTAAGAAAGTTCATCACAAATATTCACTTTCTTACCTAGAAGAAAGGCAATGACTCCTTGGACCTGAGATAGCTCAATTATAGTCTGAACTTCCCATTCCGAATTTCCATTCCGAGTTTTCTCAATCCGATTCTTCAATCCGAATTTTCTCCTTCAATCTGATTCTTCAATCTGAGTCTTCCTCAATCCAAGAAACTCAATACAGTGACAACTAGTACTGATTTCCCATTCTGATTAGCTTACTCTGCACTTCCCATTCCGAATCTCCACTATAAGTTTTCCTCAATCTGAGAAACTCAATACGGTGTCAACCAGTACTGATTCCCCACTCTGATTAGCTCACTCCAAACTTCCCATTCTGAATCTCCACTCTGAGTTTTCCTCAATCCGAGAAGCTCAATACGGTGTCAACCAATATCAAATTCTTATTTCGATTGAAACCACAATGAAACTCTGTCGGACAAAAACTTATTTCTCTCTCTATATTATCTGAGCTTCTCTCACTACTTCATCATAACCCACTTACTTTGTACTCTGATCTCCTTTTATATGTGCTCCAAAGTGTGCTTAGGTGGGAAACCAAAATATTTTCCCACTCACTTAGATTTACCCAAATCTTAATTTCTCCTAAAATCTCGGAGTAATTAAGACTTTGTCAACACATCTAGAATATTCTCGATTCTTCTTCCACTTCTCTTGATTTAGAACTTTGGCCTTTTCCGGATCCGACCTTGTTACACAAGATTCTCGGTATCACATTATCAGATCCACTCATCTGTCTTCTCAGCATCACTTTCTCAGATCCATCCTTCTTGATTCTTCGGCATCACTTCAATTCTTGGTATGACTCTTCACTTATTCTTCGACATGACACCATTTCAATTCTCGGTATGACTCTTCATCACTTCTCGGTATGGATTTTCATTGATTCCTCGGTATGAAAAATTCTTCAACTCTCGGTATGAGTCATTTTTTGGATTATCGGTATGACTCCTCTTCATTCATCGATACCAAAGATTTTGAATTCTCGGTGTGACTCCTTTGGATCTCGGTATGGCTTCACTAGTTCTCTGTACGATGTTCTGGTTCTCGGTACAACTTCTGGTTCTCGGTGTGGCTTCACCGATTCTCAGTACGACTTCACCAATTCTCGGTACAACTTCTGGTTCTCGGTGTGACTTCACTGATTCTCAGTACGACTTCACCAATTCTCGGTACAACTTCTGGTTCTTGGTGTGACTTCACCGATTCTCAGTACGACTTATCCAATTCTCGGTACGACTTCTCCGATAAAATTTTTCTTGCATCATGAGTACTTTCATATACTCATAAATTTAGAGTTACAAAATAGCAAATCATCATCACAATTAATATTGAATTCTTAGTTCCTTCACATCTTCTATCAGCTAGCTTCCAAGTCCAACCACTTCCAGGTTCTGAGAATTTGCAATTTCCTGGTTCTGAATTTCTCAATTCCGAACACCAGGTTCTGAGAATTTTCAATTTCCTGATTCTGAATTTCTCAATTCTGAACACCAGGTTCGAAGAATTTTCAATTTTCCGATTCCGAATTTCTCAATTCTGAACACCAGGTTCCGAGAATTGCAACTTCTAGGTTCTGAATCTTCAAACTTCTAGCTTATGAATTCTTTGAAATGCAAGGTGTCTTCCCTTTATTAAAACTTCCTTAAGACCAACAAAAGACAAATCACGCAAACCATCTCTTCTTTCATCTTGTTCCTAACAATCTCCCCCTTTGGATTTTGTTGTCAATAAAGTCTTCATAAATCACCAACCAAACTTTGAAACCTCAAGCAATGGATTACTTATCAATAATTCTAATCCTATGTGAGCTAACTCATTGTAGGAAACAAGAATTATTGACAACCAAAACCATGTTGTCCAAAATCAGTGACTATGAAATATCATGAGCATACCTCCTCAGCCTTCTTCAGATCATCTTTTAAGCTTCTACCTTAGAATTATTCACTTCGTTGACTTTTTGGAAAAACAAAATTGTTTCCTACAACCACTCTAACAAACAATTAGAATAGTTCACGCACATACATGCTAGATTCACAGCTTACCCATAACCCCCCCTTTAGTCATGCTTCCATAAGGATATATTAATGGAACAATTCTCCCACTTGACAACACTATCCAAAGGTAAGATGAGAGAAGAGACTGAACAATATACCTTATCCTTGAAGAGAAAGAGGTTGGACACCCATGTTCAACCTCAATCTTGAGAGTGATTCCTTTGTCAAGGGTTTCGTGAAAATATCAGCAACTTGTTCAGTAGATAAAACATATTCAAGTTTAAGTTCATTCTTTTCCACATGCTCTTTGATAAAATGATATTTGATTTCAATATGCTTCGAACGAGAATTTTTAACTGGATTCTTGGTAAGATTAATTGTGCTTTGATTATCACATCCCAAGAGTAATGGAAACTTCACTTCTACTAAAAAATCTTCCAATTCTGTTTTCATCCAGATAAGTTGAGTAGTGGCCATGGTGGCAGCAACATATTCAGCTTCAGCCGTACTAAGTGTCACAGAATTTTACTTCTTCGAGTTCCAACCAACATAAATTTTTCCCATAAAGAACACTCCACCAGATGTGGATCTTCTATCATCAACATTTCCTGCCCAATCTGCATCTGAATAGCCAAACAAGTCAATGTTATTTGAACCGCTATACTTGATTCTGAATTCTACTGTGCCTTTAATGTATCTGAGAATTCTTTTTCTAGCAACAAGATGTGATTCTTTAGGAGCACTCTGGAATCTTGCACATAAGGTTACAGAAAAAACAATATCTAGTCTTGATGCTGTCAGGTACAACGAATTCCAATCAGCTTTCGATATTCTTTTTGATCAACTTATTTTCCTTCATCATTTTTTCTTATCTTTGTTCCCACTGAGAAAGGAGTTGATATAGGTTTTGAGTTTTCAATGCCAAACATCTTGAGAAGTTCCTTAACATACTTTTCTTCAGAAAGAAAAATGAATTATTTCTATTGCAAGATTTTTAACCCAAGAAAGTATCTCATTTCACCCAACATGGACATCTCAAAGACATTCTTCATTTCTTCACTAAACCTTTCACAGCTTATTTCATCATTCCCAGCAAAAATAATGTCGTCAACATACACAATCACAATGAGAGAAAGATCTGGGTTTTCCTTAATGTACAGATTACTATCAACTCTTCCTTTCTTGAAGTTCATCTCTTTTAAGCAAGTATCTAGTTTGGAATACCATGCTCTTGGAGCTTGCTTTAGACCATACAGGGCTTTATTCAATCTGCACACATAAATTTCATCCTTCCCAACAACAAATCCATATGGTTGTTCAATATAAACTTCTTCTTTAAGATCACCATTAATAAATGCGGATTTGACATCCATTTGAAAGATTCTGTAGCCTCGTTGTGAAGCAATAGCAAGAAAGATTCAGATAGTTTCTAATCTGGCCACTAGAGCAAAAGTTTCTTCAAAGTCAATTCCTTCAATCTGAGTGTAGCCTTTGCAAACCAATCTTTCTTTATTTCTGATAACTTCGCCTTCTTCATTCAACTTGTTCCAGAAGACCCACTTTGTGCCAATAATGTTCTTATTTTCAGGCTTGGGTACGAGTTCCCATGTGTCATTCTTTTCAATCTGATCTAATTCTTCATTCATGTCTTGAACCCATTCAGGATTCTCAAAGGCTTCTTTAACATCATTTGGTTCCACTTTGGAATACAATGAAGTATGTGATATGGAATTACTTGTTCTTCTTGTTTGAACCATGTGATGTTGATCACCAATTATGTTCTGATCTTGCACTTGTTTCATCAAACTTGGATAAGTTTTTCGTGTGCCTTCCTCGTCACTTGATATGGTTGAATCTGATTCTTCATCTTGATTAGGATTACAATCGATTGCATCCTTATCAAAATCGTTAACTTCATCTTCCTCATCATCCTTGTCTGTCTAGACATGCTTATCTTTCCCTGGATTTTTAAAGACTTTTACATCAAATGCATCTACCATTCTTCATGTTTCTTTGTTAAAACATCTATAACCTCTTCCTTCTGGTACATAACCAATAAAAATTCCATCTTCTCCTTTCTGCTTGAATTTTACACCGTTTCAACCTTTCTTATTTATAATGCATGGGCTCCCAAAAACTTTAGCATGCTTCATACTTGGAGTAATTCCATAGAAAATTGCATATGGAGTCTTGTTTGATTGGGGCCTATAGAAACATAGATTTTGAATATAAACAGCTATACTTGTAGTCTGCCTCCAAAATTAATGATTAAGACCATGTTCAAGCAACATGGTTCTTCCCATTTCTACCAAGCTTATGTTCATCCTTTCAGCAACCCCATTTTGTTGAGGGGTATATGGAGCACTATATTCATTCTGAATTCCATGCTTCTCAAGATAGTCTTCAAATTCTTTACTTCTATACTCACCACCATTATCTGTTCTAAACTTCTTTACAGAGTACTCACATTCTTTCTTAGCTTTTCTTCTGAAGCTTTTAAACATTTGCAGGGTATCTGACTTGTTCTTCATAAACATAACACATGTAATGCGAGTAAAATCATCAATTAATGAGATTAAGTACTTGTCTTAATTTGTTGATTGTTTGCTCATCGGCCCACATATATCAGAATGTATTAGTTCAAGGGGTTGTTTAGAACAAATGTCAACCTTCTTATGCACAACACTTGTAATCTTTCCTTTCTGACAGGTAGTGCAACACCAATCTCTTCTTCTTGGAAAATTTAGAATATCTAAAACAATTTCCCTTTTAGATAACTTTCTCATATTTCTATGACACATGTGTCCAAGTCTTCTGTGTCATAGCTGATTTTCATCCAATAAGCTCATGTAACAAGAGTTTTGTGAATTTACAACCTAAAACAGATTCCCTTTGGTTCGTTGGCCTCTTGTAACAATCTTCCCATCTTCTTCACTTTTTAAAATAAATCCATCTTTATTGAAGATAAATTTGTTACCCTCATCACACAATTGTGATACACTCAGCAAGTTGTGCTTTAGCCCATCAACATATAAAGTTTTCTTGGACTTCAAATTTTCCTTCCCAATGATGGCTGATCCAACACCTTTGATTTTTAATGATTCATTATTACCAAATGTCACAGTGCCTTCTTTAAACTTCTTCACATTATTTAGCAACTTCAAGTCTCTTATTATATGTGAAGAGCACCCACTATCTAGTATCCAAGGTCGTTCTTCCTTTGTAACATTTAGAGCAGTTTCAACAACAAGAGATTTTTCTTCTTTCATTTCTTTCTTTACCTTCAGCTTCTGAGAATTAAGAACTTTTTGTTGAGCTGGTAACAGCACAAGACATCGTTTTGTAAGATGTCTAGGTTGTTCACACCCTTTGCAAATAGTCTCCAGAGGTTGTAACCTATTTCCTATATTGACTTCATTCTTCTCAAATTTCATCAAAAAAAATTTCTCACTCTTCTTTATTTGAGGAGATTGACTCCCTCTCAATATATGCCTTTCATAACTTGTGGGGTGTTGGTAATAATTTTGATTGAACCAACACATATTTGATGTATGCCCGAATCCACCAAAAAACCAACAGTACCCATAGAAGGAGTACCTTCCTCTAATGTTTTTGTACTGATATTTCTTTGTTACTCTTTCTTCAGATCCACCAACCATTCTTTTGTTAGCAAGATTGCTCTGCTGGAATTCTACATTCATTGATTTTACTTGTTTCTCACCAGTTTTATACTTAGGTTTCCTTGAAACTTCTGAGTTTCCAGCAACAATAGTCTTGGCCACATAAATAACTTTCTCACCTTTCTTCTTCACAGCAACCACTTTATTCTTCTGTTGAACTTTTTCAGAATTTGCTTGTTGAGAGCCTTCACCTACATTAGTAGTTGAGTTTTGAAAACATATTTTTCTTAACTAAACTTCCAAGAGTTTCTTTTGAATGAGCTCTAATTCTTTCTCTTTTACTTTCAACTTAACTATCATGTACTCATTTTGTTTTTTCTCATCTTCAAGAGACTTCTTCAAATCTTCAAGTTCTTTCTCAAGTTATTCTTTAACATTATATTGATTTCATGCTGAGGAACATTCATCTTCCAACTTTTTGTTAAGTTTCTCCAGCCTCATGATCTTCCTTAAACATTCCTTCAATTCTTCTTTCAGATGCATCTCAAGCTGAGTTTCTTCTTCTTCCGAGCTTTTCTTTCGAAATCTCCATCATTCACTGTTGCAATGAAAGTATTCTCAACACCATTCTCAACTGATTTTTTGGATTTAACATCACTTTCTTCATCTTCTTCATTTATGGATAGAAGGATTTTTCTCTTGGATTTGAAGAACTCCTTTTCTTTCCCCGATTTTCCTTTACCACCCTGCTCCTTCTATAACTTTCTTGGCTTTCTTTCTTATTCATAACTGTCTTCTTCATTCTCCCTTCAAGGATAGTTATCTGCAAAGTGGCCAATGCCTCCACATTCAAAACACTTCAAGGGATGTTTTCCCTTGTATTTACCTGTGCTTCTTTTAAAAATTTTTGAAAACAAGGATAAAATTTCATTAAGATTTTTACATACCTTACTTTCAGAGTTAGAGTCACCACCATCTTCTTTAATCAAGATCTTCTTAGACTTATCCTTCTTCATGGCCTTGAAATATAATTCTCTGTCAACTTTTTCTTGGTCTTCATATACTTTTACCTTCTCATCTCATAAGTAATGAGTGTGATATGAAAATCATCAAGAGATAAGGTCTCTGAGTCTCTATCTTCCAATGAATATACCTTCGCATCAAATTTATCAGGAAGAATCCTCAAGATTTTTTCCACTATAGTAGAGTCTTTTAGATCTTCACCAAGACATCTGATGGTACTAACAATATCGTTTACCCTGGTGAATAAATCCCCAACAGATTCATTCTCTCCCATCTTCAAGTCTTCATACTCCAACCTCCAGATTTAAAGTTTTTCCTTCGTGACTTTTGTATTGTCTTTGTATATGTTTTTCAATTTTTCCCATATACCTTTGGCTGTGGCCACTTCTTTCACTCTCAAGAACTCACTTTCAGAAAGTGAAGACAATATAGCATTCTTGGCTCTTCCATCATTCTCAAGAAACTTCTTGTCAACAGGTGTAAGTGGAACTTTATCATCAATGGGGGTAAACCCAACTATTGCGGCTTAAAGAACTTCATAACTAATAGACATGAGATACGGTAGCATTCTATCCTTCCATATGTGATAGTTTTTCCCATAGAATACCGGAATGCCTTTACTGTTCACACAATTTAGATTCTCCATCAGCAAGGAAAACAAAGGCAACCTCCCTTTGATACCACTTGTAAGAACCCAGTTGGAGTAATGAACCACTGAGAGGGGGGGTGAATCAGTGGTACCCCTTTTTCATCTTTTTAGTTCCCTTAATATTGAGAACAAACTTTGTCTCCTGTTAAAGATATAATTCCCTGCAGAGAAAACAAACAAGCACACATCTAAAGGAACACATCAATTTACAAGGATCATTATTCAATAAGAATAGCTACGTCCTTGGTATGGTTGGAAATAATCCAGCACCATACAATCCACCAAGAAAACAATCCTTGGATTACAATGAGTATTATATGCCCTTACACTCGTGAAGCACTATGAAATAATCACTTCAGTGCATGTACACCCTCTTAGAACAATAGGGAAATGTCTCTTTTCTGGTAACAACTTATGTTACCCGTACTTCCTTTCAAATACACAAGTGTAAGCAAGTTCAGCACAAATCTTCACTTCCTTACCCATAAGAAAGGCAAGGACTCCTTGGAGCTGAGATAGATCAATTACAGTATGAACTTCCCATTCCGAATCTCCATTCGGAGTTTTCTCAATCTGATTCTTCAATCCGAATTTTCTCTTTCAATCTGATTATTCAATCTGAGTCTTCCTCAATCTGAGAAACTCAATATGATGACAACCAGTACTGATTTCCCATTTGGATTAGCTTACTCCGCACTTCCCATTCCGAAACTCCACTCCAAGTTTTCCTCAATCCGAGAAACTCAATACGGTGTCAACTAGTACTGATTCCCCATTCCGATTAGCTCACTCCGAACTTCCCATTCTGAATCTCCACTCTGAGTTTCCCTCAATATAAGAAACTCAATATAGTGTCAACTAGTATCAAATTCTCATTTCGATTGAAACCACAATTAAACTCTGTCAGCCAAACACTTCTTTCTCTCTCTAGATTATCAAAGCTTCTCTCACTACTTCATCACAACCCACTTACTTTGTAATCTGATCTCCTTTTATAGGTGCTCCAAAGTGTGATTAGGCGGGAAACCAAAATATTTTCCCACTCACTTAGATTCACCCAAATCTTAATTTCTCCTGAAATCTCAGAGTAATTAAGACTTTTTCAATGCTTCTAGAATATTCTCTAATCTTCTTCCACTTCTCTTGATTTAGAACTTTGGCCTTTTTGGATCCGACCTTGTTACACAAGATTCTTGATATCACATTCTCAGATCCACTCATCTTTCTTCTCGACATCACTTTCTCTGATCCATCCTTCTTGAGTCTTCGGCATCACTTCAATTCTCAGCATGACTCTTCACTGCTTCCTCAGCATGACACCATTTAAATTCTCGGTATGACTCTTCATCACTTCTCGGTATGGCTTTTCATTGCTTCCTCGGTATGAAAAATTCTTCAACTCTCGGTATGAGTCATTTTTTGGATTCTCAGTATGAGTCCTCTTCATTCATCGATACCGAAGATTTTTAAATCACGGTATGACTCCTCTCGATCTCGGTATGGCTTCACCAGTTCTCAGTATGATGTTCTGGTTCTCGGTATGACTTCTGGTTCTCGGTGTGACTTCACCGATTCTCACTACGACTTCACCAATTCTCGGTACGACTTCTGGTTCTCAGTACGACTTCACCGATTCTCGATACGACTTCACCAATTCTCAGTACGACTTCTGGTTCTCGGTGCGACTTCACCGATTCTCGGTACGACTTCTCCAATTCTCAGTACGACTTATCTGATTAACTTTTGTTTGCATCATGAGTACTTGCATATACTCAAAAATTTAGAGTTAAAAAACAGCAAAGCATCGTCATAATTAATACTGACATATTAGTGCCTTCAAATCTTCTATCAGCCATCTTCCGAGTTCAACTGCTACAGGTTCTGAGAATTTTCAATTTCCCGATTCCGAATTTCTCAATTCCGAACACCAGGTTCCAAGAATTGCAACTTCTAGGTTCCGAATCTTCAAACTCCCAGCTTCTGAATTCTTTGAAATGCAAGGTGTATTTCCTTTATGAAAACGTCCTTAAGACAAATAAAAGACAAATCACACAAGCCATCTCTTCTTTCAGCTTGGTCCTAATATGATATAAAAATTTCACACATGACATAGTTATCTCCTGAGATATCAATAATTATCCAATGCATTAGAGGGATTAGTATATCCGACCATCTCTTAATGTTAATACATACATATTTATTCCATGGGATCATAAAAACATTCATCAATTCATCATTGAATGAACTTTAGAAAATAAATTATTTTATTAAAGATTTCATCATAACTTAATAACATGAAGGAATGTAAAAGGTTTCCTAGAATCATACTTAAAATATTGTCATCATATTCCATCCATAGAGAGAAATTATATGGTATAATTTTAATATATCCCTAATAAATCATAAAAATCCTTAAAATATATTTACATATATTAAGATTAAGTCTAAAATAGAATTTTAAAATTTCTTAAAAAACTTGGAAAATATTTGTTTCTTTTAGTATCTTTAAAAACAATTAAAATTTCCCAAAAATATTGAGAATAAATTTGCTTTGAAAATACCCATGGAAACATGTAAAGGAATATTCAAACAAAATAATGGTTATAATAGTGGGAAAATCCATTCATCCCATATATGTAAAAAGAGAAAAAAAATTCACTCTTGTAAAAAGAAAAAAGTGAGGCATATATAAAGTATTTAAAAAATTTAAATTTTAATAATTTATAATGAAATTAAAAGGTAGTAAAAATAATCTTTCTAAAAAATTTATGAATAGATAAAAACTTCTATATTTTTTTGAAAAACATGACCATGGAAGAAAAAATGTATTGATCAAAGAGGATATAAGGTTTGTTTTTATTAAAAAAAATTTCTAGGTCATTTTAAGAAATAAATATAGGGAATGGTAATAATATTTTAAAATCATAGGAATAACTATAGGAGAAGAAAATATATCGGTTTAAAGTATAATGATCATAAAATTTACCTAAATGGATATTTGACATAGAAAATCCTAAAAAGAAATACGACTGTATCATAAACCCTTACCACTTTATTAAATTTTGAATCATAATCCCCTTGAAAGAAATAATTTCAAGTGAAAAATTAAAATAAAAGAATATAAATTAATTAATTATATAATATTTAAAATGATTAATATATAAAACATATATATAAAAATTGGTACATAATATGAATCATGTCTGGACAAAAAATTATTGAGATGGAGAACTCTTACCTCTGGTCAAGAAATTATTCATATGGATTATTAAGATCGTGTATAAAAAAATTAAATTTATCATAATTATATACCAAAACCATTTTTATAATTATCTTAAAAAATAATACCCTACTAAAATTTACAATTTCCAATTTATGAACAATTCTTCATTGGAACCATTATTCAGGTGAAAACTGGTCCATTTTCCTGACATGTTTTGGTTCAATGGTTTTAGTCCTTCCACCATGTTCATGGTTTAATCATCTCTATAATATCAATAATTTTATAAATATCCTTATATCCACTTTTATTACTATACAAATAGGGTGGTGATGAAAAATAAATTACATCACTTCGTGGCGATAGTAGTTTGTACATACGGATGAGTGATATTTAAAATTTTTTACAGTTGGAATAAAATAATGATAAATAATAATTCAAATTTATAGAATCATTTTTATATCATAAATTTCATATATATTAATTAAATTCACCCTACTTACCTTCCATTTAAAGTGGAAGTGAAAATGAGTTACATCGCTTTGTGGAAGTGGGAGGTCACATGTACGCATGAGTTTTATTATAATTTTCCAATAGATTTAAGGGTAAGAAGGTATATAATATATTATATATAAAAAATAATTATTATTTTATTAAAATAAATTATATCCATTAAATTCATCTATATAACCTTCGAATAGAGGCTAATATTAAAAATAAAATATATCGTTTCGTGGAGACAGTAGTCCATATGTATGCATGAATAATTTTTTCATTTTTCTTTAAATATAAGGGAGCCAATAAATAATTATAACATTAACATAACAACATTTTATTATAGTAAATATAAAAATGTTATCATGTTATGAATGTTATAGAATAATTATAGGAGGTTTAAGGAGAAATAAACATGAAAAAGGTCAGTAAGAACATATATCTATATTTTGATAAACCTCATTTAGATATGTTATTAATAACTCTTGGGAAAGTATTATAATAAGAACATAACCTATTGAATATGTATAGGTAGTTGGTAAGAGGTTTGGGAAGAGTTTTCTCAATATAAGTTTCCCATTAAGGTGTGAATAATATTGGAGAAATATCTGGAGTCGCAGCAACAGAATATTTTTATAGATGAAGAAAATAAAAAATAAAAGAAGAAGAAGAAGAACACAACCACAATAATTTATATTGTTCAATAATAATATCTGATTCTATGATGCAGTAGAATCACGTCCGTATTTTTGGGAGAAAAAATTACTGGGAGATATTAGATTTTTTTACACACACTAAAAACCCTAGCTTGAAATTTTCTAATAAAGAGGATGAATTACTATTACACCAACTGCACAGAATATTCACTTTGGTATAGTGACAAGGTGGATTGAAGTCCAAAAAGCTACAGTGTTATGGACACCCATTTCCAAGATGCTACAGTGGCCAATGGAAAAAGTTTGTGGATCTACAGTATTGTTGTCTCCAAGTATGAGTTTCTATAACAGTAATGCCAAAAGTTCACACTGCTACAGTGCCATGTCAGTGTTGTCTGGTAGGATTTACTACAGTCGGTCAAATTTTATACAGTTCCACAAAATTTGTTTTGGTTTCCTTTGGCCCCTGAACCCTAAAAGAATAATTGTGTTTCCCCTACAACCCCTATTGAGATTACCACAAAGCTTGGCCTGTGAGAGTTGTGGCCTAGTATTCAGTATTGGCCATAAGCATTTGGCCCAACATCACCCAAAAGGATTAGGCTGAACCAATCCAACAATCTCCCACTTGGATCCTGATCCATTACATTGACTTATTTTGATTCCATTAACTTATACAATTTACTTGATCTGATATCCTTCTCTTATTCACTCTCAAGTGTGTGTTTTCCATTCACCACTTCAATTTCAACTCAACAATTCATGAAATACCAAATTTTTTCCATTTTATGATCATATAGTGTCCTCCCATATTCTACCTCTCATTATCCATTCATTAATGGAGTCCAACATAGGCACAACAGTGCCTTAACTTTTGTACTACCATTGTCTTTGTTAACATGTCTTCTCAATTGTTTGTTCAACAAATCTTTTATAATGTCGGTAATCCATCCTACGATAACCCTCTGATAAAATGGTACCTCAATAGAATGTGCTTCATCCAAGCATGAAATAAAGGGTTCTTTAAAAGATGAATAACACTCTGATTTTTATAGTGAAATAAATTTTCCTCTTACTTTTTAACCAACTCATACAAGAAGTTCTTCAGCTAACCATCTCATTTACATCTATTGTTACAACAATGTATCCTACCTCTATGGTGGATAGATCCACCACCTTCTGTAGTTGAGAAATAGATATCACTAAAGTTACTCCATAGGTAAATACATAATATGTGGTACTCCTTCTACCATTTACATCCCCTCCAAGTCCAACATCCACATACCCTTATAATGTCATTTCTTTTCCAAAGCCTTGAGATAGCTCCTTGGTTCTCTTAAGATACCTTAGTATCCACTTCATAGCTTTCAAATGTCGCTTTCTAGGGTTATCCATGTACCTTCTCACAAATCCCATGGTATGAGAAATTTTAGCTTAAGTACAGACCATGCCATACATCAGGATTCCAACAAATGATGCATATAGAACCTTTTCCATGTACTCAAACTCTTCTACCATCTTTAGTGATTACACCTTTGATAATTTGAAATGGACTTCCAAGGGAATATAAACCATCTTTTCTTTCAGCATATTGAATCTTCTTAAAACATTTCTAACATATTCATTCGGTGACAACATCAATGTTTTTGTTACACAGTCTCTCTTGATCTCTATCCCCAAGATATTCTCAATTCCTCTAAGATTCTTCATGTTGAACCCCTCACCTAGCTTCCTTTTTAGCTCATTAATCCTTTACATACATGATCCTGCAATGATCATTCCATCCACATATATAAGTAGTATAATATATTAATCACAAAAAAAGATACTTTAGGTAGAAACATTGATCCATGCCACATCATTTGTATGATTTTTATTCATGAATGCATCAAAAAATTTATTCTACTACTCAGGTGCCTACTTTAACCCATATAGGCTGTTATAAAGCTTGCACACTAAGTCTTCCTTACCATACTCAATATATCATTCGGCTATTGAATATAGATTCCCACCTATATATCTCTATGAAGGAAAATAGTCTTGACATCAATCTATTCAACATTCAAGTATTCTGGTCCCATAATGCTAAGAACCACATGAATAGCGATAAGCTTCACTACAGGTGAGAAAAGTTTAGTGAAATACACAGATTCCTATTATTTAAATGCTTTCACCACCATCTTTTCTTTGTACCACCTCTTTCTATCCTATTCTTCTTTGACCTGATATAACCACTTATTCTATAATTATTTTTTTCATTGTGGCAGAGCTGTCAACTTCCAAGTGTTTTTATCATGCAATGACGAAATATACTCTTTTATAGACAACTCCCACTTTCTCTTCTACTTTAACTACATTTCTTATTCCAAACATTCTAGTTATGCACCGTCACTCAATAAGATATAATGTAAGTATAGTGAATACCTCTTCATGGGAATTCTTACCCTTGTTGATATCCTCAACTCCACTTGAAGAGTAGACTCCACTACTTTTAGTGTCACATTATTTGGTACACCTTCAAGCTCTATATGCTCATGACACTCTAATTATTTATTCTCATTATCAAATTTATCTACATGACAGTACTTGTATATGAAAACTTCATTAAATACCACATTATGGCTCTGGATGACCATCTTATTGAGATTATCCCAAAAGTGGTAACCAAACTCCTCATTATAATAACTGATAAAGAAACATGGTATGGACCTAACATCAAGAGTTTCCCTTGAATTATCATCAATATGTACATATTCTAAACTACCAAACACCCATAAATGTTATAATATGACCTTATTTATAGACTAGATCTCCTTGGGTAGACATTCTCTCATTAGTACAGATGGACTCCTATTGATGAGATATGTCGTTATGTTCATTTTATCGGCCTAGAGAATCTTAGGTAACCCTGATTTTATCTAAATACTCCTAGAACGTTCATTAAATTTCCTATTTATACTTTCCACTATAACATTCTATTACGGTGTTCCTAGAATATTCTTCACCCAACAAATGCCATTATTTTCACTGAATTATCTGAACTCATTACTGTCAGACTCTCCACCATTTTCAGACCTCAAAATTTTCATATTTATTCTTGACTCATTCCACACCATGTTCTTCCACTTCTGAAACACCTTAAGCACATCAAATTTTCTTTTCATAAAGAAAATCCATACCTTCCCTGTTGATTCATCGATAAATGTCACATAATATTTTTACCCTCTAAAGTAATTTATTGGTGTAGGAAACCAAACATCAGTGTTCACTAGGTCTATATTCTCATCATATAGTGTTCTACCTCCTTTCACAAAATAATCCTTCTTATTTCTAAAGATAAAATATTCACATATTCTAAATCCACTAACTTTAGCTTCAGTAGCAATCCTTTTGTTTCTACACCTTCATCCTCTTCAAACTCATGTGGCCTAGCCTATAGTTCCATAATTGTGAATTTCTAATAGAGTTTATCGATGCAATCATGTCCATGAAAATCTATTTCATGTTGCAAAAGGTACCATTCTTTTCTCCCAGAGCTATGATCATGGATCCCTTGGTGATATTCCATACACCACCAGTGACTGTGGTGTGAAAACCTATATCATCAAGCTATCCTATAGAAATAAGATTTCTTTTAGATCCAAGGATATACCACACATTTTTTAGAACTAGAAAAATCCTATTATTGTTCTTGATTTGTGCATCACCCTTCCTCAAATTCTGCAAGCTTTCATCATTAGCAATATGTACCTTGCCAAAATTTCCAAAAACACAATGGTTTAAGAAAAAATTCTCCGAAATTCAATGGAAATATGCCCCAAAGTCAACAAACCAAGACTTCATAGGGATATCCACACACATTATTATCACATCATCAGTTCCTTCAATCGATGTGTTTATTATGTTGGTTTCAAGTGCCTTTTTTATTTCTATACACTCCTTATTGACCTATCCTTTATTCTCACAAATCTAAAAACTACGAACAAACTTTTTTTTTGTGTCTCATCTCTTTCCTCTTGATATTGTTCATCTTATATGATTGTCTCATTGTGCATACCTTCATCCCCCTTAACTGTTCAAAGAAAAACAAGAGAATCTGTCTGATTATCTCTTTCGAATATCCTCACCTTGGATCAGGGCCCTCACATACTTTAGAACCATCTTTTTATTCCCTAAATAACTATTCATGGCTGTTATAGTTTCCTCCCAACTCTTTGGTAATGAAGAAAATAAAACCATTGCACATAACTCATTGTCATGAATAATATACACCAATGTCAACTGACTAATGATGGTGTTGAATTCATTGATGTGATCTACAATAATTCTCTCTTCAATCATTTTTATATTTAACAATAATCACATCAGGTATACTTTGTTTGATTATGAAGGATTCTTGTACATATTTTTGAGATATTTCATTAGCCCAAACATTTTCTAACCCTCTCCGATGTCAATCACCAAATTGTTTTGCCAACATAAGGCACACAACTCTCAAAACCGGTCGATCCAGTAGGTCCCACTCATTCTGCTCCATGTTTTTTTTCTTTAGATCTAGAAGTAGCAAGTGAATCTTTTTTTGATAAAAATAATACTCGATATAAATCCTCCTGTAACTGAAGTATGTTTCATTCAAGTTATTGATCTTCACATTTCCTTCTTCCATAGCCATCGTTTAATTCAATAATTCCCAACTCAAGATCTGATATGAGTTGTTATGGAAATTTTGGGAGTCACAGCGATAGAAAAGGTTTTCATATGAATAAAATAAAGAATAAAAGAATAAGAATATGGTAACAAAAACAAGAATTTACATTGTTTGGGAATAATACCTCTTTCTACTAAGAGGTAGAACCAATTCACTATTTTTGAGAGCACAAATTATATGCAGATATCAAAAAAAATTCATATACATAAAAAAATCTAGCCTAAAATGATATAATAAAGAGGATGAATTACTATTCCACAAACCACATAGAAAGTCTATTGTGCTATATTGAAAAGGTGGATGAAATTTTGCCCTACTATAGTGTTGTGGCCACCCAAGTCTAAGATGTCATAGTGTTACAACTTGGCCTTCAATATGGGCCATAATTATTCACCCCAACATCATCCAAAAGGATTGGGATACACCAATCCATCAAATAAGATAGGATAGAATGTTCCCTTTTATAAGTGAGGTGAGTGACGCACTTGTAATTATTAATAATATAAAAATATAATAATATCACTCTCATGAAAAAGTAAATCAAAATTGGAATAATTTAGAAGATTAGATGATATAGGATCTAAATTAATTCATCCAAAAGTATTTAGACAATTTTTTAGGTCATTTTAATCCTTATCACATTAGTTTAACCTATCACCATCCCTTTTAACTTTTACCGAAGTAATAAATTTTTACCTCAGTTACTATTCATTATAACCAAAAACTAAATTGAACTATTTAAAAAAATTGGAAATGATGATTTCAAATATGAAAACCATTTTATCAAATTCAATTTCTATAAGTGACCTAAATTCATTTTAAAAATAAGTGGGAAAACGTAATAAAAATCATTTTTTTACAGAAATGCATTTTTAAGCATAAAATTGAATTTATTATTTTTCCCTACCAAGTAAAAACTAATATATTATTGTAAATATATCCTATTTTATATTATATATATATATATATCATTAAAATCATTCGTCAATACTTATTAATTAAATTTATTAAGATAAATGCATTGCGTGTAATAACAGCAGTTTTATGAAAAATCTATTTTTTACCTCCAAATGATTTTAGAATCACTTCTAATGAATTGATAATAAATGTATGAATATTTATTAGTCAATACACCCTCCATAAAAAGATACCACAATAAGGTCATAGAGATAATGAACCCTGAGTCTTGCCTCCAATAGGCTCCGTATTGAAGACTAGCACCAAAGGTATAAAAATATCTAAAAATGGGTGGCATTACCTTATATAATAATATAGGATCAGGAGATAAGATGAATCATCCATAAGAAAATCCATGAAATAATATAAAAAGAAACCAAAACCATCCATAATGAATGTATAAATAGAAAAGGCTACAGATAAAAGTCTCCAAAAGTAATCACATAAAATAAAAGATAAAGAAACAACACAACAATAGTCCAAAAAGGTATGAGCTAATACTATATAGCATGATCCATGTAATCCTTCCAGAAACCTGAAAACCAATTTATATATGTATGGTGATAATACATGTATATTTAGTATGAAAATCAAATTCTCTTGTGCACACAAATGAAATAATCATACCAATGAACTCGTGAGAAAACAACAGAACCAATAAGACCTAACCAGGTCAATTATCCATCCCAACCTCAACAAGGCTTGATCACCAAATAATGAAAGCCATGTATAATAACAAAATAATAGTAATATTGATCACGGATACCCTAAATCAATTTCCTAATGATTTTCCTCTCTCACACCCCAACGTCGTACATCCTGACACTCTCATATCTTCCAAATAACATATGCCACTATCCCATAGGAACAATCACATCACATCATGCCTGCAAACACCTAGGCCAATTCCCTACATATCAATCACATCTCTTCTCGCCTAAAGACACCTGGTCCATCACATTACAACCACTACCATAACTATAGTAGTAGGGTATCATGTATATGAAGTAAATTAACCATGTTCCCTCATATTTCTATGCATGAACCCCTATCATAAGCCTCCCCATAGAATGGTCATATCGCATCCTGCCTGAAAACACTTGGGTCACCACCCCACAACATAGTCATATCACAAATCACCTAAAAATACCTAGGTTATCATCTAGCACACTAACAGACTTATGTCCATCACATTCTGTGCATATCTACTCACCTGGAAGAGAGAGCATAGAATAGATGGAATCCAACCATCCATCATCATCACCAATATGTTAGAAAAACCATGTATATGAAAATACTAATGTCGGTATAGTGATATATGTAGGTTGGGTGTAGATAGAAATCATAGGTAATATACAAGTATAAACATATTGTCACACACAATCCCAATGCATGGGATTACAAAAAATCACTAACCAACTCACAACATACTCATTTTTTATACCACCTATAAATGAATAACACCACACAAGACACAAGACACATTTTTTGGATTGATGTACACTGATCCATTTTGGATGATGATTGGGCCAAATTCTTTTGGACCATATTGCACACCAAGCCACAACTCCATAGAGCGAGCTCCGCTGTGAGCTTTTTTAAGGGTTTCAAGGGGAACTATGCCTCTATTATAAGGGTATAGGTGCCAAAGGCCTCTTCCCCAAATTATGGGGTACTATAGCAACTATGAACACTATAGCAGAACTAACCGACCAAAACCAATAGGGTACTGTAGTGGTGTGGACCATTGGAACAACTATTGTAGTATGTCAGACTTTGGAATCAATAGTATTATAGCGATGTTGACTTATAGATGTCGGACAATATAGCATCTTGGACATGGGTGGATGGGGAACTGTATCAATTTTTAATTCTTTCCTCCTTTCACTGTAGCACATGATACTTCCTATAAATTTAGTGGAATAGTGTTTCGTTCTCTTCATTATCCCATTTCAGGATAGGGTTTTTTGTGTTCTGGAAACTATGAAATATCCCTATAAATTGTGCTCTCAAATCATTGTGAAATTATTTTTCTCTGTGGATGTAGGGATAATTTCCCAAACCATGTAAATATTTGTTTGAAATATGTACATTTTGATGCTGATGTAAGGGAAAATATTTATTTTATGTCCAAAAGAAGTTTATTTATTTCCTATGGTGATGAGGAGTTCAGTTATCTATTTTGAGATGATCTCAACATTATTGTAATCAGGATTCAAAATGTGGTATTTAATGGAGGAGTCATGTACAAGGATCACCAAGTAGATTAAGATAAAAATGTGAATTATGAATCAGATTGAAAAGATAAAGTGGATCTTAACAGTGTACATGAACATGAGACATTAAAATCGGTGGAACTTACTACTCTAGTGGAGTTGATTAGAATAATAAGGGTGAGAAAGCCTATATAGAGGTATTCACCGTCTGTACATTATCTTTTACCAACTGAAGATAGAGAACCAAAATGCATTGAAGAAGAAATGCAGTTGAAGGAGTCAAGAAAGTGGGAGTTGGCCATGAAGGAAGAAATTTATTCACTACATAAAAAATAATACATGGGAGTTAACACATCTTCCATAAGGGAATAAAGAATTGTAAAAAAAGTGGCTGTACCAGCTCAAATAATAACATAATGATAATATGAGGTTAATGGAAAGGTTGGTGGTGAAAAGCTTTCAATAGAAGGAGGGAGTTTATTTTGCTGAAAGACTCTCACCATTAGTGAATCTTAACACCATCCGAGTGGTTCTCATAATTCTGGAATCATAAAAACTATATCTTGAGTACCTTGATGTGGAGACAGCTTCCCATCATGGAGATCAGGAAGAGGAAATCTATATATAGAATCCATAGGTATATGTTAAGTCTAGGAAGGAATACCTAGGGTGAAAACTCTAGAATATCTTGTATGGGTTGAAGTAGGCACCCAGAAAATGGAATAAAAAAATTATGCATTCATGAATAAAAATGCATACACAAGATGTGGCATGGATCAATGTTTCTAAATCAAGTCTTTTAGAGATTAATATATTATACTAATTCTATATATGGATGACATGCTTATTATAGGATCATGTATGCAGAGAATTGATGAGTTAAAAGGGAAGCTGGATAAGGAGTTCAAAATGAAAGATCAGAGAGAAGATGATAGGATTTTGGGGATGAAGATCAAGAGAGACCACGTAGATGGAACCTTGATTTTATCATAGGTTGACTACATTGGAAAGGTTTTGAGAAAATTCAGTATGTTGGAAGCAATGATATTATTTATTCTCCAGGCGAGCCATGTTAAACTATTAAAGGATAAATCTTTGAAGATGGCAGAAGCGGTTGAGTACATGAAAAAGGTTCCATACGTATAATTTGTTGGAAGCCTGATGTATTCCATGGTCTGCACTTGGTCTGAGATTTCTCATGTAGTGGGAGTTTTGAGCTGGTACATGGATAACCATAGAAAGAAACATTAGGAAGATTTGAAGTGGATACTGAGGTATTTTAATGGTAATAAGGAGGTATCTCTATGCTTTGGGAAAGGAAATTAATTATAGGGGCATGTGGATGCTGACCTTAGAGGTGACATCAATAGAAGGACGGGTACCACATGTTATGTATTTACCTGTGGAAGAACTATAGTAATATGGACATCACAATTTCATAAGTTGGTGGATTTATCCTCCATATAAGTAGAATACATTGATATAATAGCAGCTAGGAAGGAGATGGTTTGGATAAAGAACTTATTGGATGAGTTGGGAAGAAAGCAGGAGGAGAATGTATTGCACTATGACAGTCATAGTGCTATACATCTTGAAAATAACTCAGTGTTTCATGCCCAAATGATACACATTCGGTTGAACTATCATTTCATCATAGGTTTGATATAAGATGGGTTGTTGAAATTATGGAATTATTTTGGAACCAATAATTCAGCATACATATTAATGAATCTGATGGGTTGAAGCACATGAGCCTTAGCTAGGTTGATAAGGACTCTGTAAGTGCATCCGAGAGACCCGGGATCAAATCCAAGTAGAGACATTATTTCCGGGTACTGTAGTAGTACTATAGCAGTACTGTAGCAGGTAATGTAGCAATACTATAGCTGGAACTGTAGCGGGAACTGTGCAGGTACTATAGCGGGACTGTAGCAGGTACTGTTTGGCACTGTAGCAATCAGGAATATTCCCTCATTTGGGACTTCGGGCCACCGATTTGGTCCCCGAGTCCTTTAAGGCCTTCGTGCCACCTAGGCCTTCGGGTCTGTAAGGCCTTTAGGCCACCTCAAGGCCTTTGGGCCCCCTCAAGTGCAGATGCAAACCAGATGACCTATGAGGAACAAGCTCTACAAGGAAGATAAACAAGGAGCATTCACCACAACAGAATCTAAACTGATTTCAAGAATGAGAGGGTATGGAACCTTCCATCAGGACAATCCTGTGCATGCACAGGAATGCCTAGCTAAATATCCATGCGAAGTTGGAGAGCTGATTTCACGAAGAAGATACTGGGGAGGAGCAGTTCCAAGTAGTTAGTTTGGGTTATATGTAATGTTTGAAGCTTATGGGCAAATGAATTCCTCTAAGGCCTACGGGACATGTAATACTTATACCTACAGGCCTTGTAAGGGTTCCACCTCACCCCTTGAAAGGTGGATTATCAAAAATAAATAAAAAATGAAGGCCTTCGGGCCATTGGAGGAATTATTGTATCTCTATTGGTCTCCACTAATGAACATAGTATGAGGGGAAGAATAAGGGAGTACACAATGGGAAAAAAGGAAAACATATGGTATTTCATGAATCATCAATTTGAAATTGAAGTTATGAATTGAACACACATTACCAGTAAAGAAGAGAAGGATCTCAGATTAAGTAAGTTGCCTTAGTCAGGGGAATCAAATCAGGGCTGCATAGAGGATCGAGATCCAAGTTGGAGTTTTTTGGATTAGTGTAGCCCAGTCAATTTTGGATGATGATTGGGCCAAATGATTCCAGCCCATACTGTGCATCATGCCGCAACTCCATAGGTTGAGCTTCGTGGTCAGCTATTTGGGGGATTTACTGGGCAACATGCCACTACTTCGGGGGAAAAGGCCCCAGACCCAAATTCCAAGGTATATTAGAAACTCTAGCTACTATATTATAGTTTAACAACAGACATCTATAGGGAACTGTAACAGTGTAGACCTTTGGAACAACTACTGTAGCAGATGAGACTTTGGAGTCAACAGTACAATAACGGCATAGACTTCCAGCCGTCAGCCACTGTAGCATCTTGAACATGGGTGGGCGCATCACAGTAGCGATATGAACTTCTTAACACCTTTCACTATAGGATAAAGAACTTCATGTGAAACTATTGGAATAGTGCTTCATCATTCTTATTAGCCCATTTTTGGCTAGTGTGTTTTTTTGATTGAAACTCAAAAATCTCCCTGTAAATTGTGTGCCATAATCATATTGAAATTCTACATCTTCATGGATTGAGGGATCATTTCACAAACCATGTAAATCTCTATGTCCAAGACATTCTCCTTCTTCTTCTTCTTTTCTTTTTCTTTTCTGTGAATCATTTTATTCTTCGTTTATCCTGGGGTTTTCACAATACATTTCTCATTTCCAACCAATCCCATTTTCTAGCTCATTTGTTTCATTATTAAGCATCAACCACATTTAACCACAAATTTCATCATTTTTTATGCATTTATTAGTTACATCTCATTAACCAAACCAAACCCTAGCTATTTCAATCATTATTAAACACATTATTCCATCACTACCCAGACATCTAGCATAGTGCAACTACACATCACAAGTAGATCATCATTTCCATCAAACCATCGCCTCACTTCCCCACAAGCAAGACCAAACAAACCTTCACCTCACCTCCCCAAAATCATTTCAAACAAACCATCACCTCATCACCCCAAAAGCATGGCCAACTGAACAATAACCTTGCTTCCTCAAAAGCATGACAAAAAAAAACTATCAACTCACCACCTCAAAAGCACCACCAAACGAACCACCACCACACTACCCCAAAATCATGTAGAAAATCCATACATCACCTCACACCACATCAGAACCATACATAACCTCCCCACAAACATGTCCACATATCAAAACTCATCAAAGAATATTTTACAGATTAAAAAAGGTGGATTTTATTACATCTCACTTTATATTAGGGGTGTTATCACACAAGCCATAAATCTAGGGGAGGCCATTTCATTAGAAAAATATAAGTGGTTAGAAAATTTTCATTTTAGGTTGATATCACAACAACATAAAATAAATTTTCCATATCACAACAACTACACTTTATGAAATGGATCCCAATGACCATTATTTTTATTAGGGAACTCATCTCATACAAAAAAAATATCACAATAACATCAAATCTATAATATAATGAGAATCATTCCCCCTTTCCCCTTTAATTTTAATTAACTGATTTATTTATCTTGATTAGGATAGAGAAAACAATACCCAATAGATAAAAAAAGTAAAACCCTACCACATGATACAAAAAATTGAGAAATTAGGGATTCCATACCTCAAATAAGTTTTCTAACTCATTGGTCACCACAGGGAGAAGAAGAAACAAATGTGAAACACAACCACACCACAAGATCATGGATCAACTTACACCGCATAAAAGAGTTGTTAAAATAGAACCCAACTCATGACATAAACAAAACCCACACCACCACAGTAGATGGTTGAGATAAGAATGAAATAAAACAACCAATAAGAAGAGAAGGACTTACCACCGACCGCCATCAGGCATCCACTGGAACCAAAAAATCGAAGTAGAATGAAGATGGAAAGAAGATCTTCTAAGGGCACCTAGGGTTTTTCCAGAATGAGATAGAGAGGGGTATGACCAAATGAAAAGAATCATCCAATAAACCCTTTTTACATCCTATATCCTACTAGTTTCACATTGTGTATTCCATTCACGACACAAAATCCATGGGTTCCCAAAAAAATCCAAATTACACTGAAATTCACATCGCCTCAGCCTTTAATTAATTAAATATTGTGAATTATACTTTCACTATGTGAATCCATTTCATGGGTTCCCCCTCATCCATATAGAATCCTTGAAACTTTTGGGTTACCTAATACGTGAGACACCAATTCATGTCATGTACCCCTTTCACGGTGTTAATTTTCCACTGTATCACGGTTACACCTCCAAACACCATGAACCCTCTTGAATAATAATCTAAAACACTTATAACACCCAAAATCGACATAGTAATGTGCCAATAATACATGAAACATTACATCAGATACATCTCAAATGATTCCCATCCTCAATAATCCAAAACAAATCCCAGAAGGAAAGGGGTCCAAATAATCACCATGCGAGATACCTCTCAAGTATCTTGTTACTTCTCAACGGTAACACAAGCCAAAAAAATCCAACTAAAACACCCAAGAAACATAGTGCACAACCAAAAACGACCTCCTTTCACACAACCATTCCAACACACAACTATCCCAACCTCCATGGATCTTAAACCAATAACCACTACAACTAACAAACTGCACAACCCTAAACACCTGTATCATGAAATTTCATCATCCATGCCAGGATATTATCTGCTCTGGGTGGTACTAACTCACCCATAAAAGTTTAATCACATATTGGTATAATGTGTCTCAATTAGGAATCAATACCCCCTTCATATATCAGATCTTTATTACATGTCACACATCTAGAAAACAACAAATCTCATAACACAACAAGATCCAAACATCGCATCATAAGAAAAAACAGAGTATGAAAAAACTCAAAATTGCTCTAGGTACTGGGAACACATCTGTATCTATTTCTCCCAATTACTCTTCTCTAGGCTACCATGACTCTATAACACATGGACCAAGGGAATGGTATATCCAAAAAACACCTTTTCTTGAAGATCCTGGATCTCTACTGGTCACTCCACAAATTTTGTGTCATCGTCGATATCCAACTCTCCCTAGTACACGAGAGTCATCATGAAGATAGCGATGATTCTGAGAGACATGGAAGACGTAATGGATCCTCTATATCCCCTATGTAAATGATAATTGTTATGCCACCTCACCAACTCACCCCAGCACCGCAAAGGGACCAAAAACCCATGAGGAATCTTACTCCCCTTGTGAAACCTCTACTTCCCATGTCGAGGGGAAACCTTCAAGAACATATGGTCTCCGACCTCAAACTACAAGGGACTCCCATTTCAATCAAAAAAAGTATTTTTCCAATATCGTGCTAATTTCATCCAATCTCAAACTAACCGAACCTTCTCTTTCATGTTATGCACCACACCGGTGCCAAGAACTATTACCTCCTCTACCTTTATCCAGCACAATAGAGAACAACATGATCACTCATACCAATCCTCAAACAGTTCCATGGTGATGAATGAGTTATAGATATTATTATAAACAAACTTAACCAAGGTACAGTGTTTTTTCTATAATTATTTGAAGTTTAAGATGCATGCCTGTAACATATCCTCCAACGTCTGGATGGTCCTATCCATCTGGCCATTTGTCTAAAGGTGAACAGATGTACTGAAACATAACTAAGAGCCAAAAGAAAGCTACAATACCCTCAAGACTTGTGAGGTAAAACTAACATCTCAATAAAATAAAATGGACATCATAAATCCATGAAACCACACCACCTCATCCATATACCTCTTAGCAAAATAATATGTTGTGCTCGACTCTTTGATCACTAAGAAGTGGTCTAATTTCATCAATTGATCCATGATTAACCAAATAACATCATAATCCCCCTGATATTAGGGTAACCCTATGATAAAATCAATCAATATTTCATCTCATTTCCACTCAGTAATATTCAAAGGCTATAAAAAACTATCATGAACATGATGCTCAGCCTTAACCTAATGGAAAACCAAACACCTCGCCATGAACTCTGCCCCTGTTTGTTTCATCTCAGATCACCAAAACTACATCCTCAAGCCACGGTACGTCTTGGATACCCCTGGGTGTTCTGTTAAATAGGAGTTATGAAACTCAATAAATACTCCCTCATGCATTTCTACTAGAAAAAATAGTCTCCCCTGAAACATCATACGGTTCCGACCATCCTTCGACCATCCTTCTAGAGCATCACCATGGAAAACATGATCGTGTATCACCTATACCTATAGGCCTCCCCACTAAGACTCCCCCACTTTATACATTAGAGAACAATTCATTGTCATATAAAACAAATAGCCTCTACCATCGACTGCCCTTGCATCAAATTTCAAGGTTTCCAACTCCTCCATCACTCCCCAAACATCCCCAGACTCCTGAAAAAAATCCTTCTATGAATATCTTTTCAAATAGTTGACCAATACATTTTCTTTTATTGAGGTGTAAGAGATCTCAAAATAATCTTGAAGAAAATTTATCCACCTCTGCTGCCACAAATTTATATCATGCTGAGAAAATATATACCTCAAAATCATGTGAATTGTGGATACCACAAAGAGCTCCCCAATGAGGTAATGTCACTGCAACATTAGTGCGAACACAACTACTTCCAACTTCAGATCATGGGTGGAATAGTTATGATCAAAGAAAAATAACTTCCTAAACCCATAAGAGATCACCAATAAATATAAATTAACACACATCCCAAGTCTAGATAGGATGCATTACATAAATCCCCAAACCACATACCATCCTTGGGAAACTGAAGTACTGGTGCACTAACCAATTTCTCATTTAGGTTACCAAAAAATTCTTCCCACTGAACTTTCCACATAAAAACATGGTATTTCCTAGTCAATGCTATAAACGAGGATTAAACTCAAGAGAAATCTGGAAAAAACTTCCAATAATATCCCTCGAGACCAAGATAACTATAAACCTATTCCATGTTCTAAAATTCTTCCAAAGAAAAAAATTCCTAGACCTCAGATGAAACCACTTAAAAACCCCTGGGATACACCAAATGCTCTATTAAATGAAACCATAATGTCCAAAACATACACTTGGAAAAATTTCCATAAATTTAGTGGTTTTGAAAAACCTGTAAGACAATTCTGAGATGATTTGCATGCTCCTCCTCTGAATTTGAGTAGATCAATATGTCCTCAATGAACATGACTATGAAGTGGTCTAGGAATTCATGGAACATGGATTTCATGAGTCCCATGAACACAACTTGTGTGTTTGGGACACCAAACAACATGACTACAAACTCGAAGTGCCCATACCTACATCTGAAATAAGTCTTAAGATATCACCCTCTTTCACCCTCAACTGGTGATATCAAGACCATATATCAATATTAGAAAACCAAATCACCCCTCTTGGATGGTCTAAAAGATCATCTATCCTCAAAATAAGTTAATGGTTCTTTCCCGTCACATGATTCAACATTTAGTAGTCTATACTCAACCTCATATTACCATACACCTTCTTGGAGAATAACACTAGAGAACCCCATGGCGACACACTGGGCTACATAAAACCTTTCTCCATAAAATAATATATCTAAATTGAAAACTCCTACAACTCAGAAGCATCTATTTGATAAGGATCTATTAAAATTAGAGAAACACCAGGGTGAAAGTCTATCCCAAACTCAACATAATTTTGAGGGGGTAGTATCACAACCTCCTTGATTAAAACATAAAGAAACTCCCAAACAACCTTGGGGACCCCCATTTTTTTCAATATACACTAATTTCACTAACAAATATATTTTCAATGAAAAAATGGGCTCTACATGTCATATTCCAACCTAATAACCCCACTCACCAACGAAAACCACACACTAGTCATCCACATCTGAGAACATAACTCTCCCAAGAATGAAGTCAGTAACATCAAATATTGAATAAAACTAATTAACACCTAGGATTACATTGTTTGACTGTATCTATAGTAAGAAAATTTCATTATGGGATTGATGTGGACCCATCAATAGTCTACACCCCCGACACACATCAAACAAGATGTTCTAGCCTCCGACTGGCATAGTTAACACTAGGGGAATGAGAATCCTCTCTAAATGTAGTCCCATAGAATAAACTATATTGGTTGAATCAAAGGATTGAAAATCTTTGGAATAAAATAAAGTACCAACAAGGGTAGAATACAAACTGATAGTACCACAAACAATCTCTAGCCCCTCTAGTGTTGCTACCTCCACTGTATGCAACTAACCACATCCAGCTCCACTACCTTTCTATTGAAGGCTAGTTCTATGACCATGATCCAATTGAGGTCCTTAAAAAACAAGGAACATACTGAGGTTAGAATCCACCTTCTCCATCTCTCCCCGATGGAGCATAAGCCTACTACCATTTTTTTTTGAAATGGTATTAATGAGAACTACTACTGAGGATGACACTAAACCTGCCGGAATCCACCAAACTGGGATCGAAGAACCACTAGGCACTAATTATGGTGATGGATAAAAACCCATAGACAATAAAAAATTTCCTGATATTCCTAAGAAAAGAATGAAAACCACTAGCCCCCAGATGGTCTAAAGGGAAGCTGCTAAGGCTAACTCCCAGCAGGTCTAAACCTCAAAGGCCCTAGTACCTGAGATCTGCCACTGAAAGCCCTAATACTTTAGGAAAATTGTTCATTCCCCTCTCATGATAACCCTCATCATGAGTGAATTCGCTCGATTGCCTTTTCTTTCTTCTGAACTTCTATATTCATTGGTAACGTAAAATGAGTAACTGCATACATGATAGAAGGAAAGATTATCTCCTCATGACATCTCGTATGAGACTCCTCATTTGGAAAAAAATTCAGGGAAAAATACTGAAGGTCCTTGAACTTGATTTAAAACTCTCGTACTAACATACTCTCCTAATAAAGAGAAAGAAGATCTTGTCTCCTCACTGCCTTCATGGCCGACAAAAGGAACTCTGGCTAGAACGTTTTCTGAATGTCGACCAATGAAACATTTGTCTCTTTCCGCTCACCCAGATACAGCGTTCACCACTGGCACAAAACTCCTTGCATCTGACTAACTATCCAAGGGACCTAATATCCTACTGGGGCTTGGATCAAACACTATACAATATCAAGCTCCTCTATCCATCTCTCTATATGCACATCTGAATCAATTCCCTCGTAATTCCCTAAAGTTTTCTACTGAAATGAGTGTAATATCATATTCTAAACATCATCCACCACAATTGGATTAACTCTACGAGGATCAACCGGATCAACCTTCTAAAACTCAGCTATATAAGGTACACATGGATGACGTCTAGGACCCCTAACTAAAAAGAAAACAAGAATTTCCTAATATCAGTAGTATGAAATCTTATTTAGATTCATTTTCATTCACTTTATTCATTTTAACCATCCCAAAACAACCCTACTAAAACAAGAACACAAGTCATCATGATTCATTCACATCCCTTAGGCCTCTACTCTACAAATAGATCCACCTCACATGGTCATTCAATAAGTGAAGTGTCCATGCACTGGATCACGGGGGGACCTAAAATCCCATGTCTTAGCAAGTCTCCCTGACCAATGTCACGCACCAAGTTTAACTGTCACTTTTTCCATACACATCCTTGCAATACTCACTGTTCCTAACTTAAAACTTCATCATATCTCTCAACCATCACCTTTGATAACACTCTGTCATGACCCCTACCACAATAAGGGAAGAGAGATAATGACCTCTAAGTCCCGCCACCAATAGGCCCTAGGTTGGACACTATCAATGATGGTATAAAAATCTCATGAAATGGGAGGAATTTCCCTTTATAATGATATAGGATCAAGAGACAATATGAATCATTCATAATAAATTCCATGAAATAATATAAAAAGAAAAAAAACCATCTCACAATGCATGTACAAATTAAAAAGGTAAAATTAAATGTCTCCAAAAGTAAATACCCTAAATAAAAGATAATGTAACGATAACCCAACTATTCAAAAAGGTCTTAGCTAGTACTGTTCAGCATGATCCATGAGATCATCATGGAAACCTGTAAATCAGTTTATATACATAGGGTGAGCATACATGTATTCTCAGTAGGAATGATAAAGTCTCTCTTACACATGTGACATAAGCATACTACTGCACTTATGAGCAAAAAAATGAACAAACAACACCAAAATAAGTCAAATATCCATCCCAACCTCACCAAGGACTTCTCACCATATAATTTAGGAAATATATAATAATATAATAAGAAGCATATCGATAAAGGGTACCCCACATCGCTTTACCACTGATTTTATACTCTCACACCACAACATCGTATGTCATGGAACTCCCATCTCTTCTGAATAACATATATCACTACCCCATAAGCACGGTCACATTACATCATGTCAACAGACACCTGAGCCACCACCCCACAACACAGTCACATCTCATCTCACCCAAAGGCACCTAATTCATCACATTACAACCACTTCCATAACCAGAGAAGTATAGTATCATGAACATGAAGGAACTAAACCTTATTCCCTCTTCCTACCATGCATGACCCCCACCATAAGGCTCCCCAAAACATAGTCATATCATATCCCATGCCAAAACACCCGGGCCACTGCCCCACTACACGATAATATCACATCTCGCCTGAAAATACCTGGGCCATAATTTAGTGCACTAATAGATATCCAGACATCACAAACTAGGATTATTTACTCACTTGGAAGAGATATTAGAGATGAGTGGATAGTTATCCATATGTTGTGGTTGATTTTTAATGCTTTTGCCACATCATTTTTCACTTCTTCTCTTTTTGGTATTAAATTAATGTAGTTTGTGTTATAACTAATAATTGTCATATTTTATGCAACTAATTGTTCAAAATATTATTTTTTTTAAACATGTATTTTAGTGATTATTTTTATCATTTTAAATAATTTTAAAATTTATTAATTGTTTTTGCTTTAACTTTTTTTATCCTTTTGTTTTTTATTTAAATTGGAATTCTTATTATTTTAATTATTTTATTATTTCATTACTTTATGTTCTCCAAAATTAAAATTACATTTATTATTTTCAATTAAATAATTTTTTATGTAATTAATTTTCAATTTAATAATATTCAATTCATTAATTTAATTAATTCTAAAAAAATAAATTTCACTTTAGTTTTTTATTATGTAAATAATAAATTATTTATCATTTATTTAATTCAATTCAGTAAATAGTTTAATCCATAGTTTTAATTTTTATTTAATACATTGATTTTGTTAATTCATTTAATTAACTAATTAGTTAATTAATTTAATCAAACATATATAAGAAAATTCTATATTGAATATTAATTTTATTCGGTTTTTAACAATTTAAAAAAAAACCAATGATTGTCATTGTTTTATTTTTCTTTTGATGATTACTTAATAGATTTTTCTTTACTAAAATCAATTTAATTTACACGTAGTTTATTAATTATTTTATTTTGTTTGTTTTTTGGTGCTATCATCATTGGATAACTCACTGCTTGTATCATTCCAACCCCATCTGTTTCACGTCGCCACACTACCGGGCGGTGTCTCATTTTCATACCGCCAGCTTGCTAGTGGTGTCTCCACACATTTTCCCTTAATCTCCTACTTCTTATAGATATCCCTCACGCACGCACCGCCAGACTCTTTGGTGGTGTCTCTCTTTCCTTCCACAACATAAATTTAGTAGGCATCTGTACACACAGAACCATAAATCAATAAACAAGAGTAGTGATCAGAAAAAAAAATTTGAGATAGCCAAAATTAGAAAACCTTAATCTCACATGAAAATGATGCTTGTAGTCATCGTGTCAACCCATTCGGTTCTAGATATGTAGTCGGATGACACCAGAGAATAATTGGCCGCCTTCGTACCTCCTGAATATGAACCCTCCAACAAAATCCGCAGAACCTGCACCACTACTGGTCGTCGCAACTTTGTGCACCACCTTGAATTGAAACATGAAACCCCATCTCTCTCCATCGATCCACTAGATCTTCTCCCCTCTCTCTGTTATGACCTGCTCCTCCTTCCTCCCTCTCTTCTCCAATCTGAGAGACCACCCCACTCTTCCTCGTTCTTTTTATTTTTTTTTATTTACTTTATTTTAATTATCATATATAATAACATATAATATAAAATAATATTAATATTAATATTAACATATATAATATTAATTATCTCAATACATATTTATTTTACATTTATGTTTTTATATTGAATTACATTAATTATTTACTTTTTTAAATTTAGTTTTCTTAGATTTCAATTATAATTCAATATCATAATAATAGTTGTATATTTTTTCTACAAATATACATATATTAATTTTTATAATTTTATATAGTTTTATTTACATTTTTTATTTCTTTTATTATTCCATTTATGTATATACTCTTAATTTTAATAAGTATATAAATTTTTTCTCATATTTTTGTACATATATAATAAATATATATTCTATATTTATTTAATAAGTAGTTGTATTTTATTTATTTATATTTATCACTTGTAATAAATAAATTATTATTATTAGTACTCTACTTTGTTGTTGAGATGAAGAAGTTGTTACAAGAAGGTCGTGTCAGTTATGGGATGGGGGAAGAGTAGTCAGTGGAGAAGCATTACAGATGTGAGAGAAAATTATCTATTCCAAATACTTTTGTGAGGAGATTCCATAATAATCAACACCATTCAATCATGGGACTTGACACATTTCCAACAGGTGAGAGATCCAATTTTTAGACCCACTCATTAACCTAATTATGCACTCCATAATCCCCAATAGATCTCCTCATTCCAGAATCCTAGTGATCATCCATCACCACTAGTCCATTTTAGATCCATTCCATTAAATTCATCTCATAGTCACTGGTCATCATTCATCCAGAGCATAGATAAAAGAGGAAAAAAACATGTAATCAATCAGGAGTAGAGCATTCGAGCAGGACCTTGAGGAGGGAAGCACTCTTTCTATAGATTCTTCTTCATCTCATTATTTCTATTCTTTTTCTTTCTATTTTCTAGAATATGTGTAGTTAAATAAATTATTGTAATTGGGTAGTAATGAACTGATCATTTGTTTATCAATTCTACTTTGTTAATTTGATTGTTCAGTGAAAATTTTTATGTTTCATTTTCTTTTCCCTTCAAATATGAGTATCATTTTATTCTAACCAAAAACCGATAGGTGAGGGTAGTGAATCAATTCACCTTGGATCATTGAATGAAGTACTGAAAATTAAAAAAGATTAATGAATATATTCTTTATATTGAATGGATTAATTCAAGGGTTAAGGTCAAACAATTAAGGCTCAAGAACGTTAATTGGGCTATGTTGATCTATTGAGGTAGCAACTCAGTGAATCGTCACCAGTTTTTCAAGCATTGGATGATTGAATTAATTGAGTAGAATAGGAGGATATCATTTTATCAGTTCAAAGTAGCTTGAGGGCCCTAATTCATCATTTTCATATCTAACTTTATATTTTTTTTATTTCCCCTACACTATTCCAGACACTCCATCTTACATTTCATTCCATTTTTTATCTATTTTTATTATTTTTTATTACTATTTTTGGTTTTTTTAGTTTATTTGGTCTGAAAAATTGAAGTCTTTCTATATGGTTCAACCCTTCTTACCATGATACTAGTAGTAATTAGGTTTTATAAATATTAAATTTTAACGCGTTCAATGATGTACGAAGTCAAATTATGGCCCCATTTCCGAGGAAAGCACGTGTGACCAAGTTAAAAAAAATTAATATAACAAAATCTAAAAAGGGAAAACACAAAATAAAAAAAATACAAAACTCAAAAACTATACAAAAAAAATTCAATTCTTCTTTCACTTACTATATTCACACTAGGTCATCTATAGTATAACTTGAATCCTCAATTTTTGATATCAATAAACATTATTCTAACCATAGGAAACAAAATAAAAAAATAGAAAATATGGAAAACATAGCAGAAAAATAACATTTGAGTGTGTTACAGCCTTTAGTTATTGCACCTAAGAGACCTAGGTTTGGAGAGTTCAAAATTCCAATAGTTTTCAGAAACCCTTATTACATCAGATTGTACACTAGGTCTAGGAATTATGAAATTAAGAATTCTTATCTCTCTCAACTTCCTTCTTTAAATAGCCACCCAGTAGAAGATTCGCTTGAGTTTATTAGGAATTCCCATGGTTTTGTCCAGTTGCTACCTCTGCAAGATCTGAGTGGGGAGAACTTTAGGTTATTATTGTTTCCATTTTGTCTTAAGTTAAGGTCTAGGACTCGATTCCAAACCATGGATAAGTAAATCTATGAAACTAGGGATGAGCTTTTCACTTCCTTTTTATCAAAAATCTACCTCCGAAATACCATCATTGAGGTTAGGCACAAGAAAACTGGCTTTGTCTAGGGTGAGGGAAAAAAATTTCAAGAGGCATTGTATATATTTGTAAGACTTCTTAGAAAATGTCCCAATCACCAATTAGATCCCCATATTCTCCTGGTGACCTTTTACAATGCACTCACATCATACAAATAAAATCTTGTTGACCAATCCTATGGGGGTGACTTCTATAACTCCAATTATGATGAGATGAAACAATTGTTTGATAATATTTCCCAAAAATATCAGCACAAGTGCACATTAAAAAGAGTCATAAATAGGGATAAAACGAAACTAGAGGTTTTTACTGCTGATGATAGGGTTCTAAGGGAGATGTTCTGTCACTGTGTGATGTTCGGTCACACTCAAAGATGCTACCAAAACATTGACATATCTATACAATCTGGTGATAATGCCCAATTCCTTCATTATAGAGCTAGGAACCAAGGGGAAAATGATCCTTTCTCAAATCAGTTTAACTATGGCTATAAAAATCACCAAAACATGTCATGGAAAGAACACAATGTGGTGAAACAACCCACTACCCAAAACATCAACCCACAACCCAAACAGTTTTTATAAAACTAATATAGGGATGAGTCATCTAATTATCAAGGGGTGTTAAAGGGGTTTTTGTTCCAAGTGTTGGGTGATATTAGCTCATAGAGGAAGGATATAGATGCCAAGATTCATAATTTATAACTTCAAATGGGTAAAATGTATATAGATCAATGTGTGGGGAAAAAAGAAAGCTGCCCAACACTTCAATTCCTATTCCGAGAGATAATGTCATGGATGTAACCACTAGATATGAACTTAAAACTCAATAACAAGGAATGAAACCACCTCTAAAATCTAAACTTTATGAAACAACTGAATCTGATAATGCATATCTGGAAAAATCTCAATCTGGAAATATGGATAGTAAGGTCCAACCTTAAAAAAATGTTGATCTCACACCTGGAAAAGCTAAGGAACCAAGAAAAATTAAGTGGGAGTTGATTAAATAAGACAAAAAAATTATTTTAAGGATAATGTGAATAATAAACCTATTCTAAAGCATTATGCCCATCCCATTTTATTCCCTGAAAGAGTGAAAAAAAGTGATGAACCTGACTACCTAAGGGTATTGAAAATGATTCGAAGCTTCATCATCCACATACCTTTATTATAAGACTTGGATAAAATCCCTTCATATGTTATGTTCACCAAAAGGTTTCTAAAAAACAAAAATTATTAGAAGAAATTGGATACAATTGATCTCAATGAGGAATGTAGTTTGAATCTATTGAGGAAGTTGCGTCCAAAGATAAAGGACCCTGGAAGCTTTATTATTCAATGTAGAATAGGAAGAACTGGTCAATTAAATTGTTTGTGTGGTTTAAGAGAAATCATTAATCTTATGACTTACTCTTTGTTTAATAAGTTGGTCCTTAAGGATATGCAACCAACTACTATTTCTCTTTAACATATTGATAGGTCATTCACACACCCATTTGGGAGGGTGGATGACCTTTTAGTGAGTGTTGGAAAACTTACACTACCTACAGAATTTCTGATCCTTGATATGGATTGTGATAAAGAGGTCCCAATCATTTTAGGAAGACCCTTCCTTGCTACTGGGGGAATTATCATTGATGTATCCAATGGGAAACTCACCCTTCAAGATGTTGATGATGTGGAGGAAATTTGGGTGTTTGAAAATTCCAAACATGAGATTAGTTGTGATAGGATGGATTTTTCTAAGAACCAATGTTTTAAAATTGAGGTTAGAGGTGAGTATGAGTCTTTCCCACTTGAGGTAACAGAGATAATCATTCCTCATCCCATTGGAAATTTCTCTTTGGTTGTTTCTCCTTCCCCACACCCTCCTATTGATGAGAAGATTCTTTCGTTGGAATCCAATTTGAAGTGTGAGTCACAACTTTGTCCTAAACTATTTCAACCTTTTTATGAAATTTTCCCTTGTGAATTTGACTGTCTGATGGTTCTGGAAGCTTGAGAAAGTTTTTTTTGGAAACATGTTGAAAATCATAATGATTATTGCTATGAAGAAGTGTATTTCCTTGAAAACTTCTTACCTTCCCAATTTGATTTTGTGTGTTATGACTTCTAACTAGAGATAAAAACGTTCACAACATTTAATTCATCTATGGACAATGAGAGGTGCCTTTTGAAATCCAAATATGAAACCTTCTTCTGGGAGTTCTCTGAGTTGTTTGATTTAAAAGTTGTTTTAGGATTTAAAAAAGTTTTTTCTGGTGTGTCATCTACTGTTTCTTGTCTTGAGAAATCATCTAAGTATGAGGGAAGCTGGGGAAAAATTATTGATCGGTTATGTGATTTTTTAGGATTTTTCTTTAACCTTTTTAGAGATTATGATGTGGGTTTTAGAGGTCATATTGAGCTAGACATCATGTTCCCTCTTGTTGTACTGGATGAGTTTTGGAGAATTTTTCTTGGCGTTGAAGATGAAAATGTATAGACCGATACTTATTTTTATTCCTTATGCAATAGTGATTTTCACACCACTAATAATTCATACCCATTGACTCATCATGGTTAGAAATATAGGAGAATAAAATCTAGCTTTGAAATTTAAACCTAGCACTGTATTGGAGGAAACTAATGGATTTCCTTGTTTTCTTATTTACTTTTTAGTTTGGATAAGTTCTCTTTGTTTGGTTGTGTGCCTATGTGGATTGGTGAACCACAATTTTTTTATTTCATTGACATAATTTTTGTTCTGGATTGATGACTTATTGTTTAAAAGTGATTGTTACTAGTTGTCATAAGGAGAAGGTGGTCTGGTGGTCCTAGTTGGTTGTGATAATTTTTACCATTTGCAACCTCTTTTAGAACATCCATGCCAGAAGGAAGCTGCTAGTTAGATAAAATTGGATAACACTCCCTAATAATAATTTGGATTCTTTGTACTTTGAGCATTAAATTCTAAAGACTAATTTTAATCATTTTTATCTTGTAGGTACTTGAATGGGGCAGTCAAAGTCTCTACATAAAGAAACAAAGGGAGGCATAAAAATGAATAAGAAGATTTCACATTGTTTTTCATTTTGTAAAATTTTATTTTGTACATTCTTTCTACATACTGTTGTGGAGTCCCCCTGATTTATTGTGCAATGTGTGAATCTATTTCTTTCATTGGGTGTTAGCAACTAAAATCTAGAGAGTTGAGAATTTATTTTGAGGTGATTTTTGAAAATTTCTTCCACCAACTGTTCACATTTTCATTCAATTGCTACTTCACTATAATGATCATCATGCTACTATTTGAACCAAGTTAAAAAAAGCATCTTTTCCTGTTTATACAATTCGAAGCATGTAATTTTCAAAAAAATCACATATTTGCTGGTGGTGGTTGATGGGATTTCATTTTTCTTTTTGTTTTTTATTTTGGGGTTTTCTATTTTTAAATGTTGAAAATAATTGTTTTGAGTTTCCTTGCTACCCCTTAAACAAAACTTTCTCTGTGATGATATTCCAATCTACTTGTACCAAAATTTTAGCTATATCCCACCTTGAGAGTTAGCATTAGGGAAAATGTTGAATATTAAGTGTGGGGGGAGGGGTCATTCTGGTAACTTCAAATTCTCCATTCAATTTTTTAAAAAAAATGGTCAAATTATTTCAAGATTTTCAAAATTTCCTTCAAAAAATTAAAAATTTTATTTTACAACCTGAGGGTCATTTGGCTTCAATTGGAACATAATCTATGTCCTTCCTAGTGGATAACTACTTGTAGTATGTTAAGGGATTCACTAATTTTGAAATCTTAGGGGATGAATGATTGTTGAGTGGTATTTCTCACTGTATTTATGGAAATTATATTTAGAAACTAAGGGAAACAGTGAGATAAGATAGTTTTTTTAGAATTAGGGTCATGACTTTAGGTAATTGGAAATTCTTACTGGAACCTAGGGGACTCACTTTTAATTAAAAAATTAACCACTTTAGGGAGACAGCTCAAATGATAATATTAATAGTCCTTCGAAACATGAGTAAAATGGGAAAATGGGATCCCATGGTGAATTTTTGAGACTCTAGGCATTGTGTGTGTGTGTGTGTGTTAGTCCTCTATACATATTAAATAAGTGATTTTACATAGTGATTTGTGCATACATGGCTGGGTAAAAAATGAAAAATAATAATAATAAGGTGCTTAGTGGACAAAAATGAGTTCATTAAGATGAGGTAAATTTTGAACCCAGATGAAGGAGACAATTAACTTGTTTAAAGACCATTTTAGTTGTTTCAATAAAGTGATTCAAAAAAATAATAATAATACATTTTTGGAACCTAGGAGAAAGTGAAAATTGAGGGTTCCTTCGGTTAAGGTTTTAATTCCACTTGAATTAACCTGTAACCACTCCTTGATTTGTAACATGAACTGGAATTGAAATAGGAAAGTAGGTGATTTTATATAGGAGGCACGGCATCCTTGATAGTGAATGAATCTTTTTTACTCTTCATTTCCACTATGTGATTGAAACTAGACAGTGTTGATTTTTTTAACACAATTTTTGAAAAGCCAATCCTAGTCCTGCTCCTCTATTTGTAAAAGTTTTGACACGTTCATTTTGAACTGAATTTGAAAAATCATTCCATCTATTTTACAAAGTCTAAAAACATGCATTTTTTAGGACAAACAAAGATTTAAGTGTGTGGCGGGTGATGTGGTTGATTTTAATTTTTTTTTCATGATCATTTTTCACTTTTTTTATCTTTTTCATATTAAAATAAATTATTTTGTGTTATAACTAATATTTTTTGTATTTTATGTAACTAATTGTTAAAAATATTTTTTTTGTGTTAAAATCAGGTAATTTAGTAATTATTTTTGTCATTTTAAATAATTTAAAGTTTGATTAATTTTGTTTTCGTTAACTTTTTTTTATTCTTTTGTTTTTTATTTAAATTATAATTCTTCATTCTCTTAATTATTTTATTATTCCATTGCTTTATGTTCTCCAAAATTACAATTTCATTTAGTCTTTTCAATTAGATAATTCTTAATGTAATTAATTTTCAATTTAATAATGTCCAATTCCTTAATTTAAATAATTCTTTATTTTTTAATTTTAAGTAAATGAATTATACTTTAGTTTTTGATTATTTAAATAATTAATTATTTATCATTTTTTTAATTCAATTCAGAAGATAGTTTAATCCTTAGTTTTTAATTTTTATTCGATCCTTTGATTTTTTTAATTATTTTAATTAATTAATTAGTTAATTAATTTAATTAAACTGATTTAAGTAAATTCTTTATTGAATATTAATTTAATTCTATATTTAACAATTTTAAAAAAATTGTGAATTCCAACGTTTTATTTTTATGTTGATTATTAGTTAACTGATTTTTCATTACTAAAATAAATTTAATTTACACTTTTTAGTTTATTAATTATATTATTTTGTTTGTTTTTAGGTGATGCCGTCATTGGTTATATTATTCTGTTCCACCCCCATCTACTTCACACCTCCAGACAACCTGGTAGTGTAGGCGGTGTCTCCATACATCGTCCCTCCATCTCCTACTTCTGTCATATGTCCCTCATGCACACAGACCCTCTGGCAGTGTCTCCCTTTCCTTCCACCACACTCTGCTCTCACTTCCCTCTATGGCGATGTCTCATTTTGACATCATTAGGTTCTCCACCTCCCCTTTCCTCTATAACCTTCTCCCATTCACCCCTAGAAGCTGGCAGTGTCACCCATTTCACACTGCCAGCATATCTGGCGGTGCCTCCCCCTTTACCACCTGCTGACAAACCTGGAGACACCAGCACACAATCTCCATTAGCAATACAACATTGATGAAATAGTAAGAAAAAAAAATCAACTGCAACATAAATTCAGTAGGCAGCGATACACACAAAAACAGAAATTAATCAACAGTAGCAGTGATCAGAACAAAATTGAGATACCCAAAATCAAAAAACCTCAATCTCACTTGAAGATGAAGCCCACAATCACCGTGCCGACCCATCCTGCTCCAGATCTGTCGTCGCACGATGCCAGAGAACAATTGGCCACCACTGTACCTCCTGAATCCGAAGCCTCTGATAAAATCTGCAGAACCCGCACCACCACTGGTCGTCGGGCCTTCGTGCATCACCTTGAACCGGAACCTGCAACCTCACTCCTCTCTATCGAACCACCGGATCTTCTCCCCTCTCTACGCCGCAAGCCTTCCCTAATTCCTCCCTCTCCTATGCAACCCAAGAGACCCCCCACTCTTCTTCTTTCTTTTTATTTTTTATTTATTTAATTTATTTAAATTATAATATATAATATGTAATATGTAATAATAATAATAATATTTACATATATAATATTAATTATATAAAATACATATTTATTTTATATTTATGTTTCTATATCTAATTATATTATTTTTTTACTTTAATAAATTTTGTTTTCTTAAATTTCAATTATAATTTAATATCATTATAATAATTGTGTATTTTTTCAACAAATGTACATATATTTATATTTATAATTGTGCATAGTTTTACTTACATTTTTTTATTGAATTTATTATTTCATTTATGTATATAATTTTAATTTTAATAGGTATTTAAATTTTTTGCATATATTTTTGTACATATATAATAAATATACACACTATATTAATTTAATATGTAGTTTTATATTATTTATTTATATTTATCATATAATTGTAATAAATAAATTATTATTATTAGTAATTTGTTTTGTTGTTGAGATGTAGAAGCTGTTAGAAGAAGGTTGTGGTAGTTACGGGGGGAGCAGTCAGTTGAGAAGCAGTCCAGATATGAGAGAGAATTATCCTTTACATAGACATCCATGAGGAGATTCGAGAATAATCTACACCGAGGGTGGGAGATCTAATTCTTGGACCCACTCATTCACCAGATTACACATTCCATCACTCGCAATAGATCTCCTCGTTCCAGACTCCTCCCAATCATCCATCACCAATCATCCATTCAAGATCCATTCCATTTGATCTGTCTCTCGGTCACCGATCACCATTTATCTAGAGCACAGAGAGCATAGGAAAGAGGAATGAAATCAATCAGGAGCAGATAATCAAAGCAAGAACTTGAGGAGGGGAGCACTCTCGATAGAGATACTCCTTCATCTATTTCTTTCTGTTCTTTTTTATTTATGTTTTATCAAATATGCATAGCTAAACCAGTTGGGGGAATTGAGTTGCAATGAACCGATCATCCTTTTATCGATTCTTTGTTAATTTGATTGTTCAGTGCACATTTTAAGTTCCTTTTTATTTTCTGTTCAAATATGCGTATCATTTTATATTGCCCAATAACTGATAGGTGAGGGTAGTGAATCAATTCACCTTGGATCATTGAACAAAGTACTGAAAATTGGAAAAGGTTAATGCATCCATTCTCTGTATTGAATGGATTAATTCAAGGGTTAAGCTTAAACGATCAAGGCTCAAGAAGGTTAACTGAGTTGTGTTGATCCATTGATGCAGAAACTCAATGGATCATCCCCATTTTCCCATACATTGGATGATTTCATTAACTGAGTAGAATAGAATAATATCATTTTATCAATTCAAAGCCGCTCAAGGACCCTAATTCATCATTTGATTGTCTCTATTTCTATCTATTGTTTCCCCTATACTATTCCATACACTACATCTAATGTTGCATTCCATTTTTTCTATTTCACTATTAGTTTTTGTTACAATTTTTTGTTGTTTTTAGTTTATTTGGTCTGCGCAATTTAAGTCATTCTCTGTGGTTGGAACCTTATTACCATAGTAATAGTTGTAATTAGGTTTTATAAATATTAAATTAGGGCGCGCTCAATGACACACGACATCTCCATCCATCCTTATCACCAGGGTGTTTAGAAAAGCACCCTCCGTATAAAAATAAGGGTGTCGGTACACAGTTATTGACATGGGTGGAGTGCATATAGAAGTCACAAGGAATATAAAAGTATGTGCATATAACTACACACATCCCCAACCTATTGATTCACAAAAAAACTCTAACAAACTAACAACATACCCACCATCACTACCACCTCTAAATGCATAACACCGCACAAGGCACAAGCCACATTTCTCATTTCCAACCAATTCCATTATCCAACTCAGTTGTTTCATTATTTAGCATCAACCACATTTAACCACATATCCCATCATTTATTTGTTCATTAATTAGTTTCATCCCATTAACCAAACCAGACTCCATTTATTTCAATCATTATTAAACAAATTATTCCATCACTACTCAAGATTCTATCACAACAAAACCCCACATCTCAATCATCTCATCAATCCCATCGAACCATCACCTCGTTTCCCCAAAAGCATGGTTAAACAAACAAACACCTCACCGCCCCAAAAGCACAACCAAAAAAACATCGCCTCGCTTCCCAAAAAGCACGACTAAACAAACCATCACCTTGTCATCCCAAAATAATTTCCAAACAAACCATCATCTCACCACCCCAAAGGAACAGACAAACAAACCACACATCTCCCCACACCGCATCACAATCACAAATCGTCGCCCCACAAGCATGACCACACATTAATTTCAATTAATTGATTAATTTATTTTGATTAGGCCATTACAAATCACCTCCCATAGATAAAAAAGAGTAAAACCCTCCCTTATGTTATAAAAAAGTGATAAATGAGAGATTCTTTACCTCAAAGAAGCTTTTCCAACTCGTTGTGCACCATCAAGAGAAGAAGAAACTCCCACAAACCAAAACTGCACCACAAGATCACAGATCAACCTACATCGCATCAAAGAGTTGTCAAATGTAACCCAAATCAAAACCACATCATCGCAGTGGATCCTTGGGACAAGGACAAAAGAAAATAACCAAGAAGGAGAGAAGAACTTACCATCGATCGCCAACAGGAATCCACCCAAACTAGAAGTTCGAATCAGGATGAAGATGGAAAAAATATCTCCTCGGGGTGCCTAGGGTTCGTCCGAAAAGATAAAGAGAGGGGTACTTCCACGAACCCCTCCCTCCAAAGATACTGCAATGAGGGGAGAGAAATAATGACCCTCAAGTCCCACCTCCAGTAGGCTCGGATTTGGAAAATATCACCAAGGGTGTACAAATCTCAGAATATGGTAGTCATTACCTTTATAAGAAAACAAGATTAGGAGATAGAATGAATCATCCACAACAACTCCAAGACATAATGTAAAAGAGAAACCCAAACCATCCCACATGCATGTATAAATAGAACTGATATAGATAAAAGTCTCCAAAGTAAATACCCAAATGTAAATCTAAAGCAGTGTCACAAAAAATGTCAAGGATCTAATCTAGTAATGTCCATTACGGTCTAAAAAATAATCCTTGAAACTAGAAAATAGTTTTATATATGTAGGGTGATCATACAAGTATACTCATTAGGAAAACCAATTTCTCTCATACACATGTGAAAAAAGAATACCAATGTACATGTGAGAAAATAGAAGAATCAAATAAAACCTAAACAGATATACTATCCATCCCAACCTCACCAAGGAATACTCACTAAATAATGATAGATGGTTAATATAATATAAAGTGAAACACATCGCTGATAGGGTACCTCGCACCACTTTCCCACTAATTAACCTCTCTTACACCCCAACGACAGACGTACTAGAACTCCCACATCTTACAAATATACCAAAATCACATCCCTCCCATAAAAACCTGGGCCACAGACTACAACACATCCTACCCACACACACCTGGGTCGCGCAACACTTCCCTCCCCCACACACCTATGCCTTCCAACACATCCACCCCCCCCCCATACACACCTATTCCTCACAACACATCATGAACACACACACCCAAACCACACATCATATCACATATCATCAGATCTCATCCCAAAGACACCTAGGACACCACATCATAACTTTCCCAAAGAATCTGGGGCCATCATTACTTGGAAGAGGGAGAAAGGAAGAGTGGGTGTCCAGCCATCCATCCTCCTACTGGGATGTTGGTAAAGACACCCCCCTGCATGACGATGTGGGTGTTCGGCACATAGTGCTCAACATTGGTGAGGTGCATATAGAAATCCCAAGAATATATAGTGTATACATATATATAGAGAAAATAACACAAGGCCAACCTATGGGTTTACAAACAAATCACAAACCAACCCATGACTTCTCCACATTGCTGATACATATAAATTCATAACACCACACATCAAGCCACAAACCCCATTTATAATTTCCAAAAAATTCTATTTAATCACCCCATTCTTTTCATTACTTTGCATCAACCACATTTAACCACACAAACCATTATTTAATTTTCTATCAAAAAATTTCTATCCCATTAACCAAAACAACCAATTCCATTTAAAATATTAATAAAAATTCATTTATTCCATCACCACTTGGGAATCCAGCACAATATAACCAGATATCACAAAAAACTCACCTTCCCTTACAACCTCACCTTTCTTCCCCAAAAGAACAGCCCACAAACTATCACTTCGCCACCACAAAATTATGACACACAAACCATCATCCCTAAAATCTCTAACCACGTATCTTCATCCCACAATAATGATGACACACATTACAACACATCAAGATCATTTTTAAGATTTACAAAGGGGCTTTTATCACATTCCACTTTATTTTAGTGGCATTATCCACAATAAAAAACTTAGGTAAACCATTCCATTTGAAAAATATAAGTGTTTAATCAATTTCCATTTTATGGTGAGATCACAACAATCACAACCAAATAAGAATTCATAGCACATATATCCAGTGCAAACAAAACCCCCAACGACCATAATTTTTAGCATGGCATCAAGAACGTACAATTCAAAATATCACAAATTCTTAGGTCCACTAGGTCAAATACCCTGAGGGGGGGGGGTGAATCAGGTTATGAAATATTAAAACTAATTCCCCTTTGTATCTTATTTCATTGTTAAATAAAACAAACTTCTCTCTTTATCCTATAGCTATGTATAAATAGAAATTAAAACTTGCACTAGACAAAACAATTTTACTTAGTTCTCCCTCACTAAGCTACGTCCAAGGAGTATACAATGGAAATGTGACGATGTACCAAATCCACTAAGGATCACTACCAATTAGAAGGTTTAGGCTAGATCACTTCTATTCCCAGGCTCACTACATTTACAATGTTTAGGGTCTTCTCACTTCATTCTCAATGGTCACTTCCTATGTCTCTTTCTTTGGATCACTACAGGTGGAAAGAATCACCTTCTTTCTCTTCTATTGCTCAATACACTTGTAAGGGATCCACTAATAGTTTATGGACCTTTATGTCCCTTAATTTTCATGAATTTTGCATTCTCAACTATAAATAGATGCTCTGTTGAAGTTAAACTTTCATCCAATAATAAATATCACTTTACCAAAAATGTATTGGGAAACTTCCAACATTCGCATAACCCAAGGTTGACTTGTGTGCAACTTTAATGCATGGAATGAAAGTTTCAAATTTTTCATAAAAAACATCTTTCTCACTACTCAATACTTGTGTGGCACACCCTTTGTATGCCCAACTCACTATTAGTACGCAACTCCCTTCTGGCGCACAACTTCTGCACAACTCCTTTATTTTAGCAGCACTTTCCACCACTTGTGTGACCAGACCTCTAATTGTCTCTATGTTTTGAGCTTTACATAGAATGAGGGGGGTATCCACCTATTTATATGAAATTTGGTGACCTTACATGCATGGTGCGTAACTTCTCCCCAAACACGCAAGTCTCACATTCACGTAACTTCACATTGCACAACAAATGCATAACTTGCACGAACTTCATTGCATTTACATATTTTGATGTACTGATCTTGAAAAATGTTTGGAGCACAAGTTTCCAACCCTCCTTAAAACTTTCATACAACTTCCTTTTCCAAAAACACTTTTCTCCATTCTCTAATTTTTAGATCCAAAAATTTGGAAAACACATGGAAACATTTCCACCTTGAATACGATCTTTTTTTATTGCCTCCAGATCATCCATTCTTTTATAATGGATCCTTTATCAACATAGTTGGTCAAAAATATATCTAAAACTCCATAACTGACCAAGGAAACCCACTTTTTCAATAAAAAAATCGACCAAAAAAACTCATCAATGTTGCATTGAGGGTTTTTTTTCCAACAATCTCCCCATTTGGGTTTGTTGAAATATCTTTACACGTTGATACCTTATGAATGTTCTCTTCCATTTTCTTACACAATTCACTTATTACGATTAATTTAACTAACAAGGACTTACTCAACACACACTCTTAGCCCACATGAATAATTCTCAGCGTGAGAAACAAGAGTATAATGTAAATTTCATCAATGAATCACTGTATTCCATTCCAAAAACACTCTTCTGTTGTCATCATGAAATTCAACTGTCATGATATATATCCTTTGATTGATCACGTTTAGCATTGTCAGATTTTAAACTCACCCATCTCATTGCTCCCCCTATCTCACTACTCCACCTGTTAACTTCTCCCCATGTCTTGACTAAGAAATTTTCTCCCTTTTATATCCACAATTCCCCCCCCCCCCTCTGTCAATGAACCTAAAGGTCACTTCATCAATAAACCTGAAGGTCACTTGATTTTGGTTTTCAATAGGGTAAAGAACACATATTAGTATATTTGAAAAAACACTCTATACCTCAGGGAGAGGGGGTCCCACATACACATTTTTTCAAGTGTGGGGAGTCGATTGGGCTCCCAGAGCCAGTAGATTCCTCTCAAATGCTTCTTTAGGTAAGGCCTTTCATCAGAATGTCTACAAACTATAGATCTATAGGCACATACTCTAACTTCACAATTTTTTTTCTCTACCTTATACTTGATAAAATGATACTTGATTTCAATGTGCTTTGTCCTTGAGTGATAGACTTTATTTTTTCTCTAATTTATAGTACTTGAATTAGCACAATGGATTCCGATCAGAGACTTAAATTCAGCTCCCATATTATCAAGCTACTACTTAATCTTGAGTAGACATAATATATTTAGCTTCTATAGTGATAAATGAAATGAAATCATGTTTCTTTCTTATCCAAGAAATAAAAAATACACCAAGATAGAAAGCACCTCCTGATGTTTATTTCCTAACATCTTATGAACCAGCCCAATCTACATCTTTATATCCCAATAACTATGGCTGAAATTTTTTATTATACACCAAACTGAAATCCATAGTTCCCTTGATATATCAAATTATTTTTTTCATAGTAAGCATGTGGATTTATTTAATATTTCACTTATTGACATGTAGAAAAAACAATATTTGGTCGTGTCACTATTAAATAAAATAGATTTCCAATGATCTATCTGTATTCTATGACATTAACTGCTTTTCCTTAATCATCCTATGAAAGTTTCATCTGGGAAGCCACCAGAGTTTTCATCTCCTTGTAATTATCTATTCCAAATTTCCTCCAAACCTCCTTTTCATATTTTTATTGAGAAATTAATGTGAGAATCCTTCCTTCTACCATATATAAACCAAGGGAAGACATCATCTCACCAATCATTAACATTTCAATCTCACTTTTCATGAATTCATAAAACTGTTTACATTGTGCTTCATCTAATCCACTGAATATTATGTTATCTAAATACACTAAAAACATTATCCTTTGATTACTATCATTGTTGACATAAAGATTGTAATCAACTCCACCATGCTGAAAACCGAGATTCTTCAAATACTAATATAGTCTGAAGTACCATGCCCATGGTGTTTTCTTCAACACATATAGAGCCTTCTTCATCCGAAAATCATTTTTCTCATCTTCATGAATGATAAAACCATATGGTTTCTCGATATACACTTCTTCTTCTAGATCCCATTTAGAAATATTGACTTGACATCCATCTGGAAAACATTGAACATTCTTTGAACTATAATGGACCAAAATAATCTGATTTTATCTAGTGTTGAAATAGGTGAAAATGTCTTATCAACATTCATACCCTCAATCTGGGAATACCCTTTTCACAATAATCGTGTTTTTTCGAATCACAACACCATATTCATTCATGTTTTTGTGAAAGAACCATTTTTTCCAGATGAAATTCTTATCTGTTAGCCTCGAAACAATCTACCACATATGATTCTTCTCAATTTGGTCAATCTCTTCATTCATAGCTTGAACCCAATTATCATCTCTACCTACTTCACTAAAACATTTAGTCTCTACCTGTGATAATTATGATTCTTTTTGTAGAGTATTCATCTTACTTGAATGCACTGACAATTTTTGATCACTAATTATGTTTTCTCTATCAATTTCATCTCTTCTCGCTAGTCTCTATATAGATAATGATATATCCTTATCCTTCTCATCATCTAAGTATTCTTCTGAATCATCCTCTAGAACTAGAGAATCTATTGATATGATTATCTCTTAATCACTATCCTCCTAAGACTAATTATGTATTTGGTGAATATTATTATCATTCTCCACTAAAGTTACATTATGGATTTCAACTACCTTTCCTTGCCTCATATTAAAGAAATTATATTCTTTTCTTTTCTTTGAGCATCCAAGAAATATCCCTTCATCTCCATGGGATTCAAACTTCCTGTGTTTCTCATTATTGTGAATGTAAAACTAACTTCCAAAGACTCAAAAGTACTTCAACATTGGGTTCTTTCCATACCAAATATCATATGGAGTTTTTTCCTATTTTGGACACAATAACTCTCTATTTGATATTTAGATTGATTTCATGACTGTTTCTTTCCAAAAATTCTCTGAAAGGTATGTCTTAATGAGCATTGTTCTATAAATGTTGTTGATAATATGATTTATTCCCTCAACAACTCCATCCTTCTATGGAGTTCTTACACCTAAAACTTGGTGACTTGTCACATGTTTCCTAAGATAATCCTCCACTTATGAATTTGTGAACTCTGTCCTATTATCTATTCAGATATCCCAGATTGTTTGACCCAACATATTCTAAACTTATCTTAAATAAGTTTTTATGCAAAAGAACACCTGATATTTGTGGGTAATGATTGATAACCATGCCATTCTACTAAAATCATTAATGAAGATAACATAATATCTCCTCCCATCAATATATTTGGGTAAAATTGGTCTGTATACATCAATATGCACCTTCTCAATAAATTTTGTTGACCTTTTATCTTTTTCCTTATATATCTTTATAATGATATTCCCTTATTAATAAACATCACACGTATGAGTACGATCACGTGATAATCTAGGGAGGTCTCGAGCAACATCATATTTCACCTGATCTTCCAAGGATGTTTCTCTCAAATGGCCAACATTTTTATTCCATAACTTGTTTTCTTCTTCCTTGGATACACATATCCTTTTCTCCACTCACAAGGTAGAGATTCCCTTTTGTGTGTTTTCCCTAAAAAACAATTTTACTATATTTTTCCTTGATGAAACAAAATTTCTTGGAAAAGATTATGGCATGTCCTAAGTCACATAGCTGAGTGACCCTAAGAAATTTGTGACTGATACCTTCAAAAATTGAGACGTATTCACATCTCATGTCTTTTCACCCAAACACTTATTTTTCAGAGCCAATAATTTTCAATCCTTCATCATTTCCAAATATTATGATACTCTTTTTATCATACCTGATTCTGATCACAAGATCCTTCTTTCCTATAATATGTGAGGTGCATCCACTATCAATGTTCCATATTCCAGTGTGATTAGATGCTTTAAAATCAATCTCTATAACTACTACCTGCTCATCTCATTTATTCTTGATCCATGATTTTGACTTCATACCCTGTATGGATTGATGATCTTTATCTTCCTTGGTGTATAATGGATTAGCTTCATCTTTCAATAATGAAAAACGATTTTTCATTTTCATCTCACTTTATGGTTATTGAATTTCTGTTTGTGACAAGTTCGATTTTGCTTCGACACATTCTTCATTATAGTCGATGTACAATATCTATCCACGTGACCAAATACTCCACACCAAAAACAATAACCCTCGAATGATGTTATAGAGTATTGTGTTCTATTTTGATTCCATTGTTTTTCTTATACCCATAGATATATCTTTTATATGGAACAAAATTTTTTTGAGTGTCCACTCTTTCCCCAACAATAACACATAATGTGAGGTGTGTTCCTTCACGTCACTTCTACACCACTAGTTGTCCCTTGGGTTCTCTGAATATTTTGACTCTGGTTCATACCCAAATCAATATTCACTTTTAGAGCACGTGATTTTGGTTTGACATCAATCGTCATATCTCTTTGTTTTTTTATTAACCCTCTTACTAGCCTTATAATTTGGATTTGACTGTTGATTTTGTTCTACTGGACCTATATGCTCCACCTATATATTTTATGTTTCCTAAATGATCTTATTTTCAAATGTCGTATCGAGAGTTAAGTGTTTTTCCTAATCCCTAACACTACTTCACATGCTGATAACTTCCTTTTCAAGTTCTTCGATATGATTGACTTGATCTTTTCCAGTGTTAATCAAACTATCAATATCCCATTTCTATTTTTCAATGTCAAGCTTGTACTCAACAACCTTTTATGATCTCTCTAGCATAGATGACTTCAGTTTTTCAATTTATTCACTCAACTCGGACTTCTCTACTTCCTTCTAATGCATATAATTTTTTTCATCATGAACCACTTTGTTGGATTTCTTCTTTTTGGATCTCCAAACATCTATCTCTTCAAGAGAAGAATCTACTTAAACCTAAAGGTCAAATATTCCTTTGACTTACTCTTCTTCATTGTCACTTTCTTCCCTTGTTTGAGAATTACTAACAACCCCCACCACAGCATCTACATTATGATCTTTGCAGTCCTCAAACTCTTCCACCTCATACTCTTCTTAACTTTCTTCTTCTTTCAAAAGTATATTGTTCTTTGTGAATAATTTTTTCATAAAATTTTTCATTCCTTTCAAATAGGTCGAATACTTCTTCTCAATAATTTCGACTTTATACTCTTCATATTATTGAAACTTATTAGGGAATGTTTCTGCAATATGTCCAACCTTTCCACATCAAAAGAATGCAAGAGGTAGTTTCCCTTTGAACATTTCTTTTCCTCTTCAGATATTTGAGGAACGAAATGACATAACCTCATCCATATCTTCATCTTCCTGACCAACTTCAATGGTTATATTCTTCATGGACTTGAACTCCACTTATTTCGACTTACCTTTTTCTATCGACTCCCTATCATCATTACTCATTTCTTATACAATAAGAGTACTATGCAGGCTATCTAATGTCAGCTCCTTCAGGTCATTATCCTCAAAAATAGAAACTTTTGGATTAAATTGAGGTGGAAGTTTACTCAGGATGCACTTAACAATATTTAAATTTTCAATAATTTCTTTGAGACCATATGTGTCTTCCACAAAAATATTTACTTGGTCAAAGAATGTATCAACAGACTCATTAGGGTAAATTCTGAGATCCTCATATTTGTTCCATAGAACCTGTAGCTTTCCTTCTCTGAATTTTGAGTCACATTCATAAATATTAAAAAGATTTTCCCACATAGCATGTGATGACATAAATGACATCATCTTCGTATATTTTCATTTGATATGACCCCCCATAGAGTAGTTATTCCCTTAGAATTAGCATCTAATTATCTTCGGTCAGCTTCTGACAGAGAACCATTATCAACATTGGCTGATATTCCATGCATAGCTACAATAAATACATATATTTCTAATGATCAAAAGTAGTGTTGTATCTGATTATTCCATAGTTGAAAATTGTTTCCATCAAATATCGGAATACCTTTGTGATTGAATGCCTTCATTTCTTCTACTGAGAGAGATTCACTGACTTTTAACCTTTGGCTCTGATACCAATTTTTAGGTCCAGTCGGTCAATTACCCTTAGGGGGTGAATTTGGGTATTATAGATTAAAACTAATAACCCTTTATATCTTGTTTCATTGTTAAAAAACACACTTTTATCGTTCTACCGTAGCAATGTATGAACAAAAATTAAATCATGCACATTACCCATCAATTTTACATGGTTTACCCTCAATATGCTATATCCAAGGAGCATACAACAAAAATGTGACGATGTAACAAATAAACTAAAGATAATTTCCAATTATAGGTTCAGGATAGATCACTTCTATGACCAAGCTCACTGCCTTTACAATGTTTAGGGTCTTCTCACTGTATTCCCAAGGGTCACTCCCTGTGTCTCTTTCTCTAAATCACTATCGGTGGAAATGATCACCATATTCCTATTACTTCTCTCACTGCTCTTGGAATGAATCCACTCAATGTTTATGGACCAGTAGGTCCCTTAATTTTCATGAATGTCACATTATCAACTATAGATAGATGATCTGTTGAAGTTCCACTTTCATCCATTGATGGATACCACATTACCACAAATATACAGGGAGACTTCCAACTTTCACAAAACCTAGGGTTGAATTGTGCGCAAATTTAATACATGGCATGAAAGTGTCACATTTTTCATGGAAAAAAACTTTCTCACTACTCAATACTTGTACAACACACCCTTTTTATTCCCAACTCACTGCTAGCACACAACTCCCTTCTATCACGCAACTTTTATGAAAATCTCTTATTTGCGCGCCACTTTATACCACTTTTTTGAATAGAGATATGATTTTCTAGAAGTTTTGAACTTAATAGAGAATGAGAGGGTTATCCACCTATTTATATGAACTTTGGAGACCTACACACATGGCGCACAATTTCTCCCCAAATGCGTAAGTCTCACATTTTCACAACCTCACCTTGCACTGCAAATCCATAACTTGTGCAACCTTTTTTCATTTTCCATATTTTGATGTGATGATCATGAAAAATGGAAGGTGAAAAACTTTAAAAACCTCCTTAAAACTTTCACAAAACTTCCTTTTCCAAAAACACTTTTCTCTATTCTCCAATTTTTTGGACCAAAATATTTAGAAAACACTGGGAAACAAAGTAACCTTGAATATGATCTTTTTACACCACCTCCAGATCATCCATTCCTTTATCATGGATCCTTTTTCAACATAGTTTGTCAATAATATATCTAGAATTCCACAACTGAACAAGGAAACCCTCTTTTTCAACAAACAAAATCAACCCAAAAATGCATCAATGTTTCCTTGAGGGATTTTTTCCCAACAAAAATAATATTAGAGATGTAAAAGCATGTGAATAAAACCCCATTTTACACTTTTAATTAAATTAACCAATTATTTTTCTTTGATTAAACCTCTAAAACTATAAACCATAGATAAAAAAAAAGTAAACCCCTCCCACATGATACATAATAAGAATAAATGAGGGAATCCCTACCTTAAAGAACCTTTTCAACTCACTGCGCACCTTAGGGCAAAGAAGAATGCCTGAAAACCACAAACACACCACAAGAAACCATAGATCAACCTATATCACACCAAGGATCCATAAAAACAATACTGAAACACACCCCCAAACCAAATAAACATCACCATAGTGGATCCCCAAAGAAGAACGGAAGGAAATAGGTGATAATGATAGGAGAACTCGCCATAGATTGAAGATAGGATCCCAAGGTTAGATCCCCACCGAAAGTAATCTTTAAACACTAAAGGAGAAGGTTGATAGATGCCTAGAATGAGAGAATATCTTCTATCCATAGGGTTTTAGAAAAATTTGATAGGATAAAACCTTTAAAACTATACAACATCAGGGAATTACACGACATTTAATCCCCTTTCACATCATGTAATCTCAGAATTCCAAGATCCACCAAAAAAAATTTCTCCCTTTTATTATTTAACCCTAAAAAATTACACATCATGATCTGTCCCTAGATAATCTTTGAAAATAACTTTCACGTCATGTAATACACTTACAAAACATTTATTTCATACAAAAGTTCTACTGCACCTCCAGCTTCAACCAAAACTCCTAGAACCTTCCTCAAACACCTCAAACAACAAAAAATGGAAAATAATAGACCAAGAGGGCATGAAACATTACATCAGATACCTCTCGAAATATTATCAACCTCAATAATCTAAAACCAATCCCGAAAGAAAATTTTATCTGAACAACCACCCCGTGAGATACCTCTCAAGAGTTTCGCCACACCTCAAATGCTATCACCGACTAACCATGCCAACCCAAACAGCCAAAAAACACACCGCACAACCACAAGATGCCTCCTCTCACACAACCAAACTAACACACAACCATTACACAACCATAAAACTATACCATACTAAACACACAAATCAAGGAATTTTATCCTCCATGTCAAGATACCATCTTCTCTAAGTGGAACTGACTCACCCTCATGGGTTTAATCACATTGTAGTTAATGTATATTGACTAGGAATTAGGTCCACCACTTTTCATGTGTCAGGAATTTATCTCACATCATACCACACACATCACAAACCAAGGAAAAAACCTCTTCTCATAAAACAAAAAGGTCTCAAACATAACATCATATAGCAGAATAGAGAAAAGTAAAACTCAAAACAACTCTAGGTATTGGGAACACATCTGCATATCTTTCTCCCAAATACCCTTCTCTAGGCCACCATGCCTCCACAACACATGAACCAAAGAAATGTTTTATCCATGAAGCACCTTCTCTTGGAGATCTTAGATCTCTACTAGGCACTCCAGAAACATCACCCCATCCTTGATATCCAACTCTCCCCATTCAATGACATGGGATTCATCGTGAAGACACCAACAAATATGAGAGACGTGAATGACTTCTTAGATCCTATTAAACCAAATTAGTAATCCCAATTGATATGCCACTTCACCAAATCGCTCTAACACCTCAAAGGGACCAAAAACCCTGTAAGAAAGCTTAATTCCTCTACCAAACCTTTTCTAACCACGTCAAGGGGAATCCTTCAAGAACATGTTGTACCCAAATTTGAAATCCAAGGGCCTCCTCCTATGATTGACATAAATCGTGTCCCATTCTTGTGTTGCCTTCATCCTCTCGCGAACAAGATTAACTTTCTTTATCATTCTCTGCACCACATCAGGACCAAGAACGGATGTCTCCCTAACCTTCGTCCAGCACAATAGAGAACAAAACAGTCATCCATAAAAATATTTAAATGGGGTTGTGCCAATGGATGACTTATAACTATTATTATGAGAAAACTCAACCAATAGAAATTTTCATACCCAAGATCCACCAACCTCCAAGATGCATGCCCAAAACATAAACTCCAGCATCTGGATAGTCCATTCCATTTTCCTATCTATTTAAGGGTAGAAAGCAATGCATAAGCATAACCGAGTGCAAAAATCATGATACAATCCTCTATAGACCTGTGAGGTAAAACATACATCTAGATCCAAGAAAATGGACCTCATAACCCCATGAAACTACACCACATCATCCAAATAACTCTTATCCAAGTAATCCACTGTTCTCAACTCCTTGATCACTAAGAAGTGGGCCAATTTCATCAACCAACCCACTATCACCTAGATAACATCAGAACCTCCCTAAGATCTGGGTAAACCTATGAAAAAATCCATCGAGACTTCATCCCCTTTTCACTCAGGGACATTTAAGGGTTGAAAAAAACCACCATGAACATGACTTTACCTACTAGAAAACCCAACACCTTGCCACAAACTCTACCACTGCCTACTTTTTCCTGGGCCACCAAAACGGAATCCTCAAGGTATGGTATATCTTATAAATTCTCAGGTTTACAATAGAGGGTAGGCTATGGAACTCAAAAATAAATCCCCTGTACATTGATACTGAAACAAAAAACATTCCTCGAAATAATAACTCATTCTGAATATCCTATTATCATACCTTTGGAGCATCACCATGTAAAAAAAGGATCATGTATCACCTATGCCTCTAAGTCTCCCTAATGAGACTCCTCCACCTGTTTCATCATATAATATTTCACTGTCATGTGAAATAAATACCCCCTACCACCATCCACCCTTGTATCTAACCTCAAGGCTACCAACTCCTCCATTTCTCTCCAAGTGTCCCCAGATTCTTGAACAACACCCTTCCATGACTTCATAATCAAAGCATTGGCCACAACATTCACATTTCCTGAGGTGTAGGAGATATCAAAATCATAATCTTGAAGAAAATATATCCACCTATACTATTCAAAGTTTCGATCATGCTAGGAAAAGACATACCTCACACTCTTGTGATATGTAAAGACCACAAAGCTCTCCCCAATGAGGTAATGTCACCAGAACTCTAATGCAAAAAAAATCGCTACTAGATCCATATTGTGGGTGTAATAGTTATGCTCGTGGGACATAACTTTATATACCTATAAGATATCACTTCCCACTATTGCATTAGCATGCATTCCAATCCCATACAAGAATCATCACAAAACACCTCAAACATCATGCATTCCTTAGGAAATTAGAGCACTAGGGAACTAACTATCTTCCCCTTCAGGTAACCAAACTCTTATTAACAATGATCACACCACAAAAAATCATGGTATGTCCTGTTAAATGATGTAAATGGGGTTAAAACTCAAGATAAATCAGATAAGAACCTCCAATAATAGCCTTTGAGACCAAGGAAACTGCGAACCTCTACCACATTCTTGGGTTCTTCACAAGAGAAAACTATTTCAACCTTTGAAGGGTCTAATGTCACACCATTCTAAGAAACAACATTCCTATGGAAATACACCTCTCATGTCCAGAACTTACACTTGAACAAATTTCTATAGAGATGGTGGTGTTAATGAATATGCAAGACGGTTCTGAGATGCTCGGCATACTTCTCCTATGACTTCAAGTAGATCAAGATATCATTGGTGAATACAACAACAAACTAATCCAATAACTCATAGAACACATAGTTTATAAGCCCTGTGAACATGGCTGGTGCATTAGTAACACCGAATGGCATGACTACAAACTCTAAGTGCACATACCTACACCTAAAGGCTGTCTTCGGGATATCACCCTCCTTCACCCTCAAATAGTGATATCTAGACCACATATCTATCTTAGAAAACCATATCTCCCCTCTCAACTCATTGAAAATATTGTCTATCATTGGAAGAGGGTAATAGTTCTTGACCACCACCTCATTCAACCTTCATTAGTTTATACACAACCTCATACTACCATCCGCCTTCCTGGAAAACTCCACTGGAGCACCCCATGGTGAAACACTAGGCTAGATGAATACCTTCTCTATAAGATCACCTATCTGAATACCCAACTCCCAAAACATAGAAGTTTCTATACAATAAGGATCCATCGAAATTAAAGAAGCACCAGGTTGAAGGTCTATCTCAAACTCAACATTACGTCGAGGGGGTAGAATCACAACCACTTCATGGAAAACATTCAAGAACTCCTCAATGACCCTAGGAACCTCTACCATCCCAACATACACTGATTCCATCAATAACTCATCAAACAAGTAGAGAAGGGGCTCCATATGCTGACTTCCCACTTAAAAACCCTGCTCCCTGAAGAAAACCACATGTTGAAAATACACATCTGAAAACAAAACTATCCTAAAAAATCAATCTATAATAGACCCTATGTAATAAAACCAATTTACGTTGAGGATGAAATTGTATAAATTCATATGTATCAAGAAAATATCGCCACAAGACTGATGTGGCCCTATCATCAGTCTACACCCCTAGCACACATATAATAAGATGGTTTGGCCTTCGAATGGTGTAATCAACACCAGGGGTATGGTAATACTCTTAATGAATAGTCCTAGAAAATGGGCTAGAGAAAGTATAACAAAGGAGTGTGAAGCTATAGAATAAAACAAGGAAAAACCAATGGTACTAAACAAACTAATCATACCTATGATGATATCTATCCCCTATAGAACTGTTGCATCCACTACGTGCAACTAATCATGACCATATCCTCTACAATTCTACTTATGACCACCTCCACAACCATTCCCAGGACATGATCCCAAAATGTGAGTAATATCCTGAGTTATGCCTCTACCTTCTCCATCTACCCTTGATGGAGCATAATCCTGCTACCCCTACGGCTAAAACGGCCTCACTAGAAACTATAGTTGGGGCTGACGTTGAATCTATCCACCTCATCGAAAATGAGATTTAGTATCCACTCGACACTGGTCTTAAATATAGTTGTGAATCCCATATAATAAATACATTGGCCCCAACCATATAAGAAAGGCACGGAACCCAAAAGGTTTAAAGGGAATCTGCTGAGGTTGACTCCCGGCTGGTCGAAACCTTAAAGGTCCTGGTGGCTAATACCTACCATTGAAAACTCTTCCCCTAAATAAACCCTATTGGTTCCCTTCTCATAGAAAACTTCCTTGTGAGTGCATTTTCAAAATCACCTCCACCTTATTTTAAACCTCCATATACGTTGGAAATGTAAAAGGAGTTACTGCATACTAGATAAAAGGATGGAGTGCCTTATCAAGATGTCTCTTACATGACTCCTCATCTGTAAAAACATCTAGTGATAAATGAAGAAGATCCTTAAACCGGATTCCCAACTCCTGCACTGACATAATACGCTACTGAAGAGAAAGAAGCTCTTACCTCTTCACTGCATTCAAGGTTGAAGAAAGGAACTTTGAAAGGAACTCATTCTAGAATTCTACCCACAAAACATATGCCTCCATCCACTCTCCTATATACATAATACACCACTAACGTGAGCTCCTATCATCTAACTAACTGACAATGGTACCTAGTGCTTTATCAAGGTCTAGATCAAACTGAAAGCGATCTTGAGATCCTCTAGACAGTTCATTTTCTCTACGTCAGAAAAACTTCCCTCATACATCCCTAAGGCCTTCTGCTGAAAATCATGAAATTTCCTCTACCACTGATCATCATCCTCAACTAGATATACCCTACAATGATCAACCAGATCAGCTTGATGAACTTCAACTGCCCGATCCACATGCACACAATGAAAAGGATCCATAGATGAAAGGAAAAAAATATTTCTTAAGATTGATAGTGTAGAGTTTTATTAATATTAAATTTACCTCATTTTATTTATTTCTCCATTTTAAACTTCTCAAAACCACCCAATTCAAATAGGAAAAAAGTCATTATGATACATGTACATCTCCTAGGTCTCTACCCTACAAGCATGTTCATCCCTCTTAACTATTCAATAAGCTCAGAGCCTGTGAAATGGGTCACAGGGGGCCCTAAAATCCCATGTCCTAGCCACTACACCTCAACTATGTTACTTACTAAAGTCAACTAAAACTATTAGCATACCAACCCATGAAATTCTCACCATGCGTAACTCCAAAATACATCTTATCTCTCAACCATTCCCTATGATACCACTCTATCATGACCCCTACCTCCAATGATACCACAATGAGGGGAGAGAGAGAATGACCCTCGAGTCCCACCTCTAGTATCCCCTGGGTTGACGAATTTCACCAAGGGTGTACATATCATATACGACAACTCCAATACATAATATAAAAGACAAACTCAAACCATCACACATGAATGTATAAATAGAACCGGTACAGATAAAACTCTCCAAAGTAAATACCCAAAAGTAAAGCTAAAGTAGAGACACAATAATTCTCAAGGATCTGAGCTAGTATGGTTCAGAACACTCTAAAAAATCCTCCTATAAACTTGAAAATTATTTTATATATGTAGGGTGGGAATACAAGTATACTCAATAGGAAAACCAAATTATCTCATTCACATGTGAAAGAATCATACTAATTCACCTATGAGAAACCAGTATAACCGAACAGTACATAAACAGGCATACAAACCATCCCAACTGCACCAAAGAATGCTCTCCAAATAATGAAATCTATGTAATCTAATATAATGTAAAGAACATCAATGATAAGGTACCCTGAACCACTTTACCACTAATTATCCACTCTAACACCCCAAAAGAATACATATTAGTTCTACCACCTCTTCCAAATATACCACATCACATCATGCCCACACACACTTGGGCCTCACAACACATCTTTCCTGCAAACACCTCGACCTCACAACACATCCCACCAACACACACCTAAGCCTCAAAATGCATCCCACCTGCACACACCTAGGCCACACATCACACCACATCTCATCACATATCATCCTAAAGACGCCTAGGACACCACATCACAACTCTCTCAAAGAATATTAGTCCATAATCACCTAGAAGAGGGAGTAGGGAAGAGTGGGTGGCTAGCCATCCATCTTCCTGCAAGGATGTTGGGAAAGACACCCCTGTGTGAAGATGCATGTTTTCGACACATATTTCTCAACATAGATGTGGTGTATATAGAAAACACAATAATATATAGTGTATATATATATATAAGCACACAAGATCAACCTATGGGTTTAAAAACAAATCACTAACCAATCCATGACTTCCCTGATTTGCTGCTACCTCTAAATGCATAACACCACACATCAAGCCACAAACCCCATTTCACATTTCTGATCAATTCTATTTAATCACCCCATTCTTTTCATTACTTATCATCGGCCACATTTAACCACACAACCCATCATTTAATTTTCCATTAACAAATTTACACCACATTAACAAAACCAACCCATGTCATTTAAAACATTATTAAACATTCCTTTATTCCATCACCACTCAGGAATCTATCATAACATAACCACATAATAGAAGAAACCTATCATCCCCAAAAACCTCACCTTTACGCCCCAAAATAATGACTCACAAACTATCACCTCGCCACCCCCAAAAACATGGCACACAAACCATTAGACCCACAAGACCCAACCACACATCGTCATCCCACAAACATGACCAAACACATCATAGAACATCATGATCATTTTGTATATTTATAAAGTCTATTTTATCATATTCCACTATATTTTAGGGGCATTATCACACAAGGTAAAATCCTAAGGAATCCATTTCATTAGAAAAATATAATTGGTTAATCAATTTCCATTTTATAGTGATATCACAATAATCAAAACCAAAGAAGAAATCATATCACATATAGCCAACATTAAAAAAATCCCCCAACGACCACAATTTTATGTGGGGAATCAAGCACGTACAATTCAAAACATCACTTATAATATCAGAGCTGTCAAAGAATGTGAATCAAACCCCATTTTACCTATTCAATTCAATTAACCAATTATTTATCCTGGATTTAGCCAGAATAGACATAACCTATATATAAACAAAATTAAACCCCTCCCTTAGGATACATAATAAGAAGAAATGATGGAATCCATACCTTAAATAATCTTTTCAACTTGCTGTGCACCGTAGGGAGAAAAAGAAAGTCCACAAACCACAACTACACCATGAGTAATCATGGATAAACCTATACTACTCCAAGGATCCATAAAAATGAAACCCAAATTCACCCCCAAACCAAATAAACACTACTGCAGCTAAATGTTGAATAAGAATAGAAGAAAAAATATAAGAAAGAGAGGAGAACTCAACACAGATCGAAGATGGGAGACCAAGGATCGATTCCCATCAAAAGGAATCTCCAAAATCTAAAGGAGAAAGTTGATAAATTATTTGAACGAGAGAAGATCCACTGGGAATAGGGTTTGGGAAAACCCAATTGTATGAAACCTTTAAAACTATATGGAATTGGGGAATTACAAGATGTGTAATCCCCTTTCATGCTGTGTAGTCTGGGGATTCAAGGTTTTAGAGAAAAAAATATTGGCCTTTTATTATTTAACCCCCAAAACATACACATCGTGTAATGTCCCTAAAAAATATTTGAAATAAACTTTGACATTGTGTAATACCCTTAAAAGGTGTGTATTTCCTACAAAAATTCTATTGTGCCTCCAGATTCCACCAAAAACTCATGGAACCTTCCCTGAACACCACCAATAACCAAAATTGGTAAAGAAATTGATCTAGATGGAACCAACCATTAAAGGTATGACCAAATTAAAATAATTGACCGATCAAACCTTTTTACAACCTAGATCCCACCAATTTCATGTTGTGTATTCCATTCATGACGCGGAACCAATGGGTTTCCCAAAAAAATTCCAACTCCTTCCATAATTTGCATCGACTCAACCTTTAATTAGTTACACGTTGTGAATTAACCTTTCACAATGCAAATGCATTTTATAGGTTCCCCCTTATCCATATAAAATCCATGAAATTGGCAAATTACATGAGTCTTGAACCACCAATTCATGTTTTGTACCCCTTTCACGACATGAATTTCCCACTACAACTCTTATGCACCTCTAATCAACACAAAACCTCTTCAAACCTCCTATGAAAATCCTACAACACCCAAAACTAACAAATTAATGGTCCGAGAAGGCACATTCCATTACAATATTAATTTGATTACACTAAAAAAAAATCTATTACATCAAAATCCTATTTACTTAGCGATAAATATATATAGAAATATACAATACATTGGAAAAATGATATTTTAATAAAAAATATATATTATTTTTTACATTTAAAATTGAGTAATTATTTCATAGTAATTAATCAATACATTCTAATTAAATAAAACTTTTAAAAATAGTTTTCATAATTTAGATAGCCCTATTCATACACTCCAATCCTATAGAGCGTTGATGAAACCCACATTTAATAATAATATTTCAATAGTATATTACATTTTTTTAAGCTCAATGTTGCATGTAAAGAAAGTTATCAAAAAATAAAATTTATTTAAAGAGAAATATTTCATAAAATATTGGTGTGTTACATTCTAACCCCTTATAATAATGTCCCCCTTGAAACTATGAAAATCTGATAAAAACATATGATGATACTTATAATGGTAATGGGGTAAACAACGGAAGATGGTGGTCTACATATTTAAACCTTTTCATCATTGGAGTGATGAAACTTCACCATATTTAGTGATTAGAGCCTTAACATGGTCTAAGGATCACACGTGAATTATTTAAAGAATAAAAAATAAACCAAATAATTAAATCATTCAAATAAAAGTTCCCTCGCTTTTCGCACATTAAAAAATATTGTTGCTTAAAGGATCTGAGGTCAAACCCCTATAGATTATCAACACACACATCAATAATCTATGTGTACATCGTTCTTCAAATTCTAGGTGCTAGTGCGGAGATCTGATGATTTCTTTGACGTCACGACAATCACCTCAATCCCATGCCTTCAATCCATGAAGTCATTTTTGGATCAACCGCTCAGATAGAGCCTATATATTTAGGAATTGGTAGGAGAGGTAAGCTCTCAATTACAAATGATGAATAGTCTAAATAATGATATTTTCCTATTCTTATATAGTAGAAGTCCAAAAATACCTACTTAGGGTTACCTGGCCCCCATATATTTAATGTCCACTAAATAAGTAATAAATAAATGATTATGATGAACTTAATACATCATAAATATTATTTATATTTTACCACCTACTTGTAATATATAAGAAATATATTATGAGATAAAACTAAGTTATTAACTCGACTTGTATTTCCCGCTAATTTTAAACAAACCTTGAATATTAAAATAATATTCATTTGTTTAATATTATTCCATTTTTATACTTAAACACCTGTAAATAATTTTAATAAATAAATTCAACACAATTATTCTATACTAAAATAATAATGAATTTATTTATTTTTTGGTGATTGATAAAACTTGAAGAACTCTCATGCCCCATGGTGGGGCCCATCCTATCCTATATACCTATTTACTAGAAAAGGGTAGATTCTTGAATATGCTATTGCATTTAACCCACTTGGACGCTATTTAGATAGCAGTGAACAGTATTCACAGACCCAGAGTAGAGTCTTGCAACCCATCATGACCCCTAAAGAGATAAGAAATAGTCGTAGAAATGACAACCATCCTACGAACACTCACTGTGTAATATAATCCTTTGTCTGGAGATATCTCATAAAATAGGATGCACATATTGTGTCATAATCCATTATTGATTTATTATTTATTATTTTAACTAGATGAACTTACCTTAAACTACCATGACAATGGATTTATGAAGGAACTACCATATTGATCAACCAGGCCCAAGATATTCCTTCCTCAACTTAGAAGTGACAAATTCTATCTTGATTATTCTACCAATGTCATACCACCAATGACACACCGAACATAAGTTGAATCACCATGACTCCATTGTCATGGTTTTTTCCTAGCATCAAATTACACGATCAAATGACACAAATTGGTAATGATATCAAGTTAGGATACCAGTACACATGTTTGTAGAAATTAAAAATCAATGAAACCCAAAAAATGTGGTGATATTATTGGTGTACCTATCCTTATAATCTCACTAACTAGAGATAACCAAGTGCAAAATTCATGAGATGAAGTCTTAATGCTTATGACACCCATCACCTGATGGTCACACATCATTTTTGTCCTGTTAGTATGATGTATCTTGATCATATGACATAACTTTAATATTATTTTCATAGTATCTATTGGTTCTCATTATATCCTGGGAAATGATATAACCCTTTGATATGACACTTAATCTAAAGAAATTATCATAAATATAGTGGATGTGGAAGTATCAACACTATTATATTAATATAATCACTTGTATATATCAAACTATATAATGTAATGATAATCAAAATACATACACAAGATGGATCTAGGGAACTCACTTTCAACACTCACACTTTCACTAGAGAAAAATCCTAACAAGTTTCAACCCACCATCTCTCACATGAGAATCATGCTTCTGCTGGGATATGGATTTAGGAAAGGGGTTTGCCACATTGTCCTCTCTGAATACTCTGCTAACTGAAACTTCACCTCTTCGGGTAAAATCCATCAAGAGATAAAACATATGATGAATATGATTTTTCCTATGTTGTGACCTGACAACCTTTGAAAGCCCCACTACTGTAGTATTATCTATTGGTACTAGGGTGCATAGTTGAAGCCAATGGGTAATGGATTTAAAAAATTTCTTCATTGGAGTGATGAAACATTTTCGTCTTCAGTGATATGAGCCCCAGTACGGTCCAAGGATATCATGTGAATTAATCATACCACAAAAGTAAAAATATAATGAGTACGTCATTCAAATAGAAGTGTGATAATCTGCCACTTGTCATTAGTGATTGTTTCTTGAAGGATCTGAAGCTGAACCCCTCTAGATCATTCAAAAATGATTCAGGAATCCACCTGAACATCATTCATTGAATTTTCGATTCTTTCATAGAGATAAAATGATATATTTGACGTTTTGATGATCTCCATGATCCCATGCCTTGAATCCGTGAAGGTGTTCTTGGATCGTTCACTCGGTTGGAGAATTTCTATCTCTAAGAATCAAGAATAGAGAGGATCTCTCAATTCCTGAATTATGAATAGTCCATGGAATGAGCTTCTCTCTATCTTATATAGTGGATGTATAAAATAACCATTTAGGATTCCTTGACCCCCATATATTTAAAATATATTAAATAAGTATTAAATAAATAATTTTGACGAACTAACTCCGTCATAAATATTATTTATATATTATCACATACTTGTAATATATATTAAATATATTATGTGCTAAACCCGAAGAATTAACTCAATTCATAATTCTAGAAAATATTAAATGAACCTTGAATATTAAAATAATATTAGTTCATATAATATTATCCCATATATTTACTTAAACACTTGTAAATAATTTTAACAAAAAAATTTAACCCAATTATTTTTAACTAGAATAATAATGAATTTATTTATTTATCTGTGATCGATAATGCTTGGAAAACTCTCAGACCCTGTGGTGGGGCCCACCATGTCCTATATACCTATTCACCAAAATATGGTAGATTCTTGAATATGCTATTCTGTGTGAATATTTAGACCCTTATCTCGATAGTAGTAAATAATATATACAGACCAAGAGAAAAGTTTTACTATAACAACCTTTCTCTTTATTTCATATTTAAACATGATTTATTACATAGATTTCCACTTAATACAACTTAGAAGATTGAGAGTTATAGTGTCTTGGGAAATTAGGAACATTACATAACTACTTAAAACATGAAATACAACATCTTTATTGAAAAATTATTTTACATAACCACAATATTCCCTCGTACTTAGCATTGCATGAGATAACCTAAAGACATACATAAGAAAAGGGTGAGCTATAAAGCATGGTAGGGGAATAAAAATGGCATAACATGAGGAAGACAATACATGTTAATAAATAGGCAAATAAATGGAGAGAAGAAGAAAAATGAACATAAAGGCATGATATAGCATGATATTCATAACATGGAAATGTTGAAACAACATAAAACACGATATTAACATGATAAAAGGCTCATTGCACATGGATTAGCATGAGTAAACCCTTATTGAACATAAATTATCATTATTAAACCCTAATTTCACATGAATTATCATGAGTAAACCCTTATTTTACCTGAATTAGCATAATACTAAACATTACCCAATACATTGGAGCACTATTAGGTTACACCCTTCATAATCATTTCTTTTTCATGTATAAGTGTGCCACATTGATCATACAACATGAATTCATTAAACATCATAATTTATTCCACAAACATTGAATTTGTAATACAAAAATATAAGTCAAAAATAAATAAGTAAATGAGAATAAAGGTGAATATTTATATAGAAAAGGATATGATATTCACTAAATGATGATTTTGGCATAGAAAATTGTTGTGCAATTTCAGCAGCATAACGACACCAAATAGAAATTCATAAAATGGGTTGATGAGAGAGAAAGAGGTATATCATAATTTATACATGAAACAGATAGTAAGGAGACCATGGAGCATAATATCCCAACATTTTAAATGGAATTTAGATTCATAATATAAAATAAATTCTAAAATGGAAATAATAAGTGAGAAATCCCTTACGGAATTTCAGCATGGTAATGGGAGTACACGGGAGGGATTAATGAGAGAGAAAGGAGTATATCATCATTAAAAAATAATAAGGGAAGTATGGGGGAGGTGAAAAAACATACCCCATAATTTTTAAATTTAAAGAAAAGGATGTAACAATATAAGGAAACTTGGACAAAAATTGAGAAAGGAAGGAACCCATATAAAATTTTGGCATGGTAACGAGTGTACATAAAGGATCATAGGAGGGATAAATGAGAGTGGGAGGATATATCACCATTTATAAATAAAATTTTAAGTAAGGGATAAATTTAATAACATATCCCAACATAGTAAAAAATGAAATTAAAATACATAACATGAAAGGAATGTTTGATAAAATAAAAGGGTGGAAGATTCCTTACGGAATTTCAGCATAGTAATGGGTGTACTTAAAGGATCATAGGGGGAATTAATGGGAGTGAAAGGAATATCCCATAACGTATAAATAAAATTTATGGTAAGGAGTTATGTAATAACATATCTCAAATAAATGAAATAGAAATTAAATGGTATGACATAAAAGAGTTTCTTGAAGAAAATGGAGAGAGGGGGATCCCTTACTTAGATGTGTGATTCCAAAGGCTTGGGAGAAGCTTATTGGGAGTTTGGGGGTGCCTTGTTAGGACTTTAGGGAGTGTGGTGAAGAGGTTGTTTGAGCTTAAAAGAGATTTAGTAAAGAGAAATTGGAGAATGTGTGAGTTTATATAAGAAATGAGGGGGGTTTCTTCATTATTTAGGATTTCAACACTACATAATAAAATATTCAAAACCACAAATCATCCCATGGTTTTTGTCCATGGTTTCTAGAAAATGGGAGTGGTATAAATTATTTTATATGTACAAGGCCCTAACTTAATAAAATATATCCATTTCTTATGTGGAGTTAAGTCACACTCCCAAGGAAATTATTTTTAAAATATTAAAATATTGTATAAGTCTTGGAGGATTCACTAAGGCTTTATAAAATAAATCAAAAAAATATAAAATCACATTATTTTAAAGTAAAAACATATATTTTGACGAATATACATTTTATATTATATTTTTACATCACAATTGAGTCATAATGATGTCGTAAAACAAATTATATATTTATACGGTATTTAATTTTTACCCAAAAATTCAACAGTCTCAGAAAATTATTAAAAATTAACCATTGGATAATTTAGATGTCCATATTCCAAAAATAATATTAATTATATCTAATTAATTTTATAAATATGTGAAATTTCACTTTTAAAATAAAAACTGACATTTATTGAAAATTGACGTGTTTTGACAAAAACAATTTTCAAACCTTAATAAAAACTACATTTGACATCATAAAAATTATTAGATCATTTATATTTAATAAAATTATATTATAATAATATTTATTAAAATATTATTCATTCCAAAAATTCATTAATTCAACAAAATAAATTCTTTAATTGAAATTAGAAATACAATTTCTGTTTTGTCGTATAAACATATCATTCTTATGAAGTTGATTACTTAATCATTTATATTTTAAAAACAATAAGGAATAGATATGATCATAATTTATAATTAAAAGGAGTGTTTTTATAATACTATTTAATTATAATAACATTATTAATAAATCCATTTTTTAATATAATAATTTATATATTTATGAAAATTTCCATTTTACCCGAAAAATCAATTTATCAAATTCATCATATGTTTATGAAAGAATATTCTCAGAATGGAATTAATGAAATAAGAATTTTATTTATAATAATATATTACAGAATAAGTAACTAATACCTTGTTACATAACCCCTTATAACACCTGCATATGACTTAAGGGTAAGGTGTGCGATGGTGGGGCTTTCTTGGGGTTGTTTGGTGAATATGGTTTGGGTCGTGATCTCGATGAGCTTGAAATTCTCCCATAAACAGTTTCATTCATGATTAAGTTGTTGGATCCTAGCTTGGGTTTCATCTAGTTCAAATCCCAAAAATACTATCTCCCTTGGAAGCTCTAATAAATGGGCTTCATAGGTTACAATCCTACTGGTTGAGGCCATCACATCCATTGTCTATGCCAAAAGGATTTGTTAAAACCCTATATTTATACTAGTCATTTGATAACTATTCAACGACTATATTATCAATGGTAAGGATACTTAACAGTCATTTAAATCCAATTTTATATAATAAAAAAAGGAGTTCATGCGTTTTCTATATCCATAAGACATTTAATTAAAAGAAATGGAATTTTATTCTTAAATGTTCGGGTTATTACAACCTTCCCCCCCTTAAGAAATTTTTCCCTTGAAATTTTCTTTTCATGCATTAAAATAGATGAGGGTAACTCTACTTCATCACTTACTCCAGTTCCCACATTAATTTTTTCAAACTTGTTGTTTCACCACAAAACCTTTACAAGGGGCATTGTTATATTTCGTAGTGCCTTTTCTCTATGATATAAGATCTTCACCAGATTCTCATCATAGTAGAGATCATTATCCAATGGCAACACATCTGGATTAAGTAAATGAGAGGGATTTGGTATGTACTTTCTCAATAGGGAAATGTGGAATACATCATGTACTTGAGATAGGTTCGGTGGGAGTGATAGTCGATAGGCCACTGCTCCGATGCGATCAAGGATCTCAAAAGGGATGATGTACCTTGGACTAATCTTTCCATTAATTACAAATCTCATAACTATATTACATGGAGATATGTGGAGAAATACCATGTCTCAAACATCAACCTCTAGGTCTCTTCGATGATTATCATTAAAAATCTTTTGAAGAATCTAGGAATCTTTGATGTGATGTTGGATGGTCTTAACCTTCTCCACCATTTCTTTGACCATTTCTGGAATTAGAAGTTTTCATTACACTACTTCATCCCAACATGCTAGTTTTCTACACCTCTTCCCATAAAGGGATTCATAAGGATCCATTCGGATGATTGAGTGGAAACTGTTGTTGTAAGAGAACTCCACCAAAGGAATATGTTGGTCCCATCCACCTTTGAATTCCATTGAGAAATATCTCATCATGTCCTCACGTTTTTGGATAGTCTGCTAAGATTACCCATCATTTTGAGGGTGATAGAACGTGATGAAGTTCAACTTAGTGTTTATATTTTATTAGAGACTCTTCCAGAACATAGAGATGAATCTTGGATCTAAATCAAATACAATTGATAATGGTGCTCCATGTAGCCTTACCACTTCTCTGATGTATATCCATGCTAGTTGATCCAGTGATAAATCCTCTCAAATTACAATGAATTGTGGAGTCTTTGTAAGATGATCCATAACAACCCATATAGCATTGTTTCCTTTGGTGATCTTCAGAAGTCTGGTGACAATGTCTATGGTGATTTTTTCCCATTTCCATGTTGGTATGGTTAATGGTTGCATCATCACCTTATACTTATGCCTCTTAGCCTTTGCTGGATAACATACCAGGCACTTTTATGTAAGTTTATCAAAATCCTTCTTCATTTTTTCCCACCAATAGTGCTCTTAGAGATCTTAATACATCTTTGTGTTTCTAGGTTTAATAGATAAATATGAACTATGTACATCACCCAAAAGTTCATTTTTTTTTACTTAGAATTTGATGGAATACATAGTCTTAATCCAAATATTAGAATTCCATCTTTATTAACATTGAATACTGTGGATTTCCCTTTTACGATAGTTTCCACTTTCTTATGAATTAACTAATAATATTTTTTATCATCCTTTAACCTTTCAAAATAGATGGTTGTGAAATAATTTGTAAAAGGATTGATGACGTTCCCTTCTTTATGATTCCCAGGTCCATCTTCATCAAATATAAGAAGATTGTATCCTTTTTAATTTTCATCAATGATAGAATCTCTGGATTCTTTCTACTTAGATCATCTAACACCTTGTTCTCTTTCCCCATGTGGTAATAGATTGACCAGTCATAATCTTCAATGAGATCTAACCATCATCGTTGGCACATATTTATCTCTTTCTATGTGAATATATATTTAAAACTTTTGGGATCCGTATATATTTAACACTTTTTTCCAAAGAGATAATGCTGCCAGATTTTCAACTCAAAGATCACATCTTCCAAATCCATATCATGCGTGGGATTGTTTTTCTTGTGAATTTTCAACTACATTAAGGCATAGGAAATTACATTGTCATTTTGCATCAACAAAAAGCCTAGGCCCTTCTTCAAATCAATGCTGAAGATTACGAAAACCTCCCCACTTGTGGGTAGTGTGATAATAGGTGTAGTGATGAGCCTCTTCTTCAACTCCATGAAGATTTATTCACATTCATCATTCCAATAAAACATGACTCCATTCCAAGTTATATTGATAATAGGGTTAGAAAACCTTGTTAAATTTCTCAAAAATCGGCAATAATATCCAGCTAACCCTAGGAATCTATGGATATCCATCACATACTTCAGCCTCATCCATCCCTCAATTGAATTTTTCTTGGAAGGATCCATAGATATCCCATTTCTTTTGATGATATGACCAAATAATGAGACTTCCTTCAACTATAACTCACACTTGTTATACTTTTCATATAGCTTCTCCTTTCACAAGGTCTCTATCATAGTATTCAGATGCTTCTCATTATCTTCTTTGGTTTTGGATTATATTAGAATATCCTCTATAAATATTACCAAAAACAATTATAGTTAATATCTAAAAAATATATTCATCAATTATATAAATATTTCTAGATAATTAGTGAGTCTGAATTGCATCACTATGAAATCATAATGCCTGTACCTCGTACGAAAAGCAGTTTTGGCGATACCCTCCTTCTTCGCCCTAATTTGGTAATATATCAACCGCAGATCCTCCTTAGAGAAGTATCGTGCTCTACATAGTTGGTCAAAAAATTCATCAATTCTTAGAAAAGGATACTTGTTCTTTATTGTGATTTTTTTAAGCTCTTGATAATCAATGCAAAGGTGCATTGAACCATCCTTATTCTTGATGAAAAGGATTGGTTCACCCCATGGGGAAGCACTTAGGCATATAAACCCCTTATCTAGATTCTCATGTAGTTATTTCTTTAGCTCCCCAATATTTACTAAAACTATTCTATACGGAGTCTTAGATATTGGCAGTACCCTTGGTACAAGATCAATCAGTAATTCAACATATTTTCTAGGAGGAAGACCATACAATTCCTCAGTAAACACATCAGTGAATTCCATCATAATAGGCATGTATTCAAGGATAGTTATTTCCTTGGACTCAATCATCTAAGAAAGATAAACTTGCTCATAGGGTAGTAATATCCATACTTTATATGATGGTGCTAAAGAATATTAATCCTCCTCCTTGCACTTGTATAAAATCGGGGGTCAATTCACTATATGAAGAGTGATTTCCCTCTCATGGTAATTTATGTTGGATCTATATAGTGAAATCCAATCAATGCCAATAATTGAATCAAATTCTACCAGAGTGAGTATGATGAGGTTCCATGGGAAGTTCAATCCACAAATTTTGATAGGGGAGGAGTTATATACACAGGATTCAATAATTTCCTCATATTTTCTTTTCACTGACATCTCTACTTCCATGCTTTTTAGTGGTGTTGGGATTGTTCTACTAAACTTTTGGGGTATAAAATAATGTGTAAAACTAGAATAAGATAATTATGTTATCTATTATTGAATGAATAACCAGCATACCTATCACCACTTCATTTTCAGGATCAACTTTGGTAGTAGTGATATAAAAATATTACTCTTTCTACCTTGGAGGTTGTTGGTTACCTCCAATTACCCTTGGCATAGGGAACTAGTTTGAAAACTTCCATGGTTCCTTGCACTTGTAGCAATGAACAACATGTTGATGGTCGACCAAATAATTCCTTTACTCTATCACATTGAGGTTTTTATCATGTTATAAATTATTGTATAGGTTCCCTTATCTTCCACACTTATATCATTTCCTTTATCCCCTTAAGGAATTTTTAGGATGCTTCTTTCCCCACTGTTGACAAGCAGGGTGTTGGAATTTCTTAGCACCATTAGACATATCCATCAGACCACCAGAATTAAAGTACACTTTCCACTTCTTATCCCCATGATACCCCTGAGATTATATAACCTCCATCTTAACTTTGAGGGAACATCGAACAATTTCTTCATGGATATCAAATTCAAAGATTACCAAGGATTTTTTAGACTAGTTTTAGCACACTAAATAAGCAGTCAACATTGAATTTTGGGGTGACAAAAAAACCATAGGTGTAGCATGGAAGTCTTGTGAAGTTTTCTTCATACTATCCAATAGATTCTTAATCATTTTTCTTGAGGGAAAGGAAATACTTTTCCATCTTATGTCAGAGGGAGTGAGGTAAATATTTATCGAAAAACATTATCCATAAATCCTTATATTCCATTACCTTGATCTATTACTCAAGATTCGTATTTTTGATCAATGTTAACCATTGATATAAATCACCCTCCAAAGGATAAGAATCCATAAGAACATTATCTTGTTAAAAGCATTAAAGGATGGATAATATCTTCTCAGTGAAGTTAATCCATTGTTTGTCAACTGAGGGATCATATGATCCATTGAAAGTAAGAGGACTTTGACTCATGAAGCTCTCAATTGTGACTTGTTCTTTCTTGAGGGGGGGGGGTGGTGGAAATTTCTCTTTATCCAAGTTTCTATTCAATACTTGAGTTAACTAGGATATTACCATGACAAATTTTGTGATTCCCACTCCCATTGGATTTGGAATCTCATTAGGGTAGTCATCACATTGATATTCACATTAGTTGTTAGCCTGATTCCTCTTATTATCGGCCATTGGATAGAATAAAAGGAAAATTATGGATGAGTATCTTAAACCATTAAATTCATAAAAGGTAATATAATTAAAGTAAATGGATAACTTATAAATTACATTTATCTCCTTAAATTATGAATTTATAGTCTTCAATCTAAGTTATCGATGATCTTATCATAATGTATATTCTTATGGGATTTTTTTGTTCCCTTAATAATGGTTCGTACTAAGCTTATGAATTTACCAAATCATATCTCACAAGAGTGTTGAACCAAGAGCGCAGCAAGGCCCATTTTTGTGCACAATTTCTCATTCGAGTCTAGCTTAAAGTGGTGTTTTTGGGTTTTACCCCTAGATACATCTGTGCTAGAGCCACCTCTACTTGTTCGTATCTAGATAGAGATATAGTTTCTTGATAAAACACTTACTTTATACTCACCAAAATTTAGGGATTATTTTCTTATACTTATTCTTATCCCTAATAATTTCACTAGAGTTTTATAATCCTAATCCCAAAAATAACTAAACCTATCCTTTGATACATACTATAATAACTCTCCTCTTTATTTCATATTTAAATATAATTTATTACATATATTTTCACTTAATACAAATCATAATTTTGAGAGTTATAGTGTCTTGGGAAATGAAGAACATTATATAACAACGTAAAACATGATATACAACATCTTTATTGAAAACTTCTTTTATATGAACACAACATTACTTCATACATAGCATTGCATGAGATAACCTGAGGATATATATAAGAAAATGGGGAGCTATAAAGCCCAGTAAGGAAATAAACATGACATAACATAAGGAATACAATACATGTTAATAAAAAGGAAAATCAATAGAGTTTAAAATAAACATGAACACAAAGGCATATTCATAACATGACGTGGAAACCATATACAACATGATATTAGCATGAGCCAAGGCTCATTGCATATGTATTAATATGAGTAAATCCTCATTGCACATGAATTAGTATGAGTAAAACCTCATTTCACATGAATTAGCATGATTAAACCCTCATTGCACATGGTGTATCATGATACTAAACATTACCCAATGCATTAGTGTGTTATTAAGGTTCACCCTTTATAATCATTTCATTTTCATGTATAAGTGTGCCACATAGATCATAAAACATGGATTCATTAATAATTAAATTTTATTTCACAAACAAGGAATGTGGAATACATACATGTAAGTACCAAATAAATAAATACATGAGAATAATGGTTAATACCCTTTGATAATGAAATGGGTATGGTATTCACTACACGTTGATTTTGGCATGAAAAAACTTGGTGTAATTTTGGCAGGATAACAATGTCAAATTGAAATTCGTAAAATGGGTTGATGAGAATCAAAGGGGTCTCTCATAATTTATACATGAAATGGACATAAATGGGATCATAGAACATAATATTTCAACATATGAAATGGAATTTAGATGCATAATATAAAATAAACTCTTGAAGGGAAATGAGAAGAGATAAATCCCTTATGGAATTTTTATATGGTAACAGGTGTACATGGGAGGGATTAATGATAGAGAAAGGTGTATCTCGTAATTAAAACATAATAAGGGAAGAATGAAAGAGGTGTAAAAACATACCCCATAAGTTTTAATTGAAAACAAAATAATGTAACAATATAAGGAAACATGGAAAATTTTGAGAAAGGAAGGAACCCTTAAGAAATTTTAGCATGGTAACGGGTGTACATAAAGAATCATAGGAGAGATAAACGAGAGTGGGAGGGATTCTAAAAATTTATACATCAAATTGGAAGAAATGGAAACATTTAATAACATATCCCAACATATTAAAAAATGAAATTAAGATATAACATGAAAGGAATGCTTGATAAAAGAGGATGGTGGAAGATTCCTTAGGGAATTTTAGCATAGTAACGGGTGTACATAAATATCATAGGGGGGATTAATGGAATTGAAAGGAAGATCCCATAATTTTTACATAAAATTTAAATTAATAAGGTATGTAAGAACATATCTCAAATTAAGAAAATGTAAATTAAAATGCATGACATAAACTAGGTGTTTGAAGAAAAAGGAGAGAGGGAGAACCCTTATTTGGATGTGTGATTCCAACGACATGGGATAGGCTTCTTGGGAGTTTGGGGATGACTTGGGATGACTTTAGGGTGAATATATAAGGTTTTGGTAAATATTAAAATAGATTTAGTGAAGAGAAAGGGGATAATGGGTGGGTTTATATTGAAAAGAGGGGGATTTCCTTATTATTTTTGTTTTAGACACTACAGAATAAAATATTCAAAACCACAAATCATCCCATGGTTTTACCCATGTTTTTTAGAAAAGGGGAGTGGTATAAATTATTTTATAATTCTAAGGGCCTAACTTAATAAAATATTTTCCTTTATTATGTAAATGTGAGTCACACTCTCAGGGAAATTATTTTTAAAATCTTAAAATTTTGTTTAAATCTTGGAGTATTCACTAAGGATTTATAAAATAAATCAAAAAATCTAAAATCACATTATTTTAAAGCTAGAACATATATTTAGCTGAATATTATTTTAATAGTATTTTATTACATCACAATTGGGTCATTATTATTTCACAAAATACATTATATATTTATACAGTATTTAATTTTTACCCAAAAAGTTGACAGTCTCAGAAAATTATGAAAAATTATCAATTGGATAATTCCAATTGTAAAGACCCAGAATTTCCATGTAATTTTTTTTAAATAAATGGGAATTTTATGATTCCTCGAAAATTGACGGCATGTGATTCTGAGGCTCGAAGTGCTCGGAATGAATTTCTGAACTTTTTTTGGGTACATTCAGTAAACGTGCAAGCAGGTTTCTCTAAATTTTTAACCGGTGCTCGGAATTAAAATCTGAGGGCATCATTGAACTCGCAGCGCTGGTATTCAATTAAAGAGACATTCACCTCGACGGAAGTTGGATGAGGGTGGAAGTTAGTTTTTGGGTTTTTTGTGAATGAATAAAATAAAAATAAAGTTTTGTAGCTTTTATTTTTATTTTATTTGTTAAAACCTCCATGTGGAAGTTGAGAAGTGGGGACCACCAGACCTTAACCTCCCATGAGAGGTTATGGTGGTGGGGACCACCTGAGCCTAACCTCTCATGAGAGGTTATGGTGGTGGGGACCACCCAAGGCCTAAACCTCTCAAATCCCTCAATAAATGTGGAAGAACCTCTTCAACTCCTCCATTATTAATTGTGCCAGCCCTCCTCCACAATAATTGAGCCAACACATCACTTTAATTATGCCAACCTATGAGATTAATTAACCCAATTTTAATTATATGACAAAAATAATAATTGATCACAAAATCTATTATTTTTGGGCTACCATTTTGTTTTGGTGGATTTGGGAGAGGAGGATCTTTTGGAGAAAATCTCTCCAATGAAGAACGACTCTCCTTCGACGTTTTCTTCTCCAAACTCTGTCAAAGGATATCCAATGACGCACGAACCAACAATCGAGGAAAACACCGACGACACCAACGTCCATCTTTTCCCAATGATTCATCTTTTTCCTTGAAACCTCATCGACATCATCAGGAAAACGAGGTAGGAGTTTATTTCTATTTGTTTATCACTTCCCATGTACATCCCTTCTATTTCTTTTCCGGGTTGGGAACAATCATTGCGGGAGGATAGGATTTGACATTCATGTTCATGTTCTTGATGAGCCATATGATACCACCCTAACGCGGAGGTTACGGGTCAAACCAACATGCCCCGACCCTTCTGCAAATCTTGTGGTGTTCTTCGCAATGGAGGAGGACAGAAACCATCCATGGTTGGGACACGAGAACTGCGGTCATCACCACCGCTAGACACGACGAAGGCGACGACGCAACGACGCCGCCCCAAGGCCTCCGCGCCAACCGCGGCCACCGCCACCATCTGTGGCTCCACACCGCCCCACGACTGGTCCACCACCCCATGGCTGGACTGCCGCCCCGCGGCCATACCCCCCCCCCCCCCCCGCCCCGCACTGCCAGACCGCTGCCCCGCGGCCAAACCGCCGCCCCGCGGCCGAACCGCCGCCCCACGGCCGAACCGCCTCCCCGTGGCCGAACTGCCACCCTGTGGACGAACCGCCACCCCACGAATGAACCGTCATCCCTGGCCGAGCTTCCCCACAGCCTCGTTCCATTGCGGTACCCTCTGTAGCCTCGCGGCCACCCGCAGCCCTCCGCGGCCCCTCGCGGCCTGCCGGGCCAGACCCAGCATGCCGGGCTGAACCCAACGGGCCGGGCTGCCCAGCGGGTCAGGCTGGTTCGACCCAAACTGGGTCATCCCAGGCCGGGTTAAGCTGATTCGGTCCAACTGGGTCGGACCAGAACCGGGCCCACTACGACCCAATTACATTCTTTTGGCCATAACTTTAGCATCAGACGTCCCTTAGATGAACCTTCAGCGGCGTTAGAAACCTTGGAGAGAGTTGGTCCCTTTGAGTGATACCCTACTATGTTTTGGATTAAGATGGGGAATGGTCAAGTTGGATCAAGAACGAATCCAACTGGGCCCCTGGGACAAAAAGGCTAATAACTCACAGACCGAGCGTCCGATTGATGAGTCGTCTATTACGTTGAGACCCCTATGACGTGGAAGACCTTTGAGATACTTCTTTGTGGGACTTCATGGAAGTTTGAGTATTGAACATTAGATTGTGTAGTAGATCCTCCGAGAGATGAGCGAGCATAGTGCGGGAACCTAGTGGTTGGATGAGACCTGACGATTTCTAAACGTTTCGACTCGGAGTGACTTGACAGGCCTAGTGGGGAGCACCTTGGTGATGCGGCAGACTCACGGTGGGGATTGACTTGGTGATGCGGCAGACCCACGGTACTCGACAGGAGGAGTACCTCAGCCGGACATGAGGGGGAGCACCTTGGTGACGCGGTAGACCCACGGTGGGGAGCGCCTTGGTGATGCGGTAGACCCACGGTACTCGACATGAGGAGTACCTCAGCAGTTCAAGATTAGTGGGAAGTGCCTCTGTGTGACGTGGTATGACTACTATACTCGATAGAAAAGGATTTCTCCAGTAGCCGAGGTGTTCGACTTTCTGACTGGGAATGTTACTTGATACTACCCCTAGAATAAATCCTGGTGCGAGCTGATTCAGTACCTCTGTGTTTTCCTCATGATTGAGACGGATTACTTGATAACTTAGGTATATGTATGGGCATATACTTAAGTAAGGTTATCTGTTGATTTCATACTTTGTGATTTATCCTTGATGGATTTGGTGAGACCTAGAGTGTCTTAGGGTCCCTACTGAGTATCGTTATAGTCACCCCTACATGGGCTATGCCTGCACCTTGTTGTGTTGGATGAAGATGACGGACAACGCTGAATGAGGCTAAGAGTATGAGGACTGGACGGTACCTAGAGTTGGACTATACAGCGTGTCGGTATGTAGAGGAGACGGGTGGATGTGGAGTGTTGAGGAGGCGATCTGTACTTACCCTTCAGGTAGAAACCTCGGAGGATGACCCAACAGGTGACTTTCCCTTTTATTTAGTTGTATTGTATCACAGTTGTACTTGTACTTTCCAGTTGGGCTTATATTCTATCCCCTTTTACTTACTACACTCACTCTATTTATAGTTCAGTTTACTTGTGTTCCTATATTTCTATGTGCTTGGTTGCGTGTTCTCATAGGTTATAAAGGTAATGTCTTCCCAGTTTTAGGGAATACGCCTTCGGTTCTAGTCGCCAGCCCCTGGCCTATGGAAGGTGGGCTTGGGGTAGTCACGACACGAGCCTGGGGGGACGTGTCTTGACAAATTGGTATCAGAGGAGTCGGTTATACCAAAAGAAATTAGGACTCTGATCTTTCTTTTTAATGTTAATAATGTTAAGTGTAGTGAGTGTGGTTATCAGTTTAGGGAAACCAGTGTTGGTGTGGCGGCTGACATATCCATACACTAGAACCCTGACTTATCATTTCCAACTCAGTGCATGAAAACACTGATTGCATGTGTGTTTTCAAGAGTTTTCTTTATTATATCTTGAGTCAACTTACCAGGTATAACTTATTAACCGTGGCACACCTGTTTCTTTTCAGGATGCCTCCACGTAGACAGCCGGCTAGGGTTCTGAGAGTTGTATGCACTGATAGCCCACTGAGCGATGATTCCTTGATGCAGGTCCCTTTTCCAGTAGAGGAACCAGAAGAGGCACCAGTGGTACCACTCCCCATTGGGCCACTGATTCCACCATCCCTAGCAGCAGACAGTGCACACCTCTTGAGCGTGTTTCACGGGTTCCAGCGCCATAGGCCACCCAGGTTCAGGGGAGAGATGGACCCACAGGCGGCTAAGAATTGGCTGGAGGTTGTGGTGAGAGTCTTTCGACTCGTAGGGACACCAGCCAATCTCATGGTGATCCTTGTCACCATCCTTCTACAGGTAGCAGGAGGAAGATAGTGGATCTTGATGCTCCAGGTTCATGACAAGGTGACGCTTCTCTGGGCAGACTTCGAAATATTGTTTCAGTCAGAGTTTGTCCCAGTGACTCTTCGCGTAGTGCGCATATAGGAGCTTCTTCATCTGTAGTAGGGCATCATGACTGTGGCTCAGTACACAGTGAGGTTCACTGACCTCTCACACTACTCCACAGATATGGTGCGGTACCCTTTCTTCAGGTCCCAGACCTTCGAGCAGGGGCTCAGGAGAGATATCAGAGCTTTGATGATCTCACTTATCACCCCGACGCAGGCAGGGGTATTAGAGAGAGCCCTCTTGGTAGAGAGTTTCCTTGACGAGCAGTCACCAGCAGCGATACCCACTACCATTAATCACGTAGCAGACTCTTCTATAAGTGGCAGTAGATAAACGTCACAAAGGTCCAAGAGGACCAGACCTGTAGGTGGACGACCGCATGACTCATGATCGATTGTGCAAGGCACCCGAGGCAGAGCCAGTTATAGCAGGAGCGGGCAGTGTTTCACATGCGGCGGGCAGGGTTACATGGCTCGTGACTGTCTGACCCGTCGTACGGATGATCAACAGATGGTCAAAGGACCACCTTGGTAGAGACAAAGGTTCGATCGAGGAGGTACATAGGGAGCAGGCAGACGTGGCAGGGGAGTTGGTCGTGGAGCTGGCGGTGGGCGAATATTTGAGATGTTACCACCACCACCACCAGGAGGTCCACTCTGACTACATGGAGAAAGTGGATATGGGAGAGCTCAGCTCCAGGTAGCTGAGGCCTACGATCCCAACACTCCTAAGATGATATGAGGTATGATATGTGTCTACTCCACCATATCTGTAGTAATTATAGACATAGGTGAAAATCATTATTTTATTTCCACTACCCTCATTCGGAGAATGGAGATTCTGACGGAGCCGTTGGCTCGATCTTTACGGGTAGATACTCCTACGAGAGAGAATTCAATGATTATGCACCGGTGCCGGCAGTGTGAGCTTACTCTAAGAGGCAAGAGCTTTGGCTGAGATCTCCTAGTAGTGACGTCAATTCCTTAAGACATCATCTTGGGTATGGACTAGTTATCTACATTCCATGCTCAGATTGACTGTATTTGGCACAAGGTGTGGTGTGTCCGCACAGATGGGACTAGGTTTACCTTCACCGAAGAGAAGGGAGCCTTTACAGTGCAGGATGGACTTACCCAGAGGAGAGTACAGCCGATCACTCATCAGTTGGCTAGCCTTACCCTCAGATATATTGATATGGAGAGTTTGAGTTGTCCTCTAGTGGTGGACCAGTACACTGATGTTTTCCCTGATGATGTTTCGGGTCTACCTCCTCACAGAGAGGTGGAATTTTACGTTGGATTTTAACCCAGGATGGCACTGATATCTACACTAGTATATCAGATAGATCCCGTAGAGCTTCGTGATCTGCGGGTACAGTTAGTGGAATTTTATGGTAAGGGATTCATCCAATCCAGTGTTTCTCCTTGGGCAGCCCCAATTCTATTTGCCAAGAAGGCGGATGGGAGCTTGAGGCTTTGTGTTGACTATCAGCGCCTGAACAAGGTGACCATGAAGAATAAGTACCCACTCTCAAGGATTGACGACCTCTTTGACCAGATAAAGGGAGAACGGTGGTTCTCGAAGATAGACATCATATCGGGCTATCACCAGCTCAGAGTACGAGATGAGGATGTGCATAAAACGGCCTTCAGGTTTTGGTATGGCCATTATGAGTTCTTGGTTATGTCATTCGGCATGACCAAAACTCCAGCAGTGTTTATGGGACTCAAAAACATGATCTTTTAGCCATACCTTGATCACTTTTTAGTGTTCTTAATAAACGACATTCTGATATACTCAACTACTGAGGAGGAGCATGCCTATCATTTGCAGGTAGTACTTGACACACTCCAAGAGCACTATCTTTATGGTAAGCTCTCGAAGTTCTAGTTCTGGATCTGAGAGGTTAACTTTCTAGGAAATTTCATATCAGAGGCTGGAGTTGCAGTATATCCAGTAGAGATAGAGGCAGTACTTTCTTGGGAGCCACCCAAGAGTGTGATGGTGGTACAGAGTTTCCTGGGTTTGGCCAGATATTACCAGAGGTTTGTACCAGATTTCTCAAGAATTGCAGCACCACTATCAGCCTTGATGAAGAAGGGGAAACCCTTAGTTTGGTCAGAGATATGCCATCAGAGTTTTCAGGAGCTGAGTCAGAGGCTGACTAGTTCCCCCATCTTGAGGATACCCGAGGAGGGCGTAGGGTACATAGTCTACTGCGACGCATCAGGGACCGGACTCGGATGTGTTTTGATGCAAGAGTGAGCAGTGATCGCATATGGTTCTCGATAGCTGAGACTACATGAGAATAACTACGCTACCAATGATCTGGAGTTACCAGCATTGGTCTTCTCCTTGAAGATGTGGTGACACTATCTTATGGGCGAGTGTTTTACAGTGTATTCTGATCATAAGAATCTCAGGTATATCTTCTCTCAGAAGGACCTGAACCTGAGACATCGACGTTGGCTTGAGTTCCTCCAGGACTTTGACTTCAAGATATTCTATACTCCAGGGAAGAGGAACATTGTAGTATATGCACTCAATAGGAGGTCTGGTATATAGCTGCTAGGTGAGGCGGCGGAGTAGTTGGCTGCTTCACAGATATCCTTTGTGGATAGAGAGGGAGCATCTTTTCTACAGTCTCTTATAGTCACTCCCCCACTTATTCAGCAAGTCAGGGAGGCGCAACATGGGGATGCTGACTGAGAGGTACGACGTGCTTAGATATCCACAGGACAGGCACCTGATGGATTCTCTAAAGGTGGGGAGCACGTCATCCTCTTCAGAGGGCGTGCCATGGTACCAGTGTCACTTCATAAGGAAGTGTTGATAGAGTTCCACACATCCCATCTATCGGTACATCCAGGAGTGGAGAAGATGTACCAGGATCTCTGACAATAGCACTGGTGGTTGGGAATGAAGAAATCGGTAGCAGAGTGTCTCTCGGTGCCTCACATGTCAGCAAGTGAAGGCGGAGCATCAGGTACCAGCAGGGTTGATTTAGCCTTTAGAGGTCATAGAGTTAAAGTGGGATGGGATATCCATGGACTTCGTGACAGGACTTCCATGTACATTCAGGGGACATGACTTGATTTGGGTGATCGTCGACCGACTCACCAAGTCAGTCCACTTCCTACCTATCAGAGAGCAGGGTTTAGTAGAGAGCTTGGGATGCCTCTATGTTCAGGATATTGTGCGGTTACATGGAGTAACCTTAATGATTGTCTCCGATTGTGATGTACATTTTACTTCTTGGCTATGGATGGGGTTTTCGGAGGTTTTCGGGACGAGCTTTGTTTGAACACCGCCTTCCATCCTTAGATGAATGGTCAGACTGAGCAGACCATTCAGACCCTCGAGGAAATGCTATGTGCTTATTTCCTCGACTTCGGTTGCAGTTGGGAGGATCACTTATCTTTGGTGGAGTTTTCATTCAACAACAACTATCACTCCACCATTGGGATGACAACTTTTGAGGCGTTGTATGAGCGACCTTACAGATCACCTTTGTGATGGACTAACCCAGGGGAGTCAGCACTAGTGGGACCAGAGATGGTATGAGCTACCACAGAGAAGGTGCAGATCATCTAGGAGCAGATGAAGACTGCATATAGTGGGAAAAAGTCATATACCGACAGCAGACAGAGACCTATTTAGTTTGAGGATGGAAACCACATCTTTCTACGGGTCTCACCCCGATGAGGTCTACCGAGATTTGGCCGAGGTGGAAAGTTACCTCTAAGATTCATCGAACCTTTTCAGGTCCTCAGTAGAGTTGGTGAGGTGGAATACTGCTTAGCTATTCCACCTCAGTTGCACCGGGTGCATGAAGTCTTCCACGTGTCCCAACTGAGGAGATACGTGAACGAACCTTCTCACATCATCGACCATGGCGAGCTGGACGTCGACGATGGGGAAACTTTTATGGAGGTTCCAGAAGAGATTGAGGATCGACAGGAGCAGGTCCTTCATGGATGGTCGATACCTCTGGTGCGCGTTAGCTGGCAGCACAGGAACCTCCAGGAGAACACATGGGAGCAGGAGGTTCAAATGCATGCTCAGTATCCCCACTTGTTTACCTATTTTGAGTTGTGGATTACGGGGACGTAGAGCCCTGAGGTGGGGAGAATGTAAAGACTCGAAATTTCGATGTATTTTTTTTAAATAAATGGGAATTTTAAAAGTCCCTGAAAATTGACAGCACGTGATTCCGAGGCCCGGAGTGCCCGGAATGAATTTCTGAACTTTTGTTCGGGTATGTTCAGTAAACGTGCGAGCGAGTTTTCTAACTTTTGAAATGGTGCTCGGAATTAAAATCAGAGGACACCGTTGAACTCTCAATGCCGGAATTCTCTTAAAGAGATATTCACCTTGATGGTAGTTAGTTGAGGGTGGAAGTTAGTTTTTGGGTTTTTCATGAATGAATAAAATAAAAATAAAAGTTGTGTAGATTTTATTTTTATTTTATTTATTAAAACCTTCATGTGGAAGTTGAGAAGTAGGGACCATCAGACCTTAACCTCCCATGAGTGGTTATAGTGGTGGGGACCACCTGAGCCTAACCTCCCATGAGAGGTTATGGTGGTGGGGACCACCCGAGGCCTAAACCTCTCAATTCCCTAATTTAATGTGGGATATCCTCTTCAACTCCTCCATTATTAATTGAGCCAACCCTCCTCCACAATAATTAAGCCAAAACACCACTTTAATTCTTCCAACCTATGAGATTAATTAACCAAATTTGAATTATATGCCAAAAAACATAAGAAATCACATAATCTATTATTTTGGGGCTACCATTTCATTTTGGTAGATTTGGGAGAGGAGGATCTTTGGGAGAAAATATCTCCAACTAAGAAGGCCTCTCCTTCGACATTTTCTTCTCCAAACTCCATCAAAGGATCTCCAACGATACACAAACCAACAATCGAGGAAAACGCTGATGATACTGAGGCCCATATTTTCCCAACGATTCATCTTCTTCCTTGCAACATCATAAAAATCATCAATCGAATGAGGTAGGGGTTTATTTCTATTTTTTATCATTTCCCCTTTACACCCTTATATTTATTTTGCGGGTTGGTAACAATCATTACGGGAGGATAGGATTTGACATTCATGTTCATGTTCTTGATGAGCCATATGCTACCACCCTAACGTAGAGGGTACGGGCCAAACCAACATGGACTGACCCTTCTGAAAATATTGTGGTGTTCTTTGCAATGGAGGAGGATGGAAACCATCCATGGTTGGGGCACAAGAACAGAGGCCGACACCACTGCTGGCCGCGACGAAGGCGACGACGCATCGACACCGCCCCGTGGCCACAACTGCTGCCCTGCGGCCTCCACGCCGACCGTGGCCACCACCACTGTCCGCGGCTACGCACCACCCCGAGGATGAGGCACTGCCCCGTGGATGGACCGCCGCCCCACGACCAGACCGCCGCCCCGTGGCCGGACTTACACCCCGCGTGGCCGGACCGCTAGCCCGCAGCCAGACCACTGCCCCGCGGCAGGACCACCACCCCGCACCTGAACCGCCATCCCTGGTCGAGATTCCAGGTAGCCTCGCAGCCTCGCGGCCACCCGTAGCCCTCCGTGGCCCCTCGCAGCCTGCCGAGCCGAACCCAGCAGGTCGGGCCGCCCAGTAGGCTGGGCTAAACCCAAGGGGTCGGGCCGCCCAGCAAGTTGGGCCGGACCCAAATCGGGTTGGCCCAGGCTGGGTCAGGCCGAGTTGGTATGACCGGGTCGGACTAGACCCGGGTCCACTAAGACCCAATTATATTCTTTTGGACATAACTTTGGCATCAGATGTCCGTTAAATGAACCATCAACGACGTTGGGAACCTTGGAGTGAGTTGGTCCCTTTGAGTGATACCCCATTATGTTTTGGATTAAGATGGGGAACAGTCTGGTTGGATCGGACATGAATCTAATCGGGCCCCTGACAATAAAAGGCTAATTATTCACAGACCGGGGATCCGATTGACGCGTTGTCTATTACGTTGAGACCTCTATGAAGTGGAGGACCTTTGGGATACTTCTTCATGGGATTTCGTGGCAGTTGGAGTATCAAACAATATCTTATGGACCGGATCCTCCTGGAGACGAGCGAGCATAGTGTGGGAACCCAGTGGCTGGATGAGACTTGACGACTGCTGACTGTTTTGACTCGGTGTGACTTGACAGGCCCAGTGGGGAGTGCCTTGGTGACGCGGAAAACCCATGGTGGGGAGATCCTTGGTGACGCAACAGACCCACGGTACTCGAAAGGAAGAGTACCTCAGTAGGCCATGAGGGGGAGCGCCTTGGTGACACGGCATACCCACAGTGGGGAGCGCTGTGGTGACATGACAGACCCACGGTACTCGACAGGAGGAGTACCTCGGCACTCCAAGGTTAGTGGGAAGCACCTTTGTGTGACACGACAGGCCCACTGTACTCAATAGAGAAGGATTTCTCCAGCATCTGACATTGTGACTGGGAATGTTACTTGATACTACCCCTAGAATAAATCCTGGTGTGAGATGAGTCAGTACCTCTGTGTTTTCCTCATGATTGATATGGATTACTTGATAACATAGATATATGTATGGGCATATACCTAAGTAAGGTTATATTTTGATTTCATACTTTTTGATTTATCCTTGATGGATTTTGTGAGAACTAGAGGGTATCGGGGTCCCTACTGAGTATCGTTATACTCACCCCAGCACGAGCTATGCCCGCACCTTATTGTGTTGGATTCAGATGATGAACAACGCTAAATGAGGCTGAGAGTACCAAGACTGGATGGTACCTAGAGGTGGACAATACGGCATGTCAGTATGCCGAGGATATGGGTGGACATGGAGTGCTGAGGAGGCGATCTGTACCTACCTTTCAGGTAGGAACCTCGGAGGACGACCCAACAGCGGACTTCCCTTTTCTTCAGTTGTATTGTATCACAATTGTACTTGTATTTTCCAGTTGGGCTTATATTCTGGCCCCTTTTACTTACTGCACTCACTCTGTTTATAGTTAAGTTTACTTGTGTTCCTATCTTTTTGTGTTCTTAGTTACGTGTGCTTATAGTTTATAAAGGCAATGCCTTCCCGGTTTTAGGGAATACGCCTTCGGTGATAATCACTAGCCCCTAGCCTATGGAAGGCGGGCTTGTGGTAGTCACGGCACGAGCCCGAGTGGACGGGTCATGAAGTCAATGTCTTGATTCTAAAAATAATATTGATTTTATCTAAATAATTTTCTAAATATGTTAATTTTTATATTTTAAATAAAAACTAACATTTATTAAAAATCGACTAGTTTTGAAAAAACAGTTTTGAAACCTTAATAAAAAATACATTTTACTTCATACAAATTATATGATTATTTATTTTTAATAAAAATTATTTACTAATAATATTTAATTAAAATTTCATTCATTCTAAAAATTCATTAATTCATCAATATAAATTCTGTAATTGAAATTATAAATACAATTTATGATTTATCATATAAAAACATAATTCTTATCAAACTGATTACTTAATCATTTAAATAGTAAAAACAATAAGGAATATATATAGTCATAATTTATAATTAGAATGAGTGTTTTTATAACACTATTTAATTATAATAAAATTATTAATAAATCTTTAGTTTAATATAACAATTTATATATTTATGAAAAGTACCATTTTAACTGAAAAATCAATTTATCAAATTCATCATATTTTTAAGAAAGACTATTCTCAGAATGGAATTGATGGAATATGAATTTTATTTATAAAAAGGGATTAAATAATAAGTAACTTATACTTTTTTACATAGCCACTTATAACACACACATATGACCCAAGGGTAAGGTGTGTGATGGTAGGTATTTCTTGGGGTTGTTCAGTGAACATGGTTTGGTCTGTGATCTTGATGAGCTTGAACTTCTCTCGTAAATGGTTTCGCTCATTCTTAAGTTGTTGGATCTCATCTTGGGATTGGTCTAAGGAAAATACCAGAAATGTTATCTCCCTTATAATCTCTGATGAATGGGCTTCATAGGGTACGATCCTACTGGTTGAGGTCATCACTTCATTTTTCTGTGCTAAAAGGATTTTTTAAAACCCTATATTTATACTAGTCATGTAATCACTATCCAATGAATATATAATAAATGGTAAGGATACTTAATGGTCATTTAAATCCAATTTTATATAATAAAACAAAATGATTCCATGTGTTTTAAATATTCATAAGACATTTAATTAAAAGAAATGGAATTTTATTCATAAATGTTCGGGTCATTACACTAACAACCCATCAAAGTCTTCAAAGATACATGGAATAGTCACAACAACAACAACCATCCTATGAACATGTATTGAGTAATATAATCTATTTTTCATATGATATCTCATCAAGTTAAAATCAAACTTCTATCATCTTCATTTCATTATTTATTATTTGTTAATCTAACTGAATAGATTTATATTCAACTACCATGGCCATGGATTTATGAAGGTAATACCATCCCGATCAACCAGAATCAGGACATTACTTCCTCAACTCGAAAGCAACAGATTATATCTTAATCATTAAACTAATTTCATTCCACCAATGACACACCCAACACAAGCCACCTCACTATGAATTCATTGTCATGGTTTTTTTCTTGTATAAAAGTATGCGATCAAATGGTACACATTGGTTATAATCTCAAGTCAGGAGACCAATGCACATGTCCATAGATGGGAAAAATCAATGAAATATGAAACATATGGTATTCCTATTGACAAGTCTGTCATCATGATCTCATATACTAGAGATCGTCAAGTACAAACTTCATGAGTAGAAGTCTCAATGCTTATGATCCCCCATCACTTGATAGTTAAACATCCATTTAGTATGATGTATATAGACCATAATACATATATTTAAGATTAATGTTATAGTATACTGAGGTTCTCATTATAGCCTAGGAACTTCTATAACCTTTTGATACAACATATAATATATGGAAATCACCATTAAATAGTTGATGCAGAAATGTATACACTATAATGGTAAGTTCACATCATACATATTCACTATATACATGAAATGGTAATAAAAAATACTATTTTTTGGGTCTAGAGAACCCAATATTAAAAAATTCCACTTGTACTAGAGCCAAATTTCTAGCCATCATTTTATCTCTTACATGATTAAGATCATGTTTCTGCTGAGTCATGACTTTAGTTTCTGGGTTTACCATGTATCCTCTATGTGGATATTATGCTATGTGAGACCTCGTCTCCTTGAGTAAAACTCTTCAAGTGATGTAAACCCAGAGATGGTTCTTTTTCTTCCATTTTTAAAACCTAAAATTTTCGATAGTAATAGTATCATAATTTATATTATGATAATACTTTACTTAATAGGTACAATTCCAAGAAATGGAACAAATCATTTCATATCTTACACTACTTCTTAACTACCTCAGAAGCCATAATGCACTCAGTATTTGTAGACATGTCTACCATTGGATTGAATGAGCTTGTATTACTCATTACCTTATTATAACTGTGATATTAGATCATATTCAACTTTTAGTAAAACTATTTTTTGCCCATTTTTAACTATTATCCCTTCCTCTCCACATACCCGATACATATCATTAGAAATTTCTCAAGTACAATTAGATTGTTATAACTACTTCTCTTGAAGTTCTCTTAGATATAACTAATAGTTTCCTACTATAAATTATATGTTTGAAACATCATATCTTGTATATATCATGTAATACGTGACTGATCCATTATTAATGTAATGGTTTATTCCTTCATGATTTGTTACTTTTCTAGTTTTGGTTGTTGGAGTTGTTTAAGAGAGGTTTTGGGATTTCTTTGTGGAAGATAAAGGTGCCGCAAAACTGTTGCAGGAAATACACATCGGGTAAGTATATTACATGATGTGAAATTTTTTTTCATGGATTGTATAGGGATGTCCATGACATATATATTTTCATGGTTAAATAATAAAAATGTGACACATTTGTTTTGTAGAACATGGAATCCCAAGTTTACACAATGTGAAAGGGGATTAAATGTCATGTAATTCCCCAATGCTGTACAGTTTTAAGGGTTTCAACTGCTCGGTTTTTCTCCAAAACCTATGGATAGTGTCACTTATTTCATTATAGGATTCCTAAAACCTTATCCTCATTGTTTGGAGATTTCTTTTGATGTCTATTGATCCTTGGGCTCTTGTCTTCGATCCATTACGAGTTCTCCTCTCATTCTCACCTGTTTTCTTCCGTTCTTCTTTGGGGATTCGCTATAGTGGTGTAGTTTTGGTTTGGGTAGTGTTCTTGGGAATCATCTTGATGGTATTTTGGTATGGAATAGGTTTATCTATGGTTCTGCATGGTGAAATTATGGTTTGCAGGCATTATCCTTCTCCATACGGTGCGCAACATGTTTAAAAGATTCTTTGAAGTAGGATTTCACTCGTTTCTCTTTATTTTGTATCTGCAGGAGGGGTTTTCATTTTTTTAACTATGAATTGTGTTTGTTATGGAATAATTAAATTTAAATAATTTTTTGAATTTAAATTTAAAGGTAAAGGGGTTTTTTTGCACGTTTTTACATCTTTGATGTTATTTTGATATTTTGGATTGTACATGCCTGATGCCCCCTGAAAATTGTGGTTGGTGGGGGCTATGTTTGTATGGGATATATTTATTGTTACTATTGTGATATTTGTGACTGTTGTTATTGTAGTGATATCACCCTAAATGGAAATTTGTTAATTAATTTTATTTGGATAATAAAATGAATTCCCCAAGATTTTTACTTGTGTGATAACACCCCAAATAAATAAAGTGGAATGTGATAAAATCCCCTTTGTAAATATGTAAAATGATATTGATGTGTTGTGATGTGTGTGGTCTTGATTGTGGGATGGAGATGTGTGTTTGGGGCTTGTGGGGATGATGGTTCATGTGCCATGATTTCATGGTCGTGAGGTGATAGATTGTGGGTCGTTCTTTTGGGGCGATGATGAGGTTATTGTTTAACCGTGCTTGTGGGACAACAAGGTGGGGTTTTGGGGTATTATTTCTTTCTTGTGATATGTGGTTATGTTTTTCTAGATTCACAATTATTTATGGAATAAATTAATAATTAATAATTTTTTAAATGGCATTGGATTGTTTGGTTAATGGGATGGATATTTGTTGATGGCAAATAAATGATGGGTTGTATGGTTAAAGGTGGTTGAAACTAAGTAATGAAAAGAATGGGTTTATTAAAAGTAATTGGTTGGAAATGTGAAATGGGGTTTTTATATTGATGTGTGGTGTTATTCATTTAGAGGTAGGAACAAAGTAGGGAAGTCATGGGTTGGTTAGTGATTTTGTTTGTAAACCCATAGGTTGGGCTTGTGTGTTTTTCTCCATATATATTTACACACTATATATTCCTATGATTTCTATACACACCCCAACCATGTTGATAACTATGTAATGAACACCCACATCATCATGCGAGGGATTTCTTTCCTAACATCCTGGGGGAGGATGGATAATTGTCCACCTTCTCTTCCAGGCACCCTCTTCCAGGCGATGATGGTCCAAGCTTCTTCAGGCAAGTTGTGATGTGGTGTCCTAGGTGTATTTGGGATGATTTGTGATGTGGTGTCCTAGGTGTCTTCCGGATGAGTTGTGATGTGATTTCCTAGGTGTATTTGGGATGATATGTGATGAGATGTGATGTGATGTGTGGCCCAGGTGTGTGCGGGTGGGATGTGTTGTGAGGCCTAGGTGTGTGCGGGCAGGATGTGATGTGGTATGTGGCCCAGGTGTGTGTGGGCAGGATTTGAAGTGGTATATTCTAAATATTTGGGAGTGCTAGTAAATTTTTCACTGGGGTGTGATAGTGGATAATTAGTGGTAAAGTGGTGTGGGCTACCCTATCATTGATGTTCTTTACTTTATATTATATTAATTGATATGCGTTACTTGGTGAGTTTGCCTTGGTGAGGTTGGGATGGTTAGTATGCCTGTTTAGGTGGTGTTTGATACTTATATTTTATCATAAGTTCATTAGTATGATTATTTAACTTGTGAATGAGAGACTTTGGTTTTCCTACTGAGTATATCTATATACTCAACCTACACTTATAAAACTTTTTTTAGGTTTCCAAGATGATTTCATGGACAATACTAGACATTACTTTCTTGGATCATTGACAGTTATTATGTCACTAATTTATCTTTACTTTTGGGTATTTACTTTAGAGACTTTAATATGTATATGTTCTATTCATACATGCATGTGGGATGGTCTCCAACTCAGTGCCTACTAGAGGTGGGACTGAGGTCTCATTATCTCTCTCCCCTCAATGCGGTATCTTTATAGGGATAAGGTCATGATAGAGGGGTATCAAAGGTGATGGTTGAGAGATAGGATTGAGTTTTGAGTTAGAAACAATGAGGATTTCATGGGTTGGTATGGAATCTGTGTCAGATGATCTTGGTGTGTGACATTGGCCAGGTAATACTAGTTAGGACATGGGATTTTAGGGCCCCCCATGATCCGATGCAAAGACTCTAAGCCTATCGAACAATAAAGTGAGGCTACACCGCATGCAGGGTAGAGACCTATGAGAGGCACATGCATCATAATGACTTGTGATCTTGTTTGAATTGGATTTTTTGGGGAAATTCAAAAATTATAAAATGAATTAAATATATTAAAGTTAAAAATATATATATCATAATGAAAATCCATACTACCTAGATTAGTAATTTCTTTTCTTTACTTTCAGGTATGGATCTTATTATTCATATGTGTGTGGATCAGGCGGTTGAGGTTCAACAGGCTGATCTGGTTGATCACTTTAGGATTGATCCAGTTGAGAAGGATGATTAGTGGTAGAGGACGTTGTGTGATTTCCAGTGGCAGGCTTTGGGTAAATACAATGATAGTGTTTTAGATATGGAAACAGAGAGCTAGAAGGGGTATCTTGAGATCACGTTCAATTTGATCCAGGCCTTAAAGAAGTATTGGGTCACTTTGGCAGTCAATCATATGTGAGGAGTTGCGCATCAGTGGTGGACACTGTATTCAGAGGTTCAGAAGAAGGAAAATGTGATCAAGAGAATGCACCTATGAAGAGGTTTTCCATGATAAGGGAACCAGAATAGTTCCTCAAGGGGAAGTGTTGTTAATTTTAGTTCTCAAGTTCCAATACCATTGAGGTTTCAACCATCTAGGAGTCTAATTTGAAAACTACCATTTTACCTTATGGTTTTCGTGCCTTTCTTGTGGGGTTGGGGCTGATGTGTTTCTTCTTTGGAATTCATATCCATCTTTAAGACTAGTTCCTAGTGGATACTCAAGCTTAGTTTGGCCGAGACGGATAAGTTCAGAATCAACCTTAGCAGCAATTACTAGTGAGTATGTTTTAGTAGTATAGGTAGTAGATCCAGAGGGGATATAGATCATCAAAGGTACGATTATTTTGTTTAGTACTCTTTTATGTTCCTTGTTTGATTCAGGAGATTCAAACTCTTTTGTTTCACCCACTCTATCCCATGATCTAGGACTATATTTAGAGAGAATTATTTTGTCTTGGGTGTTTACTACGCTATTAATAGTCTATAAAATCTTGTTTGTTGTGTTCCAGGAGTGTATACTAATGATGTTACCACATCAGTCCTATGGGGATCATTTAATTAAATAGATGTAGCCATACAATTTCATCCTTGGTATCGACTATTTGTATTTTTTATTTCATGTTATCAACTAATTCTGAAGGAGATTCATGTTTTCATAAGAGGATGATCAACATGTAGTTTTCGTTGAAAAGTGGGGTTGTTAGGTGGGCAGTCGTCATGTTTATCCCCTTCTTTACTTTTTGGATGATTTGTTGGTGTAATCAGTTGATGCTGGGATGGTAGAGGTTCCCACGGTCATTGGGGAGTTCCTAGATGTTTTTAACAAGGAGGTTGTGAGGATGCCCCCTTGATGCAACATTGAGTTTGGTATAGACTTGCAGCCTGATGCTTCTCTATTTTTAATGGATCTTTATCAGATGACACCTTCCGAGTTACGGGAGTTGAGGATTCAGATAGATGATCTAACGAATAAGGGATTCATCTAACCTAGTGTGTAACTATGGGGTGCTTCGGTTTTGTTCTCCAAGAAGGCATATGGTAGTATAAGGTTGTGTATATACTACCATAGGTTGAATTAAGTGATGGTCAATAAAATTTACCCTCTTCCAAGGATATAAGAGATTTTCTACTAGTTGATAGGGGTGAGTTGGTTTTATAATATTGATTTACGGTCTGGATATCACCAGTTGAGGGTAAAAAAGGGAGATATCCTGAAGACTAGCTTTAGGTGTAGGTATGGGAACTTAGAGTTTTTAATCATTCCATTTGGTGTTACTAATGCACCAACCATGTTCATTAGTCTTATGAACTCCATGTTCGATGAGTTCTAGTATCAATTCATCATCGTATTCATTTATGATATCTTGATCTACTCAAAGTCCGAGGAGGAGCATTTCAAGCATCTCATAGCTAACTTTCATTTTTTTCAAAACCACCAGATTTATAGAAAGTTGTCCAAGTTTAAGTTCTAGAAATAAGAGGTTCATTTCCTCTGGCATGTGGTGTCTCAATAGGGTTTGGTAGTAGACCCATCTAAGGTCGAATCAATTGTTTCTTGGGTATACCCAAGAATGTGGAAGATGTTCACAATTTCCTTAGTGTCATAGGCTATTATCGGAGGTTTGTAACTGATTTATCTCAAGTTTTATCCCTGTTGATAATTTTGACCTAGAAATACCAAGATTTTGTGTGGATTGATCAGTGCCAGTAAGAATTTAGTTACCTGAAGAGGAATTTGGTTAGTTCTATAGTGCTCTGGTTTCTTGATGAAGGGGTTATGTTGGAGGGGTTTTATTATGATTCCCATATACTCTTGGGATTTTTTCTGATACAAGAGTGTGAAGATGGGTCTATAAATTTACATGACCATGAGAATAAATATTCCATACACAATCTAAAACTAGCACCAGTTGTTTTTTTTCTGAAGTTGTGGTAAAATATCATCATTGGGGAGAGATTTTTGGTCTTTACGGATCACAAGAGCTTGAGGTATATCTTTTCCTAGCATTATTTGAAATTCTGACAGTGGAGGTAGATGAATTTTCTTTAGGATTGTGATTTTTATATCTTTTACACCTCATGAATGTGGATTTTTTTGGCTGACACTTTGAGCATGAATTCATGGAAGAGTTTTGTTCAAGAGTCTAGGGATTCTTGGAGAGAAATAGATGAGTTGGAGTCCTTTCACTTAGATGAAATAGTGGATGGAGGTAGATGAAGTTTTTTTAGATGAAAGTGCACTCTTCTCTGATATAGCAGGTGGAGGAGTCTTGGTGGGGATACTTAGAGGAAGTGGTGTTGCATGATCATTTTGGGCATTGTGATGCTCCGTATGGATGGTCGGAGGATGGTCAGAACTAGATATTGTTTCATGGAAGGTTGTTTGTTAAAATTTTAATGTATGATGAATTCCTTCATAAGTTTCATAACTAAACTTTTCCAGTAAACCCAAAAGTTTCCATGATTTACTATGGCTTGAGGGTGCAGTTTTGGTGGCTCGGGATGAAATAGGTAGTGGCAGTGTTTATGGCTCGGTGTCTAGTTTTCTAGTAGGTAAGGGTCGAGCATCATATTATTGGTGGTTTGTTTTAGCCCTTCGATATTCCTAAGTGGAAATAGGATTAAATATTGATGTATTTCTTCACAAGGTTACCCATAACACAGGGAGGTTGTGATTCTATTTGGGTGGTCATGGATCGGTTGATGAAATATGTTCACTTATTAGCGGTCAAGGAGTCGAGCGTAATGGATGATTTGGATAAGAAGTATGTGGATGATGTGGTTATGTTTCATGGAGTTAAAATTTAAATTGTATCTTATTGGGACATGTGGTTTAAATCATGATTTTTGAGGGGATTACAGTAGGATTTTGTCCTTCAGATATGCCTCTACACTTCTTTCCACCAACATAAAGATGGGTAGATGAAACAGACTATCCAGACACTATAGGTTATGTTGTGAGCACACGTCTTGTACTTTGGTTGATATTCAGCATGACACTTGACTTTGGTATAGTTTTCTTATAATAATATCTATCACTATTACATTAGATTATCACCATTTGAATCTTTGTAAAAATGAATATGTTATTCTCTATTTTGATGGCTGGAGGTTGGTGAGATAGCTGTTCTTGGTCCTGATGTGGTGTAGAGCATGATAGAGAAATTTCAGCTCGTTCATGAGAGGATTAAAGTATCATAGGAACTTATGTCTATCATAGGAGGAGGAATCTAGAGTTTGAGGTTGGTGAACATGTGTTGATGAAGGTTTCCCCTCAATGTGGGTAGAAGAGGTTTGGCAGAGAGAGTAAGATTTCTCCCAACTTTATTGGGATCTTTGATGTTTTGGGGTGAGTTAGAGAGGTGGAACATCGATTGGCATTTCCACTATGGTTATAGAGGATCCATGATGTCTTTCATGTCTCTCAGCTTTGTTGGTATCTTCACAATGACTACCATGTTCTTTAATGGGGAGAGTTAGACATCAAGGATGATGTGATGTTTGTGGAGTGGCCATTAGAGATCCAAGATTGTTAGAAGAAGGCACTACATGTATGTACCATTTCTTTGGTGCATGTAATGTGGAGGCATTGTGGCCTAGAGGAGAGTAATTGGGAGCAAGAGACACAAATGCATTCCTAGTACCTAGAGTTGTTTTGAGTTGTACTTTTCTCTTTTTTACTTTTTGATGCAGTGTTTGAACATTGTTTTATCATATGAGTTGTTTTCCTTGGCTTTTGGTGTGTGTGGTATGATGTGGGATAATTTCATGACATATGAAAAGTTGAGGACCTGATTCATAATTGAGACACATTGATTTCAATGCAATTAAACCTGTGTAAGTGAGTCAATGCCACCCAAAGAGGATAGTATCATGACACGGAAGACAAAATTACCTTATTTTTGTGTTTGGGATAGTGCAGTTCATTGGTTATAAAAGTTTTTGGTTTGGGATGTGTGGAGATTGAGATGGTTGTGCTATTTTTTTTTTTGGAATTTTGGTTGTGTGAGAGGAGGCATCTTAGGGTTGTGCAGTGTGTTTTGTGGTTGTTTGGGTTGGCGTGTTTAGTCGGTGGTTTCATGTGAGGTGTAGTGAGACTCTTGAGAGGTATCTCATGGGGTGGTTGTTCAGACCCCCTATTCTTTTGGGAAGGTTTTTGGATTATCAAGGGTGAGAATCATTTGAGAGGAATCTGGTGTAATTATGTGTGCCTTCCCAATCCTTTATTGTGTCAGTTTTGGTTGTTGGAGCTATTTAGGGGAGGTTTCGGGAGTTTTTTGAAGAAGCTGGAGGTGCAGCAGAACCGTTGTAGGAAATACACACTGTGTATGTGTATTACACGACATGAAAGTTGGTTTCATGGATTGTCCAGGGATGGTCATGATGTATAGATTTTTAGGGTTAAATAATAAAAAGGTGACCAGTTTTATAGCGGAACATGGAATCCCAGGATTACATGACATGAAAGAGGATTACATGTCATGTAATTCCCCGATGTTGTATAGTTTTAAAAGTTTTAGCCACTCAAGTTTTCTCCAAACCCTATGTATAATGTCTCTTCTCTTGTTCCAGGTGTCCATTGACCTTCTCGTTCTGCATTTGGAGGTTCCTTTCGGGGGGATGGATCCTTGGGATCCTAACTTTGATTTGTGGTGATTTCTTCTCTCTTTCTCACCTATATCCTTCATTTTGAAAAGTTTCACTATGGTGGTGTGTCTTGGTTTGGGTTGTTGTGTTTTGGATATTTTATGATATCCTTTTGGTGTAGTATAGGTTGATCTATAGTTCCTCAAGGTGAGGTTGTGGTTTGTGGGTGTTCTCCTTCACCCTGCGGTGTGTAGCGAGTTGAAAAACTTATTTTAGGTAAGATTTCTCTCATTTCTCCTTGTTTTATATCATGTGGGAGGGGTTTTCTTTTATTTACCTGTGTTTTATGGTTGTTATAGTTTAATTAAAGTTAATTAATTTTTTTAATTGAAATTTAAGGGTAAATGGGTTTATTCATATGCTTTTACAACATTGATGTTATTTTGATATTGTGGATTGTATGGGCCTGATGCCCTGCTGAAAATTGTGGTCGTTGGGGGATATATTTTCACTGGATATATGTATTTTGACTATTATTATTTTTATGATATTACCCTAAATAGAAATTGGTTAATTACTTATATTTTTATAAATAAAATTTTTCCCTAGGATTTTGACTTTTCTGATAACAGCTCAAAGAAATAAAGTGGAATGTGATAAAAACCCCTTTGTAAATATGAAAAATGATATTAATGTACCATAATGTGTGTGGCCATTATTTTTGGATGAAAATTTGTGGATGGGGCTTGTGGGGATAATGGTTTGTGTTCTGTGATTTTGGGGAGGTGAGGTGAAGTTTGTGGGGTGTGATTTTGGGGCGGTGAGGTGGTTGTTGTTTGGTTGTGATTATAGGGTGGTAAGGCGAGGTTGTTGGGGAAGACATGTTGCATGTGATATGTGGTTATGTTGTGCTATATTACCAAGTGGAGATAGAATAAATAAATGTTAAATAATTTTTGAAATGGAATGGTTTTGTTTGGTTAATGGGATATAAATTTTTTAATGGGAAATTAAATGATGGGTTGTGTGGTCAAATGTGGTTAATGATAATTAATGAAAAGAATGTGGTGATTAAATGGAATTGTTTGGAAATTTGAAATGGGTTTTGTGGATTGATGTTTGGTGTCATGAATTTATAGGTGGCAGTAAAGTGGGGATGTCTTGGATTGGTTAGTGATTTTTTATGTAAACCCATAGGTTGGGCGTGTGTAATTTTCTCTATATATATGTATACACTGTATATTCTGGTGATTTCTATTCACACCCCACCCATGTTGAGAACCATGTGATGAACACAGAAATCATTACATAGGGGGTGTCTTTCCCAACATCTTAATGGGAGGATGGATGGCTAACCACCTGCTCTTCCCTGCTCCCTCTTCTGTGCGATGATGACCCATGATTCTTCAGGTGGGGTGTGATGTGGTGTCCTAGGTGTCTTCGAGATGATTTGTGATGTGGTGTCCCATGTGTCTTTGGGATGAGTTGTGATATTATTTCCCTGGTGTCTTTGGGATGATATGTGATGAGATTTTATGTGATGTGTGGCCTGAGTTTGTATAGGTGGGACGTGTTGTGAGGCCCATGTTTGTGTGGGTGGGATGTGTTATGGTATGTGGTCTGGGTTTCTGTGGATGGGATGTGATGTGGTATATTCAGAATAGGTGGGAGCATCAGGATGTTTTCTATTTGTTTGTGAGAGAATCTTATCAGTGGGAATGTGGTGTGGGGTACCCTATCATTGATGTGATTTACTTTATATTATATTACTTGACATGTGTTACTATGTGAGAATGCCTTGGTGAGGTTGGTATGGCTAGTATGTCTGTTTACGTACTGTTTGGTTCTTTTGTTTCCTCACAGGTGAATTAGTATGCTTCTTTAACATGTACATAAGAGACTTTGGATTTCTTACTGACTATATTTTTATACTCACCCTATGTGTATAAAATTATTTTCGAGTTTCCAGGAGGATTTTTTTTACCATTATAGACCTTACTAACTCAGATCCTTAACAGTTGTTGTGTCACTAATTTATCTTTACTTTTGGGTATTTATTTTGGATAATTTTATCTGTATCATTTCTATTTATACAAGCATGTGGGATGGTTTGGGTTTCTATTTTATATTATGTCTTGGGGTTGTTTGTGGATGATTCTTTTTATCTTTTGATTCTCTATTATTATAGGGGGTAATGCCTTCCATACATGAGATTTTTATACCCTTGGTGATAGTCACCAACCCAGGGACTACTCGAGGTAGTACTTAGGGGTCATTATATCTATCCCTTTAATATGGTATCTTTGGAGGGATGGGGTTATGAAAACTAAAGTGTATGGAATTCAACTCACCACATGAATCTCCTTTTATTTCCTATACATGTCTTCTTGGAGAGATTTATTCCATGTTACATTGGTAACAATTATCTCTCGAATTTTTCATAATTAAATTTTTTAATACTATTTCATTATATTTATGATTGACTAGGTCTAAGAAACCATTTGATTAACCTCAGTAGATCCTTTTCCCCAGAACATAGGTTGCTACTTTAAGTTAATCACTGGAGAATTACTTTTATTCTGGTCGTAGTTAACTGTAAGACAAATAACTTTTTTTCCACATGTTATAAAAAATATTTTACTTGGAGAAAAATGGCACTCCCCTTAACCTATAGTAAACACATGAAAAATATTAATTCCAAATTAATACTCTAAGATCTTGTTTATTACTTTTAATCATAAACAAAATTTTAGTAATTTAAACCCTTATTGTAATTTTTTGATGTCAACATCCCTTTCTAGTTGTGTTGTATAGACACCTTCCACAATTTTTGGTCTTGAAATCCAATGTACAATATAATGATTATAGAAATTATCTATGAAAATAAAATTCTAATAGATTTAGGAATAACAACTTGGTGTTACTAATAGAGTCTTATGGGTACAACACTTGTACCACCCATGAACCGTCTCACTTGAAAACCCACCATAGTATCCAAAATAATAAACCCATGTTATTTGATACATGGAATCCATTATTGGAATTTAATTGGTCTTGTCAATGTTAGATAATTTTTATATATTGCTTACTTGAATGAATTATTATTCTCAATGAATAATTTATCACCAGCCACTGTGAATATAAAACCACCACTATGGATCCATCATTACTATTTAGTATGTGTCTATGGAACATTCTTTTTTCCACATGCTCTTGTGGAACTTGTTCCTATGGAAACTTCTTGTGCATCATTGGAATTGAATAAACCCAAGTCGATCTTTCTTCCACTATCTAAAATTTATATGTGCACCCTTTTATAGAAATATAGTATATAACTTGAATATATCTGTTCTATCACATAGATTTCTATAATATTCTTATAAAACATTAGGATTATTACAATATATGCACGTTGTGTTTTTTTATGCAAGTTTGTTTGTATCCCCAACGAACACTTTTCATCAAAACACATGTTCATATGAAAATGAATTTATATCTTACTAAAAGTCATATGATATAAATTTTCATTACAGTTAGCATATGATTAAGGGATAATGTAACTTTTTAGAAATCTTGTCTCAAAAAATGGAATTTTCTACAAAGAACGAGTTTTAGTATTGATTCTCCTTTTACTTACATCATGACTCTGATATGTATAAGGAAATATGAATTTAGGAATTGCTCCAAACTAAATTTTATTTCATCAATTTTAACATGTAATAGTAATCATCAATCCAACTTATTAGCATCATAGACCTGATGTGGATAAGGTAATGTACATTTAGGAATTACTCCATGATACATTATATTGACCAATGAATGCTTGGTCAAGATATTCTTCAGCACACCAGCCTAATGCATATCATATCTTCTAACCATGCATATACCATACCTCACTTTCACATTCCATAAACACTTAAAAGAATCTTATGAAGTATAACTACCACTAGCTTACCCTTTGAATAGTTTACGCACTTTGGATGAACTAATTACGAATTTTTTATGGCTTAACTTTAATTATAAAGGTATATTGGTCCAAAACTAAATACATAAGTGTGTCGATAGTACCTAAAGTCTATAGTTCCAAAGTTACTAAAACCATACTAGGTATATCCTTGAAAAATAGTTATTTTTTATTAGAAAAGTATTATCTTGACACAAATGGGTATATAAGTCTTATATTTATATTCAACGTGTATTTCCCATGATTCTTGTATTACTTAACAATAGGTTGTGTACGAAATTCCATAACCGAAATTTATTCATAAATATTCTAGAAGCATTCATCACACAAATATAGTTTTACAAGAACCATTCACTTGGAAATGAAATCATGTCCTTCTCACCACTGATATAGGTATCACCCTTCCTCAGCTTCTTGGAGAACACAAAATTATTGATAGTAACATTTCCCTACTTCCTTGGTTCCTATATTTAGAAATAAGTATGTAAGGACATGTTTTATCAAATACCCAAGGATCATAAATGAAATATTACTTTTAATGATGAATATACCTAACATATAATCTCATGCTTTCTTCTCCTTACATTCATTATAGTTCCTCTCCTAGTGACCTATCTTGCCACATGAAAAACTAATAGCCTCTTGTTCAATTATCTCCCTATTTATCTTTGGTTTATTCAATAGAAATTACAAATGTTCCTTTTATAGTATACTTTTAGTCGGACTTTTGAATTCTCTTTCCATCGGTTCTCCTCAAGAATTAAGGATTTTATGTTATTTGAATTCTTATCTTCTTGGTGAAACTATCCCAAAAGATATTGATGTAGTTTTTCTAATATATTTGTTTGAAAATTCTCAATTCATCCATACAAATTCAATTTTTTATTTTAAATAGAGAGGAAAACAAAACCCCAAACTAAGGGGGCCTGAAATAGTGCAGGTCGAGGGCATCTACTCTGAACAAGTTCACACCCTCAGGTTTCAGATAGTTAATGGAGATGATACGAGTACTAATGGAACTATGGTCCGCCAAATAGGCCAAATGATCTGTGACCTTGTTTCCCTCTCTCCAAGTATGTGTGACTTAGATGTTGTTTCCAAGAAGATCTATGCATTTACGAACAGTATAGGCTATGGACCAAGGAGATGAACCTTTCCCGCTCATGGAATCATGAAGGAACTTAGAATCAGTTTCCACCTAGGAGATGTCTAGGTTCTCTTGCAATCAAATGGTGATCCCGGCGAGCATCGCTTTGGTCTCATCTTGAAGTGAGGTACCATTGATGTAGAACAAATAATAAGCCATAACTATAGTTCCCTTGGGACCTCAAACCACACCCCCGCCACTCATAGCACCCATAACACATTACCCATCCGAATTCAATTTTAAACCTACAGAAGGAGGGTTCCAACATACCCAATTCCCCTGTGGCTTGTCAAAGCAAGGAAGTGGCACTTGGGTTCTAACCTAAAGAAGACACAAATAGGGAGCATAATACCAATCAGAGATGAGTGAGACCATATCCACCATAAGAAAATGAGTCCTCACAATGATGGACCTCTCTGAAGGGATTTGTCCATCGAATCTAGCCTGGTTCCTCGCTTTCCATAGACTCCAACACTCTTCATTATAGATCACTTCCCAATCCATCTATTTCTTTCCCAACTCTAATGATCCATGGAACCATCTGTCCATAAAATGAGCATCCCTAAGATCCCAAGAAGAGAGTGTTGTTAAGCCTCTGAAGATGGACCATACTTCCTGTCCCCATTCCCCTTCATGGAAAAGATGATGAGAACTTTCCTCCCGCCTATTGCTACAACAATGGCATCTTCATGCCATACTGATTCCAAGCTTCTTGATATTATCATTTGTTGCTGTGGCCTGGTTCCTAATGTGCTAGGAAAAATAATTATACGTAGATAGAATCTTATTACACCACAACACCTCATTCCAGCTCCCATGGGTATCCTGAGCAGAAACCAACCTTCAGAAGTCCCTAGTAGTGAAAGTACCCAAGGGAGAGGGAGTAAAAACACATTTATCCATCCTATAATTGAACACAATGGCCTCAAGGAGGTATTATTTCTCCCCATATAGAACAAATTTTTTTAAACTAGGATAAAGGATTGATTACCTTACCAATATCAGAGGCGGAGGGCATCCAGGGAATCCAAGAACAGAGCCTACCCAATTTCAGATCCAAAAGAGAATTTCCCCCATTCCAACCATCCAAAGAGAGCTTTGTTAAAGATACTGAAACAGAGGGTAGATGAGCGACCAGAATGGAGAGACATGTCCATGAACCACCTTCGCATTTCTCTTGAAAATGAAGGACAAGGACCTTCCCCAAAGATTTTGTTCCTCAAGAATCTCCCACACGGGTTTCACATGCATGCAATGTAGTATGATTTGTAGACTCCTCACATCATTCCCTCTATCATAAATGGGTCTAGCTAGCCTGTCCCAAAAATCCCAATGCCTCTTTCCTTCCAACATGGAGTCCCATATGAAACTATAAAGAACCTTGTCAATTGTGTTAATAACTCCTTGTGGAACATATATAGAAGCCAATGCATGAATATTAATGGCGGAAAAAACACTGTTAACCAGATAAATAAAGCCCCCAGATGAGAGGAAACGGTTTTTCCAGTTGAGAACATGTCTCGTTGTCTTATTAATAATCTGATCAAAGTCACGAACCTAAATCCTTCCTGAGGATATGGGTGTGCCTAGGTACTCAATGGGAAAGGAGTCACATTGCATGTTGAGATGATTACACAGGGAGGAAATACTTCTGGGCGCGCACCTGTGGGAGATGAAAATATTACTTTTTGTATTACTAATAACTTGCTTGCTCCAGTAGTAGTAGGCCTCTAGGATGTTCTTGATTCCTCAAACAGAGTCCCTTCATCCATTCATGAATATAAATATGTCATCCACAAACATTATGTGGGTTATCGGTGTGAGACTCATCTTTCTTATATAAGGTCAGAATTCTCTAGTAGAGAGGCCTTGGTTGATAATACGGATGAGAATGTTCTGTGCCAGGATGAAGATGTTGGGAGAGATTGGGTCTCCCTATCAAAGGCCCCTTGTCACTTTAAAGAATCCATGATACTTCCCCAAATAAGAAACCTCCAACCACGATGACCTGAAGCTTCTAAAAAGGAGGTCCATAACCTTGTCCAAGAACCCCATAGCCACTAAATCTCTGTTGATAAAACTCCATTCGATCCGATCATAAGCTTTGTTCATATCCAATTTGATCACTAAATTCAAGCCATGGGTCTTGACGTTAATGTCTCTCATCACCTTCTATGCCAGAGCAATAGCACTCTGAATTGATTGGCCCCTAACACACTCGTGTTTCTCAATGGAGATATATCAGGGTAGGAGATTAGACTGTCTCTGGTTAATTTCACTCTCTAGAATCTTATATGGGAAGTTTTATAAACTCACTGGACTATAGTGTGACAAAGAATAAGGGTTATTTATATTTGGAATAAGGCACATGGTGGTATCACTTACAACCTGAGGAAAGATACCTTCATAGAAATAGTCCCTAATGGATGCCGAGATGTCTCCCTTAATCACCTCACACCCCTCTGTAAAACGAGCCCGGAAAACTATCCAGTCTAGGTGAACTCTTGGAAATTGATGTTATCATTATGATGTAAACATAAAATCCATCATCTATGAGTCTCATGTAAGAATTTTTCTCATCCTCACTAGCACCTTTTGGAGGTTTATCAAGTTGTGGGGACTCCAGTATATACTATTACCTTTCATACTGTAACATTATTCATAAGCACCCATACTACTCATGGAAATTTTTACTAGTAAGGACTTGATCTTTTTCCATTATGGATTATAGATTATCTGTTGTTTTAGTTGTTCTTTAAAACAATAATAAAAACCTATATTATTATTACTTTTATCTTGATTATTGATTAGAAATTACTGATTATTTAAATCATTAAACATGTTCCACTATTTTATCAAACTCTAGTAACCCTCTATACTAGAATTAGAATACTCTATCCCTTTATTTTTCTAGAAGTAAGGATCCTTGAACCACCCCTCATAGTCTACAAGCTATGGCTACACCACTACTCATAGAGTTCAAGGTATAAATTTGACCATCCAACCACATTTACTCATGGCTCCTTGAAATGTTGAGTGATTTTTCAACTTCTAAAACCATGAATATTATTTACTCAATGATTACCTCTAAAGTTGAAACATGATATCTATGAATACATCTTTGCTTCCAATTTTAGTTAAGCCAACTCATCACTCTCATAAGAACTCCCTGGTAGTAGGATACACTCTCAACTTTGACCGACGAGCATACCAAACACCCAGTTTTGTTCAAATTCAAATGATGGAAGACATTTGAAACTTAATATTTCTTTAGGGGGTTTATATTCTTTGATGAATGTAATCCATTTATATTAATCTATTAATTTTATTTTTTCATGATCACAACTGAACATTAATAGAAAAAACATTCATCGCTTCATTATGAATTTTAAAATTTATTATTTTATATGTTTCCTACTATCATGAAAATGCTAAAATAATAAAAATGCATAAAGAAAATAAAAATACCCAAATGGTCTTGAGAATCTAATATTGGTTGTTCCATTTAAATTTAATAGATCACCCATAACATATGGGAATCATACCTGAGTCATGTCTTGACTCATGTTGTAGTTTTTCCCCATCTAGTGTGTCCATATATCATCTTGGTTTTCACCTTGACTTGGTATGATCCAAAATATACATCGTCTTCATCATAATATAAAGTTACTTTCACATAGGTGATGGAGGTTTTGGGAATAGTGATGTATATACAAAAATACTGATGGATGTGCATGCCCTTATACACATTTAAATGAAAAAACCTGAGTCATTAACTTGAATTGTAATTCCCATTAATATTAAACAAACCTTTAATATTAAAATAATATTATTTAAAATAATATTATACCATGAATTAACTTAAACACTTGTAAATAAATTTAATAAATAAATTAAACCTAATTAATTTGATCTCGAATAATAATGAATTTATTTATTTATCAGTGATCGATAATTCTTAGATAGATCTTGAACCCCTAGGTGGGACTCAACATGTCCTATATACCTATTCACCTAAATAGTGAAGATTCTTGAATACGCTATTGTGTGGGACTCTCTAAACCCTATCTAGATATTAGTGAATATTATTCATAGACAAAGAGCGTAGACTAGAAACCAATCAGGGCCCTAAAGAGACAAGGAGTAGTAAAAGTAGTGAAAACCATCATACAAACACATATTGTGTAATATAATCTCTTTTTCATATGATATATAATAAAGTATGTCACAAAATTGTGTTATCATCCTTTCGTTCTTTATTATTTGTTGATATAACTAGAAAGATTTACCTTTGACTACTATGGACATATATTTATGAAGGTACTACCATCCTGATCAACCACACCTGATATATTACTTCATTTACTCAGTAGAAACAAATTTATCTTGATCATTAAACTAATGTCATACCGCCAATGATGCACCCAAAACAATCTACCTCGCTAAAAATTTATTTTCATATTTTTTTCTTTGCAAGAAAGTACATGATGAAATGACACACATTGGAAATAATATCAAGTCAGGAGACCAATACACATGTCCATATATAGGAACAACCAATGAAACCCAAAACATGTAGTGTTACTATTGTAAGGTATGTCCTCATGATCTCACATACTAAAGATCATAAAGTGAGAAATTCACAATAAGAAGTATCAATGCTTATGATCCCCCAGCACCTGATAGTCTGCAATTTACTGCATCCAGTTATTTCAATGTATCTAGACCATATGACATATATTTAATACTAACATCATAGTATCTCAAGGTTATCATTATTTCCTGATAACTTTTATAACATTTTGATACAAAAATAATCTATGAACATTGCCATTAAATAGTGGACGTAAAAAATTTCTACACTATACCCTTAAGTGTACATAATCTATATCTCACTATATACATGAAATGGTAATTGGAAAGTACATATTAGTTGGGTCTAGGGAACCAACTATTTTAACATTATCAAAATAAAATAGAATAGGGCCTACACTACTAGGCACAACACCATTTTATGAGAGAAGGATGTGTAACCAAACTACCACATTGGTTGCATTGGAAGACGCTATATACTCATATTATATTGTAGAATCGATGACCATTGGTTGATTTGAGCTTCTCCAGCTCACTGCACCGCCATTCAGGAAGAGGACATAATCTAACTGTGATTTTAGATCATCATGATTTGTCTATAAATGAGCATTAGTGTATCCTCTCGCTACTATTTCTTCATATCCTCCATACACCATGAGCATATCCTTTGTATGCCTCAAGTACTTCATGATATTTTTGATAGATTCAAAAATTAAACTCTCCTGGATTATTTTGATATCTTCCCACTATGATTAAATAAAAGACAACATCAAACCTATTACATGACATGAAATGCATGATAGATCCCACTGATGACGTATAAGAGATTTTACTCATTATTTCAATATCCTTCTTTGTTTGTATACTCATTTTCTTAGAGAGACTGATACTATGTGACATAGTAAATAACCCTCTCTTGGATTGTTCCATATTGTACCTAACTTAGACCAAATAGTATCTACAATATATCTCAATAGATCTTGATCCCTATATTATAATCCACTTCAACTAAATATTTCATAGAGAAAAATTAATTTAACAAGGTCTTAACTGACTGTAAGACTTTAACTTAATTTACCCTAATTAATATGTCATCAAAATATCATAATAGGAAAAAATTAAATTATTAATAACCTTGTTATAGAAATATGGATCACTTTCATTATTAATGAAACCAAATTCTCTTCTAGCCTCATCAAAACATTCCATGATCATGATTTATACTTCAAACCACAATTGTATCACTACATATTTCATGTTTTATTAGCATTATTTGACTTAACAAACCCTTCAGGTTGAGTCATATAGATATCTTCAACCAACTTCCCATTCAGAAAATTAGTTTTGACATCCATTTTCAAAATCTCATAATCATGGAAGGCTAATATTTCAATTAATATTCTGATTGAATTAAGCATCACCATTGGGGATAAGTTTTAATCAAAATTGATGCTTTGATGTTGTCTAAAACCCGTCGTTTCTAGTCATTTCTTATATGTATTTACCTTTCCATCTATGTATATATTTTTCTTGAATACCCATTTGTACCCAATTTATTTTAAATAATTTGTAGGGTCTACCAAAATCCAAAATTGATTTTGGTACATTAACTTCATCTCAGAATGCATGACATCTTTCCATTTAGTAGTAAACTTGCCTTATGATACTTCCTTGTAGGTTAGAGGTTCATCGTTATCAATGATTAACGTTTCACCTAACTTAGTGATAATAAAATCACAATGCTCTAGTTTCTATCCTCTTGAGTTAACCTACAAAAAACTTGTGTCATGGGAGTATCTTCATCTACCACTGCCTCTTATAGATATTGTTCCCATACCAACACTTGTGTATCCAGAGCATTAACTTCATCAAAGTAAATCATGCTCCCACAATTTAGATTTCAAATGAGTTCCATTTCTTGAAATGTGACTTGTCTTTCCACAATCACTTTTCTATCCAAAGGGTTATATAAGTAATATCCTTTGTTTTCTTTCATAAAACCTATAAAATTTCACTTTGTGCTTCAATATGCTAATTTTTTACTTGGTATAGTCCCGATAAAATCCTCACATCCTCATACATGTATGTGTGATAGACTTGGTTTCATTCCATACCACAACTCATATAGAATCTCATCTGTAGATTTAGTTGGTACTCAGTTACTGGTATATGATTCTATCTACAAGGCATATCCTTAAAAGGATAATTAAAGAATTTAATAACTCATCATTGATCTGAACATGTCTATAAAGTTCTTATTCTTCCTATTAATAACATCATTACACTGTGTTATATAAGGAGGATCAATTTGGGATATTATCCCACACTCCTTTAAGTGATCAATGAAATCTTGGTTAAGATATTCTTTGGCTCGGTCTGAGCGAAGTGACTAAATATTTTTACCAAGCTGGTTTTCTACTTCATGCTGATATTCCTTAAACATATGAAAGGAATCTAACTTATACTGCATTAATTAGATATAACCATACCTACTAAAGTCATCAGTAAAATTAATGAAGTACAAAAACCCACATCTTTCCTATACTAGAAATGGACCACATATGTCACTATAAATTAGTTCCACTAATTCAGTGGCTCTTTATCCCTTTGGAGAGAAGGGTTCTTTGGTCAATTTCCCTTGTAAATAAGTGTGACATACATCCAGAGGCTTTAACTCAGTGGAGTCTAAATACTCTTTTTGATGTAATTTGTGTCTATGAGTCTCATTTACATGACCAATCCTAACATTCCATAGGCAGGTGTTATATGAGTCTTGTTCACTGGTTTTGTCAATGATTTTCATACCAAAGTTTTCGAGTTCAAGTATATATAATCAATTGTTAAGATGTTTCATACCATAACACATACAATCCTTGTAAAAGAGACAACATTTATTTTCAAAATTTAAATAAAAGCCTATAGTTTCCAAACTTGAAATTGAGATTATGTTTCTCATAACTGAAGGAACATAATAATAGTTATTTAATATAAGAACCAAACCATTATTCAAAGACAAACGATAATCTCTCACTGTAAGGGATGCTATACTCACACCATTTATAGCTCAGACATACACTTTACCTTTTTAATCTTCTTGAATTAACATAGTTCATGTATATGAATACAAATATGTTATCCACACACTGTATCCAATGCCCAACTTATAGATAAAAAAAGATTTCATTCAATGAAAAAAATACATAAAGTAGAATCATTGACTTGCTTCTTATTTCCATCTCTACAGTTCTTCTTCTAGTGGCCTTTCTTACCACATAGAATTAGATACCTCTATGCACAATGACCTCCCACTATATCATTGGCTTATTTTTAGGACGACGCATCAGTGTCTTCAGCCTGGACTTAGCCTTAAACCCCTTAGCCCATCCCTTACTCTTATTGTTACCTATAAGTACTAAAGAATTGGTATTGTTCATGTCCTTATCATCTTGTTGAACTAGAGACAAAAATTTTGGGGGTAACTTTTTCATGTTATTCATAATGTAATTAATAATAAAATTCAAAAATCTTGATGATAAAGAGGAAATAATAAGATGTGTCGCCAGTTCTTGGTTCATCTTGAACACAAGGGATTTAAGTCTCTCAATGCGCCTGATCATCATGAGTATATTATGTCCTTCTTGATTCCCTTCTTCTATACTACACCTGTAGAGTTCCATGGATATCTCATACCTTTCTTGACTAGATCTCTCTTGATATAATTCTTGGAGATGAGTCAGTATCTTGTATCCATCTTCATCATCATGCATTTTATATAATTAAATGGACATAGATGAAAAAATGATTCACTCTATATCTAGTGCATCATCTACATGCCTTTTATATTTATCTTTTTTCACCTTTCTTGCTCCCTGAGGGGGTTTAGTAGGAATTGAGGACTCCATCACATAAATATTCCACTTAATGGTGTAGTTCTATGTGAAAGAACCTATACCACTCCTATAAGTTATGTCTGTTTAGTATATTTCCTTTATCCAATATGGATTTCAGTGATAATGTTATGGTGATGTTGGTGATTTTCATTTTAATCTAAAAAACATTATTAGTTAGTACATTTTTCTTGATCGCCTTTTAGATAGTTTTGATTATTTAATTATTAAATCATTAAATGTCTCTCACTATTTTATAAAAACTCAATAGTCCTCACTGTTATATTTGGAATAGTCTATCTCTTGAATATTCTAGTGACAAGGATCCTCAAAACCTTTCCTCATATTCTACAAGCTATGGATAACCACTTCTTGGAGAGTTCCAAGGTAGGCACTAGGATGGCCAACTACATTAACTCGCGGTTCCTTGATCTATTGAGTAAAGTCCCTTCTTATCAAAATCATAACCTTGATTTATTCAATGATTTACCTATTATGTTATAGGAATCTAGCTATGACTACTATTTTTCTACTAACATTCGGTAAGTCAACCCATCGCTCTCATAAGAACTTCTCGATAGTATGATCCACCCTCAACTATGGCCGACGAGCACCCCATACACTCGATTTTGTTCAAATTTGAGTGATGAAAGGTTGTACGACTTAATATATATTTGAGTTATATTTAATATTTATTAAATATTGTAATCCATGTTTATTAAATATATTCATACTATATTGTTTCACTCATGACTAAACAAACATTAATATAAAAACATTCATCACATTTTTATTCATTTTTCCTGTTTATTATTTTATGTTTTCTCTCAATGAACATGATAATGCATAAAATAATAAACAATGTGTGAAGAAAATAAAATTACATGACTGTTCTTGATCATCTAATATTTTTTTATCTATTTAAAACTTAATAGATCATCTGTGACCTAGGGTTTTCATACCTGAGTCAGATCGTGACTCGTATCGTAGTTCATTTCTTGTTTGGTGTACCACCTCTTCTTGATGAGTCCCACATCTCAAAACATCATTATCAAATGTACAAGTATACTCGTGTGTAGGTGAGGGGGTCTTAAGAGTGTAATATACATACAAGTAAATTGGATGCACATACCTTTATACATATTGAATGATAAGAAGATGTTGTGCATACCATCATAAAATTAACTAATTATTACAAACATCAGATGCATGTAATAATTAAATAAAATTAACCCATAAATTATTAGGTTCAATTAGTGCTCAAGAATAGTCAACAGGTAAAATATAATTATGATAAAAATAAATTACTATAAAATTAAAGCTGAATGAAATTAAAAAAATTAAATGAATCAATTTAGTTCATATAATTTATTTTAGTTCTATTCGAAAATTAAATTGATTTTGATTCAAAAATTTAAATTAATTATTTAATTTAATTTAATACTAAAATTAAATTAATTTTTCAGAATATTAAAATATTATTATTTTTTTATCCAAAAATTAATTAAATTAATTTTTTGATTATATAATTTTTTTTCGGCCCTGAAATCCATCCCAAGCCCATTTCGGGTCGGGCCATAAACTCATAGGCTCATTTCAAGCTTGGTAGACCCTGTTAAAGGTTTTTTTGGACTAGGGAGACTAGCCTTGACCAATTTTATCTTGGAATAACCTTTCCAGGCCCATTCCAGAGTAGTCTGGGTCACCTAGGACTCATTGGAGGCACTCGGTCGGGGATGGTGTGGGATGTTTTGGGTCTCCAGGGTGGTCAGCCGGGGTTGGAGTGGCTGCGGTTGTCCGTTGTAATGAGGGAGGCAGTTGGATCGACTAAGCTGGGGAGTCCATCAACTATATAGAGTCTGATTGGGATCTATTGACTATGGAAGATGGTGGCAGTTTCTATGGTGGGGTCATCCACAGATGAGGATGACAACGAAAGTTTGAAGGAAGCAATGCAGCAACCCGGAAGTGCAGCAGCGGATCGTACAACGATGGAAGCTACTGGTAGAAGGTGTCGGTGACAGGTCTCTAGTGGATGGGGTTATTCAGGATCTTAGGTGAAATGAGGAGGGATTGAGAGATTCTAACAAAATATTCCCCTTTTTTTAATTAATTTAAAAATTATATTTTTATTTTAAAGTAGGTCATGCCACCCCAGAATTTTGGCCTCCATTATTTTTTATTTTCTAGTTTACCTATTTTGAAAATACACCCTAAATAATTTTGTTTTATTGTGAAATTGAAAAATACTACATTTTATTCAATTTGATTTTGTTTTATTAATTCCACTACAGATGTGAAAAAAAGGGTCACCGACCAATGATGTTCTGATGGCCAGATTCTGGCCAATTCTTGGTCAGAATAAATCAGATCGGCTGAATTAAATTTTTTCAAGCAATTTTTCACCGGGCTATAATAAAATAACATGCATATATAAAATATATTTCTTCAATTTTAACAAAAATAAACCACAAACTTTACATATAATTTTTTTTGGGATGACCATAACTTGTCCATTTGAAATCGGATTAATGCACGACCTATTTCATTAGGACGAAATTAAAACTCTGTACTTAAATTTAAAGTAAAATAATTTTTCTTGACTCATAGAATCCACAAGATTTATCTTATACCAATTTATGGTATTTGGGTTCACATCAAATTCCAATTGGTTAGGGATTAAAAAAATATCACCTGAGCGACGAAACTTTATTGTCTTTAGCGATCTGATCCCTAGTATGGTTTGAAGATCTCACATGAATTATTGGAAGCACAAAAAATAAACCAAAAAATTACCTCATTCAAATTGAAGTGTTCTCGTCTATTACACATTTCTGGAAACTGTCACTTGGATGATTTGAGGCTAAACCCCTCTAGATTAACCATACACCCTTTAAGAATCCACACATGTGCCCTTCATCTAATTCCAGGTGCTAGCACAGATCTCCAAATATTTGTTCAACATCTTGACGTTCACCTCGATATTGTACCTTGGATCCATGAATGAATTTTTGGATCAACCGCTCGGATAGAGAATTTATCTCTCTGGGATTTGATATGAGAGAGAAGATCTCAATTCTGACTGATGAATAGTCCATGGAATGAGATTTTTCTCTGCTTATATAGTGATCATCATCATTTATTTATTCAAAAATAGTGAGAACATAAACAAGAGAACCACACAAAACATGGTACTAAGGATACCTGAAGTAGTGAAGACCAAGGAAACCCCCTCTTATAATATTCTACCTCATATGTTTCAAGAAGTTCAATCTTGGGAAGTAGGTGACATTGGATCCTTATCCTTCCATGGAAGCAAGGTGGTTTGCAACATTGTTTCTCTCACACCAAGTGTGGAGTACATGAATATTATTATTAACAAGTATACTACACCTTCCAATAATATAAGAAATTTACCATGGGATAGTACCTATTCTATAGAGAGAGTTGTGTAAAATAATAGTATGTTTCCAAAAATACCCAGTTAGGGTTCCTCGACCCTGTATATTTAGCATCCACTAAATAAGTAATAAATAAATAATTCTGATGAACTAAATGCTTAATAAATATTATTTATATTTTATCACATACTTGTAATATATATTAAATATATTATATAATAAAAAATACTCATTAATTTGACGTATAATTCCTGCTAATATTAAACAAACCTTGAATATTAAAATAATATTCGTTCATATAACTTTATTCCATGTATTTACTTAATCACTTGTAAATTATTTTAATAAAAAATTCAACCCAATTATTCCATACTCGAATAATGATGAATGTATTTATTTTTTGATGATTGATAAAACTTGTACAACTCTTGGACCCCGTGGTGGTTCCCACCATGTCGTAGATACTTATTCATCAAAATAGGGCAGATTCTTGAATACACTATTGTGTGTGACCCTCTAGGTCCTTATCTCAATAGTCGTGAATAGCATTCACAGAGAAATAGTGGAGCTTAAAAACTCATCAAGGACTCTAAAAAGACAAGAAATAATCATAGTTACGACAACCATCCATTAATACATACTGTGTAATATAATATATTTTTCTTGTGATATCTCATAAAACAGAATGAAAAAATTGTGTCATAATCTATTCTTGATTTATTATTTATTGATATAATAGATGGACTTACCTTTTAATACTATGAAAATAGTTTTAGGAAGGTACTGCCATGCTTCTCAATTAGACCTGAGATATTACTTCTTCAACTCGGAGGAGACAAATTCTCAATAGATCATTCAACCAATGCCATACCAATAATGATGGACCCAACACAAGCTACCACACCACAACTTCAATGTCATGGTTTTTTCCTTGCATTAGAGTATGCAATCAAATGACACACATTAATAATGATATCAAGTCATGAGACCAATATAATTGTCTGTAGATAGGAATAACCAATGACACATAAAATATATGTGGTTCCTATTGGAAATTATATCCACATAATCTCATCTACTCGAGATCACCAAGTGTGAACATCATGATAAGATGTCTCAATACTTATGATCCCCCAGCACCTGATGGTTACCCATCATCTTTGTCCTGTCAGTATGATGTATCTGAACCATATGACATAACTTTAAGATAAATATCATAGTATCTCTAGGTTCTCATTATAGCCTAGAAGCTACTATAACCATTTTCTATGACACGTAATCTAAGGAAATTATCATAAATATAGTGAAAAAAAAGTATAAAAACTATTATGATAAGATAAAAACATGTATAAATCAAACCATATACATTTAATGGTAATAAAAATACATACACAAGTTGGTTATAGGGCACCCTCTTCCAATAACTTCTTATTTATCACATCCACAAGTTCCTATGTTGTTTCCTCAAATTTATGATTCCTTCATAGAACTTCAACCAGATGGTTAGTATTTTTATGTATCACTTTATCTATATGATAAAATATTTCCATCAAATTTTCCTCATAACAGAGATCATGTTCTAGCAATACAACATTTTAGTTCATTACATCTGATAGATTAGGTATGTACTTCCTCAAAAGTGATATAAGGAATACATTATGAACTTGAGATAGGTTAGTTATAATTTCCAAGAAATAATATACTATCCTAATATAGTCATGAATCTCAAAGAGACTGATATATATTGGGCTTATATTTCCCTTATATTCAAATATCATAACATTTTTCTAAAAATATATTTGTAATAATTCCTTGTTAATCACTTTGAACTCTAGATCTCACCAATAATTATCAACAAAAGTTTTTTATCGACTCTTCATTTCCTTAAAGTTATTTTGAATGAATCTAACATTCTCAGTAATTTCCATATCCATATCAGGTTCCAATAGATTTCATTCTCTAACTTTATCCTGATACATTATAGTTTTACACTTCCATCCATGGAGAGCATCATAAGGATCCATATGAATGATCGAGTAAAATATATTATCGTAATAAAACTCTACCACAGGAAGGTGTTGATCCCAACCACCATTAATATCCATAGAAAAAGATATCAACATAAAATATAAGGTTTTAATGTTCCTCTCAGAATGTCAATATTTTTTAGGATGATATGTGTTGGGAAAAAATCCCTCAAAGTAACATTGCAGTATTTTTGGGTTGATTGTGTTTGTTGACAAAGCAGAATTTCATGGATATTTGTCAAGTTCCCAAGAAGTTGTTGACAATCCTTGTTAACAAAGAACGATGACAAAGGAAAGGACGATCTGGAGGCGGTACAAAATAGTAGTACATGGTGGTGCCGTTTCCCAGTGTTTGCCAAATTTTTGGGGTCCAAAATTTGGAATTTGGTGAGCATCGAGAAAATAGGATTTCCATGAAGATCATAATTTAATATGGAAAAGGCATGAATTTTGCGAAGATAGGATTCATGGTTTGGAAATCGTAAAGACCAGAAGAATGGATGCGGCGAGTCTTCACGATTACATCAAGCTTCACGAACGGCAGAGGCTGAAGCGCATCGCGGTGGTGAAGGGCTTTGTGAGGGAGCTTCGCGGCGAAGGCGCGAAGGAATGTTGACGGTGATGCTTCATGATTACGTCAAGCTCCGCGAACGAAAAATTGTCGTGGTGCTTCGCTATTTGGACATAATTCCGGTGGAAACTTTGGAGCTTCGCGATTTGAGATGACGTGGCGTTGACTTCGCGCGGAATGGACGAGGGTCGGTGGAATCGCCTATAAATAGAGGCCGACCCCCTCGAGAGAAGTAGAGAGAATTTTCAGAGAAAATCCTTTGCTCTCGATTTGCAAAGGTGGTTCATAGAGCCAGTTTGATTTGCGAAAGAGGTGCTTCACGACGCCTATTGTAGCTCCGCGAAACCTGCGAGCTCCGCGTTGTCTTAGTAAGCTTCGCGAGGGACGTTGCTTTGCGACAGCTTGAGCTTCGCGAAAGTGCTTCGCGAAAGTGCTTCACGAAAAGGCAGGAGCTTCGCAAAGGCTTGTTTGAGCTTCGCGAAATTGGGAGCTTCGCGAAGCAGGGTGCTTTGCGAAAGTGTTTCCAAAAGGAATTGCCCAGTGTTTAGAGGAAAAGAGGTATTCATCAGTGGATGAAATTCGGAAATTAACAGAGCATACATCATCAGTTAAGGATGTGTGCATTCATGCAAATGAAGAGACCTATAGGTCTATAAACTGTGATTGGATTCCCTTCTAGAGAAGTGATCTTAGAAAGAGGAAGAAGGTGATCCTCTCCACCGACAGTGAGACATAGAGAGAGAAACAGGGAGAGACCCTTGGGAAAGCAGTGAGCTGACCCTAAACTTTGTAAAGGCAGTGAGCCTGGGCGTAGAAGTGATCTAGCCCAAACATTGTAATCCACATATAGTGAATTTTAGTGGAATTGGTACGACCGGAAACTTGTCGGCGTATGCTCCTTGGACGTAGCCCTTTGCAGTGAACCAAGTAAAATTGGTTTGTCCTGTGAATTCTTTACTTTCTGTTTACTTTGAGCAACAGGAAAGAGAGAGAAGAGTGTTTTTCTTAACAGCAAAACAAGATCAGAACGGGCGTTAATTTTAAATTAGTCATACCCTGATTCACCCCCCCCCTCTTAGGGTATTCAGCCTTGTGGACCTAACAATATAAAATACAAAAGAGAAACTCCATATTCAAATCTTGTTTAAGACTTCTTTAAAACATTGAGGTAAGCCTTAGATCTTGATCATAACAATATAATGTGGTAATCCATGATACATTACCACCTTATTAATGTATATTCTCTCAAACTAATCAAGAGATAAATCTTATCTAATATAAATGAAATGAGTTGTTTTCATAAATTAATCGTGAGATCTCCTTAGAATTTTATCTCTAAACCTTAACTTTTTGACATACCAAACATCAAAATATAGACTCTTCAATATCTATCTACATGTTGTCCCACCAAAAATTCTCTTTAAGATCTGTATACATATTTTTACTTCTAAGATGAATAAATAATGATGTTCTTTAAGCCTCACCCAAAAAATTATTCATCAAATAAAGTATTTAAGAAAAAAATAATTTATTTCTAAACCATATCATTCCATCACAATCATGGTTGAAATAATAAATATTCTCCAACTTCCTCTAAATTTCCATATTTTTCTTATGTGCCTCTGTAATCCTAACATGGATTGATTTTTTGACATTTATCTAAGAAATACACTATTTTCCAAATTTCTTTATGATTTGAAGATCCGTATTCAACAAATCTGTAATTATAGCATCTATCCTAATCCTCATCATGGATAAACTAGCATGGGTTATCCAACTGAGAGCATAAGACACCATCTTCTCCTTCCCAAGAATGTTATGTAATGAGCAGTTATAATCTTTAATAAAGTCCAACCATATCCTTTAATTCATATTCAAATATTTCCATGTGAATATATACTACAATATTTTATTATTAGTATTTATATTATACCTTTCACCATATAGATAATTCCTCTATATCTTTAATGAAAAAATTATTGTTACCAGCTCTAAATCATGACTCAAGTAATTTTTCTAATGGAGTTTCAATTATAGAGAGGCATATACTAAAACCATGTCGTTATGGATGAGAACACATTATAGTACCTTCTTTAATGTCTCAATATAGATCATAAACCCTTATAAATTATAGGGTAGTGTGAGAATAGGTGTACTAAACAAACTTGTCTTCATTTTCCTAGAATTTTTATCACATTCATCTATTTAATGGAAGTTTTCTCCCTTCTATGTAAATTTGGTTACTCAATTTGACAGCCATGAGAAATTTCTAAAAAATAATTGATAGTATCCATCTAAGCCAAGAAAACTATGAATACAGGTCACCATGTCTATTCCATTAATCAGTAAATTTCATCTTTTAAAGATCCACTGATATATTCTCTTGAGATTCAATGACCCAATAAAGGAACTTTCTATATCCAAAATTCACACATGGTAAATTTTCCATACAACTTCTCATTCCTCGGGGTCTTTAAAACAATCCTCAAATATCCATAAAAATCTTACTTTCTCTTTGAATATACAATAATAATATCTATAAAGACTACCATAGATAGATCAAGGTAACCTCTAATTAATTTATTCATTAAATTCATTAAAATAACACGGTTAATTGGTATGTCTAAATGGAATCCCTATAAATTTATAATGTCTATTCCATGAATGGAATGTTGTCTTGGGTAAAGCCTCCTTCATGAACCTCAATTGATGATATCCATAATAAAGGTCAATTTTAGAAAACTATTGATATCTAAGTAGTTGTTTGAACAATTCATTAATACAAAGTGGAAGATACTTATTCCTAATAGTTATGTTGTTAAGTTATTGATAATCAATGCAAAGCTTCATTGATTTATATTTATTATTAAAAAAATAATAGGCTCACCCTAAGGTGACCCAATCATGCATATGAATCCCTTTTCTCTATTATCTTGGAGTTGCTTTATCAATTCCTGCAACTCAATTGGGACTATTCAATATAGAGTCTTTGAAATAGGTGTAGCGCAATGTATGAGTTCTATTGAAAAATCAGCTTCATTATTTGGGGGGAGACTAGGGAAGTCTTCAGAATATACATTACAATAATCCCAAACAATAGGAACATATTCAATATTGAGTTTCTCCTCAACATTTGATATAAATACCCCTCATGAATATTTATTATGACCTATATAATGGTAGTAATTTTAATTGGAATTCCATAATCATATTCACACCAATAGACAATCATTGATTGATTTGGAATATAAAATACGACTTCTCTTCCTTGTAAATTGATTATAGATCTATATAAAGAGAGCTAATTATTGATCAAAATCACATAAAATTCTACTAAAGGTAGAATAATAACATTTCCATGGAACATATTCTTACAAACATCAATATGAAATCCCCTACACTAGAGTGGAGGATAAGTGTGCCTCCACTTTAGAGACTAACATAGCATAGGCCCTTTATTCTTCCCTTGATCTAGGATTTACCCCTTTGATTAGGGAATCAACTTAGATAATTCTATATTCCCCACATTTAATATATTGAACTATTAATGGAAACTTATAATGAAATTTATTTATCTCTATAGAAATCATCATTTCTACATTGTAATTAGTTTCATTAAGCCCTTCTTTTTCACACATAAAACATATTATGATTCCTTTGAGACATGTCCCTTAGTGATTCAACCCATATTCCTGGCATATAGTAAATTGAATCTTGTTTCTTATATGTTATTCATCAATTGAACTTCCAAGAAACTCTATATTTCTCTTAATAGGTGTGTCGGGAAGCTCACTAAAGTTGAGGTTTTTAATCCTAAATCAATATAGACGATTAAACATTACCACATGTTTTTTCACTCTTGAACCAATCCAGATTAGTTTCTCATTCATAAAACCACCACATTATACTTCACACTCGTTTTTAACTTGGTCCCTCTTGGTTTTTTCCTTTTACTAAAACCAAAAGGCATAGTGTGAGCATCAAAAATTGTTAATTATTGTGAGCAATCATATGATTATGAAAAAAATATTATGATTTCCTAAATTATGAAACCTTCTTGAAGGTACTGGGGTTGTATCATAATCTAGTGGGCTAGGGATTTTAAAAAAATTCATCATCAGGATGACAAGACTTGTCATCTCTAATGATTTGAGCGTTGGTATATTCTGAGGATCTCATGTAAATTAAAAAGAGAATAAAATAAAATAAAAATGTGTACATTGTTCCAGATCAAAGTGAACTTGATAGTAGCTCGTCATCAGTAATCATTTCTCTAAGGATCTGAATACAAACCCCTCTATATTATCCACGCATTCTTCGAGAATATGCTCCCTCTCTCTTCATTATATTCTGGGTGCTAGCATAGAGTTCTGACGATTCCTTCATCGTCGTGACGATCACCATGACCCATTGCCTTTGATATGTAAAAGGAATTCTTAGATCAGCACTCAGAGATAGTATTTATATCCCTATAAGGTGGTAGGATAGAGAATAAATTCTACTCTCTTACTTATATAGTGGGTGAGTATATTACCCAGAAAGGGTTCCCCAACCCGCAGAATGAAACACCCACTAAAAAGTAATAAATAAATAATATTTAAGAACTAAAATGCATCATAATATTATTTATATGTTATCACAATCATGTAATATATATTAAATAAATTATGTGATAAAACTGAGTCATTTAACTCTACTCAAAATTCCTGATAATATTAAACAAACATGGAATATTAAATAATATTCATTTGATTAATATTATTACTCATATTTACATATGTAGTAAATAATTTTAATAAATAAATTCAGCCCAATTATTCTTCACTTTAATAATATGAATTTATTTATTCTTTTGTTGATTGATTACTTGGACAACACTCAGACCCCATGGTGGGCCCACCATGTCTAATATACCTATTCAAATGAATAAGGTAGATTCTTGAATGTGTTATTGTGTGTGACCCTCTAAGACCTTATCTCGAAAGTAGTGAATAATATTTATAGACCAATAAAAGAGTTTAACAAACCATCAAGGCCCCTAAAGAGATAATAAAATTCATAGCAATGACAACCAACATATGAACACATACTATGTAATATAATATCTTTGTCTTTAGATATCTCATAAAGTAGGATGCATAGTTGTGTAATCGCTCTTTTCTTGGTGTATTATTTGTTGATCTAACTGGATAGATTTACTGTTATATTATATTGGCCAAGGATTTATAAAGGTACTACCATCCTGATCAACAAGGCCTGAAATATATTACTTCCTCAACCCAAAATTGACAAATCCTTTATTGACCATTCAATCAATTCCATGACACTAATGAAGCACCCAACATAAGATACCTCACCATGATTTCAATATCATGGTTTTTTACTTGCATCAATGTATGTGATCAAATGTCACACAATGATAATGATCTCATATTAGGAGACCAATACATATATACATAGTTTGGAATAAGAAATGACACCTAAAACATGTGATGTTTCTATTGGTAGGTATGTTCTATGATCTCACTAATAGAGATCACCAAGTGTGAACTTCCTGAGAATATGTCTCAATGATTATGATACCCCTACACCTGATAGTCAAACATATACTAGGTCTAGTCGGTTTTATGTATCTAAACCATAGGACTTTTGTTTAAGATTAATTACATAGTATCTCAAGGTTTTCATTATAGCCTATGATCTGTTATAGCCTTTTAACATGAAAATTAATCAATGGAAATTACCATTTCAATAGTGGACATAAAAAATTCTACACTATAATGGTAAGTATACATCATGTATATCTAACTGTATACATCATATGGTAATCAAAATTACTGTTCAAGTTGGATCTAGGGCACCAAAAATTACAACACTCCCATTTCACTAGATACAACTTGAAAACCATACTTTTTAGCTCTCACATGATTAATATCATGTTTCTATTAGGTCACAACTTTAATTGTTGGGTCTTCCATGTTTCCACCGCATGGAAATTTTGTTATAGGCGACCTCACCTCCTTGAGTAAAACTTCTTAAGAGATGGTATCCCCAATTATATCCTTTTATCCACTTTCATAACTTGACATCATGTCTAGTACTGGTAAAATAATCATTATATTGATAAAAATTTACTTGGTAGGTGAGATTCCAAGAACTAGAACAAATCGTTTCATTTATTAACTGCTTCTTAACTACCTCAAAAGTTGTGATGAACTAAGTTTTTGTAGGTATGGTTTCCAATATCTTATATGTGCTTGTATCACTCATCACCTTAGACTAACTATGATATAAGTTCAAATTTATCCAAATGAAGACTATTTTTTCTCCCACCAAAACTAGTGTCCCTTCCTCTCTACTTACCAGGTACATATCATCTGTACTTTCCCAAGTACAATAAGATAGTACTAATTTCTTTACCTACAGTTCTCCTGGGTATAAACAATATTTTCCTACCTTAAAGTATATTTTGGAAATATAATTTCTTCCACATATCATGACATAAGTGATTGATCCATCACTAAAGCGTATGGAACTCAACTCACCACATAATCTCCTCCTATTCCATTACATTTCAACTTGAAAGGATTTATGCCATGTGAAATTGATAATAATTCACTCTTGAATTGTTCCATATTGTATTTCTCAATACTATGTCATTATATATATGATTGACTAGGTCCAAGCAATTGTTAGATCAACCTCAGTATATATTTTTTCCTAGAACTAAGGTTGATACTTTAATCCAATCACTAGAGAATCACTTTCATCCCAATATTAACCAATTATAATACCAATATGTGTTTCCATATGTTTTTAAACTTATTTTACTTGTGAAAAATGGTGTTCCCACTAACTTCTGGGAGACACATGAAAAAGATTCATTCTAAATAAATATTTTATGATCTTGTTGCTTACTTTAATCCTAAATTAGATTTCAGTAACTTGAAACCCTATTGGAATTCTCTGATGTCACCATCCCTTTATGGTTGTATCATATAGACACATTCAATGATTGGTAGATGTGACATCAAATACACAATAATATGATCATAGATATCATCTATAAAAAGTAAAATTATAATGTATTTAGGCATAATGACTTAGTATGACCAATCTAAACCTATTGGTACCATTCTTGTAGCACTAATGTATCAACTAACTTGAATACCCACCAAATTATTCTATATAATAAGCCACTTTTCAATTTGATACATGGAATCCATTATTGAATTTTAATTGATCTTGTCAATCTTAGAAGATTTTAAAATACTAAATGATTGTAGGAATCATTATTCTCACTGAATAATGTATCACTTGACATGGTGAATATAAAACCATCACTATGGTTTTAACCTTGCTACATAGTATGGGTCTCTGTAAAATTCCTATTCCAAATTCTCTTATGGAACATGTTCCCATGATGACTATTTGGGAATCTGTTAACATTGACTAAATGCAAGTCAAACTAGATCCCACTATCTCTAATAGAGATGCACACCCTTATATAGAAATGTAGTATATCACTTGACTACCACTTTTATATCTTAGTGATTTTTTTAATATCCTAAGAAACATTTTGTATAATCACTTTCAATGAACGATGTGTTTTTCTTTATGCAAGTTTGTTTATATCCTAACTAACTCTTTTAATCTAAAAATATGTCTTATGAAATAATGGATTTACATCATACAATGAATCATGTGATATTCTTTTTTAATTTTTCATATGGTTATAGGATATCAAAATTATTTTAAAAGCACATCCTGAAATATAAGGGAAGTCTATGAAAGTTGAAACATTGATACAACTTACATCATGAATCTGATGTACAAAATGTAATTTTAGGAATTGATGCACACTAAATTTTATTGATCAATTATAACATGTAAGAATAATAATTGATCCTTCTTATTTACATATTTTGGTGATGTGGATAAGGTAATGCGTGTTTAGGAATTTCTACACACTATATTATATTGATCGATGAACACATGGTCAAGATATTCTTCGACATGCTAGCCTGAAGAATCTTATATCTTCTGACCATGCATAATTTACTTTTACATTCCCTAAATACTTAAATTAATCTCATGTAGTATATTTAACACTTGATTAATCTTGGAATATTTTACGCTCTACTACTGAACTAGTTCTGAAATATTTTTGGAATACATTTATTTCTAAAGGTTTATTTTTCCAAACTAAATATATAGATAATACCAAAGGTTTTTAGCTCTATTGGGTCTAAATTAAAAATTGGGTATATCCTAGTCATCTACTTTTAGTCTTACTTGAAAAAGAGTTTTCTTGTCACAACTAGGTAAATAATTCTTACATTTTATATTCATCACGTATTGCTAATGATTCGAGTATCACTAAACTATTGTTTGAGTATGTAATACCACAAACAACATTCATTCCTGAACTTGGAATAATGTATCCTTGTGTCTAATGGAAATATGAGATAAATATTTTGGTTAAAGTCAATAATATTTTGACTTGAATCATCCACCTGGAGATCAAAAGTTATGTGTTTCTCACCACTAACTTAGGAATCACCATTTCTCATACACTTAGAGAATTCATCGGACTTCTTATAATGTTTCTTTACATACATGGTAACTATATTCAAATACACATATGCGATTAGAATATTGTATTTTATACCCAAGAATCATGTTAGAAAAATTAATTGATGAATATACACTAAAGAATAAGTGATTACTTGTTATTCAATTCAGTTTATTATGTTTAACTTCCATATAATTTATTTCACATTATGTGAAGAAAAAAACACCTATTTAATAAAAAACCTCATTCCATTGAAGGATATTGAAAATGTTCCTTTGGAATTACAATTTCCATTGTCCTTTTCACATTTTATTTCAACTTATTTTCCACAAGAACTAAATATTAAACTTTATTTATTGTTATTATAGATTTCTAGACTTTACCCAAAAGGTAATGAAGCATTTTACACCATCTTGTTCATTTTTTAACCTAAAAAACTGAAGTAAATTGGTGAAAATTATTTGAGAAAGAGACCTATTGAAATATAATGATATCCATTTAAATTTACACATGAATAGTGTAATTATCCCCTATTCAAATCTTGCAGCACTTTCTTCTCATAAAATTCTCGAAGATGAGACCACATGTTATATCATACGTTTTCTGATGTAGTGGCCACAAATGACATAATACTTTGAAGATAACATAATTAAATAACCATCATATGATATATACATGTGTCTCCTTTAAAAAATTTTACACCCTCGCTTCCTGAGGTGGCTTAATATGTATATGGACACCAACACCTTGAATTTTTGATATTATAGTATTATGCGCAAGCGCGTGTACTACACTTATAAATTCATGCTAGTTTGGACATTTAATTTTTCCCATATTTATCACAGTGTTTCTTGTGTTATTTATTTCCATTTAATACAAAAATAAATTATAGAAAATTAGTACTTTTATCTTGATTACTGAATTAAACATTATTGATTATTTAATTAAATCATTAAATGTATCCCATTATTTTATCGAATTCTATGAACCCTCTGTAATAGAACCAAAATTCTTTGTCGCTTGAGTATTCTAGTGGAAATGATCCATGAAATTCCCCTCATAATCTATAAGCAATGTCTACACCACTACTCAGAGAGTTCAGTGTAGGCTTTTGACCGGCCAACTACATTAACCAGTAGCTTCTTAATTTGTTGAGTGAGGTCCTAGATTTTTTGGATTTGTAAACTTGATTCCATGAATTCTTAACTATAAAGTGATAAAAATTTATCTATGAATAATTCTTAATACTGCTTTAGTTAATTCAACACATCGTTCTCATATGAGCTCCCTAGTAGTAAGAGGAACCCTTAGCTATGGCTGACCAAGCACCGCGAACACCTGGTTGTGTTCAAATTCAAACAATAGAAGGAATTGGATACTTAATATATCTTTAAGGGGTTTTGGGTTTTTCTTGATGAATGTAATCCATTTCTATTAATCTTGTTCATCTATGTTGCCGTACTCACAACTTAACATTAGTAGAAAAAACATTCACCACTTCTTTATGCATTTTTTTATTTATTATTTTATGTATTTTCACACTGTTATAAAATGAATAAAATAATAAATAACTGCATAAAGGAAATCTAGTACCTGACCAGTATTGATAATCTAATATTTATTGATCCATTTAAATTCAACAGACCAACCATGACCTAGGGGTGTCATACCTAAGTCGTCGCTTGACTCATGATGCAGCGCGCCCCTATCCAGTATGTCTGCTACTAGTCTGGAGTAACACCTCATCTTGGTGAGGTTCACATCTCGTCTAATGTACCACCTCACCTTGGTGGGGTCTATGTCTCGTCTAGTGTAATGCACCATCTTGGTAGGGTCCATTCCATACACCATCTTCCTTCAATGTATAATTATACTCACGCACATGTGAGGGGGAATAGGGGTGTAATGTACATCAAATAAATTTGGACATGCAAACCCTTATACATAATGGAAAAAAAATAAAAGGCGATGCACATACCATCTTAATTAATTATAATTATCCCACGCAGTTAAAAAATGAACTAAATAAAAATAACCATACATACATAGGTCGGGTCAATATCTCAAGACCAGTCAGTAAAAAATTAAGTATGCTAAAAATTAAATTAAAATAAATTAAAGTATGAGGGTATGTTAATTAGATTAAATGAGTTAGTTAAATTCAAATAATTTAATTATATTCGGTCCCCAGTAAATTTAATTTGAATTCTAAAAATTAAATTAACTAATTAATCTAATTTAATACCAATATTAAATTAAATTTTATCACAGGAATTAAAATTAATATTTAAATACAAAATTAAAATATTAATTATTTTAATTTAATTCTAAAATTAAATTAATTATTTTTTATTAATATAAAAACCAGTCGGACCACGAAACACCACCCTATCACATTGCGGGTCACACTGAACCCACATAGACACGTAATGGGTCATTTAAAGCCGGTGTAGGGCTATTTTGAGTTAGGAAGGTCCACCCAGGCCTGTTTTGGGATGGAAAGACCTTCCCGGGCCACTTTCAGGGACATTAGGGTCCGTTAAAAGGGTTCATCACATCAGGATTTTGTCCATGGATGGATGGTGGCCATTGGTCCAAGTTGAGGGGGTTTGTGAGGTGGACGATCAGATCTAGTCATGTTGAAGAGGGAGGTCGAGCTGCAGTGTGTGAATAGCCTAGATGGTCACAACGATGAGGAAGGAGGTTGGGTAGGTGACACACGAACAACCAATGGTGGGAACTATGACCATCTAGATTTGACCATGGGAGGCCTTGACTTCAGCATTGATGGTCAATGTGGATGGCGAACCAGGAGGGGAGCCTGGTGGGTGATTGATGATCTTGACGGGGAAACAACCAGGGTAGTACCTATGGTAGGGATTAAGAACCACACAGGCTTGGGAGGGAAGCCATGTTGGGACCAACTCACGGTAGTGGTGGTCCTAGGATCCAAGGTGTGCAGGTGGCTACAATGGGAGTGGACCGGTCCCAACAAGGAAACTGGGCGGCCAGGCTCCATCTGACTGTTGGGCGCCTTCTTGGTTGGCGCACCACGTAACTCCTCCTCAATTGGAACATCACACAGTTTTCTCCTTTAATGTGGTGTTTTAATGCAGGCTAAGACCGTGTGAATTAATTCACATGGTGACACTCTTTTGATGCGGCGACATTATTTGACGCTGATTCTTTTTCCTATATAAGGAGGTAGAGGCAAGGCATTTCAACATCAACGGCAGCAACAACATCGAGATAAAATCCCATTTTGTGATCTTATTTCTTCGACAATCATCTTTACTACTCTCCATATTTTGATCCAAACTTTTTATTGAGTATTGTTTTTGAGATCCCTTCCATTTTTGGGAGTCTCTACCATGTACCTCTTGATTTTAGTGGATTCCTCTTTCTGGACTAGGTCCTGTGGTTTTTCCCTTTCGGGTTTTCCACATAAAAATTTCTGGTGTCAACTTTATTTTTCTGCACGTAATTTTTTCGCTGGGCATCCGCCTTTATTTGGGGGGGGAGATTTTATTTTCGATGCGCATTAATTTTTCAATTGTTTGTGCATTCGTCGTTTTTTCCTTCTTTACCAACATCTGGTGTCAGAGGGTTTGGTTATTTTTTTCATATTTATTATGGAGGCCAATTATAGTCGGATGATTTTGCTGAATGGTACCAACTACCATATGTGGCAACTTAAAATGAAGGATATGCTTTATTGTAAAGCGAATGAATCTTCCAGTTTTTAGTACCCAGAAGCCAGAGAGGATATCAGAAGAAGAATGGTCATTCGAGCATGAGATGGTTTGTGGCTTCATTCTCCAATGATTCGAATACAACGTGATGAAACACATTTTCAACATCTCTCATGCCAGAACTTTGTGGGAGAATATTGAGACGACCTACGCTTCGAAGATGGGAAATAATAAATTGTTTCTTCTCAAGAAAATGATGAAATTGAGGTACACAGAAGGTACGTATATTTATGATTATTAAGTGAATATCAAGGATGTTTTGATCAATTTTCTGGCATGGGTATCAATTTTGAAGATGTGGTTTTAACTCTTTTTCTGCTTAACACTTTACCTGATTCATGGGAATATTTACGTGTTACTCTAATCAGTTCTGCTCCTAATGGTGCTGTGACATTTAGTTTTTTCAAGTATGCTATTTTAAATTAAGAGGTCAGGAGACGCACTCAGGAGAAATATTCTTCCGAGATTTTGGTCACAGAGAATAGGGGGAGAAGCCAGGACCGAGGGCAGAGCAGTCGAGGTAAGATCATAGGTAGAAGCAAATCCAAACCAAAGTATAGAGATTTCGAATGTCATCATTGTAGTAAGAAGGGGCATGTTAAGAAGTTTTGTTATCAGCTGAAAAGAGAGTACAGATTGAAGGAAAATCCACAGAAGAAAAACAATGATAAAGATGATCATGTTGCCTCCACTACAGGGGGTGATCTTGTTATTATTTGTGACTCTATTAACATTGCTTCTGATGATTCTTGTTGGGTTGTTGATAGTGGTGCCTATTTTCATGTGACATCGAAGAAGGAGTTCTTTACATCTTATAGCCCAGGTAATTTTGGGATTTTGAAGATGGGCAATGATGGTCATGCTGACGTTGTAGGTATCAGGATTGTTTGTTTAAAGACCAGTACAGGAAGTAACCTGATTTTGAAGAATGTCCAACATGCACCTGAGGTTCTCTTGAATATCATTTCTACCAGCATCATGATGAAGGGTTTACCATTACTTTTGGTGATTTCCAATGGAAGATTTCCAAAGGCTCTTTGATTATGGCTTGAGTGAAGAAGCAATCATTTTTGTACTGGACTAGAGCTTCTATTTCTTGTGATACTACTTGCGTTGTTGAGTGTAGTGTTTCATCCAATTGTGGCATAAGAGGCTCAGTCACATCAGTGAGAAAGGTCTTGGTTTTTTGGCCAAGATAAATCTTCTTCCAGATTTGAAGAGTGTCAAATTGGACACATGTGATCATTGCATGGCTGGAAAACAGAGTAGAGTGAGTTTCAGTGGTCATCCTCCACACAGGAAGTCCCAAGTACTTGAATTGGTACATTCTGACGTTTTTAGTCATTTTAAATATAAGACCATTAGTGTTGGTCTTTATTTTGTTACATTTATTGATGAATACTCATGAAAGCTCTGGGTTTATGTTTTGAAAGCCAAAAGTCAGGTGCTCAGTGTTTTTAAGAAATTTCATGTTTCTGCTGAGAGGGAATCAGGAAAGAAATTGAAATATATTTGCACTAAAAATGGAAGAGAGTATTGTGGTCCTTTTGATCATTATTGCAGGAAGGAAGGTATTTGGCATCAGAATATGCCGCCCAAGACACCTCAGATGAATGGTGTAGCTGAGAGGATGAATAGGACTTTGCTGGAAAGAGTTCGTTGTTTGGTTTCAGAAGCAAAATTTTCTGGACATTTTTGGGGTGAGGCTTTACTTACTGCTGCTTATATTATCAATTTATCACCTGCTATTTCTTTGTAGACAGACACTCTCGAAAATTTTTGGTATGGAAAATAGATAAGGTACGATCACTTGCGTGTTTTTGGTTGAAAGGCTTTTGTTCATGTGCCTAGAGATGAGAGATCCAAGCTGGATGGTAAGACACACCAGTGTATTTTTATTGGATATGGACTCGATGAGTTTGGGTACAGGTTTTATGATCTTGTTTTGAAGAAACTTGTCAGAATCCACGATGCAGTGTTTAAGGAGGATCAGACTATTGCAGACATTGATAAGGGAAAAAAGATTCTTCTCCAACTTTTGATGGTTTTGTCAGTCTTGAGCCAGGTTCTGATTCACATTTACCTCACATTGTTGATTATGATGATCATGTTTATGTACAGAATGATGATCAAGGTGAATAGGTTAGAGTTGAATTTTACTATGCACCTTTTTTTTCTGATGATCCGGTTCCAGGGGTTATTAATGAACCCACAATTCCACTCCAGAGGTCATCTCGGCATCGCACCATTTTTAATCGATATTCACCTGATGAGTATGTGATTCTCGCTGAAGGGGGAGAACCAAAATCTTTGGATGAGGCAATGGAGAGTGAATAGAAGGACAGATGGGTTCTGGAAATGGATGACGAGATGACATCATTGCACGACAACCACACTTTTGAGCTGGTGAAGTTACCGACAGGGAAGAGAGCTTTGCAAAATCGGTGGATTTATCGGATTAAGAATGAAGAATACAGTTCTGTTCCACGATACAAGGCAATTTTAGTTGTCCAAGTCTTCCATTAGAAGAAAGTTATTGATTTTGATAAGATTTTCTCACCTGTTGTAAAAATGTCTTCCATTCAGGTTGTTCTTGATTTGGCTGCCAGTTTAGATCTGCTGATTGAGTATATGGATGTGAAGATAGATTTCCTCCATGGATATTTAGAGGAGGAGATTTATATGGAGCAGCCATAGGTTTTTTTTGAAACAGGTAAAGAAAATCATGTCTGTAGGTTGAAGAAGAGTTTGTGCGGTTTGAAGCAAGATCTGAGGCAGTGGTATAAGAAGTTTGAATCTGTCATTTCTCATCAGGGTTTCAGGAAGACATCTTCTAATCATTGTTTTTTTGTTCATAGATTTACTGATGATGATTTTATTATATTGTTGCTTTATGTTGATGATATACTCATTGTTGGCCATGATACTTCTAGAATTAACAGATTGAAGAAGGATCTTTGTCAGTCTTTTGCGATGAAAGACTTGGGGCTAGTACATCAGATTCTTGGCATGACGATCTCCCGTGACAGGAAGGCCAATAATTTGTGGTTATCTCAGGAGATATACATTGATAAGGTTCTTCAGATATTTTCTATGGATAGAGTGAAAGTGGTTATTACTCCTCTTTCTTTACATTTTAAGCTCAGTACCAGTCAGTCACCTTCTACTGATGAAGAGAGAGAGGAGATACAACAAATACCTTATTCATCTGTTGTTGGTTATTTGATGTATGCAATGGTATGTACTAGACCTGATATAGCTCATGTAGTTGGTGTGGTCAGTCATTTTCTATCAAATCCAGGTAAAGATCATTGGAGAGCAGTGAAGTACATTTTTCGTTATCTTCGTGGTACTTCTGATCTAATATTGTTTTTTGGAAAAGGGGAACCTATGCTTTGTGGATTTAAAGATTCAGATATGGCAGGATATATCGATTCGAGAAAGTCTACTTCAGGCTATTTGATCACTTTTGCAGGGGAGCTGTATCTTGGCAGTCTAGATTGCAGAGATGTGTTGCTTTATCTATGACAGAGTCAGAGTTTATTGCAACTAATGAGGCATGGAAAGAATTTTTGTGGATGAAAAATTTTATTCGAGAGCTCAGTTTAAATTAGGACAAGTATGTTTTATTTTATGATAGTCAAAGTGCTATTTGTTTGGAAAATAATTCCACTTTTCATGGCAGGTCAAAACATATCGATGTTCGATATCATTGGATCTGCAACGTCCTTGATTCGAGACAGTTAGAGCTTGAGAAGATCCACACTGATGACAATGGTTCAGATATGTTGACCAAGAGTTTACCCAGAGGAAAATTCGAGACATGCCGACAGATTGCAGGGTTGGCGGTGATCCCCACTTGAGTCAGAGGGGGAGTTTCATGGTCACCTTCCTTGTTGGCGCACCATGTAACGCCTCCTCAATTTGAGAATCATGTGTTTTTCTCCTTTAATGTGGTGTTTTAATGCGGGCTAAGACCGCATGAATTAATTCACACGGTGACACTCTTTTTATGCGGCGACATTATTTGATGCTGATTCTTTTTCCTATATAAGGAGGAAGAGGCAAGGCATTTCAATATCATCGGCAGCAACAACACTGAGATAAAATCCCATTTGGTGATCACCTTTCTTCGACGATCATCTTTACTGCTCTCCATCTTTTGATCCACACTTTTTCTTGAGTATTATTTTTTAGATCCCTTCCATTTTTTGGAGTCTCTACCGTGTACCTCTTGATTTTAGTGGATTCCTTTTTCTGGACTAGGTCCCGTGGTTTTTCCCTTTCGGGTTTTCCACGTAAAAATTTCCGGTGTCAACTTTATTTTTCTGCACATAATTTTGTCGCTAGGCATCCACCTTTATTTGGGGGGGGGAGATTTTATTTCCACTGCGTGTTCTTTTTTCAATTGTTTGCATGTTCTCCGTTTTTCCCGTCTTTCCCAACACCGGCATGGTAGCACACTGATACGAAAACCACGAGGTGCTCCACTGGAGAATATTTTCCTATGAAGGGAGGCAGGGTGGTGTAAGGTAGGCCTCAACCGGCTATAAGAGGAGGTGCAGTGGGCTCCAACGGATGGCGGTGGATAGCGCCCTCGGAGGAGGGCCAACCAGCAGTGCGGCATGGCTTGAGAAAGTGGCCGGAGAGGGATAGGGAGGTCGCGAGCAGCTTATGGGGGGTTCCTTGGGTGGATTAAAGGAGGGGGCCCACCCTCCCTCATTTTTTAAAAAGGTTTTTTTATTTCCTATTACTTAGTCAATCTAACCCTTTGTTTTTTTTACTTCTCTTTTCTATAAGCTGGACAAAACCAAGTTGGCCGGTAAACAATTTTCAAAAGGCTACTACATTATACTTTTTATTATAATAATAATAAAATTATTATAACAAAATAACAAAAATAATTGTCATATTATTATTGTAATAAAATAATAATGATTTTTATTATAATAAAAAATATTCCCCGTGAAATTAAACTTCATGTCGGATAAAACTGTTCTGGCCATCACTAGTCAGAACAGACAGGTTTACCAAAAATGAAACTATTTTTTTTAATATTAATACCCCTTTAACAACCATTTTCGAGCCATAATGTTTTTTATATGAACATAACTTTGTCATATGGACTCAGTTTGAAGTGCGGTTGGATTTATTGGGACCGAAATTAAAGCATCTACTAAAATTTAATGCAACTTAATTTTTCTATCCTCAGATATTTTATATGCTGCCTTTGATAAAAATTGAAAGTAATGGGGTCACATATGAAGTGGGTGGGATGAGGATTTTAAGAATTTTCATCATAGAGATGATGAAAATTTTCATCTCCGATGACCTGATCCCTGGTACGATTCGAGGATCTCACATATATTAAGAAAAGAATAAAATAAAATTAAAATGTGTACCACATTTTGGATCAAAGCACGCTCAATAGTAGCTCATTGATGGTGAGTGTTGATCTAAGGATCTAAAGTTGAACCCCTTTAGATCATCCATAAAAGATCCAAGAATTCATGCACTCATCATTCAACTTAATCCGGGTGCCAGTGAGGAGGTTCAAAGAGTCCTTCAGCATCATGACAATCACCATGATTCGTTGCCTTCAATCTGTTGAAGGGGTGCTCAGATCAGCACTTAGAGAGAGGATTTATCTCTTTAGAAGGTGGGATGAGAGATAATCTCTCATTGCCAATGAAGAAATAACAAAATAATAGATTCTATTATCCCTCTTATATAGTGGGTGAGAAGATTACCTGGAAAGAGTTCCCCAACCCCCAAAATTAAATGTGCACTAAACAAGAAATAAATAAATAATATTAACAAATTAAACTACATCATACATATTATTTATATTTTATCACACTCCTATAATATATATTAAATATATTATGCGATAAAATCAATTAATTAAACTCAACTCTAAATTCCTAGTAATATTAATAGAATCTGGAATATTAAATAATATTTGTTCGATTAATATTATTTCTCAAATTTATTCAACTTGTAAACAATTTTAATAAATAAATTCTTCCAAATTATTCTTAACTTTAATAGTATGAATTTATTTATTACTTTGGTGATCGATGACTTGGAAAACACTCGAACCCCGTGGTGGGTCCCACCATGTCCAATATACCTATTCAACTGAATAGGGTAGATTCTGGAATGCACTATTGTGTGTGAACCTCTAAGCCCTTATCTCAATTGCAGTGAATAATATTCACAAAACAAGAGTGGAGTATCACAACCCATCAAGGACCCTCAAGAGATAATGAAAGTCATAGAAACGACAACCGACCTATGAACACGTATTGTATAATATAATCTCTTTATCTTTAGATATCTCATAAAGAAGGATGAACACTTGTGTCATCAAACTTTTCTCGATTTATTATTTTTTGATCTAATTGGATGGATTTAGCTTTCAAATACCTTGGACAAGGATTTATAAATGTACTACCATTATGATCAACAATACCCAAGATATATTACTTCCTCAACCTAGAAGTGAAAAATCATTTCTTGACCATTCAATAAATGCCATGCCACCAATGATGAAACCAACAAAAGCTACCTCGTCACATTTTCAATATCATGGCTTTTTCTGTGAATCAAAGAAAATGATCAAATGAAACACATTGATAATGATCTCAAGTCAGGAGACTAATACACATGTCTGTAGATAGGAGCAACCAATGACACCTAAAACACATGGTGTTCCTATTGGCAAGTCTGTCCTCATGATCTCTCTACTAGAGATCACCACATGAGAACTCCATGAGAAGAAGTATCAATGATTTTAATCCACCCATAACCTGATAGTCAAACATCTACCATGTCCAGTCAGTAAGATGTATCTTGACCATATGACCTTTTTTTAATATTAATTTCATAGTATCTCTAGGTTTTCATTATAGTCTGGGATCTTCTATAACCTTTTGATATGACAATTAATCTATGGTATTACCATTTCAATATTGTATGCAAAAAATTATATGCTATAATGGTAAGTATACATAATGTATATCTAACTATATACGTGATATGGTAATCAAAAGTACGGTTCAATTTGGGTCTAGGGAACCCACTATTATAATAATTCTTTCAACCCATAATACTTTGATCTCATCTCATGTCACTATAGATTATCATAGGTTGTTATAGATTTTATCATCTATTTAATCATAATGGTTCATAAAGAGAATATGAATTAGATAAATCATATCTCTTGGGAGTGTCAAAACCGGTGTACAATTAAGCCTATTTCCCATTTAATAGGTGAATATTGAGTTAATAACCAGCCAAAATATTCATAATTATTACCCATAGGTGCATATATTTAAGATCATGCATCCACTTTGTTTTATATAGATAGAGATTTAATTACTAGGAAAAAATATAATCTCTAATTTACCATAACATCATGATGTTATCATATACTTAAAATTATCCCCATAGTGTTCTCTAATGTTTTCTAACCATAATATCCAAAAATAAATAAACCCTCATATGATACCAACTATAATTACATGATCATTTTTAACATAAATATTAAATATCTTTTTATGAATATTCAATACATCTCACAATAATAAATTATAAATGACCATAAAGGTTTACCTTCTTTAGAGTCTAAATACAAAAAAAAACTTATTTTTTATATATATCTTCATCATCTCCCACAAAATTCTTCACATATAGAACCTCTATAGGTATATCATACTTAATACCTTTATTTATATCTTAGGGAAAGTGAAAATATAATTAATGGTGACCTCATATGCTCAATAAAGGTAAATATGAGAGATGTCAAACAATGATCTTAAGTGAGCATAATATAATCATAAAGTTATTAGAACATGATAATAACTTACAAAATCATACCATATCAGTCAAGATCAAAAATCATGAGTCATGGAATATGGATTTTATCCTAACATAAGATATGTGTATAATCCTTAATCCAAAATCATGAGTCATAGAGCATAACATGAGCATATAAAATAAGAATATGAGACATGAATAAACATAGGAAATCATAGAATTATGAACATGTATAAAACTTTAAGTTCACTTATCATATTAAAACATAAAATCAGGTCCCTGCATAAAATATGGACATGAAACCAAGTACACACATAAAACCATGAACATGTCATAATGTGAATAGGTATATGCTTAATGTTGTGACTATCAAAAAAATTTCATGTATGACATAGTTATCTAATGAGTTATTAATAATTAACCAATGAATTATAAGGATATAAAAAACCCAACCATATTATAATGATAATCCATAAAAATGAATTCTATATGATCATAAAAATATCCATCATATCATCATAGCATAACTTATGGAAAAGAAATAGGTTTCATAATCATAAACCTGAGGGAAATTAATGAGTTTCATAAAATCATCCTTACAACATCATCATCACAAGATATAAAAATAATGGAAGTGGATGGTATTATAAGATAATTTCCCCATTAAAGAATAAAATTCCTTAAAGGATGTTGATATAGATGAAAATTTACTTTAAAATAGAATTTGAACATTTCTATAAAAAAGGTAAAATATCCTTTTTTTTAGTATCATTATTAAACTAAAATTTCCTTGAATATTGGGAAAATATTTTCTTTGAAATTAAACATGGAAAATTATCAAGGAATATTCAATGTAAGGAATAGTTGGTGTGATGGTAAAATCTATTCATTCCACATATATTAAAAGATAATATTATGTTCATACTTTCAAAGATTCAAGAGTGAGTTGTAAATGCAACATTTGAAAATATTCCTTTTAATAATTTGTAAAGAAATCCAAATGTTGTAGTAATTATATTTCCCAAAAATTTATGTATATATAAAAGATTAATTTTTTTTTTTAAAAATGGAGTTGAAATAAAAATTTCATCGAACAAATATGAAATAAGGTTGACTTTTATTAAAAACATTTTCTTGATCATTTTAAGAATAAAAAAGGGGAAAATTTTACAAATACTTTAAAATTATAGGAATAACCCTATGAAAATAAAATAGATAGGTTTTAAAGGATAAAAATTATATAATTTAACTCAACATAAATTTAACCTAGACAATCTAGAAAAGAAATGAGATTGAAACATAAACCCTTAACAATTCTCTATCTTTTTAATTGCAATCACCTTGAAAGAAATGATTTCAAATAAAACTTTAAATACCATGAATATATAGAAATTCATGACATAATATGTCAAATGGATATTGTATACACCATATAGATAGAAACATGTGCATAACATGAATCATGTCTCAATTAAAAAATATTGAGAAAAATAACCCTTACCCCAGGTCATGACTTACTTCGTACACATTCTTAATATAACACCCTGAGATTTTGTCAATTATTTTTTTCAAATTAATTTAATCTTTTTGATATTTTTCATTTCACGCAACACTGAAAATAGTTTATTTTATATGTTTGTCTTATGTTATATGAAACACCAAGTTAATTGTTCACTACATAAAACATAAATTTTGGATTTCTCTACACGAAACACCAAGGTTAGCTTGTGTTACACACAATAATGACTTTCCTCGATGGCTTTCATAACATTTATGATTTATTTTTACCAAACAATAATATATTATTAAAATATTATTATTTAATATAATAATATATAAACTAGTCATTAAACTCACAGTTATGAATATTATTAACTAATTTATGAAAATATATAGTTTACACAAATATAAGATAAATTCATAGGTTACCAATTAATAATAAATTAATATAAAAACTGATTGAATATAAAGGAAAATATTAATTTTTGTATGGTCATAAAACTATTTTATCCTATTAAATCAAATTAATTACCATTAGTGAGTGATATTGATTTAATTTATATGTTATATATTCAATAAATTATTTATATATTTTTCCAATAGATTTGATAGACATAAGACAAGAACAAACCCAATTTTATAATTAAAAACCTATATTTTTATTAAGGCATTTTTACCCCCTTTTAATAATGATCCCATTTTAAATCCAATTTTTAGAACTTTTATAGATTTAATATATCAAAATAAACTTCATATTTGAAATAATAACCTAATAATTATGTTTGGGTAAATTTTTTGTATTTTTCTATGATGTTTTTTTTAAATGAATAGTTAAAAATACTGAATTTTAGTTCAAAATAGCATTTTGATCTAATTTATTTATAAGGTTAAATTTAATTTTAAATTGGTTTAAAATTTTAATTAGATAATATTTTTATTAATTAATCCAATTTAAGTAATTTTAACTAGTTTCATGTTGGAATTGGATATAAAAACTTAGTAAACCTTTGATCATTTTTACTTAAAAAACCTACAGTGTCGTCCCATCAACGAGATTATTTTTAAATTAATTTATGATACTTATATGATTAAAATTTGGAAAAATGGGATCCATATTTGGATTAATAATAATTTATAATGTCTAATATGGTCAAATTTTTTTTACTATAATTACTAGTGAAAGTGATTAAAATTAATTACAATGATTACGAGAAAAATTTGGTTAACAAAGTACTAAACCTTAAATTAAAGATGAAAATGAGCTAGAAAGTTGTCAAAAACCCATTTAATATCCATTATTTGAACCTAAACCTTCCATTATTAATTGTTTGGGGTTTTTATAAATTTTTTTAGGTATAAACGTGGTTACACCGATCTTGTTTTCAAAAATATCAATTGTGTTATTTTCCTTCTCGATAAAAGGCCACCATCTCTCCCTATTCTTCACACATCTCAAAACACTTATTTTAGGCCAAGATATACCCAATACACTTTAAAAAATCCTTCCCTTCCTCCAATAATCCTCCCATTGGGAATAAATCAATCCAAGGAGGCCTTTTGGTATAAACCAAAAGGAGTTACCAGATTAAGGGGTAACGTCTTCTCTCATGCTCCTTTCTTTTATTTTATTTTTCCACCCCCTCTAATCTCTTTATTCCATTATTTTATAAAAAAGAGAATATTAAATACACTAGTATGTTTTTATTCTAATTTTTTAACCTAAAATCACACACACCTCCATCTAATGGGCAACGAACATGTTGTTTATGTGTACAATGAACTACCGCCTTACAAAATGATGAATGTTCATTTTCTATTAACACCTCGCATGGTAGAAATTATGATAGAAAATATATTTATATATGTTATATATTATATTTATTATGTATTTAAGCTAATTTAATCCTTTTAAAATTCATATAATTTCACTTTTCATTTTTTGTTAATACGATAATTTCGTTTGAGGAAGTGTGGACTGTCGCCCCCTCAAAGAGATGTGATTAGTTCACACACTACATGGAATGTATTAAGAATGGGTTTAGTGAAATTAGATGATATGTATGATATAATAATGATTCTATAATAATTATATATATATATATACATATATTTCATGTACTCTCTTTCTTTCGATTTGATAATAAAAATGAAAATGGTGTTCATGCGTAACTACCACTTACTGCCTCCATGAACGTTGTATTCCATTTCATACTTCTTTAATTTATAGATTATTAAAATAAAAATATACTGAATATAAATGATATTTATATCATTTTTTACATTATGTAAATAATGAAATAATTATAAGGACCAAATATATAACAAATTAAGACACATATGAAAAATGAATCAAATATTACGTGAAGTGTAGCCTTAACATGTAATTGTTAACAAGAGGGTAATATAAATTCATAATAATACTATATATGGTATTATATAAAATTATATAGTATTTTGATAAATTTTTAATAAATTTATATTTATGATATAGTAGTTTTTAACAAGTATGATGAGAGTCAAGACACAATGTAAGGGAATTTTATCTCACTTTTTATTTTCATGAGATACATGCCTTATTCACCACAAATTAATTTTTTGTAGTGTGTATACTTAATGTGGATGTATTATATGATTATTGTACTTAAATTTATGGATATTTACATATCCATTTGATGAAATTTATTTCATGGGTTTTTGTTTCAAAATTTACAAAATTGGTAATGTAATTTTGTCTCAATTTGCCTTCTTTGAGACACAAGCCATGTTATGCACCTATATTTTTCCATGAGGTGTATTTACAAACTTTTAAATATTATATCATAAATCTACCTATTTTTAGTATATTTTAATCTTCATGTAATTTCATTTTCTTACATGGGGAGTATGGTTCAAAGTTACCAAGCGGTAAGAGTTTATTAAAACAATCTCATCACTTTTCGAGATTTTTTATATTTATGTTTCCATTGATGAAATATTATGATACATATCTTAAGAACTAGATTGAATTTTCTTATCCTATGGTTATTCATGATATATTCATTTATTAGTACTATTTTCCAATATTTGGTATATTATATAGTTAATAAAGTGTTTTTAAGTAATCCCGACTTTACCCTCTCTTTGGTCGAAAATTTGTATTCATTAAAAAACATGTTTTCCAAAAAGGTTATCCAATAATATTCTACTAATCTCTTATGATCATTAAAATAAATTTTTACACTTTTTTTCTTTTACCATTTTTTTCAAAGGAATCTTCTTGAATGAGGCAATTTTCTAACCTTTTTACCATACAAAAGGAATGTTCTTTTTTACCTCATATAACATGTACATATTTACCCACCATAAATTCTTTGAAGCTTTATTTTCATGTTTAAAAGGTTATTTTTTTTATAAAATTATTTTTAAAATATATTTTCAAATAAATGGTTTTAAAAAGGTTTTCAAGCTTCTTTTATAAGTTTTCAAGGAAAAATAGTTTTCAAAAGGTTGTAGAGCTTCTCTACAAGTTTTACAAGGAAACATAATTTCAAAATGTTTCCAATATATCCTTTATAATTTTTCAAGTTTATTTTTCTGAAAATGGTTTTCAAAAGGTTATATGTTCTAAATATCCTTTTTCAAAGAAGAAAGGATATTTACCTCAATAATTTTTTTTATAATATCCTTCCAATTTATTTCCCTTATATGATAACATCTTTTGATATTACTCATGACCTTCTAGGAAATGATTCAAAGGTTCCATTTATATTATTTCTTGAATGGTTTATGTTTTGATGGAATTATTCTTATGAAACTCCTTTATTTTCCATAGGTTATATTCTTTTGAAACTCTCTTATTTTCATTGGTTATGAATTTATGTTTATAGAACCCATATCTTTTCATGGGATATGATATGATGAATGTTTTTTGGAACATGCATGTATGATTTAATTATGTGTCTAGTGGGACCTATATCTCCCTCCAATGCATTGGGTAATGATAAATGTTTTAAAATCTCAAAGGTTACATTGGAGGGAATCCCAAGCCTAAAACAAGAGGGTAAAGGGGAAGACATCCCAAGCCCAAAACAAGATGGTACATAGGAGGACATCCCAAGCCCAAAACAAGAGGGTAAAAAGAAGAGAATCCTAATCCCAAAGCAGTTACATAGGTGATTAACCCAATAATAACATATTATAAAGGCCTTAGTAGGCCTCATTCACATAGGGTTTTTATATGCTTATGTGTTTTCCACAATTCTAATTATTATTCTTATAGTAGGATTTCATGGCTCATGCTCTTTATATAATTATGATTCATATCTTATGAACTAAAAATATTTATTCCATGGTTTATGTTTATGATTTTTGATATGCATGGTATGATCTTATAATTGTCATGATCATGTTTTCATACATTTAAGTTCATGATATGCTTACACATTTCATTTATTTACCCTTACTGAGCATTTGAGATCACCCTTTTCATGTATTTACCTCCCCCATGTTATGAAGAAAGTTTTTTAAGTATAAATACTAATGGGGGAGATCATAATGGGAAACATTGAAGATATTTCTCTAAGTTAGAAGTTTTTTATTCCATGTTTCCAAAGGCACTAAACTAATATGGTCTTTTGGAATTTATTTCTGTAATGTTTTATGTATTCCATAAAAGTGATGTAATGTTAGTGTATGAAAAGTGAGGTTCACTATAGTTGGTATCAGAGAAAATTTTTATTTATCATTTGGATGCTAGAATAAGAAAACCTTAGTGAGAACCCTAAGAACATGTCTAAGGATAAGTTTACGGATAAAGAAATATATATGAAAATATAGTGGGATTTTCTTAAAGGATATAGTGAGTGGTTTTCTAGAAATACATACCTATCTAGATATTATGAGCAGATATGGCTTTGGAACAGATGTACCTAGGGTTAATAACTCTGAAAAGATGTTCAAGGCCTAACTTTGTGCAATCTGGTACACAAAAATGGGTCTTGCTGCACACCTGGTTTGACACCCCTGGGGGATATGATTTAGGAATTCACAAAAACTTCATGAACCATAATGAATTATTTAAATAGATTCTGTTATGAATAACTTAAGATAAACCTAAGGTGTCATATTTTATAAAAGGTTTCATAATTTAGACATCATATAAGTGGTTTTAATGATTATGTGGTTCCTTAATATGATATTGTTTTCTTACTCTATGATTTTTGGTTTTATTCTATGGCTAGAACCCGAAGGAACCACATTAACGGTGATTGAGATAGATAATAGAACAATTGTTCTCATGAGAAACTAAATTCTATGGGAGATGGAATGAAAAGTCCTATTGCTATTCTCACCCAAATTTCTTTGGATATAAACCATACTAGACTCCAAAATGAGAAAAGGAGGGTGATAAAACACAATTTTATTGAATATTTTATTGATAATAAATGATATAATCTCCTCACATTATTCTAAAGATGATCAATTATGAAATATTTGGGATTAGATCATTCATTTGCAAATTTGATGAAAATTCCAGTTTTATCCTTTTAAAATTCACTGTAGTATTTCAGGTATAAATATTTTTATATAAAATATTTTGACTTAAAATTTTTTAAATGTGTTCCAGAATTAATTGGATTCAAATTATATTTAGGACATGGGAGCTGGATCATGCATTTGAGTGGAGTAAATTGGCCATGAAGACAAAGTTGGACAGAACCATCCAGATTGGACACCACTTCACTATTTGGGACGTATCTTCTTCATAAGAACTTGGATGTAGCCCAAATTTGGAGGGAAACTCTAGGAAATAATTAGGAACAAATAATCCTTCTATAAGGACGGAAAATTCACTCGTTTTGGAGGTCAAATATGCGTTGAAACATGGAATAAAATATTTGGCCGAGATTTCATTTCACACTTAAAAACGTTATGTAACCTTAGCCCTAAAAAACTCTATTTAAATAGGGTTTTTACTCTTTGGGAGGTCTGGTAGAGGATTTGGGAAGGTTTTTACGAAATGTTGTCTCTTGGGAACACCTCAAAACCCTTGTAAGAAGTAAGGACTTGTGCAAAGTTCTCTTCCAAGAAGGCTCTCCTCTCCCACCTACTCTTTGTTTTTCCTTGTTTTTATACTTGTAACATGAATTTTACTCAATAAATCTTATGTGTTATTATCTTTTAATATTATTATTTTTCTTATTGGTCTGTAATATAATAGTGGAGACGATATTGGGTATTCCCTTTTCAATCCATTGCTTATTCAAAACTTCTTCACGATGACAACACCGCCCATGGAAGAGTAGTTTTCTTAGTAATCGATCTAACTCTTACCATCTTCATTAATTTATTTTGAATAAATGAGATAATATAATTAACTTAATATGATATATTAATTTAGTTTTAAATTAAAATTAAACTAATCAATCAATTTAATAATAAACACAAATCACGCGAGGTCGATATTTTGTGTAAATTGTGAGAGCGCGAACATAATCGGTAATACAAGACCACATGAGATAAGTTTGTAGAGTTAAAATACAATATCTAAAATCAATTAATCCTAATTTATAGAGTAGATATGTACTATAATTAACCACTGACTATAATCTAACCTTATAACATCAATCAAGGTAGAGTGCTATGATTGCGTGTTCTAAGCTAGCCTAGGGTTTAAGTAATTTCATCTTTGTGGTTAAGTTAACTCCCGTAGGGTTTGAGGGTTAAAAAATTAAGAGATCATAATTAAGTGGATATTAATTTAAATGATAATTATTAATAATAAAATGGAGAGGTAGAGTTAGATATATTACACTTTTTAAAAATAGTTTTCTAAAAAAACATCTTCTTATTGTGTTTTGTTAATCAATTTTTGTTTCAAAATTAAAAAAATGCAATATTATTCCAGAAAACTTCTTCTAGATTTATAAATAATAATATAAAACCCCATAATTTTATTTATAATTCTTATTTTCTTTTATTATATTTTTAAAATACCTTTAATATGTTGTTAAATTTACTTTCTCCTTTGAGAGACGACCTTGTTCAGCCACTCTACTGCACCTAAGTAACCTAAAACTGAACATCATTTGAAAGTGCCTGCGACAACACCTTTCTGAGGGAATAATATTCTGTTGAGTCATTCATGAGGCACCATTCGCCTTATTTTAGTGGGTCTTCTGATCCACTTATTTCTGAAAAATGGATCGATACCACTGAAAATATATTTTCTATTATACAATGTTAAAAATATGAGAAAGTCATTCTAGATATTTTTCAGTTAGAAGGTAAAGTGGATCAGTGGTGGAAACAAATCAAGAATACAAGGATGTAAGATAAAATTTACTAAATGGATTGGGATGAGTTCAAGAACTTATTTTTTAATAAGTACTTTCCTCGGATTCTTCGTATGAAGATAGGAAAGAAATTTCTAGAGATTAAGCATAAGGATGATGAATCCGTTCTTGATTATGAAGAAAAATTGTACAAATCATGAAAGGTACGTTTCAGGTATTATCATTCAACCCGAAAGAAAAATTAATCGATTCTTTGGTATTCTAAAGCCTAGTATTTGAAAGGCCTTGGATATAAGATACTTTATAAGCTATAAAAAAGTGTTTAGAATTTTTATAATGGTGTAAATGGATGCTAGATTTGTGTATCAGTCTTATGGTTTTGACAAGGTAAGGAAGATGGATTTTAAAAGAAAATATAACAACTATGGAGAAAAGAAAATGATACTTCAATTATGAACATATTGTGGGAAGAAACATATAGGGAATTTTCTTAAGGGGGCTACTAAATTTTTTAAGCGTGGAAGGTAAGTTCATAGAGTGGATAAATGTCAAAGTGATGTGAGGATGTTAGATAATGATGCAAATAATGATAAATCCCCACAGAATGCACCTCCAACAATTCAGTGTTTCAATTTCATAGATATTTTCCATTATTCTAAAAAGTTCCCCAATCCAAGGACTAATGTGAATAATAAGCCACAAAAACCTCTGAAGACAAAGGACAAAGGGAAATCTTATGCGATCATAATGGATAAATTGAACCAATATAATTAAGAAATACTTATCCTTCCCTAATTAGTTAAAATTCTATTTAGTGATTAACCTATAATAATTCCTATAAAAGACTTATTGTTCATACCTTTTTAATATTTCATGATATTATCTTTCCCTACATGGATTATGGAATAATAAAATCACATTTTTTATTCTATTAGTATAAGGATAGACCCAAGTTTCTAATGAAAATGTTTTTTGTTTAAGATAAGATCTTATTTAAGGATTAAAGGGTGGATTATATTTTTAAGGGTTATAAGGTTAACCATTTATGGAAAGTTTATGTTAAAATGTATAGGAAGTATTTGAGTACTGAGTTTGTATTGAAAAACTTAGTTAAAATGCTATTTAGTGATTAACCTAATTTCAAGGATATCCATCTTATTTATTTTTTAAATTATATTACTATGTTTTTAGAAAAGTATATCATGTATGTTGGGTGACAACCAATCAAGTCTGGCATGGTTGTGGGTCTTGAACCCATCACTGAAGGATGACAAGGGTTTCACACCTACCACTGGCCTACACGATATCCAAGACAATGTGTAATTATTTTTTATGAATAATTATTAGCGATGAACCAATGCTATTACTTTTTATATTTATAGATTAATGTATTAACAAAATTTATTTACATTTAGAGATGACTAGTTATACTTTTCATTATTATATGGGCCTAAATATTTGATAAAAGTGTATTTTAGCAATTCAAACATCAAAGTTAATTTTTGGACATCCATTTCTTGAAGTAATGGATGAATTAGAAATAAGTAAAAGAAAAACTAACGAATGACATTTTGTTCATAGAAATATATCAAGTATTTATATTTACTTATATTTTTGGTGATTAATATAATTACTCAACGTTAGGATAATGATCAATTTTTTTCCAAATACCTTTTTTTAACAGATGGCCATTTAAATCATCACATATTTTAGACTTTGAGGCCCTTAAATTTTCTTGATCATTCACTTTTTTGTGATTGATGACATCAATCACTCCCTATAAATTTTTTTGTTTTTCCTCCATTTCAAATCCTTACACATAACCTATGTTCTGCTATATGGAAACCCAGTTATATGTTACTTTGGGTAACCATTACAGTTCCAACTTTACCTTTTTAAGGAAAGTTTTATTATTAATTTTTACGATGTGGGTTTCAATGAATGAAACTTTCAAGTATTAAACATGTGATAAAAAAGATTAATTTCGTGGGATAAATCCATTTTAACGGGGGTAGAATGTAACACCCAGATATTTTTTGAATTATTATTATTTTAATTAATTTAATCTTTTTGATATTTTTCATTTCACACAACACTGAAAATAATTTATTTTATATGTTTGGCTTACATTATACACAACACAAAGTTAATTATGCACTACCCAAAATATAAATTTTATCTTCATCTACATGAAACACTAAGGTTATCTTGCATTACATGCAATAATGACTTTCCATGATGGTTTGTGTAACACGCATGACTAAATTTTACCAAATAGTAATATATTATTAAAATATTATTATTTAACATAATAAGAAATAACCTAGACATTAAATTAGTAGTTATGAATATTATTAAATAATTTAGGAAAATATATGGTTTAAAAAATATAATATGAATTCATAGGTTACCAATTAATTATAAATGAATATGAAAACTTATTGAATAAAAAATAAATATTAATATTTGTATGGTAACAAAACTATTTTACCATATTAAATTAAATTAATTACCATTAGTGAGTGATATTAATATAATATATTTGTTATATATTCAATAAAATATTTTTTTCTATTTATCAATTATATTTTATAAATATAATATAAGAATAAACCTATTTTTAGGCTTAAAACGTATATTTCTATTAAGGCATTTTTACTAACTTTTAATGGAGAACCCATTTAAATGATTTTTTTGTAACTTTTATAGATTTAATATGTTAAAATAAACTTCAAATTTGAAATTGGAACATAATAATTAGGTTTGGTTAATTTGAAGTTATTTTTTTGTGAAGTTTCATTTTTAATGGATAGTGAAAAATACTGAATTTTAGTTCAAATCTGCTTTTTGATCTAATTTATTTATAAGGATAAATTATATTTTAAATTGGTTTAAAAGTTTAATTAGATAATTTTTTTATCAATTAATCCAATTTAGGTCATTGGAACCAATTTAACATTAAAATTGGATATGAAAACTTTATAAACGTTTGATCATTTTTACTTTAAAAACTTGCAGTGTCGTCCCATCATCAGGATTATTTTTAAAATAATTTCAGCCACTTATGTGATTATAATATTGAAAAATTGATTCCATATTTGGAATTAGAATAATTTATAATTTATAATAAGTTGAAATTTGTTTTTTACCAAAAATATTAGTAAATGTTATTAAAATTAATTACAACAATTAAGAGAAAAATTAGGTTAACAAAGTACTAAACCTTAAATTTATGACCCAAAATGACCTAGAAACATTTATAAAACCCATTTTATAGAAATTATTCGTAAATTAATATTCAATTCTTAATTTTGTTTGGTTTTTTATGACTTATGTATGTAAAAATGTGGGTAAACCTAACTTATTTTCAAAAATTCCACGTCTGTCCTTTCCCTTCACTATAAAAGGCCACCACCTCTCCCTCTCCCTCACACCTCTCAAAACACTTATGTTCAGCCAATATCTAACCAATAAAATTTAAAAAAATCCATATTTTCCTCATATAAGCCTCTCCTTGGGCATAAATCAATCCAAGTAATCCTTTTGGCACAAAATAAAAGGAGTTACCCAATTAAGAGGTAACGTCTTCTATTACGCTCATTTATTTTATTTTCTTTACCCACCCCCTCCAATATTTTTATTCCATGATTGTATAAAAAAATAGTATCTTAAATATAATATTATTTTTTAATGTTAATGGTTCCAACTAAACTTACACACACCTCCATATAATGGGTAACGAACAAACTGTTTACGTGTATGGTGAACTACCACCTCACAAAACGATGATTGTTCATTTTTCCTTACCGCCTCTCATGGTGGAAATTATAATGGAAAATATATTTATATAATTTATATATTATATTTATTATTTATTTAAGATTATTTAATCATTTTAAAACACATATCTTTATACATTCCATTTTTTGTTAATATGATAATTTCGTTTGAGGAAGTGTGGACTACCGCCCCCTCAAAGCGATGTGATTTGTTCACACACTACATGGAATGTATTAAGAATGGGTTTAGTGAAATTAGAGGATATATATGATATAATAATTCTAATGGAATAATGATATATATACATATATATACATATATTTCATATATTGTTTTCTTTTAATACGACAATAAAAACAGAAACAATGTTCATGTGTATAAACGACTTACTATCTCAATGAACTTTGTATTCTATTTCATACTTATATATTATATTGATTATAATAATACAAATATATTGTATATAAATGATATTTATATCATGTTTTAAATTATATAAATCATGAAATAAGTATAAGGACCAAATATATAACAAATTAAGACATATGTGAAAAAACAAAGCAAATATTACCCGAAGCTTAACCTTAACATGGAATTGTTAAAAAGTAAGTAATATAAAGTAATTATCAAACCATATATGGTATAATATATAATAATATTGTTTTGTGATATATTTATAATAAATTTATATTTATTATATAGGAGTTTTGAATGAGTATGATGAAAGTAAAGACACAAGGTAAGGTAATTTCATCTCACTTTTTATTTCCATGAGATACATGCTTTATTCGCCACCAATTCCTTTTGTGTGGTGTGAATAATTCATATGGATGTATTATATGATTATTTTAAATAAATTTATAGGTATTTACATATCTATTTTATGAAATTTATTTCATGGGATTTATGTTTCAAAAGTTTCCAATTCGGTAAAGTAATTTATCTCAATTTTCCTTCTTTGAGACACATTACATGTTATACACCTATATTTTTACATGAGGAATATATACTAACTTTGAAATATTATATCATAAATGTAATTATTTTCATTATATTATAATCTTAATTTTATTTTATTTTCTTACTTGTTGAGCATGGTTTAATGTTACCAAGTGGTAAAAGTTTATTAAAACAATCTATTCACTTTTTGAGATTATTTAGAGTTATGCTTTCTTTGATGAAATATTATGATCCATCTCTTAATAAATCTAATGAATTTTATTATACTATGGTTATTCATAATATATTCATGAATTATTACCATTTTTTAACTCTTTAGTACATAATATAGTTAAGAAGGTGTTTTTAAGAAATCCTGACTTTACCCTCTCTTTGGTTGAAAAATCTGTGTTCATTCAAATCCAAGTTTTCTAAAAAGGGGTTTCAATAAAATTCTTCTAAACTCATATGATCATTAAAATAAATTTTTACCCTTTTTTTATTTTACCAATGTTTCAAATTAATATTCTTATCACTTTCTAAATGAGACATTTTTCTAAACTTTTTACCATGCAAAGGGAATGTTCTTTTTACTTCGTATGACATGTATGGATTTACCCACCATCAATTATTTGAAGATTTATTTTCATATTTAAAAGTTTAATTTTTAATAAAAAATTTTAAAAGGATATTTTCAATGAAATGGTTTTCAAAAGTTTTAGATCTTTTGATAATTTTTCAAGGGAATTTTTTTTTCAAAAGGTTTTCAAGGTCCTCTACAAGTTTTCAAAGGAAAAAGGCTTTTAAAAAGTTCCCAATGATTACTTTATATGTTTTAAATTTTATTTTCATAAAAATGGTTTTAAAAAGTTTTTACATTATAAAGATAATTTTTCAAAGAAGAAAGTATATTTACCTCAAGAAATGTTTTCAAAATATCATTCAAAGTTATTTTCCTTCTAAGATAACATATGTTGATATTACTCATGACCTTCTTGGAAATGATTTATAGTTTCCATTAATATTATTTATTAAATGATTTATGTTTTTATGGAATTATTATTATTAAATCAATTTTATTTCCATAGGTTATATGGGTTTGAAACCTTATTCTTTTCATGGGTTATGATTTTATGTTTATAGACCCTATCACTTTTCATGGTTTTATATATGATGAATTTTTCACAGCACATGCATGTATGAATTCATTATGTGATGGGTGGTACATATACATCCATCCAATTAATTAGGTAATGATAAATGTTTTATAATATAAAAGGGTACATGGGAGGTCATCCCAATCCCGAAACAAGAGGGTACACGGGAGGATATCCCAAGTCTGAAACAAGAGGGTACATAGGAGGACATCCCAAGCCTGAAACAATAGGGTATATGGGAGGTAATCTCAATCCCGAAGAAAGTACATGGGTGATTAAACCAATACTAACATGTTAAAATGGACTTGGTATGCCACCTTCACATAGGTTTTTTATATTCTTATGTGTCTTTCACAATTCCAAGTCGTATTCTTATATTATGCTTTCATGGATCATGTTCTTAATTTCATTATCATTCATGTCTTATAAAATGAAAATATTTATTCCATGATTCATGTTTATGGTTTTTGATATGAAATGTATTTTCTTATAATGATCACGATCATTTTGTTATACACTTATGTTCATGATATTCTTACACATTTCCTTTATTTACCCTTTATGAGTATTTGAGCTCACCCCTTTCATGTGTTTCCCTTCCCTAGGTTATAAAGAAAGGGTTTTAACTATAAATACTAAGGGGGAGATCATCATGGGAAAATTGAAGATATTTTACTAAGGTAGAATATTTTTTTCCAAGTTTCCAAAGGTGTTAAACTAATACGGTCTTTGGGACTCTGTTTTTGTAATGTTTTATGTATTCCATAAAATAGATGTAATGTTAATGCATGAAAAGTGAAGGTCACTATACTTAAAATCATAGATAATATATTTAAATTTATTATAAATATATACAAGTGACATATTCATAATTATCATAAAATATAACATTTCCTTATAATTTTTAATTACCAATTTATAAATAATTCTCCATTTAAATCATTATTTAGGTGAAAACTGGTCTAATTTTCATGCATGTTTTGGTTTGATGGTTTTGGTCTATGAACCCCCATCATGGTTCCATATTCACAAAAAATCCCAATAATTTCATAAAAATAATATTTATTCATTATATAAACTTTTATAACCAAACATATTGGTCGGTGATGAAAAATGATTTACATCACTTCGTGGAGATAGTAGTATGTATGTAAGTATGAGTGATGTTTAGACTTTTTGATGGATGGAATGAAAGAAATGTAAATAGTAATTCTTATTTTTATAATGATTATTATATCATATTTATCATGTATATTAATTAAATATGTCTTTATTATCATCCATGTAAATGAGAATTTCAAAAGAATCACATTGTTTCGTGAAAGTTGTAGTCCACACGTATGCATGAGAGATGTTAATGGAAGGGTAAGATGGTAGATAATATATTATATATCCAGAATCATAATTATATTATATACATAATATATATATATTTAATTCATCTATATAATGATCCAAAACATACAGTGATGAAAAATAAAATACACTGCTTCATAGAGACGATAGTCCATATATAGTCATGTGCAATGTTTTTATTTTCCCCTAGAAACAAAGGAGATAAAAAAATATAAAATTAACATAAAAATAATTTAGTATAGTAAATATAAAAATTTTATCATGTTATGATGGTTATAGAATATTTTGAGGAGGTATAAGTAGAAAGAAACATAAAAAAGTTTTGTAAGAACATAAACCTCTTCTTTGAGAAACCTCCTTTGGATATCTTATTAAGGACCCTTTGATTTATATTTTATGAAGATCAAAATCAATAGAACATGTCTAGGGATTTTATAAGTGGTTTTTATAGTGTTTAGTTAAGATAATTCTCTTAATAAGGTGTAAAAAAGATAGTATAAAATGTTTCCTTTTATAAGTGAGAGGAGTGACACACTTGTAATTGTTATGAATATTAAAATATAATAAAAATAAAATCATGGGAAAACAGATCTAAATTAGATAAATTTTGAATATGTGATGGATAATATAGAAATATATTCATAGAATGGGATTTAGATAAGTTTTTTTTTCATTTTAACCCTTATCTCTTTAGCTTAACTCTCATTAACCCCAATGACCTTTACCGAAGTAATAGATTTTTACCTTGCTTACTATTCATAATGATAAACATGAAATTAGGATATTTAGATAATTTGTTCATCCTAATTTAAAATATATAAAAAACAAATCATATTAACTACAGTGGAAGAAACTCATTTTATAAATAAGTTTTCTAAATGCAATAAATCCCATTTTGTTTAGAAATATGTATTTTTATGTATAAAACATAATTTATTCTAATTACTTTCCAAGTAAATTTTTTTAAATGAATGATAATATATTTTATTGAATATATTACATAAAAATTTATTTAAAATAATTATTTGATATTAATTAATTCAATTTATTAAGATAAAATACATTACCCACAATAAAAACAGTTTTCCTAAAAACATCTCTCTTCACCTCTAAATGATTTTATCTTCAGTTATAACCAATTGATAATAAATGTATGAATGATTATTCATTTTTTTACATTTAATACCAATATATTTCATCAAAATCCTAGTTTATTAGCTGTCAATATATATATATATATAAATAAAATGCTTTAGAAAATTGATCTTTAAACATAAAATGATATTATTATTTTTGTAAACATTTGAAACCGAGTACTAATTTCTTAGGAATTAATAAATACTTTTTCAATAAGGAAATTTTGTCTACATAATTTTCATAATTTAGTTATTCCTATTCATACTCATTAATCTAGTGACTAGGTCATACTAGTCACATTTAATAATAATATTTCAATAGTGTATCATGGTTTGTTTAAGCTCTGTGTTTTGTGTAATAAAAGCTATCGAATAGATAAAATTTATTAAAATATAAATATATCATAAAATATATGGGTGAAAAAAATGTGAATTTTTAAATGGAACAAAACTATATGGGTTTTTATTTATTTTATTTTTTTGTATAATAATTTACTTTCACAATCTAAGTCACAATAATACTATACCTTCCACTAGTGATGATCCAATGGACTCCCCTTTAAACCCTATTAAAGCTTGTTATATAACATTAAAGTTCCACATATCATCTTAAGTCTTCCTCTAATTCTTGAAAATCCAATGTACCCCTACTAGTATTGAGTCATTAAATCATTTATTTCCCTTTAAGCTATATTTTATGGCATAAAACTCCAACATAAATTTTGAAAGACAAAATCCACCTGAATAGGTACTTCAAATAAGAATACATATTGGAAATGATATAATAAATTAACCCAGTGATGAAAATATAGTGAACCCATGATCCTATTAGGGGAAAAATAATCCAGTCTTCAAGAGATGAGCTAGTAAATTCACATCCCTATTTTAGATGATCCAATAGATCAATCCGCATGTAATGTTCCAATAAAACTATCTCCTTATGGGAGATGAGATTATAGATCAACATGCTAGCGATGATCCAGTTCAAATATATTATATTTGATAAAAACCCAATAATCCAATCTGTTGGTGATGAGCTAGTGAACCCATGTCCTTCACTACTATAAAACAGTCCCATAATAAAGCTAAAAATGGCCTTTATTAATGCTAGATAAGTGTTGACTACCAGAGCACGATTAAAAGACCTAGCCTTTTATCAATGCTATAAAAGATATGATAAATGGGTCTTTTATCAGGGAATTTAATAGTGCTCATAAAGGGACATACTATAGTGTTCTGTAATAACACACTACAGCACCAATGCAGTGTGCTATAACAGAACACTACAACACTACAAAGCAGCAAAATCAAGTACCAATATAGAATTTAACTAAAATTAAATTCACAACGCATATAAAAGAAAATAAAAACTCTATGTTATAGAAATTTCAAAAATTGGTTTATACAATTACATGAGTAAGTATAAATTATTACATACATTCAAAGACATCAATGTTTCTTTATCTTTTAACCCTGACCCTGACTCATGAAATTGCTAAAAAAACCACCCCTGGTTGAGAAAAATAACACACCTTAATGAGAAAAAATCTAATTATATTAATAATATAAATTAATAAATTAATCAAAAAGTTTTAATTTTAAACTAACTTTGATTCATACCAGGAACATTGTGTATCATGTCGAGTTGCAGTTGATTCTTTCACCTCACACCATTTCTTGTTCATCTTCAAGAATAATATCTTTGAAAAATTAACCAAATTATTATAAGATAATAATTATAAGGAAATTAATTAAGTAATAATATAAATAATGATGAGAAAAAAATCGAGGATTTTTTTCTTAGTTTTGGTGATGCGATGTGCATTTTAAACTAAAATAATACTTATATATTGAAAATACTAACTTGGAGTCATACTGGTCACATCATGCATCATATTGAGCTACAATTGATTCCTACACATCCCAAATGACTTACGGATCATTATCCTAAAGTATTAAAAAAATCTAAATATATTTTATCAGTTTTTGAGTATGTTACTCGTATTTTATAATAAAATGTAATTTTAAACTGGAAACACATACTTTGAGTCATACAAGTCACATCGTGTGTCAATTTGACATGAGCCTGCTTCCTACACATCAAAAATTACTTATGAATCATTTTTATAAATTATCAAGACAATATGAGTGAATTTTTTAAATTTTTAGTGAGTGATACTTTTTGGACTAAAATGTTAATTTTAAACTGAAAACGGACACTTTGAGTCATACTAGGAACATTGTGTATAATATTGATATGTGGATGATTCATACACATCAAAAATTAATAATGGATAATTTTTATAAAGTATCAAATTATTACTAATTCATGTTATTGGTTTTGAAATTTTTAGTTGTCTTTTTTACTATGATTAATGTCAATTTTAAATAAAAATATGCATTTTGAGTCATACCGGTCAAACTGTGGGTTGTATTGAGGTGTGGTTGATTCCTACATGTCACAAATGACATATGGATATTTTACTAATGTATAAAAAAATCTGAACGTGTTTGATTGGTTTTGAGTGTGTCGCTTTCTTTTTTACTAAATTTTATTTCATACTGGAAACACGCATTTTGAGTCATACCAGTCACGTCATGTGTTAGTTTGAAATGAGACTAATTCCCAAACATTAAAAATTACTTATTAATTTTTAAACTAAATTATAAAGACAATATGATCATGTTTTCTCATTTTTTAGTGAGTGAGGATTTTTGAACTAAAATATCAATTTTAAACTGATAACAAACACTTTGAGTCATAACGGGAACATCACATGTCAGATTAAGGAGAGTCTGATTTATAAATGTCTCAAAAAACTTATGGATCAGTTTACTAAAGTATAAAAATAATATGAATGCTTTTTCTCAGTTTTGAGCATGTCAGTTGTCATTTTTTACTAAAATTAATGTCAATTTAAAAAAAAGATGCACTAGGAGTTATATCGGTCACACTGTATGACGGATTGAGATCTAGAAAACATCCAAAATGACATATAGAACGTTTTCCTAATGTATAAAAGTAATCTAAATGTTTTTTTCTCATTTTGGAGTACATCACTGGTCTTTTTTACTAAAATGTAATTTTAAACTGTAAACACTCACTTTGAGTAATATTATTCATATCATGTGTCAGTTTGACATGAGAATAATTCCTACACATCGCAAATGACTTATGATTATTTTTCCAAAATTATCAAGAAAATATAGGTTCATTTTCTCATTTTTGAGTGAGTGACACTTTTTGATCTAAAATGTCTATTTTAAACTGATAATAGACACTTTGATTCATACAGGACAAATCGTTTATCGGATTGAGGTGAGGATGATTACCACATATCAAAAATGACTTATGGATCATTTTCCTAAATTATCAATACAATCTGAATGAATTACCTCATTTTTGTGTATGTTAATGTCAATTTTAAATAAAAAGATGCACTTTGAGTTATATCAATCACAACATACGTCAGATTGAGGTAAATTTGACTCCTATATGTCCCAAATTACATATGTCTCATTGTCTTAAATTATCAAGGAAATAAGAACTAGTTTTTTCAATTTTGAGTACGTCACTTGTCTTTTTTACTAAAATATCATTTTTAACTAGAAACATTCATTTTGAGTCATACCAGTCACATCGTGTCTCAGTTTGACATGATACTAATTCCTACATGTCACAAATGACTTATGAATCATTTTATTAAATTATCAAGACAATCCAAACATGTTTCCCTATTTTTAGTGATTGACACTTTTGAACTAAAATATTAATTTTAAACTAACAACAGACACTTTGATTCATACAAGGAATATCATCTACCATATTGATGTACGAATAATTCCTAGACATCAAAAATGATTTATGGATCATTGTTTTAAATTATCCAAAAAAATTGATTGTGTTTGGTCAGTTTTGAGTATGTTAGTTGTCTTTTTTACTAAAATTAATGTCAATTTTAAATATAAAGATGCACTTGAAGTCATACTGGTCAAACCGTGTGTCTGATTGAGGTGTGGATAATTCCTACCCATCCCAAATAACTTATGGATTATTGTCCTTAAGGATAAAAATAATATAAACTACTAATGTTACCATGATTTGTATTTCCCTTCTTTGTTGAACTACCAACACTACTTATTGAGTCAATGTTCTTAGCTGAAAAACCTTTCTCATTGTGGTGACTTCTCGTGATATAATAGGAATAAGAGCTTCCTTTACACTTTTTGTTTTCAACAATGAGAAATATTTTTGGATATGAACATCGACTAAATTTGTAGTGTTGGAAGTTCAATAAATAAATACAATTGAAAGCATGGTAACATTGTTAGAAAGAAACATGTTATCTCTTTTGTATCATGTTACAGATAGTAAAAAGAAAAATATTATTCCCCAAAACATCTGTGAAAAAACTAAAAAAGTATAATCTAAAAATTATATGGAAATTAACTTAAAAATAGTAGATAAAATGATGACAAAATAAATTATGTAGTATGAATTCACTTTTTTATGATGGTTGTATACATTCTTGACCTATTTCATTTTTTTCATTATCTAAATTGCATCCTTGAAGTCTAATATCCCATGAGTATCTTCAAAAAACCACCCCAACTCGAACAAAAAAATCCACCTGTATAAGAAAACAATTATTATGTGATTAATACTAAAAAGAAATAAATTAAATATAAATATGAAAAAATACATTAATTCTATAGATAATTATTTTACCGTGAAAAAAATAATATTGCCTCTATGATTGAGCAGAGATAGTGTTGTTACTCTTCCTGCAAAGGCAATAGAGGGAACTTGAAGGAAAGAGGTAAATTCCAACACTACAAGGGTGAAAAGGTTGGGATGGAGAAGAAGTCTATAGAAGTTTTTGTGTAGGAAGGAATGAAATATGGATAGAAATATTCTAATATAAACAATCTCTGTAAAGAATAATGAAAATTAAATTAACATTTTGTTATATAATTTTTTAGTAAAATAGAGAAATTATATCATAACATTACCTTTACATATTCCCAAAGGTTTTCCTTTGTCATAATCTATTCTTCTTCAGGATTAGTAACATCATCATGTGTAAAAGACACTATCTGTATGAGTAGTCAAAAATTTAATTTTGATTATGTTAATGCGGTAAAGATCAAATAATACTATGAGTAAAAACATAATATATTTTTAAAAAATCGTCTTCTCATTAAACTCTCATTATTGTTTTAATAGTTTTAGAGATTTGGATCCTCTACCGAGAATATAAATCCCACATTTGTGGTCCCCTATAATATAAAATACATTTTCTACATTAGGACCAGTATGAACTGATTGTGATCTCATAATGAAAGGGTAATCACCGATTGAATTTTCATCTCTCTCGATATTTGTTTTAGTCACCAGTAGGAAAATCGACCAATTCTTGGTTTCTGGATCTAAGAAATAAAATACTTTCAATGCTTTTGATGCCATTATGAACATATCATCTTTTTCACCTTCCACACTGAAATTCACTTTCATGAATCCCATTTTATAAACTTTCACTTCATTCCTATTATCAACCCATTTTCAAGGGAAAATCAGCACTTGAAATGTTGTATAATCCAACTCATATATCTATTTGATAATTCCAAAATATGACATATTTTCATAAATTGGATTTCAATAATTGGAAATAGATATGTGCATCACTTACCCCTCAATCTTAACTCTACTATTTTTCATTGTATTTTAATCATCATTTTCTTTTTTATATAATTTATAACCATTTATTACAAAACCAGTGTAAAATGTGAAATTTTCATTTGTTCCCCTGGCTAGTCATCGAAGTCGTTCAACAATTGAATTCATATTTTTGGATAACTCCTTATAAATTTGATCTCATAAAAATCCTATAAACTATTGATTATGTGTATTTAACATCCATACTTCAACCCTTGATGGATTCAAATCTCAAATAATTTCCTTATGGGATTTAATGTATGGATCAAAATATTCACTATTATGTAAAATGTAAAGTTGTTCTTACTCCTACTCTATGAAGGTAATTTTAATAATGTCACTTCTAGAAATCCCTTCACCCATAAGGAATATTTTGTGATAATACATTAGGAGATTATTGCTATTAATATCTGATAGATAACTAGTACAAAATTCAATAGCTTCCTCAACAATATAACGTTCTGTAATAAAACTTCTTAGGTGAATTCTATTATTGACATATCCTTTCAAAATATTTATATACCATTCAATGGGGTACATCCATTTTTAATGGACATGACCACATAGTTAAACCTATTTAACCAAGTGAACCCTCAAGTGGACCATTATATCAAAGAACAATGGTGATACAAACATCTCTAATTCATAGAATATAACTACAACCTCTTTATTCATGATTGAAAACATCATCGGGTCTATAACTTTACTGCATATGGATTTGAAAAAGAAGAAGAGTCTAGTTAATGTATACCATAAATTTCTAGATAGAACGCAATCAGAAGAAACATGTATCAAATATTGTATCAAAACATGACGGTCATGTGATTTTAGTCCCTATAACTTCAAATTATTCATTGACATGAAATTCTGGATATTTTTTGAATACCCCTCTAGAACTTTTACAATATTAAGGAAAATAAAAAATTCCAATTTTTCATATCTTGATAGAGTGTAAACTATTATAGGAAGATAAGTCTTCCCTTTACCTTTCATCAGTGTTAACTCTTACCTTATCCCCATGTCAACCATTTCTAACCTAACCTTGATTTTATCTTTCATTTTTCTAGCAACTTTTAGTAACATTCCAATAAAACTATGAAATATATTTTTTTATACATACATGGAATCAAGAAAATTTCTGACCTACAAATAATTCCAATATGGTAATTCAATGAAAATTGATCTCTTCTTCCAACATGATTTCATAAGGTTTTCCAAAAATAGTTTACTGAAAACAATGTCAATATCTTTTACTTTATTTAATAGTTGATCACCCATTAGTGTAGACAGTTTTGTACCTTGTTTGATATTCCCATCGAATACAGTCATCCAATATTGGTATCTATGTCACTGAGGTAAAAAATTATGATGTCCTATAAATGCGGTCTTCGAGGTGTTGTAATAGTGGATTCCCTATACCTAACTATATAGTACTTTAGATTACCATATCATGTGTACATTTATATATATATGATGTATACTTACCATTATAGTTTAGATATTTCTACATACACTATTTGAATGGTAATTTTCGTAGATTAATTATCATATCAAAATGTTATAGAAAATCCCAGACAATAATGAGAACCTCAAGATAATATAACATCAATATTAAACAAAGGTAATGTGGTCTAGATACATCTTACTGACTGAACATGATATATGTTTGAATATCAGGTGATGGGGGCTCATATGTACCAAGAATTATTCTCATGAAGTTCATATTTAGTGATCTCTCATAGTGAGATCATGAGGACGGACCCTCCAATGAGAACACCATGTGTTTTGGGTGACATTGGTTATTACAATCTATAGAAATGTGTATTGGTCCCCTGAATTGATATAATTATCAATGTGTATCATTTGATCACGTACTTTTATACAAGGAGAAAACCATGAAAATGAAGTCGAGGTGAGGTATTTTTTGTTGGGCATGTCATTGATGGAATGACATTAGTTGAATGATCAAGATAGGATTTTTCACTTCTGAGTTGAGGGAGAGATTTCTCAGGCTTGGTTGATCAGAATTGTGGTACCTTCATAAATCCATGGCCATGGTAGTTGAAGGAAAATTCATCCGGTTAGATCGGCAAATAATAAAGCAAGAGAGGATGATGACACAAGTGTGTGTCCTGCTTTATGAGATATTGTATTAAAAAGATATTATACTACACATTGTGTATTCGTAGGTTTGTTTTCATTACTATGACTTTTACTTCTCTCTTTAGGGGCCTAATGGGTTGTTATATGCTGCTCTTGGTATGTGAATGTTATTCACTGCTATTAAGATAAGGTCCTAGAGGGACAAAAACAATATCACATTCAAGAATCTATCCTATTCTGTTGAATATGAGTATAGGACACGGTGAACCCCACCACGGGGTCTGAGTATTATCCATGTTCTATCAATCACCAAAAAATAAATAAATTCATTATTATTCAAGTAAAGAGTAGTTGGGTTGAATTTATTTGTTACATTTATTTACAAGTGATTATGTAAATACAAGGATTAATATTATACAAACGAATATTTATTTAATATTATAGATTCATTTAATATTATCAGAATTTAAGAGTTGATTTAATTGATTGGTTTTATCATGTAATATATTTATTAGTATGTCATAGTTATTTTGACATAATTGATTATTTATATCACTTATTTAGTGGATGTTCAATACATCGAGGTTGGGGAGCCCTAACCGGGTATTGTGAATATCCACTATATAAGTAGAGAGAAGCTAAACTCAAAGTATTAATTCACTTTTTTTGAATTGAGAGCCTCTCTCTCATCCTGAATCATAGAGAGATAATTTCTCAATCCAATAGTATAATCTAATTTTTCCTTCACACATTGAAGGAAAAGGATCATAGTGATCATTGTTGCGTCGAACTGATCATTGTTGCATTGAAGTGATCGTCAAAGCTCCATGCTAGTACTAAGAATCTGATGAACAGTATACATGAAGATTCGAGAAGCATGCATCGATGATCTAGAGGGTTTCAACAATGGTTCCTTAGTGTAATGAACATTGATAACATGCAAAAAATGTGCACAAATCAAATCAGAATGTGGTAATAATTTGTTTTATTTATTATTCTATGATTAAACACATAAAATACATGGAATATACTGAGGATGGATCATTAGAGATGATGAAATTTTATTACTCTAGTGATTGATATTTTTTTAAATCCCTAACACATCGACTTCTGTTGTGTTCCCTGATACCTTTAACTTGTATTAGAGTGATCATGTGGTTTTTATGTGTAAATTAAGTTATTTTTCTATAAATTTTAATTATATGGTATTAAAATGTCTCCAAAAAATCTGATCGTGCATCAATCTGATTTTGAATGGACAAGTTATGGCTATCTAAAAAAATTATGGATCAAAATAGTGTTTTTTAGAGTTAAGTTTTTTAGATAATTTTATGTTTTTGAAGAACACTTAAGTAATTTGAATATGTTATATTTTTGTTTTTTCCATTGGTTTTTGTGGATATAATAAAATATTGATCATTATCATTATTTTATTACCATAATAATTATTATTATCATATTAAAAGTTTCTTTAATGATCCAGTCGATTTTAAAGGATCCTTCATGATTATGTTAAAAAAATTGGCATGAAATATTAACTAAGTGAACAATGAAATTAAATTCATATCTTCCTATGGAATATTTTTTTCTTTTTAGGCCATAGAATCATGACTTTTTTACCCCGTTGACTCCCTCCTATATGGTTTGAGTGTGATCTAGATTGACCTATGTGGCCCTCCTCTCCTGTGGATACCAAGGTGGTGGAACCCCTATTCATACCACCCTAGATCATGGGCGAACCCTAGCTTCCCCAACATAGTTATTGAGTACACCTTCCACTTCCCCAAGACCTAGTTCTCCGGTGGCTCACCACCTTCTTGATAAAACCCAATAACCTGCCACCCAACACTCTGCAGCTACACCGTGAGCCACATATCATGGATTAGGATCCTTCCATAACTCCTTACACCACACATCTCCACTGACAATATGAGGTTGAGCCATTGTGCCACACTGTCAGCATCTCGTGCTAGGTTTTCTTCTGTTGCTAGTTTCCGCCAGACCCAACCCTCTGCACAGGTGTTTCTAGCCAGAACTTGGCTATCGCCATCACTGCTAAGACCCGAACGACCACCATGCTTCCCACACAAACGATTCTACCACCTCCCCATGTCTAGACTCGCCCCCTCATCCCATCAACCACATTCCACCATGACGTTAATCTCCCTACCATCATTTATAGTACAATCAGACACTTTCCACATATGAGGTACCCTTGACATGGGTCCATCCAAACCCAATCATCCCCGTTATATGCTGATCAAGGTCTTCTCGACCCAGAACAGGTCTGGTAAAGCCTTCCTGGATTGTAATATCCTTTCACAGGGTTTTCTAGTCCTAAATGGGTCAGTGGGGCTACGATCCAATTTACTAAGGATTTAGGTGGGGTTTTGAGGCTCGGTTGAAATTAATAATCAATATTTATTTTATTTATTTTATTTTATTTTATTTTATTTTTATATTTAATTAAATAAAATTAATTTTGGTTTTAAAATTTTACGATATGAACTATTAATTTAATCTGAGTTGAAAATTAAATTAATTATTTCAACTTAATTTTTGGATTTAAAATTAAATTAAACATGGAACTGAATAAAATAAATTATTTGAATTTATTTAAGTCCATTTAATTTATTTCAATACCCCCATACTTTTAAATTTATCACAATTTAATTTTATTGTGTGCTTATTCATTTATATCGACTGGTCTTGAGCTAGTGACCGACCCATGTGTGTCTGGATTTAAATTATCTAATTATTTATTTATTGTGTGCAATGATTGTAATAGATAGGTAATTAAATGACATTTTGTGAATCATCTTAATTTTATTGAAATATGTATAAGGTCATGTGTGTTCAATGCACTTGTTGTACATTTTACCCCTGGAACCCCTCTCTTGCGTGCGAGTATATTTGTACATAGATGATGATGCTTTAAGACGTAGACCCCACTAAGTTAAGGCGGTACTCCAGATGAGATTCAAATACATTGGATCAGGAGAAAGATGCACTACTAGTCAGGACCCTAATCAAGTATGAAATCCCATATATCAATCATATTTAGATTCTCAAGACAATTCGGGTTGATTTATTTCCTTTATGAATTGTTGGTTATTTTATGCAAGTGCATGATTATTGTGTGATCACATAAAAAAATAAACAAGATAAAATGAATAAAGATGTGATGTTTTTTCTATTGTATAATCAGTTGTGAGTACGAAAACATAGATTGAACATATTTAATATAAATGGATTAAATCAGACAACAAATCATAAAAATCCCTCAAAGATATATTAAGTCCCAATGCTTTCCATTGCTCACATTTGAACAAAATCGGGTGTTCGGGGTGCTCGTCAGTCATAGTTGAGAGTGCTTCTCACTAAAGGGGAGTTCTCATGAGAGTATTGGGTCAAATAAACTAATTTTGGTAGTAAAGGATTATCTATATCTAACTTTTTATCACTTTATGTGAAAAGAGTTGAGAAAATCATGTTATAATTTCAATAAGTCGGGACTTTACTCAATAGATCAAGGAACCGCTAGATAACGTGGTTGGCCAGTCAAACGCCTAAACTGAACCCTCAAAATAGTGGTGTATCCAAATATTGTAGAATATTAGGGGAGGTACAAGGATCCTTACCACTCGAATACTCAAGAGATAGAGTATTCCAATTATAGCATATATATTTCCTATAATTTGAAAAAAATAGTGGGTGAAATTTAGTGATTTAAATAATCAATAATGTCTAAATCGGTAAAAAAGTTAAAAATTAATAATATTATAGATTTTTTTATAAAATGGGATGTTATACCACATGATAAACTATAATAAATATTGGAAAAAGTAAATATCCAAACTAGCATGAGTTTCCAAGTGTTTCACAAACGCTTGTGCACACTACTATGATATCAGAAATTCCATGTGCTTGTGTCTCTATACATGATATGTCACCTCAGTTAGAGAGAGTGTAAAAATTACTTATAGCAGACTCATTTAGGAATAATATGATGGTTATTTCATAATACAATCATCAATTTTCAATTTTAGTTGTTGTTACAACATTGGGACATGGATGATATTACATGTAGTCTTATCTCTGTGAAGTTTACTAGGAGAAATTGAAGTAAGATTTGAATGGGTGATCAATTACATAGGATTTTTGTATATATTAAATAAGGATCATATTCTTTCAAGGAATCCCACTCTTACATATAATTACTCTAGTTTTGTTTAAGGTTATAAAATGAACAGGATTTAGTAAACTCTTCATTACCTATTTAGGTTAGGTTCTTCAAGTAAGTAAGAATATAAAAGATATATTAATATTTAATTATTATAATGAACAAATTGAAAGGAAAATAAAAAATTCTAGTGAAAATTGTAACGCCAAAGAAACATTCATAACATCCTTCAATGAAATGAGCTGGGAAATAAACAAGAGGTTAATTGCATTGCATATCGTAAAATAAAAATATGGAAGTTTAATTTCATTAAACTGAATTAATAAAGAAATTTATCAGCTTCTTCTCTATAAATATTCATCAATATAAAATTAATGTTTTCGATCTCACTTCTTGGGTATTAAATACAATATGTGTGTCACATATGCGTATTTAAATACAATAACTAAGTATGTATAGAAATATTATTTTAAGTAAGGTTTATTGTCCAAGCGGTTGGGCAAGGGTGATTCCTATGTCAGCGGTGAGAAGTGCACTACTTCTATATTTCCAAGTGAATGATTATTGTAAAACTATTATTGATCATAAACAAAACATTTATCTCACATTCCCATTGGAAATAAGGAGACATTATTCCTTGTTTAGGAATGAATGTTGTTTATGGTGTTCAATACTCAATCAATAGTTCAATGATATATAAATCATAGGAAATATTTGATGAATATAAAATGTAATACTTATTTACCTATTTGTGGAAAGATAATATTTTCCAAGAAAAACTAAAAATACACATCTAATATATAAACATTACAGTATTTAGACTCAATCGAGCTAAAACCCATTGGTATTATTGACGCATATACTTAGTTTTAGACAATGAAACCTTTAGAAATAAAGGTAAGTCACAAGGATTTTGAAATTATTTAAACAAGTGAGAATGAACTATTTCATGGGTAAGTAGAGGTAAAACTACTTCATTATATTCCATTAAGTTACTAATGAATATAAAATTGAAGTATGTAATTTTCATGGAAAAAATATATGAGTTGTTTCGGGCCGTCATGTTGAAGAATATCTTGACCAAGAAATCATTGATCGATATAATTTAGCATAGAGTAATTACTAAATGTATATTACCTTATCTACATCATAAAATTTATGTTAATATGAAAGATCAATGATGAAGTCTTACATTTTAACATTGATCAAAAATTTAGTGTAGATCAATTCCTAAATAAATGTTTTAGACATTAGAGTTATGATGTAAGGAGTATCAATGTTTCAACTTACAGAAAATTATATTATATTTCATGAATTTCTTCACAAATAACAATGATATCCCATAACCATATGCCAAATATAATGACACATGGATATCATATAATTCATAATATTATGGAAATCCATAATGTCATAAGACATGTTTAGATACAAAGAGTTTGTTAAGATATAAACAAACTTGCATCAAGTTAAACACATTATACATATATGTAACTATACTAATGGTTTCTTGGGATATTACATAAATCCATAAGATATAGAACTAGTAGTCAAGTGATAAACTACATTTCTATAAAAGGGTGGATGTCTCTACTTGAGATAGGGGGATATTGATTTACTTGGTTTTAGTTAATGCTAGAGGTGAAAATATAGTTGGAATAAGAACTAGTTCCACAAGTACATGTGGAGAAAGAATGTTACAGAGACACATACTGCATATGAAGGATAAAACCATAGTGATTGTTTTAAATTCACCATGGTTGGTGATATACTATTCATTGAAAATAATAATTCATACAAGTAGGTAGTATATGTAAATTATCTAATATTGACAAGATCAATTAAAATTCTATAATGTATTCTATGTATCGAAGTGAAAAGGGTCTTATAAACTGAATAATGTGGTGGGTATTCAAGTGAGATGATATATGAATAGAACAAGCATAGTACTATTAAGGCTTAATTGGTTAAACCAAATATTTATACCTAATTTTATTAGAATTTTACATGTCATAGCCAACTTCTATTATCAATTTATTAATAATTGTATATGATCACCAATCAGGGAAAGTGTCTATATGACGCAACTAGAAAGGGATGGTCTTGTCACTAAATGTTAATAAAGGTTGCAAGTTACTAAAATATAATTTAGGATTGAATTAAGAAACAAGATCATAGAGTATTAATTTAGAATGAATATTTTCCATGTTTCTACCAATGGTTGGTGGGATCACCACTATTTTCTAAGAGAAATTTATTCAACAACATATGGAAAATAAGTATTAGTCTTCAAGTTAGTTAAGGACATGATAAATTAATTCTCCAGTGATTGAATTAAATTAGAAACCTACGTTTTAGGGAACAATATCTACTCAGGTAGATCTAAAGTTTTCTTGGACCTAGTCAATCATATATATTATGACATGACATTGAAAAAATATAAGTTGGAATAATTCAAGAGAAGAATGTTTTCCAGTGTCATATGGAATAATCTCTTCATGCTGACATGTTCGGGATATCAGAGGAGATTAAATTGGTGATTTGAGTACCATATGCTTCCACAATGGATCAATCATTTATTCCATGACATGTATAAGAAATGATATTTCCCCCATATAATTTATAGTAGTAAAATATCATTTATTTCTAGGAGAACTATGATTAATGAAGATATAACTATTTTATTGTACTTCAGTAAGTAAAAAATATTTGTACCTAGTAAAGGGTGAAGAAAATATACTATTTTTTTAGGGGACACAAACTATTATTCATTAGATCATTGTGGTCTCATATCATAATTAGTCTAAGATAATGAGTGAGACAAGATCATACAAGAAAGTAATATCCATAGATACAAATACCGAGTAAATTGTAGCTTCTGAGGTAGTTAAGATGTAGTTAAATGAAATGATCTGCTCTAGTTCTTGGAATCACACCTAATAAGTAAAGTATTACCATAATGTAAATTTTGATATTTTTACTATCCAAGATATCAAATTTTGATAGTGGAAAAAGATACATACTCAAAGATAACATATCTTGAGAAGTTTTACTCACAGAGATAAGGTTGCATATAGCAAAATTTCCACACTGAGTATACATGGAAGACCCAACTTCTAAAGTCGTGACTCAGTAGAAACATGATTTTGATCATGAGAGAGCTAACAAGGTTGGTTAGCAAGTTGTCTCTAGTGCAGGTGGGAGTGTTGTAATAATGGATGTCATATACCCAATTATACAATACTTTTGATTACCATATCATGTGTACATGTAGATATATATGATGTGTACATACCATTATAATGTATAAAATTTTGTTTCCACTATTTAAATGGAAATTTCCATAGATTAATTTTCATATCAAAAAGGTTATAGCAGATCTCAAACTATAGTGAGAACCTAGAGATACTAGGAAATTAATCTTAAACAAAGGTCTTGTGGTCTAGATACATCTTACTGACCAGACACGGTAGATGTTTGACTATCAGTTGTTGGGGGCTCATAATTATTGAGACTTCTTCTCATGAAGTTATCACTTAGTGATTGCTAGTAGTGAGATCATGAGGAAAGACCCACCAATGGGAACACCACAAGTTTTGGGAATCATTGGTTGTTCTTATCTATGTAAATGTGTATTGGCCTCCTAACTTAATATCACTATCAATGTGTCCCATTTGATCACATACTTTCATACAAGGTGAAAACCATGATAATGAAGTTGTGGTGAGGTGGTTTGTGTTGGGTGTGTCATTAGTGGAATGAAATTGGTTGAATGATCAAGATAGGATTTGTTACTTTTGAGTTTAGGAAGAGATATCTCAGGCCTAGTTGATCAGGATGATAGTACCTTTATAAATTCATGGCCATGGTAGTCTAAGGTAAATCCGAATAGTTATATCAACAAATAATAAAGAAAGATATGGCGATGAAATAAGTGTGTGTCTTTCTTATAAGATATTGCATGATAAAGATATTATGTTACACAGTGTGTGTTGGTAGGTTGGTTGTCATTGCTATGAATTTTACTTCTCTATTTAGGGGTATTTATGGGTTACTAGATTTTTCTCTTGATTTGTGAATATTATTCACTGCTATTGAGATAAGGTCCTAGAGGGTCACACACATATCACATTTGAGAATCTATCCTATTCTGTTGAATAGGAATATAGAAAATGGTGGAACCCACCACGGGGTCTGAGTATTATCCATTTTATATCGAACACCAATAAATAAATAAATTCATTATTATTCAAGTAAATAATAATTGGGTTGAATTTATTTCCTACATGTATGTAGGGTCCTGAAAATTACGCAAGGGGGAAATCCAATCACCCTAAGACTTGGAAATAGACCAAACCGGTCCGCGCACCAGCTCCCAGCAACAGTACGCGGCCGATTCGGCGGATCTCCCTCCCGCAATTCTGTGGACCAGCGTTGTCCACGAAATAGAGGCAGGGAGCCTCCGCGGGCGCGAAGCAGGATGGGAGCCAGGCCAGTCCACCGACACAAACTGCCCCAACTACGAACCACTTCAACCAGCCACGAACCGCATCAACCGGCCCCGGCCACATCCACTGTCGTTCATGGAATGGAGGTGGAACACTGTATGGCCGCGAATCACCCCTCGAACCGACTTGGTTCGCGGGTAAGGTGCACCCCCTGTGAGTTGTGTATTGACCAAGTCACCCATAAACTGGTTATCCAGTCATGGGCCTCCACCAAAGGTGCCGCATGACTATAGATACACCTCTTTCCCCCCTCTATAAAATCAGATCGATGGGGAGAGGAAGATATGAGGGAGGGATAAAGAAAGGAGGGGAAGGACAGGTGAAAACCCGTGGGGAGAAGCTAGAGAAATCTCTCCTAGAGGTCCGCGACCATCCGTGGACCCCATATTGTCCGCGGATGCACTCTTCCGCATAGGGGAGAAACCAGTCTGCGAACCACATACGGCCAGCTCCTCCGCGGCCAGTCCATAGCGGCCATATCCTTCGTGGACGGCCACCCAGTCCACGGACCAGTGTAGTTCATGATATGGAGGCGGAAACCCCTCCACGAGTGCGAAGTAGGACGGGCGCCAGCCCCTTTGCAGACGCCCTTCGTGGCCATTTCCTTCTCGTCCGTCTCACCTGCGGACAACCTCCTTCATGGACAACATCCTTCGCGGAAAGCCTCCATCATGGACGGCCATCTCATCTGTGGACAGCCTCCTTCACGACCTAGTCCTTCACGGCCTACTCCCTCGCGGCCATCTCCTCCGCGGACACCCTTCGCGGACAAATAGACCGTGAACCACATACGGCCAGTCCTTCGCGGCCGACACCTCATGGCCAGATCCTTGCAGAAAACCCCATGCACTCATTGGTCCATACCGCGGGGGCGCCCACTTAGGGTCAGTGCCGGGCTGCAGTCCCGGCCCTCTGGGCTGGTTCTTTTGCTACCATCACTGACCCCCATGAAAAATGGAGAGTCGCACCACAAACTTTTCTGGCCGGGTCAACAATATTTTACATTTCACCCTTGTGCCCCTCCAACATTCATCCTATACATTTCATGACTCTAGATACTCCTCACGACTCTCCTATAACCCCATTACCTAGACCCTTTAGCTAGGTTCATCTAGAAAGGGCCTCCCTTGAGTAAGTCCCTCACCAACCATTGCTAGGTATCTCATACCTAGTCATCCTGACCACATGATGCTAAAATGTATGGCCATCATCCTATCCATATGATGTTAAACTATATGGAAATAGTCCTCTCTACATGACTATAAACTATAGCATCCCCTATCATTTAATAATTGGATGCCTCTTGCTCCATGCAAGAGATGCCTTATGCCATGATCACAGTGGCATAATTTCAAGAGCGTTGGAATCCATTCAAACATTTCATCACTCCACCCCACGCTTTGCGTGTCCTTTATTTGGATCTTCATCCTCTTTATTGTCTTAAGGGACCCCCTAATGGCCTGGTCCCATGCCGCATCGGCACACCTACCATCCTGGGCCAATGCCCCGGAAGACTTTGGACAACACTTCGAGATAGGTCCTGTGTTTCAAACACAATCAGCAGTCGACCCTCATTTGGTCGTCCCCATTTCAGGCTAACGTGACATGAATATTGTGTTTCGAACATGGTCAACAGTTATCCTCCATCACCATGCCACCCTCATTGTGTTCCGAATTTCGGGCATGTGATTCACACCTTTCATCTCCCTTTGTTTGGACTGATTCCAATGCCCTTGGCGTTATCCCGCTTGTGCATTTGTGCATAGGTGTAGGACTCAATTATATTCCTCAACCCACCATAGGGTTGGGATGCCCTCATGAACAGACATGAGGAAGAAATTATGGGCGTCCATCTCGGAGTAAGCCATGATTTCATGGGCCTCCCCCATGCATAAGCCCCACTCCACTTCTTACAGACTCACCTTTCGCGACATGATCCTCTGGTCCCTGCTGCCTCTTGTTTCTCACACCGAGCATGACTCGCGTGGGCTTAGAGTAAGAATCAACCATGAAATCCTATTATGGGCCTCCTTAGAGTGTAAGCCCCAATCCATCTCCCTGGGCCTCCTCAGAGTGTAAGCCCCAATCCATCTCCCTGGGCCTCCTCAGAGTGTAAGCCCAAATCCATCACCATAGGCCTCCTCAGAGTGTAAGCCCCAATCCATCGCCCTGGGATACCTTAGAGCATAAGTCCCAATCCATGCGAACTACAAGGACTTTGATTCCCTACCACAGGGATACGTAGGAAACCTCCATGAGGTTCAAGCCCGATCATCAACGAACCCCCGAGTCCACCTTCACGTCGGTTCTCCGACACCCTGATTCGAACTACATGGACTTTGATCCCTGCCCCCTAGGCAGGGTACGTAGGAAGCCTCCATGAGGTTCCATCCCAACAACTAGTTGATCTGACTATCTTCACATCGGTTCACCGAGCTTCTCCTAGCACCGTCTCAATGAGTCCAGACTCCTCAGGATCATTAATCCAACGAGGGATGGAAAACCTCGGGCATAAATGATTTTGAACCCCCTGTGTCCAGTTGACCATTACCCACCAGGGTTAAATCCGGGGATACTATGTTAGGGTATAAACCAAAGATTTGAGAACATATGAATACGTCTTAAATCTATAAGAGAGTCCCGGAACATGAAATAATTCCCCCCAAAAGGGTGTGATGAGCCCGACTTCCCATCCTCTTGACCAATGTGAGTTATTAAGCATCGCTGGTCAGACCATCCGGTGAACGCCTACCTTTGGAAAGCAGTTCCATCCATCATCGGATACAGAGCTGTTGGGTGTTTCGAGGCCGAAACCATGAAACAAAAATGGTGAACCCGACATGAATCTTTAACCAAGCATGACAGATTTAACTTAATCCCACCCTGTGCCCCCTTTTACTCACAAGGAGGGCCAAGCAAGGTCATTAACTACTCATGGGATCATGATATGCTGCTTTGACTGGTTTTCTGCTTGTATTTGTTAAAATGATTTACAGGTACCTTTATAACTCCCTTCGATCCAATGGCGTCCCGAAGGAACTCACAAGTGTGTGCTTCCAATAACACAACGACTGGATGTCCTCACCTACAGAGGACCCCGTCACCCACCCAGCGTCTTCAACACTGGGTATCAGACGCGCTGATCCGAGAGTACCACGTGAACGGTACTCTCCCAATGGTGGAGGCAGCCATGCACGCCCTCCAATCTGCCAGAACTCGTTGGTCGCCTGCCCAGCAGCGGCCGCAAAGGCAAATCCAGACAGCCCCTGTTGTTGTCTCCAACCGTTTCAGGATTCTATCCCCGAAACGGGACAATGTGTACCTCCCTTATCTTAGGGAGGCAGATGAGGTCGATGTTGAGGGCTTCATCCCCACCAAACGGGGGTTCCGCTCCAAGGCCCCCGCTGGAAGACATAATCGCGGTAACGCCGCGATTCAACATCCTCGTGCTGAGGAGGATGTCTCCCTGAGGATTCATGCCCATGCTCCCTGAGCTCCAGCCCCTCGGACCGCCCAACGAGGGCGGCAGACGTACAATCAGGGACCGGTCATCACCCCGGTCCTTGAGGAGGAGCTCCGCTTCCCAGCCACGGAGACGTACCATGAGCAGGCACCTACAACTGTTCACTCCTCCCGAGCCTGCCATCCAGACATGGTGGCATCATAAAAGCCGACACGCATCCCCTCTGAGCTCCATCAAGCCCATCGCTCACATAGGACGGCACTTACCAGGCAGGAACCTCTCCCTACTCAGGGTTGTGAAGCCCACCAACTTGACGTGGTGGCGACCCGGCACCTGTAGGACCAGCTCCTAGTAGATTCTTCTGAAGCCCTACATCCTGATATGGTGGCGATCGACAAAGCCCGCCACCCAGATGTGGAGTAAAATCATAGGCGGGCACGTCTCCCCTCCAACAAAGGCCACCGACTCAATATGGTGGGAAACCAATATATGCAGGGCCAGCTCCCTGCAAATGTAAGTAAAGTCCGCCATCCCAAAATGGCGGAAAACGGAAAGATAAACCTACATATCCCAGTACAGGGGAATATTCATTCACCTGCCCCGACACAAGAGAATTGTCAGTACCCACTGACCACCGGAGGACCGGAGCAGGATATTCCTACTCCGATACCGGAATGGGCCTTCATACCCGTTCCAGCCAAATATGTCTCTCTACATATCCTAGAAATGATGGAGGAGCAAGTATCGATCCCAGATCATATCTTGTAGACATTCCAGAATGTAATTGTATCAGCAGCAACAACAAGGACTCGGGCCCTTGAGCCCATCTCCCCAATTGAGGTGACTCATCTAAGAGACGAGGTATCCACCTCAGAGTAGATCTGTATCCCTGATTCTGCCTAGGAGGGTCGTTGGCCATATTTCGCGATGCAAGGGAAACCGGATCGAGCAGCTTCACTCGTTCCAACTGGGGGACACCCATCCATCATGGTGGATGCTCCAGAGTAGGCATATATCCCTGCTAAAAGTAAAGATGTTCGTCGGCGTATCCTGGTAGCATCACGGGACCCAATTATACAGGGACCCAAAGGTGAAGGCCATTTTCAACAGCAGACGGTCCCCGCTGCCCGCAAAAGAGCACCCCGAACGCGCCAAAGGCAACCAGAAAATAAAGAGGGAGTTCATGACTTCACTCTGCTGGAAGCTAGGGTTCCCAACGCCGCTAAGAACACATCGCAGGCTTAGAACCCTGCCCACCCATTACCATATTATGGTAGTGGCAGTAGCAGTTGCAAAGGTCCTCCCCACAATGTTGCTACCAGCAGCTCTAAAGGTCCTCCCCAGAGCACCCATGGGGGCCTCCCCCGCGGGCGTATAACGATCAATCATGAGAGCTCCTATTTTGATGTGAGTCACGGAAACCCTCCACGTGGCCAGAAGATTGAGCAGCAAGAAGGTCCTCCACTTTCTGTGGTCCACCCTGAAGGTCCTCCCTGGGGTATACACTACAATCACTCTCCATGCAGTGGGACCACAGATTATGATAGTAGTCCTCACTATCATAGTTGTAACTATGGAGGACCTACCCGCAGTGATGTCTCATCACGACAAGAAGGCCCTCCCCTTGTCGTGGCCTTCCCTGAAGGTCCTCCCTAGGGTTACATTGCAACGAAACTCCACACATCCAGGCATCAGATCACAGTGGTAGTCCTCGCCACCCTAATAACAAAGGTCCTCTCCATAGAGACGTCAAGCAATGAGAAGGCCCTCCCCTAGTTGCGGTATATTCTGGAGGCCCTCCCTAGGATGTATCCCACATATATTCTACCTGCGGCAGTAGTAATGGTAGTCCTTTCCATTGCCGCAGTTGTGATGGTAGTCCTCACCACCATGACCGCCATTGCGAAGATCCTCCCCGCATTGGCCCCAAGAAACAATAAGGTCCTCCCCTTGTTGCAGCGTGTCCTGAAGATCCTCCCTAGGATGCACATCGAACGTCAAGCCATGATGGACATCCTCACCATGATGGTAGTCATTGCGAAGTTCCTCCTCGTAACGACGCTACGCAGCCAGAAGGTCCTCCCCTTGTTGCGACACGCCTTGGAGGTCCTCCCCATGGTGTGCACTGCAAAAGTCCTCTATGCAGTGAAGCATCAAGCAGTAATGGTAGTCCTCACCATTATGGCCACCATTGTGGAGGTCCTCCCCGCGATGACATGTCATATCGACAAAAAGGTCCTCCCCCTGCCGAATCAAGAACAGAAAATCCCTCGTATGATGAGGCACTCAGAAGGACGGAATCGAGCATGTCCGATTCCCAGTTAGTCACTGACGACATCCTTCTGCAATCAGGAGACGGTCCAGGGCCGCGTTCATCCTCTAAACCACCTCGGAATTGCCCACTTAATGAGTCAGCACCTACCAGTCCCACTGCCTCTGACCACATTGGCAGCGAGCGTCTCAGTTGGGCCGACTAGGTAGAGGAGTCACTAGCGAAGGAATATGACGATATGTTGCACCTGAGGAAATGACTGGCTAGGGATGATATACCAGTTATGTTTTGGCCTACGACCACCTCTCAGTTTGACATACCTAGAGAGTTGTCGGAAGAATGTGTGCACGACATCCTCCATAATATATGGACAACCCTCCACCTACTGAAATCAAGATTTCTGCCCTACGATGGGTATGTAGACCAAGTTAAGACAATAGGAGACCTCTTGCGTCAGATTGACTTGGAATCTCTTCATTCAGCACGGCAATAGCGACCCAAGAGGTGTAAAGGAAACATGGAGACAGCCTGCCTTCGTGCGCTGCACCAACTGCGTCACCTCATCGATGACGCTCTGATTAGAGTCCATATTAGGGGATGGGGAGAACATGGAGATCTGCATTTCACTCCTCTCTCCACCCATAAGAACCCGTTCGGCATGGTTTCATGCAACGTCGTCATGTCAAGATGGAAATCGAGTGGTCTCTCTATTCGGGAAAGGCAACACACCCAGTAGAGTCAGGCCTTGAGTAAGTCCCAGAAGCGTCAGGACCGACGGGAACAATCCATTCAAGGACTCTTGAATCAGGCCACCGAGAGCATACAATAGACCTCTCACCTAAGAAAGACCAATCAGCAATCTTTGCCTACCTCCCCAGAAGGGATTGATCCATAGGTGAATTCGACACCAAATATGGTTCACCCCCGAATGGGGGCACGCGTGATCAAGTAGGTAGCGATTGCTGCAACCACTGCTGCTATCCAGGGTCAACCCCAGCCTACGGGGCTAGGGGCATTTTTAATAACAAATTCCCCCGTAAGACCAATGAAATTGGGAAGAGACTCGATGTCCAAGGAATGGAGCCAACCCCAGCCCTCAGGGATGAGGGAATTATTACCCCCTCAACAACAACCTCCCCCACAAGAATCAGTATTCTCTCGTCTATGGAGGACAGTCAGAAGAGGAGGTTCTCATCCTATCTCTTCATTTGAATAATCATCCCTTCCGAGAGTAAGGCGCACCGTAAGGTCGCATCAAAGAACTCTCTGTGTCACCCTTTGTCAAGAATTCTGAAGACAATCCTAGGTCACTAAAGGGAAGGCCAGCAGAGGACACGGGAGATCCTCCTCCCATTTGGAAGATGACATCTTCTCCACCCCGCGATATGCATCTATCAACGTCATAGAGGTTAACCCCATGGGTGACACTAGAGATACTGCAAATCAGGAGGGATCGGGAGACGATAGTTCTGGTCAGGTTGTGACTCACAACGAACCACTAGGTGTGCACACCCAGAACCAGAGGGCCGCCCTAAATATGGCCGTCCATCTAGCCAATCCTCCTCCGCCTACCCAGCGAGCTTCCAATAGGGATAAGAATAAAGGACTGGTTACCCTTAACCTGCCTCTTTCTCTCGACAAAGATGATCCACTCACGCTTGAAGAGAGATTCACTCGATAGGAAGAGGAGATGAAATAATTGAGGCAGCTTAACGCCGAGCTACTCCAGAGGAACCGCCTTATTGAAAGTGCATCCCAGGAGGATCCACATCATGCACTCCCAGTAAGTGCACCTCAAAGACTAAGGTTTTCCCTGGAAAATGAAACCCAGTCAAGGCTCCCGTCCAACGAGGCGCCCAGCCCGTCCAATTACCTAAACGTAGATTTGGATGAATACCAAGACTTCCCTCCACTCATAAAGCAACCGGAGCGAGTACGCCAGAACCCTCCGAAGGTGCCACAAACGGAACACGCACCCCTGGTGCCAGCCAATCCGGATCCTCAGGAAATGCCTCGGGCTACACCTACCCAGGACCGGGCCCAACGGGATGTAAACCAGGGTCTCACCAACACCATCGAGGCACTAACAGCTTGATTGGAAGCGATGGAAGGTCGACACACTCCGATACAACCAGAGCGGAAACCCTACCCGGATTGGGTGAGCAACACACCGCCTCCACCCAATTTTGGGATCCCTGTATTCCCTATCTTCAATGGATCAGGCGATCCTGAATAGCATCTGATGCACTATGCATCCTATTACGACCCTATGATGGGGACTCCGGAACAGAAAGAAGCAGTGAAACTCAGATGCTTCATACAGACCTTGCAAGGATCTGCCTTCATCTGGTATACGAGTCTGCCAAACCAGTCAATAAAGAGCTGGGAAGACCTTCGGCAGCAGTTCCTATTCCACTTCAGCTCAACGTTGCCTAAAACAGCGGTCAGTGATCTCATGAACTGCAAGCAGAGGGAGAACGAGAGGGTCTCAGATTTCATCTTCAGATGGAAAGGTCTGACCTATTCCCTGAACAGGACAATGCCTCAAGATGAGATGCTAGCCATATGCATTGATAATCTTTGAGATGAGCTGCGAACACCGCTCATACTAGTGGAGTGCACCAATGGCTTCCGCCATCTCTCGGCCATTGCCCAGAGAATTGAGGAATCCCTGCAATGGACTAATTCGAAGTCCCTAATAGCCTCGCAGGCTCCTACGAAAAGAGCCCCTAGATCTCAAGCATCCATTGTCACACTCAAGCTGGCCCTTGTTCCTGCTCCACTGCTCAGGCCTCCACCAAATTGTCAAGGGCCTCCTGCATATCAGTGGCCACCTCAGCTTAAATGGGACGATCAGAGAGGACCGAAGAGGAACCAGTTTGAGGAACAAAGACAAAAATTATACTCGTTCCGGGACGATCAAGTCTGCGGCTACTTCATTGCTGCCATAAACTGCAACTTGCTCTGCCTCCCGGAGCTGAGGAAACCTGAAGAGGTTGGTCGCGATGACAGGCCAGATTACTTCCCCTACCATCAGATGTTGGGACATAGTATCTGAGAATTCTTCATCTTCAAAGACCTCCTGCAGAGGATGGTAGACTCCGGGCAGGTCGAGCTGGGATCACCCCCAGCACAGTGGCATGTATCTCTACCACTGACTCCGACAAAGAGGAGGGGTGGAAGAAAGTCACTAGAAATCATGGGAAGAAATTTGACAACTGGATGACTTGGAAGACTATCAACCTAGCCCAGGGCATACTCCGAGCTCAACTACAGAAGCCGGTGTTTCCACCAATAGCCCTTGAAGCCACAAAGCTGATAGTATCGACCTCAAAAACCTCCACGAACCAGTCATCCGGACGTAATCGAAGAAGGAGGAAATAATCACAATGGGAGCAGTCCATGACGGGGCCAAAGTTAGTCTCGAACCTGGAAGATTATATACCCTCAAATTTGGCGCCACGGGCACCGACCCACCAAACGGCTCCATCAGGGACAACCAACCAGGTTGAACTGTCAGAGGATGAATAGCCAATCTTTGGTTCTATTAACGTCATCCATCTTATGGAATCATTCCCTGACGAAAGGTATGGTTACGAACCTGAGTTCCCTACACGAGGAGCTGGGAGGAGGAATCGTAGAGGTAGAGGATACCAAGGGAGGTGCAGCCGCGGCCGAAACCAACCCTACGGTTGGACCCCAGACCAAACTGTTAATATCGCGGAAACCCGTGGGAGAGCCCTTCAATGGACTCAGTAGGAGAAAGAGTGCCCCTCCACCTCCATAAGCAGCCACTTTGGCCCTGTTGTTCTGTGAAACCAACTAGAGGAGGAAAAAGTGTCTGACCGCCTAGTGCGCACAAACAAACTGGTCGGGCCAAGTCCTCAAAATGTGGGAACGCCATCGATATCCGACCTCATGGTCGGCCCCTCCCCGTCAAATGTTCCAGCCCCTAAATCACCCGCTAAGAATCTCTCGCCAATGGAGAAGCATCGACCGCTGGAGAAAAAATATGATATCCTTAAGCAGCTGGCATTGGTACCAGCCAAGCTTTCCATCCTGGATGCCCTGAGTTTGTCAACAGATCTCAGGGAGGCGCTTATAGAAGCTTTAATCATCCCCAAAGAGTTTCAAGCCGAGGTAGCTGCCACCGAGATTTATCGGACAGAGACTGACCCGACTGAATGAAATGCGGTGATTTCCTTCACCGATCAGGATGAAGATGCCATCATGCAAGGACACATTAGAGCACTATATGTGTCTGGCACACTAAATGGTATTGAGATACAGAAAGTCTTTATAGACAATGGCCCCGGAGTTAACCTCCTTCCTCTACAGACACTCCGTAAGTTGGGCTACAGTGAGGACAACCTAATTCTCTCGGCCACAACTTTGTTGGGTTATGACAAGAGTGAGAATAATCCAATGGGAAAAATTAAGCTGAAGACCCATTTTGGTGACCTGGTAGCCTACACGGAATTCCTAGTGGTCCGGAATAGCACAACATTCAATGCCCTACTGGGAAGGTCGTGGCTCCATAAGCACATGGTCGTTCCTTCATCCAACCACCAGTGTATCAAGTACTATGTCAATGGAAAAATTGGAACATTTCACACCGACAAGGCCCCTTTCAAGCTCTCCGAGTCACATTACATTGGCGCCGGGTTCTATGAGCAGAAGAAGAAGAATCCTTTAGTCGATGGTGTCGACTGGATCCCAACTCCAAATGACCTGGAAATGGTTCCTGATGACCCCCTCAGGCATCTTGGCAGAGATTATATCCTACCCATCAACCATGTCTAGAGTAGGAGTCCAAGTACGGACACACACTCGGATGTCCTCGTGACTTCAGCCACGATGGACGAGCACGACAATGCGGGAACGTCCGCCAACCCTCGATCTGGGGACGAATACTCAAGAGGGGATTCCCATGATGGGTCTCCCTTAAACCCTCAAAGGCTCAGTCGTGAAACTATCTCTCTGTAGGATCAAGAAGATGGGAACTTTATAGGGGAAGAGGGGGAAGATCTCAGAGATGTGCCTCCTACATTTGAGGAGGTTATCTCCACCACGGTGGATGAGCTCAGGAAAATAAACCTGGGTACCGAGGAAGATCTGAGACCTACTCTCATTAGTGCAGCCATGTACACCGAGGAGCACGAGGTATATACCTCTTTCCTGAGGCAACATCGGGATTTTTTTTCTTGGAATTACATAGAAATTCCGGGACTCGACCCCAAAGTGGCAACGCATCATCTGGGTCTCCTAGAAGACCACCGGGGCTATAAACAGGATGCCAGAAGGACACATCCCACACATGATACCAAAATAGAGGCTGAATTCGATAATCTCATTAAAGAAGACTTCATTTGGGAGGTCTAGTACCCCATTTGGTTGGCCAACATCGTCCCTGTCAAGAAAAATAATGGACAAATCCACGTCTACATTGACTTCAGAGATCTCAATCAGCATTGTCCGAAAGATGATTTCCCAGTCCCGATCACCGAATTATTAATCAATACGACGGCCGGGTACGAGGCTCTATCCTTCATGGATGGATATTCTGGATATAATCTAATCAGGATGGCCTGAGAAGACAAAGAATCCACTACCTTCAGGGCCCCTCAAGGGGTATTCTATTACAGGGTCATGCCCTTTGGTCTCAAGAACGCTGGTGCCACATATCAGCACGCCATGCATCAGATCTTTAAACTGTTCCTGGGGAAATTCATTGAATTTTACGTGGATGACCTGGTGGTCAAGTCCAGACAGTGCTCGGATCACCTGTCAGACCTTGAGACCATCTTCAACAAACTATGACAGTATATATTGAAGATGAACCCCTTGAAATGCGCCTTTGGGGTTATCTCAGGGAAATTCCTTGGATTCGTCATACACCATCATGGTATTTAAGTCGGCCCTAAGAAGACAAAGGATATCCTTGGATTACCACCTCCCCGAAATATCACCGAGTTGAGGGGATTCCAAGGACACCTAGACTATATTAGGCGGTTCATAGCCAACCTGGCAGGCAAATGTTTTCCCTTTACCAGGTTAATGAAGAAGGGGGACACGTACCAATAGACGGATGACTGCCAAGAGGCATTCAACAACTTGAAGAAGTACCTCTTAAGCCCACCGGTGCTTATTCCCCCGATTGAAGGAAGACCTCTTATCTTATACGTGACAGCCTTAGAGCGATCACTGGGAGCCTTCCTCACACAAAATAATGACGCGGGTAGTGAAAAAAGTCTCTATAACCTCAGTCAAACCATGATTGATGATGAACCTCGATACTCAAATATCGAGAAGAGTTTTTTGGCCTTGGTCTTCGCGGTTCAAAAGTTGTGACATTATCTGTAGCATCATGAGGTCCATTTGATCTCACAGAGTAACCCGCTCAAGTGCATCCTCATCCGCCCGATACTAACCGAACGCCTATCTCGATGGACAGTCATCCTGCAACAGTTCGACATCCGGTTTGTGCCTCAGAAAGCCATCAAGGGTCAAGCATTAGAAGAATTTCTGGCAGAGCACCCTTTGACAGGGACCACTGCACCGGACACCGAGCTACCTGATGAAGAAATCTTCTCGGTTCGAGAGGAGTTCCCAGCATGGGAAATGTACTTCGATGGCGCATCCTGAATCCCAACCGGGAAGAGGATGAAGGATCCCAGATTCAACAAAGTGGGTTTGGGGATAATACTCGTGTCCCCAGAAAAGTAAGTCCTTCCATATTCCTTCCTCCTATCAGAGGGGTGCACAAACAATGAAGCAGAATATCAATCTCTCATTGCAGGCCTAGAACTCACACTCCAGGCACAAGTACGACACCTTAAGGTAAAAGGCGACTCGGAGCTGGTCATCAAGAAAGTCAATGGTGACTATGATATCAAAAAGGAGGAGTTGATCCCCCTGTTTGACCATGTTCGGAGTTTAATAGTGGAATTCTCCATAGAACCAACATTGACCAATATTCCCCACTCCCAGAATGCTTAGGCTGATGCATTAGCCAATGTGGCCACAACCCTAGATGACCCAGGTCGGGATGAAATAGTTATCAGTATTGCTCACTATTGAATGGTATTTCCATTTGTTCAGACCAAGATGAAAGAAATCCACAAAGTTAGTCCTGTCCCCAATCCATATGCTCCTGATATCGGCTAGATGACCCCCATTTCAAACTACCTTCAATGGGGAGAACTTCCATCAGGCAGGGCTGAACGAGAGAAAATACGGAGAAGGGAAATCAACTTTGTCCAATATGGAAGCGCGGGTCAGCAAGAGGTCCTCTACAAACGAGGCCTCGATGGAGTTCTCCTCAGATGCATTGATGGAGAAGAAACTTCTGCCGTAATGAATGAAGTACATGCCAGATTATGTGGAGCACATCAACCGAGGACCAAGCTTTCCCATCAGGTTCGGAGGATTGGATACTACTGGCCCATAGTGGCACGAGATTACGAGCACTTTACCGCGAAATTCCACTCATGCCAGATTCATGCCAACTTCATACACCATCCCCCGGAGTTACTTCATCAATCCAAGTACTCCTAGCCATTTGTCGTTTGGGGGATGGATGTCGTGGGACCATATCCTCCCGCCACGGCCAAACAGCTGAATTATATCCTCACTCCAACCGACTTCTTTTCCAAATGGGTAAAAGCCATACCCCTCAAGGAAGTCAGGGAAAGAAATATTGTCAGCTTTGTGAAGACCAATATCATCACCAGATTTGGTGTCCCTTATACCATACTGATGGAAAATGGCACCAACTTCTGCTCTGCTAAATTGGAGAAACTATACCACGAGTATGGTATCAAGGCTAGCCACTCATCCCGCTACCATGCAGCAGCCAACGGACAGATAGAGGCTTTCAACAAGCCCCTTTCCAACATTCTCCAGAAAATGGTGGACAAAGACAAGAATTCATGGCCGGATAAACTCCTCCATGCATTGTGGGCTTATCGCATCACAATCCGCACCACTACTCGGGCCACCCCGTACTCATTGGTGTACGGCACGGAGGCGGTCCTACCCATTGAACTCCAACTTCCCTCACTCTGTGTTGCCATCTGTGATCAATTTTCCGATGATGAGCAGTCAAAAAAAAAGATAGTTAAATTGGAAAAGTTGGATGAGAAGTGGCTGCACACTTTGCACCATCTGGAAGTCTACCAGAATCGGATTGCATGAGCCTTCAATAAAAAGGTCTGTCTCTGGTCTTTCTCGGAAGGAGAATTGGTATTGGTCCTCCGGACCCCAATGATACCCGGCAAGAAGCCTCCAAAGTTGGATCCCAAATGGGAGGGACCATACATTATACACAAGGTCTACTCCAATGGTGCATATACCCCGATCTCTATGGACAGACAATTTACAACTGCTCCTAAAAATGCGATATTCCTAAAGAAGTATTTCTCATATAAACCGAAAGTGGAGTACATCTTTACCGCATGACGTTAAACTGCACGGAAGACGTCTTTACCACACGACGTTAAACTACACAGAAGTCGTCCTCACCACACGACGTTAAACTACGCAGACCCCACTTTTTTCTTTTCACGCCGGGTCACCTACGTCCTTACCGCACGACATTAAACCGCATGGAGTTCGTCTGAGCTGCATGACGTTAAACTACCAAGCACCCAATAGTCCAAACAAGATGATTTAAAAATGCCCTCTTCCCCTGTGTACGGACCAGACCTGCACGAGGTGTATCGTCTTTCATAGAACTATGTGGGGCTTGATTCCTACCCTCGCAGGATACGTAGCAATTCTAGAATTCCACACCCTGGCCCAGCCACCTCAAAAAACAAAAATTCCTCTTCCCCTGTGTACGGACCAGACCTACACGGGGTGTATTCATTTACTCACCGCATGATGTTAAACTGCATGGAATCTAATAATACCCCTCATCCTTACCACATGAAGTTAAACTGTATGGATTTCATCCTCACCGCATGACGTTAAACTACACAGATTTCAGAGAACTACATACGGCTTGATTCCTACCCCCACAGGATACGTAGTAATGTCAGGATCCCCTATCCTGGACCAGCCACTCCCAAATAAAAGTTAAGAATGCTCCCTCCCCCCGTGTATGGACCAGACCTACACGGGTTGTATTCCTCGTCCTAACCACATGACGTTAAACTGTATGGCTTTCCTCCTTATCAGAAGACGTTAAAATTCATGGATAATAAAAGTTAAAAATGCCTCTTGCCCCCGTGTACGGACCAGACCTACATGGGGTGCATTCCTCGTCCTCACAGCATGACGTTAAACTACACAGATTTCAGAGAACTACGTACGGCTTGATTCTTGCCCCCATAAGATACATAGTGACGCCGGGATCCCCTATCCCGGCCCAGCCACTCCCAAATAAAAGTTAAAAATTCCCTTTCCCCCGTGTATGGACCAGACCTGCACAGGGTGTGTACCTCATCCCCACCGCACGACGTTAAACTGCACAGACAAGAAGTTTTAACAATGCCCCTCTCCCCCCATGTATGGACCAGACCTGCACAGGGTGTAATTCTTTCAGAGAACTATGTACGGCTTGATTCCTACCCTCTCAGGATACGTAGTGACGCCAGGGTTCCCCGTCTTGGCCCATCCCCCTGAATAAAAGATGAAAAATGCCCCCTTCCCCCATGTATGGACCAGACCTGCACGGGGTGTATACTTCGTCCTTACCGCATGACGTTAAACTTCACGGACTTCATCCTTACCGCATGACATTAAACTGTATGGACTTCGTCGCGACCCACCCAAGACACATGGCGATACGAGATGGAGATACTCCTTGCACATTTAGATGCATCCTCTCCATACATCAGACTCCACAACCCGGATAATTATGGATCTTCATAACCATTCATGGCTATCAGAAGTGCAAAGTCATCGACCCGTGGACAGCTTTGCATGACTATGCATGCCATTCCCTCAACGGATCTGCATAATGATATCCCCTGGCTCATCTACCAAAGGAAATATTTCCACAGGAGACACTCTTCTTAGCTCCGTACTCTTACTGGCCTCAGGGCCCCCATACCATACCTCCTGATCCAGAAGTTTATGGCAAAGTGGTTTACAAGTTCATTCCCCTTTTCACATCTAGGTGTCGCTAGGGTATCCCTATCTAGCTAGCCTATGTGTCCGCCAGTGGTTCACATAGCGACCTACATCAATGAACATCAAGCCAGGACTAGACTACTGTGACTCAACGGACAATTGCAGTGAAGATGTTTCTTGTATACCCAGACACCATTATCCCCACATACCGAACTCTGCACTATGAGCGACCGCGGATCCTCATAATCATTCACGGCCATCAGAAGTGGAAAGTCATCGACCCGGGGACACCTTTGTACAACTATGCATACCATGACCTCAGCGGCTCTGCATAATGATAGCCCTTGTCTCATCCATCAAAGGCAGGATTTCCTTGGGCGGTACTCTTCCTAGCTCCGTACGCTTACAAGCCTCAGAGCCCCCACACCACACCTCCTGATCCAGGAAAACTCAAATTTGCAGTTTATGACCCTCATCCCCCACCTTGTTCCAAGTATATAAGATAATGTTGACCCAGTTATCCTTCGAGTGACTGCAGCAATAGTCACCAAATGGTCTGAGCTCTATGACCGCTAAACTAGGAGTACCTCATCCTTACCGCACGACGTTAAACTGCATGGAGTGAAGGTATAGCCCCGCGTGCAAAATAAATTATCACAGGGAGCTCTCTAAGCTTTAACAGCAACTAGGGCCGAGTACGCCTAACATGTTCAGACATTTCCTTCCCCAATGACAGACTTTGTGGCCCGGATAATTTCAAATCTTCATAACCATTCATGTCCATCGGAAGTGAAAATTAATCGACCCGGGGACACCTTTGCATGACTATGCATACCATGCCCTCAGCGGCTCTGCATATTGATATCCCCTGGCCCATCTACCAAAGGAAAGATTTCTCCGGGCGATACTCTTCCTCGCTTCATACGATTACCGGCCTCAGAGCCTCTGTGTCATCTCTCCTGATCCAAGAAGCCCTAGAACCATGATTTACACCATCAACCCCCCTTCGCGTCTTGGACATGCCAGGATACTCGGGCCCAGTTACATTCTAATCAAGAGCGGCCTTTTTAACTACATCCTTGTCGCATGACGTCAAACGACATGGATCAAATCTTGGACACTTGGCGTAAGGCTGCAAAGACCAAGCATTAAACATCCAGGGGAATTCCTCCAACAAAAATCATTTTTACTGGTTTAATAATTCTCCTCATCCTAACCACACGACGTTAAACTGCATGGTCAATCGTCCTTACTGCATTATGTTAAACTGCACAGCATTGGAAAAAGAAAGAAAAATGCCCCTCGTCCTCGCTGCATGATGTTAAACTGCACAGCATCCTTCAATAATGCTCTTTGTCTTTACCGCATGACGCTAAACTACACGGTCAAACCCGCCACGGGTTCAGTAAGGAATGGAGGCTTTCCTCTTTCTTTCAGTGCACGGGTCAGACCGGCACAAGACACCATCTCACACCCGCGTGAGAAGGGATTACTTCACCCATTCTCGAGAATTTCAGTCTATATGTTTCCCCCGTATCCAGGCACCCTCTCATCATAAACCATACTCGGTACTCCGAAAAATCCGGACTCTCATAAGCCAACCCTGGTGGTCCCAAATCTCAACTTCCCTAAAGTTTCTTGGCTATTGAGGGAATACAATCATTAACCTAAGGACAACTTTGCATGACTATGCATACCATGCCCTCAGTGGCTCTGCATATTGATCGCCCCTAGACCGTCTACCAAAGGCAGGATTTCCTTAGGCAATGCTTCTCTCCGTATGCCTCTTGGCCTCCGAGCCCCTACGTCTATCCCAGGATTCAAAAACCCTCTGAGTTATAGTTTAACAGCCTTTCACAACCCTTCCTGAATATGGTGGAACGTCTCTAACAAGATTACCAAGGACCAGGAGAAGCCTTTCCATTCCAGATGATGTCCCAGCTACATGACTTTAAACTGCGTCAAGCCCCAACCATCCTTTACGCTAGATAAATTTGTAGGACAGGAACCTTTCTTCCACACTCCTGATTAATACTGATGTCCTAAAAACCTTTCAAACATCACATACCCTTTTCAAGTCACTCCCAGTGGTTTTCATCATTCTCCAAGCCACCCATGGTGGTTTCCATAATCTGGACTTTCATAAAGTCATATGGCCATCGGAAATGGAGAGTCATTGACTTAAGGAAACCTTTGCACGACTATGCATACCATGCCCTCAGTGGCTCTGCATATTGATCGCACTTGGCCTATCTACCAAAGGCAAGATTTTTTTAGGCGATGCTCCTCCTACCTCTGTACGCTGACGCAGCTCCCATGCCTTGAGACATGCCCTGCATGTCGTTCAAATTTAAACATGTTTTCCCCATGTGCGTCTGAAGAGTATTGAGACATCTTTTAATCAGCTAAAACCCATTGGGTACCTTACCCCACCATATTTGGTAAAATTTGTTTGACCTAAAACATTAGTAATGATAGTCTTGATGGTGGGACTTTAAACCACCCAAGAAAGGAGGAACCAAGCCTGTTAGGCCGAAAACCCGAAAAGGGTGACCTAAGAAAAAGTCGGGCCATACCCGCTGGGTCCACACTAAATGAGCCCAAGAAAAAATTAGGGTATTAAAAGAAAAGACAAAAAGTTTGTAGGGTTTTTTCTACAAAACCCTATAAATAGTCGAATTCTGCTCGCTGAGTCCCTTGGCTCAGGAAAAATTTAGAGCATTGTCCAATCACTCGTCAAGTTTTAGGACCACTCTACATCGGAATAGTCTCCTCTTTGTTCCGATCGGACCCCATTCTGATGGGAGGCATTTGTAGGGTCCTGAAAATTCCACAAGGGGGAAATCCAATCACCCCAAGACTTGGAAAAGGACCAAACCGGTCCCCACACCGGCTCCCAGCAACAATACACATCTGGTTCGGCGGATCGCCCTCCCGCAATTCAGCGGACCAGCGTCGTCCACGAACTAGAGGCGGGGACCCTCTGCAGGCACGAAGAAGGACGGGCGCCAGGCCAGTCCACCGACACAAACCGCCCCAGATACGAACCGCTTCAACCAGCCGCGGACCGTGTCGACCGGCCCCGGTCGCATCCGCTGTCGTTCACGGAATGGAGGCGAAACACTGCGTGGCCACGAAGCACCCCTCTAACCGACTTGGTTCGTGGGTGAGGTGCACCCCCTGTGAGTCGCGGATTGACCAAGTCACCCATAAACTGGGTATCCGGTCATGGGCCTCCGCCAAAGGTGCCACATGACCATAGATAAACCTCTTTCCCCCCTCTATAAAAGCAGATCGATGGGGAGAGGAAGAGAGGAGGGAGTGATAAATAAAGGAGGGGAAGGACGGGTGAAAACCCATGGGGAGACACTGGAGAAATCGCTCCCAGCGGCCCGCGACCATCTGTGGACCCCATATCATCCGCGGATGCACTCTTCTGCATAGGGGAGAAACCAGTCCGTGAACCACATGCGGCCAACTCCTCTGCGGCCAGGCCATAGCGGACATATCCTTCGTGGATGGCCACCCAGTCCGCGGACCAGTGTCGTTCGCAAAATGGAGGCGGAAACCCCTCTGCGGGTGCGAAGTAGGATGGGTGCCAGCCCCTTTGCAGACGCCCTTCACGGCCATTTCCTTCACGTCCATCTCATCCACAGACAACCTCCTTCACGGACAACCTCCTTTACGGACAACATCCTTCACGAACAGCCTCCATCATGGATGGCCATCTCATCCGTGGACAGCCTCCTTCGCATCCTAGTCCTTTGCAGCCTGCTCCCTCGCGGCCAGCTCCTCCACGGTCACCCTTCCCGGACAACCAAACTGCGAACCACATACGGCCAGTCCTTCACGGTCGGCACCTCACAACCAGCTCCCTGCGGAAAACCACATGCACTCGTTGGTCCATACCGCGGGGGAACCTGCTTGGGGTCAGTGACGGGATGCGGCCTCGGCCCTCCGGGCTGGTCCCTTCGCTACCGTCACTGACCCCCATGAAAAATGGAGAGTCGCACCGTGAACTTTTCGGTTTGGGTCAACAGTATTTTACATTGCACCCTTGTGCCCCTCCAACATCCTTCCTATACATTTCATGACTCTAGATACTCCTCATGACTCTCCTATAACCCCATTACCTAGCCCCTTTTTCTAGGTTCATCTAGAAAGGGCCGCCCTTGTGTAAGTCCCACACCAACCATTTCTAGGTATCTCCTACCTAGTCATCCTAACCACATGACATTAAACTGTATGGCCCTCATCCTATCCATATGATGTTAAACTATATGGAAACAGTCCTCTCTACATGACTATAAACTATAGCGTTCCCTATCATTCAATAATTGGATGCCTCTTGCTCTATGAAAGAGATGCCTTATGCCATGATCACAGTGGCGTAATTTCAAGAGTTCTGGAATCCATTCAAACATTCCATCACTCCACCCCACACTTTGCGTGTCCTTTATTCGGATATTCATCCTCTTTCATGTCTGAAGGGACCCCCTAAAGGCCTGGTCCCATGCCGCATCGGCTCACCTACCGTCCTGGGCCAACGCCCCAGAAGACTTTGGACAACACTTTGAGATAGGTCCTGTGTTTCGAACACAGTCAGCAGTCGACCCTCATTTGTCCGTCCCCATTTCAGGATAATGTGATATGAATGCTGTGTTTCGAACATGGTCAAAAGTTATCCTCCATCACCATGCCACCCTCATTGTGTTCTGAATTTCGGGCATGTGATTCACACTTTTCATCTCCCTTTGTTTGGACTGATTCCAACGCCCTTGGTGTTATCCCGCTTGTGCAATTGCGCATAGGTGTAGGCCCCAATTATATTCCTCAACCCACCAGAGGGTTTGGATTCCCTCATGAACAGACATGAGGAAGAAATTATGGGCGTCCATCTCGGAGTAAACCCCGATTTCATGGGCTTCCCTCATGCATAATCCCCACTCCACTTCTCACGGACGCACCTTTCGCGACGTGATCCTCTGGTCCCTGCTGCCTCTTGTTTCTCACACCGAGCATGACTCACATGGGCTTAGAGTAAGCATCGACCATGACATCCTAGTATGGGCCTCCTTAGAGTGTAATCCCCAATCCATCTCCCTGGGCCTCCTCCGAGTGTAAGCCCCAATCCATCACCCTAGGCCTCCTCAGAGTGTAAGCCCCAATCCATCGCCCTGGGCTGCCTCTGAGCATAAGTCTCAAGCCATGAGAACTATGTGGACTTTGATTCCATACCACAGGGATACATAGGAAGCCTCTATGAGGTTCAAGCCTAATCACCAATGGACACCCGATTCCACCTTCACGTCTGTTCTCCGACACCCTGATTCAAACTACGTGGACTTTGATCCCTTCCCCCTAGGCAGGGTACGTAGGAAGCCTCCATGAGGTTCAATCCCAAAAACCGGTCGATCTGACTATCTTCACATCAGTTCACCGAGACTCTCCTAGCACCGTCTCAATGAGTCCAGACTCCTCGGGGTCATTAATCCAACGAGGGATGGTAAACCTCGGGCATAAATGATTCTGAACCCCCTGCGTCCAGTTGACCATTGCCCACTAGGGTTAAATCTGTGGATACTATGTTTGGGTATAAACCAAAGATTCGCGAACATATTAATACATCTTAAATCTATAATAGAGTCCTGGAACATGCAATAATTCCCCCCAAAAGGGTGAGATGATCCCGACTTCCCATCCTCTCGACCAATGTGAGTTATTAAGTGTCACTGGTCAGACCATCCGGCGAACGCCTGACTTTGGAAAGCAGGTCCATCCATCATCAGATACGGAGCCGTTGGGTGTTTCGAGGCCGAAACCACGAAACAATGTATTTATGCATGATTAATTAAATATAAGGATTAATATTATACGAACTAATATTAATTTAATATTCCAAGTTTGTTTAATATTATCAGGAGTTACCATTTGAGTTAATAACTGGGTTTTATCACGTAATATATTAAATATATATTATAGGTATGTGGTAAGAATATAAATAATATGATGACTCATTTTTTTGTCATAATTAATTATTTACATCACTTATTTTGTGAACGTTCAATACATGAGGGTTGGGGAACCCTAACAAGGTATTATGAATATCCACTATATAAGTGGTGAGAATCTCACCCCAAAGTATGAATTCACATTGTTGAAACTGAGATCCTCTCTCTCATTCTAATTAATAAAGATATAATTGCTCAATCCTATATAACGATCAAAGTTTTTCTTTACGCATCAAAGGCAAAGGATCATGGTGATCATTGTTATGTCAAAGTGATCATTGGATCTCTATGCTAGCACCCAAAATCTGACAAATGGAATACTTGAAGATTTGATAATCATGTGTGGATGATCTAGAGGGGTTTGAAATCGGATCCTTTAATAAATAGACACTAACAACTTTTGACGGATGTGCATGAATCAAATCTGAATTAGGTAATCATTTGTTTTATTTATTGTGCTCTGATTAAACCATGTGGGATCCATGGACCATACTGGGGCTGGATCTCTAGAGCCAATGATGTTTTATCGCTCAAGTGATTGGATTTTTTTTAATTCCCCAACCCATCATATTTCTCTACATTCCCCGATACCTTCACGAGGAATGTGTCAACCGAACTGAGTGTGTACATTCTTCTCAAATGGGATAACCCAATATTCCTTTAATGTTAGAGCCTGATAAATTTTCATAAGAAGGAAAGTCATTTATCATCTCATACAGTATGATCCTTAATATGAATTCTTCACTTATATGAGCATCATACATTGTAACACATGTATCCCACATCAATTTAAAATCTTCAATTAATGGATTCAAATAGACATCAATGTCATTATCGGGTTTCTTTGGTCCAAATATAAGCATAGACGACATAATGTATTTGTGTTTCATGTATAAGCATGGAGGTAAGTTATAATTCCACAACATGATAGGACATGTACTATGAGTATTACTATTTACACCAAAAGGATTTATTCCATATATAGATAACACAAGATTAATTTTTTTCAACTCATTTCTAAATTCAGAATACTCATAATCAATTTTCTTCCATTGAGGAGAATCTACTGGATGAAGTTGGTTCTCATCTTTAATTATTTTATTTGCATGACATGCCAATTGTATCATAGTTTCCTAAAATCAATATATCCTTCTAAACCATGGAATTATAGGAAAGTGCCATACAAATTTCTAAGGACTTGATTCATTCTTCTTGTATTGATCCTTACTACACTTATGGAATTTTATGAGTGATTAATAGTCCTTGCGAAACAATATAAAATAATTTATACAAACATGAATTTTTTAGAGATCATTCCCATTGAATGTATCATTAATTTTGAAACATTTTTTTGACATGGAAGTTCATTTTCTTTAGGTAGTATATCATTCAGGAGACCAAATAGTTCTATAAATCTAATTTCACTTCATTTACTACCATCTTTCAAAATATATAACTTTAATACAGCTGATAATGTTGTGTATTTAGTAAAAATAATATACAATGGTCTCTTAGAAAATAAATTTAACTTCTTAAAAAACATTGTACAATAAAAAAGGTCATCTTTAATTTCTATTTTCTTTTCTTCCATATGATTTCCATTATCATTTGTACTGGTATTCATATAAAATGATCCATAAACCATAGTATCATCCTAATTGGAGTGCATGTTTAGTTTTTCCCCATGTTTAGTCTAATATTTATAGATTTGATCTATTCCATGACAAATAAGATGTTCTTATAACTCTTTTGGACTAATTTTCATTGAATAACAACAATGTAAACATGGAAAAATGATTTGAGAAAAGTCGTATGCATGCACTATTGAAAACATGATGAAATATTTAACTCCATATTCATAATATTTTGTTAAACGATTAACGTGCATCCATTTTTGATTCATATCTATCATATTAAGTTCATATAATATTAATTTTTATAATAAATAAATAAATATACATAATATATTCATTATCAAAGGTGAATGTTATAGATAATACTAATAAAGGGATCCCAATATTTGATTGTTATAAATAATTTCAGTATGCTTTGAAGTAAATGGTTAATTGAATTTAAGAAAATAATTACTCCATTATGGTAGGTGTTATCCTATGAATTCAACCAAAGGTGAAAGTTATGGACAACTTTCATCCTCAATAGCTTCATCTCTTGAATAGTTATTATTGCATTTTGTTGCTTGAGACTCATCCCCCATCTCTTTTGGACATCCAATTATGTTTCTTAAATTGCTATAAGTAGTAGTCATCCCATACCAGATACTAGTGATCATTTTGGATGACTACTTCTCAGAGTACTTCAAGAAACATAGAAGAGATGAAGGATGAGTCTCAAGCAACAAAATGCAATAATAACTATTTGGGGGATGAATCTGATGAGGATAAAACCAAAAAAATATTATCATAAACAATGGTGGTACTTATAAGTTTTCAGATTTTCTATTCCTAAAAGAACTAAAAATAAAACTAAAATAATTAAATAATTGTTTCCTGTGGAAAATAATAATAAATCATATAAAATAATTTACATAGAAGTTAATGTCATTTTTGAATCTAGAGTTGTATACTTTTTTAAGAATAAATTGTCTAAATATAATTAAAATAAAATTGTTTCTTATATAAATAAATCTAGTGCTTCATCTAGTTAACATATAATGTAAAATAATAAATATGATTCTTGATTTAAACCTAAATTGAGTACAATAACTAGAAAATAGAAACATCCAAATCACAAAATTCATATATTTCAAATCCTTGACTTTTCTTATTGATAGAGATAAGAATGATAATATTCAGAAAAAATATCCTATGATGCTAACCTTAGATGATGATATCAAGTTATATAAAGAAGCATTGTCATCAAAATATGTTTCCTTCAAGAAAAAATCATTTAATGATTAAATAGATTCTATTATGAAAAATAATACTTCATCTTTATAAATTTTAAAAAATATTCAAATCATATTGATTGTAAATGTGTATTTAGAATCATGTATTACTCCAATGATAAAATTCGTGTTTTTAAAGTTTGATTAGTAATCAAAGGTTTCATAAAAATGAAATGGACTAGTTATTTTGATACTTATACTCATTTAGGTCAAATTAAGACAATAAGGGTATTATTTTCCTTTAAATTCGATAAATCTTTTGTGTGTTCATTAAATAGATGTTAAAAATATATTTTTTAATGGGAATTTATATAAATAAATTTACATGGAATAAAATGAAGGTTTTATATATAACATATTAAAAATAAACTATGTAAATTAGTTAAATATACTTATGGTCTTAAAGAAACCCCTAAACAACATGATAAGTATGATTCTATCATTTTATCTAATGGATTTATACATAATAATGTTGATAAGAGTGATTTTTAATATTAATAAAATAATAATAAGTTATTATGTGTATCTATATTGATGAAATATTAATTTTTAAAAACAAAATTACTAGTATTAATGAGATGAAGAAATATTTATCCTCCATAATTAATATCAATAAAATTCAAATAATAGATACTACAATAATTATTAAAGTAAGAATACATTGTGGAGGTTATTATTTATGCTAGTATCATTCTATTGTGAATATTTTTAATACATTTGAACTTATTGGTTTCAATGATGGAAATAATCCATTTGACAATAGTGTTAATTTTTTATTAATACAGACATAGTTGTATCACAATATGATCACTATAGAGTAATTTTTTCATTAATGTATGTGATATAATATAATAAACCCAATCTCACATTTTTTGTTTTTCAAATGAATTGATATTTTATTAATGATAGTGTGGATCCTTGGAAATGTATAATTAGAATCTTTTTACGCTTAAAGCAGGCTAAAAATTTGAGTTTATTTCATAATGAGTACATGACTACATTAAGTATGCACTAATTCAAGTTGAAATGCCATCATGGGAGATTATAAATCCCAATTTGGATGAATATTTACTCTTATATATTGTGTTATTTCTATGGTGGGAAATAAACAGGCATTTCACATTCTATATTGGAGTTAGAATTTCATTAAAAACATTTAGAACATAAAAAGTATCATTAACTTGTTAATGGATTTAAAGTTATGTAATATTCAAATGCCTCTTATTTCCAATAATAATGGAAGTGAATCAAAAATATCAAAAGATTATTGTTTCATGTATAATGTAAAGTCTACACATATTACTTTTAGATATGATATGTGAGACAATTATTATAAAATGGAACTATAATAATTGTTTATGTATAAACATGTAAGAACCTTGAAGATACATTTATAAAATATATATCAATGGATATTTATGAACAAATTAATAGATAAATTGGGCTAAAACCATTAAAATGAACTATTTAGAGCAAAATGTGATCATACACTAGTGCAATACTCTTACCTATATCTTTCAAAAAGCTACATAAGGTTTCTCATGATAAGTAAGTGGAGGTGAACAATACAACATAATACATCTCAATAAAATAAAAATAATTATTAAAATAGTTCAACTAGTATAAACTCATTCACACCTTCGAGCACCCTTTAATGAACAACCCCCTTCATAGTAACATAAACAATATAATGATATCAATGACCCGTGATCAATCAATATTACAATAACAAACTTTTCACTTATGAATCAACAAGGGGCTTAACATCAAGGGTGTATATAGAAAAATATATTAATATAATTGAGAAAACATATCAAAAATATCTTTCTTCCTTTGAAAATATGATAAATGACATCAAAAACTCCATTTGAAACCCATCTAAAACATTTAAAACAATGAAAGGGAAAAAGACTTCCATGTTCTTTGGTAACATAAAAAGAATCTTGAAAAATAGTCAAAAATTATCTAATTCATATAAATCCTTGATCAAAACATAATTTTAATTAATTATAATTCATAAGAAATCATTATATGAAATACATTTTGATTTATTCAATAAAAACCAGGGGTGGCATTTTAGAAAACACTTTGTGTGTATTATTTCCATGGAAGTAAGTTCAAAAAAATTAAACTTAAGAAAATATCCTTTCATGTTAATGAAAACTTAATAAAAACACTTATAAATCCATAATCCAATCATGGATAATTATAACATAATTTAATTTAGATAAAAATATGGATTTAAAAGATGCATGCATCCATGGTTCCACATTTAAAAAAAAGTGGATGGATCCACCTACCATAATGGATGAAATTGGTGTGTGAAAGTCTTAATACACTACAAGGGAGTAATAAAATCCCTTAAAGGGTCCATACAAACCAAAAAACATTGAAACCTATAATTAGAAATTCATTCCCGATGGGAAAGAAGCGATGAATGATGAATATTAAGAGATAATGAATGAAAAAAAACACAAAAAGATATTGTCAAATAAGAAAAAAGAGTGAGGAGAAGGATAAAAATTAACATAACTTAGACTAAATCTTTGATTCATCTAAGAGAAATAAAGATATAATGTGTGATATCCTAGATTTTTCTGATCCTTGGATTCCTCGAGCATTGAATTGTTTGAACCTTGGATTTGTTCGAGACTTGATTCGACCTTGGATTCATTAAGGAGTGCCGACGGGAGGTGGATTTGGTAGATATCTTGAGAAATCATGACTTATTCTGTCACGATTAGAGTTATTAAATATATTGCAGACACTTTTCTCAACGCTTTTAAAAACGCTGATAAAACTCCATCTTTATCAGCGTTAAAGAATCGATGATAAAATGAATCTTTATCAATGCTAAAACTATAGATCTGATAAATGATTTATAATTATATTTATAAATAATAATATTTTTAAATATATTTATAAAACTATATATTTATTTCTTAAAATATTATTATTATTTAAATATATAATTATTTATTTTTAATTATAAAAATTATTTTTAAAAAAAATTATATATATTTTATTTATAAATATAAATGTAAAATTTTATAAATACAAAAAATATTCATTAATAATATATTTTTAAATATATTTATAATTATTTATTTATAATTATAAATACATTTATATAATTATATATGAAATAGGTCTGAGTACAAGTTGGAAATCCAACCCATACCCATCAAATTTATTAGAAAAAAAGTAACTGACCAGGGAAAATAGGAGGATGGGGATAGATAGGTTACTATAATCCATCAAGGGAAAATAACTATGGATCAATGGGATCAAGGTCATCCCAATAATCATACAAAGATTCATCAACATTATCAGCGAATTCCCACTCGAAATGTGACTTTTTTTTATTGAAGATCATAGATTATATCTCCATGGTATTTTCCTGATCTGGAGAGAGGTGAGTCTGAGAATCCTTGGTAGAAGACCTAGTAGACACAGTTCAGCGATGCCCATGTGAAGTAGCCCAATCATCATGTCCATGCCCCCATCCACAACATTTTGGATGATAACCTCATCTCTAGGATTTAAGTTGTTTCCAAGTACCTTCCACTTTATCAAAAGGAGGATGCTCCTGATTAGTGATGTAAATACCAATAGAAGAATCATCAAGACAATTAAAATGTCCTTTTAAAACATCATCCACCCATAGTGGATTATCATGCTCCTTCCATGTCATCATATTTTGGGAGTCAAACACTTCAAAAGTGTTTAAGGTAGGCACCTCCATGTCATCCAAACTCTGCTTAGAAAGAGATTTTGATTTCCTATAAGAGACTATTTGAAAACCTTCACTGCCCAAAAGTTTCTTCCCTTTAGATGACTTCATATTAGAAGCTTCCCCTTTACAAAAATGGGAGTCAAAATTTAAAATATTTTTTCCACTTCTATTTCTTGAAGTAATCCTTTTCTCTAGAAAAAAAGTTCATTAACCACAGCTTGAGTTTCAGCTTCATTGAAATCTTTATCTGTCAAGGAATTCCCCTCCATGCTCTCATTGTCACATGGGTTAGCATTCATTTGATTAAAATCTTGTTCCTATACTATAATCTCATCCCAAGATCAATTTTTCATAGGAGGAGAAAGATCATTGGTAATCAAAGTTATATACTTCGATTGATTCGTCATGTCCGAGCTAACGAACCTTTCCAAATGTTACTCTCTAGGATGTGGAGAGGAAACCAGCATGGTCCTCCCTGCTGAAGTATCCTCATCAGGCTTTGTATCAGTGCTCAAATCATGGTAAGGGTCCTTTGCTGGATGGGGCTTCTTATTCCAGTTGTTTGAATCATGCTTGTGAGATAAGAAGAATGAGAAAAAGATGATTCGTCTGCAGCTCGAATGATCATGACCAATAATCATGCAATTTGAGCAAAACATCGGCACTTTTTCATAGAAAATTTCAACTCAAACTCATCAGAGATAGTGGAAAGAAAGATTTTATCCACCAAGGTGGATCCAAGATCAACCTCAACTAAAAATCAAGTGTAGTACAAAAACCTCACAAGCTCGGTTTCCTTCTCCATTCTAATCGGTAATCCAATCACAAGCGTGATGTCATACAAGATTTTCATATGTCAATATAGCCAGTTTAAGACAAATATTTTTAACCAAATTTGAACATATGAATTGCATAACTTCAGTGGATTAAAGGTATTATCCTATTCATGAATGTGTAGGACACCAAGTTTAAGAGATATTGAGCCAATCCCCCATGCACTCCACTTCAAATCATATGTGGGAATGAGGATTTGAAAAAAAAACTCATCCCAGTGAAATGCACCTCCAGTTGGTGAAACCCCAAATCAAAAACAACCACGCAACAAGGCCGTCTACCTTCATCGGATTGGATCCTATGGGCTGAATTAATCTTGAAATAATCAACTGATTACCTAAAATAGGTTGCTCTGAAACTAAATCTGCATCGGCTTTAATGTGTGCGATGCTCCCCTTCTGATGAATCGAACTAGCCATAGACTCTTTATAGAGAGAGAAATTGTTTGTGATAATAAATTCATCTGGCTTGGATCCTGAATCAACTTTGTTATCTATCAAAATATGAGTGTCAAACCTATGTGGATCAAACTGGTTCTGACCAAGAAAATATATGTCTGAAGAAGAGACCGACATCATCATAATCAAAGAACCCAAGATAAGTCTGAGTAGACACTGTGACTAGATCTATAAAATGCAGATCATCTCATCAACCTCAAATCTGTTGTGCCAATTTCTCGACCACTGCTGTCGGATCATCCCAGACGCCCGTCCGTGAGCAGTGATCCTTCTTCACAAATATATTCATTATTTAGATATAATTTTATAATTTTATAATTATTAAATATATTTATTATAATTTCATAATTATTTTAATATATAATTATATAAATAATTTATATATATATATATATTGTTGTATATATTTATATAATTATATATATATATAATGAATAAATATAAATATAAATATAAATATAAATATAGTAAATATATTCATAATTTTAAAAAAAATTATTATAATTTTATAATTATTTAAACATATATAATTATTTATTTATAATTATATAGATATTTTTTAAAAAATAATATTTATTTATTTATAATTTTAGATATATAAATTTCTAAATATAGTAAATATACATTTATAAATATATTTATTTATACATATTTAAAAATATAATTTTAATATTATTAATAAATATATAATATTAAATGTATACATGTTAAACATGAGTGAAATTAAATAATTAAAAATGAGTACACATTAAACATATTGAAAAATGGAGATGTTTTATTAATTAAATATAAATTATTAAAGAATATGGATATATATTGAAATAAAGATGAATGCATATTGAAAATATTGAAACATAGTAACTAAATATATATAAATAAATAATAGAAAATGATTAAATTCCAAAAATAATAAAAAATTTTAAAACTGAATTAATACCTAACTGTAATAAAATAATAAATAAATAAATAAAATTTATTAATTAAATACATAATATATTAAATGTATCATGTTATAATGAAATTCTAAAATTAACTATAAAATTTGAAAAAAAATATATATAAATATTAGTTGTATGTGTTTCTATATAAGATTTCAATAATTATTTAAATATTTTTTTCTATGTATTGTATATAAAAATGCATTAATTATGTATATATAGGAGAAATCCACAAAATACACGTTAAAATATATGTTAAATTGAAAAAGAAAACGACATTCAATTATATCCATTACTCGATGTAATTAGTTAGTATTTTTAATTCATATTAAGTTATAATTATAAACCGTTGTTCACTAAATATATGACTTATTTAATGTAATGTATAAATATTTTGTATTATATAAATCATATTTTAATATATATTATGTACATTCATATATATCTATATTTACCATATATTATTTATTAATATTTATAATCTATATATATGTATGTATGTATATTAAATTTATTCATTTTTATCGGTAATTATTTAATTAATAAAATATTTATTATTTTTTCTTAATTTACCCATTTTTAATTTTTATTTATCTAATTATTTCATTTTACTCATTATATATATATATATATATTTAACATATACTATTTATTATTATTTATAATTTATATAGAGTATATTAAATTTATTCATTTTTATCAATAATTATTTAATTAATATTTTTTTTAATATATTTCTTAATTTACTCATTTTTAATATTTATTTGTTTAATTATTTAATTTTATTCAGGACCCTTATCAACACTAAAAAAGTGCTCATAAAGGATACCCTTTATTAGTGCTAAAAATAAAGGGCTGATAAAGGGTACCCTTTATCAGTGCTAAAAATCAAGCACTGATAAAAGGTACCTTTTATCAATGGTAAAAAAAATTGCTGATAAATGTTACCCTTTATCAGTGCTAAAACAAGTGCTGATAAAGGATACCTTTTATCAGTGCTAAAAAAGTGATGATAAAAGGTACCCTTTATCAGTTCTTGTTTCAGCACTGATAAAGTGAAACTACTGGGGCTACAGAAGAAGATGTTGGGCCAAATATTTTAAAAAAAATCATCATCAGGATGATGAGACTTGTTTTATATCACAATCTAAGCCTCGGTATGGTCTGAGGATCTCACATCAATTAAACAGAGCAAAAAAATGTAAACCAAAAACATACTTTTTCAATATGAAGCTACGCTTGACATCTGCTTCTCCTCGGTGATTGCTACTCAATGTATCCAAAGAAGAATCCATCTAGATCGTACACACGTACTTCAAAAAACTATCAGAGCATCGATTGTCAGATTCTGGGTGCTAGTGTGAAGACTCGATGATGCCTTCGATGCCCCGACGATCGCTACATCGATGTGCTTACAGTGTGTGAGGAAGAACCCGATCCGATCGACTACACTACAGCAGAATAGGCATCTAGCGGCGGGTTTTTTTTCATTTAGTGGCGGTTTCCAGAAACCGCCGCCTAATACGGCATCGCCAATATTTTCACGGCGGTTATTTTCGTTTAGCGGCAGTTTTAGGGAAGCATCACAACTGCCTCATTTTGTGGCGGTTATAACCGTCGCTAATAAATTCAAATCCAGCACCGTAAAACCGCCGCTAAATCCAGAAGAACCACCGCAAGATGAGACTGCCACGATGCGACTATTTTGCGGCGGTTATAACCGCCGCTAAACGTATATTTTATTTTACGTTTAGCGGTGGTGTAAACCGCCGCGAAATAGCCACCAGCTTTCATTTAGCGGCGGTTTAAACTGCCTCTAAAAAGTTGCCCAGAAAAACAAATTACCTGATTCTACTGCCCCACAGCCTGAAAACCAAACCAAAACACATATAACAGAGAGAACAAGTATAATAAATGAAAACAATGTTAGGGAAAGAGGTGAATCTAGAGGTTGAAGTGAGTCAATGTGTAGGAGAAAAGATAGGGGATAGTTCAATAAATATAGAATTTAATCTAGAAACAAGGTAATCAAATGTTTTAAATGTAAACAACCTGGACAAGGGTGACTTTAAAGATAGCAATAATGACCATTCCCTATTAGTTGAACAATACTTCGACACTACTAATGTGTTAAATGTCACTGATATAGCCATCTTATATGAATAGAACCAAGATTCATGATGCTCATTCCACATGTTCTCAAATAAGGAATTATTTACTGAATTAAGGTAATTGAATAATGGTGAGGTATTTCTAGGGAATAATATTATCGGTCACATCATGGGCATAGGCTCAATTTTACTAGAGCTTCGTGATGGGTCTGTTAAAACTCTTGAATAATTTAGGTGGGTACCTGAATTAAAAATAAACCTAATATCCCTAGGAACCCTTGACCAGAAAGGGCACGACTTCAAGTCTGGATCTTGAAGCCTTAGAGTTTCCCAAGGATCCCTCACTGTAATAAAGGGAACCCTTCGCAATGGTCTGTTTGTGTTAGATGGAAAAGTGTATAGAAATCAGTTGAATAGTTATTCTGGTTCATAATGTGATTCCACCACCTTATAGAATAGGATACTAGGGAATGTTATTGCCATGGGTCTTAGTGATCTTAAGAAACAGTGCCTTCTAAGTAATATCACTCCTAACAGTTTACCTTTTTGTGAAGACTGTGTATATGGGAATTCTAGGAGAATCAGCTTCAGTATATCCATGTTTAAGGATAAGGAACCTCTTGAATGTGTACATTCTAACTTGTGGGGTCCTTCTAGGGTTACCTCCCATGGTGGTGGTTTATACTTTGTAACCTTTATTGATGATTTATCTAGGAGAGTGTGGATTTATATTATTAAGCACAAGTCAGATGCCTTTCAGACTTTTATGAAATGGAAAGTTGCGGTAGAGAGTGAGACTAATAAGAAACTTAAGGCCTTAAGAACTGATAATGGTTTAGAATATATATCCAATTAATTCATTGAATATTTTGAATCTGAAGGAATTAAGATATATCGGACTATTTTGGAAACTCCATAACAGAATGGGTTAGCAGAGAGAATGAATAGGACTGTTCTTGAGAGGGTAAGGTGTATGTTATCCCACTCAAAACTCTCTAGGTCCTTCTAGGCTGAGGATGATTCAACAGCAGTGCACCTCATTAACTGTTGTCCATATTTTGTTAACTCCTTTATGACACCTGAATAAATTTCAAAGGCCACACCCCCAAATCTAGCTCACCTTAGGATATTTGGATCTATAGCTTACGTGCATTCATGTAATGATAAGCTAGCTGATAGGGCTATTAAATGAATATTCGTGGGATATCTAGAGGGTGTTAAAGGGTATTATTTATGGGTAGATAAACTAGGTTACTATAAATGCATCGTTAGTCATGATGTGGTCTTCCATGAATCCGGTGTGACCAGTGACAAAGTACCTGAACCTGTTGTAGCTCCTGATGAAGCTGCAGGACCCTTAGAGGTCCCAACACCTTTAGGTGTTTATGTTCCTTTAAGATCAGGTGACCAACCTCAGTTCAGTGTTGGTCCTGCTCCTTTGGTTACCCAATCCCAGCCTAAATCAGATCCCAATTTGGAATCCGAACCTGAGGACCAAGAACCTTTTGGCCTGATCAACAATCGGCTTACTTGAGATAAAGAAAGGAGAGTTATTAAACCTCCAGCCCACTTCAACTAGTCATACATTGCTGCCTATGCTTTCAATGTAGCTTAGGAATTGTTTAATGATGAGCCTAAAACTTTTAAGTAAGCTTTTAAGTCCAAATAATATAGTAATTGGCTGAGATCAATACAAAAAGAAATGAATTCCCTTCTTAAGAACAACACCTGGGTTGTTGTTCCGAAACCCAATAACCAGAAAGTTATAGGTTCAATATGAATTTATAAGAAGAAATAAAGCAATGTAGGAGAGTCTAAAATCAAATTCAAAACATGCATGGTATCTAAAGGTTTTCTAAAATGTGAAGTCATTGATTATAGTGAAATATTCTCTCCTTTTTTAAGCATTCATCCATTAGAATTATGCTTGCATTTTCTGCCAAACTTGATTTGCATGTTGAACAACTCGATGTAAAAACCACTTTTTTACATGGTATTCTTGATGAAAGCATTTATATGAATCCTCTAGAACAATTTTCAAAATTGTTCAAACCAAACCATGTTTTTATTTTAAATAAGTCCTTTCATGGGATTAAATAGTCTTCAAGACAATGGTATAAAAGTTTTGATTCCTTTATGAGTGAGAATCTGTTTTCTATAAGTAGATTTGATGCATGTGTGTATTTTAAAACTGTTAAACATGAGTCTTTTTACCTTTTATTATATGTTGATGACATGTTTTTAATATGTAAAAATATAAAGATCATAAATTCCTTTAAGCACTAGTTGAACTGTTTTTAGGGTGTGGATACTAACCACATACCGTATGAGAATGAAATGGAAGAATACCTTATCAAGGATTGGAAAAAGCTGTTGAAAGCATAGTAGTCATTATAATTAAAAAATGATAACAAAACTGACTATCAGGACACAGAAATGAGCAGATTAGATTGAAAAAACAAAACTTAGCCTGAAACTCATAATGTTGAATGAAAAAAAATGTATAGGTCATAGTTAAGAGCATAAATCGTTCCATAATCATGCATGTATGTGCATTAAATTACCATTTCTAGATTGATGTACCCCATCAAGAATGAGAACTTCTTATTCTGTTTTTTTCAACTGATGTACCCCTGCAAACAGAAACAGTATAGTATGTTCATCTTCCTTTAACGTACACCATATGCATCGTTGTCTTGCCTATAGAAGGTGTAAATCAAACCTTTTATGCATGAACCTGAATTGTGTGCTTTGCACTTGTTGAACGGCGCCGATTCTTTTTCATCATGTAGCAGGGATTCGTGGAAACACTTCTATACAGTGCTGTATTTTTTGGGCAATGACAGCACCTTTTTTAAATGTTGCAACTATTCATAAACATCAAGACATATCAATCTATCATGAAATACATTTATAAGGAATTTGAAAATATAGAGTCATGAATAAAGGGATAGAAATCTGTTGGGAGGCTTACCGTTTGCATCTGTGTACTCCTATTTCCATAAAAATTCGATCCTCTATCATCTGGTTTCTCCATGAAACCATGTTACGACAACCTGAAATCATATTGAAACAAAATATTGATGCATAAAAAGGGAATATAAGTGGATAAAATATGAACACCATTAAAATACATGAAATCTGATTAATACCCTAATTGAATTGATTATTTAATCTGAATACATGTATAACCTGAATGTTGTTCATACGTTGACATCATCCTTTCCAAAGGGGACATCATATTATGCATTGCCTTGTGGTCTCTGAGTAATCTTGCTACATATCAAATTTACAACATCAGTATATAAGAAATAAAGCAAAGAACAATGAACACCTTAATGAAAAGATCAAACATACTTCAAATAGGCTCACTTCTGGATAAGAGAGTCCTAAACTTCAATTGTAAAACAGAGTAGTCTGGTGCATGCTGTAAATCCAGATCCATGCATCAATCAAAGACAAATAGGTAGTAGTTTGAAAGCATCAATTGAGATGGATTTGATCCATCCTTGAAGCACTCAGGATCCTCAGCAAACCCGGATAGCCATGAATATAGCAGATTCAATTGGAAATGAGGCCGCAAAACCATCCAAATAGAGGAAACCCAAAACAGTTAGATATGTTCAAACAATAAACATGCCAACTGAAAACTCAACTAACCATAATCCAGGAAGATATAGAATAGGATGACAAATTCAATCCAGATCAAATCAGTAATCAGCTTTATGTACATCCTTCTTCTCTATGTATAACTATCCTATGTGCACATGACTTGTGTGACATTAATAGTAGGTAAATCTTATATGTGTTAAATGGGCATGTCCCACATACACGTTAAATGGGCATGTCTCGCATACACTTTAAATATTAATATGTATCCCCTGTACCCCCCCCCCCCCCCAACCCCCTTGCATTAGACCCCCCTTCACCATCCCCCCACCCCCCAACCAAAAAATCATTGTCTCATGAAAATAAAAAAACAGTCTGGTGCATGCTGTAAATCCAGAGCAATATAATATTATTCAGCCTCATGAAATATAATATTATTCAGCCTCATGCAATATAATATTATCAAACTCTTATAAACATAGTTAGATAAAATCTACATGTATTTCAATGCCTCATGCAATATAATATTATTCATCCAAAGCAATATGATTGCCCAAGCATAATCACAAAAATGTTTCCAATTCACAGAGAATAATCTAAAAGCTCAATTTCAGTTTACACCATAACCAAATCATAGAAAGAAGAAAATAAATCTGCAAGGCACATACAATTCATAAAAATGCTCATAACCATGATTTATAAAGTAGTCATAACCAAACACATAAAAATAATAATATAGAATCCTTGGAAAAGTTCTTAGTAGGCTAATCAAACAATTTATTCCTAAATGATGTATATGACACTCGAGAAATCAAGACATAAAAAGAAACATCAGAAATCAATAAAATGCATAAAAGGAAAATGAGAAATCAAGGAAATTTTAGGACATGAAAATGTGTGGTGGAAACTATGTGCCACAAATATTACATATACAAACCAACTATTTTCATATTACAAATCAACAATACAACTACTCAGGGTCTGATGATGCATCATCACCCTCTCCACCTTCATCTCCACTTTGTGCTGTCACCTGTAAGAACATTATATTGAAAATTAAATATGATTTCATATTTATATTAAAACTTTAAACCAATGAAAGTTAGAAAACTAAATGATTTTGATTTTTTGTGATTTACCTGCATACCACCAGTTGATGCACTACCACCGGGGGCATATCTGCTCATCTGCTGACGTATTTCAATCAACTCTTTCTGCAATGCAGATATCTTATCCCCCTGCTGGTGAACTGTGTTTTGTAAAGAAACAATCTCTCTCTTATCATCTCCGGGTATGGGCTGAATAAAGTCAGGAGTAGATGAAGTTGATATCCCCGATGGCCTGCTAAAAATCTCAGATGGTACGGGTCCCAAACTCATCCCGCGCACTCTCCCAGCATGCTTCTTCCTAAGGACCTTAGCAACCGGGTCATCCTGGGAGACTGAGTAGGACTGCGCAGGATTGGAATCCCATAGCTCTTTAATTTTTACCTATAAATCAAATATCAAAATATATTAACACAGTAAAAACTGATAATAAGTTATTATGATGAAAAATTGACTTCATACCCCAACTTCTTTAGCAGGCTCGTTAACAAAACTTCCATCTGATTTCTTATGAACATCCAACCACAGTTCAGTCCTAGATGCTTCATTCCCTAAACTTTGTGACTGCATTAAACAAAGATAAATCAAAAATTCAATATATTAAACAGATAATATTGTCTTATAAATATTTAAACTAATTAAAAGATTACCATTGTTGTTCGGCTTCTAGAAAAAAAATTTGAGCCCGCAGTGTGCGGGATGACTTGCTTTGCCCGGTTTGATGCATTTTGTCTTGAAAGATCTTGAAATAAATAAAAGGAAATTTGATACTGATGTATTGAATGTCATGTCCTTTTCATATACATGTATAAATGTAAAATGAGGATAATATAATAATATATATTTCAATACCATCCGCTTCTGATCACGATGTCTGTCAACAAACACTTTCCACTGCTCTTTCGGTACCCCACTGGGTAGCTTCTCATACATTTGCTGTGTGATCAATGAAGTATCATTGACATGACACCATAATCTCCATTTAAAATCTTTCCACTTCTTACCTAGATTTTTCAACGTCCACTTCCGTGCTATCACATCAGCAACGGTAAAGTGGAAGAACATCTGTATACAAAAATTCATTTTGAACATATTAGTAACATGACATTCAATTAAACCATAATGTAATAAATTTACCTTTATTTGAGAATCAAACACTTCATTTTTCCAGCTTGAAGGTATATGTCTCCAATCGTCATATGAAATGGGAAGGGAAATGGGCTCCGCTGCCAGTTGGCCTATAATCTGGCCAAGTAACCCCACGACATCATCCGTAGGGACCCCGTAAGAATCAAATGGCACAACAATCTTCTCGTCATTCAGATTCCAAACATCTGAACTTTTTATATTTTTCTTCACAGTTGCATTTTTTTCATCTTTAATGAGCAAACAATTAGTATAAACAAAATGTAATAAATTTATTTAATTAAAATTTGTACCTATGATAGTGACACTCCAGTGTGTCCAGGATGAACTGGAAGGGGCACGACGCTGCCCCACTACTGAGCCTCCTGAAAGGGGAGTCAATGACTCACCCTCTACTGGGACATCCACGGAAGGTGTGAGAGATGGTGTAGGGGGGATGGTGCAGGGGTGTCGGCACCGGGAATCTTAGATGTCGTGGGGAGGGAGACAAATGGATCTCCATATGTTGCGGAACTAGATGAAACAATATACCGCTTCTTCCTTGGCATTCCTATCATTTAATCAAATAAAATTAAGTTCAGAATATATATTTCAAAAAAATTATGCATAAAAAAAATTAAAAATGATAATAGATGCCCAGTACTAACAAATAAAATATATATACCAATGATAATGAATGACTGCAGAAATGAAACAAGTAGTTGCTGAATAAATAAATAATTGTACATACAATCATTTTCTCCTTCAATCATGTCAGTTTCCTGCTCCATTGCTTCATCTACTTCATTCATACTTTCTAGACTAATATTTTCAATATCATGATCGACAACTAATTCTGTTTTCTATTGCTGATTAAATTCCATTTCAGAGGTCAAATTTTCCACTTCATCACCCATATCATACAAATCTCTTTGTATTACATGAGCAACTACACTCCACCCTTCATAGGAAACATCATTCACATAATATAACATTTTTTCTTGTGATGCTAAGATATATGGATCATGCAGTTCACGATCACCAACATCCATCAAGCGAGAGAAGTTCATAGAAGTAAATTGCAAGGAATCTCTTTTAACACCTCTGATAATATCGACCCATTTGCATTTGAATAAAACAACCGAAAAATGTCCGTGGTAGTTTAATTCAATAATATCATACATCTTTCCATAGTATTCCACTTCAGAAAATGTAAATATACCACTGTTCTGTGTTTTCAAACCCACTTCTCGATCGACTGTATGAAATCTAAAGCCATTCACATTATAAGCGTCGAACTTTCTAACTTCTTTTAGAGGACCTCTAGCAAGAAACTTCAAATATTCTGACACCTCTGCTTGAGTATCAGTATTCATGATCTGAAAAAATAAATATACTTTATTAGATTCACAAAATGTATGTGTCAAACTAATATTCGTATTTATTGTAATATTTATGAACTTACACGTCGTGCAAACCATTCTACAATCTCTTTATTAACAGCTTTCGTTATATATTTCTCATTTCGTGTTCGGACTCTCATTCGTCTCTTTGTTTGTATCCTCAACTCTTCAATAAATGGATCTGCAATGTCACTATTCAGCAGCACATATCTATGTGCCTGTAATAATTCCAATTCAGTCAGTGTCGCATTTGAGGTCCTCCCAACTGATCGGCCAATAGCAAGAAATATTTTGGATTTCTAATGTATTTGAGATTGAGTCGATGTGTCATCAACACGTCCAAATCGATTAAATCTTGTCTCAATATCATCCAAGTATCGAGAAAAAAAGGTAAGACACTCCTTAGCCAAATAGCCTTCAACAATTGAGCCTTCTAGTTGAGATTTATTTCTCACGTATGATTTCAAATGTCCAAGATATCTGTGAAATAAAATAAACATAATTATGCATTTAATTAAGTACCAAAAATTGTTTACTTAACTGGAAAACATATAAATAAAGTACCTCTCAATTGGATACATCCATCGATAATGAACGGGGCCTCCTAATTTAGCTTCCTCAACCAAATGCACAGTTAAATGCATCATTACAGTAAAAAGGACGGAGGAAAGATCATCTCCATTGCGTAAAGGGTCAATACAAACCTCTTCTGGAGGTTCTCAAGATGAAATGGATGTAGACATTTCTCACATAGTTGTTTGAAAAATGTGCAGAACTGCAGTACAACAGTAGTAATTTTTTCAGGTAATAATGTACGCAATGCCAATGGTAGTAACTGTTGTAACAAAATATGTGAATAGTGACTTTTCAATCCATGTAATTTACAATTCTTCAAGTCAACACACCTCAAGATGTTACTTGAATACCCATCAGATACCTTAACATTCTTTAACATTCGAAGGAATGTATATTTATCCCTATTTTTCATTGCAAAAATTGCCAGAGGATACTTTTCATTCTCATCTGGCCAGAGATCGCGTTTTATGTTCATTGCTTGTAAGTCTTTGCGAGCATTGAGATGATCTTTCGACTTTCCATGCTCATTAAGCAATGTGAAAATCAAATTGTCACAGACATTCTTCTCAATGTGCATCACATCAAGATTATTCCGCACCATATTAAATTCCCAATACAGAAGTTTGAAGAATATACTTTTTTTCTTCCATTGTTGCGTTCCGGTTTCGCTTGACGATGCACTTCGGACCCGTTTTCCGCTATCATTCAAATGATGAACCTTCCCAAATTCCGTTTCAACATTTTAAAGCTATTTCAATATTTCAAAACCATTTAACAACTTTGGAGGTGGTCTACGATCAATGGAACCATTAAATTTTGATCTGTTCAGCCGAAATCTATGAGATGCATCGAGAAATCTTCGATGACACAAGAATCACCATTTTCTACTGTGAGGTAGCCGTTTGGGCTCAAAATCAAAGTTACAAATGGGAAAAGCCAAACCCATGTAAGTGTTCCAACCAAATAAATTCCCAAGCCCAGGGAAGTCACTAATGGTCCACATTAAAGCATCATGCATTGGGAACATTGTTTTAAAAGAACCATCAAATGTATCAACATCGTTGCTCCATAACTCCTGCAATTAATCAATCAAAGGCTGCAAGTATACATCAATATCATTTCTAGGAATTTGTTTTCCAGGAATAATCATCAAAAGGATAAAATATGTTTGTTGCATACACATCCACGGGGGAAAATTATAAGGGATCAAAATAAGTGGCCAAATGCTATAATTGGTACTCAAAGTCCCAAATGGGTTGAATCCATTGGCATCCAATCCCAATCGAACATTCCTAGGATCAGCTGAGAAATTGAGATGTAATTAATCAAATGTCTTCCACGATTTAGAATCTCGTGGATGTCTGGGGTTTCAAAGGAAAGTAACGCAAAACCTTTGCAGGTGTGCTCCTTTTCTTCTTCTTCTCCATGAAATTATGTTCATTCAAACTTCCAACATCACGCTTTGCCTTACATCTAGAAGAAGAACATTTCTTGCAATTCTGTCTACTTGAATACTCTCCCCAATAAAGCATACAATCATTGGGACACTCATGTATTTTTGTATAATTCAGACCAAGCTTGTTAACAACTATTTTCATATCATAAAAAGATTCTGGGATTTTTTCTTCAAGAAATGCATCACGTATCAATTCCAATATCATGGACATTACCTTATTTGTAATTCCACAGACATTTGATGTGATACAACTTCATCAGAAATGAAAGTTTTGAATATTTCAAACACCCACAATACAACTCTTGATTTCCATCGTCAACTAAATCATGAAACACATTTTCCTAAGTGAAGTTTTCTCTTACATTTGGCTCCAAAAAATCAAGAGGAGGATCCAATGATATGTGACAATCTTGATCTGCCTGTGTTACATTCTCAAAAACATCACTTGTCATGTTGCAATTTGTAGCACCCTCTTCTGGTTGTTCTGATATGTTTTGATGCTGATAGTGGTGCCTTGCAGTGCTGAATGCATCATTTATTAGGTTATGTATTTCATTTTCCATTGTCGACGAACTTGGGACCTCATTCTGTGGATTAACATCAGTTCTCAATCTTTCTGTAACGTTCAATTCTCCATGACAAATCCAACACAAATATTGATCAGGGAATTGCTTCAGTATTAAATGTTCATAAACCTCATATCTCTTCAACCATGTTCTAAATTTACATTTAGGACATGGACATTTTATTCTCCCTTCAACAGATCGATTATAAATTAAAAAATCTAAAAACTCATTCAAACCCTTAACATACTGAGGTGTGTTCCTCGGTAATGTGATCCAACTTTTATCCATGTATATCACAATGTTCCTAAACAATAATAAAAAAAATTATAATACATAGTTACTACTAAATAGATAAAGAGATTCATATATACAATAGTATAAGATTACAGAAACATAATATAATAAAGATGATCCCCTGAGTTAGATATGAACCCTTAGTGTTTGGGATAGGGGAAGTTTCTTTGGTAAAGAGAAAAAGTTTGCTAACAACTTGGTAGCTACTTTACCATGAAAACCAAAACACATTGTTAATTTTAAATAACCCCAATAATTGTGAGAAACACTTTTACAAAGGTGTGGATTTGCATTTTTAAGCTGAATTTGATTTAATGGAATCCTAGAATACAGTGGGATTTGCTTATGCAGTGGGTTCCCCTATTTGAATTGATAGAGAAACTGATAACCCAAGGTATGGGCACTATGCAAGAGTCCTTGTCAAGATTTACCTAGAAAGAACTCTGGTTGAGGTGGTGGTCCTTACCACCTTTGATGATACATTGAATCTATAAATTATGTATGAGAGAAGGCCCAGGTTCGGTGGTAATTCTAACATTATTGATCATTCGATTTATGAATGTAGAATATTAACAACCTATGACAGGTGTAATCAATGAGGCCATCATGATGGAGACTGCCAGAAGATGAGGGGGAAGGGAAAAGAGAATTTGATCCACCCTCTGAGAAGCATCCCTCTGTCAATTCACTCATCACTGAGATGATACTTTCCCCTGCTATGAAAACTCATAATGAGGTGGCCACCACATCCCCCCAGGATGATCACTCAGGTCATGAGTCAAGACCTACTCGTACTTTAGTCTCTACCTCAGGGGGAACAAATCTTGACTTAATTGTTGGCCCTGGTCCAGGACAGGACAATGTCTTGGAGGCTGACAGGGATGGATCTATATCAGATGTTGGTGGCACCAAATTCCTCTTACCTGTTCCTGCTATAACTGTTAATGTACAGGTTGGTGAGGGGATAGAATTCCTCATTGCTATGGAAGCATTACAATGATCCTTGGATCACCCAAGTCACTAAAGGCACCATCCCTCCAGGCACATTCTCAGGTTGCACCTACAGCTGACTTGGCGCTTGACTTCTGTGGAGGTGGATAGGGTATTGATAGGAAGTAGGAGGGGGATTTATAACAGGCTGTTGCGGCTCCGGAACCTGCTTCTGCCCTGCATGATGTACGGTTTTCGAACACCACTACACACTTGGCAGAGAAGGGAATGCAGGTGGTCATCAATAAACCTTCTGTTAATAAACAGACCGATGTAGCTCTTATCACCTCTTGTGCCAATAAAAATCCTTTCCCAATGTTGTAGTATACTTATTGAATTGAATTTTCTATACAAAATACACCAACACAAATTCTGGGTGTCCCTCCAATTCAGTTCAGAGACCTCAGGATGTCATAGTGGGCTCCCCCTTGGAGGGGACCTCAAATCACTCATTTGGGGAGTCTGGCACACTGGGAGACCTTTTAACTAAGTTCACCTCCCTGAAGGATAGAAAGGTGTGAAAAGGAATCCTGATGTAATGTCCCCAAAGGTTGATACATGTGTTCTAAAAAAATTATCACCCCTCTAAAGTAAATACTAGGTAGATGATGGTGATGACAATCATGAGAAGGTGGATGATGATGTTACAAGAAAATCGAATCCTGATAAAATATCCATTGTCCAAACACCCAAGAAGAAGTGTGGGAAAGGTAAAGAGAAGAAGATTAATCAATGAAGACCCTCTTTTAAAACTGTCGAGGGCTTGGGAACTCTCCTACTGCCTCTTCCCTCAATAATTTTCATTCACATAATAGGCCGATGCTAGTTGCAGTTTTTGAACCCAAAATGAACTTTGGGAAATGGAAAGGGTTTAGTTGGGCTTCTCTTAAATACTAACTGTTTTCACACAATGGAGATCTCAAGGGCTCTGAAACCCTATGGGTTCTCAAGCATGATTATATTCAGATTACTTTTTATGAGATTTGTTCCCAAGTCATCACTATCTCTACTGTTCTAGGCGGTGTTGTCACTACATTTTCATTTTTATATGCATCTTATGCCTACACCAGGAGAAGAGAGCTTTGGAGGGATCTAAAACAAATTAATGACCAAACAAAAAGTAATTGGGATATTGTGGGGGATTTTAATATTTTCCTAAGGTCGCATGAAAGGTTGGGTCCTCATTTTTCTCATAATTTTGTAGAGGAATTTGAAAGCTTCTTAGATAAGTGAAACCTAATAGAGGTCCATATTACAGGGGATAAATTCACATGGGTAAGGATTATAGGAAACAAAAGACAAGAAAGTAGTATTTATAGGTGCTTCTTCTGGATTAATGATCATTACGCTATCGCAGAAATTTCCAAACATACACTTGAAAAGTTCCTCTCGGATCACAATCCTCTTGTCATCAAGATTATGTAAGGCCCCACAAGGTCTTCCCCCTTACCATTCAAGTGTAATAATGCATGGCCTACCATTCATGGATGTAGGAAAATTGTCATTAGTGGATGTAATAGTGTCATTCATGGCGATCCCTTTTTCACTGTCACGTCTATGCTCAAGTGCATTAATGCCTAGAAGAGGGAATGAAGCAGATGATCCTTCTCCATGTTGGATGATGACATTAAGGAGGCCGAATCATGGCTTGAACATTTTCTAATTTTCAATAAATAGCATAATTTACCATAAAGATGTATGAGATTTTTATAAAGCAGTTGTATTTAATTTTGGTGATAATAAGGATCTGTTTCCAACAATAGTAAACTAGAATAATTTTTTGATGTCATCTTTAATAATGGTTGAAGTCTTTGAATGTACTTATTATGGAAATTATGATTTCGACACTTCCTAAATGGAAATCAATTAAGTAAGCCCTACAGAAATAATTATGTCTTTTTTGAAAATCCAAAAGTGGTAGAGATGGTAGAGTAGTAGGAGGAGTTTCAGTTAGTGGATGGTACTATGAGGTCCTTTAACCACAACCCCTAGCAGGCCCACGTCAGGCATAAAGAGCTGGGGGCTAGGGCAATGGATAACTTCATGCTTTGGATGTCTACGATCCAATGGAACATGAGATGATTTGAGTTATTATTTGTGTTTATTATGATCTTTCCTTAGTATTATGAAACATAGGTTTTACCCATTATTTTATCCCTCGACTCCTTGTGTGATATTTAGAGATCAAAGTTGAGACATTATCAAAATAATGTCGTCTTGAGGTTCCTACCAGGAACACTTCATTTGAAATTTCATTTACTTATAGTGAGAGGTATAAATTATCACATAATGGTTAATGTGAGATCATTTAGTCATCACAATGGATCCCTATGATGTCATCATGGACACATATTGGCTTTTCATGGTCCAGGAATAGATCGACTTTCACTATAGATTAGTCAGATGCCTATAAACTAATTGGATGGGGTTCTCCTTTTATGTGATAGATATATCAAGGAAGTTGTGGTGGATGTTGTGAATAAGAGGTTTCAACCTATCACCCATCAGTTGGAAGGGGCATCCCTTGGATCCATAAGAAATTCAGGCATCTGGGTTCCTTCAATTCTGGTTGATTATTTGAAATTTTTTTCTGATGTTATTTCAGGAATACCTCCAAGATGGGAGATGGAGATTTTCAATTTATTAGATCATGGTATTTCCCTAATATTTTTTGTGGCATATCAGATGGTACCTACTGTGCTTCATGATAAATGGTTGCATTTTAAAGACCTTTGTGGGAATTGTTTCATCAGACCGAGTATTTCCCCCTAGTCAACTCCATTCATGTTCAATAAAATGTTTGAAGAGATCATATGGCTTTGTGTGTATTGTAGTTTCCAGAACCCGAAAATGATAAACATGAATTACCCCTTTTCAAGGATTGATAAATTTTTTCACCAGTTTTGAAGCGTGATATGGTTTTAGAATATTAATTTCAGTAACATCTATCACTAGTAGAGGGTTTGCATGTCTGATATTCCAAAGTTTGAATTATAATGTCACTTCAAACACTTTGAGTTCCAATAATTCCATTTTCTATGATGAATTACCACTATATGTTTATGTATTTGATGAACCAGTTTATGTATCCATACATGGACCACTTCCATGATTTCTTTATCAATGACATACTTTTCTACTCTATGTTATTGTAAGAGCATGTAGATAACTAGAGGACGGTTAATTATTTTCTTCGAGGCAACTAGATTTACATAAATATCTCGAAGTGAATGTTCTGGATAAGTGATGTTCACTCTCTAGGGAATGTCATTTATGAATGAGTTTTACCCATTAATCTATAATATATCAAATAAGTTCATTCATGGGATCCATCCAAGGATGTGTCATAGTTAAAGAGTTTTCTTGTCTTGGCGGGGTACTATATCAAGTGTGTGGAAAACATCCTGAGAATCACAACCCATTTGACCACCCTAACACATAATTGAATTTTTTTTACCTGGTCTGAGTAATGCCACAGGTCCTTTGGTGAGTTTAATTTGTTTTTTCAAAGTTTCAAAGTTTAATTTTCCGCTATAGATACAGTGACTAGTCTCATAAATAAATCAACTCCTCACACAAGCAAAGAGTACCAGTTATCCAAGAAACAATAATAAAAAAAACTAATATCAAAACAAGTAAATAATTAGAAATAAAACCCTAGGGTTTGTATAGGTCATCGGGGAAGCCGGATCGCCGGGGTCGCGGGGGGCCGGGGTCGCCGAGGTCGCGGGGTCACCGGGGAAGCAGGGTCGCCGGGTTGCGGGGTCGCCAGTGTCGCAGGGGGCCGGGGTCGCAGGGAAAGCGGGGGGTCGGGGGAGCGCGGGGTGAGAATGAGGGTCGGGGTGGGGGAAGGGTCGGGGCCGTGTAAAAAAATGTTTTGCGGAGGTTTATTATAAACCACCGCGAAACCTTTTTAAAAAAGGTTTAGCGGCAGTTCCTAGAACCGCCGCTAAACGGAGGTTTTTTTGTAGTGATAGATCAAGAGCTTCACTCTCTAGAAAGAGGGAGAGGAGAGAGAGGATCTAGAAATATCACTGTGAATAGCTGTTGTGTGAGAGCCTCTCTCTCTATTTAGAGTGGATGCTCAAATACCCAGATTGGGTTCCCTGACTCTTGTATATTCAACGTCCACTAAATAAATAATTATGATGAACTAAACTATTTCATAAATATTATTTATATATCACCACATACCTATCATATATATTAAATATATTACATGATAAAACTGAATCATTACCTCGACTTGTAATTCCCTCTTTATATTAAATGAACATGGAATATTAAAATAATATTTGTTTGATTAATATTATTCATCATATTTACATAATTTTTAAAAATATATTTAATAAATAAATTTAAACAAATTATTCATAAATTGAATAATAATGAATTTATTTATTTTTCAGTGATCAATGAATTGGACAACACTCGTACACTGTGGTGGGTCCTAATATGTCCAATTTATATATTTGACTGAATAAAGTAGATTCTTGAGTATGCTATTGTGTGTAACCCTCTAGGCCCTTATCCTGGTAGTAGTGAATAATCTCCACACACTAAGAGCAGAGTCTAGCAACCCATCAAGGCCTCTAAAGAGATAAGTAATAGTCATAATAATGAAAACCAACCTACAAACACGTATTATATACTCTAATCTCTTTGTCTTTAAATATCTTATAATGCAAGACACACACTTATTTCATCATCCTTGATTTATTGTTTGTTAAACTATCTATATAGATTTACCATCGACTTCCTTGTCCAAATACTTATGAAGGTACTACCGTCTTGATCAACCAGGCCTGAGATATAACTTACTCAACCTAGAAGAAAAAAATATTATCCTAACCATTCAACCAATGTCATACCGCCAATGGTGTACCTAACATATGCTACATCTCCATGATTTCATTATTATGGTTTTTGTCTTGCATCAAATTACACGATAAAATGGAACACACTGGTAATGATCTCAATTAAGAAGACCAATACACATGTCTATAGATAGTAATAACCAATGACACCTGAAACATGTGGTGTTCCTATTGGAAAGTCTTTCTTCATGATCTTACTACTAGAGATAACCAAGTGTGAACTTCATGAGAAAAATTATCAATTCTTATGACCCCCTATCACCTGATAGTCAGACATCAACTGTGACCAGTTGGTATGATGTGTCTTGTCCATAAAACCTTTGTTTAAGATTAATTTCATAGTATCTAAAGGTTCTCAATATAGCCTAAGATCAGCTATAACCTTTTTATATGATAATTAATCTATGGAAATTACCATTAAATAGTGGACACAGAAATGTCTACACTATAATGGTAAGTATACATCATGTATATCTAACTGTACACATGATATGGTAATCAAAATTATTGTTCATGTTGGGTCTAGGGAACCCACTATTACAACATGCTCACTTGCACTTGAGCCAACTTGATAACCATACTTATTATCTCTCACATGATTAACATCACGTTTCTATTAATTCACAACTTTATTTGATGGTTCTACCATGTTTCTACAAAATGTCAATTCTTCTATATGCGACCTCACCTCCTTGAGTAAGACTTCTCAAGAGATGGTATCCCCAAGTATACCCTTTTTTCCATTTTCATAACTTCACATCGTGGCTAGTACCTGTAAAACAACCATCATAATGATAAAACATTACTTGGTATGTGTGATTATAAGAACTAGAACAAATCATTGCATTTATTAACTACTTCTTAGCTGCCTTAGAAGCTGCAATGTACTCGGTATTTGTAGGTATGGCTACCACTAGATTTTATGAGCATTCCTCTCTCATCACCTTATACTAACCGCGATACTAGATCAAATTTATCTAAAGAATAATTTTTTGTGTCCCCTCAAATATATTATCCCTTTACCCCCACTTATCATGCACATATCTTTTGTACATACCCAATTACAATCAGATAGTTCTATCTTCTTCCCATACAGTTCTCCTAGAAATAAATTATATTTACCTACTATAAAGTATATGTTGGCAATATCTTATCTTGTACATATCATGGAATAATTGATTGATCCATCACTGAGGTGTATGGAATTCAACTCACCACATTAATCTCTTCTTATGCTCATGCATCTCTATATGGATGGATTTATTCCATGTGAAATTGGTAGAAATTCTCTCTTAAATTTTTCTAGATTTTATTTTTTAATACCATGTCACTACATGTATGTTTGAATAGGTCCAAGAAATTGTTAGCTCTACCTCAGTAGTCCTTGTTCCCTAAGAATTGGGTTGCTACTTTAAATCAATATCTAGAGAGTTACTTTCATTCTGGTCTTAAATGACTATATGACCAATATCATTTTTCTATATGTCACCTAACATATTTAACTTAGAAAATAATGGAGCTCCCACTAATGTATGGTAGACACAATGCAGGGATTCATTCCAAATGAATATTTTATTATCTTATTTCTTACTTTAATCCTAAACTGGATTTTAGTAACATGCAACCCCATTGACATTCTATGATGTCACCATCCATTTTTTGTTGTGTTGAATATACACCTTCCAATAAAGTTGGTCTTAGCATCCAACTTCCAATTATATGATCATAGAAAGTGGCTATGATAAGAAAAAATCTAATGGATTTAGGACTAATGAATTACTATATCCAATCGAGCCTTATTGGTACCACTCTTATACCATCCATGTATCGTGACACTTGAATACTCACTGTAATATTCAAAATAATAATCCCCTTTTCACTTTGATACATGGAATCCATTATTGAATTTTAATTTACCTTGTCAATCTTAACTAATTTCCATATAATCCTTACTTGCAGGAATTATTATTCACAATAAATAATTTATCACCAACTATGGTGAATATAAAACTATCACTGTAGTTTTATACTTCCTAGTAAATATGTGTCTCTGGAACATTCTTTTTCCACGTGCACTTGAGGAAAAATTTCTTATGGCAACTACATGTGTATTTCTAGAATTGACTAAACACAATTCAATCTGTCTCCCACTATCTCAAATATAGATGTGCATCCTTTTATAGAAATGTTATTAATAACTTTTCCCATAACTTTTCTATATTAGGGATTTACGTAATATCCTAAGAAAATTTTGGAATGATTACTATAGATTCACATCATGTTTTGTTTTATTCAAGTTTGTTTATATCCTAACAAAATTTTTGCATCAAAACACATGCCCTTATGAAATAATGTATTTTCATCATAATATGACTCATATGATATCCATTTTTCAATATAGTTGGCATAAGATTATGGGATATCATTTTTATTTCCAAATAACATCTTGAAATATATAATGGAAGTTTCTTCAAGTTGCAACATTGATACTACTTACATCATAAATCTGATGTATAAAATTTCCTTCAAGGAATTTCTCCATGCTACATTTTATTAATCGATGTTAACATGTAAGACTCATCATCAGACCTCCTTATTAACATCAAATCCATGATTTGGATAAGTTAATGTGCATTTAGTAATTACCCTATGCTATATTATATTGATCGATGAATTCTAGGTTAAGATATGCTTCAGCATGTCATCCCTAAGCATCTTATATCTTATGACCATACATATACTTCACTATCACATTCCTTAACTACTTAAAGGAATCTTATGAAGTATATTTACCACTAGCTTACCCTTGGAATAGTTCATGTTGTAGTACCCCCGGTTTCTGGTATATAACCCTTACTTGATGCTTTTCTTGGTTTTAAAAGTTATGGGTGACGTATGGGAGAATCGGGAGATCCTGGATTGAAGTTTGAAGCAAAGGGGAAGGCGCGCGGGTGGTGCACGGTTTGTCAAACCGTGTGGACAAACTGTGTGTGTCTGACTGAGGAGGCAGTGGCTTCTGCATGGTTGGTGCACGGTTAAGGGAAACCGTGCGATGAGGCCATGCATGAAGGATGGCCGAGGTAGAAGCTAATTCACGGTTAGCGCACGGTTTGTCAAACCGTGCGGACTAACCATGCGGTCACTTAAAGTTAGATCCTAAAATTGTGGATCTAAATCGTTTTGCCTTTAATTTCCTTTTTTAAACCTCCTAAGCGTCCCTAACTCAGGATTAATCTCCCTTGAAGGTTGGAAGACTTCTCTCAAGCATTCTGGAGGCGATCTGAAGGCTTCTCTTGGCGAATCGAAGCCGGATTCTTAAGGTATGTGATCGTTCTTGATCGTTTTCTTAGATCTACTTAAATATACTTCTCATCTTCTCTCGTTTTCTTATATCTATGACCGTTATGGGTAGATCTAAGGGTGTGGATTCCAAATATGACAAGTTTTGGTCTTAGTTGTGTTAGGAGAAGAGATCTAGGGAGGGTTTTGTAGTTTTGACCCGGTGTTCTTGAGAGTTCTTCATCCGTGGCTTGGTTTCGCCCAATTTGTTGAAGTAGGTGGATTCACTCTCAATTCCTCTTTCTTAGAAATTGAAGGCTTAGTTCAAATTGATTTAATTTCTTTGTTTTGATTTGGAAATTGTGGTGAAAATCATGCTATAAATCTTCTTTAGTGATGATTTATGGGTTTTGATGAAATTGTGGAAATTGAAAGAATGGTTTGTGAAAAGTGTTTTGGTTTCTTGATTTTAGAATAGTGATTTTAAAATATGGATTTGCGGGATTTGTAAAATGGTTTGTGGGAAAAAGGTTTTCAATAAAAGGGTGTTTTATTAAAATGGTTTTGGCATGGTTGAAATGGTGTGGTTTTTGGGCATAATTGGTGTGTGTTTTCATGTTGCATTTATGAGGCTTGGTTGAAATATGACCTTGTTATCGGTGCCAAAAGTTTAATAGCACATGGGGAATAATTACCTTGTGATGACTTGGTATATCAACGAGAGACCGCTCATGAGTATGGAACTGTCATAATGATGCATGCATAGTGGATTTCACGGGTTGGGAAATGGTTGGTTGTGTGGATTTATGAAATGAAATAAAAGTGCCAAAATGGAAATGTGAATTTGATTGGGAAACTTTGCTTGGTTGCTTTTTTGGTAAATGGTTTTGTTGGAAAAATGTATTTGACATGGAATTTGCTATATTGTGAACTATTTTTGGAATTGTTTTATATAAATTGTTTTATATAAATGTGCTAACATGTTTTATTTTAGAGGCATGGGTTGGGAAGTCATCGGGGAAAACCTACTGAGTTTCATTACTCACCCCCTTCTTTGGCACGTTGGTGCTTTTGAAGATGTCATATACCGGGACGTTGGTAAAGGTAAAGTGTCACATGTTTAGAGCACGGCTTCGTGATACTTGGGCTGGTTCGTGATGTTGGATTTTGGAGCTTGTGGAGAATGGAGTTGAGTTATTGTATTATAGTCTTTGAGTTGTCTTTATGATGTTTACTCCGATGTTTAGTGTTGGTTTTTTTTTGTAGTACTTTTGGTTGGTTTTTGATAAAATTAATGGTTGAGTTGTTTTGGGTTTAAATCATGCATCATATAGTGGTTTCTTGAAGATGTTTATCTAGTTGCTCTGTTTGTTGGTTGTTTTCAGTTAAAGGGTAAATTTTCCCCCAAGTATTTTGAAACCCCTCAGAATTTATTGCTAGCCTTTGGCGGCTTGGGGATGTCGCTTAAGGCCTAGTAATGACTCGTTGATCTCTCAAGCCAGTGAGAATTGGCGGGTCATTACAAATGGCATCAGCTTGTTCGGTCCTTTCCTAACAAGTGGTCATCGATGTTCTTAGTCCTGGAGTTGAAATTAATTCTTGTCTATTCCTTGGGTGGTCATTTTATATAGGAGTAGGATTGTTGGAACTTGAAATGTATAGCATAAAAGGACGTAGCTAACCCGTTTATGCTGAACTTCAAGTTACCAGGGTGTTGGGTACATAAGTGTTTTGGATACACTTCTAGAATGTTGGAAATCTCATTGTCATGGGTTTATCCAATGATATGAGCATGACATGCATTATAGAGTAATTAATTCCCACTAGGATTCCATAAACCATTTTGAGAAATGGATTATGGTTTGATGCAAAATCGTGATTTCTGAAAATTTTAAGCACATTTCCAAATAAAAGATTTTGAAAAGATAATGGTTGATTTATTTTAAAAATAGATTGATTTTTAAAAGAAATAAAATATCTTTTTTATAAATGGTTGGAAATCGATGTTGTGATAGTGGTGTAATAGAGATTGAAATGCTAATCCTTCAGTTGCTAGGAAGTGAGACTAACATCGTGCGTTGTTTGTATAGAAAATGGCACCCGTTAGACGTCATAGAAACCAAACGGAAGAAGCTGCAGAGAATGTGGTTGCACCTAAACCACGTGTGAACCAAGAGCTGGTTCAGAGTATCATTCAAGCGTTTCAGGCAGTGGACATGGGGAATCGGAGGGATGAGTCAAGGCATGTAGACCATTCCATCCAGTTCCAGAAGTAGAATCCACCCATCTTTCGGGGGTGATTCTGAACCAGAAAGGGTGGAGGTGTGGCTGAGTAGGATGAATCCTATCTTTGATTTCATCAGCACCCCAGCAGAATTGAAAGTAAATTTGGTGACATACATGCTGGAGGATCTTTCACGACAGTGGTGGGAGCTAGTGGTGCAGGCTAAGGTGGATCAAGGCCTAGGTTGGGAGGAATTTTAGGAGTTGTTCAATAAACAATTCTATCCTCACACGTTAAAGATCCAGAGGATGACAGAATTTTTCATCCCGAAGCAGGAGAATCTATCTGTCACAAAATATGTGCCTAAATTCATGAATTTAGTGCGCTTTGCACCAGAAGTTTCTGCAAGTGCATCGCTGAAGGCATGCATCTTTGAATCAGGGTTGTGACAGGAGATTCACTCGAAGATAGTTGTGCTCTGTATTAAGGATTATATGGAGATGGTAAACAAAGAAACAGTAGCAGAAAGAGACATCTCAGGAGTTATGGGAGGAGGAAGTATGATGATACCCATGGGAACGGGTGGGAACTCTAATGCTGGGAACCAGCGGAAGAGGGACACCTACTTCCAAGGTGGGAGTGCAAATCAGAATCAAACGGCTGAATAGTTGAATCTTCCTTCTAGACCCATGATGAAAGCTGGGTGTTTTCAATGTGGTGCAATTGACCACATGAAACGAGAATGTACAGCACCACCAAAAGCATGTCACAATTGCAAAAAGATGGGGCATCTTCAGCGATATTATCACAGTGCTCCCAGGTCAGGTGCGCATGACACTTCCCAGGCATCGCAAGCATCTTATGCTTCGACAGGGCGAGGACAACAAAATCAGCCTCTCAAGAAAAACAGATCTAGTTATGGTGATTCCAGGAATACCATGAAACCTCGGGCCGGGCAATCTCAACAAGGTAATAAGAGGCAAAGTGCAACAACAAAGCAATTGTATGGAGTGAAATAGGTGATTGTGGATGACCAATCTGGACTGTCTATGGTGATAGGTACGATTCTTTTGAATTCTACCATCATGAAAGAATTGTTCGATACTGGCACATCCCATTCTTTTCTTGCTTCTTGGATTTCTAATTTTCCAAACTTAAAACTTGAAATGATGCCTTCTGTGTTAAAACTGCAAACTCCTCTGGGTGAAAGAGAATGTCAAGCCTTCGTGTGTAGAGAATGTGCTATAACGGTTGATGGAGCTAAGCTGAAATGGGACTTCTCCATGTTGTATATGGATGTCTATGATATAATCCTGGGTATAGATTGGTTAGAAAGGTTTAAGGCTCACATCGACTGTTATAGGAGAACGGTTAGTTTCACGACTGAGGACGACATTGACCATCTCTTTAGAGGAGAAAGGATAGTAAAGAAAGGTGAAAAGATATTGTTGGCACCAAATGTGGGAACGATTTCTTACCAATTAGCAGTGTTGACTTTTGCATCATTGGAAGAGATTGTGGAAAATAGTTTTCCAGCTGTGGTGGATCAATTTCCTGATGTTTTTCCTGAAAAATTCTCAGGGTTACCACCTATAAGAGAAGTGGAGTTTAAGATTGATCTCCTTATGGGGACCAGTCCTATCTCACTTCCATCTTATAGGATGGCATTGACAGAGTTACAGGAATTGAAAGAGCAATTAGAGGAGCTGGAAAGCAAGGGTTTCATTCGGACAAGCGTGTCTCTGTGGGTATCACTAGTTTTTTTTGTAAAGAAAGCATATGTAACTTTGAGGCTATGTGTAGATTATCGTAAACTTAACCAAGTTACGATAAAGAATAGATATCCACTTCCACGCATTGATGACCTATTTGATCAATTGAGGGGATCTCAGTGGTTCTCTAAAATTTACTTACGGTCAGGATATCACCAGTTGCGAGTTTAGAAGGAGGATATTCTAAAGATAGCCTTCAGAAGCATATATGGACACTAAAAATATGTAGTCATGCCTTTTGGTCGTACGAATGCACCAGCAGTCTTTATGGAATTGATGAATCAGATATTTCAGCGATATCTGAATTCTTTTGTTGTGGTGTTTGTGGATGATATATTGGTGTATTAAAAAACAAGGGCTGAGCATGAGCAACACTTGACGATAGTGTTGGAAATCATGAGAGACCATCAGTTGTATGCCAAATTATCAAAGTGCGATTTTTGGATACAACAGGTACGTTTTTTGGGCCATGTTGTTTCTAAGAAAGGTGTTTTAGTGGATCCAGAAAAGATAGAATTTGTTCCTTCTTGGAAACCGCCGAAGAATGTCTTGGAAATATGAAGTTTTATTGGTCTAGCTGGTTATTACCGACACTTTGTCTGTGACTTCTCACGACTAGCTTCGCCTATGACAACATTGACAAAGAATAACATTGCATTTCAATGGAATGAAGAATGTTAGAGATATTTTCAAGAGTTGAAAGTTCACCTTACATCAACACCCATCTTGATTTTTCCGGAATCAGGATAGGGGTATGTGGTGTATTTTGATGCTTTAGAAACAGGTTTGGGTTGTGTTCTCATGAAAGTAGACCATGTGGTTGCTTATGGCTCAAGGAAGTTGAGAGTGCATGAGAACAATTACCCATCACCTGATTTGGAGTTAGCTGCAGTCGTCCATGATTTGAAAACATGGAGACATTATCTCTTTGGTGAGAAATTTACTATGTTTACAGATCAAAAAAGCTTGAAACACATTTTCTCACAGTGAGATTTGAATCTGAGGCGGAGTAGATGGATGGAGTATCTTCAAATGTTCGACTTTGACTTAATGTATACACCGGGTAAGGGCAATTTGGTGGCCAACGCATTAAGCAGGAAGTCGTATGCTCAGTTGGAAAAGGAATATTCAGATGAGTGGCAGTTGATGTCGGTCCTAGCCGACATGCATATGGAATGTGAAGACCGAACCGATGTTGTGATTTTCTTTCCAGTGGCGCTTGTTCCTGATTTTGTGGAGATAGTAAAGGATGCATAGACATCCGATGTAGACTGTGTTGCAATGATTTCAAAACTCAATGGTGGGGAGACCATTGAGGGATGGAAGATGGATGGGAGTTCAGTTTTGCGGTTTCGAGATCAGATGGTTGTACCTTTAGCTGCTCAGGAAAAACTCCTTAATGCTTACCACCATTCAAGATGGGTTGTACATCCGGGTACACAAAAGATGTATAAGGCATTGAAGGCACAGTTTTGGAGGAGCTTCATGAAGCGAAAGGTAGCTGGATTTGTTTCAAGGTGTTTAACTTGTCAGCAAGTTAAAGCAGAACATCAGCGGCCAGCTGGTATGATATAATCTTTACCTATCCCAGTGTGGAAATGGGATCATATAGCAATGGATCTTGTTACAGGTCTTCCAAGAATGGTCTGGAAACACAATGCCATTTGGGTGATAGTGGATCGTCTAACCAAGTTGGCCCATTTTATCCCGATTCGTGAAACTCATACGGTGGAAGATCTTTCAAAAATCTATATCTGGGAAGTGGTAAAGAGACATGGTGTACCAGTGTCTATCGTCTCAGATAGAGATCTGAGGTTCACATCTCGTTTCTAGAAATTCTTACAACAAGCCCTTGGGACTCAGTTGACTATGAGCACGGCGTATCATCCTCAGACGGATGGGCAATCTGAGAGGACGATACATACGTTGGAAGAAATGTTGCAGGCTTGTGTAATGGACTTTGGTGGCTCATGGGAGGAGCATATACCCTTAGTGCAGTTCTCATACAATAACAGTTTTCAGACCTCGATACGCATGGCTCCGTTTGAAGCATTGTATGGGCGTTCTTGTTGTTCTCCACTTTGTTCGGTAGAAATAGGTAAGACTTCACTAGTTTGGTCGAACCTTGTCTAAGAAACAACGAAGAAGATCCAGTTGATTAGAAAGAGGATGGAGACGGATCAGAGTCATCATAAATCTTATGTGGATCATCTCTGAAGACCGTTGTCGTTTGCGGTGAGTGATCATTTCTTTTTGAGAATCTCTCCAAGGCTTGGACAACGTTGTTTTGGAAAGCAGGGAAAATTATCTCCTCAATATATAGGTCCTTTTGAGATACTGGAACGGGTTGGCAATGTGGCGTATCGGTTTTCATTACCACCATGGTTCAGTGCAGTGCATAACGTGTTCCATGTATCTCAATTAAAGAAGTATCAACCAGATCCTGACCATGTGATCAGATGAGATCACGTTGACCTAGATTCAGATTCTTCGTTGATACATATCCCAGTACGGATAGTGGATAGGAAAGATAAAGTCTTGCGTGGAAAAAGCATCGATCTAGTGTGGGTTTTATGGCAGCATGGTCAGATTCAAGAAGAGACTTGGGAACACGAGAAAGAAATGAAAGAGCAGTGGTCATAACTCTTTCAAGCAAGCGATGGTTTTCTACTTTCAGGGGACAAAAAGGCCAATGGTGGGGAGAATTTAGTACCCCCGGTTTCTGGTATGTAACCCTTACTTGATGATTTTCTTGGTTTTAAAAGTTATGGGTGACGTATGGGAGAATCAGGAGATCCTAGAGTAAAGTTTGAAGTAATGGGGAAGGCGCACGGGCGGCATGGGGAATCGAAGGGATGAGTCAAGGCATGTAGACCATTCCGTCCAGTTCCAGAAGTAGAATCCACCCATCTTTCGGGGGTGATTCTAAACCAGAAAGGGTGGAGGTGTGGCTAAGTAGGATGAATCCTATCTTCGATTTCATCAGCATCCTAGCAGAACTGAAAGTAAATTTGGTGACATACATGCTGGAGGATCTTGAACGACAGTGGTGGGAGCTAGTGGTGCAGGATAAGGTGGATCAAGTCCTAGGTTGGGAGTAATTTTAGGAGTTGTTCAATAAACAATTCTATCCTCACATGTTCAAGATCCATAAGACGACAGGCTTTTTCATCCTGAAGTAAGAGAATCTATCTGTCACGGAATATGTGGCTAAATTCATGAATTTAGTGCGCTTTGCACCAGAAGTTGTTGCAAGTGCATCGCTGAAGGCACGCATCTTTGAATCAGGGTTGCGACAGGAGATTCACTGGAAGATAGTTGTGCTCTGTATTAAGGATTATATGGAGATGGTAAACAAAGCAACAATAGCAGAAAGAGACATCTCATAAGTTATGGGAGGAGGAAGTATGATGATACCCATGGGAACGGGTGGGAACTCTAATGCTGGGAACCAGCGGAAGAGGGACACCTATTTCCAAGGTGGGAGTGCAAATCAGAATAAAACGACTGGATAGGTGAATCTTCCTCCACGACCCATGATGAAAGATGGGTGTTTTCAATGTGGTGAAATTGACCACATGAAACAAGAATGTACAGCACCACTAAAAGCATGTCACAATTGAAAAAAGATGGGGCATCTTCAGCGATATTATCACAGTGCTCCCAGGTCAGGTGCGTGTGACACTTCCCAGGCATCGCAAGCATCTTATGCTTCGACAGGGTGAGGATAACAAAATCAGTCTCGCCAGCAGAACAGAGCTAGTTATGGTGATTCCAGGAATACCATGACACCTCGGGCAGGGAAATCTCAACAAGGCAATAAAGAGAAAAGTGCAACAACAAAGCAATTGTATGGAGCAGAATAGGTGATTGTGGATGACCAATCTGGACTGTCTACGGTGAGAGGTACGATTCTTTTGAATTCTACCATCATGAAAGTGTTGTTCGATACTGGAACATCCCATTCTTTTCTTGCTTCTCAAATTTCTAATTTTCTGAACTTAAAACTTGAAATGATGTCTTCTGTGTTAAAACTGCAAACTCCTCTGGGTGAAAGAGAATGGAAAGCCTTTGTGTGTAGAGCATGTGCTATAATGGTTGATGGAGCTAAGCTAAAATGGGACTTCTCTATGTTGGATATGGATTTCTATGATATAATCCTGGGTATGGATTGGTTAGCAAGGTTTAAGGCTCACATCGACTTTTATAGGAGAACGGTTAGTTTCACGACTAAGGACGACATTGACCATCTCTTTAGAGGAGAAAGGATAGTAAAGAAAGGTGAAAAGATCTTGTTGGCACCAAATGTGGGAACTATTTCTTACCAATTAGCAGCGTTGAATTTTTCGTCATTGGAAGAGATCACGGAAAATAGTTTTCCAGCTGTGGTGGATCAATTTCCTGATGTTTTTCCTGAAAAATTTTCAGGGTTACCACCTGTAAGAGAAGTGGAGTTTATGATTGATCTCCTTGCAGGGACCAGTCCTATCTCACTTCCATCTTATAGGATGGCACCGATAGAGTTACGGGATTTGAAAGAGCAATTAGAGGATCTGGAAAGCAAGGGTTTCATTCATCCAAGCGTGTCTCTGTGGGCAGCACCGGTTTTGTTTGTAAAGAAAGCATATGGAACTTTGAGGCTATGTGTAGATTATCGTAAACTTAACAAAGTTACGATAATGAATAGATATCCACTTCCACGCATTGATTACCTATTTGATCAATTGAGGGGAGCTCAGTGGTTCTCTAAAATTGACTTACGTTCAGGATATCACCAGTTTCGAGTTCGGAAGGAGGATATTCTGAAGACAGCCTTCATAAGCAGATATGGCCACTACAAATATATAGTCATGCCTTTTGGTCTTAAGAATGCACCAGAAGTCTTTATGTCATTGATGAATCAGATATTTTAGCGATATCTGGATTCTTTTGTTGCGGTTTTTGTGGATGATATATTGGTGTATTAAAAAACAAGGGTTGAGCATGAGAAACACTTGATGATAGTGTTGGAAATCTTGAGAGACCATCAGTTGTATGCCAAATTATCAAAAGTGTGATTTTTTGATACAACAGGTACGTTTTTTGGGCCATGTTATTTCTGAGAAAGGTGTTTCAGTGGATCCAGAAAAGATAGAAGATGTTCTTTCTTGGAAACCACCGAAGAGTGTCTTGGAAATACGAAGTTTTATTGGTCTAGCTGGTTATTACCGATGCTTTTTCTGTGACTTCTCATGACTAGCTTCGCCTATGACATCATTGACAAAGAAGAACATTGCATTTCAATGGATTGAAGAATGTTACATATCTTTTCAAGAGTTGAAAGTTCACCTTACATCAACACCCATCTTGATTTTTCCAGAATCAGGACAGGGGTATGTGGTGTATTGTGATGCTTCGGGAATAGGTTTGGGTTGTGTTCTCATACAAGGATACCATGTGGTTGCTTATGGCTCAAGGCAGTTGAGAGTGCATGAGAAAAATTACCCATCACATGATTTGGAGTTAGCTGCAGTCGTCCATGATTTGAAAACATGGAGACATTATCTCTTTGGTGAGAAAGTTACTGTGTTTACGGATCACAAAAGCTTGAAACACATTTTCTCATAGTGAGATTTGAATCTGAGGTAGAGGAGATGGATGAAGTATCTTCAAATGTTCGACTTTGACTTAATTTATACACCGGGTAAGGGTAATTTGGTGGCCAACGCATTAAGCAAGAATTTGTATGCTCAATTGGAAAAGGAAGCTTCAGATGAGTGGCAGTTGATGCCGGTCCTAGCTGACATGCATATGGAATATGAAGACCGAACCGATGTTGCAATTTTCTTTCCAGTGGAGCTTGATCCTAATTTGGTGGAGATAGTAAAATACGCACATGAATCCGATGTAGACTGTGTTGCAATGAGTTCAAAACTCAATGGTGGGGAGACCATTGAGGGATGGAAGCTGGATGGGAGTTCAGTTTTTCGGTTTCAAGATCAGATGGTTGTACCTTTAGCTGCTCAGGAAAAACTCCTTCATGATTACCACCATTCAAGATGGGATGTACATCCGGGTACACAGAATATGTATAAGGTGTTGAACGCACAGTTTTGGCGTAGCGGCATGAAGCGAAAGGTAGTTGAATTTGTTTCAAGTTGTTTAACTTGTCAGCAAGTTAAAGAAGAACATCAGTGGCCAGCTAGTATGATACAATCTTTATCTATCCCAGTGTGGAAATGGGATCAGAGAGCAATGGATTTTGTTACAGGTCTTCCAAGAACGGTCCGGAAACACAATGCCATTTGGGTGATAGTGGGTCTTTTAACCAAGTCGGCCCATTTTATCCCGATTTGTGAAACTCATACGGTGGAAGATCTTTCAAAAATCTATATCTGGGAAGTGGTAAAGAGACATGGTGTACTAGTGTCTATCGTCTCAGATAGAGATCCTAGGTTCACATCTCGTTTCTGAAAATTCTTACAACAAGCCCTTGGGACTCAGTTTACTATGAGCACGGCATATCATCCTCAGACGTATGGGAAATATGATAGGATGATACATACGTTGGAAGACATGTTGCGGGCTTGTGTAATGGACTTTGGTGGCTCATGGTAGGAGCATATACCCTTAGTGGAGTTCTCATACAATAACAGTTATCAGGCCTCGATACGCATGGCTCTGTTTGAAGCATTGTATGGGCGTCCTTTTCATTCTCCACATTGTTGGGTGGAAACAGGTGAGACTTCACTAGTTTGGACGAGCCTTGTCCAAGAAACAACGAAGAAGATCCAGTTGATTAGAAAGAGGATGGAGATGGCTCAGAGTCGTCAAAAATCTTATGCAGATCATCGTCGAAGACCGTTGTGGTTTGCGGTTAGTGATCATTTTTTTTTGAGAATCTCTCCAAGGCTTGGACAACGTCATTTTGGAAAGCAGGGAAAATTATCTCCTTGATATATAGGTCCTTTTGAGATACTGGAAAGGGTTGGCGAGGTGGCGTATCAGTTGGCATTACCACCATGGTTCAGTTCAGTGCATAATGTGTTCCATGTATCTCAATTAAAGAAGTATCAACCTGATCCTGACCATGTGATCAGATGGGATCACGTTGACCTAGATCCAGATTCTTCGTTGATACATATCCCGGTACGGATAGTGGATAGGAAAGAGAAAGTCTTGCATGGAAAAAGCATCGGTCTAGTGTGGGTTTTATGGCAGCATGGTCAGATTCAGAAAGAGACTTGGGAACATGAGAAAGAAATGAAAGAGCAGTGGACAGAACTCTTTCAGGAAAGCGATGATTTTCTACTTTCTGGGGACCAAAAGGCCAATGGTGGGGAGAATTTAGTACCCCCAGTTTCTGGTATGTAACCCTTACTTGATGATTTTCTTGGTTTTAAAATTTATGGGTGACGTATGGGAGAATCGGGAGATCCTGGAGTGAAGTTTGAAGTAATGGGGAAGGCGCACGGGCGGCACACGGTTTGTCAAACCGTGCGGCCAAACGGTGCGTGTCTGACTGAGGAGGAAGTGGCTTCCGCACGGTCGGCGCACAGTTAAGGGAAACCATGTGATGAGGTTGTGCGTGAAGGATGGCTGAGGTAGAAGCTAATGCACGGGTTAGCGCACGGTTTTTCAAACCGTGCTGACTAACTGTGCGGTCACTTAAAGTTAGATCCTAAAATTGTGGATCTAACTCATTTTGCCTTTAATTTCCTTGTTTAAACCTCCTAAGTGGCCCTAACTCGGGATTACTCTCCCTTGAAGGTTGGAAGACTTCTTCCAAGCATTCCGGAGGCTATCCGAAGGCTTCTCTTGGCGAATCGAAGCTGGATTCTTAAGGTATGTGATCGTTCTTAATCGGTTTCTTAGATCTACTTAGATCTACTTCTCCTCTTCTCTCATTTTCTTAGATCTACACCCGTTATGGGTATATCTAAGGGTGTGTATGACAAATATGACAAGTTTTGGTCTTGGTTGTGTTAGGATAAGATATCTAGGGAGGGTTTTTTGAGTTTTGACCCGGTGTTCTTGAGAGTTTTTAGTCTGTGGCATGGTTTCACCCAATTTGTTGAGGTAGGTGGCTTCACTCTCGATTCCTATTTCTTAGAACTTGAAGGCTTAGTTCAAATTGATTTAATCACTTGGTTTTGATTGTGAAATTGTGGTGAAAATCATGTTGTATATCTTCTTTAGTGATGATTTATGGTTTTTGATGAAATTGTGGAAATTGAAAGAATGGTTTGTGAAAAGTGTTTTGGTTTCTTGATTTTAAAATAGTGATTTTAAAATATGGATTTTCAGGATTTGGAAAATGGTTTGTGGGGAAAAGGTTTTCAATAAAAGGGTGTTTTATTGAAATGGTTTTGGCATGGTTGAAATTGTGTGGTTTTTGGGCATACTTGGTGTGTGTGTTCATATTGCATTTATGAGGCTTGGTTGAAATATGAACTTGTTCTCGGTGTCAAAAGTGTAATGGCACATGGGGAATAATTAACTTGTGACGACTTGGTAGATCGACGAGAGACTGCTCATGAGTATGGAACTATCATAATGATGCATGCATTGTGGATTTCACGGGTTGTGAAATGGTTGGTTGTGTGGATTTGTGAAATGGAATGAAAGTGTCAAGATGGAAATGTGAATTTGATTGGGAAACTTTGCTTGGTTGCTTTTTTGGAAAATGGTTTTGTTGGAAAAATGGCTTTGACATGGAATTTGCTATATTGTGAACTGTTTTTGGAATTGTTTTATATAAATTGTTTTATATAAATGTGCTAACATGTTTTATCCTAGAGGCATGGGTTGGGAAGTAATTGGGGAAAACCTACTGAGTTTCATTACTCACCCCCTTCTTTGGCACGTTGGTGCTTTTGCAGATGTCATATATCGGGACGTTGGCAAAGGTAAAGTGTCTCATGTTTAGAGCACTGCTTCATGATACTTGGGATGGTTCGTGATGTTGGAGCTTGGAGCTTGTGGAGCATGGAGTTTGGTTGTTGTCTTATAGTCTTTGAGTTGTCTTTCCGCTGTTTACTCTGATGTTTAGTGTTGGTTTTTTCTGTGGTGATTTTGGTTGGTTTTTGATAAAATTAATGGTTGAGTTGTTTTGGGTTTAAATCATGCATCATATAGTGGTTTCTTGGACATGTTTATCTAGTTGCTCTGTTTTTTGGTTGTTTTCAGTTAAAGGTTAAATCGTCCCCCAAGTATTTTGAAACCCTTCGGCATTTATTGCTAGCCTTTGGCACCTTGTGGATGTCGCTTAAGGACTAGTAATGACTCGTTGAGCTCTCAAGCCAATGAGAATTGGAGGGTCAGTACACACGCACTCTTTCTGAATTAATTCTGAAAGGTTTATGGCATACCTTTATTTCTTAAGGATTATTTTTCCAAACTAAATAAGTATATATGTCGATAATACCTAAGGTGTTTATCACTACTAAGTCTAAATACCAAACTAGGTATATCCTTGAAGTCCACTTTTATTTTTACTTGAAAAATAATTATCTTTCCACAACTTGGTAAATAAGCATCACATTTCATGTTCAACACCTATTTCCTATGATTCAAGTATCCCTGAACTATTGGTTGAGTATGAGAAAACACAAAAAAAAATTATTCCTAAACTTGGAATAATGTCTCTTTATGCCCAATGGACACATGAGATAAATGTTTTGGTTATACTCAATAATGGTTTGACTTAAATCATTAACATGACAATTAGAAGTTATGTGTTTCTCACCACAGACTTAGGAATCACCCTTCCTCTACCGCTTGAAGAATACACCATACTTTTTGTAATGTTTCTAGTACTTACTTGGTTACTATATTTTGATACACATATGTAAGAAACATATTGCATTTACTACCCTAGAAGTATGTCAGAAGGATTAGTTTTAATTGATGAATATACTTGAATAAGAAGTGATTACTTGCTTCTTTAATTTAGTTCATTTCATTTAAACTTATCTAAATATTATTTCATGATATGTGAAGTAAATAACCTCTTGTTTATTACCACTTTCTTTGAAGGATATTGTAGAGGTTCTTTTGGCGTCACTCTTTTCATTGGCCTTATCGCCTTTTCTTTCGACTTATTCTCCATAAGAACTAAATATTAATCTTTTTTAGTGTTCTTATTTACTTGGTGAACCTTACCTAAAAGGTAATGAAGTGTTTACTCAATATAGTTTGTTTTGTAACCTAAAATGAGACTCGAGTAAATGGGTGAAAATGATACGAGAAAGAGGTCAATTGAAAGATCCTGATCAATCTTTCAATTTACACATGTCCAGTGTAACCATCAGCTTATTCATATATTGCTTCGCTTTCTTCTCACAAGCTTCTCATAGATGAGACTACATGAAATATCATCAATGACCAGATGTAGTATCCATAGCTAACCTAGGACTTTGATGATTGTATTATGATATAACCATCATTTTCTTAACAAATGAGTCCCCTATAATCATATTTCTCACCTTTGCTTCTTGAGGTGGCTTAACAGGTATAGGGACACCGACACCATGAATTTTCTATATTGTAGTTTTGTGTGTAAGTGCCAGTACTATACTTGAAAATTTGTTCTAATTTGGATATTTACTTTTCCAAATATTCATCACAGTGTATTTGTGGTATTACTTGGAATTTTTTTACAAAAAAAATATATAACTTGCAGATTGTACTTTTATATTGATTACTGATTTAGACATTATTGATTAATTAATTAAATCATTAAATGTCTCTCGTTATTTTATCGAATTCTAAGAACTCTTTATACTAGAATTGAAATACTCTATCTCTTGAGTATTCTAGTGACAAAGATCCTTGAACCTCCCCTCGTAGTCTACAAGCTATGGCTATGCCACTACTCGGAGAGTTTAAGGTATGATTTCGACTAGCCAACTGCATTAACATACTGCTCCTTGATCTGTTGAGTAAAGTCTCAGTTTCTTGAAATTGTAAACTTGATTCCCTCAATGCTTTGCTTCTAAAGTGATAGGAAGTTAGCTATGGCTAATTTGTACTGCCAAATTTTATTAAGTCAGCCCATTATTCTCATAAGAATTCTTGAGTAGTAAGATGCACCATCAGTTATGGTTGACCGAGCACCCCAAACACCTAGTTGTGTTCAAATTCAAATGACAGAAGGCGTTTACGACTTAATATTTTCTTGAGGGTTTTTCTCTCGATGAATGTAATCCATTTTTATTAATCTTGTTCATTCTATATTCTCAATAATAAATAAATGAATAAAGAAAATTAACTACCTGGCTGGTCTAGATCATCTAAAATTGATTGTTCCATTTAAACTTAATGGATCAACCACGACCAAGGGGTATCATACATGAGTCGTCACTCGACTCACGATACAGCTCACCCCTTCCAGTGTGTCCACTGCTTGTATGGTGTACCGCCTTGTCTTGTTGGGGTCCACGTCTATTTCATCTTTAGTATCGTCCCGTCTTGGTGGGGTCCACTTCGTACAACTTTATCGTCAATAGTGCAAGTGTACTCGCATGCATGCGAGGGGGCTAGGGGCACAATGTACAAACAAATCATGATGGACATGTATGCCTTTATATATATTGACCAAAAAGAAACAACGATGCACATATCATCTTAATTAATTACAATCATCACACGCAATTATATAATTAATTAAAATAAAATATCCAGACATACCCAGATTGGGTCAATTGCTCAAGACCAATCAGTAGGTAAAATAGTTAAAGCGTGATAAAAACTAAATTAAAATAAATTAAGTAGGAGGGTATTTAATTAAATTAAATGAATTAATTAAATTCAAATAATTTAATTATCTTTTGTCCCATAATTAATTTAACTTTAATACCAAAATTTAAATCAATTAATTAATTCAATTTAAAACCTAAATTAAATTAATTTTTCCATAGTATTAAAAATTATTTATTTAAACCAAAATTAATGTTATAATTAATTAATTTAATTCTAAAATTAAATTAATTTTGTTTAACTTGGGCCTCAAACCTCATGGCCAATACAGGTCAGGCTAAACCCGCGCGAATCAATTTCAGGTTACAGAAAACCTGTACGGAGCCAAAATGGGTCACGAAATTCCGCGCAGACCCATTTCGGGTCGGGCATATCCACACGATCCGGTTTTAGGGTGGATATCGAACGGAATCAAGTCAGGTAAGCTGGTCTGGGCTGGTCAGAGGACACCGTCGGTGGTGGTTATGTCCAGCAAGGGTTGTTCATGGGACCTTAGCCACAAGGCTTTCACTAGGTGAGCGAATTGACGGAGCAAGGGAGGGCGATCAGCAGTGCATGGGCCACTGTGAGGTGCTGGATGTTGGGTGGGTCAGGGTTCTTGGAGCGAGCTGAGTAGAGGGATATGGTTGGGTCGGGTATTCTTTAGCGCTACAGGGAGAACCGGTGCGGCAGGGAGATGGCATGATGGGTGGAAGCTTCCGATCGGGACCCCGCAACGGTCGACTGCATCGGAGGAAGGAGGGCTGCACTCGGGGGCAACACCGCCAGATCTGGGAAGCGCGAGGTGGAGGAGGAAGACCCAGATCACCGGAGGTGCACAGCTGCTACGATGTTCGAACAGGGGAAATTTAGGAGATCTACTGTGGCTCGGGTTCCCCAGATCCGGCCGCTAGATGAGGATAGGGAGGAGGAGTATTCTTTGGCGGCCAACTAAGGAGGAGGAGGCACCGCAGACGAGCTTCGCGGCTGGGTCTGGCCGGAGGTTGCTGCTTCGCCAGAGGTGAGCAGCAAGGAGGAGGGGAGACTACGGTGGCCCGCAGGGACGACTTCCACAGTGGAATCCTTTTTTAAAACCTCAAAGTAGCCTTTTTGACATATTTGTCCAGTCAGTTCAAAAAAACTGAAGGCACTTTTTTTTTTTTTCCGATGATCTCACTTGGTCATTCAGGATTGCATCAAGGTGCGGTAGATCTTTTAGGATCGAAATTAAACCCTCTACATAATATTAATGCAACATAATTTTTCTTGGATTAGATAATTTATGCGATCCCTTTAATATCAATTGAAGGTACCGAGATACCAGAAGAAGCCAGTGCGCCGAGAATTTTTAAAAACATTCATCGTTGGGACTATGAGACTTGTTTTCTCTGTTGATTTGAGCCTTGGTATGGTCCAAGAATCCCATGTAAATTAAACAAATAACCAAAAACATAAACTGAAAACCTACCTTTTCCATCTGAATCTGTGTTCGACATCTGATTATCGTCAACGACCTCTGCTCGAAGGATCCAAAGAATAATCCTTCTAGATCATCCACACACACTTCAAAAATTCATTGGAGCATCGATCATCGAATTTCGAGTGCTAGTGCGGAGATCTGATGATCCTTAGACGCCCCAATGATCACTGAATTGACGTGATTGCGATGCGTGAGAGAAAACTCGATCTAGTCACCTGGTTCGAGAGCTTCTATCTCTAGAGAGTGGGAGTGGAGAGAGAGGCTCTAGAAATCTCGTAATGAATAATCATTGTGCGATAGCATATCTCCTCTATTTATAGTGGATGCTCAAATACCTAGATTGAGTTCCCCGACCCCCGTATATTTATCATCCACTAAATAAATAATTATGAAGAACTAAAACGCATCCTAAATATTATTTATATTTTATCACATACCTGTAATATATATTAAATATATTATGTGATAAAACCAATCATTAACTCGACTCGTAATTCTCGTTTTATACTAAACGAACCTAAAATATTAAAATAATATTCTTTCGATTAATGTTAATCCTCATATTTACTTAACTTGTAAATAATTTTAATATATAAATTCAACCCAATTATTCATAACTTGAATAATAATGATTTTATTTATTCTTAGGTGATCGATGACTTGGACAACACTGGGACCTCGTGGTGCGGTCCACCATATCCAATTTACCTATTTGACTGGATATGGACGATTTTTGAATACACTATTGCATGTGACCCTCTATGCCCTTATCTCAATACCAGTGAATAATATTAACAAACCAAGAACAGAGTCTAGCAACTCATAAACGTCCCTAAAGAGACAAGGAATAGTCAAAACGACAACCAACTTATGAACACGTACTGTGTACTACAATCTATTTTTTCTTAAATATCTCATAAAGTAGGATGCATACTTGTGTCATCATCCTTCCTTGGTTTATTATTTATTGATCCAACTGAATAGATTTACCGTCGAATGTGCTGGCCAAGGTCTTATGAAGGTACTACCATCCTGAGATATAACTTCCTCAACCTAAAAGCAAAAAATCTTATCTTGGCCATTCAACCAATGTCATATCACCATTGATGCACTGAACACAAGCTAACTCACCACGATTTAATTATCATGGTTTTTGTATTTCATCAAAGTACACAATCAAACGAAACACATTGGTAATATTCTCAAGTAAGGAGACCAATACACATGTCCATAAATAGAAACAACCAATGACACCTGAAACATGTGGTGTTCCGATTGGCAGGTCTGTCCTCATGATCTCGATGCGAGATATCAACAAGTGCAAACTTCATGAGAAGAAGTATCAATGCTTATGAGCCTCCAATACCTGATAGTTATCCATCAACTATGCCCAGCCAGTACGATGTATCTAGACCATATGACCTTTATTAAAGATTAATGTCATAGTATATCAAGGTTCTTATTATAGCCTGAGATCTGCTATAACCTTTTGATATGACAATTAATCTATGGAAATTATCATTAGATAGTAGACTCAAAAATGTCTCCACTATAATGGTAAGTATACATCATGTATATCTAACTTTACACATTATACGATAATCAAAAGTACGGTTCAATTTGTGTCTAGGGAACCCACTATTACAACATAAATGACACCTTTATCAGCACTTTTTTATGGCTCCAATTTAGGCCAGCAGTGTTAAAGACATGTTTTGTATTAGTGCTTGTTGTTGAAGAGCTAATAAATCAATCTTTTGTAGATGAGTTAGTGATCTCTCAATCTCCCTGGTGATGAGGCAATGGATTCAAACACATATCTAGATGGAATTAAATACCAAAGTTCCCTCTTTCATGGATTTAAACTATATAATCATCAAACAAATACACATCCTCATAAAATAAGTATAAGATACTTTGTAATGTTAACACATAATGATTTACTTTAATCATAATATTTTTTCAATGTCTCAATTAATTAGCCCCATTCAAAAATGTTGTTCAATATGCCATGGTGGTAAGTGATATAAAAGAAACTAGTATTGTTATGGGGAAGAATTTTATAAACATATTCTTAAATCTATAAGAGAGTCTCATACAATATGATAAGCTCCATGGTGAGATGAGTCAACATCCCATTCTCCCAGTTTTAGTATGCAATAACCAGAGCACTGTTAATCCATTTTAATGACCACCCTCATTTGGAAATCAGGTTCATAGAAAAAAGAATGCGAGAATGTAGAAAAATAGTGAATATGATGTGAAATCCATTACCAATAATATATATTGATATATTATACTTAATTATTTTTTATGTTATAACAATGGTTACATTATTTCATTTTATCTCCCTCATCATCAAAAAGAAGGATTTAAGAGGTGGCTGATATTTTAAAGTATTTAATAGGAATGGGGGAAATGTCAAGGTTTTTTTATTTTATGATCCATGGAAATATTTATATAACTACCCACACCTATTCCATTATCATTTGTATTGCCACCTCAACCATAGATCCTGGAAACCACTCTCCACTCTCTCCCAACAACACCACCATCAAAAAATGGTTAATGCACTGGTTTGAGATTACATGAATGATGGTGTGATCCTAATAAGCTATTCTTCTCAAGAAAACATGGAGGGAATTATGTTCCATAGGTTTACATGATGCCCAAAATCTAGTAGTGGGAAGAATCCCCTATTACCAAATCAATCTTCTTTGAGAGTCTCTCCCCCAAACATGACAATGCCTTTCTTCCATATTTAGAGGTGGACAAGGAGGCTTTCACCATCCTCAAAATATCTAATTTGGATTCACCAAAGAGGAATCCCACCCACTATGGTTGTCAATACTTCCAAACAATCATAGTTTTTTCAAAGGCCATGGAATACAAACATCCTTGACTATCCAAGCTTAGGAACTGATGTAGAAGCCTAGTCACAAGTATGTTAACCCGAAAGTCGAGAGGTACATCATCTCCTTTAAAGCTTCCAATAACCTTGAATCTCTCATTTATATTAGGGTGGTGACCCAAGAAGAGTCCAATATCAAGATGACTTGGAGGCCCGAGTTTTCCTATGGTATACTCCAGTGCCCACAACATCTAGCCTTATCTATTCAAGAAAGATATATTATCATTGTAATCAATCTCATGAGGATTTCAACAAACTACGTAGGAAATATATTGATGCTAATAATGATATATTCCATGGAGGTCCTCCCTGTGGACATACCATCTTGTATAATATTATTTCTGATGTGCACAATAAAGTGTCCTAGTACGAAGTAGCTTTAATAATTTGGCAGCCATCAACCAATTTAAGGGGTCTACTTATACAAGAGTAGGAAATACATCATATTCAAGAATTACTATAACATTACATATACATAACATTATAATTTCATTATATATTAAATGAACATATAAGCCTATGGACTTGGATTCTAAGCTACTTTCACCAACTTTGAATTGGATGGAAGATATCATGGTGATCAGGAATGATACATTATACCAAGATATCCTCTTGATGTAACATCCATGAAATTAAGTATATATATATTTTTATAAATTTTTATCATAAATTAAATATGAATTGATTTTCATTTCTCATTACGAGACAAATCTTAAATTTATTTATTAGAAGTAGTAATGAAATTTTATGAAATAATAAAAAATACTTTATCACATACCCTAAAAGAATGATATTATGACTCGATTCTTATATTGAAACAAGTTGGAGATAATCCCCTTTATTAAGAAAAGAAACTTATTTTATCATAGTTGAGTGGGAGACCTTTAATAAATAGAATCCCAATAGGCAAAAAGGCCTTAGATACATGCTTGAAGTCCCTTAATTTTAATGCCTAAAAGCATGTTGCACAATCACCATATCATATCAGCCTTTTTTTGCATCGTAACATCTTGTAAGTTGCACATCCTATGTTGTGGAATTCCCTCCTACACTATAGTTCCCTATACACCCCACTCATATTGTTGTGTTGTGTCATAACCCACCTGCCCTTCTATTCCATGGTCAGCACCCCAATGCTATGGTGTCCTCCAGAAATACCCTTAAATTGGGGCCCGCTAGGGTTTGATCCCTAGTTGATATAGTATTATAGGGGAGCCTTTAAGACTTGTCTATGACCCTAATTTTGATATATATATATATATATAGAATGTATCCATATATTTATATTGTTTAATTTAAAATATTCAAGTATTCTTAATTCATATATCATAATGGAATTTTATAAATAATAACAATTTAGAAAAATTCTTTTATAAGATCCATTTAAATAAATTCATGATTATTTTTACACATATAGTTTTATTTGATTAGTAAATTACTCTTATTAATAGTTTTAATCTCACATTGATATTGAAATAGTAATTTATTCATTGAAAACAACATGTTTTCATACTTACATAATTGTAACATATAACTATTAGAAGTAATTTAACCATTTTTAATGCCACATTTCATTTTAAATGGATCATATGATAAAAATAAACCACAAAATAATATTTTAAACTAAAATAATATTTAATAAAGTTTATATTATTTATATAAAAGTTCATTTAATTTTTAAATTATTTCCATCATATTCTATGTACAAGTTATATTACTCTAAAAAGTTTCTTTTTAAAACATTAAATAACAAATTTCACACTAAATAACATTATGATGTACTGATTATTTATATTTTAAAATATAATTTTTCATATTTATAGTGTCTTATTAACACAAAAGGATTATTTCATTATGATAATGTAGTTGTTAGAAAAGTAAAATGGTTATTGACATAACATTAAATAATTACGAATAAAGTTCATCAAACAAAAAATATTTTCAGAAGTATGTATTTAAAAGGTAAATTATCCTTAGTGAGAATATTAATTTTACTAAATGTATTTTTTAAAATAAAAATAATAATTATCAATCATATAATAATTAAGATACTGTGAGAAATAGAAATTTAATCACTCGTACAAAAATAAATAGATTTTATTCGAAATAAAATGCCTTTCCCATAGATTATTTGAATTTATCTAAATATTAAATTTATAAATTTTATAATATAAATTCGATAATTGGGAATACATTTTTTAAATCAATATTTTGAAATTATGTTAGGGATTATTTTTGGTATTAATCTATAAAAATTTATTTTTTGGGGAATAATAAAAATAATGTTTTTAAGAATGGAATATGATTTATGAAATCACCATGATATATATATTTGGATAAAAAATTATAAATCCTTTTCAATAAAGTAAAATATATTTAACATATATTTTAATTTTTAAACCTGAGTTATATTTTTCTTTAATAAAAAACTATTTTTTAATTCTTTATCATTAATTAAGAGTTTCCAATATCTCAATCATTTTTGGCTTGGTTTTAATGTCAAAGAAACCTAATTGGTTTAATTTTAAACCAAAAAAATGTCATGGTAACCAACACAATTCATAGTCTTTTTCCTAAATGATAAAATAATCAATAGTTTATTCTAAAATACCCCTCTCCCTTGAATATATAAACACCCCTCCTCCATGCATTTCCCATCTCTTAAAAAATTCATTACATTTCCAAATATCAATCAAAATTCCTCTATAAACTCTACTTCCAACATTCATAATCCCCTAGTATAGCAGAAATACCCTCTTCCCATGGCTTAAAGATCCCTCCAAAGGAGGCATCTCAAAGAGGAATGTAAGGTTTCCAAGCCACTTTATCCTTTCTTATTTGGGACTCTTTTTCCCAAAATCTATTTTAATCATGCCCTTATTTTGATTAAATATATCCATTCCCATGGTTTTAACACCATTTTGATTATTCATTGATGAAATATCACCCATTCCATCTCATTAAAACCCTTCTCATAATTTATTACAACATCAAAAGAATAACTTATTTATTATTTCATTTCATTTTTTTGATATTAACTTGTTATAAAATCATTTAAAAAACATTTTAATATAATTATGTGAATTTATATTCATCATATGATCATCCTTTTTATCCATTATTTATGATATATTACTCATTCTCTCTCACCATACCCTTTTCATAAGACTTTTTAAATCAAAATATGGGTTTTAAAATGTATATATTTTCATTTTGATTATCCTGTTAACTATTAAATATGTTCTTAAAAAATAGCTCAGATACCCTGGTACCCTAATAACCGAGCCGATATTGACATAGCCTGAATGGTGTTCCCAATCCCCGCAAGTTTAAAATAGAATCTAACATCATACAAGATCAAGAGGGAAATAATTTCCCACAAATAGTAGAAGATAAAATATTACAAGTTAGTTTTCTCAACACTACAAAGGGATAAAGTACAAAAAACATGTATAACATAACCCAAAATAGTATATCATAAAAATACTCAAAAGCTAGTAATATAAACCCAAACATACCCTGAAAAAAGTGGATAACATCTCAACTGTTCACCTCTATCACTCCAAGGAAAAGGATCAAGAACATCCACCTCCTCCAAGAGGCACTTTTCCTTTGCTCGAACCTAGAATAAGAAAATCTACAAATTCCCAAAGGAAAAGGTATGGCTTGAGATATATATCCCAATAGGGTATCACTAAGTGTTCTATAATCATTACCATAAAAAATAACCATCAATTATATCAATTTAAATAAAACTGGGCATGATATTTACTTATTTTCAACAAAACATGGTTTCCTTTAAAAAGATGAAAGATGTATTAAAAAAAATTCAAACAGGATTAATTGAACATTTTATATAAACTTTTTTATATAAATAAGTTGAGATGAATAAAATAATTCCATAAATCAATGGTAGGCGTATCAAATCAAACAGCTACACCCCTAATTAAGGAAAAATTACATCCACTCCCACTTAAGGGGAAATTAAACCCACTACCACTTAAGGTTAAATTATATCCACTCCCACTTAAGGGAAAATTACATAAAACAAATTGTCAACTAATGATTTTAAAACACTATAAAATACAATTTCCTAATTTCGGTTTTCAAAATGCCTTTTTTCCATTTCAAAACCAAATCATTGGTTTTCAGCACTTCATTCCATTTCAAAAAGTCTTTCAATATAAGAATTTTTTTGAAGATCAACATCAAATCATTTTCATGAAAATGATTTCCAAAATCACGGAATAATTTTCCATAAATACATTCCGTGATTTCAATTCCATTGAAATTGGGGTTTTTATCAATTTCTACATCCCTTGAAAATCAAGGATCAATTCATCACAATTCCTTACTTTTAAATAAATTAAAAACTCAATTAATTTTAGTATAGTAATTCATGGTTTCAATTAGAGGGAAAAGAATTATGGAACCACCTACATTTATTCAATGATCAAGAATCGACACTCACTGGGGGATCCACCAATGAATATTGAAGGAGACAGAGATCAAGAAACCAAACCTAAAATCAAGATCCAATTAAATACAGTTTAGATTCATAAAGAATATGATGACACAACACTCTCTAAGGAGGAGAGAGATTAAGACTAGGAGAAACCACACGGGATGAGATCCACATACCAAAGAAGGATCATATCTTTCACTGGAACATTTATTCATTAAAAGAGAATATTAGAGGAGCCAAAATTGCTTTTATGGAGCCTTCTCAACCCTGTAAATCATAATAGGTTTGAGCAGGTATGTTAGGAACTTAAATCAAGGGCTCGATAATTTTTAAAATATTTTTCGAAATAAACAAATATTATACACACAGTTTCCTAGAGAGGGTCACACGGTATGAAAAACCATGCATCCTTATCATGCACTTGTACTATGGGGTTCACAATTTCTTCTAGGTGGGAACACTATTTGGGAAACCATACACCAAATTTGAATTCCTCACTATCTAGGGGGTGAAAAATTTTCATGGGTGGGGTGAACAGTTTAAGAAATCATGCACTAATCATGCATAGACTAGAAAGCCTCAAAAATTCTCCAAATTATCCTATAACGACCCCAAAATAAGACCTGAATCAAAGGGGGTAAAAAAAAGGTTCAAGGAATTCCTGAAAAAAATAACGATATGTTACAACCTCCCTACCATAAAAACTTTCTACCTCCAGAAATTCTGTCAAGAAGTTTACATATCAAAGATATGAGGCTAATACTCTCTCATCAGTGCCTCCCTTTCCCAAGTCTCATGATAATTAGATCTATGATTCCATTTCATTTGGAAAAAAGGTATTATCCTCCCATATAGTACATTTTTCTCATAATCAGCAATCATGACTAGATTCTTAGTCATGGATAAATCAGGCTCAAAATTATGATCACTCTATCTCAAAACATGAGATAAATCAAAAAGATATTTCCAAATATGAGATACATGGAACATATTATGTATCAATTTCAACTATGGTGGAAGTTCTAAATGGTAATACACTTTCCACACCTACTCAAAATCCTCAAAAGGTTCGATAAAATGAGGAAAAACTTCACTTGCCTCCCAAGCTATTGGTGACACAACCTAGTTGAAACTCTCAAGAAAACATGGTCACCAACAAATAACTCTAATAGTATATGAAAACGATCAACATAGGATTTAAACCAGCTCTGTGTTATCCACATTCTCTAATGAATCAACTATATCTTTGCTATCATCTCTTAGATTGAACTCAATCCAATTAAGGAAGTTTCACCAATCTTTGACCAACACAATTGAGATTTATATGACTTACCATTCAAGGACTTAAAAGGATCCATTATAATTGTATACTAGTAACTATTGTTATAAAAAAACTCAATGAGTCCCAAATGTTCATCCTAAGATCCACCAAATTCAATAACACAAGCAAAAAACATATCCTAAAGAATTTGTATATCCCTCTCTATATGGCCATCCGTCTATGGATGGTAATCCATACTCAAATGAATATGTGATCCCATTTCTTACTAAAGGAATCTCCAAAAACTAGAGGTAAAATAAGGATCTATATCAAAGACTATAGAAGATATAACTAAATGAAAATTAACAATCTCTTTCTTGTAGATATTTCCCAACTCCTTAAATTTGCTTGTATCACAAATGGGAATAAAGTGATCCAATTTTGTTAGATGATCCATCACAACCCATATCACATTATTTTTTCTAGGGTTATGCAACAACCCAATCAAAAATTCCCTATAAATCTCCTTCCACTTACAATTTGTAACGGGGAGTGGCTAGAGTCAACCCGAAGGTCTCTGGTGCTCGGACATGACATGTTGGCAAGTATAACAACGTGAAACAAAGTTAGCGATGTCTTGTCTCATACCTAGCCACCATAATTATCTTTGAATATAATAGAGAATGTTTTTGGTTCCTGAGTGAACAACCCACTAGTTATTATAAAAATCTACCATTATAATTTTTCTCATGATCAAAGGAACAACAGATCAATTCCAAAAATCATAGAGTGCCATCCCTAGAAAACGACCACTCAACAATGGTCTCTCCAACATAAAGAGAGTCCCAAATTCCATGGAATTATTCATCAAGATACTTCTCCAGAAGGATCATATCAAGAAGATAGAAGTTCAACTAAAATCTTTCCAAGAAAACATGTGAATCTTCCTCTCAGACTCCTATATGAAACTGTGAAAAAACAGTCATCAAGTTCCACTCTTCTGATGATTCCTTCATGGCATGGGTTGGAAGATTATTGCTCAACATATCAATAAAGACATTCACTTTCACTATGTTATATGAAATTTCAAAATCAAAATATTTTAGGTACTCCAACCAACACCTCTTATGGAGTTTTAAATATTTTTGAGAGAAGATATAACTCAGTATTTTGTTTTCAAAATACATGGTAAACCTTTCTATAAAAAGGTAATGCTGATAACTATTAAGTAAATGCATCATAGATAAGTAATTATCATGTGGCCTAAGTATATTGGATCCATAGGCTACCACATGACCACCCTACATGAGAATGCAGACCCAACATGATCCTAATGCATCACAGAAGACCACATAGCCCTACCTGGACTCTAGATGAGTCAAAAATAGAAAAAAATAAAAATATGTTTAACTCTACAAAATAAATATGAAATTTTTATTCCTAAATAAACTTTAGCCCCTTATAAGTGATATTTTTCATTGGAGAAGTAATATTTTCGAAATCCTTTACAAACTAGTGATAATACCTTACTAAACCCAAGAAGCTCTGAATCATGAAAACATTATGTGACTGCTACCATTTCATAACAGCTTTCACCTTCTTAGGATCAACTGAGATACCGTGTTTTGACACTATTTGTCCTAGAAACTACACTTCTTGAATCCAAAAATAACATTTTGATAACTTGTCATAAATTCAGGGATTTCTCAAAAATTCAAGAATTGCTCTCAGATGCAGTGTATGATCCTACTTGGATTGAGATAAAACCAGGATGTAATCCATAAAGACCACCATGAATGTATCAAGATACTCATGGAAGATTTTATTCTTCAAATATATAAAGACTATAGGATCATTTTTTATATTTAATGGTATGAAAAGATACTCATAATGGCCATACCTATTCCTAAAGGTGCTTTTCTGAGTGTCAGATTATTTTATTCTCAACTAGGGATAACCAGATCAAAGATCAATCTCTAAAAACCACTTCACCCCTTTCAAATGGTCATATAAATCATCAATCCATGAAAATAGATAGTTTTTATTTATCATTGCTTAGTTTAGTTTCTGGTAATCAACACATAGGTGAAGTGTTCCATCAACTTTCTTAGCAAAGAGAACAAGAACCACCCAAGGTGACACACTCAAGCATATAAAGAATTTCTCTATAAGATCATCCATTTGAGTACTCAAATCATTCATTTTAGCTATTTACATGTGGTAAGAGGGAATATATGACATTTGAGTACTAGGTACTAAATTAATGGCGAACTCTACCACTTTATTAGTGGAAGACCAGAGAAATTAGTAGGGAACACATCAGAAAACTCAATGACAACTGAAGGGATATTATCACTCAAAAATTACAACTCCATATCATAATAAAACATTGATATTACTTTACCCAAATCTGGATAAGATGGTCCTACTCTACTCGACCTTGAGTCCCATTCTCCATAAAAGATACAACACACCCCATAGGGTGCGATAAAGGAGACCTGTTAAATATAGAAGTAAATTTGGGCCTTATTAGAAATGATACTATCCATACATAAAATGAAATAAATAGGTATCATGTTGATATCCAAAAAATCCCATGTGAGGTCAATCTATGATAAATATAAGACAAAACTAGGACAACAAAGATCATACTCTCTCTTCCGAGGGGTGTAGTAATATCTAACACATAAAACAAAATCTTCATAAGAAGATTTAGCAGGTTCATAGTATGAGTTAATATAAATGAATGAGATACACCAGTATCGAATAATGCAGTCACTAAAGATAAATCTATAGTGATGGTACCACTCACAGTTTCTAGACTTGTATTAGCTTCCTCTGAATTCTCATCCATCACATAATGATGCTTCATTATGAATGCCTGTGGCTAGAACCCCTTATATCTCAAAAATTCTAATTACACCATAGTACTTTTAGGTATTGATGACCCCATGACACTGTATGAATAAGAAAATCAATGAAATAATTTCTATAGGTTCCCTAAGTGACCATAATAACTTTAGATCTTTGGTTCCTTAGTACAAACACATCTCGAATGTCAAAAGTTGACACTAGAATAATTTTAAAGGGGATTCACCTGGTACTACAAGAGGTCAATATGATGCCTTATATCAAGAAAAACCATGAGACTCATCAAAAATTCTATTCCCAATAATTAAACCCATTGAACTGCCGCTGAAAGAAAAAGGATCTCCTATCAACCCTGACTTACCAGCCATGTCAAGATCAAACATCAATTCTCTAACCAGCATGTCAGCATAAGAAGTGATATCCATCAAGAAAACCTGAAAAAGAATATCAAGTTGAAGACCCATATCGAACCATTGAATCTTAATATTATCATTTGATATAACCTTAGGTGAAGACTAAACAAGTTCGACAAAGCATTTTGTATACTCCATCATGATCCTATCATCCTATTCAAGTTTTAAAAAATCCATAACCATAGATAGTACCATAGACTATAGTAGAATAGGTCAGTGAAGATAACCCTAAAATCATTCCACTATAAACCCTCATTCTTCTTCTATGTAACCATAGAGTCCCAAAATATCCTTCTAGGTCCCTCTAGCTTAAAGGTGGAACAATTCATATTAATTGAAAATCAAGAATTTGTGAGAAATCAAATAGAAGCTCTATATTTCTCAACCAATACTCAACCTCTTGAGGATCATCAGAGCCATGTAACGTTGGTGGATTATGGAAATGGAACTAATGGGAATGATTTTGAGATTCACCCCTATAAGGTTCCACAATTTGAGACTCAATGGGAATGAGTGTGGGTTCCTATCCTAGAGCTTGGACAGGACACACAATAATCACAACAAGATTTGGTCCATGGGAAAATCTTCTCACTGTGGTTCACTAGAAACTTCCTCCTAGGGACTATCCACACATCTTCTTGGATGCGTAATTCTACACAAAATTAGAAAAAAACATTTAAGACTTCATAAGATTACTCCAATCAACAACTCAAATAAGAGAAATGGGAAAATTAAACCCATCAAATAAGATGTCATGATTTGGACTTCAACCTATTGAAATAAAAAGTAGGAAAAAGACTAGAATTAGATAAAATTATTTCTTAAGATTCCTTTTCCAAACAACCTATGGTGTCTTAAGGATCATTTAGATGGGATATTTCCAAACATTCACTCATAACTACCTCCCAAGTCTCGACAAGATATCCCAAAATGCATACTAACATCAAGGAAATATGATGAGCCTATACCTTTGATACCAATTTTTCATGAACCATCCTGAATAACCTAGTACCCTGATACCTGGACTGACACTCACATAACTTGAAGGGCATTACCGATCCCCACGGGTTAGAAACTAGCACCCGACATCATACAAGATCAAGAGGGAATGAATTTTCCACAAAAATGGAAGATAAACGATCACAAGTATGCTCAACACTCAAAATGGATAAAGTACCAGAAAACAAACAAGTATAAAAAAACCCAAAATAGTACATCATTAAATTACTTAAAAAATAGAAAGATAAACCCAAACATCCCATGAAACAAGTGGATAACATTTCCACTGGTCACCTCCATCACTCCAATCCAAAGGATAAAGAACATCCACACCCTTAAAGAGGAGATCTCCCTTTTCTCATACTTGACATAAGAAAATATACAAATTCTAAATTTTCAATGGTAGTTCATGAGATATAAATCCCATTAGGTTCTCATAGAGAGTCCCATAATAAATACCACACCAATTTACCATTAATTCTATCAATTTAAATAAAACAAGGCATGGTATTTACATATTTTAAAAAATCATGATTTCCATAAAAAATATGGAAGATGTATAAAAAAAATTAAAATAGGATTAAATGAAAATGTTATATAAATAATTTATATAAATTATCTTTCATGAATAAAAAAGTTCCATAAATCAATGGAAGGTGTATCAAATAAAAAAACTTCACCCCCACTAAAGGGAAAATTACATCCACTCCCACTTAAGAGAAAATTACATCCACTCTAACTTAAGGGAAAATTACATCAAAAAATTGGTAATTAATAATTTTAAAACACTTTGAAATAAAATTTCCCAATTTCAGTTTCCAACATGCCTTTTTTCCATTTCAAAAAAAAAATTCATTGGTTTCCATCATTTCATACCAATTCAAAACATATTTCAATTTAAGAATATTTTCTTAATATCAACATCAAATCATTTTCTTCAAACTAATTTCAAAAATCGATCCATCATTTTCCATAAATCCATCCCAAAATTTCAATTCCATTGAAATTAGGGTTTTTATTAATTTCTATATCACTTTAAAATCAAGGATAAATTCATAATAATGAAATGTTTTTAAATAAATTAAAAACTCAATTCAATTTAATCTAGAAATTAAAGGTTTTAATTTTAGGTCAAATAATTACAGAACTACCTACCTTTAATCAATGATCAAGAATCAACACCCGTAATGAGATCTGCCAACGAAGAAAGAAGGCGAAAGAGATCAAGAAACCAAAACTAGAATAAAGATAAAATTTAACAAAGATTAAAATTTTCAAGAAAATGATGATCTCAAACTCTCTAAGGAGGAGATAAAGAGAGACCAGAAGAAACCACATGGGAGGACATCCATGTACCGAATAGGGATTAGATCTTCCACATGCACTTTGATTTGTCAAAGGAGAAGGTCGGAGGAGACAAAATTTCTTATAGGGAGCCTTAAAAACCATATAAATCATAATACGTCCAAGTGAGTAGGTTAGGAACTTAAACTAGGTTCTTGGAAATTTTTAAAATAATTTTCAGAATAAAAAAATTCTGCACACACAGTTTCCAAGAGAGGGCATCATGGTTAGATAAACTGTGCGCCCTAACCGTGCACCCCTACAATGGGGTGTGTAGTTCATCTTAGGTGGGTTAATGTTTTGGTAAAACGTGCACCAATTATGTATTCCCCACTATCCATGGGTGCATAATTTTCACTTGTGGGGTGCATGGTTTGGGAAACCATTCACTAACCACACAAAGCCTAGAAAGCCTCAAAAAATCTATAAATTCTCCTGTAACAACTCCAAAACAAGACCTGACTCAAAGGGGGTCAAAACATGGGTAAAGGAACACTTGAAACAAGTAAAAAGATGTTAAATTAACATAAACGAATTTATTTAATTTTACTATAATGTTTTTATAAAACGTAATATTGTTTTAGTTTTCTTCTTCTTTAAACATGTTTTAAGAAAACATTATTCAATGTGGCGGTTTTACACTAATTAGTGAAAAATGATGATTTATTTTTACATATTTCATTTATATATATTATTAAAAATTTATTTGATGATTCAATATAACATTAGTAATAAAATAATATCATTTTTATGATTCTTTAATGATAAAATATCCATGATATTAATGATATTAAAATTGAACAATCATAGTCATCTCAAAAAATATTACCAAAGAAGATTATCTAAATTGTAACTATCTATTGAATTCTATAAATTTTTGAATGAAATTATAAATATAACATTACACTTATAGAGTTTATAGAACCATTTTATAGTGGATTTTGACTATTAACATTTCATTGAAGTTGTTTTGGAAATATAAACCAAATAGCCTAAAAATAACCAATGAAGGAAAGATTAATTTAATAAACGAATAATACATGGTAATAAATGAATTAAGAAGAATAATAATAATGAAATAATGATAAAAATATTCTCAATAAAGTAATAAATCAATATAACTTTATTATTTTAGAAGTTAGAAGAGAGTCCATGTAAGGGCCCAAATCTGTGTAGTCTGACCCTTCATGTCTTTTTGAAGCTCATGGTGCTTGGGGGAGGCCTGGAGTGAGTCTAGAAAAGTTTAGCTACTAAATGATTTAAACATAGAGATTAAAACTTGTGTAATACTTACACTTTGTGTAATTGAGTTTCATGGATTATGTGAGGCTTTTCAAGAAGTGTATGAATTTTAGGTAAAATTCCTTACGGTGAAGCATTTTTCATAAGAATTCGAAAAATTGACATTTACATGATGTGTAAGATTTACATGCCGTATAAATTACCTATGAATCAAACTTATAAAAGGTAAATCAGATTGGGAGTTCTCAACCCATATGAATCTCTCTCAAATTATGAGCAGTCGATGACCCTCTTCCCAAGAATTTTGGGATCCATTTAATGAGGATTAATCGTTGGCTTCTGTATTCAATATGTGGTGATCCAAGGTGAGTTCTTCCTTTGTTTTCTAGAAAGTTCTACCTGAATAGTCTCATTTCCTACTATTTCCTCTCTCCACACATTGGAAGATCATCTAACTTGTTTCTAATGGATTTTCTTTGTGTTTTTAGTTTATTTGTGGTATGATGACTTTAGAAGATCATAGTATTTTTTCGGGAGATGTGATTGGAATTGGAAAAGTTATCCTATTATCATATGAAGAATGTTGACTCCTTTGATGTAGGGGATTAATTTATTCTCTATTTATTTACATGAAATCATAAATTGATCATGGTTTATCCCTTTGGATGGCTATGGAATTAACCTAACAATGGTTTATCTAAATTAATAAAGAAATGGTTTGTGGAGATAAAATGTTGTGCTTTATATCTTTATAATGGGTTACCTCTTGATTTTATAGATAGCGTGATATATATGCTATACTTTTTTATCATCTTCTTATGATTGAATTATCATGTTGAAATTGTTAAATATTTTAATTTATATTTAATTGAAAATTAATTGATATGAAAATTATTAAAGAAGATGCATGTTTTTAATTTTGTGGTTGTTGTAATTTGATAATGATCAAATTTATGAAATGTACATGTATAATTAAATGTGATATTCCATGTGATTAAGGAAATTGATAAATAATGTGAATCATGATAATTATTAATGATGATAATAATAAAATGAATTTTAAATGAGAATGTTACTCCTTAGATTTTGATTAAACTGGTTTTAAATCTAAGAACATGTTTTTCTTTTGATAGCTTGTGATAGCTTGATGCCATAGGTATACCACAATTGGAACATATGATTAATAAATCAGTTAATTAGTGATGGAATAAAAACAAATTGTGTGATAAAGATAATGGTAATGGCTTGAGTTTAGTGTTTAGAATTTTGATATTAGGGTATTAGGAAGATGTTTTTGGGTTTGGGGTTCAACTTTTATGTTTTAGAGTTTATAGATTAAGGTTCCAGATATAGGGTTTTGGGTATAGGTTTTAGGATTTTTTGTATGGTTTTCGGGTTTAGGTTTATGATTTCAGGGTTAGGGTTTAGTTTTTAATGTTTAGGGTTTATTATTTTGAGATTATAGTATAGGGAATAGGTTTTAGGTTCAGGAGTCATCTTTTAGGTTTTAGAGTTCAGGTATTATGTTTTCAGATATAGTGTTTTGGGTCCAAGATTTAGGAACTTTTTGTTTGGTTTTGGGGTTTTGGTTTATTATTTCAAAGGGAGGGTTTATGTTTTATGTTTTAGGGTTTATAATTTTGGGATTAGGTTATGGGGAATATTTTTTTGGGTTAGGGGTTCAGCTTTTAGGTTTTAGGGTTTAGAGATTAGGGTTTCGGATATAGGGTCTTGGGTCTAGGTTTTAGGATTTTTTGGTATGGTTTTCGGGTTTAGGTTTATGATTTCAACATTAGGGTTTAGGTTTTTTGGTTTAGGGTTTATTATTTTGAGAGTAGGGTATAAGTAATAGGTTTTTAGGTTCATGGGTCAGCTTTTAGGTTTTAGAGTTTAGGTATTAGGGTTTCAGATATAGTGTTTTGGGTTCAGGATTTAGGATTTTTTTGTTCGGTTTTGGTTTTCTAGTTTATGATTTCATTGGGAGGGTATATGTTTTAAGTTTTAGGGTTTATAATTATGATATTAGGGTATGGGTAATATGTTTTTGGTTTCAGCTTTTAGCTTTTACATTTTAGGGTTTAGAGATTAGGGTTTCAGATATAGGGTTTTGGGTCTAGGTTTTAGGATTTTTTTGTATGGTTTTCGGGTTTAGGTTTATGATGTCAGGGTTAGGGTTTTGGTTTTAAGGTTTAGGGTTTATTATTTTGAGAGTAATATATAGTTAATAGGTTTTTGGGTTCAGGGTTCGGCTTTTAGTTTTTATATTTTAGGTATTAGGGTTTCAGATATAGTGTTTTGGGTCTAGGATTTAGGATTTTTTTGTTTGGTTTTCAGGTTTCAGTTTTTGATTTAAGGGGGAAGGTTTATGTTTTATGGTTTAGGGTTTATAATTTTGATATTAGGGTTTGAGGAAGATGTTTTTGGGTTCGGGGTTGATATTTTAGGTTTTAGAGTTTAGAGATTAGGGTTTCAGATATAGGGTTTTGGGTATAGGTTTTAGGATTTTTTTTGTATGGTTTTTGGGTTTAGGTTTATGATTTCAGGGTCAGGGTTTAGTTTTTAAGGTTTAGGGTTTATTATTTTGAGATTAGAGTATAGGGAATAGGTTTTAGGTTCAGGGTTCATCTTTTAGGTTTTAGATTTCAGGCATTATGGTTTCAGATATAGTGTTTTGGTTCCAGGATTTAGGAATTTTTTGTTCGGTTTTGGGGTTTCAATTTATTATTTCAGGGGTAGGGTTTATGTTTTAAGGTTTAGGGTTTAGAATTTTGGGATTAGGTTATGGGGAATATTTTTTTGGGTTAGGGGTTTAGCTTTTAGGTTTTAGGGTTTAGAGATTAGGGTTTAAGATATAGGTTCTTGGGTTAGGTTTTAGGATTTTTTTGGTATGGTTTTCAGGTTTAAGTTTATGATTTCAAGGTTAGGGTTTAGGTTTTTTGGTTTAGGGTTTATTATTTTGAGATTAGTGTATAAGTAAAAGGTTTTTAGGTTCATGGGTCAGCTTTTAGGTTTTAGAGTTCAGGTATTAGGGTTTCAGATTTAGTGTTTTGGGTCCATGATTTAGGATTTTTTTGTTTGATTTTGGTGTTCCAGTTTATGATTTCATTGGTAGGGTATATGTTTTAAGTTTTAGGGTTTATAATTATGACATTAGGGTATGGGGAATATGTTTTTGGTTTCATCTTTCCTCTTTTAGGTGTTAGGGTTTAGAGATTATGACAATTGATGCTTGTGTTAGAGAGATGCATCAGGATATGCATGTGGGTGTCAGGGATAACACTGAAGATGGTGGAATGGGTTGAATATGGTATTACCCATTGATGTGATGTTGAGATATGGGATGATTATTTATGAATCAGTTTAATGGATGATGGATGGGTTGCTTATTTTATCTGCATTCCTTTCCCCACTACTTGAGGCAACTAGGTGTGTTTGGTTTCATGGTTCCTCTTGGTGGTATCTTAGGATGGTTTTCCTATAGTACCTGGATATGGAATGATGCTAATAATATTGAGTTAAATAATTATTAACCCACAAGGTTCGTGTTGATGGAATGAAAATGGTAAAAGATGTTACCCTTGGTAAACCATGGACTCGGTTTAGATTATTCCATAGGGAATATAATTTACTCTGATAATTAATGTAATGAGATGTGGAATAATATTACTGGTTAATTAATGGTTAATGAATTAATTAATTTATGAAAATGGTAAAATTAAAATAATGAATTAATGTAGCTCATTAATATTCTTGTGTTCTTATAGGATATCTGGTCATAGTAGTAATGGTTAGAAGTTTGAGCGATGTTAGCTACAATTGAGTCTATGAAAGGTTATTCCAATAGCGTGGCAGTGAGCTATATTATATCCTATATATTCTGTAATTTCATACGATACCCCACCCATGTCACCCAGTGGACTCTGGGAGTGTTTTTTCCCCAACATCCTGATGAGATAATGGAAGGATGGCTACCCCCTCTTCCCCTACTCTCTTCTTTTGGTAGTTACTTGTGATGATATGTACAATGGTTAGTTTTCACATATATGTGTGTAGAGGGGTGTAATGAATTGTGGTTATTTCAAACATGTATTACCAGATATAGTATCCAAAGGATTATTATAGGTATAACAAACATAAGTTATAATAGCTTGAGGTACTTAATCAGTGTATGAGCTATAATGGCTTGAGGTATAATGACTAATGTTTGATACATGTCATATGGTATATGGTGAATCTTGGAGAATAATTGGTTACTATATATGGATATGTGGATTTGATGATGTGATTCATGAGATGCATGTTGTGGCACCTTTCCCTGGTGTCTTTAGGCTAGCCTATTTTAGAGAAATATAGCTCAAGAAATGTGCCATTGGGGTAGAGTGGAAAACCAGTCGGGAAGCAGGAGTGGGGATCCATGTTTCCTTACTATATTATATCCTATCTTTCATGAGGTACCTGGTGGGAGTTATCCACGGTGAGGTTGGAAACATAGTATACCTGTTTAGGTGATGAGTTAGTTTCAATGTCTTTCATTGTGATTTAGCATGATTTCTTTATCTTTTTAATGAGAGGATCCATGGAGGATCCTACTAAGTATACTATTACATTCACCCTATGTATATATATATTTTTTTTCAGTTCATTCAGAGAAGGTTAGAGATTGGGCTGGATATTACTAGCTTATGATTTTCCAATGTCTGGGCATCGTAGTCGTTGCCTGCCTACCTGAAATTTATATTTTTATTTGATTTTATGAAATTCCACTTAAAGAAAGTGGTAAACAAAAACGCAGGAGGGATCCAAGAAAAAAACAAGATAAAATTTGAAATTCAAAAAGCAATGCCACTACCGAGGTGGCCCAAAGCACGAGGCACCGCGTCGTCATCATAGTTGTTTCCATATTTAGTTTTTTGGTAATTGTAGTTCCCTTTGACCCATTACAGTACTATATGAAATTGCATGTTTTCACTTGGGGTTATTAATATATATGTCTGATCATGTTTTTATTGATGTATCATTCTTATCATCTCTCTTCCACATGTTTCTCTTAGAGGGTAATTCCTCCCATACACATGTTTGTTATACCTTCATTTCTAGTTTCCAACTCGAGGCCTACTAGAGGTGGGACTCAAAAAATTAGTATATCTCTCCCCTTATTATAGTATTTTTTTGTGGGGAGGGGATTATTATATAGGGTTATCAAAGGTAAAGGTTTGAGGGTTAGGATGGATTTTGGAGTTAGGCACAACTGAGATTTCATGGGCTAGTAGGAAAACAGTGTTAGCTAAGTTTAATGAGAAATGTAAACATGAGAGACCAGTTGAGACGTGGGTATTTGGGGCCTATATGATCTCATGCATGGATATTTATGTTTACTAAGCCTACTAATTGAAGTGATACTAGTTTCAAGGTAGGTACCCCAGAAAGGATCATGCATCATTCTTATTGGCACATGTATTTGAAAAGGGTAGGCCTTGGGATAAGTTAAATCCTTAAAAAAATTACAATTAATTAAATAATTAATGTAAAATATTACACATTCAAGGTTTAAGATCTCTAACAGTTTTTTCTTTTTTCAAGAAGGGCTTCAAGTCAACATCCTCATCAGGTTCATGCCAGATATGTTCAGTAGGATGTGCCAACATATCACCATAGAGTATAGATCGACAATGATGACATGTGGAGGAGTAAAGTATGAGAGTTTTAGTTCCAGATTCTATAGAAGTATGAGGGATCCATTTTATATGTAGTCATAGAAGAATGGTTTAAGGAGGTTGAGATATCTTTTAGTTCAATCTATTCTCAGAAGGATCACTGGGTTTCATTGGCTGTGATGATGCTATATAGAGTAGTGAGATAGTGGTGGTTCTTGTTCCTTGGATTGACTGAATGGCCTGGAGGCCTTCATTTTTCTTAATATTTTTATAATTCACCTTTAAAGGGGTGAGTTGGAACCCTTAAAATTACATTAGGCTTAGATACAATTAAATTACCCATAGGTATTAGAGGAAATCACCTCAACAAGACAACTTAAAACTTCTCCTCCCCATCACATGTCATGATATCAACACTCCACCTTCACAAGGCTGGCCAGCCAGCTATCCTGTGCATAGATGCACATGCCCGGTACTAATGGAAATGTTATGCCCTCTCATTATTACAATTATAGTTAGCTATTCTATGGTGAATTTTCCTACTATGAATCCTCATATAGAGCCTTATCCCTTATAGTTTGACTGGTATATATACATATTCATATATCCAAAGGCCTTGGGGTGGCCCTAAGGTCTTGAGGTGACCCTAATGCCTTGAGAGAAAACTATCCTAAAGCCCTTGGGTGGCCCAAAAGCCTTTCAGGTTCTGAGGACCAAAACAGTGGCCCAAAGGTCCAAATGGATGAGTAGTTCCGACTGCTATAGTACCGAATGGTACCTACTATAGTACCTGCTACAGTGCCTAATATAGTCTTAGGGGAGATGTTCCAAGACCAATTCCAAGAAGATATCTTTTCTTCGACCATCAAGGTAGCTAATCGCCAGGAGATACTCAACCTTTGATGGTGGAGTTCCAGTGTATGGGAGTTTGGGATTCATTTCAGAACCCTTCTATGGTATGCTTTAGGTTTGTTTTTAGACGATGATGCTAGGGAAGAAATTTTGAGGAGGTTTTTCATGTGAAGATCCAATGTCAGGTCACCCCATTCATGCTAAAGATGTATCTTGAGGTGTTGGCATGATCATAGGTCATTGAGAGGATGCTGGCCTAAAATGGATCATCATGAGAGGGGAGTCGTCAAGATTTTTCATGAAGCATAGCTATGATATAGGGTTCCCAGTTGTTATGATAGAAGAGTTTTCGGTCTACAAAGGGTAGATCCTTGCCCTCATCATCTCATCACTCAGGGGAGGCAGTTCTTAGGATTATGTTAAGGGATCAAACATGTTTTTTTCTTGAGGTGGAAAAGTTTATCTGTGGTGATAATGCGTAACCTTTCTAGGATGTCAGCATGTTCCAGGTGTTCCTCTTTAGGTTCCTTGAGACATTTTCAACGAAGGAAGCAGTAGTAGGGTGATCCAATTTGGGATTAGCATAGAGGATATGGGGTAGACATAGTATATCATTGATATTCTATTTATCATCATAGATCATAGAGAAGATGTGGAGGTGGTATTTAGTAGGTCCATAGATTCCATGGAGTAGGTTATGGTCAGCTTCATCCTTTAGCATTTCCAGCACTGGGTGAGCCATACGTCATTCGAGGCACCCTTTTCTTTTTTTACATGGGTGCATGATTTTTTTTGATTCAAGAGTGACACGCTCCTTTATATCATATACCTTCATCCAAGATTTGGGAATTTGATGTAGAGAGGCTTCTAGTACCCTTAGAATTGACTATTCTAGTTGGAGGTCAAGCTAACTTGTATGAATTATATAGAGATTGTGAGCTAGTGTTGGGGAAACAAAACTCTTGGTGAGACTTCCTATGTTTATAGATACTTCCATATTACATCATACTCAACATGGATTGGTTGAATTTAGTATAGACTATCATGGATTTCATTAGGAGTTAGGTCTTATTTTATGCTGTTGATAAAGAGCCAATGGTGTTTTTTGGAAAGAAAGACCCTAATATGGGTTATAGGTGTGTTTCATCCTTGTCTTCTTTGATGTGTGAGGTGATGATAATATCATTGGTGGCTGAGAAATCAGTGTTTCCCAAGGCTATGTAAAAGTACCCTTATGTCCTTCTAGAGGAGGTTGTAGTGTTATCCCCCTCAATAGGATATTGAGTTTGGGATCGAGCTACAGCTAGGTGTGTCTCCTATCCTGATATCTACATATAGGATAGTGCATTACGAGTTGTGATAGCTTCAAGTACAACTCGATGTTATGTTGTAGTGAGGTTTTGTTTTACTGAGTGTGTCACCTTGTAGTGCACCAATTTTGTTCATGAAGAAGTTTGATGGTAGTCTAAGGATTTTTACCGATTATCATTACTAGAACCAAGTGATAGTGAAAAACTTCTATCCTCTTCCATGGGTTGATGATTTATTTGATCATATTAAGGGAGAAAATTGTTTCTTGATGATTAATCTACAGTCAGGATGTCGTTATATGCATGTGAAGGATGAGTATATACCAAATACTGCTTTCCATTATTTTCATAGGAATTATGAGTTCCTTGTGATGTCATTCAATGTGATGAATTCTCCAGACTTGTTCATGGAGTTCATGAATGTAGTGTTCAAAGAGTTCCTGGATAAGTTCATGGTAGTTTTCATCGATGAAATACTTTCATACTCATTATCTAAGGAGAAGCATATAGATCATCTACATGTCATTTTGGGAGTTATTTAGCATGAGAAACTACTCAATAAGTTGTAAAAGTGTGATTTTTGGGCTCATGAAGTCTATTTCTTGGTAAATATTGTGTCCCAATAGGGAGTAGCTATAGATCATTCAAATTTAGATGAATTTGTGTCTTGGGAATCCCCCAAGACTATGTTAGAGATTTAGAGTTCCTTTGGTCTCATAGGCTATTACAAGAGGTTCATAGCTGATTTCTCTTGGGTTGTAAATCCTTTGATAGCCTTGACCTGGAAGGATCTAAAAATCTTCTAGACTGACTAGAACTATTAAAAAATGGGTCTATACCAATGATTCTATAAAAATAGTTTATAAAAACAATTTTTATAGATGATACAATCTCGTCTATACTTACAATTTTGCGTTAACCATAAAGATACATGCCCGATTTATCAGGCTCCCCTCCCCTAACCTCACGTGAACCCTCCCCTCCCCTCCCTGATCTCTGTCTCCAGGACCACTCCTCCTCTCCCCAATCTCAACCTCCTAGCCTCTGCCTCCGACTCAATATCCCAGCCTCTGCATTTGCCTCAATGTCCCAGACTCTGCCTCCCACCCCTCTAATCCCTCTTGGCTCCCTCTCCTTCGGTGACATCCCACCCTCCACTCTCGACTCCCTCTCCTCTAGTGATGTCCCCCCATCCCCTATCGACTGTTTATCTCCTCCGATGACATCCCCGACACCTTATTCTCTCTAATCACACGTGAGAGCCCCCACGGCCGAACACCCTGCCTGACGTCCCCCTATCTCGGATCCCTCTCCTCCTATTATTTATTCAAAATTTCTTTAGGGTTCTTGGTTGGTATTTCGAGGTAAGCATTCATCTTCTTTAATTCTTTAATTTCATAGAGTTTTACTCTCTCCCATTTCCAGTATTCATTCAGCCAAACCCTAGGGGTTTTGAGGTTCTCTGATTATAACTTTGATCATTGTTTCTATGGCGTATCATGGTTCTTTCGAGTCCACATCAGATGTGATTTGGAATTCGATGCTGAAGGCAAAGTGGTTTGGATCATCTTGGTTCATTTGAAACCATTTTCCACCATTTGAGGTTGGTTTATTCTGACTTCTTTGTTTATCCCAATTTAATTTGGTAATTTTGGTGATTTATGTGCCCATGAAAAATCTATATTAGGTACAAATTTCATGAATAGTACTACTTTACACCCTACATATCTATTTATTTGTGTTTATAGATTATATTATGTGTATATGTTCATGATTCATCCTTTGGTATAATCACCACATGTTTGTTTATCCATGGGTGAGTTGGGATATGGTGAGAAACATGATATTGTATAATGTATATATGGGTATAATTGTTTTTTAATTCTGTTTTGGTAAGTGCTATTATATTTTTCAACTCGGCCTAGTGTACGTTTGATTCTACTTTCATTGAATCTTATATTTATAATTCATTTTTTAATTTTTAATTGATGTTAATTATGTTAATCTTATTTGGGTTATTAATCTTTTTTACTTCTTTTTATTTTATGTTTAATGCATGTCCAATGTATGGGAGACCCATTCTAGATTCTTAACAACTGCTTTAATGTATTTAACATAGTCTTGAGGATGAAACAATTCATTTTATGGGGACAATAGGATATGGTTGTGGTTAGTGGATTATTTGATACACATGTTATTGTGAGATATAAAATTTTGTTATTATTTTAATTGATATTTTTAGTTAATTAAATTATCTATAATATTAAATATTTAGTCATGTTTTCTGTATTGGAATAATGATTGTTTATGTTTTATATTCAATTATTTTTTATTGGTTCTAGAATATAAATAATTATTTCAAGGATGTTTTTAATACCTAGGATAATGTGGCTTACCCAAGGGGTTGGTAAGTTCCTTCAAGTTGTGTATGGAGTAGATTAGGTACCATTTAGGTGAGTAATCTAATCTGTTTTTGATAGTTATCAAGAGATTTATTCAGATCACGTTAGGAACTGTTTAGTTAAAATTTAGGCAAGCTGCGTTGGTCTATTAATTATAAATTTATATCAATGTTGGCCATGTATTTTCTAAGATATTGGTAATAATTTTTGGTGTCATGGTATATAGGAGGAATGATTTTATTTACATAAAATGTTGGTTATGAGGGTGTTAATTTTCATCACACACCATTAAGATCATTAACATATAAAGAATTATTGTTAAAATGTTTATCCAAGGAGTTTTTTTATCATATTGTATTATTTTTCAAAAAAATTATATTATATTTGAGTTCTCATGTTGAGTTTTGAATAATAGAGCTGACTCCCTTGATTCTCTTATAAGATTTTTATTTTTTATATGTCAATGTTGTATTTAATGATCCACCCAAGAATATGTCCTAAAATATTAATTGATAGTTCTATTGATGAACCATAGTGAGTGATCCCTCTAATCATCTTAAAACATGTAGTGGTTGGAATGAATGTCATATTTCTCTAGGATAAGATGTTTCACCTACATCTATGATGGTTTTACATGATATAACTTATAGGGATGCCAACAAATATCATTCATAAGAATATCATCAGTATAAATCATGATCATTATATGGTGTGAATGATCCTGAATAGGTAGTGGAATAGTTGTACAATATTTTATAACGTTTTGAATTCATAGAGATGATAGCTTCCTTTAAGGTATGGTGACATGTATTCAAGTTTTATGGGCCTTGTTGGAGATGGTGGGGAATGATAGTTATTCTATTGATGAATTAGGTCATGAAGTGAGAATGCATTATGATTATTTTTACATAGAAATACTAACTATTTCTAATTTATTTGGCTATTTCTATGGAGTCCCTTCAACTTAATCAATGGTATAGGATAATGAATCACAATGAAAATCATTTTTATGAACATTCTCATTTATCACCAAATGAAGTCTAGATTGAGAAGCTAATAACATGGTGGTTTTTGTTTGGTTATTGATCATATATCTAGTCTCATGTAATTATTTTGATCCATTCATTGTATGCATATGTTATGGATATATATTTGATGGATAAAATTGATCTAGTTTGTATTTTATGGTAGAATAAACTTCCTCCTACCCACATAGGTAGTTTTAGTGGTTACGTTAAAGGAATGATGAAAATGGATGAATATCACGGTAGAAAAAGTACTTATGGTTCTTAATAGAAAACATTCTATAAAATGGTTGTAGTGTCTGATAAATGGCCACTGACTTGTTACTAATATTCAAAGGTTGGGCACTAAATGTATTTGTGCATGAATATCTTAAATATCTAAATCTCTTACAATTACTAAGATCAATTGTAGAGTTTTTTTCATGAATTTATACCACTATGCATACTAGTATAGGGGTTTCTATACCAAGGGGATATGATGGATTTTCAGATAAATCATGAATTTTGAAGTTCTATAAACATGAATTAGGAATGAAATTTCATCACATGGTATATTATAATCCAATGATAGATGATATAGGTGCAACAATAGTGAGAGGTACAATTAATATTTATTCATAATTATATAGTGTTTTATTTGAAAATATTTCCACTAATTATATTATTTAGACCTATATTATGTACATGATAAATCATTTTATTTATTTCATACATTGTGTGATTTAAATTACAATTCCTCTCAGTAAAAGGAGAGAGAAAGGTCTCAGATTCCCCACTTATGATTTTCCTTATATGATATCATTCATTTCTATGTATTTTTCACTCCAGATATGGAACCAATGGATATAATTATTAATATGTATTGACTAATTATTATTAATTCCATGATTGATTTTTTTTGAAAAATCCACATTACATCCCATGAGTGGGAGTCTCGTGTTTTTATAGGAGAATAAAACATAGGTTATATCCATTTCAATCATCTATTCTATTATTGGGTAAAATGATATCCATTTTTTTTTGAATTAGAGTGGCCATTTTCTTGTGGTAAAAATCCGTCTATATAATATGTTTTTTTTTATATTTTTTATCATAATTTACTTGTTTTCCACAAGATAGGAAGATAAAGTCCCCTGTATATTTAGTGCCAAGTATGATACATATATCTATTACCTATTATAGTATTACACTAGCTAAAAATATGCAGTTAATGGATAGGCTGGATGAATCAATTTCTAAACAATTCATTTAACCAAGTGTGTTTCCTTTTACATTAATAATTTTTTTTATAATAAACATAAAGGGAACCTTACTTTCTGTGTTGATTATATAACTAAAAATTAGGTTAAATTCATGAAAAGTTATATATTATCCCAATTCTAAAATTATTGTACTAGGTTTTAAGATTGATGCCCCAACCAACATGAAATAAATTGAACTAAACCAAACTAATATGAATCAAATGTAATCAAACTGAATCGACTAGAACCCAAATGAATGAAATTGTCCAAGATAATATAAATAAAAACAAGACAAACTAAATTTATTGGAAATGTACCAAAAAAATTGCATCGAACAAAACCAAACTAAGCTGAAACATGATCCAAACTTATTATATACCATTAATAGGAATATTAATTGTTAATTAATAGGAATGTACTATTTGATGGTATCATTTTGAAACTTTGATTTGTTTCTCCTTGATTTTAGGAACATGATTTGACCCATGGGGTGTTGTGGTTCTTATATGTTGGGCAGTGAAATATATAGTCATAGGAGAAAGGTATGTTTTAGTTTAGTTTTTATTTTATTTTATTTATCGCATTGTCCACTTATCCTTTTTACTGCTTTCTATGAAAATAGGGTAGTTATATTCTACAAATGGGGCTATAAGGGCACTATAGGTGGCTACATGGTTTTATTTTCAAGGGAGGGAGATTGGGGTAGTGGAGAGATTTATTAGTGTGTTTCATTTTTAATTGCCTTTATATAGTGTTGATTTTATTTATTTTCATTTCCTTCAGCATGGAAGTCTGACATACGGATGGGTCATGCCGAAATTTTATTTCTAACTCCAAACTCTTTCCCAAAAAAGTGAGAAAAAAATATCACATCCTAAATTTCATGTAATAAAACTCACTAAGTTCATCTTTAATATGCCATGGGATAGAAAAAATTGTTGAGGACAAACTAGTAAATAGACACAAACACCATATGAAATTTTTTATAGTCCCTCCAATGATGTTTGGAATGTGTGACTTCCTATATAATCCTTTGATTTAACAACTAATAATCAGTGAACTATGCATATCACAATTTAAAATTCACATTAATGAATACAAAAAAACATCTTCATTTTTGTTTATACATGAGGAATGTTTTATGTATATAATCTCTAATTATATCTTGTAAGAAATAACTTACACAAATCCTTCATCACCTCTGGAACTCCATGATGCATACCAAAATCCCCCACTTTATATGCATCACTCATTTCTCTAGGATATAATCGCTAATGCTGGTGAATCAATCCAGATGATACTACATATGTACATTTTACATGGACACCACTTTTATTATACTACCAAAAAATATATATCATCAGCCTATCCATTCACTAGAGATTGTTCAATTAAACTGGCCCTATTATATCTGCCGAACATTGTCTGTTCAGCTGTGTCCCGTGAAGGATTCCACTGGCATGAATCTAGAAGTCCCAAGAAAAACATTTATTGTCTCCATCTGTACTTCCCAAGAATAAAATTAGGAAACATAATGTCTAGATATTTCAAAAATTGACCAAAATATAGTTACACCAATGAAAAAAACAATCACTAACTTGAGATTTTTTTTACAAGTCAATTAAAAAAATATACCACTTGAAGAAAATTTTCATTCTTTCTCCATAGTTCCATTGGCTTGCTACCATAGAATATTTGTGGTTCCCAAATATTTCTTCTTCATGCCACTTATAATAATCCAAGCTCCACTGAAGAAATCCTCTTTAGTCCCCAATGCCATAATCTCATATGAATCCCTCCATGGAATTTTTCCCAAAGAAAATAAGACTGAGTTACATCGAAAACAATTAAAGTCCAATCATGTGACTGTGTTGTGGAAAATATCCATGGCTATACTCCTTCCAGTAAACTTTTCATCTGAAGAATATTATACTGAGATTCCACAGATTTCAAGAGCTGTCTGGTATATCAAACTCTATCCATAATATTAAAACTAAATTCCACTCAAACCTTTACCAATTGGAATGTCAGACATAATTGGAAATATACTCCCATTGAAATCTTCCTTCAACATCACTAAGATATACATGAACTTTTTTCTACTACTAAATCTAGCCTCAGTTCCAGTCCATTCCAGACCCAATAAAATTTTGAAGGTGCTTCCATTTCTCAGATGATCTTCTGACAATTTTTCATAGATTTAGAATTCAGCAAAGTCTTCATCACCATCCTTTTCAAGATAATAGATGACATATACTTGGTTTTTCTATCATCCATATTTATCATGGAAATGGTCGACTTCATTGAATACTTTACTAATGAGAGAATAATAAATATCCATTTTATAGACTATAGAGTATCTTTTGATGTTTCACCCCCAAATATATTGAAATATACTTGAAACATGTATAATCCTAACACAGAAACATCATAATCCACAATTTATGGAATTTTCAACATGAAAACATCATCAAAATATCATCTGGATGACTCAAACAAGTGTCATGAGAAGAATTAATTTTTTGGGGGAAGGGTTACCATCGGAAAACCCATTATGAAATTTCATTAAAGATTATACTATAATCATATACATTTCAAATAAAAACCATTAAACTATGATAATGATAAAAAATATAAAAAATATAAAAAATATAAAAATTTAAAACACAGTATAAATGGATACCATGTAAGAATTTATTCATCTAGTTCCATGGATTGTAGAGAATAAGAACTATTGTAGAAGTAAAGGATTTCTAGGAATATTGACCATTGAGACATGTTACATGTGGGGTATTTACCTTTGAGTAAGGGTGGCTTGAATAAAATATGGAACACTGGGGAAGGGTAGCTCACAAGGAATATGGATCAATTAGAATGGGAAGAGCATAATGAATATTTCCATTTAAGGATGATTTTATGGGTATTTTAGTCACATGATGATGAATTAAGAATTTTATATGGGATATCCAGCCTGCACACGAAAATAAAAAATCCTATAAAGGATCAAAACCATGAGTTTTTAGATAGGCCTTATAAGAAGCATGAAAATAAAGGTGTTAATGGTGAATTTTTACCTAATATGGATGGGTGTTCAAATAACACTCCTTAGACTACTCCAAACCATCATTGTGATGAAGTTAGGTCAGTGAAATATCCTGACCTGTAAGAAAATAATAATCCTAATATTTCTTAGACTGAATTGGTAAAAGAGTCACACCTTTCTAATATTGGATATTTTATAGATTATTTTCAAAATGGATCAGGGGATGAGTATTTTGATGAAGAAACTAATGATAGTTATGTAGCTAAGGAAATATCTATAAAAGATAATATTTATTTTAGTATGTGGAAGAAATAGAAATTGAAGGCCTCCAAGGGTTACAAAGGCAAATAAAAACATGAGGTAGTCACCTCATTGAAATCGAAAATCAAAAGGGACCCAACATCACTTGGATGGGGGAAATTAGAAAGTGTATTTCTGCTCTAGAAAATGGTAAGGATAAAGAATGTCAGTCTAATGACACTCAATCTATTTAAATTTCTATTGTTTTTTTATATAAAATATTGGATTACAAAAATTCAAGGGTTATTCTCTCTCCCACTGCTTATATGAAGGATAGGGAAACCAAATTAGAGGTTCAAAAACCAGATTTGGATATATTAAATGATACGATACAACCTTTGGATAGTGGTAAACATAAGGATGGGAAAGTCCCTATCGATTCAGTCATGGTAGGGATTTATATATTATTGATGCAACACTATTGCTGTTAAAATTGTAAAAATCTGATGTGAATTTTAAGAATGTTATTTTACATAACTTTTCTATAAGTTTTGTTCACAATTTTTTTTGGAAATAAGTATTTGATTTCTAATTTCTACAAAATCTATTCCCCTATTGTATCAATTTTTTAGTAGGGAATTGGTTTAGCCTCAGAATCTGCTCAGACCAAGGGGACCTACATTGTTTATGCTACACCTCCCTTGGGTGCATTGGAAATAGGATGTTTTTATACTACTCTTACTGAGAATATATCATGCATCTCTTAGTGATAAAGGGGACCTACATTTTTTCTACATTCTACAGTGTTTCTGCTACCCATTTCTACTACATTGTTTCTAATTTCTACATTGTTTATGCTACCCATTTCTAATGCTTGAACTGCATTAAAAAAATTATGAAGATGAATATAGGTTTCATAAGATTTCATGAGGATGATATCGATTTAAGGATTGTATGAATAAGAACTAATTTTGTTTTCTAGCTGACCTATTCTTTATCTTTCATTGCAGATTATGTACCTTTGTTTTATCTTATTTTCCATGTGAACAGATGCTAGTTTGGATTTGGTGAAGAGGTATGGACATTTGTTTTTTTGGGAGAAGAGGATATACCAACAGTTTATGGAACTGTTGGTATATAGCTAATTGGTGGAAAATGTGTATACCACAGTTCTTGAACTGTTGGTTTACATATATTCCAATGATTTCAAGAACCATTGGTACATACAGTTGTTGGACAATAGATGCCACGGTTCTTGAACTATTGATATATATATATATATATATACACCAATGGTTTAAATAACCATTGGTATACAAGGTATGTATGCCACCATTTTATTCCAATGGTTTTAAGAACTGTTAGTATAAATATATCCCCACATTTTAGTTAAATCGTTGGAATAGAGTAATTTCAGGTAGCCTACCCCAACGGTTTCATAAAACCATTAGTATAGAGCTACTATAATGAAAAACAGACCAATGGTTTTTTAAACCATTGGGATATCATATCACAATGGTTTAATGGGATATTTAAAAAGTTTGAACTATTGGGATAAGTGAGATTTTCAGTAGTGTAGTGTCATGTAGCTTTTGAATACTTGAAGGAGAAGTGGGTCAACACTCTAGTACTTTGTTACCAGAAAAAGGAGTTAAGTTTGAGGTTTTCTGCGACACTTTATATCTTGGGTTGGTCTATGTTTTTATGTAGAATATATTAGTTGTTTCTTATGAGTCTTTGAAATTACATCCTCATGAGCATAACTATTCCACCCATGATATTGAGTTGGTGAATTTTTTTATTAATTTGATGTTATGACGACATTACCTTATAAATGACCATTTAGTGGTTTTAATTGATCATAAGAGACTGAGGTATGTATTCTCACAATATGAATTGAACTTGTGATAGATTTGGTGGATGAGATTATTACAGGATTACAACTTCATGATTTCATATAAACCAGTAAAGGGAAATGTTGCAGCTGATTTGTTGAGAAGGATGTTACATAGTGATGTTGTGTGTGAATCCATATAATCCTAGAGAGTGATGGAAGAACTCTTAGTGATGCATCTAGATATGAGTGAGGTTCGAGGTAGAGGTTGTATTTTCAAGATGATGGTGTAGTCATATTTCATTCAGCAGGAGGACGATTCTTTGTTGTGGGATTCCAAGGTGGAGGTCTAGAGAGACCAAGTTGTTTTTAGAAATGCCCTTAATGGTTTGTCTAAGGAAAGACAACACTAGGTGTTATTCTAGGGAAGGATTTTCTTTACTTCAGAGAGGCATGAGATGGTTCTTCATGATTTCCATAGTTCAACTTTTGCGATACATTCTGATGTTGAAAAGATTTAACAAGATTTGAGAGGTCAGTTTTGGTATCCTGGGTTGAAGCATGCACTTTAGAGTTTGTCTCTTGATGTTTGGTATACCATAAGGTGATGGTTGAGCATTGAGTTCTTAATGGTTTGATTTAGCTGCTAGATGTTCCCCAATGGAAGTGAAAGGACATATCGATGAACTTAATTATCAGGTTACCTCAAGCTTAGGATGGATATGATGATATATGGGTGATAGTGGATCATTTTATGAAATTATCCCATTTTATAGAAATCAGAGAGTCAAGTTTAGTGGAGGTTTTGTTGAGGAAGTATCTGGAAGAGGTGGTGTGACTCCATGAATTCCTGAGGATTATCATCTCTAATTAAGATCCTCATTTCACCTCCAGGGTGTAGAGAGGTCTCCAATATGCTTTTGGTTCTCAATTATTCATTAACAATGCTTTTAATCCACAGACAGACAACCAGACATAAAAGAGCATCCAAACTCCTAAAGAAATGTTGTGCACTTGTGTCATGGGTTTTAGAGGTTCATATGTGATACACCTAAACTTGGTTGAGTTTTCTTAAAATAATAGTTTCTACTCCACCATTTATATGGCACTATTTGAAGATTTTTATGAATGAACTTTCTATTCTCTATTATGCTGGACTAGGTTTGGAGAGGCAGAAATTCTTAGGTCGGAACTTGAACAGAATATGATAATGATAGTATGAGTAATTCATGAGAGGATGAAGGCAACACAAGATTATATAAAATCATCTACTGGTCATATGAGGAGACCTTAAGTGTTTGATGTTGGAGATCATGTGTTCTTGAAGTTGAATAATCATGGGCAGCAAATGTTTGGTCATGGGAGAAAGATTTCTCCCCAGTTGTTTGGGACTTTCAAGGTGTTGGCTTGTGTTGGAGCTATGGTTTATAGGATTACACCTCCCCCATTAGATGATCTATATAAATGATGTTTTCACATGATTCAACTATGTTTTTATCTTCATGATGAATCTCATGAGATTGATTGGGTAAAGATCGATGTTGATGATGATGCAAACTTCAAGGAGCAGCTTGTGGAGATCTAGGACTGCTGAGAGAAGGTGTTTCATAGTTTTCTATTCCCTTGGTTCGTGTTTTGTGGAAGCACAATGGAATGGAGGATAGTACCTAGGTGTTGCAAAAAAATGGTGGAAGTAACAAAGCGATAGATGATCCAAAAAAGATTAAAATGGGAAAATTGATAATAAGATCTTGGGACACATATATTTACATGGTTTAGGAAATGATCCCTGCCTCCCTAGAGAGGTATAATTTTACTAGTTTCAAGAGTTAAAAATATAGGGAGATATTAATGTATCACACATAGAAACCCCATATCAAAATGATATAATAAATAAGATGAATTACTATACCAAAAACCACATATAAAGTCCACACTGGTATAATGAGAGGTGGATAGAAGTCCACATCACTATACTATGACCACCCAAATCCATGCTACTATAATGGCTGATGGTTAGAATTTCATGGAGCTACAACACCACTATCTATCGAGTCCTTGTGGCTACAGTTCCCTATCAATGTCATCCATTTAACTCTTCTATAGTCAGTCATAGTTTCTATAGTGACCCAAATTTTGGGAAGGGGTTATTTGACCCTAAAACCCTCAAAGAAGGGGCATGTTTCCCCTAGAACCCCCAATGAGTTCACCATAGAGCTCGTCCTGTGGAGTTTTAGCTTGGTGTTCAGTATGATGAGAAAAAATTAAACCCAACATCATATAAAGAGGATTAGGTAACACTAATCCAATATTGGGAACATGAGTCATAGATTCAAACTCAGTAGCCTGATCTTTTTAATGTTTATCTCTATTCTTATAATGTTGTTCATTTTTTGGATGTTGAGATTTTTTCATTATGAGTTGGTTTTATCTTGTTTCTTTTTGTTGATTTACTCTCATTTAAGAGGTATCTTCCTAAAGAGAGTGTTTAGAAGTTGGTTATTATTTTTTCATGGGGGTTCTCTTATTTCCTTGAAGTTAGGTGGTTGAGCTCTTGTGATGGGGATATCTTTGAGAGGTTGTAACACCCCAAGCTTCCACGGTACACTTCTCTTTGAATAATACAATAGCGTGTGTTGTACGCAACACTGGGTTCAAATGAACCACGACTCACCAAACTAGCCGTTAAAAAGCGGTTATGAATAGTATTAACTGAATTATAAATTTTATATTATCCTTATAGTTTTAGAATCCATATTATGAATTTCTAAGACATAATTTAAGAACAAATTCATTTTTTTTAGATAAAAGAATTATTTTTCAAAAAATGCAATTTTACCACCTTTTAATGGTGAAGCCTTTTTAAATCCAATATTTGGAACTTTTATTTGACAAAATTAACTTCTTATTTATAATCAGGACAAAATAATTTAGTTTCAATAATGTTTTGGTGTTTTTCTGATAACTTTCAAATTTGGGTGAATAGTGAAAAATACTATATTTTAATTGAAAAAAACCATTTTAATAAAAATAATTTATATTGTTAAATTATACATTTTAATGGTTTGGAAGTATAAATAGATTAAATTTTTAACATTTAATCCAATGATAGTTATTGTAAGTAATTTCACTTTGAAATTGACATAAACAAGTGTCAAACTTTTGATAGTTACTATTTCTTAAAAATACGCCTTTTGGTTTTGACAGTGGAAATTAATTTAATAAATGAAAATTTTATATTTTTAATTTGGTAAAATAGAATTAATTTTTGGATTCTGAATATTTAAATTAGATTGGGGTGAAATTTTGGTGCTTTTCTGATAACTTTCATATTTTGACGAATAGTGAAAATTACTAAATTTTAATTAAAAATAACTTTTTTAATCGAAATAATTAATAGTGATAAATTATGAATTTGAGTGATTTTAAAGTATAATTATATTATAATTTTACCATTTAATCCAATTTTGGTCATTGGATATAATTTCATATTTAAACTGGACATAAGAAAGTGTCAATCTTTTGATAGTTATTGTTTGTTAAAAACACGCTTTTTGTTTTGACAGAGGGAATTAATTTTAAATTAATTTCTACCACTTCTGTGTTTTGAATTTGGAAAAATGGATCCCATATTTGGAATCAGGATGTTAAAATTGTGTAAATAGGTAACTTTCATTTTTAGACATTTTGAATAATTACTTCGGTAAATATTTTATTTACCATGGTTAAAGGGTAAATCCAGTAAATAAGGGTAAACAAATAATATTATAATAATAATAAATTACCCTAAAACATGTCCTAACCTTATTGGTGGATACATGTCCGACCATGGGCATCTTTGGGTCGATTTTGGGACCCCATGGATCCACTTGTAGGTGATAGGGACACTTTATATTAATTAAGTTAAAGTAAATACAAAAACGACATAAACATATATCTTTTAGAAAAACAATTTTTACATAGTGTTATATATGTTATATTTTCGACTATAAATATTAATTTGAAATATAAAAAGATTTCCTACATAATAGTATTTTATTTATAATTTTTAGACATCAAATAATTTAATGTATATATGACACGATGATGATGCAGTAATTACCGTATTAATGAAAGATTAAGATAATTGAGACTATAAATACACAAATAAATTTAATTTGAGACTTTTTATAAATTAAAATAATTTTCTAGGTTACTATGACATATTAGTATTGTTTATATAAATTTTTTTCGAAGTAATAATGATGTTATAAATTTATCAAGAACAAAATACCCAATAGTGTCAAAATTGACATAAAAGAGTTTTTAAAACAAATATTATATTATTAATTTATATTCAATTCTTAAAAATCTAAGGCTCAGCCAAGAGACTTATATAATGATAGGTGTATCATTAATGAACCACTTTGGGGTCTCTTGTAGGTATATATAATGTTTATTAATATATAACATAAAAATACAAAGTGACATGGTAAGTGTCAAACTAATTAACTAAGAGTTAAAACTAAAAGATAAGGTTAATATAATGACCCAAACCTATCTAAATTATATTGGTTGAGTGATTTTCAACCCATACCCACCTTAAACTTTAAATAATCCAATTTTTATCCATTAGAAACCGAATATGATTTATTATAAAATAATATTTCTAGATTTTCCTAAGGTGCCCCTCCTCCCCCTTATAAAAGGACACCACTTCTAACCAATTCTTCACACTTTAAAAGCCTTTTGGTTCGGAAAAACCCTACCCAAATACTCTCTCAAATTCCCTCACTTCAACCTAGAGGCCTTATTTTGATCAGAAATCCAATCTAAGGAGCCCTTTTGATCAAATCAAAAGGAAGAACCCAAAGAAGAGGTAATGTTTTCACCACTCGTTTTCAAGTTCATTTCTTCTTCAACTTATTCTTTATTTATTATTCACATTGTAAAATAATAAATCTAGTACCTCCTATATAATGTGAAATTATTATAAATATGGTACAACCATATTCAGTATTCTATCCATCCTTTGAATGACATGTCACCATACATGCGTACGTACGGCTTACCGTCTCCATGTCATGGTGTAATTATTATTCAATATATTATTATTTGGATGGATATAATAATGATGCTTAATTTATGTAAATAATAAATATAACATGATAATTATTCTTTATATATGATATACCATCCAATTATATATTATTTTAATATCAAAAGGATGATATTGTCGCTCGTGCGTACGTACAAACTACCGTCTCCACGAACGCGATGAGATTCATTCCCCATCATATCCATTCAAGAATAATTCTCATTTAATAATTTAAAATAATGTTTAAGGACTTGATATCATTATGGATATGAATATGATACAACATAACAAACACGGATTACGTAACAAAACATATAAAAGAAAACAAGTAAGTTAACACCTGAAACAACGATAATACTAAGATATTATTAACAAATCAATGTTAAAAGATCATATATGATATTATATTAATTTATATGATTCTTGTATAATTTAATAATAATTATTTCACCATTATAAATAAGGTTAACTGTAACGACCCAAAGTTTCATTAATGGAAATCACTCTTGATCTAATTAAATGTCTCTTTATGTTTATATAGAATGCCAACTTCATTGGTTTTATGTTAAGAATTTTGATCGTTTCTAATATAGCCGTTGAATAGTGATCACATGATTAGTATAAATATAGGGCCTTAACAAATCCAAATTTACTTAGACAAAAGAAGTGATGGCCTCATCCAGTACAATTGCTCCATACGAAGCCCATTTGTCGGAGCTCGGAAAAAAGGTGGCGTCCTTGGGATTCTCTCTTGACCAAGCCCAAGCTGAGCTTTATCATGGCAAGTTTTAATGGGAACATATACGGGAAAAGTGGAAGTTGATAGAAATTACCACTCGAGCAATGTTACCTGAGCCACCCCAAGAGTCCGTCACCATCACACACCTTACCCTTAGGTCTTATGTTGCTGTTTTAAGGGGTTATGTAACTAATCAATAGTACTATGTTCATGTACATTATTTTTTTTGTATATAATAATGAATATAATTTCTTGTCATTATTGATACATTGTAAATAGTTTTTAAAGTACAAATGGTGTTTTTAGTTATTATTTAATTAAGAAATCTATTTTATTAAATTAAGGGATTTTTGAATTAAATAATATTTTAATAAATTATTATTATTATTATTATTAGATTAATTTTATTAGATATAAATTATCATATAATTGTATGAATGAAATTATAATTTTTATTAAGGTTTGAAAGCCATTTTTTTCAAAACCCGTGAATTTTCGATAAATGTAGGTTTTTATTTTAAAAGTGAAAATTAACATATTTATAAAATTATTTAGATAAAATAAATGTTATTTTTGGAATTAGGATGTATAAATTATCCAACGGTGAATTTTTCATAATTTTCCGAGACAGTCAAATTTTTGAGTAAAAATTAAATACCGTTTAAATATATAATGTGTTTTATGACATCATAATGACTCAATAGTGATGTAATAAAATACTATAATCTTTATATTCGGCCAATATATGTTTTAACATTAAAATAATTTGATTTTGGGTTTGTTTGGATTACTTTTCAAAGCATTAATGGACCCCTCAAGACTTATTAAACACCTTGTCTTTTTAAATTAATTTCCATGGGAGTATGACTCACCTCTACATAAGCAACCCTATTATTTTAAGAAGTTCGGACTTTGGAATTATAAAATATTGTTTTCCTCTTCCCTTTTCCAAAAACCATGGGAAAAAACCAGGGTATGGTTTGTGGTTTGGATTAATTTAATGTAAGGGGACCCAAACCTAAATAATAAAGAATTCCCTCACCTTTCCTATATAAACCCACCCAAGCTCACACTTCATCCTCACTCAAAGCCTTTGGAGTTCATCAAAACTCTACCCTACTCTATCTAGAATACTCCCAATGTGCCCCAATCTCCCAATAATCCTCTCACAAGCCTCTCTCTAGACTTTGGAAGCACACTTCCAAGTAAGGGTTTTTTCTTCCTTTCTCATTTTTGTCCAATTTTCTTTATGTTGTTTTGCCCTTTTAATTTCAATTATGAATGTTGGGGTATGGTTTCACACCTCCATAATACTTCCCTCTTTATGTTTTAATGATGGGAGACCCCTTTCTCTCTCATTAAATTTCTCCCATGTACACCCGTCACTATGCCGAAATTCTGAAAGGAACTTCTCTCTCCTCATTTACATTCAAGCAATACTTTTGTATCATGAATATAAATTCTGTTAAAATTGTTGGGACATGTATCCATATGACCTAATTACTGTAAATTAAATGTAAATATGACGAGTAACCCCTTTCTCTCTCATCAACCATTTCTATGAATTCTTATGTCACGCCGTTATGCTGCCGAAATCGCACCGATTTTCTAAGCCAATGCCATTGTGTAGTGAATAACATACCCATTTCTCCATCAAGGGTATTCACAATTATACAAATTTAATTATTTATTATAATGTTTCATGTATGAATTCCACATTCCTTTATCGTAGAATAAATGATTATGTTTTATAAATCCATGTTTTATGATTCATGTGGCACACTTATGCATGAAATGAAATGTTTAAGAAGGGTGTGCACTTATAGCGCTCCAATGCATTGGGTAAAGTATAGTATCATGATAATTCATGTGCAATGAGTGTTGAATCATGCTAATTCAAGTTCAATGAGGGTTTACTCGTGCTTCATGTGCAATGAGTATTTACTCATGCTCTATGTGCAATGAGTCTTGGCTCATGCTAATTCCATGTTAAGTGTTGTTGCCACATTTCCATGTTATGATTATCATGCTTTATCATGCCTTTATGTTCATGTTTATCTTGTGATATATTGATATGCCTAATGTAAAACATGTATTTTACTCCTTATGTTATTCCATGTATATTCCCTTACAGGGCTTTATAGCTCACCCTTTTCTTATGCATGTCCCCAGGTTATCCCATGCAATGCTAAGTACGAGGGAATGTAGTGGTCATGTAAAGGAAGTTTTCAATAAAGATGTTGTATTTCATGTTTTAAGTTTTTATGTAATGATCCTAACCCCCAAAGACACTAAACCACTCGATCTTCTTTATTGTATCAAGTGAAGTTTTATGTAATAAATCTTGTTTAAGTTTGTAATAAAAGCAGGGTTTCCATAATTGGTATCAGAGGATAGGTTTAGTTATTTTTGGGATTAGGATTAGAAAAACCATAGTAAAGACTTAGAGACAATACTAAGTATAATAAAAACATCCGTAATTTTTGGTAAGTACTGAGTAAGTGGTTTATCAAAAAAATACATCCCTGTCTAGATACGAGTAGGTAAAGGTGGCTCTGGCACAGATGTATCCTAGGGGTAAAACCTGAAAACACCGCTTTGAGCTAGACTCGAACGGGAACTAGTGCACGACAACGGGCCTTGCTGCACTCTTGGTTACGACACTCCCAGGGGATATGTTTTGATAAATTCACAACCTTAGAATGGACCCTTATAAAGGGAATTAAAAAAATGCCCCTAAGAATATATGTTAGAAAGTAGATCATGAAAAGCCTAGATTGAAACCTATAGACTTATGAGTTAAGGAAATAAAATTTTATTTATAAGTCATAAACTTTTGTCTTTGGATTACCTTTCATATGTTACCCCTAAATTTCCTTTTATTCCAGCCAATGGCCGGTAATAGGAGGACTCGGGCTAACAACCGTTGTGAAGATCAGTGTGATGACTATACTAATGTGATGCCTAATCCAATGGGAGCGGGAATCGTGAACTTTGTCATGATTCTCTCTCAGCTAACTCAAGTTTTGAATAGAAACTTGGGTCAAGAGGAATGTTCAACCCCCCCTAAGAAAGAACAAGTCGCTATCGAGAGCTTCATGAGACAAAGGCCTCCTACTTTTAGTGGATCATCTGATCCCATGATCGCTGAACAATGGATCAACTCCATTGAAAAGATCTTCTCCATCCTTCAATGTTCTAAACAAGAGAAGGTTCTCCTACGGCTTATTGTATGGAGGGTGAAGCTGATCAATGGTGGACGTTGATTAAAAATACGAAGTCTGAGGAGGAGATCAAGGTGTTGGAATGGAAGGATTTCCAGAAGATGTTTTTTGATAAATATTTTCTGTTCACCCTCCGGCTTAAGATGGAAAGGGACTTCCTTTACCTCAAGAAAAAAGACAAAGAATCTATTGGAGCGTATGAGGCAAACTTCACAAGTCTTGCATGATACGCTTCCGGCTTTGTCGTTACCCTAGAATGAAAAGTTGACCGCTTCTTTGGTGGGTTGAAGCCTAGCCTATGGAAAGCATTAGAAATCCGTGACTTCGAAAGCTATGAAGAAATTGTCTGATGTTACCTCAAGGTCGAAATAGAGATTGGAGAATCACAGGGGTATCATGGGGATAAAAAGCGTAAGGTGGACTTCAATGCTGGTGGTCCGATGGATAAATCCAACGGTGCTAAGAAGATCCAGCACCCCACTTTCCAAAAGTGCAGAAAGAAGCACCCTGGAAATTGCCTTAAGGGGACGAGGAAATGATTCAGGTGTGGAAGAGAAGGGAACCTAGCAATTAACTGTCGGCAAGAAGGACCCGCGACTACGACAGAGGAGAGGAACGCTCCATTCGAACCTCAACACATTTTTCAATGCTACAAATTCAAAGAACCAGGTCATTTTTCAAATCAGTGCCCTAATCCAAGGGTTTTCGGAGGCAACCAAAATCCTCCAAGGCAGCAAGGAAGAGCTTTTTCCATCATTTCTGCCGAAGTGAACCCCAACAAAAAAGTGGTGACAGGTACACTAGTTATTCATTCAAGAATAGAGAACGTAATTTTTGATTCTGGTTCTACGCATTCTTTTATATCTTGAAAGTTTAGTAGAACAATCCCAGCACCACCACAAATCATGGAAGTGAAGATGTCGGTGAGTACGGAAAATGGGGAAATCATTGCATCCCATGAATATAAGTTCTCCCCTATTATAATCTGTGGATTGAATTTCTCCACAAACCTCATCATACTCCCTCTGGTGGAATTTTATGAAATTCTTGGCATGGATTGGCTTTCCTTATATAGAGCCAACATAAATTACCAGGAGAGGGAAATAACTCTCCATATGGAGAATCGACCCCCAATTATTTACAAGTGTAAGGAGGAAGATGAATCTCCTTTAGCTCCATCATCTCAAGCATGAATATTACTGCCCTACGAGCACACGTATCTAGCTCAGATGATTGAGTCCAAGGAAGAAACCATCCTTGAAGAAATGCCTATTGTGAGGGAATTTGCTGAATTGTTTCCCGAAGAATTGCCTGGTCTTCCTCCTAGAAGAGATGTTGAATTATCAATTGAACTTATACTCGAAGATTTACCAATATCCAAGACTCCATATAGAATGGATGTTGTAGAGATTGAAGAGCTGAAGAAACAACTATAGGAGAATCTAGATAAAGGGTTTATACACCCAAGTGCTTCACCATGGGGTGCACCAGTCCTCTTCATCAAGAAGAAGGATGGGTCAATGAAGATTTGCATCGATTATCGTGAACTTAACAAAATCACGATAAAGAACAAGTATACTCTCCCAAGAATTGATGACTTGTTCGATCAGCTGCATGGATCACAATACTTCTCCAAGGTGGACTTGCGGTTGGGATATTATCAAGTAAGGGTGAAGAAGGAAGATATCCCCAAGACTGCTTTTCGCACAAGATACAGGCACTATGAATTCATAGTAATGCCTTTCGGACTCACTAATGCTCCAGAAATCTTCATGGACTTAATTAATAGAGTCTTTAGAGATTACCTAGACAAATTTGTGGTAGTCTTTATAGACGATATTCTAATATACTCCAAAACCAAGGAGGATCATGAGGAGCATTTAAGAACTGTACTGGAGACTTTGCGTAAGGAGAAGCTCTATGCAAAGTATAGAAAGTGTGAGTTCTGTTTGAAGGAAGTCTCATTATTAGGCCATATCATCACAAGCAATGGGATATCTGTGGATCCCTCCAAAACAGATGCAATTGAGGGATGGCCTTGGCCAATATTGGTAACAGATATCCGTAGCTTCTTGGGGTTAGCTGGATATTATCGACGATTTGTGAGAAATTTCTCACGATTGTCCAACCCTCTTACCAAGCTAACTCAAAAGGGAGTAAATTTTTCATGGAGTGATGAATGCGAAGAAATCTTCAAGGAGTTAAAAAGGAGGCTTATCACTGCGCCCGTGCTCACTTTACCCACAAGTGGGGATATTTTTGTGGTATTCAGTGATGATTCGAAGAAGGGCTTAGGCTATGTGCTGATGCAAAATGATAAAGTGATATCCTATGCCTCAAGTTAATTGAAAATCCATGAGCGAAACTATCAAACGCATGATCTGGAGTTGGCGGCGGTGATCTTTGCCTTGAAAACCTGGCGGCATTATCTCTATGGAGAGAAATGTGAGATATATACTGACCACAAGAGTCTTAAATATATATTCACATAGAAAGAGCTTAATATGTGCTAGATAATATGGATAGAGCTTATCAAGGATTATGAATGTTTAATCCATTACCACCCTGGGAAAGCGAACAAGGTGGCGCATGCCCTAAGTAAAAAGGATCCAATGATTCTATCAATGATGAGAATTGAGAAGGATCCAATCTTCTTAGACTTGATGAAGATGGACATGGGAATCATAGAGAAGGTAACATCATAAATCCTTTAAAAAATTATTGCTCAACCGTCTCTTTTGGAAAGGTTAAAGGATGCTCAAAAGGATGATGTGGGAATTCAAGAAAAAGTGGAAGCTATCGAAAAAGGGAAATCCTCAGAGTTTAATGTTAATGAAGAAGGAATTATGCGGTTTGGGAAAAGACTATGTGTTCCATCCAGTCTGGAGCTGAAGAAGGAACTTTTGGATGATGCACATAGTTCAAATTTCTCTATTCACCCAGGGATCATAAAGATGTATCGAGATCTCCGAGAAAACTTTTGGTGGGATAATATGAAAAAGGAGATCGCTGAATATACATCAAAGTGCCTGGTGTTCTAGCAAGTGAAGGCAGAGAGACAGAAGTATAAGGGGATGATGAAACCATTACCCATACCAGAATGGAAATGGGAGAACATCACCATGGACTTTGTCACCGGACTTCCAAGGACATCCAAAGGCAACAATGAAATCTGGATTGTTGTGGATCGTCTTACAAAGATTGCACACTTCACTTCTATTCGGGAGGATTTCTCTTTGGATCAACTGGCACAAATATATACCAGGGAAGTGATAAGGTTGCATGGAGTACCACTATATATTGTGTCTGACAGAGATCTAAGATTTACCTCTATGTTTTGGAAGAGTCTTCAACATGCTCTGAATACTGAACTGAACTTCAGTACGGCCTATCATCCTCAAACTGATGGCCAATCTGATTGGACTATCCAAACACTTGAGGACATGTTGAGAGCATGATCAATGGACTTTAAAGGAGGATGGGATCAACATCTTCCTCTGGTTGAGTTCTCTTATAATAACAGTTTCCACTCAAGAATCCAAATGGCACCATATGAAGCCATTTATGGGAAAAGGTGCAGAACACCGGCGTGTTGGGATGAGGTCGGTGAACATAAGCTGCTTGGAACGGAAATGGTCGAAGAAATGGTGGAGAAGGTGAAAACCATTCAGCAGCATATCAAGGCAGCCCAGAGTCGACAGAAGAGTTATGCAGATAACCTTCGATGATACCTTGAGTTTAAAGTTGGAGACATGGTTTTTCTATGCATATCTCCATGGAAGAAGGTCATGAGGTTTGGAAAGAAAGGGAAGTTAAGTCCAAGGTACATCGGCCCCTTCAAGATTCTTGATCATGTTAGGGCTGTGGCCTATCGACTAGCACTTCCACCTACCATGGACAAAGTACATGATGTCTTTCATGTATCCCTCTTAAGGAAGTACATACTGGACCCTTCACATGTACTCTCTTCTGAGGTGGTACAATTTGAAGATGATCTTTCTTACGAGGAGCAACCAGTGAAGATCTTAGATCGTCGAGAAAAAGTTCTACGAAATAAGACAATGCCCCTCGTCAAGGTGTTGTGGAGAAACCACAAGTTTGAAGAAGCGACTTGGGAATCGGAGGAAATGATGAAGCTGAGTTACCCACATCTGTTTTAGTGTGGGAAAAGGAAAATTTCAAGGGCCAAATTTCTTAAGGGGGGAATATTGTAATGACCCAAATTTTCATTAATGGAAATCCCTCTTGATCTAATTAAATGTCTCTTTATGTTTATATAAAATATCAACTTAATTGGTTTTATGTTAAGAATTTTGACCGTTGATAATATAACAGTTGAACAGTGATCACATGATTAGTATAAATATAGGGCCTTAACAAATCCAAATTTACTCAGACAAAAGAAGTGATGGACTCATCCAGTAGAATTGCTCCATATGAAGCCCATTTGTTGGAGCTCGGAAAAGTGGTGGCTTCCTTGGGCTTCACTCTTGACCAAGCCCAAGCTGAGCTTCATCATGTCAAGATCGAATGGGATCATCTACGGGAAAAGTGGAAGTTGATAGAAATTACCACTCGAGCGATATTATCTGAGCCACCCCAAGAGTCCCACACCATCGCACACCTTACCCTTAGGTCTTATGTGGATGTTTTAAGGGGTTATGTATCTAATCGATAATACTATGTTCATGTATATTATTATTTTTGTATATAATAATTAATATAATTTCTTGTCATTATTGATACATTGTAAATAGTTTTTAAAGTACAAATGGTGTTTTTAGTTATTATTTAATTAAGAAATCTATTTTATTAAATTAAGGGATTTTTGAATTAAATAATATTTTAATAAAATATTATTATTATTAGATCAATTTTATTATATATAAATGATCATATAATTGTATGAATGAAATTATAATTTTTATCAAGGTTTGAAATCCATTTTTGTCAAAACCCGTGAATTTTCAATATATGTCGGTTTTTATTTTAAAAGTGAAAATTAAAATATTTATAAAATTATTTAGAGAAAATAAATGTTATTTTTGGAATTAGGACGTCGAAATTATCCAACAGTGAATTTTTCATAATTTTCCGAGACAGTCAAAGTTTTGAGTAAAAATTAAATACTGTTTAAATATATAATGCGTTTTATGACATCATAATGACCCAATAGTGATGTAATAAAATACTATAATATTTATGTTCGGACAATATATGTTTTAAAATTAAAATAATGTGATTTTGGGTTTTTTGGCTTACTTTTCAAAGAATTAATGGACCCCTCAAGACTTATTAAACACCTTGTCTTTTTAAATTAATTTCCATGGGAGTATGACTCACCTCCACATAAGCAACCCTATTATTTTAAGAAGTTAGGACTTTTTCCTTATAAAATATTGTTTTCCTCTTATCTTTTACAAAAACCATGGGCAAAAACCATGGGATGGTTTGTGGTTTGGATTAATTTAATGTAAGGGGACCCAAACCTAAATAATAAAGAATTCCCTCACCTTTCCTATATAAACCCACCCAAGCTCCCACTTCCTCCTCACTCAAAGCCTTTGGAGGTAGTCCAACCTCTTCCCTACTATCTCTATAATACTCCCAAGGTGCCCCAAGCTCCCAAGAAGCCTCTCACAAGCCTCTCTCTAGCCTTTGGAAGCACACTTCCAAGTAAGGGTTTTTTCTTCCTTTCTCATTTTTGTCTAATTTTCTTTATGTTGTTTTTCCCTTTTAATTTCAATTATTAATGTTGGGGTATGATTTATAAACTCCCTAATACTTCCCTATTTATGTTTTAATGATTGGATACCCCTTTCTCTCATTAAATTCCTCCCATGTACACCCGTTACTATGCTGAAATTCCGAAAGGAACTTCTCTCTCCTCATTTACATTCAAGTAATAATTTTGTATCATGAATCTAAATTCCATTAAAATTTTTGGGAAATGCATCCATATAACCTCATTAATTTCCATTACATGTAAATATGATGAGGAACCCCTTTCTCTCTCATCAACCATTTCTATGAATTCTTATGTCACGTCGTTACACTGCCGAAATCACACCGATTTTCTAAGCCAATGCCATTATGTAGTGAATACCATGCCCATTTCTCCATCAAGGGTATTCACCTTTATGCACATTTACTTATTGATTATAATGTTTCATGTATGAATTCCACAATCCTTTATCGTGGAATAAATGACTATGTTTTATGAATCCATGTTTTATGATCCATGTGGCACACTTATGCATGAAATGAAATGTTTAAGAAGGGTGAGACCTTATAGCGCTCCAATGCATTGGATAAAGTATAGTATCATTATACATCATGTGCAATGAGTGTTGACTCATGCTAATTTAAGTTCAATGAGGGTTTACTCTCGCTTCATGTGTAATGAGGATTTACTCATTCTCCATGTGCAATGAGTCTTGGCTCATGCTAATTCCATGTTAAGTGTTGTTGCCACATTTCCAAATTATGATTATCATGCTTTATCATGACTTTATGTTCATGTTTATATTGTGATCTATTGATATGCCTAATGTCTAACATGTATTTTACTCCTCATGTTATTCCATGCATATTCCCCTACGGGGCTTTATAGCTCACCCTTTTCTTATGCATGTCCTCAGGTTATCCCATGCAATGCTAAGTACGAGGGAATGTAGTGGTCATATAAAGGAACTTTTCAATAAAGATGCTGTATTTCATGTTTTAAGTTTTTATGTAATGATCCTAAGGCCCAAATACACTAAACCTATCGATCTTATTTATTGTATCAAGTGAAGTTTTATGTAATAAATCATGTTTAAGTTTGTAATAAAAGTAGGGTTGTCATATTAACCTACCCTCAACCAAGGAAAAGGTCAAGGTAAGGGTTTATTTCACAATCTCTTCATTATCAGAGGTTGTTTATACGTAATTATCTACTGGGACCTCTTTATCATTCACATCCATGTTTCTTAAAAATGTGTTTCAAAACATTCTTACTAGTTTACAGAATATGGGTTAAAGTCATTTATTCCCTTGTTTGAATTTTTATAAGAAGTTTATAAAGGAATGTTTCTGTCATTTTCCAAACAAAGTCCTTTTTAACCTTTTCGATAGAATTAAGGTAAGAATGTCTTTTTTTAACTTATACAGTGGGTGCAGCTATTTTCTGCCATTATAAAATCTTCAAAGCCTCCCTTACAAGATTCTAAGAATATTTTCAAAGTAAAAGTTCTATTTTATAATTATGTGACTTTTAAATGATTTAAAAAAAAAGAGATATTTCTCTCAAATAGTTTTGATTTCATCAATGTCAACATCCTTTTATGGATTTTAATCTTATTTGGTTTTTATTTATTATGATACAAATCTTCCATATTGTATTGAAGGTTTTGTGATATGTTTGACTGTGGATGTGTTATATTTATACCATTCATGGTTTGTGGAGAAAGAATTGGCATTTCGTATGCTAGTTTTAATACAAATGTTTATGTTATGTTTAAACCTGTTCATATGAGGAATGCATTGGACTTAATAAGTGACCGGTGGAGCCCTCTATAGCTCCTCGATGCATCGGTAGGTCTCATGAGACAAACTAGTGTCTTGGCACGAGGCCTTGAAAAAATCTTATTTGTGGTCTTGGCACGAGGCCTTGGCTACGTGGTTATGATAGTTTGGCATTATGAATTCCATCATTATAAAAGTGGTTATTGATATTTCATATGATTATTAGATTAGTAGAATATCCATGTGAATAAGTAAATGGAATTATTTCATTTTATCTTTTCCATATTATGCTGAAGTTCAAGTTTAAAAGGCTTTTGTTTTAGCTATACATTGCCTTAAATGTTTATGCTTATTTATGAATGTTTCCGCTATATTGTTATCCTTATTGAGAATCTGAGCTCACCCCTTTAAATGTTTTATTTTTCGCAGGATATGAGGAAGTAATTTATGAATAACCTATAGGGATAATATGAGGGGATATGAAGACAAGATGTTGTTGTAGTAGTTTTCACTTTATGATGTAATGTAAACATTATGAATGTATCTAGTTATTCCAAGGATACTAAACTAATCGGTATTTCGAGACTTGATCTTTCTTGTGATCATGCCAATGTTATGTAATAATGCACCGACTCTGGGCAACTGAGGTCGGGGAGTTACAGTTGGTATCAGAGTAAGTTTAGTACAAACCTTAGAATCTAGATTTAGATAAACTCTGATTAGAGAACATAGACCTAAGATGGACTTTGAGGATTAGTATAGAAGAACTTCCTAGAATTTTGGTATTGTAGAGATTTTGTGAGTTTTCCGAGCAATACATTCCTGTCTGGATACGAGCAGGTAGAGGTGGCTCTGGAACAAATGTACCTAGAGGTAAAACCTGAAAACACCGCTTTGAGCTAGACTCGAATAGGAATTGGTGCACGACAACGGGCCTTGCTGCACTCTTGGCTACGACACCCCCAGGGGATATGCTTAAGATAATTATAATTTTGTTTACGAACCATTATGAAGGGTTTATGAGTATATACTTCCTCAAAGAAAACATTTTTACGATTATGGATTATATCCATAAATAGTTCAATTTATGTTATGTGTTTTAAAATTATGGAATTATGTATTTTGATTCATAAACTGATTTATTTTATGACATTTTTTAGAAATGGAACCCAATAGAAGGAATGAGAACTCCAACAATACACATGATCCAAAGAGTAATAAGGATCATATCTTTCATGGTCTTAAGACAGAATTTAGAAGGGAAATAGTCTCCCACGTATTATCATCATATGAAGAAATAGTATCATGCGTTTATAAGATAAGTAAATAATTCTCAGAGTCCTATGGCTTTTAAGGGAAGCTAGAGAAGGAAAGGATGGTAGAGAGAAGGACAGATAAAAGGAAGAAGGTAATGAAGGATTTTTCCATATGTGATAACTGTGGAAAGAATCACCTTGGAAAATGCTTGAAGGGAATGGGAGTATGTTATAAGTGTGGAGAAAAAGGACACCAAGTACGTTACTACAAGGGTAATAAAAAGGTTTCAAATGTACAATGGTTCATCTACAAGGATTTTGGACACTATGAAAACCAATGTCCTAGTCATCAGACTATTCCGCAAATGATGGTATTGGATAATAATCAAGTTATGATACTACCACAGATGAAGATAAATGACTGGTGTTCTTATGTTGTTATTTTGGAATTATTTCATTGAAGTGTTGTATCAATGATGTACTGGAAATAAATAAGGATTGTACTGCAGTACTATTTCATTGAGGATTTGAGATTTTATGGTACTAAGAAAAGTTACTCTACAAAAAGTTAAACTTTTTGGAAACTAAATGGTTGAAGGAAAGATAAACCTTAATATGGTCTTAATATTGAGGTACTGATTTTGGAATAAGATATAGTTGATTTGGTAAATTATATTGGATATTCTTGACTGCCTTGAAACTCATTAAATATTTGTATATTCCATCATTGTTGGAGTTTACAAAATTTTTGGATGGATGAAGTATATCCAGTATTCTATAAGGAATGAGGGAGCATGAATGTAATCAATAAGGTTTTATGGTAATTCAGGATGTTTCAGTGTTTTAAAAGAATACATGATGAAGGTATTCACATGCTATTATGGGGTAAAAAGGATCTTTATTGTGTTTACCTTCATTATAAATTTTGGATTGTGATTTTGGAAATAAGTATTTTTGATAATTCTAGTTTGATATTATTTTTGTATTTCCATAAAAGGATAACCCGGAGGTTGGGTGGCAACCCGTCGCGTCCGGTAAGGACGCGAGACTTGAACTCGCAACTGAAGGGCGACAAGGGTGTATCACCTACCACTGGCCCACGTGATGTCTTGGATTGAATAATGTAGTCTTTTTTTTATAAAAAATTCTTGTAGATGAATTATAAATTCATTTATTATTTTCTAACCCTATACGAATAAGATAAATAGAATATTATTTTTAAGTTATATAGTGAAAGATGAGTTTGTGCAAGAAATTAGTTAGAGGATGGGACTCTACTTGCAAGTATATATTTTTCTTCTTCTCTTATTCAATGAAGAAATTAATTCTTATAATTTAGTGAAGGGATCTTAAAACAAAATAATGTGTTATCCTAATACCATATGTTTTGTTGAATCGATGGTATTTTAAATCATCATAGATTGATGAATTTAATGCCCTTAATTTTACACTTGTTTGTGATTGATGACCTCAATCACTACCTATAAATATTTACATTTTTCCTCCAATTATATATATCTAATTTCCTTGAATGTTCTCCTAATCGAGATCATGATTCGGTGGTGACCCTTTAATTTCCCTTTCCTCTCATTAAGACTAAATTTTATTAACCCAATTTCCGATATGGGTTTTCCCACAAAGATATTTTCGATTTTCAGCCTTTTATTTTTGAAAAATAATTTCAAATTTTGAGGACAAAATTTATTGAAGGTGGGGATAATTTAACACCCCAATCTTCCACAGTACGCTTCTCTTTGAATAATACAATAGCGTGTGTTGTATGCAATACTGGGTTCAAATGCACCACGACTCACCAAACTAGCCATTAAAAAGTGGTTATGAATAGTATTAAATGAATTTTAAATTTTATATTATCCTTATAATTTTAGAATCCATATTATGAGTTTCTAAGACATAATTTAAGAACAAATTTATTTTTTCAGATAAAAGAAGTATTTTTCAAAAAATGCAATTTTACCGCCTTTTAATGGAGAAGCCTTTTTTAAATCCAATATTTGAAACTTTTATTTGAAAAAATGAAATTTTTATTTAGAATCAGGATATAAGAATTTAGTTTCAATAAAGTTTTGGTGTTTTTCTAATAACTTTCAAATTTGGGTGAATAGTGAAAAATACTATATTTTAACTGAAAACAACTTTTTTAATAAAAATAATTTATATTGTTAAATTATAAATTTTAATGGTTTGGAAGTATAAATAGATTAAATTTTTACCATTTAATCCAATGATGGTTATTTTAAGTAATTTCACTTTGAAATTGACATAAACAAGTGTCAAACTTTTGATAGTTATTATTTCTTAAAAATATGCCTTTTGGTTTTGACACCGGAAATTAATTTAATAAATGAAACTTTTATGTTTTTAATTTGGTAAAATATACATCATTTTTGGATTCAGAATATCGAAATTATCTTAGGGTAAAATTTTGATACTTTTCTGATAACTTTCATATTTTGATGAATAGTGAAAATTACTAAATTTTAATTAAAAACAACTTTTTTAATCGAAATAATTAATAGTGATAAATTAAGAATTTGAGTGATTTTAAAGTATAATTAGATTATAATTTTACCATTTAATCCAATGTTATTCATTGTACATAATTTCATATTTAAACTGGACATAAGAAAGTGTCAATCTTTTGATTGTTATTGTTTGTTAAAAACACGCTTTTTGTTTGGACAACGGGAATTAATTTTAAATTAATTTCTGCCACTTTTTTGTTTTGAATTTAGAAAAAATGGATTCCATATTTGGAATCAGGATTTACAAATTGTGTAAATAGATAACTTTAATTTTTAGACATTTTGAATAATTACTTCGGTAAATATTTTGTTTACCATTGTTAAAGGGTAAATCCGGTAAATAAGGGTAAAAAAATAATATTATAATAATAATAAATTACCTTAAAACGTGTCCTAACCTTATTGATGGATACATGTCTGACCATGGGAATATTTGGGTTGATTTTGGGACCCCATGGATCCACTTGTAGGTGATAGGGACACTTTATATTAATTAAGTTCAAGTAAATACAAAAATGACATAAGCATATATCTTATAGAAAATCTATTTTTACATAGAGTTATATATGTTATATTTTCGACTATAAATATTAATTAGAAATATAAAATAATTTCCTACATAATTGTATTTTATTTATAATTTTTATACATTAAACAATTTAATTATTTATAACACAATGATGATGCAGTAATTACCGTATTAATGAAAGATTAAGATAATTGATATTATAAATACACAAAAAATGTAATTTGAGACTTTTTATAAATTACTATAATTTTCTAGGTTACTATGACATATTATAATTGTTTATATAAATTTTTTTAAAAGTAATAATGCTTTTATAAATTTATCAAGAACAAAATACCCATTAGTGTCAAAATTGACATAAAAGAGTTTTTAAAACAAATATTATATTATTAATTTATATTAAATTCATAAAAATCTAATATTCATCCAATAGACTTATATCATGATAGGTGTATCATTAATTGACCACTTGGGGGTCTCTTGGAGGTATATAGTAAGTTTATTAACTATATAATATAAAAATACAAAGTGACATGGTAAGTGTCAAACTAATTAACTAATAATTAAAACTAAAAGATAAGGTTAATATAATGACCCAAACCTATATAAATTCTATTAGTTGAGTGGTTTTAGATCCATACCCACATTAACCTTTAAATAATCCACTTTTGATCCATTATAAATAGAATATGAATTTATTATAAAATAATATTTCTAGATTTTCCTAAGGTGCCCCTCCGCCCCCTTATAAAAGGACACCATTTACAACCAATTATTAACACTTTCAAAGCCTTTTGGTTCGGCCATACCCTGACCAAATACTCTCTAAACGTACCTCAATTCAACCTAGAGGCCTTATTTTGATCAGAAATCCAACCTAAGGATACCTTTTGATCAAATCAAAAGAAAGAACCCAAAAAAGAGGTAATGTTTTCACCACCCTTTTTCAAGTTCATTTCTTCTTCAACTTCTTCTTTCTATGTTATTACAATTATAAAATAATAAATCTAGTATATAATATATAATTTGAAATTATTATAAATATGGTACAACCATATTCAGTATTCTATCCATCCTTTGAATGACAAGTCACCATACGTGCGTACGTATGGCTTATCGTCTCCACGTCGTGGTGTAATTGTTATTCAATATATTATTATTTGGATGGGTATAATAATGATGTGTAATTCATGTAAATAATAAATATAACATGATAATGATTCTATATATATGATATACCATCCAATTATATATTATTTTAATATCAAAAGGATGATATTGTCGCTCGTGCGTACGTACAGACTACCGTTTCCACGAACGCGATGAGATTCATTCCCCATCGTATCCATTCAAGACTAATTCTCATTTAATGATTTAAAATAATATTTAAGGACTTTATATCATTCTTGATATGAATAATATACAAAATAACAAACACGTATAACGTAACAAAACATATAAAAGAAAACGAGTAAGTTAACACCCAAAACAATGATAATACTAAGATATTATTAACAAATCAATATTAAAAGATCATATATGATATCATATTAATGTATATGATTATTGTATAATTTAATAACAATTATTTTACCATTATACATGAGGTTAACCTACCCTCAACCAAGGAAAAGTACAAGGTAAGGGTTTATTTCACAATCTCTTCATTATCCGAGGTTGTTTATACATAATTATCTACTCGGACCTCTTTATCATCCACATCCATGTTTCTTAAAAATGTGTTTCAAAACATTCTTACTATTTTACAGAACATGGGTTAAAGTCATTTATACCCTTTTTTGACTTTTTTTAAGAATTTTATAAAGGAATATTTCCGTCATTTTCCAAACAAGGTCATTTTTAACCTTTTCGACAGAATTAAGGTAAGAATGACTTTTTTTAACTTATACAGCGGGTGCGGCTATTTTCCACCGTTATAAAATCTTTGAAGCTTCCCTTACAAGTTTCTACGAATATTTTCAAAGTAAAAGTTCTATTTTATAATAATGTGACTTTTAAATGATTTAAAAAAAGAGATATTTCTCTCAAATAGCTTTGATTTCATCTATGTCAACATCCTTTGATGAATTTTAAGCTTATTTAAAGTTTATTTATTATGATACAAATCTTCCATATTTTATTGAATGTTTTGTGATATGTTTGATTGTGGATGTGTTATTTTTATACTATTCATGGTTTATGGAGAAAGTATTGACATTTCGTATGCTAGTTTTAATACGAATGTTTATGTTATGTTTAAACTTGTTCATATGAGGAATGCATTGGACTTAATAAGTGACGGGTGGAGCCCGCCATAGATCCTCGATGCATCAGTAGGTATCATGAGCCAAACTAGTGTCTTGCCACGAGGCCTTGAAAAAATATTATTTTTGGTCTTGGAACGAGGCCTTGGCTATGTGGTTATGATAGTCTGGAATTATGCATTCCATCATTATGAAAGTGGTTATTGATATTGCATGTGATTACTCGACTAGTATAATATCCATGTGAATAAGTAAATGGAATTATTTCATTTTATCTTTTCCATATTATGATAAATGTCAAATTTAAAAGGCTTTTGTTTTAGCTATACATTGCGTTAAATGTTTATGCTTATTTATGAATGTTTCCTCTATATTGTTATCCTTACTGGGCATCTGAGCTCACCCCTTTCAATTTTTTATTTTTCCCAGGATATGAAGACGTAATTTATGAATTACCTACAGGGATAATATGAGGGAATATGAAGACAAGATGTTGTTTTAGTAGTTTTCATTTTATGATGTAATGTAAACTTTATGAATGTATCTAGTTATTCCAAGGCTACTAAACTAATCGGTCTTTTGAGACTTGATCTTTCTTGTGATCATGCCAATGTTATGTAATAATGCACTGACTCTGGGCAAATGGGGTCAGGGCGTTACAGTTGGTATCATAGGAATTTTAGTACAAACCTTGGAAGCTAGATTTAGATATTCTTTGATTAGAGCACATAAACCTAAGATGGACTTTGAGGATTAATATAGAAGAACTTCCTATAATTTTGGTATTGTAGAGATTTTGTGAGTTTTATGAGCAATAAATTCCTATCTGAATAAGAGCAGGTAGAGGTGGCTCTGGCATAGATGTACATAGGGGTAAAACCCGAAAACACTGCTTTGAGCTAGACTCGAACGGGAACTGGTGCACGACAACGAGCCTTGCTGCACTCTTGGATACAACACTCCCGGGGGATATTCTTAGGATAATTATCATTTTTTTACGAACCATTATGAAGGGTTTATGAGTATATACTTCCTCAAAGAAAACATTTTTATGATTATGGATTATATCCATAAATAGTTCAATTTATGTTAGGTGTTTTACAAGTATGGAATTAGGTATTTTGATTCATAAACTGATCTAGTTTATGACATTGTTTATAAATGGTGCCCAATATAAGGAATGAGAACTCCAACAATACGCATGATACAAAGAGTAATAAGGATAATATCATTCATGGTCTTAAGCTAGAATTTAGAAGGGAAATAGTCTCCCACATATTATCATTATATGAAGAAATAATATCATGTGTTGATAAGATAAGTAAAGAATTATCAGAGTCCTATGACTTTGAAGGGAAGCCAGAGAAGGAAAGGATGGTAGAGAGAAGGACAGATAAAAGGAAGAAGGTAAAGAAGGATCTTCCCATATATGATAATTGTGGAAAGAATCACCTGGGAAAATTCTTGAAGGGAATGGGAGTATGTTATAATTATGAAGAAAAAGGACACCAAGTACGTGACTGCAAGGGTAAGAAAAAGGTTTCAAATGTACAATGCTCCATCTGCAAGGAGTTTGGACACTATGCGAACCAATGTCCCAGTCATCGGACTATGCCGCAAATGATGCTATTGGATAATAATAAAGTTATGATACTACCACAGATGAAGATGAATGACTAGTGTTCTTATGTTGTTATTTTGGAATTATTTCATTGAAGTGTTGTATCAATGATGTACTGGAAATAAATAAGGATTGTACTTCAGTACTATTTCATTGAGGATTTGAGATTTTATGGTACTAAGAAAAGTGACTCTACAACAAGTTAAACTTTTTGGAAACTACATGGTTGAAGGAAAGATAAACCTTAATATGGTCTTAAAATTGCGGTACTGATTTTGGAATAAGATATGGTTGATTTGGTAAATTATATTGGATATTCTTGACTGCCTTGAAACTGATTAAAGATTTTTATATTCCATCATTGTTGGAGTTTACAACATTTTTGGATGGATGAAGTATATCAAGTATTCTATAAGGAATTAGGGAGCATGAATGTAATCAATAAGGTTTTATGGTAATTCAGGATGTTTCAACATTTTAAAAGAATACATGATGAAGGTATTCACATTCTATTACAGGATAAAAAGGATATTTATTGTGTTTACCTTCCTTATAAAATTTGGACTGTGAGTTTAGACATAAGTATTTTGGATAATTCTAGTTTGAGATTATTTTTGTATTGCTATAAAAGGATAACTTGGAGGTCGGGTGGCAACCCGTTGCGTCCGGAAAGGCCGCGAGACTTGAATCCGAAACCAAAGGGCGACAAGGGTGTATCACCTACCACTGACCCACGTGATGTCATGGATTGAATAATGTAGTCTTTTTAAAAAAAAATTCTAGTAGATAAATTATAAATTAATTTATTATTTTTGAACCCTATATGAATAAGATAAATAGAATATTATTTTTAAGTTCTATAGTGAAAGATGAGTTTGTGCTAGAAATTGGTTAGAGGATGGGACTCTACTTGTCAAGTATATATTTTTCTTCTTCTCTTATTCAATGAATGAATTAATTCTTATACTTTAGTGAAGGGATATTAAAACAAAAAAATGTGCTATCCTAATACCATATGTTTTGTTGAACCGATGGTATTTTAAATCATCATAGATTGATGAATTTGAGGCCCTCAATTTTACACTTGTTTGTGATTGATGACCTCAATCACTACCTATAAATATTTACATTTTCCCTCTAATTATATGTCTCTAATTTCCACGAATGTTCTCCTAATCGAGATCATGATTTGGTGGTGACCCTTTAATTTTCCTTTCCTCTCATTAAGACTAAATTTTATTAACCCAATTTTCGATGCAGGTTTTCCCACAAAGATATTTTCAATTTTCAACCTTTTATTTTTGAAAAATAATTTCAAATTGTGAGGACACAATTTATTGAAGGAGGGGAGAATGTAACACCCCAAGCTTCCGTGGTACGCTTCTCTTTGAATAATACAATAGTGTGTGTTGTACGCAACACTGGGTTCAAATGCACCACAACTCACCAAACTAGCCGTTAAAAAGCGGTTATGAATAGTATCAACTGAATTTTCAATTTTATATTATCATTATAATTTTAGAATCCATATTATGAGTTTCTAAGACATAATTTAAGAAGAAATTCAATTTTTTCAGATAAAAGAAGTATTTTTCAAAAAATGCAATTTTACCACCTTTTAATGGTGAAGCCTTTTTAAATCCAATATTTGAAACTTTTATTTGAAAAAATGAACTTCTTATTTATAATCGGGACATAATAATTTAGTTTCAATAATGTTTTGGTGTTTTTCTGATAACTTTCAAATTTGGGTGAATAGTGAAAAATACTATATTTTAACTGAAAACAACTTTTTTAATCAAAATAATTGATATTGTTAATTTATAAATTTTAATGGTTTGGAAGTATAAATAGATTAAATTTTTTACATTTAATTAAATAATGGTTATTTTAAGTAATTACACTTTGACATTGACATAAACAAGTGTCAAACTTTTGATAGTTATTATTTCTAAAAAATATGCCTTTTGGTTTTGACAGCAGAAATTAATTTAATAAATGAAAATTTTATGTTTTTAATTTGGTAAAATAGACTTCATTTTTAGATTCATAATATAAAAATTAGCATACGGTGAAATTTTGGTACTTTTCTGATAACTTTCATATTTTGATGAATAGTGAAAATTACTAAATTTTAATTAAAAACAAATTTTTTTAATCGAAATAATTAATAGTGATAAATTATGAATTTGAGTGATTTTAAAGTATAATTAGTTTATAATTTTACCATTTAATCCAATTTTGGTCATTGGACATAATTTCATATTTAAACTGGACATAAGAAAGTGTCAATCTATTGTTTGTTAAAAACACGCTTTTTGTTTTGACAGCGGGAATTAATTTTAAATTAATTTCTGCCAATTCTGTGTTTTGAATTTGGAAAAATGGATTCCATATTTGGAATCAGGATGTCAAAATTGTGTAAATAGGTAACTTTCATTTTTATACATTTTGAATAATTACTTCGGTAGATATTTTATTTACCATGGTTAAAGGGTAAATCCGGTAAATAAGGGTAAAAAAATAATATTATAATAATAATAAATTACCCTAAAATGTGTCCTAACCTTATTGGTGGATGCATGTCCGACCATGGGCATCTTTGGGTCAATTTTGGGACCCCATGGAGCCACTTGTAGTTGATAGGGACACTTTATATTAATTAAGTTAAAATAATTACAAAAATGGCATAAGCATATATCTTTTAGAAAAACAATTTTTACATAGGTTTATATATGTTATATTTTCAACTATAAATATTAATTAGAAATATAAAAAAATTCCTACATAATTGTATTTTATTTATAATTTTTAGACATTAAATAAGTTAATTTATTTATGACACAATGATGATGCAGTAATTACCGTATTAATGAAAGATTAAGATAATTGATATTATAAATACACAAATAAATGTACTTTGAGACTTTTTATAAATTAAAATAATTTTATAGGTTACTATGACATATTAGGATTGTTTATATAAATTTTTTTCGAATTAATAATGCTGTTATAAATTTATCAAGAACAAAACACCCAATAGTGTCAAAATTGACATAAAAGAGTTTTTTAAAAAATATTTTATTATTAATTTATATTCAATTCCTAAAAATATAATGTTCAGCCAAGAGACTTATATAATTATAGGTGTATCATTAATGGACCACTTGGGGGTCTCTTGGAGGTATATAATATTATTATTAACTATATAATATAAAAATACAAAGTGACATGGTAAGTGTCAAACTAATTAACTAAGAGTTAAAACTAAAAGATAAGGTTAATATGATGACCCAAACCTGTCTAAATTATATTTTTTGAGTGGTTTTCGACCCATCCCATCCTTAACCTTTAAATAATACACTTTGGATCCATTAGAAACCGAATATTAATTTATTATAAAATAATATTTCTAGATTTTCCTAAGGTGCCCCTCCTCCCCCTTATAAAATGACACCACATATAACCAATTATTCACACTTTAAAAGCCTTTTGGTTCGGCCAAACCCTGAACAAATACTCTCTAAACTTCCCTCACTTCAACCTAGAGGCCTTATTTTGATCATAAAGCCAACCTAAGGAGCCCTTTTGATAAAATCAAAAGGAAGAACCCGAAGAAGAGGTAATGTTTTCACCACCCTTTTTCAAGTTCATTTCTTCTTCAACTTGTTCTTTATTTGTTATTACCATTATAAAATAATAACTCTAGTATTTCCTATATAATGTAAAATTATTATAAATATTCTACAACCATATTCAGTATTCTATCCATCCTTTGAATGACATGTCACCATACATGCGTACGTACGACTTACCGTCTCCACGTCGTGGTGTAATTGTTATTCAATATATTATTATTTGGATGGGTATAATAATGATGTGTAATTAATGTAAATAATAAATATAACATGATAATGATTCTTTATATATGATATACCATCCAATTATATATTATTTTATTATCAAAAGGATGATATAGTCGCTCATGCATACGTATGGACTACCGTCTCCACGAATGCGATGAGATTCATTCCCCATCGTATCCATTCAAGACTAATTCTCATTTAATGATTAAAAATAATGTTTAAGGACTTGATATCATTATGGATATGAATAATATACAACATAAAAAACACGGCTTATGTAACAAAACATATAAAAGAAAATGAGTAAGTTAACACCCGAAACAACGATAATACTAAGATATTATTAACAAATCATTGTTAAAAGATCATATATGATATCATATTAATGTATATGATTCTTGTATAATTTAATAAAAATTATTTCACCATTATAAAGGAGGTTAACCTACCATCAACCAAGGAAAATTACAAGGTAAGGGTTTATTTCACAATCTCTTCATTATCTGAGGTTGTTTATACGTAATTATCTACTGGGACCTTTTTATCATCCACATCCTTATTTCTTAAAAATTTGTTTCTAAACATTCTTACTCTTTTACAGAATATGGGTTAAAGTCATTTATACCCTTTTTTGACTTTTTATAATAAGTTTATAAAGGAATATTTCCATCATTTTCCAAACAAGGTACTTTTTAACCTTTTTGACAGAATTAAGGTAATAATGTCTTTTTTTAACTTATACGGTGGGTGCGGCTATTTTCTGCCATTATAAAATCTTCAAAGATTCCCTTACAAGATTATAATAATATTTTTAAAGTAAAAGTTCTATTTTATAATTATGTGACTTATAAATTATTAAAAAAAGAGATATTTATCTCAAATAGTTTTGATTTCATCTATGTCAACATCCTTTGATGGATTTTAAGATTATTTGAAGTTTATTTATTATGATACAAATATTCCATATTGTATTGAAGGTTTTGTGATATGTTTGACTGTGGGTGTGTTATTTTTATACCATTCATGGTTTATGGATAAAGTATTGACATTTCGTATGCTATTTTTAATACGAATGTTTATGTTATGTTTAAACTTGTTCATATAAGGAATGGATTGGACTTAATAAGTGATGGGTGGAGCCCGCTATAGATCCTCGATGCATCGGTAGGTCTCATGAGACAAACTAGTGTCTTGGCATGAGGCCTTGATAAAATCTTATTTGTGGTCTTGGCAGGAGGCCTTGGCTACGTGGTTATGATTGTCTGGCATTATGCATTCCATAATTATGAAAGTGGTTATTGATATTGCATGTGATTATTCGACTAGTAGAATACCCATGTGAATAAGTAAATGGAATTATTTCATTTTATCTTTTCCATATTATTCTGAAGTTCAAGTTTAAAAGACTTTTGTTTTAGCTATACATTGCCTTAAATTTTTATGCTTATTTATGAATGTTTCCACTATATTGTTATCATTACTGGGCATTTGAGCTCACCCCTTTCAATGTTTTATTTTTCCCAAGATATGAAGAAGTAATTTATGAATGACCTACAGGGATAATATGAGGGGATATGAAGACAAGATGTTGTTATAGTAGTTTTCACTTTATGATGTAATGTAAACTTTATGAATGTATCTTGTTATTCCAAGGCTACTAAACTAATCAGTCTTTCGAGACTTGATCTTTCTTGTGATCATGCCAATGTTATGTAATAATGCACTGACTCTAGGAAACTAGGGTTGGGGAATTATAGAGGTATCTCATGTGGTGGATGTTCAAATGACCCCCATTACATTTTCTCTCTAGTTTGTTTTTGAATTATTGAGGATAAGAATATTTTGATATGTATCTAATTTAAGGGATCAAATCCATATAGTTCGTCCCTTTTCTTGTTTTTGAAGCATTTGGTGCTAGGAGTCCTGGAGTGAGTCTAGAGGGGTTTGACTATTAAATTATGGAAATAAGAAGATTACACACTGTATAGGTTAGTTTCACAGCTTGTGCAATGGTTTTCATGATGTTTATGAATTAGAGGTTAAATTCCTCAAGGAGATGTGCTTTTCAGTAGAATTTTAAAATTTAACATTTACATGACATGTAACATTTACATGCCATGTAAATTCCCTATGCAACATAATTATAAATGGTGAATCTTCTTGGGAGTTCTCAAAACCTATGCCCTTATCTCAAATTATGAATGGCCATTGACCCTATTCCTAAGAAGTTTGGGATCCCATCAATGGGGATTGGTCCTTTGATTCCATATTCGATCTATAGTGATCCAAGGTACATTATTACTTTATTTTCTAGTAGGTTCTCCTTGATCAGTCTCGCTTCCTCCCGTTTCTTATCACCATGCATTTAAAAATCATTTACCATGTTTCTAATGGGGTTTCTTTATTCTTTCTAGTGTGTTTGTGGAATAAATTATTTAATATATCATAATTTATTATGGGAGAGGTGACCATGATCCACAATATTGGTCTGTTTTCATATAAAGAATGATGACACCTTTTAGGTAGGGTATTCATTGGTTCTATATTTGTCTACATAAAATTGTAAATTGAGAATAGTTAAGCCTATTTTTATATAGTTTGAATCAACCTAATAATGGTTTAACCAGATTAAAAAAGAAATGGGTTGTAGTTATCACATTTTGTTCTTTATACCATTATCACGGGTTGCCTATTGATTTTATAGACAGTGTGATATCTATTATATTCTTTGTTAGCATGTTATTATGCTTGTATTAACATGTTTTAATTGATAAATAATGTAACTTATGAATTAATTATTTTAAATATCATTAAATAAGAGGAATTGTTGTAATTAATTTGTTGTTTTAATTTGATAATTATCAAAATGATGCAATGTGAATGTTTAATTAAATGCAATCTTCTATGTGATTGATGGAATTGATAAAGAATGTGAAGCATGATAATACTTGTTGATGATAATAATAAAATTCATGCTAAATGAGAATGGTTCTTCTCATAGTTTGATGAAAATGGTTTTAATTCTAAGATATGTTTAGATTTTTATAGATTATGATAGATTGACGCCTTAGGTTTCCCATAGTTGGAACTTGTGATTAATGAATCAGTTATTTAAAGGTGGAATAAGGATAGTTTGTGTGATGAAAATAATGGATAGGGATTGAGTTTCCTTTCTGGTATTGAAGGTCGAGTGCCTTGAGTTTGGACCTGTGAGAGATCATTTATGTGTGAAGTATGGATGACTTGTCTTAGGGATTAGATTCCACTATTGTGATTTTCTAACCAGTGTTTTGTACATCAGTTCCACATTACAGTTGGCCACATGACCATAGGCACGCCTCCCCATATTTCAGAGGCTGCTTCCTACCAGTGATATACTAATATCAATCACAGGGAGACTATACCCTCTTTATGAAAGAAAAAAAATAGTAGAAATAAATAAAAAATAACCAAATGATATAACCGTAACTATAGAAATACCAGTATAAAATGATGACCAAAACCAGAATACAATATCTAAAACTGAAGAAGTATATATGACATGTCAAATATGTGTCATGTGTCAAATTAATAACCCAAAATAAAGACACATACAGCTCCCACGAGGGTCCTGATACCAAGTCTAGTTATCTCATCCGTGATACATCCCATATTATTCATCTAATATAGGACTCCTACCCTTATTCTATCCTACAAAAATGAAGTCTATTCAGGTACCAATCAAGATGCCAAGAAAGGTGTGAGTACAACTTAGTAGACCACCATCAATGACTTCTAAAACAATATCTAGTCAATAACACTATATGAATCTATATCAAAAATAAAATACAAGTGATAAAACAATAATTTTACATATCCATTTATTCTTTATTTGACTACATAAACCATCGGGTTCCCAAATACACCTGAATCATCAATACCTACATTGGCCCATTTCAGAGTCTGAACTATCCCCTAGAGATATCACATATCACAATACCATGGTTATCACTTATCATTTCAATTCAATTAAAATCAATTCCATTTGGAAGCATAGTCCAATTCCAATCTCATGGGCATATAAAATCATGTCTAACACACCGTGGGTATTTAGAGCATCGGTCCCTATCCCACGCATCCGGTCAAATGGGTATCTGGAACCTCGGTACCTATCCCAAAATTATTATCATAGATGTGTATTTAGAGCCTAAATCGATGTCCCACACTTCAATGTCACATATGTTTATTTGGAGCCTCATTCCCTATCCCACACTCATTTATTACATATGGGTATTTGGAGCCTCAGTTCCAGTCCCACACTCATTTATTACATATACCATTGATATCAAAATATCACAAAAATCACAATTATCAAGGTTATTTAATGTTAACCTTCATATAAAACATTCTCATTAAAGTTTACCTTTTCACTTTATAAAAAAATCATAACCCTTTACTTTAAACACATGGAATAATATGAAAAATTCATCATCAAACCAATGATCAAAATTTATTCACATAACCCATTAACCCTTCAAAGTTAAGCCAAACATCCCCTTATTCACATTATTAAACAATTCTATATCTCAATAATTAACAAATTACACAATCCCATTTAATTTACCATTTTCATAATACCAACATCCCATTGATTCCATAATCATACCATTCCATTAATTAATTAACCAATTATTTATTCCAATACAACTAATTATAATTTTCCCAAATTCATCACATTCAATATCACATGGAAATTTAATTAAATAAACTCAATCTCTGATGAAATTTCCCAGTCATGGCAATGAAATTTCACAATTACATACACATAATTAAAATCAAGACTATGAGATTTTAAATTATACCACATACCTCAAAATTAATGATGAACACTCACCAACAGAAATCCCTAATTGATGTAAGATGGTTGAATAAATAATGAAAAAAGAAATCTATACCAAAACCTATGATCAAGATCAACCCCAAACCCACAATTATCAAAGGTTACACCTCTTCATCAAAAGTAGGAGGAAAAAAAGGTAACCAATGAAAAAAAGGATTACCAGGTATCCAATACTAATATGAAATTGTCAAAGATGAATAAATCACTCCAAATCTCTAAGAGTCTCCCTAGGGTTGGGAGAAAGAAGGCCACATGGGGTAAATAAACCAAAATGAACTACACGACACTTTTAATATAATGTTCAGGGAATTAAATGAATTGAAATCCCATTACATGTCATGTAATTATTTTTAATGAAATATGATAAAAAACCCATAATGTTAGGTAATTTTACCCTAATTAAAAAGTTATATTCCATGCCCATTTACACGGTGTGTAAATTTTCTACAGACCTTTTCTGCCCAAAATTTTATAATTAAAAATCTGACCACCTCCAAGCCTTCCAAAACAAAAATCAAACCCTCACCAACCCTAAAATAAAATAGAAAACTAGAAATGTTCATACATGATTAAAGAACATGATCTTACAATCCCCCACCTTATAATCTATCATCCTCAAGTTTTACTCCCAATAATCCCTAAGATTCCGAGGTAAAAAGATAGGGCTACTAAGCCCACACATCCATTTATGTCCCCAAGTATCCTTCTGAACATGCCCATGTTTCCATAAAACACAAACTATCAACCTGGAATTTCCCCACAATAATTTCACATTACAATCTACAATACGTATGAGATACTCTCCAAAGGATGAATCAGTCTCATGATCAACATCATATATATTTATCACATGATAAGGGTATGGGTGATACATCTCAAACTCTAACACATGAAATACATCATGCATATCACTATACCTCTTTGGAAAGGCCAATTGATATGCCACCAGACTAATTCTTTCCACAACCTCAAATAGTCCAACAAACCTTGGTGACAAATTTACCTACCTCTAAATCCAAGAGTGACCCAATCTAGGTGACACCCAAAGGAACACAAGATCACCCACTACAAACTCAATTAATTAATGATTTATATCAGTATATGATTTTTGTCTAATATAAGCCATATCCATACATTTCCAAACCAGATGAACCATCTCTGACGTTTCCTATATGAGAATCAGTCCCAACAACTCTAACTCACCTACCGTCATCCAACATAGAGGTTATATTCATGACCTAAAATAAAGTTCCTTATATAGTTCTATATGAATTTTTTCCTTATAACTATTATTATAGGAAAACTCAATAAGTGCTAAGTGCTTCTCCAAAGACCTACCAAAGTATAGGAAACACTCTTGTAGCATATCCTCCAAGACCTATATAGTAAATTCTAAATTCCCATCGGTTTGTGGGTGGAAAGACGTACTTAGAAAAAAATATTTTACCAAGATCTTTATGCATGCATTTATAGAAGTGTGAAGTAAAAAAAGAGTCATGACCTGAAACTATACTCTGTAGTACCCTGTGCTGATGTAATATCTTTTGAATATACAAGTATCCCAACAGATCCACTCAGAAAGTATCCTATATAGGAAATAAATGTGCTACTTTTTTCAGTCGGTCCACAACCACCCAAATAGCTTGATTCTTTTGAGGATTCCTTTGGATAACCACCATGAAGTCCATGGTAATGTTTTCCAACTTCAATTTTAGAATGGGAAACAACTGTGGTAAACCAAAAGGTTACTAATGATCTTCCTTCACCTATTTTATAGGTGTTTCATCATGTCACAAACCTTGAAATTTCTTTTTTAATGCCTGACCACAAATAATACTAATATAGGTTACAATACATTTTAGACAAACTCAGATTCACCTCCCTCTTCAAGGCATTAAATTCATGCATCAGATCCTCCCACATACATATAGGATTAACAACTTGATTTCTGACATAAATGATCTCATCCTCATATATAGTCCAATATGAAGGTGACTCCCCACCTTCAAGGCTTTACCTCAAGGTCGAATACTCTAGATCCTCATACTTCCTCTCCTTGATTTGGATCAAAAGTGTATAATACACTAAAACTAATATGAGGTTCATCTACTCCTTGAAATCTAGAACCACAACATGTATCTCAGTTAGTAAACGCATCATCTTTTACTCAGAACTAGACCCCTAATCTGTCTGAGTCTGCGTCTTCCAACTAAAATCGTCAGTAATGTTGGTTTCCTTCTTGGGCATATATTCTAGCTTGAAATTAAATGACTAAATATACTCTACCAACCTATGCTACCAAAGATTAAAATACCAATATGAAAATATATACCTTAAGATCTTTTGATCAGTGTACAAAGTAAACTTTTCACCCAACTGATAATTCTTCCATCACTTCAAGAAATAAACAACTAAAGCTATCTCGAGGTCATTCATAGGGTATTTCTGTTCTTGTGGCCTCAATTTCTATGACCCATACACCACAAATCAATCTCCCAACATCAACATTGTTCCAAGAATGATCCCAGATGTGTCACAAAAAAATATATACTCCTCTTATATCTCGGGTAGGTCCAAGATTGGTGCAGTAGTCAACTAATTCTTTAACTCATAGAAAGAATTATCACATGTTCAAGACCATTAAAAATTTATTCCCTTCTTGTTAAAACCCAAAAGTGGTGTTTACAAACCGAAAAAGTTCTGGATAGACCTCTGATAATACATCTCTAATCCCCAAAATCCATGGATATAAAAATAATTATTAGGATGCTTCCAAGAAACCACTGTCTAGACTTTCTCTAGGTTCACTGGCATACCTTACTATGAGATAATGTGACCTAATAAGTTTACTTGATCAATACAAAATTGACACTTAGATAGATTTATGTATCACCATTTCTCCCTCAGTGTACTCGGAATGATGTCAATATGTTGGACATGATCGTCATGAGCCTTCGAGTATACTAATATGTCTTCCACAATCACCACCAAAACTTTTCTAGCTATGGGTGTAAGATTGTGTTCATAAAGGACATAAACATTGTTGGTTTATTCACCAACTTGAATGGAAACATGATAAAATCAAAAGGCTATACCTAATTTTGAACACAGTCCTGTGTTTACTAGAATGTAAAACTCTAAAACAATGAAACCTTGAACTCATGTAAATATTTAAGAGGAAACAATATCCCATAAACTAGTCAAATAGATCATTGATACATGGAAAAGGATACTAGTTCTTGACTATCATCCAGGTCAACTTCCAGTAGTCAAAACATAAGCACATAGTCCCATAAACCTTCTTAGAATACACAACTAGAGAACCCCAAGTCAATGTACTCGGATGGATAAACCCCTTATCTATAAACTTCTCTAATTGAGTCTAAAGATCTTGTTCTATTGGTTCCAATCTATACAGTGGAATAGAAATTGGATCATCCCATGATATGAGATCAATTGTAAATTCCATATCTTCCCTAGGATGAATCCTTGGAAAGTCCTTAGGAAACAAATCTTGGAACCTATCCACTATGGGTGGAAATACATCCTATTTCACACCGCCTTCATCCAAAAAAAAAGACTAGAAAATTAGGTAGTGATCTACCCCATTTGCTAATAAACTGGCCCTACACGACCTTCCTAGATGTCCCACTCTCCATGATGAACATAACTGTCACCGTTGGGAGACGTAAAAGTCACTATCATGTGGTAACAATCAATGTGGACCCAGTATTCCAGTAACCATTATATACCAATAATTAATTCAAAACTTGAAATTTCAAGAATATAAAGACCCCAAAGGAAACAAAACTACCTAACCTTAAGAGAACACCCTTTTTACAACTATATGACTCTCAACTGTACCCCCAAAGGTGTATCAATCTTAATAACCCCAACCAAAAACTCCACTGCCAGAATAAAGCTATTAAAAATTTGTGTATATATAAAATAATGAGATGCTCCTTTTTCAAATAAGGCACTAAAAGGTGTAGAATATACAAGAATAATATCTCTTACTATCGATGTTCTTACCTCCCTATCCAAAAATGTTGGATGAAATGCATGAAAATGTCCTACCCCTCTTCCCTATGGTGCAGTTTTAGTCCCCTGAGCTCCACCACTCTAATAATATGGGTTCTCTTTCCTAGAATCACCTTTCATACTTACTCAACCTCCACAAAAAGTAGAACTTCAATTTCTAGACTGATACAGTGTAGATGATCCCCTCCCCACACTCTGGTTCTTTCTAACTGCTCAATCAATACCCATCTATAAAGGGTTACTATATAACCATTGTAGATATCCCATCCTTCTGCAAGCTCGACACACTACTGGTGGTTGAGGAAGATTCTTATGAAAGTGACTCAGCCAACCGAACTGCTAGAAGATCACTTAGGTAAGATACAGAGTAACTAATCTTCCCCCATAGCCACTCTTCTTTCCACTGCTTTGGTCAACATTATCATAGCGATTCTTCCTACTCTCTAAATAATTACCTCCTGATCATATAGAAGGAGCAAAATTTCCTCCACTATTAGCCTCCCAATGGTTCCCCTCAGATATGAGAGCCTGATCCACCACCTCATAAAACTTCTTTAACTGAAATATGTCGACTTGGGAATTAATCTCAAATTTAAGTTCATCCTGAAAATGACTTGGTGTAGCTATATCAACCCTTAACAGTGCTATAGAAAAGTGCTAAAAGTTAGTAAAGTGACCAACATAGTCTATAAAAGACGTACTCTTGTAGGTTAACCACATTAAATCAGCTTCCCTCTCATGCCTCAGTGTCTCTAGATAAAACTACTCCAAGAACTTCTCTTTGAAGTCCTTCTATACCATGTCATCTACCTACCCATTCCCATCCCGAAAATCCCACAAATAATTCGTTAATCCTTATAACATATAAGTAAACAACTTGACCCTATTCTTATTAGTATTCTCTAAATGGTCAATTATAGTTTAGATGGAATCAATACAGAACTCAGTTGTCTCAGGTCCACCCTCTCTAGTCAAAGTCATAGGGTGATGTAACTGAAACTCTCATTTCAGGTCTGTCATACTCTTCTCAACCTACCCTGTGTGTCTTTACCTAAACTACATAATTCCAACAACGTTCTAATATAACTAATCTCTAAATTCCTCACTCAGAACTATTGGAGCCTCAGTTTCCACTAGTGGTGGACCATTTCTAGACACAAGCTCTTGTTTTCCTCTAAAAAATCATCATCATGCAGGAATATCTCTACAATTCAAAACACACATCTTAGGTTCTATAAAAAAACATTATTATAACACTTATGGGGATTCATAATAATCTATAACAAATAATCCCCCATAACCCACTACATGGTCTAAACCAAGGCACTAACACTACCCTCAACCATCCCTCATCTAGTTCATGGTTAATAAAAAGGTTAAACGCATTCCCATTATTCAAGTTTCTAATTAGACACCCATTTTACATTTTCCACATTTTACATAATCTTATAATTTTCAATTCATATTTGGCACATTTTTCAGTCCAATTATACAAGAAAAGAAAAACATTTCAATTTTTAACAACTTTCCCAAAACCTTCTTTTCTCATGCATGCCTAAAATTATTTATGTCACATAATAATACTGAGTGCCTAAAATTAAGCATGTATACTAAAATATTGTTCCATACTAGGATATTATTAAAATATCATAAAATATCAATAAAAATAACCACATCACATAAAAAGTGCATCACTCGAGGTAAAATAACATCCAACTGTAACAACATGCATCAATAACAATAATCCCACATTAGGTACATGTATTTTACCCCTGTACATGGGTTAGCTACTCCCATTCATGATCTATTAAACAAGGACCTACTCATCCTATTATCTAGTCTACCTTTCCCAAATATTAATAAAAAATAAAAGAAAATATAAGAAAAGTCCTTTAATACCACTTTATGACATCCTGACCTGGGTACCACACACTGGTGCCCCAGGTGAGTTGGCCACATGACCTCATGCATGCCTCCCCATATGAAAGAGGCTACCGAATAGCCATGAGGGTCTAATATTAATCTCTGGGAGACTATACCCTCTTTATCAAAGAATCACAATACCATAAATAAATAAAAAATAACCAAATTATATAACCATAACCAAAATTATACTAGTATCACATGATGACCAAAAATGCAATACAATATCCAAAACTAATGTTTTAGATATTACATGCCAAATATGTGTCAACTTTCAATTGAAAAACCCCAAATAAAGACACTTAAAACTACCAAGAGGGTCCCAATACCAAGTCTGGTTCCTTCATCCGTGCTTCACCCCATATTAGACATCTAATATTAGACTCTTACCCTTATTCTGTTTTGAAAACAGGAAGTCTATTTGGGTACCAATCAGAAAGTCTGAGTAGGGTGTGAGTCAAACTTAATAGGACTCCATCAATGATGTCTAAAACAATATTCAGTCAATAATAGTGCATTCATTTGTATAAAGAATAAAATAAAAGTAATAAAACAAGAAGTTTATATATCAATTTATTCTTTATTTAACCACATAAACCCTTGAGTTCCTAAGGACACTCAAACCATCAATACCTACTTCATTCCATGTTAGAGTCTGAACTATCCAAAAGGGATATAACATATCACAATATATTGATTATCATTTATCATTTCAATTCAATTCATATCAATGATATTTGGAACCATAGTCCAATGCCAATCTCATGGGCATAAAATGTCATGTCAAGCACCATGTAGGTATTTGGACCTTCACTACCTATCCCACACCTCATTTCACATGGGTATTTAGATCCTCAGTCCCTATACTACACTTTCTATCACAAATGGGTATTTAGAGCCTAAGTCCCTATCCCACACCTCAATGTCACATATGGTTATTTGGATCCTTGGTCTCTGTCCCACACTCATTGATCACATATGGGTATTTGGAGCCTTGGTCCCTATCCCACTCTCATTTATCACATATATAATAGATATCACAATATTATAAAAATCACAATCAATAAATTTATTCAATGTTAACTTTCTTATAAAACATTCACATTAAAGTGTACCTTTTCACTTTATCACAATAATCAAAACTCTCTATTTTAAGCACACGAAAAAATATGAACAATTTATTATTAAACCAATTATCAAAATTTATTCACATAACCCATTCAACCTTAAAATATAATCCAAACATCCCCTTATTCTAATTATCAACCAATTCCATATTTCAATAATTAACCAATTACATAATCCCATTTAATTGACCATTTATATAATCCCAATATCCCATCAATTCCATAATCATATCATTCCATTAATTAATTAACTAATTTATTAATCCAATTCAACTAAATATAATTTCCCCAAATTCAACCCATTAAATATTAAATGTCAAGTTAATTAATTCAATTCAATCTATGGTGTAATTTTCCAATCTTGGAAATTTAAATTTCAAAATTACATACATTTAATTAAAATTAATACTATGGGATTTCAATTAGACAACCTACCTCCAAATTGATGACGAATTCTTACCAATAGAAATCCCCAATTGATGTAAGAGAATTGAATTAACAATGGAAGAAGAGATCTAGACCAAAACCTTGAATCAAGATCATACCCCAAACCCACAACTATCAATGGTTCCACCGCTTCATCGGAAGAAGGTGGAATAGAAGGGAACCAAAGAAAAAAGGGCTTACCAGGTATCCAACACCAATTCTCAATGATTGGAGATGAAGAAATCTCTCAAAATACACTACGAGTCACCCTAGGGTTAGGAGAAGGAATGATTTACAAAGTAATTAAACCAAAATTAACTATATGAAAATTTTAATATGGTTCTCAAGGAATTATATATCATGTAATTCCATTACACATTGAGTAATTCTTTTTAATGTTTTACACTGAGAAACCCTTCACCTCAGGTATTTTATCCTAATCAAAATGTTACACAATGTGTAAGATATTTACATGGAATATAATTTTTACATACTATTCTCAGCCCAAAATATTATACATAAAAGATCTGATACCTCCAAGACTTATGAACCAAAAAATCAAACCCTCACCAACCCTATAACAAAAGAGAAAACTCAAAAAAGATGTACCTAAAAAAAGAACAGGATCATAAACCTGTTGGATATTACTATTTTTTACCTTCTAATTTTTGACATGATTTATATGTGATCTTTTCTATTCAATGTGATATGGGGTGGGGAGGCCTGTATGTGATGTGATATTGGGATGGATGAGCATGGGATGACTAATGTGATGAGGCAGGGAGGCCCAGATGATGTGGAAGCAGTTGACTCCAATGATGGAGAGATGCATCGGGATATAGATGTGGGTGTTGAGGATGACACCAAATATTATGGAAGGAGTTGAATATGAGATTACCCATTGTTGTGATAGTGAGAGCTAGTATTCTCGTTTATAAATCCATTTAATGGTTGATGGGCAATTTACTTTTTTATCTGCATTCCTTTCCCCCTACTCGAGGTATCTAGGTGTTCTTGGTTTCATGTTTCATGTTGGTGGTAGCATAGGATGGTTTTCCTAGAGTAACTATATATGGAATTATGATAATAATATTGAATTACATAATTCTTAACCCTGGGGGTTAGTTTTGATGGAATGAAAATGCTAAAAGATGCTACTCTTGAAAAACCATGGACTCTAGTTGGATTATGCTTGTATGGAATTGAATTTACTCTGATGATTAATGTATTGAAATGTGGAATTATTTTAATGGTAAATTAATGGTTAATGAGTTAATTAATGGAATTAAATGGTAAAAAGGAATTAATTAATTAATATAGCTCTTTAATATTTTTGTGTGCTTATAAGATATTTGGTCTGAATAGTGGTAGCTAGGAGATCGAACGATGTTAGTTGATATTGATTCTAAGACTAGTTTTTTACAATAGTTTGGTTGTGATCTCTATTATATCCTATGATTTCATATGCTACCCCACCCATGTTGGTTAGGGAAACCTACACCCAGTGGACTATAGGTGGGTGTTTTCTCCAACATCTTGGTGGGAAGATTGATAGATGAATACCCCCTCTGACCCCACTCTCTCCTATTGGTAGTTACTTGTACCGATATTAATGGTGGTTAGTTTTCCCATATATGTGTGCAGAGGGTTTTAATGGATTGTTGTTATTTCACAAACATGTTTTACTGGCTATATAATCTAAAGTATTATTATAGGTATGATGGGTATAGGTTTTAATGGATTGAGGTACTTACTCGGTGTATGGGATATGATGGCTTGAGGTATAATACCCAATGTTTGATACACATCATATGGGTTGTGGTGGATGCTAAAAAAATTAATTAATATCTACGGATATGTGGTTGGGATGATGTGATTATGTGATGCATGAGATGCATGTTGTGACACCTTGCTCAAGTGTCTTAGAGATGGCCTATTTTGGAGAGAGATGGATGAGGAGATATGATGTTGGGGCTGACTAGAAAACCAATGGGGAAGTGGGAGTGGGGTGACCTTTATATTTCCTTACTATATTATATTCTCTCTTGTATGTGATACTTGGTGAGATTTAGCTATAGTGTGGCTACGAACATAGTATACCCATTTCAATGATGAGTTAGTTTCACTTTTGTTCACTGTGATTTAACATTCTTTCTTTATATTTTGAACAAGAGGCTCTGGGGAGGATCATACTGAGTATACTCTTATTCTCACTCCCCCACATATATATAATTTTTTTCAGGTCATACAGAGTAGGTTGGAGACAGACCTGGATATTAATAGCTCATGGTTTTGCAGGAGTTGTTTGGGATTTGTGGTTGATACTATCTTTATATTTTTGGTACTTGTAGTTTCCTTTCATATGTTATATCACTGTATGTAATTGAATGTTTTCACTTGGGTTTCTTTATATATGTGTCTGAGTAGGTGTTTATTGGTTCATATTTCTTATCTCTCTCTTTCACATGTTTCTCTTAGTGGGTAATGCATCTCATACACATGTTTGTTATACCCTCAATACTAGTACCCAACTCAGGGCCTACTAGAGGAGGGACTTAGACTGTCACTATATCTCTCCCCTCATTTTGGTATCTTTGTGTGGATGGGTTCTGATCATGTAGTGATTCACTATTCATTTCCACCCTTATACCACTATGTTAAATTGGATTCATGCCATAAATTCAAATTTTAATAAAAAATTAAACTTCATTTTTTATTAAATTATTATTTTAATCACTATTAAAAAGTGAAATTTCACTTTTTTGGTTGATTTCATTATAGGTGGAGGTGATTTGGTCCCTGTGAAGAAGTTAAAGAAAAATGGGCAAAACTATGCAGGAACCCAAGGACACATGTGGACTCAAACATACACTAAAATGAATCCGTACATCCAATTGGGATAAAATTTTGTGGCATGAACCAAAATTCAATGGGATATAACTCTTCTGAATACACCAAAGCTAAATTAATCTATTAAAGGGCGCACCTGAACCAATCTGTCAAAGAAAATGAATCTCCTCTAATTAAAAAGTGGTGTTCTATATTTCATTAATATATAGAGACATCAACCTCAAAATGATTACAAATTTTTGGTGGAGATATTTATGATGTGGTGAAACAAGTTTTAATTTTTATTTAAAGAAATATAAATCTTTCTATATTCTAAAAACCATGGGCTAAGTGGTTTTATAAAATCTGTGTGTCCAAAACCACCTTCCACTTTGCCTATAAATTGTCACATTGGGAACCCCATTTTAATCACAAATAAGCGGAAAATATATGGTATTTTGGAGAAAAAAATAATTATTATCATCATATTAGAATATATGGAGTCCCCAATACTCATAGAGATATCAAATATAAAGGAGAAGTTCCAACCGAGCCTCATCCTCCTCTCTATGGTGAGTTAAACGGTGGACAATCCTTTCAATGAAGCTAAAAATCTTGTAAAGGGAGTTCCAACACTTTTTATTCTGATGGTTTGGTGTAATTTGTGTGTAAAACATTTCATTTAAGTGTAATATTAACTTTATCCTTCTTTTAATGCATTTATTCAGCACACTATTTTGTGACACTTTTCATTGCAATACCGTTTGGGTTGACATTTAAGTAGAAATATTTGGTTGTTTCGATTGGACAACAAAATCATCCTATTTCTCTTACACATACATAATATTTCAGTATTCTATGGTATCCCTTGTTATTTTCTTGAGATCAAAACTTGAAAAAATTATTGTTTTCCTAATGGTTGGTTCTTTGTTAACTGTTTTAAAGGGCATGAGGGTGATTAAGATCCTGATAACCCTAAACTGAAGGATTCTATTAAACCATGTGTAATTTTTAGAACAATAAACTAAAAAATATGTGTACTGAACTTTACATGATTTCCTTCTCTCATAATTCAAAAAAATCCACCTTCCTTTGTCAATTATTAAAATATTTAATTAATTTATTATATTTCTAAAACTAGTTTCAAAACCATCCCTATTTTAGTCTATTTTATTAAAAATACACACTTTAAACTCCCAATTCTCCTAAATATATGACCTAGGGTACTCCCTATACTATAAATTAACTTCAAAAAAATAATAAATTGGAATTTTCACAACAATGCAGTCAAATTTAGACACCATTTCCAAGGAGTGCTTTTGTTTTTAGTATGATTTTTTATAGAAACATTGGGTATTTTATAAATATTTGTGTGCTTATTTTCTACCTTCATATTTTTTTAGTTGGTCTCTAAAATATTCCTTTTTAGGCCTTGTTAATGTAATGATCTTTATTAGAGAAACTATTTACTTTCAAACACAAACCAAATAGGATCCTGCATCATCAACCCTAAGAATCACCAAAAGACCCCTTGAAGGGGGAATAACATAACATAAAAAATCTTCTCAATCCTTCTTCTTCTAAAAAAAATCAAGACCAAAATAAATGTGTATAATATGGATGAAAATAACTAGACATTAAAATAACTAACCTCACCTGACCTAGAGATTCATCTCGCATACATTCAAATACAAGGTGAGGCACCAAATTTTAAATATAAATTAGATTTAATTCACTTATTACCATGATTCCATGGACTTGAGGGGTAATATCCACATAAGAACTTAAAAGAATTTCATATTGTGTGTTCTACATTAAAACCTTCTAATGTGGATGACTAATAAGTAAAGAATAGGAAATTCTAATTTTCATTAGAAGGCTTTGAAAAATATTGGTTGCATTCTGTTAATTATCCTATTAGAAGTATGGAAGACCTGAAATTCCTTTTTCTTGAAAAATAATTCCCAGCCACTTAAACTAAAACTATTTGGAAAAAAATTGTGGTACATGGAAATCACACGGGGAAACATTACATGAATATTGTGGATGATTTAAACGGTTATTTTCAAGATGTCCACACCACCAAATATTTGATAAAATTTTAATATAGTATTTTTATAAAGGTTTAATTATTATTGATGAAAACATGATTGATGTGACTGTAGGTGGTGCACTATTTGATAAAATCCAAATCACTATAAGGACCCTCATTAAGAATATGGTGTAGAACACACAAATATTTGGTTCAAGGTAAAGTGTACCAATTCGAGGTGTCCATGAGGTGCAGATTTTTGAGTTTGATAAGAAGGTGGACATGAAGTTTTAAGAGGTAAGTACCCTTCTCCGATAATTTTTTATTTCCCAATGAAAAGAACAATCTCATCCTCCAATCCATTGAGGTATTTATTCTGATGACACCCATTATTCTCACAAATTCCCAAAAAATATAGAGACTTATAAGAGTAGTGAGGTAATATTTCTAGGCCGCCCCTATAACAAACCCATTAGTAAAGAACCATTCTATCCATAAAACCATGGGTGGAAAGATAACCAAGACTATAGGAAATGGGGTATTCAAACTAACCTCAACAACCATGGAACCAACTAGGCCAAAGTAGTCACCCACCAACATCACATTGAAATTATCAACCACCACAATAGCCTTTCCAGAAACTCCATACAAAACCCGATCCTAGCCTAGAATACATGATGAAAAAAATGGATGTAAATAACCTCCAATTCCAAAAAACCACACAAGTATCCATACAAGACCTAAAAACCCAATTTGGCCAACATGCCAACTCGGTGGGTGAAATCCAAAGTCATGGTTTGGGTAAACTACCATCTCAACCACTAGTCAATCCAAGGGATAAGTGAAATTTTAGTTACATAACCCTTTATAGTTGAAAGAAACTTAAAATAAAAATTACCACTCTATTATATTCATACCCTCATAAGGAAACCACCATCCGAACAACTAAAAATGGTATATATAAGGAAAAACCTTGTCTTGAGAGAAGCCATGACAAATGAAAGAAAGTTTCATTTGATTAATCACTAAGCCCAATAATTTCTCTTCAATTTCCCCAAGGTTCCTCCCAAAAAAATAAAAAAAATAAACATGATAAATAAATCTTGGAAACATTCAAAAAAGTGTAGGTTAACATCCCCTTGATCGATGTCGTGAAGAAAATTTCACGATACGCAAAGTTTCTCAAGGATATCTGTACACACTAAAGTAAAATTCAAGGTGATGAAAATGTGATCTTGGGGGAAAATATTAACATTAATAGATCTATAAATTCTTACTAAATGTAATGATCCTATAATATTCTTGATTCCATGCACTATTGGGGAGTATTTCTTTTCCAATGCTATGCTTGATTTGGGTGGTTCTATAAATGTGATGCCTCACTCCATTTTATCTTTGTTGTAGGTTATGGAATTGAATCATACAATAAATTTTGTTCTGTTGGAAAACCATAGTATTTCAAACCCCATCGGTGTGTTAGAGTATGTTATTGTGAGGGTGAAAAATTTAATTTTTCATGCTGATTTTTATGTTTTTAGAATGGAAGATGATATGATGAATAGAAATTCCCCAATTATATTGGAGAGATATTTCTTGAAAACCAAAAAAATCATAATTAACATCCACAATGGTACATTATCTTTCGATTTTGGTGGTGACATTGTCCACTTCAATATCCTTGATGCCATGAATAACCCCTCAAAAGAAAAATCCTCACTTTCAGTTAATTTTATGTATGTACTCCAGTCCCCTGAAAAAATTTCTTTTCTTTCCCCTAATACCATTTCAAAGTTTTCATTATTGATAGAAATTATAGGAAATTATTCATTCATATAATTTTGTACCAATTTATAAAAACTCCATGCATGTTTGTTATTTAATGATTTCTTGAACACTGAGGATCCCATGACCATCGATGATACTGCTAAGCTTGTAAAATCTCACTCCTCATCTGAGGATATTACCAATGAACAATCTGATGAGATCAGTGACCTCTCACTTTAAAATTCAACCCCATCAATCCAAAATCACCATAAATTTGAAATTAATCCTCCACCTAAATTTTTTAAATATTAATATATTGAGAATGGAAACAATATTCTTATCATAAATTCTAGTTAACTCCCTCCAGATCATGAATCATGATTTCTTGAACTTTTAAGGGAGTATAACAAGCACTGGGATGGACACTTTTTGTCATTCCTGGTACTAGACCATCAATTTTTACACATCATATATTATTAAATAATGAGGTTAAACCAGTGAGGTAGGAATAATGTAGAATGAACCCAAACATCCTAGATGTTGTTAAAAAGGATGTTAAAAAATTATTGTCTACTGGAATCATTTATCCAATCTCTGAAAGACAATGGGTCAGTCCAGTGTAATTAGTTCCTAATAAAACTTGTCTTACTATAATTAAAAATTAAAATAATGAATTTTTTCTATCCCATGTGTAGAATAGTTGTTCTGTTTGTATAGATTATCCCCAACTATACTAACACACTAGGAAGGACCATTTCCCATTACCAGTCACTGACTAGATGCTAGGGAGGCTAGCAGAGAAGTCTCATTACAAATTTCTTGATGGGTATTTTGGATACTTTCATATCCATATTTCCCTCAAGGATTAGGAAAATACATCCTTCACTTTCCACTATGGCACATTTGCATATAAGAGGATTTTATTTGGTTTATGCAATACTCTAGGTAATTTATAGGGATACATCATTAGTATTTTTTTGGATTACCTGGAGAATTGTAGGGAAAAATTCATGGATAATTTCACTATGTATGGATCATCCTCTGATGAATGTTTGAAGAGTATTTTTTCTATACTACATTACTATATTGAAAAGAATATTATATTAAATTAATAAAAATTCTATTTCATGTTATGAAAAGGTATAATACTTGGGCTTGTCATTTATAGGGATGGTATCCAGGTAGATATATCAAAAGTGGATGTCATTTCTTCCATAACATTCCAAAAAAATGTGTGGGATGTGTAGTCATTATTAGGCAATGATTTATTTTATTGTTGTTTCATTCATTAATTTAGTAATATTTCACTTCCCCTCTCCCGATTACTCCAAAAAGAAAAAGAATTTGTGTTTGATAAAAGTTATGAGGATTCTTTTTACATAATGAAATGGTTCCTAACATCACCCCCAATAATCCTTCCACCTCAGTGGTATTTACCATTTGACCCCATGTTTGATGCCTCTAACTATGTAGTTGGGGAAGTCTTATAAAAAAGGGTCGATCGAGCCCCACATGTCATAGAATATTCCTCATGCATATTAGACCCTTCCCAAGAAAACTACACAATAACTGAAAAGTAATTCCTTTCAATTATGTTTGACTAGGATAAATTTAGTTCATACCTTTTAGGGTACAAATTCATTATGTTCTCAGATCAAATATCCCTATAGTATCTAGTTAAGAAACTAGAATCCAAGACACATGTCATTCATTAGATTCTCCTACTTCAAGAATTTAATCTAGAAATTAGGGAAAAAAAAGGAGTAGAGAATGTGATGGATGGTATAGGAGTAGGATCCTTCCATCATCATACATTGACTCACCCCTGGTATTCCCGTAAATGACATGTTTCTGGATAAGAAATTGTACCGAGTGGAAGCTGTTATTCCTTGGTATTATAAAATTTTATATTATTTAGTATCATCTTACATTCCAACTTATTTAAATAGAAACCAAGATAACCGTCTATAACATGAGCCTTTTTGGTATATTTGGGATGACCCCTACCTTTGGAAAACATGTAATAATCAAATCCTCAAGATTTATGTTCCCAATAGTGAGTTTCAATCTGTCCTTAGGTTCCACCACACTCTTGCTTGTGGGGGGCACTTTAGTCCTCAATGGATATCTAATAAGGTCCTCAATTCAAGTATCTTTTATCCAACACTATTTTGGGATTCCAATTATTTCTATAAATCCTGTCCTCACTGTCAAATAATGGGGAATGTGTCTAAAATAAATGAAATTCCACAAAACCCTATATTTTCTATGACATTTTCGATGCTTAGGGAATTGAATTTATGGGTCCATTTCCTAATTACTTTGGAAAATTATACATTCTTTTAGCAATTTATCACATACCAAAATGGTTAGAGGCATGATCCATGATGAAAGATGATTCCAAGATAGTTATGGAATTTTTTAGAACCAAAATTTCCTATAGGTTTAGATTACCTAGGATCATCATCAGTGAACATGGTTCTCATTTCTACAACCAAACATTACAATCAATTTTACATCAGTATGGGGTCAGACATCGAGTGTATACTACATATTACCCATAGACTAATGGTCAAGATGAGGTGTTGAATAGAGAGGTAAAAAAGTTCTTGTGGTCTTACAGTATTGCCTTTAAAATCAAGGATTCATTATGGTCTTACAGTATTGCCTTTAAGACTCCCATTGGAATGCAACCTTATATTTTTTTTAGAATTAGTTGTCACCTCCCTATTGAGATAGATCACCAAGCCTACTTAGACATTAAACAACGAAATTATAATCTTTCTGGTGCATGTGCTCAAAGGAAACTATAAATTCAAGAGTTAGAGGAAATACATAGACATTCATATGAGAACGCAAAGATTTATAAATACCAAACCAAGGCTTACGATGACCGTATCATCCTTCATATTCAATTTCAAATTTGGTAGAAGGTCCTCCTTTAAAATTAAAGGCCTAAGTTGCATCTAGGTAAGATTTATTTCTCGTTGGTTTGTCCCTTACATTGTAACTAACATTTATCAATTTGGTTTTTTTCAGGTTTATAATGAAGAAACAAAAATAACCATCAATTTAAATGGGCATCAGTTAAGAAGTTCGATGAATCCATTTGGGAGTCCCCAATGGAGGTACTCCAAGTTCAATAAGCAACCTACAAATTACACCAATTAGGTTTTATATTTCCTCCCCATTTCTCTTTTATTACAGTGAGGACACTGCATACTCTAGGTGTGGGGGATGGGTATATTCTTAGGTTAGTTATTAATTTTCACCATATTTATTTTATTTATTTATTTTTCATTATGAATAGTATTGTTACTTTCCCTTCCCCCTCACTTTTGTGCTAGAAAAATCATTTTCAATGCCCAATTAATCATAGAAAATGATGCCCACTTAATCATGGAAAATTATTCTCACTTAATCATGGATGTTACTGAAAATGTATAAGGAATTTATCGATTTCATGTTATTTAAACATTTTAAAAAATTGTTTCAATGATGAATTGTGTGTTTTATCATGAATTTAAAATTAATTTGTGATTTTTTTTGAAAATTAGTTGATTTTAGATGATATAAATGGTTGTATCACTTTGAAACCTTTGAAAATAATGGTACCATTTATGTGAGTAGTTTATGGAAAAATTGTGCCACTTAATTTCTCCACACATTTTTTCATCCAACCATGATGTTTAAATATTTATCACTTAATTTAATGTAAATATAATTTAGGATAATATTTATTAGCTTTCCAAAATTATTTTTCCTTACGTTTTTTCCTTATCTGATATTTTTCATTACCGTACCAAATTGACCTATGTATGTGCACCAATTATCCAACTATTTCACATCCTAAAAAACTAAAAATAAAAAAATAACAATAATAAAAAAAAACATTAGTTATATCTTGGTCCGGTGAAAAATGACTCTTCCATTACCTTTGATCTTATTACAACTATAACAATTAGTATTGTGCGGAGATCAAACAAGGTTTGAGTTATGAATGTGATATTTTTTCCAAGTTAAACTTTTGAAAACAAACAAAAATAATAATAAATGAGGGGAGTGATAAAATGTATAACATATGGGGATATATAGGTCGAGAGTTTAAGGTTTGACTTCTAGGAATGATTAAGTGATTTGGTCTTGAAATTTGATTGTAAAGGATATTGGTAAGGTTTGATGGACATAATCCTTAAAGAATATTTTTTTTAACATAACCTATATTTACTAGATAGAAAGTGGAAAGAATAGATGAGATGGTTTTCACACAAGCACATGGATAATTAGTGGCATGGTTAAATTTTGAATTAATTTATGATATTGTTATCATAAAGCTCTTAGAATTTTGTTCTGATATAATTTATGTGACATATTTTTCCATTACCATAGAGAATAACTCCTTGGTGTGATTTTTTCTTCGATCACATTGCTATCAAGAATATAATTGTCATTAAATGTAAACTATTTTTGAATTTGGGAATATATCCATGCATAAGTTTTGGTAATTTTACTTTTCCTATGAGTGAAAATGGTTATATGAGGGGGTGTGATCATGTAATGATTCACTATTCATTTCCACCCTTATACCATTGTGTTAAACTGACTTTGTATCATAAATTCCAAATTTAACAACAAATTTAAATTCATTTTTAATTAAATTATTTTGTTTTAATCACTTTTAAAAAGGTTAATTTCACTAGTTTGTATGATTTCATTATATGTGGAGGTGATTTGGAGGACCATGATGAAGTTGAATAAAAATGGTCCAAAATGCATAGGAACCGAATAAACCATGTGGACTTAAATGAAAACTTCAACTAATCTGTGAATCCAATTGAGCTTATAATTTTTGTGATTATCCAAAATTAAATGGGATATAACTCTTCTGAATATACCAAACACCAATTCATCCATTAAGGTTCCCTTATGAACCAACCTATCCAAGAAAACGAATCTTCTCAAATTCAAAAGTGGTGTACTGTATTTCGACCATGTCTAGAGATTTTGACCTCCAAATGATTACAAAAATTTGGTAGAGATATTCAATAGGTTTGGAATCAATTTTTTAGTTTTATTCAAAGTGAGATATGAGTTTCTGGATGCCTGAATCTATTGTCCAAGTGGTTTTAAAAAATATGTGTGCCTAAAAACCACCTTCCACTTTGCCTATAAATTGGCACCTTGGGTGTAACATCCCAGGTATATAATGAATATGAAATTTTTATATTTATTAATATTTGTGAATTAAATATTAATATTACATTAAAGGGGATTCTATGTTCGATAGCGTATCCAATACACAATAATGAGTTTCTTTGAAATCTTACGTCGCATAGTGATAATATAATAATATTATTTTAAATGGTAGTTAATGCCTAGCCGTTGTAATGGAAATAATGAATAGAAATAACTAAAAAATTATTATATATGTTTGTTAAATATTTTTACATTTATCCAATAAAAGTTAGAGGCTGAAAATAAGAAAATAATTCGATTTTAAGCATAAATATTCTAATATTCATTAAAAGGTCGATTAACCACCTTTTGATGGTGAACCCTTTTTAAAACTACTCTTTTTCAATTTTATATGTTATATTTGACAAAATAAAACACTTCTTTAGAATCGGAACATCAAAATGTACTTTGTGTAATTTTTTGTTATTTTTCTGGTAAAGTTCATTTTTTAATGAATAGTGAAAAATGCTGTATTTTAATTCAAAACCTCCTTTAAATCTAATTTATTTATATGGATAGATTATCTTTTTAATTGGTTTTAAAGTTTAACTAGAATATATTTTTACCATTTAATTCAATGGTGGTCATTGTAATTAATTTCACTTTGAAATTGAACATAAACAAGTGTCAATCTTTTGATAGATATTGTTTTGTAAAAACACGCTATTTGTTTTGACAACGGGAATTAATTATAAAATCAATTAATGAAACTTATATGTTTTGAATTTGGTAAAATGGAAATAATTTTGGAATTTATAATATCAAATTTACTTTGGATAAATTTTTGGTATTTTTCTGACAAATGTTCATTTTTAATGAATATTGAAAAATACTTCATTTTACTTCACAAGTTCTTTTTCATCTAATTTAATTATATATTTAGATTTTATTTTTAATTGGTTTTAAAGTGTAATTTAATTATGTTTTTATCAATTAATACAATGTTGTTCATTGGAAGTAATTTCACTTTTTAATTGGATGTAAAAACAAGTCAATCTTTTGATAAATTTTACTTCTTAAAAACTCATCTTTGGTTTTGACAACGAGAATTATTTTTAAATTAATTAATACAATTTATGTGTTTGGAATTTGATAAAATGGATTCCATATTTGGAATCATAAGGTCCAAATTATGTAATTAAGACTCTTGTTTTTTTGACATTATGAACAGTAACATCGACAATTATCTTTAATTATCATGATTAATTAGTAATCGGGTAGTTATGGGTAATAAAACAATATAATAATAATATAAAATGACCCGAAAATATGTCTTGATTCTATTTGTTGAGTAATGGACGAACATGGGATTCCTTGTGCCAACTTTGGGACCCCATGGAATCACTTTGATGTGATAGTGACCTTTTATCATTTTATTTTTAAAGAAAGGAAAATATAACCAAAGTATGTATCACCTAAGTAAAAAAATTTTAATTTTGTTTACATAAATGATATATTAGACAATAAATAGTCTTTGGAAATCTAAAAATATTTCCTACATCATGGTATTTTATTTATAATTTTTAGACATTAAATAAATAAATTTATTTATGACACAATGATGATTCAGTTATTACCTCATTAATGAACGATTTAAATAAAATAAAAGAAAAGGTAAAATATAAGACTTAAACTTGTCTAAATCCTATTTTATGGGTGGATTTAGAACCCTTATCACCATATCCTTAAAATATATCATTTTGAGACCTTTAAAATCCAAAAACCATTTTATAATAAAGTAACATTTCAAGACTTTCCAAAAGTGACCCTCCTCCCTCTTATAAAAGGCCCCCACCTCTACCCCCTTACCCACACCTCTCAAGCCCTTGGATCTTCCAACCTCTACTCATATTGTCTCTTAACATCCTTATATTACTCCAAGAATCCTCACTTTTGGCAGAAGTCTTCCCAATGATGCCTTTGTCTTAAATCAATAAAGAGTTACCTGATTTAGAGATAATATCTTCTCTCGAGTTTCTTTATTTTATTTTCCTTCTTCACTCACCAATAACTTGTTATTATTTTATCCCATAATACCAACAGTATCCTCAATATACTAGGAAGTTTTTATTATAAGTATTCTACCTACAATTACACACACCTCTTTTTAATGGTTAAAGAACATACTGTTTCTGTGGGTGGCGAATTACTGCCTCATGAAACGATGATTGTTCAATATCCTTTTAACACCTCTCATGGTGGCCATTACGATGGAACTGTATTTATATATGATATATATTATGTTTATATTTTCTGTATTCTTTTTTATTTTTTTTATATATAGCAAACCTTTATGGTTTCCATTATGTGTAAATATGATAATTTCATTTGAGGAAGTGCGGACTACCGCCCCCTCAAAGTGATATGACTCGTTTATACCATATGTGAAACGTATAAAGGATAGGTTTAATGATATTATATATTATATTATACTCTAATTATAATATACCTTTATATCATAATGTTTTCATTCCATTAAATGCAAAATATAAATAGAAGTAGCGTTTATGTGTATGTACGGCTTACCGTCTCCATGAACGGTGCATTTCATTTCTTACCTCTAAATGTTATGTAATATTTTAAATACATGTATATACTGGATATATATGATATATATGATATCCAAATCATTAATATCATTCTGTATATAATGAACCTTTGACCCCACGAACAACATGTAATTATAAGAAGTCCATTTTTGACTCAAGTACCAAATATCGACAAAATGAACATTATTAACTTAAATGATTACATAATTTTTATAACATTATAATATGTGATATTAATTGAATAATAAAATTTAAAGTAATTCCTTAAGAAATTATAAATTGAACAAGGTTTATTATTCAGGAATATAAAGAAAACGAACAAGACAAGTCAGACTTGAGGTAAGGGATCCTACCTCTGTCTTTCTTTTTAAGTACTCTCTTTTATGTCATTTATTTTAAGATCCTATTTATTATGTTATGGGATGTTATTTTATATTACTATTACTGTAAATTTTTATGTTCATATGATGAGATACCCTATTTTATCTAATCAATCCATTTTTGGAATTTTTAAGTGGCGCCGTTAGGATGCCAAATTTTCGTAAGGGATTTCTTATCTCACTTTTAATTCCGTGATATTTCCATTGTTCACCAATTATTTGTTTCATGTGGTGTATTGTGTACTGAAATTTCATATATATTATCATTATTCTATTTATATTCATGGTATTATGTGATTCATTTGGTGTTTATTATCTTTTGGTCATATGACTCAATTGATTACAACGAGGTAAGGGGTTTTTATCTCACTATTTCTTTCCATGAGATTCATGATATATTTGTCACTATCTCCTTTGAGTTGTGTATGTACTTCCCATCATTATACTCTTTGTGTAATATACTTTCATTTATAGGTATTTAAATCAACGTTGTATAGTCCTTCTTTCATGGGTTGTACGTTTCGAAAGTTTCCGAAATCGGTAAGGGAACCTTTCACCCTCCTCTTTTTAAAAGAATTCTTTTTGTTATGTCTTTTAATTCACATATTATTTTATTGGGATATGTTATTATATATCCTTATTGATGTAAATTTTATGTCCAAGTTATGAGATACCCTTTTTATCTCTCATCAACTCATTTTCTAAATTTTAAAGTGACGTCATTAGGCTGTCAAATTTCTATAAGGGGACTTCTTAACCCAATTTCAATTATTTGGATTAAAAATATACTCCTTGATTATGTCATACTATGAATATGTGTGGATTATCTTTGATTTTTTTACACTTAATATCCACTTATATTGGGTGTATTTATATTTGTCACACATAATTATGTAATTGATTTGCCCTTAATCTAAGGATACCGTCCATGTATGGGACTTCGTCTCAATCTCCTTTCATTGAGGCATCTTTTGATTTCTAATTGAATTTATTTTATACGGTGCATAAAACCATTTTTGACTTTTCATTTCATTCAAATGGAATATTTTCTATGAAGCATTTTACTAAACGATGAAAAGGAATGTTTCTTTTAACGTACGTGGTAACAACGACCTTTCCGCTGCTGCGAGTATTATTTGATCTTTGGCTTCCTCAACAAGCCGTAATGTTTTTTTAAAATAAAATAAATACCATATACTCTATTATGTATTTTGGTATTGAAAATGGTTTTGATAATGGATTTGTTATGTTAATATATTTAAGTGATATATTATGATTGAAATGTGGGAAGGTTTTCTTTCCTTTATATTTGTTTTATGTCTTATGATTTTATACTGGTACTTGGGCATTTGACGGGTGGTTACATGATAAACCAAATGATGGGTGGTGCTATGAATACCAGGATGGGTGGTTATGTTATAACCTCCAATGCATTGGGTATGGAATTTGACTGTATGGCCATTCCATTTAGTGACATGTGTGGAAGTCGACTGTATGGTTATTCCATTTAAGTATGTTTATGTTCCAAGTTACCTTTATATGTTATGTGTTCTTTATATGGGAAATATTTTTGTTAAAAAAGGGTAAGTAGTGATATTTTATTCAGTGAAGGGTATTTACTACTTTCTAATGGTGAAAAGTATTACTTATGTTATAGTATTCATAGTTTACTTGTTGTTTTGAAAAACCAATAGTTTCCTTCTTTGTGTATTCAATACTGAGATTTTTATGCTCATACCAAGTTTTTGAAATGTTTTTCACAGGACATGAAGTGGAATAGGGTCAAGGATGGAATCAAGGAAAGTCATGCTGTCTAAAACATGGAACTGGACATGAATTTTTTTTCAAGTGTTTTTATTTTATAAAAAAATGGAAATTGAGTAGAAGTGTCTACTTTGTAATCTTTTGAGATGTAACAGTTATGACCTAATTCTATAAAACTCTAAACCTGAAAAGATCCTCAATATGAATTATTCATTTAATTCAAGATTATGTATTGTTTTAAGGCCGAGTCCTTATAATTTGTATCAAAGGTCGGTTTATATAACTTTAGAGATTAGAGTGTTGTTTAAACATAAGTGATAACTTGTGTATAACCACAATGGTTAGTATATTAGATGGAGTCATTGTTATTTTTGAAAGTTGGAATGATTTTGAGATAACTTGGATAAGTATATCTTAGTGTTTATCTTAATCATTAGTATGTGATAATTTTGTTGATATACTCACACTGACATTTTTGGTTTTAGTAAATGGATGGATCTAGCAGGCACCAAAGTGACAATGGGTTTGAAGGAAACTGTGGTGGTTTTTTAATTAAGAGACTCGATGAAATGGTGGATTCAATGAGAAATCTCATGGTTATTCTAAACCAAATATCATGAGTCATGATTAACCACTTGAACCTTGGTGAGTTATCTAATGTATCATGTACGAGAGAACCAACTTGATGTGGAAGTTCAGGTAATAATTATAAAGGTAACCATTAGGGTTTATATGATCCTTACTTTTGAGGTAATTATGGGTTACTATATGTTATATTGGAAAATGAAGGGCATGATATAAAATTGATGTTAAATTATGTTTTGGTTATTTTTGAAGATTTTATCTCTTTTTGGGGAATATTTTAAGAATTATATAGTTTTTGAAAAAGGACAACACACAGACCGTGTGACAACCCATCGTGTCGGACGAAGCTATGGGAATCAAACCCAAAACCAATGTGCAACTGGTATTTATCACCTACCATTGGACTACGTAAAGTCCCTCGTTAGTATGAATAATTATTTTTAGTTAGATGATATTATGAATCAAGAATAAGTTGATTTTGGGTTATCTATGGAAATGATTAACCTATCACGGAGGATATGTGATTAGGTTAATTACTTTTCAGTATGAGACTTTAAGAGTAACTGATTTTATTTGAAGATAAATGTTAAGATTTACCTTGGAAGACTATGTGATTAAATCCTTCGAATATTTGGGTTTAAATCTTAGTTTGGATTAATTTGAAGAATTTTATGGACAACTATTTATTGAATGGTCTTTGTTGAACTTTGGGTATTGTTTGAAAAATTTTGGAGATTAAGAGTAGTTTTTCTTTTTGTAGAAGATTATCCTTTTTAGGGATTATCTAATCTTTTACTAACCTTTTTGGTTTTGTTTAAGGTCTAAATAAATGGAAAATATATAGTTCTCTTTTATGGATTAGGTGATTCTCTAGAAGTTGATTATATCACTCTTAATGTGAACAAGTCTTCCTAAATACTCATCTTTTGGAGAAAATATGAGTTTGTGTTAGAAATCTAGTAAGAGATGAAAGTATACATGACAAGTAAGTAGGTTTACTTATGTTTTAGATAAGATCATAAATAAATCCCTAAAATAAAGTAACTTAAAACAAAAAATGTTGTCTGTTAACTTTTCTTACTGGGGAATCAAATACCGTTTAACCCATCACAAGTTTATGATTTTATGGTGATTAAATTTATCCTAAATCCTGTTTTCTATCACACTCCATCAGACCTTGATGGTTTGTTTTCTACTCCATATCCATGTTTTCATGGAATCAAAGTGTGGTATATCTATTTTTACTTATCTTCCTTTCTTTTAAATTGATAGTTTTATTGACTACTTTTCCGATGTGGGGCTTTCAATGAAGTTTCCGAGCACAATTTTAAAATTGTGAGGACGTAATTCCCAAAAGGGGGGAAGGATGTAATATCCCAGGTATATAATGAATATGAAATTTTCATATTTATTAATATTTGTGAATTAAATAATAATATTACATTAAAGTAGATTCTATGTTCGATAGCATACACAATATGCAACAACGAGTTTCTTTGAAATCTTACGTCGCACAGTGATAATAACAAGGAAGGTGCAGGACTAGGCTGAATGCCCAGTCCCGTAGAAATTTATTAATAAAAAGAAAGTGCAAAGAGCAGAGGAGAGAAAAAATAAAAAGACAGCGTATCACAAAACCTTATAGCCTCATACCTTAGAAAGCATCAAACACATCATCACCACCACCTTCTGAGAACTCATCTGGATCTGCCAACTCCCATTCAGATTGTGGAGCGTATTGATTTAACATGTGGATATACTGCTCCCGCAGACGCAACTTTGCTGGGGACATTGGCTCTTTGTTCTGTCGTCCCTTATTCTGATCCAAATCTTTCAGCTTTCCATTTTTGGTAGATGATCTGGTGGATATGGTCCTCAGCGTGTTGGAGTAGTCTTTCCTGGGTTTCCTCTTTGGTGGAGCAGTGGAAGCCCCAATACTCTCATCCCTCTTCTCCCCTTTCCTAAGAATGTCACTATATGTTTCCTTCATAGAACTCGTTAGTCTGCCTCCTTGATTTTATTTCCCCTCATCCATCCCTAGAGTGCCTTCATGCACCAAGGAGGGTGCAAACTTGGAATTTTTCTTGTTAACGTCTACAGGTGTCAGACACGGATTAAGGTCCCTGCTATTCTGATTTTTGCAGCTTGCCGCTACAAATTCCTGTCTGTTCAAAGATCTCTCCCTGACCTTCTGCTTCTCTGAATTATTATTTCCATTCAACACCCCCTCTGAGATTTTTTCAGCATCCTCCTCAGGACTTTCCTGCACCATGTTCAACAAATCACTCCCTTGTGGCTCACCACATCCCTTATCCAGTTCCACCTGAAGCATGATGGTAGGAGCTCCTGCAGCCCCTCCTATTTCCCCATTCCCAATGTTATCAGATATAACAGCACCAGTAGTATCCCTATCCTGATGTGGGTAGGGTGCTTCCTGGTCATTGGAGTCCAGCTCAGTCAAGCTTGCAAATCTGTTATCCAGGGATACATCACTGCCTTGCTTCAGAAGATTCTCACAGCCTCCCTTAACCAGCTTCCATTTGCCACAATCAGTATCTGAACAACCCTTTGTACTTCCTGAATCAACCCTAGCACCATAATTGAGATCATGTTTCATCCTTTTGAAAACATCCCCAACCGAGGGATTGACACCCTCATTGGTTTCCTCCTTCTGAACAGAATCAGTAGCATTGGAACTCGGGGCCCCGGTGCTTGCATCCTTCGCAGTTGTAGTAACAGCAAGCTCCACTGACCCACCTATCTCCAGTGGCATACGTCGACCAGGAACCTCCTCACTTATCGTAGCAGAATCCTTTCTATAGAAGGAATTCCGGCGACAATGAAGGTCCGAGTGTCCAAGGCGATGACAATTCGCACAATAAGGAGTCCATGACTCAAAGAAGACAGACTGATGCCATCTGATCTCGCCCTCCACTTCAACGCAGACCGATTTAACTGGTTCCTTCGATACATCTACTTCGACACAGATGCACGGAGCAACTGGATGGCAGGAAACACGGGTTCTCATATCCATACACAGGAAACGCCCGATCAGATTTCCAATGACACGTAGGATAACAGGATTCTGAAATGGTAAAGCAAGACCAGGGAGCGTGACCCATAACGCAGTGGTAGGAGGATCACGGTGGAGATGGAAATCAAAGGACCAGTGAAAAAGAGAGAATCTGGAACCATTAACCACCCTCGATGCAGAAGACCAGGCATAAATTAAGTCATCCTCACAGGAGAAACGGATTTGGAAATGCCTCGTGTCTAAAATCCCTACAACCGCCTGTTCTTGAAGCAACCAGGTAGAGGAGACGAACCTGTGAAAGCTGTCCACTGAAGGTCGAGACTTGCCAAACCTTGCGACAAGGATGAGGTCCAACCGCGACACCGCCTTCGTGAACTCCAAAGAGGAAATCGGAACTGATATCTCACCATTCACCTGATTCGACACCTTAGGGAAAACATCAATCTCTGGGAAGTCAGGGAAGGAGGAGGGATCCACATGCTGTGACAGAGGAGAGTCTTTGCCCCCATCTGGCCGAGGCACAGAGGGGGCGCGCCGTCGCACAGTGATAATATAATAATATTATTTTAAACGGTAGCTAACGCCTAGCCGTTGTAATGGAGGGAATGAATATAACTAACTAAAAAACTATAATATATGTTTGTTAAATATTTTTAGATTTATCCAATAAAAGTTAAAGGCTGAAAATAAGAAAATAATTCGATTTTAAGCATAAATATTCTAATATTCTTTAAAAGGTCGATTAACCACCTTTTCATGGCGTACGCTTTTTAAAACTATTTTTTTTTTCAATTTTATATGTTATATTTGAAAAAATAAAATCCTTATTTAGAATCGGGACATGAAAATGTACTTTGTGTAAATTTTTTATATTTTTCCGATAAAGTTCATTTTTTAATGAACAGTGAAAAATGCTGTATTTTAATTCAAAACATCCTTTTAATATAATTTATTTATATGGTTAGATTATCTTTTTAATTGGTTTTAAAGTGTAACTAGAATATATTTTTACCATTTAATTCAATGGTGGTCATTGGAATTAATTTCACTTTGAAATTGGACATAAACAAGTATCAATCTTTTGATAGATATTGTTTTGTAAAAACACACTATTTGTTTTGACAACGATAATTAATTATAAAATTAATTAATTAAACTTATATGTTTTGAATTTTTTAAAATGGATATCATTTTTGAATTTTGAATATCAAATTTACTTTGGATAAATTTTTGGTATTTTTCTGACAAATGTTCATTTTTAATGAATAGTGAAAAATACTGCATTTTACTTCAAAACTACTTTTTCATCTAATTTAATTATATAGTTAGATTTTCCTTGGAATTGGTTTTAAAGTTTAATTGAATTATTATTTTATCACTTAATACAATGTTGTTCATTGGAAGTAATTTCACTTTTCAATTGGATGTAAAAACAAGTCAATCTTTTGATAAATTTTACTTCTTAAACACTCATCTTTGGTTTTGACAACGAGAATTATTTTTAAATTAATTAATGCAATTTCTATGTTTTTAATTTGATAAAATGGATTCCATATTTATAATCAGAAGGAACAAATTATGTAATTAATACTTTTTTGTTTTTTTGACATTATGAATAGTAATGACGACAATTATCTTTAATTATCATGATTAATTAGTAATAATGTAGTTAATGGTAATAAAATAATATCATAATAATATAAAATGACCCCAACATGTGTCTTGATTCTATTTTTTGTGTGATGGACGACCATGGGATTCCTTGTGCCAACTTTGGACCCCATGGAATCACTTTAGTGTGATAGTGACCTTTTATCATAATATTTTTAAAGAAAGGAAAATATAACCAAAATATGTATCACCTAAGTAAAACAATTTTAATTTTGTTTAAATAAATGATATATTAGACTATAAATAGTATTTGGAAATATAAAAATATTTCCTACATCATGGTATTTTATTTATAATTTTTAGACATTAAATAAATAAATTTATTTATGACACAATGATGATTCAGTTATTACCTCATTGATGAATGATTTAAATAAAATGGAAATATAAGGTAAAATATAAGAATTAAACTTTTATAAATCCTATTTTATGGGTGGATTTAGAACCCTTATAATAATATCCTCAAAATATTTCATTTTGGGACCTTTAAAATCCGAAAACCATTTTATAATAATGTAACATTTCAAGACTTTCTAAAAGTGACCCTCCTCCCTCTTATAAAAGGCCTCCACCTCTACGCCCTTACCCACACCTCTCAAGCTTTTGTATCATCCAAAATCTACTAATATTGTCTCTTCACATCCTTATCTTACTCCTAAAAGCCTCACTTTGGGCAGAAGTCTTCCCAAGGAAGCCTTTGGCTCAAATCAAAAAGAGTTACCCGATTTAGAGGTAATGTATTCTCTCAAGTTTCTTTCTTTTATTTTCCTTCTTAACTCACCACTAACTTATTATTATTTGATACCATAATAATAACAGTATCCTAAATATACTAGGATGTTTTTATGATAAGTATTCTAACTACAATTACACACACCTTCGTCTAATGGTTAAAGAACTTACTGTTTCTGTGGGTGGTGAATTACTGCCTCACAAAACGATGATTGTTCAATCTCCTTTTAACACCTCTAATGGTGGCCATTACGATAAAACTGTATTTATATATGATATATATTATTTTTATGTTTTCTTTATGCTTCTTTATTTTTTTATATATAGAAAACATTTATGGTTTCCATTATGTGTAAACACGATAATTTCATTTGAGGAAGTGCGGACTACCGCCCCCTCAAAGTGATATGACTCGTTCATACCATATGTGGTACGTATAAAGGATAGGTTTAATGATATTATATATGATATTATACTGGAATTATAATATACCTTTATATAATAATGTTTTCATTCCATTAAATGTGAAATAGAAATTGAAGTAGCATTCAAGCGTACGTACGGCTTACCGTCTCCATGAACAATGCATTTCATTTCTTACCTCTAAATGTTTTGTACTATTATAAATACATGTATATGATTGATATATATGATATCCAAATCATGAATATAATTCTTTATATAATTAAACTTTGACCACATGAACAATATGTAATTATAAGAAGTCCATTTTTGACTCAAGTACCAAATATCGACAAAACGAACATTATTAACTTAAATGATTAAATAATATTTATAACATGATAATATGTGATATTAATTGAATAATAAACTTTAAATTAAGTCCTTAAGCAATTATAAGACCAAGTTTTATTTTTAGGAATATAAAGAAAACGAACAAGACAAGTCGGACTTGAGGTACGGGATCCTACCTCTCTCTTTCTTTTTAAGTACTCTCTTTTATGTCATTTATTTTAATCTCCTATTTCTTATGTTGTGGGATGTTCTTTTATATTACTATTACTGTAATTTTTATTTTCATATTATTATATACCCTATTTAATCTAATCAATCCATTTTTGGAATTTTTATGTGGCGCTGTGAGGCTGCCGAATTTTTGTAAGGGATTTCTTATCTCACTTTTAATTCCGTGAGATTTCCATTATTCACCACTTATTTGTTGCATGTGGTGTATTGTGTAATGCCATTTAATATATATTATCATGATTCTATTTATATTCATGGTATTATGTGATTCATTTGGTGTTTATTATCTTTTGGTCATACGACTCGATTGATTACAACGAGGTAAGGGGTTTTTATCTCACAATTTATTCCTGTGAGATTCATGCTATATTTGTCACTATCTCCTTTGAGTGGTGTATGTACTGCCCATCATTCTACTATTTATGTAATATAATTTCGTTTATGTCTATTTACATCAATGTTGTGTAGTCCTTCTTTCATGGGTTGTACGTTTCGAAATTTACCGAAATCGGTAAGGGAACCTTTCACCCTCCTCTTTTTAAAAGACATATTTTGTTACGTCTTTTAATTCACATATTATCTTGTTGGGATATATTCTTATATATACTTATTGATGTAAATTTTATGTCCAAGTGATGAGATACCCTTTTTATCTCTCATCAACTAATTTTATTAATTCTAAAGTGACGTCGTTAGGCTGTCAAATTTCTGTAAGGGGACTTCTTAACCCAATTTCAATTCTTTGGGTTAAACCTCTACTCCTTGATTATGTCGTGCTATGAATATGTGTCTAGGATCTCTGATTGTTTTACACTTAATATCCACTTATATTGGGTGTATTTATATTTGTCACACATAATTATGTAATTGATTTGTCCTTAATCTAAGGATACCGTCTTTGTACGGGACTTCATCTCAATCTCCTTTCATTGAGGCATCTTTTGATTTCTACACAACTTTATTTTATACGGTGTATAAAACCCTTTTTGACTTTTCATTTCATTCAAAGGGAATATTTTTATATGAAGCATTTTACTAAATGACGAAAAGGAATGTTTCTTTTAATGTACGTGGTGACAATGACCTTTCCGCCGTCGTGAGTATTATTTGATCTTTGGCTTCCTCAACAAGACGTAATGTTTTTTTTAAAAGAAAATAATTACCATATACTCTATTATGTATTTTGGCATTGAAAATGGTTTTGATAATGGATTATTTATGTCAATATATTTAAGTGATATATTGTGATTGAAATATGGAAATGGTTTCTTTCCTTTATATTTGTTTTATGTCTTATGATTTTATAATGGTACTTGGACATTTGACGGGTGGTTACGTGATAAACCCAATGACAGGTGGTGCCATGAATACCAGGATAGGTAGTTACATTATAACCTCCAATGCATTGGGTATGGAATTCAGCAGTATGGTTATTCCATTTAGTGACATGTGTGGAAGTCGACAGTATGGTTATTCCATTTAAGTATGTTTATGTTCCAAGTTACCTTTACATGTTATGTGTTCTTTATATGTGAAATATTCTGGTTACAAAAGGGTAAGTAGTGATCTTTTATTCAGTTAAGGGTATTTACTACTTCATAAAGGTGAAAAGTATTACTTATGTTAAAGTATTCATGGTTTAATTTTTGTTTTGAAAAACTAATAGTTTCCTTATTTGTGTATTCCTTACTGAGATTTTTATGCTCATCCTAAGTTTTTGAAATGTTTTTCACAGGACATAAAGTGGAATAGGGTCAAGGATGGGATCAAGGAAAGTCATACTGTCTAAAACATGGAACTGGACATGCCTTTTTTTTCAAGTGTTTTTATTTTATAAAAAAAATGGAAATTGAGTAGAAGTGTCTACTTTGTAATCTTTTGAGATGTAACAGTTATGGCCTAATTCTCTAAAACTCTAAACCTTAAAAGATCCTCAATGTGAATTATTCATTTAATTCAAGATTATGTAATGTTTTAAGGATGGGTCCTTATATTGGGAATCCCATTTGTAAGTTCTACAAGGAGGTAAAGCTCTGAAATTTTGGAGACCCAAAGGATTTCTATCTCTATCTTAGAAGATATCGACTCCTCTTCCCTCATCATAAGATCAAGGATGATGAAAAAGTTCCACCAGAGACTACTCCTCCTATCAATGGAGAGAAAAACGGTGGATGATCATTTCAAGAGAGCTACACATCTTGTAAATGGAGTTCCAACACATGTTCTTATAATGGTTTGGTGTAATTTTTTGTGTGAAACATATCTTTTAAGTGTTATCTTAACTTTCTCCTCATTTTAGTGAATTTATTTGGTACACCTATGTGTTACACTTTTCATTTGAATACCGATTGGGTTGATATTTAAGTTGGAATATGAGGTTGTTTTGATTGAACAACTCAATCATCCTATTTCTCTCAAACATACATAAGATTTCAGTAATATTTGGTATCCCTTTTTATTTTATTGAGATCCAAACCTTGACAACATGATTTTTGTGTTAAGGGTTAGTTCATTGTGCATCATTTTAAAGGGCATAAGGGAAATTGAGATCTCAATTACCCTCAATTAAAGGATTCCATCAAATCATGTGCATTTTTTAGGAAAATGAACTAAAAAAGACATGTAGTGAACTTGAAATTACCTCCTTCTCTAATAATTATAAAAACACCACCTCACTTTGTCAATAATTAAACTATTAAATTAAGTCATTTTATTTTTAATTGTTTTCAAAACCACCCCTATTTTAGTCTGTTTTATACAAAATACACACTATAAACCCCCAATAATCCTTGAGATATGACCTAGGTTTTTCCATAGACTATTAATAAACTTTAAAAACATAATCAATTTGATGTTTCATGACAATGTGGTCAGGATTATGAAAGCCCAAAATAATATAGGACTCATGGTAAAATTTTAATTCCAAACCACCATTTTTTGAAGTACCATTTCTCTATATACTCTTCTATTTATCAAATTTGACATCTAAAAATTTTATCTTACTATTTTACCTCAATTTTTTATTAATTGATTATTTCCTTTATTCCATTATGAATTAATGGTTTCATTTAATCTATAAGGATTCTTTCCCATTCATTCTCATTATTATTATTATGTTACCTCTCACCGTCTAGCTATGTCCTAATATTATATTTTTCTTCTACTTAAATTATTTTATTTTATATATCATTAAAAATTTATATTTTTCCTTTATTTTTGACTTTATTATACAACCTTTAGCCAATTCGTTCTGAGCACTTGATATTTATTAATTCATATTGACGGTCGATCACTTAGAATGTTATTCTATTTATTGATTGGGGAAATGTTAACAATCTATATACCTGTTATTTCAATATAGATAATTATTGATTACCAAGACATGTTAGATTTTTATGTCATTGTTCATTCATTTCATTTTAATGAAGAATTAATCGGATATATTAAGTGATGAGTGGATCTAGAAATTATATAGGACCTCGATCTATTGGTGGGTCTTATGAGAGAAAATATTTTGTATATTTAGTGTTTACCAACCAATTTATGTATAATGTATTAGATGATTTTTTAATGTTGTGGTTATAATGTCTAGAATTATGCATTACATTATTATGATATTTATTATTTCTATCAATGGGATCATCTACTTCTATTAATTTGAACACAATATGTTTTGTTTTAAGTGATATGGAATTTATTTGTTTCTTTATTATTTTCATATTATTTATGTTATGGTTATTATATATTTGATTCCACTCTAAATGAACCCTTATTGAGAATCATAGCTAATACCTTTATTTTGTTTCCCCATTTTCCTAGGAAATAATGAAGAATTATTTGTATGACTATAAATAAGTAAAGTAGGATAATAATGGTTTATGTGTTTTATGGTGTAATTTATGACCCCATGTAATGTAATGATCAAATATGTATCTAATCTCTTAATAATACTAAGAATTTTATTTTTGAAGATACCAATATAATAAATGACCACTAGCTATGGGTATCTAGAGTCCAGGTTGCTACATTTGATATCAGACCATGTTTAGTAAAAACCTTAGGGACTAGATTTTCATGAAAATGGATAAATACCAAAACTTCATGATAAAACCTTACAAAATTATGGAAAATTTTCTAAAATGGATAGTATATTTGATATAAATTTGTAATAAATACATAGTAATTATATACTAAAATTGGTAATTCATAGTATTATTCATGAGCTAATTTGTACATGTTATTGTTTATAAATGGAGCCTAATAGAATGAATGAAATCCATTTACACACCTATAATAAATGTAGTATTTATCCTACTAAGAAAACCAATGATGATAGTGTCGGATCTAAGAAAAGTATCACTATATTAGGTAAGTTGACTTAGGTTATGATAAGCAACCTATTTTTTTATAGATCAATATATTTCAACTTTATAAAGTGTAAAAACATTGGACCATTTTACAATGAATCAACCTATATTATTTCAAGGGAACCACTAATCCATTGGTGGAAAAGAAATAGATTAAATCTTCAAAAAATATATTTAGTACTTTGGGATGTAGTGAAATGTACAAGTTTATTACATATGCATATAATCTAAAGGGATAAGTAGATGAATAGAGATAGTAATTTTAAATACTAAGACATAAAAAGAGATAAAAATTGGGGAATGGAATGATTTTAAGGAATTATTCATTATGAAATTTTTTCCATGAGTGAAAGATCTAGTAAGGAAATGTAATTCCATAATTTAAGAATAAAAGAGGATTAAATAAATGCTGGTAAGAGGATAAATTTACAATGATAGAAAGACATGTTATGGATTCTGTATGTAATTTTAAATTCAATATATATTAATTCTTAGTTAGACTTAATCCAATCATTTGAAGGGAATTAGAATCTTGAACATTTTCATTTTAGGAAAATACGGTGGAAAGTTCCATCAAGAATGAGAATAAGTTATCTATGTATTTTATTATCAAAGGAAATAATGAGAAGAAGATGGTGGATGAATTTCATGTGCAATGAAATTTGGAGAATATTATGAATGGAAGGGTTGAATTTATAATAAGAAATAATTATTGGAAGAAAAACCTAGAGATTTACTGAAGGGTTTTGGAGTTTGTTACAGGTGTAGAGATATAGTCCACCAAACTCATTAGTGAAAGAGAAGGGGACATGCTACCAGTGTCTAATTCTCCAATTATAGGGAGATTTGACACTATTATAATTAGTTCCACAAACATTAAGGGAATATAACTAAGAAAAAACTCTAGGGAACAAGGTCATAATTACATAATTAATGTAGTGGAAGTTGAAGACTTGAATGATGTTATAAAAAGATATTAAAAATAGTGTAATATATGGTATGTCTCTAGAAACTCAAGAGAAAAAATAAAGAAGAGTTCTTAGTAAAAAACAATGGAAAATAATGAAATACTAAATATATGCATGTTTTAGGGAAATTATAAGTTCTATGGTCTAATCCCAAAAGCAATAGTAGATTTAGTAATAGTAATAATATATGGATTCATTCTTATTTTAATGATACCCTGGCATGTTTTTCACTAGAGAGAGTAAAGAAAAATTGTAAGGATGTAATTTTCTTGGGGGTTTGTAACATCCCAAAAATTAAATATATATATTCATAAATTTTTACCTTAAATTATATATAAATTTATTTTATTTTTTCATTTTGATATGGACCTAAAATTTATAAATAAGAATTAGTTGTGATATTTTATGAAATAATCATAAATTCATTATCCCTTATCCAAAAATCATGATAATATGTATTTTTTCTTATATTTTTATATGTAATGTATCCATCTATTTCCATTATTGAATAGATAATAAACAAGTATTCATAATTCTTGTATTATAATTAAATTTTATGAATAAAAATTAATTAGTGAAATGGTATTGTAATATTTATTTAAATAAATTCATGATTATGTTTTCATATATAGTTTTATTTGATAAATGAATTAATTTGGTTAATATTTTTATTTTCATATTTATATTAAAATAGTATTAATTTAGTGACCAAAATTGTCAAAAAAGTGTGATACATGTTTTCATTTTCATATAATTGTAACATTTAACTAATAAATGAAATGAAATTTTTTAATGTCACGTGATATTTTATATACATCCTAAAATAAAAATAAATTGTTAAATTATATTTTTTTCAGTAAAATAATATTATATGATGTATTTTTTATTTATATAAAATTTTATTTAATTTTTCAATGAATGTCATCATATTCTATGTATGTGTTTTATTACTCTAAAAATTTCATTTTAAATAATTAAAAAACATGTTTAACACTAAAATAACATTCTGAAGTATTTATTTATTTTATTTAAAAATCTAATTTCTTAGATTTATAGTGTATTATTTTCTTCCAATACTTATTTCATTTGGATAATATAGTTCTTAGAAAATTAAAATGGTCATTGGAATAACATTATAATCATATTGTATATTTCCCACCCAACACAAACTATTTTCTTAGTTATGTATTTAAAATATAAATTTCCCTTAATTAGAAGGTGATTTTATTTGAAATTTATATGTTTTAAATGTATAAGAGAATAATAATAAATCATATAATAATTAATAAATAGTAAAAATTGAAATGTAATCACTCATATAAAAAGAGAAAATATCTAATAAAAATAATATTATTTTACCATTGATGTTTTTTTGTAATTTTAAATTTATAATTTTTCGAATATGAATTTAATAAAAGGGAATTATTTTTTGGAATTAGAATATCGAAATTAGTTTTTTGGGGAATTTTTGGAATTATTATGAAAATATTGTATTTAATGATTAGTTAACAAAACAATTCTTATGAATACTATAAAAATTCATTCCCAAGTATTTAATCCCATGGTGTATAAAAAGTCACCTCCTTCTAAGTATTAGAGTTTCCTTTAATAGAGGTGTCTTAAGGAGAAAGGTAAGCTTTCTGAGCCTATTTCTCCTTTTTTATTTGAGATTATTTTACCCCACAAATTTCTAACCCCACCTTATTTTACTAACATGGTTATATCACCATGGTATTAACATCATTTTTTTCATTTATTGATGATAATTTACCCATTCCCTCTCATCCAAACCCTTTTTATAATATGCTATAATGTCAAAATAAAGGTTTCTTAATTATATATTTTAATTTATTATATTCCCTTTGTATAAACTTATTTAAACACAATTTTATAATGATTTTATGATTTTTTATTCATGATATTATCATACTTTTTATTTATTCTTGATTATTAATTACCTATTCCCTCCCACTAAATCCTTTTCATAAGATATTACTAAGTTGAAATACATATTTTAAAATGTACATATTCTCATTTTAAGTCTCCTCCCTCTCATCAGATTAATTTTTATTGAATGATGAAAGGAAAAAACAAGAAAGAAAACTAGGGCCCAAGGAGGCTAGAAGTAGTGCAGGCCGAGGGCATCCCCTAGGATTAAAGACACACCCTTGAGTTTAAAGAAAGAAATTTTAGGAGAACATATGACTTAAAGGACTTGTTCATCTTGGGAGGAGATATGATCATCTACTTTATTTCTCTTCTCAAATATTCTTTAATATATTTTATTATTAAAATAAACTTATAAAAAATAGTTTAATCCCACTATGGTGTTTTTATAAAACTCAATAATATATTATTTTTCCCTTATTTAAAAACATTTTATGAAAACATCATTCAACATGGTGGTTTTAAACTACCAAAGTTAGCGATAATGATTTATCTTCACTTATTCCTATTACATACATTAATTAAAATTTATTTAATGATTTATTATAATATTAGTAATAAAATAATATCATTCTTATGATTTTTTAATGTTAGAATAACCATGAAATTAATGACAGTAAAAGTAAATAATCTTAGCTATTTAAAAACAACTTACTAAGGAATATTGCTTAAATTATAATCATTTGGTAAACTATTGAACTCCCTCAATTATGGAATGACTTTAGAACTATTCCTTAATTATTATAAGGTATATAGATCAATCATATAGTGGATTTTTACTATTACCATTACATTTAGTATATTTAATAATTATAAATTAAATAACCTCAAAATAACCAATTCAAAAAAAAATTAATTTAATAAATAAATAATAAGTGATAATAATGGAATTAAAATAGATAATAATGATGAAATAAACACGAAAAAGGTTCTAAATCATGTAATTAATACATATATTTTTATTATTAAATAGGTTAGAAGAGATTTTGAAACAATTTGAGACTTAAAGTAAGGGTTTCTTTCCAAACATTCATTATTTTAATATATTGAGTTTATCATCCTTTTTATATCTCAAATCTATGTTCTAAAATTTGAACATTACTATTTTACCTTTATTTTTGATGAATTTATGGTCTCATTTTATCCCTTATAGATTTATTTGGTCATTCCCTAAATTATTCTTAAGAGTTATTTATTATATGTTCTCATTCTTGTGATTATCTTCTTCATCACCTCCCACCTCTCTCTTAACTTTATATTTTACATCCATGTCAATGTTCTTTATTCAATATATGATCTAATATCTCTATTTTTTCATTAATTTTCTACTTTACATTATACCCTATACCCTTATATGGTGTGAACAATCAATATTTCTTAATCTAGATTGATCTGTGTTTATATATAAAGTTATTCCATTTATTAACTTGGAAAAGATTGGAAATACAAGTAACCATTATTTTAATATAGATAATTATTGATTAATAATACTAGTTTAGTATGTATTCTATTATTTTTTATTTCTTTCATATTATCAATGAATTTTACATATTAAGTGTTAGGTGTGTCCCAGAATTATATAGCCCATTGATGTATTGGTAGGTCTCATAAGAAAAACTAGTTTGGGTATTTGATGTATACCTGACCATTTATTTATGATGTCACGGACAAGGATATGGAAGTATTGTTATAATGTTTTATATTATGAGATTTTTTATTGTTATCCATGTGATCAAATACTTCCATTACTTTTTATATGTTACGTTTTGTACTCAACTAAATGGTATTTATTTTTTAATTTATTCCTTCCTTATTATACATGTCATTTTTATTCCATAATGGCTTCCATTTTATGTTACCCATCACTGAGCATCAGAGCTCACCTGTTTATTTTTCCCCATTTCCCTTGGAAATCATAAATAATTATACATGTGATTTAAGGATATATAATGGAGGAATAATATCATATTATGAGTTTTATGATTTAATTTATGTCCCCCATAAAATTTAATGAACAAAAACATATTTAGTATCTTAATAATATTGAACATTTGATTTTAAAGGATTCTAATATAAAACATTGTCACTGACTCTGAGTATATAGATCTTGTATTGTTATACTTGAGACCATAGGCCATAATTGGGGTTCCATCATCCACCAATAATGCTCTATAACTTATAACAAACTCCCCAAAATGAAAATCCTCACAAATTCTTACTTTGGAGTTTCTAAATCTTGGTTAAGAAGAGGATTACAAGATAAGTTTTACCTTACTTAATAAATACACATAGGAAAAACTAATTTTGGTTAAACAACTAGATAACTCATCCATATAAATAAAATTATGCCTAGTTGAAATGTGGAAATAATTGATAAAAGAAATGATACTAGTTATATACTATCCATCTTCTACTTATAAAAATTCAATGCCCAAATAGACATAGGGGTATTATATTTCCTACCTTCACCCCAATCTATGGGAAACCTTAAACTATAGAAACCTGATCATTTATTATATAAATATTACAGCATTTTTTATGAATATTCAATATAGATCACAAAAATACATTCTTTAGGGTTGTAAATGTTTAGTGTCTTTAGATACTATATACATAAATAAATTATTTTCAAGAAATATCTTAAATATCCTATAAAATTCTTTACATTTAGTAACCTTTTTTTCTTAACATACTTAATTCCCCACTACATAACATGATTAAAATGGAAACATAAGAAGGGGTGAACTTATATTCTCAGTAAGAGTAAACATTAGAGATATCAATCATTGATTTTAAGTTAGTATAATATAATTGTAAGGGTATGAGAACATGATTATAACTTTCCAAAATCATACCTAATTAGTCAATATCATGAATCATGAGTCATGACATAAGGGTTTTAGCCTATCATAAGGCATGTGTATAATCATAAAGTGTAAATCATGAGTCATGGGTTATAACATGATTATATAGCATAATAATGTGGAATAATAATATTCTTAGGAAGTCATAGAATTGTGAACTTGTATAAAAACTAATCGGTCCACTCATCACGTTAAGGACATAAAATCATGTCCCCGTATAAAATTATGGACATGATATCACTTCCACGCATAAAATATTGAATGTGTAATAATATTAATAGGACGACACTTAATATTTTAAACAATGATTTTTTTCATTCAAAATATATATATCTCATGTGTAAGATCCCTGACTTCATGGAGGTATGTTGTCATTTAAAATTTGGTTTTTATCTCTTAATTCTGGGTAATGGAATTTTTTCTGATTGTATGAGGAGGCTCAGGGGTGTCTCGAGGTTTTGGGACATGAAAGAAGGGAAATTTTGGCCATCCTATGCATTTCACATTGTTGGAAGACTGTTAGTGGAGACCATGTTCCCAAACCATGCTTTCCAAGAGGAGGGGTGAAATGTTAATTAAATCATGTGAGGGAGTAGGCCAAACCATACAACTTTGTATAGAGCCATTCCACACAGTTGGCATATAGTTTATCAAAACATATAGGCTCCCCATGTAACCATGTGACATGGAACCCTTTTGGATAGAGATTGGTGCATGATTTGGCAAACAATGTATCCAAACATGTACCCCATTAAACAAGGGTCTTTACCACCCCCCTTGGCATTTTAAGTGTTCTACCCAATTTAATTCCCCATTATTCTCACAACATCTCTACTGATGAACCATATTGACCAAGACTTCCCAAGGGTTCATCTTCTTCAATTATTGTATATTTAGAGTGTCTTTGTGTGCAGATAGAAGCTCTAGGTAAGTATAACACCCATATTACTTCTCTTTTTCAGATTAGGTCTTTTGGTTTCTTTCTTCTTCTTCTGAAGCCCTGAAAACCGCTTTTTTCTAGTAAATCATAGGTTATGGATTCAAATGGTTTTTGAATTTGAGTCAGAGGATGAAGTTAATAGTGGGGTTGTCTTTGGAATCGAGGTAGGTGGACCATATATTATATCCCATACTCTTGAAGTGGATTTGGGAATGTGTGGTTCAATTAATGGTTCTCTCTTGTTGTGAATTTGATACCTTTAAATTTATTTGGTAAAATGGTTGGATAAATGATGAATTAAACACATCATGATTCTCATGGGATGCATTGAGGATGAATAAACTGATTTAGGGCCACCCATGGGGTGTGTCAACATTCCCAAACATTGGAAATTATAAGGCCAATAATAGAATTTACTTGTGATAAAGTAGATCCCATGAAGAGAATGTTGATGTGTTAGTTGAGTTGAAAAGGGAATATTTATAGTTGTTTCTAGACTTTGATAATGGCATAAGGTATTTTTTGGATTAATATGAAATGGGTTTGTTAAAATAAATGGATTATGCTAAATTACTTGTGAATTGTACTTAAAATGATGAACATGTTAAATGGATAAATTATTGTGAATAAATGAATGAGTTAAATGGGTTAAAATATGGAAATTTATGAATATATTAAATGGTTTAGGTATGGAAATTGTTAGATATGCTAATGGGTTAAGGCATGAGAAAATTAAACGGGTTAAATGGAATCTACAATGTAATTGGTAAACATGATAATGTGTTAAGGCATGTGAAAGGGAAATAGGTTAAATAAAATATGTAATGTAATTGGTAAATGTGCTAATGGTTCAAAGATTTATGTTAATTCACATGTTGAATAATTATGATATGTGAATATTATGTGTACTGATTTGTGTATGGTTTATGATATGATATATGTGGTAAATGGATAATAAGGCATGTGCACATAACTTAGTATTTGTGGGGTATTAGACTTAAGGAAGTACACCCACAGGTCAGATTAGACTATGGATATAAACCCCACCACCATAATGCATGATTTAGGGAAGGGGACTAATGCTCTATTACCCTAATAGTTTCATTTGATGAGACTACTTGGACTGAGGCTCCAAGATAAGTTTGTTGTATTTTTTTTATGAAATGTTTATCTCTAATGAGATAGGTAACTTGACTTATTCCCTTATGCATGGTAATTGACCATCTTAGGCCATTTTTTAAATGATATAAATGCCTAACCCATGGAATAAGTGATGAAAGTGGAATAAATGATAAAAACTATTTATGTGAATATGGTTAACACATGGAACCTGAGTTGTATTTTGTTCACCTTGTTGTTTATTTATCACTTGAATTAACTATCTATTTAGACTATATATTTTGTAGACACCATTGGTGGTGGTCAACTGATTTATACTCACACCTTGCTTAGGAAACCATTGGGTACTCCAGAAGATTTCATGGTCATAGGTCAGGATAAGGGAAAACACCTTATGCTAGGGAGTTGAGTTGGACTTGGGATTTGCATGGATAAGGATCCATAATTGGATCCAGGACCTATTTTTAGGACTCATCTTTTTGTATTTATTTTTGGTTTTACTTCACCTTTGGCACTGTTAGCATGAAATTCCATATTTATTATTATTTTTGGTTTGTACCCTATTTGGGAAATGGTTAGTATTTCATGTTTATTGTTTATTGTTTATTGTTTCCTTTATTCCATATCTAATATTTTTTTGGATTACTCTAGTAAAGAGTGTATAGTCTCCCCACATGATCCATTAGACCCTCACTATAAGTTTTAAACCTTTGGCATATGGGGTGGTGTGATTGAGGTCATGTGTTGACCTGAAACGAGGCATCAATTTAGTGGAATATGGGTGGGGGACATTAAAAAGTGGTATCAAAGGAGTTATTTTATCTATCTTACTACTTTTGAATGATATATGGGAGATTAAGAAGTTTTGGGTCTTTTCCATGAGCTCATTCTTGGAAATATCTAACCAATGTATGAGGGAAAACCCAAGTACCCAGGGTGATAATTTTTGTTCCTGATGTTTGTTGTTACAGTTGAATGATATTTCACCATTATGGGATGTAATTGTTGTGTGATGTGACTATTTTATGATATTTTCTTCATGGATGGAATGGAATGAGGTTGTGAATTCATGAATCATTATAGGCACCTAGGGATATAGGTGGCATGAATCATGGTAGACACACACACAAGAAGGGTGTGTGGGACATGAAGGGTGGAAGGCATTTCATATTACATGGAAGTCTAAAGAAAGTAATGTCTAATAAATGTGATGAAAATGGTTAAATAGAATGAATGTTAAATAGTGGTTAAAGAATTATGCTAAATGAAATGTTAAGAATGAGTTAAAACATCAGTTTTATCAAGTTGTAAAGATAGAAAGGTCCCCAAATGAGGAAGAATCATGTTGTGAAGGTAAAATGGCTTGAAAAGGGTGTTAAATGAATACTCGTTACTATGTAAGTTGGTTTACCCCATTTTGACCATGAACCATGGTAGGTATGGTTGATGATAGTGTTTAGGTGTGACGATGTTTACTGGGATAGTTTATGCAATATGAGTTGTTAATGGACAGTAGAGAGCCTTATTTGTGAAACTATTGATGTTTTATGTTAAGTGTTCTAAGATGTGTGTATGATGTTTTAGATAAATCCCACCACGATGATGGGTAATGATTGGGAGACAATATTATATTATAGAGAATGATCCTATAGAGGTGAGGCAAGATATTATATTGGTTTAGGATAACTGTGGAGAGGAGAAGTTCTGTGATAACTTTTATCATTTTATGTAGATGGTGGAATGAGACCGAGGACGGGTCGTGTCGAGTATGTTTGATCTGACCAGAGAGTTTTAGTTGTAGCACCCTCCATCAATTTTCAGAGTGTATGGACCTAAGGAATTATATTTCTAGAAAGAGTCCATCCAGATGATTTTATATAACTTGGAGACTCTTCCTGAGAAGAGATTCAAGTTGGTGGCTTTCATGTTGTAGGTACCAGCAAAGTGTTGGTGGGATATTTTGGTTAAGACTCAGTAGGATGATGGTATGTTATGAAAAGACTTATGGGAAACATTTCAAGATAATTTCTATCCAGAGACCTTTAGAGAGGATCAGGATACTGAGTTTATGAGGTTGACCTAGGGGACTATGTTAGTGATGGATTATATTGGCCACTTTATGGACTTGCAGTGCTTTGTTCTAGCATTGGAAGGGTATGAGGCCAGTACGGTAAGACATTTATAGGATGGAATTAGACACGATGTTAAGTTTTAGGTGAACATATTCCATTCAAATATGTTTAAAGAAGTGGTGTATTATTCCCTTTTTTCAAAATAGAATATAAGGTAGGCTTTAGGAAATGGGTTTATGGTTCGAGTTGGACTGACCAGTGGTGAAACTTCTAAGGGAAAGAAGCATTGTTTTAGGAATTATCATTAGGGTGGAAGTGCTTAAATATTCAGAAATTTGGATCGTCCTATCAAGGAGGTGACCAAGTGTTTTTCTACCAGTGTGGAAGGCCAATGCACATGCATGGTTAGTACCCCCAACCACTAGTTGAGTTCTGAGCGTGTGGAAGAATAGAAAATGTGTAGAGATTATGTAGAAACCCTTGATAGTTGGGCATGGATGGATGACTAAGGCTGATCCTAAGTGAAATAAAGGGGTTGGTTACCCCATTTCAGACATGCAGTTAGAGCTCAATTGGTTGTAATGATCGAGGTAGTGGGCATAGTACTCTGAGGCGAGAGTGCTCATATCAGTAGGGTAGTAGAGTACTAGGAACTCAGACTGAATCCCAAGGTAGAGGGGTAGGTCATCTTCATGTAGTTCAGTCTACACTTATAGGTGGAGAGTCCGATCAATCGGTCATATGAGGTAAGATTCTTGTAGATTTCACACTTTCTAGTGCTTTATTTGATACAGGTTCCTAGAGTTCTTTTGTATCAACTCAATCTATGAGTGTGTTGGTCCTAGTAGTGGAATGTGTATGTGGGTTCATGTTGATTGACACACTGTTAAGGGTGTGAGTAGAAAATATCTGAAAGTGTAAGGGGTGTTCCCTAGAGGTTGGTGGGAACTATTTTTTTGGGACTTGTTTTTGCTAGAATTGTTAGGCTATGATATGATTTCAGTGATGGATTGGTTAGTGTTTTACCTAGACCATATTTAATGTTACCGGAGTATATTAATGTTCATATATCTTTAGGGAGACACTTTTGTCCATCGTGGGAATGGGATTTCTAGGAAGGACATGTAGGGATAATTTGTCAGCAGTTGGGTGAACTCCCAGCCCATGTGGCATGTATTATACTTGATGATGGGAGAGTATAGTTTCTTTTACTTCCTATTGTAGCGGACCTACTTTAGGATGTGTTTCCTAAGGATTTATCAGGGCTGCTGCCTGAGATATATGTTGAGTTCACAATGGAGTTATTATTGGTAGAAGAACCAGTTTCCATTTCTCCATATATAATGGAACTGAAATAACTCTAAAAACTTAAAAATTAGTTGGAGGAGTAGGACAGTAAAAAGTTTATATGTCCTATTACATCACCATGGGTATCACCATTGTTTTTTTCTAAGAAGGTTGATGGATATTTTCTATTATGTATTAATTATAGGAATTTGAATCAGATAGAAGTTAAAAATTGATACCTCTTCCTTAGATTGATGATATTTTGGACCAGTTGGGAGGTGATTCAGTTTTCTAAAAAAATTATTTGAGATTGTGGTATCATTGGTTGATGGTGAGACTTATAATATAATATGGAATACCTTCAAGAGAAATTATGGATTACATGAGTTTATTATGATGTCATTTGGGTTTACTGATGCACCGAGAGTGTTTATGGCCATAATGAATTGAATCTTTCATCCATACTTAGTTCAGTTTGTGGTTGTCTTTGTTGATGACATCTTGGTGTACTCTAAGATTCATGAAGATCATTTCAAACATCTTGACATAATCCTGAGCACACTAATATAGCATAGGCTATATTCCAAGCTATCTAAATTTAATTTCTAGATTGAAAAGGTAAATTTCTTTGGTCATATAATTTCTGGTGAAGGTGTTTTAGTGTACCTGAAGAAAGTGTAGGTAATTATGTCTTGGGAGTAGCCTAAGAATATTTCTGATGTCTAAAGATTTCTAGGCTTAGCATGGTATTACCTAAGATTCATCAATGAATTATCCCATTTTCCTGCACTTATTTACAGATTAACCAAAAAGGGAATCACGTTTTAATGGTTTGGGGCATGTGATAATGGCTTCCAAGAGTTAATGAAGTGGCTAACTACTACACCGATTTTAATTCTGACCAATTTTGGTATAGGGTATACCTTATTTTGTTACGTTTTCGTCATTGGTCTTGGGGAAGTGATGATACAAAAGGATCAGGCCATAACGTATGGGTCTCAAAAGGTAGGGACTCATGAATGAAATTACCCTATGCATTATCTTGAATTGGATGTAGTGAGTTTTTCAATAAAGTGTTGGCGGAATTACTTACTGGGAGAAGAGTTTACTATGTATACCAATCATAAAATCATTAAGTACAACTTCTACTAGAATGATCTGAATCTTTAGCAGTGAAGGTGGGTTGAGTAAATGAAGTCCATTTATTTTGAACTAGTTTATATTCCATGAAAGGGAAATACTGTTGCAGATTATTTGAGTTGGAAGACTTAAAATCAAGCGGTTATGGAATCCAGTTCTGAGTGAAGGATGACAGAATTATTTGCAGAGATGCATCTATAGGTGAAGGATGTTTAAGGGTTGAAAACTCTTTCATATATGTTAGTTGAATCCACATTTCTGACCCTAATCAAGGAGAGAAAATATGAGGACCTGAAATGTTTGCCCGTGAAGGAAAGACTTAAAGGTGGGGAGTCACCTTCCAGTTGGACTGTTGGTGAGGATGAGATCATTTATGTTTGTGACCATGTTATACTTCCTACATGTATGTGAGAATATTTGATGCATGATTTTCATGCATCTAGGTGGTCAGTGCATCTGGTATTGACCAAAATGCATCGTGATCTTCATAGATAGTATCAGTGTCCATGGTAGAAGAAATAGGTTGTGGGTTTCATGGAATGATGTTATACCTATCAACAGGTGAAGGTTGAGCATCAGAAATCGAGTGGTTTTTTGTGTACTTTTCCCATTCCAAAATGGAAATGGGATGATTTGAAAATGGATTTTGTGGTGTGTATTCTAAGGATGACTCAAAATAATGATGTGATCTTGGTAGTTGTGGATCAATTGACTAAGTTGGATTATTTATTACCAATTTGAGATAATTTCACCGTGGATCAGTTGGGTGATTTGTACATTCGGAGGGTATTTTATTTGCATGGGGTACTATGGAATATAGTTTTGGACCATGATCCAGGTTTTACATCATGCTTCTAGAAGGTATTACAGAAGGCACTGGGTACCTAGGTATGTTTTATTACAGATTTCCCCCCCACAGTTAGACGGGCATTCGAAGTGTACTATTTATGTAATAGAGGAAATGTTGAGGGACCGTGTCCAAGATTTTGGTGGATCATGGGAAAAGAAATTGGGCCTTTTTGAGTTCACCTATAATAATAGTTACCAAGTGGCAATTTAGATGGCACCATATGAGGCGCTCTATGGTAGACCTTGTAGATCTCCATTGTGTTGCATGGAGGATGGGTGATCAGAATTGATGGGGCCAAATCTTGTGAAAGAGACAATGGAATAGGTTAATTTGATTTAGAAATGTTTGGAAACAGCTCGGAGAAGGTAGAATTCATATTAAGATCAAATTCTTAGGCCTCTTGAGTTTTTTTAGGGTGATCATGTGTTTCTTTGAGTGTCGTAAAAGTTGGGTCACCATCAGATTTAGAAATAGGGTAAGTTAGTAGCCAAGTATGTGGGGTAGTTTGAGATTGTGGATAGAAACATATTGGTGGAATACTGATTGGATCCTCCGCAGTGGTATAGTGGTATGCATGATGTTTTTCATGTGTAAGAGCTTCGAAAGTATCACCCTGACTCATCTCATGTGATTGATGTTGAGGATGTTGAGATTGAGACTAATGTGTACTTTAAGGAGAATATGGTTTGTATTATGGATCATAGTGAGAAAGTATTATATGTAAATATTGTTCCCCTAGTTCTAGTGTTGTGGTAGCATGGTAACATTCATGAAGAAAATTGGGAGAGAGAGAGAGAGACAAACACGTGGGTCCAATAGCCCAATCTCTTTACCTCAAAAGCTCAGTGATGCTTGGAAGTGCAGTTCAAGGATGATCCATTATAAGGTGGAGAGGTTGTAAGATATAGTACTTCATGGAGGTAGATTATCATTAAATTTTGGTTTAAACCTCTTAATTATGGTTAATAGAATGTTATCCAATTTAATGAGGAGGATCGAGGGTGTGTTAAGGGTTCAAGATATGAAAGAAGGGAAACATTTGGCCATCTTATGCATGTTGCATGATTGGAACTTGGTTAGTGGAAACTATGAACCCAAACCGTGCTAGCCAAGAGGAGGGGTGCACTGTTAAGTAAAATGTGTGTGGGGGAAGGTAAACCCATGAGAATTTGGAAAGATCCATTCCAAATGGTTGGCGCACAATTTTTCAAACCGTGTAGGCTCCCCAGGTAACCCTACGACTTGGACCCCTTTGGGAGATTGGATGGTGCACGGTTGGTGAACGGTTTGGGAAACTATGCAACCAAACTATATGCCCTATTAAAATTGGGTTTTCACCATTCCCCCCACTGGATTTTAAGTGTTTAACCTAATTTTATTTCCCATTATTCTCCCAACAACCCTAGTAATGAACCATTTCAACCAAGACCTTTGAAGGGTCTATCTTCTTAAATTCTAGGATTATTAGAGTGTCGATGAGTTTTGATCGATGCTCTGGGTAATTCAAACACCGCTATTGCTTCTATTTTATAGATTAGGGCTTGTCGTTTCATTCTTCTTCTTCTTCCAAATCCCTAAAAAAAACTTTTTACAGTGGATCATAGGACAGGGATTCAAAGGGTCTTTGAATCTAAGTCAAAGGCTAAGGTTAAGAGTGCATTCATCTTAATAATTGAGGTAGGTAGTCCACAAGTTATATCCCGTATTCTTGAAGTTGATTATTTCATGTGTGGTTGTTTCAATGGTTCTATTTTATGGTTCATTTGATGCATTTAAATGGATTTGGTAAAATGGTTGGATAAAATATGAATTGAACCCCTCATTATCCTCATGGGATGTCTTGAGGATGACTAGATTGATTTAGGGCCACCAATGGGGTGCACTAACTTTATCAAAAATAGAAAATTGTAATATTAAGCATATAATTGAATTGTTATAAAGTAGAGACGTTGATGAACATGTTTATGTGTTAAATGAGTTGGAAAGCTAATATTTATAGTTGTGTATAGACTTTGATAATGTCATAAGGGATCGTTTGGATAAATATGAAATGAATTGGATGAAATAAAGTGATTGTGATAAATGACTTATGAATTTTACTTGAAATGATGAACATGTTAAGTAGATACATGATTGTGAATTTATGGATGATTTTAATGGGTTGAATTATGGTAATTTATGAATATGTTAAATGTATGAGATATAGAAATTGTTAATTATACTAATGGGTTAAGGCATGAGAAAGGGAAATAGGTTAAATGGGATGTAAAATGTAATTGGAATATGTACTAATGGGTTAAGGAACAATAAAGGGAAATTGGTAAAATGGGCTATGGAATTTAATTCGAAAATGTGATACTGGGTTAAGTCATGATGTCAATTCCCATGTTGAATAATTACGAGATGTGAATGTTTTGTTTATTGATTTGTGTATATTTTGTGATATGGTATATGTGGTAAATGGATAATAATAATGTGCACATGGATTGGTAGTTATGGGGTATTGGACTTGATTATCTACACCCACAGGTCATGTTAGACTAAGGCTCTAAACCCCAAACCTATAATGGATGAGTTAGGGAAGGGGACTGAGGATCTATGCCTCTAATAGTTACATTTTATGAGACTACGTAGACTGAGGCTCCAAGATAAGTGAGTTGTATTTGTTTATGAAATGTTTATCCCTAGTGAGATACAAAACTTGAATTATCCCCTTATTCATGGTAATTGACCATCTTAGGCCATTGTTTAAATGATGTAAATTTCTAACTCATGGAACAAGTGATGAAAGTGGAATATATGATGAAAATAGTTTAAGTGAAAATAGTTACCTAATGAAACGAAAGTTTTATTTTTTTCACCTTGTCATTTATTTATTACTTTGCATGCTCTATCTGTTTAAACTAGAAATTTTTTAGACACTGTTGCTAGAGGCATACTTAGTTATACTCACACCCTGATCAGGCTGCCATTGGATACCCAAGAAGATTCCATGGTTGTATTTCAGGATAAGGGAAAAGGTCGTATACTAGAGAGTTAAGTTGGTCTTAGGATGTGCATGGATCAAGATCCAAACATGAAGTCAGGAACCATTTTTTAGACTCATCTGTTTGTATTTATTTTGGGTTTTCCTTCACCTTTAGAATTGTTAGCATGACATGGAATATTTATTATTTTGTTATGGTCTATAACTTGTTTGGGAAATGGTTAGTAACATATGATTCTCATTTATTGTTTAATGTTTCCTTTATTTCAAATGTTATATGTTGTGTCTTACTCTAGAAAAGTGGGTATAGTCTCTCTATGTGACCCATTAAACCCTCTTTGCTATTCGGGAACCTCTGGTGTATGGGGAGGTGTGCTTGAGGTCATGTAGTGACCCAGATCAGGGAACTAGTTTAGTGAATTCTAGGCCAAGGATGTTACATTATGAGATATAATCATTTTCCCAATTCATTGGAGAGATATGAAATTCTATTTACACTCACTATTTAAGTAAAAAACACACAAGTGTTCCACAATATCATAAAAAAATTCATCATTTCATCATAAATTAATTAAACTATGGCAAAGAAAACAATTTCATTAAATCATCCTTAAAAAATCATCATCATAAGCCATCCATATAAATAAAGTGGATGATATCATAATATAATGTCTCAATTGAAGCATATAAATCCTTAAAGTCTGTTTACATCTATGAAAATATCATTCATAAAAGCCTTTAAAATATACTTTGAAAACAAAGAGAAAAATACATTTTCATTGATAACTTTTAATCAATAAAATTTCAAAAAAATAGTATTGTATTTTTCTTTTATAAAACCTTTAAAACATGTAAAGTAATCTTCATGATAAAAAATGACATGACATTGGGAAAATCTATTCATGCTGTATATATTAAAATATAATATTCCTTTCACACTTTTGTAATAATTCAAAATTGATTCATACATAAAACATTTTAAAAGATTTTGTTTAATAATTTTTGAAGAATGTAAAAGGTAGAAAAAATTACACGTCTCAAATATTAATATTTAGATAAAAATTTCTATTAATTTTTTTATAAACATGGACATGAATGAGAAATATTCCTAAATAAAAAAAATAAAAAATAATATCAGCTATTATTTGAAATTTTTTCTCAATCATTTTATATAGAAAAAAGAGGACAATGAAATAAAAACACGAAAACCATATAAATAACCATATTAGAAGAAAATATATTTGGTTTAAAAGAAAAGTATCACATAATATCTCACATTATAAATTTAACATAGATAATCTCAAAATAGAATGAGATTATAACACAAGCCCTTACCTGATGTCCGGACTTTCTCCATACATACTATAAAGTAATTATGTAATAATTTTTGATTTTTTATAAATCTATACCATAACCATATGTATAATTATATCAATATATATCATTCACTTGTAATGTCAAATTATCCAGCCGTTAAAAATTCTTTATTAAAATCATTACTTTGGTGAGAACTTGTTTGTTTTCTATTTATATTTCAGTTTAATGAGTTCATTCACTACACTGTGGTCATGATATTAAAATCTAAAAAATCATAACAATTTCATAATAATTATATATTTTTATTATATACATTTTTATAACCATTTATATAAGACAATGATGAAAAATTAATTACATCACTTCATGGATATGGTAGTTCATACATACAGATGAGTGATGTTTTTTATTTCCCATTATATAGAAATAAATACTGGTAAATAATAATATGTATTTAAAAAATCACAATTATATAATAAATATAATATATATTCATTAAATATACCCTTATTTCAAACCATGTTAAACATAAATGAAAAATGAATCACATCGCTTTGGGGTGGTGGTTATCCATACATATGTACGAGACACAGTATCGTTTTCTAATGGGTGGAAAGGTAAGAAGGTAGATAGTATTTTATCTTTAAAATATTATAATATTTTTATAAAAATAATATATTTCCATTAAATATATTTATATAACCATCCATGATATATGGTGATGAAAAATACTATACATCGCTTCACGGAGACGGTAGTCCATACATACGTTAGAGCAATGTTTTTATTTTCCATTAGATAAAAAGGTGATAGAAAATCATTGTACCTTTGAAAAAGAACAATATATATAATTATTTAATTATGTTACAATTTTTTCCTTATATTTATAGGATAATATGTAGAAATAAACTTGAAATATATTGGTAAAGATAATCACCTCTTCTTCGGGTATATTCCTTTAGATTACACAATAAGCCTTCTTGAAATAGTATTTTGGTGAGACTAGGATCTCTAGTTCATTGGTATGAATGTTGGGAGGGTATTTGGGTATATATTGGTTTGGATAAAGGTATCAAGTGGTGTTTATAGGTGATAATAGGAGGTTCCCTTGTATAAGTGATGTAGGTGGAAAACTTGTAAATACTTGAAACATTATTATATAATATACATATTTCTTAAAAAAAGTGGATATAAATTTCAAAATAATTGAAGATAATAAGTTTAATTTTGAAATCCAATTAACCAGTTAGATTTAACCAAATGTTTTATGTTACCCCAATCCTTATCTTTAAGGTTGAATCGTCTTTTAATCCTTTTAACCCTTACCGTGGTAATAATATTTTTACCATGGTAACTATTCATTATGGAAAAAAATCAAACCGACCTTGTTACCTTATATTTATTATTATGATTCCAAATATGGAATCAATTTTATAAGAATAAAAATATTTAATTGGTAAAAATTAAATCTAATATCATCACAAAAATATATAAAAACCATTTTTAGGTAAAATGTATTTTTATGCATAAAAATGATTTTATTATCATTACTTGCCCAGTAACAACCAATATATGAATATTTATATATTTTACTAAATATATTATCTAAATATATTATTAAAATTATTCATTTATAGTGATTAATTTAATTTATAAATATATATTATCAATAAACTTCATCATTTATTATTAGTGATAAAAATAATTTATTAATATAAAACAACATAACGTGTAAAAAAAATACAATTCTTGAAAAATTAGGCCTTATAAAATATTATTATTATTACTAATATTTGAGTAATTAATTCCTAAGAATTAATAAATAAATTTATATTAAGGAAAACATTCATTAAAATATTTTTTAATGCATTTAATATTATCAATACCCTCTAATTTAATATCTAGTTTATAAAAACAACTTTTGATAATATATCATGGTTCGTATATGCTTAGTGTTGTTTGTAAAACAAGCTATATAACACTTCAAATTTATTAAAGTGAAAAAAATATTCCAAAATATTAGGTGTTAAATTCTACCCCCTTATAAGAATGTCAACCTTTAAATTCAATTACTCTCGTAGAAACAAATTAAGATTCTTATACTTCATCACATCACCAGGTTCCTATGTAGCTTCCTCAAATTTAAAGTTTTACCAAAATAAATTGACAAAGTGAGTAGTATTATTCTGTAATAATTTCTTTATTTGATCTAAAATATCCATTATTGTTTCCTCATAAGAACGATCATTATAAAATAGAAAAACCTATGATTTTAGTACATGTGAATGATAAGTTATTTAATTCCTAAAAAGAGATACATGGAACACATTGTGAACTAAGGAGACGTTTGGTGTAACTGCTAAGAGATAAACTAACTCTTTGATATGATCAAGGATCTCAAAGGGTACAATTTATATAGGGATTAAATTTCCATTATTTCCAAATCTCATAACATTATTTTATATATTTATTTGAATTAATACCTTATCACTAACTTTAAACACTAGATTAAACTTTTCTGTCAAATTTGATTCACCCTAATGTGTTATTAAATAACTCTTACTTTATCTACCATTTCATCAAGAAAATCAAGTCCCAATAGAATATTTTATCTAAAATAATCCCAACATGTTATTTTTTTCACTTATTTTCATAAAGTTATTTATAATGAGATATATAAATTCTCAATTGATAAGTATTTTTGTAATAAAATTTTACTAGAAGAGAATTATAGTGACCCGAGCCTTTTACATAAAATATTTCATGATTTTGAGCATAATTAACCATCATAGTACAAGCCAAGGATCATTAAGTCTAGTGTCTTGAAAGACTAGGTACATAAAACATAAAACAAGGGGATAAGAAAAACTTCTATATTTAATCTCCATAAAGATTTTCTAACTTCCTTTGAGCTCTTACATCTGCATAGGGTACCCTAGGGAACACATGAACAAAGGGATGAGCTAAAAATCCCAGTAAGGGAAATGAACTTAAGGATACATCTCAAGCACATGAGTTATGAGGCATGACATAATGATATCCAAATCATGAAATTTATAAAATAATTTAATATAAGCATGGGATCATATAAACATGGAATCATATAAATGTGGCAGAATCATAAATCATATCTTTAGTACGGGTCAAGGATAACCGCCAATCCTGTTTCACATCGCATCTCATGAGACTTATACTTACTCAATGCATTGGAGAGCTATCTGGGTGCAACCATATCAAAATTTTCATGAATATTATTTCCAAAGAAATATTCTTACCACATATAAAATCATACATAATCAACCATATACAAACATAAGGGTACCCATGGAAAGAATTGGGTACCACAGTCATGACATAAAACATATCCAATGGGTGTATCATGAAAGTTTTCATGAAAGAAAAGGATTATAAAATAAATTGATTTTCATAGGGTAAAATAGGCATATAACATGGTAAGTGGTGTCAAACATAAGTGACAACATATGGGAAATGTATTTTAGAAATATTAGCATTTGTGCGGTTTTAAGGGAAATACTATAGATCTTTTTGAAATAGTAGAGAAGAATTTTTTTTATATAAAACCAGAATTGAACCAAGAATGTTTTCATAATAAAAATACATAATTTACAAAGATAATGGTTCCTTAAAACCGAAGATAGAGAGAACTTGAAGTTGGGTAAAAGTTTGGAAAGTTCCTTTAAAACGAGTGTGCTTATTGGGAAGTATCGAGGTGAGATTCACTTAAAGCATGTATATCCCTGAAATAGAATGAGATATGGATCATGGAACCTGAGTTTGGATAATATAAACATAATTTTTATGTTCTAAATAAAAATAAAAGACAACTATATTTTGGTAAAAAGAAAGATAGAGAAACCCGAAGGAATAAAGGAAGTTCGGGTAGAATCCATCATGGTTTATTGGCATGGTATCAGGTGTAACTAAGAGGGATTGATGAGAGAGATAAGGTGTTTCTAATCACTTATAAAACATTAGAGTAGTGTGGAAAATGTTTATAAAGGTACCCCATCATTTTGTATTACAGAAAAGGCATATTATAGAGAACAATCTTGATTAAGAGTAAAAAGGGGAGAATCCCTTACCTTAAATCTGTTGGTGTTCTCCACTTGTTATAAATGACCTGAATAAAAAATTAGTATTATTAATTAACAATTACATAACATCTTATATATTTAATTTACTTATTATAACCCTTTTTTAGTTCATTCAAATCATTTTTATTAGTTATAAGGTTCAGTTTCATTGTTCGGGCTTGTTTGTTTACTTGGTTTTAAAAGGTCGGTTCAATTATATTCAAGTTTGGATTATATGTAAGATGAATGTGGTTGTAAAGAACTGAAGTTATATTATTTAGTGAACATAAAGGATATTAAATGGTTTTAATTTTAATTAGGTTACTTAAAGTGAAGTCTAATTATTATATATATAACCTTAGTGATAACCTTTTTTGTTAAACGATGGATTTGATTACGAAGAACATGTTTTGCTTTATAATTTAATAACATTTGTACAAAAGGATTACAAAACCAAAAATAAGATATATTAAATGTATAATAATATGGTTCAACTATAGCACAAATGGTTTCATTACCAGAATTAAAGATAACATTAGAAATTGATACACTGTTGTCCTTGAATGTGCTAAATTAGCACATCTCAAACGATGCTTTCATTTATTTCAAATAAAAGGGTGGGGAAATGAGAGAAGATAATGAAATATACCATTAGCATTAAAACATTCCAGTACATGTATGTTACTATATTTATCATACTATTATGGTGAAGGGAGGTGAGGAAAGAAAGAAATAGAAAATAACTTAAAAGAAAAGAAGAAATCGGGAAGAGGAATTTTACCTCTTAAGACTTTCTCCTTTGAGAACCTCTTAAGGGGAGAGGTTTTGATATTTTGAAGAGGATGAAAGATTTTGGACGTGGGGGAGGAACTTGGGGAGAGATTTGGGTAGAATAATGGTAAGGCACAAAGCTTAAGAGGAGTGGAGAGAAGAGGGAGTGAAGGGGGGTTTTTATAGTGGAGGAGAGGAGAGATTTCACAATATTATAATCATTAATTTATTATTTCTTCACAAGACAAGGAATAGTAAGCATTCCATGAACAAGAATAGTAAATGGGTCATGTGAATCCGAACCAAGGGTGGTGACATCAGCAATGATGCTAGTAATATTCTATTTATCTTATAATGTACATATATTGTAAATTACCGTATTTTACTATTCATAAAAAATTCAAGTATTTTAGAAAAATCCCAAAAATTCACCCCAACCATTTTTCAATGTGTAGAATCCAAAATTGAAGTCCATTTTTCAAAAATAATTTTCTAAATATGATTATTTTAATATTAAATTAAAATCATAATTCATTATCGAAAACCAGTTTTAATACATTCATTAACTTATTCTAAAATATAGGTATATCATACTTCCAACTTGAATATTATTTTTATACCACCATAGGCAAGGTTACAATATATTAGGGTATATAAATATTCATAAGGGTATGTTACTATTCATTAGGGTAGGTTACTATTCACAAAAAATTAATTTTTCCTTACGGGACTCCAAATAACTTACTGATTACAACCGTGTAAGCCAGATTTTTGAAATTCCAAACACAAAAGTGACAAAATTATTTTTAAAGCTCACTTATCACTTAGTAGTTCATTATTTTGTGTATTCAAGTGATTTTTATGACATATTTATAAGAAGGGAATTTCTATTGAAAAACAATGGGTCGTTACATTCTTCCCCCCTTAAGAAATTTCTCCCTCAAAATTTCATTTTACATTCTAGGCCAAAAATAGATGTGGGTACTTTTCCTTTATTGCTTCCTCGAGTTCCCATTTTTCCTCTTAGTAATTATGGTTTCGCCATAGTACCTTGACCATATGAGTAGTCTTGTTGCGTAGAACTTTGTCTCTACAATCCAAGATCTTCACTGGCTTCTCCTCATAGGAAAGTTCATCCTCCAATTGTACCACCTCTGAAGAGAGTACATGCGAAGGGTCTGGTTTTTACTTCCTTAAGAGGGATACATGAAAGACATCATGTACTTTCGACATGGTAGGTGGAAGTGCCAGTCGATAGGCCACAGCTCTGACTCGATCAAGGATCTCTAAGGGGCTGATGTACCTGGGACTTAAATTCCCTTTCTTCCCAAACCTCATGACCTTCTTCCATGGAGATATGCATAGAAATACCATGTATCCAACTTTGAACTCAAGGTCACGCCGACGGTTATCTACATAACTCTTTTGTCGACTTTGGGATGCCTTGATATACTACTGAATGGTTTTCACCTTCTCCACCATTTCTGTGACTATTTCAGGTACTAGCAGCTTACGCTCACCAACTTCATCCCAACTTGCTGGTGTTTTGCACCTTTTCCCATAAATGGATTCATATGGTGCCATTTGGATTCTCGAGTGGAAACTATTTTTGTATGAGAATTCAACTAGTAGAAGATGTTGGTCCCATCCTCCTTTGAATTCCATAGAATATGCTCTCAACATGTCTTCCAGTGTCTGAATAGTTCGCTCAGACTGTCCATCAGTTTGAGGATGATAGGACGTACTGAAGTTTAGTTCAGTGCTCAGAGCATGTTGGAGACCATTCCAAAACATTGAGGTGAATCTCGGATCACGATCAGATACAATTGAGAGTGGAACACCATGCAGTCTCACCACTTCCTTCACATATAACTTTGCAAGTTGTTCAAGCGAGAGGTCTTCCCGAATAGCGATGAAATGGTTTTTCTTGGTGAGTCAATCAACCACAACCCATATCGCATTATTTCCCTTCAACATCTTTGGGAGACTCATGACAAAGTCCATTGTAATATTTTCCCATTTCCACATGGATGCATGCAATGAATGCATCATACATTTTGACTTTTGTTTCTCAGCTTTAACTTGCTGACATACCAATCACCTTAATATATATTCCACAATCTCCTTCTTCATGTTATCCCAATAGAAGTGTTCTCAGAGATCACGATACATTTTGGTACTCCCAGGATGGATATAGAAGGTCGAACTATGTGAATCATTCAATAGCTCCTTCTTTATCTCTGGGTCAGATGGTACACATAATCATGTCCCAAATCTTACAGCTCCTTCCTCATAAATTTTGAAATAAGAGGATTTCCTATTTATAACAGCTTCCACACTTTTCTGAATTTCCACATCCTTTCTTTGAGAAACCTTTATTTTCTCCAATAGGGATGGTTGAGAAATCATTTGAGAAAGGATTGATGATGTTCCTCCCTTAATGATTCCCATGTCCATCCTTTTTAAATATAATAAGATCAGATCCTTTTCAATTCTCATCATTGATAAAGATGCAGGATCCTTTCTACTTAGAGCATTTTCCACCTTGTTTGCCTTACCAGGATGGTAGTGGATTGAGCAGTCATAATCCTTGATGAGATCTATCCATCTTCGCTGGTGCATATTAATCTCTTTCTGTGTGAATATATATTTGAGACTCTTATAGTCAGTATATATCTCTCATTTTCCCCATAGAGATAATGCCGCCAGATTTTCAATGTAAAGATCACAACTGCCAACTCCAGGTCATGCGTGGGGTAGTTTTGCTCATGTATTTTCAGCTGCCTTGAAGAATAAGCTTTCACTTTATCATTTTTCATTAGCACATAGCCTAATCCTTTCTTATAATCATTACTATACACCACAAAAAGTTCTCCACTTGAAGGGAGTGTGAGTACCGACGTAGTGATAAGCCTCTTTTTCAACTCCTTGAAATAGTCTTCACATTCTTGTGTCTAGATGAACTTTACTCCCTTCTATGTCATCTTGGTCATTGGGTTTGAAAATCGTGAAAAGTTCTTCACGAATCATCGATAATACCCAGCTATACCTAAAAAACTGCGGATCTCCATTACATAAGTTGGCCTCGGCCACTCTTCAATTGCCTTCGTCTTGGAAGGGTCCACATATATGACTTTCATAGTGATAACATTCCCCAAGATTGATACTTCCTCCATCCAGAACTCACATTTACTATCCTTTTCATACAACTTATCCCTTCACAAAGTCTTTAACACAGTTTACAAATGTTCCTTATGTTCCTCCTTGCTCTTCAAGTATATTAGAATATCATCAATAAAGACCACCAAAACTTTTTCGAGGTAATATCTGAAGACTCTATTCATTAAATCCATGAAAATTTATGTAGAATTAGTGAGTCCGAAGGGCATCACTATGAAATCATAGTGTCTATACCTTGTTCGAAAGGCAGTCTTGGGAATATCTTCCTTCCTCACCTTTAGTTGGTGATATCCCGACCGAAGGTCCACCTTAGATAAATAACTGGCCCCACGAAGCTGATCGAACAAGTCATCTATCCATGGAAGGGGATACTTGTTCTTTATTGTGATTTTATTAAGATCACGATAATCAATGCAGAGGCACATTGATCCATCATTCTTCTTGATGAAGAGGACTGGAGCACCCCACGGTGAAGAACTCGGGCATATAAAACCCTTCTCCATATTCTCATGTAACTACTTCTTCAACTCTTCCAGCTCTATGGTGGATATTTTGTAAGGTGTCTTTGAGATTGGTAGAGATCCAAGGATAAGTTCATTTCAGAACTCAACCTCTCGGTCAGGAGGAAGACCAGGTAATTCTTCAAGGAATACATCAGTGTAATCCCTTACTATGGGTATGTCTTCAAGCATTATTCTATCATTTTTCCCAATCATTTGAGCTAGATATGCATTCTCATAAGGAAGCAATATCCACACTTGAGACGATTCTTCGAAAGAAGATTCATCTTCCTCCTTGCACTTTAAAAGAATCAGAGGATTCTTCGGGATGTGAAGAGTGATCTCCCTTTCCCGGCAGTCGATATTGGCTTTGTATAAAGACAGCCAATCCATGCCTAAGATAGCATCAAAATCCACCAATGGAAGTATGCCAAGATTTTCTGGGAGGTTTATTCAACAAACGTTAACCGAGGAGGAGTTATAAACCATGGATGCAATGATTTCCCCATTCGCTGTTCAAACAGAGAACTTTTCCTCCAAATTTTGAGGTGGTTTTTGTATACTTCTACTAAACTTGCAAGATATGAAAGAATGTGTAGAACTTGAATCAAATAGTATGTTTTCTATTATTGAATTAATAACTAGCGTACCGATCACCACATCGTTTTTTGGCTCCACCTCAGCAATAGTGATAGCATGAACCCTTCCTTGTTGCCTTGGAGTTTGTTACTGATTGGATCCGACAACCCTTAGCTTAGGACAATTTTTCACATAATGCCCAAGCTCCTTGTAGTTATAACACTACACTGCAGGATGAGTGTTGATTTGAAACTTAATTTACTCTTCAACATTAGTGGGATTTTTCATACCCCTTCGGCAATTCTTGGCCAGATAACCAAACTTTCCGCATTTAAAGAAATTCTTGGTTCCCTTCAGACAGTTACCAGGATGCTTCTTCCCACAATTTTTGCAAAGGGGAATGTTGGGATTCTTTCCATCATGGTATTTTCTTGATGGACCACCCATGTTGTTTTCCATCTTCCGCTTCTTGTCACTGGGCCCATGAGACCACTGAGAGTCTCCAATCTCCATTTCAACCTTGAGGGCACAACGAACAATGTCCACATAACTGTCAAAGACTCGAATCACCAATGATTTTCGTAGACTCAGCTTTAGTCTGCTAAATAATCAATCCACATTGCTTTTGGTATTCATTACAAAGCCAGAGGCGTACCTTGCATGACTTGTAAAGTTTTATTCATACACCTCGATGGACACATCTTCCTTCTGCTTGAGTCCAAGGAACTCTCTTTCCATCTTGAGATAGAGGGTTTGAGGAAAGTATTTGTTGAAAAACATACTCTTGAATTCCTCCCAATCTATGGAATCAATTTACTCTTGGGACTTTGTATTCTTGATCAGTTTCCACCATTGATCAGCTTCCCCATCAAAACTATAGACCGCCAGTACCACCTTATCTTCTTTCCGAGCACTAGAGGACGGAGAATATCTTTTCAATGGAGTTAATCCATTGTTTTGTGAGGAGGGGATCCGAAGACCCTCGAAACATGAGAGGTCTTTGCTACATGAAGAATTCTATGACAACTTGCTCTTTCGTTAGTGGAGGGGGACGTTCCACCTAATTCAAGTTATTATTCATAACTCGAGCCAGCTGATCAAGTACTGCCATGAAGTTTTGAGCATCCGCTTCCGTCACATCAGGCATGTCATTAGGGCAATCATCACATTTCATATCACATTGGTTGTTGAACGTGTTCTTCTATTTCCTACCATTAACTAAGAAAAAGAACGTATAATTATAGGTCTTTAATAATTAGATATTGAGAATAAAAAGAAAACTTTGAACATTAAAGGATAAAATTTTAAAGAATAAGTACATCCTAACTTGTTATTCCTTAGGTTTATATCTAGGTTATCCTCGATCTATTTCATAACTTATATTCTTATGGGATTTTCTTTCCTTAATAATGGTTTGTGCTGAGCTCGTGAATATACCAAAGCATATCTCCCGGGAGTGTCATAACCAAGAGTGCAACAAGGCCCGTTATTGTGCACCAGTTCCCGTTTGAGTCTAGATCAAAGAGGTGTTTTCGGGTTTTACCCCTAGATACATATGTTCTAGAGCCGCCTCTACCTGCTCGTATCCAGACAGGTATGTATTTTCTCGATAAACCACTTACTCTATACTCACCAAAATTTAGGACTGTTTCCTTATACTTAGTCTCATCTTTAAGGTTCTCACTAAGGTACTCTATTCCTATTCTCCAAAAATAAATAGACTATCCTATGATACCAACTATAGTGACCCAAGCATTTTTCATAAAACATTTCATGATTTTGAGCATAATTAACCATCAGAGTACAAGCCAAGGATCGTTACGTCTAGTGTCTTGGAAGACTAGGTACATAAAACATAAAACAAGGGGATAAAAAAATTCTTTATTTAATCTCCATAAAGAGCTTCTAACTTCCTTTAAGATCTTACATCTGCATAGGGTACCCTGGGGATCACATGAACAATGGGATGAGCTAAAAATCCCAATAATGGAAATGAACTTAAGGATACTTCTCAAGCACATTAGTTAGGAGGCATGACATAATGATATCCAAAGCATGAAACTTATAAAATCATTTAATATAAGCATGGGATCATATAAGCATGGGATCATATAAATTTGGCAGAATCATAAATCATATCTTTAGTACGGGTCAAGGCTAACCGCCAATCCTGTTTCCCATTTTAGTACGGGTCAAGGCTAACTGCCAATCCCGTTTCACATCGCATCACATGAGACTTATCCTTACCCAATGCATTGGAAAGCTATTTGGGCGCAACCATCTCAACATTTTCATGAATATTCTTTCCACATAAATATTCTTACCACATATACAATCATACATAATCAACCATACACAAACATAAGGGTACCCATGGAAAGAATTGGGTACCACAGTCATGACATAAAACATATCCAATGGGTGTATCATGAAAGTGTCCATGAAAGGAAAGGATTAGAAAATAAATGGATTTTAATAGGTTAAAATAGGCATATAACATGGTAAGTGGTGTCAAACATAAGTGAAAACATATGGAAAATGTATTTTAGAAACATTAGCATTTGTGCGGTTTTAAGGAAAATACTATAGATATTTTTAAAATAGTAGAGAATAAATTATTTTATATAAAACCATAATTGAACCAAGGAGGTTTTCATAATAAAAATACAGAATTTAAAAAGATAATGGAATCTTAAAATAGAAGATAGAGTGCACTTGAAGTTAGGTAAAAGTTCGGGAAGTTCCTTTAAAACGAGTGTGCTTATTGGGAAGTATCGAGGTGAGATTCACTTAAAGCATGTATATCCCAAGAAAGAGAATGGGATATGGATCATGGAACATGAGTTTGGATAATAGAAACAGAATGTTGATGTTCTACATAAAAATAAAAGACAACTACATTTTGGTAAAAAGAAAGATAGATCAACCCGAAAGAATAAAGGAAGTTCGAGTAGAATCCATCATGGTTTATTGGCATGGTATCGGGTGTAACTAAGAGGGATTGATGAGAGAGATAAGGGGTTTATCATAACTTATAAAACATTAGAGTAGTGTGGGGAAGGTGTATAAAGGTACCCCATCACTTGGTATTACACAAAAATGAATAGCATAGAGAATAATCTTGATTAAGAGTAAAAAGGGGAGAATCCCTTACCTTAAATCTGTTGGTGTTATCCACTTGTTATAAATGGACTAAATAAACAAATTAGGATAATTAATTACAAGTAAATAACCTCTTATATATGTAATTTACTTATTATAACCCTTTTTAGTTCATTCAAATCCTTTTTTATTAGTTATAAGGTTCAATTTCATTGTTCGGGCTTGTTTGTTTACTTGGTTTTAAAAGATCGATTCACTTATATTCAAGTTTGGATTATATGTAAGATGAATGTGGTGGTCCAGAAATGAAGTAATATTCTTTAGTGAACATCCAATAGATTACATGGTTTTAATTTTAATTAGGTTACTTAAAGTGAAGTCTAATTATTATATATATAACCTTAGTGATAACCATTTTTGTTAAACGATGGATTTGATTACGAAGAACATGTTTTGCTTTATAATTTAATACCATTTGTACAAAAGGATTACAAAAGCAAACATAGGATATATTACATATATAATAATATGGTTCAACCATAGCACAAATGTTTTCATGACCATAATTAAATATAACATTAGAAATTGATAAACCGTTGTCCTTGAATGTGCTAAATTAGCACATCTCAAACGATGCTTTCATTTCATTCAAATAAAAGGGTGGGGAAAGGAGAGAAGATAATGAAATACTACATTAGCATGAAAACATTACAGAACATGTATGTTACTGGATTTATCATACTATTATGGTGAAGGGAGGTGAGGAAAGAAATAAAAAGAAAAGAACTTAAAAGAAAAGAAGAAATCGGGAAGAGGAATTTTACCTCTTGAGACTTCATCCTTTGAGAACCTCTTAAGGGGAAGGGTTTTGGTATTGTGAGAATTATGAGAGATTTTGGACGTGGGGGAGGACCTTGGGGAGTTATTTGGCCAGAATAATGGAAAGGCACAAGTCTTGAGAGTAGTGGAGAGAAGAGGGAGTGAAGGGGGTTTTTATAGTGGAGGAGAGGAGGGATTTCACAATATTATAATCATTAATTTATTATTTCTTCACAAGAAAAGGAATAGTAATTATTCCATGAACAAGAATAGTAAATGGGTCATGTGAATCTGAACCAAGGGTGGTGACATCAGCCATGATGCTAGGAATAGTCTTTTTATCTTATAATGTACATATACGGTAACTTACCGTATTTTACTGTTCATAAAAAATTCAAGTATTTCAGAAAAATCCAAAAAATTCACCACAACCATTTTTCGATGTTTAGAATCCAAAAATGAAGTCAATTTCTCAAAACTAATTTTATAAATATGATCATTTTAATATTTAATTAAAATCACAATTCATTATCGAAAACCAGTTTTAATAAATCTATTAACTTATTCTAAAATATAGGTATATCGTACTTCCAACTTGAATATTATTTTTATACCACCATAGGTGATGTTACTATTCATTATGGTATAACACTATTCATAAGGTTATGTTAATATTAATTAGGGTAGGTTACTATTCACCAAAAATTAAGTTTTCCTTATCAGACTTTAAATAACTTACTAATTACAACCGTGTAAGCTGGATTTTCGAAATTACAAACACAAAAGTGACAAAATTATGTTTAAAGCTCACTTATCACTTAATAGTTCATTATTTTGTGTTTTCAAGTGATATTTTGACATATTTATAAGAAGGGAATTTGCATTGAAAAACACTGGGTCGTTACAAGAATGATCCCAACCACCTTTAAAATTCATAGAACAGGGTCTCAACATATATTCTAGGATATGAATAGTCCTATAAAACTCACCATTTATCTAATAATGATATTAAATTATAATTTTCAACTCAATATTTAATTTTTTATGATGACAACTCCAAAAATTCTAGGTGCACCTCATATCTCAATTAGTTACAATTGAGAGTGGTACTTCATGCAACCTTACCACTTATTTAAGGTATATCTTGAAAAGATTATCATGAGAGAAATATTATATGATATACACTAATTATTATAACTTCATAATGTGATAAAATTGAACCCAAATGGAATTATTACCTTTATATGTTTTGTGGAGTCTAATGATGATATCCCTGGTGATGTTTTCCCATATTTTGTGGTATGGGTAATAGTTGTGAAATCCCATTAGAATTTTGTTTCTAAGCATTAGATTAATGGTATACAAAGAAATGAGATAAATATTCTATAATATCCTTCTTCATGTTTTCTCAACATAAATTCTCTTTGATATCTCTATACATCTTCAAACTTCAAGCATGGATAGAGAATGATGAACTATGAACTTTATCCAACAATTCCTTATCCAAGTCCAGTATTAGTGAGACCCATACTCAGTTTACGAACCTTACCATTCTGTCACAATCATGGTTGAACTCAAGAAATTTTCTCCCATTTTTATAAATTTCTTCATCCCCATTGTTCACTAATTTAATATTTATATGTATAGATAGATGAATACTGATATAAAAAAGATAGGATTTCTTAACATCTGTTAATATTTCAAGGCCTATCCCCTAAAAATCCATAAGTATTGGGTATATTTCAATAATCATTATGGATATACTAGAATGTTTTTTTAAACATATATCATAACACCATTTTCACCTTCCTATACTGGTAATGCATTAAGAAATTATGATCTTTGATAAAATCTAACCATCTTCTCTAGCACATATTCACCTTTCTTCTATGTGAATATATACTTCATGATTTTATTATTTGTATATATATCATAAATTTAACCATATAGATAATTAATATATATATTCAATTCAAAAATTACCATTACCATCTCTAAATCTTGCTTCAGATAATTTTTACCTTGAACATTCAATTTTCACGAGGCATAAGATATCACCATATCATTCTACACAAGGATCCATTCCATTACCTTATTAGAATTATCACTATAGATCATAAACCCTTATACATTATAGGGTAGTGTAAGAACACATTTATTAAATATAATTCTCTTTAATTTCATGAAAATTTCTTCATATTCATATGTCTAAAAGAACTTGGCTCCATTTCATGCAACTTTGTTATTGGATTTGATAACCATGATAAATTTATAAAAAATAATTTATAGTATCCAACCAACCCAATTACACTACAAATTCTAGTAATTATGGTTGTTTTAGTACATTTTTTAATAACTTATGTCTACGTGAGATCCAAAATATACCCTTTCTTGAGATTACATGACTCGAGAATGAAAATTTCAATTACAAAAATTCACACAAGGTAAATTTTTCGTACAGATTTTCCTTCCACAAAGTCTTTACCACAATCCTCAAATAATATTTATAATTTTATATTATATTTTCATATATATGAATATTATCTATAAAAATAACAACAAAAATATTAGTGAAATCCTTAAAGAATCTATTCATTAGTTCTATTAAGATAAAGGGAGAATTGGTACGTCCAAATGGAATCACTATAAATCTATAATGACCATACATTGTATTGAAGGATTCCTGAGCTATATCCTCTTTCTGACCCTCAATTGATGATATCTATAAAAAAGTTAATTTTTTTAGAATCATTAAACTCCCAATTGTTGATAAAAAAGCATTTATACATGGTAGATGAAACTTGTTCTTGATAGTGTTCTTACTATATTTCTAATAATCAACGAAAAAATTCATAGAACACTCTTTATTCTTGAAACATATAATATGTGGACCCCAAGGAGACTCACTCGATCATATGAATCCCATTTATATATTCCTCCATATTTTCTTATTTAATTCATGCAACTCAATTGGGTCCATTCTATATGGTTCCATTGAAATTGGTGTATCACTAAATTTGAGTTACATTGAAAACTAAAATTCACAATTTAGGGGAGTACTAGGAAATTATTTAGGAAGTACAACAAAATATTCCCAAAAAATAGGAATATATTAAATTTTAAGTTTCTCCTTGACCATTTGAGATAAGTACCCCTCATGAATAGGTAGTAAGACCCATATAATGGAAGTAATTTCCATTAGAAGTTCATGTTCAACCTCACTCCAATATATAATCATAGGTTGATTCAGAATATCAAATTTGACTTCCATTTCTTAGTAATTGATATGGGTTCTAAATAAAGAGAGCCAATCCATGAAAAATATGGCATTAAATTCAACTATAGGTAGAATAACAGTAATTTTTGAAAGCACATTCTCTCAAAATTACACCAGATAAGAGAAATAAACTTGACATATGATCATCATACCATTAATTTTGTTCACAAGTAACTCAATATCTTACCATTTAGGTAAATACGTGTTACAGTTAGAAAATTTATCAGATATAAAATAGTAATTAGAACCTAAATAAAATATGAAATTTATAGTTATAGAGTGAATGATAAGTGTTCCTTTTACTACTTCTTTCTTATGACCCACTTTATCCATTGTGATTGTATAAGCCTTCTCTTTTTTCCATTAACTTAAGAGGTCATCGAGGATTATTATCCACATTAGCCCTTGGATTAGGGAATTTATGTTCATAATTCAAAAACTCCTTACATCTGAAGCATTAAAGTGTGAATGGTTCATTAGTATAAATCTTATTACCCATTATTTCACTGATTAGCCACTTCTTCTCCTCTGAACGATCAAGATCTCAATGATTATGCCTCAAACATTTGAAAAATTATCTCATTAATTTTAGGAAATTACCTAAGTGATTCTTCTAGAATTTTTTTAATGTCTATCATTGAAGATTATTCCCTTCATATGAAAAACCATTAGAGTTCCTCTGAAACTCCATCTTATTTTTATCATTAAAACTATTAGAATAAGAGTTTCGAGCTTCCATTTTTACCTTTAGTGAACATCAAACAATCTCTTCATATCTTGAAAAGTATCTTATGGAAAATTACATTTGATGAATTGGTTTACAAACAATAAATTATGTATCAATATTACTTTATAGATTGATGATAAAATTTGAAGAATACCTTTAATGTATTTTAATGTTTTATTCATAGGTACTAAAGGATTCATCATCTTTTTTACTTCAATTATATAAGGTACCTCTCCATTTTCTTATAAATAATCTTGAGAAAGTACTTATTGAGAAATAACATCTTAAAATCCACCAATTCCATAGAGTTTATTTCTTTATCTTGCATCATGTTCATGATAATATTCTACCATTAATCATATTCTCCTTTTAAGATATAGAATACTAAATTAAGATTCTCATGGTCTAAGAATTGGAGAATGGAAAATATATTTTACATCACATTGATCTGTTTTTAATACATTATTAGATTAGAAGACCTGCAAAAAGAAGGTGGATGTTTCCCCATAAAGTAATAAATGGAGTTCCCCCCCTCCTTGGTGGGTTCTAAAGTTCATTGTGATTCACAACATTATTCATTGCTTGAGAAAATTGGGTAAGCATTTCTCTATTATTTTTAATTCCATATTCTATTCCAATTGGTTTCTCATGAGTATAGTTATTTCATTTTCCTTCACATTCATTTATAACACGATTACTCCTGTTTCCATCCATTTAAATAATGGTAACATAAGTTATTGAGAAACAATAATCAGAGTGAGAAGTTATGTAATAAGAAAATCATTCATTAGATGTCCTAAATTATGACACCTTTTTATAAACACATAAAACACAAGGTTATTCCATTGGTATTTCACAAAATTTATCTAATATATATATATAAAATAACTAAAATCTACCTTGATACCAACTATTGTGATACAAGAAATTATTACAAAAATATTAAATCATTTTAGAAGAATATTCAATCCATCTCACAATAATACATACTCGAGGGTTAAAAAGGTTTATTGTCTTTGGAGAATAGATAAATAAAAAACTTATTTTCATGAAATACCTTAAATATATCCCATTACATTATTTTCATATAGTACCTTTCCATGATTAGAAAACATAATATCATTATTCATGAGCTGGGGAAAGTGAAAACCTAAGAAAGGGTGAAATTAGATGCTCAGTATGGGTAAACATGAGAGATATTGGTCAATGAAATTATGAAAGAATAAGATAAGCATATGGGTATGATAAAATTATCATAACTTACAAAAATAATCCATAATTATTGAAAATCATAAATCATGATTCATGGAGTAAATCTTTTAGCCTAACATATGACATTTGTCTAATCATGAAGCAAGTATCTTATACAATAGATAATAACATAAGAATATAACATATGAATGTAGCACAAGACCTAACTTAAGAAATCATATCATTATTAACATTTAAAAAAACCAAAAGGACCACTCATCATGTCAAGTACTTGAAATTGGGTCTTTGTAAAAAAATTATGGATAAGAAAATAGGTCCACACATAAAATTTTGAACATATCATAATTTGAATAGGTTCATGCTTAATTTTTTGAGCATGAAATCAAGTCTACACATAACATAGTTATCCCATGAGATATAAAAATTCAACCAATGAATTATTGTAACATATAATTCTAAGACCACACATCACCTAATGAAAATCATACATTAGTATTCCAAAAGATCATAAAAGCATTAATCATTTCATCCAAACTTAATTAACCAATGAGAATGAAATGAGTTTCATGAAATCATTCTTAAAACATCATCATCATAATCAATCCATAAGAAGAAATTGAATTGTGTAATAAGAGAATATCCCCAATGAAGCATAAAAATCCTTATTGTATGTTGACATATATGAAAAATATCTTTTATAAAGGCATTTAAAATATTCTTTGATAATCAAGAGAAAAAATCCATGTTATTTTGGTAACATATAAAAACTATTTTTACCTAAAAAATTAGAATAGTATTTTCTTTGTAAAAAATTTCAAACATATAAAGTAAGATTCATGATAAGTAAATGACATGATGTTAGGAAAACACATTTATAATATTTTTATTAAAATAAAACATTCCCTTCACACTTTTTGTGAAAGGTTAAAAGTGAGAATTATTGAAAACATTTGAAAATATTCTGTTTAATCATTTGTAAATAAAGTAAAAGTTATAAAAATTAAAAATTTTCAAACATTTATGTTTTAATACAAACATATGTAAAACAATTTGACGTACAAGGACATTAAGGAGAAAGACTCCCAACCAAAAAAGAAGAAATATAGTTGGCTTTTCTTAAAAATATTTTCTCGATCTTTTTAAATATAAAAGAGAGTATAATGAATGAAAACATGGAAACTACAAAAATAAAAATATTTAAATGAAATATTTAGATTTTCAAATATAATTATCATATAATTTACCTCATTTTAAATCTAACATAGACAGTACAAAAATGAAATGAGATTATAATATAAACTCTTGCCTTAAGTCCTGACTTTCTTTATACACATTCTTAAGGTCCTGTATAATAAATTTATATATATTATAAATCAACCAGAAACACATTATAACTTATATTACTATATATAATTCTATTATAATATTTAAATACCCATCTAATAAAAATTCTTAATTGAAATATTTATTTGGGAGAAAACTCTTGCATTTTTCATGCATGTTTATATTCAGCAGTTCCATCCCTTAAACCTTGGTCATGTTTCATCATATCAAAAATCTAAACCATTTTATAAGTATCATATTTAGTCATTATATACACTTTTATAACTATTCATATAAACTAGTTCTGAAAAATGAATTACATCACTTTGTGGAAACAATAGTTCTTACGTACACATGAGTGATGTTTTCATTTTCAAACAAATGGAAAGAAAGAAAGGTAAATAAAAACATATATTTATAGGATCATAATAATATTATAAATATAATATATATTAACTATATCTTTACTTATTACCTACCTTGTTAAAAGAAAATAAAAAATGCATCTCCTCGTGGAGGTGGTAGTCCACACGTACTCATGAGTGATGTTATAATTTTCCGATGGATGAGAAGTGTAAGGACCTATAATTTTAGATCATTTATATTAATAAAATCCTTAATATATTATTCCAAACACAGCATTGAACTAATGTGACACCCAACCAAAACAAAATGCAACATATTAAAATTTCATGAATAATCTAATTATTAGTAGAAAAAAAGATAATAATAAAATAAAATGATTATATAATTTTATTTTTCTTTAATATTTTTAAAAAATATTCCATTTGAAGAACCATTTAAGAAAAGGGTATTTTATATTACCTTAAAAAATTAAATTGATCAAATTTAAACTTTTAATATAATAGGTAATTTTTATAACTTAAACTATTATTTTAATATTCAATTATTGAAAATTTATATGAAATAATTTTAAAGACAGTTGAAGTTCAAGAAAAAAAATTTCAATAAAAATAGTATTTTTATGTTTCTAAATTTTTATAAATAAGAAAATATATAAATCACAAAATTTAAATTTGATAAAAACAAATTTAATTTTTAATTTATAATTATAAAATTAGCTTAAGGTTAATTTTTGATATTTTTTCTAAAAAATATATATTAAGTTAAATACTGAAAAATACAACTTTTACAAATAATAATATTTTTATGAAATTATTAGTATATATGTAAGAATTAAAAATTCATAAAACCTTTTCATAAGATAAAATATTTATTTAATTCATTTTAAATTTAATATTTTAAAATTAAATTTTATATATTATAAAAAGTTAAACAAATAAGATGTATTTGAAATATAGACTTATTATTTCTAGATTATATAATAAGTACCACTTAGTTTTTTGGGAATAAATGATAAATTACCTAGGTAAAAACTATATTCCATGGTGAAAACCAAAATGGTAAAAATCCTAAAAATGTAAAGGACCTAACACTTTAAAAAATGTTTTTAATTCCGTTTTTGAGTTTTTTATAAACATTATGTCTTCCCCACTAAATTATTTCTAATATTGGGAGTTGATTTACTTGAAAGAGACTTCCTATTATTGATATTTTTTGGATATTTACAAAAATGCCACCCCTTTTCACTTATATAAGGGGATCACCTCTCCTAACATAAAATAACACCAAAACCACATGATTTTGGCCAAAAATATACCTAGAAAACTCTTAAAAATTATTAACCATCTTCAACATGTTCTGGTTTTGTCAAAATACTAACCCTCAATGGATTAACCCCCTCCTAAAAGGATATAATTCAAGTAGTGACGTATACATTTTTAAGTGCTTCTTTCTCATTTCTATTTATTTATGTGAATTCATTCATCCAAAAATTTAACTACAACATCGTAAAATAATATCAATAGCATAATTATTATATTGGTATATTATTATAATTATGGTATAAACATTAACCACATTTCTTATTATTCTATCAAGAAATACAAAATCGTTAACCGTGGGTTGTGCGAACTACTACCTCCTCAAAGTAATGTGATTTTTTTACTTAAAAACCATACATGGATGATACTAATAGGATGTTTAATATATAACTATGATATTTATTACATATTTTAGTTTCTAAAATAATAAACCATATCACACCTTTCTCCCGTTCTATAGAAAATTAAATAATTGTCCATGCATAAATGTGAACTACTACCTCTATGGAATGCTTGATTTCTATTTTTATTTTCATAACCTCCTTACATGGATGGTAAATATAATGATTTTAATTGATAAATATGTTTTTATGAAATTATTAAGGTTCTATAAAGGAAAATTTTAGAACCTATTAATAATACGATTAATAAAAAACTATGGTAAATCAACCGCCCAAAAGTGGATTCTAAAAGAAAAAATGATTTCTTAATATTATGTAATGACTTATTATAGGTTATATTCATCTAATAATTCATCCCAATTTTACATATCACTCTAATAAACTCAAAATCATATCATTATTCTTCTGGTTTAAGGATATTACAACTAAATCACTTCATAATCATCTAATAAATATGTTATGTTCTTGTTTGGGTTGTTTTGACTACCAAATTGAACAATGATATAAATATATATCATGGATGAATCTGGGAATATAATATATATTAATATTTTGTAGAAAAAATTATATAATTATTTTTTATGGAATAGTAATATAATAATGTACCTCATTATTTAATAAAAACACCTTCATTCTCTAAGAATCATCGAAAAAAGCTCATCGTTGAATTTATCATTAATTATCATAACCAAAAATCTCATTAATGAATTTATAAATTTGTAAAATATCATAAGATACCAATTAAAATTCCCTATATTATCTAGTAATTATTGAATTTTGGATTAAAATGAAGAACAATAGCACTATTATGAAACACATTCAAAACAATCAAGATTAATCACACCTAGTATTGAAAATAGATAATAAATAAATAATATACATAAAGGTAATAATAGTAAATTAATTTTATAAAAATATATATACATGAATATAGTTTTTAATCAGTTATTAACATGGTTATTTTTTAAGGGAGGTTATAGTGTGATCAACTAAGTATGAATTCATGGTAAGGGTTTCTTAGCTTAGATTTTCACCCCTTGAGACATATTCCTTAATATAATCCATGTTTTATTTGTAATGGTGTATACAGTTCACATTTAATATATTGTATCATAATTATCTTATAATTCATGATATTTAAAATTTAATTCTATGTTCTTTCTTACATGGGTTTTTGACTAAAAAATCTACAAAATTTTTAAGGGTTTCATCGACTCAATTTATGATACATTGGGTCATAGTTTTTCTTACATGTATACAATTTGTAAAGATTTATTTAATCAAACCATTAGCCTATTTTTTATGAAATTTCCTATTTTTCTCTAGGGAAATTATTTTTTCACTATAAAGAACTAATTCTTTGATAATTTTTTTTCCAAAATAACAGTTCAATGTTTGTAAGAATAACTCCCATTCTTACTAATGAATCTTTTCTTCCATATCCATGATATCATTACTACCTATGTTCCCCTCTATTTTAGGGGAAATATAATATGGATTATTTTATATGGTTGTTATAATTATATTTACCCTTTTTAAAAATGGAAATTTAATACTCTTTTTTATGAAGTGGTATTTCCAATAAAGTTTTTCAAAATATTTAAAAGGGTTTTCAATATTTTCAAAATATTTTTTTTAATCTTACACTCCACATTTTTTGGATAACATTTATGTGTTTTAAAGGTTATTTTATTTTGACCTTTTAATTTTTTTTCAAAATTATTCTCTTTTCCTTCAATTTTTTTGAAATTAATTTTAACTTCATATTTTATTATTATGTTTTAAAATTTTTTTTGTAAACTTTTTTACTTTCAATTATATTTAACCTCCAATGTTTATCTTTCATAAAGTGATATTTTTATCACCCTCTATATGTTATTATGACATGATACCTTTTAGAAAATGAGATTTTTTTTATATCATATGATTTCTTAAGTTCATGATATGTGATATTTTTGAATGGTTTAAGAAACTAATTTTTTCATGGGTTCTTTATTATATGATTAATGTTTATTTTCAAAATGAAGCACATATATAAGGATTACTAATGGATGTGGTCCTATATAGACCTAAAATAAATTAGCTAGGGATTTATATCTCATGGGAAAAGGATGTAAAGTGTAAACATTTTTTTTGTTCACAACATGAATCATGTGCACATTATTTGTTCACAATATAAAGTGTGTGCATTTTTTTGTAAACAACATACAATCTGGTCATTTTTTATTCATAATAAATAGTCTGGGAATGTTATTTTTTCATATCATAAAGCATGAACATTTTATTTTTTCACAATATTATAATTTTCCTAAGATTATGTTTTCTCCAAAGTTCTTTTTTATTTTATGTTTCAGGGGAATGTTATATTTCCAAGACATATACATGTGATTATTCACTCATGGATCATGACTGTTGAATCATGTATCTAAAATATTTTAATTCATATATTATGATATTTAAAGCCTTATTCCTAGATTTATGATCCCTAATTTATTGGGTATATGTTTATTATATATCATAATTACACACATATTCTCATCGTATGATCACTTAAGATATTTTATTGTTAACACTTATGTTTACCCTTACTATGTATCTGAGATCACCCCTTTATTATCTTTATATCCACTTGGTTATAAAGATATGAAAAGTATGAAATGAATATAAGAGTTTCTTTTATGGATATTATTTGGGTGATGTATAAGATTCATTATGGATTAAGATGTTTTATATATAGTAAGGAAAATATCCAATTGATATAAAGAACACATGTTTAGTTATTTGATTTCTTTTCCCAATTATCTAAAACTCTAAACATAAAAAGTATTAGGAATATATTATTACAAATTATTTTATTTAAGTCATGTAAATTGATGGCCACATCTATAGGATTCTGTATTTGGTATTATAGGAGGGTTTAGATAGCTTTGGATATAGGATTCTATTATTTGATGATAAATTGGGAGTTAGAAATATCATCAATAGTTGATATGTTAAGGTATATTGTAATTTCAAATTTATAGATAACCATATTGATCAGTTAAAGTAATATTTTAGTTATTCTCATAAGAGAACTTTAGTAAAAAATTTATTGATAATTCTAAAGGATAAGTTTAAAGGATAAAATCTTCAAATTTTGAAAAAGTAGACATTTCTTGGTTCTCCTAGAAATAATATACCTATATAGATAATAAAAGTGGTTGAAGGCTCTAACATATATTTAATTAGGGGTAATAACCCGAAAAAGGTTGTATTAGGTAATAACACAATAGTCACTTGGTGCATGATAGAGAGGCCTAACTGTACACCAGGTTTGACAGTCCCATGGGATATGATTTGGTTAATCACAATCTCTTTATAATACATTATGAAGGATTTATTTCTTAATTACTTTATAGTATTTTGTTAAGAGGTGTGAGAGAATACAAATTAGCCCAGATAGAACCAATAGAGTTATAGTATGACCCATGTTTACATTGTTGAAATGAAAAGTATACAAGGATGGAATAATGGTTTCATTATAGAATATTTAGTTTTCATATTAATATGACAATTTACTCTGATTTTATTGGATATTATCATAATAAGTTTAATTTTAGTAAATTGTTTAAATAGGATCATGAAAATGAATCAGATAAAGGTATGTATCAAGAAACTATTATGTCTTATACCAAAGAAAGGTAGAATATTTAAATGGTTAATAATATTAATATATTATTATTATGATAAAAAATGTGATTATATTAGTCTTATCTAAGGAAGTTAGGTTGATATCTTAATAGAAATTAAATCTTGATACTCTTAGATATTTTCATTAGTGATTGATATTTATCAATGATATTATTGTACATTATAAATGTTATGAGTACTATATGAAACCTATAAGGATAATTCATTAGTAGTTTTTCATCAATGACATAGAAAAATATAAATAATAGTTTCAATATCATTGAAAATTTATTTTATGAAAATGTTATATTTTTTGGGATAACTATTACTGAGAACATTATTGAGGTATGAACAACTATTAGGTTTAATATATGCTCGAGTTTGTGGTAATAAAGGGTTGATTGATTATGAGAAAAGTGAGATAGATAGTATAGATAACCTTGGAGTTTATTATATATTTAATAAAAAAGTGATCCATGATAATTTTGGTGATATATATCTCATTTTGATATTATGATTTATATTGACTATTTATGAATTAATAAACTAGTTATTAATCAATTTTAGGCTTAAATATAGAGTTAATTTTTTATGGAATATATGATTTATCAATGTCTTAATATATTTCAGATTCAAGGTGATTATTGAAAGGTTTGTAAAGGAGGATATATGATTAGGGTATATAAATACATGGGTATATAATTATATGAATGATTAATATTTTTTAAGGAAAGATATATAATTTGGTATAGCCAAAGAGAGTAAGGTAGATGTCAAATTATAAGTGATATCATGAAAGATGGATATGTTAAGATTACCCTCACCTAATTTTATTAGTCAGTTTTAATTAAAATTGCAAGGTCTTAATTAATATAATAAGGATAGAATGTAACCACTCGAAATTTTGGATCCTTTAAGTTAATACTATCTTCAATAGCCCGATTCATACACAAAATTGTCCCAATGCAACACTCAACCCAAAAAAATTATGACATATTAAAATTACATAATGAATATAATCATCAGTAGATAAAAAATAATAATCAATTAAAATAATTACATACTTTTTTTCTTTAATATTTCAAAAAATAATGTCTTTCGAAGAACCATTTAAAAAAGGGGTCTAGTATATTATCTAAATAAATCAAATGAAATGAATTAAAAGGATTATTATAATAGGTAATATTTATATCTTAAACTATTATTTCTTGATTTAATTATTTAGAAATTTATATGAAATAATATTAAATACAATTTATGTTTAAGAAGTCATTTTTTCAATGAAAAGAGTTTTTCTGACAACAAACCCGTACCCAAGGGGTATAGGCTCCTGATTGGCATCCAAAATACCCATGATAAAATCTAGGTAGGGGAGGAATTACTGAGTTACTATAGCATCACTATAGCAAGTTACTGTAGTAGTGACATAAATATAGTAGTAGTGACACTATAGCGGTGGAGGGTATTTTAGTAGGTACTATAGTGGTGGCGATACTATACCAGGCACTGTAGCATCCCGATTAATGTAGAAGTACTATTCACTGAAGGGCCATTTGGGCTAAAAATGGGCTTTTGGGCCTCGTATTCAGACCACTGGGTCTTAGGCCTTTAGGCTATGTAATAGTTATCTCCCTACTCATTTAGAAAGAGGTATGTTATTTAATAATGAAAATGATGCTTCGAACCAAACCCTTAAAAAAATAAAAATAGTTTTCCTTTATATTTTAAATTTTTAATTCAAAAAACAAAGATAAAATTTTTCTAATTTTAATTTTTTAAAAAGAATATCAATTTTGAACTTAGAATGAAAATATTAACTTAGGGTAAATTTATATATTTTTTCCAAAAATATTTTTTTAAACAGGTCAAGGAAAACCCCTCTTTATTGAACAATGTAAACACCTCTTCATTTATTGGTAGAGGGGAGTCCCATTACATTACCATTGGCCCTAGGACAAAAAATTCCCAATGAACTTTTTCTGATGGAACAACAATCATGAATCCCATAGAACGCACGTGCAGTCCTTTCACTGCCTATTTTTTTTAGCTGACATGAGCTATCTGGCCCATGAAACACCGACCCATGACTATTATAGTGCCGCGTACACAATATTAAGACACCAAAAGCTATCCACAATCAGTTTTGTTGATTCATCCCCAGAATTCGACCACTATCACCAAACCAAGAACCCACTATGAAGCTAACAACTGACATCACCATGCTAATATCATCACACTGCCATAATCCTTCATCAAACCCATCATCATTGGTCATATCCAATCCAACCCAAGCATCCACAAAAAACATTGAACTGCATCAACGCAGATATAAAAATTGTGGAGAAAAAACCAACATTGAAATTTGGGGCCAAATTCATTGAAATTAGGGTTTTATCCCTTGCCTTTTGGATACATAATACACCTTATATCTATTCCACTATAAGTTCATCAACAATGATTTTTTCTAAAAAGATTTATTCTTTGGTAAATAGTGAAAATACTATTTTTACAAATAAAATGAATTTTATGAAATTTTTATTTCATAAATATTATTTTGAAATTCATGAAAAATTTTTATAAAACAAAATATATATATTATAAGTGGATATATAAATTTAAAATTATTTTTTTATATTTAAAAACATATATTTTTCATTTTATAACTTATGTTTTATTTCAAAAAAATCGTTTTCAAAACATTATACATTTAGTATCTTAATATTTATTTTTATCCATTCTAAAAAAATAAATAAATTAAAATGGATTTCAAATTTATAAAAATTATTTCAAAATTATATAATAAATATCAATTTATTTTTTTACACAAAGGATAAATTACCTTGGTAAAAACTAGTTACCCTAGTAAAAAAATAATAAAGGTAAAAATGAGTTACCTTAGTGGTAAAGGGATTAACATATTTAAAAAAGTTTTTAATTGTGTTTATGAGTTTTTTTTGTACTTATATATTCTACACTCTATTATTTATCATTTTTTGTGCCACTTTCTTTGAGAGTGACATCAAATTATTGAATTTTTTTAGGTATCTACAAAAATTTCATCCCTTTTCAATTATAAAAGGGGTTATCCTCTCCTAATTTATCATCACAGCATAACCCCCTATGTTCAGACAAAATTATATTAAATCCTATCCTAAAAATTCATATCCACCTTTAAAAAGTTTTGATCTTCTCAAAAGACCATCCCTCAAAGGCTTAACCCCCTTTTTAAGTAGTGAGGTATAAATTTATAACCATTTCTTTCTCATTTACACTTCTTTATGTTCACTCCTTATTCCATAACTTCAGTTACACCATTTTAAAATAATAAAACCAATATCATTAGTATAATAGTATGTTATTATAATTATATTACAATAATTAACGACCTTTTTCTATTTTTTTAAGAAAAAAGTAACTGTTAATCGTGCGTTGTGCGGACAACCACCTCCAGGAAGTAACATGATCATTTTTCTACACAACCATACATGGATGATCTTAATATAAAAATTAATATATTATTATGAAATTTAAAACATATTTTAAATTCTTAAATGATAAATTATATCACTCCTCTTCCCCGTTCTATGGGAAACAAAATTATCATCCATGAGTATGTGTGGATTACCACCTATATAAAATGATTGTTTTCTATTTTTATTTTCTCCACTACCTTACATAGATTGTCATGATAATGAGTTTAAATGATAAATATTTTTTCAAAAATTTTATTAAGGTTCTGTAAAGTTAAATTGGACATCCTATTCACAATACGATCAATAACAACCATGGTAAATTCAACCATCCACAAGAGCATTATAAAAGAAAAAAAATGATTTCTTTGTATAATGTAATAATATCATATAGTTTATATTATTATTATAATTATTTAAAAATATGATATATGACAATAATAATTACTAAATAAGTTCATTATTATTCTGGTATAATGATATTACAACTAAATCACTTCATAACCATCAAATTATTATGGTTTTTTATTATTTGGATTGATTTAACCAACTACTTGAACAATGATATAAATTCATATCCTGGATGACTATGGGTATTTAATTTCTGATAATATATGATATAAATAAGTAAATAATTAGTTTTTTTGGTTCTATAATACTAATGTAAAAAAATTAACTTGTGATTTAAGAAGAGACCCATTGTCCTCTAAGAGTCGTCAAAATAATATCATCACTGAATTCATTATTAATGATCATAACTAAAACTCTCATAAAATGAAATTATAAAAATATAAAATATTATAAAACATAAATTTTTGTACCTTTTATTATCTAATAATGATGAAATTTTTGAGAATACTAAATACCAACACCTCTATTACGCAACCAATTCAATAAGATCATGATTACTCACACCTGATATTGAAAATAAATAATAAATAACTAACATACATGTAGGTAATAATTGTTCATAAATTTTATAAAAGGTTATATACATGAATAAGGTTCATAAATAGGTGATTAAGATGTTTATTTTCTTTATAAACGAGGTTATAGTTCAATCGACTAAGAATAAATTCAATGTAAGGTTTTATTATCTCAGATTTATTGGAATAGTGGGTTCCCTAGAATGAAATTGAACAATACTTTTGATTATCATACCACGTAAACAATTAATTATACATGATTTACACTTACTATAATAATGTTGATATTTTTTCTTCCACTATTTAAATGGTAATTTCCATAGATTATTTTTCATATAAAAAGGTTATAACAGTTAACTTGCTATGATGAAGACCTCGAGATACTATGAAATTAATCTTAAATATATTCCATATGGTATTGATACATCATATTTACTGAACATAATTGATGTCTGAATATCTGGTGCTAGGGGATCATAAGCATTGAAACTTCTTATCCTAATTTTTTCACTCTGTGATATCTTGTGCATGAGATCATGAGAGAAAACCAACCAATAGAAACGCCAAATATTTTAGGTGTAATTGGTTGTTTCTATCTATGAACATGTGTATTATTCTACTAAATTGAGATGATTATCAATGTGTACCATTTTATCATGTACATCGATGCAATGAAAAACCATGAAATTAAAGTCATGGTGAGGTAGATTATGTTGGTTGCATCATTGATGGTATGGCACTGGTTGAATGGTCAATATATAATTTGTTTCTTATGAGTTGAGGAAGTGATATCTCAAGCCTAGTTGATTTAGATGTTAGTAACATCATAAATCATTTTCCAATGTATTTGATGGTTAGTCCATCAAGTTAGATAAAAAAATAATATATCATGAATGAATAATGAAACAAGTGTGCATCATGACTTATGAGATGTCACGAGACAAAGAGATTATATTACATTGTCTATGTTTGTAGGATGGTTATCAATTCTATGACTTTTAATTATCTTTTTAGAGGATTTAATAGGTTTCTAGACTTCTCTCTTGGTCTGTGAATAATATTCACAACTATCAAGATAAGGTCCTAGAGGGTCACACATAATAGTATATTCAAGGATCTTCCCTACTCTGATGAATAGGTATATAGAAAATTTTGGACACCACCATGGGGTCCGAGAGTTTTCCAAGTATTAATGATCATTGAAAAATAAATAAATTCATTAATATTCATGTATAGAATAATTGGGTTTAATTTATTTATAAAATTATTCACATGGTATTAATTGAAAACATGGGAAAATATTATACGAACGATGTTATTTTAATATTCAAGTTTCATTTAATATTGTTGGAATTTTGAGTCAATTTATTGAGTCAGGTCTATCAATTAATATATTTATTATATATTAAAAGTATGTGATAAAAATATAAATGACATTATGATGTAGTTAGTTCGTTATATTGTGTTATTTACTTCCTATTTAGTTAGCTTTTTATTTCTGGGGTCTGGGGAACCCTGTCTAGGTATTTGAGACTCCTATTAAATAAGAAGAAGAAAAACCTCATTCCAATCACTATCCATTCTAATGTAATGATGTATTATCTCTCCTCTCACATCCTATAGAGAGAAATACTCCCTCTGAGTGACCGATCGAAGAACGCCTTTGACAGATTGAAGGTATGACATTGTTGTGATCATTGTAGTGTTGAAGGAATCCTCATAACTCTGTGCTTGCACCTGGAATATGAAGATAAGAATCCGTACTAATTCTTGGAGCATGTGTGGATGATATAGAGGGGTTTGGATTTAGATCCTTCCAGCAACAATCACCGATGACTAGCTATAGTCTAACGTACCACTGAATATAATGAGGTACTCATTTATTTATTTCTAAGCTTATTAAATTCACGTGAGATCCTAAAAACACTACCAATGCTCATATTGCTAGAGAAGACGTAGTTTCATAATTCTAGTGATGATTTTTTTTTAAATTTTTGTCCCTCTGACTTTAACTACACGTCCCGGTACCTGTAATTTGTGTTATAATTATCATGTGAATTTATTTATCCAATAAAAAATTATTTTTCATTACATTAATAAAAGGGATTTTAATTCAGCCCTAAAAAAATTGTGTGTTGATCTAATATTGGATGACCAATTTACGACTATCTGAAAATTTTAATACAAATCATAATCAGTTTTGTGTGTATTAATTTAAAACACACACACACAAATGATAATTTTACCTGAAATAGTATGTGGAAATAATTCCCTTTGAACCGTAGTATCCTGACCAGAACCTAGTGGCTAGAATAGTGTTCTCCAGTGACTCCTTTATTCCACCGGTACGTGGAATTTAGTTAAAAAAAAATAAATCATAAAAAAATTAATTTCAATAGGATTTTAACGATTTTAAAAAATAGCCTAAACTGAGAAGGGGTCAAAGATGGAAAAGAATCTTTCATTGAATGAATTAAAAAACTAAAAAAGGTTTTTCCATTAGCCTTTAGAAAATTTTAAAGAGAAAAAAATGGAATGTTTTTTCTTAGGGCGACGATTCAAGGGTCAATAGTCTGTAGAAGCACAATTTAATAATATACAAGAATTTAAAATTTCTAAAACCTTCCCTAGGAATCCATTGGTTCACTACTGCCCAGCCTATCTAGTACTTCCACCATGCTTAGTTAACCCTGTTGGATTGACCTCCCATTCTGGTGCACTCCACCGCCTAGTTAAGGCCGCCACCACCTCTCAACGGCAGTCATCGCCACCCCATCAACTTACTTTGAGAGTTTCTTCCCCCTAAAAACCTCAAATCCCATTCACAGCCATTATCTAACCCACAAAGCATGAAACCACATATCACCCCACCCTTCATTACCAAGTATACCCATAAAACAACACTCCTGGATAGCTGCGAGCTCTAGTTGCTGATGCTACACAATTTCCAACCTCGTGTGCACCACGTTCGACCACTGGGTTCCCTTAATCCATGATAACTACCACTAATTAACCCCACCACATTGTTCTTGGTCTCAACCATATCCAGGTCATGACCTCTTATAATTCCTCACCTTCTATGATCGAGACTGAAATCATAACACATCCCTCTTGTCAGACCGATCTCTTCACCATTGCCACTAGTCCCCTATGCCAACCAGCCCCTAGATTCCATTGTTATACACTTACTTAATTTTTAAAGAAAATATTTCATGAATATATTATTGATAATAAAATAAATAATTTCCTCACATTTTTTTAAAATATGTTTATGTTGGTCAGAGTGGATACTCAAGAGGGGGATGAATTGAGTTCCAATTAAAATTTCTGTTAAAAAGATTTCTATTAAAATACCCCAATTTAAAAACTAAGTTAAACTGTATTGAATTTATACAGATTGTAAATGTTCAGGTAGTTTCTTAAATATTGATTAGGTCTCAGTTAATTTAATCAGAATATCAAATTATCTTTTGAAACTAACTTACTGGTTCACAATAAGTACAAACACTTGATAGTTCAATATTAGAGTTACTCTAAAACATATTTATATTTAATTTACTTAGCAGCAGAATATTCAAAATTGGTTTTAACAAAGATAATAAGAAAAAAAATATGTAAAACAAGAGGTTAAGTCTCAAGCTGAGACTTATTCCTCTCAAACAGTTTTTATAAACTATGATCCACACCCTAGATCAAGGTTTCAAAACAGTACTCAAACTGTTCAGGTCCACATACCTCTACCACAGTTCTACGCGGGAAAAACAAAAGCAAAAACTCTCAGGCTATCCAGGTTACACTTGAACTCTTCCAAAACTCACAGTGGGATACAAGAAGGTGAATAAGGTTTGGTGTGAGGATTTAGTATCCTCCAGTTCAGAATAAGAGTCAGTGTGTGTCTACGAAATAGACAGATACACACACACTGCTCAGAATGTTAAGAAAAGGGATACAATATAGGAAATAAAAGAGTTTAGAAAGATCTGTTTAATTGTAGATGAGCTCTGGACCCATTTTGATGTTGCAAATGGAAGTTATGTCCTTTCTAGTGAGGATGACTCAAAACAAAGTATCGTTGTTCTTCTTAGCTATAACTATTTAGACTTGTGCATATGATTCTCAGTAAGGCACAACTACTCATATTTTGTTTGTTCCAGGTGAAAGATCTGCTTCAAGCTCTCAAGGTTTTACAGGACTTCTTCAAGTTCTTCTTGTGTTCCCTAAGACTTTACACACGTGCACCTTCTTTCGTGTGCTTTTATCCTTTCATTTAGCTCTACTATTTTTACTGAAGATATTACTTTTTATTACTTGAGATCTGGAAAAAAGAATGATTACCTTTTTATAGGTATGAGGCACGATTTCCTGACATCCAACAACCAATATTAATTAATAATAGGTGCATTTAACTAAGCAAATATGACCGTTTGAATTAAAAGGGTTAGTAGAACATTCAAACAATTTTTATGACTATCGGTGAGTCATGAGATCTGCGAGTCACTTGAATCTGTATCGATATCGGTAGGTCATTTGATCAGCATCGATATCGGTAGGTCATTTGATCATCATCGGTATTGGTAGGCCATTTGATCAGCATCATTATTGGTAGGTCATTTGATCAGCATCGGTATCGGTAGGTCATTTGATCAGCATCGGTATTGGTAGGTCATTTGATCAACATCGGTATAACTGTTCTCATTGGTGCGACCGTTGTCATCGGTGTGACTATTCTCATCGGTGCGACAATTCTCATTGGTGTCACCATTCTCATCAGTGCGACCGTTATCATCAGTATGACCGTTCTCATTGGTGTGACTGTTCTCATCAGTTTAACTAACGGTGACTCATGAGAATAAAAAACGATGAGTCAAAAACATGAAATCCTCACAAAGTGTATGGTCAATCCAAAACACTCTCAGGTCAATAGTAAACCATAAATAATCATAGATAAACATATGTAGACATGATTAAACATATATAAATACATTTAGACAATATTTATGATTATTAAAATAACCATGTCATAGAGGGTCAACAATATCCCCCTTTTTGATAATCACAAATATGTGGCATAAATGAAGAGGGAGAAGGGGATATAACAATCAGTATGCTCCCCCTATATAAAAAATATATATAACCAAAGAAAAAAAAATAATCAGAGAATGCACCAGATCATAAACAAAGTGAGAGTATATCAACATAGCATCAGATTACAGAGAGCTCCCTTTTACATATAAGGTAGTTTATCTATAATAGTCATTTCTCCCCCTATATATATATATATATATATATATATTATTTTCTCCCCTGTATCTATGTATTCATGTAGAAAATTAGGCATCATTTAAGCAGACATCATTTCTCCCCTTTTGGGATTAGCAAAAAGAATAAGAGAGTAGAGATAATAAAAAGAAGAAAGTTTGATTAAAACAACCACTCAAAAAGGTATAAAAAATACCCTATCAATAATGACAGGCATAGTTACTTCTTGGGGTGTAGAGGATATTTTACTTTTGTAGATGGAGGAATTTAGGGGCCAGAGGGTGGCTTGGTGGAATGTTGATCTGACCGGATGGAGAGAGGAGGTAGCACAGCTCGGGCTGGGAGCAGAGTGGGGGCTAGGGTCACTTGTTGTTGAGTAGAAGATTTTCCAGAAGGAATCTACTGAATGACCGACCTAATATTCGAGAGAGCCTAAGAAAATAATAGTTGACCAGGAGAAATATTGGATAGACTGAGAGGCTCAACAGTAGGGAAAACAATTGCATTAGCTTGCACATGAAGATACAGTTTGAGTAGATTGATAAAATCTTGAATTACTTCACCACCATATTTCATGGCCATCTCGAAATCATCTTTGTTCTACATAAAAATTTCAAGAGAGGGAGTAAAATATTTCAACTACTGGACCTGGGCTTTAAAATCTTGAGTGACTGGAGGAAGCCACAAATTCTCAGACAAGACTTTAAACTGATAGTTTAACTCATGCTTGGTATAGATTTTAGAAAAATAGTGATCCACTTTTTCTTTTATATCTTTCTGAGTCTTCATAACATCATATGAATACAGATTTACCATCTTGTGAATGTGATCACTATTTTTTTTCATTTTTTCAATGAGTCTAAATACAGAATCTTTCCAAGAGTTTCTAAATCTTCTTTTATAACATCTTTTAAAGCATTGATCTCATGGCCAGTAATCTTGGTCACTTTTGAGGAGCTAGCTTGAGCAAAAATCTGAGTTATCTCAGCCATCAACTTTCTCAAATCAGATTTCTTTAGGTGTTCAATCAAATTTCTCAAAACTTCCATCATGCCAGTGATGGATGATCTAAATTCACCTGACAGAGAAATTAAACCATTGCTTAAATCCTTGAGTGATTGATTTAGAGAGGTAATGTGCCTGCCAATCATCTCACCAATATTGCGCAGGTCTGGGTTAATAATACTTACCACTCTTTGCATTAAAGCATCCATTACAGCCTCAGATAAAGTCACAGGAGCAGGAGCTTTAGATAATTCCTATTTCACTATCTCTCTTACTGCGTGAAGCAACTCATATTTAAATCTATCCAAATCAGATTGAGAAACTGAAGAACCAGGTATTCCTACTATCACTTGCACATTCTCAACAACTGGTATAGCCTTAACTAAATGGCTTACCTTTTCAATATGTACTTCTTCTTCCTCTTCCTCTGAGTAATCCAAACCAAGAACTATAAAACTAGGGTGTTCCTCCCATGAAGCTTTACAAGAGGTATACTGAGGCTTTACAAAATCAGCTTTTCAAGAATATTTATGTGAGACTTCCTCACCTACATAAATCTCTACCTGCATTGTTCTTTTAGCCTCAGGAACAGCTTCTCCTTCAACTCGTTGTGGTTGTGGATCATCTTGGATCACATTTTTACCATCTACTGGTCGAGGAGCAACAACATAATCACCATCATCATCATTATTGCCATCATCATCATTGACATCATCATAATTTCTATCATCATCATTACCATCATTATCATAACCATCATTATTGACTGAAGTTTCATCGGTACTATCTTTGCTACTGGATTCATACTGATCAGAATCTGATTCCTCACTGTCAGCTTCTTCTTCTTCACCTAGAAGGGGTTCTGACTTAGGTAACTAAAGAGGTGGAATAGCTGGCCCAAATTCCATTCTTCTTTTCTTAGGACTTACAGTATCAAGATCACTTCTATCGTCAGGAGGTGACTCCGGTTCCTTTTCAGTATCCACATCATCATCAGCTTCAGCTTCCCATGTTCCCTTTTTACTGGACTCTCTAGTTTCCTTAGGAACTTCTGTTCCTTCTTCCTCATTAGAGTAGACCACTTCCTCATCAGGTTTTAAACTAGGATCTCTCACCCCCTTTGGTCTCTTAGAATGATTAGAATGATTAAAGGAGTCATACAACTTGTCTTCATCAGAAACCCATGACTTCTTCCATGGATTCCAATTAATTTTCATTATTTGAAGATATCCTTATTAATACAAAAGCTTCTACTTGATGAGATACACTCATCATCATCTTCAACATAGCCCAAAAACTTTAACATAGTAGATATTTTCTTAGAGTAGAACAAGGTTGTAGCTTTCTTGGAAGGCTTCACCATCTCAGTAATACGAAAAATAATATATCTATATAAGTTGATCTTCTCACCATTCAGCAATAAAAATAACAAGAAAAAATCTTGATACTTTACAGTATCAAAATCACCTTTTTGGGATAGATTTGATGCAGAATAAACTTAAACAAGATTCTACTTTCACCATCTAACTCAGCTGTTGTTATTCTTCTGGACTCAGACTTGCCGGTTAGCATCTCTATAGTATGCTCATAAGAAAAATATTCAGTGGTTGGAGGAATGTTACAAGAATAGTCTTCATATCTACCTTTATTAGGCACTCCCAAACACTCATCCCATTGATTTGAATAAAAAGATATCTTTTTCCATTTGACCACTGAAGATAGTCTTGCAGCTTCTGCTCCATCCAATACAATAGTTAAGTTCAGATAAAACTCATGCACAAGCTTTGGGTAGTAGAATCGGTTATTATTACAGAAACAGTCTTTCCATCCTTATATCTCCAATACTTTTAAAAGAGCAGACTTACTAGTTAACACCCATTCGAAACTCACTTCCTTTTCCACGGTGACCACCCGAGATTCCAACTCTGGGTTCACTGGCCTTTGAGTCGTGCTGCTAGATTCTCCTTGTTAGAGTTTCATAGGAGAGGAACCTTTAGAATCCTTTCTTTTACGCTTTTGATTTTCCATTTGGAGATTCTAGAAGTTTGATAGGTTGAAATGGTTCAAAAATATTCGGGATTCAGAAAAAAAGAGTTCGACGGGAGATGGAAGGTCAACAGTTTTTAGAGAAGGAAATAACCGCGTGTCATAAATTTTATCATTTAGGGTTACAGTAATAAAAAATAAGAACATTTAAGCAAAAAAACATCGTTTTGACAAATACTAACAGTTTCATAAACTGTAAAACTTAAATGGTAGAAAAGATCGGTTTCACTGATCGGTTTCACTAATCGGTTTCACTGATCGATTTCACTGATTGGTTTCACTGATCGGTTTCACTGATCGGTTTCATTGATCGGTTTCACTGATCGGTTTCACTGATCAGTTTCACTAATCGATCATACCTAACTCTTTCTTAATAAGATTTAACCTTTCTGAGCTCAAGGGTTTGGTGAAGATATCAGCTAATTGATGTTCAAAGTCAATAAATTCCAGAGAAATATCACCTTTTTGATAATGATCTCTCAAGAAGTGATGTCTGACATCAATGTGTTAGGTACTAGAGCGAGACACATGATTATTGTAGATATTAATTGCACTAGTGTTATCACAATTTATTGACACATGTCTAAAAAGATATCCACAGTCCAATAAAGTGTGTTTTATCCACATAATTTGTGCACAACAGCTACCAGAAGGAATTTATTCTGATTTAGCAGTGGACAATCATACCTCTATAATTGGTTTGATCAATTGGTTTCCCAGTTTCATCATCATCCAACTTACATGTGGTACTCATTGGTGTGTCACTTCCCTTAATACTATCCAAACCAAAACATTTTATAAGATCCTTTGTATATTTATTTTGATTTTAAATAATACCATATTTCTTTTGAAAAATTTGAAAACCAAGAAAATACTTGAGTTCTCCCATTAAACTCATTTCAAATTAATTTTGCATAATTTTTGAAAAGTTAGTACATAAAGAATTTTTAGTATATCCAAAGATAATATCATCAACATATATTTTTACAATCAAAATATCTTTAGAAATTCTTTTGATAAAGAGAGTTGGATCAGCAATCCATTTTGTAAAACATTTTGAAATAAGAAAATTGCTAAGTCTATCATACCAAGATCGTGGAGCTTGTTTCAAACCATATAAAGCTTTAGATAGATTAAAACCTCGATTTGGAAAATGAGGATTAGTAAACCCAGGTGGTTGTTCAAAAAAACATCTTCAATTATAAAACCATTTAGAAAAGCACTTTTAACATCGATTTGATATAACTTGAAATTAAAATGAGCAGCATAGGAAAGTAGAATCCTAATGGCTTCTAATCTAGCTACAGGTGCAAAGGTTTACTCATAATCTATTCCTCCCTCTTGACTATACCCTTGTGTAACTAGCCTTGCATTGTTTCTAACTATATTTCCAGACTCATCAACTTTGTTTCTAAAAACCCATTTAGTACCTATAGTCAAGGTGTTCTTAGGTATGTCAACTAATTCCCAAACTTTGTTTCTTTCAAATTGATTTAATTATTCTTGCGTAGACATTACCCAAAATTCATCATTTATTGCATCATTGATATTTTTAGGTTCTAACTGTGAAATAAAATATTGATGTTCAACTTGGTTTCTTAGAGAAGCTCTAGTCTGTGTCCCTCTATCAAGATTACCAACAACAACATCTAAAAGATGATTCTTTAGAATCCTAGTTGATCTAGTAAAGGTGGGACTAGAAATTTCAGGTTCTTCCCTAGATTCAGTTTATACAAAAACAGGTTCTGTAAAGTTTCCAGAACTGGATTTCTTTACAACAGATTCATTGATTTTATCATTAAGGTCGAGAATAGACAAATCTTCTTCAAGATTTTCAAGATAAGACTTAGGTTCATGTGGATGAGTTTCATAAAACTTTATGTGAACATATTCTTCCACACACTTGGTTATTTTATTGAAAACTCTATAGGATTTTCTAGTTATAGAGTATCCTAGAAAGATTCCTTCATCACTCTTGGAAGCAAACTTGTCAAGATTATCCTTTTTATTGAGAATAAAGACTTTGCAACCAAAAACTTTAAAGTAATTAACCTTAGGTTTCCTATGGTTCCACAACTCATAAGGGGTATTTTTAAGAACATGTATAATCAGGACTCTATTTATAATATAACAAGATGTGTTTACAGCTTCATCCCAAAAGTAAATAGGCAGGTCATAATCATTAAGCATAGTTCTTAAAATTTCTTGAAGGGTTCTGTTTCTTCTTTCTACTACACCATTCTACTGATGCATCCTAGGGGCAGAGAAATTGTGACTATAGCCATTGTGGGAGCAGTAGGATTCAAACTCATGATTTTCAAACTCACGACCATGATCACTTCTCATAGTCTTAATTTTAATTCCACTAAGGTTCTCTACAGACTTAGATTATTTAATAAAGTAAGAACAAACTTCAATTTTGTGAGATAAAAAGTATACCCAAGTATATATATAAAAGTCATATAATAAGACATAGACATAGTTCTTCCCATTTAAAATAGAAACTCTATAGGGTCCAAACAAATCCATGTGAACCAACTCGAGAGGTTGAGAAGTTGAAACTTTTTTCTTTGATTTAAAAGAAACTTTATGTTTCTTTCCCTTTTGATAAGGATTACAAACTTTATTATCTCGGAATTCAAGTTTAGGTAGGTCTCTAACTAAGTTCTTCCTAGTTAGTTTTCTAAGTGAATGAATATTGCAGTGTCCTAATCTTCTGTTCCATAGCCAAGAATCTTTATGAAAATCATTTAAACAAGTACTATTTTGTTTAGCCAAACAATTGAAATCAACAGCATAAACATTTTCATTTCTCAAAGAAGAAAATACTAAAAAAAATTTAGAATTAAAAATATTACATGAATCATTTTTAAATTTAACATTGAAACCATAATCACACAATTGAGAAATACTTAATAGATTATACTTAAGTCTATCAACAAATAAAACTTTTGAAATTGAAACTGAATCAGTGTTAACAATATGGCCTAAGCCAATGATCTTTCCTTTTCAGTTATCACCAAAGGTGACATAGCCTCCATCAACTTTGATTAAACTCTTGAAGCATGAGTAATATCCAGTCATATGCCTTAAACATCCACTGTCCAAGTACCATACATTCTTATGGGAACTTTTGAGGCAAGTTTCTTACAAAACAGGTTTAAACAGAAAATGATTTTGGTACCCAGATTTTATTAGGTCTAGATAGGTTAGCAAACAAAACTTTTGGTACCCAAATATGTCTAATGGGTCTCATAAAATCAATATATTGAAAGGATTTTGAAAGATAAACTTTATTTGATCTATATCCTTGTGAATAACTAGTTGAAGAATATGAATTTCCAAAACTAGAACTAGCAGCATTCTGTCCAGATTTAGGAATAAATCTATTTTTAGTAATCTTTCTCTATCCAGGCTGATAGCCTATACCAGTGGTATATTTTGGTTCCACTTGTTTACCTAAAATTTGAGTTAGAGTATTCTTTCCATTCGTGAATTTCTCTAAGTCCTTCCTTAATTTCTCATTAGACAATTTCAGATCAGTATTTTCCTTAAGTAATTGAGCATTATTTTCCTTTTTCTAAATCAAGTGCAGATTTAACAGAGCTGGTCAAAGCATGCTGTTTCTTCAAGGTCTTATACTTGTACTTCAATTCACTACAGGTTTCTTCTAGCATATTACAATATTCGAACAACTCTTCACTTGTCATATTTTCAGATTCATAATCAGAATCAACTACAGAATAATATGAATTTAAAGCAGGAGTATCTAATGTCACCTCAGATGTGTTTTCCATAAAACACATGTTATCTTTTCAAGATTTCTCATCCTGGGTAGAATCAAAATCACTTGAATTATCTTCTAAAGAACTCCAAGTTTCTTTCATATATTTCTTGTACTTATTGTCCTTGTAATCATGTTTCTTCTTGAACTTTAATTTTGGAAATTCTGCTTTCACATGTCCTTTCCTTTTTCATTCATAATAGACAATTTCATCACTCTTATCAGACTTTTTAAAATCCTTCTTCCAATGACCTTTGTTGTCATATTTTACTTTATAATTTGGTTTTCTGAAGAATTTCTTATTCCTGTAGAACTTCTTAAATCTACTGGCTATTAGAACCATTTCAGCATCACTATCAGAATCTGAACTTTCACTTGTTGAGCTTTCAGTAGGTATGTGAACTTTTTCTTTATCCTTGCTCTTTAAGGACATATATTTAAATGCTACTAACTTCTTCCTTGGTTCATCATCTTCTTCCTTATTTACTTTAATTTCTTCTTCATACATCATAAGCTTACCAACAGGTAAAGCACCAATATCACATGATTATCTAATTGAAACAAATGTGCCTCTACATTTTTCTAGTAAACATCTTAATATCCTCATGATCTGTTCATTTTCAGGAATAAATTTTCCAAGTGAGCTCATCATGTTGACGATCTCATTGAACCTGATATATATGTCATAAATAGGTTCATCATGCTTCATTTTAAAATTATCATACTTAATAGTATAGGTATTCAATCTCATTTCCTTAACATTGGTTGTTCCTTCATGGGAAATAGCCAAGGTGTCCCAAATTTCATAAGAAATTTTACAAGAAGATATGTGATTAAATTCTTCATCACCTAAAGCACAGTATAAAACATTCATTGCTTTATAGTTATTATTGTATGCAATTTTAGTAGGTTCATACAAAGTAGTTCTTTCAGTTTTGGAGTCTTATACTAAGTCTCTATCAGAGTCCAGATGTAAAATCCCATACTCTCTAAATGACTTTTCATTTTCAGTTTCCACTGGGCATAATTTGTACCATTAAAGAAAGGCGACCTGTTGGTAGCAGAACCTTCTAATCTATTATCCATAATTAGATTTTAGAAAATATATTTAAAGAGATAAAATTTATAACTAACATAAATTTAATATCTTTAAGATAAAACTAAAATCACAGTTTAAAAATAGAGTATTTGGAAATAAAAATCCTCTGATACCAAATGTCGGTCGGAGTGGATACTCAAGAGGGGGTGAATTGAGTTCCAATTAAAATTTCTATTAAAAATATTTCTATTAAAATCCCCCAGTTTAAAAACTAAGTTAAATTTTAGTGAATTTATATAGATTGTAAATTTTCAAGTAGTTTCTCAAAGATTGATTAGGTCTCAGTTAATTTAATCAGAAGATCAAATTAGCTTTTGAAACTAACTTACTGGTTCACAATAAGAACAAAAACTTTCTAGTTCAACTATCAGAGTTAATCTAAAATAGATTTATATTTAAATTACTTAGCAGCAGAATATTAAAAATAGGTTTTAACAAAGATAAGAAGCACAAAAATTTCTAAAACAAGAGGTTCAATCTCAAGCTGAGACTTAGTCCTCTCAAATAGTTTATATAAACTATGATACACACCCTAGATTGAGGTTTCACAATAGTACTCAGACTATTCAGGTCCACAGACCTCAACCACAGTTCTATATAAAAAAAAGAAATAGCTCTTAGGGTGTCCAGGCCACACTTAACCTCTTCCACAACTCACAGTGGGATATAAGAAGGTGAAGAATGTTTGGTGTGAGGATTTAATATCCTCCAGTTCAGCTCATAAGTAAGTGTGTGTCTAAGAAATATACTGATAGACACACACTACTCAGAATGTTAAGAAAAGGGATACCGTAGAGGAAATAAAAGAGTTTAGAAAGAAATATTTAATTGCAGATGACCTCTGGACTCGTTTTGATGTTGCAGATGGAAGTTAAGTCCTTTCTGGTGAGGATGACTCAAAACATAGTATCGTTGTTCTTCTCAGCTACAACTATTTAGACTTGTGCATATGATTCTCAATAAGGTACAATTACTCGTCTTTTTTTTGTTCCAGGTGAAATATCTACTTCAAGCTCTCAGGGTTTTACAGGAGTTCTTCAAGTTCTTCTTGTGTTCCTTGGGACTTTACACACATTCACCTTCTTTCATGTGTTTTTCTCCTTTCGTTCAGCTCTACTTTTTTTTTTCTGCATATCTTCCTTTTTATTCCTTGAGATATGGAAAAAATAATGATTAACTTTTTACAGGTATGCGGTACAGTTTCTTAACATCCAACAACCAACATTAATTAATAGCAGGTGAATTTAACTAAGAAAATATTACCATTGGAATTAAAAGGGTTAGTAGAACATTAAAAATTTTTTTATGACTATCAGTGAGTCATGAGACCGGTGATTCACTTGAATCTACATCGGTATCGGTAGGTCATTTGATTAGCATCGGTATTAGTAGGTCATTTGATCAGTATCAGTATAGGTAGGTCATTTGATCAACATCTGTATCGGTAGCTCATTTGATCATAATCGGTATGACTATTCTCATTGGTGCGACCATTGTCATCGGTGCAACCCTTCGCATTGGTGTGACTTTTCTCATTGGTGTGACTGTTCTCATCGGTGTAACCGTTCTCATCGGTGCTACCGTTCTCATCGATGCAACCATTCTCATCGGTGCGACCGTTCTCATCCGTTTAACTAATGATGACTCATGATAATAACAAAAGGTGAGTTAAAAACATAAAATCCTCACAAAGTGTCTGGTCAATCCAGAACACTCTCAAGTCAATAGTAAACCATAAATAATCATAGATAAACATATGTAGACATGATTAAACATATATAAACACATTTATATAAGATTTATGATTATTAAAATAACCTTCTGATAGAGGGCTCAACATTTTATTTATAGAATATTCGGGACTAGATAATTCATTTTCAAATTTTATGAAAATTCCAGTTTTTACCCTTTAAATTACAATATTTTTTAGTCATAAATATTTTTCTCTAGATTATTTTAAATTTGAAAATTTTAAATTATTTTATCACTTATTTTTCTACATATTTCATTCAGAATGTCTAAGATAGATCATGTATTTGGTTGTAGTAAATGGGAAATCAAGTTAAAGATGGACTGGACTTGCCATATTGGACACCACTTCACCATTTGGGACATATTTGCTACATGTGGGCTTGGATTAGGATAAAATTTGGTCATAATACATAGGATAAAATGAAAAAAATACTTCTGGAAGGATAGTTGGTTCACACATTTTGGTGGTTAAAAATACATTACATATTGAATTAAAAAATTTGTCCAAATTTTTTATTCACACTTAAAAAGTCTTGAAAACCTATCCCCCTCACTCTATAAATGCATGTTTTTATCATTTATATGGGGTTTGATATGGATTAAAAAGTCCAGGACATAGTATAAGTGGTTAAAATACAATTATCCAAGCATTGTAAGAGGAATATCTCTTTAAGCAAGGATCCCTTCATTGAGCCTTCTTATTCTTCTTCACGTTGTAACATTTTTATTAGCATAATAAAATTCTTAGTTTATATTCCAATTATTCTATTTTGTTAAATTTTATTTTTCTTTAATTATATTATTTGGTATAGAAATCATGAGTTTAAATGTTATTGGTTTATACCCTTTATAAACCATTACACATGAAAATTTTTTCTACGATGACTACACCACCCATGGATGTGTAGTTTTTCTTAGTAGTCGTTCTAATTCCCACCTCATTAAATTATTTGTTTTGAATCAATGAAATAATATAACTAACATAATATGATCTACAAATTTACCTCTTAACTAAAAATATACCAAGAAATAAATTGAACAATTAACACAAAACATGTGAGGCCGAGCGATGTGTGAATTGTGAGAGCATGATTTTAATCAGTAAAAAAACATAAAATATATTTTTAGAGTTAAAATATAATCCATAACTCAATTAATAGTTACTTATTATATTGATATAAACCCTAATTGACCCCTAAAAATAATATTGAATTATAATGATAGTCATAGCAGGGTTCTACAATTTCTTGTTTCGAAGATAGCCTCGTGTTTAATTCATTTCATCTTTGTTGTTGAGGTAAATTCTCATAGGGTTCATGGATTAAAAAATTAGGGGATCATAATTAAGTGAAAATTTAATTTTAATGATAATTATGAATAATTATGGTATTAGGTAGAGTTATATCGATTATGACTTCTTAAAATATTTTCTAAAAAAATATTCTCATTGTGTTTTATCAATCAAGTTTCAAAAAGAAAAAAACAAGAAAACACAATTTTATTACAACATGAATATTCTATTTTTATAAATATTAAGAAACTCGAAAATTTTAATTAGTGTGTTTATTTTCATTTATTTTATTTTCAAACAACCATTATTATGTTGTTTTAATTACTTCCTCATTTGAGATATGAACTTGGTCAACCACTTTGTTGCACCTAAAATTACCCAAAAAGAACAGATCATTTGAGAGATCCCATGACCCCAAATTTAAAATTGACACCATTTTCAAGGAGTTATGTACTTTATTAAACCAATTAGAGGTAATTTTTTAATTTTAATTTCATTATCTTCCTATCTTCTTTGTTACTTCTTTCATATTTGTTGATTTTTATTCATTTATAATTATTTTTTTGGATCACCAACTCAAATTTATTTTTGGTTTATTATGGTCCATTATTCTCCATTTACATTTTATATTTACTTGATTTAGGAAATAAACTAATCCCAAGGATACATTATATCTTGAACCTGATATTGAACTCATCCTTAGGGTTCAAATCAGATAATCTTAGTCTAAGGGAACTTTCAACATTCACCGAGTTGGGGAATTCTTATATTACAGGAAAATTGAAATGGGAAGAAATTATAAATCAAAATTAAAAATAAAACAATTTCTATAAATAATATCCATGAATTTACTATAACCATTTCATAATTTTTTTCACCAGACATTAAAAATCAACAAAATATTATTTTATACCCAAACCTTGAATTAGACTTTGAATTAAAATATAAATTTGATGCAACATCTTCCAAAATTTTATAACTAATCTCGGGAGGATCCCAAAAAATATCTATATGAATTTAATGTTGTTTTATCAACACTAAAATTAAGAAATTTCTATAAAGATCAAATCAACCTAAGAGCATTCCCATTCTCACTTGATGGAACTATAAAAGATGAGTTGTATTATTTACAATCTGAAGATGTAAAATGTTGGAATGAATTGAAATGTATTTTCTTATATAATTTTTATCTATAATAAAGGATAAATTCCATTCAAAAATAGATCTTAGTAATCAATAATTCTCAAGGATAGTCAATGTATGAGTATTAGTAGTGATTTAAGTAGTTTTGTGAAAGATTCCCACATCACAAAATCAGTGAGAAAATATTCATCCAATACTTCTAAGAAGGCCTCAAACCAAATTAGAGGAGTATGGTGGATGTAGAAATTAGAGGGGACATCTATTGAAAAAACACCAATAGATGCATATGCATTTATTGAAAAGATGGAACAAAATGCTCAACAAATTGGTGATCAAGATACACAACATGTTAGAGGAGTATGTCAGGTAAGTCCATATTTTCTTGAATATCATTTAATTTCTAGAAAGTTGGATGAATTAAATAATATGGAGAGACTGATTTTATTGGATCAAAATATATCCCACCACAATCATATGAGGCCTTTAAGAATTATCAAAAAAACAAACCACCCAAATGACTATTTCCCCCAATTACAAGAGATAGAGGAATGTATAACCATATTCATTTGGAGACCATATCAGTAGAAACAACAACCACATCCCAATAATAAGTATGATTAATTTTCACCAATATAAAACCAAGGTGGTAAATTTCAATAATACATGATTTATGTCTCTAGATAACAAAAAATTATCCCTTTTTAATAAAACTTCCAGCAGCCTCTGCTCGACTAATAGTGTTTTCAACAGTCCCAAAGGATATTCGAAGCCCAAGCATCAACAAATAAAAAAAGTGAATTATAAACCAAAGGTAGATTCTAATACTGATTAAATTTTAAAAAACTTATTCTTAATCAATAGAATGAGATGATGATAAAAGGTTTAGATTTGAGTGAGTTGAAGTCACAGATGATTCAAATTGTGATCTCGCTCCATGAAATGGTAAGAACTCCAGAAATATTTATTCCCAACCTAATCCAAATCCCAAGGAAAATTTCAATTCAATCACATTTATATTTGGGAAGAAAATGACTGATACATCTACACTAATCATTCCACCTAGATTCATGTCAACCCTCGAGAATCCCCATTCAAGACAAACTGATGAACATCCCATGGACAAAGAAATTGATAAGAAAAATATTGAATATGTTCCTTCTAAACCCCTTCTATTTACAAAATAAAGTTTTAAAAATCAATAATATGGATGAATAGGTGATAAAAAAATATTTTTTAGACACATTCATGTGTGTTGAGATCAACATCCCTCTACTTGAAGCAATCCATAAAATTTCAATGTATGCTATGTTTTTAAAAAGACTATATAAAAATAGAAGAGGGTAAAAGGAAATGATCAGATAAAACTTGGGAGGAATTTATATACACTCATCACACCAACCTTGGAGATGCCTACAATGTGGAAATACCACATGACATTAACTATTCCATAAACAATAGAGGAGTTTCATTTATATTATGATTTATGTGATTTGGGTTCCTCCATTAAGGTCACGACTCACTCTATTTTATGTTCCTTACAGGATGGAAATCTGAAGCTGATAAGGGTGGTGGTGAAAATGGATAATATATCCACAACATACCTGATGGGATTCCTCAAGGATGTCCTTGTTTCGGTAACAAACATGATCCATCATATGGATTTTTATAATGATGAATATGGAGGATGATCAGGTAAGTTATCATGCTCCCATAATTCTTGGTAGAACCTTCATAAAAACATGATATACAATTATAAATTTCAATGAAGTTACAATTTATATAGAGTTCGGAGATGAGATCATACAATTTAATATTTTAGACTCCATAAAGTACCCGTCAGAGGACCATTATACTTTCTTTAACTCCAATTCTGACCCATCTTGTAATGAATCTCCAAAATTTGATTTTCAATATTTTCTAAATGGGAATCATTCCATTATTAGAAAAATATTGATTATTTTTTCTATTTTTATGCTATAAATAATTTCACACTTTTTTCTCATGATGAAACCACACCCATTTCTGATACTCTTGTGGATTCTTTTTCTAATTCTGAGCATTAAATTTTCAATTATGACATGTCTATTAATTTTTTAGATTGATTTGATACATGATAATGATTATGTATATTCATACCCCAACATTTATTATGCACATATACCTATTCCCACATCATTTACATCAATATAGAATCCACCCAAACTAGAGTTTAAACCATTTCCCCCAGATTTGAAATATTTATACCTATTGAATAATGAAAAATTAATTATTTTTAGTTCTAATAATCCCATACCTAAAAAAGAAAAACACATTTAAGTATTTTAAGGGAAAATATTAGGGACATTTGGTGCACTTTATCATACATACTAGGTATTATCCCCTCTATATTCACGCAAAGGATTCTTTTAGAGGATGGGAACAAATCAGTTAGGCAACCATAAAGGAGACTTAACCCCACACTATTATAAGTTTTAAAAAAAGTGGTGGAAAATTTTATTGAGGTAGATGTCATTTACACCATTTCTTTATCTCAATGGGTCAACACTTTCTAGTTTGTACACAAGAAAACCAATTTCACTATTGTAAAGAATGTAAATGGTGAGTTAGTTCTGGTGATAGTAAAAAAATATTTTATGAGTGTGCATAGATTATAGGAAACTAAATCTATATAATCATAAGGGTCATTTCATAGTTACATTCATTGAATGGATGCTTGAGAGACTTATTGGTAGGATACACAATTGGTTCTTGGATGGTTTATCTTGCTCTTTTCAGGTTCCCATTACAGTAGAGGGCCATGAGAAGATGACATTCACTTATATATTTGGTAAATTTACTTATTTAAGGATACCATTTGGACTTTGTAAAACCCCAGATACCTTCCAGAGATGCATGGTATGTATAATTTTTTATTTACCCAAGACAAGCATTGAGATATTGAGGGATGATTTTACTATGTATGGTTCCTAATTTTGTGTGTGTATCTTGAGTTTGGGTATTTTTCTATATCACTACATTTTGAAAAATATGGTTTTGAACTTTGATAAATGTCATTTCGTGGTAGAAAATGGAATTTTACGAGGTCATGTACTTTCAAAACATATAATTGAGGGTGATAGATCTAAGTTAGAAATAATTTAATCATTTCCATATCTTATATATGCTCATGTTCATGATGTTCGATCATTCTCTAGAAATGATTGTTTTTATCGACACTTAATCATAGATTTCAGTATGACTACTCTACCCTTATCTCGACTGCTTCAAAAAGATATTGACTTATTTTTTAATGATTCATTTAGGGTATCATTTTATGAGCAAAATAATAGTCTCACCACACCCTTGATCATAGAAATCCCTTGGTGGGACCTCCCATTTTAGATTTTGTTTGATGTTTAAAACATAATAGTTGGAGTAGTCTTATCATAGATAGTGTTATGGAGGTCCCATGTGATTTCTTCTGTATCGATGACTTTGGATTCATCCCAAGAAAATTAGACCAAAATAGAAAATGATTTTATTACTGTTATATTTACTTTAAAAATATTTCTCTCTTATTTAATGGAATTTAAAGTGGTTGTTTTCTTTAATCATGTAGCTTTGAGGTACTTCCTAAGGAAGCCATATGAAAATCCATGACTTATTTTTTGGATTCTCATTATTCAAGAGTTTTACATCGAGATAAGGGATAAGAAGGGGCTAGGGAACATGATGGTTGACCACATGAGTAGTATCACTCACATGTTGGAGCATGATACTCCATACCAAGTACCACTTCAGGGAATATTCTTCAATGAGAATATCTATGTCATCTCAGGTACACATCCTTGTTTTTAAGATTTAGTGAATTACTTTTTTTCCTTTGAAATTACTAAAAACTAATGAAACGCCAAGTTGAGAAATTTATGAGTGAATATAGGTTTTATGTATGGGATTAACCATACCTTTGGTACATTTTCTTGTGACCAATTCATTAGGAGGTGTTTTCCCCATCATGATCTTGAGTCTACTTTTCATTTTTGTCATAAACATTATTATAGTGGACTCTTTCGACCCCAAAGGATGGATATATAGGTATTATCCTATAGAATATATTTTCCTACATTGTTTCATGATGAACATGTATTGTTTGTGTAATGATATCATTTCCAACACATTGGAAACATTCTAAGGAGACAATAGATTCCCCATTAACCCATTTTATTTTGTGATATTTTTCATGTATGGGGAATAAATTTTATGGGTTAGTTTCCAAGATAATTTGGATTAATGTACATTATTGTCATTGTTGATTATGTTACTAAATAGGTGGAGTATAATTCCACCATAAATGATGATTCTCATGTTTTAGTCAATTTTGTAAAGGAATGTATTTTATGTAGGTTTGGAATACTAAAGGCCATCATCAGTGACTAAGGGTCACAATTTTGAAATTTTGATTTTGATTCCATCTTGTGAAAGTGTGGGGAGACTCATAAAACTTATAATTAATACCACCCCCAAAAAAATGTCCAGGATGAGGTTTAAAATTGAAAATTGAATTTTTTTTGGAAAAAAACATACAATTAAATATAATGGATTAGATAAATCTCTTGGATGATTTTATATGGGATTATAAGAAAAAAAATTCAAAACTCCCATTGGTATATCCCCCTTTAAGATCATTTTTGGGAAATAATTTCATCTTCACATGGAGGCCAAGAAACTGGAATATTGGGCTATAAAGAAATGCAACATGGATTTATCCTAAGATAGAGATCAAAGTAAGATACAATTTTAAAAAATTCAGGAGATTCTATTTTCATCATATGAGAACTCAAGGATCTATAAGGAAATATCAAAAGTATCTCATGGTAGAAGGATCCAAAAGGGAGTTTCATGAGGGTAAAAAATTCATTCTATAAAGTTCACGACTAAATATGATGCTCAATAAGTTGTGTTCTAGATTATTAGGTCCATAGATTGTATCTAATTATTTCCCATATGGTGAAGTAAAGATCACACAATAAGAAATGGGGAGGAGTTTTACAGTCAATATGTAATGTTTGAAACAATAAATTTAGGGACTTCCCACTCATGCTATTGATTTTATCGTACTTCATGACCCCATAATCACTTGATAATATCATTTTTGTACCTAACCCTTTCACATTAGGTTATTTTTCCTATTTATGATTCAACATTTCATGTGTATTTATCATTTGGTAGGATCACATTGTGGAAAATTTAATATTTTAAGTCTAGGGGAGGTGGAAAATTTTGAGGTAGTTATTCAGTATTTTCATTTGTTTGTTTTGTGAGTGTTTTCTATTAATTAAAAAAACAGAAAAATATAGAAAAAATAACAATAAAAAAATCATATGACATGATAAATTATATGTGGACCATATTGAAATTGCATGATTTCAAAATTTATTAGTATCATGATAATAATGAACATGATTTCATCATTAATGTTTGAATTTTATAAAAATAAGAGTCATTGTTGATATCATTGGTTGTGTAATTATAAATTTTTTTAGATTTTGACACCATTATTTTTTATATTTGTTCATGGTAAATTGTGTCATTGATTTCCCCACACAATATTTCACACAATAATTACTTTTGAAAATTTTCTACTCAATTTACAATATATCCATGTTAGGTAAAATAAGAATTTTATATCATATCAATGGTCGATCCATACATTTATTTCTCTTCTAATCAGTTTCATTACTATACCGAATTGACCTCTTCATGTGTACCTGTTATCCAAAAGTTTTACCCCCTAAAAAAATAAAAAATCAAAAAAAAAATCAAAAAAATCTTAAGAAAAAATGGAGTGATAAAATAAATAATAAATTAGGATATCTAGGTCGAGAGATTAAGGTTTGAGTTTTAGGAATTATTAAGTGAGCGGGTCTTGAAATTGGATTAAAAAGGAATGTAAAAAAGGGTTGGTGGAATTAAACTATTTAAGAAGAAATGTTTTACATAACCTGAATATATTAAATAAGGGGTGACGATGTGAGCTTGAAATGGTTGACACACACACACATAGAGAATTAATGAGATAGTAGGCCTATAACTTGTTTCACTATGATTAGTATCATTAATCTCACTATATTATTTTTCAAATAAATTAATGAGGAAATGAATTTCAAATTTACTGAGATTGACTCTTGATGAGATTATTACTTTTCCTATATTTCCATTTTGGATAGGGAAATACGAACATGCATATCTTGTCAAAATTTTCTATAATACAAGACATGCTATTTTTCTATAGAGTGGAAAAGGGTAAGTGTGGGGGAGTTTATAAAACACATTTTTATTGAATATTTTATTAGTAAAAAAATAAATAATTTCTTCACACCATGTCAAATATGTTTATTTATAGAATATTTGGGATTTGATCATTTATTTTCAAATTTAATGAAAATTATTATTTTAACCCTTGCATGTAAAATATTTTATTTTAGTTATAAATATTTTTATATAGATTATTTGGACCTGAAAGTTTTTAAAATAATTCTTCACCAGATTTTCTACAACTGTAATTTATATTATCCAATCTCAATCATGTGTTTGGTTGGAGTAAATGGGTCATGAAATCAAAGTTGGACTTGAATCTCAAAATTGGACACCACTTTACTATTTGGGCCATATATTCTAAATATGATCTTAAATTGAGCTAAAATTTGTAAAAAAATTGATAACCAAATTCCTCAAAAAACTACTTTTGGAAGGATAACTAGTTCATGTATTTTGGAGATCAAAAAAGTTATTGTAATTAGAATTAAAATATTTGGATTAATTTCCCATTAACACTTGAAAATTCATTAAAACCTATCCTCCCCTCCACTATATAAATTAATGTTCTATTTATTTGGATGGGTTTGATGTGACTTAAGAATTTGAGGTAATAGGAGAAGTGGTTCCAATCCAAGAAAAGGATATATCTTGAAGCGAGGATCCGTTCATCAAAGTCTTATTATTTTTCTTTTTCATGTTATAATGTTTTTGTTTTCATAATAAAATTATTAGTTTCTCCACTAATTCTACTATATTGTTAAACTTTATTCTTATTTAATTAATTATTTTAGATGGAAATCAAGAGTTGAAACATGATTTGGTTATACTCTTTCTAAACATTTTCACATGAAAAACATTTCTACGATGATTACACTTCCCATGGAATAATATTTTTTATTATTAATCAAAATAATTCTCACCTTCTTTACTTATTGTGGATGAATTAGCTAATATAATTCAAATAATATGATCAATGAATTGAGTTTTTAGCATAAAAAAACTAAGAAAGAAATTATAAAATTAACACAAAACACACGAGGTCGAGTGATGTGTGAATTGTGAGAGTGTGATCTTAATCAGTAGAACAAAACAACACATGATCAATTTGTAGAGTTATAATATAATCCTTAAAATCAATTCATACTTACTTACAGTATAAATGTAGAACCTAATTCACCATGTACTATACGATAACCTTGGAACGACAATCAAATTAGGGTTATTAGATTTCATGTTCTGAAGTTAGACTAGGGTTTAATTTATTTCAACTTGTGATTGAGGTAAATACTAAAAGGGTTTAGGTAATTAGTTGTATTTTAATTTTAATGATAATGATTAATAATTAAGTGAAGAGGAAGAGTTAGATCAATAACACCTTCTAAAAATATTTTTTAAAAAAGTCACTCCTTGTGTTTTATCAATCAAGTTTCAAAAATAAAAATAAAAATAAAAATACAATATTCTTCTAGAATACTTGTTATTGTTTTATAAACATTAAACAACCTACCATAATTTTATTTAGTGTGTTTATTTTATTTTATTTCATTTTTAAAGTAACTTTAATATGTTGTTTTAATTACTTCATCCTTTGAGAGATGACCTTGGTTAGCCACTTTGATGCACCTAAAATACCCAAAAACCATAAATAATTTGTAGTCACCTAGAAAAACTCCTTTCACCCACTGCATGTGAACCCCTTTCCAAGGTACCCCTACCCAGTTCAACTAACCCATATACTTTTTTTGGGTATTTTTCAGACTGAATCGCCCAACAATGGGCCTGGATGGGTCTTCTTAAGAAGGAATGGGTCATGGTGAGTTTTCCTAGACCAGAACAACCATACATGGGGCCTGTTTGGCCCCAAATGGTCCTGTGTGGGATCTGCCTGACCCACACTAGACCTGCGTTGGGTTTCAGGGCTTGAATTTTTTTAATATATCTAATATATCAATTATTTGATATTTTGATTATAAAAAAAATATAATTTTTATATTCAGAATAATTAATATAATTTTGAGTCTAATATTAAATTATGTAATTAATTTAGTTTTGGAATTAAAATTAAATCAGTAATTGGTCTTAATTGAATTGAATTATTTAAATTTAAATAATTCATTTCATTTATTAAATTATCTCATACTTAAATTTATTGAATTTTATTTTTTATTGTGATTTTAATTTACATGCATGAAATAAGGAAGGAAATAGGGGGATCAGTGGCCCTTACTTCTCTTGGGATCTTCTCTCCCATATCTCTCAGTGAATTATGGGGTTCCCCTTGAATCCTCTTTAATCCCCACTTCATTCTACTTTCCCATCCTCCCTGGTTCCATCTTTTTCTTTGTTTTTTATTGTGTGGTGTTCTTCAACCAAATCTTATGACTCCCTCCTCCTCTACCATTTTTGTCCCCCTATTGTATTCGACCCTATCTAGGTCTAGTATGATGGTTCTAAATGTGAATTGGGATGGTGAGGGTGGAGTACTCTTATGGGGTATTGGTTGATCTTATGTTTCTATGGGTTTTGTTCTTTCTTCGTCGCCGTGCCTTAGACCACCCTTGATCCCTTATTCTCTTGATTATTGATCCATCACGTCAGATCCCATTTTTATCTAGAATGGTGGATCTCTTGGGGGATTGGGATGGTGTATATGTTGTTATTTTTTGTGCTCTCATGTGTGTGTTTCGTGTTTTTTGTAAGTCATTCTTGGATTTCTCTATGTATTTTGTTCTCTCCTCCTTTTAGTTTGTTATTGATCTAGGGTTTCTTCCCTTTTCTCTCAGTTCTTATGCTTTATTGTTTTGGTTTTGCTGGTCCTTTCCATTTGATCATGGCTAGTTTGGCCCCAAATTTCTTCCTCTATAAACTTGATTCTTGACCCTTTGTTTTTGGACTCCATCTCAATCTGGCGCAGAGGCTCTCTTGGTGGATTGAGAGGTGTTTATCAAGTGTCTAATGTTAGTGTAGAAGCCATGACCTACGTGGGTGTTTCTTTTTCCATTTGTGATATTCCTTTCCTTTATTGTGGTGTTTTTTGGTTCCTTTATTAGTGATCTTGGTGGGTTTTTTGTCTCATTATCTCAACTATTTTACTGATTACAACTATTGGTGTAGATAGGTGGTTGGGGTTTGTGTGAGGTTAGATCAGCTCGATGTCTAATAAAGTCATCAACGAACACTATTGGAGATTTTATTTTTCTGGTTTTGGTTATGTTTTTTTTGATTTCTAGTGGTGGATGTCAGTGAATAGGATGATTGTGACAATGAAGACTGGTTTTTGGTGAAATTTATTGTAGTTTGAAGTGGTGGATGTCAATGTCGAGATGATGGTGATGTCACGTGATGATGGAAATTATGTGTGGAAAAGACGTGACTTACCTCAATGTAGGGTTCTGTGGGAAAATCATAGGATTTGTGGGATTTTCGATGATGATGGTCTCTATTTGAAATTTTAAATGGGGTGCGGGATAACAGTTGTGGTAGAGTGATGATGATTCTATTTAAATATTTTGAAATTTGAAATATATAATGGTAAATGTGTTTTTGTGAGGGTGTGACTTGATGCTGTAGTGAATGTTTTTTAATGTTCCCACATAACCTTAAAGTGATTTTTTAATAAAAAAAAATGGATTATGAGGAATTTAACCACAGTGTAGTCTTTAGTATATATTGTGCATGTTTGGTTTTAATTAATTATTTATTAAAATTATGTGTGATGTTTTTAATAATCAGTCAATTTTTATTGATGATCTTCACATGATCATTTTTAGTCAATATGTATAAGATCTTATATGTCCATCATTATTTGTATGTATATTGTGCTTCCCAAGACCCTCTTGCATATATGAGAGTATCGATGTACTTTTGATAATGACCCTGTAAGTCATAGACCATGCCATGTCCAGGTGACATCCAAATGATAAGTAGACATACTAGACCAGGAATGATGTACATAATGAGTCAAGAAATGACTTAGGTATGATACACCTTGGCCATGGTTGATCAAATTGAGTTTAAATGGATTAACCATTATTAGAAACTCAACACCAGTTATGTAATTTTATTTAATTTATGAATTTGTTTATTATTTTATGTATTTGAATGTCTACGGGAAACACATAAAATAATTAACAAAAAAAATGCATAAAGAGTCAATGAATGCATTATATTAATGAATGTTCAATTATGAGTATGAAACATAGTATGAACATATTTAATTGAAAAATAATTACATTCATTGAGAAATACAAAAACCATCAAAGAAATATTAAGTCAAAAATGCCTTCCATTATTTGAATTTGAACAAAACTAGGTGTTTGAGGTGCTCGTCTACCATAGTTGAGGGAGCATCCTACTACTGGGGAGTTTTTATGAGATTGATGGGTTGAATTTACTAATAATGATAACAAAAAGTATCCATATCTAGATCATTTATTCTTTAGAGTAAAGTGTTGGGTAAATAAATTTTTTGATTTTAGAAGATGGGACATCATTAGACAAATCAAGGATCCATGAGTTAATGTGGTTGACATATTAAACACCTCCCTTGGACTATATGAGTAGTGGCATAACCATAGTTTGTTTAATATGATGAGTGGTTTCAAGGATTATTTCCACCATAATACTCATGCGATATATTATTCCAATTCTAGTATAGAGAGTTGATAAAGTTTGATAAAATAGTATGAGACATTTAATAATTTAATTAGTTTAATAAGTAATTTATAACTCAGTAATCAAGATAAAAGTACCAACCTGCTATATTTTTTTAGAAAATGGAAGTCAATACCATATATACACTAAAATATCTATTGGAAAGTGAAAATGTTCAAACCAGAATATGTTTCCAAAGAGTAGTACAAGAACTTGAAAAAAGTACTATGACATAAGAAATTCAAGGTGTTGTCCCTAATACCTGTTATTCCTATTATGTGAGGGTGAGAAATATTCTTATAGTAGACTCATGTATGATGCATCTAATGGTTATTTCATAATGTTATGATCAACCTATGATGTGAGTTATCGATAAAACATTGTTACACAAATTTTTTTACATGTTGTATAATCTCTGAGAATCTTGTGAGGAGAATGTGAAGAGAGATATGAATGGGTGATCATTACACTAGACATGTTTAAAATTGAAAGATGGATCATGTTTTTTTTTCAATAAAACCCATTATTTTATCATTTTCACTCATATTAACCAATTTTTTTAAGACTACAAAAAAGAGTAGTATGGATAAAATGATCCATTACCTTTTGGGTAAGGTTCACCAAGAAATAAAAACTTAAAAAAATATTAATCATTAGTTCTTATAGAGAACAAGTTGAAAGGAAAGTCGAAAAGGTCAATGGAAAGTGTGACATAAAATGCATATTCATAATATCCTTTAAATAAAATTTCTATTAAATAGGTGGTTATTTTGTTCGTATATCATATAATAAATCTATAAAGTTTTAATTTCATTGAATTGAATTGAATAAGCAAGTGGTGGATTATTATTTAAGTAAATTAATGAATTCTTTGTAATGACTCTATAAAAAATTTTGGGTATTGAATGAAACATGGCTATCACATATGTGTATTTGAATATATTGACCAGGTAAGTATAGAAACTTTACAAGAATTAAGATGTGTTCTTTAAGTGTCTAAAAGGGGTGATTCATAAGTCAATTTTAAGAAGTAAAAAACTTATATATTTCCATGTTTGTTGATTCTAGTTGAACTTTTGTTGAGTATTACCAAAACATTTATCTCACATGTACTTCAAATAAAAGGTGACATTATTCCAGTTCAAGAATGATTGTTTCTTGTGGTGTTTAATACTCAACCAATAGTCCAATAATTCTTAAATCATTGGAAATACCAAATGAATATAAAATTTTAGACTCAACAATACCCAGTTATGGAAAGATAATAAATTTTCAAGAAAAACTAAGCAGTTTTCTTGGATATGACTAGTATGGTTTTATACTCATCAGATTTAAAGACATTAGGCATTATCAACACACTTATTTAATTACTTTTGAAAAAAATAAACCTTTAGAAATAAAGGTGATCCACAAATCTTTCAAAATTAGTTTATCTAGAGAGTGTAAACTATTCAAAGGGTAAGTTAGTGGTAAATATACTTCATTAGATTCCTTCAAGTGTTTATTAAGGAATGTGAATGTGAAGCATGGTATATTCATGGCCAGAAGATATGACTTGCTTTAAGCCAATGTGTTGAAGAAGAATATCTTGACCAAGTATTCATTGATCAATATAATGTTTCATGGATTAATTCTTAAACACAAATTACCTTATCCACATAAAATCTATTATTTTAGTAAGGAGGATCAATGATGAGTCTTGAATACAAACGTTAATTAAGATAATGAATTGTGAAGTAATTACTAAATGCACATTTCCTTATACACATAAGATACATTATGTAAGTAAAAGAAGTATTAATGTTGATATTTATATTCTTTGGAGAAACTTTCATTATTTTCAAGACATGCTTCACAAATATTAGCATTATCCCTAACAATATTCCAAATTTAATAAAAAATATATATCATATGAGTTATATTATGAAATAAATCTATTATATCATAAAATTATTCTGTGTTAATGTAAATTTTTTGTAAATTATATAAAAAAACATGGATCATGAAAAACACAATGAGCATCATAAGTAATTATCTAATTTTTTAAGGATATTACATAAATACCAATTATAGAAAAGTTATAGTCAAGAGATAGACTAAATTTCTATAAAAGAGTGCACATATCTACTTGAGATAGTGGGAGAAAGATTGAATTTGGTTTATCCAATGATATAAATGCAAAAATAGTTGACATAGGGACAAGATCCATAAGAGGTGTGGAAGAGGAATACTACAGAGACACATACTAGGTAAGAAGGTTAAAAACAAAGTGATGGTTTTATATTAACCATGTTTGGTGATACATTATTCTTTGAGAATTGATTAACATATAAGTAAGAAGTATATGGAAACCATCTAAGATTGACAAGATCCATTAAAATTTAATAATTATTTCTATATATTAAAGTATATGGGGTTTATTATTTTGAATACTATAGTTGGTATTCAAGTGAGACTATACATGGATTCTATAAGTGTGGTACCAATAAGGTTCGATTGCTAATACCAAGTCTTTATTCTTAAATCCATTAGAATTTTACTCTTTATAGATAAATTATCTGATCATTTTGTTAAGAATTAGATGTTAAGACCACCAATCATGGAAGGTGTCACTTTGACTCAACCAAAAAGGGAAGGAGACATCATATAATGTTAATAAGTGGTGAAAGTTACTAAAATATAATTTTGTATTGAATTAAGTATCAATATCATAGTATATTTATTTGGAAGGAATTATTTCTATGAATTTATGAGAGGTTAGTGGGAGTGCCATGGTTTTCCAAGTGAAATATGTTTGTTAACATATGGAAAACCACTATTGGTCTTATAGTTAGCCAAGACCATAATGAATGAAACTCTTGAGATATTGACTTAAAGTTGTAAGATATTTTCTAGTGAAGAAGATCTACTTAGAAAGATGTAAAGGTTTCTTAGACCAAGTAAATAGTAAATATACTGAAAAGGTATTAAAAATAAAAGTTAGACCAATGTGAGATAGAATTGTTCCCAATGTGAAATGGAATAAATATTTCAAAGAAGATATGAATGGGAATAAGAGAGGATAATGTAGTGATTATAGTTCTATATGCTTCTGCGATGGATCAATCATGTGTTCCATGCTGTGTACTATATATATTGATATTGACAATATATACATAATGGTAGTAAAATATTAATTATATATAGGATAACATCATGGGAAGTAGTTAGAACTATAAAATTGTTCTTGAGAAAGTAAACATGGTGTGTACCTTGTATATGGAGAGGAATGGGTACTACTTATAAGAAAAAAAACTCATATTCCTATAGATCAATATGGTCTAATATCATAGTTAGGATAATGTAATGTGTATGAGAATCTCATTTAATCCATTATTATCCAAATCTAGAAATACTGAGTACATTATGGATTTTGATCCAACTAAATAAATAGTGTAAAATCTGTAATGATTTGTTCTAGTTCTTGGAATCACACCTAGTAAGTGATGTTTTATCATTATGATAATTCCAGTACTATTACATGAAAAAATGTCAAGTTTAGATAGTCAAAAAAAGAAATATACTCAGGGATATTATCTCTTGAGAAGTTTTAATTAAGGAGGTAAAGTCACATATAGTAGTATTTCCACGCACCAGAGACATAACCGGCCCATGAATAAATCCATAACTCAGAAAAAAAGATCTAATCTTGGGATATATAATAAGGTTATTTATAAATTTGGATCTAGTACATGTGGGAGTGTTGTAATAGTGGGTTCCCCATACCCAACTTGAATGGTACTTTTATTTCCATACCATGTATGAAATTAGTTATACATGATGTATACATACCATAATAGTGCGTGTATTCCTATTTATACTATTTAAATGGTAATTTCTATATATTATTTATCATATCAAAAGGTTATAGTTTTTCCTAGGCTATAATGAGAACCTTGAGATACTATGAAATTAATCTTAAACAGATGTCATATTCTATAGATACATTATACTGACTGGGAATAGTTTATGTTTGACTATTAGTTGTTGGGGGATCATAAGCATTGAGACTTATTCTCATGATGTTCTCACTTAGCGATTTCTAGTAGACGAGTTCATGAGGACAGACCCACCAATAGGAACACCACATGTTTTAGGTCTCATTGGTTATTCCAATTTGTGAACATATATGCTGGTATCTTGAATTGATATCATTATAAATATGTAACACTTGATCACATAATTTTATGTAATATAAAAACAATTACATTGAATTCATTGATAGGTATCTTGTGTTGGGTGTTTCATTGGTGGCATGACATTATTTCAATGATAAAGATAGAATTTTTTTCTTCTAAATTGAGGAGGTTATATCTCAGGCCTAGTTGGATAGGTCGGTAGTAAATTCATAAATATTTTTACAAGGTAGTCTAAGGTAATTCTATCTAGTTATATAAGCATATAATAAATAAATAATGAACAATAAAACTAGTGTGTGTCCAGATTTATGAGATATCACATGAAAAAAATATTATATTACACAGTCTATTCTCGTATTATAGTTGTTGTTACTAATAATTTTCAATATCTCTTTAGGGGTATTGATTGGTTTCTAGGATTCACTCTTAGTCTGTGAAAAATATTCACTACTATCGAGATAAGTGCCTAGAGGGTCACACATAATAGCATATTCAAGAATCGTCCCTATTCTAGTGAATAGGTATATTGGATATAGTGGGCCCCACCATAGGGTCTATGATTTTTCTAAGTATTAATGATCAATGAAAAATAAATATATTCATCAATATTTGAGTATAAAATAATTAGGTTGAATTTATTTATTAAAACCATTCATGAGGTATTAAGTGAATACATGAAAAAATATTATTTGAATAAATATTATTTTAATATTAAAGGTTCGTTTCATACTGTGGGAATTAAGAATTGAGTTATTGAATTGGGTTTATCACATAATATATTTATTTTATATCACAGTTATGTGATAAAAATATAAATGACATTATGACATAGTTAATATGTCATAACGTGTCATTTACTGCTTCTTTAGTGGGAATTTTATTTCTGGGGGTCGAGGAACACTTTTTGAGTATTTTATCCTCCCAAGATAAAACTAGGAGGAGAAGTTCATTCCAAATAATATTCATGCTAATGTAATGAGAAATTCTCTCTCCTCTTATATCCTAGTGGGATAAAGTCTATCTATGAGAGACCAATCCAAGAACACCTTTGATGGGTCAAAGGGACAGGATTGAGGTGATCATCATGACATCGAAAGAATCATAAAAAATTTGTGATAACAATCATAATATGATTATACTAATCCATAGGGATTCTTGGATCATGTGTGGATGATCTAGAGGGGTTTGGATTCAGATCCCTTTAGCAAAGATCACCGATGACTAGCTGCAGTCGAACGCACCGCCAAATAGAATGAGGTACTCATTTACTTTTTTTGAACTTATTAAAACCACATAAGATCCTCACAACTATAAGAGGGATCAGATCACTGTAGATGATTTAGTTCTTCACTCCAGTAATGATTATTGTTTAAATCTTCGACCCACCTTATTTCATTGTGCGCCCCGATACCAGTAAGGTTTTTACCTCATGAGACATATTTATTATTATACACTATGTTTTATTTATAGTGGTTTATATACTACACCCATTAATATTTTTTTACCATGATTCTCTTATAATTCATGATATTTAATGTATAATTCTATGTTCTTTCTCTCATGAGTTTTTGAATAAAAAAATTACAAAAGTTGCAAGGGCTTCATCGACTTAATTTCCAATTCATTGGGTCATATTCATTCTTAATTGATTATAATTTTTCAAGATTTAATTAATCCTTCAATTAAACTATTTTATATGGTATTTCCTCTTGTCTTATATGGAAACTAGTTTCTAACATCAATAACCACTTCTTTGATAAAAAATATTCAATGTAAAATTACAACGTTGGTAAGAATATCTCATATTCTTACCATTGAATTTTATCTTCCATTTCTATATTCTAATTCCTAAAAATGTTAAACTCTTTTTTGGGATAGATAATATGGATTATTATATATTATTATCATAATTCTCTTTATGTCTTTTAAAATCAACATATAATAATATTTTTATGATGTAGTTTTTCAAACAATGGTATTTCAAAAATATATAAAAAGGGTTTTCCATCCTTTCAAAATCAAATGTTTTATCTTACACTCCACATTTTTATGATAACATTCTTGTATTTTAAAATCTTTTTTATTTAGAATTATTTTTAATAATATTTTAAAAAAAATATTTCCTTTCACAAAAATGTTTTGAATTAATTTTTACATCGTCTTTTATAACAATGTTTTAAAAGGTTTTATAAAAAATGTGTATTTTTAGTTCTATTTACCCTTTAAGGGTTATATTTCATGAAGTGATATTTTTATCACACTATACATGTTATTATTATATGAATCATTTTTTAAAAATGTATTTTTTATATCCTAGTCTTTTTTAGGTTCATTTTATGTGAGGTTTTTAAAAGGTCTAAAAAGCTGATTCTTTCTTTGAGTTATTTATGATATGATGAATTTTTGATTTCAAGTGGCACACATATGTATGGATGATTAATGTTTGGGGTACTATATCTCTCTCAAATTCATTGGTTGTGTATTTACATCTCATGAGACAAAAATGTTAATAATTAAAATTTTATTTGTTCACAACATGAAGCATTGGAATTCAGTTTATTCATAACATGAATCATAGGAATTTTGTTTGTTGAAAAAATGGAGCATGGGAATATTTTTTGGTCATAAAAAGTAGTATGGACATATTTTTTGTTCAAAATATGAATCATGGTAATTTTTTTGTTCAAAATGTTATAATTTACCTATGATTATATTTATTCCAAAGTTCTTTGTTATGATAGGTTTCAAGGTTGTGTTAGATTTCTAAGACATATAACTATGATTAGGATCTCATGGATCATGTTCATTGACTCATGTTCATTGACTCATGTTTCCACAATCTTTTAATTAATATATTATGATATCCAAAGTCTTATTACATGATTTATGATCCATTCTTTGTTGGGTATAAGTTAAATTGTATACTGATTATATCCATATGCTCATCTTATGCCCACTTATGATATTTTATTATTAATTATTATGTTTACCCTTACCAAAAATTTGAATAACCCATTTCTTATGTTTCCATCCTGAATATTATGAAGATAGAAAAAGTATGAAATGTATAAAAGGTTTTCTTATGGGGATATTTTGTGGGATACATTTAAGACTCATTATGGATTAGGTTTTTTGAATGTATTGGAAAAAAAATGTCTAATTGATACAAATAAAATGGATTTTTAGTAAATGTTTTTTCCTAATCCTATAAAACTCTATACTTAAAAGATATTTGTAATGAGTTATAATTATATATGAGCTTTAGGGCATGTAAATTAACAGTCATGTCTATAGGATTCTATAGGAATGTAATAAGGTAGATAATAATTTATCTCTATAGAATCATAATTTTTTTATAAATATAATATATATCCATTAAATATATCTATATTATCATAAATTAGTAATAGTGATGAAAATGAAATTATATCACTTCATCAAGAAGGTAGTCCATACGTACGCATGATCGATGTTTTATTTTCCATTAGATATAAAGGAGATATAAAATGGGTATACCATTAACATAATTTTTTTTGAAAAGATACTAATGCCATCTTGTTAAGACAGATATAGAATATTCAGAGTTGGTTATGGTAGAAATAAAATTTAAATATATTGGTAAATAAAATTACCACTTCTTCGGGAAATTTTCTTTTGCTTACACAATAATCCTTCTTGATATGGACTTTTGGTGAGGCTAGGACTTATAGGCCATGGGGAGGAAGGCTGGGAGTGTATTTGGGAAAAGTTTTTTTTGACCTAAATGGCTTGTCTAGTATATAGAAGTGATAACATAAGGTACCAATTTATAAGTTAGGTGGGTGGTAAACTTGTAAATACATGACAGATTATTATATAATATATTTATTACTCATGAAAATTTGCTGAAAATTGATGAATATTTGAAGATAAGAAGGATGAAGTTTAAATATAATCAACAAAGGATATTTAAGGAAGTGTTTTGTGTTATCCTAAACCTTATCTATTCAAAAAACCCCTATTTTAACCCTTTAACCCATACCGTGATAACAAGATTTTTCCTATGGTAACTATTCATTATGGTCAAAATTATGTTAAAAATATTACCTAATATTAATTATTATTACTCCAAATATTGAATCCGTATTTAAATATTCAAATTTCAAAGGTGGGATAAATTAATTCTAATATTTGTTCATAAAATACATGAAAACCAATTTTAGTGAAAATATATTTGTAAGAATAAAATGATTTTATTCTAATTAAATTCCCATTAAAAAAAATTAGATGAATGTTACTATATTTTATTAAATATATTATATATAAATTTCATTAAAATAATTCTTCCACAATGATTAATTTAATTTATTAAGATAAAATACATTGTACAAAATAAATATAGTTTTCTGAAAAAAATTATCTAAAACTATTTTTTCTATTATTTATAACTAGTTAATAATAAATGTATAAATGATTATCCCTTTGGTTATATAAGTTTTCAATATATTTTATCAAATATCATTAGATATTAATATATTTTATTTTGATAAAAACATAAATTGTAAAGAAATATAATTCATGAAAAAGTATGTCCTATATGATTTTATTCTTATCAATAAAATTTCAGTACTTAATTCCTTAGAATTAATAAATAAATTTATATTAAGGAAAAAAATTTATATAAATCTTTTATATTTTGTTTACTCTTATTAATTCTAGTTAATTTAATAACTAGATTATAAAATTCACTTTTAATAGTATATAATGGTTGTTATAAGATCGATGTTGCATGTAAAGAAAGATATCGAACACATAAAATTCACTAAAGATAAAATTTTTATGTTCTATAATATTATGGTATTACATAAAATGTTTCAATTAACAACATATAACAAACATTAGGTATAGTGTGAAACTTAAGGTTCTCAACAAGAGGTGAAAATCTTTTAATTTTTTTGTAGTTTTAATAGCATGAAGCCCAAAATTCGATAAAAATATGAGTTCCATCAATTCACATATATAAAAATACATGGACTAATATAATGAGTTATTTAATAAGACTCCACCATGTATGGATTCATTACTAGGTATGTATCTGGACCTTCTCTTCACCCCCTTTTTCAATAATGATAGGATTTAAAAATTTCAAATCTAACTACCACCTCATAACACTCAACAATGGAGGTGTTCAATGTTATGACCTTTGATGGTACCTTATGCTCAAGATAGTATACCATTCATTCCACTAAAATGATCTATCCAACCTTGAGGGATCAAAATAGATAATATTAGTGACATTTATCTATCTATAGGATCATCCATAACTGCATACCGATAAAAAAGTGTTATATTTGAGCTGGGGAAAAATTATTATGTCTATACCACCTACCATAGTAGTTCCCTATTAAAAAATCCTATAAACATTGGGGTTACCTCTACATTTAATCCTAAGTGAATTAAATTATTTAATATAGACCCATAAAGAAAAGAGATTAGTAACCATGGTTGTAACCATACCTTAAGAAAAGCCTCATCTTTTTGGGAGAGGGGTATTTTTACGTAGACCTCCAAATTGTTTTCCCATAGGGATATGGGTATTTTTATCTCAAATTTTCTTTTCACCCACAAACCTAGTGAGAAAAAAGATAGACTCAATATTGATATCCCCTCCCTAAATAAAGGTGTTCACCATGTTGGGGGAACCTCAATTAAGAGGTGATTGGCTTAGATCTCTTTCTAATTCCCATTCAGTGAATGTAATAAAGAATTATGTTTGTATTATGTGTCATGTGGAATCTTTTAGAATGTTTCAAAACAATATCCCCATAGTAGGAGGATACAACATAAGGAACACAAATTTGTAAGTCCCTCTAGATGATTAATTAATATGGTTGATCGATATAGTTTATATAATGGGTATTCAAATTAAGCCAAATACTTTACTTCACTGATACTGATGATGGTTTAATAACTTCAAGTTAGGTATCAATGGGTGTTATCACCACCGAAATCACTGAAGTCCCCAAATGCAACCTAGAAATGAGATAATTAGTCAGTTGATAAACCCCCTCAGAGTGAAATGAATGAGTAATGCATGATAACTCAACATCAATTGTAGAATATTCATTTTGGACATATAATTAGGAATTTAACCTTCTAATTAGATGAAAAATGTTATGAAAATTTAATAAGGGAGAAACATATCCATTCCCTTGGTCAATCGTTACTCAATACTATCAATACACTCATAGTTGATGAGAAACTCATCAAATATAAACAAGAAATTGAAATACTTTGGTGAATTAACAATGAACATTGATGAAATAATTATTCTAAAGTTGATGACATTACTGATGAATATCTAATTCATCAAATGATTAATACACTCCATCAGGAAGGAACCAATCTTCAAGTAATGTTATAACCTACCCAAAAAATATTCCATAGGCCACTCCGACTTATTTTATTGACTTTGTTTCCTATGGATCAATGAGATATTTCCTTTTTGAACTATAACCTGACTCTAGTTTAGGTGAGTCACCAAGGTTGTACCCTAATATAGGGGTATAAATATCCTAAACTGAAATTCTTAAGACCAAAACCACTCTATTAGAGATTATTAAAGAAAATGTCTTTCCCATACATCTAGATAAAATGAAATAATCTAAATGGGTTCATTTGATTCCTTTATATCCAAAATTCATAAACTCCAATTATCAACCATTAATGGTATAGTGGAATTATAGTAGCATTACACTCATTTATAATCTCTATTTGGACCAATCCTTGGAACCCCTGAATAATAAGATGAATACAAAATCATTTTCTTTATCAAGAATCTAGAGGGACCATATTTTGTCAAGTGAAGAAATTTGGAAACAAGATCAATATGTAGCTTGGAATTCCTCCCTTGATAGTTATTATTTGATTTCACCTCGATTTTGGTGAGAAAATTATATGAGGCATCTATATTGGATAACAAAGAGATACCGAGAGGCTTGTGGGATTTATCTGATAGTGTATGGGCCTAATATATTCCTTGGAGTTCGAATTGAACCAACAGATGGTTTTATAAATCTATATAGAAATATTTTAGGATGCATTATCCTCTATTCCAATCATATATAAGATACATAGAGGGTTTCAAGAATTCACTGATACATTGAAACACTCAGATGGTTCAATTTTCTATAATAATGTAAAATCTATATTGGTACCACCATCTCACAATATAAATACTAGAAAGAAATAAATTACAATAATCTATTTAAAAAATAGTGATGTCTTCCCCGATATACAAGGATGTCCTATTTCAAGTGGAACCACTACCTAAAAACCAACCATAGAAATAATAGTACAATGCCTTAACCCAAAAAAATAAGATTCTCACGTGGAATTAATGCGATGTGAATTCATGTCTAAAAATAATATATTATATTCCTTTTAACTATAGAAAGTTCTTGGTTTCATTATTTAAGCTATGGAGCACAATATTGTTATACCGCTAGAGATTAGAAATCCCAATGAAGTAGGTATCAATGGTTGGCCTAATTACTATGACTATTAGAAAACAATAGGTGTTATCTCCCAAAATTAAGCTTTTTTAGAGTTCAATAAGACTCTTGTAGTATAACTTGGGTTGTTGAATCCACAGATACGTAAGAAGAGACCTAAAGACTCAACCATTCTATGGGGGGAGATTTTCGTCTATGAAGTATAAAAAATGGTATTTATTTGAGTGGATTACTAAAACACGAAAGAATTAAGTGATATCAATTAATGAGAATGTGTTTATCCTTAGTTATTATAAAGTTTTACTTCAATGAATTTCTTCTTTAACAATTTTAATTTCTTATAATCAAGTGTGATTCATTCAACATGATCTAACCACCTTAATTTATTATTGGTTTAATACCAACACACAATTAATAATAATAACTTATACCCTTAAAGTATTATCTTTAAAAGAATTCCAAGTTAAAAGAATAATATTATCAGGTTATGTGTGTGGCATTAAAATTCAACAATGACAAAGAAGAATAAGACCATAAATTGGAAATATCAAATAAATAAATAATATTAATCTTAATGTATTAATAAATAACATCCAAACCAACCATTTTATAATCCATTGTATTAAACCATAGTATTTTTATCCCTATATTAATGAAAATATCTAGAAGGAATATGGAATTAGACTTATAAGGGATGAATTGAAGAAGTGAAAACAATGAAATAACAATAAATCAATTTTTGTGTGAAGAAATTAATGACTATTAGTGTGAATAAGTTCACACCACAATACAAAAATATAAATTTGATATAAATAATAAAATAATAAGATAATATAAATAAACTAAATTAATAAATTAGAGTTAATGAGAATAACTTACATGAGAGAAATTTAACTTGAAATAATAAAGAGGTAGATTAACATTAAATTTGAAACACAAAATTAATTTTTTTACAAATCCTTGGTAAAAAATACCTAAAATATAAATTTTTTAATCCTTGGGTCAATCCCCATACATTATAGTTCATCCCAATAAATTAGGGTAGTAATAGGTGGGTGGAATGTTAATGAAGTGTGGGCATCTCCACCCTTGATAAAAAATTAGAGTCATCTTGAATTCCTCCAATAGACACACCAAAATTAGATTATAGGTGGATAAATTTGGGTATTAAATAGAATAATAAATTTAATCCTTATTTATTCTAATTTTTTTCAAAACATCATCCCATATGAAATATTATTCATGGTTTTATAATCAAAATGGTGGGTTATTATTCTGGGAAACCAAATATGGGAAAGAATTTAATTTTCCACTTGGGCTGCCTATATCACCCCTAAAACTTCAGAATTAGATATTTCCATATGTTAATGAAATATTAACATGATTCTATATATCTCTAGTTAAAATCGTAGCTTCATTGATCTTGGATCATGACCACTATAATTATTTTAGTGGGTAGTTGTCCAATTCAGTTTACCTATAATTTCAAGATTGAATATCCAAAATGGTGGCCTTCCAATGTGAATATTAAAGTGATCAATAAAAATTAAATCTTCCCATAAACAATTTTTTACCAATAATTTAAATATAAAATTCAAATAAATAACATTAGGAATTTTATAAGGTGAGGAAAAATGTACCGAGAAATATTGAATTTGAGTAAGAATTACAAACATGATGTGAAAATAATTTCATTTTATGAAGTTAAATAAAACAAAAATTTAGGAAAAATTAATCACATGAATATTGTAATATATATAAATAAATATTAGCCTCTTTTAGTGGCTAATCACAACCCCCAATGTGAGTTTTTCTTGTCCCAAGAAAAAATTAGATAAAAAATAACAAACTTAAATTCTCATTCCAAACACATTTTAACATACAATTCTACCCAAAATACCTCATACCAAACAATTATGAAATTCGTAAAAATAATTTCAAAAAACAAAGGTTCAAAATAATATCCCAATATCGAGCTTGATCCTTTGTTCAAATCCATCAACATGTTTCATCAAATTTCAATAAAGCATAATTATGTATTGTGTATCATTATTGAAATGGGGGAAATGATGAAAGAACTAGGTCAAATAACATTTTAATCCTAATATGAGTATTCATCATTTTTCTAATTTTAATTTTTTTTGTTTTGAAAATTTTGCAAGGTAATTTAAATTTCACACAATAAAGTAAACCTATGTAACGAAACCTTTTCAATGACATCTAGGATCAAAGAAAATAGGGCACCAAGTGAATATCACATACTCTGTCATTATCTTGAGTTAACTCAATCAAAAAAAGTAAAATTACTATAATTAGAGATAGAATTCCCAACTTCTATCTAGATAATTATGGAATCATGATACCAAATTTTCAAAAACCACGCATTAGTTAAATCCATTACTCTATGAAATTTATTATTATTATGTTTATTCACAATTTTTTGGTTTTTTTGAATACCAATATTAAAATTAAAAAGGTCACCAAAACTATGTTTTATATTAAGGGACCCTAATAACTCAAACTTATACCCCACAATCCAAAGGAAATGTGTTTTGAAATTTTTATTAAAATGATAAAAATATTTATAGTTAATGATCATATCATACAACTGCACTTTCCAAAATTTATGATCATTAATGTAAACATGCATTAAAATTAACATCAAGTGATGAAAAATTATTTTATATTTAGTTTTAAATTTTGTAATTTATATTTCCTCATGAAAGGTTAAATAATTTTTTCCCATTTACACCTTTTTTCTTTCTTCTCACTATGGACATATAGACACAAAAAAATTTATTTCACACAGGTAAATTTTTATATTTCTTTTAACCCCCATAATTATAGAATAAAATTGTACCCAGTGTTTAATGAAAAGGATAGAGAGTTCGTAAGTGGCACAAAATAGGGGGAGAATGAAATTTGAAATGAAATCATAGAACAAAATCACCTGGTTTGTATATTAAGATATGATAGTAACCAATTTTTCACTTTGGATTGAAGTCACATGTAGAATTATTCGGGATGATTGTAGGCTGGGTTTGAAATTAAAAACGTATGTGTTTCATTTTAAAATACTATACTAATTCATCTTTTAAATCTCAAACATAAGAAACATTAAATCACATTGGAAACCCCGAGGGGTCCCTTAATAAAAAATAAAAAACACAAACAAAATAAAATAAAATAAAATCAATATAGAAGCCATGTTTCCTCTAATAAAGAGCTTTTTTAAAGTAATTATCTTGACTTAGAACCCTCAACATACCCATTACCATCTTATAACATGATAATGATTTATTTTATAAAGAATTTCATCATATTGAGATTTATACTTTGTTGGTGTCGATGGTATGATATAGAGTTTGATTCAAGAACAATTCTATATGTCTTGGTGGGTGGGATAATACAAGGAATATTATAAATGGTTGATCCAATTTCTTTCATTCTCTTGCTTAAGATATCAAGGATTATTACTTCTTGGGTAAATTTAATAGAATAATAAATGAAAAAATATGGTCTTAGTTATCCCATATAAATTAATACTTGAGTTTGGTAGGTAGGATCTTGCTTTCAAGCTTGGGTAGGTTGAAATTTCTTAAATATTATTGGTAATTTTAATCAATCTCATTTTATTTTCCTCTAATTTCAAAAATAATTGGTTCCTTTAAAAAATATGTTTCAACCAAAAAATTGGAAAGATAAATATTAGGGATTAATATAGACCCAAATTTCATGTTTTTTATAATTGTTTCAATGATTAGTGGTCTCGAAAATTTATTGATGAAGATATATTTTGGGTATTCAATCCATCAATTTAATTTTTTCTCATGTGTGTGCAAGAAATAACATTACTATTGACTTAATCATACATTAATAACTCTTTGATATTTTTTAGGTATCTTATATTTAGAGAATGATTCTTTAGTAACTTCATGAGAGGTTTGTGGTAAACTATACTCTCCACATAAGGATAAGGAAGGGATAATCAGTGTGTGGATGGGTGTCTCCCAAGTTTTAATACTATGTAGTTTTATTATCAAAGTTGAAACCTCAAAATTAATTATCCTCATTTGATTAAACAATTTCTCAAATAAATATTGTTGATTATTTTACAAAAGGGGTTGGGATATTTGGCTAAATTGAACTAGAGGATACTATAATTTTTCTTCTTAGTTTGGAAAATATTTTTGAGTTGAAAAGTTTTGTGAAGAGAAGATATTTAGACCTTATAGATGATTGAGTTATTGATTATCCCACCAATATAATATAGGATATAAATTATAAATTTTAATGAAATATTTTGGGTTCATATGATTTAATTTTTATTTGAGAAATGGCCTTTTTTGATGGTTTACCTAGAGGAAACTATTTTATTAATATAATGCTTGGTAAATTATTAGTCTTATGGTTATATTTATCACAAATTTCGTAAAAAGGAACAAAAATTTTAAAACCATAGAATTCCCTAAGTTTAATCTATTCAAACTTCCTAGAGAGGGCTAAAAATTTATCCTTTAAAAATTCATCATTCCAGGGATTTTATATCTCACCATATGTGAGATGTGTTAATGATTTTAACGGTCTTGGATATTTGTGGAAAGGAATTGAAAAAGTGAAAATAAAAATAATGGGGTAAAGATAAGATAATTGGGGAGAGAAAAGATAAATGAGGTGAGAATAAAATGTGAGATTGTTGGATATATTACTTGGGTCCCCAAAAATGGAACCAAAATCTAGTCTCACCAAAATTTACCCAAGTTTAGGGTTTAAGTGTCCTGTTATAGTATATCATTGGTTGTTTAATAGTTAGATAGCTAATAAGAAACCAAAAGAAACAACCATTATATTTGGGGAGATTATCACATATGAAGTTTACAACATTGTTTTGATTTGAGTAGATTACTAAAACAAAAAATACTTAATTAAAATTAATTAATGTTAATGGGTTGATCCTAGGTTATTGCAATGGGTTGACTAGATTAATTTCTTCTTTTATGATTTCAATTTCATAGACTCAAGACCGATTAATTCTATGAGATTAAACTACCTTTTGGTTTATTACAAAAAAAAAACATCATTATAACCACCTATATAATTAGAGGATAATTTTTTTGAGCACTATAAGGTAAAGGTTAATATTTTAAAATGATGTTCATGTCCATAAAATTTAACAAGGAAAACGAAGAAGAATATCATCTAATGGAAATCTCAACTAAGGAAATAATATATATCTTGATGGATTAAGAAATAACAACCAATCTATCCCCTACTACTTCCTTAGAACAGCCCATAAGAGGGTTATCACTCTATTGATGAAAATATATCAATGGAATATGGATTTAGACTTATATTGGATGAATTGAATATGTAAAAATAATGAAATAAGAATCTCTCCACCGTTGTGTGAAGAATTTCACAAATAATATTGTAAAAAAGTTCACAACTTGAGACAACAGTATCAAAATAAAATATAGAATAATATAATAAAAAAATATGAATAAATTTTATTAATAAATTAAAGTTAATTTGGGTAATTTACTTGAGGGAAATTTAACTTTCAATAATAAAGAGGCGTAGTAACATTAGATTTGAAATGAAAAAATAACTTTTTTCAAATAATTGGTCAAAACATCCTTAAATAATAATTTTTGAATCCTTGGGTTATGTACCAAAATTTATAGGTCATAAAAATTAATTAGGGTATAAGTAGGTGGGTGTAAGGTTAAGGGATTGTAGAATTTTCCACCATTGATAAAAAATTAGAGCCAACTTGAATCCCTCCAACAGACGTGCCAAAATGACTATATAAATTGAAAATTATGGGTTGGATGTAGAATAATAAATTGAACCCCCATATTTCTTCTAAAAAATTTCAAACTTTTATCAAAATTAGCATCATATTCACAGAGTTATAATAATAAAAGTGTACTTTTATTCTTGGCCACCAAATCTAACCCAAAATTTCATTTTCCACTGGGGCTGTCTGAACCAACCCATTAAACATGAAAATTAAATCTATAAAAAGATGCATTAAAAGTTCCCCATGATTTTATATATCTTTGGATCAAATTTGAGCTTTAATAGGCCTTGGTCATGGTTATGAGAGATATTTTAGTGGGATGATGTCTAGTTCACATTACCTAGAATTTTTTGGATTAAACATATAAAATGATGGTCTTATAATTTGAATCTACAAGTGATCCAAAAGGATAATGTTCTTATAAAACATTTTTTCCTATAATTTATATATAATATTAAAATAAAGATTATTCATTGTTTTATAAGGCGGTGAAAAATGCATCAGGTATTAGTGTATTTGAGCAAGAATTAAATTCATAATGTGAAAATAAGTTCAATTTGTAAAGCGAACTAAAAATATAATTTATGAATAATTAAGAACATGAATAGTATAATATATAATAATGAATATTAGCATATTTAAATGGATAATCAATAGGTTAAACCATTCATTAATTCTTTTTCTTCAAGGTTACATTCCAAAAATTGGTTAATGATGTAAAAGTAACTTCATATTCTCAAAGGAAACATGGGACCCACATAGTTGACACCCCAAATGATGATTAAAGAGAGTGATATGTATTTCATGAATAAGTATGCATACAAATTCAACAAGTCAATTACCTAAAAGTTGGGTAATCATGTGCATGTCATCACCAAGATACAAATAAACCAACCATATGTGACCCTAGTTCCCTATACATTGCTAATGATGATATGATTACCATTAATTACATATCTAAATTTCTGAAATTAATTTCAATATTCTATGAATAGTGATGAAGAACCCCCCAAGGTTCCATAAATGGGATATGAATATTATAGATTTTATGTCCCTAATATTGGGAGGGTGGGGACTACCCCATAAAATAGAACCCCTTTTTAGATAAGGGAGATAAATATGCCTAAATTAATGTTATTCAATTAATGGACTTATAAAAAAGATTTAAATACTTATATGATCTAGATTATTCTCACTATAATTTAGAAATTTTCCACCCATATAAACAAAACCATGAACAAATAAGGATTTATTATCTTATTATAGACCAATTTATTCATACCAAATAATCTAGGAGAATGGAAAAAATAAGGTTGATAATAGTAACAACCAGACCTAAATCCCTCAAGCTCTCATCCATCCCCAATTTTAATGGTTGAGCATTTAGTTAGAACACCATTGCACGGAATGTATAAAAGTATTTAGAGACCTAGATCACATATTCCAAAAATTATAAAATCACAATTACCTTGGGATCTAGGGGAATCATCCCCAAAATCCTTAGGTCCTACATTACCCCAATATTAGAACTATTTTTAAGATAATATGTCTAGGAAACATTCTTACTATTATGATTTTTTGAATAAATCTTCTATAGTTACTGTAACCCAAACATAAATAGTCATACCATAACTCAAATAGGATTTAGATAACCCTAAGGGATCTCCAACATCCCAAGGGCATAGATACTAGTGCCGTAGGTATCAATATAAATATTTAGTATGAGTTACCAAATTTATTTGTAGAAATAAGTCAAGGATGGGTTTTTATAAAAAATAGAATTGTCTCAACTGTAAATCAAACATTCATATAATAAATTCATATACCAAAAAATCCATATAGAAACACGTAAAGGTTTCAACATACAAAAGTTATCTATAGGTATACCTAAATTAATAATCTATATGCTTTCTATAATGTATAAACATACCCTAATATATGATAGGGATAAATAGTTCCTAGGATAGGTAAGACTAATGGGAAAAAGGTTATGTTCCAAAATATTCCTTCAACCATATCACTAAAAAATCAAACTATAAATTGGGAACTGATCCCACTTTAGTGAAATGAATATGTGATAATCCAAGGGAACCAATAACTATCTGTGTACCCATTTGAAATTAAAATAAAATAGTGGTACTACTTTTCCACTGAGGTTTCCATGCAACATGTGAGCATAAATATTCAGTAAGGCACCACAAACAATGTCCCATATCACACTATTAATAGATAGGTGTATGCATGAACAAGACTAAAAATTTATATAAATATAATACAACTAATTCAAAATTAGTTATCAATCAAAGAAAAGTAGTAAATAATAAATAACAGCTTACTTAAATGAGAAACTGACTAAGAATTTAGACATGATTTTCTAGTAATCAAGTAAACAAATAATATATCATAACCAAAATACATAATTTTTATCCCCATGAACAATAACTTCTTTAATCAATTATTGGAATCCTGGTAGGGTAATATAGAATCATAAGAGTACTTAAATGGATATAAGAAAGGGGTGGTGAATTGTAGTTTATAAAATAAAACATAAAATTACCTTAAACTCTCTTTTTTGTTAAAATGGATGAACTTAATATCTAATATATAAAGTTGTTACCATATAATATTTCTTTTGATACATTTTATAAATAGATTATTAAAGAAAGTTTTTAAAAAAGTTAAATTTTTCTTACATATGCACAGTGAAAATAAAACTTGTAAAAACAAGAAAAGTAAAACCCTATAAAGTTCTAATGAAAATATTGTAGAAACATTATAAAATAATATCAACACATTAAAATTTCATGTAAAAGAGGTAAATCACCTTTACTTAACACATACTTGGTTTAACCTAACTATAATTTCTTATCTTTATTTACTAATAAATCCCTTGATCATAAAGATTAGGAATAATCTATCTTCCAAGACCTTGAATCCTTCAATAAAAAAGATCATATACAACAATATTTGTATCCCTTGAATCACTCAACCAAACCCGATCAAACACAATGAATATAATCCCAGAATGAGGTATTAGTTGTAGAGACCCTATTTTATCCTTGTAACACATTGAAATATTTCTATATATATTTCCAGAGTTAGGAATTCAGACGACATGCAATTCCGAGGCTTGGTGTACCCAAAAAAATTATGTATAATTTAAGTATGTTTTATACTGTTCATGTAATGGAAATGGGATAAATCTTAAATAGTATCTCAGATCAGAAATCCAAGGCCATGGTTGAGTTTGGAACACAGCATTTACCCTAGAAGGGGTATAACTTTTGTCAGCACGAGAATCCTATAGAAAACACTATCTAGGGGTAAAAAGATAATTAAAAATAATTATTTTCCCCTGGGGTTGAGATAAATGACTTTTAAATTAAGGATTGTATTGAAAATCAGAGACCTTCACTGATTTTGGAATGGGATGTTTTTCCTAGGCATGACATAAAATGAGGTGGTGCGATAGTTTTAGATTCCATGCTATTTTGGAGCCCCTATATATAGAATTTAAGAAAACAAGATTAGGGTTAGACTTAAACCATTTATCTCTCTAGAATATTTCTATCTATCCTATAAAAGGCATTATTCATTGTTCTTTACCAATTCAAGGAGAAAAATCCTCCAAATCTTCGTCAGATTGAGGTAGGAGCACCATGGACGTGTCACCAATGACGAACACCCGTTATGAGGTAGGACTTGTTGTATTTTGAGTTTTTGATTCCAATTTTTGTTGATTTTTCATTTTTCCTCCTATTTTTTGTTTCTAACCCTCGATCATCGATGACCGCATGAACACGACCACTGATCGTGGTTTAAAAACTTGTTTTTGGGTCCGTTCTTATGGTGTTTCATCGATGAAATTTGGGTGCATAACATTATCACTGGATCAACAATCCGAATACATTGAATGGAAGGTTCCATTTCAAATTTCCCAGATCCGCTGATGGTTTCATGATCGATTGAAAAAATCAAGCATGGTGTTCCACTTTTCCAGAGGTCCGTAGAGTGGCGGTGACACCACAGCAGCTACAGTGCCTTGCTGTGATCGTGCCATGTGGCCCAGCTATTGACTGGGTGGGGTTGTGCCGCGCGACCCCAATAAGCAACCACTTTCGCAAATACCACATGGCCGGCCTGCTGCATTAATGATAGCGACGATCGAACAGTGATCTAGACCTAAAGTTGGTAGCGGGTTGGGTTGGGTAAATGGGCTGGGTAAAACCTAGTGGGTCAGACCCCACAAACCTTGTCAAAATTGGGTCAGATCCCAGGTCGACCTGGGGTCGGCCTATGATCGACTTATGCAGATTGAGTCACGTTCGGTCGGTCGATGACAGACCAGACCGACTATGGTCGTCGATCACCATAGGAGGTAGACCGACCACAAGTCGGTCCACCGGCCCAAGGATCCCCCTTCTGGAATCGTCATTTTCCCTCAACTTTTGAACTAGGTATCCATTTGAAATGATGTCTACAGAAACTTGTTACTATCTTTAGGGCATATATTTTGGAATAATTTTGATAATTTGATTTTTAGGATTAGAATACGGGCCCCTATTTGAACAGTTCGGGTGTTGTGTAGTGAAAACCACCCTTTTCACCAGTTGTTATTTTTTGGAAAATAAATAGTCTATCCTACGTGTTTTTCTGCATAGAATGCGATAGTGACCTCAGTTCCGACATCCGGGTTATGAAACAAGGTGTTCAAAATTTGTCAATCATCTAGTGGTGGTTGACGATGGTAGTGATTGAAGTGATGTTTTTGGAATTACTAGAGCAGTACCAGATTACCCTCCAGTGGGACTGGGCAGTGAGGTTTGCTGTTTTCCCTTTAGGACTTACCCTCCAGTGTGGATGGGTAGTGAGGTTCGTCGTTTAATCTTACGGACTTACCCTCTAGTGAGGATGTGCAGTGAGGTTCACTATTTTCCCTTCAGGACTTACCCTCTAGAGGGGCTAGGTAGTGAGGTTCATCGTTTACTCTTTAGGTATTACCCTCTAGCATATCACATTTTAGCGGGGATGGGAAGCGGTGTTCGCCGATGAATCAGTGATGAGGATTGTTTTAACACTATCCTGGGCTCTCAAGTAAGAGGGGAACTTTCCCCATAAAGACGCGTCCTGGTGACACAACCTAAAACCATGCATACGTGACAGACCCATCCAAAGAAGATAGTATCAAGGTGTGGTGTTTGAGCCCCTTAGACTTGTAGCTTAGGGAAAATATGTGGACAATGACCATCGATGGTGCTTACTCCAGGAACTTTTGGTGACTCTCTACATGGGCTGATATTTGAGAGGGATATCCCCTTACTCTCTCTCTCTCTCGTTTGGGTTTCTTTGGTTTGAACATATATATATATATATTTACACCATATTACAGAACCCACTTTTTGGATTTTGGTTACTCTCCTTCTAGGAGAGGTGAAGATGTACATCGTATGCCACATGCCTTCTATGTCTAGCTTATCATGGTTGGATGAGTCTACTCTCTTACTAGAGGTAGCAAAGAATCGATGAGAAGTTCATCTCCTCCTTATTTCTAGATCTGTGTGTTTGGATGATTTTACTTCACTTCTTTGTTGGGTTGATCTACACTCATTTACTATACTATTGTTCTATTTTTTATACTTTCCTTCATTTTTATCTCTTACTTCTCCCACTCCTCTTTGGGGTGTCCTACTGAGTATATTTATACTCACCCCTACATGGTATTTTCTTGCTCATATTTTTCTTTATGTAGATGAAGAACATGTATGATTAGGACATCAGGGAGCTTAGGATCATATGTGTTTGGGCCACGTGTGGTGGTCATAGTTGGGTTCTTGGAGTAGAGCTTCCTCAGGATCTTTAGTTTCATTTTTTAGTCAGGTTGGGACACTGTACTGGTTGGGAATTTATTTCCTCCTTTTTCCTTTCTATTTATATCACTGTACTCATACTATATTAGTGGTCCATGCATGTATGGTTTATTTATCTTTATAGCAGGGTGTATTTGTTTACTTTTCTTTTCCCCATGCACATTTGCATCAAGTTGGTTTCATGTGTGTGTACATGTAATTAGGAAAAGACCTCTCTGTGTATGTTGAGACTTTGGTGCAAGTCACCACCCCTGGCCTATAGAGGCGGGCTTGGGGTAATTGCGGATTGGGCCCCGGTATAGACTGGGTCATGAAAAAGTGGTATCATAGGTGGTCCGGCCCTTAGGATGTTGTTTGGATGTTCCCCTAAAAAGGTATTGGTTGGGTATAATGCAATAGTGTTGATGTGTCTCAAGATCGGCTCTCTGGCCAGGGATTCTAGTGATGGTACGACATCCAACATAGCCATACACCATGACCCTGATTACCTTCTTGTTGACTCAGCATGCTGAGACATGTGTTGCAGGGATTAATGGTACATGCATCATATATGATCAAGTCTTTGACTATCCTTGTTGAGTTAGATCCCCCCTATTGTTGTTATTATTATATATATGTATGCTCATCTAATAGCAGTACTCCTTCATTTATTTTCAGGATGCCTCTATAAAGATGGCCAACCAGTTTACCCAATCCGACCCATAACGACGATGTCACGAGCTATGAGGCCTTAGTTTTGGGGCCATCATGTGATCTCCTTCCTCCATGTGGACCAGAAATAGTACCTCCACCTGTGAAGTTGCAATTAGTACCAGTAGTGCAGGTCGAGGATGACCGCAGGTTGAGCGCGCTTAGTGAGTTACATTGGTAGAGACTGCTAAGGTTTCATGGTGACCTAGACCCCCAGGCAGCAAAGGACTGGATTGAGTTAGTGATTCATGTTTTCAAGAATGTGCGGACACCAGCAGAACAAATGGTAGCCTGAGTAGATAGCCTTTTATTGGGTCCATCTAGGCACTGGTGGTGTCTGGTTACCTAGATACATGATGAGATAGCTCTCCCATGGGATGAGTTTCATCAGATATTGCATGAGGAGAACATTCCCTTGAGCTTACATGCTGTCAAGATTCATGATATTCTAGAGCTTCATTAGGGGTTCATTTCAGTAGCTGCATACATGGATAGGTTTACTAATCTTACCGGTTACTCCATAGATATGGTTTGTGATAGTTACTTCTGAGTATAAAAGTTTGAGCAGGGTCTCCGCCGGGAGATCTGTACGAGATTAGTTCCCCTGTGCATCCTTACCTATGCTGGGGTATTGGAGTGAAACTCATGAGGGAGAGTTTCTTAGTGGAGGTGCACTAGTCATATGGGACTGGAAGTGGTCGCTTCAAAGTGGAGACAACCACAGTAGGTGACAGACACCAGGTTGTAGGGCCGTAATACAGGGGACCTTTCCAGGACCAGGCTCAACCACATGGTTGGACGGTAGTAGGGAATCACAGAGAACCGGGATAGGACAGAGAGGGTTGATGTTATGTGTGTGATGGGAGAGTTCACTTGGTGAGAGACTGCCTGACCTGACGAGCTGAGAATCTTGGGTTGGCTGCAGGTGTACCACCCTAAAAGAGGTAGCGCTCTTATCAGGACGGTCCCTAGGGAGGTGGTGCTGGCAGAGGAGCAGGAGTAGGAGGACTAGGTGGTGGGGGACGATGCTATGAGTTCACCCCACCACCACCACTGGGTAGCCTACATCAGGTTTAGGGTGCTGGTGGTTGGGGCCGCAGACAGCTATAAGCTATATACATTCATAATCCACCATCACACGAGATGATCTGAGGTATGCTCTATGTTTATTCTAATATTTCTTCATTATTAGTAGACACATGATCCATTCACTATTTTATCTCATTAATCCTGTTATGATATTTTGAGCTCCTAGTATAGTCAGTATCGCAGCGTCTTAGTCTCGAGGTTCCTATGAGAATCACCTCTTCTATTTATTTTATCTACCAACAATGTGAGCTTTCATTTGGAGGAGAAATGTTCCCGTGGGACTTGCTGTCTATCTCGATGGAACCTTATGATGTCATCTTGGGAATAGACTAGATTTACATGGTTTAAGCACAGATTGATTTTCAACGTAGGTTAGTAAGATGTTCGCACACGAATGAGACAAGATTCACCTTTATTGGTGAATGAGGCCTCATAGTAGAGAAATCAAGTACTGTGAACAAGGGATTGCATCCGTTTTTCCATTAGTTAGCGAGTGTAATACTTGGTGAAGTAGACTCTTCAGATACCTGGGTTCCCTTAGTTATGAAGGATTACATGGATTTCTTCCCTAAAGATGTCTTGGGACTACCTCTGAGGTGACAGTTGGATTGTTTCCTTGATTTTCAACCAAGGACAACCCTCATATCTTCTGTGGCCTATCAGATGGAACCCACTATGATCTGGGAGCTATGTTTTCAATTGTAAGAGCTTCATGAGATGGGTTTTATCAATACCAGTGTATCTTCTTGGGAATCTCTTGTTTTGTTTGTGAAGAAGGAATATAGGAGTTTGTAGATTTTTGTGGATTATCATCACCTGAACCAATCCACGATAAAGATCAAGTGCCCCTTACCAAGGATTGATGACCTCTTAGACTAGTTATGAGGTGAGAAGTGGTTCTCTAAGATCGATCTGAGATTTGACTACCTCCAAATACGGGTACGCAAGGCTGATATCTCAAATCTGGCATTTAGTTGTCGCTACGGGCATTATGAGTTCTTAGTGATACCCTTCGGTGTGACAAACACCCCTTCCGTTTTCATGGCCTGTATGAGCCATGTATTCCAGCCATATATAGACCAGTTTTTAGTTGTATTTATAGATGAAATACTCATTTAATCTATTTAAAAGGAGGACCACATAGAGCATCTGAGGATGGTCCTCAATCTGCTTCAAGAGCACCATCTTTATGGAAAGCTCTCTAAGTGTCAGTTCTAGATACAAGGGGGTCAATTTCTAGGGAATTTCATCTCTGATGAGGGTTTATCCATGGAACCCAAAAATATAGAGGTAGTTCTTTTTTTTTATCCCCCTAACAATGTGTTATAGGTGCAAAGATTTCTCTGTTTGGCTGGGTACTACCAGAGATTTATGGAAGAATTCTCTAGGATCACACCCCCTTTTACCACTCTGATATGGAAAGGAAAACCTTTTAACTAGTACGAGAAGTGCCAAAAGTCCTTTGATGAGTTGTGGATGAGGTTGAAGACTACTCTAGTTTTGAGACTACCGGAGGAGGGCATTGAATCCGTAGTTAAATTTGATGCCTCAGGAGATGGGCTTAGTTGAGTCTTGATGTAACAATAGACAATTTTCTCATATAGGTATAGGTACTTGATACCCCATGAGTATAACTATGAAAATCATGAATTATATCTCATAGAAGTAGTTTTAACCCTATGGATTTGGTGACACTACCTCCTAGAAGATCACTCTGTGGTTTACTCAGACCACCAGAGCCTGAGATATATCTTCACTCTGAGAGATCTGAACCTTAAGAAACGATTTTGGTTGGAGTTTCTTCATTAATATGAATTTTATATCATCTATATTCTATAAAAGGGAAACATTATATCATATTTTCTTAGTATGAAGTCATAGGCTGACCTCGTGCAAGAAGATTCAGAGCAGTTAGCTTCCCTGCAGCTGACCCTGGTGGAGCAGGAGGGAATAGATTTTCTATAGTCGATGGTGCCGACACCTTAGCTCCTTGAGAGGATGAGAGAGTACCAGCTAGGAGATATCCACTATGAGATTCTATATGACTAGATATCCATAGGCGACACACCTGATGGTATTCTGAAGGAGGGAATCACGAGATCTCATTCCAGGGTAGAACAATGATTCCAATTACTATGAGGGAAGAAGTGATGTGGGAGTTCCATGACTCTACCTAAGTTATACATCCTTGTGTGGGGAAGATTTACAGGTATCTCTAATAGTAGTTTTGGTGGTCTGGCATGAGATGAGGCATTTCTATGTTCATCTCCTGATTCCTTACCTATCAGTAGTTGAAGGCTGGGCATCAGGTTCCAGCAGGTTTGTTGAAATCTATCGAAATCTCAAAGGGGAAGTGGGATGGCATATCCATAGACTTTTTCATGGGGATTCCATGTACAAAAAAGGGCCACAACTCCATCTAGGTGGTAGTTTAATGAATTACTAATTCATCTCACTTCCTTTCCATCAGGGCGCAAAGTTTGATGGAGAGTCTGGGGCAGTTGTACTTGTGGGAGATCGTCCGCCTTCACAGAGTACCCTTGATGATTATCGCTAATTATGAAATTACATTTACATAATGACTATAGAGAGTCCTATAGGAAGAATTTGGGACTCAGTTTCATATGATTACAGCCTTTTACCCCTAGACTGATAAACATACTGAGTGAACTATACAGATTCTAGAGGATATGTTGAGGGCCTACGTGCAAGATTTCATCCAGAGTTGGGAAGATCACCTGACTTTGGCCGATTTTGTGTACAACAATAACTACCATTCTACCATCTACAAAGAAAACATATGAGGCCCTATACAGAAGGCTCTACAGGTTACCCTTGTACCATATAGAGGTTGGAGAATCATCCCTTGTAGGCTGAGAGTTGGTACGAGCCATGATAGAGAAGGTGCAAGTCATTCGTGAATAGATGAAGATGGCCCATAACATACAAAAATCATATGTAGAATGTTGTCATAGGCCATTAGAGTTCAATTAGGGAGACCACATCTTCTTGAGAGTCTCCCCATGACACAAAATGTGGAGATTCTTCTCAAGAGGAAAGCTATCTCTGAGGTTCATCAGACCGTTTGAGATCATGCGAAGGGTTGGAGAGGTTGCCTACCACCTTTCCCTAGATCGATAGTTGGAGTGAGTGCATGAAGTCTTCCACGTGTCATATCTGAGGTGATATGTACATGATCATACACACATCAACGACTTGGGTGAGATAGACATCGAGGATGGATCCAACTCTTCACAACATCTGGGGGTGATTGAGGATCAATAGGGGAGAAACTTACATGGACAGACCATTCCCCTGGTTCATGTCTTGTGGCAGCACATAAACATGCAAGAGAGTTCTTAGGAATAGGAGAGCCAGATGTAGGCTCAGTATACTAAGTTATTTTCCTAGCATTGTTTTTCCGTAATTAAAATATTTAAGGATAGAATGATGTAAAGACCTGATTTTTTCCTTGTAAAACTTTAAAATATTTCTATATATATTTGAAGAGTTATGCATTTAGATGGTGTGAAATTACAAGGCATGGTGTGCCCAGAATAAATTATATAAAATTTAAGTATATTTTATATTTTGTATGCAACAGAAACAAGATAAATATTATATGGTAGCTCAGATTGGAAATCTGAGGCCATTATTGAGTTCAGAACGTGGAGTTTACCCTAAGAGGGAAATAACTATTATCGTCATGGGTCTCCTGTGGTAAATGATATCTAGGGGTTAAATGATAATTAAATATAATTATTTTTTCCCTTGAGTTGAGATAAATAACTTTGAAAAGGAGTGTTGGATTGGAAATCTGAGATTTCTATTGAGTTTGGAATGTGATGATTTTACTAGGAACAACATAAAATGAGGGGGTATGATGGTTTCATATTTCGTACTGTTTTGGATCCCCTATAAATAGAATTTAAGAAGATGGGATTAAGGTTAGCCCCAAACCATTTCTCTCTCTAGAAGGTATCCCTCTCTATCCTATCAAATGTGTTCTTCATTTTTCTTCACCGAATTGAGGATCAAACTCCACAAAATCTTTGCTGGATCAATAAAGGAACATTGTGGATGTATCACCAACAATGAATTCCCATTACAAGGTAGGATTTTTCATATTTTGACTTTTGATTCCATTTTTATTGAGTTTTCAATCGTAGCCTCCTAATTTTTTATTGCTAACCATCAATCATCAGTGGATGCATGAACATGGCCACCGATCTATGTTTTAAACCTTGTTTTTGGGTATGTTCTTCACAGGGTTTCACTGATGACTTTTGGGCACATAATGTTTCCATTGGATTGACGATCCAAAGCCATTGTAGGGAAGGTGTCGTCGCAAGATTCCTCGATCCGCTGACAGTTTGATGATTGAGCGAACAGATTGAGCTCGGCAGTCTATTGAAGGGACCACCAGGGCGCCACCAGTGGGCCACTCTACCAGCGGTCCATGGAGAGGTGGGGACACCACATCAAAGGTGGTTATGCGGCGTGGTCATACAACATGGCCCAACTGTCGGCCGGGCAGGGTCACACAATGCGACCCCATGTTATGACTACTACTGAGAATCCCACATGGTCGGTCAGCTACATTGATTCCAACAACAACCAAACCACTGGCCAGACATGCTATTGACATTGGGTTGGGTCGGCTAAATGAATCGGGTCCCACCTGGTGGGTTGGACCAGTGAATTGGGTCAGACCTGGGTCGTCCTACGGTCGGTCACCCACAGTCAACCATCGTAGTAGCTGCCATGAATTGAGTCATGGTTGGTCAGTTGACTATGGAATGGACCGACCATGTCAATCGACTTCCATAGTAGGTGTACCGACTGCGAGCTGTTCCATCGGCCCTAGGACCCCCCTTCTAGAATCTTCAATTACCTATAAATTTTGAACCAGGTGTCCGTTTGACGCATCGTCTATGGAAACATGTTCCCCTCTTTGATAAAAACCTTTTGGGTTAATTTTGAGAATTTGAAGTTTGGGGTCATAATACAGACCCCTCTTTAAACTGTTCGGTTGTTTTTTAGTGAAAATAACCCTTTTCATCATTTTTCCTTTTTTGGAAAATAAATAGTCTATTATGTGTGTTTTTTCGCATAGAACACTATGGTGAACTAAGTTCCGACATACGGGTTATGAAGAAAGGTTTTCTGAACTTAGATCTCATCGAGCAGTGTTTGATGATGGAAGTGATATAAATGATGTTTTCAGAACCACCAGAGCAGTACCGGCTTACCCTTTAGTGGGGATGGGCAGTGAGGCTCTCAGTTTTCCCTTCTAGACTTACACTCTTTTGGGATTGGGTAGTGATGTTCGTCATTTAATTTTATGGTATTACCCTCCTGTGAGGTTGGGCAGTGAGGTTTTCCGTTTTCCCTTTAGTACTAACACTTTAGCAGGGATAGGTAGTGTGGTTTTTCATTTACTCTTTAGAGATTACCCTCCAACATATCACCTTTTAGTGGGGTTTGGAAATGGTGTTTACTGATAAATCAGCGATGAGAATTTTTTTAACACTCTCTTGGATTATCATGTAAGAGGGGAGCTTTCCTCACCATGATGCACCCTCGTGATGCGACCTAAAACCGTGAGGATGAGATAGACATATCCAAAGAAGATAGTATCAAGGTGTGGTGTTTAAGCCCCTTTGACTTGCAGGTCAGGGTAGAGATGTGGACTATGGGGATCGATGGTGGTTACTACTGGAACTGTTAATGAATCTTTACCTGGGATGAAATTTGATAAGAAGATCCCCTTAATCTCTCTCTCTTGTTTTGGTTTCTTTGGTTTGAGCATTCATATATTTATTTACACCCTATTACAGCACCCACTCTTTATGTTCTGGTTACTCTTCTTCTAGGAGAGACGAAGACACGCAGGGTATGACACATGCTATTAGTGTCTAGCTTCTCATTTTTGGATGAGTCTACACTCTTTCTGGAGGTAGAAAAGACTCAACAAGAAGTTAATATCCTCACCGTTTCTAGCTCCTTGTGTTTGGATGAGCTTACATCACTTATTTGTTGGATTGAGATGCACTTGTTTATTATGTTATTGTTCCATCTACTATAACTCCTTTCCTTTGTATCTCTTATTGCTCCCCTCCTCTTTGGGGAATCTGAAATAGTATGTTTATAGTCACCCTTTCATGGGCTATTCCCACACGTATTTTACTTTTTGCAGGAAAAAAACATATTTTATCAGGATATTAGGGAGATTAATATCACAAGTGTCTGGGCTGTGTGTGGTGGTCAGTGTTGGGTTCCTAAAGCAGAGCTTCCTTATCATCTTTAATTTTAATTTTTAGTTAGGTTGGGGCACTTTACTAGTTAGTGTGTATTTTTACCCTTTTCCCCTTTCTATTTACTTTACATTAATCTTACTATGTTAGTGATCCATGCATGTATGGTTTATTTATCTCTATTGTTGGTTTCATTTTTTTACTTTTCTATTCCCTCATCACTTTGCATCAAGTTAGTTGTGTGTCTGTATACAAGTTCTTAGGAAAAGGTTTCCTTGTGTTTATTAAGTCTCCAATGCTAGTCACCATCCCCTGGCCTATGGATGCGGGCTTGGGGTAGTTATGGCTCAAGCCCTAGTACGGGTCAGGTCATGATATTTATAATCCTGACATGGATGACTTAAAACAAAAATATCTCTAAATATTATAATTAGTATACTAGTAACAATATGTTACAAAATATACAAATAATATTTAGTTCAATTAATTTTTAAAAGTATCTGCCCCCTCCTCCTTTAATACACCCCTATTTATAGGAAATGATCCAATGGTCATATTCTGTTATTATTGGAGTTGGTTATAATAACTTCATATGAAATATTCATTCTATTGTAATGGTATTTATAGACAGAATCTGATGGTTGATTTTGTAGAATCATCACAATGATATAAATTCTTCCATATAATATATTGATTTTTTTATATTATAGGACAAATGTTTATTGACCGGTTAAATGAAAACCATCATTAAATAGTTTTTAAAAAGATTCATTTATAGAGTATTTCTACCTCCATCTAATGAATGTCCATTAGGTTAACAAAGTAGAACATCATCTGATTAGACTTAGTTATACTTTTCAAGTTAGAAATTATAAAAACTCCATTTGATAAAATATGAAATCATCAGTTTGATGTAAAAAGTATAGGTTTGTCTGATTATAATGTTTCGTCTAATTATAAAGATCATCTTATTAATGAATATCATTTTATTAATAAATATTTTTTGATAAATAAATATCAATTGATTAACCAATATCATTTAATTAACACATTTTTCTACATTTTGTAGAAATATATGTCTTCTATAAAAAGATTTTAGGTATAAATTTTACTAAAACATGGTATCCCATAAAGTCTTTTTTTTTTATTTTGAAAAAAATGTTTAAAAGTGTTTAAAGTTGAAATTTTGACTCAATAATATCCCCCATTTTGAAAATCAAAAAACACAACTCTTAAAAAGAAAAACTTTTAAAAACTTACATTCCCTTTTTTACTTACACATTTAAGAACATTAATCTTCATTTATTATGCTTAAAACATATTATTCATTTATTAATTTATCCAACTATTTATGTTTATCCCCCTTTTGTGTAACAATATTTGTATGAATTTTTTTTAGAACATCATGTTTTCTCAACATTCTTAAGATAGGTTTATTTTCTCAATCCCCCCTTTTGTTTTTCAAAAATAATGGGAGGAAGAAAGTGTACCTGAAAATTTAGAAAGAAACATTTCTATGAAATATTTTAGTATAAATGAATATTTATCAAAAAAATATAGAAAGAATGTTCATTTGAAAAAAATTGAAAATATTCCTTTAGAAATTCATAAATAAACATTCATTAAAGAATATAATTCAAAATAAGTTTGACTGTTACAAAATTATAAAGAGTTTAGAGAAAAATTATTCTTTATTTGATATTTTCTTCATGATGAATTTCATATTTTTAATGTTATCCTAAAATTTCTACAACTCATTAGTATAAGACACCATTTTGGAAATATTTTCTTCCAAAACTTGAAGATTATTATTTTCCTACTTCAACCTCAGAACATCTTCAAGAAATTTCACTTTTATATTCTCAACATCAATATTTAATACATTTTCTTCAATAGTAATAATTATATTTATATGTTCTGAGTTATCTTATTCTAGAATCAAATAAATATTATTGACATTACCTATATAATTTTTTAATTTCTAAAAAATTGGAAGAAAAATATCTAAAATACTTTGTATTAATCAAAGTGGTTTTTTAAACACCTTTTATTCTCTCATCAAGAAAAATTATATCAACTTTAGTTTGTTTAATCCATATTAAAAATGATTCAGTATTCTTAATTTGTTTTAGAACTATCTCTGAAGTATTTGAAATCTAATTCATTTTGAATCACATCCTCTGTAAGTTGTTTTAAAGAATTTGAATTTTCTAAAGAATCCAACCTTCCCTGAATATATTTTTATTTGGATGTAATATTTAGAAAATAATTAAGTTCTTCTTAAAATTTATTCAATAATTCATGGAAGTGCATAAATCTCATATCTATCCTTTTTCAAGAATATTTTTCGTTTGTATAAATTGAATCAGATGAAACATCTAAGACTTGGGGTATAGGAGCCCTAATATATTGTTTCCCTTTATCTTTTACTTTGTTTGAGGCTTCTATTTCTTTAACATTTCTATCGAGCATAGGTTTTTTCATAACATTGTTTTGTGATTGTTGATCTTGTTGTTATTTTTATTATTATACCATTTATTCTCATTATGATACTTCCAAATAATCATCTTATCGATACTGAGAAGAAGAAACATTATACTCATAAGAACTCTCTTATTATTATTCTAATTTTTCTTCTAAATATATAACTAGATGTTCATTAATTCTCTACTATACTTTTCCATATTTATTTAAAAATATTGAAACTTGTTATTCTTTAGCATGTTTAGTTGGAGTATTTTCTAAAAATATTTCTTTTCTCTTTCCTCCCTAAGTGGATCACGAAAATTTTGAAGCTTCATATTGTTCTTATTCTAGTGGAACTGGCTATGTAATAATGGATCGAGGCACATTTTGAGGATCATAAAATGGTGGTATCAGTTGAAAAACTGATAAAAGATAAAAAAAAAGAAGGTTTTTATGAAAATATAAATGTTATTTATCCACAAATTTCATTAGACTTTACAGAACTTTAGCTTAATAAAAATTTTTATATTACCTTTTCTACTTTTCCTCTTCCCTTAGAGTTTTCTGGGTTTGTTCTTTTACATCTAGGGATTCTACCTTATTGAGTCCAAAACTCATATCTCTAGGATTTTTCTATCCTTTAGTCTTCATCAATTATTTGAAAGCCTCATCTGTTTTTTTCGTTCTTTTGTAGATATGAAAGAGATGATATGGAATTCCTCTTTTCCTGAACTTTCTCTTTCAGATTTTGCGTATTAATTTCAAGAATTGTCTTGTCTAATTTATCCACAAAATTTTCCAACATCAGAACATAAACCAAATTGATTTTATTAATAGCCTCTTATCTGATAAAAGATATTTTTTCACTAATTTTTTCCTTTATTCTTAATTTTATGAACTTTTATAAAATTTAATAATATCCTGTTAATAAGGCATGGAAACAAAATAATCTTCAATTTCATCATTCCTTTCTTCACAGCCTCTACTGATAAAAACATAAAATTTATCAAATTGAACTTTCAAATGTTACAAAGATAATAAAAAACATATAAATCCTTCACCATTAAAGTATCTTTATCTCCATTTCTTAGGATAAGACAATTCTTCATCCACAAATCCACTACCCTTGCATTTGGGGATAGATGATACACCTTCCTTACTTTTTCATAAGAAGTAAATAAAAATGTTTCTGATTTTTACTTTTCAAAAGATTTCAACTTATTAGATAGTTTTTTGGGTTATGAGACTCACTTATCTTTAAAGTGAGACCCCAATAAAGTCTACAACTTGTTTAAAATTTAACTTGTAACAATATTTCAGTATGTTGAAAGTTATAACTTTCAAACATTTTTCTTCACTAAACTCTATAGAAGAGTGGAATTTTCATACAATAGTTTAATAATAAAGATCAAAATATTCCTTCTCAACACAGATATATTCCCAACCTTGGAAGATAATTACACTCTTTAGTAGTGAATCGACCTTATCAAGCCATTTCATTTCCATTAATAACTCCTTAAATACTTATTTGTTTGATAAATATTATAATTTTTCCAGTGTTAATAATCAGAAAGAAGGATCTTGAAATAGAAAAATCTTAAATAATCAAATTGATAAAAACTCATGTGGTGAGATATAGTTTCATAAGGGAAATAATGAAGAGTTTTGGTGACCCATACACCTATTTATGAGGCTCAGATGGGTAAACCTTTGACTTATTTTGATCCAAAGGATCCTAGTAAAACCATTTATAGATCTAGTGGTTTATAAATTTATTCAAAAGAATTGATATTTATTATAAAATATATTCTGATCTCATTTTTATCAAATAAAATTCTAAACTATTACAATTTTTAAAAAATAAATTAAAAAAATAAATGACAAAAATATTTTCCAAAAAGGAAACTATAAAAATTGTTATTGTTTTAGAAAATGAAAAAATTTTAAAGATGTAAACCAATATCTACTAAAAGTAATAACATAAATTAAATACTGAAGGTTAAGAAACTTCCTCCTATAGGAAAATATAAACCTTCAATGGGAATTTTTATTCGGTGTATGTTGTTCTTGTTTTTTTCAAAAAAATACACAAAACTTTCCTTCAAAAATATTTATAAAGTTTTTAGTAATTTTAGAAAACTAAAATTTCAAAAAGAAATGTTTTTAGAAAACTATAGTTTGTAGAAAACAAAAAAATTAATAAAACTAAAAATGTAAGAAAACTTAAAATTCATGAAAACTAAAATTTTAAGAAAACTAAACATTAAGAAAAAATTTAAGAAAAATAAAATTTTAAAAAAATAAACATTTTAAAAATCTAAAAAATTAATAAAATAAATAAATTTAAGAAAGCTAAACATGTTAGGAAAAATAAAAATATGAGAATATAAAAAATTTGGGAATAAAAAAATAAGAAAAATAAAAATATAAGAAAAGTAAAAAATTAATAAAAATAAAAATTTTATAAAACAAAAAATTAAGAAAACTAAATATGAATAAAATAAATATTTAGGAAAAATAAATTTTTTAAGAAAAATAAAAATATAAGAAAACTAAAATTTTTAAGAAAATGATTTTTTTAAGAGAACTAAAAATTTAAAAAAACTAAAAATTTATGCACTCCACCTTTGGAAATGAGTTTATTAATGTAAAGATATTGGTAAATAATAATTATATATGAATGATCATTTTATGTTTTCCATTTCATACTTCTATTTAATTTATTCAAATTTATCATAATTCATGGGTTTTTTAAAAATTTTATCAAGTTGTTCTTGTATTCTGATGAATTATAAAATGATATCTTCTTTTTCTGCATAGTATTGAATGAAATGGTGTCTTATATTTATGTGTTTGTATCATTAGTGATGTTATTATTTTTTAAATAAAGCTATGAAATTTTTTTTTTATTACACAAAAATTGAGTTTTACTAAAACTCAAGCCAAAATCATTAAGTGTGTGTTACACACATGACACTTGATCACAACAACTTCCATATTCCACATATTCAACTTCAATGGTGGAGTGTTATATAGAATTTGGTTTTGTACAATACTAAGAAACTAAATCTTCTCTTTATAAATTACAAGTTCTAGATGTACTTTTTCTAACCATTTTACGTCCAAAAAATCTAGAATCTGAAAAACAATTTAAGTTAAAAATAATTTTCAGAAGAATAAAACAAACCAAGATACATATATTACATAATATAAACAAAAATTAATTTTATAGTCTTAATATGGTACTCTTTGGGATTTTCTTGATATCTTACACTTATTAATCAAGAAAACATTAAATCTGTTTGACTAAATGTTATGTAAAGTAAACTAATAATAATTCCTATAAAAATATTTTGTTCAACTATTTCCCAATATTAATTATGATCTAAGGCATTTGAGGTTCTGATAGGAGTATATATAATTTTAATATCTCTATAAAAAAATTTCTTAAGAACACCTTTTATATACTTATATTGAGATATAAAAGTTCCTTTTGGTTTTTGAGAAATTTGAAAACCAAAAAAATATTTAAGTTCACCCATCATGCTTATCCCAATATTAGATTTTATAAGATCATCAAAAGAATATTAAGATTATTTTTAGATGATCCTAATATAATATTATCAATATAAATTTTAAAAATGATGGTATCCTTGAAAAAAAAATTAATGAAAATATTTTGATCGACAACTCTTTTAAAAAAATTATTTTGTAAAAAAAATTTAGTTCACCAATCATACCAAGATCCAGGATTATTTAATTATGTAAAATAACTTGGTACATCTACATAAATTCTTTATAGATTTTTTGTTTTAAAAAATTGGTGGTTGTTATACATAAAATTCCTCTGGTATATATCCATTAATAAAAGAACACTTCACATCCATTTGAAAAAGATTAAAATTTAAAAATGATGAATATGCTAGAATTAAATGAATAGATTAAAATATAGTTAATAGATTATATGATTTTTATAGACTATGCCTTATTTTTTATTATAATCCTTTGAAATAATATTAGCTTTATTTCTAACTATGAATCCAATTTCATCATGTTTATTTTGAAAAAAATATTTTACACCAATTACAAGTTAATATTTTGGAAACTCAACCAAAGTGAAAACATCATTACTCTCAAATTCATTGAGTAGATCTTGAATATATTTTATCCAATATTATTCCCCTAAATCCTTGTTAGTATTATTAAGCCTGAACGACAATAAAAATTGACAATGTTCAATTTTATTTCTTAAGGAACTTCTAGTTATAACTGGTTGATCTATAACACCATTGATATTATCACTAAGATGATTCTTACAGATTAACTTATTTCCTAGGTTTGTAAAGACATGTCCTTCAAAAAGTGGTTGAATTTATTATTAAGGTAGAACTTCAGTAAAAAAATTCTTCAGTTTTTTTCCCTTTAGAATAGCTTTCTAACATGGAAAGAAAATTATTTTTGAAAAGAATATCTCAAGATGTGGTTTGAGGTTGTTTTAAAAAAATGATATATTCCATCAAATTTAACATGTAATGATAACTAAAAATTAATATTTTTTATTAAAAACATTATAAGCCTTATTTTTAGTGGAATAACCTAGAAAAATTCCTTCATTATATTTTGGAGTGAATTTTTGAAAATTATCTTTCGTATCATGAATGAATACTTTGCAAATAAAAATATTGAAGTAAGAAAGTTTTCACTTTATTATGGTCCATAAATCATAAAGAGTTTTATTAATATAAGGTCTTAGTAAAATATTATTTATAGTATGGTAGGTAATACTCACTACTTAAACCCAAAAATGCTTATCAATTTAGTATTAACTGAGCATGATTCCTATAATTGCTTGAATAATTCTATTTCTTCCTTCAACTACACCATTTTTCTATGGATTTAATGGTTCGGAGAAGTTATGTATTGTAACTTTTTACTAAAAAAAGCTTTAAATTCATAATTTGAAAGCTCTCCACCATGATCACAATGAATAATTACCAAAGGTATATTTTTCTTATTTTTAATATGGGATATAGAAGTTTTAAAAAATAAAAATGCCTATAATTTTTTTTTGCAATAATATAGACCCAAGTATAGTTAGTGTAGTTGTAACACCCCAAATTGATAAAGAGGTAAATGACAAGATGATATGAATAATGTCAACAAGGTGGAGCTTTATTTTTTGGATCCTACCTGTTTAGAACTCTATGGTTAAGTGTGCTTAGAATGGAGTAGTGATTAGAATGGATGACCTTCTGGGAAGCTTCATAGGGTGTGTGTGAGTAAGGGAAATACACACTAGAAAGAACATGTGTTGGACTATGGGGAAATTCATTTTTTATATGACCCATTAAAGCATATGGGTGGACCCTAGGTATGGGACCACATGTCTTTGGTGAAACTTGTGTTTCCTGATAGGCCATGAACCGATGACAATGTTAAGGTGGGGTGCATGTGCTGTCAACGGGGCTTAGTTGTTACAATAATCATAAACTAAAACTTATAAATATTATTTTACACCAATACTCTAATTTTTTCATTGGATTAAATAATCCCATGTGAATTAACTATAAATAATCAGAATATGAAACTTCACAATTATATTTAAAACCTAACCTATGTTTCTTTCCACATTGACAACAATCACGTACTCTAGAAGAACAGAACTTATGATCCAATAGATATTTAACAAGTACCCTCTTAGAAATTTTATCTAAATTTATAAATTTATAGTGTCCTAAAATTATATGACACAACCAAGATTGATCTTTAATTTCATTAAGACAATGTAGATCCTGGCTCTTAAGCTCTTCTAAGTTAAGAGTGTAAACATTCTCATACATGTCGGTAGAAAGAAAACATTTATCTTCGGAACTATGAATAGTAAATTTATCATTCCTAAAGTTCACAAGATTAACCTCATCATATAATTAACATATTATAATATGTTTGTGCTTATAACCTACAAGATACCAAATATTTTAAATTAATTATATTTTAAGAAGAACAATATTAACCATAACAATAATTTACCCTTTATCATTATCAACAAAAGTGACTTTTCCACCTTTCATTTTAATAATATGATAGAATAATTTCTTATTTATAATAATATTTTGAGAAGAACCAGTATCCTTATACCAAGTTTTTGTTGTTGTTAATACTCTTCTTATTTTACAAAAATTAATAAAATTAGCATTTTGGTTCCAAAACATGCTTGGGTGGAGTATTGTTAAAAAAAATTATTTCATAAATCCACATATTTCAAACTTTTTTTATGTTGAATGGTTTCTATTTCTTTAGAAAAATTTGATTTATGAAATCCTAAATATTTTAGTTTATTTTAAGAACAAATTTTCATCCAAAGTCCACCACTTTTACATTTAGCATAAAATGGTCTACTTTTTGGAAAAAAATAGTTCTTTTTTAAAATGTGGATTTGAATTTGTAAAAAATTACAATGAGGTATAATTTTTCTATATATATATTTACATTTTTCTTTTACATAATTAAATTATGATAATAATTTCTTTAGACTCAAAATTTCATAGTTTAGTTGAACAACCAAGTCTTTCTTCTCATTGGATGTAGTTGATTTTTATTTTTCCAATTATTTTGAAATATTTTATTTTTTTAAATTAGATTATTCTAATTATTTATAGATATTTGTAATTTAGATAGTATTTTTTTAAATTCTCAAAATATATTTGAAAAAATATGCATTATCATATTTGAGGTTTTAAGAAATGTTACTATTTTTTTTAAAAAATGTTGAAAACCTAGAAAATTATTCAAATCTAGGTAAGTTATTATCCTCTTATGATGAAGTAGTTTCTTTATTTGAATATATATAATTATTTTCAGTTTATGAATTGGGATAATTTGAAATCAAAGTAATATTTTTTAATGTTTAAATAGACACTTTATCCATCAAATAATTTTTATTCATTAGAATTTCATCTCAAAAACTGATATTATCTTGATTATAAATCTCACTATATAAATAACTATGTCCTCTAATTTCACTCAAAGTGTGGGAAGCATTCATAATTTTCTTACTCTTATGATTATAGAACTTATTCTAATTTAAATATGAATATCTATCATTCTTATCTTTTCTTTTCAGACATGGAAAATCTAGTCTAATGTGACCATGCTTTTTTACTCATAACAGATCAATTCAAAAGAATCCTTTTTATTATATCTATTTTGGTAATAATTCTTATACTTGTTTCCAAAATCATTCTTAAAAATAATATTATTCATTCATTGAGAATGTTAGGAATTTTCATTATGAATTTATTTATAAAAATCACTTTCATTCATAACTCTAACCTTATTCTTTATAGAAGATTAAAAAAACTCTATATATCTTTTTTCCTTATAAACATCTGATATAGAATCAAAAGGTACTCCACTATTTTTTCTTTTACATCTTTCAGTATCTTTCTTCAATCCAGACTTATAATCCATGATATTTCCAATTATATTATATAATATATACTTTTTAATCTTCTTAGTATGACCATGATCTATTCTTTTATATTCCCACTCTCTAAGAATAATCTCAATGATCTTATCAATAGAAATATCATTGTAGGATATTTATCACCAAGATATTATAAGTTATAAACAATCATCATGTACCTCTTATTCATTTTTTCTATTGATTCTTCAGATAATAAATCAAATTTTTTGAGTGTTATCTCTTAGAATAGCTCTAATGATCTCAATAACACTGGATGTTCCAAAGTTTGTAAAATCATTATTTTTATAGATACTATCAGAAATTTTACATGAAGATATACGAATGTAGATATTTCTAGTCATATAAAACATATAATTATTTTCTGCTCTATAATTTAGATGACATTCTAAATTCTCATTATTAGTAAAAGTTGAAACTCCTTTTTAAGGAATATGATAACTTATAGTCACCATAAAAAAAATTATCTACCATTTTATTAATAACAATGGTTTTCATATGACCTCTCCAATATTGCATCCATATAAAATTTGGTGGTTTGGAAATTCTCAAGTGTTCCAACATTCATACCTACCATATTTATAAAAACAAAAATAATCTTTCTATAACTACACATTAGTGTAAAAACAATTTATAACAAAAGTTTTCAAGTTAAAGCAGTAGAACCATATCTAATCCCTAATCCATTATTGTAAGAGAATGTAAATGGATACAATAGTAAGTGAATTATAGTTTATAAAAGAAAACATACAATTACCTTAAAGAACCTTTTTATGAAATCAAACAAACATACTATCTAATGTATTTTTTTATCTTTCAAGATTTATTTTGATACTTTTTATAAATATAGTAATAATAAAAGTTTGTAATAAAGATAAAATTTCCTTATATATTCACATTGGAAATAAAAATTGTAAAAAAAAGTAAAGTAAAACATTATAATGTTCTAAAGAAAAACCTATAGGAACTTTATAAAATAATATCAGCACTTTAAACTTCAATGTAAAGAAAGTAAATACCCTTGAATTAAGGTATCCATAGTTTAACCTAACCATAACGTGATGTATTTATTTAGAAATAAATCCCTCGATCACATGTATTGGGATTACTCTATATTCATGTCTATGGATTCCCTCGATCATAAAGATAAGATAGAATAATATACCAATCCCTATAATCCCTCAATAAAACTTGATTGGACAGCATGAGTAAAATCACATAATTTTTTTTAATCCATTTAAAATCCTAACACATATCCATTAATGTAAAAAACTCTATTAATATTACAATGAGAATACTGAAGGTATTGGGGTGTGCGATGGAAGTCAGTGGGCTAGTAATATTAAGATTTTCATCACCGGAGTGATGTAACTTCATCGTATCTAGTGATCTGATCCCCGATAGAGATTCGAGGATCTTATGTGAATAATTCAAATCATAAAAATTAAAAAAACTAGTACCTCATTTTATTCTGCAGTGAATTATATTTAAAATAATAACCGATGATCATTGTGTGAAGTATCCAAAGTTGAACACCTCCAGATTGTCCATACACACTTTAAGAATCTGTGTGAACACTAATTATTGAATTTTAGTTGCTTGCGCGGAGCTATGATGATTCCTTCGACATCAAGATAATCCCCACAAATTTGTTCCTATGATATGTGAAGACGTACTTAGATCTATTTCTTGGATGACTTATTTCTCTCTCAAGGATATGGGAATAGAGGATATCTCTCAATTCATTGGAAAATGAATTTATTCTTGAAATGAGCTCCTAATAAACTTATATAGTGGATGTAAAAAATACCCAGTTAAGTTTCCCCAACCCCCATATATTTAGTGTCCACTAGACAAGTAATAAATAAATAATTAATATGAACTAACTATGTCATAAATATTATTTATATTTTATCACATACATGTAATATATATTAAATATATTACATAATAAATCTGAGTTGTAACAACCCATATTTTTTAAATGATATTTAGTCCCTAAGAAAATGTGATTTATATTATATTAAAAACAAAAAAGTCTATATCTTTTTAATAATTAAGTGTTATTTTTAGTGTATAAAGTGAAATGTTATGGAATAATTCCTTTTTAATACATATCATTTCATTTACAATGTATAAATAAAACATATTTTAATATTTATTTTTATAGAAATATGGTATATAATACATGAAAACATAGAAAATTATTATATTACACTTGAATGGATAATTAAAGGATAATCCTAAATACATTTATTGAATCTCAAATCCTAGGGACATACATGAGAGGAAAGGGTGAGCATAAATCCCAATAAAGGAAAATAAGGGAAACAATTTACATGTGATCTTGAGAAATATCAATAAGAACTTGAAGAATATCATAAAGGTATGAGAAAGAAGAATATAATAATAATAATAAAATTAATAATAACATAGAAAAATGGCTAAAAAATTTAATTGAGTCATTCATAGCCATATCACCGATCTTTGTCACTGGGGTGTCATAAAAATTACCAAGGTTATTTACCAAGGTATCGTAAAATAGATCATCTCTAGAGATTAAATTCTTTACCCAATGAATTCAAGAACTATTAGGTTTCCCCATTAATATGTATTAATTAATTTTATCATATATATCATAATAAAACATTTCATAAATAACCCATGGAGAATAAAAGAAATGGATTTCTTATAAAAATCATAGTGTTTTAAAAAGAGGTTCTTAAAGACAAGATCATTATGTCATTATTAACCCACTTAAAAGGAAGGTGGGTTTCATGTAAGTTAATCTGAGAATGAAAATACATTATATCTTGGTGAATACTCATATAATAGAAATAGGTTTTGGTATTCACAATAGAAAATAAGATAATTCCATAAGAAAAAGAGAGATATTTTTAAAAGAAAATTCAACAGCATAACGAGTATGAAATAAGGTTTTAAAAAACATTAAAAAGAGTGGGGAAAAGGGCCACCCATTCATAAAATAAATAATATAGAAAATTTATATAATAAAATTTATAGAATAAAAAATTATGGAAATTTTAATGTCATACCACATAAAAATGGAACTTGAAAGGAAAATATAAGTTGAGATTTCCATTACCTTGAAGAGTAACTCCTAAAACAAGAATATTGGGACTTTAGGGGATTGAGGACACCTTGAGAGTACTAATTAGTGGTAAAAATACTAAATATTAATTAACAATGAATTTTAAGTGAAGTTCAATGGATAAATGAGTATTTATTTATAGAAAAATGGTAGGATTTGTTTAAAAATTTCCTTACACTCTTATGTAGTGGTAAATTCAAAATCATGGGATTGCCTATGGTATATTTCCATGGTATTTTATAATTGGGAAACCTATTATGTTATTATAATTCTTATGAGTTGAAAAAATTTTTATATTACATATTACATAATTATTATCTCATTAAACGTGTTAAATAACTCAAACAATATTTTTTACTATTCACTGAAAAAAATAGTTTAGAAAATTATCAAAAATTCACCCTAACCTAATTTTGATGTGATGATTTCAGAAATTATTTTTATTTTATCATAATAATTCTCTATGTATGTGAAAATAAAATTTTAAATATAAAAATCATTATTTATTAAAAATAAAAGTGGATAGAAAAAGTATAGTAAAATTTATGACACTTGAAAAAAAATATTTTATCAATTATATTTAAATAAGAGAGTTTTAATCATAAAATTTCATTAAAATAATTAGTATTCATAATATATTATTTTATTATATATATTTATATATTTTTTGAAATGTATAATTTCTGTCCAAAAAAATCAAATTATCAAAATCGTCATATTTTAATGAAAAACTATTCTTAAAATGGAATTAATTAAATAAAAATTTTATTTATACAATTAAATTACACATTAAGTAACTTGGGTAAAATATTTATACAACTTAGGTGTGGGGTGTGAGATGGAGACATATTCTTAGGCGGCTTAGATAACATCACCTGAGTGGTAATTTCCATGAACTTAAACTTCTCTCGTACAGGATTTTGTTCAAGATTAACTTGTTGAAGCTTGACTTGGGCTTGGTAAAGAGAGAGGTCATGTGATGAAACACCCCTCTAAAGCTCTAATAAATGGACTTCAAATAGAATCACCTTACAGGTTGAGGCCATCGACTCTTCTTTCTGTGATAATTTTCATTTATCAAAAATTTTCTTATAAACTCCAATGATAACTTTAATATTATTATTGAGTGTATAGTTCCCAATGTTAATATTGACCAATGGTCATATAATGGTTGAAAATTTACGGTCACATTTCAAATTATACTCATTAAATTATTAAATAGATATAGTTATGTTGAGTACAAAATAATATAATACACATTTTTAAGAAACATTTATTATTCAAAATGCTTGGGTCATTACATTCTTCCCCCCTTAAGAAATTTTGTCTCTGAAATTTCAACTCATTATTTTTATTGAGAAGAGGTGTGGGTACTTTTGTTTCATTGTTTCCTCTATATCCCATATGGATTCTTCATATTTTTGGTTCCTCTATAAAAAATTAATGAGGTTGGTAGTCTTGTTTCATAGAACCTTGTCTCTACTATCTAAGATCTCCATCAGTTTATCCTCATAAGATAGGTCATGTTCCTGTTATACCACATTAATATTCTTTACATATGAAGGGCCAGTTATGTACTTCCTCAAGAGAGATACATGGAATACATCATGAAATTGTGCTATATTTTGTGGAAGTTCATGCTAATAGTCAATTGATTTTATGAGATAAATGATTTTATTAGGGACAATGTACCTAGAGATAATCCTCCCTTTCTTCCCAAACCGTATAACTCTCTTAAAAGGTGAAATTTGAAGGAATAATTTTTCACTAACACCAAAATTCAAGTCCCTTAAAAGGTTTTTAGTATATCTCTTATGCCAACTCTGAGAAACCTTTATGTGTTGTTGGATGGCATGAACCCTTTATGTCACTTCTTGCACAACATAATGCCAAGAAGCTTTCTCTTACCGAATTCATCCCAAGAAGTAGGAGTTATAAATCATTTCCAATATATAACTTCATAAGGTTCCATTTTAATACTCGAATGTAAGTTGTTTTTGTATGAGAACTCAACAGATGAGAGATTTTGATCCTATCCATCTTTAAATTCCATTGAGCATATTTTTACCATGTCTTTGAGTGTTTGAATAGTCCTTTGATATTGTCCATCGGTTTGAGGGTGATAGTCCATACTGAAATTTGATTCAGTATTCAAATCATGTTAAAGACTTCTCCAGAATTTTGATGTGAACTTTGGATCATGATCATAAATGATAAAAAGTGGCATTCCATGAAACCTTGACACTTTATTTACAAAAATCTTCGAAAGTTGGTTGTGAGAGATGTCTTCCTAAATAGAGATAACATGGGTAGTCTTTGTGAGACAGTCCGCTATAACCCATATCACATTATTTCATTTGGATGTTTTTAGGAGACTATTGACAAAGTCAATAATGATATTTTCCCACTTCTTTGCTGGTATGGGTAGTGGTTATATTACCCCTTTAAAAATTTGTCGCTCTTCCTTCACTTATTAATGCACCAAGAACCATGTAGTGTAGTCTCCAATCCCCCTTTACATGTTATGCCCCAATAATTATCCATATACATTTTCATTCTTCCATTATGTATAGAGTAACTAGAATAATGTGATTCATCTATAAGTTCTTTATTTATTTTTAGAAAGGATGGAACATATACCCTTGTATGAAATTTCAACACGCATTCTTGATCAATAGTAAAATTAGGAAACATCCCATTATTCACAAACTCTATCTTATTTTGTAGAAAATGATCTTTTATTTAATATTTATTTATTTTGTCATGTAATGATGGTTAATAAATAATTTGGGATAGGTTTGATGATGTAATTTACCTTAAAATTCCCATGTCTAGTTTTACTAGGTCTCAAATCCAAAGATCTCCTTGAATCCTCATCATTTCCAGAACAATAGGGTCTTTTATACTTAATTCATCAGTGAATTTTTTTTCTCTTCCAAGATGATAATGAATTGAGTAGTAATAGTAATCATGAAGTTCCAACCATCTCTTCTATCTCAAGTTGAATTCCTTTTACATGAAAATATACTTCAAACTTTGATGTTTTCTGTATATATCACATTTATCCCCATAAAGATAGTACCCCCATATATTCATATAAAAAACAACCACCTATAGCTCCAGGACTTTAAAAGACGATGTTGTAGGCGCTCTCAAATGATGTTTAATTACTTCTTAGGTTCAATAGAGTAGCTGACCAAGGTTTTCTATCAAAGAGGCAGTAATTAAAACAACTTTTAAAGTAATTATGAAAATAAAGATAAAATAAATAAATAACATAAAAGGATAGGGGTTAATGTTTATAAAAGAATAATAATAAGTTTGATGGAAGAATATTTGTTTTTTCAATTGAATTTTCATTAGTAAAACACAACGAGAAGATTTTTTTAGAAAACTATTTTAAAAGTGTAACCAATTTGACTTTAACTCTTCACTTACTTATTAGTAATTATAATTTATATTAATATCCATTTAATTATGATCCCATAATTTTCTAACCCTCTAACCCTTTGGTAGTTAACTTAAACACAATTGTTAAATGAATTGAACCCTAGGATAGCTTCAAAAAATGCAATCGTAGCACCCTGCATTGATTTTCATTCCAATACTAGATTATGGTCAGTGGAAAATTAGGGAACATTTCCATTATGAAAATTAGGATGAATTTATTTTGGGGGTTATATTTTAACTCTAAAAATTAATCCCATGTATTTTTTTTACTGATTAAGTTGACGCTCTCACAATTCATGCATTACTCGACCACCCAAGTTTTATGTATGATGTTAAATTTATTTATTAGTTTCTTTTTCTTTAAAACATAAATTCATAAAAAATAATTTTTGAGTTACATTATATCATTGATTCAAAATAATTAAGCGAATAAGGTTATATATAGATAAATTACTAATTTGAATTACTCTTCGATGGGCAGTGTAGTCATTGTTGAAACAATTTTCTTTCACAACTGTCATTGAAAGGGTATGACCCAATAATATTTATACTATTGATTTACAATACAAATAGTAAGATTAGAGAAGAATAAAATTAATTAAAATAGAAAAAAATAGAAGAAATATAAGAGTAACTGAGAAATATATTTCTAGAACAAAAACATAAACAAGTGAAGATGAAGTAGAAGGCTTCGATGAAGGGATCCTATATTCAAGATATATCCCTCTTAAAACACCTAGAAAAGTATATTGAAACCAATTATAATCTACCATAAATAACCTAGTGTATTTCCAACGCCCTAAAAATGAGAAAAACCCCAATTTATAGAGTGGATAGGAGGCTTTTCTTTACGAGGTTTTAAGTGTGAATGGGGAAATTTGTCCAAATAAATTAAGGAAACTTTCATTGCCTATTTGAACTCTAAAACACATGAACCAGCTATCATTACAGAAGGGTGATTCATGAGAAATTGGGTCCTATATATCCTTTACAATGTTGGGCCAAATCCAATCTAGCATGAATAATTTATGGCCCAAATACTGAAATGGTATCCAATTTGGAAAGTCCATCCCATCTTTGACTTCATGACCCATTTAGTGCAATAAAATGTACGAATTAGCTCACATGTCTTGAATAAATGTTGGATTCCATTAATTCAGAAACATGGTTGGAAAATTTTAAGTCCAAATAATTCACATAAAATATTTATTTCCGAAATTCTATAGTGAATTTTAAATGGTAAAACTGGAATTTTTATCAAATTTTCAAATGAATGATCCAATCTCAAATATTTTATAAATAAACACATTTCACAGAATGTAAAGAAATTATGTCATTTATTATCAATAAAATATTTAATATAATTATGTTTTATCAACTCCCCCACACTTATCCTTTTCACTTCTGTGAAAAGTCACATATCATGTATTCCAAAAATAATTTTGATAAGATATGAATATTTATATTCCCCAGTCTATAATGACAATATAGGGACAGTAAAATTCAAATCAATAGTAAATATCAATAAATTTTATATTCATTTTCTCATAAATTGTATCAAAATAAAATCTAGTGATATTAATGACACTAATCATAGAAAAATAAGTTATGGGTCCACCATGTAATTAATTTCCCACATGTGTGTGTCAACCATTTCACGCTCATATCTCCACACTTTATTCAGTATATTTTGGTCAAGTAATAGAATTATTCTTAACTGATTTAATTCATCAAACTTGTTCTATATTCCTTTGTAATCAAATTTCAAGACCCACTCACTTATGCATTCCCAAAAGTTAAACCTTAAGCTCCCGACCTAGATATCCCCACATGTTCTACATTTCATCACTCTTGACCCTCTTTATTATTATCATTATTTTTTATTTTGTTTTTTTATTGAGGGTTTACAATAATAGGATATTAGGTATACATGAATAGGTCAATTTGGTATAGTAATGAAATTTATTTTAAGAGAAATAAACTTATGATCCAACCATTGATATAAGATGATTTTTACATAGCTTGGATATACCTTCAATTGAGTAGGAACAATTTCACAAGTCATGGTTGCATGAAATGTTGTGTAGAGAAATCAATGACACAATTTTTCATGGACAAGTATCACAATTAATGGTGTCAAAATATAAAAGGTTTTATATTGACACAACCAATCATATTATCTATGACTTCCATTTTTTAAAAAAATCAACCCTTGATGATGAAATCATGCTTATTCTTATCATGCTACCAATGAATTTTGAAAACATTCATTTTTCATATATACCACATATAAATGATCATGATAAATGTTATTTTTTTTCTTTATTTTTTTATTATTTTTTTTTTGAAAATTTAGTAGAAAACATAACATAAAACACCCAAAAAATACACAATGAAAATCCTAAATAGATACCCCAAAATGTTTTCCCCTCTCACACATTTAAAATATTTCATTTTCCTAAATGTGAACCTATGACATGATATGTGAACATAAAATTTGTAATATTAAATAGGACAATAAATATAAAAGTGGAAGGATTAAGAGTAGCCTTATATTTTTAAGTGATGACAGGGTAGTACAATGTGATGAAATAAACTGCATCAGTAGAAATTCCCTCAATGTGTTGCTTTAAATTTTGTACATTTACTATATATATCCTTCCTAAGTCCTCTTGTGTGATCTAAACTTCACCATATGGAAATACATTAGATACAACATAAGGAATTATCAATGTAACTTATCGGACATCATCTTCATTCATGAACTATAGAGTAGGAATTTCTCTCCAACATGACACTCCCTTTTAGGGATCATTCTATCATAATCTAATTTTGATATTTCCTTTTAGATCCATGAGTTCTCATATGATGAAAATATATCCCTTTTAATATATTAAATTTGTAGCTTTTAGTGAATTCCATCTTGGACCCAATCAAAGTTGCATTTTTTTTATTGCCCAATAAACCTACTGCTCGACTTCCATGGGGAGATGAAAGGATTTCCCAAAAACAGTCTAAGATGGGGACATACCAATGGGGTTATTTTATTCTATCCTATATTCCCAAATCTTATCATCTAATTTCTTTCTACAATCATTCATATTCGGCTGCATGGTTTTCTCCAAAATTTGGTTCAACTTCTGATTTGAAACTTCGACCAGCCTATTTGATTGGTGGTGGTATGAGGTTGATGTTTTGTGTGTCACCCCATACATTTGAAAGAGGGAATCCAATTTTATATTGAAAAAGTGTGTCCCTTGGTCACTGATGATGGAATTTGGTACTCCAAACTGTTGGAACCAGGTTCTTCAAAGCATGATTTGGTGTATGGTTTGTGTTTGTTGTCAATCCTCAGTGGAAGTTCCGAATGTGTTCCAGCAAAGTGATCATTCAGTTCAAGCAGACAACAGTTTTGAAGGTGGCGCTGTTTCCCAGTGTTTTCCAAATTTTTGGGCCTCAAAATCGGAAAATGAAGACATGGATTGTCTGCAAAAGGAGGTTCGCAGAAAAAGGAAGTGGTGCGCGAACTTTTAGAGACTTGCGCGAAATACTTATGTTAGGCGCGAAAAAACAGCGGGATGCGCGAAATAGGGGATCAAGTTTTTTCGCGCAAATAGTGTTTCGAAATCAGTTCGGTGAAAAATGGCAAAGGCATGGGCTGCGCGGAAAATAAGGGTTGTGCGCGAAATAATTAAGCTGGGCGAAAGATTACGCGCCAGATGAGAGGTTTTCTGCGCCGAAGGGGATTTTGCGCGCAGTGGTCTCAGTCGCCTATAAATATGAGGTGACCCCCTTCATTCGGTTGGTTGGAAGACTTAGAGAAGATCCGAGGTCTGATGCGCGAAAAAGGATCGCGTAAAGGAGCTTGCGCGAAATATTTGGAGTTGCGCGAAAAAGGGGATTTTTGCGCGAAATATTTTTCCGCGCCAAAAGAAAATGTTGCGCGCAATAGGATGATTTTGCGCGCAAATGGTTGATGTTTCGCATATTTCTCAGTAAGGTTTGTCTGCACGTTTTGGTTATCCAGTTCAGTGGTTCTGTGCGTTCTAGTGCATCTCTTCCGGACTTCGATGCAAGCAGAGTCTCGTGCTGAGCAGAGGCAAAGACTTCAATGCAAATTTATTGAAGAGACCTTCACGTCTATAAACTGAGTGAGACTTCACCAACGGCAGTGAGCCAGGGGGAGTCAACGGGAGTGACCCGAGGGAAGCAGTGAGCTATCCCTAAACCTTATGTAAAGGCAGTGAGCCTGGGACAGAGTGTCTGTACCCGAACTTTTGTATCCGCAGCTAGTGAAGCATAGTGGATTTAGGTACGACCGACAATCTGTCGGCGTATGCTCCTTGGACGTAGCCCTTAGTGGTGAACCAAGTAAAAATTGTTGTGTCATCTCTCTGCATTTGAATGTTTAATTGCTGATCATATCCTTCATACAGGTTTAAGAAGTTCCTGCCAACGTGGGAACAAGATCCACAACTTTAAGAAGAAAAAGTTGCCACCCTGATTCACCCCTCCCCTCTCAGGGTGTCCCGGGGTCCTTCACAAACATACATAAAATTTGAGTCTTGAAAAAGTCCACTACAACATGAGAATCATCAGTACTAGTGGCCTTGGCCTCCACCCATTTTCTTAGATAATAAAAATTGACCAAAATGTACAAGAAACCAAATGAAGTTATAAAATTACCCATAAAATCAATTCTTAAAACATCAAAAATATCACAGAATAATATGGGTTGTTGGGGAATCTCATGTCTCCTAAAAATGTTCCCAGTGTACTGGCAATGAGATCATGACTTATAAAACACATGGGAATAATGGAATAAGATATTCCAATATAATCCAAAGTCTAAGATATTACTAGTTGTCTATTAGTTTCCAAAGTGTCCTATATATGAATGTTTATGACATAAATGAAAAACAAACTCAAACTCATGATCAGAAACAGACCTCCAAATAACTTGATCACTACACATGTTCTAGAGGTCGAGATCAGCACAAGCCTAAAACCTGGACTCTCTATTTATTTTTTCAGGATTGATGTTTATTTAAATTTGTATCTATTTTAGAGGAAACATGGTATTTAACTAAATTAACATACCAAGGATGGTTACCTGAGAGTGCATAAAGATTCTCATCGAGAAAAGTGTCTTAAAGTGGTACCTGATCTGTCATGTCAGCCTCTAATGTGTGAGTATTGCTAATCACGTGGTCTTCCACCAATTTTTATGACCCATTATTTTCTATCATCTCAATATTTAATTCTTGAATGATTAGCGTCCATCGGATAATTCTAGGGTTTTTATATGGCTTCTTCAAGAGGTACCTCATAATTTTGTGGTCATAAAAAACAACTACTTAAGAGGATAATAAATATGAATGGAATATATCTAAATAAAATATGATGGAAATAAACTCCCTTTTCATAGTTGTGTAGTTTTATTGGGATAAATACAATGTCCTCAATGCATAAAAAATCACATGGTACTATCCCTCCACCCTCTGTGATAAGACATCTCCAACTGCGATGTTTGAATCATCACACATAAGTTAAAATGCAGTGTCCCATTGTGGGGGATGTATGATCGGTGGAGTGGTCATATGCTTATTTAGCTCATAAAATGATACCCTACATGAATATTCAAAAATTAAGTCAATATCTTTTTGATGTAATTGAGATAAGGGTAGAGAGATCTTACTAAAATATTAGATGAAGCATCAATAAAATCCTGGATGCCATATGAATGATCTAACATCACACACACTTGAAGGATATAGAAAATTTGAAATAATATCCACCTTAGATCTATCAAACATTATCCCATGTTTTCATAATACATTCCCTAATACCATACCTTTCTCTACCATGAAATGAATCTTTTCAAATTTCAAGACCAAATTATTTTCAATACAATGATTCAACACCTTTCTTGAACTAAAGATGCATTCATAAAATGAAGATCCATTCACTATAAATTTATCCATAACTAACTCCATGAAGGTCTCAATGAAAACTAAAAAATTACTCACCATGCATCTCTAGAAGGTACTCGGGGAATTTCAAAGTCCAAATGGAATCCTTTGGTCAGAGAATGTACCAAATGGAAAAGTGAATGTTGTCTACTCCTGATCCTATAAAGCTATAAGAACGGGAAAATATCCAAAAAAATCCATCCAAGAAACAATAGTGTGTTTTCCCATCTATTCTCTCAAGTATTTTATCAATAAATGGGAGGGAAATTAGTCCTTGCGAGTGGATTCATTTAGTTTCCTATAATCAATACAAACACGAAAAATGTTTTGCACCCTTAATAGAACTAATTACTCTATCTCATTTCTAACAATAGGAACACCAATTTTATTAGGCACAAACTAAATCAGACTCAACCACTGGGAATATAAAATGGGATAAATTATACAAATGTCAAGCAATTTTTTAACTTCTTTTTAGAAAACTTCTATAATAGTTGGATTCAGTCGCCTTTGTTCCTGCTTAACCAATTTAACACCATCATCTAAAAGAATCCAATGCGTGAAAATAAAGAGTCTAATACCTGATATGTTAGCCAAGGTCCAACTGATTTCCATAATAATCTCCCTTAAAAGGTTTATAAGTTTTTTTTCATTTTCAAAATGGATATTGTTAGTAATAATAATAGGTAATATCTAACCACTCAAAAATTATGAGTATTTGAGATTTTGTGGGAACAGATTGAGATACAATGAATAGGGGTGTTGGATGGATGGATACATTGAAGGAATTGAAATATGTTCACAAATAACATTAGTATCAAAATATATATCATCAAAATCAGATAATAATGCATGAAATCCATCATCATACTCAACAAAAAAGTCATAATCAGAGTGAGAATGATCAAAATCAGAATAAAAATCCATTCCAAAATCAAATATAAGAGAGGTTTGTAAATTAGAAGCAGGTGTTTATGTTCTCTTAGGAATCAAACTAGAACCAATTATTATAATCTCTCTAAGCATAGGACAATAAAAATCCATGGGGTTTTATTTGGTGGTTCAAAATGGGAGATAAAAAAAGTATAATAGTCCTCTAAGGGGTACTTCATGGAGTCCATAACATTAAATATCATAACTTAATCTCCCAATTCATTGGAAAGTGTACCCTCATGGACATTTATAATCCTTTTTTGCAGTTTTTTAGAAGGTAACACCTAAGATAATGGGAGCATGAGAACTTAACTGATCATCCTCCATGTTAAGAATATAGAAATATACTAAAAATATCATTTTTATTATCAAAAAAAGTATATACTCAAGGATCCCCACTAGATACGCTATAACTCTATTCGCCAACTACACCACTGCTCTCGTCAACTTCAAATCACCAACCTATAAATAATAGAATATAGAGTGTGTCATCCCTTTTATGGAAGCTTCTAAATCACAGAGAATTAGAAAATTGAAACTCATCTATGCTGCATGGAATGGTGAATGTACCTAGATCATTGAACTTTTTTGTAATTTCTTGAGTTGTTGTAATGAGTTCTAACACATTCCTTACAAGATTCATCCTCTCATTTCCCTTTAGACCTCTTCGATTGGTACATAGTTCTTTTAACAATTTGGCATACCTTGGGATTTTCTTAATGGCTTCAAGTAGAGGGATGTTGATCTCAATACACTTGATTGTCTCCAACACCACTTTTTTGCATTGCATATTCAGCCATATTTTTTTTGAATATCTCTATTTTGAAATAGAAGAGGTTTAGGAGGAACGTCATCAATATTTTTCTTACCTTTTTCTTCCTCCTTGGGCTGCTCATCAGCAAGTCTTTAATGGGAATTCTTCGAAGTTGTGGTGAATCTTGGTGGAACGATGGGTATAGATGTATCAGTTTTTTACTTCCCGCATCAGAATTTGATGGAACTGAAATTTCCCTTGGGATTGGTAGTTGGTTGGGAAGGAATATTTCTAGAGTTATTTCTTACTAGTTCATGGAGGGTGGTGGAAATTCGGCTCATTTATGTCTTTAACTCCCTCAACTCCAATCCATGACTCCTCAAATCATTATATTGATTAAGAACAATTTGTTTAAAAATATCATAAGTTTTAGAATCTACCTTTGGTTGAGAATTCCATTATTATTGGATTTTTTTATGCTTGATCTTAAAATATCCTTTGGGGTTGTTGGGAACCTGTTGATAAGGAAGAGACTACTTGAAATTTTGTTGAAAAGGGGGGCCTTTGTTGTTTTACAAAGCCATAACTCATGTATGATTGATCCTTACACCCTTGGTTATATATTGGATAAAAGGAATACTTCTTCTTCTAGGGATGTGGTTGTTTATGCTACTGATATGGTCTCCCAGGGAATATTGTTGTGCAATCCTCTATCTCTTGTAGTTGGGGGAAGCAGTTTGTTGGGTGGTCTATTTCAGTGAAAATTTTACAAGGCCTCATAGGAGTGTTTTGAGATGTATTTTGATCCAAAGAAACATATCTCACCATAGTGGTCAATTATTACAACTTGGTATCAATTCAATGACTTTCTAGTGAACATGTACTTACCTGATATACTCTTCTAACATTTGTTGCACATAGATCATCAAATTGATGGATGTCTTGTGTAATATTTTTGATCAACGTACGTGCGTCTACTAGTTTTTTTTCCACCAATACCCCTATAACTGTGACATACACCATGTTCCTTTATATAAGCGCGAGGTATTCATAGAAGAAATGGATGAGAAGTTTCTCACTAATTTGGTGATGCGGGAAGCTTGCAAACAACTTTTTGATTACTCATGGTACTTATACATTGAATTTCCTTTGGCTTACTTGGTTATTGATATCTCTTTTTGAATAGAATTGGTCCTTGATGCTAGAAAAAATCTCTATAAAAAAGACATTTCAAATCATTCCAATAGGTTACATCTTTAGGTTGAAAGTAATACATCCATTCTTTTGCAGTTCCATTAAGTGAGAATGTGATTGCTCTTAGTTTGATTTGATCTTTGGATAAATTTCATGGTTTAAGGGTAGATAAAACCACATTAAATTATTTTAAATTTTTATTTCTATCCTCACCAGATAATCCATGAAATTTTGTAAGTAGGTTAATTAACCCATATTTTTGTTCAAAGTTTGACTCAAGGTCTGGATATGCAATAAAATTTGGTTGATAGTGAATTTCCGGTAAATCCAATTATAAAATGGTTCTATTCTAGTCATTGTTATTTTTTTATCCAATGGTTCTTGTTTTATGTTTGAATTATAATTTCTTCCAATTTCAAGGTTACCAGAATGGAGGAGTTCTCCAACTTATTGAATGTTGAAACTTTCCAAATATGGAGATGGTCAGATTTGAGCCCTAAGGTTGCACTCAACCACATGGTCAAGATCTAAGTGATATTCAGGATGAGTTCATGTCATAAATAAAATACAAATTAAATGAAAAAATTGAACCATAATAAAAATATAAGAAGTTTGATTTGATGGTCTAAAAAAGAAAAAGAAAAAAATCATATTGGGTAAAGAAGGAAGAAAAAAGATTAGAAGAGAATAAAGTGAAAATTTAAAAAAAATAACTCTAAATGGTTGAAATAAGTACTTTAATTCCTATATATGGTTCCAATTTGAAATATTATTTCATGGGTTCTCTCAAATGATGTTTAATTTTTTACTTCTTAGGTGCAGTAGAGTGGCTGACCAAGGTCATCTCTCAAAGAGGCAATAATTAAAACAACTCTATAAAGGTATTATAGAAATAAAGGTAAAAGAAATAAATAAAATAGGAGGATTGGGGTTTTATTTTTATAAATTTATAAGAATAATTTTTTTGTAAGAAGATTGATTTTTTTGTTTTTATTTCTAAATGAAATTTGATTACTAAAACACAACCAGAAGATTTTTTTGAAACCTATTTTAAAAATTGTAACTGATCTGACTCTACGTATTCACTTACTTATTAATAATTATCATTTATATTAATCTATACTTAATTATTATCCTCTACTTTTTAAACCTCAACCTCTATAGAAGTTAACTTAACCATAATAATGAAATGAATTAAACCCTAGGTTAGCTTCATAACATGCAATCACAACACCCTACATTGATTGTCATTCCAATACTAGCTTATGGTCAATGGTAAATTGGGGAACATAACCATTCTATAAATGATGATGAATTTATTTTAGGTATTATATTTGAACTCTAAAAATTAATCCCATATTTTTTATTTACTGATTAAGTTTGTGCTCTCACAATTCACACATTACTCATCCTCAAAAGTTTTATATTAGATTATTAAATTTCTTTCTTAGTTTATTTTAATTTAAAAAATCGTTTCATAAATCATAATATGTGAATTACATTAGATCATTGATTCAAAATAATTAAGTTAATAATGCTAGAGTTATATAGATTACTATGAATAATTACTCTTCTATGGGTGATGTAGTCATCATAAAAACAATTTTCATATGTAAAGGTAGTTGAAAAGGTATAACCCAATCATGGTTTTACTGTTGATTTACATAACAAATAGGAATATTAGAGTATAATAAAATTAATTAAAATATAATAAAATATAATAAATATAATATTAAATAAGAAATTTGTTTGTAGAACAAAAACATTAACAAGTAAATAAGAGGAAGAAGGATTTAATGAAGAGATCCTAGCTTCAATATCTCCCTCTCTTGAAATGTCTAGATAAATGAAGTGAAACCAATTTTCCTCTAACTTAAATCTCCTAATGCAGTTCCAAACACCTCTAAATGAGAAAAAAAAACCAATTTATATATTGTTGGGGATGCTAGTTTTTAAATGGTTTCAGGTGAGAATGTGGAAATTCAGAAAAATAAATTACAAAAAATTGGACCACCTGTTTGACCTCAAAACACACAATCCAGCTATCCTTCTAAAAGGATGATTAATAAAAAATTGGGTTCTCTACCTACTCACCAAATTTTAGCTCAATATAAGAACATATGAAGAAGTTATGGCCCAAATATTGAAGTGGTTTCCAATATGGTGAGTCCATCCCATCATTGATCTCATGTCCCATTTAGTCTAATAAAATGAATGAATTATATCACATGTCTTGAATAAAAGTTGGATCCCATTAATTCAAGAAATGGTTTAAAAATTTTATTTACAAATAATTCACAAAAAAATATTTATGTCTAAAATTTTATAGTTTATTATAAAGGGTAAAACTAGAATTTTCATCAAATTTTCAAATGAATAATATAATCCCAAATATTTTTTAAATATACATATATTAAAAAATTTCAGGAAATTATTTCATTTATTATTAATAAAATATTTAATAAAATTTTGTTTTATAATTCATGAATAGGATAATTCTGCTCATGTGGATTCAACTATCGAGATGCATAAGCAATCACCTTGTAATCATGTATGAGGATACACCCAAGCCCTTTTAGAGATGTATCACTAAAAATAACAAATTCTTATTCGATACAGGGTAAAGTTAACATGAGTTCAACGACCAATCTCTTGGAAATTTTATTCACACTCCTTAGTCCAAATGAACTTAGCCCCTTTTTCATGTTAACTTGCTTAGTGTATTATAAAGTCATCAATTTTTTTCCACAAACCTCCTATAATTTCCCACGAAGATAAGGAAACTACAAATATCAATTATTGTTGTAGGATTAGGCCACTCCTCCATAACCTTTGTATTGGTAGGATCAATTGAGATTCCTTCATTGGTTATAATGTTTCCTAAAAAACCAACTTTTTTGTAACCAAAATTCATATTTGCTAAACATTCAAAATAGCTTCTCATTCTTTATATTTTTCAATACGTACCTTAGATGATCCTCATTCTCCTCACAAATTTTGGAATATATCATAATATCATCAATGAAAGCTACCAAAAATCTATAAAGGTAGTCCTTAAAGACTCTATTCATAAAATACGTAAAAATAGCAGAAGCATTAGTCAAGCTAATGGGAATAATAATAAATTCAAAATGCCCATATCTTGATCAGAAGGCGGTCTTTGGAATATCTTCTTTCTTCACCCTCAATTGATGATAACCATATTGAAGATCAATCTTGGAGAATAATTTATCCCCACAAATATGGTTAAATAAATCATTAATTCTTAAATGATGGTACTTGTTCTTCACTATGGTCATGTTAAGTTTTCTATAATCAATGCATAACTGTATTGATCCATCCATATTCTTCACAAAGAGAATACGTGCTCCCTAATGGGAGACACTTAGATGGATAAACCCATTCTCCAAAAGATCATGGTGTTGTTTCTTTAATTCCTCCATCTCCATATTTTCCATTCTATATGGGGTCTTTGATATCATCTTGGATCCAAGAAAGAGTTCAATGAAGAACTCTACCTCTCCTTCTATTGGAGGTCTAGAAAACTCCTCAAGAAATACATCAATATATTCTTTAATTATAGGGACATTATATATTCTTATAATTTTATTTCCTTCTTCATATTCACTAACCATATTCTTAAATAAGGCTATGTGTGGTGCTTATAGAAAAATATCAGGTTGAGATATCTATCCTTTGAAAAAATCTACAGGTTTCCATTCAAGACTACTTATATTTCCTTACTTATACAGTTTATCTTAGCATTATACTTTGAGATATAGTCCTTTCATAGTATAATGTAGAACTCTAGCATGGGAATGACTACTAGATTTGTGATGATATTACAATATCCAAAGTGAATACTAAAGTTTATATACACTTTTGATGCTTGGATAATCCCTCCAGGAGTCTTTACTGATAAAACTACTTCTAGAAATTCAAGTATGTATTGTATATTATTTGAAAACTTATAGTAAATAAATGAATTCATAGAACTAGAATCAAACAATGTACTTGCTAACTTTGAGAGAAAAATGAGAGTACCTACCACCAAATCAATTGGAGCTTCAACTTTAGTTGTTGTGATAGATATTGTGTGAAATTGATCCCTTTGTCTAAGCTAAGGTTGATGGTGATTACCATACATTTACTTTACATTTTTATAGTGATTTTAAAAGTTCCCAAGTTTTCTACACATGAAGCATTGAACTTCAGGTAGGGACTACACTATATTCCCCTTTTCATTAGTATTAATATGTTGAGTATTCACATCACTACAATAGTTCTGAGAAATATGGCCATATCTTCCACACTTTTAACATTTCCCACTCCCAAGAAAGGTGTTCCCTGAATGATTCTTCCCAAATTTGTTTAATGTGGAATTTTTTACTTTCTTTCCTCCTCTTTCATGATCAAAGCTCTTCCCCATGTTTAGTTCCAAATATCTCTTTTTCATTTGATATATGGGACCATTATGTCTCTTAAAACTCTAGATCAACTCTCATAGCACTCCTCGTGATCTCCTCATAGTTGTACTAGTGTCGGTTGGATAGATTCTTTCATATGTGGGTTATTAGTCCACAAAAGAATCTATCAACCTTACCATTATGATCCATGACCAAGCTAGATGTGTAACAGGGAAGTCTTGTGAAGTTTATCTAATTTATTCTCATAGATTCATTTTCTTTCGGCTTCGGCTCTAGTATTAACTTCCCTATTTTTGTTCTCATTGAACAGGGGAAATATTTTTTAAAAAATGATCCCATGAACACTTATCAATCCATAGCTTCAAAATACCCTCTTGACTTCATGTTTTTAACCAGTTTCCACCACTAATCAGCTTCTCCCTCTAAGAAGTACATAGACAGGGTGACTTTCTCTTATTTTGAACAACAAATTATAGAAAAGATATATTCTATATACCTTATCCAATATTCAGAAATCAATGGGCTGGTAGATCCATTGAAAGAAGGTACTCATTGATACATAAATAGATGAACATAAAGTTGTTCTCTTTGAGGTAAATTCTGTCTCGTAGATTGATTCAAGTTATTTCCCATAACTTAAGTTAGTTGATTCATCATTCTCATGAATTTTTTCATTTTGGATTCCATTAGAAGGTTGTCAGTGCCTGGTCTATTGTGCTCAACATTTACATGGTTTCTCATATTTCCCACCATTTCTAAAAAAAGAAAAACATAGTAAGATACATGTTTCATTTAATAATCATAAAATTATTAAGTAATTTCATGTTTTAAAACATCATGCTTAAATATGTTATTCTCTAACAATAATTACATTTTATATAAATCTTTCATAATGGTTAATATAAATCTTGTGATTAACCAAAGATATCCCCCATAGAGTGTCAAACTAGAAGTGCAGCAAGGCTCGTTGTCATGTACCCGATGACATACAGTCAGGACTGACACACCTTGTTAGAGTTGTTACCCATAGGTAAATATGTGCTAGATCCATATCCTATTGTTCATATCCAGACATGGATTTCATTACTCCAAAACCATTTAATTTATATTTCACCAAAATACCACAATGTTTTTCCTATATTTAAAATTTTATAAAGTGTTCTTCATAAAGTTTTAAAATCATAATTTCCATAAATAAATAAACCATAATTTGATACAAACTATGGAATCCTGCCTTTTTAATATATAGATTTTCATTTACAAGGTACAAATAGATGATCTTTTAATGTTTAGTTTATAAGAAATAATTTATATAAAACCTAAAAACATAAAAAAAATTATTCTATTACACTTGAAAGAATTCATAAAGGTTCATCCTATGTATATTTATTTCATCTCATAACCTAGGTATATACACCAAAGTAAAGGGTGAGAATAAGTCCTAGTAAGGGAAAGAAAGGGAAATAGTTTACATATGATCTTGAGAAATATCAATAATAACGTGAGAAATATCATAAAGGAATGAAAAAGATGAATATAATAATAATAATAACATGAATCATATTTTTTAAATGTGGATACAAAATTTAATTGAGTCATTTATAATCATATCACCAAGTCTTATCACTGAGTTATCAAAAAAATTATCAAGGTTATTCTCCATGGTATCGTAAAACATGTCATCTCTAGAGACTAAATTGTTTACCCAATGAATTGGGGAACTATCAGGGAAAACCATTAATATGTATTTATTAATGTGTTCCACATATATCATAATAAAAAATTTCATAAATCACCCATGGATAATAAAATAAATAGGTTTGATATAAAAATCATAGTGTTTTAAAACGAAGTGCTTACAGACAAGATCTGTGTGTCATTATTATCCCACTAAAAAGGAAAGTGGGTTTAATGTATGTTAATACCAGAAAAAAATATTATTTTGACATGTAGGTTAATACCCTTATAATATAAATATTTTTTGTTATTCATAAATGAAAATAAGATAATTTCTTGAGAAAAAGAGAGAAATTTTTAGAAGCAAATTCAAAAGCATAATGGGTATAAAACATGGTTTTAGAAAACAATAAATAAAGAAGGGAAAAGGTTATAAAATTTATAAAAGAATATTAATAAAGAAATGGAATATAATAAAATGGATATAATAATATAGTATGGACATTTTAAGGACATACCATATAAATAGGGAACTTGAAACGAAAAGAGAAGTTGAGATTTCCCTTACCTTGAATTGTAACTCTTAAAACTAAAATATTTGGAATTTGGGGGCTTTAAGGAACCTTTAGACGACTAATTTGGAGGTAAAAATACCATATATTTATTTAGGATTAATTTTTAGTGAAAGTTAATAGTGAAATGATTGGGTATTTATAGAAAAACAGGATGATTTGTTTAATAATTTCCTTGTTCACCTAGGTTGTGGTAAATTCAAAACCATGAGATTGAACATGGTATTTTCCCATGGTATTGGTCACTTAGGAAACTTATTATGTTATTATAATACAAAATATTTTAGCTGAATTTTTTTATTACATATCACACCATTATGATGTCATTAAACATACCAAAACACTTAAATTGAATTTTTTACTATTCATCGAAAAAAATAATTTAGAAAATTATCATAAATTCACCCTAACCTAATTTCTATATGATTATTTTAAAAATAATGTCTATTTTATCATAATAATTATATAATTACGATAAATTTAACTTTTAAATATAAAAAACCTTATTTAATTAAAATAATAGCTGATAGAAAATGCATAGTAAAATTTCTGATACTTGAGAAAAAAATTATCATTCAAATTTAAATTAGAGTGTTTTAATCATAATATTTAATTAAAATAATTATTATTCATAATATTTTAGTATATTATAAATATTTATATCTTTTTTGAAAGGTACAATTTCTGTCTGAAAAATGAATTTATCAAATTCATCATATTTTTAAGAATAACTATTCTCAGAATAGAATTGAGGGAATAAAAATTTTATTTACACAAAGGGATTACATATTAAGTAACTAAGGGCTTGAAACATAACCTATTATAACACCCAAATATGACCTAAGGGTGAGGTGTGTTTTAGTGATATATTTTTGGGGAATCTGGGATAACATCAACTAAGTGGTAATTTTCACTAACTTGAACTTCTCCCATAGGTGATTTCATTCAAACTTAACTTGTTGAAGCTCAAGTTTTGATTGTTAAAGATATAATCCCAATGATGAAACCTTTATCCCAAGTTTTAACAAATTGGATTCAAACAGAACGACTCTATTGGTTGAGGCCATCAACTACTCTTTCTGTAACAATTTTCATTTGTCAAAATTTTACTTATGAACTCTATTGATAAAATTAAAATTATTATTGAGAGTATGTTTCCCAATGGTCATATAATGGTAGAAACTTTATGTGAAAATTTCAAATTATACTCACTTTATTATTAAATAGATGTAGTTATGTTGAATACAAAATAATATATCACACATTTTTAGGAAACATTTATTATTCAAAAAGTTTAGGTTGTTAAAAATGTGACCATAAAGATTTGACCATTATATAAAAGATGGAAAAATATTACCATTGGTTGATATAACCATTTTAAACTATATAATTTTTAATAATTTTAACATTATAATTAGTGTTTATAATTAGAAATGACAAAGGATAATTAATGTAAAAAGGAGAAGTGATGGCCTCAACCTGTAGAGTCATTCCGTATGAATACGATTTTTCAGAACTTGGGAGGGAGGTAGCATAACTAGGGTTTTACTTTGACCAAACTCAATATGAGGTTAAAAAAGTTAATCTATAATGAAATCTTCTTCAGGATAAGTTCAAGTTAGTGGAAATTACCACTCGGGTGATGTTAGTTGATTCGTCCCACGAATCTATCACAATCGCACACCATAACCTTAGATCGTATGTGTGTGTTATAAGGGGTTATGTTTCCAGGCATTAATTAATTAAATTATAATTCCTTTTTATAAATAATTTTTTTATTCCATCAATTAAATTTTTGAAGAATCATTTTTCTTTATAAAATATAAGTTTTATTGAGATGGAATTTGATAAATTGATTTTCAGACACTAATTGTACTTTCCAAAAAAGATATAAATTTTTATAATATACTAATATATTGTGAATAAGCATTATTTTAATGAAAAAATATGTTAAAAAAACTCTTATTTTAATATAATTGATAAAATAATTTTATTATGTCCTTGAAAAATTTTACGTGTCAGAAATTTTTTCTTTGCATTATTAAGCCACTAATTTTTTAATAAATAAGGATTATTATATTTAAAAGTTAAAATTATCATACTTAGATAATTATTAGGATAAAATTAACATAATGTTTTAAATCGTAACGTTGAAATTAGGTTAAGGTGAATTTATGAGAATTTTATAAAATACTTTATTTTTCTATGAAAAGTAAAATATAGTTTGAGGTTTTTAGTATGTTTAATGAATTTATAATTATGTAATAATTGTTTAATAACTAATTTACCACAATAAATGACCTAAAATATTTTATTTTATTAATATAATATATTTTTATTGATTTTAATCAATTTCTAAACATATAATTTACTTTCCAATGTCTAAAATGGAAACTTTGACATTAAAAACATTATTTTTTAAAAAAATTTATTTTCTATGCCAAAAGAAGTGATATAAAATGATGAACGACTCTTGTGGTTTAAAACAACATGAAATATTCCCCCAATTTTCCCAAACCATGGTCAAGCCCATGGTTTTTCATTTTCCACAACCAGGATTTCTGAGGCCTATATTTGGAAATTAATAAACAAATCCTCCACTTTTACTATAAATACCCGCCCATTACTCCATTTCTTTTCACTCCCCAATCCATCCTCAATAAAGCTTCAGTAGTTTTACCTCTCAATGAGTCTCCCTAAGGTTCCCTCAGTCTCCCAATGTCCCACACCTCAAGATTTAGGAGTAACTCTTCAAGGTAAGGGAATTATCCTGCTTTTCACTTTTATTCAAGCACATCTTTTCATATATATCTTATAAATGTTATATTTACTATATTTTATCACCATTTTAATCATACCATTATTGACAAATTATGTCTTATAAATGGGATAACATTGTCCCCTCTCATTTTACCCTTTTCTAAAACCCAATTTTAGGGGTATTCACCTTGATGTAAAAATTATTTATTTAATTATGGGATTAATATACATGAAACCTTTATTCCCTTTATATGGGTTAAAAATTACATAATGATCATGTCTTTAAGAACTTTCTAAATTCCATGATCTTGATATGAAACCTATTTTTTATTCTCCACATGTTATTTATGAAATGTTTTATTATGATATTTGTGGATCACATTAATTTATACATATAAAGGGTGTTACATGATAACTCTCCAATGCATTGGGTGATGAATTTAATCTCTAGAGATGACATGTTTTATGATACTTTGGTGAATAAACTTATAAATTCTCATTTATAACACCTTGATGACAAACCTTAGTGATATGATTATAAATGTATCATTTAAATATTATAACCACAATTCCATGTTATGAAACATGTTATTTTTATGATATGTATCATGTTACTTTTCTTATGATATAATGATATTCCTCATGTTATTATTGATATTCCTCAATATCCCATGTTAATTGTTTCCCTTTATTTCCCTTAATGGTCCTTATGCTCACTCATTCCTTTGATATATATCCCCAAGTTATGAGATGCATTAAATGTATTTAGGTTAAACCAATGAATAATAATTTCAAGAGTATTAGAAGAATGTTTTACTTTTTAATGTATTATATACCTTATTCCCAAGAAACTAAACTTTAAAATATCCTATATTTGTAAAATATAATTAAAATTTATGTAATAAAAAAGTGGGATTCCATATGATTCATTAACATGAATTGAAATTCTTGATAATATTATATAAAACTTGAATATTTAAATAATATTCTTTCATATAATATTATTCCATGTATTTACTTAAACACTTTAAAATAATTTTAATAAATAAATTTAACTCAATTATTCTATACTTTAATAATAATGAATTTATTTATTTTTTGGTGATCAATAAAACTTGGAAAACTCTCAAACACTGTGGTGAGGTCCACCATGTCATATATACCTATTCACCATAATATGTTAGAATCTTGAATGCAATATTATGTTTCACCATCTAGGTCCTTAACTTAATAACAATGAATATTATTCACAGACCAAGACTAGATTTTAGCAACACATCAAGGCCCCTAAAGAGATAAGGACTTGTCATAACAATAAAAAACATCCTACAAAGATGTATTGTGTAATATGATCTCTTTATCATATGATATATCATAAATTATAACACACACTCATCTCATAATTGTTTACATGCTTTATTATTTGCTGATCTAACTGTAAATATTTACCTATAACTACCATGACTATGGATTTAATGAAGGTACTTCCATTATGATCAACTAGGCCTTAGATATCATTTTCTCAACTCAAAAGATACAAATTCTATTTTTATAATTCAATCAATTCCATTTCACCAATGATGCTACCAACACAAAATATCTCTCCAGGACTTCATTATTATGGCTTTATCCTTGCATAAAAGTACTCAATCAAATGGTACACATTGATAATGATCTCAAGTCAGGAGACCAAAACAGATGTTCATAGATAAAAACTACCATGACACGTAAAAACATGTGGTGTTCCTATTGGCATGTTTATCCTCATGATAACACCTAATATAGATCATCAAGTTCAAACTTCATGAGAATAAGTCTCCATACTTATGACCCCCTATATCCTGATGTTCTAACATCAACTGTGTCTATTAAGTATAATGTATCTAGAAAATATGACATATATTTCAGAGTAATTACACAGTATCTCATGGTTCACATTATCGATTTGAAACTACTATATCCTTTTGACATGACAATTAATCTATGAAAATTACCATTTAAATAGTGTATGTAGAAATATCAACACTGTTGTAGTAAGTGTACATCATTTATAACTCACTGTATCCATGATATGGTAATCAAAATGTAATGATCAAGTTGGGTATATGGAACACACTTTTTCAACACTCCCACTTACACTAGAGTGAACTTTATAATCATCCTTATTAGATCTCACATTATAAGATAATGTTTCTGCTAAGTTAGGGATTTATTCATGGGGCTGTCATGTTTCCCATACAATTCTTTTATCTTTGATTTTACCTCATTGAGTAAAAATTATCAATAGATGATATCGATGAGTATTTCACTTTTCTCCACTGTCAAAACTTGACATCTTGGATAGTACTAGTTGTAGAATTATCGTAATTTATTATGATAAAATTTTACTTAGTAATTATAATTCCAAGAATTGGATAAAATTGTTTCATATTCTATACTACTTCTTTAGCTTCCACTGAAGCTGAAGTGCACTCGGTATTTAAATATATGGCTACTGTTGGCTTGCATGATATTGTCTCACTCATTACCTTATCCTAACCAAAATATTAGATCATGTTGATCCTAGGGGTACTAGTTTTTACCCCTTAAAACTATTATCCCTTCCTCTCTGTATTATAGGTACATACATTTATACATCCTCAAGTACAATCCATTAGTTCTAACCACCTCCCATGCAATTATCTTAGATATAACTAATATTTTCCTACCATAAAGTACATGTTAGAAATATAAATTATTATACATAACATGGAATATGTGATTTATCCATCATAGAAGCATATATAATTCAACTTACCACATTAATCACTTCACATGTGACATAAATGTCTTCTGGGAGAGATTTATTCCATGTGACACTAGTAATAATTATCACTTTATTTTTCCTAAATTTTATTTATAAAAAATTGTCAGTATATTTACAATCGACTAGGTCTAAGAAACCATTAGATCCACCTTATTAGATCTTGTTCCCTAGAACATAGGATGCTACTTTACGTCATTTTCTAGAGAGAGAGTTTCATTTTGATATTAACTAATTATCTGACAAATATATTTTTTTCAATATGTTATCAAACATATTTTTATTGAAAATAATAGTGATCCCACTAACCACTCATAAACACATGGAAAAGATTCATACCAACTGAATATTCTATGATATAGTTTCTTACTTTAATAATGAACTATATTTCAGTAACTTTCACTCTAATTGGTATTCTATGATGTCACTACCCTTTTCTTGTTGCATCAAATTGAAAACTTCCATGAAAATTGGTTTTGACATCCAATAATAAACAAAAGGATCATAGAAACTAGCCATGACAAGTTACATTATAATGAATTTAGTATTAACCTTGGTATAACCAACTAATAATTATTGGTACCACACTTGTACCACTCATGAAGAATTTTACTTGAATACCACTTTTATATTCAAGATAATAAAACCCTATATGTTGATACATGGAATCCATTATTTAATTTGATCATTTAAATCTTATCTAACTTCTATATAGTACTTATAGGGATTATTATTCTCATTGAATAATTTATCATTAACTATAGTGAATATAAAACCATCACCATGGTTTTATTCTTCATACACAATATGTGTCTCTGGAACATTCCTCTTCCACAAGCTCTTATGGAACTTATTCCAGTGTCAACTATTCATGCATCTATATCTTTAACTAAATCTCATCCAATATTTCTCCCACTATCTCAAATAGAGTTCTCCACCCCTTTATAAAATTATAGCCTAGAATTTGACTATTATTATTCTATGATAAAGATTTAAAATAATATCTAATATGAACATTAGGATATTAACTAAGATTCACATTGTGTTTTTATTGATAAAATATCATTTATATTCTTAATGAACACTTTACATAAAAACACAATGTTCATATGAAATAATGAATTTATATCATACTATATCTCATATGATATCCATTTTTCATAATAGTTGGAATTTTGATATGGGATAACACAGTTATTTGTGATGCATGTCTTGGAAATAATGTAAGTTTTAGAAATAGATATAAGTTGGAACATTGATACCTCTTTTACCTACATCATGGATCTGATGTGTATAACAAAATGTGCTTAGGAATTACTCCATGCTAAATTTTATTGATCAATGTTAAAATGTAAGACTTTTCATCGACCCCCCCTTTAGCATTATTTTTTTGATATGGATAAGGTAATGTGTATTTAGGATTTACTCCATGATACATTATATTGATTGATGAATTCTTAGTCAAGATATTATTTAGTAAACCATCTAGGAGCATCTCATATCTTCTGAACATTCCTATACCATACTTCACTTTCACATTCCCTAAGGAAACTTAATTGAATATTATAGAGTATATTTACCACAATCTTACCCTTGGAATAATCTATGCTCTCTAGTAGATTTAATTCTGAATGCTTTGTGACTTACCATTATTTCTAAAGGTTTATTTATCCAGAAATAAGTATATCAATGTGTTGATAATACTTAAGGTCTTTAAATCTAGAAATTATAAAACCATACTGCGTATATCCTTGAAAATTACTTTGTTTTTCTTGACAAAGTATTATATTTCCACAATTGTGTATATAAGTATTAAATTTTATATTCATCCGGTATTTCCAATAATTCAAATATCACTAAAATATTACTTTAGTATTTGACAGCACAAACGTTCTTTCTGAAAATAGAACACTGTTTCCTTATATACAATGGACAAATAAGATAATTGTTTTTGTTATGATTGATAAAAGTTATACTAGAATCATTAAATTTGCAATTGGAAGTTTTGTACTTCTTGTCATTGGCTTAGGAATCCTCTTTGATCATCTTCTTAGATAACAAACCTTAATTCTTGTAACATTTATTTTCTTATTTGGTTACTATATTTAAATACACATATATTATAGACATATCGTATTCAATACCCAAGAGGTAAAATAAAAACATTACTAGCAATTGATGAATATTCCTGAAGAAGAAGTGATTACTTGCTTCTTTAATTCAGTTTACTGAATTTAAACTTTCTCAACTTTATTTCATGACATGTGAAGAAAATAATATTCTATATGATAACCAACATATCTGTATTGAAGTATGTTAGGAAGGTACCTCTAGCATTAAACTTCTATTACCATTTTTTCCTTGTATTTCAACTTGTTAACTGTAAGAACTAAATATTAAAGTTCCTTGATGTTCTTATTTACTAGGAGAACATTACCCAAAAGACCATGAAACCTTTTATCCAAATTATTCATTTTTTAATATTAAATAGAAATAGAGAAAGTGGGTGAAAATTATATAAGAATTGTATGTGTTGAAAATATAGTTTATCATCTTTCAATTTTCACATATTAGGTGTAATCATCACCTTATTCATATATTTCTTCACTTTATCCTCACAAGCTTCTCGGAGATGAGACAACATGTATAATCATCCACGTACTGATGTAGTATGTACAAATCACATTGAACATTGATGATAACATTATGAGATAAAAATCATATGTGTCATACATGAATCTCTTTTAAGAATTTTTATCACCCTCGTTTCATGTGGTGGATCAAAAGGTATTGGGGACATTAGCACCATGAATTTTTGATATCGTAGTACTTTTTACAAGTACATGTACTACTCATGGAATTTTTGTGCTAGTTTGGAATTTTATTTTTTCCAAAATTAATGGTATTATATATATGTGGTATTACTTTTCTTTTTCTAAAAAATAAATGATAACAAATTAGATCTTTGAACTTGATTACCGATTAGACATTACCTATTAAGTTATTTATTAAATGTCTCAAACTATTTTATAAAACTCTATCAACCCTATGTATTGAAATCAAAATACTTCATCCCTTTAGTATTCTACTATCAAGAATCTTTGGAACTCTTTATATAGTGTACAAGCTAAAACTATTTTACTACTTAGAGAGCTTAAGTTAGATGTTTTTATGGCTAACCCTATTAACTTGTGTATCCTTGAACTATTGAGTAAATTACCAACTTCTAAAATCATAAATATGATTTACTCAATGGTTTCCTATAACATTGCAGGAAACTATCAATGCCTACTTCTTTTCCTCCAACTTCAATTAATTTAACCCATCGTTCTCATTAGAAATCCATGATAGTAGGAAGCACCCTCAACTATGGATGATTGAGAACCCCATACACATGGTTTTTTACAAATTTAAATGATGGAAGGAGTTTTTGAATTAATATTTCTTTGAGGGTTTTATTATTTTTTGATGAATGTAATCTATTTCTATTTATCTATTCGTACCATGTTTTCTAACTCACAACAGAACATTAATATAAAAACATTCATCGTGAATTTATACATTTTATTAGTTTATTAACTTATGTTTTCTCATGGAAAATTATCACATTCATACAATAACAAATAGAGCATAAATGAAATAAATTATCTGACTAGTCTTAGAATCTAATAATAGTCGATCCATTTAAACTAAATGTATCAACCGTGACCTATGGGTATTATACCTAAGTCAAGTCATGACTCTAGATGTAGTCGTCCTCGGTCTGGTGTGCCCACATATTTTCTGGATTAGCACCTCATCTTCGTGGGGCTCGTGCCTTACAGTTTCATCATCAAATGTAAAAATACACTTGCACGAAGGAGAGAGAGTATTGGGAGCACAATATACAACTGATAAATTGGATTCACATGCCCTTATAAATATTTAATTAAAAATTAATGATACCTAGACCATATTTTATTAACTACTTATTACAAACATCACAGGAATTAATAAATAATTTATTGAATTAACCAGACATGAAAGAGGTCAGTCACTACTCAAGACTAGTAGGTATGAAAATTAAATATATGATAAAACAAAATTGTAATAAATTTAAAGCCAAGGGATTAGATATAAATTAAATGAATTATTAACTTTAAATAATTTATCTTATTCTTCGATCCAAAGATTAATTTAATTTTTACACTAAAAAATTAAATTAATCATTTTAAATAATACTGTTTCTTATTTTTAAACCAATAAATTAATTTAATATTTAATTAAAATATTTTCAGGGTCCAAAATTCCTACGATACACATTGAGTGTCGGGCTGAACTCGCATTGGACCATTCTAGAGAGGGAATAATCTACAAAAGTCCTAGGAAATCTTGGGAGGTTTTAGGTGTCGTCAATGGTGACTTAGAAGAATATGGTGGTCAATGTGACTTCAGTGAGTGAGAATCTGATGATAGTCATGGGATTAGGAGGTGGTGAGCCACGATCTGGCAGACTAATGGGGATGACGGTTCCAGCCGCTGTGCGAGGAGGGCTGGCTGGAAAATGGTTTCTTAGAGCTCCAAAGGTGTAGGGAACCTGTGGCATGTTAAGGGCTAGTAGGGTCTCCATGGAAGAGGGAACCCATGGTAGAAAACATGGCCTTGAAGGAGGAGGGTACCCACACTGTCTTAATGGCCAACAATGGGGAAGGAGTTCCGGTCGACAAAATAGTCCAACAAAATATTAAAAAAATAGTATTTATTAGTGTATTTCATAAGATTGTCACATTTTCCATCCCTATTTTTGTATTCTATGGAAATACAACCCGCCAACTAATCATTTAATCAATTGTTAAAAAGGATATGCATTTATCCTTTTGAAAAACTTTTTCTTATTTCTTGATTCTGGTTGAACAAACAAAAATAAATAAAATGGTGTTTTTTCATAAATATTCCATGGGAATAAAAAACTCAGCAAGAAAATATTTCCTGACTAAAAACTAATTGGAACTAAATCGTCCAAAAACTAAAACATGAACATATATACATTTATGATGTTCATTAATTTTTAAACTGAAAAACACACTTTTTCAATCTGTATATTCCGTTGTGACCGATTTGAATCCTTCTACTTAATTTAATGAAAATTAATTTTTCCTTAGCTCAGAAAATTCAATTGATTTATCTGAAACTAATTGATTGTAAAATGATGTGAAGTGGAAGCCGGTGGGCTAGATATTTTAAAATTTTCATTACCGGAGCATTTTAACTTCATCATCTCTGGTGAACTGAGAACCGATAGAGGGATGAGGACCTCATGTGAATAACTCAAATAAAAAATTAAATAAATTAGTTCCTCATTTGATTCAGTGGTGTGTTGGACTATAGCTAGTTGTTGGTGATCGTTCGATGAAGGATAAAAAGTCAAACCCCACTAGATCATTCACACACACTTTAAGAATTTTTGAAAACATCAATCATCAAATTCCTAGTGATAGCGTGTTGCTCTGATGATCCCTTCGATGTTATGAAGATCACATCAAATATGTTCATACAATTCACAAAGACGTATTTGGATTGATTTCTTGGATGTTGTATTTTTCTATCGAGGATTTGGGAAGAGTGGGTAGCTCTCAATTAGTTGGAAAATTAATTGCTTATCATAAATGAGCTCCTCATCAACTTTTATAGTGGAAGTGAAAAATAACCAATTAGGGTTCTCTAACCCCTGTATATGTAACGTATACTAAATAAGGAATAAAAAAATAATTATGAAAATTGACTATGTCATAAATATCATATATATTTTATCACATACTTGTAATTTATATTAAATATATTATGTGATAAGCCTGTGTCATTAACTCTACTCAAAATTTTAGCTAATATTAATTGAACCTTGAATATTAAAATAATATTCATTCATATAATATTATACCATGTATTTACTTAAACACATATACATAATTCTAATAAATAAATTCAACTCAATTTTTTTATACTTGAATAATAATGAATTTATTTATTTATCAATGATTGATAGAACTTAGACAACTCTCAGACCCCATGGTGGGGTGCACCATGTCCTATATAGCTATTCATCAGAATAGGGAATAATCTTGAATGCATTATTATATGTGCCCCTCTAGGACCTTATCTCAATAAAAGTGAATAATATTCAAAAACTAAGAGTGGGGTCTAGAAACTCATCAAGGCCCCTAAATAGACAAGGAATAATAATATCAGTGAAAGCTATCATACAAACATGTATTGTGTAATATAATATCTTTTTTCATATGATATTTCATAAATCATAATGAAAACTTGTGTCATCATAATTTCTTTAATTTATGATTTTTTCAATCTAACTGGATGTATTTACCCTCGACTACCATGGACATGCATTTAAAGAAGGTATTACCATTCTAACCAAATGGGCTCAAGATATCACTTTCTTAACTCAAAAGTGAAAAATTCTATCTTCATCATTCAACCAATGTCATACCAATAATGATGCACCCAATACAAACTAACTCACTAAGAATTTATTGTCATGGTTTTCTCCTTGCGTCAATGTATACGATCAAATAGTACACATTGATAATGAAATCAAGTTAGAAGACCAAAATGCATGTTCACAGATATGAACTACCAATGACACCTGAAACGTGTTGTGTTCCTATTGTAAATTCTATCATCATGTTCTAACCTACTAGAGATCACCAAGTGAAAAATCCATTATAAGAAGTCTCAATGCATATGAGCTCCCAACACATGATAGTCTAACATCAACTATTTATAGTATTTATGTTGTATCTAGACTATATAACATATATTTAAGATTAATTTCATATTATATCAAGGTTATCCTTATAGCCCGAGAACTACTATAACCTTTTGATACGACAATTAATCTATTTGCGTTAACATTTAAATATTAGATGTAGAAATATCAACACTATTATAGTAAGTTTACATAATATATAACTCATAGTATCCATGATATGGTTATCAGAAAGTACTGATCAAGTTGGTTCTAGAGAGCTCACTTTTACAATACATACTAGTAACAAGATGTTACAAAAAGATATGAAGAATCTCTATATCAATTGAGTTGAAAATGTATCAGCACTATCCTCCTCAAATTCACATCCATTTATAGGAAAATCTCGAACAATCATATTTCATGATTCTTGAGGTTTGTTAAAATGGCTTCAGATGAACTCTTCCTTCTCTCAGAATGTTCTATGTAGACTTCTTATAATGGTTGATCTTGTACCATTATCAAAATGTTATAAAGTCTTCCATACACTAGAGTAAACATTTTTATCTAATAGGGTAGATTTTAATTCCGCAGTGAAATGAAAATCATATGTGATAGTTTTTACAAAGTTTTATCAAGAGAGTATGTTTAACTCTATCTGATGAATGTCTATTAGGTAAATGAAGTGGAACTTCATTCGATGAGAATTAGTTATAATTTTTAAGTTAGACTTTATAAAAAATACATTTTATGAAATATGAAATCAAAAATTTAATGTACAAAGTACATATTCATCTGATTATAAAGGTTTTTCCGACTATAAATATTTTATAATTTTAAAATATCATCTGATTAACAATTATCATCTGATTAACCAATAATTCTCAATTGAAAAAATATACATTGATTAAAAAATATAATCTAATTTAAAAAAATTCTATTTTTAGTAAAAAAAAAATTTCTTATAAAAAATTTCTAAAACCTTTTAGAAGTACAAAGTTGGTAAAACATAGTATTTTGGAATGTGTGTTGTGATTTTTTTAAAAAATTTTAAAGGTGTTGAAAGTAGAACTTTCGACTCAATGGACACCTATCTAAAATGATCAGCCTATTAATTGAGAATGTTTGACCAGTTCAATCCTTTATAGGAGGGAGTGCACACACACACACATATTTACATATTTATCTATATATAATTCTATAATAATTCTCCCTAGGATGACATTCTCTCCTCAGAGAGAGGAGCTACACATATTAAAGGTTCTAATTGCTGTAGAAGATGATCAAGTACATGCCCAATGATTGGGTTTTTTTGAATATGGAGAATAAAACATAATAAAATGATGAAGAAAAACATATCTCAATATTATAACCAATGAATCATAATGAAAGAATAAAAAAACCATAGCAAGGATTTTTAAAATTAAATTTACAATTAAATTTACTTATATGAAAAATACCTTCATCTAGAGTTCTTTATTCAATGTAGATATTGATTAATCAAACTTATGTTTTCAATATTCCAACATTTCATTAATATAATAAAAATTAGAATCCTTATATAGATTATTCACATGTGATTCTTGATCTTAAAGCATCATAGATGGTACTTTAGGTACTATCATTTTGGTACTGATTTTCTTGCATCAATATCCTTTGATTGAAACACAATCCTTCATGTTTAAAGGATTGATTCTAGTCATCTCATTCTTGATATAGAGGACGGTGTAAAATATCTCATAGTCTTGATAGGAACCTAGAATATGTTCTCATTGACAGTCAATTCTCTAGAGAGTAGAATTTTGTGAAAAAAAAATGTTTCTCACACCTCAACCAAAATTAAATAATCAAGTATACATCAATATTGGGCTAGAGGATTAGTAATTACCCTAAATCCACTAACCAATTTTTTAATACATAGAAAAACCCACATATATTAATAATGATAGTAGTAATAATTATAATTATTATTATTTTATGTGTCAATGTATCACTAATAATATAAATATTCATAAATAAAATAATATTTATTTTAATGATATTTAGTATATCATTTCTGTTACCCAGTGATATACTCACTTGTCCACCTTCTTCAAAATTTTATTAATCTTAAATAATAAATTTTATTCATTTGATAAATAAAAAAAAATTATATTCATGATCATGGAAAAATATTTATTTTAATGTTTAACTCACAAATAAATATGGTGATAAAATATTTGTGATCAGTAAATCTAAAATAAATATAATTTATCCATATGGAGAACAATTTATTTTCTTATTGTTAAATTCTAATTTTTTTACTGTGATCTAAGGATACTCTAAGTCTGAATCTCTAGTATTCTTACTCAATAGAATTAGATAGGTTTTATTTAAATCTAATATTTTTTTTCTAGTAACATATGAAGGAACCTATAGATGTAGAAATTAATGTAGTAACATTGAAAACCACATCTAAATGGTCACTAGGTAATATAATAAATTTACCTTGATATATCCTCCAGAAGGTTTTATACTCATGTCATCACCTTGTGTACTTGGTACATATTTCTTTAACTTTTAGGAAGGAACCTGTCAATACAATATGAACATAGAATTTAGTTTTAAAGTTTCATTCCAATCAAAGGTTTGAGATATTAACTTCCATAAAAATGGAAGTGATAAATTATTTCTAGATTTTTCATTAATAACATATCTCTCATTATGATCCCAACATACCCAAATTTTCTATTAATATATGTCAGTACAGTTTATGGAAAAAAATCTAAGTACATGACTGAGGATATGAAATAATATTAATCTTAAAGTCTAAGTAACATTACACACATTCATAGACAAGAACATCCAATGACATTTAAATATGTGGAATTCCTACTATCAGAAAAGACCTCATAATCACCCATCTTAGAGATTACCAAGTGATAACATCATAAGATAAATTCTCATCCTCTTATGAGTATCCATAACCAAATAGTTTACATCATCTATGTCCCATCATATGGAATCATTCGACTGCAAGAGATGTAGTTTATAAATATCATCATAGACTGTCACAATTAACATCATAGTAGAGAATTTTTATGGCCTTTTCAGTATGATATAAAATCTAGGACATTATCACATTAAAGTCACATGTATGAATAATTTATTTTTGATAAGTTAGTTAATTATATTTAATTATATGAATATAAAAGAAATAAAAGGTAAAAATTAATTATTCATAGGGAACCAACTCCAACTGACTTTCATTTGGACTAGTTGAAAATGCTAATGAATTTTAGTCTACTAGTTCTCAAATTATTTTCATAATTCTTCTAAAATAATTCTATAGTTAATGGGTAATCCATATTATCTTAAATAGAAACTTTTCTTAGTACGACCTCACCAATTTAAGAAAAAACCTTCAAGATGTGATATTTATATATTATGTGCATCATCCATTGAGGTGACCATGGATCCTTAGTAAGAGCCACCATAGTAGTATTATCATAATATTGTGTGATAGGATCTTTAATACTAGGAATGACATAAAAATCCTGGATAATGTTTTATATCTAAACCACCTCTTTAAAATCACTAGATGCTGGAATATACTTAGACTATACTTTATTTGAGCTATTCAAGATAACATAACCTATATTAAGAGTGAATATATATCTTAAAAATGATTTCATACTATATTGATCTATTTTTAAACTAGGATTTATATATTCCATGATGACTAGATCCTTATCTTCTCAAAAAACAAAGAACATATCTTTAGTATGCCTTAGATACTTAAAGATTGAATTGTCTACCATCCAATTATGGTCTCCTAGGCAAACTTGATATATAATTATCATTATTAAGGTATATAAAATATCATTCCTAGTATATTTCATGGAATAAATGGATGAACCTATTAGAAATACATATGGGATCCTTGTCATCCTTTGTATCACCTCATGTGTTTGAGGAGAAATTTTGTTAGAGATATGTATGACACGTGAAATTGGCCACAATCACCTTTTGGATTACTCTATACTAATTTTTTTTGTATCTTTTCAATATACATACCTTTTCTTAGTCCAAATAGTCTCTTTGATCTATCTTAATATATCTTAACCCTAAGAATGTATATTTCTTCAACTAAGTCCTTCATGGAGAAAAATGTGTTTAAATAAGTCTTAACAGACTATAATAATAGTATCTAATTTATAATATGTAGTATGTCATAAAAATATACTATCAAGAAAATGATTTCACTCCCACTAAACCTCATGTAGACACAAGGCCCACATTTAGAATCATAAAACATACTGGTAATTTTATATAGACATCTTCATTAAGGTTCCCATTATGGAAAGTTTTTTTCGCATCCATCTTCCAAATATCATAGTCATTGTAAGATACTATGGTAAGTATAATTCTGATAAATTTCTATATAGATAATAGAGTAAAGGTATTTTCATGGTATATTTCATGTTGTTGTTGAAACTTTTCATTAACCAGTGATTCCTTATAGGTACTGAATTTTCCATAAATGTCTATATTCTTATTGAATACCCATTTGGAACTAATGAGTTTTAAATTCCCTTGTGGATCTACCAAAATACATACATGCTTTTGGTATATGGAATCCATATTAGAATTCGTGTATTTTTTTTACACTCAATAGCTTATGTTCTATATATTTCATCCATGTAGTTAACTAGATCATTATTGATGACTAATAACGAGTCACCACCTTCGGTGTCTAGAAATCTATATCTTTTAGGTTATCTAAACACTCTTTTACTCTTATATAGTACTTGTATCCCTTATATATCCTCTTCCTTAGGGATTTTTAGAGTATATTCCTATACCAAATGTTATATATCTTGAGTTATATCTTAATCAAAGTTTATCTCAATCCTACAATCCCTTTTGGAGATATTCTCCCACTAAAGAAATATTGTGTGTCATTCTACTATTATAATTTTATATATGGGTTCATATATGTAATATTCCCTAGTTTTTTGGGCTATCCTATAAAGAAACTTTGTTATTCATGGTGCTATATTTTTACCTAAAGATTCCTTAATAAATTTTTTCATTCCCACACATGTATGTTAAATAGTATGAATTTCCTTCCACACAAAAGTTCATATATAACACCATTTTCCACTTTAGTTGGCACATGGTATTGTTTGTGTGCCACTTTCTATAATGTGTATCCCCAAATATATAATTTAAGACTTTCATGACTCATTATTTATCTCACCATGTTATGTTAGATGTATTTAATACTTTCACTTACACCATTCCAATATTATTTATACAGAATATTGAGTTTAGATATAATCCAAACTCCCGAAGATAGTCAATTAATTCTTTGTTTAGATATTTTTTCCATGGTTTGAATAATGTATCATTATCTTATTACCAAGTTGGTTCTTAACTTCATTAATTTGTTACTTTAATTTAACAAAGTCATCTGATGTATACATCATTATGTAGACATATCCATGTCTACTAACATCATTAATAAAACTTATGAACTATGTGTATCCACCCCTTTCTTTAACTAGAAAAGTCCCACACACATTGGTAAGGACCAATTCATGAAAAACTATAAACCTTTCACCTTTTACATTGAATGGATATTTGATCACTTTTATTATAAACAAGAATAACATATTCCATGAGGTTTTAGTTTAAAAAAATCTAAATATTCATCTTGGTAAAATTTATTCAAGAATTGTTTTCATAATCTGGAATATGATTCCACAGTTGGGTGTGATACAAGTCATAAAAATTATATTCATTAATGATTTTTATTACACGGGTTGTGTAATAAAACACCTAAAAACTATTATTATGATATGACATAAAATAATATATTTTATCTTTGTAAAAGAAGAAACATTTAATCTAAAATTTGGAAATAAATCCATCAATATTTTGTATGGACATAAAAAAATGTTTTTTAACCAATGAAACACAATAATAATTTTTCAAAACTATGACCATTCAAGAAGGAAATGTGAGGTGATAATATCCATTAACCATCAAAACTAGTCTAAATATATTAGAGTAATAAATATCTACCTCAAATCATGAAACTATTTGGAATATAATTGGTTCCTGTAATTAGATACAAATATAAACACCATAATTTGTTTCAAATAGAATAATTATGGAAATATATGGGTTTCAATAAATAATGAACACACCTGAAGCTTCCCCTTACCTCTTTTCTATGTTGTAGTTATTATTATACTTTCCCTTATCATCACAAGAAAAATATAAAACATCATACTCTCTCTCCTACAGATTGATCTTTCTTCTCTTAGAAGGTTATTTCAAAGAATACTTAGAATTATAGTCAATCTTATAGATTTTGGATTTTTCATTCCTTTTTTTCACCATTAGGATGGAAGGATTTTCATATTTCAATTTTTTATCAACCCAGTAAAATATATTAAGGATATCTGTGAAATACTTCTCAATGTTGTTTATGATAAAATTCAAAAAAAACACTATAGAGGTTCTAAGGGAGTGAAGCATGAATGTGATCATGTGTAAATCATATGATAGTTTAAACCCTATAATTCCTAGATGATTAATGTAGAAAATTATTTTGACTATTTTATGTCCATATAGTGACCCATATCTAATTTTTTATGTAAAGAGTGTCTTGGAGATCTCAAATTTCTCCATTATATCTCTCTATTGATATAGACTATAGATATTCTTGAGAATTATATATGAATTGATATTATCATGATATTTATGGAGTTTATAAAATATGGATGATATAACTAAACATTGTATATGTAGCACATAATCCATGTGTTTTATGAATATAAAAGGATTTTCTTTAATCTACTACTTATAAGGTTTAGAAACTAGTGATTCAAGCACAAAAAGAATCCATTCATGGCGCAATATAATGCACAAGTTCCTTCAACAATATTGTAAGTCACTGTAAGAGGAATATTTTTTATTTCCAATATTGATCACAAGTTTAACATGGTTGTAAACCATTCCATATTACTAAAACAATATAATAGTATAAATAATTACTTTATCTCAATTATAAAAATATATTAGATGAAGTAATTTTAATTTTTTTATTAGTCCCCCACTATCATATCAATTCCCAACAACCCTCACCATTTAACTCATAATGTCCTATCGTGTGGAAATTTTATTATAATGGATCCATATTTACATTCTAATTACCAAGATAAGGGCCTGGTTAATTACTCAAATGTATTTGGGTAAGTGTTCCTACCAACTACTAGTTTACAACGCCTTAATATGTTGAATGGAATCACCAATCTTGAGATTTTGACTCAAATATCATCAATAGATGCCTCTAATTTACCCCATGTCTAGAAAAGGATACTTCTCTTAATGTTAACTTGGTTTATTCTCCCCAGAACCATCATTAAAAATCCCCAATAAATGTAATTTTTTTTTCATGGGAAAGGCCAATACATAGTTTTATGGTTCCATTCTAAATCTATCAGTGGAAGGATTATTCTGACTTTATATAGTATAAGGGTACTTTTTATTATGTATAAACTTTTCTTATTATTATTATGTGTTTTTTATATATTTAATTAACCATATTTTGATCAAGTCAATCTTATACATAATATAATTTATTTTAATTCCATATTGCATAATTTTTTAATTCATTAATTTATGTGATTGTGATAAATCATCCATAAAATTAACCATACACTTAGATGGAAATGAGATAAATTAAATGAAATTTTCATGATATTTAAAATGGTTGATTTATTGAGTGGATAATAAATAAATCTATGATACCCGAGGAATAATCTCTTTGATCTAGTCTTGGCTTGAGCTGTAATATTCCACCATCAACCTTTGTATTCACTTGGTGGATTTCCCCTCGGATCAGGTTTTAAACCACATCCTCTACTAAGATATTTATACTTTATATATTTTTACTCATATGTGGGTGATTGGAACAAATGGAATAGTTAATGAGTTTAGATAAAAGAAACCATGGACACATGGTTCCTATAAAGAAATGAGAAGATATTACATACCATCCATCATCTTTATTTAATAATAATAAAACACATATAATTAAAATTTAAAAATCCTACACACACATTGGTCATGAATAGTCCTATACATTTAATAAATACACATTTAATACACATGCATTCATTTCAATCATTCTTAATTAATATAAATTTTTTAAATTAATAAAATAATTATATAATTTATCAATTTATTCATTTATATTATATTCATCTAAATGGTCTGGGATATTCTCATCCACAATAATTTTCAACAAATTAAAACAAATTACTGTTATTTAAAATTAATTAGGTACACAATGTGTACATAGAGGTAACATGACATGTACATGTCCTAACTACCCAACGTATTCCTCATTATTTATTTTTCACTTATACAATATATAGAATACATGACATGTTGTTTAGTTAAACAACATGTAATATCAATAAAAAACACATGTACATGTGTTTAATTAAGTGGCATATTCTTCTTTAAATGAATATTATGTAACAAATATGTAATAAAAATACATTACATCTAATTAATAATTTTATAGAGAAATTAATTAAGAATTAAATATTGTGTTTAAACCTATCACATGGTATGTACTATCAATTAATGGCACATAGGCATGTGTTAATTTGGTTTAATTGTGTAATTAATTAATTTTTCCATTTATCGTAAACAATTAAGAGATACATGACATGTACAAGCTAATCACATGTCTTGTATTTCATTCATTGTATTTTTATGATACACATGTAGGGAATTAAACTATATTTATAGCAGATAATAATAAGGCACAAAATGTGTATTTGAGCTATACGTTGTGTAACCTCAAAGTTTCACAACTGTTAGCCCCTACGAGTTGGGTAATAATACAGAATTCATACATGAAAATGTCGTTTATTTAAATTTCACTATGAAATCACGTGGAATACATGATGTGTATACTAGCTACATGTCATGTTTTCTGACAATACAAGTGTTAGTATAGATTGGTCAGTGTGTGGTGTGTAATGAATCCATAAACTATTTTATTTTCATAATGCATCATAATTAATTTGAGCCACATCCAAGTAAAAATAATCTGGATACACAATATGTACCTTTAGGTTGTATGTTGTATAGTTTCGTGTTATACATCTAGAATCCTCAATGCCACTATATGGATTCTTTTGATGTTATTTATCTATTTTCAACCCATTCTTGGTTATATGAAGGTGAATAAAGAAGATATATTGACTTTTTTATTAAATAATGAATAATTTATAATTGAAAGAATAATCCAAAATTCATCAATTAATTAGAGATTAATAAATAAATATAAATTTAAACATAAAAACATTGATACCACTTAATATTTTTGGTATAGTACTAGCCGACCGATTTTCTGACGAGCCATGGGTTTTCATTGAATCTAATGAATAAACCATAATAACAAGATGTGGAAAAACTTGTCTCATCATTATATTCAGAGATTAGTAATGAAATAATCCTAGAACTATAGAGAGGATCAATAATTTTAAATTTATAATTAAATATATTAAAATAAAAATACCTTGATCTTGAGTTTATTATTCATTGTAAGTATTAATTGAATAAACCTCTGTTCAGGTTGTACCATCATCACATTCATATGATCCAAATTATAATCTCTTTAGTGGTGATTCACATGTTTTCCTTGATCTCAAAGTGTTTCTCATTCAACTCCATGTGCTATCATGGTGGCACCTATCATATTGTGTCAATTACTTTTGATCAAAAAATAATCCTTTAGGTTTGAAGGATTGTTTCTAGTTCTCTCATTCTTGAGGAGGAGGAAGGTGGAATATTTCATTCAATCTTGAGAGTAACCCTAGGTATTACCTTCTTTGAGATATTATTTTCAAGGTAGTAGAAATTTTGTACATAAAAAATGATTCTCAAACCTCAACAATAATGATAGAATTATCTATTTATAAATATATGGTTATAGGACTCGTAATTTCCTAAAGTCTTTTATCTAATATCTAAATATTTAGTAAACTCCAAGACTAATAATAGTATTATTATTTTTCTTTAATGAAAACATATCTCAAATAACATAAACCTCAATCAATTAATTAATATATATTTAAATAATATTAATATATCATATTTATCACATGGTGATTACTTAGTTCTTCCTCATTTTTCTACATTTTCTGAACCTAGAATAATAATTTTTATTTTTTAATAAATAAATAAATATAATATTAATAGTCTTTTGAAAATATTTATTTTAATATTCAAATCACACATAAATATGGTGATTGGATATTTGTGATTAGTAAATATTGAATAAATATTATTCATCGATATAGATAATAACATTATTCCTATTGTTAAATTCTAAAAAAAATTGATATTAAAGGATACATGAAATGTGTGACTCTCTATGATTCTTCCTTAATAGAATTAGGTGAGTTTTACAAAAATCTATTATCAATTTCTAGTAAAACATGAATTCAACCATAAAGGAAAAAGTTAATTCCATAACATCGATAACCACATAGGAATGCTCCATGTCTAAAAAAATCCTTTTGCATCGATATATCAAAAATTATGGTTCATAATGATTTCATCATCTTATATTATTGATATTTCTATATTTTACATCATAAATGAACCTATAAATACACCATCACCATGATATTTCATTCGAAGGTTTTATTCTAATCAAAGGGTTGAAATATCAATGTTCATAAATATAAAATGGGTAAATCCTTCCTTGAACTATTCATCAATAAAATATCATATCTAATGCACCCAATTTACCTAAATTTAGCATGAATATATTTTATCATGGTTTATGGTAATACATATGTACATGAATCAACATATGTAGTAATAATAATCTGAATGGATGAGGATTGTGATGACACGCATCGTCACGGGTTGTGAGAATAAAGGGAAATTTCAGCCATTTTGTTCTCATGAGTGTTCAAGGAAAAAATGGAAATTTAACTTATGAGATGATCTCATAAAATTTTCTTGACCACTCCATTTTTCTTGGAATAGGATGTTTACCCTAGGAATGGAGTGTGGTAGAAATCCAATCCATTTGAATTTTCAGGGAATGCTTAATGTTTAATTAATTAAATATTAATTTATTCATGATTTTTTGTTTAGTTGTATATTTTAAAAGGAGAATCATATTGAGATTATGTCTCTGTATTTGAGTCTAGAGTAAGGCATTTTGACTAGGTGGTCCATAACCTTACGTAGGGATGGGCCCAAGCCCCCTTTTCATTTTCTTTTTTCTTTATTTTATTTTATTTTCTTCCCCCATTTTACCTTTGGACTCTCTTTCGGGACATTGTGGGATTCAATTTACTTGACCAAGAGAGGTAAAGGGAGATAAAAGGGAGAGGTAAAGGGAGTTGATGCCAATGGGAGTTCATTTGAGGTCCGTATTAGAGTGTTGTGGCTATGGGAGGCATATTCGGTGTGAAACGTCAGTAGTTTCTGCCTGGAGGTAGGATCGTTTTTTGTCACAAATCCCTATATTTTAAGTGTTTTATAGTTTTTAAATCATTTTATGGGTTTCCTGGGACCCTTAGTGGGTCGATCTGAGAGTTTTATGGAGAAAATAGGTGTTTTGAGACGTTTTTGGGGTTTTATATTCAAGAAAACCCATGCACATGACATGTTGTTTATAGAGATCACGTGGTGTGTTTTTCTAGTTTGAAGAAGATGATTTTTTGGGACTATACATTGTTTATTGGGGGTATATGTTGTGTAGTGGGCTTGAGTGTGTGGCTGAGTGTACAATGAGACACCCCATGTGGGGTTACATAGCCATGTGAGGCACATAACCACACACCATGTGGAGAACATGTCGTGCAGGAGTACACGATGTAATGCCTCAAGTTTTTGTGTTGGGTCAAAAGACACTTCTGATTTGAAATTTTCAATTAGTGGAAATGTTACTATTGGTTTTTTTGATCTAAACACAATTATAAGAGTTCTTTAAGCTTTATATGATGTTTTTGGTTTAGTCTAGAGGCTTGTAGAGTGATTTAGGTGATTTGGGTTTGGTTTTGGGAGTGTTGCGGGCCAAATGGACTATTTTGGGTTGTAGGTAAAGGGTGTAAAATTTGGGGTAAACCATGTGGAACCTTCTAGCTAACCATGAAACATGTTTTTGAACTGATGCACAGTTTTGGTAAACTATGCATGGAGGGTGCACGACCATGTTATCTCATCAGCAAAAGTTGCAGATAGCTACCACCTAGTTTGCACATGTTAAGTGTAAATAGTGTGGTAGACCACATGGGTACTGCCACTTAGGTAGTACCTATGCACTGTAGATATCATGGATATCGCATAGTATGTAAAACCGTGTGGGTAAATCATGTTGTCTAGTAAATGAGAGAAAATGAAAATTTTCCCCTTTTAAATTTTTCTTAATTCTCTACTTCCTTGGTCACATGTATATCAAGAGGTATCCCTATACTCTCCTCCTTCTCCTCTTTTGGATCCATCTACTTCATTATAGGTTCATTCATCAATCCTTTATGAGTGTTGGAATTGCCTCAGTAAGGCTAATGTCACATATACCTTTATTTACTTTTGTTTTTTCCTCATAGAGTGCCAAACCCATTTGAGTTGTTTGAACCTATTTTCATGGTGCTTGAAGGAAACTCAGATCTATGCCAATCAGCTTCAAATTGGTGCTCAGTATCAAAAATTATTATGTTTATGGTCCATGGTAGGTGGTTCATACCTTGATTTGTGTTTTCATGAGAATTTTTGGGGGCACAAATTTTAGCGCTTATTTGGGAAATTGAGAGAGACCCACACCTCTTCATATTGAATTGACAGTACACCATAGGGGATTCCATTGGGAATTATCTTAACTTTTTTATTTCAGATAAGATATTTCAAAGGCATTATCTCCTTGGGTGATTTGTATGGGGGTGTTAAATTCATTTTAATTGGCTTGTTTCAAAAGAATTGATTTATTCTTTTGAGTATAGGGAATTCAATACCTCCTTACTAAATGGTTATATTTATATTGATGATGAAATTCAATCGTATAAAATTGAATTGTCTATTTAGATTGTATTTGATATGTTCTTTTCAATTTTATTGAATTTATTGATTATTGAAAGTGATTTTTTTAAATAAATGTTTGTGATAAACTTCTTGGACTCAAGGGGTTGTGAAGGGATTAACCTGAGGAATTGGGATGGAATGACCATCAAGATTGAGTTGATGTAAATCGTTTTGTTGGGATTTTCCAAGATACTTGGGTGGTATTGACCATTGGTTGGGCATCATAGACATCAGATTTAGGTAGTGAGGTCATCAGGTTGGGCATGGCCCATGATATTGGTATGGAAAGGCCATCATATTTGAGTGGCACGGTTTGAGGGGAATGAGGCACCTATTGTTGCGGCTTAGGGATTTTATTGGTTAATTTCCACTCACCCGTGATGGGGAAAATCACCGAATTGAGTCGTGTAAACACAAGTTGTTTCTATTGATGAGTGTTTTTGACCACTAGAGTGGGTAGCGGCCCCTGATGGTGCAAGTTAGGAATTTGTTTAGGGGTGATTTCTATAGAAAGACACATGGATGGTGAGGATACATTGGTTGATAGTGATGAGGATATAGGTTGGGGTTGAGGCTCACCGTGATTGAGGCCATGGGCCTTGATATTATTTGAGGATAGGTATCATTGTGCCTATGGTTGATGGTCTTTCAGCCAATGTGTGGTTTTATGCAGGGGTCTGTGGAACTGTATTGTATTTATAGGGCATGCCTTATGGATGCCGGTACTTGTTGAGAGATGAGGTTTCAAGAGGCATGAGGTTTTGGTTAACTTGATGTAGGTGGAACATGAGGGTTCACCTAGGATATGACATAATGGGTGCCTTGGGTTATGGGACAAGGACCCTCTTCACTTATGATATTGCAGCATTGGATGAAGTAGGTGACAATTCTTGGTGGCTATTGATAACCACAGAATTTGTTTGTTTTAATTAAAATGAATTTAGTTTATTTGTTTATTTATTATATCATGAATTCATACAAAATATTCTTGGTACACACCATTGGGTTGTACCCTACTAAGATTCACATCACACCCTGCACAGGTCCTTCAGGACGCATGTTGACTTTATGAATTTATGTTTAGGTGAAGGACCAGCCACATGATCTAAACCTTATTATCTTCTTTCATGGAGTTTGGAACATGACCTTGAGTTTGGACCATGTTGGAGTTTATCTTTCATTTAGATTTATTTAAGTTTTAAAATGTTGTCTTGTATATTGTATGTAGCTACAATGGTTAGCCATGATCACCCTTTTTGTACTTGATCTGTATGACCTATTATGGATGTATGTTGTTCAATTTGGTTGCTAAAAGTGGTGTTTTTTTAAATGTTTTCTTGCTTATTTACTTTCCAATACTTATTTTTATATATATTCCTATATTTATTTGATATTGTTTGTGCCACTTATTTTTGGGTCTTGTTCAACTCTTTTGAGTCTTATCTTTCCATTACATGATATATTATATACATGGTCCAATATTATTATCTATTCCGATAGGGTATAACCTCCACACTATACCTACTTACACCATCCATGCTAGTCTAAAGACTTTTTCATTCAGGGAGGTGCACCTAAGGCTAGTGGCACCCAACCTAATATCACAGTTTGGATGGCTATTCATGTTATGGATTCTACAATTGATATCTAAGGTGTTTCTTTTACCTCTTTTCTTGGTATTACTATTTGATTAATAGTGGGATGGAGACTATGTGATGTCAAAAATAGGTTTAGAACTCATTCTTTAGTGTCTATAGCCCCATGAATGAGGGATGGATCAAGATACCAGGGGTGGTAATCTTCATTATTTTTTTCTAGATTACAGTATATATGATTTACACCTCAGTGGATTAATTGGAATGTGGTTGATATTAGTTGTTACATGTGATACTTGAATTAGTGTAGAAATTATGAGATATAAACCATGAACCGGTGAAAAAAGGTGTGTTTTCTTTCTTTTTTAGCTTTTGATAGGCACATTTTAGGGTATTTAAAATTTATAAATGCATGTATGATTTGTAAAATGATTATACCGAGTGTTAAAAATCAAAGGCCTTGATAAATGTTATATTCTGTGATATGTAATTGGTTATACCTTGTTTAACTTGATATTAAATGTAATATATATATATATATATATGTATATATATGTATATATATATGAAATTTCATGTGATGTGGAAAATAGGTCTGGCTCTTATAAGAGAAGGTATATATCATGGAATAGGGTGATTTTGATCACTAGGTTGGAAGACTCGGTCATCATATGAAGGTAATGATGGTTTTAAAGATGGTCGAGGCCTGGGGATTATATTGATACATGTATCTATTGAAGGAGTTTAAGGAGTCCATGAGGCTAGGATTCCATGGGGCATGGTTGCAATGGGGAGGGGTGAGGGTAGTGAGATCATGCTGCCTTTTACTGCTTTCCCTATTTTTATGTCATATAAATGTTATATGTATGGGTTGTATGACCATTTATGGTATTCATTGGGTTCCACCTATATGGTTTGGATGGTGTTTCAAGCGGGTGATGGAACAATCCCATAGGAGAATGGGTAGGTTTAGACCCTTGAGGGTCAGGTAGAGCATGAGCAGCATGTATAGAATTAGAGATAGGCTCAGGTTCTAGAGCAGGCGATGCCATCACCGGACTTGATTGTGTTTTAGTCGTAGCTAGATGAGTATCTCTGAGCGTGGCTAGTGTGGGTTCTCCAAGGAATCAATCTAGGTGCCCGAGGAGCAAATCCATCAATGGAATATTTGATGTAGGTGTTCTAGTCTAAACACCTGATGCTTTTTTTGGGTGAGGGTGGTCCACAGGCGACTGAGAACTGGATTGAGAGCATGAAGATGATATTCAAGAAGATCAAGATGCCTCTAGGGTGGAGGGTCAATCTGGTAACATACATACATAGAGGACTAGCTAATTATTGGTCGGACATGCAGGTTCATGCTGTCAGACATGAGGGACTGGCCTAGAAGGATTCCGAGGCCAGGTTCTTTGAGCATTTCTTTCCGAAGATGCTGAGGGTGGAAATAGCTTAGGAGTTCTTGAACCTCTAGTAAAGAGACATGTCCGGTATGGACTATGAAGTGACATTCACCAAGTTATCTTACTTTTCACTGGACCCGGTCATTGATGACGCATCCAGGGTTTGGTGATTCGAGGATGTTTTAGAACATGCCATTCTGGTGCATGTAATCATATTTAAGTTGGCCTTATTCTTGGAGGCAATGAACTAGGAACCCATAGCCAAGGGAAACCTGGCGAATAGTTCTTACTCGATCTGGGTAGCTAATTCAGGTGATTTCTACAGATATAGTTCAGATGGATAGAAACACGGTCATGAAAAGTTCCAGTAGGGTATTCAGGACAAGGAATCAGCTAGACCACCTTGTAGTTGTACTTCTATAATTTTATTTCATTGTGAGATTCTAGGACATGTACAAACTCAATGAGATCAGCCTCCGAACGAGTGTCAGGCATGCATATAGGTTGGAAATATCACGAGGTTCTAGACGAGGCCTTCTCATTCAGCTGGAAATCATATTCAAGGGTATAATCATGCTTCTGAGATCGATACTTGATCAATAAAAAGTGAGGGTAGCTAAAATCTAGCTACACATAGTGGTCATGTTAGAGATAGTGGGACCAAGTATTAGGGTTAGTGGCTAGTGGCCGGATCAACACCATTGGTAGGTCAGGCTTCAGGCAGTCGTGCTTCAGACCTGGTGCATGCTGCAGAGCTTCCAGGGGATGAATGGGTTGGTGAGCTGATGATGATCAGAGGTATGCCACAGGCATGATTTTGATCTCTTTTTTTCTTTTATCATGGCCTATTGAGGCATTTCTGTATGAGTTCATGAGGTGAATGAGTCATATATAGACTGAACAGATGTTGGTTAGTTGGTTATAATCATATCGGTTGCGTGTTAAATCTATATATGATTTTCAAGGAATTATGTTTTGAATTTGATCATCAATGGATGTGTGATTATGAGGTTCTTGGAATCATGAACATTGATGGATGTGCATTTTTGATTTTCTTTGGCATAGGGAAATCGAGGATGTGTGTTAATTGAGGTGTGAAGAATCTGATCATCATGACAATGTAGAACTTGATTGAGTTGCGAGACATTAAGACTTATTTGAGCATCCATGGTGATGCGGGACCTCATCGGTGCAATGTGTGGCATGGGATTGAGGCGGGCATTGATGAGGCATGGGACGTGATTTGGGTGTCTGGTATGACATAATAACACTTGATAAGGTGCATGAGTTATTATGTGTCATGGGAGGACCATGGGTCTGAAAAATAGATCAATGGACCTTTTTCTAACTTGAGTTTTGGGTCAGCTGAGACTAGGTTAGGCAATTCCTAAGGTGGGAAAACCCTCCTTGGGGAAGTAGACCTATACCTTTCATACTAGGGTAGTCCAGGTTAGCTTTTACCAAGATGGGTATGTTTGGAAACATCTCTTGGTTTCATTTGATAGCTTGGGGACGAGCTATGTTAAGGTTAGGATATGATAATGCCCTGGGTTTTTGAGTCGGGTGGAAAACCACTCCCAATTTTGACTATTCAATTAGTGGCTATGCTACTTTTTGTTTTTCTGATCAGAACTCGATTTTAAAAGTTCCATTAGCTTTATATGATGGTTTTGGGTTATTCTTGAGGCTTGGAGAGTGCCTTGAGTGATTTTCAGCTTGGTTTTGGGATCGTCAAAGGTAAAATGGCATGTTTTGAGTTGTTGGTAAAGGGGACGCGGTTTAGGGTAAACCATTCAGAACCTTCCAACTAACCATGCATCACACGTTTTAACACTAAATGGTTATGGTAAACCATTCATGGAGGGAGCATGGTCGTGCAGGCTCATCTATAGAAGTTTCATAGAGCTACCACTTGGTAAGTGAAAACCATGTGGGAGACTACACTGGTACTGCCAATTAGGCAGTACCCATGCACTGTAGCTCTCACTATTACCACATGGTTGGGAAAACCATGTAGGTAGACCATATGGCCCAGTAATTAAGGAAAAAAGATATTTTGGTCCCTTTTTAAATTGTATAATTTTCCTTTTTCTTTCCCCTTTCTTCATCCTTGTCTACATACATAGTAGGAGGTCTCCCCCCACTTTCCTCCCCTCCTCTTTTGGATACATCTAATTAGTTAGAGATCTATTCATTGATCTTTTGGGTGCATTAGAACCACCTCGGTAATGCTAACCTCAACTATACCTCTCTTCACTTTTGTTTTCTCCTCATGGAGCACTAAATACATTTGAACCATTTCACCCTATTTTCAGGGTGCTTGAAATAAACTCATATCTACACCAATCAACTTCAAATTAAAGCTTAATATTGGGTGTCCAACATCTATGAATCCAAGATAGGTGGTGAATAACTTGATTTTTGTTTTTGTGGAAATTTTGGGGGTGAGATTTTTAATGCACATTTGGGAAATTGAGTGAGACCCCAAAAACTTCATATTAAATTGACCTTATGCCTTATGGGATACCATTGAGCATTCCCTTACCTTGTTTATTGAGGCAAGGTTAGGTTAGAGGTCATCGCTCCTTGGGTGATTTTTTTGGGGGTGTTAAATTCATTTTAATTGGTTTGTTTCAAATGAACTGATTTATTCTTTTGAGTCTAGGGCATTCAATACCTTCTTACAAAATGGTTATATTTATATTGATGATGCAATTGAAGCATATAAAATTTAATTGTCTATTTATATTGGAATTGAGATATGAAATTCAATTTCATTTAATTGATTGGTTATTGAATGTGAATTATTTTTTATATAAATGGTTATGATGAACTGCTTGGACCCAAGGGGTCGTGATGGGCTTGGTCTGAGGAATTGGGATGTAATGACCAATGAGATTAAGGTGATGTGGATCATGTGGTTGGTATTTTCCAAGATACTTGGGTTGTTTTAACAATTTTTTGGGTTTCATGGATGTCGGGTTGAGTTAGTGAGGCTGTTAGGTTGGGAATGACCCATGATATTAGGATGGAAAGGACATTGGATTTTAGGGACATGGTCACATGGGCATGTGGTGATATTTGTTGTGGATTAGAGACATTATTTGTGATTATCACTCACCCGTGATGGAAAAAGTAAAGAATCGAGTCTTGTGCCCATAGGTTGACTCCATTGATGGGAAGTTTTTGACCACTTGAGTGGGTAGATGCCCTTAGTAGTGTGGATTTGTAATTTCTTTGGGGGTGCTTGATGTAGAAATCCATATGGAAGGTGAGGAACATTCGATTGATATGGATGAGGTAATCATTTTTGGGATGTGTCTCTCCATGATTGAGGCTATGAGCCCATATATATTTTGGGGATAGGTATATTTATACCTCTGGTTGTTGGGATTTGAGTTGATGTGTGATTTTTATTAGGGGTTTGAATGGCTAGATTTTATTGCTTGGGTGTGGATTTTGGATGTCGGTAATTTTTGAGACATGAGTTGTTAAGATACATGGGGTGTCGGGTTACTTGATGGAGGTGGAACCTAAGGGTTCACCTGGGATATGGAATCAAGGGTTCCTTGGGCTATGAGCCATGGACCCTCTTCACTTCTGATACTATGGTGTTGGAAGAAGTAAGTGACACTTCTTCGTGGATGTTGAGCACTAGAAAAGATGTTTGTTTCATTTAAAATACACTGATCTTGTTTATTTATTTATTATATCATGCCTACTTAAACACATATTCTTGGTATGCACCACTGGGTGATACCCTATTGAGATTAGTCTCACGCCCTACACAGGTCCTTCGAGACTCATATATACTTGATGAATTTATGTTAAGGTAATGGATTAGCCTTAGGGGATAGATCTTAGTAGAAAATTTCATTTAGTTTGGCAAGAGACCTTGTGGTCATGCCTCGTTGGAGTTTCTCTTTCATTTAAATTTCTTTCAGTTTCAGCATACTATTTTTTATACTGGGTGTATCTATAGTGGTTATCCATGGTAACCCTTTTTGTATTGATCATTACGACCTATTATGGATTCATATTGTTCTATTTTGCTGCTGCTAGTGGTGTGTCAGCATACTGGATTGTTTATTTACATTATGCTGCTTCTATTTATATTACTTCCACTATTTATCTAATATTTTTTTTGATACCGCTTTTCGTGTTTGGTTCAAGTCTACTATGTATTAACTTTAAACTTGATATATTATATACTCAGACTAGTATTATTATCTATCCCCAAAGGGTATATCTACCCCACTATACCTTCTTATACCCTCACTACTAGCCAGAAGCATTTGGAATTCGAGGAGGTGTGCCAAAGGCCGGTGACACCAAGCCAAATATCATTTTTTGAGAGGCTATTCAAGCTGAGGATGCTACACAAGACCATGTGGAGTACATGGACGAGTATTTCGGAGGGGACCCCTATGGGGTCACACCCCACATACTCAGGATTTTTACATGTCGAGTGGGGTTAAGTTACATGGAATGGTACCCATGCTGCATTAGACACCATCTACCAGAAAGAAAATGTCATATACTTTTCAAAAGTACATGCCGATTGGATTGCAGATATGACCAGGGTACCTCTATGGGTACATACCGTGTTCTCAGAGTATAAACCAAGTAATTTCCCTACACTGGTCCATTTTACCTATTTTATCTATAGTGTCATAATATAACTTTTGAGTAGTCCATTTTGAGAGTTTTTCTATATTGATCATGATGGTGGTATACGTTAAGTGTTTAGATAACATATTGATGGTGTTTTTGGCTTTGATATTTTATTTGGTGGATTTATTTTTCCAATTCCTGATTCCTCTTAGGGGTTGGGGTGTGAGTTGTGAGGCATGTGTTAGGGTGTGATCTCATTATATTCCCTTGGTTTTGAGATTCCATCTAGTGTTGTTTAAGGTTCTTCTGGATGATTATCAAAATGTAGGATGGAGTAGTATCTCTAAGGATATCTTGGTTATACTTGTGTGTTGGGATCAGTTGCACGAGGTTAGAGATGTTGTATTTTAGATCATGGGTTTGGGGACCAGAGGTGCTGGAGCCTTTGGGATGTGTTGTCTCCTTTTCCTGGTGATTACGGTAGGGTGCCATTGATATTCTTAGACAAGTCTGAGGGAATCTCTAGGATTCCCTTATGGGATAGTTCATGATTAAGTGATGATTGGTTTCCTTAGTCATTTATTGTGAAGGAATGTGTGGCATGTTTTGTTTGGATTGTGATAAGGAACCATTTTGGAGGGTCTCTTACTTTTGGGTGGTCATGAGAACTATTGTTAATGTAATTTTTGGCATAATTATGATTTGGATTCCCATTTGGATGAATTTCTTATCGGGGATTAATTAGATACTATTGGGGGTTGTTTGAGATGTTTTAGTACTGGGCATGTCCCTTGATTTTGGATGAGCTAGAGGAACCCATCGCAGGGTTTCCTTCTCTTCCTATGGACTTTAAGCAAGTTGAGGTTGTTTTTATAGGTGTGGTCTAATTTTTTAGGTGCATCTAGGGAGTCTTGTGGTGGACGTCTCTTTGTGATGTGGCCTTAGTGACCATGAGATCCTCGGTATTGGTTAAACCCTGAGGTGAATCATAGATATACCATGGTGAATATTTTGTTTTAATGTTGAGATATATGGTGTTAAGAGAGGCCTCATGCTTTTTTGGATGATAGTTGATTGGTGTTTCTAGTTCAATGGTTTGAATAATGGGTTTGAGGTTGGATTGTCCCATGCTTAGTTGACCATTGTTTGTGATGTTTGAGGATGTTTTTTATTGGGAATGTTCTTTTAAAAAGGGTCCCTTGGGATATCTTGGGTCGAGAATTGGCCCAGAGTTGTCATCTGGTTCTCTTCTCCATTGGATATATGTGGTTAGATGTGCTTAGGGAGATGATGGATTTTATGGATGAGTGAAACCCACTAATCGATTATTTTCCCTTGCTAGAGGTTATATGTTGTGGATGATGATTATGCTCCCCATTGCTGGAGTGGGACCATTGAGATATGGTATTTGTCGAACTTGTGGGTAGACGATGTCCCCTAGAACAACAACTCTATTGGGCCCCCATTTAGAGGTGTTCCCTGGGATGGTTTGTGCCATCAAGACCTCATTTAGAGCTTGATTCATTATACAAGACTTTTTAGAACATGATGGTCTCTCAAGTGTGTGGTAGATATTTATCACCAGCTTTATTGTTCCATGAGATATCTAGTTCATGGTAGATGAATTTGTTCATGTAGACACCTATAGTTTGTCCCTATGGTCCAACTTCATGCCTAAGGTGATTAGATTTCATTGAGATCTTGAGTAGGTTTAATAGATATGCCGGTTTTCGTGTTTCTAGGTGATCCAAGTGCTATAAATCTTATGGAAGATGTTGGAGTGGGGGTAGATTTACCACATGTGTTAGGATAAAACCCCCTAGTTGATTGTTTTCCTTATGTTTGTTGCACCCATTTTATACAGTTTTATCTTTTATAAAATCTGTTATTAGTTTTTGGATAAGATAGACAGATCATGTGTGCAGGAACTTGTAATGACACCAATTTATTGGTTCACCATTGGGGGTGGCCTATAGAGATTTATTTCACACCCCATATATCTGCACCTCAGTGTGCTTGAAGATATGATGTCTTATTTCAGGTTGGATTACATGTTTCATGATGGTTAGGGTCGAGGCCTAGTGTTGCTGGATCAAGCGGAGGCACTCATGTGGAGTCACTCATGTGGAGTCTTAGGATTGGGTTGGTGCATCTATAATGTAATAAAGATAGGTCATTTGGGTTGGATTGGTGATTGCAGTAGATCCTATTTTATTTTATATTCATTTTTTTAATTTTGTATATGTGGTCAACTGAGTGGGAAACCAACTATTTCTATTTTTCTTTCTTTGAGTTTATATGATGCATTTAATTTATTATAGAATTATTTAGTTTAGTTTATTTATTTATAAAAACTCTTATATTGATCCCTATGTATGATTTTGGTTATTTTATAATGTTATTGCACTCTGTCCAAAGGGTATAGTCTTCTAACAAAATATTTTAGAATCTCACTACTTGTCAGAAGCCTCTGGAATATGAGGAGGCATGCTTGAGGCCTTATGGAGGGCTAGATCAGGAGACATGTCACTTCAACCACGGTTAGTTAATTACAAGGATCATCACACACATTCATACATGTAAACATGTAGAATTAATAATTATGAGTTTTCCATCATAATATTTCTTCTTGGATATTACAAAGTAAAAACGTCATGAGATAAAGTCTCATCCTCTTAAAAGTATCCGATGCCTAATAGTTTAGGTCATTATCTCATTAAATTCATTGTAAAGACCTTTAAATTTCAAGGAATTTTTTTTCCTAATTTCTTTGGGATTTTACGAGTATGCAGTTTCTAACAGCACCTGATTCCGAGGCCCGGTGTGCCTGGAATCAATTTCCTAAGTTTAGCTCGGGTACGTTCAGTGAATGAACGAGCGGGTTTTCCTAACTTTTGAACCGGTGCTCAGAATCGAAATCTGAGGGCACTGATGAAACCGCAAAGCTGGTAATTGCTTAATAAGACCCTTCCTGGAGTTGCGTTTTCTTGGGAGGTGTTGTTAAATAATTCGGTTAACTAATGAGTGAAATAAAAATTTGCGCTGCAATTTTTATTTTTATTCCAATAGTTAACCTATGCACGAGAGCTGAGTGGGACCCACTAATGTCCTAAAACTTGGTAGGATATTAGTGAGGTGGGGCCCACACGATCCCCACCCCTTCAAATCCCTTAAACCTTTCTCATGCTTTTATTTTGTAACTCACCCACTCCCCCAATTTAATGGCATGTCAACCCTCACATTAATTAGATTGATTAAAGCTAATCAATATTTAATTAGATTTTGAATTTTGAATTCTTGTCATGCGTTAATAAAATAAGGAACTACCTTATTTTATTTTGGGTTTTCGTTGTGTGGAGATTTTGGGAGAGTTTACGCTAATTCTTGAAGAACATGAGGAACATCAAGACCTCGATGAAGAACGCTGTCACCGCAAAGAGTGATCATCGTGCCTTTCTTCTCCTCTCCACAGTCGGCGTGAGATGCCACTCTACCTCAGACGTTCTCCGTCAAGCACTTACAGAGCTTTACCTTGCGACGCCATTTCCCGCAACAATCTTCTTTCGACAACTACTTCGAGGTAGGGGTTTAAAAACAAATTTATTGGATTAAATTTGTGCTTTGTTTGTCGAAGTTGTTTTATGTTATTTTGGCCATTTGTTATCAATTTAATGAGAGGAGGTCAGACTGCACAAACATGGCTGATCCTCCTCCCATTTTTTATTAATCATTGACGTGGTTTGGAATAGAGGTGGCACGGTGTAACGGAACCACACGGGAATGAGGAAAAGCACGACAAAAGTACGCAGCGCTGTCGCGCCATGCCGGTCAGACAAGGCCGCAACAGTGCTGGGAGGGGCGGCCTGAACCTCTGGCCGCCGACGCATGGAAGGCAGGACCCGTGGGGGTCCCGTAGTGGCACACCGCCCAACCAATTCTTCCGGACATTTTCGGAAGATCCGGGGGTCGTAACCCCCGGCTGGCAAAAAGGCGGGCCCCCCATGAGGGGTTCGTTTCTTTTATCAAGGGGGGGCAGCGCCCCCCTCCGCATCCCGCTCAGCCGAGCCGCTGTCCATGCGGGTCGCGCCAGCTGGGCCGGGCCACGCCATCTAGGATAGGCCGTTCTCTAGTGGGCCGGACCTGGACCCGGGTCGGGTCGACCCGGTTTGGGCCGACCCAGGGGGTATTTGGCCGGGTCGGACCGGGCCCAAACCCCCTGTTTTCGGACAGTTTCGTTCAAACACCCATATCTTTGTCTATGGACCTCTGATTGACACACCATCAGTTGCGATGTGATCCTTGGATTGATACGGTCATTTTGTTATATTGAACTCAAGGTTTCAGAGAACTTTGGGTATGGCCAGGTTGGCTCTAACACGAAACCAACTGGGCCTTTAGAGCGGAAATTCTTATAACTTGAGTTCCGGACGTCCGATTGACGTATCGTCAACTTTGTTGGTTTCATATTAGTGAAAAAGAACCTTTTGGCCTACTCCGATCAAGGTTTGGACACAGTTGGAGTACGGTTGGCTTGGTTTTGACTTAAAAACCAATCGGGCCCCTGGAACGAAAAATCCAATAACTCTCAGACTGGGCGTCCGATTGATGCGTCGTCGGTCACGTTGAGCTCCTATTGATGAGACGGAACTTTAGGATACATCAACTTCGAACTTTGTTTAATTTGATGTATCGAACCCCCTTGGATCGTGGAGCAGACCCTCCCGGAAACGAGCATGCTGTGTGCGGGAACCCTAGAGCTTGCTGCGATTGCAATGACGATGGCGACTATACTGGGATCCTCCGTGGGTTCGGCAGTGACGACGACCGTACTCGAATCCTCTGTGGGTTCGACGATGATGACTAATGTTATTGTATCCTATGTGGGTCCGACAGTACTTGAATACTATTCTTGTATCCGAAGTGGGTCCAGTAGTATTTGACTCTATACTTGTATCCTACGTGGGTCCGACAGAGTAGCTGGTCTTGTATCCCTTGTGGGTCCGAGAGCTTAGTTGGTCTTGTATCCTATGTGGGTCCGACAGCTTAGATGAATCAGTGGCTACATCTGATCATCTCTATCATCTTATGAAGACGTATACCTGTGTAAGATGAATATTAACTTACAATCAATATCATCGATATGATTGTTGTGCTTTCATGTGTGGATTGGGTCATGCCCTCCTGTGTGGATTGGGTTGTGAATTCCTATGTGGAATGGGTTATGTTTTCCTGTGTGGATTGGGTTGTGAATTCCTATGTGGAATGGGTTATGTTTTCCTATGTGGATTGGGTTGTGAAATCCAATGTGGAATGGGTTATGTTTTACTATGTGGATTGGGTTGTACTTGGGATCGTGTGCTAGAGCCGAGCTGGAAATGATGACCTAGGTATATGTATGGGCATATACCTAAGAGGAGTTGGTTGTTACTTCGTGTTTGTATCTTTCCTTTGTGGTTTATCCTTCATGGATTCTGGGAGACCTTCAGGGGGTCTCGGGGTCCCTACTGAGTAGTGTATACTGACCCCTGCACGGGCTATGCCCGCACTTCATTGTGTTGGATGTAGACGACAGACAACGCTGATTGAGGTGGGAGCTCATGGTGCTGGATGGTACCTGGAGGTGGATCACTGGATGTGACGTACTTGGAGGAGATGACTGGAGCCGAGGAGCATAGGGGACTATCTGTACCCACCCTTCAGTTGGGATTACCAGAGGACAACTTGGATTTGCTGCTTTACTTTTCTACTGCTGTACTTTCTTTTCAGTTGTACTTTACTTCAGTTGGGTTTGTATTCTGGCCCATTTACTTTTCCAACAGTAACTTTTGTACTCAGTTTACTTAGTGTTTACTTCTGCTTTCATACTATGTGGTGTTTGTTTTCTTTATAAAGGAAATGCATTCCCTTTTTATCGGGATTTACGCCTTTGGTGGTAGTCTCCAGCACCTGGCCTATGGAATGTGGGCTTGGGGTAGTCACGGCACGGGCCCCGAGGACGGGTTGTGACAAATTGGTATCAGAGGAGTTCAGTTCTACCATAGATATCAGGACTCTGAACTTTCTTCTATGTGAAGAAATAATCTTAAGGGTATTGAGTGTGGTTATCAGTTCAGGGAGTCTAGTGTTGATGCGGTGGCCGACGTATCCATACACCAGGACCCTGACTTCTGATTTCTGACTCAGTGCACGAAAACATTGATTGCATGTGTGTTTCAAAAGTTTTCTTTGTGATTACTTTGTGTCAGCTCACCAGGTATACTGTATTGACTGTGGCACACCTGTTTCCTTTTCAAGATGGCCCCACAATGGTAGCCAGCTAGGGTTCTGAGCTTTTTGCAAGATGACAAACCACCAAGTGATGAGGTCTCGGTGTAGGGCCCTATTACAGTGGAGGCACCGGCGGTACCTCTACCTGTCGAGCCACCGATGCCACCAGCCCCAGCCGCTGAGAGTGCACGTCACCTTAGTGAACTGCACGAGTTTCACCGTCAGAGACTGCCCAGGTTATATGGGGAGATGGACCCTCAGGCAGCCGAGGATTGGCTGGAGGCTGTTGTACGAGTTTTCAGGTTAGTAGGGACACCAGCTAACCTCATGGTGATCCTTGTAGTGAGTCTCCTGCACGCGAAAGTAGGTAGATGGTGGAGACTGATGCTCCAGGTGCACGATGAGGCAACTCTTATTTGGTCAGACTTCGAGTTCCTCTTCTGCTCAGAGTTCATACCATCCACCCTCCATGTGGTGCGCATTCAGGAGCTACTATAGCTGCGACAGGGCAGTATAACGGTAGCGTAGTACTCGACAAGATTTACCGATCTCTCGCGCTATTCGACGGACATGGTATGGGACCCATTGATCCAGGCCTGGACCTTCGAGCATGGACTAAGGCATGAGATTAGGGCTTTGATGATCCCCCTCAGCATTCCGACGCAGGCAGGAGTACTAGAGCGAGCCCTTATTGTAGAGATCTTTATAACTGAGTCGACACCAGCAGTGATACCTACCCCAGGGCGGCACATAGAGGAGTCTTCTGCAGCTGGCAGTCGACGGATGTCACAGGGGTCCAAGAGGTCCAGACCATCAGGACGACGACCTCAGGACACTGGCTCAGAGCTGCGGCGCACACGGCACAAAGCCAGTCTTATGAGGAGCAGACAGTGCTACGCATGTGGCGGACAGGGACACATGGCTCGTGACTGCCCGACCCGCCGTGCAGAGGAGCAGCGGACGGTTGACGGACCACCCAGGCAGAGGCAGAGGGTCTACCGTGGCGGTCTGCAGGGAGCAAGCAGACAAGGCAGAGGAGCTTTCTGAGCAGCAGGTGGTGGGAGATGCTTTGAGGCTTTACCACTACCACAACCAGGAGGTCTACCCTGACCACAGGGAGCTAGTGGGCAGAGGGAGGCTCAGCTTCAGGCAGCGAAGCCCTATGACCACGACGCACCAGAGATGATTCGAGGTACTATCTGGGTCTACTCCACCCTTGCTGCAGTTCTTATAGACACATGTGCGAATCATTCTTTCATTTCCGCTGCCCTTGTTCGGAGCTCGGAGATTCCAAAGGAGCCGTTGTCTCGATCCTTACAGCTAGAGACTCCTACGGGAGCAGACTCGACGATTATGCACTGGTGCCGGTTGTGTGAGCTTACTATAGGAGGCGAGAGCTTCGGCTGGGATCTTCTTGTAGTGATGTCAAGGCCATATGACGTCATCTTGGGCATGGATTGGTTATCTACAGTCCATGCTTAGATCGACTGTATTAGGCGCAAGGTGCGGTGTGTTCGCACCGATGGGAGTAGGTTCACCTTCACCGGCGAGAAGGGAGCCTTTGTAGCGCAGGATGGACTCACGCAGAGGAGAGGACAACCCATCACTCATTAATTGGATAGCCTCATCCTAGGAGCAGTTGACGTGTGGAGTCCGAGTTTTCCTATAGTGGTGGATCAGTATGCAGGTGTTTTTCCAGATGATGTTCTAGGACTACCTCCTCATAGAGAGGTAGACTTTTATATTGACCTATACCCTAGGAAAACCCCGATATCCACTCCAGTATATCAGGTAGCTCCTACCATGTTTCGAGAGCTACAGGTACAGTTGGGGGACTTGTAGGGCAAGGGATTCATCCGACCTAGTGTTTCACCCTGGGCTTCCCGATTTTGTTCGCCAAGAAGGCGGACGGGATCTTGCGACTGTGTGTCGACTATCGTCACCTGAACCAGGTGACCGTGAGGAACAAGTATCCACTACCGAGGATTGAGGACCTCTTCAATCAGCTCAAGGGATCATGGTGGTTCTCGAAGATAGACCTCAAGTTAGGCTATCATCAGCTCAGAGTTCGAGATGAGGATGTGCAGAAGACGACCTTCAGATGTCGATATGGCCTCTATGAGTTCTTGGTTATGCCTTTCGGCATAGCCAATGCTCCAGCAGTGTTCATGAGTCTCATGAACAAGATCTTTCAGCCTTACCTCGATCGATTTTTCATATTCTTCATCGATGACATATTGATATACTTGACAACTGAGGATGAGCACGCCTACCACTTGCGGGTTTTACTGGACACACTCCGAGAGCACAAACTTTATGGTAAGCTCTCGAAGTGTCATTTCTGGATACGTGAGGTCCACTTCTTGGGACACGTTATCTCTAAGGTGAAAGTTGCGGTGGATCCTGCGAAGATCGAGGCAGTGCTAGCTTGGGAGCCACCCAGGATCGTGATGGAGGTGCGGAGTTTCTTAGGTCTGGCTGGGTACTAACAGATATTTTTTCCAAACTTCTCCAGAGTGAAAGCACCACTTTCATCTTTGAAGAAGAAGGGGAAACCCTTCGTATGGTAAGATAGGTGTCAATAGAGATTCTAGGAGCTGAGATGGAGATTGACCAGTGCACCCATCTCGAGGCTACTGGAGGAGGGAGTAGGGTACATAGTCTACTACGATGCATCAGGAACCGGAGTCGGGTGTGTCTTGATGCAGGAGCGGGTAGTGATCGCCAATGGATCACGACAGTTGGGGCGACATGAGCAGAACTACACTACCCATGAACTGGAGTTAGCAGCAGTGGTTTTTGATCTGAAGATGTGGTGGCACTATCTAATGGGCGAACACTTTACGGTCTATTCTCACCACCAGAGTCTCAGGTATATCTTCTCACAGAAGGACCTGAACCTGAGATAGTGACGATGGATCAAGTTCCTCCAGGACTATGACTTTGAGATAGTACATACTCCTGGAAAGGGGAACGTAGTAGCCGATTCTCTTAGCATGAGGATGGACATTAAACTACTTGGAGAGGCGACAGAGCAGCTAGCCGCTTTGCAGATATCCTTCGTGGAAAGAGATGGGGAAGCCTTCCTTCAGTCACTCACAGTCACTCCTCCACTACTTCAGTGGGTTAGAGAGGCATAGCGTGGGGACGTTGACTATGAGACGCGGCGTGCACGGATATCCTCAGGACATGCACCTGATGGATTCTCTGTGGGAGGATAGCACATCGTCCTTTTTAGAGGACGTACCATGGTACTAGTTTCCTTACAAAAGGAGGTGCTGAGAGAGTTTCACACTTCCCCTTTAGCCGTACATCCATGAGTGGCAAAGATATACCCAGATCTCACACGATAGCACTGGTGGACGGCTATGAAGAAGGTTGTAGCAGAGTTCATTTCTCGATGCCTCACCTGCTAGCAGGTGAAGGTGAAGCACCAGGTACCAGCAGTCTTGGTTCAACCCTTGGAGGTCCCGGAGTGGAAGTGGGACGGGATATCTATGGATTTCGTGACTGGAATTCCACATATATCCAGAGGTCACGACTCCATTTGGGTGATTGTCGACTGACTTACCAAGTCGGCACACTTCTTACCAATCATAGATCAAGGCTCAGTAGAGATATTGGGATGCCTCTATATTTAGGAGATCATACGGTTTCATGGTGTTCCATCATCTATCATCTCCGATCTAGATTCTCACTTTACTTCCCGGCTTTGGAAGGGGTTTCAGGAGGAATTCAGGACGCAGCTACATCTGGGCACCACCTTTCACCCTCAGATGGATGGTCATATGGAGAGGACCATTCCGACTCTCAAGGACATGCTTCATGCATGTGTCCTCGACTTTGGTCGCAACTGGGTGGATCACCTACCATTAGTGGAGTTTGCGTACAACAACAGCTACCACTCCACCATCAGGATGGCACCATATGAGGCATTGTACGACTGACCTTGCAGGTCACCTCTGTGCTGGATAGACCCTGGGGAGTCGACACTTGGGGGACCATAGATGGTCCAGGCCAAGACAGGGAAGGTCCAGGACATCTAGGAGTGGATGAGGATAGCTCAGAGCCGACAGAATTCTTATGTTGAAAGGAGGCGGAGACCACTGGAGTTCGAGGATGGTGACCATGTTTTCTTGTGGGTCTCACCTCGGCGTGGATTTCAGAGATTTTTCTGGGGTGGAAAGTTATCTCTGCACTTCATCAGACCATTACAGGTTCTCAGCAGGATAGGAGAGGTGGCTTATCACCTGAATCTACCACCTCATTTGCACTGGGTGCACAACATCTTCCACGTATCTCAGCTGAAGAGATACGTGCACGACCCGACACATATAATCGACCATGGGAAGCTGGACATTGATGACGAGGCAACTTTTGTGGAGGTCCCGTTGGAGATCGAGGATCGATAGGAGCAGGTCCTACGTGGGCGGTCGATTCCTCTAGTGCGCATCAGGTGGTAACACGGGAACCTCCAGGAGAGCACTTGGGAGTGGGAGGCTCAGATTTATGCTAACTACCCTCATTTGTTCCCCTAGTTTGTGATGTATCTTTATGGGGACGTAAATCCCTGAGGTGGGAGTAATGTAAATACCCATAAATTTGAAGTATTTTTTTTCTTAATTTCTTTGGGATTTTACGAGTATGTAGTTTATGACGACACCTGATTCCGAGGCCCGGTGTGACCAGAATCAATTTTTGAAGTTTAGCTCGAGTACGTTCAGTGAACGAACGTGCGGGTTTTCCTAACTTTTGAACCGATGCTTGGAATCAAAATCCGAGGGAACCAATGAAACCAGAATGCCGGTAATTGCTTAAGAAGACCTTTCTTGGAGTTGCGTTTACTTGGGAGGTGTTGTTAAATAATTGGGTTAACTAATGAGTGAAATAAACATTTGTGCTACAATTTTTATTTTTATTCTAATAGTTAACATATGCATGAGAGCTGAGTGGGACCCACTAAAGTCCTAACACTTGGTAGGATGTTATTGAGGTGGGGCCCACACAATCCCCACCCCTTCAAATCCCTTAAACCTCCCTCATGCATTTATTTTGTAACTCACCCACTCCCCCAATTTAATGGCATGTCAACCCTCACATTAATTAGATTGATTAAAGATAATCAATTTATTTAATTAGAGTTTGAAATTTGAATTCTTGACACGAGTTAATAAAATAAGGACGTACCTTATTTTATTTTGGGTTTTCATTATGTGGAGATTTTGGGAGAGTTTACGCTAAGTCTTGAAGAACGCGAAGAACGTCAAGACCTTGACGAAGAACACCGTCACCGCAAAGAGTGATCATTGTGCCTTTCCTCTCCCCTCCATAGCCGGCATGAGACGCCGCTCCACCTCAGACGTTCTCCGTCAAGCACATACGGAGCCTCACCTCACGACACCATTTCCCGCGCCAATCTTCTTTCGACAACTACTTCGAGGTAGGGGTTTAAATTCAAATTTATAGCATTAAATTTGTGCTTTGCTTTGTCGAAGTTGTTTTATGTTATTTTGGATGCCTGTTATCAATTTAACGAGAGGAGGTTAGACCGCAGAAACATGGACGATCTTCCTCCCCTTTGTTTTTAATCATTGACATGGTTTGTAACGGTGGTGGCACACTGCAACAACAATGCGTGGGAACGAGGAAAAGCGCGGCGAAAGTGCGCGGCGCTGTCACGCCGTGCTGTGCCAGTGAAGCCTTGGAAGCCGCGACCAAGGACGTGCCACAATGGAGGAGCGCAATGCCGTTGCGCCACACCGGAGCATCACGGAGGGCCGCGACAGGGGAGTTCCGCAGCCGAAGGCTGCGACGGTGCAGGGAGGGGCCGCTTGAACCGTCGGCCGCCGGCGCATGGAAGGTGGGACCTGCGGGGGTCCCGTAGTGGTCCACCAGCCAAAAAATTCGGCCGGCCATTTTCGGAAGATCCGGGGGTCATAACCCCCAGCTGGCAAAAAGGTGGGCCCCCATGCGGGGGAAATTTCTTCAATCAAGGGGGGGAAGTGCCCCCCTCCGCATCGCGCTCGACCGAATGGCCGAGCCGCTGCCATGCGGGCCGCACCCTCACCGGGCAGGGCCGCCCGCGCCGGGCCAGGCCGCGCCGTTTGGGCCGGGCCGCGCCAGCCAGGCCGGGCCACACCCCAGTGGGCCAGACCTGAACCTGGGTCGGGTCGCCCAGTTCGGGCCGACCAAGGGGGTATTGGGTCGGGTCAGACCGGGACCAAACCCCCTGTTTTCGGACAGTTTTGTTCAAACGCCCATATCTTGGGCTACGGACCTCCGATTGACACACCGTCAGTTGAGATGCGATCCTTGGATTGAGAAGGTAGTTTTTTTATATTACACTCAAGGTTTAGGAGAATTTTGTGTTTGTTCGGGTTGGTTTGAACACGAAACCAACCGTGCCTTCGGAGCAGATACACTTATAACTTGAGCTCTGGAAGTCCGATTGACGTACCATCAACTTTGTTGGTTTCCTCTTAGGGAGACGAACCTTTTGGCTTACTCCACTTGAGGTTTGGACATAGTTGGAGTATGGTCCAGTTTTTTTTTGACTTAAAAACCAACTGGGCCCTTGGAACAAAAAATCCAATAACTCTTAGACCGAGCGTCCGTTTGACGCGCCGTCAGTCACGTTGAGTTCCTATTGATGAGATAGAACATTGGGAGACATCAGCTCCGGAGTTTATATCAGTTGATGTATTGACCCCCCTTGGCTCGTGGAGCAGATCCTCCCAGAAATGAGCATGCTGTGTGTGGGAACCCTAGTGCTGGCTGCGACTACAACGATGATGACAACTGAACTGGGATCCTCCGTGGGTTCGGCAGTGACGACGACCGTACTGGAATAATCCGTGGGTTCGACGATGATGAATACTATTTTTGTATCCTATGTGGGTCCGCCAGTACTTGAATACTGTTCTTGTATCCTATGTGGGTCCGACAGTATTTGACTCTGTACTTGTATCCTACGTGGGTCCGACAGAGTATCTGGTCTTGTATCCTTTGTGGGTCTAACAGCTTAACTGGTCTTGTATCCTATGTGGGTCCGATAGCTTAGACGAATCAGTGGCTACATCTAATCATCTCTATCATCTTACGAAGAAGTATACCTGTGTGAGCTGAATCTTAACTTACAATCAATATCATCGATATGATTGTCGTGCTATCCTGTGTGGATTGGGTCATGCCTTTCTGTGTGGATTGGGTTGTGAATTCCAATATGGAATGGGTTATGTTTTCCTGTGTGGATTGGGTTGTGAATTCCTATGTGGAATGGGTTATGTTTTCTTGTGTGGATTGGGTTGTTAATTCCTATGTGGAATGGGTTATGTTTTCCTGTGTGGAATGGGTTGTACTTGGGCTCTTATGCTGGAGCCGAGCTGGAAATGATGACTTAGGTATATGTATGGGCATATACCTAAGAGGAGTTGGTTGTTACTTCATGTTTGTATCTTTCCTTTGTGGTTTATCCTTCATGGATTCTGGGAGACCTTCGGGGGTCTCAGGGTCCCTATTGAGTAGCGTATAGTCACCCCTACACGGGTTATGCCCGCACTTCGTTGTGTTGAATACAGAAGACACACAACACTGATCGAGGTGGGAGCTCGTGGAGCTGGACGGTACCTAGAGGTGGATCACTGGACGGGACGTACTCGGAGTGGATGGCTAGATCCGAGGAGCATAGGGGACTATCTGTACCCACCCTTCAGGTGGGAATACCAGAGGACGGCTCAGATTTGTTGCTTTACTTTTCTGCTGCTGTACTTTCTTTTCAGTTGTACTTTACTTAAGTTCGGTTTGTATTCTGGCCCATTTACTTTTCCAACACTTACTTTTGTACTCAGTTTACTTAGTTTTTACTTCTGCTTTCATACTCTGTGGTGTTTGTTTTCTTTATAAAGGCAATGCCTTCCCTTTTTATCGGGATTTACGCTTTTGGTGCTAGTTGCCAACCCCTGGCCTATGGAAGGCGGGCTTGGGGTAGTCACAACACGAGCCCCGAGGACGGGTCGTGACATTCATAAAAAAGAACAATCCTTATGATATAATGTATTTATTAATATTTAGTCTATTATCTTACATGTAATCTAACATAAAAAGTATTTGGTTCTAGGGAACCAACTCTAACACATATATTATCCTTCTAGGAGGCCAATCATCTCCAAGTATATAGAAATTATTTTTTTATATATAATCCCTACACATGAGTTCAATCATCTTTGCACATGAAGGAAAATGTGTGTGTGTGTGTGTGTATTTATAATCATATACATATACATAACCCACTTATATATGAGGACACTCTCTCCTTATAAGAAGGAACTATATGTATATATAGATATATCTCCATATGTATTTTACACATAAGTCTTCAGTTTGAACCTGCAAGATGAGGTTTACATACCCACAAATTCAACACATAGAAAAACTAAGGATATCCATATGAAATTATACTTATTGGAATCCTCTATTAAATGAAATCATATCAACATTAAATGATTATAGCATATCACAGTGTATTTATATCACCAAACTAAACATAATTTAAATTATATAAATATACATGATCTATATCAAAGAAATAGACATGATCTATATCAATGAAGTATATATACTTTAGTTCAATGAAAATAGACACGCTCTAAAGAAAATAATATCACACATGCTCAAAATACACCATTATCATTTCATACTTTCATTTTAGCAACTGATACAGTGTATAAATATTGAAAAACAAGTAGGCTACTCAATAATAAAATAAAACAAATATATAGTAAAACATTCTACTCTTATGCTAAATAAATCCCAAGGCATAAAAAACTAGATTCTAAGGAAATCCCATGAATATTATAATAAGGAAATAATTTAGGAATGTACTATAATTCTATATATGTTATGAAATAATATAAATGATGTTCTAATCAGAGCATAATAGTAGTAGTGCTCAAAAAAAGTTCACAAAGCATAACTTGTAGTTATAGGTACATGATTCTAAGGAGGCCATTTTTCAAAAATGTGTTAGTCCAAGATCCTTCATTAAATTCAATATTTAATATCATATTTAAATCCCCAATATAATTAAGCTCAAAACTCTATTTTTAAATAAAATCACATTTTATATTGAAAAAGTAAGAATTTAATAAATTACAAGAAACCATGACCAGAGAAAATTTTAAAACCCATTTCCTCACCTAAATTTCACTAAAACATTCACAACACGTGTCTGTGAAGAAATGGTTCATAAGTGAGGAGATAAAATAGAAAATGGAGAGAGACTTTATAAATATATTTTGATAAATCATATACAAGGTGAAAGAATTTTAACCAAAAAAGTATTCCAAAAACAAACAATTATAAAAAAATGGAATTACATAAAACTCCAAGTACCTTTAACTTCATTGGAAAAGAATTATAGTAGTAACATACCAGATATTTATCTTAATTTGAAAAACAAAGGATTTTCATATAAAATTACTCCCCCATATTAAATCATACTAAAAGGGTTCACTTCATCAATACATTATATGTTTGTATGTTTTTGAAAGAACTATTTGATAATAAATACACACATACTGTTTCAATTTAAACCTCTTTTAATATCAAATTAATGTTCATGGATGTTATCTTCAATGGGTTCACATGGAATACCATAGGATGGACTACCCAATTTTTATTTTAAGAAAACATTAATAATAAATAAAGGGACTTTGAGAAATTAACCATAAAATAGGGGTATAATGGTCAATAAAAGAACAAGAGGGAATAACCAACCTATATTAGTATTATATAAGGTTTCATAGAAAAAATATAATATTATACTAAAATAACCATTGGAAATCTGTTTACTTATATACCTAAAGTATAATATTTGATTTATTTAAATTTTGGACAAAAACGATGTAGACATAGCTAAAGAATCACTCAAAGGGTCGATACCACTTAAAATATTAATGTAAATATGTACCAACTCCAATAAACCTCCAAAAAAACTTGGGAGTCATCATAGAAAATTCTATCAATAATCATGCCCAATCACATAATCACTATTGACCAAGAACAATAAGAATCAAAAAAAGGACTATATGACCTACTCTATAACTGTACCCAAATATATAATAATATAAAGAAATAAAAAAATCCCTAAAATATTAATTGATTATATCCTAGATTAATAGAACCCTAGAGGAAATCATTCATCAATTTCCCTCTTACAATGAAATGATGAGCAATCAGTGATCACCCAAAAAATCTTTCTTCGGATAAGAAAGGACAAAGTCCTATAGTTTCAGATGAATTCTACAATGAACTAGTGTAATTAATCTTATAATTCATATCCAAAGTAACATAAATCAGAAAAAAAGATATGATAAGAGAATATGGGAGATTATTTACCTCAAATTTGGAATTTGAATGATTCATGAATCTGACTAGAACCACGGGGAATAAAGAAGAAGAAGAGGAGTAATAATAAGTCCATAGATAGGGATCTCATGTGGCACTAGAGTGTATGGTTCAATGGGGAAGGAATAATAGGATACTTGTGTGAAAGCGCAATTAACCAAGAATCAACCACTAAAAAAGAAGTATCCAAACTGTCAGGTACATTTTATAGGGAAATTGGGTACTCAGAGGAACCCTCGAGCATACATATCTTCTACCAGGCACACCAGGTCCTTGGAGCTCTCTACTGAGTACCTGTTACCACATTACCCATACCATAAAACTTTAGACCAAACCAGAAATCTCATCCAAAATTATATTAAAATCCAATATCAAACTCCCAAAAATAAAATTTCAATCATTTAATAAAAAATAACCTTTCAACCAGATCCAAAATGAAAAAACCCATACATTAGATATAAAATATTATTTCTTAAGAATTATTTAATTATTTAATCAAGGTATTCAAGACATTGGTCATTAAAAAATCCCCTATATATTACTTATGATCCTTGAGAAGTATTATAAGATATTTCTCTATGATTTATTACTGCCAAACACCAATACATACATCTGGAATCCACTAAAATCATGATAAAAAACTCTTAATTCACATTAAACCACCCACACCATTTGACCACTTATCTTGTAACATTAAGCATCAATTGTAAATCCCATATAAATCTAAAAACACACCTCAAACCATAGAATCATAAACCCATCCCCAATACATGACCCAAAAACACACTATAAAACATATCTCAAACAATCCATCTCATTTTCAATTTATAACTCCCAAATATAATCCAAAAAACCAAAACCATAACAATTAAATATAATTAACAAGCATAACCCCCTAACCCAATAATATTTTAGTGTGTTACTCTGATAAAAGTAAGAACTAAAAAACATAAGATATCAATACTAAAGGATGTATTACCATCCTTATAATCCTATATATACCATAAATCGATCAAATGACATGCTAATGTACTCCATAAAAATAATCATTATGTTTTGTATTATAAATGAGATTTATTAAACAACCAGTTTAAATAATCCAATTACTTTTTTCAAAAAACACACATTAATTTATTTTTGAAAATGATATATTTTACATTATAACCCCATTATAAAAATCTATTTAGAGGTATCACTTTCCTGGTTTCCTTTTACAAAAGTTAAATACATAAAAAACATAAGTTATAATATAGTCAAATACTCAATTTTTTTTATTTCAAAATTCATGATTTAATTCATTTCAAAATCATCCTCTTATTTTATTTTAAAAGCCAACCATTAAAATTTTAAAACACTTTTCCCATTTAAATCATAAATAAGTGTAAAATAATTTTTCTACATGATATGGTCTATTGAAAAATATAAAATTGATCTTTATTAAAAAAAAAATTAATTCAAAATGATATGAAAAAACATGTTTTAAGGAAGAAAACTCTATTTTCAATAGATACCTCCCTTTTAAATACATTATATTAACTTATTATGTCCACTTAAAAAGACATGAAGTAATAAAATATTTCTCTTTATTTAAATTATAATATTCACTATATACTTACCCAGAGATAATGAAACTGGTCATATTTGGAAATGATGAAGAGGCAATGACTAGCATGTTTGGGTGTTTCATTTCCAGAATAATTCTGGTAGCATATCATTAATCAGAGATTAAAAAATATACCTTATAAAAAATATCAACCAAACTACCAAATTACATGATTTCTATTATAATGAAATAAAATAAATCAAAAATATTTATCCTTGAATTTCAATATTATAAAACTAATATCATACTCAGTAATGAGTGATTGAACAAAAAGAAAACAAGTTACATTCTCATCAAAAAAGAATATATAGAACAAAGTATGATCAGTGAATAATACTATATATAATGAAAGTAACATGATGAATGATAGATTAAAAATTAAGAATAATAAGAATCCTTGAATGTGAAATATTAAATAAAAGGAAAAATTTATCAGTAAGAATGAACAAATTTAGCTCAATCAAAGGATCTGTTTATTAATTTATGTTAACCTAATAATCATTATTAGATAAATAAAAGACAATATTTATTTATTAAAGATGTTTTAGTTAATATGATCCATTAATAGATTCAAATTACAATATAAACAAATACATTTAAGCATCTAATATGTTATTAAATCTTATTTATTCTCAACTATCAATGAATCGCATGATGCATGAACCAATGTAAAGGTTGGATCCCGACTGAATCCTATATACATTCATTGAGTTCTATTATATCATGCTTTAGAAAAGGTAAATAAAATCCTCCCATATACTTATGGTTCCAACTAAACACCTATAAATCACCTAGTAAATTTATCTTTTACCATAAATAGATTTTTGATACATTTTATGGGTTAATTATCAATTATTGATAGTCATATCTCCTATTTCAAAAAATTAAAATCCCACTAATTTAAATATTTTTTGATACCAATTATAGTAACCCTAACATTTATTCTTGTACCATACCAAATTTAATATTATATAGAGCCTAAGGGATCTCCGTGATCCCTAGGGGTAGAAAACAAGAACCACAAGTCTCGATATCATGTTATGGAATTATTTACCTGCTTGGGTTATAGAAATAAATCAAGGTTAGGTTCTATAAAAAATTAACAAGACTCACCTATAATTTGGATGTACGAAAAAAATTCCATTATCAAAAAATCTATAAAAAATAAATTTATCGACATTTCAAAACTATCTATATGTATTCACATATGACTAATATAAATGTGGCGTAAACTGTAAAAAAATTCTGTAATATATGGTAGGGAAAAATAAGACTTAAGATTAGGAAGAAAAAAGGAGTAATAAGATATTTTCCAAAAAAACTCTAATCATCTCACTAAACACTCCAACTGTATAGTGTGAATTAATCCCACTTTAACAACATGCATGAGCGACAAGCTAATGGAACCCAATAGCCACTACAGAACCTGCATATACCTGAAATGTGACAGTGAAACTACATGTCCATCAAGGTTTATATGTCGTGTGTGAGCATAAATTCATAGTAGTGAACCACAAAAAGTGTCTCCACTCATAAATAGTGCTAAAACAACATTATTTATAAAGGTATCCACAAAAATAAAAAACATAAATAAAAATATAACCATTTTTTGAATAAAATTTAGAAATAACTTGAGTGATGTTCATATAATATTTTCGATCAACTTGGTTTGTAGTGTGGAAATATAAATATATTAAAATGTAAGTGTGACCCTCCTTGTTACAATATTCTTTCCAATAAGTTTAAAACTGACTGATAAAAAAGATACACCATTACGATCCTAAAACAAGACTTGCTGGAATGTAGAGAAAGAGATTGTATGCATCCCCTACCAATGTTGTATTAGAATTATCCCTTATAGTTTTTACAATTAAATAGTTTAATGGAAAAATTAAAAACAACCTTAACATGTAATAAATTATGTCTCCACTCATATTTTTAATAAACTTGTGTTTTCATGAGTATTTATATACATTTACATAAATATTAAAAAACTACTTCAAAAATATTTATCAATCAAAGTAATGTAGTAAATAACCAATTATAGTCTACATATATAAGTATCTATATAAGAAGATAGACATGAATTTTTAGAAATCAGGTAACCAAATAACATTCTATAAACAACTTAAATAATTTTCATCCCTATCAGCCAAACCATCTTCAATTCATTCTTGGCATCCAGGAAGGGCACTTTTCTACTAAAAGAGACCTATTAATAAAGGATTTCTAACCTAAACGATCATCTATTGGAGGTAGCTTACTCACACATACACACATACACACATATCAATATATATATATATATACATATATATATCTATGTGTGTGTTTCCAATTTGGTATGTTTTTATGTATGTATTAATCTATAATTATCCTTCCCTAGGGGAACTCTCTCTTTTTAAGGGGTAACTATATATATATATATCTTCCTCCTCAAAGGCCACTCATATTTTCATAATAATGAATTTTTATATTAAAGGAGATATACCTTGAAGAATTAAAATCAAATGATGAGTATTCTTCATATCACATGGTACTATATAGGTATATCATTGCTTATAAAACATGATATTATAACTCTAATTACTTTGTTAATTTATGAATTATGATATGTTGATATCATAATTCATTGATATGCCTGAATTATCAAAGTAAGTGCATTCAAATTATCAACCACAATGGATAACATTAATGTAACAATAATAAAATCATAATACATTCATAAGAATAGTTCATGTTTAGTCATGGGTTATAAAAGGGTTTTGTAACCACATGAATTTACAAATATTTTTTGAAATGTATGAATTAATTCTTGGTCACTAAATGAGTATCCTAAAGAGATTATAAAAGAAAGTTGTTCCATGAGAATGGTGTATATGTTTCAAGATAAGATTCTAGAAAATCTCTTTCTCTCTCTTCTAAGCTATCTTCTTCTTCCTTCTTTTCCATGAGGGGAACTAGTATACCATAGAGTGAAAGAGATTCCAATTTATAAAATTAGTGATTCACATAAAAATATGAATACACCATAGATAAGGTAGTTTGATGACTACCTATTTGGTATCTTTATCAATAATTTGGTTGAATATTATTATAAAGGCATTAATGGTCTAAGTCACACAAAAAGGAATAAATTATATGTTTACATGGTTTATGGTTTCATGAATGGTTATATTGGGTTTATGGGAACCTGATTGTTTATAATACCTTGATTAGTTATTAATCAATCCTAATGGACCCATCAGTGGTATTATAGATTTTAAATTTTAATTAATTCGGGAAATCATATTTATAAATAAATAATATGTGATATGACTTGGTTGTCTTATTAGTAGTCATAAAATATGATTGATATTTTTTCCATTGGTGGAAATGTGATACGTGATACAATATGTCATAACAAGACCATATTTTATGATATGTGATATTATAGGAAATGATCCATTGGTTTTCTTCAATTAATATTATTTTATGGCATATGATATAGGCCCGTCATAGCATGTTAAGGTGCCAAAGAAATTCTATAAAATAGACCATTGTATAACCTAGAGTGATATCGATTCTAATTATATAATTATATTTCCACATTGATTTAATACTTTGAAATGAATTATCATAAGCCATTATAGATATAGTCCCTAAGTTATTTATACACAATGCTTAGTTAATATTAATTGGGACCAGTTATAATATGTAATAGTTGAACGATACTCAATTAATCTTATACAGGTCATTGTGTGATTGGGTTATCTTACACATATCCATTTATGTTTTTTTATTCTTATTCATAATCCATATCATTAGTGCCACAAATTAATAATATAAAAGTAACTTTCGTGCATGATTAATCAGACACAACTGCTTTCCATATCTTAGGATTGCAAACCCATCAGGTTAACCTTATGTAAACCCCGGTGCACTGATTTAATCTCATGAATGACCAATACATGCTATATTAATGTTACATGAGGCCATTTAATATCACAAAAACACTATTATCTATAATATTATATGATTAATAACACTTGATTACTTATAACATCATGGTTCAAAGCTCATGTGTATAATTAAATGTGATATATTGAGAAAAAAAAACATTTTCCAATATTTTAATTATGAATTTAATTAAATACTATATAAATTGATTATAAAATATGGGAAAATTTATTTTGGGATATTTAATTAATTTATAAATGTGTTTGTAAATTATGTATTTATAATTTTTTTTATAATTAATTTATTAAATGTTTATATAATATTTATCAAATAAATATAGCGCAATATTAATTATTAATATTATTAAAATGGATGAATTATAAGTTTGATATAAATATTCTTATAGAAATTTTAAGGTTAATTTATGAAAGGTTTAAAAAATATAAAATAAGGAAAAAATATAATGTTCTTTACTTTATTGAACATTAAATTTTATTATAAAAAACTAAAAGTAAGGAAAAGGAGTTATTAGAGTTGAAATTGGTATATACTAAGGGAATATACATGTATAATATTTTTACAATCCTAGAATAATGATCTTTAAGAGGAATAGATAGTAAGGGGTGAAGATTCAACTCATTTTCAAGCAAAGACATTAGTTTCTTTGTTCCCATCACACTAAGTGTAAAGGATAATTGCTTATTTATTGATTATTATCTTTCATTAAAGAGTGTGATAAACCATAAAATAATGGGATAAACAACTGTATCTTATAAAATTGGTAATAAAATCTGAGTCTTTTTCTTCCCTTGTTAAGGATAGATTCTTTTCCATTAAAATGGAAGGGCCATTGATTAGGTCCTGAGGTTCTTCACTCAGTGGGTTCCCATTATAAAAGAAGAGACTAAAGGCAATAATGACTAATATATGAACATTATTAATGATACCCCAACCTATCTTGGAACAATTTTCATAATAACCATCTTTGTTGAGTTTGAAACCTGAAGCTATAGGGGTCCATTGCACCCAATTCCCATGATATCTATCACCCATGTGAAGCTAAGGAACCAAAATATTAAGTTTCATCTCCCATATAAAGTTTTTATGTATAATATTATGATTAATTCATAATTATTTAATATTAATTGTTAAAATTAAGGGCCTTATTTGGGAAATTATTTAAATTATATAGGATTTTTGATAATTAATATGGTCAAGGTTTAAATAATATTAAATATGTGATATTTATGTTATTTAAAGTTTTTATATAATAGACTTAATATATAAAATATTTAGATTTCATTTAAAATAATATATTTAAGTTAAATTCCTTAAAATTAATAAAAAAAATTATATTGGAGATGAAAGTAAAGTGTTTATATTAAAAATTATTTAATTTCCATAATGTTAACTAAAATTTTAAGGTGTTTATAATTGATTTTATTATTAATTTTTTATAAAATATTTACCTCATGTCAAATTTATATATTATTAATTTATTTAATTTATTCCCTTTTTAATTATTCATGGTTATAAATTTATTAAATTATGAATATATGTATGGTTTATTTTTTGTTGTTAAAATAATTTAAGGTTATCTTACACGCATTTAAAGAGTTAAATGCTAGGTATGATAATTGATTTAATTTCATTCAAACCTGAATTTTAGTGGTTATAGGTTATGAGATTGAATTGAATAGTTAATTATAATTTACTCCTATGAGTTGTTAGAATTGTAATGGGATTGATGTCGCTATTAAGTAAAGTATCCATAGGTAGAGGGAATATGGGTCAGACTGCTCACTAACTGAAAGGATTATGCATTGTCTAGAAATGTAAGCATTGCCTATATATGGATCAATTATTACTCATATGGGTATTGTTAATTTTATATAATTTCAAGCCTTTTCATGAAATGTTTTCATGTAAAATATTCATAATATGAATTTTTATATAATGGGGGAAATTAAAATTATTAAGTGCATATTCTATGAATTTTCCTTATGTGAAACCATCATGACTGTCCCCCACTAAGAACCCTTCATGGTCCTACACTGAAGATGAGAGTAACCCCCAAGGTGACCTACAATAAGCCCTGGGTTGGAGATTTTCCCCAAAGATATAACATATAAAAATTAGAGCCATTGTTCTTATGGAACCCAATAATGTATAAAAAACCATTAATCAACTCTATAATATAAATAACTAAGATAAAAATTAATCCCACAATGCACGAATAATGTTAGAAAATCTTAAAACCCAAAATAGAATACCAATAAAACTTCTAGGTAGTGTCTACACAGAAAAACCCAACCTCTAAGTTTATACTACCCAAATTACCCACCAAAATCACCCTGAAAATTGGAAAAACAATTTATATATATTGGGGTGGAAATAACATGTACACTTAAAAGTATTATACATATTACCTCTTTTGAAAATGTGGTATAGGCATACTAATTCTCTAGTGAACAATATTACAAATAATTATCACTTACTGGGTCAATGACCACTCATCCTCACCAAGAGTCACCCAGAAAGTATCACATCCAAGTGTAGTGAAATAATATCAATAATATAAACATATGTTCCCTGAAAACACTACCAACTAATTCTCATCTCTCATACCCCAATTTCAAATTTCTTATACTCACTCCCTCCTAAATCTAATGCGGATTGTGCTGAAACTCAACCTACCCCAATCTCAAGTAGGTTACAAAATTCTATTGTAGAATCAGGCCATCCATACCATAACCAAAACCAAAACACATGACACATCCACACCATCCTCATCATCCCATATCTACTACCAAATCATGAAAAATTTATCCACCAAAAATCCAATTAATACAATATTGTATCATTAATATAAATAAAATAAACCTAATAATTTCATGATAAAATAAATGATCCCCACCATATCTCACAATTCCTTTATCCAAAAAAATATACTATACCAAACTCACCCGGGAGAGTGGGGAGGAGGGGGTATCCAACCATTTTTTTCTCAAAAACAAATATATTATGTAAAACACTCAAAAAAATGGGTGTTGGTAAATTAATATTTCTTGGGTGGGATGTGTAAAGAAATCACAAAGCAATAATATATATATATATATAGAATAGATAAGTCCAATATATGGGGTTCACATAAAATAAACCACATGAAAACATGTAACCATCACCATACTTCCATCACCACACACACCACCATCTTTGTTATCTATAATAAAAACCATACCCAAACAACCTCATGAAATATCCACAAGAACGATCTTAAATTACTATTACAACCCATCATTTAACTATTTTAGACTTACAAAATTTCAACCACTTTATATTGATTATGTTATTATCTTCTTATATTTAATGACAACCTACTACCCACTAATATCATTATTAACTTTAACCATTTCAATTTTTAGAGTATATTTGTATTTATATCATATCCCATTATTCACAAAATTCCATCCATGTTTCTTTATCATCGCATCATTACAATTACATTCCATACCACTGATAAATTATTAGACATTCCCACATCAACCAACCATGTCATCTCCAACAATGACCCACTCATATCCACTTGCCAAAAAAATAAAGAAACTATAACACTGCTACACAAAACACAGTAATAACCCATCCAAAATCAACTGGCCATGATAAAACCATCCGAAAATACTTCCCATGTTATCCAATGTTTCCCTGTTTCCTATAAAATTCCAACCAATGTTCCCCTTTATCCAAATATAACACTTCCCAAAATCAACCAGGTAAGAAGGAACCTTCAATCCTAAATCGTAACATAAAACAAACAACCAATATGACCATAAATAGAAAAATTCATTCAAAACCTAGTAATAACACATTTACAAATTCACCTTTTTTATCTTGTTATATATTCTCTTAATATCACTTACTTGAGTAGCCACAGAACAAATCATTTTCAAAAAATTTATTTTTTATAATTTTTAAGTGATTGGTCATTTTATGAGAACAGATTTTAGTAGCTCAATTTCAGTAATCATTAATTTTTACATAGTAATAATCACAATTTCTCAATAAAAGCTATAAGTAATTTTCCATCATGAAGTAAAAAAAAGTCCCCAATAAAAAAAATATGATTCAATCCCCTTCCCTTATAAATTATTTTAGTTTGATTATTTATCCTTAATTATGTCAATTATTAATATCAAACCAAGAAAAACATATGCATTCCACTTCAACATTTTCCACAAATAATGGAGAGTTATCAAATTGCATACCTTGATATGAATCTTTCAAGGAATAAACACATAATAATGGAAGATTAAAGGATCAACCACCATTAAAATCAAAAGGAAACTCTCCTAGGGAAAAAACCTGTGATTTTATGATATATTTCTATTTAAACAATTTTAATTTATTTCATATCTTTCTTTACACGCAACATTGAAATTAAATGAACACCAATAGACCATTAAAATATTATTATTTAATGTGATAGTTATTGCCTAGATGTTGGATTGTTGGGTATGAATGAGACCAAAACAATTATGAAAAACTATTATTTACACATGTATAAAATTAAATCATTTATTATAAAATATTTATAAATGAAAATAAAATAATTTGAAAGTAAATGAAATTTTTTTCAAAAAAACTGTTCATATCTGCACGATGTGCTTTTATCTTAATAAATAAAATACATTTATATTGATGAATTATTTTAATGAAATGTAAATATTATATATTCAATAATATTTTTTAATATTCACCTAATAGTACTTACTAGGAATTTAATAAGAATGAATCCAGTTTTATGCTTAATTTTTTTAAAAGGTTTTTGTCGCATTTTGCGTTTTTATTTTAAAAAGAATTTCAAAAACTTATATAAATTAAATATTTTTAAATGTATTCAATAATTAGATTAATTATAATTAGTACAACTTAATATGAAAACATAATTTTTGGTCATTATGAATAGTAACCTTAGTAAATATTAGTTACCTCAGTAAGGGTAAAACTGGTAAAATAGTGTTAAAAATTTGGGATAAGGCTTTAAAATTTCTCTAAAAATTCCTTTTATACCATTTTATGAGTTTGTTTATCCATTACCATATATATATATCTGAAATAAGGATACTTGGTTTCCTTTTTATTTGATTATGACTTTTATATTATTTAAAGAAAATGATAAATAAAAAATGTAACTCTCTTCGATTTAATATGTCTAATATTTTTTCAAATGGATAAAAATAATTTATGTTTTTTATAAATGAATATTTGAAATATAAATTAATTTTTAATATCATTTTAATTATTTTTAATTTTTAGTGTGATAATAATGTCCTTAAATTCTTATGCTACACCGACACAATATTTTTTCAAGTAAAAGAAAAATAAAATAAATGATTTTAAAAACAGTAAAATTAAAAAAATTGATAAATTATTAGGTTAAATTATTTTTTATGATAAATATAAAATAATATGGATTTTAAAATGTTTTTATTCTAATTTAATTTCATTCATGTTGATTAAAAAATCAAACATTTTTAATAGTCTGGAAAATGAATTTAATGTTATCTTATGGTAAATAATATATTATTAAATGAATTAAAATTCATAAAAAAATTAATTTATGTCAATTGAATAGGATATGATCTATAATATCAATTATTTTCTACTTAGGGATCACTTTTCCTCTTAAAGTAAAATTCTTGACCCATAAATAGAAAAAATATTTGATATTACAGTAATAACAAAATGGTTTACTTTTAGTTAAAACTAAGAGTTAAGAGTTAAAACATCACATAAAATTATAAAAACAATATTTTATTAGATTATTTCGAGTTATCCAAATCCTATATTCAAAATATAAATTTGGACCCGCATTAACTTGACAAATAATTAATATTAATTTAACACTTTAAGTAATTATAAGGGTGCCCCACCTCTCACTTATAAAAGGGAACCTACTATCCTCTATTATTCATAAAATTGATCTATATATCAAAAAATACATTTCCTTATACCATAATATATTCATTACCCACATCCTAGATCTTATTTTATTTCCAAATGACTATTCTTTCAGGTCTTAAGTTGTAATCCAAAGGAGGTTCCTGAATGAAGAGGTATAACTCTTAACAGAGTACTTTCAAGTTTATTTATTCTTTTGCCTATTCTAAGTCTATAGTATCAATTATAAAATAATTAATTATTTATATTAAATATAATTAATTTTTTTAATGATTATGTAACAACCATTATTCACCAAATTTCTATCAAATGGTAAATGAAAGTATCATTCATGCGTACGTGTGGACAAACACCTCCAGTGAGCGATGAATTTCATTTTTCATCACCAATTCAAAATGATTGTAATAATGATGGATTTAATAAATATATATATTATATTTAATATATTATTATGTTTTTTAAAGGCTAATTATTATTTACCTTTCTTTCATTCCAACATTTGAAGAATGGAAACACCACTCATGCTTACGTACATACTGTTGTATCCACAAAGTCCTGTAATTCATTTTCCATCATTTTTTATGAATATTTAAGAAAATTTAAATTTTTATTTAAAATGATAATAATTAAATTATTTAAATTATGAATATTACATAACCATGATCAAATTACAAGGGTTGGGACTTCCAAATTGAAATATGAATGAAAAATAAAGCAGTTATCACCAAACATAATTATTTAAAATAGAATTAATAATAAATAGGTGATAAGATGTTATAAGTAGATAATATATGGTATGATAAAAATTATTATGGTATTGTAATACATTAAAAACAAATATATATTAATTATACAGAATGTTCACACTGTAAAAAATCAGGATGAGAATTGATGAAATTGATTTATATTTAAATCACATTTTAATCAGGATTGGTTATGCCTAATTTTCCATTAATGAAATTATTTGATACTTAATGATAAACCAATTTAATTTTCTTATACTGTATTAATTTATAGTATTTTTAGGTTTTAGTTCCATTTTCTTCTCTTTGGTACTCATAATAGTTTATATTTTTTTTAAGAAAAACCTGCCTTTTTTCTCCTCTTTCAATCAGATATTTTTTCTTTCCATTCCATGTTTTTTAAAATGTTTTCTAAATTTTTTTTTAATAGTATAAAATTATTTTTTAAACTCACTTTTAACCAAAATTAAAATTTTATAAAAATATTTAAAAATAATCTTACTTTTTCTGAATAAGGTACTTTTTTACTAAAGGTGTGAACAAAGTATTTTTATAATGGTTAAAACATGAATAAAATTTTCCACTATCATAACTACTCAATTCATTGAAAATTACATTAATGTTTTTACATGGTTGTTTTCAATGAAATTTTTTCCCTAATATTTTAGTAAATTTTAGATAATTGGTTTCAAAATTAGAAGGGTATTTTCCTTAGGAAATATTACAGTTATCGTTTAAAGAAAGTTTCATCTAAGATAACATCCTTTGTTTTTACATATGGTTTACTGGGGATATGATAGAAAGATATAACCTTTATTCATTTTATGGATGGTTTATTATTATGATGCTGATATATTTATGGAACCCATTCATTTTTCACGGGTTATATTACGATGAAATAATAAATGTTTTGTTATATTGTGGCACATACATGTATGGATTTCATTATGTGATTTATGATTTTATTAAATCCCTCCAATGAATTGGATAAAGTATAATATATCATGAAATAATTATGGTAAACTAGTTGATGTGATAAATCCACTGTAGTAAAGAGGCAGGGATGACTAATCCATTATGATAAGGGAAATATGTGGTGATTCTTTATCTGTTATAATATAGAAAATAAATATTAATGCCTGGCCCACTACGATATGATGGTCATGATAGTTAAATTTGATAAATTATTTGTTTTATATTTCTATTATGGTGCTACACTCTTATTAATTTCTTTTATACTTATGATTTTAACTTGCGGTTCATTATTTATTTATGATTATTTTTTTCTCTTATGATTTATGTCTTTTGATATGATAATGTTTTATGCCATGACACATCATTATGATCTATGAAAGATTGGGTATGAACTTTGTATGTTTTGAACATGATCATGTACACTTATTCTTATCTTATTATTTCATATGATCATCGATTGATATATCACATGTTTACCCTTATTGAGTAATTAAGGTCACCATTTATTATGTTTTCTTTCCCTAGATTTTGAAGAAAGGCTTTTAATAGGGAATGCCATGAATGTTACAACATGAGAAGAACTTTATGAGTGATAAAAATGATTATACATAAATATTATGTTTATGTATCTAGTCTCCAAGTAAATTAAACCATTATGGTTTTGGGATGTGTAATGTTGTTACATGATTTTAATATTAATCAAAATGAATGTAATATTTATGTACGAAATACTTGGGTTTCTTCAGTTGGTATCAGAGTAGGGTTTAGTTATTTTATATTGTAGGATTATAGAACTTAGGTGAAAACCTTGAGAGTAAGATTATATTTGGGAGAATATCCTAAGTTATGGTAAATAAAGGATTGTGGTTTTACTAAAAAATGCATCACTTTCTGGATACTATCATGTGGATATGGATGTGGAACATATGAACCTAGGGGTAATAATTCTAAAATGAGAAGATTGGGTATTAACTCAATCATTACCAGTACATGGTGAGAGGGTCGTAGACTGCACACCAAACTAGACACTCATGGGGGACATTCTTGGGATAATTCACATTTTATTTATAAACCATTATGATGTATTTGAATAGATAATGAACATGGATAACATAGGATTAACATATGGTGTCATAGATTTAAAAATAAGGTGTCATTATTTAGATAACCTACAAATGGGTTTTCAAGATTATAAGATTTATCACTATGATTATTGAATCTTGATTCTTACACGATTATTTTTTGTTTTATTCAATCATTGTAACTAAATATAATTTTCATAATAATTAATGCGACGAACAAAAAAATGATTTTTATATTGATAAACCAAATGTTATGGTTTCTATAAATCACAATCTTGTTTCTGTGATCACGTAACTTTATCAAGTGATGAAACATACTGAGCATTTGAAAGATCAAAGGTGGGAAAAAAATTTATGGTTGAGTATTTCATAAGGAAACATCCACCTTATTTTGTTGGGTCTTCTGATCCACTAGTGCCTAAGTGATTTATTATTACAACTGAGAAAATATTTTATGTTCTATAGTGCTCGAAATATGAAAAACATTTCCTCATAATTTATCATTTGTAAGTTGATAAAGGCCAGTGGTGGAATATTATTATGAATATTAGTAAAGATGAAGAAATTTAATCCTTTAAATTTGATGAGTTTAAGATGATATTTTTCAGTGATTAGTTACCTTATATTATATATACAGAAATTAGATAAAGAATTTCCTTTACTTAATTATAAGGATAATAAATCCATTGGTACATATGAGGAAAATTTTACAAGACATTCAAAGTATTATTCTAGTTTAATCATTATCCATAAAAGAAAAGTTGATCGATTGTTTGGAGGCTTAAAATATTATCTCCAAAATGTGTAAGATATAAGAGAATATAGTATGTATGAAGAAATAATTCATTGTGCTCTCAAGGTAGAAATAGAAATTGGATATACCCATCATTGTCATGGTTTTGCTAAGAAAAGGAAGATAGTGCCTCAGGAAAATTTGAATAAATCACATGGAGAAAAACAATCCCAATCACCTATATTCTAGAAAAGTGGTAACAAAAATCAAATGATTTTATTGATTGTAATTGATATTTTCTTTAAATATGGAAGGTCTATTTATAAATCCCATTAATATTGAAAGGTGATTAATATAACACTGATACAATAGAGGAATGAAAGATTCCAACTAATGCACCACCCACACTATAATTCTTTAAATATAAGGAGTATGGGTATTAAACTAACCATTTCATGAATATTAAGGTTTATGATGATGATTGGTATCAAAAACATATTATTCCCAAAGAAAAAGTGAAATGTCATGCAATCATGACTACCAAAGTGGATTATAGGGATGATGTAGTGAAAGGTACATTTATCATACACTTTAGAACATATAATGTCTTATTTGATTTTAGATATACTAACTATTCTATATCCAAGTAATTTTACAAGGTAATCACATCACCACCTCAATGATTAGATATCTAGTAAGTAGTGAAAAATACTAATGGTTTTATGATCACATCTCACATTTATAGTTCCTCTCCAATTGAAGTTTGTGATAATTTTCTTCCTTTAAATATTATTATTCTCACCCTAGTTGAAATTGATGTGATTATAATAATAGATTGATTATATTTATTATTATCCCATATGAATTTCCATGGAAGGGAAATTACATTTAATATTATGAAAGAACCTATGATCATTTATATTTATAATGATGAATATGAACAGTCAATTTAAATTACTCGAAAGTTATGGGTTATAATTACAATTCATGAAGGGAATTAATATCATATGGTTAGGGATAAATTAAATATTGAGGACAATACTATTATATATGAGTTTTTTATGCCTTCATAGAAAAGTTTCCTTGTCTTCTATGAATTAAAAAGTTGAGTTTTCAATAAAACCCATACCTAATACCATACTTATTTTAAAGACTTCATTGAGAATTAAATCGACTTATTTATTGGATTTGAAGAAAAAAATCTATTATATTCTATAAATAGGGATTAATACACCTAAGTGTGTCACCATGGGGTGCACTTATTCTTTTTTTAATAATAAATATGGGTTAATTCATCTTTGTAATGACTATTGGTAACTTAGCAAAATCACTATCAAGAACAAGTATAATATACCCCATATTGATGATCTATTGATCAATTAAACGGATCTCAATAATTTACATGATTTAACTTTAATCATGATATTATCAATTGAGGTTTAAGGATGATATAACCAAGGCACCCTTCCATATGAGGTTTTGTAATTATGAACTTATAGTGATTCCATTTGGACATATTAATTATCCTATTATCTCAATTCATTTAATGAACAAAGACTTTATATATTACCTTTATTAGTTTTTGTTTGTCTTTATTAATGAAATTCTTATATATTCAAATATAAAGGAATATCTTGGATAATATTTATTAATTATTCCTAAGACCCAATAGATTCATAAACTATATGATAAATTTATCCCATGTGAATTTTGGCTATATAAAATTGCATTCTTAGGTCATACAACCTCAAGTGATGATATATCAGTAGATCCTTCAAAGATTGAAGTTATTATACAATAAACCACACCAACCATGGTAAATAGGATATATATTCTTCTTAGGTTTGAAGGAAATTATTATAACTTTGTTGATGATTTATCATGGATATATAACCTAATAAAAGAGTTGACTTAGAGGGGTCCTTGATCATTTGGATAGATGAATGTACAAAAAATTTCAAGGAGTTGAAAATAAGGTTGTTCTGCCCCACTATACATATAATACCTTATATTGGAGAAGTGGTTTTGATATTTAGTGATGCATCAATGAAGGGTCTAGGATTTTTTCTCATGCAGAATGATATGTTGATGGTATATTCCACTCTCTAATTGAAAATACAAGTGAAAAATTAGCCAACTTGTGATTTGGATCTTAAGGTGGTAATTCTTGCATTAAAGATAATGAGGTATTATCTTTATGGTGAAAGATGTTGTATATATACTAACATAAAATATTGAAGTATATATTCACAAAGAAAGAGTTGATTATACACAAGAAAATATTGTTGGAGCTAATTAAAGATTATGACTACTCAATAATTTTCCATTTCAGGAAGGAGGAAAAGGCGGATGATGATCTTAGTTGGATGTACCATGATATTTTTTCCATGATGATATTTTAAATAGATCTAATAATTATGGATTTTCAGAATATAGAACTTGAAATCCTAAAGAAAGAGGAAAAATCATATCTTCCTCAGATGAATGTTAAACCATTCATCTATGTGAGGATTAAAGTGTCATAGAAGGGGGTGTGGAATTACAGATAAAGGTGGTAAATATTACTAATTTAAACTTTGATTTTTATGGAATGATAATATTTCATAATTGAGTATGTTTCTTGTTAATAATATACTTGAAGAAGGAGCCATTGGATAAATCTCATAGTTCATCATTATTTATTCATCTTATAATTATGAAGATTTATAAAGATCTAAAAGAATATTTCTTGTATGACAAGATGAAAAGAAATATTGTATATTATGTATCTCGATTCATGGTATATAAGAAATTTGAGGCTAATATACAAAATTATAAGGGAATGTTACAACCATTGCCCATACCATAATAAGAATATAAAAACATTACCATGGATTTCATTATCAGACATCCCACAAATTATAAAGGGAACAATGATTTTGGGTTATTGTCAATATTCTTATGAATTCAACATACATGATTTTCATCAGAGATGATTTATCCCCCTTTATCACCTTTCTAGGATATACATTAAAGAAGTGGTGAAATTTCAAATATATCACTCCTAATTTTTTATGATAGGGAGCAAAGGATTTATTCAAAGTTCTAGAGAAGTCTTCAATGTGCTCTAGATATATAGTTGAGGTTTAGTATTAGTGAGTGTGATGGTATGTTCTTGTTGTTTGTTATGGTGCTCTTTGATGTTGGTTTGTGTCGGTTGTGTTCTTGTGCGGTTTATGTCCCATGGTTTCTTAATTTCCCTAAAAGTGTTTGAAAATAAAAAAAATTCAAGTTTCAGTCTTATGAAAGGAAAATTCAAACCCTAGAAGATATATTGAGATCATTTTCCTTGTAATTTAAAGGTGGTTGGGAACAACACCTTTCTGTGGTATAATTTTCATACAATAATAAATTTCAGTTAAGCATTTAGATAGATCCTTAGAAATCCATATATGATAGTAAGTGAAGAACTAAAATATGTTGGGATAATATTGGAGAAAGACAGATATTGGGACTTGATCTGGCTAAGGAGATGGAAAATAAAGTCAGATCAATTCAACAACACAATAGAGAAGCTTAGATTCGACATAAAAGTTATGCTCACAATAATCTTTGATATATAAGGTTAAAATTTGGTGATAATATATTACTATGAATATATCCTTGTATAAAGGTTATGATATTTGTAAGGTAGGGAAAGATAATCCCTAGATAAACCATTCCCTTTAAGATTCTTGATTACATCAGGTCTATAGATTATCATTTGTAACTTCCATCAAATCTCTCTCAAGTTTATTATGTATTCCATATAACTATCCTATTGAAGTGAATAACTAAGAAATCACATGTATAGAAAATATATGTAATACCATTTGAGAAATATTAATATTATGAGTAACAACTGATAGAGATTATCGATCATAGAGACAAATTTCTATGAAACAAGACCACTTACCTGGTTAATTTTTTTATGAAACCATAAATTATGAGAATGTATAAGGGAACCCAAGGATGTGATGAGGCATAAATATCCTTAGTTGTTTGATTCAGAATAGTATAATTTTAGGGAGATTATTATAAGGGGGGAAAATTAAACAACTTGATATTTTATAATATATTTATATTTAGAAAAATTAAATCTTTTTTTATAACTTTCCTTACATGAAACTTTGTAGTTAAAAGAAAACAAATAGACTACTCAAATATGGTTTTTAACGTGGTTGTTATCACCTAGTCATTGGATTGGAAGATATGAATACGTAAAAATAAATTATAAAAAATTGTTTTTTACACATTTATAAAAGGAATTCATTGATTATAAGTTGGTTAGAAATGAAAATAAAATTGTTTGAAGGTAAAGGAGATGCTTTTCTATGAAATGGGTTTTATTCACATAATGTTCTTTTATCTTAATAAAATAAATTAATCACTCTGTATGTATTATTTTAATGAAATTTATATATTATATATTCAACAAAATGATTTAATATTCATATAGTTGGTTTTATTAGTCATATAATAATAATAAAACCAATATTGTTCTTAAAAATGTTTTTTTATAAAAAATGGTCTTCATCATGTTTTGTACGCTTATTTTAAAATTAATTTTTTCTACTTAGAGAAATTAAATCTTTTAAAAATGATTCTATATTTCGTGTTGTCATAATTAATAGAATTTAATACGGTCAACTTAAATTTTGGTCATTGTGAATAGTAACCGTATTAAATATTTTTCACCAAAGTAAGGGTAAAATGGGTAAAACACAATTAAGACTTTCATATAATGATTTAAATTTTATATAAAAATGTAATTTATACCATTGTATTAGTAGGTTTTATCCACTAACATAATTTTTTAAAATATATGGAAACATTGTGCAATTTTTCTTTGATTGTAACCATTATATGATTTTAAGAAAAGGATAAATACAAAATGTCACTCTCTTCACTTTAATATTAATAATATATTTTCATAAGGATAAAAAGTGGTTAAATTCAGTTCAAAATTATTTTTTTAAATATGAATTAATTTTTCTATCATGCTAATTTATTTTTAATTTTTTTGATGAACTAATTAATTGAATTCTTATGAAACATCGACACAATATTTGTTCAAGAAATAGAAAAATATAATAAATGATTCTAAAAAATTAAAGTAATAAAATTTAGATGAATAATTGTTTTTCATGATTTTTAAGATAAATATAACATAATAGTTATGTTTTAAAGGATTTTATTCACATTCCATTTGTAACGATATGACCTGGGTCACCCTTAAATCAGGCACCTGACCTAATCTCATACAAACCCGAAGGCTATTCCTGATCCCCAAGGGTTGGTGAAAAGCACCCAGGCATCAAATAACACATCAAATGGAATGATTTTCCCAAAATGAACAAACACATATCATATATGTATACAAATAACAAAATATACAATGGAAATGAATGCTTGTAAAAGTAGTCAAAATCTCCAAAAACAAGTCCAACTATAAGGGCAAAAACCCAAAAACTACTCCATACGATGGTGCATCCATAATTACACTATCTCACCACTATCTACCCAAAACCAACTATCATGAACCACACTGCCTCACTATGGTGCCTTGTCTATCCTTGTATTAGAATACATAAAAAGGTTTACGCACCACCGAGGAGGTGCATAGGTTTTGAACTAACAAGCTCAGTAGGATCCCACCAAGTTGTTCCATATAAAGTATCTATATAAAAATTATTGTATGTTTATTTTAAATAAAATATGGCATGATAATTATTAAAGTAGTTTTCTAGAAAACATGGTAAACATTTAACTTTTTCATTGTTATAAACAAAAGAAGGTATAACATCCATATCCTGGATAACTTAGAAATATAAGCTATACAAAATAGAAGTTTCACCATAGGAATCAATACCAAGGATCACTATAGGTTAGACTAGTATACTACTCATACAAAAATAAATCAAGTGCATGATCCAGTTCCCAGAACACAATGCTAAGAATCATGGGAATTCTCTATGAGTAAACCCCCCAAAATGTAAATATCCATCCCCTAGAACAATAATCATAGGAAATAGAGGAAATCCCCATGAGGAAACTTCTTGATAATCACAAAACATGGATGATAGAATCAAGATAAACCTTCCACCTAAGTACCCATGGTAACCCATGTTCTCATTTACACAAATCAATTTCATTATTTTAAAAGTACCCATATCAATTTCATTTATCAAAAAATAGGGAAAACAATTTCTCTTTAAAAACCATTTTTTTCAACACACATAGACAATCATTCCAATTCGATAAATCAATTTATAAAGTAAGATAAATCAGGATAATTATCATTGGATAAAGATGGAAACAACTACCTCAAAGCTTGGGTCACACATGACCACAATATAACCCACCAACAATGAAACCCAAAAACACTAGATGAGACCCTAGAATCCAATCATTATCACATTATTGATCCAATTGGAAAAAAAAATGGTCGATGGAAAAGAGAAAACCACATAGATCAGGAATGAAATCCCGCCATAGCCTGACAAAAAAAGGAACAGGCTTCAGAACGAGATTGTACAATGGATCTTAGAGAAGGAAAATAGAGATCAAAAACATAGATCAACAGCTATGATAATGCAACCCAATGTTGCCACTGTGATCCTTAACAATGAAGAAGTGGATATATAACTTACCTAGAGAGACGCAACACAACTGAAATGAAGGTATAATGTAGATAGAATCAATCTAGATGAAAAGGTGCCTCCAAAAATCCCCATAGAGGAGCCATAGATCAAGAGAAAATGATAACAGGTGCTGAATGGGCATTAGAAACCCGAACAACGCCCTAAAAAATCCCTTCTCGTGGATTTACACAATGTGAAACTCCAATTCAAATCTTGAATTCCATACTGATTGAGTGTTATTAAGAACTCATCACATTGGATTAAAAATACATTATTTAAAACATACATAGCGTGTAACCGAAATTCATGAAGTGTAATCATTCACAATGTGAGCCCTTTCACGACTTGCACCCAGCAACAATTATATGTTTTGTAACTCAGTTACAAAACATGAAATCCTTATTCAGCTTGCAAAAAAGTTGGTTTGTTCATAAAGTACAAAACATATATAACTTTACCATTATAGGTATCCTCAAAATTCCTTCTCATTACTATACATAACAGGAAAAGGAGAAGCATGAAGAGGTCAAGAATGTACCAGATAGATTGGTAATGGGATGTTACAAAATCCACACCATAAAAACTTTCCATCCCCAATAATTCATATGGAAGAGTTAATCCCTAGAAAAAGATGAGGTCACTAATCCCTCATCAAGTACTTTCATTCCCATGTCTGATGGGAATCCGATATTTTTTTCCATAGAACTCTGACTAACAGAATCCACTTACCACATAATACTTTAAATTGAGAATCAATAATCTAAACTGGTTTCTCCAAAACAGAAATATCTGGCTCTAACTCAATTTCTTCCCAACTTAGAATATGAGTGGGATCAGTATGGTATTTCATAAGTTGAGACATGTGGAAACCATCATGAATACCTATCAACTAAACTAGAAATGCTTACTGATATACAACCTGTCTGAGACACTAGGAGATCTCAATTTGTCTAAAATATCTCGGATCCATCTTTCCCTATTTTCCAATTCTATGGTGACCCATCCTAGGAGAAAATTTCCTGAAAACATATTCAACTATGAAAAACTTCAATGGTCAATGCCTCCAATCCACATACGATTTCTACTGACTCCAGGCTATTACTAGACATCATCACACATTCTAAATCATCATTAATGTTTCTTGAACCAATATTGGTCTAACTAAATGTATTTATCCCACCTCATCCCAACAAAGAGGCGATCTGGATGGGAGACCATACAATGCCTCAAAGGGATCCATTCTGATTGATGATTGATAACTGTTTTTTTGTAAAAAAAGTCAACTAGTCCCAGACGGTTATCCCATGACCCTATGAAATCCAAGACATAGGCATGGATCATATTCTATAGGATCTCAATCGCACACTTTGTCTGACTATTTATATGTGGACGGTAAGTTGTGGTCAACTTGACTCGAGTTCCAATTACCTCTTGAAGACTCCTCTAGAACCTCAAGGTAAACCTAGGATCCCGATACAAAACAATGGAAGAAAGAATCCTATGTAACCTCACAATATTTTTCACATACATCATACCCATATCTTCAACATTGATGGTTTATTTGATCAGAAATAAATGAGTATACTTAGTCAACCCATCAACAACCATCCGGATATCATTCCTCCCTTAGGGAGTCTATGGTTATCCAACAAAAAAAATACATGGATACCTCATTCCATTTCCAAATTGAAACTATAAGAGGCTGAGGTAAACTATAAGGTTTCAAGTGATCTACCTTTATTTGTAGGAAGGTGTAATAGTGAGACACAAAATCCATAATGTCATGCTTCATACTTGACCACTAAAATCACTACCTCATGTTATAATACATCTTCTTAATGCCTTGATGAGAAGACCATGAAGAGTTGTGACAATAAAAAAAGAATAGAAATATTATAGATGTTGGGATGAAAACCTTCTCCCCAAAGTGGAGTGTACTATCTGAATAAATAGAGCAACTAGTAATAGTCTCCCCATCATAAAGGTTTTCTTGTGTCTTCTGAAACTCATCATCCTACTGTTATCTCTACAAAATAGACTCCAAGAGAGATGATGATAACTGAAAACTAGTAAGAACCACACCTAAAACATCATCATGAGAATCTAATTGAAAATCCCCATAAGATTCCACTCCACCTTCAATTATATAATAACATGGGATGATACTTTCCTACTAAGAGAATCTGCAATGACATTTCCCTTTCATTGAGTGTAGTCGATATCGAAGTCAAACGTCTAAAGGTATTCTAACCATTGTCTCTATCTGAGATTCAAGTCTTTATGATAAAATATAAAACTCAAACTCTTATGATTAGAGAAGAATGTGAATCTTTCCCAAAAAATATAGAGTCTCCAATATTTAAGTGCATTCATAACTACAAAAAGCTCCAAAATGTGAGTTTGGTAATTATTTTTAGGCAGTTAAAGATGACAAGATCTGTAAGCTACCAAATGGTCATCCAGTATAATAACACATCCAAAACCAGTACCCAATTCATCAAATAACACTACATATCCCTTACTTGGCTTAGGTATGATCAGAATAGGAGTTGAAGTCAGAAGTCATTTCAGTTCATTAAAAGAAATACTAACAATTTTCAGCCCTTTTGGATTTCACTGATTTTCTGGTGAGAGTAGTCAAAGGTGACACCGACTTAGAGAAACTCTTCATAAACCATTGGTAGTACCCAGAAAGACCAAGGAAGATCCATATCTTAAGGACATTCAGTGGTTCCTTCCAAGACTAGAAAACATTCACCTTCTCGATATCAAATGATAATCCATGTTTATAAATCTTGTTCCCTAAGAACTTCACTTCTTGAATCCATAAAATAAACTTTGATAGTTTTTTATACAAATGGATATTTATCATAATTTCTAGAACCAAACTATGATGATGCTCATGATCACGCTCATATTTTGAATAAATCAAAATATCATCCATGAACACTACCACAAAAGTGTCAAGATATTGATGGAATATTCTATTCATCAAATACATAAAAACTATAGGAGTATTAGTCAGATAAAAAGGAATCACAAGATATTAAAACTATTCATAACTACTCTTAAAATATATCTTTGGTATATCAGACTCTCGAACTCTAAGCTGATGATTACCTGACCAAAGATCAATCTTTGAAAACCACTTTACTCCATTTAACTGATCAAAAAAATCACCCACATGAGAGAAATGATATTTATTCTTAACCATCACAAGGTTCAAATTAAAATAGTCCACACATAACCAAATTGAACCATCTTATTTCGTGGAAAAGAGCATAGGGGAAACCCAAGGAAAAATGCTTGGGTGAATGAAACCATTTTCCAATAGGTCGTCCAACTGAATTTTGAGCTCCTTCAGCTTAGATAGTGCCATATGATAATAAGGTATCGATATCATCTATGTTCTAGACTTCAGGTAAACCATAAAATCTACCTCTTTTTATTTGAATGTAGACCATAGAAGTCATATCAGAAAATTTTAGGAAATTCCTAAATGAAAATAGGAAGACCAATAGTAGAAGAACAGTCCTCAGGAACAATCACATTAGTAGACAAAAAACTTCTGAGCTATGGGTAGGAAGGTCCTACCTGACCAGACCTCATGTCCCACTCCCCCTGGAACACATGATATCTGCCATTGACAACATGAAATTAAACATTCTGATGATAATAATCGACATTAGCTCGATAAGTGACAATCCCTTCTATACTGACGATTACGTCAAATAGATCCAAATCAAGATTGAGAATGTCTGAGACCAACTCTATATGGGCTATTATTAACAAATAATAAAGGCATTGAAACCCCTTATCTTTACTCATACCAAGAGGTGTCTCTAATTTTATTCTTAAGGATATAAGTTTCGTTGGATTTTTATGAACATAAAATAAATTTGTATATATAAAATATTGGGAGGCACCAATATCGAATAAAGCTATTACTACTGAAGATGCATTAAGGATAGTACCAACCAATATTGAGAGAACTTCATTGAATTCCACTAGACACTTATCTACTACGTGAAAATACATCACTTATAAGGCCTATGGATAGAGCCTATAGTCTTTGAAGCTTCTGACAGCACTACAATAGCCATTGGAGCTGACAAATCCTTACTATAACGAGGCATATTCATAGCTTGACAGAAGCACTGTAAGTGACCAACGCATCCCCAACTATTTCATGACTTCTCAAGCATAGGACAAGAACGTCTTGTGTGTCCTACCTATACCACACTGATAGAAATTCTGGGAAACATTACTAGCTGGAAAGGACGGTGCAGAGGAGGGTCAATGTTGAGACCCAACTTCGCCACTTCTGCGATGATCATGCCACTTCCTTTTCTTCCCATTCAAGACACCGAAACTACCACTAGTTGGAAGATAAGGGTTGTAAAAACCAACCTTTCCTACCATATCCATCTATTCCATCATAGATATATCCACCATCTCCACATAGGTAGAGAGTTTCAATATGAACACCTATGATTTGATATCTGGTCACAAACCCTTCAGGTACTTTTGAGCCTTCAGCTGGTCATTCCTCACCATGTATGGAGAAAAAAGAACAATCTTAGAAAACTAGTTGGTGTATAACAACACCAAAAGCTCTACCTATTGTAAATATTGGAACTTTAGAGACTTTTCCATCAACAAGGACTCAAGAAAAAACTGCTTAAAGAACAAGGTTTTGAAACCCTTCCAATCCATGTCCACATGCCTGTCTTCCTGGACCATAGAATCCCAACATCGCTTACCAGATCTCTTGATCCTGAATGATTCACACATTACCCTATTATTTTTAGGTATCTATAAGAAGTCGATGATTTGATTGATACTATCCATACAGCCCTCTGCATCTTAAGGCTTATTTGTTCCCTTAATGGACAATGGACTCTCATAAAAGAATTACTGTGATCGATCTCTCTCTCCTCCAGCTCCTAGCTATACCTCAAGAACAAAATTTTGAAATAAATTTAAACCCTGATCAATAGAAGTAACTTCCCATAATATAGTCACAATGATAATCTGATGTATATGTGGATTACCTTTAAAATCATCAATTGCACCCTCCTAAGAAATTCATGGAAGAGGTCTCAAAGGCATACTACTACAGAACGAAACATGAGAACTATCATATAATATAAAAAATATAAATTCAAAACATAAAACTCATAATTAGAAATAGATATTTAAAACTAAACCCAAAAATAGACACACACATCCCAACATCTTATGGAAACTTGAGTCTCATTACCACAAGAGTTGGATAGGTACTTATCACAACATACCTCCCAAGCCCCAAAAATCCTATCTGCAGTCTTACAAACATCCTAAGATATGGAATCATGAGGATATACCTCCTTTGATACCAAAATTTTAATGAACCAAGTTGAGTCACCCATAAATCTGGAACCTGACCCAATCTGCTACATACCCAAAGGGTGTTCCCGATCCCAACAGGTTGGAAAAAAGCACCTGAGCATCGAAAAACATATCAGAGGGAATGATTTATCCCAACCAGAATAGACACATGGAATATATGTATACAAAAAAAAATAGGAAATGGAAATGAACCAGTGAAAAATTAGTCAAAGCTCTAAAAATAAGCTCATTTACAAGGACCAAAACCCAAAAACTACTCCATGTGATGGTGCGAATGAACTCCCACCATCTCACAAACTGATACCCAAAACAAAATAATATGAACCTCACCACCTCACTGAGGCCCCTCACCTTTCCAAACATTAAAATACATAAAAAGTTCTATGTACCACCGAGGAGGTGTGCGGGGAGTGAGCTAATAGGCTTAGTATGATCCCACCCAAGTGTTCCATATCATGTCTCTGAATAAAAATTCATGTATTCTTATTTTAAATAAAACATGGAATGATAATAAGTAAAGCGATTTTATTAAAAACATGGAAAAAATTTCCCTTTTTCATTGCTCTAAACAAAAGTTGGTATAACATGCATATTAAGGGTAAATCAAAAAATCCAAGCAATACAAAAAAACAGCATCATGGGCATCAGTACTAAATATCACTATAGGTCAGGCTGGAAGATTACTCATACGATAATAAATCAAGTGCACAATCTAGTTCCTAGAACACATGCTTTGGAAGTGGAGGAATACCCCTTCAGAAAACCCCCCGATAATGTCAATATCCATCCCCTAGAAGAACATGCCTAGGAAACATAGGAAATACCCATGAGAAAACCTCCTGAAAATAAATAAGCATGGATGGTGGGATCAAGCTAAACCTTCCATTTAAGTACCCAAGGTAACCCATGTGCTCATTTTCACAATTAAATTTCACTATTTCAAAAGTACCCATATCCTTTTCATTTATCCAAAAATAGGGAAAACCATTTCTATTAAAAACCCTTTTTTTCAACACACAAAAATAATCATTCCAATTTGATAAATCAACTTATAAATCAAGGGAAATTATGATAATTATCATATATTGGAGACCGAACCACCAACCTCAAAGCTCGGGTCGCACATGCGCACAACGGAATCCACCAACAAGGAAATCCAAAAACACCAGGGAAGACTCTAGAATCCAATCCTCATCACAAGATTGATCCAATTGAAAAAAATGGTAGGAAGAGAAAAGGAAACTATATACCTCAAGAATGAAATCCCAACACACCATGACTAATAAAGGAACAACCTCCAGAATGGGATCACACATAGGATCTTGCAATAAGATAAGAGAGAACACCAACTTAGATCAAAAGATTGAATAATGGAACCCAAAGGTGACACCTTGATCCATAATAATAAATAACCAGAAAGAAAACTTATCCATAGAGATGCACTTCAAAAAAAAGGAACGCCAAGCAGATCAATTCGAAAGGAAAGGTGTCTCCAAAAAACATCAGATAAGATCCTTGGTTTGAGATAAAAGGAAAAAAGTAGTAGAATGGGAACCAAAAACCTGAGAGACACCCTAAATAATCTCTACTTAGGGAATTACATGGCATGAAACTCATATTCACATCATGAACTCAACACTATTTAGGTACGCTGAAAAAAACATCACCTTGAATAAAAAATCCATTATTTAAAACATACATGGTGTGAAAACAAAATTCAAGACATGTAACATTTCACAACATGAACCCTTTCACGAATTGCACTTGGAAACCATTACATGTCGTGTAACCCAGTTACATGGCCCAAGATCCTCTTTTAGCCTATAGAAAAAGATGGTTAAAGCAGAAAGTCCATCAAATCTCTAACTTCACCATTATAGGTATCCTCCCAATTCCTTCTCGAACCTCTACAGGAAATAGTAAAAAGTAAAACCATAATGAGGTCAAGAACGTACCTGATAGATCAGTAATGGTATGTTACATCATTTAAATCACATTTTCTTAAAAATCAAAATTTTTAAATAGTAAAAAAATGAATTTAATTTTATATTATTAAAAACAATGTTTTATTAAATGAATTAAAATTCATAAAAATGTTATATTTATTTATTATATTGGTATATAGTAATTCATAACAACTATTTTCCACTTATAGTGAAATTATCCTTTTATGCTATCATTCTTGACCCTTAAAGAGTAAAAACATTGATATCATGGTAATTTTCAAAAGGTTTAAATAGGAATTAAACCTAAGAGTTAAGGGTTAATACATCACCTAAGCTTTTATAAATATTATTATATTATAGGATTTATAATAATCATCATTATAGATTCTAAATATATCAAAATCAATCGACTTGAACATGATTAGTAATTAATATTAATTTAATACTATAAGTGGATCTAAGGGTTCCCCCCCTCACTTATGAAAGGGAACCTCATGTCCTCCCTTATCCATAAAGACATAGCCTTATATATCAAAAAATAGTTTCTCTAATACCATTATTGATTCTCAACATATTTTCTAGATATTTTTTCCCTTCCAAAATACCATCCATTCAAGTCATAAGGGGAATGTTAAAGGAGGTTTCTCAATGAATAGGTATAACCCTTAACTAAGAACTTTTAGTTTTATTTTTATTTTACCTCTTAAAATTATATGGTATTTATTATAAATTATTAACTTAAGTATATTAAATATAGTAAATTATTATTACAATGATGTAACAACAATCATTTCCCTACGTTCCGTCAAATTGGAAGTGAAAGTATCACTCATGCATATGTGTGGACTACTACCTCTATGAAATGAAGTGTTTTGTTTAGCATCACCACTTTACATTAATGGTTATAATGATTGATATAATTAATATATAACATATTTATGATATTATTACGGTTGTTGAAATTTGTATTATTATTTACCTTTCTTTCATTACATCCATTGAAAAATCAAAACATGACTCATGTATACATATGGACTATCATCTCTACGAAGTGATGTAATTAGTTTTTCATCACTGATTTATATGAATAGTTAAAAAATGTATATAATTATTAAATAGGATACTCATGAAATGATTTATATTATATAGATTATGGAATAATTATTATTATATAAGGTTCGTGCCTGCCGAACTGAAACATTCATTAAAAATGAAGTAGTTATCACCCAAAAAAGTGTTTTAGTAAATAATTTTTAATAAATGGATGATAAAATGATATAGGAAATAATATATGGTACAATATACATGATTATGTTTTTTGTAATAAATTTATAATAAATCTATATTTATTATATTGGAGGATTAAATATTAATGAAGCTATATGATACTTGAGGTAAAGGATTTTAGTTTCAATCCCATTTTAATCGAGATTGTTTATGATTAAATTTACATTGTAAAAATTATATGATTCTTATATGATAATACCCTTTAATTTTCTCTTCCTCTATTTTTTTTTTGTAATTTTTATGTTTTGGTACTATTTTCCTCTCTTTGGTGTTAAAAATGGTTCAGAAAATCTTTTTTTGGAAAAGTATTTCATATTTGTCCTATTTTGGTTGGACAACCCTTTTCTCCCATATCCAAGTTTTCTAAAATGTTTTCAATAATGTTTTTACATTTATCCAATTATTATTTAATGTTATTTTTCCCATGTTTGATTTTTTTAGAAACGTTTTAAAAACAATCTTCTAATCATTTTTTAATGAGGATCTTGTTTACTGAAGGTCTAAATGGAATATTTATTTTAATGATTATAAAATAAATGAAATTTTCCACCATCATGACCACTAAATTATTTTAAGATTCCTTTAAATGTTTACATTGTTCTTTTTCATAATTTTTTTCTATAATATTTTGAAATTATTTAGGTAATTGGTTTCAAAATGATAATTTAATTTTCCTCATGAAATATTTTAGTGATATTTTAAATACATTTTCATATATGATAACTTTAGGATGTTACTTATGATTTTTAGGCTATATGATCCAATTATGTCATTCTAATTCCTTATATATGTGATTTATGATTATGATGATGATTTATTTATGAAACACATTCAGTTCCCATGATTAATGCTATGTCAAAATTATTAAATGAGGAAATGATGAGATGTCCATAAAACCCATTTCTTTCCACAAGTTATTCTGGGAGGGAATAATTGATGTTTTATAATATTATAGAACAGATATTAATTATTTTAATTATATGATGGGTTGGTTTGTTAAATCCCTCTAATGAATTGTGTAAATTCTAACATCTCATATAATTATGGGAAATGAGTATATGTTCCTAATACAATAAGGTAAATAGGTTGGGATTCCTGATCCACTATGATATGGGAAGTAGGTGGTAACTCCTGATCCATTATGATATTAGAAATAGGTTTTGATTCCTTACATAGTATGATATGATGATCTTTGTAGTTAAACATGAATAATAATATGGATTCTATTCCTGTGATGGTTCTATTCTCTAATTACATGTTTTTATGCTTTTGATTTTAAATCATGGTTCATGATTGACTTATGAGGATTCCTAAATATTATGATTAATGTCTTTTATATGATAATTTTTTATTTCAGGACTCATTTTTATGATCTATTATATATTGGGTATGAACATTGTTTGATATGATCATTATAATACACCCTTAAGAATATATTATTCTTCCATACGATCATTGAATAATATCTTCCATATTTATCCTTACTGAGCATCTAAAGCAACAATTTATTATGATTCCTTTCCCTAGGTAATTAATAAAGGTTTTAAAAGAGGTATTTAAAAAAGGTCAATAAATTTATGAGAAATGATGAATATTGAACCAAAATAGGATTTTTAAGTATCTAGTCTCTAAGTAAAGTAAATTTTTATGGTTCTAGGGAATATGGTGTAATTTGTTTTTGAATATTCATCAACATTAATGTAATATTTATGAATGAAATGCTTAGGTTGCCTCATATAGAACCAAACCAAATCAAACTTCCATCAATCCAAGCCAAAAAATTGATGAAAAATTAGATAATCTCTACATAAAAACCAATAGAGAGTAGAAGAATGGGAGGGGGAGAGAAGGTAGTACCATGAATCAAGGAAAATCGATCCTAATGAACAAATAGTTTAGAATCCTCAAAGAGGGTGAATGGAGAGAAAAGAGAGGGACTATGGTTGGAAAGAGTTCAAAAGAATATTAAAAAAATTAAACCATGTAAACTCATGCTTTTTATATATAGGGGAAGTTTTTAATACCTCCACCATGTTTTAATGACCCCCACTACACCCGTGGTACCTCCAATCAAAGAGAGATTTTAATTTCAGACATTTGAATACTTGGATTTCATGTTTTTACAAAACTATTTTAAATAGATATAACTGTCTCTATATCATACTCCATGGTCTGGGAGACACCTTTTCAATATCCTATACAACCACAATGGTCATCCCATGGAATATGAAAAAATACCTGGCCATTTTAGCTCAACCATGCATAAGACCACGACATAATGAGACCCAAATCCTTGCTCCCACTTCTTCCTTGAACACTTAGATTTTCCTTGACGCATGCCACTAAGTGGTACCAACCTAGGTGTATTGGTGGTAACATTTAACATATGTGGGTAAGTTGAGTGTTATGTCCTTAACTTTAGCAATTTATCATCTCACTATTTTCCCTGGGGAGAACGACCCCACACTCCCATAACACCACTCCCTTTACATGGTGTAAATGTCATCCCAATTTTTCTCAAGGAAACTGTCTAAGAAAAATTCCATCCACTATGAGTGTTTCAGACCTTATTGTGTACTATAAACTAAAATTGACATCTCCCTCCACCTCAGCTCCAAAAAGCATAGCTCACCATGCCCTCAAGGCCAAAATATCATCCACTGTGACTAGTTACATGATATTGTGAAAACCATAGATGGAAAAGACTCAACTATCAACCCCAAAACAAATCCAAAATCCCTATACAAACCTACAATACCCAATAAATACAATTTAACAAATTGAGAAGGTATGGGTTATTACATCACAAACTTCTTAAATGATTCCCAATATCAATAATGAGAACCAACACAAAAGGAAAACCATACAAACCTCTAACCAAATACACCTCAAGAGATATATATCAATTTATAAGATGTAATATACCAAATTTAATAACAAAAGAAACAATGAATATAACTTGATCTTTACTAAGGTACAAACATCTCCCATTAAATAACATAAAAATTATTGCAAACATCACAAAAAAACAAATATCAAAACCACTCAAGATACTAATTGAGAATCATTGACTCACATTCCCACATACTATTCTCTATATAGTTATGAATCCATTCGACTCAAGACAAAGAAATAGCTCTTCCATTTATCACCTTCTCCTAATGATCCTAGATCCCAATATACTACTCTTTAAATATCACATCATCCTTGATATCCAACTCTCCTAAATTATTGACAAGGGTTTCATCATGGAGATATCACAAAAGATGTGATAGATAGAAGACATTGTAGATACTATCTAAATATGCGGGAATTTACAATTGATATTCCACCTCACCAACACATTCAAAGGACTAAAAAATACTAATAAATTTGGTAGGGAGAATAATCCACTGACCAAACCTCCACTTCCAACTATGAGGTGAAACCATAAAGAAAATATGGTTTCTATCATAGAAATATAACAACCACCTCCTCTAATTATCATATTAAATATGATGTTCTACTTCTATATTTATCCACTTTCATATATTCTAACCCTTCTTTATTGTGATCTCTACCACATTTTGACTATGGACCATGAACTCTCTTACCTTAGTCCAACACAATAGATAAATAAAATGTGTATTTTAAAATTCATTGAATAGATCCATTCCCATATATTATTAGATATTGTTATTATAAGAAAACTAAACCAAGTACAAATGACTTCTCCATGATCCATTGAAATCTATGATGTAAGTCTGTAACATATCCTCCAGTTTTTGGATGATTTTATCTATATTCACATTCATATGAGTTTGTAAAGAAGTTATAATTATAATCTAGGATAGAAAATAATGTTTCAATCCTATTTATAATTATTATATAGATTTAGGATATTGATCAGATATGATGGTCCTCATCATCTTGTGAATCCATAGAACCTCATCTGAATTCTGCATCACCAAGGCCTCCACATTTGCTAAATCCCCAATAACTAAGAAGCCAATTGACTTCATAAAATGAACCATGATCACCAAAAAATCTTCACATTTTCCAAGGTTCGTGGTAAACTAATGATGAAATCTATCCTCTCATTTCAACTTAGTAATATCCAATTGATTTAGTGTACTACTTGGAACATGATACTTTATATTCACCATTTGATAGACCATGCATCATGAAATTAATTTTTACACTAACCACCTCATCCCAAGAAACCAAAGTTGGCCCCTCATGGCATAATACATATGAGATAAACCAGGATACACAAAAAAAAATTCAACTGTGGAACTCATTGAGAATATCCTCATACACTGCTAATGGAATAAAAATATTCCCTTAAAAAATCATTTGAAATCATTCTTTCTCTAATCATCCCTAAAAATAATAATTGATGAAATGATCTTGATTTATATTCATCTTTATCTCTCCCCACTAATACTTATCCTCCCACAACATCGAGGAGAATTAAAATGTCATCTGAAACACATAACCCCTCCCAGTAGTCTCACATGTATCAAGATAAATCATTAAAGATCTTCCATACCACTCTAATCATCTCTAGATTCTTGACCAAAACCTCCTTATGACTTCCTACTAAACACACATGTAATTACATTTACTTTAATTACAGTGTTAGATATTTCGATGTCATAGTACTATAAAAACTCTATCCATAACCACTATCATGTATTCAGATTCTGGTGATATAAAATGTACCTCAGGCTATTATGGTACGTAAATACTACAAATAACTCACTAATGAGGTAATCTCACCACTGTTTTAGAGAAAAAGACCAATGCCAACTTGATGTCATGGGTGTCATAGTTAAACCCTTTGGAGCATAAATTCCTACTCCCATAAAATATCAATACCCTATAATTCATGAATTAATAACCCAACCCTAGATAAGATGCATCACAAAACACCTCAAACATCATTCTATCCTCTAGTATTTGAATAAAAAGATCACTAATCAAGCTCACCTTTAGTTAGTCAAAATACACTCAATACTTATTAGTATAGAAGAAGGTATACTCCTTCCTAACCAAGGATATTAATGGGGTCATGACTTGATATAATTAGGATATAAACCTTTTATGATATCCTATGAGAATAAGGAATACACAAAACTATCCAATGTTTTTAGGTGATTTTGAATAAAAAACTACCTCAATATTTTATGGATCTACTCCCACTACCTTATAAAACACCACATGTTCAAGGAAGTGCACCTCCCATGTCTATAACATAAACTTGGACATCTTCCTGTAATACTAGTGGTGTTGAAGGACTTGTACAATGAATATAATTTACTCATGATTCTCCTCATTTGATATCAAGTATATAAGGGTGTATTTGAGGAATATAACCCAAAAACTATCCAGGAACTCATGGAACATAAATTTCATGAGTCACATGAATATATTAATGGAATTTCAGAAACTACACGACAGTTCCACCAAATCAAAGATCCTATAAAAAACCTTAATGTAGTATTCATGATATCTTCATTTTCAACCCCCATATAATGATATATATTATATAGATAATCATTTTAAAACCAACTAGATACCTAAAAATGGTCAAAAAATCATCAACCCTTATAATAGGGTAACCTTTTTTAGTTTTTTCTGGATGAAACTGGTGGTATTATATACACAAACATAGACCATAATTTTCTATCTTAGTGAAAAACACATAAACACCCAATGAAAACACATAGGACTGGATAAATACCTTATGAATCAAGTCATGAACCTAAATACTCAACTCCTATAACTTTAATGGTGTCATCTAATAAGGGACTATGAAAATTGGAGATGCACCATGCCAAAATAGGATCTCGAACTCAATATCACACCAAGGGGAAAAAGTGAAAACAATATCCGAGAAAATTTACAGAAAATCATCTAAAAATATTGTAATCCCCACAAACTTTTCGTCCACCAAACCCAAAAAAAAGATGAAAAAAAGATAGAAATTTATTCAAACACATACAACCCATCTGATACTCTCGCTCACCAAAGAACATTATACAATACCCATTTTTTGAAGAACACAATGCTCCTCTGAAAGAAATAAATAACCACATGAATAGAATATAACTATTTTATGGAAAGAATTACAATGTATGACTATATCTAAAGTATAAAGTGACCCACATATAACTAATCATTCCCCATCATCAACTCACAACCCCAACACACATTTAAAAAACATAGCAAACCTACAACTAGTATAGTGGAAACTAGGTGCATTGGAACTTTCTCCACCTTGAATCACAGTATATAGGCCAAGGTTGGTGAAAAAATGAGTGTAATGATCTAGACTAAAAAATAATAATCTATTGTGGAAGATAAACAAATGGTACCATGGATGATCTTTGGTTACTCCTTTTTTGGTATGTTTATAGAACAAAGTTGTCCACATCCTACTCTCCGTCATCACTACTAAAAACCACCTCTATGGTTATTTATAAAAATATATCCCTGAGTACAAGGGAAATATCTTTTTTTTTCTTTTTTTAACATGATCTCTTTTTAGTGAAATATAGTCTTGCATCTCCTACTTCTTAGACATCCTCTATAGAAATTATTGCTGCTAGAGATGACAAGGGACCTGAAAACCTCAACTACAATGACCACCCTAAATAGTCAAAAACATTGAACACTAATAGTTATGGAATTTTAAAATAATGAATATTAGAGAAAATATACCAATGGGGTCAAGAGAACTATTATCCCTAGAGAAAATATAGGAAGAAAATTGCTAAGGATGGCTCATAGTTGGTAAAAAACTTGACTTAAAAAACACCAGTAATCCACCACTAACATTCCTTATCCTCAAGGAACCATAATGGATACCCTATTGAGATGACTAATTTTGAGTATATATCCTCTTGATCGATTCATACTTCTGCTGCACCACCAAGTACATAGTTATCAAAAATGGGGTGATTTCATAACAAATCATTGAATGTAGCACCTCATCCAAATGTTGATATCTAAATTCTTCAACATAAAAATATCAATGGTGAAGTAAAGGAGGTATTTAAACCTGATCTTAATCCCTTTCAAACTTATTTCCCCTATTGCTAGAATATGATCAGGTGTATCTTCTCTTCCCTTATATATAAAGACCCATAAATTCCATATATTTTTTTTAAAATTATTTGGGACAGTTTTGAGGTTGTGAAATCTGACGGCGTGTGATTTTGAGGCTTGAAGTGCCCAAAATGATCCATCAAAGTTTTGTTAATATTTAATTAGTGCACGTAAGCTGTTTTCTTGAAAAAGTGGAAAAAATATTTAATGGTTTCCTTGATCAAAAATCCAAGGGCACCGTTGCATTTAGGACGGTGGGTTTACCCTAGGTGTGACTTAAGTTTAGTCGGCGAATTCCCGCTGTAAGAAAACCCAAAAATGGAATAACCATAAATAAAATAATTTAGTAAAGTTATTTTAATTTTCAAATCCTTATAACTAATGAACAATGACTCAGATTAAAAATACAAGACCACCCCTAATATAAGGACCCAACCTTAAACATTACTTAATCTTGAGTTATTTCAAAAATACACATTGAGGATCTTTTCAGGTTTAGAGTTTTAGAGAATTAGATCATAAAATATGCATTAAATTCCACATTTAAACAAAGTGGTCACATAAAAGATAGTACTCATTTTTTCCATCAACAGAAACATATTTAAAATAAAACATGGATTCTTTATTGAAACTTCCATGACAGTATCATCACATCATGTACCTTTCCCTTGACCAGTGAAAAACATTTCAAAAACATGGGATGAGCATAAGAAGCTCAGTAAGGGATATAAAAGTATGAAATGAAAACATTAGTCCATGTATGAAATCATAATTTACTCATAAAACATAAGCACGTTAACATACCCCATCAAATCATGAATAAATCATTGAAATCATAAGACATAAAGGTAACTTGGGGCATTCATAACATTCTAACGTAGGGTGTAACCCTCTTGGTAACATTCGGAATACCCATCACAGTATATTCCCTAAATATCATTGTAGAAACCTTAAAGTTTAACTCCTTCACGTTACCCAATGCATTATAGATCTATATCGGGCTCACCCGCCCTTAGTTTATCACGGAACCACCCGTCTTCAAAACAATGCCCAATAACCATAACATAATCGTATCACATAAAACATACATAAAGGAAACATAACATTTCCAAATTTCAATCACAATATATCAATACAACACATTGATATAATAAAAACATTATGAAAACCATTTTCAATACCAAAATAAAAGAAAAGTAAAACATGGAATTTATTTATTTTATTTAAAAACAAAGTATGGCTTGTAGAGGAAGCTGAAACTCAAATAATGGTCACGATGGCGGAGAAGTCGTTGTCGCCACATACGTACGACAAAAAAACATTCCCTTTTGTCGTTTAGTAAATTCTTCATATAAAATAGATTCCTTTTGAATAAACATAAAATTCAAAGGGGTTTATACACCGTATAAAAGAAAGTTGTGTATAAAACAAAATATGCCTCAATGAAAGGAGATTGAGACGATGTCCCATACCTCGGGTATGACTTGGCTCGATCATTCTTTAACCTCCTGAATAATAAAATTGAGTTAATTTATACTTGCTTAAGAAAAATTTTCAAGTTCATTATTCCTTTTATATCACTTATTACCATGTTATTAACACTATGTAATTATTTATGTTAATAATGGTCGTTTTGTCGATCATTGGTACTTGAGTCTAAAATAAACTCTTTATAGTTACAAGTTGTTCATGGGGTAAAATATCCATTATATCCAGAATTATATTCATGACGTTGATATCATATATATCATATATATCCAGTATTTACATGCATTTATAATATTACATATCATTTATAGGTAAGAAATGAAATGCACCGGTCATAGAGACGGTAAGCCGTACGTACGCATGAACGCTACTTTCATTTCTATATCTTACGTAATGGAGTGAAATCATAACTATATAAAAATATATCACAATTACAGTATAATATCATATATAATATCATTAAATTTATCCTTTATATGTACCACATAAGGTATTAACGAATCAAATCACTTTGAGGGGGCGGTAGTCCGCACTTCCTAAAATGAAGATATCGCATATACCCCTAATGGAAGCCATAAAGGTATGACATAAATGAAAAATACAGAAGATTAAGTAAAACATAAACATATTATATATCGTATATAAATATAGTTACATCTTAATGGCCACCTTTTAAGGTTTTATATGAGTGTTGAACAATCATCGTTTCGTGAGGCAGAAATTTTCCATCCACGGAAACAATATGTTCTTTAACCATTAGATGTAGGTGTGTGTACGTGTAGCTCGAATAATTTTTATAAAAACATCCTAGTATATTTAAGATACTGGTTTTGTTACAAAAGAAATGAATAAAAAGAGTTTATGGGGTTGGAGAAGCGAAATAAAACATAAGAACACAAGAGAAAACACTACTTTTAAAACGGGTAACTCTTTTTGATTTGAGCTCAAAGGATTCCTTGAGAAGACTTCTGCCCAAAGTGAGGCTTCTAAGAGTAAGAGAGGGATGTGGAGAGACAAAATGGGCAGGGTTTGGCTGAGACAAAGGCTTGAGAGGTGTGGGTAAGGTGGTAGAGGTGAGGGCCTTTTATAAGAGGAGAGGAGGGGCACTCTTGGAAAGTTATAAAAGGTTTCTTTATTATAAAATGATTTTCTGATTTAAAAGGTCCCAAAATTATATATTTATTGGATAAGGTGATAAGAGTTCGAAATCCACCCATCCAATAGGTTTTTTACATGTGTAGGTCTTAGATGTTTCATTATCCTTTCATTTTATTTAAATTGTTAAATAATGAGGTAATCGCTGCATCATCATGGTGTCATAAATAATTTAATTTATTTAATGTCTAAAAATTATAAAAAAACTATCATGATGTATTAAATCGTTTTATCTTTCTAATTAATATTTATAGTAAAAAATATGACTTGTATAACCCCATTTAAAAATTGTTTTAGTAAAACAACTTATTTTTGTGACATTTTTATTTTAACTTTAAATAAAAAGTTATTAATATTATTTTCCTACCAAAGTGGCTCTATGGGGTCCCCAAGTCGACCCATGGATTTTCTTGGTCGGCCATGACACATCCAATAAGGGTAGGACATGTGTCTAGGTCATTTCACATTATTAAAACATTATTTTTACCTTAAACTACACTAATTACCTCAAATCGCAATTAAAACTTAAAAGTTACTATTCACCAAAGAATTATTTTAATCCCATTGAAGCACATTTTACTTCTTAATGACAACCATGTATGTCAGATTTTTGAAATTCAAAACACAGAGGTGGTAAAATTTCATTTAAACAAAAAATCATTTTTTAAGTACCACTTAGTGGTTTCACTATTCATCAAAAATTGAAGTTTTTCAGAAAAATATCAAAAATTCACCCTAAGATATATTTGATATTATGAATTCAAAAATGATGTCTATTTCACAAAATTAAAAACATATAAGTTACATTAATTAATTTAATAATTAATTCCTGCTGTCAGAACAAATAACGTGTTTTTATGAAATAATAAGTATCAAAAGATTGACAGTAGTTTAAGTCCAATTTCAAGATGAAATTAATTCCAACGACCAATATTGGATTAAATGGTAAAAATATATTCCAATTTAACTTTAAAACCAATTCAAAAGATAATCTAATCATATAAATAAATTAGACTAAAAAGAGGTTTTGAATTAAAATACAACATTTTTCACTATTCATTAAAAAAATGAACTTTATCGGAAAAATACCAAAAATTTACACAAAGTAAATTTTGATGTCCTGATTCTAAAGAAGAGTTTTATTTGGTCCAATAGAAAAAATAAGAGTGACCAAAACTATATTTAATGACGGTTTTCCATCAAAAGGTGATAAGTGGACCTTTAGTGAAAATTAGAGTATATATGCCTAAAATTGAATTCTTTTCATTTTTTAAGCCTTTATCCTTTATTGGATAAATGTAAAAACATTTTACAAACATATATAATCATATTTAATTATTTATATTTATTCCAGCCAACACAACGAATACATGTTAAATACCATTTAAAATAATATTATTTTATTACTAGTGTGCAACGTAAGATTTCAAAGAAACTCTTCGTGGCGTATCGGGTACACTATCGAACATTGCAACCCCTTTAAAGAAAAATAAATATTTAATTCATAAATATTAATAAATATAAAATTTTTTATTCTTTATTTACCTGTGATGTTACATCCTTCCCCCCTTTTGGGAATTTCGTCCTCACAATTTTATTCACTTATCAAAATAAGTCGGGTTATTTCTCCCTCATAGCATTTTCAGATTCCCCTGTCGCCTCTTCAACCATATGATTTTTCCACAAAACCTTTACCTGGTGAATTACCTTATTCCGTAACACTTTCTCTCTATGGTCATGAATTTGGACTGGTTGTTCTTCATAAGAGAGATTCTCCTCCAACTGAACTACCTCTGGGCTCAATACATGAGATTGATCTGGAATATACTTTCTCAACATAGAAACATGAAAAACATTATGTACCTGAGATAAACTAGGAGGTAAAGGCACTCAGTAAGCAACTAATCCAACTCCCTCCAGAATTTCATATGGTCTAATGAGCCTTGGACTCAGCTTTCCTTTCTTACCGAATCGCATCACACTTTTCCATGGTGAAACTTTGAGAAAAACATGATCCCCTACCTCGAAAAGTAGATCCTTCCTTCGGTTATCCGCATAAATCTTCTGCCTGATCTGTGTTATTCTCATGTGTTTCTGAATCAACTGAACTTTTTCTGCCAACTCTTCTACCAATTCCGGTCCCATCAACTTCCTTTCACCCACTTCTTACCAGAAAGCTGGAGTTCGACACCGCTTCCCATATAATGCCTCAAATGGTTCCATCTGTATACTAGAATGAAAACTGTTATTATAAGAAAACTCAACCAAAGAAAGATGTTGGTCCCAACTTCCCTGATAATCCATCGAACAAGCACGTAGCATATCTTACAAAGTCTGAATTGTTCGTTCTGACTGCCCATCTAATTGAGGATGAAAAGCTGTACTAAAATTTAATTCAGTACCCAACGACTTTTAAAGGCCCTTCCAAAAGTTAGAAGTAAACCTGGGATCACGGTTAGATACAATGGAGAGAGTAACTCCATGTAACCTGACTATCTCTTTAAGATACAAACGGGAAGGTTGATCTAGGGAAAAAGTATCTCATATAGCAAGGAAATGAGCAAATTTAGTCAAGCGATCAACAATAACCGAGATTACATTATTACCTCGAGGTATCTTCGGAAATCCCACAATGAAGTCCATGGATATATTCTCCCATTTCCATTCTGGTACTGGTAAAGGCTGAAGCATCCCTTTCGGTAACTGCCGCTCTGCTTTAACCTGTGGACAAGTCAAACACTTCACAGTAAAATCAGCAATATCCCTTTTCATTCTGTCCCACCAGAAATAATCCCGAAGATCTCTATAAATCTTAGTACTGCATGGATGAACTGAAAATGGGGAACTATGAGCTTCACATAACATCTCTCTCTTCAACTGTTAATCACAAGGCACACACAATCTCTTCCCAAATCTCAAAACAAAATCATTATCAATGTTGAATTTAGGAAACTTACCCTTCTGAACCAGCTCTACCTTTTTCTACCACTCGCTGTCTTACTTCTATGCTTGTTTAATTATGTCTGATAGAGATGATATCACTGATACCTGAAAGAAAATAGAAGAAATTCCTTCACTAACAACTTGTCACTACCTGTCCTCGGGGCCCGTGCCGTGACTACCCCAAGCCCGCCTTCCATAGGCCAGGGACTGGAGACTAGCACTAAGGCATAAATCCCTATAAAAAGGGAAGGCATTGCCTTTGTAAAGTAAACAACAAACACCAAAGAGCAAGCAAGAAGAAGTAAACACTAAGTAAAAATTGAGTACATCAGTAAGTGCGGAAAAGTAAGTGGGCCAGAATACCAACCCAAACTGAAAGTAAAGTACAACTCGAAAGGGAAAAACAAAAACTGAAAGTAAAGCTGAAGCGTCGAGTCGTCCACTAGAAGTCCAACTTGAAGGGTGAGTACAGATAGACTCTACAGCTCCTCGGGTCCAGTCGTCCGCTCCGAGTACATCTCGCCCAGTGGTCCACCTTCAGGTACCATCCTGCTCTGCAAGCCTCCACCCTGATCAGTGCTGTCCGTCGTCTGCAACCAACACAACGTAGTGCGGGCATAGCCCGTGCAGGGGTGAGTATAAGCTACTCAGTAGGGACCCCGAGACACCCGAAGGTCTCCCAGAATCCACAAAGGATAAACCACAAAGGAAAGATACAATCACGAAGTAACATCCAACACTGCTTAGGTATATGCCCATACATATACCTAAGTCATGAATTCCAGTACGCTCCAACATCCGAGCTCAAGTACAACCCATTCCACATAGGAAAGCAAAACGTAAATCCACACAGGATAGCACAACAAAATCCACATAGGAAAGAAAACAAGATTTAGCTCACACAGGTATACTTCTTCGTAAGATGATAGGGATGATCAAATATTTCCACTGATTCATCTAAGCCGTCGGACCCACAAAGGATCGATAGGTACTAACCCTCGCAATGACCCACAAAGGATCTGAACCACACAGGATCGATAGGTAAATAACCCCCGCAATGACCCACAAAGGATCTGACCCACACAGGATCGATAGGTAACTAACCCCCGCAATGACCCACAAAGGATCTGACCCACACAGGATTGATAGGTAACTAACCCCCGCAAAGACCCACACAGGATCGGACCCACACAGGATCTGTAGGCGCTGGCCCACATAGGACCGCTGAGCGCTGACGTACATAGGATCAGACCCACACCGGATCTGTAGCACTGATCCACGTAGGATCACTGAGTGCTATAGTCGTCATAGAATCCACAGATGATCTCTGCACAGTCGTCGTCGTCGCAGTCACAGCCAGCTCTAGGGTTCCCGCACACAACAAGCTCGTTCGGGAGGGTCCGCTCCACGAGCCGAGAGGCTGATACATCAACTGACACATAGTCCAGAGTTGATGTATCCAAAAGTTCCGTATCATCAACAGGAACTCAACGTCGCAGACGGCGCGTCAATTGGATGTCTGGTCTGCGAGTTATTGGCTTTTTCGTCCCAGGGGCCCGGTTGGTTTTTAAGGCAAAACCAACCCGACTGTACTCCACCTGTGTCCAAACCTCGGGTGGAGTAATCCAAAAGATCTGTCTCACTAAGAGGAATCCAACAAAGTCGATGAAACATCAATCAGACGTCCGGAGTTTAATATATAAGTGTTTCCGCTCCGAGGGCCCAGTTGGTTTCGTGTACGAACCAACCCGGCCAAACCCAAAGTATTCCAAAACCTTGAGTGCGATATACCGAAACGACCGTCTCGATCCAAGGATTACATCACCGCTGAAGGTGCGTCGATCGGAGGCACATAACTCATGTTATGAGAAAAAGACCGAAAAGGTCCGAAAACGGGGGGTCTGGGCCCAGACCGACCCGGCCCAACCCCCCTGGGTCGGCCCGAACCGGGCGACCCGACCCGGGTCCGGGTCCGACCCGTCTGGCGCGACCCGGCCCGGATGGGCATGGCCCGACCCGGTCTGCCCAAGCCGGCCCGGCTCGGCCGGGGGTTCGGCCGAACGACCGAACCAAGCGGGGGGCGCTGCCCCCGCGTGAAGAGCCGCGGCCCCATGTGGGGCCGTCCTTGCCAGTGGACGCGGCAGCCGGCCGCGTCCCACCTCCCTCTGGTCTTGTGCGGCCGCGGGACCACACTACTACCACCGTGCCGGCGAGGCGCAAAGACGGGCTGCTCCGCGGACCACCGGACGAGTTCCGGTGGTCAGAACTTCGCGCCGTCTTCGACAAAGGTCCTCTTGGGGTCTGTTCTTCACTATGAGGACCTCGCATCGCCCGTGTGGCCTAATTTGTCGACGTCCTCCGTTTCGCACACCAAGAACGAAAGGAGCGGTGGGTTCGGACTTGTTCGTTAGTCCGCACCCACCACGTTAGTAGTTTTAAAAGTCTCACAACAATTTTAACAACCACGGATATAAATCACAAGATTTAAAAGAATAAAACCCCTACCTCATCGTTGTTGTCGGACGTGAGTTCGTCGCAGAATTGACCGTCGCAGAAGGAGAGGATTGTCAAGTCGCCGAAGTGGTGTCGCTGTCGTCACGGTACACGGCGTCGTGTCGACTATCTCCGAGGGTCATAAACACACAGATTTTAATTGCACGTTTAAAGCCAAGTTGAGGATAAAATCCACAAAGAATTAGAGAACCGTAATACCTTACCTCAAGCAGCTGATGATCGAAGATTGTTGCGGGGAAGAAATATCGCGGAAGAAGCGTCGCAGAAGGAGAATCGTCGGCGTCGCGGAACACGGCGTCACGTCGTCGATCTCCGAGGGTTCGGCGTTCTTCGCGTTATTCACATTCTTCGCGAAGGAGGATGAAGATCTCAATCCTTAGAGTCTTCTCCAAATCCTCTCAATAAGAAATCCTCACGAAAGACATGCGTTGGTCTTATTTTATTTACATGCCAACAAATTTGAAAAACAAGTTAAGAAACAAACCATTAATTCAGTGAATTAATGGTAACGTCTTAAATTTCCAATTAATAGGAGCTTTAAGAGTTTTAGAAAATGCACCAGTTTACTTTCATTAAAGAGGAGTTTTTGCGGGTGCATTACTTAGAAGAAAAGAAATGGTGGGGCTCGTGCGGGCCCCACCTCACAAATATCCTACCAAGAGGATAGGATATTTTGGGTGCCACCCTATCTGATTCAACTTAGCTTAAGTGGCTTTAATTGGATTTAAGTGGCTTTAAGTGAAATAAAATAAAGTTGTCGCAACACTTTATTTTATTTTCTTAACTTAACCCCAAAAATTAAAAACCACGCCCGAGCAAATGCAACTCCGGAAAAGGCGTTTCTAATAAAATATAGGCACTGTGATTCCATCGGTGCCTTCTGAATTCGATTCCGAGTACCAGTTCAGATGTTTGAAAAATCTCCTCGTTTGTTCACTGAACGTACCTGAGCCAAACTTCGGAAAATGATTCCGGGCACACCGGGCCTCCGAATCAGGTGCCGTCAGAAATTGCGTTCTTCTAAAATTCCAAAGAAAATTAAGAAAAAAATTTCCTTGAATTTTACGGGTCTTTACATCACTCCCACCTCAGGACTTTATGTCTCCGTAAAGATACATCATAAACTAGGGAAACAAATGTGGGTACTGAGCACGCATCTGAGCCTCCCGCTCCCAAGTGCTCTCCTGGAGGTTCCCATGCTGCACCTGATGCGCACTACAGGAATAGACCATCCACGTAGGAACCGCTCCTGTCGATCCTCGATCTCCACTGAGACCTCCACAAAAGTCACCCCATCATCAACGTATATCTCCCCATGGTCAATGATATGCGTCGGGTCATGCACGTATCTCCTCGGTTGAGATATGTGAAAGACGTCGTGCACCCGATGCAACTGAGGTGGTAGTGCTAGACGATAAGCTACCTCGCCAATCTTACTGAGGACCTGGAATGGTCCGATGAAGCATGGAGACAACTTGCTTCCTCGTCAAAAACTCCGTAATCCACGTCGAGGTGAGACACGTAAGAAGACGTGGTCACCATCCTCGAACTCTAGTGGCCTCCGCCTCCTGTCAGCATAGGAATTCTGCCGGCACTGAGCAGTCCTCATCCACTCCTGGATGATCTGGACCTTCTCTGTCGTGGCCTAGACCATCTCCGGTCCCACAAGTGCTGACTCCCCAGAATCTGTCCCGCATAAAGGATATCTGTAAGGTCGGCCATACAATGCCTCGTATGGTGCCATCCTGATGGTGGAGTGGTAGTTGTTGTTGTACACAAACTCCACCAAGGGTAGGTGGTCCTCCCAGCTGCGAACAAAGTCGAGAACACATGCACGGAGCATGTCCTCGAGAGCCTAAATGGTCCTCTCAGTCTGACCATCCGTCTGAGGGTGAAAGGCGGTGCTCAGACGTAGCTGCATCCCGAACGCCTCCTGCAACCCCTTCCAAAGCCAGGAAGTAAGGCGAGCATCTCGATCAGAGACGATAGATGATGGCACACTGTGAAGCCGTACAATCTCCTGAACGTAGAGACTCCCCAAGCTCTCCACTGAGCCCTGCTCTCTGATGGGTAAGAAGTGAGATGACTTGGTGAGTCGGTCGACAATCACCCAAATGGAGTCGTGACCTCTGGAAGTGGGTGGAAGTCTAGTCACGAAGTCTATAGATATTCCGTCCCACTTCCACTCCGGGACCTCCAAGGGCTGTACCAATCATGCTGGTACCTGATTCTCTTCCTTCACCTGCTGGAAGTTGAGGCATCGAGAAACGAACTCTTCCACAGACTTCTTCATGCATGGCCACCAGTTTTGTCGTCTGAGGTCATGGTACATCTTCGCCACTCCAGGATGTACCGCCAAGGGAGAAGTGTAAAACTCCCTCAGCACCTCCTCCCATAAAGAAACTGGTACCAAGGTACGTCCTCTGAAAAGTACTTCGTGCTCTGATCCAAAGGAGAAACCATCAGGTGCATGTCCTGAGGATATCTGTGCACGCCGCGTCTCACAGTCAACGTCCCCATGCTGTGCCTCTCTGACCCGCTGCAATAGTGGAGGGGTGACTATGAGAGACTAAAGGAAGGCTGCTCCATCCCTATCCATGAAGGGTATCTGCAAAGAGGCTAGTTGCTTTGTCGCCTCCTCATGTAGATGAATGCCCGTCCTCCTGTTGAGAGCATCGGCTACTACGTTCCCCTTCCCAAGAGTATAGACTATCTCAAAGTCATAGTCCTGGAGGAACTCGAGCCATCAATGCTATCTCAGGTTCAGGTCCTTCTGAGAGAAGATGTACCTGAGACTCTGATGGTCAGAAAAGACTATAAAGTGCTCGCCCATCAGGTAGTGTCGCCATGTCTTCAGAGCGAAGACCACTGCTGCTAACTCCAGGTCATGGGTAGCATAGTTTTTCTCATGCGGCCTCAACTGACATGATCCATAGGCAATGACCATCCACTCCTGCATCAGGACACATCTGAGTCCGGTCCCTGATGCATCGCAGTAGACTACGTACCCTACTCCTTCCTCCGGCAACCTCAAGATAGGTGCGTTGATCAATCTCTGTCTCAGCTCCTGGAAGCTCTACTGACATCTGTCTGACCACACAAAGGGTTTCCCCTTCTTCTTCAAAGCTGAGAGTGGTGCTGCAACTTTGGAGAAGTCTGGCACAAATCTCCGGTAGTATCCAGCTAGTCCCAAGAAAGTTCGCACCTCCGTCATGCTCCTGGGTGACTCCCAAGCTAGCACTGCCTCGATCTTCACAGGATCCACCGTAACTCCCACCTCAGAGATGACATGTCGCAAGAAGTGTACCTCACGTATCCATCACTGACACTTTGAGATCATTCCATAAAGCTAGTTCTCTCAGAGTGTGTCTAGTACAACACACAAGTGGTAGGAATGCTCCTCCCCATTCGTCGAGTATATCAAAATGTCGTCGATGAAGAACACGACAAATCGATCGAGGTATGGCTGAAAGATCCTATTCATGAGGCCCATGAACACCATTGGAGCATTGGTTATGCCGAAGGGCATAACCAAGATCTCATAGTGGCCATATCGACATCTGAAGGCCGTCTTCTGCATGTCCTCATCCCGAACTCTGAGCTGATGATAGCCGGACCTGAGGTCTATCTTCGAGAACCACCGTGCTCCCTTGAGCTGATCGAAGAGGTCATAAATCCTCGGTAGCGGATACTTTTTCCTCACTATCACCTGGTTCAGGCGACGATAGTCGACACAAAGTCACAAGCTCCCGTCCTTATTCTTGGCGAACAATATCGGGGAAGCCTAGGGTGAAACATTGGGTCTGATGAAACCCTTGACCTGCCAGTCCTCCAACTGTACCTATAGTTCTCGAAACTCGGTGGGAGCCATCCGATATGCTGGAGTCGATATCGGGGCTGTCCCGGGGTATAGATCAATATAAAAGTCTTCCTCTCTACGAGGAGGTAGTCCTGGAACATCGTCGGGAAAGACGTCCGCATACTGATCCACCACTTCAGGAAAACTAGGACTCCGCACGTCAACTGCTCCTAGGATGAGGCTATCCAACTGATGAGTAAATGGTTTTCCTCTCCTCTGTGGAATTTCATCCTATGCTGGGAAGGCTCCCTTCTCTCCGGTGACGGTGAACCTGCTCCCGTCGGTGCGTACACATCGCACCTTGCACCTAATACAGTCAATCTGTGCGTGGACTGTAGATAACCAATCCATGTCCAAGATGACGTTGTAAGGCCTCGACGCCGCTATAAGAAGATCCCAGCCGAAGTTCTCGCCTCCTAGAGTAAGCTCACACTGCCGGAACCAGTGCGTAATCATCGAGTCTTCTCCCGTAGGAGTCTCTAGCCGTAAGGATTGAGCCAACGGCTCAGTCGGAATCTCCGAGTTCCAAACAAGGGCAGCGACTATGAAAGAGTGACTCGCTCCTGTGTATATAAGAACTGCAGCAAGGGTGGAATAGGAATAGATAGTACCTCGAATCATCTCGGGTGCACTGTGGTCGTAGGCCTCCGCTGCCTGGAGCTGTTCCTGTCTCTGCCCGCCAGTTCCTGGTGGTCGGGGTGGACCTCTTGGTGGTGGTGGTGGTAGAGCCTCAAAGCATCGCCCACCACCTGCCGCTCGGCCAGCTCCTCTGCCTCGTCCTCCTGCTCCTTGCGGACCGCCACGGTCAACCCTCTGCCTCTGCCTGGGTGGCCCCTCAACCGTCTGCTGCTCCTCGGCACGGTGGGTCGGGCAGTCACGAGCCATGTGGCCCTGCGCGCGGCATGTGTAGCACTGACCGCCTCTCGAAAGACTGGCTCCGCGCTGAGTGCCCCGCACTGCAGAGCCTGTGTCCTGAGGTCGTCTGCCTGAGGGTCTGGTCTGCCTGGACCCATGAGTCATCCATTGAATGCCTGCTGCAGAAGACTCTGCTACATGCCGCCCTGCGGTGGGTCTCGCCGCTGGTGTAGACTCAACAAGAAAGCTCTCAATCAAAAGGGCTCGCTCCAGTACTCCTATCTGGGACGGAATGCTGAGGGAGATCAGCGATGCCTTGATCTCATGCCTCAATCTCTGCTCAAACGTTCGGGCCCAGAATAATGGGTCTTATACCATGTCTGTCGAGTAGCGCGAGAGATCAGTAAATCTTGCCGAGTACTGGGCGACTGTCAAGCTGCCCTGCCACAGCTGAAGAAGCTCCTAGATGCGCACCGCACGGAGGGTGACCATGATGAACTATGATCGGAAGAGGCTCTCAAAGTCTATCCAGAGAGGAGATGCCTCATCGTGCACCTGGAGCATCAGGCTCCACCATCAGCCCACTGCCGCATGCAGCAGGCTCGATGCGAGGATCACCATGAGGTCTGCTGGTGTCCTCACTAACCGGAAAACTCATACCACTGCCTCCAGCCAGTCCTTGGCTTCTTGGGGGTCCGTCTCCCTGTGGAACCTGGGCGGTCACTGGCACTGGAACTCATGTAGTGCACTAAGGCGACGTGCATCGCCAGCGGCTGGGACTGGAAGCATCGATGGCTCAGCGGGTAGATGTACCGCCGGTGCCTCAGCTGTCAAAGGGCCCTATATTGAGGCCTCATCGCTCGGTGGACTGTCATCATACTCAACTCTCAGAACCCTAGATAGCTGCCATCGTGGGGCCATCCTGAAAAGGAAACAAGTGCGCCACGGTCAGAACAGTATACCTGGTGAGCTGACACAATGTAATCAGAAAGAAAACTTGAAACACACATGAAATCAATGTTTTCATGCATTAAGTCAAAAATCAGAAGTCAGGGTCCTGGTGTACGGATACGCCGGCCGCCGCACCAACACTGGACTCCCTGAACTAACAAACACACCCAATACGCTTAAAACTATTGCTTCACATAGAATAAGATTAGAGTCCCATGTTCTGTGGTAGAACCGAACTCCTTTGATACCAATTAGTCACTACCCATCCTCGGGGCCCGTGCCGTGACTATCCCAAGCCCGTCTTCCATAGGCCAGGGCCTGACGACTAGCACCAAGGCGTAAATCCATGTAAAAGGGAAGGCATTGCCTTTGTAAATTAAACCACAAACACCACAGAGCAAGAAAGCAGAAGTAAACACTAAGTAAAAACTGAGTACAACAGTAAGTGCGGAAAAGTAAGTGGGCCAGAATACAAACCCAAACTGAAAGTAAAGTACAACTTGAAAGGGAAAAACAACAACTGAAAGTAAAGTCGTAGCTTCGAGTCATCCACTGGAAGTCCCACCTGAAGGGTGAGTACAGATAGCCTCCACAGCTCCTCGGGTCCTGCCGTCCGCTCCGAGTACGTCTCGCCCAGTGGTCCACCTCCAAGTACCGTCCTGCTCTGCAAGCCTCCACCCCGATCAGCGCTGTCCCTCGTCTGCAACCAACACAACGTAGTGCGGGCATAGCCCATGAAAGGGTGAGTATAAGCTACTCAGTAGGGACCTCGAGACCCCCGAAGGTCTCCCAGAATCCACAAAGGATAAACCACAAAGGAAATATACAATCACGAAGTAACATCCAACACTGCTTAGGTATATTCCGATGCATATAACTATGTCATGAATTCCAGTACGCTCCAACATCCGAGCTCAAGTACAACCCAGTCCACACAGGAAAGTAAAATGTAAATCCACACATGATAGCACAACACAATCCACATAGGAAAACAAACAGGATTCAGCTCACACAGGTATACTTCATCGTAAGACGATAGAGATGATTAGATATTGCCACTGATTCATCTAAGCCGTCAGACCCACAAAGGATCGATAGGTACTAACCCCCGCAATGACCCACAAATGATCCGACCCACAGAGGATCGATAGGTAACTAACCCTCGCAATGACCCACAAAGGATCTGACCCACACAGGATTGATAGGTAACTAACCCCTACAATGACACACAAAGTATCTGACCCACACAGGATCGATAGGTAACTAACCCCCGAAAAGACCCACATAGGATCGGACCCACATAGGATATGTAGGCGCTGGCCCACACAGGACCGCTGTTTCCCTCGTAATTCGGGGATGTCCTCCTTGATGGGAGATTCAAACGTTCTGATCGGTTTCTAATGGGTTTGTTCGTAGAACCGGAAACATCCAATGATTCCACATCCATTTGGACCTACTTTCCAAAGGTAGGCGCTCATTAGCTTGTGAACTGATGAGGCTTAGGAATTTTCATTGGTCGAGAGGATGGGAGGTCGGACTCATCACACCTTTTTGAGGGGAATTATTGTCTATTCCGTGACTCTCTTTATAGATTTAAGTTATGTTCGTGAATCCTTATTACATTACCAAGTATAAAAGGAGCTTTCCTTCAGTTTTGACAATCAATGATTAAATATGTAAGAAATTTAGAGAATCTTTTATATGTATTTGAGGTTCTTCATCAATAGAGAATAATCTATATCTATTTAGAGATTCTTGGTCAATGGTATCCTTAAAAACATTTATATAAAAGTTTCTTGGTCATTATGATGACTAGGATGGTTTTAAAGCCACTCAGTGGGGCACTTGAAGTTTATTGTTATTCAGAAGGACATGAATTATTTCAGAGTTGGGATCGAACCCGTAGATGGGCTACCTACGTATCCTTTGTTTTGGAAAAGGAATCAGAACCCACGCAGTTCGAGTAAGGGAGTATAATGTTTATGATTGATGGCTCAAAGAAAGATGTCATAATTAATTTTACTCCCTAAGCTCACGTGAGTCATGCTCGGTGTGAGAAACTAGAGGTATTGGTAATAAAATAGACAATTGGGCCATGAAAAATGTAATCATAAGAAATGGTTTGGGGCTTATGTATGTATGACTGCCCAGCTAAATGAAGGTTAGGATTTACTTTAGGGAGAAAATCCAGGAAGAGGGTATATAAAGGTATATGTGCTTCATGGAGATTTGAATACTCTAACTTGGGACTTATTCCTGAAAAGGAAAGCCAAATTAGGAGAGGATTGATAACTGGGTTGTACTCCTGAGAAGGAATCCCAGATCAAACGTAAATTAGGACTGGTTAAAGAGAAATTAAGGGACTTGGGGCTTACTCCTGAAAAGGAAGCCCAAAATAATGACTAGGGATTACTCTTGAAAAGGAGGCCCAGGTTAGGGATTATGACTAGTACTTATTCTTGAAAAGGAGTCCCGGGTTAAGGATTAAGGTTTGGGGCTTACTCCTGAAGAGGATGCCCAGATTTGGGAACTTTAAGAATTTGGGGCTTACTCCTGAGGAGGATGCCCAAGTTTGGTGGACTTAGGACTGGGGATTATTCCTGAAAAGGAGACCCAGTTTAAGGGATTATGACTAGGACTTATTCCTGAAAAGGAGGCCCAGGTTATGGATTGACGTTTGGGGCTTACGTCTGAGGAGAATACCCAAATTAAATGAATTATAACTGGGGATTATTCCTGAAAAAGAGACCCAGGTTAAGGATTCTCTCATCTTAAAGGATGAGGTTGAATGAATGAACTCTCAATCTGTAGTGTATAAATCACTATGTTTTGAGAGATATTCCACAGAATTCCATTCAGATAAGGAATTCAAATCAAGAAATCATGACATAAATGGCTTTGAAGAGTGTCTTGAAGACTGAATCTTGAATAGGAAAGGTGTAATGGCTTAAGAGGGGTAAAAATGGGCAAGATGGGCACCCAAAAAGGAAGGGGAGCGCATGTCTTGGAAGGCGCGCAAGTACTACATGGGCGTGCAAGTATTAATCGCACATGTATACCTGCGCGACATATGTGGGGTACTTGTGCGATGTTGAACCAGCATTGAAATACTTGAGAGACTCTTTATTAAAACCTTTAGAATCCTATTGAGGTTCTTCCAGAAAAAGGGACGGGCAAGTTCTATCGAAGGAGTAAGGTGGCGCGCAAGTGTGACCACTTCCCTTAAGGGCTGGCCACTCAGGCGCGCAAGTGTTGATGAGTTTCAACACTTAGGCTTTCCTCCCTCTCTTAAGATCTTCCGTTCTAGGTAAGAAATTACAATATAAGTGTTTCGAAAGCATTGAGAAGAGACTTGGGCGTCGGGATCTTCAATCCGAGTTTCTAGAAAAAGATTCTCCCAAGTGGGGGGCCCACAGGGTCTATTTATAGGCAGGAGAAGACCCCGGGCGGTTATCGGGCGGTTATCACATAGGTCGCGCAAGTTACTTGCGCGCCAAAGTGTGTCGCGCAAGTCCACTTGCGTGACCATGAGGAAACTTGCGCGGCATATGGGCAAATTTCTCCTTGTTCATTCCTTTGTCGATTTTTGATGTTTTCTTCAAAGGTCGAACCATTTTAATCTCAAATCTTCCCCTTTTCCAATCTTTAGATTCTGTGACGAAAGGATCCTCAACAAAAGTCCCCCCTCAGAGTTGGATCCGGAGAGAAATAGAGGATTTGACTCTGAGGAAACCGAATATATCCAAAGGAATAATGGCGCTCAAGTGTTCCAATATGTAAAGGGCGGCGCGCAAGTGCGCGTCGCGCAGGCCTTAAGTGCACTGGGTATGGCGCGCAGATAGGCTTCCTGGCCTATAAATACACAGCCTTTGGCCGCGGATCGCATCTGATCCCGAATTTATCGAGCTCTCGCCGCGCAAGTCGCTTCTTTCCACTGTTTCCTCGCTGCCGTATTACTCTCAGGGTAATAGGACTTGCGCTGTGGGGCATGCGCGACAAAAACTTGCGCGGCATATATAACACTTGTGCGACATCTCCATACTTGCGCGCCTTAATGCCTTAGCCATTTTTTTTATTTCTTTCACAATGTTTGTGGAAAAATTAATCCATTTATGAATTAATTTATTCAAATATTGTGAAGAATTAATGGCTCTTAGACCTGGATTAATTGATGAACTGGCTAGCAAGCAGATAGATGATATAATGAACATCATTGGCCATGATTATTATACTGTCAAAGATATAACTCTTCCGAATTTGGATAAGTATCTGAAGAAATACCATCTCAACTTTCCTCAAATAACTTATCTACCTTTGTATGGCTATGGTCATTTACAAGAAGTCATTATTCCAGAAGTAAAGAATTATCTTCCATTTTTGTGGTTTCAAAATTATACCAACTTTGGCTCAGCAAATATCTCAGGTGGAGGAGTATTTATAAATTCCGGAACAGTGGAGAAGGCCTATATGATGCATCATAGCCCTTTAACACCAGATCTAAAAAACCTACACATGAGCTTCAACCACATTTTCATCCTTAGATCTTCCGAAATGCTCAGATGGATCAATCCAAAGGTTGGAAGAAAAGTTGGGACTTCCGTCCTGGGGGAGGTGTGAAGCCAACTTGGATGTGGGCATACTGGGTGTGACAGACCTGCGCAGAGTTTATCGAGGATCTGAAGAGAGCTGCAATATACGAAGCTGTCTGGGTTGGGAAAACATACGTTTACAGACAAGATAACTTCGTGCCAGAGATACTCATCCACTGGAGCCCAAAAACTAATTCTTTCCATCTGACTCATGGAGAAGTAGGTATCGGTTTGTGGGATGTCCACAAGATCTCAGGGGATCCAATTTTAGGCGATATGTATGACGAATTAATTCCTCCCAAGGTGACTTAGAATGATTCAGAGAAGACTCCTACTTTAGCTCGAGAATTGTTTTAGATCTTCCATAGGATCAAGAGTTCAGAGACCTCATTAACTCATTTTAGAAAATATATTCATCCGGATGAATGGATGAATGTGTTTCTTATTGAGAAGAAAGAGATGGATCCAAAAGAAAAAGAATCCAAGAAAAAGAAATCCAAGTATACCAGACCCAAACGTCCTACCACCTATCCAAAACCTGAGAAGAGAGGAGCTCCTGGCACATTCTGGCCAACTCTAGAAGCAGGAGAGTTTGAAAAGTGGGGATATGAAGTGAATCAAAGAATTCCAAAGAAAACTTGTCTGGAGGGTTTCTTGGCAACGTGGCTCAGTGTTTATCTCGTGTCGGTTAGGGATTCTAAGGGAGGCGTTAGGCCAGGGACCTTCATCATTGTGGCAAAGTTGGCTGAGGGAAAAATGGTTGGGTTAGATACCCCCATTTTAGCAAAGATTCACAGGAGTTTACTTCATGTCTTCATGGGTAAATCTCCTTTAATAATAGTGGGACCATTCCAGGTTTTGTGGGGATGGATCACCACTCACTTCAGGACTTACAATGTACAAAATGGATTACAAATTCCTGGAATCTCCTTCAGACCGTCAGTGAAAGCATTCTCTAGAATTTCTCCATTAGATGTTAATGGTTATGACATGAAAGTGTGGCTGAGCATGTTTAAGGAATTCAACTTCTTTCCCTATGGAAGTCCGCCATCCGGGCGGTTTGTTGGTGATGGGACAACCCATTTGGATTTGAGGGCATACATGCTAGCTTGCAGGGATTGTGTATTAGTAGCCAGGATTGATGGAGAGATCATATGTGAGGCCTATGCTCCATATAGATTTTCACGCCAATTAAAATGTCTACAACAGATTGCTGTATCACCTCCGGTACATGTCAGGTTAGAGCAACATCCGATGGTTGCTTGACAACTATGGATTCTGACATCAAGAGAGAAGACTCGGGCAGTATTTGATCTACCAGTTGAAAAAGCGGCACATAATTTGACTACATATTATGCCGAACACTGGATAACATAATACCCCAAAGGGATATTGAATCACCTAGTATATCAAGTGGGAAAGAGGAAGAGGACTGTAGAGAACGAAACCCTTCCTCATGAAGGTGATGCTTCCCCACCTGAAATCGGTTCAACAGACTCCTCTTCTAGAACTGATTCATCGGATTATCATGATGGGGATGATGAGGCACAACCGGCAGCAAAGCGGTTTCGTGCCTGATATAATCCTCCGGTCATAATTAAAAGATCCACTCCATCAACTCTTGGTGAGTTGTTTCATTGTAGTAATTTTAATCACTACTAGTTTATAAAGTAATAAGTCTTACTTTCTTATTCTCTATCTCTAGCTGCAGGAGCTGGGAAGAAATTAAATCAAAAATTGTAGGACCTTCCTCACAGCCTTCATATCTAAGACCAGAGGCTGTTCAGCTATGGCAGGGCTTATACTGTGGTACTAAGACTGCCTAGCTGGATTTCTGTGAGGTCTTACAACTTCCTGGAATCGGAAATATTATGGCTTCTAAAAATCATCAATACGAAGATAACCCCAATGAAGTGCGAGCTTACATCAGAGAGCTGGAAATGCTCATATATTCCACTGATGATTCTGTTCCTATCACCAGGCGGGTGAAGGAAATGATTGATCATGGCGCCACTGAGGGGGCTGGTGGTACTGGAGATGAGGAATGGCAAGAGTATGTGGCTCCTGAAGATGTAAGTTTTATTTTCTTATTTGCTTTGCAACTTGATTTCAGTTGAAGCTTTGTTACTTAAGGAAGCTATTTTCTTCATCTCGCAGCTTGCAAAGAAAGGAACTAGGGTTCCTTCGGCACAATATAGCCTTGGTGGTACTGCTATTGGGGCTGCTGCTGATTCTCCTCACGAACTAGGTGAGATATCTCCAGGCCAGCAGACCATGAATGAGGCACTAGACATAGCCTTCCATTCGCCAATCCACGTGCCAATAAGGGAGACTACTGATACTCCAAAAAAAACAAAAGAAGCAAAGGAAACGAAGGAGGAAATCCATAGCTAAACTCTTCATTAGTAGTGGTAAGTCCTTCAAATAATCATGAGTTTATACTCATAATCACATGGTTACTCATATTTCTGAGGATTGTTGGGGCTTCTTCAATTTCCCCCTTGAGGGAAGGGACTGATCCTCCTTCAAAGGCCGTGGAGGGTGTTGTAGAACAATCACAGACCCAAGCTGACTTGGCTACTCCTGGAGAAGAGCTATCATCCATTCCCAGTATCGCTCCTGCTGCTGAAGATGCTGTCCAGGGTCAGGGGTTGCCGGACATAAGTCAGCAAGAAGATGTAACAAATGCTCCCACTGGTGAGACTAACCAGGATTCTAAAATATCATTGGATGAAATGATGAATCAAGGAATGACTTTAGAATAATTTTATGATCATGCTAAGTTGTCATGTGATTTAGAAGACCTTGGGCATGAGTTCTACCCTTCGCCCAATTTTTTTTTAAAATTTACACTTCTAACCATGAATGAAAATAATATGCAGTTTCATCCGTAGAAGCTGCTGAACTGCCAATGCCTGAAGAGGGTGTGGACATTGATGTCAACCCTAACATTGAAGAAACATTAGCTCAAGTAGAACTAAACCCAATAAACCCTCCTGAGACCCATCTTGAAAATCCTGTTGAGACTGGGAAAGATGGGGAGAAGTCTTCTCAGGTGACTGAACCATCCTTGGGTAAGGGATAACAATATTTGTGACTGTAATTTATTCGCAAGACAATCTATTCTTTTTTTTGTGATTTTAAGCTAACTAAATATTTCAATTAATCATACAGGACCATCAACTGCAATGACTAAATTCGGAGGTGAGGCCTCAGCCTCTGCCCCAACAGGAATTGAAAGTGAAGAAGCAAAAATCAGGGGGGAAAGAGCAGGACAGGGCACTTCCTTAAGTGCATTAATTCCAGATTACATGCCCCCCTCCGACGATGATGTTGAATCAGATCCAGAGATGCTTAAAGCGTTCAGCTTTTCATGATGTAAGGCATGGAACAACATATGGAACATCATATCTGGGGTGACTTTAGACGATCTACCATCTAAAATTCCTCGATTGTCATCCCAATTTGTTATACTAGGACTTTGTGGTTTTGGATATGAAAAGATCCATGCCATGGTGAAACAGATTATTTTCAGGAGGGAGAGGGCGCAAAAAAGTCGCGAAGATTTGATCAGAGTGAAACTGTCAGTCAACATAGGTGAATTTGAGGCTGCGGTATCCCAAGCTGAAGCTGATTATGCTGCCAAGATGAAGGATCTAAAGCATAAAATCAAAGAAAAAGTTGTCCAGCAGGTGCAACTCCAGCAACAGTTAGATGCTGTTATTGGGGAACTTGATCATCTTAATAAATAATTGGATGAAACTCATATGAATGGCATGAAAGCCATCGCAGATGCTAATAAGGCACTTCATCAAGCAGAAAAGAGTGAAGCTGGTCAAGTGCACGAGCTTCAAGTAACTGCTGATAAATCTTAGGATTCCATAAATCAAATGAAGAATTATATTGAAAACCTCTTGTAATTATTGAAAATGAGAAGAGACTCCAGTCTGTGGATGTCCTTCTAACTCTTGTGCATCAATGAAAAACACTTTCACCATCACTTATTTGTACCTGCATCCTCTTTTTCTATATGCTTTATATTTTACCTAAGCCAATGGGCCTAGTAAGCATAGTTTGATTTTTACTAGGATTAATGTAAATAACCCTTAAAACTTCGAAACTTTTTAATTGCTCAATATTACCTAAATCATACAAAATGTATGTTTAGTGAGCTAGAACTTGACTTTTATTCAGAGTTCCTTTGTCTTTTGTGGGCAGTTTAAGGTCATGCATGCCGGACATAAAGGGGCTAATGTTTAAGGTTGAAATATCTTTGACCGAAATGGATTAGAATTGACACAATTCCTTGAAAATTCATCTGAAAACATACTACCATACTCAAGTATGAGGGAAAATATGTAAGCTATAACTTAAGAATATTTGAATATGAGGAATGATATGAAAAAGAGCTAAAAGGCATTAGAAGAAGTAGTTTCCAAGAATGATGTTACCATTATTTAACAAACCCGTTAGGGGGTTGAATTATACAGGGCCACCTAATGGCATTGGCTTCATAGTTAAATAAAATAGTATCTTTTGGCTAACAAGTCTGTTATGTAGACTGTTAATGCAAGGCCACCTATGGGCACGTGATGCATAGTCAGGCAAAAAGAATTCTCAAAAATTTACTTTCCTAGTGCTAAAAGCCAGTGAAAATTTATGGAGATTCAAATTTTCTAAAGTATAGAGTTTTCTGTATGGAAAGAGGTACTTCAATATGGAGAAGATATTTCCAGACAAGATTATCGAAGAATTGGATGAATATCACTCCTATGAAGGTCTGAACCAAACATTGGGAAGAAGAATAAACCATAGACTTGAATACTTTCAGATCATGAAAAAGGATATGGGACAAATATGTTAAGGATGGCTATTTTTTTTGCAAATCCCTACATACTATCGTTTAAAACAAATAAGGGAAAAATATGAATTCTTCCCAAGAATGAAGTTACCATCATTTAACAAACCCGTTAGGGGGTTGAATTATGAAGGGCCACCTAAGGGCATTGGCTACATAGTTAAATAAAATAGTATCTTTTGGCTAACAAGTCAGTTATGTGGACTATTTACACAAGGCCAGGTATGGTCACATACTTCATATTCAGGAAAAAGAATTCTCAGAAGTTTGACATTTTTGTGACTAAAAGTCATGAAAAGGGTTATGAAGATCTAAAAATATTTAAGGTTAGGATTATAACACATAAAGATGGGTATTTTCCAATGTATATAGAGATACATAGGTCAATGATAACCATAATCATGTTGTGGCTGGGTCTTGAATTGAAATTTTGGACTTCACTATGTATCTCATAAGAATGAGAATCAAGCCATACGTAGTTCTTGAAATGCAGTTTAACGTCGTGCATGACGAAAGTATGAGAGATCTTAGTTTAGGGTCATAGAGTTCGGACCATAATAATGAATACACAATGTGTGTTTTCATGAGGACTTTTCAGCCAAGGGACTGAAAGTGAAATTTGGGGTTAGGCCCAAAAGACTTGGGGCTGGATTCGCGGGATACTCGAACGTTCCTACGTATCCAATAAGGATGAGAATAAAGCCTAAGTAGTTCTAGAACTACCCTTTGTACAAATTTGGTTTGTACATGTAAAGGGTGAACGAGGACTTTAGTGAAATGTTGGTTTAACCCAAGATAAAAAGTTTAGGCATTACCATGTATGCACGTAGTCTTTTGAAATGAAACATGATTAAAAAATCAATGTAAATAATGGTTCCCTCTCAAATGAGGAAATCAAAGAGTATTGTAGTTTATTGTCGTACCGGAGAAAAGTGTTGTATAATTTAACGTCGTATAACATGGAAGAATGTGAACCAATGTAAAGATATTGATTCTAGGGGCGGCTTCACGAATCAACATCATATGAGATGGTGGTGAACCGATGTGAAGAGATTGGTTTTGGGCTTGAACCATAGGAGGTTGCCTACATACCCAGCCTGGAAGGCAAGGATCAAAGTCCGTGTAGTTCAATTAAAGAATGAATTAATGATCAAGTTGTTCTTGGGGAGAATGACCTAAAAAATGTTGTTGGGACTTACACATAGTTAGCAGCCCAAAGAGAGTGTTATGGTTGAGGTTTGCTCTAAGCTCACGTGAGTCATACTCATTGTGAGAAACAAGAGGTGGCAACAACCTTAACGATGCACAGTTTAATGTCATGTAGCAGGGACAATATGAAGGGACTATGCAGTTTAAAGTCTTGCAGTTAAGACTATTGGTGCTGCACAGTTTAGTGTCATGTAGCAGAGACAAAGTAAAGTTTAATGTCATGTAGGAAGTATCATGAACTTTTTGTACAGTTTAGCGTCATGTAGTTAGGACGATGGGGACAATACAATTTAACATCATGTTGGACAAAAAGGGGGACTGCGCAGTTTAATGTCATGCAGTAAGGACAAAATAACACACCATTTATGTCATGTTGGACGCATTAGGGATTTTTTCCACAGTTTAACGTCATGTTGGACGAAAAAGGGCGAATAGTTTAAGGTCATATATATGGACCATGGATGGTTCAGTTTAATGTCATGCTAGACATAAGTACAGTTTAAGGTCTTACAAGACTTTTGATGATTATGTAGTTTAGCGTCTTTCCGGACGTAAGGGACTTCCAAATAGTTTAGGGTCATATGAAAGGACCATGGATGGTGCAGTTTAATGTCATACAGGACCATGGTGTAGTTTAAAGTCATATAGGACTTTTTAGGGAACTTTTTCACAGTTTAACATTGTGTGGGACGAAGTTGCAGTTTAAGGTCATACTGGACCATTGCTGTATAATTTAACGTCATATAGCAAGGAAGAACTGGTGCTGCACAGTTTAGTGTCATGTTGCAGGGACATAAGTACAATTTAAGGTCTTACAGGACCTTTGCGGATTATGTAGTTTAACGTCTTTCTGGACATAAGGGACTCTCAAATAGTTTAGGGTCATATTCATGGACCATGGATGGTGCAGTTTAATGTCATACAGGACCATGGTGTAGTTTAAAGTCATACATGAATTTTTAGGGAACTTTTTCACAGTTTAACGTCGTGTGGTACGGAGTTGCAGTTTAAGGTCATACTGGACCATTGCTGTATAATTTAACATCATATAGCAAGGATGAACTGGTGCTGCACAGTTTAGTGTCATGTTGTAGGGACATAAGTACAGTTTAAGGTCTTATAGGACCTTTGATGATTATGTAGTTTAACGTCTTTCTGGACTTAAGGGACTTTTAAATAGTTTAGGGTCATATGCATGGACCATGGATTGTGCAGTTTAATGTCATACAGGACCATGGTGTAGTTTAAAGTCATACAAGAATTTTTAGGGAACTTTTTCACAGTTTAACGTCGTGTGGGACGAAGTTGTAGTTTAAGGTCATAATGGACCATTGCTATATAATTTAACGTCATATAGCAAGGAAGAACTGGTGCTGCACAGTTTAGTATCATGTTGCAGGGACATATTGTGAATATTTTGTAGTTTATACAAAATATTTTTTCAAAAATCTGGCATTAGTTGGAGTAGTAATGAGTTCTCCATCCATCGAGATTAATGAATAAGCTCCATTGGAGTAGAAAATATGTATTGAATAAGGTCCTTCCCATTTTGGCTCAGGCTTGGGAGGTTTCTTTCCTGGTATCATTGGAGTTCTGAGAATTAATACCAATTCTCCCTGATTGAATGAACGAAGAAGAACTTTTTTGTTAAAAGCTCATGCTATTCGATTCTGATAGATTTCCAAGTGGTGAAAAGTGCACAATCTTTTCTCATCTAACCGTTCCAATTCATTCAATCGCTTTTGGGATTGCTCATCTGTAGATAACTGATCACAAATGGATACTCTGAGTGAAGGAAATTGAACTTCAATTGGCAAGATTGCTTCTATTCCATATACCAACGAATATGGAGTTGAACGTGTTGCATTGCGGGTGGTATTCCGATAAGCCCATAAATCATGAAAGAGTTTATCAGGCCATGACCTCTTATCTTTATCCACCATCTTTTGCAATATATTTGAAAGAGTCTTGTTAAAGGCTTCTATTTGGCCATTGGCTGCCGCATGATACTGAGATGAATGGTTGGATTTAATGTTGTATTCTTGATACAATTTCATCACCTCAGAAGAACAGAAGTTGGTGTCGTTGTCCGTCAATATGGTATGATGGACGCCAAATCTAGTAATGATGTTAGACTTGATGAAGCTTACAATGCATTTAGAACTGACTTCTTTGAGAGGTACTACCTCTGCCCATTTGGAAAAGAAATCCGTAGTAGTAAGAATATACTTAAACTGCTTGGACGTAGCTAAAGGGTAAGGTCCCATCACATCCATTCCCCATGTGGAAAATGGCCACGAGTATTTAGCTGTATGAAGCAACTATGGAGGTTGATTAATGAAGTTGGCATGTACTCGACATGAATGACACTTCTTTGTGAAATTAACACAATCTTGTATCATTGAAGGCCAAAAGTATCCAAGCCTTCGAATTTGATCAGACAATCTATGTCCAAACTGGTGGGCACCACAAACTCCTGCATGCACTTCTTTCATGACAGCCATTGTCTCTTCACCATCAATTCGTATGAAGAGAACTCCATCAAAAACAAGTTTGTAGAGAATTTTTTCTAGGTGGTTTGGGCTATCATAAAGAGTAAAATTGACCACACGTCTCCGGATTTGTTCTTTCTCGGCTCTATCAGGTGGAAGTGTTCCATTTTGAAGGTATTCCCTTATAGGTGACATCCATCCTATAGTATGACCATACAGTTCAGGAATGGAACTAATTTCATTAATTTCCTCTATTCTGGCTTGAACATAAGGTGAAATTTCACGATGGTGGGCAATACTGATGGTTGTCTCGTCCCGATTTTGATCTTCTAGAGCTGTGACTATATTAGCCAGCGCATCAGCTTGAGCATTTTTTGATCTTGGGACATAAGAAAATGTCGGTTCTGAAGGGAATTTTCGCCATTAACTCTCTCACGTAATCATACAAAGGGATTAATTCTTCTTTTTTGATAGCATAATCCCCATTGACTTGTTTGATTACGAGTTCTAAATCACATTTCACCTTTAAGTGATTCACTTGTGCTTTAAGCACTAACTCCAAGCCTGTGATAAGAGCTTGGTATTCGGCTTCATTATTGGTACCACCTTCCCACAATAAAAAGGAATAAGGTAACAATTCCTTATCTGGAGAAATGAGTACAATTCCTAAACCAACTTTGTTGAATTTAGGATTTTCCATTTTCTTCCCTGTTGGACTTCTGGAAGCACCATCAAAATACATTTCCCATGTTTGAGGACTCTCTTGAATAGAGAGAAATTCCTCATCAGGGAGTTCAATATCTGAAGACGTGTTTTCCACTGAAGGATGTTCAGCCAGAGCTTGGCCCTTTATTGCCTTTTGAGATACATACTGAATGTCGAACTGCTGCAAAATAACTGCCCACCTTGCTAGACGTCCTGTAAGCATTGGACGACTAAGGATGAATTTGAGCGGATTATTGCAAGATACCAATTGGACCTCGTGATGTTGCAGGTAGTGTCTCAGTTTCTAAACTGCAAAGATTAATGCCAGGCAGCACTTCTCAATACTTGAATACCGGGTTTCTGCTTCAAGCATAGTTCTACTGAGATAGTAGAGGCTATTTTCATTCCCAGAATCATTCTTTTGAGCAAGAAAGGCACCCAATGTTTGCTCTAGAGCTGTCACATAGAGGATAAGTGGTCTTCCTTCAACAGGTGGCATGAGTACTACTGGACTCAAGAGGTATTTCTTGATAACATCAAATGCTTCGTGACATTCTTCAGTCCACTGGTAAGTGACTCCTTTTTTCAATAATTTGGTAAAGGGTAAACTTTTGCCTGCCAAATTGGCGATAAAACGCCGAATATAGGCTAAGTGTCCTTGAAGTCTTCTTAATTATTTCAAATTATGAGGAGGTGACATACCAAGGATGGACTTGGTCTTCTCAGGATCGACTTCAATACCACGATGGCGTACAACAAAGCTGAGGAATTTTCCTGAGGTTACCCCAAAAGCACATTTTAAGGGGTTCATCTTCAAATTATGTTGTCGAAGCTTATGGAATATGACTTCCAAATCAGCCAAGTGATTAGAACGTTGTTTGGATTTAACCACCAAATTGTCTACATATCATTCAACAAAATTCCCTAAGAAAGGTTTGAAGATATTATGCATGGCGCGTTGATATGTTGCACCCACATTCTTTAAACAAAAGGAAATCACCCGGTAACAAAACACACCTCGAGGGGCTCTGAAAGCTGTAGATTCCTCATCTTCTGGGGCCATTCAGATCTGATTATATCCAGAATATCCATCCATGAAGGAAAGTACTTCATAGCCAGCCGTCGCATCAATTAAGAGTTCTGTAATCGGAACTGGGAAATCATCTTTAGGACAATACCGATTAAGATCTCTGAAATTGATGGAAACCCTAATTTTTCCGTTCTTCTTCTTTACAGGGAAAATATTAGCCAACCACTTGGGATACTGAACTTCTCTGACGATGTTAGCTTTGATCAGCTTATCCACTTTAGCTTTAATTTTGGAATCATAAGTTGGGTGTGTTCTTCTCAAAGCTTGCTTAAATCCTCGATGTTCTTTTGGTAAACCCAAATGATGAGTAGAAACATCAGGATCAAGCCCAGAAATTTCCATATAGTTCCAAGCAAAAATATCTTTATTTTGCTTTATAAAAGAAATATACATCTCTTGCTCTTCAGGGGTCATGGCCGCACTAATTAAAGTGGGGAGTGGATCTTTTTCTGTACCCAAATTTATTTCTCTGAGTTCATCCACAGTGGTAGAGATACCCTCTTCAAATGCTAGAGGAGCATCTCTAAGATCTTCCTCTTCCTCTCCATCATGTGTTATTTCTTCCGTTTCTACTTGCATAGTAGATGACAAAACGAAATTTTCATGATCAGAAGAGATGTCAAAATTTTCACATTTTGAAGAAGAAGATTCCATTTCCGATCCTATTGATGATAAAGGGCCTTCTTTGGGAAATAAATAGGAGATGATGGAATGAGAATTGACATCATTATTCACCTCCGATGTTGCTATAACTTCTTCTGGCCTGATTGGCGAAGTATAGACCTGTTGGATTTCAGCAGATGAAATGAAAACGTCACTACTTGTGTTTTCATCACTGTTTGGTAGGTTACCAATTTCTCCCATGTTGTCTGGCTCAATTGTCGTAATTGACATTATGGATCTTTCCATAAGAGTATTTTGATTTGGACCTATTTTTTCAATTTGACTGATAGGTAACACATAATCTGTACTCACATGTGTAAATGGATTTATTGGAATCTTCTCCAAACCATATGGAGAATTAACTTTGGTAATTTCCTTTATTGTAGATTTCTCGCTTCCCTTCATGTGATAAAATTCTGACTCAATGTATTGAGACTCACATGTCTTGATTGGGGCCTTATCACCATACAATGTTCCAACTTGACCATTGAAACAGTATTTGAGACATTGATGATATGATGAAGGGATAGCCGCATGCTGATGTAGCCAGGGTCTTCCAAGCAAGATGTTGAAAGCTGAGACTTGATCAACAATCATGAAATCCGAATTGGATACAAGATCTCCAAATTGAGTTCTGAGTGTATCTTTGCCCAGTGGTTCTTTTTCATTTTTATCATATCCTTGTAACATCATGGTAGAAGGAGATAAATCAGATTCCGTGAGGCCCAATCAACGAAGTGTACGAATGGGCATGAGGTTGACTCCTGAACCATTGTCAATGAAAACTCTTCGGATATCTAACCCATTAAATTTTCTAGATAAGTACAGAGGTTTTATGTGAGCATGCACAACATCATATTCATATTTATCAGTAAAAGATATCACTGCATGGCATTCTGCAGGATTATTCTCTATGTGATAGACTTCAGCTGCAGCTATTTCAGCTTCAAATTCTCGAGGACTTGAAAAAGCTTCGATGAGTGCTTCCCGAAGATCTTTTGATAGATTAAAAGCATCCAAAATTGATAACTTGGCTGGTACTTGGGCCAAGTGTTTCAATATATCATACTTTTGATCAAGAGGTCTGCGTTTCCCAACAGGAATATGCGGTTTAGCAGGTACCTTGGAAGCAGATTCTTTGGAAGCTGATGCATCTTGTATTGGGATAGAAGTTGGAAAAATCCTTGGTTTTGGAAGATTAGACCGATTAAATCCATTTACTTGCTGAGATAAAGAAGATGGAATCTTCAATCAGTCTTCCAAAATAACTATGCCAAGACTGAGTTGACTATTGACAGAAGAACTTGCTTGTTCTTTTTGAGCTTGCTGAAGGGCTCTACCACGAGTTTCTGCTGCATACACAGTGCTAGCAGGGGTAGAATTGGAGTAGTGGCTTCGGAAAGATCCACGTCTTCCCCTGTAACCTGAACCTCTGGAATTTCCTCGGATTCCCTTATTTGATACAGGGAATTCAGGCTCATCAAAATTGAAATTACGACTGGAATACGAATCTGTTAATTGAATCATATTAACAGAACCTAAGATTAACTCTTCGTCTAATAAAGACTCTGCCTGACTAGCCTGTTTAGGCTGTGCCGTTTGATGGGGCGGTGCCCGTGGCTTTGAAGTAGATGGCATAAAGTCTGCCAGAGTCAAAGACAATTTAGGCTTTGACATATACTCATCTTCTTCTGATTCTTTTTCCTTCTTTGAATCAAACCATTTCTTTGAGGACTTTCCCTCTGATGAAGAGGGTTTTACAGCAATATTCATGGCAGAAGACACAATTGGTTTCTTTAATTGTGTTTGCAAAATGGCATGAGTTCGATTGATTGTCTTTCTGACCATCCAATCATCATACTTCTGTGCATTTCTACTTTTGACTTCTTTACATTCACCTTACTCCTCTGGAACTATAGCAGTAACACATGCTACCTGAGTCGAAGAACCTTTCAACTTGACTTGTCCCAAGTCAACCATCTTTTGCAGGAGGTCTTTGAAGACAAAACACTCCGGGATGGGATGCCCCAACATTTGATGAAAGGGAAAATAATTGGGACGGTCTTCATCTCCTTCTTTGTTTGGCCTCTTGGGCACTGGTAATGGAACCAAATTATTTTCCAGAGCTAAAATGAAGTAACCAGGAACTTGCTCATTTTGGAAAGAGTATGTTTTACTCTTCAAATCCTCAAATTGTTTTCGTCGTTGAACTCTTTGATTAATTGGATGAAATTTCCTTTGTTTTTGTCGTTCAGGAGGCGGAACCCTTTGATAAGATGAAGGTTTTGAAGTAGAAATAGGTACAAGCGCTTGTTTAAGCATAACTGTAGCAGTTTCCGATTTACCCATTCTCCTTCCTAGAGCTGATGGAATTACATGAGATTTAGCCTTAGCCTATATAAGGGAATCTTCAATATGCTGAGCGATTGAAGTAAGGTCTCGAAACCCTCCTTTGTATTTCACAGGGATCAATGGAGTGCGTAATTCATCACACAAATTTTCCACACAGATTGGCAATAGCTCTTCTTGAGGGAGTGCTAAACTCAGGGAATATGTTAATCCATTCCAGCGAGCAATGAAATCAGAGACTCTTTCATTCTCCCTTTTCTTGCAGTTTGTAAGATCGAAAACTGTCGTTTTTGGCAAAGTTGAGCTAAAATGAAGAAGGAATTTTTGGAGAAGATCCTCCCATCCGATAATTGACCAGGATTACAAGCTTGTATACCAGACAAAGCTGGTCCTTACAAGGTTCGCTTGAAGAATCTGAGTTTCACTGCTTCTTGCTGCTCTGGAGTTCCCATCATAGGATCACAACAAGACACGTAATGCATCAAATGTTGTTCAGGGTCTCCTGATCCATTAAAAGTAGAGAAAACAGGGTTTCCAAAACTGGATGGAGGAGAAATTGAATCTACCCATTCAGGATAAACTTTATTTTCTGGTTGAACTTGCGCCTGTTTCCCTTCCATAGTTTCTAACCGAGCTGTTAATGACTCAATAGTAGTTATTAACTTTTGAGAAATATCAGGTTGAATTTGGTCTTGGGTAGGTGCAATGAATGGAGCTTGGACAGATGTGGTGATTGGTGCTGCAACTGATGGTAGCACTGCCAACCATTGTTGCGTTTGACCCATAGGATTAGACCTATGAGGGTGTACTGATAAAGGAGGATATTCCTAATCCATCTCAGTAGCTACAACAAATTCCTTCGGCTGTCGGACTTCAGCATTATTAAGAAGAAGACTACTCTGAAGTAGTTCTGCATTCAACCTTCTTAATTCTTTCATTTCTTCCTCCTATTGTGCAAACCTTTTCTCTAATGAGAGCGATTGACCTTCTCTAGAGGAAGGATATGTAACCTCATTCTTTCCCCTCCCTTTGTTGGATACTTTTTGGAGAGAATGAAGTGGATTACCTAGGTTCTGAGTAATCCTTTGACTTCGTGTACGCACACCTTCTTCATTTGTATCGGTGCGTACATTTTCTTGAGCAGGGCGCTCTTCATCTGAGTCCCCTGAGTGAGTCTCCCCTGGTGGATTAGCAACAATGGCATTGATGACATTGATTGATGCATAATGCATCACATCCCTTCTATGAACATTTCTGTGATATTGTCTTCTTTCATGTCTTTAATGAGACATTTCCTTTTGTTGATTTAATCCTTTAGGAACTTCTTGATGAGCTATAACTTGGAGGGAATCTCCTGATAATTTGGCTCTTCATTCCTCTTGGGGCTTCTTCCCCAATCGAGAAAAGACCGATATTCCCTGAGAAGGGGATTGATGATTTGAAAGAGTCCCTAGTCTCGTAAACTGGGGACGTTCCTACTGCTTCCGCTCAACTCCTCGAATCCCATTTGTTGACTCTGAGGGTTGGGTTAAAGAAGTCCCAAGTCTGGAAAGATGGCGTGGCTCTTGAAATTTTATGTATGAGACCTTCTTAAAATCTCTCTTGATCTTACGAATCTTAGTTTGGAAATTAGCTGGATGCATTAACCGGTATCCACTTTTATCACCTAGTTTAACAGACCATTGGATGATTTCCGAAACTTCTGTCATTTGATGATGTGTTTGCTCCATACGAGAGTCTTGTGCAATATTCTCACCTGCTTGATGTAGGAGAAATTCAACAACTTTTTCTCTATATGCTTGATTGTGAGGGGAACTAGTTGAATCCTGTTCTTGAGTAAGCTTTTGATTACAAACAAAGCCCATTGACTGTGGCTGGCCATGGGCAATAACATTGCATGAGACCATTTTCGGTGGGCTTTGATGACTAGAAAACACTGTGAAATGTAGTGCTCTGTGAACACCCCATCCTCTGATACGAACACCAGATGGAGCATTGGAAATTAACTGACGCAATTTTCTTAGTGCGCCAAGGCATGAACATTGAAGGGTTCTATGTTTCTTTTCAGCCTTCAGATACCGAGAGACTGATAGAGATGCAAAATCAATCTGACGTTGTGGCCCTTCTATTATCTTAATATTATTTTCATATTCATCATAAGATAATACCTTCTTATTCAATTGAAAAAGAGTTTTCCATATGTTGAGACGAATATCATGGATTCCATCTTCCATCAACATCTTTGGAACGTCATACTGGGAGTCAGCCAAAGGCCAAAACATGACTGGTACCTCACTTTTCGCCAGTTTTTTCCTCATGTTCAGCATTTCCCCTTTATCATTAAATGAAGATTCTTTTACCTATTTTGACCAGAGTTGGTGTTTCCTTATTGATTCATCGGATTCAACAAGATTGGTAGAGAGATCATTGATCAAACTAGAAGATTCATGACTTAGGGGTGGTTCGGAGAATGACCTACACCCTAGGCTATCTTCTGATTGAGAAAGTATTTCACTTGTTAGCGATAAAGCATCAGACATGACTGGTTTCGCATTTGAAAGTGCCTCAAGATAAGAGGGCTTTCTCGGCACTACATTGTCCGCTGGAGTATTTTCCAAGAAATGTGAATCACTACTGCGGAGAGGACTTTCACAGCGAAATTCATCATCATGGGGAGGACCACCATAATGGGTTTCAACAAAAGATGAGATCTCTTGCTCCTTAGTCTTCTGACCACACAGAGGGTTCCTGTGGCTCTCATCTGAAGACGAAACTTCAAGATTGACCGAATTTTCATGAAGAAAGCCTTCATGAGGAAGTGTCTGATGAAGACCTTCGGAATTAATGTTCCCGTTATTTGGAACTGAGGGAGTAGAATCTTGGATTCCAATAGATAAATGTATGAGGGCTTCAAGAACTCCAACATCAAGCAAGGCCTTGTTACAGATTGGCCTTTGATCTCCTGACTGTGCTGGGCAGATCTTTTTCTTAGATGCCTTCTTACTCTCTTTGGAAACCACTTGTTGACGAAAGTGGTTGCTCTTAGCAGGTGTATGTACCTGATCAGGAAAGATGGTCAGGTTAGGCTGACGATCTTCACTCAAATCAGGTGTATGTGCCTGACTTGGTCGTTCGTATGATATGGGGGAGTATGCCCTATAACCCTCTTGGACTGGAATAGATGTGTGTCTGTTTCGGAGTGAATCGTTGATGTGTCACTCCAGTGCTAGGGATATATTTATGTGTCTTTCCCTGAGATGATGCTGAAGCTGTTCTGATATCCTGACAAGCATCCAGAATATGAGCAGGAATTTTATTCTTCTCTTTCACCATTGACAAAATATGTTTGGTGACTTCAGCTGCCGGAACAGGGATATAAGTCCATTCCGGGCTTGGAGTAGGTGTATGTTCCTGCTCCTGTACTCCTTTTTCTATCAATGAATCCTGATAGTACTCAAGTGTGGAGGCAGAGAGTTGAGTCTGCCTCTTGTTTGTCGTCGGAGATTTCCGACTGACTTCTCCGTGCGCTACCAAGCGAGACTGTTGGTAGTCTTGATTAGTACTAGCATGTGTATGTGTCTGCTGATTACACTTCGCCAAACACGTTTGACGAGATCCATCATATGTAGTCAGGCGAGCCTGCTAACTAACTGATGATGTATAAGTAGATGTATGTTCCTGCCTATAGTACTCTGCCAGAATTGCCTGGCGGGATTGGATTGATGCTGCCAGACAAGTCTGCTGGACAGCGGAATTAAAACAGACAGGTGTGTGTGCCTGCTCGTTGTCCACCACCATGTTAGGTTGGTGGAATTCTCCGGAGATGGAAGGGATGAAAAGCTTCCCATTGTTAACCGGATTCCGTCTCTGGAGGTTCGTGTTGCCTGCTCGGGTTCGAGGAACCTGAGCCGAATTCCTGGAGTCAGTACCCTCATCATGTTGAGGGCACACTGCTGCACGAGTCTGGCGGCGATTATTGATGGGAGCCCTCGGGAAGGACTCCTGTCTTTTTGAATTAAGGCCCTGAGGGACCTGATCACTCACTTCCTCAGAGTAAGGGAGCGAATGGAAATTGCGTTCCAGGGATAACGACCCGAAACGGTTGGAGACGGTAGTCAGCACCACCTACCTCTTGATCACTGGTCGTCGTTGTCCGGATGACCTGTGTGAGTTGTTCACTTGGAGGGCCTGTCGGGCAGCCTCCGGAGTTGGGATGGTACCATGTTGATGGTACTCCTTAACCGGCGCATTTGATACCCAGCGTTGAAGACGCTGAGTAGGTGATGTCATCCTCATAGAGGATGACGATCCAGTAGGAATAGCAGCAGTGGTATTTGCAGCAGCAGTATTCACAGGTGTGATTTTGAGAGCAGCCATTATGGAAATACGGAAGATCTTGGAAAAGAGTGCCTGTTTGATATAACAGACGTAATCAAAATAAATTCAGCTACTTCATCCTTTGGATGAGCACACATATCAATGATTGTTTTTGTTATCCATCTTATTGAGTTTCAAATAGGGTCTTAACAAATAGGTAAAATATCATTTTAACTTGGTTAAAGATTCACGTCGGGTTCACCATTTTTTGTTTCCCTCGGAATTCTGGGATGACCTCCTGGATGGGAGATTCAAATGTTCTGATCGGTTTCTAACGGGTTTGTTCGTAGAACCGGAAACATCCAATGATTCCACATCCATTTGGACCTACTTTCCAAAGGTAGGCACTCATTATCTTGTGAACTGATGAGGCTTAGGAATTTTCATTGGTCGAGAAGATGGGTGGTCGGACTCATCACACCTTTTTGAGGGGAATTATTGTCTATTCTGGGACTCTCTTTATAGATTTAAGTTATGTTCGTGAATCCTTATTACATTACCAAGTATAAAATGAGCTTTCCTTCAGTTTTGACAATCAATGATTAAATATGTAAGAAATTTAGAGAATCTTTTATATGTATTCGAGGTTCTTCATCAATAGAGAATCATCTATATCTATTTAGAGATTCTTGGTCAATGGTATCCTTCAAAACATTTATATAAAAGTTTCCTGGTCATTATGATGACCAGTCTGGTTTTAAAGCCACTCAGTGGGGCACATGAAGTTTATTGTTATTCAGAAGGACATGAATTATTTCATAGTTTGGATCGAACCCATAGATGGGCTACCTACGTATCCTTTGTTTTGGAAAAGGAACCAGAACCCACTTAGTTCGAGTAAGGGAGTATACTGTTTATGATTGATGGATCAAAGAAGGATGTCATAATTACTTTTACTCTCTAAGCTCACGTGATTCGTGCTCGGTTTGAGAAACAAGAGGTATTGGTAATAAAATTGACAATTGGGCCATGAAAAATGTAATCATAAGAAATAATTTGGGGCTTATGTATGTATGACTACCCAGCTAAATGAAGGTTAGGATTTACTTTAGGGAGAAAATCCAGGAACATGGTCCATAAAGGTATATGTGCTTCATGGAGATTTGAATACTCTAACTTGGGACTTATTCCTGAAAAGGAAACCCAAATTAGGAGAGGATTGATAACTGGGTTTTACTCCTGAGAAGGAATCCCAGATCAAACGTAAATTAGGACTGGTTAAAGAGAAATTGAGGTACTTGGGTCTTACTCCTGAAAAGGAAGCCCAAAATAATGACTGGGGCTTACTCTTGAAAAGGAGGCCCATGTTAGGGATTATGACTAGGACTTATTCATGAAAAGGAGGCCCAGGTTAAGGATTAAGGTTTGGGTCTTACTCTTGAGGACAATGCCCAGATTTGGGAACTTTAAGAATTTGGGGCTTACTCCTGAGGAGGATGCCCAAGTTTGGAGGACTTAGGACTGGGGATTATTCCTGAAAAGGAGACCCAGTTTAAGGGATTATGACTAGGACTTATTCCTGAAAAGGAGGCCCAGGTTATGGATTAAGGTTTGGGGCTTACTTCTGAGGAGAACGCCCAAATTAAAGGACTTAAAACTGAGGATAATTCCTGAAAAGGAGACCCTGGTTAAGGATTCTCTCATCTTAAAGGATGAGGTTGAATGAATGAACTCTCAATCTTTAGTGTATAAATCACTATGTTTTGAGAGATATTCCACAGAATTCCTTTCATACAAGGAAGTCAAATCAAGAAATCATGCCATAAATGGCTTTGAAGAGTGTCTTGCAGACTGAATCTTGAATAGGAAAGGTGTAATGGCTTAAGAGGGGTAAAAATGGGCAAGATGGGCACCCAAAAAGGAAGGGGCGTGCAAGTCTTGGAAGGCGCACAAGTACTGCGTGGGCACGCAAGTATTAATCGCGCAGGTATACCTGCGCGACATGTGTGGGGTACTTGCGTGATGTTCAAACAGCATTGAAATACTTGAGCGACTCTTTATTAAAACCTTTAGAATCCTCTTGAGGTTCTTCCAGAAAAAGTGACGCGCAAGTTCTATCGAAGGAGTAAGGGGTCACGCATGTGTGACCACTTCCCTTAAGGGCTGGCCACTCAGGCGCACAAGTGTTTATGAGTTTCAATACTTAGGCCTTCCTCCCTCTCTTAAGATCTTCTGTTCTAGGTAAGAAATTACCTTAGAAGTGTTCTGGAAGCTTTGAGAAGAGACTTGGGTGTCGAGTGATTCAATCCGAGTTTCTGGAAAAAGATCCTCCCAAGTGGGGGGCCCATAGGGTCTATTTATAGGCAAGAGAAGACCCCGAGCAGTTATCGGGTGGTTATCACTTAGGTCGCACAAGTTACTTGCGTGCCAAAGTGTGTCGCGCAAGTCCACTTGTGCGACCATGAGGAAACTTGCACGACATATGGGCAAATTTCTCCTTGTTCATTCCTTTGTCGATTTTTGATGTTTTATTCAAAGGTTGACCTATTTTAATCTCAGATCTTCCCCTTTTCCAATCTTTAGATTCTGTGATGAAAGGAGCGTCAACAACCACTGAGCGCTGACCCACACAGGATCAGACCCACACAGGATCTGTAGCACTGATCCACATAGGATCGCTGAGTGCTGTAGTCGTCGTTGAATCCACTGAGGATCTCTACACAGTCGTTGTCGTCGCAGTCGCAGCCAGCTCTAGGGTTCCCGCACATAGCAAGCTCGTTCGGGAGGGTCCGCTCTAGGAGTCGAGAGGATGATACATCAACTGACACATAGTCCAGAGTTGATGTATCCACAAGTTCTGTATCGTCAACAGGAACTCAATGTTGTAGATGGCGTGTCAATCGGACGCCTGGCCTGCGAGTTATTGGCCTTTTCGTCCCAGTGGCCCGGTTGGTTTTTAAGGAAAAACCAACCCGACTGTACTCCACCTGCGTCCAATCCTTGGGCAGAGTAAGCCAAAAGATCCGTCTCACTAAGAGGAATCCAACAAAGTTGACCTCACGTCAATCGGACGTCCGGAGTTTAAGATATAAGCGTTTCCGCTCCGAGGGCCCAGCTAGTTTTGTGTACGAACCAACCCGGGAAAACCCAAAGTATTCCGAAACCTTGAGTGCGATATACTGAAAAGACCATCTTGATCCAAGGATCACATCTCCGCAGACGGTGCGTCGATCGGAGGCCCGTACCTCAAGTTATGAGCAAAAGACCGAAAAGGTCCGAAAACGGTGGGTCTGGGCACGGACCGACCCGACCCAACCCCCCTGGGTCGGCACAAACCGGGCTGACCCGACCCGGGTCCGACCCGGATGGTGCGACCCGGCCCCGCTGGGCGCGGCCCGGCCCGGTCTGTCCAAGCCGGCCCGGCTCGGCCAGGGGTTCGGCCGAACGGCCGAACCTTGCGGGGGGCGCTGCCCCCGCGTGAAGAGTCGTGACCCCGCGTGGGGCCACCCTTGCCAGCGGACGTGGCAGCCGGCCGCGTCCCGCCTCCCTCCGGTCCCACACGGCCGCGGGACTGCGCTGCTGCTGCCGTGGCTTCAGCCGCGATAGCTATTTCCGGCGGCGCGTCGGGCGCTGCCGCCACCTGCCGCCGGTGCCACCGTGCCGGCGAGGCGCGCCGGCGGGATGCTCCTCGGACCACCGGACGAGTTCCCGTGGTTGGAACTTCACACCGTCTACGCCAAAGGTCCTCCCGTGGTATGTTCTTCACTGCGAGGACCTCGCATCGCCCGTGCGGCCTCCTTTGTCGACGTCCGCCGTTTCGCACACCAAGAACGAAAGGAGCGGTGGGTTCGGACTTGTTCATTAGTCCGCACCCACCGTGTTAGCGGTTTTAAAAGTCTCACAATAGTTTTAACAACCGCGGATATAAATCCAAAAATTTAAAGGAACCAAACCCCTACCTCGTCATTTTCGTCGGACGTGAGTTCGTCGCAGAATTGACCGTTGCGGAAGGGGCGTCGCTGTCGTCACGGTACACAGCGTCGCATCAACGATCTCCGAGGGTCATAAACAAACAGATTTTAATTGCACATTTAAACCCAGGTTTAGGATAAAATCAACAATGAATTAGAGAACCGTAATCCCCTACCTCAAGCAGTTGATGATCGAAGATTGTTGCGGGGAATAAACATCGCAGAAGGAGAATCATCGGCGTCGCAGAACACAACGTCATGTCGTTGATCTCCGAGGGTTCGGCATTCTTCACGTTCTTCACGTTTTTCGCATTCTTCACGAAGGAGGATGAAGATATCAAGCCTTAGAGTGTTCTCCAAATCCTCTCAACAAGAAATCCTCAAGAAAGACATGCATTGGTCTTATTTTATTTACATGCCAACAAATTTGAAAAAAAGTTAAGAAACGAACCATTAATTCGGTGAATTAATGGTAACGTCTTAACTGTCCAATTAGTAGGAGCGTTAAGAGTTTTAGAAAACGCACTAGTTGACTTTAATTAAAGAGGAGTTTTTGCGGGTGCGTTACTTAGAGGAAAATAAACGGTGGGGCTCGTGTGGGGCCCACCTCACAAATATCCTACCAAGAGGGTAGGATATTTTGGGTTCCACCCGATCCGCTTTAACTTAGCTTAAGTGGATTTAAGTGCCGTTAAGTGGATTTAAGTGAAATAAAACAAAGTTGTCGTGACACTTTATTTTATTTTCTTAACTTAACCCCAAAAATTAAAAACCACACCCGAGCAAACACAACTCCGGAATAGGCGTTTCTAAGAAAATACCGGCGCTGCGATTCCATCAGTGCCTTCAGAATTCGATTCCGAGTACCGGTTCAGAAGTTAGAAAAACCCGCTCGTTCATTCACTGAACGAACCCGAGCCAAACTTCGGAAAATTATTCTGGGCACACCGGGCCTTAGAATCAGGTGCCGTCCGAAACTGCGTTCTTGTAAAATTCCAAACAAAATTAAGAAAAAAATTTCCTTGAATTTTACGGGTCTTTACACAACTTCTATGCCAATTTTCATCAAATCCTTAACCAAGGATCACGTTCCAAACACAACATTGTTAATGAAGCATTAATTTTTCGACTCAAAGCATCAGCCACTTTATTTGCTTTTCCAGGATGGTAATGAATTGTACAATCATAATCCTTGATTAATTCTAGCCATCTACTCTATCTCATGTTCAATTCTTTCTGAGTGAATATATACTTTAAACTTTTGTGATCAGTATATATTTCACACTTTACTCCATAAAAATGATGCCTCTAAAATTTTAAAGCGAAAACAACAGTAGCTAATTCCAAATCATGTGTAGGGTAATTTACCTCATGAGTTTTCAACTGTCATGAAGCATATGCAATTACCTGATCATTCTGCATTAGGACGCAACCAATTCCTTTCAATGAAGCATCACTGTAGATAACAAACTCACCATTCCTGGAAGGTAGTGCCAAAACTGGAGAATTCACCAATCTTCTTTTCAGTTCCTAAAAACAATCATCACATTCTTTTGTCTAGATAAACTTAACACCCTTCCAAGTTAGCTTTGTCATTGGACTAGATAACCACGAAAAATTTCTAACAAACCTTCGGCAATATCCTGCCAAACCAAGGAAGCTACGAATCTTAGTTACATTTGTGGGTCTTGGCCAGTATTCAACAACCTTTGTTTTTACAGGATCAACAGTTATCCCATCTTTAGAAACAATATGACCAAGGAAAGATTTTTTTTGCAACCAAAAATCAAACTTGCTGAATTTCCCATTCAATTTATTTTATTTTCAGGTTTTCAAAATAACCCTTAAATGTCTTTCATGATCCTCTTTATTTTTAGAAAACAACAAAATATCATCAATGAAAACAACCACAAACTTATCCAAGAACTCATGGAAAATTATATTCATAAGGTCCATGAATACAAAAGGTTCATTGGTTAACCCAAAAGGAATAACTACAAATTCATAATGGCCATATCTAGTACGGAACATAGTCTTTAGTACATATACTTCTTTTACTTTCAACTGATGGTACCCCAACCTCAAGTCAAACTTCGAAAAATACTGAGCTCCCTGGAGCTGATCAAACAAATCATCGATATGAGGAAAAAGATACTTGTTCTTAACAATGATATTATTCAAGCCTCTATAATCAATGCAAAGTCTCATTGAACCATCTTTCTTTTTAACAAATAAAACAGGAGCACCCCATGGTGATGTGCTAGGTCGAATGAAACCTTTCTCTAATAAATATTGCAATTTCTCCTTCAACTCTAAAAGTTCAATTTGAGCCATTCGATAAGGGGGTTTTAAAATTGGATTAGCATCAGGAACTAAGTCAACAGTAAATTCTACTTCCTGATCTGGTATTATTCTAGGCAACTCATCAGGAAAAACATCAGGATACTCATTTAACACTGGCACATCATTAATCTGAACAGTTCCCTTGTTTTCAACAATATGTGCAAGGTAACATTCATTCCCATCTTTTACAAGTTTCTCAGCCTCTTGATATGTTATCAATAGTAAGGGTTCATTCTTGTACACAAATTGAAATCCTTTCTGAAAATAATCTTCTTTTGCTCTACAGTCAATCTTAGCATGGTAAATAGAGAGCCAATCTATACCTAGGATAACATCAAACTCTACTAGAGGTAAAACAATAAGGTTTTCAAGTAGGTTCTTTCCACGGATAAGGTTATGAAGATTCTTATAATGTCTTTTTTCCTCAACATTTCCCCCAGGTGTTTTTACCACAAGTTCAGGAGTAATTTCTTGAGATGGTATTCCCATTTTACTAGAAAAGTTTTCAGAGATGAAAGAATGTGTAGACCCCGAATCAAACAACACACTGGAATAATCTGAAAAAACAAACAAAGTACCTAATACAACTTCATTTTATGGACCGACATCTGCTAAAGTAGTTGCAAAGGATTTCACCACCCCTTTCGGCTTGTAGTATAACTGCTTCCCATCACTCGAGCTCTTTGTCGGATACTCGTTTGCATAGTGACCCATCTCATTGCACTTAAAACATTTCACTAACTGTAAATAAAATCTAGTCTTACCATCACCCTGATATTTTTCAGTGCAATCACGAGCCTTATGTCCCATCTTACCGCATCGGTAGCACTTTCCAGAATTCAGAAGACATTCCCCAGCATGCCTTTTAAAACATTTATCACAAACTGGAAACTTAGTTTTCTTACCGTCAGACCTTTTTTAAGAATTCTTTCCTCTCTTCTGCCACCTCGGTCTCTTCTTCTGCTGGTTTCTATAGAACACTTGATCATCAGAAAACTCCATTTCCACCTTCTCAGCACATCGAACAAGATTTTCATAACTCTTTAACTTGCGAGAAGCTAAAGCCCTTCGATATTTTGGATTTAATATTGAGTAAAAACAATTGATTTTACTATCAAGGTCTCGGATAAAATTTGGAGCATACCTTGACAATCGAGTGAACCTCTCTTCATAAGCAGCTACTGAGTCTTCCTCTTGACTCAATTCCAAGAATTGTTTTTCCATCCTAAGTTGAACAAACTTAGGAAAATACTTCTCAAGAAACATACCTTTAAATTCATCCCAGTAGAGAGCATCAATCTCATCAGCGTCCATGATATTTTTAACCATCGACCACCACTGATATGCTTCACCCTCCAAATGGTAAATAGCAAGACTACCCTTTTGATTTTCTGAACACCCCATGACATCGAAAATCTTCTCCAGTGCTTTAATACACCCTTCAGCTAGCATAGGGTCATATGATCCTCTGAATGATGGGGGATGTTGCCTCATGAAATGTTCCACCACTGATATGTTCCTCTGCGGTTGATCTGGATGATCTCGTGCATGGATACCGCCACCATTTATCGCTTGAGTCAACTACGCCATTACTGCAACAAACTATTCAGTTCCAATTCCGACCATCTCAGGTTGCTGATTTGGAAGGTTTTCTTCCTCCTGATGTCATCCCAACATAGCTGCCTTGTTTCCTCTGCGAAAAACTATTTTGAACATAGAAATATCTTAGGCGAAGCGACATGGTAATCTTTAAGTGCTATATCATTTCAATTATACCACAAATTAATTTATAATTTAACATTTATCTAACTCCTAAAGTTGTCTAAACCGACCTTTGATACCAACTATAAGGACCCAACCTTAAACATTACTTAATCTTGAGTTATTTCAAAAATACACGTTGGGGATCTTTTCAGGTTTAGAGTTTTAGAGAATTAGATCATAAAACATGCATTACATTCCACATTTAAACAAAGTGGTTACATAAAAGATAGTACTCATTTTTCCCATCAATAGAAACATATTTAACATAAAACATGGATTCTTTATTGACACTTCCATGACACTATCATCACATCATGTACCTTTCCCTTGACCTATGAAAAACATTTCAAAAAATTGGGATGAGCATAAAAAGCTCAGTAAGGGATATAAATGTATGAAATGAAAACATTAGTCCATTTATGAAATCATACTTTACTCATAAAACATAAAAACAATAACATACCCCATCAAATCATGAATAAATCATAGAAATCATAAGACATAATGGTAACTTGAGGCATTCATGACATTCTTACGTAGGGTGTAACCCTCTTGGTTACATTTGGAATACCCATCATAGTATATTTCCTAAATATCTTCGGAGAAACCTTAATGTTTAACTCCTTCGTGTTACCCAATGCATTGGAGAGATATATCGGGCTCACCCGCCCTTAGTTTATCACAGAACCACCCATCTTCATAACAATGCCCAAGAACCATAACATAATCGTATCACATAAAACATACATAAAGGAAACATAACATTTCCACATTTCAATCACAAGATATAAATACAACACATTGATATAATAAAAACATTATGAAAAAAATTTTCAATACCAAAATAAAAGAAAAGTAAAACATGTTATTTATTTATTTTATTTAAAAAAGTATGGCTTGTAGAGGAATCCGAAACTCAAATAATGGTCACGGCGGCGGAGAAGTCGTTGTCGCCACATACGTACGAACAAAAAAACATTCCCTTTTTTAGTTTAGTAAATGCTTCGTATAAAAAAGTTTCCTTTTGAATAAACATAAAAATCAAAGGGTTTTATACGCCATATAAAAGAAAGTTGTGTATAAAACAAAATATGCCTCAATGAAATGAGATTGAGACGATGTCCCATACCTTGGGTCCGACTTGACTTGATCATTATTTAACCTCCTGAATAATAAACTTGAGTTAATTTCAACATGCTTGAGAAAATTTTTCAAGTTCATTATTGCTTTTATATCACTTATTACTATGTTATGAACACTATGTAATTATTTATGTTAATAATGGTCGTTTTGTCGATCATTGGTACTTGAGTCTAAAATAAACTCTTTATAATTACAAGTTGTTCATGGGGTAAAATATCCATTATATATAGAATTATATTCATGATGTAGATATCATATATATAATATATATCCAGTATTTACATGCATTTATAATATTACATAACATTTAGAGGTAAGAAGTGAAATGCACCATTCATGGAGACGGTAAGCCATACGTACGCATGAATGCTACTTTCATTTCTATTTCTTACTTAATGGAGTGAAATAATAATTATATAAAGGTATATCATAATTAAAGTATAATATCATATATAATATCATTAAATTTATCCTTTATACATACCACATATGGTATTAACGAATCAAATCACTTTGAGGGGGCGGTAGTCCGCACTTCCTAAAATGAAGATATCGCGTATACCCATAATGGAATCCATAAAGGTATGCCATAAATGAAAAATACAGAAGCTTAAGTAAAACATAAACATATTATATATCATATATAAATATAGTGACATCTTAATGGCCACCTTTTAAGGTGTTATATGAGTGTTGAACAATCATCGTTTTGTGAGGCAGAAATTCGCCATCCACGGAAACCGTATGTTCTTTAACCATTAGATGTAGGTGTGTGTAAGTGTAGATAGAATCCTTATTATAAAAACATCCTAGAATATTGAATATACTGGTGCTGTTACAAAAGAAATTAATAAAAAGAGTTTAGGGGGTTGGAGAAGCGAAATAAAACATAAGAACACAAGATAAAACACTACCTTTAAAACAGATAACTCTTTTTGATTTGAGATGAAAGGATTCCTTGGGAAGACTTCTGCCCAAAGTGAGGCTTCTAGGAGTAAGAGAGGGATGTGGAGAGACAAAATGGGCAGGGTTTGGCTGAGACAAAGGCTTAAGAGGTGTGGGTAAGGTGGTATAGGTGGGTGCCTTTTATAAGAGGAGAGGAGGGTCACTCTTTGAAAGTTATAAAAGGTTACTTTATTATAAAGTGCTTTTCAGATTTAAATGGTCCAAATATTATATATTTCTAGGATAAGGTGATAAGAGTTTGAAATACTCCCATCCAATAGGTTTTTGACATGTGTAGGTCATATATTTTTCATTATCCTTTCATTTTATTTAAATCGTTAAATAATGAGGTAATCGCTGCATCATCATGGTGTCATAAATAATTTAATTTATTTAATGTCTAAAAATTATAAAAAAACTATCATGATGTAGGAAATCTTTTTATCTTTATAATTAATATTTATAGTAAAAAATATGACTTGCATAACCCCATTTAAAAATTTATTTAGTAAAACAACTAATTTTTGTGACATTTTTTTAACTCTAAATAAAAAGTTATTAATGTCATTTTCCTACCAAAGTGGCTCCATGGGGTCCCCAAGTCGACCAATGGATTTTATTGGTCGGCCATGACACATCCAATAAGGGTATGACATGTGTCTAGTTCATTTCATATTATTAAAACATTACTTTTACCTTAAACTACACTAATTACCTCTAATCGCGATTAAAACATAAACGTTACTATTCACAAAAAAGTTATTTTAATCCCATTTAACCACATTTTACTTCTTAATGACAACCATGTATGTCGGATTTTTGAAATTCAAAACACATAGGTGGTAAAATTTTATTTAAACGAAAAATCAGTTTTTTTAAGTACCACTTAGTGGTTTCACTATTGATCAAAAAATTGAAGTTTTTCAGAAAAATACCAAAAAATCACCCTAAGATATATTTGATATTCTGAATTAAAAAATGATGTCTATTTCACAAAATTCAAAACATATAAGTTACATTAATTAATTTAATAATTAATTCCCGCTGTCAGAACAAATAGCGTGTTTTTATGAAACAATAAGTATCAAAAGATTGACAGTAGTTTAAGTCCAATTTCAAGATGAAATTAATTCCAATGACTACTATTGGATTAAATGGTAAAAATATATTCTAATTTCACTTTAAAACCAATTCAAGATATAATCTAATCATATAAATAAATTAGACTAAAAAGAGGTTTTGAATTAAAATACAACATTTTTCACTATTCATTAAAAAATGAACTTTATCAGAAAAATACCAAAAATTTACACAAAGTAAATTTTGATGTCCCGATTCTAAAGAAGAGTTTTATTTGGTCCAATAAAAAGTATAAGAGTGACCAAAACTATATTTAATGATGGTTCACCATCAAAAGGTGATAAGTGGACCTTTAGTGAAAATTAGAGCATCTATGCCTAAAATTGAACTCTTTTCATTTTTAAGCCTTTATCCTTTATTGGATAAATGTAAAAACATTTAACAAACATATATAATAATATTTTAGTTATTTATATTCATTTATTCCAATACAACGACTACGTGTTAACTACCATTTAAAATAATATTATTTTATTACTAGTGTGCAACATAAGATTTCAAAGAAATTTTTCGTTGCGTATCAGGTACACTATCGAACATATCAACCCCTTTAAAGTAAAATCAATATTTAATTCGTAAATATTAATAAATATGAAAATGTTTTATTCTTTATTTACCTGTGATGTTACAGCTAAGCTCGCGAGGGTATGATCTCTTTAGGTAGATACTAGCATTGGCCGATGTAGACCACCAGTAAAAGTTTGTTTTTTTGCTGTAAATAAAATAATTAAGTAACGAGTATATTTTTGTAAAATCCATAAATTCTAAATGGTAACACAAATTGAAAATCCAAGAGCAACATTGAGTTTTTGGGGGAATGTTCCACTTAGGAAGAGCCTAACCTCGACCGACACGGGACAAGGGTGAATGTAATCAATTCATTGAACTTTTTATGAGGTACATTTCGTAAACGTGTCATCGACATTTTCTAACTTTTGAACCGGTTCTCAAGTTAAAAATCCGAGGGAACCATTGAATCTGTAGTGCCAGGATTCGCTTAGGGGAGACTATACATTGACCGTAGTAGGTATGGATAAAAAGTAATTTTTTGTGAATTTTTTAAAGAAATGAAATGAAATAATTTTATTATTTTATTTTCTTTCTTCTCCACCAATGGACAAGCATATTGTGGGACCCGCGATATGTGAAGCTAATAAATGGCTTGACCTATCAATATTAAGTAATGATGTCGTTGGGAAAATAAGAAGGTTCCTAATTAATGAGACCCCATTAATTCCACACATCATTACTTACCCTACCCCCTCCTATTTATATGGAGCTTGGGGAGAGGTGTCGGAAAAGCTTTTCCAAGAAACGAAGTGCTGAAGGAGTGTCGTGACACCGAACCCTTATAAGATGGAGCTGATCCCAGCGGGAGGTGATGAGTGACACCAAACCACGAAACGAAGGACGAAGTACGAGCAACGTCGTTGGGAACCTGTTGCGGGAACAAAGTGCATGACCCACCTTTAAGAGTGGACATCCTCCAATGGGTTTACAAGGTAGGGGTTTTAATTTTCATTTATTTCAAGTGAATTCAATTGAACCCATCTATCCACCCTCTTTTTTATGAGCTAACACAGAGGGTGCAGGCCTAACGAACCTATCCCGAACCCTCCGTTATCTTTTCCACACGCTTGTGTTCTTCTTGGAATACTGTTAGCACGACGATAATGACCGACTACGAAGAAGGCATATGCCAATACTTGCTGCAAGAGGAGGCCATGGTATAAATCCTCAGTGGTCTTTAGAATGGCCAGAACCGGATGTCCATGGAAAAGGTGGGGCACACCTTCATGTGCGCCAATGAGCAAGAGACCGCGGATTGTCAGCTGCGACGATCAGAGGAGGAGGGTGACACATCAGACAACTACAGAAGGAGAGGCGAAATGACCAGCGTGCCGCTAGGGAGAGGGGAGGCAACATGACCAGTGTGCCGCCATCGAGAATAAGCCGCAACCGAAGCCACGATGGAGGCAGAACCTGTGCCACCGGTGGGTTCCGCGACGAGTGAGAGACGCCCACACGGCGTCACCATTTCATGAAATCGAATATCCTCTAGTCCAATCAAGATACCAAGGGGAACATTTCCCCCCATGCTAGCTCGAGCAAACAATGGATGGGCTGCCCCTTGCGGGCCGCACCCTATGTGGCTGGGCTACCCCCTTGTGGGCCGGGCCACCCCCTTTCCGGCCAGGCTGCCCCCTTGTAGGATTCCCTTAGCAGGCTACCTCCCTTGTGGGCTAGGCCTCCCCCTTGTGAACCGAGCTGGACCTCGGCCCTGCCCAGATCGGTTCGGGCCGGGTCGGACCGGACCCGAGCCCAACTAGGACGAAAAACACTTAAAGGCCCTTATCTTGAGAACCAGACATCTGTTTGATAAACCGTATGCGGCGTTGGGATACTTGGATCGAGATGGTCCTTTTGGTATAAACCTATTGAATTTTGGAGATAGTTGGAGTATGGCCGAGTTGGATCAAACCTGAATCCAACCAGGCTGCCGGAACTAAAACACTTATAACTCACAGACCGGGCGTCTGATTGATGCACCGTCTGTCACATTGGAACCCTTACAACATGCCAGTCCTTTGGTTAACAACTTTTTGGTGCTTAGTTGTGGTATAGGTATTATTTATATCTCGATATCAGATTCTACGGAACATGAGTGCACCGGGTGTGAGAAATCCAGTGGCTGACAGTGAGGCAGAGGTTGAAGACAAGTCATACGGAGGACAATGCTCATCGATCCTATGTGGGACAGTGCATACTGATCCTGTGTAGGTCAGATCCTATGGGGGTAGTGCTCAATGATCCTTTTTGGGTTAGTGCATATTGATCTTGTGTGGGTCAGATCCTGTGTGGGTCAGTGCTTAGCGATCCTGTGTGGGTCAGCGCATACCGATCCTATGTGGGTCATTTTGGGGGTTAGTACCTATCGACTTTGGGTAGGTCAGATACTGTGTGGATAATGTCAGGGGTTAGTACCTATTGATCCTGTGTGGGTCATACTCTGTATGGTTATAAGTAGTGACTCTTGATAGAATAAGATGATCTAGCTTCACGACTAATCATATGTCCTTCTATATTTCACTAATACCTGGTGTGAGCTGAGTCCTTTATCTTCATGGTGATACCTGTGTGGTAATATTAACTTCGTGGTACTACCTTCATTTTGATACATATGTGGTACTTTTACCTTCATGGTGTAACCTTCATGGTGTTACCAGTGTGTTACTTTTACCTTCTTGGTGTTACCTTGGTGGTGTTACCTTTGTGGTATTCTTCCCTCACGAATGAGATGAGTATATCTTGATAACATGGTATATGTATGGGAATATAACAAAGTATATTTGATGAATGCTTCATGATTTATGATTGAGGTCTTTATTTGTGGTTTTTCCTTTGTGGAACTCTGGGAGACCTTAGGGGGTCTCGTGGTCTATATTAAGTATTGTTATACTCACCCCTGCACGGGCTTCACCCGCACCTAGTTGTGTATTGTGCAGACGATGTACAACATTGATCAAGGATGGGGGATCAAGGACAAAACGCTGCTCAGAGGTGGATCATTTGGCGTGACGTGATGCAGAGACTACTGATCGTGAGCTATACCTACCCTTCAGGTAGGATCCGTGGTGGACTATCCCAGGGATACTTTTCACATTTCAGTTATATTTTTTACTTCTCAGTTGTACTTATATTTTTTTCCATTTGGGATTATATTTTAGCCCCATTCACTTTCATCACTCTTTACTAAAGCATTTTACTTCATGGTTTCATTTTTTTATGCTCTGTGTGTTTTTACATGTTTAAAGGCAATTCCTTCCCGTTTTAGGGATACACCTTTCCGGTGCTAGTCACCAGCCCCTGGCCTATGGAAGGCAGTCTTGGGGTATTCACGACATGGGCCCCAGGGGACGGTTCGTGACATCATCATTGATGATAGAGACCCAACACCTAGCTTCTACTAAAAGTCATCCCATAAGACATCTGACTTCCTTTTCACCTCATGATATAAGATCCACCACTGTTTTTCTGCTCCCTGAATCTAACTGATGGGAAAAAGAACATGATACTCATAAATTATTTAGATTAAATCAAAAAAAAATCTCAAGATCTAATATTTTTTACTTTTTCTCTAGATTAGATACTTTCTCCACTTACTTAGTGATACCCTAATTCTGTAACTCACATAACATATTGCTCCATAACTCAAATTCCTTTACTTGGTCAAACCTCCTATAATAAGCCTACTTATCTTGATAAACCACACAAACCTAAACCATGTTGGATGATAACCAACTAATATATATGTAAATAAGGGATCAAGCTCCTAATCATAATATCATGATAATCATTTAATCAAATTCATTTAATTAGAATCATTTATTTCTCTAAAAACTCCTTTTTAATTATAAGTGTAAACAAGCAAGATGTATATACCTACCTTATGTATCTACACCACAAACAACGACATTTCACTTGGATATTTGAACAACTTAGGGTCCTTGAATTAGATGATGTGGGGGGGGGGGATAAAATCATATATCCTTTCCAGTGTCCCTAGCCTATGTTATGAACCATGTTAAACTATTTTTGTTTCCCTACCAACCGATTCAATCATCACTAGTGTGTAACTATAATATCCATCTTATCACTCAACCAAAATCTCTGATACCACTCTTTCATGACCTTCCCCCACTAGGAACCCCTCATAGGACTATAGTGAAGATAATAGTGACCTCTAAGGGACATATCTGATAGGCCTCAATTTAGATACTGGAATTATAAATACCCCAACACTAGTATCCTAGATTTGGTTGTTACTTTATTACATTGTTACTAAATACAAGGAATCACATCCTGAAGGAATTAATAGTTTAGTAGTCTTAGTAAAACGGATACATACTTGAATCTCACATTACAATTAAAAACATAAATATGACATGGTATTTTCTTAGAGTACACCACTATTATCATTAACAAATCCCTATATACCAATCATAGTACACTTCCATGCATCATATGGAAAAGAAACATAAGAATGCAGTGAGATATAATTCTTAGTAGGGGTATGTGTATAATTGAATATATCATGAAAAAATAAGGCATAATCAATATGGAAGGGAAAATAATAGAAACCACATTCCATTTAATTAATAACTTGAACATGGTGAATAATGTGGCTGGAATAAATGATGATCGAATAATACCATATAAATAATAACATTATCTAGAAACTAATTCATGGATATTCTATCTAATAAAATAATCACATTGAAATTAATAAATAATCTCATAATGAGGTAATTAATAATTTCATAAATAATAAACATAGCTTAATGACCTCGTGCTAATATATCTTATATAAATGTGCAAGGCCTCAACAAAATACCCAAGCTAGTTTGTCTCAAGATATTTACTATTGCATCGAGGGTTTATAGCAAGCCCCACCCATCACATACTAAGTCAAATGAATTCCTTGTATGAATGGGTTGAAACATAATCAATTTAAGAATTCATATTGAACATTACTATATGAAATGTTAATAATTTCCCCAATCTAAAAATATAATCATAAACCATCAATAGTAATATGGAAAATAGTATCAAAATAGTACATCTATTGTCAAATAGATCATAAACTATCTAGTTAAATAAGGTGTATGGCACTATTATACTATATTATTAGTTTATGATTTAATAAATAATATTTACATATAAGAAAATACTCTAAAAATATCACCACCAAATTTATGGTAAAAATACCATTTTTAAATTAAAATCACTCATTTAAAATATATATTTTTACAAATATTAAGGATATATTATTATTTGAAAATAATCATGGAAAATAATAAAGGAATATTCATAGAAAATACCATTCATAATGGTAGAAAAATCATTCTTGCTGTATAAGTTAAAAAAACATTCATTGAATACTATTTTAAAAAGGTCAAAAGTACCTAATTTGGGAAACAATAAGAAGATTCCTTTAAAACCATTTTTAAAAAGTAAAAAAAAGGTAAAAATATGTTTAATAAATCATTTTAAGAATTTTAGAAACATTTTTGAAAATATTTTTAGAAAGCACAGATATGGATAAAAATGGAATTGCGACTGAAGAGATAAATAAATTAAATTTTTCATAAAAATATTTTCTCAATCATTTTAAATACTCCGGAGAAGAAAATGGTACTATTACTTGAAATGTTCTAGAATAACCAGAGGGGAATAAAATATATTGGGTTTAGGAAAGAAATATAAAATAATTCCCCAAATGGAGACTTAAACATAAATAATCATGAATAAGGATTAGATTATTAAATAAACCATTACTTCTTTGGTAACTTTTGAATCATAACCCTTACGAAACAAATAACATAAAATGAAACCTTAAATCCCATAAATATAAAGAGATTCATGATATAAAATATTAAATGGAAATTATACACACCAAAAAAAAGAAATAAGTGTTGAATATTGAATATGTTTCACATAATTAAAAGTGAGAAGATAAACCCTTACCTCATGTTTTACTTCCTTCTCATGTTTCTGAACATCCCATTCTTTAGTATAAGTCCTTTAGTAGATCTCTTCTTAAGGGACCTATGGTAGGTTTTTTTGGAGAGACCAGTACCTCAAGAACTTGGATAAGGATGTTGAGAAGAGGAATGTATAGGGTTTGGTTGATCTAGATGTCTCAATGTGGTATGAATAAGTAAAGGCATGGGTTTCCTTTTTATAATCATGCTCATAGGATCTTTTGGAATTTCTGAAAAGATTAAATTATAATAAAGTCCTTATCTAGACCAAATATCTTTCAAAGTCCATGGATAAAAATATAATATTATACAGGTTTGAAATCCCATCATCCAATTAAATTTGGACAGGTTTAAGTGGTGTTTTAATCATTTTATTTTTGTTTAAGCCATCAGTTATCCTATTTTAGCTTTAACCATGGTAATATATTTTTCACTCTTAATGGATTGTAATTTTAAAAATATGGTCACTATTAAATTATAAATGAAAAATGGATAAAATTATACACCACATCTTATACCCTTTTCATATTTTAATATTTTAAGGATTTTTAAATAATTTAATAAAATATAATTTTGAGAAATTTTTATTATTTTCATTTTGAAAATATTCATTTAATTTGAGTTAATAGTCATAGGAAAGAGTTGAATTTAGAATATAATACATAAAAAACACTAGTATTTCATAATTATATATAAAATTCATGGATTATTATAAATAATTCAAATTATATCCCTTTAATATTTCTAAAATCATATTTTTTATTTTTCATTTATTAAATAAATATTATGTTGGTGTTGAATAAGAATTTAAGATAGTTATATAATTTCTATAAATTAGAAGTAAATTTATATCAAGAAAATAATCTAAATAATCTCAAAATATATATTTAGCTTCATTCAAATCTTGATTTTGTCTTGTTATGGACACAAAATATATATTTAAAACTAAGAGAGTGAAACTTGGTAACTTTCAGTGCTTAAAATATTATAAAGGTAATTTTCATGGATAAGTGTCAATAAAGGAAATAAATTTCAAGAATAAGGTTATAAGGGTTGAATTAAATTCCTCTAATAATAATTAATTAGAAAAATTATGACATTGTCACTTAATTTTAAACTATATTAACCAATTTTACACTTTATCGAGATGATAAATTTTTCCATGGATACTATTCATAATGCCTCTAAATTAAATGGAACTATTTACAAAATTATAACATCCTAATTCCAAATATATAATAAAGTTTATCAAATTCAATACCAATAACTATCAAAATTTAATTTTAAAATAAATTCACAAAGCATGATGAAAACCACTATTAGAAAAATATAGTTTTCAATGCATAAAACCAGATTTATTGTTATCCCATGGAACGTAAAAATATTATATAAATTTTAAAACATATTTTTTATATATAATATATACATTTAATTAAAATCATTCAAAAATAGTTTTTAATTTAATTTATTATGATAAAAATTCATTACATGCATAATATTTTTTTTAGAAAAAAATAATTATATATATAAAAATGTTTTCATTCCAAATTTAATCACAAATTTTTTTTCAATAGACCAAATTTAGTTATTAATAATATAAGAGAAATAATTTTAGTTTTAAAACATTTTTAAAGAAAGATTAAATTTTGTAAATACATGAAACAAAAATATACTTTTCAATAAAAATTGGCATCAATTATTATTTACTGAAAAATTAATCTTTTATTTGAAAGTAATTAGTGAATAAAATTATATTTTTTAGGTACTTTATATATATTTAAAATTTTTTTAATACACTTCATATTTTCTAATTTAATGTCATGGTTATAATATTCATATTTAAATAATAATATTTTGTGGTTTGTTTTGGATTAGTGTTTCATGTCGTATACACTATTGAACATTGGGCTCTTTTAGAATATTGGGGTCTTACATTATACCTGCTTAAGAAAATGAGTCATCATAATATAAAATTGTTCTAGTAAATTAAGGGTTTGAAATTATAAAATTATTTTTTGGAAAACCCACATTATAAAAAGGTTTAATAAAATGTCCTCTTAAAATTAAAAAAGGGGAATACAAAGTTCACTACAAAACTAGTATTCTAAATAGGATAACATTAGGGGGAAGTGAAAACATGGACATGGAAGAGAAAACTAACACAATGGATTAATAGAGAGTGATAGAGAATATGGTCATAATGATTTTAATTATCTCAAAACCATAAATCTATGATGGGTTATATGACTATTGATATCTCAATAAGAGAAGTAAAAGGATAAGGTTTTTATTTCAAGTTCATTTTCCTAATTTTGATGGATTATTTTACCATACAAATAAATAAATCCTGAAAATAAACATAATTTATTTCATTCCATGTCATAATCCTAACCTCATCCTTTTGTTGTTCTTTGATCAATTTCCACTTCATCACTTACTCCAAGAAACAAATATTTAAGATGAGTTTTTATTCCTTAAGCACTAATATTTAATTGTGAAATATCATAAGACCCATGATTTGTATTTATATCCAAATATTTACCAAAAACAAAATATTTATCTTAAGTCATCCAATATCTCTAAAAGCTCAACAATAATACCCAAAGTTTATCTTAATCCATCTTTATAAATGGTTAACCTTAATAACCTTCCAAAATACTTATAACCAAATTGAAATTATAAAATATGAAATATTTGATTAAATATTTATCCAAAAACAAATTAATATTTCTCATAATGTCACATACAAAACATTTGAATACCTTGATCTTGTATTTTCCTGAAAAATGGCAGTAACATGAATTATTATAAAATCTTAATGAAAACATGAATGCTCCTAAAAACTAACCCTCCACTTCATCCTTAGATAAAACTTATAAATATATAGTATATTCTATAAACCTAAAAATGTTGTATCTCCATAAAATATAACATAAAACACTTTCCCATCAAATCACTAACCATTTTCAAGGTCACCAATATTACCCTATTTACGTATTCAATGGAAATGTTCTATTTATCCCAAATAAAAAAAACTTACTCAACATCAGGAACATATTAAGGGTTATCTTTCCTTTATTCATGTATTCTATAAAAATATCACCATACCACAAAATGAATTGTATTGTTTATCGGCACTATAGTGACCCTAGAATTTTACATAAGACATTACATGATTTTAAGTATAATTATTCATCAGAGTACAAGCCAACGATCATGAAGTATAGTGTCTTTGAAGACAAGGTACACAAAAGTAAATACATGGGACTAAAAATACACTTATTTATTTAATCTTTAAATTGAGCTCCTAACATCCATTGTTAGAAAACATATGTATAGGGTACCCTAGGGAACACATGGACAAAGGGATGAGCTAAAAGCATAGTAAGGGACTAACCATAAGAACAAAGAATTAGCACAAGGAATAGATGGTTTCACATGATGTTATAAAAAGAAATTTAACATAAGTAAAATTAACATATGAAAATCGAATCATATAAATATGGAGTTATAGAAATGTGGTAGCAACATAAAACATGAGTTTAGTATGATTCAATGTTAACTGCCAAGATTGTTTCAAATAGTAGCATAAGCCAAGGCTAACCATAAATACCGTCGCAGATAACATCTAATGAGACTTAAATTTACCAAATTCATTAGAGAGATATCTGGGTATTCCCATATTAACTTTTCATTAATATTTTTTCCACATAAATAATCATACATAATCAGTATTACATAAACATAAGGGTTACCCATAGAAATAATTGTGTACCAAAATCATGACATAAATCATAACAAATGGGTGTATCCTAAAAGTGTCCATGAAAGAAAGAAACTTAAATATACATGAAAATTAATAAGGGAGAAAATGATTTTATCATGGTATGTGATTTAAAGTATAAGTGACAACATGTAAGAAAAGTATTTAAGAAATTTTAGCTTTATAATATTTTTTTTAGTTTTAAGGAAAATACGATAGAGATTTTAAAATAGAAAAGGAGAAAATCCCTTATAAAAAAACCAGAGGTGGACCCAAAATTCATTCATAACAAAAATAATGATTTTATAAAGACAATGGTGTCTTAAAACATAAGATATAGTACACTTGAAATCGGGTACAGATGTAGGAAGTTCCCTCAAAACAGGTTTGTTTATCGGGAAGTATTAAGGAGGGAATCATTTAAAAGAATGTATATCCCCAAAAAATACTTATGAAGGGTTATTTATAAACTAATTTTATACATGTAAAAAGAATTTATAATATAAACATAAAAATATAAGAAAAATCCATTTTGGTAAAAGAATGATAAGGAAACTTGAAGGAACGAAGGATGTTTGGGTAGAATCCCTTATGGATTATCGGCATGGTATCAGGTGTACTTAAGTGGGATTAATTAGAGACAATGGGGTTTCTCATCAATTATAAATCATGAGGGAAGTATGGTGGAGGTGATAAATCACTCCCAACCATTAATAGTTACATATAAAAGGGAAAACATAGAGGAAAATCTTGAATAAAAGTTAAATAGAGAGGATCCCCTATCTTAAGTCTGATGGTGTTCTCCACTTAAAATTAATGACTTGAGTAATAAAATTAGGTTCATTAATTAATAATTAAATAACCTCTTATATATGTAAAATATTTTTTATAACCTTTGTAGGTTCATTCATGACCTTTTTAGGGGTTAAGTGGTTCAAATTCATTGTTCAGGTCCGTTTGTTTTCTTGGTTTTTATGATCGATTTACTTATTTTCATTAACGAATAAACATGTAAGATGAAAGTAGTTGTACATAATTGATGTTATATGAAATTATTAAAAATCCATGAGATTACATGGTTGTAAATTTAATTTGGTTCCTATGAGATAAGTCGAATCATTATATAAAACTTTAGTGAAAACCTTTTGGGTTAATTAGCGGTTTTTGGCCACAATGAACATGTTTTGTGTTTATAAATAAAAAACATGTGTAAAAAAAGATTATAGAACCATATATGAGACATAATACATATATTATGATCTGTTTAAACCATGAAAATGGTTTACTGACCATAATCGAAGATGGTAATGGAAATTGAAAACCCATCATCCTTGAATGTGGTAAATTAAGACATCTCAGATGATGTTTTTACTACTAAAATAAAATAAGGTTAATGGAGAGATGAAATTTTTTTTTTTACATTATCATAAATAAATTAAAGTAAATTTAAGGTACTAGAGTTTTCAAAACAGTTGGATGAAGATAGGTAAGGATAAAAAATTAAGCAAAAGAACATGAAAAAAATTAAAAGAATTGAAAAGAGGAATTTACCTCTTGAATCAGTCTTCCTTGAGAGCCTCTTAAGGGGAGAGGGTTTGGTATTTTTAGGAGAATAAAGGATTTGGAACATAGGGAAGGTTATTGGGGAGATATTTGGGTTGAATTTAGGGAATGACCAAGTCTTGAGAAGAGTTAAGAGAAATGGTAAGGATGGGTGGTATTTATAGTGGAGGAGAGGAGAGTTTTCATAATATCATAATCACTAGTTTAATATATTTACATAAGACAAGAAATATGGATGATTACATGATAAATAATATTAAAAAATGAATTTGAGTTCTATATTTGGGTGCTTACATCACTTATGATTTCAGGAAGAGTGTATTTAAATTACAATGTATTTATACGGTAAATTAATGTATTTTACTATTCACAAAAATCATGTTTTTTAGAAAAATACAAAAAATTCACCCTAACCATATTTTGATGTATAAAATTCCAAAATGAAATCCAGTTTTCAAAAATAAGTTTCTATATATTATTAATTTAATATTTAGTTAAAATCATAATTTATTCTAAAAAACAGTTTTAAAACATTTATTTACTTATTCCAAAATATAGGTACATCATACCTTCACTTGAATCCAATTTATATACTATCATAAGTAATGTTACTATTAATTAGGGTATATCACTATTAATAAGGTTAACATTACTATTCATAAGGGTATGTTACTATTCACCAAACATTAATTTTGTCTTATCGGACTGCAAACATCTTACTGATCGCAACCGTGAATGTCAGATTTTTGAAATTCCTAACACAAAAGTGTAAAAATTATGTTTAAAGGTCACATAGTACTTAGTAGTTCATTGTTTTGTGATTTCTTGTGATTATATTACATAATCATATGAAATAAATTTCCATTGAAAAACATTGGGTCGTTACATTCTTCCCCCTTAAGAAATTTCACCCTCAAAATTTCATTTTACATTGTAGGCCATAAATAGGTGTGGGTAATTTTACTTCATTACCTCCTCTAGTTCTCATGTTTCCTCTTTGTACTTATGATTATGCTATAGTACCTTGACCAGGTGAGTAGTCTTGTTACATAGAACTTTATCTCTATGATTCAAGATCTTCACTCGATACTCCTCATAAGAAAGATCATCATCAAACTGTACCACCTCTAAAGAGAGTACATGTGAATGGTCTGGTATGTACTTTCTTAATAAGGATACATGAAAGACATCATGTAGTTTAGACATGGTAGGTGGAAGTGCCAGTCTATAGGCCACAACCCCGATATGATCAAGAATCTCAAAGGGGACGATGTACCTAGGACTTAACTTTCATTTCTTCCCAAACCTCATGACCATCTTCCATGGAGATATTCATAGAAATACCATGTCCCCAACATTGAACTCAAGGTCTCGTTGATGATTTTCTGAATAACTATTCTGTCAACTTTGGCCTACCTCGATATGCTGCTGAATATTTTTCACCTTCTCTACTATTTCTTAAGCCATTTCAGGTCCTAGCAGATTATGCTCACTGACTCTGTCCCAACACACCATTGTTTTTCACCTTTTCCCATAAAGGGTTTTATATGGTTCCATTCAGATGCTCGAGTGTAAATTGTTGTTGTAGGAGAATTCATCCAGTGGAAGATGTTGGTACCATACTACTTTTAATTCCATAGAAAATAATCACAACATATGTTCTAGTTTATGAATAGTTCGCTCAGATTGGCCATCAGTTTGAGGATAATAATGCATACTGAAGTTCAGTTCAGTGATTAAAGCATGCGGGATACTTTTTCCGAACTTTGGGGTGAATCTTGGATCTTGATTGGATAAAATATATATTTGTACTCCATACAGTCTTACCACTTCTTTTATGTAAATCTGTGCAAGTTGATCCAATAAGAAGTCCTCTAGAATTACAATAAAGTGACCTATCTTCCTTAGATGATCCAAAATGACCCATATAGCATTATTTCCTCTATATTTTCTTGGAAGTACAATAACAAAGTCCATGGTAATTTTCTCCCACTTCTTTGTTGGTATGTGTAGTGGTTGCATCATTCCTTTAGAATTATGTCTTTCAGCCTTCACTTGTTGAAAAACTAGGCACTTTGATGTATACTCAGCAATCTACTTCCTCATATTGTTCCATCAAAACTTCTATCAGAGATCTCGATACATCTTCTGTGCTCCTTGGGTAAACATAGAAGGTCAAACTATGTGCATCATTGAAAATATCCTTCTTTATCTCTAGATCATATGTTACACATGATCGTGACCCAAATCTTACAACTCTATCCTTATCAATTTTGAAATCATAGGATTTCCCATTTTTGATAGCTTCCCCCCTTTTCTGAATTTCCACATCTTTTCTTTGAGCATCCTTTATTTTGTCCACGAGGGTTGGTTGAGAAATGATTTGAGAAGGAATTGATGATGTTATTACCCTAATTATTCTAATTTCTATCCTCTGCAAATCTAAGAATATTGGATCCTTTTCAAATTTCATCATTGATAAATATGCATGATCCTTTCTACTTAGAGCATCTACCACCTTATTTTCCTTACAACGATAGTAGTGGATTGAGCAGTCATAATATTGATGAGCTCTATCCATCTTTACTGGAACATGTTAAGATCTTTTTGTGTGAATATATATTTGAGACTCTTGTAGTCAGTATATATCTCACACTTCTCCCCATAGAGATAATGATGCCTAACTTTTAATGCAGAGATCACTGCCGCCAACTCCAAATCATGCGTAGGATAGTTTTACTCAAGGATTTTCAGCTACCATGAGGTGTAGGCTATCACTTTATCATTTTTCATTATCACACATCATAAAACTTTCTTTGAAGAATCACTGTACACCACAAAGAGTTATCTACTTGTTGGGAGTGTGAGTACTGGTGCAATGATAAGCCTCTTTTTAACTCCTTGAAATAGTCTTCACATTCCTGAGTCCAAACAAACTTTATTCCCTTCCAAGTAATCTTGTTCATTGGGCTTGAAAAATGTGAAAAGTTCTTCAAAAATCATCGATAATACCCAGCTAGACCAAAAAAGATGCAAATCTCTGTTACAGATGTTTTCCTGGGCCACTCTTCAATCACCTTTTTCTTGGAAGGGTCCACAGATATCCCTTTACTGGTGATAACATTCCCCATAAATGATACTTACTACATCTAGAACACACATTTACTATAGTTTTCATAAAACTTATCCCTTTGTAACATCTTTAGCATAGTATTCAAATGCTCCTCATGTTCCACCTTGTTCTTAGAGTATATCATAATATCATCAATAAAGACTACCACAAATTTGTTGAGGTAGTCTCTAAAGACTGTATTCATTAAATCAGTGAAAATTTATGGAGCATTAGTGAGTCCTAAGGGAATCACTATGAACTAATAGTGTCCATACCTTGGCAGCCAGGAGAATATCTTCCTCCCTAACATTTAATTGGTGATATCTTGATCGAAGTTCTACCTTAGAGAAACAACTAGCCCCACAAAGCTGATCAAACAAGTCATCAATTCATGGCAGGGGATACTTGTTCTTTATCGTGATTTTATTGAGATCACGATAATCAATGCAGAGGCACATTGATCCATCCTTCTTCTTGATGAATAGGACTGGCGCGCCCCATTTTGAAGCACTTGTGCATATAAAACCCTTCCCAGATTCTCTTGTAACTGCTTCTTCAGCTATTCTAGCTCTATGGTGTCCATTCTATAAAGTTCATTTGATATAGGAAGATATCCAAGAATAATTTCAATTGAGAACTCAAAATATCAATCAAGAGGAAGGTGAGAAAACTATTTAATGAATACATCAGTGTAATCCCTCACAATGGGTATATCTTCAAGTGATATTCTCTCCTTTGTATCAATCATTTGATCTAGAAATGTTTGAACATAAGGAATTAATATCCACACTTGAGACAATGATTCTAAATGAGATTCATCTTCCTCCTTACACTTTTACATAATTATAGGATGATTTAGGATGTGAATAGTAATATCCTTTTCTCAACAGTTGATGTTGGATTTGTATAAAGGTATCTAATCCATGCCTATGATAACATTGAAATCCACTAAAGGAAGCATGATGAGATATTTTGGGAGGTTCAGCCCAAAATTGTTATCTAGGGAGGAGTTATAAACCATGGATACAATAATTTCCCCTTCTCTGTTCTCACAGATAACTTATCCTCCAAATTTTGAGGTGGTGTTTGAATAGTTCTACTAAACTTTCAAGATATAAAAGAATGCATAGGACCAAAATCTAATAGTATGTTCTCTATTCTTGAATGAATAACTATCATACCTTTAACCAAATCATTGTAGAACTCCACATTAGTAGTAGTGATAGAATAATCACTTCCTTTTTTCCTTAGAGGTTGTTGTTTATTGCCTTCAATAACCACTGGCTTATGGCAATTGTTCGCATAATGCCTATACTCCTTGCAGTTGTAACACTGCACTATAGGCTGAGTGTTGATCTGAAACTTCCTTACTTCTTCCAAATTAATAGGATTCTTTATATCCCATTATTATTTTTTATCTAGATGTCCCAAATTTCTATATTTTAAGAAATTATTGATTCCCTTTAGACAGCTCCCAAGATGCTTCTTCCCAAAAATTTTACAAGTGGGATAGTCAGGCTGCTTTCCATCACGTGATTTGTTTGTTGAACCACCCATGTTGTTCTCCATTTTACAGTTCTTGTTAATGGGCCCATGAGACCATTGAAATTATCCAATCTCCATTTCAACCTTGAGGGCCCAAGAGACAATATCCTCTTAACTTTCAAGGTCTTGGATTTCCAACGCTTTTCATAGGCTCAAATTTAGATTTCTAAAGAAGTGATCCACCTTACTTTCAGTGTTCATGACAAAGCCAAAGGCGTACCTTCCAAGCCTTGTAAAGTTATCTTCAAACACCCAAATAGACTCATCTACCTACTTCTTGAGTCTAAGGAAATCTCTTTCTATCTTGATAATTAGGGTTCAAGGAAAATATTTACCGAAAAAACATCCTATTAAATTCCTCCCATTCCATGGAATCAATTTCATCTTGGGACTTTGTATTCTTGACCAGTGTCCACCACTGATCAACTTCCCCATCCAAAAAATAGACCACCATTACAACATTAATTTATTATGAGCACTGGAGGATAAATAATATCATTTCAATGAATTTAATACAATGTTTCATGAGGAGGGGATCATAAGATCTGCTAAAAATGCGAGGCCTTTGCGGCATGAAATATTCAACAATAACTTTCTTTTTACTTGGCGGTGGAGTTTGTTCCACATGATTCAAGTTATTATTCATAACATGATCCATCAAAACAAGTACTGTCATGATGTTTTGATCACTCGTTCCCATTATATAAGGCATATCACTAGGAAAATCATCACAGTACCTATCACATTGTTTTTTGGCGTGTGTTCTTATATTTCCATCCATTAACTAAGAAAAATAATGTACAATTAGGGGGCTTGAATACTTAAATATTGAGCATAAAAAATGAAACTTTAAACATACGAGGATAAACTTGTAAAGGATAAGTATATCCTAACTTGTGATTCCCAATGTTTCAATCTAGGTTATCCTTGATCTATTTCTTAACTTATATTTTTGTGGGATTCTATTTGTTCTATTAATAATGGTTTGTACTAATATCATGAATTTACCAAATAATACCCCTCAATAGTATCAAACCAAGAGTGCAACAAGGCCCGTTGTCATGTACCATGATACCCTAAGTTAGTCCCAAAACGCATTGTCAGATTTTTCAATCCTAGTTAAATCTGTACTAGAGCTGCCTCTATCTGTTTGTATCTTGTAATGGATGTATTTTCTTGATAAATGACTTAATTTATACTTACCAAAATTTAGGTATTTTTTATTATAATTCATATTATTCTGAAGGTTCTTACTAATGTTCTATATTCCTAATCTCCAAAAATAACTAGACCATCCTCTCATACCAACTATAGTGACCCTAGCCATTTACATAATATATTACATGATTTTAAGCATAATTATACATCTGAGTACAAGCCAAATATCATGAATTCTAGTGTCTTTGAAGACTAGGTACGAAAAGTAAAAACACGAGACTAATTTTTTTATTTAGTCTTAAAATTGAGCTCTTAACTTACATTGTTCTAAAACATCTGCATAGGGTAGCCTGGAGAACACATGAAAAAAGGGATGAGCTAAAATCCCAATAAGGGAATAACCATAATAACAAATAATTAGCATAAGGAATAGAAGGCATGGCCTGATGATATAAAAAGGAATTTAACATATGGAACCTTAATAGATAAAAGTGGAATCATATAAAAACTTAGTCATAGAAATGTGGCAGTAATATAAAACATGACTTTATTACGAGTTAAGGCCTACCGCCAAGATCATTTCACATAGTAGCACAAGATATTGCTAACCGCCAAGACCATCACACATAACATATCACGAGACATAACTTTACACAATGAATTGGAGCACTATCAAGGTGAACCGATATTAAATTTTTAGGAATATTTTATCCACAAAAATAATCATACATAATCTATTTTACATAAACATAAGGGTTACCCATGGAAAGAATTGGGTACCACAGTTATGACATAAAGCATAAAAATGGGAGTATCATAAAAGTTTCCATAAAAGAAAGAAACTAAAATTTACATAGAAATTCATAAGGTAGAATATTATTGTATCATTATATTTTATATAAATTATAAGTGACAACATATAATAAATGTATTTAATAAAATTTAGCATTAAAACTTTTTTGTGCGGTTTTAAGGAAAATACTATAGAGATTTTAAAATAGAATAGTGAAAAAATACATTATAAAAAATGATAAGTGAACCATCAGGGTTTTAATAATAAAATTAATGATTTTATAAAGACAATGGTGTCTTAAAAAAGAATATTCAGTGCACTTGAAATTTGTTAAGAATTCAAGAAGTTCCCTTAAAACAGGTCTGCTTATCGGGAAGTATTGAGGAAGGAATCAATTAAAATAATGTATATACCCAAAAGATAATGATGAAAGGGTATTGATAAATTAATTCAAAACATTTACACAATATTTAAATGATTAAAATAAATATATAAGATAAATTAATTTTTGTAAAAGGATGATAAAGAAACCCGAAGGAATAAAAGAGGTTTTGGTAGAATCCCTTACTGATTATCAGCACGGTATCAGGTGTACTCAAGAGGGATTTGTGAGAGATAAAGTGGTTTCTCATAACTTATAAATCATGAAGTAATAATGGGGTAGGTGTGAAATCATACCCCATCATTAAGAGTTACACATAAAAGGGAATAACATAGAGGACAATCTTGAATAAAAGTGAAATATAGAGGATCCCCTACCTTAGGTCTCAAGGTGTTCTCCACTTATTATTAATGACTTGAATAATAAAATTAGGTTAATTAATAAATAATTATAGAATCTATTATATGTTTAAAATATTTATTATAACTTTTTTAAGTCCATTAATGACCTTTTTTGATGGTTTAAGTGGTTTAATTTCGCCGTTCGGGTTCATTTCTTTTCTTGGTTTTTATGATCGATTTACTTATTTTCATGAACGGATAAACATGTACGATGAAAGTGGTTGTCTAGAATTGATGTTATAAAACCTTAGTTAAAATCCATAAGATTACATGTTTTTAAATTTAATTTGGTTACTTGGAGTGAATTCAAATAATTATATAAAACTTTAGTGATAACCTTTTCGGTTAATTGGTGGTTTTTGGCCACAAAGAACATGTTTTGTTTTAAAAATCAATTACATGTGTAAAAAAAGATTAAAAACCATAGATGAGACATAATAAATATATTATGGCCTGGTTTGACCATGAAAATGGTTTCATTACCAGAATTGAATATGGTAATGGAAATTGAAAATCCATCGTCCTTGAATGTGGTAAATTAACACATCTCAGATGGTGTCTTTACTACAAAAATAAAAGAAGGATAAAGGAGATATGATAATAAATTATTCCATTATAATAAAAATAAATCTAGTACATTTAGGGTACTGGAGGTTTCATAACATTTTTATGAGGATAGGTAAGTATAGAAAAGTAAACAAAAGAACTTGAAAAAAATTAAAAGAACTGAAAAGTGGAATTTACCACTTGAATTAATCTTCCTTGAGAGCCTATTAATGGTCAAGGATTTGGTTTATTTAGGAGACCAAGGGAAAGAGGAAGTGGGGAGGGAGATTGGGGAGATATTTGGGCCGAATTTGGGGAAGGTACAAGGCTTGATTGGAGTGAAGAGATGTGGTAAAGAGGGGTGGTATTTGTAGTGGAGGAGAGGAGGGTTTCATAATATTATAATCATTAGTTTATTATTTTTTCCATAAGACAAGAAATAGTGTTAATTCCATGACCAAGATTAGTAATAAATTCATGTGAGTTTTATATTTGGATGCTTACATCACTTATGATTTCAGGAATAGTGGATTTAAATTATAATGTATCTACATGATAAATTAATGTATTTTACTATTCACCAAAAAATCAAGTATTTTAGAAAACCCCCAAAATCCACAATAACAATTTTTTGATGTGTAGAATCTAAAAATGAAATCAATTTTTCAAAAATAATTTTCAAAATATTATTAATTTATCCTTTAATTAAAATCATAATTTATTTAAAAAACAGTTTTAAAACATTTATTTACTTATTCCAAAATATAGGTACATCATACTTTCACTTTAATATCATTTATATACTATCATAAGTAAGGTTACTATTCACTAGGGTATATCACTATTCATAAGGGTAACATTACTATTCATAAGGGTATGTTACTATTGACCGAAAATTAAGTTTGTCTTATCGGATTCCAAACATCTTAATGATCGCAACTGTAAATATCATATTTTTGAAGTTCCAAACAAAGAAGTGTCAAAATTATGTTTAAAGGTCACATAGTACATAGTAGTTCATTGGGATGTGATTTCATGTGATTATATGACATAATCATAAGAAAGATATTTCCATTGAAAAACATTTGGTCGTTAGAGGTACCATTCAATATATGCTTTCAAATCATTAAATAAAACCATTTCATATCAATCCCTTGATGTTTCATGATTATTTTATCCATAATATAATATATATATAACTTATATAACAAAATTTCTCAAATGAAAACTCAAAAACACTTTAATACTACAACTTTAACTATTTACATAGCATATAACCTTTCTTGTTCTAGGAGTTAACTCTTGGATTAGGGAATTGACTCATATAATTCCCATTTTACCCACACATAATGAATTGTAATAATAAAAAATTAATTGATATATAACCTTCATTTACTCATAGAAACATCTTACCTTTACTTTAAGACATTCCAAAAGGTGTCTCTTTCTACTTTTATGATAAGAAGGAAATTTTGCCTTCTTTACTTTATTGTATCCACTACCCAAGATCTCAGAAAACTCTATCCATCTCTTATTTTCTAAGTCTGAGAGTTAGTTAAGGTGAAATTTATTAACTATATATCATGATAATTAATTAGGAATAATCATGATATATTATAATATTCTCATAATCCCATTTTGTTTCTCACAATCACCAACTTTTTCATCATGTTCAACATTGACATGGTCCCTTATTTTTATAGCCATTGACTAAAACCAAAAATCATAGCACGATAAACAATAATAATATTGGGAAACCACATGATATCTATCTTAATAAAACTTTATTTTGTTATCCTAAATATGTTCATATTATTCTTTCCCTTAATCTATGTTTTATAAAATCTATTTCCCAAGGATTCTATAAACATTACCCTCATACCAACTGTAAAGACCTCAACCCTTGTAGCCCAGAGTTGGTGGTTACTTTATTATTCTTGCACAAGATATAACGAATCACATCCTAAAGGAGTGAATAATTTAGTGGGCTATTCAATATAGATATATACTAGGATATCACATTATGATTAGAAACAAAAAATACAACATAGTATTTTCTTTTAATACACTATTATTCCCTTTAAGAAATCCCTATATAACAATCATAATAAACTTCCCAGCATCATGGGGAATGGAAACATAATAAAGGGGTGATATATAATGCTCAGTAAGGGCGTTTATATAATTTCATCTATCATGAATAAATGAGGCATAATAAATATATAAAGGTAAATAATATAAAACACATTATATTTAATTAGTAACTTAAACACGAAGAATAGTATGGAAGGAATAAATGATGATCAAATAATTCAATATAAATAATCACATGAGATGGAAAATTGTCCATGGATATTATAACTAATTGAAAAATTACATGGAAATCAATAAATAATCTCATAATGAAGGAATTCATAATTTTTGACATCATAAATTTCCCATCAAGGCCTTGTACCAAGACATCTTATATAAATGAGTAAAGACTCGACCAAATACACAAACTAGTTTTTCTCATGAAACCTACAGATGCATCAAGGGGTATAGAGGTCCCCAACCATCACTTACTAAGTCCAATGAATTACTCACATAAAATGGGTAGAAAATATTCAATATAAACATCCATAACATAAATTATCATAAAAACGTTAATACTTTCCCCAATAAATAAATATAATCATAGACCATCCAAAGTAACATGTAGATTGGTATCAAAATAGTACATATCCATTCAAACTGATAATAAATTATCTATATAAATAATGTGAATTGTATAATTTGATTATATTATTAGTCTAAGTCTCAATAAACAATGTTCACATAGATGAAAATATATAAAAATATCACTGGAAAATTTCTTGAGAAAAATACGCTTTTCATATTGAAATCAATTATTTAAAATCTAAAACTTTCTTTGTTATTAAAGAAAAATTTTTCTTTGAAAATAATAATAAAATATTTTAAAGTAATATTCATAAAAAATAGTGATAATGGTGGTGGGAAATTCTATTCATTTTGTATAAGTTAAAAATTATTCCTGTCACAGTATTGTAAAAAGGTTAAAGAAGTACCTCATTTAGAAAACGGTAAGAAAAAACATTTCAAACCATTTTTTTGAAAGTAAAAAATGGGTAAAATTTTCTTTATTAAATAATTTGGATAATTTTTAAAAAATTATTTAAAATAATATTAGAAAATAAGTATATGGAAGGAAAAGGGCTTTCGACCAATGACCAATATAAGGCTAGTTTTCTTAAAAACATTTTCTCAATCATTTTAAATACCATGAGAGGTAAATGGTACTATTACGTGGACATTTCATGAATAACCATATGGGAATATAACAGATTGGGTTTAATATATAAATATCAAATAATTACCCCAAGGTATAATTAAACATAAACAATTCTGAATAATGATGAGATTGTGAAATAAACCTTTACCACTTTGGTAACTTTTGAATAATAACTCCATGAAAGAAATGACTTCAAAAAAAAAATTTAAATACCATGAAGATAAATATATTCTTGATATGAAATATAAAAGGGGTATTATATACATAATATAAACTAAATAAGCGGGGAATATGGAATAGTTCTCATGGAAGTAAAAGCGAGATGAGAAACCCATACCTCCAATTTGACTTCCATAATTTGCATCTGAACCTCCTCTTATTTGGTAGAAGTCCCTTAGATATCTTCTTAAGGGATATAGGGTATGTCTTTTTGGTAGAAAAACACCTGAATAACTTGGATCTAGATTTCTAAATGATTAATGGATGTGGGTTATCTAAGCTATATTTCTCAAAGATGTGTCAGGAAGTGAATGAAGGGGTTCCCTTTTTATAATTGAGGTGAGGGGTAATTTTGGAATTTCATAAAAGATTAAATTATAATAAAGCCATTATCTTTCTTAAATGCCTCCAAAATTCCAGGAATTTAAATATAATATTATTTGGGGTTGAAATACCATCGATAAATAAAATTAGGACATGTTTATGTGGTGTTTTAAACCTTATCTTTTGGTTTAACCCCTTAGTTATCATACTTTAACATTAACCGCAATAACTCTTTTTTTTCAATAAAGGAATATAATTTTCCAAATAATTAAAATATATTATAAATTTAAAATGGAATGAAATTATCAACCATATATTATCCCCCTTATCCTAGTTCACGATTTAATTTATTTTTAAATAATTTTATAAAATATTATTTTGATAAATTATCGGTTTTCCGATTTTGGAACTATTTATTTCATTTGACTTGATAGATATAATGAGAAATTTAAAATTATAATATAAAACATTAAAACTACACTAATATGTTATAATAATCTTTAAAATTTAGGGAATATAATAACACATTAAAATTGTATTACTTTTAATAATTTTAAAATCATTTATTCTATTTTTTATTAGTTAAATAAATACTATGTTGGTGTTGCATAAAAATTTCAGGATTTTATATAATTACAAAAAATTATAAATAAATTTACATCAGGAAAATTATTCCATTAATCTCAATATAGAAATTTATTTTTATTTTTATCTTTTTTTCCCTTTGTGGACACAGAGTAGATATTTAAAACTAAGAGAGTAAGACTTTGTAACTTAATTTGCTTTAAATATTATATTGGTCATTTTAATAGATAAGTGTCCAATAAACAAATAAAATTTGATAAAAATGAAATAATCGTAAAATTTAATTTCTATATTAAGAATTCAGATGAGAAATTATGAACATATTACTTAGTTTTAACCTAGATTAGCCCGATTTTCTATTTACTAATGTGATAAATTTTACCACAGTTACTATTCATAATGTCTAAAAATAAAAGGGACCTTTCCTAAAAAAATGAACCTCTTTATTCAAAATATAGAATTTCTTTTATAAATTTTTACAATAGTTAGTGGTAGAAATTAATTTCAAAATAGGTGCACAAAACATGGTGAAAACCGCTTTTAGAAAAATAAGGGTTTTATGCATAAAATAAGATTTATTGTTATCCCATGCATAGTAAAAATATTTAATGAATATTAAAACATTTAGTTAAATATAAAATATATAAATTTCATTAAAATCATTCTCTAATAATGATAAATTTAATTTTTTAATTTAAAAACACATTCTGCGCATACAAATAGTTTTTTTGTGAAAAATTCCATTTATGTATAAAAATGTTTTTATACCAAAGTAAATAATAAAAGTGATTATAATAGACCTAATTTAATCATTAATAATATAATTGAAATTATTTTATTTTTAAATCATTTAAAAAATAGAACTCTATAATTTTTTGAAACAAATATACACTTTTTAGTAAAATTGGTATTTGTTACTATTGACTGAAAAATAATTTTTTTAGGAAAATACAAATAATTTACCCTAAGATAATTTTTATATTTTGATTTCAAAAATTTATTATTTTTATAAAATATTATATAAATATGTTTCATAATTTAATTACAATATTTCCCCAAAAAGATTACAAAAACATTTTAGAAGAAAACATATTTTTTAAGAATAAAATAACTTTACTAAAAATTTAGTAATCATTTTGATCATTAATAATTGAATTTGTATTGATTATGTATTATATATATATTTTATAATTTGGTTAATACTATTCATACGTGATAATTCAATGGCTAGGTTATAACGATTGTATTTAAATAGTAATATTTTATGGTTTGTTTAGGCTCGTTGTTGCTTGTTGTATACATTATCAAATGTAGTGTTCTTTTAGAATATTTTAGTGTTATAAGAACCATGGGTTTAAAACATAAAAATGGGGGGAATTAACCTCATATAAATAAATAATATTGAAATATACAAATGATCAACAATAAGATATAAATAACAATGATCCAAAATAATAATACAATGTATGAATAATGTTAGAAAAAATACACAATACCATATAGAATACCAAAAAAACTAATATAAAGTGACTCCATATTAAAACCCAAGATTCAATATAGTACTACCTAGATCAGTTACCAAACCCACAATAGAAACCTAGAAAATAATATATATATATATATATATATATATATATAGGGGTAAGCATAACATGTACACTCGGTAGGATCCTACCCAAGACCTCTCGTGAAAATGTGGAAGAGGTACACTAATAATCTTGTTAAAAAAAAGAAATAACCAGCACATACTAGGTAACATACCACCTAGTGTCACCAAGGATCCCTCAAAAAGTATTATATTATATTATATTAATAAAACATTAATAATATAATTATATACACCCTGAAGCCACTTCCAAACTTATTTCACTCTCTCACACCCCAACACCAAACATCATATTCTTGCCCCCTTTAGTATATAATGTGAGTTGGGTCATAACCCTACCAACCCAAACCTCTAATAGGGTCAAGTATTCTATGTTTTCCCCAAGATTTACATAACATAACCACAAATATACTTCAATACACTTCCACACCATCCTAATCATACAATATCCATTTCCACATCTCATGCCACATCCATCCACCATAGATCTCGTATAGTATGGTATAATAAACACAATGGAAATCAACCTTATTCCCTACTCCTATTATGAGTGACCCATAACATATATCACCATGTCATATTCAAAACCAATACATTATACCACACCTATTAGGGAGAGCGGGGATGAGGGGGTATCCAACCATATATCCTCACAAACATAGATGTTATGAAAATCACACAAAACCCAAAACATTTGGGAATTGGTAAGGTAATATTAATTGGGTGGGGTATGTAATTAAATAATAAAGAAATACATTATATATATACATATATACCACACATAAGCCCAACAAATATTTTTAAAACCAATTCAGCCCCATCATGACCTATAGCTATTCCCACACAACCATATTAATAGGCACTATCATCGCAACCATCTATAATGAAAACCACCCTCAAAAGACCACATGAAACAATCACAATAACCTTACGAGATTCCTATTTAAATACATCATTTAACCCTTCCTTACTTACTAGTTATCAACCACCTTAAGTTCATTATGTTGTTAAATTCTCATATTTAATGAAAAAATACTAATTTCTATTACCCACATTAACTTAAACAATTTCCATTTCATTAATGACAATTTATATTTCCAATATAGAACATTACCCAAAAAATTATAGCCATATTAATTTATTTTTACGTCATTACCAATCGTATTCTATACCACCATGAAACTATTAGTTATTCATATTTCCACCAACCCAACCATCACCCAAAACCACCAAATGATACTATATTTCTCATAAAAACAAGGGAACATAAACCTCGCTACAAAACCCATGCAAAAAAATCATCCAACATCAACTTACCACAAAAAAACTAGGATGAAAAACTTAAAATAATAACCAAAATACACTCTCTAACCATTACATTCCAACCAACATTTCCCCAATGTCCAACACATAATACATCCTAAAACCAAGTAGGTAAAAAATCCCCTCTAATCCTTAACATCCAAACAAAACACAACAAAAAATACAACTGATGTTAGTAAAACACAATCAAAACCCAATAACACACTCATATTTCAGGTATATTTTTAAGAATGATTTAAGTATTTCATAGGTATTTTCAAATAATAATTCCATGTATTTCAATGATTTAATAGAATCAAATAAATTTGAAGTAAAGATCCAAAATTAATGTTGATATTGGTTTTTAATGATTTATTTTATTAAATATTATTTCATAAAAGTTCATTTGATATTATTTTAAGTGCTTTGAAATTTAACGGACTTGTTAAAATATTATCAGGTGTGTACAAAAAAATCATCAGCTTTGGCTATATCTTAGATAAGGGCGCCACAAGTCACCTAGATTTTTCCAAGAGGACCCAATCGACCATAAAAATCCCAAGGGAAAGAATTCCCATGAGGATACATGGGGGCATCATGACCTTGAAGGGAATAGCTAAGATAAGACCCATTGAGTGCATAGGTGTGTGCTAATCAATCCCATGTGATTGTAAGAGGATAGGCTCATGGGAATAGGCCAATGTGCGAAAGTGGTATGAGTCATTGACACAAGTATGACATCACTATCCAGTTGGATCCACAAATTCATATTTAATAAAGAGAGCATCCACATTTTTTTGATGTGGGATGAAGTCCCATGTTACTATTCATTTTTAAAAATAATGACACCTTCCAATGTTATTCATTCCTTTTCTCACTCAGACACACAACATTACTACCACCACCACTCACCACTGTCATTATCTTCCACCATCCACTATTACTTCACCCCAATGCTACCCTATATAAACACTGAGATCTCCATCTAGACCTCATCTCCCTCTGTCACCACAAAGTATCTCTTTAGAATATGTCTCAACCCTTTTTCGACCCTCATGAAGCATATTTTGAGGATTAATCAATCCATGTGAAGGATAGATGAAATAAGATCTATCATTACAATGAATCATTTCCACCACCTACTTATTCCTTATTTACATGATGCACATCCATGTTTTTATGAACAAAATCAGGCACTGATAATGTGCAGTGATATCTGAAAAGATTACCCTATGTATTACTTCCACACTGTAAAAAATGGAAACCCCATTATTTATTGTTTATTTTTATATATTTAAATTGAAAATAATTTTTAAATTAGAATCCAAGTATTTTAAGATCTAGAAGATCCTCATGAATATTTAAGGAAAGGAACTCCCTATATATAAAAGGTAAAGGAGACAATGCTACTGGGGAATTGGAAAACTACTACTTGAGGAGGACACCACCGAGTCCATTTCATTATTCTTATTTGTTTTATTTATTTAAATTGTTTCTTTATTTTTTCATGTAATTTTAATTTAGTATTTATTTTATAAATATTAATTAATTAATTTTTTACAAAGTGTTATCACTAATCATTATTTCTCTTCTTCTTCTTTTATTTTTATTTAAGTTATTTCATGTGTTTGATTGTTTCTTGTTCTAATCCAATTATATTTTATATTTTTATTTTATTATTCTCTATATCTCTATCCCTCTTTCCTTATTTTATTTTTTCTATTATTTTATATGTTATTATTATTTCTTTATTATTTTTATTTTATTATTTTTATTTCTATTATATTCTTTCTCTCTTTACATAGTGACTTCTTACTCTAAAAATTGACGGGCAAAACAAAGGCTTAGCTCGATGGAGGTAAGTGTTGTTTCCATTAATTATATTCTTTAATTATAATTTTTTATTTATTTTTGTGGTGTGAAACAGTGAAGTGCAAGAGTATGGCGATTTCCTACCTTAACACTGACCAAAAATCAAATCAATTATTTTGTTAAAAAAATTTCCCTCCATTTTACGAAGCATAAGATCTTTATGCAATGAAGTCAATCCGTTTAGTGGATGAAACAAAATATGATATAGTTAGGCCTTGGAATTTTTAAAACTTTGGATTTAAGTGTGCCATCAACCTTGATAATAGGAGGGGGTGGAATTTAGTTTTCTATAGGCATTAAACATTTCAGAATCACTAAAAAAATAATATTAGTTTAAAAGTGATATTTCCTGATTAAACTATCAAACTAAATTTAGACACCAACAAGAAGAATGATGGAACCTATAAACAAAACCAAAATGGCCAAGTTCTTTATTTTCTAAACACATTTTTTCATTTCATGTTATTAATTAATTTAAATTCCATTACTTTAATAGAATAAATAAAAAAACAAAAAATAATTAGTATATGTGAATTAGATTATATATATAAAAAAATACGAAGCTCATTAAGTAATATTCCCTTGGTAGACCTCTTTTCTACATTAGAGAAATAAAATTTTCCCCATTCCCTATGACAAGCAGGCATCAAAACTGGAATAGTTATTGAAGAGCTAATCAATAGTTTATTTAATTTATCTAATTTCACATTGTAAAAAGTTTTTATTTCTTAGAAAAAACTCTATAAAAAATACTTTTCCCATAATGAATTTAAATTTACATTATTTTTCATGGGTTAAATATTCACTGGTATAATATAAATAAGAATAAGATACTGGTTATGATAATGTCCAAGTGCAAAAACATAGAGAAAGTATATAACAACTAACGAGCAAAGTAGAACTAGCATTTGAATATGTTAGTGAAATGATTGAGAAACTAGAACCTGAGAAAGAATTTGATGAATCTAAGGAGGAAGTTCCACTGGTCTTTCTGGATTTTTATAATTACATCCAAGAAGTTTTGGCCAAATATAGGGAATATAAATAGCCCAACAACTTGAAGAACTAGATCCAACACAACTATGATGGTATTGAGTGGATTCATGATAGGGAATACTTTCTTGCTAAGCTACATGTGGGAGATCAATAAAATTTGGAAAACTTATAGAATGAGTTAAGGTACAAAATGATCTCCATAGTCCTTAAAATTTAGAAGAGATAACACCATTTCACATCACTCTAGCCATGGAAGAGGAGGAATCCACCCAAGTGGTGTAATTAAAAGAAAATACGAAGGATTCAGACTGGATACCTCAACTTGAGACCATCCAACACCATGAGCCACCAAACATTAAAGAATAGATTGAAGCCGAACCAATTCAGGGAGTTGATCTTATATCAAAGTCTATTGAATTTAATTTTATTCAATTTAAATTAAGTATTAATTTTTAATTCTAGGAATTTTCATATTTGGAAAATCTTTGATATGTCATAGAAAAAGGTAAAGAGATATCACATGAAACTATTAAAGAACACATAGATCTCCTATATTTTAGTGAATGTGTATTTGAGGAAGAATATAAGGAATTTAATGTAGCTGAGTGTAAAGAAATCAACACATAGATTGCTCAATTGAAATGGGACAATTTAAATTTAAATTTAAATTATTTTCAATTAAAAATTACTTCTTACTTTCAATTTTATCATTAAATTAATGCACCACACATTGTGAAAGCACTAGAAAAGCAAGAAAAGGTTTAAAAAGTAACATCCAAGGAATAAGATGATAAATACTTCACCCTAACCCCACCATGCAAGCTATACTTAATTGTGATGGGGGAAGATCCGGTATAATATATCCATGTATTATTCCTCACCAATAATAAAAAAGTGGAAGATGAGAAAATCCACATGTAGTGGTCCAAATACAAGAAGATCCATCCACAATTAGATCATGGATAAAAAGGAGTACTACCTCTCTAGAAATAACAAAAATACCTCTCCCACATTGGGGATCATACCAAGATTTATCTTTCTTTTATATAAATTTAAATTTTATTCTAATAATTAGTTTATCATGAAACATACTCTCTCTATACATTTTTGTCATAAATGAAATTATATTTTTTCTTAATTGAGTAATTTATTTTATAGGTTCATGATAGAAAAAGGGACTCCGAAATAGTCAAGGTTAAAATATGAATAAGGTTCAATAGAAAAGGATTTCATTATAACATTTTTTATATTGAAAATCCATACATTTTGTTCAAAGATTTTTTTGAGCTTTAGACTGAAAAATTTCCAGGAAACAATTGAATTTATGCTTTACTTGACTTATATATAAGACATGAGTTTATCAGGAATCCTGTGATTCCATGTTTTAGATTTCAATGATAATAATATTGAATGATGAAAATGGATAATTTAATTAGTAGAGTGAATAACAAATATTGAAATAAGGTCTCATTATTTGAGGGAATTAGTTAATTCATGTAATGAAATTTCCCAATCATTTTTCATGATTTGACTTTTGGAAATTAACGTGAATTGATTTTTTATTATTATTCCTGCCAAGAGTGATTGTCCAAAATAATATGTCTCATTATTAGGATAATTTTTAGACCAAGTATATCCTATTTTATCTTGAGAATATTTCTTGAGTGATCTTGGTACATGTCACATACCAGAAATTACATTTTATCTTATCAAAAATATGACTGTACAAAACCATATTTTAAATGATTTAGGCATCTTTTGAAAATATCTTATCTTTTATACTTCCTTTATATTAAACTTTTTTTTGTCCATAGAGACTATGAATTCCCCTGATTGGAATTGGCCATTTTTCAAGAAATTTTTATCAATTTCTACCATCCTCTTAGAATTTTCCATGATATTTTAACTTTCAAGTGTGGGGGTTGGGTAATTTATGGTAAAAATGATACACAATAAGGGAAACGTGGGTGGGTGGGGGGGGTCTTACTATGGGCATTGAGAAAGGTTTTTGATTCATGAATTTAACTTTTATTGTTTTACCGTGAAACAAAATAAGTGAAAAATGCGGGTTATGCCTTGGAATAATAGAAAATAACTACGAATAGAATGATGATTTTTATATATATGTGATTTTGTGGTGGATGTGATTTTCATTCCAGGAATTACATTCCAAAAATAAAAAAAATTAAAAAATTACTTTGACAATGGAAAAAATTATAAAAGTAGAGACAAATTAAAGAAGGTTCACATAATTCATTATGATTAAATTATTAATGGCCTTACTTTGATATTGGGAAGTGGGAGTTTTCATAGTTTCAAGGGGATAATTTTATTAAGATTTCATGTTTTATCTTGCAATGTAATATAGAGAGAAACCTTATGCTTGAAAAATAATTTTTAAAAAATCCATTCTTACCAACCTTAACCCTCAGATTCATTTTTACCATTATTGTAAATCACTCATTATTTTATGTGTATTTTTTATATATAATGTTGAGAAAGTAATTCCTTTACAAGAATATAGATATGAAGAATTTTCTAATGATATGATCATAAATTTACTTTAATTGCATCACGAGAGATGCGTGAAAAGATTCAAGAGAGGTAGATCATTTTTTGACTTGTTTAATAATAACAAATTAAGGATCCCTGATGAATGGGTGTTAAAGTACCATAATTTTACTAAAGGGGTAAAGTAAAAAAATTAAATTGATTTTTTATTTCAAAATTGAGAGATTAAATTGACATTTTATGTGTATTTTTTAAATTTTGATTTGAAATTGATAATTAGTTAATTTAATTTTTTTTGGAATTTGGGTATTGGTTACATTAGTGACATATAGAATTCTATGTTGAAATTTAATGCCTGAAAAAAATTATAGTTTAAGTGTGGGGGTGTTTGACACACTCATATTTTAGGAATATTTTTAGGCATAATTTAAGGATTTAAATGGGATTTTCAATAAATAAGTCTAAGTATTAAAATATTTTAATAAAATATATGAAATTTTAAGTGAAGATTCAAATTAATGTGGATTTTTGTTTTTAATGATTTATTTTATTAAATACTATTACATGAAATTTTGGTTCATATTTTTTTAAGAGTTTTGAAATTTAAAAAACTTGTTTTAATATTTTCAGGAGTTAAAAAAAATAACCCTCATTGGCTATCCCTCAACCACAGGCCCCACTAGTCACCTAGCCTGGCCCAAGAGGACCTATCTGACCATATAGAGATTAAGGGGATGCCTTCCCAAGAAGAAACAAAGGGGAATAAGGCTTGTTCAATGCATATATTGGACAAGTTTCATTGATTATATGCCATGTGGTGGATAAGACCACATGGCTATGGGAGGAGAGGCTCATCAGCAAGGGGTGGTGCACGATGGTGGTCGGAGTCCTCCAACTCCAGTTTGATCTCAATGGCCAGTTGGAGCCGCATATTCATATTTAAGGGAGAGACCATGCTTCTTTTGATTCAATGTGGGAATAAATCCCACATTACTATTCATTTTTAAATAGAATGATTATGTCCCATGTTATTCATGCCTCTGCCTGCTCAGACACAATGATTCACTATTTCTTCTACTCACCACCTTTATTCTCAGCCTCTATACTCCACCAAATCACCCCAAGAACACCATGGAGGACAACCAGGATCTTGGTATTGAGCTCATCTTCTTCTATCACCACATGGGGAAACCTTGGATTATCTCTAAACCCTTTTTCCAAACCATATGAAGTATAATTCGAGGCTTTATTAGGCCTTTTGAAGGTCAGATGAAGAAAGCATCATCACTTCCATTCACTATTCTCTACTACCTACTTATTCTCTATTTACACATTGCATGAACATGTTTCCATGCACAGAATAATTCACTTATCCCATGGGATGCTATCATTAAGGCTTCCCCCATGGATTACTTCCACACTATGAAAAATAGAAACCCCACTATCTAAGGGGTATTTTTTTCTATTCAAATAGAGAACAATTTTTTAAATTAGTAAATGAGAATTTTAAGATCTAAAAGGTCCTCATGAAAAAAATAATACAAGGGACCCCCTTCCTATAAAAGGAGAAGGAGGCCATGCTACTAGGGTGTTGGACACCAGCCACCGGAAGAGAGAAATTACGAGCCCGCTACATTCTTTTTTTGATTTATTTAAATTTTAGATTTATTTTATTTTTTTTGTAATTTTAATTTAGTATTTATTTTATCAATATTAATTCATGTAGTTTTGAAAAGTTTATCTCCCACTATTCTTTCTCTTCTTTATATTCTTCTATTTTTTTATTTTAGTTATTTCATGTGTTTTATTTTTTGCATTCTCTTCTAATTCACTTTTATCTTTTTAATTTTTTACTATCTCTATCTCTATATCTATCTTCTTATTCATTTTTTCCATTATTTTATTCATTTTTATTCTTTATTTATTCATTTTATTTTATTCTTATTATTTATCTTATCTTATTTCACACTTTCCACCATGACCTATTACCCTAAAAAATGAGGGGGTAACCCAAGGCTTGGACTGGGGGATGTAAGTGGTCTTTAAATTCATTTTTCACTTTAATTATAATGTATAATTTATGTTTGTGGTGAGAAATTGCAAAGTGTATGAGTGAAGATTTTTCCCAACATGACAGTAACTCAAACCCACTTTTATTAATTTGTTATAAATACCCCCTTCTACTAAAAAAAGTTATTCATGTAATGAAGGTGAGTTGTTTAATGGATTAAACAAAATATGATGGAGTCATGTCCTGGAAGGTGTCACACTCTGGACTAAGACATGCCATAAAACTTGATTGTATGAAGAGGTAGAATTTAGTTTGTTCTAGGTATTCAATATTTTATAATCAATTAATAAAATAATTGTATTTTAAGAGTGATATTTCATGATTAAACTATTAAAATAAATTTAAACACCAACAAGGAGAATTATGGAACCCATAAAACAAACCACAAAGGCAAAGTTCTTTATTTTATAACCACATTCTATCATTGAATGTTAATTTAATTTTTTCCCTCTTTTATTTCATTTAAATTCCATTATTTTCATATAATAAATAAAAAATAAAAAAAATAAGTATCTTAGGTGAATTATTTTTTTATATATGTGAAAAAATGCGAATCTCCTTAGGTGAGATAAACCTAGTCAACTTTTTTGCTATATTAGGAAAATAAATTGAATTCAATACCCTATGATAGTCATGAATCACCCAAAAAAACACATCCACAATTAAATTTTTATCTTGATGAACATTCTCTTAATACCACTTACATGATAATGTTTAAAACAATTCATATTCACACATTTGATTCATTATCATCTTTATGTGATTAATTATTTTATGTTAATTGGTTTCAATAGCTCAATTTTAGATTAAAATCTGTTTCAATAATCAATGATCTTATTTTATCAATTGAATCAATAATAAATTCATTATCATGAAGAAATAACAAGAACCTAGTATACAAAATATGATTAATACCCCCTCTATTCAAATTTATTTTAATGTAGTTTATTATCTTATATTAATTAGATTATTATAATCCACCTGAAGTTACCATGGTTATGAAACATCAATAATTTACAAAAACTTGGGATATTTATCAAATCCTCTACCTATATAAGAATATTTTAAAGAATTAGTACAAAAAATGGATAAATCGAGGATCTAACACCACATAACTCCAAGTAATATTCTTTGAAACCTAAATACTTTAAACTATCATCAATACATGCCCAAAAATCAAACCAAATGTAGAAAAAATTTCCACACCAATCTCTAGAGTGTTAGAGAATGAGTTCAGAGATGCCTATATATATATGGGAATACATTGAATCAAGGATGATTTATCCCGTTGAATCTAGTGTTTAAGATACTCAAGGAGGGTGATTGGAGAGTAATGAGTGGGTTAATGATTGACTAGTGTTTGAAAGAAGATAATGGAAATGAATCAATGGAATCCAAGACCCTAAATTTATAGAGTAAGTGTATAATACCTCCACTGTGAAATAATGACTCCCAATACACCTACAATACCTCTAATCAATGAGAGATCCAAATTCCAAATGTTTGAAGTTCCAAATTTGAATCACTTAAAAAATTATTAAAAATATATTTTATTTTCATAAAACCCTACTAAATGAAATGAAATATGGCCTATTAGAATCCATGAAAACGACCATGATCACCCCCCATGTCACAAGAGAAAATATCTATCTATTTCATCTCACCAAACCCAATTCCATTGCATGGTGAGACCCAGATCACCATTTCCACTTACACCTCATGTGCTTAGCTTCAACTATACTCATTCCATCATACTTAGACAAATTAGGAAAATTATAGTGATTATTTTTTATAGGTGGCCTCATTTACAACCACACCTTTACTTTAACCATTTCACATCCTCCTATTTCACACATGGTGAATGCCCCAAGACTCTAGTAGAACAATTCCCTTAAACAGGGTGTAGAACATGTCCCTATTTCCAAAAGAGAAATTCTCATCGAAAAATTCCCTAAAAAATGGATGTTTAAGAGACTATGGTGAACCATAATAAAAATTATATAGACCCATATACTTTGGCATCAAAAAATCCCATCCCATGATTCCCTATGAGTTAAAACATCCTCCACCGTGGCCAATTACTTGATGTGGTGGACCCAATAAATGAAAAAACATTAACTCCCACCTCCGAAACAAATCTAATATCCCTCTAGGAACATCTAACACCTTGATATTATAAAGTAATATAGTGGGAATGTCTATTAGATTACATTAAATTATTCAGGTTACTCAAATATTATTATGTTATATGAGGAATAATATTGACCTTATCCATATGATGTGTTAAATAAATTTTTATACACTCATCTATCAAAGAGTTATATACCATATTATGGGAATAATTCCATAAATAATTAAAATAGTGAATATTGAAATTACTAATAGACCCAAAGTTTAGTGAAATATTATTTTTTTCACCCTAATAGATATTATGACTTTAAAAAGGGTTTATTATTTCAGTGGGAGAAAATTTTATAATAGTCCTTCTTAAATGTGTGTAAAACTTGATACCCTCCTAATGAAATATTTTATTATAGATAAATGAATCATCATCATCAATCTTGACTTTGAAATGAATAACATATAAATGATAATCTTATTGTAACAAATTTGTTAGACTGGTATAAAAACATAATAATTATTCTTATGTAAAATATATTTTTATATAACAGAGTAAACCCATCCTCAGTAACTAACTATATATGTAGTTAAACAAGTAGATACACATGCTTATATGAAGCTTGTAGTTTTCACAAATGTTTCATTAAATATTGTTTTGGTTGATAAATTCGTTTTAATTTTAGCATTAGAAGTGTTTTGACAACATAAAGAAATTCAGGAAATGTTTACATAATATTCTCAAAGTATTGTATATAGATAAACCCGATATATTATTATATGTTATGGTTTTTTGTTGATAACACAAGTGGATAAAAGATAAAATTATGGGAATAAATGCTATTTGGAGGGTTAAGAAATGTTTCTTTAAGTATCTAGCTATGGTCACTGAATCCTATAGTTTTTATTAACTAAATAAAATGTTTTTATAAGATGGGATTGTCTAAAATACCTTAAGTGGTTTAAAAAAATCCATGACATATCCACATCATGTACTTGTATATCAATGTCATGTTTAAGTATACCTTAAGATGGGTTGTCATTAATTGGTATCCAAGTCTTTATATCCATGTTATAAAATTCAATTCTTTAGTTTTGAATGGTCTATGTCACCAAGTGTATACTTTACAAATGATTGAAATATAAAGGAGTTCAAAATCAATGGGAAAAATAATAAATCTTTTATTTTTTATTCAAGTTATGAAGTAAAGTTCTACTATATCAATGGTTTTAATCTAAATTAATATATTAGGATCATATGGATCTAATTAAAATATGTGTATCTTCATCTAGTTTCTATTATTAGTTTGGATATTTTTTTACAAACAATGAGTTGTTATGAACAATATGAGATGATGAATTTAATACAGATGGTTTATTTTTGATCAAATTCAATAATATTTTTTTGAAGAATATAATGTTATATTCAAGGTAAAAGTACCAAAATATTTATTAAATATAATGTATCTGATCCCCCCACCTTTTTTTAATATTTTATGAAATAATTTTCATTTCCTAACAATACTCCAAACACATGGAACACCATATATGATATAAAAACAAAACCTTTTTTGAAATATTATTAATAAAAGTAAATAAGATATATCTACTAATACAATTTTTTTGTATCTTGATATAATATTATGTAAATAATAAAGTTTCTAAGAGTATAGTGGGAGTATTTTTAAACTTAAAAAATCTTAAAGTAATCAAATGAATAATTATTCTATCAAAGTGAATCTCACATAATTATCATCAATGTTTTAGGATATGTTGGTAAAATATTAATATAAATAGTTATATTATAACATCCCATTACTTGTTTCAAGTATCCCTAGACCGTATTTTTGATCTCCTTTGAGTCGAGTCTTGTTTTGGGGTTGTTCTTAGAAAATTTGAGAATATTTGGAATCATTTTGGGCATAGTGGGAACATGGTTTTCCCAAATCATGCACTCTCATTAAAAAATGTGAACCCCATGGGTAGTGGTTAATGGATGGTTGGCGCATGGTTTCCCAAAATGTGCACCCACCTAGGGGAAATCATACACACTTGGAAAGTAAGTCTAGTGGGGGAACATTATTAGGGTGAACGATTTGTTGAACCATGTGGCCCTCCCTAGGAAACTATGTGTGTGATTTTAATTTAATCTAAAAATTATTTAAACACAACAATTATCAACTTTTTTAAGCATCTGAACACCCCCATTCAGAAAAAAACTATTTTCTTGGCTTTAGATGCTCTCAAGAATTGATTTTGGATTCTCCAAACCCTTTCCGTAGTGGATCTAAGTGGTGATAATATTGTTCTATATCCTTTGTGTTAGTGTATATCATTTTTAGTTTATTCTAGTGTCTATATAGTGTTATATCATCACATATTTGATGGATATAAACTCCACTTAATTGTATCTAATCCTTTTCTTGATTCTACATCTGATTCATAGATCTTATTCACCTTTAATAGTGGTTTGTGTTCCTGTTGCGTTCATTGATCATTTGACTTCATGATTTAGTGGTTGGTGGTTATGTTTGAGATTTTCCATGAAACCTTAAACTGAATTATTTTTTGAAATACAATTAAATTGATTTATAAAAACATGATCTAAAGTGATTTTATTATGGAATTTTAAATGGAATGTCCTTTAAGAAAAAACCCCAACTCCAATTGAATTGGAATTTTGGGTATATTTTGAAAATGATAGAGTTGATGAAATGATTTGAGATTTGATTTGAGAAAATGGATTAAATTGAAATGATTAAACCTATGTTTGGTTTTGTATTGAAAAGGAATTAAATGATGAAAAACCCATGTTTTGTTTTTTGAAATTGAATTGGCCTGTTGAAACTGAAAATTGGATAAATGATTTGAAAATAATGATTGATTTAGAAGTATATGAATTGAAAATTTTTATTAACAGATTAGAAACCTGAGATCTTGGGTAGTTAGAGGGTTATTTTAGATAAAAATTCTAGGATCTTAATCCCAAGAAATATATTGATGATTAAAACTCTAACAAAAATCTAGTTCATCTTGAGTATATCTGATGGGATATTAATGAGCCTAATTCATCCTGATCCTAAGGGACATGTGCAAAAATGTTTATCCATGATCATTGATTTGAGAAGTGTGAGTATCATATATCTATAAAAAATTGTACATCAAATTAGATGAGTGTGGTGCTTGTTTTTATTGTTTTTATTATATATTCCACTGACTATAGAACTATTTTTTCATGCCAAAAGATTTATATAAATATTATTATATAAAATGTTTATTTAATCCTTATTTCAAATATATTTCCTTAATTTTGATATAAAAGCATGGTTTATTTTAAATATGAAAATGTATTTACATTCCCTATTTTATTTAAATTAAAAGAATTATTTGGTTTATTATTAGGTCATATGTTATAAAACACTTGGTGAGACCCTACTTGAATTTATATCTTACGCACTTCAATTTCTTTAGGGTGTTTTTAGGGTTTCTTATGCTAGATATGAGAAATGGGAATGTTACACTTGGAGGTGGTGGATGTTTTGGATCCTTTGTGTTTCATGTGATGGAGGTTACAGGTGGATATGTTGTCCACTTGTCATATGGGATGCTTGATTTTTATCTTTTCAGATACTAAATAGTTTTATGGTGTACTACATTGTGTTTTCTTATACTTTTTTGGTTTCTCATACTTTATCGCTTTGTAGTGTTGAGCATAATGAATTTTAATCATTTTTTCTCCCAATTTTTTTATAAAAATAGTTTTCTCTTTGATCATATATGATGTTAAGTGCTATTTTCCAACCCGTTGGGATCATGAACTCCCTTAATGATATTTTAGTGTTGGATTAGGAATCAAGGTACTTGAATATCATGTATAGTTCATGGAAAATTGGTATTATAAGTATAGATTGAGAATATTTACTTTATTTCAGTATAAAATTTGGGTTATCCTGGTATATAGGAGATAAAAGTTTCAGGAATTAGGTGGTAGTTATGAGTGAGTCCCTTTCCATTTCTCATCATGAAAAACCTGAAGTCACTATTGGTGGTTTAGGAAATGTTCCTTGAGGAATATTTTTATATGATTATAGTATTTTACCTAATTTTTATTTTGATAGGTTGAAATCTAAATATCTATATCTTATTTGATGGTATTGATATTCTCATAGCTCTTATTTGATTTGTTGACATGAGTAATATTTTGATGTCTTTAGTGTTGTCTATTATTGTTGTGAAACATCATGCATCTAAGAAGATGTTTGAATATGCTCTAAGAGGAAGCTTATGGTGAACTACATTGATCAGATTCCTCTATATACTAGAATTTGGTAGAGATTATTGTGTGTGTTATCCATGCTCTAGGATAGGCACCTTCACCCATTACTGTTCAAGCTCCAGTTGAGGAACCTTAAAGGGATGAATCTAAGAATTGTGCTCAAGGGTTTCTTCTCCAAAATCCACTAGTGTTCCTATGATATAATTATCTTCATGAGGCTAAGGATTAGTTAATAAAGATAGATATTCTATTTTTTCTTAGAAACTCCGGATTCGATTATGGTGAAATGTGTCACCTTCAAGTTAGAGGGACCTACTAGGAGATGGTGAGATTAAATTGTAACAACATAGAAGAATGAGGATTTAGAGTGAAAGGACTTTAGAATCATTTTTATTTATTACTTCTATCTATAATATATGTTGATAGCTAAGGCTATAAATTTTTTCAATCTCTATCAGGCTAATAAGATCATGAAAGAGTATGGGAACCTCTTTGTTGAGATTATGCATTTGGTACCTAAGATTGCATCGATTGAGAAGATAAAGACTCAATAGTTTGAAATGGTTCTTTGATTGGATATCCATTATTATATTTTCTTAACGAATCTCACTTCATATATTGACAAGTTGGATAGGTATTTGATGGTTGAAGTTGGCATGGATGGTAAGTCAGTGTTATAGGAGCTCCTTTTTCTTCAAGTGACACTTCTATGAGTTCCTTTAGGGGAATGAAGAAGTGTGATGAGTCTCATGCTGGATATTATTATAAGGGTTCTTTAAGATATCATTTAGTTACTTATAGTATCCATTTGACTTGTTTTTAGTGTAGTAAGGATAAGAATTCGAAAAAGGTTTTCACCGAGGAAACCAAAATCATTAGTTCCTACAAATGATAATGTCACTTATAGAAATTTAGTTATATATTTTATGATCCACATAGTGGAACATGATCATCAGCACCAAAAAGTACCATGGTTCAATCATATTATTCCTTAACAAAGGGGTTCCAATGACAAGTTTCTGAAATGAATATTCTTCATGCAGTTTATGAGTCTCTAGAGGAAGATGATACCAATCTAATGACGGAGAGAGGTTCCATCACTATAGCATCAACTTTAGTGAATTCTTTATTTGATACTAGTGAATTTTACTCATTTATATTGAATTTTATTGTGAACATTATAATTCATTATATGGATATTTTTTATTATTTGATGGATATTACTATGCCCCATAGAATTTAAAGAGAGTAGGGTCTTTGTTGTCCTCATTCTGTCTTATATTTATCATAGATTGAGTTTACATGGGATTTTTTTGTTCTTGAAATGAAAAATATTGATTTAATTTTTATGATGGATTGGAGCATTTAAAATAAGGTTCGAATTGACTACTATATTTAGAAGGCCTCTTCTACTATGCTTGATGAGGGGTGTTGTATCTTTCTAGGAGAATAAGACCTGAGGACAAGTAGATCTAGACCTTCTTAAAAAGATTTTACGAAATTAATATTAGTGTTTAATTTTTATATGGATTCATAATCTTTGACTGATGAACTCCATCTAGTTTTTATTAAGCTTTCTAATGTGTTTCCTTATGATTTATTTAGTTTTCCACTAGTAAGATAAGTATAAATTTCTACTGATTTAGTTTGTGGTACTCAACTGGTATCTATTCCTTCATAACATATGGAATAAGTTGAACTAAAAGAGTTAAATAATTAGTGGGATGATTAATTAGAGATTTTTTTATATGCCCATGTGTGTCACCTTGGTCAGTGCATGTTCTCTTTGCTATGAAAGTTGATAGAAGAATTATCTTTTGTTTTTATTACTAGAAACTCAATCGAGTTATGTTAATCAACACATATATGATAGAATAGTTTTATGATCTGTTCGACTAGTTAAAAGGGAAATTTTTTTTCTAGAATATTGATATTCAATTTGGCTATCACCTGTTGATAATAAAATAATATAATATTCAAAAAACGACCTTCTAGAGTAGTTATTTCTATTATGAGTACCTTGTCATTCCATTTCTATTTAATAAATTGTCCTAATGTTTTTATGGAATTGATGAACATGATATTCCATGAGAATATTGATATGTTACTCGTGGTCCTTGTGGTTGATATCCCAGTTTACTCTAAGTTTTAAGAGGATCATGTGCGTTATTCAAGAGCGATTTTGTAAATATTGATAAATCACCTACTTTATGCCAATATATAAAAATGGGATTTCAATATTAGTTATGTGTAGTTATTGGGACATGTGGACTTAGAACATAGTATCTCAGTTGATCCTAAGAAGGTGAAATCTATTATAACATGGGAGCAACCAAGTACTATTTTTGAGATTTAGAGTATCTTGGGTCAAGTGAGGTATTATTGCTAGTTTGTGAAGGATTTATCAAATTTGGCTTATTTTATAACCCCTATAACTTGGAAATGAGTAAAGTTAATTTTGGATGATAAAATATAGTGTTATTTTGTTTAAGTGAGGAAAAGTTTGAATTCTATACCGATGTTGACTATTCTTGAGGTAGGGTAGGTTAATGTGGCCTTTTTTGGTGCATCAAGTTTGGATTTGGGTTGTGTTCTTATTAGTGGAGATCACATGATATCATATGGATCTAGGAATCTCAATACACATGAGAAGAAATATCATACCTAGGAACGTTAACTTATATATATGATAGGGGGTTCCATAATTCCTAATGGACTATTCACCGAGGGATAATAAAGTTGTTTTATGATATTTGGAAATGATTTTGGTGCTCAAGTATGAGGTGGAACATCACTATCTTTGTTTCTCATTGTTATAATTATTAGTATGTTAAGGATGATAACCAAATACCTTCATTTTTTATTCATCCACTTCCAATACCGACTTGGAAGTCGGATGATATTTTTATGGACTTTTTGGTTGAGTTTCCACATACCCATAGAAAAAATAATGTGATATGGGTTGTGATTGATTTTCTGAGAAAATCAGACCACTTTATACCCATTCATGATACAACCAAAGTTGATGAATTGGTAAAAATATATCTAAAAGAGATTTTTTCAGTTGAACGGTGTTTGATCTGCAATAGTATCTGATAGAGATCCTATTTTTACCTTTGGTTTTGGGTGAGGCCTTTAGTTGGTGATGGGATCTCAAGTTCTTTTGAGTACAGATACTGTCTATAAATTGATGGATAGGCATAGAGAGCTATAAATATTCTATAGGATATGCTTTATTCTTGTGTCCTCAATTTTAGTAGAGAATGGGATAAGCATTTTGGACTAGTTGAGTCTTCTTATAACAATAGTTACTAGTCACTAATTATAATGGATCCTTTTGAGGCCCTGTATGGAAGGTTGTGTAAATATCTATTGTGTTGGTAAATAATTGTTGATACTTCCACTGTTGGACCAAGTTTAATCCAATAGATCAGAGTGAATATTCATTTTATTCATTAAATAATATTGATAGTGGATATATAGTATAAATCCTATGTGGATCATTTTCATAGACCATTGTATTCATTTGTTGTCGACATAGTGTTCTTGAGAGTTCCACCTCAGTTGGATCACCAACAACTTGGGAAGAAAGGGAAGTTTGATCGTCAATTTTGGGTCTATTTCGTGTTTTTGATCGAGTATGGAATGTAGATAATTGTTTATAACTTCCACTATATTTGACATTGATACAAACTGTGTTCCATGTATCTTAGCTACAGAAGTACCTTTATGACCATTATCATGTCTTTATTTGGGTGGATCTTGATGTTGATCCTAATTTATCCATGACTGAGAATCTATTCAAGTTTTTTTATTCTATGAAAAAGGTACTTCATGGGAGGAATATACCTTTGGCCTTTGTTCTATGGAATCATGGTTCTATTTGTCAAGAGGCTTGGGAGCATGAGGAACTGATGAGAGAGAAGTGACCTCATCTATTTGAATTGGAAACTTCTTGACAAGATTCCTGGGTATAGAATGTATTTTATAGTGGGGAGATTGTAACATATTATTACTTTTTTCTGGTATTCAAAGACCCTTATTTTGATATCCTTTGATTCAAGTCTTCTTTAGGGTCATTCTAGGATATTTTTATAATTTTTGTAATATTTTTGGGTTGTGCATGGTTGACACATGTTTTTCCCAAACAGTGTGCCCACAGTGAAAACTGTGCACCCTCTAGGCAGGGGAGAATTCATAGTTTCCCAAAAAATATGATTTCTTTTTGTAAAACCAGGATTTTAATTGATTGAAACCCTAAATTTACCATGTAATTGAAACCCTAATTTTTTTTAAATATTTTTAAATTTATTTATAAAATCAGTATTTTAATTGATTGGATTATGGAATTTGAAATGGAATGGATTTTTGAAAAAACCCTCAATTCTAATGGAGTTGGAATTTGGGGTGTATTTTGAAAATGATGGAATTTAATAAATGATTTTAGATTTAATTTGAGAAATGGACTAAATTTAAATAATTAAAACATATGTTTTTTTTCATTTTAAAGGTATAAAATGATGAAAAACCTATGTTTTTGTTTTTGAAATTGAATTGGAATAATGAAACTGAAAATTGGCCAATTGAATTATAAAATATGATTGATTTGAAAGGAGATGATTTTCCTCATTTATTGATTGATTGAGAACATGTAATCTTGGGTAGTTAGTGGGTTATTTGGGAGAAGAATTCTAGCATCATGATCCCCTAGTAATGGATTGATGTTTACAACTCTAACAAAAAATCTAGTTTAACATGATTATCTCCAATGGGATATCGATGAGTCATATTTTTCCAGACCCTAAGGGATGTGTGTACACATGTTTTTTTTGTGATCCCTGATATGAGAAGTGTGAGGATCATATTTATAGAAACTAAAATATTTCATGTAAAATACACATAGTGCTTGTAGTGATTTTCTGAATATATATTCCATTGATTAGAGAATAGTTTTATTCATGTAAAATTTTTTATATAAATCCATTTATATAAAATGTTTATTTAAGAATTGTTTGAAATGTTTTCCATCATTTTGAAATAAAATAATTTTTATTTTAAACAATCAAATATATTTCCATGCATTTTGTATTTAAATTGAAAAAATTATTTTGTTTATTATTATCGAATCTGTTATGGAACACTTGGAGAGACCCTAATGATCTTTATATCTTACATCCTACCTTTTCCTTCAGGTATCTGTAGACTTTCTTATTCTTGGAAAAAAGGTAAAGTGCCAAATGGAGGTGGTGTATGCTCTTGATCCTTTGGGATTGGAGTGATGAAGATGACTATTAGAGATGTCACCACTTGTTTCATGGGATTATTGAGTTTTATGTTTTTAGATATGGAGTATTTTGAGGATGTATTGCTTTGGATTTTCTTATACTTCTTAGGTTTATGGTACTTTCTTCCTTTGGAGTGTTTAGGATACTAACTTATAATCTTTTAACTTCCACTTTTTGAGGAAGAAACATTCCCTCTTTGATTGTGTATGATGCCAGGCGCTAGTTTCCAACTCATGGGGATCAAGAGTTCTCTTCAGTCTATGTCAGTTTCAGCTTGGGTATCAAGGTATTAGGGTATTTGGGATATTTTTTGACATATATTAGTTATCAATATAAGTCAAGGAAACGTTTGGTGGAAATTATTTGAGAATGGTGATAATGATGAACTTAAAAAGAGTTATAAGTATAAAAAAATAGTTATTGGCATTATAACATTGGTTGTTTTGAAGTTAATAATTTTGAATACATTTTTCAATGAATGGAATAATAATAATACAATTCTTAAATCACAAAATTATTCAAAATTGATAGATTCATAAACATTACTCCCAAAATATTAAAGTGGGAGTGTTTTATCAGATGGTAACATTGGAATGTTGTAGAAATTACATAGAGATGTGATGAGATTAAAAAACCCCTAAAAGTGTAGGAAACATAAGGTTACTTTATAAGTATATCATATATGATATATTAGACAGAAATTTATGTTTGTTTTTGCCAAAAATATTAATGGATATTGATAATAATAAATGTATCATGTTATACAAATGGAAATATTTAAATTTAGATTCTTTCATGATGGTTAAATATATATATCTAGAAATTAAATGATAATTGACAATTAAAAGTATGTCTTTGAGTGTTATCTAATCAATGGTCTCCATATATTAAATTGGTTGTGATGAAATTTTATGTATAAAATGGGTATGATTCATATTTCAATATATCGAATATACTCATGTGGTCCAAAACGAGTTTTGTGCATCGAATGGAACATGAAGTATACCCGATAGTGAGTTATACACTATGTCTATGGTATAATAAGGTTACATGATTTAAATTTATAGTCCCCAATATCTATGTTTGGATAGATACATAGCAATATAACATTGATACATTGATACTATTATTACACAAAACCATAAGATTTTCTATGTCGGGGGGGGGGGGGGGGGGGTGAATTGGGTGTGTTAGTGATTATTCCATCAAATGGAGATTAACCAAGATGGGATTTTCATGTCATATGAAGAGTGTGGGACCAGATCCCTTGATCAAGATAGAATTAGTAAGTGTATATTAATACCTATATAGTATATATAATGTTCTTATATATTATTTTGAGGGGCATGTGATGTGTAAATCCATAACGGTCAATAACATATAATGTATTCATTGGCAAGGTAAGGATATACTCAGAGAATCAAGAATGTATGGGTTGGACAAATGGGATTTACATACTCTATGTCCCATAAATAATTGATGTCTTAAACAAAGTTATCATATTAAAATGTACGCAGGCATATAATTTAGTTGGTGGACATTGGTAAAGGTATACATGTGTTAGATAGATATTACCCCAAATCCATTTATAGCATGAGTATCATTGATGATTTTTATGGACACTTCTTCCTTACATTTATAGATTTAAATATTTATGTTTATTTTCAAAGATATAAACTACCTTCCATTTACACATTTTGGAAGACTCAATGGGGATTTATTTTAATTCAAATTGTTACTCAAAAAATAATTTAGAGTTTTATCTAAAAGGTTTCTTAATATTCATTCATAAGGAATTACATTTTATTTTATACAAGGTAAAGTTTATGATAGAATTCTAAAGGTTTTTTTAGGATATCATAATTTTTTTTGATATTATTTGAAAATTGATTTTATATGATACAATTTAAGGTGAAATGGAAAAAAATTTAGGCTTTAGTGTGTATGGGATATTGTCGGAGATATGTCACAATGCCTTATATTCATATGATGAGTTTTTTCCCATATGATATGGTATAATGTAGTTATATCATTGGTTATGATATATATTAATGTAACTCTAATTATATTGTTAATTTATTCCATATTATATATTAATATTGTAATGCATTGATATATATGAATTTTCTAAGTTAGTTCATTATAATTTTCACTGACAATAGATATCGTTAATATAATGAATAAAGATCATAATACATTCATATCACGATTTCATGTTTTTTCATGGGTTATTTAGGTTTTTTAACTACATAAATTAACTCATAGATGTTTTTTAATATATAAATTAATACTTGATCACTTGGGGAGTGTCCTCATGGACCTATAAAAGGAGGTTGTTCCATGAGAATATTTTTTTTCATGATAAACCATGTTTTTATTGAATAGTTTGTTGATAATTATTATAAAATTTCCAAAAATTGAGATTAATTTTAAGATTTAAAGGAAATATGTGTTTTTGAGATTCAATTTGACAATTCTAGTAAATTTTTATTTTTTAATTTTAATTTCACACAATTAATTTTATCATAACATAATCTATGTGTTGAATTTGACTAAAACTTTTATTGATATGTTCTATAACTATTTATCTGTATTATTTCATGACACCATGCAAGATCAATCCCAACATTAAAGGGAATAAATTGGGAATTAAAGCATAGCTATTTTGGATTTAACATATTAAAAATTTTCTCACAATTTGGGCCATAATTTAATTATTTAATATTGGATTCTGATTAAATTTTAAAGGAGGGTAGAGGAATTATTTTTTAGTATTTAATTAAAGAGGAAAAGATGATTCCAATGGGAAATCAATTGAAAATTAATGTAATATTCTATTATGGTTTTCATATATTCCTGAACCCCATTTTTAATCATTCTTGGTTGGGTTTCATTTGGGGGTTTTTTGAAAGAAAATTTTAAAATGTTGAAAATTTCTAGGTTGCGCATGGTTGGTGCACGATTTTCCCAAACTATGCACCCTCTCAATGAAAACCAAGCTAACCCAAGCAGCGGGGGTTTTCATGGTTGGTGCAGGGTTTGAAAAGCCATGCACCCACATAGGAGAAACTATAGAGTCCATTCAAAATAGGTTCATGGTTTGGTTTAACCATGCTACCCTTCCTAGGAAACCATGCGTACAAGTTTTATTAATCCGAACATAAGTTTGAAAATCCTAAAAACTTTATTTTTTTGTCCCCAATGAACCTGTACAACACCAAACTGATTTATCCTTCCAAGAGAGATCCAAAGTGCCATTCTTGGCCCCTTGGTACCCTATAGAAAGTAGATTGAAGCTTGGAAAATAGAAATTAATCCTCTCCCAATTAGATTCATCTTCTTATTCTCTACCCCCACCTTCTTTCTTTTCCTCCCTTGGATTTTTTAGATCCCTTTATTTATGAGAGGATCTAATACCATCTATTTTGGGATCTTAAAACTATATTTAATTCTAGATTTTCATTTTCATCATTCTTAGTTGGTAAATCAAAATTAGGGTTTGGAGTTTCAATATCTAGTGATTATCAGGTAAGTGGTTCTGTTGTGATGCCCAATTTTTATTAACCCTAAATTGATTGATTTAAATTTAAATATTGATTTAAATTCAATTACTATTGTAAATGAAATGTTTTTCAACTAATTTACTAGAAACTCAATTCCATTGAATTGGGGTGTGATTTTTAAATTGATGGAAAATTGTGGTTATTTAAATTGTTGAATTGATTGTAAATTTTTTAATTAAAATTTTGAATTTAATTGTGGGAATTTAATTTTGAAATTGAATTGTGAATTGATTTCAAAATCTTATTTGGGAAAATTTATTAAAATGGTTTTTATAAAAACCTTTGGCCTTTATCTTAGAAAAAAGAATGTTTTGATTAAAAACCCATTTTTGTTTTTTAAATGGGAAATTGGTATTTTTGAAATGGGATAATGTCATTTAATTATATTTTAAGGTTTCTTAAAATAAATTTATCATCATTGATTTATACTATAGCACATGAAACGCTAGATTGTTAGTGATTTATTTGTGAAAAACTTGCTAGGTTGGGAATTACCTAGAACTAGATTTATGTTTTAAAACACTAAAAAACACTTTTTATAACATCTTAATCCTCCTTAGGACAAAGATGAGTCCTGTATTTCTAGTGTTGAGGGACATGTGTATGGATTTCCGTTATTATCACTTGATCATGTGGAGATCACATAACCTGTAACAATTGTACCACTTGGTAGATGACCATGTTACTCCATTGTTTATATATGAGATATAAATGTATACCAATGTTTGTGAACTTTTTTACATGCCTTATGAATTTATATAAACTATTCTATATAAAATATTTTAATAATCCATTTGTTTCGAAATATTCCATCTACTGAAATGTGAATATTTTTTTAAATTCTTTCCATCATTTGGAATGTAAATAATGATTTGTTTAAATATGATTTTAAAATTCCAAGCCTGTTTGTTTAAAATTGAAAGCTATTTATTTTTTTAATTAAATTCTGGAATCAATTATATAATCTTTGGTGAGACCCTATAGGGATTTTATCTCACACCATACCAGTGCCCCCAGGTGTTTTAGATTATCTGCTACCTAGTTTGAGAAAGGGTAAATCGCCACTTGGAGGTGGTTCTTATTATTGATCCATGGACTTGGAGAGCTATGTCTTTTGGGAATTAGGTTATTTTCCCATTTTTATGGTACTTTTCAATAGTACATTCGGTTGTTATACCTGTTTGACTACTAGTAAACTTCTCAATATAGATTTTATCTTGTATACATAATGTCTTGTTTATATTTCTTCTACAATGTTTTGGAAAAAATTATTCCCACCTTAATTTTGTATGATTTGAAGTGCTAGTTGAGAAACCATGGGGATCAGAAATGCCATTCGGCCCATGTCAGGATAAGACCAGTTATTGGGTTACTAGGGTACCCAGGCTGGTTCATGCCAGAGTGATATCAAAGGAATGTTGAGCTTATTTTTTTGATGTTCGTATACATTTGTGTAATCTTGTTTGGACTTTTGAGGTAACTTCAATTGATTTCCTAGATATATATCACTATAATAAACCATAATTCATCGAGGGATGGTTTTGGAAATAACTCTTGAGGATTAATTCTATTATTTTCCAAGATTTTGATTTAGATATGTTAAAATATTGATCTATCTTATCTATCTATTGGGAGTAATTTCCCTTGTTTCTCTATTTTAATGTTAATTTGATGTCTTATTTATTGTTTTATGATGTTATGTAGAATCATCCCTTCAAGAATATGCATGAATCAGATCCAGGAGGAAGATATTGCTTAATCTTAGTGAGAAAATCCTATTATGGTCCTAAATCTAGTTGAGGTTATTATGCGTACTGTCTAAGCTCTGGGATAGGCACCACCACTAGTTTCTATATAGTATCTACATATGGAACCTAAAAGGCATAATCATCAAAATTATTCTCAGGAATTCCTTTACCATAAGACAATGACATTCAAGGGATCAAATGATGTTAAAGAGGTTGAGAATGATGGAATGTTTTTTTGAGTTCTTAGAGACACCTAATGAAATCATGGTAATGTATTCCACCTTCAAGATTGAAGGACTGAGTAGGAGATAGTGGGACATGAAGGTGATATAATAGAATCAACAGGGATTAGAGTGTAAAGACTTAAAAGTTATTTTCACTGGCTAGTTACCTTTAAAGACGATGTTTTTTTCCATGGATATGGATTTTTTCAAACTCAATAAGGGTGACTGGAAAGTAATGTAGTATGAAAACCATTTAGGTGAGCTAGTGAAAATTTCACCTAAGATACTATCAAATGAGAAGATGAAAGATCAAAAGTTTGAGTTGGGACTTTGATCTAATATTCAATCTCATATTTTCTTACTGAAGCTTCCCTCTTATATTGATGTGCTGGATAGAGTGTTGATGGTTGGAATGGACCCATCTAGTAAGTTATGGTTTTTTGGGGTTTTTCTATCCTAGTGGGATTACATGTTCCTTCAAAGTAAATCATAATTGTGATAGTTCTCATGGTGGTTCATGATAACAAGGTTTTTCTCCACCTCCTGTAATTCCACGAATAGGTCCTTTAATTTTCTATTGTGTGGAAAGTTGAGGCATTCAAAGAGTGTTTTTACTAAGGAACCAAATATATATGGCTTCTACAGATGCTCCAGTAACCTAAAAAAGTTCTTCTATCTCTATTACTCTGTGTTTAGTAGCATGGTATCATCAACACCTTCTATAACTATGGGGAAATTAGATGCTTCATGTATAAAAGTTTTACAGCCACATGCATCAAGAACTAAGATTCTTCATGCAGTGGAAGAGTCACCATAGGAAGCGTATACATTTCCAAAAACTATAATTATTTACATACCTATAGTTTCATCATTAGAGACTTCTTTATTCGATACTAGTGTATACCATTCATTCATTTCAACCTGTATTTTAATCTTCTAAATATTTCTACAAAAAATTTATCTTATGTAATTGATATCGCTACACCCCTTTGTATGAAGAGAGGGAAGGGTCTCTATAGTCCCACTTGTGTTTTCTCTCTATCATATGATGATATTTCATGGAATTTTCTGGCTCTGAACATGAAACTGCTTGATGTAATTTTTGGTATGGATTGGATCATCTCTAATAAATCACAAATTGAATTTTATCATTGACATGTCTCATTAACTACACCCGGTGGTGTGTGTCATGACTTCTAAGGAGAGTGATACCCAAGGCTGAGTATAGTCATACCATCTTATCCAGAGTGGGGGAAAGTCATATATGTGTGTTTTTTAATCTATAATGAGAATCTTTTAGCAGTGATCTCCCTCAATTGTCATCAAGTTCCCCAATATGTTTCCTTCTGACTTCTTTAGTTTTCAACCGATAATGGAGGTTGAGTTTTCTATTGATTTAGTGTTTGGTAGTAAACTAGTTTTTATTCCCTCTTACCACATTTAACCAGCTAAAATGAAGAGCTTAAGTCTTAGTTGGATGGTCTTTTAGATAAAGTCTTTATATGCCGAAGTGTGCCACCTTGGGTGGTGCCTGTTATCTTTCCTAAGGATGTTTATGGTTCACTCCACCTCTATGTTGAATATATAGAACTCAATCAATTTATAATAAAGAAAAATTATCAACTTCCAAATATTGATGATTTTTTTGATCAGTTGATAGGGGAAAAGTGGTTATTTATGATTGACCATCGATCTGGTTACAATCAGTTGAGAAAAAAATAATCTAACATCCAAAAAACCTCTTTTTGGAGCAGGTATAACAATTATGAGTACCTTTACATGCCCTTTATACTAAACAATGGTCCTCTAGTATTTATGACTTTTATGGATATAATTTTAAATTAGTATCTTGATACCTTCGTTGTAGTCTTTACATATGACATCCATGTTTACACTAGATCCGAGGAGGATCATGTGCATCATTTGAGAGCAGTTTTGGAATTGTTGAGAAATCACCGAATTTATGCCATCCTTTTGAAATGTGATTTTTGGATTTGGGATGTGAGGTTCTTAGAACATGTGGTGTAAAAACATGGTATTTCAGTTATCCTACAAAGGTGAGGGCCATTATGACATGGTAGAAAATAAAAAATGTCTTCAAGATTCATAGATTATTTGGATTAGTTGCTTATTATATCCAATTTGTAAAGGAATTCTGAAATTTGGCTTCTTTGAAGACTAATCTAACTCATAAGGGATAAAATATTTCATGGGAAGATATGTTTCATAATTCATTTGTTGAGCGGAAATGTCTTTTGACTACTACACCGGTGTTGACTCTCCTAGAGGCCGGGCATGGCTATGTGGTCTTCTGGGATGCATTAGGTTCTTGTTTGGGAAGGTGATATTTTATTTGCTTATGGATATCGTGATCTTAGGCCACATGTGAATAATTATATAATCTGTGACTGTGAACTTTCATCTGTGATGCATTCTCTAAATATTCAGTAGAATTAACTTTATTAATAAGGGTTTACTGTGTTTTCATACAACAAGAGATTAAGTGATATCTTCTCTAAAAAATATTTGAATCTCTACTAGAGGCATTGGGTGGAATACCTAAAATCATTTGATTTTGAAATCACCTATACACTAGGGAAAGAAAATGTAATAGTATATTCTTTTATTAAGAAACTTCTAACCCATGCAGTGAAAGAATTTTTGGAAAAGTGTAGCTCGATGGATCTGTTTTCATAGTTCCATATTAGGGTCCAAGAATCAAGGATCTTGGTTTCTTTGTATAATTTTCAGTTGACCTCCACTCTTCTAAAGATGATTCTTAAGGATCAAAAGCTTGATGATGAGTTCCATAGAATTAGAGACTCTATTTATGGTCATAGACTGTTCCTGATTGGTCATTCTCCACTAAGGGCATTATATGCCATCAGAATAATTTTTTTTCTGTTAGTGGTAAGGAAATATGTGATGAGTAATTTACATAATTACTAATGTCTTGTGCACCTTGGAATGATAAAGATGTTATATGACATGTGGTGGAAGCTCTGTTGGCCAGGTATGAGATATGACATTGCTAAATTTATCTCTCATTATTACACATGCCAACAGGTCATTAATGAGCACAAAAAAACTTTGGGTTTGCTTCATCCACTTCTAATAATAACTAGGAAGTTGGATAAGATCTCAATGGATATTGTGGTTATATTTCAATGTATATAGAGATAGATAAATTTTATATGGTTTGTGATCGATATGTTGAAGAAATCATCTCACCTTACAACCATTCCTGATAGAAATTTTTTTGAGGAGTTGGGAAATATCTATGTGAATAAGAATGTTAATTTTCATGGAGTTATATCTCATATAGTCTATGATATGGATCCTTAGTTCACTTATCATTTTTTCAGATGCCATTAAGAGGCACTAAGATCACATGTTCATTTGATTATGGCATTCCATCCAAAGTAGGATGGCCAGACAGAAAGATCTATAAAAATTCTTAAGGATATTTTTTGTTCTTGTGTTCTCAACTTTGGTGGGGTTTGGGACGACCACTTGGTGCTGGTTATGTTTGATTATAACAATAGGAACCCATTATTGATCAGTATGGTTCCTTTTGAGGCCTAGTATGGTTAGCCTTGTACATCTCCATTGTGTTGGTCATAAATTGGTGATAGTTCCATGGTTGGATCGTGTTTGGTTCAAGAGATGACAACAAAGATTTAGTTGAGTCATCAGAGAATAATGATGAAATATAATAGTTATAAGTATTAAACTGAGCGTTACTATAGACCATTGTAATTCATAGTCGGTGACCAGGTATTCTGGAAAGTTTTACCTAGGTTGGGTCATCAATGACTTGGGAGGTAAGGGAATATTTCTACTCATTTTGCAGGACCTTTTGAAGTTGTGGAGTAGGTGGAAAAAGTGGATTATTGGTTAGAACTTCCACTATATCTGATGAACATGCATAACTTATTTTATGTATCTCAGCTACTAAAGTATTGATCTAATCCATATCATGTTCTGTGATACAATGATCTTACGGTTGAAACTGATTTATTCATGACTGAATGGCCAGTTAGGATAGTAGATTCCGAAACCAATATACTTCATGGGAGGAAGATACCTTTGGTTCGAGTTCTATAGAAGCACAATTATGATAATCATGAGATGTAGGATAGGGAGACATTGATGAGAGAGTAGTGACCCCAACATTTTAGCATGGAATCTTCTAATTAAGCTATCTAGGAACAAATAGTTTTTATAGTGGGGAGGTTGTAGCATCCTATTACTATATTCATGTATTCCTAAACACATGTTTTTAATTATTCTTGGTTGGGTTTCATTTGTGGTCACTTCCGGAGAAATTTTAGAAATATTGAATATTTTAGGGCTGTTTATGGTTAGCACATAGTTTTCCCAAAACATGCACCCTCTCAAAGAAAACCTTCAAAACCTAGGTAATGGAGTTTTGTATAATGGGTGAATGGTTTAAAAAACCGTGTGAACACTTAGGAGAAACTGTGAAGACCATTCAATGTATATACATTAATAGGGTGCACGATTTGTTCTAACTATGTGACCTTTCCCAAGAAACCATGCTTTCAGGTCTTTATCCAAACATAAGTTGAAAAATCTTAAAACCCCACTTTAAGGTCACTAGAATACCTTTACGACCCCAAAATTATTTCTCCTTCCAATAGATCTCCCATGAATATTTTTTGGCCACTTGGAACCCTCTCATAAGCATATCTATTCTTGGAGAATGGTGGTCGATACCCTTCTGATTAGTTTCCTCTTCCAGTTCTCTATCTTCCCATCTCTTTCGTTTCCTCCCAAGGGGTTTTTCGATCTCTTTTTTTATTAGAGGATCTAATACCCTATGTTTTGGGATATTAAACCTAGGATTAATTGTATATTTCCAATTTCATTGTTCTCCATTAGAAAATCCTGATTTGGGTTTGGAGTTTGGAGATCTTGTGATTCTAGGGTAGGAGGTTCTGTTGTGATGTCCACTATTTATTAACAATAAATTACTTGGTTTAAATTCAAATTTTGATTGAAAATAAATAACTATTATAATTGAAATTTCTTTCTATTCAATGATTAAAAACCCAATTAAATTGAATTAGGGTATTTTGAAATTTAATTTTGGCATTAGGTTGGAAAATATCCAAAATCCATTGAATTAGGGTGTGATTGTGAAATTGATGGAAAATTATAGAGATTTAAATTATTGAATTTAAATTGTGAACTTGATAGAAATAGTTTCAATTGAATTGTTGAATTTAATTATGATAGTTGAATCATGAAATTGATTTTGTTAATTGATTTAAAATTCTTATTTTGTAAAAAGGATTTAAATGGTTTTGATAAAAATCTTTGCGTTTTATCTTGGAAAAAGGAATGTTATGATTAAAACCCTATTTTGTTTTTTTAAATGGAAAACATTCATTTATGAAATGGGAGAATGAGATTTTATTTTATTTTAAGGTTTATTAAAATAAATTTCCCATAAGAGATTTATACTATATAACATGCAGGGCTAGGTAGTTAGTGAGTTATTTGGGAGAAACAGACTATAATGGGAATTCCCTAACACCAGATTGACATTTTACAACACTAAAAAAACACTTTTCAAAACATATTATTCATCAGTAGGGAATAGATGTGTCCCCTCTTTCAAGTGTTTATGGACTTGTATACACATTGTAGTTATTATCACATGAGTGTGTGAGGATCCCATAACCTGGAACTATCATACCTCTTGGAAGATGACCATGTTTCTCACTTTTTTATATATGAGATATAAATGAAATCCAACATTTATAAAATATTTTACATGCCTTGTAAATTTATATAAATTGTTTTATATAAAATATTTTATTAAGCCTTTATTTTTGAAATATTCCATCAATTGAAATGTGAGGCTTTTTTAAAATTATTTTCATCATTTGATAGGAAAATCATCATTTGTTTAAATATGATTTTGAAATGAAAAACCCATTTATTTAAAATTTAAATCTCTTTATATAGTAAATTAAATATTGGAATCTATTATATAATCCATGGTGAAAACCTTCTGGGATTTTATCTCACACCCTACCAGTGCCTTCAGGTGTGTGTATATGATCTCTTTCTAGGTTCGAGTAGGGGAAAAAAACCACATGGAGGTGGTTATAGCTGTTGATTTGTGGAATTTGAGAGCTGTTTCTATTGGTAATTGGTTTATATTTCCTATTTTTTGGTAATTTTATATAGTTCTTTGGGTTGTTTATACCTGTTTGACTTTTAGTAAACTTCTCATGGTGTAGTTTATCTTGTATGGATATTGTCTTGATTATCTTGCTTCCATAATTTTTATAAAACAATCGTTAATAATTTCAATTTATATGATGTCATGTGCTAGTCACTAACCCCTGGGGATATGGGAATTCCCTTTATGATATGTTTTGAACAGATAGATTATCGAGTTACCAGGGTACCCCAGCTGGTTCATGATAATTCATCTCAATGTGGAGTAAATTCTAGTGGCATAATTTTGCATGTTCCCCCATTGAAGGCACTCCTCATCTTCTTCAAATTCATGTTTCTTTGATTTAGTGATTTTAATATCACTTTATTATTAATGAAACTTATATGTTATTATATTTCCCTAATTTTATTTTTCCTTTTTAGGATAAAATTGAAGAGTGTGATGATATTTGGTTTTACCCTTTCAATCCACTTCTTAAGAAAATAACCTCCATGATGAAAACAACACCCATAAAAGAGTAGTTTCTATTTATATTAAATATAATTTTCAATCCCTTCATTTATTTGATTTGAGTCCATTAAAAACATTAATTAATATATCTTCATAAACTATTTTTTCTTTTTAATTTTGAGGAACTCAATATATTTAAACTTTTATGGAAAAGATAATTCTTTGTAAATTTTGAGAGTAGTCCTTTAATTTCCAAATCTAATCAACTTGGGATTGATTCATAATGTTCAAATATAATATTAAATCCTAATTAATTCACATTTATAAGGTAGATATTATTTCCTAATTTACTTCTATAGTGACCCACAATTTTTAAACAATGATATTACATTTTATTAGATGAATATTCATTATATAACATAATGATCCATTCTAGAATAATATAGGTATAGTGCCTTTTAAAACTTAGATATATAAATAATGGGTTGATAAGTGAACTATATCATCTCACACTATGTACTTAATAACTAACCCTTTTCTTATAAACATCATATGTAATACCTTTCATCATAACCTTGGGAAAGGAAACATAAGAAAAAGTGGGTTCAGATGCTCAGTAAGGGTAAACAAGGGAGATTTCAAAATAAAATGAGTATATGGGTATTAGAACATGATAATAACATTTAAAAACCATACCCTATTTATCATAGATCATGAAATTGAGTCATGAAAATAATGTTGTAAATTCATAAGATAATAATCATAATTAATCAAATAACATGATCCATGACCATCACAGTGGGAAAAGTACCTTATTGAACTGGGTTTACTCCCCATACAAATCCTATTTATCACATGAGATATCAATCTTCACCCAATGAATTGGAGGGATATATAAGCCCCAACCATCACACAAACAATAAATTTTAATTCTATAGAATCATAAAACATTCATCATATTAGAACCTGTAATGGACTGAGTTTTTAGGGTCAATTACTTGGTAAATATATGATGTTGAGGTGTTCTGGGTGGTCTAGAAGGCCATCCCTGCTTCTCGGTGACTCCTAGCAGAAGCCTTGGCCTACCGGTAGTCTCAACCTACCGGTAGACCTCGCCTACTTGTGACCTTGGGTTACTGGTGGCCCTCTGCTACCGGTGGCTCTCGGCTACCGGTAGATCTAGGCTACTGGTAGCTCTTAGCTACTGGTAGCTGTCACCAACCAGTAGTTGTCTCCAACCAGTAGCTCTCGACCACCCCCCACGGGTTTTCCAGTAGCACATCCTTTTTACGCTAATTGGTTTTTAAACCATATTTTGATGTCTTTAAGACTGTTTTAAAGCCAATTAATGCCCGTTTAAATTAAATTGTTGGTGAGGTACCCCCTTAAATGAAAAACCATGAGGTGTGCGTTGGTTTAAACCACCCTGAAAGGCGGGGACCTTTTAAGTTACATGTGGGGTGGCCCATCCGCGTGGTCAACCCACAATCCCGTCTCTACTGCGGTTCTGAGTTTTTCTCCATATCATAACCAAGATGTTGTATCTTAGTATTTATAACCTAAAGGCTTCACTTTGTCTATAAGTCTCTTTTCTATCACCCTGCGCTCAGAGTATCTATCTTCCCGATGAGCCGTAGTGAGGACTTAATGTCGATCCTTGACCCGTCAGGTAGGGATTTTCTCCTTCGTCTCTCCTTTATATGTATCATGCGGGGTGGGCATGCTTTTGCCTCTGTGGAAATTGATGAAACCTAACTAAATGAAGATAATAAACAGACCATTAATGGTTGAAATGGGGGGTGTGATCGATGACCTGTTGTGCACTTTTATTATTGATATATGTTGTGAATTATACGGGCCTATTCTCACTGAAAATCATGGACATTGGTGGTCATTCTCTGTGCACTAATGAACCTCAGTGTTATTGGATATTTAAATCACTGTAACACAGAATTGGTTAATTTCATATACTCAGTTAAATAAATTGAATGCACCAGGATCAACCCTTTTCTGTGATAACCCCGGTTAAAGTACACTGGAATTGAAACTAAGGAGTGTGTTAAATCTTTTAAAAATGAAAATACTTGCATGGGACTGCCTTGTGTTGGTGGTAGCAGTTTGTTCATTTCTTTTACGGGCCGATTTCTGGGGCAATGCGGGTGGTGATGGGATCCCCTATTGTTATACTTTTGCTGGTTGTGAATTTGAGGCTGTGTAACTACTCTACTTATATCATGAATTGGGGTGGGATCCTCTGTTGTTGAGGAACCGTTGGCTCATGGATTTTTCGAATATGGGGATGTATCTTGGGGTTTCCTGTGGTTCCAGTACTTCGAGGGATCTCCCTTATCCCTTTGTTTTTATGACCTTGCAAGAGAACCAGGTGTGAATGCTTAAATTGCTGTTGGCTGTAACTTTTTCCCTTGGTTTGTACTTGTGTTTTTAGTTTCCCAGTAGTGTAGAACTTTACTTAAATGAGATTACTTGAAAATGTAAGCAAGAATATCTTAAATGGGAATTGGTTCTGGGAGGTGTGTTGTGACTGAGCTATGAGCAGTGTTCTTCCTATGAATAGGGACGAGTGTGATTGTGCTGCGATTATCTTGGAAACCCAAGGTTATGTTGAGTGTTTGTTACTTATACATATATTTTGTAGTTCTTATGTTTCTTATTTGAGCCACACCCATGTTGAGCACTTAGTGTCGAACACCCCCATTTCATGGGGGAGGGTTTTTTTCCCAACACTTCTATTAGTGTCTAGTTATTAGCTCATTTCTACTCCCTTTCCTGGATAGCCCAAGTATCTTCGGGCAGGATGTGATTTCCAGAAGTCCATTATTAGCCCAAGAATCTTTGGGAGGGGTAGTAGTGGTGTTTGACCCAGGTGTTTATGGGTAGGTTGTTTCCCAAGTATCTTCGGGATGAGGCCCAGGTGTATTCAGGCATGGCAGTAGTTGTTCTGACCCTGGTGTTTGCGGGTATGGTTATGTGTGGTGGTTGTGGCCCAGGTGTCTGCGGGTGGGATAATGGTTATGGCCCAGGTTTGTGCGGGCGTGGTTTGGCAGTGGGACTGCGATGAGAATGGTGAGATTTGTTCGATGCGTAAGATGTCTTCAATAACCAGTGGGAAAGCGGCGTGGTGTACCCAAACATAGATGTGCTATTACTATACTCTACTTGACTTGTGTTATTTGAGGATTGTGCCTTGTTGAGGATTGGGTGGATATTTTACCTTTTTAGGTGTTTGGTTATCTCTTTTTCCATAGGGCATTAGAATGTCTCCTCATTTGTGCACGAGAGTCTTTGGTTTCCCTACTGATTGTACTTGTATGCTCACCCTATGTATATAAAACTGCCTTCAGGTATCCAGGAGGATATCAGGGATCGTGCGAAGCCGTACTCGTTTGGACCTTTGGGGTAGATTCTATTTTTGTTTTCCTTTTCTTGGTATCTTTTCACCTTTGGAGTTTTGTGACTTTTATCTTCTACCTTTGAACATACAGATGGGAATGGTTTACTTTCAGCCATACTTGAACTTCCAGTTTTGGTGTTGTGGGGTTCACTATCTTATCTCCCGATACTATTAAAAGAAAAAGGGTAATTCCTTCCATTTAGTGTGTGATTATATACCCTTGGTGGTGGTCTCCACCCCAGGACCAATTGATTGCGGGTTTCAGGGGTCATTATCTCTCCTTCAACTTAAAGAAGGAAGGGCATGGAAATCTACTGACCCTTCCCTCCTTTTGGTGTAGGCGGGTCGTGACAGAATGGTATCAGAGGTGAGGTTGGGAGATAGTATGGATTTTGGAGTTAGGCATAGTGAGGATTGCCTGGGATGGTAGGGAAACATTGTTGGGTGACCTTAGTGTGTGAATTAGGCCATGGAAGCGCAGCTTGGACACATGATTTTAGGTCCCCCCATGATCCGATGCAAGGACTGTGGACCTACCGAACGACCAAGTGAGACCACACTGATTGCAGGGTAGAGACCCTAGGAAAGGTACATGCATCATAATGACTTGTGTTCTTGTGTTTCTGGGGTGTTTTTGGAATTTGAAATAAATAAGATGTTTTAGAAGTTTTAAGAACAATATTCTACACTACTTGGGATTAGGAATTCCTTGTTTACCTTGCAGCTATGGCACCTGGGAGACGACCAAGAGTTGTACGGGCAATCAAGAACCAAGAGGTTGACATGTCCAATTAGCAGAGGGCTGACCGAGTAGAGGAGGATGACCAGTGGTAGAAGATCCTTCGAGCCTTCCAGCGACAGACCCTCGAGAAGTACGAGGGCAGCACCTCTGACATTAAGATGGAGTACTGGCTAGAGGAGCTAGTGATAGCCTTCGGCTTGATCCGGGCTCCGACTCAGTACTGGGTTCTTCTGGCCATCAGCCAGATGCGGGGAGCAGCGCGTCAGTGGTGGACACTCTAACTAGGGGAGAGGAGAGAGACTGAGGTGGCATGGGCTGATTTCGAGAAGGAGTTCTGGGCGGAATTCCTCTCTTCTACGTTGAAGGCAGAGAAGAGGTAGGAGATACTCTCTCTCCAGCATTGGATTATGTCAGTAAGGGAGGTGGTGATCAAGATCAAGGACCTCCTCAGCTTTGCTTCAGACCTCTTTCCAGATGAGGAGTCTTGGGTGAGATGTTTAGAGGAGGCGCTCCGACCCTCCCTCTAGTACGGTGTTACCCCCTTCACCTTTCCGATATACTTGGAGGTCCAAAAGAAGGAATAGGTGGTGGAGAGGATGTATACACTTGGCGGTGTGTCATGAGAGGGGATTCAGTTAGGCCCGTCAAATGGAAAGGCCGTCAGCACCAGACCTCCAGCATCGGGACCCTTCAGGTTCTGAACATCAGGGAGCAGGCCGCATCAGTTTCAGTTCTAGTCCCCCGGTCCTCGCCCTTTCCCTTCGAGCCCAGGACCGTGGTGCTTCGTCTGTGGGAGCCATGGACATCTCCGGAATCAGTTACCGGACCGAGTACAGTACGGCGGTGGTGGATAGGCCCAACACCCGCCTTAGCAGCAGCTTCCAGCTAGGCCCTTTCAGCAGCAGCAGCAGGGGTAGCGATCTCCCGCTCCCCCAAGGGCAGACGTTTCAGGGGGAGTCCGACCTCAGGGCGCTCCTTAGGGACCTCGACCAGGGAGTGGTCGGGAAGGCGGCCAACAGCCGAGGGGCAGAAGAGCTGGGCGTGGATAGTTGTATGCTGTAGAGGCATCCTTTCTAGAGGGACCGAAGGTTGTTCGAGGTACGATCAGTTTGTTCAGTACCCTTACTTACGCCTTGTTTGATACCAGATCTTCGCACTCCTTTGTTGCACTCAGTATAGCCCATGCTCTAGGTCTATATTCTGAGAGACTTCCAGTGCTCCTGGTGCTGAGCACACCAGCCGGAGGTCGTACCGACTTGTTATATGTTTGTAGAGGATGTAGACTGATGATAGGGCCACATCAGTCAGTTAGGGATCTACTACTGCTACATATACAACCATATGATGACATCCTAGGAATTGAATGACTGTTCTCTATGTGTTCCATCATTGACTACTTCCGAGGAAGGGTTGTGTTCTCAGACTTGGGCGGACGACGTGTTAATTTCACCGGCGAATGGAGTGACTAGAAGGGCAGTAGGTGAGAGGAACCCCTCCTCTCCTTGTTATCCGAGATCTTAGTGGAGTCAGTGGATGCTGAGATGGTGGAGGTACCAGGGATTGTCAATGAGTTTATGGATGTCTTCCTTGAGGAGGTGACGACTCTACCCCCTTGACGTGAAATCGAGTTTGGGATAGACTTGCAGCCTGGTGCTCGTCTGATTTCGATGGCTCCCTACCTGATAGTGCCTTCAGAGCTACGAGAGTTGTGGATTCAGATTGACGATCTGATGAATAAGGGTTTTGTTCAACCGAGTGCGTCACCGTGGGGTGAACCTGTGTTGTTTGCGAAGAAGGAGGATGGTGGTCTAAGGCTGTGCATAGACTACAGGAGGATGAATCAAGTAACGATCAAGAATCGCTACCCTCTTCCAAGGATAAATGACCTCTTTGACCAGCTGAAAGGGGCTGGATGGTTCTCGAAGATCGACCTGCAGTCTGGGTATCACCAGTTGAGAGTAAAGGAGGGCGACATCTCGAAGATGGCCTTCAGGTGCAGATATGGGCACTTCGAGTTTGTAGTCATTCCTTTCAGTGTTACCAATGCTCTGGATGTGTTCATGGGGCTTATGAAATCCGTATTCCGGGAATATATGGACTGGTTCATAGTCGTGTTCATTGACGACATCCTGATATATTCAATATCAGAGGAGGACCACGCGGAGCACCTAAGGACGGTTTTGGAGGTCCTCCGACCGCACCAACTCTATGGGAAGTTGTCGAAATGCAAGCTCTGGATGCGAGAAGTGCAATTCCTTGGGCGCGTAGTGTCCGAGAAAGGGGTAGCAGTGGACCCATCAAAGGTTGAGGTGGTTGTTTCATGGGAAGAATCTAAGAACGTGGGAGAGGTTCATAGTTTCCTTGGGTTGGTAGGTTATTACCGGATGTTCATACCCAACTTCTCTCGAGTTGCAGCACCTTTGACGACCTTGACCAAGAAGGACCGGGTTTTCGTGTGTAGTGACCAGTGTGAGGAAGACTTCATCTATCTAAAGGAGAAGTTGGTTAGTTCCCCAGTACTAAGACTACCAGAAGAAGGGGTAGCGTATGAGGTGTTTTGTGATGCTTCAGGGCAAGGCCTCAGATGTGTGTTGATGCACCGACAAGGGGTGATCTCTTATGGGTCTAGGAAGCTATGCCCTAATGTGCATAATTATGCCATCCATGATCTGGAGCTTGCAGTGGTCATTTTCGCACTAAAGTTGTGACATCATTACCTTATTGGAGAACACTTTGTGTTCTTTACAGATCACAAAAGCTTGAGGTATATCTTCTCCCAGTGGGACCTAAACTTACATCAGCAAAGGTGGATGGAGTTCCTACAAGATTACAACTTCGATATTTCCTACACTTCAGGAAAAGGGAATGTAGTGGCCAAGGCTTTGAGCAGGAGGTCACAGAAGGATGCGGTCCGAGAGTCGGCAGATGCTTGGAAGGTGATGGAGGAGTTGGCTACCTTGCACCTGGATGCGAGGATGGATAGTGGTAGAGGTTGCCTATACCATATTACAATGTGGTCTTCTCTATTGCAGAAAGTGGAGGAGTCTCAGTGGGGAGACCCAGAGTGCGAAGTAATGCACGACTGAGTTGACCAGGGCAATGCTCCGGAAGGGTGGACGGAAGATGGTCAAAATCGAATGCTCTTCTGGGGGAAGATGTTTGTTCCAGAGGCTATGCGTGGAAAGGTTCTTAGTGAGTTCCACAACTCACCCCTAGCGGTACACCCCGGAGTTTCCAAGATGTACCAGGGTCTGAGGAGACAACTTTGGTGGCCCGGAGTAAAGTGAGCAGTGGAAGAGTTTGTGGCCAAGGGCCTAGTGTGTCAGCAGGTAAAGGCTGAACACCATGTTCCAGGCGGGGTTTTCAACCTTTGGATGTCCCCGAGTGGAAGTGGGATGACATCTCGATGGATTTTTTCACGGGACTACCCAAGGTGCAAGGGGGCTACGACGCCATCTGGGTAGTAGTGGACCACTTGATGAAGTCAGCTCACTTTCTGGCGATTAAGGAGTCAAGTGCAGTGGACGCTCTAGCACGAAATTATGTGGATGAGGTAGTGATGTTGCATGGAGTTCCAAGTTCCATAGTCTCAGACAGGGATGAAAGTTTTACCTCACGAGTATGGAGGGGTTTGTAGCATGCTTTTGGCACCTAGCTATGTATTAGCACTACTTTCCACCCCCAGACAGATGGGCAGACAGAGCGCACAATCTAGATGTTGGAGGACATGCTGCGAGCATGTATTCTGGACTTTGGGGGATCATGGGTGCGACACTTGACTCCGGTAGAGTTCTCCTAAAATAATATCCATCACTCTACCATTGGCATGGCTCCATTAGAAGCCCTATATGGAAGGCCGTGTTCCTCACCCATGTGCTGGACTGAGGTTGGGGAAGCAGGTGTTCTTGGCCCGGAGGTGGTGCAGAGCACGACAGAGAAGGTTCAGCTTATACGAGAAAGGATGAAGGCGGCCCAGGACTGGCAGAATTCATATGACAATGATAGGAGGAGACCATTGGAGTTCGAGGTCGGGGACCACGTGTTCTTGAAGGTCTCCCCTCGGCGTGGACAGCGGAGGTTCGACAGGGGAAGTAAGATTTCTCCCAGCATCATCGGACCCTTCGAAGTGTTGTGGCGGGTCGATGAAGTGGCTTATCAGCTAGCAATACCATCGCCGCTACTGAAGATACAAGATGTATTCCATGTGTCCCAGCTTCATCGACATCTACAAAACGACTCCCATGTCATCGATTGGGGATAGTTAGATGTCGAAGATGATGCGTCCTTCATAGATCGACCAATCAAGATCGAGGATCATAAGGATAAAGTGCTTTGTGGACGAACCATCCCCTTGGTTCGTGTGTTGGGGAGGCATGGTGGCCCGGAAGAGAGAACATGGGAGCAGGAGGCCCAATTACGTGTTCAGTACCCAGAGCTGTTTTGACTTGTTGTTTTTGTTCTGATCCTTGGGATATTGTACCTTGTGCTTTAATATATATGAAATGATTGTTTTTATTAGCTATTAGGTGATCTGTTCCCTATCCTCTATGTGCATGTGTAAGAATGTGTGATGATGGAAAAAACTGACTGCTAATCAGGATGCATTAATGTTGATGCGATTAAACCCGTGCGAGCGAGTCAGTGCTACCCAAAGTGGATAATATCCTGACATGTAGTAGGGGAATCACTAGCTCATGTGTTTTTGGCACTTGGGGGAGTATTCATGGATGTAGGGGGGAGGGTTCTGTTCCACCTTTTAAACAAATCTGGGGTATTCCCCTGAGAAGTATTTTTAGGGGGGTGGTTTTATGGACCCCACTTTTATCCTTTATGGGTTTTTCTTATATTCTCAGGGATGAAAATAGTTTGAGAAGTATCTGATGTAATGGCCTGGGTTTTTGGGGTCCATTACTTGCTAAAAATCTGATGTTGAGGTGTTTTGGGTGGTCTGGAAGGCTATCCTAGCTTCTCGGTGACTCCTAGCGGTAGCCTTGGCCTACCGGTAGCCTCGGCCAACCGGTAGACCTAGCCTAACGGTGAACTTGGGGTACCAGTGGCCCTCGGCTATTGGTAGCTCTCGGCTACAGGTAGCTCTAGGCTACCGGTAGCTCTCCGCTACCAGTAGCTGTCACCAACCAGTAGCTGTCGCCAACCGGTAGTTGTCGCCAACCGGTAGCTCTCGACTACCGGTAGCTATCACCAACCGGTAGATCTTGGGTACCAGTATATATCCCCAACTGGTAGCTCTCGACTACCCCCACAGGTTTTCTAATAGTGCCTCCTTTTGGGGCTAATTGGGTTTTAAACCATGTTTTGACCCCTTCAAGCCTGTTTTAAATCCCATTAATGATCATTTAAATAAAATGATTGGTGAGGTACCACCTTAAATAAAATACAATGAGGTGTGTGTCGGTTTAAACCACTCTGAAAGGTGGGGACCTTTTAGGTTATGTGTGGGGTGGCCCAGCCGCATGGTCAACCCATGGTCCCGTTTCTACCACGGTTCTGAGTCTTTCTCCACATCGTAACCGGGATGCTGTATCTTAGTCTTTATAACCTAATGGATTCCCTTTATCCATGAGTTTCTTTTCTATCACACTGCGCTCGGAGTACCCTTCTTCCCGACAAGCCGTACCCCTATTTCATGTTCCATGGAGTTCCTGCCACTCCTGTTTTCCAGTTTCCACGTGAGGACTTAATGTCGATCCTTGATCTGTTAGGTAGGGATTTTCTCCATCGTCTCTCCTTTATATGTATCATGCGGGGTGGTCATGCTTTTGCCTCTGTGGAAATTGATGAAACCTAACTGAATGAATATAATAAACGTACCTTTAAATAATGAAGGGGGGGGGGGGGTGTGATCGATGACATGTTGTGCTCTTTTATTGTTGATATATGTTGTGAATTATACAGGCCTATACTCATTGAAAATCATGGCTGTTGGTGGTCTTTCTCTGTGCACTAATGAACCTCGGTGTTTTTGGATATTTAAAGAACCGTAACATAGAATTGGTTAATTACGTATACTTGGTTAAATAAATTTAAAGCACCAGGATCAACCCTAATCTGTGATAACTCCGGTTAAAGTACACTGGAATTGAAACCATGGAGTGTGTTAAATCTTTTAAATCTAAAAATACCTGCATGGCCTGCCTTGTGTTGGTGGTAGTGGTTTGGTTGTTTCTTTCGCGGGTCGATTGCTAGGGTGATGCGGGTGGGGATGGGATCCCCTATTGTTATACTTTCGCTAGTTGTGAATTTGAGGCTGTGTGACTACTATGCTTATATCACGAATTGGGGTGGGATCCTCTGTTGTTGAGAAACCATTGGCTCCTAGATTTTGGGAATGTGGGGTTGTCTCTTGGGGTTTTCTTTGGTTCCAGTACTTCGAGGGGTCTCCCTTATCCCTTTGTTGTTATGACCTTGCAAGAGAACTAGGTGTGAATGCTTAAATTGCTGTTGGCTGTAACTTTTTACCTTGGTTTGTGCTTATGCTGTAAGTTGCCCAGTAGTGCAGAACTTTATTTAAATGATATTAATCCAATATAGAAGCAAGAATAACTTAAATGGTAATTGGTTCTAGGGGGTGAGTTGTGACTCGACTATGAGAAGTTTGCTTCCTACAAATAGGGACGAGTGTTCTTGTGATTGGATTGGCTTGGAAACCCTAGGTTAGGTTGTGTGTTTGTTACTTATACATATATTTTGTAGTTATAATGTTTCTTATTCACAACCAACCCAAGTTGAGAACTTAGTGCCGAACACCCCCATTTCATGGGGGAGGGTGTTTTTCGAACACTTCTATTAGTGGCTGGTTATTAGCTCCTTTCTGCTCCCTTTTATGGATAGCCCAAGTATCTTCGGGCAGGCTGTGATGGCCTAAAGTCCATTATTAGCCAAAGAATATTTGGGAGGGGTAGTTGTGGTGGTTGGACCAGGTGTTTATGGGCATGTTGTTTCCCAAGTATCTTCGGGATGAGGCCCAGGTGTCTTCAGGCGTGGCAGTAGTTGTTCTGACCCAGGTTTTTGCGGGTATGGTTATGTGTGGTGGTTGTGGCCCAAGTGTCTGCGGGCGGGATAGTGGTTATATCCCAGGTGTGTGAGGGCAGGGTTTGGTAGTGGGACTACGGTGAGGTTGTGGCCTAGGTGTGTGCGTGTGGCGTTTGGAAGTGGGACTACGATGAGAATGGAGGGATTGGTTAGATGTGTAAGATGTCATCAATAAACAGTGGGAAAGTGACGTGGGGTACCCAAACATCGATGTGCTATTACTATACTCTACTTGACTTGCGTTATTTGGGGAGTGTGCCTTAGTGAGGCTTGGGTGGATAGTTTACCTTGTTAGGTGTTTGGTTATCTCTTTTTCCACGGGGCATTAAAATGTCTCCTCACTTGTGCACGAGAGTCTTTGATTTTCCCTACTGAGTGTGCTTGTATGCTCACCCTATGTATATAAAACTGATTTCAGGTTTCCAGGAGGACTTTAAGGATCGTGCAGAGCTGTACTATTTTAGAACTTTGGGGAAGTTGCTGTTTTTTTCCTTTTCTTGATATCTTTTCACCTTTGTTGTTTTGTGACTTTTATCTTTTACCTTTGAACATGCATATGGGAGTGGTTTACTTTCAGCTGTACTGGCACTTTTAGTTTCGGTGTTGTGGGGTTCACTATCCTTTCTCCCCATCCTATTAAAAGAAAAAGGGTAATTCCTTCCATTTAGTGTGTGATTCTATACCGTTGGTGCTGGTCACCACTCATGGAGCTATTGAAGGTGGGTTTCGGGGGCCATTATCTCTCCTTCATCTTAAACAAGGAAGGGCATGGCAATCTGCTAACCCTTCCCTCCTTTCAGTGAAGGCGGGTCGTGACAGAACCGAAGAAGAGAAATTATTTTCATAATCATTTCATCATAGAATAACCCATGGAAAAGAAACTGGTTCAATAAACATTTCATCATTTTTTCATAAAATAACCTGTGGAAAAGGAATTGGTTTCATAAAAATATTTTCATCATAATCATATTTTCATCATAATCATAAACCATCAAAATAAATAATAATAATTCAATTATTGTACCAAACCCCTATTAAAACTTAATTAACATAAAAAGATAATATCTTAGATGGAAAATGATTTTGAATGATCACTGGGAACAATTCTTGATAAAAATATCCTTCTACATTGAAAAACTTCTCTAAAATTGAAACTCATCCCAAATATTAAAGAAAAATATTCCTTAGAAAATAAACTTGAGAATTTTTAAGGAAATAATTAAATAATTGAGTTATTATGATGGTGGTAAATACCTTTCAATCCAAACATGTCAAAGAGAATATTACTTTCATTTTTTTTTGGTAAAATCCAAAAGGGAATTATTTGGAAAACAAAATAAAATATTTCATTTAACTTTTTTTAACAAAATAAATAATGGGTGAAAATGACTTTTAAAAAATATTTTATAATATTAAACACATTATTTAAGACATATTTATAAAATATAGACATGGTTGAAAAGTGATTTTCAACCAAATAGAGAAATAAATTTGGTTTTCCTTAAAAACATTCCAATGAAATCACAAGTACATAAAGTAAATAAAATGTAAGAAAAATATATATTTTCTATAAATAATTATAGGATAATAAAACTCATGATCTTATTGAGAGCTTTATTATAAGATTTCAACATTGGAACTTATTTATAAACAACCCTAATAAACAATGAAGATGTAACACAATACCCTTTCAAATTTGGTATATTTTGAATCATAATCAACATTTAAGGTACAAATATTGATGGTTATGTAGATCCCACAATTTAATTATAATTATCAGAATATACAATCATGGGTAGTATATACACCACACAAAAAAACAAGAGGTATATAAGGCATGTTTCCCACAAAAATTAAAATAAGACAATAACATCTTACCTCAAGTCTTGACATTCTTCATACACATTCTAACCTCCAATATAATAAATATAGGTTTTTTATAAATCTATTCTATAACCATACTCATAAATATCATAATGTATATGATTTAATTATGAAATTTTATTACCTATTTATAAACAATTGCTTGATAAAATCAGGTTTCAGGTGCTATGTATAGTGACAAACACATAACATACATGGATATTACCTCATTTTAGATGGATATTAAGTACGTTACAAAAACACCTCACTAAGGAAGAGAATAGTTTAGTGTATTTGGAAATTTAGAAACAAAATCTTCTATCCACGTGAAAGATCTTCAACAAATCTCCTACAAATCTCCACCATTAGCACTTCTACCTAAAACATTCTCAATAACCTAGGGAAAGGAAACAATAGAACGGGGTTATACAGATACTTAGTAAGAGTAAATAAGTTAAATCTATAATAATAACATGAAAAAAAGGGTATGGAACTTTAGAATAACATTTTAAGATCATACCCTGTATATTAGAGATCATAATAATGGTTTTCTGTTCACAATACATGAATCATAAGAGAATTAATATCATAATTCATGAAATCTTAACATCGGAATAAGACATGTGTTTTTTGAAACGCACATTTTTTATAATACTGAGGACATGTATAAGTAGAAAAGGTTCACTCATTAGGATAAGGAAATGAAATCAGGCCCACTCTTCAATTTATGGACATGTCACTAGGTCCATGTTTAACATTATGAACGTGTAATCGGGTTCACACATAACCTTATGGACATGAAATCAGGTACATGCATAACATTTTGAACATGTATCATGGTTCATGTATAACATTGTGAACATGTAATCAGAATCATGCATAACATTGTGAACATGTAATCGGGTTCACATATAAAATTATAGACATACAACCAGGTCTATTCATAACATTGTGAACATGTAATTAGGATCATGTATAAGCTTATGGACATGAAACCAGGTCCATTCATAACATTATGAACATGTAATCTGGTTCATGAATAACATTTATACTCATGAGTCATCCATCATTACCCAATGCATTGGAGGGAGATATAGATCGAACCTAATATATAACAAAATAATACATATGAGGGATACAATATTATAAGAAATAATCATATCATAACCCATGAAATGAGATAGGAATCATTAAAATCTAATCATATCATTACCTATGGAAAATTAGTAGGTCTCATAATCACCACACATGAAAAGAAGTAAGTTTTAAAACCATATAACCCGTGAAAGAGAAATGAGTTTCATAAATATCATTCCATAAAAACGTTAACCATTGATAGAAACAATATAAATATAATCATTGAATCCTTTCACTAAAAAGTAATGAGTAACACAAAAAAATATTATCATAGTTGGGAAATTTTTTGGAAAGAACTTTTAGAATTATTTCAAGAGGAAAATATCATTTCTTCTTGAAAAATTATTTTTTTAAACATAACTCATTTCTAAAAACATTTACCTCCAAAACTAATAAGACAAACATGAAAAGATTGTGAAAACTATTTCATTTAAAATAATTTAAAAAAATATAATGAATTATTGAAAACATTTTGAAAACTTTTTAATTGAAAAATTATGAAAGAATCTTGAAAATAATTTGAAAAACATTTTCTTTGAAAATAATTTGAAAAATTATAGATAAATATTGGAAATTTTTTTAAAACCATTTACTTGAAAACATATGAATGAATATTAAAAAAATAGTGAATACCATTTTCTTTGAAAATACTTTGAAAAATTATTAATAAAACTTGAAAAAAATAAAACACATTAAAAATCTTTTTTCTTTGATAGTTAACCTCAATGATCATTTAAAAACATTTTTAAAACATGGTTTCAGAAATAAAATAGATTTCCTACCAAATAGATAAATACAATCAAGTTTTTGTAAAAATATTTTTTTAATTCTCTTAAGTACCAAAAAATAGTAAAATAGTACTAATACATGGATATATATTGAATAAATAGAGGAAAAGGAAACTAATTATTTATTTTGAGATATGGATCATAATATTTCATCAAAGAAGCATAATAAATTACAATCTTGAAAATTGATGAGATTGCTTCAATAGACTCTAATCACTTGGTAACTTGGGATCATACTCTCTATGTAAGAAAAGGAATTTAAATAAGGCTTATAATATCATGAAAAGGAGTATATTCATGATATATCATGTAAAATTGAATTATATATACCTCTAAAAATAATTTAGGCTCATAACCAAACATTAGTATCAAACAGGGAAAATTCAGACGAAACAATTTTACCGATTTGGTAACTTTCTTAACTTAAACCCCATTAAAGAAAGATCATAAAATGGATATGGAAATACCCATAAACTTAAGTATAAGAGACGTATAATACATTAATGGGAAGTATATACACCACAAAAAATAATTTAGTGGTGAATAAGTCATATATTTCAGGGAAACAAAAGTGAGATGAAATTCGCACACTTTGTGTCTTGACTCTCTATGTACTCGTACAAGCTTCCTTCTAATTGAGTAACTCCTTTTGGTTTGTGCCAAAAATATTCCTTGGATTAATTTTTTCCCATAGTGAATATTCAAGGAGGAATTTTGGTATGTGGGAAAGTGTATTGGGTAGAGTTTGGATAAATATAAGTGGTTTTGGAGGTTTCAAGAAGAGGGGGAGGTGGAATCCTTTTATAGGGAAGGGAAAGCACACACTGGGCATTTTTTGAAAACAAGTTAGATGTACCATGGTTTTTACCTAACAAATTTCATAAAAAACCAATCAAACAAAATAATTAAAGGTTAATGGGTGACTAATATCCATACAATGGCTTTTGGACAAGTTTCTATGTCGTTTTGGGTCTTAAATTTTTGGTTTAGTACTTCACTAATGTGATTTTTTTCTTAATCATTATAATTAATTTAAATCAATTTTGCAAATATTTTTGGTTTAAAACTAACTTTACCTAATTATAAATTATTAATTATTCTAATTAAAAACATTCAATCCATTTTTCAAAATTCTAATCACTGAAGTGGAAGAAATTAATTTAAAATTAACCCCGCAGACAGGACGACACTACAAGTTTTTAATGTAAAAACGTCCTAATGTTTGAAAAGTTTTTATACCCAATTTAAAAGTGAAATTTATTCCAATGACCTATATTTGATTAATAAATAAAAATATTATCTAATTAAAGTTTTAAACCAAATTAAAATATAATTTAACCTTATAAATAAATAAGACAAAAAGGTAGTTTTGAATTAAAAACGGGTACTTTTCACTATTCATCCAAAAATGATGTTTCTCAGAAAAATACCAAAAATTATACCTAATCTAATTTTGACATTATAAATTCAGAGTTTAATTTTTTATCAAATTAAATTTATATATGTTCATAAAATAAATTTTATTATTTTTCATAGAAGTACATAAAAAAGAGTTTATTTCAGAAATCAGTATTTTAAAACATATAAGGACTTTACCAAAATATTTATATCCTTCGTTATAAATAAAACCATTATAAAGTTTTTTTGAAAATTATTTATTTCTATTAATATTAATAAGTTTAATAGAAATTTTATAATTGTCTCATTTAAATAATTATAACAATAAATTGATGTTTCATAGAAACTCAATGTTGCGTGTAATGTATGCCGAGTCAATGTTCAGTGTAATGTATGCCAAGTTGGTGTTTCATGTAACATATGCCAAGTAAATTTTATTTTTCATTTATTCCAAGTCAGTTCCATGTGAAATTAATGTTTGAATTAGTGATTTAATATTAAAAAATATATTTACAGTGTTGTGTGAAATGAAAAATATCAAAAGATTAAATTAATTCAAAAAATAAATTTCAAGGCCTTTAGGGCCACCTGATTTGCAGTTGCACAGACAGAGTCTACAAGGAACCACTCCAGAAGAGGATTTAAGAGCAGAGAGTATTCACTAGAGTAGGGCTAAATAGATTTGGAAGATTGAGAGGGTATGACATTTGCCATCAGTACCATGCTTGTGAACCTCTGCACATGGACATGCTAGCCGAACAACCGTGCAAAGGTGGAGAGCTGATCACAATGCTAATATAGGGGAGAGTCGATTTCAAGTAGTTATAGTCTGTATGATTTTATTAAGGCCTACGAGTTTGGTAATGTCTCCAAACCTACGGGTAATGTAATATCTAAGCCTACAAGCTTGGTAAGGGTCCCCCTCATCTCTTGAAGGGGGGGGGGGTTATCAAAAATCAATAAAAAAATATGGTCTTTGGTCCATTCAGGCAGGAAACATATCGGTTACTGATAGTAATATATAATTAGGTTTCTAAATATGATAACATAGGTGGAAAGTGAAAACATGGACATGGTAGATAAATATATCCATCGTGTTCTTATAGAGAGTGATAAAGAACATGGTTGGGAGAATGTTAATAATCAAAAATCCATAAATCAGTGATGATATATGGGGGAATTTGATTCATCAGAAATGATGGTAGAGGGACAACCTTTTCAGTTTCATGATTCTTTCCCTATAGTTTATGAATTTTCATGATAAGTTATACTTACTTGATTTTATTTCCTTTTATATGCACAATCTCACCCTTTGGTTATGAATTGACAGATTTCCACTTTGTCTCTTTCCCAAAAAAAAGAGTGAGAACCTTTTTTCATTCCTAAAGTACTGATAGATCACGAGATCCATGATATGTCATCCCATACGTATTCAGTTACCATCAACATAAATAGGGTACCCAATATTCATGATTCCTCGTGTGGGGAAATAATACATCAATATCAAACACTTTATTTTAAGTTTGAAATAAACATTCCATAAATAGTTAAACTTATAACCCTTCAAAAATTAAATTCAACATTACTTACTTAAATATGATCTTATCTTCTACCAATAACATTTTTATTGGATACTTGGGTTCATCCTTGCACTGATATAAAATTAAATGTGATAGTATTATTCCAAAATCCATGTAGAGGGAAATAATCAAATGAAACCACACTAAAAATTAAGAACAAGATTATCAAAGGTATTATTAATTCAAAATTGAACATGGAATTCCTAACTGGGGGGGGGGAGGATAAGTTTTCTCCTAATTTTCATTATTCACTTCATCCATTCTAATTACATAAGCTTTCCCTTTTCCCCTTTTCCTCAGATTTTGTTGTGTCTTATTATCCATATTATCCCTTTTATTAGATAAATGATTCACATAATGCCTAAAAATGATGCACTTGAAACATTGAAGTGGGGGTGGTTTATTCTATTGAGCTTTCTCTCCACTCATTTCATTGAATTTACACTTCTCATCCCTTTTATATTATTTATCTTGGTGGCCAGGATTCCACACTTGAAACATCTTCGTGTTCCTATTAGGCACTCTCCTTGTAAAAAACCAAAGTTTTTCAATGGAAATTACTTTCTTATATTTATTTCATAAAATAATATGAAATCACAACATAATGAACTACTAAGTGATAAGTGACCTTTAAATATAAGTTTGTCACTTCTATGTTGGGAATTTTAAAAATCCGACATACACGGTTGTGCTCAAGCTGATTTTCAGAGTCTAATGAAACAAAAATAATTTTTGGTGAATAGTGACCTACCCTTATGAATAGTGATATGACCCTTATGAATAGTAAATCATCCAACATAAGAGTAAAATTACCTATGAATAATTAAATAAAATTTAGACATCTTAGAAAGTGACTATTTGACCTTAGTAAACATTTTGGTATTTTGTAAGTCATAAATAATTAATTATATTTAATTAATTAATTTAAAGGAAAATTTATTTTCTTAAAATGTGTTCATTAATTATTGAATCAATTTCTTATAGTTTTTATATGTTTTTATAATACCCTACGTAATTTTTGAAAGCACTATAAAATCAGTTTTAATCTTAAAAACTGTTTTTTAAGTAAATTATGATTTTAATTAAATATTAAATTAATAATATTTAGAAAATTATTTTTGAAAAATGGAATTCATTTTTGGATTCTACATGTTGAAAAATGGTTTGGGTAAATTTTTGGGATTTTTCTGAGATACTTGAATTTCTGATGAATAATAGAATCCAATAATTCACAATAAATGCTAAATAATGGATTAATTGAGTCATCGATGATGTTATGCTGATGTAAGACCACTTTTTTTGGGATAACATGATACAATTACTATTCTTGGTCATCCAAGACTGACTATTCCTTGTCTTAGGTGAAATTAATAATCTAATGAATTTTATATTAAGGAAACCCCTCTCCCCTCCACTATAAAAACCACCCTTCACACCCTCATTTCCTCACACCTCTCAAGATCCAATACATCTCTAAACTCTGCCCAAACACCTTACCTAGCCCCTCCCCCACGTCCAAGAGCTGATGGTCTCATAAAAGGGCCAATCTAAGGCCCTTAAGGAGGTTCTCAAGAGAAGGATTCAAGAGGTAATTTCTCTCCCTCTTCTCCTTTAATTTCCTTTCAAGTTCAAGTTCATTTCATGATCTCTCCCCACCTATCTTCATCTAAATTTTATTGTAACTCAATAATTATACATATACTGAATATGATAATGGGATTTTATATCATCAAAACCCCTTTCCATTTTCCTTTTATTTTATTAAAGAGAACATTGTTCGTGAGGTGTTAATTTATCACCTTCAAAAATGACATGCTTTCTTCTTCTATTTCTACCTTCATATCTGGTCATGAAACCATTTTTATGGTTTAACCAGAATATTTTATATGTATTTTTTCGTATTTAAGGTTTTGGAAATAACCTATGTCCATATTACTAAGTGATAAAATAAAACAAGTTCATCGTGATCGAAAAACCACCCAAATTAACCCAAATAACCATCATTTAATTATTATCTATTGATTAATCCACATGGATATAATATAATTCATTATAAGATAACTAAAACTCTGGTAATATCATTAATGAAATTTAATATAATTTATGGATGTTTACTCATGTTCTACCCAAACTTCAATTTAAGAATACTAGTGAACCACCCAAGAAAAACCATAAAAAGAAACATCCCTGAACAATGTTATTAAACTCTATAAGTCATCCAAAGGAACATAATATGACATAATGAAACCAGAATTAACTCTATTAATTTACACATGGTTTTTGATTTCTAATTAATAAATATAATGTTATTATACAGAACATTTAAGAGAAGGAAGAATTAAGGTACAAGGTAATGGGAAATCTTGAACCCAATTTTCTTCCTTCGGGTTCTCCCTCTTTCACTCCATGTTTTGATATTGTTACTCCTTAAAGTCATTTATTCATAATTGTATTTAATTTTCTGAGATATAAATGTTTTTCACTGTTTTTTATGTCAAACTAAATGTCTTCCAAAAGAACCCCTCCTTTAAGAACACCCCTTTTACTTCTCACTCAAAGTGGATGGTTCTTGTAACATATATGTTATTCCCTATTTCTTTTAGGAACCCAAAGCTTATGAATGTGTTATTAGGAGATGAAACCCATTCCATTCCATGGGTTAGTTATGTACATTTTTTATATGTGTTCTATGTGGAAAGCATGATGATGATAACATTATGATGTGATGGGTGATCTCAGAATTATATAGCGCATTATGAATGTTTCAATGTGACGGGTGCGCCCTGAATTATACAGTGCTCCAATGCATTGGGTAAAGTGATGAATCTTATGAGTAAATTTGAAATGATGTGTGAACAAGATTCTAGCTTGGTTCACAAGTATGTGTGGTAGTTAACCACTAAGACATGATGTTTCATTTTTATGCATTGTCACATTTCAAGTCTTATATTTATACTTTTTGTCATGTTCATGATCTTTTTCCTATGTTATGATTATGATAACCCCATGATATATTGTTCTTATATATCCTCTTACTGGGCTTCTAGCTCACCCTTTTTTATGTATATCCTCAGGTGGCTACATGTACTAAGGAGAGGACAAGTGCCAATAAGAATCTAGAGAAGAAGAAATTAAATAAATGTTTATGGTAGATGCTGTATTTGTTATGTGTGGTACTATTTTTCCCAAGACACTAAAACTTTGAATCCTATATATGGAATTCTATTATGCTTTTTATCTTTGAAATGATTTAATAGTAATGTAAGAAAAGGCTCAGGTCACTATAGTTGGTATCATAGGCAAGGTTTAGTTAATTTCGGAATTAGGATTAGTGAACCCAAGAGAAAACCTCTAGTATGAGATTATGTACAAATATTGACAAAAGAATATTTACATAGGGATACCATATGTTATTTTTTTGGTATAAATTATTTAAATGAATAAGTTATTCATGAATTTTTTACTTATGTTTTGTTCTAACCTTTTCTATTTTAGAAAATGGTGGGAACCCGGAGAAATCATGCCAACAACTCTTGAGAGCGCCAATGGAACGATTGCCCGAACAACATCCCTAATGATTTGGGAGGAGGAGTTAAAAACTTCATAGCAATGCTTTCCCAACTATCTCAGGTTATGAACAATAACCATAATAATGGGGAACATCCTCCTTCACCAAAGAGGGAGCAACTGGCTATCAAATGTTTTATGCGGCAACGACCACTGACGTTTAGTGGATCTTTTGATCTACTAGTTGTGGAACAGTGGGTCAACTCCATGTAGAAGATCTTTTCTGTTCTTCACTATTCTGAGAGAGAGAAGGTAACCCTAGCTATTAATCATCTAGACAGAGAAGCCGATCAACGATGGGATTTGATTAAGAACACCAAGCCAAGGGAGGAAATTGAAGAGATGGAATGAGAAGACTTTAAGATAATGTTTCTTAATAAGTATTTCCCATGAACACTTCGCATGAAGATGGAGAGAGAATTCATAGAGCTCAAGGAAAAAGAAGGATAATCTGTCACAACCTATGAATAAAGTTTCACAAGGCTCACAAGGTATGCTTCGGGTTTTGTTATCAACAATTACAGAGAAATTGATAGATTATTTAGTGGATTAAAACCACACCTTTGAAAGGCTCTTGCAATTCGAGACTTTGAGAGTTATGAAGAATTTGTTCAGTGTGCTCTAAAAGTAGAGATAGAGTTTAGAGAATAGTCCCATGGATATGGTGATAAGAAGAGAAATATGGAGTTTCAAGATGGTGGATCTAATGATAAAGGTGGGAAGAAAAATCAACAACCCACATGCCAAAAATGTGGGAAGTTGCACAATGGGAACTGCCTCAAAGGGACTGGGAAATGCTTAAAGTGTGGGAAATAAGGACACCATGCTCAAGAGTGTCGAAAAGACATGAAAAGTAAAGAGAATGCAGCCGATGAAAGGAGAGAACCACTCATGGTTCAATTCTACAACTGTAAGGAGCTAGGGAACTATGAAAACTAGTCCACTAAACCTCGAGTTCTCGATGGTAATCAGTGTCAGCAGCCACCAAAGCCAAAGGAACAAGGGAAGGCTTAGGCCATCACTACAGCAGAGGTGGATCATGATAATGAAGTCATACATAGTAAAATTACTATTCACTGAAGAATGGAAAAAGTATTATTTGATTGTGGTTCTACGCATTCCTTTATATCATGCAAGTTTTCTAGAACTATAGAATTGAAGCCCCGAAACCTTGAAGTAGAGTTATCTGTAAAAACACCAAGTGGTGCAATCATTGCAACCCAAGTGTTTGAATCTTCTCCTGTTGGTGTATGTGGGATGATTGTTCTGGAAAATCATGAAATACTTCCCATGGTGGAATTTGATGCGATAATGGGAATGGATTGGATCTCGTTATATAGAGTACATATCAACTGTCAGGAAAAGGAAATATATTTTCATATTCCGAACAATCCCATGCTCCTCTACAAATTCAAGGAAGATCATGAATCTCTTTTGAAAGATCCTGCAATGGTGTGGGTGTTGATTCCCTATGAAGAAGCATACCTCGCCCAAATGGTTGAGTTGAAGGAAAGTTCCAACCTTGAGGAAATGACCATCATGAATGAATATGACGATGTATTTCCCGAAGAGTTACCCATTATTTCCTCAGATCATGAGGTAGAGTTATCAATTGAACTCATACCTGGAGCTACTCCAATCTCAAAGTGACCCTATAGGATGGATCCTATCGAACTGGAGGAGTTAAAGAAGAAGCTACAAGAGCATCTGGACAAAGGGTTCATGCGACCTAGTGCATCGCCTTGGGGTGCACCAGTGCTCTTTGTGAATCAGAAGTATGGAACAATGCGGTTGAGTTTCAATTATTGGGAACTCAACAGGACCACCATAAAGAACTAGTATCCTCTCCAAAGGATTGATGAATTGTTTGACCAGTTAAGAGGAGCTCAATACTTCTCAAAGGTGGATCTTCATTTTGGATATCATCTGGTAAAGGTGAAGAAAGAAGATATTCAGAAGACTTCCTTCCATACAAGGTATGGGCACTATGAGTTTTTTGTGATGCCCTTTGGACTTACTAATGACCCTAAAATATTCATGGATTTGATGAATATAGTCTTGGACATTACCTCAACAAATTTGTGGTAGTGTCTTTTGATGATATTCTCATCTACTCCAAGAGAAAGGAGGAACATGAATAACATCTAAGACTTGTGTTGGCGACATTAAGAAAGGAGTAGTTGTACGCCACGTTCAGAAAGTGTAAATTTTGGATGAATCAAGTCACGTTCTTGGGATATGTTATCAAAAGTGAGGGAATTTCTGTGGATCCTTTAAAGAAAAAGGTGATTGAGGAATGGCCCCGACCCTCTAGTGTCATAGAAATCTGTAGTTTTCTAGGATTAGCTAGGTACTACCGACGTTTTGTGATAAAATTCTCATGATTGTCAAGCCTGTTAACTAAGTTAACAAGTAAATGGGTAAAGTATGTATTGATGGAAGAATGTGAGGGAAGATTTAAGTAACTAAAGAGAAGGCTGATCACTGTACCTATACTCACACTACCTAAAAGTGGGGAATGTTTTATGATATACAGTGATGATTAAAAGAAAGGCTTGAGTTGTGTAATCATGAAAAATGATAATGTGATAGCCTAAAACTCACGATAGTTGAAGATCCATGAGCAGAACTACCCGACGCATGATCTTGAGATAACTGCCGTGATTTTTTCCTTGAAAATCTGGAGGAACTAACTTTATGGGGAAAAGTGTGACATATACACTGACCACAGGAGCAAAAAGTATATATTCACACAAAAGGAGCTCAACATGAATCAAAGGAGATGGTTAGAGCTAATCAAGGATTATGATTTTTCTATTCAATATCATCCTCGAAAGGAGAACAAGGAAGCTGATGCTCTAAGCAGAAAAGAACATGCTACTCTTTCCATGTTGGGGATTGAGAAAGACACTATCTTCTTGGATATGAAATGGATGAATTTGGAAATAATAAGGGAAGGGGATAAATCCTACCTTGACTAAATGATTGTGCAACCATCCATTCAGGAGAAGATTAAGGAAGAACAAAGGGATGGTGTGGAGATACAAAAGTGGGTGAATGCAGTAAAGGAATGGAAGCTGGAAGAGTTCCATATCGACGATGATGGTGTGATTCGGTTTGGAACATGACTTTGTGTGCCTTCATCACTTGGGATAAATAAGGAGCTATTGGATAATGAACATAGCTCAACTTTCCCTATCCATCATGGGAGTACCAAGATGTACCGTGATCTCTAATAACACTTCTGGTGGGATAACATGAAGAAGGAGATGGTGGAATATATATAAAGGTGCTTGGTATGTCAGCAAGTTAATGTTGAGCGACAAAAGTCTAATGGTATGATGCAGCCATTGCCTATACGCATGTGGAAATGGGAAAATGTTACTATGGACTTTGTCACAGGTCTCCCAAAGACGTCAAATGGAAATAATGCGATATGGGTTTTGGTTGACCGACTCACCAAGATTGTCCATTTTATCGCTATTTGGGAAGATATATCACTTGAACAACTTGCAAAGATATATGTGAAGGAACTAGTGAGAATGCACGGTGTTCCACTCTATTGTCTCTGACCGTGATCCAAGGTTCACATCTAAATTCTGGAGGAGTCTTAAACATGCTTTGAGTACTGGATTAAATCTCAGCACGACCTATCACCCCCAAACTGATGGCTAGTTTGAAAGAACTATTCAAACTCTTGAAGATATGATAAGAGCATGCTCTCTTGAATTCAAAGGTGGTTTGGATTAGCATCTCCCATTGGTTGAGTTGTCATACAATAATAGCTTCCACTCGAGTATTAAGATGGCTCTGTATGGAGCTCTTTATGGGATTCGGTGTAGAACTCCAACCTGTTGGGTTGAAGTTGGAGAAAGAAAGATGCTTGGACCCGATCTTGATCAAGAGATGATAGAGAAGGTTCAAGTCATCCAGAAACACATCAAAGATTCTCAAAGTAGGCTAAAGAGTTGTACTGACAACCGTCGAAGGGACTTAGAGTTCGACGTTGGAGATAAAGTCTTCCTTCGAATATCTCCATGGAAGAGAGTCATGTGATTCAGGAAGAAAGGTAAGCTAAGCCCAAGGTATATTGTCCCCTTTGAGATCCTTGACCGCAAAGGAGCCATGGCCTATCATCTTGAACTTCCACCATATATAGCTCAATTTCATGATGCGTTTCATGTATCACAACTGAGGAAGTACATACCAGACCCCTCACATGTTCTAAACTCAGAGGTGGTGCAGCTGGAAGATGATCTCTCCTATGAGGAGCAGCCAATAAAGATTCTGGATTGTAGAGATAAGGATCTACGCAACAAGAAAACCCATCTTGTCAAAGTTTTTTATAGGAACCATAAGTTTGAGGAAGAAACATGGGAACCAGAAGATGTAAAGAAGGGTAAACACCCTCACCTATTTATGTAAAGTGAAATTTCTGGGAAAAAATTTCTTAAGGGGGGAAGAATGTAACGCCCCAAAGTTTTTCAATGGAAATTACCTTCGTATATTTATGTCATAAAATAACATGAAATCACAACATAATGAACTACTAAGTGATAAGTGATCTTTAAACATAATTTTTTCACTTCTGTGTTTGGAATTTTAAAAATCTGACATACACGGTTGTGCTCAAGATGAATTTTGGAGTATAATGAAACAAAAATAATTTTCGGTGAATAGTGACCAACCCTTATGAATAGTAATATGAACCTTATGAATAGTAAATCATCCAACATAAGAGTAACATTACCTATGAATAATTAAATAAAATTTAGAAATCTTAGAAAGTGACAATTTGAACTTAGTAAACGTTTTGGTAATTTGTAAGTCATAAATAATTAATCTTAATTAATTAATTAATTTAAAGAAAAATTTATTTTCTTAAAACGTGTTCATTAATTATTCAATCAATGTCTTATAGTTTTTAGATAATTTTATACGACCATACGTAATTTTTGAAAGCACTATAAAATCAGTTTTAATATTAAAACTGTTTTTTATGTAAATTATGATTTCAATTAAATATTAAGTTAATAATATTTGGAAAATTATTTTTGAAAAATGGACTTCATTTTTGGATTCTTCACATCGAAAAATGGTGGGGGTAATGTTTTGGGATTTTTCTGAGATACTTGAATTTTTGATGAATAGTAGAATCCGATAATTCACAATAAATGCTAAATAATGGATTAATTGAGTCATCGATGATGTTCTGATGATGTAAGACCACTTGGTTCGGGATGACATGATAAAATTACTATTCTTAGACATCCAATACTCACTATTCCTTGTCTTAGGTGAAATTAATAAACTAATGAATTTTATATTAAGGAAACCCCTCCCCTCCAGTATAAAAGCCACCTTTCACACCCGCATTTCCTCACACCTCTCAAGCTCCATGCCTTCTCTAAACTCTACCCAAAAACCTTCCCTAGACCCTACCCCACGTCTAGGATCTTCTGGTATCATAAAAGGACCAAGCTTAGGCCCTTAAAAAGGTTCTCAAGATAAGGATTCAGGAGGTAATTTCTCTCCCTCTTCTCCTTTAATTTCCTTTCAAGTTCAGGTTCATTTCTTGAGCTCGTCCCACATATCATCTTGTAAATTGTATTGTAACTCCAGAATTATAAATATACTGGAATTTTATGATGATAATGGGATATTATATCATCTAAACCCCTTTCCCTCTTCCATTTATTTTATTAAAGAGAGCGTTGTTCGTGAGGTGTCAATTTATCACCTTCAAGAACGACATGATTTCTTCTTCCATTTCAACCTTCAGATCTGATCATGAAACCATTTTTATGGTTGAACCATAATATTTTATATGTATTGTGTCCTATTTTAAGTTTAGTAAATTACCTATGGCCATATTACTAAGTGATAAATTAAAACAAGTTCATTGTGATCGAAAAACCGCACAAATTAACCCAAATAACCATCATTTAATTCTTATCTAATGATTCATCCACATGGATCTAATATAATTAAATATAATATCATTAAAAATATTGTAATATCATTAATTACATGTAATATCATTTCTGTATGTTTACTCATGTTCTACCCAAATAGAAATTTAATAATGCAAGTGAACCACCCAAGAAAAACCATAAAAACGAACATCCCCGAACAATGTTTTTAAAATATATTATTCATCCCAAGGAACATAATATGACATAATGAAACCAGAATGAACCCTATTAATGTAAAAAATGGTTCTATATTTCTAATTAATGAATATAATGTCATTATACATGACATTAAAGAGAAGGAAGCATTCAGGTACAAGGTAAGGGGAAACCTCGAACCCAATTTTCTTCATTCGGGTTCTCCCTCTTTCACTCTATTTTTGATATGGTTACTCCTTAAAGATAATTTTTTCATCATTTTATTTAATTTTATGAGATATAAATGTTTTTCACTAGTTTTTATGTCAAACCAAATGTTTTCCAAAAGAACTCCCCTTTTAAGAACACAACTTTTACTTCTCACTCAAAGTGGGCGGTTCTTGTAACATGTATGTTATTCCCTCTTTCTTCTGGGAACCCAAAGCTTATGAATGTGTTATTTTGAGATGAAACCGATTCAATTAAATGGGTTAGTTATGTAATTTTTTTATATGTGTTCTTTGTGGCAAGAATGATAATGATAATGTTATGATGTGACGGGCATGCCTGAAATTATATAGTGCCTTATGAATGTTTCAATGTGACGTGTGCGCCCAGAATTATGCAGTGGTCCAATGCATTGGGTAAAGTGATTAATCTCATGAGTAAATGTGAAATGATGTGTGAAAAATATTCTATATTGGTTCACAAGTATGTGTGGTAGTTAACCACTAAGACACGATGTTTCATTTTTATGCATTGCCACATTTCATGTCTTATATTTGTGCTTCCTCTCATGTTCATGATCGTTTGCCTACGTTATGATTATGCTTAGCCCATGATATATTGTTCTTATCTATCCTTTTACGGGGATTCTATCTCACCCCTTCTTATGTATATCTTCATGTGGCTACATGTACTAAGGAGAGGAAAAGTGCCAATAAGAAGCTAGAGAAGAAGAAATTAAATAAATGTTTATGCTAGATGTTGTATTTGTTATGTGTGGTACTAGTTTTACCAAGACTCTAAACCTTTGTATCCTCTATGTGTAATACTATTATTTTTTTATCTTTGAAATGATGTAATTGTAATGTAAGAAAAGGCTCGGATCGCTATACTCCTAAGTTCTCTTTCCCACAATTTTGGAAAGTATGATTTTGAATATTTTTCTTCTCTTCATGTAAATTAAATTCCCATTTGAAATACATCCACCTATTCATGTTAAAACCACAAGATTGATATATAACTCCAACCTCCATTAAAACTTTTATTGCACAACGCACAATCTTTTCATAGCTAATAATGTATTTTATGGAAAACTCCATTATAAGAATTGGCTTTAAGCCACTAAAGAACTTACCGATATTAATTTCAGGTTGGACGATAGTACCCGAAGTGTACCTCACAAGTCTTGTGAAATTAGCCTTATAAGTTATAACAGATTTATCATCCTTTTTCTTCAACGCAAGGAAATCCTTTTCCATCTTCATTTGAAGAACATGAGGAAAGTACTTATTGAAGAATAATTTCTTAAACTTATCCTAATATAGGGATTAAGTTTCATCTTTCTTCCTTGTAATATAGATTAGAGTCCACCACATGTCTGCTTCACCTTCTAATCTATAAAGAACAAGAATGAATTTCTCATTATCTGAATAATAGAGAGTATATAATATCTTTTCAGGTGCACTTATCTAGTTTTAAGAAACACATATCTTTCTTCTTTGTAATCTAGATTAGATTCCACCACATTTCTGCTTCTCCTTCTAATCGATAAAGAACTATAATGACTTTCTAATTATATGAATAATGGAGAGAAGTGAATATCTTTTCAGGTGTAATGATCTAGTTTTAAGAAACACATGGATTGACAGACCCACTAAAAGATAGAGGACATTGACTCATGAAATAATACACATAACTTTGTTCCATACTTTGGTCGTTTGGAAGATCAACATGATTTTTAAACTAATAAATATTTGATAGTATAACACTTAGGTTTTGTATTCCATCCCCCATAACATTTGAGTATTTAGGAGAACAATCATTTCACTATATATCGTAGTCACCATAAAATCATTTCCTTTGAGTTCCAACCATTGACTAAAGCCATAGAGTAAAAAATATTTATCATAATAAGGAACCAAATAATCATGAAACTTCACTTATAGGACTTCTAAATTATAACTCCTTCCTTAATCGATGAAACCTTAGGTTTATCCTAGGTTATTCATAGAAAAATTCTATTTAAACCCTTCATGATGTTTCATGAAGAGTTCATGAATTCCCAAAGCATATCCCCTAGGAGTTTCAAACTAGGTGTACAACAAGGCCCATTTTCGTGTACCCAATTACCCCAAAGTAGGCCCATAACATCTTGTTAGAGTTGTTACCCCTAGGTACATATGTTCTAGAGCCACACCCACTTGTAGTATCCAAAAATTTATGTATTTCCAGAAAAGTTATCACTACTGGAAAACAGGGCTATACCCACGGTTTTGCAAAACACCCTGGGTATAGGGTACCTCTATACCCACGGTTTTCAAAACCGTGGGTATAGGTCACCTATACCCACGGTTTTGACAAAACCGTGGGTATAGATTAATTTTGAAGACCAATACCCACGGTTTTCCAAACCGTGGGTAGAAATGCATTTTTTTATGACCTATACCCACAGGTTTGGACCAAACCGTGGGTATAGAGATTGTTCGGATGACCTATACCCACGGTTTTTTAGAACCGTGGGCATTGGGGTATACTTTTTTGAAGACCTATACCCACGGTTTTAAAGAACCGTGGGTATAGCTTTCCCGCCATAAGGCGGGAAAGGAAAATTAGGCGGGACCATGAAAAATATTTGGCGGGGAAATATTTTTTCACGGATTATATTAATATATCTATATACAAAAAAATTAAATACTCAATTAGGCTTGGAGTCTGGTTGGTCCGTTCGGGAGGTATGTTCGCAAGATTGTATAGTGATTGCGAGTTCGAATCTCGCTGCTGTTTTTGTTTTGAATTTATCACTTCGTATTAATATATATAAAATAACGTATATCTAAAACACGAATAACAAATATAGCCCAGTTGGTCCTTTGCCGTTTCGCCGCCGTGTGAAGTACAGGTTCGAAACCCAGTTGGTGCATACGCGAAACACGCGATTCTTTTTATATAAAATTAAAATATTAAATATTAGTATATATACGCTGATACATATATAAATTTCATATAGAATTGGTGGCGTAGTTGGTCTGATTCGGAGGCGCCTTCGCCTGCAGCTGCGCGAGACCGGGGTTCGACACCCGCGCGCTGCATTTTTGAAAGAATATAAATCCCCACGGTTTGAGAACCGTGGGGTCAAATTCGTGCCAGCGTGGCCATGAACTTGCCACGCTGTGACTATCCTATTCCCACGGTTTCTGCAAACCGTGGGTATATCCCGAACCCCCTATCCCGACGCCATTCCAGCCCACGGTTCCCAAAACCGTGGGTATAGCCTATACCCACGGTTTTGGGGGCTATACCCACGGTTTTGAACCGTGGGTATAGAGTAGTTTTCCAGTAGTGTATCACTCTATCATTTACCAAAATTCCAGGACATTTTTCTGAAACAATAACTCATCTTTATACTTCTCCTCAGAGAAATATCTAGATATACCCTTAGAAATATACATAGGTATTTCACTAATGCTTTCACATCCTAGTTTCTAGAGGTTGAACAAAAATTTACTTTGATAGAAAATATCGGGACCTAGGCTTAGAACACATGGATATTATATCATTTTAGATGAATATTTGGTACATTAGAAAAATACATGTCTGAGCATTACAAAAGTTTTTTGTCTTTGGAGACATGGAAACAAAAACTTCTATCATGGTGAAATATCTTAAAAAACTCCCATACAAATCTCTATATTTATTACATCTACCTAAAACATTTCTTCATAACCTGGGGAAGTGAAACATGAGAAAGGGGTGAGTTCAGATGCCTAGTAAGGGTAAATAAAGGAAAGTGTAAGCACAACATTAACAAAATGGTATGGAACTTGAGCATAACATTTGGATATCATGCCATTTTTATTAGATATCACAATAAAAATTTTTAGTTCACAAGAAATGGATCATAAGATAATTAAGATCATAATTCATGAAATTATAACATTGGAATAAGACATGAAAATTTTAATATCCACATTATTTTATAATATTGTAAAAACATATAATTAGAAACATGTTCTCCCAATAAGTTAAGAACATGAAATCAGGCCTCTACATCAACTTATGTACATGATACTAGGTTCATGCATAACATTGTGAATGTGTAATCAGGTTCACGTATAACCTTATAGAAATGAAACTTGGTCCATTCATAACATTGTGAACATATAATCAAGTTCAAAAATAATATTGCGAACACGAAATCAGGTTCACAAATAAACTTATGGACATTCAACCAGATCCATGCATAACGTTGTGAACATGTAATAAGGTTCACTAATAACATTTTGAACATATAATTAGGTTCACACATAAACATATGGACATAGAACCATCACTACTAGAAACTTATCCATTACCAATAGTTTCAAACCACTGGTAAATGCTAGACAACCGTTGGTATAAACTATACCAAAGATTTTTTCAAACCATTGGTTGTGGAGCCGTGGGGATAGACATATCCCAATGGTTCTATGAGAACTGTTGGGATACGGTAGGAAAATGGATTTTATACCAAAAGTTTCATGAAACTTTTTGAATAAATCATTACCAATGATTTAAAACCATTGGAAATATTGAAAATTATGTCTATACCACTGGGATTCAAACCGTTGATATAAACTTTTGCCAATGGTTCCCCAAAAACCATTGGTAAAATTCAAGTAAAATTTTCTATACCAATGGTTTGTAAACCGTTGGTATATACATTTTCCAATGGTTTACATGAAACAATTGGTATAGGATTTATACACCTACAACAATCCTACCTCTACCATATGCACCTGCAGTAGTTCAACTAGCATGTTTTCCTCCCCCTGTGCCAAATTCATATAGAATTCTCAATACCTACAAAATACATACAAAATTTTGTATGAATTCATATAGAATTCATACAACACATAAGTCTAAATTCCTCTAATTCTGTATTTAATTACATGCATATATAATTCATAATTCATAATTTATAAGTTAATTAATAATTAACACATACAAAATTCAATTCAAAATTTAGAAGTAAATTACCCTATGTAATATAGAATTATAAATTGAATACATACAATATTGAATTACCTATAACACATACAAAATTGAATTCAGAATTTTGAATGCAATAACCCATATATAAGAAAATCATGTTCAGGTATTGAATATGGCATTATTTTTCATAGGCCTGGGTGAATTCAGATGAGATTAGAATTTTTGGATAATGTGGTATGCCATGTTGTAGTATGGGGTAATGTGAAATGGGTATTGGGGGGTTTTCCAGGGGGTTGGGAGGCTTTCCAAGGGGATAGGGGTGTCTAGGGGGCTGGGGGGGAGAGTGGCTATCCAGGGGGATGGGGGTGTCCGGGGGGTGGGGGTGTCCGAGGGGATGGGGGTGATTGAGGGGGGGATCTAGGGTGGTGGGAGGGGGGATGTCCATGGGGGTGGGGGTTTCCAGGGTGAGGGTTGGTGTCCAGGGGTTGGGGTGGCTGTCTAGAGGGTTGTCCAAGGGGTAGGGGGTGTCTGGGGGGGGGTGTCCAGGGGGCTGTCCATGGGGGTGGGGGTGTTAAGGTGTGTGTGTGTGGGGGGGGGGGGGTAGTGGGGATGGAGGGGCTGTTCAGGGGGTTGGGGGGCTATCCAAGGGGGTAAGGGGTGTCTGGGGGGGATCCAAGGTGTAGGGTTGGGGAGGGGGACGTCCATTGGGGTGGGGGTGTCTAGGGGTGGGGGGGGGTGTCCAGGGGTGGGGCAGTTCCCAGGGGGGGCTGGAGGGGCTGTCCTGGGGGTTCAGGGGCTAACCAAGGGGGTAGGGGGTGTCTATGGGGGGGTTCTATCCAGGGGTGGGGGTGTCCAGTGGGTGGGGTGGTTGGTGTCTAGGGTGTTGGGTGGTGTCCCGGTAGGTGGGGGCTATCCTGGGGGGTTGGGGGTCAATCCAGGGGGGTTGGGGCTGTCCAGGGGGTGGGGTTGTCCAGGTGGGGTGGGCAGGCTATTCACGACGGTGTGGGGCTGTCGAATGGGGTATGGGGTGTCCAGGGGGGTGGGGTGGGGGGTGTCCATGGGGGTGGGGGTGTCCATGGGGTGGGGGTGTCTAGGGGGGTGGGGGTGGGGGTGTCCAGGGGGTGGGGTGGTGTCCAGGGGGGTGGGGGTCCATGGGGGTGGGGTCGTGTCCTGGGGGGAGCCAGTGGGTTGGGGGGGGGGGTGTCCAAGGGTGTGGGGGGTTTTCCATGGTGGTGGGGTGGCTAGGTTGTCGGGTGGGCTGTGGGGTGTACAAGGGGTGGGGTGTTGTCCAGGGGGTGGAGGGGCTGTTAAGGGTGTAGGGAGGATGTCCAAGGGTGTAGGGGTGCCTGGGGGAAGGGGGTGTCTTGGGGGTGGGGGGGGGGGGTGCTGTCCAAGGGGGGTGGTGGTGTCCAGGGGGGTGCGGTGGTGTCCAGGGTTGGTGGGGTGGTGTCCATGGGGTGGGGGTAGTGCTGTCTAGGTGGGTTGGGGGTTATCCAGGGGGGCTATCCATGGGGGTAGGAGTGTCTAGGGGGTAGGGGTGTCCAGGGGGTGGGGTGGTGTCCAGGGGGGGTGGAGGTGCTGTCTAGGGGGTTGGTGGGGGCTGTCCACGGGGGTAGGGGGTGTTTTGGGGGTGGGGGTTGTCTTGTAGTGGGGGCTGTCAATGAGGGGTGTGAGTGTCCAGGGGGTGAGGTGGTGTCTAGGGGGTGGGGGTGTCCAGGGGGTTAGGGGGATGGCCAAGGGGGAAGGGAGTGTCCGAGGGGGTGGGTGTGGGAGGGGGGGCTGTCCAGGGTGGTGGGGTCTGTCCATAGGGGTGGAGGTGTCCAAGGGGTGGTGAGGGGTGTCTTGGGGGTTGAGGTGTTTGGGGGGGATGCCTGGGGGTGGGGGTGTCCAGGGGGTTGGGGGGCTCTCCAAGTGGGTAGGGGTGTCTATGAGGCGTCAGGGGGATGTCCAGGGGGTGTGGGGGCTGTCCAAGGGGGTGGGGGTGTCCAGGGGATGAGGGTGGAGGGAGGGGGGGGGGGGGTGAATCAGTTACAAAAAATCATCAAGTCAAGTTTAATTATTTATATATAAATAAACAAAGATAATGTGACCTACCTAATCACACATACATTTAGGCACAACAAATCATCAAGCATCAAATTTTAGTAATATCAGTAAAAAATGTAACATATCAATCTGTCCCTCATTACCATCACTATCATCACTGTCATCATCAGGATAAACCCCCATCCTCATCATCAACCCCATCATCTTACCCTCCCTCCTCAACACCATCCTGCTCACCCTCGTACTCCTCCTCCTCTCCCTCCTCCTCAGCCTCAACCACCACCTCTCCCTCATCCTCTTATGCCTCTCCCTCCTCCTCACCATTATCTCAACCACCACTAGAACTTCCACATGGTGCACCATATATATATTGAATCGACGACATATATTCATCACAAGTTGTGCTGGCCTGAGGTGGAAGTGTTGGATGTAAAACTTCAATCAGTTCCATAAATGTAGTGTTTTACCTAGAATATTGTTCTTCCATCTCTATGGCCCTTTTCTCATCCTGTTCTGCCTATTCCTTAACCTAATAAAACTCAGTGCCACTACATCTCATACTTGAGGGGGGCCAATACCTCATCAGGACAATACTATTACCAGGTCAGCAACATACTCTACCAGGGTGGTCATCTCTCAACACCTGATGTAAATGATCATTTGGCCTAAAATTTTCAGGTTCCTGAGTATCAAGGTCCTCTAAAGAAGCCTATTAAAAATATAAATTTATTATTAAGTTACAAAATATATATTAAAATTTGAAATCAACAAATTAAAACTTACAAACTACTGTTGAGTCGTTTCATTAACCACACTTCCAACTTTCTTCCTTATACTCTAGAAATAAAATTTTAATTGATGCAGATGTCATTCAATATTCATTTTGTCCCTCAAAAATGAAATTGAATATAGGAAACCATAATTAAAAATAGGTTACCAAAAATTAATTTCATAACTAAAATTATATAATCTACTATCGTACCTGCTTCCTTTCATGATATGGGATCGTAGTACATCCCAATGTGTAGAGGAATTTTTTAGAATCAATGTTTTTTTATTTCTTCTAGATGGTTAATAAATAAAATTCAATAATAAAAATAATATTATTAATGAAAAACATGAAAATATTCATTTAAATAACTCAAATGTGATTAATACCTTAAATTGGGTAGACGTTCAATGGGTAATCATCTGTTGACAATATTATAATAGACAATCATCAACAACAAGGACCACATCTAACTCTGTTCCAACTCTATCATGGTATAAAATATACAAATCAATCTTATTGTCCCTTCAAAGCTCACCTAAATCATTTATATGTGCGGTCTGTGCACCCTTACCATCAGGGAAATTAAACTGAAGATGAAACCAAAATATCAATTCATATAAATAGAAAAAATAATATATTGCATTAAATATAGAATATTTTTTTACCCATATCTCTGCCCAAGAATTATCCTTAACTTCATTTAGAAGCTGTCTGCATGAGAGTGGGCCAACATGAATGATGTCAGAGTATTTGGTAAGCGTCCCCAAAAAACTATGACATTACTGTGGTATTTTTTCAATCATTTGACTGTGTTTATTGTAGTCCACCATCAACTATGTGCGGTGGTTCCACACCGCATACATGCATGTACGACCCCGCCCCCACCTCCTATCATTAGATGTATCTATTATGAAAGAAAATAATTATTTTATCAATACATGTTATAATGGAAATAAATAATGGTATAAAAATTTGTTAAGGTTGTATAAATATACCTGTGGTAGTCTAATCAATGGGTGACAATGGATCCATAGAAACTAAAGGAACACCCTATAAAGGTGGAGTGGGTCTCAATGTATACTCCTTAGAGAGAGGCTCTGGGAAAGCAGGAGTCGAAGAAGATGGAATATAAAAGCTCAGAGAGAAGCAAGAAGATATAAAAGATTCTAACACAGATGGCTGGCCAAATACTTGATGGGGAGTGGGAATCATCATTGGATATGGTAAAAATAGATGAGGAGGCTAAGATATAAAGGGTGGTGAAAACATGAGAGACCTAAATATCCCGTATATCCCTAACGACACACCGAGATCAGAATGTGGGATAGATGGTATGTCAGTGGGAGGGGCAGGGTCTAATTGGGTACACCGACCAGATCGGCTAGCTCTTGTACCACCCCCTCGTATGAACACCCTGAGTACTAGGACCACTACTAGGCTACTCATAAAATAATTGTCACCTAAGAGGTGGATCCTATAAAAAATTTTAAAACAAAATTAATTACATGACATTACATATTATTTAAATATATGTATATATTTAAAATAAAATACTCACTACAGGAACTAGTGGTGGAATTCCCATCTCTGCCATGCGACGATTTTTATCCATCACCTTTTTCCATCGCCTCTCTTCAATTGGTTGCATTTATTTCATTTGAAAACAAATGTGGAAGTAATTAGAAAATGATAACTAATGTGTAACCGAAAAAGCAAAATATATGAGAGGAAATAGGGGAATTCATGGATAATTTAACTATCCATTGTCTTCAGTGAGCTTGAATGGATATATAATGAATTAAATAAATTGTACAAGATGTAATAAAAATTCAAATTTTGAGTAGGATGGTTATTTACTAAGTGTAATTAATCTATATATTATGAATTATTAAATCATTAAGATAGTTGGAAATGATGATATACACATATGAACAAGGATAAGATATCTACTATTCAAATAAAATTTCCACCAATAAACATTGAACATTCACATAACAGTCAAGTTGAATATAGCATATTTGTAACCAATATTAAATCAATTTGAATAGTACCAACCATAACAACCCAAGTTGAGTGAATCCAAAAGAATTGAGAACATGGATGGATGATTCTATATATTTCTGACCACAACTTTAGGTTTATAGTAAACTCTAACAATTGAGCTATTAGAGTCATCAAAAATAATAAATGGATTGTTTCCAATGGAAGTAGGGATGGTGTCAATTCTATCATCATCGTCATAAAAAATATGTATTGGAATTACTTCAATAATGACATCAAATTCAGGTCGAAGATGGTCTTTGACATAAAAAACATTTTTATCTATTGAGTCCAATATATATGGTTCATCAGTAGAAAGAGTTCAAGTCATATCAATTAATAAAAATTCACAATCATCAATAAATGTGACATGCATAGTCACTGAATCAAACCACTAGCATTTCATCATTTTGACTCGTCCCTGAGATTAGTAATCTAATATTATTATTTTTTCAACAACTCAATAATAACCTACATTTTCAAATCACGACCGACTATTTGATGCACTGGCATAATAGTCTATTGTGGTAGTAACCATAACACCATCATGTTGTGTTCTCATGTTCTTTTTTCATTCAGTGATAATAAATCTGTACCCATTGATTTCAATTGATTTACAGACACGAACCATGATATTAGGACCAAAATCCAAAGATCTAATTTCATTAGAGAAAGAGTCAGCAGGAACACTCAATACCTGAAATATAATTGAATATTACACTTAATTAAATATTGTTTTAATTATTTTAAACACTAATATTATTACCTTCAATTTTAACCAAGCAAAAAACTCTTTGCTATGCGAAGTCTCCCTCCATCTAAAAAAAGAACGATTCTTTCTATTTATCATCGCTTTATGTTCCATATAGATAAAAATAGGAATAGTTTAATATATATATATATATATATATAAGATATACATATTCAATTTACTTACAAGATTTTGTGATCAAACAAATCACAGTTGAAAAAACTGTGCGATGTGACATCTCCCGCTCTTCAAGGCTTAATGTCGTCAATGTATATGATCCAGAAATTATTCCTGTTTGAGGAAGTGATGGAAAATTTGGTTCAATTTTCTCATACTATAATTCTTTATTTATCATTGGTCTGTTCATTATTGTAGTAAGATCAGAAAAATACATAGAGAAGAAATCCATACATTCTTGAGCCAAGTAACCATTCATGATAGAACCTTCAAGATGATTCCTATTTTGGACATATGAAATTAATGTGTACATATTTATTTTAGTTGGATAGATACAATGAAAATAAATAGGTCCTCTAAAAAGTATTTCAATTTTTATATGGATATTTAGATGCAGCATGCATGTGAAAAATGATAGAGGAAATATTTTATCTAAGTGACAGAAAATTAATGGGGCATCTACCAACATTTTTTGCATGAAAGACATGGAAAACTTCTTAAAACAATGATATATAAACAAATGGTACAACCTAATAACATCCACCTCTAAATTATTGGAAAAAATAAGAAGGATTTCTATTGGAATCAACTCATGTAGAAGGATGTCATAATCATGAGTCTTCAAATATTTTTTCTTGAAATCTCTTCTGTTGACCCATTTCGATATGTTGTTTGAATAGAAATCAATAACTTTAATAGTCTCTAGTACTTATATAAATTGTTTTTTTTAGGTGTCATCACATAATAATCACATAGAACTTTCCATTTATATTCACTAATATGTACATAATGCAATTCTAATCTGATACCCAATCCACCAAGTCACGTCGAGACCTTAAATCATCTTTTTTTCTTTCCCTTAACATTTATAAGAATAAAAAGAAACATTTTACATATATTTTTTTCAATGTGAATTACGTTTAATCAATGAAATAACAAATTGGTTGAAAAATAGGGAAAATCAAAGAAGATATTTCTATTCTTCCAATTGTAACAAGTTTTAGTGGAAACATTATTTCTCTTTCCAGATTTCATTTCACCCTTCCCAAATGAAAAAAATGAAATATTAAAATTCATTAAGAACATCAGTTCTAGACATACGCTGAGGTGGATCATCAGTCTCCATGTTATTGTTAAATCTTCGACGATTATTTCTATAAGGATGGTACACTGGAAATAATCATGGATGTCCCATAAAATTGAAACTACAACGATGTTTCAATATTTTGGATCATGTATTCTTTATACAAACTAGACATGATAGTTTTCCCTTCATTTTCCATCCAAACATCATTACATAAGCAGGAAAATCATTGATCGTCTACAGAAGCGCAACACACATCTAAAATATGTCTTTCGAACATGCATTGTATGTGCACACCCCCACATCCCAAAGAAGTTTCAACTCTTTTATTAAAGGTTGAATTTATATTTCTATATCATTTATAGGATCATAAGGGCCAAATATGAGTATACTCATGAAGGTGAAAGGTTTTTTCATACACAACCATGAGGTAAGGTTATAAATGTGTATAAAAACCGTCCTTGTGCTCTAAGAAGTAAGCATTTACCCAAATGGATTAAAACCTTCACATGAAAGACCCAACCACACATTAAACACATCTACTAAAAAATCAGGATATCGAGCATGAAATATCTGACCTGAAAATTCATCTCCAGGGTGAACCAACTCATCATTAGTCTTCTTTCTCTCGATATCATGCCATATAATTTTTATTGATATTTCATCAGATATAAAAATATTCTGGAGTCTGGGGATTAATGAAAAGTTCCAAATTACATTTTTTGTGCATGGGATGGTGTTACATTAGATTTTGGATTCTAGTGGGATGTGCCACATTTTATACAATCATTTCATTCATCAGTTTCGTCACAGAACAAACTGCAAGATTTTGGGAAAGAATGAATTTTGTTTCTTGAAAATCCATGTTCCTAAACTAAATTTCATGCCATATAGTGGTTTGAGGGAATATCTATACCATATGGATGTAAGTATTTCAAGAAGTTAAGTATGTAAGCGATGTTAGTATTAGAAATCCGATACATTTTTTTCCTATGAAACAATTGGATTAAAATTCCAGCCTTTTCATTTTACCGTAATGTCGATATACTAGAGTGGTGGTAGTATCATTCAATTTTTTTTCACCCTGATAACATCATCATTTTATTTAGATATATCATGTGTGCTCATATCGAAGTCTTATTCAGTTAGAATCCTTTATTTTTCAAGATGAAGAATAAATTAAAACCATTCATATAACAAATTCTCAAATCCAGTCCTCTCATTTAGATCATAAACAATTTTATATTTCATTATCTACCCATTATGATACCACACAAAGTAGTTTTATTAAAATTCATATTTGGTTATGTGGTAGATGACTTCTTAATGGCTCAACCAAGGTCTTCCAAAACAATTGTAATAAGGCCAGTGTTTGTTACCACAATTTGAAGCATTTTGAAATAAAAAATATAAAAAGCTCTTAAAATTGTTTTGAACATCATTTAAGATCCGATCATTTTAACATATCCAAATTCTATCCATTCTTTAAAAAAAAAATTATAAGTCATTTCTTCAAAAACAATTCAATAAGATTGAAGTTTCATTGAAAATATATTTATGTAAACGAGAATTTTTCACTTTATATGAAACTATAACTTGCATACTACTCTATATGTGTATCACATTATAAAAGACAAATAAATACTCTATTTATAACAAAAAATCTTTGAAGAACTATAAATGAGTGTACAAGATCATGTACACTTTTGGAGGAGAATTATTCAGTAGTTGAATAAATTTTAGATCGAATAAATTTTATATTTTAGAAGATTTGAGTGATCACATGCCCTGCCCAAGGGGGTGGGGGCTATCCCGGGGGGTGGTGGTTATCCAAGGGTGTGGGGGGTATCCAGGGGGTGGGGGGTTTAGGGGGTGGGGTAATGGGGCTCTCTAGGGATGTGGGGGGATGCTCAGTGGGGGTGGGAGGTGTTCGGGGGAGGGGGGGGGGTCTAGGGGTGGGGTAGTGTCCCTGGGGGGGGGGGGGGGGTTGTCTAAGGGGTTGTGTGGGGGTGTCTAGGGAAGGTGGGGGGCTATCCAGGGGGATGGGGGCAGTCCATTGGGGTGGTAGGGTGTAATTAAAAACATACTAAATATTAACAAAATAAATATTTGCAAATAACTTTGAAAACATGTAAATGAATATTTTAATCATGGAGAAATCATGATGGTGGTAAATAATTTCCATTTTTTTCATGTTAAAATGAATATTCCTTTCACGTTTTGAGTAAAATAAGAAAGGTGGTTATTTAGAAAATGGAAAGAAGGTTAATTTTCAAAAATTTGGTAAAAATTAAAAGCGATTTATAAATTTCTTTAAACAATCATTATATAGTAGTAAAAACCTTCTTTAAAACAGTTTTAGAAAATAAAAATATAGAAGGAAAAGGATTTTCGACTGAAGAGAGAAATAATGTCAATTTTTTTTAAACACATTCTTTTGATGAATTGAGTACATAGAGAGAAGAAACATAAAGTAAAAAATATATTTTACAAAAATAAAAATAGGGCAATACAATTAATTAGTTTCTTTGGAGACATATCATATGATTTCAGCATTTAACATTGTCATAAACAACCCAGATAAACAATGAGGTTGTAACATAGTACCTTTACAACATTGGTATATTTTGAATCATAAGACCCTTGAAATGAAGAAACATAGATGGATATTTATATCGCATAATATCATTATAATAATGATAAAATAAATCCATGGGTAGTATATACACCACCTAAAATAAAAATGTAGTGTATAAGGCATGTGTCCCATAAAAATAAATGTGAGATGAAAATCCCTTACCTCAAGTATCGAATTTATTCATACATAATTGAAAATACTATATAATAAATATAGGATTATTATAAATCCATATCAAAACCATAATCATATATATCATACAATATGTGATTTACTTATGACATTTTCTTACCTTTTTATTAACGATTCCTTGTTAAAATCACGTTTCGGGTAATAACTAATTTGTTTTTTAAGCATGTTTTGGTTTGGTAAATTTGGTACTTTTACTTTTATCAAGTTTCCATAATCTACAAAATTTTAACCATGATATATATATCGTATATATTCATTATTTTTTATATTAATATACTAAGGTTAGATATAGTAAATTAATTACACCAATCATGGATAAGGTAGGTTGTACAGACATATGAACATTGTTTACATTTTCTTGATGAATGTTATGAAATATATGTAAGTAATATATAAACTTTACATGATCATATTATTTCACATATATCATATATATTCTATAAATCTATCCTTAATACCATCCTAATGAAATGGAAATGAAAAACAAATCACATTGGTTCGTGAGGCGGAATTCTGCCGTACACATGAGCAACATTATTGTTTTCCAACAGGTTGGAAGGTAAGAATTTAGATTTGATATTGTAATTTCATAGGTATTTTTAGGTCATAAATTTAACATATATACTTTAAAAATCCATTTTTATATAACTAAGTGAGAAGTGAGGATGGAAAATAAACTACATCGGTTCATGAGGTGATATCCCACCGTACACACGACCGACGAGTTCATTTCCCATTTGATGAAGGGGGATATGGATATAGGTTATACCATTAACATAATAAAATATTGATATATAGGAGATAAATATTTTATTATATCATTATATTTGAACAATATCTCAAGGAGGTGGAAGAATAAATAAAATAAAAACACATAGATACTAATTATACCTCTTTTTTTAGAGAAACTCTTTAGGTTCATACCAAAATCCTTATTAGGGGATTTAATAATAAAAATAAGGCCTATACAATATGGGTCTGGGATTAATGAATATTTTTGTGTAGTTATTTTCCAAAAAAAAGATTTTGTAAGTGTGAAGAGGAGAGATGTAACACCCCAAGCTTCCACGGTACACTTTTCTATGAATAATACAATAGCGTGTGTTGTACGCAACTTTGAGTTCTAACACACAACAACCAAACAAACTAGCCATTATGAATAGTAAAACCCACTTTTTGAAAATTTTGAAATTTCTATATTTCAAAATGGACTTCATTTTTGGATTTGGAATATCGAAATTAGCCAAGAGTGGATTTTTGGAATTTTTCTGAAAACATTCAATTTGTTTTGAATAGTGAAAAACCCTGAGTTATAGTTTAAAACTGAATTTTTATTTAAATAATTATTTATATTATTTAAATTTATTTTGGGTAAAAATAGATACATAATACCTATAAATGTTCAATATAATTATTTGGAGTCAGTTTATAATAATTTTAGATATATAAATATTTTATTGAACTTTTTACCGTCTTTTACCCACCTCCTAGGAGTATTTGAAAATTTACATAAAACTTAATTTTACCTCTTCTGTGAGTTGAATTTCAAAAATCCTGAAAGACATCGTTGGTATTAGTAAGTAAAATGTGGTTCAATAAGATGAAAATAATTTTTGGTGAATAGTAACTTTTTACTTTTATTGACTGCGGTTAAAAGTAAATAAGGTAATTAAGGGTAAAAATGATATTATTATTACCCTAACGCATGTCCTATTTCTATTGGGTAAGTGAAATTCGACCAGAAACATCCTTAGGAAGAAAATTTTATCCTTTAGGTCCACTTGGATTAGATTTGGACATTTATTATTATTTAATTCAAAGAAGAGTTAAAAGTGTTAAATTCAAAGTTTAATAACTAAAAAAAATTTAATATAGGGTTTCAAATAATATAAATTAGACTATAATTATTCATTAGAAAGATTAAAATATTTAATACATAATGGTATTTTATTTATATTTTTTAGACATTAAATAATTTAATTTATTTATGACATAATGATGATGTAGTAATTACCTAATTAATGAAATATTAAAATAATTGATATTATAAATATCCAAATTAATGTAATTTGAGACTTTTTATGAATTAAACTAATTTTATTGGTTAATATGACATATTAGGGTTTGTTAGATGGATTTTTTTGAAGTAATAATGCTGTTATGAATTTAAAAAAAACAAAATACCAAATAGTGTCAAAATTGACACAAAAGAGTTATTAAAAAATTATTATATTATTAATTAATATTCTATTCCTAAAAATATAAGGTTTGGCCAAAAAACTTATATAATGATATTTTTATCATTAATAAACAACTTTCTATTCTCTTGGAAGTATATATTAAGTTTATTAACCATATAATATAAAAATACAAAGAGACATGGTAAATGTGAAACTATTTATCTAAGAGTTAAATCTAAAAGATAAAGTTAATATAGTGACCCAAACCTCTCTAAATAATATTGGTTGAGTGGTTTTAGACCCATCCCCACCTTAGAATTTAAATAATTTATTTTGGATCCATTAGTAATCGAAAATGATTTTATTATAAAATAATATTTCTAGCTTTTCCCAAGTGCCCCTCACCCCTCTTAAACAAGGTCACTCCCCCTTCTCTCTAATTCACACATTTAAAGACATTTGGGTCGGCCAAACCATACCCAAATACCCTCTCAAATGTCATCCCTTTATCTTAGAGGCCTTCCTTTATTCTGAAAGCCAACCTAAGGATCCCTTTTGATCAAATCAAAAGGAAAAACCCGAAGAAGAGATAAATATCTCACCACCTATTTCAAGTTCCTTTCTTCTTCCACTTCACCTTTCTTTGTTGTTTGCATTATAAAATAATAACTCCAATATATTCTATATACTGTGATGTTATTATAAATATGGTAAAAAAATTCATTATTATATCCATCCTTTGAATGACATGTCACCATACATGTGTACGTACGACTTACCATCTCCACGTCTTGGTGTAATTGTTATTCAATACATTATTATTTGGATGGGTATAATAATGATGTGTAATTAATGTAAATAATAAATATAACATGATAATTATTCTTTATATATTATATAACATCCAATTATATATTATTTTAATATCAAAAGATTGATATTATCACACATGCGTACGTACGGATTACCGTCTCCACGAATGCAATGAGATTCATTCTCCATCGTATCCATTCAAGACTAATTTAATTAGATGATTAAAAAAATGTTTAAATACTTTATATAATTCTGAATATGAATAAGATATATCATATCCATAACAAACATTACTTACATAACAAATCATATAATGGAAAACGAATCAGTTTACACCCAAAATGACGATAATACTAAGATATTATTAACAAAGCAATGATAAAAGATCATATATGATATCATATTAATGTCTATGATTCTTGAATATCTTAATTAAAATTATTCCACCATTATATAGGAGTTTAACATACCCTCAACCTAGGAAAAGTACAAGGTAAGGGTTTATTTCACAATCTCTTTATTATCCGAGGTTGTTTTTATATAAGTATGTACTGGGACCTCGTTACCATCCACATCCATATTTCTTAAAAATGTATTACAAAACATTTTTAATATTTAATAGGCTATGTTTTAAAGTCATTTATACCCTTGTTTTACTTTTTATGAAATGGTTTGAAAGGAATCTTTCGGTCGTTTTCCAATCAAGGTACCTTATGACCTTTTCGACAAAATTAAGGTAAGAATGTTTTTTTAACTTATACAGAGGGTGAAACTGTTATCCGCCATTATAACATCATTTAATCTTCCCTTAAAAGATTAAAATAATATTTTAAAAATAAAATTTTTCTTAAATGATTTCAAAATAGAAAAATATATTTCTCTAAAAAAAGGTTTTGATTTCATATACGTCAGCATCCTTTGATGGATTTCAAGCTTATTTGGAGTTGATTTATTATGATACAAAACATCCATATTGTATTGATGGTTTTGTGATATGTTTGACTATGGATGTGTTATTTTTATACCATTCATGGTTTATGGATAATGTATTGACATTTCGTATGCTAGTTTTAATATGAATGTTTAAAATTTTTCATATGAGGAATGCATTGGACTTAGTAAGTGACAGATGGAGACCGTTATAGCTCCTCAATGCATCAGTAGGTCTCATGAGACAAACTTGTGTTTTTTCACAAGGCCTTTACAAAATCTTATTTTTATTCTTGGCACGAGGACTTGACTATGTGGTTATGAAAGTCTGGCATTATGCATTCCATCATTATGAAAGTGGCTATTGATATCACATGTGATTATTAGACTAGTAGAATATCAATGTGAATAAGTAGATGGAAATATTTGATTTTATCTTTTCCTTATTATAATAAATTTAAAGTTTAAAAGGATTTTGTTTTAGTCTTATACATTTCCTTAAATGATTATGCTTATTTATAAAAGTTTATGCTGTATTGTTATCCTTACTGAGCATCTAAGCTCACCCCTTTTTATGTTTTATTTTTCCCTAGATGTGAAGAAGTATATTATGATTGACCTAAAGGGATAGTATATGGGATCTTAGTGTTGCCTATGGAAACTATGTTGTTGTAGTTTTCCATTTTATGATGTAATGTAAACCGTATGAATGTATCTAGTATTTACAAGGCTACTAAACTAATCAGTCTTTTGAGACATGATTTCCTTGTGATCATGCCAATTATATGTAATAATGAAAAAACTATATGTAACTAGGGCTGAGGAATTATATTTGGTATCATAGGAATTTTAGTACAAACCTTGGAATCTAGATTTATATAAACTCTAATTAGAGCACATTACCCTAAGATAGACTTTGAGGATTAGTATAGAAGATGTTTCTAGAATTTTGGTATTGTAGAGATTTTGTGAGCATTCCAATTAATACATCCCTATCTAGATACGAACAGGTAGAGTCGACTCTGGCATAGATATACCTAGGGGTAAAACTCGTGAACACAGCTTTGAGCTAGACTCGAATGAGAATTGGTGCATGACAACAGGCCTTACTGCACTCTTGGTCACGACACTCCCTGGGGATATGCTTAGGTTAATTATCATTTTCATTACAAACCATTATCAAGGTTTTATGATTATATACTTCCTCAAAGAAATGATTTTTTATGATTATTGATTATACCCATAAATTGTTCAATTTATGTTAAGTGTTTTACATGTTTGGAATTATGTATTTCGATTCATAAACTAATCTAGTTTATGCCACTGTTTTGAAATGGCACATAGTGGAAGGAATGGAAACCATATCAATGCACACACTCCGTGTAGGGATTTCCCTCCTACTCAAGATAATTATAGTGGAGTTGGTGGTGCAACTGATGCTGATCAACTAATCACCGTACTGGGAAAACTCACTCAGGTTATGAATAATTCCCTTACCTGTATGGAGAACCCTGATCCGTTGCGTGGAGGATCAATGTTATATCGATTCATGAGGCAACAATCACCAACATTCAATGGGGGTAAAAATCCATTAGTATATGAGCAATGGATATTAGAGAAAATATTCCATGCCTTGGGGAGTAGTGAAAGGGAAAAAGTTGTCATGATAGTTTACCGCCTCACTGGAGATGCTGATCAATGGTGGTCAATGATTCAAAACACAAAGGAAGATTATAAAGTATAAAATACGAAATAGAGGGAGTTTAAAGATATTTTCATAGAAAAATACTTTCCTCGTGACCATCGAGCAGATATGGAAAGGCAATTTCTGAGTCTGAGGAAAAAGGAGGATGGGAATGTTGCAAAGTATGAAACTATCTTTACATGGTCAGCGAGGCATGCTGCAGATTATATACATAACCCAAGAAGTAATACTGATCATTTAATTTATTGGTTAAAACCATTTCTCCATCAAGCATTAGTCTCACAATCCTTCTCATCGTACGAAGATATTTTCTCTTGTGCTATCAAGACATAAAAAAATTTCTCTAAGTCTTATGACTTTAAAGCAAAGCAAGAGAAGAAGAGATCGACTTTACACTCTAAAAATAGAAATAAAGGTAAGAAGGGAAAAGTGAAATATCTATCCTGTAGTAAATGTGGGAAAAAATACCCTTGTACTTTTCTGAAGGGGATGTGAGTCTATTACATGTGTTGTGAAAAATGCCACAAAGCTCATGACTGTAAGGGGAAGAAAGAGGTTGTCGATGTTGAATGATACAATTGCAGATAAAATGGGTATTATATGAATGAATTTCCTAAGAGTTAGGGGAACTTACCCCAAAAAAGGACAGGGGATCAAGGCTAAGATTATTCTATCACCACTGCTGAGGTTGAAGCTCCGAAAGACATAGTGGTAGGTAATTTATTGTTTTCCTCAAGTTTAGAAAATACTTTATTTGAATCTGGATCATCACATTGTTTCATATTTTCCCTATTTTCTAAGAAAATTAGATATTTTCAATTTCATTTAACAAGGGAGTTTTCAGTCAAAACTCTTAAGGAAAGTATCATTGCAATAATGTTTTGTTAATCAATACCCATTAGGGCATATAAATGTTCTTTATCTACTAATCTCATAGTCATACTAAGGATTGAATTTGATATAATTCTCGGTATGGATTGGATTTCGTACTATTATACCAAAATTTATTATAAGAAGAAAGAGGTTACTATTTTTGATGACGATGATAAAGAACACCTTATATTTAGAGAATTATTGTCACCAACCAATTCTTATCTAGATCCACACCAAGAAGATCACCTAAATTCAATTATTAGAGAGGAAGAGAATGAAATAACTGTGGGTGAGGAAAAAAAATGTTTAAATAGATGATGTACCTATTGTGAAAGAATATGTTGATGTGTTTCCAGATGATTTACATGGACATCCTCCAGAATGAGAAATTGAGTTTTCTATTGATTTTATTCCTGGATCAAGGCCCATATCGAAGACCCCTTATAGAATGGCCAATGTGGAATTAGTGTAACTAATGAAAACACTAGAGGAATTGAGTAATAAAGGATTTATTCGACCTATTGTTTCTCTATGGGGAGACCCTATCCTTTTTTTTATGAAGAAAGATGGATCTATGAGGTTTTTCATTGACTATAGGGAGATCAATGCTATATCAATAAAGAACAAGTATCCCCTACCACACATTGATGATTTATTTGACCAACTTCATGGATCTCTATACTTTTCAAAGATTGAACTTTGATCTGGATATCATCAGTTGTGTGTGAAGAAGGAAGACATTCCGAAAATAGAATTTCGAACTAGGTATGGGAATTATGAGTTTACAGTAATTCCTTTTGGATTGACTAATGTACCCTTTATCTTCATGGATCTAATGAATAGATTTTTCAAGGAATATCTTAATGAATTTGTAGTGGTATTTATTGATGATATCTTCATATACTCCAAATGATATGAAGATCATGAAAATCACTTGCGCATTGTCCTGAAAACTCGAGAATACATGAATTATATGGGAAGTTTAGAAAGTGTGAGTTATGGCATCAAGATATTTCTTTTCTTGGACATATTGTCTCCATGGATGGAATCTATGTTGATCCTTATAAGACCAAGACAATCCATGAATGGCCAGTACCGACGAGTATAACTGAGGTGCATAGTTTTATTGGTTTAGAAGGTTATTATCAATGTTTCTTCCAGAGTTTTTCCTGGTTGGATAACCCATTAACAAAGCTCACACAAAAGGGGTTAAATTTGTTTGTACAAAAGAGTGTGAAGAATATTTTGAAGAAATGCAGAGAAGATTAGTTAGTGCTTCTATATTGACTCTACCATCGGGGAATGATGGGCTTGTTATTTATAGTGATGCTTCAAATAAAGGTCTTGGTTGTGTCCTTATGTAGAATGATAGGGTTTTTTCTATTCATCACGATAGATACAATTCATGAGAAAAACTATCCTACTCATGATAGTGAGTTAGCAGCTGTAATCATTTTTTGAAGATTTGGAGACACTATCTCTATGGTGAAAAATGTGAGATATATACCGATCACAAGAGTTTGAAGTATGTTTTCTCATAAAATGAACTCAACATGAGGCAAAGGAGATGGATTGAACAACACAAGGATTATGATTGCACTGTACAATACCACCCGAGGAAGGCAAAGAAGGTGGAATATTATTTGAGTAGAAAGGATCATTGAGTTTTGAACAAGATGAGAGTTGAAAAGGATCACATATACGTGGATCTAGTAAAGATGGATATGGGAATAACTATGGAAGGTGAAACATCAATGATTTTCAAATGGTTGCCAAACCATCTTTACTAGAAAGGATAAAGAGTTCTCACACTAGTGATGAAGAGTTTCAAAAGAAGATTAAATCTGTGAATGGTGGTAGATTGAGTAACTTTGTGTGTGAAGATGGAATTTTGAAATTTTGGAAGTGAATTTGTGTTCCCGATATACCTGATTTAAAAAGGGAATTTTTGGATGATGATCATAGTTCCAATTTCATTATACACCCTTTTAGCACTAATATGTATAAATATCTGAAGGAACTTTTTTGGTGGGGCAACATGAAGAGGGAGATTAATGATTTTGTGTCAATATATATGGTTTGTCAATAAGTGAAAGCTGGATAGAAATGGCCTAGAAGAGTCATTCAACCTCTTCCCATACCGGAGTGGTAATGTGATAATATTACGATGGACTTTGTTTTGGGACTACCAAAGATTCTTAGAAGGAACGATTAAATATGGGTTATTGTTGATAATCTTACCAACTCATCACATTTCCTTGCTATAAGGGAAGATTTACCACTTGAAAGTTTATCAAGACTATATATTAATGATATTGTAAGACTTCATGAATTACCACCATTGATTGTTTCTCATCGTGATCCCCGTTTTATATCACGATTCTGGAAAAGTTTTCAGAAAGCCCTAGATACTAAACTTCATTTGAGAACTTCCTACCACCCCCAAACTGATGGATAATCAGAACAGAATATTCAAACCTTAGAAGAAATGTTGAGATAATTCTCACTTGACTTTCAAGGTATGTGGTAGCAATATTTACCTCTGGTAGAATTTTCTTATAACAACAACTTCCATTCAAGTATACAGATGGCATCATATGAAGAGTTATATGGAAAGATATGTCACACACCAACCTGTTGGGATGATATTGGTGAAAGAAAACTTGTAGGACCAAAACTTTTGGAGGAAACAATGGAAAAGGTGAAGGTAATCCAAAACCACATCAAAGCAGCTCAAAGTAGAAAGAAGATCTATGTTGATAACCGAAGGAAAGATTTGGAATTTCAGGTAGGAGATCATGTTTTCATGAAGGTATCTCCATGGAAGGGTGTTATAAATTTCATTAAGAATAGAAAATTAAGTCCCAGGTACATTGGACCTTTCAAAATTCAAGTACAAATTGGGGCTATAGATTACCATTTGGAAATGCCGCCAAGTCTCTCCAATGTTCATGATGTACTCCACGTATCACTGTTGAAAAAATACATGCCTGACCCAACACATATACTCACCTATGAGGAATTAGAACTGGAACCTGATCTGTCTTATTGAGAAGATTCTATCATGGTTTTTGATACAAGAGAACAAGTGTTGAGATACCAGATGACTCGTCTGGTAAAAGTTCGATGGAGAAACCATAAGATGGAAGAGGCGACGTGGGAACCCGAGGAACTTATGAAGAAGAACCACCAGAGTATTTTAATAGATTAATACTCTAAAAATTTCAAGGATGAAATTATTGGAAAGAGGGGAGAATGTAACACCCCAAGATTCCACATTATGCTTCTCTTTGGATAATATAGTAGCATGTGTTGTACACAACTTTAAGTTCTAACACACCACAACCAATCAAACTAGCCGTTATGAATATTAAAATCCACTTTTTAAAATTTTATAAATTTTATCTTTCAAAATGGACTTAATTTTTTGATTTAGAATATCGAAATTAGCCTAGGGTGAATTTCTGGTTTTTCTCTAAAAACATTCAATTTTTGATGAATAGTGAAAACACTGAGTTATAGTTTAAAACAAAATTTTTATTTAAATTTTTATTTATTTTATTTAAATTTATTTTGGGTCAAAATAGATACATAATACCTATATATGTTCAATTTAATTCATTGGATCCAGTTAATAATAATATTATATATATAAAAATTTTATTGAACTATTTACCGTCCTTTACCCACCTCCTAGGAGTATTTGAAAATTTACATAAAACATAATTTTACCGCTTCTGTGAGTTGGATTTCATATATCTGAGAGACATGGTTGATATCAGTAAGTAAAATGTGGTTCAATATGATGAAAATAATTTTGGGTGAATAGTAACTTTTTTACTTTTATTTACCTTGGTTAAAAGTAAATAGGGTAATTAAGGGTAAAAATGATATTATTATTACCATATCACATGTCCTAATTCTATTGTATAAGTGAAATTCAACCAAAAACAACCTTAGGAATAATATTTGATCCTTTAGGTCCCCTTGGATTGGATTAGTACATTTATTATTATTTAATTCAAAGAAGAGTTAAAAGTGTTAAATTCAATGTTTAATAAGTAAACCATTTTTAATATAGGGTTTCACATAAGATAAAGTAGACTATAAATATTTATTATAAAGGTGAAAATATTTCATAAATGATGGTATTTTATTTATATTTTTTATTCATTAAATAATTTAATTTATTTATGACACAATGATGATGTCGTAAATACAAAATTAATGAAATATTAAAATAATTAATATTATAAATATCCAAATAAATGTAATTTGAGACTTTTAATGAATTAAATTAATTTTATAGGTTAATATGGCATATTAGGGTTGGTTAGATGAATTTTGTTTGAAGTAATAATTCTGTTTTGAATTTATAAAAAAACAAAATACCATATAGTGTCATAATTGATATAAAAGAGTTTTTAAAACAGGTATTATATTATTAATTTATATTCTATTCCTAAAAATCTAAGGTTCAAAAAAAATACTTATATAATTATAGTTGTATCATTAATGAACCAATTAGGGTTATCTTAGAAGTATATATTAAGTTTATTAACCATATAATATAAAAATACAAAGAGACATGGTAAATGTCAAAATATTTGACTAAGAGTTAAATCTAAAAGTTAAAGTTAATATAGTGACCCAAACAGGTCTAAAACCTATTGGTTGGGTTGTTTTCAACCCATACCAACCTTAGACATTAAATAATTCATTTTGGATCCATTGGGAACTGAAAATGATTTTATTATAAAATAATATTTCTAGCTTTTCCTATAGTACCCCTCACCACTCTTATAAAAGGGAACTCCCCCTTCTCTCTAATTTATAACTTTAAAGACATTTGGATCAAAAAAAACATACCCAAATACTGTCTCAAATATCCTCCCTCCATCCAAAGAGTCCATCCTTTAGTCCTAAATCCAACCTAAAGAGACCTTTTGATCAAATCAAAAGTAAGAACCCGAAGAAGAGATAAATATCTCACCACCTCTTTCAAGTTCCATTCTTATTCCACTTACTCTTTCTTTGTTGTTTCCATTCTAAAATAATAACTCCAGTATCTTCTATATACTGTGATGTTATTATAAAAACGGTACAACCAAATTCAATATTCTATACATCCTTTGAATGACATGTCACCATACGTGCGTACGTACGACTTGTCATCTCCACATCATGGTGTAATTGTTATTCAATATATTATTATTTAGATGGGAATAATAATGATGATTAATTCATGTAAATAACAAATATAACATGATAATTATTCTTTATATATGATATAACATCCAATTATATATTATTTTAATATCAAATGAATGATATTATCGCTCATGCATACGTATGTATTACCATCTCCACGAACGGGATGAGATTTATTCCCCATTATGTCCATTCAAGAGTAATTTTCATTAGATGATTACAAATAATGTCTAAATACTTGATATAATTCTTAATATGAATAAGATACATCATATCTATAACAAACATTACTTACGTAACAAATCATATAAAGTAAAACGAATCAGTTAATACCCGAAATGTTGATAATACTAAGATATTATTAACAATGCAATGTTAAAAGATCATATATTATATCATATTAATGTATATTATTCTTGTATAATTTAATAACAATTATTTCACCAGTATACAGAAGGTTAATCTACCCCCGACCAATGAAAAGTACAAGGTAAGGGTTAATTTTACAATCTCTTTATTATCCAAGGTTGTTTTTACATAAGTTTATACTGGGACCTCTTTATCATCCACACCCATGTTTCTTAAAAAATTATTCCAAAACATTTTTACTATTTACTAGACTATGGTATAAAGTCATTTATACCCTTGTTTGACTTTTTATAAAATGGGTTGAAAGGAATCTTTCCCTTGTTTTCCAAACAAGTACCTTATGAAGTTTTCGACAAAATTAATGTAAGAATGTTTTTTTAACTTATACGGTTGGTGCGGATATTTTCTACCGTTATAACATCGTCGAAGATTCCCTTACAATATCATAATAATATTTTCAAAATAAATATTTCTTAAATGATTTCAAAAGATAAAGATATATTTCTCTAAGAAAAGGTTTTGATTTCATCTATGTCAACATCCTTTGATGGATTTTAAGCTTATTTGAAATTGATTTATTATGATAAAATACTTCATTATTGTGTTGAAGGTTTTGAGATATGTTTGACTGTGGAAGTGTTATTTTTATACCACTCATAGTTTATGGTTAAAGTATTGACATTTCGTATGCTAGTTTTAATATGAATATTTATGTTATGTTTAATCCTTTTCATATGAGGAATGAATTGGACTTAGTAAGTGATGGGTGGAGCCCACTATAACTTCTCGATGTATCAGTAGGTCACATGATACAAACTAGTGTTTTAGAACCGGGCCTTGAAAAAATCTTATTTGTAGTCTTGGAACAAGGCCTTTACTATGTGGTTATGAAAGTCTGGGATTATGCATTCCATCATTATGAAAGTGGCTATTGATATTGCATGTGATTATTTGACTTGTATAATATCCATGTGAATAATTAAATGGAAATATTTGATTTAATATATTCCAAATTATGCTGAAGTTCATGTTTAAAAGGCTTTTGTTTTAGTCTGATACATTGCCTTAAATGTTTATGCTTATTTATGAATGTTTCCATTGTATTGTTATCCTTACGGAGCATCCGAGATCACCCCTTTCTATGTTTTATTTTTCTAGGATGCGAAGAATTATATTATGACTGACATGCAGGGATAGTCTATGGGATCTCAATGTTGTCTCTGGAAACAATGTTGTTGTAGTTTTCCATTTTATTATGTAATGTAAACATTATGAATGTATCTAGTATTTACAAGGCTTCTAAACTAATTGGTCTTTAGAGACGTGAATTACTTGTGATAATGACAATGATATGTAATAATTCACCGAATCTAGGTAACTAGGGTCGAGGCGTTACAAGAGAAGAAGGGGTGCCTTTTTATAAACTGGGGAGAGGACACACTTAGATTTTTGAAAATAAAAAGTTGTACCAATGTTTTAAACATGAAAAAAGGATAAAAATTGGATAAATCCAGAACCTAATATGAGATATGGTTTAATTATTTCCATAACATGGGATCTAGATAAGTTTATAGGTAATTTTACCCCATATCATTTTACATTAACCTCTTTGTAAACTCACCTTAACCTTAAGTTCATTCATTATTTACTATTATATTTACTATTAATTTTTACCAAATATTAAGTTGAACATATTATATAGTATTATTTATTACAAATAAAAATATTGAAACCATTTTTTCAAATTCCATTCACATAAATAGAAAACTTTAATTTAATATTAAACCTCAAGACATAATAAAAAATCAGTTTTCGAAAGAGAAAATTGTTATATGTATAGAAGCTATTATTATAAAAATTCAATATTATTTTGATTAAAATAAAATATTTGGATAAATAATAAACTAATTGAACTAATTATAATTTTAAAACCATATAAAATAATATAACTTTGAAAATGATATAAAAAAATACTGTTTTTAATAAAAATCATCATTTTTACTATTCATTAAAAAATTATAATTTTAAAGAAAATCCTAAAACATTAACATAATATAATTTTTAAATGTTGATTCAAAAAATGATTTTAATTTTATCAAATAAATTTTCCGAATGTGGAAAAAAATTAATTTTTTCATTTCAACATAAAAAAAATAAATGTTTTTGAGAAAAAATTTATTTTTGAAGCATAAAATGACTTTACGAAAACTTAAGTACTTATTTATAAATATATTTAAATTATTTTAAAAAATCATACTTAATTTTAAAAAAATATCCATATTCATACGACTAGGTTTAATAATTATTCTATAATGAACATTTTCTAATAATAATAATTTTAGTATATTATAGTTTTCTAAAACTCGATACTGTATGTTGAACAAGACATCAATGAAATTAAATTTATTTGAAAAAAATAACAAAAAATTATTGTGTCCTAACTTCTAACCATAATTTTTCTTTTTTAATATGATAAAATTATGTTTCCATAATTAAATGTACAAATGTGAACCTAGAGTTTATTTATTCCCATTTGCGAGGTCATGTGAATTTCTGTAGGGTTTAGGGCTTAGTAAGATTAGGGAATTACAATTAAATAGTTTTAAACATAAGTTATAATTATGAAATTATATTTAAGGGTTATATTATATCAATTAACTTTTCTCATATCATCTTTTTCAAAAGAAATTGTTTTCTCAATTTTTTTTTGAAATTACTCAATAAAAACACCAATATTTTGTTCCCATTTTAATTTGTTTTATTTATTTATTATTTCCTTTTTATGGGTTGTTTAATTCAGTTACTATTAAATAGAATAACCTAGGTAATCCAATATACTGAAATTTTTTAAAATCACAAAAAAAATGAGAATGTGTGAAAACTATGCCCAAATAGGCACCATTATAGAGGAGTGATGTGTTTTATTCATCCACTTTCAGGTAAGTTCTTTATTTTTAATTATTATTTTTTTATTTTTTTATTCTACTACCAGTTATTCTTTATACTTCCTTCCCCACACCTTTTTTCATAACATAAACTAAATACTATTTTGATTATATCATGGTCTGCTAATTTTGTTTCTTTTTTTTATCTCCCTAATTGATGAAATGATCCAAACCTGATGTTCATTTTGAACTAGACCCCAAGGATGGACCAATAATTAGGTATTGAATCAGAAAATATTATATTTTAGAAGTGTCAAATTTTCATAATTTCATTATTTTCATCATTTTGATAGTAGTGATCCCAATAGAACATCTCAAACAAAAATGATTCTAAAAAATGGTTACAAATGACAATGAACATGAAGCAATCATTAAAGGGTTGGATTCAACTGATTCTAATTTCGAATTAAAATGTATTTCATATCAAACTATATAATTGGACATTCAGATAAAATTAAGTTTAATTAACCCCAAAATTCCATGGTTACTTTAGTGAGGATCCAAACAATAATATAATAGAATTGAAATGGTTTTATTAATCAGTAAATAAATGAATATATTTGAATATATAATACAATTAATATCATTTCCACTCTCACTTGATGGAATAATAAAATATTAGATATATTACCTACAACTTGATAATGTTACATGTTGTAATTATTTGAAAATTTCTTTCTTATATGGATTCTTTTAAGTGTCAAGGACCACATAAACTTGAAATAATATTTTAGGAATCACACAATCATAAGAATACTCAATGTGAACATATTGTGAGTTGTTCAAGAAGTTATGTACAAGTTTCAACATCCCCAAATCAGTAAAAAACTCTTCATTTGATACTTTCATTAAGATCTCACTCTCATGGAGATGAGAATAGTGGAAAAAAATCCAATTGATACTCAAGCATTGATTGATAATATGGAATAAAACTTCAAACAATTCAGTGATCATTGTACAATGTATATGTAGAGAGTACCTTAGGAAAGTCCTTCCTCTCTTGAAAATAAATTAATTGATACTATGTTAGATTAATTGAGAACTATGGTTTGGATAGGTATCCTTGGATAAAAAACCTATCCACTCACTCTAATAATTTCTTGCCACATTTTCACTACACCAAGCCATCTAAAATATTATTTCCCACAAATACCATAAATAGATGACTGCGCAACTATATTCCCTAGAAGACTATTTAAAAAAATTAAAATAATCCCTATAAATAAAGTATGATTATTACGTATAAATATACAACCAATTAGGGAAAAATCCCTCAAACATGAGGTATGGATCTGGAAAATAATAAAGGTCCCCTTTTCAACAAAACATCCAACAAACTCCACCTTATAAAAATGGTTTTCTACAACCCCAAAAGATATTTGAATCCCAATAATCAATAATTCATCAATAAAAAGGGAATTAACAAAAAATGAATATTATAAAACTATTCATATCTTGAAATAAATTCTTTTTAATCATCATAATGAGATAAAGTGTCAGGGTATGAAGTTGGGGTTGGGGGGTAAATATGAAAATAATCCAGAATTCAACACCCCTCCTTAAAATGGTGAACAAGAACTCTATAAATATTCCCTCCTAACCTAATCCAAATACCAAGGGTAATATTAGTATCATATCATTGAGGAGTGTGAAGAAAAAAAGGAGAGTGAAATACTTTTACCAGTCTACTGGAATTCACCCCACCCTAGGATATTCAACCATTTCATTAGGTTGATGAGAAACAAAAATAAAAAGAAAATGGTAAAATGAAATATTTATTAGTTTATTCTAAAACACATTCTATTTCCTAATATAGTTTAACAAACCAATAATATAGCTAAAGAGGTGGCACAAAACACGTTTTGGGATATATTCAAGAGATTTGAGATAAATATCCCACTTCTTGAGGCCATTAAAAATATCCCATGGTATACCAAAATCATAAAAGAGAATTATACAGACCAAAAATGGATTATGGTAAATTAGAAAATAAATCATTATTGGAATGTTTTATAATTCTTTACTATTAATAAATTGATGTCTATATGGAGAAATAATTCTAAGAAATTCAGTATCCCATCAAATATATGGAAGTTTCACTTTTATAATGTTTTATGTGATTTAAGAAATTCCATAAATGTAATGCCTAAATCTATTTTCTCTTTTCAATATTTTGTTGAATTGAATCCAAAATGAGTGAAAATGGAATTAGAAAATATAGCTACAGTATTTCTAAATGGATGCATTGAGGATGTATTTTTTAGGGAAATAAATATGATTTTCGTCTAGATTTCTTCTTGATTAACATGGACAATTGTGACTTAAATTATCATTCTCCAATAATTTTAGGTATTAGCTTCCAAAAAATTAAAAAATTGACCAAAAATGTCTACAAGGGTACAATTTCCATGGAATTAGGTGAAGATATTTTGAGATTCAGTATTATGGACTCCATAAAGGATCCCTTGTAGGGTCATTATACTTTTTTATCTCATATTTTGAACTATCTTGTATAAACCCCATGTATTTTATTTTTACAATTCTTCAGTAAATTATGATCATTAGTTTTTTTATTTCTAAGAGTATATACACCCCTGTTTTCTTTGATCACACCTCTCTTGGTTCTGATTTTTATGTAGATTATTATTCTAATTCTAAGCATTCTATTTCTAATTATGACATGGTTTTGAGTATGTTGATAGATTTGATGCATTATTTTCTAATTTTGACGATGTCTACTCAATTAAGGATATTCTTTGTGAAATTATTTTAGTTATTTATATACTTTTATCCATACAACACCCACCCACATTAAAACCTAATCCATTTTCACTAAATCTCAAATACTTATACTTATTGAGTGGTGAGATATTACATTTTATAATTAGTTACAATATTCCTCTTGATTATGAATAAAAACACATAAATATTTTTATATAGAGCATCAAGGAGGGTAGACCATGGATTACATGTCAAGTATTATCCCCTCTATTTTCATGCATATAATTAATTTGGAAGATGGGGCTATACCGATAAGGTATCCTCAAAGGAGACTTAGGTATACTCATTTAGAAGTTTTTATAAATAAAGTTTAAAAATTGCTTGAAGCGGGTAACATTTACATCATTTTTTATTCCTAGGGGGTTAGTCCTTTTCCAATTATACCTAGGAAAACTGGTTTTACTATTTTTAGAAATGAGAAGTATGGGTTAGTTTTTCTGATGGAGAAAAATAGTTGCCAAGTGTGTAATGATTATACGAAGCTAAATTAATCCACTTGAAAGTAACATTTCATTATTTCATTCATTTATTATATTATTTAGAGAATTACTTTTAAGAAAAACTATAGTTTCTTGTATGGCTTCTTTAGTTGTTTATAGGTACCTATTTCCCCAAAGAATCAAGATAATATTACATTCACTTTCCCATTCAGAATATTTTCTTATAGAAAGATGTCATTTAGAGTTTTCAATTCCCAATGTTTCTTATAGAAATAAATATTGAGTTTTTTTATTTTCATGAAGATTAAATAGAGGTATTTATGGATGATTTTACTATTTATGGTTCTTCATTTTAGGAATGTATTTTGAGTTTGAGTAAGTTGGTTCATCATTACGTTGAGAAATATTTCATTTTAATCTTTTTGAAATTTCATTTTATAATATATATTGACATTATCATTGTGAATATACTATAAAAACATTGAATAGAGGATGATGGATATAAGGTATATATTAATTAATCCATTCCATATACTATATCTGTATGTGATGTCAGATCTTTCCTTAGATATATAAGTTTCTATCAACGGTTTAGCTGAGATTTTAGTAATAATGCTAGACCCCTATTGGTGTTACTTCAAAATAATCATGATTTTGTGTTTTATGACTCCTGTAGGGTTTACTTTGATGATATGAAGAAAAGTATTACCACATCACTGATCATACATCCTCCACGGTGGGAGATCCTATTTGGGATTATGTGTGACAGTTTAAACTTAATTATTGGAGTAGTGTTATCTCATAGGTTAAAAATGAATTCTTATGTGGTTTCATATACATTAATGACATTTGATTCAATATAAGAAATTTAAACCACAATAAAAAGGTGTGTCTTTATACCATATTTTCATTAGATAAATTTCTTTATTATTTATCATGATCTAAGGTTGTTGTTTCCTATAATCATTCTTCTTTGAGGTACCTCCTAAAGAAGAAATATTATAATCAAAAGATTTTAGTTGGATTCTTATTATTTAACAATTTTATGTCAAGATAAGAGATATTACGTGGTTAGAGAACACAGTATCCAACCACATGAGATGTCTCATTGACATATTATATATTAATACTCTAATACTGGTACAAATTTGAGACATTTTCCTTGACAATAATCTTTAGGACATCTCAGTTATAAATCCTTAGTATACTGATTTAGTTAATTACATGGTTTCTCTTAAAATCCTTAAAACCCTAAAAAATAAAATTTTTCAATTTTAATTTGTAGGTCTAGGTTTTATATGTGTAATGAACCTTACCTTTGGAACATTTGTAGCAACTAATTCATAATGATATGTGTTCTTAATAATGGGGTTGCATTTGTTTTTAATTTTTTGTATAAAATTTCTTCTAATGGATATTTTAGAGCCTAAATGATAGATAGGAAAGTATTATACAATGTATTATATTGTCATTTCTTATTTCAGGATTTCAATGTGTTTTTTAATTCATACTCACTTTTCCAACACATAAGGAATATTTCTAGAAGACACGAAATTCCCAAAAATCCATATTGATTTTTGTGACTTTTAATGTATGGGGAATTAATTTTATGGGACTGTTTATAAGAATCATTAGTTTGTAATACATTATTATTATTATTATTGTTTATTATATTAGAAAATGGGTGGAGGCCAAGACCATTAAGATTGATGATTCTTATGTTACAAAGGATTTTGTCAAGGCTCAAATTTTCAACAGGTTTCGAGTACCAAAAGATATCATTAGTGACCAAGAGTAAAAATTATTTAACAAAAATTTATATGAAACATGCATATCATTCTTTTTGACAATGAAAAATTTACGAAGTTAAAATGAAGTATAGTGGTTAATCTCGGATGTCTATAGAGAGGAGAATAGAACAATCAAACTATCACCTTATATTTGAGAAATATGTGAAGATTTTTTTTAAATTATTTAATTTAGACAAAAAAATAAAGAAAAAAAGGAAATAAATTAATAAAATATTGAAATTAAATTGAAAAAATATAGTGATTAAAAATAGTGATATGAATTGGGTGATCATGTGGGGGTCAATGTTTCAATTTCAATGCTATCATAGTTCTAATTTATACAATTGTCTTCCACTAATACCATTAAAGTGAGACTCTATGATCACTTCATCTCACTCCCTTGGTCAATGGTAATGGTTAGAGTAAACTCTTCCAAGATCTCTGCCTGATCTACTCTCATTATTATGCATGAAAGTGCTGTAGTGAATGCCCAAAATTGACTTAGTAAATTCCTGATCGAGTCCTATTTATTACAGAAAATAAATAATATCAGATACCCATCTGACACATACTGATGATCACTAAGTAATTCACCACTAATACCTAATCTATTATATCAGATATAGACCAGAACCTAATGGAGGGAGAAAATGATCATGAAAAAATCAATAAAAATAACAGAATTTAAAACCCAATACCACTATACTTGATAATAAAAACCTCTCTTAGAAACCGAAACCAACATTGAAAAATATATAAAGAATTTTTACCATTATTTACATTAACTCAAGAATTAAAAATTATATAAATCTCCTTCATCAATAAATCAAATTATTACCCCTCCATGTGAAGGGAATCCATGAAGAAGGGGGAAAAAGAATATATTATGAAACTAAAAAGTAAAGAAGAAAAAAATAATCACAAATATTAGATCAAAACTGTTCCAAAAACCAAATATAATGTGATGGATTATAAGGGATGAAAGAATTAAATGTATAAGTAAGTCTATAATGAAATGTATTCTCTCTGAAAATGGAGCTTAAACCAAAGAAATGCCTCAATCATTAAAAATAGAAGTACCTCTAACCCTCATGTCTTAATAGAAATAAATAAAATTTGGGTTAAAGTAAACTTGGTATGGTTATCTAAAGATTTGATGTGGATGAAAATAATAAGAAATAATGGTTCATAAACCTCATGGGAATGTGATATCAAATATATGTATAGTGATATATGAAATGGGATTAAAAATCATAGGACATTTCATAAAATTCCTAAATATCTGAACTCGAAACAAATCCATTTTTAGTATTCATCTATGCTCCGCTTCATGGAAGAAATTGGTTCACTCATTCACATGGTTTTCAAAAATTGAAATGATTATCATTTTATCTCAAAATTTTAAAAAAAAACACAAAAACTAAAAAATTAACAATTTTTTTTTCAAAAACAATTTTTTTAACAGAAAAACAACAAATGAAAATCCTTAGCTAAAAAGGTTCCCTCCACCACAATTAAATGATTTAATGACAAAAATTCATTAAAATGGTTTTAACATGTAATATTATTTGAAAATGAATCACGGTAAGAAATAAAGTGTAAAGGATAGGTACGACCAGACTTATTCGAAGTGTAATGTTGAGTTACTCCTCTAACTACTGCCCGGAAGAAACCTAAAAGAAAAAGTATAGAGTATAAAATTTTTAATTTGTTGAAAGAAAATTAATAAAGAAATATCATTAGAAAATAATTATAGATCTTGGTTTAATCCCAAATTTGGGCCTGGGTTTTGGACTACCTCTAAATGGGCAGTTCCAGTGGGTTAACCCCAATCCAATGGTTTGTGCAATTTTTTCTCTTAAACCACCAACAATTATTCTTTCCATCATTCACTTCATCCTTTTGTTGAGGAATATATGGATATAGTATGCCAACTCTACCCCCATGATAATTATATACAAAATGCATGGTGGGGATATAATATGTAATGTGTCCTCCTTTTTCTTAATTTCCACTTGCATAACGTCTTCATCATTTTCCAGTGGTTTTTCAAGGAATGATTCATCAAAAGTATAATCAAAAGAAAAATTAGAGTCTAATTATATTTAAAAAAAATTAAACCATGATATATTAATATGGAATTATTCTCGTTTCAAAGTATGCATATTGTCTCTCTATTTCCTTAGGTAAATACACTTTCGTCTCCTCTTGAACTCCATCCAATAAATTGTTAACATGTTCTAAGAGCTCAATATGTTCTTCAATAGGCGTTTCTTCATTTTCTTCCACATCCACCATGGCAAAACAATCATTGGACGAATCTGAAAATTTCAATCAAGGGGAGGAAACACTCTATCCAAATTCAATAAAATTAGAAGATAATGAGTTCATGATAAGATCATCTCCTATAGTATGTCTGAATTCAATTTATTCTTCTATGGAAAATTATTCTTTGAGTTGAATTTTACTAGATAGAGGTGGGTAGTTATACTCCTTTATTTGAAAGATGGGTGGAGAATTATCTACCACAAATGGTTCTGATTATGTATTAGTTTTAGGTCCCTTATCCACTGGTACTTCTTCTTTGGATTTCAATCTTATAGAATTTATTTTTACATGATTAATCATTTCCACGAGTTCATGAAGTGAGAAACCTATGACATGCCCAGTAAACATTTTATTCACCAAAACAGTGAGTTCAATAACCTTTTTTAAGAGGGGTTTCTCATCATTATGAACCATTTATACCTATAATATTGAGTAATTAATCCAAGAAGAATAATATCAACTGTCATACAATATATAAAAAATATCTTTTTTAAAATGAATGTAATTTACAAAATGATAGAACTAGATTATTGATACAACCTCCCCAAAAACAGTGCCATGTTTTGACACATGTCTATCATGGGGTGTGATAGAAACAAATATTTCCTAAGTTAAAATGTTGTAAAGTTGTTAACCTAGGATATCTCTATAGAAGAGAACATAACAATCAAGTCATAACCATAAATTTGAGAAAAAAGTGGATATTGTTTGGAAAAAAAATTAATTCAGAAAAAAACTAATGTAACAATACAAAACAAATAAATTAAAAAAATATTTAAATAAAATTAAAAATAAAGTGATTTAAAATAATGATATGAATTGGGTGATCAGGTCAGGATCAGTTTTCCAAATTTAATTCTATAATAGTTTTAATTTATATAATTTTCAAATACTAAGATGATTGAAGTGAGATTCTACAATCATTTCATATCACTATCTATGTCAATGGTGATGGTGAGTGTTAACCTTTTCAACATTTCATATCCATTTTCACTCATTCATACGGGTGAAAGTTTCATAGTGAATACCCTCAAGTGACTTAGGAAATTCCCAGTTGGGTCTGGTTTATCTTAAAAAATAATGAATATCCACTATCCCCCCAATCATACTGACAATAATAAAGTAATTAAACACTAATACATGATATATTCCAAAAAATTCAGTAATGAAATTAAATAAGGGAGAAAATGATCATTTTCCGATACTATATTTTCTAAAGAGATAAATGATTTTATTCCATTAAGTGAATGAAATCAACAATTACCAAAGGTATAACCGATTATTCTATAATAACTCATAGGATTAACCCTCCATGTAATGGTAATGAATGAAAAAGTAGAAATAAAAAGACATTACACAACTAAAAATAAATTAAAGATGGGAAAAGAAGAATGGAAAAATTTCCTCCAGAATCTGTCCTCTAAATTATCTCTTATGTTCTTCCCACGAGAACTTCTAATATCATCAAGGTTTATTCTTAAAGGTTGTTATAAATTATGTCACTTATCCAACATAGAAATTTCAAATCTCTTTTATATGTGTAGGGGTAGTTATAAATGAATTACTAAATTACACATTTTTTGGCCCAAGAGACTCTTGAACTTTCTCCACTTTGGGTCATGAAAAGGAAGAATTAATGAGAAATATTATATATCAAATTTAATGAGTAAATGATTAATATATTAATATTTCATAATAATCTTGAATCAATTCATTTTTATGTCTTTAGTATGAGATATACCATATTAAATAAGTTGGGTTCCATTCTATCGACCAATAAAATTTCTCCCCTTGATTTATTTTTTGAGGCTAGTGTGTTTCGAATTCGTACTAGGTCTAAAAGAAAAAATAAAAGTACACAACAAAAGAAAGATGAAAAAAATAACATAAATTGTATAAAAATTGAGAAATTTATACAAAAAAATTGTAGGTCCAAGAGACCACTAAATTTCTATAATCATCCAATTTTCACAATTAAGGCAAAAAATCACCAAAAATTCTAAATTGATAAAAATCCACTCAAATAAATTAATTATAAATGATTAAATCATTTAAAATCACAAGATGAAATATGAAAATATTATCTCTGTAATTTTCTTCACTTCTTTAATAGTTTGTTTTGTGCACAAAATATAAACACCATAACACCCCCAAAATAATGGTTAGTTTGATTTTTAAAATTCGATGTTGAAATAAATAGTGCGGAAAATGATGCATCCAAATAAGAAGAATTTGATAATGTAATTAATGATTAAATATTGGATTATACGGTGAAATTAAAAATTACCCTTGTAATTTTAAAACCCCGTGTTTTTATGAAATAGTTTTTTCAACGAAATAAAATTTATTTGATATCTTTTTTACACGCAACATTGAGTTTTAACAAACCATGATACACTATTAAAATTTTAATTTAAACATTACCATTATAAATTATCAAATAAAATTGGTGGAAATAGTAGGAATAAACACATTTTTTAAATTGATAATAATGGTTTTATATAAAGAAATCCTATTGTTAAAAAATTACTTAATTTTTAGTAATGACTTCATACACTCAAAAAATACAAATTTCACCAAACAATATTTATCAATTTTTTGTTAAAATATAGTAGAATTAATATTTAAACTTTTATAAAATGTATTTAATAAAATAATATTCATTTTTATATTATAATTTTCATACTTGTATTTGAGTAAAATTTGTATGATTTTTTGAAAAGATTAATTTTTTCAATGAATAGTGAGAAAAATGATTTTTATTAAAAACTGCCTTTTAATATAATGAAGTTACATGCTACATATTATTTTAAGATGGTTTTAAAAAGTAAAATTAGTTCAATTATATATTTATTAATCCAATTTAGGTCATTTAAATAAATTTAATAATTAGTTTTTATATTATAACTTTCCACACTTATGGAAACAATTTCTTTTGAAAATTACATTTTCATCACATCCGTGGGAATAATTTTAAATTAAATTCTTCCAATTATGTGATTTAAATTTGTAAAAATATATTCCATATTTTTAATCACCATAATTAATATCATATAACTATTTTAACTTATGTTTTCATAATGAATTGTAAAAATAGAAAAAATTAATTACAACGATTAAGGTTAAAACGGGTTCACTGGGGTTTAAATAAATAGATAAGGGTAATTATTTCAATAAAACTTGTCTCAATCATATTTTATGTCCATATTTCAAACCTTTTATATCCCAGCTTTGAAAATAAGTTCATTTGAATTCATTTTTCTTGGCAATGACATTATCATTTTGGATTCTTTTGGGAAATTTCCTGGTAGTTTCAAGTGGGTTCCTTTCCCCATTTATAAAAGGTCAAACCCAAACTCTTTTCTTTACACATAAATAACCATTTAGTTCCAAAGATACATTCCAAAATCTCTTCATTACTTCCCTACCAATTTTTTAGTTTCCTTATTTTTATTAAGTATTGTAACGACCCAAACTGTTATAAATAATATTTACTTTTTGATTTATTTAAATGTCTCATAATGAAATATGGTTATATAAAACACATGAACATATTTTATTTTATTATGACCTATAGGATTTAAAATACCATTTATAATCATTAACACTGATAATAATGTCATTGAATAGTGATTATGTGATTAGTATAGATATAGGGTTTTAACAAATCCAGTTGACACGTACAAAGGATGTGATGACCTCAACTATTAGAGCGATGCCACATAAAGTCCATTTATCCTAGATTCTGAGGGAGACAATATTTATGGTCTTTTTCCTTCACCAAGACCAATATGGGATCCAACAACTTAAGCATGAGCGAAACCATTTATGGGATATGTTCAAGCTCATCAAGATCACTTCCCAAACCATGTTCGTCGAACAGCCCCATGAAAGTCCCACTATCACACACCTTACACATGGGGTATTTTATAGTGTATTAAAGGGATCTGTATCAAGGCCCTATACATATTAATATCTAAATAATTATATATTTAATAATGAATAAATTTTCATCCTATTATTGTTACTTTGAAAATATCTTTTTATTTTGATTCAATAAAACACAAATAGTATTTTTGGTTAATATTCAAATTCAATCAAGGAATTTATTTTGATGAATTAATTAATTTTAAAATAAATAAATTTTAATAAAATATTATTATTAAATATTTTTTATTAAATTTAAATGATCATATAATTTTTTATGATTTTAAATGAAATTTTTATAAGGGTTTGAAAACAGTTATTATAAAAAAAACTGGCCATTTTCAGTAAATGTCTATTACTATTTTAAAAGTGAAACATAAAATATTTAAAATTTTTTAGATAAAATCAATATTATTTTTATAATAATAATTTATAAACTATCCAATGGTGAATTTTCATAATTTTCTAAGATAGTGGAATTTTCTAGTGAAAATTAAATATCGTATAAATATACTTTGTGTTTGATAACATCATATTGACCCAAAAGTTAAGTAATGATTTCTATAAATTGGATACATGACAAAATATATGTTTTCCAAATAAAAAAACGTCATTTTAAGTTTATTTTATTTATTTTTTTAGTGATGTTATGAATCCTCCAAAACATATAATATATTTTATGGTTCTAAAATACTTTCTCTAAGAGTGTGACTAACTTCCACATACGAAAAGAAATTATTTTGATTTTTTTTATCATTGGACTTATAAAATAATTTAAAAAAACTCCCATTTGTAAGTGAAAATGGGAAAAAACATGGGATGGTTTGTGGTTTTTGATATTTTGTTATGTATAGTCAGAACATAAGTAATAAAGAAATCCCCATCTTTTTCTATATAAACCCACCGAAGCTCCCATTTCTCTTCCATGAAACACCTTGAATCATAGAAATAATATTCCCTAAAATCATTATAGTTCTACCAAGCTCTTAGTAATCCCCTCCCATGCTTTTGGAGTCACATGCTCTTATAAGGGACCTTCCTCTCCTTCTTTAAAATTCAAACACCTTCTTGGAAATTAGTTATTTTAATTTCAATTGTTTGTATTTTAATTCATTTATAATAATTACCTTATAGTCCAATTGATTTTATTTTAGTGAGGTACCATTTATCCTCTCTCATTTTTGACCCTTACATATGGCATCACTATACCGTAATTCCATAAGGTATACTCTCCTTCTCTTCTTTATTCAAGTTTCTTTATGAACTTGTGAATTATTTTTCTATTTTATAATGGTTGGACATGTATTTAAATGTCTATATTACTTTTCATTTTATATATAAACTATTATAGACCTATTTATCTCATTTAATCCATTTTATTCACATTTTAAGTAACTTTGTTATTCTGTGAAATTTCACCATGATTTTCCATGCAAAACAATTGTGTAGTGAATACCATACCCATTTTTCTATCAAGGGTATTCAACTTTATGAACATATAATTATTGATTGGGTACCTATATATATTTATTCAAAATTCCTTGATCTTGTAATAAATTATGACGATGAATGGATATATGTTTCACGATGTATCTGACATACATAAGCATGAGAATAAAATGAATATGATGGGTGTGCCTAGATAGTGCTTTAATGCATTGGGTAATGTTTAGTATCATCATACGTCATGTTGATATAGAGAGTGAACCTGAATAGTTTATGGTATTTTTTCCACCATGATGTCTTTTGTGAGTTTATCCTTGACCTATGTTTATGATTCAGTGTTTTATGTTTTTTTTCACATTTCCCATGTTATGATTATCATGATATATCATGCATTGTTATTCATTTTCCTTTTATTTGTCGTTGTTATTTATATTTTCTGACATGTATCATTTATTCTTTGTTTATTTCTTTATTGGGATTCATATATCACAACTTTCTTATGTATTTACCAAGGGTATCCCATATAGTTTTAACTTATAAGGATTATTTTGTTCATGTTAAAGAAGTTTTAAATAAAGAGTTTGGATTCCCTATTTTATATTGTTATGTAATGTACCTAATTCCAAAATACATTATACTTTTTGATCATTTGGGTTTTTTAAAGTGTATTCTTATGTGATAAATCATGTAATAATGTGAAATAATGTGTAGGGTTGTTATAGTTGGTATCCGTTTCTAACGCTTTCACCAGGGCACCCATCCATCTCTTTCGGAGGACGTGCACTATTGCCTCGTATTCCCACTTTCCAAAGGCGGGAGGTATCCATCGTTTATTCAGGGATGTTTTATCCTTGATCAAAATGAGATGTTGGGATGTCGGTTCCTCCTTCTGTGGATTCCCCATCGGAACTCATTAACTAGTCCAGGTCTCCCTCATAGACTTAAGATGTTGTTGTGAAACTCTTACCAGTTCCACGTCTTCATGGACGCTAGTTAATTATTTTTCTTCTGTGAGGACATTTTAGGGGGTTTGTTTATGGAAGAAACCTTTGGTCGAGGGAGTAACCACGTTTGACATTGCTGGCATGTCTGGATGCTGGAATATTAATGCATCTGGGTTTCATCTCCTTATGCTAAGGCTTCTTGAGGGCACCAAAGCCCGAGGCATCCCACATAGAATGCATGGTATTTTATGACATAACAATGTATCTACAGTTTTCCTCACCTTCCAATGTTTAACACAGGGAATTCTACAAGTTTAACATCTAGCAGAGTCAGATCAGATAGATTAGAACACTGACAGGAGTGGATCAGATCTTCGAAACCCATGGAGGGATCACTAATGCTAGTGCTAACACATGGTTAATTACCGGATTACTGCTAGGAGCAGCGAGACATTTGGTGACATGATCTCACTAGGATATGTCAGCCTGGGTAAGAATCAGGATAGATATGGGAATCTAAGAGGGGATGGAGAATGATATGGTACCATCGTGAAGGTGAAGAGAGTGCTGGGCTTGAGCCTCGAAAAGAATTCTTACGTATCCCCGTGGTATGGAATCAAATTACACATAGTTCAAGATGGGGCATGGAATCAGGGTGTTCACAGAGAAAAGTGACACAAAGTCATTCTGGGGATTATGCATGGTTAGTAGTCCAGGGTTGGTCTGATGCTCGTGGGGAAGACTGGATATGTGGGTCCAAATAGGGGGGACACCAAAGTTTACTAGTGCTTGGGGTTGAACCTCAGGGAGGCCTCATATGTACCATGTCTAAGATAAAGAGATCAAACCCATGCATTTCATCTTACAATTACATACCATTATGTGGTGATTACATTGGATTACTGCTGGATGGAGTACAACAGATTATCACTGACTGGGGAACACAACAACTTACCATTGATTGAGGAACACAATGGCTTAATTTCGATTGGGTTTAGACCTCAGAGAGTCTTGCTACATACCTTTTATATGAGACAAAGATCAAATCCCATGTGGTTTGAATGGTTATAGTTTAACATCTTACTGGATAAAAAGGAGTATAGAGTTTAACATCATGCGGGATGAGGGTGGACCAATGGGAAGTGGTTGGGACCAATGGGTTTTGGTCTTGAACATTAAAGAGGCTTCCTACATACCCTACCTAGGAAAGGATCAATGTCCACATAGTTAGGAATGGTGGATACATTTTAACATCTTGCGGGATGAAGGTGAACCAACATGAATGGGTTATGACACGTAGGTGTTAGGATTGAACCTTAGGGAGGCTTCCTATGTACCCTGCCTTGGCAAGGATCAGTGTCACATAGTTCAGAATTGTGAATTGGGGATTAAACTCTAGGGAAGCCTAGGAAGGATTCCATGGTCAATGCTTACTCTAAACCCACATGAGTCATGCTCGGTGTGAGAAACAAGAGGCAGAAAAGACCCGGCGATCACATCAAAAAAGGTGCATTCATAGGAAGTGGAATGGGGCTTACACGTGGTTAGAATCCCAAAGAGGAAATAGGGGCCTATGCATGGTTTTCAGCCCAGTGAGATGGAGATTAAGAATTACTCCAGGATATAGGGCCGATGGAAACAGTGCTTAGAGGAAGAGGGACGGGATAATGAAGGTCCATGTGCCCATCTCTCCTCTGGTCTTTGTCACCGAAGAAGAAAAGTGTAGTAGGGGTGCTGCATCCTATATGACCGGATAGAGGGATTACACCAAGATGGTTTCCCTTCCCTATAGACAGGTGCTACTATAGTAAAAATAATTTCATTCCATGTGAGGAAGATCTCACTCCCGTGGAGAATAACAGTCATAGGGAATGTCTGAGATGGGGCACCATGCTTGTATTGCATGGGGTAAGACCACATTTTATCACCATGTACTGAAGATGACAGTTCCTGGAAGTTTAACATCCTGCAGCTCAAATGAGTCGGGTTCACTTCGCACCCCTAAGACTTACATAACCAGAACACTTTAACCCTTGGTGAAGGTAAGGCACTAGAAATTCCATGATAAGGGGGTGTTGTGGAGTTATCCACTGAGGAAACCATGTTAGCGTGGATATGTAAAGAAGAAATAGTTGTTAGAGTACATATGTGAAGAATTATAAGGCTAAGAAACATGATGTAAAGCACCACCCAAGGGACCTTGAAATAACCTTTTATAGACCCAGAGTGTCATATGAAAGATAGGTGCACGACATAAGTCTGTTTCACATAAGAGGGGCTTGAACATTGTTCCTTTGGGTAAGGGAGACACATGGAGTGCACAAGGATGGATGAACGCAAGATGAGAGGTTGTACACAAGATGGGATGGCTGCATGTAAACTGGAAGGGTGCACACAAAATAGGCCCGATGTAGGGGGTCTTGCATATAAGAGGGATATCTTGCACACAAATGACTTAGGGTAAAAGGAAATGTATGAGGATAAATCCCAAGAGGGCCCACATAATGGAGGACCCTTGGGGTACCTATCGTGCAAGATCTAATACCTTGAGGTCATAGTGTTTTTCACGCAGTCGTGGAAGAGGTGTCTTTTGCGCAGTAGAGCATCGCTTCACCTTCTGTCACCATCCCCAAGGGGGGGGGGTACACATAATTTTTCAGAAGAAATTGTGAGAGGCAGTGCACCGGAGGTTCTGCACGCAAACATCCCTTTTACATCATATTGGTCGCACAAGGGTTTGTGGACCTACGAGAAACATGGGTTCCAACGCCCTTTCCTTGGCTGGTTTTTCAGAAGGTGGCCGCGAAAGGGTCGTTTTGATGTTGCACTGGGCACACAAGATTTCATGCGCCACAGGAAATCCTGCTTGCCCACATGAGATTCTGTACGCTGGTGCCTTTTCAAGTTAGCAGTGGGTCATTGTTGAAATTGACATTTGATGTCGTATTGGCCATGTAAGGGTTTTCACACCAAAGGGAATATTACACGCACACCATCCTTCTTGTTCACACCTCCCTCTCATGTCGTGGAATTAATAGTATAATCATAAGATGCCTTTGGCTTCTTTAACAGATCCCCCACATGTCCCTATCCGAAATTCAGCATCAACAAATTCCTCCCATAGAATCAGATCTGAAGGGGGACCCGATGGTTGGATTCTAAGGGCCATGCCGAAAAAATAGAAACATCTGGTCGGTGTAAGTAAAAATCACATTTGGGCACGTAAACCCGTTTTGTGCATTCACAAGACCTAGTCGGAACCTATAAATATGATGAGGGCCCCCCTTAGGTCTCTAATTTGACTTATTTCCATACGATAGGCTCTTTCACTCATGTGCAGAAAATTTCCCCATCCGCGCACATGTTTCCGCAGCTGATTCTGATTTTTGCGCATGCCTCGTTCACTTTCTCTATGCTAGTCTCTTTCACACAGGACAACATCCTCACATGACAATGACTATTTTGTGCACCGAATATTCATTATTTCATTCCCATTCCTTAGGATTTATAGAAGTTTTTCAAAATGGATGCCCAAAAAAACCGATGCCGAGAAGAAGGTTAATACGACTACAAGGAGGAATCAGATGATCAAAAATCCCCAGATTCTTCATGCAAGGAGGGTCATGTCTAATAATCAAATTATTTTTGACATGCTTACACAAGATTAAAAATATTACGCCTCGAATGATATCCTGCCGATAGGGAACTTTGGCATTTTGGAGGAGGTGTTGATGCCTGACTTTGAAAATAATACGCTGCGGTCTTGGGTGACCTATGAGGATAGTCTCCTATAGTTAATAATTAAAAAAATGACCATTATTCCAAGGAAATAGAAAACATATACATCAACATCCTGAATCCGAAGACCAGGACTGTCTTAGGGAGTGACTCATTCTCTGAAGAGTGTATGAATCTTTATTAAAACACCTTTCAAAGTAGTATTACTGATGAGACGAAAGGTTGGAAGGAGTGGTACTTCTAGTCTGAAGGTAACTTCACAAGAGTATGGTCCTGTGTGTACTCGGTATTCCAAACATGCAAGGATTTTGGACTAGATATATAGTCTATCAGGCTCTTCGATGTAGTTTGGACATCCCTATTTCACGTCTACCGGCAACAGGACCTGGTACCAGAATTGTTTAGCCAATGGTCTCCCGAAACCAACACCTTCCTCCTCCAACATGGAGAGGTAGGTATCTATATTTTGGGCATTAATTGTATTGGATGGGTACCAATATTATGAGTTCCTTCCAACAGAGAATGTCTGGGGGATAGGACGCGCACCCCCATCTTGACATGGCATCTGCTAGAGTTTTCTAAGGAGGAGATGAAAATAAAATATTTTCTAAAGGACATACCTTATCCAGGATGGTTTATTCTTTTGCTGAAGTAGGAAAATTCTATAAATATGCTAATCTAATGGAAGAAATGCCCAAATACATCTCAGAGGGGAAATGTGGGATCATATTGGACGGTCCTGTAGGTAGGAGAGCATAGATCATGGGGTTTAGAAAAAATGAAATTTGGGACCCAAATGTATGATATGATGGGTTTATTTCTACATTCTTAAGTGGGTGTATGTTTCCAGTGAGGGATATGAGGATGGGGGTACACCCAGGGATGCTAGTGATGGACAAAATCATGGCGACGAAGAACAAGGTTAACTAGGGGGTACCTATACTGGCGAGTGAATATAGCATTCTAGGGAATATTTCAAGGGTAAGTATTCCCATGAAGATATGAGAAACATTTAAGATCATTCATGGATGGGTCATAGCCAACTATGGTGGATATGACTTCTCAAATTCCATTCACCCTATAAGTGATGGTATGCGACCACCCCACTTGAACATTTCTAGAATCTTCCTGCTGACGCTCATAGAAGAAGGGATCAAGATCAAGATCAGTAGCCATACCCATTTAGACTTTCCACCATTCCGAACTTCAGTTTATCATATGGTATATGATGGAAAGGGACCATTGTAGTAGAGGGAGTACCTACAAGGAATCTGGGGCGGTGCACTAGTTGCCCAGATTGATGAAAAAATATTTTGGGAACCATACGCCCTGACCAAGTCCGCCAGGTAGTTCGGGTCCATGCGGTAGATGCCGAAAAAAGTTTATACAGAGGTTTGGGAAGAGGAAAATATCTTCATTATTTTCCAACTATGTATTATGTTCACAACCGTAGGCATGAGTGAAGTCATCACTCTCCCCCCGCACCGATGACAGTGCCGGACTATCCCCAGATTATGCTAAACACTGAAAAAAACGTATCTATAGGAAATTATATGGAAACAAATCCATCAAATCTATGTGTCTAGTTTGGATCCTAAAGAAAAGGGAGGTAGATGGAATGCTATGAGGGAGATGAGACAAAGAACAGTCATAGTGGATAACATGGCGCTTTCCAGAACATCATCGGTAGGAGCACCACAATGTGAGAGCGTACCTGCACCATTTAAGGAGGGGTGGTCCCATGGGAAGACTTCTGGGCCAGTTAGGGAACTTCCCAGAAAGAAGCCCAGTCACCTCATGAATCCAACTGCCGATGCTATCATTCCATCCTTGGGTGTTCCTGGAAGACACCGTGACAATCCATGTCAACCGAAGAGTTGTTGCGGTGATTAGTGCATACTGGTCTTGAGTTTCCCGACATAGGGCACATCCATGTGGAAGATAGAGTGAAATTTAATCGTCGGCATGCATAACTGATGGACATGGATATGTACGCGTGCCTGCGGGGGCTGTATGAAGTGTTACTTCTCCTGGAGAAAGTGATGCTCAGCTAGGAACATGACCTAGAAAAAGGTGACATCTGTGGATAATGATGTAGAGGAGGAGGAAGATGAAGAGGAAAAGGAATAGGAGGGAGGAGACGAATAATAAGCAGATGAAGAAGAATAGGGAAAATAGGTTGAAGATGATTTTGGTTCCAGTGGTGAAGGACCATCAGAAACACACACTCGTCAATGAAGCCCTCACGAAGGTGACATAATTTTGGGCTCCGACACAGAACTGGCTGAGCTTCTTGAGGCGAGTTTAACTATTATCTCTGTTGGCCTTTCCCTTTCAAAAATCTTAACTCATCAACCAAATTTTATCATGTTCAGGAACACATGGATGATAGCACCCTAGAATTTTTCTTTTTGTGGGATGAATATGTTCCCATGTATACAAGAATACATCCTCAGAAACCTATCCTCGGAACTGAGCAAGGTGGTGAACAAGCTATGGTTGGAGTATACAGTGATGAGCTAGAATAAATGGATGAGATGGTGGCCTCTAAGTTCCATACCATTCCCACCATTAAGAAAGAACCATTACTGGTGATTGAGATTACATGTGCTATGTTATCTCTTGTAGGCGAGGATCCTACCATGACATAGGAATTGGATACCACCGTGCTTGTCTCCTATAAGTATTTACCCTTTCCGGATCTCATATTTTCTCAAGAAGCTCACCTGACTACGATATCGATTCGCATTGCAGTAATTTCAAGGTTGGAGGCTCGACAGGCCATTGACTTAGGAACATATGTAAGATCCATGATGGTGATTACACTAGCTCCTACTGAGCCAACCATTAAAGCTAACCTAGCCTCAGTTCTCATAGAGCTGGATTCCACAGTCATGGGAAATGATGCTGCCAGGGTGGAGCTCGAGGACGATAAGGGTGAAGATGCTGGAGAAGAAATAATTACAAAATAGGAGCCCACCACTGAGATCTTGGAACTCTTTCTGGAGTATAAATACATAGACCCTGAGGAGATATATGATTCTTACCCAGAAGCGGTTGAGGAGATCCATATGATGCGGCATAAGGTGTGGAAGTACATCAAATGTTTTCTCAGCCAGTCACATGCAGAATGGATAAGCTAGATGAACTCTTTTTTCACATGGCTATGCTTTCTATGCACTCTGTGGGGGGGGGGGTGGATGCCCACCGTCTTCATACAATGACCCATAACTACATGGATGAGAAAATACGAGAGATTAGCTAATGCTCCAACACTGCTCGGTGCCAGAAGGAGTCATAGAATACCCCAGAATTCCCCAAGGATGAGAAAGAGGTCTGACGCCTCAAAGAGAAGGAAAAAGAAAGGAATGAAATCATTGCAACCCACTCTGAGCTCATTGAACAGTTGAGGGTCTAGTTGGAGGACACCCAAGAGTAGGTAGTGTAGACAAGTCGCCCAATGATTTAGCTCTAATATGAGATAGTTCAAGTGCAGACTCAATATAATGTGTTACTCTCTATGTCTTCTAATGAATAAATGAATCTTAGGGGATGGGAGGTAGTCCTAGAGACCACAATCCATAAGGTGGCTACACTGGAGAAATCTATCAAAGACAATGATCCTTAAGGGCCCTGTTTTGGACGAACTCTTGAATTTTTCTCCCATTGTTTTCTTATCCAAAAATTTGTGTGTAGACTTATTATCATCTTACATGTTCATTTTGATTAACACACCCCAATCATAATTGTGGCGTAAACAGAAATAAATCCATAAGATCGTGTGGGTTTTTCTCGGTGTGAGAAACAAGAGATGGCCACATCATTACTTCATCTGATCATGAGGGTGCCAACCAATCATCGGGTATCTGGGGTGTAAATAACCATTCCGGGAATCTAGGAAGAATGATGTAGACTTAATTTGAGAATGGAGTTCTCAGATTAGTTATGTTTCTCTTTTTCCAATGTGCTCTAGTGCACAAGTAGAGTAACACCAAGGGCATTATAATCAATTCGAACATAGAGGAATGGAATGTGTGAAACATGATACCCAAAATTTAGAACTCCATGGGGGTGGCATGACAATTAGGATAATTTATAACCATGTTTGAAACATAGTATCTTTATTGCATTAGCCTGAAATGGGGATGAGAAATGATGGACGACCGCTGACACCGTTCGATACATGGGGCTTGACTCGGAAAGTTCATCTTTTAGTCTTCCGGAATGTTAGCCCAGGATAGTAGGGAAGCTATAGGTCAAGCATCCATACTATTAGGGGTTTAATTTAGACAAAAAATAGGATGAGTATTTGAATAAAGGAAACACAAATCATGAAGAGTGGAGTGATGAGTTGTTCGAATGGATTCTAACAATCTTGAAATTATGCCACTATGGTGAAAGCATATTAGGTGTACGCATCGATCTGATCAGGGATCAAACTTACTTTCAAATAGGAACTCTCTGATAAGGACCTGGAATGCCTCCTAGTTTTGCATCATACCAATAAGGATGATAAAAATGTATTTTAAATGTTGCATGGAGTGGACGGTGCACATAGTTTTACGGTCATACTACTTGGACCAAGATAGGGGCTAAGGGACCAAAAGGGTTAATGACCCTAGGGATGGGCCTGAGAATAAATTTCTAGAAATTTCTATATATCCCATGCAGATGAGAATCGAGACAAATGTAGTTATTAATGCACGATGTTGTTAGAGACTAATGCTGGTTGGGGAAATCCTCTTTAGAGAGGAAGATGATGCATACCATAATTAACATGGGGCATCTTGAACTTGTTCAGGGTAGAACTGCAATTTAGTGTCATGTGTCGAGGAAACATGGACCTGTACAGTTTAAAGTCATAAAATAGGATGAGATGAAGGGGTAGATCCCAAAAGAGAGTACATGTTGTGGTTTCTATAAACCCAACTTGAATGAGGACATAAAGAGTCTGCACCACACCACATATACCCAAAAAAAGTTTTTTAGGTAAAGGGCCCAAAAGTTAAAGTTGGGATGGGCCCAATGAAAAGTGGTCGGGCATTCCTACATACCCCGTCAGGATGGAATCAAGCCACACATAGATATGGTATTAAAGTTTAACATCATGAGGGACGAAAGGCTCACGTGGCATAACTGCACCAGTACAAACCCCACTAAAACTACTAAGCCCACGTGAGTCATGATCAATGTGGGAAGCAAGGAGTAGTGGTCAGATTTTACTGGTATCAGAAGGCACACATTAGGGTAAGTGTAATTCTAAGTGAGTGACATCCCAAAATTATTGACCCAGATGATTAAAGCACATAGATGCGTGGAGGGGGAAAACTGTGTGCTAGAATTCCACATGAACATAAGGGAGTGGAAAGATATGAATCATGGTTCCTGATATCTGGATCGCAATGAGGGTGGCGTGATGACAGAGGATAATTTCTGACCATGTTTGAAACATAGTATTCACTTCACGTTAGCCTGGAATGGGGATAGACAAATGAGGGTTGATTGCTGATCATGTATGAAACATGGAACCTTTCGCAAATGTTGTATGAGGTCTTTAGGGGCGTTATACCAAGACGGTAGGTGAGACAATGTGGAATGAAACTAGGACATAAAGGGGGTCTCTTCAAAAATGTAAGAGGATGTGGATCCAAATAAATGGATCATTAATCTTGGACGTGAAATGAGGGAATGTTCATGTGATAATTCCACACTTTGGGATCTTTGTTATGAAGCATATGAATGCGATAATAAGACACATCAAATAGGGGGAGTCAAATACCTTTCCAAGGACAAGTGTCATGGGGTCGCATGGTCATAGATTAAGGTCATAGAGTGGAACATTAAGAGGGATTCTAGTTTAATGAAATGATCATAGGGTTGTGAAGTAGTTGAACCCGATGCGTAGTTCCCATAGGGAGATCTTAGTTTAGTGTCATAGAACTCGGACCAGGTTGGGAAGAGACAAGGGAGGCACGTGGTGTAGTTCTTGAAAAACATAACACATATGAGAGCCCAAGAGGTACTCACCACACCACATACTTCAAAAGGATTTTGGGCCAAGGGGCTAAAAAAGGGGGCATGATTTAAGATTCCTAGGGCTGGACCTGTAGACAGAATGTCTGGGAATTTTTACGTATCTCATGAGGATGGAAATCAAGCCACACATAGTTCTGAATAATTTCATATAGTTTGGTGTCCTACGACAAGGGAGGTTGGATCTTAGTTTAATGTTCTTATACCTTAGACCTTATATATAATGGAAGGAGGGAGACACGTGGTGTAATGATTTCAAAACCCAATGTGAATGAGGACAGTAGGAGTCCATATCACACCATGTGCTCCCTAGGAAGGTTTTAGGTCAAGGGACGAAAAATGAAAGTTAGGATGGGCCAGAGGCAAAGTGACTGGGAATTTCTATGTACCCCATTATGATGCGGATCAATCCATATGTAGTATTAGAAATGGCATGGAAGGGTACCAATGCTAGGGACAATACTGCCGTGTGGTTTTGGCCCATGAACCAAAGGAAGTAGCCTTTGATAGATCTTGTTTATTCTTTAGGATGGATGTGTGTGTTCTTTTGTGAAGTGACAGCCCTAGGATGAAGAATATATGCATCTCCGTAGAAATCGAGATGTATACAGGAATTGACAAATGGTATGGTGGGTATCCATTACCAAACATGATGCCCCCTCGAGTGACGCCATCACAATGTAGTGTCGTTTTTCATCATATGACCAGGATGATGATGTCATAGTTTAGAGTTTTATGATAGGACATACCAATGCATTTTAATGTCTTGCAATAAATATGGAACAATTTAATGTTATGTGGGACCATGCATCACATTTTAAGGTCATATGGATTGGAAACATACAGGAGAAATGATGTTTTAAAAGGAATGTGCATGGCATAATGAAACATACCCGATGTGAACAAAGAAATAAGCTCATACCACACCACGTGTGATTACAGGGAAGAAACCTCGGGCTGAGGGGATATAAAAGGTTAGTGAATATGGGGATGGGCCCCAAGAAGAAATTTCTAGGTGTTCCAATGTATCCCTTGAGGATGGGAATCGAGCTGTACATAGTTCTGAGTGTGTAGTTTAATGTCATACAGGATGAGAGGTTGGAGAGACAAGCTCATAGAATGGGAGTACATGGTAAGGCTATTAGAAATCTGACATGAGTGAGGACATAATCCCCTAAACTCCATACCACACAATCATGTGAAATTCAGGGCCAAAAATCCAAACGAAAAATGTAATTAGGGGGACCTGAGCTAGAACCAACAACAAGATGTCGGAGAGTTCCTATATATCCCACATGGATGGGAATCAATCAGTACTTAGTTCTAGTAATGTCATGTAGTTTTACGTCTTGGGGAAAGGATGTTAATTGATCTTAGTTTATGGTCTTAGAGCTCATACCATAGAGAAGTGAGACTCTTCCAAATGGGTGAAAACCTTGACCAAATCCCTAGTCCCACATGAGCTATGCCCAATGTGGGAAACAAGGACAGAAAAGGTCTGTAAAACACATGTCATACATGAAAATGGAAAATTGGTGCAGGGCCCCGAATGACACCTCACCATGGCTTTGTCCCCCTAACGTGCAAATGCACATTGAGGGATAGTACCAAGAGTATCAGAATTCCACTTGGACATAGTGGAGTGGAAACTGATGTGAATAGCACAACCGATGTTTGAGGCTTGATAGAGGTGGTGTGATGATGGAGGATAGCTATTGACCATGTTCAAAACAAAACATCCATATCTTGTGACCTGAAATGGAAACAACAAATGAGAGTCGACCGCTGACCATATTCGAAACGTGGGAATTGTATCAATTTGTCACTCAAGATCCTCGAGGACATTAACCCAAAATGATAGGAGAAACCTTGGGATAAGTATCCATACTTATCGGGGGCCCTTTTGAATGTGAAAGATGATGGAAGCCCAAATGATAGAGAGAATGAAGCCTAATGATGGGTGATTACATGTCCATGTAGGATTCAACACTCTAGGTGTTGAACCAGAGTGTTCCTAGGCACATTGGTGAACTTCCAAAGAGGATAAAGGGGCCCAACTTAAGAGTTATCATCTTGAAAAGATAAGTGTGGAACAAGGGGATGAAGATCTCTTAGTAGAGAGAGGTACGTGGTAGGGTTGTTACAACCCTGACGTGAATGAGGACATAAAACCATACCACACCATATGCCCCTCTCCTATGAGAACTCAGGAAATGGGGCCAAGAAGAAAAACAGGTTTCTATGAAATGGGTTTGGACCCGAAGTCTAAATTTTCGGGTAGTCCTACGTATCCCATAAGGATGGGAATCAAGACACACATAGTTTTGAAAAATTATGTTCAGTTTTACATCATGTGGAAAGGACGTTGATTGGGGAGAGGAATCTCAATGAAGGATGTGTATGGCATGATGAGTAGAACATAAGTCCATACCGCACCATAAAATGACAAATGAGAAATCGTGCTAGGGGGCCGAAATGTTTTATGTGATCTTAGATGGGAAGTCCCAGCTAGTTCATAGTTTAAAGTCTTGCGGTGAGGATGAAGGAGGTGGAGATATTGAAGTTGGGGCTAGGACTATAGAATAAATATATGGGAGTTCCTACATAACCGATGAGGATGGGAATCAAGCCATACGTAGTTCTTGAAGAGCCATGCTGTTTAATGTCATGTGGTGAGGACGTGGGAGGATAGAAGAATAAAGAGGGGAACATGGTGTGATTATCATAATACCACCATGAGTGGGGGAAAAGAAGCCTACACTACCTCATGTGGGATCCTCCATTAAAAATATACCCTGGGGGGATAGTCAAAGAGGAGTCTGGGGGCTGGACTCAAGACAAGGTGTTTGAGCATTCTTACATGTCCCATAAGGATGGAAATCAAGCCATACATAATTATTGAACATGCCATACTGTTTAATGTCGTGCAATGAGGAATTTTTTTGATTATTTTTACATACTTCATTCCAGATGAATCACACATTTTAACATCACATGGAGAAGAAAAAACAGTTTAAGGTCATGTGGGACAATATAGATCTTAGTTTATGGCTATAGAGTCACTACTAGAAGACGACACTATAGCCACGGTTTTAAACAAAACTGTGGCTATAGGGTTTAATTTCAAATGATATAACCACGGTTTTGTGAAACCATGGATATATGTTTTTTTCGAAATCTATAGCCATAGTTTCCCCCAAACCGTGGCTATAGGGTCTTTTTCAAAGGGTTATAGCCACAGTATGGGTGAAACCGTGGCTATAAGGTCTTTTTCAAAGGGTTATAACCACGGTTTGGTTAAACCGTGGCTATAGGGTTGGTCTATAGCCACGTTTTTGGTAAAACCGTGGCTATAGGGTATTTGTTTCATGAACTATAACCACGATTCATCAAAACCGTGGCTATAGATCTCCCGCCCTTGCACGGGAAAAAAATTAACCCACGATAAATTAGCAGGAAGGTTTATAGCCACAATTTACATGTATAGCCACAGTTTTTAATAATATATTTAACAGTATATATATATATATATATATATCTGTAAAGACGTATGTGGAGTAGTGGAAAGGTGCTTGGTCTACATAGCGAAGGTACAGAGATCGAATCTCGATGGGTGAAAATTAATTTTGGGCTATAGCCACAGTTTTATTGGGCTATAGCCACGGTTATAAACTATGGCTATAACCCTATTTCCATGGGGGACAAACGTTTCTATAACCCAACTGCCACGATGGACATGTATGGGGGTTATATCCATGGTTTAGTGAAACCATGGCAATAGGGCTATAGCCACAGTTTAAAACCGTGGTTATAGCCCAATAAAAACGTGGCTATTACTTTTAGCTATAGCCATGCCAATAGGTACCACGGCTAGATGGAACAGTGGCTATAGGTTATAGCCACGGTTTTTACCCCTATAGCCATGGTTTTTGACCGTGGCTATAGCCCAATTTTCCAGTAGTGAGTTCAAACCATTTTGTAGTTTTTTATCACGGGGAATGATGAAGAAGTTTAATGTCATGAAAGGCGTAATAGTTTAAGGTAATGTAGGACTGGATTTAATCAGGAAAATTACTTCTTGAGGAATTTGGCATTGGGGGGAGGAGTTATATGCTCACCTTTTATGGTAACAAGGGAGTACGCGCCATTGAGGTAAACCTTATGATTTATGTAAGGCCCTTCCCATTTGGGCTCCAGCTTGGGTAGTTTCCTACTAGGTATCATTGTTTTTCTCAGGGCCAACACTATGTCACCTTGTAAGAAATATCGGAGGTAAAATCTCTTGTTGAAATTTCTGGTTATCTTGTTCTGATGCCTTTCTAGATTGTGCAGGGAAAAATGCCTGTTCTAGTTGAGCGCTTCCAATTTTTCCAGACAGATTTCAGCTACCTTATTTGGTTCTTAATGATCATACAAATTTGCGCGTAATGAATGAAATTATGTCTTGATGGTTAAGACTACCTCCACTACATAAAACAGGGAATATGGGTTCACCTGTGTGGAATTACGAGTCATTGTCTGATAGACCCAAAGAGTGTTGGGGAGTTTTTTCAACCGTCTCTTCTTATTCCGACCAACCATTTTCTGTAGGATTTTAGAGAGGGTTTTGTTGAATGCCTCGATCTGCACATTTTCTTGTGCATGATAGAAAGAGGTATTGTTAGAGTGGTTGTTGTACTTTTCATACAATTTCCTCAACTCGGCTGCCCAGAAATTGGTTCCCTTATTAGTGAGGACGACATGAGGGACTCCAAAACGGTAGATGATTTTTGAGCTCACAAACTCAACGATATAATGGGATTTGACCTCCTTGAGATGAATCACCTCTACCTACTTAGAAAATAAATCCAGTCCAGTCTGAATAAACCTGCATTGGCGAGCTATTACCAGTTGAAATGGCCCCACTACGTCGAGTCCCTAGACCGCAATGGGACAAGAGTACATGGTAGTGTGGAGAGGCTTTGGTGGCTGATGCACAAAGTTGGTATGAATTTGGCATGCATGACACCTCATGGAAAACTCGATACAGTCACAATTCATAGATGGAAAAGAATACACCAACCTCCAGATCTGGTGAGATAATTTCAGCCCTGTCAGATGAGTCTTGTAGGAACTAGAATGAACCTCCTTCATGACTTGATAAATATAAATTCCTTGAATGAAATAGTGGATAACCCCCAAACCCACACTTTTAGAGGATCTCCTCAAGACCGTGACCATTATAGAGGGTAAACTGCAATGCGTAACACCGGATTCGCTCGCCCTCGACTCGATCTGTCGGTAGATTACCGTGTTGGAGGTACTTAACAAATGGGGTCTTCCAGTTGGGAATCACTTCCATCACTGCATCAGGGGGGCCTGGATTTTTTGATGTGGAGGTTCCATTGGTAAGGTGTCTTACCTATGGGATATCATTATTGTCTAGAGTGACAAGGGTGATGACTCTCTGGTGTGCCACATGGATAATCAAATCATCCTAATTGGGCTCTGCGAGAGACGCAACTGGGCTGGACAAGGCGTCACCTCAACTATACTGGGATCGAAGGATATGAGTATCCTCTGGCCGAGATGGGAATTGGGCCATTAGTTGGAGGGTTTTTCCATTAGTGGTATGAGCTCTGGATTTCTAATGACATACTCACCATTGATTTTCTTGATGTTTAGAGTCCCCTACATTCAAGTGTGGAATGTCAATCTCAAGGGCCAACTTGAGGCCATTGATGAGAGCTTGGTACTCTGCCTCATTGTTAGTAGGACCCTCTGACAACAAGAATGAATATGGAAGAACAGCTTGTGCTGGAGTGATGAAGAGGACACCCAGTCCCACTCTGTTAAGTCTGGTGTCATTGAGTCTTCTGCCGGTAGGGATCTGGGAATCACTATCAAAGTGAATTTTCAAAAACTGAAGGTCTTGTTCTACCAAGATGATTGCCTCATCGGGAAATTCAAGGTCTACAGACTGATCTGTGGGAGTTGGATGGGAAAAAATGAATTCTACCAATGATTTCCCCTTAATAGCCTTATGAGGGACAAACCTGATGTCGAACTGCTGGAGGATCACTACCCTCTGGGATAGAAGACCTATCAACATGGGGTGATTCAAGATGTACTTCAGTGGATCCACTTGAGACAATAGTTGTAGATCATGGTGATACAAGTAATGTTGCAATTTCTATACTGTGAATACAAGTGAAAAAAACTATTATCGATAGGGGATATCTGGTCTCCATATAGAGGAGCACGTGGTTGAGATAGTATAGAATGTTCTCTATTCCATCATTATTCTTCTGGGTGAGAAGGCTTCTGAGAGATTGTTCCATGGAAGTCACATAAAGGACTAGAGGATTTTTGGAAATGGGTGGAATCAAGACCAGAGGCTATAATAGATACTGCTTGATTTCCTCAAAAGCGGTCTAAAATTCCTCACCCCTTTAATAGACAGTGCCTTTCTTCATGAGTTGAGAAAAATGATTACACTTTCCGGCCAAATTCACAATGAATCAGTATATGTAAGACAAGTGGCCTTGAAAGCCTCAAAGCTTCCAAATGTTTCTCTGGAGAGGCATTTGGATAATGACCTTGATATTATCCAGGTCAATCTCCATTCCCCTATATCCGATAATATATCCAAGAAACTTTTTTGGAGGTAACACAAAAGGCACACTTTAATGGGTTCATCTTTAGCTGGTGAGAACGTAGGAAGCCTAAAACTTTCTTGAGATCTTTGAGATGGTCTTGAAGTTGGAAATATTTTACCACCAGATCATCCACGTAACATTATACCAATTTCCTGGGGTTCAGATTAAATATGTGATGCAAGGCACACTGATAAGTGGCACTTACATTCTTTAGACAAAAGGGCATTACTTGTTATCAGAAAGTACCTTGTGGTTCTCTGAAGGATGTAGAATCCTCATACTCGAGAACCATTATGATATGGTTATACCCTGAATACTCATCCATGAAGGAGAGGGCCTAGAACTTATTAGTTTCATGAATCAACAATATCGACACAGGAAGGGGGAAATCATCCTTCGAACAGTGACAATTGAGATCATGGAAGTCGATGTACACTTTGATATGTATGTTCTTCTTCCTGATAGAAATAATGTTGGAGAACCATCTGGGATACTATAACTCCTTTATGAAATTTGATCTGATGAACTTATCAACTTTGTCCTCGACCATGGCATCTTGAGAAGGGTGCATCTTTATGGGAGGTTGATTGAACCCATAACGATTTTCCAGAAGACCGGGCTAGTGCATGGCGACTTGAGGATCTAGTCCTGGAATTTAATCATAACTCTAGGAAAATACATCATAGTGCTACCTATGGAAGTCCACGTACTTCTGTTGCTCCATGACAGGCATAAGATCACTGATCAATGTGGGTTTCGGATCCGCCTTGCTACTGAGTTTCACCTGTACCAATGCATTAAATATGGTAGAGACACCCTCTTTGACAGAAAGAGGATAATCCTCTAAATAATATACTTCAATTATAGAGAAGGGATCCTCATTGAGAGGTGATTCTTCCAAGTAAATGGATCTCAATGTGAAGTTGGTGGTAGACTGAGCAGCGGTGGACATCACATCAGGGGACTCCTGCGTTGTCGAAACCGTAGTGAGGAAAGTTGTTGATCCGATCACATATGGTCTTTGGACCAAGGGTCCAAACTTGATGATATCGATGAAATAATGGTGTGTTGGTTTGAGCCAGTTTACCCCAGCCCAGTAGAATAAGAAAGTATTGTTTACTGTTGTTTCCATAGGGTGGACATCCTCATACCTTATGGGGGTAGGGGCTCCGGGATCACCCAAGCTTGATTTTTGAAGGAATATAAGGTGATCTCCCTGCATCGCTTAGACTTGGGAATGATCTCCCCATAATTCCAAAAACAAAAAAGAATTTGCCCATATCAAGGCTCGTAGCCTCCAATGAATGGATCAAAAAAATGTAGGCATCATCCATGTTTGTCCACGGGTCAATCACAGTTGTAGCGTGTTTAACCTCATTAGCCCGAATCTGCTTTTCCTTTCTCTTATAATAGTCGACAACTTGGTTGAAGGATTCACAAGAGGAAAAGGGAGATGAATCACATTATATTACTCCCACTTGAGCATTAAGGGAGTACTTATGGCACTAGTGATATGAGGAAGGAACCACAACATGTAGATGAATCCATGGCCTACCCATCAATACGTTGTAGTTGGTGTCTTGGGACACAACCATGAACTCAGTGATAGAAATTAGGCCACCGAACTGGGTCTTAAAGTAGATCTTGTTGACTGATTCCTATTATTTCCTATCATAACCTTGTAATTTTAGGTCAGAGGGACTCAGGTCATCCTCGGATAACCCCATCTTTCAGAGTGTCTTGGTCTGGATTAGGTTAATCCAAGAGCATGTGTCGACAAGACAATGACGAATATCCACACTATTGAAGTAGCTGGTGATGTAATGTAGGAAGATGTGAACCTGTATGGGAGATCCCTCATCGTCTCCAGAGAAAGAGATAATGTCCTGACATTTAGCTCTCTCGACTACCTCAGCATAGAAGGCTTCTGCGACTGCTACCTCCATCTCGAACCAGAGAGGTCTTCTTAAATATTCAGTGAGGGATTCACGTATATTCGCTAATAGGATAAGTGCTTCAAGTATAGACAACCTCACAAGAATTCTGGAAATATTCTTAAGCACATCATACTTCCATTCCAAGAATGAACTTATTCTTACCGGAGGTCGCTCTGTGGCAGTGGGAATTAGTGGACCTTCCAGCTAAACCAGTGGCTGACTAGTGTTGGGAATGTCCTATTGCTCACTAATCTATGCTTGTGGAGTTACTACCAAGTGTGGGATAAATAACTGAGGCCGGTTCTTAACATAGAATTGTTGATCACAGTGTGGTTGAGGCAGCTCTGCCTGATCAAGTAAAAAAAACGGCGGTGGAGGTGGACCTGGTGACACCAGTTGAGAAGGCTGCGTGTGATGATATCTTCACTGGGACTACTGTCTAGTTTTATTGGCATGTACAACCTAGCAAGAAGTACTGAACATGTCTCTCCAATGACCCATATAGCCATGACCACATCATCACTAGTGACAGTTAGGAATGTTCGGAGGATCCGTCTCACACCCTTTGCGGCCAGAAATCGTGTTGGGATTTAACACCTCCATGGTGTTAAATTAGGTGCAAACTTGATAATCACTTGAAGAATCCTCCACTACTGGAAAGATTTTGGAGGTAATTTCCATCTCTAGGGGTATAAAGTCATCGAGATTACAGAATGATGACGACATCAGCAGGGGCATTATTTTCCCTTGCGTCGCCAATGCTTGCTCTTCTGGGAATAGGAAGGATGAGCCGTTGGCATTGAAGTACAGGAAGTGGGTGACACAGAGACTTATGAAGGCTCGGGTCAATTCATACGTGCACGAATAATACCATAGGAACAAATTACTACCTTATGATCTATCCCATCATCATACTTCTGGGACACGCAGTTAGAAACCTGACGTCACACACCTTCGCTGTCACTACCACTACCTGAATTCACAAATACATATGCCACTTGTGCTGGAGTTGTTCCTAACCTAACAATGTTGTTATCAAAATGATCTTGAATCTATTCTTTAAACACATATAACTGTTTGAGGTTATTACCCAAGATCTGGTGGTAGGGGCATTAATTGGGGTGATCAGTGAGATCCACCTCTTCTGGCCTCCTGCATTCAAGAAACTGTATCAGTCCATGTTTCAAGTCACTTCATAAATAACTGGGTACCTGAGCCTCATTGAATGAGTTGGTCTAGTTTCTTCTGTCTAGTAAGGGGGTTGTGGGCACTTGGCCCTGACGAGGGGATGGAGAAGCCTATCTAGGTGGTGGAACATGATTATCTTTCCAAGGTGGTGGTGGTGCATTACGCAGGGGAGCCTACTGATTCTGAGTTGGGAATTTATGGGCTAGAGTCTGTGCCTAAGGCAAAGGGCCCCTGCGAGGCTATGGAGGTGGCTCCACTAGTAATAACTCCAACTTCTTAGGGGCCTCTATCTTGCACCGCTATGGTGGGATCAACATTAGCAGCTCTACTCGTAGGAATTGAAAAAGGCAATAGACATGCCTTATTGGCCTAGTGCAAGGCTTCCTCTAGATGCTGAGCCTTATCAAAGAAGTCTTGGAATCCCCTAGGGAAATTCTGAGCAATGAGAGATGTCACCTCTTTTGTCTTGACATTCTACACACACATTTTCAGCAGCTATTCCTGAGTTAGCGACATATCCACGGAGTAGGTGAGGCATTTCCACTGGGCAACAAAGTCTATGACGCACTCATCTGGCCTCTGCTTACAATTTAATAGGTCTTCAATACTCATCTTCTGGGTGGTAGAGTTGTACTATTAGAGGAACTATCTGCAGATATCTTCCCAACCAGTGACTGACCCAATGGGTAGATAGTTTTACCAGACAAATGCATGACCTTCTAATGTCTTTACGAAACATCAGAGTTTGGTGGCCTCCTGCAACACTAGAGTTCCCACCATTGGTCCACATCCTGAGAGAAAGTGGGCTAGATGATACAGTGGGTCACCGGTCCCTTTAAAGGGGGAGAAAGTGTGATTTCTAAAATCTAGGGGTGCCAACATATCATCAACTAACATCGAATATGGCTTTCCATTAGGCGGGATTTCCACCTGTCAAGTTTCCAATGCCTGGAGTTGAGAAATAAGTGCTACCATTGGATCATCTGGGTGGAGGTTCCTATCTTGATGAGGATCTCGGACCACTATTGAATTGGAAGGTTCTCTAATGTTATAAATTGTCCTGACGACTCGTGGAGCAGCTGGTGGGATGACCTATGGAGCAGCTGGGGGATACCTAATCTGGGTCCTATGGATTATCACGCTGCTCAGGTGGATTTGGAGACACATACCGTTCCCTCTTTCCATAAGTTCTAACCTCTATCTTATTTGCGTGGGTAGTATGGATAGGGTAACTTGGAGGAAATTTGATAGGGGTAAGTTGTGCCTTCCCTGGCCGAGGATCACTGTATTCCGGCCACCACTCCGTGGCAGGGTCAATAAGGAGGTCATCTACCATATTCTTGTGTTCCACAAGCTGTTGATGCAACACAACATTTTTGGGATAATTTTTTGTCTTCTGCACAGAGTTAGACGGGTCAGGGGGTTTGACAGCCCCAAGATGCTCTTTACCCATATTGGGATTTTAGCTGAGGGATAATCACTCAGTAGGTACATGAAGACCCAACAAATTTCTCTACTGGTGAGTAATCCTTCCCAATGGATCTAGTAAGTGTGATACTACCTCGGAAAGTATGTCCTCTCCAAAGATCTCAAGCTTGTTATCTCCCTCTAGTAGTTCGACCATGTTAACCATGACTCTACCTAGTGGCATATTTTCAATATCGCCTGGAAAATCGAGCTGGCGCCAGATAGAACTAAAATAGAAGGAAGAATACTGCCCCCAACCATGAACCTAAATATAGGGGGAATCCAAATTGATAATTCTGAGGAGCGCTTTAAATATCATAATGCATCGTTGCTAGAGGGTCTGGTCATGATCGGGAAACTCAGAGTGCCGATCTATTGGGGGTTCATCCAAGTCGACCATACGACATTGCAGGCCAATGTCCTCAAAGTGAATATGACTTGTAGGGTAAGATAGTCCCTGATAACAGAGATAGAAGTGCATCTGTGATAGGGTTTGGCGAAACCATGTGACTTCCTCCTAGGTAAGCTATCCCAGCACTTAGAAGTTGGAAGTCACAATTGGTCAAAACATTTTTGGGAAATGATCTGCTATAAGGATGTCCCAAAAAACCCTTTTCCCAAACTCAGGATGTAGACCTTGTTTTCCCCACTCATCAAACTGGGGAGGTTGGGGGACCGGTAGTGGAACTAAAGCAGACCGCTGAGACGGTAGACTAGATGATGGAGAATAAAAAAATGGGCTGAAAAGGCACCGCATCTCAGGTTTTCCTGCTATGAATACGACCACTGAGCTACTACATCTCGTTAAGACGGGCTAGAGACCATGACTTCTGGGGTAGAGGATATGATCCATAATGGTGGGCCATGCTATTTTTCATCCTTTACTGGCCCCCAGAATAAATCTCCGTGATCTCTGGCTGAGGTAGAGAATGACCCTGTTGATGTTAGGGAGGATTGCATGACCAAACCCCGGGAAGGGGACAAATCTTCCTCCTCTTGGATGTATCTATGGAGGTAGGTGGTAATCATGTAAAACTCACATTCAGGGAAGATGAGGCTGCTACGTCGTATTCCTACCCCCACCCTCAATATGAAGGAACATGGTGAGGGTTCCATTGTTGAATTTCATTCCACCTTAGAATCTAAGAAGAAAACATGCATAATTGAACTCTGAATCTTCTCAGAACCCTTCTTATAGAATTGGCGACCCACCCTCATGCCCTAGGATTTCTCTTCGGAACATGGTATATTTTTGGATCAAGGTGGACCTTCGACCGAATTGGTTATGGGGTAGAGAGGACTTCCTCTTGGGTGAGATGGGGTGCAAGGAGCACCTAGAAAGATGTGAAAGGGAACATGGGTAGGACCTCCATGTCCACTGGCTAACACGCGTATGGAATCTACATGGGAATTTATGGAGTGGGTATGACATCCTCTGGAGATGGTGGGAGCATTGGTAGGGCCTCTATGCTTATTTCCTTTGGCAACGTCAGTGCGAGGAGGGTCCTCGTATTGGTAGAGATGAACAAAGATAGGACCTCCATATTGGGTTCCCATGAAGTGAGGAAAACCTTCACTTCTCTGGTTGCTCAGATGAGGAGGATCTTCATCAGCTTCTGTAAGGATACGGGGAAGACCCACATGCTGATTATTGACTAGATGGGTAGTGTCTTCACATCGAAGATCTATAACAGGAGGAACTACTCTATATTTGATGTCATGAGTGCGGAAGAGGCTTTTATAATGGGTTTCAATGTAGTGGGGATGACCTTCATTCAGAATGAAGGTGGAATGAGGGGGACCACCATACTGATATGGGGAGCATGAAGGGCCCTCACTCTCATAGGTGATGGTATGAGGAGGACCTCCGTACTGGGTATCCTTATCGTGGGTTAGCCCACGGCGGGCGACACCTGGATCCCCGACCAAGAGAGTCGCCCTAGCCTGCCCGTGGGGTGGTTGGGACCTCGATCCAGGCCAGGCATATGAGTGCCTCTTCTCAATATAAACCGGGGTTTATGGTATGCATTAGAGGTGGCACAGACCATGGTAGTCATTAACTTTGACGCGCCTCGATAGGTGTGATACTCAGCCTACGCCTGACACTGGCGTAGGGTTAATCGGACTGGGGATGGTCGTGTAGGTGCATAGCTTACCTACTCCTCAGTTCAATGGGTCATGTGGTGGCACTGATGTGGCATGGTGGGAACCCTCCCTATGATCCCCTGGAAGGGGATTCTATCCAGGTTGGCCCAGACATCCCTCACCTCGTTTGTTTAGGGGAGGGAGTCATCGAAGCATTCCAGGGGGATGCTCCCAAAATTATTATACATCAAAGTAGGGAGTAGTGGCTCCCTACATAGACCTTGGGGGTGGGGGTGGTGAAGAGGCACTGAAGCCTCTATGTCTTGTCGGGTTATATCCTGAGTCGGGATAATCCTCTCTTCCTCGTATCATCGACCAAGGTCATTTATAACCATTCTCTGAAAAATTTTATATAGGGAGATGGGGCATAGGTTCCCAGCAACCATAGACATAGATACCGCCATGGGGGAGATGAGGCCGCACGAGATTTCTACGTTGACATTTACCCTGCCCCTGTATCGGTGTGTGGGCTATGATTTGTTTCCTGTGATGACAAATTGGGTCCTGAAAATTAGGGAGGTTAAACCATTAGTGTTGAAAGAAGGAAAGTGACGTCCAGTTCCCCCACGCTATTCCATCTTCTATGGTTGGGAGGAAGGTTCCATGATGACAACGTCACAAACCAGGATGTTCAACATCCAACTGCCCCAATTTCAAGTGAGTTACATGCTAGTCCCACATTTTTCTTATCGGGACTTGGTGCCAGATACATAGATCCGGTGACAATTCAATCCATTGATGTCTCTAGTGCTACTAATATCCACATTGTGGTGGATAATATCATGTCAGTTTTACCATTTATGTTTCTATTACTTTTATCAGGGAGTGCATCCGTCTCTTTCAGAGGATGCATAGATTTTTCCCTGCATTCCAACTTTCCAAAGGCGGGTGACATCCGCCGCTTGTTCAGTGATGTTTTCTCGTTGATCAAAACGGGATGATGGGATGTCAGTTCTTCCTTCCATGGATTCCTACTCAGAACTCGTTAACTAGTCTAAGTCTCCCTTAGAGACTAAAGACATTGTTTGTGAAACTATTCCCAGTGCCATGTCTTCATGGATGCCAGTTAATTACACTGCTTCTTTTAGGATATTCCAAGGGGTCTGGTAAGGGAAGCAACCTTCTGTTAGGGAAGTAGTCACATTGGACATCGGTGGCATGTCTAGACGTTGGAACACTGATGTATCTGGGTTTGTTACCCTTATTATAGTTCTTCTTAAGGGTGCGGAAGCCCAAGGAATCCCACGTCTAATGTGGGTAATTTTATGCCATACTCATGTCCTTAGGTTTTCCCCAGATTCCCATGATTAACATAGGCTATGCTGTGAGTTTAATGTCTAGTTGAGATGGATCAGACTGATCAGAACACTGACAGGAGTGGATCAGATGGGTGCAACCACATGAGAGATTTCTGAGGCTGGGGATGACACATGCTTAGTTACCCGATTACTGCTAGGAGCAGCAAGAAACTAGGGGTCATGACCTCACTAGGATGTGGCAGCCCAGGTAAGGATCAGGATAAATATGGACGGCTGATAGTGGATGGAGAATGTGATGGAACCGTCATGAAGGTGATAGTAGTGTTGTTCTTGATCCTTGAAGAGACTTCCTACATATCCCTGCGGCATGGAATCAAAGTCTACATAGTTCCGGACATGTCATGGAATTGAGGTGTGTGCATAGGACAACGACCCAAAGGCATGCTGGGGCTTATGCATGGTTAGCAGCCTGGTGTTGGTCTGATGCTCATGGGGTGGACCAAATATGGGATCCCAACAGGGGGAACACGAAAGTTTACCAGTTAATGGGGTTAAACCTTAGGGAGGCCCCCTACTTACCATTTATAGGAGACAAGGATCAAACCCACGTAGTTAATCTTACAACGACTTACCATCATGTGGGGATGACAACAACTTACCACTGGATGAAGTACAATGGATTACCACTGATTGGAAAACACAACAGCTTACTGTCAGTTGAGGAACACAATGGATTACCATCGATTGGGTTTGGACCTCAGGGAGGCTTCCCACGTATCTTATCCAGGAGACAAGGATCAAAGCCCACGTGGTTAGAATCGGTATAGTTTGACATCTTGCAGGATGAAAATGGTTATACTGTTTAAAGTCATATGTGATGAGGGTGGACCGACATGAAGTTGTTAGGACAGATGGGTGTTGGGATTGAACCTTAGAAAGGCTTACTACATACCCTTCCTAGGAAAGGATCAAATTCCATGTAGTTCAGAATGTGGGATATAGTTTAACATCATGCATGATGAAGGTGAAATGACATGAAGGGGTCAGGACAAGTAGGTGTTGAGATTGAACCTCCAGGAGGCTCCCTACATACCTTTACATGGGAAGGATCAATGTACACATAGTTTGGAAAGGTGGATTTGGGATTACACTCTATGGAGGCCGAGGAAGGATGTCGTGGTCAATGTTTACTCTAATCCCACATGATTCATTCTTGGTGTGAGAAACAAGACGCAGCAATGAACTGCAGATCACGTCATGAAAGGTGCATCTGCTGGATGTGGAATAGGGATTACACGTGGTTAGTGGCCCAAATAGGAAACATGGGCTTATGTGTGGTCAGCATCCTAGGTATATGAAGATTGGGACTTACTCTAGGATGGAGTCCTAGTGGTGAGAAAGCTCAGAGGCAGAGGGACGGGTTAACGAAGGTCCCTATGCCCATCAATCCTCTGGTATTTGGAACTGAAGAAGAAAGTAGGAGAAGGGGTTATGCCTCCTTCAAGAAAGGCTAGGGGGATTACACCAAGATGGATTCCCTTTCCCGTGGACAAGTGCCGCTCCAGCAAAGAGGACAACATTCCATGTGAGGAAGATCTCACTCCCGTGGAGATGAGCGGGACATAGAGAATGTCTGAGATAGGGCACCCCATGTGTATTGCATGGAGAGAGACCACAGTTTAACGTCATGTGCTGCTGATGGTGGTGCTTGGTAGATTAACACCTTGCAGCTCAGAAGAGGCGGGTTCACTCCGCACCCCTAAGACTTACATAACCGCCACACTTTAACCCTTGGTGAAGGGAAGGCATTGAAAATTCCGTGATAAGGTGGTGTTGTGGAGTGATCCAATGAGGGGACCATGTTAGCGTGGCTATGAGAAGAAGTAATAAGTGTTATCATGCTTTGGAAGAAGCATAAGGCTAAGAGACGTGACGTAAAGCACCGCCCAAGGGACCTTGAATTCACTTCGTAAAAACCTTGAGGGTCGAATATGAGAAAGGTGCATGACACAGGTGTGTTGAGCATAAGAGGGGCTCAGACATAGTGCCTTAGGGTATGGTAAACACATGGAACATACAAGGATGTTCACGTGAAAGATGTGAGGCAGCGCACAAGATGGGATGGATGTGCACAAACCGGAATGGTGCACACAAAATAGGCCTGATGCTGGGGGATATTGTGTGCAAGAGGGATATTTTTCATGTAAATGACTTAAGGTAAAAGGAAATGGATGAGGATACTACCCAAGAGGGCCCACCTGAAGGAGGAACCTTGGGTGACCTGTCATGTAGGATCTAATACCTTGAGGCCATAGTGTTTTTCGCACGATCACAGAAGATTTGTCTTTCGTGCAGTAGAGTATTGCTTCATCGTCTATCACCATCCCCAAAGGGCAGGGATTACACTTCATGTTATATCTAAAATCCTCAGGGGCAGTGCACAAGAAGTGTTTTGCGCAAATGTCCCTTTTATTTCTCATTTGGAATGCAAGAGTTTGTGCACCTAGGGGAAACTTGTGTGCTGGAATCTCTTCCTTCATTCCCCTACCTTGCCTATTTTTTTGAGAAGGTTTCCGTAGAAGGGTCCCTTTTATGTTGCATTGGGTGCACAAGATTTTATTCACCATAGGAAATCTTGGTCACCCACCTGGGATCTTGTGCATTGGTGCCTTGGTGAGTTCACGGCAGGTCACCATGAAAGTTGACATTTGACATACTATTGGTCAAGAAAGGGATTTTGTGTTGAGGGGAATCTTGCACGCACACCATCCTTCTTGCACACACCTCCCTCTCGCATCGTAGAATTATCTTTATAGTCACAAAATGCCTTTGTTTTCTTCAAAAGGGCCCCCTCATGGCCCAATATGAAATTTGATGTCAACATTATCAAAGTAAAAGTTTAGTTATTTTTTGGGATTGAGATTAGAAAACTCTATAGAAAGAAATATGGATAAGAATAATTATTAGAAAAAATCCTAAAATTCAATTAGTATAAATTAAGTGGTTTATCAAGAAAATAAATCCTTGCTTGGATGCTATATGTGAACTAGGTTCTGTCATAGATGCACTAAGGTGTAATAACTCTAAAAAGGTGTTCCAGCCCTTACTCGGGGAAACCTTGTACATGACAATGAGCCTTACTTCACACCTGTTTTGACACTCTCATGGGATATGATTTGGTATATTGATAATCTTTTTACAAACCATTATTAAGGGAATAAACAACCATAAAATATATTATAGGAAATAGATCATGTATAACATAGATTGAATCTTAGATATTCCTAAGTTAATAAATTCAATGAAATTTATTTTTTTCCATTTAATGTCATTGTATTACTCTTTATGTGTTTGGAAGTTTAAAAATAATCATCCCTAATTTTCTCTTTATTCTAGCCAATGGTAGGAAGTAAGAGGAATCATGTAAACGATCCATGTAATGGGAAATTTGATGACTACCTCAACAAGATGCCAAACCCAATGAGAGAAAGAGTCACAAACTTTATAATGATATTCTTTTAGTTAACTCGGGTTCTAAGTAGAAACCTAGATCAAGATGAGCAACAAACCCCCCTAAGAGAGAAGAAACTTCAATCAAGAGAGTGATGCAGAAAAGGACTCCTACTTTCAATGGATTATCCGATGCATTAATCACAGAATAATGGATCAAATCCATTGAGAAGATCTTTTCCACCATTCAATATTATGAGAAAGATAATGTTCTGTTGGATATTTATCACATGGAGTAATAATATAATCAATTGTGATCAATGATAAATAATAGGAAGCCTGAGGAAGAGATCTAAGAGATAGAATAGAAGGAATTAAAGAAATGTTTTTTCCATAAATATTATTCTTGCACTGTTAGAAATTAAAAGGAATGAAATTTCCTTTCCCTTAAGAAAAACAAAAAATACTCTATCAGGATGTGCATGGAAAACTTCACAAAACATGCATGATATGAATCTAGCATTGTCATTACCCACTAATGCAAGGTTGGAAACTTCTACGGTGGGTAAACATCTCATCTATGAAAATACCTAGAAATCCATGACTTTGATAGCAATGAGGAAATTGTTTGATGTGCACTCAATGTCAAAATGGAGATAAAACAATATCAACCGTGTCACTAGGATAATAAGTGTAAAGTGTAATTTAATTCTATCCACTTAATGGAGAAATCTAATTGTACCATGAAATTACAACATACCACTTTTCAAATATACTTGAAGAAGCACCCCAAAAATTACTTAAGTGGAATGAAGAAATTCTTTGGGTGTGGGAAGGAAGGACACCTAACAAAAAAATTTTAATATGAGAAACCTTCTAATTTGATGGAAGAAATGAATTATCTGGTCAACCCTCAATACATTATTCATTTCTTCAACAGCAAAGAACCAATTCCATTTGAAAACCAATTCCCTAATCTAATGGTTTTTTGAGACAACCATTAACATCTAAGGTAGAAAGGGAAATATTTTTTCATCCCAACCACTAAGATGGATCCCAACAATGAAGTGGTGACAAGTACTATAGTTATTCATTCAAGAATTTTGATCTTAATTTTTGATTCTAGTCTTATGAATTTATTTATATCATGAATGTTTAGTATAACTATTTAAACACCACCACAAAGCATTAGATTGGATCTATCAGTAAAAATGGAAAATGATACAATTAATACATCCCAATTATATAACTCCTCCTCTATCAATGTTTATGGGATGAACTTCCCACCGAATCTTCTCACACTTCCTTTGGTGGAATTTTATGTAATTCCATGCATGGATTAGATTTCCCTATATAGAGACAACAAAAATTCCCATGAGAATGAAATTAATAACTATATTGTGAATCGAATCCCGATTCTGTACAAGATCAAGGAGGATGAATCTTATTTTTCACCATCATCTCAAGCATGTATATTATTTCCCTATGATAAATTGTATCTAGATCAAATGATTGAGTATAAGTAAAGAACCATCCCTTAATATATTCCTATTGTGAGGGAATATGCTCATGTGTTTTCTGAAGAATTTCTTGATCTTACTTCTAGCAGAGTGGTTGAATTTTGAGTCGATATTATTCCTGGGTCATTTACATTATCCAAAACTTTATATAAAATGATTTTTATGGAACTTGAGGTGCTAAAGAAACAACTATAAGAAAATCTAGATGAAGGGTTTATACACCAAAGTGCTTCACCATTGGGTGAACCAGTCCTCTTTATCATGAAGAAGGATGGGTAAATGTGAGTTTTCCTTGATTATCGTGAGCTCAATAGGATCATAATAAATATCAAGTAGCATCTGCCTTAGATTTATGACCAGTTTGATAAACTACGTGCAACACAATACTTCTCTAAGGTTAATCTTCAGTAAGGATATTATCAAGTAAGGGTGAAGAAGGAAAATATCCCCAAGACCACTTTCCATATAAGTTATGGGTGGTATGAGTTCATGGTGATTCCAATAATACTCACTAATGATCTAGAAATATTTATGAATTTTTTGAATGGAGTATTTAGAAATTACCTCAAAAAAATTATGATATTCTTTATAGATGATATTATGATATACTAAAAATTCAAGGAGGAGAATGGGGATAATATGAGAACAATGTTAAACACCACATGAAATGAAAATAATTATTCCAATTAAATAAAATGTGAGTTATGGTTGAAGTAAGTCTCTTTCTTGGGGAATATCATCACATGAAATAAGATATCTATAGAACCTTCAAAGATGGAAGAAATTAAAGGATAGATGATGCCAAAACCTATGGCTGATATAGATTGTATACTTGGGTTAGATCTGTATTATCGACAATTTGTAAGAAATTTTACATGATTGTAAAACACTATTACAAATATAACTTGGAAGAAAGTCACGTTTTCTTGGAATAATGAATGCGAATAGAGCTTCATGGAGTTAAAAAGGAGGCTGGTCACTGCACCCATTCTCACACTACCCACAAGTGGAAAAAAATTACTTAGTAATCAGTGATACTTTGAAGAAGGGATTGAGATACTTGTTAATGTCCAATGAAAAAGTCCTAGAAAATGCTTTAAGGTAGTTGAAAGTTCATGAGAAAAACTATCCCACACATGATATGAAGTTGGAATATTTTCTATTTTCATTTAAAATTTGGAGACATAATCTATATGGGGAGAAGTGAGAGATATATAGGGATGAATAATATCCTCAACTATATATTCACATAGAAACAGATGAATATACACTAATGAAGCTTGTTAGATATGATCAAGGACTATGAATGCTCATTACACTACCTTCCTAGTAAAGAAAATAAGGTGGTTGATTCTCATAGTAGAGAGGGTACTGCATGTTTATCAGTGATAATAATATATAAGGATCTAATCTTCTTATACCTACAAAGGATGGACCTGGGAATCCTAAATGAAGGAACATAATCAATCATTTCAAAAAAGATTAATCAACCGTCACTGTTAGAAAGGTTAAAGGATGCACATAAATATATTGTGTAAATTTATACGAAATTGAAATACATGATAAGGGGAAGTCCTAAGAATTTAAAATTAATAAAGAAGGAATTGTTAGATTTGGTTCAAGACTATATGTTCCAAACAATCTAGATTTAAGGAAGGAACTGTTAGATGGTGCACAAAGTTCAACCTTATCCATTCACCCAAGAATCAAAAAGATGTATCACGATCTCTCTGATCACTAATTATGAGACAATATTAAAAAGGATATCACTGAATATACATCAAAGTGCCTGATATGAATGTAATTGAAAGATAAAAGGCAGAATCCCAAGGGGATTATGAAACCATTACCCATACCCACATAGATATGGGAGAACGTCAACGTGGACTTTGTCCATATACATCCAAATACATCCAGGGGAAACAATGCTATTTGGGTTGTTGTGGATCATATTACAAATATAGCTCAGTTTTTCTCAATTCAAGAGGACTTATCATTTGATCGAATTTCACATATATACATTATAAAGATGATAAGGCTTTATAGAGTAAAACTATCGATTGTATCTGATCGAGATCTAAGATTCACCTCCAAGTTCTGTAAAAGTCCCTCACATGTTCTAAAGATTGATATAAACTTTAGTATGTCCTATCAATATCAAACTGATGGCCAATCTGAGCATGCTATACAGAAATTTGAAGACATGTTGTGAGAATTTTCTATGGACTTCAAAGGATGTTAGGACGAATATCTTCCTTTGGTCAAATTCTCAAACAAAAATGGTTTCCACTCAAGAATCCAAATTTCTCCCAAGGAATCCCTTTAGGTGAATATGTGTAGAACACCATCATGTTAGGATGAAGGTGGATAAAGAAAACTACTAGGTCTTGAAATGGTCGAAGAAATAATGGAAAAGTTAAGACCATTCAGCAGTACATCAAGGCTACATAGAGTAGACAGAAGGGCATTGTTGATAATCACCGATGAAACCTAGAGATTATTTTGGAGACATGGTATTACTTTGAATATCTACATGGAAGAGAATGATGAGATTCGGTAATATGGGATAGATTAGTCCAAGATACATCGACCCCTTTGAGATCCTTGATCTCATCGGAGTGGTTGCCTATGGACTAGCACTCCCATCGAACATTTCATAAGTAGATGACATATTCCATGTATCTCTTTTGAAGAAGTACATACCAGACCCATCACATGTACTCAATTTAGAGGTAGTACCTTTGGAGAATAAACATTCTTATGAATAATAGTTGGTGAATATCATAGACCATAGAGAAAAAGTTCTATGGAATAAGACAATGCACCATATCAAAGTGCTATGGTGAAACCCAAAGCTTGAAGAAGCAATGTGAGAACCATAAGAGGTGATGGAAAAAAGTTACCTTCATTTTTTTAATGTAGGAAATGAAATTTTTGAGGGAAAAAGTTTTTAAGGGGGAAGATTGTAACGACCCAAACTGTGATAAATAAATTTCTACTTTTTTATTTATTTAAATGTCTCATCATGGAATATGGTTATAGAAAACACATGCACTTATTTTGTTTTATTATATCCTATTGAATTTAAAATAACATTAAAAATCATTTACATTGATAAATAGACATTGAATAGTGACTACGTTTATAATATAAATACAGGGTTTTAACAAATTTAATTGATAAAGATAAAGAAAGTGATGACCTCAACCAGTAGGATCGTTCCTTATGAATCCCATTAATCCGAGCCTCTAAGGAATATATAATTTTTGGGCCTTTCCCTTGACCAATCCAAGGCTAATATCCAACAAATTAAGCATGATCAAAACTGTATATAGGATAATTTCATGCTCATCGAGATCATGTCCCAAACCATGTTTACTGAATCACGCCATGAAAGTCCTAGAAGCATGCACCTTACTCTTAGGGTGTTTGACGATGTATTAAACTGATATATATCAAGACCATAAAAAATATTAATATTAATATTATTTTTTATACAATAATGAATATATTTTCATCCTATTATTGTTACTTTGTAAATGATTTTTATTTTGATGCTATAAACACAAATATTATTTTTAGTTACTATTAGAATTCAATTAAAGAATTTATGTTTATAAATTAATGGATTTTTCAAATAAATAATATTTTAATAAAATATTATTATTAAATAATTCTTGTTAAATATAATTTATCTTAAAATTTTTATGAAGTCAAATGTAATTTTTATAAGGATTTAAAACTGTTATTGTCAAATAAACCAACATTTTCCATAAATGGTAGTTATTATTTTATAATTGAAAATTCATATAATTAGTAAATTGTTTATATTAATGGAATATTAATTTTTTGAATCAGAATATCAAAATTATCCAATTGGGAATTTTTCATAATTTTCTGAGACAGTTGAATTTTCGGGTAAAAATTATATATCGTATAAATATAATTTGGGTTTTATGACATCATAATGACTCATAAGTGACATAATAATTAATCTAAATGGTATCCACAACCAAAATATATGAATCAAATTTAAAATAATATTATTTTAATATGATTTTATTTATCATTTAAATCCATTATTAATCTTCAAAAACATTTAATATATTTTAAGGTTTTAAAATCCTTTATTTAAGAGTGTGACTCACCTCTACATAATAGAGGGAATTATTTTAATAATTTTGGCCCTTTGACTAATAAAATAATAATAAACACTCCAATTTGATAGAAGACATGGGAAAACCATGGGATGGTTTGTGGTTTTTCATATTTCATTATGTAGAGTCCAAAACCTAAATAATAAAGAAATCCCCCTCTTTTCATATATAAACCCAAGTAAGATCCCATTTATCTTAACTAAAAATACTTGGATCATGAACATAATCTAAAATAAACTCTCTAGAGTCATTATATGGTGCCCCAATTCTCACACTAAGCCCCTCCCAATATTTTGGGTCTACATAATCAAATATGGGGCCTTCCTCTCCTCCTTCCAAATTCAAGCATCTTATTTGAAATTAGTTATTTTAATTTTAATTGGTTATATTATCAGTCATTTATAATCGTTACCTTACTGTATAATTGATTTCATTTTAATGAGGTATCATTTATCCTTCCTCATATGTACCCTTTCTTAATCTATTACTATATTGAGATTCCGTAAGGGATCCCCACCTTCTCTTCTTTATTCAAGTTTCATTATGAACTTATGCATTTTATTTCAATATTATAAAGTTGGAACATGTCTTTAAATATCCCTATTACTTCCCATTTTATTTCCAAACTGTGGGAGACCCCTTTCTCTATCATTAAACATTATTCTTAATTTTAATGTAATGTCGTTCTGTTGTAAAATTTCACTATGATTTTCCTTGCCAAAATAACTCTATAGTGAATACCATACACATTTTATATCAACGTTATTAAACTTTATTCACATATACTTATTTATATAGGACATACATGTATGTTTTAAAAATTCCATGATCATGGAATACTTTATTATGATGAATGAATCCATGTTTTATGATCTATGTGGCACACTTAATCATGAGAACGTAATGAATATGATGGGTGCACCCAAATTATGCTCTAATTGATTGGGTAATGTTTAGTATCATGATATTTCATGTTGGGAAAGGGAGTGGAACTGATTCATTTATTGGAATTTTTCCACCATGATGTCTTGGTGGGTTTATACTTGACCTATTTTTATGATTCAGTGTTTTATGTTGTTGCCACATTTCCCATGTTATATCATACCTTATTTTTGATGTTCATTTTATTCCTCATTGATATGTATATTGTCTAAAATGTATCACTTATTCCAAGTTTATTCCCTTAATGGTATTTATATCTCATCCCATTTTTATGTATGTCCCAAGGTTATCCTATGCAGTTTTAAGTTCGAATGATTATTTTGATCATGTTAAATAATTTTTGAATAAAGATATTATATGGCCTATTTTATATTGTTATGTAACGTTACTAATTCCAAAATACACTAGAATTATAGATCATAGGGTTATATTATATTTGTTCTTATGTAAAAAATAAAGTATTAATGTCAAATAAAGATCAATTTTGTTATAGGAATCTCTCCTATAAATGATTTTGGTGCAAACCTAAGGAGGTTGTTGAAAGAAGAGGCACCACTCTTAATTGAGGGTTTATTACTTATTATTCATACTTATTGAAATGTTATCAAACTATGATGATATAAAAACATAATTATTTTAGATATAATGTGTTTTAGTTTTTTAATTGTATAAATCATATACATCTCCTCTTTTATCAAATGGGAAACAAAACCATCGATCATGTGTACCACAGACTTCCACCTTGCAAACTGATGTAATATTTTTCCATAACCACCTCTCTTGAGTAGATATAATGATGAATTTAACATATTTATATGATATTAAAGATATAATTATACTTATTTTATTACAATATCACTTCTATCATCTGACCATCAAATTCATTAGAAAATAATAACATCGCTCATCCATATGTGTTTACTACCACATTTGCAAAGAGATGTGATACGTTCTTCATTTTATTTTAAAATGGATGGTAATAAGGGTATACTTAATTAATATATATGATTTATATGATATAAAAACAAATCTATATAAGTGAACTAATATTTACCATTATTTTAGTCCATATGTTGAGAAAATAGAAAAAAATGTTCTTGCGTATGTACGACCTACCATCTCCATGCATAGTGTAATTAATTTTCTATATATAAATTTTATGGATTATAATAAATAAATATATAATGAATATATAAGATATTTTTACCATGGTTAAAATTATGGGGATGATGAAACCATGATCAAATTAAAAGGTAAAAAAATACCAAACAAAAAAAGCATGAAAAATGAAGCTGTTATTTATAGAAATGTGATTTTAACATGGAATTTTAAATAAATGGGTTATAAAAAGGTCATATGTAAATATTATATTGTATGATATATATATCACAACCCTTCTTAGTGGGTCCATTCCATGACTCCCCTAGCCCGCCTCTAATAGGCCAAGGGATGATGGATAGTACCGAGTAGGCATATCACTAACATGGGAGGCAATGACAATGTACCTTTATTCACACACAAATCCACAAGACCAAAAAAGTTGAAATGTAAAAACCACTAAGTAAACAATGAATGCATACCACTATATTCCCCAACCATAATATGAAATAATGTAAGTAAAGTAAAAATTTCTAGAATACAAGCACACCAAAAAGAGTCTATACCCACATGTCCAACCTATAAGAAAAAGGTACCAGAACTGATGTTTGAAAACCACAAAAATATGACATGGCATGTACAGTCTCACAAAGAACTGTTTGATCCTTTTCCTCCTAGTGCTTTATCAAAGGGTTGATCCTATGCCCAAGACATGACAGTTACGGGAAAATCCTGTGTAGGGGTGAATATAACAATACTCAGTAGGACACCCTCAAACCACGAAGAAATACAAAAAAGAAAGGAATAGTCAGATCTACATAGGTATATATCTAGAAAACATATAATAAGAATATCCAGATATACTAAACAAAGACACATGGTCTATAGGTAAGTCACAACCACTTTATTCCAATACTAGGAATTCAGCTCAAAGATTCCATGAAGCACTAATTTGAGAGAACAAACTCCTGAATCTCATAGCACTAATGAAGCTCGTCTGAGAGGTACTGCAAATCGGGTCTTACTGTGATAGAGATACTCTGATAGATTTGAAGAGAGATACGATAAATAGATTAGGATTATAACCAAGTCCATGGGGTCATACTAATAACTCAGTATGGATTAACCCACTAAATAGAGGATTGACACCTATGTAGTGTTGGCCATGTTGATACCATGAACACCACATAGGGAATGAAGAATGAATATAGGATCATGATTTGGGCCTCTTAGGTGATTCCAAAAACTCTATCCAGGAATTCCTGCTGAAGGGATCGTAGTTTTATGAGTAGGAAATGATTTGTACCAACCTTCCGGGAAACAAAGAATGGGACAAACCCTAATGCAACCTATCAAATATATGCAAGAGAAGTGGCTCAAGCCATGTGGGAAGAGGTTCACCACGTGTAGTTGGGTCAAACACTGTGTCCCTTGACCCCGGGTACTGCCCATGTACAACAGACCATGTATTTAGAACATTCCATGTAAAATAGGGGTACACAGTGTATAAAATGGGTCACACACCATGTCTTTGCATCCAGAGTATTCCCATTTACTCTCGCATTATTCTAGTACATGGTGTTGACTCGTGTATCTGTGCCCATGAACCAGTACACAGGGCAGTCTGTGTAACCAGTTCAGGCCATGCCATGGGGGGGCGTACACACCATATAGTCAACCCTTCTACTCTATCCAAGGTTAATGTACTTACCATGTACATGTCATGTTGTCTAATAATGAAGAAATGCTATGTAGTATAAACTACATGCCATGTGAATCGAGTTTTCTAGAAACATGTCTTCTTCCTCCACTTGCCTCAGCTGATATTTTGGATCTCTTTTCATTTGTCCGTTATCCTCGAAACTCTAGATCCAATGTCATTTCACCATCTGAACAAAAAATCAATGGGTTTTGGGCCTTAAATCATCTTGGAAATCTGATGTCATCCATCTAGATGCAACACGATCGAAGAATGGGTGCTCTTAAATTGATTCAATCCATTCATCGTCGCCTTTATCGCACCTCCGTCGATTCATCCTGATACGAGATCTATAGTTTTGGATCATTTCCCCATGAATAAAAGGTGAAATGATCGATTGTTCAAAGATGTGGAAGAATGAAGAATGCACATGAATAATGCAAGAAAATTAGTGGAAAAAAATGCACAAGGAACAATACCAAAGAAATAAACTTGACTGTTGTTCATTCAAAAATCAATCCACTTCCATAAGAATGATAAAAGATTAAAAACCAATATTTAAAAGAACTATCACTCATCAACCCCGAAAAATAATTACATCCCGAAAAATGATCACTCTGCAAGAAAATGTGTTCATGGATTAGTCTGTGTTTTTCATAGGAATCAATAATAGGAAACTCAAATCAAAATAAAACATCTTACTAGGATTCATATCGTTCACTAATGAATATTGTTCATCATGTCGTTGTCATTGGTGAGATCTGCCTAGATTGGTTTTTTTATCTTTGATTCAAGGTTTGGTCATCACCTGCTCGAGAGGATTCTATAGATATTTTCTCCAAGCATCTCCAGAGAATTCCTAGGTTATGATACTAACCCTGAATTTATAACAAAGAGTTTATTTAAGGAAAAACCTGTTGTTACGTCACTACGTCAACAAAATAAAATAAAATAAAATAATTTTTTTTCTCAATTTATTTTATTCTTTTAAAACCCTCATGATGAATTTCCACAATCTTCCAATGGCGACCAATGTTAGGTCATTACTAAGGTTTAACCACTATTCTAAATTCAATAGTACCCTTAGATTTCTAATCCAAGCACCCATATAGACGTTATTCCATTTTTTCAGGAAAACTATATGTGTGTCCAATTTAATATTTTAATATAGTTTAAAAATTTATTATTGGAACACTGGGCATTATAATTGCACGCCGTATCAGTGACTTGTATCAAAATTAATCCCTATATAAAATACACAGAAAAATACATGTCATTAAATTCTCCCCACCTTGGGGATTTACGTCCCTAAAAATCCAAAACAAGGATACTCAAAACGACGTGGGTACTGAGAACGAATATCAGCCTCCTACTCCCAAGTGCTCTCCAAGAGATTCCCATGATACCACCAGACATGTACTAAAGAAATATATTTCCTTTGAAGGATCCTCTCCTAAAGATCCTTGATCTCCCCTGGGTACTCACCAAAATTCAGTCCATCCTAGATGACCAACTCACCCTAATCAATGATGTGTTATGGGCCATGCACATACCTCCTCAAATACGACACCCATAAGATGTTATGCACTTAGTCTAACTATAGGTGTAGAAAAGAGAAATATTCCACCTCTCCAACTCTATGCAGTATCTGAAAAGGGCTATTAAACCTTAGAGATATCTTGTCACCCTATTCAAATCTCTAAAATCCACATCGAGGTGAAACTCGTAAGAATGCATGGTCTCCTTCCTCAAACTACACATGCCTCTACCACGTATCAGTATAATACATCTTATGGATCTTTTCAATATTCATCCATTATTGGATGATCTACACCTTCTCAGTAGTATCTCTCACCAAATTTGGGCCCATTAGTGTTGACTCTCTGGGGTAAGTTCAACAAAGTGGTGACCTGTAGGGTCACCCATAACAATCATGGAATGGTTCCATACCAATGGTAGAATGGTATCTTTTATCATATGAAAACTACACCTTTGGTAGGTGATCATACCAACTACGGGAAAAGTATAATATATAAGACCTCATCATTTCATCCAAAACCTGAATGGTCTAATCCATCTGGAAATTTGTTTATGTGTGAAACACTATGCTCAAACATAACTGGGTCCCAAAAACTTCCTATAATCCCTTCCACAATCAAGATGTAAAACAAGAATCACAATCTAAAAAAATTATTGATGGAACTCCATGGAATCAAACTATCTCCGTCGCATAGAGGCATCCCAAGCTATCTACTGAACTCTGCTATTAGATAGCTAAGAGGTGGGATGACTTGTTGAGTTGGTCAATGATCATCTAGATGGCCTCATGTTTACTTTACATATGTTGTAAACCCATCATGAAGTCCATTGATATCACATACCACTTCCATTCCAACACCACAAGGGGTTGAGATAAATCCACTAGAACCTGGTGCTCACCCTTCACTTGATGATAATTACAGAATCAAGAAACAAACTCTGCATCTCTCCTCTTCATCCTTGACCACCAAAAATGTTGTAGGAGGCCCTGCTACATTTTTTACACACCCAGATGTATTGACAAAGGGTATGTATGAAACTACCTCAGAATCTCCTCCCTCAATTACATCGGTACTACTGTATTCCCCCTAAAAATAATTATTTGATCCCCACCTTTTGAATATCCATCAGGAGCATTCCCTATGGATATATGATCACATAAAGTCACATAATCGGTATAAACAAGTTATACCTTCATGACTCTATATGAGTGGAGGGGTAAAAAACATTGAATTAGGTTGTGTTTCTCTTTTTCCGTCCAAAAAAGATAACTACAATGAGGCCAACTGCTTAGACACCTCATTCATCAACTGTGAACTAGATCTCCTATTGAGGGCATCTTCCACCACATTCCCCTTTCCAGGTTTATAGACAATCTCAAAGTCATATTCCTGGAGGAACTCTAGTCGTAGCCTCTATCTATCCTGTTCAGATCCTTATGAGATAAGATATACTCGACACTCATGTGATCTAAGTATATGAAAATCTACTCTCCCATCAGGTAGTGTTTCGCCATCATCAACACGAAGACTACAAATAATAACTACAGACCAGGGGTCACGTAGTTATGATCATGTGGTCTCCACTGGCTGGAACCATATGCAATCACCTCTTTCCTATGCATTAAGAAATGACCAAGCCCAGTTGTTGATTCATTTTTGAACACTACATACTCAAAAATCTCCTCTAGAAATATCAATATTGGAGTGCTCTTCAAACTCTGCATCAGCTACTAAAAAACCTACTAGCACTTCTCTATCCACAGAAAATGCCTCCCCTTTCATTTCAAAGCTTTCATAGGTGATGATATCCTAGAGAAATCTGGTATGAATCTATGATAATATCCTTCTAGCCCATGGAATCTCCACACCTCCTTCATGTTCTTAGGTTTCTCCCATGCCTCCACTACCTCGAACTTGGCCAGGTCCATTTCCACACCATCTTCTAAGATAACATGTCCCATAAATTAGAATGCATGAATCCATAACCAGCACTTTGATAGTTTCCCATAAAGCTGGTTCTCTCAGAGTATATCTAAAACCACCCTCAAGTGTCTCTTCTGATCCTCCTCAAACATCATGTACACAAGGATATCATCGATTAATACTACCATGAACAAAACTAAGTATGGATGAAATATCTGGTTCATGAGTCCCATGACCATTGATAGGGAATTCATCACTCCAATGGGAATCAACAAGTAATCTTAGTGACTATAATAACATCAGAAGGTTGTCTTCAGTATATCCTCACCCTGTACTCACATATGGTGACAGCCTGATATAAGGTCAACATTGAAGAACCATCATGCCCCTTTCAACTGATCAAAGAGTTCATCAATCATCAGTAGTGGATACTTTTTCTTCACAGTCACTTGGTTCAGGCATAAATAGTCCACACAAAACCTCAAGATCCCATGTAATGTTTTGTAAAAAATCTGGGGCTACCTAGGGTGATTAACTAGGTCTCACAAAGCCCTTCCTTCACAAGTCCTCCAACTACACCCTCAGCTCACAAATCTCAGCGAGAGAAATATGATATGCTAGTGTAGATATCAGTGTCATCCCATGTTGTAAATAAATATAGAATTATATATCTTAATGGGGAGGAATTCCTGGAATATTTTTAGGAAATATGTTCTCATACTCTGCCACAACTACTGGAAACTGGAAGCTCATAACATATTATGCACTGAGGGTCAAGCTATCCAACTAATGAGTAATCAGATGCCCCTCCTATTCCTGAGCCTATCTTGTACTACATGGGTTTCCTTTTCACTAACGAAGGTAAAACTCAATCAATCACTACAAAGACACTACACCATTCTCCTAAATAATTCAATTTGTGTATGGACTGTAGATAACCAATCCATACCAACAGTGACATCATAAGGCCTCAACAATTCCACCAAGATGTTTCAACCGAAACTCTTACCTATATGGGTTAGGTCACACTTCTGATATAGGTGTGTAATCACTGATTCTCCTCCAATATGTGTCTCCAAGCACAAGGTCTAAGTCAACGATTTAACTAAAATCATTAGGCCTCGTACAATATATTTGGTGAAAAAGGAATAACTAACACCATTGTCTATTAATAGACAAGAGAAGGTAAAAAAGATACTGATCATGACTCGAATCATTCCTAGATCCCCTAGGTCATATTCCTCGACCACATGAAGTTGTACCCTACCTTATCCTCAGACTTTCTAATCCTAGCGTAGACCACCTGGGGTGGTGGTGGTAGAAAGTCAAAACATTGACCACCTCCAGCTGCTCTCCCAACTCCTCTTCTACATCTTCCACCCTTTAGATCTACCTACACATGTCACTGTATCTTCCTCAGTGGTCCATCCATAGTCTCCCTATCATCAGTACAATAGGTTGGAAAATCTTGAACAAGATTTACCCTACCATCACATTAATTTAATCTTCTATCTTTAGGATAACTGAACCCACCCAGTGAGCCTTGAACTGCAAATCCATTATGCTGGGACCTCCTCTTGAAATGAATCTCATATCTAGGTCCCTGAGACTGACGTCGGTTCCATACTATTGAGGCATCTACTCTTGATTCCCCACTATTGACTATTACTCATTGTATCTGTGCATCCAAGAATATTTCAACCACGAAATCTTTCTCAAGCACCCCAACATATGTCTGAATGCACATAGGGATAATGATGGATTGGGTGTCTCTATACAGACCTTGATCAAAGGTACGATTCCTAAAGTAATGATCTCTAACTATATATATATTTAATACCTAAAAAGTTTGGAAAACCTAGATAAATAACCATCCACTGACATATTTCCCTACTAGAGCTTTAGAATCTCTTGAATACAAACAACTCTTAGCATAACTGGTGAGAAATACTCTCTGAAGAGGTTCTCAAACTCTATCCATGAAAGTGTCCTCTCATCATGAGTATAGATAGAAAAACTCCATTATCTTACCACTAAGATATGTAGAAGGCTTGATGCTTGAACCACCATCAGATCTGCTAGTTTCCGGACAAGACACAAAACTCAAGTCACCACCACAAGTCAGTCCCCATTTGCCTTTGGGTTAGGCTCACATCAAAACCTAAGGGGTATCTATCATTGAAACTTGTGAATCATGCTCAACATGCACTTCACATCCACTGGTACTATGAGTATCATGTGCTGCTCTGCAAGTGGCAGTATAGATGGTGCCCCACTTGAAGGTAACATCAAGAAAAAGGGTCCCTGTATCAAACCCTCATCACTAAGGGGGTTATACTCATGATGAAGCGATTAAATCCTAGATGGTATTCATCGTGGATGCATCCTATAAGAAAAAATATGTACCACAATTAATGATTATATGTTGAGATATGGATCATGAAGGACATGGAAACCAAAACCCCTTCCTATATGATGCATATACAATTATTTTCCATGAAACCAGTGTATTCATGTACCAGGTAAAATGCAGGTTATTAGAGTCTTGGTGTATAGATACATCAGTCATCACACCAACACTGGAGTCCCTATCCTAAAAGTTGAACTCAAAACACTTAACACTACTACCCTAAACCAATATCATAGACTCCCAGTCCTAAAGTAGAATCAACCAGCTCTGATATCACTCTGTCATGACATATCCTAGTGGGGCCTATGTTATGACTCATGAAGACCACCTCAAAAAGGAAAGGGTCTGGTGACTAGCACTGAGTAGTCATATCACTAACGTGGGAGGCATTTCTTATCTACCTGTATGAACGCACACATCTCTAATCCTACAAAATGATGAATTATAAAAACAACTAAGTAAACAGTGAATCCATACCACTTTATCCTACAAATAGAGTATGACGAAATGTAATTAAAATAAATAGGGCCAAAATAAAATCCCACCAAAATTTAATGTAACAAAAAGTATAACCTATAAGAAAAAGGTATTGGGACTTCTGTCTAAAAGATATGGGAACAAACCATGATCTGTTCAGTCTCAAAAAGCAGAATTTGGTCCTAGTCCCCCTAAGACTTCATCAAAGGGTATATCATCTACAAAAGACATAAAATATGTTGGAAGAGCCCATGAAGAAGTCATTATAACAACACTCAGCAGGACACCAAAAAGCATCAATGAAATGTAATAAAGGAAATAACAGTCATCTCTACATAGGTATATATCTACAACACATATAATAACAAAATCTAGATATACTCAACCAAAAATATAGTCTAGAGCTAAGTTAAAACCACTGCATTCCAACCGTAGGAATTCAACATGATGATTCCATGAAGCACTCATCCAATAGAACACACTCTTGAGTTTGAGAGCAATGATGACATATGTCTGAGAGGTACTACTCACCAGGTATTGTTATGAGAGAGATACACTAATAGATTTCAAGAGAGATAAGATACACAAACAAGGATCACATCCATGTACATGGGGTGATACCAACAACTCAATTTGGATTAATCTGCTAAGTATAGGATCTACACCCATGTAGTGTTGGTCAGGAAGATACCAAGAACTCCACTTAGGGCACAAAGAATGAATAGTGGATCTTGCTCTAGGACTCTTGGGGGATTCTAACAATCTATCCTAGAAGTTCTACTGAAGGGATCATAATCCTATGAGTAGTAAATGATTCATACCAAAATTCAAGGAAACAAAGAAGAGGATAAACCCTAATAAAACCTGTATAAGATATGGAGGATGAGTGGCTCAAGATATGTATGAATAGGTACACAATGTGTGCTAGGGTCACATGCCATGTCCCATGACCCTGAGTACTTCCCATGTATAATGACCCATGTATTTAGAACATGTCATATAGAAGAGGGATAAATAGTGTGTACAATGGGTCACATGCCATGACCTTGCATCCAGGGTCTGCTTGTGTACTCCGGTCATGTGCCAGTACACAACACCACCCCGTGTATCTATGCCTGTGTACCACTACATAGGGTAGTCTATGTAACATGTTCAGGCCATGTCATGTGGGGGGTACATGTCTTGTAGTCAACCCATGTAATCCACCCCATGTATATGTACTTCCCATGTACATGTAGAGTCTTGAAAATATAAACACACACCGTGTAGTTGGGACTATATGCCCTGTGTACTGTGTTTTCTAGAAACTCGTCTTCTTTCTCTCCACACCTCAACCGATCTTCTGGATCCCATTTTGGAGTACTTTTCCCCTCAAAACTCTAGATCCAAGGGCGTTTCACAACCCTAACACCAAATTTATGGATTCTAGTCCTTCAATTGGATCGAAAATCAGATTTTATCCATCCTGATGCAACTCTCTCAAATAATAATTGATCCTAAATCACTTAAATCCATTTGTTGCTATCATCATTGCACCTCCTTCAAGTTGTTCTAATTATGTATCTACAATTTTGGATTGTTTCACCAAGAATAAAATGTGTAATGATCGATTGTTCAAATAAAAGGGAAGAATGAAGAAATTTCATGAAAAATTCAAGAAAATCAGGGTAAAAAAATCCATAAGGAAAAATACCAAGAAACAAACATCAGAAATACATTCCATCCCCAAATCATTCCTGTAAGAACAATAAATGAATCAAAAACAATATTCACTAGAATTATCACCAATCAACCCCATAAAATAATCCCATTCCACATAAATGATCTATCTGTGGGATAATCTGTTCATGGATTAGTCTATGTTCATCATAGAAAACAAGAACCAGAAAGGAACATAGAAATAATGCATCCTACCTACATCCATATCAGTCACAGAAAAATGTTAGTAACTTTTTCGTTTACATTTTTGAGATCATCCAAGATAAGTGATCATCGATCTTTGATATGCGGTTCCATCATCACCAACTCAAGAGGATTATCCAAGGGTTTCCTCCCAGTGTCTCTAGAGAACTATGTGGTTATGTGACTAACCTCAAATTTATGAAAAAATGGTGATTTAATTAAAAAACTTTTCCTTACATCACTCCATCAAAGAAATAAAATAAAAATTAATAAATTTTTTCTCAATTTATTTTATTCATTTAAAACACTCGTGATGAATTTCCAGAATCGACCCGCATCGTCCAATGTTAGGTCACGTGTATGGTAAAGACACTATTTTGAACTAAACCATGCCCTTAGATTTCTGATTTAGCACCCATTTAAAAGTTATTAATCTTTTTCATGAAACCATTGTTCTTGTTCTATTTAATATTTTAATATATTTTAAAAATTTTTTATGGGCACACCAAGCCTTGGAATTCCACATCGTCTCAGCACCTAGTCTTGAAATTAATCCATTTAGAATTTAAAAATAATACATGGAAAAATTCAAGTCCTTAAAATATGTGATGGTTCTTCTATAATTGATTTATAATTAACCTATATTTATTATATAGTAGGTCCAAATGTGTATGAATAATGTCGAGACTTGAGTTAAAGGATTTTGATTCTCTCTTTTATTTCTTGGAGACATATTTCATATTCACCACTCATTTATTCTGAGTGGTGTATATACTACCACTTTGATATGCTATATCATGAACACAATTGTTTTCATGATATTATACGTTTCATTTATGGTTATTCTATTATGGTGATTATGATTCAAAAGTTTCAGAAGTGTTAAGGTCTCACTTATTTCAATGAGACGCATGCCATATTTACCATTTATTTCTTTTATGTGGTGTATATACTAACCAAGATTGAATTTTATGATGATTACTATGAAAATTATTGGAATTTAAATATCAATTTATGTTTCTTCATTTCATGGGTATTATGATTCAAAAGTTAAAAAGTGCTAAAAAATCTATGTTACAATCTCATTATTTATCAATATTGTTTATGATTAAGTTTCCGATGATGAATTCTTATTGTATACCTCTCAAGAAACACATATATTTTATTATCATATATATATATATATATTACATGTTTTGTTTTCATTTTCCTATAAGAAATAAAGATTTCAAAAAAATTATTTTAAGAAAAAAAGATTATTTCCCTCTTCAGTCAAAAATCAATTTTATTCAACATCCATATTTTTTAAAAATGTTTTAAAGAATATTTTTAATATTATAAAATTATTTTTTGAAGAAATTTTTACCCTCAATTTTCTTTTTAAAAAATGTTCTAAAAGGAATCTTCTTATCATCTTCCGAATGAGTTAGTTTTGACTTTTTACCAAAAAAATGTGAAAGGAATCTTTATTTTAGAATGTATGACATGAACATGATTTTCAACCATCATGAACACTAAATTATTTTAAGTTTAAATCACAATTTTTAAACGTTAATTTTAAAAAAAAACTTAATATTTTGTAAATTTATATAATTTTAAGAAGTAACTTCAAAATGAAAAGGATATTTTCTTCATGAATTTTTAATGATGTTTTTATGGAATCTCTATTCATCAACACCAACAACATTTGATATTTCTATTTTTTATTAGGGATATGATCCAATGATAAGATCATTATTAATTATTTGGATGGTTTATGTTTATGATTATGATGAATAGGTGATTATGAAACAAGTTTTATTCCCATATGTTATACTATGATAAAATGATTATAAAACATGTTTTCTTTCCATAATTTGTGAAATGATGAATGTTTTGTGATCCTATGGCCCAAAAATGTATAGATTATGTGATGGGTGGGACCTATATATACCTGTAATTTATTGGGTAAATATTTATAACTCATGGGATAATTATTATATATAAGATGATGTAATTGATCCTCTATGGGAAACATGCCGATGTTCTTGATCTATTACAGGAAACAAGTCAATGTTCTTGATCCACTATGGGAATCATGTGATGATTCATGATCTATTATGTTATAGGAAAAATTTAGGGATTTATGATCCATTATGATTTTATAGTATTGGTATCTAAACTAGAAATTTGAAATGGTTTCTATGCTTATTATGGTTACATACATATATGAAATGAAATTTTAGTTCATGATTGATTTATATTGATTACTCGCTCTTATGATTCATGTATTTTAAATGATAATGTATTATGACATGAATCATGTTTATGATATTTGAATGAATGATTATGAACCTTGTACATTATGTCAATGATCTCATACCCTTAAGCTTCTCTTATTCCATCTTAGTATTATCAATTGATATCTCCCATGTTTACCCTTACTAAGAATCTGAACTAGACCTTTCATATTTTTTCCATTCATTGGGTTATGAATAAAGGTAGGGTATGTATATAAAGTTTAATAAATGGTAAGATATTTTTGGGAGGTATTAAAGATATTTCATGAAATAAGAATACAATGTATCTAGTCTACAAAGACCCTATGCCTTTATAGTCCTCATGTATGTATTTGTTAAATATATTAAATATTAATAAAAAAAGATGTAATATTTATGTATGAAAATATTGAGTTAATATAGTTAGTATCAAGGAAAAATGAAAACATTTTGTCCTTGTAAAATATCTCATGTGAATATCTGGATAAGCGTGAATCTCCACCCAAGGGATTTTTTAAGTAAGGGCTAACACTTGGATGGTAGTAAGACTCCCACCCTGGAGGTGTGGCCATGCAAGGAGTGATTTGATAGGTATTAATTATATCCTATTAGTTATAAGAATAAAATTTCATATTTGGTATTAGATTAATGGTTTAATTAACCTTTGAAACTAGAATGTGAAAAAATTAGTGAGAACCTTAGGGATAAGTCTAAATATAATTCTAAATATAAGAAAATATTCTGGAATTATGGTGAAGGATAGAGCGATTGGTTTCCAATAAATTGCATCCTTGTATGGATACTACATGTGGACATGGATTTAGTATAGGTTTACATATGGGTAATAAATCTACAAAGTGAACATTGGGATTTTACTCAATTGTCAGCCAGTGAACGACAATGGGACATATTTTTTACCTAGTTTGACACTCCCAGGAGATATATTTTCGAATTCAAAAACTCTTTATGAACTATAATTATGGATTTAAATATAAAATGATCATGAATACCCTAGGTAAAACATTAGGTTTCATAGATTTAAAATAAGGAGTCTGGATTTATACATCTAATAAATGAGTTTTCATGATTATGTGGTTTCCCATTACTATTAATTTTTCTTACCCTTTTCTTTTTAGTTTTAGTCAATGGATGGAACCTAAAAGAACCCTGATAATGCTTAATGTCATGGTAATGAAATTATTTTCCTCCTATTCAACCAAATTTAAGGGGAGATGGAATGAAAAATATCATTCCTAGGATCAGATAACATTATCAAGATATGAATTAGGATGAACTTCTAAATGATCAAATAAGGTAATAATGTTCTCCTGATTCCTTTTGAAGAAATGCCCAAATTCATTTAGTAGTATTTCTAATACATAGTTTTTTGAGAAATGGATCAGTACCTTTAAAAATATATTTTCAATTATTCTTTTTTGAAAGCATGAAAAAATTATTTTGGTTTTTTATCTTTTGGAAGGTGAAGTAGATAAATAGTGGACTGTTATCAAGAAAGTGAGGGAATAAAAAAAATTAAATCTTTGGATTTGGATGAGTTTAAGAAATTTATTTTCAATAATTACTTTACTCATATTCTTTTTATAAAAATTTAGACAGAATTCCCTGAGTAAAATCAGATTTATGATAAATTTTTTGGTACATATGAGGTAAATTTTACAAGACTATTGAGGTATGCTTCTAGTATTATCATCCAAACTGAAAGTAAGGTTTTTTTTGTTTCTATGGTGGCCTAAAACCGCGTCTCTAAAAGGTGATATATATAAGAGACTTTAGTAGAAATGATGAAATCATTAAATTTGAATTCAATGTATAAATAGAAATCAAATATTTCTACAATTCACATGGTTTTTATATGAAAATAAATATCGATTATCCTTAAATATCAAATAAATTACATAGTGGAAAGAAATTACATCTATTTACATGCCTTAAATTTGGGAAGAAACATAAATGAAACTAATATAATAGAATTGGGAGCTAATTCAAATGTGTAAGGGTAGGCCATTAATCCTATGAATGTTAAAAGGAAATGAATGGGAAACTTAAAGTAATGGAAGAGAGAATGTTTCCAACTAATGCACCAACCACACTCTAATGTTTCAAATGAAGTATTATCAACATTATTATGACCTATGGTCCTAAAATATAAATGTAAATGATGATGATTCAGAGAACTATTAAGTCATGAAAAAAATTGAAATCTCATATGATCATTATTTTTGATTAGGGGCATGATAACAATGAGGTTAGAGGTAAACTTAAAATATACTCTAGAACTAATAATGTCTTATTTGACTCTATATCTACCCACTATTTTATATCTGAATAGTTTTCTAAGGTTATCAATAATCTACTCAAAAAATTAGATTTTTAATTATTAGTGAAAACCCCTAATGATAATATGGTTTCATTTCACATCAATGATTATTTTATGGTTTATTTCTATGGGAATGTTCTTGCGGAAAATATTGTTATTATCTCTTTGGTTTAATCTGAAGTTATCTTAGGCATGTATTAACATTCTCTACATAAATACCATATCAATTTACAAGGAAGAGAAGTCAAGTTTGATATTCCAAACCTACCATTCATCAAATATTTGTGTGATTATAGATATAAACATCCAATGGATATCACATCCTTTTTATGGGTATTGATTCCGATTAAAAAAATGTTGTATCTTAGATGGTTGGGGAGAAACTCAAAATTTATGATATGAATATCGTGTGGGATTTTTTTGATGTCCTTATAGAATGGTTTCCTAGTCCTCCCCAAATTATAAAGTTTATTTTTCTATATCAATCATACCAAGTGATACACCTATATAAAAGAATCTATATAGAATAGCTTAGATAGAGTTTCATTAATCGAAGAAGAAACTCTAGGAGAATCATGAAAAGGGATTCATTAGGCCAACTGTATCACCTTCGGGGGAACCAATTCTTTTTTTATATAACGAAATGTGGATTGATGTGACTTTGTATTGATTATCGGGAACTGAAGAAAATATCAATAAAAAAAGTATCATCTACCCCATATTAATGATTTTTTTGATCAACTACATGATGATAAATAATTTCCAAGATTTACTTTCATTTTTGATATCATCAATTAAGGGTTAAAAGGAAGGATATACCCAAGACACAATTATATATAATTTATAGACACTATGAATATTTTGTTATTACATTTTGTCTTACTTATTCCCTCACTATATATATGGATTTAACAAATATATCTTTATAAATTACCTTGATAAATATTTTGTAGTATTTATAGATGATATTTGAATATATTCCAAGAGAAAGGAAGAGTATGAAGATCAATGGAGAATTATATTGAAGACCCTATAGAAGGGGAAGCTATATGAAAAATTTACAATGTGTGAATTTTTACTGCAAAAGGTTTAATTTTTATGTTATATAATCTCATGAAATGGTATATCATTTGATCCATCAAAGATGAAGGTTTTTGAACATTTTCACAGACCAACCATGTTGCATGAGATATAAACTTTTCTTGGATTAGATGGATATTTTAGATACTATATTGAAAATTTTTCATGGTTTTCTAATACATTAACCAAGTTAACTCAAAAGGCAGTTGAGTTACTTTGGATAGTTGAATGTGAGTAAAATTTCAAGGAACTAGAAATAAGGTTAGTCAACACACATGTTCATACATCACCCTGTAGTAGAGAACATTTTGTAATCCCTATTGAAAAATCAAATAAAGGATTAGTATTCATTCTTATACAAAAATGATATGGTGATAGCTTATTCCTCATGAAAATTGATGGTCCATGATAAAAAATAGCCAACTTAGGATTTGAAGTTAGCTAAGGCTATTTTCTCATTAATAATATAGAGTAATTATCATTATAGAGAGAGGTGTAATATATATAATGATCATAAAATTTAAATGTATATATTCACATATAAGGAGTTGAATATGCACTAAAGAATATGGTTGGATTTGATTAAAGAATATGACTTCTCAATACATTACCACCTCGGGAAGGAGAATAAGGTAGACAATGATTTTTATGGAAAGAATCATGCTAGAAAATAAATTATGAGGATAAAAAATGATTCAATATTTCAACATTTTCTATGTATAGATATGGAAATATTAATGGAATGTGAGAAATATTTTTTTTGTCAAATGTGTGTTTAACCATCTATCCAAGTGAGGATTAAAGAGGCATATAACAATGATGTAGAGATGAAAAATTAGGATGGAAATTTTCAAAAATTTAACATTGAGTATGATTGAATGATAAGTTTTAGGAACTGTATATGTTTTATATATATAATATATTTTACTAAGGATATATTATAGGAATCTCATAGATCTTCATTTTTTATTCATCCTTGAAGTATAATGATGTATAAGAATTTAAGGGAGTGTTTCTATTCAGATGGAATGAAGGGAGGTATTGTTGAGATTATATATCAGTGATTGGTATGTAAAATAGTTATGGTTGAGAGACAAAATTATAAGGGTATGTTACAAAATTTACCCATTCAAAAATGGAAATGGGAAAACATCACCATAGATTTTTTCATTGGACTCCTCAAAACATATAAAGGGTATAATGATATACGATTTATAGTTGATCTCCTTAAAAAGTATACACACATAATTACCATTAAATTAGATTTATCTCTGGGTTATCTTTATAAGAAATACATTAAATGAGTGTTAAGGTTTCATTGATTACCACATTCCATTATATCTGATTAGGATCTAGAGTTCACCTCGATGTTCTGTAAAAGTCTTTAGAAAGCACCAGATATTAAGTTGTTCTTTAGGAAGAAATATCATTCTTATATAGATGGCCATACAAAGATAACCATTAAATCCCTACAGGATATTTTGATATCTTCTTCTATGAATTTAAATGATGGTTGGGGTCACACCATCCTCCAGTCGTGTTTTCTTACAACAATATCTTCCACTCAAGAATTTAGATGGATCCTTATGAAGCCCTCTATGGAAATAATTATAGAACACTAATGTGTTTCGATGTAGTTGTAGAAAGAAATATATTGGTACCGTATCTGGTTTAAGAAATTGAATATGAGGTTAGAGCCATTTAGTAACACATGAGACTAGAAATAAGTCGACATTGAAGTTACATTGATAATCATCGATGTGATCTATGAATTGAAGTTGGTGTATAGGTGTTTCTATAAATTTCTCCATAGAATAAGGTAATGATATTTAAAAATAAATAAAAGCTAATAACTATGTATATTGTCCCTTTTGAGATTCTGTCTTGAGTAGGGATTTTTTTCACTTTTCACTTCCACTACAACCCTCTCAAGTCCATGATGACTTCCTTGTATTTCTCATGAAGAAGTATATACCCAATCCTTTATATGCACTGATATCAAAATCCATACCATTAGATCATGATATTTACTATAAAGTGAAAAGTATGTGGATTTTGTATCATATAGATAATGTTCCATGAAACAAGGCCAGTCATCTGGTTAAATTTGTGAGGAAAAACCACCAACTTGAGGAAGTTACATGGGAACCTAAGTATATAATGTGGTATATGTATTCTAGTTTTTTTGGATCAGAATGATGAAATTAATGTGATCAATTAATTTTAAGGTGGGTATAATATAACAATTTAAGTTTTTATGAAATAGATTTTTTCAAATAAATTTAATTTTTTATAGCTTGTGTTACATGCAATATAATGTTTTAACGAAACACGATATACTATTAATATTATTTTTTAAACATGAACATTATAAGAAAATTATTAAAATTAGTGATATCAGTTAGAATAATTTTTTTTGAAAATCATGAATTCTAGTTTTATATAAATAAGACTTATTGATAAAAAAGTACTAAATTTTTATTAAATTCTTTATATGCTATGAAAATTCCTTTTCTAGAAGTAATCTTTTATTTATTTTTGTGAGCACAGAGTAAAATTAATTTTTGACACTTTTAGAATATTTATTTTAAAAAATAAAATTCTTTTATTCAATAAAAATGTAAAAGTTATCTTTTATTTGATTATTTATAATTTTTTGAAAGGATTAATTTTTTGTTGAATAGTGAAAAATACAAATTTTTATTAAAAAGTTCATTTTCTTTTAAAGTGTTCACAAGATACATTTTATTTTAAGAATATTTTAAAAGTATAATTAGTTAAATTATATTTTTATTATTTCAATTTGTTTCATTTATATGAGTTTTATAATGAATTATGATATTTAAACTTATTATACCAACAAAAACGTTTTCATTGGAAAAGAGGTTTTTTACCACGTTTGTGGGATTAATTTTAAATTAAATTTTGTAAATTATATGAATTGAATTTTAAAAAATGGGTTAAATATTAAGAATAAAAATAATTAATATAATATAATATTCTCAACTTTTTTTGTTCATAATTAGTAGTAAAAAAATAAAAAAATTAATTATTGTGATTGAGGTTAAAACAGGTTTATCATGGGTTAAATAAAAATAAAATTGTACTTTTTCCAATAAATATTGTCTAAATACTATTTTATATAAGTATTCAAAACTTATAATATCCCAAATTATAATATAAGGTCATTTTAAGCATTTTTATTGGGAATAACTATATCATTTTAGATTCTTTTGGGAAATTTCAAAGTTGTTCACAATTGGGTTCTTTCTCCTATTTATAAAAGGAAACCCCCTATACTCCACTATTAACACTTAAAATTCAATTTGGTTTAGCTTAAAATAACCCAAATATATTTCTTAATTCCATACCCACTTCCTAGAGGCCTTATTTGTATTAGTAATTCCTCCAAAGAAGACATTTAGTGTAAATCTAAGGAGGTTGTTTGAATAAAATGTATCATTATTAACAAGGAATTTTTATTTTATTTTATGCTTCCGAATCATTCAAATATTATAAAAATATTATTATATAATAACAAAATTATCTCTTATATATTTATATTTTTTTAGTTTAATTTAATAACTCATGTCTATCTCCACTTCTATGAAATGGGAAAAAAATCATTGATCGTGTGTATGACACACTACCGCCTCACAAACTGATGTAATTAATTTTTCATAAGCACCTCTTATGGATAGATATAGTGATGTATTAATTATATTTATAATATATTGATAAAATAATTATAACATTAGATTTATAATACCATTTCTACATTCTTAGCTTCAAATCCGTTGGAAAATGATAACATCGCTCTTGTGTAATTTTCGACTACCACCTCCACGAAGCGATGTCATATTTTTCTCATTTTATTTTCGAATAGATGGTAATAAGTATAGATTAAATGAATATATATGATATATATGATATAAAAATAATTATTTAATGTTGAATTAATATTTTCCTTTCTTTTATTTCATCTTTCGAGAAAATAGAAACATCTTTCATGTGTACGTACGACCTACTGTCTCCATGAACAATGTAATTAATTTTCTATGTCTAAATTTTATTGATTAAAATAAATAAATATATAATTAATATAAATTATATTCATATTATGGATACAATTTTCAATTTGTTGAAACCATAATCAATGTAAAAGGACTTAAAATGCCAAACCAAAACATATATAATAAACAAAATAGTTATATACTGAAATGATATTTTAACAAGGAATTGTTAATAACCGAGTAATAAAAGGGTCATAAGTAAATCATAAATGGTATTATATATATGAATATGGTTATGTAATAGGTTTATAGAAAACCTATATTTATTATATAGTACGTCTAAATGTGTATGAAGGGATTCAAGACTTAAGGTATGGTATTTTTAGTGTCCCTTTTTTGGGAGACATATACCATATTCACATCTTATTTCTATTTAATGGTGTATATAATGATCCTCTTAAATGTTATATCAGGAATATAATCCTTTAATTATATTAAAATTTTAATTTTATGTTATTATTTAATGGGGATTATTTTTTAAAAGTTTCCAAAGTGTTAAGGTATTTTCGTCTCACTTTTATTTCTATGAGTCACAGACCATATTCATCACTTGTTTGTTTTATGTGGTGTATATAATACATATTAATATATTTGATGATATTATTCTGAAAATTATTATAAAAATTATTTGGATTTCAATATCCATATATGGTTTTTTCTTTTATGGGTACTACAATCCAAATGTTACTAAAGTGGTAAAACATTCATATTACCATATAATTGTTTATCAGGATTGTTTAGGATTAAGTTTATGATGATGAAACATTATGGTCTAACTATAAATAAATTAATTTTTTTTCTTATCCAATGGTTATTTATGGATAATAAATGTTTTCCATTCATTTTTCTATCTTTATTGATAAATAAACCAAATTAATTTATTTTGAAAATATTTTATTTCTCTCTTCGGTCGAAATTTTCTTTTCTCCCATGTCCATGTTTTCTGAACATGTTTTAAAGAATGTTATTACTATTCTCCAATGATTTATTAAATACATTTTACCCATTATTTATTTTATATAAAATGGTTTAAATATAATCTTCTTGTCATTTTTCAAATGTGGTAGTTTTGACTATTTACAAAAAATGTTGTAGGAATCTTTATTTTAATGTGTAAAACATAAACATAATTTTACACCATTATTACCACTATATTATTTGAATATTACTTTAAATGTTTTCTTGGTTATTTTAAAAGAAATTTTTTTCCATAATATTTGGGAATTTTTTATATTTTAAAGAATTGACTTCAAAATGAAAAGGATATTTTCCCCAAGAATGTTTTAATGATATTTTTTTAATAAATTTATATCCATAAATGATAAAAAACATTAGTGTTGCTTATGTTTTACATGGGATATGATTCAATGGTACCATAATAATTCTTTCACTAGATGTTTTATTATTATTATTATGATTAATATATGATTATGAAACCTGTTTCCTTCCTATAGTTTACAATATGATGAAATGATTATGAAAATCATTTCATTTCCAAGGGATCCGATATGAAAGATATTTTATGATCTTGTGGAAACAGATTTTTGTATTATGTAATAGGTGAGACCTATATCTCCCTCCAATTCATTGTGTAAAAATTAATATCTACTAAGATAATTATAGGAAATAAGCTAATGTGCTTGATCCATTTTAGGGAACATGTCAATGATACCAATATACTATGAGAAATAAATTAAGGTGCTCAATACACTATGTGAAATAGTTAATGATGTATGATACTTTATGTTATAGGAAAAAGGTAAGTATTCCTAGTCTATTAATATTTTATATTCTCAATAGTTAACCATGACATATGAAATTGTTTCTATACTTATGATAGTTCCATATTTATATGACATAAACTTATGGTTTATGATGTATTTATGATAATTTATTACTCTTATGATTTATGTATTGGAAATTATAATGTTTTATTCCATGAATCTTTTTTATGGTATGTAAAATATTGGGTATGAATGTTGTAAGTTATGTTCATGATCTCATACCCTTATGCATATCGTATTCCTTATTATGATCATAGATAGATATCTCCCATGTTTACCCTTACTGTGAATATAAGATCACCCTTTATTATGTTTTCATTACATAGATTATGAATAATGGTCTGGTTTGGGCAGGTATATGAATTTTACTAAACAGTAATATCTCTATAGTAGATGTTAAAGATATTTCATGAAATAAGAAGTCTGCATATCTAGTATTCACAGACAATAAACCTTTACGATATTCAAAATAGTATTTGTGAAATGTATTTAATATTAATATAAAAATATGAATTATTTATATTTGAAAATATTGGTTCACTATAAGAATGTACCCCTACCCTATAATTTTTTAAAATTATTCCATCTTCCCATAGATGTAGAGAATTAGTAATATTGGTCTATAAAAATGAAAAATAGATTTTTTCGAAGCTACAAATAACACTAATCTATAAATTCAAGAGCATGAGTAGAATTAGTTTTTATAATATGAGATATCAATGCTCTATAGATAAATATAAAAGGAAATTCATAATATAATAATCCAAAAATGGATGTTCATTTTAGAGATAAATTTATTATCTAAAGTTTACAAATGAATTCTATGACCGATAAGTTGAATTCTATATATTTATTTCCTTTTGTGATAGCTAAATATTTTTTTATTGTGAGTATAGGTAACACAAAATTCCAAGGGAAAGATATTTATCATAATGGTAAATTTTTAAAGTATTACATAGAGGGATTACCAACATATTCTATTGATTCCATCACATTTCATGAGCCCATCAGCATTTGTGAACATCACGTTGTTCATTAACCTCTCGCTTTTATGTTCATTATCCAAATTTAAATTCTATATTTCATGTGAATATCTCATTTTATAGGGAAACATTAAGTACAATGTTATTTTTTGTGTGGGGGAGGAGGTAAAATTTTGGGTAACTTCTTAATGTTTATTATTTTTGTGTGTGAATATTTTCCCATTTAATTGTTGTTGCTTTTCAAAATTAGTAAATAAATAAATCATGGAATATGACCATCACATCCATGTTACCTATTGAAAATTAATGTTTTATTTTTATAATCATAGGGGAAGCATATTAAGCATGGGAATGTTTTCATTAAGGGTGATTTATTTTATTGAAAATAGAAGTTGTTCATTGATATGAGTGATTTTTCCTTTATGATACCCTTGAGATTTTGACATTATTATTTGTGGTTAATTTATGGGTAAATTATTTCATTTAATATCTATACAAAAATTCACACATAATAATGACATGTGAGTTTTTCTTACCCAACTACATGTATAATCAAGTTGATTAATTTTTTTCATCTTACATCAATGATCTATCAATACATTAATTTTTATTTATATTAATTTCATTACAATATTAGATGAAAATAAATGATTTAACCTCATATATAACTTTTTTAAATCATTGAAAAAATATAAAATATATATAATAATGAGGGGAGTGAAGAAATATACAACATATAGGTATATCTAGGATTGGACCTTAATGTTTGAATTTAGGGAATGATTAAGTGAGTGGGTTTTAGAATTTGATTATAAAGGATGTAGGAAAGGTTAAGTTGAAATTAATAATAAAAGAAGAAACGATTCACTAGACTTGATTATACTAAACAAATGGTTTAGATAAAATCTTTAAAAGGTTGAAACACACACACATGGAGGGATTTGTGTCATAGTAGACTAATAACTAGTTTCCACCTTATGTGTTCCATTTATCACACAATATTTTTTTGATACAATTTGGGAGATAATAAACTCCTAAGGTTTTTAGATTTATTTTTTAATCTTTCTATGTTCCTATCACATTCATGCATTGTGAAAATTCAAAATATTATTTTTACTTTTATGACCTATAAATTTTTTCAATAATGAAAAAGGTTATGTTTGGGGGAGTTAATAAAACATGTTATTATGGAATATTTTTATTGATAATTATTGATAAAATTTACCCACAATGATCATTATTTTAATATTTAATTGATATACGTGTTTTCATCTTGAAATTAAAAATTCAATGATATTTTTTACTTTTAATTTCACTATAGTGATTTTATCATAACATTTTTTGTATCAGTAATTTGGACATGAAATTTTATAGAAGTATTTTAAACTCATATTTAAGTAATTTTTATTTTGAATGTTAAACATAGATCCCACATTTGAATGGAATAAACTGTACATTAATGAAAATATGGTTTGAATTTGTCATATTGGGCCTTGCCTCACAATTCAGACTATAACATTTCATCTATTCTTGGATTGGGATATAATTTGGTATATGTTATAGGAATCATTTTATATCATTCAATTAAAATGAATATGTATATTTTTTATGTGGTAAGTCAATAAAATATGTGTCTAAATGTGGTGTAAAATGTGAAGGTATAATTATCCATGTTCCCTTGTTGAAATCTTTAACCCTGACCATCCCACACTCTATTTAAATGATATTTTCCCACTTTGGGTGTTTTAGTAATGGATTTAGAAGGGTGTGAACAAAGATAGTGGTTCCATTAAAACAATTTATCCATTTTTGATAAGTAAGGTTTTTAGAAAGGATATATTCTAAAAATGTTCTCTTCCTCTTCTTCTGCATTGTGCTTCTTTGATTTATTTATTTTTAATATCACTATCTCTTCAATAAAACTTTTTTGTTCCTATTTTTCTCGTTTTATTTTAATTATTTGGTTTTAAATATAAAAGTGGATATTATCTTGGTTTTTAAGCTTTTAATATATTACTTATAAAAATCATATCCACAATGAGAACTCAACTCTTGGAAGAGTAGTTCTTTTTTCAGTTGATCTAATTCATACACACTTAATTTATTTATTTTGAATCCAAGAAAAAATGGTAGTTCATATATTGTGATAAATTCATTGATTTTTTTATTTCTATGTAAGTAGATTTTTTTAACCGTTACCGTTAGTCCAAACTTGTGTGTATTATGAGAGTAGAACTTTGATTTCCAAATATAATCAAACTGGGATAAATAAACAGTGTTCAAAGATAATATAAAAACCCAATTAATTCTCATTTCCTATGTGGATATATTTTCTAAATTGTTCACTAACTAGAATATGGATTTTCAACCACAATTAAATAATGGTTGCATGATTGGATATCTCAAAGTTAACCTAGGGTCTATTTAATCCCATATTTGTGGTTGAGTTAATTTCCATAGGGTTCTACATTTGAAAATATTATTGGATTAAAATTAATTATATATAAAAATAATGGATATATATGAATTAATAATAAATGGGTATATTATATTTATTAAATCTAATCATATAAGTTTTATCAAAGAAATTGGATTATTGATTATTTGTTTTTGTTTTGAAATCACTCAACTAACCTCCATCTTTTATTCCCTTTTTAATTTTTTCTTTGTTTCTTCGAACACTTTTTAGGGTTGTTTAATTAAATTCCTCCATAATAGAATTACTTTGGTCAACCAATGTGATACACATAGTAAAAATCCTAAAAATATTGAGTGTGTGCAAAAAATATCATCAGTTTGTTCAAAGACAGGCTTTAGGTCGAATTACTCTATCCCTACCAAGCTCTCTTCCTATTCCTTTTTTTCTCTAAGTAACACTATCATTTTGTGGGGTTATGTAGATTACCTCTCATGTGATGGGTGATTCACATCAACCTATGGATACATCATAGAGGATATAGTTTAATGACTATATCTTAGGAATATTCATCAAACATTTGGTAGAATATTGTTAGAAAGGGATCAACGATGTATAGTATAGATGAAAGTTATTTATTTTATGTTCACATGGTTTCAGGTTTTATGCATGGTGATCTTGTGTTTATGGATTTTTTTATTTTTTTCTATCTTATTTATGTTTTAATCAATCCTATGAAAACCTTAATATATATATATATATATATATTTATAATAAAATAAATAGATATAACCATTCATTTTATAAGGCCACTCTCTACTCATATGGAGGGACTATATAAATAATAAGATATATCTAAATGTGTAGAAAGAAAACAATTACAATACTTGATCATGAAAGACAATTTATAAATACTCATATATTCAATACATAACAAAGAGTATAATCTCATAGGAAATATTATATTGAGTACCTAGTTTACTAATTTGATTTTTGACTTTGAATTCATGGTAATATGTTGGGATATAGAATTTAATGATTTACATGGATGAAACTTACTCCATATGATTATGGAAGGGTCATTATGATATTACTAGTGCTAAAAGTTAAATGAAAAAATAAGAGGGATTCAAGGAGATAATTTCTCCTTTGACAAATGAGAGACTTGGTACATTATCACTAGGTATTTTAAATGAAAAAAGCATCCTAAAATTGATAAAATAACACAATCATATGGTTCAAATGAATTAAATTTCTCTCATATTGATGCATAGAATGATGTGAAATATAGCCTTATATTTCCCAATCACCATATTTAAGAAATGTAATCATATATAAGAATCCACTTTCTAATATTATTTAATGAAAAATGATCATAAAATAAATTATTTTCATATAAGAGAAAGCCCAATGAGATTATTAATTTACCCTTTACTATTATATATGGAAATAAATCCATTCAACATAAGATAATATAGCTTCATATGGTGTGATAAAACAAAAATATTAGATTAACTGATGTGAAATAGATATAACTTAGGTTTTTTGATAGTATATATCTTCTTTATAGAAAAATGATGTAAGGATTTGGGTGATATGCTAATATTGTAACACCCCAAGATTTTCATAGTGTGTTATTTCTTCAAAATAATTCAATAACTTGCACTACACGGAACACCGAGTTCAAGCGCAACATGACTTACCAAACAAGCCGTTCAAAAGGGTTTATGAATATTATTAACTAAAATTTAAACTTTATATAATCCTTATAATTTTAGAATCCATATTATGAGTTTTTTTAGACATAATGTAATAACAAATTCATTTTTTAGATAAAATAAGTATTTTTCAAAAAATGCACTTTTACCAACTTTTAATTTTGAAACCCTTTTTTTAATCCAATATTTTAAACTTTTATATATTCAATTTGACAAAATGAATTTATTCTTTAAAATGGGGACATCAAAAAAATTATGAGGTAACACCCCAATCTTCTACCGCACGCTTCTCTTTGAATAATACAATATCATGTGTTGTATGCAACTTCGAGTTCTAACACACACTACAACCAATCAAACTACCCGTAATGAACAGTAATACCTACTTTTTAAAATTTTATAAATTTTACTTCTCAAAATGGATGTCTTTTTTTGATTCGGAATATCAAATTTATCCTAGGGTAAAATGTAACATCCCCAAATGATAAAGGGTTAAATGACTAAATGATATGACTCATGTCAACAAGGTGCACCTTCCTTTTCGAGAGCCTGTCTGATTAGAACTCCATGGTTAAGCGTGCTTGGCCTGTAGTAGTGATCAGGATGGGTGACCTCCTGGGAAGTCTCCCAGGGTGTGTGTGAGTGAGGACAAAGCACACTAAAAAGGACAAGTGTTGGCCTGTGGGGACAATCATGAGTTAGATGACCCGTTCAGGCACGTGGGTGGACCCTAGGTTGGGCCCCACGTGTCTGCTGGGCAACTGGTGGTACCTGGTGGGCCAGGACCCGACGACCATGTTAAGGCGGGGTGGTTGTGCTGTCACCGGGACCCGGTTGTCACATAAAATTTTGGTACTTTTAGGATAACTTTTATATTTTGATGAATAGTGAAAGTTACTAAATTTTAATTGAAAACAACTTTTTTAATAAAAATAATTAGTAGTGATAAAATATGAATTTCAGTGGTTTTAAAATATATTTAGAATATATTTTTACCATTTAATAAAATTTTGGTCATTAGACAAAATTTCACAATTAAACCAGACGTAAACAAGTGTCAATCTGTTGACAGTTATTATCTCTTAAAAACACGCTTTTTGTTTTAACAACGGGAATTAATTTTAAATTAATTTTTTCCACTTCTGTGTTTTAAATTTAGAAAAATGGATTCCATATTTGGAATCATTATGTTCATATTGTGTAAATAATTAACATTTATTTTTAGAAATTTTGAATAATTACTTCGGTAAATATTTTATTTACCATTGTTAAAGGGTAAATCCGGTAAATAAGGGTTACAAAATAATATTATAATAATAACAAAATTCCCTAAAACGTGTCCTAACCTTATTGGTTGATACATGTCCGACCATGGGCATCTTTGGGTCGATTTCGGGACCCCATGGATCCACTTGTAAGTGATAGTGACACTTTATTTTAATTAAGTTAAAATGAATAAACAAATGACATAAGCATATAACGTTTATAAAAACAACTTTTACATAGGGTTATATATGTTGGATTATTGACTATAAATATTCATTAGAAAGCTAAAAATATTTCATACATAATGGTATTATATTTATAATCTTTACACATTAAATAATTTAATTTATTTATGACAAAATGGTGATGCAGTAATTACCATAATAATGAATAATTATAATAATTGATATTATAAATACCAAAATAAATTTAATTTGAGACTTTTTATAAATAAAAATAATTTTCTAGGTTAATATGGAATGTTAGGATTGATGAAATTGGATTTTTTCGAAGTAATCATTCTGTTATGAGTTTTAAAAAAATCTATTATTGAATAGTGTCAAAATTGACATAAAAGTGTTTTTAAAACACATATTATATTATTAATTGATATTAAATTACTAAAAATCTAAGGATCGGAAAAGTGACTTATATCATGATATTTGTATCATTAATGGACCACTTTGGGGTCTCTTGGATGTATATAGTAAGTTTATTAACCATATAATATAAAAAAGAAAAGATCCATGGTAAAAGTGAAACTAATTAACTAAGAGATAATACTTAAAGATAAGATTAATATAGTGACCCAAACCTGTCTAAATTATATTGGTTGAGTGGTTGTAGACCCATACCCACCTAAAAAATTAAATAATCCACTTTGGAGCCATTATAAATGGAATATTAATTTATTATAAAATAATCTTTCTAGATCTTCCAAAGGTGCCCCTCACCCCTCTTATAAAAGGGAACTTCCCCTACTCAATAATTCACACATTAAAAGCCTTTTGGTTCGGCCAAAACCTTCCCAAATACTCTCTAAACATCCCTCAATTAATCCTGCAGTCCTTACTTTAGTCATAAAGCCAACCTAATGAGCCCTTTTGATCAAATCAAAAGGAAGAACCTGAAGAAGAGGTAATGATTTCACCACCCCTTTTCAAGTTCCATTCTTCTTCCACTTATTCTTTTATTGTTATTACCATTATAAAATAATAACTCCAGTATATTATATATACTTTTATGTTATTATAAACATGGTACAACCATATTTCTATATTCTATCCATCCTTTGAATGACATGTAACCATACGTGCGTATGTACGACTTACCGTCTCCACGTCGTGGTGTAATTGTTATTCAAAAAATTATTATTTGGGTGGGTATAATAATGATGTGTAATTAATTTAAATAATAAATATTACATGATAATTATTCTGTATATATTATATTCCATCCAATTATATATTATTTTAAAATCAAAAGAATGATATTGTCGCTCGTGCGTACATACGGACTACCGTCTCCACGAATGCGATGAGATTCATTCTCCATCATATCCATTCAAGTATAATTATCATTTGATGATTTAAAAATCATGTTTAAGGACTTGATATAATTCTTTATATGAATAAGATACAACCTATCCATGACAACCACGTCTTACGAGACAAAACATATAAAAGAAAATGAGTAAGTTAACACCCGAAACGACGATAATACTAAGATATTATTAACAAAGCAACGTTAAAAGATCATATATGATATCATATTAATGTATATTATTCCTATATAATTTAATGACAATTATTTCACCATTATACAGGAGGTTAACCTATGCCCATCCAAGGAAAAGTACAAGGTAAGGGTTTATTTTGCAATCTCTTCATTATCTGAGGTTGTTTATACGTAATTATCTACCGGGACCTCTTTATCATCCACATCCATGTTTCTTAAAAATATATTCCATAACATTATTAATATTTACAAGAATATGGTTTAAAGTCATTTATACCCTTTTTTTAATTTTTATAAGAGGTTTATAAAGGAATATTTTTGTTGTTTTCCAAACAAGGTGCTTTTTAACCTTTTCGACAAAATTAAGGTAAGAATGTATTTTTAGCTTATACGGCGGGTGCGACTATTTTCCGCCGTTATAAAATTTTCGAAGCTTCCCTTATAGGATTATAATAATATTTTCAAATTAAATGTTTTATTTTATAATTATGTGACTTTTAAATGATTTTAAAATGAATATTTTAAGAATTTCTAAAAGGTACTCTTTATCAAAATCAGAATTTTAAATGTTTTAAAGATTTATCTTTCTAAATATTTTTAATTAATGTCCATGTCTTTAAAATGATTTTAAGGATTTATTTATATGGACATGAATGTTTTGAAATGATATTCCTTTTCAAAAGTTTCGAAGTGGTATGGGACACTTTGATTCCAAAATCTCTTTTAAATTACATTGTTAAAAAATTTGTGACTTTTAAATGATTTAAAAAAAGAGATACTTCTATCAAATAGTTTTTATTTCATCTATTTCAACATCCTTTGATGGATTTTAAGTTTATTTGAAGTTGATTTATTATGATACAAAACATCCATATTGTTTTGAAGTTTTTGTGACGTGTTTGACTATGGATATGTTATTCTTATACCATTCATGGTTTATGGATGAAGTATTAACATTTTGTATGCTAGTTTTAATAATAATGTTTATGTTATGTTTGAACCTTTTCATATGGGAATGAATTAGACTTAATATGTGACGGGTGGAGCCCGCTATAGCTCCTCGATGCATCGGTAGGTCTCATGAGACAAACTAGTGTCTTGGCATAAGGCCTTGACAGAATCTTATTTGTAGTCTTGGCACGAGGCCTTGGCTATGTGGTTTTGATAGTCTGACATTATGCATTCCATCATTATGAAAGTGGTTATTGATATTACATGTGATTATTCGATTATTAGAATATCCATGTAAATATTTTAATGGAATTATTTTATTTTATTTTTTCCATACTGTGTTGAAGTTTAAGTTTAAAAGGCTTTTGTTTTGGTTATACATTGCCTTAAATGTTTATGCTTATTTATGAAAGTTTCCACTATATTGCTTACCCTTACGGAGCGTTTGTGCTCACCACTTTCTATGTTCTATTTTTCCCCAGATTCCAAGAAGTATATTGTGATTGATATAAAGGGTTAAGACAAGGGAACAATGGAATTCATAAAGGATTATTTATGTTGTTTTGTATGTTATGAAGTGTAATGTAACAATCATGTATGTAATCTATTTTCCAAGACTGCTAAACCGATCGGTCCTTTGGAACATGATTCCTTGTAATCATGACAATGTATTAAAATAATGCACTAACTCTGGGTAACTGGGGTAGGGGCGTTACAGTTTGTATCAGAGGAAGTTTAGCAATAACCTTGGAAACTAGATTTAGATAAACTCTGATTAGAGAACATAGTCCTAAGATAGAATTTGAGGATTATTATAGAAAAACTTCCTAGAATTTTGGTATTGTAGAGATTTTGTGAATTTTCCGAGCAATTCATCCCTGTCTGGATACGAGCAGGTAGAGGCGGCTCTGGCACAGATGTACCTAGGGGTAAAACCTGAAAACACCGCTTTGATCTAGACTCAAATGGGAACTAGTGCATGACAACGGGCCTTGCTGCACTCTTGGTTACGACACTCCCGGGGGATATGCTTATGATAATTATCATTTTCTTTATAAACCATTATGAAGGGCTCATGAGTATATACTTACTCAAAGAATTTTTTTTTATGATTATGGATTATATCCATAAACTGTTCAATTTGCGTTAGGTATTTTACATGTTTGTAATTATTCATTGCAATTCATAGACTGACCAAGTTTATGCTATTGTATATAAATGGTTCCCGGTAGAAGGAATGTGAACTCCAGTAATACGTATGATCCAAAGAGTAAGAAGGATCATACCCATGGCTTTGAAGGGAAGCCAGAGAAGGAAAGGATGGTAGAGAGAAGGATAGATAAAAGGAAGAAGGTAAAGAAGGATTTTCCCATATGTGATAACTGTGGAAATAATCACCATGGAAAATGCTTTAAAGGAATGGGAGTATGTTATATGTGTGGAGAAAAAGGACACAAAGTACGTGACTACAAGGGTAAGAAAATGGTTTCAAATGTACAATGCTCCATTTGCAAGGAGTTTGGACACTATGAGAACCTATGTCCCAGTCATCAGACTATGCCACAAATGATACTATTGAATAATAATCAAGTTATGATACTACCACATATGAAGAGGAATGATTAGAGTTCTTATGTTGATTGTGTAATTTGAGTGTTGTATCAATAATGTACTTGTTATAATAATTATGGAGTATATAAGGATTGTATTATAGTACTATTTCATTAAGTACTTGAGATTGTGTGGAACAAAGAAAAGTGACTCAATAGCAGGTTAAATTTTTGGAAAATATATGGTTGAGAGAATGATAAACCATAATATGGTTCTGATACCGAGGTAGTGATTTTAGAATAATACATGATTGATTTGGATAAATTCTATTGGATATTCTTGACTACCTTGAAACTGATTAATGATTTGTATATTCCATAATTGTTGGGGTTTACAACAATTTTGGATTGAATGAGTAAATCCATTATTCATTAAGGAATAAGAGATCATGAATGTAATCAATAAGGTTTTATGGTAATTCAGGATGTTTTGTGTTTTAAAAGAATACATGATGAAGGTTTTCACATGTTATTACACGGAAAAAAGGATCTTCATTTTGTTTACCTTCCTTATAAATTTTGGACTAAAGTATTTTGGATAGTTCTAGTTTGGATTATTTTTGTATTGTCATAAAAGGACAACCTGGAGGTCGGGCGACAACCTGTCGCGTCCGACAAGGCCACGAGACTTGAACCCACAACCGAAGGGCGAAAAGGTTGTATCACCTACCACTGGCCCACATGATGTCCTGGATTAAATAATGTAGTTTTTTTAAAGATCTGGTAGATGAATTAGAGATTCATTTTTTTAGAACCCTATAAGAATAGGATAAATAGAATATATTTTTTATGTTCTATTATCTTTTAGAGTGAAAGATGAGTTTCTGGTAGAAATTAGTTAAATGATGGAACCCTACTTGTCAAGAATATATTTTTATTCTTCTCTTATTTTATGAAGAAATTAATTCTTATACTTTATTTAAGGAATCCTAAAACAAAAAATGTGTTATCCTAATACCCTATGTTTTGTTGAACCGATGGTATTTCAAATCATCAGAGATTGATGAATTTAAGGACCTCAATTTTACACTTGTTTGTGATTGATGACCTAAATCACTACATATAAATATTTACGTTTTTTCTCCAATTATATGTCTCTAATTTCCACCAATGTTATCTGAATAGAGATCATAATTTGGTGGTGACCCTTTAATTTCTATTTTCCTATTATTAAGATGAAATTTTATTAACTTAATTTCCGATATGGGTTTTCTCACAAAGATATTTTCTATATTCAACCTTTTATTTTTGAAGAACAATTTTAAATTGCAAGGATGCAGTTTTTTGATGGTGGGGAGATTGTAACACCCCAAGATTTCATAGTGTCTTATTTCTTCAAAATAATTCAATAACTTGCACTACACGCAACACCAAGTTCAAGCGCAACATGACTTACCAAACAAGCCGTTCAAAAAAGTTTATGAATAGTATTAACTAAATTTTAACATTTATATAATCCTTATAATTTTAGAATCCATATTATGAGTTTCTTAGACATAATGTAAGAACAAATTCACTTTTTTCAGATAAAAGAAGTATTTTTCAAAAAATGCACTTTTACCAACTTTTAATAGTGAAACCCTTTTTTTAAATCCAATATTTTAAGCTTTTATATATTCAATTTGACAAAATTAATTTATTCTCTAGAATGGGGACATAAAAAAAATTACGAGGTAACACCCAAAGCTTCCACGGTATGCTTCTATTTGAATAATACAGTAGCGTGTGTTGTACGCAACTTCGAGTTCTAACACACACTACAACCAATCAAACTAGCTGTAATGAATAGTAATACCTACTTTTTAAAATTTTATAAAATTTACCTCTCAAAATGGACTTAATTTATGGATTCAGAATATCGAATTTATCCTAGGGTGAAATTTTGGTACTTTTCAGATAAATTTTATATTTTGGTGAATAGTGAAAATTACTAAATTTTAATTGAAAACAACTTATTTAATAAAAATAATTATTAGTGATAAAATAAGAATTTGAGTGGTTTGAAAATATATTTCGAATATATTTTTACCATTTAATAAAATTGTGGTCATTGGACAAAATTTCACAATTAAACCGGACGTAAAAAAGTGTCAATCTTTTGATAGTTATTATCTCTTAAAAACACGCTTTTTGTTTTAACAACGGGAATTAATTTTAAATTAATTTCTGCCACTACTGTGTTTTGAATTTAGAAAAATGGATTCCATATTTGGAATCAGGATGTTCAAATTTTGTAAATAGGTAACTTTTATTTTTAGACATTTTGAATAATTACTTCGGTAAATATTTTATTTACCATTGTTAAAGGGTAAATTTGGTAAATAAGGGTTACAAAATAATATTATAATAATAAACAATTCTCCTAAAACATGTCCTAAACTTATTGGTTGATACATGTCCGACCATAGGCATCTTTGGGTCGATTTTGGGACCCCATGGAGCCACTTGTATGTGATAGGGACACTTTATTTTAATTAAGTTAAAATGAATACAAAAATGACACAAGCATATAACTTTTATAAAAACAATTTTTACACAGGGTTATATATGTTGGATGTTTGAATATAAATATTCATTATAAAGATAAAAATATATCATACATAATGGTATTGTATTTATAATTTTTAGACATTAAATAATTTAATTTATTTATGACACAATGGTGATGTAGTAATTTCAATAATAGTGAAAAATTAGAATAATTGATATTATAAACACCAAAATAAATTTAATTTGAGACTTTTTATAAATAAAAATAATTTTATAAGTTTATATGGAATATTAGGATTGATTTAAATAAATTTTTTCGAAGTAATCATTCTGTTATGAGTTTTACAAAAATCAATTATTGAATAGTATCAGAATTGACATAAAAGAGTTTTTAAAATAAATATTATATTATTAATTGATATTAAATTCCTAAAAATATAATGTTCAGCCAAAAAACTTATATCATGATATTTGTGTCATTAATGGACCACTTTTGGGTCTCTTAGATGTATATAGTAAGTTTATTAACCATATAATATAAAAATACAAAGAGCCATTGTAAAAGTGAAACTAATTAACTAAGAGTTACTACTTAAAGATAAGGTTAATATAGTGACCCAAACCAGTCTAAATTATACTAGTTGAGTGGTTTTCGCCCGATACCCACCTTAAACTTTATGTAATCCACTTTGGAGCCATTAAAAACCGAATATGCATTTATTATAAAATAATATTTCTAGCTCTTCCAAAGGTGCCCCTCACCCCTCTTAAAAAAGGGAACTCCCCCTACTCACTAATGAACACATTAAAAGCCTTTTGGTTTGGACAAAACCTGCCCCAATACTCTCTCCACTTCCCTAAATTAATCCTGAAGGGATTCCATTAGTCAGAAATCCAACGTAAGGATCCCTTTTGATCAATTCAAAAGGAAGAACCCGAAGAAGAGGTAATGATTTCACCACCCTTTTCAAGTTCCTTTATTCTTCCACTTCTTCTGTCTTTGTTATTACCATTATAAATTAATAACTCCAGTATATTATATATAATTTTATGTTATTATAAACATGGTACAACCATATTTCAGTATTCTATCCATCCTTTGAATGACATGTCACAATACGTGCGTACGTACGACTTACCGTCTCCACGTCGTGGTGTAATTGTTATTTAAAACATTATTATTTGGATGGGTATAATAATGATTTGTAATTTATGTAATAATAAATATAAAATGATAATTAGTCGGTATATATGATATACCATCCAATTATATATTATTTTAAAATCAAAAGAATGATATTTTCGCTTGTGCGTACGTACGGACTACCGTCTCCACGAACGTGATGAGATTCATTCTCCATCATATCCATTGAATTATAATTATCATTTGATGATTTAAAAATATTGTTTAAGGACTTGATATCATTCTGGATATAAATAAGATACAACCTATCCATGACAACCACTTCTTACGTAACAAAACATATAAAAGAAAACGAGTAAGTTAACTCCCGAAACGACGATAATACTAAGATATTATTAACAAAGGAATGTTAAAAGATCATATATGATATCATATTAATTTATATGATTCTTGTATAATTTAATTACAATTATATCACCATTATATAAGAGGTTAACCTACCCCCAAACAAGGAAAAGTACATGGTAAGGGTTTATTTCACAATCTCTTCATTATCCGAGGTTGTTTATACGTAATTATTTACATGGACCTCTTTATCATCCACATCCATGTTTCTTAAAAATGTATTTCAAAACATTATTAATATTTACAAGAATATGGGTTAAATTCATTTATACCCTTTTTATTTTGACTTTTTATAAGAGGTTTATAAGGGAATCATTCTGTCGTTTTCCAAACAAGGTGATTTTTAATGTTTTCGACAAAATTAAGGTAAGAATGTTTTTAACTTATACGGCGGGTGTGACTATTTTACACCATTATAAAATTTTTGAAGCTTCCCTTACATGATTATAAGGATATTTTCAAAGTAAATGTTTTATTTTATAATTATGTGACTTTTAAATGATTTCAAAATGAATATTTTAAGAATTTCTAAAATGTACTCTTTATCAAAATCCGAATTTTAAATGTTTTAAAGATTTATCTTTTTAAATCTTTTTAATTAATGTCCATGTTTTCAAAATGATTTTAATTTTTTATTTATATGGACATGAATTTTTTGAAATGATATTCATTTTCAAAAGTTTCGAAGTCGTATGGGACACTTTGATTCCAAAATCTCTTTTAAATTACTTCCTTAATAAATGTGTGACTTTTAAATGATTTAAAAAAGATAATTTCTCTCAAATAGTTTTGATTTCATCTATTTCAACATCCTTTGATAGATTTTATGTTTATTTGAAGTTGATTTATTATGATACAAAACATCCATATTGTTTTTATGTTTTTGTTATGTGTTTGACTATGGATGTGTTATTCTTATACCATTCGTGGTTTATTAATGAAGTATTGACATTTTGTATGCTAGTTTTAATAAGAATGTTTATGTTATGTTTGATCCTTTTCATATGGGAATGAATTAGACTTAATATGTGACGGGTGGAGCCCGCTATAGCTCCTCGATGCATCGGTAGGTCTCATGAGGCAAACTAGTGTCTTGGAAAAAGGCCTTGACAGAATCTTATTTGTTGTCTTGGCACGAGGCCTTGGCTATGTGGTTATGATAGTCTGGAATTATGCATTCCATAATTATGAAAGTGGTAATTGATATTTCATGTGATTATTCGATTAGTAGAATATCTATGTGAATAAGTAAATGGAATTGTTTCATTTTATTTTTTCCATACTATGTTGAAGTTTATGTTTAAAAGGATTTTGTTTTAGTTATATGTTTCCTTAAATGTTTACGCCTATTTATGAAAGTTTTTGCTGTATTTCTTACCCTTACGGAGAATTTGAGCTCACCCCTTTCTATTTTTTATTTTTCCCAGGATTCCAAGAAGTATATTGTGATTGATATGCAGTGTTAAGACAAGAGAACAATGGAATTCATAAAGGATTATTTATGTTGTTTTTTATGTTATGAAGTGTAATTTAACATTCATGTATGTAATCTATTTTTCAAGACTGCTAAACAGATCAGTCCTTTGGGACTTGATTCCTTGTAATCATGCCAATGTATTAAAATAATGCACTGACTCTGGGTAACTGGGGTCGGGGCGTTACAAATATTGATATGATCTCTATGATAATTGTAGATTATTTTAAAACCCCCCAGTAATAATGTTTCAAAATAAGAATTGGTGAAGGAAACATCCTCATTGAAAACAAAAGAATAAGTTCAATCTTATGATTCTATATATTTTGAGGATAAGGAGATTGATGATGCTCCACCAACCTTTGAAGAATATTCCCCAATAACTAATTATAATATCATACAAGTGAATTTATATAATGATAGTGAACTATAAACAACATTGACTAGTGTGACCATTAATTTCAAAGAGTATAAGATTGATATTAAATTCTTCATGAACTAGCAGAATGTATTCCATTGGAATTAAATAAAAATACTATTCTTACATCTTCATGTTATTATACGTCATACGGGTCACTGGATTAACAATCATGGATAAAAAAATCTAGGAGAAGAATCCATCCATTAAATAGATCCATGGTAGAGGATGAGGTGGATAAATTGATCAAGGATCATTTTTTCCAAAAGAGAATCAACTTAAGTTGTTGTAAAATATTAAATTTTTTCTTTACAATGCATGAAATGAAATAAAAAACTGAAGGACTTCACCCCATGATTCACACCCCAAGCCACTCCCACCCCAACCACCCTACTCGCCTGCGGGGGGGGGGGGATATATATAAATTATTTTTCCCATTAAAAATAATAATATACAAATCTAAATATGTATTAACCTATGAGACACTTTTATACCCTACCTAAAGGATGATTTATTTATCCTCCTCATGGATTTTCTAATAAATAACATAAAAAGTTTTGAATCCCTCTATTTTATGGTTGGATACTCTAAGTTCATTAAAATAAAGATATCTTATAAAGTTAAATAAGATATATCTTTTAGAGACCCCCAAGGGGTTTACTACTATAATGTTATTCCCTTCAACTTAAAAAAATTTAGAACTACCTATTAGTAGGAAATAAAAAAAATCTTTAAACCCCTCAATGGGAAGATAGTGGAATCATATATAGATGATCCGGTGGTGATGTCTCACCAACAATTAAATCACTTTATTGATCTTAATGCGGTATTCTATATATTAATATAGAACAACCTAAAAATAAATCTATAAAAATAAATACTTGGGGCCACATCTGAGAAATTCATTAGGTTTTTCATTCATCAATGAGGCATTATAGTTGATCATAAAAAGACTAAATCCATTATTTACATGTCACCTCCTCATAAACTCTAAACATTATGAGGCCTTTATAAAAGCCTCACTTAAATCAAAGGCTTCATCACTGAATACACATGAAAGTTTCTTACACTATAAAACTTTATGAGGAATAGCGCAACCAATAAATGGGATAAATATTATTTGATTTTATTTGACAACACAAAGAAATACATCTCCCAAACTCTTATTTTGATGATACCCATAGAAGGAATTATTATGATCCTCAAAATACTTTATCAAGACTGATCTCTCGGTGTTCTCTCAACAAAGAAAAAGTATAAAGGAAAATATAATATTATGTATTACCAAGTATGTTCTTAATAGATGTTGAGAGTAGCTAAAATATTTTCAAGAAACATTCTCTCACTTTGATATTTGTAATTTAGAATATGTGAAACTAGATAAAATATCATGATGTTTATTTGGTCTCCTATATCAATCTACTAAAATATATTCTCAATCATTTGGTACTTAATAGTTATATAGTGTAATGGTAATTGATAGTAAAAAATTTTTACATCTGCCTTGTAACTTACATATAGATCGAGGGATGTGCACTAAATAATTTTCTAGTTTCCTTGCCTTCATAGAAGAGTTTCTTATAGGTAAATTATTACCCAAAAAATATTTATCTCCATCGATGAAACTTTTCAATCATGGAAAATTTATTTCTATGGAACATTCATGTTACCAACCAGAAAGAAGATCATAGACCATAAATTTAACAGGTTTAGACCGAGGATAGTTTTCACCTCCCCAAAAATAGTGATGATACCATATTTACTACTCCAATCAAAAGGATACACAAACAATAATGGTGAATAACAAGATCTAATCAAATGTACATAATTTTTCATATTATTTTTGACCACCCACCTTAATATAAAATCTTACTTACAGTTTATCATTAAATAAATTATAAAATAATACAAAATTAAGGGAGGATTTGCAGCCCTTATTTAAACATATTGAAGAGATGATGGAATAATTTCTCATGAAATGAGTTATATTATATGTTTCATGATTAAAAAAATACCTATTAATACATGTTATTTAAATTGTTCACAACTATCATAGATCCAGATCAATGTAAAAAAGTTAATAGTATGGCTTGCTGAAGGGTGGTGCCTCTATTTTTAAGTAAATAATCCAAGGGAGTGGGTAAAATAACCACTGATCCACATCAAGAAAAAGTAATAACTATATATATTAATATTAATAACTAATTAATTGTATTTACCAAATAGAGGACTACCTATAATCTGAGGATCCACCACATGATCAAGAAAATATAAGAAAATTATAGAAAATAAATGAACTTCATCCTCTTTGATATCTACATTCACTCTAAAATCCATTATATTGAAGTTTTGATGGGTTAATTATTTTATGTTTCAAAGGATAAGAGAGACCCAAAGTATTAAAATAAGTATATATAAAAGTATTAAAGGATAATTAGTCGTGAAACATACTAGTTCACCAAATTATAAGTCTTGGATAATTACATTCTTCGATGATGCATGCCTATTCTTTCTTTATAATAAAATTTCATGCATGTAAAATTTACATTTATTTAAAAAATTAAGCCCTAGAGTTTCTACATGTTACCAAGTAATATTTTCTATTTTCAAAATTGGGTTAAGAGGACACAATCCAATATCTTTTTTAGAAAACTTGATAGTATCAATTCATCACCAGTAAAACTAATTTCTTATCCAAATGGCCTGAAGTAGTTCCCATAATGGATATTGGTACTAAGTCTATGATTTCAATTATAAAATCCAAAATCATTACCATATTTTGAATTCCTCATTTTATCCTTATGGATAACGACATGTAATTTTAAACATATTAGTTGAGAAGGTTATATAAAAAGTATAACATTCGTTACAACCACTCCTCTGACTATCATGTGGCCTCTAATTAAAAAATATTGGAACTAAACAAGACCCTATCAAGTACCTTATAAAAATGGTTGATATGGACAAGAATACATTATTGGATAATATTTTTTGAAAAATGGTCATATGAAAATAATATGTACAATCCTTCATAGGTGGATCTATATTCCATAAGGTACAAGAAAAAAATCATTCCGATCAAGGTTTGGTTAGCCTTATGCAGAACAATTATCTATGACCAATTGACTATAGATGAATAGTAACGAAACTGATTAAATGAGGTAGAAGATTCAGATGGGCAGTGGTTCTAATCCTTTATAAACCTTAAGGACTATAAAAACTAATGGATCGACTGTTTAGAAATTAATTTATACACTTGTCGATCATTCATGGATAATTGGTGCTAGCTATGAAGATGCCAATGATTCATGGGAGAAAAAACTATTAAACCTGAACCTAAATATGATGGTTCTTATGATATATAAATTGTTTATCCCAATATAGAGTAATATTTCATCACTAATTATGGGAAGTATATCAAACTCCTAACCAATAATATTCTAACAAAAATACTTTTCATGAATCCACATTAGTTAATTAGTCCTTGAATAATTACTATAAACTACATGGTATATAATTATTAATAAAATACTCTAAACTACACAAGATAATGTACTAATCATACAAATATAAAATTAATGTAAATTTTTTTATTGTATTATTTTAAACAAAATAACATTAGGTCCTTACAATACTACGTACGACTGTACTGTATTTAGTAATTTTCACATGATTTTGAACTCTATGATATATTGTCTATCTTATATAACCCTTAAAATGATAGAAGTAGATTAGTGTATATTATTTTATTGGAATATATATTATGTTGACTAACATAATAGTTATATATTTATGGGTTTTAATTATTGATGGGCCTTTTTTATGACCCAATACAAATATTAAAATAACCCCCTCCATTTTGTTAAACTACGTGTGGACTGATTCCTGTTATTGCAGGATAAATAGTGGTGCTTGAATCACCAATTCCTAAACCATATGAAAATTTAATACTTTTCAATCCATTATTATTTAATAGTGTTTGGAATATCATTAACTTTTACTGGATCTCCATTAATTTCTCATCACTCAAATGATCATGTTTCCACTCTCTCTTACACACGTGACAGATCTACATTGACAACTCATATTCTTGAACTACATGTAGATTTATTATTAATTTTATATGATACATAATGATTATAAAACCCCTTATCCAAGGTCTATGCATGAATTTTAATTCCCTACTCTATCCTAGTATTTGTTTCCTCCTCCGTTTAAATCAATATTCTTCAAACAACCCTACACTTGTATTGATTTACTCTATTTTCTCTAAACACATTAGCCAGATCTACATCGAGAACTCGTATTCTTAAATTATGTATGGATTGATTCCTATTATCATAATATATGTAGTGATTCATAGATATACTACACTAGGACCGACTATAATTTCTCAAATAATTGGCTCATTTATGAAATCCTTATCTTTAAATGGGTTAAAATATTTATAGCTCATATTATTATTCATATCACATGCTTCTAAGGAATGAGAATGGAATTTAAGATTTCCCCACCATTGGATGAGTTATCATTATCAGATTAAACCAACCATCACATATCCGAATTCATGTATGTTTTATTATAAATTTATTACAAGATATAAAACCTTATCATTCTTTGATAAATATAACATTAAATTGTGGGAATATATCACCTCACCATGGTGAATGATATATAATTTTAAGAATGAAACCAATTTTTTCCCATATTTATGACTATAAAAATTAGAACCCTTTAGTTGATGTTGTATGAACTTATAACTCAACTATATTTTGTCTATGTTGTTTAACCTCAAACATCACCCCCTTTGGTCCATGTTATATAATTATAAACATCAACTAACATTAGTGTAAACCACGTGACCATAAAATCTTACCACCTCATGGGATAAAATGAGAATCCTTGAAAATAAAAAATAGACATGAAACATTTAAATTCAAAAACCTGCAATGGGTTTCTGGATAAGTTCCATAACTTTTATCTCTAAGTTAAACCTCTGTAATAGATTTCGAATAAGTTATAACATAAAAGAATGAGACACGAAACTCATATATACCTCATCTAAACTCATTAAAATTAAATATATGGATGCATTTTTTAAGGTGAAATCATCTAATTGTGTTGTGTAACACCCCATGATTTTATGATATATTCCACTTCAAAGAAATTTAATTTCCTTAAAATCTTGTGATACCCGCAACTGTGAGTCTAAATGAATCATAATATAGTATACGATTGTAAACTTGCTGTTAAATTATTAGAATGAATATGAAAGCTATATTTTTTTAAAAATTATGTATAAATATTTTAGACAAATAAAATATAATGATAAATAAGTTCTCAATTTTTAGTAAATTCCTTATATGAATAAAAATACATTTTTCCTGAAAAATGGGTTTCATTGATTTTTGTGAGAAAATCATATAATTAATTTCTTTATATTTTATAAAATTTATTTTAAAAATATAAATATATTTTTTAAATCACCTTGTTATAATTAACTTGGAGTGAACATTTTTGAATTTTCTAAAAAAAATTGTTTTTCAATGAATAGTGAAAAATACATATTTTTATTTAAAACTATATTTTCATTTTAAGAATTTACAATCATTAAATTTGTTTTATAATTATATAAAAGTAAAATTATTTAATTTATATAATTTATAGTCCAATAAAAATCATTGGATCTAATTTTATATTGGATTTTGGTATACAATATGTTTATATTTAGGAAAACATTTTTTTCTAGAAAACCCTCTTTCACCATGTTTTGTTGGTTTAATTTAAATTTAATTCTAACACTTCTTTTTTTTGAATTTAATATAATAGATTTATAATGATAATAATTAATATTATTAAATAGTATTTTTGTAATATTTTTTCACAACAAATAGTAAAAATAAAAGAATTTTTTTAGTATGGTTAAGTTTAAAATGAGTTTACCAGTGGTTAAACCAAATTATAAGGGTGTGTTTTCCAATTATAATTGTAAAATACTATTTTATTTCCATATTTATACCTCATAATATCCACACTTTTAATATATATTAATTTGGAGATATTTTTATTGAGTAAAACTTTATTTTATTTTAATCTTTTAAGAGAATCCATGTGTTTTTTCTCCCTTAATTATAAAAGGACACCCCTCCTTTATCTTATTTACATAACATTGAATCAAATAGATCGACCAAATCCTTAACATTTATTTTATAAAATTCTCAATCACCAAATTTTTGGTTTGTTTATTCTTAAAATACCATTTAAAGGGTTATCAAGAAATAATTAAAAGGAGACATGAAAAAGAAGAGGTAATCGTCCTACCCATCCTCCTTCAATTTATTTCTTCCTATACCTAATATAAATACATGTTGATAATAAAAATATAATAACTTTAGTATCATAAACATACTGAAATTTAATTATTATTATGTAACCAAAAATATCGTCCCTATTTTCCATCAAATGGGAAGTGAAAGTATCACCCATGAGTACATATGGACTATTGCCTCCACATAGTTATACAATTTATTTTCCCTCTCCATATTTAATTTATGTTTATTATTATGTGTTTAATGTTAATATATTATATTTATGACATAATAATTCTTATATAATTGTTATAACATATCTAACTCCTTATTTTCTAATCTTTTCGAAGATGATAATGTCACTCATTCCTACGTCTAGACTACCACCTCCAAGAAGTTATGTGATTCATTTTTCATTTATGATTTAAATATATGGTAATAAGAATATGTTTAATAATTATATATGATATGTATGATATTATAAAAACTCTGAAATTGGGAATTATGTTTTACCTTTATTTCATTTAATCTATTGAAAAGTGAAAATATTAATCATGCGTACCTATGGCCAACCATCTCTATGAACTATGTAATTTATTTTTCACTATCCACATTTTATGGAAGAATATAAATGTATATATAATTAAAATATATTATATTTATATCAATTTTAACATATTTTAGATGATAAAAATTTGATTAATTTATATGGGCTAGAACTACAAAACCAAAATTCTCAGAAAAATCAAAATAGTTAACACCCAAAAACAATGATTTTAATAAATAATTATTAATAAATTGGTGTTAAAATATTATAAGTGGTTTATATATGATATTATAAGTATTTATATGATTGTTTTATATAATTATAATACATTTAAATTTATTATTCAAGAGGTTATAGATCTTTCGAAGCAAGTTGATCTTAAGTTAATGGATTTATATTATAATCTAATTTTTTATACAGACTGTTTATGAAAAACATGATAAAGATTAAATTATATAAACTGTGTATAAATATTCCTATGAAATTTATTATCTTATATTTATTTATATATATCACATGTTTTCCATTAATTTTACTCTCTTTAAGAAATCGTGAGATTGAAAGAATGCTTTTAAGGAAAAATTACTTTATTTCTCTCTTTAGTGGAAAATTATTAATCTATTATATATATGTTTTATAAAAATGTTTTTAAGAATTTAATTTTTCATAATTATATTATTTTTTAAAGTAATTTTTACCCATGTTTAAATTTTTAGAAAATGTTTTAAAGGGAATGTTCTTGTCATTTTATGACTAAGGTGTTTTTGAATTTTTACTTGAAATGTGAAAAGAATATTTGTTTTTACACACATGGAATGGATGGAATTTTAAACTATCATGAACACTAAATTATTTAAATATTACATTAAGTTTCTTTTTAAATGAATGTTTTTCCTTAATATTTTGAATTTTATATATTTTAAATAAGTGATTTTAAATTGAAAATGTCATTTTGCTAAAAATAATTATTGTTTTCTTTTATACGAATTTTTCATCTTTGACAACGTACTTTTATGTTACTTATTATTAATTTGATCCTTAATTTAAGGATACCATCCATATTTTTCTATTAATTGTTTAATATTATGATTGATATTAAACCTATTTACTTTTATCAGGTTATTCTATGATTAAATGTTGAAATGTTTGTGAAACCCATTTTAATTCCACAGGTTATGATATATAATGAATTAGTTTTGATCTTATAGAACTCATATGAATGGATTATGATTATTTGATTCATGGACCCAAAATTATATATCCATAAAATGAATTTGGTAAAGTTGAATATCTTAGGAGGTAATAAGGACTGGAGAGGGAAGTCAACCTAGTTCAATAAGGGACTCTGTTTACTGATTGTCTTGGGAGTGAACATTGAATACAGATAAAATAGAATGGAGAGTAAACCCAATCCACTGTGAGAGTCTTAGTAGTGATCCTTGACTAATGAAATAATTTTCTATGATTATTTATATGCCAAAAACTTATGTCTTATGACAATGTAATACTATGAAGGTTCATGTTCTTTTATTCCTTTATAGTTCATGTCTTATGAACTACCAAATGTTATTACATGACTCAAGATTATGATATATTATATATTCGGTATGTTTTTAAAATATTAATCTCATGTTATCACACCCTTATACTCATGTTATGTTTATGTGATGATTGATATCTCTTTTTCTACACTTACTATTCATTTGATCTCACTCTTTATTTTGTTGACTTTACCCATGTTCTGGGGAACAGTTTTATATATGTTATCTCTAAGAGGGGTTTTGGTTATGAAGAACGTAGTGGGATATAATATTGATATCTTATGAAAATGTTGTTTGTTTAACCAAGTTTCTAAATCCACTTAAATTATATTATTATGGAATATATCATTATGTTATCTATTTAATATTCATCTAATAAGATGTATTACTTATATATGAAAGTATGGGTTTCTACAGTTGGTATCAGAGAATGTTTTAGTTACCCTTGGAAACTAAGAATAAAAAACTTTAGTGATAAACATATGATAATTTTATGTATACGATAATATCTAAAGTTAAAGAATATAAAATAGTGTGGTTTCCATAGTATAACATCCATGTCCAGATACTATATGTGGAAATGGTTTTGGAATAGATTCCTCTTTGGGAAATAACAATAAAAGGAGTTAATCAAGTATATCTTAACCATCATTCAACTATATGCTGAGACTCCCCTTACTATGAACCTAGACTATTGGGGAATATTCTTGGGTTAATTTAAATTTTCGTGATGAACCACTGTGAAATATTTAAATAGATGATGAACATGTATAACCTAGGTTAAACCAAATTTGTTATAGTATTAAAAAAAGGTGTCATGATTTATATATCCTATAAATTATTTTTCATGATTGATCCCATAGATTAATGATACATGATGGCCATTCCAACAATTTTTATTTTAGAAAGGGAAAAAGATTGAATAATAATATTGAGGTGGATATATGTATTATCAAATATTTATGTAATCTATTTGATCATATTTATATGAATTCCTATATATATAAAAAATTCTTAAGGAGTTTCAATTCATAACCTCAATGAATAGAAATTAGTTTCCTAGTGTAATCTACTAATGGTATGATGATTGAATTTAAAGTCTATGATTCATCCTCAATTGAATTTTGTGGGAATTTGTTTCTTGAAAATATCTTTATTAACCCTTTAGTTGATGTTGATGTTATCTTAATCATGTATTGGAATTACTTATATAAATACTACATCAATTGATTAAGAAGTGAAGTCAAATATTATATTATAAAGAAACATATGATTGAATATCAGTATGATGATAAATATGAACTTCAAATGTAAATTAAATCCATTATATGGGTCTTGATTCATTTTAAAAATTGGTTTTTGTATCATATATTTATAGAGAAACTCAACATAAATGATATGCCTATTTTTTGATATTTTTTTATGTTCTTTCAAAATAGTTACCTAGTCTTCCACAAAATCAGGAAGTTGTGTTTTTAATTGAACTCATATCATGTGATACAACTTTCTGAAATACTCTATATATAATGGCCCCAATTAGGTTATAGGAATTGAAGAAGAAACTCCTAGAGAATCTTTATAAGGGATTGATTCGACCATGTTTTTCAACATGTGGTGATCCTATTTCTTTTGTTAAGAATGAATATCGATCAATGTGACTCTGTAATGATCATTAGAAACTTAAAAAGATGAGAATAAATAATAAGTATCATCATTCCTATAATGATGACTTATTTGATCAACTATGTGTAGTTCAATACTTTTCTAAATTGTACTTCATTCATTATATCATAGATTAAAGATCATGAATAATTATACACCTAAGATAGTATTTTAAAAAGGTTATAGACAATCTAAATTTATATTGATTTCATTTGGTCTTACTAATTACCCCACACTCATTATGGATTTAATAAATATATTCATTATAAATTACCTTGATCAGTCTAGGGTAGTTTTTATAAATGATATTATTTTATATTTTATAAGTAGAAATAGTATGGATATCAATTAAGGATTATACTGAAGACCCTAAAAAAGAATAATTTATATGAAAAATTTAACAAGTATGAATTTACGCTCAGAAGATTCATTTTTTGTCATAAAATCTGAAGGGATGTTATATCTATTGGTCCATCAAATATAGATGTTATTGAACATTGGCCCATACCAACCATAGTGACTGAGATCTGTAGTTTTATTTGTATTGTTGTATATTATCAGTTGTTTTAAATATTTTATAATGGGTGTCTAATCTACTCACCATGTTTACTTGTAAGGGATACATTTTTCTTTATAATATGAATATGATTTTAATTTCAAGGAAATTAAGAGAAGATTTTTCAGCGAATATGCTCATAAACTACTCTATAGTGGATAATGGTTTATAATATATAATGATTCTTTGAATCAGTGATTATGATGGATCATCATGAAAAATGATATGACGGTACTTATTGCCACATGAAAATTGATTCTTAATGTGAAAAAATACCAAAATCATGATTTGGAGTTAGTTATGATAATATTTCATTGAATATTTTGAGGTATTATATTTATAGATAAATGTGTAATATATATACTGATCAAAAAATATTAAAAAATATATTCACTATGATAGAGTTTAATATGCTCTAATTAAGTTGTTTAGGGTTTATTAAATATTATGACTGCTCAATATATTACCACCCTCTGAAATCGAACAAGGTAGTTGATGCTTTTACTTGAAAGGATCATGCTAACATATCATTGATAAATATCATATTAGATATAATATTTTTTGATTTTTAAAGGATGGATCTGGAAATCATAGAGGATGGGGAGATATAATATCTTGATCAAATGGTTATTCAAACGTCTAGAAAATTAATGATTAAAAAGGTGAATTTGGAAGACATAGAGATACAAAATATGGTAAGAAGTGTTCTGGAGCTCAAAATTGATTTTAATGGAATGATGAGGTTCATGAACCATGTATGTGTCCCATCTGTACCATATTTAAAGGATTTTTCTGATGAATCTAATAGTTTATCATTCTCTATTCATCTTAGAAGTATGAATTTGTATAGAGAGGTGAAAAATTAATTCGTGTGGGTAAACATGATGAAAGATATTTCTGAATGTGCATGTTGATGATTGGTATTTCAGAAAGATATATCTAATAAATATAATTCTAAGGGTATGTTACAACCACTAACCATAACAAGATGGAAATATCAAAAATATAACAATGTATTTTGTTGTCGGACTCCCCAAGGTATCTAAAGTCCATAATTAATTTTTTTTGAAATCGATCTCATTATGAAGTAAGAAAACTTAATTACTATCAGATAATAATTATCACTTGATCAACATTCTAAAATATATATTAAGGAGGTATAAAGGTTGTATGGAGTACTATATTCTATGATATCTTATCAAGATCCATGGTTTTCCTTTATGTTCTTATGAAGTATTTAGTAAGCTCACGATTTTGTGTTGTGCTTCAGTAATACATATCATCCTTATATAGATGTTCATTATGATGGAATTTTAAAAACCCTATATGATATGTTAAGATCATGTTTTATTGATTTCAAAGGTGGTTGGGATCCATACCTTCCTCTATGTGAGTTTTCTTATAAAATTAGATTTCAATCAAGAATTCATAAAGATCCTTACGAATCCCAATATAGAAAAAAGTTTACAACTACAATGTGTTCAGATGATATTATAGAAATAAATATATTTTTACATGAGTTTCCTAATGGAATTTTTCAAAAACTCAAATCCATTTAGCAGCACATCATGGTAGATCAGAGTTAATTAAAAAGTTATACTAACTATCATTGGTCTGTTATAGAATTAAAAGTTGGTTATAAGGTATTCCTATGAATTTATCTATTGAAATAGGTTATGAGATTTATATGTAATGGAAATATGATCAATAGGAATATTTTCCCCTTCTATATTCAAAATTTATTAAGGAAAGTAGATTATCTCTTGGCACTTCCACAGAAACTCCCTCAAGATCATGATTTTTTCCATGTATATCTCCTAAGAATGTACACAACTTATACATAATTTTTACTAAAATAAAACGTTTTAATATTTTAGTATGATAATTCTTATGATGAAAAACTAGTTGATGTCTTGTATATTAGAGTCATAGTGCAATAGAATAAGTCAACTCACCTAGTTAAACTTCCCTATAGGAATCTAAAATTCAAAAAAGCTACATGGTAACCTCAGGATGTGATGAAACATAGATATTATAATTTTTAATATCAAAGAGATTCACCTTTTTAGGATTAATTAATTTTAATGGGGTAAATTTACCACCCTAATATTTTATGATATATTTTACTTCAAATAAATTTAATTTCTTCGATAGCCTGTGATACACTCAACTCTGATTCTAAATAAACCATAATACAATATATCATTATAAACTAGATGTTAAATTTGTGTAATGAATATGTATAATATTGTAAAAAAAATTATATAAAAATGTTTTAGATGAATAAAATATATTAACAAATAATTAATTAATTTTTAGCAAAGTCAATATATTCTTGAAAAATAAAATTTTCCCTCTAAAATGGTTTTTATTTATGTTTGAGAGAAAATAATATAAATAAAATGTTCATATTATAGAAAATTCATTTTAAAAAATGATATTAATTTTTTAAATCGGAATGTCAAAATTATTTTAGAGTGAAATTTTGAGAATTATCTGAAAATTTTATTTTTCAATGAATAATGAAAAATTCTAACTTTGGTACTACAGTTATGGTAAAATAGAGTTTACCAGAAGGGTTAAACCAAGAGATAAGGATAATGTTTCCAATTAAAATTGTAAAATACTATCTTATATCTATATATCTACCACATCATATCCGAAATTTTAATATCTGGCCATTTGGAAGAATTTATCTTGATTATGAATTTGTTATATTTTAATCTTCTAAGATGTTTCAAGTGTGTCATCTCCCCCACATATAAAAGGAAAACTCTTCTTTATCTTATTTACCCTACTTTGAGCCATTTTTCTCAAAAAAACCTAAAATTATCATCTATAATTTTATAAACGCAAATCATTGGTTCTTGTATTCTTAAAATACCATTACAAGGGTCCTTAATCAAGGATTTAAAGGAGGCATACTCACAAAAAGTTAATCATCTTACCTGACCTCTTTCAATTTATTTCCTATTATACCTTCTCTAAATCATTGATATTCATCATAAACTAACGAATTTATTATCATAACTATACTAAAATTTTATGATGATTATATAATCACCAATATCCACCCTCTTTTCCATCAAATGGGAAATAAACGTATCATCCACGCGTACGTGTGGACGATGACCTCCATGTAGCTTTGCAATTAATTTTCCATCATCATTATTAATTGAAGGTTATTATGAAGGATTTAATGTTTATATATTTTATTTATGATATAATTATGATTCTATAATTATAATATCATATCTCCCTTCCTAAATTTCAGTCCGTTGGAAAATGATAAAATAACTTGTCCATACATTTGGACTATCACCTCTACAAAGTGATTTGATTTTTTTTGTTTCTGAATTAAATGGATGGTAATAAGAGTAGATTTAATAAATATATATGATTAATTTGATATAATAATAATTATATTAAGGTAAATGAATATTTATCATCCTTTTATTCCATCCGATAAAAAGTGAAAACAACCTTCTTGCATATGTACAACCTGTCATCTCCATGAATCGTGTAATTCATTTTTCATCTCTAACTATTATAGATTACTCTAAATATATATAAATATAATTAATATATAAGATATTTATATCCTTATTTACATATTTTAGTTAAATAATCCATGAATAATATATAATTTATAGAATTAATGCAGAGAAATTCTAATGAAAAATGAAACTATTAACAACCGAAAAAGATGATTTTAATAAAGAGTTGTCAATATATGGATGTTTAAATGTTATAATTAGATAATATATGATATTATAATTATTTATTTTATTTTATTATATAATTATAATAAAAATAATTTTATTATACATGAGGTTATATATATTTAAAAGTAAGTCAATCTTAAGGTAAGATATTTGTGCTATAATCTCATTATTTATTGGGATTGTTTGTGATCATGTTTCCGATGATGAAATTTTATAAACTATATCTCAAGAGTCTGATTAATTTTATTTTCATAAGGTTATTTTAAAAAATTAATCCTTTTCCTTTCATTTTGATCTCTTTTTTAACTCAAGACACTAAAATAATGTTTTTATGGAAAACCAACTTATTTCCTTATTTTGTGGAAAATCATTTTTCTACCAAATCCATTATTTCTAAAAAATGAAGAATGTTTTATTATTATTATATGATTTTTTAAACATATTTTCAACCATGTTTTAATTTTTTAATAAATTGTTTAGAGGGAATATTTTTTTCATTATTTAAAGAAGGTACCTCTGACTTGTTACCCAAAATGTGAAAAGAATATTTGTTTTTACATTCATGGTATGGATGTGATTTCATAACATAATGATTATAATTTTATTTGATGATCCATTTTGAAATTTTACAAGATTATTTTTAAATAAAATTTTTTCCTTAATATTTGAGAAAGTATTTGATTTTAAATAAGTGATTATAAAGTGAAAAGGGAATTTTCTGCAAGAAATATTCAATAATATTTTATAGGAATTATTCATCTATGATATCATCCTTTGATGTTACTTATGATTGTATCGAGTTATGGTCCAGAGATACCATAATTATTATTTCTCTATATAGTTTAATGTTATGATGTTTAGGAACCCCATTTATTTTCCTCGGGTTATACTTTGATGAAATGTTGAAATTATTATGAAACCTATTTCATTTCCATTGATTATGATATATAATGAATGACTTATAATCATGGGGAACACAAGTTAATGGAATATTATTATGTGGTGGGTGTGATAAAAATTATATATCCCTCTAATGAATTAGGCAAGGATGTAAATCTCATGAGATAATTAGGATTAGAATGGGGAGTGAAATGAGTTCAGTAAGTGACTATATTATCTATGATATTATTAGGAGTGAAACTTGACTATGGATATGATAGAATTGATAGTGAAACCATTCCAAAATTATAGTCTTGGAAGTGTGCCTTTAATAATTAAATTATTTTCTATTATTTTTTTTCATGCCAAAAACTTTTGTTTTATGCCAATGTTATACACTCATGGATCACATTATTTAATTATTTGATGATTCATTTACTATGAACTATCAATATTTATGAAATGAATCAATATTATGATCTATAATATGTTGGATGTGGTTTTAAATGGTAACCTCATGTTCTCATACCCTTATGCCCATGTTATATTTTAGTTAATAATGATATCTCCCTTATTTACCCTTACTGAGTATCTGAGTTCACTGTTTCTTATGTTATCTTCCCCTAAGATTCGAATAAAGGTTTAAAGTATTACTAGACTAAAAAGTGTTCTAGTTATGAATAACATGGTGGGAGATGATATGTGTCTCTTATGAACCAGTATTTTATGTATCTCTGTTTCTAGGGATACTAAGCCTACACGATTCTAGAACGTTTCCTTATGTTATGTATTCAATATTCATATAGTAAGATGTAATATTTAGATATGAAAAATATGATTTGATATATTTTCACTTTCTCTAAACATTATCATGTAAGAAACACCATATAAGATTTGGTTTAAGATCCATAACCCTAAAGTAAGAGCCACCTTTGATCAAAACTATAAGACCTTACAATCCCATCAAATAAATATATCAAATGTGAGAATAAATTTTTATCATGAATCCTTAGGATAATTTTATCATTTATTAATCCTTTATTCACATCACATTATTACTCACCACACTAGGGGGATAATACATTTTACTATTTGTGTTTGGAATCTATATCATAAAACTAAGAGGTATCATTGGTAAAATTTGTTCAAATTAAATCCTCATCCACTCTATTTTAATTAAATTGAATAAATTAAAATATGAAATAATATATTTATAGAATTTATTCGGTAAAAAACAAATAATAGGAGGTTTAATAAATTCAAGTGTAATCCAAATCCACTTTCGATTCTTTGGAAAATGTGTAGGCACACTAATTAATGATGCACAATGTAACAACCCACATTTTTTAAATGATATTTATTTCTTGAGAAAATTTGTGTTATATTATAGTATAAAAAAATATATCTCTTTAATAATGAAATCATATTTATAGTGTATAATGGGAAATGTGACCATTGAGATTTGACTATTATATGATCGTTGTTCAAATATGTCCATTGGTTTATATGAGGGTTGGAAACAACACTCTTAGTGATAACATTAACATTATAATTCATGTTTATAAATATAAATTATAAAGGAAAATTAGTTAATAATGGAGAAGTGATGGCCTCAACTAGTAGTTCTACATAGTATGAAGCCTATTTTTTATAACATGGGAGGGATGTTGTATCACAAGGGTTCTCCCCTAACCAATCCCAATGCAATATTCAAAAAGTGAAGTTAGAACAAAATATACTATGGTAGAATTTAGAATTAGTGTAAATTATAACTCAGGCGATGTTAGTACATCCACCTTATGAATCTATCACCATCACACGCTTCAATATTAGGTCATGTGTGGGTTTTATAAGAAGTTATGTTTCTAGGAATTAGTTACTTAATGTTTAATTACTATATATAAATAATTTTTTTATTCCATCAATTCCATTTTTTATGAATATTTTTCTTAATAAAATATAGGTTTTATTATGATGGAATTTTTAAAAAGTATTTTTCAAAAAAAAATTATACATTCTAGAAAAGATATATAATATTATAATAAAATAAAATATTATAAATAATACTTAATTTAATGAAACATTATTTTAAAAACACTCTTATTTAAAAATAATTGATATAGTAATTTTTTTATGTCCTTGAAAATTTTTATGTGTCCGAAATTTTACTATACATTATCAACCCCATATTATTTTTTTTATCAATAATGATTTTTATTTTTAAAGGTTAAAAATATAATACTTAGATAATTATTTTGATAAAAAGAATGTAATTATTTTAAATTAGTACATTGAAATTATGTTAGGGTGAATCTATGAGAATTTTCTAAAATACATTATTTTTCCTTGAATAGTAAAAATAAAGTTTGATGTTTTTGAGATGTTTAATTAATTCATAATTATTTCATTATAATGTAATATCTAATTAACCCAAATACATAACCTAAATTTTTTTTTATATCAAGTATTTTAATACATTTTATTCTATTTCCAAGCCTATAATTTAGTTTCCAAGGTCTAAAATGGAAACTCTAACAATAAAAACATTATTTATCGTAAACCTTACTTTTCAATGAAAAAATAAGTAATATTAAATTATTATCATTTCTTTTGGGTCAAAATAACATAAAATATGTCCCAAATTTACAAAACCATTGTAAAAACCATGGGAAATCCCATTTTTATTTTTCAAAACCATGATTTCCAAGGCCAATGTTTGGAAATTTATAATAAAATCCTCAATTTTCCTTGAAATACACCCATTTATCCATTACCTTTAACTACCATTCCCTACTCTAAAAATATATAATAATTCTAACTCCCAATGAGTCACCCTATGTTTCATAAATCCCCCAAGGCTCCATTCCTCAATATTTAGAAGAAACTCTTTAAGGAAAGGGAGTTGTCCTTCTTTTCTCTTCGATTCAAGAAGCTCTTTTCATACATGTCTTCTAAATTTTAGGGTTTCTCTCTTATATTACCATTTTGATCATTATATTACTAAAACATTATGTTTTATTATTGGGATACCATTTTCACCTCTCATTTTACCCTTTTCTAAAACCACTTTTTATACCCTTTATGTTGCTAAATTTACTTCTATAAATTTCTCACTTATCGTCAATATATTATCTATTATTCTCTTTTTATGAATTAACAAAACTCTTAATTTTATATAGTTATTCAATTATATATGAATATGATTTATTTTATCTTTGTATTAACATGTATGAAACCAACATCACGTTTCCATGGGTTAAAAATGACATAGATCACGACTATTTTGAAACACCATGATTTTGATATGCACCCCATTTTTTTATTCTCCAAGGGTTATTTGTGAAATGTTTTATTATGATATATGTGGATCACATTAATTAATACATATGAAAGGTTAACATTTATATAAATCCTATGTATTTGTTAAATATTTTAATCACTATAGCTGACATATTTCAGATACCCTAGTAAATAACATTGGTAATTTTAATTTATGATACCTCAATGACAATCCTTGGTGATATTTTTAAGAATGCATCATTTAGATATTAAAGATGTATTTACATATTATGAATGATTTTATTTTTAAGATATGCCTCATGTTACCTTGATCACGCTATACTGATATTTCTTATGTTCTTATTGATATTCCTCAAGATCACATGTAAATTGTTTCCTTTGCCTTCCATTACTGGGCTTTATGCTCACCCTTTACATTGATGTATGTACCTAGGTTATGAGATGCATTAAATGTACTTAGTAATGACCAATTAAGAATCCTTTCAAGTGGGTTATAATAATGTTTTATGTTTTCATGTATTATGTACCTTATTTTCAACAAACTAAATATTAAAAGATCCTCTATTTGTACAATGTAATAAAAAGTTATATAATAATAAAAAGGGGGAGTTACATAGTTTATATAAAAGGATGGTTTAGTTATTTGTGGAAATTAGGATTTGAAAATTTTAGGAAGAACCCAGAAAATTTGAAATATAGGAAAACATCCTGTATTTTGATGAAGTATAAAGTAAGTGGTTTCCGAGAAAATAATCCTTGTCTGGATATGAACAAGTGGATGTGGCTCTAGAAAAGATGTATCTAGGGATAAAATCTAAAGACACCACTTTGAGATAGACATAAATTATAATTTTGGAATGAAAATATTCTCTAGTGTACTCATATTTTAGTACACCAAGGTAATATTTTTGGTTAATCACAAGATTTTTTTGAACCCTTATGAAGGATATATAGAAGATTTAATTATTATTAATGATTAAAATATTTATTTATGATGTTTTAAAACATAAAATTTTTACACGGTTCTTAATGAAAATATGTATCTCACTATGTTTTTTGTCCTTTAGAAAATATTAGGAAATAGAAGGAATTATTTAAGTGACCAGCACAATAGACCATGGACTAATGACCCTATAATGGAATCTAGAATAGAAAAAATCACATTAATGATGAATTAAATAACTCAAGTTATAAATAATAACATGAATCATGATGAGATACTAGATTCACATAGAAAGGAAAAATGATCCATTTAGTCCTTTAAGAATCAACAACCATCTTTTTTAGTGGATCTATGGACCCAGTGGCTATTGAACAATGGATAAGCTCTATAGAAAATATAATTTTTTTACTCCATTTTATATAACAAGATAAAGTCACCCTGATTTATTACTGCTAAGAGGGATAATACAATCAATGGTGGAAATAGTTTAGAAACAAGAATCCAATAAGGGAGTCAGATGTTATTGAGTAGGGAGAGTTCAGTGGATCCTTTTTTAATTAATATTTTCCATGTTCAATGAGAATGAAAACTTCATAGTTCCTAGAGCTAGATTAGAAGGGAAAAATTTTTTTGGGAAGCTATGTGATTGACATTACAATAATTTCTCATTACTCCTCTATATTTTTTTATAGATCCTAGTAAAAATTTTGATAGATTATTCTATGGACTAAGACCCCATCTATGAATGAATCTAGAAAATAGAGACCATAAAAGCTATTAGGAGATTGTGAAAGGTTCTATAAAGGTTGAACTAGAGTTTAGAGAGACATAGTGTCCACATAAATCGAATTAAAATAAGATATATTTGGATCCAAACGTAGTGAGGAATGTTGGTCATAGGAGAGGAGGAAGGAAAGTGAAACTTCCCACATGAAAAGAATGTGGGAATAAGCATTCAGGGAACTGCTTACTCTGGAGTGGAAAATGTTAAAAGTGTGGAAGAGATGTCCATGTAGATAAGAACTTTTTTATTGAGTTGAAGCCTCAAATTAGCAACATAAATGGGAAAGGGATGATGGTGCAAGCCCATCCTGAATCCCAATGATTCAGGTGTGTAAAGCTTGGGAACTTTTCCAATAACATTACAAATCAAAAAGAAATAGAGGGTAATCAAAATAAACCTCAAAATAGGCTGAGGGAGAAAATTTGGGTTTTTTATATCACAAAGGCTGATGTATAGTCTCCAAATTATGTTTTGGTAAGTACACTCATTGTCCTCTCAAAACTAGCAAGTATATTGTTTGATTCTGGTTCTTTGTATTCCTTTATTTCATATATGTTTTTGAAGAATAAAGAATATACCACAGAGATACTTAGTGTAGATTTAATAGCCAAAACTCCTAGAGGTATTATCTAAGAATCAATAATGTATAGAAACAATATTTTTGACTTTGGCGGAAACAATATCATAAAAAATGCAGTAGTCATTCCCAATCTATAATTTGATGCTATACTAAGTATGGACTAGATCGCAAAGTGTAATGCTAAGATCAACTCCAAAAGTAAGGGAATCTTAGTGGTCTTGAATGGACAACCTAAATTTATTTTCAAAGAAGATATATCATGACCTGATCTTTTTATATAATCTCCACACATTTCCTTCTTTGTAGAGATGAAAAGTGAAAAGGAAAAAGGAAAGGAAAATTATAATAATAGAAAATTCTCCAGTTTTTCATGAATATAATGACATATTTCCTATGGATTTAACAGCACCTCCCCCATAAAGAGAGGTACAGTTCTCTATTTAACTCATACCAAGATCCAAAATGATATTAAAGATTCCATATAGAATGGAAAATGTGGAGATAGAGGAATTAAAGAAATAAATTCATGATCATTTAGGGATGGTATTTATCAAACAATGTATGTCTCATTGCTGACCACCCGTTCTCTTTGTGAAGAATGGTGGATCAATGTATCTATACATTGATTATAGATAATGTAACAGGATCACAATGAAGAACATATACCCTTTTCCAATGATTGATGATTTATTTGACCATCTTCATGGGGATCGGTTCTTCTCCGTGATTTATCTTGGATTCTGTTATCATCAGTTTAGTTTAAATAAAGAAAATATTCCAAATATTATATTTTGATAAATATATGGTCATTATTAGTTTGTTTTTATTCCCATCATCTTGACTAAGGGTCCAACAATTTTTATGGATTTTATTAATATAGTCTCTAAGGACTACCATGATAAATTTTTGGTAGTTTATATGGACCATATTATGATATATTCCAAAATTCATTAGGATCTTGAGGATTTCTATGTGTTATGTTGAAAACTATGAAGAAAGAGATTATATTTAAAAAATTAAGAAAATGTGAAATTTGGTTACAAGAAGTTTATTTATTGGGGAACATTGTAACCAATGAAGGAAAATCAATTGACCATGCAAAGAAAAAGGTTGTAGAGGATTGAACTCATCCTACAAAAGTAACTGAGAATCATTAATTCCTTGGTTTAATAAGATATTGTGAAAATATTTTCACCAATTTCTAATCCACTAACCATGTTAACTCCAAAATGTTATAATTTCATGTGGAATAATAAGGGTGAAGAATGTTTACAAGAACTAAAGAATATATTGGTTACTGCACATTTGTTAACTAAACCCTCTATCAGCAAAGGATTTTTTATTTTTAGTGATGCATATCTGAAGGTGATTACGTACATCCACATGATAAATGAAAAGGTGATTGCTTATTCATCTTGATAGTTAAAGCCACATGAGATGAATTATCTTACACATGAACTGAATCTATATGTGGTTATTTTTTCTCTGAAGATATGGATTTACTATCATTATGGTGTGAAATTTTATATGTAGAAAAACCACCCATGTTATATGTATATTTTCACATAGAAGAAATTTATCATGATAAGTAAGACATGGATGGAACTACTTAGATACTATGACTGTCAATTAATTATCTTACCAAAAGAGAAAACAAAGTTGTTGATGCATTAAGTAGGAAATAACCAATTGTTTTGGGAATGATGAGGATACAAATAGATCCATTGATCAAGGATGTAGTATGGTTGGACATGGGAATAATGAGGGAAGGGACATCCTCAATCATGTCCCAATTTATTTCTCATCCAACATTACTAGAGAAGATCAAGAAATCTCAATGATAATATCCTTTATTAAAAAATAAGATATAGGCTATAATGATTGGGAAGTTTTCTGAGTACAATATTGATCTAGAAGGTGTACTGAAATTTTATACAAGATTATGTGTTCCATCTATTTCAGAGATAAATAAAGACTAGATCGATGAGTCTCTTAGCTCTATATTATCTATACATATTCTTAGCACAAAAATTTATAGGGACATTAATGGTTATTATTGGTGGGATAACATGAAAATGGTGATTTCTAGATATAATACAAGTTTCATTGTTTGTCAACAAGTGAAGGTGGAGCTACAACTCCTAAAAGTGGTATTACAACATCTACCCATAACAACATGGATGCAGGACAATGTCACTATAGATTTTGTAACTTTTCTCCCAAGAAAATGCAATGTAAACAATGACATATGGGGTATAGTAGACCGACTCACCAAGAATTCCAATTTTATTACTATTCATGAAAATTTATCTCTTGAAAATCTTACCAAGATTTATATAAAGGAAGTGATAAGTTCACATGGGCTGCCATTTTTTATCCTTTATGATAATGATCCAAGGTTCTTTTATAAAATTTATACAAGTATTCAACATTCTATAAATATTTAATTGAACTTCAATACAACCTATCACCCCCTAACTATGGTCCAATACTAAATAAATATTCAGACACTCGAGGACATTATGAGAACATTCTCTATGGAATTTAAAGGTGGATGGGATTAACACCTCCCATTAGTTGAGTTTTAATGAAATAATAACTTCCACTCGAGTATCGAAATGGAACCCTATGAATCTCTATATGGGAAGATATTTTGAACACTTAATTTTTGGGATGATGTTTGTGAGAGAAAGATATTTGGGAGTGATCTAGTATAATATATGACAAAAAATGTTCATGCTATCCAATAACATATAAATGCTGCTCAGAGTTGATAGAAGATCTATGCTAACAATCATCAGAGGGACCTAGAGTTTGATGTTGGTGGAAAAGTTTTCCTTTGAATATCACCATGGAAGAGATTCATTTTATTTGGGAAGAAAGGGAAGCTTATTCACAGGTACATTTTTCCATATTAAATCCTTGATCAGATTGGAGTAGTGGCCAATCATCTTGAACTTCCACCAAATATAACTCAAGTTGATGATTTATTCCGCGTTTCTATCTTGAGAAGTACATACCTCATCCCTCACATCTTCTGATCTAGAGGTGGTATAACTAGAACATTACCTACCTTATGAGGAGAATCCGAAAGAGATCTTGGACCGTCGAGACAAGGTTATATTCAACAATTCTACCCACCTCATCAATGTGTTGTGTGGGAACCATATATATGAAGAAGAAACGTGGGAACCAAAGGAGACAATGAGACATAATTACCGACACCTTTTTCTCAACAGAGATAATGGTTTGATATTTTAAGGATGAAATTTATTAAGGACGAAGAATGTAATGACCCAAAATTTTAAATGATTTTTTGATATGATTTGTGTTATATTATATTAAACAAAAAAATATATTTATTTAATAATTAAGTTGTATTTATATAGAATTAATTGAAATGAGACCATCATGATTTGATTGTTATATAATCATTGGTCAAATATGACCATTGGCCGATATGAACATTGGAAACTATACTCATGGTAATAATTTTAACATTTTAATTAATTTTTATAATTATAAATGACAAATGAAAATTAATGAATAACAGAGAATCAATGGCCTCCACCAGTATAATAATGTTGTATGAAGCCCATTTGTTAGATCAAGGGTGGGAGATATCAGCAATAGGGTCCACCCTTGACCAATCTCATGTGGAGCTTCAATAAGGGAATCTATATTGAAATATATTATGTGAGAAGTTCAAGTTAGTGGAAATTACCACTCAAGCGATGTTAGTCATGTTGTCATATGAATTTATCACCTTTACACACCTTACCCATAACTCATAAATAGATGTTATATGGTGTTAAATGTCCTGGAATTAGTTACTTAAAGTGTAATTCCAATGTATAAATAAAATTATTATTCCAACAATTCCATTTTTAAGAATATTTTTTCTTAATAAAATATTGATTTTTTGAAATGATATTTGATAAATTGATTTTTTTACACATATTTTATATTACAGAAAAGATATAAATTTTAGTAATAAACAAATATATTATGAATAATACTTATTTTAATTAAATTTTATGTTAAAAACACTATTAATTAAATATAAATTATAAAATAATTTTATTATGACCTTGAAATTTTTTAAGTGTGAGAAATTGGACTATGGATTATCAACCTTCTAATTTTTTAATTAATATAGATTTTAATATTTAAAAGTTTAAATTCTCACACTTATAGAATTATTATGATAAAATGATCCTCATTTTTTCATTCATAACATCAAAATAATGTTAGGTTTAATTTATTAAAATTTTCTAAAATACTTTATTTTTTTGTCAATAGTAAAAATATAGTTTGTGGTTTTCGACATGTTTAATGATTTTATAATTATGTCATAATGATATAATAACTAATTAACCACAATAAACGACCTAAAATATGTTATTTTATTAGTATAATTTATTTTAATAGATTTTAGTCAATTTCCAAAACTATAATTTACCTTCCAAAGTCTATAACGGAAAATTTGTCATTAAAAAAAATATTTTCTGGAAGCCTTACTTTTTCATGTCAAAAGAAGTAATATAAAATTATTATAATCTCTTTTTCAGTTATAATAACTTAATATATGTCCTAAATGTCTAAAAACATGGTAAAAAACCTTGGGCAAGCACATGGTATTGCATTCTCTGCAACCTAAATTTCCAAGGTATATATTTGGAAATTAATAAAAAAAATCCTCCACTTTTTCTATAAACACCCACCCATTTATCCATTTCTTTAACTCCAAATCCATAATCTATGAATTTATGGTATTTTTACCTCCAAATTAGTTCCCCAAGGTGTCCTCAGTGTTGCAAGTCTCCATTGCTCATGATTTTGGACAACTCTTCAAGGAAATGGAATTATCCTTCTTTTTTGTTTGATTCAAGAACCACATTTAATATATATATATATATATATATCTAATAAATGTCATAATTACTATCTTTTATTACCCTTTTTATTATAGCCTTACATCCAAATTATGTTTTATCAATGATATAACTTTCTTCTTTATCATTTTACCGTATTCTAAAACTATGTTTTATACCAATTATGTTGTGAAATTTTCATCTAAATATTTATCTCTTCTCCCTATGAAAAACTATTTTATTTTATTTATGTGTATACCCTAAACTCTTTCAATTCTAGGGTTATTCACCTAGATTTAGAAATTATTTATTTTATTCTCTTATTGACATTAATGAAACACACATTCCATTTCTTTGTGGTAAAAATTATAGAATGATCATTTCTTTATGCACTTTTGAAATGTCATGATTTTGATATGAAACCCATTTTTTATTCTCCAGGGGTTATTGATGAAATTTTTTTATTATGGTCAATGTGGCTCACATTAATTAATAAATATGAAGGTAATTCCTTTAAATCACTCCCATTAATTGGGTAATGAATTTAATATCTAGATATTAGATGTTTTACAATACCTTAGTTAATTACCTTAGTAATTTTCATTTATGAAACCTCAGTAACAAACCTTGGTGATATACTTATGAATGTATCATTTAATTGTTGTAACTGCATTTCCATGTCATAAATCATTTTCTTTTTATGATATTCCACATGTTCTATTTCTCATTATATAATGATATCTCTCATGTAATTATTGATATTCCTTAAGATCACATGTAAATAATTTCCCTTTCCTTCCCTTACTAGGCCTTGTGCTCACCATTTACTTGGATGTATGTCCCTAGGTTATGATATGCGCTAAATTTACTTACAATAAACCAAAGAAAAATATTTTCAATTGTATTAGAATACAATTTTAATTTTTTATGTACTATGTACCATATTTCCATAAAACTAATCTTTAAAAGATCCTTTTTTGTATAATGGAATGGAAAGCTATGTAATTAAAAGGAATGATTCCATACATAAAGCCCATACAAAAAATACATAGACCTATAAATATTTTATCCAAGATCATTTGGTCAAATAGATTGATGAAAATGTTGGATCAATTTATTGTTCTTTATATATACCTAGCCGGTTAATTTGAAAAGGGAAACATGAATACTAATATAGGTTATTTGTACCCCTATGGAATAATCCCTTTTAATAAAACATAATTTATGACTTAAATATCCTTGAGTTTTTAAAATCTACCATCTTGGAATGGACCAAACAAAATTTTTGGTGATAGTGTGTGTACACATGACTTTCTAATATTTGTTTATATACCCACTACATGGAGGGAACCATATTCTATATTTATCAAACTAGATCAAAATTAGTTTATGATGATAATTTAAGAATACATTGTAATGAATTAGGAATTGAACTGTAAGACTTTGGAATATTCCAGAGAATATTTCCAAAGTTGGGGGTTGAGTCAGTGTGAAAATATGGGGCCCAGGGAGCATCGGTGCAACGATATTAAAAATATTAAATATATTTTTTCGAGAACACATTGTTTCACTTTGAACATAACTAAATCTTGTTCAAAGTCTCGAATCACATTTCGGAGACCACTGTTGAGTTTGAAATGTTGTGTTTACCCTAGGCACAACATATGGTTGTCCATGTTGGGAGTTTCGATCAGGGGCCATTTTGGTAACATGGCATGAAAGGGGAATTAATTAGTTTAATTAAATTAAAATGAATTCATTATCCCTCTAACCCTTAGATGCGTCATAAACCAAGGATAAGAAACTCCTCCTCTACTCCCTCTTATCATATTCTGTGAACAATGAAACCAACATAAAATGTAAGAATAAAGGCGTTTTTGATCTCTATTTCTGACATATATTTCCATCAGATCGAGGATCAATATGATCTGGGTGTCATTCTTCATCCAAATATTCAAAGCTTCACTAGTGAGGTAGGAGGATTTGAGTTTTGGCCCTGATACCTTTTGTTACATATTGTTTTATGGTTTTATATCCCAAATACAATTACTATTAATCCCTGCTAGATAGATCTGTTATTTTTGGTAATGTTGACTGGAATTGTCATCTACATAGAATATAGTTTAATTAAACACACATTGTAGATCTTACAGTTTAGGGAAGATGAAAATTTGGGACTACACGTCGTGTATCTGGGGATAAGGCATGTATTTCACTAATCCATGTGACTATGGGGCATGGCTTGGGTTAGTCCCGTGAAAGAACATGGTTGTATACTAACACACAAACAATAAATATGGACACATGGTCTGATATATAGACATGGGAAAACTACACTGGAAGGTGGTCGTTTAGCATGAACACACTGTGTAGTATGGGATGCACGACATGTAAGGGACATGGTTTTCCGGTCCATGTAGAATGGAAACACAGCCAGAGGCTAACTGATAAGGGACATAGTGTGTACCTGTTCTACACACTGTATACCCCTACATAGGTTGCAAATCCATAGAGACAGGATACACGACCAAGTGCTCGGGTGAGCTCCCATTTCGTGTGTGCCCAAGTACACGTTGTGTACTACTAGGAGATCCTCTAGAGATTATCCACATTCTATATCTTATTATCTGGGATTTGGATTCATTCTTTTGAGTAGCCAATACTATGTTTTTCCACATAAAATGTGATAGTGTCCTCCATTATGGATTATGAGATACAATGTGGCATTAATCAAGCATGACGCCTGTGAAGCTATACTGATCTGATGTCGAAGATTGGTTTTGTGCACATAGAGAGACCCCGGGACTGGTACTCCCCTCATGGGACTTGGGTGCATGTATTCTGTACCTCTATTATTTGGTAGAGATGGGACTACACAGGTCGTGGGTGTGGGTTCATTACCTTTGGTTAGTTTCTTTCGGGGGTGTTACTCCCTAGATAGAATAGGGTGTGGGTTTCCCTATGATGTTCATAAAGATGGAAAATACTACCCAATTGAACCATGGAATGGGTCCTCTATATATGACATATAGGATGATTCATTACTCCCCTACCATGTTAAGGTGTGTGTTTTCTATTCTAGTAGTTGACCATCCCCTATCGTTCTGGGGTTCAGGTGCTCTATAAGTGTTGTTCCGGTAGTGTCGGTACTCCCCTACCATGTTAGGGTGTGGGTCCTCTAGATTGGGGTTGGTACTCCCCTATCATATCAGGGTGAGGGTCCCATATAGTGAACAATCTGGAAGATTCTGCAGTCCTCTATCCTACCAAGGTGGGGGTCCTCTAGCCACTTAGTGGTACTCCCCAATACTGTTAGGGTGTAGGTCCTCGATCTATGGAGTGATACTACCCTATCATATAAGTGTGTGGCTACTCCATTGTTCTATTAGTAATTCCCTATTAGATCAGGGCATAATTACTTACTTATTTATTTGTAGTCCCTTGTATCTGAGTATCAATGGGGAGTGGGTCTTCCATTTGAGTTGGATCTCCCTTGACTGTGGGATACTGTTATGAGGATAGGGTCCCTCCACTTTATGTGAATGATATGTAGATAGGAGTTAGTTATCTCTCAATGGAATGAGGTGCGAACCACTCTATATAGTAATGATAGAGGTTTCATTGGATAGTTAGGAGAAGTACTCCCTTGATCGTAGGGAATTGGAGAGGTTTGGGTCCAAATGTTCTCTATTTTTAGAGAGGATTGACATGGTGCATAGTTTGAAGTAGTTCTCCCTCAATTGTGTGTTGTGGTGAGCGGTGTACATCTTCACTTGGGTTTCTTTAGTTTCTATTGGGTTCAAGTTAACAATGACTGGACCTCTGATGTTGGGCACTAGGGATGGACCTAGTATGATGTTCCCAATGGATCATATTCTCTCAAAGATACCATTGTGAATGGTAGAGTTGTTCCCAATGAAGTGAATCACTCAGACGGATGCCATATGAGATGACTGAGCTCATGGAGTGTGTTCTCTTATATTTAGGTAATGGTTAGAGCCTATGAAGACAATCATGTTGCAGACTATGAGGTTGGAACCTCAGGAGACATAGTGTTTGAGATTAATATATCTTGGTGATTTTTAGAAGTCCTTGTGGTGTTGTCATATGTCAGGGTTGACACCCCTTGTAGACCAATATGTATTGTCATGTATAATTGAGGATGGTTCGAGATATAATTTCTCTCTTTATTGGTATTTGCTCTAGATAGGTCAATCATACTATTTAATTTTAGTTTATACATTTTTCTTTTTGGGTTTTGGGGATCCAAATGAGTATTTTTATACTCACCCCTACATGAGATTTTCATGCACATGTTTTTTGTCTTGTGCATACCACAACCCTTTTAAGGGAGTCCATGGGGGACCTGAGGCTGACTGAGCTTAGTGAGATAGACTGACCAAGTTGTTTACCGGAGCTAGGATAAAGAACATTCTGATAGTTTCAGTTGACAACAATCCCCTACTTATGAGCAGGTTGAATGCTTTTATAGTTTTATTTGGTGTGTGTTGTTTTTTCCTACCTTTTCTTTCAGTACTTCTATTGTGCTCTGGTTTTGGGATTTAGTTGTATGCATGCATTACTTGTTTTTGGTTTTTACATATCATCATTTTGTGATTTTGGAGATGTGAGTGTACATAAATTTACATAGGTAATGCCTCTTATATTAGTGATATAACTACTCAGGGCTAGTCACCATTACCTGGCCTATTAGATGCGGGGTTGGGGAGTTGTGGCCCAAGACCCATTGGGTCGGGTCGTGATATAATTGTGTCAAAGATGGTCAGTTCCAGATTGGGAGCATTGATTCATGGGCTTCGTTTGGGTTTTTATAGAAATAGTGTTAGGATGTTTTGAGTTTGGATATCTAGCAAGCGGTTCTAGTGTTGGTGTTTTGTCTGACATATCCATTCACTAGGATTCTAATAACCTGTTTTTTTGACTTGGTACATTACGATATTTTTTGATGAAAAATAAATGGTACATGATTCATATAGGGCTGTGTTTTGTTTTTTCGTATCCCTCTTGAGTCAACTCCCCATATATAATCTTTAAATGTGGTACATCATGATTCTATTTTATGATTTCACCATGAAGATAGGTAGACATGATTCCATGGTGTGATTGTTATGAAAATCCACCCCATGATGAGGCTTCAATGCAGGGCACTGAATCTGAGGTGTTACCACCAGGTGGTCTATCGGTGGTGACACCACCAATTGAGAAGTAGGTTTTACTGATAATATAGGCCCATGATGTGTTTAGGTAGAGTACTCTACATGAGTTTTAGAGGAAGTGACCTATGAGGTATCAAAGTGATCAAAACCCCTAGGTAGTAGATGACTGATCGAGGCAGTCACGCGAGTTTTACGCTTAATTAGTACACCTCCCAATAAGATGGTGGTCCTAGCGGCAAGACTTCTTCAGGTTTCAGTTGGGAGATGGTGGAGTTTGGGGATATAGTCTCATGATGAGGCGAATCTCACTTAGTTGGAGTTACAGTTAATCTTCATGGAGGATTTCTACCCATACATGTTGTGATCATTACATATCCAGGATCTTCTACAGCTTCGACATGGTAGCATGTTAGAGGAGGATTTTTTGGAAAGCTTCATAGACTTATCATGAAAATCCTTTGATATGGTTTGGGATACATTATTCATAGAATGGACCTTATAGTAGGGCTTTTTTGGGAGATCAGGGTTTCTATGATTCTGATGTGTATTCCCACCTATATTGGAGAGACCAAGAGATCTATGGTGGTGTTAATTTTCTTGGCTGAGGTACATATGGATGTGACTAGCATTAGTGGTCATGAGGTTGAGATGTCTTCAGGATCTGGAAGATGACATGTTACAAGATCCCAACATAGGAGTCATACCCATTCCTAGACACAGATGCATGGGTTTTAGTGGAGGACCTACATTGAGGATCAGGTTAACCGCATGAGAGTTGATCTTAGGCTTGCGATGACTGGCGGTATCTCACTATAGATTGCTCGACCCCTTGTGTTTCTGAGAGGGATTCAAATTACGGCCTTCCTTGGAAGATGAAATGCTTCGAGTATAGATTTCCATGAGGTGGCAGATGAGGCAGTGGAGCTGGGAGAGCAGAAGGATGTGGCATGTAGTTGGGGGTGTTTCTACTACAACCCCCAATTGGTCCACAATTAGCTCAGGGAGTTGGATGATGTGGGTGAGGAGAGCTACATTCCATAGAGGCCTTTGAACCAAAATCTCCAAGTATGAATAGAGGTATTCCTTATGTCATTTCCACATTCTATAGTAGAAATTGTTAGACACTTTTATGGGTACCCTTTTCTTTCTTCTTCTTGGTCGAGGTTTACCTAGAGTGACACATGGATTTGGTAAATCCTTATGTTATTAGTTGTGATAGATGGCCCAGTACGACCAAGTGTGTGTTTGGGAAGACCTTTGTTTTCGATTAGTTCCATCAATTTTATGTTATTATATTTTTATGTGACACACTCTATGAGGATGTGGTGTTGTTTGATGTAGATTTTCACTCACAAAGAATAAAGATGCTTTCCCCACTGAGGTACATTTTTCTGATGCGGCCAAAATTATGTAGGTGAGTTAGTGCCGCCCAAAGTGTATAATATTGTGGTGTGGATGATGAGTTCCTTATACCTCCATGTTCATTTTTAGGTTGTGAGATGGAGTTTCAGAGTAAGTCCTAGACTTTCCAGTGGATTTTCTCTACTCGACTTCTTTAGCATGGCAGCCCTAGGAAAGGAAGATACTTTCTTAGAATTGTTCTGTAGTAGTAGAGTTAGACCCTATGATGTTTTTAGAGTGTGTATTGATTTCCTACCATCCATACTCATCTAGGATTCCACTAGTGGGTGTGGTAGTGTTTCTGTTTTGGAAAGTTGTGTTGTAGTTGGACGTTTTTACATGATGGTCCTAGTAAGACCCATTGTTTACTAAGTGGAAGCCCTATTTTGTTTTTGAATACCCTCATGTGTTCAGCATCAAAATTTAACACAAAAATTAATGATTATTCTATTGTAATGTCCATCTAGGGGTGGATGTGAATAGTTGGTTTCTATTAGTATCTCCTTCAGATTAGCAAGGTGGTGTATCGCAAGACCCCCTACCTACAGATGGACAATGGTGCTTGCTGCTTTCCCACCTGTCACAGCTAAGGAAACATGTTTCTATTTGTTTCATGATGTTATCTTGGTAGAAGCTAGACATACTAGTGGGTTTATCATGGTGGTTACTCTATATGTGTGCTTGTAAGTAGCACGAGAACCCTTTGTGATCTCACTAGCATAGGAGTCCATTGGGGAGCTTGGTTTCTTCCATTGTGCATAGGTTTTTTCTTTTGGGGGATGAAAAAACCTAAGTTGGGGATAATGTAATGACTCTAGTTTTTAACTAAAATATTTTGGAATATTCTAAAAAATATTTCCAAAGCTATCCACTGTGTCGGTGTGGAAATATGGGGCCCATAGAGCCTCAGTGTTGTGATATTAAAAATATTAAATACATTTTTTCGCTGGCAAATATTTTCTCTTGGAACATAAATTACTCTTGTTCAGAGTCTCAGATCAGATTTTGGAGACCACGTTTGAGTGTGGAACATCTTGTTTAACCTAGGTGAAACCTAAGGTCATATGCATTGGGATTTTAGACCATGGGCCATTTTGGTGATGTGGAATGAAAGGGGAATTAATTGGTTTAATTAATGTAAAACCAATTTCTTCTCTCCCTACCCTTAGATGTGCCACACAACAATGTGGAGTAAGTCCTCCTTTCCTCCCTCTTCTCCTATTTGGTGACCAATGAAACTGATTCCAAATCAAAGAAGGAAGGAGTTTTTGATCTCTATTTTAGACACATATCATTATCAAATTGAGGAGCAGCATGATCTATGTGTCATTAATCATCCAAAGCTCTGACATTTCTTCAGCAATGTAGGTGGATTTGGGTTTTGGTCCCGATGCATTTTTAATGCAGTTTTTAAGGTTATAGAGACTAAATATAATTAATAACGATCCCTTCTATATAGATCTGTGAGTTTTTGGGAATAACAGGATGAATCAGTGCATTTTGTAGGTAATTCTTGACTGGAATTATTATCTACATTGATTTATAGTTCAATTACACAGACCATGTATCTCTTCCAATTTAGGGAAGATGAACTTTTAGGACTACATGTTGTGTATAGGGGAAAAATCCATGTAGTTCCCTAAACAGTTTGACCATGGGACATTCCATGGGTTATTATTGTAAAAACACATGTTTCTGCAATAAAACACAACCAAGATACATAGATAAGATTTCTAGTACATGAACCAGGGAGAACTACACTAGCAAGTGTCCATTTAGCCTGAACACATCGTGTAGTATATGATACATGGAGTGTAAAGGACATGGTTAAATAGTCCATGTAGAATGGGAAACATGGACAAGGGATAAGTAATGAAGGACACAATGCATACCTATTCTATATATCGTGTACCCCTACGTGGGTTGAAAATCCATGTAGACAGGATACACTACAAGGTGTTCGGGAGGGCTTACACTCTATTTGTTCCCTAGTGCACACCGTGTAATCCTAGGATATACTCCTAGGATCGTTCTCCTTCTGTGACTTCCTTTACAAGATCTAAATTCAGTCATTTGAGTTTCCTATCCAAGGTTTATTTCATGTAAAATGTTATGATGACCTCTATTATGGCTTTTAGGATACATGGAGGCATAAATCAAACAAGATGCTTGTGAAGATGTATTGAGACGATGTTAGTATTGGTGTGGTATGTCTAGAGAGATGTCGGGATTTGTACTCATCAGATAGATTAGGGAATGGGTTTACATTACCTCATTTCTTTGGTAGAGATGGGATTCCCCACATCATGGGTGCAGGTTCGTTACCTTTGGGTAGTTTCCTATGGGGGCATTAATCCCCTTATGGAATAGGGTGTAGTTTTCCCCTTGATGTCTATCATGATGGATAGTAATTACCTATTTTAATAGGGCTCAGGTACTGTATATATGATTTATAGGTAGATTCAATACTTCTCTACCATGTTAGGGAATGTGTCTTCTATCCTAGTGGTCATTACTACCCTATCATTCCAGGGTAGGGGTCCTCCATACATGTTGTTCTGTTAGAGTCATTACTCCCCTACATGTCAGGAAGTGGGTACTCAAGCCTGGGATCAGTACACCCCTATCATATCAAGGTTTGGGTACCCCATAATGAAAAATATGGTAGAATCAGTTCTCCCCTTTCATACCAAGGTGTGGGTCCTCTAGCCACTTATTAGTACTCCCTTACCGAGTTTGGGTTTCGGGTCCTTGATCCATGGAGTGGTTCTCCCTTTTCATATCATGGTTAGGGTCCTCCATTATCTCAGTAGTACTACCCTATTGGATCAGGGTTTGGGTCCTCACTTATAGAGTAATATTCCCCCCATATCTGAGTTGTAGTAGAGAGAGGGTCCTCTATTGGAGTTGGAGCTTCCTCGACTATCGGATACAGTTACTTGGAGTAGGCCCCTACACTTGATTTGAATGATACCTAGATAAGAGTTTGTACCCCCTCGACAGAGTGAGGTGTGGGCCACTACATACAAGACTAAGAGAGGTTTTGTGTGTTAGTTAGGATCGGTACTCCCATGATTGTAGGGAAGTGTTGAGGTATGGTTCCCTTAATTATTTATTACTAGAGAGGATGAACATGGTGAGATGTCTGGGGTAGTGCTCCCTCAGTTATGTGTAGTGATGAGGTACGACCTCGTCACTTGTATTTCTTTTGTTTATAATCATTAAAGGTAACGATGATATGAACTATGGTGTTGGGCACTAGAGATATACCTAATAAGATGTTCTTGATGGAACTCATTCTCTAATATGTACCATTAGGAATGGTAGTGTTGTTCCCAATGGATTTAATCTCTTGTATGGGTGATATCTGGGATAGCGGAGCACATGGAGTGTGTCCTCTTGGTTTTCTGTTATAGTTAGAGTCTACGAAGAGAATCCTATTATTATCCATGAGGTTGGAACATCATGATACTTAGTGTTTAAGACGGGTATATCTAAGTGATTTCTGGGAGTCCTTATGGGTTTTCCATATGTCGGGGGTAAAACCCCTTGTAGATAAAGATAAAATGTGATGTACAACTGAGGATGGTTTGATATAGATTTTCTCTATCGATTGGGTTTTCTTCTAGATAGGTCGAGAAGATAGTTTCCTATTTGTTTCTCCCTTTTTCTTTTGACGTTTTGGGGGTGCCTCTGGAATATTTTTAAACTCACCCATACAAGGTATTTTACCACACATGTTTTGTGTCTTGTGAAGACCACATGCCTTTTGATGGAGTCTGGAGGGGGCCTAAGGTAGGCAGAGCATAGTGAGCTAGACCGACTGAAGTGTTTATCGAATTTGGGTTGAGGAGCATTCTGGTAGTTGAAATTGACAATGATACCCTCCTTCTGAGTAAGTTCGATACTTTTATAGTTTTCTTTTGTGGGCATTGTTTTTTCCTTCCTTTAGTTTTAATACTTCTATTGTACTCTAGTTGTGGGATTTAGATTTATGCATGTATTGAAGTCTTTTGATTTTTTTATTTTAGAATTTTGTGAGTTTGTAGATGTTTGCATTAATATGGTATAAAGGAAATTCCCCCCATGTTAGTGATATGCCTACTCAACTATTGTTACCATCCACTAGTCTATTAGAGGTGGGATTGTGGAGTTACAGCCCAAACCCCATAAGGTTAGGTTGTGACATGGATGACTTTCCAATACCCATCCAAGTAAACACATTCAGAAGGATATTGGATTTATGCATATTATTTATATGGAAATGTTGGTTTACAATGAAGGTATAAGCACATTTGACCGACCAATACCCATATTTTTTCATATTTTTTATGGATTATCAAACTCCCACACCATTTCCACTCCCATGGATGAAGTGTATTTTAATAAATGTTTTTTTAAAACTAATAAAGCTTTTATGTTTAGAAGGACTCACCTGTTTTGAATGTTTATTCCTATGTAATTTTTTATTTATTATTTCAAATTCGTGTTTATGATTATGAAGTATAACTTTAAAATAAATTAAAATGTCAATGTATTCCTTCATTTTGAATTATAAAATTTTTGGAACCTACTTAAATAAAAAAATGAGTTAGTTTTTTATGCTATATAGGTGGAACATTCATAAATAAAAACATTTTTTTGAAGAAATGTACAAGTACCATTTGATGAGGATAATAGCTAGTCCACTATACCATTTAAATTATCCAACTATTTGCAAGAAGTGTCAATTTATGAATAAAAAAACATATATTTGGAATTTTTGATTCTTCTTGGCTCTATAATGGGTCTATCCCTATGGTTAGTTATTACAAATATTAATAGTTCATTTGTTACTTTGCTGTTTCCCATGTAGTCTCTTCTATTTCATCTACTTTTGTAGTTTTATTTGTTCAATATTAGATATTTTGTTAACGATCTAGACTAAAATTAAATATTCTTCCTCTCACTATTAGCTTTGGATATAAAAATTTTTTCTCCCAGATTTCATTAAAATGACTTAGAACATTAGAATTATTGAGCTTGGAGCATTATTCTTCTTTTCTATTTATGAACAATTGAAATTTCTCCGGGAACCATATAGAGCTCTTAATATTTTAAGTCACATGCACCTCGATTTTTGAGTAGTTTTTTGGACATGACCCATGTTTCCCCTTATCTCCTCTAGAGAAGTATTTATAAAACATCAACATACTAGTATTAATTCCTTATTACTAGATGGTTAGTAGTGGCTTTTGGGTAAAAATATACCTTTCCTTTTGGAATTAGTTCATAAGTAAAAAATAGATTAATTATTAAGGTATTCCTTTCAATGATAATATCATCTAAGATATTAACTTGTATGTCAACATTGGTCCACTCTAAAGAAACACAAAGGAGATATTGAGAATCTCCATTACTCCTATTTTGATTAAAATGATAAATTTCATCATCATGGTCAAGGGGTATTTATTGGGGGAAATAACATCTACTATATTTAAAGGATTTTAAAATCCCCAAGAAACCTTACTTACCAAATAGGATCATTGTTGCATCTTACCATAGTGGTTAGATTAAATCGTCAGGTCTAAGTTGTGTAAATATTGTCGACAGACAGGATATTGCTTAGAAAAAATCAATATCATCCTTTTAACTTAATATAGAAGGAGGATTACTCATAGCCAACTAGGAAATAAATATTGACATCAAAACCATTATATTTATAATATTGATGTCTATAAGATTATATTTATAGGTTATATCAATGTATTTGATGGAAAACCAAACCTTGTAGATGAAATTTTATAAGGGATATTTCAAAGAGAAAATGAAATCCCACAAGATTACCGTAAGGTACTCCCTCATAAAGGAAAAATAGTTTTTGTTTATTATTACACTTCATCTGTATTACACTAAAATTATTGTCCTCCTTATACATAAAATCATTAATAGGATAAAATAATTTTAATAGATAATGGTTCATAACTTTTATGGGTATAGGAAACATGTGACACAGATGACTCAACACTTACAAGTGTTTCTTCACCATCAATGGATGTTACCCAATCCATGTACATAGAAGGATTATAACACTAGTAGTGGATGAATCTCCTAAAAATATAACTAATACTATATAAATAGTTTTAGAATATATTTATATAAAAAGTAGAGGGGTCAGGCTACGTTACACTTATAAAACGGTGTCCCTTCTTTGGATAAAATTTATTTGAATAATTTCTTCAATGAAACCAATTCCCATAAAAACTTTGTCCTCTAAATTTATCTGTAAATGATTTAAGAGTTACCCCAAGGAATTACTAATACCAATAAAATCCCATTGGACCCTATCACTGGAAAGAAAATTATGATATATTTTGTTCCTAAAAGACTATATAGAGGGACTCATGGTTTCTAATATCTATATTAATTGGAGAATAATTAATTATCAAAAGTATATAAAACTTACCAAATGGATTATGAAAATATTTACCACATATTTGGGGGATCTTAGTACTACCGAAATGTCATCAACCCCACCCCCTAAATATTGGCATGCACTTATTCACTACCATCCCCTATTAGATAATAGGTCCTTTATTTCTCTCATCTCCTTAAACGGTATATACACCAATTTTATGAAGTATTATGACTAGATAAGTGATTTCCCTATCGCCAACTATGGGGTGTATCATCCTTTCAAGATTAAGAATACATGTGGTGACATTTAAATTATGAGGGAATAATTAAATACCTTTTAGGAACCTGAAATACCAAATATTGGGAAGGTATCTCCCATTTTAAGAACACCCATTATGTTTTTGGAGACCTTAGATGCTCCATAATGAGTAAAATATTCAATATACTTCTAAATATCATGAATTTCTAGGGATATCCAATAATGATGATGGATTATTAGATATTTTGACATTTTTTAGGAGGCTTAACCACATACTATAGGGCTTCTTTTACTTTTAGTTACCCCACTTTAGGATCCATTCTCAAAGATTCTAAAAATTTATCCTCTATTATAGGTGACTCTTGATTATTTATATTTAAAATTGGTCTATTAAAAATTCCAGTATCAACTGGTGAATCCCTTATCAATTCCCTTAACCTTATAGATGAGTGATAGAGTGATCCTCTCTACATTTTTCTAAGATTATTTCTTCTTATAGAACCCTAGGGATTATATGGTTATGTACATGAGGAACTAACTCCTTCACTAGTGATTAAGGGTATTGTTTGATCACATATGGGCAGAAACTGAAAAAAATAGTTGGAACCATTAATGGTTAAAAAAGATATTTTTCCCTTGTATCTGCATGATCAAATAAAAAAACTAAATCATGTTCATGTGATTTTACTCTTATGAAAACTATTATATAGTAATGTATTTATCCTCTATATACACATAGACTACTAAAAAAAATTTAAAGTGTGTATAAGGCATGTAAGTATTCACCATTTTTGTGTGTGATACCAATTTGCCATCATGAAATTAAGCCAAATAAGAGCAGTTATCCATGTTGTCCTAAAGATTTTAATACATCCAACCCATTATTTAATCATATGGGGTAAAATTAAATCATTTATAACTTTCTAACATGATCATGAATTCTTCAAAAGTTAGATACATTTTTCGGAAATTGGTAATATTCAGTTTTAGTGATCTAAATTCAGCGTGATAAACACAAAATACGTTAAATAATTCATAGCCCTTAAAATAAGAGAAAATATAACCTTATAAGAACTATAATGGGGAATATAATTAGTGGGGATTGTATCTATGATATATGTGTCCAAATACATGATATATCTAGTATATGACTAATTTTTTTGGGTTGATTCAATGTTTGAAATCAAACCAAGACATCGTTATGAAGGTATTAGAGTGTACATCCATATTAGAGTTCTAAATAGAAAATATCCATCCACTTAATAAAATTTATTGGAATCATTTTTTGAAAAAAAACATGTTTTCCTCTAGGTTTTCCCCAACCTTTATTACTACGATGGTTTCTAGGAAATTTCAAAGGTGGATACTTGATATGTTTGGTTTTGGATGATTAGGAGACACCTACTCCACCTGATCTATGGATTTATTATTTTTATTTGAATTTTCTCATTTAGTTTTAGTGTTTGATTATATATCTATCAATATATGTGGTGTGTCTGTTGTTTGTTTTTCTTCTAAGTCAAATTAATAAAATATAATGTTTTTCTATTATGTTTGAGTTCTTACGATCTCCTCTAGTGGTCTTATTATCTTCTTTAACATATAAAATTGTATTTTATGCTTAAAAATACACCTTCAGTGGTATTTGAGCTTTTTAAGGAGATCATACTCAGTAAAAGAGTCTTTGAGATCAACTACCATGATATATTGAAGCAAAAAGGAAGAAAAATATAAGTATTTTAGTTATTCCTCCCATGAGATTAATATCCATTTTTCATTATCATGATTTTATGATTTAATCATTTTATTTTTTGAGAATAATTTATCCAATTTTCCGTATCCCAAGTTGGCATGAAAGAACTTAAAAAAATACTTCTCTAATTTTTTCACCCTTCTTTATACATTTTTTACACCCTTCATTAAGCCATTACCTTTTTTTGTCTTCCCCACATCTCTTTCCATGCCAAATATTGGAAAGTAGTTTTCATCCCATTATCACACCTCTCTCCTCCCACTATCAATTCCTCATGAATTATTCCATTAAAAAAATTCCACCATATTTTTACCCCTCCATTCACCACCTAAAACACACACCAGAATACTATTTTGGAAGTCCTCGATTGGATCTGATCATCAGCTAGACATCAATTTCCACCGTTTCTTCACAAATGGATTTCCTCGAAACCAAATTTTGTTTCGTTGGTGATCTCTTGGACTTCTCTCTTAACATCACTTATGATGACAGATGCCATAACTCATGGACCTCACCATTTTATTAATCTTCCTTGTCTCTTCACACAGTGCTAAATCAATCATCTACACCTAAATCCCCTTATTGATTGTAGAGGTTGTCCAACCTATAAATCTTCCTAAAATTCAAGACCTTCGTTAGAATTATATCCAATAGACCATCTGCCTATTCAGGCTTCCTAAAGAATCAGATCCCAATGGTGGTTCTCCTAGAGAATAACATTGTCACATCCTTCTAGTATACCTCTATCTAACTCTTGGTGAAGAACATGAGCAAGGGGTAAATTTACAAGAGGTCTAGGTAGGTAATTTTATGGACAAGAATATGATACGAGAAGAGGAGTATGAGGAATAATAATCCCATATCAAAGTGGTCGTGGATATCAAAATTATACCCCATGAGAGAATGAAAACGGGAGGCATTGACTATAGTGAAGTCATTATAGACTATTATATATCAATGTTTTGTGGTAAAACAATTTGACATGATCATTTTATTCCATAGATGATCACCTAATAGAATCCCTCAAAGTTGTTGTTTGATATGTGTTTAATGAAATTCCATGTTTAAAATAAATAAAAGTATTAAGAGAATATGTAAAAAATATAAGATATAAAAAATATAATAAATCATGAGCCTATGTAAAATTGAAGTTTATGTGTGAATGCTCAGTTTGATTCCTATAAATTATTTCTTTATAATATCATAATAAAATATGAATATTCTATCATAAAATAACATACATGAGGTCAAATTTCATACATATATAAAAGTGGAGGTACATAATTTTTTTATATAAAAGTACTTACATGTGTAAAGAGAGTTTGAGTTATAATATCCGAAGATGTAAGTAATGCCATATTAAAGTGGAGAAACTCTTATATAAAAGGAAAAAAGTGACTTTCACACATCTTTGGAAATGAAAAAACTGAAATTTTCACCCTGATAACCTTTGAATTATATTATTTCCTTTCTAAAAAATTCAATTATAAGGGGGATATATATTTGGAATTAATATTTTTTAAATAAAAAATCATGTAATTGTGAATAAAATATACTTTTTTTAATGTCCATATGAAAGTAAGGGACTTATGTATATATGAAAATTATTTATTTGATGCATTCATGAATTGAGACTTTTTCAGGCATGAAAAGTTTTCAATTGTATGTTGTCAAGATGTAATCGAATTATAAATCCATGAATATAACTCAATGAAACCAAAGAATCATGAATTGTAAATAAAAATCCTGTAAGAGTTAAATAAATGATATAGAGGTTCTATAGAATCTATACAATAAGAAAATATATGGAACACTTTATAATAATAAACACATGCATAATGACTTTGATAAATGAATTAGTTCCATGTTATGAATGATTTTTCTGTTCACCTAATGAATTTCCCTATACACCTTAGCTTCTATACATCTAAGACAACTTCCTCACTTTTGTACCATTACATATAAATAACCTAGAAATTCTTTATTTGGTATTTTTTAGAACATTTTTATCCTCGTAACTAAGGGAAAACACTCCTGATAGGAGAAACTCTACACATACTTGTAGTGACATCCATGCATGAATGTAAAAAACATATATTATGTGCATATTTAATCCATAATATTAATAAAAACATACACACCGACTAGATTTTTTAAGTCCCTTTTATGAGACTTTGGCCCAAGGATCACTATAGAATGAATAGAAACATTAATGCACGAGGCACCTGAAGGGACTTACAGGACATATAAAACTTTTGGGAGTCCCTCAACATTGAAATGATCGATGATAAATTCTATGTAGCACTCCCATGTTATAATATATGTGATACTCCAACTTTCACTTTATGTGCCTAATACCAATGACGACCATGTGAATATGTGATGAACATAATGGGATACCTTTGAACAGAAGTCCCATAATATGCACTATGGTTGAAAACCTTCTCACAAACATGCATTTCCATTTTTTAAAAGGATGTAATATCATAAATTTCATTCATCACCCACTGGAGTAAGGAGTACTCAGGATCACATTTTTAGTTGGTTACGAACCATTCCTTAGATCCATAGATGGGTTTAGAATATAGAATTACTCTTATATAATCCCCACTTTCCCAAGTCACTTTTTAGGATAAATTGAACAATTTTTCTTTAGTTACCTAAAATACAATATTGGAAAATTTTCCCATATTTATAATTTTAAGATTATCTTATCGAATATGCCTCTACAACCTCAGGATATAAACGATCTCAGTATTCCCCACATTTATATAAATCTATTGATCATGTATTAATTTTAAAATTATAATTACTTATCAGTACTCCCTAATTGATAGGATCTTGAACACCCAAAAAGTCATGAATTAAATTAATAAGGTGGATCCCTTATATATAATGACCATTGAAACCTTTTCTACTTCAATATTATCATCCTAACAGTTCTAAACTGTCCTATATATCTCTAAATAATATATTCAACCTTCATATGTTTAATTAATGAGAATGAGGTATATAATGATTAGTGATCTTATATAGGAACAACCACTCTCATACTAGTTTGCATCTCATATGTGTCTCATCATCCTCCCCCATGTTTAGTTACTAAAATTCATGAGGTGAATTAAAAAAGTACACTATCCTAATTTAATCCCAAATCATAATGGGATACATATGTATACGACTAACACCAAACCATCTATTGGTACCTTTCACATAATAGTATACTCAAAATAACTTTAAACTACTTGAAAAGATAACAATAAGCATGAGATTAAAAGGAACCATTTTGGTCTTAGATGCATGACCTTAAAATGTACCACTATGTTTTAAGATGTTTGAACAAAAAATAACCACTATGGTGTTAGATAAATTCTCTAAAAAGGAACCTTTATAGTATAGGGTGAATGATAATAAAAGAAACAACTACATTCATGGGTACATGACCTCAAAATCCACCACTATAGTCATGGTTTCAGGACATTAAAAGGAACCAATATAGACATGGATATACAACACTATAAGAAATCAGTATGATCCTTTTCCCATTAATATAATCATCTATAATTTGTATCATTAAATGGAAATAAACTATGTGAGTTTTTATTTCCTTTACATATATATATATATATATGAAGCCCATTTCTTAGGCCTAATCCCAACAACACAATACCTCTTACTAGTGATGAGTAGTTGGACTCCCTTCCAAACCCTCTTGAGCCATCTCGAATGTCATGAAACACATTCATACCCAGTTAAGTCTCCATAGATGAAATAAAACTCAAATATACACAACTACTGATGATGAGTAATAAAATCCTTTATTTCCTATTATGACTTACAATATAGTATAAAACTCCAATGAAACTTTTGATATCAAGAATCCTCTATAATGGGTTTATTTCCATATCCCCTTATTAGTGATGACTCAATAGATTATGCCATTGATGATGAGAAAGTGTACCCATTCCCCTATTGGTGATAAGACAATAAATCAACTTGATGGGGATGAGCTAGTAAATTCACACCCCTATTAGTGATGACCCAATAAATCAACTCACTAGTGATCAGAAAGTGAACATATTTCCCTTTTGGTGATAAGCTAAAAGATTAATCATCTTGTGACAAGATAGTAAACATATTTTCATATTAGAGAAAATATAATAGAGTAATTAATGAGTGATAATCTAGTGGAATCAAATCCTTATTAGTGGTAAGCTAGTAAATTAATTTGCTAGTGATGAGCTTGTGTACTCTTAATCACCATAGTGGTGATCTGGGAATTTTAAATGCATTGCTTGATGAAGTTATATCCTAGAGTTCTCTGTTACATGTATTTAAGTTATAGATCCATTGTAAAAAATAAAAATACTCCAAAAAATAAGTAAAATACTCTCGATGTTATGAGTACATGGTGATTTAATTTAATTTTAGTGTTTATTTAATGTCTTTTTCAATCGAATACCTTCAAAAAGGGTTCTCGCTACCACTAAGTTGGAAAATTATGTTAACAAATGGATATTGCTATCAAGAATAACATTATAATTTTTTTATTAAATCTATATGAGTCCCAAAATAAAATATAATATCTATTATGTGATGATTCGACATCTTATCCTCTCATTCTCCCTATCCAATACCCATAAAACTATAAATTCACTTTAACTACCACCCACCTTTGGAAAAATAGTTCATAGAAAAACAATCATGATAGTGTCAGGAATAATTTTTTTATTTTATTAATAATTGGGTTTTCTTGGTTTTAAATTTATGAACATTTTATTAGAAAATATTATTTTTTGGATTTTTGGATTTATTTGAATGAAAAATAAAATATTTAGAATTATAATCTTCCATTTATTTATTTATTTTATTATTTTATTTAGAATGAAATTTTCCTTGTTTTATTTTAAATTTATTATGATGTGAAATGAGTTATTAGAAATTATTTATTTTCTTTTTAGTATAACATAGTTCATTATGAATTTTTTTATCTCTCAGTAAAATAATATTTTATACATTTAAAATTCATCAACAAAGGATTATTTTTTTATATTTATTAATTCTATAAAACTGAAATAAAAGTTATTGATATATTTTTTTTCCTTTTATATCCTATTTTTAAAAATAATGTTTTTTATTTTTTTATTTTTATTTTTTTTATTTTTTTAATATAAAATTGTATTCATAATCTTTTAAATTTAGTAGTAAGAAAAATATTTTTTCAAATATTTTTTTATTTTCATGGAAAAATATATTTTTCATGAATTTTTAATTTATTTTAATATAAATTAACTAAATCATGATTATGTTTTTTGAATTTTACCATTTTATTTTTTTTACTTTTTATTATTTTATATTTTATGTATATTTTCTATATTTTCCCAAAAAATGTTTTTATTTTTTATCATTTTTTATATTCATATTTTTCTTTATTAAATGAACATTGTTTTTTTAATATCTATTTTAATTAAAATATTTTTTGGATTTTTGTTTTTTCCTCTGTCTTTTTTATTTTTACATAAAACATAGTATTTCATACTTTTTTTTTTAAATTTATTTTAAATTTATATAATTTATTTATTATATATATATATATATTTTTGAATAATATAATATTTTTATTAAATTTTTATTTACTCAAAATATTTCTTTTAATATTATTTTAGATTTTCTCCTTTCATTAAATTATTCATTTCCATTTTTACTTTGAGTTTTAGTTTTTTTTTAAAATTTAGTTCTTTATTTTATATTTTTATTATATGTTATTTTCTTCTAAAATAAAATTTATAATTTAGTTCAATGAAAAATAAAAATTAAGATTTTTTACTTTTTATTGATTAATATTTTTATTTTTAACTTTTTATTAAGGTTCCGGGAAGTGTCCCTTGAATTGAAATAATAAAATGATCACAAAAAGGAAGATAAATGGGCCATTCATGCATCACACCCCTCATTAAAAACATTCAGAAGCCATGCTTTATCTCAATTATAGTCAGAATCAGGCGTTCTTCTTCCCATAAGAATTCCAATCTTTTCCTCTACCACAACCTCATCCATGACCCTTGGTATAATACCTCTTACTATTTTAACTTTTTTAAGTAGTCCTTCTATATCATAGTCATCAGAACATGAATCTCTTGAAAGAGTTTCCTCCCTTGTAGTTGCCTAATCTATATGATTGTATTCCCTTGAATAACTCTTTGGGTGTCATCCCCTATTCCATGATTTGATTTTATGAAAAGAAACTTTGTGGGAATATGTCCCCAAATCAGGTCCATTCTTTTCCATTACGATATCCATAGAGGTATCATCATCAATATTAATATTTTCTTCAATATCCTTACTCTCAGCATATGATTTGGCCTTTTACAAAGATCTATCAAATGAATTATCTGACAACCCTTTGGTTGTATCCTCAGCATTCTCATTTCAATTTCAAAATAATAGATTAAATTTGATCATCATTAGATGCTTTATCAATGATTGGAGTTAAAGAATCTAACATTTCAAAAGGATTGGAAGTAGAAATATGGGAATTGACAAATGATATAGGAGAAACATGGTTCATTGAGACCGAATTATTAACACACTTGGATCTATTTTCCACTAAATATCAATGTGTCAATCTTTGATCACATTTGGGTTCACCTATCAATGATTATTTGTTCAAATTGGCAGACAGTGTATTCATAATACGGTCCAGAAACTTTATACGAGTTTTAATTTCATCTAATGTGGAGCACCCAGTAGCTGGAGAAGTATCAGAATTTATGAGAGTTCCTTGAGCAACATCCTCTGATTTTCAAATCTTGTTTACATCGTCTTCATAAATATCAAGATTATCATCTTTTAACTTCAAGGATAGAGTCTAACACTCTATATTTATGGTCAAACTGTCAATAATGTACATATTATTAGTAAAACTAAGAGAATGGTTATCTTTAGTGGACAAAACCATTTTTCCCAATCCCAGATCTATAGAACCATTTCAAAATTGTATAGTCTTACATGCCTTCTTAGATTTTCATTATGGGACCATTTGGAACCCTTCCTAAACCATGTGATCTTAGAATTAAATTTTTTACTCATCATGTCATAGAATCCCTATTTTCATCTGTGGGAAGGCCACCACCATCTTATCATTTCCTATACTTTTGGATGTGCATGGAGCTATTTCCTGAGAAATTTATTTACCCGCCTTCCTTTGTATTTTATCCTTAGAGTTTGTTATTTAATCATTAGAAATATAACCCACTACTTGGTCTCTAATAGCTATATCATCCCAAGAATGTTTAGGTAGGGAAGAGTTCTTAGTATGGATTATAATGGAATTAGACAGCTTCCCAAAAATACCATTAACATTATAGGAAGATAAAATATATTTAGTAGTGTCAAATTCATTGATAGAAAGAGGGAGAATAAAATTAATAAATCCATTTGGTTCACCTAGTAGTGTTTTAGAGCCATATTTCATGTCTTTGATAGATTTAACATCAGATCCTAGCGAGTTCATTATTTGTGCAGTATAACTAGGTACACCTGAGTATCCTCCATTTATCCCTTTTTTGTTAATAGTTTGAGGTTGTAGAAAGTCCCAACAAGAACTATTATCAATTCTTATATCTTATAATAATTTATTCAAATAATTTTGATTTAATGCTTCCTCTTATACTTGAAAATTTCATGAATTTTTGGAATGTATTATCTTATTGAGTTGAGACTTCTTGTGATAAGATGCTTCTTTATGCCCATGAGATGAGAAAAAGCCACAGAACACTACTCTTTTTGAGTTTTCTAAATCATGTATAATAATATTTCAATCACTGATTGTGGTTCTCTTAGGGTATCAATCCCCAATTTTCTCGTTTGTTATTATTTTATTTAGGGATTCAACCTCAATTTACCCATTCTCATTCAAGGATAGTTCTTGACTCGTGGTTTTTTGGCTATGTTTTTGGGTTTCATTTCATCAGCATGTTCTTCTTCCATTCTTTTCTTCTCCTTCCTACCCTGGCTTCCTATTTCCTTCCTCCCTTCTAGGTAAGTTGGGTGTTACCTTTACCATGGAGGTTTTGGGATGTGTTAGGGGAGCGGTACATGGGTACATGGCGATGTGACCAGTGGTGGATGTTTCTTGTTCTGTGGGTTCTTATAGTGAAGATGCTAGTGGTGATAGTTCATTCCTTATCTATGGAGAGACGTAATATTTTAGTTTTTATGGCCTATGGTGATGTTAAATTAAGAAGTAAATGAGGGTGTTATCATCAGTGCTATTTGTGGTTTATGTTGATACTCTAGAGGGACAACAACAATGCTCAGGGTTGTGATAGGTATTTATGGTGGATATATCTTATCAGTAATCTGACGACCGACTCTTCTGTGTCTGAGTGTGTGTCTGGTGGATGTTTGGGGACCGAGGTTGTGATGAAGGTCTCACAGTTTTTTTGAATTTAAAAATTTGAAATGGATTTTTTGGTTTCATTAGCGATAATGTAGAGTGGATGACTGAATGACATGGATGGCACATGTGGTGATTTGAATTTATTTTGTATGGAATTTGAATGTTGGATTTTGAACTTTGAATGGGGTATTTGTGGTTTTTTTGAAAGGGGACTTGGGTTGTGTATCTTTTTGTATAGTTCCCACCTTTCCAAAACGTGGTTTTTATAAAATACAAAAAAAAATAGATTGTGGTTGTAATTATCACTGAAAATTTATTTCAATTAGAAGAAAGAAACACCATGTCAACAAGAGTACATCCAAGATCCACCTATGCTAAGAAAGGGAGAAAATGCCCAAATTGATTTAATTTAGATTCTTTATCCATCATTATGAGTAATCCAATTGTATGTTCAATATTATATAATATCATTGGGTTCTAAAAAAATATAATTTATCCAAAATACATTAACCCATAATTTCAAAGAATATTTGTTGATATCCTATGGGTTGTATGTTTTATCCCATTCCCCAATGTGCATAACCCCAAGATTGAAGGAGACCAATCCATACGCCCATGTTCTTATCTTAAGATCATAAAAGGGGTACAGTTTGTGAAAAACCGTCTACCCATTGAAATACAATTCCACTATTCAAAACTAAAAATTTTAGAAAGCTGAGCACCTAAGTATTCAAATTTCCATAGTTTAGGACTCTTAGGTTATATAATTTTACCTATAATGGGGTGCTTACCCATTTTCATCCACTCAAGAATTTTTATAATTTTCAACATTGACATGGGAAACACTACCCTTACAGAGAGTCATACCAGTGACTGAATCCTTGTAGAGCGAGAATGATAGTTCCCTGACCACACCAGGGTGTAATCCCATGGGGGTAGGTTTATTCTAAAACACCCCTGGGTGCTTCGATCCAATGGATGTTTTATTATACGAGTCAAAACACCCATCTTGAAGAAAAATATCCGCCATTAGAAGATCAAATATAAACTCAAGGAGATATCCACCATTAGGTTATAAAGAGAGAAGCTATCTATAATCCACTATGGATCCTTGGCCTTCAAGGAAGGAATGAATATTTAGAAAAAAATTATTTATTTATTTTTTATTGAGAGAAATAAAATTATTGTTTTTTTAATTTGACAAAATCAAAATAATTTTTTAGTAATTTTATATTTTTAAAATTGATGAATTTTTTCATGAATTTTTAAAATATATTTAAAGGTAAAATAAATATTTAGATTTTTATATTTTCTTCAATTTTTTTATTTTATAATATAAGAAAATTTTTATTTTATAATTTAATTAAAAATAAAAATAACATGTCAGTGATTTTTCCTCTTTTTCAATTTTTTATAATATTTTGTTATTATATTTTCTCTTCTATTTCAATTATTTTCTATTTATAAATGTGAAGGATTTTTTCATGAATTTTTTAATAAATATAATAATTTCTTTTAAAAAAATAAAACATTTTATTATTTTTTAATTTTTTTAATAAAATAGGTAGATTCTTTATTTTTATAATTTGTTAGATTGAAAAATAAAATTTTCATATTTTTTTATTTTTTAATTCATCAGAAATGAGGTAGTGTCAATCCCTTAAAATTAGAAAAACTTCAAGGAGGTGCGTTTGGACTTGGAAAAACTACCCTCATACTAAAAATAGAAAATATCACAAAACATACCTAATGAGTATATGAAACTTATCCAAAATATCATCCTGTGAATAAAGACTCATATTATGATGCTCCATGTTACCCTCACCACAAAAGTTACCTTTTCTATGAGAAATATAGCATATCCTTTATACCATGGGTCTTTTCTATTGTTCCTGAACATTATATATTGATAAAGTAGTAATATCTAGATTTTCAAAGCTTCTAGAAGAGCTTGTGTCATCAGTGATAAGAAGAGAAACCTCTTCCACTATAGCCTTTCCCCAATATTTATAAGGATCACATTCCTTCCTCAAATGACCATCATCATAATCCTCTCCCTCTTTATGAATGGTAAATTAATCCAATATGGAAAGGGAGTTGGCGGTGGAAACCTATAATTTCACCATAGTAGTATTTGCATCACCTAAAATACAAGTTATATGAGAACTCAAAGAACTGACTGTAGTAGACACCATGCTTAGATCGATTTCCTTAATAGTATTTGGCTTTAGTGAAAAATATTTTTCATGTTCCTTTTTTCTTTTTTGATATTATAATAAATTATTATACTGGTTATATTTATCTTGATCTTCATCACCCTTTATCTTAGAGTTTAAAACAAGTTCATTCATGAACGATTCTATTCCATCCACATCATCACCTCATGATACATGATGTAGGTTTCTATCCCATAACTCGGATCGAGTTCAAAAAAAAAAGACTTCTCTTATCTAGGATCAGATTACAAGTTTCACTTATCAAGTTGAGGGTTGGTCACATTAGCCACATTCATAGATAGACCCAAGAATTTAACCAACCATGTAAAGTAATCTTAGGTCTACTATAAATAAATTTAAGAAACATGATTTAGATTATGTTTCTTTATATTATTTTAAAGATACTATATAATTATTTATGAATAGAGATATCCAATAACTAAATATGTACCAATCCAATTACATGAACCAAGGCATAACATTTCTAAAGACCATGTTAGTTTATCTATCTATTGTCAAAACCATCCCCTCCAGGTTCAGATGTAGCCTCCTCCTCATTTCTTAATAAATGAGATCCCTTAATTCTAAGAGAGTTTGATCTCATGTTGGGATGAGCATAGAAATTATCGATATAATAACTTTCCCAAGGGCCTTGCAATGAGGAATGATATCCTTCTAAATTCTACACTTATAATCTGATATTTCACTCATCTTTCCAATTGTTTTTTTACTCTTTCTAAAATGGAATAAATCAACAACATTTAAATTTCATTATGAACAAACATCATTATTCATACAATTGGACTTTATATTTCTTATAATACCATAGAGGTAATAGAAAAAATGAATATTCATGTATTTAATCCCTAAATTTATCTCATTATTTGGATTTGTTAAAATAACAATGTTTTTCAGTTTATATTTGAGATCAATCTTAATTATCACCCTGGCATAGTGACCATAACTCACATATTAAATTTCATTATCCATTCTAATTGGTATTCCTATAGAAGAAACAATGTCATATAAAATTTTTATATATTATAGCACTCAATTTAATCCATAAATAATAACCCAAAATAGAGTAAAAGTATCCTCAATGTTATAGAGATTAAAATAGAAACTCTGCTCATGTAGTCTCATTACTCTAGGTCTGAAATTGATTAAGCTAAGAACCCAAATCAAATAATGGAAAAAAGAATTTGAATGAATCCATGAACAATAAAAATGAATTTTGAATTTGAAAAAACCCAAATCAATGAAAAGTGATTGACTAGGTCAGTCAGCTTTAGCTTTATACCTTTCATCAAAAAATATGTAAATAATGAAATTCATCCAAACATCGACACTCTCCAAAAAGTACTAATTTTGATTCTATGACATGAGAAGTTCTTCCCTTCTTAAAAATATACCTAGAAACCATATGGATGATTTATGTTATCCATCATAACTTTGAATCCTTAAAATATTTATCTTTGAATTAATTCACAACCTGGTATTCGATCAAACCCAAGTCATCAGTACATGGAGGGCATGTTAATCCAGTAAGTATATGCTCAGGATCAACATTTTTATCCCTATCAAACACCATCATGTTCTATAAATTTATATCATGATCATTATTTCTATAAACATGAGTTCTCAAAACCCGAACTATATCCCGCTTCATAACTTTTTATTTGATTATATTATAACAAGATGGAGTTTTTCTTAATTTATCAAATTTATATTATTTTAATATGTTTCATATTATTCTCGCTTTTTTGTCTTTTCCTTTTTTTATTCTATTTTGATTTAATTTTTATAAATTTTTTATTTTATTTTCATTTCTAAATTATAATTTTTAACAAAATAACTTTTCCATAAATTTATTAATTTTCATGAAATTAAAATGAAATATTGGGTTTTTTCTTTTTATTTCTTTATCCAAAAATATTTTTTATTGGTTTTTGAATTTATTAAACAGTTAGGAAATCATAATTTTTTTTCAATTTAAATTTTTTTTATTTTAATTTTTTTCAATTTATTTTTATTATAATCGTATTATTATTAAATATAGCAAAATTTCTCATGATTGTATTACATATATAGATTTTTTTTACAATTTTTATTTTTCCTCTATTTATATTCAATAAAAATTAGATTATTTTGATTTTATTAATTTATTCAAAATCAAACTCATATTTTGGACTTTCTTGATTATTTTTTAAAACATGTTCAAAATAATTTAATTTAATTGAAATTGTTTTTTATATTAGAATATTCTTTCGGCTTATTTATTTTTATAATTTTTTTTAATTTTATTGATAATTAAATAAAATTTTTGATTTCCCCCTTTTACCTTTATTTTTTATTTTTTTACAACATAAGAACTATTATTTATTTTTTAAAAAATTATTTTAAATTAAAATTATTATTTTTTATTTCATTAATTTATTATTTGGTTTTTTTTTATATTTTTGTAATAACATTATTCACTAATATAATTTTTCATTTTTAATATAAAAGAGTTTTTTTTTATTTTTCAAATTGATTTGAAAGTTATTGTTTTCGATTTTTCTTAATGATTTTATTATTTTATATTATTTTTGATAAGTTTTTAATAAAATATATTTTTTAAGATTTTTTATAGAAGAACATTGTTTACTTATTTTTACATTCTATTTTTGTCATTAATGTATTATTTTGTTTCTATTTAAAATTTTAATTTATTAATTATAATATTATACATTTTACTTTACGTCTTAATTTATTTTGATAGAAAAATAAATTTATTTATTTTGAATTGTATTTTAAAAAAACTATACCAGATATTTATAAATTTTAAAATAAAATTATATTGATAGTATTCAAATTTTTTTTATAAAAAATGGGTTTCCTCAATGTTTTTTAAATATAAAAAAATATTTCATTTTATTATTTTTTCAACTAAAAAAGGGTTCTCTTTAATTATTATAATTATGTGAAAGTGAAATAAATATTTAGTTTTTCCCTTTATTCCTTTTTATTGATTACATACTTTTTCTGTATTTTTTTATTTATATTTATAAATTTTTATATTTTTTATATTTTTAGTTTTATTTATCTTTTCCCTTAATTTATTTTTATGTCTCTTTTATAAAAAACTAATTTCTATATTTTTAAATTTATTTAAATATAAAATAATAATTTTTTATATTTTTCCATTTTGTTATATTTACATTTTTATAGTGAAAACATATTTTTCATTTTCTTTTAAATTTTAAAATAAGTAGTTTAAAAAATTTACCACTATTTATTTTATTTTATATATATTTTAATTAATTAATTTTTTTTACTTTAACTCTTTTTTATATTAGAAATATATATATTTCTTAATATTAAAAATAATGCCGATTTTGATCTTTCTTGAATTGATTAAAAGTATAATAATTTTTAACATATTTATCAACTTTTTAATTTTATTTACTTTCTTCTTTTTCATTTTTTTTATATTTAATTTTTTTAAAGAAGAAATGTTTTTTTAATTTTTTATATTTGAATGTAAAATAAATTATTCGTATTTTATTTTAAAATATTATGTTATTAATTAAATATAGTTTCTCTTAATTTTTAAATTTATTTGAAGGTTAATAAGTATTATTTACTTCGATTAATTTATATTATTTTTTAATTAACATTATAATTCTACTTGTAATTATTTATTATATTTTTTAAACATAATTCATTTTTATATTTGAATGAAGTGAAATTTTCTTTAAAATTTCCAATTTACCTAAAAGAATTTCAAAATGTAATTATATATATATATTTAATATACATTTTTGTGATTTTTTATTTATTAATTTTTTTATTATTTGTCTTATTTTTTTCACAATTATTTATATTATTCCCAATATTTTTAATTATATTTTTAAATTTAATTTTTAGAAAAAATTATTTTTATTAATAATTTATTTAAACTTGATTTCTATAAATTTTATGATTTTATTTTTGAAAGTTTCTAGATATTTAATAATACAATGTTTTTTTAATTTTTTTTTTCATTTGTATTTTTTTAAAATTATCATTAATTATTTTAATATTTAATTTATAATTTTTATTTTTCTTCAAAATATGTAATTCTTCGTTTTTGAATTATTTATATAGGAAAAACATTTGTATATGTTTTTTATTATATCAAAAGTAAGTTTATATAGATTTTTTTAATTTATTTGGATGTAAAATTAATTTTTTGTGTGTTTATATATTTTTATTTATTTTTCTTAAATTTTATATAATTTGTTTTTTCATATATTTAAAATTTTGTTATATTTAAAATAAAATAATAGATTTTTTAGATTTTTAATCATTTATTTTTTATCAATATAATTTTCTGTTTATTATATATTTATTTTTCAATTTTAAAATTTATATTATTAACTCAAGGGTGTTTTGTATATTTTTAAATTTTTTTAAATTAAAATTTGTTTTTTGTTTTTTATTTTACATTTAAATAAATATATATATTTTTAAAAAGATTAATTTTAATATAATTTTTTTTTGTTATAAATATTTTAATAGAATTTTTTTCCATCATTTTTAAAATTTATTTGAATGTAAAATAAAATTTTTTAGTTGCATTTTTATTGTAGTAAATTTTATTTTTGTTTTATGATTTTATTCATTACTTATTTTGGTATTTTTTCAATAAAAAATAGTTTTTCATTATTTTCCTAATTTTATTTGAAAATAAATAAAATTTTATAGGGTGTTTATTATATATTATTAACAAAATAAAGACGTTCTTGATTTTTTAAATTTATTTGAATATAAAATAATTTTTATTTTTTTTCCTTTGTTTTTTTTATTCTTTTTAGTTTTTTATAAAATAAATATTTTATAGATATTTTTTGAATCTCATGAAAAGTAAAATAAAGTATTTATATTTCATTCCTTGTTTTGTTTTTTTACCTTTTGAAACATTTTATTTTAAACGAGATGATGTGATTATTAAATGTTTTAATTTATTTTGGAGTAACAAACAAACAAATATATATATATATATATATATCATTGATAAATGGAGGAATGTGAGAAGTCAGTGCGGGTGATCTCCGACGATAGCCTCAACCGTGAACATCTAATGAGTTTGAACATGTTCTCTTATGTTCTGAGTCACATTGTTGGGAAATTGGAGATATCTAATTATATAAACATTCTCAATGAACATGATATGGAATCTTTTAAGGGATTATTGTATTTTTTGGGTTTTGGGAGGCTCGTTCTCCTTCCTCAAGGATAGGGTTTCACAATGAATCACCTGGAAAGGTAAGACTGATCATGTATCGACATCTGAACGTACTATTTTAGAGAGGATTACTATTTGTATGTATTCTATTATAGCTTGTATTACTCTATCAAAATGAATGAATCCATAAAAATTAAATGGCCTTATTTCTCATTTAGAAACTTTTTGGGGATTTTATAGTTTCAAATGTATCTCCAATCATTGTGGTTTCTTGCATAATATCTTCCCTTCTCCATGATTGAAAGAGCTATCTTGGATTATGGGCTTTATTAACATAAGGTCTGGAATCTAAAGAAATCAAGATTTTATCTTTAATTTTAATCAAAATGATTTTAAATAAACTTATCTGTAGATTGGGGTAAAAATATATTGTTTCAATTGGGTTTTATGGAATCTATAAATCCTATATGGTATTTCTTCTACGATTGATAATTTGATTATGATGGATAATATTTCTGAAATGGATAGCTTTATCCACTTTTAAGGGGTTCTAGTTTAAATAGTTCTATGTTCCACTCTATTTGATATAGTTTTTCTCTCAACACCACAAGATGAGGTTAATCTTAAAACTGAATATGAAAGGACACCCCCCTTTTTTCATTGTTGGGGAGTTATTGGAAACTAGTGGTCTGATTGTAAGAGTGACCTTGTTTTCTCCAACTGTCAACTAACTGGGTTTGAATTTCATAATTCTCAAAGAAATAAGAGCAATGGGACTTCCTAGTTCTCTGAGAAGCATCCCAAAGAGAAAGTCAAGGATGCTGATGTACATGTTTCTATTGTGGGAAATTCAAATCTCTGAAGGGGATATACTAAAATTAATGCTCTAGTTGAAGGTTCTTCTTAGTGGGTGAGACAAACATTCACTGAGTGTTCTTGTCAAAATGTTGGTCATATAGAGGTCCGTAATCCTAGGATTGATGCGCTCTTACCTTAGGATAAAACTGGGATAGTGACTCTAAATTCACATTTGGAATTTTGTAATCCCACTTGGTCTTGGGATGATATTGAGGATGAGAGTCACTTGGTTAATACTAGAGTATGCTATAAGGATTACTTGTCTAAGGATTTAGGTTATGATCATTTTGGTGAATAATCTAATGATTGTTAGGATTATAAGTAATTTTATACAATGGATAATTTGTATGTCAATATATAGAATTAAAGAAATGTGTTAGCTTTCAAGAATCACAAAGGGAAAACCAAAATGGAAGAATCCACCTATGTGAAATCTAAACCCAAGAGGTCTCCTATTTCACATGAGGAGGAACATTATAGAAAGTTCATATATATTCTTGAGAAGGTGAGTAGATGTGTTAACTCCTCTTAGTTAGGTTATTTATCCTAATTATCAAGAAGTATCTACAAAATCTTTTATGGGGTCTTTAGAAGGATATCAAGTTTATAAAAAATTTGAGGAATCTTCTTCTCCTTCTCTCAAATTATTTGATCAAAATAATGATGGGTCGGAAGGGTTGGATGTTTAAGAGAAATTTATGGGTGTATTAAATGTTTATTTAAATAATTTAGAAAATTTCATGCAACATGATGTTTATGTTCCTACTATATATAGTTCTAGGGTAACAAGAGTCAATTTTGGAGCTGGGATAGGGAATGTTACTATTCCTGGAAAAGTGGATTCTCATGTCATTACCAAAATTCCTTTGGAATCAAGGATTGGTGATTCTAAAGGGTCAGGATAAGTTAATTGTTCCATATTAACAAATACTCTATGATCTTAGCTCATGTTATTTCTAGTGAGATATTATAGGCTTAAAAATTGAAGAACATCATGTTAGATGAAATAATTAATCAAATTAAAGGTTCCACTCCAATGATATTTTCTTCTGTTTTGAGTACTATGAATTAGGTGAGCATGAAGGTTCACATGTATAACTTATTTGAGTTATTGACATCTAGAAGTCATGATAATGATAGATAAATAATTTATTGTTTGAATGGATTTTAATATATGTGGGATAATATTGATGATAGACATACAAATAATGGAGGTGGGCCACAGAAGTGGGAAAAGACCTAGAGGAGGGGAAGAAATCCTCATTGTAGGGGTGGATGTGCCTCTCACCATTGCATGAGTACTCAATCTTGGTATAATTGATGTTTTTTCGGTTAATTGTTTTCTATTTTCATGTGGACCAATTCTATCTTGCATGTCACTCCTTGATACCTCTTTTATTTTCATTAATAAAGGGTCCTTAGAGCCTCAACCAAATATTATTATTAAAAATCATATATATATTTTTTTATAATTTTGATTTATTATTATTTAATATGCTTTACGTTTTTTAAAGATTTTGTGTTACTATTTCAAAATTTATTTAAAAGAAAATATTTTTTGTACTTTTTTCATTTTCAAATGATTATTAGAGAAACATAATGTTTTATTTATTTTTAAATTTATTTTCAATGAATTTTTTTTATTTTTACATCATTTTTCTTTTGTAGGTCTATAAAAATTATGTTTCTTATTTTAATTGAACTACAATTTTTCTTTCTCTTTTTTAATTTATTTAAAATTAAATTTTTTTTTAATTTAAATATTTATTTATTATGTTTTTTCATTTTAAATTAATTATATTTTACTTGTTTTTTAAGACAAACAATTTTATTTTCTGGATTTTTTTAATTTTATTTGAAATAATATTAATTAATTATTTATTTATTTATTATGTTTTTTTGGTTTTTATTAAAAAAATATTTATTTTCAAAATTTATTCAAATATTAATAATATATGTAGATATAATAATATAATTTAAATTTTGTTTTCCATTTATCTATCATTATTTCTAATTTAATACTCTTGATATCTAATATTTTTATGAAAATGTTTTTTTCAATATTTGTATTAATTTATTAAATATAAATGAATATTTAAGAAAATGTTTTCATATAAATGAGTCTTTCTTGATTAGATAAATTATTTTGAGATTAAAATAGTTTTGTTAGCTTTTTATTTTTATCATTTTTATTATTTTCATTATATTTTATTTGTTATGTTTTTGTTAATTTTTTAAAATAAATTAGAGTTTATCTTTATTTTAGAATTTTATTTTAAATTTATGTATATATATATATATATTTCTAATTTTAGCTAACCTTTTTTTTATAAGATGATGTTTTTCTTGGTTAATAATTTTTTATTTTGAAAATAAAATAATTTTTTTAACTCTTCCCATTTTTTAATATTCAAGTGTTATCCTTGATTTATTTTTGAAATTTACTAAAAGGAAATTAAATTTTCTATATAGTTTTTTCTTTTTTTTAATTTTGTAGTTTTTTTTAATTTTCCATAATTAGGTTTTTGATGAATTTTATAATATATGTTAACAAAAATAATACTTTTGGAATTTTTTTAATAAAACTATACTCATATTATAATTTAAATCAATTAAAAAGTAGATTTTTTTTAAAATATTTACTTTTCATGTTATTATTCTTTTAATTTGATCTGTTATATTTTGTTTTTTAAATTTATTATTGAATAATATTTCTATTGATTTATTTTAATTTATTAAAAATTGAAATAAAATATTAAAATTTTCATTTTATTTATTTATTTATTGATAAGCATATTACCATTTGATAATTTTATTTTTCTGATTTTATTTTATTTACTCCCCAAATAAAATTTTTCATGTCTTTGAATTCATTTTGTATAACTATATTTTATTTCATTTTTAATCATTTTATTAATTTTTTTATTTTTTATAGGAACATATTATTTATTGATTTATTTAATTTAATTAAGTGTAGAATAATTTTTTATATTTTCCCTTTTTAATATATATTTTTTATTTTATAATTTAATTTTAGTAAAATATATGGTGTAGTATTTTACTTTTCATTTATTAATTTTATCATTTCTAAATAAAATGAATTTTTTATAATTTTATAATCATTTAAAAATTATGTAATATTTTTTACTTTTTTCAAATATTTTAATTTAATAACATTTTTTCTCCTTTTTCACAGTACGTTGTTTTATTTTAAAAAAAAAATTATTCATATGTATAATATTTTTTTGGTTAACTTTTTTACCTTTTTATTCTATTATTATTTATCATATTTATTTATCATTAATTTTTATATTTTAAAATAATATATAGTTTTTCATAAATTTTTTCTTTCTTCAAAAAAATATATTTTCTTTTTTTATTTATTAAAAATGAAATGATTTCTTGAATTTACCCTATTTTATTTCATTATTTTTTGTTAATTTTTTATATTATTATTTCTCATTTGTAGTTTGTCATTATTTTTCACTTTTAATATATATTTTAATAGAATAGAGTTTTTATTAATTTTTACTATTTATTTTAACATTAAATTATTTATTTTCATTTTTTTTTAATTTTACAATAGAATTTTTTTCTAATTTTTTAATTAAATAGGAAGTAAAATGGAATATTTAGAATTCTTATTTTTTGAATTTTTATTTAAATAATTTGATGTTTTTTATTTTTTTTGTTATAATTTTATAAATATTATTTATAATTTTATAATTTATTTACATTAACAAATAATTATTATTATTTTTTTACTTATTTGAATTTAGAATTTTGTTTCTCTTTTTTTTAAATTCATTTGAAATTAATATAGTTTTTGGATTTTTTTCTTTTTTATTTTCTATCTTATTATTTTAAAATTTATTTATCTATTTTATTTTTTAATTGAATAATGTTTTTATATTTTTAAAATTTATTTAAAATAAAAATATTTTTTTTGTTTTTTCATTTTATGATTTTCTAAATGAAATACATATTATCTAGAAATTTTTATTTATTTATAATAAAAATATTTTTCGGTTTTCTATTCCTTTTTATGTAATTTTTTAATAGAACAAATTTCTTATTGATTTATTTAATTATTTTTAACAAAAATAAATATTAATATTTCCCTTTTTTGTTAATATTACAAAATTTTTCCTATTTTTTAATTTTTTATCTATATTTATAAGATTAAAAAAAATAATTTTTTCCTTTATTTTCTTACTAGATGAAAATATTTATTTATTTTTTTAATTTTTTTAAAATAAAATAAATTTTATATTTATAATTTTTATCACTTTTATCCTTTTCATATTAAATATTATTTTTCAGTTTTTGTTATTCTATTTTTTATTTTTGGTATATTTCTCAAATCGAATGATGGAAAGGTTATTATTAATGTAAATTAAGAGGATCTTAAACAAATTTATATGGTATGTACTTTTTTGTGATTGGTTAAATCCTTCTTCAATATTTGACACGTTAAAGGTGACACGTTGTTACCTTTAAAGGGATTGAGATTGAAGCTTTCTTCGAGTTGGAGAATTAATAAATAGAAATTGATACTTAGAGGGAAAAGATATTTCTACATGATATTTGATTCTTCTAATGATCATTCCAGATCATGGAGTTTTTCTAAATAGAAATCTCAATCTAAGTGTTCTCTAACTTTTAGAATTTGGTATTAATTTTAATCCTTTTACAAAGAGGGATGATAAGACTCATGTTAGGATTAGGCTTGGTAGTTTTAGTTGGGACCTCATGGGTAAAATGATCTTAAATTACATTACTTCATGTGTCAATATTCCTTCTAAAATGTATAGAAACACTCATGAAGTTAGGTTGGGATATTATACATAGATTCTCGAGGATGAAAATAGTGAATATCCTCTTCTATATAAGGTTGTTCTAATTTTTTAATGGCATAGAATTTGAGGTGAAAATTGAATATGAATTTGTACCTCATTTCTCAAATTTCTATAACGTAGTTGTTCATACTATGTTGAATTATAAAGTATTTAAAAATGTCATACTTAAAGCAAAAATACCATAAAAGGAAAAAGGGACATGGTGAAAAATTGATAGAAAAATGTGAAACCTCTAAAAGAGTTGTGAAAGTTGAAGAGATGTCTCATAATAAATCTAAAAATAATCACGGTGGTAATGGAATGAAAGGAAATAATATGAAAAAATGTCTTGAAATGAAATGATAAAGATGAATTAAATGTTAATGATTCATTAATCCGAGGATGCTAGAGAAAAAATGAATATTAGGAGTGATTTTATACACAATGAAATTTTAGTTGGGGACAAGGTAAATTTTGATCAAATGTGGGAAAATGTACTTATAACTAGAAATGAGGAACCCACTCAATAAAATATTTTAATTCATATCATTTAAGTTTTAGGAATTTTACGCAGATAAAGGAGGAAAACACAGGGATAATAAATAGGATTTTCTAATGATATTATTGATTTAATTAAAGGATTGATGTAAAAATCATTAATAGAGTAATAAAAAATTGATAAAGTGGAAGCTGGGAAAAAAATTAAATAATTGAAATATTCTATCAAAGAGGTTTAGAATAGTAAAAAATAATGGTTTAAGGGATCTACTAATAAAAACAAAACCACACTCATTAAATCCAATCGATTATTCACTCTCAATATTCACGTGAATCACCTAGTAAAATCCAAATCTAATCTATGGAATCCCATAAAAATAAAAATCATGAAGAACCCAAGGGGTTACTAAAAGTCATTACACATCCTTGATTTTCATAACGAATCCAGGGATATACCTATGGAATTTCATTTCTCAAATAATATTTTCTTAATACCCAACAATTCATTACTTATAATTTAACATAAAGAAAATAACATATCTATCCAAGATCACCAATTTGGTCTAATTCATAAATTAACAATTCTAACACCTTAATAAAATCTTTCAATTTAATTTAATTCATAATTCAATTTCAGAGTTCCAAAGGCCAAAATAACATTTATAGTTACATTAAATAAATTTCCAATGGATATAAGCACTACCAATTACAAAGGGTCAACCTAGGAAACCAATGTTTCAAATTAATACACGATATCCTCAAGCTAATTTCTAATCCACACAAATAATTCACCCATTACCAACACATAAGTCTGAATCGCTACCTTAATTTTTTTAGAGGAGGTTCACACTAATCTAACATGGGTTTTCACACCCAAAGTGGGGTTTTAAGACATAAAAGAGTAGCTAAAAAATTAATTTAGATATTAGGATGAAATTTTAATGATTCGATATTATTACAAAACCTAAAATGAAATATTGCATCATTAATTTTGGGTAAAATCACTTAGAATAAATATATTAACCTAGGAGAGATCCACTTATCTAATATTGGCCTTTGGTTTGACCATTAATGATTAAAATTGAAGAACTAGACTAACACTCCGGAAATAGTGTATAACCCATATAAATGCTGAAATATATTTATACAAAAATTAAAAAAAATAAGAAAGTCTATAAGTGTTTTAGACATAAAAATTTATTTCCAATACATCTGATAAAAGTAGAAATAGAGAACAACTGGGGGAGATCATCCATGACCATTGAGAGTGAAGGGAAAGATCTGATGTTCCTGTAAATGGCACTAAAGTTGGATATTAAACTCACCCAAGTGATGAAGATGAATTCTCTCTCTTCTAATTGTAATATATTGATGATGATCATGATCTCATCTAATTTTCATGGGAAGATGATGATTACGATCTCCTTGATCAGATTATACTCATGGTTGATAATGCTCACCTGAGAGATAATAATGATTTCACTCCCCCCTAAATTACTATTTGAACGTGGTGTTGGACATGGAGTTTCACATCATCAGATACTCTTAGATGATTATGCTCTACCAGGTAATATTTATTATAACATTATCCCTAAGTGGATACCTCAAGGGGTAGGCATGACGTCTCACCAACGAGCTCTCTTTTACATTGCCTAAGGGAGTATCTAAGTTGCAATGTTTTGAACACCTATGGAATGAGACCTAGGGATCAAACATTGGACTGAATTTAGAAGGTGAGTGTGATATGACATCTGAATTTGAAAAGTCTTTTTACGATGTATATATTCACTTCCCCAGAATCCTTTATTATAGTGATTTTATGTGAGTACAATTGAACCCACGATTAGTATGAGTATCCCCCAGTGTTGACCTAACATTCATAGAGAGAGTTGTAGCATTGGATGAAGCAGGTATTTTCGATTGAGATTATAGACCTAGATATAAACTTAATGTTACATGGCTTGAATGTTATGACAAACATCTAAGATATCTATGCACAAGATGTCCAGACGATCGAGATTACAGACCCATGGATTGACTATTGATGATTTTATGGTATTTCATTCACATTACATATGTATAATCATATTTATATATTAATGTATATGTATGGAAATATACATATAAATTTATATAAATATAAATGTACAAGGTGGAACATCTCCCAGCTGGCCGCGATCAATGACCTAAGGATCAACTATGGTTTTATGTAATTTATTTTATTCATCTTTTTGGTTCCATCTCAACTGGGAAGAAAATATTTCATGATCATGAACTTATAACCGTTGATTTATAGGTTCATTACTGGGGTGGCATAATGAGATTATTTATTACCCCTATACATGTACCTCAGTGTGCATGAAAACCTTATGTCTTCTTTTAAGGATGAACACCAATTTTAAGTTGGATAGGTTTGACGCCTAGATTTACATGATCGAGTGGAGTCACTCATGTAGATTTATTATGATTGGGCTTGTACAATTCGATATTGTAATGAAGACTGAGTGTGTGGTCTGGCTTGGTTTTTTAATAAAGATCTATACATTAATTTTAGTTTCTTTTTTTATACTCTTGTATGTATGGTCAGCACAAGTGGTGACCAGTTTTGTGGTACATAAATTTTCAAGATTTTATATAATTTCATTTATTATTACTGCAAGTTCTTTTTAAATTTATTTATTTCTTCTACACTCTGTTAATTTACTTATTTATATGTTATTTACTTATTCTATTATTGTTTTCCCAGATGTGATGGTATTGTCTCTGCACAGATACACCCTATGCTCTCCCTACTTTTTGGATGCCTCTGGATTATGGAGAGGCACACTTGAGTCCTTATAATGAACCAGATCGAAGCCCAAGTTTAGTGGTATCATAGTCAATATGTTACATATATTAGCAAATATAAAGGGAAAACACATATCTTTCTCACTCCCTTTATTTTTATGGATCACATAATGGTAGTATTTAGTGACATACTTATTTTACATAAAAGGAATACTAATAATTTTATTCATGAAATCTATTTTCTATAAAGGATTATAGTTCATGATAAATTTAAATCTTGTAATGTTATAATTTATGTTGTTTAGAATCGTCCAATTATAGGTAAGATCAAATCAATGTTATTGGTGATTTGAATAAAACCTATACCTAATAGGTTTTTATACTATTTATAAATATAGAGAAATATGTGACTAAGTACATATTCCATTATTATAGTATGGGTTTGAAACAAAAATCCAAATTAGAGAGCATTATGGTTAGACTTATACTTTCAAAGTAAGAAATATATTTGTATTTTTGGATCAAATACATACATGTTTGGTGAAAAAATATAAATTCATAGTGTAATGGGTGGAATGATTAGAATATTTGAATAATATTTATTTTTTTGTTACCTAGGTTTTACTTATTTCCAATCAACTGGCGAATTCCCTTTCGAAAAAGTTAATCAAGGTTAGTGGATTGGTCATTTTAATTTTCTTATATAATTATTTATATAATCTATCCTCCAGAGAGAGTTATAACTCTTATACCCCAGTTTTAGTTAATTGTTTCATGGGAATTTATGTTTTATACTTTATGTTTGCTATTTTATACTTTTTAAAAGGAATTGAGGTTTTTATCACTTTCCAAATTAATTTTAATATAAAATATATTTTATCATTTTATTAGTTTTATTATGTTTAATTTTATGTCATTATTTTATTTTTTTAACGGAGTAATGTGTTTTGAACTTTTTGTTTAATTTATACAAAAATAATTCTCTATTTTGAAATTTTTTAATATAATATTTCTAAAAAATTTAGTTTATTTTTATGGAAAATAAAATTTTTGGTTTTTTATTTATTTTATTATTATTGGAATATATTTCTTCTTATGATACTAAATTTTAATTGAAATAACCTCAAAAATGGACTAAAGGACCCATTACCACTTAATAAATGAGAATAATGATATATGTATAGGATAAGCTAATGAGATATTGGTATAAACAACCTATCCAAATTAGAAAAATCCACAGACATGTGATTGTTAAATAAATTAAATGACCATAATGAGTTATGATCTTCCACCAACGTTTTTGAGAGTGCATCTATAACCCTATTAGTATCCATGTAAATGTGATATACAATAATTATTTTCACTAATATCTAACCAAATAAAGTCCTTCGAGTATAGTAATGTTTTTGTAGTACATTATTAGATCTTTTCTTGACCATGTTGACCGCAATATAATAGTCTATCTTGATCTAGAGATGATACCATTTAAATTCCATGCATATTAAATAGTGTATATGATAGACCAAATTTGAATCTCAAATTAAATGTAAGAACCAAAGAAATCAAAGAATGTACCCTTGATAAATCCATTTTTTTATATATGCCTCCATGAACAATAGGTCCAGTAGTAATCATAATAACCCATCCAAATTCAATTTGATATAAATAGTGGTCAATGTAGTATAATTAAAATACTTTAAATTAATTAGATTCATAGGGACACAAGACACACTAAGAAATTGAGAGATAATAAGATCACAAAAATAATTATTTATAACACCTATTTGAATTTTTAAGGCTATATGAATGTCTTTCATAATAAAGGCATAAAATTACCAGATGTTCAAAGGATTCCCAATAAATATAATTACATTCCTTACTTAAAAAAGATAAAAAATTAAAGTAGTAAAATAATAATAAAATGGTTATATATTTTTTGTATAATGTTAAGATCTATAAGAACATCTATAAAAGTATGAAGATCCATTTTATTATACAAAGAAAATAAGAAGTGACTAAAGAAAAATCTCTAAACATAATTTATAATATAACATTACAATAGTAAGTGTGCATACTTATCAGGTTCTCCCATATAGAGCATGAAAATTGAAAGAAGGTTATACCCAAAATAATAAGGAGATAACCATTTGGTAACCTGTTATGATATATTTTCTATATGTGAATAAATATTATTGGCTGTACCAAAATATTCTTGAGAGATTTCAACCATTTTAGAATTATTTCAAGTCTTACAAAAAGGAAAGTATAATGATGTTTAGAAATTAGAATTCATATCCTAGCCGACTTCCATTTTCATTGTTTATTATCACTACCACTATAATTATAGATTTTATTGACAAATTCAACTCATACATGAGGTTCAGTCTATTCAAAGTGAGTAATAAAATACCTAACTGAGATATCATCCATAACTGAAGGGTTGTTATAGGCACTCTCAATGGGAGTTGGTATCCATTTAGTGAGCCAAAAAATCAGATTTGAATAATTCTAAGGAATCCACATAACTTATAGAATTAAATATTTAAAAAAACCTTTCAATGGTGGATAGATATTGAATACCATATAGAAATGGTTTCCTATAGTATATTGTTAATAAATATATTTTTAATAAAATTACATCACATACATTATCGTGGAAGGAGATGCTAATGTAAATTTACAATGAGAGATTCATTGAATAAATCCTAATTCTTAATATCCACCCCACCAAAATAATATGGGTTCTTGTATAAAATAAAAGACACAATTAAAATATACTTTTCATAAATTATTCTAGTAAAAATAAAATTATATATGTCTATTTTTATCCTCTTTTAAATATATTTATTCCATTTATAAATTCAAAATTAATAAAAAACACTGAAGAGATAATATAATTATATAAGAAAATACATCTATTTTGAGAGAGATAATTTTCCTTCCAATTAGTAGTTAGTTTTTTTGAAATTTTTTGAGAAATATTATTTAAATAGTATGTCTTAAATCATCCATAAAATAATGTTATACCTAATTAGTTAAACAAAAAATTCAATATTTTGGATCTAATAGATCTAGTAGTATGATTTCTCTTTGAGGCAATCATGTGTTTTCTAATGTAAAATTAGCATTTATACCAAATAATATATTAACTAGACACCTTTTCATAATGAAGAAATATTTATTTAGGTATTCAAGATATTTTTATTTTATTTATAAAAAATAATAATTTCAAATTCATATAGATGCTGAGTAAGGCCCTCAAATTTTTGGTAGAATTCATTGGATATAATAAACCAGATTCAACTAACTTAAGGATGAACCTACTAATGTTTTCATCCAATAGACCAAAAAAAATTGATATGAATAATTCCCATTATCGAACACCTCTGGTGAAATAAAATTATCCTTTTTTAGAACCATATATGATAAAATCTAACCAAAACTATTTTTAATAGCACCAATTGGTTTTATAAACCTAAAAGACACCCCATACCTTTTTACCACCTCAAATAAAAAATACAAATTAAGAGTTCTAAAATATTTGAATATAGGCACTAATTAAGCGTTTATATCTGAAGGTGTTGTGGGTTTTTTTGGGTTAATATAGATTTCATGAAAATTATTTTTCATATTCATTTTCTAATCTAATAACCTTACATATGAGGGGTGGAAAAGGGAATATTTAGTAATGGTTTGAGGTGTATGGGTATGTATAAGTTGGATCTTCTTATTATAAAATTATTTATTTTGATAAATCCATTTACACAATATAATTATTATTTTCATCTATTGTGTATCATTAGGAATGGTTTGAGTGTCACCAACTAAAAGTTCTAATTTAAACAAATTTATCCCATACACATATAATATTAGAAGATAGTGGAAGAACTTTATAATGTTAATATAATCTCCCCTAACCATACATGTGGTATAAATTTTATTAATAAAGAGTATACTATTTTGTATATACCTATGAAGGTTTTACGTTCTATATATGGGAGATAACTTATAGTGATATGTGGAATTGTTAGAGGTGGAATTGAAATATTTTGGATCTTAATGATGTAAAATCAATGCTAACTAATTTTTTGGATTGTTTATTAATGGAAAGTAATTTAAATGTTTTTAAAGACATTTAATAGAGGTTTTGGATATTATAGGATATATGAAACATACATAAGATTTATAACTCTAATATTTTTGATATAGGGGTTCGTCGGTGGGTTACAATAAAAATATATATTTTTGGTATTATAATAATACATGGTCTTAAATAATCTTTCAAAAAAGTGAGTGACATGGAATCCAACATCACTTCAATCATCAATAATAGTTTTATCCACTTATTTCAAAAAAAATTGAGCTTCAGGACCCTTTGAAAAGATCTAGTGATTACATGACCTTGTATGTTCCAACCAAAGATATGTTTACACAGATTTAGAATGACTAGTCAAAATTAAATGACATGTAAGAATAATAATTTAAAAAGGATGTATACCATTCAATAATAAATAAATTTTATTTACCAATATAATTATTACCACATTTTTTCCCACACAACATCAAATTGAGAACTTGGACCAAAAACCATAAGTTTTCCCAATGGTTTTTTATCACCCATTTGTAAAATGATAACTTGTGAAGTATCATAATCGATAACATTAAAATGTTGGGTTCCACTTATTAGAATTATCTAAAACATTATCCTTTTATTATGAATATCTTATGTGTATTTATTTTTTGTACAAAATTTATATTTTATGAACCTAATTGAATGAATATGAATAAAAAATTAATACATTCTAATCACATGACAAGAGAGTATGAAGATGGAGTTAAAGAGCTCATCATGTTTTCAATATAGCAGGAATATAAATTTTATCAAATCCTTTTTCCAAGTTTACATTATTTTTATTCCATCAAAATTAGTCTGGAAGAGTTATAAAAACATTATATTTGTCACAAAATAGATCCAACCTATAAATTTTGGTCTAAACATAGGAAAAAAAGAACATTCACACTGATTGGGATTATGATGCGGTTTATGAATTATTTAGTACAAATAAAATTGGAAATGATGATAGAGATCATAGGTAAGAAATGAAATTGGTAATTTAATATGTCCTTTGATATTTTCTAAAGTTTTTTGAGAAGTTAATTTACTATTCTAAGAGACAACTATATACTAGTTATAATAAATACATAATATTTTAGTTGTATTGATGTTATAAAATTTGAAATCTGGCAGTGGACCTAGAGACAATAACATGACAAAACTAATTGGTCTCATGAATGATATAGTATCAGAAGAAAATGAACTTCCTTATTGAACATATGGTGCTAAATGAATTATATGTTCTATGGGTATGATCTGTAGAAAATACATTCTAGTATAAATGATTTCATATTGTCTCTCATGGACCATGAATTATTCATAAAATAACCTAAGTGTTGTGTGAATAAATACAAGAAAGATGCATCAATTCCTTCAAAAGTTGTATGGTACTTTCATATCATTAAAATATTTAAAAGACTATATAGATGTCATTAAACTATGAGACAATTGAAATGTCATGAATATACAAGAATAAAATACAAGAAACTACATCATCCAACTGACTCTCCTTAGTGGAAGAAAATTGATTATGAGTATACTAAATTTGGAAAAGAGCTAAGAAACTATCATCATGTGTTATCTACTGATATAATAAATCCTTTTAGTTTATAAAGTAGTAATCACAATACATGGCCCATTATATTAGTAAATTTTAACATTCAACCATGATTATGTATGAACTGAAGATACATTACAATGTAACCACTTATATCTATACCACAACAACCGTATAATTATATTGATTTCTATTTGGACCGTTTGATCGAATATCAAAAAATAACATGGAATACTAGTGTTATAATATATAATTCTCATATAAGTGAATAATTAAAATTGAGGTTCATGATTTATGGGATGATAAATGACTTTCCTACATATAGAAATATTTTAGACTATAAAATAAAAGTAATGTTGGGGTGTCCCATTTATGAATAATGAAAAAACTCATTTTGGTTGAAACATTCCTAAAAGGAAGTGTTTTAAAGTCATCATAATTTTTTTACATTAATGATATAAATATTAATCATGGATGACACCATTTTATGGGAATACCAAACAAGGTACAACACTTTCTCCACTAATGGGTGATCACCTATTCAATAATGTAAAATAAATCCACACTATTTTCAGTAAAACATTTTGAAAAAATATAGTGAAATCAAGTTGGAAAAAGAGATCAATTTTCAATGAATTGTCATAGTAGAATTTTCTGTACATTAGACATTTTATTGATTCCATGGATGTGTAAAAAAATATATTTGATAGTGTCAATGGCATGTTACTAAAAATTTCTGGGAAAAAAATATGAAATCAAGGCTAGGTTGGACATGATTGACAAGTGGATAAGGGAATATTTTTCCCTAGTGAAGGGTAAAATACATGATTTTTTCTCTCTAGTAACTTACACTCTATCCAAATAAGAAAAATTACAATTTTTACTCTACTAAATGTTATAAAATTTACAAAGTGGTATTCATCAAATATAATAAAAATTCATGTTGCTGACTAATTGAAATTTACAGACACTAAAATCACAAGACTATAATGTTTTGATGAAAGATTTGATTCCTTTCTGTTTATGAAGAATTCATCCAAAAAAATGTATATCCTGAATTAATTGAACTCTGATTCTTTTCCTAATCCATATATAGTAAATTTATCGACCCAACGAATCCTCTAATCAAGAATTAGGAGGTCCCAAACATATTATGTGAATTAAATATGTTATTCCAACCATTATTTGTTGATATAATGTTTTTCCTGACGATTAACTTTGTTATAGAGGTCCAAATAATTTTTTCTATCCATTATAGATGGATTTACCCAATTGAATAGTATATTACAATTTTTAAAGGGTGCATCATGAATTGATGTAATCTAGAAGGTTTTATTGTATAATGATATATTTTTGAATAAGCTCTTGAATTATTTACTAATTTACTTATAAATTGTTGATAGAATCAGTCTCTCAAACTCTCATAACAATTGACGCCTTATGGGAGAATGAATTTTTGGAAGTTATGTTGTTATAATTACAAACACATTGTGAGAGAAATACCAAATTTAAATTTTATTTTATAGTGAATATTTTGAACCATATGTTAAATCCCACAAACTATTTTTAGTGTTGTTTTGTGATCATATTTATACAGAGTGAATATGTTGAACCATATGTTAAATATACATAATTAACATTTTTTAGGGTTTTTTTGTGATCATATTTATACGGAGTTATTTAAAAATATGAATTTAATTTCAAAACAACATCAATGGGTATCCAGGGGACCAAACGATAATGTATTGTCTTATAATAGTTTTTTAATTAACTAATATATGTTCTATATATAAGAACACGATTACCGTAGTATGAATAAAAATAGTGGAGTTACACTTGTTGAGTAAGTGATACACATATATGGTTTCAAGTGTAGAAATATAATTTATTTAAATATCTCATATTTTGGAATCATTAAACTGATATATGAGTTGAATTATAAAACATTTCATGTGATTATTTTTCATTGAAAATGGTTTCACAATAGGAGTGTAAAGAATGTTTATAAATTGGGATTTATAAAGGTGAATTTTAGTGTGGAAGGGTATAAAGATGAACAGTTCACAATGGCATCAAAAGTAGTGATGGAATTTTATTTCATTGATCTATCAAACAAGAATAGGATAATTTTCTTACTTTAAACTAAAACCACAATAGGGTTATATGAAAATTCAATCAAGGATAACCCTTTTATTGTGAGATCACAATCATTTCATTGAGGTCCGAATGTAGACAATGTCTATCACAATAGAGGGGACCACAAAGGGTGGATTTTGATTGTTGATAGAGGATCCAAATCCATTCAACCTTTAAAGAATCTAATGAGAATTCAATGAGAAGGTTAAATTGTTTTTTAATATACTATTGTTTTCCTCATAATATTATGTGTTATGTATCATATCAACATAATATAAAATAAATGTTTGACTACACATGTAGAAAAGGAATTCTACACATGATGATGTTACAGATCTCGGGGAAGAATTAGTCATATTGACCATATAATATCACATGTGTAGTTGTGATTCACACATTTCCTGATTCATATCTATTTAATCACACATTTCACATAATTTTAAAGGGTTAATATCACTAATAATTGAATAAATTCTCACATAGATCCATTATTATGATAGTAATCATATATAGTGCCAACTTAATAAGGAATATATGGCTTCCACCCAATATAATATTATTTTATCCAAATTCCATGGAATCCATTCATATATTACAGTTTATGTACTTGGTTTCATCCCATAGAATATAATGAAATTTCATTTTATTCTTATGTATCTATTGATACCTTCTCAAACATAATCCAAGATTTCTTAAATCAACTCTAATGACTCAATTTCATTCAAAAAAATAACAAATTTCTTTATAAAATTGTTAAGATTAATTCCAAATACCATAAATATAATTTCAATGCCTTTTACACATATACTAATTCCATATAGTATATTAAATAAATATTTCATTACCCCAATTAATGTATTTTTCTCAAATGGTATTTTATTTAATAATGGTTCATAATTAATCATGATTAAATATTGGACCACTCTTAGCTTAAAGGTGTTTTTTAATACTATCCAAGTGTATTGCCATATAAAATTATCATTTTTTTGATAAACAAAGGACGGACGCCAAGTTTCTTAATCTTTTAAGCCTACACCCATATTTGACCCTCTTATAAGAAATTATTAAAGCTCTCTAATAGCTAATATTTGTAGTGGATGGTTCTTTCATCCACTGTTAAAACTTTTTATTGATTCACACTAAAGTTTAACTAAAAAATCATTAGAAATAAAATTTTATCATAATATCACATACATTAAAAAAAAACAAAAAAATCATTACTTCCAAAAACATACTCCCTTATTATTGTTTCACATTCTGGAATTATATCCCTACATTTATTTTATCTAAAGTATTAGCGTCTAAAACTGTTATCAAACTTCTTGTTCAACTTTTACCCAAATTGTTATCTTCCAAAATGATATCTTCCATGTCACTCATCTCTAAATCACTGGTGATATTTTTAAACTAACTTATTTTATTTTAATAAGTGATAATTAGTTTCCTTTTATATTTTATCTGGATAATAATAATAAGTATTTTTTTTCTACAATTCATCTTTACCTTTAAAAAAATATTGACTATACTCCTCATTGTCATTTATTTTTCATAAAAAACAAATATAATAATTTTAATAAGAATCCACTTGGGTTATTTAATATACACCTTCGTATTCATTTTTAATACTATTTTAAATTCTAATGTAAATGATCTCTCACGTTATTTTGATGCTTCTCTCTCCCCTTATTAATAATAAATTTAATGTTTCAAGAGTGAGGGAAACTCATAGACAACTCATTCTCTAAAAAAAAACTGAAATATCATATTTATCCACTTATATTCCATTGTTTTGAAGGTCGAAACATGTTTACTTGAGAGAAGGATGGGATTATGTTTCTTAAATACATAAGATATAAATTAATCACCTCTAACTATATGTGATAAATTTTTGGTGTAGGAAATAAAAGAGATTAACTTGGACTTCATACTAATATATAATTACCACAACATGACATACTAAATCTAAAAACATATGACATGAGTTGTTAAAAATATTTTTAATTAATTTCCTATAATCATCTTGATAAAAAAAATTAATAATAAAACAAAGTAGGTTTATCACCTTTATTTTACTTTTCCTTGGTTATAAAAAATCAATCTCTCCCTATTAGTTTCATAATTGATTTTATATATAAGGGAAAAATAGAATAACTAAAATAACTAATTAGAATAATGTTAGTTTTATATATTTTTAAAATTTCAAATATGTTCATCATTAAAACCTTTTCATCCATATTCTAAATAACCATAATCCCAATATCTATATATTTTATTATTTAGTTGTCCATAATTTAATCTCTTTCACCCCAACTCATTATGTTTCTCTGATTACCGGTTTTAGTATAACTGGAATATAAGATTTCTATGAGTTTTTTGATATCTTAAATCCATTCAACCCAAATATCTTTTAATGAATACACTCCATTTTTATTCTTAATCATGGTTGATACCACATGAAATATTGTGTTTGATATGAATTGAAACAAATTACTCCATGATTCTTTTCTTCTATATTGTTTTCTAAATTTCATATATATTACCTTTATTTTTCTATATAAATAAGTTAAAATAATATATATAGAAATAAGGTGGGTCTTTATAGATCCTGAATGAGAGTAACAATGTTGAGTATTTCTTTTCAACTGAGAAATGTTTTTCTTTTTAGCGTCATATTTATGAAATATCGTCATTGTTTTATTTTTTATCATTACTTATATTCATTTGTGAAATTTATTTTTCACATTACATAGAAATTTTTATTAATTATTTTTTGATTTATCTATTTTAATATTCATCTCAAAATTTTATGACCATATAGTCATTCATTACTGAAGAAGATGTGCAATTTTTTTCCTCTATGGACACTTATTTTTCAATATAGCATTCTTGGAACATTGAATCACTGGTTTTTATCTTTATATCTCAACAACTACATCTATCTCAATTTTCATGTCATAATTGTTTTTATATATTTCTTATTATATTTTTTATCTTAGTTTTAGTTTGATTATATTCTTCAATTTCCCTTCTTTAGTAACTTCTCTATTATTAATTCTTGGATGTCTTTAACTGAACTAGTATATTTGTTCCTATATTGGATTGATTCTATTAATTTATTCATATTTCTTAAATTAACACTAATGTATATGCCAAATTTATAAATTATATAGTTTTGGATTTTCTTCCATAATAAAAGAATATCATCTTTGGTGTAATATATATCTCAACATATTTCTTGGGTGTTGTTTATTTAACATTTTTCTTCACTAACATACACCCTAAGGCTAACTGATATCCATTTAAATACTTATTTTTATTTTATGGTCTTATATTATCATTAGAATATGAATTATTATTGGTAGTTTTATAAGATTACTCATCACCATAATGATCACACTTATCTCAATTTCTATAGAAATTTTATAAAATTCCAAATCTATTTGAGGTGAATAAATTTCAATTTTTCAATGTATTTTGTAACAACTTATCAAGATATATCTTGAATTATGATCTTATACCATTTAATACAAACATTATATAATCTTCATGAATTGAAAAATTATGCCAATATTCAATGGAATTCTGTGTAATCTTTTCAAAACACCAAAAAATAGCTAATAAATCTTCTCCTTTTTGATTTAATTACATTCTATCATGATTTGTTCTCTTATAATTTTTGTGCTGAAATTTTCTTATTTTGAGTTTTCTTTTTTCTATAAATATATTTTTTTTATATTTTTTAAAATCCTCTGTAAGGATTAGTGGGAAACCATACATTTCAATCAAAATATTGTGCCAGATTCCACAAATGTCAAATTCAAATTACAACAATAAAAAAATATCATCACCCATCTCGGTTCTCATGATTCTGAGACACTTGCCTGCCTTGGGTCACACAGCTATCACACTAAACATCATGTCATTTCACCTCCACATTATCACCACACTAGTGAGACCCATCAGAATCCACATCATCATCCTCACCAAATTCCTCTTTGCCTCACATAGTACTATCTTATCATAGTCATTGTCATTTACCTCGATCCAGTTCCCATGTTATCGTCTTATCAAAACACCACACCAGTCTACTGAAGAACATCATAGTTCATCAACGCTTCAAGAAACATAAAGAACCTCATACATATCTCCTAATAGAACCAGAAAAAGTAGCAACATGACACCATTGTGAAAAACACCAACAGTCTTTAAAGAGAACCAAATCCATCAATGAAAGATAAAACTAAAAGAATATAGTAACTACAGAAATCCACCACCTGTTGTGCCACCTTAGAACTCTTACCACTCCTCAAACATATCCCAAAACGCCTTTGGTATCCAATACACCCAACTGAACTGGAAGGGAGAAAAGTGCCAGGGAGCCAGAGTAGGGAGGAGCTGTAGAGAAGGGTCAAGGACAATCATAAAACACCATGTAACGTGAGATAGAAACACTGAGATTGAAACCCTAAGGGGAAAAATAAATTGATACCCATACCTAGAAGAAAAATGATTGAAGAAGAGTGAACTGGGATTGGAACCCAAAAAAGAATATGGGATTCAAAACCTAATGATAAAACCCAAATAGGTCAAGAAAAACTGAGTGAGGAATCCATCGAGATGGAGAGTACCACATTTCCCTTATTAGTTTTTTGAATTGTATCATGTACTAGAAAATTAAATAATAACAATAAAAATAGAAATATCTAGGGTAAGGGATACCTTTTTCTATAATGTAATAGTAGATTTATTCACTTATAATCTTATGATCTTATCTCCACTATAATGAGTTTTTTAAAATTTAAAACTCATTTTAGAAAATTTTATTGTAGCAGATCTTTATTCAACTTCATGTGAATACTTATCTTGAGAATTTACCAAATTTAATTCCAACTCAAAACACTTTCGGTTTGTAATGTTTATTTTATCTCTAAGAGTTGTTACACTATCATTAGATTCATCTATTAACTTCTCAACACAATCTTCATCAAAGATACTAATTTCTTATAGATAATTTTCTAGCTAATTTACTATTTAATCCATGATCTCTATCTAATAATTATTGACATAAATAACAGATTTTTTATTTCTTCCATTGAATGGATCCTCACATCATAAAATCTTCTTGTCAAACCATTTTCATTAGTTATATTTTTAACAATTCTCCACCCAATCATATTTTTTCCTATAAAGTATAATCTTTTTATTTAATAAGTTTAATTATTGTTTTTTTCTTGCATATCCTTATTTAATGTTCTTCATATATCTTCAATATCTGTTATCATATTTGTTTTATCATAATGAGGTTCATTGATAAACTAAAATATATAAGTGACATCTTTAATAAGAATATTTTTTATATATTCATTTACTTTAGAGTAAAGGTTTTTAACTAATATAATATACTCATACTCTTCACAAATAGAATAAATTTATTTCTTCGGATCATTTTTTTAAATAAACGGAGGAATGAATTGGTCACACATTTAATGACCCAATGAAATTTATTAAATCAAAAGTATTACAATACAAGATCGAGGTGTAATGAGTTTACACCAACCAAAAGTATAAGAGCGGAAAATGAGATATATCAAGGAAGATGATTCACCTCATGCCAAAAGTATAGAAAACCTATGAAAGCCCCAAGGCCTCTAGCTAAGTCATCAAGAGGTATTTTGCCCACAAGACTTTTTCCTTACCCAACATCATCATCAGCAGCACATCTGAGGTAAACTTAAAGGATTTTGAGGCTCTCCCCCAATGATGCTCCACTTCCATAACTTTATTTCAACATTGATTAACTTCAAATAGTGGTGTACCCTAATTAGGATATTTTTGAGAAGTTAACTTAGTTAACTTATTATCTTCATTTTTGTTATTATTATTTCAATTTTTAATAGAACCAATCTATTTATTGGTATTAAAAGGGATATATTTTTTATTCTTCAATTGAGGTATCTCAATTAATTACCCAAATATATAAATTATTTAATGTAATCACAAATATGTATTGGGTTTTTATATAAATAAAACACACATACACACACACACACACTCACACATACTAGTATATAATGGACTAGACCTCATCCCATGAAAGATAAGCCAACAACATAGATATCCCATTATAATTTAATGGAACAGAGGAGTTTTTATCTACCAAAACCCCAATATTTTTGTCCCAATGGTCTCTTCGATGAAAATTACAATTAAAATAATCTTTGTGTTATAGAGTTCATGTTACTAGAGTACCAACATTTATTATAGTTTTTATAATAGTACTTGTGCTTCTATTGTTCCCCTAATACATTGATATATTTCCTCTAAAATATCCCCCATTGTGGGGTCCATTAAGAGTTAAACCCCCAAACCTATATGATGAAGAGAAACATCTCATAGAACTCAGGTAAAGTTCTTATTCCTCAATTATTCCCCAAATTCAATACTACAATCAACATCTTTTAAAGTAATTAAAATAATAGAGAGAAACATATATTCAATCCAATCATAAGTGTTTCTTTAAGATTTTAAAATAAATTAAAGTTCCTAGTGAATTTTAAAGTTACACTAAGAGTTGGGGTGAATCTATAAACATGAGGTTTATCAAATTATTTTATCATAAACTTTTACCCTATTTATTATTCAATACCTTTTTATATAACCCCTATATTTTAGTATGAAGTTTCTATTAAATAGATATTTTTCTAATAGATTGTTTTATAATAAGTAGTAAGAAAAAGACATAGTACATTTTTCAAAAATAAAATATTATAATGAAACGACCCAAAGTTTCATTAATGGAAAATCCCTCTTGATCCAGATAAATGTCTCTTTATGAAAAATATTTTTATAAGATGTCGAATTCTTTGGTTTTATGTTAAGAATTTTGACAGTTTCTAATATAGTCGTTGAACAGTAAGAACATGATTAGTATAAATATAAGACATTAACAAATCCAATTTTCTTAGACAAAGGAAGCAATGGCCTCATCTAGTAGAATTCCCCATACGAAGCCCATTTATCGGAGCTCAGAAAAGAGGTTTCAACTTTGGGCTTTGCCCTGGACCAATCCCAATATGAGCTTCATCATTTCAAGCTCAAACGTGACCGTCTATGGGAAAAGTGGAAGTTGATTGAAATTACCACTCGAGCGATGTTATCTGAGCCACCCCAAGAGTCTGTCACCATCGAATACCTTACCCTTAGGTCTTATGAGGCTATTTTAAGGGGTTATGTAACAAATAAGTAGTACTATTTTCATGTAAATTATTTTTGTATATAATAATGAATATAATTTCTAGTCATTTTTGATACATTGAAAATAGTTTTTAAAGTAAAAATGGTGTTTTTAGTTATTATTTAATTTAGAAATCTATTTTATTAAATTAAGGGATTTGTGAATTAAATAATATTTTAATAAAATAATAATATTATTATTAAATTAATTTTTATTAAATATAAATAATCTTATAATTTTATGAATGCAATTAAAATTTTTATTAAGGTTTGAAAGCCATTTCTGTCAAAACCCGTGAATTTTCGATAAATGTCATTTTTTATTTTAAAAGTGAAAATTAACATATTTAGAAAATTATTTAGATAAAATAAATTTTACTTCTGGAATCAGGACGTCGAAATTATCTAACGGTGAATGTTTCATAATTTTCTGAGATAGTCAAATTTTTGGGTAAAAATTAAATATCGTTTAAATTTATAATTTGTTTTATGACATCATAATAACCCAATAGTGATGTAATAAAATACTATAATCTTTATATTTGGCCAATATATGTTTTACCATTAAAATAATTTGATTTTGGGTTTGTTTGACCTACTTTTAAAAGCATTAATGGACCCCTCAAGACTTATTCAACACCTTGCCTTTTTAAATTAATTTTCATGGGAGTGTGACTCACCTCCACATAAGCAACCCCAATATTTTAAGAAGTCCGGACTTTGGAATTTTAAAATATTTGTTTCCTATTCCCTTTTCCAAAAACCATGGGCAAAAACCATGGGATGGTTTGTGGTTTGGGTTAATTTAATGTAAGGGGATCAAAACCTAAATAATAAAGAATTCCCTCACCTTTCCTATATAAACCCACCCAAGTTCCCAGTTCCTTCTCACTCAAAGCCCTTGGAGTTCGTCCAACCTCTTCCATACTCTCTCTAAAATCCTCCCAAGGTTTTCCAAGCTCCCAAGAAGCCTCTCACAAGCCTCTCTCTTGCTTTTGGAAGCACACTTCCAAGTAAGGGTTTTTTCTTCCTTTCTCATTTTTTTCAATTTTCTTTAAGTTGTATTGCCATTTTAATTTCAATTATGATGGTTGGGGTATGGTTTCAAACCTCCCCCATACTGCCCTATAATTGTTTGAATGATGTGAGAACCCTTTCTCTCTCCTTAAATGCCTCCTATGTACACCCATTACTATGCCGAAATTCTGAAAGGAACTTCTCTCTCTTCTTTTACATTCAAGCAATAATTTTGTATCATGAATCTAAATTCCCTTAAAATTGTTGGGACATGTATCTATATGAACTAACTACTATCCATTACATGTAAATATGGTGATGAACCCCTTTATTTCTCATAAACCATTTTTATTAATTCTTATGTCACGCCGTTACGCTGCCGAAATCGCACCGATTTTCTAAGCTAATGCCATTGTGTAGTGGATACCATGCCCATTTCTCCATCAAGGGTATCCACATTTATGAACCTTTAAATATTGATTACAAAGTTTCTTGTATGAATTCCACATTCCTTTATCGTGGAATAAATTTTTATGTTTTATGAATCCATGTTTTATGATCCATGTGTCACACTTATGCATGAAATGAAATGTTTAAGAAGGGTGTGCCCTTATAGCGCTCCAATGCATTGGGTAAAGTATAATATCATGATACGTCATGTGAAATGAGTGTTGCCTCATGATAATTCATGTTCATAGAGGGTTTACTCGTGCTTCATGTGAAATGAGGATTTACTCATGCTCTATGTGCAATGAGCCTTGGCTCATGCTAATTCCATGTTAAGTGTTGTTGCCACATTTCCATGTTATGATTATTATGCTTTATCATGCCTTTATGTTCATGTTTCTTTTATGCTCTATTGATATTCCTATTTCTAACATGTATTGTACTACTCATGTTATTCCATGTGTACTCCCTTACTGGGCTTTATAGCTCACCCTTTTCTTATGCATGTCCTCAGGTTTCCCCATGCAATGCTAAGTACGAAGGAATGTAGTGGTCATGTAAAGGAAGTTTTCAATAAAGATGTTGTATTTCATGTTTTATGTTTTGATGTAATGATCCTAAGCCCCAAAGAAACTAAACCTCTCGATCTCTTTTGTTGTATCAAGTGAAGTTTAATGTAATAAATCATGTTTAAGTTTGTAATAAAAGAAGGGTTGTCATAGTTGGTATCAAATGATAGGTTTAGTTATTTTTGGGATTAGGAAACCCTAGTAAAGCCTTAGATACAAGACTAGGTATAATAAAAACATCCCTACGTTTTGGTAAGTACTGAGTTAGAGGTTTATCAAACAAATACATCCCTGTCTGGATACGAGCAAGTAGAGGCGGCTCTGGCACAGATGTATCATAGGGGTAAAACGCGAAAACAACGCTTTGAGATAGACTCGAACAGGAACTGGTGCACGACAATGGGCCTTTCTACACTCTTGATTACGACACTCCCGGGGGATATGTTTTGATAAATTCACAAGCTTAGTATGAACCCTTATTAAGAGAATTAAAAAAAATTCCCCTACAAATATATGTTAGAAAGTAGATCATGAAAAGCCTTGATTAAAGCCTATAGACTCATGAGTAGGGAAATAAATGTTTATTTATAAGTCATAAACTTTTGTCTTTGGATTACCATTTATGTGTCACCCCTAACATTCCTTTTATTCCAGCCAATGGCCAGTAAAAGGAGGACTCAGGCTAACAACCATTGTGAAGATCAGTGTGATGACTGTACAAATGAGATGCCAAATCAAATGGGAGCGGGAATCGCGAACTTTTTCATGATTCTCTCTCAGCTAACTCATGTTTTGAATAAAAACATGGGTCAAGAATAATGTTCAACCCCCCCTTAGATATAAAAAGTCACTATCGAGAGATTAATGAGACAAAGACCTCCTACTTATAGTGGATCATCCGATCCCATGATCGCTGAACAATGGATCAACTCCATTGAAAAGATCTTATCCATCCTTCAATGTTCTGAACAAGAGAAGGTTCTACTAGCTACTTATCGTATGGAGGGTGAATCTGATCAATGGTGGACGTTGATCAAAAATATGAAGCATGTAGAGGAGATCAAGGAATTAGAATGGGAGGATTTCCGGAAGATGTTTTTTGATAAATATTTTCTACGCACCCTCCATCTTAAGATGGAGAGGGAATTCCTTTCCCTCAAGCAAAAAGATGAAGAATCTGTTGGAGCGTATGAGGAAAACATCAAATGGCTTGCACGTTACGCTTCTGGCATTGTCGTTACCCCCAAATGAAAAGTTGACCGCTTCTTTGCTGGGCTGAAGCCTAGCCTACGGAAAGAATTAGCGATCCTTGACTTCGACAGCTATGAGGAGATTGTCCAATGTGCCCTCAAGGTCGAAATGGAGATCGGGGAATCACAGGGGTATCATGGGGACAAGAAGCGTAAGGTGGACTTAAATGCTCGTGGTCCGATCGATAAATCCAATGGTGTTAAGAATATCCAGCACCCCACTTGCCAAAAGTGCAAAAAGAAGAACCCTGGAAATTGCCTTAAGGGGATGAGAAAATGCTTCAGGTGTGGAAGAGAAGGACACCTCACTATTAACTGTTGGAAAGAAAGACCCATGGCTACGACATAGGATAGGAATGCTCCGTTCGAACCTCAACGCGTTGTTCAATTCTACAAATGCAAATAACCGGGTCATTTTTCAAATTAGTGCCCTAATTCAAGGATTTTTGGAGACAACCAACAACCTCCAAGGCCGCAAGGAAGAGATTTTTCCATCACTTCTACCGAAATGAACCCTGAAAACGAAGTGGTGATAGGTATTCTAGTTATTCATTCAAGAATAGCAAACGTACTTTTTGATTCAGGTTCTATGCATTCTTTTATATCTCGAAACTTTAGTAAAACAATCCTAGCACCACCAAAAATCATGGAAGTAAAGATGTATGTGAGTACGGTAAATGGGGAAATCATTACATCCCATGAATATAAGTCCTCTCCTGTTATAGTCTGTGGATTGAATTTCACGGTGAACCTTGTCATACTCTCTCTGGTGTAATTTGATGTAATTCATGGAATGGATTGGATTTCTTTATATAGAGCCAACATAAATTGTCGGGAGAGGGAAATCACACTCCATATGGAGAATCGACCCCCGATTCTTTACAAGTGTCGGGAGGAAGATGAATCTACTTTAGATCCATCATATCAAGCATGGATATTACTGCCTTATGAGCTTGCGTATCTGGCTTAGATGATTGAGTCCATGGAAGAAACCATCCTTGAAGAAATGCCTATTGTGAGGGAATTCGCTAAAGTGTTTCCCGAGGAACTTCCTGGTCTTCCTCCAAGAAGAGATGTTGAGTTCTCAATTGAACTAATACCTGGGCGCTACCAATATCCAAGACTCCATATAAAATGGCTATTGTAGAGATTGAAGAGCTGAAGAAACAACTACAGGATAATCTGGATAAAGGGTTTATAGACCCAAGTGCTTCACCATGGGGTGCACCAGTCCTCTTCGTCAAGAAGAAGGATGGGTCAATGCGGCTTTGCATCGATTATCATGAACTTAACAAAATAATGATAAATAACAAGTATCCTCTCCCAAGAATCGATGACTTGTTTGATCAGCTGTGTGGTGCACATTACTTCTCTAAGGTGGATTTACGGTCAGGATATTATCAAGTAAGGGTGAAGAAGGAAGATGTCCCCAAGACTGCTTTTCGTACAAGATGCAGGCACTATGAATTCATAGTAATGCCTTTCAGACTCACCAATGCTCCAGAAATATTCATGGACTTGATGAATAGAGTCTTTAGAGATTACATTGACAAATTTGTGGTAGTCTTTATAGATGATATTCTAATATACTCCAAAACCAAGGAGGATCATGAGGAACATTTAAAAACTATACTAGAGACATTGCACAAGGAGAAGCTCTATGCAAAGTAAAACAAGTGTGAGTTCTGGTTAAAGGAGGTCTCATTCTTGGGCCATATCATCACAAGCAATGGGATATCTATGGACCCCTCCAAAACAGATCCAATTTAGGGATGGACGAGGCCAACATCGGTAACGGATATCCGTAGCTTCTTGGGGTTAGATGGATATTATCGACGATTTTTGAGGAATTCCTCATGATTGTACAACCCTCTTACTAAGATAACTTGAAAGGGAGTAAAGTTTTCTTGGAGTGATGAATGTGAAGAAAGATTCAAGGAGTTGAAAAGGAGGCTTATCACTACACCCGTTCTCACTTTACCCACAAGTGGGGAACTTTTTGTGGTATTCAGTGATGCTTCGAAGAAGGGATTAGGCTGTGTGCTGATGCAGAATGATAAAGTGATATCCTATGCCTCAAGGCAGTTGAAAATCCATGAGCGAAACTATCCAACGCATGATCTGGAGTTGGCGGCTGTGATCTTTGCCTTGAAAATATGGCGGCATTATCTCTATGGAGAGAAATGTGCGATATATACTGACCACAAGAGTCTTAAATATATATTCACACAGAAAGAGAATAATATGCACCAGAGAAGATGGATAGAGCTCATCAAGGATTATGACTGTTCAATACATTACCACAATGGGAAAGCGAAAAAGGTGGTAGATGCCCTAAGTAGAAAGGACTCAGCAATTCTATCAATGACGAGAATTGAGAAGGATCCAATATTCTTAGACTTTAAGAAGATGGATGTGTGAATCATAAAGAAGGAAACATCATCAATCCTTTCACAAATGATTGCTCAACCATCTCTTTTGGAATGGTTAAAGGGTGCTCAAAAGGATGATGTGGGAATTCAATAAAAAGTGGAAGCTATCAAAAAAGGGAAATCCTAGGAGTTTAATGATAATGAAGAAGGAATTGTGCGGTTTGTTAAAAGACTATGTGTTCCATCAAGTCTGGAGCTGAAGAAGGATCTTTTGGATGATGCACATAGTTCAAATTTCTCTATTCACCCAGGGATCACAAAGATGTATCGAGATGTCCAAGAAAACTTTTGGTGGGATAATATGAATAAGGACATCACTAAATATAAATTAACGTGCCTGGTGTGTCAGCAAGTGAAGGCAGAGAGGCAGATGTATAAGGGGATGATGTAACCATTGCCCATACCAGAATGGAAATGGGAGAACATCACCATGGAATTTGTCACCAAACTTCCAAGGAAATCCAAAGGCAACAATGCAATCTGGGTTATTGTGGATCGTCTTACAAAGACTGAACACTTCACTGCTATTCGGGAGGATTTCTGTTTGGATCAACTGGAAAAGATATATATCAGGGAAGTGGTAAGGTTGCATGGAGTACTACTATCTATTGTGTCTGACCGAGATCCATGATTCACCTCTATGTTTTGGAAGAGACTTCAACATGCTCTGAATACTGAACTGAACTTCAGTACGGCCTATCATCCCCAAACTGATGGCCAATCCGAGCGGACTATCCACACACTTGAGGATATGTTGAGAGCATGCTCAATATATTTTAATGTATGATGGGATCAGCATCTTCCTCTGGTTGAGTTATCTTATAACAATAGTTTCCACTCAAGCATCCAAATGGCACCATATGAATCCCTTTATGGGAAAACGTGCAGAACATCTGTGTATTGGGATTAGGTCAGTGAACGTAAGCTGTATGGAACATAAATGGTCAAGGAAATGGTGGAGAAGGTAAAAAACATTCAGCAGCATATCAAGGAAGCCCAGAGTCGACTGAAGAGTTATGCAGATAATCATCGATGATACATTGTGTTTAAAGTTGGAGACAAGGTTTTTCTATGCATATCTCTGTGGAATAAGTTCATGAGGTTAGGAAAGAAAGGGAAGTTAAGTCCAAGGTACATCATCCCCTTTGAGATTCTTGATTGTGTTGGGGCTGTGGCCTATCGACTAGAACTTCCACCTGCTATGGACAAAGTACATGATGTCTTTCATATATCCCTCTTAGGGAAGTATATACTGGACCCTTCACATGTACTCTCTTATGAGGTGGTACAATAGGAAGATGATCTTTCTTATGAGGAGAAACCAGTGAAGATCTTAGATCGTAGAGAAAAAGTTCTACGAAATAAGGCAATGCTCCTCGTCAAGGTGTTGGGGAGAAACCACAAGTATGAAGAAGGAACTTGGGAATCTGAGGATATGATGAAGCTGAGTTACCCAAATTTGTTTTAGTGTGGGAAAAGGAAAATTTCGAGGGCAAAATTTCTTAAGGGGGGAATATTGTAACGACCCAAAGTTTCATTAATGGAAAATCCCTCTTGATCCAATTAAATGTCTCTTTATGAAAAATATTTTTATAAGATGTCATCTTCTTTGGTTTTATGTTAAGAATTTTGACCATTGCTAATATAGCCATTGATCAGTAATCACATGATTAGTATAAATATAGGACTTTAACAAATCCAATTTAATCAGACAAAGGAAGCGATGGCCTCATCCTGTAGAATTGCCCCATACGAAGCCCATTTGTCGGAGCTCGGAAAAGAGGTGGCATCTTTGGGCTTTGCCCTTGACCAAGCCCAAGATGAGCTTCATCATCTCAATCTCGAACGTGACCCTCTACGGGAAAAGTGGAAGTTGATTGAAATTACCACTTGAGCGATGTTATCCGAGCCACCCCAAGAGTCTGTCACCATCGCACACCTTACCCTTAGGTCTTATGTGGCTGTTTTAAGGGGTTATGTAACAAATAAGTAGTACTATGTTTATGGACATTATTTTTTATATAATAATGAATATAATTTCTATTCATTTTTGATACATTGTAAATAGTATTTAAAGTACAAATGGCGTTTTTAGTAATTATTTAATTAAGAAATATATTTTATTAAATTAAGGGACTTTTGAATTAAATAATATTTTAATAAAATAATAATAATATTATTAAATTAATTTTTATTAAATATAAACGATCTTATAATTTTATGAATGCAATTAAATTTTTTATTAAGGTTTGAAATCCATTTCTGTCAAAACCGGTGAATTTTCGATAAATGTCGGTTTTTATTTTAAAAGTAAAACTTAACATATTTAGAAAATTATTTAGATAATATAAATGTTATTTCTAGAATCATGACATCGAAATTTTCCAACGGTGAATTTTTCATAATTTTCTGAGACAATAATATTTTTGGGAAAAAATTAAATATTGTTTAAATATATAATGTGTTTTATGACATCATAATGACCCAATAGTGATGTAATAATATACTATAATATTTATGTTTGGCCAATATATGTTGTACCATTAAAATAATGTGATTTTGGATTTGTTTGACTTACTTTTAAAAGCATTAATGGGCCCCTCAAGACTTATTCAACACCTTGCCTTTTTAAATTAATTTTCATGGGAGTGTGAGTCACCTCCATATAAGAAACCCTAATATTTTAAGAAGTTAGGAGTTTAGCCTCATAAAATATTTTTTTCCTCTTCCCTTTTCCAAAAACCATGGTAAAAAACCATGGGATGGTTTGTGGTTTGGGTTAATTTAATGTAAGGTGACCCAAACCCTAATAATAAAGAATTCTCTCATCTTTCCTATATAAACCCACCCAGGATCCCACATCCTCCTCACTCAAAGCCCTTGAAATTAGTCCAACCACTGACCTACTCTCTCTATAATCCTCCCAAGGTGCCACAAGCTCCCAAGAAGCATCTCACAAGTCTCTCTATATCCTTTGTAAGCACACTTCCAAGTAAGGTTTTTTTCTTCCTTTCTCATTTTTGTCAATTTTCTTTAAGTTGTATTGCCCTTTTAATTTCAATTATGAATGTTGGGGTATGGTTTCGCACCTCCCCCATACTGCCCTATTATTTTTTTAATGATGGGAGGCCCCTTTCTCTCTCATTAAATGCCTCCCATGTACACCCGTTACTATGCCGAAATTCCCAAAGGAACTTTTCTCTCTTCTTTTACATTCAAGCAATAATTTTGTATCATGAATCTAAATTCCATTACAATTATTGGGACATGTATCTATATGACCTACCTACTGTCCATTACATGTAAATATGATGAGGATCCAATTTCTCTCTCATCAACCATTTTTATGAATTCTTATGTCACACCATTACGCTGCCGAAATCGCACCGATTTTCTAAGCCAATGCCATTGTGTAGTGGATACCATTCCCATTTCTCCATTAAGGGTATCCACCTTTATGCACCTTTATATATTTATTAAAAAGTTTCATGTATGAATTCCACATTCTTTTATTGTGAAATAATTTTTTATGTTTTATGAATCCATGTTTTATGATCCATGTGGAAGACTTATGCATGAAATGAAATGTTTAAGAAGGGTGCACCCTTATAGCGTTAAAATGCATTGGATAAAGTATAGTATCATGATACGTCATGTGCAATGAGTGTTGACTCATACTAATTAAAGTGCAACGAGGGTTTACTCATTCTTCATGTTCAACGAGGATTTACTCATGCTCTATGTGCAATGACCCTTGGCTCATGCTAATTCCATGGTAAGTGTTGTTGCCACATTTCCATGTTATGATTATTATGATTTATCATGACTTTATGTTCATGTTCTTTTATTCTCTATTGATATGAATATTTTCTAACATGTATTGTACTCCTCATGTTATTCCATGTGTACTCCCTTACTGGGCTTTATAGCTCACCCTTTTCTTATGCATGTCCTCAGGTTACCCCATGCAATTCTAGGTACGACGGAATGTAGTGGTCATGTAAAGGAAGTTTTCAACAAAGATGTTGTATTTCATGTTTTAATTTTTTTTGTAATGATCCTAAGCCCCAAAGACACTAAACCTCTCAATCTCCTTTGTTGTATCAAGTGAAGTTTAATGTAATAAATCATGTTTAAGTTTGTAATAAAAGCAGGGTTGCCATATATAATGTAAGATAATCATTAATACATTATGAGAATATCATATGAAAAATAATTAATAAAAGTAAAAGATGAATCAATCCAAATGTATATAAAAATACAACATAAAATCATTACCCTCGTATTTATCCATAAATATCATAACCATTATTGAAACTATAGAAATAAGGTAAAAAATTATAAACATGATAAAAAATTTAGATATAAGTTAATGGTATTACTAATTTTAGTGATTTTTTCAAGGAAATATATAGGAATGAAATATAACTAGGATGTATATGGTCATTTGATATATGGTCATTGGATTTATGATCATTATAAATATAGCCTTTAGATATATAATAATTATGTATGAATGTGTCCAATAGTTATATTAATATTGTGAATTATTAGTAAAAATTGAAAATAATATTATTCAGAAATAATAATTAATTAAACAAAAACATAATATTTGATTAAAATGTTATATGATTAAATTATATTTTTATTTATTTTATATTATTATTATTATTAAAGAATAAATTTTTGTATTTATAAAATTCAAATAAAAATTTTAATACTTATTTATTACTAAAATTTAATTTCTAATAGATGAATAATTAATTTTAATAGGATTTAGTAAAAATTATTTAATATTAAAAATTGATTTTTTTAAATGAACTATTTTTTAGGTATTGTGTATTTGTATCTTAATAAATAAAATTGATGAAATGTAAATGATTATTTTAATGTAATTTTTAATTTTATAATAAATAATATATCACCCATTTTAGTAGTAATTTATATAAAATAATATTAAGAACACATACTCTTTATAAAGTCATTTTCTATTAAAAAAAGTTTACATATTTTTTGTTTTCATTTAAAATTTAAATTTTTAATAATTATAAATCAAATTATATTAAAAGGAAGACTAAATTTTTTCCATCAAAAACAGATAAGTTAAGGCTTCCAATTTCATTTTTAGTTATAAAAATAAGTTATGGATGTAAATATTGAGTTACCACAGTTAAGGTAAAATGAGGTAAAAGGCTATTACACTAAGTGGTAATGACATAAAATTTTATAGAGTATTATCATTAAATGTTTGGATGAGGGATTTTTACAAAAAAACCTTATACCGTATCCATTTTGTCCACTTTTTATCCACTTTCAATTTAAAATGAAAACCATATACATTATGGAATTGTAATTTTTGGAAATACCTCTCATAACTCACTTATAAAAGGGCCCCTGATATATCATTTGAACCACTATTTCTCTTAAATAATATCATGAATAGTTTCCCATTTTGACTATCATAAATAATTCTTAGATCGTTGGTAGCCTTAAATACCAAGTAGGAAGCCTAAATCCTTCATTATAAATGAACTTATTTTGAGAAGGAGAGAATTCATATCAGAGGTTGAATAACTTTCATGTAATATTAGAGTATAAATTAAGGTTTATCATCATGATTTTATTTCATTGTGATATTTTATATATTCATAACCTTATTTATTTATTTTTTATATTATTATCTCATTTTTTTGTTGATAAATATTCTATATTCCCAACCTTCTATCTTTATGTAGTGTATATACTAGCCTAGAAATTAATTTTAATATATTTTTCATTTCATCCATGTTATTTTAAACTGAATATAATTTTATTTCATTTAATGTTTTTTGATTCAAAATTTACCAAAACCCTAAGATTATATTTTCTAATCCAACTTTCAAATAGATATTATATACGTCTAAACATCTATTTGTGTAAAATATTTGTTCTTTATCTCTAAGAACATAGTTTTTAATCTCCTCTTTTTATTTATGAGGTTTACATGTATTTATACCATTTCAAATCACATTGTTTCATAATTCAATCAAAAGTATGTTTATAAGGGGAGTTAACTATACATTTTATTTTTGGTCGAGATTCTTTATTTACCATATCCATATTATATATATTATTTTGTTGTTACAATTGGTAAAATTTAATGATTGTTTAAGGTTATTTTATTTTTAATTTTCCTTTATTTAAAAGGGTTTGAAATTAATATTTTTGAAAAAATTATGTAAAATTCATTTTATGTTGATTTGACTTTATTTAGAAAAATATGAAATTAATCTTCCTTTTTTATGTTTTCCATAATAACTCCTTTTCCCGACTTATTCTTTAGTTTTTTTATATATTTATTTCATGTTTTTCATGTTTTTATAAAGTAATTTATATTCTCGTTGTTTTTTATTTATTTTCATCTACTATAAGAGTCAAGAAAACTAAATCATTTTCACCTTTTTTTTCAAAAAAAATATAATTTCCTTATAAATGTGTTTTCAAACTATGTCAACATCCTCTAATGTATCTTACGCCTCATTAGGGATATTTTCTAATGATATAATCTACCTTATTTATTTTGGATTCTTATTGATAATATCTTATGTAAGACATCATGAAACCCATTTATTTTTTATGGGATAATCAAGTTATGTAGGGATTATAAATGTTTTCTTGTTCAAATAACACATATATGTGTGGATTGTCATTATATGATTGCTTATTATATTATACACCTCAAATTATTTAGGTAAATATTTAAATATCAGGATATGATGATGAATATACATTATTTTTATGTTCACAACTATATGCATGGACATTATTAATATTTTAATAACTCTATGCATGGACATTATTGTTATGTTATTAACATTATGTCTATAAATTATTATTATGTTCAAAATTATATGTGAGGGAACTATTGTTATATTTAAAACCCTATGTGTGGGTATTATTTTTATGTTTATAACTTTATAGAGGGACCTAATTATGGTCAACTATATTATCAATGATATTATTTCTCATGCTTATGTATATACCAAATTCTTATGTATATGTTATGTTTTCGAGATTATTATATAAAATTTTCACAAACATATTACTCATGTATTTTCTTATTATAAAATATTCTTGTAATTCCTTATGGTCTATGATATATGTTTTTATAGATATGGGTCTTGTTTGTTAATTTCATGAACCATGATTATGTTCTCATACCAACATGCTCATTTTATGTTCACTTGTGATCCTTGATTGTAATCTCTTATGTTTTTCATTACTGATAATTTTAGATCACCCATTCCTTATGTTTCCTTACAATAGGATAATAAAAATAGTATTATGTATAATCTTTATAAAACAGAGTCAAATGAGAAGATTATTTATGGTAAATGTTGAATACTTATTTTAAAATAAGAATATCAAATTTCTAATAACCAGAGACTGTAAAAATTTGGGTTCTAGGATTTTGTGAATTTAAGAGATGAAATGTTTAAATTAATAAAATAAATTTTATGTTTGTTATTGTTGTATTATATCACTTGGTATTAAATAATATTTGTAATATTTGTATTTTCAGAAATAGATCAGGGAGTGTAGGTATAGGGTGCTTTAATTGGTATCCGAGGAAGGTTTAGTTATTTTTGGTAATAAAACAAGAGTACAATACATAATACAACCTATGATAATCCAAAAATAATGTCATATGAGCCTAAAATTTCCTAGGATTAAATGAATATGTCATGATTTAGGATATCAAAGGATTTATTTGACATGTCCTATGATTACTTACTCATATTATTGTTTCTCGATAGTCATAGTAAACTTTTTTATTTTAGTCAGTGGATAAATATAAGAGTAACCAAGTTAATAATGAGTGTGATTGATAATTAAAGGACTATACATATGAGAAAAAATTGTATGATCTCTAGTTCTGAAAGTAGTATTTTTATGTATACCTAACTATCTTGAGTTTTTATTTTCGACCCAAAACCTTTTAATCTACCAAACACACCAAAGAATAGAAAATTGAAATTTATGAAATCTCATGTGATAAAACACACGGATTAAAGATAATTCATATTTATAAATGTAAATAATGTGTAAATAATCATAGAAGGAACAACATCATAATAATAGTTAAATGCTTCATTTTTGGAAGAGAAAGACATAAAGAACATGAATTTAAAATAGTTATAAGGAATGAAAAGAATGGTCACCCTAATATACTACCCACACTTCAATTCATTAATAATATATAAATTGTACCAAAAATATCCCAAGGCCAATGGTTAATGATTAAAATTTATGTCTATAACCTCTAAATCTAAGATAAAAGGGAAACCCTATGCAATCAATACAACTAATATGTTTAAAAAAAATGAAGTGTTGTAACCTATACTGATCATCTACTCTAGAACTCCTAATGACTTTTTGATTATAGATCTACCCAATCCTTTATATTTAGGATGTTTTCTAAAAGAATAAAATAATAAACCGAATTATTAGATATTAAATCATCAGTAAAAACCCTTTATGGTGTGATTATCATATCCCAAGTCTCTAACTATTCTCTTATTAAATTTTGTGGGAATATAATACTATTAAATCTTATTATTATCCTTTTGGTAAAATTTAATGTGATTTTGAGAATGTATTGGAACAATTTATACAGATACTATATCAATATATGAAATAATAAAATCACATTTCATATCCTAAATCAATTTGGGATCATCTATCTGTGTGATGCTGATTATAAAATCAATATCAAAATAACTTCCATTATAGGGTTTTTAACACCCAATCATGAAAAGTATTTTATTGAAATCATGAGGGAAAAGATGGATTTCTTTGTGTTTCATAATATATTAAGGAAAATATATCATTTGAAATTATATCTTAAATCTTATCTATATAATGAAAAACCTAAACAATTTTCATCAGTGAAAGATAATTAAAAATGTAAGAACTTAATTTATTTCAGTGGGGAAGAATGTAACCCCATAATATTGTAGTGAAAATTTCTCTTTATATAAATAATCTATTATATACCATGTGTGGAATTAAATATCTAACTAATATGAAATGCGATTCATTTTATTAATATTAAATATTTAAATGTAAGGTAAAAATTAATACATTATGAGAATGAAATATGAAATAACCTCAAGAAAAAACAAGATAGATAAATATACCAGTAAATAAAAATACAATGAGCATAAAATCCTTATCCACATGGTTTTTTATAAATATCATAACCATTATTAAAATAATGGAAAGAAGAAAAATCATTAGAAAGATAATATATATAATGAGAGATAAGTGAATAGGGTGAAGGATTGTAGTGACGTTTCAAAGTTATATAGATGAATGAAATATAATTATTCTATATATAGTCATTAGATATATTATCATTGGATATATAGTCATTTGAATCATAGTCATCAGATATATAGTCATTGGGTATGCATATATCCAATAGTTAAATTAAATTTGTTTAATTATTAGAATTGAGATTAAAATAATATAATTCAAAAATAATAAACAGTGAAAAAAATTATTATATTTAATTAAAATATTTTATTATAAAAAAATTGTTTTTCATATTAATATTATTGTTACAATTAAATAATAATTTGATATATTTATAAAATTAAAAGGAATATTTTAATACCAATGGATTGATAAAATTAATTAGAAGATGAATAATTATTATTAACCAGATATGGTTAAAAAATTTAATGTAAAAATAATATTTTAAATTATTGGGAATTCTTAACTGAATAAATTAAAATTTTTCCTTTTAAATGGATAATATAATAAAAATTTTAAATTTATAATAAATATATTAAAAATCACATAATAATTAATTTATATTAAATAAGGTTAAGAACAAAGTTGTTCAAAAAATAATTTTTCAGTAAAAATAGTTTGTTATATATATGTTATATTTTCATTTAAAATTAAACTTTTTTATATTTAAAAATATAAATAGATTAAATAATGTAAACAATTTTAATCTACACATGAATATTAGGTATGGTGGTCAATTTAATTTTTAAATCTAAAAAAAATTTGTCGAGGTAAAAAAGGGCCAACATTATAAGGGAAAATGAGGTAAATTTGGTTAAACTAAGTCATAATTACTAAAATTATATAAAACCCCTTCAATAAATGTGTGGATGAGTGATTTATTACCAAACAATATCCCCAATATTTTATTTTCCACATTGTATCCAACTTCTTATTAATATGATAAACATATACATCAAGGAATAATGATTTATGGAAATCCCACTGTAAATATACCTATAAAAAAGAAATATTCTCTACCCACATACAAACCAATATTCCATTATAATATCTCTTGAATTTCTTGATATTGTTTCTCTCATAAATCATTATTAAACATTTTGTAGACATTGGTTTCAATAAAGAATATTAAATCCATCATTTTGAGGGAATCTATTTCGATGAGAGAATTAATCAAATAGGTTAGAGAACTTTCATAGATGTTCAGAGTAATGAAAATGGATTATCATATAAATTTTTATTTATCAATATATGTTCTATATACGCCACCTTATTTCTTAATTTTGTATATATAATACATCATTATTGTATTTTACCATTTTTTATCTCCTATGGGATTTTCAATGCCATAAACTGTTCTATCTTTCATGGGATTTTGATTCAAATGTTATAAGTGTCATAAGAGTTTTTTACAATCTCACTTTAAAATCATTATTTTATATGTTTGAACTCCCCTTTAGGGAAAATTATTATTTTTATTTATCTCCAAGTTCCAATATATTTTCTTCTCATGTGATTATTTTTGGGGTTTTCATATCTTCATACCATTTCACCTATCTTTGGTTCACAATTTAACCAAAAGGATGTTTGTATGTGGATTCAACTTTACCTCTTATTTTTAGATGGTAATATCAATCATTCATGACTTTATTTTATATATTATTTTATGGATGTCATTATCTATTCTTTATTGATTTATTAAGGTCATTATCAATTAATTTTTATATTCTTTATAACTGTGGTAAATGAATCTTTAAAAAAATTCAATATAATCAATTTTTATTGATTTGACATTATATAAAAAGGCATGGAAATTTTATTAATTTTTAATGTTTTCTTTATGAAATCCTTTTCTCACATTCATTAATTTTTTAAAAAAAAAATCAATTTTAAAATTTCTTTTTTTATAAATTAATTTGTACTTCAATTTTTATTATTATTTTAATTTAAAATAAAATGTGTTAAAAGAAAAAAAAACTAATACTAATGTTTCAATGATATTCTAAAGTTATTTGTTATATATGTCAATATCTGTTAATGTTTATTATGCTTTACTAAGTACATTCTCTAATGATATAATCTTACTTATTTATTAGGAAGGATTATGATAATATTTTATTGATGTTTTGATGAAACAAATTTATTTATCATATGTTAATAAATATACAAAGTAATTATGTATAATTTTATTTTAAAATAAATCTTATATCTGTGTTTTATCAATATATGATGATTTTTTCCAGTATATCCCTCCAAAAAATTCGGTAAATCCTTTTATCTTCTGAGATAATGATATATGGACATTATTTTTACAATTATAACTATATATCTAGTCGTTATTATCATATTCATGACTCTATGAATGATCATTATTTTTATGTTCACAAATCTATGTGTGGAGATTATTTTTATTTTCATAACCCTATACATTTAAATCATTGTTATGATCATAGATTTATATGAGGACCTGATTGCAATTTCCTACGGACACAATTTTATGATTTCATATACTTATGTATATTTTACATTATTAAACATCTATTATGTTTTCATGATTATTATTTCATTTTTCCAAAATCCTAATTCTCATGTCTTATATTATGCCAAAATCATTAGGCTATGAGTTATGATATGATATTTATGTTTTGTTGAGTATTATTCTCAATTTTTATGTCCATGCACCTAGATTATGTTCTCTAAAATTCCAGTAGACCATGCAAACAAATCTGATAGAGGGGGTGAATTAGGTGTTGTCTAGTTTTTAATAATTCAAATTTATTATTGGAAAATTTAAACCCCTATTAAACTTGAACATCTATATCTATTAAGATTTATATATTAATTCATTTTTAATCAGACATAAAATAGTACATGAAACAAAAAAAGAAATAAAATATAGAACATGGTATTTACATGGTTTAGAACCCCCCAAGTGACCCACTCATTACCATAGTTGGGATTCCAATGTATGAATTATATAATAGAAACCTATTATAATTCCAGGCATAGCTATACTGGTATCATCCTGAAACCAATGCAGATTTTATTATATGGGTGTAGTCACCATATTACACTCGTAACCTCTTCTTCTCCCATATGTTTTTTATACTCATATCCCTTGATTTCTTCTTCATCTTACTCATTAAGAAGTAGATCACAATATGTCCACAGATGTAATTATATAAACAAAGAAAATATACTTCCTTATATGTTTAGAGTAATCTAATTCCTTCTTGTATACTCACTCGGTCTCAGTACTTATCTATTATCTAGTTCCTGTTTAGAATCTATTACCAGCCTTATTAACTCAATTATCAAGAAAATATCCTGGAATATATTTTCAGGGATATTACGTACTTGAATATATTGTCGAAATGTTTCCTGATTAGTATATTGAAGCATGTGATTTTTCTATTTCTCACTCAGTTCATCTTATTACTCCTCAATATAGTATACAATAAATTCTAATTAATCTTATTTGGGAGATTTAATTATATGAAATACATACTGATCAAAACAAGAAATCCCCCACACTAGTGGCTTCTTCCTCTTCATTTTATTATCTTCTAAATCTACTCAAACTCATATAAACATACAGTACGGGTAAATGTATTATTTATTTTTAATATTAAATAATACTATATTTTAAAGAAAAAATTAATTCCCATGAAAAATCAGGATTAAATAATACCCAATCCAAGTTCCAATGGTTTCATATCCACTTCCTTTTAGACTGAAGGAACATTCCAATAGTACCCTCATTGAATACTTACCAACTTTTAAATATGTCCGAATAAAATATTCTTTATTAAAATACAATTATAGATTCTTCTTATGAAAATAATATAAAATATCCAGACTTAAAATAATAAAATCTATATAAAAGTTAAAAAAAATATCTTGTTGTGTGTAACTCATCTCTCATCATGCGACATTAAATAAAAACAGCACATCCATTCGTCTTAGATTGTTGCATATAAGTAGCTAAGAATAATTGTCTTATTTTAGTATCATTTATTTTTATATAATCAAATCTCATTTACTCTGAAATATATCCTAGAAATCATCATATCAAAATGATGCAGGCCTTGATAAATAGTTATATAAGATTCAAAGTAACTTCATAAACAATATACTTGAAAATGTGAAAAAATAAATTTCATCACTATGAAATTAATAAATTTTTTCTAATAATTTAATATTAAACCAAATAGGATTATATCATCAATTTAGTATTATTCATGATGTTTAGAACTCAAAATCAAATCATAAGAATCATCAGATCTGGCTTTCCTAAGAATCTACAAATTTTAGAAACCGACTTTTACTCAATTCATTGATATTCACATTCTATTGATAAAAAATAGAATTTTTATTCTAATTCATGTATCACACATATATTTTGGTTTTTGTGATTTTTATACCATGATTGACCAGTTAGTGTATCATCCAAATTATTTTCATCTTCATCACATTTAAAATCTCAAATATAAATTTTTTTATATAGCAGCAACATCAAATTTTTTCTAAGTGTTAAAGCCTTACACTCAGCTAAAACCTCAGGATTGTAACTTCAAAGACTTATTCTCAGTGACATAATCCTTATAATGATGCCTTTATCATTTTTCAACAGACTTTAAAGTTATACGATGAAAACGTTTGATTGAAAAATAATTTCAATCAATGTAGAAAGTATTACACTCACTATGATGTCATCACATTTAGTAGGCTAAGCCTTACACTCAAGAGTTATCTATTTTTTTGGAATAAAAAATGTATATTTTTTTAGGTATTATCAAATTATGTTATTCTTTCTCTAGGGATTTACAACGTTTTCAAAATCATCTTGAAAATTACTTAAATAATAAGAATATTTATTAAAATAATCACAAAATCTTTTATATATACTATTATGGTGTTGCTTCATATAAAAAACACTTTTTACATTATTTTTATTTATATATATACAATATTAGGTTCAATTATTCCTTAATCAATCTTGATCAATATATATTCAAATTAAACCTTTATATATGAATGTATAATCATTTATAGTTATTGAGAACATATTTTATTCTCCTTAAATAGATTAATTATGTTTATCTTCTTATAAATATGTACAAATAGTTATTAAAAGGAAATGTGGTCATATTATTTGACTCTTATTAATTATGAATAAAAATAATATTAAAAGGTTGGTTACTGACATCTTTATATGTGACCTCATCAAATTAAAGTCATATCATTGACCTGGTATCTAACAACAAATACAATAAACATATTTTGGGTACTTCATTCTCTTATCCATATGAATTATTTATGATCACTTCTAGTTATTGATTGTTATATCTTATTATTTCCCTTATTGATCATTTAAGACCACCTTTTTATTATGTTTCCATTCTATTTTTTTAAGTAAGAGTATTATATATGATGTGACTAAAAGGGTATGATGTAAAAATATTATTTGTGGGAAATGTTAAAGAAATATTTTAAAATAATAAAATGATAAAGTTAATATAGAAATAAACTAAAATATTATCTTATATAATTTTATGAAGTTTTGTGAATAATTTTTAAATTATGAAAATAATTTAAAATATATTTGTGTTGTGTTTGGTTCATATAATTTTTTATCAATTAATATGTTTTAGGATTGAATTTATAGAATTAGATCTAGGATTGTAGGTCAGATTTATTCATCTAATCCTATTTCGATAAATGTATCTCATATGTTCACAAAAAATTCTAAACAAATGAATGATTAAAATTAAATAGAATATAACACATGGAATTCTAATAAGGATTTCCTCTAATATGGCTGAGTATAACCTTTTTATTTTTCTATTTAGTCTATGAAATGGATTTTCCGATATTATCAAAAATGATTTCAAGTAGTGTGGTAAATTATTAACCATAAATAAAGGCCTATCTAATTAAAACACTATAGGTATTTCTTTATGGTTTTTATCTCTTGATAGATTCTGTATACTAGCTTCATTAAGTTAACATTATTCATAATTTTAATCTTATAAACAAGATCATCATTTTTCTCCTAGATGTCTCTACACCACAATATAGGATTTTATTCCTCAATAATAGGTATTCAACTAACATTAAATGAATAGATTCAAATTCATTCAAATCAACTATATACTCCCAATATTCATAATTATAATCTTATTATTTTATAATCTTTTTAAATTTATATCTTCCTAGGATTTATGAATATTCAAAATTTGTAACCTTCAAATCAACTCAAATTTTAAATAAACTTTTACTTCTAAATCCCCTAACTTTTTAATTGGACTTACTTCTTATTCCACGAATATAAAAAATATATATTTATACTTTCTCATTTTTCTTATTTCACTTATTTGATCCTCAGTAATATATATGATAAAATCTTATCTTTTAGATTCTTAGATACCAAAATCTTCCCAACTCTACCTTGTAATATCTTGTTCCAGTTCCTCAATTTCATCAACCCAAAAATATTTGGAACTTACAGGTTGGATTTTTATCTTTTATTTAACATTTTTATCATGTAAATTTAATTACATAATCATTTTTCATGTAACATACTTTTTATAAGAGATTTCTTCATAGCTTCCATCATAAAAAAATATTTTTGTATCATCATTGCATGAAAAAAATCACGTAGATATCATAAAAATTATTAAATATTCCTCTAACTATAATGATGATATTTGATTTTATTTGTTGGAATAATAGCTCATTTATAACACCCATCTTAATTAAAGAAAATAAACTACCTTCTATTCATGAACTTAACTAGGTTCACATAACATTATAGGTTCTAGGCGCAACAGAAGCATCCGTGGATAATATGAAAAATTTGACTTTCAGTATTAATTTATGATTAATTATTTTAGCGCATGGTTATAATGTCATGTATACTGAAAATAGTAGATTACATGACTAGATTAAAATAATTAAATCATAATAAAGGGATCTTAACATGTAATTTATATTTAATTTATGAGTTGATATTAAATTACCTCAACATGTAATTATGCTTTTCTATGATAATTAAGTTGACTATATATTGTGGTACTATCATTGTGGTCTATGACCTAATGAATAATAATTATTCAAATTTTCCAAATATTTTCCATAATTTCTAAACATCACAGCAGAATCACTGGGTGCTAGCTCAACCAATCCTGATTGATTTCATTGTTTGTTCTTGATCATGGATGTATTCTTTTGAAGGCGGAATAAATCGTGGTGTTCTCTAAATTTTTTTTAGAGATGATGATGAAAGAGTGAACACAAGATCTCTAAATATATATATAGGTCTTTATAGAGCCTCTATTTTTTCATCACACTAAAATGTGATTATTGAAATTTATATAATTAGATATTTATTATGGCTGGTTTAGTGTTGGAAAATTTCACACCAAAACCTTTATATTTTTATAGTTATTAATTTTACCCATTTATAATAATAGTAATAGTATTAATTTATTGACATTAGAAGAACGTAAATAATATACACAAATATCATTTATATCATTTTAAATCACACCATTGATTTTAGCCTGCTTTATTTTGTTGACATTTATCGATCCTTGAATAATGACTTATTAATTAATAAATAAATTTCATTGCATTATTATTCAATAAATATAATTAATATAATATTTTCAAAATATGGGAAATAAATATTTATTTTTATTATTTAACTCTCTTATGATTCTGATTAAATTTAATTAAAGTGGTAAACCAAACCTAAATAAATATTATTTATTATAACTTGTTTAATTTAATACTTGAATTTAACTAAGATTGCATGTACACTTAGTTTGTGACCCTTTGTGCCTCTTTATTAGTGACATTAGGTATAACCACCTGAAGTCCAAGGTAAATGTCTAGAAATAGTCCAAGGACCCCATAAGGAAATAATTTAATGCCATAGTTACATTCAACCTCCCAAAAATGCCTGCCCAGCAATATAATCCGTTTATTATAATATATTTATCAACACGTTTCATGCAAACACCATAATCCTTTATGATTGATTTCCCTTTCTTTAATTTTTCAAAAAATGAACTAAACCATCAAAAATTTTGGCCATGGATTTATGAAAGAAGTTAAATTCCCATCAAAGGGCCTGAGATATCAACTACCATCATAAGACAAAAGGGATAAATCATTTGTTGCCTTATCCATTAATGCAATATCACTCATGATGTACCCAAAATATCATACCATGCCACAAGAATATTTCATCATGGTTTTCATCAATACATAAATCTGTGTGAGTCAATATATCCATTAATGATAACATTAATGTCTATGGGTCAATACACACATATGAAAATAGGAACATTTAAGGACCCATGGAAGTGTGGATTTCCTATTAATGGGTCGTTTCTCATAACCTCATATATTGGAGATTACAAAGTGAGAAATCTATGAGAAAGTGTATTAATGTATTATGATACTCTTACAACTATTGTTATATATTATTTATTTCGCATAAAAAATATCATTTGTTTATAGAAAATATATTCAATAATGATGTTGTGGAACCTCTAGGTTCTCATCATAATGAGTAACTAATATAACCTTTCAATGTGACAAATATTCCTAAGAAATTGTCAGAAATAAGAGTCACGAAAGGGAACAATCATAATATGATAATAAAATTAATTAATCATGTAATAAAATTCTAAAAAATATAGATCTAGGTCACTAAATCCAAAAAATACCACTTACACAAGAGCCAACTGAGAACTTTCATTCCACTATATCTTACATGATACTCATGCCACTGTTGAAATAAATCATTGTTCAAGAAGTCAACCATATTTTCCTATATGTATATTCTTCTCAATGTAACTTCAACTCATTGAGAAAAATCCCTCAATATATGAAACTTCAGAAGTATGAGATTTCTCCTTTAGTGTGACCCCAAATTTTGTAAAGAGGCATCATGGTAGTATTATCATAATAAAATGTGATAAGGTCTCCATTAATGTATACCACATAAATCTCAAGGGAAAATTATTGAATCCAAAATGATTCCTTAGATAAATTAGAAGCAACAATAATCATGGAATCCACTATAAAATTGGTTACAACTGGCTTCTTTAAATGCTTCCATCTCACAACTCCCCTGTTGAGGAAAAATATATATAGAGACTATAACTTCTTATCATTATGATCTATCAAAAATCTATCATCTGTATAATCGTTGATGACCAAATCTTTATATACTTCATATAGTATGAATATATTTTCAGTTCACCTCAGATACTTAAGGATAACCTTAACAATAATCAAATGTTTTCCAATTGAATCACCTTGATATCTACCTATCATGGTAAAAGAATCAGCAATATAAATCCTTATATGTAAGTTGGAAAACATTATGGGTACTATCATAGAAGCGTATGGGATCTTAAAAATTATCTCTCTTTTCTCTTATGTGCGAGGACATGATTTCTTGGAAATATTTTACCATGTGAAATTTAAACAAATCCCCTCTTGGATTGTTCCATACTAAACAACTTTAATACTTGATCAATGTATGTACTCTGACATATCCCAATTAACAATTTGGATCTATGACACATGATCTTGATCCTTATAATATAGGCTATATTCGTAAAGTACTTCATGGATAATCACTTTCTCAATCATTCATTAACCTCGTGTAAGGATGGTATATCATTTCTAATTAGTAATATGTTATCAACATATACTACTATTAAAACTAATGTACTTTAACTAAACCACTTGTAAATTTAGGTCTCACATTTGTTATTAAGGAAATAATATTCCTTTATGGAATCATTAAATTGAATTTTCCATGACCTGTATTCTTTGTTTAATCTATCGATGGATCTGGGTTACTTTAATTCCGTTTTGGAATTGTATGGAGTCACAAACCCTTTTAGTTATGTTATATACACAGCCTATTAGAGTTTCCCATTGAAAAAGCAGTTTTGAAATCAATTTTACAAATCTCATAGTTATGTTAATTTCTATAGAAATAAATTTTTGATGGATTTAATCATAGAAAATGGAATTAATGTTTCTTTATAGTGAATTCATAAGTATTTTATAAAACCTTTAGCCATTATCGATGATTTTTAAGTATTTAATTTAGATTTTATGTAAATCTTTATATTGAATACCCATTTAAACCCACCAGGTTTTATATCAATTGGAGGATTGATCAGAACCCAAACATGGTTTTGAAACATGGGATCTATAGTATAATTCACTAATTATTTATATCCTGCAAATTATGATATCCTTACTACTTCATTATAAGAGAGAGGGTCATTAATATTAATTAATAAAGAGTTACCATAATTATTGACTAGAAAACCATATATCTCTGGTTCCCTTAACTCTCTTGTACTCTTATGTAGTAGTTGTGTTTTATGAACAACTTCTTACATGGTGAATATTGTAATCAATTTCTATACCAACTCTTGTGTATCAATAACATCAATTCCATTGAATTCAACCTTTCTCCCATTATCCTCCTTGAAGATGTGATCCTTATAGAGAAAAATGGAATGTCTTGTGGCAACCACTATCTTGTTTGAAAGGTTTTATTAGTTGTATCCCATGGTTTACATGGGATACTATATAAATACACACTTCATTCCATGTGGTTTTAGTTTGTTTTTGATCTATCCTTAATAAACACTTCATAACCCCTTTCATGAATATGTGATAAAACAGGTTTTTTTCATTACATAACTCAAAGGGAAAACTATTTACCTCTTTAATTGGTACTCAGTTTAGTAAGTATATTAAGGTGTGGTCCCGACATTAACAATCTCCATTATACTATAGTTTATAAGGTGGAGTGGGTTGAGATAAAATATCATACTCCCATAAGAAGTTAATTGGGTATTGGTCAAGATATTCACCACATCAATCCAATAATAGTTTCTTTATCTTCTTACGAAGATGATTCTCATCCTCATTTTTAAACTTCATGAACTTCTCAAAGTATTCAAAAATGTACCTAATCTAGTAGATGTAACCATACCCACTGAATCCATCAGTAAAATTAATAAATAATGAGAATCCAAATCTATTCTATAGTAGAAAAGGTTCATGCAAATTAGTGTGTAAAAAATCTATAAGTTTAATACCCCTTTACCTTGACCATTGAATGGTATTTTGGTCATCTTAGCTGGTAAATAATTATGACATCTTTCCTGTGGATTAATCTCCAAACAGCCTATGTAACCATCTTGATAAACATTTTTAAAATAATTTTCATTTATGTGAACACGTTAATGATTCCAAAACCATGTGTCATATGAGTTAGGCGTATTTGTTTTATTATCAATTTCCATTGTATAGTTTTCATAATTTAATATATAAATACTATTATTCAATTTTTTCATATGATAACATATGTTATCCTTATAAAAGTAGTAACATTTATTTCCAAATCTGAAAATAAATCCATATATGTATAAACAATAAATATTAATAATGTTATTGGTAAGATAAGTAACATAATAAAAATTGTTTAAGACCAAAATGCATCTTGTAGGTAATGTGATATGGTAGTCTCGAATTGGTAGATCATCCAGAATCACACCATTGGCAGACCATATATCAACCTCATCTCAATAAATATTTCATATTTTACTTGGTCCCTATATTTGGATACAAATGTGATCACCATATGAAGTATCTAATACCAAACATGTCAATAAAGAAATATTACACTAAATAATCAAAGAACATGAAGCTTCCCCTTGATTCTTTGGATGGGTTCAATTCCCCCTCCGGTGGCCCTACTTAACACATGAAAAACATACTCCATCTCATTATTGTTTTTTCCTTTGGATATTTTTCCTTATTAGAGGGATGGTTTAGAATTGCAATAAGTATTTTTCCAGTTTTACTTGTTTCTATTCTCCTTATTCAATATATAAAATATGGTTTTATCATACCTCATGTATTTATAAACATGGTGAATATGATTAAGAATTCACAATAGTGTCTTCTCTCTATTTATCATATTATAATTCATAATAAATCTGGAGAATTTTTTACGTACTGAGGAAATAATTAGATCATTGTGCAGATCATTAGGGATCTTAAAAATGAAGATGTATAGGTGCATAATATAGATAATCATCTTGACTACATGTTACCTAGCTGATGATGACTCTCAAATTTTTCATGTGAATACTGCATTGGAGATCACATTTCTCCTTATTCTTTCTTTCTCCAAATAGTGATCTTGAAGGTAAGAATCAAAGTTATACGCATCCATATCCTCATATTTATTTAAAATAGCATTGTACATACTGGAGAACATGTCACAAATGACATACATTGAGTCATACATGTGCTTTAAATATAGGGATACTTATTCCTTACTAGCCTATTTGAAAATAAACATAAGAAGCGGGGTTTCCAACAAGTATAATTTTTGTTCATGGAATATTATAATGCACAAGTGCATATACCATTCCTAGAAATTCACATTAGTGATAAGGTTATCCTTATCTAGTATAGATCATAGTGATATTTTCAATGTCAATTTATTTTCAATTTTGATAAATTAAGAATGGATAAATAGTAGCTGTTTTGATTTACAAAAATAGATTAACAAATTTAAAATTAATTACATTCCACTAATCCCACACTATTTTTTAAAACCCAATAGCCATAACCATTAATTAAAAATATCTTTCCTCTTAGATATTCTACTTAGAAGGATCAAAACTCCTATTCTCATTACCTAGACTTGAGTCTACCATGTTATTTTAAGGGTTTTAAGTAGGCATAACATTTCAACTGCATTGACTTGTAGTTATTTGATCTGTTGAGTGGATTCCCCAATCCTAAAATATATTTTTTTGATATTTCCTCAACACTTACCACTGAGTTACACCAATAAAATCATGGGTAGTCAACCCATAATGTAAAATAAGTTAATTTAACACAAAACATCATGATAAATGTTACATAATAATCGAGGTCACCCAACTGAGGTTTTACAGGAACATTGAACTATGAGTTTGATTATAACTTATGTAGTGGGAGGATATACTGAAATAATATTTTAGTTGAGATATTTTCATCCTTTATGTGTTAAATCACATTTTACCATTTCACATTAATTTTTAGTGTTAAGTATATTTAACATAAGTTATTAACAATTTTTGATTAAAAAATTTACACATAATATAATTATATTTCATTGTATCTTGTATGCCTACTAAATTATTTGTTAGGTGATCACACATCATCAACATATATAAATAATTAACCATGAAACTAATAGAAATAAAATATAAGTGGAATGATAATAAGATTCTCAAATGGTTAGTTTATCTAATAGATGATAAAATGACCCTCAGAAATAGGGAAAGGCACCTTGAACAATATATTGCTTCATGTTGCAGCATTACACCATTGGCTCCAATGTATTGTCTCAATTGGTTTATGTCAACTTCTTGACTAGGGCCATTTACTCTCACCTAGCTGCTCCATCCTTATAATATTTTACTCACACATACGTGAGGGGATCTGATGGATTGGATAGGGGGGTTCATATAAAAGAAACATGAGCACACAAATCCATATATAGTACAGATGATAGGATGACACGTAGGCTACTAATAACAATTTAATTAAACTAATCACAAACAAGGAGACAGTATAATCTCATGATCATCCACACATCAATCAAGGAGGATAAATTTATAATATATTTATCAATTACATAGATTAATTATTTATTTAAGATAAATATTTATGAATTAATCAAATTAATCCAATTTATATTAATTTATTCCATGAATCTTTAATCCCCAATTACCTATTTTTGTAAACAAAAGTAGTTTATTTTAAAATCAATAAAGTAAAAAAGTGTACTTAAAGGAAACTGTATGTCGTATTACAAACTTTTAACACATAAAAGATTTAATACATTACTATCAATCCTAAAATATGTCATGTACTTTTTTAAATAAATGACATATCGAAAAAATGTGAATATGTCAGATTATATTTTTAATTTTTCTCCATAAAAAAACCATACACACTCTATGAACCAAAATACCCAGTGTGAAATAAAGTATATTATTTTTATTATCTACTACTTGTGTCCAAAAAACACGCATTGAGACTGGGAATGTTCCTTCTATGGATGTGTTTGAGGTACACAACTTGTTTTCCAACATACATGGTGTGTGAAATTATATTTTCAGGAAATGTCAATAACCATGTCATGTCTCTCATACATGGCACACTTGGGACACCCAATATTCTTGTACAAGAGTATAGAGAGACTACATGTTGAGTACACTGGTTATAAAACATGAAGTTCTTTGTCACATCCATGAATTATTTTAAAGGTAAATATCATTTAATTTCCATTCTTGATTTTTTTGGGGGGTTCCCAATCTTTTATGGAGGAATGTGAGAGTTTTCATGAATTTGGCCAAACCATTAGCCCAATTCTAGATTTAAAAACCAATTTTGTTTCTTTTATAACTTTTTCAATTTTTAATATTTTTCACCCATTCAACTACCAAAATTAACTACTCTGACCTATTAACACCACCATTTCAATTTGGACCCTTTAGGAATCCATAATAATGGTATAAGTTGGTTTTTATTTAAGGAATTGGGACAGCCCGAAGGCCCATTTCCAATTTTAAAACAATAATTTGTTTATTTAATATCTCATTCAATAGTAATGGTATTTTGGTGATTCCAAGTGGAGCCCAAGCCCACTGAACCCAGCCGCGGGACCATTCCCTTACCCACCTCTTTGGAGCTCATAGAAATCATGAATTTGAGCAGATATTCATAGTGTTATAAAAACGTCCAGATTTGAAGAGGTATGTTCATTCCTTCATAAATATATCAATTATTACTCTTTTATGCCCATTAAAATTCCTAAATGATCTCCTTCGACATGTTAAAATCTCCATTTAAGGTTTGACTATTTTTAAAATTAGGTATTGGTATTTTTGGTGGTGATTTATACAAGATATTTTTAGTAAGTTTTTCTCCTTCTTTCTTATTTCAATTTGTTTAGGGTTACTTTCAATGTACTTAGGTTTTCTTCCCTTATCATTGAGGTTACTAATGTCCAAAAAGTAGGGTTTAAAATTAGGGTTTTATCTTGTGTTTCATGGTCTGAAATTCAGGTTTTAGGTCTGTTTTACCTTCCTTGAGGTGCGGCGGTGGTGCATTTGAGATTTTCCACAAAGGATTCAAGGGGTTCCTTGGTTTTGGTAGGTGATTCCATTGTTTATGCAGTTTTTATGAATTGGATTGTGTTTTATTGTATTTTAATTCTTATTGAATTTTATTATTTCTGAAAAAATAGTTTTAGTGGTGTTTTTATTTCAAATGAATCTTAAATACAAATTTCATGTTAAATATGGGGTTTTTTATAGAAATGTTTTATTAGTTTATTTGGGGATTCCCTATAAGTAATTAGTTGATTTTAATGAACTGTAAAATGATTGAAAATACTATTTTTATGATTTTACCATGTGGGTTTTTCTGTGAAAGGTGGTTTTAATGGTGTTTGTGAAACACATGAATTTCTAAGAACCGTGTTGTGTAAAAATGGAGTTTTTACTACGATTTCACTTCTTTAACCATATGAGACATCCCTAAAAATGATTTTTTGTGTTAATTTAAATGTATTGGGATGCCCTTTATGTTTTGGTAACTCAAAAATGTGCACATAGTGTGCAATTGAGGTTCTTAAGGTGTTTTTTGGTGGAAAACACTACGAGATTTTGAGGAATTGTTTTATTAAAAATGAAAGTGTTTTATTGTGTGTTTTAAGTGGTATAAAAATGTGATAGCTACTATATTGATTGTGTGTCGATAGTAGTGGTGTTTTATTTGAAAATGAATTAATGTTGCATGCTGAAATTTCTTGATCACAAAAGGGGAAGCTCGGGTACTTAGGTGGGCGGATTTGTACTAGTACGACTAATGGACCGGATGGGTGTTGTCCCTGTTTCACCTAGAATTTGGACAATGGAAACTCTAAATAAACTATGTGGATGATGATTGAAAACCAATATGTTTTGGTTATGTTCCCTACTAGTGTCTTGTGCATGAGAGTGGATTTTACTGTGGTTGCTTTACACCGATGTACGAGGTATATAGGGCCCACGACAACCTAATTCCTAGGGGTGGTCCTGGTTTGTTGCTCACTGGATTTTTAGTATTTAACCTTGTATTTGGGTTTTTTTTTCAGTACATTACATTATCTATAATTTACATTTAGATATGTTAACATTCTGGAAATTCTAGTTTGAAAACTTTTTTTTTCAAATGAAAGTTTCATTTCTTGGAATTTCATCAACATTTTTTTATGAATTAAAACAAATTGCTTATTCAAATTATATTGCATGCACATTGAAATAATTTGGTGGTATCCTATTGGCCTTAGTCTTACACCCTACTTAAACCCTTTGGGTTTAAGTAGACATGGTTATGTTTGACTCAGGTAAAGGAAAGGCCTCAGGTGAAGGCGGTTCGGGTTGTTAGCCCCCTCCTACTCTGCGGTGTTGTAGAGACGGCTCGGGGGTGATGACCCCTTGTCATGTGGAGTCGTGGTTGTTTTTTTGATAATGTTTTCATTTATTTATATACATATTGTATTGACTCCAAACCAATGTATCCAGTTCCGTTTTTTGTGTAAACATCGTTTGGTATAAATTTTTCAGATTCAGTTTATTGATTGTCTTTAATGTTTTATGCCTTCATATTCGGGTAAATTGTTCCCAAACAAAAATAAATGATACTCGTGCACTTGTTCCTGCCCGTGGGGATAGGGAATGCCCTTTAAGTCATGTCACGGGCTGGGTTTGGTGCCGGTTTTGGCGGCGACCAGATTCGGTTCGTGACAAAATGGTATCATAGGAGGTTCGCTCCTTGGGTCATGTTATTTAGGAAAGAGTCAGTATAGTCTGGAGCTAGGATTTTCGGGAATTGACACTTCAGTCATGGGTAGTGTGCCTGGCCAGCACACCTCATGATGGGATTCAAGTCACTAGGGGAAGTATTGATTTATCTGAGTCCTTTGGTTTTCTTGGTTTAATGATGACTATGGGAAATGAAAAAAGAGTTGGGAGAATAATCTCAGTGAGCTCGCAGGGCCTAGAAATCCATGTGGAGACGTGGATATTTCCCTATAATACTCTCTATGATGGTGAAGTGATTGGAATATGGCTGCCAACCATACTTCCAAGTCACCCATTGAAACTAGTTTCCTCTCACATTGTCTTATGTCTCTTTGTTTTGGAATCCTGGAAACTTTGTTTTTTTTAAGCAAAAAAGATGACTTCACTTTAAGGAGTGTGAATTTTTGTGAAGTTATTTTCTAGTAAAGTGAAAATGGTTTTATTTTGTAAATGTCTATAAATGAAATTTCAGGATTATTTCAAAAGGGTAAATTATGTGTTTACACCTCTTTTGAAAGTATGAACTATGTTAATTGGGGTTTTGAAAATATGTTTCTAGTGGATTTTTCTTAACCGTGGAAAAGAGTTTTGGATTGCATTAAGTGTTCTAGAATTTTTGTGTAGGGGTTGAAGATGGATATTGGGTTTTGTGACTACTGAACATATAAAAATAATAACGAACTCTTAGAACCTTGTTTTGAAATGAGAAGAGTTGAGTTCTTAATTAAATGAAGATTTATGAAATGGTGTTTTTCATGAAATTGGAAGTTTTTTAAAATGGGTTGAAATGTTTTGAAACAATTATGAAAGGCATGAATATGTGATTTTATTTAATTATGCATTCCTTTCTAAATTGGTTTGTGAGATGAAAATTTGGGTTTTGATATTATGGTTAGTGTTTTTGGGAAAGGAAAATTGTTGTTAAAAGTTTGATTTTAAAAATAGTAAAGCATTGATTTTTGGTATTTTGTCTTCTCAAGGGTGACCACATGCATAGGTTTATTTGGTAATATGGATGCATATGAGGTGGGTTCCCAATGTGTCATGTAACCATGCATGTGTGAGGATCATGAGATACCATCGGTAAATGCGCAACTGACCAACACTATTTTCTTTAAATAATGTTTTTGAAGGTTAGTGTTGTGTTTTGATAATTTATTGTTGGAAGGTATGGATTATGTGTTTTCAGGATTATTATTGTGGGATGTTTCGAGTTCAATAACCCCTATTGTTTAAACGATGTTTTGGGTTGGAGTTTCATTGGCAAGTTGGAATGAAGTGTTGGTTAGTGGTCTCTTTTGAGGAAAAGTTTGGGAGGCCAATGTGGTGGCTCCCCTCATGTGTTCGGTTCAGGATTATGGTCTGTTGTTACCAAATGACCAGATCAGTTGGGTACTTCGGTTTTCATGTAGGCTAGGGTACGCCCCTATAAAGTGTTAATGATTGATTCATGTTTGGCCTATGGTGATTCACCGTTGGATGATCCTCCATTTGTTCAACATAAGGACTTTATTCTTGAGGTTTGAAAATTGAGTTTACCCCTCATCTTTTTCAATTATGTGGATCCCCATATAGTGGGAGAGTGTTTGTGGGAAGTTGATATAGACCATAGTTTCTTCTATTTCCTAAGTTATCAAAGGTCAATTAAGGTCACATTTGTCAATGTAGAATGATGTCTTAAAGGGCCTCTGGGTCTTTCGTCAGTCTCATTGAAGCAAGAGTTCATGTTAGGCCACCAGTGTGCAAGATCTGGCCAAGAGTGGATATTATGGACACTTGTTGGAATCATGTGCTGTTTGGGACTCAGTACAAGGTCCCTCTCCTTCTGTTTTCTTTTATCCACAATGTTCATGTTCGGTGACGCCATTCGATGTCATGTGTTCATTTAACTATAAGGGTGAAGATTGTGCAATATTATGAGAGTCACTATTTTTTGGATGTGTGTCTCCCTATAGGAAATTCTAAATCCTATGTTCTAGAGGAATGTGTTTCTATATGTCTATTAATTCTGTTGTTTATCATCTGAAGAAAAAAAGGGGTGATGTGTGTGCATCCTCTATGTTCTTGTTTTGGTAAAATGATGGGTTGGGGAAAAGCGGGTTGGAAGTGTGTCATTTCTCAATGAGAACCTCTGAGATTATAGTATAATTGTTTTTGGAACTGGAAGAAGATGTTCAGTTTAGGGGTTTCCAAATCATAACTACGAGGTTGAAGATGCTTCAATCCATTGAGCTCCAGCCATAAGCCCCGGAGAGAAGCTGGCACCTAGTTAGGGGAAATCCTAGAGTCGTTCACACTTTCGGTCAAGGTAATATCCTCAATATGAAAGATAAGAATAGTTTAAACCTCTGGTGTCATCGTCTTGTTCCATTTTCTCACATTTTGTGGAAAGAGGGGTGAGTACCTTGTTCTCATGTCATACCCTGAGTTGATTTTTTCCCCTTTGGGTTCCCTTGTGTTTTTGGAGAAATGTTTAAAATCCGAGTTAAGCAGGTTGACGTGCCTAGTTTGTGCACGGTTGGCAGTAACCATGTGCCAACCCAGGGGACCGTGTGATAAGAGATAGTAGTTACCACATGGTCTCCGCACATCCATGATCCTTTTCCAAGGAAACTATGTGAAGTTTCCTCTTTGGATAGAATGATCTGCACAGTTAACTCACGGTTCTCCAAACCGTGTGATCCAACCTTACGGCCATGGCAGCTCCTTAAAATTCTGTAGTTTTTTTGTTGTTATCCCATACTAGTTAGTTAATATGGATGGGTTTTGTTTTGGTTATACACACAATGGGTCTCATGTATTTTTCATTGGATGAATTCTGATATTAATCTTCCCCTAATGCAGGGAAGTCCGTTCGAGGCCCCCTGTTAGTGTCTTGATTTTGTCATAAGGAAATTTGTGTTCGTTATTATGGTGGGGAGACCCATCATGGGAATCATGTATGTTCTCTTGGAAAAGGAATAATGTTAGTTTAACCCTTATTATTGGTATATTGTTCATTCCTTCCCCAATTTTTATCCTTATTCTGTCTTAGAAATTGAGTTGTCCCTGGTGGTGGGATGTCCAGATTGGGTCACCCCGTACTAGTGACTCAGTTTTATCCTTGGTGTATTCTAGGTAGGAGGTAGTATCGTTCATGTATATCTATCCACAAATTTTTTAATTGGGTAAATTTGTGGTTGGAGAACACCCAATGGTTTTGTTTATGTAATTTTGTGGCAGCGTTATTCGAGTTCGTTGTTCGTTTCAAGTGGATCGCTTGAGCGTCATCTTATAGTGTTTGAGGTGTTTTGTTTTGGGATGTGTTTTAAATGTGTTACATAATATTAAGTAATTTGGGTAATTTTTGGTTGGTGAGAGTATTATCTTCCTTTGTTTGATCAACCGGAGATGTTCATCCTTTTTAAGCGGGTGAAAACGTGGCAAAGAAGTCTGTCTTGGTCTACCGTTTGGGCTTTGCTTTTGCATATGGTGTTGTTATGGCATTCCGAGGGCATAATTCTTCATGGTGGGGAGAATTTTCACATCCATGACTTATTTTAAAGGTAAATTTCATTTAATTTCAATTCATTCTTTGTTTTGGGGGGTTTCCAATTTTTTTTGGGGAATGGGAGAGTTTTCATGAATTGGGCCAAATCGTGAGCCCAATTCCAGATATAAAAACCAATTTTGTTTCTTTTATAACGTTTTCATATTTTATTGTTCTGCACCCATTCAACTTCTTAAATGACCTACCCTGACCTATTAACACGACCATTCCAATTTGGACCCTTTAGGAATCAATAATAATGGTGGAATTGGGTTTTTATTTATGGAATTAGATCAGCCTGAAGGCCCATTTCCAGTTTTAAAACAATAATTTGTTTATTTCATATATCATTTAATAGTAATGGTATTTTGGTGATTCTAAGTGGAGCCCAAGCCCACTAAACCCAACCACATGACCATTCCCTTACCCCCCCTCTTTGGAGCTCCTGTAAATCACGAATTTGGGAAGATATTCATAAGGTTCTCAAAATGTCCATATTTGAAAAGGTAAGTTCATTCCATCATAACTCTCTCAATTATTACTCTTTTTCTCATATTAAAATTCCTAAATGATCTCCTTAGCCTTGTTCGAACCTCAATTGAAGGTTTGACTATTTTTAAAACCAGCTACTGGTATTTTTGGGGGCATTTCTACAAGATATTTTTAATAAGTTGTTCTCCTTTCTTCTTTCAATTTGTTTAGGGTTACATTCAATGTACTAAAGTTTTCATCTCATATCACTAAGGTTCATAATGTACACAAAGTAGGGTTAAAAAATTAGGGTTTTTTCTTATGTTTCATGGTCTGAAATACTGGTTTTAGGTCTGTTTTACCTTCCTTGAGGTGCGGCGGTGGTGCGTTTGATTTTTTGCACAAAGGATTCAAGGGTTTCCTTGGTTTTGGTAGGTGATTCCATTGTGTATTAAGTTTTTGTGAATTGGATAGTGTTTTTATGGTATTTTATTGCTTGTTGAATTTTATTATTGTAGAAAAATAGTTGTATTGGGGTTTGTATTTAAAATGAATCTTAAATGCCAATTTCATGTGAAATTGGGGGTTTTTTATAGAAATGATTTATTAGTTTATTTGGGTCTGCCCTATAAGTAATTATATGATTTTAATGAACTATAATATTACTGAAAATACAGTTTTTATGGCTTTCCCATGTGTTTGTTGCTGTGAAAGTTGGTTTTAATGGTTTTTGTGAAACACATGATTTTCTAAGAGCCGTGTTGTGTAAAAATGGAGGTTTTACAATGATGTCACTTCTTGAACCATATTATGATTCCATAAAAATGATTTTTTGTTTTAATTTAAATGTATTGGGATGCCCTTTATGTTTTGGTAACTCAAAAATGTTCACATAGTGTGCAATTGGGGTTCTTAAGATGTTTTTTTGTGCAAAACACTACGGGATTTTGAGGAATTGTTTTATTAAAAATCAAAGTATTTTATTGTGTGTTTTAAGTGGTATAAAATTTGATAGCTACTGTATTGATTGTGTGTGACCAGTAGTGGTGGTTATTTGAAAATGTATTTATGTTTCATGCTGAAATTGTTTGATCACAAAAGGGGAAGCCCGAGTACTTAGGTGGGCGGATTTGTACAAGTACGACTAGTGGACCGGATGGGTGTTGTCCTTGTTTCACCTAGAATTTGGATAAAGAAAACTCTAACTAAAATATGTGGATGATGATTGGAAACCACTATGTTGTGGGTATGATCCCTACTAGTGTCTCATGCACCAGAGTGGATTTTACTATGGTTGCTTTACACAGAGGTACGAGGTACATAGGGCCCGAGACAACCTAGTGCCTAGAGGTGTTCCTGGTTTGTTGCTCACTGGATTTTTAGTATTTACCCTTGTATTTGGGTGTGTTTTTCAATAAATTACAGTATCTATCATTTCCATTTAGATATTTTAACATTCTGGAAATTCTGGTTTGAAAACTTTTTTTTCAAATGAAAGTTTCATTTCTTGGAATTTCATTGTCGTTTTTTTACAAATTAAAACTGTTTGCTTATTTGCCTTATATTTCATGCACTTTGGAATCATTGGGTGGTATTCTATTGGGAATAGGCTCACACCCTACTTACACCCCTTGGGTGTAAGTGGACTTGGTTATGTTTGACTCATGTAAAGGTAAGGCCTCAGGTGAAGGCGGTTCGGGTTGTTAGCACCCTCATGCTGTGTGGTGTTGTGGAGACGGCTGAGGGGTGATGACCCCTTGTCGTGTGGAGTCTTGGTGGTTGCTTTGCTAATGTTTTCATTTATTTATAGACATATTTTATTGACTCCAAACCAATGTATTCAGTTCTAGTTTTTGTGTAAACATCGTTTGGTATAATGTTTTCAGATTCAATTTATTGATTGTTTTTAATGTTTTATGCCTTCATATTCGGGTAAATCGTTCCTAAAAAAATGATACTCAGGAACTTGTGCCAGCCTGTGGGGATAGGGAAAGCCCTCTGGGTCATGTCACAGGCTGTTTTTGGTGTCGGTTGTGGTGGTGACCAGATTTGGTTCGTGACATTCTTCATATCATGTGCTAGTATGTATGGATCTATACACTGATCCACTTTATTAAGATCTTATATATTATTTTATCAGATCTGACCTGATAGAGAGAGATAAAGAAGTGAATAGAATACACGGTGTGTATGCATGGAATATATAAAGTGCAATCTGATCTTTTCCAGGAAGATTCATTGGCACCTCCAGATTGAATTATTTGAATTTTTTTCTTATTTAAACCGTAAATATTTACTAGTTTTGTTAGAGATAATGAAGAATATAATATATGTGACGTTAATATATTAAAATGAATTTAAATAAGTAAAATAAAATAAAAATGCAATTAATAAAAAATTTAATAATAAATTATTATAAATTAAACATTTTATCTATTGAGAACCTCTTCATTTTAATGATCACAACTCATATTTGTTTTTTAATAAATTCAATGTTTTATGATAGTAATTATTTTTTTGGTTAAATTGTGAAAAGTGGATTTGTATGGATCAAATTTTATTTATATTGAGCTACCATAAGTTGAATTAAGCTTCCACTTCATGAAATTGTTAGTTCATATAACTATTGGTAGTTTAATCATGTGAATTCCACAATCTACTATAAGGTTGTGCTACTATCACGTGTACCTACTACAAATGTTTTTTTGATGCTACCATTAATAAATTTTTCCTACTTCTAATATAACAGAGTTACCATCGAGAACTGCTACTATTAGACCAACCTACCACCATTTCAGTGGTGCTACCTTAAGACGAAGCTACTACTCTGTAGATCAACATCCTAGTTTTTCTACCACCAAGTTCATCTACTATTTTATGGTGAAGCTATTTTTCTAAGGAGATACCATAAAGTAAAATCAATTACTATAATTATATGGATCTACCCCCAGTAAGGATCTATAGATTGTGAATATACCACTATTGTGCTTTCATTCCATGAAGTAATTATAAAAACTAATTCTACATCATATAGTATAATAATATAATTCTAGATAAAACTACATGTATTTAAGAATTATTATTCTTAAAAAACTCCAGGAAAATCTTAAATAAAGTTTCTGATCTTCTTTATTTTTTTCTTAGTTTGAGATTTATTCAAATATTATCCGACAATGGATAATTGTACATGACATACTATATATTAAACAAAGCTCCCACATGTATGTATGTGACTAATAGACACATGCATGAACATAAAAATATAGACTATCATATGTTTTAACAAATAAAAATACAAGATTCACTTCTGTTTAGAAAAATCTGGACAGTTAAATTTTGAAATAAAGAAGATTTTTTAGACTTCTATGACCAACCGTTTTACAGCACATTATATGAAATCATCTAGATATAATTCCAAAAACAACCTTATGGACTCAAAAAACCGAATCTTAATGGATTGATAAGAAGTACACATTCTCATCTATAAATGCCTACTCATTTTGTTTAGGCTTTACATTTGAGTTGTGTTTTTTACATAGTTTATTTATAAAACACAGTCTTCTTCACCATAATACAATATTCTTGGAACTACCTCTACATTTTTCTTAGTTTTACTCCCATGAAAAATTGTGGAAGAGGTCATCTGTGATCTGTGATTATTTCTATACCACGAATAGCTATGGAAGAGGCTTTGTGCCGGGATAGTCTTGTGAGCTACTTCTTCTAAAACCTGATCTAGGTTATGGATCTAATTATTTTATACCAAACTGCTTGGTGGGGTGATTTCTAAGTGTTGGGGATTAAGTATTAGCATGAGACCAATACCCATGTTAAAATTTATTTATGCATTATCTATTTTATTTTTATTTTATTCAAATTAAATTTATTTCTATTGGTATTTTATGAAAGAGAACATTAATTTGATAGTTAAAATAAACTAGTGTTTTATATACATTATTCGATATGAGTATATTAATTTGAAAATTTAATATATTTTCAAAAGTATTTTAATTGGGCATCGATTGAGCTTTTGAGAATCATTTTAAAAGATAAAATTACACAATCCTATTGTTTTTGTTAATTGGGTGAATTTTTGGAAATAGGGTAATTAATTTTTTATTTTTTTTTCAAACAAATATTTTTATTGGAAACTCAATTAACCCCCATCATAAGTTTTTATCTAGGTCAACATTTGTATCATATCTAGGTTCAAAAATACATTTTATTTTGCTATAAATTTATCTAAAGAACATAAGTTTATTTTTATCTAAATCTACATCTTTATGGATAGTTAAAATCATAAAGTAACTTACACTAATAAACCACTTTATTTTAATTAAACTTACTATGTTAAATGGAATATTAATATGAAAATTCATATAGAGATAATGGGCTATGATATCAGGACAATTATAGAAGATATTTAAAAAATCCCCAAATCACTTAGAAAATATTGAAGTAATTATTCTAAGGATTCGTGTAACTATAATTATAAAGTAGTGAATGTATTTATTGTTCTTTATGAGAGGATGGATTTAAAAAAATATCATCTTATACTTATTCTTTTGAAATTTAGGATACACTGGTTATTTCTCTAAAAAGAAACACCCATTGTTAAATAAATGTACTTAAATACCTACACTATTAAATATGATACTTTTAAGTTGAAGCGTAATGAATCAATTTTTGAGATGTATATCATGTTTAATGAAATAGTCAACATGATGCATATACTTGGAAAGACTATTGATGATAAGGTTCAAGTAATGTGAATTATGATATGTCTACTAGAAATATGGATCAGAACCTCTATGTCTAGAAGGGAATCGTGTGATATAATGAAGTTTCTAGTTAAGGAACCAATGGGAAAGATCATCATATTTGAATATGAAATGAAAGTATACAAGGAAGAAGATGATGATCCTAAAAGGAATTCAATAGACCTTAATCCTTTTAATTTATTGAATAAAAATAGAAGACCATAGATTAAATATCAAGTGATGAGGAATCACAAATAGCCATTGATTTAAAAATATATCACATAGCCAGATGTTTTGAAACGTTCTATAGGAATACTATCTTTTCAAGAAATCAAAATATAATAGTTTTTACGATAAAAGATGGAATTATAAAAAATAATGGAGAAACATGATACTTCCAATGAAGTAACCTACTATGAGTGTAATAGAAAAGAAAATATCAAATCAGATTGTCCAAATTTATAATATAAGTAGAAATATGAGGAAAACGGAAAAAAATATAAAAAAGGATATAAAATACTCTTGGAGTGCCTATGAGGATAACTCTAGTGATTCATACTCAAGTAGAAAAAATAAAAATGAAAAATCTCATATGTTTTTCATGAAAAACACATATGAGGTATTAATGTTTTTTCCTAAATCTATTAGATATATTTCTATTCTATATTAAACTAAAAATTATGTAGAAAATATATCTTGTGATGAATTATTTGAATACTATAACATGAATTAATATATGTTTAATGAATTTATAGATAAATATAAATATTTAAAGAAGAAGCATGTAATGTTTTCTCACTTTGAAAATTATCTTGCAGTATAAAAAGATAAAAAAACACAACAGTATAAAAAAAATAATTAGAGGAAATTATTTGATGTGTAATTAAACAAGGATATAAAGAGGTTTACTAATGGAAGAAAAACATTAACACATATTATTGGTAAAAAAATACTCTTAAGTATATTTTTAGATTGGGTTACCAACCTGGATTTAGGAAAATCTATAATAAAAAATCTGTCATAAGTTATAGTATTGTCAGTTATTTTAATGGTTCTTATTATATTGATGAAAATGAATCTTTATTTCCTAAAGCCTCAGATCTTATTTTTGGTAACTTATAAAACAATTATGGATTCCTAAATTACTAATTAACTAAAATCTCTCAAAATAAGAAAATATAGGTGCCAAAATCAATTTTGGTTTTAATATATTTTGTAGGGAACCTACATGAAATTTATGGTATGAAATTATGGTACATGGATAATGTATGTTCTATACATATGAATGGGAAGTATTCAAGCTTAAATAACCTAATTATATTAGATGGTAGACATTTTAATATTTTTGAAAATAAAAAAGGAACTAATTATTGGACTTAGTCGAACCAATAAATCTATTATAATTTTAATTTATAATGTTTTATTTGTTAATGGATAAAAATATATTCTGTTTAGCATCTCAATATTTTGTGATAATGGTTATCATTTCAGGTTTGAAAATAATTCTTATAAAGTAATTTATCACAAACAAGCATTAATGTTTACTAATATGTGAAATGATAATGATTATACAATATATTTGAATTTTTTTATCTTAGAATGTTCCATGTTTATGTTCCTTTAATAAATAATCTTGGATTTAGCAAAGAAGACTAGTCCATTACGATATACCCTCACATAAAAAGATAACCAGGAATGTTTTAGTAAAGGATATACCTAAACTAGAATTTACAAATGAAAATGTTTGTAATCCCTATAAAAAGGGGAAGCAACATAAAATCTATTTCAAACTGAAGAAATAAGTCTCAACCTCTCAAACTCTAAAACTAGTTCACATGGACTTGTTGATACCGTCTATAGTTTTTATTCTAGAATGAAGAAATTATGCCTATGTTATACTATTTGATTATTGAATATATACATGGGTATGTTTTTCATTCTCATAAAAGTGAAGTGCTTTCCTTTTTTTTTGAATATGATAGATCTATATAAAATCTCAGTGGAATTAGAATTTAGACCTTAAGAAGTAATCAGGAATATGGTTGTGAAAATAAAGAGTCTGAATATTTATGCTCACAACATGGCTATAGTTATAACATTTCTTCACTAAGGAACCCACATCAGAATGGTTTAGTGGAGAGAATAAATAAAACCCTTCATGAATTTTTTATGATAATGCTAAATGAGTAAGATTTACTTTTATATTTATGAGAAGTATTTTTGAACACAAATTTTTATATAATTAATATAATTTAAATTATATATCTTTTAATGAATTCTTCTTATGAAATATGAAATTATATATAAGAAAAACTTAATTAATGTATAGTTTTTGGTTATAAACACTTTATACTCAGCCCAAAATAGAATTTTGACAATTTTTCTTCCAAAAGTGATGAATGAATTATTCTTGGATATTATCCAACTAAAACATCATATAGGGAATTTAATAAAAGAAATACGATTGTGTAAGAATAAATGCATTTCTTGTTTTTGATCAGACAGATCCACTTGAGCATAATATCCCTTTATAAAATTTAGTGGATGATCTTTCTACTCTAGAAATCAATGCCAAAAATTATAGTAAATTTTTTTTAGACCTTCTGTAGAAAAAACATCCCAATTCTAATAAAAATATTGAACCTAAAACTATAGATAAAAACGATGTATCAAACACTTCAATTCCATTAGCTGTTCAGTGTCATAGATATAACCCTTTATATTTTGTTATAGGAGACCTAGATAATGGAACTCAAAATAGATATTATCTTTCAAATCCAGTTGAACATCAAGACTTTTTTTCACAACTTAAACCCAAAAACAGTAGTGATGAAATTAATAAATAATTATAGATAATGGTAATTTTAGAAGAAAATTATTATTTTGAAAGAAATAGTGTCTAGGAACTAGTTGAAAGACCGAAGGACTACATAAGTATTGGATCTAAATGGGTGTTTAGAAATAAGTTTGATGAGTCAAGCATAATATTTAGACAAAAACACTGATCGATTACCTAAGGATATGGTTACAAATAATTTTTTGAATATAAGGGATTTTTTTCACTAGAAGATAGACTTATATCCATCAGGATGGTTCTTTCCTATAAAGAACATTTTAATTTCAAAATAAAACTTATGGTTGTCAATATTTAATTCTTAAATGGTTATATTGTTGAGTTAGTTTTTTTTAACAACCCAATGTATTTCAAAAACCATTACATTCCAAATAATGTTTTAAAATTAATAAAAAATTATATGGTTTAAAATACACTCATATATCATTGTATGATAGGATCATCTTGGTTTTTATTTAAAAACGATTTACTAAAGGAATAGTTGATCCTACCATATTTATTAAAATAATATCAAAATATTTTTTCATTTGTCCAAATTTTTTTAATGAAATTATTTTTGGATCTCTAGGAAATTATTCGTGTATTGATTTTACAAAAATTATGAAATGTTAATTTTAAATGATATTGATGGGTGAACTTAAACTATTTCTCGGTTTTCATATTTTTTTGAAAAATAGATTGAATTATTTTAAATCTAATAAGGTACTCAATATATATTTTAAATCATTTTGGTATGGATAATACTAAAGGTAGTGATACTCCCATGAGTACAAGCTATAAGTTAGAGCTTGAAGAAATTGGGAAACTAGTTGATCAAACCACTTATAGTGGTATGAATGTATGCCTACTATACATAATTGCAATCTAGACAGATTTATTATTTAGTGTTGTATGTGTTCCCATTTTCAACAAAACCCAAAAGTGTCTCATTTAATTTCTCTTAAAGGAATTTCTAAATATCATAAAAATTCATTCAATAGTGGATTGTTTTATTCTATAGAACAAACATTAGAATTAGTAAGTTATTCAGTTGATACTTTTGGTGATTGTAAGTTAAATATAAAATACACCACTAGAATATATCATTTTTTGGTAAAGTCTCCAGTTTTATAATTTAGTAATAAACAAAACTCCATTAAATTATCCACTACTAAATCTTAGTACATAGTTGTAGGAAGTTTTTTTGCACTGATTTTATAGATGAATACTTTGCTAGACTATGGTTATAAATTTTGATATGTACCTATTAATTGTGATAATACTAGTACTATTTACATTTCCAAGAACCTTATATCCCATTAAGGAACCAAACACAGTGACATAAGACTTTATATTTTGAGAGACTAATTTCAAATGGGTGATATAAATCTTACATTAATTGGTATTGAACACCATATATCTAACATATTCACAAATCCTTTTAATTTTTAGAGATTGATCTATATCATACATGAACATGGGATGATAATTTTTGGTTGGTATTTTATAATTTGATTTAATTTTGTTCTTGTAGTGAAAATTTACAAGATTGGATCTACTGTTGGTGATCTATAATTGGAGATCTACCATTAGTGATATTTCATGAGGATTGAATGTTTGTTGAGATACTAGTGGTGATTTAAGTTTTTATGCTACCATTTTGAAGATATCGTTTGGATTCTACTATCCCCTAGTACCATTTAGAGGAAACCATACCCAACTACCATTAAGAACCATGATGGCTAGACCTACCATTTCTTTTAGCTATTATTAAACAAATTATTGAGTTTATTTATATATTTAATTTTCATCATATCATATTAAATTTTCAATTTTAAAATCCTTAATGATAAAATCAATTTAAAATCAGAGTTTGAGAACCCTGTCTCTCACATGCCTTATTTGAACATCCTTTTCTACTTTCTCTATCAAACCATGAACTTCTATCTTTATTCTTCATCCCATAATCTAGTAAGATAATAGAGAGAGTCAAGTGTCTTTCCATGTTGTCTCCAAAATAATCACCTCCCGATAAAAATGATAGAGGTGAATAGGGAGTCTATTGTATAACTGAAGAACCATCAACTCACGTATCATTATGTCCTTACTTAGAAAGAGATAGATGCTCCATGGCTATATTTGAGTAAGTTAATTATTTTGAAGGTGATCGAGGACAAGGGATGGGTTGAATGGTTCTTGAGGAATGATCATCCATTATACAATAGGTTGGTTCCTGAATATCATTGGTTTTTAGTTTATAAGTTCTCCATAGAAAAAGGATGTAATCCAGACTATGATTAATGTAAAATAACTCACCTTTTGTTTAAATTAATTTGAAAAATGATTGGGTATTCCACATAACGGCATTTATGAAGAATATGAAGGCTCAATCCCTATTACTGAAGAAAAATATATATTTAAGGATGTTTTTTTAGAGTTAACTGAGAGTTATTATGTGTCAATACCAAAAAATATAGAGATTTATTGAGTATTCAGGATACTATTAAAGTTTATACATCATAAAGTTTATCCCAGGAAGGGGGAATTTAGTATAATGAGGTATGAATTTGGATTTTTATGATTTCCTATGAAATTATGAGATATGATAAATCTATATTGGTAACTAAAGGTTAATATGATGGTGTTTAGTAAGCCTACCTCTTGTTCAAATTCTTTGGCCTACCCCACATTAATTTAATTTATGATAGATGCTAGAGGATTAGAGCTTATAGGGGAATATAAAGTAACCAAGTGTGGTATTTTTTTCTTATGTCACGAGACTTGAAAAATAATGAGGGCTAATTGGAACCCTTGACGGAAGAAGAGGGTGGATGATAATGATAAAATATACGGTATGTTTAGCCCTGTGTAGTACCCTATCGGACCTAAGAATGTGGTTAAACATATATTGGATCCATATGAGGTTTTGGTGTTACTTTTATGAGGAATTTAAAGATGTTGAAAATGGAGAATAATAACAAGAAGCTAAAGCTATAGAAAAAAGGATCAGTTGATACTTCCCTGTAAGAGGGTAGCGAGATTGATGTGGCTATGATCTTAGTTGTGTGATATGGATCAGAAAGTCATCCAGTTTTCCTTTCAACAAGAGAGGATTTACTAACGGAAAATGATTAGTCTAAAGAGAATGAGTTCTCCACTGGTGATCAAGATTTTAGGTCATCTAATAAGACACCTCAGGATATGGTGGTTATTTTAGAGGACTCACTGTTTGATTTTTATGGAGGTGACGAGGATGAAAATACCATCCTTTTCCGATTGTTACTGATTCCATTAGATATTCTAGTGGAGAGTGGAAAGGTAGATCTCCTTCTACTTCAGCTATCTATGAATCTAGTGGTATATATGATCTAGATACTTAGGCTTTAGGAATCCATAATATGTAAGTTTTATTAGATATTGAGATGAATTAATCCCCTGTTAGGGAGGAGAAATACCTTGGATCTTCTAATCTTGGTCTGCAGTATACAAATTCTAAGGCTGATGATGGTGATGATGATTAGGGTAGTCCACCAGGGCACGGTGGACCGGCAATTTTAGTTAAATAAATGGATCCTAAGGGGTATTTATAAGATATTATAGATGTATAAGCGTTGGTGGAACCTTTTTTTATCCAATGTATCTATATATAGACTACACATGTGGATTTTATTTTACCCATCCAGGAGTGGACTCCTCCTTATACTCCTCCTTATTCTCCTCCTTCTGATAACGAGAATTGAGATGATATAGATTCATTTTAAATAATGTATGATATCTAATCAAGGTGTGATCCTTATGTATTCCTTAGTTTATAAGACTATACTCATTAATGAGGACACTGAAAAGATAGTCACAATGGTTGTTTCACATATCAAGCCTAGAATGTTCTTGAAGATGGAACAATATGATATTGAGAATAAGAAGTTATAAGATAAAATGAATGTAATATAGGCTATGGAGGATATGAGTTACATCTATACTATAAGGTACATATAAATTTTGTATAGGATAGACAGTTTATATAATCCTAGAGAATATTCGTCCAGAGCTCCTCTTTTTTATTCTCCAGTTTCAGGGGATACTAATTTGGTTAGATCTATAGTCAGAGAGGAGATTAATTTTTTATATATTATCTTTCTTCTTCTCACCAGGATAAGCTTAAATAGATCAAGTCACATAGTGAGCATATTTATAAGTTTGTACTAGAATGTTTAAATGAGGAAAATGGGGATATAATGACTATCACTAAAGATATTAAATACTATCTATCAATGGTTTATTTAATTCATGAACTCAATTCCCATTTCAAGTTACTGGATAAAAATTTGGTAATGCCTCTTGTAACCAGGGCCTTCAAGGAGAAACTAACTTAGACAAAGACCCTAGCCCCTATCCTCATTATTTTCATTAAATATAAAGATGATTTCTTCAAGGCTATAGAGCATAGTGATCTAGTAATAACTTAGTTTTTCAAGATGAATGAACATTTTTATACACCACCAAGACAGCAGTGATAGCTCTAATAGTACCTCATGATGTAATACCTTACTGTAGATCTATTTCTGTACCTACTTATAGATCATTACAAACTAAACCAACTATATTTAGTCCATTTGGACTTACTCCAACTAAGGCTGTGAGGAAGCATCGATTGGTAGTATCTACCATTATGTTTCAATGTCATTCACCTTTATCAACTCATTACCCTTCTCTTATTTTAGTTAACAAAGGGATGGATCCATTAGATCATACTTCTTGTTAAGCTATAGAGGATTCCTCATACCCCAATTAGCTTTTTATAGGGATTATCGTTTTGGATTATTATCCTTTTAATAATATCTTGACATTAATATATGACGATAGTCCTCTATTATTCATATTTAATTTTGTTATTTTATATTCTTTTATTTTAATTCCTATTATGATTTATAATAAAAAAAGGGGAGCATAATTGAATTTCATTTCATGTGGATAATTATATGGAATATCACCAAAGTACTTGTATGGATTGAATGGATAATTCTGTTCATGTCATATTTTTTTGGATTTTTAAATAAAATATTAAACTATATCTAATATTTTAATGTTTTTTATATAGTTATAAATCCCATGATGTGTGGTCATCAAAAATGGTAAGAATATAGAGAAACTCTTTATTTGAATGATCACAACTCATGTTATTTTATTTATAATAAATTAAATGTTTTATAATAATAAGTTATTTTCTAGATAAATTGTAAAAAATCCAATAATTATATATTTAGATTTATTTATAATGACTTAACAACAGTCGAATCAAATTACCACTCTAAGATATCATTAGTTCAAGTAACTACAAATAGTTCAATCCTATGACTACCACGATCTACCTTCAAGTTATGATACCATCAGGTAGAGCTACCACTGTTGTTAGCTTGATGACACCATTAGTACATCCATAATACCTCTAGTACAAGGGAGATACTATTGAGAACTACTACCTTTAGATGGACCTACTTCTAGTTCAATAATGACATATCCAGATGAATCTAATAGTTTATATATCTACCATCAAACATTTATATAACCAGATGCATCTACCATCACCTAGTGAAGTTTCCATTCTAAAGATATACGATTAAGGAAAATATAATACTATTGTTAGATAGATCTTCCACAAATAAGGATCCACCTCAAGTGAATATACTATTAGATTGTTACCATAATTTTCCAAAATTAATTTTAAAAATTAATTCTTTAGTGGATAGTTTATGAATGTAGTGATGGACCAAACCACGTGAATTTAATAATTATTATACATAAACAACTCCATGGTTGTCTTAAAGAAAAAGTAAGACCTTCATAACTATTTTTTCCAATATGAGTTTTATTCTTATATTATCCTACAATGGATAATTATACCTAGATATGAATATATTTAGTAGAATATACCTCTTATACAAAGTTTGGTAAGAGGTACATAAATATATTCCTAAATATAATCTCATATGATGAACCGAATAGAGATTTAAGAGATACTTATGATTGAAAGAATATAGAAAATTACATTTGGAAATTCAAAATAAATTCCAAACATCTACATCCACCATCTTTACTACACTTTATATGTAACCTTTTCTAGCTTATTATAATGATAAACTCAAGGACTCTAAAAAACATATGCTTTACTGATCGGGTAGCACTGCACATTCTCATCTATAAACTCTTACTCTTTCTGTTTATGATTTATATTTGAGATGTGTTTTTTGTTTTAATCCATTTATTTTTATAACACAATATCATGTGACAGACTAAATTTTCCTTGACACACATTATCTATTTCCCTCAAGTTTACTCCCTTATACAACTATGTAATGTTTAATGCGTGAACTATTCTTATTTTCATCCCATGCATAACTATAGAAGTGGATTTATGAATGTATATCCTTGTGAGTTGTTTCTTGTAAAACCTGATCAATATTGTGGATAAATTTATTTTATGATAACCTATTTTTAGTGGGTGATTTCCAAGTAGAGGATAATAAGTATCAACTTAAGACCAAAACCATTATTAAAATTTCATAGTTCCTTATCCGTTTTGTTTTCATTATATTTAAATAAAATTCATTTATGTTAGTATTTTATTAAAAAAACATTACTTTGATAGATTACTTAAATTATTATTTTATATACAATGTTTTATATGAGTAGATTAGTTTCAAATTTAATGTATTTACAAATGTATTTTAACTGAGAAATTATCAACCATTTGAGAATATTTTAAAAAGATATAATTATATGATCATACTATTCTTATAAACTAGGATATTTTACAAAATTGAGGGAATTATTTTTTTAAATTGTTTTAATTATAAATTTTTATTTTAAACTCAATTCACCCCCTCTTGAGATGTCCACTAGAACAAAAATTACCACTATGATTCCACTTATAGATTTTGATCACAATAAAAACATCCTATGATGGTATGATAAACTCTTATTTTAGTCTTATTTTACTTCAAATCATTAAAATACATGATTACAATATTATTTACAATAAAAAATAGATTAATTCACTATATTAAAATGTTATGACTAGAATAAATAGATCTTCACATTTAATTTATAATTAATTTATAAGAATATATAGAATTACCTCAACATGTAATTGTTCTTACTTTGATGATCTGATTGTATATCATTACACTATATGGTCCAAATGTTTAAATACCTTAAAGTTGATCCAAATGTACACCAAAATCTCTGAATTTCACCATTGAATCATAATGATCTAGCATGGCCAATCCTAATTGCATTCATTATTCATGGTTGATCGTAGTTATATTCTTTTCGAAGGAGGAATAACTCTTAGGGTTTTATCAAATGCTTGAGGAAGGAGGAAGTGATAGTGTTCTCTAGATCTCTCTATATATATATATAATAATTGAGAGAGTTTATCTATATCATTTTCACACATCAACAATTTATTAACAAATTTTATATGATTAGATATTTATTATGGAAGGTTTGGGGTTGGAAAATTGCACACTAAACCCTTTCTATATTTATAATTATTAATTTACATCATGTCCAATAATAATAATATTACTATTATTAATCACTTTAATGTGAAATACATTATGAATATAAATAAAAATCGTTCTTATCATCTCCTATTGGACTATTTAGCCCACCTTTCTTTCCTCTTTCGACATTTATCGATCCCCGAATAATTAATATTTAATAAAAATATAAATGTCATTGTATTATTCTATGATAAATATTATATTTAGAAAACTTGAAAATAAATATTTGTTGTTATCATTTAACATTATTATTATTTAAAATAACTTGTTATTAAATTATTGAAATCAATAATACCAAAATAAATATCATTAATTATAACTTTTTAAATTCAAGACTTGAATTTAAATCAGACTACAGATACACATAGTGAGTGAACCTTTAGGGCGCTTTCTCTTTGGCATTTTACATAACCCCCAAATTCAAAGGTTAACACCTTACTACATGCCAATGATACCATAAAGAAGTAAGCTCATTCCATAATGAGATTCAACCTCCCATAAATTCTTACCATGTAACATAATCCATTTATCACGACATCTCTAATCAAGAAGGTTTCATGGTGGTGTCATCAAACTCTATGACATGTTTCTCTTTCTTTGACTTTTTTGAAATGAACTCACCCACCAAAAACCATAGCCACATATTTGTGTAAGTGGTTTTGTTATCATAAAAGGTCTTGAGATATCAAATTCCATTATAGGAAAAAGTGATCAATACCTTATTGAATTATAAATTATTGAAATATCACTCGTGACACATCCTAAGTATCATACTTCAACACAAGAATATATTTTCTCAATTTTCATCAATAAATAAAATATCACATGTCATGATATCCATTAAAGATAATCTTAAATTCTATGGACTAATACACACATCTAGAAATAAGAACACCTAATAACACATGGAAATATGGATCTCCCATTAATGGTTTTGTTCACATAATCTCATATCATGAAGATTACCTAGGGTAAACAGCATGAGAAGGTATGTCGATATATTATGGTCCTATTAACCTTGATAGCCTATATTGGTTATGTCTCTTTAGGCAATATAATCTAGCTATAGAACATATATTCAAGAATGATGTTGTGGAACCTCTAGGTTCTTATCATAGTGGGTAATTGATTTGAACGTTTAGTGAAAAAAATATACTTAGGAAATTATCACATATATGAGTCATGCAAAGGAACACTCATGATGTGATAATAAAAATCATTATAAATGTAATAAAGTACTAAGAAATATAGTTATAGGTAACAAATCTATAAAACATGATTTCCATAATTTCTTAACTTGTGTGTCATTTCAATAGGCCTATGTTAAAATAATTCCATTTCTATAAATTTCTATGATAAATATTTATGGTCTTCTAAAAATTTATTTTACTCATATTCTTTGCTTATAAACTTCCACATATTTTGATATTACAAACTTAGGAAAATTTCTATCTTGAAAATCTTTCTAAGATAACTCAAAATCATTCTTACATAGCTTTACATTTTAGAAGATAGTATTTTATATTAGTAAATACATTAGAATATATGTCTATATAATTAATTCTATATTATATAGATTATTATTCCTTTTAATCACCATCTTCTTTTAGAATCACAAACTAGAAGATTGGGCTTCTTCTATTTTTATTTAGGATCTGAATTAAGTTCAACCTTCTCCACAATATCACAAATTCTAGATACTTTACATTCATTCTTAGTAATAATCTATGTTTCAGACACATAATGAATCATAGTATTCAAAATAATGTTATGTTGTTTTATTTTAAATAACATTATAACATCATATAATTTTTAATTATTATATTCTTCTTTTATTTATTCATATTATATTTCCATTTAACTATTTTAAATATAAATCATCTAAATTGATCATTGAATTTAATAAAATATATAGTTAGTCGAACTAATAAAACTTTGTATGAGATATTATTAATCTTTCATGTCTCCTGAAACATCAATTTCATTCTTACATATATTCAAAAAACCCCGAGTTAATCATAACTAACATCATTCTTACCAAACATAGAATTTAAAAAATATTATTAATATGACATAGGGTTTGTAGCCACTAAACAATTTTTACACATCAAACATCAAATCTGACATGAGTATGTGTGATTCATATGTTGTCTAATTAAATTCTATTTAATTAAATGGAGAACATGATTTAATATAATATAGTTTTAAACTTAATATCAAGTAGAAAAGTATGGATTTTTATATAGATCCTTCACTGTTATATTACAAATAATATTTGAAAAAAATCCATCTAGTCATCATCATGTTGTTTTTGGTTTTGTTTTTGTTTCTTAACAAATCCAGATAACTGTAAATGAGTATGGTTGGTGTTTTCCGAATCATGTTTTTAAGATGGCATAACTTCCCAGTGTTTCAAATATTTTTAGGCCTAAAAATTAAGATTTTATTTATTGTAAAATAATATTTTCTACGTAAGAGTACACAGTTCCGGGACCCCATATTAGGTACATGGAATTTCAAGGAAATCAATAAAGGAAATATTTTTTTATAGTTGTGCTATACATACTGGGAAACAGAGTACGTGGACCACATAGGGAAAATGGTTCACAGGAAAGCATGTGGTTCGTGAGAGGAAAGCAGTTTGAGTAAGGCTTGGAGGTTACTAGGATGTCTCATAGCTTAAAGAAACATTTTGATGACTTGAGGATCCATAAAGGATTTTATTCATGGAAGAGATCAGCTACCGCATAGGAAGAGTGGTGGTACGCAGACCGCTGAGGGAAAAACTGTTCGTGGGAGAAGTAGTCTGCGGTGAAAAAATGTACCGCATAGAATATTTGAGTAAATAAAATTACTGAGTAATTGGGATATATTTTACTATATATGTACCACTAATAACATCATTAAATAGCGTGATTTTCATTAAAAAATATCATTGATCTGAGAAGAAATTCAGTTAATTTTAAAAGAGTTCATGGGGAGTCCATGAAGGAAAGAGGTTTGTGAGGTGGACTCCGTGAAAGGGGATGGAGTTTATGAGAATAGTTCATGAAGGGGGTTTTTAGGGGAATTTTATCCTACAAAGGGTTAAGGATCCATAGAGAAGAGGCAGTCTACAGGACATCAAATATCCTATAGAGGAGAGGAAGTCTATGGATAAAGAACTCGTCCTGGAAGTAAGAACGATTCACAGAAAAAGGTTTGGTTCTTAGAGGATGACGTGATCCACAAATGAGATATTTTTCATTGGAAGAATGTAATCCCGCAAATGATAGGTGGTTTGTGAAGCATACGTGGTGTAACACATTTTTCAGATGAAGAAGGATGTTTGTGAAGGGACATAAATAGTTCATGGAAGTATTTTCCGCTAACAAAAAATATATGGAAAAGAGGATTTCATCTACAGTTGAAAAAGTGAAATCAACAAAGCATCAATTTATAGTAAATGACACATGATTTCCTAAAAATTAAGGGACCTATAAGACTAATAACTATGATTGGATCCCTTCCAAGAGTAGTGAGTAAAGGAAGAGGAAGACGGTGACCATTTCCACCAGTAGTAAGCCAGAAAAAGAGACATAGGGATGGACGCTTGGGAATGTACTAAGATGACCCTAAACTTGTAAAGGTAGTGATCATGGGTATATATGAGATCTAACCTAAACCACCATTTTTGGCATTGTAACTCTCGGGATTTGGTACAATTGGAACACTGTGATTGTATGCTCCTTAGATGTTTCCCAATGAGGGCGAACCAAGTAAAAATTATTGAGTCTTGTGTAATATTTAATTTTTGCGCATACATTTCTATGGGAGAGAGAGAAAAGTGTATTTTAATGATGAAACAAGATTCTAAAGGGTATTAGTTTTAACATGTTATACAATAATTCACCACCATTTCAGTGTATTCAAATTAGATTGGATAACTATTTTTATTAGAGGGAAATTTTGAAAGTTAGTGGTTCTCTCTCTATTGAATAAATTTATGTTTTCAATCACAATTGAATTTCGAAATTCAATGAAACATATTTTCAATTATGGAATAATTGAATTCATCTCTACTTCCAATCATTAGTAATGGATTACTTTATAGTATCTATGCATTTAATATTATCCAATATCGATAGAGGTTCTTTATCAGAAGCTCATAGAAGGGAATTGGATTCTAATTCTAAAGGGATCAATGCTTTAAGGGGATCTTTATGAAATGAAATATATACAAAGGTGATGTCCTACAAGTCATCATATTATGTGGGAAAAGTTGTTGAATATTTATTAGGTTGACTCAAAATTCGTAGAAGAAATATTATTGGTTTTATGGAAAAAATATGAGGATATCAGGATACACCCTAATGAGTATGTTGATACATTTTTTTATCGGGTGAATGTTGTCATGGAAGAAATGTGGTGTATCAAAGAAATTATTAGAGATATAAATATTGTAAAGGGTATCTTGAGAAAACTACCACCTCAGTTTAGTTTGAATGTTTATGTGTTGGAAGATAAATATCTTAAGGAGATGACATTGGTTAAATTACATAGTACTCTTGTTGCATATGAAATGAGAAATGATGTTTTGGAAAATGGAATGTCTAAAGAAGTGAAATTTAAGGCCATGAAGAAGCTCTCTGTTGAAGATATTAATGAGGAATAAAATTTGGATGATGTGATGCCATTATTCTCTTAAAATATTTAAAGGGTAAGAGGAAATTTCAAAAGTAATATTCCACATGTATGCTCTCAATGTGGAAATATTGGAAATTTTATGTAAAGTGACCTAAGATGTATGAAGATAATGATGAATATAATGATGAAATTAATGAGAATAAGTATTCAACCAATGTGAAAGGTAAGAGTAGTTCTAAGAGAAATTTCATCAAAAATAAGAATCTACTTTCAAGAGAAGATAATAGTTTCAAAGAGTTAGCGGCAAAAGAGTTGGAGGACTACAAGGATCATTAAACAGATGTTATGGTGGAATATGTGGGAAATTAAAAAAAAGGAATAAAGTTATTTTATGGATAAGTAGATGCAATAGTTGACCATTAGGATGAATTAGAAGCTACTCTTCAAGAGGTAGAAGTTTTGCGAGCCAATACAAAGAAATCTAATAAAGTAGTTTTTGATGCCAACCATTATATGTTGTATCAGGAAGAAGAGAATTTTTATTTGAATAAATAATTTGAAAGACTAAATTATTCAATTCAATAAATCTTAGAAAATATTGTTTATTATAAACTCAAAATTGAATAATATAAAGGAGATATTGATAATTTAAATAATATTGTAAAAGATCAAATAAAATGTATCAAAGATCTTAAAGAGGAATTTTTTAGTATGTGAAGAAAAGTGAAAGATCATATGAAACTCTTGATTCCAGCAAATTAGGACACATAGGTGTGTCAGGAAAAGAAAATGATATATCAAAATGATATATCTAGTACTAGGCATGATCTCAAAAACAAAATAGTAGTGGTTGATGTTAGGCCACAAGCTCTCACTCTGAGGTTAAAGAATGATTTGATTATGAATCAGAATCAAAATACCTAGAGATCCTAAGGGGGAACTAGTAGTGTGGAATTTCCACACAGAAATTCACCCCACATTAGATACTATTGTTGTGGAATTAGGGGACACTCACAAAATGACTGTTCCATAATAAAGAAGTATCAAAAGGAAAAATCCCAACAAAGGCAGCAATAAGGGACTTAATATTCTAGGACTTCATTTGGTGGTCACTGTTTCTGGTGTAGAGGACTTAAGATGATATAATGATACTTTTCATCAATAATGTATAGGAATGTGCCGAAGTAGACTGAATATTATCACAATTAGCTACAAAATTTATTATACAATGAGATAAGAAATCATAATTGATTTTCAACTGTGGAAGATGAATTTGTTTCATTATTCACTAAGGAAGACAATGATCATCAATCTATATCATGTATGAAGTCAAAAATATGGATCAAAAAGAAGATATATGAATATATAGTGGTTATAGATATTACATTCAAAGCATCAGATTAGACTAGAATATGGATCATAGATTGGGGATTCCCTTCTTATATGAAAGAAAATAAGGATCTAGTGGAATGAATCGGGTATGATAAGGAAGGTATTTTAATTTTTGGAAAAGATGAAGGCCAGAAGATTGTTGGATCATGAAATTCCACATTTGTGAAAAGAGACACGAGACATTATAATGTCTTAGTGGTTAAAGGTATCGGTAACAATTTTCTCACTCTTATTAAACTATTAGACTCAATATATGCCATATGATTTTAAAATAAACATTATGTCATCATGAAAAAACACATCCCAATATTTTACATGGAAAGATTACGAAAGGATATCATTACCTTGTAAGTGTAGAAGAATATATTTTCCTTTGGTCAAAGGATGAAGAAAAAAATTTAGGACATAAATGTCTTGGTCACATGATCCAAAAAACCTTGGAAGATCTGGTGAAATGTGATTCTTCTTGAGACCTTGCAATGTTATCACATGATCATAATCATACATGTGATTCTTTCCAAAAAGGTAAGAACATTCAAAATATATATAAGGAATAAGTGGAAAGGTCAACAAGAGTTCTTCATTTGGTTCATACTGATGTGTTCAGACATATTTCACTAGGATTTATTGATGAGAAGAAATAATTTGTTATTTTCATTGATTATTTTAGAAGGATGGAATGTTTTTTTTTATTTATCACAAGTCAGATGTGTTTGGTTCAATAAAATAGTATCAGAGGGAATTTTAAAGGATGATTGGAAAAAAGTTTTTGAGGTTTCACATAGATAAGAGTATAGAATTCACAAATATTCAAGTGGAATAATATCTTGAGAAATATGGGATAATGAATTGAGTTTTGGCATTAAGAACTCCTAAAAAAATGGAGTCTTTTAGAAGAGAAATAGGATCATAAAAAACATGTCCATAACAATGATTATTAAAAGGGCCTACAAGATAAATTATGGAAGGAAGTTGTCGTGACATTAGTCTATATATCTAACAGGGCTATGTTGTGTCTGAAGGAATAAAATAATCCATAAAAGATGTGGTATGGAATGAAGCCCACACTGATGTACTTTTGTATCTTCAAAATAAAGTGTTTGATTCTCAATAAGGAGAAACACATGAAGTTTTAATCCTGTGGAGATGAAGGGATATTTCATGGGTACACAAATAAAATAAAAGCATATTGATGTTTTCACTACTGGAAATACGGCCTATACCCACGGTTCAAAACCGTGGGTATAGCCCCCAAAACCGTGGGTATAACCTATACCCACGGTTTTGGGAATCGTGGGGCTGAGAGGCGTCACAATAGTGGTCGGAGGCTATACCCACGGTTTGCCCAAACCGTGGGTATAGCAATGTCATTATGCGGCACCTTGACGTACCAGCGTGGCACACCACTGCTCCCACGGTTTCAAAACCGTGGGTATTGAAATTCCAAAAACGGAATTCGTGGGAATCGAACACGGATCGCCGCAACTGGACGCGCCCCTCACTGACCAACTGAGCTATCAACGCGTTTGATATATAAGTATATATCTATATTAATATAATAATTTAACTGCATATCTAAAAAGGAGAACGGCGTGATTCGAACACAGCACCGGCTGTAGGATAAAATCCACCGAACCAACTGAGCTATCAACGCGTCTAATTTATAAGTATATATCTATATTAATATAATAATATAACTGCATATCTAAAAAGGAGAACGGCGTGATTCGAACACAGCACCGGCTGTAGGATAGAAGTATCCAAACCAACTAAGCTGCGGGAATATTGTTTATTTACTCAGACATCTGTTTACTTATATTAATTATAAGTAATTTATTAGAAAAAAAAACTCAGCGAGATTCGAACAGCGTATTCATTCAAACGACAGTATACCTGACCAACCAAGCCGTGAATACATTCTATATTTAGTTGTGTATGTTTATTTTTATATTAATGAAAACCATATTTTCACCAAATATTTTTATTCCCTCGCAAATTTTTTTCCCCACCATTTTATAGGAAAGTTATACCCACGGTTTGGCTAAACCGTGGGTATAGGTCTTCCGAAAAAAACACCAATACCCACGGTTCTTCAAAACCGTGGGTATATGCCTTTTGAGAAAACCCTATACCCATGGTTTGGAAAAAACCGTGGGTATAAACCTTATGAGAAATACCTATACCCACGGTTTGGTAAAAACCGTGGGTATAGATGACCTATACCCACGATTTTGGAAAACCGTGGGTATAGGTTCCTATATAATCTCTATGCCCACGGTTTTCGAAAACCGTGGGTATAGGGTACCCTATACCCACGGTTTTTTGAAGAACCGTGGGGATAGGTCCATTTTCCAGTAGTGTTTAATATGTGGATGAAAAAGGTAGTTTAAACATATGATGTAACTATAGTAGAGAATGAGAAGAAAATTTAGAAAATACATGATGAGACTTAGGAGGATAGTGATAAATAGATAAGAGGATCAAGAAATATTCTAGTTCCAGATGACGATTTGGAAGAAGACTCAGATAATTAGAAGGATGATAATAAATCGTTGCTTATACAGAGACCAACAAGAAGGGATGAAATTGTTAGAAAAAACTAATTGGTGATCAAATGGTGCTAGTGAATAAAATGAGGATGGAGGCTTTATAAAAAGCATCATATTTATCATACATAGAGCCTAATGGTTTTAATGAACCAGCTGAAGATGATAATTTTATTTAGTTTATAAATAAATATCCTGACCTAATTGATAAGAATCAGGCATGTGAGATTGTTTCAAAATCAATAAATATGAATTCCATCATGACTAAATGGGTCTTTAAATATATGATGAATGAAGTCTTCAAAGTGATTTGAAGGAAATAATGAATAGTGTGAAAAGGGTACTCCCAGATAGAGGGTATTGATGTTGATGAGAAATTTTTACATGTTACGAGGCTATAGACAATCAGATAATGCTTGGCCATAGTAGTGAAATTAAGGTTCAATGAATTCCAGATAGACTTAAAATCAACAATTATGATTGGGTTTCAAGTAGAAGAAGTGTATATTGAGAGACCATATATTTTTATAATTAATTAATAAGAGAATAGAGTGTGTCAGATTAATAATTCATTGTATGGGTTGAAGAAATCCTCAAGAGAATGGTATTCAAGAATTGATCAGTTTTCGAAAAAACATGACTTTTAGTGTGGTGGAGTTGATTACATTCTATATATCAACAATGACATCAATCCAAGGATAGTAGTACTAGTGTATTCCGATGAAATAATCATTAGTAGATCATATAATGTGTAGTGGTAAACGTTTTCCAAATTCAAGAAAATTATGTCTTAAATGTAAATTATTGGTGAACTAACATTTTTCCTTAGTTTATAGGTAACATAAAGAAAGGATAACACATTTATATCTCAATATAGATATATCAAGGAATGTTTGAGATGATTTGGAATGGATAATTACAAATAGATTATGACCCCAATGCCTACACAGATGAAACTAGAATGAAATGATGAAAAAAGTGGTTAATTTCACTGAATACAAGTAGATAATTGGATACCTATTGTACTTAACAATGAAACGATCAGATATTGTATTTCCTAAATGTAAATAAGAATGGTAACTAAGATATTTCAATGAAATCCACTTTATTGTAGTGAAAATAATAATTCAGTTTATGAAGGGAACATTGGACTTCTATGTTCAGTAAAACAAAAAATATCAACAAGAGTTATTAGGATATATAGATCCAGATTGGGCCAGATCAGTAGATGACAGGAAATCAACATCATGAGGTTCTTTCTATCTTGGTGGCTCTCGTATTTCTTGTTTAAGAAAGAAACACGATTGTATTTGATTGAGAACCAAATAATCTACGTATATTTTGGCAACCCAAGTGTGTATGAAATTATTATGGATGAAGTAGAAACTTGATGATATGGGAGTTCAAGTGAATTATCTTATAAAAATCCATTCTCATAATTCAATTTCTATAAATATTAACCAAAATCATTTCCATCCCATAAGGACAAAGAATATTAAAATCATATATCATTTCATTAAGGTAAAGGTGGAGCAAGGTCTTGTGAAGTTTGAGTACGTGCCAACAAAACTATAGGTTGTAGATATTCTGACAAAGGCCCTACCCCAAGAATAATTTGAAAGTAATCGACTAGCTTTAAGAGTTTAGTCAATACCCCACACTTGAACAAGTGTTGATGTGGGACCCCCTCTCCCCGAGGTATGGTGTGTTTTCTCATAACGTGATAATCAGTGTTCTTTAACCTATTTCAGACCTAAATGGAATGGACTTGAAGTTCATTGACAAAGGGGAAAAAATTGTAGCTTTAAAATGCGAAAAATGTCTAAGTCAAGACACAAGGAGAAGCTCCTAGGTGAAGTAGTGAGATAGGAGGAGTTGAAACTTTTAGGGGGAATAATGATGTAGGGGGATTAGTAATTCTGATGATACTAGAAGTGATCGATCAAGGATTATATATCAAGATAGGGAGGTTTATGATGAAATCATAAGAGTGGTTTTAAAATTGAATAAAGTGATTCATTGATGAACATTTCATTATACTCTTTTTTCTCATTCCAACCATGGATTATGTTGGATTAGAGTGAGGGTTGAGTAAATCCTAGATCTCTATCTTAATCATAATAAGAGAGTGTTGGTAGAAGATTGAAGGAGATATAATGAGCTATCAAATTATGAAGTGTTATCAAAAAAATCCAAAAGGTATATTGTTGAAAAAAACCGTTATGGTGTCCTCTCAGTGTTTTGGGATGTGTTTTCTTAATAATCAAGATGGTCGTGAATGTTTATGGTTTTTTTGTTGAAGTAGGTGTTTAAGATGGTGTTGTTTCCCAGTGTTTGAAAAAACTTTAGGCCTCAAAATCAATATTTTTTAATGGAAATAAGAGATTTTACATGTAAGAGTACACAGTTCGTAGACCGTGAAGGAAAATTCCTAGACAACATAGGATATACACATAATGATGAGGAAATCCGAAAAGGGGAGATTTCTGAAAAGCAGATCTATATGGACCGTGGAGCGCAGTACGCAGACTGTGTATGGAAAATTGTTCACGTGAAATATTACATTTTAGAGGAGGAAAGTAGTTCACAAAATTCTTAGAGGTTCACAGTATGGCTTATCATTTGAGGAAACAAGTTGGGGATTTGAGGATCCACAAAGGGTTTCACTCATGGAAGAGATCGACTGATTTGAGGGAAGATAGGTGGTATGTGTACTGCAGAGGGAAAATGGATCACATGAGTTGTCGTCTGCATTGAAGGCTATACCACATAAAATATTTTAGAAAATCATATTAGTGATATTTTTTGGTTATAATTTCTTATATGAGGATTGCTAATCCCATTATTACTCAGAGAAATTTTCATTATAAAATATCATTACTTTGGGAGGAAGTTTTGTTATGTATGAAAGAGTTTTTGGAGAGTATGCAAACGAGAATAGGTTCATGATGTGGATTCCATGAAAGGGGAAAAAGTTTCCAGAAACAGTTTATGAAGGGGGTTTTCGGGGCATTGTACCCTATAAAGGAAGATGGATCCATTGAGGAGTGGTGGTCCGTGGGACATAAAATGGTGTGCGGAGGAGAGTCAGTCCATGGATGAAGAACTCATCCATGAAGTAGGGATAATTCACAGAAGAAGGTTTAGTCTATAGAGGAAGAAGATATCTATGAAGGAGACACCGTTCACAGAAGCGGAGGTAGTATATGGAGGAGAAGTGGTCTACAAAGCATACACACTATGCGGTGTATCACAGTTCATAAAGGAAGAAGGTTTTTCGTTAAGGGACTTAAATAGTTCACGAAATCAATTTACTCTAACTAATAGTATGTAGAAAGTGTATTTCATCCTTGGGTAAAAAGGGGACTTGAAAATATCATCTATATATATTTTAGAATGAGTTATTTCATACAAATTAAGTGACCTACTAGTCTATACATAGTGAGTGGATCCCTTCCAAGAGCAGTTATCAAAGGAAGAATAAGTTAGTGATCCTTTCCACCAGTAGAGAGCTAGAAAAAAAGACATAGGGAGGGACCATTGGGAATGTAGTGAGATGAACATAAAACTTCTAAAGGTAGTGAGCCTAGGTATAGAGGAGATCTAACCTGAACCACCAATCATGGGAATGTGCCTTAGTTGATTTGGTACAATTGAAACATATTCATTATGTGCTCCTTGTTTGTAACCCAGGGAGGGTGAACCAAGTAAAAAATGATGAATCTTTTGCATGATTTAGTTTTCGCTCAAACATTGTTATGGAAGAGAGAGAGAGAGAGAGCGGGGGAAGAGTGTTTTATGTAATTGAAAAATGATATCTTAAGGGGCAGTAGTATTAATCTTTCATAACCTGATTCACCCCCACATAGGGTATTTAACCCAGTTGGGCTTACACATAGATAACACCAACATAATTTAATATACCTAGTTGATACCCCAAATGATACGAAGTGATGAGGAAGTCACAAAATACATTAATATGTATCTAGTTATACACATGGTTTCATCTAATGAAACATACATAATTTTCATTTTTATTTCTATATAGCCATTGAAACCTTATCAAACCCATTGAAAACTTCTCCAAATATAAGACATTCACTCAAATTAATTTCAAACAAGTCTAAATGTCTTTTGTAAATTCACAAAAATATTTCCAAAATCTATTTAATGTAATTTTAAGCACTTTAAAAAATATATTAACTCCATATAATTTTTATGTTAAATATTCTACTCCCTCAACAAACAATATTTTACTTAGCTTAAAATTATTTAGTAATATTTCATAATTAATCAGCACTAAATGTTGTAGCACTTTTTGATCCCACATGATTATTTTAACATCATACAAGTGTATTACAATATAAAATAACTTTCTCTTTGAGAATTCAAGGATGGAACTAAAGTTTATCAAGTTCTTTATCTTCCAAATAGATTTTATTCTTCACTTTGAAGTTATTCAACCCCTTAAACATCAAAAATATGTAACATAAAATGATTTTTCAACCTTTTATACATTATATAGATTCCAAATTAAAATAATCATATATAAAATCTTATCCCAAGATCACCATCTTCCAATAAACAACAACATTAATTCCATTACTTTAAGAAACAAAATCACTTACTACAATGTTACCTTCCCAGAGTAGACATAGACATTAAATGTATCTGGAGAGTTTACTTCTAAAAATATTATTATTATTTTAATTCAACTTGTATCTAGAAACTACCCCAAAAATAGTTTTTCCCAGTGCTACACTTTTATCAGCGCTAAAAAAAAGCACTGATGAAGGGGGTACATTTATCAGCGCTAAAAAAAGCACTGATAAAAGTACCCCTTTATCAGTGTTTTTTAGTGCTGATAATGGTACCCCCCTTTAACAACACATTTTTTAGCACCTTTAAAGGTACCCCCTTTATCAGTGCTTTTTCATTAGCGCTGATAAAGGGGGGTCTTTATGAGCTCTTTTTTTAAAAGTGCTGATAAAGGGTCTACTTCCAAAAAAAATAATTAAAAATATATATTAATATTTGAATATATAGATATAGTTATATTGATATAAATATAATATATATTTTTTAAATATAATTTTAAATATATTTTAGATAAGTATAAATATACAGTTACACTTAAGATATAAGATATTTAGTGAAAAATGGATTAAAAAAAATAAAAAAATGTTTTTAATTAATAATTTGCTAATTATTATGGAGTAATAGTCATTTTATAACAATTTGAAGAATAAAAAAAATTAAAAAAAGATCCAAAATATGTTGAAAACGCAACTCGAACTTCAAACGGCCATAACATTTGATCCGAGTGACCGTTTGAGCTCTACCACATATCAAATTGAATCCTACGATGAGCTCTATGTATTATAAATATAGGGGGAACCTCAGTCAAGGTTTTTTCGAGGCCAAAAAAGGCCCAAAAGGCCTCCAAAACTGAGTTTGTAGTCAGGGTACCCTGATTTTTTTAACATTTTTTGGATTTTCAGCCTTGTTTAAGGGGGTATTATTGGATTTTTTTGTGGGTATTGAATTTATTCCAAGGTAATACATTCATATTGATATTATGTCTTTTAAATTTTGTCATTTTCTATAATGCACTGCTATTTATAATCAAATATATAACAATATATACATATTTTTTATATATTCAAACTTTAAAAATTTAATTATAAATATAAATAATAAAATATATTAACATATAAATTATATTAGCTTTATCTAAATAATAACTAATATCCATTTTATTTAAAATAAAAATATATGAGTATTTATATACATATATAATAATCTAACTATATATATATATTAATATATATATATATATTAATATAACTATATATATATTAATATTACTATACATATATATATTAATATCACTATAAATATATATATTAATATCACTATAAATATATATATTAATATAACTATATATATATATTAATATAACTATAACTATATATATATTAATATAAATATATATTACTATACGAATAAATATAACTATATATATATATAAATAGAGATATTTATTAATATAACTATATATATATATTAATATAACTATATATATATTAATATAAATATATATTACTATACGAATATATATATATATATATATATATATCATGAAATGTAAAACAAATCAAAATAGAGGAGTGGTAAGGGCTTAGGAGCGTAGGGGGGAGGTCTTGAGTTCAAAACCTGGTGGAGGCAGGGGCGCGCATGCATGGGGGAATATGGGAGTTAGCGCTGATAAAGGGTGGAGGGGTGATGTAGGGGGCGGGAAAGCTCTATAAAAGGGGTGGCTCAAACGCAATAAAAGCCCCACCCCCCACCGATTGGAAGGATTTTTTTTTATTTTTTTAAATTTTTTAAATTTATTTTTAATTTTTTAGTTTTTTTGATTTTTTTTTCTTTTATCTAAACTTTTAAAAAATTACTGATGAAAGGGGTTCTTTATTAGCACTAAAAAAAGTGTTGATAAAGGAAGCACTGATAAACGACCCTTTTATCAGCACTAAAACAAAGTGCTGATAAAGGACCCTTTTTATCAGCGTTTTGATTTAGCACTGATAAAATACCCCTTTTATTAGTGCTGATAAAAGGTGTCTTTATCAGAACTTTTTGGAATGCTGTTAAAGGGGACCCCCCTTTATCATCGCTGACTTTGACAACGCTTTTCTAGCGCTGATAAAAGGGGGTTTTTAGCACTGATAAAAGGTGTATTTTTAGTTGTGAGAGTGGTAACATATACAATTTTTTATCTAGACCACTAAACATTGGAATCACTAGTTTTACATTCAATATAATCTATTTTTTTCACCCCATCAAGACTTTTATTCCATTCCTATTTCCTTCTTCTAACAATCATCAGGAGGAGCTTCATCCATAATTTATCATAACCATTATCATATATTATCTTTAATCCCTCATTGACATTACTTCACATATAAAACAAATATAACACTCTAAATCACAATCCATTTGTGTTTTTATCAAACTTAATAATGTTAACATATATTTTATTGATTTATTTTAATGTTAAATAAATTTTATTTTATTTTTTATATAAATTTTTTTATTCATTTCTTTATTGGATTTTTTTTATTTTTTAATGAAAAGGTTGTTCTTGTTTTTGGTTTATTTGAATATTGAATAAGCTTATAGATTATTTAAAAATTTAATTTCTTTTTAAAGTTTCTATTTTTCTAGTATAATATTTTTCGGTTGTTTTTATAGATAGTTTTAATAATAAGAATGTTTTTTTGATTTTACCTATTATCTTCTTTTCAATATTTAAATTTTTTTTTATTTTTTTTTCAAACAAAATGATTTTTTAAATTTATTTAATTTATCTTTAAAAAAATATTTTTACAAAAAGTTTAAATTATTTTAAAATTATTATGTTTTTCTCAATTTTATTATTTATTAACATGGAAACTCTCAGACATGGGAAGAAACCACATTCATAATCAATAAATGAAAATTAACGTTAGAGACAAATTTAATTTAGATGATATGGGTTTAACCATTAATGATTATTCTATTTATTTATTTTTTTAATTTTTAACATAATAAAGTTTTTATAGGTATTTTTGATTTATTCAAAATCAAAATAAAATATTTTTTATTTTTATTTTAAACAATTTAAATTAAATTAAATTAATGTCTTGACTTCTACTTATCAATAGCATAAAATTTATATTGATTTTTTACTTATATTAAAGTAAGTAATTTTTTTAATTTTTTTAAATTGATGAAAATATTTTATGATATTTTAGAATTTAATTAAATTCTTTATTAAAAATGTAACAAAAATTAATAATTTCAATTTTTTAGTAATCAAAATTTTTCCATATTTTTTTCATTTATTTGAATGTAGAATATTTTATTAAATTTCTTTTCATTTATTTTCTTAAGTATATAATTTTCCTTAATTTTTTAACTTATATAATAGTAAAATATTTTCTTAAAGAAATTTATTTTTAATTTATAATTTTCTAATCAAAAAATCTATTTTTTAAATTTATTAAGAATACAAATAAATTATTTTGATTTATTAATTTTCTTTTGTTTCTTTATTTTATTTTATTTTTAATTTTTCAAATTTCATAATAGAACGGTGTTGTCTTGATAAATTAAAATTTATTTAATTTAAATGCTTTTTTATTTATATATATTTTTATATTTTTTAAGATAAAGACATTTTTTATCTTTTTACCTTATTTAAATTTTTTTTATGAATTATGAATTTTTTATTCTTTTTTATAAAATAATGTGTCTCTTGATTTTCTATTTTTTTTAAAACAAATAAAAAATTATCTATTTTTCCTTATTTTTTATGTTTTTTATTAAAATAAATATTCATGTGTTTTTAAATTTATTTCAAGTAAAATATTTATTTTATTTCCGTAATTTTTTATTTCTTTTATTTTTTTACTCTGTGATTTTTTTTAAATTAAAAAAAAAATTATATGTTTTCTATTTTAAATAAAAGTAAAATAAAATATTTTGGTTTTTTTATTTATATTTTTCTTTTTTATCCACCTCTAATTATAATTTTTCATTTATGAAGAAAATCAATTTTCAATCATTTAATGAGAATCTGAAAAAATAAAGATCAACTATAAAATATTATATAATAATTAACACCATTGAACATTTTCAAAAAAAAATTCTATTTTTCAGTTTTTCTTTATATTTTTCTATTTATATTATTTTTTAATAAGTTAAAACACTTTTAAAATTTTGAATTTATATTTAAGTAAAAAAATATTTTTAAACTCTTTTTAATATTTTGAAATTCTTTTTTGATTTATTAATTTATTTATATTAAAATAAATTTTTTATATTTTTTTGAAATAATAATTTCATTATCAATTTATAAATTTATTTAGAAGTAAAATTATATTTCTTTTTACCACCTTTATTTGTTCCATGATCATTTTCAATAGGACTATTTTGTTTTAAAATTATTATTTTTTGTTTTCTATATTTACAATATTTCATAGTAATTTTAATATTATTATTTTATAAAAGAATGTGGTTTTTTAAATTTTATAATTAAATAAAAACTCATATAAAAATAAGGATTTTTTTATTTTCTCATTTAATTATATTTTTACTTTTTATATAGGGCAGTCGTCTTCCTGATTTTTTTAAATTTATTTAATTATAAAATGATTTTTTCTCTTTGATTACTTATTTATTTTATTTTTTTATTTATATATTTTTTTTTATTCCATATTTTTTTATTTTTTAGCATATGGAATATTTTTTGATTTATTGTTAATTTATTTTATTCTAAAATATTTTTATAACTTATTTTGATATATTATTATTCTTATTGAAAAAGAACATTGAATGGTCGGATTATTTTTCATTTATTTAAATGTTAAATAATATATTTTCGATTGTTCAGTTTATTTATTTTTTTCCTTTCAAACTGTTTGCTTTTTATTTTAATTTTTATCACTTATTTTAATTTAAAATATATTTTTTTCTTATCTTTTTCTATTTTTAATATAATAAATATATATTTATTTTCTAATTAATAGTAATGTTAAATTTAAAATTTGAATTTCTCACTTTTTTGTTAATTTTTAATAAAAAATATCTATGGTTCTATAATTCAATTGATAGTAAAAAATTAATTTATTAATTTAATTTTTTTTATTTAATTCTTTCCTTTAAGATAGTTGAATAATATTTTTTAATTTTAAAAAATATATGAAGGATAAATAGTGGTTCTGATTTCCCCCATTTTCATTTTTTACGTATTATTACTCTTTGATTTATAATAGAAATGTTTAGGGTCAAAGCCCCTTTATAGAAACAAATAAAAAAGTGAAGAGGTTGGAGTCAAACAAAACCACGTACCCTCATTTGAAATTAAATATTTTTTTGGATCTTTCCCTTTTAATTTCTTTTTAAAAATTTAATTTTTTTTATAATAACTTGAATTTATTTAATATGCTTTGTTTCTTCAATTTTGGGTATTTGAATATTTTTATTTTTTTAAAATAATAATTTTTTTGTTGATGTATTCAATTCATAAAAATATTATATAAAACAATTATATTTTATTTCATTTTTTTTTTATTTTTTTACTTTTTTCATTTTAATTATAATTATCTATATTTTTTTAAGATGGATTTTTTATTTTTATTTATTAACTAAAAAGGAAATTAATTTTTGTTAATATTTTTTCATTTCAGTTTTCCAATTAATATTATGTTTTTTAAATTTTTAAATTTATAGGAAAGAAAAATATTTTTTAAATTTTATTCTTTGTTTATATAGCATAGTTTTACCTTAATTTTTAATTTATTTGAGATAAATATATTTAAAAAATATCATGCTTTTATTATTTTTATTTATATTATTTTTATTATTCTTGTAGTTGGGGCTTACCTGAGTGGTGATGTCACTCTATAATCATCTATGAAACTAGGGTTCAAATTTATGAAGAGGCGAATCATCCGGGTATTATTATAGCACTGCAGGATCCTAAAAGATCTACAAAGGAGAATCAAAATCCCCTTTAATCCATGGGAGGTTACATCCAATTCCCCCCTAAAAGAATTGGGAAAGGTGGGGAAACACTCAAAGGATTGGCCCAAGCCGAACCGGTCCACAAATCGGTCCAATGAGAACAAAACGTGGCATGTTCTGCGAAGCCCCCCCTCCGCGAACCGTTGCCGTTCATGGAATGGAGGCAGAGATCCTCCACGGTCGCAAAGCAGGATGGGGGCTAGACCAGTCCACTGTCACTAACTGCCCCAGCCACGGACCGCGTTGACCGGACCGTATCTGTTGTCGTTTGAGAAATGGAGGAGGAACCCTACGCGGCCACGAAGCCCTCCCTGATGTTGGTTTGGTTCACTGGGGAGATGCGTTCAATGCCCCCCGCGAGTTGCGGATTGACCAAGTCATCCATAAACCGGGTTTCAGATCATGGGCTTCCAAAAAAAGGTGCCACATGACCGCTGATACATCTCTTTCCCCACTCTATAAAAAGAGACTATGGGGGAAGTGGAAAGGGAGAGGATTCAGAGAGATCGGCCAGATTTGGGTGAAAGGAATTCGAAGGAAGGAGCTAAGGATTTCACAGACCGTAAAGTTCCAGTCCGCGAACCAGAACCTATATGATGTTGGAAGCGAATTAATAATGAACTGAAAACGCATAATAACTTGGTGAACAACAAACTTAAAATAGCAAAGAAAAGAAGACCGCAAACCATGACCCCTCCGTGGATGCACTCTTTGCGGACCAGGGAGTTTATGCCCCTTTTCCGATCCGTCGCAACACGTGGCACCCTCCTATGCGGGCGAAGCCCTGACCGATGAACCCCTGACCGACGCCGCCCTCAGCCACCGCTGCTTGCATGGATCCCTCCGCATACAACCCAGGTATGCGGGCCAAACCCGAAGACGGGAACCACCATGGTTCGTGGGATGCCCGTAAGTCCGCGGACTACCCTGGTTCACGGATGACCTCTCCAACTGCGTAGCACCTCCCTACGTGAAGGGTGACACCACTCATACATGTGTGTGGCCTACTAGATCCATTAAAGTTCCCATTCCCTAAGCCGGATAAAATCCTTCCAATCTGGCCTGATCTTCCGCAATCCCCTCATTGGCCCATTCATTGGCCCTGAGCCGAGGCCTCCACCGAATCCACCAGACCCATGTAATATAACCTTCAGGTACATCAGCGTACCGTTTGAGTTCACATACCCATGGTAAGTGAGGGTGAAGGGGTTCCTCTAACCCTTGGGCGGATTCCCGAATCATTCATGGGTTCACATTCCCACGGTAATGCGGAGTCCGAGCCCGAGAGCCCGCTTTCTGCCCCTCCACAGGTTAGGACTGGAGCACTTCTCCCCTCTCTGAGGCGTGGTAGGATACCCATCAGAAGGATTCCCCCATGAACCTCTATACTTCCCCACAACCATGGCCAAGGAAGGGCTTAGTGGGAAAGGGTGTTTCTCCATCCTTCATAGGGGCCGAGTCCCTCCTCCTATTGCGATTTGTCGTAATGGGAATCCACATCAGAGTAAGCCTTGACTTTATGGGACGCCTCTATGCGTAAGCCCCACTCCACTTCTCACGGACGCACCTTTCGTGATGTGATCGTCTGGTCCCTACTGCCTCTTGTTTCTCACAACGAGCATGACGCATGTGGGCTTAGAGTAAGCATTGACCATGAAATCCTCTTATGGGCCTTCTCAGAGAGTAAGCCCCAATCCAGTACTATGGGACTCTTCAGAGTGTAATCCCCAAGCTAATGCGAACTACGAGGACTTTGATTCCCTACCACAGGGATACATAGGAAGCCTCCATGAGGTTCAAGTCCAATCTATTTCTTTTTTGGGCCTCCTCAGAGTGTAAGCCCCAATCCATCACTATGGTCCTCCTAAGAGTGTAAGCCCCAATCCATCACTATGGGCCTCCTCAGAGTGTAAGCCCCAATCAATCACTATGAGCCTCCTCAGAGTGTAAGCCCCAATCCATCACTCTGAGCCTCCTCGTAGTGTAATCCCCAGTACACACCATGGGCCTCCTTAGAGTGTAAGCCCCATGCCAATTCGAACTACGTGGGCGTTGATCCCTATCTACCAAGCAGGGTACATAGGAAGCCACCCTGAGGTTCAAGCCCAACAACCGGTCGATCCGACTATGACCACGATGGTTCACCGCACCACTCCTAACACTGCCTCATTGAGTCCAGACTCCTCAGTGTCATTAATCCAATGAGGGATGGTAAACCTCGGGCATGAATGATTTTGAACACCTGCGTCCATCTAACCATTTCCATCCAAGAGTAATCTGTGGATACTATTATTGGGTATAAAATAAAGATTTTTGAACATATGAATATGTCTTAAATCTATAAGAGAGTCCCAGAACAGGAAATAATTCCCCCCAAAAGGGTGCGATGATCCCGACTTCCCATCCTCTTGACCAATGTGAGTTCTCAAGCATCGCTAGTCAAAACACTCAGTGAACGCCTGCCTTTGGAAAGAAGGTCCACGTATCGTCGGATATGGAAATGTTTGGCGTTTCCAAACTGATCTGAAAAAAAATGGTGAACCCTACATGAATCTTTAACCAATCATGATGGATTTAACCCAATTCCACCTTGTTCCCCCTTTATACTCACAAGGTGGGCCAAGAAAGGCCATTAATTACACATGGGGTCATGAGATGCTTCTTTTAAGGGTTTTCTGTTTGTATTTGTTAAAAAATTCTACAGTTACCACACAAAACTCCCTTCGATCCCATGGAATCACGAAGGAACTCACAGGCATGTGCTTCCAACAATGCAATGACTGGACATCCTCACCAACGGAGGACCCTGTCACCTTCCCAACGTCTTCAATGATGGGTCTCAGATGCGCTAATCTGAGTGTACCACGTAAATGGTACTCTCCCGATAGTGGAGGTGGCCATGCATGCCCTCCAATCCACCAGGACCCGTCGGTCGCCTGACCAGCAATGGCTACAAAGGCAGATCCTGGCGGCCCCTATTTCTGTCTCCAACCGTTTCAGGACTCTCTCTCCGGAACGAGACAACACGTACCTCCCTTATCTCAGGGAGGCAGATGAGGTCGACACCGAGGACTTCATCCTTGTTGAATGGGGGTCCCACTCCAAGTCCCCCACTAGAAGATGTCATCATGGTCACGTCGTGACTCAACATCCTCATGCTCAGGAGGATGTAGCACAGAGGATCCAGGCCCACACTCCCTGAGCTCCGGCCCCTCGGGCTACCCGACAGTGGAGGAAAACATAAAACTGGGGACCGGTCATCACCCTTGTCCCTAAGGAAGAGATCTGCTGCCCAATCACGGAGACATATAATGAACAAGCACATACACATGTTCTCTCCTCCAAAGCCCACCATCTAAACATGGCAACATCATATGAGCAGGCGTGCATCCCCGCCGACCTCTGTCAAGCCCATCGCTCACACAGGACAACACTTACCTGGAAGGAACCTCTCCTTGCCTAGGGTCATGAAGCCCACCAACCAAACGTGGTTGTGACCCAGCACCTTCTGGACCAGCTCCTAGCAGATGCTTCTAACACCCACCATCCCGATGTGGTGGTGATCAATAAAGCCTACCATCCAGATGTGGCAGAAACTCATAGGCGGGCAGGTCTCCCTGCCAACAAAGGCCACCAACTTGATATGGTGGGAAACCAACATATGCAGGGCTAGCTCCCTGTGGATGCATGTAAAGTCCACCATCCTGATGTGGCGGCAAACAGAGAGATAAACCGGCATATCATGACCTAGGGGCAGATTCGTTCACCTGCCACGACACAGGATAATTGTCAGTATCCACTGACCACTGGAGGACCAGAGCAGGATATTCCTACTCCGATACTAGAATGGACCTCCATACTCGTTCCATCCAAATATTTCTCTCTACATATCTTGGCAATGATGGAGGAGCAAGTATCGATCCCAGATCATATCTTGGAGACTTTCCAGTGTGTAATTGCATCAGTGTAAACAACAAGGACTCGGGCCCATGATCCTGTCTCCCTAATTGAGGAGAGTAATCTAAGACACAAGATGGCTGCCTCAGAGCAGATCTTCATCCCTGCTTCCGCCCAAGAGGGTCATCAGCTATATTCCACGACACAAGGGCAACCGGATCGAGCAGCTTCACTTGTTCCAACTGGGGGACAACTGTCTATCATGGTGGACTCTCCATAATAGGCATATATCCAAGATAAAAGTCAAGATGTTAATCGGCATATCCCGGCAGCATCACAGTACCCAATTAGATAGGGACCCAAAGGTGAAGGCCATTGTCAACAGCAGACAGTCCCCGTTTCCCGCAAGAAAGTGCCCCGAACGTACCGAAGGTAGCCAAAAAACAAAGTGTGGGTTCATGACTCCACTCTGCTGAAAGCTGGGGTTCCCCATACCACTAAATGTATATCAAAGCTCAGAACCCTACCCACCCATTACCAGATTATGTGAGTTGCAGTAGTAGTTGTGAAGGTACTCCCCATAATGTCGCTACCTGCAGCTCCAAAGGTCCTCCCCAGAGCACCCACAGGGGACTCCCCCACGGGCATATAATGATTGATCATGAGAGATCCTCTTTTGATGTGAGTCACGGAAACCCTCCACGTGACTAGAAGATCAAGCTGCAATAATGTCCTCCACTTGTTGCGGATCACCCTGAAGTTCATCCCCGGGGTATAGGCTGCAAACACTCTCTATGTAGTGGGACCACATATTACGATTGTAGTCCTTGCTATCATAGTCGCAACTGTGGATGCCCTCCCCACAGTGATGTCTCATCACAATAAGATGTCCCTCCCCTTGTAATGGCATGTCTTGAAGGTCCTCCCTAGTGGTTATGCTGCAACAAAACTCCTCGCAGCTGGGCATCATATCACGGTGGTAGTCCTCGCCACCCTGATAATGGAGGTCCTCCCCGTAGAGATGTCAAGCAACGAGAAGGCCCTCCCCTCGTTGCCGTACAATCTGAAGGCCCTCCCCAGGGTTTACCCCTTAGATATTCTATTTGTGGCGGCTATAATGGTAGTCCTCACCATTACAGCAGCTGTGATGGTAATCCTCGCCACCACAGCCACCATTGCGGAGGTCCTCCCCATAGTGGGCCCAAGAACCAAGAAGGTCCTCCCCTTGTCGTAGTGTGTCTTGAAGGTCCTCCCCAGGATACACATCGAACGTCAAACCATGATGGTCATCCTCAAAATGATGGTAGATGTTGGAAAGGCCCTCCCCGTAATAACAATACACATCCATAAGGTCCTCCCCTTGCCGCGACATGCCTTGGAGGCCCTCCCCAAGGTATACACTACAAAAGTCCTCTATGCAGTGAGGTGTCAACCAGTAATGGTAGTCCTCACCATTATGACCGCCATTGCGAAGGTCCTCCTCGTAATGACATATCATATCGACAGGATGGTCCTCCCCCTTCTGAGTCAAGCACAGAAAATACCTTGTATGCTGAGGCACTCAGAAGGACAAGATTGAGCATGTCAGATTCCCAGTCAATGGCTAATGACACCCTTCTTCAATCGGGAGATGTTTCGAGGCCAGGTTCATCCTCGGAACTGCCCCAGAATTGCCCGCATGATAATTCAATACCTACAAGTCCCACTTCCTCTGACCACACTGACAGCGAGCATCTCAGTTGGGGCTGACTAGGTAGAGGAATCAATAGCAGAGGAGTATGCCATCATGTTTCACCTGAAGAAAAGACTGGCCAGAGATGATATACTGGTTATATTTTGGCCCATGACCACCTCTTAGTTCGACATACCCAGAGAGTTGTCAGACGAATGTGTGCACAGAATACGCCATAATATATGGAAAACCCCCCGTCGGCTGAAATCAAGCTTTCTGCCCTACGACGGGTATATAGACCGTGTCAAGACAATAGGAGACCTCCTGCATCACATCGACCAGGAAGCTCTTCTGTCGGCATGAAAATAGAGACCTGAGAGGCGTAATGGAAATATGGAGATAGCCTGCCTCCGTGCGCTGCACCAGTTGTGCCAACTCATCGGTGACGCCCTGATGGGTGTCCATATTAGGGGATGGGGAGAACATGGAGCTCTGCATTTTACTCCGCTCCCCGCCCAGAAGAACCCATTCGACATGGTGTCTTGCAATGTCATCACATCAAGACAACAATCGAGTGGTCTCCCTATTCGCAAAAGGAAACACGCCCAACAGAGTCGGGCCTTGAGTAATTCCTAGAAGCATTAGGCCCGACGGGAATAATCCATTCAAGAACTTTTGAATAAGGCCACTAAGAGCATACAATAGGCCTCTCTCATAAGAGAGGCCAATCAGTTTTCATTGACTGCCTCCCCAGAAGGGATTGATTCACAGAATAAATCGGCACCAAACCTATATCACCCCCAAATGGGGGAATACAATATCAGGTAGGTAGCGATAACAGCAGCCACCACCGCAATCCAGGGTCAACCCCAGCCTGCAGGGCTGGGGGTATTTTTAACAAAAAATTCCCCCATAAGACCAATAAAAACAAGAAGAGACTCAACGCCCTAGGAATTGAGCCAACCCCATCCCTCAGGGCTGGGAGCATTATTACCTCCACAACAACATCCTCCCCCATGAGAATCAGTATTCTCTTATATAGGGAGGATAGTCAGAATCGAAGGTTCCTACCCTATCTCATTGTTTGAATCATCGCCCCTTCTAGAAGAGAGGCATACCGTAAGATCACATCAGAGAACTCTCCGCATCACCCTTTTTCAAGGAGCCCGAATGAAATCCCAGGACAAAAGAAGGAAGAACCATAAAAGATGAGGGAGATCATCCTCCCATTTGGGAGATGTCATCTTCTCCACCCCAGGATATGCATCCATCAACACCATAGAGGATAACCCCATGGGTAACACCAAAGATGGTATTAATCCGAATGGATTGGGAGACGATGGTTCCGGTCAGGCTGTGACTCACAATGAACCACTAGGTGTGCACACCCAGAACTAGAGGACCGCTCTAAACATGGTTGACCCTTCAGCTAACCTTCCTCTACTCACCCTGCGAGATTCCAACAAGGATAAGAACAAATGATCAATTACCCTTAACCCTCCTCCTTCTCTCGATAAAAACAAGGCACCTATGCTCGAAGAGAGATTTTATTGATAGGAAGAGGGAATGAAAGAATTAAGGCGGCTTAACACCGAGCTACTCTAGAGGAACCCTCTTATTGAAAGTGTGTCCCAAGAGGAGCCACATCATGAACTCCCAGTAGGTGCACCTCAAAGACCAAAGTTTTCCCTGGCAAACGAAGCACGGTCAGGGCTCCCACCCAATGAGGCGCTCGGCCCGTCCAACTACCTAAATGTGGATTTGGATGAATACCAAGACTTCCCTCTAGTCAGGAAGCAACTAGAGCGACTATGCCTAAACCATCCAAAGGTGTCAAGAACACACATGAAACCCTGGTGCCAACCGAGCTGGATCCTCAAGGAATGCCTTGGGCTACATCTACCCAGGATCAGGACCAATAGGATGTAAACCAGGGACTCACCAACACCATCGAGGAACTAACAGCTCGATTGGAAGCAATAGAAGGTCGACACACTCCGATACAGCCAGAGCAGAAGCCCTACCCGGATTGGGTGAGTAACACGCCACCTCCACCCAATTTTGGGAGACCTGTATTCCATATCTTCAATGGATCAGGCAATCTAGAACAACATTTGATGCACTATGCATCTTATTGAGACCCTATGATGGGAACTCCAGTACAAGAAGAAGCAGTGAATCTCAGATATTTCGTACAGACCTTGCAAGGATCCTCCTTCGTCTGGAATATGAGTCTACCATCCCTATCAATTAAACGATGGGAAGACCTTCGATATCATTTCCTATTCCACATCAGCTCAATGTTTCCTAAAACAACAGTCAGCAACCTCATGAACTTCATGCAGAGAGAGAATGAGAGGGTCTCAGATTTCATCGCCAGATGGAAAGGTCTGACCTACTCTCTGAACAGGCCAATAACTCAAGATGAGTTGTTTTCCATATGCATCGACAATCTTCGAGATGAGCTACGAACTTTGCTCATACCAGTGGAGTACACCACTGGCTTCTGCCATCTCTCGGCCATTACCCATAGAATCAAGGACTCCCTATAGCGGACAAATTTGAAGTCCCAAATAGCCTCATAGGCTTTTTCAAAGCAAACAGTTAGAGCTGAAGCATCCTCTATCACGCTCAAGCCATCCCCTGTTCCTGCTCCACCACTGAGGCCTCCACAAAATCGTCAAGGACCCCCTATATATTAGTGGCCAACTCCTCCCATGTGGGACGATCAGAGAGGAATGAAGCGGAACCAGTTTGAGGAACAAAGACATAAAGTATACTCGTTCTAAGAGGAACAAGTACATAGCTACCTCATTGCTGCCATGAATTGCAACTTTCTTTTCCTTCCAAAGCCAAGGAATCTCAAAGAAGTCTTCCATGATGACATTCCAGATTACTGTCCCTACCATTGAATGTTGGGGCACAATATTCGGGAATGCATCATTTTTGAGGACCTCCTGTAAAGGATGGTAGACTCCGGGATGGTCAAGCTGGGACCACCCCTAGCACATGTGACATATATTTCTACCACCAAACCCAAAAAAGGGGAGGTATGGTAGGAAGTCACCAGAAAAGGGGAAGAAATTCAATAACTGGGTGACACGGAAGACTACCAATTGAACCCAGGGCATACTCCGAGCTCAACTACAGTAGCCGATGTTGCCGCCAATAGCCCTTGATGCCGCACAACCAACAATATTGGCCTCACAATCCTCCATGAGAGGGTCATCCAGGAATAATCAAAGAAAGAGGAGACAAGCGCAGGAGAATTAGTCCATGACGAGGTGAATGTTTTCCCCGATGTTGTCAGATTTGATGCCCCAAATTTAGCGCTACGGGAACCGACCCACCAAACGACACCATTAGGGGCAACCGACCAGGTTGACATGTCAGAGGATGAAGATCCAATCATTGGTTCCATCAACGCCATCCATCTTATGGAATCATTCACTGAGGATGGGTATGGTTATGAACCTGATTCCCCAATACGAGGAGATGGGATGAGGAATCACATAGGCAGGGGATACCAGGGAAGGTGTAGTCATGGCCAAAACTAACCCTATGATCTTACCCAGGCCCAAACCATTAATATTTCATAAACCCATGGAAGGGCCCTTCAAAAGACTCAACTGGAGAAAGAATATCCCTCCACCTCCACAAGAGGCCACTCTGCCCCCATCATTCTGCAGTACTCATCAGAGGAGGAACAAGGGTATAGCCACATAGTACCCACAATTAGACCAGCTGGGCCAAGTACCTAGAACTTGGGGACATCATCAGCATATGAAACCATAACCGGTCCCTCCTCATCACGTTTTCCACCAACCAAGCTTCCTGCTGAAACTCTCCCACCAATGGAGAAGCGTCTGCCGATGGAATAGAAACACGACATCATTAAGCAGTTGGCATCGGTACCAGACGAAATGTCGATCCTGGACTCCTTGAGTTTGTCAGCAGACCTCAGGGAGGCATTATAGAAGCCTTTCTCAGCCCCTAGGAGTTTCCAGCTGAGGTAACTACCATCGAAATTTATCGGACGGAGACTGGCTCGGCTGAATGCAATGCAGTGATTTTCTTCACTGATCTAGATGAAGATGCCATCATGCAGGGACATATCAAACCACTATATGTGTCTGGGACAGTAGATGATGTTGAGATCCACATATTCTTTATTGACAATAGCTCTGGAGTTAACCTCCTTCCCCTACATACACTCCAAAAGTTAGGCTACAGTGAGGGTGATTTGATAGCCTCAGGCACAAATCTATTAGGTTACGACAAGACCAAGTAGAAGCCAATGAGACAAATTAAACTAAAGACCCATTTTGGTGATCTCGTGGAATAATCGGAATTCCTGGTGGTCTGGAAGAACACAGTATTCAATGCCCTACTGGGAAGGTCGTGGCTCCATAAACACATGTTCATTCCTTCATCCTACCACCCGTGTATTAAGTACTGTGTTAATTGGAAAAGTGAGACATTGCACAATTAGCTCTCCGAGTCACACTAAATTGATTCCAGTTTTTAAGAGGAAAAGTGGAAGAATCCTTTGACAAATGGTGTCGACTAGATCCCCGCTCTAAATAGTCTGAAAATGGTTCCTAACAACCCCCTCAGACAGCTTGGAAGAGACTACGTATTGCCCATCAACCACATTGAGAGTAGGGATTCAAGTTCGAACACACACTTAGCTATCTTCATGACTTCAGCTATAATGGTCGAGCATGACAATGCGGGAATGTCTCCCAGCCCACAACCTGGGGACAAATACTAGAGCAGGGATGCCCACGATGCCTCGTCCTCAAACCCATGAGATCCCAGCCTAGAAACTCTCCCCTCGCTGGATCAAGAAGATGAGGATTTGGGAGAAGAAGAGGAGGAAGATCTCATGGATGCACCTCCCGCATTTGAGGAAGGTATCTCACCACTATAGACGGGCTCAGGGAAATAAAACTGGGTACTGAGGAAGACCTGAGGCCCACTCTCATTAGTATAGCCATGAATGTTGAGGAGCATGAGGTATATACCACTTTCTTAAGGCAACATAGCTATGTATTTTCCTGGAATTACATGGAAATTATGGGGCCTGATCCCAAAGTGGAGACGCATCACCTAAGTCTATCAGATGTCCACCGGGGCTATAAACATGCTGCCAGAAGGACACACCCCTCAAATTCTACCAAAATAGAGGCTGAAGTTGATAAGATCATTAAAGCAGGCTTAATTTGGGAGGTCCAATACCCCATATGGTTAGCCAACATCATTAATGTCAAGAAAAATAATGGAAAAATCTATGACTGCATTGATTTCAGAGATCCCAATCGTCATTTTCCGAAAGATGATTTCCCGGTCCCGGTCACCGAGTTATTAATCGATGCAACGGCTGGGTATGGGGATTTATCCTTCATGGATGGCTATTCTGGGAACAATCAAATCAGGATGGCCTAAGAAGATGAAGAAGTAATTGCCTTCAAGGCCCCCCAAGGAGTATTCTGTTACAGGGTCATGTTCTTTGGTCTCAAGAATGTTGGCGCCACATATCAACGCGCTATGCATCTTTTCTTTTAACCATTCTTGGGGAGATTTTTTGAATGTTACATAGATGACTGGTCAAGTCCAGGAAACACTCATATCACCTGTCAGACCTTGATACCGTCTTCAACAAACTTCGACAACATAGTCTGATGATGAAACCCTTGAAGTACGACATCCGGGTTACCTCAGGAAAATTCCTTGGCTTCGTCGTACACCATAGTGGCATCGAATTCGACCCTGAAAAGACAAAGGCTATCCTCAGCCTGCCACACCCCCCCACAATCTCATAGAGTTGAGAGCATTCCAAGGGCACCTGGCCTATATCAGGCGGTTCATAGCCAACCTGGCAGGAAAATGTTTTCCCTTTACCAGGTTAATGAAAAAGGGAGTCACGTACCAATGGACAGATGACATCCAAGAGGTGTTTGACAGCCTAATGAAGTATCTCTTAATCCCGCCCGTGCTCATTCCCCCCTGTTGAAGGAAGACCCCTCATCCTATACGTGAATTCCCTAGAGCGGTCACTGGGAGCCTTTCTCGCGCAAAAGAATGACACTAGTAGTGAAAACAGTCTCTATTACCTCATCCAAACCATGAATGATGCTGAAACTCGATACTCAAACATTGAGAAGAGTTGTTTGGCCTTGGTCTTCATAGGTCAATAGTTGGGACATTATCTGCAACATCATGAATTCCACTTGGTCTAATGAAATTACCCACTCAAGTACATCCTCATCCGCCCGATGCTGACCGGGCACCTATCCCGATGGGCAGTCATCCTACAATAGTTTGACATCTAGTTTGTGCCCCAGAAGGCCATTAAAGGCCTAGAATTAGCAGATTTTCTGGTAGAGCACCCTTCAACAGGGACTGCCGCACCAGATGTCGAGCTACCCAATGAAGACATCTTTACGGTTAAAGAGGATCTCCCAGCATGGGAAATGTACTTCGACGGTGCCTCCCAAAGCCCAACTGAGAAAAGGATGTAATGTCCCAGATTTAACAAGGTGGGCTTGGGGATAATACTCATGTCCTCCGAAAAGACAGTTTTTCCATATTCCTTCCTCCTGTCAGAAGGATGTACGAACAATGAAGCGGAATATCAAGCCCTCATTGCAGGCCTGGAGCTCGCACTCCAAGCACAAGTACAACACCTTAAGGTCAAAGGTGACTTGGAACTGGTCATCAAGCAAGTCAATGGTGACTATGCTATCAAAAAGGAGGAGATGATTCCCCTGTTTGACCACGTCTAAGGGTTAATGGTAGAATTCTCCATAGAACCGACATTGGCTGATATTCCTCGGTCTCAGAATGCCCAGGATGATTTATTAGCCAACGCGGCCACATCCCTAGCCGAGCCAGACCGGGATGAAACATTTATCAGTATTACTCATCGTCAAATGGTCCTGCCATTTGTCTAGGAAAAGACGGAAGAAATCAACGAATTCTGTCTTCTCCTAGATCCATATTCTCCTGCCAAAGGCTGGATGACCCCCATTGAAAAATACCTTCAATGGGGAGAATTTCCATCATACAGGGCTGAATGAGATAAAATTCAGAGAAGGGCAATCAACTTTGTCCTATATGGCGGCGCGAGTCAACAAGAGGTCCTTTACAAACTAGGACTCGAAGGAATCCTCCTCAGATGCATTGATGGAGAAGAAACTGACGCCGTCATGACTGAAGAGCTTTCCAGAGTATGTAGAGCACATCATCCAGGGTCCAAGCTTTCCCATTAGGTCTGAATGTTTGGGGTACTATTGGCCCACCATGGCACGAGATTGCGAGCACTTTACGGAAAAATGCCACTCATGCCAAATTCATGCCAACTTCAAACATCAACCCCTGGAGTTACTTAATCAGGCTAAGTAATCCTGGCCATTTTCCATATGGGGAATGGATGTCTTGGGACTATATCCTCCTGCCATAGAAATGTAGCTGAAGTATATCCTCACGGAAACTGACTTCTTTTCCAAATGGGAAGAAGCTATACACCTTAAGGAAGTCGGGGAAACAAGCATTTTCATCTTTGTGAAAACCAATATCATCACCAGATTTGGTGTCCCTCATACTATAATGATGGATAATAGCACCAAATTCTACTCTATTGAATTGGAAAAACTATAACAAAAATATGGTATCAAGGCTAACCACTCATCCCACTACCATGCAACGACTAACGGATAGATAAAGGCTTTCAACAAGACCATGTCCAACATTCTCCAGAAAATGGTGGACAAATTAAAGAAGTCATGGATAGACAAAATCCTCCACGCATTGTGGTCTTATCGAACCACAATTGGTACCACTACTCAGGCTACCCCATACTCATTACTATACCAAACAGAAGCGGTCCTGCCCATTGAGCTCCAATTACCCTCACTCTATGTTTCCATTTGTGATCGGTCATCTGACGATGAGAAATCGAAAAAATGGCTAGGTGAATTGGAACAGTTGGATGATAAGAGGTTGTACACATTTCACCATCTAAAAGTATATGAGAACCAGATTGCATGAGACTTCAATAAAAAGGTCCATCTTCAGTCCTTCTTTGAAGGAGAATTGGTGTTTGTCCTCTGGACCCCGATGATACCCGGAAAGAAACCTCCAAAGCTCGATCCCAAGTGGGAGGGGCCATATGTTATACACAAGGTCTACTCTAACATAGAATATTCCCTAATATCCATGGATATAAAATTCACCACTCCTCCAAAAAATGCGAGATTCCTGAAGAAGTATTTCGTATAGTAACTAAAAGAAGATATCGTACAAGTTGCAGGACATTAAACTTTTAAGCACCCAATGGTCCAAACTCTATGACCCTATACTAAGAGTATTCCGTCCTCACCGATATAACTAAAAGAAGTTATCCTTTGAGCTGCAGGATGTTAAACTGCCAAGCACCTAACGGTCCAAACTCTATGACCCTATACTAAGAGTATCCCATCCTCATTGGCATAACTAAAAGTAGTTATTTTCCGAGATGCAGGACGTTAAACTACCAAGTACCCAACGGTCCAAACTCTATGACCCTAAACTAAGAGTATCCTATCCTCATCGGCATAACTCAAAGTAGATATCATCTGAGATGCATGAGGATAAACTGCCAAGCACCCAACAGTCCAAACTCTATTACCTTAAACTAAGAGTATTTCATCCTCACCACACGACATTAAAATTCACGAACAATATGTTTTAAAAATTCCCTTTCCCCCAGTGTACGGACCAGAAATATACGAGGTGTATTGTCTTTAAGAGAACTATGCACGGCTTGATTCCTGCCTTCGCAGGATATGTAGAAATACCGGGATCCCCTACCCTGGCCCATCCATGCTCAAATAAAAGTTAAAAATGCCCCTTCCACCCATGTACGGACCAGACTTGTATGAGGTTTTTTTAGAAGAGAACTACGTACAGCTTGATTCTTGTACTTGAAGGATACATAGTGACACCAAGGTTCCCCATTCTAGCCCAGCCACCCCTCAAACATGAGTTTAAAAAAATTCCACATTCCCCCGTGTATGGACCAGACCTGCATGAGGTGTACTCCTTTAAAAGTACTACATGAGGCTTGATTCATGCCCTCACAAGATACATAATGATGCCTGGACTCTATATCCTGGCCCATCCATTCAAAAAACAAACAAAATGATCTCTCCCCCCGTGTACGGACCAGAACTGCATGGGGTGTACTCCTCGTCCTTACCGCATGACATTAAACTGCATGGATAAGGAGATATAAATGCCCTTTTCCCCTGTGTACGGACCAGACTTGCATGGGGTGTACTCCTCTTCCTCCCCGCATGACATTAAAGTTCTTGGATAAGAGGTTAAAAATGTCCTCTTCCACTGTGTACGGAGCAGATATGCACGGGGTGTATACTTCTTCCTTACCACACAATGTTAAAACTGCACAGACTTCATTGAAACTCACCCAATATATATGGAGAAATTAGATGGAAATACTCCTCGTGCATTTGGATGAATACCCTTAATACATCAGACTGCACGACCCAGATAATTATGGATCTTCATAACCATTCATGGCCATCGGAAGTGGAAAGTGGTAGACCCATGGACACCATTGCATGACTATGCATACCATGCCCTTAGTAGCTCGGCATATTGATAGCCCCTGGCCCATCTACCAATGGAAATATTTCCTCAGGAGGTACTCTTCCTATCCCCATATGCTTACCGGCCTCATAGCTCCCATATCATATATCCCGATCCAGAAATTTATGGCACAGTGGTTTACAAGTTTGACCCCCCTTTTCACATCCAAATGTATCCAGGATATCCCTACCCAGTTAGCTTATGTATTCGCTCGTGGTTCACATGAAGACTTGCATCAACGAACATTAATCTAGGGATTGGATAATTTGACTCAACAAAAAATTGCAGTGAAGATGTTTCTTGTATGCTCGGACACCATTATCCCCACATGCGGAACTCTGTACTGTGAGAAATATCGGGTTATCATAATCAATCACGGCCATCAGAAGTGGAAACTCATCGACCCAGGGATACCTTTGCATGACTATGCATACCATTCCCTCAGCGGCTCTACATATTAATAGCCTCTGGCTCGTCTATCAAAGGCAAGATTTCCTCAAGCGATACTCTTCCTAGCTCCATACACATATCGGCTTCAGATCCCCCACACCACATCTCCTGATCAAGGAAACCTCAGAGTTGGAGTTTACAACCTTCATCCCCCACCTTGTTTAGAGTATACCAGTGCATGGTAACTCATTTATACTTTGAGTGACTGCAGTAATAGTCACCTAATGGTACGACCTCTATGACTGCTAAACTAGGAGTACTTTTTCCTTACCACACGATGACAAACTGCATGGAGTGATGGTACACCCCCGTGCACAAGATAAATCAGTGCTGGGAGCTCTCTAAGCTTTAACAGCAACCAAGGATGAACTTCCCTGACAGGTCCAGACATCTCCACACCAAATGATATACTTCGTGGACCGGACAATTGGGGATCCTTACAACCATTCACGGCCATCGGAAGCAGAAATTTATCGACCCATGGACACCTTTTCATGACTTTTCATACCATGCACTTAGCGGCTCTGCATATTGATAGCCCCTGGCTCGTCTACCAAAAGAAATATTTCCTCAGGCGACACTCTTCCTAGCTCCATACGCTTACCGACCTCAGATCCGTCATATCATTTCTTCGGATCCATGAAGCCCTAGAACCACGATTTACACCCTCAACCCCTCTCCACGTCTTGGGCATGCTGAGGTGTTCAAGACCAATTACATTATGATCAAGAGCGGCCTTTCCAACTATGTCCTTACTTCATGACATTAAACTGCACAGAACATATTGTCCACTTGGAATAAAGCTTCAAAGGCCAAGCATTAATCATCCATAGAACTGCCTCCAACAACAAGCATTTTTACTGGTTTAAAAGAACGCCCCCCATCCTCACTACATGATGCTAAACTACAGAGCATCCTTTAATAATCCACCCATCATCGCTGCATGACGTTAAACTTCATGACATCCTTTAATAATGATCCTCATCTTTACCGTATGATGTTAAACTGCATGGTCAAACCTATCATAGGTTTAGTAAGGAATGGAGGCTTTTCTCTATCCCTCAGTGCACGGGTCAAACCTGCACAAACCACCGTCTCCGACCAGCATGAGAAAAAATAACTTCACCCATTCTCGGGAAATTTAGCATATATGTTTCTCTCGTATCCAGGAACCCTCTCCTCATGAACCATACTCTGTACTTATAAAATAAAAATGATCTCCCATAAATCACCCCTGGTGGTCCTGAATCACAAACTTCCATGAAGTTGCTCTATAATCGGGAAAATGTAGTCATTGACCCAAAGACACCTTTGCATGACTATTGATACCATGTCCCCAGTGGCTCTTCATATTGATCGCCCCTGGCATGTCTACCAAAGGGAAAATTTCCATAGACAATGTTTTTCTCTATACACCTCTTGGCCCTTGAGCCCTCATGTACATCATGGGATTCAAAAACCCTCTGAGATACAGTTTACCAGCCTCTTTCAAAACCATGCCTGAATATGGAAGGATGCCTCTGATAAGATTACCGAGAAACAGGAGAATATATTCCATTCCAGATGCTCTCAAACCCTTTCAGATGTTACACACCCTTTCCGAGCCACCCCTGGTGGTTTTCATAATTCCCTAAGCCACACATGGTGGTTTCCATAAGACTGACTCCCATGAAGTCCTCAAGCCATCAATAATGGATAGTCATTAAATTAAGGAAACCTTTGCATGACTATGAATACCATGACCTCAGCAGCTATAGATATTGATAGCTCATGGCCTATCTACCAAAGGCAATATTTCCTTAGGCGATTCTCTTCCTACCTCTGTACGTCAATACGACTCCCATTCCTTGAGACATGTCCCACATGTTGTTCAATTCTAAATGTGTTCCACCCACATGTGTCTGGAGGATATTGAGACATCTTTTAATCAACCAAACCTCATTGGGTCCCTCGCCCAACCGTACCTAGTCAAAGCTGTTCGACCTAAAACATCAGTAATTATAGTCTTGTCGGTGGGACATTAAACCACTCACAAAAAGACGCATAAATCATGTTAGGACGAAAACCAAAAAGGGTGACCTAAGAAAAAGTCAACCCATACCCGTTGGGTCCACACCAAATGGGCCCATGAAAAATTAGAGTATTAAAATAAAAGACAAAAATTTTGTCGAGTTTTTCTATAAAACCCTAGCAATAGACAAACTATGCTCACTGGATCCCATGATCCGGGAAAAAGTTAGAGATCATTTACTATTTCTTTTTAGCAATTCTCCCGAACTCTGATTATTATAAGTACGGTGAATTAACATATGCAGAAATCATGCTAAATAGTTCATGTCATAGGAGAAGACGACAAGATATCTAAGGAAAACATTTATTTGTTCCATAATGAAGTTGGTAAGAAGGGAATCCACAATCCGGAGCCTCCTCTGGCCTGAAATTTTATTACAAGAGGTTTTCGGTAGATTCAAAAAGATGTATCAGGCATTGATGAGAATCCTCAATTGCTTGATGGAGATTCTACAGTAAGGCTATATCAGCTTCTGCAGTAGTCCGCAACGCTTCCACCTCCTGGGCCACCTTCGAGCTCGCCCTCATCTCCTCCTATATCCGCTGCTCCCCTTCTTCAATTGTGGCAGTGACATTAGTGTCTTCCTACTGTAGTCGCTATATTTCATTCCTTAGCACCCCCAGTTGAGAAATCTTCTCAATGAATTCTCCCTGGAGTCTCAAAACTACCTCGACATGATCATGAGCATTTGGTAGGCAAAGCATTCGGGTCATAGAAAGATAGGTTTTACATTGAGCAACAGAGAGGTGAGATTCCAAACTACCCAGTATTTTCTGGTTAGCGACAACCTACTTGATGACATCATAAATACCATGGTAGTCAAAGTCATAAAATCCCAACAGCATAAAAAGATTGTGCATCTTTGGTAATTTGGTCAGCATCTCAGTTATGGGAGTTTGAGAAATCAGCTTCCAAATATTCTCCCAAGACCTTTGGCGGGAAAGTCGAAGGCTGGAGATGAATTGTTGATCAGGTTCAGAGTCACGCCTGGATGAAGATACATATTCAGGGATGAACGTCACCAAGGAGGGGCCTGATGCGACTTCACCTACAAACTCTGGCATCGCTGAAACTTCGCCCCCGACGGTTGTGGTCACAGGCACGATCAGATCCAACGACACAATCGACAACACCAAAAGTCATGGCCCTAAAGCCTGAGAGTCAATAAGATGGATAAGTCTCTCTAATCAGAAAAGGTAAGAGGAAAGAGTCAGTGGAAAAATATTGAGGGACTTACCCCCTATCATCAAAGTGTCGGTATCCCCAAGCTCCGCGCCGCCGTGACCACTTGAGGAAGACGCTACGTCTTTAAGAGACAAGGGAGCCCTGGGAACCCCCAATGGTGATCAGGACCTAAGGCCATACCCAAGTCCAACATCTCCCAAAGCAGTCCCCAAGCGGTCAACTATAGAGATCAAGCCCGGGGAAATCGCTCCCCCAATTAACAAAATAATGGCATGCTCTAGGATTCCGAAAACTGGCCTGATGGTAGGATCCTCCATCGTCACATGATCCCTGGGGTCTAAGGAAGCTGGCCACATCAGATCTGAGCCATCTTTGGTAATCATGGGTGCCCCGTCCTCCCCCGCGATTATAAAGGCCGCATGATATGTAGGAGCCTCAACTTCCAGCCATCCCTCCTCTAACATATCTCTGACTGATGAAGGCAGAAGTAAAGAGTCCATATTACTAGCCCCTTAAGAAGGTCCCACCATATTTTCATGCCCAAGTGTGGCTGCAGGTGATCCATCAGATGATAAGGGGTAGAAGGTACGACAACTGGGGTGGCCAAGGATAGGTCTTAGAGTGTCCCAACACCATGCACCAAAATAGTTAATAACTGGTAAAATCAGAGTATACGAGTTGGAAATCAATGAAACGAGAATTCATGATTACTCGACGTCCCCTGTCTAAGACATTCCTATAACGAGATGTGTACTGATGTATCTAGACCTGCCCAAGGGATAGTTCTTCGCTCAGAATGCTGAGAGGAGATGGAGAAGGAAAGACCCTAGCTGGGTCCTCAATGGTCGCTTCCATGATCTCAGCTGTGCCGGGAGAACCCTCCCTGATGATTCCTATAGCTGAAAGTGCATGTTCTACTGCTACAGTACCACAGGGAGTATACTCTGGGGAAGTAATTTCCCCCTGGGACTCCTCGACACCCTGCATAAAAGGAAAAATTATAGAACCTTCAGGGTAAAGCAGGAGGGAAAGCTGGAATGGATGAACCTGACGACCACTTCTTCAGGACTAGACCATTCAAGATGTCTTATCATCATAGACACCTGGGTAGACCCATAAAGCTGGTTCCTGAGTGAATGAACGTAGTTGTCCATCTCCTTTAGTGAGGTGACTATCTCATCCAGATCCTCTTCTAGCAGTAAGTGGTGTGGAGGAAAGATCGTCCCAATACACAGAAGCTCGAGAGGGCCTGTTTGGAGTAACTCCCATACCCCTTCATCCGAGACACTGACTCTCAGGTCATCCCAAATCATCTATGCATCAGGGAATTCAGTTATAATGGGAACAACTAGCCCGGAGGGATCAACCTAAGAGGGTCTGGCAGCGGTAGGCGCTATTAGGGGCACCAACGACCGTGTCTGTTTTTCGGATCTTGCCGCCGCCCTAGAAGTCTCTGGATCTACCTATAGACCGGACCTCATGGGAAGAGGGGAGATTTAACTTGTTTCAGTCACGGAAGGGGGACCATTGAAATCCTTGCCCCCTGAAGAGTGGTCACTCCCTTCCCCCTCCTCATTAGTCATCAAGTGCAGCATGGCCAGGACTCAGCGGGTTAATACCACTTAACCTCGGAATGAATAAATGTAGGCATTGAGGTCCCAGAGATTCCGATCAACCCTCTCTAGGTCCGCATCGTAAAGGATGTCGTCAGGGGGATATATGTTGCCCAACCTGTCAAATGGCACTTCTGATTCCGGGAGATACTACCACGGAAAACGAGGGTACTGGCTGTGAAGGGCTGACTGTACTTTGAATTCGTCCCATTGGCCCTAGGCCATCAGGAAGGCAGCATCAACAGGGATAACCAACCCTCTCCAGGCGGCTTCGAGAGCATGAGAGGACACACCTATCTTCGTTAAAACCTTCCTCGGAATCACGGGACCGGCATAGTGGCGAAGAACCTTGCCCGACCTGGTTGAAGCATCATCCCTCTTTCACTTCCTATTTCCCTTCGATGGCTTAGGACTTGAGATTGTAGGCACCCACTGCCCTAGCTGGCCATCGAGTATGATTAAACCCAGGAGTCGGCATAATTCTTGGATAAGAAGGGCATGGAGTCTGCAAGTGCGGGAGTCATAACCTCGCAGCCGGTATCCTCCTGGGTAAACATTAACCACCGTTTCCTGGCCACCATTAAATGGAGGTTCTCGCGGGTGCCATTGAGTGTGGGAGGAAATAGTGCCTGGATGCAGCCAAATTGGTGTCTGAATTGGCAAGGCACATACCCCTCACAGATCAGTTCCCCACCGATACGAGCCACCAGAATGCCCTCTCGGAGGGAAAAGAGGTAGAACCATTTTCCAAACTCCTATGATATGGTGTTCCTAATTTCACTAGTAGGGGATGGATATGGTCAGAAATTGAAATGATCATGACTCGAGATTCGACTCGACAATAGACGCCTATTATGAACCGTTTGTTGTCCATCCTTCTCTTATGTCACATAAACTTCAGGCATGACCCCACTTATCGTTTCCAAGTACAACCGGAATGCAGTGCCCAAAATCTGAAAGGGGTTGATGAAAGTGTAGCAGTTATTGATATGCGCTACCAACCATCCCAAGAGAATTTGGAAATGACTGGCTACCCGGTGTGGTTGGCTCCTGTCGGTAATATTGTCGAGCAGCCTATAAATCCTAGAAAATACCGGGACGACTATGTTGATAACATTGCTGGTGGCTAATTGCGCTTCCATGACAAAAGTAGAGACCCACACTCTGCCAGTCTCACGTACGGGAAATATCCAACCGCTCAGGAACCTGGCCAGAAATGCCGCCATTCGGAGCAGCCGATCATCATCCGGAACAAGCTCCCAGCCCCAGTCATTGGACTGGCCTTCCCATGGGATCAACTAATAGCTACCCCTCTATTTTCGAGACTCCATCATAGGGAAGGTTGTGGTCCTATGTGGGAGAGTCACAGTTTTTCTCTCTCTAGAGAAAGCCTTGACCCATTCACAATATGGGACAAGCTGTTTCTAAGACATATTCTTTGAATGCTTCTGGGCCTGGTCAATATGCTGCTTCACCAAAGGGGGAGTACTCTCTTCATCATTCCACACAGAAGAGGGAGACATGAATTCGTCATACATACCCCCAATTATGGGGACCCCTGAAATCTAGAAGATGTCCCAAGGACTAATACCCACGTCACCATGGACCAGGTGTAATGTGTTGGTGTCCGGACTCCATCAGCTTATAAGTTTCCTGGCAAGGGCTTAAGGCTTATGGGAATAGTTTTGGGACACCTAGACAGCTTCATATAAGCCTATGACTCGCAATTCTTCTTAAAATTCTGCACAGCTCTGGAGAACCCAGAAGGGCCACCCCCAATCCAATGACATAAATGCCCCTCCGGGCCTGTGGTCCCAGTCTGTTTGTAACACCCCGAGATTTTATGAAAAATATTATTTTAATTTCATTAACGTCTTATGTTGTATTCTACACCAAGATTACCTTGCGCTATACGCAACACCGTATTAGCTTGCAGTATACGCAACACTATTCTTGGACCGTGTTACACACAATTTTGATAATAGTTATTCTACGCAACATTGAGTATATATATATATATATATTAAATGTATAAATGAAATATGGTTGGATTCTGTTATACGAAACAATGAAGGATTCTTTCACAACACGCAACCCTGACTTGGATTGCATTACACGCAATCACGACCTTCCTCGATAGCGTGTGATGTACGCAATACCGGGTTTTAATAAACAATGTTATATTATTATAATATTGTCATGAACTAGCCGTTATGAATAGTATTAACTAAATTTTGAATTTTATAACATTATTATTCATCTTACACATTTCTAGAACATGGTATAAGAACAAAATAATTTTTTCGGGTAAAATAAGTATTTTTCAAAAAATGCAGTTTTACCGCCTTTTGATGGCGCACCCACTTTAAATATAGTTTTTGACATGTTTATATGTTCAATTTGACAAAATAATATTCTTCTTTTGAATCAAGATGTAAAAATTTACATTAGATAAAGTTTTGATATTTTTCCGATAACTTTCATATTTTAATGAATTGTAAAAACACGCTATATTTTAATTAAAAACAACTTTTTTCATCGTAATATCTTATGTGGTTAAATTATAATATTGAATGGTTTTAAAGTATATTTAGAATATATTTTTACCACTTAATATAAGGTTGGTCATTGGACACAATTTTACAATTAAACCGAACAGAAACAAGTGTCAATCTTTTGATAGTTATTATCTCTTAAAAACACGCTTTTTGTTTTGACAGCGGGAATTAATTTTAAATTAATTTCTGCCACTTCTGTGTTTTGAATTTAGAAAAATGGATTCCATATTTGGAATCAGGATGTTCAAATTGTGTAAATAGGTAACTTTTATTTTTAGACATTTTGAATAATTACTGCGGTAAATATTTTATTTACCATGGTTAAGGGTAAATCCGGTAAATAAGGGTTAAAAAAAATAATATTATAATAATATTAAATTACCCTAAAACGTGTCTTAACCCTATTGGTTGATAAATGGTCGACCATGGGCATCTTTGGGTCGATTTTGGGACCCCATTGATCCACTTGTAAGTGATAATGACACTTTATTTTAATTAAGTTAAAATGAATACAAAAATGACACAAGCATATATCTTTTAGAAAAACAATAGTTATATAGGGTTATATATGTTGGATTTTAGATTATAAATATTAATTAGAAAGATAAAAAGATTTCCTACATGATGGTATTTTATTTTTAATTTTTAGACATCAAATAATTTAATTTATTTATGACACAATGATGATGCAGTAATTATATTATTAATGAAATATTGACATAATTGATAATATAAATACCCAAATAAATGTAATTTAAGACTTTTTATTAATTACACTAATTTTATAGGTTACTATGATATATTAGTGTTGAGTTAATAAACTTTTTTCGAACATATAATTCTGTTATGACTTTCACAAAAATCATATATCAAATAGTGTCAAAATTTACACAAAATAGTTTTTAAATAAAATAAAATATTATTAATTGTTATTTTATTCCTAAAAATCTAAGGTTCGGCCAAATTACTTAGATAAGGATATATATATTAATAATAAACAATTTGGGGTTCGTTCGGCATGTTATAGTAAGTGTATTAACCATATAGTGAAAGAAAACAAAAATACACGGTAAAAGTTAAATTATTTAACTTGGAGTTAAATCTAATTGATAAGGTTAAAATAATACCCTAAACTTGTCTAAATCTTATTGGTTGATAGGATTTCGACCCATCCCCACTTTAGCTTCGAAATAAGACCTTTTGGAACCATTATAAACTGATTTTGACTTTAATATAAAATAATATTTTGAGATATTCCTAAGGTGCCCCTCTCCTCCCCTATAAAAGGACACCTCCTCCCCCTCCTCCTCACACCAATTTGAGCACTCAAGCTTGGCCAAACCCTGCCAATTTCTCCTCTCCACTTCCCTAGAAACATCCTAGAGGTTCTGGTCTTCCTCAAAGACCAATTTTAGTGCCCTAAGAGGAGGTCTCAAAGAGGCACTTCAAAGAAGAGGTAATTACCGTTACCAATTCTTTCATCTTTATTTCTTCTTACACTTCTTCTTATTAGGTTGTTTCATTATGAAGTAATAACATCAGTATCACTCATATACTGATATGTTATTATAAGTATGAAACAACCCTATTTCACCATCTATCCATCCTACGGAAAAAGAAATCACCGCGCGTGCGTACGTACGGAATACCGTCTCCACGCCGTGGTGTAATCTATTTTCCACCACCACCTTACATGGATGGGTATAATGGTGTAAAGAATAACTATACATAGTTATTAAAACATCATATTGATTCTGATATATTGTATAATCCACTCCAATTCAATTCAATATTTATAGAAATGATATCATCGCTCGTGCGTACGTACGGAATACCGTCTCCACGACGCGATGAGATTCATTCTCCATGTTAACCATTTAAGAATGATTATAATGTATATATAAGAAATAATAATGAAATATATGACATTATAAAGCTACTTTATTTATGTATATATATACATATGTATGTCATCTACTTACTTCCATTTCAAGACAATAAGGAAAGGAAAACAACGTTCATGCGTACGTACGGACTACCGTCTCCATGAACGGTGTTTTTCATTTTATTTATCTACCTATTATATATATATATATACTGAATATATATGATATATAAATCATATTTTATATTCTGGAAGTAAGTAAATCATGATATAAGTAATAATGATGTCAAGAACAACAAGTCAAAACACCTACGATAAATGAAACGATTTTACCCAAAACGCTTCTTTAACATGGAATCTACAAAAGAACGGGTAATATAATGTCATAAGTGAACCATATATGATATCATAACAATGAATATGATTCTGTAATAAGTCAATAACATGATTTAAATCATTATACAGGAGGTTTGGACACTTACAAAGCAAGTCGGACCTAAGGTAAGGGAAATATCACAATCGCATTTTTATCCTAGATTGTTTATTCGTAAGTATTTACTGGGGTGTATTTTATCATCCACATCCATGTTTCATCAATATGTAATATTATTTACATCCACCTACAATTGTTAAAATCCATTTATACCCTTCGGTGAGTTTTTAGTAATATGTATGAAAGGAATCTTTTGTCGTACGAGGTACTTTTTGACTTTTCCGACAAAAGTATGAAGAATGTTTTTTTAACTTATACGGCATGAATGGATTTTTAAAAAATTATTTCCAAGAAACTTCCTTTACAGGTTTTCAAGTTTATTTTTAATCGAATTCTTTTATTTTAATGATGTATGACATGTTATGAAAGGAAAAATGTTTTTGAAGTAGAAAGGATATTTTCCTCAAGAATGGAGTTCAAGTATTTTATCAAAATTATTTTCCATCTAAGATAATAAAAGGGTTCTGTTTTTATCCCTATTATTACATGGATTTGATTATGTTGTGATGGGAACATTTTTATGAATTCCTTTATCTTATATGAATTGTTTTATGATGTCATGTTGTTTAAGAATCTTATTTTTATTACATGTGTTATGCGATGATGTATGTTTTATGATTATGTGGAACACATAAGAAAGGATTCATTATAAGATGGGTGGGACCTATATCTCCCTCCAATGCATTGGGTAAAGATTTTATATCTCATGAGATAGACATGGCTGAAATGGTAGGTTATACCGGTTCAGTGAAACAGGACTGAAACGAGGGTTACTCGATTTAGAAAGGGACTTTGTCCACTAAGATAGTATTGGCAATGAGTCATGACTAACAAGAAATGATTTTCTATGATTATGTGTGCATGCCACAAAGTTTCAAGTTTCATGTTATGATTATGGGGATCTCATTTTCACTTCTATGATTTATCCCATGTTATGATATTATGAGCTCTTTTGCAGGATAAGATTTCCAAAAAGCTATGTTCTTATGTATATGATGTGATTGATATTTCTTTTGTTTACCCTTACTGAGCATTTGAGCTCACCCTTTTATGTTTTCTTTTCCCCAGGATATAAAGAAAGGTTTATAGGTAAAAAAAGGGAAGATCTTTATGGGATATATTGAAGATCTTTCACCACGATTAGAAGATTACGTTCCGAGTTTCCAAAGACACTAAACTATTACGATCCTTGTGTGTGTGTTTTTGTTATGTACTAAGTATTCCGCAAAAGTAATGTAATGTCCATGTACGTCAAGATACGGGTCTCTACAGTTGGTATCAGAGGAAAGGTTTAGTCAACCTTTGGAAACTAGGATGCGAAAACGTTAGTGAGATCCCTAGAGATATTTATAAGGTATGTCTAGGGATGTCCCTAAGGATAAGTATACGTATAGGATATAGTCCTAGAACTACGGTAACGATCATAGAATTTAACCTAAGATGTTAGATATTGAGGGTGCTCCCCCTTTATTATGTTGTTTTCCCTAGCATGATTTTTGCCTCTCACAAGATTCTTTTTGTGTTTTAGTTAATGGAGGGAACCAGAAGGAATTCGTTTAACATTGAATCCAATGGACAAATTGGTGACTATGAGCAACAAAATTGTGTAATGCCTAAAGATAAAGATATTGTGATTATGCCGAATCAGTAATCGCGATATATGATTAACAAGGTGAAATTTAGTGGTATGAATAATTCATCAAAGAAGAGGAAGATAAACTATTATGCATGTTCGCATGTTGAGGAGCATAAAGAAAGGAAGATTGAGATTTCTAAAGAAGGGAAGAAGAACCTTGAGGAATACCTAAAATGGAGGGACCGATGTTATCTGTGTGGAGAAAAGGGTCATAGAGTGACAGAATGTTATGGAGTTCAATGTCTTATTTGTGGAGAACATGGGCATTACCCAACTCAATGCCCTGACCTAAAAAGTTACTTCTAAATCAAGGAAGGACTTATTCCAGGACAATCATTGAAGTGGATGGACTGAAGTGTTTATGTATTGGTATTCAAGAAAAATGTTGTTGAGGTACTTTTATGGTGTATTGGAATATTTATGTATTGGTCTAATGTGGTATTCGAAGTGATTGAGGTATTTTTGAAAAAAGAATGATATGCGCATAATGAAGGTAAAATGAGAAAATGAAATATTTGACAGTATTCATGTGCTCATGATTAATATAAGGACTAAGTGATATCCTGGTTTGAGTATATAGAATTTTGAGGATTTTGGTATGTGGAAAGTGTTGACATTTAACTGCATTCATGTTTTCACCAAGGTTCAATGGGTATTTAAGAGTATACATGATTAAGGCCTTTGAATGTTTGGAATGTATCTTATGATATATGGGGATCAAAGATGGTATTCAATCTCTGGTAATCGTTTTCACTATGTTATGAGAGTGAACTGCAGTATTATGGATAAGCCTAAAGATTGGAATGGATTATGTTGAACATAAGTTAGTATTGTTTAAGGATCGAAGTTTTCTCGATATTATTGATGGGATGTTATAGTAATATAGTTTTAGAAAAAGGACAACCTGCAGGACGGGCGACAGCCCATCGATTCAGACAAGGCTGTGGGAATCGAACCCACAACCGAAGTGCGACTGGCCTTTATCGCCTACCACTGGCCTACAGGTTGTCCCTGTTTAGTAGAAACTAGTTTTATTATATTAAGCAGTATGATATATGAAGTATAAGTCCATTTTAAGAACCATATATGATTAATCTCACTATAGATCGACTTATGCATATAATTTTTGCTAACCTTTTGTTTAAGACAGATGGAATGACCCGTCATTCTATCACATGATCTGCTAACACTTCACGAATAACAAATTCAACTTCATTTATTTAATAGATGAAGTGGAAATTGTTCAAGGAACGAACAACAGTGAGATTGTACCAAAATAAAGTAAGTATTTATTGTAATTCAAATTTTCAACTTTAGGGAAATGATCTTGAAAACCAAAAATGTTGTCCTAGTGCCCTTATATCCGATGAATCAGATGATACCCTAGATCATCACAAATTTATGGCTTTGTGATTGCTAGCTTTTCCATAGCCATGTTCTCTACCACTCTCCATCAGAACATGATGGTTAGATTTCTCTTCCATATCCATATTTTCACCTATGTGGAAACCCAGTGATTAGTTTATTTGGGTAACTGTTACGTTTCATACTTTTGTTTTTTAAAGATAAGTTTGGGTATTCCTTTTTACGATGTGGGTTTCTATCAAAGAAACTTTCAAATAGTAAACCATTTATAACCCCGACGAATTTCAAGGGCGAAATTAATTTTAAGGGGGGTAGAATGTAACACCCCGAGATTTTATGAAAAATATTATTTTAATTTCATTAACGTCTTATGTTGTATTCTACACCAAGATTACCTTGCGCTATACGCAACACCGTATTAGCTTGCAGTATACGCAACACTATTCTTGGACCGTGTTACACACAATTTTGATAATAGTTATTCTACGCAACATTGAGTATATATATATATATATATTAAATGTATAAATGAAATATGGTTGGATTCTGTTATACGAAACAATGAAGGATTATTTCACAACACGCAACCCTGACTTGGATTGCATTACACGCAATCGCGACCTTCCTCGATAGCGTGTGTTGTACGCAATACCGGGTTTTAATAAACAATGTTATATTATTATAATATTGTCATGAACTAGCCGTTATGAATAGTATTAACTAAAATTTGAATTTTATAACATTATTATTCATCTTACACATTTCTAGAACATGGTATAAGAACAAAATAAATTTTTCGGGTAAAATAAGTATTTTTCAAAAAATGCAGTTTTACCGCCTTTTGATGGCGCACCCACTTTAAATATAGTTTTTGACATGTTTATATGTTCAATTTGACAAAATAATATTCTTCTTTTGAATCAGGATGTAAAAATTTACATTAGATAAAGTTTTGATATTTTTCCGATAACTTTCATATTTTAATGAATAGTAAAAACACGCTATATTTTAATTAAAAACAACTTTTTTCATCGTAATATCTTATGTGGTTAAATTATAATATTGAATGGTTTTAAAGTATATTTAGAATATATTTTTACCACTTAATATAATGTTGGTCATTGGACACAATTTTACAATTAAACCGAACATAAACAAGTGTCAATTTTTTGATAGTTATTATCTCTTAAAAACACGCTTTTTGTTTTGACAGCGGGAATTAATTTTAAATTAATTTCTACCACTTATGTGTTTTGAATTTAGAAAAATGGATTCCATATTTGGAATCAGGATATTCAAATTGTTTAAATAGGTAACTTTTATTTTTAGACATTTTGAATAATTACTGCGGTAAATATTTTATTTACCATGGTTAAGGGTAAATCCGGTAAATAAGGGTTAAAGAAATAATATTATAATAATATTAAATTACCCTAAAACGTGTCTTAACTCTATTTGTTGATAAATGGTCGACCATGGGCATCTTTGGGTCGATTTTGGGACCCCATTGATCCACTTGTAAGTGATAATGACACTTTATTTTAATTAAGTTAAAATGAATACAAAAATGACACAAGCATATATCTTTTAGAAAAACAATTGTTACATAGGGTTATATGTGTTGGATTTTAGATTATAAATATTAATTAAAAAGATAAAAAGATTTCCTACATGATGGTATTTTATTTGTAATTTTTAGACATCAAATAATTTAATTTATTTATGACACAAAGATGATGCAGTAATTATATTATTAATGAAATATTGACATAATTGATAATATAAATACCCAAATAAATGTAATTTAAGACTTTTAATTAATTACACTAATTTTATAGGTTACTATGATATATTAGTGTTGCGTTAATCAACTTGGTTCGAACATATAATTCTGTTATGACTTTCACAAAAATCATATATCAAATAGTGTCAAAATTGACACAAAATAGTTTTAAATCAAATATTATATTATTAATTGTTATTTTATTCCTAAAAATCTAAGGTTCGGCCAAATGACTTAGATAAGGATATATATATTAATAATAAACAATTTGGGGTTCGTTTGGCATGTTATAGTAAGTGTATTAACCATATAGTGAAAGAAAACAAAAAGACACGGTAAAAGTTAAATTATTTAACTTGGAGTTAAATCTAATTGATAAGGTTAAAATAATACCCTAAACTTGTCTAAATATTATTGGTTGATAGGATTTCGACCCATCCCCACTTTAGATTCTAAATAAGACCTTTTGGAACCATTATAAACCGATTTTGACTTTAATATAAAATAATATTTTGAGATATTCCTAAGGTGCCCCTCTCCTCCCCTATAAAAGGACACCTCCTCCCCCTCCTCCTCACACCAATTTGAGCACTCAAGCTCGGCCAACCCCTGCCAATTTCTCCTCTCCACTTCCCTAGCAACATCCTAGAGGTTCTGGTCTTCCTCAAAGACCAATTTTAGTGCCCTAAGAGTAGGTCTCAAAGAGGCACTTCAAAGAAGAGGTAATTACCGTTACCAATTCTTTCATCTTTATTTCTTCTTCCACTTCTTCTTCTTAGGTTGTTTCATTATGAAGTAATAACATCAGTATCACTCATATACTGATATGTTATTATAAGTATTAAACAACCCTATTTCACCATCTATCCATCCTACGGAAAAAGAAATCACCGCGCGTGCGTACGTACGGAATACCGTCTCCACGCCGTGGTGTAATCTATTTTCCACCACCACCTTACATGGATGGGTATAATGGTGTAAAGAATAACTATACATAGTTATTAAAACATCATATTGATTCTGATATATTGTATAATCCACTCCAATTCAATTCAATATTTATAGAAATGATATCATCGCTCGTGCGTACGTACGGAATAGCGTCTCCACGACGCGATGAGATTCATTCTCCATGTTAACCATTTAAGAATGATCATAATGTATATATAAGAAATAATAATGAAATATATGACATTATAAAGCTACTGTATTTATGTATATATATACATATGTATGTCATCTACTTACTTCCATTTCAAGACAATAAGGAAAGGAAAACAACGTTCATGCGTACGTACGGACTACCGTCTCCATGAACGGTGTTTTTCATTTTATTTATCTACCTATTATATATATATATATATAATGAATATATATGATATATAAATCATATTTTATATTCCGGAAGTAAGTAAATCATGATATAAGAAATAATGATGTCAAGAACAACAAGTCAAAACACCTACGATAAATGAAACGATTTTACCCAAAACGCTTCTTTAACATGGAATTTACAAAAGAACGGGTAATATAATGTCATAAGTGAACCATATATGATATCATAACAATGAATATGATTCTGTAATAAGTCAATAACATGATTTAAATCATTATACAGGAGGTTCGGACACTTACAAAGCAAGTCGGACCTAAGGTAAGGGAAATATCACAATCTCATTTTTATCCGAGATTGTTTATTCGTAAGTATTTACTGGGGTGTATTTTATCATCCACATCCATGTTTCATCAATATGTAATATTATTTCCATCCACCTACAATTGTTAAAATCCATTTTTACCCTTTGGTGAGTTTTTAGTAATATGTATGAAAGGAATCTTTTATCGTACGAGGTACTTTTCGACTTTTCCGACAAAAGTATGAAGAATGTTTTTTTAACTTATACGGCATGAATGGATTTTTAAAACATTATTTACAAGAAACTTCCTTTACAAGTTTTCAAGTTTATTTTTAATCAACTTCTTTTATTTTAAAGATGTATGACATGTTATGAAAGGAAAAATGTTTTTGAAGTAGAAAGGATATTTTCCTCAAGAATGGAGTTCAAGTATTTTATCAAAATTATTTTCCATATAAGATAATAAAAGGGTTCTGTTTTTATCCCTATTATTACATGGATTTGATTATGTTGTGATGGAAACATTTTTATGAATTCCTTTATCTTATATGAATTGTTTTATGATGTCATGTTGTTTAAGAATCCCATTTTTATTACATGTGTTATGCGATGATGTATGTTTTATGATTATGTGGCACACATAAGAAAGGATTAATTATAAGATGGGTGGGACCTATATCTCCCTCCAATGCATTGGGTAAAGATTTTATATCTCATGAGATAGACATGGCTGAAATGGTAGGTTATACCGGTTCAGTGAAACAGGACTGAAACGAGGGTTACTCGATTCAGAAAGGGACTTTGTCCACTACGATAGTCTTGGCAATGAGTCATGACTAACAGGAAATGATTTTCTATGATTATGTGTGCATGCCACAAAGTTTCAAGTTTCATGTTATTATTATGGGGATCTCATTTTTCACTTCTATGATTTATCCCATGTTATGATATTATGAGCTCTTTTGCAGGATAAGATTTCCAAAAAGCTATGTTCTTATGTATATGATGTGATTGATATTTCTTTTGTTTACCCTTACTGAGCATTTGAGCTCACCCTTTTATGTTTTCTTTTCCCCAGGATATAAAGAAAGGTTTATAGGTAAAAAAAGGGAAGATCTTTATGGGAGATATTGAAGATCTTTCACCACGATTAGAAGATTACGTTCCGAGTTTCCAAAGACACTAAACTATTACAATCCTTGTGTGTGTGTTTTTGTTATGTACTAAGTATTCCGCAAAAGTAATGTAATGTCTATGTACGTCAAGATACGGGTCTCTACACTGTTGACCATCCATGCTGGTTTTTTTACCATAGAAATGCGGGAAATGCTTAGGTAACAATGAGTTGTCCTGTCCAGCTGACTTTGTTCCCCTGTGGGGGACATAGGAAGATGATTCAATACAGATTCGACAGTTATATCCCTTACGGAAGGCCAACCTCTAGCGGATATCACAGATCGAGAGATAGTGCTGGTAAATATCCATGCTCGAGGATTGTTGTCACGAGATGGTACCGGAATCGGCATATCAGATAGTAAACTGAATCTGTAGACAGGAAGGATGTTGGAAAAGAGGTACTCCCGTTGTGACTCAGAGATCCAATTAGCATGATAGGATCGTGGTGGGGAGTGGTAGATCCCATCCTTAAAAGTACTGGCCACATCCGTCAGAATTTGATCTCCAATTGGGAGAGGCTCGGCAGTAGGCCTAGGTGTAAGGCGAAGGGGAACCATATTTTCTACCTTCATTATAAAATCCAAGGAAATGGTTACTCCAGAATAATAAAATCTAGACAAAAATACCAAATATATGGCTAAGGATTTTGTTGGGGAGCCTTCATAGCAAGGTCCCCATGCATGCCTCAAAAGGATGGTTCACGATGACTGCATCCCACGAACCAACCCTGCGCGGAATCATTCCGTGGTACCCTGGCCCGCTGAGCCTGGCCAAAAAACCACGAACCAGGTTGCTCCGTGGAATCTTAATCCTGGATTTGAAAAATTAAATTTTGGAGGACATAAAATTTTTTCAAAATTTGGAAAATTTCAGACCGCAGACCGTTAAAACCGCTGAGAAAGTTCCTACGTAGCCCATCATGACTTACTTTTTAAATAATTAAAAGTGTTAGTTCATGACTGGAGATTGATTTGAGGATGAAGGCCACCGCGAAGGGGGAATATTTCACGGAAATTGAAGCTAGTTTGCGAATGAGACATTTCATGATGAAATGAGAACGTAGAGAAAAAAAGGGAGAGAGATCGGGTTTCGTGAAGAATCTGGTAAAAGACAAAGGAAGGGTCCCCATATTTATAGGTGTGGTCCCCTACTGGGTCCACTCCTCTACTACAAACCATCCCAGTTTCAGGACCACTTTGCATCGGAATTCCATCCTTTTCGTTCTGATCAGAACCCATTCCGATGGGGGGAATTTGTAGGGTCCTGAAAAATCTGCAAAGTAGAATGAGAATCCCCTTTAATCCAAGAGAGGCTCCACCAAATTTCCACCAAAAAGAATTGGGAAAGGTGGGGAAACACTCAAAGGATTGGCCCAAGACGAACTGGTCCACAACCCGGTCAAATGAGAGCAGAACACGACCGGTTCTGCGAAGCACCCCCTCCGTGGACTGTTTTCGTTCGCCGAATGGAGGTGGAGATCCTCCATGGGTGTGAAGCAGGATAGGCGCCAGACCAGTCCACTGTCACGAACCACCCCAGCTGCAGACCACGTCGACCGGCCCGGACATCATCCGTTGTTGATCGCGGAATATAGGGGGAACGATGCGCGGCGGCGAAACACTCACCGAGGTTGGTTTGATTCGTGGGGGAGATGTGTTCAATTCCCTCTGTGAGTTGATGATTGACCAAGTCATCCATAAAATGGGTTTCCATTCTTGGGCTTCCACAAAAATTTCTGCATGAACACATATACATCTCTTTCCCTGCTATATAAAAGGAGACCGATGGGGAAGTGGAATGAGAGAGCATCTAGAGAGATCAACCAGATTTGGGTGAAAGTATTTTGAAGGAACAAGATTAGGATTTCGCAAACAGTGAAGTTCCAGTCAGTGAACCAGAACAGGTATAAAGCTGGAAGTGAATTAATAAGGAACTGAAAATGCATAATAACTTGGTGAACCGTGAACTTAAAATAAAAAAGAATAAAAGACAGCGAACCATGACCCCTACACGGAAGCACTCCCCATGGACCAGGGAGTTTATGCCCCTTTTCCAATCAGTCGCACCGTGTGGCACCCTCCTATGCGGGCGAAGCCCCAACCGATGAACCCCCGATCAGCGCCACCCTCAGCTGTTGTTTATCTCATGGATTCCTCCGCGTACCACCCTGGTATGTGACCCGAACCCGAATCCGCGAACCAACCTAGCTCGCGGGAGGCCCGCCAGTCCGCGGGCCACCCTGGTTCATAGACAGCCTCTCTAGCCGTGTAGCACCTCCCTAGGTGAATGGAACCACCACTCATACACATGTGTGGCCCTCCAGATCCTTCCGAGTTCCCATTCCCCGATTAGGATAAAATCCTTCAAATCCGGCCTGATCTTCCACAATCCCCTCATTGGCCCATTCATTGGCCCCGAGCCGAGGATTCCCCCAAAGCCACTGGATCCATGTGATGTAACCTTTAGGTGCATCAGTGCACCTCTTTGAGGTCACATACCCACGGTAAGCGAAGGCGAAGGGTTTGTTCCGACCCTTGGGTGGATTCCCGAATCATTCCTGGGTTCACATTCCCACGGTAATGCAGTGTCCGATCCCGGGATCCCCCTTTGTGCCCCTCCACAGGTTAGGGCTGGGGCACTTCTCCCCTCCCTGATGCATGGTGGGATACCCATCAGAAGGAAGCCCCCATGCAACTCTGTACTTCCCCACGACCATGGCCAAGGAAGGGCATAGTGGGAAAGGGTGTTGCTCTGTACTTCTTAGGGGCCATGTCCCTCCTACTGCTGCTCTTGGTCTCCATGGGCATCCACCTCGGAGTAAGCCCCTACATTATGGGCTGCCTCTATGCGTAATCCCCACTCCACTTCTCACGGAAGCACCTTTCGTGACATGATCAGCTGGTCCCTACAGCCTCTTGTTTCTCACACTGAGCATGACTCACGTGGGCTTAGAGTAATCATCGACCATGACATCCTCTAATGGGCCTTCTCAGAGTGTAAGCCCCAATCCATTACTATGGGCCTCCTCAGAGTGTAAGCCCCAAGCTAGTGAGAACTATGAGGACTTTGATTCCCTGCCATAGGGATACGTAGGAAGCCTCCATGAGGTTCAAGACCGATCTATTTCTTTTTTGGGCCTCCTCAGAGTGTAAGCCCCAACCCATAACTACAAGCCTCCTCAGATTTTAAGCCCCATTACATCACTATGGGACTCCTGAGAGTGTAACACCCAATCCATCACTATGGGACTCCTCATAGTGTAATCCCCAGTCCATCACTCTGGGCCTGCTTAGCATGTAAGCCCCAGTCCACACCATGGGACTCCTCAGTGCATAAGCCTCATGTCAATTCTAACTACGTGGACTTTGATCCCTGTCTCCCAGGTAGGGTACGTAGGAAGCCTCCATGAGGTTCAAGCCCAAAAATCGGTCGATCCGACTATCACCTCGACGGTTCACCGTGCCACTCCTAGCGACACCTCAATGAGTCCAGACTCCTCGAGGTCATTAATCCAACGAGGGATGGAAATCCTCAGGCATGAATGATTCCGAACCCATGCATCCAACTGAGCATTTCCAACCAAGAATAATCTGTGGATACTATGCTTGTGTATAGACCAACGATTCGCGAACATATGAATACGTCTTAAATCTATAAGAGAGTCCCTGAACAGGCAATAATTCCCCCAAAAAGGGTGTGATGAGCCCGAATTCCCATCCTCTCGACCAATGCGAGTTATCAAGTGTCACTGGTCAAACCACCCAGCGAACACCTACCTTTGGAATGTAGGTCCACATATCATCGGATATGGAACCGTTGGGCATTTCGAAACCGGTCCGAAACAAGCACCATAGCTTGTACGATTGCGAGGTATAGTTACAATGGAACTATTAAATTGAAATGGGATTTCAAGACTCATATTTAGGTTTCCAAGCTATAGAGACTCAGAGCCATCAAAGGCCTTCAGGTCACGGGGTACTCAGGACATCATAGTACTCCACAAAAGCAAGCATCTAGGTTATACAATCTGACCTGGTGAAATACATGGTAATAATTTTTAGGCGACATAGTATGAAGATATGTTGGAATTTCCTGGTGGGTAGCTCGAAAAAGTGTTAAGTGTGTTGGCTCTTATCATCCAACCCTTTATCAACTCAAATTTCTAATGTGGGATGGATGGGTGATCTATCATGGTGTGGTAGAAGGAAACACGATGTGATGGTTTCTAGAAGAGAATGTCACAACATACCGACTAGGGACACTACTACCCCTATAACCAAGTGGATGACATAGTGTGACGGGCATGAAATCCACTATGAATAAAAGTTTCATTGGGGATGTGGCTTAAAAGTTTACTGGGTGTGTTGGAACATATAAACTAGCTCTCTAACCACCTATATTTTCAACATGGTATAGATGGGTGATCTTCCTTAGTGTGACATATCAACACAACATGATGGTGATCGAAAGGGGTTGCATATCATAAAGAAGAAAGTTATGGTCATAGAGGAAGCACTTATCTGGATCATACCAAACTCATCAATTTTATGATAAATGGATTTTATAAGACGTATATGATGTGGGATCCATGAAAAAAAATCTAATTAAAATTTAAAGACACAATGGAATGAAGAGGATATTTCATGTTAAATTTATAATTAATTTTATCAGACAAGAATAAACATTTTCTCGGTCTTCAGACAATTATTTTATGAAAATGTTGATCATTTAAATCCCCTTTCGCTTATTTCATTGAACTTGTAGGATACAATTGTAGAATCTCTCTAGAGGTGATCTGAAACCACTCCTTTGATCTCTAAATAACACCGATGGATTTTCAAGCACTAACGTAGCTGATCATTCATCATGAAATGTTCTCCTTGATCTTTGTGATGATTCATTTTATCTGAATAAATCATCAATTAAATATTTTTCTTGAGAATATGGATGAGGTAAGAGAATCTCTTGGGCTTCAGAGAAGAAACACTAGAACATTCTTCAGTCTAGAGAGAGAGAGAGAGAGCTCTAGATTTTGTAGTGATCAATAATTTTCCAATCAAACCATCCTTAGTACAAGAGAAATAACAAGATATTTATATAGCTAAAGGTTAGGTTTAAATATAATTTAATTACACATGTACCCTTAATAATATATTAAACAATTAAATGACACATTACCATGAAATAATTATTTTATTCTTGTTTTCTCTTGGTGTGCGCTTATGGGTTCAATGATAAGTATTATATTACAATCATGAATATTGATATTTGTCTTCACTCCTCATCATGTTCCACCCATCCTCCTAATAATTTATAAAATACCTTAATAAATATTTAATTTATTATTTATACATTAAATTAATAAATAAATATTATATATATGTGAAATTGAAAAATTACTTTATGAAAAGATATTTATTTAATATATATAATCAATAAAACCTGAATAAACTTATTTCTCATACTTATGAAAAATATTTAATCTAATAATAAAATTAAAATAGAATTCAATTGAGGTCAGTAGAAACTCATAGTGTGTGGATCTTCTAGATTATTTTTCATTATTATTAGGTAGGCTTTCTAAAATTCCAAGAATACTATCTAGAAATTGGCCAATGCACCCAATAAGAAGAAGTTATTGTTGCAATGTCACAAACTACATATGAGCATCGACTATTTAATGTAATATCTTTTTCTCAATACCTTATCAAGATGATTTCATACTAGTATCATCAACCTTAATACATGATATATCATTCATTGATTATCTGCAATGAAATTTTCTATATCATCATGTCCAAAAAATCTATTTCAATGATTCCATTACAATCAAAGGGTTGAGATACTAACATTCATAAATGGAAGGGACAAATCCTTCCTTGAATTATTCACTGATAACATACCAATCATGATATAAACAACGTATCCTACGTAGTGTGAATAATGTGAATCAAGAGTTTCATCAACACATCTATGTACATGAGTCATGATATTTTTTATAATATTATTAATTTTTAAGGGATATTACACATGCTTTGGGATAATAATATCTAATGACATGAAAAAATAACGAATTTACATTAGAATGGTTCTCTTTATAACATCCCTTCATTAATATTGAAAAGTGATAACTTTATTACATGATGTTTCATCATCTTATGAGCAATCTCACATGATATTTGAAAAACTATGTGTCCTATTATAGTTCACCTTCCTACCAGTAGGATAAATATTTATGGGATACTGTCATAATATATCAAGGTTCTCATCATAGTGTGGAAATTGTATAACCTATTTTGATATAATGGATACCACAATCCATTATCACATTAAATTCATACACAACAACAATAAATATGTCCAATGATATATTTAATATCAACTTCTTTGAATATGTCTAGTAATGTAAAGTATAAACCCATTAGTTATCAGACACTAACTCTAACAATATCCCAATTTTCCTTAATCATTCTACTAACAACATTTAGTCTACAAGCTCTCGAATAAAGATCATTTTCAGCTAACATAATGGGGTTTTAAGGGATCCATCATGTTATGTTATATGGAAATTATTCTCAGTATAGCTTCACCTCTTTGAAAAAAATACCTCAAGATATGATACTTTCATATTATATGATTTGTCTACTGATGTAACCTTATTCCATTAGATAGATCCAATGTTAGAGTATTATCATAGTAAACCATTCTAGTTTATTTAATTATAGTCATCATATTTAGATCTTAGATAAAATTTTAAATCCATACTACATCTTCATTTTTACGAGAATCATTCCACTAGAGAATTGAAGACCGGTGGTTTCTTTGAGCTCTTCCAAATCATTAATCCTCTATTGAAAGTGAATATATATACCCTAAATATGAATTCATATTATCTTGATCTATTTTAAAACTATTTTTTACACATCCTCAGATGACTATCTCCTTATCTCCTATATATACAAAGAATATATACTTTGTTCACCATAGAAAAATAAGGTTATTTTAACTATCATCAGATAGTGGTCTCCTGGATCTACTGAATATCTTCATATTGGAAATAGGGAATTATAAACATCTAGCTTGGTCCATAACATGACATACATGATAGAACTAATTAATGATGTACATATAGTCCTTTCATTTATCTATCTCACCTCATGTGTTTGAGGATACATTTTATTGGAAAGATGAATACAATGTGACATAGGTAATAATCCCATCTTTGATTGTTTCAAATTAAATATCCTTAATATATTATCAATGTATGTACCCAAACCTAGACTGAGTACTCTCCTAGATCTAACATGATTTATATTGACCACAAGAAAATATGTTGTTTCAGCTAAGTCTTTAATAGAGACACATGTATTTAACCATATCTTAATAGTCTATAATACCAGTTTCTCATTTCAAATAATTAAAATATCATCAAAATATATTATTAGTTAAATTATTGCACTCCTACTAAATCGTTTTTGGAAAAAATACTCATATTCATTTCTTAAAAAACCAAATTCTATTATGGCTTCATCACAGTGAATGTTCCATGAACAAAATGTTTTCCTCAATCTATAAATGGATCTCTACAACATATATATTTAAAAACCATTTAATAGAGTCTAAAAACATTATGGTTGTGTCCTATAAACATCTTCATGAAGGTTCCCAGTAAGTAATGATGTTTTAACATCAATATATCAAATATAATAGTAATGGTATGCTGCTATGTAAAATAAAATTCTGGTGGATTTAAGCATATATAGTTGTAAAAATCATTCATCTTAGTCAATGATCTGAAATTTCTTGTACCCTTTTGAAACTATATTTTCTTCATAAATATTAAATTGACTATATATGTCTAGTTTCTTACTAAATAACCATTTATAACCAATGATATTTACATTAATGAGAGGATCCACCAAAATAAATACTTGGTTTTGGTACATGGAATCTATTTCAAAAGTTATTTCTTATTTTGATTTAGCGCTATTTGTACCACTTACAAATTCCTTTTAGGTTAGAGGGTCCTTATAATCAACTAATGAGGAGTCAAAATAATCTGCAACTAGAAAAAATTATCTCTTTTGTTATCTAATCTCACTTGTACACTTATGTAGTACTCATGTCTCTTATATAGATTATTCCATGTGTATTTATGGAAATTATTTCTGCAACAACTCTTGTGTATCATGATCCTGTATATCATCAAATTCTACTCGCTCCCACTATCCATTTAAGATATGTGCTCCCTCTGAAGGAATAGGAAATTTCTTTCCACTATTAAAATTTTATCTTATGATTCATATAGGTAACAAACCCTTGTTTCCTTGAATTATCCAATGAAGATACACTATACTCCTCAAGGTGAATGTTTATTTCCTAAAGAGGCCTTAACAAATGCTCTGCATCCCCAAACATGTATGTTTCAAAACCTAGGTTTATTTCCACTAAATAATTTTTATTACATTCATTCCTACACTTTAGTTGTTACTTGGTTTAGTATGTGAATTACTTTTTATATTTCATATACCCTAAAAGGATTGAGGTGGATTTTTTAACTAAACATTGACTTCACGATGTATAACAAGGAGTGGTTCATCCTTTAACTTGAACCATACCAATAGTGTGTATAATGTGGAGTGATTTGAAATAAAATACCATACATTATAAAATATTTAATGAATTATTTATTATGATATTCTATAACATAGTCTGAGAATAGTTTCTTAATCTTATTACAAATATGGTTCTCAACCAAATTCTTCAATTCTATGAATTTATCAAAGGATTATAACTTATACCGCATTAATTAAAAATATACAGAATAATAATATCATCTGGAAAAGTTATGAAGTATAAGTACCCAAACCTTGTTTTAACTAGAAATGGTCTACAAACATCTGTGTGAACTAGATCTAGAAGATCTATAGACCTTCAAATTTTTCCTTTGACTGTAGACTTTTTCATTTTACATGGTAAATGTTTTAGAAAAATACAAAGTGGTATTCGTTAAAATAAATATATATAACCATATTAATGTATCTTAGATAATCATTTATCATTTAAAAAACCTATGTAGTGATTCCATAGTTGGGTATGGTATGATTGATGTGATCAAGATTCATTATCTATTTCACACATGTGGTTCTTATAATCCAATATATAAAAACCATTATGTAAATGTTCCTTATGATAATATATGATTTTTTATAAAAGGAAAAAATTTCATTTTTGTAATTGAAAATAAATCCTTCCATATCTAATTTAGCTATATAAATAATGTTTTTTTGTCATTCATATCACATAGTATTTGTTATGAAGAACAAAGATCATTTCATCAACAATGTGAAGTGATAGTCAACAATGTATAGTGCTACCAACTTGACTCCATTTCCACCTACAGATCCACCTCACCCCACAAAACTCTTGAAAATATTCTAAACTCCTACATTAGTTTACAAATATGAGAACCTCATGGGAAATTCAATACCCATTTCATATAAATTTAAAGGTTTCCCTAATTAATGAACATACCCAATGTATCACGACACTTTCTTCCCATTTTTCTGGTTTTCTTCAAAGGGCCCTTCATTCCATAGCAGTAATAGACAACATCTTGATTCCACACTTCACTTTTATACTTCTTTATAATGTAAAGGTGGTACATATAAGCCTTATAATTTAACTTAATCTTGGTTTTATTTTTCTTTCCATTCCTTTTATTCACCATAAGGATAAATGGATTTTTAGGCTTCATTTCTTTATCAGTCTGGTGAATTGTGGTGAGTAGATCAAGGAGTGATTTCCCTATATTGATTATGTTAAAATTCACAATAATGTTAGAGAAGATATTATGAAGTGACATGTTCATGAGATCGATCCACAATTCATCATGTAGATTAAACACTATAATTTATAGATGCTTGAAGTGGCTAATAAATTTTACTATATGAGTTCTATCTTGTGTTCCTTTTCTAAGAATTCACCTAAATTGTAGCCTTAAGGATACCAAAAAATTATTTTCTTTATCTCTCTAGATAAAGTTCATGGAGGCGATCAAGCATTTCATATGAATTTATGGCCTCTCATTATTTTTGAAGTTTACTAAAAATAAATGATAGAATTAAACACAGGTCATCTACTGCATTATTCAAGTGTTAATCAAAGATATGTAACTCTTCCTCAATCTCATCCATAGTGGGAGGATCAATAACTAGGGACTCTATCTCATATAACTTCAGTTTCTAGCATAACACCGTGCAAAAGCATCTGTACCATTCCTTTGAGTTTCTATTGGTAAGGATCTTGTATTTATTCAAGAGAGTACATAGGGATAGTTTTATGGATGTTGAAATCTTTATTTGATTCTAAAATAATTTAGAGTATATTATTTTTACTTTATATGATTACCAAAAGTGAGTTGAAATAAATTAAGTTATATGTATCTAACAATTTTATCAAGTCCCAACATACTTTACCATTAGATTTGGAATGTTTAGTTTCTTAGATATTTTAGTGGTAAAGAACTATCTTCCCCTTATCATAAACCATGGAAGGGATTGGTTAATAATTCAAATGTATTTAGGTAGTTGTGTATTTTCCAAAATTGAGCTTGAAAATCGTTAATCTTTTGAGTGGAGTCCCTAATCCTTAAACCCTTTCTCGGGTTTCCTCAACAGTTGACACCAAGTTATATGAAGTCTATAAAGGGATACTTCTCTAAATGTAAAATGGATAAGTCAAACCAGAACCTTTATAAGATCTCCAAGATAAATGTTAGTGTCCCAATGAGGGTTGGAACAACACCTGGTTCTAGGGTTTCATTCATAATCAAGTGATGGAAGTCCAACTCTATCTGAATATTTAGTTGATGTTTATTATTTACTTTGAATGAAATTTTATTATTTTATCATTTAAATGTATTATTAATATTAAGTGTATTATAATTTAATGTGTAACCATGTTGTGATAAATATTTTTAAATTTTCTAATTAGATTAATTTTATCTTTTCATGTTTGTCTATTTATTATGTGATTATGGTCCAGAAAAAAACCATGCATAAGTCAAAAATACAATATATAAATAAATGATGTGATCATGAGATTAACTAATGGCTATTTTCTTAATAGAAAATTAATCAACCGATGACACTAGTAGAAAAACCATTATTCCAATCTTGGAATGACTTAGAGTATTCCATCAATACACATATGTATTGCCTATGTTTATTTTATATCAGTTTCATCTTGAACCACCTCTTCCTTGGATCCACCTTGAACCGACTCCATATACCTTAAGATACAATTTTTATTATATTTGTTTTATTAATCACATAAAAATGAGGGGAACTAATGTATTAGTAAAAGGGAATTACATAAACCAACCTTAGATAATCATGTCCAACATAATGAAGGAGGGAGGGATGACACACATACCCTCATATTTAATTTAAAAATAAATAATCAAAAAACATTGAAATAAAATTAAATTAAATAAAACCAAGAAATAAATCAGTATATTTGATGATCACATTCAGTTATACACATGTAACAAATACATATTTAAAATAATTAGTTAGTATTTATTTCAATTTATTCTTTGATGAAATAAAATGACCATAAATTAATCCGAGTAAATATATTATTAATTAATTATTTTATGTTACCTTTTTCATATAATCATCATGTAGATTCTCATATGTTTAATTTTAAATAAAATAAAATATTTTATTTTATAAAATATTTTATATAATAGTACACAAAATTTTAATTGGATGAAACCCGGTGAGTACCTATATGACCTACAAAACATAGTCCTTATTGTATATAATTAAATCACACACAATATTATATACACAACATGTGTAGTAATTTAATGATAGGTATTATCAAATTAATGTCAAATTGAACACAAAAAAATTACAATGATTATATAATTTAATGAATGTTGATTATTTAGTATGCAATGACTATACATTAATTTTAGTTTTGAATATTACATAGAATTAATTAAGCATTTAATATAATATAATACATAATTATTAGGTAGTATTATCAAATTAATGACTCACAAAACTCAATAAGATGAGGTTTAATGTAGTAATTAATTAAATTTAATATTTCTATGAAAAAAGTAAAGTATATGATGTGTGTATGCTGGACACATGATGTATAACAGTCTTCTTTGGATGTCTTCAGTACATTTCAAGGGTCTTGAAAAGTAGTTATGATGGACATTTATGAAGTAAATTATGTATAGGAAGGATACATAATTTATATTTTAATTTTTATATCTAAAAACTTGTTTTTTTCATTTATTAATTACATATGGTGCATTAATTACAAGATTCACATTTACCCTGTGTTTTTTCTCCTCAAGAATAGATGGAATACTTGAAATGTAAGAAATTTACATGGCGTGTAGTCTAGAAAAAACATTTTCCACCCTGGATAGTATATTTTATGTGAATTTAATTCATGTTTCATGTTTTCATTACAAGATGACCGAGAGTCTACGCGATTGTCCTGGTGAAATAATAAAGTGAACACGGTGTGTCATCGAGGATTGCACATCGTGTAACCCTGTGTTATCTGGATTGAGTTTGTGGAAACTACCGATGGGTTCTTTAGATATATTCTTGATTAATTATTAATTAATCTGATCTATGGGAGAATTATATGAAGAGTTGGAATATGTGATCTTGATAATAGATTAAGATTGAATTAAAACATTAAATGAAATTTAATTTTCTAATGTGTAATGGTTAAAAATCAAATAATTAATTATAAATTTGAATGTGACCACTCTTATTCCACTTGATGGTTCTAGGAAAAGTGGTAGGGATTATTAGGTCCATGTCTAGCTCATCAATTTTCAGATTCAATGAATTTTACACGATGTATAAGACATGGAATCCATGACTAATGAATTTTTTGGTAAAACATGATTGGAATGCTAGATACAAGATGATTGTTCATGTTAAATTTATAAATAATTTAATTATATATAAATAAAATTTTCCTTAGTATTTATATTTTTCTTCAATGAATACATTGATCATCTGAAAACCTTTGAGTCTACCATTATAGCATTTGCAGGATCAGAGTGTAAATTCTCTTTAGTAGTGATCCACATATCCTCCATTGATCTCTAAACAATGTTAATGGATTTTTAGTTTCTACCATATATTGGATAGATCATGTTGTGGTGTTTACCTTGATCACTATGACAATTAGTTTGGGCTTAAAGAATAGTTGTTTCACTCTATTTCTTGAGAAAATGGAGGAGTTAGGAAAATTTCTCCTGATGGTGTGAAGAGAATTCTTCATTCTTGAGAGGGAGAGAACTCTAGATTTTTTTGTGTATAATGATTATCCAATTTGATGATCCTTGTAATTATATACATATCAGTATATTTATAGAATAATGGGTAAGGATTAAATATTATTTAATTATATATAGACCCATAATATTATATTAATCTCATAAAGGACCCCATTCTATGTAATAATAAATTTACTATTATTTTCTTATGGTGTCAGATTACAGGCACAATGTTAAATATCATTTTACCAAATTGTATATCAATATTCATCAACGTGACTTGTATTGGTCTAGTCATCATCCTAAACATTTATAAAATACCAAAATAAATATTAATTAATTAATTATTCATTTAACAAAAAACAAAAAACATATTATATAGTCATGTCATTAAATAATTACCATGTGAAAAATATTAGATTATTTATATGATCAATAAATCATAAATGAAATTTTTCATTGGGATTGAGAATAATATTTATTCTAATAATTAAATTAAAATAAAATTTAATTATGATCAACATAAATAATTAGTGTGTGACCCTCTATGTTTCTTCCTCATTGGAAATATGATATCTTTCTTAAATTCAATAATTATTATCTAGAAATTGTTTAAGAAAACTAAAAGTAAGAAGTTTATGTCACAAAATTGACAACCATATACATACACAAACTACGCTATATAATCCCTTTGTCTTAATATCTCATCAAGCTAGTAGCATATTTTTACCATCAACCTTAATGCTTGATATAACTTTTATTATTATCTATAATGTACTTGTCTATATAACCATGTCCATGGAAGTTATTTTTATGGTTCTATTCTAATCAAATGTATGGTATATTAAATTTAATAAATTAAAGGGAAACATACTTCCTCAACATATTCATTAATAACATACCAATCATGACTTACCCAATGTACCCCATATAGAATAAACATAGTGTGTCGGGGGTTTCACCAATACATATTAGTTGGTGATTCACAATATGTATTAATAATAATATTAAATTATAAGTTCTATTACACACAATTTCAGATTATAATATTCAATGAAACACAAACATACAAAACACCTATTGGAGGGTATGTCATCATAATATCCCATCATAGAGATTACCAAGTGAAATTTTCATGAGAGGAAGCCTCATCCTCTTATGACCACTCAGACCTAATAGTCAACAAATTATATGTTCCTTTATAGTTAATAAACCTAACCATATTATAGATATTTATGACATATAATCATTGAATCTCAAGATTCTCATCACAGTGGGGAATAACTATGATAAATTTTTTTAGGAATAATTTGGTATAGATACATTGAGAGGGGGGAGTAAATCAATATAGGATGACTCTTTCTAACATTAAAATATTTATCCCTTTTTATACCTCTATCACTTATTTATTGAATGTTTATCCTTTCTCATTACCTATAATTAGAAATAATTCACATAAAATAATAAATCACAAAAAATTTGGGATTTTTAACTAGGTTTTCCCCTATTGTTGATAAATATATCCTTGGTGTATGGTGGTTATTATCCCACCTACAAACATCATCCCATTTATTATCAAGAAAATCATGATCAAGGGGATATCCTTGAAATCACTTTCCTAAAACCAACTAGGTACAAATAAAGCTACAATATTAAATAAAAAATGTTGTATTTCATCTTTCTTCACTTGAATTGTTAGAAATATAGAAAAAATATTATTTTATAGACACTAATTACTCTGATTAACTACCTCTAAAAGTAGAAATGAAATAGATAATTTTGGTCCAAGTGAGTAACTCAAGCGGGGTGGGGGTTGATGATTGAGTACCCAATAAAATATATGTATTAAAATAGGTTTAAATAAAACCGCCTAATTAATTAAAACAACCATGATAATAAAAATATTAGATCGATATAAGTTCTAATCTTCTAAAAAATTTCTCAATGACTAATTAGGTCTGAGTTAAAATAATTATGAAAAGTTCTTTTACATTTGAAATCTATTTACTTATTCAAAACCATATATAACAACAAATTATGACTAAATATAAGAGTATTAGTTCTTTTATTGTTTAAATATAATTCAGTTTAAATAAAATAAATAAATAAACCAAACAAAATGTAAAATGGAATAAATAAAAGAGGATTAATTTTAAGTCAAGACATAATCCTCTCCACTTGGAAATCACCTACTACCAAGAATATTATATAAAATAATCAATGATCTAATACTTGGAATGAGTATACAATAGAAAATACATCTATTCCATACATATACCACTTCCACAAAACCATGTGAATAAAAAACACAGGCCACATATGCACCTCTTCTATAACGCATAGGAAAATAAGTGTAAATAATGTTTGAGAAGATATTGAGTATATTCTAGTTATATCTCATGAGATAATGTGTGTGTTAAAAATACAAAGTAAACATACAGTACTCATAATGTAAATAAAATAAACAGAAAGAGAAAATATGGGTGTAGAAAATATGATGTTTCTCTTTATGATATGCTATGAAGCTCATAACTCTTTGAGTGTAGCTTGAACAAGAGCTCAAGTTGAGTTTTTTAAAACTATAGTAGAACAGAGTGTCATACACTCTTTCTTATTCTGACTGTGGGAAGAAACATGATTATTTTTTTACTTTAATCTTCTATAGTTGTGTGTAGGATGATGCAGCATGTAAGATATCATTATGTAGAACTCTTTTGGTTCCAGCAATATAGTTTTGCTCACTTTTTATGTGTCTGTATATCTCACTCTTTGTATCTATTTATGTCTGTTTTTCCATTTCTATTAGCTCTCTAAATATCTATGCATGATGAATTATGATACCTCACTTATTAAAAGTATGCAAATAAAATCATCCGGATCCTATGATCCTTGTATTGGACACATGACACAGAATTTAATTCCTCTTTTTAAAACATTTACGAGAAATCATTAAAATAAGTGAAAACATTATATTTTATAATATAACCATTAGGATTATTTAATACAAAATAAAAAAAAAATTAGCGATGAGTCATTTGAATTGGTGAGAAAATCTTTGGCGATGACTTTGGTTTGTGGTGAGTGAGGATAACATTGAATCATCTCGATGGTAAGTCATTCGGACTCTTATCTAAATTTACATTATGTAGGTATGTCATCTTCAATGGTTACTCATGTCTGGAGGTAGAACTTTATGACACTTAACCAAATTTTTGGAGGTTATCTATGAAGGTTGTTTTCTTCCATAAGTTTCTAATTTTTTGGTCCAAGGAAGAGTCATCATCAGACAGAGAGTGTTTCCCATAATTTATCAAGTTTCTATTCCAATAATGACACATAGATGATAGTACATGTTTCCACTAATTTTTCAAATTTTTGTTCTATCAGTGACCTCAACAATGAGTCATGTCTGATGGTGAGTCATCATTAGTGGTGAATCATATTCAACAGTGATCCATACTTATCCAAACTTCTCCAATATTTCTTATAATGTAAAATGATACCATAAACCATAAAACTTGTTAATATTATAAAAGTCATGATTTTTTTATCCTAAAAACATAAGTTCAAACAATATCCCCATTTTTTATGATTTGAAATCATAAACTTTTATAAACCATGGAATCAAAAGTAAATTAGACACATAGTGTATCAAAGGAAATGTATCAAAGGAAATTAGACATTAAATAGAAAGAAACAAATATTAGTACGATATCAAAGAAAAACTGATATCAAATGAATATGACCAGATAAAATATATAATAATAAATTCCCAATATCCTTCTCCCCCTTTAGGATTATAAAAAATTATAAACAAAATAATAAATGAAAAAGAATAGAATATTAATAAGATAATTCCCATTAAGAAATTAAATGGAAGTAGAACAAAAAAGTTGATAAAAAAATTATATAAAAACATCCCTTTTAATGACTAAAAGTAAAAATTCAATGATTCTCAAGATACATGGAAGGAATCAAATGTTCTTTATACTTCACTTTGTCCAAATAAGAAGGATCATCAGGTGAGGCTGAAGGAACTCGATGTATAATAGAAGAAACATCAATGAGATAAGGATTCTATATAATGATAATTTCTTTTAGGCACTGAACAAATTCTCTAGGAAAGAGAGAGAAAGTATTGAAATGAGATGTAAATGGTGCATTAGGGTCTCTAGTGATACCAAATCTAAATAATTATGGATCAATAACTCGAGGTGTCAGATGAGTTGTAACTCGTATAACACCCCAATCCACCATTATAGTTACAGAAACATAATGAAAAGGCTTCACAAGATTAATGAATTCCCTGATTATATTTTCTACACATTCCATAGCACTGAAAAAATCATTTTTATCTTCCATAAAAATATTTAGCACTTGGATCTTCAACTTTAACGGATTCACTTTCTCTTTCAACTCTTGAGTAACTGGATGCATTCTCATATTTTCATCCCTGAACATGAAATAAGAATTTTACTTATGATAAATATAATTCCTTAATAGATAATAATTTATAGTCTTGGTGGTGGTTTCTATTCCAAAATTCATTTAATTAATGTATTATCTAATAAAAAATGGGAATTATCATTGTTATGCATGAATGACCTAAAATTTTTATAACATATGGAAGGTTCACCAGTTGATGTAGCACAAATCGCTTCTCACACAACAGATCTGATCATGTCAACATCAATAGAAGGGTGATGATTATGATCACTTGATGAAGAACCAACAGAAGTAATATTATCTATCCTCTCTATAAAATTATCTAGGGAATCTATGAAATAAGTCCTAATTTTATATACTATGTCTGACATATCTTCCATTAAATTTCCTAATATTCTTTTTTCCACCTCCACATTACAAATGTGAAGAATCATCATGGGGTGGATGTGATGAAACACAAGCCCCAAAATATTTTTTTCATCCTTCTTATGAATCTTGGTAACCAAAGGAGGTTGATCTTTAAATATTTACCAAAATCAAAAAGAAGATTTTATCTGAAAGAATCAAGATCATCCTTGATGACCACATCCACAAGCACTAAAGGCATGACATGGATAGGTAAGGGTACAACAGGCTCAGACTTGGTAGTCACACAACAAAATATCTACAACTGACTTGTAGTATTAATTTAATCTACTAATGATGTATAATGATCTCTTTCGTATAAAATATTAGGTCCACTATTCTTTGGTGGACACCCATTCTCATCTGAATCTGATTAATCCAGACCAAGTATGACATACCCATGGAACTATACTTATTCCTATAGAAATGGATCCATTAATCTAATAGAAGACTTACCAAAAGTCTCAAAAATTATAGTCTCTATAGATGTTGACGTAATAATGGAATATACAACACTCATTGACGTATAAAATATCTACTTTGAAATTTCCTTTTCAACATTAACAAGCTCAACTACTATATAATCATCCACTGACTATTCAACAACAGTACTCTCATTAACTATTTATACATCATCTGTAAGAATAGAATGATCTCCATCAACAACAAAATCAATAAGATGGTTCTATATACATAGGTATTTCTCCCCCTAAACAAATTCTTCATTCTCATCTCTGGGAGTTCTATCAATATCTTCTACTACGCTTTGTCTATATATAGATCATGAACCAGATAAATGTGGAGAAGAGATGAGTGCTTGAGTTATCATAGAAACCCCAGTACTAACTCATGCACTATGACCATCAGAACCTATTTCACCATCACTTCCATCTCTATATAGATCTTAATTTTCACCATAATTAACATATTATCCTTTTATTTCTTCTAAATCTTCTTCATCCTCCTCACCATTTTCATCACATCCATTCTCTTCAGAGTATTTTTAATAATTCATGATATTTTCTTCACTACAGTTATTTTTTCATACTCCTCATTTACTTATTTTAAAATATTCTCTTTAATAAAAATATACCAACGTGGACTATGAACACCAAATGATATACCAAGGGATCTATAAGGTAAATTTGGGTCACTAACATCATCCATAAAAAATTATTTTTCCATATCACTAGAGGCATCGACCTCCTCTTCTTCTTTAGTAGAACTCTCAAAAACTTCATCAGGCTCCAATCTATGGTCTTCAAGATCCTTTGGTCTAGAAGGATGGTCAATTATATTGAAATAATCAGGTATAATTTCACTATCATCCACCCATTTCTTCATACAAGTATTCTAACTAATATTCACCCTTTTATAAATTATCCTTGTGATATTGAAATCTCCACAGTCTACTAATGATTCTTTATCTTCATAAACTAGACCTTTTTCTTCTAGAATATCCAAAATAAACTATGGGTATATTAAGTAATTTTATCTATAATAAGGCTTGCATATCTACATCATGTGAAGCATTAGGTATCTACACATGTTAATCTTCTCTCTAATTTTCATAAGACATAGAAGATAAACATCCAAATACCTCATTGTAGAAAATTTACCTTTTCTTGGACACAACATATGTTGAATAAATTTTAAAATAAATCTATATTCACCATCAATTTTAGAGGAAATTGGTCTTCTAACTATCCCATCACTAGTTAATCAGCCAAAGAATATTCATAAAAAAGTATCACTACCATCCACAATGGTTCCTTGGTAATAATCTTTAAATCCTTTCTGAGGAAATCATAAAAATATAGCTCACTACCTTGAATAAAAGACAACATTATGATCATTGATTATTCATCTTACCCAATATTCATTTTCCACAAAATTGTTCTCAACAATGTGATAAAACTCATGCACCAACCTATGATAGAAGGACATTGGTTTAGACAAAAACCACTATACCCATAATTTGTCTTGTAAAAATCTAATCACTAAAGACTTTCAGGAAAGAAACCATATGGTATAATCTTCCTTTTTAGGAACAACTATATGCTTAATAAGATTAGGCTTCACTATCTCAAAAACAACCATGTGGCTCGATTCACATTTCTACCTAATAATAGTATGCGACTCATCAAGATAAGACTATAAATATCTCTTCATTCTAACCATAATGGTTAGCTCTGTTGGTTTGGGTGATGATAAAGGAAGGTTGACGGTCATGAGAAATGGGTAGAAATAGGTCTTGAGAGATTGGAGCGAGGGGGGTGAGTGTTGAAATTACACGAGTTCTAATTTTATATCATTTATGGAAATAGAAAGTTAAAAATAAAAAATTGGAATAAAATTTTAATTTAGTAAATAAATAAATAAAATAAATGAATTATTGGTAAAACTTAAACAACAACAGTGTATTGAACACAAAAAATGAAAAATTAACATTGGAAAAATGTTTCCAATGGTTAGTAAAAACACAATGTCGAGTAAAACTCAACAATTTGTAAAACTCAAAGGCAGTTAAAACTGAATGGTGGTTAAAACCCAATGGCAAGTAAACTCATTAGTGGGTAAACTCAATGGGGGGTAAACTCAACACAAAGTAAACCCAATAGTGGGTAAACTAAATCGTGGGTTAACAAAATAGTGGGTATACTCAATGGTGAGTAATCTCAATGGTGATTCCTAGAAAATTAAGCTTAACCAAAATTAATCATGCCTATTTCATGTTTTATATAGTTCATTATCTCAGATTTCAAAGTCTTAGTGACAATGTTGGCAAGATAATGCTCAATACCAATGTATTCAAGGGTAATATCACCCTTTTGAAGAAAATATATCAAAAAGTGATCTATTACATCAATCTGTTTTCTTATATAGTAATATATATGGTTTTTATAAAAAATCACACATGAGCTATCCCTATTTATAGGGAAATGTCATAATTCATATCCATATCGCAAAAAGAATAAGTTTCAACCACAAAATTTGGGCATAGTAGCTACCTATAGCTGTAAAATTATGTAAAATTATTGTTCTATTGGTTAGAACTGTCCTAAATTGGCAATATACTTGAGGTATTTAAAAATAATTTTTATAGAAACTAAGAATTACCCTTTTTGATTTTCTTGAAAATGAGAACATATACACACACTAAACATTATATTAGGTCGGATAGTACTTATGTAGAGAAGAATTTCTATCATACTTATGTAACTATTTTGATCCACTGATTTCCCATCTTCATCAAGATCCAAATTATAGGTAGTACACATTGGATTATTACTACTCTTAGTGTTATCCAAACCAAAATGTTTCAAAATGCCTTTAATATATTTAATTTGATTTAAAATAATTATTTCATTATCTAGAAAAGTATGAAAACCGTGAAATAATTTTTGTTCACCATTTAAACTCATTTCAAATTCATTTTTCATTTTTTTCGAAAATTTAGTACTTAAATAATATTTAGAAGATTCAAAAATGATATCATCTACAAGTATTTAAACTAATAAAACATCTTTTTAAATTATTTTTATAAAAATGGTAATGTCATTTATACCTTTTAAAAATAATAATGAAATAATAAAAGAGCTAATCTTATCATACCAAGCTCTTGTAGATTGGTTTAAACAATACAATGATTTTTTTTAATATAAAACATGATTTAAAAAATTATGATTTTGGAATCTAGGGATTGTTCATAAAAAATCCTCAACTATATACTCATAAAATATTTATCTTTTGACATCCATTTGATATAGTTTTAAATCTAGATGTGTTGTATAAGCAAGAGATATTCTAATGGATCATTGTTATGCTACTGGTGCAAAGGTAACATCATAGTCTATACCCTCTTCTTGACTATACCCTTGTGGAAAAAGTCTAGCCAAATTGTTTACTATAGTTCTAGATTCATCAACCTTGTCTCTAAAAATTTACTTAGTTCATATAGTAAATGTTTCTTTGGGTCTATCAATATGTTCCCAAACATTATTTATATCAAATTTATTTAGTTCTTCTTTCATGATTATCAATTAAAAATCATCATTAATTACATCATTGATGTTATTAGGTTAATGTTGGGATAATAAATATTAACGTTAAACCCAGATTATTAGAGAATATACAGTTTTTACCTCTATCTAAGTCTCTAAAAACAATATGCATACTATTTAAGAGTCCTAAAAGCTCTATAAAAAGATGTTTTGGTCACTTTAGAGTCTACTATAGGTTCAGGTTCCGACTCTTGATGTTCCTATGAACTAAATGATTTTTCTTCTTACATCATATAGAATCAAAAGGTTTAGAATTTAAGTTCACAATAGATAAATCCTACTCAATAATTTCTATAGGAGTATTAGCATCATGTGGACATATGTCAACAAATTTCACACGAACAGATTCTTCCACAGTCTTGGTAATTTTTTTTTAAAAACTCAATAATAATTTTTGGAGGTTGAATAACAAAGAAAAATTATTTCATTTCTTTTGGAGGAAAACATGTCATGATTATCCTTTGTATTAAGAATAAATAATTTTTATCCAAAAAATATAATTTAATTAACCTTAGGATTTCTACTATTCCAAAGTTCATAAGGGGTTCTCTTTAATAGAGGCCTAATTAAAATATATTATTTATATAGAAAAATGTATTCACAACCTCTTCCCAAAAGAAGATATGTAAGTCATATTCATTAATCATATCATGGTTTATCTCTTGAAGTGTTCTATTACTTATTTAAATAGCTCCATTCTACTAAGGGTTCCTAGGATAAGAAAATTTTTGTCTATATCCATTTTTTGAAAAAAAAGGATTAAAAGTATTTATTTTCACACTCACATCAAAGGTAATTTATTATGTTTTAAATTCTAAGTCTACATAGGTTTTCAACAGATTTATCATACTTGGTAAAATTAGAGAAACCGTAACTTTTTTGAGATAAAATTAATACCCAAGTGTATCTAGAAACTATCATCTAAAAGTACCTAGACACAGTTCTTCCCATTTAAACTAGAAACTATAGATGGTATAAACAAGTCCATGTGAACAAACTCAAGAGGTTTAGAAGTTGAAACTAATTTCCTTGATTTAAAATATATCTTGTGTTGTTTGCCTTTTTGACACTGGTTATTGAATTTATCATTTAGGAATTCAATTTTGGATAGATCCCTAACTAACCCTTTCCTAGTAATATTTTTAAGTTATTTAATGTTACAATGGACTAGTATCCTATTCCAAATCTTTTATTATCTATGTAAAGACCTAGAAATTTCATGGAATATTTTTTAATTTCTTGGGAATTTTACGTGTATGTAGTTTTTGACGATACCAGATTCTGAGGCACAGTGTGCCCGAAAACAATTTCTGATGTTTTTTTGGGTTTGTTTAGTAAACATACAAGTGGGATTTAATATCTTTTGAACCCATGCTTGGATTTGAGATCTAAGTGCACCACTGAACTCACAGCGCCGATATTCACTTAAAGAGTCCTTTACCACAATTGCGTTTTATCGAATTTTGAAGTTAATTTTTGGGGATTCTAAATAAAATAAAATAAAAATCTGTGTACATATTTTTATTTTGTTGGTGGTTAAAGCCACCAAGTGTAGGTTAGAGGTGGTGCCCACAACACCCTAACCTCCCGTGGGAGGATATAACTAGGTGGGTTCCACTCTAGTTTGAACCCCCTTTAACCCCCATGTAACTTTCATTTAATTTTAGGAAGTCTATTAAACTTTCCTTGAAATTAATAAATCCAAATCTCCTGATTTAATTTTGAACCTTCCACCTTCTATCATTAAAGTGCCAACACCCATTAATTAATTAATTGAGCTCTAACAATTAATTCATTTATTTGTAGATATTTTAATTCATTTGAATTCCATTTGGAATGCATGGCATGAAACAAATAATAGGGAGCCTATTATTTTTGTTTTTGTGGACACATAACAGCTTTGGGAGAACTCTTGTAGAAACAAATTCTTCCATGAAGAACGCCTCTCCCATCCAATGAAGAATGTGAAGAACACCGACGCCATACTCCAATCTTCGAATTCTTCCTTAGACATCTTCTTCCTTCTCCTACCAGAAAAAAGGAGGGAGCACCATCCTTAAAACAACGCCGACGACGCCGTCCTCCGTTACCTTCTTTCCCAATGTTGACGAAGTGATTCCCGTCTTCCACAACTCCATCGTTGATCAATGAAATCAAGGTACGGGTGTGTTTTGATTTGAGAAATGCTGTTTCTTCCTTCCATGTTTGTTTCTCTTGACCTGCTTGCTACCAAACTAAGATGGAAGGAACAGGCCAACCAAACACATCCTGATCCCTCCGCCGTTTTTGTTAATGTTTGGTGTGTTCTTCATGTTCTTCATGGGTTATGAACATCAGATCATTGTGAGTCTGTTTTGCAATGCAACGATCCATAATTGAATACCCAACATCACAAAGACCTAGCGGAGGTGGGATGACGAAAGCAGGTGACAGATCAAACCAGAATGGGAAGGACCATCCCACGACCATTCTTCGAGCGGGTGAATCAAATCATGTTTTTGGAGATGATCGAAGGAACAAAAAAACCAAAGATGATTACAAGACAACAAGGCGACCTAGTGTTCGAAGATTCATGAAAAATGGACCGTGCAAATGAAGAATGGATTTCACGAGAGGCGTACTAGCCAGAGGTGTCATTTCTGGAAAATTCCAAAATACGCAGCGTGTACTTCTACCGAACAAGACTTATAGTGTGGGCATATGGCGGCTTGAGATTCAGGTGTTAGAAAAGTAACATGTGGTGTGTGACCTCGGTCACACAAATTGCATTCTCTATGAAGAATGGAAGAAGTAGCTTCATGAGGTTTGGAGTGTATTCTGGGAAAATACACTGACATGGGCAGAATTACACAGCCAAAAGGCACATCTTGTATTATCTACGCAGAATTGAAGAAGCATCTTCACGAGACTCAGCGTGTATCCCAGGGATACACGGACATAGGGTGGAGTACACGAGCATCTACTCCACCACACAACCATACATGGCCAGTGGCACGAGCTATTTTGTGTACCAGTTACATGGGTTCGAAAACACGGGTTGATGCTGTGTACAGACACATGGCCAGCGTACATGGAGCCGACCCCAGATACTTGGAAATAGTGTGTAACCATACCACACGTCATGGACATACGTTTCTACATGACCATCCCTTCAACATGGGTTATTGTACACGGGCAGTACCCAAGTTCTGAAGACACGGTGTGTAACCATACCAACACGCAGGGTACTCTTTTGGAAAATAGATTAGTTATCTCTTCTATGTGTCTTAGACACATATTGCTTGTATTTTACTTCTATGACGTGGTGGATCTCTGAGATACTTCTTCCTGAGACTTGGTGGCAGTTGACGTGTCAACACTTTGCTTGAGGAGCGGACCCTCCCGGAATCGAGCGTTCTTTGTGCGGGAACCCTAGGGAAGGTTGCGACGATACTGTAACAGGATCCTTTGTTGGTTTGACAGTGATGAATTCTGTATCATAATCCTCCATGGCTTCAACAATGATGAATTTTGTACCAGAATCCTCCATGGGGTTGATAGTTCTGACTTTTTTTCTTGGATCCTGTGTGGGTCCAACAGAATATCTGATCTTGTATCCTGTGTGGGTCTGACTGCTTAGCTGGTCATGTATCCTATGTGGTTCTGACATCTTAGATAAATAAGTGACTATATCTAATCATCTCTGTCACTCTACACAAGATGTATACCTATGTGAGCTAAGTCTTGTCTTTCAAACATTATCATCATGGTGATTTTCTTTACTTCCTTTGTGGAATGGTTTGTGCTTGGGATCGAGAGTTGGACCCATACTGTTATTGATAAATTAAATATATGTATGTGAATATACCTAAATAGGTTTGGTTGATACTTCGTGATTGTATCTTTCTACTCTAGTTTATCCTTTATGGATTCTAGGAGACCTTTGGGGGTCTTGGGGTCCCCTATTGAGTATTTTTATACTCACCCCTATAGAGGCTTCGCCTGCACATTGTTGTGTTCTGTGCAGACGATAGACAGTAGTAATAGAGCCTGAGGGTAACAGATGAGAGGCTGCTCAGAGCTGGACTATACGAGACGTACCACAAGGAAGAGTTGTTCATGTTCTGTACCTACCCTTCAGGTTGGATTCCTGGGTGGATGATCCAGGAGCTGTTTTCCATTTTTACTTGTACATGTTGTTCAGTTAGGTTTGAATATTGGCCCACTTACTTTCAGCACACTTTTCATTTCTATTTTAGTACTTTTTTCTTCTACAGTTTGTGTTCAGTCAGTGTGTGTTACAGGTTTAAAGGCAATGCCTTCCCTTTTATCAGGATTACGCCTTTGGTGCTAGTTGCCATCCCCTGGCCTATGGAATGTAGGCTTGGGGTAGTCACGACACGGGCCCCGAGGACGGGTCATGACATATTGGTATTAGAGGAGTCAGTTCTACCGAAAAACATGGACTCTAATTCTTTTAACGGAAATAGTGTTAAGTGTTTTGGGTGTGGATATTAGTTTAGGGAAACTGGTGTTGGTGTGGCGGTCGATGTATCCACACACCAGGACTCTAACTTCTGATTTCTAACTCTGTGCATGAAAACACTAATTGCATGTGTGTTTCCTTTGAAAAAGTTTTCTTCTTGATTACTTTTTGTCATCTCACAAGGTATAATTTTTTAAACATGGAACACCTATTTCTTTCTAGGATGGACCCAATATGGCATCCATCTAGGGTTACGAGTTTTGTACGAGATGGTGTCCCACCGAGCGACGAGGCCTCGGTGCAGGGCCCCATCACAGTGGAGGTACCAGTGGTACCACTACCCTCTGGGCCACCGATACCACCTCCTCCAGCCACAGAGAGTGCACGCCTACAGAGTACGTTGCACGAGTTCTAGTGCTAGAGGCCGCCCATGTTCTAGGGAGAGAAGAACCCACAGGAAGCTGAGTATTGGCTGGAGGATCTAGTGAGAGTTTTTAGATTGGTACTGACACTAGCTGACCTCATGGTGATCCTTTCCGTGAGTCCCCTGCATGCAACAGTAGGCAGATGGTGGATCCTGATGCTCCAAGTGCATGGTGAGGAATCATTACTCTGGGCAGACTTCGAGAGTCTCTTTAGCTGAAAGATTGTTTCAGCCACCCTTCGTGCATTGCGGATTTAGGGGTTACTTCATCTGCAGTAGGGTAACATGACAGTAGCTTAGTACTCAACGAGGTTCACCGACCTCTCACGATACTCCACAGATATGGTATCAGACCCGTTCTTCAGGGCCCAGACCTTTGAGTAGGGACTCAGGCATGAGATCAGGGCCTCAATAATCCCTCTCAACATCCCGACGTAGGAGGGGGTGCTGGAGAGAGCCATTCCAGTGAAGATTTTTCTCAGTGAGTAGTCACCAGCAGCGAGACCCACCACAGGGTGACATGTGGCGTAGTATTTTGCATCTGGAAGTAGACAAATGTCGCAGATGACCATGAGGACTAGGCCATCAGGTGTGAAAACCAAGGATTGAGGTTTGGTTTTGTGGGGAACAAGAGACAGAGCCATATATACGAGGAGCAGACAGTGCTATGCATGCGTCGGACAGGGCCACATGAGTCATGACAACTAGAACATCCTTGCAGATGAGCATTAGACAGTATGGGGACCTCCTATGTAGAGGAAGTGGATCGACCGTGGTGGTCCGCCAGGAGTAGGTGGACGGGGGAGAGGAGTTGGCCAAGTAGCGGGTGGTAGATGATGTTTCGAGGCTCTACCACCACCACCACCACGAGGCCCACCCCAACCATAGGGAGCTGGAGGACAGAGGCAGGCTCAGCTTTAGGCAGTCGAGGCCTATGACCATGGTGCACTTGAGATGATTCGAGGTACTATCTGTGTCTACTACACCCTTTCTGCAGTACTTATAGACACATGTGCGAGTCATTATTGTATTTCCACTACCCTTGTTCAGTGCTCGGAGATTCTGAAGGAGCCATTGGCTCGATCCTTATGGATAGAGACACTTATAGGAGCAGACTCGACGATTATGCACTGGGGCCGGTAGTATGAGATTACTCCAGGTGGCGAGAGATCCAGTTGGGATCTCCTCGTAGCGGCTTTGAGGCCTTAAGACATCATCTTGGGAATGGACTGGTTATCCATAGTTAATGCTTATATTGACTGTATTAGGCGCAAAGTGCGGTGTGTCTGTATGGATGGGACCAGGTTCACCTTCACCGGTGATAAGGGGGCCTTAGAAACGCAGGATGGACATACACCGAGGAGGGGGAAGCCGATCACACGTTAGTTGGCTAGTCTTATAATCGGAGTGGTTGATGTGCAGAGTCCGAGTTTTCCTGTTGTGGTGGATTAATACACAGATGTTTTCCATGATGACATTATAGGACTACCTTCTCACAGAGAGTTAGACTTTTACATTGACCAGTACCCCAGGACGGAACCGATATCTACTCCAGCATACCGGATGGATTTCGCCGAGGTTCGTGAGGTGCAGGTACAGATAGAGGATTTCAAGGAGAAGGGATTCATCTGACCTAGAGTTTCACCCTAGGAATCCCCGATTTTGTTCTCCAAGAAGGAGTCTAGGATCTTTCGACAGTGTGTTGACAACCGTCGCCTGAACCAGGTGACTGTGAAGAATAAGTACCCAATCCTGAGGATTTACGACATCTTTGATCAGCTCAAGAGATAACAATGGTTCTTGAAGATAGACCTTAGGTTAGGCTATCACCATCTCAGATTTGGGGATGAGGATGTGCATAAGACATCCTTCAGATGTCGATATGGCCACTACAGGTTCTTGGTTATGATATTTGGCGTAACCAACACTCCAGAGGTGTTCATCAGTCTCATGAACAGGATTTTCCAGCCTTACCTCAATCGCTTTGTCGTAGTCATCATCGACGACATACTGATCTACTCGACTACGGAGGAGGAGAATGCCTACCATTTGCAGGTAGTACTAGACACACTCCAAGAGCACCAACTTTATGATAAGATTTCTATGTGCCAGTTTTGGATTCGAGAGGTTCACTTCTTTGGACACGTCATCTCGGAGGCTGGAGTTGCAGTGCATCCAACAATGATTGAGGAAGTGCTTATTTGGGAGCCATCTAGGAGTGTGACAAAGGTTTGGAGTTTTTTGGGGATGGCTGGGTACTATTGGAGATTTGTACCAGACTTCTCCAGAGTTGCAGCACAACTTTCAGCATTTAAAAAGAAGGGGAAACCCTTTGTATGGTCAGAGAGATGCCAGAAAAGATTTCAAGAGTTGAGGAAATTATTGACTAGTGTGCCCATCTTGAGGCTACCTAATGAGGGCGTTGTGTATGTAGTTTACTTCGATGCATCAGTGAACCAGACTCAGGTGTGTCCTGATGCAGGAGAGAGCAGTGACCCCGTATGGTTCCTTGCAGTTGATACAACACAAGCAGAACTATGTTATCCATGACATCGAGTTAGCAGCATTGTTCTTTTCCTTGAATAAGTGGTGTCACTATCTGATGGGAAAGCTTTTTTACATTCTACTCTAACCATGAGAGTCTCAGGTACATATTCTCTCAGAAGGACATAAACTTGAGACAGCGACGATGGATTAAATTCCTCCAGGACTATGAATTCAATATAGTATATACTCCTGGGAAGGAGAACATTATAGAAGATGCTCTCAGCAGAAGATTAGACATTCAGCTGTTAGGAGAGGCGACAGAGAAGCTAGCTGCATTATAGATAACCTTTGTGGATAGAGATGGAGCAGCCATTCTGCAGTCTCTCACAGTCACTCCTCCACTTCTTCAGTGAGTCAGAGAGGCACAGTGTGAGGATGTTGACTATGAGACACGACATGCTAAGATATCCACAGGGTAGGCACATGATGGATTTTCTGAAGGTGGGGATCACACCATTTTATTTATAGGACATACCATGGTACTAGTGTCACTTCAGGAGGAAGAGTTGCGGGAGTTCCACACATCTCCTTTAATAGTATATCTAGGAGCGGCGAAGATGTATCAGGACCTCTAACGACAACACTGGTGGCCAGGTATGAATAAGGCAATATTAGATTTTGTCAAATGATGCCTCACTTGTCAGTAAGTGAAGGTGGAGCACCAGGTTCTAGCAGACTTGGTTCATCACATAGAGGTCACAGAGTGGAAGTGGGATGTGATATCCATGGATTTCATAATGGGACCTCCACGTACATCCAGAGGACACGACTCTATCTGGGTGATTTTCAACCGACACACAAAATCAGCCCACTTCCTATCGATCAGAGAGAAGGAATCAATAGAGATCTTGGGATGCCTCTACATACAGAATATCATACGGCTTCATGGTGTTCCATCGATGAGCGTCTCCGATCGAGATGCTCGTTTTACTTCCAGGATGTGGAAGGGGTTGCAGGAGGCTTTTGGGATGTAGCTCTGCTTGAGCACTGCCTTCCATCCTTAGACGGATGGTCAGATTGAAAAGACCATTCAGACTCTTGAGGAAATGCTCCATGCATGTGTCCTCGAATTCTGTCATATCTAGGAGGATCACTTACCCCTGTTAGAGTTTGCGTATAACAACAGCTACAACTCCACCATCGGGATGGAACCTTACGAGGCACTTTACGGCTGAACTTGAATATCGCCTCTATGATGGACTGACCTAGGGGAGTCAGCACTTCTAGGACCAGATATGGTACATGCTATGAGGGAGAAGGTGGAGATAATCCAGGAGCGGATGAAGACTGCACAGAGTAGGCAGAAGTCCCATGCTGAAAGGAGATGGAGACCACTGGAGTTTGAGGATGGTGACCACATATTTCTATGGGTTTCACATTGATGAGGTCTATGGAGATTTGGTTGTGGTAGAATGTTATATCTGCGATTCATTGGACCTTTCTAGGTCCCCATTAGGGTAGGTGAGGTGGCTTACCGAATGGCTCTTCCACCTCAGTTGCACCGGGTGCACGATGTCTTCTATGTATCTTAGCCGAGGAGATACGTGCACAGCCTGTCCCACATCATCGACCACGAGGAGATGGACATCGATGAAAGTTTGACATTCATGGAGGTTCTAGTGGAGATTGAGGATCGACAGGAGGGGTTCCTAGTTGGATGGTCGATTCCTCTGGTGCGCGTTCGCTGGCAGCACGGGAACCTCTAGGAGAGCACCTGGGAGCGGGAGGCTCAGATGCAAGCCCAATACACTCTTTTGTATCCTTAGTGTGAGTTATAACATATGAGGACAAAAATACCTGAGTTGGGATGAATGTAAGGACCCATGAATTCAATGGAATTTTTTTTCTTAATTTCTTGGGAATTTTACGATTCCTCAGTTTCTGACGACACATGATTCCAATTCCCGGTGTGACCGAAATGAATTTCTAAAATTTTTTTCAGGTACGTTCAGTAAACGTATGACCAAGATTTCATATCTTTTGAACCAGTGCTCAAAATTGAAATCCAAGGGCACCACTGAACACACAGCACTGGTATTCTCTTAAGGAGACCTTTACTGCAGTTGTGTTTTATTGAGGATGAATGTTAATTTTTGTGGTTCTAAATAAAATAAAATAAAAATATGTGTACATATTTTAATTTGATTGGTGGTTAAAACCACCAAGTGTAGGTTAGTGGTGGGGATCAACACACCATAACTTCCCTTGGGAGTATATAACTAGGTGGGGCCCACTCTAGTTTGAACCCCCTTTAACCCCCATGTAACATTCATTTAATTGGTGGAAGTTTATTAAACTTCCATTGAAATTAATAAAGCTACATCTCCTCATTTAATTTTGAACCTTCCACCTTCTCTCATTAAAGTGCCAAAACCCATTTATTAATGAATTGAGCTCCCACAATTAATTCATTAATTTGTAGAGATTTTAATTCTTTTGAATTCCATTTGGAATTCATGGAAGGAATAAAATAATAGGGAGGCTACTATTTTAGTTCGGGTGGACACATAATAGCTTTGGGAGAACTCTTAGAGAAACGACTTCCTCCGTGAAGAATGCCTCTCCCTTCCAATAAAGAATGTGAAGAATGCAGGCGAAGTCCTCCTTTCTTCGACTTCTTCATTGGACATCTTCTTCCTTATCCTACCAGAACAATGGAGGGAGGACCATCCTTAAAATAATGCTGACGACGCTGTCCTCAGTTACCTTATTTTCCAACGTTGATGAAGCGACGCCCGTCTTCCAAGACTCCATCGTTGATCACAAAAATCAAGGTAGGGGTGTGCTTTGATTTGATAAACGATTTTTCTTCCTTCCTTATTTGTTTCTCTTGACCCGCTTGCTACCAAACTAATACGGAAGGACCAGGACAAACGAACACAACCCAATCCCTCCGTCATTTTTGTGAATGTTTTGTGTGTTCTTTATGTTCTTCATGGGTGAAACACATTAGATTGTTGCAATTTCGTTGTGTGAAACAATGATCCAAAATTGAAGATCCAACATCACGATGACCTAGTGGAGGTTCTACGACGATAGGAGGCGACATATCAAACCGGAATGGGAAGGACCATACCTCGACCATTCTTCAAGCAGGTGAGTCAAATCATGTTTTTGGAGCCGATCGGAGGCCAAAAAATGCAAGAGATGATTATGGGACATCAGGGAAACCTAGTGTCCGAAGTTTCATGACGAATGGACCATCAAAAAAAAAATGGACTTCACGAGAGGTGCACTGGCTAGATGCATTGTTTATGGAAAATTTCAAAATACACGGTGTGTACTTCTGATTAACATGCCTTGTAGTGTGGGCGTAATGCGTCTTGAGTTTTAGGTGTTAGAAAAGTAAAACGGGGTGTGTGACCCCGGTCACACGTCGTGTATTCTCTACATATAATAGCAGAAGCGGCTTCTCAAGTCTTGGTGTGTATTCTGGGAAAATACACGGACATGGGCAGAATAACACGGCCAAGAGGCCTGACATGTATTTTCTACGCAGAATGGCAGAAGCAGCTTCATGAGACTCGGCGTGTATCCTAGGGATACACAGACACGAGGTGGAATACATGGGCATGTAGTCCTCCACACTGCTAGACATCGCCAATGGCACGGGTTATTCCATGTACCAGTTACATGGGTTGGAAAACACGGGTTGAGGCTGTGTATAGACACATGGCTAGCGTACACGGAGCCAACCCCAGATACTTGGACACTGCATGTAACCATACCACATGATGTGTACTTACTTATCTAAATGAACATCCCTTCGACATGGGCCATTGTACACGGGCAGTACCTGTGGTATAAAGACATGGCATGTAACCATACTAACACGCCGTTTACATTTTTGTAAAATAGCTTGGTCATCTCATCTCTGTGTTGTGGACACATATTGCATGGATTTTCCATCAATGATGTGGTGGATCTCTGAGAAACTTATTCGTGGGACTTGGTGGTAATTGACGTATTGACACTTGGTTCGAGGTGTGGACCCTCCCAGAATCGAGCGTGCTGTGTGCGGGAACCCTAGGGCTGGCTACGACGATACTGTACCAGGATCTGTCGTGGGTTCGACAACTAAGAATTATGTAATGGAATCCTCCATGGGTTCGACAATGATTACTTTTGTACCAGAATCCTCCGTGGTTTTGAAAGTTCTATCTTCTGTTCTTGGATCCTTTGTGGGTCTGATAGAATAACTGATCATGTATCCTGTGTGGGTTCGACTGCTAAGCTGGTCCTGCATCCTGTGTGGGTCCAATAGCTTAAATGAATCAATGAATACATTTGATAATCACTATCACTTTACAAAAGATGAATACTTGTGTGATCTGAGTCATGTCTTTCAACCATTATAAACATGGTGATTGACTTTACTTCCTTTGTGGAATGGTTTGTTCTTGGGCTCAACAGTTAGAGTCAGACTATGATTGATAACATAGGTATATGTATGGCCATATACCAAAGTAGGGTTGGTTGATACCTAGTGATTGTATCTTTCTACTATGGTTTATCCATTTTGGATTCTGGGAGTCCTTCGAGGATGAGGGTGATGGATGGGGTGCAGCTCGGTGCTAGACTAGACGAGACCTACCGCAGGGATGAGTTGTTCGAGTTCTATACCTACCATTCAGATAGGATTCCCCGGTGGACGATCCAGGAGCAGTTTTCCTTTTTTACTTGTACTTGTTGTTCAGTTGGGTTCGTATACTGGACAACTTACTTTCAACACACTTTTATTTTCTATTTTAGTACTTTTTGCTTCTACAGCTTGTGTTAAGTCAGTGTGTGTTACAGGTTTAAATGCAATTCCTTCCGTTTTATTGGGAATACGCCTTTGGTGTAGTCACCATCCCCTAGCCTATGGAAGGCAGGCTTGGGGTAGTCACGGCACGTGCCTGAGGATGGGTCGCGACAGTCTATGAAATTTACTTATTAAAGAAACATTTTTAGAATTCAACGAATCAATATTAAATTTCATAAAAATTATCATTTAATAAAGTAGTAAATATTACTGAATATTCAAAACTAAAAAATTACAACCATTTATTTAAACATCACATGAAAACCATCATCACATAATTCTTAGATGATAAGTGTATTGTATTTCAAACCCTAAAAAAGGTTCATTAGAAATTAAAACTAAATTAGTGTTACCAATTATGATAAGGTTGATGATCTTTCATTTAGATTTGTCACCAAAGGTTACATGACCAGTATAAACCTTTATGTGGTTACATGAAACTTTAGTAGTCTCCTGTCGTATTCCTAAAAAAACTGTTGTCCAAGTACCATAGATCACTTTAGGAGCTCTTCTATTATATTTCCTATAGGATAAATTTTATACCAAAAATGATTTTGGTACCCTTATTTTATTAGGTCTAGATATGTTAGTAATTAAGGCCTTAAAAACACATATTTTCATAATGGGTTTAGTATAAGTAGATAGTAATTTTTTTTCGAAATAATAGTAGTATTAAGTCTGTTTGAAAATTAACTATTAGTAGAATTTCTAGAATTATAATTAGGAACAAATTTTCTATTATGTAATATTCTATGTCTAGGTTGATAACCTACACCTATAATATATTTAGGGGAAATTTTTTTCCTATGATTTGAGTATGTTTTTCTCTTCCATTTGTTAATACTTCAAATTCGTTGTTTAGTTTCTCATTTGAAATTTTGAGTTCAATATTTCATATTAACAATTAAAAAATTTTCTCTTATATTAATATGTTATTTCATTCAATACAAGAAAATAAAACAAGTTGATCTTTTATATATTTATATTTTTTTGAGTTCCTCAAAAGTATATTCAGTAATGTTACAATATTCAAAAACCACTTCTCAAGAAATATAATCATCTTTTTCAAAATGATCAAAATTAAGTACTATAGATACAATAGGTACCTCAGATATATTTTTCATGAATCACATGTTAGATCAGTTAGTATTTTATCCATGAGTATAATCTAAGTCACTAGAGATGTCCTCATATGATATCCATGTGATTTTCAGGGATTTCTTGTATTTAATATCTTTTTTCTCTTATTTATTCTTGAATTTCAACTTAGGACAGTCTGTCTTAACATTTACTTTTCACATAAATTCATAACAGATAATCTAATTTTATTTTCATCTTCCTTTCAAAACATTTTTCATGCTGCATTATTGTTATACATACCTTTTTGTATTTGTTTCCAAAATAACTTCTTATTTATTTATAACTTCTTAAACCTTTTTGCCAAATAGGCCATTTCTTCATCACTATCTACCAGTGATTCATTATCCCAGGAGATTTTAGCTTGTACCTTTTATTTTTCATTCTGTTTTGATGCGTCATTCTTGGAATCTAATGAAATTATCCTAGGATAATCATCCCTTTTACAGTTGAACTTAATATCATCTTCAGACATCATCAAAATCCAAATCAATTCATTGAGAAGCAATTTACTGATGTCGTAAGATTCCCTTATTGAAACATATTTTTTTATCCATCTCTCAAAAATAAATCTCAAAAGTCACATGAATTGGAATTCATCTAACGTTGGATTTCCCAAGTATCTCATGGAATTCACTATCTTATTAAACCTAAGATACCTATCAAAAGTCAACTCATCAAGTTTCATTTTAAATGTATCATACATGATTTTATTATTATTCAATCTCAATTATTTAACATTTATAGTTTCTTCTTGTGAAATAGAGAATGTATCCCAAATTTTATAGGCAGTTTTACTGGTATCTATATTATTGAATTCCTTATCTCCTAAATCAAAATAAAGAGGATTAATTACCTTAAAATTATTACTATATGCTAGCTTAGTGGAATCAACCAATGTACTTCTAGTAGTATTAGGTAACTCATAGTCATCCTCTACAGCAGACCATATTTCAAAACCCATAATTTAAATATTCATTTTCATATTTATTTTCCATTTATTATAGTTTCTTCCACTAAAAAAAGGATGTCTGTTTGTAGTAAAACCTTATTGTCTATTATCCATTTAAAGAACTAAATTTATAAATAAAAAATTATGATCATTAAAACATAACTAAAATAATAGTTGAAGAAGTTTTTAATAGCTCTAATACCAAATGTTGGTCCAAATAGGTAGCTTAAGAGGTGACTGAATTGGGCACCAAATAAAATTTCATTCTTAAAACTGGTTTAAATAAAAACAACAAATTAATTAAAACATAATATTTTGTAAAAATACAAAATTGATATAGGTTCTAATCTTTTAAAATATTTATCAAAAATTGATAAGGTCTCATTTAAAAAATTATAAAAACTACTTTAACTTTTGATATCTATTTACTAAATCCAAACCTTATATAAACACTAATTAAGACCAACTTTCAGAGTATTAGTTTTTTCATAGTTTAAAACAAATTATGTTTCATGTATAGAAATAAAACAAACAAAACAAAGTACACTTCAGAATAAATACAAGAGGTTCGGTTTCAAGATGTTATTTAATCTTATCCACTTGAAAATCACCCGTTACTAAGAATATTAGATAAAATAATTTATGACCCACAACATTGATTAGGTATACAATAGAAAATATATCCAGGCCATGCAGATACCTCTTCTATAATAATGCGGGATTAAAACAAACATAGGCCACACAAGGACCTCTTCCAAAACATGTGGGAAAAAAGTGTAAATAAATTTTGAGAAGATGTTGATTATCTTATAGTTAAAGATTAGAAGATAGTGTGCTTGTTAATAAAACAAAGTAAACACATACTGGTCATAATGAAAATTTAACATATAGAAAGAAAAAATGAGGGAGTAGAAAATATAGCGCTTCTCTATATGATAAGATATCTTAACCTCGTGACTCTTTGAATGTAGCTTGAATGATAGATCAAGTAGTGTTTCAAAATAATATGGTGGAACCATTTTTCATAAACTCTTTCTTTGTATGAATATGGGAAGGAACATGAAGATCATTATACTTCAATTATCCACAATTGTGTGTAGGATGTTGCAGAGTATAAGATCTAAGCAAGTGGAACACTTCTGGTTTTTTTAAATAGGGTTCAAATCACTTTTTTTGCATTTCTATCTCTCTCTGTGTATCTTAATATGTGTGTAGATTCCTTTTTTGTTATCTCTTTAGATGTTAATGCACAAGGAAGTATGCTGATTCATTTTATAGAAGTATATAAATAGAATAATATGGATCCTCTTCTCCTCTCACTGGATGACTAACACAGACATCAATTCATTTCTATAAAAAATTTAATAATAGTAATTAAATTAATTCACTACATTAAATTAGATAATATAGAAAAAAGAAATATTTATTTCAAAAATAAATAGAATAGTGGTGGTGAATCTTTTGAATAGGTGAGACAACCTCTTACTGTGATTTAGACTAATAGTGAGGCAGGCTAATAGTGACTCATCTCAGTTGTAGGTTATTCTAACAATTATCCAAATATCCATTATTGTAGTATGTAATCATATATAGTGACTCGGTATTGGTGGTAGGTCTCTATGTCACATAACCAAACATACATAGGTCATCTCTCATGGTTGGTGTCTTCTATACTTTTCCAAATTTCTAGTCCAATGGTGAGTAATACTCTAATTTTTAGTCTTTCCCATACATTGAAAAATTTATATTCCAATGGCAACACATAATAGATGGTAGGTTTTTCTAGATATTTTTCATGTTTTCATTTTGTTTGTGACCTCAATGGTGGGTCCTTTTTGATAGTGAGTCATCTTTAGTGGCGACTCATCTTCAGTTGTGAGTAATACTAAGCCAAATTTCTCTAATCTACCTTATTATGTAAAATACTACCATAAAACCTAAAACTCATTAATTTCATAATGAACATGATTTTTTTATCATTAAATCTTGGGTTTTAACAGATAACATGAATATAATTATAAAAAGGGGTTACATAGAAATGAAATAATCTAGGAGGATTCTTCTATTGCTTCTATAAGATTCTTCTTCTTAATCTAAATAAATAGTGTGATTCATATTCCTAAAAATCCATCATGTAAAAAATTAATATGGGTGTATAGTCTTTTTTGAAACTGAAGAAGTTTTCAGGACATCGCCAGGTAAAAAAGTCACACGAATATGGTTGATTAACATGAATAAATCATGAATCCTTCTTCTACTTCACACAATTGGGTAAGCCTATGGATTGTCTTCCATTACATGAATTGGTTAGAATGGTTATTACCTTTTTGAAATCAAATAGGGATCATGTGTTACTTCTACTTCTTCAAATAATTAAGGAGGTTCAATAGTTTTTTCCATCACATGAGTAAATCACCTGAGATCTTCTTCCACTTTTCATGAAGGGTTCACACAGATTCTCACTACATTTGAATAAAGAGTTCACATGGATTCTATGTTTTCATTAAATGAGACCACTTTAGATATAAAATAGAAACACCACTCTCTTGGAAAGGTTCCATAGTATTTATAGACGATTTCTACCACCAATATTGTATATTTCTTACCGAGAAAAATGTTTCTTGAATATATGATGATATTAGTGTGTATCTTGGGTTCTAAAATTCCAAAAACCCTCATCTTTTAAATGTGACATTGGAGTAGATACATGAACACCAAATTTAAAAGGTTTTGTGTGATAGAATTTATCCATGAAAATATCTTATTATGATGGAATTTATGCTATTTTTATGTGATAGATTCATGTGATTGATGAGGTTTGTGTGATGTATTAGTGAAATTATTAATGTGATTTTTTCATCCTTAATATTGATATTTTCATGCAACGTGATGATTTCATTAATGATAGTTATTGGTCTTATTATCTTTAGTTCCATTCATTTGATCATAACATGATAGTCTCATAAATACTAAAGATGGAGGATGTGAGTTTTTGTGATTTTTATCATGTCATGGTCAATAATATATCATGTAAGGGTAGATAGTGTCTATTATTACCATTTTAAGGGTAAACTTAAGGTTAAAGATGAATTTTGGTTGAATCATATAGACTTGATAAAAAATGTCACATAGTACTTGTTATATTCATATAATTTTAATTTGGTAATATTAACATGCACTCATTATTCCCAAATCTATCTTTCAATCCATCTCATGCTTTTTAATTATACTTCTCACTTATTTTGCCTCTTAATCCAACACTGGAGTTTTCACCTGAATACACAGTCACACACTCACCCTACATGGGCTATGTAGAACCCTTTCACGGTCCCCTTGACACCCTCTAATACACCATATATGATATATGCTGGTGTTATTTTTCTACCATAACGAGATTCCACTGTGAGCTCCCTTTTGGTGTTATGCTCCCCCTTTATGTTTTCTGTGGCTAGTCAGGCTAACTACCATAGATGTGGTTGACCGTCTAAGTCCCACATGTGGTTGAGGTGGTCCTTTATTGGCTAATGGTTGGTCTATTTTTTATTAATATCCATGAGAAAAATACATAGATTAATTGTAAGTATAGTATATAATGTCAATATTTTATTACCCTAAAGTCCAAACCACTTAATTTTATTCAATTATTAAGATCAACTTCTTCAAATACAATTCATCAATTAAAGTATTTTTATATAGTATTTTTATATTATTCTAAGCCCCCTTGAAGAAAATAACTATTTTTATGGTATTTACGTTTTTAGATGTTGTGGAAAATGTTTCATGTTTATTATAATTGATATGTTTATTATATATTAATTATTGGTTAAAGAATATTAGGAATTAAATTCACTTCATCCATAAATATGGCTTGTTAAATTTTAACTTTCATAGATGAATAATCATCAAATATTTTAACTACTTAAAAATTTTATTTTTAAAATATGAAGTTATATTTTAAGAATATTCATTAAGAGTATCAATAAAATATCCAACATTCTTTAAACATTGTTATTTTCTTGGGAACTTCTCTTCAATATTGAACAAACATGTTTGAAAAAAATAATGACCTTCCAAGATGTACTTATTTATTAATTAATATTGATATTACGTGATTAATCACTTACCAACACATTGATAACATAAAAAACATAAACCGAAATAAGGATAATTAATCCCCCCATTTTTATTGTTTGACAATACCAATGTCGAAAATGGGATGTCAATATATTCAATTCAAATTTTCTCTACTTTTTTCATTTTCTTCTCTCCCCCTAATTGATGAAAAATAAAAAGGGACTCATACAAGATATTGTCATTTATTTATTATGAAATGTACCAAAAATCAATCAAATATAATTCTATATGGACTAACCTAATGTAGGAATTAGAGGTCCTAATTTAGACATCAATGATTCCCATTCTAAATTCATAATATGATAACAACAGATATACCACAACATGGATCATACATCATAGGTTCTTTAACTTTTTATAAGGCTAAAAGTAATTAGTCAATTATAATATATATAATTAAAATTAAAATTTTCTAATAACAAATGAAATGAATATTATAAAAATACATTCAATATGAATTTCATACAGTCATCTCAACACATTTATTAAGAACATTTAATTATAATAGGTAGTCCTAGAACTTCTTCATGATTATTTTGTTCAGGTATTTTATTCATTTATGTTCTCCCCATTAAGATCAAACTTCATTTAAATTTTTTGAATAAGTATACGAGATTACGAGAAAATAAATCCTCAATGAGATATTAAATAAGAACCTTCTATAGATTTTAAATTTGGGTGAAATATATGGCTCTAGAAACTATTTTAGACATTCCCCCCTCTAGGGATGATCACCATCTTCCCTTTATTAAGAAATATTTTTTTATTAGTTGATATTCTAAATACCAATTTTTTAGAATTCTAATTATTGTCATATCATCCATGATGGTGACTTCAAATTCATTAATTAACTAAAATTGCATGATTATCTCAATCAAGTTTGATTTTTGATACTTCAAAATAAATAATATTAATTGAAAATTGATCATATCAGGGATGTGAATTACATAAATATTGGAAAGAATCTTCCATCATGTAGATATATCAATGTAATTCCTTTAACTTATTTCTCCCCCAAATTATTTTAATCACCTTCAAATCCATGGAAGTAATGAACAAAAAAAAGTAGATGGAATTTAGGTGGATATTATTGGATTTTATGTGAGAACAATAAGGATGATAATTATTTGTCAACCATGAAACTAATTTATTTTGTTCTCCATGTTAGGGTGAACTCATCATACTAACTTTTCTAAATTTCTTAGTTTTTTTGTGTAGCATGGTTTCTTTACATTATTTTGTGAAAACATTATCTTGATTTTTCATTTTAACATTAGACATCAAGGAACATTAATCACTTTGTGATTTATGATTCATATTTATTGTTTCTTATTAAGTTTTTGTAATGTATAAACAATAATAAGACATATTTCCAACCCTATTAAACATTAAACATAAAACATATGAGATTTTTTGTTCATCATTTGTTGAAAAAATATCATTAAATACGAGTTATTCATATGTAATCTATTATTTAAATTTAGAATATTCATTAATTTTTTCTTCCTTTAATATTAATTATCTTTCCAAATAATATAGGATATTACAATTATGTCATTTGAAATATGCACGACATGTTTTTTAGTGCCACAAGTATTTTCAAGTGTTCCTTTTAGTATTTCATCCATTTTTTTATCTTGTCCTAGTTTATCTAATTGTAGCTTCATATTTCTTTCATACATTGTGATTTTCATGACCCGTTTATAGTGATACATGGTCTGACCTCTTTTTACATAAATGAAGAATATTTAGTTATTTGTTCTATTAATCCCATTTAACTTCTTGGATCTATTAAGAGAATCAATCTTCTTTTGATTTTAACCCATTGTGGTATTACCAGTAGTCTTCATCTCCTATTGTTTTCATATGAATTATTTTAGTGTTATGATTGATTTATTTATACCTTAATAATTCTTCAATGTTACCAAAATATTATTCAAACTATTGAAACAATTTTTTATATGAGGAATATTTCCTTTCATATGTGTTGTTTTATTCCTATCTTCTTTTCCTTCCCTTAATTTAAGCATATTTTAATTATTTTGATATTGAAATAATATACCCATAATCGAATGATCATTCTCTAAATCTTTAAAAACACCAATAATAGAAAATAAATCTTGATCTCTTAATTGTAATATTCATCCACCTAAATTTTAATGTTTACTAATTTTGTTTCATCACATTTTTTAAATTTTATTCTTGTAGGGAATATTTCATTCTAATATTATCTTTTTTTACTATAGATATATTAGAGATAACTTCATCAATTGTCTTCGTCCACTATTTCATAGGTTTTGATTTTGAACCATCATTATGAATAAAATCAAAATTTGCATAAATGACATTATTTATAGTGGATGGTACCTTTATTTTTGTGACTTCATGATATTGATCAATGTGTGATATAAATTGATTCATCCCAACAATTAAAGTTGTGTTAGGATAAGATTCACCCTTTTAAGTTTGTGAAGTTGAATCTCTTGTAGTAATTGTTATTTTTATGTTTTTTTTGAAGACTTAGATGGATCATTTTCAATATTTTCACGTTTGACTCCAATTTTAATATATTTTATTTTTAGGATGAATTTTTTATTCTCTATTGAATTCAAACTATCATAACATTCTATCATGATCTTTATAACTTCATCATCATCATCATGAAATATATTATTCTCCTATATCAAAGTATCATGCTCCATGATATCTTTTTCTTAAATACCATGTTGATCAATATTGGCATCAAGGATAACCATCTATTTATATTTTAATGAATGATATTTCTTTCAATGACATAAATGGTATGATCTTTATTTAGGGATTCTTTAAACCAATACATAACAACTTGAGATAATCATTCCAAAAGATCCATAGTTTTTAAAAAACTTTTATTGCATTATTTAGTTATATATTCAAACATCATTAGCTTTTATACCAGCTCTCTTTATCTTCTTTCAACTTCTTCTTCATGATGGGTGATCATTATCTGTTAATTATCTTGTGAACATGTATTGTGATATTTCCCATTTTTTCTACGTTATTCTATTGCACAGTCTTTAAAAAGAAATTTTGGTACCTTTTCATCACCTTTTGTTGTATAATTTATTTCCATTTCCATGATAGTAGTTTTAACTACCAGGTTATATTATTTCGTGTAGTACATTTTATTTTTCCACTTTACAAAAGTTGTAATGTTTTCTCATCTTTTTCAATTATATATGACATCTATGTTTCAAATTTTTGAATGAGATAGAATTACAATCTTCAATATATATATCTCCTCCATGTATTCACTATATTTTAAATTTTTAAGTGAAATGAAATATTCAAGAAGCTAAAAATATGAGAATCCAAACAGGGTGTAACTTATCTGTCTGATACGAATTATTAGGATCACTATGGGATGGCCACACATGGGTAAATAAATGTGATATTAATGTTTATAAATTTAAAAAATTTATCCCTTTTTATACCTCTGACACTCATTCAGTGAATGGTTATCCTTTTTATTAACCTTTAATTAAAAAGCATGCATATAAGTTAATAAATCACAAAGAAAATAGTTATTTTAACTAAGGTTTGTCTCTAGTGAGGATGTGTATATCCATGGTGTATAGTGGATATTATCCCAATAACACATATATTATATTTTGTTATTAGTAAAATCATGAGTAATGGTATGGCCTTGAACTCATTTATTTGGAACCAACTAGGTGTAATCCAGGTTATAACTATGATGTGAAACTATTTGATGTCGGCCTACACCTCTTGAAGTGATAAAAAAACATAGTCGTATTAATACTTGATAGAAACCAGCAACTCGATAAAAATTCCTCTAAATATATTAAAAAATGTCCTCCTTGAATAAAACAATCAAAATGGAAGTCATAGAAATACAACAATCCAAGAGGTTACCGATACATCTTTTTCATTCACTAATACATAAAGATGTTGTGGACTGGAATTCACGAGAATTATTTCTATTAGAAATGATAATAAACTGAATATAGATTGGAAACTCACTTCTTATTGCGATATTCAACATACATAAATATGCAATAGTTTAGTATTGTCATTTTTCCCTTTTTTGATACACAATTTCAATAATTGAGTGCAATATCGATTTCTTATTAGTGAATCTAATTGTTTATGCTAGAAAAAACATAATTAGGCTTCATTATATCTTTTCAAATAAATATATTTCATACATGAACACACATTATAAGTAATTATCAATTTATTATGCACATGAAACACTCAACCTTAATAATTATTTACATATGTAACATTTATATGCCTGCACTATTTCATTGACTATCTTCATGAGTGTATATATTAATTTTGTTTCTCATTATTAACTCAAAATAGAGCACCTTTGTACAAGATTCTTATTCATACTTTTAATACAGAAGGTGATCATAGATTAATTAAATTCATTTTTCATGAAAAAATCATGCTGTTGTATTCTGTTTCTTCATAAAACTTATGAACATTACTGGATCAAATTCATGTGAAAAAGTCAAATAAGATCAGTTTCTTCATATGGATAATGAATATATAATTTTTTTATGTTGAATGAATGTTTAATCCCATTGATTATCTTCTTTCACATAAACTAGTTCACATGGTTCTTTTTTACATGAAACTATATAGGGATCATGGGTTCCTTCTGCTTCTTCACGTAACCAAGGTGTCTTACATGTTCATCTCATTTTCATGAATGAGTCATGAAAGATCTTTTTTCTACTACATTTGAAGGGTTGACATAGATTTTCACTAAATTCGATTTAATAGTTCACATGGATGCTCTATTTTCTAGAAATGAGAGCTCTCTCAATATCAAATATAAGAACTAATTTTCCATCTTGGTCCCTCGGTATTTATAGATGAAATCTATCACCTCTGTTTTGGAATTCATATTGAGTCAAATGATTCTTAAATGCATAATGATCCTAGAATATCTCAAGTTTTTTTATATGCTAAAACTCATGGATTCTTATTGTGATACTAGTGTGCATACGCAATTTCCAAATTCCAAATGGATCATATGAAGGAAGCTTTACATGATTAGATCTTATAATGATAGAAGTTATGTTGTTTTTTATAAGATGTCTTAGTATGATAGATGAAATTAATGTGATGGATCAGTGAAATTATCAATAAAATTTCTTTTATCCTTTATATTGATGTTTTAATGAAAAGTGATGCTTACGTGTATAAATTTTCATGGTCTTATTGTCTCAAGATCCATTCATTCAATCTTTTCTGGATAATTACATAATCTATAAATATAGAGGAAATCAGTTGTCGTTAATTTTTCAAGTAAAGGATAATAATAGCTCTTGTAAGGGTATATTCTATCTAATATTACCCATGTAAGTGTAAAATAAACATTAACGATGTCATTGGGTTCAATAAAAAAACTGTGATAAAAATGTTCAGATATCATATGTCATATCTATAAAATATTAATAGAGTAAAAATAAAGTGAACTAATGAGTCCAACATCAGTTGTATAATATGTCACATGCTTATTAATAATACCACCAACTTATTTTACCTCTCAAGCTAGCACTGAGGTAAGTACCCCGATATACATTCATACACTCACCCTGCATGAATCGTTCCACACCCCTAGTTGTCACCTTGGCACCCTCCTACACACCATATACACTCCATATGAGCATTATGTACCCTACATGATGAGAATAGATAGTTTTCTTCCTATGGGTGCTATGTTCCACCTCAATGTAGTCTTTGGCTGGCCATGTCAATGACATCCCATGTGGTTGATCATATAGGTCCCAAATGTGGATGCGGAGGTTCGTAGTTGGATTAAGGCTGACACATTTTTTTATTTAGGCCCATTATAAAAATAGTTAGATTATTTATAAGTGTAATATATAATTAAAAGCCATTATTAATAGTTTATATTAAACCACTTAAATTTATTCACGTCTCAACATTATCTTCAAATATTCTTTATGAAATTAATTTCAGCTTTCATGGTCCTCATATGTTTTTTAAACTTTTATTTATGAAAATAAATATGTACATGGTCTTAACTTTTTAAATGTCGTGGATAATGTTTCATCCGTATCACAGTTGACACATGTCATTAAAATTATGTAATAGTTCAATAATCATCATAATTAAATTCATTTTATCTAATAATTTTACATGTGACCTTTGAAAATCCATGGATGGTTCTTGTTTAATGATTTTAACTCCATACTATATTTACATTATAAATATAAAGATACATTCTAATAATATTCTTTGAATGTATCAAAAATACATCCTAGATTATGTGATTCATCACTTACTAACGATCTTCCACATTATACTTATTCAATAATTAATATTGAAATTATGTGATTCATCACTTACTAACACATTAACATCAAATACAACTGAAATACAGTGGGTGTTCATAAATTTTAATGTGAAAGATACCCTAGGAGATTATCACATTAAAATCAAGTAAAATAATGATCAATATTTGGTAAGATATATTTAATTATTCATATCATTGAATATTTTTGGTAATCTAAAGTGGAAAAAATTCGTTAAAGGATACCAACACCAATAAAAGATGGGTGACATGGTGTGGTGATTAACTTCTAATATGGGTCTTCATATCATCTACTTCAGGGTCCCTTTGGCCATATTTAGCTAGGTCACGAGACCATCAATAACACGGGATTTTCAGATAAAAATTTATAATAAAATAGGTTTTGTGGGTTACTATAATTTATTATATTTTATATTAATTTTTGATAAATCCACCACTTATAGTAGGGGAAAACTGTATTATAAAAGTAGACAACATAAAACACATAATAAATAAAAATAAAAGAAATGCATGGAACCAAAAATAATATTCAACAATGAATATAATCTAGTTGAAAGATGATTATGAGAGAATATATTCACTACAACAGATTTCCACATCACATAAGACCCCCCTTATATAGTAGAATATACTCTACCATCATACAATTATTCATTAATGTTATTGGTTTTATCTCCTCCATATTACACTACAAATATCCATGGGTCACACACTCTGGGTCACATTAAAATCAAAATGGATAAAGGCCCAAATAATTTAATGCGACATGTGATTTGAATTATCTCTAAATCATGATAGTCACGCATCTCCCTTACCATTAAATAACTATCATAACCTAAAAATCTAGATACCAAATAAAAATACACATGTAACCAGAAATAAAAACCACTAACCCCTATCTTTTCTAATATTTCTCAATAATATAAAATTTAAAGACTCCTACAAAATATTATGGATCATCTCTAAATAACGTGATATTTGAAAGTCCATTAGTATTGAAGTAAGAAGACACTATATGTGAACCTTTCAATCTTCAATAAGTATGATTGTGAATTGAATAATCCTTCCATGGCTCTATAAAATTACACCTTTTAGAGGATAGAAGATATAGATTTAAAATTGTTGTTGGATAAGAAAACACTGGAAACATTTTGCCATTTTCTTCTACATCAGAACATTCATAATTCTCAATATCACATGTATTTATCATCCTACCATCTATATCCTGAAATGAAATCCATGTACCAAACACCAGTAACATTCATCTACTAAAAAATGCAAAAAAACCAAAAGGAAATAAATTTTTATGTTTTTTATATTTGTTTATCATTTTTCTTTTAAATACGAATTTCAGTTTTCTTGATTTATTATTTATTTTAAAATAAACAAATTATAATTTCCCCTATTTTTAAAGAATAAATATAATTAGTTTTTATTTATTTAACAGTAAAATAGATTTTCTATTTATTACCATATTTCAATTTTTAAGATACCAATGTTTTATTTAATTTATCTTAATTTATTTAAATAAGAATTTTTATATTTCTTGAATTTTTAAAATTTATCAATTTATTAATTTTTAATAAAATAATTTTTTTAGAATTATATAAATTTATTTAAGTGATAAATAATTTTAATGTTTGACTTATTTTAATTTTATTATTATTATTTTATAAAAAAATCTTTATTTCATTTTTAATTAATTTTATAAAAAATTAATAATGTAAAATTTTATTTATTTATTAATTTTTTTTTATTTCAATATTTTTAGTTTTCTTATTTTAATTTTCAATTTAAAAGTTTTTTCTAGATTTTTCTAATTCTATATGAAAATAAAATAAAAGTTATATATTTTTTTTGTTTCATAAAACATTTTTTTTCATGATTTATTAAATTTAATTGAAACCAAAAAATAATTTTTTATCTTTTTTTATTTTATAATTTTTTTGTTTTCTAATAAAATAATGTTTTTATCAATTTATTATAGTTTATGAAATGATATATATTTTCATTATTGTTATTATTTTTATTTTTAAAAGAATGAAAATTATCTTCTCTTTAATTTATTTATAAGTTAAATAAATGTTTTAAAATTTTAAAATTTTCTTTTTCTTTTATATTATTAAAATTTATTTTATATTTTCAATATTTAACAAGTTTTTATTTTTTTATTTTTTATCATTTATTATATATTCTTTTTTATTTTATATTTTTTATGAAAATATTTATTTTTAAATAGTTCTTAAAGTTGTTGGGGAATGATATTCTTCACGATAATTTTTTTTAATTCTTCTATATTGTATATTCCTCCTATACTGGTAAGTATATTTTTTTCATTTTTCATACAGTGTGTACATATCTTTTTATTCATTACTATTTTGAAGGTTTCTCATAGAAAACTTTCTATTAAAATAATCTTGAAGCATGTTGGATTATCCTTGGAATATATATACTTATATTCTAAATCGAAAGAGATTATTATTGATAATATGTTTATGCTATAAAAATTTATGAGATCCTTGAGGAAATTTATCTATAATCTTTTTGATGTTTATATCATTAACACTATACATGCCTAAGATGGTATTATTTCATGTTTGGAAATTATTTTTCATCACATATTTGGAGTATATATTTCTAATGGTGATAATCATAGGTTTAATATTATCTATTTCAATGCAAATTCAATAAAATTTTATGGCACTAATGTTTCCTTTTTCATTATTATGTCACATGTAATGGTAACATTGTTGGGTGTTAACATATTTAATATTAAAAATCCTACAAATTCAATATTTTTTTTCTATTTTTAGAAAAACTAGGGAATATATGAATTTTTAAAGCTATAAGGGAGTGATTTATATTACTTGGCATCCTCGACCTAATGGATCGATTAAAATAAATACTGATAGTGTAGCAAAGGGGAGCCTGAAACTTGTGGCCTATATAAGGTTATTTGGATATGCTGATGGGATGGTGGTCAATTTTTTTCCAAATGTTATTGTAGGATAATGGCAGTGAAATATAAAATAAATGACCTCATAATTTAACTTCACCAAGTGGAGAAAAGTGTTGGGTGAAGCGATGGATTGAGATGTAATTTCTATACTTAGTGAATCTTATTAGAAGAATGTGTCAAAAAATATCATAGAGGTTTACTTCTATAAGTTTAGAGTTTCTTGATTATTTGTAAGAAATAAATTTATTAATACTCATGCTTATATAGAGGTTAATCTGCTTTCTGAATTCAATTTCCAGAATGTGAGCTGAGGCAATTGATGTGGTCATTCTAAGTATTCATCTTAATGACTTATATGGTATATCCCTCAAGAATAAGACTAAAAATCATGTACCAAGTATTTTATTATTTTATTTTGTGAATGCCATTAAGTTATATTCTCTAATTATTTCATTCAATAAATTTTTTATATTGAATTATAATATTTTTTAATTATTTATTATTTATGAATCTAGTATTTATTTTTATCATTTTTTTACATTTTTTATATTTTTCTGATTTTTTCAATTTTTTCAATTTTTTAAAATTTTCCATAATTTTATGATAATTTTTTTTTCCGGATTTGAAAAATTTATTGTAATTTAAATTTATTTTCCCAAATTTACACTATTTTTAAAATTAAATAATTTTTTACTTTATAATTTGTTGTTATTTCATTTTTTTTAAAAAATAATTGATCTTTTATATGATTTTAGAATTTATTTAAAATTAAAATAGTATATTTTTCTTTATTTTTCTTTTTTACTAATTTTTTTTTTCATATTTTTCTTTTAAAAATTTTGTTTTTCAATATGGAAAATTTTTCGATATTTTTAATTGATTTAAATAATGTTTTTGATTCCTTTCAAAAACAGATGTTTTACCTTTATTTGAAAATATTTTTTAAAATCATATTATGTCAATTTTTTTAAAAATATTGGTTTTTGTGATTTTTATATATTTTATTTGATTGAAATTAAACTTATTGATAATTTTTATTATTTTTTACATTTTTATAATTACTTTATTTGTATTCTTTAATTTTTATTATATTTTTACATTTTTTCATTATAATCATTATAATTATGGATACCTTTTTATTTGTTATTTATCATTAGTAAAAAAATAATGTCTCTCGATATTATTAAAATTATTTAAGGTTAAAATAATCATTTCATACTTTTTAATTTTGATATTTTTCTATCATTTCGATTTTGGTAAAAAATTATTATTAATGAATTCTTAAAACTAGTTGACCATAAAATGGATTTATTTATTTAATTTGTTTTCAAATATGATATAATTTTTCTTGTTTTTTGATTAATTGGTAAGTAAAATAATTTTTTAGATTTGATTTTGATTTTTTATATGTTTTAATTATATTTTTTTCTGTGATAATCATTATTATGAATATTTTATTCTTGTGAGTGTGGGTTTTTGAACTCACTACCTTATCAATTTATGATTATTTTTGTTTTCTTTTGCTTTCTTAATTAAACTGGTTTTTTATTAGTTTTTTCTTTCTTTTTTATAAAATCGAATTTTCTAATTTATTTAATAGTAAAAAATATGATTATTTCTAATTTCTTGTTTAATATTTTTTAGTTTTGGATTTTATAAAATTTTAATAGTGTAATGTTTTATAATTTTTTTACTTTCAAATATATTTAAAATAATAAATAATAAATATATTTGTTTAAATAAAATTAATTAAAGATTAAATATAATCAAACCACTATAAGGAGGTATGTTGTCATGTTCATTTCTTCTACCCAACATTACTTAGGAATTATTGTGTGAATTCACATATTGTGAGCCCTCATAATTAATGCCTAGTTTATTCCCTTTACCACCCCATTTGGCTATGGTGTACCAAACAAAGTTCTCTCCTACCTGATCCGCTTCATCTAATAGATGTTCTGAAAGCTGCATATTTTACACTTGCTACCATTGTAAGGTTATATATATTTTATCATTTGACTAGTTTCCCTCTCTAATATTCCCTTCTATTGAATAAATTCTATAATGAAATCATAATTATGTTGTAGGAATTACACCCACACTTTTATAGTATCATCATAAATGATATTCACTAAGTAAAGTGATGTAATATGATATTAAACTATGGAATGCCCCTAAACATCCAAGTGAACTAGTACTAACATCCAAGCTCTAGGATTATGGCTATTTAAGTTAAAGGACATCATCTACCACTTCCCAAGAACACATGTCTCACAACTTCTGGAATCATTTTAGTCAAGTTTCAATATTCATTTTTTCATTAAAACTTTTATACTCTTCTAACTAAGGGAACTGAGTTGAAAATTCAAAAGCATCCAACCATATGGTGATGATACAAAAACAATTAATGCTCCATATAATATTATTCTCACATATAGGGTCATATCATTTAAAGTCACCTTCCAAAGTCCAATAGAAATTCTAATAAGTTTACTTACCTCATCTAGCTAAACTATGAAAAATATGTTCTTTCATTACTCTAAGATATGATTGAATTATTTAAACTATAATAATCTCTCATTATTCATCCATTATTTAGAATTCATATCCCTATGAATTATAGAGTTTCATCATCTACCAAACGTAATTTTATAGACTTTTCATACACATAATTGACCATGTATCCTTTCACTACCATTGTGTAAAACTATTCTCCCATGTTAATCATCAATGTCTCTACTAAAATATTGTCATTGATAAACACATTATTACTCGCTTATCTATAATCATTGAAATTTAACTACAAGAAGATAGTTATCTATAATTATCCTCTAAAAGATTTCTAAAATTGTTCTAAATATTTCCTCTCTTCCCATAATTCAAACATGGAAGAGCCAGATCTATCAATTTTCCTCAGATTATCTCTCAGAAGCTATCATCTAATTTTATAAATTTATTTTCTCGATTGGGGTCGCTATCCTCATAAGTCTATATTGGGTAAAATATCGAATTGTACTTTTAATTTCTTTCAGGCGAGTTCTCTATTCAAGATAAAGTTCTTTAAATCCTCAAACACCAAATTGAGTTTTCCGTAATAATTCGGTGATATTTTTTCTATCACAACCTATGACTCCCACAGTAATGACCAAAAAAGAAGAGCCTTATATCACCCATGAGTTTCACCTTCAGTAATTCAATATACCCTACAATCATGTTAATCTTATTCATGTGATCTATATTAGGTCTAAATTTTGATAACCTAATGCTGAAGAACTTTCACACTATAAACAATTTATTAAGTGTCATCGAATTCCTATACATATCACCCAATTCTTTTATCAACTCCATTATGGTCTTAACTTTTTAAATGTTAAAAGTTATGTCCCATAGCAATGAAATACTCATGAACCTATGTTTCATCTTTCCCAATAATTCCCATTATAGTTGTTCCATATTTTATGAATTTACTATAACTAAAAAAATATCCAAGTCCTTCATAATGAGATTTTACAACTTTTATATTCTTAAAAAACCAAATTCCATTCATTCATAATTCCCTATCTAGAAATTACCTTTACATGATGATATAACTTTTTATGATAGTAAAATACCACTAAAATATAAATAAAAACAAGGTAAGAGTAAGTGCAACCTGAGATACCACTGAGAGTGTTGATGATCTACCTAAGAGAACCATGAACTCACACTACACTAATTTATAATTTAGAACAGCGTCTATTTTCTGTATGAAGTATCATTGAAATATAAATGCATTTTAATAGATACTCTAAAATAATCTGGTGAACTTAAAATGATAAAAAAATAATAAGGTACAAACCCTACTCAGTACATTAGGTTAAAGATCACATACACTCAAGAAAACAAACATTTCAAAAATATTCTTGCGAAAACTGATAAAGGAAGGGTCATAATAAGTTAAAATGGTTCAAAAAATATATCCAACATCCATGGGAGAAACACTGTTTACTCTTCCATTATAAAAAGAAATTATAAGAATTATAAGTACCTTTACTATGTCAGTAAATTATATCACTAATTATAAGTTATGCTTAAGTAGATTATCATTCATGGAATTTTTTTGTTTTTGTGGTCCCACTTACATATTATATTTACCATTCGTTCATTGAGTTGCACTACTATTTGGTTTCCATGAATGACCCACCATTGTTCCATGGTGACTTTTGACTAACAATGTCTATCCGCACCTAATAATTTTATCTATTAGATAGTGAAACATACCTAAACCTTTGCATAAAATCACAAGGAATAACTTCTATTGAACGTCATCCAACCCACTAACTTTTACACAAACCCCCTTCAGATGAAACCAACTTTTGATTAATATATCACCAATGGAGAGATTCTAGTACATTTATCTACACCCCCAACCATGATATCATTTGGTTCAATCCATTTGGTTGACTTAATTGTATCCAAATAATGCTTTATGTCCCAATAATATATTCGAATTAAATATTACAACTAAAAAAATGATTTCCCCCATAGAATACCCACAAGAAATGCATGAATAACACATTTAGATTAAACATACATAACTTCAGATTAATCTTATATGGGTTTTATACCAGAAAAGCGTATCCAGAGGTAAAACCCCTGACCATTTGTTAAGATAATAGAAGAGTTTGGAAAACAAGAACCACAGACCTAGAACAACCATTACATATTATCAAAATCAAACCCATACCCACCCCATGGTAATATTTTTCCTCTACAGTCTCTGATTCCCACTCCGAACCTTCATAATTCTTTATATCTTTAGTGTAATTCTTTTTAAGATTCAATTGGTCTAGTGAGTGGAACTCATTAGTTGTTTACATACCTTCATTAAACCCTAAGACTACCCCACATTCTTTTCTAACAGATGATTTGGTAGACATTGGATTTTTCAGGTAGATGTCATCCTTCCTCGGCCTTTTTTATGACAAAGTAATAATATCCTATTGGTTTCCAAACAACATCTTATCCCCCATGTACAATGTCACTGTATGATGGTCTAACTATAAACCCTCTATTTTCTTTATCACTTTTAGAATGTTCCCACTATTTTCCAGGGATCTGCATCGCTTGATACTACACTAAGCTATCCTTCTAAAACTAACAGTTCTTGTCAATCATAGAAAGGCAATGTGGGTGATCCACTACTTCGTGACCTGCACATATATCATATTTCCTTATTTTACTCACTACCACATCCTCCTGAGGCTCAGTCAGCATGTTGGCACCATCATGCATTGGAAAATACTTCTCTACATCCTCATGCCCTATCCCATGAAATCGATTCCATTTGGGTATTGTGATCATCACACCACCATCACCAGAAGCCTATCCACTACACCATTCAGCAATGACCTATGGGGCCCCCACATTTATACTAACAACATATACTATATAATCCAGCTCCTTCACTGCAACAGACCGCCTGTTATCCTCAACAGCATCCAATGTAGACCCCTGCCTCCCCTTACTCACATCACCACTACTACTCCCCTTCCTTTGATTAGCCACAATATCATATCCCTCTATCCGAAAGATTCCAATATGAACAAGAACATCATGCTGAGCAGGGCCTATGGCTCCTGCTGATTATCTCCTGCATTCACAAGTCCACCTGAGGGACATGCCACATAACCACCAGTAACACCCTTGGTGATAATTTCCTTTGCACCATTCCCCTGGTTCAAATATTGTCTCCGCCGATTCAACACCACTGAAGCAAATGTATTGGAAGATGTTACTACAGGTTTTACAAAGCCATTGAAACCCGAGGTCCCAGACCATGTGCCTTTCTATCGACCACAACAAGCCTCTTGTCGCTGCTTAGCCTCTTCCCAGGACATAGTGACCTCCTGATCGTGGTTCCATAATGATATTTCGAGCATATGTTCCCAAATTTCATACAGATTGAGAAAAAGTATGTCCATGATTTATAAACTACTGCTTTCTCCTATCTGAATTCTTTACCCACCGAAATCCAAATTCATTCCACTAGAGGTCATGAGACATCCACCTCAACACAGAAATGAGGGTTTATAATTTAGTTTTTAATGTAACATAGCCTTTGTAATATCTATATTAGATATTACATAGATCTGTCACAAAAAAAATGACTAACATTCCCAAAGATACTCCAAAATTTGTTTTAGGTCACATGAGAAGCAAAAAATTCACTATTCACCCTCAAATAACCTTTGATCTCCCAACCAAAACATTTGACACCCACAAACCGAAATGTAGAGGATAAAGGGAAAATAAATTTCCCTATATTATATACCTCTCAAATGATTATTAACCTTGATAAAAGAATCACAGAATGAGAACAAAATAACCATGAAACTAAATACCTCTTGAGAAACCTCTTTAATAGGAATCCATCCACTATTGAATGTGCAACCATAACACATTGGAATTTTTTTTATTATATCAATATAATACTGAATTCATTATAAATTATTATCATATAAAAAGAAGAAAATTTACAAATATCAAACAATTAAGAAAAAAAAATTTACTCTCATTCTCATATACACTTATATAAGCAATAATGCCTTATAAGACATGAACAAAAGGAATAATTCACCCATAAAAATCATTTTCTAATAATCATGAATCTTAACAAGATACTCCACAAGAATCTCATCTTCCTCAATATCAAACTCAACCAAATATTTCAAATGAGTCATCATGAGAATATAAATGTAGCACACATCTAAAATATCCTGAATCTGATTTATTTTCAGAGGAAGATCCAACCAATATACCACATTTCCAATGATTCGTAATAAATTAAAAATACCAAGAAAACAATTATAAATATTTCTACATTGAACAAACATTTATTTCCCATGAAAAAGTGAAACATTAATGATCACATGATCTTTGAACTCAAACTTACAAAATATTCTTCTTTGATTGGCATGTGAAATTTGAATGTATTGATAATCATCCATCCACTCATAAATCACCAAAATATTTTCTGTAATACTCGTTAGAAAATCTATTCTGAGAATCACTAACTTCTTTACCTCAATATAAAAAATAGTGTTCTAAAAGTTTTCTTAAACACTAAATCAATGAGATTCATTCTAATAGATTAGTGATAACTATTATTATATAAAAATTAAAATAAAGGTAGTTTATTACCCAAAAAACCTAAAAAATTTAGAACAATTGAGTACAACATATCCTATAAATCAAGATAGTCAGCTTTGTTTTAATATTTATTTTTGGATATAATGTAGTCTTAATGAATATCTGAGAGATAAACACATGCTAGATACCCTTCCACACTGGATTAGTAATGAAAGGATCCTAACAAAAAATGATTAACCTTTGATCTTATTAAATCCACTAAATATCCTTTATATACATCCTTTATAAATCATCTATGAATATTTATTCTGAAGTTCATAATTATCATAAAAAATACAGAGAGTGGAGGTTAAATTGGTGGTAATATTTTATAATTTCTTCCCTCTTTGAAATTAACCATGGTATCTTATTTTTTTATCATTTCCATCTTTATAAAACTCAACTGCACATTATATGAAATCTTGGTAATGTAAGGTAGAGAACATAATATTTTCAAGGTTTTCCTTTAGTGTGGTTGAATACACCCTTTCCATGGAGACTCTCATTAGTCTATGGAAATACACTATGAAACAAATTGAATATAATTTGATAAAAATCTTGTTAGAATCATTCTATATCTAGATTGTTAATTATATCGACTCTAATCATTTAAAATGTTTTCATTCCATACTAATCCAAAAATATACAGGAAACCTTTCTTATCCTCTCACTGATATTCATTCAGATATGATCCTGCTGACGTCTATGTCCAGTATCTCTTTCTAGTGCACCTTTTTCCTTATTCTATTATACCCCATTTAGTGCACCTCATGATACGACTCCTATGATATGAAATCTATCCAATGAAAAAAACCATTGTGCCTCACAATCTATTTAGAATATCAATCTGGTACAACCTTTTTCTAGTATCTTTGACCAATGCCTTTAATTTATTACTCTGAATAAAAACTATGTTTTGTGCCTCCTCTTCAACCAATGGTTGAATACTCACCCTACACAGAATACATTTCTCTTCCACTCATTGTAGTATATCTATACTCATTAAGAGTCTTAAAAAAATTGGCTCTCCTTTTTCACTTATGAATAATATCAATACGATTTTTATGTACACCCCTTTATATAGGTGTGCACTTTGGTTAAAAGGCAAGGAACTCAAATGTGTTTTCCTACTCAACAAAAACTCAAAATATTGAATATGTTGATCAAGTCAAATTTTCTAGAAACCTATAAAATATTATAGATAATGTTTAAATATTATCACTAAATTATAAAAACCTCCATCTCTTTAAAATTCATTAAAATAAATATTTAGGATCTTCTTCAAACATCTTTAAAATAAACAAAAAAATGTTGGATGAACATTGTAACATTATAATTATAAAGGTCTTCACAAATATTTTCAAATATTATCAAAACTTGGACTGGTAATTGTGTGTTAGTTGAATTTATAAGAATATTTATTCCTATGAACTATTTATCTATCTGGTTTACATTTGTTATTTCTTTGATCAGTGAACTGGACTACTCAACCCCACACTAACCGATCATTTTAAACCAAGTAATTCAACATTGTAAACTTAAACTCACTATATCTAGTGTATTTTATATGAATCCTATAACACATGAGTTTTTATGTATTTATCCAGAAACCATGATTTCGCTCAGACTATATAAATGATTCGAAAATCATAGATAGGTACAACTTCATAGGATCATCCATCCAAAGGCACCGTCATAATTTTTTAATGTTCATATGTCTGATTAATCCTTCTCTAATTTATGGATGGTTAACAGGTTCCACCAATTCCCACCAATGGATTTTATCTAATAGCATGTATACCATAAAACCATTCAGGAATAAATCATATTGAACTAATTACATCTTGTAATGAAAAATAATCACCTTACATTTCACCTTCTTCTTTATAGTATACTCCTTTCATTGGCCGTTATACAGTTTTGTATGATGAAATTAAAAACATTTCATTATGATGGTCTTCAAAGAGATCTACACAACATTTTCTTCAAATGGAATAACAAATCCTTTATAAAAAACATCTTCTAATTGATATTAATCACATGGACTCGATCTGATATTATTTATTTATTAGAATCTTTTATGATTTAATAACTTTAAAATTTTTACATCAAGCATCTTCAACTTTAAAAAAATTACACCTTTATGTTTTTTCAAACAATCTATTTTAAACATTAGTTTGACCTTTTTTACATTCACTTGAACTACAACTTCATTCACTTTTTAATGTACCTCATTTATACATCATTAACTTTTTACAAATGAATAAAAATTAAGAAACAAAAACTACTTTCAAACCAATATCATATATCATCATCCATGGTCTACTTGGTAACATTTTATAACTTAAACATTTTAAAAAATAACCTTGGATAATAAGTTTCTTCATGATGTTAGGAACTTTATGATTAATAAAACATTGTAATAACCCTTACCCCAGAAGATCGGATTTGGAGACTTGATTTATTACATTGGAATGAGATACATGAAATCACAATCCAAATGACTCAATTGTTTATTAGTCTTGGTAAAATAGATACATATTTTAAATTCAAATTATATTTTAGACATAAAATTCAAAAAGTATTTTGTTTGAGAACACCATTATTCCCCTAATCATAACCCTACATATTAATCATAATAAAATTCTTAGAAAACTATATAAAATAAAACATAAGAAAGGGATGATCTCAAATTATTAGTAAGAGTTAAGTACAACAAAATCTATCATAATTCGAAAATTGATAATCATCATGGAATAGTAAATAATTGAAAACAAATTCCATGTAATCATGAAACTGATAATGAAAATGAATCTATAAATTTTATCAGAGTGAAATATCCTAGATATTAAGGATGTTAATTCTTAATTATTTAGATTCTAAGATCTCAGGCTTTATGGTACCTCAAACATTAATATATTTAATAATAAAAATTAATAATTATGAGTAAAAAATCAAGTAATTTTTTCAAAATTTTCTTATCATTATACTACTGATGATCTAGGGGCTATCTATAACTATGCCCCACCCATGTCTTCTTGTTTAAATCCTTAATTATATATCAAATAATTGATTAAGTCAAAGTGTCCAATATCCCTTTGAGACATTTGAATCACAATCCCCTTAAATTAATATCATTTAATAAAACATTAAATACCATGGGAATAAATAAATTCATTCTATGATATTACAGAGGGTCTATATATACTCCTTATAAAATAATATTGGTGTATAATATCAATATATACCTCAAGAAAAAGTGATTGAGAATAATTCCATAAAAAATATATTTTCATTAATCAAATGGATCGATTATTTGTATTCACTAAAAATATACATAAAAAAATTTAAATAAAAAATTATATAATCAAAATTCATTTCCTGACATAACCATTGCATGAAATAATCACTGAAATAGAGGTTTGACCTAATGACTGAAAATTGAGTCATGAAATACCTTACTACATGTAATCATTCAAATCACATGCCCCATAAAAGAAATAATTTTCAAAATACACCTTTAATACCTTGAATATATTTATATTCTTGATATTATATATCATATTTTAGTATATATTCCATAAATAAGGATTTATTGGTGAATAATTCATATATATCTCACAAGTAAAAGTGATAAGAGAAAACCCTTACCTCATGTTTCCTTTAAGTTTCCCATACTTAAACCGCATGTATATGGGTTTAAAAATGTTATTAACTCATTATAGAACTATATTATTATTTATAATAACTTATTTTATGATTCTATAACAAATTATGATGCATTCATTAATAATATTTCATTATTTCCAAGGTTTTATTTGTGTTTCTTTCATGGTTTAATGATTAGTTCATTTGGGTTAAATTATGGATGTTCTTGTAAAATGGGATTATAACTCCAAAAGTGGATCACGATGATATAAAGGAACTTATAAAATAATCAATGGTCCCATATATAAATTTTGTTTCTAACATGATGATGATTCATTAAATAAAATCATAATGATAAATGATTAGTTTATTTTGGTGGTTTTTCTAAACAGCACGAACAAATTTCATTTTATTTATTATTGTGAGTATATATTTGATATCAATCATTAAATAAGTTATAATATACCCATTAAAATCTTATTTAACTAGAATAATAGTTTTATAACCATACATGAATGAGTTAATGGAAAAACAAAAAAACATAATTCATAAAGGCGATTAAGTTGATAATTTTGACAACAGTTTCGTTTCGTTGAATATGTAGAGGTAATAAAATGGATAGATATAATATTTTATTTTGGAATTATTATTTCTTGATGAATGAAATATATTAGGATAAAAAAGAAGAAGAAAAAAATCAAGACATGTGAGTTGAGATAATTACCTCTTGAATATCACTTCCTTAAGTGAACCTTAATGACCTTGGATTTGGTCTTATAGAGAGAAATGAAGAAATTAGATATGATTAGAGTGATTAGGAGTGGTTTTGGTGGTTATTTTATGATTTCAATGCTTTTGAGTTGAAATGGGGAGGTGAGGGGTGGTATTTATAAAAGAGGAGAGGTGTGTTTAAGCGATTAAATAATAAATATTTTATAATTAAAGCTAAACACATTAAAGAGGAATTAATTTCAAAAAAAAATATTTTTAATTAATATTTATAGGATTTATATGTTTGAGAAATACCACATATGACCATTAAAATTTGTTTTTAGGTATTTAAATCTTTTACCTTTTAACTTTAATTATTTTTGTTAATTTACCTATACAACTGTAAATAATTTTTTTTACCGTGATTATTTTTTCTATTTGAAAATAAAAATGACCTTATATAATAATTTGAAAATCATGATTCAAAATATTAAATCCATATTATCTAATTCAATTCCTATAATTTAAAAAATTATATTTAATATTAATTCCGCAGACACAACAAAAACTGGGGTTTTAAAGTGAAAAGTTCAAAACATTGAAATGTTTTTATATCCAATTTAAATTGTAAATTCATTCTAATGAGGTAAATTATATTTATTTATACATAATTAACTAAATATTATTTAATAAATTTAAATAAAATTTAACTATGTAATTAAATTCGAATATAATAATTTTTCATAAAAAATTCAATTTTTTTTAACTTTTCATAAAAAAATGAAACATCTCCGAAAAATAAAAAAATCCCTAAAATGATTTTTATATCCCAATTTCAAAAATGAATTTTATTTTTTCAAATAAAACATATAAAATTTTCAAAATTTTTATTTAATATAAGTGCACCATCATGAGGAGGAAAACCCCTTTAGAAAAATATGTCTATTTATGGTAAAAATTTGATTTATTTTTATCTTAAGCCTATGGAAATTGCTTGATGAATTTAAAAAAATATTTATTAAATAAGTTTTATTAATATATTTTAATAATATTTATTAACTATATTTATTATGTTAAATTTCCATTGTGTTCATAGAATTGTTTTTTTATAAAACACATCTTTTATGTACTATTAGATCTTATTTTTATTTATAAATAAATGGTAAACAATTATTAATTTTATAAAAATTTGTAAAATAGTTTTTCATAATTTATTTAACCATATTCACAACTTTCAACTTAAAGGATATTTTATAATCATCATATTAAAAAATAATATTTAATAATATATCGCAGTTCATCTAAGCTCAGCGTTCCATGCAACAAATACTATCAATGAAATTGAATTTATTTAAGAAGAGAGATAATATAAAATCTTTGGGTGTTAAATAATCCCCTCCATCAATATAATTAATACTCAAAATTTGAATTTTCACTTTGAAAATCAATATTTTGTACTTGAAAATTCCTTTGTGGGAAACCCACATCGTAAATAGGGTCAATAAATCATACACTTAATAAACGGTAAATAGAAATCTGATGGTCACAAAAAAATTAGGATATCAAATAGGATAACATTAGTGCGAAGTGAAAATCAAGGAATATAAGAGAAATATAACTATTAAGTCTTGATGAAGAGTGATATTAAACATGGTTATCATAATGTATATCATCCCAAAACCATAAATTAGTGATGGGTTAAAGAGGCCATTGATTTATCTATAATAAAATTAAACAAATAACATTTTTACTCTAATTTTTTTTCTAGAGTTGATGACTTATGTTACTACCTAGTGTTTTAATATAATGAAACATAATCAAGTATTTTTTCATCCTTTAAAAAATCTCCACAAAAAACTCAACTTTATATATAAAAGGAAATTTAATATTATTCCTCAGTAAAATTCCAAAATATTCTATTTATCTTAATCATATATAGTTTCTAAAATGAACATATACTTTATCTACCACACAACATAAATAAATAAAACTATTTTATACTAACCAGGACATCATTTAGTCTAGTGGAATGTGATATAACATTATCACCCTATGGTTTTGGGTTCTATCCTTATGGACTTTCCATACATGAAGGGTTATAACCCATCTTTTGTGTTTTCCTTTTCTAAAACTATATTAATATTATAATTATATAATTATAATGATTTGAAAAACATACTAAAAAACAACCTTAATATATTCATCAATAAATAAACATTTTAACCTCAAATATCATATCATACATTTCAATTTTCATTAAAAAAATTATAACCCATAATTAACTTAAAATATTGGATCATACAAACCCTAAATTTTATCATTACATTAAAAGTTATGTCTACAAAAGAATATTCATTATTACTCAAATAAACCTTTTTCACTTATTAAACTTAATGTTTACATGTACCTTAAACATTTATCAAAACAGAATGAATGTTTCCAAAAAAATATCAACTTTTTACTACACCACCTTTTAATATATTGATTCCATGTAATAAATTTTTCCAAATTTTGAAAAAAAATCTACTATAAAATAACATATAGTTGTTTCACGATTCTTATGATATTTTGGATGAATCAAAATATCATTGATTAAAACAACCTTCACTCAAACTCCCAATTAAACATTTAATTATGATTTTTCATTTTATCTCTATAATATATAAATATAAATATATTTATATATCATTATGATTCATCTATATCATCCAAAAAAATGAGTACTTATAAGAAAATAATTCATACCTTAAATCCAAAAATCAATGTATTATTTTATACAATTAATATATGCTTTATCTTCTAACATGAAGTCTATATTTTAAGAAAATAAATAGTGATGTAATTGGATGTTTTTCCCTTCTTGAATGAGATGGATAAATTTAGATTTTTAAATTTGATAAAAGAGACTCCATGATCCTTTGAAATTTTAGAGAAATGAAAATGTATTGGATAGATTAAACATTCTCTTTCAAGTGATTTGGATTTTAAAAAAACTTTCAAAAACTTTTGAATTATATTTTTCTATGATAGCGATGATTAAATCATCTAGTTGATATAATAAGGTTTTTTGAGATCATTTCCCATTTTTCTCGATGAATAATATTTAATCTATATAAAGAATATAATTAAACCCTGACGGTGTCTATAACTCTTATGTTAATGTACAAAATTCCATAGACTTTATATGATTACTCTAACCATAATATGGTTGGTGAAATACCTTTTCAACACATTTTCTATTAAACTAGATCCTTACGTTTCACCCCATTATCTAAAACCAAAATTCAATGTGTATAATTAAAATAATTATAATGAGATATCAATTAACCATGAAATATTAATCATAGTATGTCTAAATCATGACACTTTATTCCAAAATATGTGAGTCCTTAGGTTTAAACTAGGTTTTCCAAGGTCATTATCATGATTTATAAGATATTATCCTATACATATACTTATCCTCAAAATTTAGTCATAAATTTATGTTCCTTAGTTTATGTTTTCCTAAATATAGTTACCATGTTTTTTTTAAAATTCTTCAGTATCAATTTTAATAACCCTAACATTGGTATCCTGGAGCCAGTGTCATTATTTATTACATTCTTATAAGATACATGAAATCTCATCCCAATGGACCTAATAGTATAGTAGTTTATTTATACTATATACATATTTCAATTTTAAATTACATTTTGGACATAAATTTAAAAAATATTTTATTTGATAACAATTTTATTACCCTTAAAACAACCTTTCACATCAATCAAAATAAACTTCTCAGTAACCTGGGGAAAATAAAACATAAGAAAGGGGTGAGCTTAAATGCTCTATAAGGGTTCAGTACAATGGAAGCTATCATAAATTAGTAAAGGATAATCGTCATGAAAATCAAAAATAACTAAACACACATTCCATGTAATTAATAAACTAATAACTACAATTCATCCCTATATTTTTTCATAGTGAAAATATACTCTATATTAATTAATACAATGCATAATTATTTGGATATCAGGATCTCAGGTATCTGGGTATCTCAACCATCATGACCTTTTACACAATAGTTTAATAATTGTGGGTTAGGACCCATTTAAATTTTTAAATATTTTCATCTCAAGAGACTATTGATGCATCAATGGTATATCTAAAACAATTTCCCACCTATGTATTCTTGTCCAAATCATTCATTACATATTGAATAATCGATTAAATCAAGGTGCCCCATACCACTTGGAAATATTTGAATGTTAATACCCATGAAGAAATAGCATTTAAAAAACGTAAATCCCATGAAAATAAATTAATTTATGACATGATATGTCAAAGGGTCTATCTATACACTACATAAAATAAAGTTTGTGTATAACATTAAAATATTCATCAATTAAATGAGATTGAGATTATGTCCCTTAAAAATATCATTTCATTAATCAAATAGATTGATTTTTTGTATTATCTATAAATCCAAATAAAAAAGTGGAAATAAAACATGATATAATATAAATTAATTTCCCCACACAACCATATCATTACATAATCAATTAAAATTAAGTTTAACACATTGAATGAAAATTTAGTTAAGAAATCATTTACCACTTGTAATTGGTCGAATCACATTCCATAAAAAATTAATAATTTTTAAAAGAGGAAATTAACAACATGAATATAATGAATATAATGATATGATATATAAAAGTTAAATACATATTCCAAACACACGGATTAAGTGTTTAATTTGAAAAATATCTCATAGAAGTAAAAGTTAGAAGAGAAAACCCTTACCTCACACTTCCTTTTGGTTTTACATACATTAACCTCCTAAAAAAATATTTAAGGTATGTTATTCACTCATTATAGAACAATATTAATATTTATAAAACATTTTTTGACGATTTTATAACAGCTTATGACCCATTAATTAATAATATTTCATTATATTCATGGTTTTAGGTGCGTTTATTACATGGTTTATTGATCATTTTATTTGCCTAAATTTATGGATGTTCTATTAAAAATGTAATATAACCCCAGAAGTGCAATATAATATTATTAATGAACTTACATAAGTATTAATGGTCTTATATATCATTTTTTAAGATGAGGATGATTCATTAGATAAAATCATAATGGAAAATGATTAGTTTATTTTGGAATTTTTTTTTTCGAAGAATAGGAACTTGTTTTGTTTTATTTAATATTATGAGTATATATTAGTAATATAATATGTAATAGTTTATATTTTACATATTAAAATATTATTTAAATATAATAATTGTTTTATTACTAGCTATAAAGGTAGAAATAGAAAAAAGAACAAAAATTCATGAAGGCAATTAAGTGGAATAATTTAGACAATAGTTTTATTTCATTGAAGAAGGGGAGGTAATAAAAGGGGTGGATATATGATATTACATTAGTAAAATAATATTCCATTATTTATCTGACTATGGAATTAATATTCCTTGATGAATGATATATATTAGTAGATATTATAATATGAAAATAAATTAAGGGGGGTGTTTTGAGAAAATTATCTCTTGAATTTACCACCTTGAGAGAGACTTGAGGACCTTATATTTGGTATTCTGGTGAGAACATAAGATCTTAAATATTTGGAGAGTGAAGAGGATAGGATTTTTTGAGAATTTTAGAGATTTAAGTATTTTTAGTCAAAATGGTGAGGTGATTTTTTTGTATTTATACTCGAGGAGAGGTGGGTTTAAGTGACTAAATAATGTATATTTTATAATTAAATCCAACCACATTAAGGTGGATTTAATTTCAAAAAATTATTTTGTTATTTAATTTTTTAGGATGGTTAGAGGTTATAAATACCTCAAAAACCCATTAAATGTTTTATTTTAGGTAGTTTAATCTTTTACATTTTAAATTTAACCATTTTTATCATTTTAATTATACTACGGTAAATAATTCTATTACCCAGATAAATTTTTAATGTATTAAAAAAACCCTATAAAATAATTTTATCCTTCTTATTCCAAATATTATATATGTTTTATATAAGTCAATTTATATAATTGGTAAAATTAAATTTAAAATTAATCCCACAAACAGAAGGAAAAAAGTAGGTTTTTAAAGTGAAATGTTCAAAAATTTGAAATGTTTTTCTATCCAATTTCAATGTGAAATTGATTAAAATGAACTAAATTGGATTTATTGATATATATTTTAATGAATTATTTTTTTAAAAAAAAAAATTAAAATATAGTCTTACTATACAAATAAAATTGATGAAAAATAAATTTTAAATAAAAAATCTATATTTTTCACTAATCATCAAAAAATAAAACTTTGAAAAAAATGAAACAATTAATTATAAACTAATTTGGATATCTTGATTTCAAAATTGAAGTTTAGTTTTTCAAATAAAACTTATAAATATGTCATAATTTATATTTAAAATAGGTGTGCCATTAAAAAGTAAAAAAATGATATTTAAGAAAATATAGTTTTTCATAATTAAAATTGGATTTATTCTGATCTTAATCCTATAAAAATTATTAGAGTAATTAAAAAAATTATTTAATATATAATTTACAATGATATATTTCACTAATATTGTTTAATTTAAATTATTAAGATAAAATTAAACTATTGGCAGAAAATTGTTTTTTGTTTAAAAACACAAACTTTATGTTCAAATGGTTCTCATTTTTTATTTCTAATTAATTTGTAACCAATGAATTAATTTTATAAACATGGGTAAAATATATTTTAATAATTTAGTTAATAATATTCACATTATCTAAGTCAATGGATTGTTTATAATAGTTGTGTTAAATTAATAACATTTAATTGAATATCGTGGTTTACCTAAGCTCAGTGTTGCGTGCAATGCATACTATCAAATAAATTGAATTTATTTAACAAGTTACATACCATAAATTCTTGGATTGTTTCAACATCATGTAATTAAATAAAGTTTATTAATTTTTCTATGTAATGTTTCTTATCATCATCCAGAACATCATAACAAAACCCTCTTAATGAATCTTTCTTACTTGATATACAAAAACATTCTCGTCAAGATATGTTAACTTCAATTGTAAAATATGTCACAAAACATCCAAAAGGATCTTTAACCTCTCACTTTAGATTTTTTAAATAGTAAAATTTGTTTTACATTTTTTAACAACACTTTTCTAAACCATTTATAAAATCATGTCCTTTATCAAGAAAATATTTGGATAGCACATTACGAGACAAATCAATGTTTTTTAATGAATTTATCTCCTAGTGATAGTAATTTTGTTTGATTTGATAAGATAAACTCCCCTCTATATTTTTATATCCCCCTTTTAATGATAACAAGAACTTCATATTCATAAAAGATAGTGTTGTGATTTTTCATGTAAATATTTACTTAATCTCCACCTTTGACAACATAATCCAATGTAAGGTGGGCGAAATTTAATTATAAATTTAACAAATTATTTTGTTTAGGATGAACATGTAGTTGTAGCCACAATTTTTAAAATACATTCCTTGAAATATCCTTAGTGAAAACATCAATAATTTTAATCTTTTTGAAATATACTCATGTATGGCATCACCACCAACAAATTTATCTTTGATGAAATGATACTTAATTTCAGTTTTCTTTGATCTGGAATGTTTTATAGGGATTTTTTAATGATTAATGAAACATTGATTATCATGAAAAGTCTTCAATGATTTTGAAATATTCACTCCCAAATCTTCCGGATCAAATTTCATCCACAACATTTTTTTACAATATTGGGTAGCTACAACATATTATAATTCCATTATTATCAAAGTAAAATAACTTTGTTTCTTACGATACCACTCACACAACATTCTCCCAAAACAAAATTACCTCTTTATTTTAATTTTATATCATTAAAATCAACATCCGAACCAGTATCAGTTAACCCAAGAATGTTCATATCATTAAATCCTTTATAAATCAGTGAATAATTTAAGGCCCCTATAACATACCAAAGAATTCATTTAGATGCCAAAATGTATGACTCATTTTGATCACTCTGATATATGGAATATAATGTAATAACATATATAATTTATGTTCTCAAATATGTATAATATATTAATATTTCTATTAGTTTTAACAAATTTTTTGATTCACACTTTTCCTAGTTTTTTATTTACTAAAATTCATGCCAACTGGGATATAGTATTAAATTCCAAGGAATATGTCATGACAAACATCTTTGGTAACTCATTAGATTGTTTTTCTTAGTATAAGAAGATTTAACCAATATTTCTTTAAACATTTAATAATATAAATAATGTTAAATCTCTAACAATATACATTTCAATGTTATACTCCATTTATTTATAAAATGATTCAAACGTTTTACCCCTTTCACCGATAAAAAATAATTTGTCAATGTAAATAATGAAAATAACGTTAAATGTGAACATTTCATAAACATAAATGTTTATGTAAAATTTTACTTTATAAACATTCAACTAATTTTGGAAAATATCATTTTTATAGTACCACACATGGGGATCCTTTTTCAACACATACAAATCCTTCTTCAACTTACACAACATATTTCTATAATTTTAATGAATAAACCCATTGGGTTACTCAATATAAAATTCTTATTAAATTTATCTATTTACGAGTTATGACTTAAAATAAATATGATTTAATTTAAACATGATGATGTTCAAAAAATACCAAGAATGTTTTTATTGTTTCATGTCTCATAATTGGGTAAAATTTTTCTTCAAAGTTAATAACTTCTCTTTATAAGTAATCTTTTCTAATTAGTTTAGATTTATTTCATTAACTTTATCCATGTTTGTTGATATTGTTTTTGAGAAAAAAATTTTTACCTATAAAATTACTTCTTATTAGTCTTGGAACAAGTTCCTAGATGTTATTTTATCAATTTTGTATAACTATTGAATCATATAATTTAACCACTATTTACATTCAACTAACTTTGAAACTGATTGTGGTTCCACCTATGAGATAAGTGCTGATTAATATTATAATATCATTTTCATTCTAGTATAAATAGAATATATATTTTTATTTTCCAGGATTTTTTTAGATTCAATATTTTTTTTTAAGGTATTAAAATTAAGATATTTTCTTCTGGTCTTACTTTTGTCATCACACGATTTATCTAAATCCACGTGTGCATGTTGTGGATTTCATTCATATTACCTTTTATAATATTAATTAGAAGTATTTAATCTATATTATATAACATATTCAACAAACTATTTTTAAGGATGTTTGAATCTAAAAAAACTTCGCATCAAAGAAATCATAAAACTTATGAAATTGTTTATTCCAACATTTTTTACTTATTCCATCTTGAGAGTAACCCATGAAAAATTCTTCTTCTAACTTCCCATATAAATTTCCATGATTAATGTTTTTAATATTTATCAAAAAATTAATTCTAAAAACTATGAATTATTTTACTATTGTTGTTTTCTTATACCTCAAATCATAAGGACCCATCTTTGATTCAAGATGCAACAAACATCAGTTTTAAAAATGAAAATTTGCACCTATAGTTTCATTGTATAATGATTTAGAAATTTTATATTTAGTGAGCACACTTCTTCATATTTCATCCAAAATTCTATTTTTTCATTCCACCAATACTGTTTTTCGAATAGTATGGGGATAAATATATTGGTATTGGATTCTATGATTCCACATATTAGATTTGAAACCATTAATTATATACTTCTTTCTATTATCAGTACTCACTTTTGTATTTAAGAACCCATATCTCCTTAGAATTCCCTTCTGAAACATTTAAGAATATATATACCCTCTTAGTTATATTTAATAAACATTATAATAGTCATATGAACGAAATAATCAATTAATTTAATAATGTGAAAATCACTTATTGTAGATTGATATCTCATCATCCCATAAAGATCAGTGTGTTTGAGCTCAAGAGGTCTGGCAGAATGGTCTTTAAATTTTATATCCATGTCACTTACTCTCTTTACTATCTAATAGGTTGTAAAAAACTGCATCATATTTCCTTTCTTAGATTTGGTATGTTTCTTATAAAAACATCCTTAGACATTGGTCTCATATTTTTAGAGTAGTCCGAACAACAAGATCTATTTTCACAATTTTCTTCTTTAAATCATCTTTTTTCTTTTCTACTATAAAAAAAATGTCCTAAAATATTTTTCATACATTATTTAGAATGGATATTCAGTTATTCACACTTCAAAAAAATTCCTCAAGTTAAAAAAATCTATTTTTTGGAAACTTTTTATCATCTGCTGAATTTTATATTCTTTCTTTATGATACTTAAGAACTTTACCCTCTTTTCGTCCATTTTTTATCCCCATTATCTCTAGAAAATTCCTTTGGAGAGATACAATATGCCTATAATTATATTCCTTGTTCCCATAAATACCACAATACTAACAATATCAACAGAACCATGATCTTATATTGAAAAATGATGTTTCAATATAGTAATTTTGTTGAGGTTCGACAAAACTTCCAATACCTACTTTTCCAAGGTGTGTGTAAACCATTTATTTTTAGTTTTTCTCTAACTAATATAGATATGATGTGTTTATCACATCAATTCTCAATACATGTTCCCAATATTTTTTCTATAACCTGGATGGTTAATATAATCAGATAAACATTTTTATTTAGTGGGTATAGATTTCACCTTATTCTTAGACTGATTTTTCTTAGAAACATAAGGTGTTTCTGCCTTTAAATCTGATTACTTATTGAAATTTTCTCTCATCATCTTTAAGTTACTTTCAACCTCAAGAAATCTCAATCATGTTTTAGAAATAATATATTCCTTTGTTCTATGTTTCTCTATAAGATCTTACACCATATATACATGTTCTATGATTTTCTATTTTATGTTTTTAGTCTACAAAATTTAAAAATACTCCTTGTTAAAGAGATATTTCTTTTTTTACATTCTTTTTCCCACATTGTTTCTTCTCCATTATAATTTATTCAATGATTTTTGTGTTTTTATCAGGACATTCCACAATTCTGGATCTTAGATTATATTTTCAATTGGTTTCTCCACATTCTTCTTATTTTTTACTATTTTAATAATGATTTTATACTCAATATTAGAAAAAGAACCCTTGAACTTCTTAGGATTTTTTATATTATAAAGAATTATTATTAATAAATTTATATTCCACTTTATTATTTAACACACTTATTTTATTATTTATGGTAAACCTTTTCTTACTATTATTGGATTTATTATCTTCCTTGGATGTTTTAGACTACTTCCTCCATTGACATTTTTCTTCATAATCTTCTTCATATTCCCCAAATTTATTATACAAAAAATTCAAATAAAAAATTCCCAATTTATCTACACGTTAGTTATTTTGTTGGGAGTTTTCCTTTGTACTTTTCCATTCCAATAATTTTTATAAATATGTGATTTTATTTTATCATTTGCTTCAGTATGATCTTCCTTAACTTATGATTCACTAAGTTCCAGAAAATCAAGATATTGTTCATAAAAATTATTCTTCTTCATATATTAAAACTCTATTTATTCCTTAATATTCTTTTTAAAGGTTAAATATCTTCTAATTTCATAATAAAAAATATTTTTTGAAATTAATCAATTTATAAACCATATTTATCTTCAAATGAAAAAAATTTAGGATCAAAACTATATTGAAAGTTTTTTACGAGTTTGATAAAAACAGTATAATCTTCTAAGACATATCTAGTTTCTAAGAATTTTATTAACTCTGATGAAGTGATCATCTACAGTTTCATCATAGTCCATTCTAATTTCTTCAAACATGCTTCAACAATTTGTAACTTTTGTTCCTTCACATTGATATTTACGGTAAAGATTATTTTGATTTTTCCCATGTTTACTTAGCTATCTTGATACGCATCACCTTCATATAAACATTTTCTGCCAAATACATTAGAAATTAATTTTTATGATTTCTATATACAATAAGATTTATTTATTTTTTCATTCAATTTCATCGAAAAATATTTCTCAATTTGTGGAAACTTAACTACAATCACATCAATTACCTCTAAGAATTAAGAAAAAAAGATAAAGTATCATTCTATTTTATTATAAAAGACAATTTATACTAGATAAGGATAGAATACCCCTAACATTAAATAAATTAATATTATCCATGATAGTGATCAAATGAGGTAAACCCCCTTTGATTCCAATTAACGTTCCTTAGGATCATAAGAACCATTGGGAAGGGGGTGAATCAGTGGTAATGTTTTAAAATTTCATAAATCTGTGAAATTAACCCCTAAAAATTGTTATATTGTTTTATGCTATCCAACATTATAAAGCATGAACACAATTTTTTGATGTTTTAGGAAAGTGATGAATAGTACACAAGATTTTTGAGGTTCACCCCAGTGTGGATGACTACATATGTGCTATAGAAACTCCCATCATTCCATTGAAAACAACTATTAAATGAAGTGAATATATTTTTTTCCCGATCTCATTTGACTCATATCCCCTAATATGTAATTATATTGACTTTTATAATTTACAATTTTTTATTTTCAAACCAATCCAAAATAAGATAGGAAACATTTCTTACCATCTCAATAAAATTAATCTAGAAATTATCTATATGATGACTGAATCTGATGAACCTCTATCCTTTATGATTTTTTTTCTTGTGTACCTCAATATATTGTGATTATTATCACCTATCTATCCAATAAATAACATTATATCACCTTACAAACTGTTCAAAAATCCATTTTTGGTATAACCACTATATGGTATCCCTGACCGATGCTGATGACTAATTACTCTAATTATAAACATTGTTCGGTGCATCTGCATTAACCAAATATTTGAGACTCACCCTAATGAGAATATTATATCACTTCCACACACTATATAATATCTTCCTCTAGTAAGACTCAAGTAATAGCTTTTCCCTATTTTGGACACGTGAATAGGGTCAATACAAGTTGTACATGTACCCCTTTATATACGCAGACACTCGGGGTAAAAGGTTGGGAAATTAAATGTGTTATCCTGCTCAACAAAAACTCAAATATCAAATATCATGCTTATCTCAACATAACTAGATTCCAGTATAATATTCTAGATCATTCGTAATGATTCTTAAAAACTCTGCACCATCTTCATCTATTCAAAAATACTTAAACTCAGCATTATGTAAATTCCTCAAACATAATTAAATTCATTAATAATATATGACTCGAATAATCAACAAAGAATATTTATTTTCAATTTATTTATAGTTATTTTTATATAATATCAATACTCCGACCATTAAATGAATGTATGATTAATTTATAAGAACATTTATTAAGTGCACTCTTTCTATTTCTAGTGTACCTCTTTTATATATTTGATCGGTAAACCTCTCTATTCAACTCCTCCATGAATGATTAGTTTTGATAGACTAATTTAGTTTGGTAAACTCATTCTCTCTCAATATAATTTGTTTCACATGTAACTTCTAAATGAGGAATGTTTATGTTTTCTTGTGGTCACCATGATTTCACTCAAACTATATACATGATTCAAAACACATAAACATGTACTATATCATATGATCATCTTTTTGATGATATAATACTAATATGTATAATCATCATTCAACTGGTGATTCTCTCTACAGAATCTGACTGATAAATCTATTTGACTGATCGAAATCTCATATATGGATTTTATTAAATAACAAATATACCAAAATTCTATTTAGGACTTAATGATATTGAACTAACTATATCTTATAATAAAATTTCATCACATTTCACATAATCTAGTTTTACCAGATATAATACTGTCATTGGACATTATACATGTTTTTATGATGAAATTGAGAGTCAATTTGTTTGATGACCTTTATAAAGATATATATGAACTCATATTCACATGGAGTATCAAAGCCTCTATCAAACAATAGTTGTTTTGATGGATTTTCATCCGATGGACTTGATATGATTGTATTCATTCAGCAATGTCTTCCATAATTTTAAAAAAATAATTTTATAAATCATACAACTTGAAATTCATAACACTTACAACTTTACCTTTTTCAACCCTATCTATATGGAACATAATCTTGATATTTTTACTAACACCTAAACTTTGAATTCTCACAGTTTGTATTACACAACATTATACATGTTTCGATTTGTACAGATTCATACAAAATTAACAATGAAAACTCCTTACAAAAAATTATTTGATATTATCAACCCTTATTCATCTAGTAACTCTGTACGACCAATTTTTTTTTACAAACTCAATATAGATAAACAGTTTCTTCATAATGCAAGGAACTTGAATATTGGTACAATAGAGTACGACATAATTTTTTTTATTAACGTGGTTAAATAAACTTTATTATTATCCTCCGAGACATTAAAAACACTCATATCAACTATTTTTCACCCACAACAATATATTTTTACAATAAATGAGAAATATATTACAAAACATCCCAAAAGATAATAAAAATCCACGAACACTATGAAATTATTTGACTTGGTTAACCATTATGTAAACAAATAGATAATGTTATATAATCCATAATAATTTTGAAACACAATATTTTAATCTATCTAAATGTCATCACACTTCCATAAAGAAGCATGAAATAGATTTTACATACCAATAAGAACCTGATGTTTTTCCTTCACCTTATAGAAAACCAAACACCAATACATGTATTTACTACTGACCTATTCATTACTAGAAACCAAAAATGGATTCTCAATGTATGATAAATTTTAGTTATATCATGGTTCAATATTATCAATGAGATATAAAACTTATAGGGTACCAATTCATGAACCACCATTGGAACAATAACCCTTCCTGGAAACCACACCAGATGTTGGTCATACATTGACAACCCCTTAGAGCATATTCATAGATGAAATTATCATGCCAAATATCCACCACAATATCTACCAACTGAGACCCCTCCACCCACCACATATTGGATAACTGAACCATCAACGGATACAAGAAACTTACATCATTTACTTCCTCTATATCAAGATGCAATGTTGAATGTTTCTACATCATCCTCTACCTATCTTAGAATCTTTACAAATATCTCCATAAGACTTCCATCTCATTCCATTAACAATGATATTCCCATGCCCCAAAGTATAAGAGATCTCTATGGCACAATTCTTCAATAATTCCATCCATATTCATTAAGACTAATTTAAATCACATTGAGAGAAAATATATCATTGGCTCTTATGATCCTTGAATAAAACATGACGCACTACACTAAGGGAATACCTCTATATATTTATGGAAAACGTCACTATAAAAAGATTAAGATCATTTTTTTCATAGTTACATTCAGGATTATATAAATTTTGAGACTTATAAGAGATAACAATCCTATGTTATATCATAAAACACCCCAAAATGATAAAATAAAAATCATAAAAAAAACATGAACAAAACCCAATCCTCTAGAAAACGAAGAATGATAGAGATAATTGGATTCTCTTTTAGACACAAAAATTTCACTTTAAAATAGTCAATACAAAATAATTAATATTCTTTCTAGATTAAATCTATAAAATGATCAATAACCAAAGTGAGATTGAATATGAGCCACCAATAACAATCTATAGGTCCATGAAAACTATAAACTACCTAAAAATGAATGGGATCCACTAAAGAAAAAACTACATAAATATTTAATGGATCCACAAATACTCATTGTTGACACAAAACATGCTTAAATAAATGTGCCAATCACATCAATAAAATGCATATATATATATCTTCTCATATAGATTATTTTATTGAAGAACCTCTATAATAGATACTAGAAACTCACAATGATCCACGTATAATCTCAAATACAGAAGGATTTTGTCAATGATGATAACAAGAAACTAGTCTAGTATCTCATTAAACATAGAGTTCATGAGTCCCAGGAAATGTTTTATGGGGTTTAAGACACCAAAATTCATTTCCATGAACTCAAAATGTTCATAATGGTATCTCAATATAGTCTTTAGGATATTATTCACCATCACTCTCATTTAATGATACCCATACTATAGACTGATATTTGAAAACCATCTACATCTCTTAAATTAATCAATTAAATCATCAATCCTTTAGGGGAAATAATTGTTCTTCATAATAACATGATTTGATTGATGGTAACTGGTTCATATTCTTAGACATACACTCATCTTGATCAAAAACAACACCTGATCCCATGGTGACACATTGGTCTAGATGAAACCATTATATAAAACAACATCAATCAAAAATCACAACTCTAATTACTCAAAATTCATTATATTGTAAGTAGACATATAAAGAAGAGATACATTGGGTTATAACACTATCATGAACTAAATATCACTTCCATGGGTTAGTGTTATATCATCTTTAAGAAAAAAATTAGGGAAAACCTATACTACTCTAGAAAACACCACAACCTAAATATATTATAATCTCAAAAAAAATTATACCAATTTTTAAAAAGCAGTCTCCAAATACATGAGACACATATGATGCTCCCACTCACATTTGAAAATCACATACTCCTATTCCACATTAATTAAATAAACTGTCATATGGAATAAATCATAAAATATTTTTCCATAAATAAAAAAAATCCATGTCAAGGATGAAATCATATATATATATCCATAACATGAATAAATATGTAACTACTTGAGATTTTGGAATATATATATATATATATTAACTTAATACTAGTTTTAATGGATTTCTCCACACATAGCACTGAACTATAAAGATCCATGACATATTTATTATTATAATATTTGAGAATAAAAAAAACCACTAGTAAATAAAGAGATTTTAAATAATTATAAATTTGTAAAAAATAATATCAAGAACACTTAATGTTTTAAATGTTTTTTTTTTCAAATTTTATTTCTTTATATATTGTTTTTTCAATTAAAATATAAATTTCTAAATTATATAATTAAAATTTTAAAAAAACAACTTTTTTATAATAAAAATTTGAATATTATATTAGGAAAATTTTTAAGTGTTTTTCTAAAATAATTGAATTTTAGGTGAATATTTAAAAATATTGTTTTTATAGAGATTTTGGTGTTTATGATTATATCAAGATTTAAGTATAAGAAAAAAACATATAAAAAATATTACACAATCAATATTTTATTTAAGGAGTAAAATTATTCATTTAAAAATACAAAGTTGAATTTAGAAAACATATTATAAAAATTTTAATTACTAAATTGATATTTTTAATAAAAATATAATTTTATATCAATGAATCCTTATTTTTGTAAATTAATAATATATAAATTTTATGTCTAAAAATAGGTTTCTCTTAAAATCTTATTTTTATGTGCTACATACATTTCTTTTTAAATTAACTTTTCTCAGCCATTTAAATTTATATTATAAATAGGATTCTATATTGGAGTTCATAATGTTTAAATTTGGTAATAAATCAAATCTTATTTTTTCATTAAAATTAATTACTAAGGTCACAAATTAGTTTTCTTGGAAAATTTTGATTATTGTAAAAGTGAAAACATTGATGTGAAAAGTCTAAAATAAAAAAACATGTCTAAAAAATTATTAAGAGGATTTTAAACATAAATGTTTTAAAAATTCATTTATTTCATATATTTTTATTCTTTTACCTTGGAATAGTGTCATTCAATTATTAAAAAATAAGGATTATTAACAAAAATATCATTTTTCTTCACTTATAAAAGTGGATCACTTATAACACATGATGATATACCCATACCATAAAATTAAATCCTTAAAAACATCCATTTCTCTCATTATATAATCCCATATTATGTCTATAAGCCTCTAGTTTCAATTATTTAGTCGAAGGACTCCACTTATAAGGATATTTCGAAGAAAAATATCAATTTCTTGACGTAAGTACTAGCTTTTCATAAACATTGTTTATTTTATATATTTACCATTAAAATATATTTTCCTAGTATTATATGATGAATTTTGTATTTCTATTATGCACATTTTTTTATTCTGTGAATAACTATTTTCTATCTTTCCCCTATCCCATAAAGAAAATGAAAACGATATTCTTGCATACGTACAAACTAACACCTATATGAGGCATTATGTTTTTCCATTCACCACATTACATGGTTTTTCATGATGGGGGATTTAATGGATAAATATTATTTTTATGAAATTATTATTAAATTTTAAGATAAATTTTAAAACCTCTTAATAATATGAGAATGAAATTATAGTTATGAATTTAATAATCTAAAATAAGATTTTTAAGAGGGTTTAAATTATTCATACTAGGTAATTGTTTCATATCCATTTTATATAATAATAATTATCTTAAATTATGATTTATAAATTTAATAAAACATAAAAAATACCATTATATATAATAATGATATTACAAACAAATCACTGCATAATTATATATTAGTTATGATTTGTTTGAATTTGGTTCAGTCTAACCGCATACTTAAAAATGTTATAATATAATATCATGGATGACTATATAAAACAATTACTAATAATATATGATATAAATAAGTAAATAAATATTTTATTTTGGTTTCTTATTTGTAAAATTAATATTAAAGGCATTAATTATGATACCAATGTTTTTTCGATAAAAATGGTTAAAACTTGAAAATCACAGATTTAATATTTATGGAATATAAAAAAAAATCATAGTGAATAAAATTATAACATCATAAATAACTATAAATCATCAATTAATGTTTAATTTATGGTTTTTAATGATGAAATTTGGGATAATAATTATTTACAACATCACTACTAAAGAACTAGTTTAAAATAATCAATATTACTCACAAAAAGGATAAAAATAGACAATAATAAATTAAAATAGATGTCAAGAATAATAATAAATTAATTTTATGAAATTTTATAGGTATATAAAAGGTTCCAATATAGATTATTTATATTTTTTTATACATGAAATTCAAGAACTATTGTTGATGTTGGGAATTAATGTAAGGAGTAATTTTTTCTCAAGTTTAATTTCATGATATATATTTCATATTATGCACCACGATAAATATGAAATATATTTATTACTAAATAATGGATATATTTTAACATATTGAGGTTATGTTCTCTATTTAAATGGATTTCTATTCAAAGGATGTCAAGGTTGTTATTGTTTTACCATCTCAATTTTTCCTCATTTGGATATTATTAATATTCACAAGTTGTTTAATTTTATGGAATATATATTTTTCATGAATACACTATTATCAGAATTTTCATTAAATTTAATGGATTTAAAAATCTAACATGAATTATATCATTCATGGGATTTCCATTCAAAAGATACCAGGGTTTTAAGAGTATTTGTTTACTCGAACTCCTTCTTTGAGTAAAAATTAATCTTCTTGAACTTCTTTATTTTTAAATTAGTTGCTTAAACTATAATATTTTATTTCATATTACTATATATTACTATATGAGGTTTATTATTTTTTTATTAAAATATTTTAACTTGAGGAATATATTTTTTAAAAACTATATCATTGACCAGAATAATTCATATCGTCTTTAATGATGGTTTCACATCCTTGAATTTTTTTCCTTTTCTGTCAATATTATAACTTATTAATGGAAATAAAATAATGTATTATCTCATGTTACATTAATATTTCTATTCTCATCTATATAAAATGTTGTTTTGTTACACTTTTTATGATGTGATTTTCAATAAAGGTATTTATAAATGTTAAATTGGGTTTCCATTATTTCAAAATAAAATTTTTAATCTTCCACTTTATATTTATATTTGATATCATTTATATATTTGTATGGATCTATAATTTAAGTTTTATTTTAAAATAAAATGATTTCAAAAATTTTTATTTCTTATTTTAAAAACATCATGTATTTTTCAAGTCTCCATTATTAAAGATTCTTTTAAAAGTAAATGTTTTCAAATTACATTGACTTCCCCATTTTGAAATCCTTTTGTTTTTTTCAAGGATAAAATATTTAGTATTAATTTTTAAAATATTGGTTTGTTAAACAATTAAATTCACATGTTCAAAAATTAATTTTAATGTGATTTATAACATCATATTTTACGATAATGATAAAAAACATTTCCTAAATACTCTTTTATGGGTTTTCTTTGATTTTATTTATTATATTTAAATTATATATTTTTATGGAAATTATTTTTCATGAATAACTCTCTAAATAATATTTTAAAATATTATTTTGGGGTGATTGAATTTTGGTTATCAATAATTTTCATTCTTGAGGCCATTTTTTGTAAACTATAAGGAAATGTTATAAAACTATTTTTCTTTCCAAAGGTTCTTTATGATTTGATGAATAATTGTTTTCAAGCAGCATGAAAAGGTATGTATGATTAATGGGTGGGGTCCTATATCGTTATATAATGATTTTTTGAGAATTTATTTATCATCATATACTTATAGGAATCAATTACTGATGCTCTCCATTATAAAAGAATCAGAAAGTGAATCCTATTGAATTATGTTATGGGAATCATGTAGTAATGTATACTCCACACTGATATGAGAATTAGAGAGTGATGCCTACTCATCTATGTATATGATAATTGGGTTGTGATGTATACCCTTTTATGTGAATCTATTATTGATGCAATATCCACTATGTTATGTGAAATGATTAATGATTTTATCTCTATTATTTTATGATATCTACTCTTATATTATTTTATAGTTTACTCTTATTATTTATTTCCAGAATGTTATATATATTTATAAATATGAGTATACACCACGTCTCATGGTAATTTTCTCATATTTATATACTATTATATCATGGTATGTTTTTTATTTTTTATGATTAAATTATATGGTTTGTTAACAAATCTTATTATTCCATGATTATTTTAATAAGTTATTTCTTCCGGATTGTGTTTTCTCTCATGAATATGATCTAAACATTGTCTCCATATTTGTATGTTTTCCCTTACTAAGAATTTATAATCACCCATTTGTTTATTTTAATTCTATAGGTTATGAAGGTGATTATACCATATGTGAATTCTACTAGTGATTTTATTATTTCTCAATTATGGATAAATATTCAAAAGTGTTATAAAATGAGTTTATAATGTAGATTTTCCTAAAAGAAACTTAACCTTTATATAATTAGGATTATAAATTATTATGATATTTAATTATTAAATTACTGAAATATATATAATTTTATCCTGGTTAATATCACCTTGTATCATGTAATGAGTTTAAATAACGTGTTTTTAGCACCAGAAACATGAGTCTAGATCTAGGGTACCTCAAAATCCCCAAATGAATGATATTTATCCATTATTAGCTCAAAAACACAACTCAACTTTAGAAAGTAATACTAACATCCATTTTGGTGTGGTCAACACCATGTTAATTTAAATATATCCACCTGGACTCCTTAACATAATAACAATTAATTTTTAATAATGGAGACCGACGATTTTGAATCAAATAAGAAATATTCCAAGGTAGATGACAAATAGATTATACTTTAATGGATGTATACGTTACATTGTGCTGAAAACTCCACGATATGAATCTGACCAATTATATCTCTTATGCCTTTATAACCATGATGATTACCAACATAGTGATCTTGTAAAACCTAATAAACTTAAATATTTGGAACTTCATAGGGTTCCTTTACCCACCTCATCATATCTCTACCTTCTAAAAGCCTACTGAACTTACTACTATTGATATTTCCTCTATGGAAACTACTTAAAACACGACACCTAGAGTGGGATACTTTCTTAACTATTACTACTAAGGAAGGTTGTAAAAAGAAAATTATAATACCTATGACTTCGATAGAAAATTCATACGATATTAGAATTGTTGATTGAGGTTTTTAAATGACCAAGTCCAAAAAAAGTGAACAAGAGTGATATAACTATCTTTATACTGGTAAATGTTTAGACTCTTAAATCTACAAAAGACTCTATACATAACCTTACTCTTAGAGAAAATTTTATGGCCTCCATGTCAAAATTAATCAGTTAATACTAGTATCATATCTTTTACCTATATCATCTCAAACACCTTGATATATGTCAGCGATGCAAATGGGGTGACCTGATACTTGATCTCTTAAACAAACACAACCCCACAATTTTATGCTATATCTTTTTAATTACTAACAATATAAAAATCATAAAAATTAAGGTCCTTAAACAAAATTATAAATACTTACACACCAAATCTTCCCAATCGAAGTGAAATATACTTTTAAGATTATGCCACCTACAACATTGATAAATGGAACTGTGTCTTATAATAATTTTGGAAATACTCCCCTAATATTTATGACTCATTTGTATTTATATGAGTAAATATCCCTCATTAATGAATAGATATACATAATAAATAATTTTTAATAGAATATAGTGATCTTTCCTTACAAAAAACAAATTGAAAGTGATATCGAGATTCTCCAACAACCTCTCCATATCCTAATAAAAAATAAACCTTTCATATATTAGTAAAACATTTTCCTAATAAAACTAATCTCACTTGGTTATAATACAAGTAAATATTACACCCTTGTTGTTTTATTTTTTTATATCATTATAAAAGGATATAAAATTTTTCAACATTTAGATTAAAAATTACGAGTGGTAATGAGTATCCATATTTTAGATATTGTTCATTGATTAATTAGAAATATTATAGAGTTGATGAATTTTGAATTTAGGTGTGTTCAATAATGAATTCAGAAGACCTGTTAGTGAAGAGGATTGTTTTTTAGCTTTGAAAAATTGTACAAGAATATAAAAATTCGTCTCAATAGAGAGATTTGAGATCTACAGTTGATCATTATCTCTATAATGTATTTGAAGGCTTCTAAATCCACCAATAATATCAAGAAATAAAAAATGGGAAAGTGGGAAGCAGTGTAAAATGCCCCCCTTGATTACATGAGAATTATACCTCACGAAGCTAAATGAGAATTAAAAGTAGTTTCATAACTCATAAACCTGAATGAGAATTAAAATTAGTATCCATGTAATGCTTTAGACCACATTGAGACCACTTCCATGAAATTTATTTCATTATATAGATTTAGAAATGATATAGTCTAGTTAGCAGTCCCACCTTGAATAAGTGAATAATCAGACACCTTAATATAGAGGATATGTTGATGCCCAAAACTCCAAAAAACTAAAATAATTCATCATCTGAAATTTACTCGAGTCAAAAAATAGAAAAAAATAATCAAATAAGGATTCATTTTAATCTTTCTATATATACCAAGATATAACACCAAGAATGATATAAATAAGAATAGTAAAAGATAATTTATAACTTCTAAACCACAAAAAACATAATATTAATCTTATGGAGGAGGTTTCATGGAATATGAAGTAGAATATATTCATGGAATAAGTCTAAGAACCTATGATATGATCATAATAAAATAAGAAATGGATAAAATCAACTTCAAAATTCATATAGAAATAGAATGTTTTGGATTTATAGATATTAAACATATAGAGGAGGATCAGAAAATAGAAACTGATTTAATAGTGTAGTTCCCTATAACATATATATTCCAATATAAAGAACCATTACTGTTTATAGATACATGGTTAGAATCTAAATCATTCACCAAGAACAGATGTAGTGTCTTCGTCTAAGAATATTCATTGTTAACATTATCTCTCATAATATCCACTAAATCACCATGCTTTACCTAATGTTATTGAACATTTTGAGGATGTATATGATACGAGATATCTATATAAACAACAAAAGATCCTATTCATGAGAATATTGAATCCATAAATTTCACTTCCTTAAATTCATTTTAATTTATAAATAATTTCCAATTTAAACATTAGTACAATAAAAAATTATGTATAAAACACACATAGGACTCTATCCCTATAATAAATATCTTCTCACTCAGTATGTTGAATAACCTTGAGGTCATTGTATTGGATTATATGGGACCTTAATTAATTATTTCATAAATAGTCTCCCATTCCAATTTCATGTACTATGCTTGACTAAGGTTACCTCCCTACTAAACATAAGAATCATTCACTAGTTCCTAACACCAAATTCCATCATAATTCTCAACCGAAATCTCTAATTCTACTTTTACATGATTTGGCCCCATTAGAACCCCTTTAGGTTAAGTAGTGAATAAAATTGTAACCTTGTAAGTCTCCCCACAATAGGCTATAGGATTGGTGACTAGTACCAGTGGTATAAAACATAAATAATGGGAATAATTTCCCTAATAAATCCAATAAATATAATAATAAACCCACCAATACACTCCATGTAGTAAAAAACTAATTGTATAATAAATGTAATTTCATATATAAACCAAAATCTCTAAATGAAATACCATGAGACAACTCCCACTACAACTAACATATGGACGCATGCTATCACCAACTACTACCATGAACTAGAAATGAAAATCGGATTCACCAACATCAATATGTAGACCTGATATATATATATATATATATGGTTTAAAATACAAGTTTACTCAGAAATATCATTCCTAAAAAATCTCATGAAAATGTGGAAGAATCATATTAATGCCATAGTCAATGAATAATAAATCTAACCCATTACCAATGTTAGATTAACGAATTCCTCTTCCTCACCTATGATCACCCACCCAAATCCATACATAAATAAATAAATGGAATATATATATATATATATATATATATAATTAAACACCACACATACATTTCCCCAATGAGATAGTCTCCCACACACCCTAATGACATATACCCAGGTTCTCCCAACAATATATATCTATATAAACATATAACCATGTAAGCTCATATACATATGCCATCCATTACAAACCATGCTATTTTTTGGATGAAATATCATGGAAGGAGGAGTAGGTACACATCCACATCACCTTTATAGTGGATCTTTGGGAAAATACCCAGAACCCAAAACCTCATATGGGTGTCAATCATGGTTCGTGAATCATATGGTTATGAATAATAAATAACATAAATTTCAATAAATGTATATAATAACATACAATATCAATATAAGGTCAACTACTTAACACATGATGCATAAATAATTACAATCACCATCACACAACAATATCACTACCACTATGAGAAAAAACATAAACCCACAATCCCAGTACAATATATCACCATGGCTCGCAAAAAGGCATATTCACCCTATTTTATATCACATAATTACTTTTATGTCTATATGTTATCAACTAATTTATATTTAGTCATTTAATTACTTCATTATATATTCAATTACCACTTCCACTTTAAATCGTGTTATAATTTATAGACCAAATTACATTTTTTAATCTATATATAATTCCAATAATTCAAATTACACATAATAATTATCACTTTAGAATTATTAATTAATTGCATATTTTCTAACCAATAACACAATAATGTAATACACCATTATTAAAATATGATCCATTCCAATTTCAAATTATAAAATTATTTATATAATTATTTCATCATTATTTCATATTAACATATCATTTTCTAATAAATCTATCACATTAATTCGTTACCATTACATAGTTTCAGGTAAATAACGCATGACCACATAAACCTCTTTACATCACTGTATCTAAAACATATCCAACCCTACTAACATAATCAATTACATAAGACATAAAAAATCACATAATCTCATTCTAATATCCCCAAACATAGTTCCACCACATTTATAACATGGTTTACATTATTCTGTATCGATTGCACCAAATAAATGACACAACATCAAAAAATTATGAATACATCATCCCCACTTTCCTAAAAATAGTGAATGACATTACAAAAAATAATATAACATTATAAAGGAATAAAAAATAAAATGATAATAAAAACATACATCATTTTTGTAAAAAAAATTTAATTATAGTAATAAAATAATATCTAAAATTATCATTTATTCACCCCAAAACTAATTAAAATTTCATGTATAAACAATACCAAATTAAAATGCCAAATTAAATTATATTATTCAATATACCTTTTTATAATTAATAATAAATTCTGAATGTGATAGATATTATCAACAAAAACATAAATTACATCACAAAAACACTTATTAGTCAACTTAATCATCAATAAGAAAACAATAATATTAAAATCATATAAACTATTTCAATTCACATCATTTCTTTTAATATCCCATAATATAAGTCATTATCTTTAGATGGTTATATATAACCATCCACCGATTTTAAAACTAGGAATGATAGTTCCACATTTACATATAATAATTGAACGGAGATTTTGAATTCCCTACCTCAAAAAAAGATTCAATCATGACAGCAAATGAATGAGGAAGAATCGATAAGAACACAACCAAGGATTCATAATAAGAACCCCAAAAAACCAAGGGGCATCTCACTCTCACATAGGGTTTGAATATAAAATAGAAAAATTGAACATAACCCCTTCCATTTAATAGTTAAAGGAAATAATTTAATAGTAATAAAGAAAGAAAAAATAAAATAGGAAGATTTAAAGTAGAAGTTATAAATGATCGAATGGGATCAACTACGAGGAACATGATCCAAAAATTTATATGATAATTATCAATAAATACAAATGGAGAACCCTAGGTCAACCAAGGTTTTATAGACTAAAGGGTAATCAATCAAAAGGAAAATGTTGACCAAAATTTACAATAATTATTTGTGTGATCCCCCCATGATTTATTGAGAGCCTCTCCATTGTATTAATGGAATCGGTCAAGTGAGATCCAAAATATCATGCATTTAAAATGGAATATCCCCTAAATGGGTTAGACATATACTATCACAAACCAGATACACTTATAAGAGGATATAATTTATTATATAATTTACCACAATTGGGTTTAATAGTTTGGATTTAAAATATTAATTTTTTGTCCCTTTTTTTCTAGGATTCACAGTTACCGTATGGTTCTATAAACTTTAATGGAAAATTTAATGTGTATGGATTTATTTCTTTCCAATGGGATTCACATACTCTCCATATAGTTTTTATAATGATGAATACTTTTCATACAAATATATTAAATATTAATATATGAATATTCATGTCATCTTAAGAAACACATGATGACCATGAAGGTTTAGGTTCTTTAGAAACATGGATATATAAACAAATAGTCATAAGTGAACTATATCATCTATCACAATGTTAATTATAACTAAGACCCTTATTTAAAATAAAATTTATAATACCTGTATTAATAACTGAGGAAAAAGAAGAAATAAGAAAGGTTAAACTCATATTCTCATTAAGGGTAAGCAAGGGAGATATCAATAATCACTTAAAAATAACATGAGCATAAGGGTATTAGACCATTAGCTTGACATTTAAAAAACATACCCTGCATAACATACATAATAATCCATAGTAATAAAATTAGTCATGGTACTTCATAAGACATTAATCATAAAGGAAATCAATGAACATAATCCATGAGAGAATAATATTGTCATGAGACAAATATTTTTTGCATATACGTAGGCATAGAAAATCCAATAGCAAGGATAACCACCAATATATTATTTACATGTTAGTATTGGTATAACCACCTATATATCTAATTTTGTCTTGGTATAAACTCATATGTATTATATTTTGGGCTTTAGATAACCTCTTATGTAATCTTATATTTTGGGCTTGGGATAAGCTCTAATGTACCCTCTTGTTTCGGTATTGGGTTAGCCTCTACTATACCCTTGTTTATTGAGATTCGGATAACATCCCATGTACCCTATGATCTCATTGAACATTGATCATTAACCAATTAATTGGAGGGACTTATAGGAACCAACTCTCACATAGTCTATACATTTTTTTCCTTAATATCATAAAACATTCATCATATCATAACCTATAAAAAAGAATTGTGTTTTATAAACATTTCATCATGGCATAACCCATAGAAATAATTGTGTTTCATAAATATATTTTCATTATAATCATATACATAAACCATCCAAATAAAGAATAAGGATAGTACCATTGGATCATATTCCCAAAAAAATATAAGAATTAATAAATTTTGTTGTAGTTTATGAATAGAACTTCTATAAAGAGATCATTTAAAAAGTGTTGAAAGAAATATAATTTCCATTTGAAATTAAACATTAAAACCATAAAAAATTCATGAATCCTATATATATATTTTTTAAAATAACCTTCATAACTTTTATAGTATTCTTCAAATAATTGAGTGGTCATGATAGTAGACACTTTTTGTTACTTCATACACATTAACATAAATATCCCTTCAACATTTTTAGTAAAAAGTAAAAATTCATAATTATTAAAATGAAAAGATTATTTATTTTTTTAAAAAATTAAAACATGGGTGAAAATATCATTAAAGCATTTTTTAATCCATGTAAATATAATAAAAATTAATTTTGACCGAATAGTGAAATAAAGTCGACTGTTATTAAAAACATTCTTTTAATCTCTTGAGATCTTAAAGAGAGAAAAATTAAAGGAAGAAATTTATTATGAAAAAATAACCATAGTAAATAATATTAATGTCATTTCTAGATATTTAGATCATAATATTTCATCATAAAAAAATCTAGTCATAAACAATCTGAATAAACATTTAGATTATAACATAAAACTTATACCACTTTTGTAACATTTGAATCCTAAGTCCCATATAAGTAGTAAAATTATATTGATATGTATATCCCATAATTTTAATAATAAGAATAATATAATACATTTATGGATTTTATATACACCTCAAAAAATATAAAAGTAGTGAGTATGGAATGTGTCCCATGGAAATAAATGTGAGATGAAAATCCACTTATATTAAGTCTTGACGTAGTTCTAACGCAATTAAACATCCTATATAATAAATATAGTTTTATTATAAATATATTAAATAACTATAATATTATTTTTAATACCATATATTATTTAATTATCACCATTTATCACCCATTTATTAATAATTATTTGTTAAAATCATAGTTTTGGGTGATAACTGCTTCATTTTTCTTATTTGTTTTGGTTTTTTGGTTTTGGTACTTATAATTTTATCATTATTGCATTATCTCAGTAATGTTAAAAATTATATAAATATAAAATAAATTAATTATTTACATATTTATAATCATCAATTAAAGTTGTAGATAGAAAATGAATTACACCGTTTATAGAGACGGTTAGTCGTACCTATGCATGAACGTTGTTATCATTTTTTCAATAGATAGAAAAAAGGAAATGTAAATATTAATTTTAATTTAAATAATATTTTTAATTTCATAGATATCATATATATTAATAAAAAATATCCTTATTACCATCCAAGTCAAAATAAAATCTACAACATATCACATCACTTTGTGGATGTCATAATCCAAACATACACACAAGTGATGTTATTGTTTTCCAATGGATTGGAATGTAAAAAGGTAGATGTGATATTGTATTTTTTATAATTATAATTATTTCATAAATAGCATATAAATATTTTAAATATATCATTTTATCTGATAATGGGAGACAGTGATTGAAAACAAATTACATCGGTTCGCAAGACTGTAGTCTGTTGTACACACAATTGACCGCTTCATTTCCCAATTGATTTTAGTGGATAAAAATATAGGTTATGCCACTAACATAATAAAATCTCTTATATTGGATATTTTTATTTTATTATTTCATCATTTTTGAAGAATATTTTAAGGAGGTGGATGAAGAAATAAAATTATAATTGATGGTTAAGAGGTATACCTCTTCTTCAGAGAGCCTCTTTAGGTTTATACCTAAAGCCTTATTAAGAGGTTTTACTAATTAAAATAAGACCTCAATGAAATGGGAAGATAAGTAATAAAAGGGTTTGGGTTTGTATTTTTTGAACCAAAAGTTTTTGATAGTGTTAATAGGAGAGGATATGGTTTATCCTTTTATAAACAGGGAAAATAATCCACTTGGAAGCTACTTTGAAATTTCACAAAAAATACAAAATGATTAATTCATTCCCATGAAAAGTGATTCAAAATGAAAATATATTCAAATTTGGTATATTATAATGTTTAAATATTTCCATACAATATAATTTAGAAAAGTTTTATTGGAAAACATACCCTTATCATTTTAGTTAATCCCTTGGTAAACCGATTTTAAAGCTAATCGTGGTAATTAATTTTTACAGTTTTCACTATTCATTATGAAAAAAATAATTTTCCCTTATTATATAATATTAATTATTTTTATTTGAAATATGTAATACATTTGACTATATTCAATTAATATAAGTGTTATATTTTAATTTAAAATTAATCTCATAGATGCGATGAAAAATCTGTTTTTTATAGAAAATATTTCATATGTATTGAATGTTTTAATATAAAAATTATATATTAAGTTGATTAAAATGGTCAAAATATGATTAAATAATATATTATTGTACTAATTTTACTTATAAAAATATTTTAAAATATAATTTATCATTTTATATACATTAAATGATAATAGAGTTTTCAAAAAATAGTATTTTTTTACTATTCATTGAAAATCAATCACTTCAAAAAATTTTAAAAAATTCACTCTAAAATAATTTAGACGTGATGTTTGAAAAAAATATGTTATTTTTTTCAAATAAATTTTATAAGAGTGGTAGAAAGAAAATTTATTATTTTCATATAAAAAGCAGTAAAACCCTTTTAGGGAGAAATGTATAATTTTGACACATATAAATTATATACTAGAAAAAATATTTTATTTACCTAAATCCTTCATAAATATTTAGAAAAAAATTTATTCTAATTTTTACCACTAAATTTACGTGTTAATTTCTAATATTAATGTTCACACAATAATTTTATTAGTATTTTTTTGGTTCTCTAAAACATAGTTTTTCATGTAACGCAAGATATCGAATAAATAAAATAAATTTAAAAAAATATTTCATAAATCCCATTGGTGTTAAATTACAACCTACTTATACTTAATTTCTCCCCAAAAATCCCTCACATTAATACAAACAACTAAGGATTCTTCTGCCTCACCATATCATCATGTTCTTATGTAACTCCATCGCATTGGTGGTTTCACCAAAATACATTTACAATGTGAGTGATCATATTTCACAATTCTTTATCTATATGATCACAAATCTCTATAGGTTTATCATAATATGAAATATCATTATCTAGTGGTATGAAATCTGATTTCATTACATGTGAAGGGTGAGGTATGTTTATTTTAGGAGATATACATAGAACATATCGTGAACTGAGAGAGGATTGGTGGAAGTGTTAGATGATAAAAAATATCCCTAATCAATCAAGAATCTCAAAAGGTATGATAATACAAGGGATCAACATTTATTTATTTTCAAATATAATATCCTTATTCCATATATAAATTCCTAGGAAGATCTTCTCGCGACATTCAAATTCCAGATCACACTGATTATTGTGAGAATAACATTTATGTTGACTCTGAGCTACCTTGATGTGACATTGAATATCTCTAAAATTCACTACCATTTTCTTAGTTATCATAAGTCCCATTAGATTTATTTCTCTAACTTCATCACAATATGTTGTACTTATACACTTCTTTCTATAGATGACTTCATAAGGATCTATAAGAATAATAATGTGAAATATATTATTATAAGAAAACTAAAATATAGGATTCTGTTTATAAAAACCACATTTAATATTTATTGAGAAATATAGAAGCATATTGTCTGGTGTTTAAATTTTTCTATCAGACTGACCATATGTCTTAAGATGATAATTAGTGTTGAAATTTAGCTTTATATCTAGGGTGAACTACAAATTTCACCAGAACATATAAGTAATCCTCAGATCCAAATCAAACACAATATAATGTGGTACTCCTTGCAACCCTACCACTTTCTTAATGACTATCCTGGATATTTAATCTAGATAGAAGTATTCATTTATAGTGGTGAAGTGTGAATAATTTTTAAATTGATCGAACACAACACATATAGCATTATTCCCTTTAGATGTTTTGGGGAATTAGATTATAAAATTCATGATGATCTTTTCTAATTTTTATTTTGGTATGGGTAATGATTGTATCATCCCCTTATAAATTTTCCTCCCAACATTAACCATTTAACATACCATGAACCTAGATAAAAAATATTCAATATATCTCTTTATCATATCCCACCAAAAATACTCTATCAAATCTATAAAAATCATTGTAATTCTAGTATAAATTGAGTGTTAAGAACAATGATCTTCCTCTAAAAAATATTTCTTCAAATATGGTATGAATAGAATACATACACGGTTCATTAATATTAACATTCCATCGTAATAATGTTTAAACTCATGAAAATTTATGAACTTATTCTATAGTTTTATATCATCCTTCTGAGCCTCTTTAATATTCACTTGGATTTATGGCTAAACTCTAATTTTAGAAAGATAAGATTTCACCCTTCCATCTAGATTTCAAAATCCATCCATTGAAAATATATAAACATTGGACCTTTTGGGATCCCCATAATAAATAAGATATCATGATCGTTTCTACTCAAAAAATATCCACCTTTTTCTCTTTCTTAGGATGGAAATATAATTAGGAGTCACAATATTTAGTTATCTCAAACCATCTCCTCTGATGCATGTTCAACTCTTTATATGTTAATATTGACTTTAACCTTTTATTATCAGTATATATTATTGGATGAAAAGAGTAACTATGATGGTTACAATTATAAGAGGGTGGGTGAATTGAATTATAAAATCATTAAACCAAAACAAAACACAATACCACTTTAAGTAATAATATTAGACTCATGGATTGTCTAATGGTCAGCGAGAAAGAATAAAAATCACATATTTTATAATTATATCATATTATGTTCTAATAATAATCATAGATACATAGATAAATAAAATGTTAGGAAATATTTGTAAAAATAAACTTACTATCAAAAAGTACTCATTGGAATAAAGATATGTAAAAATAATTAATACAAAAGCTTAAAATGTGAGAATTAATTACAAGATATTTAAAATAAATCAATATTTTAACTTTTAGGGTAAAGGTAGTCAACATACCTAAAGAAACGTATCCATAGTTTTATATATACTATAAAATTTATCTTTCCTTATCAGGAAATCCTTCAATATAATGATCAGAATAAGATATATCTTCTTTTCCTCAAAATCCCTCGATGTGATGATATGTGAATATCTTCCTAGCCCTGAAATCCCTCGATCTTATGGGTCGAATTCACTATCTTAATATCCTCAAAATCACTTGATCGTAACAATGATCTGACGCATAATGCAAAAGAAAATGTTCTAAAGGAAATAGCCCTTACATGGATTCATTAGAACATCAACCGTCTACAATATTACAGTGACTAGGAATGAGATGTTCATGCAGAGAAAACTTTAGAAGACTTGATTTGGGAAATATATCAACTAACAACTCTTAAAATGATATTTTATTTATAGGTGAATATATAACAACCATATTTATCAATTAGTTTCAATGGATTCGAACAGTTTTCACATAAAATAATATCGTGATCTTGCATAATTGAATGTATAGCATTTTTTCTGCACCATTACAATACTATATTGTATTCCTTATTATAGAAACAAAATTTATATATTCCAATTATAATATAATGACATTTCTTTAGGCTTCCTTATCATTTTCTAATATGATAAATCTTATAAATATTAACTTAATGTATCAGCACTACTATCAGTCTGGTGATCATGAATATTTTCAATACAAGAGAAAAGTCAAAATTCTAACCACTAATTGTGATAGAGGTCAGTCTAATGAATTGGACCATCATTGATATGATGGATTGTATTGATGAATAATAATCTTATATTTTTAATACAATATAATTATTTATATATTAGGTTTAAAGTAATGTTTTCTAAAAAATCATACTATAAAACTTGATACCTAAAATGCTAATAAACATATTTTTAGGAGGATGTTTTTTTCATTTCAAAAACAAAATGAATAGGAAAGTAAAAGTAAAACATCAGAATCAATAATCATCCCATTATTTTAAAACAAAAAACAAAAACCAAAAAACCTAAATGAAAAATAATAAGAGCAAATATTTACAACCCTTTATTCATTTAAGAACATTGAAGATATTTTTTATAACTCACCCTTGGTTTATAACTACTTCATGATATGATGGAATGTATTAAAACATATCCCCCTTAAAGAATACTTCTCCCCCTTAGTAATACTTCTCCCCATTAGAATGATATCTTCTTTTTTATTAAGAAACTTCTCCCCTTTCTGATTACCAAAGAGGAAGGGAAATAATAGCGCATGAATTGATTGTGGGAGATGAAAAAAAACAAATATTTATAATAAATAACCAGTAATCCAAGAAATAAATACAAGAAAATATATCAAATAGTAATTGGAAAATATTAAAACACAAAGTATTTGATAAAAATTAATTCGAATATTAAAACCATTAAAATGTTTGAAGTTATACATTGAGTGTTCAAAAATGAAAAAATATTTATTCTTTTTTCATCAAATTCTTAACAATTGACTTCATCTTCTTGAAGTACTATATATCCTTCTCAGGATTCAAAATATTTTCCATTATCAATACTTGATTCTGGACTTCAATATTCATAATTTTAACTTCTTCCTTCATAATAATCAATTCAAATTCACAAGATCTCAGCCTACTATTATCTAATTCTAGACTATAAACCTTTTCTTTAATTTTTTTTATCTCCATAGTACAAACATCAGTAAAATCTTCAATTTCTTCAATGAATTATACTCAATATAAAACATCATAAGATAACTTGTTGAATGATTCTTCCATTTCTAAAAAAAAGTTTCTTTACTTCAAAAAATTTATTATCATGTTCATGAATATCATTATCCACCAGGTTAGACCACTTTACCATCTAATTGTAAACTATTTTTATAGTATGGTTCTTTTGATGATTTTTTTTAAATCCAATTCCACACAAATAACTGATTCTATTAAAACCCATATTGGCTTATTTTTTTCATTCAAATAACTTGGAATAAAATTTCATCTTTCCTAAATGTCGGGAAAATATGGATTGGTGTCTTATAACATTCTCCAGTATGGGAAAATAAAATAAAATCATTTTTTGAGTAATGGTTGTTTTTAAATACAATGAACATGGTGATGGTTTGGGATGATTTGTTCAAGAAGGTATGACTTCAGGTATATCCTCCACATTATATTTCCCTTTTTTGGAAACATTCTTATCATTTGAAACTTTAACAACATCCATATCTTTATAAAATTCAAATTTTTCTGATATTTTGATGTTTGAATATTGATCTTATTATTTTTTTCTCCAAGGATGATTTGTATATATATAAGGATAAAGATATTTCTAGAGACCTTTCTTATTTAGCATCCATAACAGAATGAGATGGTAAAGGTGGAGAAGATGATGAGATTAGAGATTTCATTTCTTTTGTGTCTTTATCAATCATAGATTTCTCATTATTGGATTCCTATTCTTATTATTCCTCTTATTCTTTTAATTTTTCCACCACTTCTTCCTCTATTTATTCTACCCCTTGTTATTCTACATCTACTTCTTCTTTAACTTCCTCAATCTCTTTTTATAGTTTTCAGGTAGTATGAAGAAAACCTTTTTAAACTATTTCTAAAACTGATTATTTTTATAGTACGAATGTTATTTCTTCTTCAAATATTTCATTTAATTTTACCTTATTAATAACATTTGTTACAATAGATCGTACCACTAAATTTCATTCAAAGACAAGTACAGTATCATGAATAACTAGATCAATAAAAGAAATGAAAAGAATAGGATTCTCATAAGTTCTTCCCCAAAAAAAATAAAATTTCAACAACTCTATATTTAGAAAAACATCTCATTTACTTATTTATTTTATCTTAATAATGTAACTATTTAGCTATATAAATTTTTAAAGCCTATGTCTCATCTGGTTAAAGATCAAATTTTGGGTCGTTTGGTTTCTTTTGGGATTTATATTCCATTAACTATTTAAATTGAACATATTTCATATTCTTACTTTCATTTCATTATTCCATGGGGATGAATCATTATTTCATTTATTCATTTCATCCTTAAAATTATTTTATGATTGAACTTTTGAATCAACTCCTTCAACATCATCTACAAACTACTTTGTCTTTGAATGAAAGACTAGCTTAATTCTATAAATTGTATCTTCACCAATAAATGAAATTATCCCTTACATTTGGTATGATTGGTTCTCAAAAATGTATGGATTAATAATTATCACAAGTAACTATTTGATCAAATAAATAAACTTATTAATATATTACATTATTATGTCAGTCTTTAGGTATTCTGTCATAATGAAAACAAATTTTAAAAATTTTATTTTACTCAAGTAAACCAAGTAATCCATGAACCAAATGTATAATACCTTAAGGGTATCTCATTCACCCATCATGGGTATTTGATACCTCGATATCCAGAATTCTACAACTCCTTTTTCTAGTGTTAGGTGTGGTACATTCATTACTTTTTTTGTAACAATTAAACAAAGAAACATTTTCTTTATTTCTTTCAAAATAACAATGACTATTATGTAATTTATAAGAGGGTATGAAAGCTTCTCCTTTGGTAAGAACTCCAACCAAATCTACAACTTTTTTAAAATAATGTTTTTATTTATTCCCAAATAATTATAAAAAACTTGATCCTTTCCACCTTCGATTACCAACTTTTCAAAAGAATAGAAATCTATCATGATTTGAGGATAATACAATTCAAAAATCATTATCTAGTTTCTGTACACATATTTATTCCAATCTATGAATATTTATGATGCTTTTGAGAGTAAACTCATACCTATCAAACAAATTTCCTTCAATAATACATTCTCTAAAAAAATTAATTTTTTTGTAATCTTCCTTGTTATTCATCTTAATGAGATGTAATCCAGTAACCGGATGGATTCCAAAACAATCGAACTGAAGGCTTTAAGAAGTGATGAGAGATAAATAGAAAATATATGGAAACTAACATGTAATAGGATTTATCCAAACCTTTCATGGGAACAAAGAGGTCATGGTTCATATTCCTAAAATCTATCAGTGGCTCATATTATCCCTCGATAGATCTGATGACCAAGACTTAATAGAATAATGTTTTAAATATAAATTTGAACACTCAATGTTTTAAAACAATTAACAGAGTGATAATCACTATGATTAAAAGAAATTAATATTTTTTTAAAAAATAAAAGTCATAGAACCAATATAATTTATAATTGAAAATAATTACAAAATAAAGTAATGATTTAGGTAAAAAAATTTAAAGAATAATACCTTTCAGGGTATAAAGTTTCATCAGTTTGAATAATATCTTCTTTTTAGGTTTTTTAACATAAAATAGTTATTATATTTTAATAATAAATACATGTTAGGATAGTTTTGAAATAAAAAATTTATTATAATATCTTTCAAATAAAAAAATATTCTGATATTTTTGAAATAAAAGATGGTTTTTTTTAATTTTATTAAAAGAAGTGATTATGTTAGGTTGTAATAATTTTTCAGTTTAAGAAAATTTTATGTTAGATTATATTTTTATAACAAAATATTTTTCAAGAAATTTTATTAAAAAATTTTAGTTTGAGAAATTCATTATAATAAAAAAATTTCAAAAACAATAAACAGATTAGAAAAATATGATTTCCTATAAAACAAAAATTATATTTACTCCCACTTTAAAATGGATTATAAAAATTTAAGGAGGTGGTTAAAAAACAAGTATATATGAATGATCAATTAACATTGATAATTCCTTACATCTGTTTAATGTATTGAAATCTATTGAAACTAAGGGATTGTTTAAAATATCAGCAAGTTGTTCTTGAATTTTGATGAATAGTAAAATTATTTATCCTTTTAGTGTGTGATCTGAAAAGAAAATGGAATCTTATATCTATGTGTTTAGAATGTTTGTGATGTTCTATGTTTTAAATTAATTAAATGGAACTTGAGTTGTCACAATGTATTGGAGTTTTAGTAATACTCATGCCACAATCTGTGAGTGTGTGTTGTATCCCCATCACTTATGCACAACAACTTCTAGATTCCACATGTTTGGATTTAGAAATGGAAAGTACTATTGATATTTTTTTCATACAAGACCAAGAATATAATGAGTCACCTATGAAATGACATGTTCTTGATATAATTTCTCTATCTTTTCTATATACCCTAATTTCAGTATCCAAAAAAAGTTTTTCTTTGAAAACATTTACAAAAGAATATAATAAACCTAAATCCTTAGTAATATTGAGGTAAAAAAGATTTTTTAACAACTTTAAGATGGTATTATTTTTTACTAGATTGATATCTATCACATATGAATACTAAAAGTATTAAATCTAGGTGACTAACTATAAGTATAGTAAACATTCAATCATACCACTAAAAGTTTTTTGATTAACTAGTTTACCAGCCTCATTAGGATATAATGTAATTGAGGTGTCAATGGGACTACAAGTAATTTTATTGTTGAAATAACCTATTTTATTAAGTAATATTTTATATAGTTATGTTTTGATTAAAAATTATCTTCAGGTTTTCATAAAATTGGAAAACCAATAAAATATGTTAACTCACCCACCATACGCATTTCCAACTCAGACTTCATAAGATCTACAAAGGAATATATTAAATATTTTAGAGTTGAACCAAATACAATGTCATCATCATATATATGTACAATCATAATGTTTTACTTACTTATTTTATTAAAAAAGTTGAATTCAAATCTTCCTTAAAAAAATGATAACAAAAATCTAGTTAACCTATCATACCAATCTCTTTGGGCTTATTTAAGTCCATAAAGTGCCTTAGTAGTTTTATAAAAATGTTTTGGATATTTTTATTTTCAAAACTGGGTGGTTTCCCTATATAAACTTCCTCATGAAGATATCCATTAATAAAATCACACTTCCCATCCATTTGAAAAAATTTCAAATTAAATTATGCTCTAATGGATATACGTATTTAAATAGATTCAAGTTTAGCTTCCAGTGCACTGGTTTCTTCATAGTTTATTATCTCTTGTATATTATATCCATTTGAAACAAGTCTCAAATTATTTCTATATATTATTATATTTTCATCATATTTTTTTAGAGAAACCCATTTTACTCCAATTATAGAAGTTTCTTTAGGTTATTTGACTAAAGTTCAGACTGTGTTTCTTTTAATCTCATAGAGTTCATATTGCATTGATTTTACCAGATCCTCATCACCATTAGTATCATTAGGATTATTTGGTTCAAATTGAGATAATAATGTAAGATTCTCAATAATATTTCTCAATGAACTTATAGTCCTAACTAGTTTATCAACATTAAAAATTATACTTTCACTTGGATGATTACTAAGAAACAAATGGCATCATGGGTTTTCAAATGTATATTATTGAATAATAGGTATGAAATAATCCTATATAATAACTTTAGAAACATATTCTGAAGTTATTTATTTATGAGTGTAACATTCTAACAATGATTGAAAATTGGTTTTATAAATAACATCTGATGATGTAGGTTAGGGTTGTTGCAAAACCAAGGGATCCATTTTATAAAATATAACATACACTATTTCTGGAACAAAACCAGATTTTTTTTAAAACTCTATAGGCCTTAGATGTGTGGGAATAACCTAAAAATATACCTTCATCTAATTTTGGTTCAAATTTATGTAATTTATATGTAATATTCAAAATTAATTATTTAGATCAAAAAACAATAGAGTATAAAACATTTTGTTTTCTTCCTATCCAAAATTCTTAAGGAGTTTTATTAAGAAAATTTCCAATAAAAAATTGATTTATAGTATAGAAGGAATTACTAACTGCTTTATCACAAAAATGTTTTGTAACTAAGTATTCAATCATCATAGTTATATTAATATCCTCAAGAACTCTATTTCTCCTTTTAAAAACACTATTTTTGATGGGGTTTTATGTGCGGAAAAGTTATGTTCAATACCTTTCTTACTACAACATTTTTCAAAATTATAATTTTCAAATTATTCACCATGATAAATAAAAATACTTATCAATGAGAGGTTTTTTTCTCATTTTTAACACTGGATAAAAAAGTTATAAAATAACTTAAGGCTTTAAAATTCTTTATAAGAAAATAGACCCATCTGTATCTAGTGTGATAATAAATTAAGACATATACGTAGTATTTTCCACCAATACATTCATTTTTATAGGGACAAATAATTTCACGTGAACTATATGTAATGCATCATAATTTGAGTCTTTAGTAAAAAAATTGAAAGTATGCTTTTTTTCTTACTATATTAACATGGGTCACAGACTTTTCATGTATCAAAAGAAATTTCCAGTAGATCCTTAACAAGTCCTTTACTAGTCAACATAACTATATTTATATGTTTATAGTTTTCTAACCTTCTATTACATAACTTTGATTGATAATTATTTACACAAAGACAGGCTAAGACTTGTCTCCTAAGGTTTTCTGTATTTATAGTGTAAACATTCTCATATCGATTAGAATTAAAAATAAATTCATTCCTTTAACTATGTATTTTATATTTATCATTTATAAATTTCATTAGGTAACCTTCATCACATAATTGACTTATTCATATAAGGTTGTTCTTAAGGCCTAGAAAAATAAAACATTTTAAATTAAATCTTTTACAAGAAGGATAGTGTTACTCATACAAATGATTCCTCCTTATAAATTATCACTGAAAGTTACTTTATCACCTTTCATATTGATAATATTCTAAAAGAAGTGATTGTTTTTAAGTCATGTGTCTAGAGGAACCACTATCCATGCACCATATTTTTTTTGTTGGTATTATCTTTCTTTTCCTAAAAGAAAAATAATTAGTTTTTCAGAACTCAATCCTTCATAGGATTAGGGTTATCAGAAAATAGAATATTAGTAAGCCACATTTGACCAAAATTTATTCATTGATTAAATATTATTCCCTAAACAAAATAATCATTATGATGTCTTAAATACTGAGAATTTTTAAAACAAAAAAAAATTCCAGCATCCACCACTTTTTCATTTTGGGTAAAGTGGTGCACTCTTTGGAAAAAAAATTTATTTCTAAATATAGGGTTTTTATGAGTGAAACCCATTCCATAATTATAAAAATGAGGTCCAATTTTATTATACATCTTATCAAAGTTTTCTTTACCAATGGTAAACTTATATAAGAGTTTTTCCAAACGAGATATTTATAACATTAGTTTTACTACTATGTTCTAATCCTCATCATAAATAGTACTAAAACTTAGTTTTAAAAAATCATTTTGTAAATTATTCTTCTCATAAATATTTTTCTAATGTTCTTTTGGAAGCCTATATTTTTAAAAATTAGTTTTATCGATATCTTTATAAATATTTGATAATTCATTATATAAGAGAGTTATTCTACAATCTTCCTATGCAAATTTATCTTGGGCATTAAATTTTTTTTTTCAAACATTAAAATTTTAATTTTCTAAAAAATTTTAAAATATAGAATCTTCATCATAAATAGGTAGTTTAGTATCCTTGGTTAAGGAATAATATTCATCTAAATATATAGAAGTTTCATCATCATCAAGATATTTTTATTTTAAATACATATAATTAATAGATTCACCAGTGTGCACTTTTTCCTTAATACTTTGATTTACTATAGGTAATTTTGAAAATATTCCAACGTTCCTCTATCTAGAACATTCATTATCAGCAGATGTTTCTGAAGAATATCAACCATTGGCACTCTAAATGTTAGAAGCTTTCACAATTTTATTTTCTGTATGCTTATAATACCTTTTTCATTTCTATTTTAATTTATTTCCTTCTTATATTTCCATTTTAGCATTGGAAAATAATTTTAGATGTGTCATTTTCTCTTAAATTTATAAAAAGTAACCTCATCATCCTTCTTTTCACTTTTATTAGTATGAAATTTTTTGTATCTATACTAAAAAAATTTCTTTCCCATGATATTTTCTTTCATATGGAAATATTATCCAACTCATATTCATAATGGTATAATGAACTTGAATTAGGTTCAACAACAACTTTCTTCTTTCTTGAAGACTTCACTACATTCTCTCTCAACTAAACATTAGATGGGATATTTGAAGTTGTAGCAAATGTAACACCACCATTTTAATTTTAAAATTTTTAACATAACTATTTAATCTACTATCATATTGAATGAGGGTTCTAATAATATCATCAAGATTAATATTGGTATTTTTCCTTAAATAATCTACAAAAGTTCATATAGATTCCAACTCATTGGGTACTATATCAATATTATTTTTAACCAAAAAATTATCGTCAATATCATTTTAACAAGGAGACTAAACTATTGATAATATCTATAAAACCTTTGGTGAATATTAGAAAATGATTCATCTAGTAGATAGTAAATGTCTTATTAATCATCTCTAAGAATAGCTATTCTTTTTTCAATTACTTTTGATATACCAAAATGTGTGACTTCAAACTTACACTAAATAATATTGGCAGCTTTACAAGAAGATATTTGACTATATATATTCCCATTCAAAGAATAAAATAAAGTATTTTTGACTTTTTAGTTCAACTAATATTCTTATTTATCAGAATTAGTAAAAGTAAAAAAATTCCTTATTAGGTATCTTGTACTTCCCGGTAAGCATTAAAAAATTATTAATTCTAGTTTTAATCACAAAATTTTTCATTCAATATCTCTAATAATACTATTCATTCTCATCAAATTTGTTTTTGTAACATCACAGGTAAATAAAGAATATGACATTTTCATATTTATTAATATTTTTGAATAAAATGTTAATATTACTTTAAAGGGAATGGTATGTTCAATGACTTACCCAGTATGCAACAACGAGTTCCTTTGAAATCATATGTTGCACACTAATTAGATAATAATATTATTTTTAATGGCAGTTAATGCCTAGTCGTTGTAATGGTGGGAATGAATATAACTAACTAAAAATTTATTTTATATGTTTGTTAAATATTTTAAAAATTACCAAATAAATGATAGAGGATTAAAATATGAATGAATCCAATTATAAGCATAAATATTCTAATGTTATTTAAAAGGTCGATTAACCACCTTTTGATGGAGAACCCTTCTTAAAACAAATTTTTTTCAATTATATATGTTAAATATGACAAAATAAAATCCTTCTTTTGAATCAGGACATCAAAATTTACATTGTGTAAATTTTTTATTTTTCAAATAAAGTTCAATTTTTAATGAATATTGAAAATGATGTATTTTAATTCAAAACCTTATATTAATATAATTTATTTATATGGTTTGATCATATTTTTAATTGGGTTTAAATTTTAGTTTAAATATATTTTTACCATTTAATCCAATGGTTGTCATTGGAATTAATTTCACCTGGAAATTTGACATAAACAAGTGTCAATCTTTTGATAGATATTGTTTCATAAGAACATGCTATTTCTTTTGACAGTGGGAATTAATTATAAAATTAATTAATTAAACATATATGTTTTGAATTTGGTAAAATGGAAATAATTTTTTAATTTGGAATATCAAATTTACTTTGGATAAATTTTTGGTATTTTTCTGACAAATGCTCATTTTTAGTGAATAGTGAAAAATTCTACATTTTACATCAAAACTAGTTTCTCATATAATTTAATTATATAGTTAGATGGTCCTTTTAATTTTATTTGAAGTGTAATTGAATTATGTTTTTACCACTTAATACAATGTTGTTCATTGGAAGTAATTTCACTTTTCAATTGGATGTAAAAAGAAGTCAATCTTTTGATGAATTTTTACTTCTTAAAACCCATCTTTGGTTGTGACAAGGAGAATTATTTTTAAATTAATTAATGAAATTTAAGTGTTTTTAATTTGGTAAAATGTATTCCATATTTTGAATCATAATGTCCAAATTATAAAATTAATACTCCTTTTTGGACATTATGAATAGTAACGACGATAATTATCTTTAATTATCGAGATTAATTATTAATCGCATAGTTAAGGGTAATAACATAATATCATAATAATATAAAATGACCCCAAAATGTGTCCAAATACTCTTTTTTGAGTCATTTACGACCATGGTAATATTTTTACCTAACTTGAGGGCCCAAGGAGTCACATGGGTGTAATGGTGACATTTATGACATTATTTTTTAAAGAAGAGAAATATAACAAAGGTTTTTATATCATAAGTAAAAAAAATTTACTTTTTATTACATAAATGATATATTAGACTATAAATATTCATTTTGAATCTAAAAATATTTCCTACATCGTGGTATTTTTTTATGATTTTTAGACATTAAATAAATAAATTTATTTGTGACACCATGATGATGCAGTGATTACCTCATTAATGAATGATTTAAACAAAATAAATAGATAAGGTAAAATTTAAGACTTAAACTTGCGAAAAAAATATTTCATGGTTGGATTTATAACCCTTATCACCTTACCCTCTAAATATATTATTGTGGGACCTTGAAATTCCGAAAACAATTTTATAATAAAGTAACATTTCAAGACTTTCAAAAGTGACCCACCTCCCTCTTATAAAAGGCCCCCACTTCTACCCCCTTACCCACCCCTATCAATCCCTTGTATTGTCCAATCCATGTTCATATTATCTCTCCACATCCCTCTGTTACTCCTAGAAGCCTCACTTTGGGCAGAATACTTTCCAATGAAGCCTTTGGCTCAAATCAAAAAGAGTTACCCAATTTAGAGGTAATGTCTTCTCTCGAGTTTCTTTATTTTATTTTCCTTCTTCACTCACCACTATATTCTTATTATTTGGCCCCATAATAACACCAGTATCCTCAACATAGTAGTATTTTTTTATGATATGTATCCTACCTACACTCACACACACCTCCGTCTAATGGTTAATGCACATACTATTTTTTTGGGTGGTGAATTACTACCTCACGAAACGATGATTGTTCAATATTATTTTAACAACTTTCATGGTGGACATTATGATTTCACTATATTTATATATGATATATACATTTTTATTTTTTTATATTCTTCTGATTTTTTTCAAATCAGATCGTTATGCTTTTCATGTTGTGGAACTGCGATAATTTCATCTGAGGAAGTGTGGACTACCGCCCTCTCAAGTGATGTGACAAGTTCATGCCAAACATGGAATTTATAAAGAATGTAATTAATGAACATATTTTACCTATTTAAAATATATATTATAATGTAATTATAATATATCTATGTCTCATTTAGTTTTAATTCCATTAATATGATCAAGAAATGAAAGTAGCGTTCATGCGTACGTACGGCCTACTATCTCCATGAATGGTGGATTTCAATTTTTATCTTAAAATGTTATGGAATAGTATAAAATGAATATATACTGGATATATATGATATTTAAATCATTAATACCTTTCTTTATATGATGTACTTCTAACAACATGGGAAATTATTTTCAAAGAAGTTCATTTTTGACTCATGTACCAAACATCGACAAAACATATGATATGAACTCACATAATTTACTAATTATTATAACATGATTATATGAGATATGAATTGAATAATAAAATTTAAAGGATGTACTTAAGAAATTATAAATTTACCTATGTTTATTATTTATTAATATAAAGAAACGTACAAGACAAGTTAGACTTGAGGTAAGGGTATTTCTTATCTCACTTTTAATTCCGTGAGATTTCCATTGTTCGCCAATTATTTATTGAATGTGGTGCATTTTTTACATAAATTTCATATATATTATCATGATTCTATTTATATTCATTGTATTATTCCATTCATCGGGTGTTTATTATCTTATGGACATACGACTTGATTTATTACAACAAGGTAAGGGGTTTTTATCTCACTATTTATTCTTGTGAGATTAATGCTATATTTGTCACTATTTTCTTTTAGTGGTGTATGTAATTCCCATTATTCTACTCTTTTTGTAATATACTTTCATTTATGGGTATTTACATCAACTTTGCATAGTCCTTATTTCATGGGGTGTACGTTTCAAAAGTTACCCAAATCGGTAGGGGAACCGTTCACCCTCTTCTTTTTAAAAGACTTCTTTTTGTTAGTTATTTTAATTTACATATTATTAATGTTGGGATATGTTATTATATATCCTTATTGCGGTAAATTTTATGTCCAGGTGATGTGATAGCCTTTTTATCTCTCATTAACTCATTTTCTGAATTTTAAAGTGACGCCTTTAGGCTGTCGAATTTTTGTAAGGGAACTTCTTAACCCAATTTCAATTATTTGGGTTAAACCTCTACTTCTTGATTATGTCCTACTATTAATATGTTTGGATGAAATATGATTGTTTTACACTTAATATCAACTTATATTGGGTGTATTTATATTTTTCACACATAATTATCTAATTGATTTATCCTTAATATAAGGATATCATCTTTGTATGGGACTTCGTCTCAATATCCTTTTGTTGACGAATTTTTTGATTTCTACGCGACTTTATTTTATACGGTGCATAAAACTCTTTTGAATTTTAATTTCATTCAAAAGGAATCTTTTTACACAAAGCATTTTACTAAACTAAAAATGGAATGTTTATTTGTCTTACGTATACGGTGACAACGACTTCTCCACCACCGTGACCATTATTTGAGTTTCAGCTTCCTATAAAATCCATAACATTTTTAAATGAAAAATAAATACTATGTTTTACCTTTATTTTATTTTTGTATTGAAAATTGTTCTGATAATGTTTTGATTATATCAATGTTTTTTATTGATATCTTGTGATTGAAATGTGTAAATGTTATGTTTCCTTTATTCATGTTTTATGTGATACGATTATGTTATGGTTCTTGTGAATTGTTTATGAAGTTGGGTGGTTCCATGATAAACTATGGGCGGGTGAGCCCGAGATAGATCTCTAATTCATTGGGTAATGTGAAGGAGTTAAACTCTAAGGTTTCTCTAAAAAGATATAGGGAATATACTTTGATGGGTATTCAAAACGTAATCATGAGGGATACTCCCTACGTAAGAATGTTATGAATGCCTCAAGTAACCTTTATGTCTTATGATTTCTATGAGTTATTTATAAATCTTATGATTTCATGAGGTATGTTAATGTTCTTATGTTTTATGAGTAAAGTATGATTTCATTGATTCTTATTTATACATGGACTAATGTTTTATTTCCGTATTTGTAGATCCTTTACTAATCTTTTTATGATCATCCCAAGTTTTTGAAATGTTTTTTCACAGGACATAAAGAAGAATAGGGTCAAGGATGGGATCAAAGAAATGTCATGCTCTCTAAAACATGGCACAACACATGACTCTTTTGTTCAATATATTTTATTTTGTGAAAAAATTGAAACTGAGTAGATGTGTCTAGTTTGTAATCATTGAGATGTAATAGTTATTTCCTAATTCTCTAAAACTCTAATCCTGAAAAGATCATCAATGTGAATTATTCATTTGATTAAAGATTATGTAATGTTTTAAGGTTGGTTCCTTATAGTTGGTATCAAAGGTCGGTTTAGATAACTTTAGAGGTTAGGGTATTCTTTATGCACAAGTGACATTGCAATAATGGTTAGTATTTTAGAAAGGGTGATAGTTATTTTTATAATGTGAATGAGTTTATGATAACATGAATTATTATTTCATAGTATTATACGATGATTTTACTTATATAATCACACTAACCTTATTGGTTTTATTAAATGGCTGGATCTAACAGGAACCGAAGTAACATTGGATATGAAGAAAACTATGATGGTTTTTTGAATGAGAAACTGAATGATATGGGAGCTGCAATGAGAACTCTTGTTTTTATTCTCAACGAACTATCTAGAGTCCTGATTGACCACCTGAACCTTAATGATTTTTATAAGCTATCATATATGTGAGAAACAAATCCCTACGTAAGTTTAGTTAATAATTATAAAGGTAAGTGTGTTCATAATTATATTTTTCAAAGTTGTGGAAAGAAACACCTATGAAAATGTTTCCACACGACAAAAAGATGCTATTTATGTGGAAATGAAGGTCATAAAGCAAGAAACTTCCATGGAAAAAGGAAGCATCCAGTTGACTCCAGGAAAGGTGAATATGTTCTTTCTGAAGGATTAATTGAATTTTTTAAATGTGGTGTGCATGTTCATTATGAAAACACATGTCTTGAAAGGATGTTTTGGGAATGGGATTACCAAGATCGTACAAATATTCGTTTACTACTACCTAATTTCATTCCAATTGAGGGTGAAGAAACTAACAATGAAAAATGAAAGTTTTGGATTATTTCTTAACATATGTTTTCCTATTATTGAAATCTTAGGATAAGATTCATGATTTTTTTGTAGGAAAGAAGTATTTCATAATAAGTTTGAAATTAATGGTTAATGGATCATGAAGAATGTTGAATGAATAAGAAGTCAACATATAAGGAATTCAAGAGTTACGGTAGATTTTAGGATGGTAAAATTCTTAAAAATATGAAGGCTCTTTTGATGATGAGATTAAATTTTAAGACTTTTTATAGTATGTGTAGCCTTGATGTTTGATATATGAAAATTTCATTCATGTAATAATTATCTTTTCTTTTTTGGTTATAGTTATAAAGAACCATTTTGGTTTATATGATCCTTGAATTTGAGGCAATTACTAGTTAATAAATTTTGGGTTGCAAAACGAATTTTATTAGATAACCTTTTTGGTTAAAATATGTTATGGTTATTTTTGATGAATTTATCTCTTTTTGGGAATTTTATAAAATTATGTAGTTTTTAAAAAGGGACAACACACAAACCGTGTGGAGAACTGTCACGTCGGACGAAGCTGTGGGAATCGAACCCACAACCAAAGTGCGACTGGTATTTATCACCTACCACTAGAATACGTGAAGTCCCCAGTTAGTATTTCTAATTCTTTTTAGATAGAAGATCTTATGAATTGGTAATAAGTTGATTTTGGGTTATCTATGGAAATGATTAACCTGTCATGTAGGATATGTGATTAGGTTAATTACTTTTCAGTATGATACTTTATTAGTAAGTGATGTTATTTTGAGATAAATGTTAAGATTTTCTTAGAAGACTATGTTATTAAATCCTTCAGAGATTTGGGATTCAATATTAGTTTCCATTACTTTGAATAATTTTATGGATAACTATTTATTTAATGGTCTTTCTTGAACCTCGTGTTCTTTTTGTTGAATTTTGGAGATTAAGAGTAGTTTTTCTTTTTGTAAAATATTATCCTTTTTGTGGATTATCTAATATTATACTATCAATTTTGGTTTTTTTAAGGTCTAAAGACATGGGAAATACATAGTTCATCTTTTGTGGATTAGGTGATTCTCAAGAAGTTGATTATAGTGCTCTTAATGTGAACAATTCATCCTAAATACTCATCTTTTTGAGGAAATATTAGTTTGTGTTAGAAATCTAGTAAAATATGAAAGACTACATTACAAGTAAATATGATTCCTTATGATTTAGTTAATCTCATTAATAAATTACTCAATGAAAAGTAACTTAAAAAAATGTTTTCAGTTAACTATTCCAACTGGGGAATCAAATGCCGTTTAACCCATCACAAGTTTGTGATTTTCTGGTGGTTAACTTTCTCATAAACATGTTTTCTATCACTCTCCATCAGAACTTGACCCTTTGTTTTCTCTTCCATATCCATGTTTTCATGGAATCCTAGTATCTGTTGTCTCAGGTGACCTTTTTACTTTTCTTTCTCTCTTTTAAAGTGATTTTTTAATTTACACCTTTTCCTATGTGGGACTTTCAATGAAGATTCTATGCCCAATTTTAAAATTGCGATGATGAAATTCCTAAAAGGGGGGAAGGATGTAACATCCTGGGTAAATAAATAATATAAAATTTTTATATTTATTAATATTTGTGAATAAAATGATAATATTACTTTAAAGGTAATGCTATGTTTGATGGCATACCCAGTACACTACAACGAGTTTCTTTAAAATCATACGTCGCACACTAATAATATAATAATATTATTTTAAATGGTAGTTAACTCCTAGCCATTTTCTTGGTGGGAATAAATAGAACTAACTAAAAAATGATTATATATGTTTTCTTAATATTTTAACAATTACCTAATAAATGATAGAGGATTAAAATGCAAATGAATCCAATTTTAAGCATAAATATTCTAATGTTCTTTAAGAGGTCAATTTACCTCCTTTTGATGGAGAACGCTTTTTTAAAACTAATTTTTGTAAATTTAATATATTATATTTAAAAAAATAAAATCATTCTTTATAATCAGGATATCAAAATTTACTTTGTCTAAATTTTTGTTATTTTTCTGATAAAGTTCATTTTTAATGAATAGTGAAAATGTTGTCTTTTAATTCAAAAAATCTTTTTAATCTAATTTAATTATATGGTTAGATTATCTTTTTAATTGGGTTTTTAGATTATTTGAAATATATTTTCACCATTTTATCCAATGGTGGTCATTAGAATTAATTTCACTTTTAAATTTGAAATAAACAAGTGTCAATCTTTTGATAGATATTGTTTCATAAAAACTCGCTATTTGTTTTGACAGCGGAAATTAATTATAAAATTAATTAATGAAAATTCAATATTTATTATTTCATAAAATGGAAATAATTTTTTAATTTGGAATATCAAATTTACTTTGGATAAATTTTTGGTATTTTTCTGATAAATGTTCATCATTAATGAATATTGAAAAATACAACATTTGACTTCAAAACTTATTTTTCATCTAATTTAATTATATATTTAGATGGTAATTTTAATTGGTTTTAAAGTGTAATTAAATTATGATTTTATCACTTAATACAATGTTGTTCATTAGATATAATTTCACTTTTCAATTGGATGTAAACACAAGTCAATCTTTTGATAAATTATTACTTCTTAAAAACCTGTCTTTGGTTGTGACAAAGAGAATTATTTTTAAATTAATTAGTGAACTTTCTGTGTTTGGAATTTGGTAAAATGGATTTAATATTTTTAATTATAAGGTCCAAATTATGTAATTAATACTCTTGTTTTTGGAAATTATGAATTGTAACAACGGTAATTATCTTTAATTATCTTGATTAATTAGTAATCGGGTAGTTGAGGGTAATAAAATAACACCATAATAATATAAAATGACCCCAAAATGTGTAAAAATACTCTTTTTTGATTCATTGCCGACCATGGAAAGCCTCTTACCGAACTTGAGGGCCCATGGAGTCACATGGGTGTAATAGTGACATTTATGACATTATTTTTTTTAAAAAGAGAAATATAACAAAGGTTTGTATATCCTAAGTAAAACAATTTTAATTTTGTTTTCATAAATTATATCTTAGACTATAAATAGTCATTAGAAATATAAAAATATTTCCTACATCATGGTAGTTTTTTTTTAATTTTTAGACATTAAATAAATTAATTAATTTATGACACCATGATGATGCAGTGATTACCTCATTAATGAATGATTTAAATAAAATAAAAAGATAAGGTATAATATAAGACTTACACTTGTAAAAACCTATTTTATGGGTGGATTTAGAACCCTTATCACCTTATTCTCTAAATATATCATTGTGGGACCTTGAAAATCCAAAAACCATTTTATAATAAAGTATCATTTCAAGAATTTCCAAAAGTGACCCTCCTCCCTCTTATAAAAGGCCCTCACCTCTACCCCCTTACCCACACCTCTCAAGCCCTTGGATCTTCCAAAATCTGGTCATATTATATCTAAATATCCCTCTCTTACTCCTAGAAGCCTCACTTTGGGCATAAGTATTTCCAAGGAATCCTTTGGATCAAATCAAAAAGAGTTACCCAATTTAGAGGTAATGTCTTCTCTCGAGTTTCATTATATTATTTTCCATCTTCACTCACCACTACCTTGTTACTATTTGACCCCATAATAAAAATATTATCCTCAAAATATTAGGATTTTTTTATGATAAGTATTCTACCTACACTCACACACACCTCTGTCTAATGGTTAAAGAAAATATTGTTTCTGTGGGTGGCGAATTACTACCTCACGAAATGATGATTGTACAATCTTATTTTAACACCTTTAATGGTGGCCATTATGATGTCACTGTATTTATATTTTATATATATGGTATTTTATTATATTCTTCTTCGTTTTATTTTTAAATCATATTGTTGTTCTTTTCATGTTGTGGAACTATAATAATTTCATCTGAGAAAGTGTGGACTACCACCCCCTCAAGTGACGTGACTCATTCATGCCAGACACGATAATTATAATGAATGTAAATAATGAACATATGTTACCTATTTAACATATATATTATAATGGAATTAAAATATATATATGTCTCATTTAGTTTTAATTCATTTAATATGACAAAGAAATGAAAGTAGCGTTCATGCGTACGTACGACCTATCATCTCCATGAACAGTGTGTTTCATTTTTTATCTCCAAATGTTATGGAATAGTATAAAATGAATATATACTGGATATATATTATATTTAAATCATTAATACCTTTTTGGATATGATGTAATTATAACTACATGGGAATTTTTTTTCAAACAAGTTCATTTTCGACTCATGTACCCTACATCGACAAAATGTATGATATGAACTCACATAATTACCTAATTATTATAACATGATAATACATGATATGTATTGAATAATAAATCTAAAAGGGATTCCATAAAAATTATAAATTGACCTATGTTTATTATTCCGGAATATAAAGAAACGAGCATGACAAGTCGGACCTGAGCTAAGGGGATTTCTTATCTCACTTTTAATTCCGTGAGATTTCCATTGTTCGCCAATTATTTATTGAATGTGGTGTATTGTGTACTTATATTTGATATATATTATCATGATTATATTTATATTCATGGTATTATGTGATTCATATGGTGTTTATTATCTTATGGTTATACGAATCGATTTATTACAATGAGGTAATGCATTTTTATCTCACTATTTATTCCTATGAGATTCATTATATATTTGTTAATATCTCCTTTGAGTGGTGTATGTAATACCAATTATTATACTCTTTGTGTAATATACTTACGTTTATGGTTATTTACATAAACTTTTTATAGTCCTTCTTTCATGGGGTGTGTGTTTCTAATGTTACCCAAATCGGTAAGGGAATATTTCACCCTCATCTTTTTAAAAGAATTATTTTGGTTAAGTCTTTTAATTTACATATTATTAATGTTGTGATATGTTCTTATATATCCTTATTACTGTAAATTTTATTTCCAAGTGATGAGATACCCTTTTTATCTCTCATCAACTCATTCGCTGAATTTTAAAGTGGCGCCGTTAGACTGTCGAATTTCTATAAGGGAACTTCTTAACCCAATTTCAATTCATTGGGTTAAACCTCTACTTCTTGATTATGTAGTACTATGAATATGTGTGGATGAACTCTAATTATTTTACACATAATATCCACTTATATTGGGTGTATTTATATTTATTACACGTAATTATGTAATTGATTTATCATTAATCTAAGGATATCATCTTTGTATGGGACATCATCTCAATATAATTTCATTGAGGACTCTTTTGATTTCTACACGACTTTATTTTATACGGTGTATAAAACCCTTTTGAAATTTCATTTTTTTTAAAAAGGAATCTTTTTTACATGAATCATTTTACTAAAAGACAAATGGAATGCTTTTTTTGTCTTACGTATGCGGCGACAACAACTTCTTTGCCGCTGTGACCATTATTTGAGTTTAAGCTTCCTCTATAAGCCATAACATTTTTAAATGAAAAATAAATACCATGTTTTACCTTTATTTTATTTTGGTATTGAAAATGGTTCTGATAATGTTTTGATTATATCAATGTGTTTTGTTGATATCTTGTGATTGAAATGTGGAAATGTTATGTTTCCTTTATGCATGTTTTATGTGATACGATTATGTTATGGTTCTTGGGAATTGATTATGATGTTGGGTTGTTCTATGATAAACTAAGGGTGGGTGAGCCCGAGATAGCTCTCCAATGCATTGGGTAACGTAATGGAGTTAAACTATAATGTTTCTCCGAAGAGATTTAGGGAATATACTATGATGGGTATTCCAAACGTAACCCTGAGGGTTACTCCCTACATAAGAATGTTATGAATGCGTCAAGTTACCTTTATGTATTATGATTTCTAAGAGTTATTCATAAATATTATTATTTTATGTGGTATGTTAAAGTGCTTATGTTTTATGGGTAAAGTATGATTTCATTGATTCTTATGTATACATGGAATAATGTTTTCTTTCAGTATTTTTATATCCCTTACTGAGATTTTTATGCTCATCCCAAGTTATTGAAATGATTTTCAAAGGACACAAAGTGGAATAGTTTCAAGGATGGGATAAAGGAAATTTCATGATATCTAAAACATGGAACTAGACATGACTCTTTTGTTCAGTAGTTTTTATTTTTTTTTAAAATGGAAACTGAGAAGATGTGTCCACTTTCTAGTCATCGAGATGTAATAGTTATGTCCTAATTCTCTAAATCTCCAAACCTAAAAAGATCCTCAATGTGAATTATTCAATTAATTCAAGATTATGTAATTTTTTAAGGCTGTGACCTTATAGTTGGTATCAATGGTTGGTTTAGATAACTTTATAGGTTAGGGTATTCATTATGCACAAGTGACATTTCCATAATGTTTAGGATTTTAGAAAGATTCATAGTTATTTTTATAAAGTGAATGAGTTTAAGATAAAATGAATAATTATATCTTAGTATTATATGATTATTTTACTGATATACTCACACCGACCTTTTCGGTTTTAGTAAATGGCTGGATCTAGCAGGAACCAAAGTAACAGTGGATGTGTAGAAAACTGTGATGGTTTTCTGAATGAGAAATTGAATGATATGGGGGTTGTAATGAGAACCCTTATGGTTATTCTCGACCAACTATATAGAGTCATGATTGACCACCTAAACCTTAGTGATTTTTATAAGGCATCAGAGATGTGAGAAACAAATCCCTACATAATTTTAGGTAATAATCGTAAAGGTAAGTGAGTTCAAAAACCTATGTGTAAAAGATGTGGAAAGAAACACCTAGGAAAATGTTATAAAGGGACAGAAAGATGCTATAGATGTAGAAATTAAGGCCATAAAGCAAGAACCTGGCATGGAAAAAGGAAGCATCCAGTTGACTCTAGGAAATGGAAAGAAGTTCTTTATAAAGGATAAATTTAATGTTTTGAATGTGGTGTGCATGGTCGTTATGAAAACACATGTCCTGCGAAGACGTTTCAGGAATGGGATCACCAAGATCATACAAATATTTGTTTACCAATACCTAATGCCATTCTGATTGAGGATGAAGAAAATGACAATGTCCAATGAAAGGTAAGGATTATTTCTTAACATCTGTTTTCCTATTTTTGAAATATTAGGATATGATTCATGATTTTTTTGTTGGAAATAAGTATTTCCGAATAAGATGGAATGGAATGGTTAATGGATCATGAAGAATGTTGAATGAGTAAGAAGTCAACGTATAGGGGATTCAAGAGTTATGGTAGATTTCGGGATGGTGAAATTCTTAAAAGTATTAAGGCTCTTTTGATGATGAGATTACATTAGAATACTTTTTATCATATGTGTATCCCTGATGTTTGATATATGAAAATTTTATTCACGGAATAATTATCTTTTATTTTGTGTATATATTTATAAAGAACCATTTTGGTTTATATGATCCTTGAATTTGAGGTAGTTACCAGTTAATACATTTTGGCATTCAAAACTAAAGTAATTAGATAACCTTTGTGGTTAAAATATGATATGGTTATTTTTGATGAATTCATCTCTTTTTGGGAATGTTATAAAATTATATAGTTTTAAAAAATCAACAAAACGCAAACCATGTGGCAACCCGTCGCGTCAGACGAAGCTATGGGAATCGAACCCACAACTAAAGTGCGACTAGTATTTATCGCCTACCACTGGACTACGTGAAGTCCCATATTAGTATGACAAATTATTTTTAGTTAGATGATCTTATGAATTAGGAATAAGCTGATTTTGGGTTATCTATGGAAATTATTAACCTATCACGGAGGATATGTGATTAGGTTAATTAATTTTTAGTATGATACATTAAGAGTAACTGATGTTATTTAAAGATAAATGTTATAATTTTTCATAGAACACTATATGAATAACTCCTTCAGAGATTTGGGTTTCAATCATAGTTTGGATTAATTTGAAGAATTTTATGGATAGCTATTTGTTTAATGGTCTTTATTGAACCTTTGGTTCTTTTTGTTGACTTTTGGAGATTAAGATTGTTTTTCTATTTGTAAAATATTATCCTTTTTGGGGATTATCTAATCTTTTACTAACTATTTTGGTTTTTGTTAAGGTCTAAATTCATGGAAAATATATAGTTCATCTTTTGTGGATTATGTGATTCTCAAGACGTTTATTATAGAATCTTTTAGAAAAAATATGATTTTGTGTTAGAAATCTAGTAAAAGATGAATGTTCTCATGATAAGAAATTATGTTTCCTTATAATTTAGTAATTCTCATAAATAAATTCTTCGATGAAAAGTAACTTAGAACAAAAACATTTTCTATTATCTTTTCCCACTGGGGAATCAAATAACATTTAACCCATCACATGTTTTTGATTTTCTTGTGGTTAACATTTTCCTAGACATGTTTTCTATCACTCTCCATCAGAACTTGACCCTTTTTTTCTCTTCCATATCCATGTTTTCATGGAATCCTAGAATCTCTTGTCTCGGGTGACCTTTGTACATTTCTTTCTTTCTTTTACAGTGATAGTTATATTTACTCTTTTTTCGATGTGGGGCTTTCAATGAAGTTTCTGAGCCCAATATTAAGATTACGAGGACTCAATTCCCAAAAGAGGGGAAGGATGTAACGTCCTAGGTAAATAAAGAATATAAAATTTTCATATTTATTAATATTTGTGAAGAAAATGTTAATATTACTTTAAAGGGAATGCTGTGTTCGAGGGCGTACCCAGTACACAACAATGAGTTTCTTTGAAATCTTATGTTGCACACTAATAATATAATAATATTATTTTAAATGGTAGCTAACACCTAACTGTTGTAATGGTGGGAATGAATATAACTAACTACAAAATGATTATATATGATTGTAAAATATTTTAACAATTACCCAATAAATGATAGAGGCTTAAAATGCGAATGAATCCAATTTTCAGCATAAATATTCTAATGTTCATTAAAAGGTCAATTAACCGCCTTTTCAAAAAGAACCCATTTTAAAACTAATTTTTTTCAAATTTATATGTTATATTTTTCAAAATAAAATCCTTATTTACAATCAGGACATCAAAATTTACTTTGTGTAAATTTTTGTTATTCTTCCGACAAAGTTCGTTTTTAATGAATTGTGAAAATGTTGTCTTTTAATTCAAAACATATTTTTTAATATAATTTATTTATATGGTTATATTATCTTTTTAATTGCATTTAATTTTTAGTTGAAATATATTTTTACCATTTAATCCAATGGTGGTCATTGGAGTTAATTTCACTTTGAAATTGGACATAAACATGTGTCAATATTTTGATATATATTATTTCATAAAAACACGCTATTTGTTTTGATAGTGGGATTTAATTATAAAATAAATTAATGAAACTTAAATGTTTTTAAATTTCTTAAAATGGACATCATTTTTGAATTTGGAATATCAAATTTACTTTGGATAAAATTTTGGTATTTTTCTGACAAATGTTCATTTTTAATAAATAGTGGATAATTCTGCATTTTACATCAAAATAGCATTTTCATCTAATTTAATTATATATTTAGATGGAACTTTTAAGTGGGTTTAAAGTGTAATTTAATTATGTTTTTATCACTTAATAAAATTTTGTTCATTGGAAGTAATTTCACTTTTCAATTGGATGTAAAAACAAGTCAATCTTTTGATATTTGTTTACTTCTTAAAATCCCATCTTTGGTTGTGACACCTAGAATTATTTTTAAATTAATTACTGAAATTAATGTGTTTGGAATTTGGTAAAATGGATTCCATATTTGAATCAGAAGGTCCAAATTATATAATTAAGACTCTTTTGTTTTTGGACATTATGAATAATAATGACGGTAATTATCTTTAATTATCGTGATTAATTAGTAATCGGGTAGTTAAGGGTAATAAAATAATAAAATAATAATATAAAATGACCACAAAATGTGACCAAGTACTCTTTTTTAGTCATGGCCGACCATGGGAAGCTTCTTATCGATCTTTAGGGCCTATGGAGTCACATGGGTGTAATAGTGACATTTTTGACATTATTTTTTTTAAAGAAGAGAAATATAACAATGGTTTGTATATCCTAAGTAAAAAAAATTAATTTTGTTTACATAAATGATCTATTAGACTATAAATAGAAATTTGAAATCTAAAAATATTTCCAACATCATGGTATTTGTTTATAATTTTTAGACCTTAAATAATTAAATTTATTTGTGACACCATGATGATGCAGTGATTACCTCATTAATGAATGATTTAAATAAAATGAAAAGATAAGGTAACATCTAAGATTTAAACTTGTAGAAAACCTATTGGATGCGTGGATTTCGAAATATTATCACCTTATCCTCTAAATATACCATCTTGGGACCTTTAAAATCCAAAAACCATTTTATAATAAAGTTATATTTCAAGACATTCCAAAAGTGACCCTCCTCCCTCTTATAAAAGGCCCCCACCTCTACCCCCTTACCCACTCCACTAAAGCCATTTTATCATCCAACCTATACTCATATTATATCTCCACATCCCACTCTTACTCCTAGAAGCCTAACTTTGTGCAAAAGTCTTTCCAAGGAAGCCTTTGGATCAAATCAAAAAGAATTACCCGATTTAGAGGTAATGTCTTCCCTCGAGTTTCTTTATTTTATATTCCCTCTTCACTTACCACAATCTTCTTATTAGATTACCCTATAATAAAAACATTATCCTAAATATACTAGTATGTTTTTATGATAAGTATTCTATCTACACTCACACACACCTCCGTCTAATGGTTAAAGAACATACTGTTTCTGTGGGTGGCGAATTACTGTCTCATGAAATGATAATTGTTAAATCTTCTTTTAACAACTTTCATGGTGGCCATTATGATGTCACTATATTTATATATGATATGGTATTTTTTTCTATATTCTTCTAAATTTTCTTTTTAAATCACATCGTTATGCTTTTTATGTTGTGGAACTGCGACAATTTAATATGAGGAAGTGTGGACTACCGCCCCCTCAAGTGATGTGACTCATTCATTCCAAACATAGAATTTATAAATAATTTAATTAATGAACTTATTTTACCTATATAACATATATTTTATACTGTAATTATAATATATCTATGCATCATTTAGTTTTAATTCCTTTTACATGATAAAGAAATGAAAGTAGTCTTCATGCGTATGTACGACCTACCGTCTCCATGAATGGTGCATTTCATTTTTTATCACCAAATGTTATGGAGTAGTATAAAATGAATATATACTAGAAAAATATTATATTTAAATCAGTAATACCATTATGGAGATGATGTTCTTATAACTACATGGGAAATTCTTTTCAAACAAGTTCATTTTTGAGTCATGTACCGAAGATCAACAAAACGTATGATATGAACTCACATAATTAACTAATTATTATAACATGATAATATGGGATATTAATTGAATAATAAACATGACATGAAGTCCTTAGTAAATTATAAATTGACCTAAGTTAATTATTCAGGAATATAGAGAAATGAATAAGATAAGGCAGACTTGAGGTAAGGGGATTTCTTATCTCACTTTTAATTCTATGAGATTTCCATTTTTTTCCAATTATTTATTGCATGTGGTATATTGTGTACGTATATTTGATATATATTATCAAGATTCTATTTATATTCATGTTATTATGTGATTCATCTGATATTTGTTATCTTTTGGTCATACGACTCGATTTATTACAATGAGGTAAGGGGTTTTTATCTCACTATTTATTCCTGTGATATTCATCCTATATTTGTAACTATCTCCTTTGAGTCATGTATGTACTGCCAATTATTATACTCTTTGATTAATGTAACTTCATTTATGGGTATTTATATCCACGTTCTATAGTCATTCTTTCAGGGGGTGTATGTTTTGAAAGTTACCCAAATCGGTAAGGGAACCTTTCACCCTCCTCTTTTTAAAGACTTCTTTTTGTTAGGTCTTTTAATTTACATCTATATAATGTTGGGATATGTTCTTATATATCGTTATTGCTATAAATTTTATGTCCAAGTGATGTGATGCCCGTTTTATCTCTCATTAAATCATTTTCTGAATTTTAAAGTGACGTCGTTAGGCTGTCAAATTTCTAAAGAGAACTTATTAACCCAATTTCAATTATTTTGGGTAAACCTCTAATTCATGATTATGTCATACTATGAATATGTGTGTATGACCACTAACTATTTTACACTTAATATACAATTATATTGGGTGTATTTATATTTTTCACACATAATTGTGTAATTGATTTATCCTTAATCTAAGGATACCATTTTTGTACGGTACTTTGTCTCAATCTCTTTTTATTGAGTCATATTTTGATTTCTACACAACTTTATTTTATACGGTGTATAACACTCTTTTGACTTTTCATTTCATTCAAAAGGAATCTTTTAAAAAAAATCATTTTACTAAATGACAAAAGGAATGTTTTTTTATCTTACGTATGTGGTGACTACGACTTCTTCGCCTCTGTGACCATTATTTGAGTTTCAGCTTCCTCTACAAACAATAAATTTTTTTAATGTAAAATAAATAACATGTTTTATCTTTCTTTTATTTTGGCATTGAAAATGGATTTGATAATTTTTTGATTATATCAATTTTTTTTATTGATATGTTTTGGTTGAAATATGGTAATGTTATGTTTCCTTTATGCATGTTTTATGTGATACGATTATATTATTATTCTTGGGAATTTGTTATGAAGTCAGTTGGTTCCATGATATACTAATGGTGAGTGATCCCACGATAGATTTCTAATTCATTGGGTAATGTGAATGAGTTAAATTCTAAGGTTTCTCTGAAGATATTTAGGGAATATACTATGATGGGTATTCCAAATGTAACATGAGGGTTACTCCCTATATAAGAATGTTATGAATGAATCAAGTTACATTTATGTCTTATGATTTATATGAGTTATTCATAAATATTATGATTTCATGAATTATGTTAAAGTGTTTATGTTTTATGAGTAAAGTATTATTTCATTGATTCTTATGTATACATGGAATAATGTTTTCATTCCGTATTTTTATATCCCTTACTGAGATATTTATGCTCATCCAATGTTTTTGAATTGTTTTTCATAGGACATAAAGTAGAATAGAGTCAAGGATGGGATAACGGAAATGTCATGCTGTCTAAAACATGGAAATAGACATGACCCTTTTTTTCACGAGTTTTTATTTTGTGAAAAAATGGAAACTAAGTTGATATGTCTACTTTGCAATCATTGAGATGTAATAGTTATGTCTTAATTCTCTAAAACTCTAAAACTGAAAATATCCACAATGTGAATTATTCATTTAATTCAAGATTATGTAATGTTTTAATGCCGAGTCCTTATAATTTTGGTTGAATATGATTTAGATTATTCAGAGATACAGTATACATACCTTCAATCTTATCAGAAACAATAATTCTTTTTTCTAAAAAATATGTCTGTCATAAAAAAATTATAAATAGGGGTTTTAAGAAAAAAACAATGATAAAATTAAAATTTAACCAATAAAATAAAAACTCATCAACATATAGTAGTAGAAACTGATCTGATACCAATTATTTCAATAAAAGAGTAACTATGATGGTTATTATTAAAAGAGGGTGGTATATTGTTTTTTAAAAACATTAAACTAAAACAAAACCCAATACCTATTTTTGTAAGAAGATCAGACTCATAAATCTATCAATGATCTTGGGGTAAGAATCAAAATTTCAAATTTTACAACTATATAATAGTTTGATTTAATCATTATCATAGATACACAGATAAAAAAATGATAAGAAAGATTTGTAAAAACAAACTTCCTATCTAAATATATGGAGTCGAATAAAGACTTGTAAAAAGAAGAAATATAAAAGATTATAATTTTAGAATTAATTACATTATATGTCACACACCGATCCATGAATTTATTTTATTTTATGATTTCTATGACTTAATATTATTTTTTCTGGGGTTCGCGTTCAGTCTCAGATGAGATTTTTGAGTTTTGATAAAAAGAGCGTGTTTTTTGTTCGACATCATTAGACGTGCGGGCGGAGTGCGACGTTGCACAGATTTTCCCATGAAACTGTGTGGACTTTTCTACTTTGGAGAATTTAAATAAATAAATAAATTTCAATTTAGTATGTCATTTAAAATTTTAATGGTTATTAGGAATTTTAATATTTTAATCCTAGATTATAAATAAAATTGTTAATTTTATTATTATTAAAATAAATGATTTCTTTTATTAGTTTTATTTATATCAATTTACATTAGTATTATTATGTTTTATTATTAATATAAGTATTATTATATTATTAATATTATTATATTTTCAAACAATTTTTTTATAATTATTATTAGTTGTTTTGGGTGTTTTTTAACGGGGAAAAATTATAACTCTAAAGCTACCCCCTAGGCGATACCCACTACCCCCTCCTTCCCTGGTGGTGCACCCCTCCCCAGTAGGTAGCATCGCTCTCGGCCCCTCCCTTGCAGAAAACCCATCCCGCTGTCACACACCCTCACACCCTCCCTACCGGCCGCCTCCCCTCCCCTCAACTCGGCTTCAGCCATCTCCCCGGCAACCCAGGAGTCGTCTCAGCCTCCTTCCCAACCTCCCCATCAAGACCCCCTCCCCGCATCCTTCTCTCCCTCTTCCTCCGACCGGCTCTCCACTGGACACCGTCGGACACCCTGTCGCCCTCCTGTCGCAGGAACCCAACACCGGCTCTCGACCCCATCTTTACAGTGCACCCCGGACGACGCCTCCCCTACGACTTGCCTTTCGGTCTGCCCTCTAGTGCGTACAACCATAGTCGTTTCCCTAGATCCTCCTCTCCCCTACATGTGGTGCCCCCAGCACCCCAGAGCCCCCTGCAGCTGTGTTTTCTGGTTGTAACCCCCCTATAGCTCCCTCCCCCCATTTGTTTTGCAACCGGCCAGCTGTCTCTCCATCGTGCACCGAGTTTCCGACCTACCTGATCAGCGGCGCTACACCTCTCCTCTGACCAGCTTCTTATTCCCCTTGTCGCAGCCCCGACCGACCCCTCTGTTTAGCACGCACTACTCCAGCCGACTGACGCTTTCCCACCTTTCAGTATGCTCAACTTTCATTAGATGGGTAAACCATTTATTTCACACTCCATTTGATATTTTTATTTTATATATGTATATTTATATATATTACCTAGGTTTGATTAAGAGTTTTTTAATTAAATGTTATCTTGGGTCGGTTTGATATTTTTAGGACACGAGCAGGGCATTTCCGTGTGAGCGTCATCATCGCGCCACGTATCCGAGGTAGGAATCTCATTGCACTTGCAATTTTTAATTTAAGAAAAATTAATTCTATGTTTTTTTCTCGTACATAATATAAATGTTAAATAATGTTTGTGAAACCTGCTAGTTAGTCGCTTAGTATGCGGTCTACGTTTGTAGTCTTGTTTGTTATGAATTTATTATGCAATTAATTTTAAAGTAGTATTTTGTGCAGAATTGGGTGTGTTTATGTGTAACCTTTTTGTGCCTCTGGTTGGTGTTTTAAAAATTTCTCAACACTGATTAAATTATTTTGATAGTGCAAATTGCAATGAGGGTGTTTCTAGGGTGCGTACTATTATAAAAATTGATTTTAATGTGAAGTATGTTTTTTTGAGTTGTGAACACTAGGTGTTTTATGAAAATGGTCTGTAATGTTAAAAACTATATATATCAGTTCAAACAAAATTAAGTCATTTAATTGGTGTTAATATTTTTTGTGGTATTTAATCAAAATGGTTTTGGTAAACATTTCATGCCTTGTGTTTTTTATTTACATAAATGTGCTCGTTTGGCTTTCCAGAGTAAAGTGTGATGTAAAATAAATTTTTTTGGGTTTACGAATGTATCGTAAATGTGTTCAACAATGTTTTTGGTTCTTTCTATGATTTTACAAGTGTTTTGGCTTTTACAAAAGTGTGTATTGTGTTTTAGAATGTTTTGGATTTTGATTAAAAATGGTCAGGTCTTGAGTGTGTAGCCTAAAGAAATATTAAAAAAGTTTTATCAATGTTTGGGTGTGATAGATTATGTGTTTAAACCTTCCTTGGAAAATGTGAATTTTTTTATATGTATAGATTGTGATTTGATGCTCGACGATATCTGTGGATTCACCTCTTTCTTTTATTATATATACTTGCGACATACGAACCTGACATATTGAGAGAATTGTATAAGATGAGTACTGCACTGGTAGGTTATGGTACTGACCATTGGACCATAGTAGGTGCATATGTTTGGGTTTAATTCTATGTTATTTTCCCTCGGTCTTCCTGAGAAAGGATGGTCGAGCATTTTGGAGCATTAGTTTTAATCGTATGTGGCATGCTACTGTAGATGGGGTTATAGGTATTAGTGTCGTCTGGATTATTCTTGATCTCTCGGGTTCACCTATGTCTAGTGTTACTTTTAGATATTACACTGTTATGATGATACTAGCACACCTATTTTCATTTCTCTTACTGTATCTGCCTTGGTACCCCTTGTGTGGTGTTTTTTATGAAATGTGACATTTTAATTTTCAAATTCCCATAAAAATGTTTTCAGAAGAAAATGTGTTCCAAAACCATTTTTGGGGTTTTTCAAATGACTAAGGGCAATGGTTTGTACATTGTTTTCAAATAAAAATTATAGAAATGTATATTTTAATACATTGTAGTTCAAACATAGAATTGATGTTTCTTAATTTTAATGGTAGGACATTGGGAACAGATATCGGGCTAGCCTACTGAGTTTTAATACTCATGCCTATAGTTCATTCCATTTTTAGTGTTTGTGCAGGCTACATCTTGAGTGCACTCGCCTAGGGAGATGCTTGGTCATTGAGCCGTATAGTGACCCATGAGGTCACATGGAGTTAATACATACATCGTGCTTGGTTAGTATTATTTTTGTTTTGTTCATGTTTAGTCTTTTTGTGTGGATTACTTATTCTGCATTGCTCTGTATTATTTCTACTGCTTTATTTATTTATATTGGGTGAAATCTTTACCACAACCAATGTTGATTCCCTAGTGCTTGTTAGAAGCCAAGGAGTATCGGGAACGCCTCTCGGGCCATGTCGCGGACCGGCTCGGGTGACCTGTTCAGGGTCAACCCAAGTTGGTTCATAAAAAAAATGGTATTATAGGGAGGTCATCTCTTAGTGGACCTCACTTTTTAGAGTGCACTTTTTTATTTGGGATGTCAAGGTAGACAAAGTAGGATTGTTGGGACTTTAGGGGTAGGTGCTGGAAGAGCGTCGCGAACTCTTGCCCGTACGGATCCTCAGGTTTCAATGGGAAGTCTAGTTTAATTTGTTTATTTTTTTTAGGGAAAATGTTTTGAGATTGGGATACGACAAAGGGAGTTAGACTAATAGCCCTCCTAAGCCACACAGTCTGGAAAGCTATGTAGAGTTAGGGGCATGGTCCAAAAAGACTCTATGTGTTGGTGACATGAATGACATATGGCCACCAACCATATGGTTAAGTCAACCACCTACACTAGTTCCCTGTTTGATATTTTTTGGGTCTCCTGTGACTTCTGAGAGTGGTTCTAATTTGAAAAAATGGGTTTTGAAAAAAAAATTGTTGTTTGAAATGACATGTTTAATTTTTGAATTGTTTTAAAATAAGTGGTATGAATGATTTGTTTTGGGAAAATGAAGTTTCTTTGTTTTGGCCTTGGTGTTCCTATGGCTGCTCACATGCATAGAGGTATGTTGGAAATGTGGATGGATTTCTAGTATGGTGGATGGATGCCCGGGGTGGAACAGATACATTTATGTGATTAGGACTCTAAGGAATACAAATGGTGAGGGTTTAACCCACCAAGATCATTTTAAATTAAAGATATTTTCCAAAAAATGTTTTTATTTTATGATGGCTCATTTTCTTGTGTTTAGTTCCTTTCATATATGTGGTGTTGGTTTTTTAGGATTTTTATTTATTGCATCGGCCTTGATTGAGTTTTTGACTTCTCTTTTGTAGCAGTTATCCATTTAAAGATTCGATGGGTGATCATAGTATGATTGAACAACCTAAGGATTTTATACATGAGTTTTGAAAGCTAGATCCACCTCTCTTCTATGGTCAAGAAGACCCTTCCACAATAGAGGAGTGGATGCAGATGATTTAAAGAGACTTTAACCTCATTGAGTTTCCCATGTCGTTGAAGGTTAGGTTTGCAACTTTCATGCGTAAAGGTTTACTGTGGATGTGGTGGAAGTCAGTGTCACTAAACAAGCCCCGTCCAGAGTTTACTTGGAAGTTTTTCAAGGCTATGTTCATTCGTCAGTATTTATTTGAGGAAGAAAGGGAGAGAAAGGGGATGGAGATGTGTTGTCTGCAGTAGGGCGATAGATCCGTTTTGGAATATTTCCAGCACTTTGTGGAGATAGTCCCTTATGATTCAAGGTATACCAAAGATGATCACATAAAGGATCGACTCTTCGAGGAGGGTCTTTACCCTGATCTACAGTTTAAGGTGTCAGAGTCCAACCTAACTTCTTTTGTTGATGTGGTGAGACAAGATTTTCATTTTGAAGTCGTGATATCAGGAGTGCTTGAAGTAGTCCTCCCTCCTTCTATCCCTACGAGCAGTGGTGAAGATTCTGGAAATGAGATGAGTAAGAAAATGAAAGTGGATGGAGCAGGTCATGGAATCAAGAGGCATCAGGATCTATCATGAACCTCTTCGGAGAGAGAGATCCTAGGGTGTTATCAGTGTGGCATGCTGGGTCACAAGAATTCATCATGCCCAAGTGCTCTGAATCCTTGCTAGGCATGTACATTCCTAGGTCACGTGTGGAGATTCTGCCACGACGTTGCTAGAAAGGGTCGTGGAGGAAGTTCTTTGATGTGATGTGTTTTTGGGTTTTTGTTCAATGTTTTTTGTGTAAGTTTCCTTTAAGTGTAAGGTATCTTTTATCGTTGTAGTTGTATTGATGTTGTTTTGGGATTTGACATATATGGGATGTCGTGGGTCTTTTGATGTACTCTGGTCTTCAATTCCAGTATGTTTTTCATTTCAAAATCCCGCCCTTTCTTTTGTCAAATAAAAATATGTATGTATATTATTGGGATTATCAGAACCTGACTGTGAGGTAGGAGATGCTTCATCCGTCAGAGCTCCATCAAAAAGGCCTTGGAGTGAATCCTGCACGTCGTTAGGAACCCTAGGGGCGATTTTAAAGTGTATGGTTAATGGTGTGCCTCTAACGTGGGTGAGACAATTTTAGTGTTTCTATTCGTGAATTTTATCTTGTCTCAAAGAGCGCGATGGACTTATCCCTCATGCAATGTTAGTAATTGTGTCTTTTGGATGTCGAAAGCCGATTAGTGGCCTTTCATGGACCACAAATGTTTATCAGTTACGACATTGGGTTGTGTCCATCCTGAAGTGGTGAGCCGTGAGTAGTGGTATGTCGTAGATTCATTGATCCAGTCCTTGGAACCTCTCTCCCCACCCATGGTGTTAGGTTTTTTGGTCCGTATAGAGTTTTCTATTTAGTTCTTATACCATTCGGATGTGAGTGAGTTGTTTAAATTTCATTGTTGTACTCTTCCTAGCTGGAGTAAGGCTTGGTGTAGCTCTAAATTGGATTTTCATTTGGTCTTTAGTAGGCTGCTTCTTTATGGTGGGGAGACCCACCGTCTCTTTGAATTATCTATTAAGTTGTTATCGGATGTTTTTTGAGTTCATAAGATGGGAAGCACATTCATGCCTCCCCTCTGCTATTGATTTATTTCGGGAAATGTGGTTGAGTCTTGTCTGTGGTTGTTGGAATTTCTATGTGTTAATAGGTTGGATCATGTTGTGTGGAATCCTTAGGTGTTGACCGATCATCTGGACATTGTTATGGATTTCCAGGGGCGGAAAGCATTATGGTGGGGAGAATTTTCACACCCTGAACCATGCGTTTATTTTATTTTATTATTTCTTTGGCTTTAAATTATTTTTGCTGGGGTTCGTGTTCAGTCTCGGATGAGATTTTTGAGTTTTGATAAAAAGATCACATTTTGGGTTCGACATCATTGGACGCACGGGTGGAGCGCGATGCCGCGTGGCTTTTCCCATGCAACTTCATGGCCTTTTCGGCTTTTTAGAATTAAAATAAATAAATAAATTTCAATTTAGTATGTCATTTAAAATTTTTATGCTAATAAGGAATTTTAATATTTTTATCCTAGATGAAAATTAAACTTGTTAATTTTATTATTATTAAAACAAATGAGTGCTTTTATTAGTTTTATTTCTATCATTTTACTTTAGTATTATAAAGTATTAGTATTATTATTATTAAATTATTATTATTATTATTATATTTTCAATCTATTTTATTATTATTATTAGTTGTTTAGAGTGTTTTTTTAAAGGAAAAAAAATTTAAACCCTACCCCCCCAAGGGGATACCCGCTACCCCCCTCCTTCCCTGGAAGTGCACCCCTCCCTAGCAGGTAGTGTTGCTCTCAGCCCCTCCTGTACAGCAGACCCTTCCCACCGTCGCGCACCCTTGCGCCCTCCCTACTGGCCACGTCCCCTCCTCTCCCCTCGGCTTAGACCATCTCCCCGGCCACCCAGGAACGCCTCGGCCTCCTGCCCGACCACCCCTTCGAGACCCCCCTGCATCCTGCTCTCCCTCTTCCTCCGGCTGTCTCTCCACCGGACGCTGTCGGCCTCCCCGTCACCCTCCAATCACAACAACCCAAGACTGGCTCATGGCCCCTTCTTTGCAGTGCACCCCTGACAACACCTCCCCTCCTTCTCACCTGTTGGTATGACCTCCAGTGCGTACAGTAGTATATGGCACCCTGGTTACCTCCTCTCCCCTGCATGTGGTGCCCTCAGCACCTCAAACACCCCTGCTACTGTGTTTTCCGGTCATAACCCCCCTGCAGCTCCCTCCTATTTTTTTCTGACCGGCCAGCCATTCCCTGTCGTGCGCCGAGCTGCCGACCTCCCTGTTCAACGATGCTTCACCTCGCCACTGACCTGCCCCTTGTTCCCCTTGTTGCAGCCCTGACCAACCCCTCTGTTCGGCACACACCACTCCGGCCGACCGTCCATTTCCCTGCTTTTGGTATGCACAACTTTCATTCAATGGGTAAACCATTTATTTTACACTCCATTTCATATTTCTATTTGATATATGTATATGTATATATATTACCTTTGTTTTATTAAGAGGTTTGTTAATTAAATGTTTTCCATGGTCGGTTTGATATTTTTAGGACCCAAGCAGGGTGTTTCTAAGTGAGCATCATCATCATGCCACATATCTGAGGTAGGAATCCCATTGCAATGACCATTTTTAATTTAAGAAACATTAATTCTATGTTTTTTTCTCGTACTTATTATACATGTTAAATAATGTTTGTTCAACCTGCTGGTTAGTCTCTTAGTATGCGGTCTACGTTTGGAGTCTTATTTGCTATGAATTTTTTATGAAATTAATTTTAAAGTAGTTTTTTGTGCAGAATTGGGAGTGGTTATATGGAACCTTTTTGTTCTTCTGGTTGGTGTTTTATAAATTTCTCAACACTGATTAAATTATTTTGATAGTGCAAATTGCAAAAGAGGGTGTTTCTGGGGTGCGTACTATTTTAGAAATTGATTTTAATGTGCAGTATGTTTTTTTGAGTGGTGAACACTGGGTGTTTTATATAAATGGTATGTAATGTTAAAAACCGTATTTATTAGTTAAAAAAATTAAGGCATGTAATTGGTGTCAATATTTTGTTTGGTATTGAATCGAAATGGTTTTGGTAAACATTTCATGCCTTTTGTTTTTTTATATAAATGAATTTTAAGGCATGTAATTGGTGTTAATATTAGTGTGCATGTTTGGCTTTCCAGAGTAAAGTGTGATGTAAAATAAATTTTCTGGGGTTTACGAATGTATCGGCAGTGTGTTCAACAATGTTTTTGGTTATTTCTGGGATTTTCGAAGTGGTTTGGCTTTTAAAAAAGTGTGTATTGTGTTCTAGCATGTTTTGGATTTTGATTAAAAATGGTCAGGTCTTGAGTGTGTAGCCTAAATAAATATTAAAAAAAGTTTTATCAATGTTTGGGTGTGTTAAATTATGTGTTCACACATTCCTTGGAAATGTTATTTTTTTATATGTATAGATTGTGATTTGATGCTCGACGACATCTGTTGATTCACCTATTTCTTTTATTATATATACATGCGACATACGAACCTGACATATTGATAGAATTGATTAAGATGAGTACTACACTGGTATGTCATGGTACTGAACACTGGCCCATAGTAGGTGGATATGTTTCGGATTAATGCTATGGTATTTTCCCTCGATATGCCTGAGAAAGGATGGTCGAGCATTTTGGAGCGTTAGTTTTAATCGTATGTGGCATGCTACTATAAATGGGGTTATAGGTAGTAGTGTCGTCTGGATTATTTTTGATCTCTTGGGTTCGCCTATGTCTAGTGTTACTTTTAGCTATTACACTGTTATGATGATACTATCACACCTATTTTCATTTCTCTTACTGTATCTACCTTGGTACCCCTTGTGTAATGTTTTTTATGAAATGTGACATTTTAGTTTTCAAACTCCCATAAAAATGTTTTCAGAAGAAAATGTGTTCCAAAACCATTTTTTGGGTTTTTCAAATGACTAAGGGCAATGGTTTTTACTTTGTTTTCAAATAAAAATTATAGAAATGTATATTTTAATACATTGTAGTTCAAACATAGAAGTGATGTTTCTTAATTTTAATGGTAGATCGTTGGGAACAGATATCGGGCTAGCCTATTGAGTTTTAATACTCACGCCTATAGTTCATTCCATTTTTAGTGTTTGTGTAGGCTACATCATGGGTGCACTCACCTTGGGAAATGCTTGGTTGCTGAGTCGGAGAGTGACCCGTGAGGTCGTACGGAGTTAATACGTACATCATGCTTGATTATTTTTATTTTTGTTTTGTTCATGTTTAGTATTTTTGTTCAGATTACTTATTCTGCATTGCTCCGTATTATTTCAACTGCTTTATTTAGTTATATTGGGTGAAATCATTCCCACAAACTCTGTTGATGCCCTGACGCTTGTCACAAGTCCAGGAGGATCGGGAATGCCTCTCGGGCCATGTCGCGGACCAGCTCGGGTGACCTGTTCAGGGTCAACCTGGGTTGGTTGATGAAAAAAGTGGTATCAGAGGGAGGTCAGCTCTTAGTGGACCTCAATTTTTAGAGTACCCTTTGTTATTTGGGATGTCAAGGAAGATAGAGTAGGATTTTCGGGACTAGTGGGGTATGTGCGGGAAGAGCGTCGCGAACTCTTGCCCATACGGATCCTCATGTTTCCATGGGAAGTCTAGTTTAATTTTTTTATTTTTGTTTTTAAGGAAAATGATTTGCGATTGGGATACGAAAAAGGGAGTTAGACTAATATCCCCCCTAAGCCACATGGTCTGTAAAGCTATGTAGATATAGGGGAATGGTCCAAAAAGATTCTCTGTGTCGTTGACATGATTGACACATGGCCACCAACCATATGGTTAAGTCTACCACCTACACTAGTTCCCTGTTTGAGTTGTTTTGTTACTCCTGTAACTTCTGAGAGTGGTTCTAATATGAAAAAATGGTTTTTGAAAAAAAAAAATTGTTGTTTTAAATGACATGTTCAATTTGTGAATTTTTTTAAAAGAAGTGGTATAAATGAAATGTTTTTGGAAAATAAAGTTTCTTTGTTTTGGCCTTGGTGTTCCTATGGGTCCTCACATGCCTAGTGGTATGTTTGAAATGTGGATGGATTTCTAGTATGGTGGATGGATTCCTGGGGTGGCACAGATACATTCATGTGAGTTAGACTCTAAAGAATACAAATGGTGAGGGTTTAACCCACCAAGCTCATTTTAAATTAAAGATATTTTCAAAACAATGTTTTGATTTTATGATGGCTCGTTTTCTTGTGTTTGGATCCTTTCATATATGTGGTGTTGGTTTTTGAGGATTTTTATCTATTGTGTCGGCCTTGATTGGGTTTTTCACTTCTCTTGTGTAGAATATATCCCTTTAAAGCTTCTATGAGTGATCATAGTACGATTGATCAACCTAAGGATTTTATACTTGAGTTTTGAAAGCTAGATCCACCTCTCTTCTACAGTCAAGCAGACCCTTCCACAATAGAGGAGTGGATGCGGAAGATTGAAATGGACTTTAACCTCATTGAGTATCCCAATTCGTTGAAGGTTAGGTTTGAAACTTTCATGCGTGAAGGTTGACTATGGATGTGGTGGAAGTTAGTGTCTCGAAACAAGCCCCGTCAAGAGTTTACTTGGGAGTTTTTCAAGGCTCTGTTCATTCGTCAGTATTTCTCTGAGGAAGAAAGGGCAAGAAAGGGGATGGAGACGTGTTGTCTGCATCAGGGTGACAGATCTGTTTTGGAATATTTCTAGCACTTTGAGGAGATAATCCTTTATGATTCAAGGTATACCACAGATGATCCCATGAAGGCTTTACGCTTCGAGGAAGGTCTCCGCCCTGATCTATAGTTTAATGTTTCAGAGTCCAACCTAACTTCTTTTGTTGATCTGGTGAGACAAGATTTTCATTTTGAAGCTGTGATATCAGGAGTCCTTGAAGTAGTCCTCCCTCCTTCTATCCCTACGAGAAGTGGTAAAGATTCTAGAAAGGAGATGAGTAGGAAAATGGAAGTGGATGGAGCAGGTCATGGAATCAAGAGGCCTCAGGATCTATCATGAACCTCTTTGGAGAGAGAGATCCTAGTGTGTTATCTGTGTGGCATGCTGGGTCACAAGAATTCATAGTGCCCGAGTGCTCTGAATCCCTGCCAGGCATGTATACGCCTGGGTCATGTATGGAGATTCTGCCACAGCATTGCTAGAAAGGGTCATGGAGTAAGTTCTTAGATGTGATGTATTTTTGGGTTTTTGTTCAATGTTTTTGGTGTAAGTTTCCTTTCTGTGTAAGGGATCTTTTATCATTGCAGTTCTATTGATTGTGTTTTGGGATTTGACATATATGGGATTTCGTGGGTCTTTTGATGAACTATGGTCTTCAATTCTAGTATGTTTTTCATTTTAAAATCCCGCCCTTTCTTTTGTCAAATAAAATTATATATGTATATTATTGGGATTATCAGAACCAGACTGTGAGGTAGGAGATGCTTTATCCATCAGAGCTCCATCAAAAAGGCCTTGGAGTGAATCTTACATGTCGTCAGGAACCCCAGTGGAGGATTTTAAAGAGTACGGTTAATGGTGTTCCTCTAACACGAGTGAGACATTTTTAGTGTTTCTATTCGGGAATTTTCTCTTTTCGCAAAGAGAGCGACAGACTTATGCCTCACGCAATGTTAGTAATTGTGTCTTTTGGATGTCGAAAGCCAATTATTGGCCTTTCATGGACTACAAATGTTTATTAGTTATGACTTTGGGTTGTATCCATCCTGATGTGGTGAGCCGTGAGTAGTGGTATGTCATAGTTTCATTGATCTAGTCCTTGGAACCTCTCTCCCCACCCATGGGGTTAGGGTTTTTGGTCCGTACAGAGTTTTCGATTCATTTCTTATCCCATTCGGATGGGAGTGAGTTGTTTAAATGTCCTTGCTATACTCTTCCTAGCTTGAGTAAGGCCCGATGTAGCTCTAAATTGGATTTTCATTTGGTCTTTAGTTGGTTGGTTCTTTATAGTGGGGAGACCCACCGTCTCTTTTAATTATCTATTAAGTTGTTATCGGATGTTAGTTGAGTTCTTAAGATGGGGATCCCATTCATGCCTCCCCTCTGCTATTGATTTATTTTGGGAAATGTGGTTGAGTCCTGTCTGTGTTTGTTGGAATTTCTATGTGTTAATAGGTTGGATCTTGTTGTGTGGAATCCTTAGGTGTTGACCAATCATTTGGACAATGTTATGGATTTATGGGGGCAGAAAGCATTATGGTGGGGAGAATTTTCACACCCTAAACCATGCGTTTATTTTATTTTATGATTTCTTTGGCTTTAAATTATTTTGGCTGGGGTTCACTTTCATTATCGAATGAGAGTTTTGAGTTTTGATAAAAAGAGCACATTTTGGGTTCGACATCGTTGGACGCACGGGCGGAGCGCGATGCTGCGTGGCTTTTCCCATGCAACTTCATAGCCTCTTCAGCTTTGAAGAATTAAAATTAATAAATAAATTTCAATTTAGTATGTCATTTAAAATTTTTATGGTTATTAGGAATTTTAATATTTTTATCCACGATGAAATTTAAGTGAATAAAATTCACTTATAGTCATCTGTGACTTCAAATGAATGTGATTTATTATGTTGTAATTGTTTTAGAAATAATATTTTCCTCATATGATGTGTTTGGTACTTTTTTAATGTGGATAGCCTTTCAAATTAAACATTTATTAATTATAAACTGAATTATATTATTTAAAATATGAGATATATATGTTTAGATATTGTGTTTTTTATATAGATAATGCCCACAAAAAAGGAGTCGGTTGTGTGTGGAAATTCCTTTTAGAGTGGTTCTTTTTATTATGGATCATATTGTAGTTTGAATATGGATGATTAGATCTTCATCTTAGAAAAATATCTTAATATAGTTTTCGGTCCAAATCCTTTTATAATTTATTTGTTTTATTAGATTTAGGTATTGGGAAATCATTAGAGGATATATTCCCTTGAGAGGACTTCTTTCATTGAACATTATTTTGAAGTGTTCTTATTTTTTATAACATTCTATATATAACTACCTCTAAGGATGGTTTCACATTTAATGTTATTTGGGATTTATTAATCTATTTTGTGTGATTTTGTTTGTATCCTTGGTAAAATAATATTTTCATAAATTATTCTCAATTGGAAACATGATCTGATAGATTTCACGCTCTTTAGTTAAAAACTTGCATAGATGGGGGACCTATTATAGGTATCACTCTTTTTGGAATTAAACTATTGTGTGTATAATTAGATGTTATAGGATGAGTGTGACAATAGTTCAAAACTCTTATTTTCCCAACTAAATAATATTTTTCAGGGGATTTATTAGATTATTAGAACCTTTATATGAATTTAATGGTAATGAAGTTGAATTATAGTTATGTGGGTTTCCAAACTATATAATTTTGAGAATTCATGACTATTGATATTGAATATTTCATAGATCAAAGTATGAGGGGATATTTTTTAATTCTCCTTTATATTTGAAAAAACATGATTCACCTAATGTTTTTCTTTTGTTGGACCTCTATAGTATTCTTTTCTATGTTTTATTTCCATTGCACTAAATTGAGAAATGACATTATGAGGGAAAATTGTTTTATGGTGTGTAGAATTGTCACACCCTAAAGTAACATTTAAGTGTCTATAATTCTTATATAATGGTTCTCATTTAGTTTAATGTGTTTGGAGATAAAAATTTGGATTTTTTGAAATATTTTCTATGCCGTATAGTTACTGCATGGTTTTTTAAACTGCATAGGAAAAGTGATTGAGTCGATATAGCTTTGGGTATAATGGAATTTTCATAGGATATTCATGATATGGTAAACCATGTAGGAAAACCATGTGACCTACTCAAAGTGGATTGTTTTTCCTTCTTGGGTGAATTTTATTAGGTGAAAATATTATTTCCTTCCTTATTTGAATGAGACATCCCTAGGGGTGTCTTATGAAAGTTCAAACTCCTTTGAATTATATTATGGATTTATTAATGGATTCTAAAGGTAAATATTTATTTTTATCTTATTATCCCTTCTCACTTCCTTCCCCATCCATTAATTCCTTTTTTTTATAATTTTACATTTCTCTTTTTATTATGATAGCCAAACCTAAGGTATAATGAATTTTTAAATATAGGGATTTTGATATAGAGGTCACAAGAATCTTCTCTTGAGACTGTATCAACCATTTTTTATGAAATTTGACATGTTTTATTTTGATTAAGGAGGTTGTTCTATATAGTTATATTTTATTTATATTCCATGTGTGGTAGATATTTATAAACATATATTTTGATTTGAATATACTAATAAATTTGTACTAATGTAGTGGGGTTGTCTTTTATTTTTTTGATGTCTTCCAAGTTGAAATAAAAGGTGTTTTAAATGGTTTTTAAGTCTTATACACATAGAATGAACTCTAGTTTAGTCTCTGTATTTCATACAATTCTATGGAGGCTATTTTTAAAATAATTTACAACTGAAGTGGGGTTTAAAATTTTCAAATATATTACAAATATTTCTAATATGTGATTTCCTAAATTAATGGAAATTTTAAAAAGGGTTATAGGGTTGTTTAATGGGATTTTCTTATTATTAAACTTATTTATTTTCAATAATATTTATTTATATTAAATGTGTGTGTCAGTTTATATTTAGTCTATTTGTATAAGATTAAATTGATTTTTGATACCTATAATGGCATTTCGGCAATGAAAATTTGTTGCTATGATTCCCCTTGTGATAATTGATATTTTTAATTAGATATTAGTTTCTAAAGAGTGTTTCCCCAAATTTTACATGTTGGGATTAAAACTAAAGAAACATTTAGAAACTTGTATTGAATATTTCAATAGCATAAGATACAAACTTGGTTTGATCCCTATTTAATGATGTTTTATATGAGATTTTGTATATGGTTGGATGAAATGGATTATAGTTTAACACATAGGAGAATATAAATAAGATTCAAAAATATAGTTATAGAGACAAGAGAGAAGTTATTTATATTATTATTTATTATCTCATGTTATTTAATTGATTAATTTTTCACATATGTTAAAATGTTTCCTCATCTAACTTAGTTGAACACACATTGTGGGTACACTAAGTGATTAGGTTGGATAGCCTAAACTAGACAAGGTCCATACCACTAGTTATGCATCTCTCTAAAGAGTGAATTAATTATGTGGTTCCCCCACTGGCTAGTGAATAACATTTATATTGATTTAACTAGTTAAGGAAATTTTTCACTAACCAGTGATGTCATTTTAGTTAGCTAACTTAGGGTGTATCATGTGATTCCTAAATGAGATTTTTATTAACTTGAATTTTATCCGATGCTTAGATTTTCTATATTTGTGTTATGAACTACTTGGTTTTAATTTTGAAAAAAAAAATCTTTGGTTGTATTCATTTCATTAGCAACCTTTCCCCTTAATAATTATTGTTTTCATTAGATCACTTTTTTTAATCTGTTTATTTTATAATGTTTATGTTGTTTAATTCTTACTCTATTCTTGAATATATGAGATTCTTTGATTACATTTATACTCATGTAGTAGTTTATTCCTGAGAAATGTTGTCTGTAAATTGATTTATTTTTGTTATTCCATGCATCACCTACATTATGTTTTGAGATTATTTTTCTTTATTTAATTTTTTAACCACAATTATTAATTGAATTTGGAAAATTAATGGGGAATATTAGGTTTTTAAAAGAAATATCTATTTTTCCTAGAATTGAATTAATTTCTTTAAATATATTTTTAAATAGTTTTAAAATTAATTTCAATTATTTATTCTTTCTGGTTTAGAAGTGTATTCTTTATTTTAAAAAGGGGCAATGAGTTACATTAATGTTGATTATATCATAAACACTGAAAATATTATTTTTAGGAAATTTATTCCGAACTAGAATTTATGTAATGACTAGTAAAAGGATTTTTATAGATTATATCATGGGATCCTACTAGGTATGTGTATCACACAACCTATATATAATCCTTAGTGTGTATGTAGTCCTCATGATTTCTATAGATTCAATGGTCCTCAAAAAATTTTATAGAATGCAACCTTATACTAGTTGTTAGATGTATTCGGATATGGAAGTTTCCATGGGCCATAGGATGATGGTTGCATGAAAGATTATGTTTTGGGGTTCGACATGGTAGGATAATACATCAGATACATTGTCCTTTTCCTTTACTTTTAGTCTCTTTTGTACTTTTCCCATTATGTATCTACTTATTATTGATTATCAAATTTGGGTTTGCTAATTTGTAGTGGTTATTACGTGTTTGATTTTTGTTTATATTTGAAATATATTATTTTATTATGCATAGTAGTAAAAAATATATATTCCCCGTGTCATATTGTTGGTAAGACTACTCTTTTTTATGAATAATTAGAGGGTGATGACATTTCCACATGATAATTTTTTATCAATGGTACTTTTTTATATCCCTAGGTGACCAGGAACATGCCTCATCCCTTGTCATATGTTAGATTTATGACATGTCAGGTTGACCATGGTTGGTTTTTGACATCTTTCATGGCATAGTGGATTCATAAATGGTTATTTTTTCAACCCACCATACCAAAACAACTATGATATTAAACTATTTACAAAATAACTATTCTTAGACATGGATTCTAAAACCAGAATTTCCGAATTCTTTGGTTCCCATAGGAATTCAAAAAAAAAACACTATTACCTCTAAATTGAGACCCCCATGACATAATCACTACTCAAATAGACACAGATAAAATTTATCTTAATTTAAATAAGTTTGTATTAATCTTACATAGATTATAAAATTTGGTATTTAATATTAAAATTCCTTTAAAACTTTTAAATCAATTTTTCATAAGGACCAAAACGAGTACCCCTATGACATAGAAGATTATCTGGGAAAAAGCTTCCCTAAAATGATATTTTGGCCCCCAGGAAGAACAAACTCAGCTATTCACCCTCAAACAACTTTAGAGATCCACCCCTAAACCTCTAACACCATCAAACTATAAAGTAGAGGTCAATTGAAAGGTTTATCCCTCCAACACATTGTTCTAAAAAATTTAACAAAAGAAAAATGATATCTATAAAATTAAAAAATTTAAATAAATTAAAAAATAAATAAAAAATTATTGAAAAAGAAGTGGAAAAAAATAAAAATAAATAAAAAATAAAAAATTATATTATATTATCTTAATTAAAAATAAATTCAAAAGAATCATGAAAAATCTATTCTAATAAAAAACCACAACAAATATTTTATATGGAAATAAATTAAATTAATATTAAAATCATTTATCCTTAAAGAAAAAATAATAAATTTAAATTATTTATTTTTCCTTCAAATATATTTAGAAAATCAAACTAATTTTTTTTCTAAAAAAGTCAAATATATAAAAAAATTATATTTCAAATAATTTAAAATTTGATAAAGAACTTAATTAATTTAAAACAATTAAAAAATTATAAAAAAATATAGATAAAGTAAAAAATTTAAATATATTTGTTACTTTTAATTTAAATAAATAAATATGGAACAATTTTTTGTTATATAAATAAATAAAAAATAAAAAAATAAAAAAAATCAAATATATAAGATATTAATTTAAATTCAAAAAAATTTAAAAATGAAAAATCAATTTATTAGGAAAAAAACAAGGAAAAATGAAAAAAAAAATACTTTGAATAAATTTTAAAAATAAGAAAAAATATAATCTTCAAAAAAATAATAATAATTGTTACATTATAAAATAACAAAAAAAAGAAAAATTAAGAATTTGTAAAAAATAAAAAATGTGTGGAAAATTAATAAAATTATATAAAAATAATAATTCACTTTATTATGAATAAATAAAAACCTTATCTTATTAAAATGAATTAAAATAAAATGTGTTTAAATCCAAAATATATATATATAAAATATTCAAATAAATTAATCAAAAATACTCTGGGAAATGGATCAATGTGATCCATTGGCATCAAATAAAACAGAAGGAATGTTTTTTATAGTTGAAGACATATAAGGGGGTTAAACCATAACCCTTCTTATTCAAAAGATATAGATAAATAATATTATCACTCAAAAATACGATAAAAAATAGTAAATATCTTCTACATCCTTCTTATCACATTTATTTGCAACCATGTCTACCTAAATATATATATGTGAAATGATGGTCTACATCACTTTTATTTGGTCAATAAATATTTTCCAAGCTGAGTAGAGTTTCCAATTGACATTACATTACCTGTGTCTCAAATTATTAACCACTTGTATTGAATGAGATTCAATCTTCAAAAAATTACAATCAATTCCAAACCATGTTTATGAGTATAAATGATAGAACAAGTCTCTTTTAAAAATGTAGTGTGTGAACCTAGGATGCAGGAGAATGTTATTTTAATTAATACTTTAGAATTCCTAAAAATACCACCATAACTAGTAATCTTGAGCACACTCATGGACGCACTATCAACATTAACCTTGATACTTGGAGTGTGAGATAGAGGTAAAGTATATTTGACATATTTAAATTGATTATCTTTACTAGGAGAACATAATACCCCAATATATGAGAGAAAACAAATCCAAAAAAACAATTTTCCATTGAACATGTTTATACTTTAGATTCTATGTAAATATATTTAGTAATGAGAGAAAAAATAAACCTAGGGTTTAATTAAGTTACCACCAAACTGAGCTACATTTAAATATCTCCAAATGTAATAAATGTTTGCATCCCCCATAGTTATTCATTATATAAAATTAGATTTTTAATGTCCTTACTATAGATATTCACTTTAACAAAGCACAAAAGGCCCTTATAGGTGCTAAAAAGCTTGGTTTTCCTCAGCACCATTAAGGGGGGGTCCTTTTTATCAGTGTTAAACTGCCCTAATAAAGGAGGACCTTTATATGTGATAACAAAACCCTAATAAAGGCTACCCTTTATCAATGTTAGTTTAAGTAAGATAAAGGACACATTTATTAGTGTAGTCATTAGCACCAATAAAGGCCCCCTTTATCAATGCTTCCAATAGCACTGAAAAGCTACCTCCATTATTAGTTCTTTCTTTAGAGCTGATAAAGGTACCCCTTTATAATTACTAGAAATAACACTATAAAAGGCCAAACCAACTATAGTGTAAAATTTTAATAACAACACACTACTGAAAATACTTATAGCCTCTTTGAAAATATATAATTTAATGAAAATAAATTTTAGATCATGAATACAAAAAAATCCCTAATATATACATTTCAAAAAATATTATAATTACAGTTAGAAATACTATCTGAAATCTTTAAAAACATTAATGTTTCATCATTAATGGGACCATTGATCCCCTCTAAAAAAATACTTCCAATGGTATCAATTTCTGAAGAAATCCCCTCTACCCGAGAAAAGGAATCTACCTAAATATAAAGAAATAAACTATACATTAATATGAAAGAATACATTAACAAATTCTCAATTTGAAAAAAATATTCACTTTGATTCATACCAGGAACATTATGCATCGTATTGAGGTGAGGTTGATTCCTACACATCACAAATGATTTACGGATCCTCTTCCTAAACTATCAAAACAATATTAATGTATAATTTATGGATTATAGTGTGACTAATTCATACTCATCAAAAATTACTTATGGATCATTGTACTGAATTATCAAAACAATATAAATGATTTTTCTGATTTTTTATCATGTCACACTTGTGTTATACAAAAATGTCTTTTCATACGAGAAATATGCACTTTGAGACATACCAATCACATTGTGTGTCGATTTGGTGTGGGAATACTTCCTACACCTCAAAAATGTTATTTTAATCATTTTACTAAATCAACATGAAAATTAGAGCCTGTTTTGCTATTTTAAATGAGTGAAACACCTTTTGAACTAAAATATCAATTTCAAATTGACAACTGACACTTTGAGTCATACTAGTCACATTATGTGTTACATTGGGGTGTGGTTGATTCAAAAAGTTAAAAATAACTTATGGATAATTTTACTAAAGTATCAGAAAATACAAATACATTTTCTTAGTTTCTAGTAATTCATTTGTTCTTTTTACTAAAATTAATTTCAATTTTAAATAAAAAGACATGACTAGAGTCATATAAGTCACATCGTATGTCTAATTGACTTACGGTTGATTAATACATGTCACAAATGATATATAGATAATTTTCCTAAAGTATAAAAACAATATTAATATTTTTCATGGTTTTAAGTATGTTACTTGTTATTTTTACTAAAATTAATGTAAATTTTAAATAAAAAGACACACTTAGAGTTATACTAGTCACACCATTCATTATATTGAGGTTTATTTGATTACTAAACATCAAAAATGACTTATGGATAATTTTCCTAATGTATCAAAACAATATGAATGTTTTTTTTGGTTTTCAATATGCCACTTTTTATTTTTTTAATTTAATGTAATTTTTAAATAAATATAAACACTTAAAATTATACCGGTCACACTATGAATCAAATCGAGATGAGGCTAATTTCTACAGGTCTCAAATTAATTATGTATAGGTTTTATAAAGTATCAATAAAATTCCATTGTTTTTTCTCAGTTTTTAGTATATAACTTGTTTTCTTATTAAAATTTCATATCCAACTAAAATCATGTACTTTAATTCATATCAATCACATCCTGTCTTTTTATATGAAAATTTTTCCTACACATCAAAACTACCTTATCAATTATTTTCCTAAATTATCAAGATAATGAGGGAATGTTTGTTTGTTCTTCAGTGAGTGACAAATTTTGAACTAAAAATTCAATTTTTAACTGACAACAAACATTTCAATTCATACCAGTCACACAGCGCGTCATATTGAGGTGTATTTTGTTACTACATGTAAAAACCGAATTATCGATCATTTTCTGAAACTATCAAAACAATCATAAGGTATTTTCTTAGTTTTTTGTATGTATTTTGTTCTTTTTACTAAAATTAAATTCAATGTTAAATAAAAATACATATTTGAGTTATATCAGGAACACTATGCATAGTATTTAGGTGGGGTTGATTACTACATGTCAAAAATGAGTTAAGGGTCATTTTGTTAAAGTATCTAAAAAATATAAATGTGTTTGATTGGATTTTAGTATGTCACATTTTCTTTTTACTAAAATTTCATTACAAACTAGAAACATGCCCTTTGAGTCTTATTGGTCACATTGTGTGTCGGTTTGAAGTGATACTGATTCATATGCATCACAGATAACTTATGAATCATTATCCTAAAATATAAATAAATTAATAGTATGTTATTTTTTGTTTTCATCGAGTGACACATGTCTTGAACTAAAATTGCAGTTTTAAATTGATAACAGACACTTTAAGTACTACCGGTCAAAACATGCATCAAATTTATGTTTTGTTAATTCCTACACATCCAAAATGAATTACAGATTATTTTTCTAAATTATAAAAATGATTTGAATGTATTTTATCAGTTTTTAGTATGCCAATTTTTATTTTTACTAAAATTAATGTCAATTTTAAATATAAATACACACTTGTATTCATACTAGTCACACTATGCATCAAATTGAGGTTCAATAAATTCCTACACATCACAAATTAATTATGGATCATTTCCTTAATGTATCAAAATAATCCGAATGTGTTTGATTGATTTTGAGTATTTCAATTGTATTTTCATAAAAAAATACTGTCAATTTAAAATATAAAGGAACACATGGATTCATATCGGTCAAACCATACATTATATTGAGGTGTACTTGATATAGGAATGATAAAAATGACTTGGGAATTATTTTATTAAAGTTTCAAAATAATATGAATGTGTTTTCTCCATTTGTTTGTGTGTGAGTTATATTTGATACTAAATTTATTGTAAATTTTAATTTAAAAGATACAACTAGAGTCATACTGGTAACACCATGTGTCGGATTGAGAGGATGTTGATTCCTACAAGTCAAAAATCACTTATGGATCATTGTCTTATAGCATCAAAACAATCCAAAATACCAATATTAACTCCCTTTACATTTAATTTATTTTTAAAACTTCCAATAATACATATTGATTCAATATTATTAGGCAAAAACTATCCTCTAATATTTTGGTTATCAATAAGAAAAAATATTTTTCAACTAATAACATCGACTCAATATGTATTATTGGTAGTTTGATAAAGAAAGGAAATGGAAATCAAAGTAACATTGGTAGAAATGAACATGTAATATATAATGTGTCTTGTTGTAGATAGTTGAAAAAAATTGATTTCATAAAAGATCTATTAAAAAAACCAAATAAATATTAGAAATAAATGATAAGGACATTCACTTAAAAATAATAGATAAAATGATAAAAAAATTATTAATTAATTAGTACGAATTCAATTTTTCATGATGGTTGTATACATTCTTGAACCATTTTATTATTTTCATCATCTCAGTTGCGGTCTCGAAGTCAAATACCTCATGAGCTTGAGCAGCTTCGACTAAACCACCCCAAATTGAATAAATGAATCCAACTAAATAAGAAAATTATTCTTGTGTGAGGAGTACTAAAAAGAAATAAATTTAACATAAATATTAAACAATCCATTACCTATATGTACAATGATTTTACTATGAAAAAATCAAGATTACCATTATGATTGAGCAGAGGTAGTTTCGTTTATCATCCTACAAAGGCAAGGGAGGGAACTTAAAGGAAAGTGATAAATGAAAAAACATTAGGGGGGGGGGGGTAATTTTTGAGGGATAATAAGTCTTTTGATGTTTTTGTGCAGAAAAGAATGGAATATTGAAAAACATGTTCTACATAAATTAACTCTTCACGGAATAATAAAAATTAACTCAACGTTTCATTTTATATTTTTTCTATAAAATAATTAAAATATATTGTTATATTACAATTACATATTTCTAAAGGGTTTTATTTCATATTGTATATTCTTTTATGGGATTTGTAACATCATCATGTGTAGAATACATTTTCTATATGAGTAGTCAACCATTTAATTTAGATTATATTATTTTTGTAAATAAAATAAAATATTTTCTAGAAATAATGGTATATTAAAATATTCTTTAACCTTCTCATTTAACTCTCTATATTTTTTATGGTAGTATAAATTAACCTTTTCATGATAGTTGTATACATTCCTGGCCCATTTCCTTGTTATCGTTGTTTTATTTTCAGCCTCGAAGTTTTGTCCTCCGTGAGGTCATTTCATTCTGATCTATATAAAAGTATATAAAATAAATATTATATAGAAACTATGAGGGAATTGACCAAAAAATTATATGAAATGATGAGAAAATAAACTAAATAAAAAGTAATAAGTAATTTCATCTTGATATATGTTCACATTCTACAATAAGGTATATTGTCTTTTCATATATAAACAAATTTATATCATTTTGTGAATGTGAGGATTTTTTATAGTCATAGTAGTACTAGAAAAATATAAACATAAAAAGGATAAATAAATATTTTAAATGAAATAATAATTATCTTAAAAAATACCTCTTCGCAGATGTAAGTTTATTGATGTTATATGATCTCTCTCATAAATTTACAAACAAAATAACCAAAATATATCCATTTTTTTATTTTAGACACTACAGATACATTGATAAAAATTATTAATTTCTTATATGTGTTTATTTGGTGAGATATTATTACAAATACCCTAATACTTGTTCACTTGCAGAACTTGTCAAGCTGCTTGATTCCATGGACTGTCCTCATGGGATGATTTTCATGATATTTAAACAATGCCAATCATAAAAAAATTTCATTAAAATATAATATAAAATATATAAATTGAAGCATAGTTCTAAAATGTTGTATTTGGTGTATTATAAATTGAAAAACCTTGTCATTTGTGGTCGGTTTGTTGGGTATCCTGGCAATTCATACTTGAGGATTTTATTTACATTCTCCAAAGTGATATAGTCTATAAGGGTCTCTCTATACATTCATCCTTGAAATTCAAATGTGTGATTACTTCCACTTTTTAACATTGTATCTATACGTCCAATCAATGTTAGTAAATAAGGATATTGAATAGGAGAGGTAAAGGTTATTTATAAATACATTTTCAATCGACTGGACGATCCTTTTGGTGGTTCAGATTCGATATTTAATTTCACCCCATTAATTTGTTCATTTGTAATAACATTAATTTGTTAATACATATTTTCATTAATTGTTAATGGTTTAACATGAAAACTAAATTTGAAATAAATTCCTCCTTATCGACATGATTTTTTATAAGATCTGACAACCATGCTACAAATGTTCCAACAACTTGGTCGACAATATGAATATCTACGTCATCAAGTGAAAGAGGTATCTCAATGATCTTCTCATGATCTATGGTAATTCCCACTCTCATATGACCTATTTTAAGTGGAATGTTGTGTAGAATATCTTTTTAGATATTGAATACGCTAGCCCTCACTACAAGGTGATGGGTGGGTGTTGATAAATATAAATCACAGTCATTTTCACCTTATAAAATATCAGTACAAGAAAAGTATCATTGTATATATATTTCACATTTCACAGAAACAATTATGTGAATATTTGTTACCTCATATAATATTTCTCATTGAGGAGTAATTTCTCACCTCAAAGATAGTTTGGGGTGAGGTGAGATCTTTTTGAAGATGTTTTTCCTGAGATGTTTCTTCTCTCTTCTTCCCCCACTGATAAGATTTTCTAGAAACTCATAATACCAATGATATTTTTATTCAAGGGAAGATAACATTGCTTTTATATTTTCTATTTCTTTATCTTTATCCAGTTTTTGTTTTCTTTTCTCGAAATATGTTCGAGGTGTCACCCCAAAACCCACACCTCTGACGTGGCCATACTATTCTAGCCACTTCAATTCCCCAAATAGTTGAGTTTCATCTAGTACAAGGATGGATGATTCCTATGACTAAGTTAGATAGAAAATATAAGAAAATAAGTAATCATTGATATGTAATATCAATTTCAATAAAAATATATTTTTATTATGCCATAATTACAAATGTTTCCAACATTTTTTGTGTGTTTTAATTTATTTTTATCCCATCATTATTTACTCATGCCTAATTCTATAGAACATGATGTGGGATGGAAGTTCCATTGGATTTGGATCCATTAATCTTCATTTAAATAGAGAAGAATAATTATGTTTTTGTTTCATGTCACAAAAAATGTATTGTAGTAGATTAAAAATATAGATTTATTTTTTCAAGTGAAACATACCCCATAATTGCTTTATGATAGGGGTACGTTGGTTTTGATTCTCATTCCATATTTTTAGTACTTAGTTGTTGTTTCATAATTAAAAAGTTATAAATCAAAGTGTTGAATACACGTATTTTCAAAAAATTTATTACTAAGAACAATGTACCTAAAAATATATCTCTCCACGATGGTCGGTAAACTCATCCGATGTTTCTTGGATTATCAGGTGTTCAAACATAAGTGGTGGGTGAGGGTTTATTTTCCCTTATACATCTTTAAGATGAAATCTTATTTGAATTGTGTGAAAGACTCTATGAATAATTCTATCAAGCATTAATAAAAATTTCTTGTCGGAGTAATCTACTATAAATTAAATATTCAGGGGATGATGAAGATAAATTCAATGTTTCATTTTTTTAATTTTTAGTAAAATAATGAAATGGTATCTAATATTATTGTATTCTATTCCCAAATATGTTTCTTAAGTGTGGGCACAACATAGATCCATGAATATACATCAATCAATTTGTGCTACTAAGTGATGAGCGCAGTATAATTACTGAACATGGATTTGTTGGGGTTAATAGGATTTACATGCACTTACATCCAACCTCAAATTTGATCCCTTTTCTTTTCACCTTAATAATGTTATCTAGAACCATCATGCAACAACACTCTTATTTTTTCTACAACATCAGTTCTCTGTCCTCTAATATTTCCTAGGATTATACATCATCAATATGCACTTCCTCTATATTGGGAGATGAAACAGGTTGAGAAACATGTTGTTTCTCTAAATTGGTAGCATTGGCATGTGTAGAAGGTCGTTTTTCCTCTGTAGAAAGTGTAACAGCAGGTTTAAGAACCTATTGATCTTCAGGATTGGGAGCATCAATATGTGAAAAATTCATTTTCGGCATAAGTGGTTTAAAATTTAATTTATATTACATAAATATAGAAGTGATCACATAATAACATTAGATACCATAATAAATAATAAAATATATATTAATTGATTACTAAATTCTATTTTTAACTATTTTAAGGGATTTTACCCCTATATTGAGTACCCAAATCCCGTCATTATGGTCACTTATGACATAAAACCCCCTTTCTATATTGGGACCATCGAAAAATGATTGTGCCATATCAATTAATGGGTCATCCTCAGGTGAATTTTCATTTATCCCTTGGTTGGTTTTGGTCAATAACAGAACAATTAACCACATTTGGTTTGCAGGACCTGGAGCATAAAATATTTTTTCATCATATGATTCCATTATAAAAGGTTCATATTTATACCCTTCCTTACTTAAATCCACTTTCACGGATCCTAATTCATCTATTTTAATAACAATATTGTTTTCAGCCCACTTGCATCGAAAAATCAACACTTGAAATGTTGTATAATCCAACTCTCAAATTCTTTTAATGATGCCAAAGTATAACATAGTCGTATAAATTGGATTTTTTTACTTATTACCAAAAACATTCATCGCTTTATCCATAATTGTAACTCCACTATCTTTCATGGTACTTCTTTCAGATGTTCATTTGTATAGAATTTATAACCATTGTTGGATAATCCATACACACATGGTCCTCTTGTTATCCATCGAATTCATTCTGAAATAAAATATATATTTTCATCTTAATACTTAAAAATATGGTCTAAAATACATCCTACAAACTATTGTATAAGTTTATTTTTTATCCATCTTTTATCCCTTGATGTATTCAAATGACCGTAATTTTTTTATAGGTTTCAACATAATGGAAAACTCTAAATTATTATGCAAAATGTAATGACGATCCTTCTCATGATATATAATATTGATTATGAAAACATATCTTCCCAAAATTCCATCACCCACAAGTCACCTAGTGTAATGATATTTCATTAGACAAATTCTTTCCACACTGTACAATTTGTCAGTACAATGTTCAATAGATTTCTCATCAATATATCACTCCGCAATACAACCCTTTGGCCAAATTAAATTTTTGACATACCCTTTCAAAATCATTATATAACATTAAATGGGGTACATCTAGCTATAATTTATAGGAACACATATTCGAATCTCTCTCACCAACTGAATCATCAAGTGAACCATCATATCACAGAATATTGGTGATTAGAATATTTCCAATTCCCATAATACGATGGAAAATTTATTTTCAACAGTTATAAATTTCTCTAGCCCTATAACTTATATATATATAGATTTTAAAAATAAATAGAATTTGGTTAATTTATTATGGAAATTAATGGAAAAAAATAAATGTAAAGCTAGAGGAATTAGATCCTTCATCAAAACATGACAATCATGTGATTTCGTACCCTTTAACTTTAAATCATTCAATGACATGATATTCTTGATATTTGATGAATACCCCTCTATAACATTTACATCATTAAATAAGTTGAAAACTGATATCTCTCTATCTTAGAAAGTGTTTAAGCTTCTAGATGAAGAAAATTCCATTTTCACCCTTCAATGGTGCCAACTCTTCCCGTATTCCTCTGTCAATCATGAGAAACCTAGATTTAATTTCAGCCTTTTTGTCAGATGTATTTAGTAACATTACAATAAAACTATCACATACATTTATTAATCATTCATAAAATCAAGAAAATTTATAATGTAAAAAAATTCTATTATGGTAATAAAAAAACTGATCTCTTTTTCCAATTGGTTTCCTTATGTTTTTTCGAAAATTGTTTACTAAAAGCATTTTCCATATCTTTTACGTTTTTAAAAAGTTATTCACATGTTAGTGGAGATGATATTCTAAACTCTTCTAAAATTACATTTAATGATGTTTTCTAGGATGATTACTTATCCCATCAGGGTATAAATAAATGATGTCTGAGAAACATGGTCGTTGATGAATGTTTCTACAAAATTGAGTGTGTACGTCGTTCACAAATGAGACACCCTTGAGTTCCATTAATTTTAAATCCTAAAAATTTTCAATAAGCAGTAAAGTCATTTATCATCATGTACAACATGTATCTTAGTGTGAAATATTCATTTAGGTAAGTATCATAAAACATAACATCTGAATCCCACATTAATTTCAAATCACTGATCAATGGAGCCAAATAAATATCAATATCATTACTATGTTGTTTTAGACCTGATATAATCATATATAACATAATTTATTTTCATTTTATTTATAAACATGGTTAAAATTTATAATTTACCAATATAAAAATCCATTCATATTTAATTTTTCTTTGAAAACCAAAATGGTTTACTGCATCTATAGATAACGCAAGATGAAGGTTTCTAAGCTAATTTCCAAATTCAAGATACTGATGATAAATTCTCTTCCAAAAAGGGGAGTCTACTAGGTGGTGAAGTTTCACATCATTATTTCTTTTATCATAACACCACATAAATTTCCTTGTAGTTGCCTCATTTCCATATAAGAACCTAAACATTTGAATTATTGGAAAGTACCATACAACTTTCGTAAGACGCGATTCAACTTTCTTGTATCGAGAAGCACCATATTTTGGGAATTATTTATGTGATTTTTAGTCCTTATGGAACATTATATATTTATTATTACAATAACATATTCTTTCAAAGATCATACCCAGAAAATATAGATTTTTTTGGTTTTATATTCTCAACTAGGGAGATCATTATCTTCTGGAATCATGTCATTCATGAGAGAAAGTAGTTCTATAAAACAACTATCACTCCATATGTTGATATCTTTTAAACTATAAAACTTAATTATGGATGAAATTAATATATATTTAGTGTAACAAGCACACAGTGACATATTTTCATAACTATTTAACTTCTCAAACAATTTTGAAAAATCACAAAGCTCATCATCAATTTTCTATGTAATTTCCTCAATACAATATTTATCATCATTCACACTTTTAATCACTTCCTCAATACAATATTATTCATTATCTATACTTTTTATCACATCATATGATCTGTAAAAAGTAGTTATTTCCCAGTCACTAGCTACATAATCTTTCCCCCATGTTAATTCCAAAATTTATGACTTCTATGAATTTCCTGATAGATCAAGTGTTCTTCCAACTCCACTGGACTAATTTGTCTTCATAACGACATTGTAAATAGATACAAAGGAATTCATAATGTAAATATTCATTATCCTTTTCAAACATGATGAAATATTTCACCACATATTCATACTCTTTTGTTATACGATTGGAATCCATCTATTTTCTATTCATATGCCTCAAATTTTATTTTCTAATATTAATATTTTAAAAAATAAATACAAAAAACAGGCCTGTCAAATAAGAACCCAACATTTGAATGTTTAAAATAATTTCATCATCCTTTAAAGGAAATGGGTAATAGAATTTTAGAAAATAATTACTATATGGGTGGTAGGTATTATTTGTTGAATTCATCCATAAGATATGGGGGATGAGTCTCAGAAAAAAAAATGAAACAATAACTGTTTGGGAGATGAAGTTGATGAGGATGATAGTTACTATTGAATTTTGTTTCCCGAGACTTGTCCCCTTATAATCTAAAACCAAATCAGAGAGAATATTTGGTTTTTGAGGACTCCCTTAATTTAAACCATGAAAGTGGTGTTGGATGAAATTTATATTTAGAAGACTCAATGGAGTTAAAAATTAATTCACCTTTTTTTGGAGTGAGTTCATGATGGATATCATATGGGTTGGATAAATTTAGTGACATTCCATAACAATGTTGATATTATAAATCTATATTATATAGGAGGTGAAGATAGTGATAACTGAATGTTATGGTCTCCAGTGTTGGGTTATGATATCCTAATCTAGATCATTACAATAAAGTATTTTCATGAGTCTGATGGATTTTGTGGAATGGAAAATAGCATCCTAGAGTTTTTTGAATGCTTTAAGAGTTTAAAGAATATGGATAATCTAATAAACCAATATTTTTCCATGAATTTATAATATATCATAGGGTATAAATTATTACTAGTGAATTATTATGTATCGATTTTGACTACAATTTGATATTGGAATGATTGGAAGGAAGACAATAAATTGACACAGGAGTTTCACAATTATATAATTTAAATACTTTAAAAAAATAAAAGCTAATATGAAATAAAATATAGGCTAGTTGGATGCAGTTGGAATCTACTTGAAGGATGAATTAAAACTAGATATGTTTTCAAATTATCTTCCCTTGGATTCGATGCTGGTGCATAAGGTAGTAGTGTAAATTATGTAATTTAATTATATTTGAGGAATTAGATTTGAGTCAGGGGATTCATCTTTAAAATAAGGAACTAATCTACTGACACCAACTCATTTCTCACCTTCTCGTAGGTTTAAGCCTTATATATCTCTATAATTTTGTGGTGTTTGTAAATAAATAAATAATTTTTAGTCAAATGATCTATCAGTCATCTAAAATTTAAATGATTAAGATGTAAATTATAATGATATAAAAATAATTTTTTGAGTGTATCACTGAACTTAAAATAGGGTGGTTACCTTGGAATAAAAATTTGGAATAGTATTTGGCTCAAGAACAATTTGTGGGTATGATTTTCAAACCTTGTATGATCAAGGAATGCATAATATAACGTTACACAATCCAAACAATTATTTTTTATCCATGTGTGTTAACTATACAAGCCTATTTTTATTTAATAAATAAAACTTATTTTGATATTTTTTCGTTATGTGTTATCAATTTTAAACCTCTTCTCTCATCCTTAAACACCCATTTATTACCTTAAAAAATCATTGACTATGTTTATATTTTTTATAAGGAAATTTAAAAGTTTTTTCATCATTATTAAATGATTTTCTCTAATTATATACTGAGATAAATCTACATGAGATTAATATTATAATAATTCATAATGATCAAAACATTCATTGTATATTAATTTATAAATATAGAAAACTATAAATGTATAAAAAATTAATAATATTTCATATTTAAACTATATATATTGATATTATATTATATAAAATTTGTAAAAGTATATAAATTTGTAAGTGAAATAAATTAGTGAAGTATGAAACTACACCAGGATATGTTTGTGTAAATCTAGAGTTTACATAAATCCAAAATTTACTAAGAACATTTAACTACGTTAAATCTGACAAGAATGAATCTTAAAATTGATAACCATAATCAATCATGAAATTGTTTCACACCTAGACATTAGAATATGATATCCTAAAGACTAAATATCCACTATTCATTAAGAATTATTTGGGATATAATATAAATAACACAAAACACAAATAAATTCATTAATATTTCCCAATTGAAATCAAACGATCCCAACACTGACCACTGTACAACCCAAAGAAAATATACTAAGATAATATACCTTTTCAAGAATCCATTTTTCTCTTAAAAACTCCAATATCAAACTAAAAGATTAAAACACACTTTACAGAACATGTATCCTAATGAAAAAATTTAACCTTATTTGAAAAACTAATATATTATTTCACACTATGTTGTAAGTTAAACATTTATAAAATACACCTCATGAAATTTATAATCGAATTTCAAAAAACCCAACCAAATATATAATGATTGAAATTATACTGAGGGAACCTTTTATCTTATTTAGAAAAATAAACCAAAATTATTTTACCTTTTTAACATAAATTAAACTATTTATTACATACTAATGGAGTTCTAATAATTTATAAATATACATATATTTTTTAAAATATTCTCTAAATTTTATTTTAAAACCATCCCTTTTTGAAAATTCTACTAGATAATCAGAATCACTTTGCAACTAAATAATAATATTTTGATTTAAAATCAAATCATTTCAAGAAACATATGATTTAACCAAAAAAACATTAAAAAAAATTTACCTCACCAAAAATTCAATATTAATTTATAAAATTTAAAACCTTATTAAAATATTAAAATATTAATTTACTAAATTCTCATTAGTCACCTTTTAACACCATCTATTACATAAATAAACCACATTTTGTTTTGAAGACAGTTTAAAATCACATCTTATAAGAAGCCAAAGATCAAAATGTTTAAAAAACTAAAAAGAGTTTATAAAACCCCACAAAGAATCTTAATGATGTGATTTACTAAGAAAGATCATTGAACTCACATGGAACACACACCTTCAATTAGAGTATGGTTTTCATGTGGGATGTAGGGAAGAAGGGGTGGTGAGATGTGTTGTAGGGATTTATGTGGTGAAGGGATTGTACCATGTGAAAAAGGGGTGTGATGTGGTGTTTGGATTTGTCACATGTATTAGATTGGATAAAAATGATTTGTTGGGGAACTCACTGATGAATGATAAAGGTGGTTTATATAGGTTTCGGTGAGAGTGATGACACAACAGAAGTTGGGTTCAGTGACTGCTTGAAGGTGTGTGAGAGACAAGCATGTGGTTATAGTTCTTTTATAAAACCGAGTAAGTCTTTTACTAGTTCCTTTCAAAAAGCATAGATAAAGAGCAGTTTTATCAATGCTAAAAAAGAATGTATAGATAAAATAACTCTTTATCAACGCTAAAAAAATGCGGATGAAGATCTAATGTTAATAATTTATTTATATTATTATGTTTATTTATAAATTTATATATAATTTTTATATATATATATATATAATTATAATTATAAATTAATACATTTCTAAATATTTTTATATATTCATAAAATTATAATAATTTCATTTATTGGTAATTTTATAATTATTTAAATATGTATTTATTTATTTTTAATTATAATTATAAATATATATTTATATAAATACATATATTAATATATAATTATAAATATTATAAATATATTTATTATAATTTTATAAATATTTAAATATATAAATATATAATTATAATTATATATAATATATCAAAAAAGTATTTATATATAATCAAAAGTTTTAGGAGATAGGCAAGCTCGCTCTTAAAAAATTATTATAAAAAGAATAATGATAAAGAGACCAAAATATGATGGATGGGTTCAAATAAAGAGGCATATCCTCATCCAAAAGGGAAAATTAAAAATCTAGAATATGATCATACCCATAATAATTTTCAGAGTAATCCCCATCAACATTAGTTTCCCACTCTAATTGTGTGTTACTTTGATTGAAGATCACAAAGTACTTCTCCTTAAACTTTTCCAACTCCAGAGTGAGCTCCTTAAAAGAAAACCTGGTATTAAACCTTTTGGCCATGTGCTCATGAAAAAGTCCAATCATCTCAGCAACATCCTTGGCCACAATTTGTTTGATGTAAAATCCACTTCCAGGTCTTAACTTGTTGCCAAGCCCATACTGGTACTTCCCTCTCCGATTTAGAAATTTCATTCTCCCTGAGAGTCTGCTCCTTAAAATTAAGATTCATAGTGTACATAGAAGGGAAATTTACTTCATTTCAACTATTAGTGTGAGTAAGTACCATCTAAATCATCATTTCATCTTTCATATCACAAGAAGAGAAATTTTATCATATTTGAGAGAGAGCATGCACAATACAAACAATTGGTGTTTCTTGCACAATGGATTCCAATGTAGGATAATATGGATTTCCTTTATTAGACACCCCATTATCCCTTTGTTGTGGGAAGAAAACCATAATATTATCACATTGAGAGTTAATTTTGTTGAGTATAGATAGAACATCAAAAGTATTTGAGGTTGTAACTAGAAACATACACCTTCTCTATGAATAAGACTGTCCCGGATCAGAAGTAGTGTTACTCACTGCATTCTTCATAGTAGGAAGAGGGGATTCCAATACCAACTTCGCTTTACCCTTTCTATTGGAGTAAGTAAAATCTTCTTGATGGATCAATTCATTGTCCACATCAATTTCAATAGCGTTTTCATGATGCTCCAAACCATCAGAATTCGTAATAGCATCATCAATGCTCATTATTCATTTCTCATGTGTAATACTTTCAAATAGGGATAACACAGTCTCCCTATTTCTCAGAAGGTGCATGCACACTAGGCTGCATTGTTGGAGTGACAAAATCCTCCTCAATAATATCAGCCCATGTTTTCTTTCACAGGGAGGAAGAGGAATCCTTCAAAACATTTACATTATTCAAATTGGAAGAATTACCGTTATCCAAACTGGCAGACCAAGCATATGCCTTCATAGGTCGAGGCTTCCTATTATAATTACTTTCAACATGCCCACAAGTTGAACAGCAGGAACAAGAAACTACACTTTTTCAATTTAGTAAGTCATGACCAATTAACTTGAAATTCAAATAGAACTTTGGAATATTCTCATATACAACTCTCAACTCAAGCTCCTCAAAATCAATGGATGGAAAATTTTAACCAGTGATGGTGGAACCTAAGCCAACCTCAACCATAAATCGAGCATATTTTCCAAAATGAGTAAGGTTTTTCTGTTTGTTCAATTTAATAGGTAATCTGATAGAAAAAAATGATCATATAGGATCTTTGGATGCCACAGTATCCAACATAATCCAATGACGTTAACCAACCATTGCACGGATGAGTTACGTACCTCCAATGGTTAGAAATTCATATCTCATTCACGAATGTGCGTGACGTCGGGCTTCATTGAAATCAAACCACGGCCCCACACGTGCATATTTAGATCATTAGTGGGAAAGTAGAAATAAAAAACCCCTCAACCCAATGATACAGATAACTAGTAATTAAAGCCTCAAATTATCGATAGGCACACAAATAGTTCATCTACTTTCCACAGTTTGGACCCCCATGGTAAGATTAATCTTTACTTAATCATGTATTTAACTAGATTCAAGTGTTCTAAAACCACATCGACATCGTCTTTGATGTGTGCAATAATTTTATTTTTACAAATTGCATGGTTTGCTAAAAACAACCATGTGAGACGTTCCATAGTTATGCAAGTCAAAGCACCTCTAATCCATGAGGATTTTAGCTACCGAAGAACTCGATCACATCTCTATAAGCAATGTACCCTAGGATTCACCATGGAATCTCAGAGCAAGAGGTTCTTTCACTATCTGTGCCATCATCATAATATAAGCATTTATATAAAATTATAAATGTATGATTATATATATAATAAATATATTTATTTTTTAAATATATTTGTTGTAATTTCATAATTACTTAATTATGTATTTATTTATTGATAAATATAATTATAAATAAATATAATTATATATAATTTTAAATATAATAAATATATTTTTTAAATAACTTTAATGTCATTTTTAATTATTTAAAAATGTATTTATTTATTTATAACATTAATTTTAAATAAATATATCTGAAAAAAATTTATATATATTTATAAACAAATAAATAAATATTTATTTATTAATATATAATTATAAATATAATAAATTTATTTATTATTTAAATGTATTTATTATAATTTATTGTTGTATAATTAAAAATTTAAATTAAAAATTTATTAAAAATAATTTCGACATGTTAATTATAGTAATTGAAAACGTATTTTAAATGATAAAAATTAATAAATAAAAATTAATAAATACTATTATTATAAATTAAAAACATAACGAATATATTACAAATATATATAGTAAATAAGTATTTGTACGAATAAATATTATAAAATGATGAATTATATTTTTAAAATTATTAATGCATGTATAATAATAAATTGAAAAATTAAACTAAATAAAGTATAATAAAATTAAGAACTAATTTTGCAATATTTACATGAATTATAATTTATATACATACACATATACACACACATGTATATATACATAGGTATATACAAACATATACACATACATACATACAGTTATACATGTGTATATATTTTAAATTATTTAATATCAACAAAAAGATATATCTAAATAAATATACTCATTTATATGTTATATAATTATATTTATAAAATACTAATAGATTATATTTATTTTAATTATATTCACATTTTGTAATCAATGTATATAAATAAACTATTAATTTTTTTGGCTAATATAAATTTGATAATTTTATATATATATAATTATTTAAAAATATAAAATAAATTTTAATTTATTTATAATAAAATTATAAATAAATTTATTTCTAAATATTTTTATGTAATTTTAAATACATTTATATAATTATATTTATTCATATAATTAAATAAATATATATTTATATATATTTATTAATATATAAGTATATATAATTATAAATATATAAAAAAATTATTATTTAAAAATATTTATTATAATTTTATAATTATATAAATATATATTGAAAATGGATCAATCATGGGTTTGGAATCCAAACTCATGACCCCAAGTTTATTAATAAAATAAATACTACTAGAGAGGAAATGGGTTGCACAATAAATAATTGACCACACAATACTAATTGAACAATTGTGAGTCCCTTTGGATCCCAGATTCCTTGGATACAATCCTCTAACTTGTGGGTGTCAACCTCCTTGCCATGTAATGGCTAGCAGGGCCTCATCTTCTACAATGAATGACAATTCCGAGGAGACCCTAAGAATAGAGCAAATCCTGATTTTCCAAGATAAATATCTAAAGTCCATATTTGGGTTAGCTCGTATTCCATCTTCAATGTTAATAGATAGAAACCTTTGTACCATTAAATAATCATTATAGTCAAATACATTAGGCTCCATCATGGAATAAATAAATCCACACTGTGAAGAAAAACTAAGCATTTACTTCTATGTTTAGACCTCTAGGGATTCTTTCACCCTCTAGTTCCTTAGGAGGAATGATGCTAGAGTTTTATTCTCTTGAATTATCACATTCCTAGTATGACACCATACTAAAATAGGAATAAAACATCTTCATAATATCATTAAAATGAGGTGGATAAGACCACTTCATTTTCCCCACAACACTTGGTTGTAAAACCTAAATCGATGTGACCAATTGGAATCCATCTTCTTCTAAAAAGAATTTATTACCTTTAAAATTTGTTGATACAATCATATTTTTTTATATCGACAGTTGGTCAACAAATTCTTGAGAATTATCCTCAAGAATGGATTGAGAATCCATCAGTTCCTCATTATGTTCGCCATCCACACCTTGTGTTTCACCCAAGTTCATACACTTCAGAGTTGTTTTCATTACATCTATTAGTGTAATTATAGTAAAATATTTTACTATAATTAAGGACACAGAATTAATATCATTATAACATCCACTCTATGGAATGATTCCAATGTTACTCACAATCTTGAATCCATTCTATGAACAATCGGCAGATTTAAAGATAGACATTCCATTAAACTTAGTAGATTTTGGGTAATCTCCACAAGATGAAGAAATATATTTATATAAAGTATGTTCTTTCTTACTATGAGATGGTGTCAATTGACAAGGCTCTTGAGCATTAACCTCATCATCCATAGAGGTAGATCCCACTTTATATAGATTATCCCATGTCCTACTCTTTTGATCAACCACCACAGAAGTCCCAACATCAACAACATCCTTATTCTTATAGACCAGGTTATTGAAACCTTCATACATCTCCCTTTCATTCATAACATTACCAACATAATGAGTAGTAGGAGCCTCTACACGCACACCGATTCTTCTTGGTCTATATCTTGCTGCTTCTTGGCCTCTTAGATTACAGTCAACATGGCATAATCATTTTCGGTAACTCTTTTTGGCATGCTCAATGGTCTGGCCTCCAAAGTTGAACAATGGTAATTTTAATACCTTATAGTTAGATAAAAACTAATGTTTGTTGTATATAGAGTCAAAGATTCAATTTCCATTGAACTGAGATCTACCTCTACTAGTAAGAATGTAAAAATACTAAGTGGGACTCTTCATTTTATGAATCATGTTTGATTAGAGTACCAATTGCCGAAGAAATGTAGAATAAGATCTACGGATGATATAAAATATAATTCAAACCCAAACCATAGTTTTTGTGTTACAGACACCAAATTAATTAAATTGAGGGCTTTAATCATGGATGCACATAGTTACTGGTTTTATAGAGATTGGGACAAACCCCCTTGACTTGCGCTTTAGCTCTTTAGAGGTGAAAAGGATGTGGAATTGACCCCTCATAATGGGAATGAATTTCCAGCCACAGAATCCCCAAACAACAAATAATCTTCATTCATGGTCCTTGGCCGTCCATGAGTTTTTATGATATGGGAACACCACTATTTAGATGATTGGAAATTCACAAAAATAAATCCTATCATGAATCAAATCATGATTGACATGAATAAGGGCTGAGTAACATCGCCCATAAATTTGTTCCTCAACACCATCCTTGCCTGATACAAAGCATCGTTTTGCATCCCCAATTCTAACTCCATGAGAGTGATAGATGAATACTTTCGGGTCATCTGATATTGGGTTTGTCAAAGGATTAACATCACTCATCTTTAGTATACAAGGGAGGGAAGCAGATGCTTTAAAATCAACCAACCCTACATCTTGAATCCTTGAGTGATGATTATGAGGAGATGATGCCTCAATAATGACCTTCTATGAGTCAAATATAAATTGAGTAATAAAGGATTCTACAAACTCATCTCGATTTAAAGATTCCATGGGCAATAATCCCTGGATTCCATTGGGAGAAATCCAGAGCAACTCCTGTAGAAAACCCATCTTCAACAACCTTTAAATAAATATATTTATTTATAATACTAATTTTAAATAAATATTTTTATATAAATATAAATATTTTATTTAATTATAAATAATTATATAATTATATATATGTATATAATAAAACATATGTATATAATTATATATATTTATTAATATATATAATTATAAATATAATAAAAATATTTATTAATTAATAATTTTATTATAATTGTATAATTATTTAAATATATATATATATATTTATAATGTAATAAATAATTTTTTTTAAAGAATTATATATATTCTTATTAATAAAAAATTTTCATATACCATATTTATATAAATTATTAACACAAGTGTTTTAATTAATGTCCACAAATAAAAATTATTTTTTATTATAAAAATACTAATTATATATATATATATATATTAATCATATTTTTATTAGAAAAAATATCAGTGTTTAGAATAGCGATGATAAAGATCATATTTTATTATAGCTTTTAGTTATTGTTGATAAAGATGGACCTTTCATCAGTAAATTCTAGTTAGTGTTGTTAAAAGTCGGCACTACGTATGTGCTAATCTGTGGTAGTGTTCCAAGCCCACTAAACTCAAATTTCTCGGCACATCATCCCCATGAAACTATGACATGATATTTCTCAAATATACTACCTATTTAAGTAAAATTGAATATTTATTTTTGAATACACCTACATAAAATTGTTATGTTCAATGAAAATTTTATTTTTTTTCCTTTTTGTTATTAAAAAGTACCATCTCAATTAATCCCATTTCTGGTAATTTTTTATTTTTTTAGATTTTAGATAAATTTGGAACTTTAATATAAAATAAATTTAACAAAGATTTCTAATAATTTATTTAATTTTTGAATTAAATAGTGAGGAAAAAATTTGACTACAAAATTTAATTGTTTGATTCCATATAAAATTACATTGAAAATAGATCCAAATTCTGAAATATATTTATTTTATTCAAAAAATGAAATCAATAAATCGATTTGAAATTGAAATTGAATTTGATTATGAACTATGATATTTAAAATTGTGAATTTTCAAACTATAATTCCTTTGTATGCTTTACATTTATTCAATAAAAATTAATAATGTTCTTCAAAATGTAATTTTAATTGGTTTATTTTTATTTTAAATGAATTTGGAATTGATCATGGATTTAAATTGGGAAAAGGAATTAAAATTTTATTTGTAATTATTTTATTATTTCTATACTTAATTGAGAAATAATTATAAACTAAAAAATGTTATTTTTTGAATAGGGAAAAGTTTTAGACTATAGTGGTATCACCCTGCTACCATGATGATTTTACTACTATGGGATCAGCTTTCATTAGTTTTTTACCATTAGAAAAAAAATGTGTGACACCATTGATCCTTGCTATCTTTGCTTTTCTATCGGTACCCAATCATGTTACTTCCAACTATTTCCTACCCTATCTTTATTTTTCTACCACTACATTCCATATTACTACTATGAATACACCAATATTTTTACTCCATCTATGATTCTTCCACCTAGTGGTACCATAAGAAAATTTTTCTTCCACCACATTGCTAGCATTGTTTTTACTAGTGTTTTACAATCAGAACTCATTGCTATTAGTATCAGTACAAATTCTTCTTTTATTACCCACCTATAACTACTCCTATTTCTACAGTACCAATGATACAATTAGTTATCTTCCACAATTTTCTATGAACTACCCTGCTACCATTATTTACTGAAGGTAGTCAATACCAAACCCCAATTGAATCTAGATTAACCTCCCACTAAAGCTAAAATCAGTTATTTCCAAATAATAATGGAAACATAATCTTATTAATGAACTAGTAGATGACTGGGAACCCACAATATTCATCAAAGTCACCATTGGTTTTCAAGCTGAGAGATATGATGTCCAAACCATGCATGGTTACTGAAATTCAGAATCCCACTAAACCAGTGTCATCACATATAAACATTGATCTTTATAGGTTCTGGGAACAGTGGAAGCATGGTTTGGACGACACCCAAATTTAATTTTTACCATGATCAATGATTATTCTGGGATCAATACGACGATGAACACCAGTTTACACAAAATATAATCAATGATTTTGATAAGGAAGGAAGAGGCCTGAAATCATTGCAGAAGATCTTGCACATCATGTTTATAATAAATTTAATTAATTTCATAATGAAAAGAATACATGGATATTTGGTACATTATTTGATGATTATGTTGATCATCCGAAATGACCCTTCCGGATTGTCTTGTTGTGCTAGCGAGGATCCACACCATAATCCATCTAGTAGTGATCCACACGTGCACTGATGGCCTCTGATCGACATCACTCGTTTTCCAAGTGCTAAGGTTGTGAAGAAATTGTCCTATGTCATCCATTCATGATTTCTTTTACTTCTGTCTAGAAGAACATTACTTGTTCATGAAAAAGGCATGAAAAGAACTTCATAAATAAATCATTTAACTCAACAATTATCAATTTACCGGGCATGCAGTTTTTTTACCTGACACAATAGACGTACATGTCAATTTATTGACATGGGGATTCGATTATAATATTTAATTGAATAATAGTAAATGAATATATTCATATCCTTTGAGAAATCCTATTATTTATATAATAATACTGCGTCACTATTTATGGTGCACTAACTTTCATAAATCTGAGTTATAAATAAAATTATACATCACAAAATAATATCAGCGTTATTTTCATTTTAACTTGTTCCGACTAGTTAATTAATTATTTACCTTCTTGAAAATAATTATATTACTACCAGACTAGCCTTACTCCGCTCAAACTCCACTTCCATTTATTGAACACCTAAATAAAAATAATAATTAATTCTCTTAAATAAAAATTTGATTTACAAACTAGTAAATAACTATTTATTAAATGTTCAATAAAATAAATAAATATATTTTACCCACAATATAGTGAATAAACATTTATTTATTTTATACCATCATTTTAACTTGAATTAAATTATTCCAATATCTTGAAAATAATATTTTTTCCATTAATTAAATTCAAATTTAATTTAAGGGATACCACCAAAATAACATAATGTGTGACACTCTAGGATTCTTTCTCATTTGAATTAGGTGGGCTTGCCTAAATTCCAAAATCACTGTCTAGCAATGGGTCAAAGAACCCAAGAGAAATAAAAAAATCGCAATAATGACATCCACATAGGAACACTAAATATGTAATATAATCCCTTTGTATTAATATCTCAACAAGAAGGTTTTATGATAGTGTCATCAAACTTTGTGCTTGATATATCCTTCACTGACTACCTAAAATAAACTAATAATTACACCATGGCCATGAATTTTCATGGGACAATTATATTTCATTCAAAGGGACAAGATATCAACTTCTATAAATGGAAGGGAAAATTCCTTCCTCGACTTATCCATTAATAACATGTCACTCATGATACACCCAACATACCCTACTTCACACCAACTCTCTTAGTGATGGTTTTTGTTAGTAAATCAATGTGTGTGAGTCATGATACGTATTAATGATAATTTTAAAATCTAAGGATCATTACACACTATCGTAGATAAGAATATCTGATAACACCAAAAGATAAGGAATTCCTACTAGAGGGTCTGTTCTCATAATCTCCTATCTTGGAGATTACTAGTTACGAACATAACGAGAGGAAGTCTCACCTTGTTACAAGTACTCACACCTAACGGTCTGTATACTATGTGTCCCATTATGGTATGTCATCCCACCACAGAACTATATTTAAGAATATTCTTAAAACACTACAAGGTTTTCATCATAGTGGGGAACTTTTATGACCCTTTCAATGTGACAAATACTCCAGGACATTATTACACTATAGTCATGTAGAACAATGAAAAATATGTAAAAATATGTTTAATATAAAAATATATTAAGTATTCATGTAATTAAATTACGACCAATTGGTTTGAGGACATCAACTCTTAAAAACACCCACTTGGTCTAGATCCAACTGCCTATGACTTTCAGTCCATTTGAACTTATATGATAATCATATTTCTGCTGAGTCAAGGCTTTAGTCAAGAGATCCAACACATTGTCTTCGGTGGAAATACAGCTCACTGAAACTTCAACTCTTTCAGAAATATCCCTCAAGATATGATACTTATGAAGTATGTTATTTATCCACTAATGTGACCTTGAATATTTTGCGAGAGACACCACTGTAGTATTATGATAGTATAAATTGATGGAATCTCTTATGCAAGGCATTACATCCAGCCCCTAGATTATGTTTCATATCCCAGTTGCTTCTTTCTCTACCTCAGAAGATGTGATATACTCAAACTCTACGATATAATCTATGACCACAGTCTTCTTTGAGCTCTTCCATCTCACTTCACCTCCATTTATTGTCAAGATGTATCCCATCTGTGACTTCAAGCGATCTTTATTTGTCTGGAAACTAGCATCTTCATATACTTTGATGACTAGAACCTCATATCCTCTATAAACAATGAACATATCATTAGTATTTCTCAAATACTTTAGGATAGTCTTGACTACCATCGAATAGTGGTCAACTAGTTTAGCTTGATATCTTCCTAACACGCTCAATGTGTAGGCGGCATCCAACCGAGTACATAGCATGGAATACATGACTGACCCAATCACTGATGTTTATGGATTATTTCCTATTATCTTTATTTCCTCATGTGTGTGAGGACACATTCTATTGGAATGATGAATGTCATGTGACGCTGTCAACAATCCCCTCTTGTATTGTTCCATACTAAATCACATCAGTATCTTATCAATGTAGGTAATTTGACTTAGGCCCAGAAATCTCTTGGATCAATCAAGATATATCTTTATCTTAAGAATACATGACGCCCCTCCCAAGTCACTCATGGAGAAACATTTATTCAACCATGCCTTAAAAAATTTCAAGACTAGTATCTCATTTCCAATAACTTATATGTCACCGACATATACTATTCAGAAAATTACTACACTCCCAGTAAATCGTTTCTCGACAGAAGGCTCACATTCATTGTTGATAAAACCAAATTTGTTAATGTCTTCATCAAAACGAATCATCAATTACCTGGATGATTTCTTTAATCCATAAATGGAATTTTAAAACTTTCATACATTATTGGAATCCTTTGGATTCATAAACCCTTCAGGTTGTGTCATGTATACATCTTCCTGAATGTTCTTATTAAGGAAGGATGTTTTGACATCCATTTTTTAAATCACATAGTCAGGGTAAGTAGAAATGTCCAATAGCATTTTGATGAATTTATGAATTGTAACTGGTGAAATGTTTTCATCATAGTCAATGCCTTTATGCTTCTTCAACCCCTTTGAAACAAGTCATGCCTTATAAGTATTAACTTATCCTTCCATGTCCATTTTTTTCTTGAATACCAATTTGTATCCAACATGCCTTACATTAACTAGAGGATCAACCAAAATGCAAGCTTGGTTATGGTACATGGAATCCATTTCAAAATTCATGGATTCATACCACTTTGAAACATCTGTGCCACTTACTAGTTCCTTGTATATTAGAGGATCATTATTATCAACTAATAATGAGTCACCATCCATAGTAACAAGAAAACTCTACCGTTCTGCTTCTCTAACCTATCTTGTACTCCTATGTAGTTCTTGTTTTGTTGTAATAGTTCTTTCTTCCATAGGGCTTTGGGTAATATGTTCATGTACCAACTCTTGTGTACCTTGAGCCTCGACTTCATCAAAGTCTATCTCACTCCCACAATATATTTTGGATATATTCTCCCTATCGAATAATATGGAGTGTCTTTTCATTATAACCTTTTTGTTTAAGGGGTTGTATAGTTAATATCCCCTAGTTTCCTTGGGGTATCCTATAATGGTCAACATTTTTTCCTTGAGGTGGAAGTTTGTTACCTAAAACGGCCTTAAAAATGCATTATTTCCACACACATGTAAATTCGATAACATGGATTTCTTTCCACTACCGAACTCATAAGAAATTCCATCTATCAATTTAGTTGGTAGCTGGTTTAGTATGTTCACTACTATTTGTAATGCATATCCAAATTGAAGAGTCACCTGACTCATCATTGATCTCACCATATCCAACAATGTGTGTTTCCTCCATTCGCTCACACCACTCCAGTAGGGCGTTTAAGGAGGAGTGAGTTGGGAGAGGATCCCAAAATCCCATAGGTAATCAATAAAGTCTTGATTAATATATTCTCCACCTTGTTTTGAGTTGAGTTTCTTAATATTCTTACCAGGATGGATCTCAACTTCATTCTCGTATTCTTTGAACTTATCAAAAGAATCCAACTTATACTGCATCAATTAAAAGTATTTATAATCAATAAAAGTTATCAAGTAAGAGTACCCTCATCTTACTTTAACAGGAAATGGTCCACACACAACGATATAAAAGAATTCAAGAATATCTGTAGTCGTTTCACATTTTTTTCTAAATGGGGATTCTATCATTTTGGGTTATAATCATGCATGACATACGCCAAGTGGTTTTAGTATGAAATAATCTAAATATCCATCTTGATGTGACTTCATCAAGAGATTATCATTTACATTACCTAGCTGGTGATGCCAAAGTTGGGTGTGGTATGATTCATGTGAAGTATCATTGTTATCATTTTCTATTACTTGGTTCATGTAATCCAACACATAAAGGCCATTTTATAAATATACCCTACAAAAAATGCTATCTTTGTAAAATAAGAAACATTCATTTCCAAACTAGAAAACCAATACATCTATATCTAATATGGATACATAAATATTGTTTTTAGGGAAAGATGACACATAATAAAAACCCTTTAATATAAAGATCATCCTATTTGGAAACATGGGGTTATAGTCCCTGACAGCTACAACAGCAAGTCTGACACTGGTGGTTTCTCGTAGATCTACCTCCCCTTAGTCAATATTCATGAATCTACTCTCTTCCTATATTTGGATACATATGTGAGCACCAAAAGATGTATCTAATACCCAAATTTTAGAAACAAGTATATCAAATTAGATAAAAAACACACTTGAAGCTTCCCCTTGCTTCATAGGTTGGGTGCAGTTCTTCTTCCAGTTTCCCTTCTTGCCACATGCGAAACAAATAGCTTCATGCTCCATTGCAACCCCTTTGATCTTCCTTTTCATTGAAGGGCAGTAATAATATTTGGGATTAAATATCTTCACCTTCCCTGTAATCTTATTAAACATAAAAACAGATGGTTTTTCATGCATCATATTTTTGTCCACTTAGAGAATGAGGATAAGATGATCTGATAGAGACTTCTCAATGCTTTTCATATTGAAATTAACAATAAATCAAGAGAATATATGGGGTGATATTGGTACCCAGTTCTATGGGTTGTTTAAACCCCAGAACCTCCATGCGCTCAATGTATCTAATGAGCTTGACTCTGTGTGGCCCAGCTGGGGAACCTTCTCCAAACATACTCTGAAAGAGTGTTTAATGATCCAACCCTAGTTACCGAGAGTCAGTGCCTTATTACAAAACATTTTCATGATCATATTAGATCAATTATCGAATGACCGATTAGTTTAGTAGCCTTGGAAGTACTAGATACATATATATGTTTTATATTACATTATGAAATGGGAAAACAAAAAAATTGTGTCCCCTTTGAACACAGTCATGTCCCTTAGCCTATTCCTACATGTCAATCATAGTATACTTATTCACATACTAGGAAAAATAAAACTTAAGAAAGGGGTGACCTCAGATGCTTAGTAAGGATAACAATATAGCAGAAACTATCACAAATAAGCATAAACATTTAAGGAAATATATAAGACTAAAACAAAAGACTTTTAAACCAAACGATCATTATAATATGGAAAATCTAAATCAAATAATTCCATTTCAATATCCACATGGATATTATACTAGTTGAATAATCACATGTAATATCAATAGCTAATTTCAAAATGATGGAATTCATAATGTCGAACATCCTAACCACATAGTTCAGGCCTCATGCCAAGACTACAAATAATGATTTGTTAAGGCCTTGTGCCAAGACACTTGTATTTTTCATGAGACCTACCGATGTATCACAGAGATATTGTGGGATCTACCCATCACTTAATAAGTCCAATGCATTCCTCATATGAAATGGTTGAAACATAATATAAACCTTCATTTTAAAACTAGCATACAAAATGTTAATACTTTAAAAATAACCCATGAATGGTATAAAATAACATATAAATAGTATAAAATATAACAAAACCTTAAATACAATATGGAATATTGTATCATAATAAATTAACATAAAAAATGTTAAATACAACAATGTATGTTGACATAGATGAAATCAAAACTAGGAGAGTGAAATATCTCTTTTTATTTTGAAACCATTTAAAAGTCTTGTAATTTTAAAAGAAAACATTTTTTTAAAATATTCTTATAATCATATCAGGGGAGATTTGAAGGTGTTATAATCGTGGAAAATATTCGCACCCACTATATAATATAAAAAACATTATTTCCATAATTTGTCAAAAAGGTCATAAATTACCTTATTGGGAAAGTGATGTAAATATTCTTTTTAAACCATTTTATAAAAATTCATATGAGGGTGTACATTAATTTTACCCATAGTTTAGTAAACAGTTAAAATTGTTTGAAATACATGTTATAAGAAACACGAATGTGGATGATAAAGAGGTCGCAGTAGATACTTACATATAAACAAACTTGGATAATAAAGAGATTGTAAAATTAACCCTTACCTTGTACTTTTCTATTGTAGATGGTATGTTAAACTCCTATATAATAGTTAAATCACGGTTATTAAATTATAGGAGAACCACATACATAGATATGATATCATATATGATCTTCTCATATTTCTTTGTTAATAATATTTCAGTAGTATCATTGTTTCGGGAGTTAGCTGATTCATTTTCCATTATATGTTTTATTATGTAAGTCATTTTTTTTATTGATAGGATATGTTTGATTCATTTAAATAATGATATTAAGTTCTTAAACCTTATATTTTAATCAAAAAATAACATTTATTCTTTAATGGTTATGATGGGGAATGAATCTTATCACGTTTGTGGAGACGATAATTTTTACAAACGTACAAGCATCACTATCATTCTATTAATAGTGAAGTCATAATTAATTGGATATTAATAATATATAAATAATCATTAACATAATATCTTTATTATTTACAAAAATTATACTCATTATTATACCCATACAAATAAGGAAGTGTTGAATAAAAAAATACACCATGACGTGGAGATGGTAAGCCATACGTACGCACATATGGTGACTTTGTCATTCACAAGATGGATAGAATAATGAATATTGCAGTACCATATTTATAATAAATAATAGTATGTAGAAGGTACATGAGTTTTATTCTGGTATCGAAACCACAAAGAAAGAGTAAGTGGAAGAAGAAAAGAACTTTGAAATAGGTGATAAAATTATGACATCTTCTTCAGGTGCTTCCGTTTGATTTGATTTAAGGGATCCTTCATATATATTCTTATCAAAATAAGGCCTATAGGTTGAATTGAGGGTAGTTTGGATTATATTTTAGCAGTTTTTGGCCAGGAAAAATGTATTTGAAGGTGGGAAATTAAAATAAGGGGGAATACCCATTTATAAGAGGGGTGAGGGTCACTTTAGGAAATGTTTGAAATATTATTTTATTATAAAATAATTTTCGGTTTATCATAGCTCAAAAAATAATTATCTAGAAGAAATGGTTCGACTGGGTCGAAAAAATTTCAAAAAATCGTTTTTAATCAAGTTTAGATCACCATCTTAACATTATCTTTTATATTGAACTCTTAGTTAAATTGTTTAACTTTTACCCTAAATGCTTGTTTTACTATAATAAATGGTTAATAAACTTACTATAAAAAGACAAGATAACCCCTAGTGTTAGTAATTAAAATATATAACCTTATGTAAGTACTTTTCCTAAAACTTATGTTATTAAGAATATTATATCAATTAATGATATAATATTTGTTTTAAAAAATCATTTATGTCAATTTTGAAACTATTTTGTATTTGGTTGTTTTGTGGAAGTCATAAAAACATTATTAATTCGAAAAAAATAAATTAAATAAATCCAAAAATTATCACATTAACTTAGAAAATTAGTATAATGCATAAAAAGTCTCAATTTACATTTATTTTTAGATTTATAATATCAATTATTTTAATCATTCATTAATAAGTTAATTACTGCATCATCATTGTGTTATAAATAAATTTCATTATTTAATGTATAAAAATTATAAATAAAGTACCATTAGGTATGAAATAATTTTATATCTCCAATGAATATTTTGAGTCGCATTTATCCTATGTATAACCCTATATTAAAAATATTTTAGTTATGAAAATTTGAATTTAACACTTTTAACTCTTATTTAAATGAAATAATAATAAATGTCATAATCTAATCCAAGTGGACCAAAAGGATCATATTTTATTCCTAAGGTTGATTTTGGTAAAAATTAACTTATCCAATAGAATTAGAACATGTGTTAGGGTAGTTATAATATCATTTTCACCTTTAATTACATTATTTATTTTTAACTGTTGTAAATAAAATATAATAGTTATTATTCCCCAAAAATAATTTTTATCATATTGAACCATATTTTACATACTAATATCAACCATGTCTTTCAGATTTTTTAAATTCAATTTAGAGATGTGGTAAAATTATATTTTATGAAAATTTGTTAACATGCTTAGAAGGTGGGTAAAAGACGTTACAAAGTTCAATAAACTTTTATACATATAATCTTATTATAAAATGAATAAAATGAATTACATTGAAATTATTTTAGTATTATGTATCTATTTAAAATTAAAATAAATTTAAATACAATAAATAATTATTTACAAAAAAATCAGTTTTAAACAATAATGCAGTGTTTTTCACTATTCCTCAAAAAATGAAAGTCTTCAGAAAAAATACCAAAAGTTCACCCTATGATAATTTTGATATTCTGAATCCAAAAATGAAGTCCATTTTGAAAAAAATTAGAAAATTACAAATAACAAGTATTACTATTCATAGAAAACTTTTTAAATCGATAGTTTGATTTATAGTGGTGTTCTAGAACTCAAAGTTGCGTACAACGCAAGCTATTATATTATTTAAAGAGAAATGTACCGTCAATGCTTGGAGTGTTACATTCTCCCATCCTTCAAATATTTTATTGCTCAAAATTTCTAGAATATTACTACATAAAAATACTTGGGTGGTTCTTCATCATAATATCCTAAGGATCCCACATTGCCTCTTCCATTTTATGTATTCTCCAATGAATGTTTTCCAGATTAGTTGTCCGTTATCTCAACACTTTTTCGAAGGTATCAAAAAATTAGATAGTATCTTGACAATAAGACATATCAAGTTCCATTTCTCTTTATTAAGTATTGAGTACAGACATTGGGTTAGGCATGTATTTTCTCAACCGTGATACGTAGAACACATCATGAACATAGGAGAGACTTGGTGCTATTTCCAAAAGGTAACCTACAGCTCCAATTCAATCTTGAATTTAGAAATTTATGATTTACTTATGACTTAATTTATCCCTCTTACCGGATCATATAACACCCTTCCATGGAGATACCTTCAAGAAAACATAACCTCATAACTGAAATTATAAATCCTTACTTTGGTTATCCTCATAGCTCTTTTTCTTACACTGTGAAGCATTGATTTGGGTTTGGATAATCTTTAAATTTTCTATTATTTCTTCATCATCTTCTAGGCCTATGAGTTTTCTTTCTCCAACATCATCCCAACGAGTTGGTGTGCGACACATCTTTCCATAAAATTCTTTATATTGTACCTTATGAATACTTTAATAGAAGCTATTGTTATAGGAAAATTCTACTAGAGGTAAAAAATGATCCCTCATACCTTGAAAGTCAAGTGATCAAGATCTCAACATGTCTTCTATGGTTTGGATCATCCATTCTGATTGCCAATCAGTTTGAGGGTGGTAGGAAGTGCTCAAATTAAGTTCGGTATCTTGGCTTCTCTAAATACTTTTCTAGAATATTGATTTGAAATGGGTATCATGATTAGAAACAATTGATAGGGTTACACAATGAATTCTTAAAACATCATTAATATATAGTATTGATAATTTTTCATGTGGTAAAAATTATCATATAGAAAGAAAATGTGTTGACTTGGTAAGACGATCAACAATGAACCATATTGCATCATTCTGTCTAGGAGTCATTGGTAGCCCAATGAGAATGTCCATCATAATATCATCCCATTTCCACTTAGGTATAGGAAGAGGTTTCTTGAATCCTCTTGAATATTGTCTTCTAGCCTTCACCTATTGAAAAACCATACATCTTGACACATAATTAGCAATGTCCAACATCATTTTGTCCCACCAAAAATGTTCCTTCAAATCTATATACATCTTAGTGTTACCAGCATGTATAGAGAAATTGGAGCTATGAGAATCACAAAAAAATTCCCTTTTTAGATGAGGTATATTAGGAACACAATCCCTATTCAAAAAATTTAAAATTACGTCTTCATATACAAAGTCGATCAATATACCATCATTCAAATCTTTAATTTTCATTTGAAACTCCTCATCATCAATCTATGAACTTTTTATCCTTCCTAGAAAAAAGGTTTTAGAAATATTTTGAAAAATTATTGATGTTTCACATTCAACGATTATTCCCATATCCATATATAATAGATCCACGAATATATGATCCCTTTCCACTCTGAACTATTCAAAAACTCCATGATCATTTCTGCTCAGAGCATCTGCCACCTTATTTGCCTTCCCCAGGTGGAGTGTATAGTGAAATCATAATCTTTGAGTAGTTGAAGCCATTTTCTTTTCCTTATGTTGAGTTTTTTCTGTGAGAAAATATACTTCAAAATATTGGGATTGGTATATATATCACATTTTCAATATATATATATTGTGTCTCTATATCTTCAAAGAAAATATTACAACTGCTAATTCAATATCATGAGTAGGATAGTTGTGTTTTTGAATTTTTAGCTGACATGATTCACATGAAATAACTCTATAATTCTTCATAAGGAAACAACCATGTCATTTATTTAATGTGTCACTATAAATAATAAAACCATCATTCCCTAATAGTAGAGTAAAAATAAGAGAATTCACTAATCATCTCTTCAGTTATACAAAACATTCCTCACAATATTTTTTCTAAACACATTTAACCCCTTTACATGTGAGCTTGGTTAATTGGTTATCCAATCGTGAAAATTTTTGGACAAAATGTAGATAAGAAACTTCTACACCAATAAAACTAAAAACCTCAGTTATACTCATCAATGTTGGCCATTATTTTATTTCTCTTGTCTTATAAGGATCAACATAGATTCCATCCATTGAGAAAATACATCCAAGAAAAGAAATATAATAAATCCGGAATTCAGAGTTGATAATCTTCCAATATAATTAATTTATTTTAAGAGTCTTTAGAATAGTACACAAGTGATTATCAATTTCTTCATTTCTTTTTTAGTATACCATGATATCATCAATAAATACCACTACGAAGTCATGAAGATATTCCTTGAAAAATATTTTCATTAGATCCATGAAAAAGAGGTTGCATTAGTCAGTCCAAAAGGAAGTACTATAAACTCACAATGCCCATTCCTGGTATGAAATGTTTTCTTCGGAATGTCTTCCTTCGTCACAAAAAAATGATGATATCCAGATCAAAGGTCAATCTTTTAAAAAAATTGAGCTCCGTGATGTTGATCGAATAAATCATCCATGTGAGTTAGGGGATAATTTTTCTTATTGTTATTACATTGATCTCCTTGTATTCAATGCACAACCTCATATATCCATCATTATTTTTTACAAAATATAAATGGGGCTCCCTATGGAGAAACACAAGGGAGAATAAATATTTTATTACTCATTTCCTATTGTTGTATATTTAGTTCCACTAGTTCCAAAGATTCTACTCTTTAAGGGGACTTTGATATGGGCCTTGAACCATTAATTAAGTCAATGGAAAACTCAATTTCTCGTTCTAGTGGATGTCCGGGTAAATCCTCTTGAAACACATCAACATATTCTTGCACAATAGATACATCTTCAATTCATAAAATTTCTTTCCTCCACCATTTTTATTTCACTCTCTTCCTCCCCAATAATTGAATGAAGTAGAGCTACAGGGGGTGGATCTAGATCAGAATTAGATGCAAACATTTCTGCTCTAATGATAATGTATTCCATATCATCATAAAAAATTGTAACCTCATTACTCTAACAATAATTTTTCACATCATGGTATGAAATCCAATCTATACCAAGTATTATATATAGATCAATCATTGGTACGACAATAAGATCAGTAGATAAATCACATTTATATGATATTATGGTAACTAATTGACAAAACATTGTTGCAATAATATTTCCCCTGGGAGTTTTGACTCAAAATTCCCTTGTCATGTCAAATAATAAATATAACATTTTTGTGGAAAACTGGGAAGATATAAAAGAATGAGATGATCTAGAATCAAATAAATTATTCCCTAATTTAGAGGGAACGATAAAATTACCTACCACCACATTATTCAAAGCATCAACCTTAGTAGTAGTGATAACATAAGCTTAGCCTTCCACCCTTGGCCTTTTTTGAGGTAGGATTCCTTGACACTTCGGACATTCATTTGCATAATTCCCCATTTCTCTACAACTATATCATTCAACATTGATAGCCTCTTACTTCACCTTGCAATAATGATATTGGTGGCCTTTTTTTGAACACTTATAACATACTCTCATCCCCTTCAAGAAAGTACTGAGGTGTTTATTCCCACATTTACTACAGGATGGAAATTCAACTTTTCCATTCTACCCATTATTTACATTTTTACAGTGTTCAACAGATCTCTTCTTCTCCTTCTTTCCTTTAATGTCATAATACGTAGAGAATTACTTTTCTGCATTGATTTCACATGAGACATTATCTTCGTATGATGAAAGGATTGTGGGACTAATACTCTACAGATAAATGGTTTTAACCCATCAAAGTATCTATCAATATTACTCATTAGGTTATATATATAATTTGTTACATTCCTTGCTATCCGGGTCGAGTTATCCTCAAAATTTGAGACATTCTCATATTACTTTTTCCTCAGACATAGAAGTTGCCTTTCCATATTTACATGATGGTCACGAGGAATGTTTTTTTTCTAATAAAATCTCTTTAAACTCCCTCCATTAGATATTTTATACTTCTTCATCCTCATTTGTGTTTTAAATTAATGACCACTAATTATGTCCATCTCCCATGAGGCGATAAACTGCCATGATATCTTTTTCTCTTTTGCGACTACCTAAGGAATGAAATATTTTCTCTCCGGAACTTATCTATTGTTCAACTAAAAATGTATTTGTTGTCCTGTTTAATTTTTGTTGTTGTTACCTCGTGAAGCGGTCTAACATCGATCCTCTACATTGTGAATCTGGGTGCTCCATATGGGTAAGGTTATTATTCATAACCTGAGTGACTTGTCCTAGTATGGTTATAATATTTTCTACCCTAGTTTCATCAACATATCCACTATAATTATCTTGGGTAGAAGGGAATTCCCTACAGAGATTAAGTGCATTGATACAGTTTCCAATCCTTCAACTAGGTACCATTTCTAAAAAATGTCATACACTAGATTAGTATATGAATCACAATACATAATTCTAAACTTGTAAATCACATAACATAATTTAAACAATTTATGGATATAATCCATAATCATAAAAAAATGTTTTCATTGAGAATGTATTTACTCATAAAAAATTTATAATTATTTATAATGAAAATGTGAATTATACTAATCAAATCCCCAAAGAGTGTCATAAACAAGAGTGTAGTAATGCCCTTTTTTGTGTACTAGGATACCCTGGGTCAAGCCCAAAACTCCTTGTCAGAGATTTCAATCCTAGGTATATCTATTCCAGATCCACCTCTACCTTCACGTATCTAGTCAAGGATGTATTTCTTGTAAAATTTAAGAAATATCTATATTACTAAAATTATAAGAAGTTTATATATACTAAACTTAAAAGTCTATCTTAGGGTAATGTCCTCTAATCAGTGTTTTTGTAAAACTAGTGTCCAAGGATTTAACTAAAATTCCCCTGATACCAACTGTAAGACCCCAAACATAGTGACCTAGAGTCAGTGCATTATTACAATACATTGGCATGATCAAAAGAGATCAATTATTAAAAGTACAATAATTTTAGTATCCTTGGAATTAATAGATACATACATAAGTTGTACATTACATTATGAAATGAAAAAAAAAATTGTGTCCCCTTTGAAAACACTCATATCCCTTAGCCTATTCTTGCATGTAAATCATAATGTTCTTCTTCACATATTCGGAAATATAAAACATAAGAAATGGGTTATCTCAGATGCTCAGTATGGATACCAATATAGAAAAAACTATCTTAAATTATCATAAGCATTTAAGGAAATGTATAAGACTAAAACAATGAACTTTTAACAATAAACTTCATTATAATATTTTCAAGATAAATCAAATAATTCCATTTAATTATTCACATGGTTATTATTGAAGTCTAATAATCACATATAATATCAATTTCTAATTTCATAATTAAGGAATACATAGCGCCGGACATCATAACCACATAGTCAAGGCCTCATTCCACGACTACAAATAAATATTTTGTTAAGGTCTTGTTCTAAGAAACTAGTTTGTCTCATGAGACCTACCGATGCATCAAGGAGCTATTGTAGGCTCTACCTGTCACTTATTATGTCCAATGCATTCCTCATATAAAAAGGTTGAAACATAACACAAACATTTATATTAAAACTAGAATACGAAATGTTAAAACTTTAACCCTAATCCATGAATGGTATAAATATAACCCATCCAAAGTCCGACATATCACAAAACCTTCAATACAATATAGAAGATTGTATCATAATAAATCAACTTCAAAAAAATGTAAAATCCAGCAAAAGATGTTGACATAGATGAAATCAATACTATTTGACAGAAATATACCATTCTATTTTGAAATCATTTAAAAGACATGTAATTATAATAGAAAACAATATTTTGAAGCATTACTATAATCTTGAAAGGGAAGCTTGGATGGTGTTATAATGGTGGAAAATAGATGCACCTTCCGTATAAGTTAAAAAACATTCTTTCTTTAATTTTTCAAAAAGGCCATAAAGTACCTTGTTCGGAAAAAGAACGAAAGATTCATTTCAAACAATTTTATAAAAATTCAAAATAGGGTATAAATTAATTTGACCCATAGTCATGTAAATAGTAAAAATGGTTTGAAATACATTTTTTTAATAAACACAGAGGTGGATGATAAATAGGTCCTAGTAGATACTTACATATAACCAATGACAGATAATAAAGAGATTGTAAAATTAACCCTTACATTGTACATTTCTTTGGCCAGAGGTTTGTTAACCTCTTGTATAATAGTTAAGTTATATTTAATAAATTATACAAGAATCACAGACATAAATATGATATCATATATGATCTTCTTATATTTTTTTGATAATAATATTTCAGTAGTATTATTGTTTCAGGTGTTAACTTATTTGTTTTCCATTATTTGTTTTGTTACATAAGTCATTTTTGTTATGTATAAGATGTATTTCATTAATATACAAAATGATATTATGTTCTTAAAAATTATTTTTTAATCATAAAATGAAATTTATTCATGAATGGGTATGATGGGGAATGAATCCCATTGTGTCCATGGAGACGGTAATCCGTACGTACGCACGAGTGAAAATATCATTATATTAATGGTGAAATATTATATAACATAATGTTATATCAAATATAAATAATAATTAACATTTTATATTTATTATTTACATCAATTATACTCATTGTTATGCCCATACAAATAATGAAGTGTTAAATAACAAACTACACTACGACGTGGAGATGGTAAGCCGTACATACATACGTATGGTGACGTTTTCATTCAAATAATGGATATAATAATGAATAATGTTGTAAATGATTTATAATAACATATTATTATGTAGAAGGTATTGTATTTATTATTCTATTGCGGAAACAACACTGAAAAAGTAAGTGTAAGAAGAAAAAAACATTGAAAGAGGTGATGAAATTATTAACCCTTCTTCGGGTACTTCCTTTTGATTTGATCAAAAGTGCTCATTAGGTCAGATTATGATAAAATTAATCCCTCTAGGATAATGTTATGGTAGTTGGGTGGATATTTTAGTAGTTTTTGGCTGGGAAAATGGGTTTTGGAGGTGTGAAATTAAGCGAACGGAAACTACACTTTTATAAGAGAGGTTAGGGTCACTTTTGGAAATGGTTGAAATATTATTTTATTATAAAATCATTTTCTGATTATAATGACTCAAAAATAATTTGTTTTGAGGATATGGTGGGTATGGGTATAAATCTAATGATCCAATAGGTTTTAAACAAGTTTAGGTCACCATATTAAGCTTATATTTTAGATTTAACTCTTAGTAAAATAGTTTAACTTTTACCATGTATTTTTGTATTATTATAATAAATGGTTAATAAAATTACTATAAAAAGACAAGAGAACCCCATGTGGTTCATTATTGAAATATATAACTTTATCTATGTCCTTTAGATGAACTATTTATTTTTAGGTGTTTTATATCAATTAATAATATAGTATTTGTTTTAAAACCTCAATTATGTCAATTTTGACCCGATTTCAAATTTTGTTTTTTGAAAAAGTCAAAAAAATTATTACATTGAAAAAATTATATAAATACATACTAACATGTCATATTAACCTATAAAATATTTTTAATGCATCAAAATTATCAATTTACATTTATTTGGTTACATATAATATTTATTAGTTTAGTCTTTCATTAATAAGAAAATTACTTCATCATCATTGTGTCCTTAAAGATTTTAATAATTTAATGTGTAAAAATTATATTTAAAATACCATTAAGTATAAAATATTTTTATGTTTCTAATTAATATTTATAGTCAAATATATCTTTTGTATAACCATATATAAAAAATATTTTAGTTATGTAAATTTGCATTTAACACTTTAAACTCTTCTTTAAATAAAATAATAATACATGTTTTAATCTAATAAAACTGGAAAAAAGGAAAATATTTTATTCATATAGTTCAATTGGGTCGAAATAAACATATCCAATAGAATTAAGGCTGTGTTAGGGTAATTATCATATCATTTTTAACCTTTAGTTAGTTTATTTACTTTTAACCATTGTAAATAAAATCCAAAAGTTCCTATACACCAAAAATTATTTTTATTCTATTGAGCCACATTTTACTTACTAATTTCAAAAATGTCTGTCATATTTTTAGAATTCAATTAACAGAAGTGTTAAAATTACCTTTTTTGAAAATTTTCTAATGTTCCTAAAAGGTGGGTAAAAGACGTTAAAAAGATTAATAAACATTTATACATCTAATCTCATTATTAAATAAATCCAATGAATTAAATTGAACATATATAAGTATTATGTATCAATTTTTAAATAAAATAAATTAATGTAAAATAAATAATTATTTAAATAAAAAGTTAGTTTTAAACAATAACGCAGGGTTTTATCACTATTCATCAAAAATTGAATGTTTTCAGAAAAATACAAATAATTAACCATAATATGATTTTGATATTCCAAATCCAAAAATGAAGTCCATTTAGAAAAATAAAATTTATAAAATTTCAAAAAGTAGGTATCACTATTCATGACTACTTTTTAAACTGAAAGATTGATTGGTCATGGTGTGCTAGAAATTAAAGTTGCGTACATCAGAAGATATTGTATTATTCAAGGAGAAACATATCGAGAAAACATGGGGTTTATGGAGTTATTTGGAGATATAAACTCATTATTTTCTTGTTTTTTATGTTTAAAGACCATGGAGGGGCTTGAGTATTCTATAGGCATCTATGTTTTCAGTGGAAATCATGAGATAACTAGACATTGATGATAACATCAAACATTGAACATAAACCACATCATTTATATGTTTCTCATAGAACAAAGAACTCTTCGTCACTTGCCTCTTGGGCATGAAAATTAGGTAATTTTGACTCCAGTATATAAGACTTCCATTAATGGTGTAGAATAACCTAAATGTATCTAAACCACTCCTAGAAGTTACTTCCGGTGAGGATGTTGTCTTTATCTAGAATTAATCACAAGGATAGTATGGTTTAAGAGTTAGTAATTTTATTCAACAATTAAAAGAGAATATCATTATTACATTATTGATTAAATTTTAGGGGAAATGATAAATTAATTTTATATAGTTTCCCACTATTTAAACACGTCTCAATGGACCTCACCATTGAACAAAAAATATCCAGTTCAATGACATTCAAGTGGAATGGATCCATATCCCCCATAAAAAATACAAATATGGGTTAGTCATGCTATTTGAAGGTATTTAGGTATGTAGGTTTTGGAAACTACAGGCTTGCACCTCCTTGATATGTTTAGTGGACTCCCAAATCCTAAAATCCTATATTTTGATTTCCTCAACTCTTGCCTCTAATATTACACCATGTATAGTAAGGGATTCTCCCCTTGATGTAATATGGTTATGTCAACCTGAAACCTTTCATAAGGGCTTCCTATATAATAGTAAGTATTGCAACAAGGGTTGGTCAAACATATAGTTTTATTGTGTTTTTCCCTTAATCAAGTTACATATGGCTTGGTCTGACATAATAATTTTTTGAGAGATTTATCACTTATATGTGAATTATCATATTATCATTATCACATTATTTATAATATTAAGTGGAACTTACATATTTGATTAACCATTTCTTGATAATATTTACTCATAATCCTGGTTTATTTTAGTTCCATCTTTCATTATTGTTTAATTCATTAATTATGTGATTACGATAACACATCAATAATGATAAACCATGCGACTAACAAAAATAAAATAAAATAAAAGACATGATCAGGAGTTTTATAATGGTTTTTTTATCTTGTGGTTGATTTACTAACCCATACCTATAGGAGAAACACCTTGAACCTTTTGGGTTCATGTTTACAGCTTTCCACCTATCAACCTCTATATGTCTTGGGATTGGTTTTGTCATGGATCTATCTTGAACTGTTTTCACTATCTTTGTAGCTTAGTCCATTACATATGCTTTTAAACTCACACGTAGGTGAGGGGTAAAAATGGGGGTTTACATAAAAGAAACCATGGGCACGCATGCCCTACATATAAATGAGAATAGATGGCTCACATGCCAACAATTAATTTAATTAATATATTAAAAGGTTCCCAATTCCATTAAAAGGTATTTTTCTATCTCATGATCATCCATAAACATGAAAAAAGTTACACATTTAATAAAACTATCATGCAATTATTTAATTGTTTCTGATTAAGAAAAATCATGATCTATTAAATTAATTATTGTCTTTAAATAATCAATTCTTTTACCTTAAACACTTTTTTCTAAATTTCCTTGAGATTCTCATCCATCTTAATTTTTATCAAATAAATTCATATAAAATCATCTTTGTATGTAACTTGTACCTTGGAAGCAACCCAACAAATTTCACTACTGGAAATGTGGTTTTTACCCACGGTTATTTACCAACGGTTTGTTTAAACCGCTGGTAAAGGAGGCTGGGAAAGGGTACACCATTGCCAATGTTTCCATATAACCATTGGCAAAGGGGGTGTTCAAGTAACATTTCCCAACGGTTCTACTAAACCATTGGGAAAGGGTGCCTTGAACACCCATTTTCCAATGGTTTTTAAAAACCATTGGAAAATCTTTACCCCAAATACATTCGGGCCGCTGCTCTCCCCCATTCGCGACAGAACCCTATATCTATCTAGCGCTCGTCTCCTCTCGCAAATTCACCCATCCGAATAGGTGAAACTCCATCTAAATCATATCAAATCAGGTATTTTATTCTTTATACACATAATATTTAAGTTCTACCTTGTTTTTATTGTTATTTATCTAATATTTTAGTTTTAAGTTTTGATTTTGATGTGATTTCACCCTGAAAAATAGGTAAATGAATGAATATTTTGTTAATTAATTAGTTTACCTTGGAATATCATTTGTGTTATAATGTCCATTCTAAATAAAGGGGTAATGTAATAAACTACCTTGAATAAATTGTGGATGTTGGGGTATGTTTCTTCTATGAGAGGTTTTTTTGTGTTTCATTGTATATTGTAGGTTGTTGTATAGTGATTGAGGTGACCAGTTGGGATTTGTGATATGTGGGGTTGTAATGTGATGGTTAGTGGGAATGGATGTGACATGTGAAGTTGTGTGATAGTGATGATGTGTGGTGGTGTTGTGCCGTGTGGAGTTGTTGTGTGATGAGGTTGTGGTGTATGATGTGGTGATGTGGTTTTGGTTGTGCGGTGGTTGTGATGTGCAATATTTTTTTTGTAATATGTGGTATTTTTGGTTAGATGGTTTGCCGATGTAACAAGGCGATGATGGTTATTGTGAGATGGTGAGTTGTTGTGTGGTGGTTATATTAGTTTCCTAATTATCTATGGAATAAATTATGCTGTTAAAACAAAAACAAAACAAGATAGTAAATAAATGAGATGGAATAGAAATGGATGTGTGGTATATGGATTTAATTAATTCAACATTAAATGAATGAACAATGTAAGTGTGAATGAAGGGGCTTATAAATGAAAGTGTGAAATGCTACGTGTCTTGTGTGGTGGTGGTGTGGTGTGTTGCATATAGTGGTGAAAGTGGTTGTGATGGTTTATGTGTTTTATAGTAGTAGTGAAGTGTGTGATTATGTAGTTAATGTGAACCCATAGGTTGGGTATTTTGTGCTCTCTATATATTATGTATTTTATGTTATTTCTAAACATTCCCAAACAGAGTTGGATAAACATACCAATGATCGGAGGTTTTGAGTTATGGGTATTTTTTCTAATATCTAGTATGGTGGTTATAGGGTTGTATAGCTACCATGTCTTCCCTACTCTTCCTTCATGATTGATCGACCATGTGTTTTTAGGGAAGATGCGATGTGATTGTCCATGTGTCTTCAAGTGAGATGTACACTGATTTCCCTAGTGTTTTCAGGTGAGGTGCGATGTGATAAGGCTATAATAAGATGTGGCATGTGGTTGGGGTCACGTAATATAGGAGAATGGCACAAGGTTGATGTTATTCATGTTCATGATACCATACTAATATGGTTATGGGATGAGGCATGCTGTGATGTGATAACACATTAAGTTCTTGTTGGTTTTACATTTTTTCAATAACACATTAGTATGTTTTTATCACATGTGTAGTTGATACCTTGATTATTTTATTACTTTATCATTTACTTAAATATATTTTCTATTAATGTTCAATCCTATTGAATTGTTTATGACAAAATTACTTATATAAAATCTTTTTATAGAATGGGCAGAAGTTGGATGTATGAAATCGATCAGATCTCAAGCGATTTTCAAAACAATTTGGAGAGCTTTATAGATTTTTCATTTCACAATGCTTCAGATAGTGGTCGCATTCATTACACATGTTCCAATTGTGTTGGTAGACCTTGGTTGAGCCATGAAGAAGTCAGTTACCACATAGCCAAAAATGGTTTTCAAGAAAACTACTTTGTGTGGTATCACAATGGGGAGAAAATGAAATCTCAAATTGGTGATGATCAAAATGAAATGAATGGAATGGAGAATTTATTAGATGATCTATTTCTGTTTATTCATCACCATGAAAAATAACAGATTTCGACTCAATAAGACTTTGATATGAGGAAAGCTGATGCATCTAGTAAAAATGATGATATTGATAGGGTGAAAAAATTGAATGATGCTGCTACAACTCCAGTATATCGACAATGCGATAAAATGAAAAGGCTGGAATTTTTAATCCTATTGTTTGATGAAAAAACTGTGTATGGGATTTCTAATACAACAATCGATTAAATTCATACCCTCTTGAAGGATTTACTTCTAAATGATGCAGATATTCCCTCAAACCACTATTTTTCACTAAAGTTAGTTGAGGAACATGGATTTTCAAGAAACAAAATTCATGCTTGCCCGAAAGATAGTAGTTTATTATGGGAGGAAACCGCTGAACAAAATGATTGTATAATATGTGGCACATCCCGCTGGAAGTCAAAATCTGATGGAACATCATCCTGAGTTCCACAGAAAGTAATGTGGCACTTTCCATTTATTCCCAGACGCCATAATCTTTTTAAGTCTGATGACATATCAATAAAAATGAGGTGGAATGATACTGAGAGAAAGAAGACTAATGATGAGTTGGTTTATCCTACAGATGGATTTTCATGGAAGAGATGTGATTCTCGACATCCTGATTTTGTAGCTAACGTGTGTAATGTGGGGATGGGTCTTTTATGCGACGGTTTTAATCCTTTTGGGAAGATGCTTACTTCTCACAACACATGGCCAGTTTTTATACATATTTATAATCTTCCCCCATTGTTGTGTATGAAAAAACCTTTCAATTTCATGAGTATACTCATATCTGGTCCTTCTGATCCCGACATTGATATTGATGTATACGTGGAACCTTAAACAAAACAGTTGAAACTTCTTTGGGATGTGGGTGTGTGCACATATGATGCATGTTTGAAAGACATATATCAGATTCATGCTACGCTTATGTGGACGATCAATGATTTTCTGGCTTATGCAATGATGTCTGGATGGAGCATGAAGGGAAAACTGTCATGCCCAGTTTGTATGATGAATACACAATCCAGAAGGCTGAAACATCACTATAGTTTCAGTTTTATGGGACATCGATGATTCCTTCCAAATGATCATCCATATAGAACAAATAGTCGAATAATTGATAATACCATAGATACCGATGCTCCACCTCAGCATATGTCTGGAACTAATGTGCTTAATGAATTGAAAGATTTCAGTTTTTCATTTGATAAGGGTCAAAGGAAATCCGGAAAGAGAAAGAATGTTTCCACTAAAACCAGTTACAATTGGAAGAAAAGGAGTATCTTTTTTGATTTTCTTTATTGGTCAAACAATTTGTTACGTCATTGCTTAGAAATAATGCATATTGAAAAGAATATATGTGAAATTTTTCATTTGGTTCTTCTAAACGACAAGGGGAAGACAAAAGATGATTTACGATATTGGTGTGACTTGGTGGATTGGGGCATCCGACCAGAATTGCGTCCTGTGCGTTTCAGTGAAAAGAAATGTCAACTTCCATGTACTTATTATGTGATGACACCTACGAAAATAACAATTTCTGGATGTATTAGAGACTATTAGAGTTCTTGATGTCTATTCAATCAACATATCTAAACGGGTCAACAGAAGAGAGTTGAAGCTAAAATCATTGAAGACTCGTGATTATCACATTCTACTAAATGAGTTGCTTCCAATAGAAATCCGTCATCTTTTTTCCAATAATGTAAGGGTGACTTTTATTCAGTTGTGCCATTTATTTAGAGATCTTTGTGCTAAGAAGTTTTCCAAGTCATTCTTGCAAAAAATGTTGACAGATGCCCCATTAATTTTGTGTGAGTTGGAGAAATTATTTCCTCCATCATTTTTCACCGGCATGCTACATCTGACTGTCCATATTCCGACTGAAATACTTCTTGGAGGACCTGTTTTTTCGTTGAATGTATCCAACTGAAAGAAATATGTACACATTAAAGTATTATGTCCGAAATAGGAATCATCCCGAAGGTTATATCATGAATGATTACTTGGCTCAAGAATGTTTGGTTTTCTGCTCGATGTATTTGTCTGATCTTACTACAACAATGAACAGACCAATGAGAAATGAAGAAGAATAGTATGATCAAATTGAACCCAGTTTTCCATCACTTCCTCAAACAGGAGGAATTCATGGATCATATATATTGAAGACATTAAGCCATGAAGAGTAGGAGATGGAACATCGCACAGTTTTGTTCAACTATGATTTTTTCGATGACTATATCAGGTAACTAAATTGAATATTTATATCTTATATATATATATATGTTAAACTATTCATATTATTATCTATAGGGAACATAAAACAATGATAAAAAGGAAGCATCGTTCTTTATCTTTGAGAATGAGAGAGACTTTTCATAGCAAAGAGTTTTCTGCTTGGCTAAAATTGAAGGTAAAAATATTACTATTTAAAATAATTATATCAATATTTAATTAAGTTTAATAGTCATTTAAATTGTAGGTATTGAGTTTTTCTGTTGACTCTGTCTCTGAGGAAATAATATCTTTAGATTTATGTCCTAATACCATGGTTCGGGACTGTAAATCAATTGTTATCAATGGGTACAAAATTATTTTCAATTCACGAGAAAAGAACATGAGAACACAAAAAGATGGTGTTATGGTTACCGCCACAATAGATTGTTATGCTAGTTCATCAGATAGTAGACCGTGATTTGAAAATGTGGGTTATTATGGAGTCATTGAGAAAATAATAATATTGGATTATTAATCTCATGGATGAGTCACAATGATGAACTGCCATTGGTTTGATTCGATGACAAGACATGCCATATTTATTGATGATTGTGGATTTAGAGTAATTAATATGACTCGCACTCTTGCTACCGAAGAACCATATGTGTTGGCATCAATGGTTAAACAAGTTCTATAGGTTAAAGACCAACTTCAACCTGAATTTGGTGTCATAGTTGAAGTAATTCCAAGACATATTTTTGATGATGGTGATGATGGAATTGACACTGTCTGCAGTGCCATTGGAACCAATCCATTTATTTATTTTGATGACTCCAATAGCTCAATTTTTAGAGTTGGTTGGGAACCTGAAGTTGTTGTTGAAAATACATAGAATCATTCACCCATGTTCTCAATTCTTTTGGTTTACCTCGATCTGGGTTGTTATGGTTGGTAATATTCAAAATGATTTAGTATTGATCACAAATATGTTTTCGCTGACTTGACCATTATGTGAATTTTCAATGTTTATTGGTGGCAGTTTTATTTGAATTGCATTTTCTAATTTGGAATTGAACTGTATTCAAACCTAGTCAAACAACATTATAACTTGTATGATTTATTAAATCCATTCAAGCTATTCTAAAACAATTGATATCTAAATTACCAATGAATCCCCTTATTCCCTCATATATTTAGTTTTTTTGGTTACACATTAGTTTCCTTGTTAAGGTTGGTAATATTTAAATTGGTTTAGTATTGATCAAAAATATTTTTTATTTGACTTGACCGTTATGTGAATTTTCAATGTTTATTGGTTGCAGTTTTATTTGAATTGCATTTTCTAATTTGGAATTGAACTGTATTCAAACCTAGTCAAACAATATTTCTAACTTGGTGCACATTACAACTTGTATGATTTATTGAATCCATTCAAGAACTTATAAAACAATTGATAGCTAAATTACTAATGAATCCCCTTATTCCATCATATTTTTTTGGGTTACACTTTAGATTCCTTTTTTTAATTAATTACATATTTGTTTTCAAAAGCAAGAAATGCAGCCAATTGAAGAGAGACAAAGGAAAAAAATGATGGAGAAAAATCATCGAATGGCGGAGTTGAGCATTCAACCTTTAGTGCCTACAATGAGTACTTTATTTCAAATATATATATTTAAAGAATATATAATGTCATGTGATTAATTTTTTTGTAAAATTTTTTTTAGGATCTACCTATACGTCGACAATTATTCGACGAGGACCCCAGTACTGGTCCTAGTACTTAGGTCGGGGGTACGAGGAGGTTTTGTAATAGAGGTGGACGAGCAGCTATGCGTACCCAACTAGACCCTGCCCCTCCCACTGAAAATTCACCATTCCCACATTCTGATTCCAGTGTGTCATTTGGGACACATGGGATATTTAGTCCTCCCATGTTTTTTCCACCTTTTTCATCTTCTGGCCCATTATTTTCACATCCCATGACGATTCCCACTCCCTAGTCAGAATCCGGCCATACTGTTGTCCCATATTCGTTTCCTTATACTTCTGTCTCTCTGAGCTTCTATATTCCATTTTCTTCGACTCCTGTTCCACCACAGGGTGTTCCATCAGTTTATGTGGATCTAACGGTGCTCAACGATCAGACTGGCACATGTATATTTATAGAACCCTAACAAATTTTTATAGCAATATTTATTTTCATTATAACATGTTTTGATTAAATATTAGTTTTTCTATCATGAATGATACATATATAGACAGGAGCCAGGGGCGGGGCATACATGCATGCGTTCGGTGTGGAACTGCTGCACACAAGTTATGGTGGATTACAATGAAGACAACCAAATGGTTGAGAAAACAGGGCATCAATGTCGGAGTTTTTTTGCGACGGTTGCAAAATACTCCGAAATCATTCCAATCAGCCCGCTATCATGGAGACATTTTCCACATGAGGTCAAGGATAGAGCTTGGGCAGAGATATGGGTAAAACAATCTATTGTATTTAATTCCATGAATTATTTTTTATTTATATGAATTAATATTTTGATGTTAACTTCGATTTAATTTTCCCGATGGTGAGGGTGCACAACCGGAACATCTAAAGGATTTAGGCGAGATTTGGAGAGCCTACAAGAATGAGTTTTATATTGATTGGCATGCTAGATTTTGCACTCAGTTAGTGGTTGTACCAGTTGTGGATGATTGTCTTATAGAGCAGTATCATCAGATGATTATTCATTGGATGAGTACCCTGTTTAAGGTATGAATTACATTTGAGGTATTTAAATATTAACTTTCCTGTTTTGAATTAATATTATCCTTTTCATTATCAAATTTTTTTTTGGAATCATCTGGAAAAAATAATAAAAAATATTGATTCAAAAAAATTTCTCCACACACTTGGACGTACTTCGATGCCGAATCAAGAGAGGAAGCAGGTATGACAATTCTTTATTAGTTTTATTTACGACTTAAATTTTCTTTTGTTTCCTCAATTATTTAATCTTTTGCTAAAGTTTTTATATAATTTTATTTTTCAATGTCATTGTAGAGGAAAATACAGAATATTGAAGGATGTGTGCCTCGAGCAAAACCATTTTGATCGAGTAGACGGAAAAAGGATGGAAGTGCCATCAAAGAAGCGACTCAGTAGCAGATTGTAAGATTTAATCTATTGATTTTATTTTTTAAAATATATTTTTTAACTTAATAATATATTTATATTTGTAATAGGCTGCTTTAGAGGCCCTTGATTCCCAAGAACCAGAAAATTTTGGGCCAACTGATCACTTACATAAGGTGTTGGGAGAGGACCATCCTGGCAGAGTACGTTGCCGACCTAGGATAGCCCCGAAAATGTATTGGCCCTCCTCAGGTATGAGTTGTAGTTCCACCGAGATGCAAAAATTTAGGGCACATGTAGAAAAGGATGAGAAAAGGGCCACAGAGACAGAAGAATAGTCTGCTATGGAAAATGGTTTATTTATGAAATTTATTGAAGTTCTACGTCAAACACTTCCAGCAGAGGCCAGACCAGCTTTTGATGAATATATGTCATCGATACGTTCTATATATAGTGCACAGGTGGCAGTTCTAGTGGTGGTCAGGATGATTTACAGTTTTATGATGATGATGGGGAGGAGTCTGATGCGGAAGAGGAGGGAGAGGAGGAGGGTGAGGTGGATGGTGAGGGTGAGGAGGAGGGTGAGGGCGAGGAGGAGGTCACTAAGGAGGGAGGTCACGATGATGGGGATGAGGATGAGGGGGATGATGGTGGTGATGATGGTGATGGTGATGTGGGACAAATTGATCCATTACATTTTTGACTAAAATTATTGAGATTTGATGTTTAATCTATTCTAGTTGTTGGTTTTATCTAGCCCCGTAGTATAGTATTGGAGTTGAGTTATTATAATATATTGTTTGTTTTTATGGATGTTGTTGTATTTTAATGGTTGTGTGTTTTGGAACACCCTGGTAGGACCCCTTCTTCCTGGACCCTGGACAACCCCCCACCATCCTCCTTGGACCCCGAACAGCCCCCCGGACAGCCCCCCGAACAGCCCCATCGGACAGCCCCCTGGGCAACCCCCCACTATCCTCCTTGGTACCCGGACAGCCCCCGGACATCCCCCCTCATCCTTGGACCCCAGACAACCCCCGAACACCCCCCAGACATCCCCCAGCATAGCCCCCCACCCTCCTCCATGGTCCCCGGACAGCCCCCCTGACACCCACCTAACAACCCCCCAAACAGCCCCCCCCCAGACAGACCCCCCCACCATCCTTGATTTCATTCAAAACAGACATCATATTAAGTGAAAACAACAACTGACATACGAAAAACTGACCAAACGCATTCAAAATATGTTGATGATTCAGGAAAACGATCCAAGGGTCATATGTGACGTGTATGAGTCAACCCCGCCTCAATCCGAGGCACGGTGAGTCCGAGATAACTCTAAGTGGCTCTCTTTTGATTAAAATGGACAACATTTTAAGTACATATGGAAAAATGACCAAACAGATTCTGATTGTGTCGATACATTATCACAACGATCCATGGGTCATATGTTACATGAAATAATCAACCCCGACTCAATCTGAGACGTGGTGTGGCCAGAACCACTCAAAGTGTATGTATTTTGTTTCAAAAGGACATCATTTTAATTGAAAAACATCAACTGGTATATGGAAAACTGACCAAATACATTCGTATTATGTTTATGGTTTAGAGAAATGATCCATGGGTCATATGTGACGTGTACGAGTCAACCCCGCCTTAATCTGAGGCGCAATGTGGCCGACACCATTCATAGTGTGTCTCTTTTGTTTAAAATAGACATAATTTTAAGTGAAAACAACAACTGACATACGAAAAACTGACCAAACACATTAGAAATTTGTTCATGATTTAGGAGAACGATCCAGGGTTCATATGTGAAGTGTACGAGTCAAACCCACCTCTATCCGAAGCACAGTGTGGCCGAGATCACTCTAAGTGGCTCTCTTTTGTTTAAAATGGACAAAATTTTAAGTACATATGGAAAACTAACCAAACGGATTCTGATTGTGTTTATACTTTATCACAATGATCCATAGGTCATATGTAACGTGTACGAATCAACCCCCCCAGAATCGGAGACACGGTGTCGCCGGTACCACTCAAAGTGTCTGTCTTTTGTTTCAAAGGACATCATTTTAAGTGAAAAACATCAACTGGCGTACAGAAAACCAACCAAACACATTAATATTGTGTCGATGCTTTAGCACAATGATCCATGGGTCCTATGTGACATGTATGAGTCAACCCCGCCTCAATTAGATGTGTGGTGTGGCCAAAACCATTCATAGTGTGTCTCTTTTGTTTAAAATGGACATCCTTTTAAGTGAAAACAACAACTGACATACGGAAAACTGACCAAACACATTTGAAATTTGTTCATGATTTAGGAGAACGATCCAGGGGTCATATGTGATGTGTACAAGTAAACCCTACCTCAATCCAAGGAACGGTGTGGCCAGGATCACTCTAAGTGGCTCTCTTTTGTTTAAAATGGACAACATTTTAAGTACATACGGAAAACTGACCAAACGGATTCTGATTGTGTTGATATATTAGAACAATGATCCATAGGTCGTATGTAACGTGTAAGAATCAACCCCGCCAGAATCAGAGATGCGGTGTCGCTGTTACCACTCAAAGTTTCTGTCTTTTGTTTTAAAGGACATCATGTTAAGTGAAAAACATCAACTAGCGTACGAAAAACCAACCAAACACATTCTTATTGTGTCGATGCTTTAGCAAAATGATCCATGGGTCATATGTGACGTGTACGAGTCAACCCTGCATCAATTTGTGGCGTGGTGTGGCCAACACCATTCATAGTGTCTCTCGTTTGTTTAAAATGGACAGGATTATAAGTGAAAATAAAAACTGACATACAAAAAACTGACCAAACGCATTCAAAATGTGTTTATTCTTGATGAAAATGATCTATGGGTCATATGTGACATGTATGAGTCAACCCCACCTTAATCTGAGGCACGGTGTGGCCAGGATCACTCTAAGTGGCTCTATTTTGTTTAAAATGGACAACATTTTAAGTACATACAGAAAACTGAACAAAAGGATTCTTATTGTGTTGATACCTTAGCACAACGATCCATGAGTCATATGAGACGTGTGCGATTCAACCCCGCCTCAATCTGAGATGCGGTGTAGCCGGCACCACTCAATGTTTCTAATTTTGTTTTTCAAAAGGACATCATTTTTTGTGAAAAACATCAAATAGCATAAGGAAAACCAAAAAAAGAATTCGGATTGTGTTGATACTTTAGTACAATTATCCATGGTTCATTTGAGACATGTAATAGTCAACCACGTCAAAATCCGAGTCGCGGTGTGGCCAGTACAACTCTAACTGTGTCTCTTTTTTTTTTGAAATGGACACGATTATAAGTGAAAAAAAACTGGCATAGAGAAAACTGACCAAATGCATTCGAAATGTGTTTAGGATTTAGGACAACGATCAAAGGGTCATATGTTACGTGTACGAGTCAACCTCGCCTCAATCCGAGGCATGGTGTGATCGGGATCACTCTAAGTGGCTCTCTTTTGTTTAAAATGGACAACATTTTAAGTACATACAAAAAACTAACCAAACGGATTCTGATTGTGTTGATACATTAGAAAAACGATCCATGGGACATATGTGTCGCGTACGAATAGACCCCCCTAAATCTAACACACGGTGTGGCTGGCACCACTCAAAGTTTCTTCCTTTTGTTTCAAAAGGACATCATTTTAAGTGAAAAACATCAACTGGCATAAGGAAATCTGACCAAATGTATTCGGATTGTGATGATACTTTAGCACAATTCTCCATGTGTCATTTGTGATGTGTATGAGTAAACCCCACCTCAATAAAAGGCACGGTGTGGCCGACACCATTCATAGTTTCTCTCTTTTTTTAAATGGACATCATTTTAAGTGAAAACAACAACTGACATACAAAAAACTGACCAAACGTATTCAAAATGTGTTGATGCTTTAGGAAAAAAATCCAAGGATGATATGTGATGTGTACGAGTCAACCCAACCTCACTACGAGGCACAGTGTGGCCGAGATAACTCTAAGTGGTTCACTTTTGTTTAAAATGGAAAACATTTTAAGTACATACAGAAAACTGAACAAACAGATTCTGATTATGTTGATACTTTAGAACAATGATCCATGGGACATATGTGATGTGTACGAACCAACCACACCTCAATATGAGACGCGATGTGGCCAGCACCACTCAAAGTGGCAGTCTTCTGTTTCAAAAGGACATCATTTTAAGTGATAAACATCAACTGGCATACAGAAAACCAACCAAACACATTCGGATTGTGACAATCCTTTAGAAAAATGATCCATGGGTCATATGTGACGTGTACGAATCATCCCCACCTCAATCTAAGACACAGTGTGGCCGGCACCTCTCAAAGTGTCTCTCTTTTGTTTCAAAAGGACGTCATTTTAAGTGAAAAACATCAACTGGCATATAAAAAACTGACCAAATGCATTTGGATTGTGTGGATGCCATAGAAAAACGATCCATGGGTCATATGTTACGTGTATGAGTCAAAACCACCTCAATAGAAGGCACGGTGTGACCGACACAATTCATAGTGTCTCTCTTTTGTTTAAAATGGATATCATTTTAAGTGAAAACAATAACTGATGTATGAAAAACTGACCAAAAAAGTTCTAAATGTGTTGATGCTTCAGTACAACGATGCAAGGGTTATATGTGATGTGTACGAGTCAACCCCGCCTCAATCCAAGGCACGGTGTGGTCGGGATCACTCTAAGTGTCTCTCTTTTGTTTAAAATGCACAACATTTTAAGTACATATGGAAAACTAACCAAACAGATTCTTATTGTGTTTATACTTTATCAAAATGTTCCATGGGGAATATGTGACATGTAAGAATCAACACCTCCTCAATCTGAGACACGGTGTGGCCGACACCACTCAAAGTGTCTGTCTTTTGTTTCAAAAGGATGACATTTTAAGTGAAAAACATCAACTAGCATACGGAAAACCGACCAACCACATTCATATTATGTCGATGCATTAGTACAATGATCCATGAGTCATATGTGATGTGTACGAGTAACCCTCACCTCAATAAGAGGCGTGGTGTGGCCAACACCATTCATAGTGTCTCTCTTTTATTTAAAATGGACATCATTTTAATTGAAAACAACAACTGACATAAGAAAAACTGACCAAACGCATTCGAAATGTGTTGATGCTTTAGGACAATGATCCAAGGGTCATATGTGACGTATACAAGTCAACCGTGCCTTAATCCGAGGCACGGTGTGCCCAGGATCACTCTAAGTGGCTCTCTTTTGATTAAAATGGACAACATTTTAAGTACATATGGAAAACTGACAAAACGGATTCTTATTGTATTGATACATTAGCCCAAAAATCCATGTGTCATGCGTGACGTGTATGAATCAATCCCGCCTCAATCTGGGACGTGGTGTAGCCGGCACCAATCAAATTGTCTGTCTTTTGTTTCTAAAGCAAATCATTTTAAGTGAAAAACTTCAACTAGCATATGAAAAACTGACCAACCGCATTCTGATTGTGTGGATGCTTTACCACGAATATTTATGGGTCATATGTGATGTGTATGAGTCAACCCTGCCTCCATCTGAGGCGCGGTGTGGCCAACACCATTCATACTGTCTCTCTTTTGTTTAAACTGAACATCATTTTAAGTGAAAAAATTAGCTGACATATGAAAAACTGTCCAAACGCATTCAAAATGTGTTGATGCTTTAGGAAAAATATTCAAGGGTCATATGTGATGTGTAAAAGTCAACCCCACCTCAATCTGAGGCACGGTGTGGCCGGGATAACTCTAAGTGTCTCTCTTTTGTTTAAAATGGACAACATTTTAAGTACATAAGGAAAACTGACCAAACTGATTTTGATTGTGTTGATACTTTAGCACAACGATCCATAGGTCATATGTGACGTGTACGAATGAACCCTACCTCCATCGGAGATGTGGTGTTGTCGGCACCACTCAAAGTGTATGTCTTTTGTTTCAAAAGGACAACATTTTAAGTGAAAAACCTCAACTGGCATACAGAAAACCGACCAAATGCATTCGGATTGTGTCAATGATTTAGAAAAACGACCCATGGGACATATATGATGTGTACGAGTCATCCCCACCTCAATCCGAGGCACGGTGTGGTCGACACTATTCATAGTGTCTCTCTTTTGTTTAAAATGGACAAGATTATAAGTGAAAGAACAACTGACATACGAAAAACTGAACAAACGAGTTCAAAATGTGGTGATTCTTGAGGAAAATGAACCATGGGTCATATGGGACGTATAAGAGTCAACCCCACCTAAATCAGAGGGAAGGTGTGGCCGGGATCACTCTAAGTGGCTCTATTTTGTTTAAAATGGACAACATTTTATGTACATACGAAAAACTGAACAAACAGATTCTGATTTTGTTGATACTTTAATACAATGATTCATGGGTCATATGTGACGTGTAGGATTTAACCTCGCCTCAATATGAGATGCGTTGTGGCCGGAACCACTCAATGTGTCTGTCTTTTTTTTTCAAAAGGACATCATTTTATGTGAAAAACATCAACTGGCATAAGGAAACCCGACCAAACGCATTCAGATTGTGTTGATACTTTAGGAAAATGATACATGGGTAATTTGAGATGTTTACAAATCAACCATGTCTAAATCCGAGTCACGGTGTGGTCTGTACCACTCTAACTATGTCTCTTTTGTTTAAAATGGACACGATTATAAGTGAAAAAAACAGTTGGCATACAGAAAACTGACCAAACGCATTCAGAATCTGTTAAAATTTTAGGACAACGATCCATGAGTCATATGTTATGTGTACGAGTCAACCGCGCCTCAATCCATGTCATGGTGTGGCAAGGACCACCAAAAATGTCTCTCTTATGTTTAAAATGAACAATATTTTAAGTGCATACGGAAAACCAACCAAATGGATTCTGATTGTGTTGATATTTTTGCACAATTATCCATGAGTTGTTTGTGATGTGTACGAGTCAACCCCACCTCAATCAGAGGCATGGTGTGGACGGCACGATTCAAAGTGTATCCCTTTTATATAAAAAGAACATCATTTTAAGTTAAAACAACATATGACATACGGAAAACTGACCAAATTCTTTTGGAATATGTTTATACATTAGGACAATGATAGATGGGTCATTTGAGACGTATACGAGTTAACCTTAACTCAATCCGAGGCACGGTGTGGCTGCTATGACTATAGGTGTATGTATTTTGTTTAAAATGGACATCATTTTAGGTAAAATTATATGGTATATGAAAAAATGATCAAATTGTGAATTGAATTACAGATTCCACATATAATTATCATCTAAATTTTAAATTGAATTCTAAATGAATTATGTATGTTTATAAATATGTTATTAATTCTAATTTAATTATGGATGTGTATAGTTCTAGGATGCATTATATGTTAAATGTGTATGAATTTGTTCTCTATATGTATCTGTTAGTTGGTTATTACAGGTAAAATAATTTTATATGTATGTGTTAGTTTATTGTATGTTCAATAATTGTTTTGAAAATGAGATGAAATTCACAAAATGACACCTTCTGTGCAAATTGCACAAAATGAGAGCTGTTGTGCAAATTGAATGCTGCTGCAATTTGCACAGCATAGGGTATGCTAACAGTTTTATAACATTGTCGTAGCCTCTCTGAGGTTTTTTTACCAACAGTTCCTAGACCTGTTGGTAAAAATCCTTTCCCAACAGTTTATAAACCGTTGGGAAATAAGAGAGTTTTTATTTTTTCCAACGGTTCTAGCCAAACCGTTGGGTAAAACTATCCCAACAGTTTGGCACAACTGTTGGGATAGGTTAATTTTATCCCAACCTATCCCAATGGTTCACTGTAAACCATTGAGAAAATATTTACAAATAGCTTACTTCCCTATGGTTTGCGGAACCATTGGTATAACATATACCAATGTTTCTGCAGCCTTTCCCAACGGTTCCGAACTGCTGAGAAAACATGTATTACCAATAGTGCTTCCATTCATAACAACCCAATTAGTAGGAATTATCATTACATGGACGTTAAATTAAACACACACACACAATATATATATATATATATAACACATATCACGTGTTGTGCCCCATATTTACACACGCACTATGGTATATGTATCAATAGTATGTATAATATAATAATAAATTTTAATAAATTTGTGTAATTTGGATGAGTACGCAACCTGTAGTTCCTACTACATGACGTGTAGAATCATTCACCATCCATCCGATGTATGCGCCTAGGGATACTCTGTGTACATGTACTTGAGAAATCCATAGAGTATATGGCATGTAAAGTGGGACACATGCCATTTAGTATCTTTGTTTACACGATCTCAAGTCGGGACAACCATGTAAGTGTTAAATAGTCCAACCATAACCCGAAGGGACTACAAATCATGTCCAGTAGGCCACATGGTGTGTAATCTAGAAACCATGTGCCACTTGTTCTTGGTCAACACACAAAGCATTTAAGACTTAGACAAACTTCAATGAAATATCTTGTTTTGGGGGACCAATCCCGATACATTGAACCTTGATACACGGTGTCATAATCCAACTACACGCTGTGTATTCTTGTGTTTTATGGCCAATAAATATTGTAACCTATGGATGAGATACTATATTTTATTTTAATCGAAATTAAAGGAAAATTTTATTTCTTTTACGGTGACTGAGAAAAAAAGAGGAGGAATAGATCTCAAGATTCAGATTTCTAGAACAATTAACATAAATTTAAAAACTAAATTATTAAACTGTAAATCATCAAAAAAATTAAGTAATATTAAACTTTGATTTAACACCTCTGATACCACTTGTAGATTCTAGGCGCAGTGGAAGCACGGTTGGGATGGTGCGTAACTTTAATTTTTACCATGATCAATTATTATTTTGAGATCAATATGACGATGAACAATAGTCTCCAAGGAAAATAATAAATGATTTATATAAATAAGGAAGAGGTCAAAAACTTATATAGAGGATCTTTCACAACATGTTTATAATTAATTTAATAATTTAATAAAGAAAATAATACATGGATCTTTAGTACTTCCATCATTGATGATGTTGATCATCCAGAATGACCCTTCCATATTTTTGCGTTTTACTTTCGAGGATCCAAACTAGATTCCTCTAGGAGTGATCCACACATGGTCTAATGGCCTCTGATCGACACCACTCGTTCTTCAAATGTTAGAATGAAAAAAGTGATTTTCTTGTGTCACTCATTATTGATCACTTGTTTTTCAATATTGAAGAATGTCTCTCTTTCTTGAGAGGTGTGGGAAAAGGATTTGAGAGAGAAATCATTTCAGTCAAAAATTCTTAATTTACCGGGTGTGCAGTTCATTTCCTGGCATAATAGACGTACATGTCTATTTATCAAAATGGGTCTTCAGTTATAATATTTAGTTGCGTAACACTAATTAAATACATTCATAACCTTACACAAAACACACAATTTAAATAATAATACTGTGTCCTTATTTATGGTCTGCAAACTTGTGTAAAACATAATAATGAATAAAATTGTACAACACAAAGTAATATTAGAGTTTCTATTATTTAAACATACACCAACTAGTAAAATAATTATTCACCATCTGGAAAATAATTTTTTTACTACCGGACTATCCTTGGTCTACTCAAAACTGACTTCCAATTAGTAAGTAACCAAATAAATAAATAAATAATTTATTCCCTTAAATAAAAATTTTATTTACAAAATAATAAATAAATATTTATTAAATGTTCAATAAAATAAATAAATATATTTTACCTAAAATTCAACGAATAAATATTAATTTAATTTATTCAATAATATTAACATGAATAAAAATATTCCACTTTCTTGAGAATAATATTTATTACATTAATTAAATTCAAATATTATTTAACTGAGACCACCTAAAAACACTTAGTGTGTGACCATCTTAGATTCTTTATCATTGGAATTAAGTAGGCTTGCCTAAAGTCCAAGAGTAATGTATTGAAATGTGTCACGGCACCCACGATAAATAACATAAATTCGCAACAATGAAACCCGCATATGAATTCTCACTGTGTAATATAATCCCTTTGTCTCAATATCCCATCAAGCAGGTTTTATGATAGTCTCATCAACCTTTGTTCTTGATATGTCATTATTTGACTACCTGAAATAAACTCAACGTTACACCATTTCCATGGAATTTCATGTGATGGTTATATTTCAATCAATGGGTTGAGATATAGACTTCCATAAATGAAAGGTAAAATTCCATCATTGACATATCCATTAATAACATGCCACTCATAATGAACCCAATGTACCCTACTTCCCAACAACTTTCTGCATGATAGTTTTTGTCAGTAAATCAAAGTACATGAGTCATCACAAATATTAAGGATAATCATAAAGTCTATGGATTATTACACACAGTTGCAGATAAGAATGTCCAATGACAGTAAAACATGAAGAATTCTTACTAGCTGGTCTATTATTATAATATCTCATCTTAGAGATTACCATGTATGAACTTCATCAGAGGATGCCTCATCTACTTACGAATACTCGCATTTGACAATCTATATAATTTCTGTCCCATTATAGTATATCATCCAACCATAGAACTATTTTTAAGAATATTGTCATAGCACTTAATGTTTCTCAACATAGCGGGGAACTGATATGACCATGCCTATGTGACAAACACTCCAGGTCATTATTACACTATAGTCATGTAGAACAATGAAAAAAATGTTATAAGATGTTTAAAATTTAAATATATTAAATATTCATGAAATAAAAGTACAACTAGTTGTTTCTAGGACACCAACTCTTACAATATATTTGGGGATGATGAATATCAGAAGTTACACCACCTAAAAAAATATGAGACAAAGCATGATGATGAATCAAAGGTATTCATTACCACTGATGGAGAACAGATGCTGATCCCTAATTAGAGAAGAGTCGCACCATGTTTTTCTAAATAGAGGATATGACCAAAATCACTGGAAGGATAAAAAACAAAAGGCCCAATACTGAATAATTGTGTTAGCGTCTTATTTTTTCCCCATACTAGTCCAAAATTATAAGTGTTCGTGGTTCATTACTATGGAAATGACCATAATATTGATTAATAATGTATACTTTTTTTTGAAGAAATTCCGATGTAACGTCTCTTATCTTTTATGAATCTAATCTCTACTACATGCTCGGGCAATGATGCATTGATATACCAATTTACCTATATCAAAGAGAAAACCTTGACACCTTGTGTGCATGACCCTGAATCCCCTACATAATAAAAACTAAAGTTTTGGGGTAGTGGAAGTTCATGGCGATGAAAAAAACAAACATAAGAAAAAAATCATAAGACCATGAGATATTTAACGTGGTTTGGAAAGGTCTACACCCACAAAAGAAGGGGTAGATTCAATTTCAAATCTCTAGATAAAATGTTTGAGGATAACACACAATGTTACATTGTGATTTTTCTATAATTACAAATTAATGGGAAATTATCCCATTATATATATAAATGATCATAACTCTTTTCTTTGGTTGTTCAAATACCCGATAACGATCATCCCACCACCGACTACTATTCAATGGTTGGGTTCCCACCAAGGTATGGTTTCCACCCAAATAAGACACTTCTACTAGATGATATTTTACAGGAGTATTTTTCGACAATTTCTTTTCCACAAATCACTCTCTCAAAGAAGATTCTATGTAATGTCTTCTAAGTCCTTCATTTCAAAAGATTTTTTAAATTCCTTCTTCAACCTGTCAATATTTTTGATCTATATAACAACAATGAACATATCATAAATATAAAGAAATAAGATATAGAAATCACCATCATAAAATAGTTTTACGAAAACACAGTGATCAGCATTGGTCCTCCTGTATTTATTTTTCTCCACGAATGAGTAAAATTTGTTATAATACAACCTCAGTGCCTCTATTAATCCATATAAACTTTTCATAAATTTTCAAAAAAGGTTTCATTTAACTTTCACCTAAAATACCTCTATATAATCCATGTATATGTCCGCTTTAAGATCACCATGTAAGAATTTAATATTTAAATCCAATTATTGTACCTCAAGGTTCAGACTAGCCGCTAATCCATGAAAAACACTAATAGAAGACATTTTAACCATAAGAGAAAACATTTCATCAACTTAAACACCTTTATTTTGACCAAATACTTTCTCAACCATTTTGTCTCTATAGTACAGATGTGAGCTACCACTTTCTCCTATAATTCTATACTCCCACATTTTCTTGAGTGGCTACTTTTATTATGGTAAATATACCAAATCAAAGATGTGGTTCTTGTGAAAGGATATCAACTCATATCGCATGTCCTTATTCCATTCTATATTATGTTGGAATCTAAATGCGTCACCATAACTCTCTAACTCTCCCCCACCAGTGAGTACCACAGACTCATGTGGTGATTATCTATGTCTCTGTTTTCATCCTCTGACAGATCACCTCAACTACACTCTAGGGGGAATATTTTCTGGAATATCCTATAATGGAGACATATCAGAAGATGGATAAATATTACCTGATAGTGATTTATCATTAGTGTCACGTATCTCTCTCACACTAGCTGGTACTGATGGCGGTGACATTAGTTCTAGATTGACTGGAATTTCCTTATACTATAACTTCTCTACAGCTTCTGTCTTCTCAAAATATTTAATCATCCGATCCTTGAGAAATAACACATCTTTGATTCTGATGATTCTCCTAATAATATGATCCCAGAGTCATTATTAAATCCCCTCATGAGAATATCCCCAACATATAAACTTCTTTCCTTCTCCATCCGTCTTTTCCCACTCATCTTTCAGGATGTGAAACAATTCCCTCTAACCAAATAATCTCTAGTGTTTTTTATGAAACATCTTTACCTATCTAGACACTTTCTGAAATGTTGTAGTTTAGTGGAACTAATGAAAAAAGGTTGATAAGATCAATTGTGGTCCTCATTACCTCCCCCAAAAGGTGTTTGGAATCTTTTCATTTGAGTGAATACATCTGACTCTTGAAAATTGTCCAATTCATCCTCTCAGCAACACTGTTATTCCGAGGCATCTTCAATACTGATTTTTCAGGCCTAATTCTGAAACTCATATAGTACTCCTAAAGTGGATCACAATATTGTGCTCTATTTTCTATCGGTGCACACTTTAATCATATATATATTTCTCTTTCCACCTTAATCTGAAACTTCTTGAAAACATCATGTACATGATCTTTAGTTTTCAAAGAAATGGAAAAAACATTTCTATAATAATCATCTATGATGGTAACAAAATAAATATCACCTCCCAACAACTTAATGCTCATCATGCAGACATTAATTTGAATCAAATATAAAACATTTTCTTTTATAGAAATTATATATCTATGAAATGATACATTATGTTTTTCCCCATGATACAATCAACAAAAGTATCCAAATGTGTACATTTTATTCTGGGAAAGATATCCTTCCTGGAGAGCATACAAATTCCTCTCTCACTCATGTGTCCAATTCACATGTACCAAAATTCTATAGAAACATATATTTTTGGATGCATTGACTTCTCCTCCACACAGTCTAAATTTTGTGAGATAAAGAGAAGTATATTTATTTACATTAACAATTACGAAGTTACATTTGGTAATCTTCCATTTTCCATAACCAAAGGAACTAACATATTCATCCTCATCAAGAATTCCAATGGATATCAGATTGAGGTGGATATCAAGAACATGCCTCACATCTTTCAAAAATAAAAACTTCTAATATTATTTTCCAAAAAATATTACCAATACCTGCAATTTTTCATGAACCATAATTTCCCATATTTTCATGTCTAAAAATCCATGAATTGTATATTGAGAATAAATATATTATGGTAGTGACCTGGTAAGAGGTTCTAGAATTGATCACTCATCTCATGTCTTGGCTTGAATGACTAACCTGATTATCTTCATGAATAATAAGAACATATTTATTAACAGCTACAGCAACATTATTTTGGGTATTTCCATCTTTATTCCTCTACTCTTCCTTCAGCCTTCTAAACTCTCAGATAAAGTGTTTAGTCTTTCTATAATAGTGTCACTTCATAACATATCTAGATTGAGATTTAGATCACTTCCTTATTTGTAGAAGTTGGTTATGAGGATCTCTTCCTCTACTTATTCCCTTATGCATCCCATTTATTTTAGTGATATGAGCCTTTGAATCATGTGTACATACCTCATCCTTACTTCAGGACACTTCATTCATCATTATGTCTTTCAACATCTCCATAGTAAGAGTTCTATATGGAGTTGAATTAATGACTGGCACTAATAGTGTGTCTCATGTCTTCAGTAAAGGACTCAACATCAACTATTCTGACAACTTGTTATCAATCATCATATTCATGGAATTCAAAGGATCAATGATACCTTGTAACTACCTCATGTGCTCTGATACATTAGTCTCATATTTGTACTTCAAGTTGATAAGACGGTGTATTAGGTTTTCTTTATTCTTCATAGGTTTTTTGTATACATATTTTACAATTTTCACCATATAATAGAAGTATCACATTCATTGGAAATATTTTGTAAGATACTCTTGTGAATACACTATCTGAGTTTGGCAACACACTTCCTATTGAGCACACCCCACTCCACAATAACTGGTGGGTTACAAGCTGATTTCTTATCACTCGATTGATTTCTTGTTGAAGATTCCTTTATTTTCACTACAATCATCTTAGCAGTATCCACTATTGGTTTCTAAAAGTACTTAATATATAAAAGATCCCCTATTTTCAGTTTCCAAACGATATAATTAAAACTGGTATGATTAATCATATTACAAGTATTTTATTCTATTTCTTTAGTTGTAATTTTTAAAATCTAAGAATACAAATGTTTTTGGATCATTTGAAATAGAAAGAATAGACTCTTGGATAGATGAAAACTGATTTTTATTGGTAACGATATAGCCATAACCATTTCAATGGTCTAGATCAATAGTTGATGTGACACTATCAGGGCTTGCTGGAACGGTTCCCTAAAAACTCACCAGAAAGTCACTACTAGTGTGACCATTTTCATCTTCTCAAGCAAGGATGTACTGTAGCACATAATTTTTGAACAAAAATTTGACCATCTATACTAGTTTCATTTCAACTCCATTTTTTCACCTCTTGTTCCATTGGAATTGCCTAGCCAATCTATTTACAGACCCGTATTCAAAAAAATTCAACCAAATTCAATTTTATTATCCCTAGAAAAAATTATTGAAACATCACAATTTCTCTCCCAGTGCATCTAATACTACTTTTTTTGGGCATTGGAGGTTAGTGGAAATGAAAAAATATACAAATAGAAGGAAAAATTAGAATAACATGAGAGATTTAACATGATTTAGAAAGGATTGTATACTTTCATGGGAGAAAGGGGGGATAATTATATTTCTTCTATCTAGATAAAACATCACAGGATAACACGTATAGTTATAGTGAGGTCTTTCTATGATTAAAAATGCATGGTTAATAATAATACAATATATAGGAATGATATTAACTCCTTTATTGGGTTGTTCAACTACCCAAAGACGATAATCCCACCACCAGCTGCTCATCCACGATTGGCTGCGAACCAAGGTATGGCTGTTTCCCAATGAAAACACTACATCAAAAAATATTTCACTTGAGCAGCTTCTAAAAATTTATTTTCAATAAATCACTCTCCTAAATTGTGATTTCCCCCCACACAAAAATGATGAGATAAATCATCAGATCCATCTTTCCAATGATTAGAACAAATTTCTAAATGAGGTCTAAATTTAATGAAATCTAATCCCAGTACCAAATAAATAATCATACCACTGATTTGTTTTAGGCCCACTTTACAAAACATTCACAAAAAAATCATAACTTTCATTACACCACTGTGCAGTGGAGCATAGAATACTTAAGGATTATTCTCAAAACAAATCAATGAATGACTATGGTAAAATTTCCAAGCAAGGAAGATTCACAAATATGCTCTCTAACTTAATCATTTAGGCTATTAGTCTTGATACATGGAAGTTAACCAAAAAAAGAGGAGTTCACTATTGAGCACTAAATATGGGGATATTCTACTTCAATTTCCTATAAATATTTTCTCTACCCTCACAGTAATAGAATAAATACCTTACCATTCAACCTATTTTCAATTATATTAGGGTTTATTGTAATTAAATTCATATTAATTCCATTATTTTATTCTGTTCAACTAAATCTTTTTCTGCTCCCACTTTTCTTCATCATTCTAACCCCTGGAATGTCCTAGGGATCTCAATCTCTCTAATCAGAAATAACTATCTAATTAAAAGTAGTATGAGTGGGTCATTGTTTATTTTTTAAATTTATGCACTTATTTATTTATAAATCTATCTCTTTTATGATTCTAGTGTGATAGTGGAATTGGAGTAATGAGGTAATGATTTTCATTCTAATATTCATCAAAACTGCTGCACTCTTATAACTATTTTACATTAATAAATACCTCTATTTGGGGCACACTTCATACTATTGGAGTCATTTTGTTTCAAAGGGATATTATTATATGATCACTTCTCAGTTTGTGCATAAGTTAATTCAATTTATTGTTGAATGTTCTTACCCATTTACTAAAGAAATAAAATGGAATTACTGGTCAATAATAGGGTCTATCGATTAGATTAGTGGTCCATACAAAATAAAACATTAAAGGGTGTGTAAGTGATTGATATTAAGTCTACTCATTGAATTAGATAATTTAGTACAAAACTAAATAATGATCGATCCCATTAGAATTCAACCTTAAGAAAATATGCATTTCTCGGATTCATTTTTTGTACATCTTCATTTATATTTTGTTTCCTATTTTCATCTATAAACAACCATCTCACATTTCTCTCTTACTTTCAAAATCAATAAAACGAAAACAAAAATACATAATTTATAGGATACGTGGAACTACCATTACTATACCCTTGAGATATAACCATTTTTAGCTACTAGGATTCAATAGATGTATTGAAAAAATTGGTTTGAACATGGACCATGAATACTATATGATCAACCTGGAACCATTTTCAGGGAGTGACAGTTGAGTATTCACTATATTAACAAAACAATAATTGTTTTTCTGTATTTTTTTTTTCCTTTTTCTACAACTAGGTTAAGAAATATAGTGATACCATTATTTAATGAAACTCACACATACAACTAGTTCATATTCCCATGGGAAAATCAAGATAAGAATTTTCAAGTACTACACCAATAGAAGATACCTTCAATATACAGTAATGGGTGGGAGGCTGAAAGCTGCTACTTGAACATACTCAACCACCATTAAAAATACATGACCCAACAACATAAAACTGAAGATGATCCTATAGTATATGAGATACAAAGTTACATAAATAGATCTTTTTAAATGGATCAATAATTTAAAGATCAAAATGTTAATACTGGTGGAACTGAAAAACATGTTAAATGTAATAGACAACACCCTCAAAAAACACATTGAAAAAATGAACTGACAAGAAGTTGAGGAATTAATACCCATGAACTTTTCCTAATAAGATATTCAGGAGGAGTATTGATACTTTTTTGAAACATAGGATCTTCAACTTTACACCATTGAACACATCATCCTAGATATCTTGTACCTAGAAAATAAATTAAATGTTGAAATGATTAAGGGAGACACTTTTTTGAACTTTTCATTATTTGATTTCACTAAAAAAAATTATCTTTTAGTAACCCTTCTACTATAAATGAAATCACATGATTAGAATAGTATATACAAAACCTAGATAATAAAGACAAATCTGATGGTACCAAATTTTAAATGATGTTGAAATTCCCACTATCACCCCCATCCACACCTCAAGACTTCAAAATAGGCGTTGTACATGGAAAATAACGTACATGTTGAAACTAAATAGGGGGATACTACAAACATAGATTCAAATAATTTTACATTTTTATAATCTAAATTTATATTAATCTACCTAATTTTAGTTTTATGGATTCATCTGAACTAATTCCAATTTTGGATGATGATAAAGATGGATGTGAGGCATACATCTTTGAGGTGATAAATTATGTAGCACAAGCCACCATCATTATAAATGTCCTTCCAAAGGTGTCACATGAGGAACATGAGTTTCAGACTGATTTATATGAAGAATGAATCAACCCCTCAACTCATTTTATTTTCTAAAATATGTTTTAGAACTTGATATCCCCATTTTTCTAATTATATATCCAATATATTTTTTTATTACACTTGTAGAAGATGAAGAACCTGAGGTAGCTACCTTATAAACAAAACAATAGTTGGAAATAATATAAGAGGCTTCCTAGACTAATGAAAAAGAGCTATATGAGGACTAATTTGATGATATTATTTGATATTCTCAAGAATAAGACTCTAAAATGGCTATAAAAATTGGAATAGACTGGAAGATTGACCAATTTGAAGAAAAATTGAGGTAACCAACCGATGAAGGAAAACACACTTACAACTAGGAAGTGGATGATAAAGTAGATGAATCTTTGGGACCTATGGTGATTCAAATACTCTCCCAACATCACCCCAAACATCAATAAGGGAAAAATATAGTAAAATAAGAATTTATAGTGGACTCTCTTAGAGAAAGAGAATAAAACCCTAACATTTATAATGGTAAGGAATTTGACTTCAACTCCACATGGTCTAATTTTTTTCAATTTGAAAAAAATACCAACCATCTATTATCTAAACTTATCCAAAAAACATAAGTAGAGTTTCCAATAGAAGTGGAATAATCCATTACACCTTTATAAGAGACCGAGGAAACCATGTACATCATCCTTCCACCCCAACCTTATCAAATACACCACATTGATGAAGGGGTGGACCCAAAGGACTCAATTCATTTGGTCTACTAATAAGAAATTAAGTTGAGTAGATTTGGGATGATCCAAATTTTGTGGTTAAAATCACATAACCAACATCCTCTATTAGATTAGGATGACCATAAGACTATAATGTTATGGATAGTGTAAATACAAACCCTCTTGGAAATGAATAACCTTTGAATATTTACCCCTTAACTATATTTTTCAAATTTTTATTTTTTTAAATTAAATTTTGAATGTTTATTCAATTATATATTAATTATACCTATGTGGATAACACATATTATAGAAACCTATACTTCACATACATGGATAATACATCATTTTATATGAATATTCAGAACATTACAAAAATACATTCCTGAGGACTATTATAGTTTAGTGTATTTTGAAACATTGAAACATTATATTATAACATGGTGATATATTGTAAACATATCACTTAAAAATATTATCATTTTTATTACTAATTAAAAAAATCTTTCATTATATAGGGAATGAAAACATAAGAAAGGTGTGAGATCAGATTCTTAGTAAGGGTAAAATAGTGAGATATGTAAGCATAACATGAGCATAAGTGTATCAGAACATTATATTAACATTATAATAACATAACTTGCATATCAAATATCATAATCAAGAGTCATGGAATAAATATTGGTAGTTTATATGACACGAATCATATGGAAATAAAGATCCTAATCCCTGAGATTATAACATAATCATAAGACATGTGATTGTGGATGATACATAAATGTATAAAATGATTTCAATAGTAGTAAAGGATTAATGAAAAGGCCATATTAGTGGAATTATTTTACTCCCTAAAATATATTATTGGTCAAGGTTCACTCCTAATAGAATCATAGTGACAAATTACCTTGCTATACTGGTTCCACTCCACATTCCATCCCTGTATTAGTGAACTAGTTTCACCTTCCGTTCCAGCCATGAAATATTGAACCGAGGTCTCTCCTCATTCCAGTCCTGTATTAATAAACTAAGTGCACTCCTCATTCTAACCATGCATTACTAAACTGAGTTCACTACTCAATATATCCTTATATTACTGAACTGATATCAATCATTTTTGTAACCTTGTAGTACTAAACTGAGTTCACTACTCAATATATCCTTATATTTCTGAACTGATATCACTCATTTTTGCAACCGTGTAATACTAAACTGAGTTCATGCCTAGTTCCATCCCTATATTATTGAACCGAGTTCAGTCCTGATTCTAGACCTCTCATACAAAACTGAGTTAACTCCTCATTCCTTCGATGTCATTCTAATGAGACATATAAATATTTACTCAATTAATTAGAGAGATATATAGGTCCCACATGTCATGTAATGAAATCATACATATGTGTGCCATATTATAATAAAACATTCATAATAACATGACCCATAAAAAAGAGGTGGGTTTCATAAAACTTTCATCATATCAAAGCCTATGAAATGATATGGGTATCATAAACATATCATCATATCATAACCTATGGAAATGTGATATGTTTCATAACAATTTCATCCTATAATAACTCTTTAATGGAATTGGTTTTCATATTTTTTTTTATCATGGTATAAAACGTGGAAGAGAAATTGTTTTCATAAAAAAATGGTCATCATAATTATAAAACATTATAAGAAATAATAATAATGATTTCCATAGATCATAAACCATATAAAAATAATTTATATTAAATTATATCATCTTATATAGAGAATTATTTTGAAATACCACAAGGAACATAACTTTTCATTGAAAATAACTTTTTTAAAACATATAACATTTTCAAATAATTTTTCTTTAAAACAACTTTGAAACCATATAAAAGAAACATGAAAAATAATTTAAATCATATATTGAGGAAAATATCCTTTATTATTTGAAAATGATTTTTAAATTACGAAATAGTTTGAAAACATTTTACATTAAAAATAACCCTGAAAACATATAAATGAATATTTGAAAACCATTTTAAACACTTTTTATAATATAAAATCATTTGGAAAAAATTTTCTTTTAAAACCAATTTAAAACAATGAACATACAAAATATTAGTAAATAAAAGTATTCTATAAAAAACCTTGTAAAATTTCAATATAATATTTTGGGTAATTATGGTCATGGTGGTGGGTAAATCCACACATCCTGAACTTTCCTTTTGTATTGTAAAAAGTTAAGTAAAGTGACTTCATTGGAAAATGACAAAGCGATTAAATTTAGAAACTTTTTTTATTAAAAAGGGAAAAATGGTTTAAAATATATTATACACATCATAGAAAATCATTTTCTTAATTTTTTTAGAAAACCTGGTTTTGTGAATAAAATAGATTTTTATCTGAAGAGAGAAGTAAAGTCATATTTTATTAAAAACACTTTATTAATTATATTAAGTACCGAAGAGTGGAAAATATGTAACCATACATCAATATATCCTGGATAATCATGGGATAATAAAATTAATTATATTTCATGAGATATTTACCATAATATTGTATCAATGGAAGCATACTTATAAATAATCTTGATAAATGATGAAATTGTTGTGATAAACTGTTACCCCTTTGATAAAATTGAATAATATTATTATGGAAATAATAACATTATATGAAGCTTATAATATAATTAAAATAATTATTTTCATGAAATAACATGTCAAATGGAATTATATAATTCTCATAGTGAAATATAGGAGAAAAACATGGCATGTGTTTCAAAAAGGAAAATTTTGACAAAATTTCTTTACCGATTTGGTATCTTTTGAACCATAAACCCCAAGAAATAAAGAGAATCAAAGGGTTATGTAAACAACCTTAAATTTAATTATAATAATCATATATTACATTAATGGGTAGTAAATTTACAACACAAAATAAATTATTGGTCGATATGGGATTAGTCTCATATAAATAAAAGTGAGATGAGAACACTCTGACCTCAAGTCTTGAATTTATTCGAACATATTCTATCCTCCTATATAAAAAATATAATTTTATTATAAATCTAAAATTGTACCATATTATTATATCTACTACTATGTATGATTGTATTATTACTTTATATTACCCGTTTATTAATAATTTCATGTTAATGTTTCGTTTCATGTAATATCCACATTGTTTTTCGTCTATGTTTTGACTTGTAATTATTGATCCTCTTACATATATCATTATTTAAATTGTTATAGAATATTAAAAATGATAAAAATATCATATATAATAATTATATAAATAATTATAGTAATCTATAAAATATATAAATATGAAATGGAATACACCATTCATGGAAACTGTAGGTCATATGTACGTATAAACGTTGTTTTTATTTTCTTATCATATTGGAAGAAGGAAAGTAAATCACATATGTGAATATATATATATATACATATATATTTTCATTATAGTATAATTATTACTTAATAAATATCAAATAAATTCACTAAACCCACATTTCACACATTCCATGAAAAGTGTGAACGAATCACATCGCTTGGAGGAGGCGGTGGTCCTCATGCCCACAAATGAAGTTATCATATTTACACAAAATTCAAAGAATGAATCTTTGTTTTATATAATAATTTAAGAAGTAAAAAAACACAATATATATAATATATATAATATAAAAATATAAATCACATCATTATTTCCAACCTTTAAAGGTTGCAATGGAAGAATGAGTGACATTTGTTTGTGAGGGAGTAATATGCCATGCACGAGAATTATTATTGCATATCTCATTTGATGATTTTTGTGAGATTATTGGTAGAAACCATGACTTACAAAAATATTATAATATTTAGGATACTGATGTTATTATAAGAACATGGAATAACAATAATTTATGAAGTGGAGAATGAAAATAAAACAAAAAAATTTGTGGAAGGATGTTACCTCTTCTTTAGGTAACTCCTTTTGGTTTGCACGAAATGGATTACTTGGATGAATTTATAAAAAAATATAATATTATAGTTTGAGATTTGTAAATATGGGAGATTATTTTGGTATTGTTTGGAAGGTAAAAAGTTGCTTGAGAGGTGTGAGGAAGTGATTGGTGAGTTCCCTTTTATATTGGAGGAGGAGTGACATTCTTGTAAATATAAAAAAGAAAAACTATTTAGAGGGTTTCCTTACATCATGTGCCTCCAATAAATGTAAATATTTTATCCAAAGGGGATATTGTAGAAATATGTCCATAAAATATATTTTGGATAAGTTTCTAGGCCATTTACTCTTTTTAGATTAATGTTTAACCATTAATTAAACACATTTTTACATTAATTGTTATAATTAATTTTAATTACTTTCACTAATATTTTTTTTTCAAAACAAAATTTACCTTACTCAAAATTAGTAATTATTATTATATAAAATTTTTAATACATTTTTAAAAATTATAATAATAGGAGTGGTAGATATAAATTTTAAAATAATCTCATATATGGCTTGAGATGATGAGGTTTTGATGTGAAAAAGCATTAAATGTTTGAAATGTTTTTACATTAAATTTCTATGTAATTTAGTTAAAACTACCTAAATTAGGTTAAATGAATTATAATTGATCTAATTACTCATAATAAACAAATTAAAATATATTTTAACTATATGAATAAATTAGACAAAAAATCATTTTTGAATTAATGTTTAGTACTGTTAATTTTTCATAAAAATATAAAACTTCTTTGAAAAATACTGAAATTTCATCCAAAGTAAAATTTGATAACCTAATGTCACAAATGATGTTTATTTTTTAAAATAAATATTATAAAATGGATAAAAATTATACTTAAAATTCTTTCTCCATTAAAATGCGATAAAACTGCCTTAAAAAAAATACATATTTTTATTCATAAAAATGGATTTATTCTAATATTATGTATATAAAATATATTGGATTGGTATAGAATTTTTTTTGATTATATAATATACAATTTTTATTAAAAACATTCATCAAAAAATGTTTTTTTATTTTATTGAGATAATATGGTGTTGCTACATAGAAAAATATTTTTCTTAGAAATGGAATTTCTTCATTCCTAAATAGTTTTTAATTTCATTTCTAACTAATTGATAAGAAAAGGATTCATTTTATATAATTTTTAGAACATATTTTCACAATATAGTTATTCTTATTCATAACATTAATTCTAATGGCTAGATGGTAATAATAAAAATATTTTAATAACAATATTAATTGTATATTTTAGTTTGGTAAAATGTGACCTTGTGTGTAATGCATGATATCAAAGTAACTGAGCATTGCTTATTATATAATCAAAACATAGTGTTGAGTGTACCACATTCTAATATAATTATTTTTTGTAGTGAATTATTAACATGGTGTTTCATTAGCCACAAGCCAAACATAGTGATTTTATATAAAAAAATCTATAATCATTTTTGCATGAAATAAAAAATATAAAAAAAGAATAATTAATTTGAAAAAAATATAAAAAAAGGATGTTACATTACACACCCCTTAAAATGAATTTCTCCCTTGGAATTCATCTAGGTTATCAATGATTTAATACTTGAAAATTACTTTCATAAAAGCCCAAATTGTAAAAATGAATATTAAAAATTCCATTAAAAAGGAAAAGTTGTAACCATAATGGTTACCCAAAGTAACTCATAACTATGTTTACATGTATGAGAACATAGTTTGGGAGTGAATATTGGACATAGAAGAAAAGAACAAATAATTATTGAGAGTGATATGAATCAATGATCACCATTAAGTGAATGATCAATGGAAAGTTAAGGGACTTAAAACCATTAATCTATGATGATCTATATGAAAATTAATTCCACAAAAAAGAAGTTATTAGGATAAATAAATTTTAATGTAATTTCCTTATAATAGAATAATTCTTTTAATTTTTATGAACATAAGTAAATATACCTACTTGATTTCATTCCTTTACATATGCACAATCTCACCCTTTGGATCTACCTTGTTCAGTTTCCACTTTATCTCTTTATCGAAGAAATAAAGGTTCATTTTTCATTTATAAATTACTAACAGATCATGAGATCCATAAATATAATGATAGGTCACTCCATATGTCCTTATCACAACAAAACAGCGAGAACAGGTTACCAAATATTTATTTATCTTCATACAGTGAAGTACCACTTTAATATCCAAAAATTCATCTGCAGTATAACATAATCCATTTCATAAGTGGTTAAACCTAAAACACTTTAAAAATATAATTTAGCCGTAATTACTTATATAATCTCTTTAACTTATACCAAAAACACTTTCATTGGAAAAATTGGGTCTATCATTGTACCAGGAGAATATCAAACGTGATTTTATTATACCAGAATCTATGTAGAGGGATAAAATCACATGAAATTTCACTAATGTGTGAATAATAAGATTTTCATAGGGATTATTGATAGAAATATGAAATTATCAAGTAAGGAGATAAGGATTACTACTCCCTGATTATCATTATTCACTTCACCCATTGTGACTACATAAGCTTTCCATTTGTCATTTTTCCTCTAAGTTTGTTGTGGGTTATCATAAACATTCTCCATTGGATTGGGGAATTGATTCACATAATTCCCAAACTCCATGCAATTTGAAACACTAGAGTGTGGGAGGTGCATTCTATGCAACAATATCTATATTCATGTTTTTAGCTAACTTCTTCACATCGCTTTGGAAATCAGTTTCTTGATGACCTTACATTCCACACTTAAACATTTTGTAGTCCCCTTAAGATAATTTTCTCTATTATTCTTCCTACACTTTGAACATAAATTAAATCCAATCAATTTATCTCTATAGGCCTCATATTTTTTAATGAACTCCATCATCCTTTTCTTTTCAACACCTTTAGATTGATACACAAGTCAAACCTCTAGTTCTACCTTGACAGAACATCAATAAACATATTCATTACTGATAAAGTAATTAATAGCCAGGGATTTTGGAATAGTAGGTTTCAGTCCATCAATGAATTGATTAATTTTTTTTCGGGCTGGATAATAATATCCAATTATTACCCTACATTCCTTATAAAATTCACCTCATATGAACCTATAGATTCATCATCCCTCTCCTAAATCTCTATGAATTCCTTTTATATCATCATATAAAGAATAAAAGTAAAGTACTTATTTAAAATTAAGTTCTTTAACTCTTATCATTCTATGGATTTATTTTTATCTATTCGCATCATATACTTAATAAGATTCCACCATTGATCAGCCTCACCTTCATGATGGTAGTCATCTAGAGTGGATTTTTCATTCATTAAATATTGTATAATAAAAAATATCTTTTTATTCATACTAATGCATAGCTCAAAAAATAATAGGTTAGATGAACCATTGAAAGAAGGTGGGTGTTGCCCCATGAAGGACTCAACATATCAATTTTCTCTCCTTTACTCATTTGGTTGTTCTCTATGATTCATTGCTTGAGAAATTTGTGTGAGCATAGTAACAAGGTTTTTTAATCCATCTCTCATAACATTGAATTTCTTAGGAGGAAAATCGTTGAATTTTCCATTACATTCCCCAGTAACATGGTTCTTTTTTGTCATTTCCATTGAGTAAAACTGAAAATCATATAGTAAGAAACAATCATCATAGTGGGGAACCACATAATAAGGATAAACTACTTCTAGGATATCTAAATTATGACACGTTCCTTCTTAATCTATGACACAATAGGTTTATCCTATTTCATTAATAGTATTCATTTATTTAAACCCTTTATAATGGTTGATATTGAGTTTTTAATTTCTAAATCATATCCCCTAGGAGTGTCAAACTAGGTGTACATCAAGGCCCATTGTCAAGCACCAATTCTCAATCGAACCTAGCTCAATAGTTTTTTTAGGGTCATTAACCCTATGTAAATCTAATCCAGAGCCACATACACTTGTATTATTCAGAAATGGATTTGTTTTTATGAAACCACTTGCTCTATCCTTTACCAAAATTATAGGACATTTTCTCTAGTTTTACTTATCCGTATGGTCATATGTAGACATATCCTTAGAAATATGACACAAGGATATCACTAATTTTTCCTCATCCTAGTTTCCAGAATATGAATAAATATTTTCTTTGATACCAACTATAGTGACCCAGGCTTAATGTACATGGATATTACATAATTTTAAATGAATATTCTGCACATTATAGAAATACTTGCCTAAGGACCATAATAGTTTAGTATATTTGGAAACATGGAAACATTATCTTATAACATGGTGAAAGATCTTCAATATCACACTTAAAGATATTTCCCTTTATTTACCCTACATAAAACCTTCCTTCACTAACTGGGGAAATGAATCAAATGAAATGGGTCAGCTCATAGGCTCAGTAAGGATAAACAATAGAGATCTGTAAGCATAACATGAGAATAAGGGTGTGAGAACATGATCTTAATATTGGAATATAATACCCTACACATCTAACATCATAATCAAGATTCATGGAAAATTTATTGGTAGTTCATAAGACATAAATCATAGGGAAATAAAGTTCATAATCCATGATATCATAACATAATCTTAAGACATGTGATTTTGGAAGACACATAAACATATAAAATTATTTCTATAGTAGTCAAGGCTTAGTTCCAATGTCGTATTAGTGGAATGTGTTTAATTTCCAAACTATATTAGTAGTCAACATTCACTCCTAATACCATTTAAGTGAACAAATTCCTTTATTGAACATGGTTCACTCCCATCTCTAGCACCATATTACTGAACCAGGTTCACCTATCTTTCAAGCCCTGTATTACTTAATAGAGTTCACTCCTCATTCCATCCCTATTTTTCAGAACTCAGTATAGTCCTTATTCTAGCCTTGTATTAATGAATTGGTTTCACTCATTGTTTCAACCCAGTATTACTAGACTGAATTTACGCCTCTTTCTAGCCCTGTATTACTAAATCGAGTTCAATCCACTTTCCATCATTGTATTTCTGAATTGAGTTTTCTACTCATTCCAATTATGTCATATTAAACCTAGTTATCTCCTGGTTCTAGATATTTATATATCTTGATATATATAAATTTTTACCCAATTATTTGAAGATAGATATTGGTCTCACCTATCACATAATAAAATCATACATATGTGTACCACAAGATAATAAAACACTCATCATATCATGACCCATAAAAATGATAAGGGTTTCATAAAAATCATATCATAACTGATAGAGATAATACATTCATAATTATTCATTTATACTTAAATGATTTTATACATTTATATTAATCAATTTGAGCTGATTTTCATCATTTTAGTAATTTTTGTGAATTTTTTGTTTCATTGTGGAAATTTCTTAATTTAGAAAAATTAAAAGTATTTGTGATATAAAGTATTTTAGGAATATCTTTTACAATATTGATCCAAATTTTCGGATTTCTTTATTTTAGGATTTATTTTTTCCTGTAATTAAAATTTTTATTCTTGACCCAAATCCAATTAGAAACACACTAGACCATAAATGTAAATTAATTCGAGAATGTTTGTTGACCGAAAAAATAGACACCATGTCATTAATTAAAGAATATCTTAGCCTACATACCTAAAAAGAAGTCATTATAGATTTATTAGAAATATAACTCCTAAAATTGTTTTAATATAAAATTTTATGAATAAATTCAATCATTCATGTGTCCATTTAATAAACGTGAGTAGAGAGAGTTGAAGAGACACATCAGTCAGAAAAATTATTCTTCAATAATTTGAAAATAATGTTTCTTTAAACTTTTCCAAATGAGTTGATATTTTGTGGGTACCTTAAAAAGATATGTAGGAACAAATTTTTTGAAGACAAATTTCCTATATTAATCCATTTACTATTATAATTGAACATAAACTTTTAGATGAATGAATTTGGTAGAAAGATTTTCCACCCCTCAACCATAAAAATTTGAGTGTTCACATCATTTCCTAGGTGTTGAAAGAGGATAAGGAGGAAATGTATTGTAGTATTTTATTATTTAAGTGTTTTGGATTTTATCACTTATTAGTATTATAATTCTCATTTCTTCCTCATTCAACTATATTACCATTCACATGGTTGGGTAAATATTTTGAGTGATCATGAAAGGGGAAGTTTTCATTTGGTAACATCAGAGTCGTGTGATTTAATGTAAAACTCTACTTTCATATTGAATAATTTATATTTTTATTAGTTCTAAATTTTATGAATTAGGCCAGGTTTTGGTTTCATACATATTTTATAGCTTGGGTTGAATATCTTTAATCACCCTCCACATAGTGTAATTTTTCTCAATCGAGAAGATTGTGCTAGGTGGTGAGTGTCTAGCGATCATTGACATGTGTGAAAAATAAGTGAACTATATATAGATTTATAAGGTAAAAAATTCATGATCGGGACATGCCGTAGTTTTTTTTGGAATGGTTCATGAACATTCATGCACACGGGACAAGTTTTCATTTCATCCTTCAATCAAGGGTTATAGAAAACATGATTCAGGATTCTTTCATTTATCATTAAATAGGAAGAGAAAGTGAATGATTTTTATGACCATGATGACACTGAAAATGTTGATCATACCTTGACCCCATCACTCTCTTCATCAAATTGGTTTCAAACATTATTTCAATTTCCTTATTTATTTGAAAAAAATCAAAAAAATAAAATATATCCCCCACTTATTTTTCTAATTTTAGGTGACAACTTGATAGTTGTGTGCACCTCTCTGAAGAAAATCTGGGATACCCACTTTACTACATTTTTCATTCATGAAATATTTTTTTATCACACCCTGTGATATGAACATATCAATAACTCATGAAATGAATTAAGAATCATAAAAATTTCATCATATCCTAACATGTGGAAAATATATAGGTTTTAGAATCATTTCATCCTAGAATAACCAGTCAATAGAAGTGGGTTTCATAAGTGTTTTACCATGGTATAACCCATGTAAGATAAGTGGGTTTCATAAGAAATGGTCCATTTTAATCATAAACTATTCAAAGAGAGAATAATATGGGTGTACTTAGATCATAAACCTTGTAAAGCATAAAATATATAAAATGAAATCATCTTACATGGGGAAGGATTTTTAAATATCACTTGGAACATAAATTTTCATTGAAAATCACATTTGAAAGCATATAAAATTTTAAAAATAACTTTATTTGAAACCACTTTGAAAACATATAATGAAATCATGAAAAATCATTTAAAAAATTTCTTGAAGAACACAACATAGGTCCTCGAAAGGATCTGAGAGACCCACCAAATCATGAAAGCTATGATATTTTAGAAAATGGATTCCTATTTGAAGAATAATGCGTGAATTCATGGATAACCTTACACTTACCTTTCTGATCTAAAATTGTATTTTTAAAACATAAATCATTTTTAAAACATTTTCCTTTAAAAATAACCTTCAAAACATATAAAGGAATCTTTGAAAATAATTTTCAACACTTTTTAAAATATAAAACCTTTTTCAAAACCTTTTTCTCTAAATACCAATTTAACAGGATGAACTTCAAAAATATTAGGAAAACATATCATTCAAAAATAACCTTGTAAACATTAAAATAAATCTTCAAGGTAATTACAGTCTTAAGGGTGGGTAAATCTATACATGCCGAATATTCCTTTTTCACTGTAAATTTTTTAATAATGTTCCTTGATTAGAAAATGATATAGAGATTAATTTTAAAACCTTTGTTTATTAAAATTTTATTACATGGGTAAAAATTTATTTTACACATCATAGTAAAAACGTTTTTAAATCATTTATAAAAATCATGGTTTTGTGAATAAAACAAACTTCCCACCAAAGAGAGAAATAAATTCAGATTTTCTTGAAAACACGTTCTTAATTATCTTAAGTACCAAATAGTGAAAAATGGTACCAATTAATTGATATATCAAGGATACAAAAAGGATAATAAATTTCATGATAGTTATTGAGTTATGGATCATAATATTTTATCAACAGAATCATAATCAAAAACAATATCACAAAATTATGATATTATAGAAATAAACTGTTACATCTCTGGTAATATTGAAACATAATACAATAAAAAAATTAACATTAAATGAATCTTAAAAAATTATTAAAATAATTAGTTTTGTGATATAACATATAAAAGGAAATTATATGGACCTCATAGAATAATATAGGTGCATAACCAGGAATGTGTCTCAAAGAGGTAAAATTCTGGTAAAATATGATTGATCATTTATATTTTTATTCAAATAATTAGAGCCATCCAATAAAAGTCAAGGAGATCAAAAATGGTGAATCCCTAACACCTGTCTATGCATCATACCAATAAATTCATGGGGTAGAGTCCTTACTCTGGAGAAGTCCACCAAGAGATTGTTATTTCTTTTCCCCCGAGATATAGCATTTACGAAAATGTTGGCCTCCATAGTAATATTTCGAACCACACATCCATTACAAATTTCCTAGACACAACCCTGAAGGATTTAAGTTTAACACCAGGGAACCTATCCTTTCCCTTTTAGTTCCAAAATCAATACCTCTGAGTCTTATTCCACTTTGGAAACTTGCAACTATAACCTTTTTCATAGAATAATTCCCTCAAACAACACCTGACCCTGTACTCCGAATGTGCTTCCCGGTTTGAGATTACTACTGAAGGCTGCTAACACCGAGCCACCTCTGTCTCATTCCAACCCTCCTTCGCTAATCAATACATTCATGCACGAACCGTCCACATTTTTTTCCAACCCATGAACAAAATATCATCAAAGGGATATGAAAATGCCAATAAATTTGACTATAATAATCATTTAATAAATTCACTGTAATTATATACACAACAAAAGATGAATGATTAGTTATCAAGGCATAAGGCTCATATAAATAAAATTGAGACAAGAAAACCCTTATCTTAAGTCTTGAATTTCTTCACACATGGTCAAATATCATATATAATAAATATATTTTTTCCTAAATATACCATAGAACCTTATTATTATATCCAATAGCATATATTATTTTATTATGACTTTATATTACCCATTTATTATCAATTCCATGTTAATGTTATGTTTCGGGTAATATCCACTATGTTTTTCATATATGTTTTGAATTATTATTTTTGATCCTCTTACATTGATCATGGTTTAAATAATTAAATAATATAAAACATGGTATTAATAAAATATATATTTATTATATAAATATTTATAGTAATCAACAAAAGATAAAAATATGATATGGAATAAACAATTCATGGAGCTGGTAAGTTGTATGTATGCTAGAATGTTGTTTCCATTTTCTTGTCATTTTAAAAGAAGGAAAGTAAATGAAATATATGAATATATATATTTATATATTATTTAAATATAGTATAATTATTTTTTTGATACATATCATATACATTTACTAAATCCAATTTCATACATTCAACGTAAAGTGTGAATTAATCACATCACTTGGAGGAGGCAGTAGTGCACATATCCCCAAACAAAGTTATCGTAATTTCAAAAAAATGAAATCATGAAGGTATGTTGTATATAATAATTTAAAAAAAATAAATATATCATATATATTTTATAAAAATATAATTTACTAAATTATTTCAAACCTTTAATGGTTTAAATGGAATATTTAGTTACATCGGTTCACGAGGTGGTTTTCCGCTGTACACACAAATGATGATTGTGTATTCCATTTGATGGAAGTGTGTGTGAGTGAAGGATGAACCCTTAACATAAAAACATATCAGTATATTTATTATAGTGAGGTTATTATAAAATCATGTAATAATAATAATTTATGGGGTGGATAATGAAATTAAAACAAAATATCTTGTAAAAGGATATTACCTCTTCTTTGGGTACCTCTTTTTGGATTTAACTAAATGAATTCCTTCATTGGATTTATTACCAATATTAGAATTATAGGTTGAGATGTGGGAATTTGGAAGTTTATTTGGATATATTTTTATGATACAATGTTTATTGAGAGGTGTGAGAAAGTGAGGGGGTGAGTGCCATTTTACAGTGGAGGAGGAGCATCATTCTTTTAAATATAAAAATAAAAACACTATTGAGAGGTCTCCGTAATATCATGTGCATCAATTAATTGTCTGGTTTTTATAAAATAAGGTTATTTCTCAAAATATTTCCATATAATGTTTTTTTGACATGTTTATAGGTCATTTAGACATTAATATTAAATTGTATCCATTATGTAAAAAAGTTTTTACCTTAACCATTATAATTAATTGTAATTACATTCACTTCTATTTTTGTTAAGAAACTAATTTTACCATAATATAAATTATAAATTATTCTAATCATAAATATGGAATCCATTTTTCAAAATTATAATTATATAAGTGACAAAAAATAAATTAAAATCAATCCTACAGATGGGATGAGATGACGAGTATTAAAAGTGAGAATGTCCAAAAGTTTGGAGTGTTTTTATATCTATTTTCAATGTGAAATTTGTAAAAATTTCCTAAATTGGAATAATTTATTTATAATTTATCTTATTATTCTTTAAAACAAAATTAAAATATAATTTAACTATATAAATAAATTATATTAAAAAGTAGTTTTGAATTAAAATTCAGTGTTTTCCAATATTCATCAAAATATGAAACTTCTTGGCAAAATGAAAAAAATCCCCCATTGTAAATTTTTATATCCCTATTTTAAAAATTATGCTTATTTTTTCAAATAAAAATAATATGGGTTTACAATTATATTTTAAATGGGTTCTTCATTAAAAGGTGGTAAAATAACCTTTTTATAAAATAAATATTTTTATTAATGAAATAAGATTTATTCTAATTTTATGCCAATAAAATATTTTTGTATGAGTGTAAAAAAATTATTTCAATATATATTATATAAAATTTATTAAAAACATTCATAAGATGTGGATTTTTTAAAATTATTGAGATACAATGGTGTTTGTACATTGAAAAATAGTTTTTTTAGAAAATGAATTTCTTCATTCTCAAATTATAATTACTTCAATATCTTTATAAATTATAACAAAAAGAATAATTTTACTAACAAAAACATAAAATATTTTCCCAATCTAGTTATTATTATTCATAATTTTCATTTCAATATCTAGGTGGTAACTATAAAAATAAATTAATATCAATATTAATAGTATTTTTTAGTTTGGTAAAACTCGGACTTTCATGTATTTCAAGCTATCAAAGGAACTAGACATTCGGTTTAACACAAGTCAAAAATAGTGTTCTATGTATTGTAACCTAAACTCTGTGTTTCATGTATTACAAGAATAACAAGGTGTAATGTATGAATCTACTAAAATTAGTAATTTTATATAACATAAGAAATATTCAATGTCATGTGAAATGAAAATATAAAAAATATTAAATTATTAGAAAAAAATTCACATAATCTAGGGGTGTTACGCCTATGAGGATATATATATTTTTTTACAACATGACTGTGGAAAGATTTACTTGAACTTGTTTCCATCAGATAATACCAGGTTGTTTCTATTCTTTTACAATTTTTGTTCACTGTAATTATGATTCATATCTACAAGAGCTTAAATAGACAGTGATGAATATGTATTGGGGAAGATAGTTAACGTGTTAATAACTAGATTTAATTTCTTTTGAGGAACTATTTTAGTTAGTCTATTTTTAAATTTTAAAATAACATATGGAAAAAAATCTATTTTTAAATGTTCTATATAACTGTTTGTATTTTTTCATTATTGTTTTTTCATAATTTAATTGAACATGAATAGTTCCCTACCTAGTTTAAAAAATACACTAGAGTGAAACATGTCAAAACATCTAAAATTGTAATTGTTAAATGATTTTAGGGTGACATGGTCACCACATTTAGAGATAATTTGGTCTTAGTACTGGGGAAGGGAGTGTGAGTGAAAATATCTCTTTGGAATAAGAATTTTGGTATGAGTTAAATGTACTTTTGAAATTAATATAAGGTAACTTGACCTCAATGATAAATAACACCCTAATCGTCCAATATAATAGAAATTGATATAATTAATTTTAAATCAATGTATAATGTAAAATTGGGATTCCACGGTGAATCTTAGAGACATTATGCTTCGGGTTCATGTGTAATTGACTTTTTTATAAATCCAATTAGTGTTTTTTCCTAGTTCTTTAAACATACATAGATAATAATTTTTTAAAAAAAATAATAATTTCCTAATAGTCAATAATGAATTCATTCGGATGAGGGGAATATAAACCTAGATGAAGAAGGAGACCAAAAACTTATAAACAATTCATTTGAGTTATATAGGTGGAGTGTATATTAAAATTTTAGTTTAAAAAACATTAGATAGAGGAAAAAAAGGAACTGATTCTTATTAAAACTCTTTCTTCACTTTCTAATTACCTCAGATTTTGGATACTTTAAAAGACATACTAGGTTTTATAACTTTTTTCATAGGCTACACTATAAATAATACATAATACAATTAGAATGAAATATTACTGAAACTATAATTAACAATAATATAGTAAACCATTTATACCTATTAACTTTATAAGGTAAATAATAAATATGTGTTAATATTGAAAAGGTTTTTTTAAATAAAATTCATTTTCTTCAGATAAGATATTTTATTTAAAAAAATATAAATTTAAAAAATATAATTTAAATATGATAAATTAAAATTAAATATTTAATTACATGCCACAAAATTAGACTAGGATGTATTTTTTATATTTTTATAAAATATTTACTTTTTAGGTGAAATGTAAAAAAAAATTCTTTTACTAATATCGTTACATTTATATGACATACTTGTTTTTGAAAAAAGTTCATTATATATTATATAATAAATATTATAATAAAAATTATAAAATACTGTGTTGAATTTATAAACTCATGCTCAACATTTTTAAAATTTCTGTTGCACTTTAATGAAATTTTTCTTATCGAAAATTTTGTTTAATTAATTTTAACAATGTGAAATCTTCTTTTTGATATATTTTGTTGTTAAATAAAAATTTCTTGAATGATAATAATTATTTTAAATTCATTACAATCAATTTAATTGATAATTAATCCATAATCATAAATCTTTTTTCTTAAAAATAAACATTTTTAAAGAATGGGGTTCTCCGCAATACATACCCTAATATTCAGATTAATATCCCTACATAAATAAAGGTAATTTGATAAAATGAATCTTATTTTTTAGAAATTTTTTTTTGTACTATTTAATATAAAAAATCACATTTTTATGTATAAAATTTATATTATTATGATTAATTACAATTACCATGATAATGGTGAACCAAATATTTCAAAATTATTATTCTTTTAATATTAATGAATTTATATCAAATTATTTATAGTTAAATCCATTAAATAATGAATATAATGTGATTTATAAATATAGAAATAAATATATTAACACTAATTTAACAATTAATCAATACTAAATATGATTAATAAACTAAAATGGTCTACAATTCATTTCGATACTAAAGATGTTTTTCAACACATTATTTATTTTAATATCAAAGGTAATTTTACAATATTTATAATTTTAACCGTATTAAAAATATATTAAATATAGTTCTTGAAAAACAAAATTTTTTTATATGGGTTATTATATATTCTTAATAAAACCTAAAATCGCATAGTTAAAAACAATTTACCTAGTTTAAATGTAAAAGAGAAAAACATAAAAATATAATTGTAAAACCCTTATAATATGTTTAAGGGATGTCTGAAAAGCCTTTTTTATGTCTTGATCAACCCAAATACACCCCACACTCAATTATTTCTTAGCTTTTGAGACATTGACATTGTAATAGAGTCACAGAGTTATTTAAATATAAATGTTGTTTCCAAAAATTCCCTTTTCCTCTCTTATAAAAGGGGATCACCTACACCCTTTCAAATGCACACATACCTTTTGAATTCACTATTGAAAATATTTCCTTTTACCCTCTTTATAAACCTATCCCATAGACACAACCAAATTTTTACTCATAGTTATCATAAGGCATTCGGTTTCAAGGGAACATCCAAAGAAAAGTATTGTTTCTCCAATAAGGTTAGAGTGTCATCAAAAAATAAAAGAAACAAGGTAAGGGTTTTTCATCATAAAATTATATTAATTGAGAAATGATTTTATTTGATGCACCACTTTATTATTTATATAGTTTATATAATAACTAATAATTTATTCTAACATACTCTATAGTTTAATTTATTGGATTTATAGAGATATATGTTTTTCAGGATTTTAATGTGTTTTGAATTAAATTCTATAAAATCCATAAGGGGTTTTGATGAATCAATTCTATTATTGGTTCGGAATCACTCGTATTTTTCTATTGTATTTAATTATTTATATCTTATATCCTATTATTATTCTATGATTTATTCCACTATATTTTATTGGGAAATCATGTTTCACACCATAGTCTTCTTCCATTATTATTTTAAGGTTCTGTTAAAATTTCTTTTTATTTCAAAAAATTCCCAATAATTTAATGGATTTTTCATCCATGTCCATATTATTAATTCCCATTAATTTTATACATTACCTAGTGGAAAATAAATTTTTTTTCTATAATTATACATTTATTCCACTTATTTCCTTTTTCAGAAAAGTTTTATTTATCAATTTTAATGATGTGGGTTTTCAAAAAGGTTATTTCAAAATGTTTAAAAGGTTTTTTTCCATCATTTTAAATAAATATTTGTATCATCTAATCATCATTTTTTTGTTAAATGTTATGTCTTTTTTAAGGATACATTTTTAAATATTCCTTCTTAAAAATTAATATTTTAAATTATTTTCAATTCCCTTCATGAAAACTTCGAACTGTTTCAATTCTATGTTATTAAATATTATTTTAAAGGTAAAAATTTTCTATTTATTTTACCATCCTATTTTGAATTTTTTTCATCTTCAATTATCTATTATTAAATTATAATTTTAAAATTAAGACATTTTAAATAATTTTCATTGCCATTTTGAATTTTTTTTATTTCCCAAGTCCCCTTTATTAAATACTCATTTAAAAGTAAACATTTTTTTAAAAAATTAACTTTTCCTTTTTTGATAACCTTTATATTATTTTGTGGATGTTTTATTTTGAAATATTTAAAAGAAATTTTTGAAAATTATTTTCTATTCCTTAAAAAAATGTTTTTGGAACTGATTTCACTCCATGTTTTAAATGTTTTTGTGAAACTTTTTAATTTTTGCATCTATTTACCCTCAATGGATTATCATTCATGAAGTGACATTTTGATCATCCAATAAATATTATTATAGTAGAATTCATTTCATATAATGATATATTTTATTATTTATGATTTCTTAAGTTTGTAATATGTGAATTTTTTGAAAGCTTTAAGAAACTCATTCTTTTTTCCATTAGTTATTTATATGATGATTTCAAAATCTCATGAATAACATTTTATCTTTATGGGTTATTTTATGATGTGACGATTGTTTTAAAGTGACATTAACATATATGGATTATGAGATGTGTGGGAGCTATATCTCCATAAAATTAGAAGGTTACATTATTAAATTTCATGATATAGAAATGTTTTGTAGAAAGGTTTGCAGGAAGCTAGGTTTGCAAAGGGTGATTGTGACGGTTTTATGATCTACTAAAAATTGGACATGTGAACATGTTATTGAGTAGATAAGTTCAGAGAGGATGAGTTTGATAGTGTTAATATCTACATAAAACTTTATGAGTGAACAATTTAGCATGTTGTTAAGTTCAAAAGTGTTGAGTGTGGTGACATTAACATATACTCAATATTTAATGAGTGAACTGGTTTGTATGTTACTGTGATCATAAATAGTGAGTGTGATGGCATTAACCACTACTCATAATTTTATATGTATACAAGTTAACAATACTCTATGTTTAAATGGTGTTATTATTATGGAGTTTATCACTATTCATATTATTATGAGTAAAAGTGTGGGTGGGTATCCGAGTTCACAATGATAAGAAATCATATGTTTATGATTATTCCACATTAATTTTTAAGTTCCATGGACCATGTTATTTAATTCATGTTTTATTTTCTAATTTCAATGTAATTTTTTAGCATTTTTATGTTATGTATATCTTTTATGTTTATGGTTAACACTTATTGTTTTATGTACTTTTAAATAAGATATTTTTCCTTATTCACGATTTTACATAAGTTTATGATCTATCAATTATTCCATTTGTTATGTTATACATTTCAAAGTGGTTGAACTCATCCCATTATGGTTTTTAAGTTACAAGGTTATGAAGATAATTATATCATGTGAGGTATATAGGAATGTGTCTAGATAGGCATGATTATAGAGAAATGTAGCCATGTTTAGTGAAAAAAGGATGTTTATATAGCTAATCTTCAAGAAACAAAATACTTTATATCATTGAGAAGTGTGGATTCTTGTGAGATATATTTATTAAATTTGGTGATTTATAAATTATTTATCTCATGAATTTATTGGGTATCTATAGTTAGTATTAGGGTAGGATTTAGTTAGTTTGGAGATTATTTTATCTATTATAGAGATTAATTTACTTATTTGGAATATTAGTTTAGTTACCTTTGTTATTATGGTTATAATACAATAGTAAAAACCATAAAGTTGAGTCTATTTATGGAATTATGGATTGAAATATATGAATAGTATTGATTATATTGTTTTCCTAGAAATACATCCCTCTTTGGATACTACATGTGGCTGTGGTTTTGGAACAGATTCATATAGGGGTAATCACCCCCAAAATTATTAGTAGAATATATCTCAACTATCGCTTTGGTTCACAATGAATTCCCTCTTACTTCTCACCTGATTTGACACTCCCAGGGATATGGTTTGGTTAATAAAATTATCATTATAATCCATCATTAAGGATTTATTATGATATTGAATTAAGATAAATATGAGATAAACCAACCTAAGGAAACCTAGATTGAACCATGAGTGATTCAAAGTGAAATAAAAGATAATGTGATGGTTTCAAAGAGTAAAACACTTCATGGTTTAGTTTTACATAATTACCATATGTTTTAATTGTTGATCAATCGTGATTTAGTTTTTGGTTTTAGAAATTGATGGATATAGGGGAACCCAAGTCAATAATTTATTTGATGGAAAATATAGTAATGATAAACCAAGTAGGATAAAATCTACAATTTAAAACCCTATGGTCAAGATCACCTATATCTCATGATTTATGATTAATAATGTTAATATCTACAAAAATATTAACATTTTAAATAAGGGAAGGATGATGTTTCATATATGATAGGGTTATGAAGAAGATGAAGGAAAAAAGATTCAACATCCTATTAATCCAAAATGTGAGGAGAAGCACCCAAGGGAATGTCTCAAAGGAACAAAGAAAGTGTTTCATGTGTGGACAAATTGATTATTGAGCTCATGATTTTAGATCTAATATGATGAAGGGTATCTATAAAACATAGTGGAATAATTTTTAGTGCCTAAAATTTATGTAGATTGGGCATTATGAAAAATAATTCCCAAACTCAATAGCCCATAAAGAAAAACCAGAATCATTAACCTCATAAATCCAGAAAACAAGGGAAATAATATTACACCCCTAATGTTGAATGTAGGTAATGAAAAATAAGGGTAATAGGTTCACTAACTATTAACTCTAGATTTTTGAATATCCAATTAGAATCTAGTTCTAGAAACTGTAGTTGACCTGTAATTTTTTATAACTGGATCAAATCAAAATCATAATGATTTGATATTATATTCTATTATTATTATATCCCAATTTGAAATTTATATAATTTGATTCATTAATTACATATTATCCACCATTTAGATAAATTTAATGTGATCAAGTAAATATATCAGATATCACCACATTAAATCTATAATAATAAAAAAAATTGGAAATAAAATTTATTATTTCAAATTAAACTCATGAACATCTACTAGTACAAGGATTAATATGAACCCTCTGAGAAAAATAATTCCAATTTAGGAGTTATTATTCATAATTATGAGGTATTCTTGACACAAATAGTTATAAATAAACTCAATATTTAGATATACCTCTTAAGAAGGAATAGAAGAGTTTCATTGTATCACTCGAATTAGTAAGGTTTTTTCCATATTGGATGTTAACACTCAAGTCATATCAATCTTATGGATACCCCTAATAATCTTATTTAGTACGTGATAATTAAAAATTTGAGAATGTAAATTATTTAAGGTGGTAGAATGTAAGTACCCAAGATTTTGGATCCTCTAAAAATCATAATTTGTTCCACAACTTGTGTCATGGGATACACTATAAATAAACCATAAAAAATTATATAGGAATTACTAATAAAATGTTAATAAAATATAAGTTGTAAAACCAATATAGTTAATACATTTAGAAGGTAAATAATTAATGTCAGTCAATATTGAAACGGTTAATCTGAATAAACATCATTTTATTCACATTATATATTTTATTTTTAAATAAAATACAATTCAAATAAATATATAATTTAAATTTAATAATGAGAAATTAAAATTTGAATTACCAACTGTAAAATTATACTAGGATTTGTTTCTGATAGGTTTTCAAAATAATTGGCTTTTAGGTGAATAGTGAATGTAATGATTTTGATTATATCATCACTTTTATATAACATTTACTTTTTTTATATATTTTCCAATAAATATATATATATTATAATGTATAATAAATAAATTTAAAATACTATAGTGAATTTATAAACCCATGTTCATCATTTGGAAAAAAATTATAGTGTTTTCATGAAAACTATATTTTGAGGTTTTGAATAATTAAATATAACTTGATGAAATGAAGTTTTTGATTTTTTACTATATAATAAATACTCATTCAATGATAATAGTTATTTTAAATTTATTCTTATAGATTTCATTTATAATTATATCCTAATGATAATTCTTTTTTCTTAAAAATATAGTTATTAAAAAAACAAGTTTTATGAGATACATTCCCGAACATTAAGATTAATTTCTCTACAAATAGAAAGTTAATTTGAAACAATAATATCATATTTCGGATAATAATTTTCAAAAAATTTATATATGTGAAATTTCATGTTTAGGTATAAAATTTTGATTGTTAGGCTTAATGCCAATTAGCATGATAATAGTGAAACAATTATTTTAAATTTATTATATAATTAATATCATAGAATTTATATCAAATAAATTAAATTGAATATATTTGAATAATGAATAAAATATTATATATAAATACATAACTAAATATACTAACACTAATTTAATTGTTAATAAATATTAAATACGATTATTAATACAAAATGGTGATAATGAAACTTTTCTTCTAAAATAGTTTTTCTACACATTGCCTATTTTAATATAAAAGTTAATTTTATAATATTTCGAATTTGAATTAGATTAAATAGATGATAAATTTATTTATAGTATATTTAAATTTGATTATATTTTTTATTCAATATTTTTAATTAAATATAAAATCACATCGTTAAAAAAACTACTATTTTAAAAGTAATAGAGTAAAATGAAAAAATAATGGTAAACATCATATAGATTATTGAAAACATGTTTTTAAATACCTTTTTGAATTTTTATTGACCTAAATATACCCCCACACTATATTATTTTCAAACTTCTGATCCATTAAACATAAAATAGTGTCATGGAATTATTAAAATATAAATGGTGTTTCCAAAAGTTCCATTTTCCTCTATTATAAGAGAGGAACACTTACACCCTTTAAAACATACACATAACTTTATAATTACTATTTTAAAATCTTCCCTTTTACTCTCCCTTGATCCATCTACCATTAACATAATCGTATGGTCTCTCATATATATCCAAACCCCTTAAATTTTAAGGGAACTACCATGGAAAAAAATCATGTCTCTAATGAGACTAGTGGGATGAAATAAAATGTTTACCCATTCACTATTGAGAATTCACTTAATGAGCCTCTATATATAAAAAATATTCAATATTTAATATGATTCTTCTCATTATAGATCATGAAAATCCCCCTCTTCTATTGATCATTGAGCCACATCCTACCTTCTTCTCTCTTCCGCCATGGGGTTTCACCACCTCCCATAAAAGCATTCCCCCTCATCGTCCCAGTGGGATTGTATTATATAGTCCCACAATGAAGGATATTGTCCTTTGATTTGAATATTCCCACCCATCGTCTCTACCATTGATTCTCATGGTTTTTATAGTGAATCTTTATTCATCCTCATTAGAGGGATCCGAATGCTCGAATTTTAGGTGGATATTTTGAGGATATGGTCGACATAGATTGGTGGTATTTGGGGGATAGGTTTGGTTTGGATTTCCCACTAATACTATTTTTCAATGATTTCATTAGGTAATAGGGGATGCACACTCTAGATAAGGTCTCTATATTTAATAAGAAATATTTTATTTGGTTCTCTCGTCCAGGGATTATTTTGCACATTCCTTTTCCCAAAGATCCAGATCATTGTGTAAGTGACTGTCAACCACTTCCTATGGACAATGGGGGTTCACTTTGGCTGATATACACCATATTCGGTGGTGTTGTAAAATCTTTTATGTTTCCCCTCACCTTTCAAAGACATTCATTTCTCTTGTCTAATAGTGATGTTATTGTCTCTTTCTTATAGGAGGATGATCAAAATATTCTCTTCAAAGATGCCATTATGGATCTATTGCGCATTGAAGACATCCTCTCCAAACCCTTACCATCGTAAATCCTAGTATGAGCTGGGGGTTAGTATCTTGGTAGAATAATATCTTATTCACCTATCCTACTATATTTTTCTTGGAATTCCTTTTACAAGGTCACCCACTACCATCTTCTAGGAGTAATAACTCTTAAGATAAGGTAACTAAACCCATGATTGGTTTAGTACCTCAGGCTTTGGAGGGTAATGATCTTTTTATATTGAATCATGATGATTTATATTTTGTTTTGGGGGCCTATCGGTATTTTTCCCTTACTCATCTGCCTCCTATGTCCATTTCTCCTTCTTAGGTGTTGGTTCATCTCCCCAAATCTACACCCATAGCAAAATAATAGTGGTTTTTAGGTAGAGGATGGAGATCCGATCCTCAGATGGATTTTCTCTTTTCTCATATATCCCTTTATCCATTTCATGAAAAACCCCCTCTATATGGTAATCCATTTGTTCTACCCCGGTCGTCTCCCTCAGGTCCCAATCCAAGAGATCACGCCTTTCTAGTTTCTCACCTATCCCTCTATCTAATGATTTTGATGAATTATCTGATCATATATGGGTTTCTTTTCTAGTTGAATGATCATGTTCATGTAATCAGTTCTTTATCATTATCCCCAGGTGGTGTCTGAACTATATATGGATCCAATAATGAGTTTTCACTTCTTAAAACCTAGATTGGGGTCTCATCAACATCAGGATGTATTGACAAATACCCTCTAATATATTTATTTCCCTCATTATTTGGAATTATAGTGTAGTAAGTTCTTAGGTAAATACTGGTCTCATCTCCAATGAGTTTCATAATAATCAAATCCCTCTGGTGGTGGTTCTAGAACTAAAATAAGACACCACTTAGATCTTAGATTTTTTATATGATGTATATTTGGTGCTACATGCATAAAACAACATCAAATTATTATATATGTATTTTTTTAGAGAAACTCAATTACAGGGGAAACGTATGAAGTATTCGACTAACATATCACCACAAAGAGATGTTACAAAACAATTTAATTCTTAATTTCCTTTGTGTATTCTACGTTTAAAGCATCAGGTATTGAATATTTATGGTATGATCCTGGTTACTTCAACCCTAGGTATTCAGCTTGGATAATTGGAGGTAACATCACTATTATCATGGAAACATTTTTTAATAAATGTGGAGTATACACAAAGAAATCCAGGAAAGCTTTATCATCCTTTGTGTCATGTACTAAGATTATGGACATGTGTTTTATAGGAGATAAAAATATTTTGCGCAATAATAATAAAATGATAAATTATACTTGGTGTCATCTAGACCACTTCTTCCCTATTCTGTACACCTAATCCTCCTACTTTAATGTTGATGTTTTCTATATATTTTAGACCCTCTGTAGTCATTCCCTACTCTTCATAATTCTAGTGTGTACAGGTGATGGTGGTTTATTTTATTTTCTTTTTTAAACACTGTTATTATGATGTAAACTATTAACAAGGTGGTGTGAATTCTATAACAAGACAATTAAAAAAGGATCATAGGTTATCATTCAAAAAAACATTGGAACATGAAGGGGGATTCAAAAATAGGTAATAATAACCAACCCTCTCACATATATAAACTATACTCTATAAAAGAGGATATTGAGAAATTTTACTTCATGGTTAAAGACGGATAGGCTGAAAACATTGTCGAGGTTCTTATTCACAAAAATAATCATCTTGTAAAGATTCTCCTTGAGCTAGATAGGGTAGCTCGAGAATAGTCTTGGGATCCATGGATAAAATTATGGGTATAACCACTTATTTCTAAACAATAACAAAGGAGAAGAAGCAGTTCCGTAGGCCAAATATCGTTATAAAGGATGGTTCCTTCACAAATAACCCCTAGGTGGTGGGATGTATAGTTGGGGAAAAATTTAAATATTCATTTATAGACACATAACCATGTATGTAGGATGTTTATACTAGGGAAAATGATGATATATACAATAATATATGTTGATTAGTAACTGATCATAACAGTTATTTCATTGAAATCATTCTTCAGTAGAGGAAAATATAATAAGTTTCCAATTCCCTCAATACTGAGAAATCTCCCAACACTAATGGTATCCTAGGGTCCTTCTATGTGGCTTTGTAGGACCTTGTTAAATGTCATATTACGGAGGCTATTTGTGAATTATTATATAGAAGATTCATTCCTGAATTGGATTTTGCAACCACCCACGTTCTCATTACAAAAGTGAATGACCCCTCATCCCTAAGGCATTATAGACCCCTTTTATTGTGTAACTTCCACTATAATTTTATTGTTAGCATTATTAGTAGCGGAATTTTAGTGCACATAAATAATTGATTCTCTTTGCAGAATCATGAATTCATCAAGGTTCGATTCATTAAGTGTTCTATAAGAATAGATCGAGAAATTAGTAGACACATAAACAAGAAGATGATGGGTTCTAACATAGCTATCAAAGTCTACAAGGATAAATATATGACTGGATGGTGTGTAACATTATTCTCAACATGATGGATTTTATGTGATTTTTTTACAGGTTATTGATTAATTATTCATATTTTATAGCTCCCCTGGTTTCAATATTACATTTATTGGGAGGGGATATGGATTCATTAAGTAGATCATGGGGATGAGGCAGCGTTACTTTTTGTTTCCTACTGTGTTTATTCATGTCCAATATGCCCTTAGTAGAATCCTTTCTAACATGTCTCCAGGATGGAAGTATTCTCCAATTTTTTATTCATTAATTTATTTAATGGATTTTCCCACCTAATCTTTATGGATTACATGGTGCTTTTTTATGGAGGTTTCAAATCTATATGAGGATTCAATAATGTCATAGAAGATTTTTGAAAATGGAGTAGCTAGTTCATCAATAATGAGAAGAGTAGTGTTTTAATGTTGAAATCATGTATGGAGTTTATGTTGAAATTATTGAGAAAAACATGGGAATTCACATATGATTCTTCTATATGGATTACATGGGATCCTATATCTCTTTTGGTAGGTTATGCATTCAATATTTCAGGATAGTGGTTGACAGAATCTCTAATCACATTAACAAATAGAAGAATTATTTTCTATATTTTGGGGGAATAATCACCCTATTAAATTACATCCTCACCTTAATCTCCAAGCTTGTATTTTCACAATTTAAGGTAACAATGATAGTTCTAAGAGAAATTAAAAATCTAATTTTTTCCTTCATCTAGGATGCCCTATAACACCCTAAGATTTCAAAATATAATCATCAATTTTTATTGCATGTATAAAATAAAACAATAAGTGTATATGGTTTATAAAATATATATGTATTAGAATATATTTGTTTTTAAATAAATTAAATCTCTATGATATCTTGCAATGCATGAAACATCGTGTTTGAACGAAACACGATACTCTATTAAAATATTATTTTTTAAATATTACCATTATAACCTAGATGATAAGGTATAGGGTATGAATAATAGTAACTAGATTATTAAATTGTTATGCTTTAAACATTTAAAAAATAAATAAAATTGATATATACTTATTATATGTAAAAATAGAACCATTTGAAAGAAAAAAAATGTTTTTGAAAAAAAAAACTATACTTTTTCTAAAAGGTGGTTTAGTCATGCTTCGCGCACATAAATTATAATTAATATTTACCACTTATATAAATTAAATTTGAAAAATTAAACTTGATTTTTTACATCACCATATAAAAATAATCTTTGGGAGTATTTTTAGGTATTTTCTTAAAAGTTTTATTTTTTTGATGAATAGTGATAAATAATGAATTTTAAATGAAAATTGACATGAGTTTAAAATATTTAAAAAAATAAATTATATTTTAAATCATTTTTAAAGTAAAATTAGTTCAATAATATTTTTATAAATCCAATTTAGGTCATTCTAATCATTTTTATACTTAATTTTGATATAAAACCTTATTATACTTTTGTATATTTTCTCTTTGAAAACTCGTTTTCTCATAGCGTCTGCAAAATTAATTTAAATAAAACTTTTACACTTCTATGAATGGTATTTAGAATACATTATTCCACATATGGAATAATAATAATTTATATAATCTAATAAGGTCAAATTAATTTTTTACCATAATGAATCGTGATAATAGTAGGAATTCATTTATTTGGTTATAGTAATAATGGGTTTTATGGGGGATAAACCAAAAATATATGGTACAAATGTCCTAAAAACTATATAAATGTATTTTGTTGAAATATTTAGACCCTATCATGACTAATGTTTTATAATAGTCTATTTTTTACACTTTCTAAATTTTAAAAATGTGGGTACACCTTTTTTATTTCAAAAATTACAAGTGTACCACTCACCTCGCTTAAAAAAGGTCACCCCCTATCCTCTATTATTCGCATAATAAAATAATTTTAGATCCGAAACTAAATGTATAAGTAACTTTATGACTTATATACCCTCATCCTATAATACTTTTTTTGTCATAAATCTATACTAGTAATATATTAGGTATAATCCTAAAGATTTTGTCTGATAAGAGGTGAAATTCCTAACAATATGTTTTTGTTTTATTTCTTATTTCACCTCCTTTAATTCTTATTAATTTATTATTATATAATAAAACTATTATCTCTAATACCTTGAAATTTTAATATTTTAATTTCATTACCTATATTCAACTTCTCCTCCCTCAAATGTGAAATGGTAACATTGCTTGTGTGTACGAAATACTACCCCCTCACAAACGGATGTGACACTTTTTTCATCAAAACCTCTAACAATTGAGTATAATAATCGATATAAATTATATATCTATATATATATATAATATTTATAACATAATTATACCTCTAGAGACAATATATAATATAAACCTTTTTACATTACATTTCATAGGAGATACGATAACGTTGCTCATGTGTACGAGAGACTACCGCCTCTTGAAGCGATGCGATTTTTTTCAATAACACTTTAAATGGATGTCAATAAAGATAATTTTAATTAATATATGTGATATAAATTAAATAATTATTATATTAATGACATAATCATCATTATAAAAATATAATATATTATTTTCATTATTACATTGAAAAATGATAACATCGTTTGTGTATGTGTAGACTACCACCTCCACAAAGTGATGCGAATCTATTTTCATCACCCCATAACATAAATAATATCTATATAATAATATTTAAAGTAATAATATTGTATACATTATATTATTATAATTATATAATGTTAAAATATTACTTAGATTTTTTCTATAAAGATTATTGAAAAATTGAAATGTTACTCATACATATGTACATCCAACCATATCCATGATTATAACATAGTTCATTTTTCAGAATCATATTTCATTACTGGGTTTAAAAGTATAATTGATGTATAAATATTAAAATTATATTATTAATATTATTATTATTTATATTTTTAAATAATTAGCTCTTTTATTGTGGTCAACCTACCGATGTCATTTTTAAAACAAAATCAAAATATCGTCGAAACATTTGATGTAAATTTCATTATTTAAATAATCATATATAACATGGTTATAACTGAAATAACTATAATTATAAGTATAAATAAGTTATTGATAAATTAAATAATTATAATAAGTTTATTATTTAGGAATATAAAGAACGTATATGATGAGTTAGACTCAAGGTAAGGGTTTCTTGTCTCACTTTTACTTCTTTGATACATATGCCATATTGACAGATTATTTATTGTGTTAGGTGTATATAATACCATTTTTTATACCATATCATGAATTAATTTATCTTCATTGGATTTAATATTTCATTTAAATCTATTTTTTCATGGGGATTATGATAAATAAGTTATTAAAGAGTAAAAGCCGTATTTTACAAATTCATCATTATTTGTGATTATTTTTGTTTAAGTCTGCCTTGGGGGAATTATTTGATATTTCTATCTCAAAATTAATATATTTCCATATAATATATTTATTAATGAACTATTTAATGTAATAGTAACATTTTCTCTCTTTTAGACACTTAGAATTATCAATAAATGTTTTTAAGAGAATTTGAATTTATTTCTCTCTTCGATCAAAAATATATTTTCTACCAAAACAATGATTTCTAAAAAATAATTCAAATTTATTATGTTATATAATTTATTTTTTAAAAACATTTTTATCCATGTTTAAATTTTTAAAAAATTATTTAAAATGTATCTTCTTGTATTTTTATGAACATGTCACTTTTTCTATCCTTTTTACATTGTAAGAGGAATGTTCTTTTTAAATTACCTGACATGTATGGAATTACCAGAAATATTGATTTCCATTTATTTGAAGCTACCATTGAAAGTGTATAATGTTATTTTTAAAGAAATTCTTTTCTTAATATTATGAAAATTCTTAGTTTTTTAAAATTTAATTTCCAAGAAAAATATTTTTACAATAGTTTATGAATTTTCTAGTTTTAACTTACATGGTGATTTTCAAATAATGATTATTTTTCTCAAGGAATGTTCCAAGTTATATTTTAAAATCATTTTATATATAATAATACAACCTTTTATATTAATTATTCTTTAATAGGGATATAATCCCATGATACTATCCTTTTTATTTATCTAGATGGTTTATAATCTGTTTTACTAGGGATGTACTGTGTCGACACCATTCATTTTACTCTGGATGGTTTATGATTATGTTTATTGTTTAGGATTGTTTTTCAAATTTCATAAGTTATTTTTTCCATATTAATTTTTTATGTTGAATTCATTTTACCCAGTTCATATGAGGAATGCATTAGACTTAGAACGTGGCAGTTGGGCCCACAATAGCTCTTCAATGCATTAGTATGTCTCATGAGACAAACTAGATTGGGTTTCTGCTGAGTTCATACCCATTTAAATTTTTTTCTTAATAAATTGAAGGTATTATATTCCTTGGAACAAGGCCTCGATTTTATGTTTTTGATTTCCATCATTATGCATTTCATTATTATGAATTCACTTATCTATATTCCATGTGATTATTAAATTATTTTGAGTTATTATGGTAAAATTTTCTAATCATTTAATTATTTATATGTAATTAGTTGATTATCATTTATTCTTTATATATTATGCACAATTAATTTATTAAATGTAATGTGTTTTAGTTATTTACCTTTTCATATTGAGTATTCATTATTTTTTCATTGATTCTGCTTTATAATTACCCTTATTGAGCATCTAAGCTCACCCCATATTATGTTTTATTTTCCCTAGGATATATGAAAGTTTTTAATGATTGATATTCCAGTATGAACTATGTTAAATAATGGTATTATCAAAAAATTTATTTTTGTATTTTGTTTTTTAAAATTTAATGTGAATTTTAAATTTGTATCTAATTTACCAATACTACTAAACTATTTATCCCATCAGGATAGGATTCATTGTATTTAATACCAATTTAATATAGTAGACACTAGCTCTAAGCTACTGGGGTTGGGATCTCTATAGTTAGTATCTAAGGAATTTTGGTAGAAACATTTAGAACTATATTTGGGATAACATAGATTACGGAAGATAAACCTATGATAGAATTTGAGAATATGTATAAAATAAAATCATAATGTTTTGTTAAGATATATATTATATTGGTTTTCCTAGTAAATATATCTCTGTCTAGATTTTACAAGTGAATGTGGTTCTAGAATAGATGTACTTATGTGTAATAAATTTAAAAATGGAACATTAGGGATGAACCGATCGTCACCCGGTGCATGAAAATGGCCCTTACTGTGTTCCTAGTTTGAAACTCTTGGTAGATATTATTAGGATAAATCAAATTTTAATTAAAAATAATTATGGAGAAAAATAAAATAATTACATCCTCAAATAAAACATGTTTTTTATTATGAGATTATATCCATTAATTTTTATATTTATATAAACTGTTTCACTAGATTTGTTACCATACATTATTTTTCATAATGGAATCATCTAATATAGCATATGTAATTGTTTCTAAATGGTGCATATTAAAAGGAATGGGAACCATAATAATTTACATACTCTATGTAGGGATTTCGATCATGAAAAGGATAATGAATCGAGAGTTGGAGCTTCAACAAGAACTGATCAAATTATAACCATATTAGGGCATCTGAAATAGGTTATAAGTAATAAAAATACTCGTATAGAGCATATTTATGATCCACTACATGGTGTAAAAATGATTAGCCACTTCATGCATTAGCAACATCCATCATTCAATGGGACTACAAATCCATTTTTATCTGAGCGATGGATAAGTTCCTTAGAGAAGATATTTCACACTCTTGGAAGTAGTTAAAGGAAAAAAGTTATCATTGTAGTGTATCATATATCAAGAGATAAGGATGAATTTTTTTCATTGATTCAAAACACTAAGTATGAAAAAGATATAGAAAACATGAATAGAATTATTTCAAGGTAGTCTTCAAAAATAAATATTTTCCTCATGAGAAAAGAGGAGATGTGGGAAGATAGTTATTATGTCTAAGACATAACGAAGGGGAACATTTTCCATATAAAGTATTCTTTATAAGGATATAAAGGAATGTTTTGTAATAAATACATAATCTAAAGAGCAATATTAAACTTTTGTTTAATAGGCTTAATCCAACACTCTATAGGGAATTAGTCTCCCAAAATATCTCAACATATAAGGATATAGTATTATGTTATATTGAGATAGAGAGATAATTATCCAATTCTTATAACCTTGAAGGGAAAGTGTGATAAGAATAGGATATATGAGAAAAATATACATAAAGGGAAGAAACAAAAAAATATTTTCCAACATGTGATATTTGTGGAAGGAAACACCATGGTACATGTGTAAATGGAAAATGATTTTGCTTCAAGTGTAGAGAAAATGGACACAATGCTCATAATTTTAAGGTAAATAAATAATCTTAAAATGTATAATATTTAATCTATAAGGATATAGACAACTATGTTAGTGAATGTCCTGGGAACTAAGGTAATATACCTGAGAAGACGTTGAGGGATAAAGGTCAAACTTATGCTATTGATAAATCCAAAGTGGAATGATTATTGTGAATGTGTGTTTGGATCCAAAAAATATGTTGTAATACTACATTATTAATGAAATTATCAAGATAAGAATAATTAAATGTATATGGATTTCACTGTAGTACCATTTCTTAAAATATTTAAGAGCATGTGTTGAATAGAACAAATAACCATGAAAATTGATTCAGTGACAATTTGAACCTCTTGGAAAACACATGATTGAGGGTGGGTAATAATAAATATGCACCCCAAAGGTTGAGATAATAATGAGAAAGAGTTTTTTATGAATGGATTGCTAACCTTTATGTTTAATATAATATTTTATATTGAGGAAATTATAAGATATTACAATTTGGTATCATTATAGGAATTATATTAATATAGTTTTTGAAAATGAAAAACCCATGCATTGGGTTGAAACCCATCACATCCGGCAAGGTCATGGGGCTTAAAACCCCATCCGAATCAAGATTACGGTTTTATACCTACCATTGACCTATGTGATGTTGTCTTTAATATGTCATTTTTTAGTTAAATTATTTGATAGATAAATATTAAACATGAACTGGCAGTGTTACTATTGATGTTTAGAGATTAATGCATTATACTTGATAATATGTGATAAATATATTGGTATTGTAAAATATTTATAAACATAGGGAAATACATTTCACTCATTTACGGATCTGATCATCCATTAAAATTAAATTTTAGGGATATAGGGATAAAAAATTCATCATGCATATTCATTTCTTATAGTAAGAAATGAAGTGGAAATTGATCAAAGTACAACCAAAATATAATTTTTTTACTATGAAATAGAGATATATCCCATAAATATATTTTCATATATTTTAAATCTAGATGGTAAAGTAATTAATCATATCTCTGAAATTTATATTCAAAAATAATGGTAGTACAATATCTTCATTTATAATAAACCAATGTTCTTTTATATAATCATTGATTTATGGTTTTTAGGTCATTAGGCTTCCATCTATAATTCAATTTCTTGAGATTAATGAATTATATTTGTCTCTATAACTATTTATGATTTTCTTCCATGTACGTATCTCCAATAATCACCTATGTTCCCATAATTAAAAACATAGTTATCTGTTATTCCATTTGACCTTCCTATTTACCGTATATCTTATCCAGAAGATGTTTTACAAACCCTTAAACAATGTGAGATTTCAATAAGGGAATATTCAACCGACAAACCCTTGATTTGAGATCAAGATTAAATATTGAGGATGCAATTTATTTAAGGGTGTTAAAATGTAACACCATGAGATTTTATAATATGAAAATCATATTCAATAACATCTATAATAAAAAATACCACGTGTATAAGGGGATATAACATAGCATGACTTTGTGATATATATTTTTTAAATAAATTAAATCTTTTTTATATATTTCAGTGCATGAAACACATGGTTTGAATGAAATATAACACTCGATTAAAATATTTTTTTTAAAAAAATACCATTATAACATTGTGGCAAATTAGAGGGAATAAATAGTACTAACTAATTTATGAAAATTATACTGTTTAAAAATTTATAAAATAACTGAAATAAATAAAATAGATATATATTAATTATATATAAAATTATAACCATTTGAATGAAAAAATAAATGTTTTCTAAAAAATATTGTTTTTCTAAAAGGTGGTTTAGTCTTGCTTACATAATTTGAAATTATTTTTTAACAATTTTATAAATTTTTTTGGAAAAAATAAAATTATTTTTTTAAATAATAATAAAATATTATCTTAGAGTATTGTTATTTTATTTTTTGGAAAAGTTTTATTTTTTGATTAATATAGAAAAATACTAAATTTTAATAGATACATATTTTTTACTATATTATATTTAATGTTATAATTAATATTAAATTGGGTTTAAATTAGAATTAGTTTAATTATATATCTATTAATATAATTTTGTTTAATAGAATCATTTTAATATTGAATTTTGATATAAATGCTTTGTAGAATTTTTTCTATTTTCACTTTGAAACCCGCTTTATCATCGCATCTGCAGGATTAATTTTTAAATAAAATTTACCACTTATGTGAATAGAATTTGGAAAAACTGATTATATATTTGGAATAAGAATAATTTAAATTATCTAATTTACTAATCCTTAATTTTTTTTACATATTTTATAATTAATATATTAAACATTAATTACTACGGTTAAGGTAATAATAAGTTTATTGAGGGGTTAAACTAAAAATATAAGGTTAAAAATGAATTAAAAATGTACCCAAAATATATTTTATGGAAATATTTTGATCTTATAATGTATAATTTTATATAATAATCAATTATTTTACCCTTTTTCATGTGAAAAACATAGGGACACATTTTTTCCAAAATTACTAGTGTGTCACTCATCTCATTTATAAAAGGCCACCTTCTAACTTCTCTTATTCACACATTTAAACCCTTTTGTTTTGACTAATAACTATCTAGATAAATTAGAAAATTAAATTAGTTCATCTTATAATCAATGTATTGTTCAGAAATCCATTCTAGGGATACTTTAAGTGTAATCTTAAAGAGTTTTTCTGAGGAGAGGTAAAATTCATAACTATGTGTTTTAGTTTTATTTATTATTTCACCTCATGAAAATCATATTAATTTATTCTTATATAACAAAAAAATATTTCCCATATAATGGGGTATTTTTATTTTATGGTAACTAACTATATCAATTTCCTCTTAACTCAAACATGAAATGATAACGTCACTCGTGGGTACGACAGACTACTATCCCACGAACCAATGTGACGCATTTTCCATCAACACCTCTTACGATTTGGTATGATAGTCAACAAAAAGTAAATATATAATATTTATAATATAATTATACCTATAAAGTCTCTATATCATTTATAAATTTTTACATTCCATTCAATAGGGGATACGATAATGTCGCTCTTGTGTACGGTGAACTACCGCCTCAGAAAGTGATATAATTTGTTTTTCCCTAATGCTTTACATGAAAGGTAATAAGGATAATGTTAATGAATATATGTGATATAAATGAAATAATTATTATATTTATGGAATATTTATCATTATTAAATGATAATATATCATTTTTTTTCTTATGTTTAAAAATGACAGCGTCGTTCGTGTTTGTGTGGACTACCGCCTTCACAAATTTATGTGAATATGTTTTTGTTACCCCACCACATGAATGATATATATATAAGTATATTTAAGAAAATAATATAGTGTATGAAATATTATTATAATTAATTAATGATAAAATATTACTTAACTTATTTTATAATGATCATTGAATAATGGAAATGTTTCTCTTATGTTTGTACGACCTACAGTCTCCGTGATTGTAACACCTTTAATTTTTCATAACCATTTTTCATGTTTTGTTTTAAAAGTATAATTTATGTATAAATATTTTAATTATTTCATATTATTATTATTTAGATGTTAAAAAAAATGATCTATTAGACCATAGTCAACCAACCAAATTATTTTTTGTGACATAAACCAAATATCATTGAAATAATTGCTATAAAATTAATTGATTAATTAATCATATATATCATGATAACAATTAAAATAAAAGGAATAATAATATTTAAAAAATTTCTTAAGTAATGTTAATAATTAAAATAAATTTATTATTTAGGATTGTAAAGAACATACGTGATGATTCAGACTCAGGGTAAGGGTGTCTCATCTCACTATTACTTTCGTGATTCACACTCCATATTCACTGTATATTTATTTTATGTAGTGCATATACTGATATTTTTTGTGTTATATCTTGAATTTATTTAAATTCATGTTATTTAATGTTTCATTATAAATTATTTCTTTCATGGTGCTTACTATACAAAAGTTACCAATGTGGTATGGGTTTATATCACAATCTCACCATTATTTGGGATTATATTTTTTTTAAACTACCTTAGAGTGAATTATTTGATATTTATATGATAAAATAAATATGTTTTTTCTAATATTGTTTTTAATTAACTCCTCCAATTAATAGTATCATTTTCCTTATATTTGTTACTTAAACTGATTGAAAAAATGTTTTTAATAAAATCTGACATTATTTATCTCTTGGGTCAAAAATCATTTTTCTTCCAAAACAATGTTTTATAAAAATATTAACTTTATAAAAACAATTTATAAAAAATATATTTAAACGTTTTTTAATTTTTACAATACCTTTTTAATGGAATCTACTAATATTTTTCTAACCAAGGCACTTTTCTATACTTTCTATAGTGAATAAATAATGTTATTTTTTACTTTTAAAATATGTATAGAATTACTTGTTGTCAAGACCATCATTTCTTTAAAACATACATTAAAATATTAGAAGTTTATTTTAATATAAATTTTTTTCCTAATATTACAAAATTTTCTAGTTTTTAAGGTGATTTTAAAAAATGAATATTGATAATATTTTATGAATTTCCTAGTTTTAAACTAAATAGATGATTTTCATAGAATGGCTATTTTCCTCATGGAATTTTAAAAGTGATATCTAAAAATAATTTTCAATATATGAATACATCCTTGATGTTACTTGAGATTTTTTGGGGATAAAATCCAATGATACCATCCTTATTATTTCTCGGGTTGGTTTCTGATCAGTTTGACTAGGGATGTACTATGTTGACACCATTCATTTTACTTTGGATGGTTTATGATTATGTTTATTTATTAGTGTAATTTTTATCATTTCATATGTTAGTTTTTCAATATGAATGGTTTGATATATTATGTTTCACCCCTTTCATATTAAGAATATATTGTACATAGTAAGTGACGGGCGAGCCCACTATAACCCCTCTATGCATTGGTACATCTCATGAGACAAACTCACTTGTATTTTGGATGAGGCCTTAGCTATTTATATAAATGTCATGGAACAAGTAGTTGATGTTACTAGATTTCTTGTCATAAGTTCTCCATAATATTTTTTAGATTTCCATCATTATGAATATATATATTTATATTCCATATTATTATTTAATTAGTTATATAATTTATGGTTAGGTTTTATGCCAATGTGATTATTTATATGTAATTATTTTATCAATTTCTATTCCTACCATATTATGCTCAAGGTATTGACTAAATGGAATGTGTTTCAATTATTTTTATTTCCATGTTGATTATTCCTTATTTATTAATATATTGCAATATATGCTTACCCTTACTGAAGGTATTTGATCAATTTTTTATTCCTACCATATTATGCTCAAGGTATTTGATCAATTTTTATTCCTATAGTTTATGAAAAATTATTCATGAAAATGTCCCTATATTTATATTCAATTCATGTTGGATCATTGGATGTGGAGATATCAATTTCTAGAACCACAACTAGTGAGAGATATACATAGATTCATGGGGTTCCCAAATATAGATTTAACTTTTAGTCAAGAAAATAATCATCCATCCTATATTCATGCCATATTGAACCAAAATCAATTCCTACTCTTTCATAACATCATAATGACATATTAATAGGACTCATGTGTATTCATAGGATTCTCATCATGAATATTCTCTACTAAGGAGAATTTCGATGTGTTTTATGCAAAATAGGAGCAAGATGGTGTAGACGGTATCCTATAGTTCCACATATCCCTATGGAGTATAATTTAATATTATGGATAATATGTATCCATGAAATATCCTTGGATGAGTATGTCACACATAAAAGGATAAAAATTTATTCTAAGGGTTTCTATTATTGGAATCTTGGTTATAAATCATCCTCTCATTTATTAATTAAAGGTTAGTGGGCTACTACATTGGGTCATTTATTTGGTTATTTCACCAGGCTAGTGTATCAGGATCTTTCAAGTGGATATTTCCTCAAAATATGGTTCAAAAGTGTGGGAACCATAGAAAATTGAAATAATATCCATTTTGATTCTATTATCAACTTTTTATTAGGGAATTTGGGAGGTAAGGAACAAGGTCACTTGGGAAGTCTTCCCCATATCAAGGCATGATCTGGTTGTTAGGGATAAATTTTAATGGAAAATATGGATTTTTTTCTAAAAAGGTGGGATATTTCACCTCTTTTTGGAGGATTATTTATAGAAGGATCTCCTCTACATTCATAGAGTTACTATTTTCTCAGGGTTTCTAGATCTCCTTGTATCCTCCTAACAGCAGTCTCAAGCTCAACATTTACAGGTTCTATAACCAATTTTGTTTATGGATGGTGGTATTTTTTGTGTCCACAATAGATTAGTTTTCATTGATTTAAAGGAATTATATGGGCGAGGAGACCCTCTCTTTGAAAAATTGAATTCTAAGATCAATGGACTTGTGTTATGACACTCTAACTATGTGTTGGTATTTATTTAAATTAACACTTTTTTATCCATAAATTCCTCTAAGGACAAATCTACACCTGTTGGTCCATTGCATACCATATTCATAGATTCAATACCTTAATTAAAAATTTTGTAGAAAAACTTCACACATGGAATGAAGGAAATAATTCTAGTCATTTTCATTCTTCGAGGGATAATATAAATGGTACCTTTAGTTCTTTTATTATTATATCTCTAGACTCTAGTAGTGTTGATCTTGTTTGAGGGTATACCCTTAAGTTACAATAATTTATACCCCCTTGAACCATCATGTTTTATTTTCTATTTAATGAAAATTATAATTTTTGGTAGTGAATTATGGTTGATTTCATCAATTAAGCTAGGAATAAGGTAAGGTTGTTCATATAAACTTCTCTTTGTTGATACATGTTGTAATATTATGCTTTAATTTCTTATTGTTATAGTGAATATGATTCTATATATTTTTTTATATAATCAATGATTTTTTTCATGTGATATATATAACCATATGATTTTGAAACATCTGTTGGATTTTGATTAAACATTTACAAAAGTTGTAAGGTGTTTTTGTGACTCAATTATATTTCATAGGACATATTCACTCATATATTTCTATTTTATTTTAAGGTTGATCTATTCTAACCTTATAATCTTATTATGTATTCCAAATTATATAGGGAATTAATGTTTCACACAAAATTATTCTTATTTCATGATTTAAATATTTAATTAAAATTCAGTATTGTTAACAATAGTTTCCAAAAAATTTAATGGATTTTTCTTCCATGTCAATATTTTTTCATCCCACAAATGTTGTCCATTCCAAATTGGAATATAATTTTGTTATCCCCAAAATCATTTTATTATAATTATCTCATTTTAAATAAAATTTATATTTAGCCTTTTCAATGATGTGGGATTTCAATAATGTTTTTTTTGAAATGATCAAAAGGTTTTTCCGACCATTAAAATAAAAAGTAATATCATCCACTCAAAATTTTATTTAGATAACTTTTATTTCTTTACATAGGTTCAATTATTAAATATTCATTTTTTAATGTAAAAAATGAATGTATTTTCAATTCCCTTTATGAAAACATTTTATCTTTTTCAATTCTATTTTATTTAAGATTATTTTTAAGGTAATAGTTTTTAAAGTATTTTAAATTACCTTTTTGAAAACATTTTATCATTTTCAATTATCCATTAATAAATTAATATTTTGAAAATATATTTTTTCAATTAATTTTCACATCCCTTTATGAAAACTTTATATCTTTCTAATGTCTCCATTATTAAAAATTCTATTTAAAAGTAAATTATTTTGAAGAATTTCTGCTTCACCCATTTGATAATATTTTTTTCTTTTCAAGTATGATTAATTCAGAACTATTTATTTTACGGTTTTCGAAAATTCTTCTATTTTCCCTTAGATTTTTTTAATTATAATTTATACTTTAATGTTTTAAAATGTCTTGTGAAATTTTTTTTATTTTCAAATATATTTACCCTCTATGTTTTATTGTTCATGAGGTAATCTTTGGATCTATTTATCAATTTTAATATGTCAGGATTTATTTTTTGAAAATGAGATTTATGATATCTTAAAATTTATTAAGTTCATCATATGTGATGTTTTTGAATAGTTTAAGAAACAAATTCTTTTTTTCCATGGGTTTTATAGATGATTATTTTGAAATATCAAGAAATACATTTTCTTTCTCTGGGTTATTTTAGGGTGTGATAATTGTTTTTAGGTGTTCTGTAAATATATGGATAAATAGAAAAGTGATATATATATATATATTATGTATTTGGTAAATTATTATATATCATAAGATATAAATTTTATGAGGATATTTTAGTGAGTGTCTCATCTCTCAAAAGGTTAGTGTGATTGGATTATGCTCTATTAATAATTTTACACATGAGAAGGTTAGTGACTCACTAGGTTCACAAAGTGTGAGGTTGATGGCATTAATATCTAATAAAAACTTTATTAGTGAACAAGTTAGAAATTCTCTAGGTTCATAAAGGGTGAGTGTGATGGAATTAAGGTCTAATCAAAATTTTACGAGTGAATAGGTCAGAAAGTATTTGGGTTTAAAATGGTTAAGTGTGATGACATTAACTCCTACTGAATATTTTATTTTTAAATAGGTTAGAGAGTAGTTTGGTTAAAAAAGACTAAGTCGGATTGTGTTTATATCTACTGCCAATTTCTTGAGTGAACAGGTTGGTGGGTATCTAGGTTCAAAAAGATAATAAATCCTATGTTTATGATTATTCCACTTTCTTTCATATTTTCCATGGCCTATGTTATGTTCTTCATGATTTATTTTCTCATGTCATGGTAAAAGTGATATAATTTGAGTTTCTATGTCTATTTCTAGTTTTATGGTTAACAATTACTGTTTTTATTCTTTTAAATCAGATTTTTTTTCTTTATTCACTCTTTTCCACACATTTATAATCTAATTATTATGGTCTTCACTATGATATACGTTATTAAGAGTTCAATCCCACCCCTTTCTTATATTTTCATTAGATAGGTAATGAATATAACTATATCATGTGATATATATAGGATAAGGTCTTGAGGAGTAAGATTGTGGAGAAATATTGGGAACTATTGTAAAAAAGTGTGTTTTTGTAGATAATATCCAATACACTAAACCTTTTGGTGTTTGGGATGTGAAACTATTAATGATATATATTATTTAAGTTGTCAGATTTATGTATTATTTATTTCATGATTAGATTGAGTTTTTGTACACTTAAATCAAATTTTATCCACTCTTGTACATAGAAATATTTGATTAAATTGAATTGGGTTTGTGAATCAAAATAATAGAATATACATGATAATTCAAGACATTGTTGAATCTATGTTAACTTATTATAAAGAATTTATATTTATATCTAGGTAGAAGTAATATCTTTATCATAATTTTTAATAACTACAATTAAATGAAATATTTTACCAAGAGTGTAAGAGTTTAAGTGTGGGTAGTGATGTGAGGTGAAAATTTGAAGATAAAAATTGTCTGTTGATCATTGAAAATTACCCCTCAAATAATACAATTCCTAGTTAAATTTATACTTTTTATGAATTTTGGATAAATATAAAAATTCACTATAAATTATCTTTAACACTAGTCTCTAATGATTTATTTCATTATTGAATTCAATAGAGAAGGGAAATTTTTATTTTTATTTGAAAATAAATTTCTTAATTCAATCAAGACTTACTTTACAAATGGATTCAAATTTTGATATTTAATTTTACTATTCATTATGTAAAATTTATAAATTTATTTAAAATTTAAATAGATTTTGATTTTAGATTGTGATATTTAAAATTGTGAATTTTCAATCTGAAATTTTAGAGTATTATTTAGAATAGTTCAATGAAAATTAATTATATTCATCAAAATATGATTATAATTAGTTGATTTTTATTTTAAATTAAGTTTTAATTGATATTGGATTTAAATTTTTTAAACTAATTAAAATTAAAATTTTAATTTTATTATTATTTCTATGATTAATTGTGAAAAATTTATGCACTAAAAAAATGTTGGGTTTTGTATAAGAAAAAATGTTTTATCATGTTAGTATCAACCTATTACCATAAATATTCACCTATTATGGGATATTATTTTTTTGTTTTCATAATATTAGAAAAAAAAATTCTTCTATTGAGACTTTCTACCATTGGTCTGCTATTGGTACCCAATTCTATGACTACCATAAGTTTGTTTCTAGTTCCCTATTCTACTATAAGTACCATCCCTATTACCACTACGAAGACGCCAATATGATACTGCAATTTTTGCTACCACCACCTAGTTCTACCATGAATAAATTCATCTACTTCCATACATCAATCTTTTATGGTACTAGTCTGATACAATCCATGTTACCAGCCCTCTACTATCACAAAACATTTCTAATAGTACCATAACCACTCTTGCTTCAGTTTCCCATCTGATACTGCTCCTTTTATTATCGGTACCCTAAGATACTATTTTTTTTTTCTTCCACTAGTCCATGTTATATTCCTTAATACTTTTCTCAATCGAAGGTATTTGAGAATTGAGCTTTATTTAATCCAAATAACTCTCTTAGTGAAGATCAAATTGGTGATAGCCATATAAGAATGAAAACTAAGGCTTTTTAAAGAACCAATGTATGACCAAGAACAATCTATCTTTATTGAAGTCACCAATTGATTAAAATCATGGAGATTTAAAGTTCATTCCATGTGTGTTTCTCAAAAGCAAGAAGTCTATTGAAGATGTGTCATCACCTATATACACTACGCTCATCTAGGATGAAGAAGACCACAAGTTTCACCGCTATGTTATTATAACATTTTGGAGGATGTCATGATACCTATTAAAATACAATAAAATATTAAAGATTAATCTAGGATAGTCATGCTAATTAATGAAGACCCAAATCCAAGAATTGACCAGAGAGGAGTCACATCACCTTATTCTAAAAGGGGGCGATGAACATGCTCAATGAAAGGATGAAAAATCTAAGATCTAAGACTGAATAATTGTGTAATCTAATGTTTGATAATCCCTATATAGGTCCTAAATTGGAGTAGTATAATGTTCATTCCCAATGAACTAACCACATATTTTAATAAGAACTCAAACATTCCTTTTGAAGAAATTACAATGTGATTTCCTTACTCCATAATGAATTTGAGATTTACAGAATACCTATGGAAACATTCCTTCATGAACTAATTTCCCCATATCAACCATAAAACCATGATATATTGCATTCATGATCCCTAATCCCCTTCAAAAACAAAACTGAAGCTTGCAACATGCTTAATTATACTGATGTACACCAACTGAGAAGATCTATCCAAGGAAAATGAACATTATACCCATGCCCCCCATGATCTTGGTATAACACCCATTACAACACATCTCATTTCTAGAATTGATATACAACATTAAATATGATGAGATAAGTCATCAGATTCCACTGTCCAATAAAAATACTAAATTTCTAGAAGAGACCCAAATTCTATAACATACAAGTACATGACTAAATCACCACAGTTCCCATTTATTTATTTTATATCCACTTACCAATACATGCACTAAACAATGAATTACATTCATTACACCATGAAGCAGGGGAGCAAAAAAAACATAGTGATTATTTTGAAAGGAATTTGGTGCTCGATCGATGGAAAATTAACAAGTGGGGAGGGCCTCTAAGATAATCTCTAACTGAATCATCCAGACCATTGGTTGTGTCACATGGAAGATATCCAAATAAAGTTGATTTCACTAAAATGTAATAAATTTGTTAATATTCTACTTTGATTTCCTATAAATACACTCCCTACCCTCACTGGAAATGATTTGAAACTTGGAATTTGACTTGGTTGGAATTGGATAATGATTTATTGAAATTCATTGTATTATAATTCCATTTTTCTCTTCTGTTAAATTGTTCCATTCTAGATTCCCTCTTTAATTCATGTCTCTTGCCCATGTGACATCCCAATGGACTCAATCTCCCGTATCATAGTGAATTAACCAACAATGGGTGGTTTTAGGGAGATTATGTTATTTTTATTGAATTTATTCATTTATTTAAAAATCAATATCCTCTTTTATTCTAGTGAGATGGTGGAGGTAGAGTGTGGAGGATTTTCTTTCCATTCTAATCTCTATTGACAATATAGGAGTCTCACAATTGTTTCACTTCAATTTTTCCCTCTATTCAGGACACACTATATACTAGTTGAGTCATGTGGTGATAAAATAATAATTGTATGCAATTTATGAGTGGTGTTTGAGTATGTTTACTCACTCAATAGAGTAATTTTATTACCCATTAACTGAGAAGAAAAAAATTCAATTACACATTTTTAGTGGATCTATTGATATTATAGGTGGTTTTATAAAAATTGAAATAGTTGAAGGGGAGTAGGTACATAAAATTGATCCTTCTTATTGAGTTATATGGTTTATAAAAAAATAAATAATGATATATCCCACTAGAATTTATCCTTAGGACTTCTTAAATTTCTCACATTCATTCTATGTGCATAAGATTTTCCATTTTTTCCCTCATTGCATCCATAAAAAACAACCACCCGCATATCTCTCCTAATTTAAAAATTATGAAAAAAATATGTGATGGGATAATTGAATATCCTATTTCCCACTCCTTGGGAGATGAACCTAGTCATCCCATAGGCTATATTAGTAGTATAGAGAAATTATGTTTAACCATATGATCAACTAGAATGAAATTTGTAAATTTTGAAATCATAAACAGTCATGGATGTAATTAAATAGTTAAAAAATACAATGACAAAATACATGGGATAAGGACATCACACCTATAATAGAATATTTCTTAATAATTCAAGATGTAACCCCTTAAATGTAAGACACTTTTTCCCAAAAAAAAAGGTGGTATACCCAAATTATTTAATGGGGTGTCACCCTTCTTGACTCCAAGAAGTATGGAAAAAACATTCGTCCTAAAAGAATTCATAGTCCTTCCACACTGGATTTTAGATCTATTTTTACTGATGGATTGAGCCAAAATAAAATCATAGTGCTTGAAGAAATTTACGATAGAAGAAAAAAATATATCATTATCCTCATATAATATTAAAATATTCTCCATATAAACAAGGTGGGTTAGAGCCTTTAGATTCTTGAATGCTTTAATTTGTGAAAACATACCATATTCAACTACTTTGAGTGAGAATTTACTTAGGTAATCTTCCACAATTTCAAATACGAGAGATTATATGGTGTCGCCATGCCTAGACCCTATAGTAAAATCAATATAGCCTTTAGGATCTCCATTCACATCAACATCGAATATAGAATGTCTAAGAAATAAATGAATAAGATTAATTAATCATAAAGAAAACCTATACCTATCTATAACCTATAAAAATATATATTTTTTCAACCTATCAAAGTATTTGGTGATACAAACATTAAGAGTGATGTTATAAACTTGTTTTTCCTCTAAAGGATGTTAAAAAAATTAATATTCTATATAAAGGAATTCAAAGATCATTCCTCACACTACAAACCCAAAATGGTTAGGGGATACAATAATGTTAGTAATTGCAACCAAATGAATAGAAATTAAATTTTTTATAATTTTATGAATGATATTTCTAGCCATAATGGGCCAATATCCATCAATTTCAAGAGTATGGTCAGTCCTAGAAATTATTGTGAAAAATTAATAATTTTTTCTTTAAGGTAAAATATATATTTACTAACTCTTGAACTACAAAGTTATATAAGTGGGCATCACATCCTCGAATATTATGAAGAAACTATTTAAATTTCAATATAGACCATGTACAGTTCAATCATTAAGGTAAAAAAGATATTTCATGATCTCATATATAGAGGGACATGTACTATGAAAGGTATCATACATGCCTATTAATGTTTGAGGAATTAAATCCTTCAACAACATTTCATATTGATCTAGATATATTATATTAAAGAAGGAATCAAAGTAAAAAACCTGGGAAATATTTATTTTCACCTTATCAAAAATTTTCTCTTCAATAATTACAATTGAGGAAATAATGTTTTGAAAAATTCTCTACTTGTTCATGAGATGAAAATAAAATTAGTTCCACATCACCAAATTTGATCCACATCGTGTGCATTTTCTCTCTAATTAGATTTATTTTTGTTATTCAGAAACTCTAAAATCTTATTTTGTAGAAGTATTTCCTCAATAAATTTATTTTAAACAGTTTCAAATTTGTTTTAGCACTATAAATTATCATCTTATGCCTTTTTGGTATCCTCATCCAAGTTAGAAAATCTATTTTTATCCCATCTCTTAAGAACATATTCATAAATTTCAATTTCATTATGAATCATTGAAACAAATTTCAAACAATGTGTCTTCCCTATTGTTGACGAAAAACTCTCCTTTAATCATCAAAAGTAAGTCATGCATTAAATAATTTAAAAGGAATAGGGGTCAACATTAAGCTAATATAGTGATAAAATAATAGGTTAGTGATTAAAGTGTCATCTAAGAAAACCAATATAAAATCAACTCAGTCACATTTCATTACCATTAATATGAATAAATTTTATGATATTTCCTTTCATTAATAGAACATATTATCTAAGAGAGCTCATCCTCTTGAAAATAGATTTTAGAGAAGGAAAATTGATCAATGAACCTATGGAATTCAGTAAAGGTCACTCAAAAAATTATCACATTTGTTTTCATTAGGATTGAGAATAGTATTGAAGTATCGTAGAATAAATAAATTCGAGCGGTGCTAGTGAGATAGGTAAGAATAATACTCCCATACAATTCTCCTTCTAATATAGTAATAATATTCATAGAGTAGAGAAGAAAAGAATTCATGATGATCCTTGAAGAAGTAGATAGTAATGTGTTTTTGACCTAATATATGAACCTTATCATTCAAGATATAAATTTGGATGGTCCATAAAGATTAAAACATAAAAGTTATATGGTGTATAAGAATATAGTCATATCTTATTGAATTCTATTTAAATTGTTTTGAATATTTAAAATTGTAAATCGTTTTAGAAAGCCAAATCAAATCCATTTTTTAGCTCTCTATGATGTTTTTCCCACAGAGGGAGAAAAGTCCTTTGGTATTAGAAAAATTTAGAATAGAGTATTCATTGTGGAATAGGTTTATGCTTCTATAAGTATTTATTATGTGTTCTTACCCTACCTATTTTTATAGTGGAGGTTTCAGTGAAAGGATCATCCTTCCTTTCCCATAAGTAAACAACCTCATCCCAGCATCCACTTTCAAAGACTTTATTTATCCTGAAGAAGGTGTTTTTAGAAGAAGCCACAGATCTTTCCTTTGGATAATTTTTTTAACAACTCTTCATTGAGAAACTTAGTTAAAATAAGTATCTTTATTCTCATGTGGGTTTCATCCATAGGAGAATTATGAGGACTAAAAATAATCTTCTCCATAAATTTTTATTCTAGGGTTGTTTACATAAGATAGTATTCATTATTAGACTTAGGGCTACAATGTGATCATCCATATTGAGTTAAAATCCAAAATTAATAGTTTCATCAATGAATGAGCATTTATCTTCCTAGTACATTTAGATTTGTGACTTAACTACACATTATTTTCAAAATATGCTGTATTTTTTAAAATATTTGACCAAGTAGATTTCAGAGAAAGTGAATCAAACCATATAATATCAAAATAATAATTCTAATTTCTCTAAGTAATCACCTTTATTTGTTAATTTGACCCACTATAGTGAGGTTCTATAAAAGAAGCTTTAGATTTCCCACAGGTATTTTTATTAGAAGTGATCACCACTTTCCCTAAAGCCTTGGTATTTGAATTAAATCCTATAAAATCAAAACCATGTGTCCAAAAATGTTATAGAAACTATAAGAGCACATTTTAACCTACACTCACTAGAATTGTGTTCATTGATATTATAACCAATGAAAAAGGTGGTCTTATCATATCTAATTTTTAAATTGATGATAACCTTAGGAATATTAAAAATAACATTATAAATCAACATGACCTATAGATCAAACTCAATAATAATTTGAGAAATATGTCCATGAATCTCTTTGTCAGTCTCATTTTCCTATTTAATAGGAGTTCCGATATAAGAGGCAATATCTGAAAGAATCATTGCGTGAAATTAAAACCAATTATGTCCATAGACTCAAATCCAAATCTGTATAGGCTAGTTATTCAAATTAAAATAATAAATCTAGATGCATTATTCTTAAATTTTTAAGATACCTAGTTTTATAATTGTAGTGTTAAATCCAAATACCCTCATTAAAAACACATACTCCAAAACCTATATATGGTTGTAATATTATATTATTATTACAGATTAAATGAGTTTTTAATGGATCCAAAATCTTAGTATCCTTGGAATAGTAGATATATACATACATAAAATTTTACAATATAAAATAAAACACAAAAATGTTGTGATAACTCGATTATACCTTCCATAATATTATTTAAAATTACTCATAATTCTCTACTAGGATACCTATGGAAAGGGAAAAAATAAGTGTGAGCTTAGATGCTTAGTTAGAAGTATCATGGAATTAAATCTTTCATAACATAAACATGGAATAAGTGATATGGAAGGAATAAATTAACAACACGAATCATTAATAAACTAAAACTGAGGGTATGTTATATCCTTGATAATAAATGAAAACATAGATAGAAATAATTATTGATCTCATACTGATGGAATGCATAAATTTGGATATCCAAACACACTTTCGAGGATTGTTCCAAGACACTAACTTTTTATGGGAAGTGGTATTAAAAACCTAACCTATCTGGTCTAATGATAACTATTTATGCATCAAGGTAAAATATAATTCGAGTCCCCACTCATCACATGATTGAGCCTAATGTATTCACTATAATAGTTAATAAGTTTTTTCATTCCATTCCCTATAGAACCTCTTGCAGGAAAAAACATTTCTATCTATATAATGAGAAATTTGGATATAAACTACCTACTCATTCAATATAATAATGTGGATTCCTAGGATGAACTATCTAAATCATCTAAGAAGTTATAGGGTACAGTAAATGAAACCAGAAGTACCATTTTCAAAGAAATATAGTGGTGAGGGTACTTTAATTATGTTGGGTTATCCATGAAAGATAGTAATTTGGTTCAATAGTATGCATTGGCAGAAGACTAAGTCAATGGTATGAAAAATACTATATTAGAGTACATAATGATCTAGTGAATATTTTAAATCATATCCCCCAGGAATTTTTATCATGGTGTGTTATTTTGGATCCATTTTTTATGCATCATATTGATGATCGATTCAGTGTTTGACTAAAAATTTTTAAGGTGATTACCCTTATGTGAATCTATTCCATAGCCACGTCCACTTTCTAGTATCCCAACAGGGTTTTATTTTCTGAGAAACTACACACAAATTTACTTTACTAAATCATTGGGTGGTTTTTCCACCATGGAAAATATTGAGTTTTGTAAAACAGTTTTGGTAAATCATGAATCAAAAGAATATGATGGATTGATAATATTATATTAGTACAAATCCCTTAAAAACCATGAGTGACAAGGTAAAATTATTTCATTTTAATGTATTCACCAAAAAAATAGAAATAGGCGGTGAATATAACTATTGAGGTAAAAGTTTCCCTAATGACTTTTTTGTAGCATTAGTTTTGGAAATCACTAACTCTTTCTTAAATACTTCATTACTAACTATTAATTTCCAAAGTATTTTTATTTTTTTGGAAATCATATTTTATACCTTACATATAATTAGTTTTAAAGTATTCATGAAAATAAACACAGATTATTCATTATGATTATCCTAATGAGTATGGATCTGAGAAACATCAGATTTACCATTTTCAAATCTGATTTAATACTTTATTTCATATAATCTTTCTAAAAAGTTGTTATAATTCTATTTATGTCAAAAATTAAAAACATCATATTCACACTCATAAAGAATATTGTAATAAAATTATATAAGGAAATACATCAAATTTACTAAGCTTAAATTCTAAATACTTAAAAAATAATTTTTATCATAATGGAAAATATTTTACACTATAATGGTGTAAGTAAAAACGAGGTCAGAATTTATATTATAATATATCCATTAGACTACCTACTATACATGTCATTTCAAAAAACATACAAACAACATGACCATTGTATAAAATATGACCATTATAAGGGTTTCATATAAATAACTTATCATTTGAATAGTTTGGAAAAGATATATTGTGTATGCTTTGCTGAATTTTATACTATATGAGAGCTCTAAATATTATCAAAAGCATGAATAGATTGTTAATAGACTTTTTTAATTTTGTATAGTCATTTTGCCATAAATGAATTCTTATATGGGTTATTTCCTTTAAAATATTTTAATTTTGTTTTCATCTGACTGTGGGAATGCGATCAAGGGCTTCTGAGATTATGATGATAGGGAATCTGATCATCACAATGATCAAGGGAACATGAGGATAGTGTGACAAAATCCAATCTATCCATTTGATGGTTATCATGGATCAACGTATAGAGAATTCAATCATCATATTGAGTTATTTACTTTCTAAAGAAAGACATATTTTCTTGTAAGTATAAAAAAGGGACACCTTTAGCCAAGTTATTATTCTTAACTTATGCTTAATTTTAAAATGATCAATTATTTTAAGTAGATAATTAATTCTTATTGTTACTATTTTTACTTGTTTCTTATATGTTTTTAATTATTCTACCCATTTATATAATATATTTATCATAATGAATCTCATTGTGATAAATACAATTTGTTTTACTAATCATGTCTAATGTGAATCTAAGACATACTCTTTTAACTGTATGTATCTAGAATATGATATTATTTACTCTGATTTAATCATGTACTTTCTGATTATGATTCTTTATCCTGGTCTAATCACATCCACTCTTAATATGATGTAATCATATTCGTTTTTATTGTAAATTTTTTATAATGATATATCAAAATCACTCTGATTAAAATGCATTGATATCTTCACTAACCCAAGTCCAATTTGATCTTTTTCTTAAAGAGGTTTTTGAAATGTATTAGTTTTATTTCCTATAAAATAATTTTTTAAACAACAATTCACCACCCTCTTGTATTTATTCCATCATGAATAGAATATTTAAACACTAATCAGTATACATAATATATACTGATACAAAAATTGGTATTAGAGTTGTTTTCCCCTACATAAATAATGTATTATCTATTTATTCACATAACATTTCAAGTTTATTAATAGTTTTTACACTAAATTGTTTTATGGAAAATAATTATTGTATCTATTTTTAGAGGATAGAAGAACTAAATGTCATATAAATAGACATATGAATCCAAATATTCCTCCTATTTTTGATGGAGATAATTTTGATTATTAGAGAGATATAACTAATAACTTTGTTATAAATAATAGAGTTTATAATTTTTTAAATGATCATTGGAAATTAAAAAAATACCATATAAGGAAGTTAGAGAATTTATTAATCAAGAAAAGATGGAATATCAGTTGAAATAAAATGTATGGAATACTTTATTGTTCTCAATGACGATAATAATCTATAGTTAAATTACATCACGAGAAGTGGCCAACAGTATTTGGAAAAAGTTATAGGTTGCACACTTTGGCACATCAATGGATATTGAAACCATGAGAGAAATTATTACAGCGAATTTTCACGATTTCAAATTCCTAAAAAGTGAATCAATTTCAAAGATGCATCAATGATTTATGAAAATTATTAACTATTTCAAGCTATTGGTGAGAAAGGATTAGATGATTATATTATTATTGAGAAAATCATAGATATCATGGACAATGAATGAGAATCCAAGAGAAAATCTACTATCTAAATAAGAAAAGTTGGTAATATCACTCTAAATGATATTATTGGAACCCTGATGAAGTTAAAAAGTATATTCAAGATAAATACTGAGAAAGAAAAGATAAAGAATCATGGAATTTCTTTTTGATACAATCTTACCTTTAAAGCTAAATCTGTAGAAAAAGTTATTAGATCATCATGAAATAAAAAAGTATTTGTTTAATCTGATTTGAAAACAAATGAGCGTTAGGAAAATATACTATCTAATCCTACTCTATGGATAAAAAATATAGTTGGTAAAAAATACTTTCAGTATATATATAAGAAAGGTAATAAGGATAGGAATGAAAAATATATTCTGATGTTACTTTTTATGAGTGTAATAATGATGGACATATCAAACCGAATTTCCCAAGGTTGAAAAGGAAAGAACAAAAGGATAAGAATTAAAAAAGGAATAATAAAAGAATTTATAAGAAAAAAGGAAAGAGTGTCCTTAAATTAAATGACTCTTGGAGTGTAAGTGGAGTAGATTCCTCAAATAACTATTCTGATAATAATTGCTTTAGATTGAGGAACATTGGTATTCAATCCAGAATACATAAAGAAAATTTGTTTATTATTGATAAGGTATGTACTGCTGAGAATTTTTCACACTAATTCTTAAATGAAAATTATCATGAATTAGATAATGACAAAAATTATAAATCATCAAATGAAAAATATTTTTTAGCAGAGGATAATACTATTCCTTCATATAATTAAGTTTTTCATTTTACAAAACTCATTGAAAATGTAATTTGAGAAGTTATTAATACATATGATTAGGAAAAATTAAGGATAAATGTTTTCACAATATAAGTATCAGGACATTCTAATGATATTTATAAGTCTATTTTTAAGAAATACACATTTTTTAAATAATTAGAAAAATCAATTTCTTAAAATTATATTTTGTAAAATTGTATTGAAAGAACTCAATTTTTAAACCATCAATCATGTGGATAAGAATTATGATGTAAAACTAAAATCTAAAATATCTTGTTTAAGAAAACATATGTAAAACATTACCTCTTGAAAGGAAGTTTTTGATAAAATGTATAGATAGATCTGTCTACATAATACTATTTATAGAATACGGTATACACATTGAAAACTATTTTTAGTAATAACTTATTTATACATAAAAATGCCCCCTTTGAACCATGTGTAAGAGTATAGGACATAGGAAATAGAATTTTTCCCTTAATAAAGTTCCATCCCAAGGCTTCTACAAATCTTGATTTTAAATAAAAAACATGGATTCGAAAATCATGGTTTGCTGACATTTCTAGATCTGAGAAGGTTTGGGTGCCATAAGTCTAATGTTTTTTTTTTCGGGAAAATAAAAAAGTACCAGCAACAATAATACATGTTATATGGATAGTGGATGTTCCCATCACATGATTATTGATAAATACTTTTTCAAAAATATCATCATGATTAATGGTGGAAAATTTACCATTGAAGATATAGCTTAAGGGGAGATTGTTGGAATTGGTAACATAGTTCTTCATTGTAAAGATTTAATTTTAAATGTTTTGGTTTTTTAGAGGTCTTAATCACCGCTTTATAAGTATAAGTCAATTATGTGATGAAGGTTACCTTGTGAATTATAGAAATGATAAGTTATTAGTTCTCAATTCCAAGGATGAATTAATTCATTCTTCCAATCAACATGAGAATTTTTATATAGAAAACATAGAGGACCTTAGAAACCAAGAATTACCTTTCCATGGTGCATAGAAGATAATTATTGGTTATGGAATAGAAGGTTAGGAAACTATAACTTTAGAAACATATGTAAGTTGAATAATAAAGAACCTGTTAAGGATATACTAGATCTTATATTGGATTCTTAAAAAGTATATAACCCACATAAATATTGTAATAAACTTAATTCAAACATTAAATTTATTAGTGATGTCTCAAATTTGGAAGGATTATAATTAGTAAACATGTATTTATTCGATCCAACAAAAACTGTGAGAATTAGAGAAAAAACATTTTAAATTTTTTATTTAGTTATTACACAAGATATACATTGGTTTATTTTCTAGAAAATAAATATAAAGACTTTTGTTATTTTAAAACTTTTGTAGAAAAAGTTAAAAATGATTAAAATATCCCCTTGATAACTATTCAAAGTGTTCATGGTGAAGAATTTGTAAATTATTATTTTGAATATTTTTTAGTAAGAAAGGCATTATACATAACCTTTAAACCCCAAGAACTCCTCATAAAATGGTGGTGTTTAAAGATGATATCATATTATTCAATAAATAATAAGAACCATGTTGAGTGAATACTCAATTGTAAAAAAATTTAAACATAAGTGGTTAGAACTTATTTTTATACTATAAATTCAGTTTTAATATGGAAATTTATTACTAAAACTATTTATAACTTATGGATAGGCCAAAAAAAATATTCTTACTTTAGAGTATATGCATGAAAATTATTGTCATTGAATAAAAAAGAGAACTTTCACAAATTTTCATCCAAATATAATGATGGAATATTTTTATGTTATTCCAGTACTTCTAAGGAGTATAATGTTTTTGACAAAAACTATTGTATTATTAGGGAAATAGTACTTATTATGTTTTATGAAACCGGCCCTTTTTTAAACCAACCCAATCAGCATCTTCAGACATGTTTTCTAAAACTAGTTCTCAACATTTGCTGAAAAATTATTTTTATAAGGAAATGCCCAAAAAATGGTTTCTGAAGTATTTTATGAGTAATATTTTCTAACTTATGTTGATGAATAGGTCTTTCAAAACCCAAGTTGGATGTTTCTTATAAACCATCCTAGTTATAATATTATTGGTGATATTGATCTACCAGTTAGGACTGGAAGTTCCTTATGGAATGAAATAGAATATCTTGCTTTTCTTTCTCAATTTAAACATAAAAATATTGATGAGGCTATAGGTGATGAATATTGGATTAAGGCTATGAAAGATGAGAAAAATTAATTTTAGGGGAAGAAATTATAAACCATGGATGAAAGACCAAAATAAAAATCCTTAATTATACTAAATTGGGTTTTTAAAAGAAATGTGATGACAATGTTGTAATCATTTGAAATAAATCAAGACATTTTGGAAAAGGGTACAACCAACATGAAGGAATATACAATGAAGAAACCTATGCAAAAGTATCTAGAATATAGACTATTCGTATTCTAATAGCCTTTGTGAAATTCATTAATTTCAAACATTTTCAAATGGATGTGAAGTGTTCTTTTCTGAATGGATATGTTTACGACGATGTTTATGTTGAACAACCCCCTTGTTTTGGAAATAAAAAACATCTAAAATTTTTTATAAACTTACTAAAGCTTTATATTTCCTTAAATAATCCCCTAGAAATTGGTAAGATTCGTTTATAGGATTTCTGTTTCAAAATAATTTTATTAAAGGTGTTGTATATCCAACTCTTTTTATAAAATAATTTAATAAAAATTTTATGATTTTTAAAATTTATGTTGATGATATTATATTTAGATCAACTCAAAAAAAATTAATTTATTCCTTGGTGGATCTTATGAAGTCACATTTTGAGATTATTATGATGGGTGAGTTAACATTTTTTATTGGTTTTCAAATATCTCAAAAGGATAAAGGTAGTTATATATCTCAACAGAAGTATATAAAATACATTCTTAAAAAGTTTGGATATGAAAATACTAAAAGTATTATTACTCCCTTCAGTACCTCAACTACACTTGATATTGATGAGGATGGGTAACCAGTTGATCAAACAAATTTTATAGGTATAATAGAATGTTTAATATAATTAACTCCTAATAGACGAGACATAATGTTTTCTATATTCCAATCTATTATATATTAAGATAATACACTAGAATCCCATTCAAAATCTGTAAAATGAGTTTTTTATCTAATGGAAAGCATGGATTTTGGACGTTTCTATTCTTCTGGAAATGAATTTGAATTAATTTTTTTTTAATAATCCGACATTGATGGTTGTAGAATGGATAGGTAAAGAAATTATGGATATTTTATTTTCTTAGAAGGTTCATTAGTTTTTTGGTCTTGTATGAAGCAACACTCGGTAGCACTTTCCACTGACAAAGATGAATATATAGAAAGTTGATTTTTTTGTGCTGAAGTGTTGTGGATGCAACTCACACTCACTGATTATGGGATATGTTTTACTAAAACTCAAATAATATGTGATAATAATAGTTTTAGTACATTAATAAAGAAACATGGGCATCATCGTCATGAAAAACACATAGATATTAGGCATCAATTTCTTAGAGATTACACATTTACAGGATATATCATTTTACAATTTATCAGAATGAAAGAACAAAATATTGATATTTTCACAAAAACCTTACCTTATGATAGATTTTAACACAATAAATAGAATCTAAGAATGATTAATGTAAACTTATCATTTATATTTAATTATTTTTTAAAAATATCATTACATTGAGTTACTTCTTTTAAAAAGGGGTGAATATATGTTTATTATTTTTCAAAAAAATAAGGTCTTAAAAAAATTAAGTTCATAAAAAATTCATAATGTATTTTCTAGACTTTTGTTTCTTTACAAAATTTGAAGAGTCATAATTCTAAAAAGAATCATCTGATTAAGAAAATTTTACAAATTTTTTAAACTAATGTTTTTGGAATATTCCCAAATTTAGAAAATTTTCATCCTATTTAGCTTTTAAAACAAATTAATTTTTATTTCAAAAAAATTATATTTAGATTTTATATTTAAAATATTATATTAAATATGTAAAAACTATCACAATCTAAATAGTTTAAAAATTCAAGAAGAACATCATTATTATACTGATAAGTATTTTCATCTCTAAAATATATTCCTCTTATTTCATAATTTTTCTACTATTTCATTACATTTATTACCATATATTTGTTACAATTTATTTTATATTTCATAAAAACTTTGTTTTATTTTTATATTTTTAAATCATTTTCTATTCAAATAGGATAATGTGTTTTAAAACCTTAAAAGATCATTTTTTTAAAATATCCCTTGAATGAATCCAAATCATCAAATTAGTTAATATCAAATCTCAACCATTAGATTGATATATATAATATAAACCATAACGCAGTTCACCTATATAAAGGGGGACCCACATGTCCCACATTGGAAATTTGAGACTCCTTCCAACGAAGTACTATAGTCCTTTACAATCTCCAGTTTGATTAATGTTCATATCTTCATATCATAATCAATGGTATCATACCCAAATATGACAGTTACACCTAAATATTCTGATGATTGTTTCATGTTTAGCTAAAGGTTAGTTGACAAAACCTTATATAAAAAATATTATTCTTCTTTTATAACGATAATATAATTCTAAAGATTGAAAACTCTTTTTTAACTATTTCTAATGTGAATTTTTATTATGTTTCTCTCGATATTGTTCAAATAAATTTATATATTAGTTAATTTTTTTCATTGAATATGGAAAAAAATATTCCTTCATGATATATGAGAAAACATATAAAATAACTTATACAAAGACTATAAGTTTTCATAAAATTCCATTGGATGGAGATTAGTTTTTTCCTACCCTCAAGTTAATGAAAAAACGGTTTTTTTTAATAAGAAGATGAATAAGGATTCATTGTTCTATCATTACAAAAAAATATAAAAAGGTTAATCACTTAACGAAAAATAATCATATTGTTTTCTTATGGATTAAAAGTTTTTTTTAATTCCATGAATAGGAGATCGTGACACATTGAAATTCACGGATTAATTCATTTTGGATTTCCTTGTGAATTTAAGAAAAATAGACCTTATCAATTTTATCATTCATACCATTAAAAAATAAATACTAGAGCTATTTATTATCATATTTTACCATTTCTAGCTATCTTGATTATGTTAACATTGGAATAAATGAAATATTTCAAAATTGAAAATAATTATAAACTAAAAAATGATAAAAACTATATTCCTCACTAAGAATACCTTGGAATGGATGAAATTTTCTTTGACTATGAATCGTTGTTGTTTTTTGCTACATCTGGGGCCATGTATTTTAAGAACAATGAATACGGTGTTGTGAAGAAAAATAAGAATGTTTAATAGGTTAGTGAATTAAAGAGGTAGTTAGAAGCTGAGGAGGATAGTCAGTTTTATAAAATAAAATATAAAACTAACTCTTCCCAAAAAGTAAAGAAATAAAATAATGTTACATATGAAGTAGTAGAGGAATGGTGAAGGAAGAAAGTTGAGATGAAATAAGGAGATCCTCAATTTAGACTTGATCCAAATGAATCCCTTGTTATGAGATTATATAGAGTCAAAACGCAAGGAAAACAAGAAAAGGAAAATATTTAAAAGAAGATGTTTTTTGAATCTCTTTAATGTAATAAACTATTTAAAGGAGTAGAGTAATCCTCATAAAAACTAGTTTTACCTAATCCTAAATCCAATAAACAAATTCCAGATGCCGGTTTCTCTATTCAAGATATAGTAGTTTTCCAGGCTGATGTTCCTTCAGAAGCAGATAATGGAATGGAAGTTGTGGTTGGTGAATTAGTACCTCATAAATTTTAGGAAAAAGAATTCTGAATCAGTGCTAGCTGGTAAGGCTGATTTAAGAATAAAAGATCAAATCCATGAGTAGTTTTTAAACAAATGGAGGAATGTACTATAGGAATTGAGGTTTTATGAAATAATAGAAATTGTATTCCATAAGTAGAATAAATTTAATTTCGAGATGATTAAATTAATGAAAAATTGAATGGTGATGAAGATGAAGAAGTTGGAGATGAGGAAGAACAAGATTAAGAAGCTTAAGGAAATGAATAAAATGAAGCTGATGATGATGATGAGGATAAGGAATAGGAAGAAAATCAAAATGCTGACAAATAATTTCTTCTATTCAATAGGATTTCTTTACAAAATTCAAAAGAATCTTCATCGGAACTACCTTCGATTTTAAATGAAAAATACAAATCTGATAATCTAGATAATGAAAATAGTAATCATTGAAAGATTCTAAATTCTCATCCAAGAATAATGATTAAGTTCAAATGTCAAAATCTTAAGGAAATTAAGATGTTGATACTCATGATAGTGTCATTGAAATTTCTGATGGGATTATGGCTTCACATAGAGTTGAAAAAACAGTGTCAAAAAAATTTGAAAAATAAAAGAGAAAACAAGTGGAATTCAGAACCTATAATCCTCAACTGCCTGATATTGAAATATCTGATTTAGTGGATATGATGACAGTTCAAGGAGTTCATTATATTGTTCAATAACTACAAATAATTGAAGTAACTATTCCACACGTTCCAATATTATAATCAATGTTTGATTTAATTCATCAAAATCATATTAAAAAAATTAGAGTCATTAAGTGTTTTGATAGAGAGAGTAATTATGAATGAATTTTATCATAATGTTCTTCAAGAAAGCTCTCAAGTCCATAAAAAAGCATGAAATAAAGTTTTAAAGTGGTCTCACAATATTGATATTGATGTCAAGACACATTATGTGAATATTTAAAAGATGAAAAGATGATAGATGAGCCCATAATTGATTTCTATGTATTATCAAATGTTAAGTTAGATAGGGTAATGTTTCTGAATCAATTAAAGAACACAAATAATGATAAGAATAAATATTTCAAAGATTTTCATGGGAAGATGAAACATATCAAGACAATCCGTTGAAGAAAATAAATTTATAATGACGAAATCGATTCCTTGGAAATGAAAAATGAAGAATTTGATAGGAGACTATTGTTGCAAGAAGGGAAAAAATAAAATTTGAGATGAAAGACTCATAATTAATGAAGAAGAAAATGCTTTCGTAATAATAGTTTATAGAAAATAATGAGGAAGATATAAATGAGTTCAAAATGTTTAAATCCATTTTGAGATCATTGAAATATAAATATTTAAATTGTTTCCATTCTAACTATTGTTGCAATTATTTTTTTTGAGAAATTTTTTAAAATGAATGATATATTCATACAAATAAAATTGTTTGAATATTTTTCCAATTCTGATTTATTTTATATTCTCTCATAATTTTTAAATGATTAGATACTTGATATTATTATTTCTCTTCTAACTCGTTTTAGCTACATCAAGCATTTTCCATATTTTTTTTAAAATCACGAAGGTGGAGAATTTTATAGAATATGAGAGTTGTTATAATTAAGGGGGAGAAACATTTTTTACAGAATGAAATTATTTTAAATGAGAGGATACAATCCTTAGGATGAGTTCTTATCCTAATGAGTAGTTTGTCATATTCTTCAATGTAATCAAATGAGCTCTAAAAATCATGGGGAGATAATTTCATCAATTTAATTTCTAAATACAAGGTAATTAATAGATTATGGACTTATGTTATTTAATGTAATTTTTTATTTATGTAATCTGGCTTGTGATTTCTGAAAATTTGGAAATTATTGAGTCAAAATTTTCTATTATTTTTTTTCTATTCTTTTAGTTTTAGAAATCCTAAACTCTTTCTTAAATATTTGATTACTGACTTTGTATTTCCAAAGTATTTTTTATGTTTTTTTAGAAAACATATATTCTACGTTACTTAGAATTAGAATTAAATTATTAATTTATATAAACTAACATTCTTCATTAGGATGATCATAATGAGTATGGATTTGAGAAACATCATATTCAACATTATCAAATCAGATTTTAGGATTTTTTCCCCTATCATCATACTGACAAAGTCTTTGTAATTGGATTGATTTTGGAACCATTTAAAATTATATTCACACTCATAAAGAATATCTTAATGACATTTGGTAATGAAATCTATTGGTTTGACAATATTTAAATTATGAATAAAGAAAAAAAAATCTATCATAATGGAACATATTTTACAATATAATGGTGTAATTCAGAATGATGTCATAATTTATGTAATAATACATCCTTTAGTGTGTCGGCTGTCCAAGTCATTGAAAAAAACAAATAGAAAATATAAATTTTTCAACAATATGATCGTTGGATGGTTTTACTAAAAACACATGTTCATTCGAAGAGATTAGAGATTACACATTGGGTATGTTTTGGTGAATTTTATGTTGTGTGAGGTCTTTGAAATTTATCAAAAGCATGAACAACTTGTCCTTATAATTTTTTTAATTATTTAGAGAATTTTTTAAAAGAATCCGTGTCCACTTTATTTCCATTAGAACATTTGAAAATTATTTTTTCATCTGATTTTTTGAATATGGTCAAAGGATTCCAAGGATAGGAAGATGAAAATTTTATTCATCATATTGATTGAGGGAACATAGGGATAATCTAATAGAATTCAATCCATCATATTGGGGGATTTATGTAACAACCCGAGATTTTATTATAATTATTCTTTTTAATTTCATTGATTTATTCTATTGTACGCTACACCAAGATTATCTTTCACTACATGCAACACCGTATTAGCTTGTAGTATACGCAACACTATTATTGACTCTTGTTACACACAATTTCAAGTTTGTTTTGTAGAAATTATTCTACGCAACATTAATTATAGATTTTGTTTAATTTATAAATTAAATATGGTTGTATTTTGTTATATGCAACAACAAAGGAGTCTTTCACTACACGCGACCCTGACTTGGCTTGCATTACACGCAATCGCGACCTTCCTCGATAATGTGTGGTGTACGTATTACCGGGTTTCACTAAACAACGATATATTGTTATAATATTATTATGGACTAGCCGTTATGAATAGTATTAACTACATTTTGAATTTTATAACATTATTATTCATCTTACATATTTTCCAGAACATGGTATGAGAAAAAAATAAATTTTTTGTTTAAAATAAGTATTTTTAAAAAAATACAGTTTTGTCGCCTTTTGATGTCGTACCCATATTAAATCCAGTTTTTTAAATGTTTATAAGTTCAATTTGACAAAATAAAATTATTCTTTGGAATCAGGATATAAATATTTACTTTGGATAAAATTTTCATATTATTCTGATAACTTTCATATTTTGATGAATAGTAAAAACACGATATATTTTAATTAAAAACAAGTTTTTTTCATCGCAATAATTTATATGGTTATAGTATATTTTTAATTGATTTTATAGTGTAATTAGAATATATTTTTACCATTTAATCCAATATTGGTCATTGTAATTAATTTTACATTGAATTTGGAGATAAACAGGTGTCGACCTTTTGATAGTTATTGTTTCTTAAAAACACGCTATTTGTTTTGATAACAAAAATTAATTTTAAAATTAATTAACGCCACTTATATGTTTTGAATTTGAAAAAATATACATCATTTTTAAATTCTGAATATAAAATATATCTTAGGTTGAAATTTTTGGATTTTTTTGAAAAACTTCATTTTTTTATGAATAGTGAAAACACTGAGTTTTTGGTTAAAATTGACATTTTATTTAAATAATAATTTATTTGATTTAAATTTATTTTAGGTCAAAATAGATACATAATGCTTATATAAGTTCAATAAACTTCATAGGATTCATTTTATAATAGTTTTAGATTTATAAAAATTGTATAGAACTATTCACCGTTTTTTACCCACCTCCTAAGAGCTTTTGAAATTATTCATAAAACTTAATTTTAATGCTTCTGTGAGTTGAAGTTCAAAAATATGAGAGATATGGTTAATATCAAGGAGTAAAATGTTGTTAAATAGGATAAAAATAATTTTTGGTGAATAATAACTTTTTACTTTTATTCACCACGGTTAAAAGTAAATATGGTAATTCAAGGTTAAAAGAATATTATAATAATTCAAAATTACCTTAACACTTGTCCAAGCCTTATTGGATGAGTAACGGCCTACCATGGGCTTCCTTGGGTCAATTTTGGGACCCCATGGAGAATCTTATGAAAGACAATGACACATTAGATTAATTAATTTAATTTAAAGACAAAATTGACATTAACAAATATCTTTTAGTAAATTAAATATTATATGGTGTTATATAAGTCATATTTTAGACTATAAATATTAATTAGAAAGATAAAAGGATTTCCTACATCATGGTAGTTTTTTTATAATTTTTATACATCAAATGAATTAAATTAATTATGACACAATAATGATGCAGTATTTACCTCATTAATAAATGATTTAAATAAATAAGATTATAATGATTAAAATATTATCCAAAACATGTCCAATTCTGATTGGATGTTTTTATTTCGACCTTGAGACATTATAAAATCATATTTAATGTTTTTTCGGTCATTTTTAAGCCGAGTATAAGTTTATAATAAAATAATATTTTCACACATTCCAAAAGATCCCCTCCTCCCCCTTATAAAAGGATACCATTTCTATACAATTCCTCACACCTCTCAAGCCATTTGGCTCATCCAAACTCTGCAAAATTAAGATCCATAAATCCCTCTCCTCCTCCTAAATGTCTTACATTAGGAATAATGCACTTCAATAAGTCCTTTTGGTTCAAACCAAAGGAAGTTACCCAAATTAAAGGTAACGGTTTCTCTTAAGTTGTTTTCTTTTATTCTACTTCTCCAACCCCTAAACTCTTTTTAATCCATTCTTTTGTAACAAAAACAGTATCCTAAATATACAAGGATTTTTTTTATGAGAAGTATTAGAACTACACTTACTCACACCTCCATCTAATGGATGAATAACATAATGTTTCTGTGGATGGAAAAATAACGCCTCACGAAACGATGATTGTTCAATTTTCTCCTACCGCCTCTCATGGTGGCCATTATGATGGAACTGTATTCATATATGATATATATATATTATATTTATTATTTACTTATTCTTTTTTACTTACCAATTATATAAAGCCTTTATGGTTTCCATAGTCGGTAAATACGATTATCTCATTTGAGGAAGTGCGGACTACCGCCCCTCAAAGTGATGTGATTCACTAATGCCATATGTGGGATGTATAAAGGATGGAGTTAATGATAATATATATGATATTATAATGTAATTATAATATACCTATTTATCATTATTTTTTAGTTCCATTAAAATAAGAAATAGAAATAAAATTAGCGTTCATGCGTACGTACGGCTTACCGTCTCCATGAACGGTGCATTTCAATTCTTACCTCCATATGTTATATAATATTATAAAAACATGTATATTCTGGATATATAATGAATATATATGATATATAAATCATGAATTACATTCTGGAAGTTAGTAAATAATGATATAAGTAATAATGACATCAAGAACAACTAGTCCAAACACGTACGATAAATAAGATGATTTTACCCAAAACGTTGCTTTAACATGGGATTTACAAAAGAACAGGTAATATAAAGTCATAAGTGAACCATATATGATATCATAACAATGAATAAGATTTCTTAATAAGTCAATGAAAATATTTAAATCATTATACAGGATGTTCGGATACGTACGAAGCATATCGGACCTAAGGTAAGACATAATGTTGCAATCCCAATTGTATTCTATCCGAGATTGTTTATACGTAAGTATTTACTAGGGTTATATTTATCCTCCACGTCCAAGCTTTATAAAAATATTTTCATGTATTTTTAATGTCCTTTTTACCCATTTTTTACTTTTACTACATGGTATGTAAGGAATTTTTTTTTGTTTACCATACGAGGTGTTTTTTTACTTTTACGGAAAAAAGTACGAGAAGAATGTTTTTTTAACTAATACGGCATGAACGGATTTTTAGAATTTCATAACACCTTATTTCCATGAATATTACTCTACAATATTTCATGATTATTTTCAAGAAAATAATTTTCTTTTAAAATTTAATGGCATTTTGTGAAAAGAAAATGATTTTCCAGAAGAAAGGATATTTTCCTCAATAATTCATTTCAAGTGATTTATCAAAACCATTTTCCATCTAAGATGACATATTTCATATGTGTATGTTTCAAGTATAGTGTATCAATGATTTATATGGTTCCAATTTTCTTATTATGACATGATTTCTATTTGTTTTTTATGGATTATTTTATGATGGAATGATGTTTATGAAACCCAATTTATTATTTGGGTTAGGATGAATGATTTATGATTGTTTTGGGGCACACGTAAGAATGATTTCAATATGAGATGGGTGGGACCTATATCTCCCTCCAATTAATTGGGTAAAGATTTATATCTCATGAGATAGACATGGCATAAACGGAAAGTAAATCTGGTTCAGTAATACAGGACTGGAACAGCATGTAAACCCAGTTCAGTAAGGGACTTTGTCCACTAAGTTGGTCTTGGCAGCAATTCCTTGGCTACTATGGAAATCATATCATGTGCTTAATGTTTTTCCACAATTAATAGTTTTATTACCATGTTATTTTATCATGATTGATGTTCTATTATGATCTATGCCTTATGTACTTCCATGTTTTATCTCATTGCTCAAGATTTTCATGTTTAAACATTATGGTCATGTTTTTTAGTTCAAATTTATACGGTTCGTTTTATTTTCTCCATGCTTACCCTTACTGAGTATTTGAGCCCACCATTTATATTTTTTCTTTTCCCCAGGATATGAAAAAATGTTTTAGGTATGAAAATAGAAGGGGAAGATCTTTATAGGAGATGTTGAAGATCTTTCAGCATGATTAGAATATTATATTTAGAGTTTCCAAAGACACTACACTATTAAGTTCCTTGTGTGTCTGTTTTTGTTATTTATTAAGTATTCCTCAAAAGTAAATATAATGTCCTTGTACGTCATGCTTCAGGTCATTAAAGTTGGTATCATAGGAAAGGTTTAGTTATCATTTTGAAAATAGGATGTGAAAACATTAGTAAAATTTCTAGAGATATTTCTAAGGTATGTCTAGGGATGTCCCTATGGTTAAGTACAAATATAGGTTAGAGTCCTAGAATTATGTTGATGATCATAAATAACCTAGGTTGAACCTAATTTGTCATGGATTAAGGAATTTTTTATATGGTAGACATCCCATAAGTTACTTTTTATGATTATGCAGTTCCTCGTTATTTTAACTTTTTCTTACACTATGATATCTGGTCTTAGTCAATGGAGGGAATGAGAAGGAATTCAGTTAACATTGATTCCAATGGACAAATTGGTGACTACGATCAACAAAATTATGTAACTCCTAGAGATTAAGATAATGTGATTATGAAGAATTAGTCATCTTGATATATGATTAACAAGGTGAACATTAGTTTTATTCCTAAGTCATTAAAAAAGAGGAAGATGGAATATTATGCATGTTCACATGGTGAGGAGCATAGAGAAAGAAAGATTGAGATTAATATATAAGGGATGAATAACCTTGAGGAATACCTCATATAGTGGGGAAGATGTTATCCATGTGGAAAAAAGGGTCATAGAGTGACAGACTGTTATGGAGTCCAATGTCTTATCTGCCGAGAACATTGGCATTACCCAACTCAATACCCTAACCTAAGAAGTTACTTCTAAATCGAGGAAGGACCTATTCCAAGACAATCATTAAAGAGGATGTATTTAAGGGATTATGTATTGGAATTCAATAATAATGTTTTTGAGGTACTTGTATAGTATATTGAAATAACTGTTTATTGGTCCATTGAGATTTTCTATAATTATATGGTACTGGTAACCATGAAAAAGTGATTGAAATATTTTTGGAAAGCAGATGAAATGCGCATAATGAAGGGATAAGGATAAAATAATATGATAGTAATCATGAGTTCATGACTAAAACAAGGATAAAGTGATATCAGGGTTTGATTATATAGAAATTTTATAAATTTTGGATGTGGAAAGAATTAACATTTGACAACATTCATGTTTTCACTAAGGTTCAATGGGTATTCATTTTTTTCAAGAGAATAAATTATTGAGGTATTCACATTATTGGAATGTGATCAATAAGATATATCGGGGATAAATGATGTTATTCACATGCTCGGTAGATGACATTTCTAGTAATTGTTTTCATTATACTATATTTTTGGACAGAAGTATTTTGGATAAGCCTAAATATTTGAAATGGATTTTGTTGGACATAAGTTATTATTGTTTAAGGCTATAACTGTTTTCAATATTATTGATGGAATGTTATAATGATGTAATTTTAGAAAAAGGACAACCTGGAAGACGAGCGACAACCCGTCACGTCGGACAAGGTTGTGAGAATCGATCCCACAACCAAATTGCAACATGCCTTTATCGCCTACCACTGGCCAACATGAGGTGCCTCGTTATTAGAAACTAGTTTTATTTTATTAAGAAGTATGATAGATGAATTATAAGTCCATTTTTGGAATCATATCTGATTAACCTCAATATACATGGACTTATGTATTCGATAACTTTTTCTATCCTTTTCATTGAGACAGTTGAAATGACCCATAATTCTATCACATGATCTTCTAACACATCATGAATGACAAATTCAACTTCATTTCTGTAAGAGATGAAGTTGAAATTGTTCAAGGAATAAAAACCAGTGAGAATGTACCGAAATAAAGAAATTATTTCTTCTAATTCAAATTATTCAACTTTAGGAAATGATATTGGAAAAAATGTTGTCCTAGTGCTCTTATATAAGATGAATCAGATGGTACCTTAGATCATCACAAATTTATGGCTTTGTGATTGTTAGCTCATTCATAGCCATGTTCTCTACCACTCTCCATCAGAACATGATGGTTAGATTTTTCTTCCATATCCATATTTTCACTTATGTTGTCCTATGTGGAAACCCAGTGTTGAGTTACATTGGGTGACCATTATTATTCTAACTTCCCTTTTTAAAATGAAGTTGTAGTATTCCTTTTTACGATGTGGGTTTCTATGAAAGAAACATTCAAGTAGTAATCCATTTATAACCCCGATAAATTTCGAGGGAGAAATTCATTTTAAGGGGGGTAGAATGTAACAACCCAATATTTAATAAGAATTATTCATTTTAATTTCATTTATATCTTCCGTTGTATGCTACACCAAAATTATCTTGCGCTATACGCAACACTATTCATGGCTCGTGTTACACAAAATTTAAAGTTCGTTTTGTAGAAATTATTCTATGCAACATGAAGTATATATTTTTTTATTGTATAAATGAAATATGGTTGTATTTTTTTATACAAAACAACAAAGGAGTCCTGCACTACACGTCACCCTGACTTAGCTTGCATTACACGCAATTGCGACCTTCCTCGATAGCGTGTGTAGTACGCAAGACCAGGTTTCACTAAACAACGATATATTATTATAATATTATTATGGACTAGCCATTATGAATATTATTAACTAAATTTTGATTTTTATAACATTATTATTCATCTTACATATTTTCTAATGCATGGTATGAGAAAAAAATAATTTTTTTGGGTAAAATATGTATTTTTAAAAAAATGCAGTTTCACCTCCTTTTGATGGAGAACCCAATTTAAATCTAGTTTTTACATGTTTATAAGTTCAATTTTAAATAATAAAATTATTATTTTTAATCATTATATAAAAATTTACTTTGGATAAAATTTTCATATTATTCTGATAACTTTCATATTTTGATGAATAGTAAAAACATGGTATATTTTAATTAAGAACTACATTTTTTCATCGCAATAATTTATATGGTTTTATTATATTTTTAATTGGGTTTAAAGTTTAATTAGAATATAAAATTACCATTTAATCCAATATTTATCATTGGAATTAATTTCACTTTGAATTTGGACATAAACAGGTGTCGATATTTTGATAGTTATTGTTTCTTAAAAACACGCTATTTGTTTTGATAACATGAATTAATTTTAAAATTAATTAATTCCACTTATATGTTTTGAATTTTGAAAAATAGAAATCATTTTTGAATTCGGAATATCAAATATATCTTAGGTTGAATTTTTGGTATTTTTCTGAAAAACTTCAATTTTTGAAGAATAGTGAAAACACTGAGTTTTTGGTTAAAACCGGATTTTTATTTAAATAATAATTTATTTGATTTAAATTTATTTTAGGTCAAAATAGATACATAATACTTATATAAGTTCAATGAAATTCATTGGAGTCATTTTATAATAATTTTAGATTTATAAAAATTGTATTGAACTTTTTACCGTCTTTTACCCACCTTTTAAGAGCTTTTCCAATTGTTCGTAAAACTAAATTTTTCTGCTTCTGTGAGTTGTGTTTCGAAAATAAGAGAGACACGGTTAATATCAAGGAGTAAAATTTGGTTCAATAAGATAAAAATAATTTTTGGTGAATAATAACTTTTTACTTTTATTTACCATAGTTAAAAGTAAATAGGGTAATTCAAGGCTAAAAAAATATTATAATTATTCAAAATTACCTTAAAACTTGTCCAAACCCTATTTTATGTGTAATTTTCGACCCTAGGCGTACTTGTGTAGATTTAGGGACCCCATGGAGCCACTTATGAAAGACAATGACACATTAGATTAATTAATTTAATGTAAAGAGAAAATTGACATTAACAAAAGACTTTTAGTAAATTAATTCTTATATGGTGATATATAAGTAATATATTAGACTATAAATATTAATTAGAAAGATAAAAAGACTTCCTACGTCATGGTATTTTTTCATAATTTTTAGACATCAAATTAAATAAATTAATTATGACACAATAATGATGCAGTATTTACCTCATTAATAAATGAATTAAATAAATAAGATTATAATGATACAAATATTATCTAAAACATGTCCAATTCTGATTGGAATATTTTATTTAGACCATGAGTCATATTATAATTATATTTAAAGATTTTTTTTCCTTTTAAAACCGAATATAAGTTTATAATAAAATAATATGTTCACACTTTCCAAAAGTGCCCCTCCTCCCCTTTATAAAAGGAGACCATTTCTATCCAATTCCTCACACCTCTCAATCCATTTGGCTTGTCCAACCTCTGCCCAATTAACCTCCATACATCCATATCCTCCCCCTAGAAGCATTAAATTAGGCATAAGGCACTTAAATAATTCCTTTTGGTTCAAACCAAAGGAAGTTACCCAAATTAAAGGTACAATTTCTCTTAAGTTGTTTTCTTTTATTCTACTTATCCAACCTCTAAAATCTTTTTAATACTTTATTTTGTAACAAACAAATTATCCGCAATATACTAGGATGTTTTTATGAGAAGTATTATAACTAAAATTACACACACCTCCATTTAATGGATGAATAACATAATGTTTTTGTGGATGACAAACTAACGTCTCACGAAACGATGATTGTTCAATTTTCTCCTACCACCTCTCATGGTGGCCATTATGATGGAACTATATTCATATATGATATATATATTATGTTTATGATTTCCTTATGCTTCTTTACATCCCAATTATATCAAGATTTTATGGTTTCCATAGTCATCATGTACGATTATCTCATTTGAGGAAGTGTGGGCTACCGCCCCCTCAAAGTGATGTTATTCGTTAATGACTTATGTGTGATGTATAAAGGATAGATTTAATGATAATGTATATGATATTATACTGGAATTATAATATACCTATTTATCATTATGTTTTAGTTCGATTAAAATAATAAATAGAAATGAAAGTAGCGTTCATGCGTACGTACGGCTTACAGTCTCCATGAACGGTGCATTTCATTTCTTACCTCCATATGTTATGTAATATTATAAATACCTGTATATTTTAGATATATAATGAATATATATGATATATAAATAATGATTTACATTCTTGAATTAAGTTAATCATGATATAAGTAATAATAACATCAATGAAAACAAGTCAAAACACGTATGATAAATAAGATGATTTTACCCAAAACATTGCTTTAACATGGGATTTACAAAAGAAAGGGTAATATAAAGTCATAAGTAACCCATATATGATATCATAACAATGAATATGATTCTTTAATAAGTCAATGATATTATTTAAATCATTATATAGGAGTCTCGGATACGTATGAAGCATATCGGACCTAAGGTAAGGGATAATGTTGCAATCCCAATTGTTTTCTATCTGAGATTGCTTATACGTAAGAATTTACTGGGGTTATATTTATCATCCATGTCCAAGATTTATAAAAAAAATTCACCTATTTTTAAATTCCTTTTTACCCATTTTTGAATTTTACTACATGGTATGTAAGGAATCTTTTTTTTGTTTACCATATGAGGTGCGTTTTGAATTTTTCGGCAAAAGTATGAGAAGAATGTTTTTTTATCTATACGGCATGAACAGATTTTTACGGTTTTATAAATCCTTATTTTCATGAAGCTTAATCTACAATATTTCATGATTATTTTCAAAAAAATCCTTTTGTTTTAAAATTGAATGGAATTTTGTGAAATGAAAATTATTTTCAAGAAGAAAGGATATTTTCCTCAAGAATTCATTTCAAGTGATTTATCAAATCCATTTTCCATCTAAGATGACATTTTTAATATGAGTATGTTTCAAGTATAATGTCTCTATGATTTATATGGTTTCGATTTTCTTATGATGAAATGATATCCATTTGTTTTATATGGATTATGTTATGATGGAATGATGTTTATGAAACCCAATTTATTCTTTCGATTACGATGAATGATTTATGATTGTTTTGTGGCACACATAAGAATGATTTCAATATGAGATTCGTGTGACCTATATCTCCCTCCAATGCATTGGTTAAAGATTTATATCTCATGAGATAGAAAAGTCTGAAGAGGAAAGTAAATCTGGTTTAGTAATACAGGGCTGGAATGGAAAGTAAACCTAGTTCAGTAAGGGACTTTGTCCACTAAGATGGTCTTGGAAGAAATCCCTTGGCTACTGTGGAAATCATATCACGTGCTTAATGGTTTTCCACAATTACAAGTTTTATTTCCATGCTATTTTCATTGATTGACGTTCCATTATGATATATGCCTTATTTACTTCCATGTTTTTTCTCATTGCTCAAGATTTTCATGTTTAAACATTATGGTCATGTTTTTAAGTTCAAATTTATACGGTTTGTTTTATTTTCTCCATGCTTAACCTTACTGAGAATTTGAGATCACCCATTATATGTTTTCTTTTCCACAGGATATAAAGAATTGTTTTAGGTAAGAAAACCTAAGGGGAAAATCTTTGTGGGAGATGTTGAAGATCTTTCACCATGATTAGAATATTATGTTCTGAGTTTCCAAAGACACTAAACTATTACGGTCCTTGTGTGTCTGTTTTGGTTATGTATTAATTATTCTGCAAAAGTAAATGTAATGTGCATGTACGTCATGCTTTGGGTCTTTATAATTTATGGGATAGTTAGAAAAGGAATATAACCATCATATTGAGTGATTTTATTATTATGTAATTATAACATCCCGCCTTTTTATCACATAATCTTTCATTACATTATACAAAACTGAGGATCTTTATAGTTTAATGTCTTGGAAACTAGGAACTTAATACATGCACCAAATAAAACATTCTTCATAAACACTTGAAAGGATTCTCCTTATGTTCATCCTAGGATCATTACCACATCTCATAACCTGGGGACATACATCAAGAGAAAGAGTGACCAGAAGGCCCAGAAAGGGAAACAAGATAAACATTTTACATGTGAACTTGGGATACTTCAATAAGGTAATGAAAAGAACTTTAAGGCATGAGAAAGAAATAAAGAGATATATCATAATAAAAATAACATTTTTCATAACTTTAAGATGTGTCTACATAATTTAACATAGACAATCATGAACATATCACGAAGGTCCATCCCCAAGGTGTCATTTGAAAATTACCAAGGTTATTCACCAAGATATCATGAAAATTCTAATCTATAGTGGTTACATCATTACCCAATGCATTGGAGCGCTATCAGGGCGCACCCTTAAATTTTTCTTTATTATCATGTGAGACACATATATCATCATAAAAAATTTCATAAATAACCCATATATCATAAATTAAATGGGTTTCATTTCATAATCATAACTTTTTAAAAACTACTTTAATGACATGATCTTTATGTCACTTTAAACCCACGGAAAGGGAAAATGGGTTTCATGTATGTAAATCCCAGAATTTAAAATAGAAAATTTTGATATATTTGTGAATACCCTTATAGAAATAAGAGCTTTGAGTATTCACTTAATAACATAAAATAATTTTGGAAAAAGAGAGAGACATTTTGAGATGAAAATTCTACAGCATAACGACTATGTTTCAGGGTTTTAGAAAACATTGAAAGGAGAGGGGACATGGGTCAAACATTCATAAATGACCCATAAAACAGTAGAGGGACAGAATAATAAGGATATATAAACATGGTAATGAAATTTTAAGGACATACCATTTGAAATGAAAAACATGGAAGGAAGACAAAAATTAGATTTCTCTTATGAAAATTCGGCAGCCTAACGGCGTCACTTAAACTTCAACAAAATGATTTGAAAAGATAAAATAGGGTCTCTCATCATGTGAACATAAGAGTTCAGTATTATAGATATAGAGATCATACCCCAACATAATAAAAAAAGAACTTGAAAGACTTGACATGAAAGTAAAATTTTGAAAAGAATGAGAAGGGTGAAAGAATCCCCTTAAAAATTCGGCAGCCTAACGGCGTCACTTAAACATTCTTAAAACGAATTGATGAGAGAAATATGGGGTATCTCATCATATGAAAATGAAAAGGGAAGTAGTATGAATATATAAGAACATCCTCCAACATAATAACATGGATTATAAAATGAATGACATAAAAGAGATTACTTGAATAGAAAGAGAGAGGTCAGATCCCTTACCTTAAAACGTTACTCTTAAAACTCAAAGGTTTGGACCTTGAGGGGTTGGGGGCACCTTGGGAGGACTCCTTGGGAGGTAAGGAGACTAGAACATCGTTGGGGGAGATTTGGGAGTAAAATCTAAAGGAGGAAAGGGTGGTTATTTATAGGGAAAGTGAGGGGACAAGGCATTAATGGCCAAGGGACACCTCACAAGTGCTTTTCTCAAAACCATGTGCTCTCCCATGGCATTTACCATGGAGTTAGGCCACATGGGGCCCGCAAAAAAATAATTCATCACCTTTGGCTGGCCAACCCTTAAAATATCTCATGACATCATCATGACACAGTTATGATGTCATTAAACATACCGAAACCCTAAAACTGTATTTTTACTATTCACTGAAAATTCAACTTTCTCAGAAAAATCCCAACATTTCACCTTAACCAAATATCTATGCTCTAAATACAAATATGAACTCTATTTTATAAAAATAATTTTTTAAATATTTTTAATTTACTTTTTAAATAAAACACTATTCACCGAGAATTCAATTTTCTTAGAAAAATCCCCAAAAATTACCATAACATAATATCGATGCTCTGAGTTCAAAAATAAATTCCATTTTATAAAAATAATTTTAAAATAATTTTTAATTAATTTTTTAATTAAAAAACACTATTCACATGGAAAAAATAATACTTGAATAAAAATTTATGAAACCGTTATTTAAGCATTTTATTGAATCACATTACTTTACCAAAGTGCCTAGATTATATTAATACTTTCTTAAAGTGAGATTACTAATCCATTTGGACACATTACTAATCCTAATCATAAAATCACTATTCATAATTTACTATTCATCAAAAAACAAGTTGTTCTTATTAGACTCTATATTTTGCACTGAACATAATTGTAGAAGAACATTTTTTGAAAATAATTACACATTTTTATTTATTTATGGTTTACCTAAACATTTTTAAAATATCCTTTTTCTAAAATTCATCAAAAATATGCATACTATATTTATCCGGACATTTGAAAATTCATAAACTTCATCATAAGAAAAAATCCCAATTTTTATTTAAAAAAAATGATTACACAAGGCAGTTACGATCTCCTTACGTAGCCCCTTATCACACTAGCATAGGACCTAAGTGTAAGGTGTGCGAAGGTGAGAGAATCCGAGGGAGGCTCGGCCAACATCGCACGAGTAGAAATTTCTATCAGTTTGAACTTCTCGCAAAGGCGATCCCGTTCTAGCTTCACACGATGAAGATCATCTTGGATTTGGTCCAGAGCAAAGCCCATTGGTGCTACCTCCTTCCCAAGTTCTGTTAGATGGGCTTCGATCGGTCCAAGACTACTGGGTGAGGCCATCAAATCTTCTTTCTATATTATGTAACCAAGATTACTTGTATTTAGAGACAATCATCAAAACATTTAGTTTCCAGCGGTCATATTGACCAATGGTCATATAACAGTCAAAACCCAACGGTCTCATTTTAATTATACTCATGTTATCAAATGAAACATTTTTGTTGAGTATAAAAATAAAATAAAATAACACACAAAATTTGGAAACAAGTTTTATTCAAAATTTCGGGTCGTTACAATCTTCCCCCTTTAAGAAATTGTGTCCTTGCAATTTTTAAAATTGGGTTTTCAAATTTCATTGAAAGTCCCACATTGGAAAAGGAGTCAGTAACACTATTACTTTAAAAGAAACAATGGGAAGTAAAAAGGTCACCCTAGTTAACCCATACTAGGATTCCATGGAGGAAAACATGGATATGGAAGAAAAACAAAGGGTTAAGTTCTGGGGGAGAGTGATAGAAAACATGATTAGGAGAAAGTTGACCACGAGAAAATCCCAAACTTATGATGTGTGTAAACGGTCGTTGATTACCTAGTAGGAAACGTAAACCAACAACATTTTTGTTCTACGTTTCTTTTCATAATTTTGAGGAATTCATTTACTACATAGAACAAAAATATAAGGAAATATACCTACCTTCGTGTATATTTTCATCCTTTAATAAGTTTCTAACAAAACTAATCTTTTCTCCAAACGATGAGCATTCAAAACTACTTGGTCTCATCAAAACACAAGAGTCATCTTCTAGAGAATCACATAATCCACAAAAGATTAACAATCTATTTCTTCTATCTTTAAACATTATCCCAAAAAAAGAAAGGTTAAGGTAAAACAACTCTTCAAAAATAAAGAATCACATAGGAATGGAAACTACTTTTAAACCTTCAAAGTTCCATGGTACTACTCAAAGTTTATCATAGACCATTCCATAAATAACGGTCCTTAAAATTCCAAAAAATAAACCAAACTAAGATTGAAACCCAAATATAAGAAGGATTCGATAACATAGTCTTCCAAAATAAACTTCATTGTTCATCCCCAAACAATATCAACCACTCCTAACATCTTATAAAAAAAGTATCTAACCTAAGAATATTTTACCCAATATAGGTTAATCATTCCCAAAAGTAACCTAAATTACTATAAGTCCACCTTAAATTCATCGATTATTCAAAATATAAGTCAACCTTAACTCCTCAATGAAAATACCGTAGTAATCTATTTACCTTGATCAAATAGTGTTCCCAAAATAGTGAACGTCTTCCAAAATAATAATCATCTTTTAGTCCCCTAATCACCCTTTTTTTAGAAGAACATCTTTACTACATCAACATGTGGTACATAACAATAAATGTTTTCTTTAATGATATAAAATCATCTTAGGTAGTGAATCATTGATCTTAGAAAACATAAAATATATGCTCATAGAGAACGAACTAAAATAAAACATTACATAGACAATTATTGCGAAGAATTTACATGTACTTCATTCATCATGATCCATCTCAGCATAGGACTTGCATTGTTCCTTTTTCCTTGAAGATTGTTGATGGTCATCATGCTTCTCACCCATTCCAAGAGAGAATTGCCTTGGACAATTTCTAACTTCTCCATATTTACGACATCTAAATTTATAAGGAACATTAGATCGAACCTTTTCTCTATTCATCACATTATCCATTTTTTAAAGTAATTGGCTACTTTATGCCCTATCTTCCCACACAGAAAACATCTCCCTGTTCATTTGTGACATTCTCTTTGGTGCCCCATTCCACAGTTTTTGTACAAAGGAAATTGGGTCCTCTTTCCCTTATCAACTTTATCATATGAACATCCTTGAGACTTTGTCCTATTCTTCCTTGATGAATTTGGGCATTCAACTAGGTACCAATTATTAATTGTGATTTTTGATAGCTGGTTTGGCATAATCACAAGATGTTCAACCTGATCTTTTGTCATCTCTATCACATCAATAGGGAAATCATCACATTTCCTATCACATTGGTTGTTGGAACATGTCCTTCAATTCCCCTCCATTAACTAAGAAAAGAAAGTATAATTAAGGGATTGAATACTTATCCAATAATCATTAAAAGGAATATTTAAGCATAAAAGGATAAAATTGTAGGAGGAAAGTATACCCTAAATTGTGATCCCCTAGGTTCCAATCTAGGTTATACATGATCATATATTCTTATGTGAATATTTATTTTATTTTATCTTTGTTCCTTTAATAATGGTTCATACTAAGCTTATGAATTTACCAAAGCATATCCCCTGGGAGAGTCATAACCAAGAGTGCAGTAAGGCCTGTTTTTTTATACTAGTTCTCGTTCGAGTCTAGCTTAAAGTGGTGTTTTTAGGTTTTACCCCTATGTACATATGTTCCAGAGCCACCTCTACCTGCTCCTATCCAGACATGGATGTATTTGCTTGGCAACCCCTTACTCAATACTCACCGAAATACCAGGAAGATTTCCTATATTTAACCTTTTCTGTAGGGTTCTTCATAAAGTTTTCATATCCTAATTTCCACAAATAACTAAACCATACTTTTATACCAACTATAACATCCCACCTTTTTATCACATAATCTTTCATTACATTATACAAAACTGAGGATCTTTAAGGTTTAGTGTCTTGGAAACCAGGAACTTAATACATGCAATAAAAAAAACATTTTCATAAACACTTGAAAGGATTCTCCTTATGTTCATCCTAGGTTCATTACAACATCTCATAACCTGGGGACACACATAAAGATAAAGGGTGAGAAGAAGGCCCAGTACGGGAAACAAGAGAAACATTTTACATGTGAACTTGAGATACTTTAATAAGGTCATGAAAAGAACATTAAGGCATGAGAAAGAAATCATGAGATATATCATAACAAAAATAATATTTTTCATAACATGAAGATGTGGCTACATCATTTAACATAGAAAATCATGAACATATCACAAAGGTCCATCCCCAAGGTGTCATTTGAAATTTACTAAGGCTATTCACCAAGATATCATGAAAATTGTAATCTCTAGTGGTTACATCATTACCCAATGCATTGGAGAACTATCAGGGCACACCCTTAAATTTGTATTTATTATCATGTGATCCACATATATCATCATAAAAAATTTCATAAATGACCCATATATCATAAAATAAATGGGTTTCATTTCATAATCATATCATTTTAAAAACTGCTTTAAAGACATGATCTTTATGTCACTTTAAACCCACAGAAAGGGAAAACGGGTTTCATGTATGTAAATACTAGTATTTAAAATAGAAAATTTTGATATATATGTGAATATAACTATATAAATAAGAGCTTTGAGTATTCACTTAATAACAAAAAATAATTTTGAAAAAAGAGAGGGGCATTTTGAGATGAAAATCCTGCAGCATAACGACTATGTTTCAGGGTTTTAGAAAACATTGAAAGGAGAGGAGACATGGGTCAAACATTCATAAATGACCCATAGAATAGTAGAGGGACAGAATAAGAAGGATATATAAACATCGTAATTAAATTTTATGGACATACAATTTGAAATGAAAAACATGGAAGGAAGACAAAAATTAGATTTCTCTTATAAAAATTCGGCAGCCTAACGGCGTCACTTAAACTTCAACAAAATGATTTGAAAAGATAAAATAGGGAATCTCATCATGTGAAAATAACAGTTATGTATGATAGATATAGAGATAATACCCTAACATAATAAAAAAAAAATTGAAAGACTTTACATGAAAGTAAAATTTTGAAAAGAATAAGAAGGGTGAAAGAACCCCCTTAAAAATTCAGCAGCCTAACAGTGTCACTTAAACATTCTTAAAACGAATTAATGGGAGCAAGATGGGGTCTCTCATCATATGAACATAAAAAAGTAAGTAATATGAATATATAATAACATACTACAACATAAGAACATGGAGTATAAATGGAATGACAAAAAAGAGATTACTTGAAAAGAAAGAGAGAGGTCGGATCCCTTACCTTAAAACGTAACTCTTAAAACTCAATGGTTTGGACCTTGAGGGCATGGGGGAACCTTGGGAGGACTCCATGGGAGGTAAGGAGACCCGAACTTGGTTGGGGGAGAGTTGGGAGTGAAAACTAATGGGGGAAAGGGTGGCTATTTATAGGGAAAGTGAGGGGACAAGGTATTAATGGCCAAGGGACACCTCACAAGTGCTTTTCTCAAAACCATGTGCTCTACCATGGCATTTACCATGGTGTAAGGCCACATGGGGACCCCAATACAATAATTCATCACCTTTTTCCGTCCAAACCTTAAAATATCTCATGACATCATCATGAAACAGATACGATGTCATTAAACATACGGAAACCCTAAAACTGTATTTTTACTAATCACTAAAAATTCAACTTTCTCAAAGAAATCCAAAAAATTCACCTTAACCAAATATCGATTCTCTAATTACAAATATGAACTTTATTTTATAAAAATAATCTTCTAAATATTTTTAATTTACTTTTTAAATAAAACACTATTCACCGAGAATTGATTTTTCTCAGAAAAATCCCCAAAAATTACCATAACATAATATCGATGCTTTGAGTTCAAAAATAAAGTCCATTTTATAAAAATAATTTTATAATTATTTTTAATTAAAAAACACTATTCACCCGAAAAAACTAATATTTGATTAAAATTTTATGAAACTGTTATTTAACAATTTTATTGAATCACATTACTTAACCAAGGTGCCTAGATTATATTAATACTTTCTTTATGTTAGATTAATAATCCATTTGAACACATTACTAATCCTAATAATAAAATCCCTCTTCATAATTTACTATTCATCAAAAAGCAAGTTGATCTTATTAGACTCTAAATTTCACACTAAACATAATTATAGAAGAACAGTTTTTGAAAATCATTACACATTTTTAATTATTTAAGGTTTTCCTAAACATTTTTAAAATATCTTTTTTCTAAAATTTATCAAAAATATGCATACTATATTTATCCGGACATTTGAAAATTCATAAACATCATCATAAGAAGAAATCCCAATTTTTATTTAAAACAAAGGATTACAAAAGGAAGTTACGGTCTCCTTACATAGCCCCTTATCACACCAGCATAGGACCTAAGTGTAAGGTGTGCTAAGGTGAGAGAATTTGAGGGAGGCTCATCCAACATCGCACGAGTAGTAATTCCTATAGATTTGAACTTCTCACGAAGGCGATCCTGTTCTAGCTTTACACGATGATGTTCAGCTTGGGTTTGGTCTAGAGCAAAGCCTAGTGGTGCTACCTCCTTCCCAAGTTCTGTTAGATGGGCTTCGATCGGTCCAAGACTACTGGGTGAGGCCATCAAATCTTCTTTCTATATTAATTAACCATGATTACTTGTATTTAGAGACAATCATGAAAACGATTAGTTACCAGCGGTTATATTGACCAATGGCCATATAATAGTCAAAACCCAACGATCTCATTTTAATTATACTCATGTTATCAAATGAAACATTTTTGTTAAGTATAAAAATAAAATAAAATAACACACAAAATTTGGAAACAAGATTTATTCAAAATTTCGTGTCGTTACAATAATGATAGGATTCATTATAAGTATAAAATAAGGGATACCTTTATCCATGGTTTTGTGGCTGCCATACTCTTAAGGTTAAAATGGATCAATTGTTTTTAAATAATTAATCCATTCTTATTGTTAATTTTTTTAACTTGTTTCTTACAAGTTTTTAATTCTGTTATTCATGTATTTAATTGTTTTATCATAATGATTCTCATTACAATAAATAAAATATATATCACTAATCAGATCTGTTGTAAATATAAGAGATACTATTTTAACTATATCTATCTTGAATATGATCTCTTTACTCTGATTTAATCATATACATTATGATTATGATTATTAACTCTAATATAATTCTATCCACTCTAAAAAAATACTATCATAATCTTTTTAATTGAAATTGTTTTATGTTTATTTATCGAAAACGCTATGATTATGATACTTTGATATTGGTACTGACCCAAGTCCAATCTGATCTTTTTCATAAAGAGGATTGTGAATTTTGTTTGTTTAAATTCATTTAAACTATAGTATTTGAAACTAAAATTCACCCCCTTCTTTATTTTTTCCATCTATAATACATTGTTTTTATCCAAATAAGTATACTTTATATATAATAATAAAATAATAACATGACACCCAAAGAATAAAAATGGACATGGACAAATCCAATAACGTCTTGGATAAAAATTTGATATCATATATTGAATAATATGGATTCAAATTGATCTTAAAATACTATAAATTAATTAATTTCATGATCTACCATTTTAAATAGATTTTTTATACATCACATAATAGAAATAATGTGCATAATTGAAAATATGTCTCAGATGTGTGAATTTGAGACAAAATAACCTTAAATATTTTCATGAATTATATTAATGTACATTAACCTATTATATTTAAAAAAATTATATCCTAATAACATAAATTAAAACCTTAATCATATCCATTTTAATTCATACCCTTCATATAGAGTCATTCTCTACATTAATTCTTCAGATTTTCACATTAGGTGTTTATAGTTTTGATTATTCATAATAGTTTCGTAATAGTGGGGTTTGTATTCATTCGTCATAAAAAAACTACTAAATAATATGTTCTTAAATTTACAATTAATAATGATTTATAATTATTTAGTATTTTTTAAATTCCATTCATGAGTGTTTTAGTCTTTATCCATGAAGTGGAAATCAATAACAAACATGCTTTAGTGACTCATGATGATAAAAGGGTAATTTCTTAATTAATGAATTAAATATTCATAAATAATTTATGGAATAAAAAAAATATCTATTTACACATTTGTATTATATTATAAAAATAATTATCCTTTCATAGTCATCCATGATATAAATTCATAGTATTGTTCAAGTAGGTGGTTAAACCGACCCAAACATGAACACAACAAGATTTAATGAATGATTATGAGGTGGTTTCTTGTAATATAATTATACCAAAATAATAATGATATTATTTAGTGATTATTATTGTGATACATCATAATTTTAAAGGATTTATATGAATAATTAATGTATATGAAAACAATACATAATTTGAATAAAATATTTTCCTCATAGGATGCTTGTTTTACAGGATTGAATTAACAATGATTATATATTGATCACATAATTAATAGAATCCATAATTTTTTATAATTGAACATTAATGATATAATAAATATAATATTTACTCATTAAATCCATTCTAGGAAGAATCAATTATGGTTGGTGATGATAAATTAGTTTCTTTTATCCTGGTGGCGATAATATGTATGTACGTATGAACGATGATTTGGTTTTTCTTAAAAGATGTCATATATGAATAAAAATGATAATATATTTAATATAGTAACATTAAATTATATAAATTATACAAATTTAATTATATTAGACTAGTTATAAAAAATTTAATTGAAGATAATTTATAAGAAAAGCTAAGTATTTGATAGCATTCACATCGAGGATTAGAATATTCCTTGGAAGTATCCATTAAAATAAGGCCCTTAAGCTAACTAACAGTGGCTATAAGATTTATAATTTGGGATATGGTTATATGTGGTAACAATTTTCAGTGTTTGAAGAGGAAATTATAAGTATATGTGAGTTTTGAATTTGAGTAAGTGTTGACCTTTTATATGTCATTTGAATGGTATTTTTGGGAGTAACCCTTATATTTTCAATAATATAAGGTAACTATTCGAGGACAAATGGATAAAAAATGGAAAACAAATATGTGGGTATCGTTTTTGTGGGAAACAATCACCTCGAACACTATTTTTGAAATAAAAAATTGGGTGTTTTATGGCTCTTTAACCTTTTTCCATTCTTATTAATTTACATTGTCCTAAGTAATTAATTTTTCACCACCGTAATAAATTTAAATGTAAATATTAGATAAACACTATTACCTAATTTTTTCCTTTTGATTTAAATTTTTTATAAAATTTTATCTACTAAAATATATAAATGTGTGAGATGATGATTTTAATATAAACACACTTAATTGTGTGAAAATAGTTTTTTGAAAAATAATGTTTTTAAAAAAATAAATTTATATATAAGATAAAATTATCTTGGATACAAATTTTAATAACCGAAATTAATTTATTTAAAAAAATAATGGATAAGTATCATTTAGGGAACACCAAAATTGAATCACACCTTGAAAATACTTGATTCAAGGAAAGGATAAAAACAATTTTTTTGTTATAGAATCATTTTAATTAATTAAAAAAAATGTTTTCCATATGTTCTCTAAGTTCAAAGAATATTTCAATATGCATAATTTTATTTATTAAATACATATTTAATTATTTAAAATGTTTTTTAAACATCCAATTTATTCATATAAAATGATAAAGTCATACAAATTATTAGTTTTGTGAAAACATTACTTTTAGACTAAAAACCAATGTTTTTAGAAAAATCTAAAAATTTCAAGATAATTTTTTTTTGATATGTTGAATTAAAAAATAAGTTAATTTAATAAATTTAAAATTAAACCATTAATATTTTAATTAAATTCCTGAGTAAAGTCTCTGTAGTGGGTGCATTGTGCAATAGTTTTGGGATGTACCATTTACCTGTAATAATAATGTCTTGGATATTATATTCTCCCCCCTACAAAAAATTTCATCCAAAAAATTGGGGTATATATAAAATATAAAAAAAATGTGTAAGTTCCTTCCTCTTAGTTTCATTAGGCTCATATCATTCCTCTTATAGATTGTGATTTTTCAAAATAACATTCACCATTCATGTTTTTTGATTCAGCAATGATTTCTCTCTATTGGTAAGAATCTAAATGGTATTTTTATTAAAAAAAGTTAGGATCCAAATATATATCCATATATGTGAACACATGTGTTCGATTTGGAATATATTCCCTCAATAATAAAATATTCAAGACCATTTTTACTTTTGATTGGTTGGGTGTCATAATCAGTAGGTAAGATATAACTCTAATTCTTTCTACTATTTCAAAAGGCCAAATTCACCTAGTTCTAAACTTCCCCATTTTTCCAAATCTTATAAATCCCTTCAATAGTTAACTCTTTAATAATACATGATCCATTATGTGAAATTATAGTTCCTTCCTTTGATTATGATCATAGATATTTTTTCCTGTTATTGGTTCTTTTATATGATCCTAAATAATTTGTACTTCAATAATCATATAATCTACAAGATTTGGTATAAATAACATTGTTTCTATAGATTCTTCCTAGTATGTCATAATAAGACACCTCTTCCCATGAAATGATTTGCGTGGTTTCATCTAGAAGATCCTATGGAATATATTATTGTATGAAAACATCACCAAAGTTGGTTATTGATCCCACAGACCTTGTAAGTCAAGAGAACATGATTTCATCATATCTTCCATATTCTAGATAGTCCCTTCATACTTTCCATCATTCTGAGGGTGATAGGTGGTACTTAATCGTATCTCAGTGTTGATATCCCTTTGAATAATCTTCTAAAATTTCAATTTGAACTAAGGTTCACGGTCAGATATAAAGAGGTTCCTAGTGAATCCATATGAATTCATTGATATAGAGTCAAGAAAGGCAATCAAGGGGTAGATATCCTCTTATTACTATGAAATTAGTAGACTTAGTAATATGATCAATGATGACCCATATAATATTTGTCATCCTTGGAATCGTTGAGAATATAGTGACCAAGTACTTTGAATAATTTCTCTACTTCAATATATGTATAGTTAGAGGTTTTATGATGCCCTTAGGATGTTTTCTTTCATCCTTTAACTACTGGTAGACCAATCATATGGACAGATAGTTCCCAATTTCATTATTTATATCATACCACTAGAAGTAATATCCTAATCACATATAAATATTTCTTATATAAGGGAGTATAGAAAAATTTGAGCTATATATTATTTCTTGCAATTCCCTCTCCTTCTCTAGTATAGATGGAATACAGAACCACATCATAAATATCAATAATCAATCACTATAGATAAATTTTGTAAATTTGCAAGTATTAACTACTTTAATAATTATTTGTAAGGACTCATAATCCTAATGGTATATCTGTATTTTTTTAGTATGGATGGTTTATCAATTTCATTGAAAAGGAATGATGGCTCCCCATTTCTAGAAATCACCATATCCACTACTACTATATTTATTTACATTGGATCCTTATTAATCCTTATCATGATAATAACTCTATGGTTACTCAAACCCAATAAATCAAAAACCTTGTTTTCCTTCCCATGATGATAGTGTACTGAGAATTTTAGTCCTCGAGTATCTCTAACCACATTATTTTCATTATGATGTGATCCTTCTAAGAGAATATATTCTTTAAACTCATGTGATTCATATATATATCCCATTTTTTCATAGAGGTAGTGTCGCTATATTTGAAATGGGAATATCATAGTTTCCAACTCAAGGTCGTGAGTTTAATTGTTTTGTTCGTGGATTTTCAATTTACATAATGTATAGGAAATCACCCAATCATTATACGTTAGGATAGACCCATGTCCTTTATTCAATGATTCACTATATATTAAAAATCATTTTGTACCTAAGAATAGAGAAAAAATGGGTTCTTTAATAAAAATAATCATTATTTATTCAAATATCTCCTCACATTCCTGTGAACATGTGTATTTAACCCCTCTATGTGTTAACTTGGCTGATGGATTTAAAAAATAGTAATCATATTGAACAAACAACTAATACTAAACTATTAATCCTAGATCTTAGATATTTTTTTAATTATAGGCCATTTTTTACTACCATTGTCTTTATTGGGTCAAGATATATTTTATCCTTAGATACAATATGTTCATGGAATGAAACATCATTGTTTTAAAATTCAAACTTACTATATTTCCCATATAACCCTTTTTTTATCGAGGTTCTTGATAATTTTTGTAGATGACTGTCATGCTGTTCATAGTTATTAAATTATATCAAGATGTCATCAATGAAATTAGGAAAAAAGTTATCAAGATACTCTTTGAAAAACATATTCGTTAGATTAGTAAACTCATAACATGAATTAGTTAATCCAATAGTCATTATCAAAAAATCATATTTCACATACCTTTTTCAAAATTACATATTCAATATATTATCATTATTCACACTTAACTGATGATAAATAGAGAAAAGATTGATCTTTGAAAAGTATTGGGTTCTTTGAAGGTGATAAAATAACTCATTAATGTGTAGTAAAGGATACTTATTCATTATAGTAATGTAATTGATATCCCTAAAATTTATTAACAATTTCATAGTCATATCCTTATTTTTCATGAATAAAATAGGAGATCCACATAGTGAAACACTAGGGAGTATAAATCATTTATAAAAAAAAATCCTCCAACAGTCTCCTCAAATCCACCACCTAAACATGTGCCACCCTATAAGGTTTTTTAGATATAGTCCTTACATCAGGAATGAGTTTAATGGAGATATCAAAGTCACACTCTTGTGGATGACCTGGTAATATTAATGTAAAACATCATGGAATTTTTGTACCATAATTATATATTTTATTGTTAAGATATCTTTCTTATCCATATATTATATTTGATATTCATATAATCCCAAAAATACATTAAGGAAATATATTTAGAGAATATACATGCATTATTTTCATGATATAGTTTTCCCATTAAATATAATTGATTTCACATCACCTTCAGGAATTGTAATCTCCTCCTGGAATTAAATTTTTTGATTATAAATTTAAAACTGATTTATACCAAGGATCATATAAAAGTCAACCTATGGTATAATGACTATGTTTTCACGTAGGGTATTCTTATGTATCATAATTAGAACCACCTAACACATCATTATTCTGATAAGACATCCACTAGGTGTCTTAATTAATAACATACTTACTATAGGTATTAGGGAAATATCACTACATCATAATCACACCTTAAAGAAAAAAATTAGGAGTGGTATAGGAAACATCCATTAAATAAAATCTAAATATTATAGTCGTAGTTTTTAAAATAAAATCAATAAATATTTAATTAAAATAAAATAACATTCTTTTCCCATACCCTTGAATAATTTTCGTCCGATCCAACCCCTCTTCCCACTTTTCCCTCACCCAAAATCCATCTCTTGAGCCCTCACTATCAATCCCTCCCTATTGATCCCTCACCACCACCAGTCTCACAATCGCCCTCAGCCTCACGATCACCCATGCTCTACTTTTCCTCCATCCTAAAGTTGCATCCCAATCCCTCACTATACCCAAGCCCTTGCTACTAAGACCACATTGTCGAGCCCTCGCCACCTCCACACTTTCCCTCTCCCTCAACCTGATGATCACCCTCAATCACCTTTCCCCCATCGTATCTGTCATCTCCTACCAACATGCTGCTCCAACATCCCCCTTTCCCCTTATGGTCATGTTGGTTGTGGGTAATTTTCATAATCTATCCATTTGAGTTTAATATTTTTTACTTTAAATGTGTTTTGTTTTATTTTATTATCTAATTTCAATTCCTTCTTTGAAAACTCTCATGATTTGAAATTACAAGAATGGTTATGATTTTATATAATTTTTTTTTATTTCATAATAGAAAATAAAGGTTTGGAACATCCAAAAAAATTGAGGCATTAAATATTTGAAATCACAAAAACCTGTATTGATATCACTAGGTATTACTCAAACCATAAAAAAGGCTTTGAACATTAAAAAAATTCCCCCTATGTTATATGTTATTCATTTTCAATATTATGGATTTTTTATCATATTTAAATTCATTTTTATGCTTGAATTGTTTAATTTTGAAAAAAGGTAAATTTTATATTGTCTTGTATGTGAAATCATACATTATCATACTTATGTATATTATGTTTGTTAGTATTGTGCATATGTTATCATTTATAACTTTCATTTCGAGCTTCAATCTTTTTAAATATATGTTATAAATTTATTTTTTGTGATTTAAATGATAGGAATTCTATAGAAGAAGAAATCTAATGATTTTAGTTGACTCCCATCTAATGTTCACCCAACCATACATATGACATAAATGTTACCTAATGACCCATTGTGCTTCCTCCCTATAGAATATTGGATTCCCTCTATCTCCCTCCTTTCAGTATCTACCACACTATACATCTCCCCCCATCAGCATTTGGATCTCCATCCATATCTTTTCCATCAATATTTGGAACGATGCCTCCTAATTCATAAGGTTATACACATGAAAACATTGCGATGAGGGAACAAGTAGTCACTACTTTTTCTTCATAGTTATATTGGAGGGTGACAGTTATAGGTACAAACTTTAATGTAAACAATGTTATTTTACTTTTTTTATACTAATAACTACTTTTTCCTAAAATATGGAAAAAATGTTACTATAGAGACAAATATTAATTATTCATATGTATATAATATGAATGGATTTAAGATAGTTGTACCCTTTGATTATTAGGTGGTCCCCAAAGATGATGTTTTGAGATTATTTGTCCAGATTCTAGGCCAGTTGGTGGATAATTCGATTACCCTTCTGATTACATATTTTTATTGGAGGCATATGTCTCTATAATAGAATAATGAAGTATTTTATTCTCATATAAATTTAATTTTAATAGATTATGACTCAATTAAATTCTATTGTTTAGTAAAATTCAAATATTTTAAAAATTAGTCACTTCATACATATGTTATTCCCCATTATTGTTTCTAATCTTATCACATGAAAGTGGATGTTGAAAAGTTTGGGTAAGAAATGAAAATATTTTAAATGGATATTTTGGAATGAATTAAATGATATATCATTGAACACTCAGTCATATTATGATACGGTACGTGAAGGGTTACCTAGAGAGTAGTATAAAGTGTTTTTTATTGACATCACCATGAGAAGAACATGGTATTGGATAATATATTATTTTATTAATTTCATTTTACATATATAAATTCATATGACAAGAAAATGGAATTCCAGACATTAATATTAAATAACATGTTATTTATTTCAGGAATTTTCAAGAAAAAAATGTATCAATCCAAGTTAAATAAATCACCCCCACACTACTTGTTCAAAGTGTTTTTCAAGAAATAGATCGACTACGGTTATATTTTTGGCAGCTAAAATATTTATATGATAATATTATCTATTAAATATATTAATTTTTTTATTTATCAGTTTTTAATCTATATAATGAATTTAAGGCACTAAGTCTCCAAGATGGAGCTTTGGTTGGATGTTCAGAAGAAATCTTGTGGGAGATGTGTGAATGGTTTTTCAAAAGAAGTTGAAGTATGAATTTTTTTTTCATATTAATAACTTATTTTTAGTTTTAACTTTGTTACTATGTATTACAAAAAATTTTATTGATATTTTATTTATAGATAAAATGAAAATAACTATGGGATTCCAATATTTCATGGTTGTTCTCAGTCTCTCACGTTGATATAATTGGTTAGGTCCTTAAGAAGAAAAATCCTAGTCATATGTGTTGGATAGGTTCAATTCTATTATCACCTATGGTATTTGGAATGTCACTAGGTATTTCAATAGTATATACACTAGTTAATACATACTTCCTACATCTATATTTTTAGTGGTAGTTTATTTCAATGAAAAACAAAATTCAGTAATATAGTATCATAATCCAGCAACAATGGACTCATATACGATTGTCAGATGAGATTTTCATTACTATAAATAATTAATTCTTATAATTATATCATTAGATGACTAGATGTATCCTCATTGATATTGCATAGATGGATGGTTTGAGTCAATAGAAAAAACACAAAATTTCATTTTTATTTAGTATACAAACTTTTATTGGTATTAATTTGAAAATTAAATATATATATATTTATATCACAGTTTAATTTTACAGAAAATTTCCATATATGTTCCAGGAAAAGGGAGTGGAGAGAGATACGATCTATGTTCATGATGTAGAAATTGGGATTGATTTTGGATTTGATGTTTGTGATGTGTAATTAAATGCATGATAGACTAACACAATGATACTTTGATGGAGAAAACATATTGTGGTTTGGATGAATTCCAATATTTGTTTAAGGTAGGGGATATTTTTATTTCTCATCCATTACATGAAATTTATATGATCAGTTTATTTTCAATGTCCTCTTCCAAGGTTTCCCATATAATTATCATTATTAGGCTCTTTTGAGTTATTTTTAAATTATTCCATGTAAATTATTCCTTTATTGTTTGAAGAAATTTTTTCCATTTCCTTTGATTGAGTAAATATTGGGGAATAGTAATTGAAAGACATGAGTTTGTGTGGAATTTTTGATGCATGTTTGGTACCACTTCTTAGGGTTTTGTGATGGGAGGTTGTTTTCTTTCCTTTATTCTGTTGAGACTAATTTAAGTAAGTTATGTGGGTATATATTTATATTAGGGAATAGTGTGGTAAAATAGATAAATATGGGGTGGTTGGTATCCTAGTAATGTGATATTGTTGTGGTATATGGGTTGTGTTTGGTTATGGGTGATATATGAGAAGGTCTAATCATTTTATGTTTTTCTTACATTCTATATTATTGTTTGGATGAGTGGTGTATGATTACTGTGATGAAATTAAGTATTTTATTAATCTTATTTTAGGAGGGAGAGTTAGGCAGGACCATTTAATATAGAGGTTAGGAAGGAATTCATGGGTGTATAAGTGTTGGGTTTTATCTATTATTTCTAATTTATCATTCTTATTCTTTTTGTCTTGAGGTTTTTTTATTTATATAATGCAATTGGGATTGTGGTGGGATGTTTATTATCTTATAAAGAGTTAAGGAGGCATTTAGGGATCTATAAAGGAAAGGATAATGAGTTTATGAGGGATTAAATCATTGTTGTCTTTTTTTAGAATCCCTGTTATAGGAACATTGTTATATTAATTGATTTCAATTTTCCTTATGATTTTTGGTGTGATAGAAGTTTTTTGGTTATGATGTGGTAATGATCTATAAGGATGTGTAGTGGCAGTATACAGTTATGTGGTAATATTATGAAATGTACAACTGTGGGGTTCTATACCTATGTTGTGTTTATGTGATCATATTATTATGTAGTGGTATATAGTTATGTGGTAAAATTGTGGAATGATGTTATATGTAATCATGAATGAAGGGAAAACATTATGAGGTTATTTTTTATGATATGATATCTAGACTATGGTAAGAAGATATGGTGGTGTGGTTTTTTTGTTGTTTTGTTCTTGTGTTCTAAGTTAGTTAGCAATGGGATTTACCACCATGGATCACCTCCTAATGTTGTGTTAGTGTAAATTCCGAACTAATAGGTAATTTATGTGTTGGTTTTATATAAATGTTTCTTTTTTATTGATTTTATTGGTGCATTTGGGTTCTTTGAACTAGTATTTTATACATTTTTATTTGAACATTATTTATGATATTTCTGAATCAATTTTTTAGATTTTATTTAGATATATTTTTGATTAATGTAGTGTTATTTTTGTTTTGATAATTATTTTTTAGCTTATTCAAATTTTTTTATAGTTTATGTGGTGAAGTAAATGGAATGGGTTTCATTGATGGTTTTCTAGTTTAGGGTTGGTATTTTTTTGTGAATTTATCAATTTGGTGTTTTTTTGAGGCTATATCTTCTAGAAGTTTTATTTTATTTTTAAAAGTGATATATAGTGATGGTTTAAACTACCAATATGTATAGTAAAAAAATTATAAGTGGTTTAAAATGATGTTATATATTATATATTATGGAGGTGGTTTAAACCACTGCTTAACCTTTGTCACTTTTGGTAATCAAAAACTGCCATTAAAAAACAAAATAGCCACTACTAAAATAACTCTTCAGAACACATCCCAAAATCTGATTTTAAATTTTTGAAAATGAATGAAGTTGATTCCAACTGCCAAGTTTAGTATCATTTTACAAGAATAGTTTCAAAAACCTTCAGTTGTGGCTTAAACCACCACCAAACCCAAAACATTATTCCCTTATTCCCCTTATTTTTTAGCATATCTAATGTTTTTTGAAAACATGGAAGATATAAAAGAGTTTGAAGATCTAGAATAAAATAAAACATTAGATATCTTTGAGGAAATTATCAAAGTACCTACCAACATGTCATTAAGAACTTTGAATTTAGTTATTTTAATTTTACAATATTGGTCTTTCTCTCTTGTACTTTTCGGACAAAAATTCCCTTGACATTTAGGGAATTAGTTCACGTAATGTCCCTTCTCTCTATATTTAATTAATTGAACATCAATATTATTTCCTATTCCATATATTTTTCTAACTTGATAGAATTTTTCTACACACATGTATCAAACTAGTTTTTCATTCCACTAAGAACTATAGTGTTTTCCCATGGTTATCACATGTGGGAAATCACATCCTACCTTCCTTCAATTTTTTTTCATTCACTACTAGAAATATGATCTATACCAACAGTTTTGGGAAAACCATTGGTATAGTTCACTAATTTTGACCTATACCAATGGTTTGGACAAAACCATTGTCCTAGGTCAATTATATAGACATATACCAACAGTTTTGGAATATCTAATGGTATATAGGGGACCTATACCAACGGTTTGGCCAAACCATCGGTATAGGGTGTAATGTCCCGAATCCGGGTACCACTCCACGGGTGCCCCGAACCCAGTTGTTCACATGACCTCAAGAAAATTTCCCTAAATACCAGAGGCTACCGACTAGTAGTGATGGTCCACGTTAGATATTGGGGAAACTATACCCTCATTTTTTAAAGTGTAGCGCAGCTGAATACAAGAACAAACATACAACCACAGCAGAAGCAGTAAACAGTATACAACTAAAAAGGACATCTGAAATAAAAATAACCAAAAGTCATATATATATATATATCAAGATGAATCATGTCTCTATTCTATGAAAACATCCATAACATGTTACACATTAGTACTATACGATATAATGTAAAGTATAGGTATAACAGAACAAAACAGAACAACCGACAGCATTGCGAGCCTGAGCTCGGTTGCATGCTCCCCTACACCGCATCATCACTCATGTACCTATATAGAGACACTTGAACTTATCCACACCTGTAGAAATATAGTCTGTTTGGGTCGAAGACATGACCCAAAAAGGGTGTGAGAAATGAATCCCAGTAGGCACCCACCAAAGTTGTGTGCCCAACTGTCATTGTAAATGTGCGACAGTTGTGTGCAGTAGTAAATGCATTAAACTAATATGTACTCAAAATTGACTAACTTTACCAGTTATATTGACATTTTAATATTAATTTTACCATGCCAAGCATGTGCTTTAACGTGATAGGTATAACAGATAAAAATCACCATGATGAACAGTTAATGATAATAATGTCCTTAGATATACAAACCTTACCCTCAGGAAATTAGAGTCACAACCTGTAGGTAATTGCTAATAGGCATAGAAGATATTACCCTCATGTGTACGAAGTGTCTCCCTCATGCATAGAATCTTCTTCTCTTACGTACGGAAGGAGTTTCCCTCAAGATAAATATAACATTGCCCTAAGGGACAAGTAACAAGGCCGAGACCAACAAATAATCAAGAAATTACATACAATTCTTCTCAAGGAAATTAAATCATGCTACATTTTACGGTATACCCTTGGGTAACCTGGGAAAATGGCTAAACAGAGGAACACACCCCTGGGGTTGTCCTGGATCCAAGCAGTGATCCCAAACAGCATTTTTAAAATTTCATTAAATTACTTATACAATTATAGGTATTTAAAATAGCCAAGGCCTTAGCCACAAAACACCCCAACATGGGTTCGTAGCACAATGGTACAAAAAAATGCACAACAGTTGGAATTTAAACACTAGACCACCTTACTCGATCACCCCTGATCGATATACGTGAACGACGCTCCTCAAAACGCCCGATAACGACGTAGATCTGAGGTAAACACAACCTCATTCAAACTCAAATAACATAATTTAGAGGAATAATTGGCAAGAGCTATTCAAAGAGAAGGAAGAAATCACCCGTGCGGTTCCAACGAGATCGACAGAGGCGGAATCAGATCCACGGTGCATGATAGGGTGATTTCCAATGCTCCATCCGTCCCTCCCATGTTTTCTTCTGATTCTAATCCTTCCCTGTGAACAGGGATGGCTACTGTCCATTTTATGTGAAAAAATAGAATACACGGCGTGTACTATTTAGTACACAGCGTGTACTATTTAGTACACAACGTGTAGTTTTTATTTTTTAACTGTTACTTCAATGGATTCTCATCAGTGTGGCACTACTCATCTGACGACATGAGTACACGACATGTAATACTTGAGTACACTGTGTGTACTGTCACTCAGGTAGCCACCGCCTTACTATTTGTTTTCCGACTAACTACGCAGAGTATAAATACCCACTACACGGCGTGTAGTTAGTTTTTACACCCATCATCATCGACCAGTATACATGCCCTGTGTAGTCATTCCACACGGCCAAAGTACCCGACATGTGGAAAAGTACACGGCGTGTAGTCACAAAATTATGGATTTCCCCCCTTTTCCCTTATTTTCTCAAAAACACTTAAGGAAAAAAAGAAAAGAAGAAACTCATACCTCAAGAATAAAAACCGGGTTCTTACGAACTTTCTCCCTTACAGTAATTCGTCCCTGAATTTCCCTTCCAAGGGTGGTTAAGATAAAGATCAGAACAACTCTGTCCACTGAGCACATATGTCGGTCTCCCGCTCCCAGGTTTCATCCTGCACTCAGCCATGCTACCATAAAACCCGTACGAGAGGAACTGACCGGCCTCAGAGAACCTTTGTGCTCCTATCAATGATAAGAATCAGATGCTACTCAAAGGATGCATCGACATGAAGCTCAACCTCCTCGGGCTAAAAGACATGAGACGGGTCTGAATGATAAAGGCTCAACTGAGATACATGGAAGACGTCATCCATGTCCTAGTACCTCTGTGGTAACTATAACCGATAGGAAGCCGGTCCGACTCTCTCCAGAATCTTAAATGGCCCCATATACCTCGGTGAATGTATACCCTATCTCCTGATTTTCCTGTGTCCCAACTTTGGTGAAACACACAAGAAAACCTGCTCCTCAACCATGAACTCCAAAGGTCATCTGCGGCGATCACCATAAGATTTCTGACGAGACTGTGCGGTAGCCATGCACATCTAAATCAACTGGACCTACTCAAAAGTCTCCTACACGTGACGTGGTCCTATTAAAGCTGCCTCACCGGCCTCCATCCAGCACAAAGTTGATCGGTATAGCCTACAATATAAATCCTCATAAGGTTCCATATAAATAGTTTCCTGAAAACCATTAATATAGGAAAACTCGACTAGGGATATATACTTCTCCCAGGAGCCCCCAAAGTCTAGGACGCATGCACGCAACATGTACTCAAGCACCTGTATTGTATGCTCTGACTGACCATCTATTTTAGGGTGGTAATCTGTGCTTAGAAGCACCTTTGTACCCATTGTCCTCTAAAAACTCTTCCAGAAAGAAGACGTAAAATGGGCATCCCTATCTAAAATTATTGAACAAGGGACCCCATGAAGATATACAACCTCACAGATATACATATTTCTGAGCTCGACAACACCGAAGGTATCCTTGGTCAGCAAAAAGTGAGATACCTTCGTGAGTCTGTCCACAACAACCCACATGGAATCATTGCCTAGAGGTGACCTCGGAAACCCAGTCACAAAGTCCATCGTGACATCATCCTACTTCCACTCTGGAATGGGAAATTGCTATAACAATCCCACTGGCCTCTGATGCTTTGCCTTCACCTACTGATAGGTGGAAAATCTCGTAACAAAACCAACTAATTCTCTCTTCATTCCCGGCCACCAGTATTGGCGCCTAAAGTCACGGTACAACTTGGTAACTCCAGGATGAAATGAAAAAGCTGAAGCATGAAACTCCCACATCTACTCCTCACGTATATCCCTTATAACCCACACTCATCCATGTAAACTCATTACCTCATCACCGCCTATCGTCCACCCATGATGAGGGTCCTCACTTGCCACCGACTCTCGAAGAACTATGCCTTCTGAATTAGATAGCATTCTCATCCTCACTCTATCCAAGAGGGTAGAAGTCACAGCTAAAGAAGAAACATAGGCTTTCCCCTGTCTGTCGTGCACCTCTAAATGCATCTCAATGAACAATGCCATAAGCTACCACTCACCAATTTCCTCATGAATCTCCTGGGTCTATGTCTTCCTGCTCAGTGCAATAGCAACTGCTTTACCCTTATCAGGTGTATAGGCAAGCTCAAAATCGATGGAATGAAGGTATTCAAGCAAGTCACGCTAAGTAAAAAAATACTTGAGAATTTTATGGTTGGTGAAAACCACAATATCATCTCCCAAGAGATAATGTCTCCAACAGCGTAATGCATGAACAATTACAACCAAATCGAGGTCATGCGTCAGGTAATTATTCTCATATTGCCTCAACTGCCGAGATCCATACACAATAACTCAATCTCCCTACATCAACAGATCTCCCAACCCAATACCTGATGCATCACAGTAATATTTATACCTCTTTCCCTACTCTGGGTGTATCAAGATTGGTGCTGATGTCAACTTCCCCTTCAGCTCGCAGAAGGCTGTCTCACAAGCTTCTGACAAACAAACTTCACACCCTTTTTAGTCAAACCCATCAACGGTGCTACAAAGCAAGAGAAGTCCTGTATAAAATGACTGTAGTAACTAGCCAGCCCCAAGAAACTCTGTATCTCAAACACATTAATAGGATGATCCTAGGAAACTGCTGCTCTCACCTTCTCTGGGTATACTGCAACTCCTACCTCTAAAATGATATGACCCAGGAAGTGAATATGGTCCATCAAAAAGCGGCACATTGAGAGACTAGCATATAGATTATGCTCTATCAGTTTACTCATTATGATCTCAAGATGGTTGGAATGGTCATGTCGAGTGTGAGAGTACACCAATATATCATTGACAAATAATACCACAAAAGAGCCCAAATAATGGTGGAACACACGATTCATCAGAATCATAAAAATTGATGGTGTGTTTGTGAGTCCGAACGGCATAACCAAGTACTTGTATAGACCTTACCTACTTATGAAGGCTGTGAGAGGTATATCAGATTGTCTAACGAGAAACTGATGATATCTGGATCTCAAGTCAATCTTATAGAACAATCCTGCACCTTGAAGTTGATCAAAAGGATCATCAATACTTTGTAAGTGATATCAGTTCTTGATTGTCAACTGGTTCAACTTTGAATAATCCACATAGATTCTAAGGGTATCATCCGCCTTCTTCTCTAAAGGACTGGAGAACTCCAAGGAGAAGTACTGGGTCAGATAAAAACCTTTTAATGTAACTCCACTAACTGTCTCTTGAGATCTTGTAACTCAGGTGTAGCAATCCGATAAGGTGGAATGGATATCGGTGCTGCTCCTGGCACAAGCTCAATAGAGAAATCCACCGCATGCTCTGGAGGTAGACCTGAAAATTCATCTAGGAAGACATCCTTGAAACGACCAACTACTGGAGGGAAGAACTTCTGACAAGTCCCCTGATCATCCCAATATAAACTTGCAATCTGGGATGTGAATCCACCTCCCCCATGATGCTCTGGTCCATCTCGACTCGCCTGAACATCCCAATCGCCTTTGTATAGAAAGTCTCCACCCTCTGGTGACGTGAAACACACCCTACAATGATAGCAGTCTACAAAGGCTCGAAAGGGAACTGACCAGTCCATCATGAGAATAACATCATAGCTCGTCATCTCAAAGACATAGAGGTCCCAAAGGAAGTGACACCCACTAACCTCAAGGGAGAACTCCCTGCACTGATGCAGACCAGCCTTTCTAGTCCCCAATGGAGTTTCTAGCGTCATAACATCAGAAGAAGAAGTAACACAGAGCCCAAGGATCTCCACAACAGGCACAAATACAAAGATATGTGTAGAAAACATATCAAAAAGTACTGAAGATAATACAGAAGATATTAGAATAGTACCTATGACAGTAGATGGTTTGGGATCCTACTTTTGTTGGGTCTTTTACACTACATATTCCTGCCCAGTGCCATGGCCTGCAACACAGCCTGGCTACCCTAAGTTATCCCGCCCTGTTGCCTCTGAGAACCTGGTGTTTGGCTACCATGGCCACGAGCACCATCTCTGCCTACACAACCTGACGTATTCCAGTTTTCCTACTTGTAAGAAGCTGCTAGTCCTGCTCCCGCATGTGGAGTCTGTATAGAACCCCTCTCACTAGCCACTGGTAGAAACGCCCTGCAAAAGCACTGCAGATGACCCATCGTGCCACAATCTCGGTATTCCACTAGGTCACGTGGGCACTGGGGCCCCTTGTGACCCTCTTTACCACACTAGTAGCATATGACCTGGCCACCTGAAATATTCTTCTGGCTGGTACATCCACCGTGAGAGAAGTCCATCTGTCTCTTCCTCTTACCGGTAGAAACAAAACTAGAAAATGGTGTTGAACCGCCCTTTCCCACCCCATTAGCTTCCCATTGATTCCGCTCGGTATTCAATGCATGGTTCATAATAGAATGCATGGTTGGAATCCTGAAAAAATTCACCAGTGAACGGATGTCATATTGAAGTCCATCCTCAATGTGTCTAGCCTTCAACATCTCACCACCCACCAGAACAGGTGAAAAACTCTGAATCTTGGTGAAACAAGCAGAATAATCCATCACCAACATAGCGCCCTGTAGAAGATTCAAGAACTCTTGATCTCTATCTACCCTCAGTGTCTCTGGGAAGAAGAAGTCATAGAAAAATGTCTGAAAATATTCCCATGCCATGTCTCTATGATTATATGACTGGTTTGTAACATCCCACCACCTCTTAGTGGAATCATGGAGGATATAAGTCGTGAGATTAACCCTCCACCCTGGATGCTTCTCGAGATGCTCGAAAATAGTCTATAATGAATCCAGCCAAGACTCCGTAGCCTGTGGTCCGCCATCCCTTGAAAACATAGGCGGATGCTGCTGCTGGAACATACATGTCATCTCTTCCATAGATGTGGCAGCTAGTGGTGCTCCCTGAAAGGTCTGCATGAACCGTATGAAGCCTTCATGGAACTACGTATCTGCACCTATGTCCGGAATAACAACTAAGAACGCATCTAGCTATACTAGAGGATCCACTGGTATCCCATGGCCTACCATCCCTGGAGTATAATTATTTTCGCTCTCCTAGCGAACAACGCGTGATCGTCTTGGTGACACGACTCTACAAGGTCAAACGCACACCTTAGATCAAGATTATCAAAGACCGAAAAAAGGAGATGGAGAAGGAATGTTTTCAAAATTTACAAAACTTGACTACATTGTGTGTATAAAAATACATGGCGTGTTCTCACAAGCCATTCACATGGGTGTGTAACCTAACTTAAACTGGTCCTGTAACACCCCAATCACATGGCGTGCCTTAAAAATACACGGAGTGTACTTGAATCCTCTTTCCCTTGCCCGAGTCCTTCTACCCGGCTAAGCCACATGGATATCTTTGAACAAGACTACACGACATGTATGGTATAATTTACAACTACCTGTGTCATTCATCACACAACCGACTACACTGCTGACACCACACGACGTGTTACACCCGCACACGGCGTGTACACCACCTCGTTTCCCTATCCATAGGGCTAAGTGCACACGATCTACCATTGGTAAGGACTATACAGTGTGTCCCTCAGGTACACGATGTGTTTAAGAAGAGGTAACATTGAACCGTGTTTATTAGCTACAAGGTCGGGTCCCCAAGTCAGAATATACTGCGTGTTCCATGGTGGACACGGGGTGTATGTCTGAAGGTCTCCTCCGTCAGTGTTGTTATTTACAAAGACAAAATCTGGTTCAACACTACACGGAGTGTACATCCGATACAGGGCGTGTTTTTTACAAGACATTCCCTACCCCGTGTTTCCACCCACCCAATTTATGACACGGGAAAAGACTACACGACGTATTATAAGGGTACACTGTGTGTACTTAAAAAATTTTCATTTCTTCCTAAACAAAAGAACACACAGCGTGTGTCCATAGAACTACACAGCGTGTATACTGGGTTTTCCGGACAGTATGCCTCCAAAACTACTTTAGAACCCAGAAAACACTGAAAAATAACACCTAAGCACCCAATTCTGATCCGTGAGGGCTCATACTCCTCACGAATCAAATCTTGGCATCTTGTCTGTGTTTATAAATATGGTTAACAACCAATTATCCACCAAATTCTAGTCAATGAGGGCCCATAATCCTCAATAACCAAATTTTGGCATCCATTCTATCAACAGGCTCAGACAAAAATACCCTATCACATAGAAGGTATTTATCAAAGCAGCTATCACAACAGCATATTTTTTTAGCACAACAACTATCACAACAACATGCAATTTCTAATGCACATATATGGCATGGAATAATGAATGACATGTGATTTCTATCATGTGCCTAAATGATAAATTAGTTGGAATACCCTCATCTCATCGGGTTTCAACTAAATAAAACCCATGGGATATATATAAACAACACAATTACAAGTGAGTCACCCAACGGTGAAAATCGAATCTACCGTAAAATTTCAAAATCAATAAAATTGCAACACAAGGAAAATTGTCCTTTCCCTGTATACTTTTAAGCTACTCCCAAGAACAACTTATTACCAACTATCATTTCCGTCCTATCCCTGACTAAGTCTCCAAATAGTAAGTCAATGAAAAGAAAACCGTCTGATACCACTTTGTAATGTCCTGGATCTGGGTACCACTCCACGGGTGCCCCGAACTAGGTTGGTCACATGTCATCGAGTGAATTTTCCCAAACACCAGAGGTTGCTGACTAGCAGCGAGGGCCTAGGTCTGATAGTGGGGAAACTATTCCTTCATTTTTCAAAGTGTAGGGCATTGGAATACAAGAACAAACATATGACAACAGCGGAAGTAGTAAAAAATATACAACTGAAAAGGACATCTGAAGTAAAAAAGAACCATCGGTCATATATATATATATATATATATATATATATATATCAAGATACAACATGTCACTATTATATGTAAAAATCATGAACATGTTACACAACAGTAGTATACGAGACAATGGAAAGTAGAGGTACAACAGAACAAAACAAAATAGCTGGTAGCATTGTGAGCCTGAGCTCAGTCCCATGCTCCCCTACACCTTATTATAACTCTTTTACCTGTATAGAGATCCTTTCCCTTATCCATACATGCAAAAATATAGTCTGTTTGGGCCGAAGACATGACCCAAACAGGTTGTGAGGAATGAATCCCAGTAGGAACCCACCAAAGGTTCATGCCCAACTTTCTGTGTAAATGTGCAAAAGAAGTGTGTAGTAGTAAATGAAATAAACTAGAAAGTACTCAAAAGAAAATATCTTTACCAGTTATATTGCCATTTTATTATTAATTTAACCATGCCAAGCATGTGCTTTAACCTGATAGGTATAATAGATAAAACTCACCATGGTGAACAGTTAATGATAACACTGTCCTCACACATACAAACGTTACCCTTAGGAAATCAGAGTCACAACCCATAGGTAATTTCCCACAGGCATAACAGATATTTCCCTTAGGCCTAGGAAGTTCCTCCCTTTAGAACAAAATCTATTTCCCTCAGGCACGGAAGGAGTTACCCATAGGCTAAATGGAACATTTCCCAAAGGCTAAATAGAACACTGCCCTCAGGCTAAATAGAACTCTACCCTCAGGCTAAATAGAACACTGCCCTTAGGCTAAATAGAACAATTCTGTCAGGCCCAAGTAATCGGGCCAAGCCTAACATATAAGCAATATATTACATACAATTCCTCTCAAGGCAATTAAAGCATGCTACATTTTACGGTATTCCCTTGAGTATCCTAGACAAATGGATAAACATAGGAACACACCCCTGGGGTGGTCTTGGATCCAAGTTGTGATCCCAAGAAGTAGTTTTACTATATCATTAAATTAGCTATGCAATTATAGGTATTTAAAACATCCAAGGCCTCAACCACACGACACCCCAAAATGGGTTCGTAGCACAATGGTACACAAAAATTCACAGTTATTGGAATTTAAACACTAGACCACCTACCTCGATCACCCCTAATCGACAAACGTGAATGGCCCTCCTCGAAACGCCTGAGAGCAACGTAGATATGAGGTAAATAGAACTTTGTTCAAACTCAAATAACTTACTTTAGTGGAAGAATTGGCAAGAGCCATGCATGAAGAAGGAATAACTCACCCGTGCGGTTCCAACAAGATTGAGGAGGTGGAATCAGATCCACGATGCTCGATCAGGTGATCTCCAAAGCTCTGGCAGTCCCTCCCGAGTTCTCTTCCAGTTATAAGCCTTCCACGTGAACATGGGAGGCTACTGCCCAATTTATGAAAAAAAAACAGACTACACAATGTGTACTACTGAGTACATGGCATATAGTTTTCATTTTTAACTGTTCCTTCGGTGGCTTCTCACCATCGTGTCACTGTTCATCTGTCGACATGAGTACATGGAATGTAATACCTGAGTACACAATGTGAACAATCGCTCAACTGGCCACCGCCTTACTGTTTTTCTACCGACTGACTACACGGCATGTAAATACCCACTACACAGCGTGTAGTCAGTTTTTACACCCACCATCGTCGACTGGCCTACACACCCTGTGTACTCATTCCACACAACCAAAGTACACAGTGTATGGAAAATTACACGGCGTGTAGTCACAAAAATAAGGATTTTTTCCCATTTTCCTTATTTTCTCAAAAATACTTAAGGAAAAAAAGAAAATAAGAAACTCATACAATAAGAATAAGAACCAGGTTCTTACATAGGGTCTCTATAATGGACCTATAGGAACATTTTGTCCAAAACCGTTGGTATAGGTCACTTATATTGACCTATACCAAAGGTTTTGGCCAAACCGTTGGTATAGGTCCCCCATATGACAACGGTTTGTCCAAAACCACTGGTATAGGTCCCAAAAAAATAGAACCTATACCAACGGTTCTCCAAACCGTTGGTATAGGTATATACCAACAATTTTGAGAACCGTTGGTATAGGTACATGTATTTTTAATGGAATCTTATTATAGAGGATTATAAATAAATCAAAATTTAAATTACATATGATAATATATATATATATATATATATCTGAAATTATGTTCACAAAAGTATGTTAGGTTAGTGGTTAGGTCGTTCAATCAAAAACGGGAGGAGCTGGGATTAAAACCAACCGAATGATAATTTTTTGAATTACATATACCAATGGTTTTATGAAGCTATTGGTATAGATTTTCATATTACTTATACCAACAGTTTTCAAAACCGTTGGTATAGTTATATACCAACGGTTTTCCCAAAACCGTTCGTATAGATATATCCCCATGGCTTAATTGGAAACGGTTCTCCAAACCGTTGCTATAGGCTATACCAAAGTTTTGGAGGCCTATACCAATGGTTCCAAACTGTTGGTATCAGGTAATTTTCTAGTAGGGATTGTTCTACCCATTATATTCTGTTGACCTATTTTTCTCTTAATTTATGTTGATAACATACATCCAGGATAACTCCTTTTCAATCTTAGCGGTTCTTAATACTCTATCCTCATATGAAGAAATGGCCTGAGAGACCAATGCCATTTAATGGATCTAATTTACCCCATCAAAAAATGATCAATATTGTTGTTTCCAATATGAAAAGTCATCAACATGTCTAGATAACCCTGTAAATTTATCCTGAGATTAAGTTACATTTTCTTCTTTCTTCTGTTTAATATTGAGTAATTTTCATTCCATTTTTTTCTATTTTATCAGAAGATTTTTTCATTGAATACATATTTAGAAGTACCAAATTTAATGAACCTTATCTAATATTCCACTTTAGTGTTCTGAATTATCAACCACCATTGGTCTAAATATCCCTTTATATTATAGACCATTATGAGTACTATTTTATCTTCATTACATCCCAAAGTGTGGAAGATGTTATTTAGGGAGTTCATTGATTATTCATCTACCAATGTATTAGTAGTCCCACTAAATTATAATGTTTTTTACTGCTTGACATTTTCTAATATAGATACATCACATTATGGATGAATAGGTCACTCGATGTGGGAGATATTATTTCTCAAAATCGGGGTAAACTACCCTAATATGTTTATAAACTGATTAGCCTCAACCCTATATTCATTAACTTTTTTCAAGAGGAATATACTTATATTAACTATGGGTGTTTATACAGTTCTCATTACTCCTTTTTTTACTATCTTTATACAATGGCATACACATAAATAGATCATGATATTAAATTGTAAAATACAAGTCCTATTATGTTTTCTAGAGTTTTCTATATAAATATTTTGGGTTCTGTCTTTGTACATGATCTATCTAACTATATTCCTCTAAATCTGTTCCTTAAGGCTTTTAAAAAACATCCTTTGATAGAAATTTTAACCACATAGAGTCCCGAACCAAGATCTAGTAGTCATATTACATTATTGGTAAAAAGTAATACAAGAGTTATCAAAGTATCTAGAGCCTAGTTATCTTGGAAGACTAGATACATGCTTATATAATATTAAAAACATAATATAAAACATTAAAAGGTTGTGATAATATGATTATTTCTTCCATAATATCCTTTAAAACTACACATAGTCTTATATGTTTTATGGGAAAATGGAAAAAATATGGTTGAGCTCATATGCTTAGTAAGGAGTAGTATACAGTAGAAGATATCATAACATAATCATTTCAAAAGTGTTATGGGAGGAATAATTTAATAATATATTGGTATAATCAACTAAAACTAAATAAATTCTATATCTATGAAAACAAATGAAATCAAGGATAATAATAATGATTGATCTCATACCGGTGGAATATATAATGTCAGACAATAAAAAATGTTATCATGGCTTTGTTCCAAGACACTATCGTGTTTTGGGAAGTGGTATACACCAAAACCCAACCTATTTTGTCCTATGAGACCTATCAATACATCAAGGGGGTATATAATTCTGGGCCCCACCCATCACCAAATTATGTCTAATTCATTCTCTATAATATTCAACAAAACTTTTCATACTGTTCTCTATTGATCCTCTTGTTAAAATAAAACACATCTATCAGAATAATGAGAAATAAAAAATTCAAATACTTCCCCACTAAATATAGTAATGTCGGTTTATAAGATATCATACCTTAATCAACTTATATGTTATGGGGTATAGACAACGAAACAAAAAACACCATAATCAAATAAATATAGTCGCAAGAGTACTTTCAATGTATTGTGTTATCCATGGAAGAAAGTAATTGGGTTCAATAGTATATAGTTGTAGGATTCCAAGGTAGTGGTATGAAAAATTTTTCATCCTTGGTCATAAATAGTATGTGGATATTCCAAATCATATCACATAAGAATGTATATCAAAGTGTGTAGTCGTAGGCCCATTCGTCATGAATTAGAATGATGATTGAGTCAATGCTCAACCAACACTTTCTAGGGTGATTACCCATATTTAAATATGTTTCACAACTACATCCACATTCTAGTATCCTAATGGGGAGTTATTTTCTATGAAACCACACACACTATTACTTTACCAATATATAGGATTGTTTTTTCACTATTGAAAAGATTTAGTTTTACAATTGTTTTGGTAACTCTAGAATCAAAATAATATGATTGAGGGATTAAAATATATACTTTTAAATCCCTTATATTCCATGATTTATATGGTAAACTTTCTATAGGGTAATGGATTCTCCACAAAAATATAAATAGGTGGTGAATATACCATGAATCCAAAAGAATGAAAATTGGGACACAAAAACACCACTCATGGCATGTGTAACAATTTATAAAAATATATTAAAATATAGTGATTTATATTGATCATAAAATACCATGAATATATTAATTTCATGATATTACATCTCTAATGATAGTTATATACAATTCATAATGTAAATTATATGTATAATACAAAATGGGTCACAAATATAAGAATTTGTGATGGAAAACCCTTACCTCTATTCATGACTTATATGAACAAACCCTAACCTCTATTATAACAAACAGAGATATCCTAATTACTTAATTAAGAACCTTACTCTTATCCATTTTCATTCATACTCTTAATAAATTTTCATTCTCTATAAGAATTATTCCGATTTTCCACATTGGGGGTTTATAGTTTTGATTGTTTGTACTTGTTTCATTATAATATTGTTCATAGCAATTATTATTCAATGGTTAATAATTACATGGTAATAAAAGATAATAATAGGGATTATTTTTTAGTATTTATTATGTTTTAGATTAATTTTATAAATATTTTATTCTTTATTCGTGAATATGAAATCAATAACAAGCTTAGTGGTTCTGGATGATCGAAGGGTGTTTTTTAAATTCATGAATTGAATATTCATATAACATCTCTAGAATAAAAAATAATTATCATTATCTATGAATTTATTTTATATTATACCATTAATTATGTTCCCATTGTCATATTTATATAAATCCATATAATTGTTCAAGTAGGTGGTTAAGTAGACCTAAACATGAACTTACCCTGATTTAAAGAAAGATTATGAGGTAGTTTTATTGTAATATCATTACACCCAAAGTATAAATATATTATTTAGTGTTGATTAGTGTGATATATAATAATTTTAAAGGAAGTTTATGATGAATTAATTGATATAAAAAATTATATAATTGGAATAAAATAATTTCCTCTTATATGGGATTGAATTGACAATGATCATTTATTGATCATATCATTAGTAGGGTCTCTAATTGTTTTATACCAGAACCCTAATGATATCATAAAAATCATATTTAATTATTAAATACATTCTAGGAACCACTAATTAGATGTGGATATTGAATTTATTATTTTTCTTGTAGTGTTTGTTGTCTACATGTACTCACGAATGACAATTTTATTTTTCTTAATGGATATGATAGATGAATAAAAAATGATAATACCCTTAATATAGTAAAATTATATTATATAAATTATAGAAATATAATTATTTTCTCATGTATAGAATAAATTTTAATGATGATAGTTAAGATGAAAAGCTAAATAACTGATAATACTCAGGTCAGGGACTCGAGTTTTCCTCAGATAAATATTTATAACAGAATTACATATATTAACAAATGGTGTCCAGAATATCTTTAATATGAGTGATGGTTATAGTATGAGAAAAATGACTTAGTTTCAGAGTTAAATTATTAGTATAGGAGAGTTTTGATGTTGTGATATTGATACCCTTTTATAAGTGAAGGTAATAATAGTTTTCAGAGTAACCCTTACATTTTCAATAATGTTTGATCATTATTCAAGGTTTAGTGGTAAAAAAATGGATAAAATAAGTTTTGATATTGTGTTTGGGTTAAAAATAACTTCAAGAACTATTTTTCTAGACAACTTTTAGTTTTTTAGATTTTTAAACTATTTATCTTGCCCCCTAATTTACTTTTACCTTAATAATTAATTTGTATCCATGGTACTCAATTTTGAAGAAAAAAAGTAAAAAAGAACACTTTACCTAATTTAATTATTTTTATTAATATTTTAAAGATAATATTATCTAAAAAAATTTTGCATTTGTGAAAATTTAATTTTAAAATAAAAATATTTAAACTCGTAAAAACCATTTTTAGAAGATTAATGTTTTTATGATTTAAAATTATATATAATATAAAGTTATCCAGGATACTTATTTGATGACATAAATTGATTTATTATTAAAAAATAAAGTATACGATGATTTAATGGAAATAAACAACTAAATGCTGCCTTGAAAATAATTTATTTAAAGAAATTTCTACAAACTATTTTTATATTAAAGTGACATTTTAATTAGTTCTAGAAATTTTGTCCAATGTTTCCCTAAGTTTTAATTATATTTTAAAATGTTTAATGTTATAACTTAAATTCATATTTAATTAATTAAAAGGTTGTTTAAATTTTTAGGACATTATTATATAATTATAAGGTCGTACAAATTACAAGTTTCATAAAAATTGTATTTTTGGACACAAAACATTTGTTTTTAAAAAACATTTAAAATTCCATTTTAATATAATTTTTATAGTATAAATATAAAAAAGAAGTTAATTTTGTTAATTTAAAATTATAAAATTAATCATTTAAATAAATTCTCTAATGAAGGCTCTTTAAATGGTGCATTAAACAATAATTTCATTATGTTTCATTTACCTACTACAGTAAGGTCTAAGGTATTATAAAGTCCTCTTAAATTCATCATTAGGAACGACGATGTGAAATTAACCTCTAATAATGGAAATAATTTTCCAATTGTGAATCCACAAATTTTAGAAATCAGTTTCCCTAAATCAGGAAATTTCTATGGATATTCTCTTCAAGATAGAACGAGAAACATGACAAGGGAGAATATACATGTATCTTTCTCTCCATTATTTCTACCAGATCAAAATTTTCATGATCCATAGATCCTTGGTAAATGATTCATTAAGAATACTAATTTAAATTAGAAAATTATCTCTTGAGATTATTGAAATACGTGTCCTTGATAATTAGCTCTTACATTGATATTTTGAAATTAGATAACTCATTGTTCCCAAATTCAGAATCTCGAGAATAATTTTTGGAAATGAATATTACTTGATACCCAATAGATTGATTCAGGTCATAAGAGTATTGATTTATTTGGAAAAAATGTAAAATAGATACTATATTATATTTAAATAAATAAAAAACACCAGAAACACATCATTTTATTAAAAAAAGATAAAGAAAAAAATTATCTTTCTAAAAATAAGAAAAAAATATAAAAATATAAAAACTATATTCTTTGAAAAATATAGTACATTTTAAAGGAAAAATAAAATGAAAAAATATTATTTCACTTTATAGTAAATGTTTTATTAAGAAAGAAAAAATATTGGAAATGTTTTATTATAATTTATATTTTTTTTATTTATTTTTTCCTAATCTGTATGTTTCAAAAACATCGACCCTCACTCAATTTACTCAAATGATCCTTTAATATTATTGGATTCTATAATTTTGATATAGGGCTACTCAATTCCTACGATGTCCTTAAACACTTTTCTTCAGATAAAAATTATTATAGATGTTAGGGTACTGTTATTTGGTATTTTTGTGTTGACATATGAACCTGCTAAAGTAGTATTCATGTTATTTTTTTGGGCATTGGACCACCTTTTAACCCTCTTTGATTATGCTTTTACAATCTATCGATTTTCCTTTTTAAGAACATTTCACTAAAAGTCATTCAATTCCTCGTTAGGAAACTATTTAAGTTTGATATGGAGAGTGCTATGGTTTCTAGACCTTTAATGGATAAAATATGATTTGATGTTGATATGTATAAAATGATTCTATTGAATTCATGGATTCAGAATGGTGATTCTAGTTCTCAGTAGGTTATTACTTTTGAAAATCTCCCTAATTATTGATTTTATTTTTGATAATTTGGTCATAATTCTAATTCATGTGGCAGTCACACTCAAAATTATCATTGTCCTTTCTTTAAACCTACGATGTGAAGAAATATTTTGTAGGTACAGAATGGGAAATGGACAGATATTATAGGTCTCATTGATTCCTATGAGTTTAATAAAATATCTCTTTATGTTATCACTAATCTTGTAGTTAATAAAGATGAGTATGTTGAGTTTACTTATGCTTCCCAGTATAATACTGCCACTACCATTTGAGTTGAAAGGGATTTCGGTGAGCCAGTTCATGATACCCATGCTTCACCACAAGATAATGGTCAAAAATTTGAGTAGCGTACCTTAGTACTACTGTAACAATGTGAGAGAATATAATTGTTGACTTGTATAGATTTATCACTCCACACCCGATAAAGACTATGAAGCATATTTATTACACTAAATTAGAATGAATTTTTGTCACTACATCCTTGATGATGCGTCTAGAAGAAACCAGTATCACATCCCATTAAATGAGGAAAAGTAAGGATGAAAATGGCATGGTCTATACAATAAAAGAGCCTAAAATTAACACCACACCTCCTATGAATGAGTCTGAATCATTTGTTGATTCCGAAACTGATGAGGATGATGATGTTAAGCCCAATTCAAATAATTCTCATATTTTTTGGGATGGTATGGGGGAGGAGTTATGTGCTTGAATGTTGACTAAGACTTCATTTTGTATAATAAATATATGAATAAATATTGTGATGAGGAATATTATCTGTAAATCATAGAATGATTGTTCATCAAGATATAGGATGAGTTTGAACACATTTATAATTTTAATTTTAGGGACAACATGTGGTGATGTTTTCCTTAAAGTCTCTTTTATCTGTTTGAGTTGGAATTTTTTGGAGTTGTTCATTAAATGTTTTATAATAGTAGAAGGATTATTGGTTCCTATGGATTTGAAGTGGTTAGATCAGACATGTACATATTTTGATTACGAAAGCGATGTTTTTCTACATAGAAAGTATACATAAGGGTACAAGTAAAGAATAATATAGGATTATAGGCTGTGTAAAGGACATTGGACCCATGCATAAAGGATATTTAAACCATATGTAAAGGTATATTAGATATATGGAGGCTACGTAAAGGTACCACGAACCATGTAGAAAGGTAAATTTTCTATATGGAGGCCACAAAGTTCAATGACCCATGTATCAGGGAAACTTTTGTTGCATTGAGGCCACGTAATGGTACAATGAACTTTTTGTATTGGTATCTTTACTATTTGGATTCCATGTAAAGGTATAGATATATATCTGTATGGGTAACTATGGTTATATAGAGTCTATATAATGATATAGGGTATCTTATATAAGGGTAAATTAGATATATTGTGGATATGAAAAGGTATATGATGTCTGGTGTAAAGGTATCTTAGCTATATAGAGGATACATAAAGGTATAGAGTACCATGCATAAGGATTATTTGGTTATTTGGAGGATTCTTAAAGGTGTTACGATTTATGTGTAAGGGTAATTTGGTTGCATGTGGGCTAAGTAAGGGTATTGTGTACAATATTCAAAGTCATATTGGATTTATGGAGATTGCGTAAATGTACATTGAATCATCTGTAAGGTTGACTTGGTCACATAAAGTCTACATATAGGTAAAAGGACTGAGGTGTTGTGAATCTTACAAAAGGGTAACAAGCTATATGGAGGCTACGTAATGGTTTTGGGATGCATGAGTAAAGGTAACTTTGCAATGTGGAGGCTACGGAAAGGTACAATGTTTCATGTGTAAGGGTATCTTGGATAAATGGAGGTTTTGTAAAGGTATATTCTTCTAGAGTAAGGGTATCTTGTAATCATATAGGTTACGTTAAGGTACAATGTATCAATCATAAGGTTATCCAGTCTATATAGAGGATATGAAAATATACAATGTTTCATGCCTAAGGGTATCTATGCTACAAGGAAGCTACACAAAGGTACTGTGTTTCATGTGTAAAGAAAGTATGGCTTCATTGTTGATTCTCAGAGCTGATGATGATGTGATGGGGAATTAGTTAGTAGCTGGATGAAGACCTAGTAATTCCTTTTGTAGTTTTTTTATTTCCATGTTTGTATCATTTTTTACCTTCTTTTGTGTATCTTATAAATTCCTCGTTGGTGTAAGCACATTGTACCTAATGCTCTCACTTTTTAACTATCTTTTTTATTTAATAATTTTGGGGGTGTGGGTTGGGTAACAAACTTATGCTCGAGAATGTTCTTTTTAAGGGAAAAAACCAAAACTAGGAAAGAGGTAAAATAAAAAAAATAAAAAAAAAATAATCATACATAAATTAAATACAATCAACAAAACATCTATTCTATACAATATTGAAAAAGGGGGAAATTATTTGACTTTCAAGTAAATAGTAAAAATGATAAAAATTTTAATCTTATAAAAAACGGGGGAATGTAAATAATTTATTTTACACTAAATGGAATTGATAAAAATAAGAATATCAATTTTATTTTAAAAATTAGGGTAGAAAACCAAAAAATATATTTTGATTTTAAAGAAATAAAGAAAACAAAAAATAGTAATTTTTCTTTAAAAAAATATACTATTAATTTATTTTACTTCAAAAACAAATTAAAAAATTGGATAAAAATTAGTGTGTAAATAAAATAAAAAATATAAGTGGAAAAAAGGAAAGCAAATATTTTATAATAATTTTAATTAAATAAAATTAAAATAAAAAATCTATTAAAAAAATATCTATAAAAATGCTAACAAAAAAACATAATAAAATTGAGAGGAAAAATAAAAAATATTTATTTTTTTCAACAAATTTAAAACATAAATCAAGAAAATTAACATTTTTTATAAAAGAAAAAGAGGCAAATGTTCAGAAAAATATTTTCATACAAATAAATTTTAAAAAACTATTAAATATATATTTTACAAAAAACAAGCTAAAATTGAAATAAAAAATAAAAAATATATTTATCTTTTAGATATAGTAGAAAATAATGACAAAAGTCATTTTATTAATAAAAACCTTTAAAAATATAGGTCATAATATTATCTTATTTAAAAAATAAAAATGGAAAAGATAACTATAAAATATTAAAAATATAAAAAATCATGAACACATGTTTTTGATAAAATTAAAATAAAAAAAATTGAATTTTAAATGTTTTTAAATGGTGAAGAAGACCACTATTCAATTAAAAAATAAATAAATATAATAAAATAATTTCAATCTCAAAAAATGAAGCTCTACAATATTAAAAAAAATTGTCTTTTAAAGAAATTAAAAAATAGAGAAAACAATCTTTATTCTATATAAAAAGAGTAATAAACTACAAAATAAGATATCTAAATATTTTTAAATAATTTAAATAAATTAATATATCATAAAATTATTGATCTTGTTTTCAAAAAACAAGAAAAATTAATAGAATAATATATAATCATAATAAAAGAATAAAAAAAATAAATTTAAATTTAAATATCACTTTAAGATACATTATATAAAAAAATTAGACAAATAATTTATTTTAAAAAAGAAGTATTTATTTTAATATTAAATGAATTAATAAATATGATAAATCTATTTTAATAAAAAAAATAAAGATCTGAAAATTATAAAAAAATATTTTATTTGTTAATACTTTTAAAAAAATCATGAAGTACTCTAATTGTTAAAAATTAAAATAAAATCTAAAATTAAAATTAAAAAAATAGAATATAATAGAAACTAGTTGATGTTCATAAACCCTATATTAAAAACAGAAAAAAATAAAAATAGAGAGAATGAGGTTAGACAAGGTAATCATTCCCTTATTTATAGAATACCAAAATCCATAACTTAAAAAACTCAATGATCATACTCTAAGTGATTATAATACTCCTATCCATTATACCAATTAGAATTGCTTCCCAAGGAACTGAAATAATTGTCTATAGTTATTCTCCCTTTAATAAAAGAATTTGGTCTCATTCTCATGATGGGCCTATGATTAGAATTACCATTCTTTGGTATGGACTTCTTTTTAGGACATCTCAAAAAACCATCAACAAATGTCACCTTTCTTGTAGAAAAATCATCCCTATAAGAGCTCTTAAGTAGTGTATCCACATATTCCATATCATCCCAACGACCCTAATTTTTATGTAACATTCATTTTAAATAACCTTTTGATGTGTTTGTTTTGAACAATATTTTTTATTTGTTGACAACTGACCTTTTTTTAAATTATATTTTTGTTATTAAAAATAAGACCTAGTACATAGAAATGAGTTTGGTGAGAATGTTAAATATTTGAATCCATACACAAAGGGGGAGAAATGTTTGTTTCTTTGAGAATGTGGTTTTACAGACATAGGTCTTTGGAATGAATAATATCATATGCAGAAAGTTTAATGAATCTAGAAGCTGGAAGTTCCGTAATGTTGTCGATCGGAAACACCATCGAACATAGATCCATCAACATGAAGTTAAAGATTCAACACAATTGGCATTGATAAAAAGGTCATAATTTTGCTGAAGATATTGAATGAATAAATTTATGTGAGGAGTTAGAAATTTTTTATACATTCTAACCTTAAATCAGACGATGCTTTTTAAGTCACAGAGTTCTCATAAATCATGATAAAATATCATCATAAAATCTATTAAAGAATGGAGGTTTTGGAATATCTCTCAATAGTTTATATCGGTACTAGAGACTCGGAAACTGATGATCAGATATAGAAGTACTAGACACAGAAGATTGTCAGGATTATGAATGTATAAATCTGAAGAAGTTTGAAGAATTTAAAAATTTGTTGAGTGGAGTTATCATCAGATGCAGAACGTCATAATGATAATATCATTATATTGAAAATTACATCATTATGAGGATTTCATTAGACTGGATTTGATAAGGAGATACAATCAGAATAAATTTGAGAAGGAAAGATAGTCATACTGACTCTGAGAAGGAAAAAGAATCTGACTGACTCTGAGAAGGAATGTTAATCGGAATGAGTCTGAGAAGTAAAGAGAATCATACTAACTCTGATAAAGAAATTCAGATCATAGTGAGTTTAAGATAGCCAGATAGTAATGAGCATAAGAAGAAAGTAATATTATTATAATGATGAAGAAGTTTCATTGTAATGAATCTGAGGAAGTTACGTCGTACTAAAGAAATGTTCTATAGATCAAGAAGGTTGATTATAGAGATGTCTCGGGAGGACCCCAAAAGTTTTGTGAAGAGTTGAAGTTGTAAAACACAAAAATAAAATCTGTATAAATCTCTATGTTTTTTAATTTGGGAGAGCGGTGGATGTTTTCATGTTTCCCGCCTTTATCCTTCTGGGATGACTATAAATAGTTGTTCAGATCATTCATAATTTGTAACTTGTTCTAGTGAGCAGAAAAGGTAGAGTTCTACAGAATATGAGTAAGCGTTCTTTCTAAACATAGATCTCATTAGAAGGTTAGTTTTTTTTTTATTTACCAGACTGCGTAACATCATATTGAATCAATCAAACCGAGGAATATCAGATTGAGGAAGATCAGACTAAGGAATTTTGGATTGAGTTTTGAGTAGTTTATGAGAAGCACTAGTTATATTATCCATATAGAACAGAAAGTTTCTTCAAGCATAGATTGAGAAAGGGAGCATCATATTAAGTCAGTAGGATTGAGTCAATCATACTGAGTTCATCAAATTGAAGGCCATCAGACTCAGGGTCATCAAACTTGGGAATTTTTTTTAATTATATCGAACAAAGTCTGTATTCCATTGTTTTTTCTCAAATTGTTTTGTAAGAAAAATTTGTAAACTGACGGGAGTTAGTATAATTGTTCTTCTCAATGGATAGAAGGTGTCTAACTAGAGTTGGCATAATTTGCATTCACTTCTTCAAAATGGTGAATTTTCAAAGACACAAGACAGTGTCTATGGAAGGGATTTATGTTCCCACACTAAGGTCAAACCATTTAAATATTGTGCACTTTACATGATTTATTACTTTTTCATGCATGAGTATTTACTAAAAGAAAATAAATATATCGACTTGAAAAAGATTCATGGGTTGTGTTTTATAAGTATTAAACATATATAAGGGAAAAACGGGTTCACCCTATCCCCATTATCAATTGATATTTCATCCACTGGAACTTCACATTTAATGTTGATATACTCTTGAAGGTGATAAGACACATAAAAAGTAGCATCGGGGTCCACACTAACAGGTTGCGTGTTGTAGAGATGATCCTATTCCTCAAGGAAACCTGAGCCAGCTTGGCAATGTGAAGCATAAGGATTAACTTGATTTTTCCTTGACTCGTCACGAATAAGAGAAAAAACCTCATTAGCATTACCATCCCAATTCAAGTAATGTATTCTAAATTTTACATCTTATATTGAGCTCCAAGACTCAAAAAATGATTTCACTAACTTTGGTGGGCCATATGAAGAGATCTACAAGCCTTACACCGTCCTTTTCTCAACCTACTCATCCTCATCATCTATTAAAACTTGCTTCTTACCTACTAAAGTACCACTATATTTATCTTACTAGAGAGAAACAGATCCCCACCGGGGGTTTTGAACCAGCCTCATGCATTTAGAGATCATTATGACCTTTATGTACAACAAAATCCACTAGCCTAATATTGTTTCCAACATTTATTTAATAAAAAGGAATATAATCCTCAACATCTACAAATTTAAATCGCTATAATATTCCATGCTTCTGTAATGAAGCATTTGATTGATCTTTCATCTGGTTTGAAGAACATGGCTCTCTAGATATAAGATATGAGGAGCTTCCTTTCCTTTTCAGAGGTCCTGGACCCTCATGCCTAGGTACCATCTCCTTTAAAGGAGGAATAATCCTCAACCAAATTCCATCATCTGTATTTAATGAGAGATCTATCTTGTGAGATATGTTCTTAGATTTTAAACATTCCCCTAAATACATTAACCACCAAAATCCTAACACACACTTTTATTTTTTGTCTAATATTCTAAAAATACCCTAAAAATTTCCCTTAAAAGAATAGTGTGAGGAAACAATATTTTAACAACAATTTTCATTATCATGTCAAATCATTTGAAAAGTCAAGAAAAAAATCGCCGAGTCTCACATATCATATATCAAGACAAATATCATCATCAGGTGTAGAGAGTACACCAATATTTATCAAAGTGAAACTAATATCAACATCAATATTTAATCTATTATAATGCCTAGATCTGGAAGATTCAATAACCCAGTCTTTATTAATCAGAATTTTAATAGCTAAATAAATGTAAAAAATTATTTTAATATTTTATAGAATCAAACTCAAATGAGATATCTTCATCCTAACATGGGCCCAAGTGTTCTTGAGAGAAAAAGGGTTGAAACGGGCATCCATCATTGAATATAAATCATACCAAGTTTCAATGTAATGGAACTGAATTCCCATATTCACTACTCTAAATAATCAGATGAAAAAATAATACGAAAGAATATATGTTATGTTGGATACACATCCAATTTTCAAATCCCTTAAAATTAGTGAGAAGAAAAACTAAGCCATCTTATTTTTTTGGTTTTCCACCTACCGGTAGATGTAATCTAAGATATGATTGAATACACGCATAATATGAATCTATCTAAGATGGTATCTCAATTCACAATAACATGGGTAGTGTCATATTTCCTTATAATTCTTTCAAGAGCTGCTTTAATAGAAGAAAAATGATGTCGATCGACATCATCCAAAATCCCCTTGCGGGAAGAAAAATCATCCATGATAACAAATAGATGAGTGTTATTCCTACTCGAGGTGGAGAGATAGTTGGTCGCTATGAGATATTGACCAAGATCATGAGGAAAAGTCATTTGCATACCATAAAACGAATCGAAATCGCCATAGCCCTCATTCCGGAGATCCCCCGTTCTTATACGACCAAAACAATAAAATAACAATACAAAAACAAACCTATCAAAAAAATCAACAGAAAAAAGAAAAATTAAGAGAACCAAAATTTTATATTATGTTCAAATAAATTAAAACAAAATAAAATAACTTTTTATTCAATTAAAAATAAAAATAACCAAAATAATTTATTTTAAAATAAATAAATTTTTTTTAATAAAACATAATTTTTTAAATAAAATATTATAACTCTTATTTTACTTTTAATGAAACTAATAAAATATAAAAATAAAATTATTATTTTAAAAAAAATTAAATCGTAGAAAATTTAAAATAAAATTACAATAAAGATAATAAAAACATAAAACCATTACTTTAATTTCACATTAAAATATATTAAAAAAACAAAAAATACTCAATTCCATGAAAAATTATAGTGCGTTAAAAGATGAAAAACAAAAGAAAATATGAATGAAATAATTCTAGGATATAAAAATTTAAAAAATTATATATTAGAAATTTGAAGAGGAATAAATTTAAAAAAACTCAAATAAATTAGAAAATATAAGATAACTCTATTATATAAAGAATCATAAAACAAGAAATTAGAAAATATTATTATACTTTAAAATAAATTAAAATAAATCATGAAAAACTACGTTTTATTTAAAATTTAAAAGGCGAAAAATATCCAAAATTTCTATTTCAATTATAAATATATATAAAGATTCAAGAATAATAATATCCTATAATACATTATATGAAATAAATAAATTTATAAAAAATAAAAATAGGGATGAAAAAATAAAATAAAATACTATAATAATTTTAATTAATTCTCTCTATTTTTTAATAAATTAAATGGTCATCTAAAATGTCATTTTGTAAAAAAAATAGAAAAAAGATTTTTATAAGATTTTTATTTAAATTTCAAAATAAATTAATAATTATTTTAAAATTATTTTAAAATAATATCAATAAATAAATAAGTAAAATATATAAGAATTCCAAAATTGAAAACATATTAATTATTAATTAATAAAAAATTATGAAAATATCTATCTAATTATCAATGTAAAGTGGTTGATTCCTTGACCAAGATGACTAGATCCTTTTTGTAAAGGAAGCATAATAAATTTCTGAAACAAAGCTTTTTAAAATGACACTTCTCAAGGTGAGAGGTTAAATAAATAATAATATTTTTGGACAAAATAAGATCCAGGCTAGTCGCTCCCTTGCTAGAAATCCCATTTTCCAAACATATTACCTTCTGATTAACATTTGTAGTGGAAAATTTGATATATGAAATTCTAGATATTCATTCAATCTTGAAATCAGGTTACATGAGAGATGGATAATGCTACTTCTAATGGCTTTATCAATGATGCTAAAATAACTCTTGAACCACATGTTTGACTAGCCCCATTTTTTGGCCAACAAAATCACATTGATATTGTTGAGAATCACTTCTTTGAGATAGTATGCAGTTCAAAGGGGCTAATTGAAGAATCCAAGAAAAAATATGACATGATCCCTAAAGCCAACACTACAATCTTAGGGGCCTCAGTTCCCCTTTGAATCAATTTCTAGTTGACTTTAATCCATAATATAAATAATGTATTCTTGATATCATGAAGTACCAGTTATAAGTTTATACTTACTTAATATTCCAAGATGCCTCAGGGTCATGAAATCACAGAGGGAATTAAAATGACTAGTAGATTGAAATGAAATAATATTCCTAGAAGCAATTATAATATTTTCCAAGTTAGATTATTGATTGAAAGGATATTTCTGATGAATAATAGCATTCTGAATAGACTAAAGTAATTTAAACAGCTCCATAGAAGGCTTTTGGAAGAGGTTTAAGAGTTTTGGGTATAAATGAAGGTCTAGGAAACATCAAATCATATCAGAGAGATCAATAATAATCAAATGTGGAGATTCAATCATGTTGAATAGGGTCTTTAATAATGTTGAGGTTGTAATATAACATAAGAAAAAATGATCACCATCTTCCCTATGTTAGTGATAGAATACATAAATGGAACAAAGAGAACAATAATTATTATAACAATAATCCTCAATAAGGGTCTTATCAAGAGAAAGTATCCCAATTAGGGCCATCCTTGAGGTTCTGATCAACATTTTATTGAGTTTGTGAAAACTAGCATAGTTGGATGAAGCGTGATCAGGGATAAAATGATTAAAAATATTGGTGGTTAATGATTAAGATGTCATTAATAGAATAAAAGTATAGTTGTGAATAATACAATAAATCTTTGTTGGGAGAGAAGGTTGGGACTAAACTAATTGGTCTTTGTAAGAGATATGAAGGTCCATAGATGGAATATGATTTGGAAATGAGTTGACAAGGTAAATAACTATCCAGTTATTAAACTATTATTTCAGAGAACGGTTCTTACTAGAAATCAACCTAGAATGAGATAAGATGTTTGGGAAATAGGCCTTGAGAGTTAGTCAGATAAGTGGGTCCAAGTATTAGACGTTTAAAACACTTAGTTTGTAAAGAATAATTGATATGAGGAATCCTAGAAGCTTATATATATCACTTAGAAGACTCCATATAAAATAAATTTGAAGAGAGTCAGTAATGTTTCTGAGGTCCCTGAATCCCAGACCCCAGATATAAGGGGCTTACAATAAGTCATCAAAGACATAGTTACCATTTTTCTCCCAGGGATATTTCCACTATAGAAAATATTCATTATCAAAAATTCCAAAAATTATAAAATTTATTTATTAAAAAATAAAATATAAGAAATAAAAAAATATTAATATAAGGATAATTTATTAAAAAGAAACAATTACTTGTTTTACTTTAACACGTTTTTCAAAAATTAAAAAAAATTATTCTCATTAAGAGTGCCAAAAGGATCTAACGCATTTATTATAAGAAGAAATTAAAAAAAGGGAATGATTATGTCAGACATGATAGAATCATACCTTATCAAAAAAATAGAGACTATGGAATAGATGAACTAATTGAACACAACCTAAAGTATAAAGAAAAATATGTCAAGAAGATAACATATAGAACACATAATCTATTATTCTTGTTCTGTGGTCCTCTCCTACCACACAGATGTCGAAATCGATTCTATTATCTGTAATTCTTCCAAGGATTGACTAGGTTGTCCATATCCAAATATTCATTATAATCTTCCTTAGAGGTTATAATCACTTCCTTTAATTCTTTAACATCATTGTACTAGGTTTTTCAAATACGAAGTTTCCATAATAATTCTTAAATGTCTATGTTTGGATAGGATTGAATGTAATCAACAATGCCAATGGTTAAAATATCCAAAACATAGAGATAATCATTATAAATAAAGAGTCAAGGATGACTTTTTTCAAATTAAACTCATCTTTAGAGTTAAACCAATAGGAATAATCCTTATTGAGATCCTCAGGCAACCACTATTTCCTATCCTCTTCTAGAGAGAATTTATAGTTAGTGTTTATATCTATGGCCTCCTCATATTTCTCATGTGTGGAATTTCCAAAGTAGTCAAAAATTAAATTCAAAATCATAGAAAAATGAGAGGGGTGGGAGATCTTACAGACCTCATTCACAACCAACTCAATAGAGTCCATTGTGCCATATGGATTTAAAGTTGTCCCTTTTATATCAGAGACCTGTTTAGATGTGACCCTAGCTTGAGTGGCATTTAAGGCTCCATGACTAAAAAATATCCCAACATCGAATTTAACGAAACCAACCCATCCTTATCAAGACTATCAAATTTATAGAAACTATTAAAAGTAACTAAATCCTTTAGAGTTTACCAAATCCCACTCAGGTATACTGGGACTAGAACTGTAGTTTCTAATAGGATCAACATTTTTGAAGATATGAAATCAAAATTCTATATTTGGATGATAATATTGGCAGTAGTCTCTAAACCCTCCTTTGAAATTTTTTATCAACCACATCCTCAATTTTCCCCCAGTAATAAAAGGTTTGATGAGCCTATTGAGGATCACTAATAAAGGCCACATCCTACCTAGTGGAAACTGATTTTGAAATGTCAATGCTAGAAGTAAAAAATCTATTTCCAAGAATTGATCAAGATCATTCCATGCTCCACAATCATCTCTTAAAGGAAATGCATTTCTGACCATATCTTTCCCTCCTGCATCTTTCCCAAAAATGGACTGGTTGTGATGTTTCCATGTTTCTTATTTATGTTTATTAGGATCAAAAAGAGGATGCATCCATGGAACACCTTTTTACCCTTTCTACCACTATAGTTCATGTACTGATCTACCTATAGATTAGATGAATCGTGATCAGGTTCACTCTCTAAAGACCATTGCTCTTGAGGGAAATTCTCAATGGAATTCCCAAAAAAATTAACAATAGATTCATATCCCCCTTAATTAGTCTTGGAATAGAAACATGGAATCCCATATTTTTCCCTTCTTGGACATATTAGCATGAATTAGGATCCCTATGATTTTTATCTTTCCAATCATGCATTAACAAGTCCAAAATCATTCTTCCCTAAAAGACACATAATTCATGAGAGTTCCATGGAAGGTCATTTGGCCCCAAATCCATATGATTAAATCCAACTGGTGAAACTTATTCAAAAATAATCTTGGGGTTCCCATCCCTACATGTCTCTATAGAATGGCCCTTATTCCCATAAGAGGAATAAGTCAATATTCTATAAAATTTATCATCAGATATTCCATCATTTTTACAACATTGATATAAATCAGGAATCTTTTCATACTCAATAGGTAAATCATGAGTTGTCAAAGACACACAGATTAATAAGATGAAAAGTCCTTTTGGGGATGCCGCATGAGGTGCGACATGAGGCACAACTAAGGTGCATGAACACATAATAAATTATATACTGTTTTCAATAATATTTAAAATTTTTAAAAACATAAATTGAATAAAAGAATAAAAATTAAAATACATACCGATATATTTTAAGAGGTACTACCATGAGTGATGTTACAACGATGTTTTTATAGTCTGTTTTGTTTTTCCTTATAAAACATTTGTCTTCTATGTTTTTTATTAATATATTAAATATTTTATTTAATTAAAATTTGGACTTCTTAGATTTCCATTATGGTGAAACAAGATTTCACCCTCCTGCACTGATCTAAACTACTGAAACTTTATCAACCACACACTCAAAACCCCTAACGTCGCAAGCATGATCGGCTTCTCTACATGCCAATGCTATCACCTCCCACAAATAATATAATGGTGAGGCATGCCTTTAAAGAACCTAACACATAAACGCATTATGGAATAGTGTGTGAGGCATGTGCCTTCAGGGCACCTCAGAGAATTCACCTCGCCTTATCGGTGGCGAGGTGCTCCAGATTCGTCTCACTGCACCCGTTAACATGGTGTGCACCACAGCGCACCTTGGAAAATGATAAATCTAATCTATAAGAATCTGATTAAAAAACTTCTAACATTCAAATGGTTAAAATTTGGATCACAATAATTGTTCCATAAAAAACTAGGTTTTATATTGAATTATCCAAAAATCCAAGATTTGGATTTCAAAGTAGAAAATCGAAAAAATTGTAAAAATCTCATTGCCTATAGAGGAAATCATCCAAGAATCAAATCCCTATAAATAAATTAAATTGTTTCAAAGATCAGAAAAAATAAATCATTTCTCTACCTGAGTAGATAGATTAGAAATAATGGAATGATTGTATTCAATCAGCATATGAGGAATGATATTGTCGGTTGCTTTGATGAAGGCAATGTCCACATTCTTTATAATATTTTGAGAAGATAAATTGAAATTAATATAAAATCCATCAATATTTATATTTTTGATGGCATTCACTACATCACACAAGGTCCCAAGGTCATTATGGTTCATATCACAAGAAACCTCAACATTAGGGTTCAGGATCATCACAACAACCAAGTCCTTATAGACCGTATTGCAAATACCCTCTACATTTACCATGTATTTCGATAACTATTCCACTTCTAATCAAGAGGGACTACTCGAGCATAATAAATTTGATTAAGATTAAAAGATGAACCCTTATCATTTTTGAGCACAACCTTTAACAGAAAATCATTCTCACCTGAGATCGAGACCCCTAAATTATGAGAAACATCATAAGACTGAGGATCCTTTCCCTTGGGAGCATCTTTTGAGATCAATGCATATGAAGAATCCATCTAATCTAGAACCCTATAGAACCTGTCCTGATTGCTATTAGATTGAACAGTCGATGAGTTCCTATGCCCAACCATTGTTCATCCATATTATTCTTCAAAAAAGATAAAAATATAAATTATGTAAATAATAAAGAGATTTTAAAAATAAAAAAATATGAAATAACGATTAAAAAAATATAAATAAAAATAAAGGGAAAGAAATTAAAAAAATTATTTCACATAAAAAATACCCTGAAAAATAAAGAACAAACTTCGTTCAATTGAAGGAAAAAATTTAAAAAAAATTTATAGATTTAATTTTATATTTAAGTAAATTATTAAAAATTCAGAAAAGTTATGTTCAAATGAAAAATGGAAAAAATGATAGAAAACAAGTTCAAAAAAATTATTTTACATTCAAATTAATTAAAAATTCATGAAAAACTGGTCTGATTTTAATATTCATAGTTAAAAAAATGAAAATAGAGTAAAAATGAATAAATAAATAATAACATAAAAAATAGAAGAAAAAAATATTTCAATTTAAAAAAATTAAAAATATGTAAAAATTCATTTTCTGTTAAAAATATAAAGAAATAAAAGATAAAAAAATAAAAAATAAAGAAATAATAAAAAATGGAGGAAGATAAAAAGAAAACAATTCCTTACAACTAAAAATATTAAATTAAATTCTATTAAACTATTAATTTATAAATAAAATAAAAACAAAAGAAAAGAATAAAACAACTAGATTCAAAATCAAAAATAGAAAAGTTTGATAAGAACAAAATTCAAATAGTTTTATTTAACTATTTAAGGAAATATAAATAAATTAAATGAACATGAATTCATTACAAAAATTAAAAACCCAAAAAATGGATAAAAAAATATTTTTAACATTAAATAAATTAAAAAAGTTAACAAAAATTTTATTTTATTAAAAAAATAAGAAAATAGAAAATAAGAAAAACATAATGATTTTGATTTTGATTTTGATTTCAAATAAAATTAAAAAATTAAAAGAGACTCTATTTTTAAGAAAATAATTAAAAAAAGGAAATATAAAATATATTTAAAAATAAACTAAAAAAATTAGTGAGATATTATTCTATTGAAAAAATAAAATTAATGAATACAATAATTTTTAGTTGAAAATAAATGAAATGTCAAAAAATAAATGTAATTAAAAAAAATTAAATAATCAATAATAATATAATTAAAATATATAAAATAAAATGGTGAAATAAGAAATTTGAAAAATTAATTCCTATTATATTAAATTCATAAATAATATATCACAGTTTATTTTATTAAAAAATAGGAAAAATATAGCGAATTTTAATTAACTTATAAATAATTTTTTAAATAAAATATAGAAAATTATAAAAATAATAAAAAATGTAAAAAAGAATAAGTTAAAAAACATAAAATTATAAAAAATGTTATTTGAAAACAAATTATATAAAATAGAGTCAAACATTATTCTATTAAAATAGAAAAACATAAAAAAGAATAAAAAATAAAAAAAAGAAATCTAGAAAGACATATATTATTTTCAAATTAATATAAAAAATATAAAGAAAATAATCTATAATATTAAAATATAAAAAATTAAGAAAAAATTATTAAAATTTTAAATAAATAAATAAAATATCATTTACATAATATATATATATATATATTAAAACATAAAAATAGATAAATAAACTAAAATTTAAATTTAAATATATAAAAATAGATAAAAATAAAAAAATTATTATGGTTTCAAATATATTAAAATATTCTTTAAAAAATTATTTTATAAAAAAAATATAAGAATCTAATTTTTTTCACTTAATTAAATTTTAAAAAATAAAAAACACTGATCTTGAAAAATAAAACAGTGAACAATCAAAAAAAATTAATTCTAAATGACATAAAATAAACTAAATAAATAAATATTTTTTTATAATAAATGAAATTAAAAAATATTAAATAAATTTTTTTAATTTTATATAAATCAAATAATAAGATTAATAATGTTTTATCGAAATGAAAAAATAAAAAATAAAATAAAAAACATTATAAAAATATAGAAAATTCGAAAAAAACAAGAAAGGGGAAAATTTTAAAAAAATATTTTATTTTTAATAATATAATAAAAGAAAAGAAAAAATTGAAATTATTTTTTTTATAAAATTATAATGTGACATAAAATTATGAAAAACAATAATGTAAAAAAGTTAATAATAAAAAGAGGCCTCAACCATGAACCTAGAGTATCAAGATCATGGTCCCTTTATTTAATAAGATAAAAATAATGAAAAAAGAAAAAATAAAGAAAAAATAAGAATAAAAGCATAAAATTTTAAAAATTATTATTTGAAAGTGAATTATATAAAATTGAGTCAAACTTTATTTTTTTTTAAAAGAAAAACATAAGAAGGAACAATAAATATTAAAAAAGAAATTGAGAAAAATATATCTTCTTTTCGAATAAATATAAAAAATAAGGAAAAAGGTCAACTATATTAAAAAATAAAAAATTAAGAAAAATTTATTTAAATTTAAAATAAATAAATAAAAGATCATTTAGTGTATATATATATTAAAATATAAAAACTGATAAATAAATTAAAAAAGAAAAAAAATAAAAATAGATAAAAATAAAAAACATATTATTATGTTATCAAATATATTAAAATAATCTTATAAAAGTTATTCTATAAAAAAAGTTAAGTAATCAAATTTTATTTTACTGAATTAAATTATGAACAATTAAAAACCAATCTTGAAAAATAAAATAGTGAACAATCCAAATAAAATTACTTTTAAATGATTTAAAATAAAAACTATAAAAACATATATTTTTTTAAGAAATTAAAAAACATAACTAATAAATTATTTGAATTTTATATAATTCAAAAAATAAGATGAAAAAAGTTTTATTAAAATGAAAAATAAATAATAAAATGAAAAATATTTTAAAAATATACACAATTTGGAAAAACCAAAATGGGAAATTTCTAAAGAAATCATTTATTTTTAATAATATAAAAAAAATAAAAAAATAAAAATTGAAATTATTTATATAGAAAATATTTATATGAAATTAAATTATGAAAAACAGAAATATACTAAAGTGAATAATCAAGAGAGACCTGAACCATGAACCTGGAGTATCAGGTTCACTGCCCCTTTTTTTAATAGGATAAAATATTACATGGTGTTTTAATGTCAAATGAAGTGACATAAAAGACTACTAAATAAAATATATTAGTAAATCAAACAAATCAAGGTGAGAAAACTATCTAACTGTCATCAAACTTGAGTAACCTACAAAAATAATTTACTTTTTACCAATATTTTGTTCACCACCCCTTTTACCCATGTTCTCTGATCTACCCAAACCACATGAATGCCAACATCTCACCCCACTTCATTGCCTTTTGACTAGGGTTATCCAAGTCATCCATGTCCACCATTTTAGAGGGATCATCCTTGTTCTCCTAGTAAAGAGTATTTTTTTTGTCTCAGTCACCCCATCCATGTATCATTATCTATAACTTGATATCTTTGAACGTTTTATTTCCATGATAAGTCTCAAATATCCTTCTTTGTGTTGTATTTAAAATTTTCTTCATTATTGGATGATAAATACTATAATACTGTGAGGTAATCATCAATGCTGAAGAGCACATGTTCTAGTTTTACATATATATATATACACTCAATATGTAGATCATACTAGTTTTCCACGACAACGTTGAGGTCTTAAGGTAGCCTCTCTCACTATAATTCCCTTATAAAAACTATGCGGTTATTTTTTAGAATCCTTTGCCTCCTGATATTAAGCAAAAGATAATGAAAAATTTAGAAAATATAAAACAATTATAATTATATAAAATAAAATAATAAAATCCAGAAAAAATATTATTTAGTTATAAAATAAAATATTTAAAAAATGAAAAAATTATATTATGTATATATATAAAAATAAATAACAAATAAGCCTATTAAAATTTATTTATAAAAAAATTATTAAAAAAATCATAAATAAATTTTACTAATAAAATAAAGGGTAAGATAAAAATATAGGATGTCAAATTATCTAAAAAATAAAATATTTAGAAAAAGATAAATCTAAAACATTATTTTAATTTCAGATAAAAAAATATAAAAACATTTCTTTATAAAATAAATATAAATATATAAATTTCTCATCTGAATTTATTTATATTTTCTAAAATAAATAATAAGTTTATATTGTTAAAAAAAAGAAAAAGAAAAACATTTATTAATTAAAAAGGGGAAAAAATTTAGAAAATATCTCAATTAAAAATAATTTAAAAAATACAGAAAATTTTATTCACATTAAAATAATAAAATGGGAAAAATGAAAAAACAATTTCTTAAAAAATATATATAAAAATCATAAAAAACATAATCTGATTGAAAAATAAAATTTAGAAAATTTAAATTTTATTTAATTTAAATAAATGAAAGAAATATTAGAGAAACACATCACTATTAATATTTAAAACATCAAAAAATATATTTCAATTTTAAAAATTCCAATTTAAATTAAAAAAAAGATAATAATAATAAAAGTTTTATATTAGTTGAAAATAAATTTAAAAAACATAAAAATTTTAATCATGTTAATTGTGATAACCCAGATTCTCTTGGTCATTCCCTTTGCCAAAATACGGGTCCTAAAGGAGTGGCGTCTCGGCGAGAGCGATCAGTGAGACCGAGTGGTGAGACCGAGTGGTGAGACCGATCGGTGAGACCGATCGGCGCGACCGGTCGGTGAGACCGATCGGCGCGACCGGTCGGTGAGACCGATCGGCGCGACCGGTCGGTGAGACCGATCGGGGAGACCGATCGGTGAGACCAATCGGTGAGACCGATCGGGGTGACCGATCGGTGTGACCGATCGGCGCGACCGATCAGGGAGACCGATCGGGGAGACCGATCGGGGAGACTGATCGATGTGACCGATCGGCGCGACCGATCGGTGAGACTGATCGGCGTCACCCAGCCTTGTCAAGTTGTTTCCAGTAGCGCTCCCTTTTGCGCAAATAGGGGTTTAAAACATATTTTGACCTGTTTGAGCATGTTTTAAAGACCAGTGACGTGGATAAGAGTTTTAATTAAATACTTAATCAATTCATGAGTAGGCTTAAACGGCTCGACCCCTTTTTATGACGAGTGGAGCCGCATGGTCAACCCACGACCCCCGCGCCTTATGCGGTTTCGTGTTTATAGCTCAACCGTCCCCGGCTCTTATAAACTAAGGGTTAGCCGTGGTTTCTCCTTTCCTCGATAGTGGATTTTCACAAAAAGCTTCTGGTTTATCGGGCGTGCCGCATCGTTATCCGTAAAGTTCCACGCCCCCGACCTAAACATCGATCATCTATCAACAAGTAGGGATATTACCTTTGTCTCTCTCATTTTTGTGCATCATGCTGGGTGGGTATCCTATTGTTTTCATGAGAAACGGTTGATCCATTAAATAAAGATAATAAAAGACTTATATAACGGGGTTGGGAAGTTATGTTTTTGCAGTTTATTTATATCCAGTGATATTATGTTGTGAATTGAATGAGCCTGTACCTACTGAAAATCACTGTCATTGGGTGCCTTTGCTTACGCAATTAAATGTTTCCCTCTCCTTCTGGATTTTCTTATGGATGGAAGCTTTATGGAATGTGGAAATTGGTTAATCACGTATATCCGGCTGAATAAATTGAATGCACCAGGATCAACCCTTCTATGATAACTCCCAGTTAGAACACACAGAATTTGAATCATGGAGTGTGTTAAGTTGTTTAAATTTGAAAATACCGGCAAGGCCCTGCTTGTGTTGGTGGTGGTAGTTGGTTGTTTTCCTTTCGGGCCGATTTCTGGAGATGTGGGAGGTGATGGGATCCCCTGTTCTTTTATACCCTCGGTGGTTGTGTGAATTTGGGGATGGGATGTCCTCTTGGTATGGATTCGGTGGTTGTGAGTTTTAAGACTATGTGGATACTTGTTTATATCAGGAATTGGGGTGGCACCCTCTGTTGTTGAGAATCGGGTGTGGGCGTTTTGATTGATGTTTGACTGTTTACGTTCCTGGACTTATTCCTATGCCTACTAGTTTCCCAGTATTGCTTAAACATAAACATTAATACTGAACGTGAAATAAGAAATGGGACAAATGGGTTGTTAGCGTGAGTTGTGACTCGGACTTGAGTGTTGTTGTGATCTGTAGGCTGTTTGAAGAAAAACCTAGCTTGGGTGAGTGGTTGTTACCAATATATATACCGGTGGCTTTGTTTTTCTTATTTGCGCCCCACCCAAGTTGAGCACTTAGTGCTGAACACCCCCATTTCATGGGGGAGGGTGTTTTTCCCAACACTATTCATAGTGGCTGGTTATTAGCTCCTTTTCTGCTCCCTTTCCCGGATAGCCCAAGTATCTTCGGGCAAGCTGTGATGGCCTGAGGTCCATTATTTGCCAAAGAACCTTCGAGCGGGGTAGTGTGGTGGTTGGCCAGGTCTGTGCGGTAGGTTGTTTCCCTAGTGTCTTTGGGATGAGGCCCAGGTGTCTTCGGGCATGGCAGTGGATCCTTTAGCCCAGGTGTCTTCAGGCGTAGTGGTGGTTGTTCTGGCCTAGGTGTTTGCAGGCGTGGTTACATGTGATAGTTGTGGCCCAGGTGTGTGTGGGAGGGATTTCAGAAGTGGGACTGCATGTGGTTGTGGCCCAGGTGTGTGCGGGCGGGTGTGATAGTGGGACTGCGGTGAGAATGGCGGGATTGGTCCAATGTGTAGGATATCTCAATAACCAGTGAGAAAGTGGCACGGGGTACCCAAAAATCTATGTGATCTTATTATATATATTACTTGACTTGCGTTATTTGGGGAGTGTGCCTTGGTGAGGCCTGGGGTGGATACCTTGTTAGGTGTTTGGTTTACTCTTTTTTTCTCATGGGACTTTAGTACATTCCCCCACTTGTGCACGAGAGTCTTTGGTTTTCCCTACTGAGTGTACTTGTATGCTCATCCTACGTATATAAAACTGCTTTTAGGTTTCCAGGAGGACTTCGGGGATCACGCAGGACCTTACTAGCTCGGACCTTTGGAGCAGTAGCAGTTATTGTTTTTCTTTTCCTCTTTGGTACTTACCTTGAAGTCATATTTTGTACTTGTGGATTTACATTTAGAACATGCATGTGGGAATGGTTTATTTTTGGCTTTACTTTCCTTTTACCTTGGTGTTGTTGAGTTTCATCATCGCATCTCTCTATATTATAAAACAAAAAGGGGTAATGCCTTCCATTTGTGAGAAATTTCTATACCCTTGGTGCTAGTCGCCACTCCGCGACCTATTGAAGGCGGGTCTCGGGGGTCATTATATCTCCTTCAACTTAAAGAAGGAAGGGCCTGGAAATCTGCTGACCCTTCCCTCCTTTTGGTGAAGGCGGGTCATGACAGAATGGTATCAAAGGTGATGGTTGAAAGATAGGATGGAGTATGGAGTTAGGTACAGTGAGGATTGCATGGGATGGTAAGGCAACAGTGTTGGGTGACCTTGGCACGTGAATTAGGCAGGGAAGACCGGCTAGGACATGAGATTTTGGGGCCCCCCCGTGATCCGATGCAAGGACTCTGGACCTACCGAACGACCAGGTTAGGCCACACTGATTGCAGGGTACAGACCCTAGGAAAGGTAAATGCATCATAATGACTTGTGTTCTTGTGTTTCTGGGATGTCTTGGGAATTAAGAATAAGTTAAATTTTAAGAAGTTTTAAGAACGATATTCTGCACTACTTGGGCTTAGGTATTCCTTGTTTACCTTGCAGCTATGGCACCTAGAAGGACACCATGTGTGGTACATGCGATCGAGGCCCCGGAGACTACATTGGCCGATCGACAGAGATCTGATCGAGAAGAAGAGGACGACCAGTGGCAGAAGACTCTCTGAGCCTTCTAGCGACAGGCCCTCGAGAAGTATGAGGGCAGCACCTCCGATATGAAGACGGAAGGTGGGCTAGAGGAGATAATTATAGCCTTCGGCCTGATTTGGGCCCCGAGCGAGTACTGGGTAACTCTGGCCGTCAGCCAGATGCGGGGAGCAGCACATCAGTGGTGGACGCTTTACTTGCGGGAGAGGGGAGAGTCCGAGGTGGCTTGGGTGGATTTCGAGAGGGAGTTCCGGGCGGAATTCATCTCCTTGACGATGAAGGCAGAAAAGAGGTAGGAACTACTCTCCCCCTAGCAGGGAGTATTTCCGTGAGGGAGCTAGGGATCAAGTTCAAGGACCTCCTACGTTTTGCTCTGGACCTCTTTCTTGCCGAGGAGTATCGGGCAAGACGTTTGGAGGAGGCACTATGACCCTCCCTCCAGTATGTTGTTACCCCCTTTACCCTGCTGACGTACATGGAGGTCCAGAAGAAGGCTGATGTGGTGGAGAGGATGCATGCTCTAGGGGGAGTGTCACGAGAGGGGATCCGGCTGGGACCATCGAAGGGGAAGGCCTTCAGCACCAGGCCTCCAGCGTCAGGACCCTCCACGTTCCAACATGTAGGGAGCAGACTGCAGCAGTTTCAGTTTCGATCCCCCGGCCCTCGCCCTTTTCCTTCGGGCACCGGACCGCGGTGCTTCATCTGTGGGAGCCCTGGGAATATCCGGATTCAGTGCCCCGATCGGGTGTAGTACAGCAGTGGCAGTAATCCCCAGCACCCGCCCCAGCCGCAGCTTCCAGCCAGACCTTTCCAGCATTAGTAGCAGGGACAGCGAGCTCCCGCTCCTCCGAGGGCAGACGTAGGAGGAGGCCGACCTCAGTGCACTCCACAGGGACCTCGACCAGGGTGTGGTCAGGGAGGTGGCCGACAGCCGAGGGGCAGGGGAGCTGGGCGTGGACAGTTACATGCCGCAGAGGCAGCAGTTCCAGCAAGGCCAGAGGTTGTTCGAGGTACAATCAGTCTGTTTATCACTCTTGCTTATGGCTTGTTCAATACCGGAGCTTCTCACTCCGTTGTTGCACTTAGCCTAGCCGATGCCTTGGGTTTAGATGCAGAGAGAATTCCAGTGCCCCTGGTGTTGAGCACACCATTTGGAGGTCAGACCAACTTGTTGTTTGTTTGTCGGGGGATGTAGACTGATGATAGGGCCACATCAGTCGGTTAGGGATATTCTTCTGCTATAGATTCATCCATACGATGTCATCCTAGGCATCAAATGGCTGTTTTCTGTGTGCGCCTTCATCGAATGTTTTCGAAGAAGGGTGGTGTTCTCAGACTTGGACAGCCGGCGTGTTACCTTCACCGGCGAGCGGAGCAGTCCGAAGGGAAACAGGAGAGAGGAACCTCTCCTCTCCTTGTTGACCGAGCTGACAGTGGAATCAGTAGATTCTAAAATGGTGGAAGTGCCATAGATCATCCATGAGTTTATAGACATCTTTCCTGAGGAGGTGATGACTCTACCCCCTCGACGTGATATCATGTTCGGGATAGACCTGCAGCCCGGCGCTCGTCCAATCTCAATGGCTCCTTACTGGATGGCACCTTCAGAGCTACGGGAGTTGTGGATAGAGATTGACAATCTGATGAAGAGGGGTTATGTTTGTTCGAGTGCGTCACCATGGGGTTCTCATGTCTTGTTTTCAAAGAATGCAGATGGTGGTCTTAGGTTGTGCATAGACTACAGGAGGCTGAATCAGGTGACGATCAAGAATCGCTACCCTCTTCCAAGGATAGATGATCTTTTCGACCAGCTGAAAGGGGAAAGATGGTTCTCGGAAATCGACCTGCGGTCTGAGTACCACCAGCTAAGGGTGAAGGAGAGCTACATCCTGAAGACAGCGTTCAGGTGCAGGTATGGACACTTCGAGTTTGTAGTCATGCCCTTCGGTGTTACGAACTCCCCGGTTGTGTTCATGGGGCTTATGAACTCCATCATCCAAGAGTACCTTGATCGGTTCATGGTTGTGTTCATCGACGACATCCTGGTATACTCTAGATCAGATGAGGACTATGCAGATCACCTGAGAATAGTTTTGGAGGTCCTCCGACAGCACCAGCTCTATGGGAAGTTGTCAAAGTGAAAGTTCTGGACATGGGAAGTGAACTTCCTTGGGCACGTGGTTTCCGAGAAGGGGGTAGCGGTGGACCCATAAAAAGTTGAGGCAGTTGTTTCTTGGGAAGCACCCAATAATGTGGCGGACGTCTGAAGTTTCCTCGGGCTGGCGGGTTACTACCAGAGATTCATACCCAACTTCTCCCGAGTAGTAGCCCCTTTGATGGCTCTGACCAAGAAGGACCAGGTTTTTGTGTGGAGTGAGAAGTGCGATTCAGACTTCAGCTATCTGAAAGAGAAGTTGGTTAGTGTCCCAGTGCTAAGATTACCAGAAAAAGGGGTGGCTTATGAGGTGTTCTGTGATGCTTCAGTACAGGGCCTGGGATGCGTGTTGATGCAGCGACAAGGGGTGATCTCTTATGGGTCCTAGAAGCTACGCCCCCATGAGCGTAATTACGCCACCCATGACCTAGAGCTTGCAGCAGTCGTTTTTGCGCTAAAGTTATGGCGACACTACCTCATCGGGGAATGCTTTGTGGTCCTCACGGATCACAAAAGATTGAGGTATATCTTCTTCCAGCGGGACTTAAACTTGCGACAACGGAGATGGGTGGATTTCCACCAGGATTATGACTTCGAGATCTCTTATACTGAAGGCAAGGGCAATGTGGTGGCCGATGCCTTGAGCAGGAGGACGCAGAAGGATGCTGTCCGAGAGTCGGTGGACGCCTAGAAGGCAATGGAAGAGTTGACTGCCTTACACCTGGATGCATAGATGGATAGCGGCAGAGGATTCCTATATCATATGACAGTGCAGTCATCCCTTTTTCAGCAAGTGTAGGAGTCTCAGTGGGGAGACCTAGAGTGTGAAGTGATGCGTGACCAAGTTGACCAGGGAAATGCTCCGGAGGGATGGACAAAGGATGGTCATAACCAGATACTTTTCCAGAAAAGGTTGTTTGTCTAGGAGGCGATGCGTGGCATGGTTCTCAGTGAGTTCCAAAACACACCCCTGGCGGTACAACCAGGAGTTTCCAAAATGTACCAAGGTTTGAAGAGGCAGTTTTGGTGGCCCGGAGTTAAGCAAGCGGTGGAAGAGTTTGTGGCCAAGTGCTTAGTGTGTCAGTAAGTGAAGGCTGAACACCGAGTTCCAGGCGGCCTACTACAACCCCTAGATGTCCCCGAGTGGAAGTGGGATGAAATCTCAATGGATTTCGTCATGGGACTACCCATGTCCCAAGGGGGATACGACGCCGTCTGGGTGGTAGTGGACAAGTTGATGAAATTGGCTCACTTTCTAGCAATCAGGGAGTCGAGTACTGTGGATGCATTGGCATGAATGTACGTGGATGAGGTGGTGAGGTTGCATGGAGTTCCGAGGTCTATAGTCTCAGATAGGGATGCACGGTTTACCTCGCGAGTCTAGAGAGGATTGCAGCATGCGTTTGGCACCCGGTTACGCCTTAGCACTGCTTTCCATCCCCAGACAGATGGACAAACAGAGTGCACCATCCAATCCTTGGAGGATATGCTGCGAGCATGTGCTCTGGACTCAGGAGGATCATGGGTGAAATACTTGCCTCTGGTAGAGTTTTCCTACAATAATAGCTACCACTCTACCATTGGCATGGCCCCGTTTGAAACTTTGTATGGGAGGCCATGCCATTCGCCTGTGTGTTGGACCAAAGTAGGAGAAGCATGCATCCTTGGTCCGGAGGTGGTGCAGAACACGACATAGAAGCTTCAGCTCATACTGGAAAGGATGAAGGCGGCCTAGGACTGACAGAAGTCATATGCTGATACCAGGAGGAGGCCCTTGGAGTTTGAGTTTGGGGACCACGTGTTCTTAAAGGTCTCCCCTCGGCGTGGGCAACGGAGGTTCAATAAAGGGAGTAAGCTTCCTACCAGATTCATCGGACCCTTCCAAGTGTTGAGGCGGGTCGGCAAAGTGTCTTACCAGCTAGCGTTGCCACCACTGCTACTAAGGATACATGATGTCTTTCATGTGTCCCAGCTTCGTCGGTATCTACACGACGATTCACACATCCTTGATTGGGGTGAGATGGACATAGAGGACGACGTGACCTTTGTGGAGAGACCAGTGGTGATCGTGGATCGCAAAGAGAAGGTGCTTCGCGGGCGAACCATCCCCTTGGTTCGTGTGTTGTGGAGACATGGTGGGCTTGAGGAGAGTACGTGGGAGAGGGAATCACATATGCGTACCCAGTACCCGGAGATGTTTTGAGTTTTATACCTGTTGTGGTGGAACGTTTTGTCATTTGGCTTTGAAATGTACTGGTTTTTCTTCCTTTAGATATGTGTAAAAATCCCCGGCTATGGTGAAGGAGAGAACCCGACCCCTAATCATGACGCATTAAGGTGGATGCGATTAAACCCGTGCAGGTGAGTCAGTGCCGCCCAAAGCGGATAATATCTTGACATGGGGGAGGAGACTCCCCAACCCACATGACCGAGAAGTTTGGCATGGTATGTTTCTTGGTTCGTGACAGGAAGGTGTTCTTAGTTAACGATGAGGTACACTCTTGAGAGGTATCATTCGGGGTGGTTGTTTGGACCCGCCCTTCCCTTATGGGTTGTTTGAATTCTCGAGGACGAGAATAGTTTGAGAGGTATCTGATGTGATGACCTAGACTCTCTTGGTCCTTCCCGTTGCCAAAACCTGGGTCCTAAAGGAGTGGTGTCTCGGCGAGACCAATCGGCGCGACCGATCGGTGAGACCGATTGGTGGAACCGATCGGTGGGACCGATCGGTGGGACCTATCGCTGGGACCGATCGGTGGGACCAATCTGTGTGACCGATCGGTGCGGCCGATCGGCACAACCGATCGGTGCGGCCGATCGGCACAACTGATCGGTGCGACCGATCGGTGAGACCGATCGGCGCGACCGATCGGTAAGACTGATCAAGGAGACCGATCGGTTAGACCGATCAGCGCGACCGATCGGCGTGACCGATAGGTGAGACCGATCGGCGTCACTCATCCTTTTCAAGTTGTTTCAATTAGCGCTCCCTTTTGCTCAAATAGGGTTTAAACCCTATTTTGACCTATTTGAGCGTGTTTTAAAGACCCATAACGTGCATAAGAGTTTTAATTAAATACTTAATCAATTCATGAGTAGGCTTAAACCACCCGACCCCTTTTTATGACGAGTGGAGCCGCATGGTCAACCCAAGACCCCCGCGCCTTACGCGGTTTCGCGTTTACACCTCAACTGTCCTCAGCACTTATAAACTAAAGGGTTAGCTGTGGTTTCTCCTTTCCTCGATCGTGGCTTTTCACAAACAGCTTCTGGTGCATCGGGCGCGCCGCATCATTATCTGTAAAGTTCCGTGCCCCCGGCCTAAATTTCGATCATCTATCAACAAGTAGGGATCTTACCTTTGTCTCTCTAATTTTTGTGCATCACGCGGGTTGGGTATCCTATTGTTTTCATGAGAAACGGTTGGACCATTAAATAAAGATAATAAAAGACTTATATAAAGGGGTTGGGAAGTTGTGTTTTTGCTGTTTCTTTATATCCTGTGATATTATGTTGTGAATTGAATGAGCCTCTACCTACTGAAAATCACAGTCATTGGGGGCCTTTTCTTACGCAATTAAATGTTTCCATCTCCTTCTGGATTTTCTTATGGATGGAAGCTTTTTGGAATATGAAAATTGATTAATCACGTATATCCAGCTGAATAAATTGAAAGCACCAGGATCAACCCTTCTGTGATAACTATCAGTTAGAACACACAGAATTTGAATCATGGAGTGTGTTAAGTCATTTAAATCAGAAAATACCCGCAAGGCCCTGCTTGTGTTGGTGGTGGTAGTTGGTTGTTTTCCTTTTGGGCCAATTACTGGAGATGTGGAAGGGGATGGGATCCCCTGTTCTTTTATACCCTTGATGGTTGTGTGAATTTGGGGATGGGATCTCCTGTTGGTATGGATTCAGTGGTTTTGAGTTTTAAGATTGGGTGGATAATTGTTTATATCATGAATTGGGGTGGAACCATATGTTGTTGAGAACCGGGTTTGGGCGTTTTGATTGATATTTGACTGTTTAAGTTCCCGGACTTATGCCTATGCCTACTAGTTTCCCAGTAGTTTTGAAACATAAACATTATTACTGAACATAAAATAAGAAAGGGGACAAATGGGTCGTTAGTGTGAGTCGTGACTCGGACTTGAGTGTTGTTGTGGTCTGTAGGCTGTCTGAAGAAAAACCTAGCTTGGGTGAGTGATTGTTACCTATATATATATATATACTTGTAGATTTTTGTTTCTTATTCGCGCCCCTCCAAAGTTGAGCACTTAGTGCCGAACACCCCCATTTCATGGGGGAGGGTGTTTTTCCCAACACTATTCATAGTGGCTGGTTATTAGCTCCTTTTCTGCTCCCTTTCCTGGATATCCCAAGTATCTTCGGGCAGGCTGTGATGGCCTGAGGTCCGTTATTAGACCAAGAACCTTTGGGTGGGGTAGTTTGGTGGTTGGCCAGGTGTGTGCAGCAGGTGGTTTCCCAAGTGTGTTCAGGATGAGGCCCAGATGTCTTCAGGCGTGGTAGTGGATCCTTTAGCCCAGGTGTCTTGGGGTGTGGTTGTTGTTGTTCTGGCCTAGGTGTTTGTAGGCGTGGTTACATGTGACAGTTGTGGCCTGGGTGTGTGCGGGCGAGATTTCTTTAGTGGGATGGCGTGTGGTTGTGGACCAGGTGTGTGTGGGCGTGTGTGGCAGTGGGACTGCGGTGAGAATGGCGAGATTGGTCTGATGCGTAGGATGTCTCAATAACCAGTAGGAAAGTGGCGCGGGGTACCCAAACATAGATGTGCTATTATTATATATATTACTTGACTTGCGTTATTTGGAGAGTGTTCATTGGTGAGGCCTGGGGAGGATAGTTTACCTTGTTACGTGTTTGGTTTACTCTTTTTTTCTCACGGGACTTTAGTACGTTCCCCCACTTGTGCACGAGAGTCTTTGGTTTTACCTACTGAGTGTACTTGTATGCTCACCCTACGTATATAAATCTACTTTTAGGTTTCCAGGAGGACATCAGGGATCATGCAGGACCATACTAGCTCGGACCTTTGGAGCAATTGTAGTTGTTTTTTTCTTTTCCTCTTTGGTGCTTACCTTGTAGTCATCTTTTGTACTTGTGACTTTACTTTTGGAACATGCATGTGGGAATGGTTTAATTTTGGCTTTACATTCCTTTTACCTTGGTGTTGTTGAGTTTCATCATCTCATATCTCGATCTTATAAAACAAAAATGGGTAATGCCTTCCATTTGTGAGAAATTTCTATACCCTTGGTGCTAGTCGCCACTCCGGGACCTATTGAAGGCGGGTCTCGGGGGTCATTATCTCTCCTTCAACTTAAAGAAGGAAGGTCCTGGCAATCTGCTGACCCTTCCCTCCTTTTGGTGAAGGTGGGTCATGACATTAATGATAATATATACACATATATAATTAAACTAAAGGAAAAAAAAGTAAAAATCTATTTTATTACTTTAAAATAATTATTCAAATCAATAAAAACTATATTCTCTTAATAAAATCCAAAATGAGAAAAAATATAATCAAATTATTGTAATTATAAAAAAAGTTAAAATTGTTAAATTTAAAAAATAAATAAAAGATAGCAAGTTAAAAAAATAAAAAAGTAAAAAAAATAAATTGTTATTTTTAAATAAATTTTGAAAATAATGAATAATTGTATTATATCAATCAAATTATAAAAAAATAAGAAATTTTATTTTAATGTCAAAATAATTAAAGAAATCAATAAAACATTTTTATATTAAAAATGTAATAGAATTATAAAAAATATTTTTATTTTATTTTACTTTTAAATAAATAAAAAATCTATAAAAACATCATAATTTAACGAAAAAGATATAAGGAAAAAATCTGAAAAATCTAAAATAATTATTTTTATTGAAAATAAATTAAAATCGCCAAGAAATAATATTTTATATTTAAAAAATAATAAGAAAATAAAATAGGAAATAAATTTAAAATAATATATACTTTCAAATAAATAAAATCATAAAAATATATATACTATTAAAAAAATAAAAATAATTTTTTTTATTTTACTTTAATAAATATAATTTTTTTTCTTTAATAGAAAAATTTTCTTCATTTTTTTATTTATTTAATAGTAAATATATTTTTCCCTTCTCTTTGTTTTTTATTTATTCCTCCTTTATTTTAGGTTTTTTATTTTAATTATATATATATATATATATTATATTTTATGTTATATATTTTTAATAGTATTAGGGGTGTGTGGGTTTATAGAGATATATTTTCATTATCTTTCTTCTATAATTAAATGATTTAATCTCTACTGTTTTGATATTTTTAGGGAATTTTCATATTTTTTCGTTTATATGTATATTTTGGGAATCATTATGAAATTGGAATAATTATTTTTTTATTTTTATTAATTTAAGAAATTATTTGGACATGCAATAATTTAATTTGTGTTTTTTTCAATTTTTATGAAAAATGTTTATTTTAAACTGAAGTGGATAGAATTTTGGAATAATATAAGATATGTAAGATATTCTCACCCCATACGTAATGATAATAAGTAGCGGAGAGTCAAAATCTGAAAAATTCAAATATCATATTCATGTACTAGAAAAATCTTATGCAAGAGATGAAATATGTATTTGTCCAAGTTGAAATTATATATCTGAATTTTTTTTTCTAATATATTATAATTACATCTTACATAATACATAAGATATATGTTTTTAATACATTAAGAAATATTTCTTATACTTTAATAAAAACTAGAATTTTTGACATTTTACAATAGTTATATATCAGTTGAACATGAAATATGTCTTACATAAGAACTATTATTCTTATGTATGAGATAAATTTATTATGTATAATCTAAATGTGTGTTTTTTCAAGGTGTATTTTCTTATGTATGTGTTTTTTTATAAATGGAGTTTTGTAAGATTCTATACTTTGTGAATTCCAACAAAGTTGTTCATTTGAAGTTTTATACATTGTGAAATCTAAGAAAAAAATACTAATATTGTGAAGTAGGGAGATAAACCGTGATGATTTCTAAGTTGATTACACTTGAGAAGAAACTTATTGTTGACCATGTCATGGAGTTTAACTATGTTGTTAAATAAAATAGATGATTCTCACTGATACTTTTATATTGGAGTTCTCATTTCATGGAGATGATTCCCACACTATAATAAGATGAAGTTTTCTTTAATAGAAATATCCCCAAGAATCATGTTGTGTTAATTTTTCATTCATAATGTTAAAAAATTATGAATTTTGGGATATTTTTTGCTACTAATTAATAATTTTATTGAAGAATTAAATTCCAATGAAAATTAATATCATGATTCAAGGTATAATTAAAGAGAATAAATATGGTAAATAGAAGGTGGGGATAATTTTAAGAGTCAAATTTTTTGGAGAAAAGAATGTTGGATGGAATTTTGCATAACTTCTAGGTATTAAAGAAGGAATTTATTTCAAAATAAGAAAGAATTTCATCATAGTTAAATAGGTAGTTCATAACCAATCTAGTGATTGATCAATCATAATGAAATAATATGGAATGAATTCTACGATATGATTAGCTGTGCCCAGGTAAAAAAAATTGGTAGATGTGAGTAGTGAATACTATAGACTCCCTTTCCTAGTTTTTATTTCCATTATATAATATTTGAATCACGTTGGATTTATTATTATTTTATAAAACTAGTTTCTTTTATTTTTGAGTATTTATTCTTATAATTTCATTTTTATTTATTATTTAATCTATGAATGTAATGTAATTTTGTTTTTATTTAAATTTATTATACATGGTCTTGTTTATGACAATGGTTAATTTGATTTTATTTTTTATTGAATATGTATTTGGTTAATGAAATCCATTCCATATGTGGAATACCACTCATACTATGGATTTTGTATTATTTTTAGGTTGAATTAGGCATACATTATAATTACATAGAGTATACACTAGGGAATTTAATCTAGAGTAACTTATTAAAAATGAGTATGTTTGTGCCCAAGGATTAATCTTATTTATAGTTTCCACATTAAATTTGTTCACAACCAATTTTATTTAATCCAGCTTTCTTTCCAATAGTCACTCAGTTTTTTATTTAACTTATTTATATTCTCTTAAATATAAAAATAATAACAAACCACATTAAAAAAGAAAAAAAAGTGTTAGTTTTATAATATTTATAACCTATATGATTGATACAATTTGGGATTGTTATAATACATTATTAGGGTATAAATTTTGAATAGATATTTCGGATAACTTTCTAAATTTTTAACAAGCATAATTTCCAGTGATGTTTCATATATATCTATATTTGTATACATAAGAGTTTAAATAATTATTTAATTCCTTTAGACCCTAATATATATTGGATATATCACTACAAATATAGGGGGTGGAGTTTCTAGGACAACAAACCTTATATTCTTACATTTTTACTGAGGGAACTCTTTTATAACAAACTAAAACATCTTCTTAGAGTTGTGAATTCACCAACTCATTAATAAGATAACAAGATTAACCTATCATAAACATGGATAATAAATAATATATTAAATAATTGAATATAAAATATAAATAAAACCAATAAATAAATTTATAATACTCTGATACACCTACTTGTTTTGAAATCCAGTTAGGTTTCATTGAATAAATTTTTAAAATAAATGCACTTCCTAGGTGGATAAAAAAAAGATATTTAATAATTTAGTTATCTTTGTGTGGATATAAAACCACTTGGAGTTAATGGATATAAAATTAAACTTTGATATTTTAGTATTATATAGATGTAATGTAAAATTAGTGGTTTTACAACTCTTACTCATCTCTTATAAGGATTTGGAATGAAATGAAAAAAACATTTCATTTAAAATTTTCCCTAATTCTAGGAATACTGCTATTAGAAAACAAATATACGGTATCAAAATAACACAAGGTGAAACATTACATGAATATTGGGAGAGATTTAATAGGAAATATTTTAGCTACCCCATCATCAAATTAGTGAATAGTTCATAATTCAATAATTTTATAAAGGGACTTGTCTTAGAAATTAGAGGATGTTAGATATTTCCATAAGACATGATTTAGTGGATAAAACCATAGTTGTAGCCAAGAATCTTTTTTTTCAACATGGCCCAAAATTCCTAAAAAAATTTATCTTGGGGTATCATTCATGTAAATATCACACAGGAAGTTCCGACATTTTATTTAGAAAAGGAATTAATATAAGCCATATTAAAGATCTTACCACCATTGTGAGGCATTATTATTATCTACTACATCACCAACCAAACCTAAGATGAATAAAATTTTTAACCTCTAGTTCACTGTGTATTTTAGACCTCAATTTAGAATATTAGAGATCGGTTTCTGAAAATACAAGAGTCACTTGATGCTTAAATTGCTATTTTTTAGGGATACCTTTCTTGGAAATCAATCCTAGACATTTTTAAGCTAATAAAAAACTAAAACCTTGGATAAAATAATTAATTCAATTATATATTAAGAAAACCAAAACTATAAGATATATTTTAACAATTCTAATCATGTAACTTTTATCTTAGATTATTTCGAGGGAAAGCCAATGATTACCTTGGAAGGAATTTTCAACCTGCTCAGCCCACTCAGAAATCAAAGAAGATCCATAAAAAATTGTAAATAAATAAAAAATAATGATAAAAATTTGTATGATTCAAATGAGGAAAAGACCACTCATACAAGTAGCATAAGAAATAAAATAAGAGGAGCCCTTCCATTATAAACTTAATTGAATTCCAAGGGAAATGATAATTTGAGTCTTATAAAACCTAAATTGGTGAAAAATTGGACAACCCCATGATATGAATTCTACAAATATACTATTTAATGATATTTCCACACCTGTTCCACATGATTTAGATCTTACTAAAGAGAAACCTACACTTATCAAGCCTGTTAAAAACAAATAACCAACTATAAAGGAAATTTTACTGTTAAAATAATAATTTTTATATAAAATAACCAAGGGAAATTAGACATGAAATATAGGACCTTATAGGGTTAAGAATGAAATTGATGATGATAAAAAATTCCCAAACCACCACCACCATATCCCAAAACACCACTTCCATATTCAATGGAGAGTCCACTAGTTAAGAATAAATTGATATTGAATTAGAAAAGGAAATTTAAGACACTTTTTGGAAAGTTCAAGTTAATATTTTTTTACCATAACGAATGACATAAATTACTAAATATGGGATTTTTTTGAAGGATATGTGCCCACAAAAGACAAAATTAAACTATAGATAGAAATTTAACCTTGGGAGGAATAGTTACTCCATGATTTAACATACCCTTCCAAATAAATACGATGGTCTCGAAATATTTACCATTTTGGACCCTTAAAAAGAATTTGAATTTAAAAGCAATCATGTTATATTTAAGTGATTTAATAAATGCGATGAATCATATTTTTAATTTACTTTAAATTATGACAAACTCAAAAATGATGAAAATATAATCCAATTATCTTTTGGAAGTGCTGAAAAATATATTAGAGTTATTGAAAATGTTTTTTTACTTGTAAGAGATGTGGTTTTTACTATTTACTATTATGATTTTCATATAGATGAATATAGGTTTTACACAAATGAAATAAGGGAATTGTTTTCTAAAAACCATAACTTTATGTTTTAATAAATCTTAGTGGTTTCAAGAGGGAGTTTGGGGTTGATCTGGATAAGAGGGTGGGGGTTTTTCCATCTGAGGATATAACGCACCATGGTAGTGTGCATGGTGATGGTTGTGGTGAAGCCCATTTATAGGAAAAAAATATGGTGTAATTTTTTTTGGGATTTCATTTATATATTTGTTTTTTGGGTTGGTGAAGTGGTTATTGGTACTCTAGAAGGGGTGAAAGTCCCAAGGTTTCCATTTTGTATGTTTTTTCCCTAAGATGTTATTCTTATTAGAAATAATTAATTTTATAAAAACATAGTGGAAGGAATTATCCCATTTAATGTCTTAATAGTTTTTTTATGGAAATCAATAAGTGTTGAAATGTACAGTTCAATGGGTGTGGTGGTTCAAAATCAAGGGGAGGTCAATCTGAGTATGGGGGAAAGGAAATAGTGAGTTGGGTCTTTCCATGCCATAAAATTCGGTGTGGAGACATAAAATGGATAGGTATTTTCCCTTATTTTTTGTTGGGTGGCCATAGTAGTAGTTTCAAGGGCTGAACATTGTACCTCATTCCTTGGTTCAAGGAATTATGTCACTCAAAGAGGAGTTAATACAGTTCTTAATGTTCAAAAGGATTGGTTGTTCAAACAGTTGAAAATCAGATCCAAGTTTTAATATAGGTTTCAAGGATATATTGGGAGTAACTATTCTATAGTTTTGTCCATTTATGATTCTTTATAAATAAATAGTCTTGACTTCCATGGTTTTTTAATCTCTTCCTTCAAACCCTAGATCACCCTCAACCTCTTAGCCCTATCAAGACATTTCCTTTGTGATATTCACATGATTATTTGATTAGTCTCAAACCATATAATACTATGGGACTTTATTCTATTCTACTCATGATTTAGCTCATTTATTTATTTATATAGGTTCATTTTACTTGGGTTTCTCTTATTTGGGATGAGGTTCAAGCCAATCCCAATGGTGGGTTTTTGTTGTTAAGTTATGACGTGGTTTAAATTTAGTTTGGTGGTGGTTTATCCTTGTTTTCCTGCTCTTTCTCAATGAAAATTGAAAATTATAACCATGGTAGGGTATTTGTTACTTATCTTTTTGATTTATGATTCTATGTGGAAGTATTACACTTTACCTTCTTTTAGGTAAATGGTGGAATTAAACTAATTAAGAATAATAATTTTAAAAAAGAATAAATTGAAAAGGGATGTAGTGATGAAATTTTTTTATTCATTGTTGATAATACCTCTTGATAATTTCTAGATAGTTTTTTATTTAATTTTTTTGATTTTTTTATTTCAAATGATGGTTGATGTTCTTGAAATTAGATAAACAATATAATGTTGGTTAGGATTAAATTTTTAACGAGTGTGTCATGGTAATTCATTTATCATTAATATCTTATATCTATTGAATGTGAAAGTATGGATTACATAATTTTTTGGTTAGATATTAGATTTATATAAATATTGATTATAGATTTCTTATTGATTAATGTTATGAATAATGAATCTTTTTTAATTCATAATGGTAATAAAAATTATTTTTTACAGATATAAATGTTTGAGGTTGAGTGAGCTCATCCTTGTATCTTAATGGATTGTATTTCATGGAGTTATATACTTATATTCCCCTTTATATTTTGTGATGAAAATAATTATGTTATTATTGGGATATTAAATACTTACTATAAATTAATGTGTGGGTTTTGATTTGAAATGGGTGGATGGTGCAGGTTGAAAGATGGGCATTCCTATTTTTTGGCACTTGTGTTGATTGTTTTATAGTGGGTTTGTATGGGTTAAGAGTTAGGATTACATCTATTTCTTAATTTGTGAATCTGATGGTTGTTTTTTGGTTTTTTGTTTTTTTTTGGGTTCCAAATACCTACTGTAATTAGCTTATGCACTACGAGTGCATCTCGATTTGTTAGCATAGGATGAGTCCTAGAGTGCCTAGATTATAGAATGGTAAATAGAATAAATAATAAATTAATGGTATGGATGTTTATAATAGTAATATTAAATATCATAAACCATGGGATGGTTGAATGGAATACACTAGTGTCATTGGACGAAAATATGGAAATTATAATGTGAGATAAAAAGAATTATGACTAATAATGAAATGATTAAATAAGGTATTTTTAATGGGATTAATATGGAATTAATCATAATTTCTAAATTACTACATCAATTATTCTATACTAAATTTTTATGATTTCATGAATATATAGAATCTATTTCCTTTGGCCTTAGTGGTGGAAACTGGGTATCATGTGGGACAATAGCTATGGTTGAGTATAAGGCTTGGTAGTTTATGAATATATTGTAAAATAGTTTAACTTATTATTATTGTGTTATATATCTATTTATTATATATTTTTTTGATTTAATAATATCCACTACCAAATTTAGGTATGTATTCAATGCCCAAATGTTTTAGTTATGGGTGTTTTCTTCAACATCTAGGTAGGTGAGGATACAAATGGATAACGTTTTTATCTTCTTCTCTCTCCCTTCAGTATAGTATGGTGTGTTGGGGTATCAATGCTATAATGACTGAAGGTACAGATTAGATGTCTATATAGACTGTAATGCATCTCAATTTCACTATACATTTCTGTAAAGACTATAACAACTTGAGGTTATAACACATATTTGTATTCTATCTATAGCGATTATGGTTAATTACAAGTGTTCCTTCATGGGCTTTGATGGATTGAGGTATAATACATAGTATATGAGATGTAGTGGAATTTGAACTAACTACTTGGTTATAATGATGAGTTTTCACGAGATGCATGGGATGCAAGATGATGTGGATGAAATGTGTAGGAACAGCGTGCGTGATGACTTATTGAAGGGATGAAAGAACAGTGCATTCATCATCAGGGAGTGAGATCAACAGACTAGTGTGGAAATTGATTAATTTCATAATTTTAATGTATATTATTTTCATATATAATAACATACTCTAATACGTTACGTGGAGATTGATCCATGGTGAGGATATGATATAATTTATCAATATAGGTAATGATTTGGTTTTTATTTTTCTATTCACTAGGATTTAGTGTAATTCTTTCAAATTTTCATGAGAGGTTTCTGGGATGATCCTATTGAGTATACTTGTATGCTCACCAATGAATATAAAAACTAATTTTAGGATTGCAAGAGTAGGTTGTTGATTATTCTAGGTATTAAGATCTTGGAGCGATTGTTCAATAGATATTGGAGTTTCTTAAATGAGTCCTAAGTTTTATTTGGGTACTTTATGTTTTCCCCATTTTATATGACAATACATTCATATATTGGGATCATTTATATATCTATTTGATGGTTTTTTTGGTGTATCTCATATTATATATTGTTATTAAATTTATATAAATAGGGGAAGTCTTATAATTTTCTTATAATATATACCTTGGATTTTAGTTTACAACCCATGGCCTATTGGAGGAAGACTTTAGAGGGCATCCCCATCTTCACTACTGGCTTAGTATGGGTACCTGTTGAGTGGGGAGGGGTCATGAAAGAGTTGTATCAAAGATTAAGGTTATGATATATAATAGAGTTTGTATATAGGAAAAGGTAAACATTTCATTGGTTGGTAGAGAACCAATATCAGTTAGAATTATAACCTGATATAAAAAGGGAGATAAGATAGAATATTGGTATTTAGGACCCCCTATGAACCAACACAAGGACCTTCAAATTTATTGAACATGATCACTAGATTAATATTGATTATAGGTTAGATATGTAATTAAGGATAATGTATCATGATTGGATATTCATTTGTTTGAATAGGATATTAAATTGGAATTAAGGTTTAAATATAAGTATTGAGCCATAAATTTTACCCATTCAAAATTTGGAAGTCCCAATAAATTTTATCCTCTATAGAAATGGATATAAGTTTAATTCCATGTTGGGTTCATGCTAAATAATTTTATATTGATATTCCAATTGACCGCAACTAAGTAGAGGTTGATGATGATGACACCTGGGAGAGGAAACTCTAATAGTTTTAGCACCATGTTCTGTATAAGTATGAGGGGGCTATTTTGGATTATGAGATTGGGGATTGGTTAAAAGAGGTTGAGATTTCCTTCAGTTCAATTTATGATCATAAGGAACAATGGGTTTCATTGGTTATGATAATGATATATGGGTAAACTCAACATTAGTGGTTATTGTTCCTCAGGGATCACTAGGATTTGACTATTTCAAGGAAAAAGTATTATGATTAGTTTAGGCTAATTTTCTTTCGTATACCATGAAGGTGGTTTATATTTAGATGATCCTTACTATTCACAGGGGGAATTAGAACATGTGAAATATCAATATCTGATATAATAACTTATTATATTTTGATTTAGAACTTCTCCTAGATGATGAGGATATGGAGAAAAAATTTGTATAGTATTTTTATCAAGATATCCAAGGCAAGGTCATCTGGTTTATATTGATGAAATATGTCAAGGTGATGGTAAGGAATATTTCATTGAGAGGGTGCTATAAAAGACCAAATCATCATGTAAAGGGATCCTAAAATACAATATGTGTAGAATATTTTAGGCAATAAGTTCTTAGATTCCTGATAAATAGAAAATTTAGTCATTATAGAGTCGATTCTAGCCTTCTTCATCCCATTTCATTGGGGCTAACTATTCTAAAACCCCTACCCTTGGACTAGGCATGGGATTTTATACATGTTGAAGTAGTTGTGGTGGAGTTTGAAATCTTTTATAGGATCATACATTACAATGGTATTCTCCAAGTTAGTAGGAACATTAGGGAGCTCATGTCTTAAATCAGTAGAGAAAGGATGAGGTATGTAGTTGATAGCTTTGTAATGTCTCTCATCATCAATTATAATGATAAAATTGAATTCATGGAGGTGTTCTCAAAAAATTATAGATATTTTTTGGAGTAGGATATGGTTAGATGCATTCCTTAGTGTTCCTTGGATTATGTGATCTAGATATTGTCTAAGGTGTTATATACATATTTTCTACTTAGTTGTAAGCCTTGTTTGATTCAGAAGATACATAGTATTTTATTACAACCTACCTAGAACATATCTTGGGACTTGATGTGGAAAGGATTCCATGTTTCTTATAATAAAAAATATTATTTGGATTTCAATCTAACCTATATGTGTGTTTAGAGAACTCAATTTGATGTTGTAGAAATATTACTCTTGGGTAGAATTCCTATGTTTTCTGATACAACTATATAACATTATCCTTGGCATAAATTTTTTTTGAGATTGACGTATGTAAGATATAATACATCAAATGAGGTATGTTCTTGATTAAGTTTCAGTATAACTTCCTTTAATATGGTTAATGAAAAGTTTCATGGGAGTGTGAGGAATCTCAGGGGTATCATTGGGGTTCAGGACACAAAAAGGAGAAAAAAGATACTATTTATTGTAGTATGCACAATTGGTGCTTGATTAGTACTAACTATGCACTAAAACTATGTTCCCTGGAGTGGGATAGTGAACAGTTAGTAAAAACAAGCATTGTGGGGGGACCAAACTATGGGGTCTTGGACAGAGCCATCCCACACAACCACCATATAGTTTTTCAAACTGTGCGGGCTCCTAGGAAACCGTGTGACCAAGCCCAATTTGGATAGAGGGTGGTACATGGTTGGAACATGTTTTGGCCAATTGCGGGGATAAATTGAGGGACTCATTAAACATGGGATAAATTCTCATTTCCCCCTCATTATTTATGAAATCTCACTTAATTTTATCCCCCATTCTTCCTCTAGTATCATTGGTGATTAATGAAACCATCCCAAAATTCCAAGAGATGGTTCTCCCCCGATTCTAATCTATTTGGAATATTTTTGGGTGTAAATATAATCAATGGGTGAGTATAACACTAATATTAATTCTATTTTATTTTTAGAGGATTGTGTATTTATTATTCCACTTTTGAATACATAAACAACTCCTTTTCCATCAAATTTATATGTTGGGGATTGAAAGGGTGTTCGAGTTCGAATTAAGGGCTAGGATTAATCGGAAGCTGGTCTGTGAACACGAGGATGGTGGTCTATGAGTTATATACCATAGTCTTGATACCCTATTTTAATGTGAATGGGGTTGTATGGTGGTATAACTTTACTATCCATTTAGTTTCCTTGGTTGGAAATGGGAATCAAGTTAATTAGATGATTAATTGGAACACTCATGATCCCCATGGCATTTGATGAAGATGATTTAATCAGTCCTATAGACACCCATGTTGTGGAATAATCCCTTGAACATGGAAGATTGTGATTTGGAATGGTAAATTCTGAGTTTTATGATTTTTAACTATTAGTAAATGTGATTAAATCGGTAACATGGCGAGATGGGATGTTGGCTTAACTTGAAAGGTTAAGAAATTAATAAGGGGTTCATGAAAGATTATTGTAATTGGTTAATAAGGTTTGGCCTCATGGTTAAATGGATTGATAAAATAGGGAAATAAATGGTTGTAATGTGTTAAATGATAAAATGGGCTTTTGTTGGGAATTGGGAACATAGTGATGGTAAAGAACCATTGAAATGTTTTTAAATGGAAATGTTGAACCCTTTTTATATTCTAAATAGATCATTATTGATGATGAGCCTATGAGATTGTGATATATGGTAATGGGATATTGGAATAATTCTCCACTCTCTTGGGTAGGATCGACTAAAACTCGGGTTCCCCTAAGCATAGTAGTTGTTTGGGGATAGGACTGATGCTCCTAAACCTAAGGGTATGGACATGGAGTTTCATATCATGGTTGGGATGGTCAGAAATGGATTTTTAAATCCTAGTTCGATTCATAGACTGAGGATCCATTTTTTCTGACCAATGTCAATTTTTATATATGGATCAAATGAATGACATGGGTTGATGAAATTTGGTAGAAGTTGGTAACATTAGGAATAAGTAAATGAATGTAATTGATCTATTAAATGTTAATTTACAAAACCAATTTTATTTTTCTATTTACTTATTTATTTCACTTATTAATAAACTATTTATACTAAATATTTTATAGACACCATTGGTGGGGGCTTACTCAGTTTCACTCACAACCTTCTTGGGCTGTCATTGGGTACTCAAGTATAAATCATGGTTACATATCAGGAAAGGGGAAACATATCTTTTCTATAAGGTTGATTTGGGCATGGGATATGCATGGAAGCGAGGACTAGACTTGGTTTCTAGTCCTATTTTGGAGATTCTTTAGTTTTTATTTATATTGGGTTTACTTTTTCACTTGGAACTATATGACATGGCATAACATATGAACTATTGGTTGGGGGTTTGTACTTGGTTTTGTGAAATTGTTTTGGGAATGCATGATTATCTCTGAGTTGATTCTTCTATTTCTTAGTTTATCTATTATGGATTAATCTAATAAAGAGTTTATATTATACTAATGTGTTATCTCTAATCCTCTCTATTATTTGGTAGACTATGTCTTATATGGAGGTTCACCTGATTTCATTTATTGCACTAGCTTGGGGGACTAGTTTATTGGCTCCCAATCTGGGGCGTTACATAGTTGTATCAGAGCGGTTATTTTAGGTCAATTATTTTATTTGGGAAATATAGACATGATACTTGGATTTTTCAGGCCATGGAAATGATATTGTGTATGGGATTAACTAACCCATTTATTGGGGGAAAACCCAAGTACCTATGATAGGATTTATGTTTTTAATGTTTTTCGTTATAGTTGGATGCTATTTCTCTTGGAGTGATGTACTTGTAGATGTTATTAGATTTAAATATTTAATTTATGACCCATCCTAGATGAGGTTAAAAATAAATTCATCATTATAGGAACTTAGGTATATATGTGACATACATCATGATAGGAAAACTTGAGAAAATGGGTTATGGTTGGGTATAGGAATTGAAAATGCATCTTGATTCTTTTGAAAATTTAACAAAATTCTGCGTAATGAAAATGTGTTAAATGAAAATAGAATTGAAGTATGGTTATGGGATGGTTAAAAATATGTTTAATGTAATTTCAAATAATGGTATTTTTATTACCCCTTATTGAATATCCCATGATAGGGGTGGTTGGGGACGATGTTGTGTAAGTGGTTATACCGATCGAGGTAGTGCATGTGGAGTTGATTGGTTATTTCTAGTAGAGAGCTATCATTTTTTAAACTATAAAAACACTATGTTATGTGTTTGGATACATGTTATAGTAATTGTAGAGAGATTCCACCAAGATGAATTCTTCGAGTTGGGTGATAAGTGGGTATCGTTGAAAATGATCCTCCAGTAACAGTACTAGAAACCCCATTGATTCCAGGTAATAAAGAGGATCACTACGGGAAAATGGGTATTTGCGACGGGTTATTCGCGACCGGATTTATTCCCGTCGCAAATAACCCGGTTAAAAACTTATTTGCGACGGGGGTATTTTCCTGTCGCAAATAAGTAGCCTTTTGCGACGGGATAGCTTTCCCCGTCGCAAAAGGACTGGCGCGCTTTGCGTGCCAAATCGCGGGAAACTTATTTGCGACAAGGGAATATTCCCGTCGCAAATAACCGGCGGCGGTAAAAGGTATTTGCGACGGGAATATTCCCCCGTCGCAAAGAGCATGTCGGCAGGTGGTTATTTGCGATGGGACCCGTCGCAAATAACTATTTAACCATTGACCATAATAAATGATGGCTAAGGTATTTGCGACGGTACCCGTCGCAAATAATCTAACCTATAATACCCCCATCCGTTTTTTTCAAATCATTCTCAAACTCCATCTTCTTCTTCTCTAAAAATTTTATTTCTAAAGTTCAGTTTTTCTGAAGTTTAATTTTTTTCTTTGGAGTTGATATTGAAGTTTTGAAGAACGATCAGAGGTCAATTTCAGATCAATTTTCAAGGTATTTATATTAATTTTAATTTAATATTTATTTTTAATTTTTTATTAGTTTCAATTATTCTTAATTAGTTGTAATTTAATTATGTTTACATTGTTTTATTACTTAATAAATTTAAATTATTAGTATTGTTCATAGTTAATGGTAATTAGGAATAATTAGTAAATTTTTTTAATAATTAAGAATAAATATTAATAATTAGTAATAAATATCAATAATTAGGTATAATAACATTATTATATTATTAGTATATTTTATTATTAATATTAAAATAATATAATTTTTTATATATATACATTTCTCTTTTCATCTGTGTGTTTGCTGTCTCCACATGTATTATTTGTATGTGGAGATAGAAAACACACAGATGAAAGGAGAATTCTATATAAATTAGAAAATTATATTATTTTAATATTAATAATAAAATATACTGATAATGTTATTATTCATAATTATTGGAAATTATTCCTAATTATTGGTAATTATTCATTTAATTACTAATAATTAGAAATAATTATTAATAATTAGTAATAATTACCAATAATTAGTAATAATTACCAATAATTAGTAATAATTACCAATGATTAGTAATACTTACCAATAATTAGTAATACTTACCAATAATTAGTAATAATTACCAATAATTAGTAATAATTATGAATAATTATCAATAACTAGTCATAATTAGTAATAATTACTAATAATTTCCACTAATTAGTAATAATTAGGAATAATTACCAATAATTACCAACAATTACTAATAATTAGGAATAATTACCAATAATTACCAATAATTACCAATAATTATGAATAATTAGTAATAATTACCAATAATTAGTAATAATTACCAATAATTAGTAATAATTACCAATAATTAGTAATAATTACCAATAATTAGTAATAATTACCAATAATTACCAATAATTAGAAATAATTAGTAATAATTACCGCTAATTACCAATAATTACTATTAATTACAAATAATTAGTAATAATTACCAATAATTAGAAATAATTACCAATAATTAGTAATAATTAGTAATAATTACCAATAATTAGTAATAACTACCAATAATTAGTAATAATTACCAATAATTAGTAATAATTAATAATAATTACCACTAATTGGTAATAATTACCAATAATTAGTAATAATTACAAATAATTACCAATAATTAGTATTAATTACCAATAATTAGTAACAATTACCAATAATTACCAATAATTAGTAATAATTACCAATAATTAGTAATAATTACCAATAATTAGTAATAATTACCAATAATTAGTAATAATTAGTAATAATTAGTAATAGTTACTAATAATTACCAATAATTAGTAATAATTACCAATAATTAGTAATAATTAGTAATAATTAATAATAATTACCAATAATTAGTAATAATTAACAATAATTATCAATAATTACCAATAATTACCAATAATTACTGGTAAATAGTAATAATTAGTAATAATTAGAAATAATTACCAATAATTAGTAATAATTTCCAATAATTAGTAATAATTAGAAATAATTAATAATAATTACCAATAATTAGTAATAATTACCAATAATTAGTAATAATTAGCAATAATTACCAATAATTAGTATTAATTACCAATAATTAGTAATAATTACCAATAATTACCAATAATTAGTAATAATTCGTAATAATTAGTAATAATTACCCATAATTAGAAATAATTACCAATAATTAGTAATAATTAGTAATAATTACCAATAATTAGTAATAATTACCAATAATTCGAAATAATTACCAATAATTACCAATAATTAGTAATAATTACTAATAATTACAAATAATTAGTAATAATTAGTAATAATTAATAATAATTACCAATAATTAGTAATAATTACTAATAATTAGTAATAATTACCAATAATTACCAATAATTAGTAATAATTACCAATAATTACCAATGATTAGTAATAATTAGTAATAATTAGTAATAATTACCAATAATTAGTAATAATTAGTAATAATTAGTAATAATTAGTAATAATTAGTAATAATTAGTAATAATTACCAATAATTAGTAATAGTTACCAATAATTAGAAATAATTAGTAATAATTACCAATAATTAGTAATAATTACCAATAATTAGTAATTATTACCAATAATTACCAATAATTAGTATTAATTAGTAATAATTAGTAATAATTACCAATAATTACCAATAATTTGTAATAATTAGTAATAATTACCAACAATTAGTAATTATTACAAATAATTACCAATAATTAATATTAATTAGTAATAATTAGTAATAATTACCAATAATTACCGATAATTAGTAATAATTAGTAATAATTACCAATAATTACCAATAATTAGTAATAATTTATAATAATTAGTAATAATTACAAATAATTAGTAATAATTACCAATAATTACCAAAAATTAGTAATAATTAGTAATAATTACCGATAATTACCAATAATTACTAATAATTACCAATAATTAGTAATAATTACCAATAATTAGTATTAATTAGTAATAATTACCAATAATTGGTAATAATTAGTAATAATTACCAATAATTAGTAATAATTAGTAATAATTAGTAATAATTACCAATAATTAGTAATAATTACCAATAATTAGTAATAATTACCAATAATTAGTAATAATTACCAATAATTAGTAATAATTACTAATAATTATTAATACTTAGTAATAGTTAGTAATAGTTAGTAATAATTATTAATAATTAGTAATAGTTAGTAATAATTAGTACTAATTAGTAATAATTAACAATAATTAGGAATAATTACCAATAATATTAGTACTATGAAAATAATAAAAAAATTATATAATATTAAAATTATCAATATTTGTAACATGTTTTGCTTTATTCTCAACACATATATTTAAATCTTAAAGGGTCATTTTTTAGGTATATCTCATTAAAAAGTTTGCGTCAGTCGTGTATGATCTAAACTCTATAATTATCCTAGCTTGAGTATTTTTTATAACAAATTATTCAAAACCAGTAATGCTTTTATATTTTATAGAGAAATATGGAACAACGGGGTCACCAACAATCATTATTAGGTGACCGCATATGGATAAATCAACGTAGAAATCCAAACGGTTCTGGTTTAAATCCAGTATATGTAGAAGGTCTGGAGACTTTTTTATCATTTGCGGCATCAAATCCAGAATTTGTTTCAGAAGGAAAAATAAAATGCCCTTGCAGAAAATGTGCATTGAGAACGTTTGACACGTTTGACAAAGTGGGAGAACATCTCTTGCATTTTGGTTTTCAACCAGATTATGTTTTTTGGTATCAACACGATGAACGCAGTTCCATAGCAGGTGATACCAACTTGATTCCGAATCCATCCTGATTTCAATATTTAGTATATGATGTTGCAGGTTCATCTGTTCAACATACAGAAACTCCGGCTGATATAGCTTCAAATCCTGAGTTGGCATCGTCTGAATTGTATGAGTTGTTGAAGTCTGCTGAGGATGCATTATATTCTGGCTGGAAGATGAGAAAATTAGAAGCAGTTGAAAAATTTATGGCTATCAAATCAGATAACGGAATGTCAAACACCTGTTTTGACCAGATATTTTCTTTGCTTAAAACACTATTACCTGAAGGAAATGATTTACCTGCAAATTACTATGAGAGTAAGAGGCCGGTTCGAAATTTGGGACTTACTTGTCAGAAGATTCATGCATGTTCAAATGACTGCATTTTATATTCTGGGGAAAATGAGTCGTTGGATAGTTGTCCCACATGTGGGCAACTGAGATATAAAGAAGGACAACACGGGAAGTCTGGTTTGATTCCTATAAAACAGTTGAGATATTTTCTGCTTACATCCAGACTTCTGTGTTTATTCATGTCTAAGAATACAGCGACAATGATGTCATGGAATAAAGAGAATATTTCAACCGATAAAAGCTTGAATCATCCAGCCGATGGTGATTCATGGAAACATTTTGATAGAATGCATCCATCCTTTTCTTTAGATGCTAGAAATGTTCGACTGGGCCTTTCCACTGATGGTTTCTGTCCGTTTGGATCTTATGGTAGTCAATATTCATGTTGGCCTATTTTTTTAACTCCGTACAATTTACCTCCATGGATGTGATGAAGGAGCCATATATCTTTTTGACTTTACTAATTCCAGGACATCCGAAGAAAAAATATTGATGTTTATTTGAAACCATTGATTGATGAATTAAATTTATTGTGGAGTACTGGTGTCAGTACATATGATGTTGCAACGAAACATAATTTCATACTGAGAGCAGCATTGATGTAGGCAATAAGTGACTTCCCGGCTTATGGGATGTTATCTGGCTGGAGTACACATGGTCAGAAATCATGTCCTTACTGTATGGGAGAGAACAAATCATTTATGGTCATTCATGGAAAGAAACCTTGTTATTTTGACTGTAATCGCTGATTTCTTACAGCTGATCATCCTTTTCACAGAAACAGATCTCATTTCAGAAAAGGAACAGTTGAAAGGGATGGACCTCCAAAAATGCTATTAGGTTTGGAGTTAAAATCAGTTGTATTTTCCTTACCTCCCATCACTTTTGGTCCCACAATAAACCAATAGAAAATTTCTGGTTTTGGGAAATAACACAATTGGATTAAACGTATCATATTTTGGGATTTTCCATATTGGTATGATTTTTTGGTCTGACACATGTTAGATGTCATGCATATTGAGAAGAACTGTTTTGATAATTTGTTTCATACAGTTTTGGATATTCCAGGAAAGAGAAAAGACAATGTAAATGCACGTTTAGATCTTGCCCAAATTTGAAGGCGTCCAGAATTGGAACTGTTTGAGAATGTCATAACAGAAAGGTTACTGAAACCAAAAGTAGCTTATACACTGTCTAAAGAAAACCGTTTATTATTTAGTTAGTGGATTGCAGATTTGAGACTTCCAGATGGCTGTGCTTACAATTTGGGTAGATGTGTAAATAATGGTCATATTACTGGATTAAAAAGTCATGATTGTCATGTTATAATGGAAAGACTTCTACCCATTAGATTAAGAGGTCTGTTGAATTCTGTGATTTGGGATTCCATAACAGAAATGTCTCATTTTTTTTTTCGGGAAATTTGTGCGGCTACAGCAGATTATGATTCTCTAGGAAAACTTGAAAAAGATGTTGTTGTAATTATATGCAAATTGGAAAAAATATTTCCGCCGTCTATCTTCAACTCAATGGAACATTTGATGTTACATTTTCCATATGAAGCCAAATGTGGAGGTCCAGTACAATTTCGATGGATGTACCCATTTGAAAGATGCATGCAAAAATTGAAAACAAAAGTACATAACAAAGCATCTGTTGAAGGATCTATTGCAGAAGCTTATTTGCAAGAGGAAATATCGTTTTTCTGCTCCCATTATTTTGAATCTGAGTATCCTTCAAAACACAACCGAATGGGACGAAACGAGAGGAATATTGATGAAATCGATAATCAATTATCTGTTTTCAACCAGCCATAGCTTGGTTTTGGTGGAGTTTATGAACGCTGGCTTTCAGATGATGAACATCATAGAGCTCATACGTATGTTCTGTTCAACTGTGAAGAGATGACATCAGTTGTACTGTAAGTGTTTATATCACTTATTCTATAATTTATGTTATAGTAAATAACTTTGGTTTTTATAGGTTGTATGATAATCATATCAAGAATCAAATTCCACAAATTACAGCAGTTTCTCTCGAAGAACGTCGACTGAAAAATTTCTCTCAGTGGTTTCAAAAACTGGTAACATAAATTCTTTATCTCTTAGCAACTCATTCAATGTATAGTTTACTATATTGATAATTATTTCACAAATTTTCAGGGGTCTCGACATGCTGATAAAATTGACAAACGGCTGTGTGTATTGAGTAGCCCACCTTCCAAAATTGCTAAAACTTATAATGCATATGTGGTGAATGGATTTCGATTTCACACACATGCATATGGGGAATCGAAAAAAACAATGAAAAGTGGAGTTAGCTTGAGAGGATTTCATAATCGAGAAAATGATGTTGACTTTTATGGCATACTTGATGAAATCATTGAACTCTGTTATCTTGGACAACATTACATAACCATGTTCAAATGTCGGTGGTTGGATACAGAGAGAGGCGTGCGTGTTCATCTGACTCATGGAATCATCGATATTAAATTTAAACGTGTTCTCGCAGTAAATGAACCATTCTTATTGGCTCAACAGGAAAATCAAGTTTATTACGCAAAGTACTGTGCTACATCAAGAGACTTGACTGATTGGTGGAGTGTAATAAAAATCAAAATTTGAGACAATTAGTTTAGTCAAAGTGAATGTGCTTTCACTGATGTGCAAATAATTGAAGTTTTTCAAGATATTACTCAATATCAATATTTTTTACAAAGAGACATGAGTATCGATGACGACACCCCACATTTAAGAGTCGGTGTTGACGATGATGTTAATGATGTCACATATGAATTTTAAATGGTAAGAGATGAAGCAACTGTAACTCGAATGAATATCAATGATGTTGAGGAGGAATATGAAGATGACATTGAAATATATGAAGATGATGATGAAGATGAACACTGATAGAATTCCATGGTATTTATATATAATCATAATATGTATATATGTATATATAATAGTAATTATCAATTATTTGCTAACAACATTAACATTTTATGTTTCAGATGGACGACGCCAGATTTCGTGAGTTGGCGGATGCTGACCTGACTTTCGATGCGGATGAGTTGCTGAAAGATGACCCTCAGCCTGCAGGCGCTCCAGGGAGTACGCGGAGGGGGCACGGTCTTGCACGATTGATGATTCCTGACCCCGTCCCCGAGCGACGTCCACGTCTTGGGTTTGATCCACACACACGGAGGTGTGATAACCTGTGTGATAACCTGTGGATTTGACTAAGATTTCATTAATCTATTCACATAATAAATATTTATTATTTTTACAGTTTTCCGAATATATCAGTCGGACATGGCAGCGCTATTTTTCGCAACTATTTCTCTCAGCCGCGGACCACATGGGAGCAGATTCCCATTGATGTGCAGCTGGCCATGTTCGGCCATTGGTTGGTACGTACGTAAATAAATAATTTTTATTTTCAAAATTATTTTATTTCTAACTTGATATTTTGATTTATTTGTAGGGTTTATGGTATCCGATCGAGGATACCATGCGTGACGCCATCCACGAGGCATGGGAGGTGGCTATGCGTGATCGCCTTCGTCAGTTTTTGCACAATTTAAGAAAAGCTGCGATGAAGAAAGTAGGAGTGTCAGATTTTGACGAGTCATGTAGAGCACACCGACCAAAGTACATTTCATCCCATGTATGGGATGGATTATGTGCGCATTGGTTGAGTGGTGCCTTTCAGAGGAGATCATTGGTGGGGAGGCAGAATCGGGGGAGACAGGAGGTGACTCATCGAGCTGGGAGTCATTCTTTCAGTATTCATAGACAGCATCAGGTACATACATTATTTATAAATATTTTATATAACTATAAATATTAACAGTTTATTTTTTATTCTTATAGGTTGTCAAGCACCCCGATATTACGGAGTACGACGTATATCGGATGATGTATAGTGATCCTTCTACTGGGGAGCTCAGAGGTGATCGTCAACATCACATCGTGGTCAGTATTATTTGTTTTCAAGTTTAAAAATTAACTGCATATAATATATTCACAATTTTAATTTTAAATTTCATCTACATGAGTCATATGAGGCCACAGCATCACAGGCCGCGGCCTGAGAGTCAGGCCGAGTCATTAAATCAGACCCCTGGCCTTCAGTTTGATGAGGCGGCATGGATACAGGACACCTAGTATGCCTTCGAGAAGGGCCGGGTAGTTGGTATCGACTATCGACTTACTCCCAGAGATTATTATGGCAGTGCTGCGATGTCAGCGTCCAGCTCGAGAGGAGCTCGTGCATCTTCTTCTGTTACAAAGTATGAGGATCAATTGCGATCTCAGACTGCACTGATAGAGAGTCTTCGACAGGAGCAGGAGCAGATGCGTCAGCAGCATGAGGAGGAGCATCGACGCCAGCAGCAGCTGTACAAGGAGCAGACGAGTCGGTGGCAGCAATAGCATCAGTAGAAAATGTAGTACATGCGCCGAATCACTCATGCTTTAGGGATGGAGTTTCCTCCACCACCATCTGCAGATCCCCCCACCCCCTCCTTCAGATTAGAGTTTGTATTTATGTTATAAAATTTGTGAAATCAAAATATGATTTTTTTTCTATTTGTAGTTTCTGTCTCATTATAAAATATTAATAATATTATATTTTTAAAGAACAATATTAATATGAATAATAATATTATTTATATTTTATAATATTAAGTTTTATATATATATTAAAATTTTATAATATTATAATTTAATTATATTTTTTTGTAATACTTGAATTATTTTAATATTTGAATGTAAAATAATTCTATTATTTTTATATTAATTAAAATAAATTATTAATATTTTTTTTATTTACGAATTATAATTCTAATATTATTATATTAATTAAATCATTTATTAATATTCTATTATTTTTTATTTTTGAATTATAATTCAATTATTATTATATTAATTAAAATAATTTATTATTTTTATTTGTAAATTATAATTCTATTATTATATTAAATAAAATCATTTATTAATAGTTTATTATTTTTTATTTTTGAATTATAATTGGATTATTATTATATTAATTAAAATAATTTATTAATTTTTTTTATATATTTTTTTTATAGTATTTGCGACGGGATACTATTCCCGTCGCAAATAGTATTATAATTTTTCTATTTTTTTAAAAATAGTTTTTTGCGACGGGTCCCGTCGCAACAACTATTTGCGGCGGGCCCGTCGCAATAGGTATTTGCAACGGGGCCCATTGCAAATAGTTTTTTACAAATATACGGAGTACTAGTTGCGATGGAGATTCTCCCCATCGCAGAAAAATGCTTTAGCGACGGGCCCGTCGCAAAAAACTGTTGTTGCGACACCGTTTTTAGCAACGGGTCATTTTCGACGGGCCCCCGTCGCAAAAAGCCATTTGCGACGGGATCCTATCGTAAATGACCCGTCGCAAATACCAGTTTTTCTAGTAGTGGATGATCAATTCTCTGAGAGACTTTCCCATTTTGTGAAGTTTGTGGAGTGAGACCGATGGAGGGACTCACTGAGTTTGTTGGATTTGTATAAAGAGTTATATATATAGCACCCTCTAATGTTTTTCGGATAGGGTGAACCTGAGGTAATAGAGTTTTAGATTTAGACTATACAAATTATTCTGGATAACTTATTGACACCAAACAAAAAGATATTTAAGCTTGTGAATTATAATCTATGAGAAAAAAAATAATTGGTGGCATATACAACCATAGGATGATTAAGGGGAGGTAATTTCATGGATGAACTTCAGAAAAAGTTCCTAGAACACTTCAACCCGGGTACCTTGAGGGAGAGAAGGCTGAGGTGTTTAAGTGCATGACACGAGGAAACATGATAGTGATTGATTATGCTGGCCACTTCAGAAATCTAAATTTTTTTCTATAATGTTGGTAGGAGATGAGAATATAATGACTAGGAACTCTTAGGATGGGATTGAATGTGAAATTAAGTCCGAAGTGAATATATTCCACTTGAATAGGTTTTCTAAGGTGGTGGAAAAGGCTCTCATTTATGAGGGGAAACTAAATGAAGCCTCTAGACGGAGGATAATTGTTTTATCTAGGTGATTTAGAAGTATACATTTTGATAGTAGGAAGTGTCATTATGAGGTATTCCACCTGAGTAGTGGTGTGAAATGTAGTTAGGAAATGAGGGCTTTCTCCTATTGGAGTAGCTCATTCATCTTATTTTAGTGTTGTAGGCCAGAAAAGATGTGAGGTAAATGTCCTCAAAAACAATTAGAGTGTCGTAAATGAATTAGTATTGGGAATATGTAGAGGTTATATATTAACCCATAGCATATAGGTAGTGGTTGAGGATCTAGGATAGTATAAAGTTCCAGTATAGGATCAACTAATACATATCAGTTAGGCAGATAGAGTTCCATTTATTGAACTGGTTAGCATGGGGAATGTGTTTCTTCAGGATAACATCATCCTTATCAGTAGGGTAGTGAAACACCAGAAACTCATAATAGATACCAAGGTAGATGGGAAGGTCATATTCATGCAATTTTTCATGCATCTAATAGTGGAGAGGTTGGTCCATTGATTGTTTGTGGTATAATTATTTATAGCTTCCATGATTTATAGTGTTATATTTAATGCAAGGGCATTTCATTATTTTATATATAATTAGTTTGTGAATGATTTGGGTCTAGAAGTGGAACATGTGTGTGGGATTATGTTGATTGAAACAACTTTAGGAGTACGAGTAGTGAATATCTAAAAATTCAAGGAGTGTGTTCTTGAAGTTAGTGGGTAAGGCTTCCTTTGGGTCTTGATTGTGCTAAAGATGTCAAGGATTGACCGAACATTGGGGATGGATTAGATGGTTTCATATTGATCCCATATGAACTATTACCTCCAAAGGGTAACATTCATGTCCCATGATGGTGACACTTATGTTCACCATGGGGAATGAAGTATCCAGGAAGGTCATGTGGGGCCAGTTCATTAGAAGATATGTGATTTAACAGTATAGGTTTCATGACTTGTTCTTGATGATGGGTGGTAGAGAGATACTTTTTTCCTCTCATAGTGGATTAGTTTCCGGATGTGTTTTATGAAATATTCCCAGGTATTCCACCTGATAGAGTTAGATTGTGTTCCTAATTGAGCTGATGGTTAATGTTGAGCTGGTTTCCATTCCACCATATGGAATAGAACCAACTGAGCTTCAAGATCTCAATAATTAGTTTTATGAATTCGAGAACCATGTGTTTATCCGCCCAAATACGTCACATTGGGGTTCACATGTCTTGTTCACCAATTGGCTAATAAATCATTAATCTTGTGATTTAATTATCATAATCTGAATCAGAAAATAGTTAAGAATCAATATCATGTTCCATGTGTCGATAAAATTTTTGACCAATTTTGAGGTGCTTTTCTGTTCTACAAAATCAATTCGAGTTCATGTTATCATCAGATGATGGTGAGACCTTCTGATATACCCATACTACCTTAGATGTTGGTATAGTATGTCTGAGTTTTTTGGGATTCCATTTGTGTTAGAAAATTCTCTATTAGTGTTTATGGAATTTATGAATTTAATCTTCCACCCTTACAAAGATTAGTTTGTAGTAGTTTTTATGGATGAAATCATGGTGTTCTCCCAATCTTGTAAAGTTAATTCCAACTATTTGGCATCATCTTGATTATATAGTGATATTATCATCTATACAAAAATTTATCCATGTGTTGCTTCAAGATTGAAAAGTTACATTTATTGGGTCATATAATCTCCAAGTAGGGTGTGTTAGTGGACCCATAAAAAGTGAAAACAATTGTATCTTGGGAGAGGCCAAATAAATTTTTTTTAATTATAAGTTTTCTGGGTTTGGTGGACTATTACTGAAGGTTCATGAAGGACGTATCTCACTTGGAAGCACCACATTCGGTCTGGACCAAGAAGGGTATCCAGATTTAAGGGTCAATATCCTGTGATAATGCCATCCAAGAGCTCAAGATGCATTTAACTACCATGTTGATTTTTTTCAACTCGATTTGGGTACGGGGTTTACCTTGTTTTTTGATGCATCTAGGGTAGGAATTCAGGTAGTGTAGATACAAGGAGATCATGTTATGGCGTATGAGTCATGATATTCTGGGATACATGAATGAAATTACCCAATGCATGATCTCTAGTTGTTCATGATATTTTAATCTTTAAAATGTTAGTGGCATTACCTTCCAGATGAAAAGTGTGTTGTCTATACCAATCATAAAATCAATAATTGTATCTTCTACCAACATGATTTAAATATTCAACAATAGATATGGGTTGAGTAAATACAGTCCTTTAATTATGAATTGGATTATATGCAGTGGAATGGAAATAGTGGTGTAAATTCTCTAAGATAAAATACATAGAATCAAGTCATTTAGAAGCCTTATCTTGAGTGGAAGGTGATTTTTTGTTGATATGCATATAGAGGTTTAAAAGAGATAAGGAAATATGTACCTCAAAACCTTTGATGTTGATTCCAAACATCTGATCCATATCAAAAGCATGAATTATGAGGATCTAGAATGTTTTTCCTTGAGGGTAAGCCTTGAAGATGTGGAGAAACATTGTAATGGAACTATTAGTGATGATGAGATCATTTATGTTCAAGGCCATGTATTTGTTCCCATATATATGTGGGAAGAGATTATGAGTGAGTTTCATGACTTAAAATTGGTGGTTCATCATTTTTTATCAAGATGTATCATGATAATTGTAGAGAGTATTGGTGCACAGGGGTGAAGAAAGAGGATGTAGGTTCTATGTCATGGTGCTATACTTGTCAGTAGGTGAAGGACAAGCACTAGTGGTTGGGTGGTGTGCTAAAGTCGTTTCCCACTCCAAAATGTAAATGAGATGATGTAAGCATGGATTTTGTGGTTGTTTTTCGGAGGATTACTCATAATAATAACTCTATATTGGTGGTTGTGGATCAGGTAGCAAAGGTGGCCCATTTCATTCCAATAGATGATACTTTTACCATGGATTAGTTGCGTAACTTGTACATTCATGAGATAATAAGATAACATGGCATGCCTTAGAGTATAATTTTAGATCATGATCCACGTTTCAATTCCCACATTTATTAAGGATTTTAGAAGGCACTTCGTACCCAAGAGTTTCTATGTACAACATTCTACCCAAAAATAGATAGACAATCACATCATGCTATCTAGGTTCTAGGGGAAATGATGAGGGAATACATATTTTACTTTGGTGGATATTCGGAGAAGTATTTAGAGCCCTCATAATTTTCCTATAACAACAATTATCATGATAAAATTCAGATGGCACTAAAAGAGGCACTCTATGTTATATCAATTCAATCAATGTTATATTGGATAGAGCCTATGGAATTAGAGTAGTTGGGGATGATTCTCATGTAGAATACCTCAGTGTAGGATTATATTATTAAAAAATATATGAATAAGGATTATAGTAGTCATAATTCATATGTTGTTCAACATCATGTCCCTCATGGGTTTGTAAGGGGTGATTGTGCATTCATTCGGGTGTCACTAAGGTTGGGCCACCATAAGATCTATAATCAAGGCATGTTGTAACCTAGGAATTTAAGGATATTTGATATTGTAGATAGGTTTAGAAGAATGAAATAATATTTGGCACTTATAAAGCTGTATAGCGGCATTCATGATTTTCTTAATATATCACAGCTTCATAGTATAACCCCAAACCTCCTCATATAATATATGGTAATGATGATGAACTAGAGGATGATGCATAATTTGAGAAGAATCTTGTTTTGGTTTTGGATCATAGTAATAAAATTGATGTGGTAAGGTTGCGGCTTTGGTCAGAGTGTTTTGGTATTATAGTATCTTTTAGAAGAAGACTCGATAGAGGGAGGCAAATATTTGGGCCTGGTGGCCCGATCTTTCTACCTTATTGACTCTGTGATGTTTGGAAGTGAGGCTTGAGAATAAGAATTTATAAAGTGTTGAGGTTTTAAAATATTTTACTTAAAATGTGGTCCATTCATGTATACGTTTTGGTTTAATTTATTTTAAGATGGTTGAGGAATTTTTTCTTGGGATTATGAAGAGTATCAGGGGTATCTTGGGGGTTCAAGGCATAAAAAGGATGAAGAAGATACCATCCATTGTCAGATTCATGGTTGGTGCATAGTTTGTTCTAACAGTGTGCCAACAACATATGCCCTGGAGAGGGATGGTGCATAATTTGTAAAACCATGCATGGTTGGGGAACCAAATTTAATGTGATTGGACATATCCATCCCGCATGGAAACCACATAGTTTTTCAAAATATGTAGGCTCTTGAAAAACCATGCATCCCAGGGCCAATTTGGATAGTGGGTGGTGCACGATTGGTGCACGGTTTGGCCAACCATGCACCTAAACCATGTTCCTCATTAAACATGGTATAAATTCCCATTTTTACCGGTATGACTTTATGAATCCTTAGACAATTTTCTCCACCTTTCCTCCACCAGTAGACTTGGTGATAAAGAGAACCATCCCAAACATCCAAGAGATGGTTCTTCCTCAATTCTAGGAGGTTTTCATTGTTTTCGGGTGTGAATTGGAGCCCTAGTTGAGTCTAACACTCATATTCCTTCTATTTTCTGGTTCGAGGCTTATGTAGCTGATCTTCTCCTTCTGAAGTCCTAAAACACTCACTTCTAGTAGATTTCGAGGGTGGTTATGGAAAGGGTGTTCGAGTTCAAATAATGAGGTTGGATTAAGTGAGAGTTCATCTATGAATCTAGGTTAGGTGGTCTATAAGTTATTTCCCATAGCCTTGATACCCTATTAGAATGTGTATGTTGTTGTTTAGTGGTATATCATTGATATACATTTAGTTTAATTGGTCATAAATGGGAATTGTGTTAATTGGATGATTAATTGGAACCCTCATGATCCTCATGGGATCTGATGCAGATGAGTTGAATTGGCCTATGGACACACATGGGGTACACCACTCCCTTAAACATGAAACATTAGTATTAGGGATGATAAATTGAGACATTTATAATATTAAACCACTGTTATATGTGATTAAATTAGTAACATGGAAAAATGGGATGTTGGATTAACTTGAAGGGTTATGATATTGATAATGGGTAAATAAAGTATTATGATAATTGGTTAATGTGACATGGACTTATGGTTAAATATCATAGAAAGAGAAAAAATTAACGGTTATAATGTAGTAATTGAAAAAATAGGATTCTGATAAGATTAAGGAATATAATGATGATAAAGAACCTTGAAAATGTGATTAAATGGAAATATTAAACCCTTGTTATATTATGTAATTAAATGGTTAATGATGAAGAGCCTTTGTGATTACGATATATGGTAGTGTGAAGTTGTACTAATGCTCCACTCCTATGGCAGGGCCTCCCTGATTGTCAGGATGCCCTATGCATAATAGTTATTTGGGGAATTGATTGATGCTCCTAAACCCAAGGGAATGGACATGGCATTCCATATCATGGTTGGGATGGCCAGACATGGTGTTCTAAATCCTAGTTGGATTCATGGACTGAGGTTCTATATTTTCGTAATTATGACCCTTGTTGACATATGGATCAGATGATTAGAATGGGCTAAAGCAGGTTTAATAAAAATGGGTAAAATGTGGTATAATGAAATGAATGTAATTGATCAATTAAATGATAATTTATTTAACTTATAATATTTTGATATTTATTATTTATTTTACTTCTACATACATGGTTTAGACTAGATATTTTTTTGACATCATTAATGGTAGCCTACTGAGTTTCACTCACACCATGATCAGGCCTCCATTGGGTACCTGAAAATAATTCATGGTTGTAGGTTAATATAAGTGAAATTTTGATGTTCTTGATGATTTATTTGGGACTGGGATGTGCATAGAGGAGGGGACCATACATAGTATTGGGACATATTTTGGGGATTCTTTAGTTTTTCATTATTTTGGGTTTACTTTATAACTTGGAACTATATATCATGGAATGAAATGTTTACTGTTGGTTGTGGGTATGTACCTAGTTTTGGGAATGCATGATTATTTTTTTCATTTATTCTTTTCTTTCTTAATTAATAGATTTTGGCACACTCTGATAAAGTGTTCATAGACACCCTACTTTTTATATCATACCCTCATTACTTGTCCATAGCCTTTGGCATATGGGGTGGTGCGCTTGAGTTCATGTAACACATATGCACATTGAACTGATTTAGTGGATCCCAATTTAGGGTGTTATAGTGTAGGATATTATGGATTTATTTATGAGGAGCATCATATTCTATAACACTAATGGTGAGAAATATTTGTTTATTTGTGACAAAAACCTATGAAGGGTAATAGGAATAAAGAATATTATTCTTCATGATGGTCAATCTTATGTTCAGTTTGATAGTAAATTACAAGTGGTGTGTCATAAGGTTTTAGAAGTGTACCATGAAATCTTGCAAGCTATTTTAAAGAAGATACCCTCTAAATATTAGATTGAGTTTTGGATATAGTTTCAATCATATTTCACTTTGATATCGATGTATCTATATAAGAGATTCCTTCTTAGACATGTTATTCATGGATTCAGGTTAATGATCATATATAGGGTGGATTCATTTCACCTATTATTTCACCTTGGGGTGCTCTAATTTTATTTATATGCAATGAATGACATAATTCTATGATTTTTTATTGATTTACATTTCTTAATTCGTTTGAAAATGGAGAAATTAAATCCAATTCCATGAATTCATGATTTATTTGACCAAATAAAGGGAACTATCTAGTTCTCAAAGATATATTCGTGGTATGAATATCATCAGATATAGGTGAAGAATGAGGATATTCCAAAGACTTCGTTCAAAATTCATTATATTCATTTTATGTTTTTTGATATATCTTTTAGTGTTATTACTTATCCTTTTATGTTCACGAGACTAAGGAATGAGATGTTCTGTGTGTTTCTGGATCAATTCGTGGTAGTGTTTATTGAGGAAATCATTATGTGTTTTGTGTTTTAGGAGGAGTAAGTAGAGTATTTATGAGCTATTTTGGGATTTCTTCACTGTATAAAATTATCCAAAAATATGTCAAACTGCATGTTTTGGGATCATGAGGTTTATTTCTCAATAAATTTCAATAATTTTAATATATTAGTAATGGATTATTTTAATATTGAGGTGATTGTTTCTTGGTTATTCCTAAAGAATAGGTGAAATGCTTCCCTGGACTTGTGGGTCATTATAATATTTTCTATCCATAAATCTTATGAATTATGACTCATATGAAAAAATTAAATAGGATGTATCAATGGTCTGCATAGACCAACCATTTCAATGATTATTTAAATTATTTTCAGGATATGATGGTTAATGCTTGAATTATTTATAGACAAAGTATGTTGTTACATCAATGATTATTATGATGCTTCACATCCTAGTTTAAGTTTTTTTGTGTATAAAAGAGTGGTTATCTCTTATGGGTATCATCTATTATGATCTCATGAATGTATCCTTGTCACCCTAAAATCTTGATCTTATTATGGTTTTGTTTCATAAGATGTTGTGGTGGAATTCCTTCATTGGTGAGTACATTATAGTCTTCACAAACAACAAGATGTTGAGGAATGTATTTTCCTAATATGATTTTAATTTCATAAAGTAATGGTGGATGGAATTATTATAATATACATAATTATATATTTACTATAAAAAATTAAATGGTAATGTTGTGGCTGATTTTTTTGAGAGTGAATTCACTTAGTGATGTTGTGTGTAGGTCTAGTAATGTTTAGAGGTTGATGGGGGAGTGTTCTACTTTTCACCATAATATAGGAGTAGCTTATGGTTAAAGATTTATTAATCATATGATGGTACAATCAGCTTTAGTGCAGTGGGTGGAGGAGTCTAACTAGGGGTTTTTGAGTTTGATTTTTATATGATTGGTGGTTTTCAGAGAATCTCATAAGGTATGTTCTAAATATTTCCACCATGGGGTGTTATTTTAGGGGATTATTTTCATTTGTTTGATGATGCATGTTGTGGTTCTCCATGAGTTACATAGTTCCCCTTTGGTGATACATCCTAATGTAGAAAATATGTATTACACCATGTGGGGATAGTTTGGTGGCCATGTATGAAATGATCTGTTGTAAATTTTTTCTCTTGATGTTTGGAGTTTCGGAGGGTAAATGATTAGAACCATGTTCCAAGTGGGATATTTTATATTCTTGATGCTCCCAAGTGTAAGAAGTAGGATATATCAATGGAATTCATCATGAGTTTTCCTTGAGCTCATGTAAGATATGATGAAAAATTATTTACCTTTGACATTTTGATGAAGTCATCTCAATTATTTGTGATTAAGGTATCAATCTCATTGGATTTTTTTTTGATGTATTATATTAAGGGGTTAGTGAGAATTAATGGGGTTATGAGGATGGTCATCTCTAATCATAATCCTCAATTTCCTTTAGGTTATGGGGTGGTATTTGATATCATTTTTTCTCTCATTTATGACTTAACACCATTTTTCATCCGCATATATATAGTAAGAGAGAGAAAACTATCCATACAATAGAGGACATGTTACACACATGTGTTTTGGATTTTTTAGGTTTTTGGTTGAGGACCCTACCCTTAATTTATATTCATTTGAATAAAATTTATCACACGACTATTGGTATGGTTCTTTTTGAATCATCGTATGAATTAACCTTCTAACATATATTACATTGACCAAGGGCATGGAGTTAGCAGTTATCATACATGAATTAGTGAAGAGTATGGCATATAAGGTGAAAGTGATCCTCAAGAAATTCAATTTTTGGATAATCATAATTATTACACTGATCATAGGAGGATGCCTTTGGAGTTCGACATTAGATATCATGTGTTCGTGAAGGTATATCCTAGTCATATAAAAAAATGCTTGGTTGTGGGAGTAATAATTCTCCGTGAATTATTAGAAATTTCAAGGGGTTGGTGAGTTTTAGAGATTTTATATATCATTTACTGAATCCCCCATAGATGATCAAGATTCACGACATCTTTCATCAGTCACAGTTTCATTAGTATCTTCCTGATGATGCCCACACCATCGATTGTGGTGAGACGAATGTTGAAGATGATGTAACCATGAAGGAGCATCCTATTGAAATCCAAGAAAATCCAGAAAATGTTTTTTATGCGTATTATATTCCATGGGTTCATTTCCATTGGAATCATAGTGTCTTAGAGGAGTATACTTGGGAGTAGGAGTCACATATGCGAGCTCAATATCTTGAGTTTTTTATGCTTGATCATTGTTGATATAGTTGTATAACCTTTTCTACTTTTATTAGATGGTATTTTTGTTTTCCTATTTTTTACATTGTACCCAAGATATATTGGTGGTGTTATATTTTATATTACACCTTGAGAGGTATCTCTCATGGTGGTTATTCTGTCCCCCTTTCCATTCCTGATTTGTTATTGAATTCTCATGGATGATAATTGCTTGAGAGGTATTTGATATAAGTTCATAGTTTTCCAAAAATACTCCCTTTGTGTTTTAATAGGGATTAGTGGTGTTGAGAGAGATTTTTAGGGTGTTATAAATGCATGGGTGGAGTTTTATTGACCAATAGGGACAACATGACATTGTATTAGATGTGGTTCTAGTCATGGTGAATCTCGTTTTGGAAATGATAGGATGTTGTGATATTATTTTAGTTATTAATTTGTATCTTGGGATTTTTGGGATGGATGAGTGGTTCTTAATTCACTATAGGAAGTGAAACACCTAGGGTGGATATTTATTAAATCATTTTTCTTTTAATGACCCTTTTATGAGAAATGGTAAAGGGTTCATTCCATAATGGAAGGAATGGTTCCACTAAAGGTCTTGAGATTTACCTATAGGAAAAAAGTGTTTTTAAATTACTAGGAAAATTTTTATAGTTGAACAAAATTAGGGTGAGGTTGAGTTGTGTGTGGAAGAAAGGAAATGATCAATTGTGTCTCACCAAGCCATAGTCTTGGGGATGGTTTAATAAAAATGCTAGTGATTTTCCCCATGTCGTGGTGGGTGGCCATGGTGGATGCTTGGGGGATGAAATGTTGTACTTCACACCATGATGAAAGATTTATTTTCATTAATATAGTAGTTAATATAGTTTTAAATGTATTCAAGATTCGGGGGGTTCAAATTCATGAACTTTATATCTCCCATTTCACCATAGGCACCCTATTCATAACAGGATTCACCACATTGTTGTTGATCTCATTCATGATTACTATACAAATAAATTTCTCAAACATTTTTTGTTTCAATTTTAGTCCATTACTAATAATTCTAACCAACCCTCAAGACCTTCAATCCCTCTCCAACTATTTCGTTGAGATATTGACATCTTGTTTTGATTAGGATCAGATTCTCTAGGATCTAGGTACTATAATATTATCTTCACATTGTCTTTATTTCTTCCTTCTTTCTGAATAATTTTTAGGTAAATTTTATTTATATTTATCTAAATGTTTTTAATGAATCTATTTTGATTTGATTTGTTTAGGTTCTGAGGTGGTTCACATTGAGTTTTGTGATTGTTAATCCATTTTTCCAATCATTGCTCAGAGAATTTTGAAACTTCTAACTGATATAGGGGATTCATTACTTATCCTTTTAATTTATTTTTTGATGTGAAATAATCGTACATCAGATTATTTGGTTAAATGGTTGAATCAACCCAATTACAAGAAAATAATGGAATTATGAATCAATTATAATGAGATGTTTTCATTACAAGTATTAATGATTTCTTGATGATGTCTCTTGATAATTTATAGATAGTGTGATATAAACATGTTATTAATATTGTGGTTTCATATCATGGTTGATGTGCTTAAAATAATATAAATAATGTAAATTCGGTTAAGATGAAATGATTCATGAAATATGCATGGGAATCTAATTATCATTCTTAATTTTAATCTATAAAATGTGAATGTAATGATTGAAGCATGCTTATGTTGTATATTAGATATTAATATCTACTGATGATAGGTTTCCTATTGTTAAAACCTATTTATAATTAATTGGTTAATTCAAGGTGATAATAAATATGTTTTTTGGGATAAATATTTAGGGATGAGTGATCACAGAATTATTTATTAAAGGATTTTATTTCATGGGTTAGTGGACATAGTTTCCCATTGAGTTTGTGTGTTGAAAATACTTCTATTTCTGTGTTATGTTATATAGGATGGTATATTGTTTTAGTGACCTGATTTGTGGGGTTTTCCTAAATAGGGGTTGATAGTTCAAGTTGAGATACGGGATCAACAGTTTATCAAAGGATTGTGTTGGATATGTTTAGTGAGTTGCTACAGGTTGACAACTAGGCTAACATGTATTACCTGATGTGTGATTTTTATGGATAGTTTTCTACATAGTTTTTATTATAGGTTTCTACTACCTACTACAGTTTTATTATAAATCATGAGTGCATCTCCCTATAGTAAATTAGGATAAGTCTTAGAGTACCTAGATTTTTTAATGGTAAATGGAATTGACAATAAACCCATGGGATGGTTATTGATGTAGGTATTGTTAAATAATGAAAACCATTGGATTGTCGAGCATAATTCTCTCAAGAGCATGGGGTGTAAATCTTGATATTGTAATGTGAACTATAAATCATGATGTATTGTAATCAAATGAATAAATTGATATTTTACAATGGGTTTAATAATGAATGGATATTTATTTATGGATTTCTAATTATATTTGTTTATGTTGGATTTTAGTGCTTGTATAAATGTGTGGAATCGTGTTACCCATGCCTTAGTGGTGGTATTCAGGTGTCCTGTGGGAAAATAACTATATTTGGGTATAGTACTATGTAGTTTCCCCGAGAGTGGGTATGTGTTATATCTATTCATTATATTTTTCATAATTTTATACACTCCACCACCTGAGCAAGGTGGGTAATTGATTCCAAAATGTTTTGGGAATAGTTTTTTTTTCACAACAACTAGGTTGGTGAGGAAACCAATGGTTGAATTTTCCCTCTTTCCCTCTCCTTTATACATATTTTGAGTTGTAACACTATCTAGACTATAATGGATTATGGTATTGGGTATGTGTCTACATGAGTTACAATGATTCTCAGTTTCACTACAATTGTGTCTAAGGACTATAGAAACTTGCATTAATTGAAAATATATTTATTCTCATTATAGTGAATATGGTTTCCTATAGGTTTACTAGAAAGGGATGTGATTTGTTGAGGTATAATAAATGGTACATAAGTTATAATGTATTTTGGGATACTATTTGGATATAATTATGCGGTTGTGAATAGGTACATGTGATATATAACGATATGATTATGATGTGTATGAAAGATTAACATGATGACTTATGGAGGGGATGGAAGAACAATACAATAAACATTAGGGTGTTAGAGGGACAAACCAGTGGGGAAGTGGATGTGGGGTACGTTTCTTATGTTATATGGTATTGGCATAGACTGGCTTACTTCTATATTGTACATGGTGAGTGATCCATAGTGAGGATGGGATATAGTTTTTGTTTCTTAGGTAATGAGTTTTTTTTATTTATCCAATGAATATAATTTAGTATACATAATTCAAATTTTCGTAAGAGGTTTTGGGAATAATTCTACTAATTATAGATATATTTTCACCCCATGAATATATAAACTATTTTTCAAAACATTAGATGCTGGTTATTGATGGATTTGGGTTTTATTAACTCAAAGTGGTTATTCCAGAGATGTTAGAGTTTTTTGTTTGATTCCTAGAAATATTTTGGTTCTTCTAGTTATTTTACATTTTTTATTACATTACATTATTATATTAGGATGGTTTATTTATCTATGTGGTTGTGTTGGTTTGTGGATCTCATATTATATATTGACCTTAAATTTATATAAATAAGGTAATAAGTACCATTTTTATGTAATAAATACCTTCAATACTAGCCACCAACCCATTGATTATTACAGTCAAGCTTCAGGGGCTATCATTATCTTCGCTGCCAACCTAGGAGGGGTACCATTGTCAGGGGTTTGTGGTACATAAAACTTTTATTCTAGTAAGAAATATAATTAAAAATAAAAACTAAATTTTAAAATATTAAAAACGAACCATTTCACTTGAGATTAGAAGATATATTATTCATTTTATTTTCATTAATCTATGAAATATCTAATATAGGACCACTCATCTCACCAAGTCAACATGATTTATTTATTTTATATTGTGTTGCTTCATGTTTTCACAAGTAATGAACCAGCATTTATTGAATTTAAAAATATATATTTTCTACTTTTAAACCTTATTTAAATAAAATTGAGACTATTATGTGGATATATGAATTTAATGATTAATATTTTTCACATAACCATTATAAATAAATGATATAGGTTTCAATTTCATTAAAATTGTTGAGAACATTATATATGATGAATTTGCAGACTGTTTTCATAGAGAATTTGATAAGTTTTCATGTAAATAATGTTTTTATTATTATTAAACTATATTTTAAAACATCTAATTCATATATTGAATAATTTTTTGAATTTTTTATTTCTTCTAAACTTGTGCTTGTTCACAGTCTGTCAAACATTTTACAATTCTTACTGAAAATTTGAAATATGATTTTCTGGGAAATGTTTTAAGAGAAGAAATAAACTTTTTTATTAAATAAAACACCCTTTACCCATGATAATATCCAACATAACATATAAATAATACAATAGTCTCATAATCTTAAATATTCAATTTTAATGGAGGATGAACAACTTCCTATGATCATTTCTAAGGGTTTGTACCCAAATCATGAAAATTAACTTCTATACATCTTTAGAGAAAAAATTATATAATATGGAATCTAGATAACATTAATGGAATTAGTCCTTCAATATACATATATAGAATATTATTAGAGGATCATTTCAAACCTGTTAGGTAATTTCAAAGGATGTTAAATGTGATTACACAATATTATCATATAGACATAATGAATCATTTTAAATGATTATTCATCATGTCTCTTAACAAAACACACAACAAAACTAATAGGTTTTGTGTCTTTAGAGATTATATACATCAAAAACATATCTTACAAAACTTTAAACATTTCTCTATAGTCGCACCACATTAGACCCCCTTGTGTACATATTATATACTATACTATTTTTTAAAACATGGGGAATATAAACATAAGAAAGGGGTCTCCTCAAATTCTCAATAAGGGAAAAGATAAGAGATTTCAATAAATGAACATAATTGAGAATAAGATAAACATGTGGTTATGATAACATAACAAAGTTACATGAAAATGTTTTAAAAAATTCAATCATAATAAAACATAAATCATAAAACTTGATTCAATATATAATGCATTTGTCATAAGAAAATACACGAGTTAAAGGAGTGTAGAGACATGAAGGTAATCCTCCAGAGTTATAATAACATGAAATAGGTACATTTCCACACATAATAGTGTGAAATAAACATAATAAAAGAAATTATAATATATGTTAAAGGTAACCACAAATACATTCATATCATAATAGACTAAGCTATCCACCATCCCAGAACATAGTGGACTTTGGATAAACACTCACACCCCATAACCTTCTAGACATAAGCTAACCACCTGTGTCTTATATTAATCTCATGAGATATAAAACATTACCTAATATATTATAGGCATATAAAAAACACACCCATCACATGAAGATAAACTATATATGTGTGTGATATATGAACATGAAAACATTTATAATCTATATAAATCATAACTAATCCGTGATAGATAAATAGTTTTAATGAATATTTATATAAATAATAATAATAATAGATATTGAGAAATAATTAGTATTGAATCGTTAATGAATATCTATAGTAAAGCATAATAAATTTTAATTTACATTAACATAGATGAAAACCACTTTATAATTGCATTAGAAAATAACATGAAAAAATAAGAAGAAATAACATTTTTGTTTTTAATAACTATTATTGCAATGTAAATGATTTATAAAATAATGAAAATATAAATTTCTTTATAAAACCATGAAAATTTATTAAGGAAAATTCAGAAAAACAAATTAATATAAATGGAAAAATATTTTTTTATATAAATCATTAAAAAATATCCCTTTCATTATTTTTAAATATCATCAATAAAAAATTTCCCCATGATAATAAATTAAAAAGAGAATATTTTTATTATTTTCAAAGAAATTTAAAATAAATATAAAACAACATTAATATAAGATAAAAGTAAAAATAAATAAATTTATAAAACAAAATAATGAATATAAACATGGAGAAGAAATATTATATACCGAATAAAATAGGTATGGTTTTCTTCACTTACACCCATATTTTTTATTTACTTTTTAACCAAGGTGTAATTTTAATAAGAAATGTAAACAATATAAATAAATATAGAAGAAGAATATAAATATTATTTAGAGATAAAGAACATAATATTCTTTCTAATAGAAAATTTTTCTTAAACAATCTTGATTTAAAAGTGAGATTAAAAATAAACCCTTAAGGTTTTTGTAAAATTGGATTCAAAATACCTTGAAAGAAAAACATTAGATTGATTTGTAAATCCATTTAATTATAATTAAATAATTATAAAATACATTTATAGGTAGTATATAAACCATAGAAAATAAAAATGTAGTGAATATTATACATATCTCAATGAATGGAAATTGTGATGATAAACCCTTAGATTTTTAATAACATTTATTCTAAAAGGAAATAATTTATTAAAAACCGATAAGAGAAATTAATTTTTTAAAATCATAAATACTTGGATAGGAGGATTCATAAAGAAACATAAATTTTAAGGAGAGAAAATTTCATCATATGAAAAGTGTTAAAAATGATTATTAATCAATGATTAGAAATTGGGTTAACCCCCCCCCCCTTAAACTTTCGTAAATTTTAAATGAAAATATATTAAAAGAAATAACATTAAAATAAACATTAAAAACCATTAATAAATAGGTTATTATAAAATAAATATTCCAAATAGTTACCATATAAACAATATAAATGAAATATATTCATAATATGAAATAAATCACAAAGGATAAAATTTTGATATGAAAAAGCTTTACATTTGATTCCATCTTGGTCGGTCATGATATAACCTCTTATATAGTAAATTTATGTGTAATATTCATATATATAAAAATTATATTTATATTCATTTTATTTTATACCATTAATTTATAATTTATTATTACTCTTTTACTAATCAATATTTTTAATGTTTATACAGTGGTGTTAATTATCTCATTTTTTGGTTCTAGCTTCAATATACCAGTTCCAATCCATAATCCTTGATAATTTATTTATAATTATTATTACATATTTATTAATCATTAATTTTTTTAAAATATTTATCTTTGATATATTTCATAATTCCAATGTTTATTTTTTGCATGTTTTTTAGAGTTTATTGAGATCTATCAAATTCAATTTGATTGTAAATTTAGATTCAATAAAAAAATTATTTTATTAAATAATATATTTATAAATTTTTTCATTGATTAATTATGAAAAATAATAAATTTATCATTATTATATGATATTATTTTTATTTATATTTTATAAATCATTCATGATATAACGATTATAGTGTTATTCATGTTGGTTGTAGAAAAGACCTAAACATGAACGTGTAATAATGACTGAATGAGTTTAATATATTATTGAATAGTAATAATATCAATTTTAAAAAATAATAATGATTTAAAAAACAATATATTAAAATGATAAATTATATTTAATAAATATTGGATGAAGAATACATGGAATATTGAATAAATAGAGGATAACATTTACATTGAATACTTGAATCTTCTCTTAGAGAAACACTTGTAATTGTGGGATTTGAGACTCCTTATTATGAAAATAGGTCTCCAAACATGATAGGTAATTTTTATTGAGATAATTTTAGTATTTATTCAAGATTATCCTAATGAAAATTTGTGCATTATGGTGGGTATTTGAGAGGTCCTTTTATAGGTGAGATTGAGTGACACTTTCTCAAATACACATTCCTTAATGAGTAAAAAATGTAATTTCTCATGGAAATTGGAATAAAAGTAGGAAAATAATTGATATAATGTAATATAATGATTATCATTACATAATACACTTATTTACAAATGATTGTTAATGATATTTTAATACTTTACCCCTTAGTTGGACGTTTATTTTTTCATTTTACCACTATATTGGTAACTTAATTTTTACTTTTTTAACTTGTTTTATTTCCTAAAAATAAAATACAACTTATAAAATAATTTGTATATAATGAATCCATTTTTTAATAACATTTTATTAGATTCAATTTCTAAAAGTGATAAAAATTAATTTTAATATTATAATGCATAACGTAAAATTGTTTTTTAGAAACAAATCCATTTTAAAGCATAAAATGAATGTATAATTATTTATAATCATTTAATAATCATTACATGAATTTTAAATTATTTTATTATATATAAAAACTGTATTTGAATATAATAATTCATCAATATTAATCAATATATTTTTTTAGGATAAAATGCACAACACATTGAAAATATTTTCATTGAAAAATATCCTTTTTTATTATTAAATGATTTTATCTTTATTTTAACTAATTGAAAATAAATGTATAGGTGGTTATTATTATTTTTTATAAAAAAATAATTTTATTAAATTTAATATTCTAAATATGATGAATTTACCCTTTGAAAAAAGGTATAATATATAATAAAAATAATGTTTTTAAATAAAATATTATAATTTATCCATGAATAATTTAAATTAATATTCCCAATGTCTGTATAAATATATATTGGATGTAATTATCTTATTTAAGAAATCGTTCATTAAATTGTATCAATATATTTTACTAGTATTGTTCTTTAACACAAAATAGATATTTTATAAAAACACTTTCTTTATGATCAATGGTATTTTCAAAAATGAATAAGTTTATTTTAATTTATATTACAAAAAAATTACTTATATAGGAAATATAAATTTTTTAAATTGTAAATAAAATTTATGTATATTAACTACATACCGATAATTCTAAAATAGCAATATATTTACTTGTATTATACTCTATGGATATATACCATTTTACATTGGTCATATATTGATAATATTGACCCCATTAAATCTTTTAAATTGAAGTAATTATATCTTAAAAAATAAAAATTATTATTTTTAAATTTTTCATCTGAGATTTTATAACGTCTATTCTCCTTTAATGATGTTTTTTATTGCAATTCTAATTATTCTGATAGTTAATCATAAGGGTGAAGCTGATCAAGGGGATTTTTTAGTTTTAAAAATATTCTTCTTATATAATTATTTTAAAATTTAATTTTTAATCTTTTAAGGGATGTAATCATCTTTAGTATGTAATATATGGTTTTATGTACTATTGTTGTAATTCTTAATTACTAGTGAATGTAGTGCTGTTCGTTTGATTCAAATATTGTATGAATTTGTTTATACTCATGTTAAAATATTTTAATGGAGATGAAAACATAATTATGAATACAAAACATATAGTTTATGGAAATACAATGTATCCAAAAACCTATTGTGTAATATTCTATCCCACTTAAATAAATTTCATCATCTTAATTTTAATTATCTCCCACTAACAGAAAACGTTGAGAGTATCCATAAGGTAATCATGACCCAATATTTAATTTATAATGAGATGTAAACATCACCACCCAAGGAATATCATACTAACCATCAATAAAATCATCAATTTATTCACTCACAATCAACACATCCTCCATATTATGTTTATCCCCAATAATTTCACCCACATACACCTCATGATTGGGTATTAAGACCTGTATAATGGATATAATTTCTATAGAGACATTATAGTCAAACATATACTGATATATGATCATAGTTTTTTAAGATATGAAATATTATATCCTTATTCTAGAAATCAATATATCTTATATGTAGATAGATCTAATCCATATCCAAAAGCACATCAAAATTGACTAAATAGTACATTATAATATTTGAATGATGTATATTCCCATAAAATTATATTGAAGAGGAGTTATAAACTTGTTATGAAATAAACATACAAATATAAAATTTTAACATTATTTTAAAATATAATAATTATGGTGGTTATTTTATGCTCTTGACATATGTTCTAGATATTAAAGATCATGTAAGAATATAATAAAATAATACATTGAAAGTAATTGAGCATATTATGAGTGAGCTTTCACACTTTATTTTTACAATCCACTATAGTAGCTATTATTGAATAAATCATCCATGTATCCCTTAGTTACGAATGTTTTTATAACTATTATCCTTATTATCCCTTGGGATGGGGAATTGATTAAAATACTGCTAAAATTATTTGAATTTTAAACATTGGAGTTTGAGTGCCGAATTTTGATGTTATTTTTATTCATCTATTTCATTATCTGGCATATCTATATCGCCTCAACAATCCCGAACACTATTCCCATACCTTACACACATTTTTTTTCTTATTTAGTTCAACAAATTACCTAAGTGTTTCTCTCTATATTTTTGGCATATTGTCTGGTGAATTTTTTATCACCCATGGGAATTATTATTCAGGTTTCCATAAAACTATATTTTCTATTTATTGTCTCCAAAACTACCAAAAATAATTCGATTATCCAATTTCCATTTCCACATTATAGTCGCATCAAAAAATTTCTTTATACATACTAAAGTCACTTATGGATAACACTTTTTTAGAGACTTTGTTTTAAAACACTAAATAAATAATTTATTTTTATTTTAGATTGAATGATAAAATTAAAATAACATATTGAATTCTTGTGAAGCTTTCTTCATATGTACCAATGGATTTATCCTTCCTTTTATTCAGCACATGGAATTTTATGTTTATTTTAGTATTAAGAATTTGGGTATATTATTTATTAAAAATATATCTTTAAATTCTTATCAATTCATGGTTTTTATTTCTTTATATTTCTCTAAGTTCTTGATTAGGGTCTAACATTAACCATATTCACCTTATAAAATATAAAGTGTAAAAAAACCCTTTTCATCCTTAAATTCTTAGAGAGTAGAAAATATAGTTTCTCTTGTGATAATATGTTTCTCATTAATATGTGGATCAAAAAACCCACTAATATTTGGAAATCATAGATAAATAAAAGATTCAACAACATATTTCTTCTTTTTTAGTACATTAAGGCATTAAATATGAATTATATTATTATCCATAACCTAATATAACATTTACATAAATTTAATAACTCTATCACCCATCCCATTTGGTTTCTCATTCATAAAATCACTTCATTTCCCATCCCACTCATTGTTATCTCTACTCATTCGAGTTCCATCTATTTTTACAAATCTGAAATGGTTAACTTGGGAAAAAAACATTATATCCTAATAAAATAAGAGTAAATAATTATATGAATATGAAAATAAACTTCTATGATTTTTTACTTAATGTCACATTAATTCTATCTTATGATACATTTATTTCATCCTAGTATAATTTAATTTGGGTTATCTTACATTTCTTAACCTAATCCCAAAAAAATAACTAAACCCCATTTTGGTACCAATTGAGACAACATGAGTATATAATATATTCTTAATATTACAATTTACAAGATTATTCATTATATCCCATAATAAAACACACACTATAACCTATATGTTTACTATATTTAGAGATTAGATACATAAAAAAGGAACTTATTTCAAATAACTGTGAACATTTCTATACAGTTTCACCACATTAAACCCATTTATAGATATTTTATATGTTATAATCTCCTTTATAACCTATAAAATGGAACCATATGATTGGAGTGAGCTCAGATTCTAATTAATGACAAAGATAAGCGATATTCATCAATGATCATGATTGAGAATAAAATGAACATGTGGGAATGAGAACATAATCAAGGTCCAAGAATATAGTATAAGAACATCATACCCAATAATAAATAGATCATAAAACCTGATTCATTATATAATTCATTTGGTATAACATAATACATTTATAGCAGTGTTTAAATATGAGTAAATCCTCATGAGGCATAAGATCATGGAAAAGGCACATTGCATAACATAGGAGAGTGGAGAAAACATAAGTATATAAATCATAACATATGTCAATGTTAAAAATTACAAAATTCATATAATAATGGGATAGGGTAACAACATGGATCTAATATAGTGGACATGGGATAACCACCCGAGACCATAACCTCTTGTACTTGGGCTAACCATCTCTGACCCATATCCTTTTGAACATGGCATAACCAACCGTGTCGCATCCTGATATCATGAGATATAAAAAATTAACAAATTCATTTGAGGTATACAATAGAACCAATCATTTTATAATGATTAACCATACATATTATTTTCTAACGAACTTTAAAAAATCCATAATCTCATAATAACATAATTAAACTGTGAGAAAAAAAGTGTTTCATAAACATTTCCAAAAAAACATAATCATAATACATCTAGAGAAAGAAAGTGGATGGTATCATTAAAGAATATACAAAATTAACTATAAGAAATGTTAAAGAATGTTAAAATAGAAAAAAACCACTTTATCAAAGAATTAGATAATTACATTGAAAAATAAGAATAAATACCCTTTTATTTTTAATAATTAGTACTTCAAAGAAAATATTTCTTTCACACTTCATAAATAATGTTTATAAAAAATAAACCATTCTGAAAATGCTAAAAGATATTACCTTTTCACTTTCTAATGTAATTAAAAATAAATATAAAATGACCATAATAAACCATATAATTATATATAATGAAAATTATGAAGAAAATAATTAATATCAATGTCTAGGAGAGAGATTCAAAATAAAAAAGAAGTGATAAGGTTGAATCCACATACAATCCTCATTTCAATTGAATTATCAACATAAGAAGTGTGTAATATTAATAATACATATAAAAACCATAAATGAATATATGATAGAACAAATTATATATAATTTTAGATATACAAAATCTATAATTTTCCCCGTTATAAATTTAGTTATAAAAAATATAAATTTCAATGTGCGATTGGAAAGAAACCCTTACAATTTTGGTAAATTTTGAATTAAACCTATTTGAAAGAGAAAATGTTAGATGTATTTTCAAATCCATTTATTAAAATTATTATAAAATAACTTCTTGTTTAGTATATATGCCACACAAAAGGAAATTTATGGTTAATATGAAGCATATCTCAATTTAGGTAAATTGAGAAGAGAACCCCTAATATTTTAATTACATTAATTTTAAAATAAAATAATTTATAAGATAAAGAGGATATAAAATAATTTTAAACACAATAAATACGTGGTTCGGAGGTTTTATAGATAAAAATAAAGTGGATTGTGGGTAATTATGATTATGTTTAAATCATTAAAAAATGAATACAAATCAATAAAAAGAAATAAAGTTGCAAAAAACACCTTACAACATTGGTAATATTTAAATCAGAAGACCTCGAAAGAGAAAACAAAAAATAAATAACTAAATGAAATTAATAAAGAGTGAATTATAAGAATATATAAATAAAATAGTCAATATATACACTAAACAAATGAAAATAGGTTCATAAATTGAAACACGCCTCAAAGAACAAAAACTTGAGATGAAAATCTACTTATATTAGATTCCCACTTGGTCAGAAGTATTCTAAGCTTATGTATAATAAATTTAGGTTTATTATTTATATATATAAGAAATATATTTATATTGTTTTACTCAATACCATTCATTTATAACTTATAATTTCCCATTTATTAATCACTCTTTATTTAAATTAATATTTAGGGACTAATTGCCCTGTTTGTACTACACTCTCTTCGTTATGGTGGTTTCAGTCCATGAACCCTGATCATGTGTTTATAACCATTATAGATCCAATATAGGATAAATAATTTTTTAAATTAATTTTTTATTCTGATGAGTATTTTATGGATGTTTTAGTGACGATTCATCGAGAGTGATCAAAATATCCTTTTTGTGAATTTCGATTTAAAATAATAATTGTATTAATGAATATAATTATATATATTTACATTTATAAATTATTAAAACATGTTAATTTCCTTATTATTATATAATATTACCAGTATTTATATTTTCATAATCATTCATGACATAATCATTATAACATCATTTGGGTAGGTGGAAGAATTGACCCAAACATTATCGCATATATCAACTCAATGAGTAATAGTATGTTGTTATATTCATATAATATCACTTTTTCAGAATATTTAGAATTTTAAAAAACTTTTATCAAATTGATAAATAAAATTTAAAATATTTTGAATGAGGAAGTTAAGGATGAATTATTTAGTGTAGGATAACAATTATATTTTTTAACTGAATCATTCCTTAGAGAGCCTTTCGGAAATGGAGGATTTGGGACTCCGAATATCTATAGGATACCAAAAGTTAGAGAGGATAGTTGGGTAGAATAATTTTCTAGGGATTAAAGAGGAAAATAAATTAAATATATTCTTTAATATTGGTAGTGTAGAGGCCCTCATACAAGTTAAATTGATTATTACTTTCATAAATACTAATTCATTAGTGAGTAGGGTGTTTTGTTTCCCAGGGAAATTATATTCAAAGTGAAACAATAATAGGGAAATTGAAATTTGGGGTTGATAATTTCTTCATAAAATCATTTATATGTAATTTTTCATGATATTTAACTTATTTTACCCTAATCTAACACATTTACCTCATTTACGTTTACCATGGTAACTCAATTTTTACATCAATAAATTATTTTATAATTAAAAATAAAATTGAACTTATTTCAAATTTTTTTAAATTATGATTCACAATATGAAATCCATCTTATAGGATAAAATTTCTAAAGGTATTAAGAATAAATTTTAATATAAGAACCCATCATATAATTTTATTTAAAATGATTTTTAAGCATAAAATGAATTTATTCCTATTTTTTATCATTTAATATACATTACATAAATTTTTATTTATTTGGTTATATATATAAACAATAAATTTAATTAAAATAATTATTTAATAGTGATCAATTTAGCCTATTATTATAAAAATAATCATTACATAGAAAAGAAAATTCTTTACAAAATAACACTTTTTACCATGAAATGATTTTATCGTCATTTCTAACCAATTGATAATAAATGAATAAATTATTAACAATTTATATATATATATATTTTAATAAATTTAATTCTCTAAATATGAGATTTTTTTGAAATATAAATATAAAACATATAATAAAAACTACATTTTTAAATAACACATTTCTGTTTGGAAATGAATAAATAAATTTATATTCACTATAGTTATTTAAATATTTCTTGCATGTTAATATATGAATAAAATAATAACATCTTGAAGTTTATCAATTCCTTTTATATATATAATTTCTTAAAATTCCTAATTTAAAAAAAATTAAAATCTATGGTATTTTCAGAAATGAATTAGTATTTTTGTTGTTCTTATTGCAATAAAAATTATTTAAAAGGAACATGTATCTTTTTAACATCTAAATAAATATTATATATTACCTACTTATTGGTAGTTATAAATTAGTAACATGTTTACTTTTATTATACATGATAGTTATATTCCCTTTTATAATGGTCATATAATTGCTATATTACACCTATTACATCCTATAAATTAATTTTGTTTCTACCATCATAATGATAAATTCTCATTTCTATACTATTTTATTTTTTGAACATGTATTCCACTTTTATTATTATTTTTTTAATTATAGTTTTAGTTTTACGAATTTTGATTCTCAACGGTGAAGAAAATCCAAGAGATTTGATATTTTTCAAAACAGTATACTTTTCTATTTATTATCCCATTTAAATTTATATACATATAAGATATATAATCATTAATGGTTTGCAATACATGGTGTCATGTAAATTTTTTATAATACTCAGTTATGTGAAAATAAAATATTTTTAATTTCATACATATCTTTTTTGAATTACTTCATACTCAAGTTCAAATATTTTAATAGAATTGAGAAATATAATTATGAATGATAAAAATGTAGTTTATGGAAGGATAATGTGTTTTAAATCATAGGGTGTCACATTAAACCCCCCTCCTAAATGAGTGAAATCCTTTCAATTTTGAATTTCTCTCACTGATGTAAAACAATTGAGACAATCTATTAGATAGTCAAGACTAAAGATATAATTTATATTGATATACCAACCTTACCGTATGTGGATAAATTAACAACCCTTTAGAAAAATCATCAATGTATTCATTTATAATCTACAAATCCTCAATAATGAGTTTATACCAAACCATTTGAGTTAAATACCCCTCATGATTGTGTATTAACATCTATATAATGGAATTAATTTTCATAAGGAGTTCATGTTCAACCTTTCATTGAAAAATTATCATTGTTTGATTTAGGGTATAAAATGTGATTTACATATCCTGAAAATTATCTTTGCCTCTATATAAAGGGAGACAATACAAGACCAAAATCATATAAAATTTGACTAAAGTGATCATACTAATATTTTCATAAAGTTTATTCCCACTAACATCTATCAGATAAGAATTATATACATTGTATAAAATAAATATACCACTATAAAATTTCACTGATAATTCAATATCTAATCATTGTTTTGGTGAATTTTTTCTCTTAAAAATATTCTGGTAAAAAGGAGTGGCTAAAACTGTGGTCAATTAATAAATTTGTAATTTTTTAGTGGATGATAAGTGTGACATTCACCCTTTATTTTTATGTCCCACATTAGAAGTCATGATTATGTAAGCCTTCCATTTTCCCATTGAATAAGAGGTTGATAATTTCTACTATCCTCATTATCCTTTAAGATATGTCATTAATTTCCAATATTCTATAAATCCTTAGATTATTGGAATTAAATTGTGGGTGGGATACCAGGTTGAGGTCTATTTCTATCTGTTTCCTTAATTGGACTCCTCATTTCACTTAGGAATTCATTCATTTTATGGATAACACATACACATATAAAAATTTTCATGTTTCATTCAATCAATTTCTGTAGTGCTTCTTCCAATATTTTTGTGATGTATTTAATAAATTTTCCATTCCCCCTTGGGACATATCACATAGATTAAAATGAAACTATATATTTCATTTCTTATCTCCAAAACAAAGAGAACAATGGGAGTCTCCAATTTTCATTTCAACATTTAGAGAGAATGAAATAGTTTCTTTATATCTACCAAAGTCTGTTATGGATAATGATTTTGGAGACATGATTTTAAGAAGTTAAATGAATGATCGATTTTGATTTTAAGGTTAACAATAAAATTGGATGTATATATTACAAGTATTTTGAATTTTAAGTCATTGGTATCAATTAATTCGTCCTTTTTCCCTTAGTAAAAGTAATTCTCCTTAAATTTTCGTGTGAATGGTTTAAGGAAAATATTTTTAAAAAAATTACTTCTTAAACTCCATTCATTTCATAGTGCCGATTTCATTTTTATTCCTTATATTCTTGATTAAAGTAAACCATTGATAATCATCATATTCAAAATGATAATAAACTGAAACAAAATTTCATTCTATGAGTATAAAAAATGGAAAATATATTTTATGTTTGGTGACCCATTTATCAATAATATGTTGATCAAAATTCCCAATAACGTTTGGATTTAATTGAAGCATAAACGACATAATATCATATTACTAAATATTTAGTTAGTTCAGGATCATAACCTAGTTTTGGTTATTTTTCATAACATAAAATATTATTTCTATAATGGTATACACCCTATCTCCTATTTTATTTTTTCCTCATGGATATAATCATCATATTTTCTATAAAACTCATTATTTCCTCTAATTATCTTTATTTAAAAATTTTATGTAAAACCAAAAGGGTTAAAATGAGTTACAAATCATAATATTATAGGAAAATATGATTAAATAAGATGAACATATGTGTATAAGAACATAATAAAAGGGAATGAACATAATATAAGAAAATAAAAACAAAAAAAACATAGATCATTAATCATAATTCATTATTTAAAGATTTTTCAATAATATAAGACATGATTTATAGGAGTGTAGAAACATTAGTTAATCATCACAGGTCATAAAAACATTACATAAGTACATTTCATAAGAATTTTGAAAAAAAATATAAGAATGTGAAAAATAACATATTTCATGGTTAACCATCAAGACATTCATATCATAGTGGATTAGGCTAACCATCCTCCAATAACATAGTTGACTTGGGATAACTACTCGTTCTCCATAACCATTTGGACTTGGTCCAAACAACAATGTCTTATATTGGTCGCATGAGATATAAAACACTACTCAGTGCATTAAAGGGATATAATTGAACCACCAATAATATAATTACAAACCACATATATGTGTTCAACAAAATCATAAAATCATTTATAATCCCTTCATTATTTAATTAATCTATGAAAAATAAATATGATTCATAAATATTTACATAAAAAATATTTATAAGACATTCAGAGAAAGAACATGGATGGTTTCAGTAAATCATATCCTTAGTGATGTTGACATAAATGAAAACCACTATAGAAGATATTTATAAATTTACTTCTAAAAATAAAAAGAAATACCCTTTATGTTTTCAAAAACATTTATTTCAAACGTAAGAATTTAGAAAACATAGAGAAAAGAAATTAATTTTGTAAACCATGAGAACATAAAAAAGGAATCATCATTAATAAAACTAAAGAAGACTATAGGAAAACATGACTATCTAGAATTCATTAAAAATATATTCATTTCACACTTTATAAAGAAAGTTAATAAAAATGGATTGTGTGGAAAACATTAAAAAGGTAATTCATTCACACATTGTATATAATTTCAAAATCAATATAAAATGACATTAAGATATCATGAAAATTTATATAAAAATTATTCTTAAATAAAAAAAGAACATAAACATGGATTAGAAAGACTCTCAACAGAATAAAATAGATACGGTCGAATCTAATTACAAGAATCTTTTTTTAGTTATCAACAAAATAAATCTGTATTGGTAAGAAGATATGTAAAAACTAAAAATAACTAGTGAATAAGAAAATATAATTACTTTTTGAGATGAATTACATAATATTTCTTCCCAACATAAATTTAGTTATAATCAATATTGGTTTTAAAGTGAGATCAGAAAGAAACCCTTAGAGATTTGTAACTTTCAAATAAAAACCCCTTGAATGAGAGAAAATTATTTTATTTATTAAATCAATTTACTTTAATAAGTAATATTATAAAATAAATTCATAGAAAATACATATACTATACATAATTAAATGAGTTGTGAATAGGAAAATATATCAATGAAAGGAAATTGAGATGAGAAACCCATGAATTTTTAATAATATTGATTTTAAAATAAATAATTTATAAAAAAATGAGAATAGAAATTAATTTGAAATACCATGAATACTTGGAGATGTATATTCTAATAGAAAAATAAAGTGGGTGGTGGGAAAATGTGATCATTTGGAATGTATAAAAATTATATTAATTGATAGAAAGGAAATTGAGTTTACAAAAACTCATTATAGATTTGGTAAATTTTAATCAAAAAGACTATAAAAGAATTAAATTAAATGAAACATGAATTACTTATAAAAAATATTTAGTTATGAAAAAATATGTTAAATATATAGTATATATTTATAAATTAAAATAGGTGATTAATACAAAACATATCCAAAATAAGATATATTTGTGATGAAAACCTCGTACCGTGGATTCTCACTTGGTCAGACACACTATAAACTCCTTTATAAAAAATTTAGATTCATTATTAATCAATAGTAGAATAATATCTATATTTTTATATTTATACCATTAATTTATAATTTAATATTTACCATGTATTAATTATTCTTTTTTGAAGTTAATATTCATGTACTAATTTTTCCTTTTGTTCTATGCTTGCTTCGATATAATGGTTTCAGTCCTTAATCCTTGATCATATTTTTATAACCTCAAGAATATAAATTTAGGTTACATAGGTTTTTTGACATATTACTAAATTCCAATATTCATTTTATATAAGTTTTTGTGATGGTTCCTCGTGAGCAGTCAAAAACTCCTTTTAATGAATTTTGATTGAACAAAAAAATGACTTAATTAATGAATATAATTATATATATATCCATTAAAAAAATTTACAAACTTATTAAATTAATTTTTACTATATTATATTACCATTTTTTATGTTTTATAATCCATTCATTATATAATCTTTATATCACCATTCATGATGGTGTTATAATGAACCCCAACAATAACTTATTATAACAACTGAATGAGTAAGACCATTTTATTATGTAGTATTAATATATATTTTATATAAGCATAATTATTTTAAAAAAACATTTTATCAAAGATAAAAATAATATTTAATGAAGGTTTTATAAAGAAGATAAGGAAGATTTATTAAAGAGAGAACAATAATTATGTTTGAAAACATGAATCTTCCCTTTGAGAGACTCTTGGAAATGAGGGATTTGGGACTCTTAATTGTGACTAGAGGTCACAAAACAGGTGATTAGATTTTTAGGAATATAATATCTTGTTATTTAATATGAATTTAAAAGAAATATTTTCTTATAGATTTTAAATGGAGATGTCATTTTATAGGTGAGCATTAATGGCACTTTCACATATACCCATTAATTAATAAGTAAGGTATATAATTTCTGAAGAAAAATGGAATAAAAGTGGAAAAGAATTATATAAGGTATGATTAGTTTTATAATGTCCCCATAAAGTCATTTATATATAATAATTTATTATATTTTAGTTATTTTCCCCTTTGTTAAACCCTTTTACCTCATTTTACCTTTACCATCGTAAATCAATTTTTTACTTGGTAACTTATTTTTATGCATACATGTAAAATTAACCTTATTATCTAATTTTTAAATAATAATTATTATTAAGGAATATATTTTATTGGTTTTTATTAGAAAATATTATAAAAATTAATTTTAATAAAATAACACATAACACAATAAAATAATTTTTTTGAAAAAATGTATTTTTAAGCATAAAATGAATTTATTATTATTTCATTACATGTCATAAACATTAGATGAATGTAAATTTAATTTATTATATATAAAAACATTAATTTTAATAAAAATCATTCCTTAATAATAGATTTGGGAATTATTATTAATTTGTTAATATATATTAAAATAAATTTCATTAATTATAATACAAAAAATATGAGAAATTTAACTTTTAAATAAAAATATATAATAAATAATAAATAAAATGTAAATTTTTTTTCTATCCCTACATAATTATATTTTTATTCCCTATATTTGCATAATTATATCTTAAATGTTATTATCTTATTTAACTAATCCTTCCATGAATTTTATCAATATATTTTATTGATATAGTTATTTAACAAAAATAAATAATTCATAATAATATATTCTTTAAAATCAATGGTATTTTGACTAATGAATTACTATATTTTAAATCTTATTACAAAAAATATATTTATAATGGAAAAGTAATTTTTATATCTAAATAATCCTTAGGTATAATAACTATATACAGGAAATTCAAAAGTAGTAGCATGTTTATTGGTATTATACATTATGGCTATATATCCTTATAAAATAGTTATATTACCTTCAACATATGTTAAATATTCAACCAATTATATATTCACTAAGAAATTTTCCTATTTTATTGTTTTTATTTTTTATTTTTCAACATGTTTTCTCCTTTCATGATGTTTTTATTATTTATTTAGTTATACTAATTGTGATTTTCAAGGATGAAGATGACGTAAGATATTTGAAATTTGTAAAAAAATTAATATTTTTTATTTACTTTCCTATTAAAATTTATTCACATTTAAGGGACGTAATCATCAAAGGTATGTAATACATCGTTTCATGTACTTTTATTAAAATTATCCATTATGAGTCAATAAAATATTTTTAGTTAAAACTATATCTTATAAGTCTTACATCTTACTCAATTTAAAATATTTTAATTTAATAAAAAAATATTTATGACTGATAGATATATAGTTTAATGAAAATGGTATTTCATAAAACCTAGAGTGTTACATCAAATAAAACACTTTTTATGTACAAAGGAAGAAGGAAATATGGGTGCACCTGGTTCCTCAAATTTATTAATAAACAAAAAATGTAGAGAAAACAAAGGAAATAATAGTCATATTAAATACATAACACTGACTACATGTCAAAAGGATCAAATTACTCACCATGGCCATAATCAGAGACTGCACTGGCATAGGCTGATTCCCATTCAGATTGGATGTTGTATTGGTTTAAAACATTGATGTACCTCTTTCTAAGACTTAGTTGCTCTAGATTAATACACTATTTGTGAGATTTTTTGATGGCCCACCCCCATTTGTGATTATCATCCATCCACCTTGAAGCCTTGTAGGAGGATCTTGTAGACACAGTCTATGGCATGTTAGAGTAATATTTCTTAAGTATTTTTATTTGTGGAGCGGTGTTGAATCCCTCATTGTCATTTCCATTTTTTTATCTCCTCATTATTATGTCACTATAGGATAATTTTTAAAAATTCATGATAGAGAGACTATAAATATCTTTATCATCATCAGATATATTCCCAAGCCTCTCATAGGAATTCAAAGAGCCATAATGTTTTGGGAACTCTTCTTGAATATTGATATCATTCATATATATTCCATGTTATCCCACCACTTATGGTTAGATATTGATGTCCATCAAGAAAAAAAATTTATAATCTACCTAGTGTAATTATAATCAAAACCTAATTAATTAACATCAATTTCATTTTGTTGATTAGGAGCACCCGGTTGACTACCTGCATTAAGCCCCAATTGAGACATTTAATTAGGGGATTTTTCATGAGGAAAATGCCCCACTGAATCATTAATCTCCTACAATGTGTCTTGTTTCTCAAAAATAAACTCCTCATATTCAAGACCTTAAAATCAATTACAAATTTTGATATTAACTTGTGCCTACATCGAATTTTCATCATTCACTTTCCATTCCATTATTCAATAAAATCCTTGACAGACATGTAGGGTAATTACATTATTGTTTTCTAAATGGTTTCTTATTATATGTAAAAAGATATGAAAAATATTTATTTATTATAGGACTCAATCTTGTGATTAATAATGATCACTTACCTCTCTCATTCTTCAATAAAACCCATGAGATACTTATAGTGAAATCACGTTATTGTTTTCCAAATGGTTTCTTATTATAATTTAATATTCATATTTTAATTTGATATTAGTAAAGAATAAAATTAATTTTTCTTTTATTAATATTTTATAGAATAATTCCTTTTTATTATGAAATGATAAATGAACCTTTAATTTTTTTTTGATGAGGTTTGATTTTGAGTTTTTATAGGAATGTATGTAGGTTATCATGGATTATTTTATAGTGTATGAATCATGTTTTGATTTTTTTTAAAGAGTACTGATACTATATTAAAACATTCATTGATACTAAATATGTTATTAACTTTTATAAATTCTATTTTATTATGTGTATTGGTATTGTACTAGGACATGCAGTTTCCAAGGATGGAGTCTAAGTTTATAATCCTAATGTGGATTTTATTTTTTTACTAAAATTTCCAAAAGAATTCATGGAACTATGATATTTCCTCAACCATGACGGGTTTTTTAGAAGTTCTAAAAAATATTTCAATAAGATAGTTATACCCTTGTCTAAATTTCTTCATGAAGTGTCATAATTTATATTTGATTATATTGTTAAATAATCTATAAGAGTGATGAAGTAAAAGTTTATTTCCCTACCCATTATCCAACTACCTAAATGGGATTTACCATTTGAGCCTATGAGTGATGCCTTATATTTATATATGGGGTTTTTTTTGAGTCAAATTGTTTTTAAAAAATCTATCTTATCATAGCTTATACATATAGTAATCTAGATCAAGCATAAGAAAATTTCACAACAAACAAGGGAGATTATCTAGACATTGTATTCTATTTATAAAAATTTAAATGTTACCTATTAGGATCTAAAGTATTTATATTCAATAACCATTATATAAAAATATTTATAATGAATAAAGATGTTTAAAACCCCAGGATACAAAGCAATATTTTGTATCATCTTGAATTTGATTTTTAAATTAAGGAATGTAATGGTAGTGAGAACTTACTAGATTATAATTATAGTTTAATTAAATACTTTAGTGGTATTTGTAATTATTTTTTTAATGTTTCAACCCTTATAGACCCTTTACATAGTGATCATTGTGTGTTGATGTTTATGGGAGGTGGTTCGAGTTGAATTTGATCGAGTTGGGGTGAGTTTATAAAATGAAGAGAAGGTGTATATGTGGAAAAGTAGGATATCGTTTAGTGGAGGATTTGTATTGTGATTGAGTCGTTGAGGAATAGGGTCATTGGGATATTGGGTTTTAGGGGCTCTACCAATTCTAGTGTGGCTACAACATGAGTATGGCCTATGGATTAGTGACCATGATATGCTAGTTCTAGTTGTTTTTTTTATATAATTGGTGTTTTATAATGGCCTAGTATTTATGAGTGGTAGGAATAGAGATGGGTTCTTTGTGGAGTAGTGGAATACCCATTGGTATAGAGACTCAAGTGGATGCTTTTTTGAGTCTCTAGGGTTTTGGGGGAGGATTCAGAATGATGCATTGGTAGCATCATATCCTTACCCTGGGTATATTGGATCTATCAAGAATCTACACAATGGATTCTAGAGGAGGATGGAATTAGGCGTACATGTAACATATCTATCTATATTATTATTTGATATTATGTAAAATCCTAATAGTTAGGAAATAGAAATCAATGTTTCATTATGATCTATTAATTTAACAGCTATGTATAAATTCCCAAACCCCTTCAATACACACCATTCTATTGACTTTTCTCCCGAATCGTGGATAATCTAGGTGTGTCCTTAGGAGGTATTTCAACACCTAACTATTTTTATTTGATCTTAGAATTTAAGGGATTGGTTCTTGGTGACCCATCCTCAGTTATATTCCACCCCTCTTTCTACCATATTTTTATTCCTCCTCTAGAGAATGTTGTGGATATGAAAATGGATGTTTTGGGTGATGTTGTGTCTAGAGGTTGATGGGAAAATTTGGGTCCTAGGTTTTTGATACGTTCTTGGTGATCCCTAAGTGATTCCTGCCCAATGGTCATATTTTTATTTCTTGGGTATTGTTCAGAAACTCGAAATTCTTGGTTTGATTTAGGATATCCATTTTATCTATTTTTGGGGGCATATGTAAAATGACATTGCCTTTGTATTCCTTTGGGTAGATGTTAAGGTATAACATAAATAAGATAATAAATCGGATGAATGGAAATTAAAAGGAATGGGTGATGAACTCACATGTGTTTACTTTATTTTATCATTTTTCTTATAAAATTATAACCCTTTTTTATTTTTATAATCACTTTTATTGTTTATCCTAATTTATAATGTGAAAATTGTGAAATTTTTAACCCTAGTTGTGTTTTTCTCCATTAAATTTCTTTTTAGAAAGGGTTATGTTATTATATACTGTTAATGAACTAGTTGTGTATGAATCTGGAACAATGTGAATGTATCTATACTTGTATTGACGAGATGTTATGAGACCCAAATTTAAATTTAATTGTAAGCTAAAACATATTGTTATATTTGTTGGTGTTCTTTTTCAATTTATATAATGGTTTTGTGAACCCCATGGGGAAAGTATAAGGATGGTAACGACTAGATCAGAAGTTTTATGTGTTGAGGGAGTGAGGTTGTAAGTGGTTTTCAAATATACAAATAGAGGGATTAGTTTTGGTGGTTGGTTGATGGTTGCTTTTGTGTGATAGATAATCTATAAAAGTGTTTGGGGAAGAGGCGCGATGTTGTTTTTGTAGGATGGATGGGTTTTTATGTTGTGACATATATTCAAGCTACTTATTATTAATGGGATACGATTAATAATTATTTAATAGAAATGGTATGGGTTGGGAATTCAATAAGTGAAAATTAATTGATGAATTTAAGGTTGATAAATGAATAGGAATAAAATTTAGTCATGGATAGAGCGGTTTATCATTAAATGTATAATCTATTAGTATAATTATGTGGATCTTGTTTATTAAACATGGAAATATGGAAAATGGTGAATTTTTAAATACAAAGTGGAATTGTGGGTTTTGTTTTTGGATTTTTTTGTAGAAAAATATAATTTAGTGGTGGTAGTGGTTGGGGGTATATTTATCAGGTGATTTGGTAGTGTTTTTAGATCTTTTAGTATTTATTTATAAGAAAAAATAGGTTGCATGTTGTGTTTTTTACAAAATCATTTTGTTTTCATATTTTTTCTATACGCGCCCCACACATGTTGAGTATAATATACCAATATCTAAATGCTTTGGGGGTGTTTCCCTAATATCAAAGATGGAGAGGGAACAAATGGATAATTTCCCAATCTTTATCACTCTTCCTTCAGTAGTAGCATGTTTTAGAAATACCCAATTAGTAGAATGTACTGGCCGATGATGGAAGAGTTGGTGGTGATGCCTGATGATGATATTACGTGATATATAGTTGGGATCATGCATGGTAGGAGGATATAATTTGGTAGACTTCCATTACATTTATGATACCCTATTACCCTGTATATAAGGTTGGGATTGATTATGTGATGGTACATATGATAATATAGTAGCAACAAGTGATATGTGGATATTGACTAATGCTAACACAAGATGATGGGACCAGAAAGGGGCTAGGGCAGGTATGATTAATTCCTGAACCTAGCAGATACATCATTATATGTGATGATTGGTATATCTGGAAGGAATAATATAACAATACTTTTAATATTGGGATGATATAGAGGACATTGAGTGGTGAAGTGAATGTATGGCACTGTTTAATATATATATATATATTATCCAATTATTATTTTACTACATTAAATGAGTTATATAGTGAGTGATATGTGGTGAGTATGGGATGGTTGGTTGACCCATTTAAATGCATGTTAGTTCTCTTTTTTGATGTATTACTTCATTAGTTTTATCCTTTCCCATTTTTATGAGATAACATGGGAATGATCCTATTTATTATACATGTTATTCTCACCCAATGCATACATAAAATGTATTTTAAGTTAACAAGGTGTTTTAGAGACTGATCTAGACATTACTAGCTTGAAGGATAGAACCATTGAAAATTTTATATCTTAGTAATTCCCTTTTAATTTCATTATTTTAGAGACATTTATTTTTATTACATAACATTAATCATGGGTTATTACTTATTTTATATTTTCTTATGGATTTATTTAGTGATTTTTTATCTTATATATTGATCATATTTACTTTATTAAGGTTAATACCTCCCATTTGAGTGATTTATACCCCCAGTGCTAGTCACCAACCCAATGATTGTTAGAGGTTGGATTCAGCTATTAATCCTTATCTTCATTGATAGCCTTGGAGGGGGTCTGTTGGGGGGATATTTCTGATAGTGCTACAGTAAAGATTATTGGTTTCAAGATAGGATAGAACTTTGGGTTAGGAACATGTAAGGCATGCATGGTTTGGTAGGGAACTCGTATTAGTTAAGCTTAAATCATGATATAATGAAGAGATATCTCTATGAAATAGAATTTTACACCCCCTGTGATTTGATTTAAATAGAATACGATCTCTTAAAATTCTTACTGAATGGAAACCATATGGGGATAAAGACCTAGAAGTGGTTCATGAATCATTATTGCTTATGCTTGTGGTTAAATGGGGTGATGTTAGGGATTTTAAATAAACATAAATAAATGAATCTATATGAAATTTATTGTACCTATATTTCGGTTTCTCTTTTACCCTCTTTTCATAAATGGCTTCGGGTCATCATCCACCAACAGTTTTGGGAGGATTGGTTCAGCATACTAATCCAATCAGTCATCGAAATATGAATTTCACTCTAGATGATGAGTTATGGCAGAAGAAGTTTCATTTTTTCTAAGGTCAATGTTTAAAAAACTATGATGGGGGTATTTGTTATATTAGAAAATTGAGAACTATAAAAAGGGGCTTTAAATCACCCTTAATATGATTTGGGCCTAATTTAAGTACAGGGTTTTGTGGGTAATTATCTAGATGCGAGGTACAATGAATTAGTGGTGGATGTTTTATCTTAGATAATGGCAGGACATCATTATTTCATAGAATTGATTTTTGAATAAGTTTTTTCAGAGTTCTTATGTTCAATGATGAAAACAAAAAATAGGTAGGAGCATCTATCCATTTACTAAAGGATCCTGAGCATATAGAATCTCTAGAACAGAGTCAAGGACCTCCTATATTTTTATTCTAATCAATTTCTAGATGAGGAGACTAGAGTGTGGTATCTTGAGGAGGTGTTTTATCTGATTCTTATATATGCATCAACTCTATTTATACTTCATATATACTTTTAATTTTACAAGAAAGTGTATGTTATTTACCTAATACACTAAATATGTGGATTTCCTCAAGAGGGAGGTTAGTCAAGCTTCTCAAGGAGAAAACATTAAATATGGGGTTGTGTATATCAAGGTTGTAGAGTTTTTGATTAGTATGGAGTCAATTATAGTAGTATAATTCTTTTTTATCTAGGGATATCAGTTCTTCATCATCTATAGAGAGATCACTAATTGTGTGTTTTTTGGAGGTTATAGACATCATCAATTTCAGTACCCAACTGCTTAGGGGGTTAGTTTGGAAGGGGTAGCTAGGTCCCCTTTTGTCTACAATAGTAGATAATTCCACCAAGATTTTATCATAAGAAATGGACATATATGTTTGTTTAGTAGTCAAGTTAATAGGTTTACACCCCACTGAGAGGATATGGTGTAGGTAGAGTTTATCCTTATTATGGTTCTTGTCCTCAGGGACCAAGACTCCTATGTGGCTACCTTACTATATACCTTGTTATATTCTAGAGATTCACACTCCTTTATTAATCCTTCTATAGTCTTCACATTTTGACTAGAGGTGTAGATACTTCAAGTGACCCTAGTGTTATCCATTATTGTTGGAGGTTAGGATAGGTGTTTTGATATGTTTTAGTAATTTTGATTGATAATGGGGTTGCATCAGTCAATGGGTGACATCATTCTATTGTAAAAAAATCCATATTATTTTATATTAATCATGGATTTGGCGTATTTCATGCATTTATTTATCGATAAATTCAAGACAATATTCACATTTTTTAACATTGAATCCCTATGAAGTATTTTTATTGACAAAAGGGGTTTTCATAGGGGTATTAGGCCTGTGAAGCATCTGTTATCTTAGTTGTGGATTTTACAGAGATTGATCAAGAACCAAAGGTCCCTAGAGTCATTGTTGAGTTCCAATATTTCTTACAAATTGAGTTTCAGAAACTACCCCCATCACAAAATTTAGTTTATAATACAATTACAGTAGGGAACATCTCCAAGTTTGATGACCCCTTATCGAATGGCACCCATGGAGCTGTGAGAGTTGATGGTGTTGGTCAATGATCTATTGTATAAGGTAATAATCCAACATACTATATCACCTTGGGGTGCTTCAGTTTTTATTTATAATAAGTATATTTGTAGTATGATATTGCGTATAGATTACTATATATTTAACTCAATGACTATCAGGAGCCCTTAACCTCTTTCAGGATATTAGATTCATTCAACCAACTAAAAAGATTCAATTGGTCTTTTGAGATCTATTTTTTCAATGGATGTCACCAAATAAGGGTAAAGGAGGAGGATATCAAAAATTAAAACTTTTAATATTGGTAAGGAAACTTCATGTTCATAGTAATGTTGTTCAATGTCATGGATAAACTAGCTATGTTCACAGGATCGATAATATATATGTTTTAGGAGAAGGTAGAATAATTTTTAATCATGTTAATAAACAACATTATCTTATTCTTGAAGTCATAAAAGAAGAATTGTAATCACTTTAAGGTTATCCTATAGGTAATTCAACAACATCATTTATATGGTAATATATCCAAGTAAAACTTTTTGATACAATGGGTATAATTCCTTAGACATGTGTTGTCTCAAGAAGGTGTTCTCATCGATCAATTAAATGTTAAGCTAGTTTATTTCTTAAAAACAACCCATGAATATGGCAGCGGTTCGAATCATCCTTGGTATTATGGAAAATTATTGTAGTTTGGTGTCCAAATTATATCATATTTCATCCCCATTAATATCAATGACTAGGAAAGACATGACCTTCTTCTAGACTAATTAGTGTCAAGTAGTGGTTCACTACCTAAATGGGAAGCTAATTAGTGCCCCATTTATTATATTACCCAAGGAGGAAGTAATATATGAGGTATTTTATAATACATCCCATAAGTGATTGGGAAATGTCTTGATGTAATAAATAACAGTGAATTCTTATGAGTTTGGGAGGTTACATCCTCATAAGCATAAATATTCCACCCATAACCTAGAGATGGTGAAATTAGTGTTTCCCCTGATGTTGTGGTGACATTACCTTGTTAGTGAGAAATCTGGGGCCTTTATGGACCACAATATTCCATGGTATATTTTAACTCAGTGGGATATGAATCTACATTAGTATATGTGGACAGAGTTTCATTAGGATTATGATTTTAATATATTCTATAAACCAATAAAGGTTAATGTTAAGGAAGATGTGTTAAGAAGGTAGTAATAGGGAGAAGTTTTTCAAGAGTACGGGGATTCCTAGGGGAAATATAAGAGATAAATCAAAACATATTATAGAAATGTATATTTATGGTTGAGGTTATTTAGGCCAAATGATAGTAGAAACTTATTTATCATGGTAGGTAGATGAGTCTTAGTGGGGATACTCAAAGGTGGTGGTGATGCGAGACCATTTTTGTCACGGCGATGCTCTAGGGGGGTGCCTAGAGGATGGCTAGAATCAAATTTCATTTTAGAGGACGCCATATATTCTATTTTACATTCACGGTGGAGTCCTATTTGAGTTTTAAATCATACCTTTGGTGGTGTATCTAGGTGTGTTAAATATGTATCATGGTTTGAGGAGGTGGTTATAGTGGCCTAGGATGATGTGGTCAGTGTTAGATTTCATAGCATGATGTTTGGTTTTATGGGATGTGATGATGGAGAAATATGTTCCTAGATGGATATTTTATCCTTTAGATATACCTATGTAGATGTGTGAGGACATGTTTATGGATTTCATCAATAGTTTACCCCATTCCCAAAGATGATATGATGTCATTTTTTGTGATTTTCAATTAAATGATGAAGATGATCCATTTTTGATTGACTCATTAGTTGAATACCATGAATGTTCTCATGAGGTGATACATGACCAAAGTATTAAGGAATGATGTGGTATCGAGGACCACCATCTTTGAATTGGATCCTATTTTCACCTAATTATATTGAAGGGGATTACAATGTGGTTTTGGATGATAGCTATGCTTTATCATAAAAAATTTTCCCCGGATGGATGGATAGATGGAGTGCACAATATAGATGTTATAGAAAATGAAGCAAGATTTAGATCAATAATTTTACTAATTGTGCATGAAATACCTACATTTTTTTTGTTTACCTATAATAATAAATTTCAGTCATCCAATAGTTTGGCTCCATTATAGGTGGTGTATATGTGATCGTCTGGATTTTTATTATGTTGGTCAAAGCATAGAGAGTATGTAGTTCTTGGTTTTGGTGTGGTTTAGTGTAAGATATAGAATATAGAGATGGTTTAGGAGCAGATGAAGGTTACACATGACAACCAAAAGACCTATGTTGATCATAGGTGAATAACCTATAAGTTTTTTTTCACAAAGCCTTTGTTATTGTGGGTTTCCCCTTAAAGAATCTAGATATATTTTCTCAAAGGAGTAATTTTTCTCCTCAGTTTTTCTATCCTTTCAATGTTTTGGAACACATCGTTGATATGAAATATAAATTAGCCCTCCCACAACGGTTGTACAAGATTCAAAATGTATTCCAAGTGTTTGAACATTATTGTTATCCTCACAATGAATGGGAAGAATTAGATATATAGGATGATGTCACATTCATAGAGTGGATGGTTGAGATCCATAATCATCAATATAAGGTGTTGTGTGGGTATTCAATTCCCTTGGTTCTTGTGATATAATGTCATGGTGGTTTAGAGGAGAGTACTTGAGAGTGTGAGATACATATTATTGATTAATACCCTAAGTTGTTTTAAATTATTTGTGTTTCATTTTATTTTTCCTTAGTAAAGTAATTATTTAATTATTGATATTGATTTATGAAATTCATTTTATTCTATTACTTCTTGTGTTTGGTTATTTGTTGTTTTTTTGTTGTAATTGGATTCTTAATATGTATCTCACGAGATGGTTTTTTGGACATCCCATTTCCCCCTTCCATTTTTGTGGTTAATTTTGATTATTAAGAAAGATAATAATTTAAGGGGTATCTAATGTAACATTATAGACATTATAGACCCATTAATTTGTGATACTTTTATTTTGATGGGGTTGAGAGGAGTTTCTGGGAGATTGAAGTGGAGTTATTCTAACTTATTAGCAAGAAAAGGATATTGTATTATGGAGCTATCGACTACCACATAATAGAGAATTTTATGATAAGGACAAGTTATTATATTGTAGCGTATTAAGGATGTTGGGGTTTGGTGCCTTAATCAATTTCAGGGTGGCCATAACTTCATAATGATCTGTGGAATGGATACTGAGAGAGGTAAGTTCTAGTAGTTTTGTTGAGACAAGGGGAGTTTCAATGTGACTAACTATTATGTAATTGTAGGTTTGGAGTTGGTTTCTATGTGGATTATCAAAATACATCAATTAATATAGACTCAAGTAGGAGGTTTTTATTTATCTAGATTTTTTGTGTGGTTTTGGCATGGTGAATTAGTTTCATCATACCCTTACCCTAGGTAGACAGGATTTAGTTTAGATCTGCACTATAGATTCATGAAGAGGTTGGACTAATGGGTGTTTGAGGCATAGCTCCTTGTGTTGTGTTGTGGTATTAGGTGAAAACTTAATTTCCATGATATATCAAGGGATGTTACGCTATGATATTTAAATTTAATTACTATGTATACATTTCTAAACCCCTTCATAAAACACTATTATCTTAACTTTTTTCTTGATCCTAGGATGATTTAGGTTTATCCTTGATATGTATTTCACCCCCATTTCAATGGATTTGATCCCAAATTCAAGGTTTTGGTTCTTGTTGATTCAATATGATTTCCCTTCCTTCCATCTCTCTATTTTATTCTTTTCCACATTTGAAGAGGGACATGGATGAAGGAATGAATGTTTTTGGTGGTGTTGCTCAAGATGGTTGAATGGGAATATTTTATCTTATATTTTTGTTACCTTAATTGTGTTCCCTTGAGTGATTCTATCCTGGTGGTTATCTTCTCCTTTCATAGGTCTTATGTAGTGAATCAGAAAGCCTTATTTTAGATAGGGTATCCTGGCTCTTTTTTTGTGCATCTATGATATTAACAAGAGTTTATTTCCTATTGGTAGATAGTAAGGGATAACATAAACAATATAATGAACCAGATAACATAAAATTGAATGGTAATGGGGATGAAAACATATGTGTTTACTTTTTTATATTGTTTTTTTATGAAATTATACCCACCTTCTTCTATTTCTAGAAATCATCATTATTTTTTCCAAATGTGTGATTCTTATCATGAACAGATCTGATATTTCTATCGTATGTATGAAAGAGAAAGCCTACAAGATACCTAAGGGGATTCCCTAATACCAATGGGTTGATAACATGCATCAAAGGTATTAAATATAATTTTTGGGGATGATTTCACCCTTAAATCCAAGTCAAAGCTACAATAGTCTTCTACTAAAAATCTGGAATGATCCATCCACATGTATGACATCCATACAAAATCAAATATATAGAATTAAAACCAAAAACACATACAAACTTATATAATATAATTTATTATCTGACTCTATGAACTACCTCAAATAACCACACACTCCACTCCCCCAAAACTCTCTAAATATGTTCCAACAACCAAATCACCCAATCACTTCCTAAAAAATGCAATAAAACAACAACCACATATAAAACTTGTAAAAACTCTTTTAAATTTCACATGTATCCTGAAATTGTATGAAAATAAAATAAATTAATACCAAATAATATAATAAAAACAACATTCCAAATGTGATTAATTAAATAAAATCTAACCTAAATCCCCACCGATCACTGATTGGTCTTAAATTTACACACACCCAAAGGGAAAAAATAACTAGATAAGGGCCTGAAACTAATATGTGATAAAATGGGTCTGATAATAAAACAACTTTTCATGATACCACCTTCCTTGATATATTTCCAAAATTTTAATTATAAAACCATTTTCAATATAGTTTTAAATATAATTGGAAATATAATTTTTTCATTCTTAATTACATTTTGAATAAAGAAAAAACTGAGTTACTTGTATAAATATTATTCATTATTTTCTTAAAATATAATAATCACTTTGAAATATTTTCCTTAAAAATACTCACACCATATAACGTAACCCCATTTTCATTTAAATCACCTTCCTTAAAAATGTACCTATATTTTTGTATAAAACCAAATCACAATGCACAAATAAAGTATCAAACAATATATGAAAGTAACTATGTTATATATGCAATAAAAAAAATCAATCATAGGTGTCACGCATATCAATCAATTAGGTTATGTAAACATTAGCTAGATGAATCACCTAATTCAATCTACCGACCAAATAAATAGGTGACATGGGTTATCCTTGAGGTCCTAATGTGATACAATGCCCAAAATTACCAAAATAAGGACCAGACTACCATTTTATGGATCATCTTACAACTTATACGATTAGCCTACATCCAGAATTGTCAAGGGCCACCACCCTAGTATCTGTGGATAAAAGAATAACTAAGGGGAATGAATTAGTAGTGTGTGACTACCTAGTGTAGCATAAATATATTACCTCCACCTAGATATAGGTTCGGATGACTATGATAAATTGAGGGTTATAAAAACGTTGTGAAACATATAAAATCACAAATAATAAATAATAATCTCCCTGTCGCCTTCAACACACTCTAAAAAAATATCCCTGTTCACACCTCCATCATGAATGAACAAGTATAAAGAATTCCCCTCAAGAAAAAATCCATATCAATCATGAAAAATGTAGAATAAGAGGGTTTCAAACACACAAAAACACACAAGCACACCATCTGTAAAACCATTCAAAGTTCTTAAAAGGACTTTACTAAAATAGGATTCAGATAACGAGCCTTTTCTAGTTGTTTTAAATTACACATAAAATGCATCTTATAAAATAAAAACAATAAAATATAATCTTCAAAAATAATTCCTAAATTATTTATCAAACCATTTAAAATAAAATCAAAGAAACCAAATCAATTTATTAATTGAAATCTCCCAAAGGGTGAAAACATTATTCTAAACCACAAATTTATTTAAAATAATTCTTTAAATAATTGATTCACACATTGAATTTCAAGTTACACATTAAATTAAAAGTAAAAACCATTGATAAATTAATATTAGAATACCAAAAATATTATATATTATTAATATACTATTTTTAAAATCATTTGTGAAATTTATCAAACACATGGAGTACTCAGTTTACCAGAAAACAGATTTTAGCATTCTTCAAAATAAAGAAATTTCACTAATTTCCATGAAAACAAATAAAAGAAATCAATTTCTATTTAGAAAATCATTAAACATAATTTAATAATTAAAACATAAATTAAACACCAAAGAAATCATTGATCTTAAATTTAAAATTTCTAGCATGAACAAACCCACATTCAATCAATGGTGGATGGTTTAAAATGTGTTTCATTGATGGATAAGGAAATAAAAAATCAAGAAAATGACCTGTATGAAACCTAAAATCACAAAAAACTCAAAATTCACATGATACCTATCCCCCCTAGGGTTTTGGCTAAACCCCAATGTTGAAAAGGGAATAGAAAACCACAAGTAAGTAAGGATGATATGGTAACATAGACTATACCTAAGAGAGCGAACACTAAACCATAAATATCACACCACGAATCTCCAATAATAGATGATATCCATGAGAGAGAGAGAGAAGATTGCAGGAGGGGTGGTTTGGTCTAGGGGTATCACATGTAAGCAAGGGAGAGGAGTGGTCACTTAAGGAAGAGGGGATGATGGGCACATAGGGCGCCTCCATCCATGCGGTCATTTATGAGGGAGAAGCGAGATGGAAGATCGTGTGACAGGATTGGATATGTGATGGAAGGGGTATCATGTGATATAGGTAAAGGAATAGTGCAAGGTAAATATAGAGTAGGAAAAATTATAAAATTAAAAATTTAATTAAAAATATAAAAAATTCATTATTTGGAAACCCACAAAGATTATCAACATGGTTTAATAAACTATGTGATAATTATATGTCACTCATTAAAAATATAAAACATGTGTGCATGATTTTTTCTTTAATCCCTCATATTTTTCTAATCATGTGATGGCCATGAAAATGACATTGTCCAAGTAATAGAATCAGATGACTGGTTTTCCGAACTATACTGGATAACTGTGCGGCCCATAAATTTTTTAAAATTACATGGATACAATTTACCAGAAATCAAACTAAATTAATATTAAATTCATATAAATAATATATTAAAAGAGGTAAAATGTTGGGGTTTGATATAAATCCACATCAAAAATCATTATTTCCCTAGAAATTTATTTCAAAAGAATGGAAAATGATAAGCCTAGTGGAGCACATCTTAATGGTTTAAAATATAAAGACAAATTACTCCTCCAGAACAATGTAGTACATACCTAAATAATATACATTATCTCTTAGTACAATCCTACAAACCAATAATGGACACAGGTTTTCACTAACACTAATACCTACAAGTGTCTCCCCACCATTCAATATTTCTAAAGATTAGTGGATCCAAAGCTCACACTCTTTCTAAAATACATAGCATAAAACAAAAATGATTAATTCCACTTAACTGACAAAGAGAAAATAATTTCCATATCCACTATAAAAAATATTAAAGAATAAACCAATCAACCTACATGGGATAAATAAACAAACAACAGTCTGTGCATCCATAATAAAAGATCACCAAGGCTACCAAGATCACAACCAAACCCAAAGAAAAACATGATATTTAAACTCAAGTAATTTTCCACAATGGGTAATCTAATACCTCAAACCATGACATCATATCATGGAAACCCCATTAAAAGGAAATGGTAACCCTTAAGTTTCCAACCAACTGAAGTCAATTCTCATCGTAGTTTCCCAATATCAAACCCTAATGTCCTCCATGATTAACCCACCAATACCAAGGACACCATTCACTGTCCATAACAGACAACCCACAAGAAAAATGATCATAATTTAAAGAAGAAGAATGATATAAATAAAAAACATCACCTAAAAATCCATTTAGAATCACATGAAACACAACAAAACTAAGGATACAACAAAATATCTCAATGACTCCAAATCCACTAAATAGAGAAAAGAAAAATAAAAAATTATCCAATGAAAAAATATGCAAAAACATTTATAAAACATGACTAGGTCCTCCCAACACACCTACCATGATGAGGAAAACATAAATCCCTATAAATATTGAACAAAATATAAGAATCAAAAAATAATATTGCCTTACAACTTGATTATGAATATATATACAACCACTACATAGATGAGTTATTCCAATTATTTTAATAGAGTAACATAAATATTCAACCCTTAAAATATACCATCCATACCTTCTATGACATTTTTGGAGGTAGGGTTTGAAATAACACATGGAATGAACCCAATTTGTTCATTTCTTATCAATCAAACCAAATAGTCTCATTTCATCTGAAATAACATCAACACACATTAAGGATATAAAACCCATTTTACCAAAATCATAATTTTGAATACAACAATAATAAAACTATCTATTTACACAATTAAAAATTTGTGAAATCACTTAACACTTTATTAAAAATTAAAAGACCAATTACTCAATAAAAAATCCAAAAACTGATTTCATAATTTTTCACTTCTTTAAAAATTCAACAACCCCTAAATATATTTTCATATTCAATTTCAAAAAGAATACACTTCCCACGTTTTCTAATAAAATAATTTTTTTAAAATTTTTTTCAAAAATATTTATGAAAAAACGAATCTATTTTTAAAAACTTTTCCTCAAATCACTATTTTCACCCCAAAATAAGTTCCAAAAAATGCACACAATATAAGTCATATCAAAATTAAAATCAAATAGTCAACATGTGAAAAAATATTTATTGATTATCCTCAACTAATTTATAGAAACCATCCCAACCCCTTTGAGATACAAGGAGCTAGAAAAAATTCTAATGGAGCATAGTGTCATGCATGATTTTGAAATATAGTTTGGTCAAACAAATTTTTTTAGTTAGTTTCCCCTAATGAAAATCCTAGAATTGTGTTCCAAGGGGATACACATAGTTTCCTAGACTACATAATCTACACCGGAATCATTATTTCTCTTTTTAATACTACCTAAAATTCTATAATAATCTCAAAATATCAAATAATGGTTCCAAAATCCAAAACAAGTTCCAAAATAGAATCTTATTCAAATATAAAAAACCCCAACTTCCTACGTAAACTCAACACTCATCATGATATGTGATGATCAACCACCTACCCATGGCCTAATTATAAAGTTCCAACACAACTCATAACTTATTTTCTACCATGAATCCCGAAATAACATATTGGATTTTCAATATCTTAGTCTCCCAATAAATAAATCAGGATTATATAACATTTCTTCATGAAAAAAACTGATTTTCCTTCCAATAAATACTCAAATAATCATGTGACAAACCCAATGGGAATACATAATCCTGTTAGGCTATGAAAAAGCATAAAGGGTGTCAAATATAATAATTAGGGATGATATTTTCCTTAAATCAAAGTTAACGTAATGATAGAATTCTACCAAAAATCTGGCATGACCCGTTCAAATATCAGATGTCCATTACACATCAAATTGTTAGAGATAAAAAAGCATGAGATATAAAAATTATATTTTAATCCCTTATCTCCCCCTCTAAACCCCCTCACCAATCTAGAACCCTCCACTCACATTCAAACTCCTTCAACAGATACTTCTCCAAAATCACCCAGTCTAAACATAAACAATTCATTCCACCAATAAACGTAATAAAAAGTAGTAAAGAACAGATTTAAAGGGTACACATTACTGAATATTTTATGAAAATAAAATAAATTCATACCAAATCATGTAATAGGCACCACATTTCGAATGTGTTAAATAAAATATAAACTAACCTCAATCCCCACTGATCACTCACTAGTATTAAAGTAAGTCAAGCACCATGAATGAAATAATAAATGAATATGGTCTTGAAATTAAAATATGATAATGTAAGTGTGGGCATAAAAATACTCAGTAGACAACAAACTTACTTGCCGCATTCCAAAACATTTAATTATGAAACCATTTTCAAGATAGTATTAAATATAATAATAAATATATGTTTTTCATTATTTATTACATTTAAAACAAATATAACACTTATATGTTTTTATAAACATTCCACTTTATTTTCATAAATGAAAGAAATCAATTTAAAAAATTTATTTTAAAAAACATGAACGCCATACAAAGTAACTCTTTTTTTATTTAAAACACCTTTTATAAAAAATTTACCCATAATAATTTTTAAAACATACTCATGCTACATGAATAAATAATCAAACAACACATGAAAGGAAAAATGTAATAAATGAAACAAAGACATAAAATCATCCAATAATATGTGTCCCACATATCAAGAAATAAAGGGATATCGAAGTAATAATGTGGAATTTCGTGAATATATCCACCAACCAAAGTAATGGTGTCATGGGCTCTACCCTAGGTCATAATGTGAGATAGTATTAGACATGACCAAAACATAAACCAACCTATCAAATTATGATTAATCCTACAACAGATCAAATATGATTTTATTTAGCATGATTAGGGGCCACCTTCCCACTAGACCTCTATTATATCACAACTAGTGGAACACACTAGCACTGTGAGACTAACTAGTGTTGCATAAATATTAACCCTCCACCTAGCCTCGACTTCCCATGACCATGGTAAAGATATAGTAAGAAAACAAAAAAAAACTCACCCAATAGAAATCCTAAATAATAATTTCACCCTCACCTCAGGCTCCCTCTCAAGAAACAACCATGTTGACACCTCTGTCATAACAAAACGAGTATAATGAATCAACCCTTGGGAATAAGACAAATAAATCACAATCAACAAGAATCAAAAGGGTCTAACAGACATACACACCATTTATAAAACCATTCAATGTTCGAAATGATTTGTTATAGAAATAGGCTCAGGATTCTAATCATTTTATAATTTTAAATTATACATTAAATGACTCTTTTAAAATTAAAAAATTAATGTCGTATTTCCAAAAAAAATTATACAAGTATTAATAAAACCATTTAAATCCACATTAAACATACCAAATCACCTTTTTCATTAAAAACCCATAAAGGATAACAAATTTATTCTATATCTCATATTAATATAAAATAATTCATTAGATAATTCATTCAAAATTATCATTTCAAGTTAGACATTAAATTCCATGAAAAAAACATTTAGAAACCAATTTAAAAATCAGAAATACAATTATAATTTCAGAATGAATTTTTAAAATCCTTTGAGAAATCTCTCAAATACCCAGATCACCCAGTTTACCAAAATTATATTTACACATTCTGAAAATAGATAAATTCAAAACATTCAACGGAAATCAAAACAAAAACCAAATTTCACTTTGAAAAATATATAATAATAATTTAATAATATAATTTAATAATGAAAAAAATTAAACACTCAAGTAATCAATAGTTATAAAATTAAATTTTTGGTCTTGAGAAAACATACCAAAAATTGATTGTGGATGGTTTGAAATATGCTACCTCTAAAATAAAAGGTTTCATTAAAAAAGAAGATAACAAAACGAACCCTAAATTCAAAAAAAAAAATTAAAATTAAGATCATACTTGGCACCCCTAGGGTATGAAAATATTGAAATAGTGATAGGGTAAAGGGAAAAATCATGGAAAAAAGGAATAGAGTGTATTAAAGAATATACATAGGTGAGATGAACCTAATCCATGATGATCACAACATTAATCAATAAGAATCGAGAGATATGGGGGAGTGAGGAGCTGATGAAAGGGGTGTCTGGAGTTAGGATTTCTCACATGATAAGGGGAGAGGGGATTTTATATGTGCGAGAGGGAAGGAAGTGAGTGTTGGTTTCCTCTCGAATGGAGGGTGAAGCATAAGGGAGAAGGGATAGGGGAGGTTGTGTGAGAGAGAGGGGAGGAGGCACATTGGTTTCCTACAGCCTGGGTGTTTTTACATGAGGTATAAATGTGAGGGACTCAACTAGGATAGAGAGGTGGATCATGATTTAGATATGAGAGATAGGAATAAAAATATATAGGGGGAAAAACAAAAAAATGGAAAATAAAAACTAAAATTTTAATACCAAACAACCCACACAAATCATTAAACTATGTTGTAATAGTTCAAATGTCACTAGATTTTTAAAAACACACCCACATGGTTTTCCCTTAGACATCACAAATTTTTTTAATAGTGAACTAACCATGAAAAAAAATTATATGTAATATACTCATAGAATCTTTTTCCATATAGTTTGACATACCATGTTGGCTATTCGTGTGACCCATAAATTTTTTAAAATTTTATAATTATTTGGAAAAAAATTAAATAAAAATAAATATAAATTAATATAATATTTAAATATAATAAAATAAAAAATACAATATTCTAGGGTGTGGTATAGATGTTAAAGAATTATGAACCCTTGTTATGTTTTTTTCTTGAACTCACCTTTCATAATTGATTAAACACTTATATATTGATAATGAACTAGTTGTGTGTGAATATAGAACTGAAAGAAAGTACCCATGTAATTGAAGATGAAATGTTATGAAAGACTAATATAAATTTAACTATAAGATAAAATCTACTAGTATGTGCATTTTTGTGACTTTTAAAATTTTATTATGGTTGTGTGAACCTTGTGGGGATTGTATTATTTTGGTGACAATCAGTTCAAAGTTGGAATATCTTAAAATAGTGGGGTTGAGAGTAGTTATAAATAAAATACATGTAGGGATAACTTATGTTGGTTGGTTTATAGTTTTGTTTTGAGTGATTAATGGGATATTAATGTGTTTGGGAAATAATTATCATGTTTTTTGTGAGGTTGATGGGTTATTATGTTGTGACATGTGTTGTAATTCTTTAGTAGTAATGGGATGTGATGAATTATAATGAAATTAAAATGGAATGGGGTAGGAATTTAGAAAGTGTTAATTGATATATTAATTGAATATTGATAAATGAGTGAGAGTTGTAGTGGTTTATAGATAGACTGGGGTTTCATTAAATATAGAATTTAATAATTAAATGAATATAACTTGGTTGGTAAAATGGGAAATCAAGAATTTGGTTAAATTTATAAATAGAAAAATTATTTGTGGGTTATGTGTGTGCTCAGTTTCTTTAGTGATATTTAATTAAATGGTGGTAGTGGTTTATGGTTGATGTCTCACAAGGATGTGGTAGTGTTGTGGCCTTTTCTAGTATTTCTTGGCATGAACCCTTTTCAGTGTTATGTGTTTCTACTATCCTTATATTTTTACATCACTTCTATAAACACCCTACTAATTCTGAGTATTATATATTATTAACTGAGTTCTTTGGGGGTGTTTCCCTCAATACCTATGATTGTGAGAGAATGTATGATTGATTTTTTCTTCTTCCCTACTCTTCCTATGATAGTTTCATGTATTGGTAGAACTCAATTTGAGGAAAGTACCAGAAAATGACAACAAAGTTGGAGTATGTTCCTATTGATTAGTGAATGTTATATGTGGTGGGGCTCATGCAAGGTAGGAGGATGGGACTGGGTTTATGTATTTCATGTTCTTGATACCCTACTACCCTAGTCATGAGGTTGTGATTAGATATATGATATATTGAATTATGATATGGTAGTAGAATGTGATATGTAGATATTAAAAGATGTTAGTATATGATAATAGGTTATATGGTAGGCTAGGTTAGTTAGGTTTGTCTCCTGAACCACATCAAATATATCTTGATACGTGATCACTGATATACATGGAAGGGATAAGAGCACATGAATATTGATATTGGGGTGTGGGAGAAAAAACTCATTGTGGAAGTCGATGTGGGGTGCCTTTATCTTTGTTCAATTGATTCTATTTTTTCTAACATGGATGTGTTATTTATAGAGTGAGTCTTAGTGAGTATGGGATGGTTATTTTACTTATTTAGGTGTATGTTTGTTCTACTGTTTGATCAATAGGTCTATTAATATTATATATTCACATTTTTATTAGGGAAGTTGGATATAATATTATAGAGTATACATGTTTCAATCACCCTATGTATATATAAAATATTTTAGGTTTCCATGAATGTTTTAGAGACCCATCAAGACATTACTAATTTCTAGGTTGCTGTTCTTGAAGAGTTTCAAATCTATGATTTCCCTTGGTAATATTTTATTTTTTGGACATTTATTTTTATTTATTTACATGAATCATGGGTTATTCGTTATTTTATTTTATTTGATGATTTTTTGGGTATTTTTTATCTTATCTCTAAACTATTTTCATTATATTGAGGTTAATTCCTCCCATCTAAGTTATTTATACCCTAGATGCTAGTCACCAACTTAGGCCTATTGTAGGTGGGTTGCTAAGGTCACTAATTCTCTTCATTATAGACATAGGAGGGGTATTATTGGAGTGAGGTACATGACAATGTGAATAACAATGAATTCACCCATTAATTTTCAATCTTATAGGTTTCCAAGATATTGAGTGATGAGAAGAATTAAATATGGGATAATCATTATTTGTAGAACCTTAAAACTGACCAAATAATTAGAATATGCATTCTAGATTCCTACAATAAACTAAATTATGTAAATTTTTTATACTCTAAGTTATTAAGGGAAATTTAATCTATAAATAATAGATAGTAAAGAGTTTGATTTATTTATTTTTTGGAAAACCATTTTCAAGGATTAATTTTACTTTTTTTGGAGCATGGAAAACCTTCAAGTTTCAAAGGAATATTTCCAAGATAAATGAGATGTCACAACAACCAATCTTGATTTGAGATATATTTTATGTTTGGGGTATAGATTTTTTGGTACACTTTCTTAATTCTCTAGTATACAATTATATTCTTTATTGGAGGACTATGGTTAGAATTAATTAAAAGTTATACCTATGAAAACTAATGAGTCCAATTTAGTTTCTAAATTTGTCAGATCCCATCTATTTTTTAGATTTAGGATTATGTAACTTACCATACCTAGTTAAGGTACTAACTATTGTAATAGAAGTTTATAGTCTATTTTAATGAAATATGTACTTCATCATATGATTGATACACCTTATCACACTAAAAAACGTAGCATGGATAAACTATCAAATAGATAAAGATAACCTATTCTTGAGAATAATTTATATCCTAATAGAAAAGTATTGGTGTTAGAGATTAAATTATATTAATCAGGATTATTAGACAAATTTTAAAATACTAATTAGAATGTCACATTACATGTTAGTGTATTATATAATTTTTTAATTAGCTATTTATTTGAAAGAAAAATATATTTAGGGCATAAATAGATGAAAAATGGATTTACAAAATGACAGAAAAGAAATAGAATTCTGCTTTTAATAGTAAGAGGAATTTATAATAAATTCTTATAAAAATTATAGGTTGTTCAAAGTGAAAATTAATGATTTATATAATGAATTTATCCCCAATAAAGGGTTGAAATATGGAAATAAATTAATGTTTTATGATTTTAGACTCAATATTTTTCATGGTAAATTTCATTCCAAGTTGTATGGAACTTTTACTAATACTAATATCACTCTATTTAGTGTTATATAAGATAAATAACTAGGTAGAGATACACCATTCATAGTCAATGGGAATAAATTATAGTTTTTTAGATAACATTTCAATGAACCACCAAGGGAGGTGGTTCAACATCAAGATGTTAAATACATATGATTCCAGGTTGTGTCCATACTTATCAATATTTATTAATATTTTATTGTAATTTTTTATTTTAATTTATAACATGAATTATTTCACAATGATATCATTGGACAAAATAAGTGTGGGGGTGGAACATCGATTATTATTTTTGGTATATTATGTGTCTTTATTATCATTTTTGTTGTTTTTATTTCATTTTTGTCTATTTATTTTTAATTTGTTTATGGTTTTTGAAAATTATGAGCTCAAAATGTGTACCTTTATAGATTTGGAACCTATACCGATGTGTGACCCAATTTATCCAATGAACATAACTTAGATGAATATAGAAATAAATTTTATATTAGATTAAATATTTTGGGAAATCCGGAAAAGACCATTGATTCTTGAATCCCAATTTTTTAAGACTATCCAATAGTAAATTAACTTACTTATAAGGCTTATGGACCTTTTGGCAACTAAGTCATATTAATCTCAATTATTGAGAGAAACAACTCATTATTTATTAACCAAAATTTACTAATTTTATATTAAAATTACAGAGCATTGATTTATTTATATTGAAAATTGTTGAGGCATTATTTTAGTTTAAATATTAATTTTTTATAATTAAACTCATATTTTATCCTACCCATCACATCCAACCTTTGAAACCCATAGAATCTATAAACAACCTTTTTAGGTATCCAAGTTAAAAACAATAATCCCTTTTCCAAATTATCTATAAGTAAATGTATGATCCTAGATGAACATAAGTGGTAGGGTAGTTGTCTAGTAGTTATTTCATCAATAAAGACAATTTAAAAAGAAAATTCATGCCAAAACTTTTAACAACTGAAGCTATTTTTTAAAAAAACATAAAATAATATGGAAGATATAATGATATTTAGCCTTAATAGGTTGGTTTAGGATGTTCATACCATTGTTTAAATATTAAATTACCCTCTCTCACTAAAATTATAATATTGTATAGAATTGGAAAACAAAAATAAAAGAAAATAGTTATTAAAGGAAGTTGAGTGAAATAATTACTAATGTAGAAATATTGAAGGTTTAAATTTTCCGTGAAAATAAAGATGTTTTTAATTGAATCTTTCTAAAAATGATTAGGGAAGATACCAATACAATGTGTAAAATTGGAATCATTAATTTTACATCAAACAGATCCAAACTAACAAATTCATCCTTATAAATTTTGAAATTTGAAATTAAAAAATCCTTAAACCAGGTATGTTCCTAAAATTTCCTCATGATTAGAAGATTTTATTGACTTATTTGGTTGATATTTAAGAACTAATAAATCCTATAGAGACCCATGAATATGTTTATTTGAGAAAAACTATATTAGAATTTATTATTGTCTGATTATAGAAAAAATAATATTAATGCAGTTATTTCAATGGATTACAAGATTCTAAAAGTGGGAATAAATTTAATAAAACTGATAGAAAATATAGAATAATGGGTATTGATGTGGTATGATAAGTTTGAGTATCATGTTAAAGAGCAACTCTCATTGAATAGTGTTTATAATTTTACCTTTGTAATATTATTGATATTCCCTTGTATAGAAGTCTAAGGCCTAATTGTGGAAAAATTGATAGAGAATATATTTTTATTATATTTCTTCTTTATTTCAATGAATTAATCCAACAAATTTTGATATTTTTAGGGATTATATATCATTATTATTTTAAAATTACAATTTTGGAGTTATTGGTGAATTGGATTAAGTCTTGAATTTTATATATATTTATTCATTTATAGAAATATTTAAATAATCCATACATTAATATTTTTTGCTAATTTTTTATGAAAGGTTAATTTTGAACTAATGTGGTATGAATTTGGAAAGGGTGTGAGATGAGGTAGATATTCTAATCCAATATAGAAGATATTGAGTAATAGAAAGTTGAAATCTAGAAAATCCATATATCTTGTGCTTCTACTGAAAAAATATTACGCACAAGTTGGAATATAAATAATAACATGTAAAAATATTATATATAATGTATTTTTTTATTATGTATGATAAATATAAATTATATATTATATATTATATATATTTATCATATTAATTGAGAAATATTTATTATGTATCAATCAAATCAATGATATTATAAAATATAAACATTCTATGTATCGGGGGAGCATAAAATATATATTATATATGAAATATATTTCATACGTTGGAGACAATTTTTTTACATATAATATAAACCTGAAATTTTTAAAATTGTAGTTTCTAATATATGTGTATTTTTTTATTAGAGAGAATCTACATTAGGACTCATAAGGAGTCAGTTGAGTTCTTGAAAATTTTATGCTCTTTGAAAACCATCCTTTTTTAGATATGACTAACTTTGGATCATTTATTTAATAAAAGGAATAATAGAAACAAAAGAACAAAAAAAAATAATCAAACATAGATATTTTTAGTGGTTTAGGGAACTGAAATACCCAAGTCCCCTCCACCAACTCTCAAATCCATGATCTTTTGGATTTTCACTAGATCATTCCTCTTTATAGGGACTTCTTGGCCATTTTTTAGAGACAACACAACTTAGTGCAAGTAGAAGATACATGTTAAAATAGGATATGAGCTTTCAACCAAGATATAGAATGTCTTTACAAAAAAATACTTCAATGTTCTTTTACCAATAATGTTCTACAACAAGAGATATGATAAAAAAAGTGCTTACAGATGTATCTCATCGTAGTAAATTTGAACTGAAATAAGTATGAAATATCAAGGAGAGATGATAGGAATGTATAATAGCTCGAGGAGTGTCATATTCAAACAATAAAAATCTTAATATATATTGAACAAATATTCATTGAAAATCTTATTCTCGTTATCATGTTAAAAAGAGAAGTATATGAGAGCTTCTGAAGATGGAGTTTTTTTGAGTTGTGCATGAACTTATTTTATTCTAAATATATTTCTTTTCACTTTAAAGATCTACTCAAAATTATTATAGAAAATTATCTTTTATATATAGAGATGAACCTCCCAAAAATCTATGATTCTTTATTTAAAAACACATGTAATTTTCTTGGAAATACCTCAATAATAATAAATAAAATTAAATTACACTTTTACTTGTTTTATTACTAAATACATTCATCTTATTATAATCCTTTTTACCATAAAGTGGTACTCTAACATCTAGATATTTCATGGTAGTATTAAATACTCACTCAGGTACTTCAACGATAAAAAATATAGGTTTCATCATGACATATTTGATTGCATATTATCATATAGCATATTTTAACATTTGAATTCAAGTATCTGATTTGATCTATGTGACTGAAATATCTATATAGCTGAATTCACATAGACCTTATTCACAAACATTATTTTCATCATGTAGACACATTTTTTACACAACCAAAATTACGTCATGATGCCAAATTTATTCACATATCCTTTTTAAAAAAGTATCCAAAACAAACAGATGATTGGAACTGGGTAATATATTTCACAATGTATCTAATTCATAATGCTGATTACTCTATGCAACTGATTCATGTAATCAATTTGTCTACGTAGCTGATTGACCACTTAGTTGATTGATCAATGTAGGTTATTTAACAATAGTCATTTAAGAAAAGTATCCAATTTACATAGGAAAATTGTTTATATTGGAAAATTCTCAAATTGGAAATTTTTCAAAACACAGGAAAATTTCAGCAAAAGTATCCAGAATTAATAACCTCAGATTTTTAATAGCTGAAACACATAAAATAGTTATACAACATGACAAAACTACTTTAGAAAAAAATCATCAATAACATATGAATAGTATTTGAGATCATCAAAATTCTAATGTAAATGAGATGTGATGGAACAATATTAGTATTTCAATAATTTCCATCTTTTTTATGATAAAAATCCCATAAGACATTAAACATGAAAATTTTAAAAGTTTTAATGGGAAATTTTAAAAACCTTTATGATGATAAACATATATTTGGAAATATAATTTTTATTCCCCTTAGTTAGACCTCCCCCCTCTTTATTAATTTAAGAATACTTCACTATTATTTACCTTAGGGTATTTTATTTAACGTCTCCTCCTTTTTTGTCATTAAAAAAGAAGGATATAGAGAGGATAAACACTATTATTGTAGTAATTTTATTCATGAACTATTAATTATTTTTATGTTGAAATTCAATGTGTATTTATAAAAATGATGGAATTCTGTAAATAAGGTAAAGGGATTAAAACATTAAATTTTTCTTTTCTAAAAATAATAATAAATCAATAAAGAGGAATGTTATTAATCTTTAAATAGTATAAAAAAATACATCAACTCAGGATCCAAAAAAACACAAATGAAAAACATTAATCAGAATACCCAGGTTTATGAATGGGTTCAAAATGAGAAGGTGGTTTTGGTGGAGGTACTTTGAAGGTAGCATTAGTTCTGGAAGGAGTAAAAGGGCTATTGGAGATGGTGGTACAACCCTTCCAAGGTTGGTAACAACTCCTTCTCCACTACCAATAGCTAATTTGAAATACAAACATTGAACATGGGTGTTGAGAACTCTTTAAAAATTACCTTTAGCTAAAATTTGTTCATAGTTTTACACAACCACAAAAGGAACTTTCTTTAGAGGTTTAAGGGATGAGGTTCCTTACATAGAACAATTAAAATCTATAGCAGTATAAACTTTTTCTTTCTCTTTTTGATAAATTATAGAGCAGTAAAAATAGTCATATATTCGTTTCCTATATCATTTATAGGAATCTGGAGGAGTAATTGCTAGATTTTAAGTACCTATTAGATTATATAAAGAACCATCACACATGTATATAATTATGATGATATTAGAATTATATAATTCAATAATACTCATAGATTCATATTGATTCATATGAGAAACAGTTTCTAAGACATTGTTCAACAACCCATTAAATGATGCAACCTGATTGTAGGTGAAACTATGAGGGGAACTAGAAACTAGATCAACCTTAAAACTATTCAAAGAATTTGAATATTATAAACAAACTTATCAAAGGTTCAGTCAATAGTTTCTTATATACTGACCACCCATCCATTCAAGTCTAGAATCGTTATGCCCATTCTTCTCACATTCTCTATTAAGATTTTATCCACTTATTGAATAATACCAACAAAAGGTTGAGGAACTACAGAAGTTTCAGTAGGAATAATGATAGGTTCTAGTGAAATAGCTAGAATAGATACAAAAAGAGCATGTATAATAGGAGCTATAGTAGGAAAAGGAATGGGTGGTCTATAAACAACCAACTATTTTCCTATAATAGAAACCAACATAGCTAAAACATCCATAGACCTATAACTATATTCCTCTTTAAAATAGTCAATGTAAATCCCTCTAACTTTTTTATAAACCTTATACAACAATGCTAATAATCGCATATGGTTTCTATATTCTAGCCTAATTGTTCTAAAAACCCTATCTTGGGTGTCATTTAAGATATCCTTGATTTCCATTAACTTTTTACCAATATATTACACAATATAACCCATGGTTTCATTAAAAGACATGCATATTCCATTACTAATCTTACTTATTTCTTCTCTGGTATCATGTAACTCTGCCATTGGATCTATCATCAAATATTACATTATAAATAATGTTAACATGTCACTCTACATGGACTAAATCATGAGAATATAGAATAAAATATAAATAGAAACTAATTAAATCCCCTTTAAAAATATGGAACAACTAAGATATAGAGGTCTAAAAATTCTTGATTAATTATAATTGACTTATTAAAACACTACATAAATTGTGTAATATTTCGTTTATTTCAGTCCAAAAAGACATAAATTCATCATATACATCTTAAGATATACTGGGTGGCACCATTGTAATATTCTAAAACACATATCTTTGGGAGGTAAACATAATAACAAAATCATCAAATATAAACATGGTAGGAAAAAAATTCTTCATGTATCTAACAAGATATTTCAAATACAAAATATATTTTTCACTTTAATTGGACCAATCTTTTTGAGTAGGAGGAATTTATTAGAGATTCTTAATCAGATAATTTTGGGTAGCCATTAACAAAATCAATATATAAAAATCATCCATGTAAATAGATGACTCCTTAAGTTCTTTGATATCATCCTTGGATGGTTTTAACTACAATTTCATCTCATTATAATATCACTTGAGATTATTAAATTTATTTAAATTATAATATTCGATATATTTATGAACTATTTTAACACTTACTAACAGAGGTTGATTCCTCATGCAAATATGTGGTGGTGATGTTGAAGGTGGTTTATGTGAGTGTACAACAGTATCTATAACAACAACACCATACCTATCACCATAAACAAGTGATCTAGGAACATTTGGATCAACCATATGAGATTTAGAATTATCCTCATATCTCTATTGAGTATGAGAAACCATAGGAACGGTCTTAACTAGAATCACTTGATAAACATGAATAGTTATCTCAACCAGAAGCTCAATATGACAACCTAATTGAAAATATTAAATAGAACCAAAAACCTTAATCTAAGAAGATTATACATCCTAACTATTAACTATATCAACCATAACAAGACTAATAACTGAAACTAAATATTCATATCTAAGAACCATTATTTCTTGCACCTCCCAAAAAGACACTATCTTACCAGGTATTGCATCCCTAGGTTGTGTGGTTTGGGATGACTCCCCTTGATCTATACTCTCCTAAACAATAGGTTTCACAGAACCTGAAATAGAATCCCAAATGTTACCAACAGTCTTCAATAAAACTGAAGACGACGTATTACTTTTGGGGAACTTTACAACCTATCCCTCATTCATGTGAACCTATTTCTTCCTTAAAACTAGGGATATCATTCTACCATAATGATAATAATTAAATTTACCTTTCAATTTAATATAGTGAAAAGTAAAGTGAATCATGTACCATGGATGATTGAGTATGAAATATTTTATTTGAATATACAGAATGTAAATGTCTAGAAACAGAACCTTCTACATCTCTCCAGAACTCTAAGTTATCCTAGTTTGTATAAATTTTCAAAGAACCTTATACTCAAGATATAAATACTTTCTGGATTATTCATCAAATAAGTGGTTCAAAATAATAATTTTAACACATTCTTTGGTCCTATAGAACCTTAAAAACCAAGTATTGATTGAAATTAAACTTCCCCTCATGATAATAATAATGTATCTTATCCAACTCAAAAAAACTAAAATATCAACGGCTTAACATTTATATTCATAGAGGGAATTTAGTCCATCTGTTTGAATTAGAACTCAATGTTCCTCATAAATTATTTTACATATTAATCAAATGTAATACTAGATTTATTTTCTTCAAACTCATATCCATATCCTCAAAACTAAATAACCTTCTTCAACATCATTTTGATCGACTTCAACCAGCTTATGTCGACTACCTTCCTAGTGAAAACTCTTCACAGTTCACATCCACTATCTTTATTAGAATAACTATAAATTTCTTCATACATATTCTTAGCTTTTCCCAGGTTATAATTCTCAGTTAAAGGTCAATAGAAGATTAAGAAGTTTAGGGAGACAGTTCAGATTCTATGACATAATACATATATGAATTGAAATACGATTATGGCCCTATTGTGTTTTAGGACACAAAACCAAATCCCAAAATTCATACATAACTTATTGGTTTTGGGTCAATTTTGACTAATAATATATTAAATGAAAACTAAATTAAAGGATTTTATATTTTCTAAAACCCAAAACATTTGAAATAAATAAACATGATAATCTAAATTAATTTTCATAATGTAATAAACACAATACATTAATAAATAAAAATAGATTTCAAATTTATAAAAATGGGATAGATAAAATATACTTGGATTCAAATAATCCCAAATATCATTTAACAAAATAAAAACTTTCACATGAATATTCCTTAGTAAAAATATCAACGAATTGATTCTTAGTAAAAATAAACTCAAGAGTAATATCACTTTTTTTATAATAATCTCTCAATAAATGATTTGTTAAGTCTATATGTTTCATTATAATTTTTTTTAATTATTTGAAACATTTATAGAACGAGTGTTATACAAATTTTATTGAAACTATATTATAATTTAATTTTAAATACATTAAGGTGGGTTTCATCACCAATACCTATGCATAATAACTACCGTTAATTGTATATTTTTCATCAGAAATAGATAATGTAACAGAGTTTTATTTCTTATAATACCAGGAAAACAAGTATTTACCGAGAAAAAGAAAATTTCATGAAGTACTATTCTTATCTAGTCTACAACCACCAAATTTTGCATCTAAATATAATGTTTTATTATAATAATAATATTTATAAAAAATCAATGATATAGAAATTGATCCTTTTAAATACCCTAAAATTCTTTTAGAATACATTAAATAAGATTCTATAGGGTTTTTCTTAAATCTATCCCAAATAATTACTGAAAATATAATTTCTGGTCTACTAATAGTAAAATACAATATAATCCCAATTATTCCTCTGTAAAGATTGTTGTTTGCTCGTTTCTGAGATTCATTCAAGTCAATATTTTTATTAGCTTCCAAAAATATTTTAGATAAATATAATATCTTGGAAAATAGTATTATTCACTATCATGAATATGTTATATTTTTTTCATTAGTTTTGAAAATTTATTTCACAAATTTTTTTTATAGAACAAAATATTACATCATCAACAGAAATTTGAAATAAAAAAAATCTAAAGAAGAATTTTTCTTAAATAAAGTAGGATCTTTCTTACCCAATAAAAAAATTTGAGAAAATAAAATAATAAAAACATTAATACCATACTCTAGGTTTATTTTTAAATACATACATATCTTTAGTAAATTTGGAAATAGTGTTTGGAAAAATGGATTTTTCAATACTTGCAAGGTGTTAAACATAAACTTCTTTCATAAGAACACCATTTAACAAAAAATATTTAATATCGACCTAATATAATTTGAAATTCATATGTAATGTATATCCCAGAAGAAAAATAATGTCTTCTAATCTAATTACATGTGAAAATGAATCCTCATAATCTATACTATCTTCTAGGTTATAAACTTTGGAAAATATTCTATCATTATTCTTACTTATGAAACCATGATCATCTTGTTTATTCCTTAAAAACCATTTTTTGTATCCATAATAGGATATTTATAGGTTATATCAACTAATTTCAAAACCTTATTCCACTTGAACTGGTTGAATTCCTCTTGAATGGATAAAACCAAACTCTCATTTACTAATGCTTATTATATATAATTAGCTTCCATTTGAGACAGAAAAGCTAAAAACTCTAAAATATTCTCAATACTCTTTATAGTCATAGTACCTTCATATAATCTACCTATAACTGTTTTAAAGAGATGGTTCGTAAGGGTTCCAATTTGTCAAGGAAGTACAATTTATGGTTCACTAGTATCCATCCTTTATATATTTGATTATAGAAAATAAAGTTCCAACTCTTCATTATTTTTACATTCTAAGAGAGGTTTATATCTCATGTTTTCAAAATAATCACATAGCTCATCAGTTTCAATTTTTTTTAAAATGATTAATTTAATCAAATTTCACATTATTTTATTATTCAATAATATTTTACCTTTTATTGAAAACTCTATATGCATTTGAATTAGTAGAATAGACTAGGAAGATTTCATTATAATCTTTAGGATCAAATTTACCAATATTGTCTCTAGTGATTAAAATATAAACCTTGAATCCAAAAACATTAATGTAAAAAACTTTTCAATTTCATTTAATCCATAGCTTATAGGGTGTTTTAATTAAAATATGTCTTATTATAACTCTCTTTATCACATAACATGTTGTATTTATAGATTCATCCCAAAAATGAGTAAGCATGTTATATTTACATAACAATGTTCTAGTAATTTCTTGCAATGTACTATTCCTCCTTTCAAAAACGCATTTCTATTAATGTGTCTCAGGGATAAAAAAAGTATTATTGATACATTGTTTTGAGGAATATTATTAGAAATTTTTGTTTTCAAATTATCTTCCATAAACACTTCATAAAGAAAATTTTTTGGAATATTTATCATTTTCAAACAACTTGAAAAGACTTATAAAAACATAAAAGAATTAACATTTAACACTTAAGAAGAAAACCTAATTGAATCGTAAAAAACTACCAAATAATACATAAAAAATTTACATCTTATTATATAAACTCTAGATGGACCAAATAAATCCATTGGAATAATTTCTAAGGTACTAGATGTAGAAAGCTATTAAATTAGTTTAAAAGGTGAATTGTGTTTCTTTCACATTTGGCATACATCACATAGTATCTTTTTATTCAAATTCAGTTGAGGTAAATCTGTAAATATATTATTTTTGGATAATTATCTCAAAAATTAATCATTTCAATGTCCCAATTTTCCCCTCCATTCTCATCAGCCCTAAATTCCACTCTCTCATCGATGACATCCCAATGGATTCATTATCTTCTCTGGAGTTTACCAATTATTTTGTGTTGATGAATCATTATTTGTTCGATCATTCTTGTAAGAGATAGCCCACAATAGATAATTTTGACAGGTTTATCTCCAAATAGTGGCAACTTAAGGAAAGGGAAATTGTTGGGGTCCTGGATTCAAGACAACTCCTGATTCTCTTCTCTTTGGAATAAATCTCATCTATGCTTGGGTAAGTGATCTGTTACCTACCTTAGGTTTGATATTATTTCTCTTTCGGAGGACATTAGATTTCTACCTGATAAGAGACCCTTCAGTATCAGCGATTTGGTTCTCAATCCTTGGCCTACCACCTAGTGTTTCAGAATCTAATGATTCTTCATTTGATTGTAAATCTTTTGGGATGTTTCCTATGCTCAGACCAGCAGACGAATGACTTAAGCCACCCCATCTCCCATAAAATCTGTATTAATGTTGAAATCTCTAAGGACCAGTTGGATACCACTGGCATAGTGATTTTTGGTGATTTTTTGTGGTATCAAAAGGGTTTCTATAATTATCAGGTACCCTTCTATTCATTCTGCATCTGTCTCGGCCATGATGCTTCCCGTTACCAGAACCTGTCAATGGGGGTCTCAGGATGAGATTTAAATGAGGGTCTCCTTTTACAGGCCATGGGGGTTGGTGAAAAGTCCAACTCAGTTTCTGAATATTTAGGTCACTGTTTTGAGGAGGTCATACATGGTGCCATGATTGCGAATTTTCACTTGGTTACTGAAGAAGGATCATTGAGAATGAGGTTTGTAGGCTCTAACATAGTTCTAGAAAGGGGCGTTTATCGAGAGGATTCAGTGATAAATACATTTATTTCTAATGTTTTCAATCTTTTTAAGAGAGAAATGGGTATTCCCATTCCTGGTGTGCAATTGGGACAAATTGAATCTGGTTTTTCTAAACATGTTGTTGCAGTTTTTCAGCCCCCTAGAGATGGCTCAAGCCCGGCTGTGGGGACTCGAATGGGCACTGAGGAAGGTCCAATGGCCCACAAGGCATATTCTCATAGGTAATATGTTCTTGAAAGACTTGAGAACAAGGGGATTTGTGGGTCCCCATGTTGAGCTAGATCTAGTGAGCAGGACATTCCGAGGAGAGTGTTTCCAGCTATTAAGTTGTGTAACCTCTTTGGGATCATATAGGATGAAGGGAAGAACCAGTAGTCTGATCAGACAATACCTTTCATTGAAGATCATGGTATCCCACAGGAGGAGTCTATGTAGGACTCCGGGACACCCTGAGAGTGGAGGGGTGAATCAAGGTGACAACATTTTCTTTTAATGTGATGGATCATGTTTCCACGTTGGATGGAACTTGTTAAACCTGTAAAATTGATATGATCAGAAAGAAAACATTAACATGCAGAGGGATGACACAACACTTTTTAATTGGTTCACCTTTAAGGGCTATGTCCAAGGAGCATACACCGACAGGTTGTCAGTGGTACCTAATTCCACTATACTTCACTATATGTGGATTACAATGGTTTGGGAATAGTCACTCTATCCCAGGCTCACTACCTTTACAAAAGTTCAGGGATAGCTCACTGCATTCCTCGGGTCACTCCTGTTGACTCCCCCAGGCTCACTGCTTTTGGTGAAGTCCAACTCAGTTTATAGATGTGAAGGTCTCTTTATCATCGTTAATGAATACATCCTCTGTTGTATATAGATGCTCTATTGAAGTCCTAATTCCACCCGTAGACGAATCTCACATTGTACCAAAGGTATCAGGCAAACTTCCAGCTTTCGCGAAGGCCCAAAAAGACTGGTGTGCTTTAACCACACCTGGGGCACTTTTCAAATCCAGCGTCCATTTTTTAAGACAGTGCGCATGTTCACCTCTACCACTTACGCAAAACTTGATTTTTCAACCTCAAACTTGCGCGACTCACAGTCTTATCCACCCAAACCAGTTTTGGCACACAACTATCAACTATCATGCTTCTTAAAATCCTAGCGTACAAGTGTCACCAAACCACCTGTGCAACACCTACTTCACCAACTCCAAACATGGGTGACTCACACCCTTTCTCAGCCAAACCACCTTGGACGCACAACAAACAACTGTTGTGCATCTTCTACTTGCACGACCACACAAAAACTAGTGCGACCACTACACCTACGCGATGGGAGATCTAAATTTCTCAAATTCATGAACTTTTTTAGAAAAGAAGAGGTTTGGTCCTCTATTTTTATGCATTCTGGACACCCTACGTGATGGCACACAAGTCTCCTCTCGGTGCGCTTGTCTAGCAGCCCTAGTCTCTACCACGGTAGTCACTTGCGCGACCAAACCCAAAACATGGGAGCCCCTTTCTCCGTTGCTATATTTTGAGGTTCTGATCTTGAAAAACATATGGCATGAAAGTTTCCAAGCCTCCAAGTAATCGGCATGCAAGTCCCTTTTCCAAAAAACATTTCTCCATTTGTCATTTTTGAGGACCAGAAATCTGGCAAACATTGGAAAATGGTGCCACCTTCAATACTGTTATCTGCTTGAACTGTAATATCACTTTGATGGCACATTTTTTGAACATCCACTAAGGATTGACAACAAACAGAAAACATACTACAATTCATGAAATGACAACCATGGTTCCAACAATCTCCCCCTTTTGGTTTGTTGGAAATCAATAAATATATTCAATAGAGTACCAGCCACATGAAAAACAAAAATGCAAGAATCAGCTCAGCCAACACTCAAAGTCTATGTAAGGAATTATTGGTGTATAAAACAATATAGGAAGTATGAATTGGGATCCTGTGTTTTGGAATTTTTCAATGATACCCAGGAAATTATCTTAAATTTTCCCAGAAGCATTACATGACCAAATAATTCCATATTATCCTATCATCGAATTCTCATCGTGATACCAAACATGACCTAATTTTTTTCCTTCTCCCCCATTAGAAATAAACCCAATGATCAGTATTTTCTCATTGAACATCTCAAAACACCTCATAGATATTATCTCCCCCATAAACCATAATCATATCCACAAAAAGAATAAAAACAATTAACATAAGTGGGGAGAGGGGTTTTTAATAATCTCTTTATGGACTGGGAGGTGTCTGAACACTGAGGTTCAACCAATGCTTCTCAAACACAGCCGTTGACAGTGGCTTGGTCAGGATATCAGTCACTTGCCCATTAATTCCCACATGATCCATTCTAATCATACCTTGTTTAACTTTCTCTTTGATAAATTGATACCTAATTTCAATATAATTTTTATACAAGAATGCTGAACTAGATTCTTCGTAAGTTCAATTGCGCTCTTGTTATCACAATAAATCACCATTGGTTTCATCACCTCATCACAAATATCTTTTAATTATTGCTTCATACATAGCAGTTGAGTACAAGACTTTGTGGAGGAAATATTCTCAGCTTTAGTAGTACTAAGAGAAGTACTTTATTTTTTCTTACTCAACTAACCAACACATTTATTCCCAATATAGATTGGTCCACCACTGGTGGACTTTCTGTCCACTACATCACCAGCCCAATCAACATTAGAGAATTCTGATAATTCACTGTCCCTTCTTGCAGCAAATTATAATCCACAATTGTGAGTACCTTTAATATACCTCATGATTCTTTTTATTGCTACCATATGTTCTTCCTTTGGATTTATTTGAAAACGATCCACTAGACATGTTGCAAAGACAATATCTGGTCATTTCGCGGTCAGGTACAGTAGGCTCCCAATTATCCTCCGGTACATTGTGGGGTCTACAGATGCCCATCCTCATGATTTCCATGTTTGGTTCCAACTGAAATTGGAGTTGACATTGGTATGGAGTCTTTCATGTTAAACATCTTCAGAGGCTCTGTTGCATACTTTTACTGAGAAATGAAAGTGTAATCCTTCCTTTGAATCTCCATCAGCCCCACGAAATATGTGAGATCCCCAATCATATTCATTTCAAATTCTGATTTCATGTAATTAGAAAACTCATCCACTAATTTTTTCCTGCTTCCACTAAATATAATGTCATCAACGTAGACTAGAACCATGAACTGCTCTTTTGTGTAATTATTCACATATAGAAGGTAATCTACTCCTCTTATTTTGGATTCTATCTTCTTGAGGTAAGAATCTTGCCAGGAGTACCATGCTTGTGGTGCTGGTTTCAAGAAATAAAGTGCTTTCTTTAGTTTACAGTCCTTTTTTCATCAGTACAAAGAAGAAAACCCACTGGTTGTTTAATGTAGACTTCTTCTTCGAGTACACCATTCATGAACGTTGTCTGGACATCCATTTTATATATTTTATATCCTCTATGGATATCCATGGAAAGAAAAAACCTGATTGACCCTAGTCTATCCACTAGAGAAAAGGTTTCTTCAATATAAACACCTTTAATATGGGAATATCCTTTACATACCGGTCGTGACATGTTTCTAACAACACTTCCATGCTAATCAAACTTGTTCTTGAAGATCCATTTTGTAAAAATCACATTGTGACCTTTGGGTCCCTATAAAAGATCCCATGTATGATTCTTGTGAATCTGATTTAACTCTTCATTCATGTCTTTAATCCATGATTCATCCATTACAGCTTCCTCAAATGAAGATGGCTCCACGGCTGACAGAAATGCAGATTGTGTGTTACTCTACATCGTCCTTGTTTGTGTGGGTGCACTCCTATCCCAAATTATGTTAGATGGATCAATCTCAGCTCTTCAATTTCTCTCGTGAAGTTCAGTCGCATTCTCTCCACCCAATATTTCCTCTTTAGATTCTTCTTCTGAGTCAACATCATGATGTGACCCCAGAGTGTTTTTTACACCATCCTCTATTTCTTTATTTGTATTTACTCCATGTTCACATTCATCCTCATCTTCTAACTCCTTAGTATAGGAATTATTTGAAGCATTTGGGGCTTTGCCTTCAATTATCTTAACATCATTTCATTCCACAATCCTCCCCAAGTGTTTATTGAAACACTTGTAGGATTTTCTGTTCATTAGATACCCAAGAAAAATTCCTACATCAGCATTGTCACCAAACAACCCTTGATTTCCATCTTTATTTTGGATGATACATTTGCTTCCAAATACACGAAAACATTTCAACAAAGGATTCCTTCCATGACACAATTAATATGATGTCTTCATTTCCCCCATATAAAGCCATGTTCGATTCTGAATGTGCACTGTAACTTCAATAGCCTCTTTCCAGTAATGTTGAGAGATATAACTCTCAATCAGCATAGTCCTGGCCATATTGTTGACCTGTCGATTTCAGTGCTTAACAACTCCATTTTGCTGTGGAGTTCTCACAGAAGCTACCTCATGATGTATTCCATGTTTTTCTAGGTCATTCTCAAACTCAATGGATGTGTATTACCCTCCATTTTTAGATCGCAGGACTTTTATTGTACGTCCAGTATCATTCTCTACAATCTCATGATAAGTTTTCATGCAATCAAGTACATTTCGCTTACTATGAATGACCATTACACAAGCCATTATACTATAATCGTCATTGAAAAGGACAAAGTACATCTCTCCATGAGTTCTGACAACATTTACCAGGCCACATACATCTGTATGGATGAGATCAAGAAGGTGTGATGCCCTTTTCTTCTTTGGTCGATATGAATTATAGATGAGCTTCCCTTGTATGCAAGCATCACAAGTATTTTCCCATTCAGTTTTCAGAATGGGGATCTCCATGAAAATCTTCAGCTTAGATATCTTTTCAATGTATTTTTGGTTAATGTGCCCCAGCCTTCGATGCCAGAGGTTGTTTTCTTCTTCAACAGACAAATAGCAAGAGTTTAAATTGTTGTCAACCTGATATAAGTTTCCATCTATTCTACAGCCTTTCATAAGGGAATTCCCTGTTTTTCCCTTTATAGTGAAGCCTTTTTTATTGAAATTTACTATGATCCCTGCATCACAGAGTTTACTTACACTGAGGATATTATGGCGTAGACTGTCCACATAAAGAACTTCTATCTTCTTCAGCTATCCATTGGTGAGAGAAGTATTCCCATTGCCATTAATATTAGAATCACCATCATTACCAATCATTAATGTTCCATCAACCTTCTAGTCAATGTTCTTCAAAAGGTCAGAATTTCTTGTCATATGTAAAGAGCATCCACTATCAAGAATCTAAGTGATGCTACTCTTTGTATCTTTGAAGGCTACTTCTACAAGATTGGATTTCTCAATCTTTCTTTTTTCCTTCCATGAGTTATTTGATTGAGTATAAGAAATTGACGGCCTTCTAATTATTTCTTCCATATAATCAGATTATTAAAACCTATAATCTTCTTCCAGAGGAGAAAACCTGTTTGTGAGATCAACACCATCAGGAGGATGAATATTGACCCATTTTTGAGAGTTGTATGAATCTCTTCTATCAAATCTCTACCTACAATACATAGCTTTATAGACAATGATAGAATAATAAAAATAGTATTCATATAAAATATTTCTTCTATAAGATGGAGGATATGAAGTCAGTCTCCTTTGTTGACGTCCCAAATCTTCCCCATTCAAGTAGATCCTTGCCTCTTTACAATATGACATGGTATAGACCATGTAGCCATAGAACTGACACTTCATTAGAGGAAATGTCTTATCACATGAATTTCTACTCATACCTTTATCCTTGGGAGAATAGTTATACTTCCTATTATTTCTGAATGTTTGAGGATAATATTCAGTTACTCTTTTAGTTTGGATTGAGGGTTTATTTTTCAGAACTTCAGGCAATGTTTCAACATATCCAACTTTCATCTTGTCTTTTTTTTGCTCTCTTCACTTACAGTAGTTGATGTCTCAGATTCATAGCTAATTACACTCTTTCCTATGTAAGTGGGTCTTTGATCACTCAATATTCTTCCAACCCCATCTAATCCACACTTGGCTCTTGCCAGTAATTCTGCATCTGGGAATCTTCAAAAATGAATTTTCTTCTTACCATCACTTTCGGTTGATTGACATTCAATTCTAATATTAAGATTAATAAATTTTTCCTCAAGACCCTCAATATTCTTGGACTTTTCTTCCAATCTGGATTAAATTTCATTTATGACCTTTACGTCTTCTTCAATTCTAAGATTTAGTTCCACAACGTCATCTGTGATTTCAAGGATTGAAGACTGAAATTTCACTAGTTCTTATAGTCATTCAATTTCTACTTCAATCTCATCAACATATTCAGATGATTATTCCACCATTTCCATCCCCTTATTGCATCTCTTGAATTTATTACCAAGATTTGAAAGGGCATCCTTCATTTGATTTTTTGTATCACCATTAGTAGTAATCTGATTATCTCTGCCTTTGTTGATTGAGGGTTCTAACTTTTCACTGGTAGCCATCATGGAAGCATGGTTTCATGTTTTAAATTCGGGTTCTTATTCTTCTCGAAATTCAATATCATAATCTTCCTCTTCACATACAAAACTCTTCCTCTGTATTTTCTTTCTAGATTTGAAGTCTCCCTTTTGGAAAAACCTTTTTCGAGGCTTCTCGATGTCTTCTGCTTTGTTTCCATCATCATCAAACATTCATTGGCACTGAGAGGCAATGTTCCCGACTCTTCCATAATGAAAACATGACAGAGGTAGCTTACCTTTAAATTTACCTTTTCCCTTCTTCAGCTTCTTGGAGATGAGAGAAAGAATTTCCTTTTCTTCTTCATTTTAACCACCACTATCTTCTGAAATTTCCAGTTTTTCCATGGCATTGAATTCCATTTCCTTACTTACACGAGTCGTGGAATCTTGAGTTTGAATCTCATCTCATATGCCACTAGACTACTTAATAGATCATCCAGATATAGATTAGATAGATATCTTTCTTTAGGGGCTGACACCTTTGCATTGCATATAGGAGGAAGTCTTATCAAGATTTTCTTTACAATATCAAGGTCTTTGATTTCTTCTCCAAGACCTCCAATTGATCCCACAACTTCATTAATTCAATTGAAAAATGAATCTGCATTCTCATTAAGATGCATGTTTAGATCATCAAACATGTTGTGTGAGACTTGAAGTTTCGCCTCCTTCACATTGTTGTCTCCTTCATAAATTTTTTCATGTTTATCTCACATAGACTTTGCTGAGGTGCAACTCAACACCTTTAGATAGATCTAATCTGAGAGAGCGGAAGTGATAGCATTCTTAGCTTTAGAATATGCGTGAAGAACATTCCTATCTGTATCAGTCATAGAAAGCCGTGTTGGATCAGTATCCTGTATTCCATGCACAATAAAAAATAGGACTTCCATTCCAAGGGATATTAAATGAGAATTCATTCTGTTCTTCGAAATCTGAAAATTACTTCCATCGAAGAGAGGTATTCCCATAGCATTGACTACATTCTCCATGACGAAAAAGGACAGATCTAACACCAGCAATCTCCCTCTAATACCACTTGTAGGACACCGAGACACCCTGAGATGGGAGGGGTGAATTAGGGTGACAACTTTTTCTTTTAATGTGATGGATCTTGTTCCCAAATTGGTAGGAACATGTTAAACCTGTAAGATAGATATGATCTGATAGCTAACATTAACATATAGAGAGATGACACATCACTTATTAATGGTTCACCACTAAGGGATACATCCAAGGAGAATATGCCGACAGGTTATCAGTCGTACCTAATTCCACTAAACTTCACTAGCTGTGGATTACAACGGTTTGGGCACATTCACTCTATCCCAGGCTCATTGCCTTTACAAATGTTCATGGATAGCTCACTGCATCGCTCGGGTCACTCCAGTTGACTCCCCCTGGCTCACTTCTTTTGGTGAAGTTCCACTCAGTTTATAGATGTGAAGGTCTCTTCATCATCTTTAATGAATACATCCTCTATTTTATGTAGATTCTCTATTGAAGTCCAACTTCCACCCATAGAAGAATCTCACATTGTACCAAAGGTATCGGGAAAACATTTAGCTTTCGCACAGGCCCAAAAATGAGGCATGCTTCAACCACACCAGGCACACTTCTCCAAGTCGGTGCGCATGTTTTAAGACAGTGTGCAAGTTCACCTCTACCACCTGTGTGACACATTCTTTTTCAACCTCAAACTTGCACAAATCACACTCTTTTCCTCCCAAACTGGTTTTGGTGCACAACTTTCAACTGTCGTGCTTCTTCAAATCCTGGCATGCAATTTTCCCCAAAACAACTGTGTGACACCTCCTTCCCCAACTCCAAACATGGGTGACTCACATCATTTCTCGCCCAAACCACCTTGGATACGCATCAAACAACTGTCGTGCAACATCTACTTGCATGACCACACAACCACTTGTGCAACCACTACACCTGTGCGACGGGAGATCTGAATTTATCTATGTCATGAACTTTTTTAGAAAATATGAGGGGTGGTCCTCTATTTTAAGGTATTCTAGACACCCTATGCGATGGTGAGCAAGTCTCCTCTCGGCGTGCAAGTCCAGCCGCCCAAGTCTATGTCGTGCTAGTCACTTGCATGACCAAACCCAAAACATGGGTTCCCCTTTCTCCTTTTCCATATTTTGATGTTTTTTTCTTGAAGAAGATATAGAGCACAAGTTTCCAAGACTCCATGTAATCGGTGCACAAGTCCCTTTTCCAAAAAAAAATCTTTTCTCCCTTTGTCAATTTTAATGTCTAGAAATCTGGCAAACACTGGAAAACGGTTCCACCTTCAATACTATTATCTGATTGAACTGTAAGATAACTTTTCTAGAACATATTCTAAACATCCACTGAGGATTTAAAACAAACACAAAACATACTCTAATTCATGCAAATATAACCATGGTTCCAATAGTCTGGTGATGACTCTTCTAGCCAACTGTCACGAGTTAGTGTTGTTGCATTATATGGTAGCGAGACATGTATTCCGACGTGGAGGAAGGGTCGACATGGCCGGAAGAAAGGAAATAAGGATTATTCAAACTAGACTTAACCAACGACTCACTCCGACAGAAAGTTGAGGGAATGTGTTATCCACTTAAATAGTAATTCAGTTCGAGCAGGGGCTACGACCGTTGTAGTCGAGGGGGATGTTTGAACCAGAAATGTATTTCAGAATACACACGTGGATGCTGAGAAACCTATGGAACTACGACTTCATTCTGAAGAATAAATGGAGGATTAATCACTTTAGAACAATGCCTCGATAGATGATGGTGATATAATTATGGAACAAACAATTTGGGTAGACACCAATAATGAATAGAGGGATTGTATTGACAAGAGGAATCATATCCTAACAAGAGGTCTCAATGTAAGGAAAATCAACCAAGTAGATTATATAAAAGCATGGGACATTCTGGTACTTTGATTTTAAGACCTTATAAAGTATGATCTAAAAATAATGGTAACTTATTTTTCCTGGGAACATCTTATGGATAAAAATGTCAATAGTCTTATGTTATCCATTAACCAATTTGTTTTTTCCTTGGGGTTTATCACTTTTTGATAATTGTTTTGGTTTATAGTAAAATATGAAGTTAAAGTAGACATTATCTATTTTAGGTTCCATAAATTTATGATTTGTATCTTTAAAATTTTTCTTTTGACAAAATATACAAAATAACCTTCATCAAAATGTTGATAAATATGTATCATATTATGATTGAATCATTCCATATAAAAAAATTTGTTTGTGAGGATTGATATTGGATTGTTAACTGATCCAAATCCCATAATATATCCTTCAGAAATGTCACAAAAAGTTATATAGACTCTATAAATTTTATATAAATAGTAGAAGTTTTATAAATATCCACTCAAGTTCCTTTAAAATCCACATTCCATATTATATCTTTCATTAATGCTCTTTGAAAATATTCCCTACAAAGAAAAATAAAATAAGAAATAGTTTTGGTACCGATATTTTCTTAGGTCTAGTAATGTTGTCAACTAAATAGTTAGTTACTCAAATATGTGTGTGATGTCAAAAAAATCCATTACTAATTTTTTAATAACTTTTTTAATTGAAATATTTTTTTTCCAAAAATTGAAGGCCTTTGAAACAACAATTATTTTCATAATTTCCTAACTCTCCACAATGAAAATAAGTAATTTTAGAGAGGTTTTTATTCTTATAAATAAGAAATAATACTTTTTATAATGATTTGGATTCCTTCTTGGGCTTTCAATTCAAATTTTATTTATTTGTGATTTTATATTTCTCAAGACTTTCTTTATATAATTTTCACCTCTTATAAAAAAAATGGAATTGTTTTTTAAATTTTGAGCTTCTTTTTACAAATTTTTAATTTTATTTCTATGTTAAAGGATAGATATAGCCAGATTTTATAGATTGGATATTAAATCATATTTTTTTATTTAGGTCCTCTTTTTCATTGGAAATAAATATATATTACTTTATAAGATCGTTGTTTTTATATTTAAAATACTTTTAATTAGTTTCCATCATGTTACAATATTCATTTAATTCCTCATATAAGAAATTTTCATTTTCATATTCAGATTCATGCTTAGAAGAATAATATGATTGTACCTCATTAGAGTATACCATAATGTACATTTTAGCCTTCTGATTAGAATGATCAGAATTTTACTATGAATATTTAACATCAATATAATCTTATAAGGTTCTCCATGTGGATTTCATGGCCTTTTTTATTTATTTTTGTTTATTATTTTTCTTGATGTAATTTTTCTCGGAATATTTTATTTATGATAGTTTTGGACTCTATGATTTTTTATCCATGTATTTTCATTCTTAGAACCTCACCTACATAGAGTTTCCATCGTAGTTCATATATTTTTAATGGTTTCTTAATACACATTCTCTTATTATATGATTTTTTGAACTTCTTGAAAAGTGAGAAATCTCACTATCTAAAGTAGAACTATAAGATGTAACTTCATCAGATGACACAACTATTTTAATTAATTTACATTTATTGTCATATTTCAATGTTGATACATTTATATAACAATTATCATTTTTTACTAATCCATTCTCGCCAACTCCAGTTTCAATCTCCACCTCATACATCATTAATGTTTTAATAATGTCCTTTATTTTGAAAATTTTATCTTCTTTATATTGCCTAATAGCAACTGAAATCACACTCTATCTTGGAGGTAGAATTATTATAAATTTTTTAGTTGATCTAGATTAGAAATATGTGCTCATATAGTAGCAACAATATTTACATCTTCCAAAAGTATTACATTCAATTGTGAGGTACTCTCTCCTTACAAAATTTGGAATGTGTCAGGCATCAGTTTGAATGTATTATATATGAGTGCTCACACATTATATGTTCCTTCATTGGGAACAGCTATGTAAGTCCAAATTTTTGGGGTTGTTTTTCCTTTAGAGACTCAGTTGAACTCGTCTAGAACTAGTATAAATATTATCGAATTCATTGCTTTAGATTTTATATCATAACTATATTTAGTATTAGCATCCCATATTTATAATTGATTTACTGGAATTGCATAAGATTTAATGGCTTTGAGATAATCCTATAGATAATTTTTCATTAAATAGATGATCATTCATGCCTTCTAACAACCATAATTCTCACTATTAAAATTGGTAGATGAACCATTGACATACCATCTCTATTTCCATTCATTGTAGCCATTTTCATGTGGATATTTTAATTTCAACCATTAATAGATGAGAATTCAAAAAATTCCAACTCATTTGATAAAAATTAATTTAATAGAAAAAGTACACAAATACTCAATAGGGGTGTGAATTATAGTCTTGAAAACATTCTTCTCTTGTAAAACCACCCTCTTTTAGATATAAATGATATCTAATACTTTCACTAACAAAAGTAGTAGCATAAATAAAAGCAGAAAGAATAAAATTATATATGGATATTTGTATTGTTTCATGGAACATGAACCCCCTAATACACTCCCCCAATGCCCAATTATAAGGGTTTGCTGATTTTCACTAGACTAGTTCTTTTTCAATGGACATCCAGTCCTTTTTCTTGGGATCACATGATTGAGTGCAAGAAGCTGATACTTATTAAAATATCATAAGATATTTCATCTGGGCTCTAGAAAGGATTTAAAAACAAAAAACATCAATGTTATTTTACTTAGAACCTTATACAATAAGATATGTGATAAATAGATTGTTTCCAAATGCCACTCATAGTTGTAAAATATAATTGAAAGAAGGAATAAATGTCCAGAATAGATGATAGGAATAGATAACAGCCCGAGGATAGTCTTCCTTAAATGAAAACAATGTTGACTGATATATCATATTTTTATAATGGAAATATTATTATCATTCTCTTGTAAAATAGATCAAATATTGAGAGCCTCTATATAGAGAGTTCATCTTCTTTTGAGTTGTGTGAGCACTTCTTATCATCACAATATAATTATTTTCACTTTAAATCTATACTAAAAAAACATGAAGAAATTTATCTTTAAAAAATAATGTTACACATCCTGAATTATTAGGTGCATGATTTAAAACCCTACATTATTTTCATGGAAATACCTCATAAACTCTAAAGAAAAATAAATTATCCTTGTACTTGTTTCCATTCATGGAACTTTATTCTTATTATAATTTTTTATCATAAAGTGATATTAAAATATTTAAAAATGGCATGGAAGCATTAAAGTCTCCCTAAATTTCTTCAATGATAATAAATATAGGTTTTAGCACGATGTAAGTTATTACAGATTATCATGTAACTAATTTCAATATTTGAATTCACATAACCAATTTGATCCACATTGTTAAATTATCTATATAGTCGAATTTATATAGGACTTATTCACATAGCCTATTTTCCTCACATATCCATTATTCATATTGATGAAATAAATTTATGTAGACTTTTTATATATGTAGACAAAACTGGTGTAGCTAATTGGAACCATGTAGCTGACTTCACCATGTAGCTGACTTCACCATGTATCTGATTCAAATTTTAATTACTCCCCATAACTGGTTATTGTAACTGATTGATCAATATAGATGATTGATCAAATAGTCAATTGATTGATGTATGTGAATTTCAGGTAGTTGTTTCAGTGATATAATTTATTTTCATATGTTAATATTTCACTTATATGATTTACATAGGTGAATGATCAGATATGTGATTTTTCTAGACTTAGGGAAATTTCATCAAAAGTGTCCAAAATTTCAAACTCATGACTTTTAACTACCAAAACACTTAATATAGAGATAAAAACTAGTGAACATACTTAATAAGAATTTTATTAGTAAATTATGAGAGGTATTTGAGATCATTAAAACCAAAATTACATGAGATATGTTGGAACAACATTAATAGTCTAAAAATCTCTCCCTTTTTGATGTTCACAAAACCCATATGGCATTAATCATAAATTTTTTTAATGTTTTAATATGAATTTATTGAAAAATATATAAGGATATATATATATATATTTAAATGTAGTTTTTATCACCCTTAGTCATACTTATCCCCTCTATATTAATTGAGGAATTATCCCCCTTTGATTAACCTTAGGGTAAAAAATTATAAATTATCCCCCTTTTGTAACATTAAAAATGAAGGGTATAGAGATGATATATAATTTTAATTTATCACTAAGATATATAAAATATTTGTTAATTTTTTGTAAAAAATGAATGTGTAATTATGGAAAGAATTAAATTCAATAAATTAGGAAAAGATATTAACAACATTAAATGAAAACAATTTTGAATAAAAAAAGAAATGAAAAAAAAATTAATTTTATTAATATGAAAATCGTATACAAACACACATCCTCTAATGATCCATAGAAAAAAATGAATCACATCAACAAAAATAATTGGGTTTATGAATGTGTTCAAACTGTGAAGGTGGTTTAGGTGGAGGTACTTTATAGGATGGATCAGTTCTAGATGTAGTAGGAGTGTCTTTGGAGATTGTGGTATAACCCTTCCATGTTAAAGAGTAGTTAATTTTCCACTACCAATTGTATATTTCAACTTAATCCTTTGAACATGGGTGATGAGAACTACTTCAATATGCCCTTTAGTTGTACTATTTTCATAGGTTCTAGAATCTAGAGAAGGAACTTTCATTAGAGGTTCATAGGATGAGGTTCCTTCTTTAGAATGCTCATCAGCTAGAGAAACATCAACTTTAGATTTATTTTTCTGATATATTTTGTAGGCATCAATATAATTATACATTATATATCTATAGAATCTATTGGTATTTTGAGAAGTAATTATAAGAGTCCTTCTATGACGTAGATTATACAAAGCATAAACACACATGTATATCCTTATGATGATATTAAAATTAAAAAATTCCAGAATATTCATAGATTCCTATCAATGCTTATGAGAAACAGTTTCTAATGGTTTGTTCATCATTCCTTTAAATGATGAAACATATCATGATTTGAAATTATGAGGCCAACTAGAGACTGGAGATCCCTAAAAAATGGTTAATGTAACATCTCTAAAGTTTGTCCAATATTTCCTTATATACTAATCACCCTTCCATTCAAGGATTAAAACAATTTATCCATGATCCTCACTTTGTCTATTAAAATTATAACAACTTCATTAACAATACTTATAGAAGGTTGAGTAATTGGAGCACTTGTAGTAAGAAAAACAATAGGTTTAAGTGAAAAATATGATAATGGTTATAGTAGGAATAGGTATGAATAGTTTCATTGTAGGAAAAGTATAAGGAGGTCTGTAGGAAACCAACTCCCTTCTTGTAACTGAAACTATTATAGTTGATACATCCTTAGACTCACAATTGAATTCCTCTTTAGAAGAGTCCAAGTAAGTACATTGAACTCATTTATAAACCTTATACAGAATAGTTAAAAACAACTGATAGTTTCTAGATATTGGATCAAGAGACCTAAAAACCATACCTTGAGTATCCTTAGAGTTATCCAGTTTTTCCTTTCACTTTTTACGAAAATATTACGCAAAATAACCCATGGTTTCATTCGAAGACAAATTAACCGAGCTTCCTAACTACATATCTGGTGCCATGGGGTCACCCAAAATAAATATTTTTAGATATTTTATTAGAACTATTGTGAACATATCATGATGAAGGGACTAAATATATGAGGATACAGAATTCAATTTTGACAGAAACTGATTAACTACACTATGAAAATCTTGAAAAACAAAAGGATCAGTGGTTCCAGATATAGAAGGTCATCTTTTATTGATAAAATAAAATTTTATTATGATAAAACATTATAATGTGTTCTATATTTCCTTTATTTTAGACCTTAAAGACTTAAATTCATGAATTACATCATGCGATAAACAAGGATTCACCATTGGAAGATTCAGAAACACATTTATTTGACAGAAAACCATAACAGTAAGATTATTAAATTCAGACTTGGTATGATAAACATCCTTAAATTCTCTAACTATAACTTTCATCTCCTCAAACTCTATGTCACGTACTTATGACATATCATTTTTCATAGGAGGAACTAATTTTATATTCTTAATCAGCTCTGTTTGGGTATCCATTAACTCAAAAAAATTCTCAAAATAAGACTTGGAAAAAAGACACCTTGAGTTATCTAATCTTATGCTTATATGATTTCATATCCTATTTCATCTCATTATAATATCCGATGATATTATCAATCATAGTTAGAAGATCAGAGTCAAAATATTGCATTTATAAACTCTATTAACTCTTATTTACTAAGGGTGGTTCATCATCACAATAGGTGGTGGTGATGGTACTGGTGGTGTGTGAAACTGTTCAACATTGTCTATAACTACATCACTATCTTTATATCCACAAACAGGTGATCTATGAATAATTGGGTCTGCCATCTTACCTTCAACCTCATCCTGATATATCCTATGAGCATCAACCATAGTCACGATTTGAACCAGCATATCTATAAAAACAAGAATAGTTGTCTCAAATACTTTCTCAACATTTTTACCCACCTCAATAGATTCAATAGCACTATTAAATTGGTTCCGACCAGCTTCTACTACCAGACTATAAACTGAATCAACTATTGAAGGGTTGATAATTGGCACTGAAGATTTAGATCTTACAACTACTATCTATTACACCTCCCTAGTAGATTCCATATAAACAAGTTTTATATCCCTTAGTGGTGAGGTTTGTGATGGATCCCATAATCCATACTATCCTGACTAATAGGTTTCAAGGAACTTGAAATAGAATCCCAAAATTAACCAATAATATTTAATAAAACTGCATACATGGTATTATATTTGTAGAATTATATTGTCTCTCCCTCATTCATGTAAACCTTTTTCTTCTTCAAAACGAGGGAGATCAGTCTACCATAGTGATAATAAATCAATGTACTTTCCCCTTATAATTAGTGATACAAAAAATGCATCATGTACCTCAAATGAATAAGATTGAAATTGTTGATAAGAACATATATAAAGTATACACCCTACAAAAACCTTCTCCATATCTCCAACTCTTTGAGCTATCACAGTTTGTAGAATCTTGAAAATAACGTTCAAATTTGGTTAAAATTCCTTTAATGGCTTCTTCATGAAATTATAGGTCCCTAGTAAAAATTTAAACACCTCTATTTCTTATACAGAATCCATAGCAGCAATGTTATGACTAAAACTAACTCCCCCTCACAGGGAATGAAGGATCTTATCCAACTCAATGAACACAATCATCATTGACTTACCATTTATATTTGAGGATATAACATCGTCTGTTTGGTTGAACTATAACTTGGTGTTCTTCATAAATTCAATTACCTTTAACTAAAATAGAATACCAAATTTATTCCCATTAAACTCAAACTTTCATCCTTGAAACTAAAGAAGTTTATTAAGCATCATTTTGGTCTACTTCAACCAATTCAAGTTTACTACCTTCATGATGATAACTCTATATAGTGAACTTCCTATGGATTTATTATAAGAACAAAAAATTCCTTCATCCACACACATAACGTTTCATAGGGTAAACATTTTTGTTTGAGTTTGATATAAGATTGATAGGATAAAGGAGATGGTTTAGATTATGGGAGATGATATGTATCTAAATAGTAAAAGGGTTGTGGGATGATCTTGTTTTAGGTCACAGACCTGAATCCCAAAATTCTTATATACCCTATAGGTTTTTGTGTCAATTATGAAAAATAAAAAAAACTTAAATAAATGATTTGTTATTTTATAAAAACCATATCATTTGAAATAAAGAAACATGATAAAAATAAGTGAATTCAAAAATTATTTAGTACAAAAATTAATAAATAATATTAAAATATAAATTTATCAAAATGAGATAGATTAAAGTTACATAAAATAAAATAAACCCAATTATATTTTAATAAAATAAAAAACCTCACACATAAGAGACATAATAAAAATATCTACTAACTGATTCTCAGTAGAATCTAACACAAGAGTAATGTCACATTTTTTTAGCATGATCTCTCATGAGATTAATCCTTAAGTCTATATGTTTTATTCTAGAATGATTTATTGCGTTCTTTTAAATGTTTATAGCACATGATTTATCAAATTCTATGAACACATTATTATAGTTGAATCTGAAATCTATTAGGTTGTTTTCTATCCACAATAAATATGCACAAAAACTACCAATAACAATATATTTTGTTTCAGTGGTAGATAGTGAAATAAAGAATTTTTTCTTACTATATTGGATATATTTTGTTTCAAGTATGTATTTTATTTAGTTTATAAAATTTACAAAATATTTTTGATAAATCTATTATCCTACAAAATAGTTTAACTCAATCATAATTATCATTTTAAATTCTTTTTGTATGAGTTTTGAAAATTCAATACACAAGTTTTTAGTAGGAGAATAAAAAGTTACACCATCAACATATATCTAAAATAAAAAAAATATCCGAATATGAGGTTTTAATAAATAAAGAAGTATCTTCCTTACCTACTAAAAACCCATTTGATAAAAGAAAAAAACATACACATTCATACCATGCTCAAGGAGTTTTTTTAAGTCAATATTGATATTCAGTATGTTTAAAAACCATTTTTGAAAAAATAGAATTTTCAAAAAATATATGTTGTTCAGTATAGAATTCCTCATATGTTCTGCATAGGTTAGAAGAATAATAATGGAATATAATCTAGATATCGGGGAAATAGTCTCTTTATAATCTATAAATTCTTCTTGGTTATAACCTTTCGAAACTAGTCTATCCATATTCTTAGTGATCCCAATATGATCATCCTGTTTATTCCTAAAAACACATTTTGATCTTATAATAGGACATTTAGAGTGTCTGATAACTAATTTACAAACCTTGTTCCTCTTAAACAAGTTTAATTCCACTTGCATTGCTAAAAATCAACTCTCATCAACTAAATATTACTCCATAGTATTAATTTATAGTTGTGATAGATTGATATAAAACTATAAAAGATTTCATATACTCGTTTGAGTCCTAATACCTACATATCATCTTCCTAAAACTATTTTTAAGTGATGGTTCTTAAGACTTATACGTTGTCTACAAAATATACTTTTTGGCTCATTTTATCCAATCTTTTAGGATTTTATTCTAGAACATCTTATTCCCACACCTTATCTTTTTTACTTCCAAAGAGATTTTTAGGCCTCTTGGTTTCAAAATAACCACTTAGCTCGTCAATTTGAGTCATTTGTAATCAGAAGGATCACTTTAATCAATTTTTATATAATTTTATTTAACAAAAATCTTTGACCTTTTATTAAAAACTTTATATGACTAGGAATTAGTATAATACCCAAGTAAGATTCCTACATCATCTATATGATCAAATTTAACAAGATTTTCCACGGTGTTCAATGTATAACACTTGCATCCAAAAAAAATAAAGTATCCAACATTTCAAATTTTATTGTTCTATAGCTCATAGGGTTTTTTTCTTTAAAATAGGTATTATTATAACTCTGTCTATGAAATTAAATTTTGTATATATAACTTCATCAAAAAAATTAGTAGGAATGTTATACTCAAATAACATTATTCTATCAATTTCTTACAAAGTCCTATTCCTAATTTCAGAAACACAATTTGTTTGAGGTGTCCTAGGGACAAATAAAGTTTTCTCTATTAAATTTTTTAATTATATGAATTGAAATATTGGTTTTAAAATTCTTCTCCATGGTCACTTCTCAATGGAATAGTTTTTATATCTTTCTCTTTTTGAACCAAATTTCAAAAACATATCAAAATATAAAAATCTTCACTTTTATCACTTAAAAATTAAATCTACATAAATCTATAAAAACCATAAAGTAATACATAAATAAATATTTCCTTTTTGGGATTGAAATTATATATTGTCTAGAAGATATATATGAATAAGTAATAGGGTATTAGAAATAATAACATTTTTAATCGGTTTAAATGATTACTTATGTTGATTTCCTATTTGGAAAACATCTCATAGTTTCTTTTAATTCATCTTATGATATGGTAAATATGAAATTAATTTCTTTTTGGATAATTTTCTCAAATAATAAAAATTAGAATTTCTTAATCTTCTATTAATAATCCATGATTAACTTAACTCAACATTTAAAAAATCAATTTTTATCCACTCCAAGAGTTATTGTCTAGAGTATAGACATTTTATGTTCTAGGTTCCTTAACATTAAGAATTTTATCTTTAAAAATAGAACATGCTTTATTAGAAAAATCCAAAATATAACCCTCATCAAATTTTTTGCAAATACATATTATATTATTCATTAATACTACCACAGAAATAACCTTGTTGATGGGGACTTATCTTGGATTACCAAATGATCCAACTCTAATAATTTTACTTTTATTAGTATCACTAAAAGTGATGTCCATTAATTATAGATAAGGAGTAAAATTTTGAGAAATATAATCTCATGTTCCTTGACCATCGACTCTCCAATAATAATCATGCATTTATTCAATTTTATCTTCTCCCATACAAAGAAAAATCAAAAAAAAATTCTTATTGTGCCAATATTTTTTTGGGTATAGAAATTATAACAACTAAAGATATGGGAACACAAATATATTTGTGATGTCCAAAAAATAAACAAATATATTTTTAAAAAAAATGATATAAAATATTATTTGAAAAAAAATTGATGGTTTTTAAAACTATAATTATTGGCACAATTTCTTAATTCATAATAATGAAAACATGTAATTTTATATATGTTCTTATTCTAAGAAAAAGAAAAAATAGTTTTTTCATGGTTTAACAAATCTAAATGAATTCTTATTCAGAATTTATTTTTATAAGTTTTTTTTATCTCAAGAGATTTGATTTAAATAGTTTTCACCTTTTGTAAAAATACTTATATCATCATTGAAATATTAAACCTCTTTTTAGTTTTTTATTATTATTTAAATATTTAAATTAAGATTAAAATAATTTTATAGCTTGGTTTTAAAAATGGGTTTTTGTTTATTTATGTACTCTTTTTCATTAGCAATAAATTTTTGGACGTTTTAAGATCTCCATTTTTTATTTTTTTAAAATAATCATACTTAGTTTCTGGCATCGTACAAAATCATTTAACTGCTCATAAAATTATTATTTTTTTAGATTCAAACTCATTATTTAAAGAATAATATGATTTTACCTCATTATATTTTACCGTAAAGAACATGATATCCATATAATTAAAATTTTTGGGGTTATGATTCCAATGATGTAACATCACTAGAACATATGAATAACTCTATGGATTTCATGGTCGTTTTGGATTTCCTCATGCATCAAATATTCTTAAATTAATTTTTCTATAACTGTTTTATTATCTTGTAGCTGAGGAAACTCTGCTTTTATGTTCCCATGATTTTAGAATTTGTATCATCTCACTTCTATAGAGTAACACTCAATATTGTTTTATTTATTTAAGTGTTTATTAAAACCTATTTTACAGTTATCAAATTTTCTGAACTACCTAATAAAGTGAGTAAGCTCGCTATCTAATGCAAAAATACTGGATAAACCTACATTAAATTACTTATATATTTGAATTTATTTTAACTCCATGTCATATTTTGAAGTTGATACTTTTATTGTATAATTATCCTTTTTAAATAATATATGGTATCTACCATTAAATTCCATATCTACCTCATAAATCATTGATGTTCTAATAAGATATTTTATTTTCAATTTCTTAAATTCTTTAGATTGAATAATAGAAGATGAAATATCACTTTATATTTGTGGTAGAATTATTAGGATTCCTAAATCTTGATTTGTTTTAGATGTTGGTTGTCTTAAATCTTTATAATTGTTTAAAACTTCTACATGTATTCTATTCAATTTTATGATGCTCTCTCTTACCATCATTCCAATGGTTTGGAATTTTAGTTTGGCTATATTGTATATAATACCTCACAGATTGTCTATACCTTCATAGAAATCATATATGGAATTCCACATTTTTTGTATTATTTGGAATTTATACTCATTTGATGTCATATGGAAATATTCTACATATTATTTTATTCATTTCATTATATTCTAGATCATAATAATTTTCACTATTAGCAACCCATGTTTTTGGTTGAGTTACTCAAATTGCACAAGGATTCATGGATTTGAGATAAGTTTTTAGACCAAGGATATTTAAATAAATGATCATATATTCCTTTTAACAACAATAATTCTCATCATTAAAATAAGGATCTCTAACCATTGAAATACCTTTTTTTATTAGTCAGTACACCCTTTGGAAAGTGGATCTTTAGAATCCCACCATTTAAAGATGAGAACTAAAAAAATTCATAGTCACCAATTTGTATTAAATATATTTCTCACAAAGGCTCAAGAGTGATTGAATTTAGTTATTTATATTCTAATGGATTGAATAACAACTAGGGGTGAATCAATTATTCACTTTTTATAAGTTTCAAAACATTTAAAACTTATCCCCTACAACATATTATGATTTATTTCCCTATCAATTTTTAGTAAATGTCCACACATAAAAATGTAGGAAATAAATTAAAGCACACAAGATTAACAAGGTTCAGCCTCACTGTGAGAACCTAAATCGTTACAGAGCCACTCCTGTGGGTCTATAAAAATCCACTATTATGAAGAAGTGAATACAACTCGTCGAAACTTATGTTAGACACATTATATCTACTAATAGGAATGATTATACTTACTCCCACTAGTTTACAATGTTTTATAATAAAATAATTCAGATAAACAAAAGAATGATGAATATTTAGAAACTGGTTTAAAATTGCTGAGTCTAAATTATCAGTATGATTTGGATGGATCCAATTTTCTCAATCCAATGATTCTAAATCTAATTCTCTCAATACGATGATTCTAGATCTTTTTCTCTCAATATTATAATCCTGGATCTGATTCTATCAATACAATGTACTCAATATGATAAACTCATTCTCAATTTGAAAAACTCAGACTCTGCTCAAATTTTGAATGTGTTCATTCTTAGTCTGGTCAGATCAATATGATCTTCTCAATTCGATCATTCTATATCTTGTAAAAAATCATTTAGCTATCTAAACCCCCTCATATGATCTCTGGTTGACAATGAATTTGACCTGATTTCATCAGTACTCCATCTTTTCCGTATCAGTGAAAGTTTAAATGAATAAATGATATGACAATGTATATATAGGTGACTGAGAAATGAAAGATTGAGAAACTTGAAACATTATTTACTTCTTCAGATTTAAAAATCTCTGTAAATCTCTCACATTAAAAACTATATCTTTTACTCCTTAAAACCTCATTACATTTATTTGGGATTTATAGAAAATAAATATTCATGTTTGGCCTTTTCAACTCTATATAAAAACTACTGTAATTTTATTTTTGATTCTTCTTCCTAATTATCTCAATATTATTTCTATTTTTTTCTTAGAGAATATGATTTATTTTTCTTTCTCAGTGAATCAAAATTCTGTATACTTCTCAATGAATCTGAATTCAATATCATTCTCATTGAATCTAAGTTACGTGTACTTCTCAGTGAATCTTATTAGGATGGAATTAACATTATGATGGAATTATCATTATAATGGGATTGCCATTTTTATGGAATCTCCACACATTTAAATTGAACATCTTTAAAATTCATCAGATTCCAACATTCTGACTTCTGGATCTGATCTTCTTAAACATTCTACCTTCAATAGATTTCTTTAAAAAATATGAAAACTTTCTAACTACTGACATCACTATATTATTTCAAATACAAAATCTTCACTCAGTAACTTTTGTATTTATAATTTAGAAACGTCTTTATAACTCATATTTTGAAAAATTTAAACTTCCAGCAAACAACAATTTCTACATACACTTCTTTTGGATATGATGATCTGAATACGACACAGATGGATCTAATGATCCAACACCGATGCCGGTTAGTACTATTAGATCATTATGATTGACTTAATTTGATTCCTATAAATCAAAAAAATTTATAAACAAAAAATAGTATTCAATAAATACTAAACCATTATTAAAATAATTTATCATAAATTTTCTTTAATCTCCCCTTTGGATTTGCTCATAACCCTTATTAAAAACATTTCCAAAACAAAGAAATTTTCCATAACTAATCTTTTGTAAAAATCTAATGTTTTATTTTTGAATTTTATTAATAAATAGCCTTCCTCAAAAGAATGTGTCCTAACAGCACACTAATTGATAATGTAATATTTTTTAATGAATTCCATCAATTTGTGGAAAGATAATTTAATGGACATGTAATGATAAGTTTTAAGTACCTAGACCCTAGTTTCCCAAAGCTGGTGCCTTACTTCTATAAATTGGAATTATTATAAAGAATTTGATTCCTGAAGGATCGAATAATTTAGTAGATCTATAAAAAAGATATATACATATGTTCAACATTACAAATTGAATGGAAATACAATATGTAAATTCCATTGTAAACATCCATAACTCCAAGATTATCCCGACAAGTAATTCATACTATACTTCTTCACATCCCAGGGAAAATAAAACATATGAAAGGGATGAGATCAAATTATCATTATGGGTATGTAATATAGTGGAATCATAAGTAATAAGGCATGGTTAATAATAAAATTACATATTCCAATAAAATTAAAATTGAGCATAATATGACAGGAATAAAAGTGGAATAAATAATCTCAAAATAAAACACAACAATGGATATTCTACATATTGAATAATCAAATGGACTATAAATTACTAGTTTCATAATTATTGAATACATCATTTGGGACATCATAGCCATATTGTCAAGGCCTTGTGCCAATTCCATTTATAAACGGGTAAAAACGACACAAGTTTGTCTCATTAGACTAACTGATGCACCGAGCGGATATAGTGGGCCCCACCCGACCCTTACTATGTCCAATTAATTATTAAAACGAAATGGGTGACACATAATAAACATATAAATTCATATTTAATCTAACATATTAAATGTTATTTATATTCCCTAATCATTAAACATAAATACTAACCATTCAGAGTAATACGATGCAAAGAATCAAGATAGCACATCCATTGTAAAACTAATAAAAAATCATTAAATATAATATTATATATGATATAATAAAATATTAATCCTAGTTGAATATAAGAATAAAAAATATTATTGAAATATATGAAAGTAATCTTATAAAATCATCATGTAATTCTTGAGAGAATAACTCTTTTACTTTTAAAAGAAGATTTCTTTTGGAACAATATTTCTATAAAACTAGAAGTTAAATAAGATAGATTTTTTCATAATAAAATATTTTATTTTGGAAAAAATATGGTTTCTTAAAACATATTATAGATTTCCCTCAAATATTGGTAAGAATTTGAGAAGCTCCCTTGAATCGAGCTTTTTTATCAGGAAGAATTTGTGAAATATACTTCTAAAACATGTTACTCCCCATCAAATAAACAAGGATTTCGATTTGTATATATATATATAGAACATTAAAATATAATTTAATAGGATTATAAAAGAATAATTAAGAATTTAACTGGTGTAAAGAGTTAAAAAGGAGTTACCCATAAGAAAATTGTGGTTCGGGTAGAAAACCCTTACCTTAGGTCCGAATGTATTCTACACTTGACCATAAAGTCATGGATAATCAAATTGAATCGATTAATTAATTAAATCAAAACCTTATATAAATCTATTTTATTCATTATATTTTATTAATTTCATTTCATTCTTTATTGATAAGTTATAATATTGAATTCCTTTGTTTGGGAGTGATTGTTGCCTTGATTTCATGATCGGTTGGCTTTATTATAAGTATTGGAGTTCATGTCAAATGGGTATAATTATCTATATTTGAAATTTAATGTTATTAATGATCAAAAAAAATTAATAGGTTTTTTTATTATTTTTTCCCCATATATGAGGATATATCATTAGATAACATATTAATGATAATCATTTTGCTTAATTTTAGCTGTTTTTTATCACAATCAACTAGTTTTGTTATATTATTTAATATCATGTATATTCAATGGTTCTGGAACCTTAAATAAGATGTTATACATATTTTATAATATTTTTCAACCATAATAATTGTTTTATGACTATTCTTTAAGGATAAATTAAATAATGAAAGTTTGTTGTCTATAAAGGTCGTAAATCAGCTCCCTCTGAATGATGATTTCCTTTTTTTAAATAAAATAGAGAGATTAAAGATATTGACAATAGATTTTACATTAAAATTATATAATTAAACTATATATATGATACTAGATTTATTATGATAATTTATATAGTGGAGTTTAGAATTGAATAAGAAATAAAAATAAATTGAAATGAAATGAAATGGAAAAGGAAGAGGGTTTACCTCTTGAGTTAACCACCTTGACATCCTCCATAATGATGGGGTGTTGGTCTTTTGGAAAGAAAAAGAGCTACTGGATGCGGTGAGAGACAAAGTAAGAGTATTTTGGAAGAACGTTTACAAGCTTCTAGGATTAGATGAGTGAGGAGAAAAGGGTAGGAGGGTGGTTTTTATATTGAATGATAGGGGTAATTTTTGAATATTTAAATCATTAATTTATTATTTTTTCTCATGACTATGAATAGTTTGATAATTATCATAAAATATATAAAATTAATTAAGGATTGTTTGATATTATGAGATTAAATATTCCATACATCATCTACAACCCAATAAATCTTGTATTTAGCATTTTTTGTAAATTAGTGTGTTTTACTATTCACTAAAAATTCGAGTATTTTAGAAAACTCCCAAAAATTCACCGTACCGATTTTTCAATTTTTAGAATTCAAAAATTGAATCTATTTCATCAAAATAGTATTCTATATACATGAAATTTATTTTTTAAATAAAATCATTATTTACTTGAAAAATTAATATTTTACATTTATAAATGATTTTATAACACTTTCAAAAATATAATAACGACTCGTAAAATTATCCTAAAATATTAAGCGGAAAAATATTGATTTATGAATCCATTTTATAAGAATTAATTTTAGTTTAAATAATTTTATCTATTATAAAATTGTAAATAATTATTTATGACTTATAAAAATACAAACACTTAAATATATTTTTAGAAAATATTTACTTTCTTTTATTATGATATAATTATATCAAACTTTAACTTATGATATGTCGAATTTTTATTTATACTTTCATGGTTGACATTACGATTCCTTAGGATGATTTACTATTCAGAGGGTTCATATTACTATTCCAATGGGAATGTTATTATTTTATTAGTATAGGTTCCTTAACTTCTAGAAATACCTCTTATTTCATTAATTATTTATTTATAAGGATTTTATTATGTTCTCTATATTGTTTTATATGATTCATAATATATAAAAAAAATTAATAGAAATCTTATTGATATAATTCTGGGTCATTACATTCTCCCCTTCATACAAAAATTTCATCCTCGAGATTTATAAAATGTCATATCACAAAATGATTTGGGTAGTTCTTCAACATAAGTTTCTTAGTCTCTCACATTGCCTCTTTAATTTTATGATTTTTCTAAAAAAACCATTACCAATCAATTCATTATATTCCTCAACAACTTTTCATTATTTTCTATAATTCAGATATGCGCTTCACAGTTAGATAATTCAGGTACGAATTGTATTCCTTTAAAATTGAGGACATGCATTGGGTCTAGCATGTGAATACTAAACAAAGAGACATGGAACACATTGTGTACCTTAGAAAGGAAAGGTGGCATTTCCAAAATATAATAAAAAACTCTTATTCACTTCAGAATCTAAAAAGGGCTAATATAACTAGGGATTAGTTTCCCATTCTTCCCAAATCATATAACACCATTCTATGGAGATACCTTCAAGAAAACATTATCTCCCACTTCAAATTCCAAATCCTTCAATTACTAGCACAACTATTTTTATTACTTTGAGATGATTTGATATGAGTTTTAATAGTCTTTAGCTTTTTTATTATTTCCTCTAAAAGATCTGGGCCTACGAGATTCCTTTCACCAACATCACCTCAACATGTTGTTGTATGACATCACTTTCTATACAATGATTCATGTTGTGACATTTGAGTACTAGAATAGAAAATATTATTGTATGAAAAATATACCAAAGGTAAATACTGATCCCACATACCTTGAAAATCAGGTGAGATTGATCTCAACATGTCTTCTAAAGTTTGGATCGTCCTTTGTTTCTTCCCTTCAACTTTTGGGTGATATGGAACATTCAAATGAACCTTAGTATCCAAGGAATTCTATAGACTTTTCCAAAATTTCAATGTAAATCATGGATCATGATCGGATATAATTGAGATAGGTTCTCCATGATGTTTTATAAATTAATAAACATGGATTCGTGCAATGAGATCTAGTAGATAATCTCCCCATATATCAAGGAAATGTGTAAATTTGGTAATTTGATCAACAATTAGCTAGAGATCATCATTATTCCTTGGAGTGTTTTGCAATACAGTGATAAAATCCACGGTGATTCTCTCCCATTTCTATTTTGAAATAGAAATAGGTGGTTAGAATCCTCTAGGATGTTGTCTTTTAGCCTTGACATGTTGATAGACTAAATATCTTGATTCATAGATAGCAATTTCCTATTTCACATTATCCCAAAAAATTGATTCTTCAGATATCCATACATATTAGTGCTACCAGGGTGTATAGAGAAATTAGAGCTATGGGTATCATCCAATAACTCACTTTTTAGCTGAGGGATAGAGGGAACACATAATATCCACCAAAATTTCATAATTCTATCCTCAAACACAAATCCTGTAGACTTTTCATCATTTACAAAATTAATTTTCCTTACATGATTATCATTATCAGAATGATAACTCTTAATCATTTCTAAAAATATAGTTTGGAAACCATTTGAAAATGTATTTATGCTTCCCCTATCTTCATAAATTCTATATCCATCCTTAGTAGATCTATATAAACATGATCCATATCAATCCAAATTTTTTCATACACCTATGATCATTCTGGATCAATGAATCTTCTACCTTATTTTCCTTACATGGATGGTAGTGTATTGAACAATCATAATCCTTGAGTAGCTCGAGCCATCTCCTTTGTCATCTATTTAGTTCTTTCTATGAGAAGATATATTTAAAACTCTTGTGATATGTATATATCACATAAATTTCACCATAGAGATACTGTCTCCATATCTTTAGATAAAATATTTCTGGTGACAACTCAATATCATGAGTTGGATAGTTTTGTTCCTGAATTTTTAACTGCCATGATGCATATGCAATAACTCTCTCATTCTTTACAAGGACACAAACATGTCCTTTCTTTGATGCATTTCTATATATCACAAATCCACCATTTCCCAATGGTAGAGTCAATATTAGAGCATTCGCTGACCTCTTCTTTGATTCTTCAATTCATTATTCACATTCTTTTGTCCATACAAACATATCCCCCTTTAAAGTAAGATTGTTTAATAGGATAGATAATTAGGAAAAGTTCTGAATGAAATTTTGATAATAACATAATAAAATAATAAAACAATATACCTAGATTAAGTTAGATGGTGTATTCTATTTAGGAACTACCATTTTCTTTCATATGATCAACTATGATTCCATATTTAGAGACAATATGTCCAAGAAAAAAAACGTTTTGAAGCCAAAATTCACACTTGCTAGACATCCCATATAACTCATTTCTTCGAAGAGTCCTCAGAATAATGTGCAAGTGATCCCCATGATCTTAGAAGCTTTTAGAGTGCACCGGGATATCATCAATAAATACCACAATAAATTCATTAATATATTCCTTCAAAATCTATTCATTAGATCCATGAAAATAGTGGGTGCATTAGTCAGTCCGAAAGGCATTACTGTAAACTCATAATGCCCATACCTAGATTGAAATTTTTCCATTTGTATATCTCCCTTCCTCACATGAAACTATTGATATCTAGATCAATGTTCCATCTTCAAAATCTATTGGGATACATACAGTTGATCAAATAAATCATCAATGTGTTGTAGATGATACTTGTTCATTATTATAATACCATTGATCTCTCATTAGTCAACGAAGAACCTCATTGATCCATCTTTCGTCTTAACGAAATGAATATGATCTCTCCATAGAGAAACACTAAGGCATATAAACCCCTTACAACTCAACTCCTCGTGTTTTTTCTTCACTTCCACTAATTCCACTATTTCCATTCGATAACGAGACTTTTACATATTCCTTGCACTAGAAATTAAATCAATAGAAAACTCAATTTCCTCCTCCGAAGAATGTCTAGGTAAATCTTCTAGAAATACATCATTGTATTCTTTTATAGTAGATACATCCTCAATTTGAATATATATTTACTCATCCAAAGATATTATGTTCTCTTCCTCCCCATAAATTGAATTCAATAGTGTTATTGGGTGTTGATCTTGATAAGAATTAGATGTCAAGGTTTATGCTCTAAATATAAGGGAGTCTATATCATTCTCAAAAAAATTAAAATCCTTCTTCTTGAAATATATTTTTACATCATAATTTTAAATCCAATTTATAACGAGTATTATTTAAAAATCAAACATGGTTATGATAATTTGGTCAGTAACTAAAGCACATTTATGTTTCATAAATGGGACTGATCGACACATCCTTATTGAAAAGATACATAACTATTGAGTTTTTACTGGTAACTCTATTATTAAATAAAATTTAAATAGTCTAATTTTCATGAAAAAATACAACAATTTAAAATAACGTGATGATCAAGAATAAAATAAAGCATTACCTAATTTTTAGGAAATGATTAAGGTACTTGAAACACATCATTAAGAACTTATACCTCAACAGCTATCATCGCATAATCTTGTTCTTGATCCCTTATCCTTCTATGGGGGATTTATCCCAGTAGTCCAGGACATTCAGATGAATAATGTCCCATATATTTACAATTATATCATTGAACATTGGTAGATTATTTCTTTCTTTTTCAATCATGGTATTAGTGACCTTTTACTCCACACTTATTACACACTCCAACTCCATTCAAGAAAATACTATGGTGTTTTTTCCCATAATTATTTCATAGTGGAAAGTCAATCCTTCCCTTCTTCCATATTTCATTATTTTCATTACCAGAGTTTTCAGCAGCCCTCTTCTACTCTTACATTCCTTTAATGTCATAATACATAGAGAATGTCATTTCTGTCTTGATAGCACTTGAGACCCTGTCTTTATATGATGATAAATTTTAACAAACTAGTTCCCATTTGAGGAATGGATTTAAAACATAAAACAATTCATCAATATTTCTCCTTGGTTTACATATTTATTTTGAAACATTCCTTGTTAACCTAGTCATGTTATCTTCATACTTTGCAACATTCTCATCCCCTTTTTTCCAAAGACTCAAAAACTACATTTCCATATTCACTCGTTATTCTGTGGGAAAATAATTTTCTAAGAAAAGATCATTAAATTCACTTAATTCAATGTTTGATATTTTTTCTCCTTCATGATTTGAATCAATGACCACAATTGATCTGCATCTCCCTAATGATGATAAATTTCCATAACAAACTCCTCTATTTCATTACATCCCAAAGTGAGAAATTTATTCTCTAATGAACTTATCCATTTCTCCTATACAAATGGGTATGTATTCCCATTAAATGATGGAGTTTGTTTTCTTATATAAGAGGTCTAATATTTATCTTCCATGTTGTGGAACATGATTCTCCATACAAGTAAGTTTATTTTTCATAACCTGAATCATTTATCCCAGTATAATTATAAGTTGCTCAGCACCTGTCGCAGATTCATAACCAATATCATTATCTTGCATCAGAGGGAAATCAATATATGGGATATGCGTTTTCATGAAGTTTCCATTCCATCCACTAGGTTCAATTTCTAAATAAGGGCATGAAATAAATTAGTTTATAAATCATAATGTATAATGTCGAACTGGAAAAATACTTAGCATACATTGAAATTTTATTCATGTCTAGTCTCATAATAATAAGAATGGTTTCTTTAGGGACATATTTATAATTAAGTCCTTATTAATGGTTTGGAAATAAAACTTGATTTATCCTAATAATATCCCCTGAGACTATCAAACCAAGTGCACTATATGTCTCATTGTCATGTACAAGGTTACCTCCTGTCAATCCTAGAACACCTTGTTAGAGTTATTACTCCTAGGTACATCAGTACCAGAACCAAGTCCATTTGTAGTATCCTGACAGGGATATATTTTCTAGAACGATCCACATAATCTATACCTTACACGAATTCTTGGATGTTCTTGTATTCTTATCCTCAAAGTATATCTTATGGTATTTCACTTAATATATATTTTCTAAATCTAGTTTCCATGTTTTCAACTAAACTTCCTCTCATACCAACTGTAAACACCCAGACCCCAGTTTCCAAAAGCTGGTACCTCACTTAAATAAATTTGTATGATTATAATGAATTCATATTCCTAAGGACTGAAAATTTTAGTATCTTTCTAAAATAATATACATATAGAAGTTAAAAATTTCATCTTGAATCGAATCAAAATATGTAAATTCTATTATAAACATCCATAACTCCTAGATTATACCTATAATTAAATCATAATATACTTATTCGCATCCTAGGGGAAAATAAAACATAAGAAATAAGTGATCTCATAGTGTTATTAAGGGTATGTAATACAATGGAATCATAAGTAATAAGGCATGTTAAAAAAATAAATGTACACATTCTATTAGCAGTAAAATTGAGAATAATATGGTAGGAATAAAATATGAATAAATAATGCCATAATAAAACAGAACCATTGATATTATACTTGTAAAATAATCACAAGGACTATAAATTACATGTTTCATAATGAGGGAATGCATAATGAAGGACATCATAACCATACATTCAAGGTCTCATGCCAAGACCATACATAAACGGGTAAAAAACTCACACTAGTTTGTCTCATGAGACTTATCGATGCAGCAAGGTGATATAAAGTGCCCCACCTAAAACCAAATAAGCCCAATTCCTTCTTTAATGTAAATGGGTGAAACATAATCAACATATACATTCATATTTAAACTAACATATGAAATGTAAATAACTTTCCCCAATGAGTAAACATAAATACAAACCATTCAGAGTAATATGGGGAATGATATCAAGATAGCACATCCACAATCAAACTAAAAATAAACTATTAAAAAATACGGTTGATGATATCCTAAAATATTAATCCCAATTCAACATAATAATAAATAAGAGTGTTGAAATAGATTAAAATACTCTTATAAAATCATTGTGTAATTCTTGATAGAAATTCTCTTTTACTTTGAAAAGTGCAGTTACTATGGGAAAAGGATTTGTATAAATCCAGAAATACGGTAATGTAGTTTTTTTCATAATAAAATGAGTTATTTAAGAAAAATAATGGTGTCTGAAAAGATATTATAGAGTGGCCTTGAAAATAGGTTAGAATTTGACAAGTTCCCTTGAATCAGGCTTTTTTATTGGGAATAATTTGAGAAAAAACCTTTTAAACATGTAACTACCCATCAAAAAAAGAAGGATTCAAATTAGTAAAAATATATACAAAAATAAAACATAATTTAAGGGCTTTATATAAGAATAATTAATAATTTTAGTGATGTAAAGAGAGAAAAAGAGTAACCTGAATGAAAATGGAGGTTCTGGGAGAATACCCTTACCTTATGTCCGAATGTATTCTGTACTTGACCTCAATGTCATGAATAATCAAATTAAATACATTAATTAATTAACTAAGAACCTTATATACATATATTTTATTCATTATGGTTTTATTAATTTCATTATGTCATTATTGATAAGTTATAAGATTAAATTTCATCATTTCAGAGCGTTTTTTTCCTTGATTTCATGATTTGTTCACTTTGTTATAAGTAATCGAGTTTGCGTCAAATGGATATAATTCTCCAGAATTGTAATATAGCGTTATTAATGAATAAATAGAAGTTTAATTTCTGTTAATTATTTTTTTCCATATATGAGGATAAATCATTAAATAACATATTAATGCCAATCGTTTAGCAAAATTTTAGCTGTTTTTTATCACAATAAACTAGTTTTGTTCTATTATTTAATGTCATGTATATAAAATGGGTCCAGAACCTTAAATTAGATATAATTCATATTTTATAATAATAAAAAATGTTTCATGACTAGCCTTGAAGGATAAATTAAGTAATTAATGTTCGTCATCCACGCAGGTTGTAAACTAGCACCTTCTAGATGATGATTTCGTTTTTTAAATAAAATAGAGAGAGTAAGAAGATAGATAATGGATGATAAATTAACATGATACCCTTATAGTATATAGATGATACTGGATTTATTATTATAATTTGGATAGAGGAGGTGAGAATATAATAATAAAAGATAATAAATTGAAATGAAATTAAATGAAAAAGGAAGAGGGTTGACCTCTTGAATTAACCTCTGTGAGAACCTCCCAAAAGAAATAGGTTTTAATCTTTTTTCAAGATTAAGAGCTATTAGATTTGGGTATAGACTAGGGAATATTATTTGGGCATAAATTTTAAAATCTTCAATTATTAAATGAGTGAGGAGAAGAGGGGTGAGGGTGGATTTTTTAGTGGAAAAGAGGGGAAATTTTTGAATATTTTACACCTTAGTTTATTATTATGGTTCAAGACTATTAATAGTTTGAGATTTATTATCAAATATATTAACAGAATATAGGATAGTATGATATTATGGCATTAAATCATCCATACATCTTCTATGAATCAATAAATCATGTATTTAGCATTTATCATAAATTATCATATTTTACTATTCACTAAAAATTCATGTATTTTAGAAAAATATCAAAACATCACCATAACCATTTTTTAATGTGTACAATTAAAAAATGGACTCCATTTTATCAAAATACAATTTTAAATTTGTAAATATATTTTTTGAAATAAAAATCTTTATTTACCTTAAAAATAAGATTTTAAACTTAAAACAGATTTTATAACACTTTAAAAAATTAATTATCGTTTCATTAAATTATCTTCAAATCATAAGAAAATGGGATATTAATTTATGAATAAATTTTATTAAAATTAAATTTCTTTTACATAATTTTATTAATTAAAAATTGTAATTAAATATTTATGACTTATTAAAATACGGACACTTAAATATATTTTTTTAAAATATTCCCATACTTTTATTATGATATAATTATATCATAATTTCACTAATGAGATGGCTAAATTTTTATTTATAAATTCATTGTTGAGGTACTATTCATTATGTCAATTTACAATTCATAAGAATCATATTACTATTTCTAAGTGCAGGTTACTGTTTCATTAGTATAGTTTCCTTAACGTCTAGAAATACCTCCTAATTCATTAATTATTCATTTATAATGATTGTATTGTGTTCTATATTTTGTTTTATATGAATCATGCTATATAAAATTAAAAAGGAAGGAAAATATTATTGATAGAATTCTCAGCTGTTACATAAAATCCCACTCACTTTTATATTTTCTTATCCCATTTTTCTTTTTCTCCCACTTTTCTTTTTCTCTAAATTTTATTTTTCTCTCACCCATTTTTGAATAACAAGACTTTGGATTAATTTAATAAAGATAAGTAAAAACATTTTACAAAGTAAAAATTTGTTACTTTCTATCCCCCTTTATCAACACAATCCAAATAAAGGTGGGGGAACATACTTATGTGGTTTAAGAATTAATTAGAGGAGCCTAAATGTGATGTTTTAGCCCCACTTCCACAATACTTTCTTCCAACATTGATTTTGTAAAGATATCATTAATCTGATACTCTTTTGAAATGTATTCTAGTAAAACAACTTTAGTAGTAGCTTTAACATTTATATTGTAAAAATTTAGATTAATTTGTTTTGATCTTGAAGGTTGAACAAGATTCTTAGAAAGATCAATTGCACTCTTATTATTACAAAGTATCTTTAATAGTTTAAAAACATTTACTTAAAAAAATTTCATCTAAACTTTCATCCAAAAAATTTGAGTATAATATTTATTAGCTAAAACATAATCAGATTCAGTAGCTCTCAATTTTACTGAATTTTTTTTCATATTATTCTTACTCACACAATATTCCCCTAAGAAAAATGTTCCTCCATATGTTGATGTAACCATGAAACATTATCACACTATTTTTCTGTATAACAACCCATGTAAATTTTTTCCTTTTAAATATATCAGAATACACTTTTATACCAACATATGTGATTCTTTCAGATTACATTGATACCTGGAACACAAATTTACAACATAAACAATACCGGGCATTTCAGCTATAAGGTTAAGAAGAAATCCTATCAGCTTCCAAAAATCTTTCTGATTCACACATTTTCCAAATTCATCTTTACTCAACTATATGGTCACTGAAATATATGTTGAAACGTATTTATATTATACCATCCAATACGTCATTAACAATTCCATGGAACACATTTCTTAATATAATAAAATGTATTTTTCCTTTTATTAAACTTGTTATCCATGGATGAAAGTTAATTCTCCTAACATAAACATTTCAAAATACTTCTTCACTTCCTTAGAAAATGTTTACGAACATATTCTCTGCCCCTATAAAAAGTTATATCATCCATAATGATAATTAAAATTAGATCTCATGAGTCCACATCTTTCACATATAAGTTTCTATCAACTTTTCCTTTTCAAAAGTTCAACATTATCAAAAAAAAATTCCAGTTTGGAATACCAAGAATGCAGGGCCTGTTTTGGACTACTAGAATATTTCTTCAATTTGGAAACATTGTTTTCATCCTCATAACTTTGAAAGCAACAAGGTTATTAAATGTAAACATCTTCCACAATATCACCATTTTAGAAAGATGACTTTACATCTATCTGATAATCTTTGTAATTCCAATGTGTGATTATTGAAAGAAACATTGTAATAGTTATTGGTCAGGAAAATAGGGAAAAAGTTTCTTTAATACCCACACCATCTACCTTTACATAGACTTTACAAATAAGAATTTCAATGATTCTAGAAAATTCTCCGTATACATTTAACTTATTTCTGTAAACAAACTTGGTTATGATAACATTTTTATTTTCTGTCCATGAAACAAGTTCTCATGTTTCATTCTTCTTAATTTGATCCATCTCTTCATTCATAAAATCCACCAATTCTTTGCATTAGATAGCTTCTAAAACATATTATGGTTCATATTTTGAAATAAGTGAAGTATGATTATGAAATATCAAATTCTCTCTTCTCTAGACTACAACATTATATTTCCCAATAATGTTTTTATATTCAACATGTTTTTATAAGATATAAAATTTCAATTTTTCTTTCCCAGATGATATTTCATCATCATAATATTCCCCTAAATCATGATAAAGAATTTATTGAAATACGTTCACTGTTGTTGGAATTCTCCAGTTTATACTCCTCAAAATTCTCAATAGCATTTATTAATGAACATTGATTTTCAATTACCTTCACATCATAAGGGTCCACCAATTTTTTTTAAATTTTCATTCGAAAATTTGTAACTTCTTCTATTTGGTGAGTAACCCATGATATTTCCCTCCTCATCTTTCTCGTCAAAATTATCTAAATCTATATTTTTTATTTTAAGAAAATATGGATTCCAAAAACATTAAATTATTTCAATAATGGTTTTTTATACTAAATTTTATAAGGATTCGTGATAGTTTCTAGTCTCAAGAAGAATCTATTTTGAACATGTACAACAGTACTAATAACTTCTATCCAATAGAATTTTGAATGTTTGTATTATTCAAACATACTTTTTCCCATTTCCACCAAACTTATATTTTTTTCTATATGTATCCATTTTGTTTTGAAGTATAGGGAAAACTATACTGATGTTTAAAACCATGCTTTTCCAAATGAGTTTCAAAGGTATTTTTTATGAATTCGATACCATTATATGTTATCCACTATTATTTGGAAACCCCATTTCTTTCTCAACATCCTTTCTGATGATTTTGAACATTTTAATATCCTATGACTTGTGATTCATAGACAATATGGTTTTCATCTTATTAAAATCATCAAAAAATTTAATAAATTATTAATCTAATTTTGTTGATGGATATATTATCAACCCTCATAAATCAATGAGAATAAGTTGAAGTAGTCTGGTATATTTAATTTCAATTATATTATGACTTTTGTTAGTTATCATTCTTTTTTGGAAAGTAATACAAACTTCTTCATTTCTTCTTTTCAATTCTATAAAATTATAAATTTCATCAACATTAGAATGTTTATTCATGTTTTTATGCCAAATATGGAAAAGTATTCTGTGAAAACTTTTTTTTCATCTTCAACACATAAGTAACATGGGTTGTTTAATTCTACTATTTGAATGATATTCCCACTAGTTTTTTCTATTTTTATAATAAATTTTCCATCTTTCACACTTTTGATGATATAATTTATTTTCTAAAAAAAAACTTGTTTTTTATCATCACAAAGCTGACTTATACTCTGTATGTTATGTTTTATCCCATCAATAAATAAAACATCAATAAATTTCAACTTTTTGGTTTCATCATCAACCATTTACATTCCTCTCATTTTTAAGGAACTATCATAAAAAAAGGTAATGGATCACCCATCATGACGTTCAACATGTTTCATAATTTTTATATCACCTATTATATTTGATGAACATCCACTATCATGTATACATGGTTCATTCTTTTTAATAACATTAAATATTGTCTTAATAATCTTAACTCTATAATCAACATTATTCTTTTCATATTTCTTTTCATTTATATCATAAGAAACTTTTTCTTGAAGGAGTGTCATACATATTTCGACATAATGAAGAACCTAATTAAATCATCCAAAAAACTTCTTCAAAACATTCAAATTAATTTTTTATTGGAATGTTTCTAACATCTTGAGAATTCATCTTTTTTACCTTCTATAAGTTAGGAAAGTTATTCATTATACTTTTACTATTTCTTCAAATTTACTCAAATGTTACTCCAGGTCAAGATATGATGCAAAAAAAATTATAATATCTACGCCCATAGATTCCAAAACACCAACAATAGCCACAAAATCTAGATTTTCATTTCAAGAAAGATCTTTATCAATAGAAACTTTGTTCAGGTTGGTAACTTCTTTCTGCACTAATATACACAGGGTGTTGAATATCATTTCTTTTGAGTAATTTATCTAATTATTTAGTTTTGATAGGTTTAGAACTTAATATTTCCACCCAATCATTCCTAATACCTTTTACAGAACATTAAATATTAAATGAATAATATGAAACATTTTTTGGTAAGAGAATAATTCACCTGATTCTCATATTGAGCTTTCTCAGCAACATTATGAGTCTCAACTTTTACATCCAATAACTTTTTGGATATTTTCATTCATCTTACCCAAGGCACTTAAAGAATAAAGAATTTTTTATTGAAACTTGTTAACCTCTTCTTCATTAGATTCCATCTTATTATTATTATCTTAAATCATATTTCCTTGTTCAGTAATTCTATGTTTGTAACTTGAAATCTCTTAAATATATTCATACGTTTTCATGATGACATCTTTTCATTCATAAGAAACATCACCAAAATCATTCTTAATTAATCTTATTTATTTATTGAGTTTTTATTCAATACATGAAACACATTATTGTACTAATATGATACTCTCTATAAGATTATTCACTCCCTTCTTCACTCTCTAAGGAATATTTTTTCTCAACTTTTGAAATGACTGTTCGGAATTTTTTTGACCTTTCATCATAAAAAGAATTTTTTTAGTTGAATCCAATTCTAATTTATTACTCAATATACTTATTTTGTTTCTCTTCCACTATATATTGGATTATTTTTATTCTTTATCATTTTTTTCCACTTCTACCATCAAGGTTTTCCATCAAAATCATCTTGATATTCTCCAAGAATCTTCCTGGGAAAATTCATAGAATTTTTTTTTGATTCCACCACACTTAAAAATTTTGAGATGAATTTTACCTCCATAAATTACCATTACTCTTAATTTTTTCATGTATTTAAGATACATGACTTATTGCATTCAAATCATCAACATTTTTATCATTGGATTCACAAGGATCAACATTTTCAACATCATGAATTTTCAACTTTATCATAGTTTCAAAATCCATTTCTTCCTCCATATTATTTTTAAACATTAGAGTTGTACTAATTTCATAATAAACAAGAAATTTATGAAATTAATCATGATATAAATCATCCTTATCTTCTAAATAAGTAATTTTATAATTAAAATTGTCTGGAAATTTTCTCAAAAAATTGTAAGATATTAGAAGACATATATAAATACTCTGATGTTGCAAACAATTTCATTTACTCTAAAAATGTATTCATCAATGGTTTATTCATCTCTCATTATGATTTCATTATACTTATTATTCCAGATTTATAGCTTTTCTTCCATAACATCTATATTCCCTTCAAAAACACTTTCAATCTTGTCCCATATAATTTTTGATGTATTAAGACGCATCACCTTCTGATAAAAATTCTCTAATAATGACATAAGAAATGCATTTCATTACATTCAATAAACTTAAATATTTCTATTATCATTAAACCCCATAGGATAATATTTCTCTTTTGCTGGAAAACAAATAGTACCAATATCAGCAACTTCTTGCCTAAGATATAGGAGATAAAAAATCAGCCTATTTTCCATACATAATAATTATTTCCATAAAATATTGAATTTTGTCTACTATTGAAAGAATTGATATTATATATAATAAGTATTCTATAAGGTAACCTTTACTCTAATAAAAATTCAAGTTTCAATGTATTGAATAAAAATATAGTGGGGGTTGAATTAGTGGTTCACTTTTTTTATGTTTCAAAACTTTAAAAACCCTAACCCCTCCAACCTGTTATGATTTATTTCTTTATCATGTTTTACTAAATACTCGATAATGAAATATTATGAATGGAAGTAAAGAACACAATATTTACAACATTCTTCCTTGGTGTGAGAATGTACACCCTTGCCATAGCCACTCCTGTGGGTCAATAGAAATCAATTCTTATGAAGAAGTGAATATAAATAATTCCAACTCTTATTAGACACCTTCTATCTCCTGATGAGAAATACTATAGTGACCCCCATCAGTTTATAATGTTTATATATAAAAAAATATCCAAACAAAAGAATATATAATTTTTTAAAACTAATCCATAATTGCTCAGTATGAATCCTCATTTTTATTTTGCTAGATCCAATTTTCTCAATTCGATGAGTTTGGATCTGATTCTATCTATATGATGAGTATGGATATGATTCTCTCACTATGATAAGTCTGGATACAATTCTCACAATATCATGTACTAAATATGATTATCCCATTATCAATCTGAAAAAATAAAACTATACTCAAATTCTAATTGTGATCTTTCTCATTCCATTTGACTCAATATGATATTCTCATTATAATCTCGCACTATTTGGTAAAAAAAAATTCATCTATATGATCCTCCTTATGAGATCTTTGGTTGGTAATGACATTCATGTGATTTCTTCAACACTCTTCCTTTTGATCTTGTGTGAATGTTCCCAATGAACAAATCATATGAGTAAGTATTTATAGGTGACTCAAAAAAGAAAGAGTAGTAAACATGAAACATTCATAATTTCCTCATATTTCAAAAACTCCACATATATCTTGAAACTTTACATCACTTAGAAACCAAAAATTTTAATATATGACCAACATAGGGTCCTTTCCTTAACACATGAAATAGGAGAGATAAAGGCACAAAGAAAATAATCAGACATATATATTTTAGGTGGTTTGGGGAGAAGAAATACCATAGTCCAATACACCGACACAAAACACCGAGAGAATAATTGTTTTCACTAGATTAATCCATTTTTGAGGATCTCTAGTCCTTTTTTCTTGGGACTGCCAGACAGAGTCCAAGAAGCTGGTACTTGTTACAGTAGTACAATATCTTTTAACCGATATCTAGTAAGGATTTACAAACAATAGACTAGAAGGTTTTTTACTAGGAAGCTTCAGTAATGAGTGATATAATAAACTACGTGTTTTCATATATAGAATTGTAAAATGTTTCTGAAAAAGGAATAAATATCCATGAGAGATTATAGTAATAAATAATAACTTGAGAAGAATCTTCTTTAAACGATAAAAAATGGTATTAAGATTCCATAACTTTTTATTAGAAAGCTTATTATCCTTCTAATGTAGACAAGAGAAGCCCATTAGAGCTTCTAGAGAGAGATTTATTATTATTATTTTGAGTTGTGAATACACATTTATTTTTATCAATATATTTATTTTCCCATTAATGATCTAATAAAAATACATATAGAAACTTATCATATAAATATACAGTGACACATATTTTAAATCTGTAGTGCATGATTTAAAAACACACATCCTTTTATTGAAAATACCTCAGAAATAGTGAATACAAATAAATTATCCTTCTACTTGTTTCATCATCATAATTTATTTATTTATGATGGAGAGAGAAGGTAGATGTAGAATGAGATGAATCTTATACTTGTTTCCATTATTGATAATATCTTTTTATTATAATCATTTTTACCATAAAGAGGTAATCCACCATTTAATGATTTCAAGGTAGCATTAAAGGTCCACTCAAGTGATTCAATGGTAATAAATACAAATTGAACATAACATAGATGATTTAATATTATCATGTAGTTGAATTATACATTTGAATTCATCTATCCGATTTGATCTATGTGACTGAATTATATACATAGCCAAATTCACCTAACCCTTCTTCAAGAAGCTGATTTTCCACACGATCCACTTTTTAAATGTTTCCAAAATTGCTTCATGTAACTAAACTTATTGACACATCCTTTTACATATGTACCCTAACTCACATAGCTGATTGGAACCACATAGCTGACTTCAACTCATATATAATTCATTTAGCCAAATACTCCATGTAAATGATTCACATAATTGATTGATCTATGAAGATGAAATTTAGTAGTTTATTTATTGACAAAGATTATTTCCACATATTCATTTCAATGATATAGTAGATTTATTTAGGTGAATCCTTCACGTAGGTGATTTACGTAGGCTAATGCTCATATAGAAAATCTTTCCAGACATATAAACATTTTAGTAAAATCATATAAAATTATATATATGAGACTTTTAATAGCTGATAAACGTAAAATTGAGAAAAATCTTAATGAACATACATTAGAAAAAAATAATTAGTAATGTATGGGTATTTAAGATCATGAAATCCTAATGTACATGAGATATTTTGGGACAAAATTATTTGTCTACAATTTTATATAGAGTGGGTTTATTATGAATATGTTATTTTTGAATTTAAACCAAACTCTACACAATACTTTTTACATTTTTTTAAGTCATAGAGAATAAATAAAAATTTCATGAAGAAGGGAGTGATTGTATAATGGTTCTCAATCTAATTAAAATTGGGAGGAGACCCACTAAATATCATATTTAATAGTTTCAACCACATTATGAAATAAACTTGTTATGTCTCAGTGCTTCTATTTGATGGGTGATGCCCAAACCATGTTTAAGGATATCATATTGTGACAAGATAAACTATACTTATATAGAAAGATCCTCAAAAATCCTGACATAGTTAAGGTTTTTTTATAGTGTGAAAAAATGTAAAGTGTTATGATATTTTTATCCAATAATTAATCATTCAATTAGAGAAATAAATTTAATGGGAAAGGAAGATCAAGTTTCAAGAATGAATTAAAGAGAATAATTAGGGGAAATAGAACCTAAGAATAATTTTAAGACTATAATTTTGTAAATAAAATGAATCTATAGGAAATTTTTCAAGGCTAATAGGGATTTAAGAAGATATAAGTTTCAAAAAAAGGTTCGATATTATCACACATCAGGAGAAAATTCAAATCAAAACCTCAGATTGATCATGTATATAGCATCAAGAAGGAATGGAATATGTAACATGTTTATCCATGCACAACTAAAAACCGTTCGTAGCTGTGAGTAGTTGATATTGTGGACTGTTTTTATGATCCTTAATTTACTAGATATCCTATTTGAATTTCATTATAATTATTATTCATGAATGAAACAATTTTTTATTATGGATTAATTATTTCTGTTTTCAATTGTGAATTTTTGTTGAATCTATGAATATAAAATAATTGAGCTTTTTCTTTAAATTTATTAATCAACGAATTTTTTAGAATAATGATTAATTTTATTAGGATTAATATTTTATAGGACGTCTAATATTAAATAACTTCAATAATAGAAATAATACTCAAACTAAGGTTTTGACATGATTTTGAGGAAGAATTAAGTATAAATTCTAAGTCCTTAGAACATTGAGTAATTTAATTACGAGTAACATATTGATAATGAAGAAGGGTGTTCTCATGTTTCAAACTGGTTCACAACCATTATCATTAATATATTCATAATGTAATTTTATTTGATCTATTTTTAATTCTAGTATTCAACCACTTTTCTTATTTAACATTATTTCTTTTATTTTCGTAAACATCACAAAAATTACCTACCTAAATTTAAAATTATAAACCAAAGAAATGACTCTTTAAACATAGATGAAACATACATGATATACAACCTTGTGGATTTCTATACTAAATTCATTGTGGATAAATTTGGAACATATATTTTTTTCACATGTGAAATAGAATTGACTAAAACTAGTTAAACTAAACAAACGTAGACTATTAAAATTTGGTTTTAGTAAAAAAATCAAGTACAATTAATTGTTGAATACTATATAATTTTGTTTTTTTGTTCAATTTAGTTTCATTAGGTGTAATAATTATTAAAATTTATTAAATGAAAAAATTTTTAATAAAGTATATAATTTTTTTGAAACTAGTAGTGATTATTAATTTCCATTGATTGAACTTGAAAATAATATAAATCCATATTAATTTTTCTCTATTAAAAAAATATATTGATAATAAATTTTGATGAAAATAATATATCATGTTATATTAAAAAAAATATAATCTCATGTCTATTTTGGTTAAATTATTTTAAATTTTTATACGTTAAAAAATAATATAATATATTCGTTTTTATTAAAATATACGTGGATTTTTCTATATAAACATGAATTATTTAAATAATTTTTATATTTAATAATTGATTTTTCTATGTTTGTTGATTTATTTTTATTTTATGATCAATTTTTTATAATATTTATCATTATTGTCCTTATTTAACTTTTTTATACATATGGTATAAGAATTTTTTTAATATAATTTATTAACATAGCGACTTAGCATAAAATTAGGGTTCAACCGATAAAAATTTACATTACAAATTAAAACCCACAAAAACATATATAAATGAATTTTTTCTTTTCAATATGGTTTTGGTTGATCAATTGTATTTATTTTTATTTATTTTTATAAATCATGGTATTTTTCAAATTTATAAATTATTTAAAATTTAAATATATTTATTAGCGTTTTCCCTTTTAATTTATTCGTTTTACCAAAAATAAATAAAAAATATTAATTTAAATTTATTTGAAAGTAAAATATTATATAGGATTATTTTTTTAACAATGTCTAGTTATTCTAATTTCTATTAATTTACTACTCAGTTAAATAAAATATTTTAGAGTTTTATTGTTTATTATTTGATCATTTAATTATTATATATATATTTTATATTATTAATTATCTATGTATATGATTTTTACATGATGGTGTTTTTTAAAAATTTTAAATTAAATTTAAAAAAGTTTTTTTAGATTTTTATCTTTTTTGAAAATTAAGGTTTTCTTGAATTTTGAATTATTTTAAATGTAAATAATCTTTTTTTATTTTTTATTTTTATTATCATTTTATTTAAATTGATGTTTTTATTAATTTAATTATTTTAATGTAAAATAAATTTTTTATTTTTTTATTTTTTGTATTAAGAGAAGTCTTGATATATGGGTTAGAAGAACAACTCAAACACCTCCAACATAATAAAATATTAAAAACAAAAGTTTATAGGTTAAAGCATGAGGTGCAACATGTTTTCACCAACATGAGATACACTGAAAAAAGACCATGAAATACCTAAGGCATGTTCAATGGATGCTCTAGGAATTTACTTGTGAAAACAAATGGAGGACTTAATATACCTTATAAACATTGGGTGCAGCCAATCCATAAAACCTATAAAACCCTTCTAATCAAGGATCACCAATTCTCCAATCATTATAAGAGTAGTTTTTGATAAAGGGTATAATCCATATAACAATGACTCTATAAATATGAATAAGTAAATTGACCATGATATGGGACTTCATTACCTTTAGATCCTCTAAATCATCAGTGGGTTGATTATGTACTCTCACTTAAGGACAACTACACTTCAGTTTAAAAGCCTCTACCTGAAAAATATATATTACACCACAAAAATAATCATCCTTCAAAAATCATGATCATATAATAGGTAAACCCCCAAAAATAGTGTAAATCCATCCAAATTTTTGATCCCACGCAACACCAAGTCATCGAACAAAAAATATTGTTATCAAAATTCATCACATGTATCTGTTCAAAACTACAGTAGAATCCTTAATTATTTCATTCCATAACATCCATAATTGAACTACATTGTTCTTATAACTTCTTATATTAGGGGAAATCATTGGTTGATATCAAAAAATAACTACACCAATAAGTGCCACAAAAAACATATCACATATCACAAATCTCAGTTTTCATCTATAGGAATTTATAATAAGAGTTAGACAGGTCATTAACTAACACTAAGGGAAGTTTCCTCCTCTTAAAAATTCTCCCTAGACAAAATATCAACTCTTGAAGAGAAGGGAAACCAAAAATAACATAATTTTCAAGATAATAATAATAAACATTTGTCATTTACATCCATTCATGATTTAACAAAACCACAATCAAATCAGGTTCATTGGATTTGTGAAATCACGAATATTCATATAAAAAAACATGGGAAATAAACAATACCTGATTCTCCAATAAAATTATAAACATGGTCCATAACCCATAATTATTTCCCAATGAACAAGAACTCAAAGAGAATTAATAGTTTTATGATCAAGGATTAAGAGAAAAAAAACCTAGAAATCAAAAATTCTTTTAATATTCTTAGGAAAATAGAAAATCAAATCTATGGAAGTCAAATCCAAGTAGAAAGAATATAAATTCAATTATAGCCTTGTTCTTTCCCGAAAATTAATATCTAGAAATTCATCCTCTAACTTAGTGAACATTATTTATCTAATTTAAAGATAATATTCTATCATGGGTTCTCTATCCTTGTTTTTTTCACATAATTACTTCTTGTTCATCCAGTAAAGTATTTATCCCCCCCAAGTCATATAAAACATGATATTCATTTCTCCCCTCGGGGTCAACATCTTCATCATCATCACCACTAGAAGTAGTATATAAGTCCAACTCGGCTATAAATAGTTTATTAATACATTCAAATTCCATCAAGTAGTTGATAGTATTACTATCATCATTATTTTTTCTCCTGAGTATGGGAGGGTATATTTGATTCCTTTAGGAATATTCCTTAGGATTTGGTGATGATATTTCTTTGTAATTTGGAAGAGTTAACTTGCTTTTATGTTTTTTATATGTGGAGTGATGAATCTGTCTGAGGCAATTGATTGTTTCTTATCTTTTATTATGATTCCATTATGAAAGGATTCCTCAAACTATTGGTATTTATCTAGAAGTGCATCATGGTAATCATCAACAAGTTCTCCAAAGTCCTTATCCAGCTCAAAATAATTATTAAATAATTTATCGCACATTTTTATTTCATTTTTATGTGAAATAGTTATTTAATTATATATATATATATATAAATTTTGTTATAATTTTTGTAATTTTATTTCTTTTTAATTTTTTTTTCTACAATGGTCATTTTTATTTATTTAATTTATATTTATTTATAATCAATTAAAGTTTATATTTTGTATAGTTTTTTAACCAATATATAGTTTTAATTTTTAAAAAATAATTATAAAATAAAATAATTTTCTTAATTTATTTTTGTTGTTTTTCTTTTTTCCATTTTTAAAATTATTTATTAATTGTTTATTATTAATAATAATAATAAATATTTTCTCTTACTTTTTATATTTATTTAAATATAAATAACACCACTTAAATTCCTCCCCCCCCCCATCTGTATTCTTTCTATGAAGGGGCCTAATAATTATAATCATTTGTTTTACAATGTAAATTTTTTAACCAAATGTGGAGATTCATCTTGAGTTCATTCATGTATAAACAAAAAAATGCCTTTTCCATCAATATTTCATGGACTATATTTCTAAAATCAACATCATCCATAAAATACACATCCTCTTGTGGTTTTTGGAGGAAATATTTTATATATTTGATAATCCTCTAATGACTTATGTTTTTGTATCCACCCCTTAAATATTCATGGGATCCTTACCTATATCTAAATTGATATTCATATGTCCTCTACAGTTCAAATTGTAGCTATGCATAACTAATTCAATGATCTTATCATACCTAGACAACTTGGAGTTTTCTGTATTCCCAGGGTACTGGCTCATCAAAAATATGTCAGATAGATACCACAAATATCACCATATATTAAGGTAAATGTGGATGGGTTTATAATGGGTACTCCCAGGATAGATGGTTATGAATATATTTTCATTAATAGAATATGATTTATTATGGTAACATTATATTGATTCCGTAGTTTTTCCACAATCTAAGAGGTTGAAATATTGGTTTTTATTTATATGGGGAAGCTTTTGTTGCAAGCTAAATGGTATGATCTATAGATTGAGAGTGACTTTAATCTTATGGGCAACTTGATCTTGTTTAGGTCCTCCAATTTTTTTAGAGGAACACTACTATGCTTAGAAGATCTACCTGAACTAGATTTCATAGATTTGAATCATCGCCTCCCATATTTATAAATAATGTAACATAGTAATAGATCAACTTTCAGAGAAGACAGTAGGGATTCCGGATTCCATCTAGTTTCCTCATTTTTGTGATGATCATGTACCCTTTAAGTAGAGTGATACGACCACTCAGGGATAAAAACAATTTTTCTAGTCATTGATCCTTCCAGTGTGATATAGACACATATGTTTTATGTCTATTATTGGAAATGACAAGACCTATTCGAAAGATATTCATACTAATTTTTTTTTACCGATTGTCATATTTTTACTCCCCAAGTGGTTCCCTTGAGGGAAGGAAATTAGTATATAATGATTCATATTGATATTGATTTCATGTCTACTGGGAATCAATCCCACATTTTTCAACCTATTTCTTTTTTCAATAATGAGGAAGTTAACCAGAATTGAAAGGATCATACCTTCATTCTGGTTTTCTCATGGATAAGTGATAAACAATTATCCAACTATAGGGAATCAACTAAGAGATATAATAATAAGTCCTTCAACTATATTACTGAGGATTTCACAATAGAATTAAGAATATGGGATAAAGAGGTGGATTCAGAAATAAATTAAAATAATAATGAACCCACGGTCGTCAAAATTTGTAGTTATAGAACCAAAAAATCCAAGATGGCATTCTCTAGGGGTCACACCCTTTCAAAATTATCTTATTTTTTAAGAATTATTTATGGAGGAATATCTATTTACCTATATAGACATTAATAATTTTATTAAGAGATATCAACTAGAAATTATTGGTTTTATTGATCCTATAGTCCAATTTGAAAATTTTAAACTAATTAATTATTTTTTTTTTGAATTTATGCATTTGTCTATATTGAGAGTGTTATTGTTTTTGAACATTTATGAAATTTAAAAAAATTTATCTTATATTTTCATGTTTTTATACTGGGAAGTAGCATATAACCATTTTTTTTTAAATAATAACCATAAATTTATGGATTCCAAGATTTATTTATCGAATGGTTACACTATAAAAAGGCTTATTTGGGATGAAATATCCTATTTATCACATAGAATCTTATATAATTTTATCATACTAGGTGACATTAACACTTTACACAACCCCAATAAGAATTGAGACTCATACATCATTATAGATTATTTTTCTATATTAAAAAAACTATTAATCAATAATATTTATCTGAAATTAATATCTAGGTTATTCAATTCACTTGGACATGATACACCATTAATGATAGGAAATCTAGAAAAATTTATAGAGCTTTTTTTTCTTCAATGGGGAGGGATATTTATGTTTAATTACCACTTTTATTTTTGAACATTCTCTATTGATGCTCAATATCCTTATAACTTATAGAAATCAACAACTTCCTTTTATATTCAATAACTATTAGCTTTACTTTAATAAATGTAAGGATTTTGTAAGTAGTGAATAGACTTGGCCCATTGAGGGAAATATTTTCCAGAGATTCAGATACAAATTTAAGGCTATTAAAGTTTTTCTATGGGGATAAGAAAAATATAGATTTTTATCTTAATTTAGATAGTCAGAAGACTAAGGATGAGCAGAAAATTTTACAAGAAATGTAAAATTTACTTGATGACCCCTAAGATAAATATCATAAAATGTGATCTAAACACAACAATATTATTAGTACAAATTGCTGATTTCATAAATTTTAGTTGATCAAAAATGGCATAAGGAGGGTGAAATAAATTCAAATTTATTTATTTTTATACAAATGGAGAGAATGATAAAAAGGATAAACCATCCATTATGGTGAATAAAGAATCTATTCATGATGCACTACTGGAAATAAAGGTATACCAAAGGTTTGAAAACTGTTGGTATAGGCTGTAAAAAAATTGGTATAAATTATACCAACGGTTTTACAAACAGTAGCCAAGTCAGTCGGGACAATAGACATATACCAACAGTTTCAAAGAAACTATTGGTATATGCGAATAAATCTACACTATACCAACAGTTTTATGTAAACCGTAGGTATAGAGGTGAGATATCCCAATTACCAATAGTTCTCTTATAATCATTTGTAAAAATTCCATATAGAACCTGTAACAATGGTTTAAAACCATTGGCATAGGCTTAGCTCTATAATTCACACAGCAGCCTGCTACTATGTGTGCTGCTATGTGAATTGTACAACAGTAAATGCAGAATCCCAAAATAAGGATACATAATACAATAATCAATTATGTATACAATACATTAATAACTAAATACGTAATTATATGTGATACCTAATTAAAAATACACACAAAATTTCATTTTGTATAACACACACATGATTGAGTTCAGAAATTAAAAGATAATAACCCAAAAAAAGAAATTGATTAAATGAATTCAACCAAACAAAAATATAATGTCCCATGGTTTGGGGAAAGTGTCTTTGAACATAGTGATGATGATAATGGGCATGTATCGTTGAGCTTGTGTGACTTAGGGAATATAGTTGTCCATGGCGTATTAAATGTCATCTGTTTTTGAATAGGGGTTGGTGTTCCTCACATGAGAAGTGGATTGTGTGAGGCTAGACCATGTATCATTGTACTGAAATATCAACACAATCTGAATATTTTTGGTAGTTTTTCCATATTCCAGTTGTTTTTACATAAAATAATGTCCATTTTAAACAAAAGAGAGACAATTAGAGTGATATTTCCCACACCATGTGTCAAATTGAGGCAGGGTTGACTCGTACACCTCACATATGACCCTTGGATCATTTTCCTAATGTATCAACACAATCAAAATGCATTTTGGTTGGTTTTCCATATGCAAGTTGTTGTTTTCACTTAAAATGTTGTCCATTTCAAATAAATGTGGGACACATTGAGTGGTATCGGCCACATCAGACCTCATATTGAGGCTCAGTTGACTCATACATGTCATAAATGACCGATGGGTAATTTTTATAAAGTATGGACACAATCCGAATATGTTTGGTCCATTTTCCATTTGTCAATTATTTTTACATAAAACAGTGTCAGTTTTAAACAAAAGAGAGACACTTAGAGTGCTACTGGCCACACTATGCCTCAAATTTAGGTGGGGAAGATTATAACATGTTACAAATGACCCATGGATCGTTTTCCTAATTTATCAACACAATCTGAATGCGTTTCTTCAGTTTTCTGTATGCCAGTTGTTGTTTTCATTTAAAATGATGATTATTTCAAATAAAGGTGAGACAATTTGAGTGGTAATGGGCACACCACGCCTCAGATTGAGGCGTTTTTGACTTGTACACATCAAAAATGACCCATGTATCCTTTTCCTAAAGTATTAACACAAACCAAAAGCGTTTGATCAGTTTTCTGTATGCCAGTTGTTGTTTTAATTTAAAATGATGATCATTTCAAATAAAGGTCTGACACTTTGAGTGGTACTAGGCACACCGCACCTTGGATTGAGGTAGGGTTGATTTGTAGACATCACAAATGACTCGTGGATTGTTGTCCTAATTTATCAACACAATCCTAATGTGTTTGGTTGGTTTTCTGTAGTCCAGTTGCTGTTTTCACTTAAAATGTTGTCCAATTCTAATTAATGTGAGACACTTTGAGTAGAACCGGCCACACTGGGCCTCGAATTGAGGCTTGGTTGACTCGTACATTTCATATATTACCCATGGATCATTGTACTAAAATATCAATACAATCTGAATACATTTGGTTAATTTTCCATATGTCAGTTGTTTTTACTTAAAACAATGTCCATTTTAAACAAAAGAGAGACACTTAGAGTGATACCGGCCACACCATGCCTCGGATTGAGTTGGGGATGACTCGTACATGCACAATTTACCCATGTATCGTTTTCCATAGGTATCAACACAATATGAATGCATCTGGATGGTTTTGCGTATGCCCGTTGTTGTTTTCATTTAAAATGTTGATCATTTCAAATAATGGTGAGACACATTGAGTGGTAACAGGAACACCGCTCCTCGGATTGAGGTGGGGATGACTTGTACACATCACAAATGACCCATGTATTGTTTTCATAATGTATCAACATAATCAGAATGTGTTTGGTCAGTTTCCCAAATGCATGTTATTGTTTTCAATTAAAATGTTGACCATATCAAATAAAGGTGTGAAACTTTGAGTGATTCCGGGCACACTGTACCTCGTATTGAGGTGGGGTGGACTCATACACATCAAAAATAACTCATGGATGTTTTTCCAAAAGTATCGATCAAATATTAATGTGATTGTTTGGTTTTCTGTTTTCCAGTTGTTGTTTTCATTTAAAAGGTTGTCCATTTCAAATAACAATGAGACACTTTGAGTGATACCGACCACACCGGGCCTCAGATTGAAGCTCGGTTGACTCATATACGTCATAAATGACCCATGATTTTTTTTGATAAAGTATCAACAAAATCCAAATACATTTGGCCTATTTTCCATAGGACAGTTTTTTTTACTTAAAACAGTGTCAATTTTAAACAAAAGAGAGACACTTAGTGTGCTACCAGACACACCGTGCCTCAGATTGTGGTGAAGTTGACTCATACACATCACAGATGACCCATGGAATGTTTTCCTAATGTACCAACACAATCCGAATGAGTTTGTTTATTTTTATGTATGTTAGTTGTTGTTTTCATTTAAAATGTTGATCATTTCAAATAATGGTGAGACACTTTGAGTGGTACCGGGCACACCGCGCCTCATATTGATGTGGGGTTGACTCATACATGTCAAAAATGACCCATGTATCATTGTCCGAAAGTATCAATAGAATCTGAATGTGTTTGGTCAGTCTTCCATATGCAAGTTATTGTTTTCATTTAAAATGTTGATCATTTCAAATAATGGTGTGACACTTTCACTGGTACCAGGAACACCGCCCCTCGAATTGAGGTGGGGTTGACTTGTACACATCACAAATGACTCTTGGGTCGTTTTCTTAAAGTATCAACAAAACCCGAATACGTTTGGCTAGTTTTCCATATTCTAGTTGTTTTTACTTAAAATGATGTCCATTTTAAACAAAAGAGAGACACTTAGAGTGATACTAGAAACATCGTGCCTCAAATTGAGGCAGGGTTAACTCATACACATCAAAAATGACTCATATATCATTTTTATAATGTATCAACACAATATAAATGTGTTTGGTCAGTTTTCCATATGCCAGTTGTTGTTTTCACTTAAAATGTTCTCCATTTTAAACAAAAGAGAGACATTTAGAGTGATACCGGCCACACTGTGCCTCAGATTGATGCAGGGTTGACTCGTACACGTCACAAATGTCCCATGGATCATATTATAAATTATCAACACAATGAAAATGTGTTTGTTCAGTTTTCCATCTGCCAGTTGTTGTTTTCACTTAAAATGTTTTTCATTTCAAATAAAGGTGGGACACTTTGAGTGGTACCCGCCACACCGTGCCTCGGATTATTGTGGGGTTGACTCTGAAACATCAAAAATTTCCCATGGATAGTTGTACTAATGTATCGCCACAATCCGAATACGTTTGGTCCGTTTTCTGTATGCCAGTTGTTTTCACTTAAAATGGTGTCCATTTTAAACAAAAAAGAGACACTTTGAGTGATACCTGCCACACCATTTCTCGTATTGATGTGGGGTTGACTCATACACATAAAATATGACTCATGTATCATTTTCCTAAAGTATCAACACAATATGAATGCATTTGTTTGGTTTCCATATGCTAGTTTTTGATTTCACTTAAAGTGATGTCCATTAAAAACACAAGAGAGACACTTAGAGTGGTACCGACCACACCTTGACTCTGATTGAGGCAGGGTTGACTCGTACACGTTACAAATGACCCATAGATCCTTTAAATATGATCTATCCTCAAACAAAAGAAACAATTATAGTAAATGAAAAATGTTTGAAAATGGATTTTACCTGGGAGTGGTTTTCTTCTTCCTAAATATAAAGAGAACGTTTGATGATTCATGCTACGAAACCAAATTTGAAAATGGGGTATGGGGACTGAGACATGGTTATATGGTTGTTACCAAAGGAGTAATGTATAGAACTATTTACTTGATTAAAAATTATGGCAGAATAGAAATGATCAGATGTTCAACTTGTGATGGTCTAGAATAATGGAACTGTATGTTTATTGACCTTAGTTAGAATATTATTAATTTTCATAAGGCTATGAACACTAAATGGTAAAAGCATGGTGAAATCTATTGATCAGGGTAGGATTCCACCACATAGTGCATCATATTGAGGTGGAGTTGACTCATACACGTAATAAATGACCAATGTATTGTTTTCCTAAAGTATCAAAACAATACAAATATGTTAGGTCAGTTTTTCATATGTCAGTTGTTGTTTTCACATAAAATGTTGTTCATATCAAAAAAAATTGTGACACTTAGAGTGATACCAGCTACATCGTGCATCAGATTGAGGTAGGGTTGACTTGTACACATCAAAAATGTTGTCCTGCGTACCAGGTTTCCCTTGGGATGTGGCATAGTTTCACTGAACGGTGTGCCAACCACGAACCATATATTGTTGGGTAAAAATACTATATTCTCTCTAAAAACACTGAAGTAAATACAAGGGAAAAATAAAATACCAAAAAAATATAAAAATTACCTTATAATTAAATAATGGTTGTGACACTTGGCCAACCATGAATCCACCTAGATAGCCTAGCCCCCCCACCCACTTGGACAGCCCCCCACCCCACCCCATCAACACACCATCCCCCCTACCTACACACTCCCCCTCACCAACTTGAAAACATGAAATTGAAAAAAAATACCTTAAATATAATTTTTTTTCTTCAAACAAATGAAAATATTATTCCTCTTCTCCAAATGCCAAAAACAATGACATATATTTTGTAATTCGGATGATGTTCATGATCTTTAAGGATGAATAAAATCAAGTTTTCATATGTAATAAGACTCTTCAGAGTGTTCTAAAATTAAATAAGTGGGTTTAGAAAAGAAATTTAAAGTGTTAGAAGTAGGATTTTTATGGATGGTTTTGAAATTTCTAATTAAATAGCTCCAACTCATATAGAAGATAAAGATTTTAGAATATCCTATAATCAACACATAATTGTAAATGAAGATATGCCTCAAAGTGGTTTTAAATGAGGATCATTGAATTTGAAATCCAACATTGGAGGTATCGGGAGAACACCCTAATGGATTAAGAATACCTAAGGAAATTTACTAATGATACTGATATGAATCACAATTTATATATTTACATTGGTTTTATTGATGGATAATGATCTTATTTTTCATGTGTGGAGTTAGGTTGACCTCAAAACATAGAATGGGGTTCCACTCTATAGTTCTGATAATATATTATCAAAATCTATGAAAATTCCACCTGTAAACATGGCAAATTTATATCAATTCCTACTGAAATTTCATGAAATTTATGGGATATCTGTTTTCTAAAATGGCTATGCATTATAGGTATGTTCATGAATGATGGTTTTTGTCTATATGTGTATGGAATTCAGTAATGTGGATGGGTTATTCTATTTAAGCAATGTCATAGTGTATGTTTAGGATGAATTCATGCATTTAACCAGTGTTCTAGTTTACGTTTATGTGAGGTGAGTTAGAAACTAGGTTAGGCATGTCATTTGAACATGGGTTCTTCAATTTAACCATGTAGTAATGGATTTCAAGGATTAATGTCTTTTGGGTGAGCTAATTACTACGCAATCTATAGTATGTCCAACACATCATATGAGCATACCCATGAAACAAAGGCATGTTTAAATAGGATGTTTCAGCACCCCATTTGGCCAAATATACTTTTTACCATAATGGATTGGCTATGTGTATTTACATGGATATACATGTCATGTAATCTATTTACATTCCCGGGACACTAGATTATCTTAGAAACCATGTAAACACTTATACAAACCATGTGAACCCTCATAACATATAGTCATTCTTACAACCATTAAAAACAACTTATTAAACAACATAATTTGTCACAGATATTCAAATTGAACATAAATCAATAATGCTATTGGATATATCAAGTAAAATGAAGGAATACTATCTTATATTCTAAATGACCACCCATAACCATGATTAATGTCCACAAAGCTCTCTTTTCTACCATATCAAAATAGAAAAAAATAGTTGCAGAACAACAAAACCAAGGTATAAAAAATAGTTGCAGAACAAAAAAAACTAATGTATCACTTACAGATTTGAAGTGTAGAAGAAAAAATTTCATTTATTGAAGATAGATAGATTAGTGTAAGATGTTTGGAATTCTTGGGAAGATGGATATTCAATTTAGGGTACCAATCGAGTGAAGGGTGACCTGCATTCGAGCGGAGGGGGAACTAGACGCCCAATCTATATTTAGGGGAAAACATTCCCAATGGTTTTAAAAAACCACTGTGAATGTATATATAGTAAGGCCTATACCAACGGTTTGTATAACCCATTGGTAAAAGGACGAAAAATCTAAGGCTTATACAAACTCTTCACAAAAACTGTTGGTAAACGTGCATATACTAGGCCTATACCAAAATTTTAAGCAATCCATTGCTATACATAGCCATACCAAATGGTTTATCGAACTAGTTGGGATATAAGAGTTGGTAGAAGTGGTATTTCCAGTAGTGATGATTTGAGTTTCTCTAATGTTGTTTTCAATTACTTTGATACCCTATTTAATGAAACCATCCTAAATTAGGATATTACTAACTTGGATGATTTAATTATCACTTTATCACTGGCATGAAAAATGAATTTTGAATTTTAATTCCCTCCATTGAATAATTTATGTTATTATTCTCCTTTAAAATGATAGTTTTCCTAGTGCTGATGGTATTCCAAATAAGTAATTCATGATGTTTTGGGATCTTGTTACCTATAATATGTCACTTTTTGTATTGGAATTATTTAAACTGTATTTTCTTTATATTATATCCAATTCTCAATTAATAGTCCTTATCTTGAATATTGAACATGAATTAAATATCTCTAATTATAGACCCATTGTGGTTGGGAAAATCGTTCTAATAGTTAATAATAAATTCATTGCCTCTATACTTTATTCCATGGACAATCTGATTGTCTCTTCCAGTCAGTGCTGGTTCATTCTATAAAGAAGGATCTAAGAATGTCTATAAACAATATATGATTGTGTTAATATCCGGAAAAGGATGTATAGATAAAGAAACATTTTACTTAAGGTTGATATTTCCAAATCCTTTTATACTCTTAATTTGGATTTTATTCTTAAGGTGCTCAGAAGGTATTGATTTTTAATAATATTTATCAAGATCATATGTGCACTTTTCAGCAGTTTTAATGTATAAATTATTTTCAATGGTTCTCAAAAAAAAATTTGTTTACAAAAGGGTGTTTTTGTAAAGGTGATCTAGTCTCAATGCTTCTTTTGGGTATTTTATTACATTACCTGAGGAGGTGTCTTCCCAAGGTAGAGGAATTTGGTGTCCTATTTCCAATAAAGATTTCTAGAAATACAAGGGCACCCAATCATCCATTTTTATTCTGATTATATATTGGTCTTTTATGAAGTAGATGATAAATCAATTACAAATTTCAAATAAATATTTCTTTATTATCAAAGGGTCTCATGATAATCTATTAACCGGTATAAATCAAAAAATTTAGGTTGAAATCATTAGACCATTTCAAGGAGAAACCACATTGATCGATCACTTAGGGTAAAAATTAGGATTTTTTATTTTAAATACATGGGTATTATTCATTTTATTGATTGGGTAAATTAATATTACTTAGGTATCATCACTCAAAAAATCACTAAAAACATTCATGTTGGAAGGGAAAGTATATATCTCAAGCTGGACGTATTTGTTTGGTAAATTATTTTATCTACTCTATGTTTGTATATTATTCCCAAATTCACAAATGGATTTTATACCATTATAAGTGGTTTGATAGGTACATATATATCTTTACTTATAAATGTATCATATATAAAATAAGGCTATTATAACAGCTTAAAAATATGAGGAACTAATTTATTATGGTGGGTTCGGCATAAAAAATTGAGGTCTATTTAATGAATAACTTTATTCTAATTTTATTCACCATATACTTTTAGGAATGGGTATTGATTGAAACTTTATAAGGGTTAGGTTAATAGATAATATGATAAAATGGAATATTATATATATTAGCTACACTATCTAGCGAACCCTAAGATACTGTTTCAAGACTATTTCCTCACATGTTAAATGGGTTACATAGTGGAACTCTGATATGACCTTTTGGACTAATAATTAGCTACCAAACTCGATTGTGAGTAGTAAATATATTCCTGTAGACTTATATGATTTTTCTATCGAGTATGATTTGATATATATTTCATATGTTGATCCATTAGCTATAATTTGTTTTCTAACCAAATTCTGATATATTTGTTTAATGTTGTTGATTAATGTATATAGATGTCAACTAAGATATTAATTATCAATACTATACTATATTATTCCTTAAATTCTGTAAAAACATAGTAGCTTCCAAAGTTGTTGAAATTATTTTGTGGAAAATTTTATACAACCTACTAGATACATTCATTTTTGGAATTTTTTTATAACAAGGTACCAATTGATTACCAACTTACCCTTTCAGGTATGTGTTTACTATAAATATATATTCTATATGTGAAGGGGGATTACAACTATTTAAAAGAATTTAAAAAAATATACTTTTCTAAAAATATTTAACAATTCATATTTTAGATACTTTTTATGTGATATGGACATTTGTATTGAGCTACCAACATTTCTGGAAGTTGTTATAAATTTTAATCATATCCATAAAATACATAATATTCTTTATGTTTTTTATTGTGTTATTCTTTAATATTTCATAATCATTGAATTACATCCACTTTTATGGGAATTATGTGAATCATTGAGATATATATTCAAGAATATACATAGAAATCTAGATGGATTCCAAAATATTATCAAATTTTATGAATAATTGTTCCAATAATTTAATCATTTCAAGACTATTTGATGTATCCTATTTTCCAAGGAAGTTATCATAACTCAAGTATATTAGATTGATCTCACTGATATCCCTTGACATTAATGTGACCATGGATGAGGTTGTGATGGAATCTCCAAGATATAATGGTTATAGAGGTATTTTTAGGAACACTAAGGGATTTATCAATGAAATATTCTTTAATTTACACAGATCATATGTTACTTTTATTACTAAAATTTAGGCTATCATTTATATGATTAACCATGTATGGAAATTTATATTGTATTACCTTTGGATTAGGATTGATTACATAAGGGTTGTCAACATAGTTAATCATAGAACTTGTAATGTACCTTGGAAATTGTAATCTCCATGGATCAGATGCATGAAATTTATATTAGAGATACACATCATTATTTCTTATATTTATAGGGTAGGTAATATGGTGGATGATTCACATTCAAAGAAGGTGATTGCAACTTAACACTATCTTTGGCCGTCTCATTTATGTGATGGTTTCATGTCCTTACATCTCCCAAATATGGTATTGTATATCTATGCACACATATCTGAAATATCTCTTATTATATTACATTTTATTTAATTTATTGAGTGGGAATAAGTATTTATTATTATATCCTAACACTTTTACGATTAATTTATTTTTAAGTAAAGTATAATTTTATAATATTTTCATTTTATTTTTAATAGAATGAAGTATTTCTTAGTAATTTTTAAATTAACATGAAATTAAAATAAATATTAATTTATTTTTATTTTCATATGCTTAATAGAATGAGATTTTTCATTATTTTTTAATTTATTTGAATGTGATATATATTATCTGGATTAATTATTATTTTTATTTTTTACTAAAATTATATTTTTCATTTATTTATATTATTAATTATTTATTTTTTGTTTTATTAATATTACAAATTAAATATATATTTTTTAAATTTATTTAATCAAAAATAAGTTTTTTTAAAATATTTCTATATTTCATTATTTAAAAAATATAATTTTTAGTGTTTTTTAATTTATTTCAATATAAAATATATTTTTTTCTATATTTCTATTTTTAATTTTTATTTAATATATTTTTATTTAATATATTTTTTATATTAATCTTATAGATATTTTTAATTTTTAATTTTAATTTATTACTAAAAACATTACCTTTATATATTTTTCTGTTTATGTTTTAAATAAATATTTTTTTTATTTTTTATATATTTGTAACAAATAATGTTTGTTTTATATTTTCTTAAGTTTACTTCAAAAGAAAATAAATTTTAAATTTTCCATGTCTATTATTATTTTTAATAAAATATTTTTTTTCTTAATTTTTAAATTTTTGTTGATTGTAAAATAATTTCTTTCTGTTTTTTCTACAACTAATATTTTTCTTTTCATAAATCATTCTTCTGTTTCCTAATATTTTTAAAATATATAATTTTTTATTTTATAGTATTTTACTTTTTCATTTTTTAATAAAATATATTTTTCTCTAATTTTATTAATTTTTTAAAAGCATAAAAATTAAATTAGTTATTTATTTATTTCTTATTCCCTATTAATATTTTGAGTTTTTTTTTAAAATATGTTTTGATTGATTTATTTATTTTATTAATTTAACTAGAATAAAATTAAAATATTTAGTACTCTTTTCTATGTTATTATTTCATATTTTATATTTTTATTAATTTTTAATATTATTTATTGTTTTGAAAAACAAGTATTTATTATTTTTTTAATTTATTTGAACATTATATAATATTTTTAGAATTTTTTATATTCTAATTGTTTATAAAACATAATATTTCATGATTATTCCATTTACATAAAAATAAATTAATTTTATAGAATTTTTTTGTTCACTTTATTTTATATTTTTTTAATTTTACGACGAATAATTTTTTTCTTGATTTTTTTATGTTAGGTAAAATAAAATAAATTTATAGGTCTCTTTATTTTACTTTTTTATTTTCATATATTGTTGGTATTTAAATATATTTTTATTTCTTATCATTTTGTTTATTTTCTTCTTTTTTTATTATTTTTTTCATTTTTTAATTGTTTTTGTTTTTTTTTAATTTTACATTTTAATAGGTCTATGTCCATTTTATATATCCTAATAGTGTATTTTTAGTTTTTTTAAACAAAACAATATGATTTTTTTCTTTTTTTCTTTTATTTCAAAGATAAATAAAGTTATCGAATTTGATATAAAATTATAACTTAAAAAATTAATTTATTTACATTTTTTTAAAGAATAATATATATTTTGTGTTTATATATTTATTTATGTTCTTTATGTATTTTCAATATTTCAATATTTTATTTAATTAATTGATTTTATTAAAACATTAAATAAAAATAGTTTTTTTTTGTATTTTGAAAAGGTTATTTTTAATTAATATTTTTTTTGAAATTATTTACTTATTTAATGAAATATATCTTTCTTATATTATTTTAAAGTAAAATAGTAATAATATTTTTTTTAATTTTTTGATTTCATAAATATTTGTTATTTTACAAAATTATTTTAACAAGATAGAAAATCACATTATTTTTTATTTATTTAAAATAAAAAAAAACAATTAAAACTTTTCAATTATTACTTTATTACATTATTTTTTTTATTTTGAATTTATTTAAATTTATTTTACTAAATTTTTTAATATTGTAATATTTATGATATTTTCTTCATTTTTTATTTATTTTTATGTAAAATAATTTTTTGATTTCTTCCCTATTTATTTTTCGTTTTTAATTTATGAAATTTTTTTTAAATTTTTTTCATAATGAATTTTCCTTTCTTTTCAAAGTTTATTTTCACATAACTTATATTTTCGAGATATTTTAAATAATTAATTAATTGATCAATCAATTAATCAATTAATTAATTTACTTTTTATTTTCTATTAAAATAGAGTTGTTCATTGATTCTTAATTTTTTTAAAAATGTGAGGACATAGTCAATGTCATGCACCCTTAATTAAAAGTAAAATAGAATTATAAGAGTCTCAAGGGAAGCGTTTTATAATGATCTTTTTTAGAGAGGTGTAAAATGATATGGGGTAGGTAATCCATCTTGATGAGGCCACTCCATCACACTCATTTATTGCCAAGGCCATCCATAACCATGTTGGCCTCCCGATATACATGAGTGATAAGAATGTCGATGGAATCTAGGAACTCAAGGTTTTATATCCTTATATCTATCAATCTCCATGAGATGTGTCTGTTGTTTTTTACTGGTTGAATGCACAACAGTCGTGAATTGGATTCTCCAACCATATCATTGACCATCCTCATTGCTTAATAATGCTCACCGCATTAATAAATCCTAGAATCTCAGCTTCAAGAGAAATTTTTGTACCAAAATCATTGAAAAATAACCATGTACATACCCGGTGTGATCTATGAAGGTTACACCACATCTTGTTATTCTTGGATTCCCTTTATAAGAACTATCCATGTTAACTATAACTTGACATGGGAATAGAGGCTTTTACACAACCTAGAATATTCCAGTAGGCCAGTTGTAATTTCCATATATACCAAGGTGCTTGAGTGCAATAAAATAATGTAAAAAGTTGTTATAGAAACTATTTTTCATGGTGTTGGTTTTCTTTATATATGAAATGAGGTCTTCTAAATAATCTTAATGGTTAAAGCATGATTGACCATAGATGATGGAATTCTAGGATCTCCTTATAATGTGCACAAACTTAGTTATAATAGCTTTAAAAATATAGGGGAGATGTGTTAAAATATGTATGCTATGAGAGTTGAATACTATGGATTTAATAGAGGTTTAATTACATCTAGGTGTGTCAAATAGTTCAAAAAGAGTCATCTAAAGTGTTGAAGTAGTAGCATATATTAAGAAGAGATGATTCAAGTCTTCTTGATATTGATCATAAGGAGAGAATTTGGAACATAAAGAAAATCCAAAGTGCTTAAGACACACCTCAGTTAGAATTCTCCCATGGTATAGCCTCCATATAAAGGAAAATCTTTAAGGTTTGATCCATGGCCTATTGAACGTGTGTGTCCAAAAGAGTTCTGAGGGAGCATTTACAAATTTAAATTGATAAAAGAGATTAGAATTGAGTTGTCTAGATCTTCTAGGTTCCTGCCATGTATATCTTCATAAGGGGAAAATGAAAACCCATTGGTGAGATTTTCAATCTCCTTAATTTAATTCAATTCATGGTTTCTCAAATTTAATTGAGTAAATTATATTTTTTATATATTTTCTACATTTACCTTTTTTATATTTTTTCTTTTTTAATAAAATAATTTTTTCATTTAATTTTTTTAAATTTTTTAAACATAAATACTTTTTTATTTTTCATATTTTTTAAAATTTTTAAAATTTGTTATTTTATTATTATTTATTTATTTTTAATAGATTTTATTTTTTCATGATTTTTTAATATTTTTTTGAAGTAAAATAATTTTTTAATATTTTTTATGAGATTAGATAGACTCTTGATTATATTATAATATAAATAGTAGAGGACTTGAGGGTCCATCCATTTATTTAAAAAGAAAAAATAGTATAATAAAAGTAAGATAAGATCATACGTGGTAGAGGCTGCCCTCCTCAGGAAAAAGGTTCGAAAGTCAAAATCATTGAATAACTAATATGAAAGTAAATATTACCCACCAAAACAAAAATGATTTCCTCTACCATATGGATGTCAAACACGCCTCATCCTCTTGATTTTATGATTTATTTAAAAGTAAATTAATTTACTTTTTTTGTGTTTTTTATATTTTTAATTTTTGATTTTTAATTTTTACTTTTTACTTTATTATATTTTATCTTATTTATTAATTTTTAATGTATAATGTTTTTCATTTATCATTTTTTATTTTAATTCTTTAATAGAAAATATTTTTACTATTATTATTTTTATTTAAATATAAATTAATTTTTTTTAGATTTCATTCCTTTTATCATTTATTTTTTTAATAGGATAATGTTTTTATTTATTTTTTATATTTATTTAAATATAGTTTTCATTTTTTAGATTTTTGTTTACTTTTCAATAATTTAATTATTTTATTTTATTAATTCTATTATTTTAATAGAATGCATATTTTTTGACAATTATTTATTTGAAAGCAAACAATTTTTTATTTTTTTCTTTTTCAAGTTTTAATATAGTGATGTTTTTCCTAATTTTTTTCTATATATTTAAATAATTTTTATATTTTTATATTTTTTAAACTATAATTGTATTTTTAATAAAATATATTTCATATTGAATTTTTTTAAAATTTATTAAAAAGAAAATTATTATTTTTTTGGTTTTTTTTTGTTGTTGTTCAATAAATAATTAAGATCATTTCCTCACTTTTAGAAGAGGGAAAAATGATATTAAATTACACTAAAATGGGTGATGGATGATGGGCTTTCCTACCAACTAGAGATCAAATAAGAAAAATAAATTAAAATTAGATTTAAGAAACAATAATATGATTGGAATATCTTTGAGCCATCTATCTAAGTGATGTAGGCTCTAATTTATGATAAAATTTAATAATATCTTTAAACTAAGATATCATTTATGCTCTAAACCATTATGGTTCATCAAAATAAATTTTATATGAGGTGAAAATTTTAATAAGATCATCCAAATGCACTTCTAACTATTTCACTTGGGTATTAAATAGGAACACATGAATATAAAAAACACTTTATAATTGGTTCTATTTATAAATACATACCTTAAAAATCATATAGACTCTCTAAATAATATTTAAAGTTAAATAAATTTATAAGATCCTCACTATCATTCCTTAAGAAACACTCTTTTCTTAAATTTACAACATATCTGGCTGGTGTTAAGAAATTCATTGGAGTTAGTTGATTTTTATCTAAATTACTGATAACAAGTATTACTAATAATGTATTTCTTCAAGATAAATATTTCTTAATTTAGATAGTGATAAATCCATTTAAATACTCTACTACCATATTCCTCTAATTATTCATAGGTCTAAATGTATTATTCAACTATAAACACTTCATATGATGAAAACCATGTAAAAAAGTTGATTTCATTCATATTAATTTCCCTCCACCCCATCATCAAGATTTAAACTACCACCCCCTTTTTCAAAGGGAAATGGTGATCCTATGAAAGATAACATATCCTTAGTGGTTGGTTGAATACCTAATGTTTACACAATAACTGGATCAAACTATTTCACTTTATTATCCATTATATCTATGATTAATGAATCCACTGTTGGATTTAGTGGCCTAGAACCAACTACATTATACTTTATTCATTAATAAATACCTTATCACATCATGATTTTAACTTAATCATGATAATTAATTTGATAATTTTCTAAGGATATATGTTGCATTAATGGGTCGTAGAGGATCCTTAATATAATGAGAACACAGAAGTGCCATTCCACTATTCTTGAAAATATGTTTTATTGTAGGATGATGTTATTTGAGAGACATAAATAATACTGGAAATTAGGGGTGAGCACTCATAAAAATTTGAGGAATCTTCTCATGGTGTTTTCCATTGGTAATATCCAAGAGGATATTATGAGAACGAGACCAGCTAGTAAGAAATCCACATTTCATAGTGTCATTGGATGTTTCTATCTACGGACATGTGTATTGTTCCTTAGACATTAATATTATTATTAAATAGTTTTACAACTCGTTCACTTAGATGTATTGAGAAAAAATATGACAACACACTATTCGTAGTGAGGTAATATATGTTGGGTGGGTCATGAGTAATTTTTCATTAATAGATAATGCGAGAAAGGATTTTTCCCTTCTATTCCATAATGAAATCAGATTTCTCAGGACCTTTTATGGAATTGATAAAGCCTAAAATATCCATAGCCTTGGTGAGGAATGAGAAAGTTCAATTATTGAAACACAAAGATAGAATAATTGATCACATGGGTTGATGTCACTAGCATGAAACCTGCCAGATTTGAGATATCGAGATAAAGGTATTACATTACACGGTAAGCATTCATTGGAGTTGACACGTCATTAAGACGTTAACTTCTTTCTCAATGGGTTCCTTGGCATGTTGCTAGATGTTAACCATATACTTTAGTTAGTATCAACCTAATTTCACTATGAAAAAGGCCTAGAAGGTCACACTCTAAGTGTGTCCAAGTGTCTCAGCAAAATATTAATTTAACAAGTTGAATAAAGATTATTCCTAATTGTTGTTTAATATTTATTCAAGGATGCCTTATCTAATTTATTTTGACACTAGTTATTTAAGAGAATATATTGTGGGATAAAATAATATATTTATTAGTGAGTAATGTAGTGATATTTATTTGAGAAATTTGTAGCTATTATTCAAGGTCTAATAAATATTGTAGAGGAAATAAGGAGAATCGAAAAGAAAAAGTACATGATGTGTATAGTAATATACAAAAAATTTATTTTTTGTGGGAATTTGTAAGAAATAATATTATATATTTTATTAAATATTAATAAGTGTAATTCACTAGGTGCATGTCAAGTAATAATAATAGTCAACTTTTATTAATACACATGGGGTCTTGTAAAGAATTAAATGAAATGAATAAATAGTTTTGGTTATTTAATTCATTTTATTATTCTAAGTAATTAAAATCCCAATTATATAATTCTCATCAGCCTAGCCATTTTTGGGGGTTGTGCACAATGGGTCTAGAAAAACCTCTCACTCCAAGAGAGAATTATTTTCGTCCAAGAATGCTTTCATGCTATGAGAGAGAGATCCTCCTCCACCGAATCAAGGCGACCGAAGTCGGACATCACAAGCGAAGGCTCTTCCAAACTATCACCTAGATATCCCTTTGGTGACATCCAGATATATGTGGAGTATGTGGGGGTCACTGCTAGATGAATCCTACACTTGGATTCTACGACGCAATGATTGATCATTTCAGATCATGACTGGAAACATCAATAGAGAGATAATTCCATCAACGTAATTCTTGTCATTTAATTAAATTAATTATAACCATCATATGATGATCCTTCATATGGTTCTAAGACTCCCATTTTTCATTCATTCTTTATTCTATTTCAAAGATCCGGCATTTTATTTTCATGACGGATCTTGGATTAAATGTTTTTAACGGAAAAAATTAAAATTGGGTACACCAAAAAATGCTCTTCTAGTATGCCTAGAACCTACAATTGGTATCAGAGGGGTCATATCATTGATTATAATTATTTAGTTTTTCATTGTTGATTTACACAATTAATTATTCAGTTATTTCAATTCTTGTTAATCATTCTTCAAATCTGAATCTCGAGATATATTCCTCCTCTTTCATTTCTCTTTCACCTTACAGAACCGATTTTTTCATTTAATTTTGATTAAAATAAAATATAGGATCTCATACAGAGGTGCCAAAGATTCTTAGATGTACAACACCAGAATACACGACATGTATTTGGTAGTACACTTTGTTTGTTAAAGGTTCCATGCATTGAGACGGTCTGCCAAACTAGGTCGTGTCATTGGATCCTATCGAAGTCTTTAAAACTCCATGTGTTGACTAGGAATATATGGAACATATTTTGCCGATTCCATGTCATTTGTCCCACTGAACACGATGTGTAGTCCCTTCAGGTTAGGGTTGGACTGTGTACCCCGTACACGGCTTGTCTGGTTGGAAACTGTGTAACTCAGATACTTCATGGCATGTGTCCCACTGCGCACACCCTGTAATCCGAAGATTTATGAAGTACATTTATACATCATGTCCTTGAGCGTGTACTTCGGATGGACGGTGAAAAAATTACACATCGTGTTTTTAGAACTGCACATCGTGTACTCATCCAAATTACATAGATATATTAAAATTTATTATTATATTATACAAATCTTTGAGACGTGTACTATAGTGAAAGTGTGAAGCTAAGACACAACACATGATATATGTTATTTATATATATGTGTTTAATTTAACATCTATGTAATGTTCATTTCTACTCATTGGGTTGTTATGAATGATAATTCGCTGGGTTTCCTCCACGGTACAAGTTATGTAGAAAGATAATTTTAAATGAATTTATTTGATTAAAATTATAACGGAGGATACTCTCATGGAAATTCATAAAAGGATTTAAGATAAAAGGATTGATTAATTAAATATAATTAATTGATTCGAACGTGATTTATCATAAAAATGAATGATTAAATAACATAATTCTAGTTTTATTTATGTGTAAATATCATAGCATGTATTGATTATCATGAGTTATACGAATACCTTTTTATGTGAATGTTTTCTTTTAAATTATTAATTTAAATTAAATTTTTTGGCATGTTATCCTTCTCTACATTTATATGTAGGGCCTACGTGCCCAAGGTTTCTTTTATGTAAAACCTAATTTTACCCCTCACCTGTATGTGAGAAAAAATCATATGTAATGGATGGAGATCCCAATCCATTCGAGGTAGCTCAAGTTGGAATCGAAGGTGCAACCAATCTAAGGACATGAAAATGTGGATGGGTGGAAATCTGTAATAACAAACCCAAAACATTCATGGTGTTTCTCCCCTATGTCTTGGGATAGTTTATCAATAGCTAGATAAACTAACCAATAGAGCAAGCTCATGATGATACTATTTATTTTAATTTTGTCAGTTGCTGGATTTATTTATTGTGGGTGTTTTTTCATGATCACATAATTAATTAGTTAAAACATCATGCAAAATGGAACTAAAATAAGACTAGATTATTCATATATATTATCTCATACATGGTTAATCACATAAGAATATAACACATTATATTAAAAAAAAGTAATCAAGCATAGTAAAATAAAAATTTATTTATAAGGATAAAATCCCTCAATGAAATATTATGTTGTTATAGACTTCCATAATCTTGGTTAAAATATAACCATACTTCAATGTGTGTGACCAATCCCAGTTGGGGTGCTTTCAATTATTACGAAATTATAATTCAAGTTTTCATGTTGACTTGACAAAATTCGCATCAAAGGTTGACTACCACAACAGGACTTGGTGTGACAAGGAGGCAAAGGTTAAATAAATACAATATAAAAGTATTTCTGGATTGGGGAGTCCACTTAGTGGATCATGGAGCTTCATGTTAATGTAGTTGGAATCTGGAATGCCTACCTAAAACCCTGCAATTTTCATGACTAACCCTATTTTGGGTAATTTTAAGGTAAATATGAATCCTTTACCCTATAATATTCAAAAAATAGAATATTCTAATGTCAATGGTGAGGGATGTTAGATATCAATAAAATAGTGGGAGACTAATAAGTAATAATTTATTTATTTGTCTTAGTTTTATTATGACAATGTAATAAACCTTTTCTCATCTTAATTTGTAGAAATGACAAGAAATATGAATTCAAACTTATCATTGAGAACCATACTTGAGAAGAAAAACCTTTTCATCGTCACCAATTTCCATATATGGAAGAGGTGTTTAGGTGACATCCTTTGCCGCAAGATGAAATTGTATGTGCTGGAAGTACCTATTCTAGTTGTGCCTGGAAAAGAGTCTAGTGACGAGGAACTATATCTCTATGTGAAACATATTGATGATGAAACATATATCCAATTTTTCATGATATTGACCATATCTAATGAGCTCTTTAAGAAACATGAAAACATGGATGCGTATAGCATGCTGTCTCACCTTAAGGATCTATATCATGAGAAGGAGAGATAAGAGAGATATGAGATCTCCAATTACATGTTTACAACTAATCTTAGAGAGTCTTCCCCAGTTGGGAAAAATTTAGTCAAGATTATTGGCAACATTAGATACCCGGACATCTTAGGGATTAAGTTCTCGGCTGAGTTGTGTACAGATCTCATCCTATCTTCACTTCCCAAGAACTTATCTAGATTTATTATCTATAATAACATGAGAAACAATGAGAAGATTCTATCAGAAATTCTAACCACAAATCTCCATCTAGATAAAGACACGGGGCTTGAAAATCCAACATTCCTTATGGTGAATAAGAAAAAGAAGGACAAGGCAATGTTTCCAAGGACTTATAAATAGTCTGAATTATCTGATCACCATCACTCCAAGAAGGGGAAGATCCATAGGTAGGGAAAGGAACAAGAGGTTGTATTTTTTTCTTGTGGCAAGCCAGGCCACTGGAAGTGAAAATTCACCCAAAAGTGTGGGGATGCTAATTGAGTGTTCATCATCAAGTGTAATCTTTCCATTTATACACATTGGGTATTAGATACTGCTTGTGGGGAACACATTTGATTTCAAATGTAGGAACCAAGTAGATTTTGAAAGATTTCTAGAGGAGAGGTGGATATTTGAGCTTCCAATGGAGTGAGACTAGCTACATGGGCCATTGGTGATTACCATCTCTCATTTCCAACTTAGATGATTTTGGTTTTTCCTAAATATTATTTTGTTCCTACTGTTACCAAAAACATAATTTCTATATCATGTCTGTATATGGATGGATTTTTTTACATGTTTGGAAATAAGGGATGATTCTTTTATAATAATAATGTATGGTATGGTATGGAACATTTAAATAATTGTTTGTATGTATTAAATTATGAAAACTATGTGTTGGATATCATTAACAAAACAAACTCACATGAATCATACATCACCCAGTTGTGGCATCACCATCTTGGTCATATAAATGAGAAGAATTTGAAAATGCTCTACTATGATTGTTATTTAGGCACTACTAATATAAAACCACTTGATAGATGTCACGATTGTTTACAAGGTAAAATGACCAAGCCTCGTTTTGGTGGATAGGGTAAAAGGGCCATAGAGCTTCTAGGATTGGTGCACACATATGTGTGTTGAACATTTCTCGTAGAAGCTAGATGTGCCTATTCTTACATCATTACTTTTACAAATTATTTGAGTAGATATGTCTATATATAATTAATGATGTATAAGTCAGAATCATTATAGATATTCTTGGAATTAAAGAATGAATTATAGAATAATATTGTAATGAAGTTAAAGATTATCGGTCGTGTTGAGGTAGAGAATATTTGAACCATGAGTTCATAGATCTCCAATGGGAGTTTGGGATTCTGTCTCAGATCACTCGTCCTTATGCACTACTGTAGAATAGTGTTAGTGAAATGAGGAACCACACCTTATTGAACATGGTGAGGTCAATGATGAATCATGCAAATCATTCATTATCCTTTTTTGGATATTCATTACCAACTGCCTCATACACATTAAACTAAATACCATCTTAGCAGAAAAATTGAATTCCCTTTGAGTTATAGAATAGAAAGAAACCCATTTTGTTTCACACACGTTTATGGGGATGTGAGATTTTTCTTAAGGAAATCTTAGTAAAAAACTAGAACCCTAGGGCCAGAGGTGTATCATTATTGGATATCTCAAGGAGCAGAAAGCATATTACCTATATAACCCTTTCAGAAAAGAAAGTGATTATCGACAGACAAGTTGTCTTTCTTCAGAGGGAGTATATCGACAAAAAGGATGGTGGGAGAAAAATATACTTCGATAATGTTGATGCTCAAGATACACAGGAGTGGGTATAGGAGAAAGTTCCCCAGGTCTGTGTGGAAGATGTTCTAGAAACACAAGTATTATGTAAAAGCTCAAGAGAGGTAAGGGAACCATGGAAATTTGGATTCCTAGTCACTGAGAATAGTGAATCATTATTCTAGGACAATGATGAACCTATGTCTTATAAAGAAGTAGTAGAATGATTAGATGATACAAGATGGATATAACCTATAGATTATTAAATGAATTCCAAGTATCGGTACCAAGTCTAGGTTATGGTGATGATCCAGTTGATGTAAAGTATGTTGGATGCAAATGGGTATTCATGAGAAAACTGGACATAAAAGATGAAGTTTTTACCTTCAAATAAAGGCCAGTGGCTAAAGGATTTAGACATCATCAAGGAATTGACTATAATGAAACCTTATTTACAGTTTCCATGTTTATATCCATAAGAATCATACTTTCCATAACAGCTCACCATGACTATGAGATTTGGAAAATGGATGTCAGAACAGAATTTTGTAACAAAAACCTTCAAGAAGATGTCTATATGACACAACCAGAAGGGTTTGTGACACCAGGTGAAGCCAAAAGAGTTGTTAGGTTGTAGAAATCCATTTACGGATTAAAATAAGAATCCATGTCATGGAACATTCGATTTGATGAATCCATAAAATAATTTGGTTTCATTATGAACGAATGTGATCCATGTATTTATAAGTGGTTTAATGGGAATGTGTTCAATATCCTAGTAGTATATGTTGATGACATATTGCTTATTGGAAATTATGTACCAGTCTTACAGTAAGTTAAAGATTGGTTGAACAAGTGTTTCTCCATGAAAGACTTGGGTGAATAAGCCTACATTCTATGGATCAATATCATTTCTGATAGATACAAGAGGCTACTTTCACTATGTCAGGGTACATACATTAACTAGATAGTAATGAGATTTAGTATGGAACAATCCAAGAGGGGATTGGTTCAAGTGTCACATGGATTACATCTTTCTAAGAAAATTTTTCCTCAGACAGAACAAGAGAAAGATATAACGAGTTAGATCACATACACTTTGGATATAGGATCCCTCATATATACCATGGTATGTACCAGGCTGAATGTTTCTTATGCACTGAGCATAGTAAGAATATATCAAGAAGATACTAGAGAATAGCATTGGACATCTGTTAAGACTATCCATAAGTATCTGAGAAGAACTAAGGATATGTTTCCGGTGTATAGAGGATAGGAGGAGCTTGTCATAAGATAGTATGTTGATGCTAGATTTCAAAAAAATCAGAACAACATGAAATCGCAATCTGGATATGTTTTCTGTCTCAATGGAGGAGTTGTGAGCTGGAAGGGTTCAAAACAACTAGTTGTCACTGATTCTACAGTGGAGTGTAAATATATAATATATTTTCATGCATCTAAGGAATCCATCATGATTTGAATATTGTCCAGGAGCTTGATGTGGTGCATATCCGTAAAGATTCTATCACACTTTGTTGTGATAAATCTATAGTGGTGGTTCTAGAAAAAAACCAATGTCACATCAATGGACAAATAACACACTTCAGAAGTATAACCTATTTAGATATTTCTATCAAAGTGGTGATGTTGAAGTGAGAAAATTGTCCACATAAAATAACGTGGCATGCCCCATGACTAAAGGAATATCGTATTAAAAGAATGAATATCATGTGGGAGCTAGTGGGATAAATGTTATTAGTAGTTGGCTCTATTCCAAGTGGGATTCTGTTGGATTTGGTGGCCTAGAACTAATAACGTTGTACTTTATTCATTAATAAGTACCTCATAACATTTTCATTGTTCTTCTGCATGAAAATTAATGTGATACTGTCATAAAGATGGCTATTACATTAAAGGGTCAAAGCAGATCCCTGCTATTATGAGAACCTGGAAGTTCCATAACACTGTTCTTGAATATATGTTATATGAATGGATGATATTATTTAGTGGACACTAATAATACATTCCATTAGAGGTGAGGACTCATAAAACATTAAGGTTCCTTCTCATGGTGTGCACCCTTGGTAATATCCAATAGGATATTATGAGAACGAGACCTTCCAGTAGGAAATAAACATTTCATAATGTCATTGGATTTCCCTGTCTTTAGACGTGTGTATTGGTGCTTCTAATTTAAGATTATTATTTATGAGTATTACAACTCATTTGTTAATATGTATTGACAAAAACTGTGACGACGTATTGTTTGCAGCGAGGTAGTATATGTTGGGTGTGTCACGAGTAATACTACATTAATAGATAATGTGAGAAAGTATTTTTCCATTCTATTCTATAACAGATGTATATATCTCAGGACCTTTGATGGAATTGATATAGCCTAAATAAATACATGGCCATGGTGAGGAATGGGCAAGTTCAATTCTGAAAATTCAAATGAATGATTAATCGATCAAATGGGTTAATGGAACTAGAATGAAACCCACTTGATTTGAGATATCAAAACAAAGGTATTACATTGTAGGAGGTGACACATCATTGTGGTGTTAACTTATTTATCTATGGGTGCCTTGGAAGGTTGCTATATTCTAACCTTGTACTTTGGGCAGGCTCCACCTAATTCCACTTAGAAAAAGGCCTATAGTGTCAAAGACGAAGTGTGTCATAGTATCTCAGTTAAATATTAATTTAACAAGTTGAAGAAATATTATTCTCAATTTTTGTTTAATAACTATTCAAGGATGTATGATCACATTTATTTTGACACTAGTTATTCGATAGAATATATTGTGGGTTAAAATAATATATTTATTATGAATAAATGTAGGGATATTTATTTTATAAATAAATAGCCATTATTTGAGGTCAAATAAATGTGGTGGGGGAAATAAACAGAATGGAAACAAAGTTCACACCGTGTATATAAAAATATATGCTGTGTATTTTTTCTAGGAATTTGTGAGAAATAATTTTAGTTATTTAATTAAATAATTTTAAGTGTAATTTGCTGGGAACATTTCAATTAATAATAACAATCAACTGTTATTATTAGTTATGGTGTCTTACTAATAATTAAATGAAATGAATATATGATTTGGGTTATTAAATCATATTATTATTCTATGTAATTAAAAACCCAATTATATAATTCTCATTAGCCTAAAATTTTTTGGGGGTTGTGCACAACAGATCTAGAAAAATCTCTCAAGCCAAGAGAGAAATGTTTTCTTCCAAGAACACTCTCAAGCTATGAGAGAGAGATCCTCCTCTACTGGATCAAGGTAATCAAAGGTATCATCGAATTCAAATGATCTTCTGTGCTAGCACCCAGAGATCCCTTCGGCGATATCTAGAGATACGTGGAGTACATGTGGATTACTGCTAAAGGAATCCTACACAAGGATTCATCGACACAATGGTGGATCACATTGTATCGTGACCGGAAACATAAATAGAGAGAGAATTCTATCAAGGTAATTCTTATCTTTTAATTAAATTTATTATAACTAACATATGAAGATTCTCTCTATTGTTCTGAGACTCCCCTATTTTCATTACTTTTCCATATAGGATTGAAATAATGATGTAGATGCTCAAAATACAATAGGGGGTGAATTGTATACTTTAAAAATTAATTTAGAACCTTTAATTTTGGGAATAAAACATTATATGTTGAAAAAAGTTAAACAAGGTAAATTCACAAGACATATTAGTTCTACAATGTTGCCATATTTTTGAAATATGGTTCTAGAAATGAATATTAAGAAATGTTCACGAGGACAAAGATTCTACATTAAAGCGTATAGAATCTTACTAATCAGAGTATACAAGTATTAGAAAGTATAAGATAATTATAATTTCCTTGATAATAAAAATAAAACAGAAATCAATCCTTAAACAATACAAGTAACAAGTAAGAAATATTTTTGCCCAAAGAGTGGGGTATCCAGCAAACTTGGATGAAGGACCCTTGATTTATAATTTCAAGAAATTTTTTCTTTCCCACACTTGGGTAATCCCTTGATAAGAATATCGGAGTTTTCATGCTATCCCTGCAGGCCCTTGAACATCAAGGTAGTTGGAACCTCTGTCTTCCTTATCAAGGAAGTCCTCAGACATTAAGGTAGCTGGCACCTCTGTCTTCCTATCCTCAGAAGCCCTCAATTGTACACAACAACAACCGGAGTTGCAGGAAGAAATCTGAACAAGATGTTCAGTACACACAAATCAAGAGAGTCTTTGTCTCTAGAAATCACTTTAGCATCATGTAATCTCTAGAGTTGTAGAAAATTCTTCAAAAAGTTAATGGCTCGTTCAAATGAGCTCTTATTTATAGGCATTTTCCCAACGGTCAGCTCACTCCTCCAACATTCAAATTTTTCTTTTAATCTTGGTGGGACATGTACATGTGTCACTCAAACAACAGTTAGTTAGAAACTGAATATTTGGCATCATTTTATAACTATAACAAGGGTATGTAAAATAAGGTTTCTAAAAAAATTCATTTTTCAGAATCTAAGGAAAAAAATAATGTTTAGAGCCTAAGAGGAAAACATTCAGAGTCTATATTACATGGATATTTAGATTCGGTTATTCAAGGAATTCAGAACTTGAATTATAAGGAATTCGAAATATGAATTCTAAAGAATTCAGAGTCTGAATTATAAGGAATTCAGAGTATAGATTCTAAGGAATTCGGATTTGGAATTATAAGTAATTTGGAGTCTGAATTCTATAGAATCAAGAGTCCTAATTATAAGGAATATGGAACCATAATTATATGGGATTCAGAGTCTGAATTATAAGGAATTCGAAGTCTGAGTTCTAAGAAATTAGGAGTTTGAATTATAAGGAATGTATAACTTGAATTATAAGGAATTCAGAGTCTGAATTATAAGGAATTCAGATTCTGAATTCTAAGGAATTCGATACATGAATTATAAAGAATTTGGAACCTGAATTTCAGAGAGTTCGCAGTCTGAATTTCAAAGAATTTGAAGTATGAATTTCATAGATTTCAATGTCTGAATTTCCGTGAATTTAGATTCTGAATTTTAGAGAATTTGATGTCTGGATTTTATAGAATTTAGAGTCTGAATTTCAAATAATTTTAAATTTAAATTTTAATCCTGAAAATTGAATACATTATATCTAAATATTTATAGAATTATGAGGTTTTATATGTGAAAATTAATTTTAATCATCGAATAAAAGGAGTTAGATTTTGGAAAACTGAAATATGAACAATGAAAAACAAGTAAGGATAAATTTCCTTTGGGAAGGCAATTTTCCTCGTTAAGGAAAAACATCAGGGAAACAAAATTTTCCTTATGATAGAGTGTTTCTGATTTTCAAAACATAGAGTATTAGAAAAGTCATAAGGAAACCATAATGATTCAACAATATTCCCCTTTTTAAAAAGCACAAGCATCCTTAATAAAAAGAATATAAATACTTTGAAATTTATATGATCATAAAAAAACATATGTCCCATTACCTATGGATCATAATGAATACAAATAACTTCTCCTTATGCTTTTAAATCCCTAGGAATTGTATTCTAGATTTCATGAATGATATTTTACATTTTCTTTCATATGATAATATTAATGAAAAATACTCCAACTTGGATGAACTCCCCCTTACTTAGGGAAATTTCTTCATTACTTAGTATTATTTTTTACATTCATTTCTCCCCTTTCTGATTTTCAAAAAGGAATAAAGGGAATGTAAAAGAAAATATGCTACCTGAAATAATATTTCAAAACAGCCAAAAATATGAAGTGAAAGAAGAATTTAATTAAGATTGAAACAGTTTTTACAATAAGAAAGTAAAAAAAAGTTCGAATTTGGAATGAAATTATCACTCTTTTTCATTCGACACCAGCTTATTCATAATATTCTTGAGCTTCTTGAGTTCCTTCTAATCATCTTCCATGCCCTTGAGTAGATGATCTTGATATTCACTTTTCTTTTCTAAGGCCATAATATTTTCTTCCTAATCCTTAAGAAAATCATTATGAGTCATCAAGGATTATTCTTTTTTTAAAAAAATTCCTCAAGATCAATTATAAGTTCCCTTTCCCTATTCTAACACTGAGAAACTGAATACAATTTCCCATTAAAATCATTCTCTTATTTCTTTTGAGTAGTTTCTTCAATGGATAGATTTTCTTCAAAAGACATGGTGAGATATTTGAAATTAGCATCTTCAGTTTCAAAATCATCTATGAAATTATCATGAAACTCATCGAGAATTCTCATCTCTTCAGCATTTTTCCTTGACCAACTAGTCATATTCTTGAAAGATCTTTTATGGGCTTTATATCAAATGGAAAAAGTTTGAAAATTGGCTTTATTATTGACACACCTATCCATCAACATGGATATTGAATCTGTTTTCTGATTTAAGGAATGTTGATGCATTTGGAATCATGAATCTATGGTTGGAAATATCAGAATAGCACCAACCATCTTCTTTAATTACAGAACAACAACATCTTGTATAAAGGTAGATGATTCTGAATTTGAATTCCTTGATGATGAGGATTCTTTATCAAGCACATCAACTTTCCTATTTGATGAAGCACTAGCATATTTCTTATGAACCAAAGACATGGTAGGAGTATCTACCACCACCTACATTCCCTTATCAGTTTTTGAAATTATTTCTTATTTTTTAGGTGATTCATGTTCACTATTTGATAGCAGAACAATCTTATCATCATCAACTTCTTCCTTCTCATCTCCAGCCTCAACACCCTCTTCCTATATGAAATCATGATTGTGACTTTCTTCTTCGGAAAATTTATTTACTTCTTCCTCACCCTTATCATATTTTCTTGGGGTAGCCATTTTTGAAGACTCAGCTTCAGTTGTTTATATGGATAAATTCTCAGAAGGACTCTCCTTATCATGATAATATTCTACTATCTTTATCATATTCTTGGTATCAACACTTCCTTCTTCTTCTTCTTCCACTTATTATTATTATTATTATTCTTATTCTTCTTCATGAGGTGGTTCTGAAATCACAAATATATTTATTGAAGTCTCTGGAAATAATTCTTTGAAAAATGATTCTGGTACTGGAGTATTCTCGGAGGCTTTTTCAGCTACCTTAAGAAGTTATTGATGGATTTTAGCTTCATATAATTTCTTTTTCTTCTTCTTTTCTTTCTCTTATTTCTCAAGATCTTCAGAAGCTTTCAACTTCAAGTCTTTTGCCTCAACATGATCCAATACAAACATAGGCTCTACTTCTTTGTAGTTTTGCTTGTCTTCTCTCCACTTAACCACTACTTAGTCAGGATAGGATTTTTACTTTTTTGCCTTTGGAGGTGCAGACTGAATTTCCTTGGAAATAGAAACTTTTTATATCTCTTGATTTTCCTTCACTTTCCTCTTCCTTCCACCTTTCTTGGAGGTTTGAGATACTACAGATTTATTTGAAAAATGATCAACTTCTTCATTGAATAAATCACAAAACTCTCCAGATTCAAGAGAAAATCCAATTTTTATTCTCCTTAGAGTGTCATCACTTAGCAACATTACACTGAAATTTCTTGACATCGATTGGTAGGAAATTTTCATTGATTTTAAACAAGAAGCAGTGGTCTTTGATAGGATTTCCATATACATGTTAATCCGGGACATCAGATTCCCATTCATGATATTCTCAATCATAACCAAAATTTACTTAACCAGATTCAGCTTCCAAAGGTTCACTAAGAAATTCAAAACATATATATCACTTTTCTTCAAAGTGTATTTATATCCATTCCTCGTATTGATAAAGACATGATCTCAATGTTCTAGAATCCAAAAAATTGAGAAATATTAAGAATCTTCGGAGTCTTAACTCCAACCAAACCAAGGCTCTCTATGGCATTTTCCTTATCAAAAAATACAATATCATCAGGTAACTTATGGGAACAAAATTCAGCTTCTCCTTCAAAAGTTATTCCAATTAAACTGGATGCCATAGAATAATAAAGAGAATAAGTCTTACCATAACTGTTGAATGAAAATTTGCCTTTTCCTCCATGATTGAAAAAAGATACAGATTCAAAAAACTCCACTAGAATCTCTGGAATCAACGGATCATTTGACTTGGTTTTTGATACAGTTATACTCTCCTAGACATTTAACTTGATGTTAATTGACACGATTGAATCATACGTACTAATTAATTCCGAGTCTACCAACCATTCACGATAAATCTTCCATTCAGATATTTCTTTTATAGTTGACATTTCTTTTTAAAGAGAGGATTCTTTAGACATTTGGAACTAACGTAGGCCTAAAAAATTTTGAACGGTCTTATGTTGTAAGGGCAGATATTTAGCATGCAAGAGCTTGGGGTTCGATGTGGGATGAACATTGGGGGTCCTTTATATAGGCAATTGAAGTGATAATTCAGCTTTCCTGACTGATCCAATAGTTGAAAGCTTCTTGATAATATCTTAAGGTTGTGATGATAGCCAATGAAGGATTTTGATAGATTCTTATATTTTGTGGTTTTTGAAAAAAATCATTCAGAATTAAGGAAAAGTGAATCCAAAAAATTTAAATCAAGAAGAAAATACAAACAAGTAAAAGAAGATTATGAAAATTTAAGAAATGAAAAATACCTTTCAAATAGCTAGGAAGATTATTTGTAATGAGGAAAAATTCTTTTTGAAAATATATAGATTTTGAAATTTTGATTATGAAAATGAATTTAGACTACATAAATTTGGACTATGGAAATTTTGACTATGAAAAGTTTTGACTACCAAAAAATGACTTATAAGAATGTGTACACCCCTATGAAAAGGGGTTTCTTAGTGTAAGGAGATAGGTTTCAATAAGAGGTTAATAAGGAAGATTACCATATAGTTATCCTTCCTAGATTTTGTTTAATGTATTCAAATCTATCTAATGGTAAATATTTTGTGAAAATATCAGCATGTTGATCTTGCATTCCGAGAAATTGAAGAATGATATCTCCTTTATGTGTGTGATGCCTAAGAAAGTGATGTATAATATCTGTATGTTTTGAAAAAGAGTGATGTGCATGGTTTTTGGTTAAGGAAATGTCATTTGTATTATCACACAAAATTTGTGTTTTGGTAAAACTCATACCATAGTCTGTGAGTGTGTATTGCATCCAAAGCACATGAGCACAAAAACTTCCAGTTGTTACATATTCATCTTCATAAGTGGAATGTGCTTCTTTGTGTTGCTTTTTTCATGGCCAAGAAACTAATAAATCTCCAAATATATGACATGTTCTGGATGTACTTTTCTATCCATTCTTCATCCACCAAAGTCTGAACCTGAAAAACATTATAAAAAAATCAATTCCAGAAGTATAAAAGAGTCCTAACTTCATGGATCCCTTTAAGTAGCGAAAAATACTTTTCACTACCTTTAAATGAGATTCCATAGGATTGGATTGATATCTTGAACATAAGCATACCGAAAACATTATGTATGGACGACTAGCTTTCATGTAAATTATAATTCCTATCATACATCTAAAAGATGTTTGATCTCTTGGTTTCACAGCTTCATCATGATCAAGTGAATTTGAGGTACTAATGGGAGTACTTATACCCTAAGTGTTGTCATATCCATACTTTTTAAGAAGATGTTATATATAAATCTGTTGAGATATATAGATTCCTTCTGGGTTTTGAGAAATTTGAAAACCAAGGAAAAAATTAACTCACAAATCAAACTCCTTTTAAACTCAAATTTCATTAGATCCGCAAAGAAATCATTTAAATATTTCTTAGTTGGCCCAAATAATATATCATTTATATAAATTTGAACAATCAAAACATTTTTCTTATCATTATTTATAAATAGGGTTGTATTATCATTTCCATTAACATAATTGTTTTGAAGAAAACATCTTGTAAGTCTATCATACCAGGATCTAGGAACTTATTTAAGTCAATACAGAGCTTTAGTAAGTTTGAAAACATATTCTGGATGTTTTGTATCTTCAAAATTAGGACGTTGTTCAACAAAAACTTCCTCTTGAACATAACCATTAAGGAAATGACATTTAAATCTATTTGAAAAAGTTTTAAATTAAAGAATGCTTCAAAGGAAAGTAAAATGTGAATAGATTCAAGTATCACTATAGGAGCATAGGTTTTCATACTCTCTTTATTCTTGTTGATTATACCCTTTAGAAACCAATTTATCTTTATTTCTTACTATGATTCCATTTTCATCACACATATTTCAAAAGACCCATTTTACTCCAATAACAAAAGTTTCATTAGGTCTTTCAACCAAGGTCTAGACTTTATTCCTTTCGAATTCATTTAGCTCATATTGAATAGATTTTAATTAATCATAATCACCTAAAGCTTCATCAGTGCTTTTTGGTTCTCATTGGGAAAGGAATGATAAATATTCTACATCATTTCATAAGAAACTTCTTGTCCTTACAGGTTGATTTAAATCACCAATGATACTATCATTAGGATGATTCTTAAGAAACAAATGATTTTGGTTTTGTAAAACCTGTTAATAAATGGATGGTAGGAAGTATTCTAGGGTAGATACTTTAGAAACATTTTTGTTGAACATTTTTCATTATCTGAAGGGTCTTCTATCAAGGGTTTAAAATAATTTTTTGAAAACACATATGATGATGTATGTTCATTATTTTTAAAAACAAAAAGATCAGTTTAATTGAATTTAACATGTACTATTTATTCAACAATACAAGTATATTCATTGAAAACTATATAAGCCTTAGATATTGTAGAGTATCCTAAGAAAATTCATTCATCATATTTTGGTGAGAATTTGTGTAGATTATATTTATTATTTAGAATAAATACCTTGCAATAAAAACCTTGAAATGGGAAAGTCTATGTTTTCTACCATTCCACGACTCATAAAGAGTTTTATTAAGAAAATGTATTATCAAAACACTATTTATAGTATAGCAAGCAGTACTTACAGCTTCTGCCGAAAAATGTTTGGCTACCGAATATTTACTCAACATGGTTCTTATTACCACTTGAATAATTATATTTCTTCATTCAACAACAACATTTGGTTGAGGAGTTCTTGGTGCTAAAATGTTATGAGTAAATCCTTTTTTACTAAAAAGATATTTAAAATCAGAATTTTGAAATTCCCATCCATGATCACTATGAATAGTTATCAATGGATAGTTTTTGTCATTTTTAAATTGTTCACTAAAACTTCGGAAAAAAGAAAAATATTCTGATTTATTTTCTATAAAATATAAACACATAAATCTAGTGTAATCATCAACTAGAAAAAATAAATAATATTTTTCTTCAATGATTCTAGTTTGTGTTGGACCAAAAAGATTCAAATTCGCTAACTGTAATTCATCTGTAGTTGATACGTCACCAATTGAATTAAAACTTGATTTATGTTGCTTAACATATTGACAAGGATCGCAATCTTTTGAAGAATAAAATATAAGCACTTGTAGATCTTTAACTAGTCTTTTCATAGATAATTTTCATAGGTGCCCAAGGTTATAGTGTCAAAACCTTCTGTTCTATAACCAAGAATGATCTTCCATTGCACTATGACAAGGAAGATCTTGGCTCATATGGTCTTCTAAGTTTAGTGTGTAATCATTCTCTTACCTATGGGCAGAAAGAATAAACTCTTCCTTGGAATTGTGTACTAAACACTCTTCATTCTTAATACTCACAAGGTAACCTTCATCACATAATTGATTTATGCTAATAAGGTTGTTCTTAAGACCCTTAACAAATAAAACATTTGAAATCAATGTTTTTTCAAGAAGAACAATGTTACCTATACAAATAATTTTTCCTGAGTATTACCTCCAAAATATAAATTTTCTCCCTTTCTATTGATAATATTTTCAAAGTTGTTTTTTATACCAATCATAGGTCATGAACATACACTATACATGTACAATGTATTTTTCTTGGTAATATCATTATTTTCCTAAAAATAAAAGTAATAGACTTTCAGAACCCAAACTTTCTTAGATCTGGAATCCTTGGAAAGAATAATTTTAGGAATCCAAATTTTCTTGGAGAAATAAGATTTATGAAAAGCTAATGTCTGAGTTTTTTTAAGGAAGAATTTTTTGCCAAATGCCCACCACACTGAAATTTAGTATAGAATGGAGCACTTTTAGGAACAAAATAATTGTTACTAAAAAATAGTTTTGAATTAGTATATCCAAATCCAGAATTATTCCTTAGAGGTCGAATTTGGGAATACATTTTATAAAAATTTTATTTACCTAAGGTAATTTTTGACAAACACTTCCTCAAGGAAAATATTTCTGACTTTAGGATAATAACTACGTTTTTATCATCAAAAAGATTTGCTTTAGCATTAGATTTAGGCTCTAAAACATTTTTCTTAGAAATTATTTTTCTAGATCCTTAGAAAGTTTATCCTTCTCAGAATTAATATCCTCAATGGTTTTTGAAATACATTAAAAATCAATGGTTTTCTTATCACGGTATTTAGAAAGATTTGATATTTCCTTAGTTAGTATAAAAATCCTAGAATTTTCCTTATCAATATTTTTCATGACTTTAGATTTTTCATTCTCAAGGAGCTTAGAAAACCTAGACACTTCATCAAAAGTAGGTAAAGTATTATCTTCATCATAAAAATATTCTTCATCCAGGAATTCATAATATTTAATATCACTATAATTATAATTCAATGATACATTGGTTATGGATTTAGAATTGTGTACCTTAGCTATTAAACAATGATTTTCAATAGGTAGCTTGGCTAATAGACCAAGATTCTTCTGACAAAAAGATTCATACTCTACGGATTATTCAGAAGAGCCTCCACCACTAGAACTCTAGGTGTAATTAGCTTTAAAAACATTCATTGCCTTATCCTTTTAGTATCTCTTTCTATTCCACATAGAATGATTTTCCTTTTTGTCTTTTCTCTTAAGTATAGGAAAATATGGATTTATATACCCTTCTCTTTTACATTCATAGAAAGTGACTTCTGAGTCATTCTTTTACTTTATTTCTTTCTTCTTATATATATACTGAAAGTCTTTCTTCCCAAATATGTTTTTACATCTGTTGAGTAATATTAGCTAGTTCATTCTCAGAATGTTCACTTTCACTAGATTCAGAGAAAAAAGTAACCTTCTTTGATTTAGATCTTGTAACTCGCTCAGGAGTCTTGGATTTTATATGATTTGAAGTAGTTGTAAAAGAAACACTTCCGTTTATATTCTTATTCTTATTTAGATCAGCATCTATTTTCATTCTTGTCTCATGTTGAAGAATTGTTTCAAAAAGCTCATCAAGAGTAATCTGTGAGACTTAACTATTCTCACCTATAGCTGTCCTCTTGGATTCCCACTTGTTAGGTATGATATCTAAAATCGTTTCTACAAGTTCCTCATCTTCTAAAACATTATCACCCATAGATAGTAAACTATTACTGATATTCATAATCCTTTATTGTACCTTTCACACAGGTTCTCCATAAGGAAAGCAGAAACCATGATAATCATCTCTAAGTATGGATCTTATAGTTTCTATAACTTTGGAAGTTCCAAAATGAGTAACCTCCAATTTCATAAAAATACAATTTATAGCTTCACAAGATGAAATCTAGCTATATATATTCCTGGTCATGGAAGACAACAAAGTTTTGCGTACCTTTTAGAATAGTTGATATTCTGACTTTTCCTGATTAGTAAAAGTTCTGACTTTCTTATCAGGAATCTTGTAATCTTAATTAAGCATTACAAATTTGTCTACTATAGTGTTAATGATAAAAGTATTTATAGGATCTCTCTAATATTCATAATAATTCCTATCAAATATAGTGTGTATAATAGGATTAATATTGTCAATATGACCAACATTCATTCCTGCCATCTAAAAGAAAATATCATTCCATAGAAACTTATTATTAATAAATTTTTGTAATCAAGGGTAAAAATCCTAAGCAAGGAAAAATATAGGACAATGAAAAATGATCAAAAAACTTATATGTGAATATAATTATTTCAGAGACCTCCTCTTATACTAATTGAATGATCAAAATAATGATGTAGATGCTCAATATACAAGAAGGGGTGAATTTTATACATTAAAAATTATTTTTGAAAATTTAATGTTGGTTATAAAACATCTTATGTTTAAAAATGTTAAACAAGATAAATTTACAGGACCTCTTAGATCGAAAAATTTTCAAGATTCCAGAAATATAGTCCAGGAAATAAAAATTAAGAAAAGTTTATAAGGAAAAATATTCTACCATAAAGTGTATAAAATCTTACTAATCAGAGTATACAAGTATAATAGAGTATAATATAGTTATATGTTCGTTGATAATAAAAATGTAGTGGAAATAAAACCTGAAACAATACAAGTAACAAGTAAGAAATATTTTAACCCAGAGAGTAGGGTATACTACAACCTTGGATAAAGGTCCCTTGATTTATACATTCAAGAATGTCTGTCTAACCCATATCAGGGTAAGCCCTTGATAAGAATATCAGAGTCTGTCTTGCTATCTCCACAAGCCCTAGAACTTCAATGTACTCAGCACCTCTGCCTTCCTTTTCAAGGATGTCCTTGGACATTTAGGTAGTCGGCACATCTGTCTTCCTATCCCCGAAAGCCCTCGATTGTATATAACAACAATTAGTGTTTCACAAAGCAATATTAACAAGATTTTCAGTATGCACAAAGTATGAGATTCTCTATCTCTCTATAAATCACTTCAGCAGCATGTCCTCTCTAGAATTTTAGAAAAATCTTCAAAATGTTATGAGCTTGTTCAATTGAGATCCTATTTATATGAATTTTCCCAACGGTCAGCTCCCTCCACCAACAGTCATATTTTTCATTGAATCTCATAGGGACCTGTAAAAATGTCACTCAAACAACTGTTAGTTATAAATAGAAAGCACAACATCATTTTATAACTATAAGAAGGGTAAGTAAAATAAGGTAGCTCAACCAAATTTATTTTCGGAGTCTAAAGAAAAAAAATTTAGGTGTCTAAGAGGAAAACATTCACAGCCTCTATTACATGGATATTTGGATTCAATTTTTCAAGGAATTCCGAACATGAATTCTAAGGAATACATAGTATGAATTCAAAGGAATTCAGAGTCTGAATTCTAAAGAATTTAGAGCCTGAATTCTACCAAATTTGGAGTCTGAATTCTAAGGAATTATGAGTCTGAATTCTATGAAATTCAGAGTCTAAATTATAAGTAATTGAGAACCTCAATTCTAAATAATTAAGATTCTACGTTATTAGGAATTTGGAGTCTTAATTATAAAGAATTTATAGTCCGAATTCTAAGGAATTTAGAACCTGAATTGCAAATAATTTAGAGTCTGAATTCTATGGAATTCAGATTCTAAATTCTATGCAATTAGAAACTCGGGTTCTAATGAATTTGGATCCTAAATTTGATAGAATTTAGAGTCTGAATTTAATTAAATTAGGAGTCTAAATTTCAGAGAATTTTGAATCTGAATTTCAGAGAATTTGGAGTCTGAATTTCAGAGAATTCAGAGTTTGAATTTTAGAGAATTCGGAGTCTGAATTTCATAAAATTTGCAGTATGAATTTCAGAGAATTTGGAGCCTGAATTTCAGAGAATTCAGTATCTGAATTCAGATCCTAAAAACAAAATACTCTATATCTAATTATTAATAAAATTCCAGGGTTTTATATGTGAAACTAAATTTTACACTTATGAATAAAAATACTTAGATTTAGAGAGACTAAAATAAGAATAATAAAAAACATTTAAGGATAAATTTCCTTAGGGATGGAAAATTTTACTTATTAAGGAAAAACATCTGGGAAATAAAATTCTCCTTAAGAAAGAGTGTTTGTGATTTCCAAATCATAAAGGAATGGAAATGTCATAAGGAAACCTTATTAACTCAACACCTTATTCTATTCTGAATATACAACACTTTTATATTGTGATGGGTCTCGGATTAAACATTATTAACGAAAAAAACTAAATTTGGGTATAGCCACCAACATGCTTCTACTACTCCCTAAACCTACATCAACATCATATTTTGGTGGTAGAATTAACTTTATGGAAATATCTATAACTCCCTCTATCTAAACACTAATTGAACAATGATACCAAGTCTTCTGATAATTAATAATGTGATTCTCAACAAACTGATTTTCGTCCTTAATCATATCAATACATCTATATGTCTCCTTCCCTACCTCACTGATAATTGGAAATGTGATTATCCTTGAAGTTTCCTAAACATTTTTATGACTATATTGCTTAATGAAACCTACATTTGATACAAAAACTTCAAAATATTTTAGATTGTAATTTTATTTTATTTCACCATCATCCAACCTCAACACTTGCCAAAGAAAACTCCATACACACTTATATTTATTATGAAACCTAGATTAGTGTATCTAAATTCCTACAATATATGAGATACCTATTCAATCACCAACAATATTGTTTTCCTACAAATTATAATATTAACCAATAAACTTCTCTTTCATATACAAGTTGAGGAAGGATGAACTGAATATAAGGAATAACTCTTATTTTTTATAACACATGTAAAATATTGTATGTCCCTTGAAATTCATTTCCTAAAATATATTTTCCTTCTATTTTTAATATATTTTTTTGATATATCAATATCATACACACACAGACAACACATGGCCTATAGAGGTTAATGGTTGATGACTCAATATTAAATATATTTTTTAGTATGCTCTTAACGGCCAACAATTCCCTTGGCTGATAGAATTGAACATAAAAATAATCTAAATATATTTGATTTTCTAAAATATCAATATCATGCACACCGCACAACTCAATCCCTATAAAGGATAATGGTTGATTGCACAATTTTAATTGGATTCGTTAGAATTATCTCAACGGCTAATAATTCCCCAAGATGATAGAATTGAACATAAAAAATGGGAAAATCAACCAAAAACAATAATATTACAGATTCAAAAAAAAATATAAACGAAGACCATATTACAATCTTAATCTCAAATCCAAAATTATATCAGGATACCCTTCTCTAATAAGGGTAAAATTCCATACTTTCATCAAAATAAAAAAGGATATATGAATTATTTAAAAGACATATCATAATCTTTACAAATCCAATTAGATCAAATACATACATATCCACTGCCATACATAAACCCCACCATAGAATAAACCAAACAAAGTGGGATAGAATTTAAATTAAAAAATCTAACCCTGTCATTGGATAAAGTAATAATTAGTTATCCCATGTATCTAGACACCAAGTGAATAGATGGAAAATAGAGTCTGTTATAGGAATCTTTAAAGAAACTAGTTTAAGAAAATAATTTTTTAGTTCATCATTCATCAACATTATCTCTTTTAGATCAAGATTTGGTGATGTCATCTCAAGTAATACTTATTTTCCAAAGATAAATCCCAAAATAAATTGGTGAAAACTGTAATAATCCACTAATTAATTTGAATAAGTTTTTAATAATTTTTTTTTAATTTATTTGAATATTAAGTAAAATTTATATTTTTTCATTTTTCATATTTCTTAGTAATTTGAATATAATTTATTTTTCATGATTTTATTAATTTATTTGAAATAAAAAAATTTATATAATTTTTTATTTTTCTTTTCCATTTATTTATTTATTAATTTTTAATTTTCCCCTTTTTGTTTTTCATCTTTTTTTGATGTTAATGAAGAATTCCTTGATTTTACCAACTTTATTTAAAAGTTACATATTTGTGTTTGATTTATATATATATTTATATTTATATTTATATATTTAATTTCTCTTTAATATAAAATTTTTATTTAAAAGGATAAAGTTCTATTTATTATTTTTAGAATTTATTTTAAAAGAAAAAATGTCAAATATTTCATTAATTTTTAATATATATTTTTTTAAATGCAGTTTTTCATGATTTTTTTATTTATTAGAAAGCTAAGTAATTTTTTTTAATATTATTATTTATTATTTTGTTATTTTAAATAAAACAAATTTTTTCTTGATTATTCCATTTTTATAAAAGAAAAATAGTTTTTAAGATATTTTTTATTTATTATCATTTTAATTTTATTTTCTGGTTTTTTTACTTTTTGATTTGAATTTTTACACATTTATTTTAATATTTTTTACTTTTTAAACATAATGAATTTTTAATTGTATTTTTAATTTTATTGAAAGTGAAATAAATTCTTAATATTATTTAAATTTTTATTTTCAACCTTTCTAATTTTTGGTGTTTTTTATAATTTTCCGAAATTGAATTATATTTTATAGAAGTTATTTATTTTTTAATAAAAATTTTTTATTAAGTTTTTCTAAGAATATATTTTATATAAAAAATAAGTTTTTTATTTTTTATTGTATTTATAATCATAATAAAAATTATTAATATTTTATTTATTTATTTATAACTTTTTATTTCATTAACGAATCCTGAGTTTTTTTAAATTAAGAGTTTTTTTAGATTTTTATAATTTCATATATCTTTTGGTTTTCAAGAAATATAATTTTTACATTTGTTTTTTAATCTATTTGAACATAAAAAATAATATATCCTTTTTTGTTTTCATTTTTTCATTTTTTTCAAAATAAAAATAATCTTTTTGAATTTATTTTATAACATGGATAAAATATTATTTTTAAAAAACTATATTATTTTATTTTATTTTATTTTTAATTTTTATGAAAACAGTAAAACGTGATTTTTTCTAATTTATTTTAAATTAATACAGATTTTTTTTATAATGTATATTATAATTTTTATTTTTTTAACAAATAATTTTTTCCATGATTTTATCAAATTAAATAAAATTGTATTAAAATTTATTTTTATTTTTTATTTTCTAAGAATATAGATTATTATGTTTTTGTAAATTTAATTGAGTAAAAAAAAATTTATAATTTTTTTTATTTTTTATATTTTTTTAAAGAATACTTTTACTATAATGTTTTTAAATTTATTTGAAATTAATTTTTTTTAATTTATACATTTTAAATATAATAGAGTGTTTCATATTTTTTGTAATTTATTTCAAATATAAATAAATATTTTTACTTTTTTTATTTTAATTTTGTATTTATTTATGAAAACAATTTACTAATTTTTTTAATTATTTAAATATTAATTTTTTTTTTATTTTTGTCATCTTATAATTAACATAACTGAGTTTTTAATGAATTTGGTAGATATATTCAAAACTAAAATAATTTTTTTATCATTATTTTATTATTTTCTTATGTTATTTAATAATTTTCAATTTTATTTATGTTTTTATTATTTAAACTAACCTAATTTAAATTAGTTTTTCAAATTTATGAAAATAGAAAATAAAATATTTGAGATTTTCTCTTTTGTGAGCCATATTTTATATTTTTTTCTATTATATTTATTATGTAAATAAATATTTTTTAAATTTTTATTAAATTTTGTTGAATGTATAATAATACTTTGAATATTTACTTCATATATTTTTTAAGATTTTATTCTTATTTTTTTATTAAATTAAAAATAAAATTAATTAATTTATATTTTTTACTTTTTATCTTTTTTCTATTAGGGAATAAATTTTTTCTTACTTTTTAAATTTATTTTATTATATAATAATTTTTTTTCATTAGTGATTATTCCCTTATTATTTTTGTAGTATTTAATAAATTTAATCATTTCCTTTCTTTTCTTTTTAATTTTTTTTATTTTTTTAAAAGAATGAAATGATTCATTTTTTTTCAATTTTGTTTAAATAAGATGGGGTTTTAAGATAATGTTATTATTATAGTTTTATTTTATTTGAATGTAAAATAGATTTTTTGATTTACTTTTTTAGTTTTTATTTTCATTTTATTATTTGGTTTTATTTACACGTTTATTTACCTCTAATTATGTATTTCATATTATTATATATTCTTCTATTTTTTGGATAGAAATCATATTTTAATGATTTTTTATTTAATTGAAATAATATTTCATTTTTATATTTATATGATTTATTTCTATTTTTTAATTTTATGAATATTTTTATGATTTTTCATTTTATATCAATGGAAAAATAATTTTTTTGATAATTTTTTTAAATTCCTTTCATTATTTCTCTCTTAATATAATTGACTTTTCTGGATTTTTTATAATACATTCAAAGGTTAAATATATTTTTTGGATTTATACCATTTTTTTAATAATATATTTATTTTATGTTTAAAATTAGTAGACATAAAAATAACATTATTAAATTTTTATGCTATTAGTATTTTTAATTTTTTAATTTTTAGTTTTTTTATATTTTTACTTTTTTATATTTTTTTTTAAAATATATAATTTTTGTATATTCAATATATTTGAATATAAAATGATTTTTTATTTATTTTGTTTTATTTTTATATTTATATGTCTTTGTTTTTCATATTTTTATTTTGTATCTTTTTATAAGGATAATGTTTTTTAATATTGATAATTTATTTAAATGTAAATGTTTTAGATTTTTTGAACTTTTATTGTTTATTTATTTTTAGAATTTAAATATAACTTTATTTTTTATTGAACTATATTTTTTTATAAATGAGACTTGACTTCATGTACATTACCAATATAATTTTATCTGAATTTGAAATAAATGTTTTCCTTTTTTGAGTAGAATAATGTTTTTCTATATTTTTGAATTTGTTTAAATGTAAAACAAAACTTTTGGATTAATATTATTTTATATTTTACTTTTTCATTCTTTTAGTATTTTTAATATTAATTAGTTGTTATTAATTTTAAATTTATTTAAGAGTTAATTTTTTTTATTTTTTCCCTTTTTCTTATTTTCTATGCTCTTATTTTATAATTTTACTTTTAAATTTTTTTTGAATTTTTCATACACTAAGGGTGTTCTATATTTTTTAAATTTATTTCAATATTTTATATATTTTATTCAATTTTATATTTTTTTTAATAATTTATTTTCCACTTGGGTGTATAATTACATTCAAACATATACACACCACCACACACACAAATCGGAAAGGCTGTCCACAGCCCCACAAAGGGGATAACCGATACATTAAGCCGTATTTATTTAGTACATGACCCGTAGACCCAATGGGTACTAAACCCATAACAACCCAAACAAGTAGGTTTTTTATACCTATCGTGCCCTCACTAGTATGCATACTCCAGCCACAATAGATGTCACCCATTACTGCATGTGACTGAGCCTATTCTTCATCAACACCATCATGTCATCATTGTCTCCAACACGCTAGACCTCCTGATTGGAGATCACCCATAGTGGCCACTATTCTCCCTCACCAGTACGCCCCATCGCCCTTCTCACTCTCGAGCTTACTGCATGCCCGACCCCCGATACTACACCGCCGCAGAGGCCCCCCTTTGAGGCCGACACCACCACGAGCCCCACCATAGATGCATTTGTCTCCTACATTGCCTACCTAAAGCAGTTGGATTGTCGTAATCACCCATGTCACATCATGTCAGTTGTCCGAACCCGATCATGCCTACTCCATCCACCCAAATCTACCGACAACCCTTTCATCATCGTGGGCATAAGCCCCACCCACCCATAAATTGGGGAAAATATGCATTGCACATGGGAGTTGATCCCATGACTCTACACTCGTTGGATTCCATAGATAGGTGCAGGTCACCAAATTTCCTAAACCCCATTGTAAAATATATGATACACTATTTTATTAATAGAACAGGACATTTCGTTATTTTTTTAAATTTATTATAATAAAAAAATGAATTATTTATTTTATTATTATTTATAATTATTATTATTTTTTTTGAATTAACAATGATATTCTTAATTTTTATATTTCTATAAAAATATATAATTATTGTACTTCTTTTCATAATACCAAATTTATAATAATTTTTAATTTTCTTTGAAAATAATAGAATTTGGTAAATTTATTTAATTTTCATTTAATTTGTAATTGAATAAAGTATTGGTTAAATTTATTAATTTATTTAAATGAAAAAATAAATTTTATTCATTTTCTTTTTTATTTTTTTTATTTTTAAACGAAAAATATATACTTATATTTTAAATTTTTTTTTAAATTAAATATAGTTTTCATTTTGTCCCCAATTTTTCTTTTTTATTTTATTTTTCCCTTTTTCCACTTCTATTTTTCTTCTTTACCCAAGAGGGTTTCTTAAGTTTCCAAAACAATCTATTGTAAAATATTCTTTTTTTGAGTTTTTTACTTTTCATTTTTTGCATTTTTCATTTATATTAATATTCGTATTCATATTTATATTTATATTTATATTTATATTTATATTTATATGTATTATCAATTTTCTTATTTTTTTATTTCTAGAATAAGACAGTTTTCCTTGATATCTTCATATTTATTTTAAATTAAAATAATGTTTCAGTATTTAGTGTTTCTTTTTTTATTCTTGTATTTTTTTATATGTTTTTATTATTTTTTATATGTAATTAAGTGTTTCTTTATTGTTAAAATTTTACCCAATTGTAAAATAATTTTTAGAATTTTTTATCACTTTATTTTTTATTCATTTATTCAAAACATTAATTATTAATATTATATTTTTTCTGATTTTTTATTATCATAAATTAAAGTAATATTTCAATTTTTTAAAATTTATTTTATCAAAACAATCAAATATTTTAATTTTTTAAAATTTATTTCCAAGTAAATTTTCTTATACCTATTTTTTATTTCATAACATAATGATATTTTTCTTGGTTTTTATATATTTTTTATTAATAATTTTTTAAAGTATAATTATTAGTCATGCTTGTTGAAACTACATGATATTAAGATATTGTTATCTTAATTAATTTTTTCCCATTCATTTTTCTATTTTAAAATTTTTATCTATTATGATTCTATATTTTTTAAATGTTTCATTAGTTTTAATTTTCTGCTATCTTTTATGAAAAAAGGGTTTTACTATTTATTAAATTTATTATGAAGTAAAATGTTTTTTATTTTTTTTATTTTTGGTTTAAGTATATATTTAGTTTTATTATATATTTAGTTTTTCTCGTTAAATTGTTTTCTCCTAGGTTTATTTTGAAAAAATATAAACAAAATATTTTTTTTATATTTTTCTTTTTAAAAAAAAAGAAATTGTTTTTTATTGTTTTTTATTTTATTTTATTTTATTTTATTTTCTATGTAAAATTGGACTTTTGTATTTAATTAATATTAATTATAATTTTTTATTTATTTTTTATATATAGTGTTTTTTATTTTTTATTTTATTTAAGAATTAATATTTTTAATGATGTATAAGGCAATGATCAAAAGCACACCACAGCATTTTTTAAATAAAATAAAAGATATAAGAATGAGTCGGTGTCTGACAAGGTAAAACTATAGTCATCCGAGTAAAAAAAGCAATAAAACTTAAAAATTCAACATCAAGTATCATAATATAATATTTCATTTCCAAAATCAAACACATCATTTATATATAAATTGAAAAAATTAGCACCTTAAGAGATTTTAACCAAGGTTTTTTTGCATGTTATAATTATTTATCCTCTACCATTCTTTTTTAATAATGTTTTAATTTATTTAAATAGTAAAGGAAATTTTATGAATTTTTTTCTTTATTTTCACGAATTTTGCACACTAAGAACCCCTACTAGACTTGAACTGAATATAAGAGTAACCCCCGAGGTGTAACAACCCACCTTATGATATTTTATTTATTTATTTTGTATTTTATTTTATTTGGTTAAATTAAATGTTTGAATGATTTAGGATTTAAATTTTGAAAATTTAAAATTTTATGGGTGGGGAACATGTTGCACATAGTTGGGGGTAAATGTCTAAAAATTGTAAAGGGGGATCTGTTACAAATACAATGTCATTTGAAATGGTTAGTTCATAACTAGTACAACTATGTGAGTTCATCGACAAAATAGTTTGATAGGTTTTTCAGTGTCTAATGTTAGTCGCACAATCACTACACGGGTTGGTAAACCATGATGATTTCTGAGTATTTCAAAAACTGATGTTTCCAATTCTCCTTTTTTTATATTTAATCCCTATTTACCTTATTTTCCCCCCTCCCATCATGTCTTACCTCCCTAACTGAGACTCCCCTGCAATGATAATCTCCCCCATTGCAACCCCTCCCCTTTTAGCTTTTCTCCATGGATTCTTTATGATTTATATGTGATTTTACAAGTTAAATACTCCTACTCACTCTCTTCCTTATTTTCTCTCATTTTCCCCTCTCACTTGTTCTACACCATCCTAGGTCGAACCCTAGGTTTCCGAATTGACTCGATATTTGTATTTTCTTCATTGTTATGGTGTGTGATCCCTTACTCAAGTCACTTTTAACCCATCTTTGAGGTTCTAATATATCATCCACTGATTTGAGGTAGGTTTTCCTCATACCCAAAATTTTAATTATAGAACTATTTATGGGTTGTGTTCTTAATTCTTAATTTAATTCTAAAATGATGGTATTTGTTTTGTTTATTGTCCAAGAACGAAATTTAGATTCTCTATTTTTTTATGGAATGTTAATGGATTTATTTATTTAAATTTGTATTTAAAAAATATGTTTTATTAAACCATGCATACCATGATTTTCATAAATTTTCCAAATGGATCTATTTAGTGGGTTTTGAAATTTATAATATATTTTAAATTTTGAAAGATGATTTTTAAAGGATTTACTTGGTTATTTAAAGTGAAAAATAAAAGGCCAATTATTGATAAGGTGTTTTAGAACTATTTTAAATAAAACACGAGGTTTGTCAAGTGGTTTGACCTCATTTGGGTGAAGTGTAAAAATTTAAGGGAGGAATTTTGAACCAATGATGTTTTTAATAAAAATGGGTTGATTCATTAAATATACTTCCAAAATGGGTTGAGCATATTTCATGGGGAAAATGTTTTGAAATAATTTTTATCGATAACACTTAAATAGTGTTTTTTGAATGTGTGGTTTAGATTTGAATTTTAATCCTTTGGACCAAATGACTTGGCACTCCAAGTAAACTTAAAGACAGGGTTCGTTATCACTTTTTAGGACTTTCCCAAAATTAGTGTGAGATCCTCATTTGAGATCCATATTATATTATGATCCTTGGGGGGGATAGTGTTTATTATTTTATATATAATTTACCATGAGTGTCACGTTGAATATATCATGAGCTGTGAATGAAATATGAATAGGGGGATATTTCTTGAGAGGGTGTGAGAGTCGATGCAGGATTTATTTTCTAATGATTTGTGTTTGATTTCAAAGATAAATGATTTGTGGTCAAATCTATTCAAATATTTATGAGAGTCCTAGGAATATAGTATGAGAATATTATAAAGGAAAAAAATCTAGTATAGAAACAATATCAACTATGGAGGGTTTCCTAACTACTCTAAGATGGTATAACTACAAGTTGTAGCTAGCCTTATAAGATAAAAATTTCTTATGCTTTTATAATTAAGGATCTTCTAAGATTCTCATATCTGGATTGTCTAGTGGATTATCTATGATGATATGGGTTCAGTAGTATCGACCAAGGTTCATTGACCCCGGTTTTTTCCATTACTACTATCGCCAAATGATGTTTCAAACAACCCAATATCCTATTCAAGATGATTTAGGGGATCCTGACTATATTATTTAGTTTTATCCCTTATTTTTTGTTTCATAAAACTCCTATTTGATTTTTTTATTTGGAATTTTTTAATTATTGGTTAGTTTCATGTGTGTATATAGATATTATTTACTTCGCCTCTGGATTACATTTAAAATTGATTGGAAAATGTTTAAATGGGGGTGTTTTTTATTTAAAAATTCATATCATACTCTAACCCATTGATTTGTATGATTCCCAATTTAAATGTTGTTAAATGATTTCTCGAAAACTATTTTGGATTTTAGGATTAAAATGTAAATTATTATAAGTTTTTAAAAAAATGGGATATTTAGAACATTAAAATGTATTGTGTTGAGGAAATTTATTTAGAATTATAACATTAATTTTAGGATATTAAAAATAATGTTTATAAATGGATATAGATTTGATATTTTCTTTTCACAAAAAAATGATTCAAAAACCTTATTTCCAAATATATTTCAAACTTTCATAAAATGGCAATTTAATTTAAAATTTTGGAATGTTTCAAGGAAGGTGGTGGCCTAATGTGTATTTATATGCTCATTTAAATTATAATATCTCAGTTATAGGCCTTTTGGTTGGAAACTAACTATTTGGTTTGGCCTCTGGACACTCTTGGAGTGTTTATTAATTTGGGAGATTTAAGGATAGTTATTTAGTTTCATTTATTGCATTAATCTCATGGTATCTATTACCTGTTTTTTGTAACATGCATTAACTTTATTATAATGTCTATAAGGTAGTTCCCTTTAAATTATTTACTTTTTTCTAAATATGACTTTATTGTTTTTATATAATTATCGGAGGAGTATTATATTTGTGGGGGGTGTTAAAGGAATCTGGTGGCGGTTGTTTCTCTAGGTGAGGGCATTAGGGGTAATCATATGTATTTAATTTACTTTAAATTATTTATAACTACTGCTTGTTTATTTATTTCTTACATATCTGATTTTGGAATGGGTTTCAGCCTTACGAATGGTTCATACCGAATTTTCAAGAGAAATTATATTATCTATTACATTGATTTAAGGGAAAATAAATACTAATGTTTGTTTCTAATTCCCTTATGCATTTTTCAAACCCATGGGGATACGGAACACCCCCACAAGATAGTGGTTGGGATGGTTCATTTTCCAATCAGATGGAATCTTTGTATAGTTTGTTATACGATGCCCACCTCTAATAATCCTTAGGTTTGTGATTATAACTAAGTGTATAATAGATGAAAATGAGAGGCATTACCTTTATACAACCTAGTAACACATAAATAAACCATTGGTCTATAAAATAATAAAATAAAATAATATTTATAATGATCCCAAAATGCATGAATATGCCAAAAACTAAAAAAACTTAGGAAATGCCAATAAAGTTATATGGAGTAACATTATAGCCAATCTCAACATCCGATAAAGTTCTATTAAACTCAATAAACAAACACACCCTTGACATTAGAAAAATAATTTATATATATAAGGGTGATCATAACATTTATACTTAGTAGGATCATACTCAATACCTCATATAAAAATGTATAAGGAGCACAGTAGTGTTCTAGTGAACTAATAACAGAACCAATTAGCACCTATCGAGTCAACTACCATCCTGCCTCACCAAGTCTCCCTCACCAAGTATCACATCTAAGTATAGTAACATAATATAAAAAAATATAAAAATAGTACCCCCACAAACACTTCGCAATATATTTTCTTCTCTCAAGCCCCAACATAAAAAATCATGTTATCAATCCCTCCAACACTAATATCAGTCCAGTCTCAACCTACCTACCCCAACCAACCACATGTTCTATTTCTCTTTCTAACATTAGTCCATTTGTACCATAACCAAAACCATGCCATAATCCTCATCCAAATTATCCTCATCCTCCCATATCCATATACATGAATTATATATCATGTACACATCACATATCTAGTATATATATGGTATCATGACATGATGAGTATCAACCTCATGCCCTCCTACTACCATTAATGAACCCACCATATTTCATTACACCATCTACAGTTCAAATTCACTATAACAAAGTAACAACCCTAACCCCTCTGGTCTAAGGTCAGTGACTTACTTTATTACAATGGCATAGATACATTAGATCACATTACCAAGGATCAACCCATTTATTATTCTTAAAGAACTAGATACATGCATAGTTCAATTATTATATTTGTAATTATACATAGAACATAAAAGGGTAATAAACTACTTCCTTAACAATTATTCAAAGATTTCATCTTCGTAACCTGGGAATAAAAAAATATAAGGGTGAGTTCAAATAAAAATCAAGGGTTACATACAATAGAAAAATGAATCAATAATATGTTTGGAATAATCAATATGGAAAGGTAAATTGATGACAAATAAATTCCATGAAATTAATTTAGAATGGAAATACATCCATATATATTTAATAGAGAAAATATCATGGATAATAATAACTAAATAATGAATGAAGAAAATGAATAATTTTTAGACATCATGTATTTGACACATGAACCACCACCATCAACACCATTCACATTATAGTTTAATTCCATGGGTAGGAACCCATCTAATTCTTCTTTGAATCAATCATGAAGGGGTTTTTGTCAATTTTTTTGTCTCATGAAGACTCGTTGATGCATCGAGGGGCTGTCAATAAATAGGCCACCCCATTTGTTGATGCCTAAATAATTAATTATATTTTGAAATGATCAATCTAATTCATGAATCTATATTACTTATCAAAATAGTTTTACTTAGAATAGGATAATAATTTATCAATATTTCCCTAATTAATATAACATTTAAAGTAATCACTATATGTAAAAATGGTATACCACTTAGACAATAATCATATCCATGATACAATAAATATAGATATTTAATGAAATATTAAATTAATAATAATAATAAATAAAAGGGGTATTATACATACACCACCCCCAATAAATATGTGGTGAATAAGGCTTATCTCACAGAAATAAAAGTGAGATGAGAAACCCTTTACCTTATGTCTGAAAGCATTATGGACATGTAATTAATGTCCGAGATAATCAAAATATATTTATTAAATAATTAATATATAATATATTTAACATATATTTTACTTATTATTATTCTGTTAATTATGTTAATGACCATTGTGAAGTGTTATAATTTTTAATTTTTTTGTTCCGAGAGTGTTCGTTTCATGGTTTTATGGTCAGTTTCCTTGTGTATAGTTATGTAATTATTTTTCAAATGGAAGAAAAAAATCCATAAGTAGAATGAATTAGTATTAATATACATATATTATTTTAAATTAAAATATATATCATTTAGTTTTATGGTATTATGATGATTAATTATATAAAATGTTAATGAAAAATGATTAGTTTATTTTGGTGGTTTTAATGACCATCACAAACAAGTATCATTTTATTTAATATTATGTATTTATATTGGTTCATAAACATTAGAAAAGTTTTAATAAAAATATTATAATCCTTTTAACTATTAAAATTATTTTAGGACCATCCTTGATGGCGAAAATGAAAAATAAAATCTCATCGTCCACGTAGGTGGTGAATCGACACCTCTCAAACGATGTTTTCACTTTTAGAATTAGAAGAATTGGAGAAGAGATTTGATGAAGAATATTCCATTAACATAAAAAATTTATAGTATATATATATCATACTAGAGTTACCATTCCACTTTGAATAGTATAATTGAGGAGATGATTAGAAAAGAAAGTAAAAATAAAAGAGAAAGAAGGAGGATTTCACCTCTCGAATATCTTCTCATTGAGATCCTCCTTAAGGCATATGAAATTGGTTTTTTGGTGAGATTAGAAATCCTGGAGCAATAAAAAGAGGCTTTAGAGATTAATTTGGTGGAAAATTATCAATATCCAAGGATTATAAGGTGTGATGATAAGGGGTGTTGATAGGTGGTATTTATAGTGGAATAGAGGGGTGATTTTTGATTATTTTATTCATTTATTAATTATTTTAAATCAAGACCATCAATAATGATGATTATTATTACTATGTACAGTAAATATTTTATTTTAATTTTAAATAATGGTTAATTTTATCACGAATGACCCAAAAATTCATGTATTTGGCTTAAAATTCCAAATACCTTAAATTACTGTATTTCAATATTCACAAAAAATTCAACTATTTCAGAAAAATTCAAAAAAATCATCCTCATTTTTTTTCAACATATAGATTTAAAAAATGAAATCTATTTTATAGAAATAATTTTTTAAATTTGAGGAATATATTTTTTAGTTAAAATAATCATTTATTTAAAAAATACTGATTTTAATAATATAAAAAATTTTATGACAATTTGAAAAATTAATTATAGTCTCAAAAAATAATATTATAATTATAATATAACAAAATATCAATTCATGAATCTATTTTATGAAAATAATTTTTCTTTTAAATTAATATATTAATTAAAAAATTGTCAATAAACATTCATACTACATAAAAATACCATCAGTTAATTTATCATTTTTTTAGAAAAATTATTTAGTTATTATATGATATAAATATATTCTATTTCTATTTATGACATACAAAAATTTTATTTATAATATCATTGGTGAGGTTATTATTCTGTTGGACACATTACTATTTCTAATGGTTACGTTATTATTCCAATGATCATCCTAATATTTAATAGTATATCATGGTTCATTTAAGCTCAGTATTTCATGAATGGTAGGATATAAAAAATTGAATTTTTTAAAAAGATACATACCATAAAATCTTGATTTGTTATATTCTTACCTCCTTCAAAAATTTATTCCAAAATTATTTCATTAATATTTCCTTCTAACCAGATGTGAGTGATTTTTCATCTCAAAATCCTCAAGATCTCAGGTCATTTCTTCCATTTTATAGTTTCTACAAAGAAACTTTACCAATAGAGTCATTAAATTTATTAATACTTATTATCTATTTTAAAGAACCATGATAGGCACTTTATAGTAGGAAAATTTAGTTTCCAATTCTATTTCTTTATAGATGATTCATGCATTGGGTTTGGCTATCCATCATTACCAATGATCTGTGGAACGCATCATGAACTTTAGAGAGACATGGTTGAATTTATAATCAGTAATATAAAGATCCATTTATTTATATAATTTCAATTGGTATGATGTAACTAAGTCTCAATTTCCCTTTCTTACCGAACTATATGACACCCTTCCATGGCAATACAATTACAAATAAATGATCTCCCACTTGAAATTCTAAATATTTTCTCTAGTTGTCAGCATAACTATTTTTCCTAATTTGAGATTATTTAATATAATCCATAGTAGTATTTAATTTATTATTGACTCATCAATATGTTTTTGGTTGATAGTTTTCATTTCACTAACATCATCCCAACAAGATGGATTATGAAATTGATTTCCATATAATTCTTTATATGGTGCTATTTGAATACTTGAATAGAAACTATTTTTGTTGTAAAATTATACCAAAGGTAAATAATATTCCCACAAAAATTTAAAGTCAAGTATTCATGATATAAAAGTGTATTCCAATGATGGAATAGTCCTTTTAGACTGGCCATCAGTTAGAGGGTGATAAATAGTACTCAAATAAATACCAATATCTAAAGACCTGAATAATCTTCTAGATTTTTTATGTAAAATGATGATATCGATAAAAAAAATGTTATAGGTGAACCATGATGTAATAAAAATTCATTAATATTGAGACTTTCTAGGATATCAAAAGGTAAATCCTCTCTTATAGTAAGAAAATATGACAATGTTGTAAGATGATCAAGAATAACCCATATTGTATCATTCTTTTTGGGGGTCGTTGGTAATCTAGTAATGAATTATATAGTAATGTCATCCCACATCAATATAAAAATATTTAGAGGATGCATAAATATTTTATGACTTCATCTCCCAGTCATCACTTGTTAAAAAATTAGGTATATTGAGACATAATCAGCAATTTTCTAACTTCACATTTGTCCCATCCAAAATATTACTTCATATCTCTATACATCATGGTTGTCCCAAGATGTATAATGGAATTTTAACTATGATAATCATCTAATAGTTCACTTTTTAGATTATGTATTGATTTAACATATAATATCTTTCTAAATTTAAGAATTAAATCTTTATACATGAAGTCTTCCAATCATCTATCCTTAAAATATTTAATTATTGTGAAAATTCTCACTATCAATTAATAGATTTTTATCTTTTCCAATAAATATGTTTTCATAATAATTTGATAAAGGACTGATGTATCCCCTTCAATAAAAATTACTATATCCATATTTACTATATCCAATAAAATAAGATCTTTCAAAATCCTTATTTGGGTCATAATTCCATGATATTTCTAACTTAATGCATCTACAACCTTATTATCTTTTCCTAGTTAGTAGTGTATTGTGAAATTAAAATCCATGAGTAACTCGAGCCATTGTATTTTACTTATATTGAGATATTTATTTTTAAATATGTATTTCGAACACTTTTTATTCATATATATCTCACATATTTCACTATAGATAAAATGTCTCTGCATCTTCAAAAAAATATTACAGCTGCTAAATCAAGATAATGAGTTGGATAATCTTGTTCATGAATATTCAACTCCATTTATGTATATGCTATAACTTTATAAATTATCATAAGGACACAACTTGGTCTTTTCATTGATGCATCACTGTATATCAAAAACTTATAAAAACCAAGTGTTAACGTACAACGAAATTACATCACTTTTTCATAATACATAAAACATTAAAAAAACAGACACCCAAAGATCGTATTAGTTTAGCGCCTTTGGAAACATGGAATAATAAATGATGATACATGAGTGAGATATATTATTTCCCACTAGGTTCTCAAATACTATCCCCCTCTTAGAAATATCATACATGAAATATATATTCTTAATCTGGGGAAGGATAAAATAAAAAGGGTGAGATTAAATGTTGTGTATGGGTAAACAAGGGAGATATGTAATCATAAACATGAACATAAGGGTATGATATTGTTATTATAAAATTATAAGATCGAACCCTGTATATCAAAGATCGTAAACCTGAATCATGAAATAAATAATATCATCTCATAATACATGAATCATAATGGAAACAAGATCATAATACATGAAATCATAAAATAGTAATAAGGCATGGAATTTTGGAGTACACATAAACATGTAATATCATTCCCGATATGTTAAGATGCATTACAATAAATTTTCATGGAACTTTACGGGGACTACATCTATTGGGAAGAACACACAACGATCTCCAATCATAATCATTTCCTTGTAAGGGATTGAATTTCCATATAATCCCATAGTGGATTGAGATTCCCCATCTTCCAATAGTGGATCAGGTTTCCCCATCTCCGCATAGTGTATTGTGTTTCCCCATATTCCATCTTCATGGTGACTACACCTACATAGCATCACATACCACTATCCCTAATCATATTTATTTACTTGTAAGGTATAATGTTTTCACTATATTCTCATAGTGGATTGGGTTTCCCAATCATCCCATAGAGGATCGAGTTTCCCCATTTTCCATCTTCATGGTGACTACACCTACTGGTCAGGACACACCACCATATCCAATCACTATCCTATCATTATAAGGGATCAATTTTCCCCATATTCATATAGTGTATCATAACCATCAACTTGATTCTCATCATTATATCATGTGATATAAATATTTACCCAACTCATTGTAGGGAGATATAGGTCCCACCCATCACATAATAAAATCATTCATACATGTTCCACAAAATAATAAAACCTCTATCATATCGTTACCCATAAAAAGTGATGGGTTTAAAAAATATCATGTCATAACCCATGAAATGAAATGGGTATCATAAAAATTTCATCACATCATAAACTATGGAAAATAGATATTATTCATAATCATTTTATCAAATCATAATCCATGAAAAGAAGTGGGTTTCCAAAGCATATTACCCATATAAGAGAAATGAGTGTCATAATCGTAATGCTATTAAGATATAAACAATTATAGAATGAATATTAATGGTATTCTTAGATCATTTCCCCAATAAATCTTAAACTATAACAAAGGATGAAATATTATATGTAAAATTATTTTTAAAAATCAATTGAAACATTTATTAAGGAAAATATCTTTTCTTTGAAGATAGTTTTCTTAATTACATTTTGAAAATCAATTTCTTATAAATAAATATTTATAATTTAATTTAAAATATTTCTTAAGGAAAACATCTTTTCCACTTTGAAAATTTATTTTTAAAACATAAGGTATTTTTTAAAAAAATTTCATTTAAAATATATTTGAAAAAATATAAATGAATCTTGAAAATATTTGGAAACATTTTTTCTTTAAAAATAACTTGAAAACATTATAGTTAAATATGGAAAATATTTTGAAAAACATTTTATTTGAAAATAATTTTAAAACATTAATAATAATTCTTGACCTTATTTTGAAAAAAAAAATCATTCGAAACTTAGAAATTAATCTTGAAGACATTTTGAAACACTTTTTCCTTGAATTATTATAAATTAAGATTGAAAACATTTGAAATTATTTCTAAACATAAAATTTTAAAAACCCCTTTTATTTGAAATTTTTTGTAAATTAAACAAATTTTCATAATATTTAGAAAAAAATTCTTTTAAAATAATATCATTGTAAACATACAAAGGAATCATCACGGAAATGACAGTCATGATGGTTGGTATGTCCGTACATGCCAAACATTCCTTTTACACCACAAATGTTTAGAAAAGTGCCTTGATTGGAAAATAATAAAAAGATTCCTTTTAAAACCATTTTTTGAAAAGGTAAATCATAGAAAAATGTTTTATTTAAACATAATAGTATATTAGTAAAACATTTTTTATAACATTTTTAGAAAACATAATTTTTAAAGAACACACATATATTTCCAACTGAAAGGAAAAATAATTTCTGGTTTTCCTAAAAACATTTTCTTAATTATATTAAGTATAAAAGAGTGTAAAGAGTGTACCATTACTTGGATATAACATAAAGAATTATAGGGTAACAATATTAAAGATATTTCTTGTGATATGAATCATAATATTTTATCAATAGAAGCATAATCATAAATAATCATGATAAAAAATGAGATTGTAGCTATAAAAATTTACCACTTTGGTAACTTTGAATCCTAATAAATTAGAAAGAATAAAATTACATGAATATTTTAATACCATGAAAATAAATATATTCATGATATAAAATTTAAAAATTAGTATATACACCTCATAGAAAAATATAGGTGCATAACATGACATGTGTCTCAAGAATGAAAAATTGAGACAAAATTACTTGACACAATTTGGTAACTTTTGAAACATAAAACCTATGAAAGAAATATCATAAAATGGATATATAAATACCCCTAAATTTAAGTATAATAATAATATAATACATCCAAGGTAATCATACACACCATATAAAATAAATTAGTGGTGAATAGGATATGTATCTCACAGAAATAAAAAGTGATATGAAATTACAATACCTTATGTTTGGAATTTCTTTATACACATTAAAACATCATATATAATAAATATAATCTTATTATACATATAAAATACCATATTATTATATATAATAACATATATTATTAACTTTTTAATTTATATTACCCATTTATTAATAATTTCATGTTAAATTTGTGTTTCTGGTAATAACCACTTTTTTTGTACGTGTTTTGACCTGTAATTTTTTATAATATTATATAGATAATGATTTAATTATTTATAATAATTTAAAACATGATTTATATATCATATATAATCATTATATAAATATTTATAGTAATATATAAAATATAAAAATATTAAATGAAATACACTATTCATGGAGACGGTAGGCCGTATATACACATAAATGTTGCTTCCACATTATCATCATATTGAATGAAAGTAAATAACACATATGTATTTAAATATATAATATAATTATAGAAATTTTTTTATGTCATATATATCGTATAAATTTACTAAACCCATCATTAATACATTCCTTGTTACTTTTGACTAATCTCGTCGCTTTAAGGAGGCGGTAGTCCACACTTCCTCAAAAAACTTTCCCGTATTTACACAAAATAGAAATAATGATGGTAGGATTTATATAAAAAATACATAACAATAAATAAATCCCAAATATTATATTTTTATATATAATATAAAAACATAGTGTTTATCAGAATTCCCAAGCATGAGAGGCGGTAAAGATAAAATGAACAACATCGCTTTATGAGGCGGTGGTTCACCATACATAAGAACAGTAATTTAATTACCCATAAGATGGGAGAGTGTTTGTAACACCTCATTCTTCCACAATACTCTTCTCTTTAAATAATACAATAGCCTGTGTTGTACGCAACACTGGGTTCAAATGCACCACGACTCAAGAAACTAGCTGTTAAAAAGTAGATATGAATAGTATTAACTTAATTTTAAATTTTATATTATCCTTATAATTTTAGAATCTATATTTTGAGTTTCTAAGACATACTTTAATAAAAAATTCATTTTTTTCATATAAATGAAGTATTTTTAAAAAAAATCATTTTTACCACCTTTTAATGGTGAAGCCTTTTTAAATCGAATGTTTGAAACTTTTATTTGACAAAATTAACATCTTCATTAGAATCGGGACATAAGAATTTAGTTTCAATAATGTTTTGGTGTTTTTCTAATAACTTTCAAATTTGGGTGAATAGTGAAAAATACTATATTTTAACTGAAAACTACTTTTTTAATCAAAATAATTTATCTTTTTAAATTATACATTTTAATGGTTTTGAAGTATAAATAGATTAAATTATTACCATTATTCCAATGATGGTTATTGTAAGTAATTTCACTTTGAAATTGACATAAACAAGTGTCAATCTTTTGATAGTTATTATTTCTTAAAAATACGCCTTTTGGTTTTGACAGTAAGAAATTAATTTAATAAATTAAACTTTTATGTTTTTAATTTGGTAAAATAGACTTCAGTTTTGGATTCGGAATATCAAAATTTTCTTAGGGTGAAATTTTGGTACTTTTCTGCTAACTTCATATTTTGATGAATAGTGAAAATTACTAAATTTTAATTAAAAAAACTTTTTAAATCGAAATAATTAATTGTGATAAATTATGAATTTGAGTGATTTTAAAGTATAATTAGATTATAATTTTACAATTTAATCCAATGTTGGTCATTTTACATAATTTCATATTTTAACTGGACATAAGAAAGTGTCAATCCTTTCATAGTTATTGTTTGTTAAAAACATGCTTTTTGTTTTGACAGCGGGAATTAATTTTAAATTATTTTCTACCAATTCTATGTTTAAAATTTTGAAAAATGGATTCCATAATTGTAATCATGATTTCCAAATTGTATAAAAAGGCAACTTTTAGGTTTAGACATTTTGAATAATTACTTTGGTAAATATTTTATTTACCATGGTTAAATGTTAAATCCGGTAAATAAGGGTATATAAATAAAAATTATAATAATAATAAATTACCCTAAAACATGTCCTATCCTTATTGGTTGATACATTTCCGACCATGGGAATCTTTGGGTTGATTTTGGGACCCCATGGAGCCACTTGTAGGTGATAGGGACACTTTATATTAATTAAGTTAAAGTAAATACAAAAATGACATAAGCATATATCCTTTATCAAAAAAAAATTTACTTATGGTTATATATGTTATAATTTCGACTATAAATATTCATTATAAATATAAAAATATCTCCTACATAATGGTATTTTATTTATTATTTTTAGACATGAAATATTTTAATTTATTTATGACACAATGATGATGCCTTAATTACCGTATTAATGAAAGATTAAGATAATTGATATTTTAAATAACCAAATAAATGTAATTTGAGACTATTTATAAATTACAATAATTTTTTAGGTTACTATGACTTATTTGGATTATTTATATAAATTTTTCTTGAAGTAATAATGCTGTTATAAATTTACCAAGAACCAAATACCCAATAGTGTCAAAATTGACATAAAAGAGTTTTTAAAACAAATATTATATTATTAATTTATATTCAATTCCTAAAAACATATGAATCGGCCAAGAGACATATATCCTGATAGGTGTATCATTAATGGACCAGTTGGGAGTCTCTTGGAGGTATATATAGTTTTTATTAACTATATAATATAAAAATACAAAGTGACATGGTATATGTCAAACTAATTAACTAAGAGTTAAAACTAAAAGATATGGTTAATATAATGACCCAAACCTGTATAAATTCTATTGGTTGAGTGGTTTTCGATGAATTCCCACCTTAAGATTTACATAATCCACATTGGGGCCATTTTAAACTGAATATGAATTTATTATAAAATAATATTTCTAGATTTTCCTAAGGTGCCCCTCCTCCACATTGTAAAAGAACACCACTTCTAACCAATTTTTCACACTTTAAAATCCTTTTGGATCAGCCAAACCCTTCCCAAATACTATCTAAACTTACCTAACTTCAGCCTAGAGACCTTAGTTTGATCATAAATCCAACCTAAGGAGCCATTTTGATCAAATCAGAAGGAAGAACTCGAAGAAGATTTAATGTTTTCACCACCCTTTTTCAAGTTCATTTCTTCATCAACTTCTTCTTTATTTCTTATTCCCATTATAAAATAATAACTCCAGTATCTCCTATATACTTTGAAATTATTATAAATATGGTATAACCATATTCAGTATTCTATCCATCCTTTGAATGACATGTCACCATACGTGCGTACATACGGCTTACTGTCTCCACGTCGTGGTGTAATTTTTATTCAATATATTATTATTTGGATGGGTATAATAATGATGTATAATTCAATAAAATAATAAATATAACATGATAATGATTTTGTATATATGATATACCATCCAATTATATATTATTTTAATATCAAAAGGATGATATTGTCGCTCGTGCGTACGTACGGACTGCCTTCTCCACGAACGCGATGAGATTCATTCCCCATCGTATCCATTTAAGACTAATTCTCATTTAATGATTAAAAATAATGTTTAAGTACTTGATACCATTTTGGATATGAATAATATACAACATAACAAACACGGCTTATGTAACAAAACAAATAAAATAAAATGAGTAACTTAACACTCGAAACAACGATAATACTAAGATATTATTAACAAATCAATATTAAACGATCATATATGATATCATATTAATGTATATGATTCTTGTATAATTTTATAACAATTATTTTACCATTATACTGGAGGTTAACCTACCCTCAACCACGGAAAAGTACAAGGTAAGGGTTTATTTCACAATCTCTTCATTATCCGAGGTTGTTTATACGTAATTATCTACTGGGACCTCTTTATCCTCCACATCCATGTTTCTTAAAAATGAGATTCAAAAAATTCTTACTATTTTAAATAATATGGTTTAAATTCATTTATAACTTTGTTTTACTTTTTATAAGAATTTTATAAAGTAATCTTTCCGTCGTTTTCCAAACAAGTTCCTTTTTATCCTTTTTGACAGAATTGAGGTAAGAATGTCTTTTTTTAACTTATACGGGGGGTGCAGCTATTTTCCGACATTATAAAATCTTCTAAGCTTCCCTTAAAAGCATCTAAGAATATTTTCAATTTAAAATTTCTATTTTATAATAATTTGAATTTTGAATGATTTAAAAAAAGAGAAATTTCTCTCAAATAGTTTTGATTTCATCTATGTCAACATCCTTTGATGGATTTTAAGCTTATTTGAAGTTTATTTATGATGATACAAATCATCCATATTTTATTGAAGGTTTTGTGATATGTTTGACTGTGGATGTGTTATTTTTATACCATTCATGTTTTATGGAGAATGTATTGACATTTCGTATGCTAGTTTTAATACGAATGTTTATGTTATGTTTAAACCTGTTCATATGAGGAATGAATTGGACTTTATAAGTGACAGGTGGAGACCGATATAGCTCTTCTATGCATCGGTAGGTCTCATGAGACAAACTAGTGTCTTAGCATGAGGCCTTGACAAAATTTTATTTGTGGTCTTGGCACGAGGCCTTAGTTACGTGGTTATGATAGTCGGGCATTATAAATTACATCATTATAAAGTGGTTATTGATATTGAATGTGATTATTTGACTTTTAGAATATCCATGTGAAAAATTAAATGGCATTATTTCATTTTATCTTTGCTTTATTACACTGAAGTTCAATTTTAAAAGGCTTTTTTTAGCTATACAGTGCCTTAAATGTTTATTCTGATTTATGAATATTTCCGCTATATTTTTTTCCTTACTGGGCATCTGAGCTCACCCCTTTCAATGTTTTATTTTTCCCAGGATATGAAGATGTAATTTATGAATGACCTAGAGGGATAATATGAGGAGATATGAAGATAATATGTTGTTGTTGTAGTTTTCACTTTATGATGTAATGTAAACTTTATGAATGTATCTAGTTATTCCAAGGCTACTAAACTAATCGGGCTTTCGAGACTTGATATTTCTTGTGATCATACCAATGATATGTAATAATGCACTGACTATGGGAAGCTAGGGTTATGACAACCCTGCTTTTTATTACAACTTAAACATGCTTTATTACATAAAACTTCACTTGATACAACAAAGAAGATCGAGAGGTTTAGTGTCTTTGGGGCTTAGGATCATTACATAAAAACTTTAAACATGAAACACAACATCCTTATTGAAAACTTCCTTTACTTGACCACTACATTCCTTCGTACTTAGCATTGCATGGGATAACCTGAGGACATGCATAAGAAAAGGGTGAGCTATAAAGCCCAGTAAGGGAGTACATAATGAATAACATGAGGAGTACAATACATGTTAGGCAATAGGCATATCAATAGATCATAAGAGAGACATGAACATAAAGGCATGATAAAGCATGATAATCATAACATGGAAATGTGGCAACAACACTTAACATTGAATTAGCATGAGCCAAGGCTCATTGCACATGGAGCATGAGTAAACCCTCATTGCACTTGAAGCACGAGTAAACCCTCGTTGCACTTGAATTAGCATGAGTCAACACTCATTGCACATGACGTATCATGATACTATACTTTACCCAATGCATTGGAGCGCTATAAAGGGCGCACCCTTCTTAAACATTTCATTTCATGCATAAGTGTGCCACATGGATCATAAAACATGGATTCATAAAACATAATAATTTCTTCCACGATAAAGGAAAGTGGAATTCATACATGAAACTTTACAATCAATAAGTAAATGTGCATAAAGGTGAATACCCTTGATGGAGAAATGGGCATGGTATTCACTACACAATGACATTGGCTTAGAAAATCGGTGCGATTTCGGCAGCGTAACGGCGTGACATAAGAACTCATGAAAAGGGTTGATGAGAGAGAAAGGGGTTCCTCATCATATTTACATGTAATGGACAGTAAGGAGGTCATATAGATACATGTCCCAACAATTGAAAAGGAATTTAGATTCATGATACAAAAGTATTGCTTGAATATAGAAGAGGAGAAAAAGGTTCCTTTCGGAATTTCGGCATAGTAACGGGTGTACATGGGAGGCATTTAATGAGAGAGAAAGGGGTCTCCCATCATTCAAACAATAATAGGGAAGTATGGGAGAGGTGAGAAACCATACCCCAACATTCATAAATGAAATTAAAAGGGCAATACAACTTAAAGAAAATTGACAAAAATGAGAAAGGAAGAAAAACCCTTACTTGGAAGTGTGCTTCCAAAGGCTAGAGAGAGGCTTGTGAGAGGCTTCTTGGGAGCTTGGGGCACCTTGAGAGGATTCTAGAGAGAGTAGGGCAGAGTTTGGACGAACTTAAAGGGCTTTGAGTGAGGAGGAAGTGGGAGCTTGGGTGGGTTTATATAGGAAAGGTGAGAGAATTCTTTATTATTTAGGTTTGGGACCCCTTATATTAAAATAATCCAAACCACAAACCATCCCATGGTATTTGCCCATGGTTTCTGGAAAAGGGAAGAGGAAAACAATATTTTACAAGGCCAAGGTCCGAACTTATTAAAAAATTAGGGTTGCTTATGTGGAGGTGAGTCACACTCCCATGGAAATTAATTTAAAAAGGCAAAGTGTTGAATAAGTCTTGAGGGCTCCATTAATGATTTGAAAAGTGAGTCAAACAAACCCAAAACCTCATTATTTTATTGATAAAACACATATTGGCCGAACATAAGGATTATGGTATTTTATTACATCACCATTGGGTCATTATGATGTCATAAAACACATTATATATTTAAATGGTATTTAATTTTTACCCAAAAATTTGACTGTCTCAGAAAATTATGAAAAATTCACCGTTGGATAATTTCGACGTCCTGATTCCAAAAATAATATTTATTTTATCTAAATAATTTTCTAAATATGTGAATTTTCACTTTTAAAATAAAAACCGACATTTATAAAAAATTCACGGGTTTTGACAGAAATGGCTTTCAAACCTTAATAAAAATTTTAATTGCATTCATAAGATCATTTATATTTAATAAAAATTAATTTAATATTAATAATAATATTTTATTAAAATATTATTTAATTCAAAAATCCTTTAATTTAATAAAATATAATTCTTAATTAAATAATAACTAAAAACATCATTTGTACTTTAAAAACTAATTACAATGCATCAAAAATGACTAGAAATTATATTCATTATTATATAAAAAAATAGTGTACATGAACATGGTGCTACTTATTTGTTACATAACCCCTTAAAATTGCCGCATAAGACCTAAGGGTAAGGCGTGCGATGGTGACAGACTCTTGGGGTTGCTCGGATAACATTTCTCGAGTGGTAATCTCTATCAACTTCCATTTTTCCCGTAGACGATCACGTTCGAGCTTGACTTCATGAAGCTCAGCTTGGGCTTGGTCAAGGGCAAAGCCCAAAGACGCCACCTCCTTTCCGAGCTCCGACAAATGGGCTTTGTAAGGGGCAATTCTACTGGATGAGGCCATCGCTTCCTTTGTCTGAGTAGAAAATTGGTTCGTTAAAGCCTCATATTTAAACTACCCAGATGATCACTGTTCAACGGCTATAAAAGTAACAGTCACAAATCTTAACGTTAAACTAAAATAAGTTGACATCATATAAAAACATAAAGAAACATTTAACTGGATCAAGAGGGATTTTCCATTAATGAAATTTTGGGTCGTTACAACATTCCCCCCTTAAGAAATTTCGCCCTCTAAATTTTCCTTTTCCCACACTAAAACAAATGTGGGTAACTTAGCTTCATCATATCCTCCGACTCCCAAGTTGCTTCTTCAAACTTGTGGTTTCTCCACAACACCTTGACGAGGGGCATTGTCTTATTTCGTAGAACTTTTTCTCTATGATCTAAGATCTTCACTGGTTGCTCCTCATAAGAAAGATCGTCTTCTAATTGTACCACCTCAGAAGAGAGTACATGTGAAGGGTCTGGTATGTACTTCTTTAAGAGGGATACATGGAAGACATCATGCACCTTGGCCATAGTAGGTGGAAGTGCTAGTCGATAGGCCACAGCCCCAACACGATCAAGAATCTCGAAGGGGCCGATGTACCTTGGACTTAACTTCCCTTTCTTTCCAAACCTCATGACCTTCTTCCACGGAGATATGCGTAAAAACACCATGTCTCCGACTTTAAACTCAAGGTCTCGTCGACGATTATCTGCATAACTCTTCTGTCGACTTTGGGCTGCCTTGATATGCTGCTGAATGGTTTTCACCTTCTCCACCATTTCTTCGACCATTTCTGGTCCAAGCAGCTTACGTTCACCGACCTCATCCCAACATGCCGGTGTTCTACACCTTTTCCCATACAGGGCTTCATATGGTGCCATTTGGATGCTCGAGTGGAAACTATTATTATAAGAGAACTCAACTAGGGGAAGATGTTGATCCCATCCTCCTTTAAAGTCCATTGAGCATGCTCTCAACATATCCTCAAGTGTTTGGATAGTCCGCTCGGATTGGCCATCAGTTTGAGGATGATAGGCTGTACTGAAGTTCAGTTCAGTATCCAGAGCAAGTTGAAGACTCTTCCAAAACTTAGAGGTAAATCTTGGATCTCGGTCCGACACAATAGATAGTGGTACTCCATGCAACCGTACCACTTCCCTGATATATATCCGTGCCAGTTGATCCAAAGAGAAATCCTCTCGAATAGCAATGAAGTGTGCAGTCTTTGTAAGACGATCCACAATAACCCAGATTGCGTTGTTGCTTTTGGATGTCCTTGGAAGTCCAGTGACGAAGTCCATGGTGATGTTCTCCCATTTCCATTCTGGTATGGGCAATGGTTGCATCATCCCCTTAGACTTCTGCCTCTCTGCCTTCACTTGCTGACACACCAGGCACTTTGATGTATATTCGGCGATCTCCTTCTTCATATTATCCCACCAAAAGTTTTCTCGGAGATCTCGATACATCTTTGTGCTCCCTGGGTGAATAGAGAAATTTGAACTATGTGCATCATCCAAAAGTTCCTTCTTCAGCTCCGAACTTGATGGGACACATAGTCTTTTCCCAAACCGCACAATTCCTTCTTCATTAACATTAAACTCTGAGGATTTTCCCTTTTTGATAGCTTCCACTTTTTCTTGGATTCTCACATCATCCTTTTGAGCATCCTTTAACCTTTCCAAAAGAGATGGTTGAGAAATCATTTGTGAAAGGATTGATGATGTTCCCTTCTTTATGATTCCCACGTCCATCTTCATCAAGTCTAAGAAGATTGGATCCTTCTCAATTCTCATCATTGATAGAATTGCTGGATCCTTTCTACTTAGGGCATCCGCCACCTTGTTCGCCTTCCCAGGGTGGTAATGTATTGAACAGTCATAATCCTTGATGAGCTCTATCCATCTTCTCTGGCGCATATTAAGCTCTTTCTGTGTGAATATATATTTAAGACTCTTGTGGTCAGTATATATCTCACATTTCTCCCCATAGAGATAATGCCGCCAGATTTTCAAGGCGAAGATCACCGCCGCCAACTCCAGATCATGCGTTGGATAGTTTCGCTCATGGATTTTCAACTGCCTTGAGGCATAGGATATCACTTTATCATTCTGCATCAGCACACATCCTAAGCCCTTCTTCGAAGCATCACTGAATACCACAAAAAGCTCCCCACTTGTGGGTAAAGTGAGCACAGGTGCAGTGATAAGCCTCCTTTTCAACTCCTTGAAGCTTTCTTCGCATTCATCACTCCAAGCAAACTTTACTCCCTTTCGAGTTAGCTTGGTAAGAGGGTTGGACAATCGTGAGAAGTTTCTCACAAATCGTCGATAATATCCAGCTAACCCCAAGAAGCTACGGATATCAGTTACCGATGTTGGCCTCGGCCATCCCTCAATTGCATCTGTTTTGGAGGGGTCCACAGATATCCCATTGCTTGTGATGATATGGCCCAAGAATGAGACCTCCTTCAACCAGAACTCACACTTGCTGTACTTGGCATAGAGCTTCTCCTTGCGCAAAGTCTCCAGTACAGTTCTTAAATGCTCCTCATGGTCCTCCTTGGTTTGGGAGTATATCAGAATATCATCTATAAAGACTACCACAAATTTATCTAGGTAATCTCTAAAGACTCTATTCATCAAGTCCATGAATATTGCTGGAGCATTGGTGAGTCCAAAAGGCATTACTATGAATTCATAGTGCCCGTACCTTGTACGAAAAGCAGTCTTGGGGATATCTTCCTTCTTCACCCTTACTTGATAATATCCCGACCGCAAGTCGACCTTGGAGAAGTATTGTGCTCCACACAGCTGATCAAACAAGTCATCGATTCTTGGGAGAGGATACTTGTTCTTTATCGTGATTTTGTTAAGTTCACGATAATCGATGCAAAGCCGCATTGACCCGTCCTTCTTCTTGACGAAGAGGACTGGTGCACCCCATGGTGATGCACTTGGGCGTATAAACCCTTTATCCAGATTCTCCTGTAGTTGTTTCTTTAGTTCTTCAAGCTCAACCACAGCCATTCTATATGGATTCTTGGATATTGGTAGCGCCCCAGGTATAAGTTCAATTGAGAACTCAACATCTCTTCTTGGAGGAAGACCAGGAAGTTCCTCGGGAAATACTTCAGTGAATTCCCTCACAATAGGCATTTCTTCAAGGGTGGTTTCTTCCTTGGACTCAATCATCTGAGCCAGATATGCGTGCTCATAAGGCAGTAATATCCATGCTTGAGATGATGGAGCTAAAGGAGATTCATCTTCCTCCTGACACTTGTAAAGAATCGGGGGTCGATTCTCCATATGGAGTGTGATTTCCCTCTCCCGACAATTTATGTTGGCTCTATATAAGGAAAGCCAATCCATGCCAAGAATTGCATCAAATTCCACCAAAGGGAGTATGACGAGGTTCGCCGGGAAATTCAATCCACAGATTATAACAGGGGAGGACTTATACTCATGGGATGCAATGATTGCCCCATTTGTCGTACTCACCGACGTCTTTACTTCCATGATTTGTGGTGGTGCAGGGATTATTCTACTAAACTTTTGAGATATAAAAGAATGCGTAGAACCTGAATCAAAAAGTACGTTCGCTATTCTTGAATGAATAACTAGCGTACCATTCACCACTTCGTTGTCGGGGTTCACTTCGGCAGAAGTGATGGCAAAAGCTCTTCCTTGCTGTCTTGGAGGTTGTTGATTGCCTCCGATAACCCTTGGATTAGGGCACTGATTCGCAAAATGACCCGGTTCTTTGCATTTGAAGCATTGAACAACGCGTTGAGGTTCAAACGGAGCGTTCCTCCCCTCCGTCGCAGCCGCGGGTCCTTCTTGCTGACAGTTAACAGCTAGGTGCCCTTCTCTTCCACATTTGAAGCATTTTCTTGTCCCCCTAAGGCAATTTCCAGGGTGCTTCTTTCCACACTTTTGGCAAGTGGGGTGCTGGAATTTCTTAGCGCCGTTGGATTTATCCATCGGACCACCAGCATTGAAGTCCACCTTCCGCTTCTTGTCCCCATGATACCCCTGTGATTCTCCGATCTCCATTTCAACCTTAAGGGCACATCGGACAATTTCCTCATAGCTGTCGAAGTCACGGATCGCTAATTCTTTCCGCAAGCTAGGCTTCAGCCCACCAAAGAAGCGGTCAACCTTGCATTCGGGGGTAACGACAAAGCCAGAAGCGTATCGTGCAAGCCTTGTGAAGTTTGCCTCGTATGCTCCCACAGATTCCTCATCTTTCTGCTTGAGGGAAAGGAAGTCCCTTTCCATCTTAAGACGGAGGGTGCGTGGAAAATATTTATCGAAAAACATCTTCCGGAATACCTTCCATTCCAAAGCCTCGATCTCCTCCTCAGGCTTCGTATTTTTGATCAACGTCCACCATTGATCAGCTTCACCCTCCATACGATAAGCCGCCAGGAGAACCTTCTCTTTTTCAGAGCATTGGAGGATGGAGAATATCTTTTCAATGGAGTTGATCCATTGTTCAGCAATCGTGGGATCAGATGATCCACTAAAAGTAGGAGGCCTTTGTCTCATGAAGCTTTCAATAGCGACTTGTTCTTTCTTAGGGGGGGTTGAACGTTCCTCTTGACCAGTGTTTCTATTCAAAACTTGAGTTAGCTGAGAGAGAAGCGTGACAAAGTTCGCGATTCCCGCTCCCATTGGATTGGGCATCTCATTGGTACAATCATCACACTGATCTTCACAACGGTTGTTAGCCCGAGTTCTCCTATTACCGGCCATTGGCTGGAATAAAAGGAAAGTTAGGGGTAACACATAAGGGGTAATCCAAAGACAAAAGTTGATGACTTATAAATAAACTTTAATCTCTTTAACTCATGAGTCTATAGGATTCAATCCAGGCTTTTCATGATCTTCCTTCTAACATATATTCTTAGGGGAATTTTTCCCTTAATAAGGGTTCATACTAAGATTGTGAATTTATCAAAACATATCCCCCGGGAGTGTCGTAACCAAGAGTGCAGCAAGGCCCGTTGTCGTGCACCAGTTCCCGTTCGAGTCTAGCTCAAAGCGGTGTTTTCGGGTTTTACCCCTAGGATACATCTGTGCCAGAGCCGCCTCTACCTGCTCGTATCCAGACAGGGATGTATTTGTTTGATAAAACACTTACTTAGTATTTACCAAAATTTAGGGATGTTTTTATTATGCTTAGTCTTGTATCTAAGGCTTTACTAGGGTTTCCTAATCCCAAAAATAACTAAACCTATCCTCTGATACCAACTATGACAACCCTGCTTTTTATTACAACTTAAACATGCTTTATTACATAAAACTTCACTTGATACAACAAAGAAGATCGAGAGGTTTAGTGTCTTTGGGGCTTAGGATCATTACATAAAAACTTTAAACATGAAACACAACATCCTTATTGAAAACTTCCTTTACTTGGCCACTACATTCCTTCGTACTTAGCATTGCATGGGATAACCTGAGGACATGCATAAGAAAAGGGTGAGCTATAAAGCCCAGTAAGGGAGTACATAATGAATAACATGAGGAGTACAATACATGTTAGGCAATAGGCATATCAATAGATCATAAGAGAGACATGAACATAAAGGCATGATAAAGCATGATAATCATAACATGGAAATGTGGCAACAACACTTAACATTGAATTAGCATGAGCCAAGGCTCATTGCACATGGAGCATGAGTAAACCCTCATTGCACTTGAAGCACGAGTAAACCCTCGTTGCACTTGAATTAGCATGAGTCAACACTCATTTCACATGACGTATCATGATACTATACTTTACCCAATGCATTGGAGCGCTATAAAGGGCGCACCCTTCTTAAACATTTCATTTCATGCATAAGTGTGCCACATGGATCATAAAACATGGATTCATAAAACATAATAATTTCTTCCACGATAAAGGAAAGTGGAATTCATACATGAAACTTTACAATCAATAAGTAAATGTGCATAAAGGTGAATACCCTTGATGGAGAAATGGGCATGGTATTCACTACACAATGACATTGGCTTAGAAAATCGGTGCGATTTCGGCAGCGTAACGGCGTGACATAAGAACTCATAAAAAGGGTTGATGAGAGAGAAAGGGGTTCCTCATCATATTTACTTGTAATGGACAGTAAGGAGGTCATATAGATACATGTCCCAACAATTGAAAAGGAATTTAGATTAATGATACAAAAGTATTGCTTGAATATAGAAGAGGAGAAAAAGGTTCCTTTCGGAATTTCGGCATAGTAACGGGTGTACATGGGAGGCATTTAATGAGAGAGAAAGGGGTCTCCCATCATTCAAACAATAAGAGGGCAGTATGGGAGAGGTGAGAAACCATACCCCAACATTCATAAATGAAATTAAAAGGGCAATACAACTTAAAGAAAATTGACAAAAATGAGAAAGGAAGAAAAACCCTTACTTGGAAGTGTGCTTCCAAAGGCTAGAGAGAGGCTTGTGAGAGGCTTCTTGGGAGCTTGGGGCACCTTGAGAGGATTCTAGAGATAGTAGGGCAGAGTTTGGACGAACTTAAAGGGCTTTGAGTGAGGAGGAAGTGGGAGCTTGGGTGGGTTTATATAGGAAAGGTGAGAGAATTCTTTATTATTTAGGTTTGGGACCCCTTATATTAAAATAATCCAAACCACAAACCATCCCATGGTATTTGCCCATGGTTTCTGGAAAAGGGAAGAGGAAAACAATATTTTACAAGGCCAAGGTCCGAACTTATTAAAAAATTAGGGTTGCTTATGTGGAGGTGAGTCACACTCCCATGGAAATTAATTTAAAAAGGCAAAGTGTTGAATAAGTCTTGAGGGCTCCATTAATGCTTTGAAAAGTGAGTCAAACAAACCCAAAACCTCATTATTTTATTGATAAAACACATATTGGCCGAACATAAGGATTATGGTATTTTATTACATCACCATTGGGTCATTATGATGTCATAAAACACATTATATATTTAAATGGTATTTAATTTTTACCCAAAAATTTGACTGTCTCAGAAAATTATGAAAAATTCACCGTTGGATAATTTCGACGTCCTGATTCCAAAAATAATATTTATTTTATCTAAATAATTTTCTAAATATGTGAATTTTCACTTTTAAAATAAAAACCGACATTTATAAAAAATTCACGGGTTTTGACAGAAATGGCTTTCAAACCTTAATAAAAATTTTAATTGCATTCATAAGATCATTTATATTTAATAAAAATTAATTTAATATTAATAATAATATTTTATTAAAATATTATTTAATTCAAAAAACCTTTAATTTAATAAAATATAATTCTTAATTAAATAAAAACTAAAAACATCATTTGTACTTTAAAAACTAATTACAATGCATCAAAAATGACTAGAAATTATATTCATTATTATATAAAAAAAATAGTGTACATGAACATGGTGCTAATTATTTGTTACATAACCCCTTAAAATAGCCGCATAAGACCTAAGGGTAAGGTGTGCGATGGTGACAGACTCTTGGGGTTGCTCGGATAACATTGCTCGAGTGGTAATCTCTATCAACTTCCATTTTTCCCGTAGACGATCACGTTCGAGCTTGACTTGATGAAGCTCAGCTTGGGCTTGGTCAAGGGCAAAGCCCAAAGACGCCACCTCCTTTCCGAGCTCCGACAAATGGGCTTCGTAAGGGGCAATTCTACTGGATGAGGCCATCGCTTCCTTTGTCTGAGTAGAAAATTGGTTCGTTAAAGCCTCATATTTAAACTACCCAGATGATCACTGTTCAACGGCTATAAAAGTAACGGTCACAAATCTTAACGTTAAACTAAAATAAGTTGACATCATATAAAAACATAAAGAAACATTTAACTGGATCAAGAGGGATTTTCCATTAATGAAATTTTGGGTCGTTACAAGGGTCGAGGCATTATATTTCGTATCATAGGAAGTTTAGTACAAACCTTGCAAGATAGATTTAGATAAACTCTGATTAGATCACATAGACCTAAGATGGACTTTGAGGATTATTATATAAGAACATTCTAGAATTTTGGTATTGTAGTGATATTGTGAGTTTTCTGAGAAACACATTTCTGTCTGGATACGAGCAGGTAGAGGTGGCTCTAGCACAGATGTACCTAGGGGTAAAACCTGAAACTCCGCTTTGAGCTAGACTCGAACGGAAACTAGTGCACGACAACGGGCCTTGTTGCACTCTTGGCTACGACACTCCTGGGGGATATGCTTAGGATAATTATCATTTTCATTATGAACCATTATGAAGGGTTTATGAGTATATACTTACTCAAAGAAAACATTTTTATGATTATGTATTATATCCATAAATAGTTCAATTTATGTTATCTGTTTTTCAAGTATGTAATTATGTATTTTGATTCATAAACTGATCTAGTTTATGACATTGTTTAGAAATAGCGCCCAATAGAAGGAATTAAAACTCCAACAATACGCATGATCCAAAGAGTAAGAAGGATCATATCTTTCATAGTCTTAAACCATAATTTAGAAGGGAAATAGTCTCCCACGTATTATAATCATATGAAGAAATAGTATCATGTGTTGATTAGATAAGTAACGAATTATCAGAGTCCTATGGTTTTGAAGGGAAGCCAGAGAAGGAAAGGATGGTAGAGAGAAGGACAAATAAAAGGAAGAAGGTAACAAAAAATTTTCCCATATGTGATAACTATGGAAAGAATCACCTTGAAAAATTCTTGAAGGGAATGGGATTATGTTATAAGTGTGGAGAAAAAGGACACCAGGTATGTGACTTAAAGGGTAAGAAAAAGGTTTCAAATCTATAATGCTTCATCTGCAAGGAGTTTGGACACTACGTGAACCAATTTCCCAGTCATCGGACTATTCCACAAATGATTCTATTGAATAATAATCAAGTTATGATACTACCATAGATGAAGATGAATGACTTGTTTTCTTATGTTGCTATTTTTGAATTATTTCATTGAAGTGTTGTATCAATGATGTAATAGAAATAAATAAGGTTTGTACTGCAGTACTATTTCATTGAGGATTTGAGATTTTATGGTACTAAGAAAGGTGACTCTATATCAAGTTAAACTTTTTGGAAACTACATGGTTGACGGAAAGATAAACCTTTATATGGTCTTAATATTGAGGTACTGATTTTGGAATAAGATATGGTTGATTTGGTAAATTATATTAGATATTCTTGACTCCATTGAAACTGATAAAAGATTTGTATATTCCATCATTGTTGGAGTTTACAACATTTTTGGATGGATAAAGTATATCCAGTATTCTATAAGGAATGTGGGAGCATGAATGTAATCAATAAGGTTTTATGGTAATTCATGATGTTTCAGTGTTTTAAAAGAATAGATGATAAAATTATTCACATGCTATTATGGGGTAAAAATTATATTTATTATGTTTACCTTCCTTATAAATTTTGGACTGTGAGTTTGGACATAAGAATTTTGGATAATTCTAGTTTGAGATTATTTTTGGATTGCCATAAAAGGACAACCCAGAGGTCGGGTGGCAACCTGTCGCGTCTGGCAAGACCGCGAGGCTTGAACCCGCAACCGAATGGTGACAACGGTGTATCACCTACCACTAGCCCATGTGATGTCTTGGATTGAATAATGTAGTCTTTTTAAAAAAAATCTGGTAGATGAATTATAAATTCATTTATTATTTTTTATCCCTATACGAATAGGATATATAGAATATTATTTTTAAGGTCTATAGTGAAAGATGAGTTTGTGCTAGAAATTAGTTAGAGGATGTGACTCTACTTGTCAAGTATATATTCTTATTCTTCTCTTATTAAATGATGAAATTAGTTCTTATACTTTAGTAAAGGGATCTTAAAACAAAAAAAATTATGTTATCCTAATACAATATGTTTTGTTGAACCGATGGTATTTTAAATCATCATAGATTAATGAATTTAAGGACCTCAAATTTACCCTTGTTTGTGATTGATGACCTCAATCACTACCTATAAATATTTACATTTTCCCCCAATTATATGTCTCTAATTTCCGCCAATGTTCTCTTAATCGAAATCATGATTTGGTGGTGACCCTTAAATTTACCTTTCAACTCATTAAGACTAAATTTTATTAACCCAATTTTCAATGTGGGTTTTCCCACAAAGATATTTTCGATTTTCAACCTTTTATTTTCAAAAAAGAATTTCAAATTGTGAGGATGCAATTTATTATAGGGGAGAATGTAACACCCCCAAACTTCTATGATATGCTTCTCTTTGAATAATACAATAGTGTGTGTTGTACGCAACAATGGGTTCAAATGCACCACGACTCACCAAACTAGCCGTTAAAAAGCAGTTATGAGTAGTATTAACTGAATTTTAAATTTTATATTATCCTTATAATTTTAGAATCCATATTATGAGTTTCTAAGACATAATTTAAAAACAAATTCATTTTTTTCAGATAAAAGAAGTATTTTTCAAAAAATGCAATTTTACCGCCTTTTAATGGTGATGCCTTTTTAAATCCAATATTTGAAACTTTTATTTGAAAAAATGAACTTCTTCTTTATAATCGGGACATAAAAATTTAGTTTCAATAATGTTTTGGTGTTTTTCTGATAACTTTCAAATTTGGGTGAATAGTGAAAATACTATATTTTAACTGAAAACAACTTTTTTAATCAAAATAATTTATATTGTTAAATTATAAATTTTAATTGTTTGGAAGTATAAATAGAATAAATTTTTACCATTTAATCCAATTATGGTTATTGTAATTAATTTCACTTTGAAATTGACATAAAGAAGTGTCAAACTTTTGATAGTTATTATTTCTTAAAAATACACCTTTTGGTTTTGACAGTAGAAATTAATTTAATAAATGAAAATTTTATGTTTTAAATTTGGTAAAAGAGACTTCATTTTTAGATTTGGAATTTCTAAATTATCATAGGGTGAAATTTTGGTACTTTTCTGATAACTTTTATATTTTGATGAATAGTAAAAATTACTAAATTTTAATTAAAAACAACTTTTTTAATCGAAATAATTAATTGTAATAAATTATGAATTTGAGTGATTTTAAAGTATAATTAGATTATTATTTTACCATTTAATACAATGTTTTTCATTGGACAAAATTTCATTGTTAAACTGGACATAAGAAAGTGTTAATCTTTTGATAGTTATTGTTTGTTAAAAACACGCTTTTTGTTTTTACAGCGGGAATTAATTTTAAATTAATTTATTCCACATCTATGTTTTGAATTTGGAAAAATGTATTCCATATTTTGAATCAGGATGTACAAATTTTGTAAATAGTTGTCCTTCATTTTTATACATTTTGAATAATTACTTCGGTAAATATTTTATTTACCATTGTTAAAAGGTAAATCTGGTAAATAAGGGTAAAAAAATAATGTTATAATAAAACTAAATTAGCCTAAAACATGTCATAACTGTATTGGTGGAAAAATTTACGATAATGGGAATATTTGGGTAGATTTTGGGACCCCATGGATCCACTTGTAGGAGATAGGGATACTTTACATTAATTAAGTTAAAGTAAATACGAAAATGACATAAGAATATATCTTTTAGAAAAAAAAAATTTACATAGGGTCATATATGATATATTTTAGACTATAAATATTAATTAGAAAGATAAAAATATTTTCTACACAAAGGTATTTTATTTATAATTTTTAGAGATTAAATAATTTAATTATTTATGACACAATGATGATGCAGTAATTACTGTATTAATGAATGATTAAGATAATTGATATTATAAATATCTAAATAAATGTAATTTAAGACTTTTTATAAATTCCAATAATTTTATTGGTTACTATGACATATTATTACTGTTTATATAAATTTTTTTCGAAGTAATAATGTTGTTATAAATTTATCAAGAACAAAATAACCAATAGTGTCAAAATTGACATAAAAGTGTTTTTAAAACAAATATTATATTATTAATTTATATTAAATTCCTAAAAATCTAACGTTCATCCAGGAGACTTATATCATGATATTTATATCATTAATGGACCACATGGGGGTCTATGGGAGGTATATAGTATGTTTATTAACTATATAATATAAAAATACAAATTGACATGGTAAGTGTCAAACTAATTAACTAAGAGTTAAAACTAAAAGATAAGTTTAATATAATCACACAAAACTATATAAATTCTATTTGTTGAGTGGTTTTAGACCCATACCCACCTTAAACTTTAAATAATCAACTTTTGATCCATTATAAACCGAATATTAATTTATTATAAAATAATATTTCTATATTTTCTTAAGGTTCCCCTCCTCCCCCATATAAAAGGACACCACTTCTAACCAATTATTCACACTTGAAAATCCTTTTGGTTCGGCCAAAACCTGCCCAAATACTCTCTAAAATTCTCTAACTTCACCCTAGATTCCTTATTTTGATCAGAAAGCTAACCTAATGAGCCCTTTTGATCAAATTAAAAGGATGAACTCGAAGAAGAGGTAATGTTTTCTCCACCCTTTTTCAAGTTCATTTCTTCTTCAACTTCTTCTTTATTTTTTATTCCCATTATAAAATAATAACTCCAGTATCTCTTATATACTGTGAAATGATTATAAATATGGTACATCCATATTCAGTATTCTATCCATCCTTTGAATGACATGTCACCATACGTGCGTACGTACGGCTTACCGTCTCCACATCGTGGTGTAATTGTTATTCAATATATTATTATTTGGATGGGTATAATAATGATGTGTAATTAATCTAAATAATAAATATAACATGATAATGATTCTTTATATATGATATACCATCCAATTATATCTTATTTTAATATCAAAAGGACTATATTGTCGCTCGTGCGTTCGTACAGACTACCATCTCCACGAACAGGATGAGATTCATTCCCCATCATATCCATTTAAGAATAATTCTTATTTAATGATTAAAAATAATTTTTAAGGACTTTATATCATTATAGATATTAATAAGATACAACATAACAAACACGTCTTACATAAAAAAACATATAAAAGAAAATGAGTAAGTTAACACCCAAAACAACGATAATACTAAGATATTTTTAACAAATAAATGTGAAAATATCATATATGATATCATATTAATGTATATGATTGTTTTATAATTTAATAAAAATTATTTAACCATTATATAGGAGGTTAACCTACCCTCATCCAAGTAAAAGTACAAGGTAAGGGTTTATTTCACAATCTCTTCATTATCCGAGGTTATTTATACATAATTATCTACTCGGACCTCTTTATCATCAACATCCATGTTTCTTAAAAATCTGTTTCAAAACATTCTTACTATTTTATAGAATATAGGTTAAATTCATATATACCATTTTTTTAATTTTTATAATAAGTTTATAAAGGAATATTTCTGTCATTTTCCAAACAAGGTCATTTTTAACCTTTTCGATAGAATTAAGGTAAGAATGTATTTTTTTAACTCATACGGTGTGTGCGGCTATTTTCCACACTTATAAAATCGTCGAGGCATCCCTTACAAGCTTCTATGAATATTTTCAAAGTAAAATTTCTATTTTATTATTATGTGACTTTTTAAATGATTTCAAAAAAAAAGAGATATTTTTCTCAAATTGTTTTGATTTCATCTATGTCAATATCCTTTGATGGATTTTAAGCTTATTTGAAGTTTATTTATTATGATACAAATATTCTTTATTGTATTGAAGGTTTTGTGATATGTTTGACTATGGAAGTGTTATTTTTATACCATTCATGGTTTATATAGAAAGTATTGCCATTTTATATGCTAGTTTTAATACGAATGTTTGTGTTACGTTTAAACCTATTCATATGAGGAATGAAATCGACTTAATAAGTGATGGGTGGAGCCTGCTATAGCTCCTCGATGCATCTGTAGGTCTCATGAGAGAAACTAGTTTCTTAGCACGAGGCCTTGAAAATATCTTATTTATGGTCTTGGCACGAGGCATTGGCTACGTGGTTATGATAGTCTAGCATTATGTATTCCATCATTATGAAAGTGGATATTGATATTGCATGTGATTAGTCGACTAGTAGAATATCCATGTGAATAAGTAAATGGAATTATTTCATTTTATCATTGCCATATTATTCTGAAATTGAAGTTTAAAAGGCTTTTGTTTTAGCTATACACTGCCTTAAATGTTTATTCTTATTTATGAATATTTCTGCTATATTGTTATCCTTACTGGGAATCTGAGCTCAACCCTTTCAATGTTTTATTTTTCCCAAGATATGAAGATTTAATTTATGAATGACCTGTAGGGATAATATGAGGGGATATGAAGACAATATGTTGTTGTAGTATTTTTCACTTTATAATGTAATGTAAACTTTATGAATGTATCTAGTTATTCCAAGGCTACTAAACTAATCGGTCTTTCAAGACTTGATCTTTGTTGTGATTATGCCAATGTTATGTAATAATGCACCGACTCTGGGAAACCGGGGTTGGGGTGTTACATGTATAAGTGCAGTTATAACCCTTATAATAAACAATATCAGTATATTAAGTATACATGTGTTATTATATGATAATTTAATAAGAATAATTGAGGTGATGGAGAAAGAAATTGAAGGAAAAGGAGTTTGAGAAGTATGTTACCTCTTCTTTGGGTGAATCCCTTTGGTTTGAACCAAATGGATTCCTTGGTTAGATTTATGCCAAAAGGAAATATTGATAGAGGATTGGATGGAATTTGGGAAGTTACTTGGGTGGATATTTACTGAACTTAAGTGGTTTAATAGTTATGAAGAAGTGCGATAGTTGGCATTCATTTATAAGGGATGGAGGGGGCAAACATGGCATTTTTGAAAACAGGTTAGGTTTACTCACATTTATAGAAAACAAAATTGATAAAAAACAACAAAAATAACAATAATTTAAGGTTTATGTAAAACATTTGTGTATATAATGTGTTTTTGAAATGTTTTTAAGTCATTTTGGCCCTTAAGTTTAAGGTTTATTCTATCAATAAGCTTAATTTTTTATTAAACATTGTAATTATTTTTAATCACTTTCACTAATATTTTTACTCAAAAATATATTTCATATTATTAGAATGTAGATATTTTATTGATGAAAACCATGTATATCCATTTTTTCAAAATTCAATTCACAGAAGTGGAAAAATCATGCTTAATTCTAATACCACAAATGTGGCGAGAAAGAAGAGTGAGAATGTTCAAAAGTTTATTAAAATTTTATATATAAATTCAATATAAAATTGTTTCCAATGAATTAAATTGAATTAATAGATGTATAATTTTTCTATTGTGATATTAAAATCAATGTTATATATAATTTAACTATATAAATAACTTAGACGAAAATGAAATTTAAAAGTAAAAGTCAGTATTTTTTACTATTCATCGAAAACTGATGTTTCTCAAAAAAATACCAAAAAGTCTCCCTAATATAACTTTCAAATTATGAATTACGAAATGAATTTTATTTTATAAAATTAAAATTTTAAAATTCTTTAAAATTAAGTTTATTATTATTCACAGAATGACATAAAAATGAGTTCTTTTAAGAAAATAATATTTTAAAACATATAAACACTTTACTAAAACAGTTAAGTGTCTTATTATAAATAGAATTTATCTATATATATCCATTATAAATAATATTTAAAAATTATATAGTAATATTATTATTTCTAGGTTTCATGACTATGCTATAACTATCCCATTTAAATAATTATAATAATAAAATGTTGTTTTTAGAAACTCAGTTTGTGTATAACACAATCCAAGTCGGTGTTGTAGGTAATTTAAGAATAACTTAGTATAATGTATAAATATATATTTATTTAAAATTGAATGAAACTGTTAACCCTAATTAAAATTAATTTATTCAAATAAATAAGTTTCACAAAAACCCAGGGTGTTACAAAACCCATCACTTCCAGATGGTAGAGTCAAAATAAAATAATTGACAAATATTCTCTTAAATTATTCAACAAATCCTGCACATATTTTGTCTATATAATCATAACCCCTTTATATGTGCTCTTGGTTGAGGTTTTATCCAAACAGGAAAAATTATAAATGCAACACTGATAGTAACCTGCTAATCTAATGAAACCACATACCTTAATTATGCTCATTTGTGTAGGACATTATTCGACTGACTTTATATTCATAGAATCAACTGAGATTAAATACTTAGAAATAATATATCTATGAAAATAAATTTCTTGAATCCATAATTCATATATTATACATTTACCATATAATTTTTTCCTTCTGAGAGTCTCAAGAATGATCAGCAAGTGAATATTGTAGTCTTTATAGGTTTTAGAATACACCAAAAGATCATCAATGAATGCAACAAAAATCATCAAGATATTCCTTGAATATGTTTCTCATTGAATCTATAAAATTAGAGGTTTCATTGGTCAACCCAAATGGAATTACTGTAAACTTATAATATCCATACCTTGTCAAAAAAGTTGTCTCCAGAATATATACCTTCTTTACGTGCAATTAATGATTCCCAGAATGATGTTCAGTCTAAAAAAATATTGAGATCCATGAATTTGATTGAATATATCATCAATGAATGGTAGATGGTACTTTTTCTTTATTTTAATAGCATTGATTTCTATAAAGTCAATTTAGAGCCTCATGGATTCGTCATTCTTCTTAACAAAGAGAACATGGGATTCCCATGGAGACACATATGGGTGATTAAATACATTATTAATCAACTCCTCTAGTTTTTTATTAAGATCCAATAATTCTACATTTTCCATTCTATATGGAGTATTCATATTGGTCTTTCATTAGGGATTAAATCAATGGAAAACTCAACTTCACGCTCTGGGGTGTCTAGGTAATTCCTTTGGAAATACATCAATTTATTCTTATATAATAAGAACAAACTCTATTTTAATTTTACCTTTTTCATCTTTGGATATTGTTTTCTATTCCTCCCCAAGAAATTCATTCAGTAGAACAATTGTAGGTGGATCTAGATAAGAATCATATGATTAAATTTCTACTCTTAATATAACAAATTTTAAATCTTCTTTACAAATCATAATTTCATTCTTCTTGAAATAATTTTTATTGCATAATATTTTAAAATCTAGTCCATATCAATGATTATATAAAATTAAAACATAGGTATCATGACAAATTCAGAAAATAAATCTAGTTTATATTCAGAAATCGGGACTTCCTGACATATCATTGTTGCAATGGCACTACCCTTATGTGTTTTTACCGAAAACTTCCTTACTGAATCAAAATGGAAATATCTAATTTTCATGAAAAACTGTGTAGATATAAAACAGTATGATGATTCAATATAAATAAATAATTAGATATATTTTAAGATAGGATTAATATTCTTGGTACCATATCATTAGGCACTTATAACTCATATGTGGGAATATCATATGTATGGCTATCTCCCCTTAGCTTCTAATGTATTATATTCCCTTGAATATTGGGAAATTAGTTTGAATAATTACCCATTTCAATATAGTTGATGCAATGAACATCATAAATTTGTTTCATTACCCTACATTCATTATCTTGATGAAACTTTTCTCTACACTAATAATAAACCCTCATTCCTTTCATGCATTTCCTAGGATTATTCTTTAAAAAACGTTCACATAATGATACTTACTTTATTCACCTATTCGTATTTGATGCTTTACCCTTTTCATTGTTATTATAAGACCTATTCTTCTATTGATTTTACATGAATATATATAATCTAGAAAATTATTTCTCTAATATGATGATTCATAATACTATTTCTTCATATGATGAAAATGTTTTAGAATCTAGTTCCCTTTGGATACTTGACTTAAGACCTTCATGTAAATGATCAATCTTCATTTACGAATCATGTGTGTAATCTATAGCATAACTATATTGTCTTGTAAAGGTTTCTCAATAATTTAAAACACTATCTTATTCCTTTTTCTTTATGCTAAGTAATTTTATTTTTTATTTTAGTCAGTTTCTCATGAGGGATATATTTGTTGAATAATATTTCTTTAAAAGTTCTCCATTCCAATTATTCTATTTCATCATCCTCTTTAGTATTCTAGATCAATAACCACCATTAATCATCATCTCCCTTTAGTAAATATACTGTTAGTAATAACTTTTCCCTTTCCTCAAATCCAAATTCTATAAATATATTTTCAAGGGACATGATCCATTACCCAGCTACCATTGGATTAGTTTCCCCACTGAAATATGGGGGTTTATACCACATGAAACGATAAAACATAGGTGTTGTATTGTTTTTTTATAACCTTAGTAAGCTTTCATAAAATGGTCATGATTAACTCATATCTAACACTATCTATGTTGACTTTGATAGTGGGTAAATCCCAAAATTTTCTATATGAATTGATTCCCTTCCTTCCATTAGGTTCCATCATTAAATAATGGAACATAGTGAGTTAGCTCATAATTTCCATGAGTATTGAGACAGTAAAAAAAATTACTCAAATGGGAATAGTTTTCGTTCAAAATACAATTAGTAATTATCATGATTCTCATGTCAGCTATGCTTATTTGACATCTAGTTATCCAGGTTTCTACTAAACATTCATTGATACCAACTTTAACAACATCAACCCTAGTAGGCCAAAGTTGGTGTCTTACTCTATTACAATAGAATAGATACAAGAGATCACATCACTAAAGGTAAATCATTTTAGTACTAAAATAACGATATACCAACATGGTTCTGTTATTAAATTGTTAATTATAAATAGAATATAAAAAAGGAAAATAAACTATTTCCTTGAAACTTATTCAATGACATCATCTTCATAACCTATGGAAGTAAAAAAAATAGTGAACTAAAATTCTTAGTAAGGGCTATATACAGTAGAAACATGAATTAATAATAAGTGAAGAATAATAAATATGTCAAGGTAAATGAAAAAAAAACACATGTCATTCAATAAACTGAGAATGGAAATGCATCCATAGATTTTTTCATAGTGAAAATCTCATAGATAGTAATAAATGAATACTGAATAAAGGAAATGATTAATTATTATACATCATGTAACTGGAAAATGAACCATTATCTTCAAGACCTTTCACAATATGGTTTAATTCAATGGGTAGAAACTTGTCTGATTCTACTAGGAAAAAAACATGAAGGGTTTGTCACCAACAATTTTGTCTCATGAGACCCGTCGATGCATCAAGGTGCTATCTATAATCGGGACACACCCATGTTTTCATATCCAGATAATTAATTAAACATAAAAATGATCTATTTAATTCATGAAAAAATATTATTTATCAAAATATCTGTATTGAGTAGAGGATATGAATTTATCAATATTTCCTCAATTAATATAGCATTCAATGTAAATACCATATGAAAAAATGGTATACGGCTTAGAAAATAATCATATCCATAATAAAATATATATTGATATTTAATTAAATATTCAATGAATGTTGGTTATAAATAAAAGGATAAGTATACATAAACCATACAAAAGAAGTAAGTAGTGAATAAATCATGTCTCACAGAAATAAAAGTGAGATGAGAAACCCCATACCATAGGTCTGAAAGCATTATACAAATGTAATTAATGTCCTAGATAATAAAATTAGATTAATTAATTACAAAATAAATAAACTCTAAAACACATATTTATTTTATTATAATTATATTAAATTCATTTGTGGCCATTTTTATGAGTTATAATTTTTAATTTTGTTGTTTGGGATCATTATTTTCATGGTTTTATTGTAATTTCCCTTGTGTATAATTATGGGAGTTCTTATCAAATGGAAGAAAACAATATATGTGTGGAATGTAATGGTATTAATATAATTACATGATTTTAAATGATCCCATATATCATTTGGTTATATGTTATGTGGATGATTTATTAAATAAACAATTAATGAAAATGATTAGTTTATTTTGGCGATTTTTATAACCATCACGATCTCGTATCATTTTATTTAATACTATATATTTTTGTTCTACAACATTGAATAAGAATTTATCATAAATATTCCATTAACACAATAAAATTCAGGTGTGTATATCATTTTTTAGTTACCGTTTTGTTAGTACATGGTAAGTGATAAGAGGAAGTGAAAATAAAAAAATAAAAGAGAAAGAAGAAGGATTTCACCACTTGAATATCATCTCCTTGAGAGTATCTTTGAGGAACATGGGAACTGTATTTTGGAAAGACCCGAAAGACCAAGACACAGAGAAGAGGCTTGAGAGAGGAATTGGTCAGAATATTAGTAAGCTGCTAGGATTAGAAGGTGTGAGGAGAAAGGGTGCTATTTATAGTGGAGGAAAGGGGCGTTTTTTGATTATTTTATTCATTTATTTATTATTTTGGATCAAGACTATCAATAGTGTTTATTATTATGACTAAATATAGTAAATTTTTAATTTTAGATGTAAATAATGGATAATTATATCATTAATGACCCATAAATTCATGTATTTGTCTTAAATTTCTATATAACATCAATTATCATATTTCACTATTTACCAAATATTCATTTATTTCTGAAAAATTCTAAAAGATCAGCCTGATATTTTTTAAATATATAGATTACAAAAAAAATGGACTCCATTTTTTGAAATAATTTTCTAAATATGAGAAATTTAATTTTTAATTAAATTCAATATTTATTCAAAAAAATATTTTTTTATATATTATAACTGATTTTATGAAACTTTGAAAAAATAATTATGGTCTCATGAAATTATATTAGAATTATAATATAAGATAATATTAATTCATGAATATATTTTATGAAAATAAATTTACTTTTAAATTAACATGTTAATTATAAAATGGTCAACAAACATTTACATTTCACAAAAATACCAATACTTAATCTATCGTTTCAAAAATATTATTTCATTATTATATGATATAAATATATCATACTTTTCATTTATGAGATACCTAATGTTTATTTATAATTTCATATGTGATGTTTTTTTCTAATGGATACATTAGTATTCCAGTGATCATATTAATATTTAATATTATATCATGGTTCGTTTAAGCTTGATGTTGAAATAATTGTAGGCTATCAAATAAATTGAATTTATTTAAGAAGACACGTACAATAAAATCATGGGATGTTATATCCATGCCCAACAGAGATAGTAAGGAAGAGAGGGTTTTCATACATCCGTCCTTTCCAACATGGATGTTGGAGAAAACATCTAAAACCCAAAACATTTAGGTGTGAATAAGGTTATCTGACTCAAGTGGGGTGTGTAAATAAATCACAAGAAAATGCATCGTATATATATATTATACACACCACAAACAATATTGGTCTAAATAATTAATATTAATAAAACAAAAATATTGACCATGATTGTCACAACAATATAATCATCAAACACCACCCCCAATCATATTTATAACACCACAAACCTACACACTTTCCCACCCAAAAAAACCATAACAAGATTTCCAAAAATCATCATTAATCATTCTATTACATTGTTTCCAAATTAATTGTAACAAAAAATGTTACATTCAATCTATTTAATTTCATATTTAATTAATGGACAATTTCATCCTATAGGTATATTAATTCCACCCATCATCACTTCATTAACCTTTATTATTAGTTCGGTCATGATCCATTAATCATTCAAATCTTTCCCACATCCATTATGATTTTTATCATTACAATTTATATTCGACTACAATCGAGCGACTATAAGAAACCCCACAATAATAAGTAATTCCATAAACCCATGAAAAACTCAATGTTTACATTTTCTTATTGAATTATGGTCACCATTACCCTATTGTCCAACCCATACCAATATTTGTGAAACCCCACCCTTCATGAGAGGAACAAATCATTTGACGTTTAAAACCCCCTTATTATTTTATCTTGATAGTGTATCTAAGGGATTAAGTGAGGCCTGAGGTTTTCTCATTGATTTAAGGTCTTGTAATCTTAGTTTTTTGAGAATTCAAATTTGGTGCAAGGATAACACCTGGTTTGTGCTATCTATGCACCCAAACTATGTGAGGTTGAAACGGAAGGATCATGGTTATGGAAATTGTTATTAGGAGGTCAAGAATCCATATCAAACCTAAAATTTATTTAAATGCTATTCTACACAGTTTATGCATTATTTTTTAAACTGTGTGTCTAACGATGTGGGGTGGGGGGATTTTAGATAGTGGAGGTTTCACAGTTGGTTCATAGTTTGGAAAACCATGCATCCAAACCATGTTCCCCAGTTAAAAGTGGAAAAAATGAATTTTTTCGTTAATGAACCCTAACCATTTATAACCTATTTTTTCCCTTTTCTATTCATTTTCATTGGCATTTATCTTTTCCATTTTCCTTTGAGATTTTTAGTATATCGCATTTTCTTATCCTCCATTTCCACTTCTTTCTATCACATTATAATTCTTGTGGTAAGGCTATCACTTGGTTACCTTATAATCTTTTTGCTCCATTTCGTCTGAATTTCTAGCTCCTTTTTTAATATAAAAACCTTATTTTTTGGGATTTTATCTACTATATTGATTTCTCTCATAAAAAAGTTGAGTTAATGGATAATATCATATGTGTGGCTCCATTTAGGAATAAGGTAGGTGGTGTCTAATTTTCTTCCATGGTCTCACCTTTTTTTCCATTTTTAATTTCATTGTGCATCATGTCATATTTTAATGCATTATCCCTAAATTTAAAGATATGTTTAAAATGTGGTTCATACATTTTAAATTACCTTTATAAATTTTTTTGAAAACTATGGGTGAGGTGATTCCAATATAACACCTCAAACACATTAATATTTATGATTTTTTTGAAATTGTAATTTGAATGGGTTATGTTATAAATAAATTATGATACTAAGAATACACATGATATATGGTGGTTTGTGAGAATTGAAAATACACCTGATATGTGGTGGTCTATGATATTAATAATACACCTGATATGTGGTGGTTTTTGATAATTGATAATACACACAATATATGGTAGTCTGTGATAATTCAGAATACACTTGATATGTGGTTGTTCGTGATATTGATATATGTGGTGGTTTGTAATAGTTGAGAATACACCCGATATGTGGTAGTTTGCAATAATAAAGAATAAAATTGATATAAAATGGTTTTTGATAATGAGAATACACCTAATATGTGGTGGTTTGTGATATCATGAATACACTTGATATGTCATGGTCTGTGATATGTTTGGGGTACCTGGGTTAGCATTGTATTTAAAACATACTCAGATACATCTAAAACTAGCCAAATTAGGTAGTTCTATCATCTTATCTCATTAAAGAGCCTAGATTCTGGTGTTTATTTATTTATTTCCCTTACTTTTAGGTATGTAAACTGTTTTATTTATTATATTTTTCATACACATTCTATTTTATAGAGTTATTTCAAGACATATTTGGTGGTGGCCTATTGAGTTGTACTCACACCCTGCCGGGGTCATCATTTGATACCTAGTTAGACTTTGTGATTGTATGACATGTTAAGGGAAAATTTCCTATGGTAAATGATTGATTTCCCATAAGATGGATTTGGGAGATAGTTGTCGATATAGGACTTCGGGCCTTTATAGTTTTATGTTCTTTCCTTATGGTTTTGGGTTTTTTACTTACATTGGTACTCAATGTATATGATGGAATTTATATATGAATTTGTACTAGTATGTTGTATCATCATGGATAATAATTTGGTTTATATATACTCTTTAGCTTGTATATTATTGTTCTCTTGATCCACAAAGTGAGGTATTTTACTCTACTTATTTTCACTATTATACACTCAAACATAGAGGGTATAGTCTACCCATGAAATTATATAGTCTCTCACCATTGATCATCAGCCTATAGTGTACAAAGAGGTACACTTGATGTATGTGGTGACCGCCGGTCTGGGCATCATATAGTGGTATGAGGTGATGAGAAATTAAAAGGTTTTATCAGAGATTCCTATTATTTTATATTACTATTTTGGATGGTATATAAGAGATATTTATGTGTCAAGCATTGGAAATGGTAATGTGATTGGGAGTATCTGACCCATGTATATGGAAAAAACTAATCCACTAGTGATGGGATTGCAGTTTATGTTTTTCTTTTAGGTTTTTTGTATTTCCACATCGAGTGGTGAACATATTTTTCCCTACTATTGATTATTGGGGGGTTTTATCTCTCAAGATTGTGTAATAAGAGAGTGGGTGTGTGTTCATATATCATGTAGGCATGTAGGGTTTTCCTACTAATACATGTTGTTGGTGATTGATATGTATATGTATGGATATTCACTTACTTATTTATAACAATGGAGTTTAATGTTTACGGTGTCAAAACCATTTATATTTTTTTTCCATTTAAATGTATAGTGGAATCTTTCTTTTCCAACCCCCTATATAAATATTTTTTAATTTCTCCCACATAAATGAATTTGTCACCGGGAAATTAGTTACAAGAAGTTATAATAAGAATACTATAATGTGTTTTCCCTCTCCAATTATGAATGAAACTCAATATAAAAAAGTCTTCAACATTTTAAACATGGAAATATGGGAGGAAATGTGTGATATGATGATATAAATCATAATCTTGAATTGATAATTATAAAATAAAAATAAAAAGTTTAATATAAAACTTTTACATGTTATCTTGAGTAGAAAAAGGCTTGACGGAGTACTTGGTTCTGGGATTTATGCATTCAGTACACAATGTTTTGGGATATTATTCTTGACCGTTTATTTAGAATTTGATATTTTCCTTTTTTTTCTGAGTAATTGTATTCAAATTGTTGTTATATTCCACCTTATAGATATAAGATTCCTCTTTATGAGGGTGAGAATCAGCATTACCTATCGATAGGTGTACCAACCCCTACTCATGTTTAGGGTCATGTTTTAGAGGAACTATTATGGGAGGGTCCTCTGTACTTGGTGTAGTCGATTAGGAGGGAAACTCCCCATACTTCCCTTTTATATAATATATTATTAATTATTTTCAATGAAAACACGAAATATTATTTATGTATGTGGGTGGTCCATATGTAGAAGAACTATGGATTGAAGATATATATACTATATTTGATAATTTAATTATCTCTATAGGCACAAAAGTGAAGTTAGAAGTGTATATTTTGCGAGGGGTATATCACCATTGGTGGGATTTATTTTTCCATGAAAACTCGTATGTGGGTTTGACCTAGATGTATTTACAGACCTACTTCTTCAGCTATTGATTTCTCAATACCTTGTTTTCCAATAAGGCTCAGGAGTTCTTGTATTTAACACAAGAAAATATGTTGATTTTGGACTATGCATCTCAGTTTATAGAATTAGATCATTTCTCTACTTCCATGGTCATTGATGAGGCCATTAGGGCCAATACCTTTGAGTAAGTCCCCCATTATGAGATCAATGTTTTGTTGAATGTATTTCACCTAACCTCTTTTTTTAAGATAATGATCCAATACTTAATCATCGAGAGGAAAATAAATGAGGGACGGATGGTGGGTACATTTGTACCTATTAGTGGTAGTGGAGGTAGATCATATGGAAGTAGGCATCATCATGTTGAAAACTCAAGCTATGAGGGTAGTAGGTTGTTGAGACAGAGTAGTTATTCTTCCCATCCCCCATAGGGAAGTAGTGAGGTAGTGTGTATTTCGTGTGGAGCTCTGAAACATAAGAGGTCTCAATGTACCTAGACACCTATGGAATTCCTTTAGTATAAAAATATTGGTCACATACACCATTTTTTAGAGAGGGATAATGGGGGAATATGGGTAGGGGTTCTGGATCAGTTTAGGAGTCTAGGTTTTGGACCACTACACCTCAGGAGATTTGCAGTTGGGTTTCCACTGGCCATATAGGTCCTGGTGGTGGTCGGAGAACCTAATTTCAAATACAATATAAACCATAGGTGAATTTGACTCAAGGTAGAGACACATGAGTTTAGGGTCATGGTAAGGGGGTACTATATGATTTATAGACTACCTTGACTAATAATTATGTCGTGACATATACAATTCAATTTATTATTTTTGTAGCTTTGACTATTTCCTTTTTTTATTTGATAGAGGCACTTTAAATTATTTTATCTTTACTCACTTTATTAGATGGTTGTATTTTTTAGTAGAGCACCTTTATAGAGTTATATTAATCAACGCATATTTAGGTATAAAATATGGTAGAATCTTCAGATGTTCATTTTTTATCTTAGTGATTTCCACTTATCGATTCCTTTGGGATTTCTTTATTCTAGATATGGGTAGTTTTGACACGAGTCTAGGTATTGAGTGTATAATTCACTATCAAGAACAAGTTTATTATTATCTTATATGATAATCATTAACCTAACCTAATAGTATCATTTTCAAGAATTTTATTGAGTGTCATATTTATGGGTCTCGGGTCGGACCTTCAATGACTTGGTGGAATTTCCACTAAGGTGGCTAGTTTATTTCTATATGAGGTAGGGATTTATCTACCCACATTTCTTCCAGAAATTTATTTATTCATAGATATCTTTCCTAAATACATTTTTTATTTTCACCCATCTATAATATTTATATTATGATTACGATATTTCTATGTATAGTGCATATTTATATCCCTCCTTATAGGATGGAACCTGTATAGCCATTGGAACCAAAATCATAGTTAGAAGACATAGAGGAAAAAAGGTTCATTAATCTGAGAACATCCCCTTATGGTGATTCATTTATTATTTATAAGAATATAGATAGGCCTATGAGATTATGTGTGGATTGTTAGAGATTCAATCAAGTGATGGTTAAGAACCAATACCCGATCACCTGTGTGAATGATCTATTCAATCAGTTGATGGGGCCCATGTATTCTCTATGATTGACCTCTACTTAGGGTAATTATATTTGAGGGTGTGACCATTAAATATTCCTCTTATATACTTCAGGAGTGTATATAGATTTTATGAGTAAATATTTATTCCATTTGTATTAAAAAAATGACCCACCATTGTTTGAGGCCCTGATAAATAGCATTTCCCAATTTTCATTGGATTTTTTTATTCAATGATATGTTGGTGTATTATTAAAATGGATAGAAGTATGATTTACATCTAGAGATTATAATAGGTACCTTAAGAGTGAATAAAATTAATGAAAATTCCTTAAATGAATGTTTATATTGAACCATGTACATTTATTGAGATATATCATATCTGAGATAGGGGTATTACTAGATCTGTAACAACCCGAGATTTTATAAGATATATTTGTCTTAATTTCTTTCATATTTACTATTGTACTCTACACCAAGATTATCTTACGCTATACGCAACACCGTATTAGCTTGATGTATAAGCAACACTAATCTTGGATCGTGTTACACACAATTTCATGTTTGTGTGATAGTAGTTATTCTACAAATCATTGATTATATATATATATATATTAAATGTATTTTATTATACACAACAACAAGGGAGTCATGCACTACACGCAACCCTGACTTGGATTTCATTACACGTAATCGTGACCTTCCTCGATAGCGTGTGTTGTACGCAATACCTAGTTTTACTAAACAATGATATAATATTATAATATTATTATGAACTAGCAGTAATTAATAGTATTAACTAAGCATTGAATTTTATAACATTATTATTCATCTTACACATTTTCTAGAACATGGTATAAGAACAAAATAAAATTTTCGTGTAAAATAATTATTTTTCAAAAAATGAAGTTTTTTCACCTTTTGATGGAGCACCCACTTTAAATCTAGTTTTTCCCATGTTTATAAGTTCAATTTTACCAAATAAAATTATTCTTTGGAATCATGATATAAAATTTTACCTTGGAAAATATTTTCATATTTTTCAGATAACTTTCATATTTTAATGAATAGTAAACACACACTATATTTTAATTAAAAAAAACTTTTTTCATCGTAATAATTTATATGGTTAAATTATAATATTTAATGGTTTTAATGTATAAATAGAATATATTTTTAACATTTAATATAAGGTATGTAATTATCATTGATTTTACCTTAAATTCATAGGTTAAATCAATTTAATCTTTTACAATGTTTTAACTAAAAACCCATTTTCTTTCGACAACGGGATCAATTTTATTTTAATTTCTGCAAATTTTGTGTATTGAATTTGTAAAAATGGATTCCATATTTGGAATTAGTAGGTCCAAATTATGTTAATAAGCTACTTTTTATTTTTGGGCATTATGAATAGTAACTACAGTAAATTTTATTTACCATAGTTAAAGTTAAATCGGGTAATTAAGGGTAAATATAAGATTATAAAATTACCCTAACACCTGATAAAATTCTATTTTATGACTAAAGGATGACCTATATCACCTAAGGGTAGGAATATACTCTATTTATGGACTTTGTTCCTTGAAAATAATTTAATTATTATTAAAATCAAAGAAAGTGACAACATGTCACTCTCTTTAATCTTATAAGTATATTAATTTTAATTTAGTGATAAACTTCATGAAACTTCAAAAATTAATAGTCTCTAGAACTATAATAAAATTATCTAAATCATATGAATTTATTTACAATTTTTAGTGATTAAATATTTATCATTAAAGGTGACATAATAGTGATGTTGAAATTATTTAATTAAGAGAAATATCAAATAAATGGTTTTAAAAATATTATATGAACAATTTAATGTGTTCCACTAATTTTCTAGATAAATATGACATGTTACAAATATATTAAATATTTTATTTCGAACATATATTCTGTATATTGTTTATTTTAATTCAAATAAATGAATAGTTCCAAAATTGACACTATTGTTATTTTATAAAAATAAAATATTATAAAATTGTTTAAAAATCAAAAAAATATTTAAAAATTATAAATTAAAATTTATATGGTCTAAAATTTCATAATGTGTTAAATTACTGAAAATTCAAAACACACATGTAATTATTTATAATAATTTAAAATTTAGAATATTATTACACAAATAAAATTAAATTGATAAATAAGGATAAATCAAGTTGATAATGTTTAAAATAGATTCCTAACATCTCTAAATATTATTTTTTGATGATATTACAACCCTATCTCATCTAATATTTGGATATGAGTCATTTGGGATATTTTTATGTGGGGTTGGTATTTAATATAAACTAATATTTCTTATATTTCCAAAGGTGACCCTCTCCTCCCTTATAAAAGGGCATCTCCTCCCTCTCTTCCTCACACTATTTTGAGCCTTGAATCTCGACCAAACTCTTCCCATTTCACTTCCCCACTTCCCTATAAACCTTATAGAGGTACTGTTCTTCTCAAAAGTCCAACCCTAGTGCCCTAAGAAGAAGATTAAAGGAAGTGCGTCGAAGAAGAGGAAATCTCTTCAACTGATTATTTCAAGCTTATTTCTTCCTAAACTTATTCTTCATTAGTTGTTTCATTATATATTAATAACATTAGTATAAATAATATACTAATATGTCATTATAAATATGAAACAACCCCATTTAACCTTCTATCCATCCTACGGAAAATGAAATCACTGCGCGTGCGTACGTACAAAATACCGTCTCCACGCCGTGGTGTAATCAGTTTTTCCAACACCACCTTACTTGGATGGGTATAATTCTGTAATTAATAACTATAAAAAGTTATTATAACATCATACTGATTCTGATATATTGTATCACCCACTCCAATTCAATTCAATAATTATGGGAATGATATCATCACTCGTGCATACGTACGGACTACCATCTCCATGACGCGATGAGATTCATTCTCAATGATTAAACATTCATGAATGATTATAAAGTATATATAATAAGTAATCATGAAATATATGACATAACAATGATACTAGATTTATGTATATATATATGTATTTCATCCAATTTATTCCATTCAATTCAATGAGGAAACGAAAACAACGTTCATGGTACGTACGGCCTACCGTCTCCATGAACGGTGTATTTATTTCCATTTATCGATCTATTATATATATGTATATTATTAATAAATATTATATATAAATCATGTTTTATATTCTATAATTAATTAATCATGATCTAAGTAATCATATGAATAATTAAAAGTCAAAACATGGGTGAAAAATGAAACGATTTTACCCAAAACACTCTTTAACAAGGAATTTACAAAAGAACGGATAATATAATGTCATAAGTGAACCATATATGATATCATAACAACGAATATGAATCTCTAATAATTAAATGGCATTATTTAAATCATTATATAGGAGGTTCGGATACGTATGAAGCATATCAGACCTAAGGTAAGGGATAATTTTGCAAATCTCATTTTTATCCGAGATTGCTTATACGTAAGTATTTACTGGGGTTATTGTTATCATCCTTGTCCATGTTTTCTAAAAGTGTTGTTTTGTATTTTTAATGTCCTTTTTACCCATTTTGACTTTTACTACATGGAATGTAAGGAATCTTTCTTTTGTTTAAGTTACGAGGTACTTTTTTGACTTTTCCGGAAAAAGTACGAGAAGAATGTTTTTTTAAATTATACGTCATGAAAGGATTTTTATAGTTTTATAAAGCCTTATTTTCATGAAGCATCCTCCCAAATATTTCATGACTATTTTAAACAAAATCTTTCACTTTTAAAATTTCATGACGTTGTGTGAAAGGAAATTGATTTTGAAGAAGAAAGGATATTTTCCTCAAGAATTCATTTCATGTGTTTTATCAAATCCATTTTTCCATCTAAGATGACATTATTTCATATGTGTATGTTTCAATTATAATGTATCTATGATTTTAATGGTTTCACATTTCTTATTATGAAATGATATCAATTTATTTTATATGGATTATTTGATGATGGGACAATGTTTATAAAACCCATTTTATTTATTGGTTATTATGAATGATGTATGTTCATTTTGTGGCACAAGTAAGACTGATTTCATTATGAGATGGGTGGGACCTATATCTCCCTCTAATGCATGGGTAAAGATTTATATATCATGAGATAGATAAGGGTGGAACGGTAATTTAATCCGGTTCAGTGTTACAAGACTAAAACGAGGAGTGAACTCAATTCAGAAAGGGACTTTTTCCACTAAGATATTCTTGGTAGCAATGCCTTGGCTACTATGGAAATCATGACATGTGCTGAATGGTTTCCATAATTAAATGATTTATTCCCATGCTATTTTATCAAGATTGATGTTCCTTTATGATATATTCCTTACGTACTTCCAAGATTTATGTCCTTCCTCAAGATTTTGATGTTTATATTTTATGTTCAAGATTTTGCATTAAAATGTTTATGGATTGTTTTCTGTTATCTATGCTTACCCTTACTGAGCATTTGATCTCACCCTTTATATGCTTTCTTTTCCCCAGGATTTAAAGAAAGGTTTTAGGAAAGAAAGCAAAAGGGGAAGACCATTAATGGAGATGTTGAAGATCTTTCACCAAGATTAGAAGATTATATTCTGAGTTTCCAAAGATACTAAACTATTACAATCCATGTGTGTCTGTTTTTGTTATGTATTAAGTATTCCGCAAAAGTAATGTAATGTCCATGTATGTCAAGATTTGTGTATCTATAGTTGGTATCATAGGAAAGGTTTAGTCAACCTTTGGAAACTAGGATGCGAAAACTATAGTAAGATCCCTCGAGATATTTCTAAGGTATGTCTAGGGAGGTCCCTAAGGATAAGTATACGTATAGGTTATAGTCCTAGAATTACGATAACGATATTAGAATTAAGCTTAAGATGTTAGATGTCGAAGGTACTCCCCCTTGGCTATGTTATTTTACTTGTATGATTTTTTCCTTTCACAGAATTCTTTTTGTGTTTTATAGAATGGAGGGAACCAGAAGGAATTCGCTTAACACTGATTATAATGGACAAATTGGTGACTACGAGTAATAAAATTGCGTAATTCCTAGAGAGAAAGATATTGTGATTATGCCAAATCAGTCATCACGATATATGATTATCAAGGTGAAATTTAGTGGTATGCCTAATTCATCAAATAAGAGGAAGATAGAATTTTATGAATGTTCGCATGTTGAGGAGCATAAAGAAAAGAAGATTGAGATTTCTAAATAAGGGAAGAAGAACCTTGAGGAACGCCTCAAATGGAGGGACATATGTTATCTGTGTGGAGAAAAGGGTCATAGAGTGACAGGCTGTTATGGAGTTCAATGTCTTATTTGTGGAGAATATGGGCATTACCCAACTCAATGACATGACCTAAGAAGATACTTCTAAATCAATGAAGGACTTATTCCATGACAATCCTTGAAGAGGATGGATTAAAGTGTTTTTTATTGGTATTCAAGAATAATTTTGTTGAGGTACTTTTATGGTATATTAGAATATCTAGGTATTGGTCCATTTTGGTTTTCCATGGGAATATGGCATCGGTAACCATGAAAAGTGATTGAAATATGTTTGGAATTAGATGATATGCATAATAAAGTGAAAATGAAATGTTTGATAGTATTCATGAGCTTAAGAAAAATATAAGGACAAAGTGATACCGTGGTTTGAGTATATCGAAATTTTGGGATTTTGGTATGTGGAATGAGTTAACTTTTGATAGCACTCATGTTTTCACGAAGGTTCAATGGGTATTCATTTTTCAAGAGAATACATGATTAAGGCCTTCGAATGTTTGGAATGTGAACAAAAAGACATATCTTAGGATATATGGGGATCAACGATGGTATTAATGTTCTTGTTATATGAACTCTCTGGTAATTGTTTTCACTATAATATGATATTGGAAAACAGTATTTTGGATAAGCGTAATGATTGAAATGGATTATGTTGGACTTAAGTTAGTATTGTTTAAGGCTAGAACTTTTTCGATATTATTGATAGAATGTTATAATAATGTATTTTTAGAAAAAAGGAGAACCTGCAGGACGGGCGACAACCCATCGCGTCAGGAAAGGATGTGGGAATCAAACCCACAACTGAAGTGCGCCATGCATTTATCACCTACCACTGGCCTAAAGTAAGTCCCTGGTTAGTAGAAACTAGTTTTATTTTATTAAGTTGTATGATAGATGAAGTATAAGTCCATTTTTGGAATCATATCTGATTAACCTCACCATAGATGGACTTATGTATTCGATAACGTTTTCTAACCTTTTCTTTGAGATTTATGGAATGACCCATCATTCTATCACATGATCTGTTAATGCTTCACGAATAACAAATTCAACTTCATTTATTTAAGAGATGAAGTGGAAATTGTTCAATTCACGAACAACAGTGATATTGTACCAAAATCATGTAAGTATTTCTTTTAATTAATCAAATTTAGGGAAATGATCTTGAAAGCCAAAAATGTTGTCCTAGTGCCCTTATATCCGATGAATTAGATAGTACCTTAAATCATTACAAATCTATGGCTTTGTGATTGTTGGATTTTTCATAGCCATGCTCTCTACCGCTCTCCATCAGAACAATATGGTTAGATTTCTCTTCCATATCCATATTTTCACCTATGTTCTCTTATATGGAAACACAATGATGAGTTAATTTGGGTAATATTTATGTTTCATACTTTAGTTTTTCAAATTAAGTTTTATTATTCCTTTCTACGATGTGGGTTTCTATGAATTGTAAACGATTTATAACCCCGACGAATTTTGAGGGAGAAATTCATTTTGAGGGGGGTAGAATGTAACAACCTGAGATTTTATAAGATATATTCGTTTTAATTTATTTCATATCTTCTATTTTACTCTACACCAAGATTATCTTACGCTCTACGCAACACCGTATTAGCTTGCATTATACACAACACTAATCTTGGATCATGTTACACATAATTTCATGTTTGTTTGATAGTAGTTATTCTACGAAACATTGAGTATATTTATATATTCAATGTATTTTTTTATACACAACAACAATTGAGTCATGCACTACACGCAACCCTGACTTGGCTTGCATTACATGCAATCGCGACCTTCCTCGATAGCGTGTGTTGTACGCAATACCGAGTTTTACTAAACAACGATATATTATTATAATATCATTATTAACTAGATGTTATGAATAGTATTAAATAAAAATTGAATTTTATAATATTATTATTCATCTTACACATTTTATAGAACATGGTATAAGAACAAAATAAACTTTCGGGTAAAATAAGTATTTTTCAAAAAATACAGTTTTATCGCCTATTGATGGAGAACCCACATTAAATCTAGTTTTTTCCATGTTTATAAGTTCAATTTTACAAAATAGAAATATTATTTGGAATAAGGATATAAAATTTTACCTTGGATAAATTTTTCATATTTTTCTGATAACTTTCATATTTTAAGGAATAGTAAAAACACGCTATATTTTAATTAAAAACAACATTTTTCATCGTAATAATTTATATGGTTAAATTATAATATTTAATGGTTTAAATGTATAAATAGAATATATTTTTACCATTTAATATAATTTATGTCATTAGTATTGATTTTACCTTGAATTCTTAGGTTAAATCAATTCAATCTTTTGCAATGTTTTAACCAAAAACCCGTTTTCTTTCGACAACGAGTTTAATTTTAATTTAATTTATGCAAATTTTCTGTATTGAATTTGAAAAAATGGATTCCATATTTGGAATCAGTGGTTCGAAATTATGTTAATAAGCTACTTTTCTTTGGACATTATAAATAGAAACTACGGTAAATTTTATTTACCATAATTAAAGGTAAATCAGGTAATTAAGGGTAAATATAAGATTATAAAACTACCCTAACACCTGCCAAAATTCTATTGGATGACTAATTAATGACCTATATCACCTAAGGGTCGGAATATATTACTTTTATGGACTTGTTTCCTTGAGAATAATTTAATTATTATTAAAACCAAAGAAAGTGACAACATGTCACTCTCTTAAATCTTATAAGTATATTAAAATTAATTTAGTGATAAACTTCATGAAACTTCTAACATGAATAATATCCAGAAATATAATAAAATTATCTACATCATATTAATTTATTTATAATTTTTAGGGATTAAATAATTATCATTAAAGGTGACATAATAGTGATGTTGAAATTATTTTATTAAGAGAAATATCAAATAAATGGTTTTAAAAATATTAAAATAAATATTATATGAAATATTTAATATACTAAAATAATTTTATAGATAAATATGAAATGTTTTAAATCTATTAAATCTTTTAGTTCGAACATTTCTTTTGTATATTGTTTATTTAAATTCAAATAAATGAATAGTGTCAAAATTGACACTATTGTTATTTTATACAAATAACGTATTATAAAATTGTTTAAAAATAACAAAAATATTTAAAAATTATAAATTAAAATTTATATGGTAAAAAATGTCATAATGTTTCAAATTATTGAAAATTCACAACACACGTGTAATTATTTATAATAATTTAAAATTTAGTATATTATTACCACAAATAAAAATAAATTGATAAATAAGGATAAATCAAGTTGATAATGTTTAAAATTGATTCCTAACATGTCTAAATTTTATTTGTTGATGCGATTACAACCCTATATCATCTAATATTTAGATATGAGTCATTTTGGAAGTTTTTATGTGGGGTTGGGATTTAATATAAACTAATATTTCATATATTTCTAAAGGTGCCTCTCTCCTCCCTTATAAAAGGGCTTCTCCTCCCTCTCTTCCTAAAACCATTTTGAACCTTGAATCTCAGCCAACCTCTGCCAATTTAACTTCCCCACTTCCCTATAAACCTTATAGAGGTACTGTTCTTCTCAAAAGTCCAACCCTAGTGCCCTAAGAAGAAGATTAAAGGAGGTGCGTCGAAGAAGAGGAAATCTCTTCAACTGATTATTTCAAGCTTATTTCTTCCTAAACTTATTCTTCATTAGTTGTTTCATTATATATTAATAACATTAGTATAAATAATATACTAATATGTCATTATAAATATGAAACAACCCCATTTAACCTTCTATCCATCCTATGGAAAACGAAATCACTGCGCGTGCGTACGTACAAAATACCGTCTCCACGCCGTGGTGTAATCAGTTTTTCCAACACCACCTTACTTGGATGGGTATAATTCTGTAATTAATAACTATAAAAAGTTATTATAACATCATACTGATTCTGATATATTGTATCACCCACTCCAATTCAATTCAATAATTATGGGAATGATATCATCACTCGTGCATACGTACGGACTACCATCTCCATGACGCGATGAGATTCATTCTCAATGATTAAACATTCATGAATGATTATAAAGTATATATAATAAGTAATAATGAAATATATGACATAACAATTATACTAGATTTGTGTATATATATATGTATTTCATCCAATTTATTCCATTCAATTCAATGAGGAAACGAAAACAACGTTCATGGTACGTACGGCCTACCGTCTCCATGAACGGTGTATTTATTTCCATTTATCGATCTATTATATATATGTATATTATTAATAAATATTATATATAAATCATGTTTTATATTCTATAATTAATTAATCATGATCTAAGTAATCATATGAATAATTAAAAGTCAAAACATGGGTGAAAAATGAAACGATTTTACCCAAAACACTCTTTAACAAGGAATTTACAAAAGAACGGATAATATAATGTCATAAGTGAACCATATATGATATCATAACAACGAATATGATTCTTTAATAATTAAATGGCGTTATTTAAATCATTATATAGGAGGTTCGGATACGTATGAAGCATATCAGACCTAAGGTAAGGGATAATTTTGCAAATCTCATTTTTATCCGAGATTGCTTATACGTAAGTATTTACTAGGGTTATTATTATCATCCATGTCCATGTTTTCAAAAATTGTTTTTATGTATGTTTAATTTCATTTTTACCCATTTTCACTTTTACTACATGGTATGTAAGGAATCATTCTTTTGTTTACGTTATGAGGTACTTTTTTGACTTTTCCGGCAAAAGTACGAGAAGAATGTTTTTTTAACTTATACGTCATGAAAGGATTTTTAAAGTTTTATAAATCCTAATTTTCATGAAGCTTCCTCCAAAACGATTCATGACTATTTTAAACAAAATATTTTTCTTTTAAAATTTCATGGCATTTTGTCAAAAGAAATTGATTTTGATGAAGAAAGGATATTTTCCACAAAAAATCATTTCAAGTGTTTTATCAAAACCATATTCCCATCTAAGATGACATTATTTCATATGTGTATGTTTCAAGTATAATGTCTCTATGATTTAAATGGTTTCAATTTTCTTATTATGAAATGATATCCATTTCTTTTATATGGATTATGTGATGTTGGGATGATGTTTCTGAAACCCATTTTATTTATTGGGTTATTATGAATGATGTATGTTTATTTTGTGGCACAAGTAAGAATGATTTCATTATGAGTTGGGTGGGACCTATATATCCCTCCAATTAATTGGGTAAATATTTATATCTCATGAGATAGACATGGCTAGAATGGTAAGTTAATCCGGTTCAGTGTTACAAGACCGAAACAAGGAGTGAACTCGATTCAGAAAGTGACTTTGTCCACTAAGATGGTCTTGGAAGCAATGGCTTGGTTACAATTGAAATCATGACATGTGATGAATGGTTGACACAATTACATGATTTATTCAAATGCTATATTATCAAGATTTATGTTCCTTTATGATATATTATTTATGTACTTCCAAGATTTATGTCCTTGCTCAAGATTTTGATGTTTAGATTTTATGTTCAAGCTTTTGCATTCAAATGTTTATGGAATGTTTTGTGTTATCTATGCTTACCCTTACTGAGCATTTGAGCTCACCCTTTATATGTTTTCTTTTCCCTAGGATTTAAATAATGGTTTTAGGTAAGAAAAAAAAAGTTTAATATCATTAATGGAGATGTTGAAGATCATTCAAAACGATTAGAAGATTATATTCCGAGTTTCCAAAGATACTAAACTATTACGATCCTTGTGTGTCTATTTTTGTTATGTATTAAGTATTCCACAAATGTAATGTAATGTCTAGGTATGTCAAGCTTTGGGTCTGTACAATATCCATAGAAAGTAGAGGTTATAGTTTCTTGGGAGTGGACCAGGAATGATTTTTATATTTGTAGATTTGTGTGTTTTGTTGGTTATTATTTCCAATTTATTCCGGATTTATTTCACCAGGAAGTTTCATTGATATTCCTAACCAATAAGGAAATAAAATTCAATTAGTATGACATATATGAGGTATCCTCCAGGGATCTAAAAGAGTGATTCACTCTTACACCTATATTGACCATACCCAATCTAGGTAAGGATTATACTTTATATTTTTATGCCACTAGTGTTTGATTAGGTTCAATGTTGATGCAAGATAGACATGTAGTCACTTATGGGTCCATGGAGTTGAGGCCACGCGGGAATAACTATATGACTCACAACATGGATCTAGCCACTCTAGTGTATGACTTGAGATATTGGATGAACTACCTTCCAGGGGAGAGGTTTGTGGTTTATATAGATCATAAAACAATAAAATATGTTTCTCCCCACATGATCTAAATATCAAGAAGTGAAGGTGGGTTTAGTATCTATAATCAATTGATTTTGAGTTGACATGAACCACAACAAAGGGAAACACCACTATAAAAATGTTTAACATGAAGTTTAAAACCTATGTGATATAGAAGTTCGATGGTTGGTGGCAAATGATGACCTTGATTTCCAAGTTACATTGGGATGTATAGGAGGACCAAGTTAGTGTGACATTGGATTCCATATCTATCACTTGTTCACATCATTTTAGTGTGATAGAGTTCCAGTGGTTATATTTGGACTACCTAGTGATTAATGGATAATATATATGTTGTGGATACCCTTATTGATTGGTCATTTGATAATGATGAGATACTATATGTATGAGACTGAGTAGTGATCCCCATGAGAATTTGTGATGAACTAATGAGAGTCTTACACTTCTTGATATCATATGTACATCCCAGACTAACCAAGATGTATCATGATGTGAACAAGAAATAATTGTGGATTAAAATAAAGAAATACATATCTAGTTTTGTTTCTTGATGTTCCACCTAAAAATAGGTTAAGGATGATAATCTAAACCCTTACAGTCTATTCCACATGTTTCCTATTCTATTGTGGAAATGAGATGATATAATGATTTATTATGTAATGGGACTACTAATGAATCCTTATTGACACAATGAAATTTGGGGTATCAACAATTGTATGATGAAGGTTCTCCACTTTTTACCCATTAAAGAGTCCTCTATGGTTGATGATCTCAGAATACTATATATAAGGGAGGCGATAAATGCACATGGTGTTCTATGGATTATCATATCAGATAGCGATTTAAATTTCACCTCAATGTTTTAGAAAGGCCTTCAAAAGGTATTGGTAACATTGGTCCATATGAGCACAAATTACGATAAATAATCAAATGAGATGTTAGAGCATACCATATAGGTTCTCGATGACATGATTTAAGCATTTTTCCATGATTTTGGTTGTTAATGGGAAGAACATTTGGACCTATCAGATTTTTCATATATAAATAGCTACCAAGAACCTATCTATTTGGATCTATCCTAGACCTTGTATATTTGGCCTTTTCGATCATCCTTATACTGGTTACAGGATTGAGAGTTTTTTATTCCTTGACTGAGCCTAGTATAGCAGACCTATAAGTAGATTTAACTAATTAGGAAGAATTTGAAGAATGCTCATAGTAGGTAAAGGTCTTATGCGCATTGATGATGATTCCCCATGGTGTTTTAGGGTAGTGAAAGAGTCTTTATATATATGCCACTGAGGTTAGGGAAGAAACATATTTTTAGTTAGGGTTAGTTTGTGTCAAGGATCATTAGGCCCTTATCGATTGTACAGAATGTTGTTCTAGTGTCTTATTGACTAGGTCTTCCATAGATGTGTGTATCAATGAATGATGTTTTCCACATGTCTAAGCTTCAACTGTATCACTTGGAACCATCTCATTTTATCAATGTTGATGAAATTGAGTTGGTGGTTTATTCTTATTTTGAGGAACATACCATGTGTATCATGGACCACAGAGAAAATACTATTAAAGGGTGGGCCATCTCACTTGTATGAGTGCTATGGAAGCATGGGACGAACCATGATGAAACATGGGAATGTGAGGATATCATTAGAGAACAATGGTTAAAGATTTTTTATAATGGTTTCCAAATGGGTATAAGAGCTTAACTTTAGTATGAACTATCATAAGGTGGTGGGGTTATTAAATCACATCCTTTCATAGAGGTATGCATCCTTTTATTTTATTACAACCCCCTAATTTTTTTACTTAAAGAGTGTCTAAGGGAGTAGTAGAGGCCTCATATGTTATTAAGGATTTTAGTGCTTAAATATTATTTTTTGTAGAAGTGGAAGGGGGTGCATCGTTTAAACTAACCATGAACCCCAACCATATAGGGGTTGAATGTGTAAAAGCACAGTTATTTAAACTATATGAAACCAATAATTTATTTCAAAGGTGTTTCACGTGGTTTTTTAAACCATATGACATACCATGTGGGGTAAGGGGATTTCATATAGTGGAGGATGCATGTTTGGCTCATGATTTGGCCATGCATACGACCAAACCTTATGCCTAAGTAAATGGTGTATAAAATGATATTTTACCCCTATGATCCCTAGCCCTTTAAACCCATTATTATCTATTAAAATTTCATTTGTGGTGGGGTTCAGATCTATAATACTCTTTTAAGATTTTGAGTGGATGTCCTTCAATTATCCTATATTTACACTTTCCTTTGTTGTATTAGATGACTTGAGCTACAACTGTTGATTTATTTCCTTCAAATCTTATTATTCCCTACCATTCAAATCTATCCCGACATGATTAATGAAAATACCATATTTTAATGTATTTTTTCAACTACATGGATTTATATTGTTCAAATTCAATTCAATGGATAATATAAGATTTTTGGATCCTTCTAGGCCAATAGTAGGTGGTCTCTAAGTTTCTCCCATATCCTAACTCTTTTTCCATTAACGCCTACAATGTGTTTCATGCAGGTTTACTATACATAACCCCTAAATTAAAAACTATGTTTAAAATGTGTTTTTCCTTAATAAATTATAATTTTGAAATTATTGAACACAATGGGTGAAGTGATTCAAATGGAACACCTTAACAACTTTAATATTTATGACATTTTTTTGAAATTGGAATTTCAATGGGTTATTCTATGCATAAATTAGGATATTGGGAATAAAATTGATATGTGGTGGATTTTGATAATTTTGAATACACTTGATATGTGGTGGTTTATGATAATGATAATACACCATATATATAGTGGTTTGTGATAACTGACAATACAATTGATATGTGGTGATTCATGATAGTTGAGAATAAACCCGAGATATGGTGGTATATGATACTGAAAATACACATTATATATAGAAGTTTGAGATAACAACTAAAATACTAAATATGTGGTGGTTTGGGACAAATGATAAAAAACATAATGAAGTAAAGTGAAAAAAACTCGTAATCTCACAACGAAACCCATGAAAAACAATATAGCACTAATTATCAACAAATTTAAAACAACGATACCCCACTACCCCATGCATTCCAACCAATTCATTTAAACTCATATATAATAAAAAACCCATAACATCCCCCACAATAACCATATAATCATAACCATGAAAATTTCCCAACAAATATCATACAAGGACAATATAAACATAAACAAAATATTATACCAACAACCTATTTCTATTGAAAGGGACACCATTTCATTATTAAATTTCTATATAAAATTTTCATTTAATATATTTAAGTCATATGCCTTTAATTATTAATTTTTCTAAAAGATAAATCAAATCATTAACATAGATGTATCAACAAAAATAATTGGCTATTAGTAACATCAATAAACATAAATACATCTCATGAGAAATATCATGAAAGTAATTATTCACATGTTATTCACCACATTCTGATTAATATCATTTAGTTTCATTTTTTATCATTATCACTCTAATTCAAACTCTTTACCAAGAGAAAAAAGTGCATGATAATTATATAATTTACAAAGATGAACATAGAGTTATTTAATTTACCACCTTAACCAGATCTTAATAATATACTATGCAAGGGAAGGAAAGAAACAAATAATGGAAAAAATATAACTTCATAAGGGAATCTTTCATACACCTATAACACATCAGTTTCTCAAAAAAACATTATCCTAACACCCCTAGTTTAAATCAGCACCATTGATGAGAATACCAAAGGTAAAAATGTAAATAAACCAAGATGGAAATAGGGTGAACTCAACATGGATCACCAATAGTCAATCATCTGAATCTAAGGATCAAATCCAAGTTATATGGGATGAATGGTCTCCTAAAATAAACATAGAATCACTTAAGAATCTAGAGAAATAAATAAGATTTAATGCAATTCAACAGATTTCTAAAATAATAACCTTGTTAGAAAAAATATATGTTCAAAATGCAATTTTTTATCCAAACAACATTACGTAGGATTTTCTAAAAAAAACTCTAGTGTAGCATGCAATTCTACACCATAATGATCCTCAGTTCAACTCCCCCCAAAATCCAAGTTAAATATCTTCCTCAGATCATATAAAACCACTAAAGGACCACGATGAAATGGTCTAAGCCACACCACAAGATTTAAATCTCAAACCCTACAATGGGAAATCCATGCCTTCATGGAACAACAACACCTAATACAATAGGACAACCCAAAACCACTCTCCCAGCCTCTAGACTGCTGTATATAGTACATTACTTGAAACAATAACCTTTACTTTAGACTGAAAACTCCCAAACCAACACAAAGATATAGCTTAAAGGCCACATTTCATGGACACCTAAAATGATAGATCCACAAATGTAGTCCCTTAAGGCTCCCACAGTACAACCAAACAATCCCTATCATATCCCAAATCCTCCATAACACAAAATGAACCACTACATGATAAAAAAAATCTCCAACTAAAAATTCATCTATAACCCCATTGGTCTTCCCTCTAACATCCTCTTAAAATCTCCAACACTGAAAACTCACAAACTCAACAAAATGGTTTGGGAATTTACATTTTTTTATATTTTTTATAGATTAATGTTTGTCATGATTTCGTTGATTTATTTCATTATATTATAAATTTTTAATTAATTTTTTATTTTTCATTTTTTAATTAAGATTTTTTTAGTTATAATAAAGTATTATATATTAATTTTATAAAATTATTTATTTAATTTATTTATTATTTTTTTCAAATTTTCTATATTTTACATACGGAAGGTTTTCTTGTTTTTTCTCAAAGTAAAATAATTTATTTATTTTTAATAAGATATAATTTTCCTCAATATTTATATATTTTAGAGTTAAATATTTTAAAATTTTTTTATTTTTTAATATAATATAGTTTTCCATGATTTAATTATCTTATTTAAATTCAAAATAAAATTTTTAATTTTTTTTAATAGAATTCAACACATCTTAATTTTTATTAATTTTAATGTGAAATAAATATTTTCTATTTTTTGGATTCAAATTTCCACTTATTTTTATTTATTATTAAAATTAGGTTTTTCTCATTTTGTAACCTATTTGAAATTCAAATACTTTTTTAGGTTTTTTTTATTTTTTTGATTTTTTTTATATTTATTATTTTTAATATAAAATAGTTTCTATATATATTTAAATTAATTTAAATTGAAATTAAATTTTTTCTAATCCTCTAGAATCGTTTTTTGGTTGTTATGGCTGATATCTCTCATATAATCTAGTGAACCATGTATTTTATCGAACATCAAGGAAAAAAGGTGTGCCTATTTAATGTTAAAACTCATATAATGATACCAGTTAGGGATGACAATAATATACATAAGGGAAATTAAAATAATTCTTTATTTGGGATTTCAATATTACATATGATTGGATCTTACGAGAATTTTACTGTTTATAATAGTATAATTCCTATTGCATGTAAACCAAAATTATAGGATGGATACAAAATGTTAATGTCATTATAATAAAGTGTTTTTTCAAGAATTATGGTGGGGTTATGGTGTGTGAAGTTGAATTGGAAGAGTTAATTATTATAATGTTTCTAGAAAAGTAATAAGGGCTGAGGAAACATTAAATTTAGAATAACTCTCTTTGTTTAGTGTAAAAAATCTAAAATAAGAGTGTTGATCCTTCATAGTGTTTTATAGCTTGATGGTTGGAATATGTGGGGGTTTTATAAAGAATAAAAAATGATAAAAAATTATTATAGTAAAGGAAACCAATATTATAGAAGGGAATAAAGGGATATTTTTTATACTTTTCTCATTTTCCTTTTTTCCATTTTTATATTTTATTAAATAAATTTTTTCTTTATTTTTAGTTTATTTCAAAATAAAATAAAATAGTAAGATTTTATTTCATTTTTATTTTCTTTTTTACTTTTTAATTTTTTTCATTGTCTCTTTATTTTAACTAATAATAACTTTTATTTGATATTTTTAAAAATTTATTTGAATGAATTAATTATTTTTAAGATTTCTTCTATTTTTAATACTTATATTTAATTTATTTTTTAACTAAAGTAATTTTTTTCTATATTTTTATAATTTAATTAAATGTAAAATATAATATTTTGATATTTTTACTTTTAAGAAATTAAAATTTTTCCTTTTTCTTCATTTTATTTTATAGGTATTTCCTGCTATTTATTATTATTATTTTTTAGATTTTAATAAAATTTTATTGATATTTTAGTTAATTTTATTAAAATATTTATTTTATAATTTTTTCATTGTTCTTTTAACATTACAAAATTTTTCAAAATTATTGTTACATTTTATTTCTTATATATTTTTTAATATTTATTTTTAAAAATTTAAAATTAAAATATCTTTTTCATATATTTTAATTTATTTCAAAGTAAAATAAATGTTTTTATATTTCTTTTTAAGTTTTATTGTTAATTTATTTTATGTTATTTTTTTATATTTTGAAATTGTCTGATTTTTTTAAAAATTGTTTATATTTTTTAATTCTTGTTTTTTATCATAATAATGTTTTTTATTTATTTTCATTTTTATTTATTAATACTAAATTATGATTTATACTATTTTAAAGGATATTTTTATAGTGGCTTAAATTTTTCTTGCGCTGTAATTTTTGGTTTTGTGGTATTAGAGTGGAGTTTAGAGGTATTTGGGACGTAAAATTTTTTTAGACTTCTTGAAGCTAAACATGGGCGTATTGGTATTTCATTATATCATGTTGGAGTTATGGTTTATACACGTTTTGACTAATGTCATAGTGGATATCTATGATATAGAGGTGGCCATTATGATAAGCATGGTACATGATAAAATCCTTCTACGGCATAAGGAAGGCTACAATTCCCATTTCAAAAGTGATGGGGAATAAAGGCTTGTTCAAGAAAAATCTATTTTATGGTGTAGTCCGAGAGGTGGGATGGAAATGAAGATGGAAACAACTACTATTTTGTGGTTGTTTGATGGTTTGAGTTAGGGTTGAGATTGAAATGACCATAGTTATTTTCACTATTTGGTGGCAGTGGTCAATACCGTGTTCTTAATGTAAATTATTATTATTGTTTAAGGGTGTTATTTTCATTTTAAAGGCTACAAATCTTAAATCTCTTTTATAAATGATCATCTACAAAATAATATGGACTTCACTAGGCTTTTGTTATTTCATCCAGACATTTATTTTAATTTAAACATCCCCCTTCTATTGTTCAATTATATATTTTTTCTCTTAACCCTGAGGGGACAAGAGGCTTGTTTTTTTTATTCTTTTTTCACTAGAAGAGGATCTTAAGCCTTTCAATTCAGATAATTAATCCCTTCTCACATTAGGATCCAGTCTCTTTTTCACATTCTTTTGTTTAGTTTTTACGGTCATAAGGTCATAATAGGGGTTGTGTCTTCTGTTTTATTGGATTTTGATCAAGGGGTTTAGGAAATATGATGTTACATGGGTTGTTAGGACCAATAGGGGCCTATATACCCTGAGAGGGGGGGGGGGGGGTGAATCAGGGTATGGATATTCTTTTTCAAAGTTCTTTCTGCCCCACTGGATCTTGACCTCTTTGTTACAAGGGTCACTTTGTTTGCACTTGTGTGGTTACTGTGATCACTTGTCTCATTTACCTGATGATGATGATTTGAATTCAATGCAGGGAAGTAAGCAGGAAGACACATATATTTTTACTTGGTTCATCGCTAAGGGCTACGTCCAAGGAGCATACGCCGACATGTTTCCGGTTCGTACCAAATTCCACTAGACTTCATTAGCTGTGGATTACAATGTTCGGGCTAGATCACTTCTATGCCCAGGCTCACTGCCTATACAAAGTTTAGGGTCATCTCACTGCTTTCCCAATGATCACTCCCTGTTTCTCTCTCTCTGGCTCACTGCCGGTGGAGAGGATCACCTACTTCCTCTTCCAAATCTCACTGCTCCAGAAGGGATTCCACTCACAGTTTATAGACCTGTAGGTCTCTTCATTTTCATGAATGAATACATCTTCTCCTATATTTAGATGCTCTGTTGAAGTTCAACATTCACCCGTAGATGAATACCCCTTTGCCACTATCCACTGGGCAAACTACCTTTGGAAAGACCTTCGCAAAGCACCCTACAATGCGAGGCTCCCAATTTCACGAAGCTCAAACAAGCCTTCGCGAAGCTCCTTCCTTTTTGCGAATCTCACTCACAAAGCTCCCTCGCGAAGCACTCTCGCGATGCTCAAGCCGTAGCAAAGCAACGACCCTCGCGAAGCTAAGTAAGCCAATGCGGAGCTCGCATGTTTCGCGGAGCTAAAATAGCCGCCGCGAAGAACCTCTTTCGCGAAGCACACTTGCTCCACGAACCACCTTCGCAAATCGAGAGAAAATTATTTTCTCTGAAAATTCTCTCTACTTCGCTCGAAGGGGTTGGCCTCTATTTATAGGTGATTGCACCGACCCTCGTCCCTTCCACGCGAAGTCAACTCCACGTCATCTTAAATTGCGAAGCTCCAAAGTTTCTGCAGGAATTTTGTCCAAATCGCGAAGCTCCATGGCAATTTTCCGTTCGCGGAGCTTGACGTAGTCGCGAAGAATCACCGTCAACTTACCTTCGTGACGCGCGCCTTCTCCGCGAAGCTCCCTCGCGAAGCCCAAAATTCCTTCGCGTCCTTCGCCGCAAAGCTCCCTCTCAAAGCCCAACATTCCTTCGCGTCCTTCGCCGCGATGCTCCCTCGCGAAGCCCATCATTCCTTCACCGCTGCGATGCACTTCAGCCTCTGCCGTTCGCGAAGCTTGACGTAATCGTGAAGCATCACCACCTCCATTCTTCTGGTCTTCGCGATTTCCAACCCATGCATCCTATCTTCACGAAATTCATTCCTTTTCTATATTAAATTATTCTCTTCATGGAAATCCACTTTTCGCGATGCTCACCAAATTCCAAATTTTGGACCCCAAAAATTTGGAAAACACTGGGAAACGGCGCCACCCTATACTACTCTTTTGTACCGCCTCCAGATCGTCCTTTTCCTTTGTCATCGTTCTCTGTCAATAAGGATTGTCAACAACTTCTTGTGAACTTGACAAATATCCATGAAAACCCGCTTTGTCAACAAACACAATCAACCCAAAAATGCTTCAATGTTACCTTGAGGGATTTTTTCCCAACAATCTCCCCCTTTGGGTTTGTTGACAACTCTTCACAACTCTGCTCAGGATGATTTTCTGCACTTTGATACCTCACTGAGTCTTCTACCAGCCACTGCAACTATTCTCCTCTTGCGATTTTGATAACGTTCAAGGATTCACTTAACACGTACTCTAAGCCCACATCAGCAATGCTCGGCGTGAGAAACAAGAGTACTATGAAAAGTTCATCAATGAATCACTTCATGTCATACCCCAATTGTCGATTCCACCCTGATACCAATTCTTAAGTTGATACCAATTGTTGAAACACACTGATACCAATTGATGATAGTTGGACACCGTCTCACACCATTCCAACACCACTATTCTGCTTTTATCACGATCCTCAGCTGTCGTGATTTCTATTCTTTGATCGATCACTTCTAGAATCGTCAGATTTGAAAATATCTCCCCCTTTCTCATTGCTCCCCCTTTCTGGCTGCTCTACCTGTCTGCTTCTCCCCGTATCAATTATGATTTATCAAATCTCCACACTGTCTCCCCCTTGAACAATCACTATTTTATCCCCCGTTAACAAACACTTTTCTCCCCCTTTGTCAACGAACCCAAAGGTCACTCTTTTGTAGTCTGTAACAGAGTAGAAAACACATATCAGCACATTAGGGAAAAACACATCATACCTCAGGGAGAGGGTGGAGGGGGTTCCACATCCACACTATTTCAAGTGCGGGGAATCGACTGAACTCCCATAGCCAGTCGATGCCGCTCAAAAGCTTCCTTGGGTAAGGCCTTTGTAAGAATGTCTGTGACTTGTAGCGCTGTAGGCACATACTCCAACTTCACGATTCCCTTCTCAACCTTCTCCTTGATAAAATGATATTTAATCTCAATGTTATTTGTCTTTGAGTGATGGACGGGATTTTTGCTGAGATTTATAGCACTCGAGTTATCACACTGGATTCCGATCAGAGACTTCACTTCAACTCCCATATCTTCAAGCTGCTGCTTCATCCACAATAACTGTGTGCATGCTTGAGTGGCCGCCATATACTCAGCTTCTGCGGTGCTTAATGAAATGCAATATTGCTTCTTGCTTAGCCAAGAAATACACAATCCACCAAGATAGAATGCACCACCTGACGTTGATTTTCTATCATCTGCTGAACCGCCCAGTCTGCATCAGTATATCCCAAGAACTCTGTCTGAGATTTGTCAGTGTATGTCAGTCCGAAGTCCACTGTTCCCTTGATATACCGAAGTATTCTTTTCCCTCCGATCATGTGACTTTCCTTGGGATTACTTTGATATCTTGCTGCTTGGCATGTGGCGAAAACAATATCAGGCCTTGTTACAGTTAGGTACAACAAACTTCCAATAATTTGCCTATATTCTGTGATATTAACTGCCCTACCACCGTCATCTTTTGATGATTTCATCCAGGTAGAAATCAGAGTCTTCATCTCCATGGAATTTTCATTCCAAATCATTCCAAAGCATCCTTGGCATATTTGGATTGAGAAATGAATGTGTCATTCCTGCCTTGTGTAATGTTGAAAACCAAGATTCTTCAAATACTAATATAGCCTTCAGTACAATGCTCTTGGTGCTTGTTTCAGCCCATATAATGCCTTCTTCAGCCTGCAAACTTTGTTCTCATCCTCATGAATGAGAAAACCATCTGTTCCCTCTTTCAGCGAGTCTCTTTTGCACATCATTCATGCTTTGTTCCGAAACACTGTGCCATATTCATTCATCTTTTCTTAATAGACCCATTTAGTCCTGATGACATTATTGTCTGATGGCCTCGAAACAATCTCCCACATCTGGTTCTTCTCAATCTGATCAAGCTCTTCATTCATAGCCTGAACCCAGTTTTCATTTCCAGCTGCATCAGAAAAGCATTTCAGCTCAACCTGGGATATAAAAGATGTTTTCTGCAGTGATTCCATTCTCCTTATCTGAGCTAGAGCTGAAAAATCACCAATGATATTTTGTCTATAAATTTCAGCTCATCTCTTTGTCATCCTTGTAGACACACACTTGAAACATTCATGTTCATCATCAACGTCTTCTTCTTAATCAGCATTATCCACTTCCTCTCCCCCTATGTTGCTTTCTTCCTCATCACGTTCATCATGAAATTGTTCACTTGGATTTTCTCTTGCAGCTTCTTGGTATCCTGAAAGCAGTCTGTTGATACCACATTGTTAGAACAAAATAGATAATCATGACAACTCGTGTGTTGCTGCTTTTACACCAATCATTATTCATGAGCATAAACATTCATCCTTCATATCATATTGAGATCATGCATCTGATTAGGATATAGAATGCTCCCCCTGTGTTATGCAACTCTTCAAGTTGTTAGGCCCAACAGTTTAGACCCATAACACGTCTTTTGCTCCGGCATCATTTGTTCTCATCTTCCACTCAGATTTGATACATTAACAAAATCTCTAAGCCTACAGAGTTTAAACTCGGTGTAGGAAACAAGAGACAAAGTTAACAACACAATCACATTCTGTTGTGCTCTGTTTCTCCCTTTCTTCTTCAACTCTGGTACCTGATTTGAATCAATTGAAACTGTAGAGCATATCACATATCCACTTCGCATCCTTAGATGCCACTTCCCCTTGGATCGTATCTCCCTAGAGCCTGAAACACATGAATCATCAGTTAATAGCATTTTTATACATAGGGAGAGGGAATCTTCTTCTGGACTCCTCAAGATGAGGATTGTGGTTGATCCTGATGGGTCAACCCTTTGATTCTTTCTTGGAGGGCATCACACTCCTTTCTTGCTTCCTCCAACTGCCTAGAAAACTTCAACTGTTCTGGCTATATGACTAGGCATTCGTTGCCCACATTTTGAGCCTTTTTCTGATATGTAGATTTGGTAGGCTCGGTCTTTCTCACCACTTGGGGTATAAACCCACTAGTACACATTTCCTTCTTTGAGGTTCTACCAAAATTCCATTTTCCTTGATTATTTCTTGGAGCAGGAATATCTTTTCTTTCCATATTCCCTTGCTTCTTCCACCATTGCAAGGATCTTGCATCTTCTTTCAGTTTTCGCTGTGGAATACGTCCTGCGAATTTTTTGTCACATTCTTTGTTCATCTTTCTTTTATCAGATGTCTGAGTCACCACACTCCTTTTCACTGGTGGCGAGTCTTCCATTGAATGTTCATTCTTCTTTCTCACAATTGTATCATCTCCACCCTTTTCTTCCAGATTTGTTCATGTTCCCTCTGAGAGATATGTTGTGAGTGTGGAAGAGGAGGTGACTGATACACCTTTCGCTCAGCTCCTTGTGATTCCCCTGAGGCTCTAAGCCTATTTTCCAATTTACCATTTTGTCTTCCAGTGTATGATTTCTCATTAGACACCACTGGAGTGGGGAATCTCCTTTGACGTTCCTTTTCCTTCCCTACTTTCTTCTTGCTACAATGTCTTGCCAAATTCCCATAATTAGAGCATATAAAACAACTTCCATCAAAGACATGCCTCATTTCGTCACTTCTCTGCTGAGATGGTGATGCAACTTGAGATCCTCTTCTGATATTGGGATCCTGAGCTTCCTGAAACATACTCATTGTGTGTCCATTTCTTCCACAGAAATAGCATCTGATGAAGGTTTTCCTCTGAGAAACTCTTCTGTCTGATTTATCATGATGATTCTTCTTATTCTCAGATTTAGTAAGGTTTCTGTTTTCACAGCCTGAAATGTATTCCAGAGCCTCTGTACAGAAGATTTACGTGTGACCATGAATCCCGCAGAAATAGAACATGTCATCACTTCTTTTTGTAACTAACCTCTTTGGCCTATCTCTAGTACCTATAGGGTTTTCTCTACTCCTGGAATTGTTCATGGCTCTCTTCTTATCATGCATGGGAGGTGATTCATCAAATCCAAAACCAGCTTTTTCGAAACTTGCTGGTCTTTGAGCTGAGAAAATATTCAGTTGTTTCTCTTCAGTAATATCATATATGTTCTTCATTTTAACATCACTTGTCGAAGGATGATCAAATATCAAGTGCAGTGAATCCTTCAACTTGGGCTTATCTTTGAATTTAAACTTCTCTATTTCCTACTTGACTGATTCTAGCTCTTCCACCAACTTTAGAATCTTCATATCCCTTGATTCAAGTTGGACATCATGTTTCTCCTTGAGAAGCTTCCCTCTACCTACCTCATCTTCCAGTTCATTCTTCAGCTTATCAACCATGTCATTTTTCACCTTTACCTTCAATTTTTCTTAAGCGACAGAGTCAGAGCAACATGCATTCTCTTGTTGTAGCCTTTTATTTTTCTGAACTTCTACAGACAACTGTGCTGCTAGATCATTATTTCTGGCTTTTAGATTCTGTGCTTCATCTGACTTTTGGCTCTCTTCATAATCACCAGCCTTTTGTTTTCCTTTCATTTTGGCCATCTTCTGCAGCTCTTCAGCATGTGAATCATTCTTCTCTGTTAGGTCAGTAACTATATCAATAAGCCATTGATTTAATCCTTTTAGCTTGTTGACCTCAATCTCTCATCCCTGATCCGAATATCATTAGATTTGGCTTCTTCAGTGTTTCCAACGTCACTTGGAATATTAGGTTCTTCGATGCTTTTGAATTGATCTTTCACTTTTCTATTCAAGCCATCGATCTCCCTTTTCTGTTCTTCTATCTTAATCTTATACTCACTAACTGATTCTGAGTTCTCTCGTGTTGATAACCTGAGTTTCTCAATTTCTTCCATTAACTCAGACTTCTCTTCTTCCTGCTGCTGCATATAGAGTTTGGCATCATGAACAACTTTGTTGGATTTCTTTGTTTTTTCTCTCCAAACATCTATCTCTTCAAGAGCAGCCTCCAACTCAGCTCGCATATCTATTCTTCCTTCAATTTCTTCTTCTGTTTCAGCATCGCTCTGATGCTCATGTACTTCACTCATTCCAACATCATGATTGAGTGAATCAATCTTTTCCCAGTCAGATTCATCCAAACCTCCCTTCAGCAAACAATTTGATTCTTTTAATTGAATCACACTTTTTCCATACACACTTCCAAACTGAGGAATACCACCCGTCTTCTGCTTCTTCTTGGATGTTTTTCCCTTTTCCATGGCTCACCGAGATAAGAGCAAACTGATTCTTTAAACACAAAGAGCGACTACACCAAGTCGGAGAAAACAAATATGATAAAAGAAACTTATACCTATGATACCAATTGTTAGGACCAATAGGGGCCTATATACCCTGATAGGGGGGTGAATCAAGGTATGGATATTCTTTTTTAAAGTTCTTTCTGTCCCACTGGATCTTGACCTCTTTGTTACAAGGGTCACTTTGTTTGCACTTGTGTGGTTACTGTGATAACTTGTCTCCTTTACCTGATGATGATGCTTTGAATTCAATGCAGGGAAGTAAGCAGGAAGACACAGATATTTTTACTTGGTTCACCGCTAAGGGCTACGTCCAAGGAGCATACGCCGACAAGTTGCCAGTTCGTACCAAATTCCACTAGACTTCACTAGCTGTGGATTACAATGTTCGGGCTAGATCACTTCTATGCCAAGGATCACTGCCTATACAAAGTTTAGGGTCAGCTCACTGCTTTCCCAAGGGTCACTCCCTGTTTCTCTCTCTCTGGCTCACTACCGGTGGAGAGGATCACCTACTTCCTCTTCCAAAGCTCACTACTCTAGAAGGGAATCCACTCACAGTTTATAGACCTGCAGGTCTCTTCATTTGCATGAATGAATGCATCTTCTCCTGTATTTAGATGCTCTGTTAATGTTCAACTTTCACCCGTAGATGAATACCCCTTTTCCACTATCCAATGGGGAAGCTACCTTTGGAAAGACCTTCGCAAAGCACCCTACAATGCGAGGGTCCCAATTTCGCGAAGCTCAAACAAGCCTTCGCGAAGCTCTTGCCTTTTCGCGAAGCTCACTCGCGAAGCTCCCTCGCGAAGCACTCTCGTGATGCTCAAGTCGTCGCAAAGCAACGACCCTCGCGAAGCTAAGTAAGCCAACGCAGAGCTCACAGGTTTCGCGGAGCTAAAATAGCCTCCGTGAAGCACCTCTTTCGCAAAGCACACTGGCTCCGCGAACCACCTTCTCAAATCGAGAGCAAAGTATTTTCTCTAAAAATTCTCTCTACTTCGGTCGAAGGGGTCGGCCACTATTTATAGGCGATTGCACCGACCCTCATCCCTTCCGCGCGAAGTCAACACCACGTCATCTTAAATAGAAAAGCTCAAAAGTTTCTTCCGGAATTCTGTCCAAATCGCGAAGCTCCATGGCAATTTTCTGTTCGCGGAGCTTGATGTAGTCGCGGAGAATCATCGTCAACTTACCTTCACGACGCACTACTTCGCCGTGAATCTCCCTCGTGAAGCCCAACATTCCTTCACATCCTTCACCGCGAAGCTCCCTCGCAAAGCCCAACATTCCTTCGCGTCCTTCGCCACGAAGCTCCCTTGCGAAGCCCATCATTCCTTCACTGCCACGATGCACTTCAGCCTCTGCCGTTCGCGAAGAATGACGTAATCGCTAAGCATCACCACCTCCATTCTTCTGGTCTTTGCGATTTCCAACCCATGCATCCTATCTTTGCAAAATTCATTCCATTTCCATATTAAATTATGCTCTTCATGGAAATCCACTTTTCGCGATGCTCACCAAATTCCAAATTTTGGACCCCAAAAATTTGGCAAACACTGGGAAACGGTGCCACCTTGTACTACTCATTTGTACCGCCTCCAGATCGTCCTTTTCCTTTGTCATCGTTCTTTGTCAATAAGTATTGTCAACAACTTCTTGTGAACTCAACAAATATCCATGAAAACCCGCTTTGTCAACAAACACAATCAACCCAAAAATGCTTCAATGTTACCTTGAGGGATTTTTTCCCAACAGTTATTGAGTGTTTATCTTGAGATTTCGGTGCAATTTGATCATAATTCCATTGTAATTCATTTATTCTAGTTATTAAAGATTTAATTATGGAAGGTGATTAATACTTTATCCTTTTCTTATTATATTGATATAAAATTATAACATTATTGTTTTCATTAGGTGAAGAGTGTGAATTGACCAAATAAACATTATAAACTATATTGTGATAAAATGTAATTAAACTATAAGGATCATGTTTTTATATATTTTATTAGTATTTATTCCATCATTGATTGATGTTTTAAGAAGTTTAAATATTCTTTCATATTTTGATTCTTTGAGTCCATAATGGAATTATTCAAAAACATAGTACTCAGACTTGGATGAGCCCTACAATAATGGAATACCAGTTAAGGCAGTCGTGGTTCAGAAGGAAATGTTTCGGTACTAGTTTGTAAATCCACTGAATTCAGATGATAGGATTATGGAATAAAAACCTACATAGGGTAAACTATATTCTTACATTTAAATAACTGGAGGTTTCTAAAGGCTATTTTACGATTTCCATAGGTTTCATAAAGAATGCTCATATATGATCTAGCTGTATACACTATTCAATAGAAGAGTCTATTGAGGTGGGGGAATTATTCTAGTGATTATGTTCAATGCAGTGGTCATCCAACAATCTTAAAAGGCAGCGACACTGGTTTCATTATCTTGGAAGAATATAAATATGTATGGTAGGGACATATTATTGAATTAAATTTATTTTAATCTTCATCCTCTGTTTAGTATAGAAAATAACTTCGTTCTCCAATAGAGTATGAGTATGTCCAAGCTATGAAATCTTTTATTATAATTCATTCTGTATATTTTTTCCTGGTGTAATTATTTCAGGATTTATGATTCATTAAGTGTGAGGTTTCTTGGTGTGATGGATATAGTACATCATATTCTTCATTCTATTAATTCTTTTCATTGTTTCATCTAATTTTCATTTTTTTCATGATTTATATATTAATAGGTGTTTCTGAATTAGTGGTTTTAACTTCCAATATGTTGTATAATGGATTGTAGTTTATAGTTACTCAAAGAACTCGGTATCAAAATATTGGGTAAAATATTTTCTTTTCGTTTTTCTATTTTAGTGGAAGTTCTCTATTTTAGAAGGGAAGGGGATGAAAGAAGTAAATTTATAAATTGATAATTTTTGGGGAATGAACTTTAAATTAAAAGGTATTATGTATTCATGATGGGCATTATGATTTTGTTTAAATGAGTCAAACTAAAAGAAATAGATAATGAAAAATGAGAAAATATTGATGGGAAGGTACTTGGGGTAATATGAATGTTGTTAGACAGAAAGAAATGGATCCAATAACCTTGGTAGCAGAAAAACAATTTAGAATTAATCAATTATAAAATACATATGTATAATAATCCAATATAAATGAAAAAAAATTCTGGACACAAAGTTGTTCAGTATGAGAATGTTGTAAGTAAGTCCAATGAATGCTCATTTCAGCGATTTTAATATGATTTAGGGCCGACTCAAATCAGTGAAGGTTAAATTAATTGAATACATGGATGATTATTTAATTTTTTCACCACTCCTTAAAACATGGGATGAAATAATTACCAAACCCAGTAATTCTGATTGTAAATCCAATATTGTGTTTGAGAGAATTTTTGATTTCATTATAAATGAGGGGATTTGGTTGAGGGAAGTCCATAAACCTTATAGGACCACATTCAATACATAATGTAGATGTTGTTATGTTAAATAAAAACTTAAGAAGGAGGTGAAAGAAATTAGGTAAATTAGTTGTAGTAAATTAATCAAACATCGAATCATATTTTGACATTATGGGGATAATAGAATCCTAAAGAAGTATTGTAGTGATTGTAGAGTTAATTATAAAAGTAGATATTCTAAAATTTCTACAAATATAGTTTATGAGGATGAATTAATTTACTAATAAATCAAAGTATTCCATTAGATTCAATGATAATTGATTCTAGAAAATCATTTCATTCTATATCGAAAAGAGTAAGTATGAAAAACTATGTTTCCATGAGATTTGATATGGTTAATATTGAAGATGATGAGGTACTAGATATACTAATAAAATTCCATGTTCAAGTATGAATTTTAATAAAATATTTCTTGATGATATATAGAATTAAAATCATAACTGGATGATGAATGATGTTAATATCTGTAGGGAATATAGATTAAGTAATATTTTGAACAAACATTTTAGAAGGAGTGTAGAGAATCACTCACAAATCCATAGTGTGTCTTGATGTGTTAAATATAGAACATTATATCTGAGAGGAATATTGAATAAAGGAATTATTTCTAAAATTAAAAGTTATAAAACCTTAATGTTTTGGCATTTTTATCTTAGTCTCCTAAGTGAGAAAACATGCCATTCTTAATGGTTGTTGTGGTGTTTAAGTCCATGCACTTTGATTTTAGAACATTTGAGATTTGAGTTATGAGAGAGTAGAGAAAGTATTTTTTTCACAAATATAAAAACACAAAATTATCATAAGCTAGGAATTATATATATATATATATATTAGGGGATAGTCTTGTATGTTCCCACCAAGGTTCGCTATATTTTTCCCCTTAATAGATGATTCAACATGTAATATATTAGTATAACTTGATGAGAAAAAAAACAATGTTTTCAGAGTGTTTTTTATGGAGATCCATGGTGGAAAGAGAGTTTAAAATATTTTTATTAAGGTCATATATGAGAGGTGAGTATGATATGACGTAATTAGAAAGGTTTTACTAGATAAAAGTAAACTAGTTCTATAATACTGTATATGGGACACCACAAAAATGGTGATATAGAGTGAATGAATCAGAAAAACCAGTATAATATTTTATTATTCAGTTTCATAAATTGTTTTCAAAGGAATTTTTAGATGAATTCATCAATTTTCTTGATTATATCATTAGTATAAGTCCTTTAATACCTATGGGGTGGTATATTAAAAAAATAATATGGTATGTAAAACCATTACCTATTTATTATCTTAAATTTTTTGGTTCACTTTCATACTTCAATGTTGATTTCAAGGATAAGGTTAAACTTGAAGCAATGTTAAAATCATGTTTCTTTATTGGTTATGGTGATGAAAAATTTGGGTCTATCTTTTGAGATAATGATAAATGGAATATCACTAGAGACAAAAATGTTCACTTCAATGAGATGATCTGATAGAAAGTTACAAACTTGGTAGAAGATGAACCAGGGAAAAAAGAATCAACTGAACATATACAAGTTAATTTGAATATAAGAACATAATTTTAAGATAGTTCAATAAGTACGAAAATTATTAATTATCCAATAATTAAAAAATTACTATAATTCTCTATGACTATGGAAGGACCTTAATGTGTACTAGAAGATTCCATTTTAAAAGGATCAGACACTTTGGTGGAATTGAGAATATCAACTAGGATTCGATGTCTAGTTCAATGTTTTATAAATTATCGTAATTAAATGATTATAATGTTTTGATGAGAACATATTATTCTAAAAAAATTGGCGAGTCTCATCCTTTATAGAATGTATTTGTGTGATAAGAAAGAGTAAAATGATTCATTTCATGAAAAAATAACATGAAAGCTAATAAAATTACTATATATAAATCATTAATAATAAAAAAATGGGTATACTCATTAGAGTAGTATGAATATGTTAAAAATAAGTTAAAACTAGTTTAGTTATTAAAATATTTTTGACATAAGAATGGGATATATTTCTCTAAAATCATTTATTCTATTATTATACATGAAACTATCCAGACGGTGCTATGTCTGGTAGATTATGAAGGATTACTTCTTATAAATTATATATAAAATAGATTTCTATAATATTTATTTAAAGTATAGGATCTATATGAATCAACTTGAGGTTTTATGAAAAACAAAATGAAGGTCTATTTTGAATGTTAAAAAGAATCTTGTATTATTAGAAGGAAGTTTGAAGGAAGTGGAACCATAGATTTGAGGTCTTAATGGATGAGAGGAGTTTTTCATCGATAACTAATAATAATTTATATTATAAAAGGTATTTAATTATGGAAATTATCTCATAATAATCATTTATGTGGATCATATGCTCCTAGTATGTCCAGATATAGACTAGATTAAGGAGTTAAAATATAGTTTTTCTGGAACATTTGAGATGAAGGATCATAGTGAAGCCAATTGAATTTTGGGGATACTTGTTGAGAGGGATAAGAAGAATAAATTATTGGTTTTATATTAAAATTACTACATTGAGAATATCATTTAATTATTCAGAATGGAAGGGTGAAAACCATCAGACACCCTATTGGTTATACACTTCATGTTATCCAATGAAAAAACAACTAAAATAGAAGATGAGGCTAAGTATATGATAAAATTTTTATTTAAATTAGTAGTTGTAATATTTATGTACATCATGTTTTTTATGAGTATATACATTTTTCATGTAGTGGTATTTAAATATGGTTATATGTTTATTCTAGGGAGAGAGAACTAGGATGCTATGAAGAAGATTCTCTCATATCATAAAGGCATGTAATACATGTCTATTTGTTTAGAAATGAATAATCAATTACTGAGGTATGTTAATGAAAATTTTAGAGTATATATTGAGGCATATAAGAGTACCACATTCTTTTTATTGAGATTGATAGGGACAAACATATGTTAGATGTAAATAATATAACTGGTATTTACACTTTCTAATATAAAAGTCAAGCTTATAGTTTTGGTAGAAGCAGAGAAAGGATTTTTTTGGATGAAGTGTTTATTAGAATAACTCTAGAATCTGGAGAGTGTTATTATTATATTATTTTTATATCATGATTCATTTGATGAATAATATGGTGATTTATTTATAGAAAAATCATATCGAGCTAAAGTATCACTTTATTTGGAAGCTACTGGAGGACAAAGTACTGAAGCTGAAGAAGAACAACATAAGTCATAATCTGACTGACATGCTAACCAAGGTCTTAATTTGGAAATAGTTGATTCAATATTTTACCTTGGTATTACTTGGGTGACATGAAATACAAATTCATACATAGCTTATTTTCATGTAAGTCGGTGTGTTCAGAATTTCCTATCTATTGGTGGTTATTTTGAAACCTTTAAAGCAATCTTCATTTAGGAAATTATTAACAATCATGAATACTTATTTTAGTTTCTATTTATTTGATTTATTTAATAATAAAATATATAAATTATGAGTCATATTTTGATGAGGTTTTTAGTGCTGAAGGACCAGCGACAGTAGGCTTGGTCAAGAAGAAGACGTTTCGTAACCAGTTTTGCAAGTGACTGAGTCTAGATGATGGGAGTATGGAAGAAGTCTCTATATAAGATAAACTCCACTGATATATTAGACTAAATATAGGTTTCAAAATGCATCATATTTAGATCTAGATTATTATATAAAGAGTGTATGTAAGCATTCCATATTCATGTACTTTTCACCAGATGAGTTGGTTGAGGCAGTGGTATTCCACCTTTGATAATGTTCAATGTGGTGGTCATCTACAAATTTCAGAAAGTAATGGAACCAGTTTAACTAGATGAGGCCCACTATAAATAATAAGGGGAGGTTTATTTGGTATATATTAATTTTATTGTACTATTCTTCTTATGTTTAGTATGAAATAAAAAAGAAATGTTCTCTCATGGTGTAGGAAAAAGTTTGAACCACACACTATTTTATTGTAATTTTATGTGTGAGTTTTTATTATGTGCATATTATATGAGTACTGAGGTATTTAGTGGGAGGTTTCTCAGTACCGTATATAGGGTGATTTTATTGTTATGTTCTAGTACATTGTTTCATGGGTTCATTTGATTCTGAATGTTTCATAATTTTTTCTTGTTAGATGTTTTAGTGGGTTCCTCTGAATCATTGGTTTTCAATTCTTACATGATTATTCTGTCAGTATAAAATGGTGATTATATGATTATTTTGATATATTTTAGCATATTTAAATTGGGTAAATAATTTAAATATGGTAATCTAATTATGATGTGGAAGATGTAAATTGTTTTGTTAATTAATAATTTGGATAGTATTATATATCAAATAAATTTTGAAATATGTTTTTTGTCACTATAATTGATTATATTGTTAATAGTGATGTTTTTATATGATTATGTTGTTGTGGAAGGGGTGGTATTGGTATGTTTGGTTTATTTTGGTCGAGCTATGGATGATAAAATGTATATTTGTGGTGATTTTAGATATGGTTGAAATGGAATGGTGTGTCTGCCTTCTCAATAGTGGTGAAAGTGTTATTGTGGGATGTGGGCATGGTTAGTGGTTTGGAAATATTATGAGTTACTCTTTGTCGGTATTTGTTAGTTTCCATGGAATATGTAAATAATTATTTATAAATAAATAAACTAACTATTTCCATGAAATTAAAATTTTATTAAAAGGGTATAGGATGGACATAACAAAAACCAAAAGCACGTCCAAAAATAATGTACACCCAATGAATCACACATTACATAGATGTCACAATTATAGGGTGGGGACCAAAGATAAAGATATTGGGAGATTCTCATATTAGAGTTCTGGATCGTGGATAAGGAATTCGTGGAAAATTTAACCTCTCTCCATGTGAGCTTGAAAATTTTATCCTAGTCCACAATTTCCCCATTGTTCTTAATATTATATGTCAAGTTCCATGGAGGGATGTATTTCACATGAATCATAACAATGATAGATTTTCAGTTAGGTTTATATTCTAAGATTCCAAAATTCAACGGTCTGCAAAGATGAATGCCATTATCCATTTCTCTTTCCTTCGCCTCTATTGAGTTACCATTTCCTTAGGAGGCGTTGAAACCAAATAGGACCATGCCTCTACAGTCATAGAAAAAACCTCCTCCTTTTATATCACTATCCATGCATGATCCATCAAAAATATGTTTTAGACCCATTGTTGAGGGCCTCCAGCAAAGCCACACACCTTGAATCAACCTACCATCTCTCGACAAGTTTATAACAATTCTTGGAATCACTTTACATAGTAGTGGAGAATGAATTCCCTTAGAAACTAGTGCCACCCGCTCCGCCACCAAGGATGATTTTTGAGCCTGAAGAAAGAGAAGCGAGAATACATTTCCTTTCATGGCCTTATTTCTACTCTCCTAGATGATCCAGTAGGCTGCCGCAAAAGAGAATACAACGATCCTTTCTTTTAGCCTCAAGTAATGAGCCCCCAAACTAGGGCATTGAAAAAGATGATATCGAGTCCCCTCTTCTGGTGAATCCCATATACTTCAATGTACCATCCTACAAAAATCTATACTATTTAATTTCCCTAATCTTGACTTCATAAAGAAACACATGTCAAGCTCATTATCAAAGAAAATATTCTCGAATATGAGTATTGTAGTTGGTCTATAGTTTTTTTGGAAACAAGCAATCTTCTTTGAATGACATATTTTGAGATGGACACCCAAAAAAAAGTCATAGCTATCCCAGTTATCCTTCCTATAATTAATTTCATTATAACTATCACCCGTGAAAACATTACCTACAATTGTTGCATAGTCTCTAAAATGTTATGCAAGTTAATTCCCCTCTCTTCAATATATTTAGACATCCTCTTCTTATAATCCCAATGATATATTTTATTCTAGTTTCCATCCCATATAAATCTAGTAAAAATTTTCTCATGATGTTTAATACACCCTTTTGAAGCTTTAATAATGGGCAATATGTGCTTTTGAATCGATGTAAGAACACAATTCACCAGAGGTATATGACCCTCAAATGATAGAAATATATTTTTCTAGTTGAGAACACGACCAATGACTCAATTGATCATATCTTCAATTAAGGCCTTGGTGACTTTTTCGTTCATGATTTTTTCTCCCAATTACACCATTGGCAAGGTTTTCTTAGTCATTCCTAGACTTCTTTTAATTAATATACTTTGTCGAAAGGAGAATTAATTTGAAATGTAGATGTTTCTCTTAGATTTTATAATTATTTTTCTTCTCATAATTCCAAAATATCCATGGTATTGTTGAATACATTAATGGATCCAATCTAATCATTTATGGAAAATAAGATGTTGTAAACAAACATTGAATGTGAAATAAGGATGGTTCCTGATTTGTTCATGTATGGTAGAACGAATCCCTCCTCTAAGCCATGTATTAGGTTCCTTGAAAGTGTGTCATGAGATAGGATAAAGTGATTAAGAGACACTAGATTGCCTTTCCTTATCCCCCTCACCTTCTTAATGAAAACTAAAACCTTCCCCATGGGGGAAATGTACATCCATATAGTATAATAACATCTAAATAATAAGTTGAAAACCCATTCCTAAAAACCAAATTTCCTCATCATATAGAGAATGATACTTGATTTCTGATTTTCATGAGCTTTATCTATGTCAATATTGATAATTATGTTGGACCCAATAGTTCTCTTTTTAATATCCTCCATCATCTCTTTTGTGATACCCAATTCACTCTGAATGTTCCTACAACTAATGAACTTGTGTTGTTCATTGGAGACAAGCCTTGGAATGACATTTCGTATTAATATATTGATTAAACCTGAGAAAATATTATATGTAAATTTTCATAAACATATGGGCCTGTACTAGTTGATGGAACTTGTCTGATTAATTTTTGGGATGAGAACCACTTTCAAGCACACAACACTCTTAGAAGTCCTCCAAAAATGAAGAAATCTCAAAACACTTCTTTGATCTATTCTTTGATGATATCCAAGGTAGCCCCGGAAAAAGACCTAGGAAATCCAACTGGAATAGATTCACTTTTTGGATTTATGCTGAAGACAATCCCTTTAATTCCCTCCTCTCCTACTAAATCGTCCATCACATCATCTTCCTTATCCTATATCAATCTAGGAATATTTTTCATGAACTTTCGAGCTTCCACTGACCCGGGAAATCATCCCTTGGGAATTCCTAGACCACCTAAAAGATCTTAAAAGTGATCAAGGGACATTATTCACACCACCTAGATATCATTTATAAAAGACTCATTCAGATGTTTTATATTTATCCTGCTTGACACATTTTTTTATTTAATACATTATTGAAAGAAGGCAGTATTACGACCCACTCACTTAACCATCACACCCTACCTTTCACCCTATATGTCTTTTCAATTTCCAAAAGCCTATCTACCAACTCAGTTTATTTATAAAACAAAGAGATGTAGGATTCATTATCCCAGGCATGTTGGAGCCTTCCTTTAAGCCTCTCAATCTCTTTTTGGAGCTCCTCGAGATAGATTTCAGAGACCGTTCTATTACAATTCCACTCCTCCATGTCCCACCTGATCCTACTAAAACAAATAGAGATCTCAGTATAAGAGCAACCAATAACCAGTTGGTTCCATGAGTTGGAAACCATTTGCATAAAAACATCATTCCTAGGCCAGTTTCATGAGAAACAAATCCATTCAGGTCTGTTGAGATTTGTTTCAATGCAAACTGAAAGTTGCACATGATAATACAAAGAATGTGTTTTGTGAGAGATAGAGGATTTGGAGAAGATTTCATGGACTTGGATATTGGATTACTAGTTAACCAGTATGAAGTAGACATTATGGGTCCCCTTACAGTTCACTACCACAGATCGAGGCAAGTGATGCGCCAAATTTTATTAGCACTAAACTAAAACCACTCATAAAAGGGGGGCCTTTATATGTTCTAGCTGAAGAACTGAAAAATCTAACATTTATCAGTGCTAAAAAGATTTCTAATAAAGGAGTACCATTTATCAGAACTATTATTAGCACTGATAAATGTTTTTAATAAAAAATATTTTTAATTTATATAATGTTATTATATTTATATTCAAAAATAATATTTATTTGTATACATTAAAAAAATGCATTTGTATAACAAATATATATTTTTTAATAATTAATATATATATAATCTTTTAAAAAAAGTATTTCTAGGATTATAATTAAATAAATATATATTTAAATAAATAAAATATTAAAATAAATAACATTAAATAATAAATATATTTATTATATATATTATATTTATTAGATTTATAAGATTTATTTTATTTATTATATTTATTATATTTATTATATTTATTAGATTTATTAGATGTATTAGATTTATTAGATTAATTATATTAATTATTTTTAAAAAGTTTTTTTAAATATATATATATATATATGTTTCCAATGAATTTGGTAAACAAATATATTGATCTGTCAGTATGATTGATGTTCATATACATTATGTATTCATCATGAATGTTCATTTATACATTACACCCTTCAAATTATTCATGTTTTCCATATATGATGAGTCATATTTTATTATTTGTACTTCACTAGGTATATGATTCATTTATGTTATACCCACGGATCGATTATATTCTCAAAAATATTTTAAAAATTACAATAAATATATTTAAATAATAAATATATTATATGATAAACGGTGTGAACCATGGGTTAAAACCCATGATTCCATAAATTTATTAGAAAAATAAAAGTACACATACAAGAGAGATGATGAGAGATAATGTAAAAACATAGCACAGACAAAGCTATTAGTAAAACAAAGTTCAAAAATTGACCCCATTGTTTATGTCCAACACCCCACCCTCAGGATCCACCTCAACCTTTTGGATGTCTTCCTCTCTTCCACTTCTTAATGGATTTCCATATTTCATCAAGATCATCTTATGATACTACTTATTATGTTTAATTTCCCTCATAGAGATCAAGAATCAAGATTTTATCTTCATCTGCACTATCCTTGAAATCACAGTGCCGCTTTCCTTAATAGGATTGACACCTAAATATTGTCCTCCAAAAGAGACTTGTACATTGCCAAATTTCTAATGGAAAACATCATTGCTACTGGATCCTTTAAGAATTTCAACCCAACTGATTGAGTGTCCTCTTAAAATTGGAACAAGAGATAGGTTCATATCCACTTGTTCATCATGAATAGATTTTTCCATAGATCCAAGCTGCACCTCAAAGATGTGTCGGGCATCCAAATAGGCATGTTCATTATGAATATTCTCTTGCGTATTAACCGGACAATATTTCACTGAAGGCATGTGGTCCTCTTGAGGCATATCCCTAGCATCATTTTCAACATGGGCTTGTTTCCTGTGTGATTTATTTACCACATTAGAGGGTCCATGGTGCTTTCCATGGCCAATCTATGAGGAATCCCCGACCCCATTCAGTTTTATTTTACAAAAATTATGACATTCATATACATCAAGCCCCACCAACCTATAGTAATTGCAAAATTCTAGGATGGATTCATATTCAAAATGAACCTCTATACTCTACCCATTGATGACCAACGTGGAAAAATTAGGTATATTTTTCATCATATCCACTTTCACTAAGACTCTGGAGAAGTAACCAAATTTTCATTCAATAGTGTTGTCGTCTATCTTCATAGTTTCACCAATGCAGGAAATGAAATCATTAAAAATTAATGGTTGGAAAAGCACCCAACTAAGACCATAGATTTCCACCCATATCTGTTCATTTTAATGCTTCTACGAGTAGGGTTTAAAATTAAAATTTTAAGCAGAAAGTCAAAAAAACACCTGGATTCAATTGGAAGAAACCATACTCAATGCCTTTAGTTTAGCTACTGTAGATGAGAACATAATATGAAAATATCCTCTACTAATGGGGACAATATTCCAATTTGAAATTCCCAAGACCTATAAATTTTTGGTTTTCAAAACATCTATTTTCATCAGTTTATTCCCTTTGGAAAAAATTAAACACCCAATCAATGAGAACTTGCAAGCATCAAGTATCTCTTTAACAGCAACCCGATTAACTATGGCTGTGAATTTTCCACCATCAGATCTAGAAACCCAGGATTCACGAACGCTATAAGATAAGACCTTAGATTCCTGAGGTGTACCTTTAGAGATATCCTGAGTAAAGGAAACACCTCTTTGCATATGAGGAACAGAAGGATATGTCTTTTCCATAATGGTTTCCTCATAGAATACTTTCTCTGGAACATTCAAGACAAGAGCTAGAGGCAGGTTCGATACCCAATCCTGATGAGGATCGTCATTCATGATAGCGGTTGTCACAAAATCATGGTGAGGATCAAATCAACCATCCCAGATGTTTTCAGAACCTCGAGAAAGCTACATGTCAGGTGCTCGAAGGCTCAGATCGGCATTAACATGTGGTGAAACGCGTGGATTTTCTAGATCTGTGATGACGAGCCCGACATCATCATTTCTCATTGGGAAATCTATACCAATGCCACTAGGGTTTCCTTTATCGCCACTTCACACTCCGCCAACATGATCAGTCTCTGCCATCTATTAAAATTTTTTATAATATTTATAATTATAAAATTTTAATTATATATAAATACTTTTTAAATATATTTATTTGTAATTATAATTATAACTATATATAAATTTAAATAATTATAAAATCACAATAAATACATCTATTATAATTTTAAAAATAAATAAAAATATATTTATAGTTATATAAAAATATCTATAAATTTATTTATTTAAAATTTTAATTATAACTACAATTATATATATATATATATATATATATATATATAATTATAAAATTATAATAAATATATTTATTATAATTATAAATATATAAATATATATAATTAAATAAATATATTTATTTATTTATTTATCAATAAATACAAATATTTATAAATAAATACAAATAGTTATAATTATATTCTAAATAATTATAGATATATTTAAATAATTATAAAATTATAATACATATATATATATTTAACTAATTGTAAAATTATAATAAATATATTAATTATATATATTTATAAAATTATAAATAGATTTTTTATAATTTTATAATTATTTAAATATATATGTGTATATATATATATCCAATTACAACTGTAAATAAATATATATTTATTATCATTTTTAATTACAAATAAATATATATTTATTTAAATAACTATAAATTTATAGAAAATATATTTATTATTATTATATGATGTTATATATAATAAACCGATTATATTTATAAAAAGATACAAATATCGATAAATAAATACCAGTACATAAATATATAATTTTAAATAAATACATATATATTTATATATTTATATATTTATATATTTATAATAAATATTTTAATTATATATATTAATAAAATTATAAATATAATAAATATATTTTTCATGATTTTATAATTATTTAAATATAAATATATAATTATAATTATAAATATATATATATTCTTTTAAACAGTTAAAAAATTAGAGGAAATATATTTATATATATCTATAATCTTATAAATATATATAATTATTATAATAATTATAGTATATACCTCTATGATTATAAATATAATAAGTATATTTCTTATAATATTATAATTATTAATTTAACTAATTTTAAAATTATAAGAAATATTCTTATTATATTTATAATATTAGAAATAATTATAATCAATAGATTAATTATATATATTTATAAGATTATATTTATATATGAATATATTTATTCTAATTTTATAATTATTTAAATGAAAATATATATTTATTTATAATTATAACTATAAATAAATAAATATTAATTTTTTTAAATAATTATTAAATTATATCAAATATATTTATTGTACTTATAATTTTATTAATATATATAATTAATATATTTATTATAATTTTACAAATATAAATAAATAATTATTTATTTATAGTTAATAATATAATAAATATATATATATTTATCATATATATAATTGTATAAATATACATAATAATATTAAAAAATTATTATCATTATATATTTATAATCTATTTTTAGCGCTGATAAAGACATGTTTTATTAGCACTTTCTATTTTATCACTGATAAAACATACATTTATCAGTGCTTTTTAGCTAGTGTTGAAAAAAGATTCACCTGATTTTATAAATGAACCCTAACAGTGCCATCCATCTTCTCACACACCACAAACTCTTGCGAAAGCTGAAATCTACACCGACAAACCCTCTTATGCCCCGACCACACCTCTACCGCAACTGACCCCTCCTTTGCTGCGAACCATCCCCTGTCACGAATTATCTTCAGCAACAAACCCTCCTTTGTCGCAAACCCTCCTTCACTATGAACCAACCTCTGACAGGACCCCTCCTCCACCACAAACCCACCTCCGCCGTGAACTCACCTCCATCGTAACCCCTCCTCTATCACAAAATATCCTCCACCACAAACCCACCTCCACTAAGAATCCATTTTTACCGCGAACCCACCTTCACCGCGGACCGAACCACACATCCGTCATGAACCCTCCTCCACTGTGAACCCACCTCCATCGTGAAACCCTCTGTGGACTCCGCTGCCACCACATACCAAGACTCTGTCACTACCAAACCCTATTTCTGTCATGATTATGCAATGTTTTTCACATTATTATTAATTCATAATATTCAATTTGTGATAATAATAATGATAATGAATATGAAATGTTATGAAAGCCCTTGAGCTAAAATTATGGTAGATATGGTAGTTTTAATGTGATTTTATGTGTTAAAATAATTTTGATTTATTTTATTGTCTGATGTGTGTGGATATTGAGGGGATTTTACTAGAGATGGTGAAGGCTGTTATTGGGACGAATGTGGTGGTTAGTGAGGTTATGGTTGGTTGACATGGGATGTGCTGGGGGATAATTATTGTGTTTGACTATGGATTATTAATGTGAGATAGAAGGTCGTGGAAATGTTTTTTCTCTGGTTACAATACTTTTTTTAGTATGTTTTCTACTATGTGGTTTCTTGGGGTTGTAGCCTAGTAGTAGTGGAATAAAACTACTAATGGTGGAATTTAATAAATATGGCCTCTAAATTCTTGTCTGGGGAATGAATTGATTAATTGAGTAATTATGAAAAATGGATATTAATTCAATAATCTATAAATGTGTGTAAACCTATTTTAAAAGTAAATGAATATTTGGGGTATGTTTGGTTTCTTTTTAGGTGGGTTTCATCTAGTTGATGGTAGCATGTGGAATAGTTTTTATGGTGTTTATGTTAAGGCGGAGATGATAAGATATTGATGTAAACCCTTTAGGCTAGGATTTTGTGACGTTTAACTATATATATATATATGTTCTTGTAATTTCATATTATTTCTATGTGCACTCCATCTACATTGAGTACCATATACTAAAACCAAGATATTCTTAGGGTTTTCTCCCTAACACCCATTTGGTGAGGAATATATGGTTGATTGCCCCCATCTTCCCCAATCATCCGTCCCAATAAGTGATGATTTTTTCAAATATTGGAGATTCCCTATGATAATGAAGATATGTTATGTAGTGGGATAATGTGTGGTCGGAAGAGGGTATGATGTTTATTTATTTCATATTAATGGTACCCTACTATGTAGGGGTGTGATGTGGTTTTTATGTGGATGATGAATAATTGCAACATGAGATGTTGGGCACCATAGTATGATGGGGTAGGTATGGATGAATCATGAACCACATTATAGGTAGATGTAGAAATGGCATGAGAGGTGATCATGATGAAACTTTTGTCATTATGGGAATCTAGGACCTACAGTAGGCTTGGGTGGATAGAGATATTTCCCAACCCACATTAGATATGGCTTAATATGTGCTGATGGGATGTCATTTAATGGTTGGGAGAATTGGATGATTGACATTAGGACATGAGAGTGGAAACATAGTGGGGTAAGTTGATATGAATAATCTTTATTGATGTTCTTCAACTATTATTATACTATATGATTGCACTATTTTGTTAGTGATCCCTTTCCATATCTATTATGAAGGATTAACATTTATAGTCTTCTCACATTCAATTTTCCTCTCTGATTTTTTTGTTTGTGTATGATCATAATTCATTAATCAGATTCACCATTGTAATCAATTATTTTGACCACTATGGTATGGATATAACTTCAACCATGAACAATAAATCATTTTAAAAATATATTTTCATAGATATATATTTCTTCTATACCTTTCTTAGGATGGTTATAGTATCACTTGTAATAGATTTATCCTTCTTTGAGTGACCATATATTCTTAACAAGGTAAGTATTCATCTCTGGAAGAATTCAGACTTCATCTTGCTTAGCTCCCTCACCCGTATTAGACTCTTCTATTCTATATTCAATTTGGTATGTATTTGGACTATTTATATATGCCAAAAAATACACTCTCTAGATGTAGCACAATATAGTGTACATAATCTACGTGGAACATGATTTGGACTCACATTTAATGCTCAACATCATTGAGGCATGTCCTTCTTCCCTCTTGAATCTTGATTCTATTTTTAAATTGTAATTACCCTATTTTTAGGATCTATTCCACTTTATTTATCCAAATTTCATTAGATACATATCTTTTTATGGTAGTAATCTAATTCATATATTTACATATCGAATTATACTAACCATATTCATTAGGTCCCAGCCTCTTGGGTGTCTCCTCTATTGGACATGGATTCTGTTCATGATCAAATTGTGCAATTAGTAGAATAACCCAACACATTAGCCTTCATGAAACTATTGAAAACAATCACCCTTAACATCTCAATAAAATATATAAGAACAATAAAACTAAATCTTTTTTCCATAATACATAATGTATGATCACTCAATCAGAGCATAATTATAAAATAAATGTTGATACCTAACATATTTTTGTTTCAAGAACCCATGACTCCAGTATGTCATCTTGATGACCTCTACATTGATATGTAATTATAAGGGGACTTTATCCCCATTAAATATTAAATACCAATTCAATATAATCATGAGTAATTTCATTTCGTAACATAAATTTCTTTCTCCCATAAATTACTATTTATTATTTGGGGTCTTTCTCAAAAGTATTATATAGCTAATATCTTACATGCTTTTCAAAATATCTAACTAACATTTTACTTCTAATTACCAAAATATGTATATATATTTATATAACATAGTGAATGTTATTCTATTTAAAAATAATTTTTTAATGGTATTGTAATATAATTCACATTAATTGGGTAAAATATTTTCCCGTTATAGTGAGAACATAGATATTCCATAAATATTATCTTAAATCAATATATCATATATTCTAAATACATATATATTATATGACATAGATGATGGTTGAATATCAAGTGGGGGTGTCTCATAATAAATTGATACATCTTCTCATGAAGTTCATAGTTGGTGGTCTCTAAGAAGAATAGTCCCATGGAAAGACCCACTAATAAGAATTCCACATGTTTTATGGGTCATTAGATATTACTAAATGAAAAATGTATATTTTCCCTAAAACTAGATTTTTTGGGTTTTCTTATATATTTATATTTTATAAAATTATGGTTATTTTTTATTCATGTATCTTTTATAAGGTGCCTCTCTTTGGATTTATGTATTTCTAAAAATTCTCTACTGCCTCTTTTAAAATGATTCGACTATTTTAAAATGTTTCCAAAAATTTATATGTTTTGAACATATAACTTTTTGTATAAAATAGATTTAAAATTATTTGAACACATGGTATGGACTTAGGATTCATGCCAACTATTTTTCAACTCACCTGACTGGTTTTCATAAAGGGGAGTGAATATTTTGAAATAATTTTAAATGCTGGTTTCATTTTAACAAGGAGTGTGTGATTTTTTAAATGAAAAATTTTACAACATAGAGGGTTTTTGTTTAGAATAAATGATTAAGACTATTAGTTAATGATTTTTCCTTCAATTATTAAAAAAGGAATTATGGTTTTGTGAATGATTGCATCGAATTGATTAATTTATTCTAAAAATGGTGTGTTATTTTAAAGATGAATTTGTGTAAATGGTTGGCTTTTTAAATGTAATTTCAAATGTGATTTTATAAATAGTTTTCAAAGGAAATATGAAATAATGTTTTCCCATAATCGTTTAAGTTAAAATTATTATAAAATTAGGAAAACCAATACATTTTATAAGGAATAAAAATATATTTATAATAACACCATTTAAATGGCATGTCACTAACTCTATCACACCCATATTATATCTGTCATGATCTCACTCCCTCAAAAGGCAAATTATTGTTTAATCTAATTGCATCTCCAAAACCTACATTTCAACCAACATCCCCTATATGGTTTAAATTAGGGTGTCTATTGTTTGATAGGTTTATTTCGGCCTTTTCACTTAGAGGGATTTGATGATTGATTATGAATATGAAATGCTTGAAGCTTAATAATGGATTTAAAAATGGTTACTTTATTATGAGGGTGTTAGAGTTGAAATTTGATTTACTAATTATATTATATTTATTCATGTTATGATAAATTAATTTTTATTTCTCACTTCTACTTGTGTTTCTACATGGGGACCCTATGAATTCAAAAATAGGTTTAGATGTATACTATACTAGTTAGATCATGCACTAGCTAGTTTATCCCAGTTGTATGGTTCTTTTTTTCTATAGGAGTGTCTCTAATGAGGAATGTGTGGGTCAGTCAGGTGGATTTTCTATTATTCAATGATTCAACATAGAATTACTATTGGACTCATTATAGTATGATTTAAAATAATGGAATAATTGGAATCCCTATACGATTTTGATACGTTGGAGATAATAGAATTGGTACCGGGAAAAGGGGATCTACAGAAAAATTAGATTTATCATTCTATGGAGAAAGTGGATAATAGGAAATAGTGAAATGTTTCTCTTTTTGTAAATGTATTTCAATAATTAGAAAGACTATATTTTAATCCGATTTTCTCTCCTACTGTAAAGCATAAAATTATTCACATGGTACTCAGTTTGGTTTCCATTGAAGGTTTATTTATAAAAAAATAGATTTCATGACTATATTCATTCATGGAGATCAAGAGGAAGAGATCTACATAGATCCACTAGAAGTTTTCATGTTAATTTTAATATAAGGTTCTTATTGAGTCTCAAATGTAGTTTTTGGGGGCTTAAGTAGGAACCATGTCAATGTAACTAGAATCTCAATGATTTCATGCTTGAATTATTGTTCATGAAGTATAATTTAAATAATTGATACTATATGAAGGTTTATTATGATGGGAGTTTTTTCACATTACTTCATTATATGGATTAATTTCTTTTAGTTGGACCAGTGAAGGAAAGGATGGAAGAAATGAATATTGGTTTATCCATAAGATCAAAAATGAAAGAAAATGGTTCTGGAAAGTTGATATTGGGGATAAATATTGAAATAGACTTAACGTCTATTACTTTTTTATCGTTGGTTAATTATTATATAATTGTTTTTCTATTTATTTTTGTAAATGATAATATTATTGATTGATATAGGATGTATATGAATAATTAATGGATGGATTCCAATAATTTGACAAAAGAGTCTGAATATAGAGTGAAAGAGTTCATAAATATTGCACAAGATCATGCATATGAACCTTCTAAAATCCTTTATTCTTGTTTATGCTATTTTATTCAATATGAATTAGTCCAAGGGATTTGGATGAACACCTTATCTATCATGAAATATATCTAAGTGATAAATTTTGGAATAAACACAGGGAAATAGTAAATGTGGCTAGTGGCTATGATATCACTGTGTTTTATGGATCTTCTTATATGATTATAAGTGTGGAGAATGAAGAAGACTGTATCAAGGATGTGGTTAAAGATGTGAATGATGGTGAATATCCTATTGAGTAAATGACATGGAAATATTAATACTAACTTCATGATTTCCAAAAAATTTGATATTTTAAAGAGTTGCGTAATGACTCCATTGTATCATTGTTGCACTAAATATATAACATTGTCAGCCATACTAAAGCTGTATAATTTAAAAGTAGGAAATTGATGGAGTGAAACTGATTTTATAGTACTAATTTGTATCTTGAATGACATTCTCCCAAAATATAATGATCTCTTGATATGAAAATACGATGTTAAACAAATTCTACTCTTGATGGGTATGATATCTGAAATAATACACACTTGCGAGAATGATTGTATACTATTTCGTAAGGAGAAAAAATCATGTACGGAATTCAAAAAGTCTGATGATTCTTGATATAAGAAAGATGAATCTGATCCTATTTATTTAGTATCATACATTCCAATAATTGTATGGTTTAGGTGCCCATATGGAAGTGAAGATACTACAAGTAAATTAACATAGAACATAGATACAAGAATTAAAGATGGTAAACTACAGCAACTGGAAGACTCTCCTTATTAGAAGATAATTGATCCTGATTATGCTAAATTTGGAAACTATTCGATAAACATTCGTATTTTTTTATCTATAGATGGAGTGAATCTTTTTGGTTTTCATAGAAGCACTCATAGTAAATAGGTGGTTACGTTGGTAAATTATAAATTTCTATGGTTGTTATGAATGAAACAAAAATGAATCATGTTATCTATGATTATATTATGAGAAAAACAACCAATTAATCATATTGATATTTATTTGGCTCCATTAATCAATGATTTGAATTTATTAAGGGATTTAGGTGTTACATTGTGTGAAGCTTATAGAAACCAAATTTTATGTCGAGAGTCATGTTTTATGGGATTATAAATTACTTTCTTTCTTATGGAAATTCATCAGGATATAGCATTAAATGAACTCGAGGGTGTCCCATTTGAGAAAAAGGTACCCAATCAATTAGGTGGAAACATTCATCAAAAACTGCTTTCTAGGACATAATATATTTTTACCACAATAAAATAATTATCGACCTTGGATGAAATCAATCTATGGAAATTCAAAATAATGTATAACAATGTCTCTATAAATAGGTGGTCAACTGTTTGAAAAAATCTAATATGTGGAAATAGATATTGGTAAACTATTTTATAAAAACTTTATGAAATACATTTGTAAAAAGAGATTAGTTTTTTATAATTTCCATATTGGAATTTTCTGTATGTATAGAATTTTCTTGATGTAATTCATGTTGAAAAAAATATATTTGATAGTTTTACCACCACGTTGCTAAATGCACTAGGAAAAACGAAGGATGTAATTAAGGCTAGGTTGGACATGGTTGACATGGGAATTTGAGAAGATTTGGTGCTAGTAAAGGGTGAAAATGAACTTTTCTTCCTCTTGATGCTTACAATCTTTCCATGTAAGAGAGATATCATTTTTTCAAATTCTTGATTGATGTAAAGGTTAGAGAGGGGTATTAATCGAATTTCAAGAACATAATTTCAATTATTGATTTGAAGTTAAAGGGTCTAAAATCACACGATGGTAATGTTTTCATGTAAGATATAATTCCCATAGATTTATATTTAATTATTTCCATGAATTTATATTATATATTAACTAAGATCATTTTCTTCATTAAATCTATATGTAGCAAAGTTATAGGCCTGAAAAAATTTCTGACTATGGAAAGAGGAATTGCAGTCATATTATGTGAATTGGAAATGTTTTTCTTAGTAATATTATTTGATATCATGGTTCATTTGATGGTTCATTTGATGGTTCACTTTGTGAGAGATATTAAACTATGTGGACTTGTACACTATAAATAGATGTACCCCATTGAACAGTATATGAATATTTTGAAAGGGTGTATCAAAAATAGATGTTTACTAGAGGGTTGTATTATAGAGAGATCTATTATTGAGGAAGACATTGAATTCGGTACCGAATACCTATCTGATGTAGGAAGCACTAGTCTACTGAAATATCTTCACACTGGGTGGCTTGTGAGTGAAGGAATCTCTAGAATAGTTGTTTTCACAGTCAATATTACATATCAAGAGTTGGCCCACCTTTATATTTTTGCTATTATTTTGTAGGTTTTCATATATTCTAAGACCCAAAAAAAAATTCTTAGGCATTTGAATCCCCCAAGGGATGAAATATTGATATCAAATACACTTAATTAATAGTTTATATAATTATTTCGGGACCATATTTTCAAGTATTTAGATGAAAATCACGATTCTATTTCAAAATTACATTTATGGATAACCGGAGGACCAAATGTGTATGTTTTCCTTTACAAGGGTTATGTAATTAATGTTTATACAATATATTAAAATAAGCATGATTAATAAATTACCATGAAAAATTGTGGAGTTACACTTGTGTATTCAGTGATGCATGTTTCTAGTACTAATGAAAAAAAATTAATTTACTTGAATATGTTATATTATGGAATCATCAAAAAAATATGGGAGTTGGATTATACAATATTCCTAGTGTTGATGTTTAATGAAAGTGGGTTGATAACCCGAGTACTGTTAAGATGGATTAATTGGAATTAATGAATGTTGATTTTAGTAAAGAAGGGTACAAATTGAAACTGTTTATAATGTAATTACAGGCATTAAATGTATTTTATGTTCTAGATCCTACATATTAAAAGTAGTCAATTGATTTGTTATAGACCAAAATCACTGAAGGGTTAGATGAAAATTCTACTGAGCGTGTCCCTTTTATTGGGACATCATAATCATTTCATAGTGATCCCAATGTAGACATCATTTTTTATGTCATAGGACACCACAATAAAGGGATTTGGATAGTCGATAGAGGGGTAAAATCCATTCAGCCTTAAACAAGTTCAATTATTTGGTAATTATTTTGTAATATACATAATGTTACCTTACATTATCATCCATTTACCACTATATTTATGTACAATAAATTTAATGTTAAACCACTTCTGATGATAATGACTTTTTCATGTGTGAGTGATCCCAATATAATAGAAGAATAGGTCTTTCAAACCCCTACTGCTCACAGTATGGAGGAACAATGACCTTATGCTTGTTATTGTGCTCTCAATCATGAGGTACAACAGGTCTTACAAACATTTGTTTCCTGTAGTATAGAGGAACCAACATCTTCACATGCTATTAATCCCATTTATAAGTAAACAAAGGTTTCTCAACCTGCTACTGCTCCTAGTGCAGAGGTACAATGGCCATTTTCACATGCTAATTCTACTACTCCAAAGTAACATATTGACAACATTGAATCTGAAGAAATTCTAGGTGAAGAAGGATTAGTGATGTAGAAAAAATAATAACACCATTTTTTTAAAATGTTATAAAAAATCATTAAGGATAAATTCAAATTCATCGAATATGAGGTCGGGTGGAATGCGTGAGGCCAACATGTTAACCCCAACAAGGCCATGTTAAATAGTTACAATGGAATCATCACTTGTTAATGCATGCCGATTGATGTAGATTCTTGGAACCATGTTGTGTTTGGGATTAAGAAACTGATGTCGGAATAGATTATAGTAACATTATGATATCATTTCATTATTTTACTAAAAAATAAAATAATGAAACATTGAATTACTCTTTATCATCCATTGTAGATTGCATTTATAGTTGATGACTACCATAAAGACAATGTATTAATTATTTCTACAAGGATTCACAAAGGATTTCATAGAATTATTAGAAGACATCATTATAATGATGTTGAAGGGAAAATAAACATACACCCACCTCTTATCTAAGCACGCCTGATAACCTAAGAAGAATGGGATGTGTTTACTGGCCATCAGGAAGATGTGACATTTCAGGTACATTGTGGATAATAATATGTTTTTAATGATATTTTTATTCATCACGTTTATTGAAATTTTTTTATTTATGAAACAACAAATAAGTTCTATAAATAAGGAATGAGTAATAAAACCAATATACTCCTATCATAAAGTAAGAATGAGGTACGGTTCACCTTAAAAAAGGTATATATTTTAAATCTACTGTAATACTATTTTGTTATAGGAAACAACACCATAAATATGTTATTATGATTAAATGTAGATTGATGACTCCAAATCCAATGAAATTTCCATCCCACACCATGTGATATGGAATGATCCTTGTGTAAAAAAAAGATGAGACACTAATAAATGAAAACACACAAAAAGTGTGGGAATCATGTGAAAGTGTTACATAAATTTCTTTTCATTAAATATCTATTACATATAAATGATCAATATTTTCCTATATTTTTTGTCTAACATAGTCACAATAATCAACAAAACCTGTACCAGATGAAATCATATTATTACTGGCCTTAAAGTTTTTAGAATAGTATGGTCACTTCAGAGGTGGGGGTGATGGGGTGATGCCTCGAACTTATTTTGAGAGAAAAAAAGTGGTGGATGAAAGTATATTAATAAAATAGATGATAGAAATAATAATTACCCTTGAAGAATAATTAAAATGGTATATAGAGATGATGGAAACTTTTTTGGGGGGAGAAAATAGACGAATCCACTCAAGAATAAAAACCGTGTGGAGATCCCACCCCACCCTCACCAGCTATGAGTTGATCCATTCCCCTCAAAGAGATATCTTTGAAGAGGTAACCAATATTCTAGTAAATGTTTCTATGATATGTGTATCAAACATACCCTGACACATTTCCTCTACTGATATTGTATAGGGTGATAATTAATGTAATTTATATCTATCAACACCTGCACATCAACTTGTAGTGAGGGCTACGATGTTAAATATCCAAAATGACATTCTACATAATAGACCAATTCCAACAGGTCCTATGCGAGTATCGATTGTCATAGATCATGACCTGAGCACTGATCTACTTATTCCAATTCCTGAGGAATACATTAATAAAGTCAAAAAAAGTTGTAGGATCATTCATTTCATGGTTGTCACATCTTGAAAAAACCATGTCAACAAGGTATTCAGTTCTAATTTATTTTTCTAGATAAAAATTTAACAATTAATGAAAGAAGGTATGAACTGATGAATGTTATTACAGAATGACTAAAGGAAGGGGATGATACAAAATTCTAACTCAAAACAATCTAAAGGATCTAACAACCGATCAACAAGATGTACCGAAAGAACCATTACCCCGCTCGTTCAATATCTACATTTTCTATCATTGTAGGTTCATGTGGATACAAAGTTAAAAAATAGTCATAATCACATTGGTGATTTTGATTATAATATGTTTGGATAGAAAGATCAAGACTTTATTAGTATTGAGAGTTTAATTGAAATCCTCAACTATGATTAGATTAGTGGCTCAGGTTTAAATTTAAACATGAGGCATGTTTTTATGATTTGATTTTCTAAAATTTGATATACTGTGTTAATTATTACTAAATACATTTCATATTTTTGGAAAGAGTATATATGAAAAATAATTGAATATATTTTTCCATGAAGTAAAATTTGGACACGTTAGTCCTCACATCACCTCTACAGAGCAACAAATAATATATACTAAAAAAGGATGAATTAATGGAAGGTCCGATCAAATCGTTTGAAAAAAAACATTGTGATGGAAAACTCTATTTAATACCAATGATGTTGGGAAAAAACTCTATAATTTTTTCACATAAAATTTATTTTAATTTCCTTAATTACTTATTATATGTTGAGTTTTTAGGTGATATTGGATTCTCATTGCGATGAATTTGGATACTCCAAAGATATATTTCTTGGATTCAATGCATGGATATCCAATAAAACATCCACACATGATAGAGATTGTTAATAAGTAATATAATTCATCTAAAGTTTTAGAACTAAACATCAAGTTATATAATTTATATTATCATTTAATGAGGATTCTGTTATGATATGGAGATGTATCAATATCATAAAAAAATAAGGAACGAGGCTAGGGGATAAGAATAAGAGAGAATAATATTTCTATGACTGGAAAAGTATCAGGTTATATATAGTAATATTTCACTATCCAAACAAATATAAAAAATAAATTATTCTCCTCAATGTTTTTGTAGTGTCTGAAACAATACAATGTAAAATATTGTAGTTATTATGTCGGTATATTTACAAGAGATATCCTATTCAAGGAATAAAATAGAATCTCTAAAGAGGTATTTTTTAGGATAATTAATATTTCATTTAAAATATTTATTATGCCTTTTTGTATATATATTATTTTTGTACTACTATGACATTAAAAAATTATCACATTCACAAGATGATATAGATGTGCTCAGAAACAAATGGTCGTCATACTTGATGGAAGAATGTACAAAAATAAAATGATGATATTATTTCTATATAATTAGTGGATTATTTAATATTTAGTTTTAATTTAATACTTTTTAGTATTACCCACATAATAATTGTTTTCTTATAAAGGTGGATTACTTTGTTTGAGTTTGGTTGGTTTGTTCAAAACAGAACATGCTAGTGAGGGATTTGATTTTGAGGCTGCAACATAGGTAATGACAATAAGGAAATGGGTGAAGATTATATAAATTTGAATTCATACTAATTATGTAATTAATTAACTTTCATCATTTTACCAACTGAAAACTAAGAAAAAAGAACAATTGATCTGTATCACTCAAAGTGTATTTTTTTAAATTGATATTACTTTTAGTAAAAAGAACAAGTGACGTACTGAAAAATGAAAAAATTCATTCAGATAGTTTTTATACTTAATGAAAATGATTCATAAATCATTTTTTATATTTAGGATTCAACCACACCTCAATACAATTCATAATGTGACCCTTAGGACTTAGAGTTTATTTTTATATTAAATTGACATTAAATTCAACAAAAATTAAAAGTGACATAATATAAAATGAGAAAATTAATTTGGATTTGTTTTGATTATTTAAGAATATGATCCAAAATTCTTTTCTCACATATATGAATAAACCACACCTCAATACATCACACGATGTTAATGATATAAATAAAAGTGTACCTTATCAGTTTAAAATTGACATTTTAGTTAAAAATTTGTCACTCATTGAAAACTATGAAAATGCACTCTGATTGTATTCATAATTTAGGACATGTGTTCATAAGTCATTTGTGACATGTATGAAGCATTCTTACATAAAACCGATGAATGATGTGACCGGTATGACTCATAATCCATGTTTCTAATTTAAAAAGTCATTTTATTAAAGAAATACAACTAACATACTAAAAACCGAGAAAACACTTTCAGATTTTTCTTATACATTACAAAAAACAAACTATAAGTCATTTGTGAAGTGTAAGAATCTATCACAAATCAATATGATGCATGGTTTGGATGATATAACTCAAAGTAACTCTTTTTATTTAAAATTTACATTAATTTAAGTAAAAATAACAAGTGACATACTCAAAACTAAGAAAAAGCATTAATTTAAACTATTTTGATTTTTTTAGTACAATGATCGATGAGTCATTTTTGACATGTAGGAGTCAATAAAATCTCAATACAATTCATGGTGTGACTGGTATGACTCCAAGTGTGTTTTTTTATTTAATATTAACATTAATATAAGTAAAAGAAATAAGTGACATAATAAAAATGGAGCAAATGCATTCGTATTGTATTGATATTTCAGGAAAATTGATTTATTAGTCGTTTTGATGTGTAGGAATCATTCAAACGTTAACATGACACACGGTGTGACCGGTATCACTCAAAGTATCTCTTTTTATTAAGATTTGAAATAATTTAAGTAAAAGACACATGTGACATACTGAAAACCAACCAAACATATATTTATTGTTTTAATACTTTTATAAAATGATCTGTGAGTCATTTTTGAGAAGTAGGAATAAACCAAACATAAATTTGATGTATGATGGGACTGATATGAATAAAAGAGTTTGTTACGAGTTTAAAGATGACATTTTAGATCAAAATGTGTCACTCCTTGAAAACCAATAAAACACACTAATATTTTATTGATAATTTTGTAAAACAATTAATATTTCATTTGTGACATGTATGAAGTAGTATCATGTTGTAAGAACCCGTGTTTCTCCAGACTGCAGTTTTGAGCAGAAATTTGAATTTTTGATGTTGGATGCTCGTGAGGAGTGAGTCGGTCATTTTCCCCTACCAGCTGATTTGAGATAAGTTTTCTGAAAACTCTTTTGGTCTCATAATAGGGAGTTTACCCTAGGACAAGAGTTTGGTGGAAATCTGAGGTGTTCTAATTTTAGCGGAATATTTAATATTTAATATTATTAAATTAAATATTGAATTATTTTCGTAGGTTCATTTGGAAATAAATTTTAAATAGAATGCCAGATTGAGATTTTCTCTGCGTCTTTGAGTCCGAAATGGGTAGTTTATCCTAGGGAGGGCATAAACTCATGTCGGGCGTTGGGGCCGGCCCGAGCCCCTTTTTCTTCCTTTTCTTTTCTTCATTCCTTTCTTTTCTTCTCTCTTCCTTTCTACTCCTTATTGTGCATGCTCCATATGTGCTCCTCCTTGTCCGTGTCTTTTGGGGGAATTTGGAGATTCTGAAAGAGACAGTGTTGGGTGGAAAGAGGGGCACCGATTCGAAGCTCTTGACACGTTGAGTCAGCGTGCGGGAATTGGGAGCCCTGAAATAAACTGAAGCTTTGGCAGTTTCCACCCGAAGATAGGGATGTTTATGTTTTTTCCATATATCCTCTTAAAAAATGTGTTTTAGGTCTTTAAATTTTTATATTACGTTCTTGTGGCCTCTTAAAGATGGAACTATTGTTTCGGGGGTGAAAACGGGTGACTCGGGCGTTTGAGGGATTTCCCATCGGAAATCCCAGAATACACAGCATGTGTTCCAAGGGTACACACAATGTTTTCTTCCCTTTTGGGGAAGAAAAATTTTTCTTAAGTAAAAACCATGTACTTTGAGTACACATTGTGTATTGGGTGGCCGTGTGGAATATAACACAAAATAGTCGATTCTTTGGAGTACACGCCATGTACAGTAATGTAAACGTCGTGTAGTGGTACATGGCCATGTGTTCGGGTGAAAACACACATGACGTAACTTTATGTGAATAGTACACTCCATGTATAGTAATGTGCATGCCGTGTACTATTACACAGGCAGACCCCATGTGTCTGGCCATGTGTTCTGGCCATATACTAGTTCAACTAAGTAATTTTGGGATATCTTGGGCCCTAGAAGTCAGAATTGGGCATGTGAGTAGTTGATTCTGATCGTTTTTCTGTTTATATCGTGATGGTGGAATCGTATTGAAATTTAGAGGTCATATAAATGGGGTGTTGGGGGTTTCTATACAAATGGATGGGTTCTTCCTCCAATTATCAAGTTCAGTTGAAACCTAAGAGTGAGACTTGGTGTGGATGATAGGTTGGGTGTTCGGTCCAACTTAGTTCAGACCTTTAATAGGAGTTGAGCTGTGAGATATCTCCCATAACTTATTCTCTGAGGACTTTCCCCTTGTGAGATATTCCCATCTGGCCTCTAATACTTTGAGACCAGGCACTTCCAAGGATCCCCTAAGGGATGCCTTTACTTGTGTACTAACCTAGGGAGTCCCTTGTAGAATCCCTCTAGTTTTTCCTTTGATAGGACCCATCTTATGGAATGACTATATTTTATTTCCTTTTAGGATCCTATTTAGTATTCCTCCCTTGCTCTTCACTAAGGATCCCATGTAGGATGCCTTTGATCGTGTTTACCTGGAGAATCCTGAGTATGATGCCTCCTCACTGTTTGACTTGAGGGACCCAGTGGTGCTCATTGTTTGATTGACCCTGATTTGTTATGTCGGGTTTGGGTAGAGATGGTGATCATGTGTCTCCTAGAACCCATGCCAAACTGGTAATCCCTTTAGGCATTGGATGTATTGTTGGGTTGGGCGTTCGGGCCACCCTCACTATTTGTTTATATCTGACTTGGTTTTCTAATGTTGTAGTGTTTACCAGAGGTGCTTCTTGGTTGGTGGCTGTTGTTCTTGACGCAATGCTTCTCTCTTGTTTTTCGAGATGCCAGTTATTCCTTGTGTTCCTATGTAGAGGTAGTTCATTTGTAAATAGTGTATTTTTCCTTGTTGTGGATGTGTTTTCCCATGTTTCTTGATTTTGACCGTTTGGTATAGCTTTTTCTATTAAGACGCCTTGTTTATATGCCTAGTATTTTTAGGATGGAGTGGTTGTATTTATGACTTGTTTTTATGTTGTAGACTGTTGGACAAGTATTTCTTGAGGTTTACGTTGGCCGATATGAATTTTCGTTCTTATTGACTTACACAAGGCCATGAGAACCTTGTTTAGTAAACCATAGGTAGAATGGATGTAAGGGATTCTCCAGAGTGTCTTCAATAATATTACGATGCAAGACCATAAGGGGAATTAAAATTTAGTGCTTCCTCGGAGTGTTTGTCTTTCCTCTACACCAGCTATAGGGGGAATGAGACGTTGAGATCTTCCCCAGAGCACCTTTAGTACCGATACGAGACTATAGGGGGAATTGATGGTGAGTGCTTCATAAAAGAGTCTATGCTTAAGTGGAACTAGAGGAGTCAGACTGAGTGTGCTTCCCATAGGGTTGCTTGTGTTTCTCGCTATGACCAGACTGTATAGCATGTGAGTACTTCCCAGAGGGTAACCTGTTGTATTATCTTATTTCTTATGTTTGATTGGTTGAACCAGAGGGGATAGGCTTTGATTACTTCCCAGAGGGTTACTTGTTTTTTAGCTTGTTCAGAGACATAATTTTGGTGTTGGTCGAAGAAGGTACATTTTAATGGGATTACGAACCCAGAGATTAACTTAATGATACACATCTAGAGTGGCACTATGTATAGCTCAATTCCATTTCACTGGATGTCCAGTAGATCGGGCTTATGGTCCCAATGATCGACTGCTGATGTTGTTCTTGTTATTTGAATCACTTAATCATGAATATTCATAATTATAAATATGTGTATAGTTATGTGACTATAAATTTGTACATATATAGATATGGACATCCATGGTGGAACATTCCCAGTTGACATGGTTTACATAACCTTGGGTCAACTATGGTTGTATGATTGGTTTACTTCTTTTGTTGTGTTCCATCTAGGCTGAGCATGTTGTTGTTGCATATACATAGAAGCATAGTTATAGGTTTCTTGTCAGGGGTACCATATTGAGATTATTTCTCACCCATGCATGTTCACCTTGGTGTACGTGTAGACCTTATGTATACTTTTCAGGTTGACCATGATTTTTATGGTGGATAGGTCTGAGGCCTAGAGTTTTAAGATCGAGTAAAGCTGCTCATGTGGTTCTACTAATCGGGTCGATGTAGTTCGACGGTACCTGGAGATAGTGTACGTGGTTTGGCTCGAAGTTATTAGTTGAGCCCTATAATTTTATTTTCAAAATATTTTGTCCTTGTATTTTTATAGTTGGCCTAGTGGGTGAGAAGTGTTTTATTGTATTTCATAGCTGTTTGGGCCTTTACAACATTTTACTATTACATCTTGTTCTATTTTTGTTTCTTATTGCTTCCGCACTCTGTTTACATTCCACTGTGATTGATACTTGGTTATTTATACTATTTTTTTACTCTAGTATGAGGTCATATTCTCCCCACTATCACACCCTAGGCCCTCGTTTCTAGTCGACAGCCTCCGGTGTACAGGGAGCCACGCTTGAGGCCTTGGGGCGAACCGACTCGGAGCACCAGTTTAGTGGCCTCTGGGTCGTGTCGTTACAAAGTGGTATCAAATGAGTTTTCTTTACTGGTCTTTACTATTTGGGATATGTTAGACAAGATTATTAGGATTGTGTCAGAACTTGTGATGGATATCAGGCTGGTGCATCGAGAACACTTGTTCTAGTAAGAAGTCCTGGTTGCCATGGTTTGGGATTACTATTCTGATTTTTGCGATATTACAGTTGTATATGATTTTCTCCTTGAGAGATGCACATGTTTTTTGGTGTTTGATTTACTATGGATCTCTGGATCTAGGCCATTGGTAAGATGCCAGGGAAAGATTTTGACTCCTGGCCTGCAAAGGTAAGAGGCGTCTCAGGCATCATAATAGGCACTTAGGATTCACAGCATATAATCCTACTAGTGTTTGTTTTTGCTGATGACTGATACCTTTGGTTCTAATTACACATACTTTTTACACTGATGGTTGGTTATGTGGATCAATGTTGAGGCGTTTGTGTGATTATGATGACTCGGTCCTCATGAAAAGGTGTGCAATGACCCTTGTTGGTCGATTTGGCATGTGATGTCTTTCTGTTTAACACTTAATGGGTATTGTTTCTTATGTCTATGTTTATCTTGTAAAATCAATGAGTATGATGATGATAGATAACAAGGCATTTCTTGTGAACTAGACCTCCTTGTGGTATTCCTATATATAGATACCTGATGAGTGTCAGTTCAGTTTCTCTTCTACTTGGGTTGTGATCTCTAGAAAGTAGTTCCTTCTAAGGATACTCGGAGAGGATAAGGGCCATTGTAGGTTGGTTTTGGTTTTTACTTCCTTTGGTCGTTGTGATCTTTACCATATTCTAAGAGGTTTGGGAACTTTTGGGATAGTTTGTAAGGCCTTGTGACCCAGTTGTGAGATTTTTTTGTAGGACTAAGTGGAAGACCTAAAGACCCTGGGTTTTGACTCGAACCCTGGTTGGTTGATATTTGTTTTGTTCTAGGGCAACTAGAGTGTGAATGGTTGGCCAAAATTTTCCAATGCCTTTTTGCAGTGTCTGTTTTTCGCAACTAGTTTCGACGAGTAGGAATGTTTGGGTGCCTGGCCTAATCGACCAGTGTTTCTGATGTTCTTGTTGCATGTGGCATCGTTTGAATCTAGATCGCTGAGTGGTCAGGTGTGAGCCAAGGACTGATGTTTCAAGACCTTATGTAAAATTAGATCCCATAAGTTGTGTTGAAATGTCTTTATGTTGTATAGGTGACTTTGTGAAATTTCAGGTTACCGTGAAATGGTTGACCCATTCTTGAATTTTTTTTCAAGTTTGGCATGATATTAGCATGGATCGGGGGGAGCTGGACACTCCTTCGGTGAAATATTAGTGTACTCCTGTAAGAGATGATCATGAGATATCTTGATTCATCGTGAGTATGATGACAGTGCTTCGACCCTACATAGAGATCCATTTTCTTTCTTAGTGTTAATCCATGTGGCAGATGGAACTTGTTCAGGTTTTTCTATCAGAACAGTGCAAGAAAATCTATATGGTGGGGAGCTTACCATTGGCCTTTTGAGGGTGTTTTTCCTTGTTTAGGGTAAACTACTTTATTTCAAGTGGGATTTTGGGCTCAGAGTTTTTTTATGATGATGATAAGGGTATTCCAATAGTGGGGAGTACCAGTTTGGTCGTAGTGGGATATCTTCTGTGTAGCAGGTGGTGGTTAATGCTATAAGTCTGGTCGTTGGACGGTCTAGATAGCTTGGTTGTGCAAATGCTCGGGTTGGGATCATTGTTGCTGGTTCTTTTTTCAGGCTTCTCAGGGATGAGAAGGTTTATATGGGGTGTTTTTAAGAACCCTTGTTTTTCTGGACTGCAGTTTTGAGCAGAAATTTGAATTTTTACTGTTGGATGCTCATGAGGGGTGGTATGGTAATTTTCCCCTACCAGCTGATATTGGATAATTTTTCTGACAACTCCATTGATCTTGGAAGAGGGATTTTACCCTAGGACAGGAGATTGGTGGAAATATGAGCTGTTAGAATTTTAACAGAATATTTAATATTTAATATTATTAAATAAAATATTGAATTATTTTTGTAGGTTCCTTAGGATATAACTTATAAACATAATGTTATATTGAAATTCTATCTACGTCGTTGAGTCCGGAATGGGGAGTTTATCCTAGGGAAGGCATAAACTCATGTCGTGCACCGGGGCCGGCCTGAGCCCCTTTTTCTTCATTTTATTTTATTATTTCCTTTTCTTTTATTCTCCCTTCCTTCCTCCTACTTTCACACACTCCATATGCACTCCTCTTTGTATGTTTCTTTTGGAGGGGATTTTTAGATTAAGAAAGAGAGAGAGTTGGGAGGCAAAATGGGTATCGATTCGAAGCCCTCAACGCGCTGAGTCAGTGTGCAACAACCGAGAGCCGTGAAAACAAATGATGTAGAGAACCAAATCTTGAAGTACAAGGACATTACATTAATTTTGTAGAATACTTAACACATACAAAACCAACACTCAAGGATAGTAATAGTTTAGTGTATTTAGAAAAATGGAACATAATCTTATAATCATGGTGAAAGATCATCAACATCTCCAAAAAAGATCTTCCCCTTTTGTTTTCTTACCTAAAACATTTCTTTATATCCTGGGGAAAAGAAAACATATTAATGGTGGGCTCAAATTCTCAGTAAGGGTAAGCATGGAGAAAATAAAATAAACCGTATAAATTTGAAATTTAAAACATGACCATAATGTTTAAACATAAAAATCATGAGCAATGAGATAAAACAAGGAAATACATAACGCATAGATCATAATGTAACATCAATCATGATAAAATAGCAAGGGAATAAAACATGTAATTGTCGAAAAAAATAAGCACATGATATGATTTCCATAGTTTCCAAGGAATTGTTTCCAAGACCATCTTAGTGGACAAAGTCCCTTAATGAACTGGGATTACTTGTCATTCCAGCCCTGTATTACTAAACCATATTTACTTGTCATTTCAGCCATGTCTATCTCATGAGATATAAATCATTACCCAATGCATTGGAGGGAGATATGGGTCCCACCCATCTCATAATGAAATCATTCTTATGTGTGCCACAACATAAACATAAATCATTCATCATAACCCAAAGAATAATGTGGGTTTCACAAACATCATCTCATCATAACATAATCCATATAAAACAAATGGATATCATTTCATCATATGAAAAGTGAAACCATGTAAATCATATAGACATTATACTTGAAACATACAGATATGAAATAATGTCATCTTAGATGGAAAATGGTTTTGATAAAACACAAGAAATGATTTCTTGAGAAAAATATCCCTTCTTCTTAAATATCAATTTATTTTCACAAAAAAGTCATGAAATTTTAAAAGAAAGAGATTTTTTTGAAAATATTCATGAAATCTTTTGGAGGAAGCTTCATGAAAATAAGGCTTTATAAAACCGTAAAAATCCTTTCATGCCGTTAAAAAAACATTCTTCTCGTACTTTTGCCGTAAAAGTCAAAAAGTACCTCATATGGTAAAAAAAGAATAATTACATAAATAACATGTAATAAAAGTAAAAAATGGGTAAAAAGGACATTAAACATACATGAAACCATTTTTAGAAAATATGTACATGGATGATAAATATAACCCGAGTAAATACTTACGAATAAATAATCTCGGATAAAAACGAGATTGGAAAATTTATCCATTACAAAGATCTTTTTGTAAATAAAATAGATTACTTATGTGTATTCACTGTAAGGTCACATAAATAAATTATAAATTCATGATAAGATATAAAAATTCATTTCTCACATAATCAAAGAACAACATAAACAATAAAGGGAAGATCAACCCAAAGAATGGAAATTGGGTTAAGAAGTTCCCTTACCTCCTGTCTGACTTGACTCGATCGTTCTTTAATCTCCTGAATAATAAACCAAAGTTAATTTATACTTGCTTAAGAAAATTTTTCAAGTTTATTATTTCTTTTATATTTCTTATTACCATGTTATAAACATTATGTAACCATTTAAGTTAATAACGTTCGTTTTTTCAATATTCGGTACTTGAGTCAAAAATAGACTTCTTAAAATTAAATGTTGTTCATGTGGTCAAAGGTTCATTATATCCAGACAGATATTCATGATTTATATATCATATATATCATATATATCCATCATATACATGTATTTATAATAGTACATAACATATGGAGGTAAGAAATGAAATGTATCGTTCATGGAGACGGTAAGCCGTACGTACGCATGAACGCTACTTTCAATTATATTTATTATTTTAATGGAAATAAAAAATAACGATACATAGGTATATTATAATTCCAGTATAATATCATATATATTATCATTAACTCCATCCTTTATACATCCCACATTAGACATTAAGGAATCACATCACTTTGAGGGGGCGGTAGTCCGCACTTCCACAAATGAGATTATCATATTTACCCACTATAGAACCCATAATGGCTTGATATAATTGGGAATTAAAGAAGTATAAGAAAATAATAAACATAATATATATCATATATAAATACAGTTCCATCATAATGGCCACCATGAGAGGCGGTAGGAGAAAGTCGAGCAATCATCGTTTTGTGAGGCTTTAGTTTTCCATCCACAGAAACATTATGTTCTTCATCCGTTAGATGGAGGTGTGTGTAAGTGTAGTTAAAATAATTCTCATAAAAACATCCTAGTATTTTTATGATACTGTTTTTTTTTAGAAAATAAAGGATTAAAAAGAGTTTAGGGGTAAGATAAGTAGAATAAAAGAAAACAACTTAAGAGAAACTTTTACCTTTAATTTGGGTAACTTTCTTTGGTTTGATCCAAAAGGACTTCTTGAAGTGCCATCTTCCTAATGTAAGGCTTATAGGGGGAGGCGAGGTATGTATGGAGCGTAATTGGGCAGAGTTTGGACGATACAAATAGCTTGAGAGGTGTGAAGAAATGGATATAAATTGTCTCCTTTTATAAGGGGGAGGAGGGGTTCTTTTGGAATGTGTGAAAATATTATTTTATTATAAACATATCTTCGGTTTAAATAGGTCAAAAAATCATCAAATATTATTATAAGATGACTTATGGTCTAAATAAAATCATCCAATTAGAATTGGACATGTTTTGGATAATATTTTAATCATTATAATCTTATTTATTTAAATCATTTATTAATGAGGTAAATACTCCATCATTATTGTGTCATAATTAATTTAATTCATTTGATGTCTAAAAATTACGAAAAAATACCATCATGTAGGAAATATTTTCATATTTCTAATGAATATTTATAGTCTAAAATATGACTTATATAACACCATATAAGAAATAATTTAGTAAATATTTTTTGTTAATGTCAATTTTTTCTTTACATTAAAATAATTAATCTAATGTGTCATTGTCTTTATTAAGTGGCTCCATGGGGTCCTAAAATCTGTACAAGGATTCCCATGGTCGGCCATTACTCATCCAATAAGTTTTGGACAAGTGTTAAGGTAAATTTTGAATTATTATAATATTCTTTTAAACTTGAATTACCCTATTTACTTTTAACCGTGGTAAATAAAAGTAAAAAGTTATTATTCACAAAAAATTATATTTATCTTATTGACCCACATTTTACTACTTGATATTAACCATGTCTCTCGGATTTTTGAAATTCAACTCACAGAAGCGGTAAAATTATGTTTTACGAACAATTGCAAAAGCACTTAGGAGGTGGGTAAAAGACGGTGAAAAGTTCAGTATAATTTTTATAAATATAAAATTATTTTAAAATGAATCCAATAAATTTCATTGAACTTATATAATTATTATTTATCTATTTTTACCTAAAATAAATTTAAATCTAATAAATTATTATTTAAATAAAAAGTCAGTTTTAACCAAAAACTCAGTGTTTTCACTATTCATCAAAAATTGATGTTTTTCAGAAAAATACCAAAACATCAGCCTAAGCTATATTTCTTATTCCGAATTCAAAAATGATGCTTATTTTTTAAAATTATAAACATAGAAGTGACATAAATTAATTTTAAAAGTAATTCTCGTTATCAAAACAAATAGCGTGTTTTTAAGAAACAATAACTATCAAAAGATAGACACTTTTTTATGTCCAATTTCAAAGTGAAATTAATTCCAATGAACAACATTGAATTAAATGTTAAAAATATATTCTAATTAAACTTTAAAAACAATTAAAAATATAATCTAACCATATAAATTATTGCGATTAAAAGTTGTTTTTAATTAAAATATAGCGTGTTTTTTACTATTCATTAAAATATAAAAGTTATCAGAATAATATGAAAAATTTATCCAAAGTAAATTTTCATATCCTGATTCCAAAAAAGAATTTTATTTTGTCAAATTGAACTTATAAACATGTCAAAAACTATATTTAAGGTGGGTGCGCCATCAAAAGGCTGCAAAACTGCATTTTTTAAAAAAATTCTTATTTTACCCAAAAACATTATTTTGTTCACATACCATGTTCTAAAAAATGTTTAAGATGAATAATAAAGTTATAAAATTTAAAATGTAGTTAATACTATTCATAACGGCTGGTCCACAATAATATTATAACAATATATCGTTGTTTAGTGAAACCCGGTATTGCGTACGACCAACGCTATCGAGGAAGGTTGTGATTGCGTGTAATGCGAGCCAAGTCAGGGTGACATGTAGTCCAAGACTCCTTTGTTGTTTCTTATAAAAAAATACAACCATATTTCATTTATACATTAAAAAAATCTATACTTAATTTTGCGTAGAATAATTTCTACAAAATGAACTTGAAATTGTGTGTAACACAAGCCAAGAATAGTGTTGCGTATAATCCAAGCTAATACGGTGTTGCGTATAGCACAATATAATCTTGGTGTAGCATACAACAGAATGCATCAATGAAATTAAAAAGAATAATTCTAATAAAATTTCAGGTTGTTACATTCTACCCCCCTTAAAATGAATTTCGCCCTCAAAATTTGTCGGGGTTATAAATGGTTTACTACTTGAATGTTTCTTCCATAGAAACCCACATCGTAAAAAGGAATACTAAAAATTCATTTTAAAAAGGTAAGTTAGAATCCTAATGGTCACCCCCAGAAACTCAGCACTAGGTTTCCACATAGGACAACATAAGTGAAAATATGGATATGGAAGAAAAATCTAACCATCATGTTCTGATGGAGAGTGGTAAAGAACAGGGCTATGAAAAAGACAACAATCACAAAGCCATAGATTTGTGATGATCTAAGGTTCCATCTGATTCATTAGATATAAAAGTACTAGGACAACATTTTTATCTTTCACGATAATTTCCCTAATGTTGAATAATTTTCGAATTAAAAGAAATTCTTAATTTATTTTGGTACAATATCATTGTTGTTCATGTCATGATCAATTTCTACATCATATGTTAAAGAAATGAAGTTGAATTTGTTTTCCATGAAGTGTTAGCAGATCATTCGATAGAATGATAGGTAATTCCATCTATATCAAACATAAGGTTAGAAAAATTTATATACATAAATCCATCTATGGTGATATTATTTGTATATGGTTCCAAAAATGGACTTATACTTCATCTATCATACCGCTTAATAAAATAAAACTAGTTTCTACTAACCAGGGACTTCATGTAGGCCAGTGGTAGGAAATAAAGTCCTATCACACATCGGTTGTGGGTTCGATTCCCACAGCCTTGTCTGACGCGACAGGTTGTCTCCCATCCTGTAGGTTGTCCTTTTTCTAAAATTACATCATTATAACATTCCATCAATAATATCGAAAACCGTTCTAGCCTTAAACCATACTAACTTATGTCCAAAATAATACATTTCAAATCTTTTGGTTTATCCAAAATACTTCTGTCTAAGCTTATAGTGTAAAGAAAACAATTACTAGAAATTTCATCTACCAAGAATGTGAATACCATCATTTATCCCTCATATATCACAAGATATATCTTGTTGATCGCATTCCAAACATGCGAATACCTTAATCTTGTATTATCTTGAGAAATGAATACCCATTGAACCTTACTGAAAGCATGAATGCGGTCAAAAGTTAACTCTTTCCACATACTAAAATCCCAAAATTTTATATACTCAAAACATGATATCACTTTGTCCTTATTTTATTCATGATCTCAGGATTAATATCATATTATTTTCTCATTATCCCTTCATTATGCGCATTTCATCTGCTTTCCAAAAAAAAATTCAACCACTTTTCCATGGTTACAATTACCATATAATTATTGAAAACCAATACATAGATATTCCAAAATTCTACAATACCATAAATGAGATTCCATGATATTATTTTGAAATCCTATTACATAAACACTTAATCATTACACAGCATCATTTTCATACTCAACATCACAAATAGTGATCGCATGAGACTTCCCTTTATCCTTTTCCTTAAGAGGTTTCTCACGTTGATCATCATTAACCCGTGGATTTGGGAATTTATTATCATAATTCCCCATTTCCTTACACTTGAAGCATTGAAGTGTTGGTGTAGAGTTCTCTATAGTATTTTATCTATTCACATCATTAGAAACATTTATACCATTACTTCGACAATCAACTGATCAATGACCTTCTTTTCCACACTTATAACATTTTCTAGTACCTTTTAGGAAATCTACACCATGCTTCTTTCCATACTTTGATCATAAAGAAGCATTCATCTTCTTTTCACCATTGTTCTGATATTTCTCCTTGAACCCCATCTTTCGTTTCTTATCAAAACCATATGATGGATATGCAACACCAAATTCCAGTTCTACCTTGATAGCACAATGCATAATTTCTTCATAGCTACTAAAGTCTCTTATATCTAATTCCCTTCGAAGACTTGGTTTTAATCCATTGAAGAATCGATCAACTTTACTTTCAGGTTAGATGATAATGCCAGATGCATACTTTGCAAGCCTTGTAAAATTCTTCTCGTATATACCAATAGAGTCATCATCCTTTTTCTTATGCTTAAGGAAATACTTTCCCATATTTTTTCGAAGAATACAAGGGAATTACTTATTGAAAAATAAGTTCTTGAACTCATCCCATTCCATGGATTCAATTTCATCTCAGGGCATTGTATTCTTAATTATATTCCTCCACTGGTCTGCCTCACCTTCTAAATGGTAAACAGCCAAAATGAATTTTTCATGCTCTGAACAGGAAATTATGGAAAATATATTTTGCATGGTACTGATCCATTGTTTAAAAACAAGTGGATCTGAAGACCCACTGAATGATGGTGGGCGTTGCCTCATGAAGGACTCAATAGAATATTGTTCCCTTCTCTACTCATTTGGAAGTCCATAATGATTCATAGCTTTTGTAAGTAAAGAAATATGATTTTGTACTCCATCTCCCATCACATTTGGTTGTTCGGGAGGACAATCATTTCATTTTCCATTACATTGATCAACACGGTTCCTTCAGGTTCCATCCATCATCTAAAACCCAAATAGAATAGTGTGAGAGGAAAAAATCATGATTGGGAAAACAACATAATAAAGGGGGAGTATCTTCAATATCTAACTTCTTAGATTAAATTCTATGATAATTACCATAATTCTAGGACTATAACCTATATGTATACTTATCCTTAGGTACATCCCTAGACATACCTTAAAAATTTCTAGGGATTTCACTAAAATTTTTGCATCCTAGTTTTCAAAGGATAACTAAACCTTTCCTCTGATACCAACTATAAAGACCCAAAGCTTGACGTACATGGAAATTACATTACTTTTGAAGAATACTTAATACATACAAAAAACAACACTCAAGGACCGTAATAGTTTAGTGTCTTTGGAAACATGGAACATAATCTTATAATCATGGTGAAAGATCTTCAACATCTCCCATAAAGATCTTCCCCTTTTGTTTTCTTACCTAAAACCTTTCATTATATCCTGGGCAAAAGAAAACATATAAAGGATGAGCTCAAATTCTCAGTAAGGGTAAGCATGGAAAAAATAAAACAAACCGTATAAATTTGAACTAAAAAACAGGACCATAATGTTTAAACAAGAAAATATTGAGCAATGAGATAAAACATGGAAGTACATAAGGCATAGATCATAATGGAACATAAATCATGATAAAATAACATGGGAATGAAACTTGTAATTTTGTAAAAACATTAATCACATGATATGATTTACATAGTGGCTAAGCCATTGTTGCCAAGACCATCTTAGTGGACAAAGTCACTGACTGAACTGGGTTTACTTGCCGTTCCAGCCCTGTATTACTAAACCGGATTTACTTTCTGTTTCATCCATGTCTATCTCATGAGATATAAATATTTACCCAATTAATTGGAGGGAGATATAGGTCCCACCCATCTCATAATGAAATCATTCTTATGTTTTCCACAATATAAACCTAAATCATTCATCATAACCCAAAGAATAAAGTGGGTTTCACAAACATCATCCCATCATAACATAATCTCTATAAAACAAATGGATATCATTTCATCCTAATAAAAGTGAAACCATGTAAATCATAGAGGCATTATACTTGAAACATACACATATGAAATAATGTCATCTTAGATGGAAAATGGTTTTGAAAAAACACTTGAAATGAATTCGTGAGGAAAATATCCTTTCTTCTTCAAAATCAATTTCTTTTCACAAAACGTCAAGAAATTTTAAAATAATGAGATTTGGTTGAAAATAGTCATGAAATATTATTGAGGAAGCTTCATGAAAATAAGTCTTTATAAAACCATAAAAATCCTTTCATACTGTTAAAAAAACATTCTTCTCGTACTTTTGCAGGAAAAGTAAAAAAGTGCCTCGTATGGTAAAAAAAGAATAATTCCATACATACCATGTAGTAAAGGTCAAAATGGGTAAAAATGAAATTAAACATACATGAAAACATTTTTAGAAAATAGGGACATGGATGATAATTATAACCCCAGTAAATACTTACGAATAAACAATCTCGGATAAAAATGAGATTGGAAAAGTTATCCCTTACAAAGATATTTTTGAAAATAAAATAGATAAATTATGTGTATTCACTGTAAGATCACATAGAGAAAGTATGAATTCATGATAAGATATAAAAATTAATTTCTCACATAATCAAAGAACGACATAAACAAGAAAGAGAAGATCAACCCAAAGAATGGAAATTGGGTTAAGAAGTTCCATTACCTCATGTCTGACTTGACTCGATCGTTATATAATCTCCTGAATAATAAACCAAAGTTAATTTATACTTTATTAATAACCTTTTTCAAGTTTATTATTCCTTTTATATTACTTATTACCATGTTATAAACATTATGTAACCATTTAAGTTAATAACGATCGTTTTGTCGATATTCGGTACTTGAGTCAAAAATGGACTTGTTAAAATTACATGTTGTTCACGTGGTCAAAGGTTCATTATATCAAGGATTATATTCATGATTTATATATCATATATATCTTATATATCAATCATATACATGTATTTATAATAGTACATAACATATGGAGGTATGAAATGGAATGCACCGTTCATGGAGACGGTAAGTCGTACGTATGCATTAACACTGCTTTCATTTCTATTTTCTTATTCTAATGGAACTAAAACATAATGATACAAAGGTATATTATAATTCCAGTATAATATCATATATATTATCATTAACTCCATCTTTTAGACATCCCACATAAGGCATTAACGAATCACATCACTTTGAGGGAGCGGTAGTCCGCACTTCCTCAAATGAGATTATCGTATTTACCCACTATAGAAACCATAAAGGATTGATATAATTGTGAAGAAAATAATTATAAGGAAATAATAAACACAATATATATCATATATAAATACACTTCCATCATAATGGCCACCATGAGAGGCGGTAGGAGAAAATTGAACAATCATCGTTTCGTGAGGCGTTAGTCTGCCATCCACAGAAACATTATGTTTTTCATCCATTAGATGGATGTGTGTGTAAGTGTAGTTTTAATACTTCTCATAAAAAAATCCTAGTATATTGAGGATAATTTTTTTGTTACAAAATAAAGTATTAAAATAAGTTTAGGGGTTGGAGAAGTAGAATAAAAGAAAACAACTTAAGAGAAACACTTACATTTAATTTGGGTAAATTCCGTTGGTTTGAACCAAAATGACTTCTTGAAGTGCCTTATACATAATTTAAGGCTTCTTGGGGGAGGAGAGGGATGTATGAAGATTAATTGGTCCGAGTTTGGACGATCCAAATGGCTTGATATGTGTGAGGAATTGGATAGAATGGGTCTCCTTTTATAAGGGGGAGGAGGGGCTCTTTTGGAATGTTTGAAAATATTATTTTATTATAAACTAATATTCGGTTTCAAAAGATCAAAAGATCATTAAATATGATGATAATATTACTCATGGTCAAAATAAAATCATCCAATAAGAATTGGAAATGTTTTGGATAATATTTAAATCATTATAATCTTATTTATTTAAATCATTTATTAATGAGGTAAATACTGCATCATTATTGTGTCAGAATTAATTTAATACATTTGATGTCAAAAAATTATTGAAAAAATACCATGATGTATGAAATCTCTTTATATTTCTAATGAATATTTATAGTCTAAAATATGACTTATATAACACCATATAATAATTGATTTACTAAAAGATTTTTGTTAATGTCAATTTTATCTTTACATTAAATTAATTAATCTAATGTGTCATTATCTTTCATAAGCGGCTTCATGGGGTCCCAAAATCGACCCAAGGATTCCCATGGTCGTCCATTAGTCATCCAATAAGGTTTTTTCAAGTGTTAATGTCATTTTGAATTATTATAATATTCTTTTAACCTTGAATTACACTATTTACTTTTAACCGTGGTAAATAAAAGTAAAGAGTTATTTTTCACCATAAATTAGTTTTATCTTATTGAACCAAATTTTACTCCGTGATATTAACTGTGTCTTTCATATTTTCAAAATTCAACTCACAGAAGTGGTAAAATTAAGTTTCACGAATAATTACAAATGCTCTTAGAATGTGGTTAAAAGACTTTGAAAATTTCAATACAATTTTTATAAATCTAAAATTATTATAAAATGACTCCAATGAATTTCATTGAACTTATATAAGTATTATGTATCTATTTTTACCTAAAATAAATTTAAATCCAATAAATGATTATTTAAATAAAAAGTCGGTTTTAACCAAAAACTCAGGGTTTTCACTATTCATCAAAAATTGAAGTTTTTCAGAAAAATACCAAAAATTCAGCATAAGATATATTTGATAGTATGAATTCAAAAATGATGTCTATTTTTGAAAATTCAAAACATAGAAGTGGAATTAATTAATTTTAAAATTAATTCCTATTATCAAAACAAATAGTATGTTTTTAAGAAACAATAATTATCAAATGATCGAGAGTTGTTTATGTCCAATTTCAGAGTGAAATTAATTCTAGCGAACAATATTTAATTAAATGGTAAAAATATATTCTAATTAAACTTTAAAACCAATTAAAAATATAATCTGACCATATAAATTATTATGATGAAAAAAGTTGTTTTTAATTAAAATATAGCGTGTTTTTACTATTCATTAAAATATGAAAGATATCAGAATAATATGAAAAATTTATCAAAAGTAAACTTTTATATCCTGATTCCAAAAAAGAATTTTATTTTTTCAAATTGAACTTATAAACATGTCAAAAACTAGATTTAATGTGGGTGCGCCATCCAAAGGCGGCACAACTGCATTTTTTTAAAAAAAATCTTATTTTACCTAAAAACATTATTTTGTTCTCATACCATGATCTAAAAAATGTTTAAGATGAATAATAATGTTATAAAATTCAAAATGTAGTTATTACTATTCATAACAGCTAGTCCATAATAATATTATAACAATATATCGTTCTTTAGTAAAACCCGATATTGCATACTACACACACTATCGAGGAAGGTCGTGATTGCTTGTAATACAAGCCATGTCATGGTGACATGTAGTGAAAGACTCATTTGTTGTTGCGTATAACAAAATACAACCATATTTCAATTATAAATTAATCAAAATCTATAATTAATGTTGCGTAGAATAATTTCTACAAAATTAACTTGAAATTGTGTGTAACACGAGCCAAGAATAGTGTTTCGTATACTGCAAGATAGTACGGTGTTGCCTATAGTGGAAGATAATCATGGTGTAGCATACAATAGAGGACATCAATGAAATTAAAAAGAACAATTCTAATGAAATCTCGGGTTGTTATAACTGAAGCTTCGACGGTTTCTGCCCGAAGGTAGGGTCATTTATGTTTTCACCATAGATCCCTTTTAAACATGTTTTTATGTCTTTAATGTTTTAAATTGCTTGATTGTGGCCTCTTAAGGCCGGATCTATTGTTTCGGTGGTGAAAACTGGTGATTCGGGCGTTCTGAGGGATTTCCCATCAGAAATCCCAGAATACACGGTGTGTGTTCTTGGGAAAAATGACGTGTGTTCTTCCCATTCAGGGAAGACAAAGTTTTCAAAATTTCACTCCGAGTAGTGGGTGGTCGTGTGGTTGACCATGTGGAATAGAACATGGAATAGTGGTTTTTTTGGAGTACACGCCATGTACAGTAAAGTACATTCCAAGTAGTGGTAAATGGGCATGTGTTTGGGTGAAAACAGACAAGGTGTAACTTTTTGTTAATATTACACAATGTGTACATTAAATTACATGTCGTGTACTATTACACAGGCAGACCCCGTGGGTGTGGCCATGGGTTCTGGCCATGTACTACTTCAACTTAGTAATTTGGGGATATCTTGGGCCTTGGAAGTCAAATTGGGTGTGTGATTAGTCTATTATAAGCGTTTTCCACGTAGATCACAATGGTGGAATCTTTTTGACATTTAGAGGTCATATGAATGGGTTTTTGAGGGGTTTCTATCGAAATGTAGGGGTTCTTTCTCCAGTTATCAAGTTTAGTTGGCACCTAAGAGTGAGACTTTCCATGGATGATAGGTTGGGTGTTCGGTCTAACTTAGGTGAGACCTTTAGTATGAGAAGATCTATGAGATATCTCCCATAACCTATGCTTAGTGTAATTTATCCTTGTGAGACATTCCCTTATGGCCTTTGAGGCTTTGAGATCGGGCACTTCGAAGGATCCACTGAGGGATGCCTTTACTTGTTTACTAACGTAGGGAGTCCCTTGTAGGATACCTCTCATGTTTTTACTTTGATAGGACCCATTATTTGGAATGATTAGATTTTCCTTCCTTTTAGGATCCCATGTAGGATGCCTTCGCTCGTGTTTACTTGGAAAATCCCGAGTATGATGCCTCCTCAGTGTTGGACTTGAGGGACCCTGTGGGTGATCATTGTTTGACTAACCCTGAGTTGTTACATCTGGTTTGGGTAGATAAGGTGATTGGGTGTCACCTAGAACCCGTTCCAAACTGGTGATCCCTTTAGGCATTGAATTTATTGTTGGGTTGGGCGTTCAGACCACCCTCACTATTTGTTTATATCTGACTTAGTTTGCTGATGCTATAGTGTTTACATGAGGTGCCTCCCAGTTGGTGGCTCCAGAGCCTGATGAGATGCATCTTTATTGTTTTTCGAGATTCCAACTATTCCTTGTGTTCCTTAGTAGAGGTGGTTTGATTGTAAATAGTTTATTTTACCTTGCCATGGATTTGTTTTCCCATGTTGCTTCATTTTGACCATTTGGTCCAACTTTTCCTGTTACGCTACCTTATTTCCATGCCTAGTATTGTTAGGATTAAGTGGTTGTATTTATGACATGATGTTATGTTTTAGACTATTAGCCAAGTAGTTCTTGAGGATTACATTGGCCGATAAACTTTTTCAGGATTTTTGACTTACACAGGGCCGTGAGAAGCTGGTGTATTAGACCATAGGGAGAATAGATGCAAGGGCTTCTCCAGAGTGTCTTTTATAATATTACGATGTGAGACCATAAGGGGTAATTGACATTGAGTTCTTCCTCAGAGTGTCTGTAGTTCCTTGACGTGGGCCAGAGGGGGAATGTGAATTTTATTACTTCCATAGAGCGCCTTTAGCACCGATACGAGACTATAAGGGGAATTGATAGTGATTGTTTCCCCAGAGAGTCTATTCTTAAGCTAAACAAGAGGTTTCAGACTTAGTACACTGCCTATAGGGTTAATTGTGTTGCTATGTAAAACCATAAGGGATTGTTTTTGAGTAGTTCCTAGAGGTTTAACTATTGTGTTATCTGATTTCTTGTGTTTGATTGGTTAAACCAGAGGGGACAGGTTGTGATCTCTTCCCAGAGGGTTACATGTATTGGTTTAGCTTGTTCAGAGACATAATTCCAGCGTTGTCTGAAGCAGGTACATGTCGATGGGATTACGGACCCAGAGATCGACTTAATGATACATGGATGGAGTGGCATGACATCAAGCTCAATGCCCTTGCACAGGATATCCAGGTGATCGGGCTTATAGTCCCAAAGATCGAATGCTGATGTTGTTCTTTTTATTTGAATATCATAATCATTAATATTCATATTTGTGTATATGTGTATAGGTATGGGTCTATACATGTGTACGTATATAGATATGGACATCTATGGTGGTGCTTTCCTAGTTTACAGGGTTTACATACCATTGGTTGGACTGTGGTTTCCTATTTGGTTTACTTCTTTTGTTGTCTTCCAGCTAGGATGAGCAGGTTGTTGTTGCATACAAATAGTAGCACAGTTACAAGTTTCTTGTCGGGTTGCCCTACTGATATTATTTCTCACCCATTCATGTGCCCCATGGTGTATGTGTAGACCTTATATCTTCTTTTCAGGTTGAGCATGAGTTTCATGGTGGATAGGGCTGAGGCCTAGTGTTGAAAGAATGAGCGGAGCTGCTCTAGTGGTTCTACTAATCGGGCTGATGCAGTTCGACAGTGCCTGGAGATCATGTATGTGGGTTGGCTCGGAGTTTTTAGTTGAGAACAGTAACTTTGTTTTCATATTGTTTTGTACTTGTATTTATATGGTTGGCCTAGTGGGTGACTAGTGTTTTATTTTGTTGTATAGCATTTCGGGCCTTTACAGCATTTTACTATTACAACTTGTTCTATTTCATTTTCTTTATTGCTTCTGCACTCTGTTTACTTTCCACTATGATTAATACTTGGTTATTTCCTCTATTTTCTTACTCTGGTATGATGGAATAGTCTCCCCACTATCACACCCTATTCCCTCTCTAATAGTTGGCAGCCTCTGGCGTACGACGTTGCACGCTTGAGGCCTTGTGGTGACCTGACTTAGAGCACCAGTTTAGTGGCTTCCGGGTCAGGTCATTAAAAAGTGGTATCAAATGAGTTTTCTTTCCTGGTCTTTACTATTTTCGATATGGTAGACAATAATATTAGGAATGTGTAGGAACATGTGATGGATATCAGACTAGTGTGTGGAGAACACTTTTTCTGGTAAGAAGTCCCGGTTGCCATGGTTTGGGATTGTTGTTCTAATTTTATGATATTACAGTTTTATATGATTTTCTCCTTGAGAAATGCACATGTTGTGTGGTTTTTGATTTACTATAGATCTCTAGATATGGTCCATTGTTAAGATTCCAGGGATAGATTTTTACTCTTGGCTGGAAAATGCAAGAGGCGTCTCAGGCATCATACTAGGCACTTAGGATTCACAGCATATAGGCCAGCTAGTGTATGTTTTTGCTAATTACTGAGAACTTTGGGCCAGTATACAGATACATTTTACACTGATGGAAGGTTATGTGGATCTATGTTGATGTGTTGGTGTGAGTATGATTACTCAGTCCTCATACACAGGTGTACAGTGACCCTTGTTGGTCAATGTGGCATATGATGTCTTTCTGTTTAACACTTAATGGGTGTTGTTTCTTAGGCCTATGGTTATATAGTTGAATCACTGAGTACGATGAGGATAGATACCATGGAATTTATTGTGAACTAGACCTCCTTGTGGTATTCCGGTATATGGATACCGGATGAGTTTCATTTCAGTTTCTCTTTTTCTTGGGTTGTGAACTCCAGAGAGTAGTTCCTTCTAAGGATGCTCGGAGAGGATTAGGGACCTTGTATGTTGGTTATGGGTTTGACTTCCTTTGGTCATTGTGATCATTACCATCTTCTAAGATGTTTGGGATCTTTTGGGCTAGGTTGTAAGGTATTGTGACCTAGTTGTGAGACTTCATTTGTTGGACTATATATAAGACCTAAAGACCCCAGGTTTTGACTGGAACCTTGGTAGGTCGATGTCTCTTCTGTTCTAGGGCAACCTGAGAGTGAATGGTTGGTCAATATTTTCTAATGCCTTTTTACGGTGTCTGTCTTTTGCAACTAGTTTCGACAAGCAGGCATGTTCGGGTTCCTAGCCTAGTCGACCAGTGTTTCAAATGTTGCTATTGCAGGTGGCATCGTTTGAATATAGATCGGTGAGTGGACGGGTGCGAGCCGAGAACTGATGTTTTAAGACCTTATGTGAACTCAGATCCTAGAAGTTGTGTTGAAATGTCCTTATGTTGTATAGGTGAAATTGTGAAATTTCAGGTTACCGTGAAATGGTTGACCCATGCTTAAATTCTTGTCAGGTTTGGAATGATGTTATCATGGCTCGGGGGGAGCTGGACACGCCTTCGGTGAAATTGTAGTGTACTCCTGTAAGAGATGATCATGAGATATCATGATTCGACTTGAGTATGCTGAGAGAGCTTCAACCCTACATCGAGCTCCTTTTTCTTTCTTAGTGTTCATCCGTGTTGCAGATGGAACCTGTTTTGGTTTTTCTCTCGAAATAGTGAAAGAAAATCCATATGGTGGGGAGCTTACCATTGTCCTTTTGAGGGTGGTTTTCCTTGTTTATGGAAAACTAATTTGTTTTCAAGTGGGATTTTGGGCTCAGATTTTATTTCATGACGACGACAAGGGTATTCCTATAGTGTGGAGTACCAGTTTGGTCGTAGTTGGAAATCTTCTATGTAGAAGATGGTGGTTGATGCTATAATGTTGTTCATTAGACGGTCTAGATAGCTTGGTTGTGCAAATTCTTGGTTTAGGATCATTGTTTCTGGTTCTTTCGACGGGCTTCTCATGGATGAGGAGGTTTATGGTGGGGAGTTTGTAAGAACCCGTGTTTTTCCAGACTGTAGTGTTTTTCAAAAATTTGAATTTTTTGTGTTGGATGCTCGTGACGGGGGAGATGGTTACTTTCCCCTACCATCTGATCTCTGGTAATTTTTATGACAACTCCTTTGATCTTAGAATATGGATTTTACCCTAGAATAGGAGTTTGGGGGAAATATGAGATGTTTGAATTTTAGCGGAATATTTAATATTTAATATTATTAAATAAAATATTGAATTATTTACAAAGGTTCGTTAGGAAATAACTTATAAAAAGAATTTTAGATTGAGATTCTTTCTATTCTGTTGATTCTGGAATGGGTAGTTTATCCTAGGGAATGTATAAACTCATGTCAGGCGTCGTGGCCGGCCCAGGCCCCTTTTTTCTTCTTTTTCTTTTCTTCTTTCATTTTCTTTTCTTCTCTCTACCTTCCTCCTCCCTGCACACACACCACGTGTGCTCCTCCTTGGATTTTTATTTTAGGGGGATTTTGATATTTAGAAATAGAGAGAGTAGGGAGGAAAAATGAGTATCGATTTGAAGCTCTCAACGCGCTGAGTCGGCGTGCGGCAACCGGGAGCCGTGAAATCAACTGATGCTTTGGCGGTTTCTACCCGAAGGTAGTACTGTTTATGTTTTCACCATAGATACCCTTTAAAAATGTTTTTAAGTATTTAACGTTTTAAATTGCTTGATTGTTTCCTCTTAAGGTCGGATCTATTGTTTCGGGGTCGAAAATGGGCAATTCAGGCGTTTTGAGGGATTTCTCGTCAGAAATCCCAGAATACATGGCATTTGTTCTAGGGGTACATTATGTGTGTTCTTCCCATTCAGGGAACACACTATTTTCATAAGTAAACTCCATGTACTTTGAGTACACTCTGTGTAGTGGGTGTCCCTGTGGCTGGCCATGGGGAATAGAACACGAAATAGTTGTTTTTTTGGAGTACACGCCATGTACAATAAAGTATATGCCATGTAGTGGTACATGGGAATGTGTTCGGGTGAAAACGCACAAGGTGTAACTTTTTTTTAATATTACACACTATGTACATTAAATTACACTCAGTGTACTATTTCACAGGTAGACCCTGTGGGTCTGGCCATGTGTTCTAGCCATGCACTACTTCAACATAGTAATTTGGGGATATCTAGGGCCCTGGGAGTCAGAATTGGTTGTGTGAGTAGTCGATTCTAAGTGTTTTTCCACGTAGATTGAGATTGTTGAATCCTTTTGACATTTAGAGGTCATATGAATGGGGTTTAGGGGGATGGGGTTTCTATCCAAATGGAGGGGTTCTTCCTCAAGTTATCAGGTTCAGTTGACACCTAAGAGTAAGACTTTCCATGGATGATAGGTTGGGTCACTACCAAAAAAATAGTTTTTATCGACGCCATCCTTTGTCAGTGCTAACAAAAAAGCACTGATAAAGGGACCCCCCCTTTTGTAGTTCTTTTTTGAGTATTGCTGATAAAGTGGGGGCCTTTATCATCGCTTTTTTTAAAAGCGCTGATAAAGGGTCAACTTCAAATAAAATTAAAAATAATATATTAATATATTAATATATAAATATAGTTATATTGATATAAATATAATATTTAATTTTTAAATATATTTTAGATAAGTATAAATATACATTTACTCTTAATATACTTAATATATAAGATATTTAGCGAAAATGAATTATAAAAAAATTCTAAAAATATTTTTAATTAATAATGTGCTAATTATTATCAATTAAAAATCATTTAGTAAAAATCTGAAGACACATAAAATCAAAACAATTAATAAAAGATCTAAAATAAGTTGAAAATGTAACTTAAACTTCAAACGGCCATAACTTTTGATCCGATTTTCCGTTTGAGCTCTACAGTATATCAAATTGAAGCCTACGATAAGCTATATGCGCTAGTGACAAAGGAAAAGCCTCTTTCACATATTTAGTGCCCAAAAAAGTCCCAAAAGGCCTCCTAAACTGAGTTTTTAGTAGTGGTACCCCGATTTTTTAACATTTTGCGGATTTTCAGCCGTGTTTAAGGGGGTATTATTGGATTTTTTTGGTAGGTACTGAATTTATTCCAAGTTATTACATTCATATTGATATTATGCCTTTGAAATTTTATCATTTTTTATAATGCACTGCTATTTATAATCAAATATATAACAATATATACATATTTTATATATATTCACACATAAAAATTTAATTATAAATATAAATAATAAAATATATTTACATATAAAATATATTATCTTTATCTAAATAATAACTAATATCCATTTTATTTAAAATAAAAATTTATGAATATTTATATACCTATATATTAATCTAACTATATATGTACCTATATAATGTGTGTGTGTGTATCTGTGTGTGTCTTTGTATTAACAAATTGATATATATATATATATAATTATACTTATAGAAACACACACACCCACATATGTGTATATATATATCTCTATGTGTGTGTGTGTTGTGTATATGTATTTATTTACACACACACAAAACAAAACATATTTTATAATTGTATTAAAAACTAATCTTATAAATATATATTAACATACGAATAAATATATGGATTAAAAAATATAACTAAATATATATAAATAAATAGATATAACTTAATATTAGTATACAGATAAATATATAAATATATACATATATGAATATAACTAACTATATATTTATTAATATATAAATAAATATATAAATATATAAATATAACTATATATGTATATATATATATATTAATACAACTATATAAATTTATATTAATATAGGAATAAATATAACTATATATATATATATCACTAGTTGGAGAAAAAATCAATTTGGGGGAGTGGTAAAGACTTAGCGCGCATGGGGGGAGGTCTTGCGTTCGAAACCTGGTGGAGGTAGGCCTAGGCGCACGCATGGGTGAATTTTGGGAGGTTGATAGCACTGTTAAAGGGTCCAAAGCACTGATAAAAGGTGGGGCATCGTGGATGGGGCTTATAGTGGTGGGATATTTTGGGGGGTGGAGCAAGAGCTGTTAAAAGCCCCCTCCTATTTACATATTTTTTTTTAGTTTTTTTTTAGTTTTTTTTACTTTTTTTGATTTTTTTTAATTTTTTTAACTTCTATCAGCACTTTCAAAAAAGCACTGATACAAGTGGTCTTTTATCAGCACTAATAAGAAAGCGCTGATAAAGGACCCTTTTATCCGTGCTTTTTTAGTGCTGATAAAGTGGACCCCCCACCCTTATCTTTTCGGGCTTTAACAGCGCTTTTATAGTGTTGTTAAAGGCCTTTTTTAGCACTGATAAATGGAGTATTTGTAGTAGTGGGTGTTTGGTCCAACTTTGTTGTGACCTTTAGTAGGATATGAGCTGTGATATATCTCCCATAACCTATGCTTAGAGGACATTATCCTTGTGAGACGTTCCCTTCTAGCCTATGAGGCTTTGAGATCGGTCACTTCCAAGGATCCCCTGAGGGATGCCTTTACTTGTGTACTAATGTAGGGAGTCCCTTGTAGGATACCCCTCCAGTTTTTCCTTTCATAGGACCCATCTTATTGAATTATTATGTCGTCCTTCCTTTTAGGATCATGTGTAAAATTCCTCTCTTGCTCTTTGATAAGGATCCCATGTAGGATGCCTCCACTCTTGTTTACTAGGAGAATCCCGAGTATGATGCCTCCACAGTGTTTGACTTGAGGTAACCAGTGGGTGCTTTTTGTTTGACTGACCCTGAGTTGTTACATTTTGTTTTGGTAGATATGGTGATTGGGTGCCACCTAGAACCCATTCCAAACTTGTAATCCCTTTAGGAAATGGATGTATTGTTAGGTTGGGCATTTGGACCACCCTCACTGTTTGTTTATATCTAACTTAGTTTGAAGATGTTGTAGTGTTTACCTGAGGTGCTTCCCAGTTGGTGGCTACTGAGCCCGATGCGATGCATCTTTCTTGTTTGTCAGGATACCTATTATTCCTTGTGTGCCTTAGTAGAGGTGGTTAGATTGTAAACAGTGTATTTTACATAGCTATGGATATGTTTTCCCTTGTTGCTTCATTTTGACCATTTGGTCCAGCTTTTCCTGTTACACTTCCTTGTTTTCATGCCTAGTATTGTTAGGATGTAGTGTTTGTATTTAGGATTTGTTGTTATTCTGTAGACTATTATCCATGTATTTTTTGAGGATTACTTTGGCTGACAAAATTTTCCAGGATTTTTGACTTACAGAGGGCCGTAAGAAGCTGGTGTAGTAGACCATAGGGAGAATAGATGTAAGGGATTATCTAGATTGTCTTTTATAATATTATGATGCGAGACTATAAGGGGGAATTGACATTGAGTGCTTCCTTAGAGTGTTTGTATTTCCTCGACGCGGGACATTGGGGGAATGAGACGTTTAGTGCTTTTATAGAGCACCTTTAGTTCCGATACAATACTTTAGGGGGAATTGACAGTGAGTGCTTCCCAAGAAAGTCTATGCTTAAGCTGAACAAAAGGTGTCAGACATAGTGTACTTCATATAGGGTTGATTGTGATTCTAGGTAAAACCAGAGGGGATTGGCTTTGAGTACTTCCCATAGGGTTACCTGTTGTGTCATCTTATTTCTTGTGTTTGATTGGTTGAACCAGAGGGGATAGGTTGTGAGTACTTCCCAGAGGGTTACATGTATTTGTTTATCTTGTTCAGAGACATAATTCTGGTGTTGTCTGAAGAAGGTACATGTTTATGGGATTACAGACCCATAGATCGACTTAATGATACATGGATTGAGTGGAATGACATCTAGCTCAAACCCCTTGCACAGGATGTCCAGGTAATCGGGCTTATGGTCCCACAGATTGACTGCTGATGTTGTTCTTGTTATTTGAATAACTTAATCATGAATATTCATATATATGTATATGTGTATAAATATGGGACTATAAATTTGTATGTATATAGATATGGACATCCATGGTGGAACATTCCCAGTTGATAGGGTTTACATACCCTTGGTTCGACTATGGTTGCACGTTTGGTTTAATTACTTTGTTCTGTTCCAGCTAGGATGAGCATGTTGCTATGGCATACACATAGCAGCACTGTTATAGGTTGCTTGTTGGGGTGCCCTACTGAGATTATTTCTCACCCTTTCACATGCACCTTGGTGTATATGTAGACCTTATTTATGCTTTTCAGGTTGATCATGTGTTGCATGGTGGATTGGGCTGGGGCCCAAAGTTACAAGATCGAGTGGATATGCTCGAGTGGTTCTACTGATCGGGATGATGCTTTTTGATTGTTTCTGGAGATTGGGTATGTGGGTTGGATCGTAGTTAGTAATTTATCCATGCACTTTTATTTTCAGAATCTTTTGTACTTGTATTTGTATGGTTGGCCTGGTGGTTTACTATTGTTTTATTGTATTGCATAGTTTTTCTGTCTTTTACAACATTCTACTATTACAACATGTTCTATTTCAGTTGTTTGTTTCTTCCACGCTCTCTTTACATTCTTCTGTGTATGATACTTAGTTATTTTTGTTGTTTTCTTACACTGGTATAAGTGTATAGTCTCCCCACTATCACACCCTAGGCCCTCGCTGCTAGTCGGCTGCCTCTGTTGTACAGGGAGGCGCGCTTGAGTCCTTGTGGTGAACCGGCTCAGAGCACCATTTTAGTGTCTTCTAGGTGGTCTTGTTACACATGTCAAATGGATGCACGATGCATCTATTATGACTCATAAAGCATGTTTCATGTTTGAAATGACATTTTAGTAAAAAAACCAACTAGCATACCGAATACCAAGAAAACATTTTCATATTGTTTATATAATATATGAAAATGATCTATAATTCTTTTTTGACAAGAAGGAATCATCCACACCACAATATGATGCACGATGTTCGTAGTATAACATAGAGTATCTCCTTTTATTAAAAATTTTCATCAATTTAATTTAAAAAAAATTAACATAATGAAAACTGATCAAACAGATTTGTATTTTTTTTAGATTTTATGAAAATGATCCATGGGTCATTTTTGATGTGTAGAAGTTAACTATACCATAATAAGATTCATGATGTGACTTGTATGACTCTAAGTGTGTCTTTTTATTAAAAATGGACATTAATTCAAGTAAAAAAGAACATGTGACATACAGAAAACCTAGAAAACACATCCATATCATTTTGATACTTTAGCGAAAATATCCATGAGTCATTTGTAATATGTAGAAATCAATAACACCTTAATCCATTGCATGGTGTGAGCATTATGACTAAAAGTGTCTATTATCTTTTTAAAATTGAAATTTTAGTTCGGAACATTTCACTCATTGAAAACCAATAAAACATGCCCCAATTAACTTGATAATTTATAAAAATGATTCATAAGACATTTCTGATGTATATGCAGCATGCTCATGTTAATAAGATTCAACATGTGACAAGTTTGACTCATAATTCAAGTTTTCTGTTTGAAATGGAATTTTTGTAAAGAAAACACAATTGGCATACTAAAACCCAAGAAAACATATTAATATTGTTGTGATACTTTTGGAAAACAATCTATAAGTCATTTTTAACGTTTAGGAATTATCCTGACCCCAATATGTGCATGATGTGGCCAGTATAACTCAAAGTGTCCCTTTTTATTTGAAATTGACATTATTTTAAGTAAAAACAACAAGTGACATACTGAAAACCATGAAAACACATTAGGATTGTTTTCATATTTTAGGAAAACAATCTATAATAAATGTTTTACATGTAGGAATCATTTAAACCTCAATACAAATCACGGTGTGGCCTGTATATCTCAAATTGTATCTTTTTATCTAAAATTGACATTAATTTAAGTAAAAACAACAAATGACATACTAAAAACTATGTAAATTAATTTAGATTATTTTAAAACTTTATAAAAATGATCCATGAGTCATTTTTGATGTGTATTAATCAATTGAACCTCAATAAGACACACAATGTGGCTGGTATCACTCAAAGTGCCTATTTTTATTTCAAATTGACATTATTTTAAGTAAAAACAATAATTAAAGTACTAAAAAACAATAAAACTCATTAAGATAGTTTTTATACTTTAGTAAAATGATCCATGATTCATTTCTTACAAGTAAGAATCAACCACACCAAAATATTATGCATGGTGTTACCGATATGACAAAAATTATCTGTTAGCGGTTTAAAATTTACTCTTTAGTTCAAAATGTGTCACTCATTGAAAACCAAGAAAAAACACACCGATTGTCTTGATAATTTAAGAAAGTGACTTATCAGTCATTTTTTGATGTTTATGAAGTATTAAAATTTCAAACAGACACATAATGTGCTTGGTATGACTCATAATGCATGATTTCAGTTTTAAATGACATTAGAAAAAAAGGAAGAACTAACATAATGAAAATTGAGAAAACATAATCTGATTATTTTGATACTCTAGGTAAATGATATATAGGCCATTTATAATATGTAAGAATCATCATAACCTTAATAAGATGCACAATTTGGCTGGTATAACTCAAAATGTGTCATTATTTAAATTTGACAATAATTTTAGTAAAATAAAAGGTGACATACTCAAAACTAGGAAAACATATTTCAATTGTTTTTCTATTTTAGGAAAATTATCCTTAACTTATTTTTGATGTGTTGGAATCAACCCCACCTTAATAAGATGCACATTATAACTGGTATAACTCCAAATGTGTTTTCTATTAAATATTGGCATTTTATTAATGTATTCTCTCATATTAATGTTTCATTTATTTCATTATAGGACTACTAACATAATATTTTTTTCTTATATAGGTGGAATATTTTTCTCAGGTTGAGATTATTTTTTAGAAACAAATACCAAGGGAATACACTTTGAGAGGATATCACGAGTATCAAAAGATGAAACATTTTTGTTTTTCAATTTTTGTGGGATAATTATATATGTAATTATAAAAAACATTATTTGAAATGTATATAGAAGTGTTTTTTTGTATATACCATGGGTGGAAATTTTTTTATTCTAAGAGTCACATAAAATGAATATAGTAGTGTTTTATATTATTTGTTCTTGTAGGTTTTTAATGGGTGTACTATTATATTAACAACACATTATAGCTAGTAAGGCCTTTATCAATGCTATTTCAAGCACTGATAAAGGGGACCCACCCTTTATCTGTGATTTTTCAGTGCTGTTAAAATCCATTTTTCACGTTTTTAGAGGGAATATCTCTTATAGTGGTTCTTACACTAGGTGTACCTTCTCTCAATGAATCCTAAGTACAGAAGACTATTTTCATCCATGGAGCCTTCAAATTCCTGCATGGTTTAGCCATAATAATCCATGCCTCCATTTTTCTCTAATGGATCTGTTATCATGTTGAAATCTCTAGCCACATACAAAGCATTGTTCTCAGGGATGAAATTGGATAAATATATCCACCATAATGATCTTACAACAACATAGAACTTTTCATAAAAGAATGTAAAGAAGACCATAAAACCCCCCGATGTTACATTAGTAGAAAGGTGCTGATTAGAGGACTCTAAATGTTCCATCAAGATGTTATGGTTCCAAAAAATTGTGATATATAAGCTGCATGTAGGATCATGCATAAACATTAAGAATCCCATGTAATTTTCCAACACTACCATTTGATCCATTATAATAATTGGTTCCTGGATTACCAAAATATAAATTTACAGACATGATGATTCACTAAAAATGTACATGCTCTTTACTCAAGCACCCAACCCTCCCGCACTCCAAATCACCATGTTAAACATTAAACACTGATAGTAGAGGCTTTATAGATATATGAGAAATAATTTTTCACACCTGTAGTAGAATAAAGGGCTACTTTTTCTTTACCCAGGGTAATACAACCACTAATATGGGGAGTAGATCAAGATTTGGATATATCCACATCCTTGTACCCTATATCAACAAAGCTGGTAGAATTATTTATTGGATCGTTAGGATTCTCCAATATGTCTGGGGGAGCTTCCGGGAAAGAAGATAAACCTTTTGAGACCTCCCTATCTTCAATAGGGGTGACGAAGACACCCTTAAATAAGAATAAATGAAATTATTACCCATTAAATTTGTTGAGAAAAAAAGGTATAAAGTACCATTGCCAACAAGAGGACAGAGAGAAGATCTGGGAAAAGGGAGACGACATAGGCTCATCTCTAATATCAGACATTTCAAAATCTTTAGAGAAGCCAGTTGAAATTTAGTCATCACCACATGATGTGGGACCAGGGAAAGGGTGTTAATGTTGAAAACAATAGACCACATGGATAGACAATAGGTCGATGCTTGGGGATTAGTACCTAGAAAAAAATTGAATTCGAAATCTCATGCATGTTTTATCTGGGGTCTATTAAAGGAATTTCTAGAAGTGATCTCACCATAACATCTCTTGAGCTGACACTATGTCCCTAATAGTATCTATGATAGAACAACCATGGGACAAGTTCATAATTAAATTTATGGAAGGGATTCTCATGTTTTAGTGTCTATAGAAATACAATGAACTCTTCTACTAGATACACTAGACCCAAAAGAAATGATAATCTTGATAGAAGACCATTTACCACCACGAAAATATTTTTCCCACCTTTATGCAAACCATTGACGACAGTTGTTCCTTAAAACCCAATTCCAAGAATATATGAGGAGTTGAATCCATATAAAAGCATTGGGACTCATCATCTGCATAAATAAACATACAATTTAATTCCCAATTGTCTTCAACATGGAAGATTTGTGAAATGGGAGCAAAAACACAAGAAGTATTATATAGACAACAACAGGACTCGACAATCGACCAAAATACATGTTTCATGTACATACAGAGAGAGTGAATCTCTAGGAACCACAACACCGGGCTTCCTGTACCACACTTTATAAATGTCTTATATAGAGAATATATGTATGAAAAAGGAAGATATTTATAGGTAATAAATAATAGCCTAATTACGGATCCCCCAGAAAACAAAAAAAGAAAATAGGAAATAGGAGGTTTGTCTCACATTAACATTGTCACAAAGGATAAGTCATGAAATGTCACAACCTCCCTTAACTTTTCCACCAAGAAATCAACCATGAAACACCCACCCACTTTATCCATTCATCTATGAGAATAAAAAATAAAAGGGATGCTAGGATGTCCTGGACTACCCAGATCCGGTGAACCTTCAAGGTCTTCTTTAAACTAAATAAGACCTCTAGAGCCATTTAAAGCTGATGCACACCTAACAGCGATTAAAAATTATGCCTGAGTAGTTGGGAAGCACTGGGAATAGAAGAATACTATTAAGAGTCCAATATCATGGAGGAGATGGAAGCCAGGTAAGGGAGCTGGGAAGCTGGCATATATGGTGCTTTATTTTTTATAGGATCCATCACCGAGGAACATAAATAAATAGATGATTGAAATTGAAAATGGGTTGTGTTTATAAAGTGAAGCATTGAATATTAATCAAAAATGTTTTGATGATATTTCTAAATAAGGTGGTTTTTTGTTATGTGATAACTTGAAATATAATGGATTTAATTTAGAAATAGTTATGAAAAGTTGTTATCTCTAAAATTGAAATGTTTAATAAATCTTAATGTGACTGATGATAAATTTATGTGGTAGTTGTATGGAATTTTGAAATGGAATGTTGTCGTGGTTATGTGGTAATGGTGGGATTGTAATATGTTTTGGAAAGAGGTGGAAGTACATAGTTAATAATGTGGGGTGGTGATTATAAATATGGTTTTTATTCTAGAGATTTTATAGAAGTTAGTGGACACTTAAGATGGGATTATGTGTTATCTATTATACTTGTTATATTTTTTATTATTTCATATGAATCACCCTATAAATTGAGTAATGAAACCAATTACCATGTGATGTTTTGGGTTTTGGGTGTTTTCCTCAACATATATGAGGTATGAAATGTGAATGGATAACTAATCCCCCTTTTATTGTATCTCTTTTGAACATATTGTAGGCTCTAGTGGCCTAATTTTGTGATGTGGGACGATGAGGTGATTTCATTGATATGTGCTTTATAAATGTTAATTACCTTCATGATGCATCCCAATCACATCATGGATTGTGGATATGGTATGTGGTTATAGTTTATGGTATGTATTTTTGATTTTTAACAATGGAATTTTGTTATATAGATATGGTATAAGGTTGTTGTTTTTTGATATGGAAGGGATAATAGTAACATGATATAAGTCTTTGAGGCGTAAGGAAAGTATTTCAGTGGGGAAGTTGGTGTATAATTACATTATCAATAAATTATCTTGATGATTATTTTACTATCCTTGTATTACCATTTAGTGAGTGGTCCTTGGTGAGGTTAGGTGAAGACGACCTAATAAGTTATTTTTATGGTTTATTCACCATGGAGTTGGTGTGATTATTCCATGTATTCATGAGATAATCTGGTTAGTAACCTACTAGTTATACCTATATATTTATCCCTACTTTATATATCATTATTAAAGTTTATAGTATAGAATTAGTGGCCAAGATGGATTGCACTAGTTTGTAGTGTAACATTCATTTAGAGTTATAGAAATTTCATTAAGTGTTATTATTTTTGGTATTTATATTGGAGATGTCATCTTTTGATCCTGTATTTCATTTCATTCGTTGTTGTAATATTGAGTTTTTTAGATTTATATTATGGATTTTATTTGTGGTTTCATCTTTTACACCTATTATTTACTCGGGTAATGTTTACCAAATGTGTGTTTTATACCCTCGGTGTTGGTCACCAAATCATGGCCTCCTAGAGATAGGCTTCTAGGGTAACACTCATCATTACTACTAATCTATGTGTTTTAGAGGGGAAGAGTCATGTTAGAGTGGTATAATAGCTTTGGTTAAGTGTTATAATGGAGTTTGAAGTTATGAACTAGTATGTAATTTAATGATTTAGTTGGTAAATAGTATCAATCAAACATAGTATGTGATGTGTTTATGGGATATATCTAAGACATAGATGTGTTGTACACCTATGATTTTAAATAATTGCCTTATGATTACTGAACATACAAAAGTAAGGTTATAATGATTGTAGGGTATAGACTTAGGTAATTCAAATTCATTATACTCATAAATTCATGTTTATAATTTGGGGTGACTCTATTAAATTTGAATGAGGAAATTTTATTTCAATATATTGAATGAGATATATGCTTTGGGATTGAGATTTCATTTCATCCTTATAGAAAAATTTAGGTATTTGGGTTTTTTATAGGGTTTTTAAGATTTCATACATAATGTTTTATTGATATTTCTTTTAGTTTTATTAATATAATTCTAATGTGTTTTTAATACTAAAATCTTAATAGAAATTGTAATTAAATTAAATTAAATATAAATATTGTTTCCAATTATTTTTAAAATATTATCGTTTAATAAAATACTTATGATTTCTTGGAAAAAAGTTAATATGTTGTTCTACCCTATGTTTTGTAATGGTTATTATCTACATTTATTTGATCTTCCATTAAATTTTTTATGTTAATATGTTTATGTTCCTAATTTTCATAAGTTTATATCAGGATTATATATATTTTAAAGTAAAATAAATTTTTCTGTAAAATTTTAAAACATAGAATCAATTTCTTTCTGTAAAGGTATTTGGATGAAATTAAATAAAAAACATTAAAATTATTGAATCTGACCTGATGACTATACATACATTTCTTGATTGTGTGATTTTTTTATCTTGATGCATTATTAATTTTTAATGATATATTCGTTACTTATAAAATCTAGAAAAATTGATAGAATGAAATGTTTCAACATTATATTTTGATATCTTTAAGATATTTTCATTCCATATATTAAGATGACTTTTTTATTTGAATGCTAATTGCATGATAAATATGATTAAATACTGAGCATTATAAAATATTGATTTATTATTTTCCAGCATAAATTAAAAAAAAGTTTGATATAGGGAATTTTTCTTATCATTCCCTGACATGTGAGTTTTTAATGAGAAAATTTCAATATGATATGTTTTTCATCACGATTAATATGTTTTATAATTCTTGGGACTGTTAAGTAACATATAATGACCCAACCCGCTTGGGCCTACCTGGTCAACTGAAGGTTGAGCAATCACAACCCCAAGCTCACCACCAATATTCCAAGGGTTGGAAATAAGAACTGAGAAAGAATAATATAAAATGGGAGGCCTTATCCTAAAATGCATGTACACACACTCCCAACCATCTCCATGTAATAGTACTGAGAAATAATAAAAAGACTGTAACAACAAGGGTAAAACCATGAATTCAATAACATATAGGGATTTCATTAAAGTAAAATAGATTAAAACTAAAATATAAAGGGTAAAAATACATTCCCGTATATAAAATAAGTATCAGTCTAACAATAATTGGAAAAAGGACAAATGAGAGAGCTCAACTGCTGATGTCTAAGTCCCAACCACCATACATGGTCTATATAACCATGAATCACTATGATCCACTTATTTCACCACTGAACTATGAATCATATATATAAGACAAAACACATATGGGAAGATACAATATAGGGGTGAGTATATATATACTTTGTAGGATTCCCCAAAATCTATAAAGGGATCAATATAAAGATACAATATAGGTAATATCAACCCCAAACCAGAGGGAAATAAAACCCATCATAGACATGTACTAAAAAATACACCTAAAAGAGAAACAATTAGTATCTTAATCTCCACATCCTATCCTAGGACTATGATAATTCTTGAAACACCAATGATTAATCATCCATGCCCAACATCTTGTGTGTCTGTCTGAGAAATCCCTGTTGAGGACTTGCACCTCAACACTACTCCACAACCTAAGGGGGAACAATATCCAGTAGGGGAACCAGTCCTTAGTATTATTAGGGTAAAAATATATAGATAGAGAACCCATTCCATTTTGTGACAGGGGATTCCACTCAGTGAATGGAGGACTCACACCCTAGTGCATCAGGGGGTACCACTCGATAGGTATAGGAACCATACCTTGGTCTGTCAAGAAACATCTACTCAGTGAATAGAGGACCCAAACTCTATATATTTATGGGGATGTCACATGGTAAGTAGTGGACCTACAACCTGATTCATAAAAGGGTTACACTAAATAAATAGAGAGGAATATGGGGGACCCATACCATGGTACGATAGGGGGTTTCAACCCCATAATCTCTGAGATGATCTATCCCGATTACCTCTATCATCCGGTCATATTCTGAAGAATTATTACATTCTTAAAACCTAATGTAATATATTGAAAGTTACTATTAGGTCTAACATTATGTTGTACATGAATAAATTATTATTATTATAGGATAATCATGGACTAGAATTCAAGTTTATAAGAAGGAAAGATGCACGGTGGAAGTTCTCAGAAAAATTATGCACCATGTACTTAGGGTCACACAGCATGTAACCTCACCTTTCCTCTTGGATGTGCCCTAACATTCACACCACTTGTCCAGCCACGTAGTACTATAGGACATCTAAGGGAACTACATGGTGTGTCTCATACACGTGGGGCATAATCATGTGCTCATGGTCATTCATGTGTACTTTGAGTTGTGCGTGTGTACCAAGACATATACCTGGTTGTGCCCTAGCACAAGACCATGTTCATGTACTTAGGGAGTATATAGTGTGACTTTCCATATGGGACTATAGGCATGTGAATCTAGAACATGGAATGGCTACCCCTAGTGGGGTCACACAATTTGTGGGCCAATCAACAGTTGGTGCAATTCTTATCCTCCATGTATCCATATTCGACATAGCTGGGGGACTACATGGCATGTGTTCCTAGACTAAATTTTGTTTAATAATGATTTTTCTAAAACCTAGGGAAGTATTAACGTGTCCTTATCAAACCACCCTCACTACTTTTTCCAACTCCAAATGTGCTGGGGGTTCTATATCTGGGGTTTTCCATGCCTGATCAATCACCTGTGGCCAGATTATAACCACCCAAACCCCACAAAACTGCTTCTTATCACCACAAAAAATCCACCATTTCTGATCTGGATCCTAGATCAATGATGACCATACTCAAAACCTACAACTAATCTCGATATATTCAAAAATCACCAATCCATTCATCATTTATGATATTTCCTTGAATCTAGGGGTTTAACCTCTCTTGAACCCACCCCAGTAATGTCAAACCATAACCCAGTGGTCCAACAATGTAGAATATGATGAATAGAGGGGGAAAATAACATAAGAAAATTGGATCCATCATTATCTAATCATTCTTGAACAATTATCACAAATTCAGGGTATCTAAGGTGACATCATGTGCGAAAAGGAAATAATATTTGAAAAATATATCCAAATAATCGTGGGGCTCATGCAATGAACTAATATCACAGATCAAAAATGTTGATATTTTATTGATTCAGGAATTTCATTAATTTATTTTTTGTTTTTATGCTCAAAACACCCACATTTTTTGTTCTAATAATGTTTCTTTTAATTTAATTTTTGGAAAATGATATGCATTAGAATATTTATTTTGGAAGCATGCACAAGTCATTAATCCATGGGAAAATAATTATTTAATGTATTCTGGAATCACTATTCATATACCATGTGTTTTTAAGAATAACATATGGTTTGGGAACCCTACATTGGGAATGAAACATATAGATCATATTCCATACTCTTTTGGGAATTTTAATATCAAAAACCCAATATTTGGAAAAAATTCTATGTTTAAAGGAATAAATAATTTTTTAAACAACCATACATTGTCAACCTTGCTTTTGGATTTTGTCACTATGCAATGTAAATGTATGTTTGACTCACCAATGAAGGTTTTTTAAATTAAAGATATTATCTGCATTTTATGTAATTGTTGTTCCTGAATTAAATATTTTTTTAAAGTTATTTTATGACCGACTCAAAGTCTTATAATCCACATATTAAATCATTCTTATTTCTAATGGAAGTGATGACTCTATTGAATGATTTTGAATTAAAATATTTTTGATTTATTATGAGGTATTTTTGGAATCATGTAACCTCAATCTGTTTGAACGAAAATATAAATACTAATATGTTCGTCTTATAAAAATAAAACAATGCAATATAGTGATATATTCATTTAAAAGAAAAGTTGTATGCTTGTAATTAACAATGTTTCAATATCATTAGAGCTACACATTGGAGACATACATGTTTTCATCTAGTACATATTGTTTCTATTTATACTAATCTACCTTATTGTTAAATATTATTTAGTATGTTTGTAAAAGAGTATTTCATAGTTTTACTTTGGAGACATACATGTCTATTCAACTTTCTGGTCTTTTCTCTACTACTATTTAAAAAAATCCTATGAAATGTTGAAGAATTATCGTGGTTTTGTTGTGTGTTATTGTAGATCAAAATAATATTTCAATTTTTGTTGTAATTGTAGCTAAAACTCATGTTCTCAATCCAATCAAAATCTATTTATTTTTTTGATTTTTGGATGCATGGACTCAGTTATGGTGCTGAAAGAGTATAACGTTCTTAAAATAAGATATGTATTGATGGTTCCCTAAAAATACATAAGTCCTTTAAAACCCTTATTTCCAAGGTACCAACTGCATATACTCAGTTGTAGAAGTTCTCGATAAAAGAATTTACTAGTGAAAATCACCAAGCTTGTCAGAGAGAGTTGGTGTAGTGGACTAAGGGATCATTATGCCCGGAACCACTATACATTACTATATTCTTTTACTTTTTTATTTCCACTAATAACTCATGATTAATATATAATAAAGGAATTTATACATAACAAGATAATTTCGTTGAATCTATCAAAGGTTTTAAATGATCACAATCCACCCCCTCTTGTGTCTTCATCATAGTCATCTTGACCTATCCGACCTAACATGTGTTTTCCAAGGTATGGATCTGTTGTTATATTTTATTCCTAGAAATCCTAGAAATTTTTATTTCAATATGATACCAAAAAGATTTATAAAAGGTATATTTTGGATCAATTAATCCAAATTTAAATATTTATACAATGAAAAATATCAAAATGGATGATATTAGAGAAGATATGTTTATGATTCATGCTCCACACTTTAATGGGGATAATTATGGATGCTAGAAAGATCGCATGATTATTTATTTGAAAAATCATGGAATAAGAGTTAATTTACAAGTTATCATGACTTATGAAATTCTTAAAAATGATCTGAAAAAATGGAATGATGATCAAGAAAATGAATATGATCTTAATTCAAGAGAAATGAATGCTATTGTCTATTCTTTATGGTCAAATGATATTAATTAAGTTTATCAATATCCTACTATCTATAAAAATGAAGAAAACCAATGAATTTACCTATAAAGGAACTAGAAATATCAGAAAATTAAGGTACACTAATGGAATGTAAATGTTTGATACTTTTTGGGTGCATGAAGATGAAAATATCACCTGGAAGAAAGTGAGATTAAAAAAATGGTTAATAAAGTTGTTTCTTTGAGAGATCTAGTTATACAATCAGATAAAGATTTGAAATTACTTAGAGTATCACCCTATATGTGGAATTGAATATCTGTTTCTATATGAAAATATACACCAGTAAATAAATTATCAATGAAAGAAATAATTCGAACCCTTCAGATGTATAAAGGTGATATGTAGGCTAAAGATGAAGATGGTGTCAAATATGAAGAAGCATACCTCAAAACTACGTTGGATGAATAATATGATTCAATTCATCCATATAAAAATAAATATCTATCAAATATTTTTAAAATGATTGATAAACTATACATAAATTGAAATAAAGTAACTGAAGAGAATAGATGTTGTGAATGCAAAGAGAATGGTCACAAAAATTTTAAATATCATTTATTTAATTGTCAATGGAAATTTTTTAATAAAATAAAAGGAAATAATATTATGAAGTCCATTTGGATTGATTCATATGGTTCAAATGATATATCTTCTACAAGTTCTGAAGCTGAGCCTAAAAAACAAATAGTTTTCCCAATGGATCATACTGAGTAGGTACAATATTCTCACTCAAAACATGTAATTGTGATAAAATTTCTTATAATGAATTAAATAATTATTTATTTATTCTAAAATATAAATTTTAATCCTTAAAGAAATATCTTATAAAGCTTATAAAATATTATGATTCTATTTTATTTGATAATGTAATTTTTTCTAAAAACAATTACAGATTTAAAATCTAGTTCTTCCAAAAAATTCTTATGATCTGAATAAAATTAAAATTTTAATAATTATTACATGAAATTTGAACATTAAAAAAAGATTCCATTATGATTATAAAAGGATAAAAATATATTAATAAAATAATTTTTTAAACTAAAATTATTAAAGGAAACTTGAAATAGGTAGTAACGGTGAAATACTAAAATGATATAGTAATTATTTTGTTCTTGGAACAAATTGAAAAATCATGTAAACATTAAAATGTTTTTATTATGGTATTAATTGACATTATGAATCTAAATATTACTTAATAATACCTCATTTTTTTGGTATTAAAAATTTTTATTACTTGAAATATTTTTTCAACTATAATAATAGAATTTATACACAAAATAAAAATATTTGGTTACGTACAACTTTTTATGATAAAAATGTTAGACCCCAAAGTATATGGGCACTAAAAGGCGCATGAAATTGATTTTTTAAAGTAATACACAAATAAAATATATAATTAAATATATATGTGATTTTCTAATAATTAGATGGAAATTTTTATCTTGTCATAGGAGTGATCACCTCTAGAATCGTTTATTATAAAAAAAACTCCTTAGAAATTGAAATGATAATTCATAAAGTATTTTATTCTCATATATGTGTTTTATTAAATTAATTATTTTACATAATTATAGAGATATATTTTATGATAAGATTTTTAAATCATTATTTCCTCTTTAAAATAACCTCTTAAACAATACTCTATATAATTATACAACTTAATTTCTAAAATGTTCAAAACAGGTTCATAAAAAATAAATTCTTTTATAAAATATTTTAACTTATTATTGTATTTAAATTTAACAGTATTAAAATAATTTATGTAAAATTTCAACTTCAAATATAATTATTATGTCAAATTTATTATTATAATTTAACATTTATAATGATTATCCGGTATTTTTTGAGTCAAGAATAAGAAACTTTATCTGAAACATTTCATAACAAAACATATCATTTTCAATTAAAACCCAATAATGTTTTCTTGAAAAAAATCCTTAATTTCGTCTTCTTCATATTTGAAATATATTTTTATATTAATTATAAAACCATTCTGAGATTGATTAAGAAATCCTAGACTTCATGATTATAGAAAAGTATCTCAGAAGAGAATGAATGGTAATCCGTATTCCAATCTATGAAGAGAACAATTAGTTTTTTATGTTACAGATTTGTTTAAATAATATTATAAAATAAATTTGGAAGTTCATGGTTTTGAAGAACCATTTGTTTCATCACCTTAAAATATTAAATGTTAAATGTATTATGAAGAACTTTTATTTATGTTTAGTACATGGAATACAGAAATATTAAAGCTACTTTATGATATAAATATGTCTAGAAAATCATGTGAAGAGCTACAAAAAGTGTCAGTTTCAAAAAAAATGATACACTTCAATGAGATCATCATAATATGAATTAATGTTCAATTTTAGAAGAATAAATTTAATCATTTAAAGTAGAAATGTAATTTTAGGTGGGGTTACTCAGAAGGGATGTTATTACTAAGTTGGACCATGATAAGATGAAATAGTTTTTGGTTATTTTCTTCTTCTTTTGAATATAAAATATCATCACATGTTAAAATAAAAATATAACAACTATCCAGAGTTTATATGATTTAAGGGAAAAAACTTAAAGTTTAGGAAATTATTGCTAATAAATAAAATCCTTCTTAACTTACAGACTCTTCTTCATTTTTATAATTTATTTATTGTCAATGTTTGTTTTAATTGTGATTTTTAAATATGTGTTATAAATTGTTTCATAATATATTGTTAATTTTTATTAAAAATTTTAATTTCCCATGCTAAATTAGTCTATTACTTCAATTAAAAAAATTTCTCTTAATAAATTATATATGTTTCCCAATAATGATATATGTTAAAGTTATTCCTTTAATATTTATATTTATTTAATTATGGTATTTTTAGCGAAGTTCTTTTAAAATTTAGAAATTATTATTGTATGAATTAAATGATTTAATGAATTTATTAAAACAATTTATTGTCCATTTAATAATATTTTATAAATTCTATTGTCTTATTATTTATCCTTCTTTCATGAATTTAGGGGGATTTTATATCACTATTCTTTATTTAAGTCATTTTAATGTCAATAAAGGTGGAAACATTTTTGAGAATTGTAGGGTAGAAATTTATTTGGGGTATATTCTTTTTTAATAGTGAAAACTTTTTATAAAAATTTAAATAAAAATAAGAGAATTGTGAAAAAAAAATTAGAGTTAATTATATTAATTTTAATTTTAATATATATTTTTTGGGTTTTGTGACCATCAAAAAGTGGGAGATTGTTGAGAATATTTTGATTCAAAAATTTCTTTTATTTATTTTTGGTTTTTATTCTCAAAAACTCCAACATTTTTGTTACTAATAAAGTGCATTTTTGGTGAATTTTTAGAAAAATATATTCATTTGAATATTTATTTTGGAAGAATACACAGGTCATTAATCCATGGGAAAATATATTTTTATCGTATTCTAGATGTGTTTGAAGTTAATTTGGTAACACTATTTATATACCCTACATTTGAATGTGTAATGTATGGTTTGGTAACCCTATATTTGGAATGAAACATATTGTTCATATAGCCAACATTGTTGGAAAACTATGGATCAACAACCGTAATATTGTAAGAAACACTATGTTTAAAGGAAAAATGTATGGTTCATTAACCAAACTTTTGTAAAAAAACCATTCATTTTTATACCTACTTTTGCATAATATCACTATTCTAAGGAACCCTATATTTTACTAGTAAATGATTGAGTTTTGGATTAAAAATATTATATGTGTTTTCTACAATGGTCCTAGAAGAAGTAAATATCTTTTTAAAAGCTTTTTTTTTTGACAAATTCAAAGCCTCGTACTCACTAGATTTGATCATTTCTATTTCTATGAGAATTTATGAATCTCTTGAATTAATTTGAATTCAAATATTCATGCTTTATTACATAGTATTAATGGAATCATTTTACATAGAGTTGTTTGACCTACAATATAAATCTTAATATGTTCATCTTTTGATAATACATAAATAAAATATAGGGATATCTGTGTTGGACATGAAATCTGTGTACATGTAAATAAAAACTTATCTCCATATTCAAAACTACACTTTGGAGACATACATATTTATATATATTCAATAATTTTGGTGTCACTGCTACTATACCTTATTCTTAAATTTTCTTCTGTATGTTCGGTAAAGCATTCGTTTGAGTTACACTTTAGAAGCATACATGTTTATTCAATTGTCTGGTATTTTCTCTATTTCTATTTAAATAAAGACTGTGTAACATTGAAAAATTATCCTATTGTTTTTATAAATTATAGAAGTTGAAGCACATCTATTAGTTTCTACTTCAACTATTAGTAAAAACCTAGGTTCTCAATCAAATCAATCTCTATTGATTTATTGCAATTTTCGGATTCTCAGAATTATTCATGGTGGTGAAGGAGTATTTTCTTCTAATACTAAGATGTGGATATACGGTTCCCTATAAAATAACCATAAGACCTTGAAAATTTTTTATTATCAAGGTATAAAGTACCTATACTCAGTTTTATAAGTCCATCGTAAAAGGACTTACAAGTTAAAACCACCAAACTATTTGAGAAAGAGTTAGTATGGTGGAGTAGGGGATATTTATGCCCTAAACCACTATATAGTTTTTGTTAATTTCCATATTTTTTTCACTACTCACTCATCATTAAGATAGAAGTAAATAATCAATCAGTAATAAGATAATTACTTTGAATATATTAAAGGTTTTAGAGGATCAAAATTCACCCTCCTCTCACATCTTCATCATAGCCATTTCAAACCTATCTGACCTAACAAAAAAATATTATTATAAATCCATGATCAATATTTTCATCATAAATGAAGAAAAAACAATTGATGAGCCATAAGTTTATTTAGGGTTTATCATTATGGAAAAACACATTCACATATGATGAAGAAGACCCACTGCGTTATTTTCCTCTTGATCCACCATGATTTAATCTTAGGCCGTCCTCTAATTAGATTTGATAATGAAGATATCATAATCCACCTCTCAAAATATCTCAAGGTTATTTGGATTACCCCAGTGAAATTTCATAATGACATATTTATAGAGGTTTTTGTTTAGGTCATTTGAAATAAAATAAATAAATTATTTATTTATTTTAATTAAACATAATCACAAATGACTACCTTAACTAGATGGATGTTGCCACCGTCCTTAGGTTTCCCCTAGGGTAAAACCCATATTCTAGAATCAACTATGGTGTCATATTCTATATCGAATGTACCTAACAATGAGAAAAACAAAAAAAATGATGTGTTTGTGTACATTAAAATAAATTATGTATTTAATATATTAGTTATAGGGTCAAAAGGCACCTAAACAACATGATGAATTTGAGGATAAATATAGATATAATGATAGAAATATTCAAAGGAATAATCCAAAAAAATAGATTATTTACATTCTTACCTACTTTATGGATTTTTTTCCTCGAAAAGCACAAGATAAACAAAAATATGGGGGTACTAAGACAACATTCTACACATTTTTTCCTAGGAGTTATCAAGAATTATCTCATGGTACCCAAGAACCCAAAAAAATGTCTAGTCCATCCATGCAATATCCTCTCCTATCAATCCTTGATCTCCACTGAGTACTTCATGAAGGAGGATCCATCATCGATTTCTATCTCACCTCAATAAATAATGTGTGTCGGTCTATAAATGAATCCCCTCAGATGTGACACATGTAAGATGTCATTCACCCAGTCCAATTTTGGGATCTTTGATTGGTAGTAATAAACTATTCCAACCCTCCATAATATCATGAATGACTTACTGAACCATTGATATAGATTTCCTTCCTGAATAAACAAAAAAAATCATCATCCTATGGAGACTCTTAGGAAAACATTATCTCCCAACTCGAACTACAAGGACCTATGATATTGATTTGCATAAGATTTCTGTTTTCTCTAGGGTTTTTTTATATGCTTGTGAAGCACTTGAACCTTCTCTTTCATTGCCTATACCATCTTTGACTGAAGTAGAGATTCATTTCCAATATTAGTCTAGTATAAGGGTGACCTATAAGGTCTCTCGTAGAAGACTTCAAAAGATTCCATGTTGATAATATAGTGATATATTTTATTATAGTACAACTCTACTTAAAGAAACTTATCCTCCAAACTCTGGATAAATTCTAAAACATCAAGCTCATGGTATATCCTACAACACCTGAATAGTAAAATTGACCAACCCATTCTTATAGGGGTGGATAATTGTTATCATCATCAACTATATCTTGAATTCCTCCGACAAGACACTCTATAACCGTGATGTGAACCATGCATCATGGTCAGAGACAATCATAGAGGGTACCCTATGAAGTTAGATGATCTCCTTTATAGAAAACAACCATAAAATCTCAACTATTATCTTCTCCCTATTTTAAATAATGTGTACTGACATCATGATTCATTAAACAATCACACATAAATAATCAGGGCCTATATCTTTCCATGCATGAATCATTATAAAGTCTGGTGATATACTCTCCCAATTCCACTTGGGTATCTCAATAGGTTGTGCCAACCCACAAAAACCTAGTGATCAACCTTCTCTTACGGACATGTGAAACACTTAGAGATGAACTATATTATACTGTACCTCATGAAAATCCCTCAAAAATACCAATAAAGGTCCTTGAAAATATTTTCCTCACTAGGTTATACAACCAATGGGAAGTGTAAATCTAATGACCCAAGCTTAATGTGCATGAATATTAAATTATTTTGAGGAATACTTAATACATTAAACAAATAGACACCAAAAGACTCTATCAGTTTAGTACCTTTAGAATCATGGAACAAATAATTATAATTTAGTGAATGATCTTTAACATATCCCATAAAGATCCACCCCTTTAGTTTTTCTACGCAAAACCGTTATTTTGTGTCCTAGGGAAACGAAAACATATGAAGAGGGTGAGATCAGATGCACAATAAGGGAAACAAGGAAAATATCAAACAAAATATGAATATAAGAATGTAAAAACATGAACATAACTGTTTAAAATCATAAAACATAAACCATATATCAAAATCTTGATTCATTAAATAAATTTTCGCAGTTCATAAGGCATAAATCGTAAAAGAGCACAAGCCATAACAAAATAGCATTGGCATAAAACATGAAAATATGGACAACACATAAACATTGAATATAATTTCTATATTAGCCATGTATCATTACCAATATCATAATAGTGGAAAAATTCATGTATTGAACTGAGTTTACTCCTTTTCCAATCCAATTATTAACGAACCTGGTTTACATACCATTCTAACCATGTATTACTGAACTCAGATCATTACCCATTCTGGTCCTATCAATATCATGAGAAATAAATATTCACCCAAATAATTGGAGGGAGATATAGGTCCCTTCAATCCATTAATTAAATCCAAATATAAATAACATAGTTCATTCATCACATCAAAACCCATGTAATGAAATGTATTTCATAAACATCATTTAATCATAATATAACAAATGAAAAGAAATGGGTTTCATAAATACCATTACATCATAAAATTAAACCATTCATAGAAATAATTAGAATGAAAAAATTAATGAATATCCCTATTAAAACATAAGTAACATGAAATAATATTATATTAGATGGAACAAAATATTGAGATATCTCTTAAAAACAATTGTTGAGGAAAATATACTTTCTAAATTGAAAATTATTTCTTTACATGAAAATCCATGTAAATTTAAAATAAAAATTTTTGTTTAAATATAACCTTGTAATATTTTAAGGGATTTTTTAAGGAAATAATGGTCATTAAATCATTAAAATCCATTCTTGTCGTATAAGTTAAAAAACATTATTCTAGTGATATTTCTAAAAAATTCAATAAGTACCTCATTTGGAAGAAGAAATAAAGATTAATTTTAAACCATGTTGTAAAAGATAAAAATAAATTTAAATATCTATATTAGAATATTAAAACATTTTCTTAATTTATTTTAGAAAAAATAGACATGGATGATAAATATTCCTCAATGAAGTGTTAAAATAAAACAATTCTAAATATTGAAGAGATTGTGAAATAAATACTCTTTACATTATAATAAATGGAATCCTATTCCACATGAATAAAAGAAAAATATCAAAATAAAATAATCTTGTGTATATGTCTTATAAAATTTATTCATGGGTAGTATATACACCATGTAGAAGAAACAAGTTGTGTATACGACACGTGTCTCACAGAAATAAATGTGAGACAAAAATAATCCCTTACCTTAGGTCTGATTCCCTTAGTACATATATGAAACTCCTATATAATGGATTAAATAATGTCATTTAATCATTCTAGAACCATGCTTTAATGTCACCAAAACTAGACTTTTGAAGAATAAAATAATCCATAAATGATGAAATAACGGGAGACAATAAAGAACATAGATTGAAGATCATGAAAATAGATGAAAATTGACAAGAATGGTCATTGGAGATAAAAAATACACCTTAAAATTCACCGTGAGTTAGGAGGAGTCACCGTGATTTTAGCTTTCAAAGATCGAAAAAAGTTAGGGTTTATCAATATTGACTATTTTTAAAAGTCTTTTGACATCAGTTTTAACAAAAACTAACACCGAAGAGTCTGAAAGAAAATTTTGACGTTATTTTTTACAAACTACATCAATTTTATCTCGGTACACCACTAATACATTTTAAAAATAACATACCCCATAAAGTGAAACTTGAAGATAAAAAATTAACACTTCAAGCACATTCCAAAATGCTTGTGCTCCTAGAGTAAATCTTAGACCATGATCAATTTATCTACATGCTACTCCTCCGAGGAAGTGTAAATGAGTATGTCATCAATGAACTCAACCATAAATCAGTCTAGGTATGGCTAAAAGAACCAGTTCATCAGATCCATAAAATCTATGGGATAATTCTACACTCTAAATTATATTACTAGGAACTCATATTATCATTCGTGACATTGAAATTTCATCTCTTGAATATCATCCTCAAGATCACTCAACATGTGATATCTGGAATTGAGATAAATATTTTAGAACCAAATCACATATCACAACTTGTCAAAGAGTTCGTCAATTCATGGAAAGGGGTACTTTATATTTATCATCACCTAGTTATAGTGATGATAATCCATAAAAACCCTCAAGCTATCATCCAGCTTTTTCATAAACAAAACTAGAGCATCCCAAGGGGATACACTGGGTTTGATAAAACCCTTCTCTTGGAAGTCCTACAACTACACCCTCATCACCTCAAGATCAACAGGGTCTATAGGATATGTTGTAGAATATATTTGTGTGTTCTTGGGGTGAAAGTCAATGAAAAATTATATCTCCCACCTCAAAGGTAGTTTTAGTACATCAATAGGTAAGAAATCCATAATGTCCTTCAATATTGAAGGAATCTAGCTCCCTAAGCCTAGTGTGAGCCACTAGGTGGTAGTTGTGGGAGTATCTTGTTGTTTCATCTCCCACCAAAAAATCCTCTCTATGAAAATTCACATACTCCTCTACTAGAACTACCTCCCTAGGGGCTACCCGGGCGATTTATAGGAGATCCCTGATCATGACCATACCTTTTTCATGAAAATCCATCTCCTGCCTGACTACCCTCCTTGGAATGATGAGTCAAGAAATACTAATCCAAATTACCTCTCTGATAACAATAATAACATATACCCTCTCAATATTGACCAAAAACACTATAAATACCCTACACTAAATGTCCATTTGACTAAGTTCGGCCATAAGGATGTATCTTATTCCAAGACCATACTGACTGGTGCCTTCTAACTAATTTATGCGACTTAGGACCGTGGTACACACTACCAGATCCATATTGTTAGCATCCTTTTAATAATAATCCCTCAAACACTAGGGCCTGCTCTAGAACTATAGATTATGTGGGAATTTATAAGGGGACAACATTATCTTAGATTTCACCCTAATAAAACATCTATGACCAGAAGTAACCATATCTCACCATGTTGAGATTGCATAAAATAAGACTGGTGAATGTCACAAAATAATCAGAAAATATCTTAGTACCCTGAAACATCTCAAGAAGCTATTGGATCTGAATTAAGTGTAATAATGACGTGTAATACATCTAATAAAATAACTATTGGAAGTCAGACCATGAGAGTATCATCTCATCTTGGGTATACATGACTAGAATCCACAAGTACCCTACTACTCCATGGAAATGAATAGCTCTCAACATAACCATCTGATCAATCGGGGTCCATATGATCCCGAATACTCATATCACTAACTCAATAAAATAATATACTATATAGGGATCTAGATCATAGTGTAACATCAGTGGTCTCTAATGTTAGAACTTGAAATGTTCCATAAGCCTGTAATAATCATCATCCTGGAATTCTAGTACTAGATTCTACTCCATAAATGAGGGCACCACTCCTTGACAACCAAGTGGAAACACCTCATAAGATGGACCATATATTGAGGCACATTAACTCATTTTATCATCATCACAATCATAAATTGGTAACTTGGATGGTTGTATTCATGGAGGCATCTTAAAAGTGATCAATAAGTACCATGGTTAGATAAGCATATAAGTATGGAGACATGACTTAATAATGATAGTTTGAGAACTCAATCATATAAGATGAATTTACCATTGATCTCTAAAACCAATTTTTTGACATTCCAAGTCAATAATAAGATAGTTAGAGTCCTATTGTATGGATACACCAGATTCCACACCAATATTGAGTTACCTTTCCTAAAATATGAACCTGAGACACTTCAATACTATTTTTCTGTGTCTCAACCAATTACTCATAAAGGGAAAACACCAAACACCATCTAAAGGAATAAACTTCTATAATACCACTATATAATGACCTAACCCATTGTGGCTCACCTATCCCATTTAAGGCTGATCCATCACATACCCAAGTCTTCCTTCAATAGTCTAGGGGATGGAAACAACCACTAATTAGGAAGAATAGAAAATGTGAAGCCATAGCCTAATGTATCGGTATGCACACACCCAACCATCTCGATGAACCAATCCATAAGAATGATAAAATTACTATAATATCTAGAGTAAATACATGATTTGAATAACCTCTATAGAATACATCAGAGTATGAAAACTTAAAATCAAAATTTAAAGGGTAAAAATAAAATCACAACAAGAAAATATGTCCCAACTGGAAAAAATTAAAACTAATAGAGCCTGACTATTTATCTCCAAGTTATGACTACTATACGTAGTATATACACCCATGTATGTCTATTCTCCACCAATGTAACCACAATTTTTTTTCCCATCTTCATAATACAAGAAACATTTAGGAAAACCCCATGTTGGGTGAGTAAATACATACCATGTAGGGAAACACTAAATCCATAAAGGGATTAATATAAAGATACATAAGAGGTCATATCAACCCATAAAAAGAGGAAAATGAAAAGTATCATAGATATATTTTCAAAAATAAAAACATATGATAGAGAAAGGGGATCCACATATGTATATTCCATATCAGGATGTTGAGTCTTCCTAATGTTTCTTGTTCAATCATTGATTCCCAACATCTCAGATGTTTTTCTATGAAATCCATGTGGAGGACATGCACCTCGCCACTACTCCACATCCTAATACAGAGTAATATCTAATAAAGTACCACACCTTAGTATGATAAGGGGGTTTTACTCAATAGATATATGACATGTTCTCTAGTGTGTTAAGGGGGTACCACTCGGTGAATATAGGACCCATTCCCTAGTGTGCTAGGGGGATTCCACTTGATTGGTATAGAATATAGAAACCCAGTATTTTCATACATGGATATTACATCTTTTTAGATTAATATAAATTACATTATACAATAACATTAATGATGACTGAAATTTTTTAGTGCCTATGGAAACACAATCTTCTTAATTCATGAATGATCTTCAATGTCTACCATAAAGATCTTCCCTTTTATTATGAAAACTTAAGAAAAATCATCATTACTCTGGGGGAAGGAAGCATAATAAAGGGTGATTTTATATTCCTATTAAGGGTAAAAAAGGATATACATAAGCATATAATGAACATAAGGGTGTGAGAACATGATAATAACATTTAATAACCAAACCCTTTCTATTAAAGATCATAATCTTTATTCATGGAATAAATATTGTAAATTAACAAGACCTGAATCATAAGATAATCAAAGAACATGTTCCATGAGATCATAAAATTTTTCATAATACAGAGAATTATGACATACACATAAGCATAAAAAAACAATTTACTTAGTAGTCAAGTATCATTTACCAAAAAATTATGGGCACTCTATAGGTGGGTCCACCTAATGGAAAGGACACACCACCATCCCCAGTGGATTCCCTTTTCTCATAGTGGAATGGGTTCAATACATAAACCATCATAGTAGTTAAGTTTCACTCCCAAGTAAATCATAGTATAAAAATTTATTTACTGAATCAAGTTCCATCATATTCCACTTCAATCTGTCTCATAAGATATAAATATTTACCCAATGCATTGGAGTGACATATCGATCCCACCCATATTTGGATATAACATAACAACCATCCTTGGTTATAATGTTACGACCTTCAGATAATAAAAATAATACAAATGTGTTCCACTAGATCTTAAAATATTCATCATCTTATAACCCGTAAATTGAAAAGGGTTTTAGAATATTTTTATCTTATCACAACCTATGTAAAAGAGATAGGTTTCATGATCATTATAACATTTCTATAATTCATATCCAATGAAAAATAAATAGGATTCATAATAATTCTATCATGATATAACCCATGGAAGATAAATGTGTTTTATAAACATATTTTCACAATTAACCAATAAATTAAATAATAAAATGGTATCTTAGGTTCATATTCCCATTAAAGTATTGGTAACATCAACAGATTCCAACTTAAATGGAAAATGATTTTGAAAGATCATTTAAAATGTTTCTTGAGGAAAATAAAATTTATTTTACAATTATTTTTAAAACACATATATTTTTTGAGAATAAATTTATTTAAAAATAACATTGTGATATTATAAAGGAATATTTAAAATCATATAAAACATTTACTGAGGAAAATATCATTCCCTATTTGAAAAATTATCTTTAAAAATTAAAACACTATCAATATTCTTCTGTATTTTAAATCATTTATTTAAAATATAAATATTTCTCAAATTGTTAAGGGAAAAATTCTATGAAAATTAATTTTAAAACATATAAAGTAATCTTGAAATGATTGAGTAGTCATGGCTATGAAAAATAATGTTCATATTGTGCATTTTAAAAACAATGATTCTTTTCACATTTTTAGTAAAAGAGAAATATCCATTATTTGGAAACGACATGAATATCTCTTTTAAAAAATTAAAATTAAAACATGGGTAAATGTGTATTTAAATTAATCTTATGAAAAATTTTAAAAATAATTTTTTGAAAACCTTTTTAGAAAATATGGTTTTGGAATAAATAAAAGTGTTTTCAACTAAAAATATGATTTTTTTTAAAAAAATATCTCTTATTCTCTAGAGTATATAAATACAGAAAAATGAATGAAAAAAATATTATCATCGAATAACCAAAGTATAAAAAATATTGAGTTTTTTGATATATGGATATTCATATTTTAAAATAAAAATACAGTATTGATAAATGGTGATATTGTAAGAGCGAATATTTACTACTCTGGTAACTTTAAAACATAATAACAATAAATGAATAAAAATAAATGGAACATAAAATTTCATGAGGGAAAATAATTTAATTATATTACTTGTAAAATTTCTTTTATATGAACATCTTGCTAAAAGATTGGTGCATAACATAACATACATCTCAAAGAAGGCAAATTGAGACAAAAATCCCTTATAACTTTGGTAATTTTTTTTACCATAAACCCCTTAAAAGAGAGATCAAAAAATGGATATTTAAATCCCCATAATTTTAATTATAATATTAATAAAAAAATATTTATGGGAACTATATAAACCACATGAAATAAATATGGTTGAATATAGATTGTGTCTCAATGAACAAGAAATTGAGAACGAAATACCTTACCTTATGCATCGACTTCTGTCATACACCCTTAAAATTATGGTATAGTATATATAAGTGTATTATTAATAAATTAAAGAAAAATATTTATATATTTAATACCGTATATTATTTTCTTGTGACCTTTTATTACCCATTTTTTGACAATTCCATGTTAAAGTTATATTTTGTGTAATATCTGCTTTGTTTGTTGTATATGTATTGATGTTTTATAGTTTTTTTGTCCTGTTAAAATAATAATAGTTCCACAATATCCATAATGATATCCATGAAATAAATATCATATATATTCAGTATATATGTATTTATAGTAATCTATAAAGTTTAGTGATATAAAATGAAATACACAGTTAATGGAGACAGTAGGCAGTGCGTACACATGAATGTTGTTTACATTTTCTTGTTAGATTAAAATAAAGAAAGATAAATGATATATTGTAATTAAAGAATAATTTTAATTTAATATATATATCATAGATTTTCATTGATCCCATCCTTAATACCTTCCATGTAAATCATGAATGAATCACATCACTTCGTGAGGCGGTAGTCAACTGTACAAAAGAGCGATGATATTATATTCCCAAGAAATAAGTAATCATGAATTTCTATATGATATAAAAATTATAAAAACATAAAAAAATCATAAAAATCATATCTAAAAAATAAATCCATCATTATTACCGGTCGTTAGATGTGGTAATGGAAAAAACAAATGACATCGGTTCGTGATGTGGTAGTCCCCTATACACGTGAACAATTATGGTGTAACACATTTGATTGAAGTGGATATTTTTTTAGGTTATACCATCAACATAAAAATATATAATTATATCTAATATAATTAGGATATTATATAATAATTTTATAATAATAAGTGAAGGAGGTGGAGGGATAAATAAAAAAAATCACTCATTAATGAATGTTTCCTCTTCTTCAGGTATCCTCCTTAGGTTTTCATGAAAAGCATTACGTGCTTGGATTTATATTCAAAATAAGGATAATAGGATAAGGGTATAGATGGTTTTAAGTTATTTGGGTAGATATTTTCATAACCAAAATGTTTTTAATTTGTGAAGAATAGATGAAAGAGGGTGGCCTTTTATTAGTGGGGGAGGCGACACACTTTGTATTTTTGAAAATAATTGAGTGCGACCATATTTTTTAGATGTCTCAAGGGTAAAAAAATAATACATTATCATATAGTTTTAATGGTATAAATATTTCAAGAAAATAGTTTTGAGATGTGTTTATAGGTTATTTTAACTCTTTTATTTTTAGTTTAACCCCCAGTAAACCCATCATTACCTTAACCACAGTAATTAATTATTACTTCATTCACCATTTATTTTGGAAAAATATTAATTTGAAATTTTTATATAATAAAAATTATTTTTATTCCAAATATGATATCCATTTTTGAAAATTTAAATCATATAAATTGAAATATTTAATTAAAAATTAATATCATAAATGTGATGAGAAAGCGGGTTCTTAATGAGAAAATGTTCAAAAGTTTACATAGTTTTGATATCTAAATTCAATATAAAATTGAATAAAATGACATAAATTAGATTACTGGATGTATAATTGAACTAATATTACTTTAATGAAATTAAAAATATACCTTAAATTTATAAATAATTTAAATGATAAGACAGTTTTCAAATAAAATTTAGTATTTTTACTATTCATCAAAAAATAAAATTGTCATAAAAATCCCAAAAATTCACCCTTGTATAATTTTGATATTAATATATAAAAATAATGTTTATTTTTTCAAAAAATTTATAAAATTTGTAAAAAATAATTTTAAAATAAGTGCGCCAAAGGAGACAAAACTGTTTTAAAAAAATAAAATTTCAAGTATAAAATTGGATTTATTATTCTGTCTTGTCTAGAAAACACATAAGATTAATGTTAAAAAATTTATTGAATATGTAATATATATATATATATATAATTTAAAAAATACACCAAATTTTATTCATTTAATTTATTAAGGTAAACATGTTTATGTGATAAAAATAGTTTTTTCATAAAATTATTTCATTTGTTTTCAAAATGGTTTTTTATTTTCATTTATAAAAAACTTTTCACCAAATAATTCATTATATATACGTATTTAAACCAAATATTTTCAAAATTTAGTTAATCATACTCATACCCTTGATTATAATGGAAAGGTCATAACTATCATGTAATAACATTTTAATAGTCTATCAGGTTTGGTTTAAACTGAGTGTTTCATATAATTCAAGCTAAACTCAGTATTGTGTGTAACAAAGGAAAAAATTAGTGTTGTGTTTAATGAAAACTAAAATTAATGTTATTTATAATGAAATTAAAATATATGTTTTTTGGGTCACCCAAAATATATAAATGATAAACATTATTTGAAAAAATAATAATATATCAAATTCTCGAGGTTGTACATTTTACCCCCTTAAAAATATTTTTTCACTCAATATTTGTCTCAAACATCAATGGTTTATCATTTTTAAATTCCTCCATAGAAACCCACATCATAAAAATTAATTATAAAACTTACCTAAAATGTTTAATGTTGTTAACATAATTTTTACCAAAAGTAACTCTTAACAAGGTTTCCACATAAAAGATCATAGGTGGGAAATGAAGATTTGGACATGGAAGAAAAGTGTAAATAATTATAGAGAGTGATAAAGATAACTAATCATAATAATTTAGGTGGTCTAGATAAGTTTAGTGGCTATAAAACCATAGACTAAAGAGGCGTGAAAAAGGTTATTGATATCATTACAAATTGAAATAAAATGACACCATTGTTTTCAAGATCCATTTCCTAATTTTGATGAATTTTCAAACGAAGTTACACTTACTTGAATTCATTCCATTTCATAAAAAAAATATATCCCTTTGATTATGCCTTAATAAATTTTCACTTCATCTAACACTCTATGAAATGTAGGTGAATATATTATGACTAAAGAACTAATTTATCATAAGATCCATAGATACATCATTTTATATGTATTTAGTTATTATCAGAATAAATTATTTAGCATATGTTATCCAATATGCATAAATAATTATATGGGAAAATAATAAATCTATCTCTGAAATTTTATTCATATTTCAATATACACCATTTTATAAATGGTAAACCATAAAATATTAAAATCCAAAACATTAGAAATAAAGTCACTAAATTTCTAAAATGAACTTATCAATAATCCCCCAAAAATTATGAAATAGTTTTTAATTGTCAAATACTAATCATGCGAATACCTTCATCATTTATTCTCTTGAAACCAAAATTACAATAGAACCTTTTTAAAATCATTCATAATTTCTCATCCCTTGAATAAAAACATATATTATTTAATATATTCATAAATCCAATAATGTTGTAAAATCTATCAATGATAACATAAACCACTTTTTAAACAAATCCTTTTTCAATTTTAAGGTTATCAATACTAACTAATTAACTTTATCTATATCAATTGTCTACTTATCCAAACTAAAAACCATTTTCTCAACATGAGGAACATATTAAGGGTTACCTTACCATAATCAAAATATAAAACTTCCATTGAATCACTCTTACATTCCATCAACATTATTCAACATATTCTTTCAATTACTTAATGAAAAACTTATAATAAACAATACTTATATATTTCATGATTAATATAATATAATTTTTGAATTATATTACATAAATACCTTATTCACCCAAATTCCTTATCAAACCACTAACTATGACTCATCATCTCATTATTTAATACCTATTTTCTTTATTATGTCATTTTTAGTCACTTCATCATAATTAATTAACCATTACTCATACAAACTTACTTATTTTCTTCACGATATTTCTCCTCAGATACATATTTTTATAATTCTCATACATTCCACATTTAAATCAATAAATAGTTGATGATATCTTAAAAAGACTATTATTATAATCCATTGTTTTAGCAAAACATTTAATTTTCCCTTGGAAGTTACTGTGTGACCTTCTTTTCTACAGTCAAAACATATTCTTGTTCCTCTAAAAAATCAACTTAGGTGTTTCCTCCCACATTATCAACACATGTGAAATTGAATCTCTATTCCTCCATGGTCTCCACTACCGAAATATTTTACTGAACTCTTTCATTATCTTCTTTGGTAAGTCTATGAGTTGTTTATGGTATACATTTTTAATCATGTTCCATTAAAATTTATTAGGCATAATCATAATGTCCTTCACTATAATCATCATCCAATTTAACTAATAATAATAAAATTACATATCACATTAATTGTTAACCTGATTCCTTTTATTCCCTCTATTGACTAAAATCAAAAGTGACAGTATGAATGATACTAATCATAGTAAAAATCCACATAATCTTGGAAAAATCACTTATATGGTGTAAAAATATATATATATTCTTTTTTATCTATGGAACCTTAGGTTAATCATCATCTATTTAAATCCATCAAGATGGTTCATAAAGATTTTGTGAATTTAAAAATCATATCCCCTAAGAGTGTCAAACCATGTTTTGAAAAATGCCTATTTTTATGCACTTGGAAACAATTGAGTCCATCTCAATGTTCATTATTCAAAGACATTACCCCTATGTACCTCTATGATGGAGCCACATCCAATTGTATTATCCTGACATGGATGTAATTTCTTGGAAACCAATTTCTCTATCATTTACCATAATTCCAGTACATTTTCTTATACTTTGACTCATCCTTATAATTATCCTCAAAGACATACATAGACATATCCTTATAAATATCCACTGGGATCTCACTAATGTTTTCTCATCCACGTTTCCAAAGGTTAACTAAACCTTTCCCCTAATCCCAACTATAGCTAACAAGGATTTTCATACATGGATATTATATCTTTTTAGACTAATATTCATTACATTATACAAGCACACACCTAGGGATCATAATAGTTTAGTTCCTTTGGATAATTGTAATATAATATTATTAATTCATGAAAAATATTTAATGTATCCCATAAAGATATTCCCCTTTATAACTCATAATTATAATCATTATTTATAACATTGGGAGAGGAAACATAAGAAAGGGTGAGCTCAGATTCTCAGTAAAGTTAAACAAAGGATATTTATATATATAATCATATCATGAGTGTAAGGTTGTGATAACTTGAGCATGAAATTTCAAAACCATACGCAATATAACAACTATTATAATCCTAATACATGTCATAAAGATTGAAATTTCTTAAGACAAGAATAGTAAGAAAATCAAAGAACAAGATCCATGAGAGAATAAAATTGGCATAAGACATAGAATCTTGACATGAACATAATCATAGAAAATAATTTCTTTAGTAGTCAAGCCTCATTGTAAAAACATTTCAGTGAACTCTATGAGTGGATACATCTACTGGCCGAGAGACACCACCATATTTGGTGTAATCCCAATCCTCATTGTGAAATGGGTTCACTCCCCAAGCCATCATAGTAGTAATGGTTCACTCCCAAGACCTTAATAGTGTACAAAGTCTCTTATTGAATTTAGTTCACTCATCATTATATTTCTACCTATCTCATGAGATAGAAATCATTACCAAATGCATTGGGGTTATATATGTCCCACCCATCTTTGGTTATAACGTAACCAATATCCTTGGTTTTAATGTAAATCCTATATCATAATGAAAATCATATATGTGTGTGACACATTATTTTAAAAATATTCATCATATCATAACCCATTCATTTTAAGAGGTATCATAAAAAATTCAGTATATTATAACCTATGGAAAATAGACTGGTTTTATAATCATTTCATCATTTCTTTATAGTATAACCTTTGAAAAATAAGTGGGTTTCAAAATAATTCTATAATATTTTAACTTGTGGAAGATAAATAGGTTTCATAAACATATTTTCATAACAAAAAATTCATATAATGAATAACAATGGAATCCTTGGTTCATATCCTTGGTAAATCATAGATAACATCAATGAATGTTATCTTAGATGGAAAGTGGTTTTGAAAGATCATTTAAAACATTTCCTAAGGGAAATAAATTTTATTTTAAATTAATTTTTAAAACATAAAACCTTTTTTGAAAATAAACTTATTTGAAAATAACTATGAAATCATAAATTGTATTATTTAAAAATCACTTAAGACACATCTTGCTTAAAATAACCATTCCTCTTTAAAAAATATTTTTAAAAGATAAAACACTTTCAAAATAATTTTCAATTTGAATTAGTTTATTTAAAATCATAAAATCTCACATTTATTAAGGGTAAATAATTCATTGATAAATTATTTGAAAACTAGAAAATTAATCTTGAAATCATTGAGTGGTTGTGATAATGGGAAATACTATTCACACCATTCATGTTAAAAATTATGATTCTTTTTACGTTTTTGGTAAAATATAAATGAGCATTATTTGGATAATGACCTGAAGATTCCATTAAAATTATCTTATAAAAGTAAAATGCATAAAAATTTCTTTAAAAAAATAGTTTTTTTAAAAAAATATTTCTTTTTTGAAAACATTTTTAGAAAACATGGTCCTTAAAGAAGAAAAGGGTTTTTGACTAAAATATGATTTTTTATTAATTTTTTTTTCAAACTCTTGCGTATATAAAGAAATAAAAATAATGGGAAAAAATTTATTTTAATGGAATAAATATAGGATAAAAAATTCAGGAGTTTCTTGATATATGGATCTTAATATTTGACTATTATAAATATAATCATAAACATTCCTAATAAATTATGAGATTATAACATAAAATGTTTATAACTTTGGTAACATTGATACATAAGACCCATGAAGTAATAATGTTAAATCTAAAATAAAATATCAGGATTATAAATTAATTCTGGAAATTATAGGTCAAATGGTCTGTATATGAACCTCGTGTAAAAATATAGGTGTATAACATAATGTGTTTCACAAAAACAAATTGAGACAAATATCCTTTATCACTTTGGTAACATTTGAACTATAAACCCCATGATAGAGAGAGATACTAAAATGGAAATTTATGTACCCATAATTTTCTATAGAAAAATCATAACATACATTCATGGGCAGTCTATACACCACATAAAATAAATTGGTGGGGAATATGGCTTATGTCTTATAAAAGTAAAAAAGAGATTCCAAAATCTCTTACCTTTAGTGTTAACATCCTCTAATACATGTTCAAACGTAATTTATAATAAATATAATTTTTTTATAGATATACTAAACAATTATATTTATATATTTAATATCATATAATATTTTTTTATGACCTTTTATTTACGATTTATTAATAATTATGAGTTAAAGTTAGGTTTCGGGTAATAATCGCTTTGTTTTTCCTCAATGTTTTGATTTGTTATATTTTTTCCTCATAAATTTATCATGGTTCCATAATATCTAGAATTATTTCCATGATATAAATATCATAAATATTCTATATATATATATATATATATATTTATATTAATCTATAATACTTAGTGATAGAAAATGAAATATACCGTTCATGGAGACGGTAAGACGAAAATATGCATAAATGTTGTTTCCATTTTATTGTTGGTTAAAAAAAATATATAAATTATATATTTTCATTAAATAATATTTTTATTTCATATATATTACATATTTTTGTTAAAAACATCCTTAATATATTCCTCGTAAATCGTGAACGAATCACATTGCTTCACGAGGCGGTAGTCTGCCATACACATGAGCGATTCTAGTATATTACCAGAAAATGGATATCATGAAGGTATGTGTGATATAAAAAATATATAAACATAATAATATCACTAATATCAAATATAAACAATAAATGCATCATTATTTATGGCTTTTATAGGTGGTAATGGAAAAAATGAATGATATTGGTTCGTGAGTTGGAAGTCTGAGGTACACACGAACAATGATTTCATAACCCATTTGATGGAAGTGGAGAAGGTAGTAGGTCATAACCTAAACATGAAAACCTCAAATTTTTTGGAATATTATGAGGTTATTATATAATCCTGTTATAAAAATAATTTAAGGATTTGGAGGAAGAGATAAAATAAAAACACTTGTTGATGAATGTTTCCAATTATTCAGATATCCTCCTTAGGTTTGCACTAAAATCATTTCATGGATGGATATATATCCAAAATAAGGAATCTGATATTAGGGTAGGAATTTTTGAATTTGATTTGGGTAAGGTTTGGCCAAAGAAAAAGTGTTTCAAGGTGTGAACCAGAGAAGAGAGGGGTGTCCTTTTATAAATGGGGGATAGGACATACATAGTATTTTAAAAAATAATTGAGTGCTCCCACGTTTTTCAAATGTTATAGGGGTCTATAATGGTCAATTATCAAACCTTGTAGGTTTTATGGTAGAAATATTAATGTCAAAAAAATTTAGACATCATTATATGTCATTTTTACCTTTATTTTTTAGTTTAACTTCCTGGTAAACCCATTTCTACATTAATAGTGCTAATTAATTTTTACAACATTAAATATTAATTTTGGTCAAAAATTAAGTTGAAATAAACATCCCAACCTAGAATCTTCTAAATGGTTCCCCGAGATGGTGGTAACATGGCCCTAAGAACTCCTCCTCATACCTTAGAGGTTGCCGACTAACAACGTGGGTCTAAGGGGGTACAATGGGTAGAATAATCCCTCAGAATATGAATATAGAACATCATTCTAACAATAATAAAAAATATAAATATCATATCATATAACCAGAAGAATATGATAAAATATCTACACAACTATAATAAAGAACCAATACAAAAGATGATGATCAAATCATGTCTTCATTCAGAATGCAATACATGGAAATAGGAAACTAGTACAACACATGTATTAAATGAAAATAGACAAAAATGACTATCTCTAGATAGGATCATGAGACTATATTGGTCATAAGCTCCCTAGATCCTAAGCATAACTAATCATGCATCATAATGTTGTAACTAGCCACAGTCCCTACGTGCATCCATGAAGTCTCTCTGGGTACCCAATGTTGACCTGAAGAGGGTGTGAGATAACAATCAATAGGCCACTAATAAAAATTTCGATAATAATTCTATTCTATGTATCAAAATAAAAGTAGTATGAAACATATTATTTTAATATAAAATAAATAGTGTAATACTGTTCAGTCTACCAACTATGATTAGGAACCCATGATAGGGGTCAACTGCAATTCATGATAAGTCATCCACTATAATTTATGATGAGTAATCTAGTGTCAGGACCAATGGGTCAGATCCAATGTATAAATGACCAAGTCATCCTCAATGGACTATACCATGAAATCATGTTTCATGCATAATGGTGATATCCCTGGAGTAAAAATGTATAATTCATTAAATATTGTGTGGATATATGGATCAGAAATGTCCATGGCCTCCAATATAATCTTGAATCTATGGAGTAGAAATATCCATAGCATTCTATGTAGTTTTGAAATCCATGTCGTAGAAATGTCCATGGAATTTAATGTAGTTCAAAATCTATGGAGTATTAATGTCTATGGAATTCAATGTAATTATAAATATATTCCATTAATCATATAATAACCCATTTCATAATCATATAGAAGCTATGAGTTCTTTTGACTCATTCAATTTGTTCCATTTAATCCATTTAATCATTTTAGTACATGAAATCACATGTTGAGTAGGCATAAACCCTATCCTAATATCTTATTAAATTCATTAAGGCCCTCACTAAGATATAAATCTCACTCACACTCAAAGAGGTGGTAAATCATGGTGTATAATCATAATCACACCTCACGGGTGGTCCGAGTTAAGGTTCACAACCTCTTACAATCAGATGGTACTATGTGGAAAACCTACCAATGCTAAAAAAAATTATAAAAGGAATTCAATTAAATTAGGTGAAATTCCTATAATTATTGGCATGTAGTACAATGAAAATTAGATATAAAACAACTAGACTTTGTGAAAATGTATAGACCACCTACAGTGTACCCATAGAAGAACACTCATCGAATATTATCTCCAAGCTCATCTGGAATTAGAATAAAAACAAATAACATATTATTAGACTAAAAATAGGGAATACAATCTTGAACCAAAAAAACTCTGTTGATAGAAAGGAAAATAGAGATATGAGCCTAAGGAGTGAAGTTATTACCGACACAGATTCGATGAGATGATTAGAGGTTGAATTGGAGTTCGGACATAGAATCATTACCAAGGCCTAGGTATGGCTTGTATAAAAGCTCTCCCAAGAGGATAATGGCCAACCACTAAACCATAAATAAAAAATATGTGGAGGGTTTAATCATTTAATTTATTAGAGAAAAATGGAAAATCTACCAAAAAATACTAGGTCTCATGGTTTGGATGCCCGGTTGTCCAAATCATGTGCCAACCATGCACACCTCTCTTCCTTATGTTCCCCCTCACACAGTTCATGCATATATTTTTGGAAACCTTCTGAAAACTGTGATTTTTCTCTTCTAAAAATGACAGAGCCCATGTATTTGCGTGTGGACCTAGTTACATGGTTTCCTCTAACTATGTGGCCCACGAAAAATATCTAGACCCTCATGCATGGTTACTCGAAAACAAGTGGCCTAGACTACATGGTCTCTAATGACCATGTTTCCCTACATCCCATTCCAAAAAACTGACGCTACAAGTTCCAATTAAATCCCTTAGAACCCCCAAAACTCTTATTACCTCATCAGGCATTCACATTATTTCAAAACTGAGAAATTGAATTGAAATTAAAAAGATTCATACCTCAAGGAAAACATAGGATCTTACAATATTCCCCCATTCAAATAAATATCCCCTAATTTACCCTTCCAAGGTGGGTAAAGAATCATCTAAGAATAGATACAACCACTAACCATGTACGTCAGCATCCTACTCCCATGTCTCATCTTATAAATGGTCATGCTTCCACATCACATGTACTAGAGTAACCGATTAGCCTTAGAGATCCATAATTATCAAATCAATAATATTTATAGTTTGCTCCTCAAAGAATGCATATATGTATAAATTAACCTCATCTAAATGAAAAGTATGAGACATGGCTGAGTGATAACGACATAGATGATATACATGGAATACAACATGAAAGTCTTGTTACCTCTTAGGAAATAAAAACCAATATGATAAAAACATTACTCTCTCAATAATCTCTAAAGTCCTAACATATCATGGTGAAATCTTAATATGTCTCTAAATCCATCTATTCCCTAGCCTTGATTTGATATGTAAAATTACCAATTCATGAACTAGAACCCTATAGTTCACTGATGGTGATCGGTGTAGGATTTCGGTCTAGATTTTGTGGAATCCATCCATTTCCTAGTCAATTGGACCAACTCCAAAGTCTACTACACAAGATTTAGTCCAAGAAATGTTTCCCCACCTACCTCTAACCAATACATATGAGATCGACATTTCCTACCTCAAAAATCCTCATTTGATTCCATCTGTATCATCACATGATAGCTATTATTGTGTGTGAATTCAATTAGGGGAATATGTATCTCACAAGATCCAAAAAAAATCATGTACTCATGCTCTAAGAATATCCTCTTGAACATGTATAGTGTGCTCCAACTAGCCATCCATTTGAGGGTTGTATGTCATTCTCAAAAGTAGTTTGGTACCCTACTCCCTCTACAAGACATTCCAAAAGCGAGATATAAACCGGGATTCCCTATCTGATACAGCAGTATAAGGAACCCCATAAAGGTGTAAAATCTCATATATATAAATCCTCTAAAGCAGATATACTGAGAAGGTCACTTTGATTGGTATTAAATGGGTGACCTTCATGAACCCATCCACAACAACTCATACAACATCACTACCTCAAGGTGAACCTGAAAAAATTGGTCTCAAAATAAATTGAAACATCATCCCATTTCAACTGAGGTATGGGAAACTGTAGTAAAATAATGTCTAGTTTCTAGTGTTTCACATTAACTTTTCGATAGGTGGAACACATCATGAAATAATTAGCTGCCTCTCATTTCATCCCTAGACACAAGTATTTATGACATTAGTCTCAATAAATCCTGGTAAAATTGGGATGTACTACCCAAAATGAGGCATGAATCTCTCAAATTAGCTCCTCACATATATCTTCTAGAATTAAAACATGATCATGTATGTGTAGAATTTCATCCTTCACAATGGTTCAACCAGGAAGTGGGATCTCCCTATCTATGCTCTCCCATGGGACTAGGCCTTCATAAGATGACAATTGTCTCATGGTCACCCTATCCAGAGGTTATGATAATTACCTATATCAAAAATAGAAGTTAGTAGTATAGAAGCCACAGAAATCATACATATCACTTTAGAAAACACATTTCTATTCTCTTTAGGTATCAGATACACTGAATATATCTGTCCTAAATTGTGACCCTCTGAAATAGCGTTAATTACCTAGAGAAAACCCACGCTAATGTTGAAGTATAATGGGTATATATATCCTTTATCTAAGACCACCACCACAACCTGAATAGTCGGTAGTACTCTATCAACTAGGATGATGTGGAATTGTAAATCCCTCTCTTAAATATAGAGTCAGTGTCAACCCCATCTCCCTAACTCTTAGAGGGAAGGGACTTTAAAAATAAATTATATGGACTATCAAAATACAAGATCGATAGTCGGCAGGGTCTCTATCACACTGGATCCTCATGTAATATCACTACCCACAATGATGAAATAAGAAATAGATACTATCAGTCATAACATGGGTGGTATTCCCATCATGGGATGTCTCAAAAGGAGGTTTCTTTCCAGCTGTCACTGAAGCACTAGGTTGAGAATCTACACTACCCTTCTCTGGGACTCTATCTTCCATCATCTTATGCTTAGTAATCAATGCATGATTCACTATATCAGTTATAGTCATAAAAAACATGTTCACCTATGATCGAATGACATGATTAAGAAATTCCTAAATGTATCTTGCGTTAAAGATATCATCATCAATATACACAGGTGAAAAGTTCCGTATCTCTGTAGAGCAAGTTAAATACCCAATAACGGTCATCATTCCATACTGTAGATTCATAAACTCTGTAGTCCGTTCATCTCTCAGAGTCTCAATAAATAATTAATCATAAAATTTGGATTGGAAATCCCGCTATACCATATCTTAAATACTATCATACTGGTTTAGAACATCCTATATATTCTTAGAGGGTCCTAAAGCATTTACATTATGAGCTTTAGTATCTGATCTGGAAGAGTGTCAAGATGCTTGAAGAATCAAAAAAATCTCAATCTATAACTCAACAGCATGTGGAATTCCATACCCACAAAACATGGTAGGATGTTTCTAATTGAACAAACACAACAACTTTTTCGTAGACGACTAACGTTACATGGCTCTCTGAATAGTCTCCATAAAGCACAAAAAACTCTCTTGAAATTGGGAATCATCACCCATATAAATAAAAATAGTGGTTCAACAAGTGGCACTAATGGATGTTCTATTGGTTGATAAAGGACCACTACCTATATATAATTTTCATCATTACCCTCTTGGCACACGACCAAAGGCCATCATGGTGGCATGTCTCTAAAAATATCAAGCACATACCTCAAGAAATAGTCAGTAAAATCCAAATACAAGATATAAACATAGAATAAGTACAAGAATTCTAATAAAAAATCTTCACCCCACTTCTTACTCTTAAAACTATTATTGTGTAATAGGAACAATTGTAATGAACACCATAGACACAACCTACTTCCCACTTTTAACGATGGGTCTTAGTCAAGATCTATGTTCCAAAAATATTAAATAATTTAAATTTCTATTTATATTATAGTTATATTTAAATTTTTGAATTAAATAGATTAAAATTTCCAATTTACAGGGACCCCTATAACTTATAAATTTAAGTGTTTCAACTATTGAATTCCAACCATAACACGTTCCAGTCTATACGACCAATGGTCCATAACTCGATGATCCATAATTAACTACTTAGGGTGCCTATTGTTGCCTATATAGAAAAACACTGTTTATGTTATGGAAGGAAATATAAGTGAAAATTATGTTTCTAAATACCATACAAGTAAAATTATCTGATAATAATTATATAACATAAGGAACCCATAATAAATGTCATCCATTCAAACAATGCATCCTAAATGGTGTGAGATATGCATGGCATGTGAATATTATAAGGTGTATAAAATGATGAATGGTGAATGATTCCTTTCCAGGATGACAAAATTATAAAATTATGTTGATTGATAAAAGTAATAATAATATCACATAACATCTGTATCACCCAATATTGGAATGAAATCAACTATAATAGGAAAAATACAGAACAACATGTCCCATCCTCAACAATTTGGATATTTCCTGTACATGGGATTTCTAATCCCTAGAATAAATAATTACCAAATTCAAATTAAGTACTAAAATCATATCTAAAATTTAGAAATTATAATACAAAATAAAATAAGTCCCTATGATACCACTTTGTCACATCCCAAACTAGAGTCTAGTAAATGGTGCCCCGAGCTGGTGGTCACCTGACCAAAAGCACACCTCCCCATATGCCAGAGGCTATTGACTAGCATCGAGGGTCTGAGGTGGTACAATGGAGAGACTATACCCTTATAATTATATTGTATCATAGAAATGTAACCACAATAAACAATAGAGTAAAAATATCAAATAAATAGAAGCAGAAGATAAAATATCCAAAAAATTGTAATAATAAACCATGATAAAACAATATAATATACAAGATAATGATCAGGTCATGTATCTAAAAAAATGTTAAGAAATACATGGAAATAGAAAACTAATACAAAACATTTATCAATGGTACAAAAGAAAAAAAAAGTTACTATCTCTTGAAAGAATCACGATCCTATCTCGGACTTATGATCCTCTCCTCCGAAGAATAACTAATCAATTATCCTAAAGAATGCACTTTCTGGAGACCTTCCTAAATCCAAGAAGTCTTTTTGGGTAACTGACGATGGCCTAAAAAGGGTGTGATTTAACACTCAAAAGGCCACCACACCAATAGTGTATATATAAAATACAATCTATCTATAAGAGCATATAAAGTGTGAAATATATGATAGTAATATTAATTAATGGTTAAATACTATCTATTTAACCATTTATGAAAAAGAAACCATTTTATGGATCAACTATAAATAATGATAGAGCATCCATTTTGGGATATGTTTAGTAATCCAATGTCATACCGAATAGTCTTGATCCATAGTATAAATGACCACGGTATCTTCAATGACCTTTTCCAGGAAATCAAGTGTCAGATCTAGCATCCAGATCCATGATGTAGAAATGTATAAGGTATCCAATATAATCTAGATCCATGGAGTAGAAATTTTCATTACATTCAATATATTCCTAAATCCATGGAATATAAATGTACATGAAATTTAATGTAGTTCTGAAATATATGGAGTAGAAATGTCTTTTTCATTAAATGTAGTTCTAAAACCAAGGAGTAAAAATTTCCATGTCATTCAATGTATTTCTGAATCCATTTTATTAAGCATCTCATAACCCATTTCATAATCGTATAGAGTCTTTGAGTTCTTCCAAATAATTCTACATTTTCCATTCAATCAGTTTAATCTTTTTAATATATGAAATAACATGTAAAGGAGGCACAAACCCTCTAAAATATCACATTCGGTCCATTAAGTATCCCACTATGATTTCAAACTCACATGCACTCAATGTGGTGGTAAATTAGGGGGAAGAATCATAAACACATCACGATTAGTGCGGGTCGAGTTTGACAACCTCAAACCATAACATGGTACAATGTTAGAAACCAATAAAATTTTCAATAATTTATTCAAGGAATTCAATTAAATTAAGAGAAATTTTTGGATGTTTTACAATGAGACACATTGTTAATTAGCTATAAAATAACTAGATTTTGTAGGAAAAGGAACAGACCACCTATAGCTTATCATGGATCTCATTTGAAATTGTTTACACTATTTCTAATTTAAAATATGACGATTTCATTGCTGAGATCATTTCCCAAGAAATCAAGAATACTATTTGAGGATGCACCCCTCTAATTGAATCTACACATTAGTTAGATAAATTTTTAGAAGATGGTTTTCTACTTGAGAAATAGGTTTTAAACACCCAACCAAATCCTATATCTTCATTTGATGTAGGGAATCTTATGCTCATGCAATAACCCATTAAAATAAATGTAGATAAATAACCTACTAAAACTAATCCAAAGCTTTAGATCCTGCTGTGGTTCCTCTCATAGGGCCTGACTTGAAACATACAGTTGATACTAAGTATCTTATCACAGGATTTGATACTCCTTCTACTCCATATTCTCAAATACGGTTCATAAGTTCTAGGAGACACATGAAAAGTGAGGTAAAATAAAAGGGGAGTGGAACCCCCAAAACTCATTCAAAATGAGGATCGTCTTCTATAACTTCCAAGGCTTAGCCAACCATGGTGGTCAAGGTTCCTTAAGGTTGCATGCAGGAAAATATAGGCCTGAATTAATTGGTGTGGAAGATCCAAAGATAATCCTAAAATAACTATGATAACTTAATTACTTTTAATCATTACCAGCTCATATGAAAATGTCAAGAATCCACCCAGTGTGAGAGAATATGGTTCTTTGCTCATAGGTCAGTGGCTCTGTTTTATTTGAAGAAGAGAAACACATCACCTATTTCCTTACCAAGGAGAAAAAAAATTTATGCAGTGGTATAATCCCTTAACAACTACATTTACTGAATATATCTTTCGAATCAAATTAGATATATTTCTGGCTCCATCAATAAATACTGGATTACTGTTGAAGACTTTAAATCAATTCTTCTTGGAGATGAAAAAATGGGTGCACTTTTCATCCCGACCTCTATCAAAGAGTTTTGTGCCTTTGTTGAGGAGGAAAACTTATCTGAGGTTACTCTTCTCAGTACCACATACACCTGGTATAGAATGAATATTAATGGTTTTAGATCTAGCAGAATTGATAGAGGTTTTGTGAATGCTGTGAAACTGGGAAATTGGAAATATCTTCCATGTATCAGCATATAAAATCATAACTCTAGACATTATTCAATTTTGGTGAGCCTCCAAAGAGATTAAAGGATGTTGTCTATCACTTTTATATTTAATAATGATTGGAGTGGCCTCCCTAAATTAAACACAATTGTTTCTATTTATTGGGACAAACTTGCATGTCTTGAAAACAATATTTCATGCATCACAAAACTAAAACTATTGAAATTTTTTATGAAAGAGTGGATAAGAAATTAATTTAGACATCTCGATGTTGAAATTGAGTAACATGAAATCCCTATACATAAACTTCAGGAGGATATAACAAAGAAAAACATTCTTAGAGGGATCACACAGAAAATAGTGTTGTCAAACTAGCTTCCAGACCTTATTAATCTCAAAGGAAATATCCAATAAGAGATATTCAAGGTCAAGTGGATTAATTATAGAAATAAAAACAAAAAAATCAATGTGATTAAAAGAGCCAAAATTTACAAAAATGAACTATCCCTCTTGAGGAATGGAGATCAAATTCAATGTGAAAGAGTTGACCTTGCAAACCACATTGTTGTTTTCTGTGAGAGCCTATTCAATGGACCATAAAGGGATGTCAAACTTAAAGAAGGCGTCATCCCAAAGATGGTTATTGATGATGATAAAATTATTCTAACATCCTTCCCCATGTAATTTGAAATTAATGAATTAGTCTATGGCCTCAACAAAGGTAGCTCACCTAGACCAAATGGATTTACCGACCATTTATTTCATCACTTTTGGGATGTTATCTAGAATGATGTTTGTAATTTTTTATTTCATTTACTCAAGGGAGGGTCATATTCTAAAGGTTTCAATGCCCAATCCATTTCCCTCATCCCAAATATTGATAATGAAAGTGACATTAGTCAATTCTGGCTTGTGGCCTTTCTTAACACTATCTATAATACAATAGATAAGATTTAGGCCAATTGTATTGCTTGAATATCAAAAAAATGATATTTGGAATTAGTGTTGTTTTGTTAATGGTAAAAATATTCATATTTTCTTGATAACTGCCTTAGAATATATCAACATTCTTATAAAATCCACAAGTTGAGGGAATATAGTTCTCAAGATTGACATCAAAAAGTATTTTGACACAATTGAATAGGGCTTCATATGTAGTGTTCTTATGATCATTAGATTCAAGAAGGCATTTACTAGCTAGATCAAGGACCTTCTATGCTCCACCTGCATCTCTATCCTAATCAATAGATCCCCATGGTGATATAAGTGCTCACAAGGGGTGAGACAAAGATATTTCCTCTCTACCATCCTATTTGTAATTATAGAAGACTATCTTAGTCGACTTTTTCTCAACATGGTGGAAAATTTTGATTCGAAGACCATCCAGGTAGTATGAGGTATTTCCGCCCCTTGTCACATTTTTTTCTGTTGACATCATCATCATTACTTGGGGTGATAGGTGGAACATAAATAATATAAAGACTTCTCTTCATCATTATGAAGATATTTCAGGACAACAATTAAGCTGGAACAAATCCTTTATTTAAATTAGTAAGAAGATAACAAGATCTTGAAAAATATCCATGATCAATGACCTAGGAATTAGAGAAAAACTATTGCCCTTTAAATACCTTTGTGTACCCATGTTTTGTGGAATGCCTCATGTTTCATACTTCATCAATATTCGATGTCAAAATATAAGAGTATCATCCTCATGGAATAGAAAATATCATTCAATGGATAGATGGGATTGCCTTTTCAAGCATCTAATAGTCTCAAAACTGGTTTATTCATTCATGGTTTACTCATGGCATGTCTCAGTTATTATGTATATCAATACTCTAATGAGGAACTTTTTTTTGGAGTGAATGTATTTTGGAAATAAATATTGTAATAGTTTCATGGAAAAATGTTTCATGCATTTCAATCACAGAGGCCTTGGAATTAAAAATATGGCCATTTTCAATAAATCACTATAAGAAAAATTAATTTGAAACTTTTCTGCAAAAACTATGATGCCCTAGAATTTATTCGTGCCTGATTTGTGGATAGATTGAAGACAGGATCTCAAAGATATTTGGAATCCTCGATTTGTCTTGATCTTAGGAATACATTCCATAAAATTCTCAGAAGTGCCCACTAGTTGGTTAATTTCATTTCATCACTAAAACTTTGGACAAACAACAGGTCTGGAAGACCTCTCTTTTTCTGCATTGATTATATGCATTAAAGCATTTATTTTGAAATCCATATCAAGAATCAAATTGACTACCTATCTAAGATTCCTGAGGGCATTCAACACACAGTCTCAAGTTATACATTTTTAATTCAAGGAGACATGCTGATTTGGGAATCGGACCCATCAGGGATACTTGATTCCAAGTCCTTTTTCTTTCATTTGACTCAAGACAGTCTTAAATGGATAGGAAACATTAATAAGTGTTAGTTTTCCCCATCTAGATTCACTTTTTTTGGAGACAATCATACAACAATATTTCGATGGACTCTAACTTATAGCAAGTTGGAATTTCTCTCTACTCAAGATGGGCACTTTTTCAACAACACCATGAATATGTAAACAATATTTTTTTATGTTTTAAAATATCCTCTTAAATCTATCAAGTGATGTTAACTATATTTGACGTCTCTTAGCCTGCTTCTGACTCCATAGTAGAATTTCACCCCATGCTACTAAACATCTCACTATCCAAGAAGCTCTCCAACCACTTCATGGTGGCTTGTGCTAAACTGGTTCACATAATTTTGAGAGGCCACAAAAAATAAATCCACAAAGTGATAAGGTTCATCATCATGGAAGAACTAGAAGAAATCATTTAGGAGATCCACTACTCAAATGCACTTCATAAGGACCATTGTAACAATTCGGTAAAAGACCTGAATGTGCTAAGACATATGAGAATATATGGAAATTATCCTTTACCACATCCCATTATATATGTTTTCTGGTACCCTCCTCTTACTGGCTAGATAAAATTCAATTATTATGGGTCCTAAAAGGGAAATCTTTGACTAGCTGGGTATGGATTCAGTTATAGAGGCAGTGATGCGAATCATATTAGCCATCAATTCGCATCATGTGGTTCTTCTACGAATTTTGAATAAGATATTAATAGGCTAATTAATGTAGTCAATCTTGCAAGATAAATAGGATGGAAAAACATCTGGTTTGAAAGTTACTCCATAATTGTTTTTCAAGTTGTTCCAAAAGGGAAGATTCACCTTGCTTTGAAAATTATTGTGAAATAGATGAACTTCCTTGACCATCTTGCATCAATGAATTATATTATCAAATACGTGTTATATAAATCCAATTCCCTTTCTGGTTCTCTTTCCAATATGGGTTTGACTGTAAATTAATTTTTTTATTTCCAAACACTTTTTAGGAAAAAGTGAGAAACCATGTGTTCAGACACAAAAGGAAATAACTGAACCATTAAAAGAAAATTTAAGACTACCAGAATTTAGCTCCCTAAATAGATTCCAGGAGATATTGCGTACCTGAGTTCATGGTTCATCCATTATGATATCTTCAAGTCTTAACATCAATTTATCCCAAGTCTTAACATACTCCTGAAAACAGATCTTCCCATTGTTAAATCCCCCAACTAAAATCAAGTTCTGTCTATCGATCCAGTTATACTGTTCCTCATTAAAATTCATCCTCAAAGACCTTCATGTCACTCTAGAAGCTTCTTCATTAGTAGCATTAAGAAAAAAACATGTTCAACCATTTCATAATTTGAACTCATAAGTAAATCCAATGGTTGATCAACAGAATCACCATCCATCTTCTTGGAGTTTAATTTCTTCATAGAACGTGTCTCCATGGGAGGTGGAAAATATGAGTAATCTTTACACTCTTTACGGATGCCCTTCCTATACCCATCACTAGTCATGCTCCCCTAGACCTGCTGCTCATCTATTGTGTATCTGTTCTGATCGGTTTCACCCTCCTGAACCAGATCTTCATTAGTCAAACCATTAAAATGATTTCTGAGCTCAATATCAGACACTTCCCTTCTAGGACATGATCTAGTTGGAATCTTAGTGGTAACAGCCTATCATCCAACAGGTGACCGGACTGCCTCCGCATAAGAACCCACAACAGGAGTCATGGGAACTCCATCAACCGCAAATTGAACTTCCACTATGGCATTAGAACCTGAAGCTCTAGCAATGCCACCTTTTGAGGCCACTTCATCATCATTCTTCAGTGTACCAGTAACTCCTCCATCACCTGAATCCACTGTATTACCCTGTATCACCACAGAACCAGCAGGATTCCCTACCCTCATATCATTTTTCAACTGACTAAAAATGATAAAACATTTTGGATCCTTAGAAGTGTCCTTGGAATGCTTGGACCCCACCTTGACTTCTTCCTGCAAATACAGCATCTCAGTATCTTCCTTGTGAGGTCGACCTGTTTCAACCGGTTCACAAACTGAAATTTCTCCACTACCTTAGGCCACCAATGGACTAACTCCAACAACTGGAACCTCTCCTAGAATCAGTCCTGACTCCTTCCGCAAAATCGTCCCACTCCAGAAAGCCTCCAAACTAGGCTCACATTTCTTGCACTGGGTACAAAAGCCAAACCAGGATTCAAATATAACCAGCTGGTTGTGACGGAACTCTTCACCTTCGACAACCCACAAGAACTCCACAGGCGGCTTCGACATATCGATATCCACAACAATCCTTGGAGAAATGGAAAGGAAAAAATCCCTAGTCTGACTATCCAAATAGAGATATCAACCAAATTATATTTCCAATCATACAAATAATCGAGGATTTTGGAATGGGATAGGAAGTTCTAAAAATATTTTTCCATACTGCCATTGTAGGTGAGTCTCTTTTCATTTGGAAATCATATGTCCATCGGAAGAGAAGAGAACGAACATTGTTGAAGGTATGAGGCGCAAGCGACCAAGCTTGTATCAGATCTTCCTTAAAGTAAAACCTAATCATGATGTGTCTTGAGTCGAGAAGCCCCACTTTTGCACGCTTTTTTAGTCCCTAGAAACAAAAGATGAAGCAATAAAAAGCATTGACTGACGGTCGGCGCTGCTTGAATCTTGCAATAAGTGTCAGATTAAGCAAATAGGATGTGTTAGTGAACTCTAGATTTGAAATCAAAAACATTGGGACTCCATTGAACAACTCTAGGACCTTTGGACTAACAGCGATTGGGGGAATGGGAGGGATGCATTCTGGGTTCAAAAAGGGGGTGAAGAGCGGTGGTCGACCTCCATCAATGGGCGTCAGAAGACCCCCCTCCCCCACCACGGGGGGAGGGTCCGGTCCCGACACCATTGAACACTAATCCATGGAAGTCAGCATTCGTGAGCTCTCCCCCCTCGAACAAAGAGGTCTGCAATTTTTCCAACTTTCTTCCAAATGATTTATTGTCAATCTTTCAAAGAGACAAATGCTTGATCCTATGTTTTACACTTGTGAAATTTTTTTCTTTATCAATACAAGAACCTATGTTCTCACCTATCTCAAAAAAACAGATTTATAATTGAACTAATTTTACTTTAAAAGAAATTCAAAATATAATTTAACTTTTTAATTAAATTAAATGAAAAGTCATTTTTGAATGACAATTCAATTTTTTTACTATTCATCAAAAATAAAACTTTTTAGGAAAATACCAAAAATTCACCCTAAGATAATTTTTATATTTTGATTTAAAATATTAATTTTAATTTTCAAAATATATTTTTAAAATTTCCAGAAAAAAATTTAAAATAAGTTATCCAAAGGTGAAAACCCACATTTTTAGAAAATATAGTTTTTAGCATGAAATTGGGATCATTCTTATATCTTGTACAAAAAACTCATAAGATGAATGTTAAAAATTTTATTGAATATTTAATATATATATATTTCATTTAAATAATTCCCCAATTTTGAATCTTCTAATTTTTAGAGTTTACACATATTCATTGCATAAAAATAGTTTTTTAGAAAAAAAAATTCTTTTATTTTAAAATGAATTGTTTATATATTAATTTAAAACTAATTGGTCACAAAATAATTCAATATATATAATTGTTTAAACAATATATTTTCATAGTTTATTTAATCCTAATCATACCCATAATTCCAATAACTAGGTGATAATTATAATATAATACTATCTTAACAGTATGTCAGGTTTCATTTAAAATCGATGTTGCATGTAACACAAGATAAAATCGGTATTGTGGGAACACAAGAAAAACTTTTGTTTAATGTAATGAAATATAAACATAGTTTCAATTGTAAATAAATACAAAAAATATTTTTATTGTAACAAAAATATAGGAATTTTATTGGAAAAAAATAATTTTAGAAAATATTGTGGTGTTATAGTGGATATGCACCCTAGTTAGTTTGGGTGGTTGCACTCAATGAACAGATGAACCGTGATATAGTGAATCAAGGGGGTTCCACATGGTAGGTAGAAACCATGTAACCTAGTCTATTAGTGGGTTCCATTCATTAGGTAGAGTTGAAAATAAAGAACCACACCTTTGTGTGATAGGGAGGTTTCCAACATTGGAATCTCTTAGATAATCCGACCTGATCACCACTATTAGTCAAGAATCACCTAAAGAACTATCATGATTGAATATCCTCACATTGAATCTCAAAATACACGAAAAAGGATACCAATAGATTCTACTTGGAATACTCTTAATGATAGGCTACTTGTGGTCATGAATCCAAGTATATAAGAAGAAGATATGCAAGGTGGATGTTACTGAGAAAAGTACATGGAGTGTACCAAGTGTCTCATGGTGTGCGACCTCACCTATTATCCTGGATTTTTCATCACTTTTGCATGTTTTGGATGTCCATGTAGTACTTCATGAAATTTAAGGGTACTACACCATGTGTCCCAGCCACTTGGAGCCTGGTTGTATGTGCATGGTCGTGCTGATGTACTTTGTTTCATGGCCATGTAACTGGTCATGCTCGGGCACTAGGACATACCATGTGTACTCTTGGATTTCATGACATGTCCTTCCATATGGGTCCCTAGGTGTGTGAATTTGGAACATTTCTTGGATACCCTGGGTGGTATCACACAATGTGTGGTCCATGCCACATTGTGTGTGATCATTATCATCCTTGAAAACCTAGTCGGCACTGCTCGGGAAGTCCACAACGTGTGTTCCTGAACTACATGCCATGTAGTTGGGTTTTTCACAAGAAAGTAGAGAATTTTTCATACATTTTATCTTCACCAATGATACCACCATTTACACTTCCTAGTGCATCGGGGGTTTTGGATCTAGGGTCATCCATGCTCAATCTGTAACCTATGGCCAGATTTTGACCACTAAAACTCCATATGGATCAATTTCATCACCGTCTCTATTTCATCAAAATTCTATGTGAACATAGATTGGGTTCCCACATTGATGGTTTAATTGAAGGATATCTTAAGGCCTAACTAAACTAAACACATCTTATTTTACATCTGTTTTGTCATCCCTATAAACTACCAACGGTTCCCTCATCCATAGTTGGGTACAGACCTGCTTTCGAAATTCTAGTAATCATCTAATTCTTCAGGCCCAACAAATATTGGGGGCTCTCATTTATCGAGAGGATGGGAGGTCAGGGTCATCAAAACCATTTTTTGGTGGAATTATTTGACACTTTGGGGATCTATTATATATTTAAGATATATTCATGAATCTCTTCATAATATAGATACTGGGATCATTACCCTAATGAAATGGTTATAGGTTAATTCTCATTTTTATGCAAAAAGGTTGGGATCTCTCTAGTGAATCCATCTATATGTATTTAAGGTTCTCCATCAAATTCTAGTAACTTGAAGTTAATTATATACTGAAGTAGTATAACAAAATGCTTCAGAATATGCTTTTATATAAGCAGGTAGTTAATATTCCTTGGAGGTGATTGAGCCATTATGAGGTGTCCTATGCATCCTAGTTATTATAGGAATCAAAACCCACATAATTCATTTGTCCTATACAGTTTAGTGTTACACTGTGAGAATATATGTTTGGTGACTGAGATGTCAAATACTTGAGCTCGAACCCTAAGGGGGTGTCCTACGTCTCATGAGTATAGAGAGAATCATAGTTTCATAGTTCATTATTTTAAAGCCTATATATTGGGGTTTCCCATGTCATTATAGAGACTCATAGTATAGATGATATGATTACTACCACTCCCAGATCTCGCGTGACATATGATCGATGTGAGAAATAATGGATGGAGAATGATCATTTTTTTGACCATGATTCATGGATTATGAATTAAGACTACCTTGAAATGGTTTATCAAGAAACTCAGGTCTCATTGAGACATTTTATAAATCCTGGTTATGGAAGGAATTATAGTAATCATTGTTTGGTGGGTTTCTCAGTTCATTGATGGATGAGTTAGAGTGATCATATCCTGGGATAGATTGATTTCTACTAATTGATATTACAGAGTATTCAAAAGACTTACACCAAAAGGAGAGTTTATTTGAGCTCAGGCCTTAAGAAGGCATTCTATGTATCTGGGTTATAGAAGATATCAGATTCATCATAGTTTGGTTTGTGTTAGGGATTATACATTGAGTATGTCATGTACCATTATGGGGATTTATAGTAAAGATGATATGATCATTTCTACCCCTCAATCCCACATAATCCAAGCTCATTGTGAGAATCAAATGATTGAAAATAATCAATGCCATTTCATTGAATAAGGGACATAGATGTGAGGGTTTCCCAAGATGATCAATATAGTGATCGAACCTTGGAGAGAGGTTGCCTATGTATCCTAGATATTGAAGGAATCATAGTCTTTATAGTTCCATTTATGTTGGGTATTACCTATTGAGGATTCCCTACCCCGTTATGGGAGTTCATATTGCCTAATAAGGTGTTTGTGTCATCCCCCTAAGATGATGTGATCTATGTTCCGGGTGAGAAATAGGGGGAATGATCAGCCTCATGGAACATATATATGGAGATTGTATATTAAAACAACCCTTTGGGTGTTTGGTTTATATCTTGGGCCTTAATAAGGGGTCCCATATATCCCAGTTATGGAGGGAATCAGAGTACTTATAGTTTATATTAGGTTGGGGATTACACACTGAGGTTGCCATATTGACAATGCCTTCTTGTATGGAGGGTTTCACATGACCTAGTTGGCATGTCCTAGGAGCCTTCACATGACTTATCTTTACACATATGGAGAGTGTCACAAGATTAGGTGTGACACAGTTTGAAGGATGTCATGTATCTGGGCTAATACCTTCTAGGTGACCTTATGAGATGTGGCCGACATGTCTGGAGGGCATCCCGAGACTCAACTCACATGCCCAGAGGAACTCATAAGAGCTTGGTTACCATGTACCAATGCTTTTTTGATAATTGTATGACATGGTCGTTCACTGTTACATGAGTCAAGTGATGTGTCTGAAGGATGTCGTATGTCACGGGTGATTGACCCATAGAGTTTACAAAATTAAATTGGTGCCCGTGGGGGAACTGTTTGACATGATCTCACGTGATCGGTGTATTATGAGTGTCGCAGATGACATGCTAAAGTAGTATAATACAATCTATGAGACATTCCTTAATGTTGTCACATGTATTTGGAGTACATGCTTGAAGCACATGAGGGTCAGTGAGCATTTATAATACCTTATCCTTCCACCTTTGATCTTAGTTCAAATCCTTGCATAATGAATTCCTTAGTTTTGTTCAATGTCAGTTTTTATTGAGTCTCATGTGATATAAAAGACATGTGATATTCCCTTCACATGTGTTTTTTTAAGTCCTTCATTTGATCTATGATTGATCTTGTGGAAGGATTTATGCCTGTCACATGACTACTCAAACTACCCACATGTATATTACCTGATGAAAAGCTAGCTGATCGTGTGATCTGCCACTCTGAGAAGTCCATAAAAGTTGACAGTCGAATCCTCCAGATATTGGTCATCCGACATGCATAGAAGTAGTTGGATTTAAACCCTTTCTTCATATTGATGTTGGGAATTTATAGGCATCACCACCCCAATTGTCCAGCACTTTTTGTGGATTATCTAGTATGAGTCCAGGTTGGAGTTGATGAAGGGATCTAGAACCACTCATCTTCACGAGTCGCTGTCATGGACCGCTCTCAGTGGTTCAAATTATTTTACCAATCATGAGTCACATGCATCAATGTTCCCCTTATTGGATTATTTCCAATTAATTGGGACTTATTTGATCACACATATGTATCGAAGGACTTTCCCTTTGTCATTCATACATTCCTAAGAGCCTTCACAAGATCTAACTTCCCTTTTAATGGAATCTGTAAGAACTTGGGTGACTTATCTTGGGGTCTCACAAGACCTCGCCATGGGATTCCGTATCTTATCTCAAGTGTTTTATGATCGTGAGTACCTTTCTCTCACTCCATTCATTTCCTTTGTTATATTTTACAGAGGTAGGGACTCATGTGAGATTGTATATGTATTGTCAAGGATATTTATTCTATTTTTTGGTGATATTTTGCATAACCAATATGGGTCATGTGGGGAGGCACAATAATTTCATTGGAAAAATCCATTCGTTTATCCTTAGTACACCGAAGGGTTTTCTGGACATACCTGATGACTTTTGTGTGGCAAGGCCAATAAGACAAAGGGATTGTGTGAGATGAGTTGGTCATGTAGATAAGGTTTTCAAGTGTCTCTTGGGTCTCCACGGTTGTGTCTCATGTCTTAGCGACCGCAAACACATCTTACATCCTCCCTTTTATTTCCTTTTTTTTATTTCAAAGACTCGGTGTTCATGAGAGTCAAATTGGATATCATCAAAGAATTTTATTATTAAAAATAATGATATAGAACAAGAGATTAATAAATATTGAGTGTATATCTCCTCAGACATCGTCCCACTTTATTTTTGAAGGATTTTTGATGTATTTACAAGAACATTCCAATGAAAATACGTGTGGCCCTAGGGTTCTCATTTGGCTCTCACCATGTGGCCATCAGTTTTCTAGGGGGATTTCTAAAGAGTAAGAAGTTTCGTCGAAGTGGGAACTATGGAACTCACCATGGGTTATTCACCATGTGTTGGAGCCTTCACGCAACCTTGAAATGGTAACACGATCATGAGTCCTTTAGAGGATCCTGAGATCCACATGTCTCTTCCATCCTCCTCTTACTCTTCTTTGTAGGGATAATAATACCCATATTTAGGCATTTATTCCTTTATGATTTTACTGATGATTATATGGAATGCATTAACAAATTCCCCCTTTGGATCAATGTCCTATAGGATGAGGAATAGGTTCTCTAGAAAACTAATGCCAGACATAGTCTTTGGCAGTGTTGTGAAACGATGCTTGGGTTATTTTCGGTCTACCAAGAATCGTTTGATACTCCACAAGATAGACTATATATAGTGGGAGGTGGGGAGAAATTCATTCCACCTACAGCCTCATTTATAGAGTTCTCTATCTTTTCCCTCCATTTCAAGACCCTGCCATTAACCCTAATCATGTGCCCTATCTACAAGCCTTCATCTAGAGTATGTTTCCTCAAAGTTCCCCAGAAAGAATGTTTGTTGGTCAGGAACTTGTCCACCCAGTCATGAAATAATCTTCAATAATTTCTTAGATTTCAAATATGAGGTCCATGGTTTCCTTGAGGTCTTCATGAGATCCACTAAAATGATCTTTTGATCATTCACGACTCATGTGACCATGTTTAGGACACATGATCATGAGTCTCCAAGGGGGGTCATGCATTTCACGTGACACCCTATGGGGGTTATACGACTTTTAAATCCTCTGAAGTTCATGTGATCCATGAAACCTTTATGTAGTCCATGAATCCCTCATTGAATCATACGATGTTCACGGTGTCACGAGAACATTCATTCCATTATGTTTGACATGATTTTATGTTTTCTTTGTCTAACACGCACTTAATTACTTGTTTTTATATGGATTCTGATTGTTGTCAAGGTTCCTGAACTGTGATCAATCAAAATCCAAGAACTCGAATAATTTCAATGTTGATCCCCGTTACCACATACATATTGATAAAGAGACCCTGAAGGGGATCATTCCATCCAACATTTAAAATTTTTCATTATCTAATCAACTTCCACTGTATGGGTTTTGTTTGGTAGATGATGCCACCATACCTACCATATATTTTTATCATCCATGATGTTGGGTATCCTATTCTCCCATAGGGCCCAAGATGAACACTGATGAATCACGTGTTATAGATTACATCATGGAGGTGGTGTGATTCAGAACTCACAGGTATCATTTATGACTTCATCCACTTCCTCTTATGGTTTTTACACTCTCTATAGTCTAAATCTCTATCCATGATCTCTGGCCTCACTCTCTCTAGGCATCGTAGTATCACCCATGGTGTTGTGGAAACTGACTATCATCATCTATAACTCACTGAATGGTAAGGGCTCTATTCTATGGTCAATAACCTATATCATTATCAATTTTCATATCCTCTTGGGTACTCACATAGGAACACTTCATGTTTGGCATGAGGGTAAAAATGTAGGTGATTATTTGGCCTCCTGGTGAACCCACAAGTCAAACCTTATTTTCACACTGAACATTATTTATTCTACAATTAGGGAGGGTTATAGGAGGTTCTCTTTCATTAAATTATTTCAGGCACCCATGAATTCTTTATTTATTTTTATTTGGTTTCCTATTTTTGTAATCTTTGTAAAATTATAAATAGATGATGATGATGATGATGAATGGGAATGATATTTTTGGTGATGCAGAGCTATTTGCAGTTTGCTAATGATCTATACAGTGTACATCATTATAAATACATGTAGATATCTCAATTAATCATTTACATTTAGCCTGACCTTAACTAGGAGATGATTATCCATTAGTCTCCAAGGACCAACACATTCCATCTTCATCATGGGGAGGTAGGCATCAAATTATGGGATATTCATAAACTTAGAGGTATTCCTCCTCTATGGGAGATGTATGATCAATTCCACCCTACTGTGGATGTATGGGATGACCCTTAATGGAATCAAATTTAGGCGAGGGAGATGATTATTATTGTGAAGAAGAAACTAGAGAGAGATAATCGTGCACTCGAATATTTATTTCATGTACTATATCAATATTTTCTTTTATGGTGGTGGGGCTAGAAAAATGGTTATTCTCCCTTGTTGATTCTCATTCCAAAAACTCTGTGACAACACCATCTCATATCTTTCCATTTCTAAAGTTGAGTACTACACCTCATGGGATTATCGGGTGAACCCATAGGTTCAATTAGATCTTGGATTGGACGATTTTCTTTCTATATTCTGAAACGGGTGTCTTTTCCCACTTAGGGACCCATGCTCAAGAGTTCATGTTAATACATTGGTGATGGTAGAGTGACTTGCAGAAGAGTGGTGCTTTAACATAGAATTACCAATCCTTGTGCACCTCTACCAAATGTTGGGCCATATCCCATAGGTAAACACTTCTTATAGGATTATTGGGCCCCACTAGTTCCTATTTTCATGGATAGTGGATCATTTACATTGTTATGAGCACTAAAATGATTCTATGATCCTTGACTCCCCTCTTTCCCCAAATTTATAAATATCAATGGGGTTGGGACTATGTACCTAAACCTTTTTAAGGTCATAGATTCACTGTGGAAATCTAATAGTTTGGAATTTACTACCTTTCATTCACTGATTGGTATGATTGTAGATGATGATAGTGGATCCCATGATGGAAGATATTATATGTTCTCCCTTGGGGATGGGGTTCTCGTAGCTAAGGTGGATGAGCTGATCATCTATGATCCATACACACTATACTGATTTTTTCAACAGTTTGGCTATATTCATAGAGTTTATCCCATTCCTTTGGCCAGGATTCAAGGGGAATGGAATCCAGGGATTATCCTCTAATTCTGGAAGTTGTTGTCATATGAATACACTAGTGGTTAGATTATGCTTCCACCTACTATTTATTATACCTCCCTCATATATGATTGTTATTAGGATTTGGTGATGACATATCCTAATGATGTGTTATTCCAGCAGATCCATCATGTGGACATACCTCTTGCATCACCAATACCATTATATATAGCATCAATGGAATTGATTAAAGATTCATGTGAGGTGTCAAGGATGTGACCCCGTTACAACAATGGTCATTTGGATAGTGTGTTAGATTCTATTGAGGATATTAGTCCTCCAACATAGGCTAGGGGTGATATTTCCATAGAGGGGGAGAGATATAGTCATGCATGGATTGCTATCCAATTTCATCATTGATTCGACTGGTTTTTCATCGTTATGTTGCACCTACCTCATCGGATACCATGACTCAACCACATCACAAGATGATCTAAGAAGGAATTTTAATCTTAATTAATGATACCCCCTTAGAAATCTTCTATAACCAAGGGGATCACCTTTTATTGTTACTTCATGAGATAGGAGAAAATGACTTCGATCAGTGTCCCTTGTGTGAAATTATGCATTAGATCATCTTGACTTGAAGAGACATGGCCTTGAATGAAAGGGAACTATATGATTTATTGATTGAGGAATACTTTTCTATTACAATGATGGAGATGGTAGAGTCATTAGAGTAGGGTCATCACCTGTGTTCTGAACTACATTCCCAGATGGATGCTTGGACGATGCAGGTGTGGATATATGAAGAGATGATTTCCCTTATAATCTCTAGCCTCTCAGCATCGTCAAGTGAATCAACCACTTCTCAGAGGTGGGATGAATGGTTGACTCCTTTAGTCAAATATCCCTGTAATAAGGTAGATGTTAAAGAAGCATGATGTGTAGGTCTTCAATGTCTAATTGATGCCTCCTTATAAACTATTGTTGGTCTTGTCAGTACTGCCAATAGTCTTTTGATGGTAATCAACCTCTACACTACATTACATTTCCATTTCCCAGTTTATTTAGTTTTTTATGAGTCTTCAGAGAGATGCTGATATTTGGTTATTCCTCCCTCATTTTCATACTGTTAATGGATTTATTTTATGAACATTTTATATTAAAATCTACTTTTTTACCCACATGATGTGTTTTATACCCTGCTACTCAATCATTTTGGAATTCATCGTCACTACCTATCCCTTGTTTTATTGAATGAACTTGAATTCTTGGAATTGAATATTGAAATTATAATAGATTCCATTTTTGATATTCTCATGAATTGCCAATCATACATGATTCCATATTTTCAATATGTTGCATCTATCTTGAAACTGCTGAGGGATCACCCAGGTAAGAGATATGTCCCAGAGGGAGAATTCTCAATCTCTTTCCAAATTTGATAGTCTTGGGGATCATATATTGCTTTTCAAGTCCATATGGTAGGCCTTTCAATATTTTTCATACTGAATCATTGTTGTTAATTTTTTAGGTTCTTTTAGATTGAACCAAATATTTCTTTAGTTTGGGATCTTTTTAGCTTGGAACATCCGTTGATTTAGTTTAGGGTATTTTATCTCGAATTTAATATCAATTTAGTTTAGTTTATTTTATCTCAGACATTATATTTCATTAGTTTAGGTAATTTTATATCATACATAGTTTTACATTAGTTTATTATATTTTATTTCAGACCTCATATTGCTTTTGTTTTTGATATTTTTAACTTGGACCTTCTGCTACATTAGTTTAGGGTCTTTTTATCTTGGAACACATATTGCTTTAGTTTAGGTCCTTTTAGCTTAGACATTACATTTCTTTAGTTTAGGGTCTTTTAGTTCATACCTCGTATTTATTTAGTTTATGTTATTTTATGTTGGAACTCATATTGCTTTTGTTTAGGGTCTTTTTTCTTGGACATTCTATTGATCATGGGATATGGTACAAACATACTAATAATTACCTAAATCAATCTAAGGTGTTGGGTTCTACAATGGTGTTGTGAGGGATCACAAGGATCGAAATTCCCTTTTTGTAGAGTGACGAATTTGGTTGATGGCCATAGGTGCATATGTAGGATCTATATGCATGTATCCATATCTAATAAAAGTGTCTTAGAATCTTAGAATATTTTCCAAGGGCTATGGATGGTATATGTAAGTAATATAGATGGTATAGGAATACTAGGGATACTAGGAATTCATGGGTAGTTGGAGTGTTGATAATGTAAATCATAACCTAAAAATTTGATTCCATGAAAATGAGATATTTCATACATTACATGTTTTTTCCATGACATTATAGAATTCTAGGTTCTTCTACGGTGATGCTAAGGATTATAAGGATTGAAGATCCTTTATGGAAAGGAGAAGATAACTTTAGTTGGAGGGACACAACACTTATTCATCAGTATCCTGCCAAGTGAAAGATTATATCCACTTTATTATCAGGGCTATAAAATATTTTTGATGACTCAGAAATCTAGATGATGAAGTTGGGTATGGGAAGAAATCTATCTGGTAATGGTTTTGGCACCCTAGTGAACATTATCTCTTAATGTGAAGCTCTATATTTATGACCAGTGGTTTCTAATAATGAAGTTTGGGCCATTAATGTTTTGGGGATGAAATTTAATAGTCCATCCCTAAGAAAGGGTATGAAACACGGTGATGTAATGTCAAGGATGATGAATCTTATTGGATAGTTAAGTTGGGATATTGTAAATCATGATATGAAGTGCTCGAGTCAGGAGAATGTTATGGGAAAAACATGCAAGAAGTAGTTCAGATATTCTGGGGTGTTGCGTTTAACTGTGATGATGTCAGGGATCCTGAAAATTAGAATATCATTTTTCAGAGTGACACATTTGATTGAAAACCATTGGTGAATATGTAAAAGACATATTCATGTATACATAGTCAGGACAAGGGTCCTTGATGTTTGATATCTTTTCCAAGGGACATGGAAGGTTATGGTGATTCAAGAAACCTTAACTCATGAAGTGTGACTTGTGGAAAGTGTAAAATACATGGATGTTTTGAGTACCCTAAAATTTGTGTCACCTCATAATGAATATATTAAGGTGATGAGGAGATGTGACAAACTTTTATCTAACTTTTTCCAAGACCAGTGGGTCACGTGATAATAGCATGGATTTTACTAGGGTTAGAAAATTGTCACTGTGAGATTTATGCCTTTTTTCTCTCTTTGATGATGATGAGTTTAGAATGCGAAGAAATGAATTTTTCATAGGTCTCCATTTCTGATTTTTCATCCTGAAAGGTTATGTGTCTCTTCTATAGGTAGTTTAAGGTATTTTAGTTTAGAAGATTATGGGATAGAGTTTAAGGTTGTACATCTTTGACCAAATAATTGGTAGTTTAATGTCATGGTTGTAATGGACCTAATATAGAGGATGATACACAAGATTTTAATAAGGATATCCAAGGTCAAGAGTACTCCAAAAACTTTTCAATCATGGGATTGAAATATTACAAATCATGAATTCTATTAGGTCATGGTTAATGACATGGGATAGTAATACAGGGAGTAGTTCAGACATGTTGGGCTGCTGAGTGTTGTCGTAGTGGTTTTAGGTCTCACAAGGATTGGAACGTCCTTTTTTAGAGTAAAAAATTTGGTTGATGGATATAGGAACATATGAAAAAGCCATAGGGATGTATGCATAATCAAGGAAAGGTTCCTTGAAGTTGGGTATCCTTTCCATGGTCCATGTAATATTATAAATACTTAATTCACATGGGACATTAAGTATAGTATATGTATTCAATGTTCTCTTTAAAGATAGTAAATGCACCATGTAATCTGGTTGACCGATGTAAGTCTCTCATGGCCTTTTGATAATGGATGAAAAATAGGAGATATTTTGAATATTTATTATCATGTACTGGGGATGTTTTTCAGTGCATTTTAATATCATATGGTAAGGAAATTTTCCATTTCATTTATCATCATGTTGTAAGGATGTACTTCTATGCAGTTTAGCATCACTTGGTAAGGACATTTGTTGTGAATTTTATCATAATGCGGTAAATATGTACTTTTATATAGTTTAACGTCATGTGATAAGGATGTAACTTCATGTAGTTGAACTTTATGTGGTAAGAACATAGAAATTAATGTGAATGTTAGGGGATGTTGCGACTCTGCCTAAATATGGAGAATTGGGAATCACTACATATCTCATGAGGATGATGATAAAGCCACACATAGTTGTAGTAAGTTGTGCAGTTTAACATATTGTAGTGTGGAATTATGTGGACTAATGTGAAAAGTGGTAGTGTTATGGTTGGGACTAAATATTGGGACTCATGTGTCACTACATATCTTATGAGGATGAGAATCGAGCCACACATAGTTTCTGAATGGGAAATACTCTACGTAGGTCTAACCCATAGGTTAGGGTGGGAATTTTTTCCATTGATCATTGAAGTTGGGCCTAAGATTAAAGATTTTTGTGTCACTATGTATCCTATAATGACATGAATCAAGCTAAACATATTCTTGGATATTCCATGTAGTTAAACTTCATGCAGTAAGGAAGAAGGATAACCATTGTGAATTGAAATAAAAATTGCATTTAGGCCCAAGTGTTGAAGTCTGGGTGTCACTAAATATCTTGTGAAAATTAGATTCAAACCATACATAGTTTGATAAATTCCATTAAGTTTAACATTATATGGTGATAATTAATAAATAATGAGGATGATACGCCTTGTCTTGACCATGTGGAGAAGACTTTATCATTATTTCGAAGCCCACTTGAGCCATGATAGGTGTGAGAAACAAAGAACGACAAGGGCCCTATGTAGGATAAGTTATTATTCATCATGTGGTTTCAAGACCATGATAAAAGATCAATGAATCTCTACACATCTCATTGAAAATAAGAATCAATGCATACGTAGTTCTAGAAGAACTATGTAGTTTAACATCATAAAAAAAGGACATAGGTTACTCGACATGAATGAGGATGAATATCATAGATCCTTGCAGTTTTATGTTGTGTGGGGAAGAAATTGGGCCACCCGTCATGATGGGGGAAGTTCTTGGTCTGTGTAGTTTAATGTCATGTGTTAAGAACATTGGATCAACCGATGTAAAAGGAAAATGATCCTATAGCAAGACCCAAAAAATATTGATTTTAGAGTCACTATGTATCATGTGATGATAGGAATCAAGAAACACCTATTTATTAGGAAACCGTATAGTTTATCATATTGTGGCAAGGAAAAACTCCATAAAGTTTGACATCATGTGGCCAAAATAAAGAATCCCAAGCAGATTAATGGATTGTTTCTAGTACAAACTAGTATTTTTTAACTTCATGTACATATAATGAATTATAGGACATACATTGATGTGGATTCCCTCATAGAGACAGTTATCCAAGTTATTTCTTGATAAATCATATATTGGTGGACATTGTGACATGCTCCCCATCCGTTATGGCCAATGAGTAGGATTCATTTTGATAGAAGTTATGTGTGATGTAAGGTCCTTCACACTTGAGATATATATTCAAAGGATTATTTCCAAGTATCATTGGGGTTTTAGGAGACCATAGTAGTTCCTCGTGATAGAATGAGTAGAAGAAAACCTTTTTTTGAAGGCTCATGCGATCTAGTTTTGATGAATTTCTATATTGTTTAATGTGTGAAAACACTTCCCATATAGTCATTCCAAGTCATTGTTCATCATATGAGATATTTCTATAAATGGCTATTCAGAGTGAGGAAATATAGACCTCTATGGGTAATAGGACTTCAGCCCCGTATACCAATGAGTATGGCATTTCTTGTGTAGCAACACGCATGGTGGTATGGTAGGCCCATAAATAATAGAGGATTTTTTCTAGAAATGACATAATATCCTTGTTCACCATCTTCTAGTGTATATTCTATGTAGTCTTATTGAAGGCCTCTATTTGTCCATTTTCCACTACATGATAGTGATATGGTTGATTGGACTTGATTTTGTACTTATAGTAAAGCTTATCCAATTATGTAGAACATAATTTGGTGTCGTTGTCCCTCACTATTGTGTGAGGGACTCTAAACTTGGTAATGATATCATACTTCACAACATTTTTTATATTCTTAATCCAAATTCATTGATGGGTATTGCCTTTGCCCATTTGGAAAATAATTTGGTAGCTATAAGGATGTACTTGAACTTCTTAGCTTTGGATGAGGGATATGGCCCCACAACATCCATCCCCCAAATGAAAAATATTCATGAATATATATGTATATGTATAAATTACAAGGTCTAATGGATGAAGTTTTCATGAATCCGTCATGGATTACATTTCTTGGTGAATTCCACATAGTCCTCTATCATGGTTTTCCAGTATTATCCCAACCCCTTGATTTAGTGGTAGAGCCTGGTTTCAGATTGATGGGCACTACAAGAGCCTACATGGACTTCTTCCATGATGGTGAGAACATCTCTTTCTTCTATTCACTTAAAGATAATTCCATCAAATCCATGTTTGTATAGCACATGTTGCTCATTTAGACCATCATGTAGAGTGATGTTTGCTTCCTAGCATTGAATTTGTTCCCTTCAGGCTCGATCTTTTCGAAGAGTCCCATCATGAAGATAATTTATTATTAGCTCCATCCATCCAGGGGTGTCCATTGGTTCATCATGCTCTTGGTTGGTGTTGAACTGATTGATCTCTTCTATATCACATATGACGATCGAAGAGACCATTATTTGATGTGTGATATGAAAGGTTACTTACTTCTAATCAGGGTCGATGATGACAGAGGTTGCATCATCCATCATGTCTTCATGAGTATTCTATGTTTGGGGAACATAATTTAAGGTGGGATAAAATGGTAATTCTACCATCAGTCCCCTTATATAGCCAATGATAGGGACCCATTCTTCCTTTTTCATGGAATATTCACCATTGATCTGTTTTATAACTAGATAAAAGTCTCTTTTTTTATTCACATAGGCTATGTGAAGTTATATTGCTAGTTCCAATACAGAGATGATGGCTTGATACACATCCTCATTATTTGTATATCCTTCAGATAGTGAGAAAGACTACGGAAAAATTTCTTTATCTGGAGAGAAAAATACAATCCCCAGACTAACCTGATTGAGCTTCTAGTTTTCATACTCATACCAACATGACTTTAAGTGCTTCATTAAAAGTACATCTCCCATGTCTGGGGGTGTCATAGGCATAGAGGACCTCTTTATCGAGGAGCTTTATGTTTTATGGTTTATTTTCCAGAGTAGGATTTTCTGCATGGAAATCAGCCAAGGATTTTCCTCTTACTGGCTTCTGTGATATGAACTAAATGTAATATTATTGAAGAATGACCACCCATAGATCCAAGTGACCAGTCAACATTGGGAGGATGGGGATTTTCCTGAGAAGGTCAATATGAAAGACCCGATGGACTTCGTGGTTCTAAAAGTAATGCCTCAGCTTTTCACCACAAAGATGAGTGCAAGGTAGCTCTTTTCGACATCATAATATCTGTTATCAGTACTTAGCATGGTCCAACAAAGGTAGAAATGACTATTATCCCTTCCTGCATCATTTTTTTATGAGGAGGGAACCCAATGATCATTCCATAGTGGCCACGTATAATATGAGTGTCCTCCATTCCACCATAGGAATCAAAACATTTGGGTGCAGCAGGTACTTCATGGGAATTTCAAAGGATTTTAGACATTAATTTTTTTATTGTTAGACAACTCACATCTTCCTTATCCTGGTGAAGGGGAGATATTTTCCATCTTGTTTGTCACTGAATCATCATATGATAGTGAGATTCCCTTGGAGTCCCCTCAGTTCATTGAGATTTCTAGGGAGTGACATTGCTAAAATAGCACTAATCATCTATGGATCCACTGAAACTCCATGGTGGTGTACCAAAAATCCATGGAACTTTCCCGGGGTTACTGAAAAAGTGAACTTCCTTAGAATCATCTTTAGATTGTGTTTTTGCAACTTGATAAAGTTGTTCGGATATCCATGAAGTGATCACATCATTGTCGTAATTTAATGATCAGTTCATCAACATAACTCTCAGTTATCCTCCCTTGAATGGATTAAATATGTTATGCATGATGAACTAATATGTCGTTCCAGTATTATTTAACCTAAATGGCATGACCTGGTTGTAAATATCTAATGAGGTGCTTTGAATGTGGTGTATTCTTTATCCTTTAGGGCCATCTTGATCTGATTTCACCCTGAGTACCCATCCATGAAGGAAAGGTCTTGGAAGCCAGCGATTGTATTGATCAACAGCTATGTGATTGATAATCAGAACTAACCATTCATGAAATATCGATTATGGTCTCCAAAGTCAATGCACACTGTAATATTACTATTCTTATTCATGATGGGGAAAATGTTGGAAATACAACATGGGTATTTCACTTCTCATATAATGTTATCTTTGATGAATTTTTCAACTTCTGCCTCTATATTTGAGGAATGAGAGTGGTGTACTCTCTTGGTTTCCTACTTAATGCTTCGATGTTCATCAGGTAGTCCGAGATGGTCTATAGACGCATCTGGAATCATTCTAGGAATTTCAATATAATTCTAATAAATCACATATTGGTACTAATTTAGAAATTTAGTGTTCAACTATTTCTCTTAGAGGGGCATGGACGAACTGATGAGAGTAGGCCATAAGTTTTCTTCTATTCCAAGATTTATCTACCTGATATCATCTATGGTGGTGGAGACACATTCCTCGGATGCTAGAGGTATGTTCCTGAGATCATCCTCATCCATTTCTGAGTATGTGGATATATATTTAGGTGAAGATGAAAATATTGGGGCCTATATATCAAAATCAGGGTAAGGGAGGATATTAGAAGAGAAATTGTTATCCCTTGCATCTGATTCATTTCATAGATACACCAGAACAAGTTTTTTCCACTAAGGATAGGTGAGTCTTGGGACTCTAGTATTAGATCTGACACTTTGAACATGTTTATGGGGATATAATAATCAACATACAGCATGCTATATGGATTCACAAGGGCTTTCCTTAGGCCATTGGGAGCTGAAACCTATATATTATCATCTTCCATTAGTTTCTTTACACACTTATTGAAATTTGATTCAGCATATGTGGATCTAGAAGTCTCAAAGGGGTTGTTGTCACCGTGTAGTATTTTGAAATTTCTATTTATGGGGTAATTCAAATATTGATGGAATGTTAATGGTACAGCCAAGTGTCTATGAAGAGAGGGCCTTCCAAGTAGGGCCTTGTATATAGTGTCTTACTAGATAACCATGAACTCAATCTCATATACAAGTTCTCCAAATTGGTCCTTGAGTTTGGTAATCCCAAGGGGTCTTTTCTCATCCTTATCAAATCCCTATATGGTCAAATTTGTAGGGGATATGTACCATTCACTATTCCCCAAATTTTGAATGGTTCAAACGGGTACGATATTGATCCCAAATCCATTATCAATCAATACACTATGGATGTTAATATTATTGATTCGGCCTGAAATGTATAAGGGCCTGATATTCCCTTGGATGGCCTCCTCCAGATCATGATTAGTGAATGAGGTGGCATCATGACTTCTTAAGGACATACAACTACCAGATATACCTTGGCTACGACAACATCTATTTTTATTTTTTTGGGATTCATAGGGATTCAATGAGTTCCACTCTGAGTTCTTTTAAAAGAAAAAGTGAATTCAGGATTGAGATCATAGCTGGGACTAGAGCTAGCTATTTCAAAACATTGTACTTTTCTTCCATAGGTTGGCACTTCCTATTATGGGGTTGTTTTGGGCATGCGGTTTAGGATCTATAGAATTTGAGGGAGGTGGTCCTGATGCATGTGTGGAGGTTGAGGGAGTATCTATTGTAAGTGGTGAAGGTCACGCTGAAATTCATCATTGAGTAGGATGATCAGATTGAACCCCTATTAAGTATTCATGTAAGACAATCAGGTGAAGATGACTACTAGATGGCTCTGAGTCATATCCTTACCTATTTTTAGTCTAAAAGAGTTCTTTTCCCATGGGTCACAACTGTATATATATCTTCCATATAGATATTATTTGAATATTGATTTTGAAAATGTCTATGTTATCCCATGTATCCTCAGATCTGGCACATGTGTCCAACCATTCCCCAGTTATATGTAGGAAAAATATATTCAAGGGTATACTCATCATCTAATAAGGGGTTTGACAAGTTTATCTCATTGAAAGAACCAAATATGAGTTCTTCTTCCAATGAGGGTTATGTTTTGTGGGGAGGTTCCCATGTGGAAGATGTCTCAAGGATGAAATCTCTAGGAACTAGGTCTTGATTTGGAGTAGAATATGTTTCTTCTTCATCTGGCACTTCCTGCTTTTTATGGACACACCCACATGGGAGAGACACATCTGACATATCTTTTTAGGTGGTAGAGTTATCGTTATTTTGCACACCTATGCTTTCAGAGTAGTATGAGCTTGATCAATTGTCTTATAATTCATCATGTAGTCAAACTTTTTCACTTTTTTTGTCGAAACATTCTTCCAACCATCCTCTTAATTTAATTGGGTGATGGTTATGCACGCCACCTACTCTATAAAATTGTCTAGCATCATCTGTATAGAGTACACCATAACATGAAGGACATATTTAAAGATGAAGCAATAATGGATATTGTGACCCAACCTTCTATGGAAATGGAATTAGTTGGGGTGGTCAGTGAGGTTCACTTCATCAGGACTCTTGGGTTGTAGAAGTGTGATCAAGTTATTATCCATGGCTTCCAAGAAATAACCATGAACTTGTTCAATTTGGAAGGAGTATACTTTTTTCATTCATTCCTAAAATTTTTGGCAACACTAATTTCAATGAACTTCTGGTAATGGGAAATTCTATGGTGTACACCACTCAAGAAAAGGAGTTGATAGGTTTGGGGCATTCTTGGGTTCTTGGATGTACACCACTATAGTCTTGAGATTAATAACTACATCTTCTGTTATGCCAAGGTTCTTCCCTTGGGCTATGAGCACGAGACGAGAATTGGATCAGATTCATTGAATAGACTCTTTAAGACGTTGTGCTATTTTAGTTAACTCTAGAAACCATCTAAGATACTTCATGTGGATTAACAGTGTCTACAACTCAACCCTGATATTTTAAGTATAGAGTGATAATAGTTTTTCCTATGAGAGGGGGATTTTGAGTGAATAAGTTAAACCATTAAAACATGCTATGAAATCAGACATCCAATATTTCTCATGTTTCTTTTAGTTCATTAGGCTGATGATCATCCTTTTCCTGAGTGTTGAACTGAACAGATAAAGGAACTGATGATAACAGTCTTCCCATCCCGTAATACATCCCACCAGTAGACTATTGTACCAAAAAAGGCTAGTCCTATTAGAGTCTGTATGAAACACCTTAGTTTTGTTACCTATTATTGATCTCAAGGTCTCATCATTGGCCCAAATTTGGATACAAAGTGTGTGAGATGTTTTCAAGGTTCCCTACACCATCAAATGTAGAAAGGTGGGGTTACCGAAGTTTGATGGGGGTGGAGTACCATCCAACCATTTTGGATTTGGATTCCTTTAAGTCTATATAGGTTCATGATGCCCTTCCATAGATTCCATTCGAGTAACCAAAGATTAAATGGTGGTAACTAAATCTGGTGGTATTGCTGTCTAAGCTAGCTCTTGTTCATTGGGAATGGGTGGTGTCCAATGAGGTGGTCCCACTTTCTTCTCCAGTTGATTCTCTATCCATATTATAACTGAATGATTATCCTAGAAAGGGAGTGTTTTTCTCCACAAAAGAGGTAAATCCCAATCATTTTCATCTACTTCAATTATGTAGACTAGCTGTCTAGATCCAGATCTAACCCAAAACATATATGCTGCTGTTTCTGATAGATCGGCTATGTGAGGGAAAATATTCATCTCTTGATGGAGATGATACCCAACAAGAATATTTCCCCTCATCAACACCTCATTAAGTTCCTAGAGAGCTCTTATTTCACTCTCATATTGTGATAAATATTCCCCTATTGATGGAAAATGAGATTTAGTCTCATATTTTCCTCTTTTTTCCAGTATTCCACATTGGTGGACACAACTCATTGTCTAGAAGTGCCAAATTTTGAATCCTTTTTTGGTTCAGGGTGCACATAATCACCTTTGGCGAATCTGAATCAACCTTATATTAGAGTACATCTTCCATGTTGTATCCCTATACATTTTTATCTTGATATACATCATCAATGTGTACACTAATGGTATTCACATAGTCATATCGAGCAATGGTTGTTGTTCCATTGATTTATACGTAAAAATATGATTCTTCACAGCTTATATCAGGGACTTTATTGGAAACATTGGCCATATTGAGAATTTTTGGATCACAACCCCAGTAGGGTATGATTTTCTTTTCCTTATGATCCTCATGTCTTAGCCTATGAAGAGTGACTCTAAATAAGTTTCTGGTCATGATTACTAAGAAATCCCTGACCAAAAGATGTTTGTTTTGTGGTGGTAGGAATAGGTGGGATATATACCATTGGTTTATTACTCCCAAATCAAAGAATAATTTATCCCTATTTGATGATGATGATGATGATAAAGATTCCCCTATCAATGTGGGGTGGGGATCTTTTGGGGCTACCATTGGAACTAATTGGTCATGTTGTTGAGGATCCAATGGCTCTAGTCATAGACATGATGATTCCCTAGACAGACATGAATATATAAATGTCCACAACCTAGTAGAGTAGGGGTGATCGGGAATCATCACTAATGTCTCTAGGGTCCTCTTATGGGACAATAAACCTGGTGGTGATGATTGAGATATAAATTCCCTCATCCTAGTGGGTTGGGACTGAACTACAGTTGCAGAGGGTATGTCCTTAATCCTCTCTAGGATTAAAGACAAGAGGGGTGGAGGTAGTGGTAGATATTCTCCTAGACTAGGGGCCGAGTTTTCTCTTAGATTGATACTATGTTAGTAGTAACTACAGTCTGAGTGACGTGCACAACAATGATTGTGTGGGATCTGGGTGCGATGGTAGCCCATGGTGAGAATTATTCCATACAGGAAGTCTTCCAAGTGATCGAAACTCTAATTTACTTGTTTGGAATATCCTTCTATTATCTTGATGGGCCTAGTTTGAAGTATTATTAGATATCCTCTCTCTCTCTATCTGTGGTTTCTAGGCACCATTGAAGTGGGGGCATTCTATGGTATTGACCAACTAGGCCAAGCATTATCCGATCCCTAGATTTCACCAGAGGATATAACATTACAAGATGCCATATTTTATGTGTTGTTTTATTTTAAGGGAGGTAAAAATTGTAATTCTCTATACTATCCTCATCCTTGAATAAATATGCATGATGTGGATTAGGAGATCATATCTTGAAGCATCATGATGCAATGGTAGAAAGAAAGTTACATATTTATGTTGTGCTTTTCTAGTTTTGATTCCTGGGACATGGTGATAGTAGCTAGGTTGATAATGCAATAAATTATCTTGATTTCTTGATGGTGAAACTCATATCCTGTGTAAGGGAGATATTGTTCCTTCAATCACTGATTATTAGAACACATTGTTTGGTATTGGTAAGGAATGTACTCCTTTTCTAGATCATCTGGGATCTCACAACTGGAAGTAGAAATGGTCAGAACATTATGGGGAAGTTGTTTTCGACTAACTCTCTCTATATTTAAATGTTAGACTACTAATCATTATACTTACAAGCCTCTATCTGGTTAGACAACAAAAGATAACTCTGATGGTCGCCTACTGATGGGAGTGTAGTGTTGTTGAAAGTTGATGGGGAACCATATACAGTTGACCCCGGTGTTTCAAGCACCTCTCTCTATGAAGTTGTAAGGGTTTGGTTCACCTTTCTCATGGGATATATTGTCATGGGGGGGTCACCATGGTGGAAGTTAGTAGTAGAGTCTCGGAGATCCATCTCCACACTACCATGAGGAGAACTATCATGGTAATGAACATATTCTTCTTCTTCTGCTTCTATAGAAGAGTCAACGAACCCTTTTGGTGTTGATAATGAGTCTTGAACAACCCTAATTACACTATCATTGTTTAGATTACGAATATGGTCCATGTTATGTGTTGTGGTCAGAATATGCCGACTTCCCTTTTCTTATTGTGTAGGGATATGAGCATGTTGTGTGATTGTAATGACTAGATGTTTTATTAATGGAAATACCTCTTTATAATTATTCCCTATACTATAATAACATTAGGAATCATAATGGAATATCATGATAATAAATACTATGTGACAATTAAACCTAATTTTTGAACTTTTGTGGTTTGAATTTTGAAAATCCGACAGACGCGATTGTGATTAGTAAAATGTTTGGAGTCTGATAGGAAAAAATTAATTTTTTCTGGAATAGTAACCTACCCTTATGAATAGTAACCAACACTTTTGAATAGTTATATGACCCTTATAAATATTAAATCATCCAAAATAATAGTAACCTTATCCATGAATAATTAAATAAAATTTAGGCATCTTAGAATGTGACTATTTGACCATATTAAAAGTATTGGTGTTTTTGTAAGTCATAAATAATTAATTATAATTAATTAATTAATATAAATTTTTTATTTTATTAAAATGTTTATATAAATTCAAAATTATATGTCTTCTAGTTTTTATATAATTTTATAAGACCTTACATAATTTTGAAATCATTATAAAATCCGTTTTAATTTTAAAAACTGTATTTTTCAAGTAAAATATGATTTTAATTATATATTAAATTAATCACAGTTAGAAAAATAATTTTATAAAAATGGAATTCAATTTTGGATTCTATATTTCTTCAATTTATTAGGGTGAATATTGGGTATTCTTCCAAAATAACTAAATTTTTGATGAATAGTGAAATACCATAATTTACCAAATAAGCTAAATAAGCTAATTCTAGAGTCTGAAATGATGTTCTACTGATGTAAGCCCAATTGATTCGGGTTCACATGATAAAATTACTATTCTTGGTCATTTAAGACTCACTATTCTTGTCTAGTGGGTAAATAATAAACTAATGAATTTTATAATGAGAAATCACCTCTCCCCTCCACTATAAATACTACCCTTCACACCCTCAATTATTCACACATATAAAGATTCAAGCCTTATCTAAACACTTCCCGAGAATCTTCCCTAGCCCCTCCCCCATGTCTGAGATCTTCTGGTCTCATAAAAAGACCAATACTAGATTCTTTATGGAGGATCTGAGGAGAAGGATTCAAGAGGTATTTTCTCTCCCTCTTTTCCATTAATTTCCTTTCAATTTCAAGTTAAATTCTTATTATCTCCCCACATATATTTGTCAAAATGGTATGGTAACTACATTATAAAACATATAATAGAATTTTATGATACTAATGGGATATTATACCAACTAACCCCCTTCTCCCAATCGTTTTATTTTATAAAATAAAACGTTGTTCGTGAGATGTTAATCTATCACCTTCAAGAACAACATGTTTTATTCCATTACTACCTTCAGATTTGGTCATGAAACCATTTTTATGGTTGAAAAAGAATATTATATTGGTATTATTAACTATTTGATGTTCTGGAAATAACTTATGTACATATTACTAAATTAGTAAACAAAACAAGTTCGTTGTGGACAAAAAACCGCCTAAATTGACCGAAACAATCATCATTTAATTCTTATCTAATGATTAATCCACATAGTATATAATATAATTAAGTATAAGAACATTTAATACACTTTATTATCATTAATAACATGAAATATATGTTCTGTATATTTATCCATGTTCTAAACGAACTTTCATTTATGAATACATGTGAACCGCTCAAGAAAACCATAAAAATGAACATTCCCAAATAATATTTTGAAACCCTATAACTCATCCAAAGGCCCATAAAATAACTTAATGAAACCATAATTAACCATATTAATTTAAAAAAGGTTCTTTAATTTTTCAATTAATGATTATAAGTTATTTATAATAGACATTAAAGTAAAGAAAGCATTCGGATTCAAGGTAAGGGGAAAATCTCGAACAGAACTTTTTTTGTTCGGGTTCTCCCTCTTTCACTTCATTTTTGGTATGGTCACTCCATAAAAACAATTTTTTTCATTATCATATTACATTTTTTTGGATATAAATGTTTCTTACTAATATTTATGTCAAACAAATGTTTTTCAAAAGAACTATTGTTTCAAAAAACACACCTTTTACTTCTCACTCAAGGTTAAGGGTTATCGTATCAAGAATGTTATTCCCACATTATTTTGGGAACCCAATGATTATGAATTTTTTCTTATAATATGAAAACAATTCAATTACATGGGTTAGTTATGTTCATTTTTGATATATGTTCATTTCTTCATGCAAGATAAATGATAATGTTATGATGTGATGGGTGAGCCCAAAATTATATAGCCCAATATGAATGTTTCAATGTGACATGTACGCCTAGAATTATACAGAGATACAATGCATTGGGTAAAGTAGTGAATATCATGAGTTTATGTGAAATGATGTTTGAAAATTATTCTATATTTTTTAACAAATATGTGTGGTATTTAACCACTAAGACATGAGGTTTCATTTTTTATGCATTGCCATATTTCAAATATCTTATTAATGTTTCCTCTATTGTTCATGATTCATTGCCAATGTTATGGTTCTGATCACCCCTTGTTATAATTTTATTATCTATCCTCTTAATGGGATTTTATCTCACCCATTTTTGATGTATATCTTCAGGTGACTACATGTACTACAGAGAGGTCTTGTGCCAATAAATATCTAGAGAATAAGGAATTAAATAAATGTTTATGCTTGTTGTTTTAAATGTAATGTATGGAACTAATTTTTCCAATACACTAAACCTATGGATCCTCTATGTGTAAAAATATTATGTTTTTTATCATTAAATTATGTAATAGTAATTTATGAAATGGTTGGGTCACTATAGTTGGTATCATAGGCATGGTTTAGTTAATTTGGGAATTATGATTATTAAACCCTATAAAAAACCTTTAACATGAGACTATGTAAAAATATTCACACAGTAATCTTACACAGATATCCCATATGCTAATATTTTATTATAAATTGTAAAAATGAATAAGTTATTCATAACTTGTTGACTTATGTTTTCTTCTATCCTTTTCTATTTTAGTAAATGGTTGGAACTGGGAGAAACCAGGCCAACAACTCATGTGAGGGCCAATGAAACGATTGCCCGAATAACATCCCCAATGATTTGAGAGGTGGTGTTCAAAACATCAGGGTGATTCTTACCCAACTCTCTCAGGTTATGAACAATAACCATAATAATTAGGAATATACTCCTTCAACAAATAAGGATAAATTGGCTATTGAATGTTTTATGAGGTAAAGACCACTGACGATTAGTGGATCTTCTAATCCACTGGTTGCGGGATAGTGGGTCAACTCTATAGAGAAGATATTTTATGTGCTCCACTATTCTAAGATAGAGAAGGTGACTCTAGTTTTTTATCATATAGATGTAATGGTCAATCAATGGTGGGATTTGATTGAGAACACCGAACCAAGGGAGGAAATTAAAGAGATGGAATAGGAAGGCATTAAGATTGTTTTTCTTAACAAATATTTTCCAAGAACTCTTCACACAAAGATGGAGAGATAATTCATAGAGCTTAAGAAAAAATAAAAAGAATCTTTCAAAAACTACAAAGAAAATTTCATAAGGATTTCATGGTATGCTTCAGGTTTTGTTATCAATAATGATATAAAAATTAATATATTATTTAGTGGATTAAAACTACACCTTTAAAATGATCTTGCAATTCGAGACTTTGGAAGATATAAAGAAGTTGTAAGATGTGTTCTCACAGTGGAGATAAAGTTTAGGGAATGGTACCATGGATATGGTGATAAGAATCAAAATATAGAGTTTCAGGCTTGTGGATCTAATGAAAAATGTGGGAAGAGAACACAACAACACACATGCCAAAAATGTGGAAAGTTTCCCCATGGGAACTGCCTCAAAGGGATGGGGAAGTGCTTCAAGTGTGGGAAAGAATAAAGCCATGATCAAGAGTGTAGAAAATACATGAAAAATAAGGATAATGTAGTGGAATAAAGGATAAAACCACCCGTGTTTCAATTCTACAATTATTGGGTACAAGGGCACTACGAAAGCCAGTGCACTAAACCTTGAGTTCTCAGGGGTAATCAGCGTCAGCAGCCACCAAATCCAAAGGAACAAGGGAAGTCCTATGAAATCACAACATCGGAAGTGGAGAAAGAAAATTAAGTCATACAAGGTACACTTATTATTCACTCAAGAATGTAAAAAGACTTATTTGATATTAGTTCTACTAATTCATTTATATATTCCAAGTTTTAAAGAACTACAGAATCAAAGCCCCGAAACCATGATGTAGATATATCTATAAAAACACAAAGTGTGGAAATCATTTGAACGCAAGTGTTTGAATCTTCTCATGTTGGCATATGATGAAATATTCTCCCAACAAATCTCGTAATACATCCCTTCATGGAATTTGATGTTATAATGGGAATGGATTGAATCTCATTATATAGAGAACATATCAACTATCAATAAAAGAAAATATCTTTTCATATTATAACCATCCCATGATCCTCTATAAATTCAAGTAATATCATGAATATCCTATGAAAAATACTTCAATGGTGTGGGTGTTGATTCCTTATGATGAAGCATACCTTTCCCAAATGGTTGAGTCAAAGGAATGTGTCAACCTTGCATAAATTCTCATTGTTAGGGAATATGGGGATGTATTTCCCAAAGAGTTATCCAGAATTCCCTCAGATTGTGTGGTAGTGTTTTCAATAGAACTAATACCTAGAGAAAATCCTATCTCAATGTGTCCCTATATGATGGGTCCTATAGAACTGGAGGAGTTAAAGAAGTAGCTATAAGAGCATTTGGACAAAGGGTTCATATGCCCTAGTGGATCACATTGGGGTGCGCTAGTGCTCTTTGTGAAGAAGAAGGGCGGAAGAATGAGGAAGTGTATTGATTATCAGGAACTCAACAAGCTCACTATAAAGAACATGTATCCTATTACAAGGATTGATGATTTGTTTATTCATTTAATAGGAGATCAATACTTGTCAACTATGGATCTTCGTTCTAGATATCATCAACTAAAGGTGAAGAGATAATATATTCATAAGACTGCCTTCCGTACAAGATAAGGGAACTATGAGTTTTTGGTGATGCCATTTGGACTTACTAATGCCCCTGAAATCCTTATGGATTTTATTAATAGAGTCTTTAGAAATTACCTATAAAAACTTGTGGTAGTGTTTATTGATGATATTCTCATCTACTCTAAGAGATAGGAGGAACATGAAGAACATCTAAGAATTTCTTTGGAGATATTGAGAAAGGGGAAGTTGTAAGGCAAGTTATACAAGTGTGAATTTTGGATGAAGAATGTCACATTCTTCGGACATGTGATCAAAAGTGAGGTAATTTATATGGACCATTCAATAACAAAGGTGATTGAGGAATGGCTCGGTACCTCTAGTGTAACAAAAATCCATAGTTTTCATGGATTATTTGGGTACTACCGATGTTTTGAGAGATATTTCTCATGAATATCAATCCTGCAAACTAAGTTAACAATTAAAGGTGTAATGTATGCCTATATGGAAGAATGTGAGGGAAGTTTTACGGAGATAAAGAGAAGGCTGATCACTTCACCTATACTCACACTACCGAAAAGTGGAGAATATTTTGTGATATTTAGTGATAATTCAATGAAAGGATTGGGTTTTGTACTCATGAAAAATGTTAATGTGATAGCCTACGCCTCAATGTAGTTGAATATTCATTAACATAACTACCTGATGCATGATTTAGATATTGCAACTGTGATTTTTCCCTTGAAAATCTTGCGGCAAAACCATTATGGTGAGAAGTGTGACATATACACCAACCACAAGAGCCTAAATTATATATTCACATAAAAAGAGATAAATATGCATCAAAGGAGATGGTTAGAACTAATCATGAATTACAATTACTCGATTCACTGTCATCCTGGAAAGGGGAACAAGGTAGCTGATGCTCTAAGTAAAAAAAAGAACCTCTTACTCTATCCATGTTTTGGATTTAGAAATACCCTATAATCATGGATATGAAAAAGATGGATTTAGACATAAGAAGGATAGAGGATATGCCCTACCTTTCCAAAATGATTGTGCAACCATCCATAAAAAATTATGATTAAGTAAGCATAAAGGGATTATGTTGTGGTACAAAAGAGGGTGAATATAGTTAAGTAAGGGAAGATGCAAGAGTTATATTTCGACAATTATGGAATTATTTGGTGTGGGAGGCCATTTTGTGTGCCTTCATTAGCCAAGATAAAGATGGAGCTATTAGAAAATGCATATAGTTCAGCATTACGTATCCATACTTAGAGTACCAAGATGCACCATGATCTCTGAGAACACATCTGGTGGGATAACATGAAGAAAGAGATTGTAGAATATATCTCAGGGTGCTTGGTATGTCAGCAAGTTAAATCAGAGTGACAAAAGTCCAAAGGGTTGATGCATCCATTGCCTATACCCATGTGGAAATGGGATGATGTTATTATGGACTTTGTCATGGGTCTCCCGAAGATGTCAAAGGGAAATAATGAGATATGGGTTGTGGTTGACCGACTCACCAAGACTGCCCATTTTATCGTTATTCGGGAATACCTCTCGCTTGAAAAACTTGCAAAGATATATGTGAAGGAAGTGGTGAGACTACATGGAGTTAAAATCTCGATTTTCTATGATCATGATCAAAGTTTCATGTATAAATTCTAGATGAGTCTTCAACATTCGTTAAGTAATGAATTAAATTTCAGCATGACCTATCACCCCCAAACTGATGGCTAATCTGAAAGGTCTATTTGGATGCATTAAGATATACTAAGAGCCGACTATCCAGAATTCAAAGGTGGATGAGATCAGAATCTCTCATTGGTTGAGTTCACATACAAAAACAGCTTCTACTCGAGTATTGATATTGATCCATATAAATATCTACATGGAAAGTGATGTGTAACTCCAACCTTTTGGGATGACGTTGGAGAAAGAAAGCAACATGGACCCGATCTTTTGCAAGATATAAAAGAAAAGGTTCAAGTCATCTAGAAATACACCAATGATGATAAGAGTCAGCAAAAGAGCTATGATGACAACCGTCAAAGGGACTTGGAGTTTGATTTTGGAGATAAATTCTTCCTTCTAATATCACCATGGAATGGAGTCATGCAGTTTGGAAAGAAAGGGAAGCTAATCCCAAGGTATATTTTCCCCTTTGAGTCCACTAATCACATAGGAGTCGTGGCCTATCAGCATGCACATCCACTGATTATGTCACATTTTCATGATGTGTTTCTTGTATCACTCCTGAAGAAGTACATACTAGAACCCTCACATGTACTAAACACATATGTGATACAACTGGAAGATGATATCTCTTATGAGGAGTGGCCAGTAAAGATTTTGGACAGGAGAGATATGGTTCTATGCAACAAGACAACAACTTTCTCAAAGTTTTGTGGAGGGACCATAATTTTGATGAAGCTACATAAGAACCAAAGGAGGTGATGAAGATGAATTACCCTCACATGCGGATGTAAAATGAAATTTTGAGGGTGAAATTTCATAAGGGGGGAAAAATGTAATGGCCTAAATTTTTTTAATGGAAATAACCCCTTATGACTATGCCCTATAGTATAATAACATTTGAAAAAACAATAAAATATAATGATATAAATTACTATGTTACCATTAAATATAATTTTTTCCACTTCTATGGTTTGAATTTTGAAAATCTAACATACACGGTTGTGATCAGTAAAATGTTTGAGTTCGATATAAAAACATATTTTTTTTGAATAGTAACATACCAATATGAATAGTAAACAACCCTTACGAATAGTGATATGACTTTTAGAAATATTAAATCTTCCAAAATAAGAGTAATCTTTCCCATGAATAGTTAAATAAAATTTAGGTATCTAAGAAAATGACTATTTGACCGTATTAATAGTATCGGTAATTTTTTAAGTCATAAATATTAAATTATAATTCATTAATTAATTTAAAAGATGTATTTTTAAAATTTTGTTCATAAATTAACAATTGTATGTCTTCTAGTTTTTTGATAATTTTATAAGACCTTACGTAATTTTTGAAACCATTATAAAATCAGCTTTAATTTTAAAAAATGTATTTTTCAAGTAAATGATGATTTCAATTAAATATTAAATTAATAATATTTATAAAATTTATTTTTGAAATATGTAAATAAATTTTAGATTCTACACATTGAAAAAATTTTAGGGTGAATTTTTGGGATTCATCTAAAATACTTGATTTTTTTATAAATAGTGAAATACCATAATTTACAAAATAAGTTAATTATAGAGTCATGCATGATGTCCTACTTATGTAAGACCAATTTTTTCTTCTTAACATAATATAATTACTATTATTGGTCATAGAAGACTCAATATTCGTTTTCTTGTGGGGAAATAACAAATTAATGATTTTTATATTGAGAAATCCCCCCTCCCCTCCACTATAAATACAACCCTTCACACCGTCATTACCTCACACATATAAAGTGTCAAGACTTGTCTAAACTCGGCCCAAGAATATTCCCTAGACCCTCCCCCATGTCCAAGAGCTTCTTCTCTCATCAAAATACAAATCCTATCTTCCTTAAGGATGATTCAAGAGGTATTTTCTCTCCCTCGTTTCCTTTAATTTCCTTTCAATTTCATGTTTCTTTCTTATTCTCTGACCACCTATCATCATCCAAATGGTATGGTAACTCCATTATCATACATACACTATAATTTTATCATACTATGGGGATATTATAAAATCCAACCCCTTTATCTTATTCCATTTATTTTATAAAAGAAAATGTTGTTTGTGAGGTGTTAATCTATCACCCTCAAGAATGAAATGTTTTATTTTTTCCATTTCTACCTTCATATCTGGTTATAAACCCATTTTAAGGGTTGAAACAGAAAATTATATATGTATTATCTCTTATTTGATGTTTTTGAACTAACTTATGTACATATTACTAAATGAGTAAACAAAAAAAGATCATTGTGGTTGAAAAACTGCCTAAATTAACCCAAACAATCGTCATTTAATTCTTATCTAATGATTCATACACATGGAATATAATATAATTCATTATAATATCATTTAATCTGATGAAATATAGTTAATATCCTGAAATTTCAGTTCTATATGTTTATCCATGTTCTACACGAACATTCATTTATAAATACATGTGAACGGCTCAAGAAACCCCTACAAACGAACGTTCCCGAACAATATTTTTAGACTATATAACTAATCCAAATGCCCGTAAAATAACTAAATTAAACCATAATGAACCATATTCATGTAAAAAGGGTTCTCAAATAGTCTATTAATGAATCTAATGTGGATATACAGGACCTTAAAGTAAAGAAAGTGCTCAAATACAAGGTAAGGGAAAAATCTCGAACACAACTATATTTCTTCGGGTTCTTCCCCATTAACTCCATTTTTGGTATGGTCACTCATTAAAAATAAATTATTTATCATTATATTACATTTTTTTGGATACACATGTTTTCCACTGAAGTTTATTTTAAAAAAATATTTTCCAAAAGAACTCTTTTTCAAAAAAAAAATAAACCTTTTACTTCTCACTCAAGGTTACAGGTTATCATATCAAGAATGTTATTCCCACATTATTTTAGAAACCCAATGTTTATAAATGTGTTACTTTGAGATGAAACCCATTCCTTTACCTAGGATAGTTATTTTTATTTTTTATATTTTTTCATTGTTTCATGCATGATAAATGATAATGTTATGATGTGATGGTTGCGCCTGAAATTACATATCGCCTTATGAATGATTCAATGTGATAGGTGCACTAGGAATTATAAAGTGATCTAATGTATTGTGTAAAGTGATTAATCTCATGAGTTTAAGTGAAATTATGTGTGAATAGGATTCTAGTATTGTTCACAAGTATGTGTGGTGTTTAACCACTAAGACATGATGTTTCATTTTTTATGCATTTCCACATTTCAAGTCTCTTACTAATGTTTCCTATCATGTTAATGATTCTTTTCCTATGTTTATGTTAACTTCCCCCATTGTTATATTGTTCTTATCTATCCTCTTACTGGTATTTTAGCTCACCCATTTTAGATGTATATCCTCATGTGAGTACATGTACTAAGGTGATGTCAACTGCCAATAAAAAGCAAGAGAAAAAAAGAATTAAATAAATGTTTATGCTTGGTGTTTTTAATGTAATGTATGGAAATAATTCTCCCATGACACTAAACCTTTAGATCCTATATTTGTAATACTATTGTGTTTTTTATTTTGAAAATTATGTAAATATAATGTAAGAAAAGGCTGGGTTACTATAGTGATGGTTGTCAAATCATATATATAACTATTTGGTGATGCGGGAGTATTAACCCACTATTGAGAAGATTTTGGAATATTCCAATAAGCTATCTCATTATTGAAAGGGATATGAGCCTATCCTGAGGCATACAACATTTTCACCTGGTGAGCCTAAATTAAGACAGGAGTATGAGACTAATCTTGAGCCTTTGGGATATACTTCTGGTATTTCAGGGAATGAATATGAACCTGCACTGAGGTATGTGCCACTCTCACATGGTGATCCCTAGTTGGAATAGGAATATGATCCTAGTCTGAATATGAATTACCCTTCATGAAATTTTCTGATGGACCTACAGAATGAGAGAAAGAAATATGAGCCTCACCCTTTATTGCCTTAGAATGAAGCTGGTATAGTGGTTCTTCTAGTAATTAGGATTATGTGCCTTGATCCTGTGATCTGCTGATAATAATATGAGCATGTCCCTAGGATTGTTCCATTCTCACTTGGTTATCCTAAGCTTGAACTGAGATATATGCCCAATACTAGATTTTTAGAGTATTTCTCAATACTTTTATGATATAAATATGAGCCTATACTGATGTTTTTCCCTGCTCACATGGTGAGCCCCATCTATAATAGGGGTATTAGCATGATCCCAGGACTTTAGAGTATGCCATTGGACTTTTTCAATAGGCATGTAACCCTTTCCCGAGAACTGTTCCAGTATCACATGGTGATCCTCAATTGGAATAGGAGTATGATCCCTATCTGATGCCTCTACCTTTATTATAATATGATAATAATCCTCCCATGAGGGAGAAAGGATGTGTGATTTCTCCGGTTCAACTGCTTTTCACAATGAGAAAAGTGTTAAGTTTTCATGGCTATAGGGACAGGAGTATGAATCTATTCCTTTATCTACAATAGTGTTGAAATATACCAGTGGAGTTCTTCAGATGTTGATAAAATATATTGACATTTTAGAAAAGTGTGTGGATGGATATAATACTACAAATTATCCATCTCCATTATATGTTGAAATATATCTTTGATCAAAGTGGTGATATGAACCCACATCTATCCTCCTTATGAAATCAAAATATTCTAATGAAATTCATGTGAGGGGTAGGGATTTGAGCATTCCCCATGCTTTATTTGGGAATATACTAGCAGACTTGTCCTGATCTAGAAGGGATATGAGCCTGCTTGTTGGTTCCTACTAGAGTACAATGGTAGGTGTCATCAGAAAGAATGGGGATATGACCTGTCTCCTGAATCTCAAACATATTCTTCCATTGATGAATCTTCCTTGTAGCGCATGCATGGGATTCAGAGGTAGTTATGTGGTGGATTCCACCCTCATCTAGTGACTGATGGGTACCAGTGGGATGGTGTTGGTGATGATAGATAATAGGTTCCCTCTTCAGTGGATCTTGAACTGAAATGGAGCCACATTCGGGCTCCTAGTCCACCTTCATCTGATATGGAAGGGGGAAATTTTTGTGCTTTGGGGATATGCTCTCAATGTGGTTGGTCATATTGGTGATGAATACTGACTTAGAATTAGCCTTTGTTGGGTGATTTAGATTCACTAAATGATGTTCTTGGAGAATTTCATAGGCATTCTCTAGGTTTCAGATCATATCGTGTTGTTGGTACGCACGGTCCATCGTATTTCCCACCTACCATTGGAGTTGTTGGGCAGGTGAGATTGCTTTATAAACCATAGGGGTTGCATTGACAAATGAGTTACCCGAGATAATGATTAATAATGAAGAACTTTACTTAGGGTGGGAGTCTGTTGATGAGATAAGTATCTGCAATCATGTTGAAACAAGTAATAAGGGTACTAATTAGTTTTATATCGTAGGCATGGAAATTCTCAATCAGATATGAAAAGTTAACACAATTTTCCTATATTCCCTTTCTGGCCATTTTTCTCATGTGGATTTGTTAGAATGCCGATGGACATAAAAGTATCTCAGTTTATATGAGTCTTACTGCTTTGTTTGTATATATGTTTTATGAAACAAAGTGTTAAAATATATTCAAATCGAGCCTATCAATGTTGTTTGTATATTATGAGAAAGAAACATGGCTCAATATATTTTAACCCAATCTATTTTTATTTATGATGATTCACATCAAAATCACAATTTTTGTTTCATAGGGATTCAACCTAAATGTGGAATGGGTTCCCCCTTTTATGGTTTTATTAAGGGATATTTTAGGGCCTCACTCAATAACACACATCAGGTTTTCCATCTATTTTTTCTTCCCTAAAAACTATCAATGGTTCCTTCATCCATAGATGGGTATGAACCTACTTTACAAAGTTTGACATTCATATAGGTTTTCAGTACCAACAACTCTTAGGGACTCGGATTGGATAATAGGATGGGAGGTTGGGCTCATCACACCCTTTTTTGGAGGAAATTATTCCCCACATTGGGAATATATTATATATTTAAGAGATGTTCATAATTCTCTTACTAATTCAGATATGGGACCAGTTACCCTAAATAAATTATTATAATTTAATTATATTTTATTTAAAAAAGACTGGGATCTCTCCAGTGAATTCATATGTACGTATCTGGGTCTCTCCATTATTTTCCAGTGACATGCAGTTTCTTATATGTTGACGACATATAACCAAATGCTTCGAAATATGCTTATATATAAAGAGTCGGTTAATATTATGAGGATGGTATTGAGCCATTATGAGGCATCTTAAATATCCTAGTTTTTTGTAGGAATCAAAAACCATGTAGTTTTTTAGTCACATGTATTTTTTTGTAAAGTGGAGTGGATATATGTTTGGGTACAAAGATGTAGAATATTAGAGCTCGAACCCTAATGGATGTCTTACATATCCCGATTATAGAAAGAATAAGATTTTTCATAGTTCATTCTTGTAGGTATTATGTATTGGGGATTCCCATGTACTTATAGGGACTTATAGTGAAGATGATCTGATTACCACAACTCTCTAATCTCACATGATCCATGCTCGATGTAAGAAACAAGGGATGGTGAATGATAATTTTATTTCTCACGATGCATGACTTATACACTAGGATTGAGTTGAAATGGATTATCATGGGACACAGGTCTTAGAGAGATGCCTTATGTATTCTTTTTATGGCAGAAATTAGAGTCATGGTTGTTTTGTGGGTTTCTCAATCCACTGATGAATGAGTTAGGGAGATCATATGGAAAGAATGATTTAGTTCAACTGGATTAAATGTTAGAGTCGTGAAAAAAACATACACTAAAAGGGGTGTTTATTTGAGGTCTGGCCTTAAAAAGGTGTCCTACATATCATGGTGAGTGAAATAATTAGAGTCATCATAGTTTAGTTTTTTTCGGGGCTTACACACTAAGGCTTCCTCGTACCATTGTGAGGGTTTATTGGGCTGATGATATAAACATTTCTACTCCCTAAGCCCATATGATCCATGCTCATTGTGAGAAATAAGGGATAGATAATTATCAACATCATTGTGCTGAATAAGGGTCTTATATGTGAGGGTTTCATAGGATGATGGATATAGAGCTCGAACCTCGAGGATAGGTAGCCTACGTATCCGGGATATGGCATGAATCAAATTCACCATAGTTCCCTTTATGTCAGAGCTGACACACTGAGCCTATGCTTTCTCAATATGGAAGTTTATATTTACTAATGAGGTGTTCATTGTGTCCCTATAATCCCACATGAGCTATTTTCAAGGAGAGAAACAAGGGGGAGAAAATGATCAGAATCATGGAACATAGATATGGAACTTGTGTGTTAGAACAATCCTTCGGGTGCTTGGTATAGAGCTCAGTCCTTAAGAAGGCGTCCTATGTATCTTGGTGATGGCGGGAATCAGAGTTCTTGTAGTTCATTTCAGGTGGGGGATTAGACACTGAGGTTACCTTATTTACATGGCATTCTTTTTTGGAGGGTGTTGTATGACCCATTTGACATGTCCTAGGAGCCATCACATGACCTAGCTTGGCACATATGGAGGGTGTTGAATGGTCATTGTGACACAGTCTGAATGATGTATTATATCTTGGCTAGAACCATATAGGATACCTCGTGAGACCTGGCCGGTGTGTCTATAGGGCGTCGAGAGTCTCTGCTGACATGCCTAGAGGGCATCATAAGATCTTCGTAATAATTTCCAGATGATTTTGCGAGTCTCAGATGATGTGAGCAGGCACTGTAATATGAGTCAGGTGATGTGTTTGAAGGACATCATAGGTCTTGGGTGATAGACCAAGAGAGTTTTAATGATCAAAGTGGAGCCCACAAGGGAGATGTGTAACTTTATCTCACATACCCAAAGTACTCAACGTGTCTTATATGATATGTTGAAGGAGTTCTGAATGATCTAGGTGACATTCCTTGGTGTTATCTCATGTCTTTGGATGACTTACGTAAAGATCCCGAGGGTCAATGATAATTTCCTTTTCTTAAGCCTTCCACCTTTGTTTTTGTTTCTAACCCTTGCATTGTGAATGTTGTGGTTTTGTTCAATTTCAATTCGTCTTGAGTCTTTCATGTTGTGAAATACACATGATATACTCTTTGAACATCTTTCCAAAAGTCCTTCATGTGATCTATGATTGATGACACAAAGGGATTTATTCCTAGAACATGACTACTTTTTCTTCCCTCTGATATATTACTTTATGGAAAGATGGTTGATCACATGATTTACCGCTCCATAAAGTATGAATAAATCTAGAGTTAAATCCTCTCGAGTATGGGTGTCCAGAGTGCATAGCGATGGTCAGAGTCAAACCATTACTTCATGATAGAGTGAGTGATTTATTGGCAGCACTTCCTATGTTTTCCAGTGCTTTGTGTGGCGTATCTGGTGTGTGTCCTCTCATGAGTCAAAAAAATTATGCGTCTCTATGGATCATCAAGAGTCTATACCATGGACCACTCCGATTGTGTCACCTTATATTCAACAATCGCGAGTCTCTTCCATTAATGATTTATTTATTAGATTATATCCAATTAATGGGGACTTGTTTGATCATGAATATGTTTTAAAAGAAATCCTAGTTGTCTTGTTGAAATTCCCAAGGGCCTTCTCAAGATCTGGGTGCCTATTGAAAGGCATCCATGAGACCTTGGGTGAATTTTATTTGGGTCTTGTTAGAACACAATGTGGGCTTCCTTAGCTCATTGAATATGTTTTACGACTGTGATTACCTTCTTATTCTTCACTCTATTATTTCTTTTGTTTTATTTTACAAAGGTTTGGTTTAATGCAAGATTGTATGTGTGTTATCAATGAATTTTCTTCTATATTTTTGAGATGTGTCAAAAGATATATATGGGTCATATGGGGAGACATGATAATTTTATTTGGAAAATCCATTCATTCATCCTTAGTGCAGCAAAGGTTTTCTTGGACATACTCAAGGACTTCTGTGTGGCAAGGCTGACAAGCCAAAGGGATTTTGTGAGATGAGGCAGACATGTCATTGAGGTATCGTAGTGTCCTGTGGGTCACCAGGGGTGCATCACATGTATTTAATTGAATGTGAACACATCTCATTGCCTCCCTTTTATATCCCTTGTGTTTTCTTTCAAAGGATCAAGGTTCATGCATGTTGTCTTGAATATCATTAAGGAATTTTATACATTAAAATGATGATATGGCCTGGGATATTCCTCAACACTGGGGGAATCTATCTTGGGAAATCATCCCACCTTACATTCAAAGGATTTCAGGTGGTTTTTCAGGCACCTTATAATGATAAACCATGCGGACCTAGGGTTCTTGTTCTGCTATCACCATGCGGCCATCGGTTGACTGAGGATAATTTGTAAGAGAAAGACAGTTTGTGGAATGGGGATCTGCGAGACTTATAATGGGTTTTTCATCATGTGGTTTAGCCTTCTCAAGACCTTGAAATGGACAAGTGATCTTGATTCCTTCAAAGTAATATGCAATCTTTTGGCCTTAGTTGTCCATCATATCTTTTTCTTTGTGGGGAAAACAATACACATATGCATGAATTTCTTCCTTTGTGATTTTTATAATACTTATTTAGAAGGAATAAATATCACCAAATCTCCAATTTTCACTCTAGAATATATATCCATAGTGGATTTATCTACAACCGAAAACTCACTTTGATCCATCCATAAATTTCAAATATGTTCATTATTCATAAAACTATCATGAATCAAGGGGTTTGATCACACATGAACCTTACCCAAAAATATATAATTGTAACCCCATGGTAAAATGGTAATAAACATGATTCATGGGGGGGAATCACATAAGAAAAGATAATACATCGTTTTCCACATGTTCTTGACCATCGATCACAATGGTCGGGTATCTAGGGTGATAGAATGTGTAGAAAAGGAATAAATGTTGATCAATATAACCAATAAATTATGGGGATCATGTGAAGAAAAATTATAACATATCAAAATGACATAATTATAAATCCATGCTTATTATTTTAATCAAAATATGGAAACCACAATTGGAGATCCCTATATTTATTTAGGATTGACTGTTGTTTAATAACACATCCTAAAGCGGTGAAAAAGTCCTGCAATGTTTTTACCTATGGATCTACCACAAAAAAATATCTTGTCATCATTCAATGAGATCTACCAATGAAGATCACATTATCCTACTCTCAAAAGCTCTCATGGGAATGAAACTATCCCTGGTGAAATTTCAAAATTAAATATTTATTGAGGTTTTCATTTAGGTCATTTATAATAAATAAATAAATTTATTTATTTATTTTAATAAAATGCACCCACCAATGACCCCATTAACTAGACATCCAACGCAAACCAATCTTAGGTCACACCTAGGGTAAAATATGCATATTGAAATTTTTGGTGTTTTTAGAATTTCCATCTGAGGTCCAAAACAATGGGAAAACCAGAAACACTAAAATTATTCATGAACATGCATTAAAATATATTAATATTTTTAATATATTAATTATGGGTTCCTAAGACATACCAACACTACACAAACTCTGAGTATAAATCTATATATAAGGATAAAAATACCCAAAGGAATCAATCCACTAAACTAGAGTGGTTCCATTATGTATTGAAAACACATGTTTCTCTATATGAAATTTTACTTCTATTTCTAGGATGTATCAACTATTATTGATATCTATTTATCCTTGTTTAGTAATATTTTTAAACTATGCTGTTATTGGGAATGATTCAATCGTGATAATTGTTTTTGTTAAATTATTAAATTTAGGATATAAAAGTAGATAATGTGTTAAAGAGAGTTATTTCCTTGCTATTTCAAGGTGATTTTTTTAATATTCAATTAAAATGGGAAACAAATCAGGTTCGTGATGTTATAAATATGACCATTAACTCTAATTATTGATCATTTAAATATTTTTTGTAGTACATTATGTTATTAATAATAAATTTCGTAATTAATTAGTTTCTAAAATAAATAATGTCCTTAGGTTGAAAATTGAGTTATTTATATAGGATTTTTATGAAAGACTTTAAAAACATTGGATTTAATATTAAATGGTGGATATATTTTTTATTAGTATTTGATAATTTTTATTAAATTTTTTTAATGAGTACAAATTTTGTTGATAATGTGATTCATTAATTAAATAATGAGTTTTCTATCTGAAAATAATTTTTTTTATTCATTTTAAAATAGGTTTTGTAAAAATGGTTTAGGGAAGCATTATGAATGGTTTTGTTGGTGTTTCAAAGAAAGAAAATATGGTTTTTTCATTTCTAAATGATTTTTGGAAGGAATGTTTTGATAGAAAACATTTTTTAGTTTTAGTTCTATTTTTTTGAGTTTTGGTTTTTCTGAAAGTTAATATTTTGAATTGATGCATGGAAAATTTATGATGACATGCTGGAATTTATATGAAGTGAGTGTCAATTACCTTGGAAATATATTATTGAAGTTTTTTCATGATTGAAATTGTTTCATTTTTTGTGTGGTAGAATTATTATTTGGGAGAGAAAGGTAATGATTTTTTTATTTCTTTTTGGTTGGAGGTTTTGGAGTAATGGTGTAATTCTGTTATTAAGGGGATATATAATATTGATTTAGAAAGATGATGAGGTTTTATTATGGAATTTGTTTTGTATTATAAGAGTAATGGTATATAAATTAATGTTGTTCCAACTATGTATTGTGTTTCCTTTATATTGATGTTTGATTTAATTATTTAAATTACAATTTTAATTTTTATGTTTAGTATAAAGAATTATTTCCAAAGCATCGTTAATATTTTGGTATTTCAAAATAGAGCGTGGAGAAATATTTTAAATTTCTGTTGAGTTTTTAGTGGTAAGAAGCAATGGTGTTATTTGGTGGAGTGTTAGGTATTAAGAGTGATTAATAAATAGAGGTGGTTTAAATTTCATTTGAGTTGATGAGGAATTTGGATAAATTTTGGGTTTCCATGAATTTTGTTTTATCTTGAGATATTTACTAAAGATGGTGAAAGTTGAATTATAGCCATCAGGATGTGATCTCTTGGGAATAGTTTATTGTATTAATTAAGAGGGAGTTTATTTCCTAAGTTTTATAGGTTGATAATATGTAATTAAATGATCCAATGAATAAAAAAGGTAGGTGGGACCATGAAAAATAATGTTTTTGGTTGATTTATTTAGAATAAATCCTCAAAACATGATGAACACAACCACAATATATTCATGGATTTAATATTTTTGTGATTCCCTTGACCCTTGTTCCTAGAATACTATATGAATAAACACCTTATTTATATACTACATTTAAATTGAACTGAAGGAACATAATTTTAACCATTAATAATTATAATGTGACCAATAAATATTGAGTCAAATATGGTCAAAGTACCATTTAGGATTAGATTTTTAAATATTTTGGATGCAATTTTAACTAACAAGTCCCATTTATATATTAGAAAATTTATTTTTTTCCATTATATATACAATTATTTAATATATAATAATTCTTCAAATCTCACATAAATTTATTCACACAAGATATTTTGTTTGACGTACCATGTATATTTCATTTCCTCATATCCTATATAAATATTAACATATGAATATGTGATATAAAATGACCAGAAAGGGTAAATATAAGCAAGAACAATCAAATATCATAAGTGAGCACAAGATAAGCATAAACAATATGGTAGGAATAGATTATCAAAATAATTACACAATCAAAAGAAACTAAAATCATAACATATACATGGTTGATATATTAATAGATAAAATAATTGATAAAAATAAATGGTTCCTTAGATATGAAATGTTGAAATAATATTAATTCCATACCCTAATATAAGAATTCATGATCTTATAAATCATGATATTATGGTAAAATCATTATTTATTGGAAATATTTTTTTGCGTAGACATATACAAAAAGACCAATGAAAGTTTGTCTCATGAGACCTATTAATTGACAAAGGTGTTATTGATGGATCCAATTATCACTAATTAAGTCTAATGAATTAAACATATTATTGAATTGAAAATATTTATAACAAATAAACATCCATATTGGAATAAAAATTATAAAAAATTTCAATATTTACAAAATATATAAATGAGATGAATTTTAATATTAAGGTCCCTCTAACTAACACTATATAGAGAAATGGGAACAAAGTTAAGTCAATAATTTCCCCAATAAATTCATGAATGGAATCTAGATAGACATCCTTTAACCAGAAAAAGGGGATATATATTTTTTATAAAGGAAATGAAATGGAATAAAAATTATTCCTGTCACAGAGGTTGATTTTAAAAGACAAAGTGATGGATTTCTATAAGTAAAATCCCCCAAAATAAAATAACATGAGAGGATTTATATGTTAATACATGAAGATTATATTCACTAAAAAAGAAACAAGTATTTAATATGAATTATATATCAATAAATAAAATCAAGTTATAAAAAACCATTACGGTAATGGTAACATAAGAATAAAAATAACATGAGATAAATACCATAAAATTTTAAGAAGAATGGTTGTAACTCAATGTAATTAAATTGAGTTAGCACAAACTTTTACCTTATTTATTGAATTCCATTGAATCCCATTAATATCCTATATAAAAAAATAATTATCTTAATAACCTATTTCATGAGTTTATTTATATATATAAACTTTTCAAAAAATAATTTATAATATTTATTTAAATTTATAATAGGTAGTTATTAGCTACTTTCAATATCATATGTGAGTAATCTTGATTATTTTGAACAAGTTTCATTATAGTGGTATTGTTATTCACTATTCTCTAAATTTAATCATTATAAGAACAAAAAAGTTAATTGAATTTAAATTTTATAGTTATTTATAAAATTATAATTTAATTATATTGTAGTTTTTGTTATGGTATTTAAAGATGAAATTGATAATGAGCATGTTTCAGTGATTTTGTATGAATCGATTATGGTATCTTAATTCATCAGTTTAAATTAATGTTAGCATTAAAAAACCAAATTAATTTTTTTTATAAATACATATAACATATATTACCAAATATTATATGTCATTCATGATATAAATTTATACTATAGTTCAATTTTGTGGTTAAACCGGCCAAAACAATAACACATTATACTTAATGGATTATTTTGAAGTGATTTAGTTGTTTTATCATTATAAAAAATTATTATGAAAATATTTTATTTTTATTAGTCTGATATACCATAATTTTAAACAATTATAATAATAATATAACATATAAAAATTTATTACATAGTATGAAGGAATCGTGTTTTCTATTAGAATGCTCTTTTAGATGGTTGTATTTACCATGGTTGTTTGTTGTTCATATTTTTAATAGGTTGTCTAATTAGTCTTATAAGAACCTTAATAATTTCATAAATATCATATGACAACCCTGCTTTTATTACAACTTAAACATGATTTATTACATAAAACTTCACTTGATACAACAAAGAAGATCGAGAGTTTTAGTGTATTTGTGGCTTAGGATCATTACATAAAAACTTTAAACTTTAAATACAACATCCTTATTGAAAACATCCTTTACATGACCACTACATTCCTTCGTACTTAGCATTGCATGGGATAACCTAAGGACATGCATAAGAAAAGGGTGAGCTATAAAGCCCAGTAAGGGAGTACATAATGAATAACATGAGGAGTAAAATACATGTTAGTCAATAGGCATATCAATAGAGCATAATAGAGACATGAACATAAAGTCATGATAAAGCATGATAATCATAACATGGAAATGTGGCAACAACACTTAACATTGAATTAGCATGAGCCAAGGCTCATTGCACATGGAGCATGAGTAAACCCTCATTGCACTTGAAGCACGAGTAAACCCTCGTTGCACTTGAATTAGCATGAGTCAACACTCATTGCACATGACGTATCATGATACTATACTTTACCCAATGCATTGGAGCGCTATCAGGGCGCACCCTTCTTACATATTTCATTTCATGCATAAGTGTGCCACATGGATCATAAAACATGGATTCATAAAACATAATAATTTATTCCACGATAAAGGAATGTGGAATTCATACATGAAACTTTACAATCAATAAGTAAATGTTCATAAAGGTGAATACCCTTGATGGAGAAATGGGCATGGTATTCACTACACAATGATATTGGCTTAGAAAATCAGTGTGATTTTCGGCAGCGTAACGGCGTGACATAAGAATTCATAAAAAGGCTGATGAGAGAGAAAGGGGTTCCTCATCATATTTACATGTAATGGACAGTAAGAAGGTCATATAGATACATGTCCCAACAATTGAAAATGGAATTAGATTCATGATACAAAAGTATTGCTTGAATATATAAAAGAGGAGAAAAAGGTTCCTTTCGGAATTTCGACATAGTAACGGGTGTACATGGGAGGCATTTAATGAGAGAGAAAGGGGTATCCCATCATTAAAACAATAAGAGGGAAGTATGGGAGAGGTTCTAAACCATAACCCAACATTCATAAATGAAATTAAAAGGGCAATACAACTTAAAGAAAATTGACAAAAATGAGAAAGGAAGAAAAACCCTTACTTGGAAGTGTGCTTCCAAAGGCTAGAGAGAAGCTTGTGAGAGGCTTCTTGGGAGCTTGGGGCACCTTGAGAGGATTCTAGAGAGAGTAGGGCAGAGTTTGGACGAACTTCAAGGGCTTTGGGTGAGGAGGAAGTGGGATCTTGGGTGGGTTTATATAGGAAAGGTGAGAGAATTCTTTATTATTTAGGTTTGGGACCCCTTATATTAAAATAATCCAAACCACAAACCATCCCATGGTATTTGCCCATGGTTTCTGGAAAAGGGAAGAGTAAAACAATATTTTACAAGGCCAAGGTCCTAACTTATTAAAAAATTAGTGTTGCTTATGTGGAGGTGAGTCACACTCCCATGAAAATTAATTTAAAAGGGTAAAGTGTTGAATAAGTCTTGAGGGCTCCATTAATGCTTTGAAAAGTGAGTCAAACAAACCCAAAACCTCATTATTTTAATGATAAAATACATATTGGCCGAACATAAGGATTATGGTATTTTATTACATCACCATTGGGTCATTATGATGTCATAAAACACATTATATATTTAAATGGTATTTAATTTTTACCCAAAAATTTGACTGTCTCAGAAAATTATGAAAAATTCACCATTGGATAATTTCGACGTCCTGATTCCAAAAATAATATTTATTTTATCTAAATAATTTTCTAAATATGTGAATTTTCACTTTTAAAATAAAAACCGACATTTATAAAAAATTCACGGGTTTTGACAGAAATGGCTTTCAAACCTTAATAAAAATTTTAATTGCATTCATAAAATTATAAGATCATTTATATTTAATAAAAATTAATTTAATATTAATAATAATATTTTATTAAAATATTATTTAATTCAAAAATCCTTTAATTTAATAAAATATAATATTTAATTAAAAAATAACTAAAAACATCATTTGTACTTTAAAAACTAATTACAATGCATCAAAAATGACTAGAAATTATATTTATTATTATATACAAAAAATAATGTACATGAACATGGTGCTACTTATTTGTTACATAACCCCTTAAAATAGCCGCATAAGACCTAAGGGTAAGGTGTGCGATGGTGACAGACTCTTGGGGTTGCTCGGATAACATTGCTCGAGTGGTAATCTCTATCAACTTCCATTTTTCCCGTAGACGATCACGTTCGAGCTTGACTTGATGAAGCTCAGCTTGGGCTTGGTCAAGGGCAAAGCCCAAAGACGCCACCTCCTTTCCGAGCTCTGACAAATGGGCTTCGTAAGGGGTAATTCTACTGGATGAGGCCATCGCTTCCTTTGTCTGAGTAAAAAAATGGTTTCGTTAAAGCCTTATATTTAAACTACCCAGATGATCACTGTTCAATGGCTATAAAAGTAACGGTCACAAATCTTAACGTTAAACTAAAGAAGTTGACATCATATAAAAACATAAAGAAACATTTAACTGGATCAAGAGGGATTTTCCATTAATGAAATTTTGGGTCGTTACAACATTCCCCCCTTAAGAAATTTCGCCCTCGAAATTTTCCTTTTCCCACACTAAAACAAATGTGGGTAACTTAGCTTCATCATATCCTCCGACTCCCAAGTTGCTTATTCAAACTTGTGGTTTCTCCACAACACCTTGACGAGGGGCATTGTCTTATTTCGTAGAACTTTTTCTCTACGATCCAAGATCTTCACTGGTTGCTCCTCATAAGAAAGATCGTCTTCTAATTGTACCACCTCAGAAGAGAGTACATGTGAAGGGTCTGGTATGTACTTCCTTAAGAGGGATACATGGAAGACATCATGCACCTTGTCCATAGTAGGTGGAAGTGCTAGTCGATAGGCCACAACCCCAACACAATCAAGAATCTCGAAGGGGCCGATGTACCTTGGACTTAACTTCCCTTTCTTTCCAAACCTCATGACCTTCTTCCACGGAGATATGCGTAAAAACACCATGTCTCCGACTTTAAACTCAAGGTCTCGTCGACGATTATCTTCATAACTCTTCTGTCGACTTTGGGCTGCCTTGATATGCTGCTGAATGGTTTTCACCTTCTCCACCATTTCTTCGACCATTTCTGGTCCAAGCAGCTTACGTTCACCGACCTCATCCCAACATGCCAGTGTTCTGCACCTTTTCCCATATAGGGCTTCATATGGTGCCATTTGGATGCTCGAGTGGAAACTATTATTATAAGAGAACTGAACTAGAGGAAGATGTTGATCACATCCTCCTTTAAAGTCCATTGAGCACTCTCTCAACATATCCTCATGTGTTTGGATAGTCCGCTCGGATTGGCCATCAGTTTGAGGATGATAGGCCGTACTGATGTTCAGTTCAGTATTCAGATCATGTTGAAGACTCTTCCAAAACTTAGAGGTAAATCTTGGATCTCGGTCCGACACAATAGATAGTGGTACTCCATGCAACCGTACCACTTCCATGATATATATTCGTGCCAGTTGATCCAAAGAGAAATCCTCTCGAATAGCAATGAAGTGTGAAGTCTTTGTAAGACGATCCACAATAACCCAGATTGCATTGTTGCTTTTGGATGTCCTTGGAAGTCCAGTGACGAAGTCCATGGTGATGTTCTCCCATTTCCATTCTGGTATGGTCAATGGTTGCATCATCCCCTTAGACTTCTGCCTCTCTGCCTTCACTTGCTGACACAACAGGCACTTTGATGTATATTCGGCGATCTCCTTCTTCATATTATCCCACCAAAAGTTTTCTTGGAGATCTCGATACATCTTTGTGCTCCCTGGGTGAATAGAGAAATTTGAACTATGTGCATCATCCAAAAGTTCCTTCTTCAGCTCTGAACTTGATGGGACACATAGTCTTTTCCCAAACCGCACAATTCCTTTTTCATTAACATTAAACTCTGAGGATTTTCCCTTTTTGATAGCTTCCACTTTTTCTTGGATTCTCGCATCATCCTTTTAAGCATCCTTTAACCTTTCCAAAAGAGATGGTTGAGCAATCATTTGTGAAAGGATTGATTATGTTCCCTTCTTTATGATTCCCACGTCCATCTTCATCAAGTCTAAGAAGATTGGATCCTTCTCAATTCTCATCATTGATAGAATTGCTGGATCCTTTCTACTTAGGGCATCCGCCACCTTGTTCGCCTTCCCAGGGTGGTAATGTATTGAACAGTCATAATACTTTATGAGCTCTATCCATCTTCTCTGGCGCATATTAAGCTCTTTCTGTGTGAATATATATTTAAGACTCTTGTGGTCAGTATATATCTCACATTTCTCTCCATAGAGATAATGCCGCCAGATTTTCAAGGCAAAGATCACCGCCGCCAACTCCAGATCATGCGTTGGATAGTTTCGCTCATGGATTTTCAACTGTCTTGAGGCATAGGATATCACTTTATCATTCTGCATCAGCACACATCCTAAGCCCTTCTTCGAAGCATCACTGAATACCACAAAAATCTCCCCACTTGTGGGTAAAGTGAGCACAGGTGCAGTGATAAGCCTCCTTTTCAACTCCATGAAGCTTTCTTCGCATTCATCACTCCAAGAAAACTTTACTCCCTTTCGAGTTAGCTTGGTAAGAGGGTTGGACAATCCTGAGAAGTTTCTCACAAATCGTCGATAATATCCAGCTAACCCCAAGAAGCTACGGATATCAGTTACCGATGTTGGCCTCGGCCATCCCTCAATTGCATCTGTTTTGGAGGGGTCCACAGATATCCCATTGCTTGTGATGATATGGCCCAAGAATGAGACCTCCTTCAACCAGAACTCACACTTGCTGTACTTGGCATAGAGCTTCTCCTTGCGCAAAGTCTCCAGTACAGTTCTTAAATGCTCCTCATGGTCCTCCTTGGTTTTGGAGTATATTAGAATATCATCTATAAAGACTACCACAAATTTATCTAGGTAATCTCTAAAGACTCTATTCATCAAGTCCATGAATATTTCTGGAGCATTGGTGAGTCCAAAAGGCATTACTATGAATTCATAGTGCCCGTACCTTGTACGAAAAGCAGTCTTGGGGATATCTTCCTTCTTCACCCTTACTTGATAATATCCCGACCGCAAGTCGACCTTGGAGAATTATTGTGCTCCACGCAGCTGATCAAACAAGTCATCGATTCTTGGGAGAGGATACTTGTTCTTTATCGTGATTTTGTTAAGTTCACGATAATCGATGCAAAGCCGCATTGACCCATCCTTCTTCTTGACGAAGAGGACTGGTGCACCCCATGGTGATGCACTTGGGCGTATAAACCCTTTATCCAGATTCTCCTGTAGTTGTTTCTTCAGTTCTTCAAGCTCAACCACGGCCATCCTATATGGAGTCTTGGATATTGGTAGCGCCCCCGGTATAAGTTCAGTTGAGAACTCAACATCTCTTCTTGGAGGAAGACCATGAAGTTCCTCGGGAAATACTTCAGCGAATTCCCTCACAATAGGCATTTATTCAAGGATGGTTTCTTCCTTGGACTCAATCATCTGATCCAGATATGCGTGCTCATAAGGTAGTAATATCCATGCTTGAGATGATGGAGCTAAAGGAGATTCATCTTCCTCCTGACACTTGTAAAGAATCGGGGGTCGATTCTCCATATGGAGTGTGATTTTCCTCTCCCGACAATTTATGTTGGCTCTATATAAGGAAATCCAATCCATGCCAAGAATTGCATCAAATTCCACCAAAGGGAGTATGAAGAGGTTCGCCGGGAAATTCAATCCACAGATTATAACAGGGGAGGATTTATACTCATGGGATGCAATGATTGCCCCATTTGCCGTACTCACCGACATCTTTACTTCCATGATTTGTGGTGGTGCAGGGATTGTTCTACTAAACTTTTGAGATATAAAAGAATGCGTAGAACCTGAATCAAAAAGTACGTTAGCTATTCTTGAATGAATAACTAGCGTACCTATCACCACTTCGTTTTCGGGGTTCACTTCGGCAGAAGTGATGGCAAAAGCTCTTCCTTGCTGTCTTGGAGGTTGTTGATTGCCTCCAATAACCCTTGGATTAGGGCACTGATTCGCAAAATGGCCCGGTTCTTTGCATTTGAAGCATTGAACAACGCGTTGAGGTTCGAACGGAGTGTTCCTCCCCTATGTCGCAGCCGCGGGTCCTTCTTGCTGACAGTTAACAGCTAGGTGCCCTTCTCTTCCACACTTGAAGCATTTTCTTGTCCCCCTAAGGCAATTAACAGGGTGCTTCTTTCCACACTTTTGGAAAGTGGGGTGCTGGAATTTCTTAGCGTCGTTGGATTTATCCATCGGACCACCAGCATTGAAGTCCACCTTCCGCTTCTTGTCCCCATGATACCCCTGTGATTCTACGATCTCCATTTCAACCTTGAGGGCACATCGGACAATTTCCTCATAGCTGTCGAAGTCACGGATCGCTAATGCTTTCCGCAAGCTAGGCTTCAGCCCACCAAAGAAGCGGTCAACCTTGCATTCGGGGGTAACGACAAAGCCGGAAGCGTATCGTGCAAGCCTTGTGAAGTTTGCCTCGTACGCTCCCACAGATTCCTCATCATTCTGCTTGAGGGAAAGGAAGTCCCTTTCCATCTTATGACGGAGGGTGCGTGGAAAATATTTATCAAAAAACATCTTCCGGAATACCTTCCATTCCAAAGCCTCGATCTCCTCCTCAGGCTTCGTATTTTTGATCAACGTCCACCATTGATCAGCTTCACCCTCCATACGATAAGCCGCCAAGAGAACCTTCTCTTTTTCAGAGCATTGGAGGATAGAGAATATCTTTTCAATGGAGTTGATCCATTGTTCAGCAATCGTGGGATCGGATGATCCACTAAAAGTAGGAGGCCTTTGTCTCATGAAGCTTTCAATAGTGACTTGTTCTTTCTTAGGGGGGGTTGAACGTTCCTCTTGACCAGTGTTTCTATTCAAAACTTGAGTTAGCTGAGAGAGAAGCATGACAAAGTTCGCGATTCCCGCTCCCATTGGATTGGGAATCTCATAAGTACAGTCATCACACTGATCTTCACAACGGTTGTTAGCCCGAGTTCTCCTATTACCGGCCATTGGCTGGAATAAAAGGAAAGTTAGGGGTAACACATAAAGGGTAATCCAAAGACAAAAGTTGATGACTTATAAATAAACTTTAATCTCATTAACTCATGAGTCTATAGGATTCAATCCAGGCTTTTCATGATCTTCCTTCTAACATATATTCTTAGGGGCATTTTTCCCTTAATAAGGGTTCATACTAAGATTGTGAATTTATCAAAATATATCCCCCGGGAGTGTCGTAACCAAGAGTGCAGCAAGGCCTGTTGTCGTGCACCAGTTCCCGTTCGAGTCTAGCTCAAAGCGGTGTTTTCGGGTTTTACCCCTAGGATACATCTGTGCCAGAGCCGCCTCTACCTGCTCGTATCCAGACAGGGATGTATTTGTTTGATAAAACACTTACTTAGTATTTACCAAAACTTAGGGATGTTTTTATTATGCTTAGTCTTGTATCTAAGGCTTTACTAGGATTTCCTAATCCCAAAAATAACTAAACCTATCCTCTGATACCAACTATGACAACCCTGCTTTTATTACAACTTAAACATGCTTTATTACATAAAACTTCACTTGATACAACAAAGAAGATCGAGAGGTTTAGTGTCTTTGGGGCTTAGGATCATTACATAAAAACTTTAAACTTGAAATACAACATCCTTATTGAAAACTTCCTTTACATGACCACTACATTCTTTCGTACTTAGCATTGCATGGGATAACCTGAGGACATGCATAAGAAAAGGGTGAGCTATAAAGCTCAGTAAGGGAGTACATAATGAATAACATGAGGAGTACAATACATGTTAGGAAATAGGCATATCAATAGAGCATAATAGAGACATGAACATAAAGGCATGATAAAGCATGATAATCATAACATGGAAATGTGGCAACAACACTTAACATTGAATTAGCATGAGCCAAGGCTCATTGCACATGGAGCATGAGTAAACCCTCATTGCACTTGAAGCACGAGTAAATCCTCGTTTCACTTGAATTAGCATGAGTCAACACTCATTGCACATGACGTATCATGATACTATACTTTACCCAATGCATTGGAGCGCTATCAGGGCGCACCCTTCTTAAATATTTCATTTCATGCATAAGTGTGCCACATGGATCATAAAACATGGATTCATAAAACATAATCATTTATTCCACGATAAAGGAATGTGGAATTCATACATGAAACTTTACAATCAATAAGTAAATGTGCATAAAGGTGAATACCCTTGATGGAGAAATGGGCATGGTATTCACTACACAATGATATTGGCTTAGAAAATCAGTGTGATTTTCGGCAGCGTAACGGCGTGACATAAGAATTCATCAAAAGGCTGATGAGAGAGAAAGGGGTTCCTCATCATATTTACATGTAATGGACAGTAAGAAGGTCATATAGATACATGTCCCAACAATTGAAAATGAAATTATATTCATGATACAAAAGTATTGCTTGAATATATAAAAGAGGAGAAAAAGGTTCCTTTCGGAATTTCGGCATAGTAACGGGTGTACATTGGAGGCATTTAATGAGAGAGAAAGGGGTCTCCCATCATTAAAACAATAAGAGGGCAGTATGGGAGAGGTTCTAAACCATAACCCAACATTCATAAATTAAATTAAAAGGGCAATACAACTTAAAGAAAATTGACAAAAATGAGAAAGGAAGAAAAACCCTTACTTGGAAGTGTGCTTCCAAAGGCTAGAGAGAGGCTTGTGAGAGGCTTCTTGGGAGCTTGGGGAACCATGAGAGGATTCTAGAGAGAGTAGGGCAGAGTTTGGACGAACTTAAAGGGCTTTGGGTGAGGAGGAAGTGGGAGCTGGGGTGGGTTTATATAGGAAAGGTGAGAGAATTCTTAATTATTTAGGTTTGGGACCCCTTATATTAAAATAATCCAAACCACAAACCATCCCATGGTATTTGACCATGGTTTCTGGAAAAGGGAAGAGGAAAAAAATATTTTACAAGGCCAAGGTCCGAAATTATTAAAAAATTAGTGTTTCTTATGTGGAGGTGAGTCACACTCCCATGGAAATTAATTTAAAAAGGAAAAGTGTTGAATAAGTCTTGAGGGCTCCATTAATGCTTTGAAAAGTGAGTCAAACAAACCCAAAACCTCATTATTTTAATGATAAAATACATATTGGCCGAACATAAGGATTATGGTATTTTATTACATCACCATTGGGTCATTATGATGTCATAAAACACATTATATATTTAAATGGTATTTAATTTTTACCCAAAAATTTGACTGTCTCAGAAAATTATGAAAAATTCACCGTTGGATAATTTCGACGTCCTGATTCAAAAAATAATATTTATTTTATCTAAATAATTTTCTAAATATGTGAATTTTCACTTTTAAAATAATAACCGACATTTATAAAAAATTCACGGGTTTTGACAGAAATGGCTTTCAAACCTTAATAAAAATTTTAATTGCATTCATAAAATTATAAGATCATTTATATTTAATAAAAATTAATTTAATATTAATAATAATATTTTATTAAAATATTATTTAATTCAAAAATCCTTTAATTTAATAAAATATAATTCTTAATTAAATAATAACTAAAAACATCATTTGTACTTTAAAAACTAATTACAATGCATCAAAAATGACTAGAAATTATATTTATTATTATATACAAAAAATAATGTACATGAACATGGGGCTACTTATTTGTTACATAACCCCTTAAAATAGCCGCATAAGACCTAAGGGTAAGGTGTGCGATGGTGACAGACTCTTGGGGTTGCTCGGATAACATTGCTCGAGTGGTAATCTCTATCAACTTCCATTTTTCCCGTAGACGATCATGTTCGAGCTTGACTTGATGAAGCTCACCTTGGGCTTGGTCAAGGGCAAAGCCCAAAGACGCCACCTCCTTTCCGAGCTCTGACAAATGGGCTTCGTAAGGGGCAATTCTACTGGATGAGGCCATCGCTTCCTTTGTCTGAGTAAAAAAATGGTTTTGTTAAAGCCTTATATTTAAACTACCCAGATGATCACTGTTCAACAGCTATAAAAGTAACGGTCACAAATCTTAACGTTAAACTAAAGAAGTTGACATCATATAAAAACATAAAGAAACATTTAACTGGATCAAGAGGGATTTTACATTAATGAAATTTTGGGTCGTTACATATCATATTTATATATTAGACCCACTTTCATGATTATAATGGAAATATAGTGATGAAACAAAGAGAAAATACAAACTAATCATTTCATGGAGGTGGTAATCTACATGTACACATGGTTAATGATTTTATTTTCCATAGGATGGTAGAAATATTTAATATGTTTTTTCATTTAAGATATAAAAATATATATTAATATAATAATTATTTATAAAATTTAATATTAGGACCATCTATGTATGGTCGTTAAGGAAAATGTAACATTGAGCTTTGTGGAGGCAGTAGTCTGCACAGATGCATGGATGTTATTTTTTTCCTTAAAGGAAAATGGGAAAGGTGGTTAATAGTTATTCCCTTAGAATAATAACATTAATTATAAATTAAATATTTATTTCATCATATAAGAAGTATATATATTTTTTTAAAATAATATAGAAAATAAAATAAATTTCTAAAAATTAGTACTTGGTTGAGGATATAAAATTTCTCTTAGATAACTCCCTAAAAAGGGGGGGATTAGGATAATATCCTGTGAAAAAAATAAGAGGATGAAATTGGATTATATATGAAAGAATAAGGCAGTATTTTTAATAGGAAATTGAATTTTTAGTAGTATTTAAGGGTTAGTTATAGGCCCCTTGTATAAGTGGTGAGCATGACATTTTTGTAAATATTTCAACTTAATATAAAGAGAGGACTTCTTTCACATTTCAACTTCCTCGAAAAAAGGAAAATAATTGATATTTGGAAGTAATATAGCTGATAATACCTCAAAAATACATTTTAACTCATTTTTAATCATTTTTTAATTCCATTACTCTATGAAATTTCACTTTCACTATTTCTTTATAACGATTACTCATTTTTAACTAGGAAATTCGGTATTCATTCTTATAAAAAATGGTCCTTATAGAATTATATAGACCTAATAATTCCAAATATGAAATAAAATTTATAATATAAAATTTATATATATAATAAAAAGAAATTTAACATTACTACATGTAATGTGAAAATACCTGTTATTGGAAAAAATGTATTTTTTAAATTAAAAATTAATGTGTTAGGCAAAATTATAAATATCATTCATTTTCTGGATAAAAATAGGTTTTGTATAAAAAAATAAATATTATATGGCTTTTAAATCAATAAAAAAATATTTTTAACAGAATAATATTCAATTAAAATATACGAATAAAAATAGTTTCCTTTATTGAAAAAAATAATATTTATGTCCATTAAATATTTATCATTAGTTTTATAAATTCATAATGGTACATAAAATGTAAATTATTTCTACTTAAATATATATTTAATAGATAAAAATGAGGGGGATAAAATATATCAATAAAAAGGTTTTATAAATTTCTATGTATTTCTTATATAAAGAAAAATTAATAAAAGATAATGTTATGGTAAAAAATGTATTTTTTCACTATTCTCCTAAAAATAAAATATTTCATAAAAATCGTAAAAATTTATATCTTAAGCTAGTATTTACATGCTAAATATAAAAATTAATTTTATTTTATCATAATAAAATTATACAATTTTATAATTTAACTTTTAATTAAAAACATAAAAATATAATAAAAATTGTTTTCATTAGAATATAAATGTTTTAAGAAATATATGAATTATTCATATTTTCTATAAATTACTATTGAAATTAGAGTTATTATATTATTTATATCAAAAAAATATATTTTATCCATAAAATATTTGGTTTTCTTAAATAAGACATATAAAAATCTAATTTTTAGAAGAATGTATTTTTAGGCATCAAATTAGAAACACTAATTGATTTTTATCAATGACTTAGTATTAATAACGACTTTTATTTTATTTATATAATTTTTCTATAATTTTTCTACATATATATTTACTCGTTAATTATATTACAACATTTTAATGGTTATATAATATTCTACAGTGCGTTGTGGTTTGGTGTTACATATGAATTAAGCTATCGAACATATTTGGATTCAAAGGAAAGTATAATTTAAATTTTTGGGTGTTACATTCTCCATTATTAAAAAAATTTCATCCCCATTATTATAATTATTAAAAACTAATAAAATTATTCAAGGGTAATGAAAATATTGGCATAACTCAAAATATAATATCTATTGAGGTATCAACTATAATATCATTGATATAACTAGGGAAAAACTCTTTTCCCTTTATTGTGTTAACCTATTGTTTCATCTTTTCACCATAAATTGTTTATATATTCCCTATTTTCCACACATGAAGTATCATCCAATTACTTTCAGACATTACCCATCATGATTCTTGCCACGTTTTGACATAATGAAAATTGGATCTTCATTTCATCATCGTCTTCATCACCAGAAAATCTATGATACTGAATCGTTATCTTCTTTTTTGTGTATGGAAACTCATCTAGGTTCATGTTGTTAATCATAATTCATGATATTAGACTAGGAATAAACTCGAGGTTCATCACTCTATATCTTATCCATTTATGTTATTCTTTTTGAAAAAAAATCATAGTCCATGGAATGTTTTATTCACTTGGACCCTCCAGGATTTAGCCATTACTAAAACAAAAAGGTGTTAAATGTGTAATGAACATCAAATAAGAACTATTTTAAGATAATTTAAGAGAAAATAAACCTCAATATATCTTACGCTTAAAATTTATTACATTATCTTTTAATTCATTTTAAATCACTATTAGTTAAATATAAGTCTCTTTAGGTTGATTCCTCTCATATTACATAACCAATTTACTTAACATAATAAATCCAGCATAATGTTTTTTAAAGAGAATGTAATTAACTTTAGTATATACCTTTGGAGTGTGACACCTTGTGTGCAATTAAGACTCTTTTTCATGCACCATGTTTTGATTGAGTTAATACCAAACTCACCCTTTTCAAGATTTTTACCCCATACATGTATTTTTGAGAGAATATATCTAGTTGTAGTATATTGAGAAGGACATTATTTTTGGGAAAACTAAAAAATATATACTTTACTAAAATTTTAGTTTGTTATACTATACTTATACATTTCATTAATACTTATCCCTAGGGTTTTCACTAAAGTTATATTATCCTAATCCCTAAAATATTCAATATTAAAACAAACAACCTAAAGGGTTATTTATACCTTCGAAATTATGTTCTAGATTAATTTTACAACCCTTAAATAAATATATATTTCTAAAATTATCTAAAATTGATGGAATCCTATTTAGTAAAGTTATCTAAACCTTTCTTTAATAGTAACTATTATGCCTCAAACCCACAATCTCAGAATTCGATGTTATTAAACACCTTATTTACATACTGAATTTAAAATAAACCAAAGTGATCAAATTTTAACCCTTAATAATTATAATATCACCAATAAATATTGATCCATATAAATTCTAATGAATATAAAGGTTTATACTTTTAGAGATTTTGGAAAACTTTTATGTAACAAATACCATGTATATCTCATCAAATAGATTTTTTTCTATTATATAAGAAATTTCTTGATCTTTAATAAATCATCAATATCCCCCCTAAAATTATCCAATTAAGCTATTATTTTAGACATATCATGTGTAATAAATATATTTATAATATAATAAAATGAAAGCATAAGAAGAATTAAGATAAAATGCTCAATAAGGTTAAACATAAGCAATAAAAATTAATTATAATAAATGAGTGGTTCCTAAGATATGAGATATATAATTTGAAATTGCTAATTATATGCCCTAATAGATACATAATGATCTTAAACTTCATGATCTTAACATTAAGACCCATTAATAAGGAAACATTCTGTTCTAGGAAGGCATACACCAAAATACCCATGAATGTTTGACTTGTGAGACCTGTCGATGCATTGAGTGTTTATTGAATGCCAAATAAATAACTAATTATTCAAATTAATTCATCATATGAAGGGAGGAATAATTTATATAATAAATAAACATTTATATTTAAATAAAAAGTATACTAATTTTAAATATTCCCCCAATCATTAAATAGAATAAATTTTTATTTAAAAATCCCACAAACTAACACCATATATATGTAGAGTTAAAAAATTATGTCCATAATTTCTTCCATCAGTTGATGTATGAAATATATGGTATCACCCTTTAATCAAAGGAAATATATATTTTTCACTAAGTAAATGTAATGGAAGAAAATTTATGCCTTTAACATATAATTATTTGAAAAAACAATGGTATATATCGATTTTTATGAGTTTAATAACCAATAATAAAATATTATAAGAGGATTTATAAAGTAATCCATGACTAATATATACACAAATAAAAATATAATTTTTTTGAATATTAATCATTTCTCAATAAGGAAAAATTAAGATACAAAACCTTTTTGGTAAAGGAAACATAATAATCAAAATATAATGATAGGAATACCATGAAATTTAAATATAATGAAATGAATGAAAATAATTTTAATTAAATTAAATATGTTATTGAACACACCATATAAAATAAATTTTTGTTTTAAATATCATGCACGTATCACGGAATTGGAAATAAAGACAAATAAAACTTACATTTTTAGAAGTTTTTGAATCAAAAACCCTTCAAGGATATAATTTCAAATAGAACAAGAATACCTTGAATAATGAGAGAATCAAGATATAAAATATATAATGTTTATTAAGTACACCATTTAATATAATACATGGTGTATAACATAATCATGTTACAAGGAATTAAAATATGAGATAAAGTACCCTTTTACGTTACATAGTCATTGCTGTAAGAATCATTTGATAAAGAGGAAATAATAAATAATTATAAAACTTCAAAAATGTGGAAATATAATAAAAAATATTCATTATTTAGAATAAATAAAACTTTTAACAATTGAGTTCAATAATAAAGTTTGTATCTCAATGGATAAAAATTGAGTTATCCAAAACACTTTCCATAATTTGAGACATCCACTAAAAAAATTGAATCGTATATATAAAAAAAATAACTATAATAATAACTTATTTTCGAACCTTATTATTATATTTAAAATTTTATAAACTTCATTTAAAACTATTCTCTACATGTACATTAGTTTGTTAGTACATAATATTAATATTGGATGTGAGTAATCATGATCGGTTTGACCTAGTTTCATAATAGTAGTGTTATTCTTCATTATTATCCAAACATTCATCATTAATATATCATAAAATGTAATGAAATATATTATTTATAATTATTTATGATGTTATAATTTAATTATATGTGATTTTTTGTTACAATCCTTAAATATGAAATCAGTGATGATCATGTTTCTGGGATTTTGTATAAATGGATATTGGTATCTTAATTAATGAGTTGAAAATAAATATTACCATTATTGAACCAAAATAAAATATTTATTTACTTATTTATATCATATATTACTATAAATTAAATTTTCATAGTCTTATATGATATAAATTTATAACTTTGTTCATATTTTTTTTTTGAACTGGCCTAAACAAAAACATATAATAATTAATGGATGATTATGAGGTGATTAATTTTAATATCATTATAATAGAAGTATAATGACCTTATTTAGTGTCTATTAGTGTGATATATCTGAATTTAAAATGATTATAAGAATAGTATAAACTATATGAAGTTATTATGTAGAATAAAGAATCACTTTCCTCTCTTAGAATGATGTTTTTCTCAGTTGAATTTACCATGATTATTTGTTATTCATATTGTTAACAGGATGTCCAATTTATCTTAATAAATTATTAATAATTTCAAAAAAATAAAATATATACATTAAAATCATTATGATTACCATCTATGATAGGTTTTGTTGAAAATATATAAAAATGAAAATCAATCATTCCATCCAGGTGGTAGTCACAATAAATGCATGGTTAATGATTTCATTTTCCATAAAACATGATAAATTTATAATATTTTTTGTCATTTAATAATATAAAATATTTTATGAATATCATAATTATTTATTAAAATCATAATTATTACAAATCATGTAAGGTGTTTAAATAAAATTAAACATGATTCTCCATTGAGGTGGTAGTCCGCACACATTCTTAAATATTGTTTTTTCTTTCCTTGAGGTAAAAAGATAAATTTTTGGGAATGTATTATCTCAAAAATATTCTATAAATATTATTGTTTTTTATTCTCACAAATACAATTAATTTTTTTACTAATGAAATTCCTTCATTCATTTTTCATGAATATATTTCTTGAGAAGATTATCTTATTTACTGGTTAAAATATTTGTAAAAGTATTATGAATGTTTTTTGAAAGTGTTCTGGAAATACTATTTATACATTATATTTTTTATTATAACTCTAGCGTGTGGTTCAAAAACCATAATTTTGAAATAAGACATATGAATCATATACCTAATTCCATTGGATAATTATTTTTTATCAACCTACAATTTGGATGGAATCATATATTCGTGAAAATGGAATGTATGGATAAACAACCCTCTGTTTGTGAGGAACTATATGTTTAAGGAAAAAAAATATATTAAATCAAACATAATTTTATAATGAACTGTATCTTTTTAACCCTACTATTGAAGTTTTTTTCTTATGAAGGAACCCTATGTTTGACCATTCAATGATAATATTTAAAATAATGATATTTTCCATAATTAATACAATGGTATTGATGGAAGTAAACATCATTTTAAAGAAGATTTATGATCGCTTCAATGACTCATTTTCAACAACGTAAATAATTCATATTTGTAACGTAATTTACCATTCTCTTGAATGATTCAAATTTGAATGATTGCGATTTATCAAAAGATATTCTGGGATCCTATGAACCGAAATAAATCTAAAAATATTGTATATATATATAAAAGAACACTATTTTATCTTTCTATATGATATTATATTTTTCAATATCTTATTAAATATAGAACTTCTGAAAAGAAGAAAAAGATTTAGTGAATCTGTTATTTCTGAATAAGTTACATTTTGGAGATATGAAAACCTCATGATTCTGTTTGTTCATTGATACTATTATTAAAGATCATTAATAACCAAGATCTCTTCAATGTAATTATTTCTTGAATATGTACATATTTGAAGAATAATTTCCATATTTTATTTATTTCTATTGAAACTATATACAATAATCTATTGATTCAATAAAATCAAACTATTTTGATTTATTGTATTTGTGGACACATATACTTAGTCTTAGAAGAGTATTAGCTTCTTAGACAATGATATGGAGAAACTGGTTCCCAATAAGAGAATGATAAGTATCTATAATTCCTTATTGTAAAGCTGTCAACTTTCTATACTCACTTGTCAATGTCTTCTAATAAGAGGACCTTTCTAATAAAAATCACCAATCTCCTAGAGATTAAATTGGTGGGGTGGAATAGGGGATCTTTACACCCTAAACTACTATAAAAATTGTTTTGTTCTTATTTAGTGTTTATCTCATGCTCAAATTACTTACATAATAGAATTCTATATATCTTCATAAATCTCAAAGTAATCTAATATCCAAAATCAACCAAGATTATCAAAATTACGCAATTCACCCCATTCTTGTGTATATTTTTATTATTCTTATCTAAAACTTTGTTCCAATGGAAATATTTTTTGATAAAGTACATAAATCTATAAAAATATCAAATGCATAAGGTCTATAAAACATCATATGTCAATGGCTAATCCTAGAGAAAAATTTTTAATGATACATTATCAATAATTCAATGATAATAACTATAGATGTAGGAAATCTTATATGGACATCTATTTGAAAAGTATTTTATTTAATGTATATATTCAAATAATCACTCTACAAGCAATTCTTGAAAAACTTAAAACATGAGAGGCTGCTAAAGAAGATGAGTGTGAAATAAATTCAAAAGAAATAAATGCTATCATCTGTGGACTATGTTGTGATGAATTCAATTGAGTATCTCAATGTTACATTACATATGAAATGTGGCAGAAAATCACCATTTCATATGAATGAAATTACAATGTCCAAAAAAACGAGGTACACTACAAAAAAAATGTTTGAAACCTTCATAATGTATGATGGTGAGAGAATCACCCAAATGAATGGGCGGTTGATAGAAATATTAAATTATGTTTTTTCTTTTGGAGTTTGAATTTTTCAATCAGACAAAGCATTAAAATTACTTATGGTACTACCCTAAAAATGGAATAGTATATCTATTGTTATATGAAAATCATCACTACTCAATGATTTTAAAATGAAACAATTTATTGGAACACTGATGATGTATAAAGTAAGAATTAAAGATGAAGTTGAATATCATAGGATATTGAAATGGTAAAACACAGCCCTTAGAGTTTCATCTTAGAAACATAAAAATAAATAAATAGAAGATATACAAATCTCAAAGTTTCTATATTTCTCATATTTGGAAATGGAACTGGCTCACCAAGTATGGAAATTTTTCAAATTATATAGGAAAAATAGAGGCTTCAAAAAATAATTTATGAAATATGAGAATGGATATAAAGAATAAAGATGATATGAAGAAAAAAATGCGTTATATTAGATATGATTTCCCCTAGTTAATATAAGAAAAAATAAAGATGGAAAAGAAAAATAAGAAGAAAAATGATTATGAGCATAAAGGGAAAAGAGCTATGAATGTTAAATGATATGTTTTTAAAGACTCCAAAAACTATACAAAATCATATTCCGAAACTATGAGGGAAAAAATAAAAGAAAAAATGTACTTTATATCATAGGAATTAAATTATGTACAGTCCTATTATTTTTCTACTTCTGATTCTAATAGATGATCCAGTAGAAAATTAGATACATATAACACAATGATTGAATAAAAATATTATTCTCTAGTAAAAAATAATTACTCACTAAAAAATATTGATAATTTAGATTTAAGCAAAAATTATGTAATTCTAAAACAATATGAAGAATTAAAATAAAAATTTAATATGTCTAAATAAAATTGTATTGTTAATGAAAATGGAATAAAATAATTACAAGAGGAAGTAGAATCATTTAAAATTGCTTCTAGTATTTTAATCAAATTAAAAAAAAATTATTAATGAGATTATTGGAAAAACTGTTATTAAAAATGAGAAATATTTAATATGAAGTAAGGGAGAAAAATCAAAATTGTATAAAAATTATTTTTTTCCATGTTATTAAAATGAAACATGCTTTTATTGTGGAATAAAAAGAAATTAATATAATAATTGTTTTTTAATAAATCCTCAAATAATTGGAATTAAAAAATGATTTTACTTCTAAAAACATGCCTGAAGTTAGTAATGTAAATTTTGGGAAAATAAAGAAAAATTGGATTCCCAGATCTTTTCTTAGTGACATTGCTGGACATAAGAAGATATGGTTACCAAAACAAACTATTGTTTAAAAGATTTTATAGTAACAAATCCACAAGAAAACAATTATTTTATATTTATATTTGATGATCAAGACACATTGGTGGTGACTCTTACAATTTCAATACATACAAAAAAACTGAATAGAGGTCTAGTCACCTTTGGAGGCAATGCTTAGGGGAAGATAATTAGAGTTGGATCTGTTGGAGATACAAAGTTCATTTCAATCAATAAATTTATATATGTTCGAGGAATAAGGAAAACCCTGATAAGAATTTCTCAATTATGTGATATTGGTTTTTATATTGATTTATCTAACAATTATTTCTTAGTTTTTAACAATTAATTTCTTAATTTCAGTGCACCAAGTGATGAAAATTTTTATACCTTGGATGCTAATTCCTTATGTAAAAAAAGTGAATTGTTTATATATCAAGAAAAATGAGTCATGGATATAGGATAAAATACATAAGCACTATAATAAATTTTCTTTATATAAATATTCTTGGAAACATTTATTTTTTTATTTTCTTTGTCTTAAATTTGATGATGATATATTTTTTGATGCATGTAAAATTTCCAAATAAATAAAATATTCATTCAATAAATTAACAAAGTTGTTACAACTAAACCACTAGAACCTATCCACATGGGTTTCTTTGGACCATCACGGAAAGAAATTTTTTCCAGAAAATTATTTGTTTATATATTAGTTAATATTTTTTGATGATTTACTAGTGTTTATTTTCTAAAACTCAAAAGTGGAGTATGAATTGATATTTAATGTTTTTGTAAAATTATATAAAATGAAAAAGATTAAAAAAATAATTTCATTAAAAATTGATCTTGGTGGATAATTTGAAAATCAATAATTTAATTATTATTACTCAAACTTTGGTAATAAATATAGGTTCTCACCACCAAGAACAGCACAAAAAATTGAATTATTCAAAGAAGAAATAATGCTATTTAAGAGATGGAAAGTAATATATTAAATTAATATAACCTTCCTACATATTTTTGGAAAAAATATTTAAATAAAGATTTCTATACCATGAATATATTTTTAATAAGAAATTTTATTAAAAAGAAACCCTATAAGCATCTAAATAATTTAAAACCTAAAGTAAAATACGTTAATTATTTTGGATGAAAGGTTTATATCATGAATACTAAGTAAAAACATCATAAAATCGATCCAAAAACTTATGAAGTAATATTTATTAGATATTATGCTGATTCTAAATACTATAGAGTGTATAATAGAAAGTAAATGATTTTTGAAGAATTTGTTCTTGTGGTTTTTGATGAAAGTGACCCTTTTTATAAAAAGAAAGATCAGATAGATGTAATTATTGACTCTTTTGATAACATGAGGTTTAAATAACCAAAGAATGATTTTTAAAATAACATAAATAAAATTCATTATAGTCCAGAAGAATATAAAACAAAAGAACATGAAATTGTCTTACCTAGTCAATTTAGATCCTTAAAAAATCATCCATTAGAAACTGTTATAAGAAATCATGACACTGGAGTAAGAACTAGAGGAAATATAAGGTACTTAGCTAGATTTTATTTCTTTCTATCATAATTATAACAAAATTCTCTAGAACATTATTTAAATAATGAAATTTAGTTAATAACTATACAAGATGAACTTAATCACTTTAATTGAAATAAATTTTGGGAATTAGTTGATAGATCAACTAATTATCCAGTAATGGAAAATGAATGGGTTATTAGAAATAAACAAGATGATATAGGGATCTTTATTACAAACATATTTATATTAGTATAAAATGGGTAAAACTGGGAAGAAGGGATATAAATTGATGAAAACTTTCCACCTGTTTCTAGATTAGATGAAAATAGTATCCTTTTAGCTAATAAATATCATATTAATTTTAAATTATGTTATAAAGATGTAAAATATATCTTTTTAAATGTATTTTTAAGGGAGAATATTTATATTGAACAATCAATAGGTTTTGAAAACCCAAATCTACCAAATTATGTTTGTAAACATATAATAGCACTTTATGGACATAAACAAGCACCCAAAGCATTTTATGAAAGATTAATATAATTTTTATTAGAAGATAGATTTTTTATAGAGTTAGTAAATCATAATCTATTTGAAGAAATCATTTTCACTAATATTTTATAAGTTCAAATTTATGTAGAAGATTTTATTTTTGGTTTACCAAATAAAAATATTTGTAATTATTTTTCAAACAATATTAAAAATGAATTTGAAATGAATATAATGAGAGAATTAAATTTCTTTTTAGGATTTCAAATTTATCAAAATGGTTATGGAAATGTTTTAAATCAAATAAAATACATTATTGGTTTATTGAAAAAGTTCAGACTAGAAAGTAGTAAGACATATAGAAATTTCATGTGTACTAATGTAAAACATGATTTGGTTGAGGAAGTAAAACCTGTTGATAATTTATTATAGATAGGATTTATTGGTAGTTTATTATATCTTTCCCCTAGAAGACTAGGAATAATGTTTTTTCTATGGTTATGAAATAGATTTCAGTCGAACCCAGAATATTCTTATCGTACTAGTGTTAAAAGAATTTTTGGATATTTAGAAGGAACTATTTTTAAATCTTTGTATTGTCTAAAAAATTATAATTTAAATTTAATTTCTTATTCTGTTTTTGATCTTGGAGGATGTAGATTAGATAAAAAATGAACATCAGGAACCTGTCACTTTTTAATAAAATCATCAGTTTTATAGTATATTAAGAAACAAATTTTTTTTACTCTATCAAAAACTGAGGAAAAATATATATATCTACGGGTAGTTTATTTTCATAAGTATTGTGGATAAACCACACCTTACTAGAATTAGGGATTTATTTTAATAATATCTCTATTTTATGAGAAACTACTAGTGAAATTAAAATCTAAAAATCCCATTATTCTTTCAATAACCAAACATATTGATATAAGGAATCATCTTCTATTAGATCATGTTCTTAAAAATGATATATCATTACAATTTATAACTACAAAATATCATCTTGATGATATATTTACTAATCCTCTTCGCACTACTAGAATTTATTTTATTAAGGGTGAGTTAGGAATATTTAATTTTAAATAAATCCATATTAATTTTATTCATTAAATCTGATATTAGTATTTTTTTTATTAGGATATTTATTTATTAATTGATCATTTAAATGAAAATATGAATTAGATTCATTTTTGAAAAAAAAACATCTTTTCATAATAAATAATTAATTATTACACTGAGTTATTGTCCTAAGAAACCAAATTGGCATAACCTAAAACCATTATAAACCACTCTCTCTCTATCTTTCACCCATACACTTGTTATTAAAACCCTTTATACTTCAAGATCTCTCGTTTTTTCTTTCTAAAACCTTATAGTAGGAAACCATCCACCTATATAATCATAGAAATGCCAATGACTTAGAGATAGTTAGATCTTGAGAATGCCCAAAATGATGACAATAGATCATACATTTTGACCAACATTTTACCCATAGGTAAATTTGAGGCTTTCCAAATGATTGAAGGGTTCGCGTTGTTTCCCACATGATTTCTAAGGGGATTTATTTGGGGTCATCTCCATGTGGATACACACATGAAAATAAATAAATAAATACAAACAAATAATATTGGCATTATGATTTTTAGGTGGATGTTTTTTAAGAGGGAGTCCGGATCTCTCATCTATATAGCATGAAACATCTATGATTTATGAAAGTCCCCTCTATTAATTTTGGGGGAGGTGATGTTAGGGTTTCACCTAGATATTTTCATATCTTAAACTGGTCAAACTCCTTTGATCTGATTAGCTTTCATATATGGTGCTCTTTGATCTGATCCTAGTTTTTTACACCTTAACCTTTATTACTAAAATAAACTCTTTCTCTATATAGATAGATCTATTTGGGTTTCTTTACCGGGATTCCTTCTTCGTTTCAAGTTTCCTTCACACTATATATGCTTTCTTCCATTAATCCAATATTTTATCGGAGTATTATTTTTGATATCCTGCTCATCTTTGGGAGTATATACTTTATAATCATGATTATTAGTGGATCTCACTTTTGATGCATAGTCTCCGGGTTATTCCCTTTTAGTTTTTCTATGTTAAAAAGTTTTAGTGTCATTCTTTTTGCAGATATATTTGGTATTTGTGCATCCGCTTTAATTTTTGTAGGCTTGTTTGAAGGGAAGAAAATTATTTCCACATCACATTCATTTATTTTTGTTTTGTTATTCATAAATTCCCATCTTTCCCAACACATAGATTGAAATAGTGGTTCCTTTATTATCTATAGAGTATATCCATGTGAATCTATCCAACTCAAATAAAATTAAAATAAAGAACAACAAAAGATACGATATTAAAGTATCACAATGCTTGAATATGTGTAAGGAAACCTCCCAAGCACTCTTAATCTTTTAATTTTTTAAAAATAATAAAAAAAATTATTCAATTTTATCACTTTTTAATTTTACTTTTAATATATTTTTTATATTATATTTTTTATTTGGTTTCAATTTTTTTAAGTTTTAATTTTTATAATAAAATTTAGTTATATATATTTTTTAATTTATTTATATTTTCGAAAAATATTTTTGTATTCATTCCTTTTTGTATTTTTTATTTTTAATTATTTTATTCATTTTATATTCTCAAAAAGAATGTAGTGTTAAATGATATTTTTAATTTATTTAATACTAAATTTAATATTTTATTTTTTTCTTTATTTTAACAAAATATGTTTCTTCATGATTTTTTTATATACTGTAAGGAATTAAAATATATGTTTTAGATATTTAGTTTTTTTTCATTTTTCTTTTTCTATTTTTTTTTATTTTTCAAGAGAATAATGATTCTTTGGATTTTTCTCTAATTTATTCAAAAATAAAAATTTAATATTTATATTTGTTTACTTCATCAAATAAAAATTTAATTTTAATTTTTTTTTATTTTTTCATAAAATAATATCATTTTTTAATTTTTGTTAAAATGGAATATAAAATTTAAAAAAAATCATCATTACTGCTCTGTTTTTAATATAATTTTATTAACATACTTGAATATAAAATAATTAGCTTTTATTTGTTTGTGTTTATTTTAAAAAAAATATATTTTTCATGATTTTTAATTCATTATATGTAAAAAATTTATTTTCATTTTTTTTGTTTTCTAATATTACATATAAAATTCCATTTTTTAGTTTTCATGATGTTAGGATTTCACTATGTTTTATTCGTATTTTATTTAAGGGTTGGGAATGAACTGTTTCTTCTTCAATGAATAAATTATTACCAATTTTTATGGGGAGACTTTCTTATTTTTTCTCTTCTATTTTCTATCTCTCAAGAACTACATCAAGATAATTTCTATATTGACAAAATGGGTTCACATCCACCACTCAACATTGAATTTCTGGGACACTCATTAAATATATAACCCAATTGATTATTGTTGTAGTGCTCTCTTATATTTATAAAACATCTTGATTGACTATGTGATGAACCAAATCACACATATCGAGATGAATTTCACTACTGATCTGGATAATTGAATTCAACATTAAAAATTTAGGGACACTAATATATGCTTATGGATGACTGTAAGAATAGTAGTTCTCAACAATAATATTTATTATACCACTCTCTATGTAACCTTAATGTGGACTCTAAGATGGTTTAAAATATTCAAGAAATGTTTCATTCAACCTTCCCCCTACTTCCATCTCTGAAATAATTTTCATAATAGGTTACATAGTTGTTATAGAGTTTCAATATCATATATGAGAATCCCCTAAATATATTTGATTGGTATAAAAGGTCTTGAAATCTATAAACACATTTTCCTATAATGTGAGTTTACTAAACATGTTTGGAGATTTATAGAGTTGATTCCTATGTGATCTATATTATGGTTTGGTGATCCCTACATTTATGAAATCCATTATTAACCATAATCTTAGCTCTCAAATAAACAACCTCCCTCTTCTTATTGTGGATGATATTTTTTTTAATATATATAAGGTAAAGAATGTATTATAATTTGTTACTCATTCACTCTATATTAGGGGGATCTATACTAATATTAGTAGGAACTTTCGAATGAATTCCTAAATCTAGATAATTATTATGAATAATTTATTCAATAATCATTACATCTCCATATTTATTTGTGTGTCTTTTATTCCTAGAAATCCAAAAAAATTAAATATGTTAGGTGGGAACACCAAAATCACCTTACATCAAAGTGAATATATAAGGTCTTATGATTGGTTATTTTGGACATACTAGATGTGGAAGAACTTATAGAAACTCGATGTGATTTTTAAGCATAAGTTTTACTACCTTATTATATTTATTAATTTTATGAGGTTAAAATAAGGATTTTTATCTATATAGTCAAGTAAGCATGGGTATGGAAATGGAATGATCATTGGATTAAAAGTAATTATACTCTGGTTATCAACCAGATCAGACATAGAATTCCATGGAAGATTTACTCTACTTAGAGGATCTTTTTATATAAGATGTTAGATATGCATATCATTACCTCTCACATTTTTAGGGAAGGAAACATGGTTAATAATTCTCTATTAAATATCGGGGTATAACTCCAAGATTCCCTCTCGTCCTCACATTTATGTGATTAACTTTTATCTTTACATCCATACGATATGATTGGGGATTTTAATTCTTGTATATCATAGCCCCAATATATTTCTACACTTACATTTTATTTATTAAGAGGGAATGAGTTTCTTTCCCATATTTTGAGGTGTTTTCATTAATTTTTTTTTAAAAAAATAAAATTATTAAATGAATAAATGTTAATTTGATTTTAATTTTAATCAAAAGAAAAATAAAATAAATAGATTTTCCATTTTTCACTTTTCTATTTTTTTATATAGTAATCTTTTAATTTTTTCTTATTATTTATTAATTACATAATAATTTTCACGATATTTTTTATCTATTTCAAAATTAAATAAATGTTATAATTTTTAATTTTTTTAAAGATCAAAGTTATCTTTATCATTTTTATTTTATTTTAAAATAATATGATTTTTTTTATTTTTTTCATTTTACTAATAGGATTGATTTTATCTTTATTTGATAACATTTAATTCAATTTAAATTTATTTCTTTATTTTTAACCAATTTTTATGCTCTTTATTTCTTTAAATATTTTTTATTTATTATATTTTAGTACTCCATTATTTTATTATTTTATTATTCTATTATTTTATTATTTTTTAATATTATTATAATTATTTGTTGGTATTTTTTCTTCTTCTAAAATATTATTGGTTTACTTATTTTTTCTTGTAATTTGGAAAAAAATTATTCATTTTTTAATTTATTTAAAATGGTTTTTTTGTTGACTCTTTAAAAGGATGATTTTTTTTTGGAATTTTTTTTTCTTAAAATTTAAATATTTAATTTATATTATTTTTTTAAGTTTTTATTTTTTAAATTTTATTTGATTTTATAAAAAAAATTATTATTTATTTTTCATTATTTTTAAGAGAAAAAATAACTCAGAGAAGTACTCCAGGATTTTTTCATATTTTCCTTGAAACTAACCTAATTTTTATTTATTTTCTCCCTTTATTTTTGAATTATGTTTTTAATTTTGAAATCTTGTTGATGATTTTGTTAATTTTTATTCTTAATAAAATAATATTTTAATTATTTATTAATTTTTTTAACATTAATTTTTGATTTTTTGATTTCATGGTTTTTTCTTAAAAACGTTTTTCTTCGTTTTCGTTATTTTATTTGAAATTAAAAGAAGTTTTTTTATATATTCTTTTCTTTTTTCCTTTTATAACTTTTACATTTTTTTCTAATTATTTATGTTATTTTTTGTTTTAACTATATATTAAAACCATCTTATTTTTATAAATTTATTTATTTATTTATTTGTAAAATAATTCTTTATTTATTTATTTTAATTTTAAATTATTTAAAAAATAATATTTTTTTAATTATTAATAAATTTATTTGATAATAAAATATAATAATTTTCTATTTTCTATTATTTTTATTCTTTATTTATACATTTCATAAAATTTTTATTCAAACTAATGATTTTCTTGATTTCACTAAATTTAATAAAAATATAATTAATGTATTATAATGTGATTAAAAATTTTTTATTATTAAATATATATTTCTACTTTCAAACATTTTATTTAATATATTTTTATAATTCAAAAATTTATTTATTCAATAATACATAGTTTTAATAAATTTTATTTATTTTATATGAATGAAAAAGGGGTTTTTTTGTAAATTTTAAATTTTAATAAATGTATTTATTTACATTTAATTTAGTAAAAAGAAGAATTTATATTTTTTAAAACATTTATATGAGTGTAAAATATTGTTTTAAATTTTTTTCATATAATGGAGTTTTTCATGATTTTTTATTTTTTTATTTTATTTTATTTTGTATTTTTTAATTTTATGATTTTTTAATATTTCTTTTATAATTTTTTTAATCAATTTAATGTAAACTAGTTTTTTTGATTTCCCTTATTTTTCCTATTCCCCTTTATTCATTTTCCAATATTTTTCTTTTTTTTAATAGAACACTGTTTCCGTTGATTTATTTGGTTCATTCCAAATTAAAATGAAACATTATATTTTTCTTTTTTTAATGTATTGTTTTTTTAATAGTTTTCTTTACATTATTTTATTAATAATATAATTTATTTTCTTTTATATTGGTAATTTATTTAAATGTGAAATGAAATTTCTTGATTTTTTCATTTTATTTATTTAATTTTATTTATATATTTATATATTTATATTTTTAAAATTTTAATTTTTACTACAATTCAAATTTTCTTTATTTTTACATTATTTGAAAGTAAAATAAAATAAAATATTTTTTTCATTACTTTTTAGATTTTCAATTCTTTCCAATATTAATTTACTTTATAGTATATTATTTTATACTATGTCAGGCTACCACATCATGAAAGTTTAAAAATCAATTTTGGAGTTGTGCTTCTTTGGGTCACATCATAGGTGTGGTTTTTACTTAGGGTGACATGTCTCAAGGGGTAGTTTGTGTGGTGATCAAAATATAGGGTGGTAGAATGGCGATTCTTAAATGTCGATGATAGTGGGGTATGCATGCACACACATTCAGGAACATGCTGGAGAGTGACATGTGTAAGAAATTGGGAAGTAAGGTCACGAAACACATCAAGGAAATCTTGTTGGCTTCCAAATACAGATGGCATAAACAACTCATGATGACCTTGGGATAGGAGATCCTCACCAGTAAAAAATAATTTTACGTGGGAGAATTTCCAAAACTATAGGATATCAATAGGAGGCAATGATTTATGGGAACCATGTTAGTCAGAAGACACCATTTATAAAGATATTTTTCCTCACAAAGATGTGTGAGATATTTCCAGTCATGGAATGTGGGAAAATGGCCCTATTCCATGGGATAAGGGAAGATTCAAAGAGGGTTTACACATGCACCAATATGTAGTTGCACATTCTATCATGTTGGCCAAAGAATAGAGTGATTGACTGTGATCATTGGACATCCACGTCACATTTGGGTGAGGAACATGTGTCCAGTACGATAAGTGGGTGGTCAAGGATAATAGGCACAATATAACACATGAAAATACATAGGACGTTGGAAATTTAATATGGTCTTAGAGGAAAAAAATCCATAGGCTTTAGTCCATGATATTTGGAACCCTCAAGTCCATATGATGGGAAATCAAACATGACACATATATATTGTGTCTACAGGCCATACAATATAATGGTCTAGTTGGGGATGTTGGAGTTAGTATCCTAAGAACATCTAATTGTATTTTGATTACATGTATATTCAATGTATTAAACATTTATTAAAAAAATTATTATATATTGCTCATTATTATATATGAAATTAATATAATAATGTCCAAGAGTATTTTTCTCATTTACATGGTTTTAATATCACTCTGTTATGATGAGAACCCTGAAGTACTAGGAAAATATTCTTAATATAATTCCATAGTTGGATAAAATAATATCATGGGACACATATTATATACATTGTTAGGTGTGAATACTCGTAAGCAGATTAGGCTTCTTCACAAGATGTTCACACTTGGTATTCTCCAAGATAAGAGATTTTGAGAATAGACCCAGTAGTAGGAATTCCTCATGTTTTTTATCACAATATATTTCTATATATGAGCATGTGTAATGGTCTATATAATTTAATATTATCATTAATGCATTTTATGACTCACAAATATAAATTTAATAAAAAAACACCATGCCATATATTAGCAGGAATTAGGGTACATTGGGGGTACCATGATTTACATGTCATTAACGGATAAGTTGATGAAGGATTTTTCCCTTAATGAATTATGGGAGTTGATACCTTAATCCTTTAATTGGAATATAATCATCGCATAAATTCGATGCTCATGGTGTTTTGATGTGTTTAATTTAGATAATCAAAGAAAGATATATTGACCATTTTTCATGATGATTCCATCATGCAATCTAATTGATGAGATACTGTGACTAAAATGACTATATTACACTATGATCATTCTTATGTGGTTGTCAACATTGTTACATTTTGTTCTTTTTCTTAGACACCATAATTAATTGTTAGAAAGTAATCATAGATTTTAAGAAACCACGACTAATTCCAATAAGAAATAATCCTAGAAGGTCATATATTAATTGTTCATGTTGATCTTGGTTGAATTATATTTAAATTTAATTGATGGAATAAATATTATTCTCAAGACTGAGGATTAATTTTATTCTAGTTTAATTTATTTCATTAATTAAATAAATATTTATTAACCAGCATGTGAATAAGTATATATATATAGTATTGAATATTTAAAAAATATTTATTCGATGATATGTGAATGCAATATTTATTTATGAATGAATATTTATTTATGAATTTAAAAAATACTGAGGAGTTCGAATTAACCAATACTACTTTTGGTGATAAATTAATATTTACAATTTGATAAATATTATTTATAGTTTGAAAAAGATGGAGGATTCCATGAAGTAATAATTATATTATTATTATATTTTAAGGGAATTTATTAAAGGCTTTAGTATTGTTTAAGGGATTACATGAAATTAAAAAATATTCTAACCTAAACCCTACAACCATAAATATCATGTTATTGATATTTTGTAGGAAATTTATAAATATAGAATTATTGTGGACATCAAATTCTCTTCTGAATCCATTATCTCTATCCTTCTTAGGAATGTGCATGGAAAAAAAATTTTTTAAATACTAAATAATGAGTGATGAAAAATGAATAACACAAGGAATTTTTTTTCATGCTAGAACTCAAAGATTGATTAGTGTTTCTTAGAGATCATTTGGAGCACATGTGAATCACTTTTATAGGGATTCTCCCCTTTTATCCTCACAAGCATAGAGAATACAATTCAAGAGGGTATTCCTAGACTATCAACATTGACTACAAAAAAGAAACATAAGACTGGGTAATTTATTTCTTTCAATTTAAATAAATTAATTATAAGCATAAAATGAAAGATCCTCTTTTGGGGTTTTGAGAAATGATATTAAAATAAAATTTATTTTCCCCCTCACTCATTATATTCTCTCATTGTGTCTGAAACCTACATGTGGTATTAGAGAAGTCATGTTGAAATATATATATATATATATATATATAGATTTGATTATTAATCTATGAATAATTTTGGTTATATTTTCAATTCAGGTTATTCATTCTTTATTCTGATTTGAATTTACATGCTTCGACATATTGATCTTGTTTTGTTATGTGTCTCATTTTTTAAAGGTCTAAGAATAGATGAATAAAAGTCAAATATGAAATACTAAATTACTAAAAAAATCTAGTAAGATAGGGTTACATGACATGTATTTAGAAGTACAAATCGTGTACCATAGTTCACTACATTTGGATACACCAAGGGATAAATGGCACACCACACACTCACAAAATGTGGAAAAATAATTTCACATCACTTGTAGATCAGGCCAAGATTGCACAAAAGTTTTCAAATTACATGATTTGTATCAGTGTACATAATTTTTAGTCTACATGGATTAGCGACATAAATCCTGCAATCTATATAGTCATTATACATGGTCAAACCATGTGAGACTGAAAACCTATAGCCTTTATGATATAAAAAATGTGTATATGGTGTACATAACATGTAGTTCATCAATTCCTATGTCTAATGCACATGATGAAGACCATGGCTTATATCCCAAACACATAGAAAGCGGAATACATGGTGTATAACTAGTTTTACAAGAAGTGTAGTCCAAATGAGGTACACCCCGCAGGTCAAGGTGTGTACCCTACATACGAGGCAACCGATATACATGGTGTGTAGCTAGTCCATACAAGTAGTGTAGTCTCCCATTAAAGTAAATAATTAAAAATTACATAAAATTGAAAAATTCCGCTTTAAAACATTTTTTATTGATAGGAACATCGATGTGTTTAGGAAATTTAATTATATTTTTAAAGAATTTAAATTCTGAATTAATTTATTATAATAAATACATCCTTATTGGATCATCCATTTATTTTACATGAATTCTATAAATAATGTATATCCTTATTTATGTTTGGCTGATCACTAAGATGATAAAGAATTAGTTAATTCATTCAATATGTAATGCAATTACTTTCATCTTAAGAACAGATAATGAATAAATAAATATATGTTATTCCGTTATTTTTTTGTATTTGTTGCATGTATGGCTGACCAAGATCATGGAAAAGTTCTATGTATGTGTTGGAATTTATTAAATATAATTTATTAAATGAATTTTTAATTATTCAATATTAAATTAATTGATGTAATACAAGTCATCCCTCCATCCATTATTATATAGAACCTACGTGTCCAAAGATGATTATATAACCCCCTTTAACCAATCCTCCGGTTCCGCTCACCTACAACGGATTAACAAATAATTTTGATTAATGGGGCATCCCAAGGTGTGTAGAGGTGGTTCGTGATGGAACTATGATGATTCTAACTTGGGGATACACAGGTGTACATGTATAATTTTGTAACTCATGCCAAGATCAGAAAATGGATTTATTCCCCTAGGGTGTAGGTCAATTTATTGTTCTCTCTTAAATAAACTGTTAGAAAAGATCATGGTCGATTAATTTACTTTATTTATTTATTTCTATCAATGAATTATTTATTTTATATATGGAGGACCGCAATCACATTAATAAATTTATTAAAGGAAAAATATGTAATTTAAATAAATGGATTATGCATAAATGTTTTATTCAATATGGGTAATTAATTATGTAAAACCACATAGTATTAACAAGACATGTAATGCATTAAACAACATAACATTTATGCATATTAAATTAAAATCCCTCAAATAAATATTAAGTTACACTTGAACATCCTTTACATAATTAGGAATGAAACCAGTAGAACTACGTGCATGACTAAACCATTTTGGGAAACATACATTTTTAAGGGGAGTTCTTATGAAGGTTTTGACTTGACATGACCATTTCACATCATGAGGTGTAGCCCCTACTAGAATTGGTGTAATTTGAAGGCAAATGTAAAGGAAATACAAGTCAAGATTTTAGGATTAGGTTAATGAATAAAGGAGTTTCAAGCCTATAGTTGGTAAGGACATGCCTACCTAACTACATTAATATAGCTTTACTAACCCTTATTGGGATTATGTGAAAGGGAATATGGTTCATTTCTACTAAAATTACCTAGAAACTAAACATTCTGAGGTAAATAGTTAGGGATATTAGGACTTCATAAAATAGTGGGATATTTAATAAAAAATTAATTTATTATATATCAAATAATTATTAGTCAAGAAAAGTACTAATAATATTATCTTTTAAATTGTAAAAAAATGGAATGAACATAATCCACACTAACCCTATGATGCATATTAGTTAAATACCATTTCTAAACTGCCAGTAACTTCTAGGAATGGTACAAATTCCTTTTGGTTGTTTTATTCCATGAATAGATATCATACATGCCAAAATCCTTAATTCATGATCCTCCTTTCAAGGAGGAGAGTGATGAAGAGTTACAAGTCTATAAGAAACATATGAACAATGTGGTTGATGTTCAATGTTAGATGCTTTCTTCTATGTCAATTGAGATCTTGAAGTCTAATGAAAATGTGGATGCATATAGAATACATAAAAATGTTGAAATACTATATCAGGAGAGAGTTACACATGAGTGGTTTGAGAGTTCCAAATCACTATTTCGAAGTAAGATTGTATAGGGTTTCAAACTAGAAGTCATGTAGTGAAGATAATTTTCCACATTGAGTGTCTAGAGGTTCTAGATTTTAAACTACCTAAATAAATGGTCATTGATCTCATTCTTTCATCACTCTCTCTGGGTTCTTCATTTTTTTGTGAATTCTAATATAAAAAACAACGAGAGTACTCTACTATATATTCTCACTCCTCTTCTCTATGTGGATAAGAAGACAAAGTAAAAAAGGCCTTCATTCCTTATGGGGACCAAATGGAAATGCCAATAAAAAAGTCCCATAGACAAGGATTCATTGTAACTCACTTCCATGAATATAATGATTAAGTGGAAAGTAAGGAAACATGATGATATTTGTTTCAAACATGGAAAGAAGGCCCATTGGAAGAAAAAAATGCACCCACCCTAAGAAGGATGTAGAAGATTCATTTACATTTGTTATAAATTGCAATTTATCTATTTTTAAAAATTGGGTATTAGAAACATCTTGTGTTACACACATGTGTATTCAAATACATAAACCATGTATATTAAAAAAGAATTGATATAGGGGATGTAGATCTAAGAGTACCCAAAATATATAAACTTGATGTTGTTCCTATCGAGGATAACCACCTCACATTTATAACTAGAATGATATTGGTTTTTAAAATTGTTATTATATGAATTCTAGTACCAAAAACATTATATCAGTATCTATGATAAATATATATGGTTTTATTTTCAAATTTGTTAATAGATGTTTCTTATTTTATAGAGATAATTTTTAGGATAAATAGTTTTTAAATAGAATTATTTATTTGTTGGATTACACAAACCATGTAATGATAATAAATAAGGAAACAACCTCACATGACTCATTAATTACCGAACATTGGAATCACTAGATCGGTCATGTAAATGAAAATCACTTGAAATAATTACACTAAGAAGTAATGCAAATCAGGACTTTAAAATCATTAGGAAAAGTTCTTTATCTGCGCTATAGATGTTTTCATAATGTAACTGATTTAAAAGGGTTAACTAAAATAGAACACATAATAAACATTGATAAAGCGTTCCTTTATCAGTACTAAAAAATGTACTCATAAAGGCACAAAAAATAATGGGTATAATTTTTTTCACACCCTACATCCTTTATTATCACCCTCTCTTTATCAACACTCCCTCCATTATCACTTTTCCCACACCCCTTTATCAGTGCTTTAACATGCACCCTTCCTATAGTGAGTTTCAAACATAATACCTCCATATTATAAACTAATGCCTTTTCTACTCTTCTATAATGTTTTAGTTTACATTTTATGATATATCTAAATATTTTTATATATTTTGTTATATATTATTATCTATATATTAATATATATGTTAAGATATATATATATATGTTTATATATATGTTTATATATATATATTATATGTTTATCTATATATATATATTTAAGTAAATATTTCTTTACATTTCTTTTAAAATGGATATTAACTCAAAAACCTCTTAAAACACATAAAAACATTAAGAAACTCTTAAAACCCCAAAACCCCTAAAAACCTTGAAATGAGAATAATTTATAATCCGAGAGTCCATTTGAGATCCAAAACGAGTCAAATGTAATCCCATGAAATGATTTCCAATATGATATGTGGTACATGATGAATGGACATCCGAATGGGAAGTTATATAAATTTAAATTTTATGAAACTGGGGTAGGCGACTAAAAACTTAATTTTGGAGGCAATATAGGCCTTTTGGGGGGTTAAAAAATTGGAAAGATCTCAAAGAACTCAGTCTTAGACCCTATATGGAATATAACTCATTGTAAGTTCTGGTTCTATATGTAGTAGCACCAAAACGGACACCCAGATCAGAAGTTATGGTCGTTGGAAATTTGAGATCAATTTCTGAATTTTTTTTATGCAATAATATATTTTATTCCATTGATTATCACATAATTTAAATCTAATGTGATATTATATTTTTTCATGAGCTTCAATGTTACTGGTTGTGTAGCTAAATGATACACCTAGATCAAAATATATAATCTTTTCAGTGTTTTGGGGTTTTTAGGGTTTTTAAAGTTTTAAAAGGTTTTTCATATTTGCCGTCCTTTGAAACAGACAAAACTTTTGAACCAGGTGTCTTTTTTCTCTCTACTACATATAAAATCAAATATTATTATGGTTAATATTCATTGGTGACCCACAAGATCCCTTTATGACCTCTATTGAGGAAAAAAAGTCACCAAATGCCTCCAAATGACAATAACCTCTACTATGAATGTCACTCAATGAAATATTTTTTTGAAGTATACCCTTTATCTGTGATTTTTTAGAATCATTGCTATATGGTCATTTTATAAGTGGTTTTTTACTAGTTCTGATAAAGTGTGGGCCTTTAGGAGGACTATTTTACAATCATTGATAAAGATTCCCCCTTAAGCATTGCTTTTATAGCACTGAGAAATGGGTTTTTTAACAACGCTTATAGTGAGAGATGTTAAAACCGTAGCACTATATAAACCTAGTATTGTATTAGTGAATATTTATATTTAGATTATTTTTAACTAAAACCACTTGGTTTATATCATACATGACAACAAGTGAAAATGACCAAAACCCAATTTAGATGGAAAGGTGAAACTGAAAACGGCCTTAGAGAATTAGTTCATAAAAACGTGCATAGAAAATTTATTATTTATTCAAGGGGTGGGTAATTATACATCATATATTTTACTGATGATTTTATTATATATGGGTATGTCTATTTAATGATTTATAAGTCAGATTCCTATAAACAATTTAAGGAATACTAGAATGAATTTGAGAACTATCTTGGTTAAAATATTAAGAAACTATGGTCAGACCAATCGAGAGAAAAACTAAATCAAGACTACAAGGGTTATTTTTGGAATTTTGGGAATTTTTCTCAACTCCCACCTCATTATACACCTTAATGAAACTGTATAAATAAAGGGAGGAACCACGCCTTATTAAACATGGTGATATCAATAACGAGTCATGTGATTTATCAATTATCTTTTTGTATAAGAAAACATACTAAATAAATTACCAAATAAATCAATAAATGGTATTAAAATGAATTTTGGAGAATATGAAAAACCATGTTATTGAATTTACATGTATATGGAAGTGAAGAGTTTTTTATGGAATCTCAAAGTAACAAACGTGTACCTTGAGGTATAAAGTGTACCTTTATGGGATACCCCAAGGAAACAAGAGGATATTACCTATACGAACCCACATAAATAATTTTGTAGTGGAAAGACATTCCATATTCCTACGGAAATTGAACATATAAAAAAGATATTGTGGAAGTAAGATAGAATTTGATGAAGTCGATGATCAAGGAACACAATAGTTGGTATATGAACATTTTACACAAACCCCATAGAATAAGAAACTATTTTATAAATGCAAGTACTATATAAGAGTACATAAAACGTTAGAGAACTGTAGTATTATGGTTTTATTATCACTAAGGATATTTTCTCATTATTATTTGACAATAATGATCCTCTAACTAATAGGGAAGCAATAAACACCACAAATATTTCCAATTAGAATGAAGCCATGAATTCTGAAATGGATTTCATGTACCAAAACCAATTCTATAATTTGGTAGACCTCCTAGTAGATGTAAAATTCATTAGTTGAAAAAGATAATTCTATAAGAAATTTAGAATGGAATGAAAATTTAGTACCTATAAAGCGTGGAATGTTTAAAAATATTATAAATAACATTAAGTCATTGACTACGATGAATCCTTCCCTCCAGTTTCAATGATGAAATACATTATTATTATACATTCCATTATGGCCTTTTATGATTATTAGATTTGGAAAATTGATTTCAAAACAAATTTCTTTAATGGGGACCATTAAGAATATTTTCATATGACACAACTCAAAGGCTTTGTGACTCCAAAGGATGGTAGCATGGTATTCAAGTTTCAAAGATCCATTTATGGATTAAAGTAAGAATCTATATCATGGAATATTTGTTTTGATGAGGACATGATGGGATTTGGTTTAAAAAATAAATAATGTGATTTGTATATCTATGAATGGTTTAGTGGGATTGAGGTCATTCTCATAATAGTATATATCGATGAAATATTAATTATTGGAAAAAAATACTTGTCTTCCAGTCTGTTAAAGCAAGGTTGAATAAATGATTCTCCATAATGGGATAAGGAGAGGAAACATATAATAGATCCAGATCCATTTTGATATATCCAAGATACTTCTCGGCCTTAGTCAATGTATATATATTGAGAGAGTACTAAAAACATTCACTACTGTAAATAAGGCCATTAGCGACCGCCATTGGCGGTCGCTAAAGGTCTCTAGCGGCCGCGCAGCGACCGCCATTGGCGGTCGCTGTTGCCTCGTCGCTAGAGGACTTTAGGGACCGCCAATGGCGGTCGCTATAGAAGGCCGGCAGATCGGCCTTCAGCGACCGCCAAGCGGTCCCTGAAGGCCCTCTGCCGGGCACCCTATAGCGACCGCCTATGGCGGTTGCTATTCTAGAAAAAAAAAATTAAATTTTTTTTATTGAATTGAATATATAAATAAATATATATATATATAAATATTCATATATATACTATTAAATACAATATTTTAAATATATATATATATATATAATATATTTTAAATGTTTTAATATATATTTAATATATATATAATATCAAATAATTGTGCTATAATAATTTAAAAACTTCGATTCAAGAAATAATCTCATTTCAGGTCTTTCGGAGCACGTTTGCTCCGAATGGGACCGCCGCACGCCGTTTCGGTGTTTTATAGCGCCGGAAACGCGTTTCCGACCGCCGCGGTCACACAGCACCTCCGAATGAGGTTCCGTCTGGCCGACCATTTCACAATTCAGGCCCCGGATGTTGTCGTACGGTTTCGTGGCATTCGGAGGTCGTTCGGGTGGTTTTGACCCCCAACGCGCCATTTCAGCGCGCGCCGCGCTGCTGAAAACGACACAATCGGACGTGCCGCGCGCACCGCACGTCCGATGGACGTGCGGCCTCCTCCTACATCTCAGGAATAATATTTCAATCATTCTCGTGCGGTTTCAGGTCGTTCGGAGCACGTTTGCTCCGAATTGGACCGCCGCACGCCGTTTTGGTGTTTTAGGGCGTCGGAAACGCATTTTCAGCCACCGCGGTCAAACGGCACCTCCGAATGAGGTGACGTCTGGCCGACCACTTCACAATTCACGCCCTGGATGTTGTCGTACGGTTTCGTGGCATTCAGAGGTCATTCGGGTGGTTTTGACCCACCAACGCGTCATTTCAGCGCGTGCCGCGCTGCTGAAAACGACACAATCGGACATGCCGCGCGCACCGCACGTCCGATAGACGTGCGGCCTCCTCCTACATCTCAGGAATAATATTTCTATCGTTACCGTGCGGTTTCAGGTCGTTCGGAGCATGTTTGCTCCGAATTGGTCCGCCGCACGCCGTTTTGGTGTTTTAGAGCGCCGGAAACGCGTTTCCGGCCGCCGCGGTCAAACGGCACCTCCGAATGAGGTGTCGTCTGGCCGAACATTTCACAATTCACGCCCCGGATGTTGTCGTACGGTTTCGTGGCATTTGGAGGTCGTTTGGGTGGTTTTGACCCCCCAACGCGCCATTTCAGCGCGCGCCGCGCTGCTGAAAACGACACTATCGGACGTGCCGCGCGCACTGCAGGTCCGATGGATGTGCGACCTCCTCCTGCATCTCAGGAATAATATTTCTATCATTCCCGTGCAGTTTCAGGTCGTTCGGAGCACGTTTGCTCCGAATTGGACCGCCGCACGCCGTTTTGGTGTTTTAGGGCGCCAGAAACGCGTTTCCGGCCGCCGCGGTCAAACGGCACCTCCGAATGAGGTTCCGTCTAGCCGACCATTTCACAATTCACGCCCCAGATGTTGTCGTACGGTTTCGTGGCATTCGGAGGTCGTTCGGGTGGTTTTGACCCCCCAACGCTCCATTTCAGCGCGCGCCGCGCTGCTTAAAACGACACAATCGGACGTGCCGCGCGCACCGCACGTCCGATGGACGTGCGGCCTCCTCCTGTATCTCAGGAATAATATTTCTATCGTCCCCGTGTGGTTTCAGGTCGTTCGGAGCATGTTTGCTCCGAATTGGACCGCCACACGCCGTTTTGGTGTTTTAGGGCGCCGGAAACGCGTTTCAGGCCGCCGCGGTCAAACGGCACCTCCGAATGAGGTTATGTCTGGCCGACCATTTTACAACTCATGCCCCGGATGTTGTCGTACGGTTTCGTGGCATTCAGAGGTCGTTCGGGTGGTTTTGACCCCCCAACGCGTCATTTCAGCGCGCGCCGCGCTGCTGAAAACGACACAATTGGACGTGCCATGCGCACCGCACGTCCGATGGACGTGCGGCCTCCTCCTGCATCTCAGGAATAATATTTCTATCGTTCCCATGCGGTTTCAGGTCGTTCGGAGCACGTTTGCTCCGAATTGGACCGCCGCACGCCGTTTTCGTGTTTTAGGGCGCCGGAAACGCGTTTCCGGCCACCGCGGTCAAACGGAACCTCCGAATGAGGTGCCGTCTTGCCGACCATTTCACAATTCACGCCTCAGATGTTTTCGTTCGGTTTCGTGGCATTCGGAGGTCGTTCGGGTGGTTTTGACCCCCCAATGCGCCATTTCAGCGCGCGCCGCGCTGCTGGAAATGACACAATCGGACGTGCCGCGCGCACCGCACGTCCGATGGACGTGCGACCTCCTCCTGCATCTCAGAAATAATATTTCTATCGTTTCCGTGCGGTTTCAGGTCGTTCGGAGCACGTTTGCTCCGAATTGGACCGCCGCACGCCGTTTTGGTGTTTTAGGGCGCCGGAAACGCGTTTCCGGCCGCCGCGGTCAAACGGCACCTTCGAATGAGGTTCCGTCTGGCCGACCATTTCACAACTCACGCCCCGGATGTTTTCGTACGGTTTCGTGGCATTCAGAGGTCGTTCGGGTGGTTTTGACCCCCCAACGCGCCATTTCAGCGCGCGCCGCGCTGCTGAAAACGACACAATCGGACGTGCCGCGCGCACCGCACGTCCGATGGACGTGCGGACTCCTCCTGCATCTCAGGAATACTATTTATATCGTTCTCATGCGGTTTCATGTTGTTCGGAGCACGTTTGCTCCGAATTGGACGGCCGCACGCCGTTTTGGTGTTTTAGGGCGCCGGAAGCGCGTTTCCGGCCGCCGCGGTCAAACGGCACCTCTGAATGAGGTGCCGTCTGGTCGACCATTTCAAAACTCACGCCCCGGATGTTGTCGTACGGTTTCGTGGCATTCGGAGTTCGTTCGGGTGGTTTTGACCCCCCAACGCGCCATTTCAGCGCGCGCCGCGCTGCTGAAAACGACATAATCGGACTTGCCGCGCGCACCGCACGTCTGATGAACATGCGGCCTCCTCCTGCATCTCAGGAATAATATTTCTATCATTCACGTGCGGTTTCAGGTCGTTCGGAGCACGTTTTCTCCGAATTGGACCGCCGCACACCGGTTTGGTGTTTTAGGGCGCCGGAAACGCGTTTCTGGCCGCCGCGGTCAAACGGAACCTCCGAATGAGGTGTCGTCTGGCCGACCATTTCACAACTCACGCCCCGGATGTTGTCGTACGGTTTCGTGGCATTCGGAGGTCGTTCAGGTGATTTGACCCCCCAACGCGCCATTTCAGCGCGCGCCGCGCTGCTGAAAACAACACAATCGGACGTGCCACGCGCACCACACGTCCGATGGACGTGCGGCCTCTTCCTGCATCTCAGGAATAATATTTCTGTCGTTCCCATGCGGTTTCAGGTCATTCTGATCACGTTTGCTCCGAATTGGACCGCCGCACGCCGTTTTGGTGTTTTAGGGCACCGTAAACGCGTTTCCGGCCGCCGCGATCAAATGGCACCTCCGAATGAGGTGCCGTCTGGCCGACCATTTTACAACTCATGCCCCGGATGTTGTCGTACGGTTTCGTGGCATTCGAGGGTCGTTCGGGTGGTTTTGACCCCCCAACGCGCCATTTCAGCGCGCGTCGCGCTGCTGAAAACGACATAATCGGACATGCCGCGCGCACCGCACATCCGATGGACGTGCGTCCTCCTCCTGCATCTCAGGAATAATATTTCTATCGTTCCCGTGCGGTTTCAGGTCGTTCGGAGCACGTTTTCTCCGAATTGGACCGCCGCACGCCGTTTTGGTGTTTTAGGGCGCCGGAAACGCGTTTCCGGCCGCCACGGTCAAACGGAACCTCCGAATGAGGTGCCGTCTGGCCGACCATTTCACAACTCACGCCCCGGATGTTGTCGTACGGTTTCGTGGAATTCGGAGTTCGTTCGGGTGGTTTTGACCCCCCAACGCGCCATTTCAGCGCGCGCCGCGCTTCTGAAAACGACACAATCGGACGTGCCGCGTGCACCGCACGTCCGATGGACGTGCGGCCTCCTCCTACATCTCAGGAATAATATTTCTATCGTTCCCGTGCGGTTTCAGGTTGTTCGAAGCACGTTTGCTCCGAATTGGACCGCCGCACGCCGTTTTGGTGTTTTAGGGCGCCAGAAACACGTTTCCGGCCGCCGCGGTCAAACGTAACCTCTGAATGAGGTGCCGTCTAGCCAACCATTTCACAACTCACGTCCCGGATGTTGTCGTACGGTTTCGTGGGATTCGGAGGTCGTTCGGGTGGTTTTGACCCCCCAACGCTCCATTTCAGCGCGCGCCGCGCTGCTGAAAACGACACAATGGGACATGCCGCGCGCACCGCCCGTCTGATGGACGTGCGCCCTCTTCCTGCATCTCAGGAATAATATTTCTATCGTTTCCGTGCGGTTTCAGGTCGTTCGGAGCACGTTTGCTCCGAATTGGACCGCCGCACGCCGTTTTGGTGTTTTAGGGCGCCGGAAACGCGTTTTCGGCCGCCGCTGTCAAACGGCACCTCCGAATGAGGTGTCGTCTGGCCGACCATTTCACAACTCACGCCCCGGATGTTGTCGTACGGTTTCGTGGCATTCGGAGGTCGTTCGGGTGGTTTTGACCCCCCAACGCGCCATTTCAGCGCGCGCCGCGCTGCTAAAAATGACACAATCGGACGTGCCGCGTGCACTGCAGGTCCGATGGACGTGCGGCCTCCTCCTGCATCTCAGGAATAATATTTCTATTGTTCCCGTGCGGTTTCAGGTCATTCAGAGCACGTTTTCTCCGAATTGGACCGCCGCACGCCGTTTTGGTGTTTTAGGGCGCCATAAACGCGTTTCCGGCCGCCGCGGTCAAACGGAACCTCCGAATGAGGTTCCGTCTGGCCGACCATTTCACAAATCACACCCCGGATGTTGTCGTACTGTTTCGTGGCATCCGGAGGTCGTTCGGGTGGTTTTGACCCCCCAACGCGCCATTTCAGCGCGCGCCGCGCTGCTGAAAACGACACAATCGGACTTGCCGCGCGCACCGCACGTCCGATGGACATGCGGCCTTCTCCTGTATCTCAGGAATAATATTTCTATCGTTCCCGTGCGGTTTCAGGTCGTTCGGAGCACATTTGCTCCGAATCGGACCACCGCACGCCGTTTTGGTGTTTTAGGGCGCCGGAAACGCGTTTCCGGCCGCCGCGGTCAAACGGCACCTCCGAATGAGGTGCCGTCTGGCCAACCATTTCACAACGCACGCTCCGGATGTTGTCGTACGGTTTCGTGGCATTCGGAGGTTGTTCGGGTGGTTTTGACCCCCCAACGCGCCATTTCAGCGCGCGTCGCGCTGCTGAAAACGACACAATCGGACGTGCCGCGTGCACCGCACGTCCGATGGACATGCGACCTCCTCCTGCATCTCAGGAATAATATTTCTGTCATTCCCGTGCGGTTTCAGGTCGTTCTGATCACGTTTGCTCCGAATTGGACCGCCGCACGCCGTTTTGGTGTTTTAGGGCGCCGGAAACGCATTTCCAGCCGCCGCGGTCAAACGGCACCTCCGAATGAGGTGCCGTCTGGCCGACCATTTCACAACTCATGCCCCGGATGTTGTCGTACGGTTTCGTGGCATTCGGAGGTCGTTCGGGTGGTTTTGACCCCCCCAACGCGCCATTTCAGCGCGCGCCGCGCTGCTGAAAACGACACAATCGGACGTGCCGCGCGCACCGCACGTCCGATGGACGTGCGGCCTCCTCCTGCATCTCAGGAATAATATTTCTATCGTTCCCGTGCGGTTTCAGGTTGTTCAGAGCACGTTTGCTCCGAATTGGACCGCCGCACGCTGTTTTGGTGTTTTAGGGCGCCGGAAATGCGTTTCCGGCCGCCGCGGTCAAACGGCACCTCCGAATGAGGTGCCGTCTGGCCGACCATTTCACAACTCATGCCCCGGATGTTGTCGTATGGTTTCGTGGAATTAAGAGTTCATTCGGGTGGTTTTGACCCCCCAACGCGCCATTTCAGCGCGCGCCGCGCTGCTGAAAACGACACAATCGGACGTGCTGCGTGCACCGCACGTCCGATGAACGTGTGGCCTCCTCCTACATCTCAGGAATAATATTTCTATCGTTCTCGTGCGGTTTCAGGTCGTTCGGAGTACGTTTTCTCCGAATTGGACCGCCGCACGCCGTTTTGGTGTTTTAGGGCACCGGAAACGCGTTTTCGGCCGCCGCCGTCAAACGGCACCTCTGAATGAGGTGCCGTCTGACCGAACATTTCACAACTCACGCCCCGGATGTTGTCGTACGGTTTCGTGGCATTCGGAGATCGTTCGGGTGGTTTTGACCCCCCAACGCTCCATTTCAGCGCGCGTCGTGCTGCTGAAAACGACACAATCGGACATGCCGCGCGCACCGCACGTCCGATGGACGTGCGCCCTCTTCCTGCATCTCAGGAATAATATTTCTATCGTTCCCATGCGGTTTCAGGTCGTTCGGAGCACGTTTGCTCCGAATTGGACCGCCGCACGCCGTTTCGGTGTTTTATAGCGCCGGAAACGCGTTTCCGGCCGCCGCGGTCACACAGCACCTCCGAATGAGGTTCCGTCTGGCCGACCATTTCACAATTCAGGTCCCGGATGTTGTCGTACGGTTTCGTGGCATTCGGAGGTCATTCGGGTGGTTTCGACCCCCAACGCGACATTTCAGCGCGCGCCGCGCTGCTGAAAACGACACAATCGGACGTGCCGCGCGCACCGCACGTCCGATGGACGTGCGGCCTCCTCCTACATCTCAGGAATAATATTTCAATCATTCTCGTGCGGTTTCAGGTCTTTCGGAGCACGTTTGCTCCGAATTGGACCGCCGCACGCCGTTTTGGTGTTTTAGGGCGCCGGAAACGCATTTTCGGCCACCGCGGTCAAACGGCACCTCCGAATGAGGTGACGTCTGGCCGACCATTTCACAATTCACGCCCTGGATGTTTTCGTACGGTTTCGTGGCATTCAGAGGTCATTCGGGTGGTTTTGACCCACCAACACGTCATTTCAGCGCGCGCCGCGCTGCTGAAAACGACACAATTGGACATGCCGCGCGCACCGCACGTCCGATAGACGTGCGGCCTCCTCCTACATCTCAGGAATAATATTTCTATCGTTCACGTGCGGTTTCAGGTCGTTCGGAGCACGTTTGCTCCGAATTGGTCCGCCGCACGCCGTTTTGGTGTTTTAGAGCGCCGGAAACGCGTTTCCGGCCGCCGCGGTCAAACGGCACCTCCGAATGAGGTGCCGTCGGGCCGAACATTTCACAATTCACGCCCCGGATGTTTTCGTACGGTTTCGTGGCATTTGGAGGTCGTTTGGGTGGTTTTGACCCCCCAACGCGCCATTTCAGCGCGCGCCGCGCTGCTGAAAACGACACTATCGGACGTGCCGCGCGCACCGCAGGTCCGATAGACGTGTGACCTCCTCCTGCATCTCAGGAATAATATTTCTATCATTCCCGTGCAGTTTCAGGTCGTTCGGAGCAAGTTTGCTCCGAATTGGACCGCCGCACGCCGTTTTGGTGTTTTAGGGCGCCGGAAACGCGTTTCCGGCCGCCGCGGTCAAACGGCACCTCCGAATTAGGTTCCTTCTAGCCAACCATTTCACAATTCACGCCCCAGATGTTGTCGTACGGTTTCGTGGCATTCGGAGGTCGTTCGGGTGATTTTGACCCCCCAACGCTCCATTTCAGCGCGTGCCGCGCTGCTTAAAACGACACAATCGGACGTGCCGCACGCACCGCACGTCCGATGGACGTGCGGCCTCATCCTGCATCTCAGGAATAATATTTCTATCGTCCCCGTGCGGTTTCAGGTCGTTCGGAGCATGTTTGCTCCGAATTGGACCGCCACACGCCGTTTTGGTGTTTTAGGGCGCCGGAAACGCGTTTCCGGCCGCCGCGGTCAAACGGAACCTCCGAATGAGGTTCTGTCTGGCCGACCATTTCACAACTCACGCCCCGGATGTTGTCGTACGGTTTCGTGGCATTCAGAGGTCGTTCGGGTGGTTTTGACCCCCCAACGAGTCATTTCAGCGTGCGCCGCGCTGCTGAAAACGACACAATCGGACGTGCCGTGCGCACCGCACGCCCGATGGATGTGCGGCCTCCTCCTGCATCTCAGGAATAATATTTCTATCGTTCCCCTGCGGTTTCAGGTCGTTCGGAGCACGTTTGCTCCAAATTGGACCGCCGCACGCCGTTTTCGTGTTTTAGGGCGCCGGAAACGCGTTTCCGGCAACCGCGGTCAAACGGCACCTCCGAATGAGGTGCCGTCTTGCCGACCATTTCACAATTCACGCCCCAGATGTTGTCGTTCGGTTTCGTGGCATTCGGAGGTCGTTCGGGGGGTTTTGACCCCCCAATGCGCCATTTCAGCGCGCGCCGCGCTGCTGGAAATGACACAATCGGACGTGCCGCGCGCACCGCACGTCCGATGGACGTGCGGCCTCCTCCTGCATCTCAGAAATAATATTTCTATCGTTTCCGTGCGGTTTCAGGTCGTTCGGAGCACGTTTGCTCCGAATTGGACCGCCGCACGCCGTTTTGGTGTTTTAGGGCGCCGGAAACGCGTTTCCGGCCGCCGCGGTCAAACGGCACCTCCGAATGAGGTGCCGTCTCGCCGACCATTTCACAACTCACGCCCCGGATGTTGTCGTACGGTTTCGTGGCATTCAGAGGTCGTTCGGGTGGTTTTGACCCCCCAACGCGCCATTTCAGCGCGCGCCGCGCTGCTGAAAACGACACAATCGGACGTGCCGCGCGCACCGCACGTCCGATGGACGTGCGGACTGCTCCTGCATCTCAGGAATAATATTTCTATCGTTCCCGTGCGGTTTCATGTCGTTCGGAGCACGTTTGCTCCGAATTGGACGGCCGCACGCCGTTTTGGTGTTTTAGGGCGCCGGAAACGCGTTTCCGGCCGCCGCGGTCAAACGGCACCTCTGAATGAGGTGCCGTCTGGCCGACCATTTCACAACTCACGCCCCAGATGTTGTCGTACGGTTTCGTGGCATTCGGAGTTCGTTCGGGTGGTTTTGACCCCCCAACGCGCCATTTCAGCGCGCGCCGCGCTGCTGAAAACGACATAATCGGACTTGCCGCGCGCACCGCACGTCTGATGAACGTGCGGCCTCCTCCTGCATCTCAGGAATAATATTTCTATCGTTCACGTGCGGTTTCAGGTCGTTCGGAGCACGTTTTCTCCGAATTGGACCGCCGCACACCGGTTTGGTGTTTTAGGGCGCCGGAAACGCGTTTCCGGCCGCCGTGGTCAAACGGCACCTCCGAATGAGGTGTCGTCTGGCCGACCATTTCACAACTCACGCCCCGGATGTTGTCGTACGATTTCGTGGCATTCGGAGGTCGTTCGGGTGATTTGACCCCCCCCAACGCGCCATTTCAGCGCGCGCCGCGCTGCTGAAAACAACACAATCGGACGTGCCACGCGCACCGCACGTCCGATGGACGTGCGGCCTCTTCCTGCATCTCAGGAATAATATTTCTGTCGTTCCCGTGCGGTTTCAGGTCGTTCTGATCACGTTTTCTCCGAATTGGACCGCCGCACACCGTTTTGGTGTTTTAGGGCACCGTAAACGCGTTTCCGGCCGCCGCGATCAAACGGCACCTCTGAATGAGGTGCCGTCTGGCCGACCATTTTACAACTCATGCCCCGGATGTTGTCGTACGGTTTCGTGGCATTCGAGGGTCGTTCGGGTGGTTTTGACCCCCCAACGCGCCATTTCAGCGCGCGTCGCGCTTCTGAAAACGACACAATCGGACATGCCGCGCGCACCGCACATCCGATGGACGTGCGGCCTTCTCCTGCATCTCAGGAATAATATTTCTATCGTTCCCGTGCGGTTTCAGGTCGTTCGGAGCACGTTTGCTCCGAATTGGACCGCCGCACGCCGTTTTGGTGTTTTAGGGCGCTGGAAACGTGTTTCCGGCCGCCGCGGTCAAACGGAACCTCCGAATGAGGTGCCGTCTGGCCGACCATTTCACAACTCACGCCCCGGATGTTGTCGTACGGTTTCGTGGAATTCGGAGTTCGTTCGGGTGGTTTTGACCCCCCAACGCGCCATTTCAGCGCGCGTCGCGCTTCTGAAAACGACACAATCGGACGTGCCGCGTGCACCGCACGTCCAATGGATGTGCGGCCTCCTCCTACATCTCAGGAATAATATTTCTATCGTTCCCGTGCGGTTTCAGGTTGTTCGAAACACGTTTGCTCCGAATTGGACCGCCGCACGCCGTTTTGGTGTTTTAGGGCGCCAGAAACGCGTTTCCGGCCGCCGCGGTCAAACGTAACCTCTGAATGAGGTGCCGTCTGGCCGACCATTTCACAACTCACGTCCCGGATGTTTTCGTACGGTTTCGTGGGATTCGGAGGTCGTTCGGGTGGTTTTGACCCCCCAACGCTCCATTTCAGCGCGCGCCGCGCTGCTGAAAACGACACAATTGGACATGCCGCGCGCACCGCACGTCTGATGGACGTGCGCCCTCTTCCTGCATCTCAGGAATAATATTTCTATCGTTTCCGTTCGGTTTCAGGTCGTTCGGAGCACGTTTGCTCTGAATTGGACCGCCGCACGCCGTTTTGGTGTTTTAGGGCACCGGAAACGCGTTTTCGGCCGCCGCTGTCAAACGGAACCTCCGAATGAGGTGCCGTCTAGCCGACCATTTCACAACTCACGCCCCGGATGTTGTCGTACGGTTTCGTGGCATTCGGAGGTCGTTCGGGTGGTTTTGACCCCCCAACGCGCCATTTCAGCACGCGCCGCGCTGCTAAAAATGACACAATCGGACGTGCCGCGTGCACTGCAGGTCCGATGGACGTGCGGCCTCCTCCTGCGTCTCAGGAATAATATTTCTATTGTTCCCGTGCGGTTTCAGGTCGTTCGGAGCACGTTTTCTCCGAATTGGACCGCCGCACGCCGTTTTGGTGTTTTAGGGCGCCATAAACGCGTTTCCGGCCGCCGCGGTCAAACGGCACCTCCGAATGAGGTTCCGTCTGGCCGACCATTTCACAAATGACGCCCCGGATGTTGTCGTACTGTTTCGTGGCATTCGGAGGTCGTTCGGGTGGTTTTGACCCCCCAACGAGCCATTTCAGCGCGCGCCGCGCTGCTGAAAACGACACAATCGGACTTGCCGCGCGCACCGCACGTCCGATGGACATGCGGCCTCCTCCTGTATCTCAGGAATAATATTTCTATCGTTCCCGTGCGGTTTCAGGTCGTTCGGAGCACGTTTGCTCCGAATCGGACCACCGCACGCCGTTTTGGTGTTTTAGGGCGCCGGAAACGCGTTTCCGGCCGCCGCGGTCAAACGGAACCTCCGAATGAGGTGCCGTCTGGCCGACCATTTCACAACTCACGCTCCGGATGTTGTCGTACGGTTTCGTGGCATTCGGAGGTTGTTCGGGTGGTTTTGACCCCCCAACGCGCCATTTCAGCACGCGTCGCGCTGCTGAAAACGACACAATCGGACGTGCCGCGTGCACCGCACGTCCGATGGACGTGCGGCCTCCTCCTGCATCTCAGGAATAATATTTCTGTCATTCCCGTGCGGTTTCAGGTCATTCTGATCATGTTTTCTCCGAATTGGACCGCCGCACGCCGTTTTGGTGTTTTAGGGCGCCGGAAACGCATTTCCAGCCGCCGCGGTCAAACGGCACCTCCGAATGAGGTTCCGTCTGGCCGACCATTTCACAACTCATGCCTCGGATGTTGTCGTACGGTTTCGTGGCATTCGGAGGTCGTTCGGGTGGTTTTGACCCCCCAACGCGCCATTTCAGCGCGCGCCGCGCTGCTGAAAACGACACAATCGGACGTGCCGCGCGCACCGCACGTCCGATGGACGTGCGGCCTCCTCCTGCATCTCAGGAATAATATTTCTATCGTTCCCGTGCGGTTTCAGGTCGTTCGGAGCACGTTTGCTCCGAATTGGACCGCCGCACGCTGTTTTGGTGTTTTAGGGCGCCGGAAATGCGTTTCCGGCCGCCGCGGTCAAACGGCACCTCCGAATGAGGTGCCGTCTGGCCGACCATTTCACAACTCATGCCCCGGATGTTGTCGTACGGTTTCGTGGAATTAAGAGTTCGTTCGGGTGGTTTTGACCCCCCAACGCGCCATTTCAGCGCGCGCCGCGCTGCTGAAAACGACACAATCGGACGTGCCGCGTGCACCGCACGTCCGATGGACGTGTGGCCTCCTCCTACATCTCAGGAATAATATTTCTATCGTTCTCGTGCGGTTTCAAGTCGTTCGGAGTACGTTTTCTCCGAATTGGACCGCCGCACGCCGTTTTGGAGTTTTAGGGCACCGGAAACACGTTTTCGGCCGCCGCCGTCAAACGGCACCTCTGAATGAGGTTCCGTCTAACCGAACATTTCACAACTCACGCCCGGATGTTGTCGTACGGTTTCGTGGCATTCGGAGATCGTTCGGGTGGTTTTGACCCCCCAACGCTCCATTTCAGCGCGCGTCGTGCTGCTGAAAACGACACAATCGGACATGCCGCGCGCACCGCACGTCCGATGGACGTGCACCCTCTTCCTGCATCTCAGGAATAATATTTCTATCGTTCCCGTGCGGTTTCAGGTCGTTCGGAGCACGTTTGCTCCGAATTGGACCACCGCACGCCGTTTTGGTGTTTTAGGGCGCCAGAAACGCGTTTTCGGCCGCTGCTGTCAAACGGAACCTCCGAATGAGGTGCCGTCTGGCCGACCATTTCACAACTCACACCCCGGATGTTTTCGTACGGTTTCGTGGCATTCGGAGGTCGTTCGGGTGGTTTGACCCCCCAACGCGCCATTTCAGCGCGCGCCGCGCTGCTGAAAACGACACAATCGGACGTGCCGCGCGCACCGCACGTCTGATGGACGTGAGGCCTCCTCCTGCATCTCAGGAATAATATTACTATTTTTCCCGTGCGGTTTCAGGTCGTTCGGAGCACGTTTGCTCCGAATTGGACCGCCGCACGCCGTTTTGGTGTTTTAGGGCGCCAGAAACGCGTTTCCGGCTGCTGAGGTCAAACGGCACCTCCGAATGAGGTGCCGTCTGGCCGACCATTTCACAACTCATTCCCCGGATGTTTTCGTACGGTTTCGTGGCATTCGGAGGTCGTTCGGGTGGTTTTGACCCCCCAACGCACCATTTCAGCGCGCGCCGCGCTGCTGAAAACGACACAATCGGACGTGCCGCGCGCACCGCACGTCCGATGGACGTGCGGCCTCCTCCTGTATCTCAGGAATAATATTTCTATCATTCCTGTGCGGTTTCAGGTCGTTCGGAGTACGTTTGCTACGAATCGGACCACCGCACGCCGTTTTGGTGTTTTAGGGCGCCTGAAACGCGTTTCCGGCCACTGCGGTCAAACGGCACCTCCGAATGAGGTGCCGTCTGGCCGACCATTTCACAATTCACGCCCCGGATGCTTTTTTACGGTTTCGTGGCATTCGGAGGTCTTTCGGGTGGTTTTGACCCCCCAACGCGCCATTTCAGCACGCGCCGCGCTGCTGAAAACGACCCAATCGGACGTGCCGCGCGCACCGCATGTCCGATGGACGTGCGGGCTCCTCCTGCATCTCAGGAATAATATTTCTATCGTTCCCATGCGGTTTCAGGTCGTTCGGAGCACGTTTTTCCGAATTGGACCGCCGCACGCCGTTTTGGTGTTTTAGGGTGCCAGAAACGCGTTTCCGGCCGCCGCGGTCAAACGGCACCTCCGAATGAGGTTCCGTCTGGCCGACCATTTCACAATTCACGCCCCAGATGTTTTCGTACGGTTTCGTGGCATTTGGAGGTTGTTCGGGTGGTTTTGACCCCCCAACGCGCCATTTCAGCGCGCGCCGCGCTGCTGAAAACGACACAATCGGACGTGCCGCGCGCACCGCACGTCCGATGGACGTGCGGCCTCCTCCTGCATCTCAGGAATAATATTTCTATCGTTCCCGTGCGGTTTCAGGTCGTTCGGAGCACGTTTGCTTCGAATTGGACCGCCGCACGCCGTTTTGGTGTTTTAGGGCGCCAGAAACGCGTTTCCGGCCTCCGCGTTCAAACGGCACCTCCGAATGAGGTACCGTCTGGCCGACCATTTCAAAATTCACGCCTCGGATGTTTTCGTACGGTTTCGTGGCATTCGGAGGTCGTTCGGGTGGTTTTGACCCCCCAACGCGCCATTTCAGCGCGCGCCGCGCTGCTGAAAACGACACAATCGGACGTGCCGCGCGCACCGCACGTCCGATGGATGTGAGGGCTCCTCCTGCATCTCAGGAATAATATTTCTATCGTTCCCGTGCGGTTTCAGGTGGTTCAGATCACGTTTGCTCCGAATTCCGGCCGCCGCGGTCACACGGCACCTCCGAATGATGGGGGATGTACGGGGGTGGCAGAGGGCTGTACGGGGGTGCGGGGGGGGGGGGGGGGGGGGGGCTGTACGGGGGTGCGGGGGGCTGTATGGGGGTGGCGGGGGCCTGTACGGGGGTACGGGGGTTGTACGGGGGTGTGGGGGGGGGGGGGGCTGTACGGTGGTGTCGGGGGGCTGTACGGGGGTGCGGGGGCTATACGGGGGTGGCAGAGGGCTGTACGGGGGTGCGGGGGGGGGGGGGGGGGGGGGGGGGCTGTACGAGGGTGCGGGGGGCTGTACGGGGATGAGGGGGGCTATATGGGGGTGGCGGAGGGGGTGCGGGGGAAGGGGGGTTGTACGGGGGTGCGGGGGGCTGTACGGGGGTGGCGGGGGCCTGTACGGGGGTGCGGGGGGCTGTACGGGGGTGCGGGGGGGGGGGGGGGGGGGGGGGTTGTACGGTGGTGTCGGGGGGCTGTACGGGGGTGAGGGGGGATGTACGGGGGTGGCGGAGGGCTGTACGGGGGTGCAGGGGGGGCTGTACGGGGGTGCGGGGGGGCTGTACGGGGGTGAGGGGGGCTGTACGGGTGTGGCGGAGGGCTATTCGGGGGTGCGGGGGGGCTGTACGGGGGTGCGGGGGGGGGGGGGGGGGCTGTACGGGGGTGTGGGGGGCTGTACGGGGGTGCGGGGGGCTGTACGGGGGTGGCGGGGGGCTGTACGGGGGTGGCGGGGGGCAGTACGGGGGTGCGGGGGGTTGTACGGGGGTGCGGGGGGGGGGGGGGGGCTGTACGGGGGTGCGGGGGGCTGTACGGGGGTGCGGGGGGCTGTACGGGGGTGCGAAGGGTTGTACGGGGGTGGCAGGGGGCTGTACGGGGGTGGCGGGGGGCAGTACGGGGGTGCAGGGGGTTGTATGGGGGTGCGGGGGGGCTGTACGAGGGTGCAGGGGGCTGTACGGGGGTGCGGGGGGGACTGTACGGGGGTGCGGGGGGCTGTACGGGGGTGCGGGGGGGGGGGGGGGGGGTTGTACGGGGGTGCGGGGGGCTGTACGGGGGTGGCGGGGGGCTGTACGGGGGTGGCGGGGGGCAGTACGGGGGTGCGGGGGTGCGGGGGGGGGGGGGGGGGGGGGGGGGCTGTACGGGGGTGCGGGGGGCTGTACGGGGGTGCGGGGGGCTGTACGGGGGTGCGGGGGGGGGGGGGGGGGCTGTACGGGGGTGCGGGGGGTTGTACGGGGGCGCGTGGGGCTCTCCGGGGGTGCAAAGGCCATCCCATTGATTACAAAAGTTAAAAATAAAAGTGATAACATCTAATTAATATATATTTCTTTTATCGATACCATACAGAAATTTATAAAAAATATATTGGATAATACATAATCTATAATATCAGATTTATTGATCTGTTGGAATTAGTTCGACTTTTTCAAATGTAGAATCATTCAAGATTATCTGATCAAAAACTCAATATGTGTATAAAATATTTAAAATACCACCATGGATGGTAATAATGCATTACTTAAATGAATAAATACAGTACATCAATGTCAACCCTACCAGTAAAAACAAAAAAACATATCTCGTGAATATATGGTGCGTCACGCGTTGCAATCACTGCTACCTCCTTCTGGTGGGACAGGTGCCTACAACAAATAAACATTATAAATATTTTAATAACAAAAATAATTTAAATTAAATAAATAAATACAGTATATACCTGCGTCGTATGATCCCCTGTACCATCAGCTCGACGCACATATTCCCGCAGTGCTCTAACCTCAGCTGTCAATTGCGCATTTGTCTCCTCGGAAGCGCGCAGCCGTGCCTCAAAATCTGACATCTGCTGTGTCATATGAGCAACAGCAGGACCGACAACCGCAGCGCGTGACACTACAGAACGAGGAATCCCTGCTCCATAGGTCAAACTATAGCCATGCCCTTCCCGACCAATAATGCGATGAACGATCTCATCCCGTCGCATGGGAAGCTGTCGCTGGTCCTCTGGCAGATGTTCTAACTCAGCTTCAAATTGATCCTGTGAAATATTTAAATATATATAAATATATATATTTTAATATATAGATTTATGTAATTATTGGTAAGTACAGACACTTACTATCAATGCTGCAACCTCTGGATCATTGCGATCACGAGTCCTTATCCACACCGACATTTTATCAGTTGCTGCACCTTGCCCTCGCAACTGTATATTAAAATAATATAAACACAAAACCATATTAATTAAAAAATTAAAAAATAGATAATATATACCTCATGTCGGATCTGAGACACGTGACGAGTCCCGAGCCTGTGAGCTGGTCCCTGCAACGCTCGATTCTCCGAATGGCGTGTTGACACCTCCTACATTCAATTCATTCAAATTTCAAACAAATCACATATTCTTGAAAATATATATACAGAAAAATAATTAATATACAAACCGAAACACCCTCAGTAGACCAATATGCAACCAAGTCACGCCACTGAGCCGGGAGGACACCTCTCGGGACTTTTTCCAAAATGTCAAGGGCACCCACATTTGGTACCCAGTGGTCCCTCTTCACTTTGCCTTTATAATCTTTCCACAGCTTACGGCATTTTCTCATACACACGGGCCGAAACTCTTCAGGGCATACTTTCAAATTTTGCTATAATGAAAATAATCAAACATATTAGTATTATTTATAAATAGAAAATAAAGTAAAATTATTTTCTTACCTGAACCTCCCTCCATAGACGATCTAATGTGTCCTGAGGGAAAGAAGCCCAATCACGCGTGGTCAATGGAAATCGATGTGGGTCACGTATGATATGACCCAGCTGACGAATAAATGCCGGGGCATTCGGTCCCACGGGATGAAATACCTCATCAAATGAAACATCTATCGTCGTGTCGGAATTCCATGATAATATGCCACGACCAGGGCCTCTCCTGCGAGAGGAAGAAGCAGTCGAGTCTGATCCTGTTGAAAACAATTTTATATATAAATTGACAAATGTTATATATATATATATATGTGTCAATTACATAAAAAATATAGACAATGACATTCAAACATACCTCGACCCTGAGACGTAGATGCCTCAGATGGATGATGTGGATTTTCTGCCTCTTCCCCTGACATGTCTGCAGTCATACAAAATATCAGTAATGAGTCCAAAGTGTTTAAAAGATAAATTGGATTGTTCTTAATAAATCAAACTTGTATAACTGTTAATCAAACAAAAAATGGATTGAATAATTAGTTGTGAATGAATTTTAAAAAATCAGAAAGTTAATCAACCTAAATATTTATGACTGAATTAACTTACAAAAGAGAGGATTAAAACTTATAAGGATTTATAAAATGATTAGATAATTTATGATATCCTAGGACATTCTACTGAATAGCGGGAAAACAATTATACCTTTCATTAAGCATGAAAATCGACCGTTTCTCCTTCAACAGCCGCTCTGACCCAATAAATATCTTTTTCACGTTGAACTACGGTATGTTGATCAAGTTGTTGGTAAACAAACGGAACAGTCTCAGGTTCATCTTCTTCAAATAAAAACACTCCTCGCCGAGACATTTTGACAACAACTTTCCAACTTGGATCCAAAGGCAAAGTAACGAAGAATACTTGTTCCGCTTGTGATGTCAAAATGAAAGGTTCATTCTCAACTCATTCATTATTTCTGTATAACATATAGTTAAAATTCACCAATGAAAACTGATATTGATCGACTTTACATCCACGCACTGGATCAACCCAATTACACTTTAACAATATGTACTTCAAACCGTGTGTGTATACAACTTCAATGATGTCTATCAATTAACCATAGTAATAACCAGAATCGACAAAGGGACAATCGATGCCACTGTTTTGTGTTGCTCGTTTGTCGTCAACATCTTTAATGCGAAATCGAAAACCATTAGCATCAATAGCTTTATAACGACGAGCCGTTATAGATGGACCCTCAGCTAGTTGGATAAATACTTCAGGTAGCGTGGGGTCCCCTAACTCCCTCAGCTTACGAACCTACATAATTTAAAAAAATCAATACTGATATATGCAGAAAGAATTAGTTTAATACTTCACTCATATTGAAAATCAATTTATACATACATAATCCTTGAACCAATCATGAAATGCCACATAATGAGATTGTTGAATTTGCAACTCAGTCGCACGATGCATCTCTTCTTTTATCTCATTAATGTGTTTCCTGCAAATGATTACGTGATGTTTAAAAGATCAACTTATGCAAACCAAACATGTAAAAGTTATACAAGCACATTGATAAGATACTTACTGCATTAATGGTGCAACTGATGGAGTATTGAACAAGATATATCGATGTGCTTGTATCCACTCGATGTTGTCCATATCAAATGTGGTTCCTTCTCCAACTGGACCATCATGAATCCGAGAGGGCTTATCTAATTTTGTTTCAACATCCGTAAGATATTCTGCACAAAAGGTAGTACACTCATCCATCAAATAACCATTGGCTATTGATGCCTCTGGACGAGCTCTGTTGCGTACAAATCTTTTCAATGTACTCAAATACCGTTCAGTAGGATACATCCACCTGAATTGCACTGGACCAGCAGCCATTACTTCATCAGTTAGGTGCACTGTCAAGTGGACCATAACATCGAAAAATGAGTGGGGGAAAAGTTTCTGAAAGTTACAAAGCGTAAGTACAATTCGGTCCTGCAAACTTTTTAAATCACTCATTCCTTGATTTCTTAAACAAAGTTGTCTAAAAAAATTACTCATCTCAATCAAGGGCTGAAAAACATTGGGGGATAAACAATCACAAATTGTGATTGGAATCAACTGCTGAAGTAATATGTGATTGTAATGACTTTTCAACCCTTGCAATGTCTTGCTCGTCCGATTCACACACTTTGAAATATTAGAAGAGTAACCATCAGGCACCTTGACCATCTTCAAAATGGAAAGAAATGTCTCTTTCTCCCCTGTAGTCATCGAATACTGTGCAGCAGGCATATATGCCTTGTTTCCCTCAGCTAACTATAAATGCAACTGTTTCCTTAAACCCATTTCTTCCAAATCACGGCGTGCATTAACATGGTCCTTTGACTTTCCACTGACACCTAAAATGGTCCACAATATGTTATCACAAACATTTTTTTCAATGTGCATGACATCCAAATTATGCCTCAACATGTTAGTTTTCCAATACGGAAGACTATAAAAAATACTTTTCTTTTTCCAATTGTGACTGCGCTGCCTACCCACAGCACGAATATTACGTACTGGAGGAGCCACCAAATCCTGAATTTCATATACCGTGCGGATGTTTTCTTCCTCAATCTGCGATAACATTTCGACTCCTGTCATGATCTTTGGTGCTGGGATGAACTCTCTAGAACAATCAAATGCCACTCTGTCCTTTCTGAACCTGTGCTGGGGAGGGAGAAAATGCCTGTGACCCATGTATGCCCATTTTTGGAATGTTTAAGCCATACAGATTTTTTACTTTTATTGCAACAAGGGCAAGCAAATTCCCCTTTCGTACTCCAGCCTGGTAAATTTGCATAAGCTGGGATGTCATTGATTGTCCACAATAAAGCAGCATGCAGTTTGAACATTTCATTCGTTTCGCAGTCATAAGTCATCACACCATCGCCCCAAAATTCATTCAACTCATCAACCAATGGCTGAAGGTAAACATCAATCTTATCCCCCGGACTTTTAGGGCCATCAATAAGAGTGGAAAGTAATATAAATTGTTGCTTCATACAAAGCCACGGAGGAAGATTATATGGAACCAACACCATGGGCCATGTGCTATGAGTTGCACCAACCATAGACTTGAATAGATTGAAACCATCTGCTGCCAATCCCAATCGGACATTACGAACATCTTTAGCAAAGTCGGGATGTCTCTTATCAAAATCCTTCCATGCATGAGAGTCTGCCGGGGGGGTTAACATGTCACTTTCATGAACTCTTTCTGCATGCCATCTCATTAAATTAGAAACTTTAGATGACATAAAAAATCTTTTCACCCTCGGTTTAAGGGGAAAGTAACGCATTTGCTTTACGGCAATCGGTTTCCCCTGTATCGCAATCTGACTTTGATGAGTCTTATTTCCCCTGTTCTCTTTCCACCTGGAAGCGCCACAAACCGTAAAAATATCCAAATGAGCAGTTTCATTTCTAAACAACATACAGTTGTTTGCACATGCATATATAGTCTCATATGTAAAACCTAAGTTCTCTGTCAACTTACGAGCATAGTAATACGACTCAGGAATCTTAGCGTCAACAGGAAGAACATTTTTCAATAAAACCAAAAGAATGTCGAATGATGTGTCTGACCAATTATTCAAAGTCTTCAAATGCAACAACTCCACGATAAACGACAGTTTATTGTAAGAAGTACATCCAGGATATAATTCTGTTTTCTCATCATCAAGTACTTCATAAAACCTCCTCGAATCACGATCTGCACCAGAGCGAAGATTTATCTCACCGGTCTCAAGATTCTGGATGTCGATGCCTTCAGGATCAAACCCACGTACCATTTCAGTAACCATTTCATGCATTGGATCAGTCATCCTTGCATCAACATCCATCTGAGCTGCATCTGTATTTTGACAACGAACATATTCTTCTCCATGACGAGTCCAACTCTTATAATTTTTCAGAAATCCATTAAATAAAAGGTGATCCCTCACAGTATCTCGTGTGAATTGATATCTGTTAGCACATTTTCTACATGGACAACTAATATAGTCACTTTCAAATCCTCTCGTGAAGTCAATAAACTTCATAATTCCATTGAAATATTTTCTAGACGTTCGATTTGGAAGATCAATCTAACTCTTATCCATAATAATATCTGTATAACAAACATTTACACAATACTTACTACATTTACATTTTTCAAATCAACTATATTCAAAATAAATATTAACCATTTGTTTATGAACCATTGATAAAATAATAATGTAACTGAAAGCTCATGTTACCTGATTGAGCTACAAACCTGAAAGAGAGGGGAGCCGAAGGCGGTGCTGCGAGGGAGAGGAGGCAGCGAAGGGGAGCCGGAGCCAAAGGCAGTACGGCAAGGGAGGGGACGGGCGGCGGCGACGGCGGGGAGCTAGAGGAGAGGAGGCGGTGAGGGGACGGGGGACGTGCAGCGAGGGGGGGGGGGGTTTCCGGGGTCGGGGGGGGGGGGGTGTCCGAGGTGTGGGGAGGGGTGTCCGGGGTGTCGGGGGCCTGTCAGGGGTGCGGGCAGGGGTGTTCGGGGTGCGGGGGTGTCCGGGGTGCGGGGGGGGGGGGGGGGGGCTCTCCGGGTTCGGAGGGGGGGTGTCCGAGTGCGGGGGGGGGGGGGGGGGCTGTCGAGGTTCGGAGGGGGGTGTCCGAGTGCAGGGGGGCTTTCCGGGGTGCGGAGAGGCATCCGGGGTGCGGGGGGCGGTCCAGAGTGCGCGGGGGGGTGCTGTCCGGGGTGCGGGGAGGCGTCTGGGGTGCGGGGGGCGGTCCGGAGTGCGCGGCGGGGGCTATCCGGGGTGCGGGTGCCGTCCGGGGTGGGGGGGAGGGCCGAGAGGCCGGAGGGCGGCGGCCGGAGGCCCGAGGGCGGAGGGCGGCGGCCGGATGGCAGGCGGCGAGGGAGGGCGGGCGGCGGGGGAGGGCGGGGGGCGGGGGAGGGCGGGCGGCGGGGGAGGCCGGGCGGTGGGGGAGGCCGGGCGGCGGGGGAGGCCGAGCGGCGGGGGAGGCCGGGCGGCGGGGGAGGGGAGGGCGGCGAGGGAGGGAGGGGGTTAGGGCTGCGATGGAGGGGGCGCGGGGGGGGGGGGGGGGGGGGGGGGGGGGGCGGGGCGGGGCGCAGAAGCCCCCCGTTTTTTTTATGTAGGTTAGAAACCGCCATTGGTGGTCGCTATTGGTTAGCTTTAGCGACCGCCAATGGCGGTAGCCCGAGTCTGGGGGGCTCCAATTCCCCCTTTTCTAGTAGTGATTCAATATTAAACAATCTAAGAGGGGATTGCAGACAATGTCACATGTTATCCATATCTCTAAGAAAATGTGTTCTCAGACACATGAGGAAAGAAATTTAAGGGAATTTATTCCATATGTGTCAATGATTGGGTCAATCATGTATGATATGCAATGTATTAGGCTAGATGTTGCCTATTAATTGAGTGTGGTGGGAAGATATCAAAATGATGGAAGTGACCATCCTTGGATGGAAGTCAAGGATTTAATTAAGTATCTGAGGAATACTAAGGATATTTTCATCTTCTATAGAGGATATAATAAACTACATGTCATAGGATATGCATATGGTAGTTTCCAAACAGATCATGATAACATGAACTCAAATATATGATACATCTCCACTATGAATGGAGGTGTTGTGAGCTGGATGTGCTCAAAAAAGGCTATAATCATAGATTATACTGTGTATTTTGAGTATATTATGGCTTCTGAGGTAGTTAAAGAAGAATTATATATACACAAATTCATCCAATAGATTAATGTATCACAAATTATTATGACAATATTTTAGCGGTGTCTCTCAAAAATGAGTTAGAGTCTCATTAGTAGGCAGAGCATATACTTCATAAGTATCATATCTTGAGGGACTTTTCTCTAATATATAAGTTTGTATGGATAATTATTTACATATTAGACAACATGGTGGACCCCTTGACTAAATCCTTTTCTTAGAAGAAACCTACCTTTTATTTATGGTCTAACATACTATAATTCATAGGAAATTAGCTCCTATCCAAATGAGAGTTTGTTAGAGTTGGTGTCCTAGGTATAAATAATTTTGCATTTATAACATGTATAATATATGTATTTAATATTAACTAAACAAATTATTACCTATTTTTGATTGTTATGTATATATTTCATGTAAAAATAACCTAGAGTATCTATCTCATTAACAATGTTATTGCAGTTCTCTACTATGATGAGAACCTTCAAATGCTATGAAAATATTTTTAATATAGTTCAACAGTTAGATATCATTCTATGATGGGACACATATCATATAGACCATTAGGCGAGAGTACTCATATGTGGGGGAGGATTCTTCTTAGGAATTTCTCACCTGGTAATATCTAATATGAGATACTATGATAACCAACTCGCTAGTCGAAATTCTAAATATTTTTGTGATACTAGATATTCCTATATCTGAATGTGTGTAATGAACTTTAAAATTTAATATTACCATTGATGTATTTCATGACCCACACACTAATATTTATAGACAAAAACTGTTACACAATTTGTTGTTGGTAATTAGGGCATGTTTGGTGCATCATGATTGACATGTCATTAAAACATAAGTCATGGAAGGATTTTTACATTCAATATTTATGGGAGTTGATATCTTTGTACTTTAATTCTAATATAGCTTTCACATAAATTCCATGGCCAAGGTGTATCAACCTGTTTATTTCAGATAGTCAAAGAAAGATGTATCGAGGATATAGTGATTAAATTATACAGTTAGTATTCATTTGTGGTTGAAATTGTGGCATTAAGTTCTTCATCTTGTGTTCCTTGACCCATTACTAGATAGAAATATTGGACATTAGGCAAGACCGCCTAATTCTAATGAGAAAGGATCCTAGAGGGTCACAAACTATTTGTTTACATTGATCTCCATTAAATTATATTTGAATTTAATTAATGGAATAAACATTATTCTCAAGACCAAAAAGTAATTTTATTCAAGTTATATTGATCTCGTAAGTTGAATAAATATTTATTCATCGACATGTGAATAAACAAATTCATTATTTTATTTAATATTTAAAAAGAATTTATTTTTTGGTATATAAATAAAATATGAATTTATTCATAAAATATTTTTTTAATTTATTTAATAAATACCAAAGAGTTAAAATGGACCAAGTCAATGTCTAGTGAGGAACAATTAGTTGTAGGTCAATAAATATTATTTATCATTTGTGTAAGATGGAGAATAATTTAAAATAATTATTATTATATTATTTTGTGTCCAAGGGTTTATTAAATGTTCTAATATTTTTCAAGGGATATAATTCAAATAAAGAATATTATAATGTAAAACCTACCTTAATAAATTTCCCATTATGGCTATTGTGTATGTAATAAAAAATATAGAATTATTATGCACAATAAATTACCATTCGACTCCTCCATCTCTCTTCATATCAAGAAGGATAATGCAAGAGAGATTTATTAAGACTGAAGAATGAGAGATCCAGAATAAACAATATACTACATTTGATTCAATGCGCTAGTAGTCGGATATCAGGTAGCATTTCTCAAAGATCATTTAGAGCACTTGTGGATCACTACTAAAGTTATTCTACCCTTGGATCCTTACAAGCATAATGAAGGAAATCCACGAGTTTATTTTTCATATGATCTACATTGACTATGAAGAAAGAAACCCAATTGAGATAATTTATTTGTTTTAATATAAATAAAAGTATTATGAACTTAATAGGAAATTTGATCTATTTGGGTTTCGGGAAATGATATTAAAAGAAATTTAAATTATCTCATCGCTCATTGTGTGCTACTACTACACCCAGAACCGACAAGGGGTCGATCAATACTTTTCGGGGGTATGATATCTGACCCAGGTGGTCATTGGATGGGTGTGTGTATTTGATTCTTTAATGTACCCCCTCTAAAAAATTTAAATTATTATTTTATTATTATTATTTGGATAGGAAATTTCTTTTATATTTTTTTTTATTTCATAGAAAAAAAATATATATTTAGAATTATTTTTTATTATTTTAAATAAATTTAATTTTCAAGGATTATTTTTTTACTTTAAAATTGATTTTCATTTTTCATATTAAGGTAAATATTAATAGAACACCAATGGTTACTCCTAGACCAGCTAGTTGTGGTGGTATTTTTAGGAAGACATGGAATTTTCAAGGGTACTTATTTATGTTTCCTTGGTTCTTATACAATATTTTATTTTGAAATATGTATTATTACTTATGTGGTTAAGCATGTGTGGTAATTTAAATTTAATGACATCTGGATCAAAAGTTACTCAATCCTAGTGGTTAAACTGATTAGGCTTAGATCATGGAATATCCCTTGAAAAATCTACTCTACTAAGAATAATTTTATGGATTAAATGCAAGGGATGAACATCATTTCCTCACACGTCTACGTAGAAGGTAACATGATTGTAAATTTACTATAAAAAAAGTTCTAGAGGCTAAAAATTCATTGTATTCTTTTTTTAATGATGATCTCATGCCCATATATTCTTCAAAGGTTAAGGGTAAAATATATACATGTATCTTCTTACTCACTTTGTTTATATTTATCTTTTTCATTTATTAACCGGGGGTAATATTTTTCCCATGAACTAAAACATTATTATTATTATAAAAATACTTTTTAATATTTTTTAATTTTTTTGGTTTTTAACATTATAATTTTTATATATTTTTTGTATTTTTTTAATAAAAATTCAAAATTTTAAATTTAAATTTTTCCTTTTTCCCATTATTCATTACTTATTATTATAAATATTATTCACATTACAATTTAAAATTGTGATTATTTTTCTACAATATTTTTTTTATTACCAAATTATAACAAAAATAAATTTTGCAATATTTTTTATAGTATTTGGAAGCAATTTATTTATTTTATTTTTGCTTTTGATTTATGTTTTTTTATCATTGTATATATATTTTTAATTTTTATTGAAATGATTATTTTCCTAATTTTTATAAATTACATAATTGGAAAATAATTTTTTTAATCTTCTTCAGGTTTTTTTAATTTAAATTAAAAACTTTATTTGTTTAATTTCTTTAATAATAATAATTTTTTATTTATTTTTTGGAATTTATTTAAATTTTAAATAAAATATTATTATTGTCATTCTTTTTTTAATTGTTTACTAATTTTAATTTTTTTATTTTTTCTATTTAAATTTTTAATTTCTATCTCATATTTGTAATTTTTATTTGATTGTTTTAATAATGATTTATTTTATTGAAATATTTTATGGGTTTCAAAGTAGAATAGTGTTGTTTAGATTTTTACCATTTTCATTTTTTAATTATTAAAAGAAAAAAATTAAAGAATTTTATTATTTTAATCTATACATTTACTCATTTATTAATTTTTCTAAACATCATTTTTTTTGGATTAATTTTTTTTGATATTATATTAATTTTTTTATAATTTTTTTCTTCTATTTTTTTAAAAAATTTCTTTTAATATTTTATTATTTCATTTAAAAACACGATCTTTGCTTAAATTTTAAATTTATTTCATAAAGAGATATTTTTTCCAAAAAATTTACAATTTTTTTCAACTCTCTATTTCCACTATTTTTTTAATAGTGCATAGTTTTTTTTCATTTTATAATCCATCCCGATGTAATATATTATTTTAAATAAAAGAAAATTTTATTTTTTTATATTATTATATCTTTATTTTTTATTTTGTTAACAAAAAATTATATTTCATGACATTTTAAATTTATTTGAATATAAAAAAAGTGTTTTTCATTTTTCATTTTTATTTTTAATTTATATACTTTTATTTATTTATTATTTTTTTAACTAATGTGGTTTTATTTTAATTTTAAAATTTTATTTTAATAAAAAATAAACATTTTAAATATTTATTGTAATTTATGTTTATATTTTATATTTTTTATATTTTTTTAATATCATGATGTATTTTTTGATCTATAAATTTATCAGCATGTAATAAATATTTTGGTTTTTTTGTGAATTAATGTTTTTAAAGGTATTATTATTTTATTTATAATTAAAAGTGAAATTATATATTTTTTAATTTTTGTACACTTATTTTTAATTTAAGTATATAGAAATTCTCAATGATTATTTTTATTTATTTGAAAGTAAGATAACTTTCTTTAATATTTTTATATTTTTAAATTTATTACATTTTAGTTTTTAAAAATAATGAAGTTTTCTTTGATTTTTTCATTTTCATAAAAATAAATTACTTTTATTGATTTTTCCTTCTTTTTCATAGAATATATTTTTTCATGAAAATTTTAATTTATTTAAATATAAGTAATATATATGATTTTTTGGTTAATTTTATATTATTATTATTATTTTCTTTTTCTAATAAAAATAAAAAAATTAACATATTAAGCTTTTATTTATATCTAAATTTTTTCCCATTTTCCATTAATTTTATTTTATAATTATATTTATCTAAATTGAATGGGTTTCTAGTTATTTTTTATTTATTTGAAAATAAAATATTTTTTTTAAAAAATTCTTTTTGTTTTTTTTGTTTTCTAATAGAAGAATGTTTTTACATTTTAATTATTATTTTAAGTTAAAGTATTAATTTTTTTATTTATTTTTTTCGTATTTCATTCATCTGTTAATAATATAATATTTTTCTAGATTTTATTTATTTAGTTAACAATTAAATACTCCAAATTTAATATTTTTATTTTCGAAACATCACTTTTATTGGATAACTGAAATCCCTTAAAAATGACACTATCACAAAACCACACCAACATTCCACACCCAAATCATCCTAAATCTCCACCGCACCATAAATCGAACTGCCCAATATAAGTTGACCATGCATCAATGATGAGCTTGGACCGGACAAGAACTTCATCTCCTTCTTCTAGACTCGTCAACCTCGACATTAACATTAAAATACCACCATTCCATATTCCACCAACACCATAAGGAATAATGCTATCGAGAAAAACATTCGGAGGGAAGCTAACGAAGGAAGTTCTTGGAACACTATCAATTGATTGCACCTCACATCCAAAAACCTCTTTGAATTCTACCACACCTATCTGATTGGGAGTGGAGTGAAGGATCATGAGGCTATTATAGAGAGAAAAAGGTCAAGGGCCTTAATAGTAGATCAAACCATTTCAAGAGACATCAATGGAAGCACCATAAAAAAAGGAACAAAGATTTCTTAAAGCATCATCACCAAATATTCAATAATGACAATGAGGATGAAACACTAAAAGAAACCTTCACTAGAAGGAGACACGTATAGCGATTTATTCCAAAACCCTAGAGAGGAAGACACGTAAAAATATAAGGAAAAATGGTGTAATAAAACCCTAGGTCCGAAGGGACCATTAAGGGAGTGGATAAAGATAGGTAAGATGGGGAAAGGTCATTGAAAGGGAGGGGAAGTGGGATGCAATACCGATCAAGATCCCCATTTATTTAATGATAGAATAAATATATTGGATTCTCCATTTTTTGATAAAATGATTCTTTATAAATTAGTCAAAGGTAAAATATAATTATGTTACTTACTTTTTCATTTCATTTTTATTTTATTTTATGTTTTATAAAATTTTATAATTATTTTCATACTTTTTTATTATTTAAATAAAATAATTTTTTCTTGATTTATTTTTTTAAAACATATTAACCTTATTAATATTTCCTATATTTTTTTAAACATATGATTTTATTGATTTTTTTACTTTTTTCCAATAAAAATAGATTATTTGGTTAGTTATCGTGTTTTATGTAACTTTTTAATAGAATTGAGTGGTTTTGAATTTTTTTATTAATTTTAAATAAAAATAACATTTTTGAAGACTGAATTATGGTCTTGGAATGAAATTACATTTAAATACATTTCTAAAAATCTCAAGAGGATTAATAATTAAATCTCTTTAGTCAAAAATACATTGTATGAGTCCCCAAATTCTAATTATGTAGAATCATTTTTTAAATCGCAAGATGAGTTTCTGAAATCCCTCAAATTAGAAGAAATATTTTGGATTCAAAAGGTGAGGGTGGAGTATTTAAATGAGGGAGATCCAAATATTAAATTTTTATGTTCCCCATTAAAATATAAATATAGATGTTATACTATTATAAGCCTCAAATAATCTAATGGTTACTAGATTGAGGATGTAAGCATTTTTCATTATTTTATCTTATAATTCATTAAATATTTATATGGTATAGAAGATTTTATATACATATCGAAAATTATCAAGTAAAACCTTGGAATAGTAGAAACTTTAAGGACTTTTATTCTTTTAAGATTTCCCTCAAGAAAAATTAAAGAATGTTATATTTGAGATGGATGGCGAGAGTGTACCAAACCTAGATGGTTTTTATGTTTTTTTACTTCTTATGAAGATATTATTTAAGAGGATATTATGGGTTTGGTTTAGGATTCCTTTTTAAACATCCCCATTCCCAAAGGGATTGTCAGTACTCAAATTTTTTATAAACCCATGAAGGAACATCCTACTTCTTTAGAAGATATCAAACCCATTTACCAATAAATTTTTTTTATTAAGGTTTTATATAAGCTCGTGGCTAGTAGATGGTCCAATGTGCTTCATCTTCTTATTTTATAAGAACAAACAAGTTTTCTTAATGTAATAAATAAATTATCAAACTATTTTTTTAGCATTTGAGATTCTCTATTTACTCAATAGAAAAGAAAATGGGCTTAATATAGATGTTAAATTAGATACAAAAAAACTTTTGATGGAATTTCTTGGTATTTTCTTGATGTGGTTTTAAATTTTTTTTGTTTTGACACTGGGGTTCCTAAACTATTTATAGGCATCTTAAATTTGATGTTCCTATCTATTCTAGCTAGTAAAAAAATTAAAAATCTTCAAGCCGTCAAGAGTTGTTAAAAATATGGATCTAAAATCTCCTCTTCACTTCAATTTGGCTAGATATTCCTTTAATATACGACTTAAAAAATATTATATGAAAGTAATATTTAACCATTCAAACAGCCAAGGGACTTTTGAAATATTTCTACCTTGTATTTTTTATGTATCAATTCTATAAATAAAGAGGGTCTCTAGATCACCCATGAACTTTATGAATCTTATTATTGGATTATAATTTTTTAGGTTAGTTGATCAACTTGATGAAAATATTCTTCATTGTTCATGTATCTTTTACATTAGTTAAGGTTCATATCATTCATAGGATGATGGGTTTACATTATTCCTCCTTCACATTCTCATGTTTGGGAAATTTGATCTAATCAGGTTCAAAGAAAATATCAAATTATCTTTTAATTATTAATAATCTTGATATATACGTCAATGGAAGGAGGAAAAACATTCTCTTTGTAATAGTAATTTGATCTATATCAAACATGTTCAATCTACCATTCGCTTATATTACATGATAATATTTTAACTCTTCAAGTTGTAGATCAAGATCATTAAAAGTAAATTGGATACCTTTTGGGTTTAAATGATACAGAAAATAAAAAACATGGGTTCTTATAGAATAAAATATATTATCTAATCGAGGAAAAGGGGATAGGAATAAGAAATATTAAATTTCTCACTAACGCCATCTCCTTCAAGAATTGGTGGATATTCAATCATTTTGTCTCTTTATGGAAACATTTTAAGCATGGAATGTTGTAAAAGTGTGCTCTCTACACCCAAATTTATCAGTAAGTTTGATTACTATATAATGTATACCGTTAGATATACATTATGTGCACTTACCATTTTGTTGTATAAATTTATGTGTCCACTATTTAAATGGTAATTTCCATAGATTAATTATCATATCAAAAGGTTATAATAGATCCTAGGCTATAATGATATCCTCAAGATGCTATGACATTAATCTTAAAAATATACTATGGTATATAAAAATCAAACCGACTGGAAATAGAAGATGTTTGACAATAATTTTTTGGGGGATCATAATCATTGAGACTTCTTCTCATGAAGATCATACATAATGGTCTCTAGTATTTGAGATCATATGGACTAATCCTCCAGTAGGAATACCAAAAGTTTTGGGTGTCATTAGATATTCTTATCTATAAACATGTATATTACTCTCCAAAATTGAGATCATTATCAATGTGAATCAATTTATTTCATACTTTGATGTAAGGAAAAAATCATGATAATGAAATTGTGGTGATGTAGCTTGTGTGGGGTGCATTGTTATTGGTCTGAAATTTGTTGAATGGTCATGATAGAATGTGTAGCTTCATGGTTGAGGAAGTAATATATCCTAGGCCAGGTTGATCGTGATGGTGGTACATTGTTAAATACATGGCCATGGTACTCCAATTATAATTTATCTAGTTATATCAAAAAATAATAAAGCATGAAATGAAGATGACATAAGTGTGTTTCCTAATTTATGAGATATATAAATACAAAGAGATAATATTACATAGTGTATGTTTGTAGGGTGGTTATCATTGCATTGACTACTCTTTATATCTTTAGGGGCCATGATGGGTTTCCAGATTTAGCTCTTGTTCTTTGAATTGTATTCACTGATATTTAGATAAGGGCCTATAGGGTCACACAAAATAGTGTGTTCAAGAATCTGACCTATTGTAGTGAATAGGTAGATATGATATCTTGGGCGCCACCACTGGGATCCAGAATATGTCTGAGGGTACATGGTCACCAAAGTAATAAATAATTTCATATTATTTAAGATAATAATAATTATCATTGAATTTATTTATTATATGTATTTACAAATTTTCAAATTAAATAAATATAAAATATTATATAAACAAATAATAGTTAAAAATATTTATGGTTTATTATATTTTTGGGAATAAATATTTGAGTTAATGTCCTGAGTTTTATCTTCTAAAATATTTATTATATTACAAAATTTTGATAAAAATATAAATTATATTTTTGACTCAGTAAAACAATCATAATATATAATTTATATATTGTGTTAAATAGTCAGTGTATGTGAATCCTTTTCCACGTAATTTGATGACACACTATGAATAAGAGATGAGTGGATCTCTCCAATGACTTGTCATTGTGAGCTCTTATAATCTTCTCTCTACTCTCCTATTTTCTAGTGAGAGAAACTCTATATCCATGTGATTGAATCGATATCTCTATCTTTCATTTATGGTACATTGATGTGGTGATCATCCAGACATTGAAGGTGTTTTCATATCTCCATGCTTGCTCACATAATTTGACGATTGGAACTCTTACAGTTTTTTGAACCACATGTGTAAAATCTAGAGGAATTTGACTTTGGTTTAGTTAAGAAGCGATTGTCGATGACAATAATATTTTGATCACGAGATTGGATCAAACTAGGTATTTATGGATTATTATTTTATACTTAAATTTATTCATGCCTGGTGTTCAACACTTACAATGGTTATGCTTCATCAGTGATGACATAGTTGTAGCGGTCGTCAATGGAGAAATTTTAAATCCCCAACCCACCAACTTTCGATGAATGGCTTGGTACCTTAAATTGGTAATAGAGTGACATGTGAATATTTTAAGATAAAGAAAAATTACAATTGCATTAAATATATAAGAGGGATTCGTTCTAGTCCAAACGTCGTAGACAAAAGTTCAATTCAAGATTATATAGCCATGTTGCACTAATTGGATGTTTTACATAGAGATTTAAAACATAAATGAGATGTTAATTTTAAAGAGTATATAATTTTAATATATATTTTATTTTAACTTAGAGACAAAATTTAGTACAGAATATTTCTAGTAAACCATTTTTCCCTATTAGATACTTGTCTGCTGAAATAATATTTTTCAAAAAGACTGATATTATAGTAGTTAGTGCAATTAAAATTTCAAAAAAAATAATTATTATTATGTGTGTTGTTTGTATAAATAAAAACCCATTACTAACAAATAAAGATGGTTTTGTGGGTTATGGATATTGGAGAATATAGAGAAATACATATAACAATCCAAATACTGATAGGTGTTGTGTGTGGCTTATTGAATAGAAAAAATTTTAAATTTTAGAGGGAATTTTTTTGTTAACTAGATATGGAACACCTGTCCAATTGTATCCCTCCCTATCGTAATTTGGGTGAACCAAGAACATGTGGGCTCCTCCACCATAAGACATCATCTCCTGCGAGCTGATCCAATGTAGTTAGTGTATAATTTTGGATTTTTAATCCCTTTAAGAATCTTATTTTACCATCAAGATTTTGAATCTCTTAATCTTGTTTTCAATATTTATTAGTGTTTATTTCCAATTTGGAGATTATTTTAGAATCTTCTAAATAACTTATATTATGATTACCATCTTGTCAATCAAATGTACTTTCACTTGTGCATATATTTATTTAACCTGATTTTTTTGAAGTCATTCATATCATTTAATATATTATTTTTGGACTATTTTGATATTTTAAATTATAATTATCATTGAGGAATACACTCTCCCTTCCTCGATTTGTGTTATTAAGATATTCAATAAGTTAAAAAATGTGATCTCTTGATCGTAGAATATTTTTTATTTCCAATATAAAGGACACCAATATTCTCAATTTTTTTATGATTCATATTACTATATAGAATAAGAAAAAATTTCAATTTTTTATTAGATTCCTCTAAAAAGGAAAATGACTAAGATCAATACTGATATATAGTTATTAGTAGAGCATGTTAGCCAGAAACCATAGCTCATAATAATATTGGTAGGTTTTTGTTAAATTAGAACCTTAATTTAAATGTAAGATCTTATTTTTATGAAGAATAAATTTTCATTCTATTTTTAATTCATTAGAATTTTATTTTTAATCTAATTTAATTTTATTTTAGTGGTAGAATCCTTGAGTTTGGTGGATTGATAATGAGATTTTATTATTATTTCACATCTATCCTTGATGGTAATTGATGAAATTATCTTAATAATGAGGGAACATACTATCATGGTAATTAATTCCATTAGAGTGAGGGATACAGTTGGGGATGATCTTAAAAAATAATTCCTTGATAGAAGTGTAAGGTTTTTCTAACATAAGATACTCATTCACTAGAATATTTAAGGCCTCATTTTTATGGATGCTCATGTTATTCCTTTTATACCAAATCACTTATTTGGATTCATTATTATTGAGAAGGGTTATTTTTTATTTATGGGTTTTTAATTATTTGTTTCACTATGATCTGATGTTCAAAACTGACATTGTAATTTTTATACCCCTATTTAGTTATCTTCCATTATTGGTTCTCCAGTTCTTGATGGGGTTTTAATGGATTATTGATTTTATTTTCTATTGGGGTGGCATTGTGGTCCCATGTTCGGCTGCTTTATCTACCTATGATGTTTTTCATTGCATAGATATATTGTTATCTAGATGAGGAAAATGGATATCATTCTTTGTGTTATGTTTATGGATGCATGGGATCATTTTATAGTACTCCACTAGAGTGGATTTTTTTTAGCGATGTCTAATTCCTTAGGATTTATCAGTTCTCATATTGTAGAATATTATTTAACTCATGGATTCATAGAATTTTCATGGATTTCCAAATTAGTTTTTATTCTTAGGTGTTCTCATTTTATTGATGATAGAAAAATATGATTGTGTCCAATGATTTATTTGGATTTTCCCTTATTGATGGTTGTTACATTGTTGATGGTGTGTGTTATTTAAAATACTTGTTATTGAACTTATTTATTGTATTTTTTACTATTATGTCACTAATAAAGAAATCAAATATATAAAATAATTCTTATATATAATATTGGGTATTTTAATTTCAATAAGGATACTTGGATTATTTCAAAGTTCTCTAGCATTTCAATCTATTATCTTTAGAGAAAATAAAGAGAGAATATAAGGGTATAGGTCTAATTTAGACTACATTTTCATTTCATCCCTTAGATTCTTGAGATAAAGTGAAAGTTTTTTTAACATTGTTTTCTTTTTTCCCTTTAGAATGGTTTCACCTCTAGGTATCCATTACAGGATTGCAGATCCTTCCTTGTAGGTACTGCATATTTGATTCTAGAAGGTTAAACCAGTATTGTATCATCTTTTAAGGATATATAATGAATTAATAGTATATCATGTTATATTAATATTATTGAAGAAATATAGGGTTTGTTATGGTCAAGATAGTAACAGAGGTCAGTGTGTTGAGTTATTTGTTAGGCATCAAATCAATATGGTTGATGGGTTCAACATTGTTTTGTAGTGACTTTGAGATATGCATCTACTGTGGGATGATGTCATTAGGGTTCTATTTTGGATAGTTTTGATCATTATTAGTTATTAAATTGATATAAAAAGATGATATATATGTACATATATAATAATACAGTCCATCAAAGTGAAACAAATTTTCATGATACAAACACAATAATGTCTATATAAATAATTTCCATTGTCCAGTATTTTGTTTTGATTTTCATTGTGTGTTTTTATTATATGATTTCTCTTGGTGAGGTTACTACTATTTATTTGTTTTCTATATTTTATAATTATATTTATAAATTAAACAATTTTTTTAGATTTATTCTAGTTTTTCTCATTTGATTTCCAGTTTTTGATTTTTCCTTTTTTGATAAAATGAAAGTTTCTATTGATTTCTTTTCAATTTATTTGATTGTGAATAAAACATTTATTATAATTTTTTTCATTCATCTATTTATAAAAACTAAATTTTCTTTAATAAATATTTCATTTTAATAATATTTTTCATTTATCCCAAAGTAAAATAAAATATTGAGTAATTTTTATTTTTTTCCATTATTTGAATTTATTTCAATAATTTTCTTGATGATATTTTTTACTCATATTTTCATTATTATTATTAAAAAATAATGTATTTTTAATTTTTAAATGAATTTGATAATATACTTTTTTTCTATTTTATTTATTTTATAATAAAATTATGTTTTTTTTATTTTTAAAATTTATTTAAAAATAAAAGAAAGCTTTATATATTTTATTTTTTTTATTTTAGTAGAATATTTTTTTCTTAAAATATTTTACTAATATGAAAGTGAAATAATAATTTTATGTTTCTTTCTTTTATTTTCCAATTTTGTTTTAAAATTTTCAATATTATATTTATTTTTTTATATTTTTAATTTTTTATTATTATAATTAAATGTTGTGTATTGTTATATATTTAACTTTTTTTTTTATTAGAATAATTGTTTCTACTTTTTATAAATTTCTTTAGAAATAACAAAAAGTATTAGAGTTATTATTTGTTTTTTAGTTTTATATCAAAGTTGTGGTTTTATTTTTTCTTCAATTGATTTAAAAGGAAAATTAAATATTTTATTTTTCATAATTTATTTAATAGAATGAAATTATTATTAGTTTTCTTTATATTTATTTTATGGTGAGAGAAAAATTTTGGATATATTTTTTTAGATTTTAAAAAGGAGCTCTTATATCATATTTTTTATATTATTATTATTAATTTATTTTATAATTTGTATGTATTCTATTTTTAACAAAACCATGTTTATAATTTTTTTTAATTAATATAAAGTGAAATAAAATTTTATGTTTATTTTTATTTTTTTATTTTTTTATTTTTTTTTATTTTTTTAAATAGTGGTTTTTTTTTATTTTTTTATTCATTTCTACATAAAATAATTATTTTATATACTTATTTATTAATAAAATAATGTTATTTCTGATTTAATTTTAAACTTATTTGAATATAATTTAAAATTTCTAGATATGTTTTTTAATATTTAATATTTTTTTTATAAATCAAATGGTTTATTTATTTTTAAAAATTTTCATTTTATTATTTTAAAGAAATTAGTATTATTATCATCATTTTAATATTATATCATTTTTCTTGTTTTTTAAAGTCATTTGAGAATAAAATCAATTATTTAGATTATTTATCACTTTTTTATTTCTTTTTAGTAGATCTACATTTTTCCTCAATTATTTTTATTCACTTAAAAGTAAAATAGATTTTTAAAAATTTATTATATTTTTAATATTATTATATTTTTAGTATTTATTTTTTAAATTTATTATTTGTTTTCTTTTTTTATTCCTTGATTTTAGATTGTATGTTTTCTTGATGTTGGTTAGCAAACAATAGACTCTATGCTTTTAGTCAGTTCTCATATTTAAGACAACATTGACCTCATACCATCCAATCTTGAGCTAGGTAAATCTAATGATTTGATTTCCTCCAAATATATTACTAATTTAACCTCAAATGGAGTCTCTCATAGTCTATTTATAGGTTATTCTTCAAGGAATGATTTGGTTAATGTTTTGGGCTCTTGTAAGGATCGACCAGTATGGGAAAAGACATTATTAATTTAGTTATGTATGTTGCTCCTATCATTACTCCAAATCCACTATCATTAATGTTTTTAATGTTTATTCTAGTATAAAGGAACTCGTTCCAGCATCCCCATCATCAAAATCATTTAAAAGTAAAGTGAATAGTCATCTCTTCATTTAGAACTCCATTAAATTACCTGATCATCAGATGATTAGAATGATAGTGTAATGATTTTAAAATTCCGAAGTTATGTTAGTAAGGTGAAACTTGATGTGTTTTAACATATGGTGATAATTAATTTCATGTTATAATATTATCCCCTTGGATGGGAAATCTGATGATTAAAAAGGTACCGAAAAACTTTTAAAACATAGAGATGTGGTCTATATCTGTATAGACATGGCGTCGGGGGGATTATCATAATATGAGCCTGCAATATCAAGCTCATTGTCTAGAAATCATTGACATGAAATCATATATATATAAAAAAACCACTCTCTATGATGGACCTTGAAATGTGTCTGCACAGATTTTCATTGTTTTCTTTTTAATGTTGTTTTATATTGAGGGAAGATTTACTTCATCAAACCCATTTCTCTCCCATTTCGGTTTTTTTTCTATATTAAAATATCCTAACCCAACCTATTTCAAAAATTTATTATTTTCAATTTTTTTATTTATTAATTTACTAAATATTTTCATTATTATTTTATTTATTTTAAAATTAAAATAATTTTTCATATTTTTTATTTTATGATTATTAAACAATTTAACAAAATATCTTTTTCATGTTTTTTTAAACTAAATTTTTTTTTTTTAATTTTTTGATTTGATATTATTTTATATATTTTTTTCACATTACTTGTTTATTTTTTCTATTCCTTTCAATGGATAATGTTTTTTTTAAATTTTTTACTTTATTAGAAATTTTAAAAAAATGATTTTATTTCAATTATTTATAATAATTATTCAAAAGTATAAAATTTTTATTAATAAATAAATTTTTATGAAATTTTTACTTTTTTATACTTTGATTTAATATTTTTTTAAAATATAAAATTTTTCATTATTATTTTAAACTTATTTTAGATTAATTTAAAAATTATTGATTTATTTTTTTATTTTGTGTTTATATTTGTTTTCTTATTTTAATTTTCTATTTATTTACTTCTGTATTTTTTTAATTTAGATTTCAATATATTAGATTTCTTTTCATGTATTTTTGAGTTTATTTATTTAAATATGAAATATTTTTTTAATCATTTTGTTTTTTATTTCAATGATTAGTTTAAAAAATAGTTTATATTAATTTTATATTTAAAAGAAAAAAATATTCCTTATTTTCCCAAGTGTCTTCACATTGTTTATGAATGTGTTAAATGACATTAGAAGAAAGGTTGATGAGGAAATATTTCTCTGAAAATGGATATCTCTAGAGCCTTTGATACATTAAAATGGGAATTCCAATTTTATGTTTTGGGAAGGTATAGATTCTCTTGAAGATTCATTAATATTATTTATAATATTATTAATATGATCTAAATTCCATTCAATGTTAATGGTTCTCCTATAAGCTACTTCAAGAGTATTAGTAGGTAAAGGATGAAAGATCCTCACTAAACATTATTCCTTTGTATTATAGAATATTACCTCAGAATATGTCTTCAAAAGACAGTGCATCTCGGTTTCTCTAATCAATTAATGCTTCCAAAAGTTATGTAGCACCTTATTATCTTTTATACACTAAGTAAATATTTATATTCTTGTAAAATGATAAAAAATTTAACTTTTCTATTAGAGATATGTTTGTTCATTATGAATCTACCTCAGGTCAATCCATTGGAAGGATCAAATCAATAATTCTTTACGAAAGAAATATCAATACTGCTAGAAGAAACCAAATTACCATAATTGATGGGGTTGTGTGTGGGGACTTACATTCCAATTATGTAGGTATTACAGTTTTTCCTGAAAGAGTTGAGGATTCTTACCTTTAATGTATTTTCACAAATATTATCAAGCAATTAGATAGCTAAAAGGGGAAATCTCTATTTCATGAATCTCAAATATGCCTTGTTAATTATATTATTACCATTATGTGTGTATTTGTATTAAATATTTAGAAATGGCCTTTTGATCCTTTTAAAATAATTTGATAATATATGTGAAACTTTATATGAATATGAAGCATTTATGAAATAAAGACTATCACTATGGCATGAGGTAAGTGTGTCAATCTAACTAATTTTGGAGTCTTGGGTATTAAAAGCAATCATTCTTTAATGAATCTCTCAATGGTGGTTTTTATGGAATATCCTATAGAAACTAAGAACCTCATTTTTTTCCTCATGGAATGATTTATTTCAAAAGAAATATATTCAATATGTATCCAAATATTTGTATATCTTTTAAGAGTTTCTCCAAATCTATAATACGTCTTGTAAAGTGGGTAACTACTATAAAATATGATCTAATTTTCTAGAGTACTAATTATAAGGCTTGTCTACTTTATTGTTTTGTCATTCTTACACATGAATTGACTCACTTCACCATCAGTACAATAGTGACGAAACTAATCTAGATTAAAAATCACATTCCCAATGAATTTATGGATAATAATCGAAGCTTCAAATTTAATTATTAGAATTACTGCTATTAGATACTGGAATGAATGGGCGACCTCACCTATAAGCTCTATTACTTATACTTGTATAGATTTTTATATTTTCCTCTTAAATAGAATTATAATTTCACAAAAAGGATTATTTTACCCTTATGTTATATCCTAATTTTTATGGTTTGGAATAATTGAATTCCTATTGATGATCGACTAATTATGTCTAGTATACAACATCCTTTAATCTACCTTCTCTTTATGAATTCACCACACTACAGTGGGAATATTTTATTTCTTTTGGAATTTTATGAAAATGTTTATAGTTTTTTTAGTCACTTCTAATGTGAATATGTGTTGGGTGATGACGTACATTATATTATGAGTTTTGTTCTAAATTTTTCCCTTGTTCAGAAAATGAATAAACTTATCATTGTAGTATTAGCTGTAGAATTTTTATACATCTATAAGGCATAGAATTTAATATTCTTTGATGTTTAGTGGATGAATTTTTGGGGAATTCTTTCCATTATTTGTAGAGATATCCAATTGTCCTATAAAAATCTAATAGATTTTATGAATAACTATTTTGATGAACAACTAATTTTACATCATCTTGGGGTTTCATGTGTTCTAAGGGAACTAACTCAACACAAATATTACAGATCAATTCATCATATTTCTCCATTCATTAATGTCAATATGGACGATATAGCTTTGGGATATCTTGAATTATTTAGTTTTGGTAGTATTTATATGAATTTTAGAGGGTTTATTAAGGGATCCTTCTCTTATTTCCTCAACTCTCACTATGATTTCAAGGTAGAGACATGGGCTGTTATTTATGTTATGAAATAGGCATGGGATTAAAATTGGTATAATATTTGGATTTTATTTGACTCTTTTTTATTATTAATCTATAAAAAGGTTCATGTAATGTTCCTTGGAAACTATACTCATCATGTAATATTTTATTCACATAGATGAAAAATATGAAAATTATCACCTCTCATATCCACATGGAAGTAAATATAGTAGCAAACACTCTCTCTTTGAAAGATATTAAAAATTAGGATTCCTTTTGGCCACATCATTTTAATGATAATTATATGGTTTTTTATTTATAAAATGAAATAAAAGATGCTTACGCCCACCTTTCATAGAATTATCTTATAATATCCTTCTTTATATTTTATTAGATGGGAATAGTCATGCCTGGCCCATTTCTCGAATGGTTTATAATTAATTTTGTATTTTCTATATTTTATTTTTTAAATATTCATTTTTTTTATTATTATTATTATCACTTTTAAAAAAATAATTTTTTGATAAAAAAATTGTGTTTACTCATTTTTATTTTAAATTTATTCGAAAGGGAAATAATTTTTTTTGATATTTTTCTTTCTATTTCATTTTTATTAAAATAATTTCATTCTTGATTTTGTTGAATTATTTTAAGTTAAAATAAATTCTAATATTTTGTTCCTTTTTAAATTATATTATAATTATTTATTTATTTTTTAGTTTTTTAATTTTTCAAAATTTTCAAAAACAGAATTTTTTTAATATAATAATATTTTTCTTGATTTTTAAAATTAATTTAAAATTAAATAAATATTGGAATTTATATTCATTTATTTTATTTATTTTTTCTTTTTATTTATTTTATTTTTAATTTTTAATTTTGTTAAATTTTTTACTTTTTATCTTGATATTTTCTTACTTGAATTATTTGATTATGTGGAGGTTTGAAGTGGGAAAATGTGATTTTCAAAATGGTGATTCTCTTGCAAATTAGACTTCTCATTGATGTATGGATTCATTTCACCTTGATTGGGAGATCCCTATCAAAGATGAAACATGGTTCTCAATCAAGGATTAGGGTAAAAAAGTTTTAAGGTTGATATCCGAGTTGATTGACCATACAAATGAAGATATTTTTGGAGTTGGCTTCCTAGAACCAACATCTATGTACTTTATGATTACCTGTATATATAGTTTGGACTATTAATAAACATCATAACACTTCATTATTGTTATTTTGCATAACATAGTATGTGATAATGTATTAAGAGTAGTTATCACACTAAAAGGTCATTATAGTTCTCTAGTATGATGAGAACCCATAAGTGCCATGACAATACTCATAAATATATGTTATATAGTTAGATGGTATCATTTAATGTGAAAAACGGATATCGGCTAGCAGGGGTGGAGAGTCATAGGAAATTGATGCACCTTCTCATTGTGTGTGCCCAGGGTAATATCCTGTGTATGATATTATGAGAATGAGAACTTCCAGTAGGAAAAAATATATTTATATGCGTCTTTGGATGTTCCTATATGTGGATGTGTATATTGATCCATAGACTTTAATTTTATTATTAATGAGTATTATTATTTGTGTATAGTGATGTATTGATAAAAATTGAGAAATCATATGTTCACGGTGAGGTGGGATACATTGGGTGTGTCACGAGTAATATTTCACTAATAAATACTATGAGAAAATATTTTTTCCATTGCATTCTTTAAAGAAATTTGATATCTCTAGAATTTGGATAAAAATTATATATAATAAATAAATCCATGTCCATGGTGTTCTATAGGAATGTTTTATTTCCGAAAAGTATAAGAAATATACATTGAACTCATAGTTTGATGGCACTGGCATGGAACTCATGGATTAGAGATATCAAGATAAATGGATTATATTATACAGTGAGAATCTGTATGAGGTATTCGGTCATTGATTAATTAAATTATTTCTCTATGGGTACTTCGACGTGTTGCTAGAAGCTAACCATGTACTTTAGGTTGCTTCACCTAATGTCACTGAGAAAGAAGTCTAGAAGGTCACCCACTGAGTATATCCTGAATCTCAGTTTAATAATATATTATTATTTATTGATTAAAAATTTGAATAAATATTATTCCCCCCAATGGTTTAATAACTATTCATGTTTTCTCGATCATATATATTATTTCACCAGTTATTCAAGAGAATATTATGTGATCAAAATATTTAATAAATATTTAACTGATATTTAGTGAACATAATATTTATTTTTTTATTAGAGAATATTATATTGATATTTATATAATAAATATATAGAAATTATTCATGGAATAATAAATATTGTGAAGGAATGATATAACGATTTTAACATACTGGTGGAATATAATATATATATTTAATATTATTTCAATAAATAATATTTAATTTAATGTCCATGTTAAGAGAATGTCAAAAAATAATAATATTATTATTATTATAGGAATTGGGTTCTATAAGGGATTAAATAAATATTAAAGGTCATTTGTACAATTATTTATCTCTTACCCAAGTGATATATACAACCAATTATATTATTTTCAAGAAGAGCCGACTAATTTGTTTTATTGTGCACAAAGGATCTGGAGGATACTCTCGAATCCCCATAGTGATCGCTTATCCAAGAATTATCTAATGAAAAGAGGGAAAACATTATCCACATCCCACTCTCAAGTCTATAGTTATCAAGGAGAACGCTTTTTATGTGATTCTCATAGTGATCAAAGGGGAACAATACAATCAATTGGATCAGTTGTGTTAGTACCAAGAGATTCCTATGAATAAATTCAGGGATTTCAGGAACATGTGTGGGTCACCGCTAGAGTCAATAATCTACTGATTTCTTCAACAAAATGATGGTACAATATTGATCTATTTTCAGATAAATTTACAAATAAGGAATTATCATAAGGTAATTCTTCATTAATAAAATTATTTATAAGCAATATGTGAGGATCATTCACATGGTTCTGATGTTTTATCCCTTATTTTTTTCATTTATTCAATTCTATTTGTCAGGATTCTTATCATAGTGTGAATCTTATATTGATCATCGATCATGAAAAAAATCAGTATTGGACATAACCCATCTCATGCTTCCACTGTGCCGAGAATCGACAACAGTTTTGAGAGCAATAAAATAATTATTTATAAATTTTTAAAGGATCTTTTATTTATTTTAAAATTTTCATTTAGTTTTCAATTAAAGTTTAATTTTTATTTAATATGAGTTATGCGATCTGATTATTCCTCTTTTTTTATCAAAAATATGATCAAATTGATTAATTTTATAAATAAAACAAAATAACATATCTCATTTAGAGGTTCCAAGGATTCTGTCTACATAACAGAAGAGTATGTGTCATGTACCTGGAGTTACAACCTGTGTACTAGTGTTCAATACTCTAAGATTTAATTCACAACTAATTCAATTTGTGTGAATTGAAAACAAACATTGAATTTAATTATACTCCACATATTGACCAGGCCAGCCTTGCACAAGGCTAGTAAGAGTACATTCCATGTATCCAACATACAAGATGTCTAGTATGTTAGTCACATATGGGTTATGTATCTTCTTACATGACATACCTGACTGAAGACTATATAACTTGGAGACAACACACCATATATCCATTATATAGGCTGAGTACTCTAATTATTTTTATGCATGGATATATTTTGATCCTCTAGGCATGTTTCTTAGATATACGGTGAGAAACATACATTCTATGTTGTTGGATTGTACATGCTATTTACTTCAACCAAATTTCAAAAAATTAAAATTTATGTATTATACTATGTATGAATTATTAAAATTTTATTGTGTGTTTTCATGAAGTTGATATGAGATGACATGTGATGAGTTTTAGTATATATAAAATTTTAATTAATTTATGAGTAATGTTCATATCTGTATATCATGTATGATTCATATTATAGTTATTACTCTACATATATTGATGCATAACATGTGACATAAAAATCCTGTAATTAATGTAATAATTAAGTTTATATTAAAAAAAATGAAAGTATGTGATAAATCATGTATTCCACATGAAAAAAGCGTAAAGATTATATAAGTATAATTCATTGTTGGTAGTTAAGATGGGTACACACCGTGTTACCTCTAAGGTACATTTATGTACATAATAAATTTTAAATAAATTTATTTAATTTGTTTAAAATTATTATTGATGATAATATCAAGGAAATTCATATGATAATTAAGAAAAAATAATTTATTAATTAAAATAAAATAATTAATTAATTTGAGTGTGATTAATCTCAAATAAGAAATATTAGAATTGAATTATACTTTTATTAAATTCATAATTTTTTGCATGCTAATGGATGATCATGATTGTAGACCAAGACCTTTGTGTTTGATTGGTTTCATTTAATTTAAATTAAATTGTTGACATGTGTGTCATATATCATCTCATTGTGTAAATTTCTACATGCCCATGGTTTATTTTATGTAAACCCCTTGTTTCCCTCACCCTCATGTGAGTAAAAGCATATATATTGACTAGAGATCCCAATTCAGTGGAGGTGGTTCATGTTTGTAGCTGATGTGAAACCAATATAATAGAGATACATAGGTGGATAGGTGGAAAGATATAATACGAACCTTCATTTGTTCAAGGTGTTTTTTCCCTAGGTCGACAGTTAGTTTATCATATTTAATATAAACTAACCATTAGTAAAATCCCATGATCATACCACTTTATTATTTTATTTTTATCAAGATTCTTGGTTATTTCATTATAGTTATTTTTCATGATCACGTGAATTAATTAATTAACAATCATACAAGATAGAACTGAAATAATTTGTCTTATGTATAAATATTATCTAAGACATGGTTAATCATAAAAATAAAACATCTTAATATTAACAAGTATGTAATAAAGATAATAATAGGAAATTCTTTCATAAATGTTTAAAATCCCCCAATAATATATATTAAGCTGGTATAGACTTCCACTACATTAGTTAAAATTGAACCATAGTCCAAAGTTCTTCACTAGCTAAAGTTGTGGTGCTTTAAACTATTGAGTAATTCTAACATGAAGTTTTGTGTTGAACTAACTTAGTTCACAACAAGGGTTGATAACCAACACCAAAATTGGAGTCACTTAGAGGGAAGAGTTAAGGAAATATAATTGATGGATTTCATGATTAGGGAGTCCACTCAACAGATCATGGAACTGTGAGTTAATACAATTGGCATTTGGAATGCCAACCTAAAACCTTTCAAGTAGCTTCACCAACCAAAGATGGGGTAATAAGAAGGGATATATAGACCCCTGCTACTAGAATATCCAAGAGACAGAATATTCTAAAGCCAGCGGTAAGGGATATTGGGTTTTACTGAAATAGTGGGTGATTTTTAAATATAATATTTATTTATTAGTCTAAATTGTATTAGATAATGTACAGAAATTATGCCCATATTATTTTTGGAAAAAATAATAAAAATTATTTCAAACATATCACTATGATCCATACTTTTTCAAGACAAACATATCACTAGAATGAATTTCCAAGAGTTACAAAGGAGCTTACGTGTTATCCTACGCCATGAAAGGAGATTACATGTGTTCGAAGAACCTATTCCTAATGTACCTAGAAATGAGGCCAGTGAGTAAGAGTTAATTATCTATCAGAAACATTTGAATGATCCCAATGTTGTTTAATGTTTCATGCTATAATTCATTATCAATGATATTTTAAAGTAAAATGAGGAAATGGATTCGTATATCTTGATGTCTCACATTTAGGATCTCTATTAAGATAAGGTGAGATATGAGATATACGAGATCTTTAATGATTATTTTAGAACTAATCTTAGATAGTATGTACCAAATGAGAACCATAGAGTCAATATTAATAGACACATTTAATGTTTAGACATATTATGTATTAAATTACTAGATGATTTGTGCACATATCTCATACTTTAATCACTACCTAAGACCTCACCCAGTTTTATTATTAATTATAATATGACTAATAATGATGAGAGTCTTCCGGAACATATTACTTTGATTTTCCATATGGATAATAACATGGGTTGTGTTAAAACAATGATCCTTATGGTGAATAAGAAAAGTAATAACAAGTGAATGGGTACCAAGAGTCCTAACATGTATAAAGCTCCTAAACACCTTCCTTCAAAAAAGGGGAAGATCTTAAGGCAGGATACTGAATAGGCAGTATTGTAACGACCCAGAATTTTATCAATAAAATTTAACTTCTTATATTTACAATATATATTATAAAACACATACATCACATAGAGAACATAATAAATACACTATTTTAATAAACTGATAATGAAAAATCATTATTTATAGAAATTAAGGAACATATACCTATGGAATAATGACTTGATAATTGGAATAGTAATATGACCATTTCGAATAGTAAATCGTCCAATAGAATAGTAAACTCACCTATGAAAATATAAATAAAATTTATGAATCTTATGAATGAAAATATAATATATTTATATAATGGTATATGTAAATAAATTTTCTAAAAATGAAAAATTAATTATTGGTAGTTTTGTGTTACATAAATTTTCATTTTCAATTAAATAATTAATATAATAATTTCGAATAAAATTCATTTATTTTAGATATATTCATAAATTAATAATTTTTATCTTTTCATAAAAAGATACTTTTATGAGGCCTTAATTAATTTTTCAAAGTATCATAAAATCAGTCATAATTTTAAAATCATTATTTTCCTAATAAATGATGAATTTTAATAAAAATTAAAGTTTTTATATTTAGAAAATTATTTTCAAGAAATGGATTCAATTTAAGAAAATTACCAGTATAACAATTTTTAGGGTGAATTTTTGGTATAATTCTAAAATAGTTGAGTTTTTTGTGAATAGTGAAATACATTAATTTAAGGTATTTGACATTAAAAGTAAATAAAAGAAGTTTTGATTCATGGATGAGTCATGGATGATGTAAGTAGACATTATATCAAACTAAAATTCTTTAGTTACTATACTTAATCACATGAATCAACAGTATTTATAGTCTTGAACCAAAATAATAAAAAAGCGAATAAAATAATCATAAACAATCTCTCCTCTTGATTTATCTTCTTTCGTGAGATATCCTCAGTTGAGAATTTTTTATTTTTTTGTATATATATAATGTTATTGTTCGATTATAGGTCCAAATATGGATTATATCAATCTTACAATGTCAAGGTAGGTGGTTTGTGACTTTCTGTAGTTAGTCTTTGAATATTATATGCAATGATGCCCAATACCCCAGAACAGGGGATTGCGTGTTTAGAGATTTATCCCTATTAATGCCTTCTTTGCCTTATGTGCCTAAGAAGAGGTTGTTTGATGATAAATAGTGTTATTTTACATGTTGTGGATGTATTACCCATGTTTCTTTTAATATTGACCATTTGACCTATCTTTACCGGTTAGGATGCTTGTTTTTATAAAATAGGGTTGTTAGGAATGAGTGATATTATCTGATGATGTTATATGCTTGTAGTTGTTTATCCAAGATGTTCATGAAAGCTATTATCCATTTAGTTCTTAAGTTTTAATTTGGATTTTGAACATCGTTCTATAAGGTTAACTTACATAGGGTTCTGGGAACCTGGTATAGCAGACCATAGGGGGAAGGGATGCTGAGGGCTTCCCCAGAGTGTCTGTTTACATTTCACATTATGATACCATAGGGGGGGTGGACATGAGTTCTCCCTCAGAGTGTCTGTAGATCCATGTTGTGAGACCATAGGGGGAATTTGACATTGAGTTCTTCCCCAGAGTGTCTGTAGTTTGCTAATAAAATACCACATGGGGAATTGATGATGAGTGCTTCCTCAAAGAGTCTTTGCTAAAGCTGAACAAGAGGGGTTAGACTGTGAGTACTTCCCGAAGGGTTCCTTGTGTTTTTTTGTTGAACTACAGGGGTTAGGATGTGAGTACATACAAAATATTTTCTTTTGTTTGATTATATGCTTACTTGATATACATAAATGAATGTAACTGAAACTGTAGGATTGTTTACATTTGAGTAATTCCTTGTTTACTACTTCATTTTTCTTATTTCCTTCCATATATTTTCACAGAATGTTTGGTACAGATCTTTAGGTGGTTGCATACTGGGAATCATCTCACATATTTTTTGGGTCATGCTTTTGGGCCCAAAAAGATTATATTATTGGAGGTATAGATCAAAATAAGCACCCTTCTATGCTAGGTACTTGACTGCTGTGGAGTTGGAGAGCATGGGACAAAGCTTAGGCTTGCAATACTATAAGATTTTTTTTTCATTGTACTTGGGATTAATACTATATTCCATAATTGTGACTTTTTTGGCTACTTTCATATATACTTATGACATGAATTTCTATTGATATATATATATATATAGCATTTTTTAGTTACTTCCAGTCTTCCAATGTTTAATATTTTATATAATTATTACGACTTTCACTATTTTTATCTATTTATTTTTTCTACCTTACTCTTCCAATGAGGGAATAGTTTTTCCACTATCCCACCTAAGACCATTGCTACTAGTCGACAGCCTCTGGAAATTTGGGAAATGCGCTTGAGGACATGTCACCAACCGATCCCAAGGCACCTTTAGGCGGCACCTGGAATAAGAACATTAAAAAAGGATATGAGGGTAATTCTATTCTTCTTGAATTACTATTAGAGCATATATCCAGGGATGGGAAGGAATAGGTACTTGGTAATAAGTTGTGCCCACGAGTACCTAACCCGTTTACAGGGAAAATCTAGTTTACCTCATTTATTGTGTTTTTTCTAGTTTTTCAATTATTATAGTTCATTTTATTTCACCATTTGGTGACTCACAAGTTTTGTGCTAATAAAATTAATAATATTAAGGTTTTATTCATGTTCCAATCCAAGGATATGAGGGTATTCCATCTCATGCATCATATAGGTACTTTCTAGGGATCACATGTCATATATTCTTTCCATTCCATTTTGGGGGAATTATTGAGTTCATGTTGTTTTGATTGATGTTGTTCTAGATATGCATGCTATTTTTATTGATTCCTTGTTAGAATACCATCTATTTTTTAGGGTATTGGATTGTGTAAGGTTTATTTTTAATAAATTCCAAAATTTGGTTCTGGAGCTGTTATGGGCCGTAATGGATCAGAATTTGGTGGATCATTACACTGTTATACTAGTTTATGACCTGTATATAATACCAAAATTTGATTCATGGTGAGTATGGTCCCTCACATATCGGAATCTGGAACTTTAATGTTTTATTTATTGATTTTATGTGTTCCGAAGTAGTTTCTGAGGCTTACTATATTGAAAAACATAGAATACCCAGTGTGTACTTCTAAATACATGCCATGTAACCTTCTATTCAGGAAAAAACTAGTTTTCTTAAGTACATGTCATGTATTGTCTGTACACACCATGTAGTATCTAATTGTGCCACTAGATGTGTGGGTAAAGACACAGGGTTCGGAAATCCTTGGAGGAACATGCCGTGTACCGGACGTACATGTCCTGTTGTATAGACCATGCATCCAGTCATGTGACCAACAACATGGGTGGATTTTTGTTAGTTAGTGGATGTCATTTTTTGCACAAACACTCCATGTATAGTCAGCCATGTAACCATATGTTTGACTAACAACACGGGTCGTTGAAGTTACTTCTAGTACCCACCATATTTGGGATAAACATGTTGTGTAGTCTTATTCTAAGAGATCCATGTGGGTTAGTCGTGTAGAATAACTCAGGAAGGGGAACACGATTCAAGTACATGTCATGTCTTGGGAGAACACGTTGTGTGTATGGGGTGTTACACGACCAAAGTTGGTAGGAGTACACCCCTATGTGAATGCTTAATGGAATACTCCATGTAAGGTTCATACACACCGTGTATCTATGTTTGTGAAACATGAATGTTTCCTTATATGGTTCCTTTCTTGTACTTCTAAGTTTCATTTCCTAATAATCTTGAACTAAGGTGTGTTCTTAACCATTTAGTGTCATTCCATCGAGACATCCTATGGTTGTATGAGAGTTACATGGAACTAACCAGACACCGGACATGGTAAATCAGGAATACTAGTAGATCCTCACGTCGTACTCGTCTTGGCACCATCTGTTATTCCAGACACAAGTGTCGATGCACAGTTCTGATAGGTCTTTATTAGGTTCATGCAAACCTTCTAATGAGTTCCACCTCTTTCCCCATCTATTGCAGATTTGATGCAAGTTTTTCAATAATAGTATCCTCCCACTTTCTTAGTGGATTGAGTACCTCATGCTGGTAAGTCATGGTTGGAGGCCATGATTGTAACACCCTGAAATTTTATAAGATATATTCTTTTTAATTTCTTTCATATCATCTATTTTACACAACACCAATATTAGCTTATACTATACACAACACCATATTAGTTTGCATTATACGCAACACTATTCTTGGATCATGTTACACACAATTTCAAGTTCGCAACATTGAGTGAATATATATATGTGTATATATATATATATTCAATGTATAAATGAAATATGGATGGATTCTGTTATAAAAAACAACAAATAAGTCTTTTACAACACGCAACCCTAACTTGGCTTGAATTACACGCAATCGCGACCTTCTTCGATAGCTTGTGTTGTACTCAATACCGGGTTTCACTAAACAAAGATATATGGTTATAATATTATTATAAACTAGCCTCTATGAATATTATTAACTACATTTTGAATTTTGTAACATTATTATTCATCTTACACATTTTCTAGGACATGGTATGAGAACAAAATAAATGTTTCATGTAAAATATGTATTTTTCAAAAAATGCAGTTTTGTCGCCTTTTGATGGCACCCAATTTAAATATAGTTTTTTACATTTTTATAAGTTCAATATGAAAAAATAAAATTCTTCTTTGGAATCAAGATATAAAATTTTACTTTGGATAATTTTTTTATATTTTTCTGATAACTTTCATATTTTAATGAATAGTAAAAACACGATATATTTTAATTAAAAACAACTTTTTTCATCGTAATAATTTATATGGTTAAATTATAATATTCAATGGTTTTGAAGTATAAGTAGAATATATTTTTACCATTTAATATAATTTATGTCATTATCATTGATTTTACACTGAACTCGAAAGTTAAATCAATTCAATATTTTGCAATGTTTTAAACAAAAACTCGTTTTCTTTCGACAACAGGATTAATTTTAAATTAATTTCTGAAACTTCTGGGTATTTAATTTGGAAAAATAGATTCCATGTTTAAAATCAGTGGGTCCAAATTATATTAATAGGCTACTTTTTATTTTTGGGCATTATGAATAGTAACTACGGTAAATTTTATTTACCATAGTTAAAGGTAAATCGGGTAATTAAGGGTAAATATAATATTATAAAATTACCCTAAAACTTGTATTAATATAATTGGATGATTATATTTAGTCCTAAAGAATATTTGGGTCAAAATGGAATCCATTATAACCCACTTTTATGTGATTAAAACTTTCAGTTTATTTTATTTAAAGGAAAGTGAAATATGTCTCACTCAAACTTTAATAATTAAGTTATTTTTAATATAAGTTTATACAAAACTTAAATTCAGTAATAATTATTCATTTTAAATCTAAAATTTTTTCTTTGTTATGGTAATTTATTAATAATTTTTAAGAGATATTTAATTACCTTAATAGCTTATACATTAATGATGCAGAAATTATTTATTTAGTGAAAAATCAGTAATATAGTTTTTATTGAAATAATAATACCCATTAAAAGGCCCAAAAACCTGACAAAAACTTATTAGTAGTGTATATATACACCATAATTATCCAATGATTGAATATATTACCGTTTAGAGTCTTATAAAAGTGATTATGACATTTATATTATTTTATTTTAAATGATCTTAAAGTTGTCACCTTCATAATTTAATAAATATAACAATTTAAAAGTTGGTTGTTTTAGAAGATAAATCTGAATAAAAGTATTCTTATAAAATATATAATATTTATATTCATCCTAATATTTTATTTTTAATTATTATGCAACAAATAAGTATATTAAATATTTATACAAAAATGTTGGAGTAATTATTTTATTAAGAGAAATATCACATAAAATGTTTTGAAAATATTAAAATAAATACTATATAAACTATTTAATGTTCTCCACTAATTTTCTAGATGAATATTACATGTTATGAACATATTAAATATTTTATTTCGAATATATCCTCTATGTGGATTTTATTTAAATTCAAATAAATGAATAGTGTCAAAATTGACACTATTGTTATTTTATAAAAATAAAATATTATTAAATTGTTTATAAATTGAAATTTATATAGTCGAAAATGTCATAACGTATCCAATTATGGAAAATTCACAACACATAAGTGATTATTTATAGCCATTTAAAATTTAGAATTTAGTACCACAAATAAAATTAAATAGATTAAATAAGGATAAATCAAAATGATAAGGTTTAAAATAAAATCAAAACATGTATAAATTTGATTGGTTGATGATATTACAACCCTATATAATCTCATATTCGAATTGAGTCGTTTTTGGAGGTTTCATGTGGGTTTTGAATTTATATTAAACTAATCTTTTTGAGGATTCCAAAGGTGCCCCTCTCCTCCCTTATAAAAGCGCACCTACTCCCTCTCAAATTTACACATCTTTTAGCCTTCAAGCTCAGCCAAACCCTGCCAATTTCCCTTCTCAAATTCCTTATCAATATCCTATAGGTCTTTTTCTTCTTCAAAGTCATATATTAGTGCACTAATAGGAGGTTTCAAAGAGGCATGTCGAAGAAGAGGTAATATCCGTTACCGGTTCTTTCAAAAAAAAAAATCTTCTAACTCCTCTTATTTAGTTGTTTCATTATGAAGTAATAACATTAGTATCACTAATATACAAGTATGTTATTATAAATATGAAACAACCATATTTCACCTTCTATCCATCTTACAGAAAATGAAATCACCACGCGTGCGTACGTACGGAATACCGTCTCCACGCCGTGGTGTAATCTGTTTTCGACCACCACCTTACTTGGATGTGTATAATGGTGTAAATAATAACTATATGTGATTATTGTAAATTGATATTGAATCTGATATAGTATACATACACTTCAATACAATTTCATGATCATGGGATTGATATCGTCGCTCGTGCGTACGTACGGACTACCGTCTCCACGACGCGATGAGATTCATTCTCCATGTTAACCATTCATGAATGATTATAAAGTATATATAAAAGGTAATCATGAAATATATGACATAATAATGATACTATATTTATGTATATATATGTGTATATCAACTACTTAATTTCATTCAATTCAATAAGGATACGAAAACAGCGTTCATGTATACGTACGACCTACTGTCTCCCTGAACGGTGTATTTCACTCCATTTATCGATATATCATATATATATATATATTTATATGATGAATATATATTATATATAAATAATTTTTTAAATTCTTGAATTCAGTAAATTAGGATATATGTAATAATATCAAGAACAACAAGTCCAATCATGTACGACGAATTAAACGATTTTACCCAAAATGCTGCTTTAACATGGAATTTACAAAAGAATGGGTAATATAAAGTCATAAGTGAACCATTTATGGAATAATAAAAATTAATATGACTATTTAATAATTCAACGACATTATTTAAATCATTATACAGGAGGTTCGGATACGAACAATGCATATCATATCTAGGGTAATGGATAATTATTCCAATCTCGTTCTTATCCGAGGTTGTTTATTCGTAAGTATTTACTGGGGTATATTTTTCATCCATGTCCATAAAATGTTTTTCAGAAGGTTTTTAATATTCTTCCAAGTATTTTTAAAGTCATTTTTACCCTTTTATGACTTTTACTACAATGTATGGAAGGAATATTTCTTTTGTTTACCATATGAGGTACTTTTTGACTTTTTCGGCAAAAGTACAAGAGGAATGTTTTTTTAAATTATACGAAATGAACGGATTTTTACATTTTCATAATGCCTCATTTTCATGAATCTTTTTCTACAAGATTTCATGATTATTTTCAACAAATCCATTTCTTTTAAAATTGCATGGATTTTTTTGAAAATAAAATGATTTTGAAAAAGAAGGATATTTTACTCATGAATTCAATTCAAGTGTTTTACCAAAACTATTTTCCATATAAAATGACTTTATTTAATATGTTTATGTTTCAAGTATAATGTCTCTATTATTTACATGGTTTTATATTTCTTAGGATGAAATAATATCCATTTTTTATATGGATTATGTTATGATTGAATGATGTTTAAGAATCTCATTCTATTACATGGGTTATGCTATGATGTATGATTTATGATTTTGTGGCACATGAAAGAATGATTTAATTATAAGATGGGTGGGACCTATATCTATGTCCAATTCATTGGATAAATATTTATATCTCATGACATATACATGGCTGGAATGGTAAGTTAATCCGGTTCAGTAATATAGGACAGGAACGAGGAGTGAACTCGATTCAGAAAGGGACTTTGTCCACTAAGATGGTCTTGGCAGAAATGTCTTGGCTACTATGAAAATCATATTATTTTCTTAATGGTTTCCAAAATATCATGTTTTATTTCCATTATATGTTATCATGATTGATGTTCCTTTATGATATATTCCTTACATACTTCCATGATTTATGTCTTTGCTCAAGATTTTGATGTTTAGATTTTATGTTCAAGTTTTCGCATTCAAATGATTATAGATTGTTTAATGTTATCTATGTTTAGCCTTAATGAGCATTTGATCTCACCCTTTTTATTTTTTCTTTTCCCCTGGATATAAAGAAAGTTTTTAGGTAAGAAAACAAAAGGAAAAGATCTTTATGGGAGATGTTGAAGATCCTTCACCACGATTAGAATATTATGTTCTAAGTTTTTAAAGACACTAAACTATTACATTCCTTTAGTGTTGGTTTTTTTTATTAATTAAGTATTTCGAAAAAGTAATTTAATTTACATGTACATCAATCATTGGGTCTCTACAGTTGGTATCAGAGGAAAGGATTAGTTAACCTTTGGAAACTAGGATGTGAAAGCTTTAGTGAGATCCCTAGAGATATTTCTAAGGTATGTCTAGGGATGTCCCTAAGGATAAGTATAAGTATAGGTTATAGTCCTAGAATTATGGTAACGATATTAGAATTAAACCTAATATGTTAGATATTGACGGTACACCCCCTTTATTATGTTGTTTTCCTAACATGTTTTTTTCCTCTCACACTGTTCTTTTTGGGTTTTATAAGATGGCTGGAACCCGAAGGAACCGTTTTGATCAATGTAATCGACAATGCAATGACTGTCCTCCCGAGCAACCAAATGTTATAAGAGATGGAGTGCAAAATATTATTGCTATAATTACACAATCTATGAATAATTCCGGATTTCCAAATGATCAGAGAGGGGAACAATATTTTATTGAGTCCTTCATGAGGCAACGTCCACCATCTTTCAATGGGTCTTCAGATAAACTTGTTGCTAAACAATGGTTATGTACCATTGAAAAGATATTTTCCATACTTCGCTGTTAAGAACAGGAAAAAATCATTTTGGCTGTTTACCATTTAGAAGGTGAAGCAGACCAGTGGTGGACTCTAATTAAGAATACAAGGCCCAAAGATGAAATTGAAACCATGGAATGGGATGAGTTCAAGAAATATTTTTCAGTAAGTGCTTCCCTAATATTCTTCGAACAAAGATGGAAAATGAGTTTCTTGAGCTTAAGCAGAAGGATGATGAATCTGTTGGTATATACGAAGAGAATTTTACAAGACTTGCAAGGTATGCATCTGGCTTTTTCATCCAACCTGAATGTAAAGTTGATCGATTTTTCAGTGGCTTAAAACGATGTATTTGGAGGGAATTAGCTATAAGATACTTCAGTAGCTATGATAAAATTGTGAGTTGTGCTATGAAGGTAGAACTGGATGTTGGTGTAACATATACATATCATGGTTTTAACAAGAAATGAAATATGGAGTTTAAGGAGGAATCTCATAATAATGGCGAAAAGAAGATGAATGTTTCTTTATGCTCAAAGTGTGGAAAGAAGAATGGTGGAGATTGTCTTAAAGGTAGTAGAAAATGTTTTAAGAGTGTAAAAGAAGGTCATCGAGCAACTGAGTGTCAAAGTAATGGAAAAAGTATTTCTAATGATTTGAATAAAGAAAATACTACAGAGAACGCACCACCAACACTTCAATGCTTGAAGTGCAAGGAAATGGGGCATTATGCTAATAAATTCCCTAATCCAAGGGTTAAGGATGATCAACGTGAGAAACCTCTAAAGGCAAAGGATAAAGTGAAGTCACATGCGATCAATATTTGTGATGTTGAGTGTGACAATGATGTTTTGTAATGATTAAGTGTTAATGTAATGGGATTTCAAAATAGTATCATGGAATCTCATTTATAGTATCGTGGAATTTCCAAATATCTGTGTTTTGGTCCATTGTGGTTTTCTATAAGAATATGGTACCGGTAACCATGAAAAGTGATTCAAATATTTTGGAAAGCAGATGATATGTGCATTACGAAGGGATAAGGGGAAAATGAAATGTTTGAAAGTATTCATGAGCTCATGACTGATATAAGGAAAAAGTTATATCATGGTTTTAGTATATAGAATTTTTGGATTTTTGTATATGGAAATAGTTAACTTTTGACAGCGTTCATGTTTTCAATAAGGTTCAATGGGTATTCTTTTTTCAATATAACACATGATTATGGCCTTTGAATGATTGGAATATGACAAACAAGATATATTGTATGAAATATGGGGGATAAATGACTGTATTCACGTACTTGTTATGTGACCTCTCAAGTAATTATTTTCTTTACACTATGAGATTAGACATAAGTATTTTCAATAAGCTTAATGGTTGGAATGGATTAAGTTGGACATCAGATAGAATTGTTTTAGGCTAGAATTTTTTTTGATATTATTTACGGAATCTTATAACAATGTAGTTTTAGAAAAAGGACAACATGCAGAACGAGCGACAACCCGTCACATCGAACAAGGCTGTGGGAATAGAACCCACAACTAATGTGCGACAGACCTTTATCACCTACCATTGGCCTATAGTAAGTCTCTATTTAGTAGAAACTATTTTTATTATATTAAGTATAAGTCCATTTTAGGTACCATATATGATTAATCTCATTATAGATGAACTTATGTATTTTTGATAACTTTTTATAACCTTTTGTTTGAGATAGATGGAATGACCCATCATTCTATCACATGATCTATTAACACTTGACGAATGAAAAATTCAACTTCATTTCTTTAAGATATTAAGTGGAAATTTTCCATGGAATGACCAACAGTGATACTGTACCAAAATCAAAAAAGTATTTCTTCTATTTCTAATTTCTTCAACTTTAGGGAAATGACCTTGAAAACTAAAAATGTTTTCCTAGTTCCCTTATATCCTATGAATCAGATGGTATCATAGATCATCACAAATCTATGGATTTGTGATTATTGACTTTTTCATATCCATGTTCTCTACCACTCTCCATCAGAACATGATGGTTAGATTTCTCTTCCATATCCATATTTTCACCTATGTTCTCCTATGTGGAAACACAGTGATTAGTTAATTTGGGTAACCGTTATGTTTCATACTTTAGTTTTTAATGATAAGTTTTGGTATTTAGTTTTACGATGTGGGTTTCTATTAAAGAAACTTTCATGTAGTAAACCATTTATAACCCCGATGAATTTCAAGGGAAAAAATCATTTTCATGGGGGGTAGAATATAACACCCCGAGATTTTATAAGATATATTCTTTTTAATTTCTTTCATATCTTCTATTATACACTACACCATGATTATCTTGTATTATATGCAACACTGTATTAGTTTGCAATATACGCAACACTATTCTTGGATCGTGTTACACAAGACTTCAAGTTTGCAACATTGAGTGAATATATATATGTGTGTATATATATATATAAATTAAATTTATAAATGAAATATGGTTGGATTATGTTATAAAAAACAATAAAGAAGTCTTTCACTACACAGAACCCTGACTTGGCTTGCTTTAGACGAAATCGCGACCTTCTTCAATAGCGTGTGTTGTACGCAATATCGGGTTTCACTAAACAACGATATATGATTATAATATTATTATGAACTAGATGTTATGAATATTATTAACTAAATTTTAAATTTTATAACATTATTATTCATCTTACACATTTTCTAGAACATGGTATGAGAAAAAAATAAATTTTTCAGGAAAAATATGTATTTTTCAAAAAATGCAGTTTTGTCGCCTTTTGATGGCCCACCTACTTTAAATATAGTTTTTGACATGTTTATAAGTTAAATATGAAAAAATAAAATTCTTATTTTTAATAAATATATAAAAATTTACTTTGGATAAATTTTTTATATTTTTCTGATAACTTTCATATTTTAATGAATAGTAAAAACACGCTATGTTTTTATTAAAAACAAATTTTTTCATCGTAATAATTTATATGGTTAAATTATAATATTAAATGGTTTTATAGTATAAATATAATATATTTTTCCATTTAATATAATGTATGTCATTATCATTGATTTTACATTGAACTCGAAGGTTAAATCAATTCAATCTTTTGCAATGTTTTAAACAAAAACCTGTTTTTTTTCGACAACGGGATAAATTTTAATTTAATTTATGAAACTTCTGTGTATTGAATTTAGAAAAATGGATTCCATATTTGAAATCAGTGGGTCCAAATTATGTTCATAGGCTACTTTTTATTTTTTGGCAATATGAATATTAACTACGGTAAATTTTATTTACCATAGTTAAAGGTAGATCAGGTAATTAAGGGTAAATATAATATTATAAAATTACTATAACACTTGTTTTAATATAATTGTATGATTACATTTAGTCCTAAAGAAAATTTGGGTCGAAATTTAATCCATTATGACCCACTTTTATGTGATTAAGACCTTCGGTTTATTTTATTTAAAGGAAAGTGAAATATGTCTCACTCAAACTTTAATAATTAATGTTTTTTTAATATAAGGTTATATAAATATAAATGAGGTTATAATTACTCATTTGAAATATAAATTTTTTTTCTTTGTTATGGTAATTTATTTATAATTTTTAAGAGATATTTAATTACCTTAATTGTTTATACATTAATGATGCAGAAATTATTTATTTAGTGAAAAATCAGTAATATAGTTTTTATTGAAATAATAATACCCATTAAAAGCCAAAAAACCTGAAAGAAACATATTGGTAGTGTATATATATACCATAATCATCCAATTACCAAATATATGACCGTTTGGAGTCTTAAAAATGTGATTATGAGACTTATATTATTTTATTTTAAATGATTTCAAAGTTCTCACATTAATAATTTAATAAATATAACAATTTAAAAGTTGCGTGTTTTAGAAGATAAATCTGACTAAAAGTAATCTTATGAAATTTATTATATTTATATTCATCCTAGTATTTTATTTTTAATTTTTATGCAACAAATAAGTATATTAAATATTTATACAAAAAATGTTGTAGTAATTATTTTATTAAGAGAAATATCACATAAATGGTATTAAAAATATTAAAATAAATTTTATATGAACTATTTAATGTTCTACACTAATTTTATAGATGAATATGACATGTTAGGAACCTATAAAATATTTTAGTTAAAATATATCCTCGGTGTGGATATTATTTATATTCAAATAAATGAATAGTGTCAAAATTGACACTATTGTTATTTTACAAAAGTAACATATTATTAAATTGTTTAAAAATCACAAGAATATTTAAAAATTATAAATTGAAATTTATATAGTCTAAGATGTCATTATTTATCCAATTATTGAAAATTCACAACACATAAGTGAATATTTATAACCATTTTAAATTTAGAATTTTATTACCACAAATAAAATTAAATAGATTAAATAAGGATAAATCAAAATGATAAGTTTTAAAATAAAATAAAAACATGCTTAAATTTGATTTTTTTGATCTGATTACAACCCTATATAATCTCATTTTCTAATTGAGTCATTTTTGGAGGTTTTTATGTGAGGTTTGAATTTATATTAAACTAATATTTTTGAGGATTCCAAAGGTGCCCCTCTCCTCCCTTATAAAAGGGGACCTCCTCCCTCTCATATTTACACAACTTTGAGCATTCAAGATCATCCAAACCCCTCCTATTTCCCTTATCAACATCCCTAGAAATATTATAGAGGTCCTGGTCTTCTTCAAAGACATATATTAGTGCCCTAAGAGGAGGTTTCAAAGAGGCGTGTCGAAGAAGAGGTAATATCTGTTTCCGATTATTTCAAATTTATTTTTTCTTATACTTCATCTTCTTTAGTTGTTTCATTATGAATTAATAAAACCATTATCAGTCATATACTGGTATTTTATTATAAATATGAAACAACCCTATTTCACCTTCTATCCATCCTATAGAAAATGAAATCACCGTGCGTGCGTACGTACGGAATACTGTCTCCATGCCGTGGTGTAATCTGTTTTCGACCACCGCCTTACTTGGATGGGTATAATGGTGTAAATAATAACTATATGTGATTATTTTAAATTGATGCCTAATATGATATAGTATACATACACTTCAATAAAATTCCACGATCATGGGAATGATATCATCACTCGTGCGTACGTACGGACTACCGTCTCCACGACGCGATGAGATTCATTCTCCGTGTTAACCCTTCATGAATGAGTATAAATTATATGAAATAAGTAATCAAGAAATATATGACATAATAATGATACTGGATTTATGTATATATATATATGTATGTATTTGAGCTACTTAATTCCATTCAATTGAATAGGGAAATGAAAACAACGTTCATGCGTACGTACGGCCTACCGTCTCCATGAACGGTGTATTTCATTCCATTTATCGATATATCATATATATATGTATATAATAAATATATATTATATATAAATCATTTTTGACATTCTTGAATTAGGTAAATCAGGATATAAGTAATAATATCAAGAACAACAAGTCCAAACACGTACAATGAATTAAACGATTTTACCCAAAACGCTGCTTTAGCATGGAATTTAAGAACGAACGGGTAATATAAAGTCATAAGTGAAACATTTATGGCATCATAACAATTAATATGATTCTTTAATAAGTCAATGACATTATTTAAATCATTATACAGGAGGTTCAGATGCGTACAAAGAATATTGGATCTAAGGTAAGGGATAATTATTCCAATCTCATTCTTATTTGAGGTTGTTTGTTTGTAAGTATTTACTGGGGTATATTTTTCATCCATGTACATAAAATGTTTTTCATAAGGTTTTTAATATTCTTACATGTATTTTTAAAGTACTTTTAATCCTTTTATTACTTTTAACAGAAAGTATGGAAGGAATCTTTCGTTTGGTTACCATACGAGGTACCTTTTGACTTTTCCGGCAAAAGTACGAGAAGAATGTTTTTTTAAAATTATACGGAATGAATGGATTTTTACAGTTTCATAACACCTCATTTTCATAAATATTTCTCTACAATATTTCATGATTATTTTCAACAAATCCATTTCTTTTAAAATTGCATGGATTTTTGTGAAAAGAAAATGATTTTGAAAAAGAAGGATATTTTACTCAAGAATTCAATTCAAGTATTTTATCAATACTATTTTCCATATAAAATGACATTATTTAATATGTTTATGTTTCAAGTATAATTTCTACATTATTTACATGGTTTTATTTTTCTTAGGATTAAATAATATCCATTTTTTATATGGATTATGTTATGATGGAATGATGTTTAAGAATCTCATTCTATTACATGGGTTATGCTATGATGTATGATTTATAATTTTGTGGAACACGAAAGAATTATTTCATTATGAGATGGGTGGGACCTATATCTCCCTCCAATGCATTGGGTAAAGATTTATATCTCATTAGATATACATGGCTGGAATGGTAAGTTAATCCGGTTCAGTAATACCGAACAGGAACGAGGAGTGAACACGATTCAGAAAGGGACTTTGTCCACTAAGATGGTCTTGGCAGAAATCCCTTGGCTACTATGGAAATAAAATCATGTGCTTAATGGTTTCCACAATCACATGTTTTATTTACATGCTATTTTATCATGATTGACGTTCCTTTATGATATATTCCTTACATAATTCCAAGATTTATGTCTTCGCTCAAGATTTTGATGTTTAGATTTTATGTTCACATTTTTGCATTCAAATGATTATAGATTATTTAATGTTATCTACGTTTACCCTTACTGAGAATTTAATCTCACCCTTTTTATGTTTTCTTTTCCCTAGGATATAAAGAAAGGTTTTAGGTAAGAAAACAAAAGGGGAAGATCTTTATGGGAGATGTTGAAGATCTTTCACCACGATTAGAATATTATGTTCCATGATTCCAAAGACACTAAACTATTACGGTCCTTGACTGTTGATTTTTTTATGTATTAAGTATTCCTCAAAAGTAATGTAATGTCCATGTACGTCGAGATTTAGGTCTGTACAGTGATATCTATCTTCGATCATCTGGAGATACCTGTATAGTGGATGGTGATGTTCTCTACGTATATTCATTGGGACTCCACCAAGAGATGGTGGGATGTGATCTCATAGGTGAGATGCCAATAGTATATGGATTGGGATGAGTTCCAGCATGCCTTATATGATTATTTTTTCCCTAAGACATCGAGGGCTGATTGATCCTGGGATTTCATAATTATGGAGCATTACACACTTTTAGTTATAGAGTATTCTTCTCACTTCACAGATCTACAGTTATTCACACCCATTACAGGGGAGATGAGTTATTCTCTGAAAGGAAGTTTGAGGATGGTCTCAGGTATGACCTCTGAAATTAGGTGAACATATTCATGTTTACTTCCATAACCTCTATAGTTAACCAGTATCTCATCACAGAGTGAAATCTGAGGGTTTCTTGGGCTATTAGCCAGGGCGGGTCGGATTCTAGAGTAAGTACCCTCCAACGGACAGTAGGAAGCGTCATAGGGAGTCTACATGTGGAGATCCAAGGAGACGAGATACTTCTTCTGGTGTCTAGGTGGTGTGATACCAGTGTGGGAAGAGTGGTCATACGAGGCCACACTTCCTGAGAGACCCAGTGGAGTGCTGATATTGCGGCAATATGGGACATCTTCGAAGGTTGTGTCAATTTTTCTCACTAGTAGATGGTGACAGAGGTTCTTATATGAATCCTCTTTCAGGAGTAGGACCACTAGTTTCTCATCAGTCTGGGAACTAGAGTCCATCCGGATATTTAGGCCAAGGTGGAGGTTGAGGTCGTGGTAGCCAGTCACTAAGATTTTAGCGACAACATAGTGGATCAGCTCAAAGTGGTTAGGCAGGTTCATAGGGCCGCAATATAGGACATATGTGTTCAGTGGAGTAGACCCAGAATGAGCAGGATCCTAGACCCTCTACAGTTCAAGGAACAATTATAGTTTCCTCAGTGATAGGTTCTCCACTTTTTGATACATGGGATTCCCATAGTTTCATACTTATTGTTCTTGTGGATATTCTTGGGATCTGTATCTTTACTTATGCTAATGTCTTGACACTGGATACTTCTTTGGGGAAAAGAAATGATAATGTAAGTTAGTACAAGGACTGCCCTCTTGAGTTAGGTGCGTGTCACTTATTATGGGACCTCTATGTTCTAGAGATGTTAGGCTAGGATGTCATTATATGGATGGGTTGTTTAGTTCCCTTCTAGGATGTTGTTGATTGTTATCATCGAAGGATGAGTTTCACATCACCATAGGGAGGCTTGTTCCTACATAAGGGAGAATTGGATAGAACCCTCAGTCCCCCAAAATGAGAAATATATCATGAAGTATCAATTTAAAAAGGCATACCTAATTGATGAGAAATATGATGTGTGGTTATAAATGGATAGGTCGGTACTTATGTAGTGGCTTGTGAGACTTTATTCTCATATCAAGTGATATAAGAGTGTAGTGTGGATGTTCGAAATGGGTTAGATACCAAAGAGAATAAGGATAAGGTTATTTTCAATAAAATTTCTAATAATGTGTGGGAAATTTTACATCCTGGTCAGTGAGAGAATGATGATTGTAGGGTATTTTTCTCCACCCAATGCCTCTTCGTTGTCATGGAAATCATAGTTTAATGAAACCTGGACAATTCCCCTACTTTGATTGATTCTAAATTCCAGGAGAAATAAATTATTAATGGGATCATGGTTAATTAACCAACAAGTGATATATATATTGCTTTAGGAGTAGCGGAGATATCTACATTTATCAATGAAACAATAGATCATTTTAGAAAGAAATAGAATAATTGATAGTGTTAATGGGTTGAAGAAGAGGGGAATGAAGTTGGTATTCTGAATAAAACCATATAAATTAAATCTTCAAACAATTCTTAGGAAGGCATGATGGATTTAAATGGTTCCTTGGCTTCCTTTGAGGTGGTTAATTATGCAGAAAATAATTTTACCTCTCATACGGATACTGAAAAATTAATACAAAATCTAAAATTATTTTGGAAAATATCATAAGATTTGTAGTAATGAATATTTTTATTAAAAGGTAACCTAGAAAGTCTTAATGATCATCTTACAAGATTAATTTATTGAGAATATTAATAATGGAATGTCCAAATAAAAATCCATGTTAAATGAAATATATTTTATTGGAATTATCAAGGGTATAACTAACTCAGAAAAAAATCACTCCTTAAGATGTTATATTCCAAATCATAAATAAAGAATATTGGGGTTATATAAACCCATGAAACATTTTTTCTATAGGTTTTATAGATTTAGAAAAATGTGTTACCATCTTATAGGAATCAATAATTGAAATTCAGTTGTGAAGACCATGTATTTCATTATTCACTCCTCTTTAGAAAATTTGTCTATTATTATTACTAATGATCAAGTTTTCACTTTTGATTTTTAGTATCTTGGTGCTAAACTAATTTTTTATTTAATTTATTCAGAATAATATGTGGTAAGAAATAATAAGGCACTGGTATGATATGGACACTCTCAATAGTTGCATTAAGGATCCATGGATCATTCTTAAGGACATCAATACCATCATCAGATCAGGTATGAATATTTTTGTTACTACCATTTTAATCTCTTCTAGATAGTTTAATATTCCATTGAATGGAATATCCTTATGGTTGTTAACTTGGTAGGTTCCAAGTACACCTTTTATAGAATCCATGACAATAATATAGTTTCATGAAAAATGGATAGGGTATTTATCAATGAACATTCTTTTGAGATTTGGGAATCCATTACTAGAATCACCCACTCAAAGATTAACTTGGATCACCACCACATATTGGTTGGACTCTTTGAAAGGGAATCATACAACCAAATCAATTTAAGATTTAATAACTCATGAGTGATTTAATAATATTGTGGTAAGATTTATCTTGAATTCTACCGTCCTATTTATTGTGGGAATGATTCTTTTTCATATGTTATAAAAGCGAGATTAATAAATAAGAAGAAAAAAGGAAAAAACTGGGACACTCTAGATCTATGGACAAGGATATAAAATATATTTAGGATAACCTCAAAAAAGTAAATAAAACATACACTAATAATGATTTTTCATAATATCCTTCCTATTAAAGATGAGGTCATCACTAAATGCAACTCCCTCCTTAGAAATAGATAATGAAATCAAATGTAAATTTTTCGGGTGAAATGGCTTAAGGATAATGGTATGAATAAAAAATTATAATTAACCGAAAAATCAACAATGGATTATAGAACATTGTGTTTTTTTAAAATGGGTGAAAAAATCATTGATAATAAAGAAGTCTACTTTGATTAAATTATTTATTTTTATATGAACCTCTTTAATAAACCAAGAATAAATAATGATTTACTTGATAATATCCCCCTATTATTGTTTTCCAAGAAAACAATTAAATGATGACCAATATTAATATTGATTTCTGGAAGTTCCCCATGTCTAGACGCATTCACTATCATCTTTTTTCCAAAGGATTTTGGAATGTGATTCAAACAGATTTGTATAGGTTGGTTAATTCCTTTTTATGAAATCATTTATTTCTAAAAGGGAATAAATGTAAAATTTCTAATGATGACACTAAATTATAGTAATACTTATGAAATACACTTCTTTAGACTAAATTATTATTAATTATATCAACAATACAATTTTCATGATTGTAGCTAACCAAAAAAATGATATCACCAAAAAAATTGTCTAATTGAAATGATTTACAAAGGGATGATTTTTTAGGATTATATAGTCAAAACATCTGAATATGTTTACCTCCTATAAAACCATACTAGGAGTGGTAGTATTAATATGACTATTGATCAAAATAATTCTTTTGACACTATAGGTTGGGAATTTATCTTTAATGTTTTATGTAGGTTCAGATTCATTGATGTTTTTATCAATTTGGTAAATGATATCTTTAGATCTTCCCATATTATAGATCTAAAAAATGGTTCACCTAAGGGGTAAATTCATTGCTCAAGGGGTGTCATAAAATTTGACATTATCTCTACCACCATCTTTTTTAATAAAGATAATTACATTAGAAAACTTTATATTAATATGGTGTCTTAGAGAAAGATGAAGACTGCCAAGGATTACATGGGTCTTGTTTCTCCCACCTACCTCATCTATGTCGATGGAAAAATTATATTTATATCGGTTGATAAAAGAAACATCCCTCTCCCCAATGAAACTCTCTATCCTTATAAAAGTCTCTCAGGTCAACAAATTAGTTGGGGAAATTACTTTTCTTAAATTTGGAAGAACATATCTCATACCAAAAGGATGGTATTTTAAATGGGTTATGCATTAGATAAGTTGTTTAACCATATTGATACTATGGTGAACCCATGTTCTCCACAAGTATAAATGTTGGTTGTTTTACTAGATTTTTAATCAGGTTAAAAGTATTATTGCATCATAGAAATGGAATTAATTTTCAATATTTGGAAGTATAATCCTTTTCAAATTAGTCATTGTGACTAAGATTCTTTATTACTTAAAAATATATAGGTATCCCCTAAATCTAATTAATATAGTCAGTGTTTAATTAGAAAAGCCATTCTAGTGTCGGATTATTCTAGAAATACAAATTTTTATTATTTCTTGGAAATATATTTATACACCATTTAATGTTGGGGAATCAAGTATGAATAATTTTAAAAATTATAGTGAATCTCTATAAGACCACTTTATTTAGAAACTTTTTAATGAAAAATTGAATGTCCTTTTATTTATTATGTCTATGTTTTTATATAAACTCAAACATTGATACTACCATTACCTGAGATCCTCCATCTAGATGGATTTTAAATTTTTATTCTCTATTATTTTATCTCATTCTAGATGGCTTGCAATTAAGGATTCTTCTCTCGTTTTTTAGATTGATAAATAGATCAATTTGATTCTTATTAATTCTATTCAAAATTTGGTTCCCTCTCATGATCTCAATGTCTCCATCAAAGATCAAATAGATGAGACCCACTTGTCCATGCCTGAGGAAATTGATAGGATCATTGAAAATTAAATCTTTATTCCTCACATTGACATGTTGTCATGGAAGTATATCGGTTTTTTATCGTTTCATTTTTTCATATAATAGTGGAATTCCCTTGGATTCAAAAACACACCAATCCATGGATTGTGCCTTGCATATTTACATTTATTTTTAGGCCTTCTAATGACATATTTTCTTTAGATGTTTTTTTCAATATTTTTTCATTTTTATCTGATTTATGTATGTTATCTAGAAAAATAACAGAGAGGATATTGTCCACATCTTCCAGTCTTGTATGACTACTTTAGTTATTTGGAAATCCATATTTTACTTTTTTAAAGTTTTATCTCTAAAATTTTTTTCTATCCCAGATCATTATCAAATAATTCATTGAATACACTTGTCCCCTAATCTCTTTAACCTCTTAAAGGAAGTCATCACCGAGCTATTACATATTATTTGGTTTTCATGAATTTCCTATATTCACCATAAATCCACTTTTAATACCTTTTTGGATCTTGCATGGATAATTAATGTTAATATGAAATCTAATGTTTGTTAAACAAGTTTTTTTATAACTCTATTCATGATTTCATGGCCATGATGCATCTCAACATCATTAGTAAGTTCAAAACACTTATTGGTACCTACTTGTTTCTAGAAGACTCTATTTATGAGATAGATCTAAATCAATATAGATTATTCTTAAAAAAAGCAAGGTCCCTCAAATTATGGTTGTGACTTCAGGGTTCTTAATTGGAAATATACTTGGATGTTTCCTTTGGACATGTATAATCAATTTCCCTATATTCATTTTGATATATAATATGATTAATGAATAATTATTCACTAATAAAATTGGTTGGTCCAAGTTGTGGTTAGAGAGTGACTCCACAACCATGATGTAATCTATCAGAAGCAATACCACATAGCTCTCATAGACCTTCTTACAAAATGGATTGGGTGTCATATTTCCTTTCCTTTATTGGAATTTTCATTACTCATACATATTGGGAGGAGGATTCTCTAGCTGATGATTTTATAACAAGGGAATTATCAATAATGGCATCATATATTCTGATGACCAACCAATTGATTTGAATCGCCTATTTGAACGGGATATTTAAAAAGATCTTACTGTCATACACCAGTAACACTTTCTTTTTAGTAATAGCATATTTGATGTTTTGGCCAAGGTCTCAACCCCATTTGATACTAAATGAATTATTTTTTAATTTATTTTAAAATAAAGTAAAATATTAATTTTTTCATTTTTATTTGTTATTGTTTATTTATTATTTTTATTTTTTTCCATTTCTTCTTATTTATTTTTTAACAAAATAATTTATTTGTGGATATTTATAAATTAATTTATAATTAAATTAATCAATTTTTTTCTTTTTCTACATAACATATTTTCATTGATTTCATAGTTTTTTTAAATGAAATATAATATTTTTATTTTATCCTGGTTTAATTTTAAAATTTTCTTTTTCTTTATCATATTTATTTGTTTTTATTAAAATATGGTATTTCTTAGTTATTTTAATTTATTTATATTTAAACCTTATTTTATAGATTCATTCTATCCCTTTTTAGCATTTTTACTTTTTTAATAAAATATTTTTTTTCTGGATTTTTAAAATTTATTTGGTAGAAAAAAAGTTTCTTATATTTTTTCATTCATTATTTTTTTTATATTTATTTAATTTTTTCAACTAATAACAAAATGGGGTTTTTCTAGTTTTTTTTATTTTTTGGATGTAAAATAAGTTTTTGTTTTTTGTTTTTTTATCTAATTTTATTTTCTTTTATTATTATTTTTTTAATTTTTTACTTCTATTTATATTTCTTACTAATATAATTGACTTTATTTTTAATTGAGTAGAGTTTTTCTTTATTTTTAAATTTATTCAAAAGTAATATAAATTAATTAGATGTGTTTCATTATTTTTTATATTATTTTTCAGAAATATTTTATTTTTTTATTATCATTTCATTTAAAGACTTTATTTTTATTCTTTTAAAGTTATTTTAATATCGATCTATTTTTTTGAATTATTTTTTATGTTTTAAATTAATAATATAATGTTTTTATTTATTTTTATTTAATTTATTTGAATATAAATTAATATTTAAGATTATATCTCCCTTTTAATAGAAAATAGTTTTTAATTTTATTTTATTTTTAGTAAATAATTAGTATTTATAAATTTATTTAAGATGTAAAATAAAAATAATTTTTTTTATTCATTTAATATTTTTATTTTTAAATTTTTATTCTTTAATTTTATTTATTTTTTATTTCTTAAAGAAAAAATTTCTCATTTTTTTAATTTTATTTAAAAGTAAAATAAAATATTTTGATTTTTATTTATTTTTTTGATTTTTTATTTTTTATTATTTTATTATTTGTATATTTTTAAAATATTAATTTTTTTGGGAACTAATTTTAATTGCTTTTTGAAATTATTTTTAATCGAAATAAAATTTTCTACAAATTTATTGTTTTAAATTTATATTTTTGTTTAATTTTTTAACCAATTGGAGTTATTCATGATTTTTTTAAAAATTTTCTTAAATGTTAAATAAATTTTTAAATTTGTTAGATTTCCAAAATCAACAAATTTTCTCTTTAATTTTTAATTTGTTTGAAAACAAACAAAAAATTGTTTATTTTTTTTCATTTTATGTATTTTATATTTATTATTATTATTTATTGGTATAATTGTATACAGTATTTTTAAAATATTTGTATGTAAAATATTATAGAATTTTATATCTGTTTTACTTTTAGGGTTTTCTTAAAATCATTACATCTATATGTAATTCACACCACCTCCCTATGTAACCATTTGATATAACCTCCCATTAAACTACATCGGTTAGTAACATCAATGATGTAATTTTATTTGAATAATGGTTAGAGAAGGAGTGAATTTCCTAATGTTTAACTCCATTATGATTATATTCGAACATCTTTACTTTAGAATATCAAATGTAATAATGTTAATAACTTCTATTGTCTACTTAGAACTATTTCTAATATTATCATCACCATCATAAAAAATTGCTATTAAACCTTTTTATTAGATCATTTCATACCAAATTATAACCTGTATTGAAATTAATAATTTCTATTTTTATTTTTATTTTTATATTAATTTTAATTAATTAGTTTAACCTTTTTTAACGTTTTATCTTTTTTTTGTAGTTTTATAGTATTTTTTCAATTTTATAATTTTTCGCCAATTATATATCGATATTAGCTATTTATTATTATTATTATTATTATTATTATTATTATTATTATTATATTAACTATGCATGTTATTATTATATATTATTTTATATTATATTAGTTTTATAAATAATATTATTATAATTATTCAGGAATTGGTGAGGTTCTTGATCCTCTATTTCAATTAAAAAATTTTAATCGTTATTAATATTATTATTTAATTATAATTATAATTTTAATTAATTATTAGTTTAGCTTTTTTTAAACATGTTAGGGTCTATAACCTTTATTAAACAAAAATAAAATACAAAATCAAGAGTAAGAGGTCTGAAAAATCATTTTTCCCTTCATAAAATATAAGACAACACAACTGTAATAAAAAAACAAAGAAGAAAAATCACTTCTAATATTTGCCTCTACTACACATGTTTTGAGGATAACAATCCCTTTCTCATGGATGTCAAAATCACTTCTTGGAAAATCACTTCTTTGATTTTCCTCACCACATCACATTCCTCAGATGGTTTATTTCCAAAACATTCATAAGTATAAATCTTAAACTGATAGAAAAAATGGGTAATACCTACCCTCTTTTGCAGTGTCTCCATCACCCATCCTTAGAGGATAACACGGTGGAACCTCCAACTGAAGAGTAGTAACATAATACATATGTAGTGACATGGATACTTCTATAGAGCATAGTTCAAGAGAGATATCCTTAGAAATTATTATAATATTACCCTGATAATAAGAGGTGACTGAGAGAACCTTGTTTTACTCTTGAGAACACTTGTGAGTATCAACATTAGGAGTTACTTCTTAAGTAATTAGCACCTTGGATTTCCTATATAAAACCATCGAAAATATATCATCATATACCTCCTTTTTTCCCTTACCAAATGTAGATTTATTTATCTAAATTTATAACTACCAAACCACTTATACCTTTCTGAACTAGATACCAATTGTTCCATGTTGAATAGGCCCTAGATTTCCAACAGTTTTCAATTCACAAATCAAAATCTATTGGGCCAAAACTTCCTCTTGAACCAAGCCCTACAACACCTTTGCATATATATTAATTAAATCCAACATAATTTCATATTACCTACCAGAATTGATATCTTTTGAGGTTACATCAGGACTGTCCATTGGGGAAGTGACTGTAGATCATAATCTTATAGCCATCCATGAACCATCCTGACCAATGTTACCAGAGGGACACATCAAAAGTGCATTGTAGACCTCCATTTCAGTTCCAAGGGGATGGAAATCTGATCATGATAATTCTGAGAAACTCTTTCATTTTTAGAATTATTTAGAATTTGAATAATTCATTCACCCCATTCCTAATAATGCATTGTCAAATCTATGTTTTCTAGAATCTCCATGAGGGAACCCCTGTGTGGCCACTGTGAGACTACAATCAAGCCTCCTTGACATTTTTAAACCCCTAAAGATCAACAAAATATGGATTCTAAGACTTATTCCCTAATTTATTAAATTGGTTTCCTTTCAATACCTAGTTACCACGTGTCATTCTAATAAAATAGTTATCATACAAATTCAAAATGTTACTACAGACTTTATAAAAATAATTAACATTTTATATTCAGTAAGTTCGTTGAAGTGAAAATTAGTGTAAGATAGAATATTCATCTTAATTGGAGGATAGATATGATCAACTTCAACTAGCAGCATGATATTGTGACCATATCCATCCCTTTCAGTATCTTTATCCACTTTTATTAGAATACCAACTACAGAGGTAGTTTCCCAAATAATTCTACACTTCCAAAAAAACCCATCTCATGCCCCAAAATTCAAAGCCATAACATGTTCAATAAATTCTTGACATTATGTGGATTGAAAGAGGGATTCTTGTGTTGGATATTAATAAAAATGTGTGTTAGGTTGAGGAACCCTTGACCCCATTCTTTGGATTTTAGGACTATAGAGGAGAACATGATATAAAAATAACCTCTCCCTAATTCTCTCATATGGAAATAATCAAATACACAAAAATCCCTTAGTCCATTTCAAATATCAACAAGACTTCACCAATGATCTTTTTCTTTCATAAAAATATGTACAATGATAGAGTTCTTACATTTATTAAGTCTATATGAAATGATTTCATGGGTAGTTTCACTAAATCCCCATTCCCATATCTACTTAAACCTCTTATAGAATGGAAGTTAATCCACATGAAACCAATAAAGAAATATGGGTTTTAATAATGATCATAATCTTGAAAAGAAGAATCCCCATATGAGTCAGAATATCATCTCCATGTTTATACCGAGCCTTGAAAAACTTGACGATTAAGGGATTAAGTACGGTACCAGAAAATATATATTCTCACCAATTTTGATCACATCCCTAGGGTTATGTGAAACCAAGACATTCATTTTAAAATTCCCCAATGTCGATCACCATTAATCCCCCAATTTTCACCTTTAGTATCTATTGAGTTGCATATATTCAAATCCATCAAATCTTAAACTAGATAAAATCAACATCTTGCACCATTGAATCCCCCAATATATTCTCCCATGATGCTCCCCATACCCCCTATTAACTTTAACTCTATTAAATCTAATATTATATATAGATTTATATAATTATCTAAAAAAATTATATCTTTTATTTACTACTTCTATTATTATATTATTTTCATTATTATTATTATTATTATTATTAAGTGATGATGAAAGTGGGAGAAGAATCCGGTGATTTTTGAGTTGATGATGAAACTATTCATGATTCAAGATATTTTCTAGATTAAGGAATCATTCAATAATGATAGGGAATTCACTTCTAAAGAAGAAATTTTAATCCCGTATAAATTTAAGATCATGATGGAGGAAGCCTCCATCCAATATCATCAAGGAATAGGGGGTCTTCTTCATATATTTGATATCTAGTTTCTGAAATTGAAACACATAGGATTATTATAGAGTCTTCAATATCAAAAAAATTTATGATAGTAGATTATCAATTGTAGAAGATATGGAAACTCCTTAATAAAGGTTTGGCCTATGAAATATTTTTGTTCTTGTCCATATTTTCTTCACGAAAGGAGAAAAAACATTTTCATATGATGACTTTAAGGATATGACTTATCATTATTGGAACATTTGTTATTGGAGACTTATTCTGATCATAAGGGGATATTTTCACATTATTGATATTTAAAAGGAGGACCTCAATTCATCATGGAATATTGGAAACTAGCATCAAAATCTAGGACATCTCTGAAAAATTTTAATGGGATTTCAACTTCAATCCTCTCTCTCAGAGACAATACACTTCCTAAATTTGGATCAAACTCCATACCTTTGAGATGGGTGTATTGGCATCCCATGATCCTTGACGATCTTTCCTCTTACGTAGGAATTCATATTAAACAAGATCAATTTAATTTATTAGGGGATATCAGGTTCTATAATATATTTCCTCTGCATATAAACTTGGAAGATAAGAATATAGCTGTCATAGCTATCATTTCCAGTTACCAAAAATTGATTTCATAGTTTATTACAAATACATTCTTCATTTTTGTGAAATTTAAAATATATTTAACCACTCCACATTCAATTTCTGAGTGATCCATAAGAAGTTAATGTTTTATTCTAATTTAATGGATTGGAAGGAGTTCAATAAGAACTGAAAAAATTAAATCAATTTTAATCAATAAAGGAGGACCCTCTAATGAATACTTAGTGAAACCTTGAGAAATAAAGATGGAACTTATGAATCAATGGTTTTACTGAAAAAATCATGGGATTAACTTTTTGAAAAGTAGGAGAAGGAAAATAGCCTCTCTGGGGCCTCTCGATGACTCCCTAATAGTTCTGGGGTGAATGGTGTGATGGGAAATGTGTTCATAGATTAACGCACTCTGCCCTCATAAATTTATAAAGTCATTTATAATTTATTTATATTCAAAAAATAAATAAACACTATAGAATCTAAAGATTCCTATAATAACTCAACCTTGAGAATTTTTGAACTTCATGACACAATTGAGGTGATTGTTTCACCTCTTATGGAACTTTCTTACCCCAAAATTAGTATAGACCATACATTTGTCAAACAAAATGCCTTGTACCCTAGGGTCATCCTCTAGATTTTGTGTATACCATCAATAATTATACCTCATAAATAGCTTGAAAAAAAATTCCTTCCCCTAAGATTCTACGTTTTCCAATTTCCTTCGTGGGAAATACATTATGTTCACTCCAATTTATAATGGAACTAAGCACAATATTGGAAATCCTAACATGTGGAAGGGAACAGATGTTAGTTATCTACTCCATAACACTACAAATAAAAAAAAGGATAGTAAGAAGAATATGTAAATCCTAGAAAATATTAATAATTCAATTAGAAAAGGAAATTAGGATCCAACCCCAAATCCAATCTTTAATGGAGATTCTTTATTGGAACTATCATGGGCTGGCCAATTCTATGTTAGTTAGATACCCCATAATCCATATTCAGAATTATAAGCTTGTCATTATAGGAATGTATCAACCTAAAATGATATTATATTTTTGTATTTAAAGCCTTGAAATAATGGGTTACAACATTCTAGTCACTAATATGTATATAAAAGTTGTCAAAAATCAATGGGTATTTTCAAATTCATCCCTAAAATAACCCCTCCTTAATTGTCTCTAACGAAAAACTGGTCACTTATTCCTTCAAATATCTAATACATCAGAATTTATGCACTATATTTTATAATCAAAACATATATCAGGATCATAGAGAACTATCATGGGAAATTTATTCACTGAATAACATAATTACTTGAATATGGACCATCCTGTGCGAGTTCAACTCAATTCTAAAACCTGATGAGAAACTGGGTGTTTGCACAAAATCTATATCTTCTAGATAATTTATAACATTCATTAAATTACAAATATTGGTCTAAATCAACATGGTGGGACCCAAATACACCCATTAAAGGAAACATCTCAATATAATGGTAGCAACTAAACTTGAAATGAATTATTCCAATAAGGTTATCCATTATACATGGGATTTCTTCTCTCATACCACCTTATCAAGACACATATCTGATCATTATCCAATTTTTGTCATCCTTTTGACCATATATCTTAAGCATCCCTTCTCTTTTAGGTTTAGATGTGATTTAGTGATTCTTCTAGAGTGTGGATAACACCACTAGAATTCAATCTGATGTGTGGGGTATTATGTTTCACTTCAATAAAGAAATATATATTCCTCATGGTCTCAATTACATGTTTCTTGGACTCATCTATAAAGTAGATAATTTCACTAAAATTCACCATTTAAGGACCATTACTCTGGTCAACATTGCATAGAAAATTATTAGCAAAATCATAGCGAACAGGTTATTATCTATCTCTAAAAATATTTTCCCTAAAAATTAGTTTTTCTTTATTAGAATAATAACCAATCAAGACTGTCTCCTCATAGAATCCTTGTGTATTAATATTATCAAAAATTCCTCCATAGGAGGAAGCATTTCTTTTGATAAAGATATTACTTTCCTTCCCTTTTATTTATCTCTCTTGATAATGATATTACCTCTATTAAAGAATACCTTCACCAATTCAAGAGAAAAAAACCTATAATTATTTCTCTTGTGGAATTTTTGGTAAATTTGAGGTATCCTATAAAACTAATTATCTTTTAACTCTCAATGAGGCTATGCAAAGGGAAGCTCTCAAAGTCAAGTGGCTCAAAGAAGGTGACATAAAATCAAAGTTTTTGAAATCAATTTGATGAGATAGAAGGAAATATAATCCTTTATCAATACTCAAAAATGGATACCAAATCATGGAAAACATGTAGGTACTTTCAGATCATGTAGTTTTTTATTATAAGGATTTCTTCAATGGAACCCCTACAAACTCTATCCTAGTTAATGGAATCATTCCCACTATTTTCAATTAATAATAAAACTCTATGATCACTTTATTTACATATGATTAAGAGAATAAGTAGGGTATTTTTTGATTTAATTCTAAAATTTCTACTAGTTTTGATAGCTTCACCAACTTCTTATTCCAAAATTATTAGGATATCATTCAATCTGATGTGTGGGGGATTATCATTCACTTTTTTAAAGGAGGATCTATTCCTCATCAGCTCAATTACCAATTTCTTGACCTCATCCAGGAAGAAGATAATGCCACTAAAATTAATCTTTTAAGGCCCATTACTCTGGTCAACATTGCTTAAAAATATTAGGAAAATCATAGCTAATAGGTTATTCTATCTCTTTAATATGATTTTCCCTATAAATTGGTTTGGATTTATTAGAATAACATCCATTAAAGATCATATAATTATAGCCTCCTTGTGTATTAGTCATATAAAAAATATTTCCATGGGAGGAAACATTTCCCTTAAAATTTATGATAAAAAGGACTTTGATATGATGGATTGAACCATTATTTACCAAGCCTTATCAATATTCAATTTTTTTGGTGTCTTCATAAATTATTATAAAACCATATTGGGTTTATCCCAAGTCTATATTCTTATTATTGGTTCCCCAGAAGGGTATTTTTTGTTCTCATGAGGTTTCAATAATGTTGACCCCCTCTATTCAATTATATTTTCTATTATCAAGGAGTGCCTTATCAGGATCCTTTCTAACATAGTGAAAAATTTTAAGTTAATGTAAATCAGAGAAGGGATGGAGATATCAGCTAAATGTCATATTTTTTATGCATATAAAATCAAAATACACACCTAATGGGATAATAGAAACATCAAAAATCTTAATAAATTCATCTTTCATTATGAAGAGGTGTCAGACTAAGAGATTGGCCAGAAAAAATATTTTTTCTACTATGGAAAGAGTATTCCAGTTTTCAGGAGAGTTAAAATCATCAGAGAGATGGGAATTAAAGATGTTTCATTTCTCTTTATCCACCATAGTGTCCATATGTTCTTTCAGACAGCAAGATCATGTTACATGACTAGAATTATCAAAAAAAATCATAAGGAAGCATACCTCCTAGAAAGAAAAACCTTTATCCATGGCTACCAGACTCTACATGGTGAAATATTTATTCATCTCTAATTTTTTTTACTCCTTCATGATTTGTTAATGGATTTATTCCCTCATCAAGGCTATCAATGTTTCCATTAAAACAATATATGGAGTGGTATGATTCTAGAGAAAAGGTGGGTCATGTTCTCCTAGAATAAAAGCTGCAAGACTCATATATTTGGAGGTATGGGAATAAAAAATCACTAAACCTTCAATCAATATTTGAAAGTTAATTTTATGTAGAAGATCATTAATGAAAAATTATAATCCCTTGGGTTTCTTCATTATATATTTCTTGACAAACTAAAATTAAGGAACCATAATTACATGGATTACTCTATTTGTCCTTCCTTTATGACATTATTTTCAAACATTGCATCATACTCTAGATGGATGGTCTCTAGAGACTCATCCCTTAAATTTTTGATTGGAAACTAGAATGGGGATCAATTATTGGACCATATCCAAAGTGAATATCTGAACCTGAATCTATAGGTGTTGATCAAAGATTAACAACCCATTAATGAAATTCCAAAAGATATTAAATATATGGTGATAAACTATAGTTTCTCACCATATAATGACTTCATCGGAAACATTTTGTGTACTCACCTCAAAAAATTATACCAAAACTCTATTTGATATAATGTTACTAAACCTATCCTAGTAAAAAGGCTAAACAGAATGTGCGTCAATCCCCCTAGGATTCTACTTGTCTGGTGGCTTGAACATAGAAGGCTTTCAATAGACTCTTACCCTCAGACCTATGAAATCTCTATGTGTTCCATGTGTGTTCTCTATCGTCAACACAAATATGATATTGAGAATATGATCCTAAGTTATGAAACTACTTCAAATATTTGGAAAACACTCTCTATCATGTTTAAGATTCTAATACCTTTGAAAAAATATATATATGTACTCATAAAATGTTTGTTACATCACCCATTTTCCCCTCACATACGCAGTCATTTTTAGGTGGATACTGCAAAATTAATCCACATTGTCTGGGAATATTGAAATAATTGGATCAATGATCTAGATTTCTTCATTCCTCATGTTTCATTGGATCAACTGTTGATTACTTTTATGGAGGAAAATACCTTACTAATGGGTCATTATCACAACTTAATACATGACCTATCTGTCCATTAAAAATCCTAGAATCAATGGTAACTTTCAACCTCACTATAGTACACTTGAACTCTTCTGGAGGCCTCCTTTTGTAGGATAGATCAAAATCAACATCATTGGATCCTCAAGTGGAAATTAAAGCACATCAATCTATGTTTATGTCTTCATAGACAACCATAGGGATTTCTTGGTAACATTAAATATTACATATTCTCTTGAAGATAAAATTTTTGGTGTCTTAAACCTGACCGGGTAAGACATACAATAAGTCTAGAAAAACCTTTTGGCGTGAATTTAAATCCACCACCATTATTTTGGACATGATGGATAAAATTTTTATATATTTCTTAGAAGATTATTTCTCGATGGATCAAATTCTTAGAAATCATCTCACACATTAAATTCATTATTATCCATGTATAAGAAAGGAAAACTTCTTGGTGGATGGCCTAGCCAATAAGGGTTTCAGTTGCAATGAACTCATTTTGTCTAGTCGTATTCTATGTGATATGTTTTATCTTTTTCAAAAGGATCAATATAACCCCCCCACCAAATTATAGTCTTATAACCTTAGTTTTTTTCTAATAAAATATCCTTGATCTTTTGGAAAATATCATATATTTATCTTAATATTATTATTATTATTATGGAGGTTAATGGACTCAAATATAATGAGTGTGCATGTGATTCTACTGAATCGTGATCCAATAATAATCTCTACTGATCTATAATTTGATGATGTTGTCTCTGTGAAGAAGAAAGATGTTGTGGTTATCGATGATATTTCCATAACACATTTCAATCATAAGGGTTCACGCATAATATATTTTTTAAATAAGTAAATTGATGTGATGTATTCATATATCATATTTTTTTAAAGAAGTTAATTTCTCTAAACAATGACCCTATCTAAGTTTAATTTTAAATACATTTTACATTATTGGTTTAATTAATTTAGAATTACGTTTTATTAGTTACCTTTGAATTTTCATTTGATTTTACTTCAAAGATGATTTCTATAGTTGTTGGTTAAGAGGAACTTGTTTTTTTCTAGATATTCCATGAAGGAAATGAAAAGGTAATTAGATTCTAATTGTGATGTTGAGTCACTATTTCATTTTATTTTTGTAGGGATTGAAGGGCTTCCGGTTATATTTTTAAACTTTCTACCTTATTTCATATTTTTGAGCTCATTAGTTAACCTATAAAAATAGTCTAAACTACTTTGAAACTATATAGGCCATAAGTGGCTAGGATTTGTGTTAAAATTGATGTTTCCAGCGATATTCCCTCTAATATTTGGATCCCAAAAGGTGGATATAATTTCTGAAAAAATGGTGTATTTGAAAATATTCCATAATATTACTCTTCTTGATTTAAATTTGGTCACATATCTAATTATTGGTGTGTGGAGAATATAATGAATCCTTATGTTACACCTTATGTCAGAATATAGGTTATATGTATTGCAAAAGTGAATTAAAAAGTTGATTATAGTGATGAAAATGTTAAATCATTTGGCTACCCTGAACCCTTTGGCACTAAATACCTTATCACATCTCATTAATAAGATATTTCTTCTACTATATGTCCTCATGTTAAATTTTTTAATACTCATTATACTATTAAGGTGAATGGAATATACATTCATTTTGTAGAGCTTATTCAAGATTCTAAAAAACTTTTTGAAATACCATGATAATAATGGTTATGGTCATTCTTTGGACTTAGAGGTTTGGGATAGAATTGCTAATGAAGATGGGGATAATATTAGGGGAGAAAATAAATGATTTTATAGATAAATCTCAACAATCCAATGATTAATTTTTTAAATAAATGGAATCCAAATGGAAAATTCACATAAATGACTCTGATAGATTTATCACACCTTATTCGAAGAAAACTCTACCAAGGAAGGATTAATTAACCATGAAAAGGATTATTGTTAATAGATCATAAAATATTCATCTTGAGGATAAAAATAATGATGATAATTAAAAGGGTGGTCACTTATATTCAATGATTATTGATAAAAACCCTATTGTAACAACCGACCATAAAAATACTTTAATGGTGGTTATGAAATACAATTCATATATTGACGCAGAAAATGATGATAACGAATTTTGTTTTCCTAATTTATCGAATCCTCACACACTAAAAAGAGTCACGAGGAAAGAGATATACATATGGATTGATGAATAAGATAAAAAAGTGTTTGGGAAATATATTTAGGTGACATCATAGAAAAGTATTAGCATTATATTATAGAATAAATGATATTTAAATTCGAATTAGAGTTTTACCGTGCCCCTAAATTTAATTTTAGGGATATCCCTTGAAAATGATTTCTCATTATGGTTTTTTGTTTTACTTTTGTATGATATGGATGGATTATTTTTATCTTGTTATCATTTATATTTTTCAATTTTTACCTATTTTTTATTTGTATGTGGTAATATGTTTGAGAACTACCCTAATGATCAACATTAGTATTTTTGGATTCTTAAATTGTTACTACTATGATGATTGATGGTCATCGAATGATCCATAAATGATGTGCTCAATTGGTTAAGAATTTGGCACAATAGGATGAATGATGTGATTCAATATATATAGAATTTCAAAGTTAACTTATTGCTAACTACATGATTAATAATTTCCTACCACAGCATTGTTTTTATGAGAGGCTAGAACACATGTCTAATAATGAATTTATGAAGTTTAAGTATCTTATTACTTCACTAAGAAAGTTTATTTGGGATCTACAAGTGAACTAATAATTGTAGTAGTTGGATATACTAATTGTTGTATAGTTTTCTAAATCTCTCTAATGAATGATCATTATTTCCTTACAAAACTAATTTTTTGTCTAGACTGATGATATGCTACATTATAAAACTTCACAAGGTACTTTTGAGTCTTTTATTGGGAATGATTATAGAGTTGTGCATGGTTTTTCGATTGTATGCATGATTATATCACATATAAATTGAATGGATTATTTATTTATGAGGATATCAGGGGTCTGTTAGTACAGTATCTTAGTCTGTTCACTTGGAATATTGATGGTGGTATGACAATGTGTTGAGTACTCCAAGTGTTTGATGAGAAGCCTACATAGATTTACAAAGTTGTGTGGCAATTTTTTAATCTAGTCATGGTTGGACTATATTTCTTATGAAATATGAATTATGTTACTAGGAGGGTTAGTTATTTATAGAAATATGTTTTCTAGTAATAATTCGGCAGAAAAAATCAATGCTGAATATTTTGATATGTGAGGAATGGTTTTCAACCTCTATAAATATTTCAATATAGATGGTACTATATGGATATTTTTTATCCAATATTAATGTTATATTACTTACACTTATTTATATTATTCATTATGTTATTTATATTATTAGTCTCCTAATTTATAATCATTAAATATACAACTAGTTCAAATGCATTGTGCCTACTTTTTTCACTTTGTTAGTCTCTTTTTATTTAATAAATTTTGGGGGTGTGAGTTGGGTCACAAAATCATGATTGATTCGTTATTATTATTATTATTATTATTATTATATATATTTTATTTTTCCTTTTTTAAATTTATAAGTTGTTATCCCCTCATTCCATGTAGCTAAAATATTATGATTCTAATACAGGCCTTCAACATCTCACCTGATCTCTGGTGCACAAGAGAGCATTCCTTAGAAATCACATGCTATTTTCCTCATTTCACCACCATATTATAAGAATCACATTGTTAAACATGATCCCTCATCATCATATTCATATCTAATACTGAATCATATCAACTCCTACCTATACAACCTCTACAGTACACAAACAAACAAACAAACAAACACACACACACACACAACATGTGCGCCTTGAGTCTCAATGCCATTGCCAACCTACATTCCATCCTCCTATGTAATTGGAACTCTATTAATCTTATATTATAACATATTTTTTGCATCTTATTAGAACTAATCCACACCCTTTTCCTATAGTAAACCATCTCAATCATTGTTTATCTATAGTAATATTAGTTCATATGGTTTTCCTTTAGTTCCGGTTAATGTACATATATGAGTGATATTATATTTTTTCTGGTATTCGAAAATTTTATTTTCTTTTTTTTTATGAAATTTGTGTCTGGTATTAGTTCACACATGTCAATGATCTAGGCAGTTGTTTAATTAAGAAGTCTATTCATTGACGATATAATTTTTCAAATTCAATGATTTTCAATGATTATTTGAAATTATCATTGCGTTGGCATGAGCACTATGGACTCTATTCATTATTAATTGTGTTGTGTTTGTGTTGTGGAAGAATGTTTTCATAATGGTTCATTTTTATTAATGTGATTGTGTTTTTATGACATTATTTTTGAACAATATTTTGGTTTCAATTTAATTTTATATTTATTAGATGTCTTATTATTTAATTATATTCGTGTATTTTTCGTTTTTATCTATAATTTATCTCTACGATCTGATACCCACTTATGTGATACCTAAAAAGTATTCATGAGTGGAATAACATCAAAGTATTTATTTCTTTATTTCTAAATCACATGTGTTATATAATCATACGTTATGTATAGGATAATTCAAAATAATTAAATATATAAATTGAAAATTGAAAATTTTATATTATTTCACAAAACACTTGTATATGTGACACCTAATAAGTAATCATATGTGAGGGATCCAGACAGAGATAAATATGATGACCTTTTGAGAAATGGGTTTTTATATTTTACCAATTGATTTGATTCTAAAATGTAATTTAAATTGTTCATCATACCATGGAATGAAATATTGGATCATTTATGTGAAAAAAATACTATATTATCTAACATTGGATAATGACTTATAAGGAATCATTCATACACATTACATAATATTGAGATTTAAGTCAATAATTATTCTTGTTAAATTTTATGAAATTTATGGTTTTGTTTTTTAGAGAATTTTTTCATAAAATTTACATGACGAACCCCTAAAATACATATTGGACACTTCCTCTTAGTATTTACTTTTCATAAAATACAAAACATTTAAAAAGAAACAAGTTTTCTTTTCATGAAAAGTCTTTATAATTTTTAACTTCACTTTTTCTTTATTTATATTCATCCCTAAAACATATGAGTGACATTTTAAAAATGTGGGATGAGCACAAAAAACTTTCTAAGGGACATAAAAATTTCCTTATTTTATTTTAAAAAAGTGAGATCATAAAAGAGAGTTTAGCTTTAAATTTGTTAAATTTGTTCTAAAATAATAATTTACTTACACGTGAAATCAGTTTTACTACCCATTTTTTCATAAAAAAATATTATAATAAAATATATTTGAAATAACATATCCATTATGGATTATTAGAAAACGTAAAAAATTATTAAAAAAAACAATATACTTTACCATAAATTGGCATAATAATTTATTTAAAAATGAATATCATTATATTACCATTATATAATCAAATTATTTTTATGAAATTTCATTATAGGGCATATAAAATTCATGTAGGTTCATTGGGACATCTTCTTTATGGAACCCTTTCACAAACCCTTATAATTTGAATAACCATTATGGTTAACTTACAACATAATTCTACAGATAAAAAAATCATACCTGATTTATTGGAGATATATATCAGGCTCAATTGATCATCAAAAATGTACAAGGACTATAACATGTAAAAATACATAAAGTATTTCATTTTCATCAAAAACCTTATAAAAATATCGTTTAAAACCCATAAGAAAAACTTTTTCAAATAATGATATATCCCTTTCCTTTAAAACCAATTTTTCCAAGCTAGAGTACCAAAAAAAGATAATGTGGATTTTAATTTAAAGAAAACATGAAATCTTATAAATAAATCCTAACATATAAACATATGGAGATGAGTAAATTCATTGATGTCGTATATGTTAAAATAGAATATTCCTTTTGTCTTTTGTAAAAAAAGCTAAAACATTGCGTATAAAAAAATAAAAATATTCCTTTTAAAAATTCATTTATTTTTTTCAAAATACAAATTAAATTTCCTTTATATTGATTTATCTTTATATAAATAAAACTATAAAATTATTCTAGTAATATGGACATGAAAGAAAAATATATTAAAAGTAAATATTTAATATGAGGTATTTAAAGTAAAGTGTCCCTTACCTGAAGTCTAAATCATCAAACCTATTCCTTATATTCCTAAAAAAATATTTTAAGTATTTAATTTATTAAAATCATTTTTAGTTTTTTTATTCCTTTTATCATATTATAATCAATTACTTAATCAATTAAGTTCACATCTAATTTTTTGACGATATTTGGCTCATATATCCTAACTGACTTTGGTTAGTCGACTATGATCAAAGAGGTCATTATTCTACCTAATATAAAATACTAATATTGAATTAATTATAATTTATATATATCAAATATAATTTTAAAACCAAATATGAAAGATGGTTATGAAAAATGAACTACATTACATTCATAGAGATGGTTGGTCCTTCGAACATATGAGTAGTGTTTCCATTTATCAACGATCATGATGGAAATAAGTTATGTTTTATGTTATATTTAAATAATGATAATTATATTATAAATATAATATAATATCTTTAAATTAACTTATATATAACATCCACATTATGTGGTAATGATAAAATAATCCCATCACTTCATGGAGGTGGTTGTCCGCACGTACACATGAATAACGATATCATTTTTCAATGAAGGGAAATGTAAGGAAGTATATGATATATTAATATTAAATAATTATAAATATATCATGAATATAATATATATACATTAAATCCATCATTATAACCATTCATGAGATACGCTGATTGAAAATGAATTATATCGATTTGCGAGGTGGTAGTCCACCGTACACACGAATGATGGTTTGGTTTCCCATTTGATTGAATAGAGATATAGATATATGGTATACCATTAACATAATAATAAATTATTATATATTAGATATTTATGTTTTTATATCGTCCTTGTTTAATGACATGGAAAAAGAAATAAAACCAAAGCATTTGGTTGAAAAATATACATCCCCTTCTAAAAATCCACCATTCATTACACCTTAAGCCCGATATGGTTGGTGTTATTCCTTAAAAAATAACTCTAGAATGGGGTTAATAATTATAGTAAGGGATTTTTGTTTGTAATTTCCAAACCAATAGGCATTTTATGTTTCAATAAAATAGGAGAGGAGGTTCTGTTTTATAAGTGATGAGGGGGGAAATATTATAATTTCTTATGTTATTAAATTAATATAAATTATTTACCATGGGAAAATGGCTCCAAGTTGGTATAATTAAAATATACAATTATTATGAGTCGAAATAATCTCATAAAATACAAATTTGACATTTTTAGGTCATTTTTCAACCTATTATTTTTGTTTTAACCCTTGGTTACCCATTTTGATTATTTTCATAATAACAAATTTTTTACTTTTTAGGGGTGAAGATAGTTAGTATAAAAGTACAATTTGACTAAAAAATAACATTGGTTGATCTTTTAAACGTTATCCAAATTAATTGGCAAAATATATTATTTTTATGAATGTTAAATCATATAATAAATTATTATTTATTTTAAAATATGTTTAATATTATTTTTGGAACTATTCATTTAATTTGGATCATAAAAAAATATGAAAATCAAGATATTAAAATATAATAATTTAAAACATCTCAAAAATAATATTTTTACATAAAAAAATTAGGTAACACATTAATTCATTAAAATTATAATACTTCTAATATTTTTAAAATTTATTATATTTTTCTATTAAATGAATAAACATTGTGATGTTATTGCGTAATAATTTATGATAATTATTTCATCACTAAAAAATAAGAATCAATTACCATGATAAAAAATAATTTATCATTAAAATTAGTATTTATAACTAAACATAAATATTTTCCCTATCAAAAAATATTTTAGATATTAAAATTTATAGAGTGAAATTTTTAACATTATCTTATACTTAATTATTATAAAGGTAAAATTCATAATCAATTGGAACAAAGGTCATATATTCTAATATTTGATTGTTATATATGAAAAAAAAACTCATCCAATTAAATAAATTCAAGTATTAGGGTAATTTTCTAATATTTATCATATGATACTAGAAAAGGCATAAGAGAAGGTATATAGCTTACTTTCCCTAAATTATTAATAATATAAAAGTTACAAGACAATATAGAGAGAAATAAAAATGACAACAACTAAAGTAAAGCTACAAAACAAAGTAATCAAACTCCTCGCCATACACATAGTCAGAGGTCACACTAGCATTAGTCGATTCCCACTCAGACTGCATGTTGTATTCCTTGATGAGAGTGGTATACCTCTCCCTAAGATACAACTACTCTAATATAAGAGATTGTATGATTGAATGTCCGGATTTGAGATCAGTATCATACTTATTTAAGGACCTAGAATTAGACAAGGTAGACAAGGTTATTGGGGTATTGGAGTAATCCTTCCTCAGCCTTCTCTTTGGTGTGGTGGAGACAAATGTTTCACTTTCCATCACCTTATTTCCTACTTTCATGAAAATGTCACTATATGATGCTTTATTGTAGCTCGAAATTTTAAGACCAATAAAAATATTCTCCTTATCATCATCTGATACATCTCCCCACTGGCCTGAACCATGCGAAGAACTATAATTTTTAGGTCCAGTTTTCAGATCATTTTTTTGTAGATCAGTGTCATGTTTGTCATCACATGTCTACACATTCCCTATTCCCATATGTTGAGATTTCTTGCTACCATCATCTGAATCCATTACTTAGTTGTGATCCTATTCAGCCTCACCAAAATCAGTTTCCTCATGAGTAGTACTAAAGCAAGGCTGGTTGAAAACGAGCTCCTATAAGGCTGTAGACTGAGTATTCGCACATGTAATCTAGTCAACAGATTCATCCATGGGAGGGGAGAAGGTTCTAGCTGGATTGTCTAATCAGAAATATAATAACCATCACTAGTAAATACATTCTTTCCATGAAAATCTGTTTCAATTACTAGTTAAGTTGCAGATTGATCGTTTATGGGGTCCTCATCTTTCAATACTGCAAACCGGATGTAAATATGAATAACATCCACACTCTTTGCCTATAACATTATATACCCATACATCATAGTAACATCAAAAAATTTAGGATTGATGCTTCCATATTAAGGATTATTTATCCTGGAATGCCTGTTGTGAAGATCATTCCTCAACCTATCAATGATCACCGCAACAGGGATGCCTAACACCACTTTTCACTCCTTCTGCAAAAATCCATTTGTTCGATTCTTTGTAGGGCTTCCCTAGAGCCTTCCATCCACAATTTTATCAACCGTGGGGGTTTCCTTCCTCATTTAATACACCCTTAACTTCCAAGAAACATCACCGATCATCATAAAAAGATTCCCCAAATGACAGCACGAATCACAGAAATCCACCCACGATTCATAGTAGACTACCTGGAGCCAACGAAACTCACAACCATTGGAAATCCATACCCACTTGACCTAGGGATTTGATAAATCAATCTCAACAAAAATATAAGGATAAATATTGTGAAAAAATGGCCTCAGTTCTGATATCAGAACACAAAAATCTCCCAACTAGGTTCCCTAGAATATGCAAAATGTAAGGATATGAAAAAGGTATAGGAAGATCAAGAATTCTTAACCAGATTAGAACAGTCAGATAGTTACACCACATATGAAAGTCAAACCTCCACCAGAAGAGATATAATAAGAACCCACCTTCTCCTCGAGGATCCGTGCACTAAGCATTGACAAGATCATCCATCGATCCAAACCATATCATCACATGTTTTCGATCAAGAAGGCCAACAACCATCCACTCTTGAAGACCCTATGACTCAAAAATGAAGTGACTAAATACATCAAACAATATCTGACAACAAAATATATTTGAATAAACATAATTAAGGTATTAATAATATAAAATAACTAATGTTTCTTTAAAACCATTTAAAAAATGGAACTTTGTAAATTCATGAAACAAAAATAAAATTTTCTATAAAAACGGTATTTTTTTCTATTCGATAGAAAATAAATCATAAAAAATCGCTCGAAGATAATTTTGACATGATTGTATCAAAAATTATATCCTTTTTATAAAGTAATAGTTCCAAAAGTGTCATAATTTAATAATATTATCAACTAATAATAATTAATTAAAATAATTTTAAATGGAAACATATTTTTGAAACATAAAATGAGTTTTCAAAAAAATGAATTCTTATTTCCTAATAATTAATTTATATATTTGTATTGATTAATACCATTAAACATATATTCAATATTATTATTAATCCTATTTATATCCTTAAATTCAATGGATAGGTTATAAAGATCATATTCATATAATATCATTTCTTGGTGCTTTTAAGATCATGGTTTCATATCATATACACTATTGAACATGATGTTATTATTTTAAAATCTCATGGTTTTGCATTATATCCGTTTTAGTAAATTTATTCCTAAAAATTTGAAATTTAAATTGGAAACTAGAGGTTTCACAATTGAAAATTCTATTTTTGACCTCTCACATCATAAAAGGGTTAATGAAACATCCCCTTGAAAATTGAGAAAAGAGAAGTATGAAGGCCATTTGAAATAACACATAGTAGGTTTGTAAATAGGATAAAATTAATTGGGAGTGGAAACTATTAGTATTTCAAATTAGTTTTAATAATTTAACAATATTGTTTTTGATAAATTACTCTCCATTAACATTTTACTAATTTCTCAATATTATTAATTTCCCAAGTGATTTAATTTATTTACAAAAAATTATTATAGTTCTAAAAATAGTTATTTAATTATTTTTATAAAATTAATTATAAAAGGTTTTAATTTGATGCTTCATTTTATTATATTTTTATTTAGTTAAATTTCATTTTTTGTTAAAAAAATAGGTTATCCGTAGTGAGGAACCCTGGATGACTCTCAACCACTTAGGGGACCCATTAGGATAACCCTGTGGGAAGGGTAGCCAAAGGCATTCCATAAGAAGGTAGGAGAATAATGTGCATAGTGATGATTAAGGCATGTGGTCCCATGTATAAGACCTGCAGAGTGCACCCATCGGTGCAAGGGTAAGGAACAAGTCACCGGTGGTTTTGTAGGACTCTGTGTGTGAATTGTGTAAACTGTTGTTGATCCCCAGTAGCCAGCTCAAACTGAGGATCAGTGCATATTGATTGATATTATGTTTACCCTATACATCACTTAATCAATGTAAGACATGGATTTTGTTTTCATTGTTCGCGTGTCTTTAAAAACTCGGATACAATATCTATCATTGAATTTATTATATCTCTTCCAATGGATCAATTTTGAAGTCCCACGTGTTATTATTTATAACTCCTTCACTACATTTATAATTCAGTACTTATGATATGAAAATTCCATCAAATTCCCTGATTTTCGGCTCATTTCCCAATATTTCTATATCTATCTCAAAAATTACATTCATTCTATCAAAAATTTCATGTCGATCTCATAGGTTTGTCTCTCTTGGACTCTTCGTATTCTTATCATATCTTTATTTGTTGTTTCAATAGTAAAATATTATTCTTCATCCTTAGGGTGATTATATGGTTTGATTCCTTCCTTTTTTTTGGTTGGTCAATGGTGATACCATTGGACATCAATAGTGATTCATGAGTTACCGTTGAAAATCAACTATGAGTCAAGTCACCATTAGAAATCATTGGTGATTCAAGTCACTTTTTGGTAACAATGGTGAGTTGATTTACCATTGGAAATCAATGGTAATTAATTTTTTGACTCACCATTAGACTTATATGGTGTATATTGTTTCCACCAATTGTTATTTATTTTTATTTGTTGTATATTTAATTAGAATAATATTCTTCAATCTCCCACATGAACTCTTCCTTCTTCCATCGGTTGTTATAGATCCTTCATTCTCATTGAAATTGTTTTTATTTTTTTTCTAATTTTATTAATCTATAATTTCTTTCTATTTTCCATAGCTTATTCAGTTTTTTAATGTGTTTCCATTTTAAATTTACAACGGTGAGTCATGATTCACCATTTTCCATCTTTAATGGTAGGTCCAAAGTCACAGTTGGACATCCAACGGTAGAAAAAAAATCATTTCTTATCATAAAGACTTTTTTTGTTTAGTGGAGGGAAATTGAATATATTTTAATTGGCTAAAAATATTTTTTTATTTTAAGTAAAGTGGTATTTCATAATCCACAACCCTTTATTTTTATTGGTAGGTTATGATCCATCACTCTCTGTTTTTTAGCAGTTGTAAAAATATGACACCATTACTTAATTGTTTCTGAAATTTTATTTCTTATTTCAATTGGTGTTGTTAAAAAAAATTACGTTGCAAATGAATTATTATTTTATGTTAAAATATAATTGTAAAAATGTATAAAAATTAATTGTACCATTATTTTATGTACAAATATTCTTACAGTTTGAATGATATTCAATGCTCTGTTTTTATAATATTTTTCTATTTGTTTAATCTACAAGATTATATATTTCTCAATTATAATAAAATTTTGAATTATTTATAATTGATATAATTGACATATTAATTATTTTATATTAATATTTGTTGTTGAAATATAATTTGTGTTTTTTCTATGTTTTTCATTGTGTATTTAACAAAAAAAAGAGTAATTGTTGTATTATTTTATTATCATGCACTAAATAGTTTCATTCAGATATTAGATATTAACATGCTCATACAAGATATATATCTTAATAACATATGATACATGTTTGAGGAATAAAAAAGATACCAATGTAGATCATTCAACATTTTACTTGGAATATATCTTTGACATTCTTGTTGCACTCAATTTTTCATGAACTTCAGCGACTTATGTACGGTTTTTGTTACTGCAAAAGGATATCAACTTCAACATTTGTTCCTTCAATGTTCTCAACAATAATTAAGCTTCAACATTGAAGAAATTTTTGATCATCTGTTAATTTTCATCTATTATTTTTTATTCTTTTAATCTTTATCTTTCTATTTATATTTATCAGTGTCCGGTTTAGGGTTATCACAATAAAAATCATGTCTTTCTTTCTTTTTTTATTCCACCACCTAAAATAATGTCTGGGTTGTGACTCCTAATTAAATGTCATGTAACCAGACTAGGTTGGACTCCTATAATATAACTAGGTTATGCATCTGGGTTTTTAATGTAAGAGTCTATAACAAGGTTCTGACAACATTAAAAGTGATTCTCTTAGTGTGTACCAGTCTCTTAGAGGAGTAGAGAAGTTTGATGTGTGTACTCGGATCTTTGTGATCCAAAACCCTATAAATCCTTGGGTTCATTCTATTAATTTCAACTTTATCTCCACTTAAGAAAACTAAACTCACTACATATTAATATTTTATAAAATCTAGTTGTTTTTTCTTTAAATTTTTAATTAACACTTCACACCACTACAGTTATAATTTCCTTCAATAAAGATCCAATATTTGGTATCATATCTAGTTTAATAGATTTGTCAATATAATGTCAAACAATTAGTGTCAAAACATTATCTATAATAGGTTAGACTTTATGTTGGTTATTTTTAACTCTGTACTGACCTGGTTACCTAGACATGATAGTATTCAGAATGTAATAAAATATTTCTTTTAAGATGAAAGGTGTCAATTCCAATGATGGATGTATTCCACAAAACCCCCATTCATTAATCGGAGTGACTATTGGTAATGGAAATAAAAAATTAAATCCTACAAAAAACAATTGAATTTGGATCATTAAACCATCATAGAGAATTCATATGAGCTACCCAAGAATGATCTGGAGACTCTAGTAGGTAATGACAGGGTAAAAATGTTTTGAATTACAAAGGTAAAAATACTTTTTACTATTATATAAGTATATGTTTTTATTGCCATGTTTTATCTTGTAATACATCCCATGACATATGGTGATTACTTAAAATGACTCATAATGGGACATAGAATTTCAAGAGAGCCAATCGAGGAGTGTCATGAGAAAAATACCATGACGTCAATATGGGAGACAAAGAATCTATACACCATATGTTCCATTGACTGACAAGTATAACCAATGGCATGAGTGTTATTCAAGAAGAACAGTAAAATAGAGATAAAGTTAAAAGAGTAATTATATATCTTCCAATTATATTTCTTGGAAATAAGGTATCCATCAATGAGAGTAATAATTTTATGGAGTATACTTTATATTAACTTATAGGATCTCTAGGGTAGTATGAGTTATAGCTGAAAAATATTGTTTATGAGGATTATAATAAAAGAAAAGGTATTATATTTAAATCAAATGTTATTGATTCTTCCAACACCTCTGAATCTATGTTCTGGTAATGTAACATGTATATGGATTACTTCACTATGAAAATTCCATTTTATGAAAAATAACGGTGGAAAGATGCAGTACAGGAGGAAGTCTAAAGGGGACTGTAAGAAGGGTAATACTACTAACAATAATGATGTTTGAGAATTAACTTTTTATGAGTTTAGGATGAAATGTCACATAAGAACCAAATAACCTAAACGAAAAAATCCAATAAAAGAAAAATATAAAAGTAGAAAATAATAACATTATTTTTTTATAGGTTGGGTCTATTCGGATTGTTCTGACTCTAGTGGTGATTCTAGAATTGAATATGATATAGGGAATCATTCCTTATTGGGTATTCAATGTGAGGTAAATGATTATCTATTTGATCAATTAATAACTCTTATAAATTTTAATCATAATTCTTTATCTTGAAATGAAACTTTTTTTTATTCAGGCTCCAATTCTGGTTGTGTATATTTCAATATAAAGATACTACTTAAAGAAAATAGATAATTAAAAAATTATAGAGTCAAAAAAATTGAAAAATATTCAAACATAAAAATAGAGAATAATAATTTTATTAAATAAAATATGAAAATTGTATGGAAATGTGATAATATAATAATATATATTTACTAAAATGATAAATCTAAAGAATATTGTAATTTTTATCTCCTATAACAAAAACTGGAAAATGAAAGGATTAAAACATTTCTGGCTATAAATGATAAAGATCAAGATATAATAATTAATTTAATTTTTTATGATGAATCAAATTTTGAAAATGAATGTAATAAATTAAGGTAATAAAATAAAAATTTAAGAAACATAGATTTGGGATCTAATGAAAGGGTCATTATAGATTTAGAAACTATTCAAAAGGAGAATATGGATTGGAAAAATAAATTTTCTAATATTAAAAGTTATTTATCTACTTTTGTTAAAGGAAATAAAAATTATGATAATATGATGTATTTAATGAAAATAAACACCAATAATAATGGTTTTGGATATAGTATTATAGCTACAGGTATATATAAAAATAACTATGTTAAAAGATCAAAAGGAAGAATTTCAAGTGTAACATGTTTTAAATGCAGAACGAAGGGGAATTATGCCAATGAGTGTTCACTAAGATTTAAAAAATATTTTGGGGATATGAGAACATTCATTTATAAGGATTTACTTTTTAACCATCTTGATAATAAATTATTTAAATAAAATTGGGTGACATTGTTTTCTACTACTAATCCAATTTCACCCAAGTTGGTATACGTACCAAAACAGTTTATTTGATTGTTTAATTTTAGGAAATTTGAATTATAAGTTTCAATGAATCAAGATACTTAGATATTCGATACTCTAGGAACATAAAATGTGATAGTTCAAAGTTTTTATCATTCAATTCATGTAATAGTGGCCTTGTCAAATTTGGATAAAACAATAAAGGTCATATGAAAGGTATTGGTGAAGTTGGTTTTTATAAAATAGTTATTACTTGAAAAACATTTTATGTACATGGTTTAAAACATAATATAATAATCATATCATAGTTATGTGATTATGAATTAAATGTAATATTTGAATATGATAATTTTACAATTCTAAAAAATAAATTATTTTTGTTTTTAGTAAATAGAAATCGAAATATATAAACAATTTATTTGTCTGATATAAACAAATAAAAGGTTAAGTGTTTGAATGTAATAGATGTATATGAAATTATTTTTCATAGGAGGCTTGGGAATTAAAATTTTATATTTTTTTGAAAAAATATAAAAGAATGAACAATATATATAACTTACCATGTTAAATAAAAGTATGTACTTCATGTGTGATCCCTTTCTAAAGGATGAGCAACAAAAAGGAATATTTATATCTATAAACGATGTTAGTACAAAAATATATTTAAAATTATTGAATCTTGACTTGTTTGAACCTATAAAATCTGCAAGTTTTGATGGTAAAAAATATGTTTTTGTAATTGTAGATGATTTTATTATATTCATATGGATTTATTTCTTATCCTATAAAAATAAAACATTATCTAAATTTTTTAATTTCTATAAGATTATACAAAATTTAAAAAATTCACAAATCGTTTATATCAGAAGTTATAGAGGTGATGAATATAGAATTTGATAAATTTTGGGAGTCAAATATATATATATATATATATATATATATAAATTATTTCTCAATCCCTATAAAACTATAACAAAAAGGTGGGGTAGAAACAAAAAATTGATCAATTCAAGAAATGGCTAGGTGTATGCTAATGGAATTTAGTGTACCTAAATGTTTTTATACAGAAAAAATAAATATTACTTTCCATGTTTTAAATATAGTTCCACTTCGATCTTTCCTAAATTATACCCTTTATGAATTTTTCATAGGATTTAAACATAATGTTAGTTATTTCAGGTTCTTTGGCTGTATTGTGTTTATATTAAATAAAAAATATAATTTTGAAAATTTTGAATCTAAATCATATAAATGGATATTTATAGGATATTTCAATTATAGTAAATGTTATAGAGTTTTCAATAAGAAAAAATTAGTTATTGATGAATCATTACATGTTAAGTTTAACGAAAGAATAAAATATACGGGATTCTGAATCTTTCAATGAAAATGATGAGTTTAGAGAATTTAATCTATTGATGATAATGACCATGATAATGATAAAAAATCAGTTGAGGGGGATCATTTCTCTTCTCAAACTGATCCAAATGAATGGGAAACTCTTAAAGGCCATCCTATTGAAAAATTAATTAGAAATGTAGAATCTATAATCCAAACTAGAAAATCTATTTCAATTTACTATTCTAATTATTCTTTTGTTTCTGACTTTATTTACGAAAATTTTAAAAATTCTTTAATTGATTCAAATTTTATTAATGATATTTATGATTAATTAAATCAATTTAAAATGAATACTGTTTTCTATTTAGATTCTATTCCAAAAGGTAAACCTGTTATAGGAACTAAATGGATTTTTCACAATAAAATTAATGAATCTAGAAACATAGTTAAAAATAAAATAAAGAATAGTGCCTTAATGTTATCCCTAGGAAGATGGAATTGATTCTGAAGATTATTTTTCTCCTGTTGCAATGATAGAATAAATTAAAATTCTATTATCTTTTTCTAGTTTTCAAAACATCAAATTATTTCAAATGGATATAAAAAGTGACATTTAAAATGGAAGTATTTCATAGCATGTTTATGTTTGAAAAGTAAATATATTTGAAAATGATAATTTTCAGAATCACTTTTTATTCTTAATAAACCCCTATATGGTCTTAAACAAGATCCAATAGCTTAGTATGAAATACTAACATTGTTTTTATTACAAAATGAATTTTTCAATGGGAAGTTTGATCTAAACTTGTTTATAAAAAGAGTTCCAAAAGATATAGTGGTTATATATATATATATATATATATTTACTATATAATATTTCACTTAACAAATAATTCTCTATGTCATGTTTTTTCTATGTTAAAGACAAGTGAATGTGACATGATACTAATGGGAGAAATAAAAAAATATTATTTTAAAAATTAATCAAAATAAAGGATGGTATTTTCTTAAATCAATCTATGTATGCTAAATAAGTCATAAAGTGGTTTGGAATTTATTCTAGTAAAAGTATGAAAACACCTATGAGCACTCATTCTCGATTGGAATTAGATTAATTTAGCAAGTCAATTGATATTAAATTATAAAGAGCTATGATACGTAGTATACTATATATCACTACTTATAAACTAGACATCATGTTCCCAATTTTTCTATGTTCTAGGTTGTAACACCCCAAGATTTTATAGTACGTTTCTCTTTGTATAATAAAATAGCTTGTGTTGTACACAACTTCGAGTTCAAACACACCATGACCAATCAAACTAGCCATTTAAAAAGTAGTTATGAATAGTAATATCCACTTTTTAAAATTTTATTTTTAAAAATGGATTTCATTTTTTGATTTAGAATATCAAAATTTGATTTGGGTGAATTTTTTATATTTTTTTGAAAACATTCAATTTTTTGATTAATAGTGAAAAACACTATGTCATTGATTAAAACTGAATTTTTATTAAAATAATTATTTATTTTATTTAAATTTATTTAAATCCAAAAAGGATACATAATACCTTTATAAGTTCAATTTAATTCATTGGATTAATTTTATAATAATATTAGATGTATTAAAGTTTATTGAACTTTTTAACGTCTTTTACCCACCTTCTAGGCACATTAGCAAATTTGCATAAAAGGTAATTTTACCTCTTATGTGAATTTATTTTCAAAAATCTGAGGACAAGGTTGACATCAGAAAGTAAAATTCAGTTCAATAGGATAAAAATAATTTTTGGTGAATAATATCTTCTTGATTTTATTTTCCACTATTAAAAGTAAATAAGGTAATTAAATGGAAAATTGATATTATAATTACCCTAACACATATAATAATTCATTTGGATAAGTTTACATAGACCAAAATCAATCTTACATATAAAATATGATCCTTTTGGTCCACTTCGATTAGATTAGGACATTTATTATTATTTTATTTAAAAATGAGTTAAAAGTGTTAAATTAAAATTTTGATAACTAAAATATTTTTAATATAGGGATATAAATAAGATAAATTAGACTATAAATATCATAAAAATGATAAAATGATTTCCTACATAATGGTATTTTGTTTATAAATTTTAGACCTTAAATAATTATATTTATTAATGACACAATGATGATGCAATAATTTCATTATAAATGAAAGATTAAAATATTTGATATTATAAATATCCAAATAAATTTAAATTGTAACTTTTGATATATTAAACTAATTTTATAGTATAATATGACATTTTATGATTTATTTAATTTATTTTTTTCGATGCAATCAAGTTTTTTTTTGACTTTTTCAAAAAAACAAAATACTAAATATTGTCAACATTGACATAAATGAGGCTTTGAAACAAATACTATATTATTAATAGATATAATTTTCTTAAAAATATAAGGTTCAGCCAAAGGAAAAATATAAAGATTGATATATTAATAATGAACAACTTGGGTTTATCTTGTCTTTTTATAGTAAGTCTATTACATATTTATTATAATAATACAAGAATACATGGTAAAAGTTAAATAATTTAACTAATAGTAAAACTATTTAACACCTAGTTAAATCTAAAATATAAGGTTAATATATTGACCTGAACTTTTTTAAAAGCTATTGGTTGAAAGTTTTTGGACCCAGACCCACCTTATCATCAAAGTAAATCCTTTTGGAGCCATTATAAACCAAAAATGATTTTATAATAAAATAATATTTCAAGATTTTCCTAAAGTGACCATCACCTCTCTTTTAAAATGGTACTTCCCCTTATCTTAATTTCACACCTCCAAAGCCATTTGGATCAGAAAAACCCTACTCAAATATTCTCTCAACTACCCTCACTTCAACCTTGAGGCCTTAATTTGATCATAATACAACCGAAGGATCCCTTTTGATCAAATAAAAATAAGAACATGAAGAAGAGGTAATAATATCATCACCTCTTTCAAAGTTCTTTTATTCTTCCACTTTCTATTTATTTGTTATCTCTATACCAGAATAATTACTCTAGTAAATTCTACATATTTTTATGTTATTATAAATATGGTACAATGATATTTATTTTTCTATCCATCCTGTGAATGACAAAGTCACAATACATGCGTACGTACGGCTTACCGTCTCCACATTGTGGTGTAGTTTGATATTCAACAGTTCATTATTTGGATGAGTATAATAATGAGTATAATTGATTTAAATAATAATGATAATATGTTAAGCATTATGTATATATGATATACCATCCAATTACATACTATTTAATCATTACTAGAATGATAGTGTCCCTCGTGTGTATGTACGAATTACCGTCTCCACGAATGCATTGAGATTCATTCCCCATCATAACCATTCAAGAATAAAATGAATTTTATGATTAAAAAAATAATGTTTAAGAACTTAATATCATTCTATATATGAATCAAATAAATCATATTCCTGAAAAACATGAATTATGTAACAAAACATATAAAAGAAAATGAATCAGTTAACAACTGAAACCATGATACTTATGAAATATTATTGACAATGCAATATGAGAAAATAATATATGATATCATACTTATGTATGTGGTTATTTCATAATTTAATAACAATGATTTAACTATTATACATAATGTTAACTTACCCTTGACCAAGGAAAATTACACGTTAAGTGTTAATTTTACAATCTCTTTATTATTTGAGGTTGTTTATACGTAAGTATCTACTCGGACCTCTTTATCATCCACATATGTGTTTCTTAAAAATGTATTTAAAAACATTTTTACTATTTACTAGATGATGGTTTAATTTAATTTATACCCTTTTTTGAATTTTTATAATATGGTTTGAAAGGAATCTTTTCATCGCTTTCCAAACAAGGTACTTTATGACCATTTCGAGTAATTAAGGAAAGAATGTTTTTTAAATTATACTGTGGTTGCAACTATTTTCCACTATTTTAACACCTTTGAAGCTTCCCTTACAGGATTATAGTAATATTTTTAAAATAAATGTTTTCTATTATAAATATGTTACTTTTAACTGATTTAAAAATAGAAAGAGATATTTATCCCAAATAGTTTTTGATTTCATCTATGTTAACACCCATTGATGGTTTTTACAATTGATTGAAGTTGATTTATTATGATTCAATATTCCATATTGTATTGAAGGTATTTTGATACGTTTGACTATGGATGTGTTATTTATATACCATTCATGGATTATGGTTAAAGTATTAAAATTTTGTGTTCTAGTTTTAATACGAATGATTATGTTATGTTTCATCCTTTTCATATGAGGAATACATTTGACTTATTATGTGATGGGTGGAGCACTCTATAACTCCATGATGCATCAGTAGGTCTCATGGGGCAATGTAGTGTCTTGGCACAAGGGCTTGACAATATCATTATTTTTAGTCTTGGCATGAGGCCATGACTATGTGGCCATGACAGTTTCCACTATATTTTTTATCCTTACAGAGCATCTGAGGTCACCCATTTATTTTCTTTTATTTTTCCCAGGATATGAAGAATTATATTACAATTGACTTGCAGGAATAGGCTAAGGGATTTGAGTGTGTTCAAAGTTGAAAAAATGTTGTTGTTTTCCCTTTTCAAAATGTAATGTAAAACTTATGTATGTATCTTGTACTTCCAAGGATAATAAACTAATCTTTATTTCGAGACATGATCTCTCCTAATCATGCCAATGTTTTTTAATAACGCACCGACTCTCGGTAACTGGGTTCAGGGCATTATATTTTATATTAGAGGAAGTTTTGTACAAACCTTGGAAACTAGATTTAGAAAAACACTGATTAGTGGACATTACCCTATGATAGACTTTAAGGATTAGTATATAAAAACATTCTATAATTTTTGTAATTTATAGATTTTATGAATTTTACAATCAATACATCATTGTCTAGATACGATCAGCTAGAGTGGGCTCTAGCATAGATGTACCTAGGAGTGAAAACTCCAACAAGGAGTTTCAAGCTTTACCTGGTGTATCTTGGTACACAACAATGGGGCTTGCTTCACTCTTGGTTACGACACTCCCAGGGGATATGATTAGGATAATTTACATTTTCAGTACAAACCATTATGAAGGATTTATGAGTAAATACCTCCTAAAAAACATTTTTTATGATTATGTATTATATGCATAAATTGTTTAATTTATGTTAAGTGTTTTACAAGTTTGGAATTATGTATTGTGATTCATAAACTAGTCTAGTGTATGCCATTAGTCAGAAATGGAACCTAGGGGCAGGAATTGAATCTATATCAATGCACGTAATCCATTTAAATATTTCCCTCCTACTCAAGATAATTATAGTGGAGATAGTGATACAACTGGTGCTGAACAGCTTATAACCATACTAGGACAACTAACTCAGGTTATGAATAATAATATTACCTGTATGTAGCACCCTGATCCACAATACGGAGGATCAATGTTAGACCGCTTCATGAGACAATAAGCACCAACATTCAATGGGTCTACACATCCATTTGTATCTGAACAATGGATAAGTTCTTTAGAGAAAATATTTCATTCTTTGGGGAGTAGTGAAAGGGGAAAAGTTTTCATGGAATTTTATCGCCTCACAAGAGATGCCAATCAATGGTTGTCATTAATTCAAAACCAAAAAGAGGGTGAAGAATTATAAAATACAGAATAAGGGGAGTTTTAATAGGTTTTCTTAAAAAAATAATTTCCTCACGACCATCAATAAGATACGGAAAGTAAATTTCTTAGTTTGAGTCAAAAGGAAGATGAGATTGTCTAAAAGTATGAGGCAAACTTTACAAGGTCAGTAAGGCATGCATCTGATTATATATGTAACCGAAGGAGTAATATTGATCGATTCTTTGATGGGTTAAAAATATTTCTCTGTCGGGAATTATTCACACAATCCTTCTCATCATACGAAGATATTTTTAATGTGCTATCATGACAGAAAAGGAATTCTATAAGTCTTATGACTTTAAAGAAAGGAAAGATAAGAAATGATCTATTGAACACTCTAGAAATGAAAATAAAGGGAAGAAGTTAAAAGTTGAATTTCTATCCTACAGTATGTTTGGGAAGAAACACCCTGGTACTTTCTTGAAAGGGATGAGAGTTTGTCACAAGTGTAGAGAAAAAGGCCACCAAGCTCATGATTGTAAGGGGAGGAAAGAGGATATCAATGTTGAATTATAAATTTGTAGAGAAATGGGTCATTGTGAAAATTAATGTCATAGGCATCAAGGAAACGTACCTCAGAAAAGGTCAAGGGAGCAAGGCCAAGATTATGTGATCACTACTACCGAGGTTGAAGCTCTGAATGACATGGTGGTAGGTACTTTAACTGTTTCTTCAAAATTAGTCAATGCTTTATTTTATTCTCGATCATCTCATTCTTTCATATCTTCCCAGTTTTTTAATAAAATTATATATTTCCAATTTGACATAACAAGGGTGTTGTCAGTTAAAACTCTAAAGGGAAGTATCGTTGTAACAATGTTTTGCCAATAAATTAACATTATTGTATATAAAAGTGCATTATATGCTAAACTTATTGTCATACCCATGATTGAATTTGATATAATCGTCAGTATGGATTGAATTTGAAACCATGATGTGAAAATTTATTATAAGAATAAGGAGGTTAAATTTTTTGAAGATGATAAATAATTCCTTACCTTTTTAGTAGAAATGTCACCATATGATTCTCATCTAGATCCACCCTTTGTAGCTCTACTAAATTCAATTATTGGGGAGGAAGAGAGTGAAATAACTATGAGTGAGTAAAGGAACTTTCTAATAGAGGATGTACCTATTGTGTGAGAATATGTTGATGTGTTTCTAGGGGATTTTCCTAGACATCCTCCAGAATATGAAATTGAGTTTTCCATTGACTTAATTACTTGTTTAATTTCCATATCTCAGACCCCTTAGAGAATGGATACTATGAAATTAGTAGAAATAAAGAAACAACTAGATTAATTTAGTAATAAAGGATGTATTCCCCCAAGTGCTTCTCCATGGGGAGACCTTGTTCTTTTTGTTAAGAAGATAGATGGATCTATGAGGTTGTGCATTGACTATAGGGAGATCAATGCTATAACAATAAATAACAAGTATCCCCTACCTCACATTGATGATTTATTCGATAAACTTCAAGATGCTCAATATTTTTCAAATATTGATCTTTGATCTAGATATTATTAGTTGTGTGTTAAGAAGGAATACATTTCAAAGACATCATTTCATACTAGGTATGGGAATTATGAGTTTATATTAATGCCTTTTGGAATGATTATTTCACTCTCTATTTTCATAGATCTAATGAATATAGTTTTCAAGGAATATCATGATGACTTTGTAGTCGTATTTATGGATGATAACTTCTTATACTCCAAATGCAATGGAGATCATGAAAATCAGTTGTGCACTATTCTAAAGACTCTTAGAAGAAATTAATTTTATAGAATGTTTAGAAGGTGTGAATTCAGGCTTTAGGAGATTTCCTTTCTTGGCCATATTTTCTCTAAGGATAGAATCTTTGTTGGACCTTCTAAGATAAGATCAATAAAATAATGTCCCGCAGTGATTAGTATAACTGAGGTATATAGTTTTATTGGTTTAGTAGGTTATTATCATAATTTCATCAAAATGTTTGCCTAATTAGATAACACATTAACCAAGATCACACATAAAATGGTAAAATTTTATTAGAAAATATAGTGTGAAGAATGTTTTTAAGAAATTAAGAGAATATTATTCAATGCTTCGATCTTGACTCTACCATCAGGGAATTGTAAGAACATGGTTCTTATCCTTGAGGTACGAGTTTATTATTTTCCTTTTCCTTTAGTGTTTTTGATAAAATGAGGGAAATGTGGGAAAATCCCAAATTTATGTGCACATGCTGTGTACTTTTGTACAGACTCCATGTATTGTGGCTGGGTGGGATGAGAATACAGGGCGTGTAGGCATGGGTGTAAAAACTAACTACACACTGTGTAATTTTGTACACACGCCATGTACTTTTGGCTATGTGGGATGAGAATATAGGGCATATAGGCTTTTGGGTGATTAAGGGTGTAAAAACTAACTACACTTCATTTACATAGTAATATACGCTATGTAATTAGTCGACAGATGAATAGTGAGGCATTGGAATGTAGCTTCCATATGAATAGTTAAAAAAGTAGCACATGCCATGTACATGAAAGTGCATGCCATGAAGTTTTGTTTTTACATTAAAAATAGGAAGTAGCCTCCTCATTTTCCAGAGGAGGCAGAGGGATCACCAAGAGTAGCGGGAGATGAGGCTCAGACTTGGAGGGACTCCTGATCGCTCATCGGGACTCTGATTCCTCCACCTTCGATCTCATTTGAACCGTGAGGGTACAATCTTCCCTCTTATTGAATATTTCCTTATAATTCTTTACCTATTTTATTTTATTTAGGTTTTAATGGGTAATAATTTATCTCTTATCTACGTTGTTCCTAGTTTTTTCAGGAGGTGCCTTTCACGTATATCGATTAGAGGAGATCGAGGTAGGTGGTCTTATGTTAAATTCCAACTGTCGAGTTGTTATTGTGTACCATTATGCCACATACCCATTTTTGGGGTGTCATATGGCTGAGAATTTGACTAATGAGATACCTATAATTGCATAGGTAATCTAATAAATAATTATAAACTTCTGTTTGGGATTGTTTCTTTGATCCAGGGCCACCCCGAGGGTGTGTTTCCCTTGTTTAGTCATTTTTCCAGGATACTCGTGTGTACGCAGTGATTATAGTATGTTTTAAGTTTTATTGAGAGGAAATATATATAAATTTCTTACTTATGGAATGTCTGAGGGTAAGGTTCTATTTATTTTGAGGGAACAATTTTGTTTAGCCTGAGGGAAAGGTTCTGTTTAGCCTGTGGGCAAGGTTCTGTTTAGCCGGAGGGTATGGTTCTGTTTACATTGAGGGAACAGTTTTGTTTATCCTGAGAGAAAGGTTCTGTTTAACCTAAGGGAAAGTTTCTATTTAGCCTGAGGGTAAGGAATCTTCATAGCCTGAGGGAAAGGTTCTGTTTAGCCTGAGGGCAAGGTTCTATTTTGCCTGAGGGAAAGGTTATGTTTAGCTTGAGGGAAAGATTTTGTTTAGCCTGAGGGAAATGTTATTTTTAGTGTGAGGGAAAGGTTCTATTTAACCTGAGGAAAAGGTTCTATTTAGCATGAGGGCAAGGTTTTTTTTAGCCTGAGTGAAAAATTTCATAGGCCTGAGGGTAGTGTTTTTTTAGCCTGAGGGAACGGTTTTTTTTAGCCTGAGGGCAACAGTTTTTACGCCTGAGGGAAGTCACATGAGGGTTTTGTTTCTGTTTTCCAGAGGGCAAGGACTTACCTGTCTGAGGACAATGTTTACTTGAATATTCACTATTATGATTTCTTATGTTGTACCTTCCAAGATAAAGCTCAGGCTTGGTATTATTAATATCTTTTACTTGTTAAATATTATGTTGTAGTTTCTGATGTGGCACTATTATATGAGATTATCGGTTGAGCCCATGTCTCAGAAAACTCATAATTTAATTATATGTATTATTAAATAATTATTAAAATGTAAATATAACTGGTAGGGATGGTTACTTTTGAGTACTTCCAGGTTTACTTCATTTTATTACTGCACAATTCTATTGCACATTTTCACTGATAGTTGGGTATGGGCCTTCAGTGGTTGCCAACTGGGATTCATTTATAACACACTTTTAGGGTCATGTCTTGGGCCCAAACATATTATATTGCTATAGGTGTTGATAAGGGAAAGGGTCCCTATACAGGTACATGATTTTTGTAGAGTATTAAGAGAGCATGTGACCGAGATTGGGCTTGTGATGCTATTGTGTTCCTGTTGCATTGATTTGGTTTTGTTTTTATGTACTTTGTACCTTGTTCTATATTGCATCAGATTTCAGTATATCCTATTTTGGATACTTTCTTATAATTTGAGAAATACTGAATCATCATATTTATGACTATTGGTTATCTTTTACTTAAGTTTCGTTGTCCATTTTAGGTCTATATTGTTTATTACTTCCTCTTTGGTATGTTTATATTATTTTCTGCTACGCTAAACTTTGAAAAATGAGGGAATAGTTTCCCCACTATCAGTCCTAGGCCCTCACTTCTAGTCGGCAGCCTCTGGAATTTGGGGAAATGCGCTTGAGGTCATGTGACCAACTGGGTTCGGGGCACCCATTGTGTGGAACCCAGATATGGGACATTACAAAGTGGTATCAGATGATTTCTTTTCTATAGGTTATTTTATTATTCAGTGACAACAAAAATATATATATTGTTAAGGGATTCGTTAATAAATTGTTCCCGGAAGTAGCCACCCCATGTATAGGTAAAGGCTGGATTTCCTCGAATTAAATTGGGATTTTCTGTTTATTATTATTACAATTGATTATATTTCACCATTGGGCGACACACTTCTGGTGTGTTGTTTATATTTTTATATACTTGTGTTCTATTTATTTACAACCTGATGAGATGAGGGTATTCCATCCCATGCATCATTTAGGAATATGTTACAATCACATGTCATTCATAACTTCCATGCCATGTAGGTGAATTAGAAATTTGGTGTTGTTATGACAGATATTGTGCTAGAAAATTCATGTTGTTGTGATGAAGACCTTGATAAATATACATACTGTTGATAGGGTACTGTTTTTATGAGGTTTTGTTTTAATTAATGCCAAACATTGGTTCATGAGGTGTTATGGGCCCTCATTGACTAGAATTAGGAGGATCATTTCCTTTTTTACCAAGATTATAACATGTTTAAGATGACAAGATTTGATTAGTGGGGAGTATGGGCCCTCACGGATCGGAATATGGCACTTTGGTGGTCATTTCATTTTTTTTCTGGGCTCCATATTAGTTTCTAAGGATTACTGTCTAGAAAAACCTAGAATACATGACTTTTAATTTTGACTACACTCCATGTGTTCTTCTATTCGAGAAGAAACTAGTTTTCTTAAGTACACGTCATGTACCTTATGTACACTCCATGTAGTCTGTAACCGTTTCATAGGTCATGGTAGTCAGAGACACGGGATAGGGAATTTTTTGTGGAAAACATTGTGTACTGGTTGTACACACCATGTAGGGTTGACCCTTTGTTCGTTTGTGTGACTAACAACACAGATGGAGAAACCTTCGGTGATACACCCCATGTCAGTTATAGAAATTTCATGTAGTGTAATCTTGGAATCCAACTGTGTAACTAACAACACAGGTCAGTGTTACCTTTCTAGTACACGCCGTGTATCTATGGGACACGGCATGTAGTCTTGACCAGTGAGTGATCATGTGGACATGGCCATGTGGTTGGGGAAATAGGGTAGCATACACACTTTGTGCCGGTGTAACACACCATGTTCCTATGGTTGAGACACTCCCAGACCGGCATCAGAACACAACAATATAAGGGATTAAGGGTACATTCCATGTAGACCTTATACATGCCATGCAGTCTATTTTTGGACAATTCTTGTGGATATTTCTCCTTTTTGTTGGAACTCTAAACTAGATAAAAGAAACACCGACAATAAATTAAAATAAGGTGTGTGTTTGACCTTGTGGAGTCATGTCGCCGAGATGACCACAGGTTGTTCTCCATGAGAGTGGAGTTGATTATTCTCTAGAGATGGTAGGCCATGGGCTACTTATTGATCCTCCAGTAGTTCTAGATGTGGTGCCAACCATTATACTGGATGCAGGTGTGGATGCACAGTTCGGTGAAGGCTTCATGCGGTTCATGCAGACCTTCTAGGGAGCACCTCCAGTTGCCACATCTATGGCAGAGATGACACATATATTCTAGCAGCAACATCTACCTACGTTTTTAGGGGATGCCGGAACATAGGATATAGAGTCATGGATGGGTTCTATGCATACAATATTTGTGCATCTAGATACACCTCCTATGAGTATGGTCATGCTCGCTACTTACATGCCGCGTGATTCCACCAAGAGATGGTGGGATGTTACCATCGAGACTGAGCATCACCAAGACATGGCATGGGAAGATGTTTAGGCAGTCTTCTATAAAATTTTCTTTCCAGAGATGCTAATGAAATATTGAGCTTGAATGTTCATGAATCTACAGTAGGGCCTCATGTCATTGATGCACTATTCTTCCCAATTCACCAAGCTATAGAGTTTTACACCTGTTTCGGTGGGTGATGAGATGTTGAGGGATAGATTCTTTGAGGATTGTCTTTGATATGACATCCGAGCACTGGTTAATGTTTTTTGGTTTCCTACAGAGCATGCCATTATGAACTAGGCATTGATTACTGAGCGGAACCTACAGGAAGCTAGTGGTGCGGACTAGGGAAGTTCGACACTGGTCTTTGGTACAATTTCTACTAGAAAGAGGAAGAGGCAGATGTATTTCTCACATGGTGTAAGTACTAGCTAGAAGAATTATTTAGGTGGCCAGATAATGTGCTACTAGTGTGGTAATGAGGGGAAAAAGATATCTCAGTGTCCAAGTGGCCTAATGGAGTGCCGATATTGTAGCAAGATGTGTCATCTTTAGTGTTTTTGCAGGGAGTTTCCACCAGTGACTTTTAAGGTGGGTTCTGTGCAGAATCTGCATGTAGGAGCAGGGCCAGTAGCTTCATACCAGTTAGGGAATTGGAATACGTCAGGATGTTCAGGCCAAGGTGGTGGTCATGGTCGTGGTATCTAGACACCAGGATCTTAGAGACAACAGGGCAGGTCAGATCAGGGTATCCAGGCTGTGTCACAGGGCCGCGACCCTAGATAGACATATGCAATGCCACAGACCCAATAAGTGTAGGATCCCAGACCTTCGACAGTCAGAGGTACTATTATAGTTCCTTCTATTTTATCTTTGGTACCTTTCGATACTGGTGCTACACATATCTTTATATCTGAGCCTATTGTGGATAGCCTTGGACTTTGTGTTTCTTCTTCTTCTGATATCATGATGTTAAACACTCTGTTGGGAATTAGAATGGAAGTTGTGCTTCAGTGAAAGGATCTCCCACTAGAAGTTGGTGGGTGTCACATTCTATGGGACCATGATGCCTTGGAGATGACAACCTATGATGTCATTCTCAGGATGGACTGGTTGGTACCCTTTCGATCATTTGTGGATTTCTATCTTTGCAGGGTGAGTTTTACATCACTAAAGGGGGGAGGGTTTTTATACAAGGGCGAATGGGATGTCCAAGCGAGCCAAGATGGACCCAAGCATTGTGGGTGAGGTGAAGTGACAACCCATATTTCAAGTTTATATTTGGATGGCCAGGGAACTTGTCAGAAGGATTTCCCTCCAGTGGTTAATCATTTCATTGATGTCTTCCCTGATGACTTTTCAAGTCTACCTCTGAAGCGAGAGTGGACTTCTCTATTGATAATGTTCCAAGAGCGGCACTGGTGTCCATTCCTCCTTATAGAATAGCTACACTAGAATTGCAGGAGCTCAAGAGGCAGTTAGAGGAGTTACAAGCCAAGGGTTTTTCTGACCCAGTATTTCTTCCTCGGGTTAACCTGTCCTTTTCTCTAAGAAGGCAGCTGGTACCCTCAGACTCTACGTGGATGATTGGAAACTGAACATGTTGACAATTAAGAAGTGATATCCCTTACTGTGGATTGATGATCTTTTTTATCAACATCAAGCATCATGAGTGTTATCTAATATTGACTTGAGATCCGGATATCAGTAGTTATACATTAGACCATCAGACATACCGCTTACAGCCTTTCGAAGCAGATATAGTCTCGATGAGTACTTGGTCATTCTGTTCGCACTCACAAAATCACCTGCAGTTCTCAGGGCTCTGATGAATCGTGTGTTCCTCCCATATCTAGATTCTTTTTTTGTAGTCTTTATGGACGATATCTTGGTGTACTCTTACACTCGACATGACCATGCCACCCATCTTGATATCATACTGAGTACACTGAGATAGCATCATTAATATGCTAAGCTCTCAAAGTGCCACTTTTTGATGGACCATATTCACTCCTAGGTCATATTATCTCATAGGTAGGAGTTGCGGTAGACCTAGAGAAAGTGAGAGCAGTAGTTTCCTGGGAGTAGCCTAAGAACATGTTTGAAATATAGAGTTTATTGGGCCTAGATGGGTACTGCAAGAGCCTCATATAGGATTTCTCACGCTTAGCAGTGCCATTGATGGGTTTGACTAAGAATGGTATGATGTTCATTTTGTCCGGAGCTTCTGAGATAGACTTTCAGGAATTGAAGGGAAGGTTGACATCGGCACCAGTCCTGATACTTCCAGAGCAAGGGAAGAGCTATACAGTTTACTGTGATGCATCAGGTATTGGTCTGGGAGCAGTTTTGATGCTGGGTGATCGAGTAGTTGCATACGATTCTTGGGATTTGAGGCCACATGATAGGAATTACCTGACACACGATCTCGAGTTGGTTGTAGTTGTTCATGGGTTACGTTGTTGGAGACCTTATCTCTTGGGAGAAAATGTTGTGGTGTTTATAGACCACAAAAGTTGTAAATACATCTTTACCCAGCATGAATTGAATTGAGACAACAAAGGTGGGTTGAATACCTTAAATCCTTCTACTTTCAGCTTTCCTATACACCTGGTAAGGGTAATGCAGTAGCTTATGCACTGAGTAAGAAGACTCAGATACAGGCAGTGCAGGAGGCCAGTGGTGAGTGAAAGATTATGGATTTGTTCTCTGAGATGCATTTAGAGGTGCACAATAGTCAGGGGTAAACCTATCATTCATCCTTAGCTGTGACTTATACCCTCCTAGATAGAGTGAGGATGAGACAGATATCAGATTCAGAAGGCCTAGTTCTACGGGAGTCGGTGTCAAGTGAGGACCCTCCTCTTAGTTGGACGATAGGAGATGATGAGGTACTGCATGTCCATGGACGAGTGTGGGTTCCATGGGATATACGCGAGGAGTTGATGCAGGAATTTCATGCTTCAGCTTGGGCAGTGCATCCTGAAGCTACCAAAATGCACCGTGACTTGAGACGTTAGTATTGGTGGTCGAGTATGAAAAGGGAGGAAGCTGGTTTTGTTACGAGATGTTCCACCTGTCAGCAGGTGAGGGAAAAGCATCAGATTCTAGCTAGATTGTTACAACAGTCACCCATTCCGGAGTGGAAATGGTATGATGTCGCGATGGACTTCGTGGCTGGGTTGTCGAGGTCACCTCGAGGCAATGATGTCGTATGGGTTGTTGTGGACAGACATACGATGGTAACTCACTTTTTTCCGATCAAGGAGACCTTCAGTGTTGATGAGCTCGGTAAGTTGTATATCCAAGAGGTAGTATGCCTTCATGGGGTCCCTCGTTCTATCTATCCAGACAGGGATGCTCCTTTTACGTCTTGTTTCTGGCAGAGTCTTCATATGGAACTAGTTATACAGGTGTTTCTAAGCACAGCTTACGACCCTCAGACCGATGGCTAGTCAGAGCATACTATAACACCCCAGGTAAATAAAGAATATGACATTTTCATATTTATCCACATTTGTGAATAAAATATTAATATTACTTTAAAGGGGATGCTATGCTCGATGGCGTACCCAACACGCAACAACGAGTTTCTTGGGAATCTTACATTGCACTCTAATAATAAAATAATATTATTTTAAATGGCAGTTAACATGTAGCCGTTGTATTGGAGGGAATGAATAAAAATAACTAAAATATGACTATCTATATTTTTAAATGTTTTTACATTTATCCAACAAACGATAAAGACTTAAAATATGGAAAGAATTCAATTTTAGGCATTTATACCCTAATTTTTCACTAAAGGTTCACTTATCACCTTTTAATGGAGAACCGTCATTAAATATAGTTTTAATCACTCTTTTACATTCTTTTGGACCAAATATAACTCTTCTTTAGAATTGGGACATCAAAATTTACTTTGTGTAAATTTTTGGTTTCTTTCCGATAAAGTTCATTTTTTTAATGAATAGTGTAAAATGTTGTAATTTAATTCAACCCTATTTTTAATCTAATTTATTTATATGATTAGATAATCTTTTGAATTGGTTTTAAAGTGAAATTAGAAAATATTTTTACCATTAAATCCAATAGTGGTCATTGGAATTAATTTCACTTTGAAATCAGACTTAAACTAGTATCAATCTTTTGATACTTATTATTTTATAAAAACAAGCTATTTGTAATGACAGCGGGAATTAATTATTAAATTAATTAATGTGACTTATATGTTTTTAATCTTGTAATATAGACTTCATTTTTGAATTCGGAATATCGAATATAGCTTAGAGTGAATTTTTGGTAATTTTCTGAAAAACTCCAATTTTTGATGAATAGTGAAACCACTAAGTGGTAATCAAGCAAACTGATTTTTCAGTTAAATGAAAGTTTACCACTAATGTGTATTGAATTTTGAAAAACCGACATACATGGTTGTCATTAGTATGTAAAATTTGGTTCAATGGGATGAAAATAATTTTTTGGTGAATAGTAATTTTTTCATTAATCGCGATTAGAGGTAATTAGTGTAATTTAAGGTAAAAATGATATTATAAAAATGTAAAAACACCATGACACTTGTCCTACACCTATTGGGTGAGTCATGGCCGACCAATACAAGCTATGGGTCAACTTGGGGACCCCATGGATCCACTTTAGTTGGAAAATGACAATAATATATTTTTATTTAATGTTAAAATTAAATTGACACAAACATGAGTTGTTTTACTAAAACAATTTTTTAAATGGGGTTATACAAGTCCCAATTTTAACTATAAATATTAATTAGAAATCTAAGAAGATTTCCTACATCATATTATTTTTTTATAATTTTTAGACATTAAATAAATTAAATTATTTATGACATCATGGTGATGTAGCGATGACCTCATTGTTTAATGATTTAAATAAAATGGAAAGATAATGTAATATCTAAGACCTAAACTTGTCCAAAAACTATTGTATGGAAATAGTTCGAAGCCTTATCATCTTAGCTTCAAAATATATCAATGTGGGACCTTAGAAATTCGAAACACTTTTGAAAATAAAAAAATAGTTTCATGATTTTCAAAAGTGCCCCTCCTCTCCTCTTATAAAAGGCCCCCACCTCTACCTCATTTCACACACTCCTCAAGCCTTTGGCTCGGCCATACCCTGCCCATTTACTCTCTCCACATCCCTCTCCTCATCCTAGAGGATTACCTTTGGGCAGAATCCTTTCAAAGGAAGCCTTTAGGCTCAAATCAAAAGGAGTTACACTTTTAAAGGTAATTCATTCTCTCATGTTCATTTGTTTTATTTTGCTTCTCCAACCCCCAAAACTCTTTTTATTTACTTATTTTATAACAAAAACAGTATTTTCAATATACTAGGATGTTTTTATATGATTTATTCGAGCTAAACTCTCACACAACTACATCAAATGGTTAAAGAACATACGGTTTCCGTGGATGGAGAAATTCTGCCTCTCGAAACGATGATTGTTCAATACTCATCTAACACCTTAAAAGGTTTCCATTATGATGTCACTATTTTTATATATGATATATAATAAGTTTATTCTTTAGTTAAGCTTCTTTATTTTTCATTTGTGGCTTACCTTTATGTCTTCCATTATGGGTATACATGATATCTTCATTTTAGGAAGTGCGGACTACCGCCCCCTGAAAGTGATTTGATTCGTTAATACCATATGTGAGATGTGTAAAGGATAAAGTTAATGATATTATATATGTTATTATACTGGAATTATAATATACTCTTATATCATTATGATTCCATTCCAAAAAATACGAAATAGAAATATAAGTAGCGTTCATGCGTACGTACGGCTTACCGTCTCCATAAACGGTGCATTTCATTTCTTACCTCTAAATGTGATGTAATATTATAAATACAGGTATATGATGAATATATATTATATATATGTTATCCAAATCATTAATATCATTCTGGATATAATGAAACTTTGACCAAATTAACAACATGTAAGTGTAAGAAGTCTATTTTTGACTTAAGAACCAAATACCGACAAAATGAACATTATTAACTTAAATGATTACATGATGTTCATAACATGGTATAAAAAGGGATAATGAACTTGAAAATGGTTCTTATGAAAGTATATATTAACTCAAGTTTATTATTCATGAGATTAAAGAATGGTCGGGTCAAGTCTGATACGAGGTAAGGGATCCTACTCCTCTCTTTCTTTATAAGTACACTCTTTTATGTCATTCCTTTTAAAGCTCATATTTCTTGTTATTGGGATGTTCTGTTATATTAATCTTACTGTAATTTTTAGGTTCATGTGATGAGAGACCCTATTCTCTCTCATCAATCCTTTTTGGAAGTTTTGAATGGCGCCGTTAGGCTGCCGGGTTTTCGTAATGTATTTTTCATCTCACTTTTATTCCCGTGAGATTTATGCTACATTTTCCAAAATTTCCTTTGAGTGGTGTATGTACTACCCATTATTTTACTCATTGTGAAATATACTTTCTTTTATGAGTATTTACATCAATGTTGTATTTTCCTTCTTTCACGAGGTGTATGCTTCGAAAGATACCCATGTCAGTAAGGGAACCTTTCACCCTCCTCTTTTTAAAAGACTTCTTTTGTTGGGTCTTTTAATTTACATATTGTTATGTTGGGATATGTTCTAATATATCCTTATTGATGTAAATTTTATGTCCTTGTGATGAGATACCTTTTTTTTATCTCTAATCAACTCATTTTGATGTGACTCCGTTAGGCTGTCAGTGGAACTTCTTAACCCAATTTCGATTTCATTGGGTTCAACATGTAGTTATTGAATGTGTCATCCTTTGAATATGTGTGAATGACCTTTGATTATTTTACAATTAATATCCACTTATATTTGGTGTATTTGTTGGTCACACATAATTATGTAGTTGATTTATCCTTAAACCAAGGATACTGTCTTTGTAAGGGACTTCGTCTCAATCTCCTTTCATTGAGGCATATTTCATTTTATACACAACTTTCTTTTATACGGTGTATAAAACCCTTTGAATTTTACTTTTATACAAAAGTAATCTTTTCCTATGAAGCTCTTTATTAAATGACAAAAATGAATGTTTTTTTAACGTACGTGGTGACAATGTCCTTTTCCGCTGCCGCGAGTATTATTTGGTCTTTGGCTTCCTGAACAAGCCGTAATGTTTTTTTTTTAAATGAAATAAATACCATATACTCTTTTTTGTTTTTTGGTATTGAAAATGGTTTTTATAATGGATTTGTTATGTCAATATATTTGGGTGATATATTGTGATCAAAGTGTGAAAATTTTTTCTTTCCTTTATGTTTGCTTTATGTCTTATGATTTTATATTGGTACTTGGACATTTGACGGGTGGTTGCATGATAAACCATATGACGGGTGGTGCCGTGAATACCAGGACGGGTGGTTACATTATAACCTCCAATGCATTGGGTATGGAAGTCGGCCGTATGGCTATTCCATTAAGTATGTATGGAAATTGGCCGTATGGCTATTCCATTAAGTGATATGTGTGGAGTCGACTGTATGGTTATTCCACTTAAGTATGTTTATGTCCCAAGTTACCTTTATATATGTTATGTGTTCTTTATATGGGTTTTATGGTAATCCTTTGGTTACAAAAGGTAAGTAATGATACTTTATTCAGTGAACAGTTTTTACTACTTCATGAAGGTGAAGGTATTACTTTGGTAGAGTATACATGGTTTACTTGATGTTTGAAAAACTAACAGTTTTCATTCTTTGTGTATCCCTTACTGAGCTTTTTATGCTCATCCCAAGTTTTTGAAATGTTTTTCACAGGTCACGGGGAAAGTACATGATAAGATGATAGAGTCAAGGATGTGTCAAGAAAGAATCCATGTTTTATTTTAAATATGTTTTCGTTGATGGAAAGAATGAATCCTATCTTTTATGTATCCACTTTGTTTAAAGGTGGAATGTAATGGAAGTTTCATGATCTAATTCTCTAAAACTCTAAACCTTAAAAGATCCTCAACGTGTAATCCTTTGAAAACTCCAGATTATATAAGGTTTAAGGCTGGGGCCTTATAGTTGGTATCATAGGTCAGTTTAGATAACTTTATAGGTTAGGGTATTCTTTAAGCATAAGTGGCATTACCATAATGGTTAGGATTTCAGAAAGAGTCTTAGTTTTAGATAAATTGAATGAGTAAGTATATCTTAGTGTTTATCTTCCTCATTAGTACTTTATGGTTTTTTTTATATACTCACACTGACCTTTTTGGTTTTAGTAAATGGCTGGATCTAGCAGGCACCAAAGTAACAGTGGATGTGAAGGAAACTGTGACAGTTTTTTGAGCAAGCAACTGAATGATATGGGAGCTGGAATGAGAAATCTTGTGATTATCCTCAACCAACTATCTGGAGTCATGATTCACCACCTAAACTTTGGTGATTTCTCTAAGGCATCATATATACAAGAAACAAATCCCTATGGAAGTACAGGTTATAATCATAAAGGTAAGTGTGTTCAAAAACCTATGTGTCAAAGATGTGGATAGAAACACCTAGGAAAATGTTTCAAAGGGAGAGAAATATGCTATATATGTGGTAATGAAGGTCATAAAGCAAGAACCTGCCATGGAAAAAGGAAGCATCTAGTTGACTCAAGGAAAGGGAAAGAAGTTCTTTCTGAGGGATCAATTGAATGTTTTAAATGCGGTGTGCATGGTCATTATGCAAACACATGTCCTATGAATAAGTTTCGTGAATGGGGTTACCAAGAGCATACAAATTTTCATTTACCAATACCTAATGTCATTCCGATTGAGGATGAACAAACTGACAATGACCAATCAAAGGTATGTATTATTTCATGACTATTGTTTTCCTATTTTGGAATCTTAGGATATGATTCATGATTTTGTTTGTAGGAAAGAGGTATTTCGGAATAAGTTGTAAAATAATGGTTAATGGATCATGAAGAATGTTGAATGAGTAAGATGTCAACATATAAGGGCTTCAAGAGTTATGGTGAAATTCATAAGAGTATTAAGTCTCTTTTGATGATGGGTTACATTAGAAGACTTTTTATATTATGTGTAACCCTGATGTTTAATACAGGCAAATTGTATTCAAGGAATAGTTATCTTTTCTTTTGTGGAAATAGTTATAAAGAACCATTTGGGTTTATATGATCCTTACTTTTGAGGTAATTATGGCTTACTATATGATTGAAGAGAAAGGCATGAGAAACAATTTGAGGTTAAATTATGTTATGGTTATTTTTGATGATTTTATCCCTTTTCGGGGAATGATTTGAGAATTATATAGTTTTGGAAAAAGGACAACACGCAGACCATGTGACTACCCGTCACGTCGGACAAAGCTGCGGGAATCGAACCCACAACCAAAGTGCGACTGGTATTTAACGCCTACCACTGGACTACGTGAATTCCCTGGTTAGTTTGACTGATTCTTTTTAGTTATATGATTTTATGAATTAAGAGTAAGTTGATTTTGGTTTATTTATTAAAATGATTAACCTATCATGGAGGATATTTGATTAGGTTAATTACTTTTCAATATGATACTTTAGGAGAAACTGATGTTGTTTGGAGATAAATGTTACGATTTAACTTGGAAGACTATGTGACTAAATCCTTCAAATATTTGGGATTCAATCTTAGATGGGTTTACTTTGAATAATTTTATGGACAAATTGTTTATCAAATGATCCTTGTTGAACTTTGGGTTTTGTTTGACAAATTTTGTAGATTAAGAATAGATTTCCTTTTTATAAAGGGTTATCCTTTTCTGGTTATCTGATCTTGTACTAGTTTTTTTGTTTTGGTTTTGGTTAAAGTCTAAAGACATGGGAAATATATAGTTCTTTTTTGTGGATTAGGTGACTCTCTAGAAGTTTATCATAGTACTCTTAATGCGAACAAGTCTTCTTAAATACTCGTCGTTTGGGGAAAATATGAGTTTGTGTAAGGAATCTAATAAAAGTAGAAAGTCAGCAGGATGAGTGATTATGTTTCCTTATGAATAAATTCCTCAGTAAAAAGTAACTTAAAACAAAAATGTTGTCTATTAACTTTTCCTACTGGGGAATCGAATACCGTTTAACCCATCACAAGTTTTTTATTTTCTCATGGTTAACTTTCTCCTAAACATGTTTTCTATCACTCTCCATCAGAACATGACCCTTTGTTTTTTCCTTCATGTCCATATTTTCATACTTGGAATCCTAGTATGGGTTAACTCGGGTGACATTTGTACTTCTCTCCCATTCTTTTAAAGTGATTTTTTTACCGACTCTTGTTCCGATGTGGGACTTTCAAGGATGTTTCTAAGCCCAATTTTAAAATTGCGAGGACGCAATTTCCAAAAGGGTGGAAGGGTGTAACACCCCAGGTAAATAAATATTATGACATTTTCATATTTATCCATATTTTTGAAAAAAATATTAATATGACTTTAAAGGGGACACTATGCTCGATGGTGTACCCAACACGCAACAAAGAGTTTCTTGGAAATCTTACGTTGCACTCTAATAATAAAATAATATTATTTTAAATGGCAGTTAACATGTAGCTGTTGTATTGGAGGGAATGGATTGAAATAACTAAAATATGATTATATATATTTTTAAATGTTTTTACATTTATCCAATAAATGATAAAGGATTAAAATACAAAAAGAATTCAATTTTAGGCATTTATACCCTAATTTTTCACTAAAGGTTCACTTATCACCTTTTGATGGAGAACCGTCATTAAATATAGTTTTGATCACTCTTTTAAATTCTTTTGGACCAAATATAACTCTTCTTTAGAATCAGGATATCAAAATTTACTTTGTGTAAATGTTTAGTATCTTTCCGATAAAGTTCATTTTTTTTAATGAATCGTGTAAAATGTTGTAATTTAATTCAAAACCTCTTTTTAATCTAATTTATTTATATGATTAGATAATCTTTTGAATTGGTTTTAAAGTGAAATTAGAAAACATTTTTACAATTAAATCCAATAGTGGTCATTGGAATTAATTTCACTTTGAAATCAGACTTAAACTAGTATCAATCTTTTGATACGTATTGTTTTATAAAAACAAGCTATTTGTCATGACAGCGGGAATTAATTATTAAATTAATTAATGTGACTTATATGTTTTGAATTTTTTAATATAGACTTCATTTTTGAATTCGTAATATCGAATATATCGTAGAGTGGTTTTTTGATAATTTTCTGAAAAACTCCAATTTTTGATGAATAGTGAAACCACTAAGTGGTAATCAAGCAAACTGATTTTTCAGTTAAATTAAAGTTTACCACTAATGTGTATTGAATTTTTAAAATCCGACATACATGGTTGTCATTAGTATGTAAAATATGGTTCAATGGGATGAAAATAATTTTTTGGTGAATAGTAAATTTTTTTCATTAATCGCGATTAGAGGTAATTAGTGTAATTTAAGGTAAAAATGATATTATAAAAATGTGAAAACACCATGAAAATTGTCCTACACCTATTGGGTGAGTCATTGACGACCAAGACAAGCCCTGGGTCAACTTGGGGACCCCATGGAGCCACTTTAGTTGGAAAATGACAATAATATATTTTTATTTAATGCTAAAATTAAAATGACACAAACATGAGTTGTTTTACTAAAAAAATTTTTTAAATGGGGTTATACAAGTACAAATTTTGACTATAAATATTCATTATAAAGATAAAAATACTTCCAACATCATATTATTTTTTTATAATTTTTAGACAATAAATAAATTAAATTACTTATGACATCATGATGATGCAGCGATGACCTCATTATTTAACGATTTAAATAAAGTGGAAAGATAATGTAATATCTAAGACCTACACTTGTCCAAAAACTATTGGATGGAAATATTTATAAGCCTTATCATCTTATCTTCAAAATATATCAATGTGGGACCTTATCAATTCGAAACACTTTTGAAAATAAAATAATAGTTTCATGATTTCCAAAAGTGCCCCTCCTCTCCTCTTATAAAAGGCCCCCACCTCTACTTCATTTCACACACTCCTCAAGCCTTTGACTCGGCCATACCCTGACCATTTACACTCTCCACATCCCTCTCCTCATCCTAGAGGGTTCCCTTTGGGCATAATCCTTTCAAAGGAATCCTTTAGGCTCAAATCAAAAGGAGTTACACTTTTAAAGGAAATTCATTCTCTCATGTTCATTTGTTTTATTTTGCTTCTCCAACCCCCAAAACTCTTTTTATTTACTTCTTTTGAAAAAAAAAATATTTTCAATATACTAGAATGTTTTTATATGATTTATTCGAGCTAAACTCTCACACAACTACATCAAATGGTTAAAGAACATACGGTTTCTGTGGATGGGGAAATTCTGCCTCTCGAAACGATGATTGTTCAATACTCATCTAACACCTTCAAAGGTGGCCATTATGATGTCACTATTTTTATATATGATATATAATATGTTTATTATTTACTTAATCTTCTGTATGTTTCATTTCTGGATTACCTTTATGGCTTCCATTATGGGTATATGCGATATCTTCATTTTAGGAAGTGCGGACTACCGCCCCCTGAAAGTTATTTGATTCGTTAATACCATATGTGAGATGTGTAAAGGATAAAGTTAATGATATTATATATGTTATTATACTGGAATTATAATATACTCTTATATTGTTATGATTCCATTCCAGAAAATACGAAATAGAAATGGAAGTAGCATTCATGCGTACGTACGGCTTACCGTCTCCATAAACGGTGCATTTCATTTCTTACCTCTAAATGTGATGTAATATTATAAATACAGGTATATGCTGAATATATATGATATATATGTTATCCAAATCATTAATATCATTCTGGATATAATGAACCATTGACCAAATTAACAACATGTAAGTGTAAGAAGTCTATTTTTGACTTAAGAACCAAATACCGACAAAATGAACATTATTAACTTAAATGATTACATGATGTTCATAACATGGTATAAAAATGGATAATGAACTTGAAAAGGTTTCTTAATCAAGTATATATTAACTCAAGTTTATTATTCAGGAGATTAAATAACGGTCGGGTCAAGTCGGATACGAGGTAAGGGATCCTACTCCTCTCTTTCTTTATAAGTACACTCTTTAATGTTATTCCTTTTAAAGATCATATTTCTTGTTATTGGGATGTTCTTTTATATTAATCTTACTATAATTTTTAGGTTCATGTGATGAGAGACCCTATTCTCTCTCATCAATCCATTTTGGAAGTTCTGAGTGGCGCCGTTAGGCTGCCGAGTTTTCGTAAGGGATTTTTCATCTCACTTTTATTCCCGTGAGATTTATACTACATTTTCCACAATTTCCTTTGAGTGGTGTATGTACTGCCCATTATTTTACTCATTGTGTAACATAATTTATTTTATGAGTATTTACATCAATGTTGTATTGTCCTTCTTACACGAAGTGTATGCTTCGAAAGATAGCGCTGTCGGTAAGGGAACCTTTCACCCTCCTCTTTTTAAAAGACTTCTTTTGTTGGGTCTTTTAATTAAATATTGTTATGTTGGGATATATTCTAATATATCCTTATTGATGTAAATTTTATGTCCATGTGATGAGATACCTTTTTTTATCTCTCATCAACTCATTTTGATGTGACGCCGTTAGGCTGTCAAGGGAACTTCTTAACCCAATTTTGATTTCTTTGGGTTCAACATGTAGTTATTGAATGTGTCATCCTTTGAATATGTGTGAATGAACTTTGATTATTTTACACATAATATCCACTTATATTTGGTGTATTTTTTGGTCACACATAATTATGTAATTGATTTATCTTTAAACCAAGGATACTGTCTTTGTAAGGGACTTCGTCTCAATCTCCTTCCATTGAGGAATATTTCATTTTATAAACAACTTTCTTTTATACGGTGTATAAAACCCTTTGAATTTTACTTTTATACAAAAGGAATCTTTTTCTACGAAGCGCTTTACTAAACGACAAAAAGGAATGTTTTTTTTAACGTACACGGTGACAATGACCTTTTCCGCTGCCGCGAGTAATATTTGGTCTTTGGCTACCTGAACAAGCCGTAATGTTTTTTTTAAAATGAAATAAATACCATATACTCTTTTATGTATTTTGGTATTGAAAATGGTTTTTATAATGGATTTGTTATGTCAATATATTTGAGTGATATATTGTGATCAAAGTGTGACAATGTTTTCTTTCCTTTATGTTTGCTTTATGTCTTATGATTTTATAATGGTACTTGGACATTTGATGGGTGGTTACATGATAAACCATATAATGGGTGGTGCCGTGAATACCAGGACGGGTGGTTACGTTATAACCTCCAATGCATTGGGTATGGAAGTCGGCCGTATGGCTATTCCATTAAGTATGTATGGAAATTGGTCGTATGGATATTCCATTAAGTGATATGTGTGGAGTTGACTGTATGGTTATTCCACTTAAGTATGTTTATATCCCAAGTTACCTTTATATATGTTATGTGTTCTTTATATGGGTTTTATGGTAATCCATTAGTTACAAAAGGTAAGTAATGATACTTTATTCAGTGAAGTGTTTTTACTACTTTATGAAGGTGAAGGTATTACTTTGGTAGAGTATACATGGTTTACTTGATGTTTGAAAAACTAACAGTTTTCATTCTTTGTGTATCCCTTACTGAGCTTTTTATGCTCATCCCATGTTTTTGAAATGTTTTTCACAGGTCACGGGGAAGGTACATGATAAGATGATAGAGTCAAGGATGTGTCAAGAAAGAATCCAAGTTTTATTTTAAATATGTTTCCATTGATGGGAAGAATGAATCCTGTCTTTTATGTAACCACTTTGTTTAAAGGTGGAATGTAATGCAAGTTTCATGATCTAATTCTCTAAAACTCTAAACCTGAAAAGATCCTCAACATGTAATCTTGTGATAACTCAAGATTATGTAAGGTTTAAGGCTGGGGCCTTATACAAACAATACAGGTGTTAGAGTACATGTTTTTTGCATTCGTCTTGGACTTCGGGAGCTCTTGGGAGAAGCACATACCCCAGGTCAAGTTTTCCTACAATAATTGTTTTTTGGAAACTATTGAGAAGGCGCCTTATGAGGCTTTATGAAAATAACCCTTGTGCTAGTTGGAGGCTTGTGACGTAGATTTACTTGGACAACGTCTGGTGCAGGAGACTTCAGAGAAGGTCCAGTTGATCTGAAAGTGGATGGCTACTACATAGTCTCGTCAAAAATCTTATGCTGGTAGCCGCAGATGACCCTTAGAGTGCGTTGTCAGGAATCATGTTTTCTTGCCTGTTTCACCGAGGGTGGGACATCGGATTATTAACAGATAGTGTAAACATTCCCTGAGGTATGTAGGGTCGTTTGATATTTTGGAGAGAGTCAGGCCGGTTACCTATTTGTTGCAATTACCACAAATGTATTGGGCCATGCACGATGTCTTCCACATATCTCAGTTGAGCTATTATCACTCGGACTCGTCTCATGTTTTTCAGGCTTAGGAGGGTGAATATTAGGTTTATGCATCCTTTAAGGAGCATCCGATTTGTATTGTTGATAGGATCACGAAGGTTCTCTGAGTTCAGTTAGTTCCTCTCGTACCGGTGTTATGGCAGCATGGCCGAGTGTAGGATGAAACCTGCGAGTGGGAGACTAATGTATGTGCTCAGTGGATGGAATTGTTCCCAACTTTATCTTCACCATCCTTGTAAGGGAAATTCGGGGATGAATTTCTTTTAGGGGGAAGTTTGTAAGAACCTGGTTCTTATTATTGAGGTATGTGTTTCTTCTTTTCCTTTTTCCTTAGTGTTTTTAAGAAAATGAGAGAAATGTGGGAAAAATCCCAAATATATGGGTACACTGCATGTAATTTTGTACACACACCATGTACTGAGGCTGTGTGGGATGAGAATACAGGGCATGTACGCTTGGGTGTAAAAACTAACTACACACTATGTACTTTTGTACACACGCTGTGTACTTTTTGTTGTGTGGGATGAGAATATAAGGCATGTAGGCTTGTCGGTGATTAAGTGTGTAAAAACTAACTGCAATCCATGTACTTAGTAATACACATTGTTTAATCAGTCGGCAGATGAACAGTGAGGCGGTGGAAAGTAGCCTCCAGAGGAGAAGTTAAAATAATATAATACACCGTGTACTTGAGAGTACATGTCGTGTAGTTAGGTTTTTTTGTTAAAAATAGGAAATAGACTCCTCATTCGGTAGAGGAGGCAGAGGGATCACCAAGAGCCGTAGGAGTGGAGGCCAAGACTTGGATGAGCTCTCGATCACTCGTCGGGACTCCAATTCCTCCGTCGTCGATCTCCTTTGAACCAAGCGAGTAAGGTCTTCCCTCTTATTGAATCTATCCTTCCAATTTTTTCCCTATGGGAAGTTATTTAGGTTTGAAAAGGTAATATTTTATCTCAAATCTACATCATTATTGGTTGTTTTGGGAGGCTCTTTTCACATATATCGATCAGAGGAGATCAAGGTAGGTGGTATTGGGTTTAATTCCAACTGTCGAGTTGTTTTTTTGTACTGTTGTGCCCCGCGCCCATGTTCAGTGTGTCGTATGGATGATACATTGACTATTGAGATACCTATGATTGCATAGGTAATCTAATAGATTAGTATAAACTGTTTTTTGGGATCATTGCTTTGATCCAGGGCCACCCCGAGGGTGCATTTCCCTTGTTTAGTCGTTTGGCCCGGATACCCATGGGTATGCCATGATTATAGCATGTTTTGAGTTTTCTTGAGAGGAAACATATATAAATTGATTTCTTATAGAATACCTGAGGGAAATGTTTTGTTTAGCTTAAGGGAATGCTTCTGTTTAGCCTGAGGGCATGGTTCTATTTACCCTGAGGGAAATGTTCTATTTAGCCTAAGGGAAAGCATTCGGTCAAGCCCAAGGGATATGTTTTGTTTAACCTAAGGGAAAGGTTCTTTTTAGCCAGAGCGCAAGGTTCTGTTTAGCCTGAGGGAAAGTTTCTATTTAGCTTGAGGGAAAGGTTCTGTTTAGCATGAGGGAAAGGTTCTGTTTAGCCTGAGGGAAATGTTTTGGTTAGCGAGAGGGAAATGTTTCTTATGCCTGAGGAGAGTGTTTGTTTAGACTGAGGGGAAGGTTTTGTTTATCCTAAGGGAAACGGTTCTTATGCCTAAGGGAAATATTTTTCATGCCTAAGGGTAGTCACCTGAGAGTATCATTTCTGTTTTCATGATGGAAAGGACTTACATGTATGAGGACAATGTTTACTTGAATATTCCCTATGATGATTTATTATGTTGTACCTACCAAGATAAAGCATAGGCTTAGTATTATTAATATCTTTTACATGTTAGATAGCCTGTTGTATTTTCTGTAGTGGCTCTGGTATATGAGATTGTCAATCAAGGACGATTCCCAAAAAACTTATAATTTAATTATATGAATTGATAAATAATTATTAAAATTTCAATGCAACTAGCAGGGATGGTTACTTTTGAGTACTTCCTAGTTTACTACATTTTGTTATTTCACACTATTGTTGCACATTTTCACAAACAATTAGGAATAGGCCTTCAGTGGTTGCCTACTGGGATTCATTTCCCACACCTTGTTTGGGTCATGTATTGGGCCCAAACATATTACATTGCTATAGGTGTTGATAAGGGAAATGTTCCAGACATAGGTACATGATTTTTGCAGAGGAGTAGGAGAGCATGAGACCGAGCTTAGTCTTGCAATGATGCTGCATTCCTGTTACATTACTTTGGTTTTGTTTTGCTGTACTTTGTACATTGTGCTATATTTTATCAGATTGTAGTGTGTCCTATTCTGGCCACTTTCTTAGAATTAGAGACATACTGCATCATCGTATTTATGATTGTTGGTTATCTTTTACATCAGTTTGGTTTTCCATTTCAGGTCTATATTGTTTACTGCTTCTGTTTTTTTATATTTATATTTTATTCCGTTGCAATACAATTTGACAAATGTGGGAATAGTTTTCCCTCTATCAATCCTAGGCCCTCGCTGCTAGTAGGCAGCCTCTGGTGTTTAGGTAAATGCAATTGAGGTCATGTGACCAATCGGGTTCGGGGCACTCGTTATTTGGCACCCAGATCCAGGATGTTACATGAATGATGTGTTTTTTATTTATAGTGATGCATCAAAGAAAGGAATTTTTTGGTTTCTTGTGCAGAATGATAGAGTTATTTCCTATGCATCATGGCAACTCAAAATTCATGAACAATACTACCCTACTCATGATCTTAAATTAGTAGTTGTAATCGTTTCTTTGAAGATATGGATACACTATCTATATGGTAAAAAATGTGATATATATACTGATCACAAGAGTTTGAAGTATATTTTCTCATAGGAATAACTCAACATGAGGCAAAGATGATGGATTTAACTACTCAAAGATTATAATTTCACTATACACTACCTCCCAGGGATGGAAAATAAGGTGGAAGATGCTTTGAACATAAATGACAATGGAGTTTTAAACAAGATAAGAGTTAAAAGGGATCCTATATTCATGGATCTAGTAAAGATAGATATGGGAATAATCATAGAAGTTGAAACATCAATACTTTTTCAAATGGTTCCCAAACCATCTTTACTAGATAGGATAAAAGGTTCTCAGAATGATGATGAGGAGTTTCAAAAGAAGATTAAAGTTGTAAATGATGAGAGACTGATCGACTTTGTATATGAAGATGAAATTTTGAAATTTGGGAAGAGACTTTGTGTTCCCAATATAACTGATCTAAAAAGGGAATTTTTGGATGTTTCTGATAGCACCAATTTCTCTTTACACCCTGGTAGCACTATGATGTATAGATATTTGATGGAACATTTTTTGTTGGGAAACATGAAGAGGGATATTTCTAATTATGTGTTGAGATGTATGGTTTTTCAATTTTTGAAGGCTTGAACACAACATCCTAGAGGAGTCCTGAAACCACTTCCCATACCCGAGTGGATATGGGATGACATTATGATGGACTTTATCAGGGGGTTATCGAAGACTCCTATAAGGTATAATATAATATGGGTCATTGTCGATCGTCTTACCGAGTCATCACATTTTATTTATATAAGAGAATATTTATCACTTGAACGTTTAGAAAGACTATATATTGATAATGTTTTAAGACTTCATAGTGTACCCCTATCGATTGTTTCTGATCATGGCCCCTGTTTCACATCAAGATTCTGAAAAAATTCATTAGAAATCCCTAGATATTGATATTTTTTTGAGCACTACCTTCCACCCTCAAAATGATAGACAATCAAAATGGACTATTTAAACCATGGAATACATGTTGCGATCTTAATAACATGAAATTCAAGTTAAGTGGGATCAGTATTTACCTTTGGTAGAATTTTTTTATAACAATAGATTTCATTCATGTATTCATATGGAACTATATGAAGAATTATATGGAAAGAGGTGTTGCACACCATCTTGTTGGGATGATGTCGGTGAAAGAAAACTTGTAGGCCCAAAACTTGTTGAGGAAACAATGGAATGGTGAAGATTATCTAAACCCACATCAAAGAAGATAAAAGTAGGAAAAAGAGCTATGTTGATGACTGAAGTAAGGATTGGTAATTTCAATTAGTAGATCATGTTTTTTAATTGTATCTCCATTGAAGGGAGTTATAAGATTTGGTATGAAAGGTAAATTGAGTCTCAGATACATCTGACCTTTCGAAATTCTTGAATGAATTGGAGTTGTAGCTTACCATTTTGAAATACCACCAAGTATCTCCAAAGATCATGATGTGTTCCATGTATCACTGTTCAAAAAATACATGTCTGACCTAATGCATGTACTCACCTATGAAGAAATAGAACTGAAACATGATCTATCTTATTGTGGAAAGCCTATCAGAATTATTGAAACTATACAAAAACTTTTGAGAAAATAGATGACTCATCTAGTAAATGTTCTTTGGATAAACTATAAAATGGAAGAGGCAATGTGGGAACCTGAGAAACTTATGATGAAGAACCACCTGAATCTTTTTATGTGATAATATTATAGAAATTATGAGGAAAACATTATTTGATGGACGGTAGAATGTAATGTCTCAAGCTTCCATGGTATGTTTCTCTTTGAATAATATAATATCTTTCGTTGTACGTAACTTTGAGTTCTAGCACACCACGACCAATAAAACTAGTAGTTTAAAAAGTAGTTATGAATAGTAATACCCACTGTTTGAAATTTTATAAATTTTATTTTTGAAAATGGACTTCATTTTTTGATTTTTAATATAAAAAATATCTTAGGGTGAATTTTTGGTATTTTTATAAAAGCTTTCAATTTTTGATGAATAGCGAAAAACACGATGTTATTGTTTAAAACCACATTTTAATAAAAATAATTTTATATTTTATTTAAATCATTTTAAATCAAAATAGATACATAATGCATATATATGTTCAATGTAATTAATTGAATTAATTTTATAATAAGAATAGATGTATAAAAGTTTATTGATCTTTTTAACGTCTTTTACCCACCTTTTAGGCTTGTTAGCAAATTTGGATAAAACATAATTTTACTACTTGTGTTAATTGAACTTCAAAAATCTGAGATACAATGTTTACACTAGTAAGTAAAATTTTGTTCAATATGATAAATTTTTCATGGTGAATAGTAACTTTTGGATTTTATTTACCATGGTTAAAAGTAAATAAGGTAATTAAAGGTAAAAATGATATTATAATTACCCTAAAACATGTCCTAATTCTATTGGATAATTTTATTTCGACCAAAATAAAACTTAGGAATAAAATATGATCCTTTTGGTCAACTTGGATTAGATTAGGACATTTATTATTATTTTATTTAAAGTATAGTTAAAAGTGTTAAATTCAAATTTTCCTAACTAAAATATTTTTAATATAGGGTTATACATAAGATAAATTCTACTATAAATATTAATTAGAAATATAAAAATACTTCATAAATTATGGTATTTTATTTATAATTTTAAGACATTAAATAATTAAATTTATTTATGACACAATGATGATGTAGTAATTAACTTATTAATGAAAGATTAAAATAATTGATATCATAAATATAAAAATAAATGTAAATTGAGGCTTTTGATGAATTAAAATAATTTTATATGTTACTATGACATGTTTTTATTCATTTAATTTATTTTTTTCTAAGTAATCATGTTTTTTTTACTTTCAAAAAAAACCAAATACAAAATAGTTTCAAAATTGACAAAAATGCATTTTTAAAACAAATACTATATTATTAATTGATATAATATTCCTTAAAATCTTACATTAGGCGAAAGGAATTATATAAGGTTAGATTTATCAATAATTAACCACTTAGGGTTCTCATGGATTTTTATTTTTTGTTTATTAACCATTTATTATAATAATACAAGATTACATGGTTGAAGGTAAACTATTTAACTAAGTGTTATGTCTAAAAGATAAGGTTAATATGGTGACCTAAACATGTCTAAAACGAACTGGTTGAGTGTTGTTCAACCTATAACCACGTTATCCTCGAAATAAATCCTTTTGGTACCATTAGAAGCAAAAAATTATTTTATAATAAAATAATATTTCAGGCTTTTCCTAAAGTAACCCTCACTTCTATTATAAAAGGGTACTTCCCCTTCTCTTAATTTCACATATCCAAAGCCAATGGGATCATCCAACCCCTACTCCAATATCCTCCCAACTGACCTCACTTCAACCTATATTCCTTACTTTGATCAGAATCCAACCTATGGAGCCATTTTTATCAAATAAAAAGGAAGCACCTGAAAAAGAGGTAATAATTTTATCACCTCTTTTAAAGTTCTTCTCTTCTTCCACTTCTTTTTTATTTTGTTGTTTCCATTCCATTATAATAATTAAAGTAACTTATATATACTTTGATGTTATTATAAATATGGTACAACCATATTCATTATTTTATCCATCCTATGAATGAAAAAGTCACCATACCTGTGTACGTATGGCTTACCAACTCCACGCCGTGGTGTATTTTGTTATTCAACACTTCATTATTTGGATGAGTATAATTTTTGTAAATAATAAATATAATATGTTAATTATTCTTTACATATGATATAAAATCGAATTTCATACGATTTCACCATAAATAGAATGATATGGTTGCTCGTGTGTATGTATTGATTACCATCTCCAGGATCGTGATAAGATTCAGTCCCCATCTTAACCATTCAAGAATAAATTTTATTTTATAATTAAAAAATAAGTATTAAAAACTTAAAATTATTCTGGATATGAATCAAATACATCCAATCCATAACAAACATGGCTTATAATACAATACATATAAAGGAAAATGAATCAGTTAACACTTGAAACAATAATACATCTAAAATATTATTAACAAAGAAATATTAGAAGATCATATGTGATATCATATTTATGTATGTGGTTATTGTATAATTTAATAACAATTATCTTAACATACCCTCAACCAAGGAAAAGTACAAGGTAAGGGTTAATTTTATAATATCTTTATTTTTTGAGGTTATTTATACGTAAATATCTACTAGGACCTCTTTATCACCCAAATCTGTGTTTCATAAAAATGTATACCAAAAAATTTTTAATATTTACTGGACTCTATGTTAATGTAATTTATACCCTCATTTTAGTTTTTATAAAATGGTTTGAAACGAATCTTTCCTTCCCTTTTCCAAATAGGGTACTTTATGACCTTTTTGAAAATGAATGTTTTTTAACTTATAAGGCATGTGTGGCTATTTTTCGCTGTTATAACACCTTAGAAGCTTCCCTTACAAGCTTATAAGAATTTTTTAAAAATAAATGTTTTCTTTTATAAATACGTGAATTTTAAATTATTTCAAAATATAAAGACATATTTCTCTCAATTAGTTTTTATTTCATTTATTTCAACATCCCTTGATATATTTTACACTTGATTGAAGTTGATTTATTATGATAAAATCACACATCTTGTATTGAAGGTTTTGTGATATGTTTGAATGTGGATGTGTTATTTTTATACCATTCATGGTTTATGGTTAATGTATTAACATTTCACATGCTATTATTAATACAAATGTTTTTCTTATGAGGAATGCATTGGACTTAGTAAGTGACGGGTGGAGCCTGCTATATCTCCTCGATGCATCGGTAGGTCACATGAAGAAAACTAGTATATTGGCACAATTCCTTGACAAAATATTTATTTTTAGTCTTCAAATGAGGACTTGACTATCTGGTAATGATGTATGAGATTATTCATTTCTTCATTATGAAATTATCTATTGATATTGCATGTGATTATTAGACAAGTAGAATATCCATGTGAATAAGTAAATGGAATTATATGACTTATCTTTTCCATATTATGCTGAAGTTTAATATTAAAAGTCTTGTGTTTTAGTCTTATACATTCCCATAAATTTTTATGCTTATTTATGATAGTTTACTCTATATTTGTTAATCTTATTGAGCATCTGAGCTCACCCCTTTATTATGTTTTATTTTTCTTAGGATGTGAAGTAGTATATTATGATTGACCTACAAGAATAGGCTAAGGGATATAAGTGTGTTCAAAAGGGACACAATGTTTTGGTTTTACCGTTTCATATTGTAATATAAAACTTATTTATGTATCTAGTACTTCCAAGGCTACTAAACTAATCAGTCTTTCGAGACATGAAATTTTTTGATCATGCCAATGTTTTTTAATAATGCACTGACTCTGGGTAACTAGGGTCGAGGAATTACATATGTTTTATTCAAACACCAAAGAAAGTAACCTTAAACATGTTAAAAGTTAAATTAGATATATTAAGGGTACTATTTGTAGTGGACATTTCTATTCTAATCAAAACTATTTTAATTTACTCTCTTACTCTAATTATGACATTGGAGATTGTAGACTTGAATGAAAAATCACTACAGGTATGTGTCACTTTTTAGAAAAAAGTTTAATTTCATGGAGCTCTAAGAAATAAATTTCAGTTGCACTATCAATATTTGAGGCTGAATATACTGTTGTAACTAGTTCTTATTCATAGAGTATTTGGATAAAACAATATTTGTATAGATTCAGTATCAGTTTTGACAAAATATCTATTTACTATGTCAAATCAACTGTGATTTCAATTTCTAAAAACCCTCTTCATCCTTATATAACAAAACACATAAATATAATATTTCACTTCTTATGGGATCATATAAATAAAGGTGATATATCACTACTACAAAACACACCATTAAAAGTACCAGTAATTATCATTACTATAACAAAATTCTAATAAATGGCATATTTATCAGTGCTAAATAAATCACTAGTAAATTTAACCTTTTACCAGCATGTCCTTTTTAGCACTGATAGAAGAAAACCATTATTAGAACTTTATTTTTATAACTGATAAAGGTATTCATTATCAGTGCATTATTTTTAGCACTAATAAAGGGTATCCTTTATCAGTGCATTATTTTTAGTGCCAATACAACGTATCTTTTATCAGTGCTTTAATTTTAGCACTGATAAATGGTATCCTTTATTAGCAATTTTTTTAGCGATGATTGATATTTATAAAAATAAAATGAAATAATTAAATAAAAAAAATAAAAAATGTGTTTATTAAAAATATATTAAAATTTTTATTAATTAAATAATTATTGATTAAAATTAAGAGATTTATTATACATTATTAATTATGAAAATTTTTATTAATTAGATAATTGTGAAAATTAAAGTTATAAAATTGGATATATTTCATATATAGATATATATGAATGTATATAAATATGATTTATATATTACAAAATATTTATATGCTTTACATTAAAGAGACAGATGTTTATTGAATAATGGATTACAATTAAAAATTAATATTAAATAAAAATATTGACTATAATTGCATATTACTTAACATATAATTAAATGTCGTTTGATTTTTCAGTTTAATATAGATCAAATGTCTATTCTATAGATTTCTCATATTCTTAATTAATGCATTTTTATATAAAATGCACAGACACCAAGCTTATCCCTTTTTGTAATATTCTTAATGTGTACTTATTCTTAATTTATTCAATTGTACTCAATTTTAACAATGATGCTTGTACTTAAAACGAGACATTTATTAATAATTTTAAAAAATCATTTTAAAAAAATATTTAAAAATATATATTTATAAATGTAAAAATACTATATTTATACAAATCTATTTTAATAATTATATATAAATAAATATTTTGTTAAAATTATTAATATAATTATAAATAAATAATTATATATATTTAAATAATTATTAAATTTAAAGTAAATGTACTTAATTAATGAATTTATTTACTATATTAATATATATATATATATTAAATATATTTTTATAAATAAATAAATAAATATAATGATATAAATAATTTTCATTAAAATATATATATAATTAAGAATAAATAATTAAAAAATTATAATAAATAAATTTAAAAATAAAATATTTAATATATTTATATTTATATATATTTATTATGTATTTATAAATTTTTATAAATTTTTATTATTATTTATAATTATAAATTTTTTAAGAACACTTCATTATGAAGAACCGATAAAAGAATCTTTATCTATGCGAAAAAGGCACTAATAATGATGGGGATTTATTAGCGCTAAACGAAGCGTTGATAAAATGAAAAATTTTCATCACTCCAGTTTTAGTGCTGATAAATACTGGTTTTATCAGTGGTTTTTAGTGCTAATAAAGATAGATATTTATCAGTGCTAAAAAGTAGTGATAAATATTTTCTTATCAACTCTTATGTTATAAGTGCTAAAAAAGTGTCCCGATCTATTTTAAAATCCCTAATCATTTGCGAACACATCATGATATTAAGATATTTCTGTGGAATCCACCTACTGATGGCACTCCTCATCGGTGAATATAATCTAAAATCACACCACTTGACTATTTTCGGTGCTCCAGTTTCACGAACATCTCATCTGACATCTGGTTTTCTATTTCAGTTTTGATGTGGGAGGGTTTTCACATCACTTTCTGGTAATTTATCCACCCATGGTAGGTGGTTCTATGCCATAATAATTTTAGATAATTTAATTTTTCCGCTTGGTAAATTTTCACATGCTCTATTGTTTATTTTAGCATGTTTTTGAAATCCTTTGACATGCATTTATGTTGAAATTTTTTTTAAAGAGAAATTTTTGTGATTCTATATTTCCCTTGTTGAGAAAACAATTAGTGGAAGTGTTCAATTAATTGTTTGAGTTGTGGGAAATGTTTTTTTATGGATTCTTAAGGTGCGCGTGTGTGGAAATAGAATTTTTGATAGGAAATGGATCATTTTGGGCATGTTAGTCTTGTTGTGTGCTTTTGATTATGAGTTTTGAAGTTTTTAAAAATGAAGCGTTTATTTTATAAATGATATTTGAGATGTGGAATTAGATTATTAAATGGTATGAGTGATTAAAAATGTGTTTTCAGAAGTTTTGGCATTCTTTGGGTTGGGATTGGGATTTGTAACCGAAAACGGGATATGTTTTGTATGTTTGTTGTAGTGTGGTGTTTAGTAGAAGTATTTTATGGGTTATATGAAATGTGAGAACCGTTTTTCAAAAAGGAACATAAATGTTGAAAGATTTGGAGGTAAATTCTTATAGGAAATTGACATAATTTTCCATATTGAAAATGTTTTAAATTTTTTTTAATATTAATTGTAAATTGTTTTAATGGATGGAAGACAAGTTTTGAAAATGATATTGGGTCATATACAAATTTTTTAAAAAGGTACATTCTGTAGAATTGGTTGTGAATTGGTGTAAACATTGGTTTTATTAATTATAAGTGTTCTATAAATTAGTTAATATATTTATTAAATTATTTATGTGATTGAAATTATGTTTTAAGTGGTTATGCAGTGTTTTTTATTATAAAAGTTGAATTTTCATGTGAAATTTGGTGTGTTTTTTTTGTAATGCCTTACAATGCCTCCAGGGGTTATTTTATAAAACATCATAATTAAATTATTTACATACATATTAGGTGTAAGGCATGGTTGTAAAATGATTTGGTATTCATATATATTAAAATAGGGTTTGTATATGCAATTAGTGGAGCACTATGTGTACTTTGATTGGCATGACTAGTGTTTGTAAATGTGTTGTGTTAGTGACATGTGAATGTGAAACTTGATTGAGCTCAAATAAAATGGAATCTAGGGTAACTGGGTTACTTTATTGTGTTTTGTTAGGGAATTATTTTGTTTTCATAGAAAAATAATTGTATATATAATTAATGTATTGTTTCATGTTTATGTTTAACTCATTTTTTAGTATTACTATCATAATAATTGTTTTCTAATATTGGTGGATTCTTTTCCAAGTTAGGGTGCTCTGTCAAAATTTCATGCTTATTTTTCATTAAAATATTTTCACCCATGGAGTGGTGCATTTATCACTTTCTTTCTAGTTAAATCCACTTCCTTTATAGGAATATCAACGAGGTTACCTCTACTCAATCAAAGAGGTAATATTGATATTTGAACAGTGAAATCATTGTCCAAAGAATTAATATATTGTTTAATATTTATGTATAGATCATTTCATTTTAGTATTACTCACATAATAATTTTTTTCTTATACAGTTGGATTCTTTTGTTCAACATAGGGTGCTATGTCCAAATTTCATGCACTTTATCCCTTAAAATCTTTTCACCCACATAGTTGTTCATTTATTACATTCTTTGAAGTTACATCCACTACCTTTGTAATAAGGGAAATGAAGCTACCTATACTCAATCACAGAGGTAATCTTGATGTTTACATAGTAAAATCATTGTCCATATAATTAACATATTGTTTCATATTTATGTTTAATTTTATTTATTTATTTCATATTAATGTAATACTTTTTTTCTTATATAGGTGGATTATTTATTTCGATTTGGGGTGATCTGTCGAATATTCATGCTTCTTCTCTCTTAAAATCTTTTCACCCATGTAGTGGTGAATTTATGACATCCAATCATGTTACCTCCACTTCCTTTGTAGGAAGAGCAACGATGCTGCCTTTTCTCAATTAGATATGTAATCTTGATATTTGAAATGTTAAATAATTGTAAATATAAATTAATATATTCATTCATATTTATGTTTAATTTATCTCTTCTAAGTATTACTCACATAATAATTATTTTCTAATATAGTTGGATTATTTTGATTGACTTGATATGGTTTGTTGAAAGCTACCCATGAAGTGTTGGTAGTTCGACTAAGAAAGTCAATATAAATTGTGGTAACATTGATAATTAGGCTTCTTTTAATGTATTATATAATTTTTATTTATGTAATTGTATAACAAATTATTTAAATGTATATAATATAATTTTTTCCTGATATCTGTGTTATAAATTTCATTTCATTTAAATTATATAATGGGACTTGTTTTTGTTGATGTACCTTGTCTGTTTCTGGTGCTTCTGGTGCTTCTGGTGTGTTGGTGTGCTGTAACATTACACTATAGTGGTGTTTTCGTGTACTCTTATAGCACACTATAGTATGGATTTTATCAGCGCTTCTATAGCACTGATACAGAAATATTTTAGCATTACTTTAAGAAGCGCTGATAAAAGTCTTTGTCTTTTAACATCGCTCACATTGTCAATGCTTTTCTGTCACTAATAAAGGAAATTTCTAGCATTGTTAAAGGCCTATTTTTAGTTGTGTATGCTTATAATTTTTTCTACTGAAAAACAATTAGATGGAATTTTCACAAAACCACTATATTCTGTTAAATTTGAGATGAAATTTGAATTTTGTATGTTATAAACATATAATATCTATTACTATAATCATTGTCCTTAAATATGTTCTTACATGTTTTATGTAATTGAATATTATTTTTTGCGCTGATCAAATATTAATTTGATCATACGATTTTAAATTGCATTTTTATATAAAAATCTTCTCTTATGTCTACTTTCATTGAATATTGTTTCTATATTATTAAACTATTTCTTTTAATGTAATTTGTTTTGATTAAAATAATGTGTATTATATATATATTAATGTACATTTTGATAAATTTCAAAAGGTGGATATTTTTTTTGTAAATTTTATAGAATTCATGTTTTATTGTTTACAAAAGGGGGAAATTTTGTTATTTTAATGTGGTTCTAATGCTATAATAATATTTTTTTGAAAAATTACTCTCCAGTAAAAATTTATTAAATCACACAGTTTATTAATTTCTCAATTTTTATAATTAATTTAAAAAATATTATATTTCTAAAAATAGTTATGTAATTTTTTTATAATGTTGTTTTTTAAATGATTCAATTTCATACTTTATGTTATTATATTTTTATTTACTTATGTTTTTTTAGTAAAATGTTTAGGCCATCCTTAGTAAGGAACCCTATCTATCCGTCAACTACATAGGTGACCCATTGGGTTAACACCGTGGGAAGTCCTGCTAAAGGAAGTCCATAAGGATGTTAGACCATGATGTGTATATTCAACACTTAACACACGTTAGACCATGCACATGGCTCGTAGAGTGATCCCATAGGTGTATGGGTTGGTCACAGGTTTCTCGTGGGGATATAGGGCCATGTGTGTAAATTTTGTAAACCAGTGTTGATCCCCAGTAGCCAGCTCGATCCAATGTTCCCTATGGATTGATTGATATACTTCTCACCCTATGCATTTCCAAATCATTGTGGGATTCATATTTTGTTTTCACTGATCATAAAAATTTAAAAAATTGGATACAATAGTGGAAATTATATCTATTATATCTTATCCATTCATTCTTTTTTTGAAGACCCCACAAGCTATTATTTTGAACACTTGTGATGAATTTGTAATAATGAACTTGTATTGTTCAAATCCCATCATCTTCCCTAGAAATCCACTGATTTCCTAGTATTCATGCATCTTTCTCAAAAAATCCATTACTTATATCCAATATTTCATTTAATGATCATAGGTTTTTCTCAATTGGACTATTAATATTATTATCATATCTTTATTTGAAGTTTCAATTGTAAACTCTTCTTATTCTTCTTCTTCCTCGGGATGCTTATATGGTTTAAAGCCTTCTCGTTTTTTATTTTCATGGTGGGGACACTATTATACATCAGTAGTGATTAATGAGTAATTGTTGGACATCAATGGTTATTCGAGTCACCGTTGGATATCAATGGTGAGTCAAGTCACCATCATACACCAACAGTGAGTAGAGTAACCGTTGGACATCAACAGACTGTCATTTTTTACTCACTATTAGACTTCAGTGATGGATATTTTTCTTCAACCAATTTTTATTTCTTTTAATATGTTTTATAGATACTTAGCATAATATTATTCAATATCCTACTTGAGATATTTCTTCTTTGATCACTTTTTGTAGTTATTACTTTTTGTTTGATATTGTTTTAATTTTTTATCAAAAGTTTATTAAACTATTTTTTATTCCTTTTTTAGCAGCTTCTTTAATTGTTTTTCAATAAATCACAGATTAAAAACTCAAAAGGTATTTTATGAGTCACTTTTGGGCATTTCTAATGGTAGGTCTTTAGTCACCATTGTATATCCAACGATAGAAAATAGTTTTATTACTTCTCTTGAAGCCTTGGTTTTTTAAGTGGAATAATTATTATTTTATTTGTATAAAATTATATTTTCATTTATGTATAGTGCTAGTTCATCATCCACTACACTCTATTTTTATCGATAAGTCATAATCCATCACTCTTTTTTTTTAATAGTAGAAAAAAATAAGCCAGTGTTATTTAAATATTTTCTTTGTTTCTATAATTATTATTTCTTATTTCAATTGATGTTATTAAAATAAATTTATTTGTTAAATGTTTTATTATATTATTTTGAAATATAATTTTACAAATTTGTAAAAATTAATTATAGCATCATTTTATATACACATAAGATTGTAGTTTAAAAGTAATGTGATGATCTATTTTTATAATATTTTATGTCTATATAATAGACAATATTATTTTTCTATTTTATAATTTGGAATCTTTTACAATTGATATAATTAAAATATATATTTTTTATATAAATATATATTAAATAAAACTATAGTGTGTTTTTTTATATGTTTTTCATCATGAATTTAACAAACCAAGGTAACACTCATATTATTTTTGTATTATGGACTAAAAAGTGTTGTGAATATATTGGATATTAACACATGGCTAGAAGATCTTTATCTTAATGATCCTATAAAAAAATTCAAGGATTAAAATTAATATTAATATAGATGTTTTGATAGTTTACTTATGATACATCTTCTATATTCTTTCTTCTCACAATTTGTTTATGAACATTAGAGAATTATATACTCTTGTTGTGATCACAGAAGGATATAAAATTTGAAATTTGTTCATTCCAAGTGATCAATGATTATCAAGCTTCGTTATATTCTAAATGTTTGATAATTTTTTTATTTACTTTCATTATTTTTTATTCATGTAAATTTTGTCTTTCTATTTTTATTTCTTTGTGTCTGGTTTAATCTTTTCCCCATCGAAAGAAAGTGTTATTTATCTTCTTATTTGACCACCTAAAAGGAAGATAGGGTTGTCAATCTCAATAAAAATTATGCTAATAAGACTAGGTTGGTCTCCTATAACAATTCTAGGTTGTGCCTCTAGTTTTTTTAAAAGGCAAGGAACACAATAAGGTTCTCACACCTTTAAAATTGATATTCTTAGTGCGTACCAATCTCCTTGAGGAGTAGAGGTGGTTGAGGAGTGGACTGGGATCTTTGTGATATGAATCCCTATAAATAATTGTTATATTTAAATTTATTTTCACCAATACTCAACTCAAGAATATTTCATTCACTATATATTAATATTTTATAAACATTGATTATTTTTTTCTTTATATTTTTAAATTGACTATTATCCCCAAGTTATAATTTTCGTCAATACAAACCCCACAAAAACATGGACATGGAGGAAAAATGAATTTTTTGATAATTATAGAGAGTGATAGGGATCATTGATCACATAAAAGTGAATGATCATGATAAATTTAATGACCACAAAACCATAAACCAAAGAGATATGAAAAAAACCATCGATTTATCAGCAATGAATGTAATAGGGTATATTTTTTTATTTAAAGTAATTTTCCGTAAAATTTAAAAATTATATTACAATAAATACAAATAAAAAATGTAATATACTTAATTTTAAAGTATAATTTCACCATTTAATCAATTTCCTCCCCACACCCATCTTTGTTTTCAAATGGCGAGGGTTAAACATGAATTTTTATGCCCAAAGCACTAAAATCAACTTCTAAAGGATTACATTATTTCAAAAAAGTATAACAAGATATTCCTAATGTATTTATACATTAACCAACACAAAAATAGTTACCATAAAGAATTAGAATTCCCAAAAATGAATAATCATTCATGCAAAAAAATAATACATTAATCATTCTAGTAAAATAGTAATACCCAAAGTTCAAACTAAATCATTCTATAAATAACTACCCTTAAAATTATTAAAAATATTACTAACTAATATTGAAAACTAATGATTTGAATGATTTTTTCACAAATTCGTCCAAGATAAATTTAAAATTTATCTAAAAATACTATAAATCACAATAAAATGTATTTTCCAAAGTTTTTTAATCTTTAATATATCCTAATCATTTCTATAAATCACTTAAATCACCATAATTCTACATTAAAATAATATATTCTTCCCAAATATGAGTTAACCTTCAATCCACACATAAAATACCTTACTATTATATTTAACATTATCATATAGTGTTACCAAAAAATATAGTGATTTTCAACTAAAATAACATTAATCACTTAATTTCCCAATCACTTTTTAGTCTCATGGATATCTATAAGTTAAAACATATGTCCTCAATATCAACTAAATTTTTATTATTCAAGTCATTTATATAATTTCATACTAACTAAGACATAACATAGTCCATTGGAAAGTGTTATACCATTATCTCCCTTAGGTTGTGGGTTTATGACCCATTGACTTTCTGGATGCGTCGGGTTATCACTTGTCCTATGCAATGTCTTTTATCTAACATTACTATAACATTCCAAAAAATATGATTAATATCCTCAAAAATATAATTAATCATCAAATCACTTTTTAAACCCTAATATTTTCTATACAGTTTATTTTTCCACCAAATCAAATAATATCTCTTAAATATTAGTTCCGTAATATCGAACACAAATAAAACCAAAGGTTTATTTACCCCTTTGTTACCTTTCCTTAAATGATTATCTCTAAAAATTATCACCTTTTCATTATACCAATTTTCAAAGGTATCAATTCCATCTAACATATGTTTCCAAATTTTTAAAACAGAATATACTATTGAATAATACTTAGGTGTTTCATGGTTATTATAATATTTTTAATATTTCGGAATATCATTTATAAAACTCCACTACATCATAATTCAGAAAAATTGATACATGAACACATCCTTCAATCAACATCCTTCTTAAAATATTTACTATGACTTATCATCTTATTCCATAATACTTTAGTCCTAAAAATAAAAGATATAAAATATATACTTATGATTAAAAAATATCAACAAAACCATTCTTATAATTATGAGATAAAAAAATTCATAACTTAAATCCAAACACCACGGTCTTCTTTTATGCTATTTAATCCCCTTTATCTTTTAGTGTGAGGTATATATCTCTATAAAATAAATATTCAAGTCCTTCATGGTATTTCCCATTCAAAAGGGATGGCTGAATTTAGATTTTAAAATCAAATAAATGATATTCCATCATGTATATAAATTCTTGGAGAAATAAAATAGTTTTTTATCGGTGATTTGGATTTTATAAAAGATTTCAAAGTCATTTGAACAATATTTTTAATTGCTAGTTATTATTAAATAATATTTATGGGATAAAAATTTTGTGTGAGATCCATTTCATTTAATCTTGATAAATAATCTTCAATTTGTAGAGAATAACATCATTGAAACATAAAATGAATTATTTTATTTTATAATAAAAATGTTCTTTATAAAGACAATACCCATAGGAATACTTCAATCATTAAAACTTTTATACCTAAATTGATTATCCTTATAATTCTAATTTCCAAAAATAATAATATTTATCATTCACATAATAACCCATAAGGTTATATATAATTATTAACCTATGATTTAAAACAAACATATTATTCCCTAAAGTGTTAAAATATTTTAGTTATACACTTATAACAATATTATAACCTCTAAAGTAATATAAACTTTTCCTTTGATGTCATAATGAGAAAAAAACCTTAATCATTACATAATCTTGAGTTTTAAGTCAAGATTTAATTATCATAATTTTTAGAATCATTAGGTTTAGTGTTATATAGCATAAGGCCACAACTCTTACATCACAAAACCAAACAATAAATGTTTTACACTTCTTCTTAGTATCACTTTTTATCAAAATAAACAACTTTTAAAAAGAAACTGGTTTTCCATTTATAAAAAATCATAAATATTTTGAGATAGAATTCTTATTTATTACTATTAATTCTTAAAACATATGAAAAATAATTTACAAATGTGGTATGATTATAGAAAAATAATTAAGATACATTATGTAAAAATAAACTCGTTAGTCTGTTATAAAAAAGAATATTATAAAAGAAATTTTACCTTGAACTTAAATCACATTGAGCTCAATTAATCATTTCAATACACATGAAATCAGTATTACTACCCGTATTTTTTATTAAAAAATTTTATAAAAAACATACAGTAAAAATCATACCCATTATTATTTTTTAGAAGACATGAAATTCTATGAAATTCATTTTCTTAAAAACAATATTTTTCCACAAAAAGGTAGAATAATAACTTTAAAATTGAATTTCATTATCTTTACTTTTTAAAATCAAAATATTTACATATAAAATCATTTTACTATATGGTAAATTTATATAGGAACCATCTGAAATAATCTTTATAAAACAATTATAAGAACCCTTACATTTGGAATAACCATTACGGTCAACCTCCAACATAATTCTCTAGAGAACATGATCATTACCTAGTTAATTGGAGAGCTATATTGGGATCACCCAATCACAAAAAATGTAAAATAATCATTAAATTTATAAAACACAAAGAATCATTCATTTCTATCATTAAAGATATAAAAATATCCTTTGAAACCCACAATTAAAACATTTTTGGATATTGATATATCTCTTTCCTTTATAATTAATTTTTCAAAACACAAATAACCATAAAATGGGGATAAGGGTTTTTATTTAGAGAAAAATGGAATCTTATAAATAACCCAAAATATAAAATAATGGTTGTGGTGGGGGAAAATTAGTACCCTTCATATACATAAAAATAGTATATTCGTTTTGACTTTTTTAATGAAAATACAAACCTTCCATATAAAATATATAAAAATATTACTTTTGAAAAAAACCATATAAATAATGTAAAATTAGAAATAGAATTTCCATTATAATACATTTATTTTTATATAAATACATTCATAAAATAATTTTATGAATAAATACATAAAAGAAAAAGATATAGAAAATAAATATTTAAAATGTTGTTTTTAATGTAAAGTGTTTCTTACCTCGAGTCTATCTCATTACATACATTCCATATCTTATTGAATAATTAAATTATGTAACTTATTTAATTTATTAATAACTTTTTTCAATTTTTTCCATTTTACCATTTTATAATCAATTATTTAACTAATTAAGTTCATGTCATATGTTTTGCTGATATTTGGATCATATGTCCAAAATGATTTTTGAAGGTCAATTATGGTCAAAGTGGTACTTATTCCACCATATACTGAATTATAATAATTAAATAATCATCATATATATATATAAATTATACTATTGTAACTAATAGTGAATTATGGTTATGAAAAATGAACTATGCAACAATCATTGAGATGGTAAGTCATACATGCACATGAGTAACAGTTCCATTTTTCAACGATATTGATAGATAGATAGAAAGTGTTAATATATCATTATATAATAATTATTATATTATAAATTTAATATTGTATATTTAGAAAACATATATATATCATATATATAATTTGGTGATGAAAAATTAATCACATCGCTTTGTGGAGTGGGTTGTCCACATGTACGCATGAACCATGTTGTAATTTTGTCAATGATTGAAAATGAATGAAGTTAGATTGTATATTACATTCATAGAATGATAAATATGTTAGTAATATCATTTAAATATATTAAATCAATAATTATAACCATTGATGAGATTAGGTAATGGAAAATGAATTACATCAGTTCGGGAGTCGGTAGTTTGTCGTACACATAAACGATTGATTCATTTTCCATTTGATGGAAGAAGAATATAAATATAGTTTATTACATTAACATAATAACTAATAAATATATTATATATTTTTATCTAACAAATATGTTTTTTTAATATTTTAATTGGGTGGAGTAAGAAATAAAACTAAATAATTCAGTTGAAATATATACCTCTTCCTATGGAAATGTGCATTGTTTTACACCTTAATCCATCTTAAATTTGTATTCTAAATAAAAAATAATTCATGAATGGGGTATATAATTATATGAAGGTATTTGGGTAGTAAATTTCCTAAAAATATATTTTATGTGTAAATAATAGAGGATATAGGTTCCCTTTTATAAGAAAGGGGAGGGGCACTCTTGGAATTTCTTAAATTATTAAATTTATATAAATTATTTCTCATGGAAATAAGGATTAAAATTTATATATTTAAAATATAACATTATTGTGATTCAAAATTATCCAATAAATTAAAATTAGTCAAGTTTGGGTCATTATTTTCACCCATACTTTTTATTTTAACACTTGGTTACCCCACTTAACAATTTTCCCGATAACAATGTTTTTAATATTTCAGGGTAAAATGATAACTATACAAGGAAAATTGGACAATAAGTAAAACTTTTTTTATATTTTCTAAAATATAACAATCAATTTTATTAATATAGAATTTTTAAGAATTTTAAATAATTTCGTAAAACATTATTTATTATAAAATAACTTTAATGTCCATTTTTTAACTATTCATTTAATTTAACTTTTAAAACAACATTAATGCTAAGTATTTTGAATATAATACATTAATGTGTCCATAACATGTTATATTTATCTATAAAATTATTTTCAAACAATAATTCATTAATATTATATTAGTTTTAGTATTTCTAAAATCCTTTATTTTACTTTTTTATTAATTGAATAAATACTATGTTAGTGTTGGATAATAATTTTACATAATTTTTTTATCATTAAAGAGTAGAAATAAATTTCCATGATGAAAAAATTATGTTTATAATTACTCATTATAATTTAATATAAGTTATTTTTATTCATGTCATAAAATATTTTAGTTATTAAAAGAAAGAGAGTGACATTCTTTAATATATCATTTAATTAAATATTATAAATGTAAAATTCATATATAAATATAAAAAAGGTTAAATAATAAATATAATCATAAAATGAAATAAAGTCAAGATTTTGGGCCATTTTCACATCCTTATCATATTATTCTTAACCTTAGTTTACTGATTTACCCTTACAATAGTGATAAAAATTTACTAAGTTTACTATTGATATCAAAAAAAATAAAAGTGAATTATTTACCAAATTGGGACCTCCTAATTAAAAATATATAACCCATTTTCAAGATTCAATTTCTATAAGTGGTATATTTTAATTTAATATTAAAACATAAAACACAATGAAAAATAGTGTGTCAGAAAAATGCTTTTTTAGGTATTCTAATGTTTAGTACCAAATTCAACCATATAATAAATTATAATGAATATAATTGAATTATTAATAATATAAGATAAAATTTTTACTTTGAAACCAGTTTTAAATAAGGTAACTTTTTAAATGCATGAAACAAAAATAGAATCTTCCATAAAAATCATTTATTTTCACATCACAAAAATTCAATCTAAAATGATTTTGACATGATTATTCAAAAAATGATCTCCATTTTATAAAATATTATCTCCAATATTGGTGTTAATAAATTATATTTTCCACTTCAAAAATAAATAAAACATCCTTTGAAGGAAACAAATTTTTAAACATAAAATGGCTTACTAAATAAATTGAATGCTTATTTCTTAATCATTATTGAATACATTTTTATTTAGTGTGGAAATTATACATACATTTCATAATTCATTTATTCTTATTCATACCCTCCAATTCAACACCAAGATTATAGTTTCCATATTTAATTAATAACATTTCATATATTGTTTAATCATGATGTTGTGTTTCATATATACTGTTGAACATAATGGTTTTTTTAAATATTAGGGTGTTACAAGTCTTGATGAAATTTTAATTAAATTAGGAATTGATGATAATTAAATATATTAATATCCAGATTTAGGAATAAAATTTTTAGCATTCCATACACTTGGATGAACAATCACAACTTTAAAACATTCATCTCCATCCATACAATATTAAATAACAGAGTTATTTTATTTAGTTTCTCTACATTATAAAATTTTGCTGTTTTATCCCACTAAAAAATTTCTCTTCTTTAGAATTCTTGAAGATGAATACTACTTTTGTCAACTCATATTCTCCCTATGGGATTGACCGTGATTCAATATCTATGGTATATTGTATGTATAAAAATTTCTAATTTTGGAATTCCATGACAGTAAAATAGAATTTATGGCACTATATTTGGGTAAAATTATAACAGTAAGATATCCTCAAAAGTGAGTGATTTTGATTTAAAAATTAAATTGAATTTCTAATCTAATAAAGTTTTCATTATAGGAAAATCCCGGACGCCCATGAGTTCAGAATTTAATAATTAGTATCATATGTTTACAACCAATGCCTACCCTACCTACCTACAATACATATTAAAAATTACAAATTTTCACCACCCATAATTTCCTTAGAAAACTCTTTTTAGTTTAATGATTATTCATTAAATCACCATCAGAAACCATTTTCAAACACATCATTGAGTTCTAATGTTAATTAATGATATAAATGTAATTATTCTCAAAATTAATTTTTTCTTGAAGATATAGAAAATAGTAATTAATAATGTTTATCTAGGCCATAAGACATTTTAAAAAATTATAAAACTAAACTGCATAATATCAAAACTCTATTGAGCAATAACCACAATGTATAATAGAGAATTATACTCAATTTTACCAATTGTTGTGTAAACCAAACACTTTAATTGTGGAAAACACAATATTTACTACAATGATGGAGGTAAATAAGAGGTTTCAACTTCAGGAAGAGTGGAATGAAAATTAAGTTGACTAAATGAAAAATCAAGACAATAAAGGGAGTCATTATATCAAATTAACTTCCTCCAAATCAATTTATGTGTCAACTCAAAGAAATTATTATGATGAAATTTTTAGTCATATTATGTAACTCAATAAGAGGTGAATTGATTTCCCAATAAAAAATTCTATTTAAAGAAATTTAGAACTAAATCCCATAAATTGATAAAAAAACCTATTTAATAAAATCATACAATTATATAAGTTTTATCTTTCAAATAATTTCTCATAGTGGGATTGAGAATTAGTTAAAATAATCTTTTCAATTATTTAAACTTTTTAAAAAAAAATTATATAACCAAACACTATATATAAACACAAATTATGACTAACTATCAAGGTAGTTTTTTTATAACTTTTGAATACATAAATTTTTTTCAATATTGAAATAAATACGATAAATCTAAAAAATCACATAGAAGAACATAATAAAGGGTTTGGTATCAAGATGATAATTAATCCCCTCCACATAGAAATCACCTATTTCTAAGTAGTTTATTAAACAATAAACATGATCCACAACCTGGATCAGGTTTTAAAATCAACAACACACAAGGCTGTCTAGGTACAAAGTATCTTCTCTGGTTCTATATAAGTTGATAAACAATATAAGGCCATGCAGGACCTCTTCCATTATTATTAAAGGGAATACAAAAATATATTTTGAAATAATGTGTAAATAACACTCAATTTTGAGCATATGAGATAGTTTTTGTAGATAAATAGATTACAATAACAAACTACTAAAAATTAAATCATAAACTGAAATAGATGATTATTATAGATTGTAAGATGTTTAGCTGCTTGGTCTGAATAGCTTCAAATGTTCAAAGGTCCTCATATTTTCCATTATGAAGAGCTTGAATAGGTTTCTATGAATGTGTAAGAAAATAGAGTATCATAGAGTCTATATAAATCCTCTGGATTTCTACCTGTAGATGTATAGATTTGATTCAGGGTAATAATTATATAATATATATTCATATATAACAATTCTATTTTTTATATTGGCTCAATGTTTCTACACACCATTCCACACACGCGAATGAAAGAGTTCGACAGAATATATCACTTTCTAGATCTAATTATCCATTGAATTAAAATAATAAATAATATCTGGGATCCTCATAATAGGAAATAAATCAAGGAGTTTTGACTTAGAATTCAATTCTTTAGTGGAGTGGTTTAAAGATATTGATTATTAAATCGGCATATGAATGAAGGCATTTAATTACTTAATCTATCCATTTGAGGGATTTATTTCAAGTGGCAGTTAGAACAACATTGTTATCTTACTGGTAGTGCATAAGTTGATGGTATATTAGACAAACAGTAGATCTAGTCTAATAGTAGATCTAATATAATGGTAGATCTGGTCTGGTGGTAGCATAACTTTGATAGGAGATCTCATCTAGTAGTAGATTTAGACCGGTGGTAGATCTGTTAATAGTAGATCATCTGAACAAGCGGTATATTAGATCACCAGTATAAAATATAAACTTGAGGTAGATGTCCATAATGGTAGATCTATTTTACTAAAGGTACATATATTCTATTGGTAGATCTGATTGAACTAATGGTAGATAACCATAGCCAATGGTAGATCTCATGAACAAATGGTAGATTGGTATTTTAACAAATTTGATCACAGATGTACTTAGAATATGATCAACTATCATAAAATATTGAACTTTTTAGAAACATAATAATCATGATTTGTGATCCTTAAATAAAGAAGGTTCCAACAATATCCCTTTTTTATTATCACAAATCATGGAATTTATGACCATGTATATGAAAACAATATAGATATAAGAACGAATGAAGATAAAGAATGTTCTTATTAACATATAAAATTTTAATCTACACTTAAAATAGAAATAAAAACTTAAATTCATCCATAAAATACTCCCCATTTGTGGATTATAAAAAATATAATAAAATAAAGACAAGTAAAGATATTAAGAAGAAGAATAGATAAGCTTAAGTATAGAAAAAACTCAAAGATTACAAACTAAAAAAGAATACAAGTGATAAATAAAATCCTTATCAAAGACTAATCCAAATCATAATCAATATTATCTCAATGAGATGTAGGGACCACATAATTTTCCCTTTTCCAGTGATATGATGTAAAGAGGGTGAATCTAAGGTAGAAATGGTAGTCTGAGGAAGCTCTCTAATCACAACTAGCCTAAGATATCAAACTTCATCAATCAGAGACATGATAAAAGGTTGAAATATTAGAGGTATAGGTTCAAGGGGAAGAACTAAAATAATTCATTGGTATAGCGGTTCTACAGACCGAAAAAAATTGATTCATCATGTTGAAAAAATCCATAATGATATTTCCACTATGCTCCATTTCATTAGATAAATATTTCATATCCTCCATAAAAACATTAATCTAGTTCACCTTTTATTTAAAATAATTGTTTATAGGAGGCATACTTATGTTCTTATTAATAAATTTAAAATTATAATTGAGCTCATACTTGATATAAATTCTGTAAAGGTTTTATTTTATGGGTTTATTGATAGTCTCCTTATCACTTCAAGCTTCATTAAAACATTCCCAAACAAATTTATATATGTGGTCACCATATTTATTGATCATCCTAAGCTCCTCCTAATAATATATAGTGATATCACTCAATATAGCAATAAAACCTTTCTGAAATTAGCTCTAATCATATCTAAATTAACTGAAGATATAGTAGGTGGATCAGTATAAGTATAAGCACCAATTATAGGTAAGGTTTCTAACCTCTCTTGAAAATACACCTACCTTGTAGAAATTATGGATCTCATAGCATTCATGATGGAATTATTTTCTTTCATATCATTATCCAATATTATATTCTCAATCTCCATATCTTAAATCTTTAAGATAATTTTAAGCTGGATGTGAAATATGACTAACTCATAGATTTGTCTTGTATTTAATTCACTAAGATTAGTTTCTCAATGATACATGGATTTAAGAATCCTACGAATATTAGAAAGAATAATTACTCTGAAATAAATCATATTATCATAAGAAACAAACTATGAAGGTGGAAGATCATAAGGTATATGATATGGAATCCTATTAGGTGAAAAAACCTCTACTTTATAAGATCTAAGAGCATGAAAATCTAATTTAAAATCATCCAATTGGCCAAAATCATCAATTTTCTATACCAGATATACCTCAGGATTTTAGCATTAACAATATTGAAAATTCATCCATGATTAGGTGGAATTACATGTTAATCATCATCACTATCATCACTATAAAAATTTGAATTAGGGTAAGAGATGCCAAATATTTTGGAACCAGGAGATGGCTTTCCCTTGGATGGTGTGCCATCCTTAATGGCGACTGAAATGGTTGGTTCATCTTTATTAATTTATCTCTAACAAGCAGAGCATGTAGATTACTCCCCCATAAAAAAATATCTTACATCATCTCTAGTAGAAGATTCATGGCCCGAAGGATGAACATAACTAGTTTTATCCTTATTAATTATCCTACCTGAAGTGTGAACAAAGAGAGATGGATGCGACTATTCCATCTCAATAGCATCATCATCGTGACCTTCTAAGGCTATAGGAACATAAAAATTACTCTTTTCAGGTTCACTAGAACCATATGAAACACAAACCACTTCCCTTGAGCTTTCAAAAGAACTCTCAACCCATTCTTACCCAGAGACTTTAGTCTTCTCTTCTTTCCCTTAATATAACAATCTCTCTCTAGTAGGAAGATAAATACAGGGGTTCAATGCTCCATAAAAATAGGGGCTCATTACCACATCAGGATCACTCTCTTCCTCAACTAACACAACTACTTATTCTTTTCTTATTTCAACTTATTATTCTCCAAATTACTAATAAGAGTAAATCACAAATTTATCTAGCTCTATCCCATGATCAATAATATCTTTAGGTCTTATAGGGTGTTTTATAGGGTTAATATTCTCATATACCTTATCATTTTCCACCACACATTTCTTTAAACACTTATTCCAATTTAACTTCATCCTATTATAGGTAAATTGGCTCAAACAAAAACCACCACACTTAAATAAAACATATTAAACCTCATCTACCAATCCCTTGGATTTCAACACGGTTGAGATTAGATGAGGATGGACAAAAGGGTTTGATCTTGATGTGGTCTTTATCTTATCCATCATATGTACCATTAAATATTTGTACAATATTTCTTTATACACTATCTTTTTAAGGAATAAAAGAAGAACATCTTGGTACCTTATTATTCTAAGGTCTCCATTATTGGTAAAATTCTGTGCTGGATGAATTTAAACAACAATTTACACTTCCTATAGATTTATGTAGTAGTGAGAATTAATAAAACATCATTTACAATAAACTCCAGAAGAAAATTATCATATAAAAATAATTCAATGTTAATGGGAATATATCCCTTAATGTCATCTAATATACCACTATGAGGTATCGTGATTCATCTGGTCTACTACTTTGATGAAAATATCACTTCTTTTACATTAATCATACTTATAATCTAATATTTAATGTCCCTAAATATATATTCTATATACTGGTAGAATTGGTGAACCAATCTAGGAGATAATGAAATAACATTCATTTAAAACCATTCCCTATATCCATTGTATTGAATCACATTGATCACTAATAAATTTCTTTAAACCATCCATTCAGTATTTATCTATTCATTAACAATAACTACTTGGGTTATGAGTTGAGGATTATTCATTTTGATTGTATAATAATTACTAGATTCTCCTTTTGATCTATTCATGGGTATATATCCTTTAGGATATTTCATATAAGAGTTATTCAATCAAACCATTTCATAGAATAAACAGGACAAAGATGATAGTTAGGAAGGTTGAAGGTTGGAAGAGAATGGAGTTCAAAAGGTTCAAATGAATGTGTTAGTGATAGTGTTCCCAAATGGTTTTAGAAATTGAATTTATCATTTAGGGATTTGAAATTTTAAAATTTAATAAAATATATAAAAATAAATATAATAAAAATTTAAACACATAGAATAAAATTGGTAGTAGGTAAAGTAGAGACTCGGCCGTATGGTCTTTAAAAGGTGGTTCTCCCAAAGGTAGATCACCCATTGATGGATCACCCATTGGTGGATCACCCAATAGTGGATCACCCAATGGTGGATCACCCAATGGGGGATCACAAAACATTTGATCACCTATTGGGGGATTTCCCAATAGTGTATTACCAATCGCAGGTCTTCCAATAGTGGATTACCAACGGTGGATCTTCCAATAGTGTAATTTGAAGGAAAAACGATAAATGAATTTTATAATTCCTATATCATGTATGATATCTATAAATTTATCCTAATTCAAAGGATTCAAAAATATGTCAACAATATTATGTTTATTTTCTATGAATTCAAGACTTATATAACATTTTTTGAAATGATCACTCAAATAGTGATGTCTTATATCAAAGAGTTTTGTCCTAGAATGAGATATAGGATTCTTATAGATATTTATCACTCTTTTGTTGAAAATATTTATAGGTATATGTATAAATTTATATCTATAATATAGTAAATCATGTTTTATCCACATAATTTGTGTATAACAACTTCTTGTATCAATATATTCATCCTTAGCAGTAGATATTGCAACATAATTTTTATTTTCAATACACAATGAAACTAATGAAATTACCAAAAGGTAAAATGTTGTAAAAGATATCTTTCTATCTATGTTAAACCCAAAAAGATCTATAACTGAATAACTCACTAAATAAAATTCTTTTCCTCTAGGATAGAACAATCTTAAAATGGTTATATACTTGAGTTTTTTGAAAATTCTTTTGACAATAAGTAAATGTAACTATTTAGTATTTTTTTGAAAACAACCAAACATACCCACAATGAACATGATATTTATTCAAATATCAATTAAGTATATCAATATCCCAATAATACCTCTATAATTTTTTTGATCTACTTACTTTCTAGTTTCATCAAGAACCATATTATAAGTTATACTCATGGGAGTATTACTAACTGTTTGGGCTATACAATCCAAAAACATTTAGAATATATTTGGTGTAATTACATTTATTTAAAATAATTCCATCTATATCATGAAATATTTTGAAACCCAGGAAATAATTTTATCTTATACATTCAACTCATTTTAAATTCACTTGGAATCATTTTCAAGAAAGTATTACGCATAGCTTTTAAAATAAAAAAAACTATATCATCAACAAAAATTCATACAAATAAAGTATATTTTGAAATTAATTTTTTGAAAGAGAGTAGGATTATATATACCTTTAGTAATAATTTATAAATTATAAAAGATCTAATCCCATCATTCTAAGATCTAGGATCTTTTTTTTAAATATAAAAATATTTAATTAATTTCAAAATATTATTGGAAAATAAGGATTTTTAAATTTGGGGGTTGTTCAACAAAAACCCCCCAAACTATATAACCTTTTAGGAATTCACATTTGATATCCATTTTATATAGTTTTAAATTAAAATGTGTAGTATAGAGAATCAACATTCTAATTGATTTAAGTCTAGCCACTAGTGTAAAATTTTATTTATAGTTAATACCTTATTCTAGAATATAACCTTGTGTAACCAATATAGATTATTTTTATAGTGCCTAACTTATCAACATTGATTCTAAACACCTATTTAGCGATAATAGTTAGAGTGTCTTCATATCTATCTAATAGTTCCAAAAATATATTTCTTTAAAAATTACTAAGTTCTTCTTTCATTTCCATCACCTAGAACTCATAATTAATTACATTATTGATGATATTAGGTTTAGGTTGGAATAAGAAAGATTGATGTTCAACTTGATTTATAAGAGAATATATAGTATGTGTTACACTATCTAGGTATCTAACTAAAAAATCTGGGAGATGGTATATATGAGTCCTAATAGTTCTAAGAAAATATGGGATACATACTTCATTATCATCTAAAAGCTATAGTTATTACTCAGAACTAGATAAATTTTATACTTATTTGACTAAAGTGTTAGAAGGTTTAGAATTTATATTCAGATTTGAAAAATCATTTTCAAGGTTTTCTAAAGTGGTTTTAGGAATATGTGTATTTGTTTCATCAAACATGCCATATAAAGATTCTTCCACAATCTTAGTTCTTTTATTAAACACCCTATATGATTTATTGGATGTTTAAAATCCCATAAAAATTCCTTCATCGCTCTTGAAATAAAAAATCTTATGATTATCCTCTATATTGAGAACAAGGACTTTGAAACCAAAAACTCTGAAGTAATTAACCTTTGGTTTTCTAAAATTCAATAATTTACAAGGGGTTATTTTTAATAGTTGTATAATTAAAACTATATTGATTATATAACAAGATTCATTCATACCTTCTTACCAAAAGTAAATAGGTATATTATACACATTTATCACGGTCTAAAAAATTTCATGAAGGGTTATATTTTTACATTATAATAACTCATAGATTTTGTGGGGTCCTAGGACCATATAATAAATGATTATATCCATTTTTGAAAAAAAAATATTTTAAATATGGATTTTTAAACTCACATCCATGATAACTTCTTAAGATCGTAATTCTATGTTCACTAAGATTTTCTATAGATTTAGAAAACTTTGAAAAGTAGGAACAATAATAAATTTTGTGAGCTAAAAATAACAACCAAGTATATCTTATAAATTAAACTTCTAGAAAATTAATATAGTGAATACCATTTAAGTTAGAAACTCTATAAGTTATAAAGATTCCCAAGTGAAATGACTCTAGTTATTGTGAATTTGAAACATCATTCTTTGATTTGAAATTGATTTTTTGTTGTTTCACTTTTTTGACATGGGATACAGAATTTATCATTTGGGAATTATAGTTTAGGTATATCCTCTACTAAACCATTCCTAATTATATTTCTAATTGAATGAATTTTTAAATGGACTAGTCTCTTATTACAAATCCAATATTCTTTGTGAAAGGAAATTAGATATTTTTTTTTGAGAAAACAATGAATCTAAATTAGCAACATATACATTATCATTTATTAAATATGTAATGACTAAATAATTTTTTTAATAACATAATTTTTAGGAATTATTTTCAAATTTTACATGAAAACCATCATCACATAGTAGTGATATTTTAAAAATAGCATACTTTAATCCATCTACATATAAAACATTAGAAATGAAAATAGTGTTAGAGTTACCAATTTTTTCAAGACCAATTATTTTTTCTTTGGAATTGTCACCAAAAGTTACATTCCCACCATCAACCATGATTATGTTCTTAAATCATGAATAGTGTCCATTCATGTGATTGGAGAAGTCATTTTCCATATACTGTAAGTTCTTACATCATCATTTAAAGCTTCTTTCCTAAAAATATTTTTTAAAACAAAAAAGGCATTTGTAAAAAAAATTCTTATGTCTAGAAATGTTAATAACTAAAAATTTTGGAATCCATAAATTATCAATAGGTTTCCAATAAGTATATTTTATAATTAAGTAAATAATAAATTTTTTAGGTCCATAATAATAAAAAATAGCAATAGAATTATTGGAACCGGAACTATAAATAAATTTATTTTTAATATTCATTATATTCCAAGATGATATCTCATTCCAGTATTATATTTAAGTGTACTTTGCTTCCTAAGAACCTGGGTAAATGTAGTTATTAAATTATTAAATCTTTTGATTTTTTTTTTAATTTCTAATTTTAAAATTTAAACTCGTTGTTTTCATTTGGTAATTGATGATTTTTATCCTTCTTTATAGTATGATTAGTTTTAAAATGAGCAGATAAGTAATTGTCCTTCTTTAAAATTTTATATTTAGCTTTAATGTAATTCAAATTATCCATAAAAATATTATAGTATTCATAAATTTATTAATTAGAAATGTTATCTTCACTATTTACATCCGTAGATATGTTATAAATATGACTAGGAGCTGCATGGAAAACATTAGATAGCTCAAATGTGTTTGTTATAAAAACAAATATTAGATCAATTATTGTTTTATTCACTAATTGATTATAATTCACTTGATCTTTCCTTTGAATCACTCCAAGTTTCATTCATAGATTTATTATACCTATTATCCTTTTTATAATAATTTTTCTTAAATTTAAACTTAGGAAATCAGCTTTGACATGACCTTTTCTCTTACATTAAAATAAGACTATTTCATTTGTAATATCACTCTTATTCTAGTATTTTCTCTAATTATCTCTCTTGTAATAATTTCATTTAAAACTAGGTTTTCTGAATAATTTTATCCTTTTTTAAAATTTCTTGAGTCTCTTGGACAAGTTGTTCATTTCTTCATAATTTTTTATAGGTAACTCTTCATCACATAAGCTATCTACTTTGACCTTATCTTTTTATTTAGAAGTAGTAGTTTTGAAAGAAATAGATTTACTCTCTAGTTTATCCTCTTCTTATCTATTTAATTTGAGTTCCTGTTTATACATCATTATCTTTCTTATCAACTCTTTAATAGGAAACCTACTTCTATCACAAGACTCTCATATTGACACTGAAGTTCATATCCATCTATCCAGTAAACACCTCAATAGGTGCATCACTTGATCATTTCAAGAACTTAGTTTCCCCATTGAATGCATCATTTTAAAAATCTCATTGAACCTTATATACCTATAAAAAATCAGTTCATAATGAATCCTCTTAAAAGTACCATATTTAATAGTATAATTATTTAAACACATTTTTTGACATTAAAAGTACCTTCGAGAGAAACAACTAAAGTATCCAAAATTTGAAATGTAGCAGTACAGGTAGATATTATATTAATTTCCCCACCTCCAAAAGTAAAAAATAAATAATTCAAAGCTTTATAGTTATTTTTATAGTATTATTTAATAGGATCACTCCATTTAACTATTGTATTTTTGGGTAATTAATATTTGTCTTTAATATCATTAAAAATTAAAAAACCTATGATTTAAATATGAATATTTATTTTAATCTTACACTAAACACAGTTTTATCTATTAAACAAATGGTTCCAATTTCCACCAGACCCCTATCTTCTATTATTATCCACAATGAATTAAAATTATTATAAGATAAAGTTAAGATTATTAAAAAAAGATTCAGTTAGAAAGGATATTTTAAAAATCCTTAGATACCTAATGTTGTTCAGAGTGAGAAACTCAAGAGGGGGGGTGAATTGATTCCCCCAATAATAATTCTTATTTAAAAACAATTAGTACTAAATCCCCTAAATTATTAAAAAATCCCATTTAATCATAATTGTATAATTATATATGTTTGAACATTCAAATTATTTATCATAGAGTAATTAAGGCTCAGTTAAAATAATATTTGTAATCAGATTATATTTTGAAATAAAATTACTTACCATACCACTTTTTAAAAACACAAATTAAGGATAACAATAAAAGTAATTTTTTTTATTGCTTTTTAAAATAGATAATGTTTTTTAATTTTGAAATATAGACATCAAAACTAATAAATAAAATAGTGTAATATGAAATGTGGTTCAATATCAAGATGTGTCTTAATCCCCTCCCCTTAGAAATCAACGGTATATATGTAGTTTTATAAAAAATATATACTTGATCCATAACCTAGATCAGGTATTCCAATTAATACCACACAAGGATATCCATGCATAAATCCTCTTCCATAGTTCTATGTGGGATGAAAAATATTTTTAGTCTTCGAATGACCCATTCCATAGAAATTTATGGAAATTAAATAATAGAGTTTATATGAATGTGTTAAGAACATTATAGTTTTAGAATCAGAGATAATGTGTGAAGATAAATAGAGTGCAATAACACACGACTCAAAGTAAAGATAAACTGAAATTGATAATTTTTAGAGATTACAAGAAGTGGTGTTACTCAGTCTTAATAGCGTCATATTGTCAACCTTATATTTTTATTTGTGAGGAGCATAAAGATGCATCTCTAAATGTTCATGAAAACATAGTATTATAGAGTATGTATAAATCCTTCAATTTTCTATTTGAATATGTTTATAGTAGATTCATCAAGATAAGGATATATTCTATATACATATTTCACTCTTTTATTGTTGATATTTTCTTAGTTTTTCCACACATTGTTCCACACACGCACATAATGGTGTTATATAGAATATATAACACTTCATATATGATTATATATTAAATAATAATATTAAATAATGTCTTAGATTCTTGTATTGGGTACTAAATCAAGAATATTAGACTTATTATTCAATTCATCAATGGAGTAGTTTTCTAATAATGATAATTAAATCCACGTATGACTAAAGAAATTTAATTTCTTAAAATAACTATTAGAGGAATTAATTTTTAATGAGAGTAAAAATATAAATGGTATAATACTAGAGGTGTATGTGTTGATGGTATATTCAACAAATGATAGATCTAGTCTGACAATATATCTAGTTAAGTGGTAGTACAACTCTTAAAATAAGTCTTGTCTGGTAGTAGATCTGGTTTTGAAGTAGATCTGTCAACGGTGGATCATCTTAACTAGTGGTATATATTATAAATTTTAGATCATCTGAACTTGCGCTATATATCCTTAAAAATAGATCTATTGCACTAATAGTAGATGTAGTCCCCTAGGATATCAGATTGAACTTATGTTATATCATCACTTCCAACAATGGATATATTGAACTAACAATAGATTAGTAAGTTTCCAAATTTTATCATTTAATTTCTTAAAATATGATCAAATATAATTAAAATTTTAACTTGTTAGAAACATAGTAATCATAATTTGGGATTATTAAAATAAGTAGGTGCCAACAGAATTTATGGTAGTGGTTCCATCTAAACAATACCAATCTCTGGATTATGAAAATGACTATACTTTTATTTATCCTTCTGTCTTATCATGCCACATAGACTCCTCTACACAAAAATATGATTCATAATTTCTATTAACATTTGTTTATCTTTTCTTGTAATATGTCAAATATAATGTTCCATCGGATAATATGATTTTGTGCCCCAACTATGAGTTCACAAACCATAATTCCTAATGTGAGAATGGATTCCTTTGACAAATATCAACTTTTACATCTAGAGGATAAAAATAATAATAAATTTAAATAATAAATTTAGCTAGGACTCAAATTTATTATTATAGGTTCAAAATTGACCTGTGAAACTATGAATTTATATACATTAGATGATATCACTTTAAATAGCCATGACTCACCCCTTTCTGAGGATCCTTTTTTGTTAGATGAATTTTAAAAAATGGGAATATATAAAATAATTCAAGTGCCATAAAATTGTTTAGTGATGGTGGTTGAACACACACACCACCTTCTAGAGATATAGGGATAATGGGACCACTTAGAAGAATATGAGTTTGTAGTAACACATATGTCAATGGTTAAAATGATGAGGTAAACATAGAAAAAAAGATGGAATAAAATATCACACTCAATATAAATGAGTCACCTACTTTACTTAAGATTGACCCAACTGATCTATACACTAATGTTAAAACCATTTCACCATAAATACCCAAAAATGATAATAATTATTTTGAACTAAGGTCATTGGATTAAACTATTAAGAATGAATTAATTTTGTAACAAAAGGATTTCCCTATACTGGGGTTCATTCATGAAAAAACAGGATACATGATTTACCTAGAAAATTAATTCAAAATGTGATGGATACAAACCAATTAGTAAATAATTTTATCAATGGAATTTTTCCCTTATGTTCATTAAAATATGTAATAATTATGATTTTTATTCTAATTTCCCCTTCATAAGATTAAATTATTCAGTGAGCATTTATTCCCACATGGTTAATACACCTACTTTTGAGATAGGTTATTTCTATTTTATTTCACCCATCCATTTTACAACCAAATTTCTTTGAGATATTATATTCCTCGTAGGATAAATACATTCTCAAAGGATGAAATAAATACTTCTATTAATGAAGAATCAGATACATGTTATATATTTCCATTCAATCCTAGTGTTGTTTTATCAATATCTTGTTAATGATGAAGTAAACATAGACCACAATGGTAAGAAACCCATCATTTGATAGTTTTTTATTTCACTATATTTAGTTTTCTTTAATTTAGTTTTTAGGTAACAAAATTGCATGAATTAGCCTTAAAATATCTTTCTCCTACAACTATAGTAGATTATATTTCATTATACATGATTTTTCAGGCATATTCTTATATAATTATCATTTTATTTCGTTAATGTTATACAAGTATGTGTTGTATATGTTTATATTTTATATGTATATCATTTTTGGATTACTTTTAATTCATAAGTACTCTCAGCATCTATATTCATTTACTTGGGAAAGTGATAGTTTTTTTTAATATTTTATTTTCTCTTTATAAAACACTATGTAAAATAACTAAAACACACCATGTAAAAAACCCAAAAAACAAACAAAAAATGTAGCAGGTCTGTCAGTTTTTAACACAAATAACAATTATTTTATTTCTATAATAACACTATTGGGGATATGCCCCTTTTTTTATATACATTCTATGCATAAAATTCAAAATCAAATAAAATTGTGTCTTTATACTCTAATTTTTTATGATTATAGATATCAATCCATTCTTTAAAAATGTTTTTATAAATTTTTTTTATTTTTTAGACACTTCTTTACACTCATGTTCGTATATGTTTCCAAACATTATATTTACCTACACGTAATAAATTTGGACCATTTTTTCATCACTTGTTTATTTCACTTTTTCTTTAGGGCACCATGGACATGATATGTCTTATAGAATGTTAAATTTCTCTTTATAAAATAGATAGGTAGTTTTTATACCGATCTACGTAGTTTTACGATTTTTTATTTATGTTTTTATTATCTCTATTTTTATATTTGTTGAGAGAGGTCCCTATCATACACTATAAGCCCAAAGACATAAGGCCTAGTACTTGAACCAAAATCACCTAAGGAACAAGGAATAATACATGACCCAAAGTAAGTAAGAGTATGAATTTTGGAAATGCAAGACTTTAACACATATCATTACATGATTTATAAACCTATTTTTCCATTAAATGCAATAAAAGGATACTACAGTTCTAGTTTATTTGGAATATTGGGTTCATTTTACTTCAAAAAAACCAAAACAAGGCATCCTTATATTTTTAACTTTTTTTAATGATCTCCTATATTCATTCATGAAACAAAAAATATTTGGGGTATATTAGATAATACATAAAATAAATAGGTGAGTTAAAATCCCATAAGGGAATAAACATGATAAGGAAACATAACATGTGAGTAAAATATATAACATAGTATCATAAAAAATGGACATAATTAATCACATGGAAGCATAATGTAAATAACATGGAATAATAATATCATGATATTATAGTAAATGTAGTAGAAACATGAAACATAACATAATAATAATTCATGTTTAACTTCTAAGGCAACATCACATGGTAGATAGAGTCACATAATGGATTAGATTCACTCTCGAATGCCATACATGATGTCTCATGAGACTAAAACATTACTCAATGCATTGGAAGGATATATAATTTTGGGACCACCCATCACATTCATTTTATGTACATGAATATTCATTCCACAAAAGGATATAAAATATAATTCATAAACATAATAATTACCCTTGGAAAGAAAATATTTTCATAATCTGGTCTCATAACATAATCAATAGTGATTACTAAAATAAATTATCTGAGATATGGTCATAAGAGATGAATTATCCCATAAAATAAATATAAAATAAAGTTGGTATATAAGTAAGATACATATATACATAATTTATTACCATTATATAACTTTAAATGTTGTCATTTATGAATATAAATACCTTTAAAAGATTAAAAAACATTTTTGAAGAAAATAAACATTACACTTTCTAAATAAAATTTGAAGAAAAAAAAATTCACAAAATATTGTAAAAATACTTTTATTTTAATATATAATTGGAAACATATAAATTAATCCTCAATAAAAATAATTTTCATGGTGTAATAAAATTCCATTAATGTCATAAATGTTAAAATAATTATTCCTTTTACATTTTCTGTAAAAGTTAAAAAGGTGCCTCATTCAGAAAATACTAGGAAGATTCCTTTTTAAATATTTTATTAAAAATAAAAACATAGGTAAAAAATAATATTAATAATATTATTATAATAGTTAAAATTTTGAAAACATTTTTATATAACATGGATATGGAAGAAAAAATGTGTTTCAATCGAAGAGAAAAATAATGTAAATTTTATTAAAAACATTTATCAATAATTTAATGTAAAAATGGGGGAAATGATAATATGACATGAAATGTTGATGAATAATCTTATAATAATAAACTTTAATGGTTTTATTATGCAAAGATCAAATAATTACCAAAAATTTAAAATTAATTATAAATAATCCCAATTGAAATGAGATTAAAACGTATACTATTACTACTTTGATAACTTTTTAGTCATAAATTACCATGAATTAAGAAAATTAATTATAATTTAAAAAATAATTAAATTGTAATGATTCATTATATAGTATGTAAATGGTAATAATATACACCATTTAAGAGATATTAAGTGCATACAATAACATGTGTCTTGGCGGAGGATGTTTTGAGAAGAAACAGATAACAATTTTGTATCTTTGAATTTAGAGTTAATTGTTGAAGTGATTATGTGTAAAAAATTTAAATCCAAAAAAATAATTCTATAAATACAATCACAAAACAATCAAATTTAATTTTTCAAATAATCATTTCATAATATAATCAATTAAGTAGATGTATAACTCATTGAATGGAAATTGAGTTAAGATATCCCTTACCTCATACTCTCCTTCAGTTGAGTACTCCTTGTCCATCCATATAGTGGGTTTAAACTTGTTATTAACCTATACCAGAATCTTATTAATATTTATAAAATCATATATTATCCCTTTTATAACATATCATCACTCGTTTTTTAATTTTCTTTCATTGTCACTATTTTTCAGGGTGTTAATTGTCTTATTTTTTCATTCATGTTTTATCAAGAATGTTCTAGATGAAAAAAGTAGGATAGAGTACATTAATATATAGAATTATATTAATGTTATAAATATCAATTTTTTCATTAGTTTCATCTTTATATTCATTATTTAATTTTTAATATCGAAAATGAATCACATAACTTCATAGAGAAGGTAGGTTGTGCATACCTACGACTGACAGTATAATTTCATTAAAAGGTGAGAAGATAAGGAATTAGATTGTATATTAACTTTGAAGAATAAATATCATTTCATATATATTAAATATATTAATTAAATTTATCCTTTATTTCCTTCTATTTAAATCATTAGTTAAAAATGAATCACATCGCATCATGTAGCAGTAGTTCGACATACACATGAACGAAATTATCATTTATTCAATCGATGGTAAGGTGATAAATTATATGATATATTTTTTTCATGAATTATTAATATATAATTAATATAACATATAAACATAAAAGTAAACAATATTACCTTCTATATAAAGCATATGTGAAAAATGAATCACATCACTTTGCGATAAGGTAGTCCTACGTACACATGAGTGACGTTATCGTATTCTATATTAAATAGAAGTAAGAAGGTATATGTGATATTATAAAAATATAAGTGTAATTATACTACAAATAAAATATATAAATATTGAATATATAATTATTATCATCTGTGAGAAGTGGTGGTGTAAAACGAATTACATCAATTTGTGAGGCGGTAGTCCGTCGTATACACAATCAACAGTTTCGTTTCCCAATTGAGAGGTTGATATTGTTATAGGTAATATACTTAACCTAAAAAAATATACTTATATTTAAAACAATTATTTTATTATATCATCATTTTTTATAAGTTTTTAAGGATCTGGAAGACGAAATAAAGTAAAACTTTTTGTTAAGGAAATCACCTCTTCTTCAAACAACATCATTTGGTTTGTACCAAAATCCTTTCTAGGTTGTATTTATGATAAAATAGGATTGTATGATTAAAAGAGTTCAATAATAAATTTATTTAGTAATTTTTTAGATGAAATAATGGTTTTTGCAATTATAAAGTGGAGAGGAGAGTGAGTGGCCTTTTATAAGTGGGGGATAAGACACAATTAAAATTTTTTAAATGAAATAATTCCACCCTTGTTTTTCTCATGAAATAAAAAAAATGGACAAATTTCAATAATTTTAAGTTATTACGTAATACAATGACCATAAATAATTAATTATTAAATTTTTATGTTATTTTTAACCCATATCTTTTTAGTTTAACTTTCTAGTAAACCAACTTTTACCTTAATCGTGGTAAATAATTTTTATTATCTTCAAAATTCATTATGGTAAAAAATTAAGGTTAACATATTAGAAAATATAAAATATGACGATTCGAAAAATTTAATCCATTTTTAAAAATTCAACTCAAGAAATTTTCATAATTTAATTTATAATTAAACCCACTGACATGTCAAATAATAGTTTTTCAATAAATGCATTTTTAAAGAAAATATGATCTCATATTGACTATGTGACAATTAATCATAAATAAATAAATTTAAATTAATATTTTAAAAAATAGTATATATAAATTTCATTTGAGTAATTATTCATTATTGTTTATTTTAAAATTTTAAAATAGAGAAACATTATGCACTTCAAAATAGTTTTCTTAAAAAAGAGTTTTAAATCCTAAAAATAAAATATTGTATAACAATTATCTAAAAGAAATTAATAGTATTTAATAAAATTTAATTATACTTATGTTAATTTTATATCAAATTAAATTAATAATGGTAATTTTTAATTACTAATTTTATTAAAAATAATGACAATTTTACCAAAAATCATTATTTTTCAATATACGCTAAAAAATCAATATTTTCAGAAAAAATCTTCCAATTTCACCCTAAGTAGGGACTTTATATATATTTCATAAATTCATTAATTGTATTAATACCAACCAATTTAATACTTAAGTTATATCAGTCACATTTAGATAAAAATATTTTTTATATTATATAGTAGTTGGTTTAAACCCAATGTTTCATGTAATGCAAGATATCAAATAAATAGAAATTTATTTAAAGATAAATATATTATAAATTATCGAGGTATTTCACTGTCCCCACTAAAATAAATTTCATCCTTGAAATTTGAACTTTTTCTCAGTAATCAGGGGTTTGGTATTAAAAAAAATTTCTGGAAACCCCACATTAAAAAGGCTTAATAAATCATAAACATAAAGAATCTGAAGGGTAATAAAAAGTATGAAATAACACATATCATGGGTTACAAGTTGGAGACAATTTGATGGATGTAAAATTATGGACATAGAATAAAATTTTAAATAATTATAGTGTGTGATAAAAATCATTGATCATGAGCAAGTTAATGGTCAACAGAAATTCAAAAATAACAAAAACATAAATTTTTGATGTGTTGAAATGCAATTGAATAAGAAAATATTAAATTAATAGGATAAAATTTTTGTTTCAAGAACATTTTTCAAGTATTGAGGGATTCTTTTTATCATGATATGGAACACAAAAAAACTTAATAGATATCTTTTTATTTCATCAACAAAATTTCTTCTTTTTGTTGTGCTTAAATAAATTTAAACTTGTATATCATACTTTGAGGAATGAATATTTAGTATAATTATTTTACTCTTGAATCACTAAAATTAAATTTTAATAGATCATGAGATTAATAAAAGAATAAAATGATATTCCTTCTATCTTTATTAAAAAAATCGTTAGAATAATTTAAGATAATACCAAAAATGAATATTAATATATTAATCTCCAAAATTCAATAATAAAACCAGAGTTTTAACATAAATTATTACTTAAATAAGTAACCCTATATCATAAATAACCTCAAAAAGAAAAAATGTTTTAATCAAAAATTTCATCTTATACACTTCAAATTATATCTCAAAAAAATAGTGTTCTTTATAAACAATCCTTTATGTTAAATGTAATGGTTATATATAACTTAACCCAATAAAACATATCCTAAAATATAATTAAGCATCGTAAAATCCTAAAAAATAAAAATGATTTAGGCCTCTAATATGCTTCCCAAAATTAACATAATATTTATCTACCAAAAATTTTATAAAAAACTGTATCATACTAAATAGTACATCACGTAGGCTAGTGGTATGTGTTTAAACCCTATCACCCTTTTATTGTGAATCCTTTTTTGATGTGATGGGTTGCACCAAACTTGTTGTTTGTCATTTTTCTAAAACTAATGAATTTTTTTTTGAAAATCATATTCACAATTAACATTGATCCTATAAAATTATAAATAATGTTTTGAACGTCTTCAAAAATAACATTAGTAGTCAATCAACCTTTTTTACATCTAAGGTTTTCTATCTAACTCATTATTTTAAACAAAATAAACTAATTTTAATTAACTATAATTACCTCAACATTAATAACTTCTCTATGTATATCATTTCCTTAATCATGTGTTGTTTCATAGAATATAACCTTGTTATTAAATCATGTTTCTAGTTCATTAGTACCACTCAACATATTATTTCAAATCCTTAATGAAAAATACTTCAGAACATTCCTTAGAAGATTCATGATTCATGTAACTAGAATGGCATTGATAAAAATACTTCAATAGTATTATTATTAAGAACTAACAACTAAACACTTTAATAAATCCACTTTAATGATTTTCATATCATCTGCTTTAATAATTAATCTTTTGATTAGGGAATTGAATCGAATGATGACCAAGTTTCCCACTTATAAGACATTTAATTACTTGTAAATTCATTGCTATATTCCCAATATTTCCATATAAGAAACCTCTCCCCCATCATTTGATATATTTTTCAAAGTTCTTATTCTCAAATTATTTACATGTACGAAATTTAATATTATTTCATTTTACATCTTTATCACTTTAACTTCAATGAGATGTCATCTTTATTATCTTTGGAATGTTGGATAACTCAAGTATGTTACAGTTGTTGATCGTAATTTGAGATATCTCATTTGGAATAATCATAAGATATCTAACTATTATTCCAATTAGGTTAGGTATATAATTAGAAAATTAAATACATTTCCCATCATATTGGTTTTCAACATTCGCTCTACTTTTTCTCACTATTAACTAAAAATATTAAAAGAAAAAAATATTATAATACATTAAGAATTTATTAATACTTCTAGGAAATTCTCAAGTTATGCCTGACACACCTTTTTGGATTTATTACACATGGTTACATATGTTTCAAAACCACGTCCAGTTTTAGTATTCAAATAGGGATAAAATTGCTTGAAATGACTCACTCTATACAGCACAAATATTCTAATATATTTATATATACTTATTATTATCCTTATACATATCTTTATAATTATCCTTAGGGTTCTCACTAAGGTTTTATTATCTTAGTTTCTAAAGGTTAAATAAACTTTTCTTATGATACCAACTATGGAAACCCAATACTTTTACACATATTATGACATGATTTATTAACATAAATACCCATTGATACAACATAATGATCATAATGGCCTAGTGTATTTATAAGACTAGGTTCATTTTACATCAAAAGGAACTAAAATATGGAATTCGTATTTTTTTACCATTTCAATAGTTATCTCATAAATCATTTCAAGAATTCAAAAGATTATTGGATAACCTAGGGAATACATAAAATAAAGATGTGATCTAAAAAATCTAGTAAACTAATAAACAGGACAAGGAAACATAATGTGTGAGTCAAAGATATAACATGATAAATAAAAAAAAGAACACGAGTAATCACATATAATAATAACATAAATAACATGGTATAATATGATCATGGAATAATATTAAATCTAGTTTCAATAAAAATAATGACATAATAATAATTCAAGGATAACTCTAAAGACAACATCACAAGGTGGATAAAGTCCCATAATTTATTAACTTCGCCCCCTAATCCCACACATGACATCTCATGGGTCTAAAACATTACCCAATGCATTGGAGTGATATATAATTCGTGTCACACCCATCACATTAATTTCATGTACACGAATATGAGTTCCAAATAAGGATATCAATCATATTGTATAAACGTAATAATTACTCATGGAAATAAATGGGATGCGTAATCCTGTTTCATAACTTAATCAAATGAGATTCCTTAACTAAAGCATTTTCCAGATAGTCATAAGGCATTTATTAACCAATGAAATAAAGGGATAATAAGTTGGGTATATATGTAATATAAATATAAATATATATAATTTATAATAATTCCATATCATTAATTTTTTTCCACTAATAAATAGAAATACCTTTAAAAGATTAAAAAAATTCTTGAGGAAAATAACTTTTCCACTTTGAAAATCAATTTTTAAAAACAAAAATTAAAAAAATATTATGGAAATAAATTCCCATTAAAATATCCATGTCAACTTATAAATTAATATTCAAGGAAAATAATGGTAATTATGGTGGAAAATATCATTCGTGTCATACATATTAAAATAATATTTCCTTTCACATTTAAGATAAAAGATAAAAAATACCTTGTTTGGAAAATTATAGAAAGATTACTTTCTTAACTATTTTGTAAAAAAAATAAAAAATGTGTAAAAATTATTTTTAAAATTCATATAATAATATTAAAAAAATTATTGAAAACATTTTTATAAAACATGAACATTCCAGAAAAAGGATTTTGATCGAAGAGAGAAATGAATTCGATTTTCATAAAAACATTTTCTCAATCATATTAAGTATCATGTTTATATAAATTATACCATTACATGAAAAGTTCATGAATAAAAATAGATAAATAAAATTTAACTGTTTTATTTTTCAATGGTCAAATAATTTACAATAAATTTAAATTCAAGCATAAACAATCTGGATTAAACTGAGATTGAAACATAAACCCTCAACACTTTGGGGATTTTTAAATCATAACTTCCCATGAATGAAGTAAATCAATAATAACATAAAATTTTATGAATTAGTAATTATTCAGGATATATTATGTAATGTAATATTATATAAACCATTTAAAATAGATTATGTGTGTAAAAGAACATGTGTCTCAAAGATGGAATTTTTTAGATGAAACCTTTATAAACTTCGTATCATTCATGTGATAGTTAATAAATGAATTGATTAAAGGGTTAAAGGGTAAGGAAGTATATTGTAAATTAACATTAAATAAAAAATATCATCTAATATATATCACATAAATACGTTAAATTTATCTTTTATTACCTTCCATGTAAATCATTATTAAAAAATGAACCACATTGCTTCATGAGGCGGTAGTCCGTTCTACACATGAAAGAAGTTATCATTTATTCAATTGATGGTAAGGTGAAAATTTATATGATATATTTATTTAAAATAATTATTAATATGTTATTAATATCATATTAAAATATCAAATTATTCTATATGACATTCAATGTAAAGCGTAAGTGAAAAATGAATCACATCAGTTCATGGGGCGATAGTTCGTCGTACACATAAGCGACATTATCTTATTCTCTATGAAAAGGAAAGTAAGAAGGTATATGTGATATTATAAATCAATAAGTATAATTATATCATATATAGAATATATATATTAAATATATCATTATATCCAGTTCTGAGAATTGGTGGTGGAAAATAAATTATGTAGGTTCGTGAGATGGTAGTCCGTTATATTAGTGATCTACAGTTTTATTTCTCATTTGAGGGTGGAGGGGATGGTTTTAGGTCATTACCTTAACATTAAAACACATAATTATATTTAATATAATGATTTTATTATATCATCATGTTTTAATAAGTTTTTAAGTATTTGGAAGAAGAAATAATATAAAATACTCGGTTAAGGACGTTACCTCTTCTTCGGAAATCTTCATTAGGTTCGCACCAAAATCTTTTCTAGATAGGATTTATGATCTAAAAATTGATTATAGGATGGTGTTATGGAATTAAGGAAGTTATTATGGTATTTATTGGACAAAACAATGGGTTTATTAAGTGTGAAGAGGATATGAGAGGGGTGGTTTTTTATAAGTGGGGGAGAGGACACACATGGAATTTCTAAAAAGAAAGAATTTCAACCACATTTTTCTCATACAAAAATGATAAAAAATGGAAAAATTTCAAACCTTAGAAGATATAAGGTCTAAATATTACCATAAAATAGGAATTATACATGTTTTGGGTTATTTTTAACCCCTATTACTTTAGTTTAATCCCCCAGGTACACCCCTTTTTACCATAGTCGTGGTAAATAATATTTACTTTTTTCACTATTAATTATGGTCAAAAATTAAGTTGAAATAATTATATAATATTAAATGTGATTATTAAAAATATTTAATCAATTTTTCTAAATTAAACTCACATAATTAGCACGATTTTTTTAAAATTTAAACCCATAGATGCGTCAAAATATGTTTTTCCAGAAATGAATTTTTAAAGAAAATATGATCTAATATTCACTATATGACATGTAATCATAAATAAATAAAATAAAATTAATATTTAAAGAAATATAATATATAATTTTTATTTAATTCATTCCTCATTATGGTTTATTTTAATTATTTAAAAATGATAAACATTATTCACATTAAAACGGTTTTCAGAAGTAAAAAGTTCTTTAAAGCCTAAAAAGTGACTTACAATGAAATATAATATAAATAATTTTTAAATTTAATTACTGAGATTTCATATAAATAAATGATACATATGTTATTTTGAAATAATATTAAAATAGTAATAGGACTTTTAAATTACTTAATTTATTAAAAATAACTAAAAATTTTACCAAAAATCGGTATTTTCACTATTCACTAAAAAATCAATATTTTACAAAATAAAAATATAACAAAATTTCCCTAATTTAATATAGATATGATTATTTAAAAAAAATATCATTTTATAAATTACAATTTACTGAATTTTGAAAATATAATTATATTTTTTTCTTTTAAAAAAAATGTCATTTTTGAAGGAAACAGATTTTTATAGAATAAAATACATTTATTAAAGATGAGTTCTTATTTATTAAGAACATGTAAATAAATTTATAATTATTTGAACCTATATATATATATCATAAATAATTCAATATTTCCCATACATTCTAATTTAACAGTTAGGTTATATTTTCCACATTAAAATAATAATATTTTAATATTATATTTTAGTTTGTTTAAACATAGTGTTACAAGTAATGAATTCTATAAAATAAATCAAATTCATTTGAAGATAAATATATTTTAATTATTGGGGTGTCACATGACTATATTTTAACCAACCCTCCCTAGTATCTTCATTATTTAAGGCCACTAACTCCTCACCTCGCATGGATGATCGACTAGCATTTCCCAGTGCAACATTGTATGGTACCTCATACTAATTCTTATTGTCAATCAATATCATTATTGTAATCCATTAACTATGTTTTGGTGGCTATTACATTATCCAAATTGTCTTCTAGATATTTCGCTTTTATGTTCCACCCATAATCCTTCATAGTCATATGGTTCGAAAGCTCATGACCCAAAGACCTGGGGTGGATCGGAGGCCCTATCGCTAGAAAGACACTAGTGTCCCAAAATCCCTATGGCCTATAGGCCTAAACTGGTGGCTCAATGTCCCATATCAGATGAATAGTTCTAAAAGATATAGTACCACAATATACCTACTATAATTATTCTACTATAACCTAGAAATATCCCTTCTGTGTAATTTGATTCTTGGGGTTCATGGAGGATTATAGGGCATGTTAACCACTTGTCTACCACACAAACTACACCATCAAACTGATATGAATTTTGAAAATTTCATTAAAATGATTCAGATATTTTTTTATCCCCTTTGATATATTGATCCACACTTTCATTTTCTCCATTTTTAATCCCTTATAATCCTTGAGTAATACTTCTAAAGATAATCCCATGTTGACACCGCAAAATGTGTTTCATGTACTTCTCCATAGAATTTATGTTTCGATCTTCACTTAGAAAAAAATTGATAAGTTTTAGAAGATATGTTCCTCCATTCTAGAATATTATTCATTATATATTTCCATATTCCAAAATGAACCTCCATAATAAGGTATAAATGGAAATAATCACCCTTCACGAATAGGCTGTGGATTTTTAAGATTGATGATAAAAAGGTGTCGACACATTAAAATGAAAGTTACATATTTTTTATAAAAAAAAATTTATTCACTCAAACAAAAATCATATATATCTTATAATTAATCAATTTGATTGGTCATAGAGTCTAAAAGGAATCATGGATCAAAATTAATGGCTATCAAAAATCTGAAAAATTATACAAAGGAATTTATGTCACTATGCAGGCCACCTACACATAGAGCTTGCACATCATCCCTATGTAGACAAATTGTTCATCAACCCTATGTATATAGCCATCGTATCATCTTTTCATGTATATCTTATTCATCTCCCTATTTTAATATCTTACACAGAAAGCCTATACAAATAGCTTGTACAGATATCCTCTGCATCCACTACAGACAGATAGCCTATGCGAGTTAGCACCTTCATCTTGGGTACCATGTTTTTTTATAAACCAGACCCTATGGTCTTCATTTAGATGAACTAAATTCTGGATGATCTCCCAATTCTCCTCTCACCATAGTCCATTTCCCAGGCCCCCAAAAACCTTCCCGGTAGCCCTCATAAACCCTAATAAGATAGAATTAATGTGGGATATTAGAACAAAAGTCCTCTAAAGGTGTAATACACATATCACATATGTGAGGGGTTTTTTATTACTTGGTCGATGAACACTAGTGTGATGTACCCTTCCCTAACCAAGGAAATGTGTGAGATACTTATGGGAATGCCTATGGATACCCATTAAACCTTGAGAAAATCATCCCTCATGTTTAGTTTAATAGGTGGTCTTTTTTCTAGGGTACCAACACAACATCCTATACAGACAGCCTACACGGATAGCCTATACATCAACCTGCACATCATCCCTCCACATTGGTGGAAAAAGGGTATTTTTTGATCCAATTTATCTATCTATTCTCTCTTATTACCCACACAATGTATGACTCATGTGGGCTTAGAGGTCAGTGGTAATCATGAAAACTGCATGATTTCATTTCTAAAGGAAGCCTTACTGTGGAATCCCTAAACTATTGAACTGCGAGAACTCGGATTCCTGATATAATCATGATACGTAGGAATCCCACCTAAGGCCCCACTCAATGGGTCTCATTATAAGTGTAAACCCCAACCAATTGATATGTTACCTTCTCATATGTAATCCACAATCATTCCAATTATCGAGAATAATTCTTAGGAGTGAACCCCAATCATACCAATTGATGGGCATCCTTCTCATGAGTAAGCCCCAATCGAACTGATTCCAAGGAAATCCCTCCTAGAGTAATCCCCTTGCCATTCTTGCAAGAGGTTTCATTCATGCTCCTCCCCTCCCCCTTGGATACTAGATTATAGAGGGATGGTAATTAGAGTCCTCTCCTCACTCTCCCATACCCTTATCCTCTTCCACTCGTATTTTAAGAGAATTATGGTTTGTCGAATCTTCTTTTCTTTCTTGTCCATCACATTAACCCATAACTCCTGTATACACAAGGGACATCCATGATCATGGAATCCATACGTTCAGATTCATGTTCTAATATGGGATTGTCCATTGAATCTTCCTATCCCATTTTTTTTACAATTCCCCCATATAAGTGGGACCTCAAGTCTATGTTTCCAACATCACGGAAAAGAAGATTGTCTGTTTTCTCGGACATTCCTTTTCCTCTTGTTTCTAACACCGAGCATGACTCATGTGGGATTAGAGATTAATGGTGTTCATGACATCCATATGATACCCAATCCAATTGGATTTCTTTTTAGGAGTAACTCCTAGTCATATTATCCTACGAGATCCTCTTAATGAGTAAGCCTTGAAATCTCATTCATGGGGAATCTTTTTCAAGAGTAAGCCATAGTCACACTACCATTTAGAGAATCTTCATCAGGAGTATTCCCTAGAATCTCATCGATGGGCCTCCTACTTGGTATAATCCCCAAATTTTCATCAATATGGGAATCCTTATTAGGATTAAGCCCCAATCATAACCACTATTCACCTAGGAATCCTCCTGAGGATAAAATCCCAAAAATAATTCAAAAAATCTGAGTATCCTCCTCGGGATTAATTTCTGAACCAAACCATAAATATCTATGATTCATGACACTTATCATGGACCCAAAATCATTCATCAGGGAATCTCTTTTAGGAGTAATCCCCAACCTAATCCTATCAAAGGGTCTCACTCCCCTCTAAGATAAACTTTATAGAATTTCCATAAATGTGATCCCTCATAACCAAACTATATAGGATTTGATTCCTATCCAAATGTGATACATAGGAAGCCTCCCTAAGGTTCAAAAAAAATACCTCAAATCAACCATGTTATCCCTCATTCATATTCCTATTAGGGTATAATTCCACCTTGAAATTCACATTATTTCTAGGTTCTCTAGGCTAATTCATCATAATTCCGAAAACAAGCTTGGACTATGCACCATTCTCCTGGATGTTCTAGTTTCATAACATTAAACTACACAGTTTCATCCTTATCACATGAACATAAAATGAATGATGTGTCCCTTTAAGTGGAACTGAACTATGTGGTTTTTGATTCCTCTCACAAGGATATATAAAAATCCCATCAATGGGTCTAATACCAACATCAAAAAAACTATCGTCTCCTAGGATGATAAAACACTCTAGAGAGCCCCGTTGTGTGGTTAGAAAACATTCATCATCAAAGAATCTATAATCAGTATGTAAAAGGATACCATCGATGTATAATCTTAGATACAAACATATATATATCCATTAATGAAGTACCTCAAATACATATAGAAGATTATAAATTCCATACAAGTTAATAATTGTTTTTTAATTCAAGGGTGACCCATATCATACATGGGAATAAATAAAGGATTCATGAACATATCTTAAATCAATAAGAGAGTCCTAAAGTGGGAAATAATTCCCTTCAAAAGGGTGAGATGAGATCATTATCCCTTCCTCTCGACCAATGCGAGTTCTTAAGATCTATTTTTCAAACTTCCCAATGAGATGCTACTTTGTTGAGGTTTTATTTCTTGTGTTTTGTATATATCCAAGAACCTCCTTTAAAAACTACCATCAATCCAATGGTGTTGTATAAACTCTCACCAATGCATGCCATGACTGCTATTAAGGTCGGATCTTCATCTATACAGAGGATTCCATCCCTAACCCAACATCTTCAATGTTAGGTATCAAACTCATTGGTCTAGAAGTACCATAAGAATGGTACAATACTAACTCTATAGTCGACCCATTAGGCCCTCCATCTCACCAATCCCCACCACTAGTCTATTTACTGATGATTATTGGTCCTGATGCTGACAATAACAATCGACATCTTCAAAAATTTCAAGAGGCTGCCCCTAGAATGTAAAAACGTGTCCCTCCCTCACTTCAAAGAGGTATTTCATGAGGCATAATACAACCTCATATAGAATACATAGGGGTCCCTCTGAAGGTAGATTTCCAATACATCATTCTTTTGAACTCTCAACATGATGATAGTGCCTTTTGTAGCAATCTAGTATAGGTCTTTCAGACTCGGGATTGCAAAATGGTCTATCGTGGGTAGAAACCGGTCAATAGAGAGTACGGTAACGCCTATTCCCCCTCCGTAGATGCCCAAAAATCCAATTTTCTAGAAAAATATGAGTGGGAACATTCACCTTACCACCTTAATTCATCCATTCAGTAGATTCACCTCAAAAAAATTAATGAATCTCATCGTTCAAATATGACATCCAATATTGAGGAGGAACATTCACCTATCCACAATAATAAATCCCATAAAGAGAATCATCTGAAAAAACAAAAAGAATGATTCCAGCCATGTTTGGTGTAAAACGGAATACTCGAACGTACATAAGCCTTTACTCATCAACCATACTTTCTGTTTAATCTGGAAGCCTTCAGAGAAGTTGGTTGGAATGTCCCGATGAAAAATGGGGGGAAAACACAACTATATTACCCCGAAAATTAGTACATTAAATGTCCATTATAATGAAAGGGTGGAAATTAGTAGGCTCATACTCTTACTCAAATACTAGGATGGGCATATATTACAGTTTCAGCTACTGGATTCAACAATAATATCCCATAATTGGTGAAAGGGTAGACAAAAATCCTTTCCTGCATCCTATAAACTTTCTAGGACATCATAATGGTGATTAAATTAGTTACTAAGGGATGAAAACATAACTTTATCCCTACATGTTGGGTGGATCATTATCATTTCACCCCAGAGCAGACACAGACCACTACTCTCATCCTAGAGGGTCATGGGGATAACTCCCCTATACTATATAGATAATCAAATCTTGAAAATATACCCATTCCCACTGAAAATCATCGGTATATCCTAATGTACACTCCAAGTGAGTAAAAACACCTACCCATGAAGACCACTTCCCTTAGTAAGTTTCCCGAGTTGCTCACAAGAGGGCATCCAAGAAAGAAGACTCATCAAACGTAATGGGGAAATCAAGAGTTGATTTGTGATCTTGATCTACATAATGATGGATTTATAGAATCGCTCAGATGATTATCTATACTTTTTCAACATCTTACCTCCCCCCATTACTAATTTACTAGAGTATTAGTTTTAACTTCTAGGGTTCTCTTGGGACACTTCACCTTGAAGGCTTTCTTCATAACCATAATATGATTGATCTCAAGATCCCACTTAATGAGAGCCACAATATCCCTCCACATGGGAGGGAGATTGAGGAGAAATAAGACATTACCCTTATTCTAATATACCATGGTGATCCACCCCATGATGGAATTCGTTGTAAATGCTCTCTCCACATCATTGTTTCGTGTTTTCAAAATAATTCTCTAGTTGGAAATGTAGTGATGAGAAAGCCCTCATATCGCAAGACACATGAGGAAACTAGGCCAGTCATGTCTGATACCATATCATTGGAAGTTGAAATCATTTCTCAACTAGAATACATCCAAAGTTGATGGTAATTCTCAAAGAAAACCTTATTCACCTACATTTTAGTGTAACAGAGGATGTCCCCCTAATCTCATTGCTTATGATAAAGTGGTTGGAGAACTCCCACTCTAGTAAGACTAGGTGGAGAAACCCTTAGAGAAATATGAATAATTGCTGCTAAACATGAGGAAACAATTGGATAAATATGACATACCATTCATGTTTTGGCCTTTAGACACACCTCAATACATCATTCTAGAGGTGTTTTCAGAAGATTGTGTGCAGGACATCTGCCGTAACATATAGAAAATTCTTCTTCACTTGAAAGGAAAAATATTACCTTAAGGTCAAATTCAAAGTCATATCAAGGTAATAGTAGGGTTTCAATTATAAATTGAATTATAATCACTCCATGATTAACAACAGCTAAAGACCTTGAAATAGTAGTGATCCCTTAAATTCACATGCCTCAACATGTTAATGACATTTTGATAGTTGATCATTGATACCCCATATGGAATTTATATCAAACGATTGGGTGAACATGGAGCATTAAATTTTACCATGATCAAAAACTATAAAATCCCACTAAATGTTTTAACATAAAATGTTATATCTTCATGATAGCTTAAAAAACATAATTTTTTCATGATTTAAGAAATTATCAACAAAAATAGATCCTGACTGATTCTCATCGATGTTATTCTAGAAGAGAGTAGGCTATTGAGATACTTTTGTATCAGGAATGTGAGAATATCAAGAAATACTCCTATTTAGGGGAAATCCATCATAAGATAACATAAATTTCAGAAATAGAAAAATTGTATTTAGATGAAGGTGATTTATGAGTGTTCTGAATGATGCACCCAACCCATGTATGAACAAAACTCCATAGTATAAAAAGGGAAGGGGCGATAGTAAAAGCAACAAAAATTAAATAGTGACTCCATACTACAAGCACAAGGGGTTTTAACCCATCCTTTGATGTCATCAAACCAATCACAAAAGGATGTGAATGTGGAACGAGAATATCCCTAGCCCTCAGGGCAAGGGGATTTTTTGCCTCAATAATCCCCTCCTCATTGGGAATCAGGATTCTCCTGATTATATAAAATTCCATATATTTGATCCTCCTAGATCATCCCATTCCATGATTTGGTACCTTAACTATGTACATGCATAGATGAACTATCTATATATTCCCTTTATATTATAGTTTTCAAGGAAACTCTAATAGAATTGAAAAAAAGTTCGGAAAAGCCTCATGTAGGGCATAGAAGAAGTCAGTATCTCAATGAAATTTATAGAATATGTGAAATGATTTTTTTTTCATTATTAAATGACATCAAATCCACCCATGAAGGTTCTATAAAACACAGGTCTAGTTCAGAGGAGTCGTAAAAGGAAGTTGAAGTTTATAAAGTGGTCCACACCAAAACTATTGAAGGAGGTGCGATTACCCATAACTAGCGGATAGCCCTAAATATTGGAATTCCCTTGAAAAATACATCATTAATCCCTCAAAATGTATCAAATAGAACAAATGGTTAGGGTAATATTGTACCTCACCTGCCTTTTGGAGAGATTATGCCCCTTTCTTTGGAATAAATATTTTCTCAATTAGTGGAAGACATGAAGAATTGAGGATACTTAATGAATAACTACTCCAAGGTAAAATTTCCACTAGATATTTTTTTCAATAAGATACTCAACTCACACTTCCATGTGGAACACATCAACAAAAAGGTTTTTACACAAAAATTGAAGCAGATCTATAAAATCCGTTCAATGTGGGATACCAACCACCAAAAAAATTAGATTCTGTAACTGTATATTGGGAATTCACTCTATTGGGTAAAAAACTAGAATATATTTAGACACATATTTACATACCTTATCATATAGTTTTACCATGACAGATACCAATATTGCTTCCACTGATGTCCCTACAAGCTGTTTCACCTATTCAGGCTCCAGTCACCACACCTTTTTAGAATTTTCCTCATCCAGAATTTCATAGAATGATTTTTAATAATAATGATTCAATGACATCTTCATTTAAATCCATGGAGGAATGATGTGCACTAATACATCAAAAAAATAAGACTTACCCCAAATAGGTAGATCCGACTCCTTTCCTTCAATCTTTGGGAGCCCAATATTTCCCATTTTCAATGGCTCGGGAGACCCATAGCAGTATTTGATGCATTTTGACTCTCATTATGATCATATGATGGGGACTCCTAAACAAAAGGAGGTAGTAAAACCTAGGTTCTTTTATTCCTTAACTATAAGGGCCATTCTTTTTATTGTACAAAAGTTTGCTGGATCTATAAATTTTAGTGTGGGAAGAACTCAATCAGAAGTTTATCTTCAAGATCATTACAATGATATAAAAGACAATAGTCTTCAACCTCTAAAACATTAAGCAGTGTGATAAAGAAATATTATCATATTTCATTGCTTATTGGAATGGGTTGACATATTCCCTAAACCTACCACTCCCTCAAGATGAGTTCTTTCCCATTTAAATAGGGAATCTTAACAATGATTTTCTCACACTGCTTATCACTATGAAATACATAGGAGGGTTTCAAGACATTTCTATAATTTCTAAAAGTGAAGAATATTCCATCATAGAGACTAAATCCAAGGCCTATGTAATTCCATCAACTCAGGGAAGGAGAAAAGAAAATAATAGGATGATAATATTACGCATAATTTGGCCCATGCATCTTAACCTACAACAAATACCATACCATATTGTGCATCTACACTTCTTGAGAATCAACAACAATGTCCCCCTAATCAGGATGATAAAAGAGAGAATATGGGAAAATAGTTTTAGGAGACGAAAAATAAGGGCTACTCTTTGTGAAATGACCAAGTCCCCAACTACTTCATATTGGCATTGGAAAACAACGTGATGAAGTTACCAAATCCCATGGATCCCAGCAAAGACGATGATGAAGCTCTCCCAAGTTATTTCCCCATCCATAAATTATTTGGGAACAACATCTAAGAGTGTTTTGTTTTCAAACCCCTATTACAAAAGATGGTGGACTCCAAGCAAGTGAATTTGAAAAATTCACATACCTAAGTAGTGTGTGTCTCTACCACTAAACCAAAGGCAAACTACAAATGGGAGGAGTAAGTAGTATTGATATTCAGAATTTTAGGGACTAAATAGTGATAAAATATATCAACTGAACTCATGAATTCCACTAATAATGGTAGTCTAAGCTGACTATGCCTCTAGTTGATATTTTCTATAACACTTCCAAATTCATCGACAACACGACCCTCTAAAGTCCAGTCCTTCAAAAAGTGTCATGGATGGAAGCATAAGAGGAAAATGTTGAAATATAAGCTCATGTCTAGGAAAAATTTATCATTTAGATTAGTAGACTTCAAGCCAACTTTTTCCTAAGCATGGGAATCACCCTGCAAAATGGAACCACAAGAGTCCCCCCATCAAACAGAATCTACATCAGATGAAGATATGATTTTTATTCCATTAACATTATTCATTTAATGGATCCCTTATCAAATGATGAGCATTATTATGAACTCAAATTCCCTGGACTTGATTAGGGAACTGGAGGAATTGTCTATAATGTTCAATGATATTGGGGATGACACGGTTGTTCTAGGAGTCACTACAATAACCATTCCCCCAATCGTACTGTTTATATGGCCAAAACACATGGGTGAGATCTCTATCATGCTCAGTAGAAGTAGGTAATCTCAACCACACATGAAATTGTTTTCTCTAACATGTTTATCCAGGAAGATCTATTATAGGATATTCCATCATGTAATCAACCTCGCTATGTGGGAAAGCCTGTTTGGACTAATTCACCAAGAGAAGAAGCACCTTCAACTCCTATTCCAAGGGATGATCTATCTACATTAGGAACATCATCTCCCAAATCACCTATGAAAGAACACCCCCATGTTGGGAAGTATATACCTTTAGACCAAAAATACGGTGTTATGAAGTAATTATCTTTGGTTCTAACCATGTTTTAAATCCTATAATCTTTTAGTCTATCAAAATACCTTGGGGAAGCGCTCTTTGATTCTTAGTTAATCCATTAAGAATTTAATGTTTAGGTTTCATCTGCTTATGTACATCAATTAGAGAATGATCTGAAATAATTCTATACGATAATCTATTTCACAGACCAGGATGAGGAAGCTATTATATATGGGATTTTCAGACACTTGTATATATCTAGTAGGATAAATGACATTGATATCTGACAAGACTTCATTGATAATGGCTTAGGAGTCAACCTCATCCCAATCTGAACAAATTTTCACCAAAGTTTTATTGAATCATTATTTCCCCCTCTACACTAATGTTAAAGGGTTATGAAAAGAATTAAAGAAACCTCTTGGAGAAATCAAACCCATGACTCAGTTTGAGGATCTCTTGTATAGCTTAGAATTTATGGTTGTTAAACAGGATATAGACTTCAATTTTCTTCTAAGAATACCATGGCTACATCAGCAAGTGACTATCCCTTATTTATTCCACCAATGCCTCAAATATTATATAAATGGAAAAATTGGGACATTTTATGATGAAAAATCCCCATTCAGATTCTACGAATCATAGTACATTGATGCTATATTCTATTACAAGGAATGAAATCAGTTCCAGGTTGATGATGTTGCTCACATAAATGCCCCAAATGGCCTAGACATGATCCCATATAACCATTTCAAAAATCTCTATTTGGATTATGTTCTCCACATCATCAAATTTGAAGAAATGGGATCCATTTTGGGCATACTTCCAATGATTTTTATTATGTCTATCGTGGAATCTAATCCTGATATCATTGGAGAAGATTTCAAATCTCCAAGAAATATTGAAATCCTAGATAAAAATATATTTTTTCCATCCCCTAAACTCCAACAAAGCCCAGTTTCATTATCTAGAATGATATAATTTTCCCCTCTAAATGGTTGAAATGAATAGGATCATTCAAAATCCCTAATTTCCCCTTAGTTACTCCAAAAATGCCTCATACCAGCAAGTGAGCCTGAAATGGTTTCCTCGTCTTCTAGATGACTGAATGCCAACTCCTCCCCAAAATTTTAAGAACACAATTCATCTCTTTCTTGCCAGGTTGGATCAGAAGGTGTAAAGCCTAGTGAATTGGAAGAGGATAAAGATGTTATAGATACCCCTACATCATTTGAGTAAGGTTTCATCATAACAGTTCATGAACTCAGAGATATAAATCTGGGTACGGATGAAGATCCACCATCCACTATAATTAGTGTGACCTTGAATTATAAAGAATAGAGGGTTTATACCTTCTTCTTGAATCAGAACAAGGATACATTCTCTTATAATTACACTAAAAATCCATTCCTTAAAAATGAGTTGGCCACCCATCCCTTGGGTTTTCCAAAATACCATCAAGGATACAAGAAGGTAGCCAGAAGGTCTCACCCAACTCACACCTTCAAAAATTAAAATGAAGTGAAAAAATTCATCATGGGTGAATTTATTTGAGAGGTAAAATATTAAAAATTTATATCCAATATCATCCCAATACAAAATAAAAAATGAAAAAATCAATTTCTATATTGACTTCATAGATCTCAACTGGTATTTTCCAAAAGATGACTTCCCGATTCTAATCATTGAACTCCTAATTGATACAATAGCTGGTGGTCAAGACCCCTTCTTCATGGATGGATTTTTGGAGAAAACCAAATCTAGATGGCCCCAAGAGATAAATAATCCATATCCTTCAGGGGCCCTTTATAAATATTATGTTATCAAGTAATGCCCTTTGGTTTTTAGAACACCGGTGCCACATATCAATGTTCTATGAATCCCATCTTCAAACCCTTTTTAGTTTTACTTATTAAATGATTTTTTGACAATATAATGGTTAATTCCAAATAATATTCTGACCACATGGATAACTTGCAGAACATATTAAATCAAATACAACAATATAGCCTGATGATGAACTCTTTAAAATATGATTTTTGGGTAAACATGGGATAGTTTATCAGCTTTATAATATGCCATCATATCATTAAATTTTAGCCTGAGAAATATATATATATCCATAGCATGTAACCACCATGAAACCTTAAAGAGATGCAAGGAATTTAAGGACAGTTGGCCTATATCTGGCACTTCATTTCTAACCATTAGGGTAATTTTTTTCCCTTCACCAGTCTTATGAAGAAATGGGTCACATATCAATAGACCTGTGACTACCATGGTGCATTTAAAAACCTCAAGAAATACCTCTTGACTTCACCAGTATTAATGCCACCTGTTGAGGTAAATCCACTCACACTCTATGTGATAGACCTATAACGATCACTAGACACCATCCTTCTAAAAAATAACAATACATGGAATGAAAAAAACCTTTACTAACTCATTAAAACAATGATCGATGATAAGACTTGTTATTCAGATATATAGAAGATCTTCCTAGAATTAATCGTTGTGTTCTAGAAACTAAGGCACTACTTGGAGCACTATCAATTGCAATTGGTCTCTAACAATAACCAGCTCAAGTATGTCCTCAGCTGCCCTATGTTGATAAGACATCTAGCACGGTGGGTAGTTATCCTACAATAGTTAGATCTATATTTTATGCCTCAGAAAGTATTGAGAGGCCAGACCTTAGTATATTTCTATCAAAACAATCATCTTAAAAAGAAACGTCAATAAACTCTAAAATTACTAATGAAGAAATATTTTCTATTAAAGATGACACCAAAAAGTGAGAAACGTATTTTGATAACGTATCCAGGATCCCAACGTGGAAGGTAATGGAAGACCCTGTGTTTAGAAAAATTGGGTTATGAATTATGCTTATATACCTAGCAAAAGTAGTATTACCTTACTTCATCCTATTATTAGAAGTTTTTACCTATAATGAGGTGGAATATCATTCCATCATTGCAGGCCTTGAATTGGAACTCAAAATAGCAGTGGACCCCCTTTAGGTGAAAGGTGACCTAGAGTTGGTCATCAAACAGATCAATAGTGATTACACCACTAGAAAGGAAGATTTTATCCCCCTACTTGATTATGTTATAGGTTTAATGTAAGATTTCCCCTCAAATACAACAGTGACTCACATACCGTGATCACAGAAATCCCATGATGATGCATTTGAAAGTGCAGTTACAACTCTGGAATATCTAAACTGAAATAAAACAATCATCATCATTGATCATCACCGAATGGTATTACCTTTTGTTCATTTCGGAGTGGAAGAGATTAATGATTTAATATCTATCCCTAATATGTAAGATCCTCCCACAGGATAGATGATTCCCATCATATAAAACCTTCAATAGTGAGTACTCTCATTAGATAGAGTTGGGAAGGAGAAAATCATTTGGTGGGAATTTAACTTCACCCCTTATGATGGACCAAAATACTAGAAATTCATCTAAAAATGAAACTTTGATGGACTCCTTATTAGATGTATTTATGGAGACATGATTGTGGCTATTATGGAAGAATTATGTGATGGAGATTGCAGTGCCACCAATCATGGATCAATATTTTCCATCAAATTTGAAGATTTGGATACTACTGGCCCACTATGACATAGTACTGCACATAATTCGCCAATAAATTTTATTTCTATCAAGTACCTTCCAACATCATCCTTCAACCACCGATGTTGATGCATATAAACAAATACTCCTGGCCATTTTCTATATGAGGAATGGATATTGTGGGGCCATACCATCCAGCTATGATAAAGAATTTCAAATATATCTTAATTTCTACTGATTTCTTCTTCATATGGGATGAGGGACTACCCCTTAAAGAAGTCAGGAAAAAATAGTCGTTTTCTTAATAAAATCCTACATAATTTCCAAAGTTGGTGTCCCTCATACAATATTGTTGGAAAACATAACTAATTTATATTCCAATGAGGGGTAAATCTATATCATGAAAACAATATCAAATATAACCATTCATCTTGATGTCATGTAGCAACTACTGGAAAAATAGAGGCCTTCAAAAATACTATGTAGAACATACTTTAGAAAATAGTGAATAAAGATAAAAATTCCTAGATTGAAAATCTCTTTCGCACCTTGTGGTCTTAGAAGAATACAACCCGTACTACAACACGGGTGACCCAATACTCACTGGTATTGAGAATAGAAGTATTCCTTCCCATTGAGTTCCAATTTCCTTCACTCTATATTTCCATCTATGATTAGATATCTACAAATGAGAAATCTAGAAACAAATGGATGAATTGGAGTGACTAGATGAAAAAATATTTCACATCTTTCACTACATGGAGGCTTATAAAAATCAGATAGAGCAATCCTTTAAAAATAAGGTATTCCCCCATTCATTCCTCTAAATGAAATTGGTACATGTCTTTAGGACTCCAACGATACCTAGATGGAAGCCTCCAAATCTTGAGCTAATGTGTGAGGGACCCTAATATATACACAAGTTCCACTTTATCACAGCTTATTCCATGATCTATATAGATGGGGAAATCATCGTGTCTCTAACCAATGCATGGTTCTTGAAGAAGTATTTCGTGTAATCTCACAACAAGCATCCTATTTGTTGGACGTTAAACCACATAGAAACATATATGTCCCAAATAAATGTTGTTAAACTTCGCAGTTGTCCTTTATTGCATGACCCTAAAAGGAATTACCTAACTTCCATACTACATGAAGTTAAAATACATGGAATCATCATCCTTATCACACGATGATAAACTGAAATACATAAAGTCCAAGTGGTATGAATTAAAATTTAAAGACATCATTCATCCTTGCCTCATGACATTAAACTGCATGGTCCCTTAAAAATGGGCTTCCATCTCAGTTGTAAGTCCTAATCGCACACCTTATCCAATCAAAAGGTCGAGATGACCTATTGGACAGACATGAGGATGATTTCATGTGCAGATCCCATGCATAAGCACCACTCACATCATTTCTACTCCAGGATGGAATTTTCCCCCTTTATAGGTATAAGCCTCAACATTATCTTTTCCAAACCACATAATGACAAGTTGAATGACCAAGGTCCTCATCGCATAACGGTAAACAGAAAAATCTGTCCAAGAACTATGTGTGACTTGATTATCATTCCAATGGTATACATAGTGACACTCGATTCTCCCACCCCAGTTCTAGCCAAAAAAATATACCTATCCCATTTTCCCTGGGTATGAGTCACACTAGCATGATGAATATATTAAGGAACTATGTGTGGCTTGATTCTTGCTCCAAAAAGATATGTAGTGACACCCAATTAGTATCCCTTAGTCCAGTTGGAATATTTATCACATGTTAGGTGACCCCGTACTTGCCGCAAGATGTGAAATTGCAATGTCAATGTCATTTTCATAGAATAATAAACTTTATGGTTCTTTAATAACTATTTTTGGCTTTATTTTCATTCTAATGAGATATGTAGTGATGGTTGGATCTCTAATATTAGGTCTAGTGGCAACCAGAAAGAGAAATTCCCCCTTTTTAGGTATAAAAACTATATTTAAATAGGAAAATTTTCCAGAATATATGGTTTCTTTCTAATTATAATGAGATGGATAGTTACATCTGGACCTCATGTTTTGGGACCAATTGTTCTAAAAAAATTTCAATCCCAATTTCCCCACTTTTAAGCCAGATTGATGGGGTAAAAGTCTTTTAAAACAACATGTGTCTTTATTCTCATTCACATGAGATATGTAATGAATCTATAATATCCAATATTTGGTCCAACCACTATAAAAAAATACCCCATTCTCCATGTATGGGTCAGACATACATATGAAACCTTCTATGAACTATGTGTGGATTTATTCTCATTCCCATGAGATACACAGTGACACCAATATTTCTTTCTACAAGACCATCTATAGTGTTTCCATTCATTCAAGATAGTTCATCCCTATCCTCACCGAATGAAGTAAAACTGCATGGGATTTAAATAATTTTATATGGACTGATTATCATCCTAATTAGATATATAGTTACACATAGATCATATCTTGTGTCCCATCCACGACATAATCTAAATGCATATATCCTTCCCTTGTGTTGCCTTTGTTCCGTGGAAGAAACTTTTTCCACTCCATGTTTCTCACACAGAGCCTAGATCACATGGGATTAGGATGTTAAGTAAAAATATTCCCTTCATAAGTAAGGAATATCAATTCATATTGGGGTCCCCAAGGTCTTGGATGTAAGACCTTAAATGGCACACCGTATGTCCTCCTCACATGAAAATAAACTACATCATTTTCCCCAATAACTACACGTGGTCTGATTCTCATTTCAATGAGATATGTAGTGACATTAAGTTCCATAATCTTAGACCCATCCAAAAAAAAATATGGTTAATACCCCCACTCAATGATGTATGAGTCAGATCTATATAAGGGGATCCAATAAAAGTTCTCACCTTATGCCTGAACCTATATCCAAAAACCCACCATATCCTCCACACATGAATTCAATCAGTATGGGGTAATTTATTCATAGAAATATATGTGGATTTATTCTCATCCCATTGAGATATATAGTGACTCATTGTCCTTATGTCCTCGTCCCATCCATGGGGTAATGAAAAATTCCACTTCTTTTATATTAAAACAATGATCTGTACATGAGATTTTATTTCATGTTCACTCACCAAGGGATCCACCAAAGAAATAGTTGTTTCTCCCTTTTACATATGAGTCAGATCTAGGAAATAGACTCTAAAATCATGGCCAATATCAGAACAAATGATTCCTTTGTGATCATTCATATCTCATACACACATCATACTTCTAATCTTTATCACCTAGAGAGTCTCATAATCTTTCATCAGCTTCTAGTGTTAGAATGTATGATACCTAAGATCTATTTTGTCTAATTATTCTATAACATTCCCCTGTTGTATTTTCATAAAGTATCCCAAAAAATGTTTTTTTATCCTAAGGTTTCAAATATTTAAAGATGTTGTAACATGCCCTGGTTGGCCTTGCATAAAATATCCCACGAAATTTGTTTTTCAAATACTTGTAACTTCTCCCTTGGGAGAAGCCTCTTCTATCCTTGTAAGATTTGTTGAAATTATGTTGGAACTCATCATTCAAATTAATTCTATGGCAATCCATAGCATACTTGTCCAATATCCTTTCTCTTGATCTGAAAACCCTCAAGACTATGGTTTAATATTTCCTCCCTCATGTCTGAAGTATATAGGAATGATCTTTGTCTGGTTGGAAACATATCACTTTTCATATCTGTAATGCTTTGGTCCTAGTCGTACGAACTAAAACTATATACACTATATTTCTATACTTCAAATCATACCAGCATAGGAAACCATTTTTTCCCAGTTCTTGGGTAATTTTTATTTAAAATTCACCTCCCATATTGAGTTAATTTTCCATCCATAAACTAAAATTTTCACCCAGGGAAATCTGAATCCCCATAAACATCCATATAATTTTAGTTATAATATGTCATAATTCTTGAGTACTTATTTTCTTAACTATATAAAATCATTCCAATAATGGGTTTTCATAAAGTATCCCATGGAATGGGGTTTTCAGCCAAGGGATTACACTATTTAATATATTTTAATACTTCCTGTCCATCTATATATAAAATATCCCACAAAATAGGTTTGTAAATCAGTGATAGCTTCTTCCTCATGAGATACATACTCTAACTCCAAAATACCTTTTTCCATACCACTCTTCGGATCTGGGGATCCCTGAATCGTAGCATACCACTTTATCCTATCACACTTGAATACGGTATCACATTTCTAGATAGATTAACAGGAATGAGAGAATTAATAATCATTTATATGGTGCTAAAGACCTTAAATTATATCCTCCCTAATGTCCTTATTGTATGGCATTAAACTCGATAAACTAATCTCATTATTGTATGACATTAAACTACATAGAACAATATCGTAGTTGAAAGATGTTAAACTACATGGTTAACATTCTTGCTGTAAGAAGTTAAACTATGTGGTTAATGTTATAGTTACATGACATTAAACAATACAACAATTTAACCCTTGTCAGGAAGGGTCTTTTCTCCTGACATCAGTCATTTAAAATAAATGTACCCTCCTTTACTCGATTGAAATTCAAACACAAGTAGTTTCCCATTCATGATTAATGTCAATACATATTCTCTCTTACTTTTCAAGCACGTCCCTTAGGCAAAGCCACTCATCATGGTCTTTAGAATTATGAATACCCATAAAATCCCTTCAGTCATCAATAATAGAATTATATAATTCCCAAGAACTTCTTTTCCGAACTATGCTATAACACACACAGCGATTGACTTTTCATAAAGTACTCTACAAAATGGGGTTTTTATCCAATGGATGACACTATTTACTATGTTGTAACACACCCTAGGTGTATTTTCATAAAAAAACCCACAAAATGGGTTTTTCAATTAGTGGTAACATCGTCTTCAAGAGATACCTCATCTATTCTTGAATATCATGTTTTATATTTTGAAAACAAAAAAACTATGGCTCAAGACTCCCCATCCGATATCTAAATAATGTTGAACAATCTTGGCCCACAAGGCTAGTTTGAGTCATCATTTAAAAGTCTATATTAAAGATTGTTCAAACAAAAATACTAGTATCACTATTATATATTTCACATCTTTAAACTTACCACAAAAAATAGACACAGTACTCGCTATATTTAAAACCTACAAAGAGAACTCTATTAAAAAGTTGAGTATCAGCTCACTAGAACTGTACTTTATGTGGTTTAAAAAAATAGCGTAATGAAAAGCAATAGACACAAAACATGTTAGGATAAAACCCCAAAAATGGTGGTCGATGTAAAATCCAAGTCCCCCCCATTGAGTCATCCTTATACTAGTATTAGAAAAAAAATTAGGATGATGACACAAAAGACACAAATTTTGTAGGGATGTCCATACGACCCTAGAAACTATCAAACTATACTCTCTAGACCCCATAGATGAGTCAAAAATTAGAGAATTATTCCACAGTTGAGATATTTTAAAAGATAGCCAATAATGTTGGAATTATTTAAATTTCCCTATAACTACATAAGAATAGGATTATTTTCATTCTGAGTGCATCTAATTCTAGGGGGATTTTGTTGACACTGCAAAATGTGATTCATGGACTTTTCTATAGAATTCATGAGGTGATCTACACATAAAAATCAAATGTTGATTTTAAGTAGATATGTGTCTCCATTCTAGAAGAATATGAATTCTATATTTCTATGTTCCCAAAGAATACTCTATAATTAGGGATAATTGGAAAGAACCACACTCTAGGAGCAGACTGTGAAATTCTATAATCGATGAAAAAAGGTGTTGATGCATTAAAATGAAATTTTTTAATTTCTTTCAAGAAAATGTTATGTATTCGAAATTTCAAGAAGTATATATCTCTTAGAAAGCATCAATTTAACTATTCACATAGACCAAACATACTCATTGACCAAAATTTATGTCTCTCGAATGTTAGACAAATTTTATAAAACAATTTTCATCTGAATGCAGGTCAGCCTATGTAGACAGCCAGCACATCATCCCTACACAACAATCCTATGAATTATAACTATGTAGACATCCTATTTGGAGAGCATTCATGGATAGAATATGTGGAAATCATACACTAAAAGAATGTGTGAACGGCCTGTGTGAGCCAACACCTTCATCTGTGGTCCTATATTTTTCTAGAAATAGGACCCTAGGGTCTTAATTTTGGTGAACGAAATTTCTGAAGAACTATCAATTCTCTGCTCACCCTTGTCCTTTTCCCAGGCATTCATAAACCTTCCCATAATCCCTCATAAACAGGAAGAATAGGTAAATAATGGGGATAATAGAACCAAAGACCTTCCAAGGTCTAAATCACATATCACCTACACGAGGGTTCATTTCCCTTATGGTTGAAGAACACTATCACGAGGTCCTCTTAACAAACCAAGGACCTGTGTGAGATACATACATGAACACCTATGGATACCATTGGATCCTTGAGAAAATATTCACTCAATTTTTATTTCTCAGGTGTTCCATTACCTAGAGTACCTTCACATCAACCTATGTAGAAAGCCTGCTATGATTGCATGAAAATCGTCCCTATATAGTAGTGAGGAAAGTGGATAGTTTGATTCCACAAATCTACCACTTCTCCCATGATTATCACACCAAGTATGACTCCCATTGGATTATAGGATGGTATTAATCATGACAACCACAAGATTTTATACCTAAATGGACCCTTAGTGTGTAAGTACTAAACTATTTATCTATGATAACTATGATTCCTATTATAATCAGCATACATAGGATACCCACCTAAGGCTCAAGCTCAATGGGCCCCATTCCAAGTGTAAGCTCCAACCAATCAATGGGAATCCTTATCAGGACAAGCATCCAATCAAACCAATCGATGAGAATCCCTCATAGAAGTAAGACCTAATCATACCAATAAATGGGATTCCTACTCAAGACTAATCCCGAATCGAACAAATTCCAAGGGGTTTCCTCCTCGAGTAACACCATATACTTTCTAGTAGTATGTTTTTTTCTTGCTCCTCCGCACCCCCTTGGATACTAGGTTAAAGAGGGGATAGTCACCAGGTTTCTCTACTCTCTCTCTCTCACCCTCGACCTCTTCGACTAGTAGAGGAAGAGAAGTGTTATTTTCTAGATCATCTTCTCTCCCTTGTCTATCACATTCAAGCATGACTCATCTAGACTTAGGTAGACACAAGGGATACCCAAGATCATGGTGTCCACATAGATAGATGCATGTTTCAGTAAGGGGTCATCTTTTTAATCTTCCTCTGACCTTTCGTCGAAGTTCCCCCATAGGAATGGGACCTCAAGGCTATGTCTCCAACTTCATGGAAAATCATATCGTGTGGTTTCCTAAAATTTTTTTTTCTATTTTTTGTTACAACAAGCATGAATCATATGGGATTAGAGGTTTATGGTTGTCAAAGAATCCATAAGATCCCCATTTCTATGGGATTCCTTTTCAAGAGTAAGACCCAGTCATATTATCATAAGGGAATCCTCTTTTGGAGTAAGCCCAAATATATCATCCTTCGGCATCTTACTTAGTATAAGCCCCAAAGATTAACCAATATGGGAATCCTTATCAAGTGTATGCCTCAATTATTAACCCTATACACCTGGTCATCCTCCTCGGGAGTAAGTCCCAACCACACTTCCAAATATTTGGACATCCTCCTTAGGAGTAATCCCCAAACCAAACTGAAAAATAAACATAATTAAATCCACTTCTCCTGAACTCAATCTCATTCATCAAGGATTCATGTTCAGGGGTAATCCCCAACCTAATACTCTCATAGGGTCACACTCCCCAGTGATATAAACATTATAGGGTCTCCATAAACATGATCCCTAGTAACTAAAATATGTTATCTTTGATTCTCATCTAAATGAGATGTATAGGAAGCCTCCCTGAGGTTCAAACCCAACAGCTCAAATAAAACCTATTATCATTGATCCACATTCCCAACAGGGTCTAATTCAACATGAAAATATATATCCCTTCTAGGTTCCTTAGGATTATTTGGCCCAAGTCCCACACCAACCATTGACTACACACCATTCTCTAATACATCCTAGCTACATTACATTAAATTTCATAGTTTGGTCCTTGTCACATGACCCTAAATGGTATTATGTGTCTCTTTAAGTGGAACAAAAATACATGGGTTTGGATTCCTTTCATAAGGATACATAGGAATCCTATCCACGATTCTGATCCCGACATCAAAACAACTCTCATCTCCCTGGATAAAAATACACTCATGAGCAGTCTGCTATGTGAATAGAAAACCATCATCATCAAATAATATCTAATAAGTACATAAAAGGATACCATATATGTGGAACCTTAGATACATACAGATATATCCATTAATGAAGAACCTCAGAAACATAAATATGATTCTAAATTCCATAATTGTTAATAATTGATTGTTAATTCATGTGTGTCTTATATCATACTTGGTAATTAATGGAGGATTCACAAACATATCTTAAATCTATAATAGAGTCCCAAACTATGCAATATTTACCACAAAAATGGTGTGATGAGATCATTCTTCCATCATATCGACCAATGTGAGCTCTTAAGAATCATTGGGAAAACATCCCAACGATCCCCTTCCTTTGGAAAAGACGTCCTTCTAGGATATAGAACCATTGGATATTTCTAATACCATGAATAAACCCACAATAATCTCTTCAGAAAGAGTTAATTTAACGTAAATGATTGCAAAAAAATTAACCCCTACAATTATACATCGGGAGAACACATAAATAAATATCTCTGAAGGAAACATCCCAATAACTGATACCCTTACCTACCCATATATTGAATATTTTCTTTATAATTTTCAATATAAGTATTGGGAAGTGGGTTGTTAATGGAGAGGATTGTTTTATGGATAATGAGTTATTTGATAAACATGGATACACATCATCTCATCATATTATATGTGTTTATTTTAATTATATCTCCTTTAATTGAATGTATATTTTGATATAATAATATAATTTTATGTTCAAATGATGAGCATAGTTGAAGTTTTTATGTGGTAACCCTCACCATATAGGATACCTATAAAACTGATAGACCCTTACTTAAGAAGATAAAGATTTTTATAGTACCAAATATCATTATATATTCTATAGAGTGTGAGATACTTGGGTAATTTTTTATGAGATATATTCCTATATCTATTTTAGGATATTTTGACTAGTTAATTAGATGTTTATCTTATCATCATATTAATTTCATTGAGTTATGTCCTTTTTTTATCTTGTGAGTTTTTACATTATCATTTTCTTAGAGACAATATATTTATTATGTTTGGGGAAGTATTATTTTGAGAGAGGCCTTTGGATTCAAATTTATCATACATTTATTTCAAGTTTCAACCATCATTTTTTCTCAAAAATGTCAAAAAAAAATTATGACCCACCATCCAATAGCCTCAGTGAATATTTGAACCCAATGTTAAGTCCTAAAAATTAGTGATATGTTATGATTTCTAACTAAGAGGGATGTAAAATTCATGGAAAGAATATGATATGTATTAATATGCATGATAATTGAGCATAACATTGTTTATATAATCTTGAGTGATGAATGTGATAGCATGGTTGGATACATTGAGGATGAGTGTAGATACTTTTTTTTGAAAACAATATGAGTGTAAGGGAAATTATCTTCTAAAATTTGGATTTTCAATGTAGCATGATATTTTTCATGTAAAGGGAATGTAAATTTTAGAATATTTAATTATGTTTTTTTGATCTATATAGAGATGAATCTATGTGTTTTTAATTATTATTTTTCTTAGAAGTGAAAAAGTGTACATTTGGGGGATTTATACACATGAAAATAATAATTTTTTACATGTTTTGTAACATAATATTTATTAATTAGTTTTTCCATTTTTTAGTGTTTTTATCTTATTTTTAGTTTTTTTATATTATATTAATTATTTTAATATTTTTTAGTTTGTATTATATTAATATTATTTACATATTACTATTTTATTAAATATTAATTGTACATATTTTTATCATATATTGTTTAACACTACATAGTTGTTATTAAATTATTTAATAATTTATTATTACAATTATTATTAATTTTTTGTTTTATATAAATTTTTTATTAATGTTGATTTTAATTTTAACTCTATATTATATAATAATATATATATATATCTAATTATCTACATTAATTTTTTATATCAATTTTTTATTACTAGTATTATTCTTTTCATCTCTTTGGTATTCTTATTGTTTTTATTATTTTGTTGATGATATTTCTTACATTAGTTGCTAATAACCTTTTGTTTTTCAAATTTAAATGTTGATATTCCCATTTTCCATGCAATAAAAATATAAAGATTCTTCATGAAATCCCTAATCATCTTTCCTAATTCCCCTTGCCTAATAGAGTAATCTATATAAATCCCTCTCCACTTTCCTCCATTCATCGACATCATATAAGCATCGTATAACAAAACCCGAGACCCAATCATTATACACACCTCCTAAATTGAATCGCATCTCCCTAGGCACGTGTGATTTTATCCTATGTAACTAGTTATCTATTACTCCACCATTTTAATGTGTCACGAGTCTCCCTTCACCACCAAGTTGTTCCCTCTTTCTATAACCAACTAGCCTAATTCATTAATCATTGACAATGATTTGAATTTATTTTTACATCAACCTGAACATGGTGGTTCTATATTCATTATTTTATAATTCATATTTTTACTATGGATAGATGATTTAACTTAGTCAGATTTTTTATGAATGTGGCAGTGTTTTCATGCAACTATTTTTTATCAATCTTTGGTTTCCAACAAATTTTAAAAATTAATTAGATGTGTAATTATTTAATTACATATTTGTCTATTTTATTTTTATTTATGATTTCTACACATGATATGATTTTCATGTTCATGATACCTAACATGTAATCAATAGTGGGAGAACATCAAGGAACTTATTTATTGAGTTTTCAATCATTTGTGTGGAATAATCATAAGTCTCATGTGAGAGGATTAAAAATAATTATAAATATATTAATTGAGAAATTAATATTTTGTGTAATTTTTTGTGCACATACATATGTAACACCTAATTAGTAATCCCATGGGATAGATGCTGATGAAAATATATATTTACTGAATTTATTAGAAATCTGTTTTAATAATTCACCAATTGATTCAATTTGAAAATTTCATATAAATTATTATTCATAAAATAAAAAGAGATATGAGATGATTTTTGAAAACAAAATATATTATTTTACATTGGGGAATGTGAATTGATAATAGAATAAATAAATATTCAAATTTGAGAATAAAATCATTAGGATCACATTTTCATAAACAAGAGTCACAACTCTGAAATATCCATATTCATCTCTCACACTTTAAATCTTTTAGTAATTTTATTTAGTTTCAATTATTATTAGAATTTAATATTTTTTATCAAATAGAAAACTCATTATTCTAGAAAATTCTTGAATAAGTATACCACTAGTGTCTATACACATTCACTTAGTGTGATCGACCATACTTCCACTACTATAATAGCTAATAGGTGCAATAATATCAAAAAATTTCTCACCACTACAGCTTGGACTATAACCCTTTAAATTAAAATTTTACCAACACATCATAAATTCATTTAGGATATAATGTAAATTTCTCTTTGAATTAGATTGTTATAATTATTTATTTTTTATACTTTAAAGTTTTCTATTTCTAAATATAATCTCAATAACCTCTTAGAAACTATATTTTCTTCGAAATATCATCCTATGATACACAAACACCATTATGTTAGAAATTAATATTTATTTCCGTTAATGGAAATATTTAACTTATAAATTATCAAAACCCATATATTATATGATATTGTATGTTTATAAAGAAATATTATAAAAAGAATATTTATTTATTTAATATACACCACTATTAGGTAGTGGGAAATCATTCACTCATATTTTAATAAATTTTTTGGATAAATTCTTTTATTTTGGATAAAAACATTTATCCAAATATCGTTTTCAAATACATATTAGATTCCTAAAAAACATAACAATTTGACTGAAAAATACCATTTTCTTTATTAATACAAACCATTTTTTACAATAATAAATCTTATAATATAGTAAAAAACAACAATAAAATACATGATGTTTGTTATTATTAAATAAAGATTTAAAATAATTCATTTCATCAAACTAATTGATGTATAAACCCCTTTCTCCGTCACTTTAATGTATAATTTAGGTTATAACCATCAATGTTTCAATTTTAAACATTGTTTCATGTTTAAAATTATTTTATAATGTAAATTGGGAATCAAATGCCCTATAAAATAGATTAATTGAATTTTATAACATAAATACTGGATTTGGAAAAATCATGCAGTTTCCTACACCATTTCAATTATTTTGAAAATTTTCTCCTCTAATATCTAGTTTTCACCTAGTGAAAACACCACTATAATATAGAAGCTCATTTCATACATTTAAATGTTAGTGTGGACTCTTCAAAACCTCTGTTATTATTTGTATGGATAAAAATTTTAACCTACTATTATTGTACCATCATCACGAAACATGAGCTTAAACACCCCATTTATTTATCAACAATACCCAATATATTGAAGAGATCGTGAAAACTTTTATTGAAATCATTCATGTTGTAATTAATAATAGTTATTCAAAACAATTTTGATAGGAATTGTATAATGGATTCCTTGACTAGATTAATACTTAGTGGTTGTCCTACTATATGAAATTAATTTACATATAGAATATTATATAGTACATGAGTTGAGACAAAAGTTTAATCAACCACCATACACTAAAAGAGATATTTTGATTCTTCTTCTCTCATATTTCTATCCTTTTACTAATAGAGAATATAGAGGTTATATATCATTCAAAAATAATCCATATTATCATTTTATTTTGTATCATGGTATCCATAAAAACAATAATAAATTTGGCGAAATTAAGAGAATTTTTACTAAGCTTATTATTAGAATCATTCTCTTCTAAACTAGCATCATGTATAGGAGGATTTTTAAGTTGTTTTTTCTCAAACTCATAGAACATGACTTCTTTCTCATGAAAAATTATTATGTTTTTATTCCATTTTAGTAAGCTTATTGAAATAAGATTATACATTACTAATATAGAATACAAAGTCATGTTTGACGATGGTGATTCATTTTATCTGTATTAAATTTTTAACTAGATGAGTATCTCGTATTACATTGATTTAATAATTAATTTTATTAAATATACTCCCACTAAAATGAAGAAACATTTTAAATTACATCACATACCATTGTATTACAAGATCCATATTTCACTAAGTATTTATTATATTTTATCTTTCTCCTCATCACTTGTCTATTTAGAAATTACATTATGATAATCATATCATATTTGAATCCTGGATAGTTGAATGGACGACTCATTTCCAATCCATCATATTTATAAAATTGTATTTCTCTAGTATCATAACCATTTATTTTTCTTGTAGAAGAGTGATAAAAATCCGATTCCAAAACTAAGAACCTTATCCTATCATATTCACCCATAACTATTTTACCTTATATAATATAATCAATGGGCACCCGATATTAGCATGAACCTACTTAGTTGGATGATTGAGGTCTTGAAAATTTTCTCTTTTGGAGGAATCTAAAAATTAATATTTTATTTGGATTTATTATCTCACCATATTATCTCATTTATTCATTTTACATGTATGAATATTTATAGTTATTTAGTTTTTAAATCCTTTCTCTTTTGACCAAATAAATAAGTTCAAACCATATTGATGAGAAAATATTGAAAAAAATTATAAATTTTGTTCCTATATCAATTTAAAATAAAACTATATTGACACAGATCCAAATGCATACCATGAAAAAGGTCTATGAAAACCATTCATGTAATTTTTTAGAATCATGTGAAATTATTGCATCTTGAGACACCTTGAGTGGGATGGGTGAATCAAGGTGTAAAATTTCTCACATGTTATTTAGAATATTTTTCCCGCATTGGTATCAAATCATTAAACATTTCATAGATATACACACATCCAGCACAAACACAAATGTAGAAATTAAAATATGTGGCAATAATTTTTTACTTGGTTTACCACCAAGGGCTAATACAAGGAGAATACACATAGTATCATGAGGGTGTACCAGAATTCACTATGCTTCATTAGTTTAATGGATATAATATTTGGCCACGATCCCACTGTATAGTAACCCAAGCCTTTTATGCATATTATTACATGATTTGTAAACATATATATCCAATAATTTCATTCCAAATATCAGGAGTCCTAGTGTCTTTGGAAGACAATGTATATAATACATCATGGAAACTAAAACATGACATCATTATATTTAATCACCTTAGTTAGCCCCGAAATCACTTTCAGACCATAAAAATTCATAGAATAACCTAGGGAATACATAAGAAAAATGAGTGAGATAAAAATATCAGTAATGGAATAAACATGATAAGGAAACATAACATCTAATTAAAAATGTATAATGTGACATCATAAAAATATGGCTCAAGATTTATCACATAGAACCGTAACATACAGATCATGGTATCATAAGATCATGGAAACATAATAAATTTTGAATGAACACAAAACATGACATAATTATGAGTCAAGTATAACTTCCTAGATAGTATTACATGGTGGAAATAGTCCCATAATGGGTTAGGTTTACTTCCTAATCCCATATATAATGTCTCATGAGGCTAAAGATTTAACCAATTAATTAGAGTGATATTTGGTTTTACATATCATAAACTTTTCATGATTTATGTGTGACACAAAAAGGAAAATAATTATAAGTAATAAATATAAGAATTACCAATGGAAAGAAAATTATTTGCATAATCTTTCCACATATCATAATATAAGGAAGTTTCAAAATGAAGGGATTTGAGAAATGAAAACAAGAAATGTATTACCCCATCAAAGGATGGGATAATTATCTAGGTATATAAGTTTGATAAAAATATATATATATATATATAATGTAGAGGAATTACATAACCTTAAATATATATAGAGAAAGCGAGTTGGAGAGAGAATGGTAACAACCCAATGAAAATGGAGGTTAAGAGAGATCCCTAACAAAGATTGTATCATTGATGTGAGAGTTAGTCAATGAAGTTATTAATTATGTCAAATATAGCCCCATATAAAACAAGTTTAAATATGACATAAAATAATTAATGTTCAACACATCCATAATCATATCATTTGAAATACAATGAAAATTTTATTTAACCCAATGAAAATAAATTGATTTAATAAATTCCTTACAACATGGTAAATTTCAATTCAAACCCCCTTGGAAAAAATAATTAAAATTAAAACATAAAATAATATAAAGTATGAAGTATTCCTGATATTACATGTAAAATTGGTAGTATATACACCATATAAAATAAATTCGTTCATAATATTAAAATACTCATAAATGAAAGGAAATTGAGATGATGTCCCTTACAGTTTAGGAAACATCTTAATAAAAATTTATTTAAAAAGATATAGGATGAAATTGAAGTTCAAATAACATTGATAAGAAACATAATTTATTTTAAATATTCAATATTCTGTATATATACCTTTTAAAAATAATTAGGTGCCTAAAAGGTTATGTGTCTCAATGAAGGGTAGTTTGAGACAAAAACATTAACCACGAGTCCAGACTTTTCAAATATGTCCTTTACCTACTATATGACAAAATTATATCAAATATTTATTTTATTAAGAACCCTTTGTAGGTTTAATATATTAAACATAAATCATTTACATAATTTCTTTTAATGAAAATTTAATTACTTAATCAGTTATGTCCATGTCAGGTGTTTTTAGGATGCTCGATTCATAATTCCAAAATGGAATCAGTGTGTTGACCATGGTTATTTCAGATGACAAAATGGATCCTAATGATTAATTTTTGGGCTTCGAGTATAGTTTCACAATCATTCTTGTTGGGTTCACCATTTTTTTCACCTGATTGAGGTGGTTCGGTTTCCAGTAATTTATTTTCATGGAACTGGAAACACCCAACGGCTCTCACATCAATGATAGCTCATGGGTATGCTCTATAATGATAAGTGGTCATTGGGAAAATTTGACAATGACACTTAATAACTCACATTGGTTGAGAGGATGGCATTTAGTCTCATCACACCTTTTTTTGAAATTATTTCCCAATCCGATACTCTCTTATAGATTTAGTACATATTCATGAATCCCTTTTAAATTAAAATTATGGAAACATTTACCCTTATTTGATTAAAATCAATTGTAAGGCTACATTAATGTTAAACCATCTGTATGTAAATGAGCATCTCCATTTATTGTTACATTTTTTTGTGATGCTTATTTTAGGAAACATAGTTAGGCATTATGAAATTTATCATTATCTAGGGAGATGAAAGTTAATTTCTTTGATGTTGGGATCATACCCATCCTAGAGGGTTCCGACATATCCTCATGAGAGGAATAAGAATCCATATAGTTTAGTTCCACTTATCAGAAAAAATAATCCCTTTTTGAGTCATATGAAAAGGGAAAACCTTGTAGTTTACCTTCATGTGGTGAGGAAGTATAGAAATAAGATGCCTATAAAAGGATAGTGTAGGAATTAAACTGAAAAAAACTTGATGTGGTTTGTTTAGTATGAATATATGGCCCTGTGATGGTGGATCTCACCAGTTATATGGACCAATGAAGATGGGATAAAATTGATCTAGAATAGATGTATCCACCTAAGTGGTGTCATGAAAATATTGTTAATATATCCCAATAAGGATGATGATGTAAATGGCCCGAAGAAATATGACCCTTAGAGTTGGATTTGACTATATGGGAAATATGGACCAGAGAAGATTATTGTTGACTAGGGTGTTGGGTTTAATCCTTGGAGAGTCTTCTTACATATCCCATCTGAATGGGAATAAAATCCCACATAGTTTAGTAGGTTGGGGATTATACCTATGTTGAAGGATAAAATGTTTTTTTCATCTGGAATATAAACATTTTACTATTTTATCTCATAGATAATATATCATTTTGAGAGGATGTTATCATGGTTACGGGGCATACAGCTAGCAAGAGTCCCAAGTCTACTGTATTGGGAATTTTGTCCTTTGAAGGTTGTTTGAATATGGAATATATCCCTTTTAGAAGATAGTAACATGGTTATGGGTCTTACACCTACTAGGAGGGACAAATGGTCAGTTAATTGGGAATATATACCTTTTATGTTCTTTCTCAAAAGGAATATGGCCCTTTGAGAAGATTATAACTTGTTTATTGGGATTAAACATAGTAATAGGACCAACTGGTTGCTTCATCAAGATAATGGACTTTTGAATGTTTATCTTAAAGGGAATATATCACTTTGAGATGGTAGTAATATGATTATAAGGATTACACATAGTAGGAGTCCAAACAAGTTGATTGATCAGGAATATGGCCCTTTGAAAAAATAGTAACATGGTTTTGGAGCATGTAGCTAGTAGGAGGCCAAAATAGTGAATATTTAATTTGGTTACACTAACCTCTAATCCCACATGAGTCATGATCAATGTGAGAAACAATAGGAATTTGAAGATTCCTCTATTCAGAAAATCTCCTTCCTCTTCTAGTGGAGGATGGTGAGGTTATGGAAGGCGGGTAATATCCCTTATGAAATACAACGAGATTTCTCCAGGATAGATTCAATTATGTGAACCTTTATACATGTGTAATAGGAAATTATGGTACAACACTAGCACTCATTAGAGTTAAAATCAAGTGATCCTTGACATCATCCAAAGGGAAAGGTCCCCAGCACTACCTCTAATGATGGGGTCCTTATTTCCAAGAGAATACAAGATTGTAATCATCCCAAAGATAATACCTACTAGAGAGGTTCAATACTAGAATAATGTAACTGAGGGAATACAAAATAAAATGAAGGACATGTTTTTGTTCCCTATACACTGGTTTTGTAAATGTAGAGGCTTTATTAGATGTTTGGACTTGGTTTCCCTCTGGAGGGAGTCCTGGAAAGAGGTGTGACTTATCATTAGAGACATAAAAGAGGTATTAGATGGTGGATCATATAGGATATTCTTGGGGGTAGTTAAAGAGTGAATTTCATAGGTGATACCTGGGTGAGATAGTATTGAATTCACCTAGGTGATACATGGGTGTGTTAGTCTTGACTTCACCCAGGTGATACCTAGGTGATATGGGTTGATGAGATAACCTTGACTTCACCCAAGTGATACGTATACGAGTTGTCCTTGACATCACTTAGAGGATACCTGAATGAGATGTACATGTATTTTCCTAGTTGATACATGGGAGAGATAGCCTTGACTACACCCATGTGATACATGGGTGAGTTGTCCTTAACATCACCCAGGTGGTACCTGGGTGAGCTAGCCTTGACTTCACCCAGGTGGTACCTAGGAAATCTAGTTTTGGATTCTCCTATATGGTACCTAGAAATAATGGTTGTTGATTTCTCATGTAGGACCTAGGAAATCTGGATGTTTTTCTTGGGATATAGACAATCTGATAAAAAACTCTTCAGTTAGGCCTTTCATAAATCCTCAGGGTTTCCTCTGATTTATTTCGTTGATCCTCATGTACGTCCTATGTTTGGGAAAGGATATTTTCCCATGTGGATGTAGACTAGGGGGAGGTGTATCCTTGTATATTTATGGTGTTTTTAAACCCTGTAGAAACTATAGTCCTTGGGTTTCTGTTAATTATCTCTAGTATTAAATCTTAAATAGCTTCTTGGATGGTGTTGAGGACATGGGTGAAGGACTAGGGAGATCAAATATTTAAGTCTATTTTTTTCTTTTCATCCCCTAAAATAGGGAGCTAAAGGGCCCTACTTATAGACATACTTGGGTCACTAGGTAAAAGAGGTATTCTATGCAATTTCATCATTCAAGTAGATCGTTCTAGAATTTCGCATAGGTGGGACTTGCATGGGTGTTCTAAATAGGTTCGACTTTCATGAGCCATACCACCATGCATATGGTTCACGTTTCCTAGACCTACACAAAATTATCCACTATGCAGGTGGATTTAATTTATCAACTTGAGATACTTAAATGTTACTCAAACAAGTATACTTGGGTGAATTGGATCATTTTATACATTTTCCTTCCTTTTATACAAGAGGTACTTTCATTTTTTCCTTTTCATCGTTTCCTAAAAAATAGTGTCAAAAGATACCCCCATTATGATTGGATCTGACTGAAAGATTATGTTTAATCTTGAGGTAAAGAGAAACATGGGAACCAATTGATTCTTCACAATTTGATATTCATATATTTTAGTATCTCTATGTTCGTGTTTATTAAACAACACTACATTATCCTTGCACAAAATGGGAGTGGTAAAATGTAGCACTCATGCTCATTGTGTACATGGATCATGTATGTAGGTGTTGACGTCGAAATACAAAGAAAGACCACATCAGGTATATAAATGAGCACGAATGAATCTGGGATGAAAAAAAGGAGATCCTGGGGCCTGGGAGGCAGACGCACGCAAGATTTGGAAGGCACGCATAAGAGGACCTCCAGTGCGCAAACTGGTGCATACCGGCATTCCCTTGCATGCCAAAAATGCCGCCCTCTATGACCGGCTACTCTTTCCATGTTTCTGCACCCACAATGTTGAATGGGGGTTTGCATACCCGACCCCGTTTTTGCACCCAAGGTGACATCAAACGGGGGTTTGTGTTCCATCCTTACCTTCGGTGCCCAAAATGCTGCCCTCCGCGACCGGCCACCCCAGCCCCATTTCTGCGCCCAAGTCATCGTCGAATGGGGGTTTATGTGCCTAGCCCTGCTTCCATGCCCAAGGTGATTTTGAATGGGGGTTTTTGCATCTGGCCCCTTTTTCGCGCACAAGGCGATGTCTAACATCCATTTGCATGCCCGATCCCGTTTCTGCACCCAGGGCGATGTTGAACGGGGTTTCCACACCAGGTTCTTGCGTGCCACTCCGAGATATAAAATGAACCATATATCCACTCTTCGAGGATGGTAAACGAAGATTAAGCAACACTCTGCTATGTGAACCCACATCTTCCACGATCTCATGAAAAACCCATGGCCTTCCATTATTCATTATTGTGCGATAGGTTCCCTAGGGAGCCTATAGACAGGCCCTCTAATCTTTGTGAATTTCATTCTTCCCTAATTAGTTTGTTCGCAAGGGGTCCCCTCTTGTGCGCAAGTCCCCACTACATCAGGTTCTCTTGCATGCAGTCCATCCAAATTCCGTGCAATCCATCCGTCTTGCATGAAACCCTTCTATGTTGGGTGCCACTCGTACCTCTTGCGCGCAACCCACCTGTCTTGCGTGCAACCCTTCCGTCTTGCATGCCACCCATACCTCTTGTATGAATCTATTCTTCTTGATTGAAAACCTTCCATATTGCGTGTAGACATCCTATTTTTCGATGTCCCATTCTCTGACATGCGCTCCATGTGTTTCCCTCAACTTGAAGCACCATGTTTGAGCCTCTCTTATGCGCGACACACCTGCGTCACATGATCTTTTCCCATGTGACCCCTTAGGTTTGCGCAGAGGAATTTCAAAGTCCCTTGGATGATACTTCCTATTGTGTTTCGTTTCCTAATTCTCCTTTGTATAGGCATGCTAACAGCTATTCCTTCTTTGCATAGCCACACTAATGTGGACCCCAAATGGTTCACTACATAACACCCCCTAGCCACGGTGTTGCCTATACCTTATCTTCACCAAGGTGTAGAGGTTTTCGGTTATGTATGTCCTAGGGGTATGGAGTTGAAACACATCGTCCGAGATGTAGGACGTGAAACTACCAAGCGCCTTCGTCCTTAGCACATGATGTTAAACTACCACCTCTCCTCGTGCCTTGCATGCAGGGTGCCCTGTATCAAACATTCTCTATACCAACTGGTCTTCACGAAAGTGAAATAATTCCTCACATGGAATTATAACATCTTTATTGGAGTGTCATCTATCTGTAGAGAAAGAGCAACCACCCTAGTGTAATTCCCGAGCTTTTCTTATAGGAGGTAGCACCCTTGTTCCTCCTCTCTTCATGGGTACCATGTCCCTCTAACGCCGGGCTTTGTCACCATCCCGGCCTCCATCCTAGAGTAAGTCCCAATCTCCATCACCTCGGGCCTCTAACAAGTTATAAGTCCATGTTTCCTCTTTGGGCTTCTAACCATGCATAAGCCCCTATTCCACTTCCAATGGATGAAACTTCTGCGACGTGATCATTAGGTATTTACTGTCTCTTGTTTCTCGCACTGAGCATGACTCGCATGGGCTTAGAGTGAGCATCGACGATGATATCCTCTCTGGGAATCCTAGGATGTAAGTCCCACACACCCCACCTGAACTACGTAGTCTTTGATCCCTACCAAGTTAAGGTATGTAGGAATCCCACCTGCGGTTCAATCCCAACACCCAGTTGATCCGACCTCCTTCACATCGGTCTGCCCCCGTCCAGCATGACGTTAAACTGTGGACCTCAACCAGCGGTAAGCCGTTGTTTCCCCAGTCAGCAGTAAGCCATTAAACCCTACCTGAACTATGTGGTCTTTGGTCCTTTCCAAGGAAACGTACTTACGAAGCCTCCCTAAGGTTCAAGCCCACCACCCATTGGTCATTCCAAACTCCTTCACATCAGTTCACCAAACCCTCTTGAACTATGGGGTCTTTGATCCTTACCATGGAAAGGTACGTAGGAATCCTCCCTAAGGTTCAATCCCATCATCAATTGGTCCAAACCATCTTCACATCAGTTCCCACTCCCACTGAATTACGTGGGATTTGATCCTTTTATCCTAGAGAAGGTACATAAGAAGCCTCTCTGAGGTTCAATCCCATCCAACAGTAAGTCATTGTGACCCATTCCAACATTAAGTCGTTGTGACCCCATCGAGCGGTAAGCCTTTGTGACCCCATATAGTAGTAAGCTATTAAGACCCCATTCAATGGTAAGTCATTGTGGACCCCATCCAGTGGTAAGTCATTGTGCCTTCATTTAGCGGTAATCTGTTTCACCCATCTTAACTATGTGGTCATGGATCCTTGCCAAGGAAAGGTACATAGGAAGCCTCCCTGAGGTTCAAGCCCAACACCCAGTCTCTCTGACCTCTTTCACGTAGGTTCGTCCACTCCTCCTGAACTATGAGGTCTTTGATCCCTTCCATGGTGTGGTATGTAGGAATCCTCCATGAGGTTCAAGCCCACCATCCATCTATTTTTACCGAACTATGTGGACTTTGATTCCCTACCACGGGGATATGCAGGAAGTATCTTCGAGACTCAAGACCAACATTACCGTCATCCTCATGGAGGTTCCATCCCATTCACCATCCACTTCATTCAGACACTCCATCATCCATCCTGATTATTACCCAGGCTGCCACATCCTGGTGGGATCATGCCACCTCATTCCCCATTCCCCTTAATAACAATCGGGAATCTAACCACACATTGGCCCCAACATCAGTGTTCCCTCCAGAGGTTACACCCATCTGATCCACTCAAATCAGTGTTCTAATCAGACAAATCCATCTCTTCTAGACGTTAAACTAGCTCCATACCCTGTTTTAAAAATGTGAAGCTGAGGAAAACATAAGATACATGCATATGTAATATGATACCCTGTGTTAAGCATGGGATCCCTCTGGCTCCTGAGCCCTCGATAAGCCCTATAATAAGAGGAAGAAACCCAGAAGCATGAGTGTCCCAGCGTCCATACATTCCAATGATGTCCAACGTGACAAATCCCTTGACCGAAGGTTGCTACCCTAACCAGACCCTTTGGAATGTCCCGTTAGAAGTAGTGTAATTAACTAGTGTCCATTAAGATATGGCACTAGGAAGAGTTTCATGAACAACGTATTAAATCTATAAGGGAGACCCAGACAAGGTGACAAGTTCTGAGTAGGAATCCTCATAAAGAAGAACCGACATCCCATCATCACGTTTTGATCAAGGAGAAAAAGTCCCTGAACAAGCGACAGATGTCACCCGCCTTTGGATAGTGGGATTGCGTGGCAATGAAACCATGCCTTTCATACTCAAGAATACTGACATGCTCACCCTGGAAAAAGCATCAGAAACAGAAATGGTGAACCTGACCTGATGGATATTCTCCCCAATATAGATATTTTTAGCATTCGAGGCATCAATGGAATAGCGTGACACCAGATCCAGTTATTCGGTGCCAGGTCCAGTGAAACAAATAGCGGGCCTAACATGAAACTATCTATATGTTGGGGTAGTAGAATGTTGGACATCCCGATATGCAATGTTGTCTGCGTGGATCCATCTTACTATCCATGGAAGATGAAATGGTGTTGGGGCACTGGTTGTAGATTTCCTTTTTCTTTAAGCACTAATGAGTTAATCTTTCTGTTTTCAGAAACCAATCCACTACACTCAGAACTTGATCACCACCTTCCCAACGATGTAGGGGCAGGGGCAGTTCCAATGTGGTAGTCCTACGTAGCTCTGCCTCTTCCACAACAGCCTCTACACCCATGACCATGGGGCCCCATGTTCCATCTCCCCATCTGAGTTCATCCAACGAAGGGTGATCAAGGACCTCGTATGCCAGTACGAGGAGGAGGGTATTATCCCAACTCAATATATGGCCGGCCTAGATTTAGAGGTGTTTGTGCCTCGTCATCAATTGCACCCCAATGGGCCGCGCAGTGAGCCACTACTCCCCACTCTAACATATAACCGTTTCGGGAGCCTATCCCCAGAATGCTTCGACAACTACCTTCCCTACGCCGATGAGGTAGGAGATGTCTGGGCCAGCCCAGTTAGAGTCCCATACCCGGGGCTCCCAGCAAGGGCTATCACCCGACTATGTAAACAACGTCGCCCGATCTTACTGGACGAGGAGGAGGTAAGACATGCACGTGCACCACCACCTCTGGTCCGTCTAACCTAATTCCAGTTTCAGCCGCAAGCCGAAGAGGGAACCCGCCAAGGGGCATCAACGTCAGCATCTACTATGGCCCGAGCCACCGCCGACCCATATCACCAGCTCCCTGTATATGCTGATCAGAGGAATTTATACGCCCAACATGTATCAAGGCCCCAACCACCCCACGGTCAGGCTGGGTTGACTCTCTTGGTCACCGACACCGGAAGTGGTCACCGCAGACTAACCTACAATGATTCCACCCAGTATGGAGGTCCTACCTGTACTGCTACCATGGAGAATGTAGGCCTTCCATACTTCCAAGATCGGCCTGGATTTCTTCCCTATTCCTCCTTCAGTCCAAACGAGGGTCCACCCCACGGTAGTGATGCTCACTAAGGAACTCTCTCCCGTTCCCACTATACCGGATATGGATTCATTCATATCGCCACGAACTGTTGGTTTGAGTACATTTCACATCTGGTCACTCATCAACATGGGGACCCTCCCCATGTACTCGTAGGAGCAAGTGAAGGTCCTCCTCACCTCAGCAATCTGAAGAGTGAGTACTGGATTTTACTCACCAGCACCCAGCACAGAGGTCCTACCCGTGATCAGATCGACATGTGTGAGTCCCCTTCTCATACTGATGTCATCAGAGGGAAAAAGCATGGGGGTCCCACCTGTGCTCCTATGGGCTCAAGAAGAGGTCCTACCTGCTTTAGTACTTCTCACAGAGGTCCTACCCATATCTCTTTTGATATCTACTCTGGTGCTCCTCACACCCTATCTTTTTCGGGTGGAAGTCGTCCCCACCCCATCACCATTATGGCCGAAGGACATCCTCATGTCAAAAATATACCCTATCCATAAGAGCCATCCAAGGGCATGAAGGTGGGTTATCGCCGCTATAAGAAGGATTCGGGGAGGATCTGGACTGAGATCAAACAAGTCCTCTTCTCAGGCTCCGAAGAAGAATACAACTAAGTGTGGGAAACCTCCCCTTCTTCATCTGAGTCAATGGATGGGGCAAAAACGAGGCGCGTCATCCTAGTACTCCTCTAATGTGAGGTCCATTGGATTCCCACCTCCCTCCGCAGGTATATCTAGGACGATGAAAATTTGGAAACCATATAGGTTATGGTCATGCAATCACCACCATCGTCACCAGCAGCACTATCTACCGTGACTAGAGATCACATCGAGCTATTCTAGGGACCAATGGCGGGCGAGCAACAGTGCAGTCTATCCCCAGATGCCCTATACTCTGTGCCAGAAACTACAGTCATCAGCCCATCCTACCGCGATGTGGTGGCTGAGTCACTACACTCTTCAGAGGATAGCCAGAGATTCGACAGCCAGTCCGCCCGTTCATCATATTCTCTACCGGCCAACCTGCCCTCCCAGCAGTCGGCCTCAGTACCTTTCCCAGTTCCTCAACTACCCACAGTTGACAAATTGGGTAATCAAGGGCTAGAACCTGAATCCAAGACAAGGAGCTTATGGAATATCCTCACAGCGGACCACTTCCCTGAGATGTTCTGGCCCGCGGTAGCACCAAATTTCTGCGTGCCAGAATCCCTCACCCCATATGAATTTGAGTGTTTATGCCAAACCCTCTGAGCAATGCACTTCCACCTTCATCATCAGTGAGTGGTTTATCCTAGGAGCTAAGAGCATTTTGAAGACACTGCTGAGAAATGTCGTCTAGTTGATTTGGCCACACCCCTTGTGGCCCAACGCCCCAAGTCACCAGGCCACTGTAAGGCCCTCCAATAGCAATGCATTCAGTGTTTCAAGGTACTATGCAATATTATCAAGGAGGCTTCCCACCACATGCAAATTTTTGTATGGGGGTAGTATGTTTACCTCCTCTTCAGTCTTATCTGATGGTAGCCCGACTCACTAGGCGATATTGAGGACATGCCCTCGGGAAAGGTCACGGTAAACATGGCTGACATAGTGGAAAAGGATAATGAGATGGATATTCTTGATGGGGACATACACCTTGAGGGATTCCCAACACTGCTGGATCCATCAGGAAGAGTTACTCACCAGTAGAGGAATCTACTAGCTCTCCTTGTGCCCACCGAGGCATTAGTCCTTACCCAAAATCACAGTAAGGGTAAAGAGCACCTAGGAGCTGCCAAACACTCTGACCCGTCCACCTCAGTGTAGAAGATGGTGGAGTACCCTGAGAAGGCTGCATTGCACCAACAATGTTCTGAATAGAAAATGTTGGTTGATGACCTCCTTGATGAACATGCTGCAGAGCGACAGCCAGACTACAACAATCCTAGGCCAAGGTAGCAGGGGTAGGAACAACTTCCCCTCAGCGAGCTGCCTCCTGGTGACCTTGACCATCCTGCCTTTGCAGAAAGGGTTAAGGCCAGAACATTCAACAATATAGTGAAATATGTCTCTACTAACCCTCCAGAACAACGCGACAATTCAAGGAACCCGTCATGGGTTCCCCTAGCTGCCACGCAGGTCTCCCCACCAACTGCGCCACAAGCTGTTGAGCCACCTTACCTTGTTGAAGAACTCTCGAACACACTCGTGGTTAGGGATCCCCATCAAGATAGAGACCCCTGCCTAGATTATCCAATGGCGACTCTCATTTCCCGCCTAGAGTCATTGGATACACAATAGGTGGCAGTTCCACCTGATGGCAAGACATATCTAGAATGGGTGGATGATATTCTGGAACCTACGGGTTTCATGAATCCCACCATTTCCCCCTTCAATGGGATAGGTGACCCGCTATAGTATCTGGCCCACTTCACCTCAAGGTGTGGACCAAGCTTAGGGACTTCAGTGCAGCAGGAGGCCGCCATGCTGTGATGTTTTGTGCATACATTGGAGGGGCCTACATTTTTCTGGTACAACTAGCTCCCCATCGGATCAGTGACCAGCTGGAAGGACCTCCATAGGCAATTACTCTACCAGTTCGCCTCCACCATGAGGAAAACGAGCATCGCAGACCTCTTTAAGTGCAAACAGAGTCCCGATGAGTATGTATCAAATTTTATTGCCTGGTGGAAAGAACTCACATACTCCTTTGACATGCCACTGTCCCAGGAGAAATTACTAATGATGTGTGTGGGAATTGTTATAACAGAACTGGTTCCCTCTCTGATCACCCATAATTACCCTAGAGGATTCAGAGACTTCTCTGATAAGGCCCAACGCCGGGAAGAATCCCTACAATAGGCCATCCAGGATTGTCTGTTGCCCCCTATAATTCATGCTAGGAGGGCTTCCAGAGATGAGCCTGATGTGGTGGCCCAAATCAAGGACACCAGACAACTAGAATTGTTATTAGTGGAGCCACCTCCGTAACCTCGTAGAGGCCCGCCACCATAGGCGTAGCCTCTAGCCCAGCAGTGGCCACCTCAAAATCGGCAGGTGCCCCTGCATAATGCGCCACCACTACCTAGGCAGGACAATCAGGCCCCGCCTCGTCGACAGGCTCCACCAGCTCCTCGGTAGGGCCAATCTCCAAGGCCCCACTTTCTGTACAAAAGAAACAAAACCTACTCGTTTAATGAGAATCAGTTTCCTGGCTATTTCTGAAGTGCCTTGGAACAAGGGATTGTGCGTTTTCATGAGTACAGAAGGCTAGAAGAGGAGAATCTCACTGGTCTCCCCAACTACTTCTCCTATCACTGGATCATTGGGAACACTCTCAATCTGTGCTATGTGTTTAAAGACTAGCTCCAAGACCAATTCGATAACAACATAGTCCGACTGGGCCCAGCCCTAGCATCGGTAGAATGCGTCTTTGTGAGTCCAGACAGCCACAGCCATAGTGAGGGTGAGTGGAATCAAGTTTCCAATCATGGATCTCAAAAATACGATGATTGTATGGCTTGAAAAATGTTCACCCATGACCATGGTATCATTCGCGCATGCCTGAATCAGCCAAATCCTTTAGAATCTATGGCACCACTTTTGTATCATCATCTCATTCGGTCTCTTCCCAGAAGATCAGACACCGGCGGTGCAAGGGAAAGCAACATGCCTCACCAATTTCATCGTCGTCTTGTACTCTTGGTGAATTAATGCCCCCAAATATAGGGATTCCTATGAGGATCCTCCCAGAAGTGGATTAATCTTCGAGTGATAGTCAAGGGAAAGCTTCGATTAACACAGCAGAGCGGGTAAACCCCTACAGGACTCCCAACGATAGGGAGCGCTAGGAAGATCTCCCCAATTTCCCCAGCCAACACCAACATCGGTGGAGCCGCGACCATATGGGTTATCCAGGCACATCATTTGGCACTTCCAGCTAGGTTGTTCATGCTAGTGAGACTAGAAAGTAGGCCCACCGTAGATCTCAAGTCATAAAACCTCCTCATCCGGTGTCATCAGGCCCACCTCCACTGTCGTTTCTGCTCCTAGATCAGGCAGAGCCGCCTCAACCATGCCGCAACTAGCCAGGCCCTGCTACAGGCTGGTCTTAGTTTCTCAATCCTCATCTAGTAGCCACTTTGTGGGATTTGACTAGTGGGTAGTGGGATATACCCAGCACCAGTCTGTCGTCGGCCCAGCTGGTAGGGGCTATTATACCACTTTTCATAGAGAAACATCTTGCAAGAAGAAGTTCACACCTGGCATGAAATTATGATGTTCTCAAGCACCTCTTCAACATCCCAGAAAGACTTTCCATCATTGAGGACCTTCACCTATCTCCAGATATGTTTGAGGACCTCACCGAGGCTTTAATGATCCACTCTAGTTTGAGATGGAGTTAGCAGCTGCAGAGGCCTTTCATACTGAAGCGGTCTAGAATGCTGAATGTCAGGCCATCATTTAATTCTCTGGAGAAGATGAAGTATCTCCCATAGAGGGGCGCATTCACCCATAGTACATCACCGACCAATTAAATTTTGTGGAGGTTTGCCGCTATGTTGTTGACACCGGGTTTGAGATTAACCTTATCCCGACATGGACACTGCAGAAGTTGGGGTAATCCGAAGATGACTTGACACCATCAGAACTGAAAATCTAGGGATACAACAGGACAGAGCAGACCCCAGTCAGTAAGATCCATCTGAAGACCCATTTCGGTGTCCTGGTTTCTAGCATCATGTTTATGGTTTTATCCTAAGACACCACGTACAATGCATTGATGGGAAGACCATGGCTCCACCTTCACGTGGCGGTTCCTTCATCATATCACCAGTTCCTCAACTACTCCCTCAATGGTCGAGTGGGTGTGCTCCAAGGAGACGCGTCTCCTTTTTCCTCATCTGAATCCCACTACCTAGATTCCGACTATTACAAGAAAAAATAAAATCAAATTCAATCTAGTAAGGATGAACCAATTGCAGTTTCAACTGACCCCTGGGTGGGTCTGGATGAAGCCTACATCTTCCCGATCCATCGATTGGAGTCCACATCCCCTGATTGGGGTAAAATTTTTTTGTCTCTGGTTCAAGGGGGGAGCATATTCCCAAGTCTAAGTGACATTGTAAAATCACCTCGTACTCCTATACAAATCAGCCTCAGGTGATCCTAGAGCTGCTTACCCCCATAAGGTATCGGTATGTCTACCCCATTGCAGAAATAGTATGCCATACGTGTCTATTTTTCTGGGATAAAATTATCTGGCTCAAGATGATGCGCCACTATTGCATTGATATCATCAAGAGTGGCCCCTTGGGCCAAAGACTGGATGGGATCGGATCAACATCCTTTATTGCTATGGTTTTGGAAGCACATGAATCTCCGGATGTGCTGTCCACTGCCACCCAGGATGGTACATGCCTATCACTGGGGGTTTTCGACCCATAGGAAGCTCCTCCCACTGGATATCCCTCCTCCTTAAGCAAAGAAGAGGATTTGGAGAATTCTCCTCCCATATTTGAAGAGGACATCTCTGTCACGGTCGATGAACTGGTACAGGTGAACCTCGGTAGCGAGGTAGATTCGAGACCTACATTAATCACCACCGCCATGTCACTCGAGGAGCAAGAGCGGTACATAGACTTCCTGAAACAACATCATGATGTATTCACCTAGAGCTACAATGATATGGTGGGACTAGATCCACAAGTATCCATCCACCACCTCGGTCTACCAGAAAATCATCGCGGGTTCAAACTACCTCCCAGGAATATGCAACATTCACAAGGTACCATGGTAGAGGTGGAATTTTATAAGCACATCAGATCCAATTTCATCAAGGAGGTCCAATACCCCAAATGGCTAGCCAACATTGTGCCAGTCAGGAGGAAGAATAGACAGATTAGAGTCTGTGTTTACTTTCAAGATCTTAACTATCACTGTACGAAAGATGATTTCCCCCTTCTTATGACAGAATTATTGATCGATGCTAAGATTGGGTTCCAAGCCCTCTCCCTCATGGATTGTTACTCTGGATAAAATCATATTTGGATGTCCCACAAGGATGGGGATTCTACAACCTTCAGGGAACCACAAGGTATGTTTTATTACCAGTTCATTCCCTTCAGCTTCAAGAATGTAGGTTCCACCTATCAGTGGGCCATGCATCGCGTATTCAAGTCAATCCTCGAGACATTGGTGAAATTCTATGTGGACGATCGGGTGGTCAAACCTCACCAGCTCCAGGACAATCTCAAGGACCTTGATAAAGTGTTCGACTTCCACCATTCCCTCCACCTGAAGATGAACCCATTGAAATGTGCCTTCGAGGTCACCTCTGGGAAGTTCCTTGGATTTTTTGTCAGGTATTGGGGCATCGAGATCGACCCAGAGAATTTCAAGGTCATCTGCCACATGCCTCCCCTGAGCAATATTCGGGAGATTTGAGGTTTTCAAGGCCACTTAGCCTACATAATCTGATTCATTGCAAATCTAGCCGGCCAGTGTAAGCCCTTTTCTCATCTAATGAAGAAATGCACCACCTACGAATGGGACGAAGGGTGTTAGACCACATTTGAGGAAATCAAGATGTATCTGCTCCAACCTCTGGTCTTGATGCCACCTGTTTCTGGAAAACTACTGATCCTTTATGTGACTGCCCTGGAACGATATCTTGGCACCCTCCTCACCCAGAAGAACAATTTGGAGATGGAGAATAGCCTTTTCTAACTCAACCACATGCTTCTGGATACAGAAACTAGATATCCCCCCATCAAAAAGAGTTTCCTTGCACTGGTATTCATGGTACGTAAATTGTGACATTATTTGTAGCACCACAAGGTACAACTGTTGTCTCGGGTAGACCCAATGAAGTACATTCTGAACTGCACCATGTTGATAGGTTTTCTCGCTCGGTGGGCAGTGATTCTCCAGCAGTTCGATATCATGTTTTTCCATCATAAAGCTATTAAGGGGAAAGCATTGGGAGACTTCCTTGATTCCCATCTTGCTCGTGGTGAACATCCCTTGGATCTTGACTTTCCTAATGAGGCAATCCTCTAAGTAGATCATTCCATCTTGTGTTAGTAGATGCACTTCGATGGTGTTTCTTGAAGCCCCACCATCTGGAGGCTCAATGATCCCAGGATCAACTGGGTAGGCCTACGTATTGTCTTTATTACCCCAACACAAGCCATTATGACGTACTCATGTTGTTGTCAAAAGGCTGCACCAACAATTAGGTAGAGTATCATGCTCTTATAACTGGCATCGAGAAGCTCCTTGAGATTGATGTGCCCCATTTACATGTGAAAGGAGATTCCGAACTAGTCATCAAATAGATCAACGGTGACTACGTCATTAGAAATCCAGAGCTCGTACCATTGTTGGAACACACTCTCCAGCTAATGGCGCAGTTCCTATCTCGGCCTGATGTTACTAATATCCCTAGATCTCAAAATGGTTGACCTGATACCCTGGCCGGCCTGGCTGCATCACTGGCAGAGCCCGAGCAGGATGACCTGATTATCCATCTGGCACATTGGAGAGTCATTTATCTTATCTCCTCAGCTAACGACGACGGCCTACAGTTGAGAAATCTTACTGCAAGAGCCTCCACATTAGGACCCCCAAGTCCCTCAGATGCTGTGATTTTAGTAGCTTCTGATTGGACGATACCTTTTGGTGGAGTACCTCCAAAATAGTAATCTCCCAGTGGATCGGGCTGAGCGTGAGAAAATCCGATGTTGCGCGCTGCAATTTACCCTCCAGATTGGTCCTAGTCTTGAGCAGATCCTCTACAAGAATTAGTTTGAGGGAGTTCTCCTCCTTTTCATCCAAGGAGTCGAGATTTCTCCTGTTATGCCGGAATTTCATGCATGTTCTTGCGCCACCCACAAGATTGGGACAAGGCTATCTCACCAGATCCAGAGACTAGGGTACTTTTGGCCCTACATGATCTGTGATTGCATTGAGTTCACCAAGATATGTCATGCATTCCAAATTCATGCTAACTTTATTCATCGGCTTCTAGAGCCTCTCCACACTACCAAGTACTCTTGGCCCTTCGCAGTTTGGGGAATGGATGTCATGGTACCATATCCGCCGGTGACATCTCTCCAATGTCAGTTCATCCTGACCGCTACGCATTTATTTTCTATGTGGGAAGAGGAAATTCTGCAAAAGGAGGTCAAGGCTCGTTCTATCATTGACCTCGTGAGCTCTAATATCATTTACCGGTTTTGAGTCCCTCATGTCGTCCTCACCAATAACGGTAAAAACTTATGAGAAGCTAAGATGAAGAAATTTCACGCTTAGTACAACATCATCTCTAACCAAACCTCTTACTATCATGCGCATGAAAATGGATAGATCGAGGCATTCAACAAAATCCTCTCTAACATTTTGGAGAAAATGGTTGTTCAGAATTAGAAGAGTTTGACAGACATGCTCCCCAACACCCTCTGGGATTATCAGAAAATGACTCATAATTCCACCCAAGTGACACCATATTCCCTGGTGTATGGAACTGAGGCCACCTTGCCCGTAGATATTTACTTTCCTTCATTACGCAAAACAGTATATGACTAGCAGGTTCCAGATAAGGTAGCTAAAATTTTTCTGGATAAATTGGAAGCACTTGATGAGAATAGGCTTCATGCCCTGCACAGTCTAGAAAGACATCAAAATAAGATAGCTAGAGCCTTCAACAAAAAGGTTCGCCTCCGCTCTCTCCTGTAAGGTGATTTGCTTATGACCCTCAGGACACCAATGATACATGTCAGGAAACCACCCAAGTTGGATCCCAAATGTTAAGGAACTTTCATTTCTCACAAGGTTTACCCCAATGGCGCGTACTCACTAGTAACCATGGATGGTGAGCGTATAACTCATCCCACCAATGCAAGGTTTCGCAAGAAATACATTGACTAAGCTAGATGGTTATTCATGACCCTAAAATGTCGAGTCTGGCATGACCCTAAACTACTCAATCCTATATGACTTTAAACTGTAAAACATCATACATGACGTTAAACTATATGTTGTCCTGCAAGACGTTAAACTGCACCCTTAAAACTGTGTGTGGCTTGATTCCCATCCGCATGGGATATGTAGGAACACTCAAACATTTATTCTTGAGACCAGCCCCCAAACACTCATATTTGACTATTCCCCTAGGTGTAAACAACTTAGAGGATCCTTAAATGGTGTAGTGAAGGATTCTCTGGCCCCACTCATGTCAGGATTAACATGGTCGCACCATGTGCCCCCTACCCATTCTTATATCCTCCCATGTCTTCACCGCATGACGTTAAACTGCATGGCCTTTAAGAACTATGATGGCTTGATTCTCATCCTCATTGGATATGTAGAAACGCTCTGACATTTTGTCTATTGGTCCAACCCAAATGTCATAATTCCTCCTCGGGTTGGGACACATGGTATGGTACATGATTTTTCTACAGTTCATGTCATCCTCATATCGAACCCTCCATAAGTCTTACTCTCTGAAGATGTCCATCACTTTCACTGCCCTTATTGATGTTAAAATGTAGGGGCACAACTATGCTTCGCCCACTCCTTTGATTGGGAGTCCATCATATTTCACTTCTAGAAGGGCCCCCGAATGGCATGGATGCTTGACCTAAGGTCTCTCATACACATTCAGGCCAATTCCCTGGAGGATATTGAGAAACAAATTGATACAAGTCCCGCATTGTGAATATGGTTAGCGGTTGATGCTCATTTTTCGTTCCCATTTCAGGTCACACTATAAGTAAGCCGGGTTTTGAACCTGGTCAGTGGGTATCCTTTGTCGTTGTCACCACCCCTGTAGATCCCAAACATTGAGTGTGGTGGTTCATCCAGCCCATTGTTTCTTTGAGTTGTTACTCCCCTTAGGTGATGTTAGCTATCATACCCTTATATGATAGGGAAATCCAAATTTGGATCTTTGCTTCACAAACCGAGCATTGCTCATGTGGGATTAGGAGATGTGATGAGGTGGTAACCTATATGGCTACAGTTAGTCGGGATGCCCATCCTCAAGTCCTTCAACCCATTGAAGCCCCTCACCCATGTTCTCATTTAGGATTGTGTGGTGCAGTGCAGACTCATGTTCTCATTCACATCGGGCTATTTCTCCACATCACACATATCCCTTTGAGATATCCCTCCCTTAATTTATCATTCGTTCTGTGGGCACAGGCCCTTCTATGCTCGATATAGCCCAACATTTGAGTTTCTATCACCCTCTATATTTTGAATGGACCCAAAAGAGTATGGAAACTCAGACCAAGGGCTCTCCAACTTTTATGGGATAATGCCCTCAAGGATTGTGAGTGACAAGTCGATGCAAGTACTTTGTTGCGAATATGGCCAATGGTTGACGCTCAATTGTTCTCCCCCTTTGGGTCACATAAGGTTGGGTATTGTGTTGCGAACCTGGCCAAAATTTGTCTTCAATCATCATTACTGCTTTGTGTTCTTCCATAAGCACGATGATCTTCCATTTCTTTCCCAAGAATATGACATTAAACTAGGAATATACGGTTTGAGCTCTATAACCCTTAACTAATATCACCTTAATCCTCAATACAAGATGTTAAACTGAAAACTGGCTGGGATTTTCTATCCGAGGCACGACCCCCTTCCCTTGGCCCAAGTTCTCACTTAGGGTTGTATGGTGTGGTGTGGGATTATATCCTTATTCACGTTGGGTTACTCACCGCATCGTACACCTCCTTTGTGTGTGGTATCTTACCCATTTTTATCCTTATTGCATGATGGTAAACTGCACAATACCCTCTTCTAGAACTATGTATGGATTGATTCCCATCCTAATGGGATACATAGGACTGCCAAAATGCCAGGACTTCGGGTCCATCCCCATCTCTTAGAAATCTCCCCTTCACCTTGGCCCCTTGGCTAGCATTTTCCCAGTGAGAGGGGAATATGGTGTGGTATGGGATTATGTCCTCATCCGTGCCGGGTTTGTAACAACCATTTCATGTACCTATTTCTCCTAATATTTCTTTATCCTCTTGTTCTATAATCGTATTTTTAAATCTCCCACTCTCAAGGATAGCCCATCAACCCTCTTTGCTAATTCACCAATGTGCCCAAGAGTACTCTGGTTCAGCGTCTGGAGTGTCGGGTTTTACCTGGACTTGTTCTCACCCACCTTCCAGGCTTTGTGTTCCTATTTATTAGGGATTTCATCACCTTTCACATATGAAGGGACCCACAAATGGAATGGATGATCATCCCAAGTTCCCTCCTTCCATTAAAGGACAACGCCCTCGGGGGTTTTGAACAATAGATTGATACAATTCCCACATTGCGAATACGGTCAGTAGATGATGCTCATTTGTTGTTCCCATTCTAGGTCGCACGATATACATACTGTGTTTCGAACATGGTCAAAAATTATCCTCGATCGTCACACCAACCCCATTAAGCCCAAAATATTAGTTACATGGTTCACATTGTTTTCCACCCATCATGTCCAAATGGAATCTTGACACTCCTGGCATTATCCCTCAGTGAGCATTTTCACGTTAGGAGGACAAAATACATGGTAAAGGCATCATTAGGTGCTCTGCACTAACTTCCCTTTGGTGTGCATTCCAGGTAATAAAAAACCTCTTCTTCCCTTGTTTCTTGCACTGAGTTTTACTCACGTGGGCCTAGGGATCGGTTTGAGGTCTACACTAACTTGGAAGGATTTCGCTTCTCTATAGTCCGAGCTATAAGACCCTAAACTAAGATCTATTTTAGAACTACATACATCTTGATTCCCATTCCCATGGGATACGTAAGAATTCCTAGACTCTTGTCTTTGGGTCCATCTCGAGTTCTACTAATTTATCTCTTTTGTTCTGCCTTTGGGGCTTTAACTCTTATGGGACCACGCGGTATGGTGTGGACCATGTCCTCATTCACATTGAGTTTGAATTAGTGGCACCACGTACACCCCTTTCTAGGAGTTATCCCCCCTACTTCTTATCCCACATGACATTAAACTGTATGTTGTCCCACATGATGTTAAAAGGAACCTTCGAGGACTACGTGTGGCTTAATTCCCATTCTCATAGGATACGTAGGAACACCCAGACATCTCGTCTTCGGGTCTAGTTCAATTGGGAGATAGTTTCTCCTGCCCCTTATCCTCTAATCTTTTTTTCCATAGCATGAGTTTTCCTCCTTGGAGTTGCACACGGTATGGTGTGGACCATGTCCTCATTCACATTGGGTATTCTTTATCACACCGTGTGCATTCCCTCCAGAACCATATCTCTTCTGTATACGTTTGAGTCATATAACATTAAACTGTGATGCATAGTCCCACACGACTTTAGAATATTGCGTCTATCCTGCATGATGTTAACAATGCATGGTTTGGTCCCATCACATTACCCTAAACTGTGACATTATCATCCTGGCCGCAAGACAAAAAACAGAACTGCACCATGATATCCTCACTCGGTGAGGCATTATGTTTTGTATCGGTTGCACACCATACCACTTGTCAACGCCTGCACAAGGATTGACTTTTTTTGGCGATGCATGGACTTTCTATCCTAGGTCCATCGCTACACAAAAAAACACTCATTCATCCTAAAGGACAACAATATCTAGAAAATACCGCTTCTTTCGGTGTAAGGGATAGACCCACACGACCATTTATAACTATGTGTGGTCTGATTCCCACCCGCATGGGATACGTAAGAACGACCATATACATTTCCTTGGGCCTAACCTAACTTACGTTATCAATCCCTCGACCTGAAACCTCCCCCAAGAAGTGCACGGTGATCCAGACCATGTCCTCATTCATGTCGGGTCTTGTAATTACATCTATGTGTGTCTCTCATTTCCTATTATATGTGGTCTGATCTCTATGACCATAAACTAACACCACTCTACGTCCTTGTTGCAATACATTAAACTTCTCGACATCTTCCAGAACAACCTTTGGCTTTATTCCCATCCTAATGGGATACGTAGGAATGCCTAGACATTTTTTGTATTTGGGTCCAGCCCCAGGAATCTACAAATCATATCCCTTATTTTTCATCCCATTGGCCTGAATTCATTTGGGAACATGTGGTGTGGCGAGTAACTCTTAGGTTCTTGTTCATGTTAGGTTTTTCAACAGCCACACCATGTGCTTCCCATATCATTTCCCATAGTGGTTCGAGTTATATGACCCAAAACTACAATCTTCCTATAGGAACTATGCATTACGTTGGGATATTTTTCCACCCTGTTCACAGTCCATTAAATCAATCCCCCCTTAATGGTCCACCCTAGTACCTTATGTTGAAAGCGTGCAACCCCAGGACCCTTTTCCTTGGTAAGGGACTCGACTCCCTCTATCTGATGCATCTCATTGTCGTACTTGGATACCTTTTGACAAAGAACTCGAATTGTGGAATTTTCACAAGTACCTTCCCCTCATTCCATGTCCAAGATTCATGAGCCCATTATTTGGATCCTCATCCCATTTCACATATAAAGGAACCCCGTAATAGTATGGATTCACAGCCTATGGTTCACCTAATATCCTGGTCCAACTCTCTGGATGGATAATTGATGACATTCTGAGTTAGGCTCCATGTTTCGAACATGGTCTGCGGTCGGCCCTCATTTGTTATCCCCATTTTAGGCTAACGCAATAAGGATGTTGTGTTTTGAAAATGGTTAACAGCAATTCTTAATTTTCATTCCATCACTAGAGTGTTCCAAATCTTGGGTGTTGTGGTTAACGCCTTCCATCCCCCTTGTTCGAATTTATTCCAGCACCCCTGGCGTTACCCCACTCGTTCACAAGAGTACACTGGGAAAATGCTAATTCAAATGTTCTGAGAGCCTCATTCCCCAAGCAGGTCTCTCCCTTATCCTCTTGGGAATTTGGATCGGTTGTTCAAACCTCAGGTGATCGAAGCTTGGTTGGTACTCTTACATTCAAATGAAGTAAAATGTGAGCATTCCCATGTTTCTCACATTGGGTATGACCAACGTGAGCTTAAGAATTAATTGCTATTTATTTCAGGAATATGATTTTATTAATTAAACCAAATGAACAAGTAAATAAATCTATCCATACATGCAATTTAGAACAATAGTTAGTAAGGATAAGTGTGTTTATACGATCGACCAAAACAGGGCCCTTAAGGATCTACATCTTTGATAAATCGCTCTAGAGTTGTTACCTTTTGGCTTGTGGCCTCCAAGATTGCCTCACATCCCCGAAGAACCCTTTCTTCATTATCGTCCATAGGGCGCAGTTCACTGACGCTAGCATATTCTTGGTCCTGTTCTATTTGGAGTGCAATCATTTGTTGTCCCGCTTCCACTAGTTTCTCTTGGGCGTCCACCAACTCGGCCCACAATTTTCCCGCAAACTCGGAACAGTTTTAATTGAATCCCTCCTTCTCTTTCGCCTATTCTTCGAGGTGTCATACCTCTTGTTATGCCTTAAAGAATGCTTGGGTACTCCCCGACTCTTCTTGACACTAGGAAATGTCATAGTTTCTGCTGCTCTCACGCAGCTTCTTGGCCATGTAGTCGCGGACTGTTGAATGGAGACATTGAGCACCCACCCCTCCAGCATAGATAAAGCACAACCAGGTCTGGAGTGATCCCATATGTTTTATCCATTCCATCTGTGGTTGACCGATAATGTGCTTGATACATTTCCACCCTTTCCGCCGCATCATACGTCTCTCATCAGCCACCTCAGAATTGGAACCATCTATCTCCTCAGGATTCATAGTCCAATAGTCGGGGAAAGTAATGAGGAGTTCAGCAGTAGGGTCTTCTTCGGGAACCTCCACCTCATCTATGACTTCACTCTCATTGGGATTGAGTTCTACCCTAGTCGCATTACCATCCCCCATTTCGATCTCTGGATCACCGAGTACTGGGGTAGGGTTTCCCGGAATGGTTGTTTCTGCAATGTCTGATGTGATCGTTGCCCATCCTACTCCTGCAGATGTCCAAGACTCGATAGTTTATCGTGCCTCCAACCTTGTGATCACTGCATCAGGAATTGATATCTTGATTAGATAAATTCTCCAGAAAATAGGGAAACTAATGAGAAAGGACTTTCATGAGCCATGTGTAGCGGTATGTAAAGCATGTGTCCTGGTGGGGGGCACCACCACGGGAGATCCTTTGGTGCTTGTAAGCTCGATTACCGATGTCAGCTACTCTTGGACAATGGGGATGGCAGGGGGCTCTCATTCTGGCTCATTATCACCTAGTCCAGCTAAAATCGGTGCTCCAATATGCCTGGTCCTGAGGATGGGCCCCTAAAGTTTCTCCCCGGTCTCCATAGGCTTACCCACGCTGTCGGTGGGGAGGGATTCCTGGGGACCCTTTCCCACGTGTTCTTGACCAGGGAAGGGTTAGTTTGATGGATCGAGACTAAGAAAAGATGAAGGCCGATATAAGGTATAAACCATACCTCATGTTGCTTTTCCAGTTCTTCATCGGAGCTAGCAATTTTTCCACTCTCCTGGGAACTCTACTGGTGAGTAAGAGCTTCTGAAGGCCCCTCACAACCAAGACCCTCAACATGGTCTTATTATTATTATTATTATTCTTCTTCTTAAAATACACTTTCATCCTTGGATGGTAGCCTCTTTGGGTCCCGCTCCTGGCCAAGCATTACTTTCACCAGGAGATACATTTCTTAATTTCACCTCCACTAGCATGTGTACATGTCCATGGCCATCAAGAATTCATGCCGACGATAACATTTTACTTTCTCCAGTATCCGTATGTGCCCTATGTCTGGCAGATTGAGCTCAGTGTGCATCAACATCTACCATAACTCTTTGGCGAAAATGGAATGTAACATATTTCTCCAAGAAGACCATAGAGAAGGGAATATAACATCATTGGATGGCTTCAAGAGACACCTGAGTGGATTTCCTCGGAGGTCCCTAGTTGGACCCTGAGGTTGTACACGAGACCACCCTTCCCTGGAGGGAAGAGGCATGTTATTGGTCTGCACTGCCCCTGTCGATGAAGTACCGGCCCATGTCGCGCTTTCTCCCTGACCCATTATTTGCCTCACTTCCCCCATGGCACCTCGTTCACCTTTCTTCTCTTCGGGCTCTGCACTAGTTTCCTCGATTTTCCGAACATGTTTCCAAAGAATCTCCTTGGGGTAAGTTCTTGTCCAGTGTTCATCAAACTATGTTGATAGACTAGCATTGAAATCAGTGGGGGAAAGAGTAATGATTTTTTCCAGGCCTACCATCATGCACATAAGCCACAACTGGCAGAGAATGCAGGGATGCCTCTCTTCCCGTACCTCTATATATACATTCTTAGTAATCTGTTTCATGAACCCAAACTTCATGTAAAACATGGTCGGCACATAGTGGTTGCAAAATATATTTTCATCAATTCGGGCCAGCAGCACACCAACCTAGATGCTCTGGAGGTACTCCCTCTGCTCCATTGGACCCCGCCCATCATCTACCATTAGGGAAACTGGGGTTCAGAATGGGTGGAAGTTGAAGTGAGTGTGGATTCCGATCTTGAGCTTGACACCATCATCCCTGAGCATCAATGGGAGGATCCCATCAATGTTCAGGAGGGATGGCCATATACCATTACTGGGGGGAGATGGATTTCGAGAAGTTGTACCCACCACAGCGGGCTACAACCCATCTCTGGAGGATCTGAAATGGCCTGCATATCCTCCTGGGTGTACTTCACCTCAAAATGTGCCCTAGGATATTGTATAGCCTAGCCAGCATGGGTACCACTAGTTTAACCTTGTTCTTTTCCGCCATAATCCCGACCATCACTATCGTCCCCGTGTGGACTCCCATCCTCGTGTCCCTCACAAGTAAAAACCAACCACTCAATAATTTGGTGAGGAACCCAACATATCTCACATTTGGGTCTCTACCTTCATTGATGCCAAAGACCCATGATCAATACTCTCCCATCTCCAAAATCTTCCAATATGATCCTGGATTTTCCCTCTAAGATGTGTTCAGGCATTGCTTCCATCGGCCCGCCATCTTCACAGCTGTGTCTGAGGTCATGAAGAGACTAAACCACCCTGAATAGGGTATGTAATTTAGGATGTATTTTATTCTGAGTTCATATTTAGCTACGTCCAGCAGGTTACATGACAGGATTGGGGTGCGGGTCCTATTCTCCCAGACATTTTCTATCAGGAGGAACTCATCGTACTGATACCCTTCCAAGGGGATTCCCCCTATAAAATGGACATCCCACAAGCTGATTCCCACCTCCCCTTGATGGAGGTGAAAAGTATTGTTATCAGGTGACCAATGACTGAGCAACTATGCTACCAAGTCCTATTTCGGTAAAAGTGGAATTGAGACATCCAAACAGCCTCAAAAAGCCCAATGTCCTGCAGTTTTGGCCCGAATTCCTCGCTTTTATTGCGTACCCGGTGTGCCCATGCCCATTCATTGGTGAGGTTTCCCTCAGATCTGAAATCCCACTTTTTCCAGACTGTTGACTCATCAGTAATGCTGCTTCTAAAAGTAGTTTCATAAATAGTTGGAGATTCCTCAAAAACTAGATCGTTTCCTATGACTGTCCTAGTCTTAGGATTTAGGATATATATGGATGTGTTCTGTGTCTCCCTAGCAGGATGGCTGTTGTTGGTAATATGGAATTGTGGAAGACTATCCTCGTGTGTCACCCATGACCGTGGTGTGTCTATCTTAAAACATGGCCTCAGCACCTCTTCCAAAAGTCCTAAGTTCCATAGCGGTAGGCTACCTCTCAGGACGAAGTCCTTTTTAGCTTGCGTAAGCATGATGAAAAGAATTTGGTTGTCAGACACGACCCTCCTCGCATGAATAATCTGAGGGTTTTTGATCATTTGGGTTCTCTAGACTGTATCAAAAACTTCCCTCTTGGTGTCGAACTGATGAGAATCCATTTTTAGAAGTCCTTAGGGGTTGGTGCGAAAGAATGAAGATTCAGCATGCAAAAATGGCGGCAGAGTGAAATAAGGAAAATTCAGTGCCCAAAGCGGCGACGTAAAAGATGGTCGATGTGCGCAGAAAAATTCCGAATGGCGTGAAAAACAAGGAGTCAATCGCAGAATCTTATGTGTAGAATAGTAAGTTTTTCACGCATGTGAGAAAGAAAGACTGTCGCGCGGAAAAAATTCAAAGCAGGGCTAGGGGAGCTCGCCCTATTTATAAAGAATGTATGTGTCTTCTACGCCCGCACATCCCTCTTGCGCATGAAAATTGAATTTTTCATGCCATCGAGTATATCATTTATATTCTTCGGTGTACCCTCATAATCTGACCTTCGAGTTCCCTTTCAGTTCCAATTCTGAGCGGGGGCATTTTTTGATGCCGAAATTAGAAGAAGGACCACATCAGGCGGATAAAAGATCACTAAATGAATCTAGGATGCAAAAAAGGAGATCCCTGGACCTAGAGGGCAGACGCACGCAAGATTTGGAATGCATGTGCAAGAGGAATTCCGGTGCACAAACCAATGTGCACTGACCTTCCCTTCCATGCCCAAAATGGCGCCCTCCACGACTGACCACACTGGCCCTGTTTTCATGCCCATGGGGACATCGATTGAAGGTTTGCACGCCCAACTCCGTTTCTGCGCCTAAGGCAACGTCGAATGTGGGTTTTCGTGATGGACTTCCCTTCCACGCTCAAAACGCCTCCCTCCACCACTAACTGCTCCGACCCCATTTCCACGCCCAAGGCTTTTTTGAATGGGAGTTTGCACGCCCGACCCCATTTCTGTGCCCAAGGCGACGTCGAATGAGGGTGTGAATGCCCGACCATGTTTCACACACAAGGTGATGTCGAACGTCCGTTTGCGTGCCTGGCCCTATTTCTGCACCCAGGGCGACGTCGAACGGGGTTTGCACGCTATGCTCTTATGCCCCACTCTGAAGACTCCGGTTATAAATGTTACCATATCCCCGCTCTTCGGGGATGCTAGCCGAAGACCAAGCGACACTCTGCTGCATGAAACCCCATCTTCTGTGACTACGTGAAAAACCCAAGGCCTTCAGGTATTGGTTGTTGATCGATATGTTCCCCGGGGGTGCCTTTGGATGGTCCCTCTTATCCTTGTGAATTTCATTTTTCTCAATGTTTTTTGCACGCAAGGGGTCCCCTCTTGCGTGAAAGTCCCCTCTATGTTAGGCGCTATTGCACGCAGTCCGTCTAAATTTTGCACAAACCGTCTGTCTTGATTGAAACCCTTTTGTCTTGCGTGCCACCCGTACCTCTTGAGAAAAACCCATTTTTCTTGTGTGCAACCCTTCTGTCTTACGCACCTTCTGTACTTATTTCACGCAACCTCTTCATCTTTCAAGAAAACCTTCCATATTGCGTGAAAACTTCCTATTTTTCCCAGGCCCATTCTATGACATGCACTCCATGTGTTTCCCTTACCTTGATGCACCATGTTCAAGCCTCTCTTATGCGCGACACATCTGTGTCACGTGATCTTTTCCCATGTGGCCCCTCAGGTTTACATGGAGCAGTTTCAAAGTCCCTTGGATGATACTTCCAGTTGCGATTATTTTCCTCATGCTCCTTTGCATAGGCATGCTAACATCTATTGCTTCTTCACATATCTATGCTAATGTGGACCCCCTAATTGATCTCTCCATAATAGCCCTAGCCACAATGTTTCCTATCCCTTCTCTTCACCAAGGTGTATAGGGTGCCGGTTATGTAAGTCCTAGCGGTTCTAAGTTCACCCACATTGTCCATGCTGCAGGACGTTAAACTGACATGCGCCTTCGTCCTGAGCACATGATGTTAAACTGCCACCTTGCCCCATTCCTTGCATGTGGGGTTCCGTATCTCAAACATTTTCTACGCCCACTAGTCTCCACAAGATTGAAATCATTCCTCACATGGAATGAGATCCTATTTATTAGAGCGGCGTCTATCCGCGGGGAAAGGGAAACCGCCCTAGAGTAAGCCCCTAGCTTTTCTTGCAGGAGGTAGCACCCCTGCTCCTCCTCTCTTCCTGGATGCCAAGTCCCTCTCCCACTGGTCTGTGTCACCATCCAGATCTCCATCCTGTAGTATGTCCCAATCTTCATCACCTCGGGCCGCTAACCTGGTGTAAGCCCCTGTTTCCACTATGGGATTCTAACCGTGTGTAAACCCCTATTCCACTTCCCAAGGATGCACCTTTTGTGATGTGATCGTCTGGTCTTTACTATCTCTTGTTTCTCACATCGATCATGACTCATGTGGGATTAGAGTGAGCATCAACCCTGATGTCCTCTATGGGAAGCCTAGGGTGTAAGTCCCACACACCCCACCTAAACTATGTGGTAGTTGATCCTTGCCAGGCAAGGTACGTAGAAATCCTCCCTCAGGTTCAAACCCAACACCCAGTCACTCCGACCTCCTTCACGTCAGTCCGACCCCATCCTACATGATGTTAAACTGTGGAACTCAACCACCAGTAAGTCTTTGTTTCCCCATTCAGTGGTAGGCCATTGAACCCTACCTGAACTATGTGGTCTTTGGTCCTTGCTAAGGCAAGGTATGTAGGAAGCCTTCCTGAGGTTCAATCCCACCACCCATTGGTCATTCCGACCTCTATGACAACCCTGCTTTTTATTACAACTTAAACATGCTTTATTACATAAAACTTCACTTGATACAACAAAGAAGATCGAGAGGTTTAGTGTCTTTGGGGCTTAGGATCATTACATAAAAACTTTAAACATGAAACACAACATCCTTATTGAAAACTTCCTTTACTTGACCACTACATTCCTTCGTACTTAGCATTGCATGGGATAACCTGAGGACATGCATAAGAAAAGGGTGAGCTATAAAGCCCAGTAAGGGAGTACATAATGAATAACATGAGGAGTACAATACATGTTAGGCAATAGGCATATCAATAGATCATAAGAGAGACATGAACATAAAGGCATGATAAAGCATGATAATCATAACATGGAAATGTGGCAACAACACTTAACATTGAATTAGCATGAGCCAAGGCTCATTGCACATGGAGCCTGAGTAAACCCTCATTGCACTTGAAGCACGAGTAAACCCTCGTTGCACTTGAATTAGCATGAGTCAACACTCATTGCACATGACGTATCATGATACTATACTTTACCCAATGTATTGGAGCGCTATAAAGGGCGCACCCTTCTTAAACATTTCATTTCATGCATAAGTGTGCCACATGGATCATAAAACATGGATTCATAAAACATAATAATTTCTTCCACGATAAAGGAAAGTGGAATTCATACATGAAACTTTACAATCAATAAGTAAATGTGCATAAAGGTGAATACCCTTGATGGAGAAATGGGCATGGTATTCACTACACAATGACATTGGCTTAGAAAATCGGTGCGATTTCGGCAGCGTAACGGCGTGACATAAGAACTCATAAAAAGGGTTGATGAGAGAGAAAGGGGTTCCTCATCATATTTACATGTAATGGACAGTAAGGAGGTCATATAGATACATGTCCCAACAATTGAAAAGGAATTTAGATTCATGATACAAAAGTATTGCTTGAATATAGAAGAGGAGAAAAAGGTTCCTTTCGGAATTTCGGCATAGTAACGGGTGTACATGGGAGGCATTTAATGAGAGTGAAAGGGGTCTCCCATCATTCAAACAATAAGAGGGAAGTATGGGAGAGGTGAGAAACCATACCCCAACATTAATAAATGAAATTAAAAGGGCAATACAACTTAAAGAAAATTGACAAAAATGAGAAAGGAAGAAAAACCCTTACTTGGAAGTGTGCTTCCAAAGGCTAGAGAGAGGCTTGTGAGAGGCTTCCTGGGAGCTTGGGGCACCTTGAGAGGATTCTAGAGAGAGTAGGGCAGAGTTTGGACGAACTTAAAGGGCTTTGAGTGAGGAGGAAGTGGGATCTTGGGTGGGTTTATATAGGAAAGGTGAGAGAATTCTTTATTATTTAGGTTTGGGACCCCTTATATTAAAATAATCCAAACCACAAACCATCCCATGGTATTTGCCCATGGTTTCTGGAAAAGGGAAGAGGAAAACAATATTTTACAAGGCCAAGGTCCGAACTTATTAAAAAATTAGGGTTGCTTATGTGGAGGTGAGTCACACTCCCATGGAAATTAATTTAAAAAGGCAAAGTGTTGAATAAGTCTTGAGGGCTCCATTAATGCTTTGAAAAGTGAGTCAAACAAACCCAAAACCTCATTATTTTATTGATAAAACAAATATTTGCCGAACATAAGGATTATGGTATTTTATTACATCACCATTGGGTCATTATGATGTCATAAAACACATTATATATTTAAATGGTATTTAATTTTTACCCAAAAATTTGACTGTCTCAGAAAATTATGAAAAATTCACCGTTGGATAATTTCGACGTCCTGATTCCAAAAATAATATTTATTTTATCTAAATAATTTTCTAAATATGTGAATTTTCACTTTTAAAATAAAAACCGACATTTATAAAAAATTCACGGGTTTTGACAGAAATGGCTTTCAAACCTTAATAAAAATTTTAATTGCATTCATAAGATCATTTATATTTAATAAAAATTAATTTAATATTAATAATAATATTTTATTAAAATATTATTTAATTCAAAAATCCTTTAATTTAATAAAATATAATTCTTAATTAAATAATAACTAAAAACATCATTTGTACTTTAAAAACTAATTACAATGCATCAAAAATGACTAGAAATTATATTCATTATTATATAAAAAAAATAGTGTACATGAACCTGGTGCTACTTATTTGTTACATAACCCCTTAAAATAGCCGCATAAGACCTAAGGGTAAGGTGTGCGATGGTGAAAGACTCTTGGGGTTGCTCGGATAACATTGCTCGAGTGGTAATCTCTATCAACTTCCATTTTTCCCGTAGACGATCACGTTCGAGCTTGACTTGATGAAGCTCAGCTTGGGCTTGGTCAAGGGCAAAGCCCAAAGACGCCACCTCCTTTCCGAGCTCCGACAAATGGGCTTCGTAAGGGGCAATTCTACTGGATGAGGCCATCGCTTCCTTTGTATGAGTAGAAAATTGGTTCGTTAAAGCCTCATATTTAAACTACCCAGATGATCACTGTTCAACGGCTATAAAAGTAACGGTCACAAATCTTAACATAAAACTAAAGAAGTTGACATCTTATAAAAAAAACATTTTTCATAAAGAAACATTTAACTGGATCAAGAGGGATTTTCCATTAATGAAACTTTGGGTCGTTACAACATTCCCCCCTTAAGAAATTTCGCCCTCGAAATTTTTCTTTTCCCACACTAAAACAAATGTGGGTAACTTAGCTTCATCATATCCTCCGACTCCCAAGTTGCTTCTTCAAACTTGTGGTTTCTCCACAACACCTTGACGAGGGGCATTGTCTTATTTCGTAGAACTTTTTCTCTACGATCTAAGATCTTCACTGGTTGCTCCTCATAAGAAAGATCGTCTTCTAATTGTACCACCTCAAAAGAGAGTACATGTGAAGGGTCTGGTATGTACTTCCTTAAGAGGGATACATGGAAGACATCATGCACCTTGGCCATAGTAGGTGGAAGTGCTAGTCGATAGGCCACAGCCCCAACACGATCAAGAATCTCGAAGGGGCCGATGTACCTTGGACTTAACTTCCCTTTCTTTCCAAACCTCATGACCTTCTTCCACGGAGATATGCGTAAAAACACCATGTCTCCGACTTTAAACTCAAGGTCTCGTCGACGATTATCTGCATAACTCTTCTGTCGACTTTGGGCTGCCTTGATATGCTGCTGAATGGTTTTCACCTTCTCCACCATTTCTTCGACCATTTCTGGTCCAAGCAGCTTACGTTCACCGACCTCATCCCAACATGCCGGTGTTCTACACCTTTTCCCATACAGGGCTTCATATGGTGCCATTTGGATGCTCGAGTGGAAACTATTATTATAAGAGAACTCAACTAGGGGAAGATGTTGATCCCATCCTCCTTTAAAGTCCATTGAGCATGCTCTCAACATATCCTCAAGTGTTTGGATAGTCCGCTCGGATTGGCCATCAGTTTGAGGATGATAGGCCGTACTGAAGTTCAGTTCAGTATCCAGAGAAAGTTGAAGACTCTTCCAAAACTTAGAGGTAAATCTTGGATCTCGGTCCGACACAATAGATAGTGGTACTCCATGCAACCGTACCACTTCCCTGATATATATCCGTGCCAGTTGATCCAAAGAGAAATCCTCTCGAATAGCAATGAAGTGTGCAGTCTTTGTAAGACGATCCACAATAACCCAGATTGCGTTGTTGCTTTTGGATGTCCTTGGAAGTCCAGTGACGAAGTCCATGGTGATGTTCTCCCATTTCCATTCTGGTATGGGCAATGGTTGCATCATCCCCTTAGACTTCTGCCTCTCTGCCTTCACTTGCTGACACACCAGGCACTTTGATGTATATTCGGCGATCTCCTTCTTCATATTATCCCACCAAAAGTTTTCTCGGAGATCTCGATACATCTTTGTGCTCCCTGGGTGAATAGAGAAATTTGAACTATGTGCATCATCCAAAAGTTCCTTCTTCAGCTCCGAACTTGATGGGACACATAGTCTTTTCCCAAACCGCACAATTCCTTCTTCATTAACATTAAACTCTGAGGATTTTCCCTTTTTGATAGCTTCCACTTTTTCTTGGATTCTCACATCATCCTTTTGAGCATCCTTTAACCTTTCCAAAAGAGATGGTTGAGCAATCATTTGTGAAAGGATTGATGATGTTCCCTTCTTTATGATTCCCACGTCCATCTTCATCAAGTCTAAGAAGATTGGATCCTTCTCAATTCTCATCATTGATAGAATTGCTGGATCCTTTCTACTTAGGGCATCCGCCACCTTGTTCGCCTTCCCAGGGTGGTAATGTATTGAACAATCATAATCCTTGATGAGCTCTATCCATCTTCTCTGGCGCATATTAAGCTCTTTCTGTGTGAATATATATTTAAGACTCTTGTGGTCAGTATATATCTCACATTTCTCCCCATAGAGATAATGCCGCCAGATTTTCAAGGCGAAGATCACCGCCGCCAACTCCAGATCATGCGTTGGATAGTTTCGCTCATGGATTTTCAACTGCCTTGAGGCATAGGATATCACTTTATCATTCTGCATCAGCACACATCCTAAGCCCTTCTTCGAAGCATCACTGAATACCACAAAAAGCTCCCCACTTGTGGGTAAAGTGAGCACAGGTGCAGTGATAAGCCTCCTTTTCAACTCCTTGAAGCTTTCTTCGCATTCATCACTCCAAGCAAACTTTACTCCCTTTCGAGTTAGTTTGGTAAGAGGGTTGGACAATCGTGAGAAGTTTCTCACAAATCGTCGATAATATCCAGCTAACCCCAAGAAGCTACGGATATCAGTTACCGATGTTGGCCTCGGCCATCCCTCAATTGCATCTGTTTTGGAGGGGTCCACAGATATCCCATTGCTTGTGATGATATGGCCCAAGAATGAGACCTCCTTCAACCAGAACTCACACTTGCTGTACTTGGCATAGAGCTTCTCCTTGCGCAAAGTCTCCAGTACAGTTCTTAAATGCTCCTCATGGTCCTCCTTGGTTTGGGAGTATATCAGAATATCATCTATAAAGACTACCACAAATTTATCTAGGTAATCTCTAAAGACTCTATTCATCAAGTCCATGAATATTGCTGGAGCATTGGTGAGTCCAAAAGGCATTACTATGAATTCATAGTGCCCGTACCTTGTACGAAAAGCAGTCTTGGGGATATCTCCCTTCTTCACCCTTACTTGATAATATCCCGACCGCAAGTCGACCTTGGAGAAGTATTGTGCTCCACGCAGCTGATCAAACAAGTCATCGATTCTTGGGAGAGGATACTTGTTCTTTATCGTGATTTTGTTAAGTTCACGATAATCGATGCAAAGCCGCATTGACCCGTCCTTCTTCTTGACGAAGAGGACTGGTGCACCCCATGGTGATGCACTTGGGCGTATAAACCCTTTATCCAGATTCTCCTGTAGTTGTTTCTTCAGTTCTTCAAGCTCAACCACAGCCATTCTATATGGATTCTTGGATATTGGTAGCGCCCCAGGTATAAGTTCAATTGAGAACTCAACATCTCTTCTTGGAGGAAGACCAGGAAGTTCCTCGGGAAATACTTCAGCGAATTCCCTCACAATAGGCATTTCTTCAAGGGTGGTTTCTTCCTTGGACTCAATCATCTGAGCCAGATATGCGTGCTTATAAGGCAGTAATATCCATGCTTGAGATGATGGAGCTAAAGGAGATTCATCTTCCTCCTGACACTTGTAAAGAATCGGGGGTCGATTCTCCATATGGAGTGTGATTTCCCTCTCCCGACAATTTATGTTGGCTCTATATAAGGAAAGCCAATCCATGCCAAGAATTGCATCAAATTCCACCAAAGGGAGTATGACGAGGTTCGCCGGGAAATTCAATCCACAGATTATAATAGGGGAGGACTTATACTCATGGGATGCAATGATTGCCCCATTTGCCGTACTCACCGACGTCTTTACTTCCATGATTTGTGGTGGTGCAGGGATTATTCTACTAAACTTTTGAGATATAAAAGAATGCGTAGAACCTGAATCAAAAAGTACGTTCGCTATTCTTGAATGAATAACTAGCGTACCTGTCACCACTTCGTTGTCGGGGTTCACTTCGGCAGAAGTGATGGCAAAAGCTCTTCCTTGCTGTCTTGGAGGTTGTTGATTGCCTCCGATAACCCTTGGATTAGGGCACTGATTCGCAAAATGACCCGGTTCTTTGCATTTGAAGCATTGAACAACGCGTTGAGGTTCGAACGGAGCGTTCCTCCCCTCCGTCGCAGCCGCGGGTCCTTCTTGCTGACAGTTAACAGCTAGGTGCCCTTCTCTTCCACATTTGAAGCATTTTCTTGTCCCCCTAAGGCAATTTCCAGGGTGCTTCTTTCCACACTTTTGGCAAGTGGGGTGCTGGAATTTCTTAGCGCCGTTGGATTTATCCATCGGACCACCAGCATTGAAGTCCACCTTCCGCTTCTTGTCCCCATGATACCCCTGTGATTCTCCGATCTCCATTTCAACCTTAAGGGCACATCGGACAATTTCCTCATAGCTGTCGAAGTCACGGATCGCTAATGCTTTCCGCAAGCTAGGCTTCAGCCCACCAAAGAAGCGGTCAACCTTGCATTCGGGGGTAACGACAAAGCCGGAAGCGTATCGTGCAAGCCTTGTGAAGTTTGCCTCGTACGCTCCCACAGATTCCTCATCTTTCTGCTTGAGGGAAAGGAAGTCCCTTTCCATCTTAAGACGGAGGGTGCGTGGAAAATATTTATCGAAAAACATCTTCCGGAATACCTTCCATTCCAAAGCCTCGATCTCCTCCTCAGGCTTCGTATTTTTGATCAAAGTCCACCATTGATCAGCTTCACCCTCCATACGATAAGCCGCCAGGAGGACCTTCTCTTTTTCAGAGCATTGGAGGATGGAGAATATCTTTTCAATGGAGTTGATCCATTGTTCAGCAATCGTGGGATCAGATGATCCACTAAAAGTAGGAGGCCTTTGTCTCATGAAGCTTTCAATAGCGACTTGTTCTTTCTTAGGGGGGTTGAACGTTCCTCTTGACCAGTGTTTCTATTCAAAACTTGAGTTAGCTGAGAGAGAAGCGTGACAAAGTTCGCGATTCCCGCTCCCATTGGATTGGGCATCTCATTGGTACAATCATCACACTGATCTTCACAACGGTTGTTAGCCCGAGTTCTCCTATTACCGGCCATTGGCTGGAATAAAAGGAAAGTTAGGGGTAACACATAAGGGGTAATCCAAAGACAAAAGTTGATGACTTATAAATAAACTTTAATCTCTTTAACTCATGAGTCTATAGGATTCAATCCAGGCTTTTCATGATCTTCCTTCTAACATATATTCTTAGGGGCATTTTTCCCTTAATAAGGGTTCATACTAAGATTGTGAATTTATCAAAACATATCCCCCGGGAGTGTCGTAACCAAGAGTGCAGCAAGGCCCGTTGTCGTGCACCAGTTCCCGTTCGAGTCTAGCTCAAAGCGGTGTTTTCGGGTTTTACCCCTAGGATACATCTGTGCCAGAGCCGCCTCTACCTGCTCGTATCCAGACAGGGATGTATTTGTTTGATAAAACACTTACTTGGTATTTACCAAAATTTAGGGATGTTTTTATTATGCTTAGTCTTGTATCTAAGGCTTTACTAGGGTTTCCTAATCCCAAAAATAACTAAACCTATCCTCTGATACCAACTATGACAACCCTGCTTTTTATTACAACTTAAACATGCTTTATTACATAAAACTTCACTTGATACAACAAAGAAGATCGATAGGTTTAGTGTCTTTGGGGCTTAGGATCATTACATAAAAACTTTAAACATGAAACACAACATCCTTATTGAAAACTTCCTTTACTTGACCACTACATTCCTTCGTACTTAGCATTGCATGGGATAACCTGAGGACATGCATAAGAAAAGGGTGAGCTATAAAGCCCAGTAAGGGAGTACATAATGAATAACATGAGGAGTACAATACATGTTAGGCAATAGGCATATCAATAGATCATAAGAGAGACATGAACATAAAGGCATGATAAAGCATGATAATCATAACATGGAAATGTGGCAACAACACTTAACATTGAATTAGCATGAGCCAAGGCTCATTGCACATGGAGCCTGAGTAAACCCTCATTGCACTTGAAGCACGAGTAAACCCTCGTTGCACTTGAATTAGCATGAGTCAACACTCATTGCACATGACGTATCATGATACTATACTTTACCCAATGCATTGGAGCGCTATAAAGGGCGCACCCTTCTTAAACATTTCATTTCATGCATAAGTGTGCCACATGGATCATAAAACATGGATTCATAAAACATAATAATTTCTTCCACGATAAAGGAAAGTGGAATTCATACATGAAACTTTACAATCAATAAGTAAATGTGCATAAAGGTGAATACCCTTGATGGAGAAATGGGCATGGTATTCACTACACAATGACATTGGCTTAGAAAATCGGTGCGATTTCGGCAGCGTAACGGCGTGACATAAGAACTCATAAAAAGGGTTGATGAGAGAGAAAGGGGTTCCTCATCATATTTACATGTAATGGACAGTAAGGAGGTCATATAGATACATGTCCCAACAATTGAAAAGGAATTTAGATTCATGATACAAAAGTATTGCTTGAATATAGAAGAGGAGAAAAAGGTTCCTTTCGGAATTTCGGCATAGTAACGGGTGTACATGGGAGGCATTTAATGAGAGAGAAAGGGGTATCCCATCATTCAAACAATAAGAGGGCAGTATGGGAGAGGTGAGAAACCATACCCCAACATTCATAAATGAAATTAAAAGGGCAATACAACTTAAAGAAAATTGACAAAAATGAGAAAGGAAGAAAAAACCCTTACTTGGAAGTGTGCTTCCAAAGGCTAGAGAGAGGCTTGTGAGAGGCTTCTTGGGAGCTTGGGGCACCTTGAGAGGATTCTAGAGAGATTAGGGCAGAGTTTGGACGAACTTAAAGGGCTTTGAGTGAGGAGGAAGTGGGAGCTTGGGTGGGTTTATATAGGAAAGGTGAGAGAATTCTTTATTATTTAGGTTTGGGACCCCTTATATTAAAATAATCCAAACCACAAACCATCCCATGGTATTTGCCCATGGTTTCTGGAAAAGGGAAGATGAAAACAATATTTTACAAGGCCAAGGTCCGAAATTATTAAAAAATTAGGGTTGCTTATGTGGAGGTGAGTCACACTCCCATGGAAATTAATTTAAAAAGGCAAAGTGTTGAATAAGTCTTGAGGGCTCCATTAATGCTTTGAAAAGTGAGTCAAACAAACCCAAAACCTCATTATTTTATTGATAAAACACATATTGGCCGAACATAAGGATTATGGTATTTTATTACATCACCATTGGGTCATTATGATGTCATAAAACACATTATATATTTAAATGGTATTTAATTTTTACCCAAAAATTTGACTGTCTCAGAAAATTATGAAAAATTCACCGTTGGATAATTTCGACGTCCTGATTCCAAAAATAATATTTATTTTATCTAAATAATTTTCTAAATATGTGAATTTTCACTTTTAAAATAAAAACCGACATTTATAAAAAATTCACGGGTTTTGACAGAAATGGCTTTCAAACCTTAATAAAAATTTTAATTGCATTCATAAGATCATTTATATTTAATAAAAATTAATTTAATATTAATAATAATATTTTATTAAAATATTATTTAATTCAAAAATCCTTTAATTTAATAAAATATAATTCTTAATTAAATAATAACTAAAAACATCATTTGTACTTTAAAAACTAATTACAATGCATCAAAAATGACTAGAAATTATATTCATTATTATATAAAAAAAATAGTGTACATGAACATGGTGCTACTTATTTGTTACATAACCCCTTAAAATAGCCGCATAAGACCTAAGGGTAAGGTGTGCGATGGTGACAGACTCTTGGGGTTGCTCGGATAACATTGCTCGAGTGGTAATCTCTATCAACTTCCATTTTTCCCGTAGACGATCACGTTCGAGCTTGACTTGATGAAGCTCAGCTTGGGCTTGGTCAAGGGCAAAGCCCAAAGACGCCACCTCCTTTCCGAGCTCCGACAAATGGGCTTCGTAAGGGGAAATTCTACTGGATGAGGCCATCGCTTCCTTTGTCTGAGTAGAAAATTGGTTCGTTAAAGCCTCATATTTAAACTACCCAGATGATCACTGTTCAACGGCTATAAAAGTAACGGTCACAAATCTTAACATAAAACTAAAGAAGTTGACATCTTATAAAAAAACATTTTTCATAAAGAAACATTTAACTGGATCAAGAGGGATTTTCCATTAATGAAACTTTGGGTCGTTACAACCTCCTTCACATCAGTTCAAAAAACCCTCCTGAACTACGGGGTCTTTAATCCTTTCCAAGGAAAGGTATGTAGGAAGTATCCATGAGGTTCAATCCCATCATCCATTGGTCTCAACCATCTTCACGTCAGTTCCCACTCCCGCTGAACTACGTGGGCTTTGATACTTGTCTCCTAGACAAGGTGCATAGGAAGCCTATCTGAGGTTCAATCCCATCCAGCGGTATGCCGTTGTAACCCCATCATGTGGTAATCCATTTTAACCCCATCTAATAGTAAGCCGTTGTGACCCCATCCAATGGTAAGCCGTTGTGACCCCATTTAGAGGTAGGCCTTTGTCGACCCCATCCAGCGGTAAGCCATTGTGCCTCCATTCAGCGGTAAGACATTGCACCCATCTGAACTATGTGGTCTTTGATTGTTTCCAAGGAAAGGTATGTAGGAAGCCTCCCTGAGGTTCAATCCTAACACCCAGTCACTTCGACCTCTTTCACATCAGTTTGCCCACTCCACCTGAACTATGAGGTCTTTGATCCCTACCAAGGCATAGTACGTTGGAAGCCTCCACAAGGTTCAATACCACCATTAATATTTTTTTACCAAACTATGCGGACTTTGATTCCCTTCCATGGGGATATGCAGGAAGTCTCTTCGAGACTCATGCCCAACATTACCATCATCCTCATGGCGGTTTTATCCCAATCACCATCTATTTCGTTCAAACACTCCATCATCCATCCTGATTCTTACCCAGGCCACCACATCCTGGTTGGATCATGACACCTCATTACCCATTCCCATCAATAACAATTGGGAAACTAACCACAAATTGTCCCTAACATCAGCATTCCCTCCAGAGGATGCACCCATCTGATCCACTCTAATCAATATTTTGATTAGACTGATCCATCTCCGCTAGATGTTAAACCTATAGCATACCCTGTGTTAAACATGGGAAGCTGAGGAAAACTTAGATATATTCCTATGTAATATGATTCCCCACATTCGATGTGGGATCACTCGGTCTCCCATGCCCTCGAGAAGCCCTATAATAAGGGGAAGAAACCCAGACGCGCCAGTGTCCCAGCATCCGGACACGCTAGTGATGTCCAACATGACTACTCCCCTAACATAAGGTTACTGCCCCGACCGGGCCCTTTGTAATGTCTTGACAGAAGTAGTGTAATTAACTGGTGTCCATGAAGATATGGCACTAGGATGATTTTCACGAACCATGTCTTTAAACTATAAGGGAGACCCGGATGAGGTGACGAGTTCCAAGAAGGGATCCCTGGATGGATGAACTGACATCCCATCATCCCGTTTCGATCAAGGAGGAAAGGTCCCTGAACAAGCGATGGATTCCACCCACCTTTGGAAAGAATGAATATAGGGCAAGAAAACCACACCTTCCGTACTCAAGAAGATGAACACGTGCGCCCTAGCAAAACTGTCGGAAACAGTAAGTCATGCAGGTTATCTCTGCAGTTCGGCCATAACGGTCATCCGAGTAGTTTGATCATGTCTATGAATAGGGTCCATTATTTCTTCAGTGCTCAAAAAACACCATTGTTCTCACACTCTCACTGTACTAATGATTTTCATTAGTCATTCAGGTTTCCATTCCATGATTTCATTTTCACACTATTCTTCCACGTACCTATGGTAGGTGTGACTTCAGTACCTAGGTGAGTGGCATGTTCAAGGTCACTTGGGAAAGTTACCTATAGGGGGTCACTTGGGTCAGTGAACGATATGAGGTCACTTTAGTGAAAAACCTATGTGAGGTGACTCCTTTTCAAATGTTTCTCCTTTTTCCTAAGTTGAAGACTATATGTTTAATGATATCCTCGGGGTTTCCATATAGTTATCCAAATGGCTACTCAAATAGTTCAATTTTATAAATTACAAGTTCTTGCATGCATTGAGGAGATGTTATATGTTTTAAGGAAAATATAAGGGACACTATATTACCTATTTCATCAGTGCCTTTCAAATCAATTAATGAAAAATTATTTAAAATACCCAAATAGTGTCTTCATTCAATTGTATTGTTGTACACTTGTAAGATATGTTCTCATACAAAGGCCTACACACTTTATGCTAAGGTAATGGTTAAATGAATATATGAATTTTATTATTGCCAATATTTTTGGTTGGGGTGAATACATCGATGAAGTGAGGATTCCCTTAATATATCTGATGCGCCATAATTCAAATACTCTACACTTAAAACATTACCCTCTTGAATCAATACTAAACTATTATGCATCAATTTTCTTTGAGTCACCGATGGAACGAAAAAAGGGTTGTAAGGATGAATGGGACTTCCACACTAGAGGTGGGTCTAGGCATAAATGGATGTGGGCTTACTGGGTGTACAAAACTTGTGGTTAATTTAAGACTGAGTTGTAATATTTTGAAATTTATGAGGTTGTTTGGTTGATATATTCATACATGTACAAGTATATATGATATAGTCACAACTTTTTTTATTTTCTAGATCCCACAAACTAAACATTCTATATGACACATGGTGAAGTGTGTATCTTTTTGAGGTACATTTATAATATCTATGAACAACTTATCCTTGGGAAAATGTATGATTTATTTGTCCCACCAAAGGTGATGTGGGATGATCTCAAATTTAATCCAATGTTATCCCATTATTTTTTGAAAATTGCTAAGGAGATAAAATAGGAAAACACATGACTTGAGGGATATTCTCATCCTGAGGTATGGATGGATGTTTTCCTAGAGCCCAAGGTTGAGTGTCCCACAAGAAACTATTTCACAAGATGACATAAAAATGATAACATAGGCATTTCGGGATAATACTATCCCACCTTTGGGAATGGAGAATACAATAAATGGGGATATTCCATCATGTATTCAATCTCTATTAGGACCTGACTTTTCAGATTTCTGGCCATGGGGATATGTATCTATATGCTATTGGTCTATGAATCCAATGCGGTGTATGGTTGACAAAATTTTTTATGGAATACATGTAGGAAGAAGGTAAAACTTTATGGTTGGAAACCCCTACTTTGTAAAATATACATTAGTTATTTCCATATGTGTATCTATGGAAGACATACTTATAAATTTAGTGGCCTTTCTATGTACCAAGTTGGTGTATAATGGTGCACTTTAGATCTTATGGGGTGCTGTAAAGTGTCAAAATTTTGGAGTGTTGATCCCATCCCCTTTTCCTAGTTGTATTTGGTATTATACCTTTTTCCATGAAGTAGGATGTAGCCTATAAGACTCTTAGAGTGTCTAATTATTTCCATTTGATTCTTTATTGTGACTTGACTATTGGTACAATTTCTGATAATGACTACAACACTTATGAGATCAGATCATATATGATGGCCTTTAAATATTTCATACTAGTTACAATAATCGATCAAAAAATTAACTATGAGGTTTGCATCCCCTACAAGTTTTCAAATTAGTTAATATGTCTACAAAAACCCACCATCTCCCCTCTTATTGATGTTTGATTATAGAAACATCCAATGGTGACCATTCATCTTTGGGTGCTCATGTCCTATGAAGCATTTGATGTAGTAATAAGATTTTATCCCTCAAACACGCCTATTAGGATGACCCAAAAATCTACCTTCTCTGGGATCTCATCATACCATAATGGGGTGTTGGTGTAATAATTCCCTCAAGTTGTGTCTACTACAACGACTTCCAAATATGACTACAAGGGAAATTAGGAAAACTCTAAAAAGTGATGGTGATGAGGCTCCACAACAACCTCGGTTCTTGGGTTACTAGGTGAGCAAAAACTAGAAATATTTCCCCAGATAGAACTAAACTGAGGTGATCCAATCATCATCATTATGAGAGGACTCAGGCTTAGACTACCTAGCCCACTGTTTAGGTGAAGGGATCAAGAAAGCTATCAAAGTTGAAATATGTTAGGTCTTTTTTGTAGTAGGATGTGACGACATATAATTACATGAATCTTGAGGTAGTCTAATTTTGGAAGGGCATAACCCATTACATCATGGATTTATATATATCACTTCAATCCCACATACCTATCCCAAAACATAGGGATATTCAAGCACCCCATGATCTTCAATTTGATACCAAACCTACTTAGGTGGTGTATTGTGTTCATGAGTTGGAGATGTTGATATATACTACAATTGACTAGATCCCAACCACAAAGTGGGTATCCAATATGCCAGACCATGGTACTATTGGGTGGGTGGCCAATAAAACCAATTATTAATGGGAATAATTTATCAATACTAGTGATGTGATACTCATTAAATTTTCTTCACACCCATCTAGATTTTTATGAGTAGATAAACTACTATTAAGGGACCACTTTGACTTATAAAAGGAGGAGTCACAAGAACTATCTTCTCTAAGATATACTTTAATAGGAACCTTGATGGAGGTTGAGGGGTATATCCTTAGTCCTAGTGATTTATCTATAGGTTAGAGATTAATGGAAAAGGATATGGAGAGGGTTCCCTTTCCACCTCTGGTACCAATGATTGAGAAGACTGACATGGACCCCTCACCATTTCAAGTAAAGAAACATAAGAGGGAAAAAATGTTGGCCAGGTGCATGAGCCACAGTAATTCTTCACAATGTAATTTTTTTCTATAACATTACTAATGTATCCATTTGACTATGATTTCACTTTGTAGGATCTGTTTTTTTTCTCCCTCAAGGGGTCTAGTGATGATCCATCATGAGTTAAATAAGACACTCTAGATGGGAAAAAACATTTGATAAAAATTATGAAACCTTAATGGGATAAGATTCATGGAACTATAATTCATTTGTTTCTATCCCTGAAATGGGAGAAGAATATCCTAGTAATGTCAATTATTCATAAATAATATTATATGGAAACTACAGAATCTTCTATTCATGATATTTCAAATTCACTCTACACAACTAGAGACTCTGTGATGATCATTTCTATCCCTCTTATTTCCTTGTAAGAATATTATCAGAACCTTAGGCCATCAAATAAACTTGACAGTGGTGGTTTTAACTCTATGGGTCTTAGAGAGGGGTTTCTGGTTGAAATAATGGAAGTGAGATGTATTAGTGAAACGAATTTCGGTCCTGAACTAGATGTCTCAAATATCCATATTGGTTAGGATACCATAGGTCTTGGGTAATTAATTAATGAAATAAAAATGCTTGATATAAAGAATTAAAAAATGATTTACAGTATGAATATCCCCAACTCTCTAGAGATGTTTTAGTATTTCAAAAAATACTTACATGACTCTTTATTTATGAACAAATTATACATCTCATCTGATGATTTAATAAAAAATTCTCCATTTTTGTAGCTTTGTCTATAGATAAAATTTCTAAATTGATTGGGAAAAAGGTTAAAAAATTTACTCATCCTTATCAAGTGAATAAATTACGAATCTTGGAATTGATTGTGGATACATCCTAGGAGCCTTCTGTCCTGGGATCTAAGAAAATTAAAGGAAGTGTCCCTCATCTGGAGGTTCTTTCTCAGGCTTTTGAAACTGTGGAAGTAGGGGAAACCACCAATCAAGTAGTTGACCCATAAATAGGTGAATACTATCAGCTATTTCTATTTTCTACCTACCCTAAGTATTTAGAATAACTACTATTAATGATTAGTTCCATCAATCATTTAGTCCTTTTAACATTGGTAGTTATTATGAGGGGGAGGCCTTTATATCCTTTCAACCAGTGATACAAGTTGATGATGATGTAACTCTAGGGAGTACAAAATCATATTTTTCCTTGAGTGATTTTATTTTAGATTACATATCTCCTTCTGAAAGTTGATTCAAGATGGACTTAGAGGCATATGATGCATTCAACTATTTTTATCATTTCATTTGGTGAGATATTTGGAGATTAATATTAGAGACACCTATTCAAGATTGATCTTCACGTCTCCACTTAATCCCAACCATGTTCACTATTCTGGGGTATGAAGGATTTTATTAATGCAAGATTCATCAATAAACAAATTTGACTATCGAACACTAGGAAGGATAAGAAAATATCATGATTTGTTGATTAAAAATATCTTATCTAATTTGAAAATATTAGAGATGTCAATCCCAAAAATATATTAACCATACCAAGGAGCTGAAAAAGAATCAGAACAGAAATTATGAGAAATATCTCCAGTTATAGAGGAATTGGATTTTATTAACTGATAGATTGTTCAACCCTAACAATTTTTAAAGAGGTCCCCGACCCAAGGGAGGGATTTTGTTACTATAGAGAAAGAGAAGATTCATCATGTATAGGATGTTTTTCTCCACACAATTGACTGGACATTGTCAAACTGTGGATAATTATCAAGCTAATATTCTATATATTAAAAGTTTTATTGATGGAATTATGCAATAATTCACAGAGAGGCTCTAGATTGAGGAAAGTCATCTGAATTTCTGATCTATAAATGAATATTATTTTGTTCTCAATCATTAAATTCTATGTTTCTATATAATTGTTTATTATAACATAACAGTGAATATGGATTATTTATTTGAATGTCATTCTATCAATGTTTTTTAATTGCAACGATAGGAATAAATGGGTGATATAATTTTTTTCCTAGGTCTTTGGCCCTGGAGAGTGAAATTCAACTATTTCTATAATCTCAAAATAGATCTAATGAATATTTGGGTCTTTTGTATTTTTCTCTATATTTTTTCCAAATTTGAAAATAATGAATACTTAGCAAGTGAGATTCAACTTTTTTAAAGCCCACCCTTTGTGGTTTTCAACCTAAAAGATTTTATGCCTCTCTTTTAGTTTCCATTTCTCAATTTTACCTAAATCATGTAGACTAAAAATATAGTGAGTTGAAACTAAACTTTTTCCAAGGGTTCCCTTTTTGGATTTTTTAGCCTCATGATTATTACGTCTCTTTCCATTTTCGTTTTTTGTTCTTTCATGTTGTACTAATGCAATTGATGTTTTAGTTCAAACAACGTTGACCATGAGTTATAGGAAAAATGACCCAAGTGTGGCCCATAGGCCAATAATTCGTTGAAATATCTAAGATATGGGAAGGTAACTTTTATTTAAGTCATGATATGGGGATTCTAATAAAAAAAGAGATGATATGTGACAAGTATGTAATGAATGAATGTTGACCATATTTGAAAAGTGGCTTCCATTACAATGTTATTGGAGTGTATAGAGACAATAGGATATTATCCTTAGGTTGAAAATTCCTATAAAACCCCAAGAATATATGGTATTCCTCTTTTAAAATTTAACATCTTCTATAGTTTATTCTTCATGCAACACTATGTTTAAAACTGTAATATACTATTAAATATGACCGTTGGAATAGTAATGTAACTATTAGAAATATTAATAAGACCAATATAATAGTAACTTCACCATTTAAAGTCTAAATAAAATTTAAGTATCTTATAAATGAAAATATTCTATATATTTATATCATGGAATAAGTAAAAAAATTAAAATGATAATATAAGTGTCAGTATTTTTGTGAAAAATAAATTTATAATTAATATAATGATTTAAAATAAAATTTATTTTCATGAAATATATTCAAAAATTAATATATATTTTTTGTATAATTATAAGATAATTTTATGAAACCTTACTTAATTTTTCAAAGTGTCATAAAAATAGTTATAATATTAAAATATGTATTTTTCGAGTAAGTGATGATTTTATTTAGAAAATAAATTGATCATATTTAGAAAATTAATTTCATAAAATGGATTATATTTTTTAATTCTAAATGTTGAAAAATAGTTTGGGTGATTTTTTGGGATTTTTCTAAAATAGTTGATTTCTTGGTGAATAGTGAAATACATTGATTTAGAGAATATATACAATATAAATTAACATACACTATTTATTCATAATAATAAAATCTATTCATAGTGTTAATAAAAAATAATAGACAAATGAATAAAATAATCAAAAAACTATCTCCTCCACTATAAATAACATCTCTCACCACCCCTTCTCCTCACACATCCAATAGCTTGAAGATTTATTATATTATATCCATTACCTTTCCCAAACATGTCCCCCATGTTAGGGTATTTATTGTCTCACCAAAATAACATTTCAAATTTCCTTAAGGAGGTCCCCAATGACAATAATTGAAGAGGTAAATCCTCTTTCATTCTTTTAATTTTCATTCAATTTCTTTTGTTTTCTTATCCTTTCCACAACTACTCTATACAAAAATTTATGATAAATCCAATATCTTATATATACTATAATTTTATTATGATTATGAGATATCTATCATCACATTTTTTATCTCCCAATTTTTTCTTCAAAAATTGAAAACGCCCGCCATGAGGTGTCGATTCACCACCTTCATGGATGCTGATTCTTTTATTTTTTAATAAATCATTTAAGGATAGCCATAAAACCATTTTTATGATTAAACTATATTATCATATATATATATATATTAAAACTTATTTAGTGTTTTGGAACTATTATATATACATAATATTAATTAATAAAACAAAACTAGTGTGTGATAATCAGAAAAAACCAAAATAGTTCAAATGGTTATCATTAAGGTTTAATCTAATGAATCATCCTAATATATGGAATATAAAGAACATATAAAACAATTAAATCATATATATGTTCCTTAATAACAAAAAATTTCAATTATGGATAACTATTACCATTTCACATGATCTTTCATAAATGTATATACGTGAACCAATTGTGAAAACCAAAGGAAATGAACACTTCTGAATGACAAAATTGAATATTATAATGCATAAAAAAGACCAAAAATGAACATAATAAAATTATAATAAATTTAATACATGTTTGATATGTTCTGAATTAAATTATTAAGGAATCTTATTTCATTATCTATGACATTGTGTAGAAGTAAAGAATGCTTTCAGACATATGGTAAGGGATTCTCCCTGAAGCTCCATTTTTCATTCGGGTTACGCTTTCTCACAACTTACACCAATTTAATTATTATTTATTTTAATATAATTAATCTATATTCTATTTATATTTTTAAAATTATTTATAAATGTCATTTTATCATTCTTTTATTTTTAAATTCATCTTTTATATGTTTCCCTTTTCGATTTCTCCTAATAAGAAAGGTCGGTTAAAGGGTACTTCCCAATTTATTACATGTTTTCAAGTATACTCAACAATCTATTATAAAAAAATTCTGAAATAAATCATTTTATCAGGAAAAAATATTTTAGTTTTTTCTAGTTTTAAATAAAATAATTAATCCAAGTCTTCATTAAAGACACTTTTATATTTTTACATAAACCACACTAAAATAACTCATTTCTAAAGGCTCTTTATACATATTTTCACATAAATTAGACATAATTTATGGATAAAATATAATTTCACTGTATTTATATTATATTTTTGGGATATACATGTTTAAAGTCTTATTTTATGTCAAATTAAAATGTTTTTTCCAAAATAACTCTTCTTTCCAATGTAAAAGGGTATTTCTCTCAAAAAAAATCACAATGATTTTTTACAGTATTTATATCTATTTGAACACCCTCCATTGAATATTAGGATTTATTGAATTTTATATCTCATTTTACCAGCTGCCATATTTTATTTAATTTTTTATTATTATTTATAAGGATTTACTATCTTGAAACCATTCATCGCATTACTCTGTATGATTTATGATTATGTTTATTATTTTGGGAAAGTTATTAATGTTTCATATGATAGTTTAAATATGAATGTATATGTTGATTATGTTTCACACAATTCACAAGAAGAATTAATTTTACATATTAAGTGATTGGAATGGATCGTTATAGCCCTTATATGCATCAGTAGGTCTCATGAGACAAACTAGACTGTATTTTTACACATCTATATATTATGTCTCAATTGAAGCCTATGTGGTACGTTTATGATGTCTGAAATTATGCATTCCATCATTATGATACTAGTAATTGATAATCCATGTTATTATTTTACTAGTATAATATACATTGTAATGTTTCTTTCTTATGTTATTATTTATGGAATTATTTAATAATCCTTTATCCCTTCCATATTAAGTTCAAGATTCTGTTTTAGTGGAATTTGTTTTTAGTTATTAACCATGACTTATTATTGATTTTATTTATGATATCTTCCACTATATTTCTTACCCTTAACATGAATATAATCTAACCCCTTTATTATGTTTATTTTTTTTCCAGGATGCAAAAACCTTTATTATGAATGACTTGCAGGGATAATCTAAGAGTTTATGGGTGTTTTTAATGGAGTTTCTATGTTGTATTTCATTTAAAGTTGTAATGTATAACTTATTTTTTTATATTTACATCAAAATATAATAAAAAAATTTCCTTTGGGATAAGATCAATTTTTCATAGTACCAATGTAATTATGTAATGAATCAGCTTCGAGCTACTGGGGTTTGGGTCTATGGAGTTGGTATCAGAGAAAGTTTGGTAGAAACCTTGGAAAATAGAGTTAAAAATTAAATATTAAGAAACATGAACCTAATACAGACATTGAGGGTAATCATAGAAAAACATCCTAGAATATTTTTAAGGTAGAGATTATTTAGTTATTCTTAGAAATAAATCATTGTCTAGATACTACAAGTGGACATGGTTCAAACATAGATGTACCTAGAGGTAACCACTCTAACAAGGTGTGTCTATCTTGAATCAATGTAACCTAGTACAAGACTATGGTCATTACTTCACACCTTTTTTAAAACTTCTTGTGTATATGCTTAGTATAATTCACCTTTCCTTTACAAAAAATTATGAAGGATTTAAGATAATATATGTACCCAAAGAAACCATGTTTATTATTATGTGGTTAATTATGCATAAATGTACAATTTATTTTAAGTATTTTTATACTTCAAAATTATATATTATAACCTAATTTAGTGTATTCCATTGTTTAAAAATGGATCCTAGTGGAAGGAATGTAAATCATACTAACTTATATATTCCATGTATGGATTTACCTCCCATGAAAGATAATGATATTGAAGCTAAAGTTGTAACTGGAGATGAAAATCTTATAACTATATTGGGGAAAGAGACTCATGTTATGAGGAATAACCACACTCACATGGAGTATCTATATCCACAATGCGGTGTAACAGTGTTAAATCACCTTTTGTGAAAAAAAACATTCAACATTCAATAGTACTAAAACCCCATTTTCAGTTGAAAAGTGGATAAGTTCTTTTTAGAAGATATTTCTTGATTTGGGAAAAAATAAAAGGAGAAGGTTATCATGATATTTTATCATCTATTAGGAGAATCATATCAATAGTGGTCATTAATTCAAAACGCAAAGGATGAAAAAGACATTAAAAATATTGAATGCTTGTATTTTAAGGAAGTTTTATTAGAAAAAAGTTTCTCTCATGAACAGCAAGAAGATATGGAGAGGAAATTCATGAATTCGAGTAAAAAGTAGGATGAAAACATTTCCAGGTATGAATACAACTTTACAACATTAGAAATACATGATATTTATTACATATATAATCCAAATAGCTTGATTGATAAATTATTTGATGGCTTAAAACAATTATTCTGAGGGGCATTGGTCTCCCAAAATTTCTCATCATACAAAGTTTTAGTCTCATGTGCTATCAATATAGAGAACTAATTATCTAGGTCTTATTTATTTAAAGGAATGTAAGATTAGAAGAGAGATGTTAAAACTTATATAAAAATTAATAAGGATAAGTGAAATAAGGGAAGATTTGACTTTTCATTCTATAATAAATGTTAAAAAAAACATCATGGAACTTGCCTATTGGGGATGGTAAATTTTTATATGTTTTTCAAAAAATTCCACCAATCCTATGATTGTAAGGGAAATAAATAATTTACCAATGTTCAATGCTACCAATGTAAATATACAGGACATTATGATATGTATATTCCTAATAATCAATGAAACCTTCCCTAGAAAATAACTAGGGAACAAGGATGTGCTTTTTTCATTAAAATAGTTAGGGTTGATGTTTATAAAGATGTGGTGGAATGTAATTTAATCATCTCGTAAAATTTAGCCAAACATTTATTTGATTCTAGATCATCAAAAACCTTTATAACTTCCTAGTTTACTTCAAAAATTATATATTTTTAATTAAATTGTAAAAGGGAGTTTTCAGTAAATAATCCTAGTAGAAATGTTATTTCAATAATTTTTTGTTGTGCAATTCTGATTATAACACATAAACATGCTCTGATTTCTGATTTTATCATCACACATATAGTTTATTTCAATATAATCTATAGTATGGTATATATTTCAAAATTTAATGTTAAAATTTATTTAAAAGATAATTAAATTAGGATTCATGATGATTTTATGTCATTTTCTATCATTAGAGGGTACACTTCATCATTTGAGCCATATCTACATCCACCTCTAGTAGCTCTTCTAAATGAAATTCTAAGTGAGTAATAGAAAACATAGTCTATGGATGATGAAAGAAATATTCAAATTGAATATGTACCTATTTTATAGAAATAAATTTACATATTTCTAGAGGATTTACTTGGACATCCTCTAGAGCGGGAAGTTTAGTTTTTAATTGATTTAATCCCTAATGAAAGACCTGTATCAAATACTCCTTATAGAATGGACATGGTACATTTAATAGAGTTGAAGAAACAAATAGATTAATTGAGTGATATGGGATTTATACACCCTATTGTTTTATATTAGGGATTTCCTATTCTTTTTTTATAAAGAAATATAGATCCATGAGGCTGTGCATTAACTATAGGGAGATCAATTTTAGTATATTAAAGAACAATTATTCATTTCCACGCATTGATGAATTATTTTATCAACTCCATGGAGCTCAATATTTTTCAAAGATTGATCTTCAATATGCATATCATTAATTATTTGTTAAGAAGGAATATATTTCAATGACAACATTTCGAACCGGGTATGGAAATTATGAGTTTATAGTAATTTCATTTGGACTCACTAATGCACCCATTATTTATATGTATCTAATGATAGAGTGTTGACGGAATATATTGATGATTATTTCATGGTATTTATTAATTATATCTTAATACATTCAAAAATATATAAGGACCATCATAACTGCTTTCAATATATTTTAGAGACTCTTAGAAGAAAACATTTATATGGGAGTTTTAAAAAGTGTGAATTCTGGCTTCAAATAGTTTCTTTTATTGGCCATATTATCTCTAAGGATTTATCCTCGGTTTATCCTATGAAGAAAAATGGTATTTCAGGATAGTACTATACCAATTAACATAACCAAGTTATGTAGTTTCATTGGATTAGTAGGTAACTACCAAGGTTTCATTATGATTAGAAAACTCGTTAACTAAGCTTACTTGTAAAGGGATTAAAATCATATGGACAAAATAATGTAAATAATGTTTTGAAGAATTGAAGAGGAGATTAGTGAGTGCTTCTATTATGACTCTACCATTAAGAAATTGTGTATTTATTATTTATAGTGTTGCATCAAAGAAACTACTTGGTCGTTTCCTTATGTGTAATGATAGAGTTATTACATATGCATCAAGTTAGTTAAAAAATAATGAATAGAACTATCTAACTCTTGATATTATGTTAGCATCCAAAATATTTACTTTGAATATTTTGAGAAACAATCTCTATATAGAAATATGTGCGATCTATATAGTTCAAAAGAGCCTAAAATATATCTTCTCACAGAAATAACTAAACATAATCTAAAGGAGATGGATCGAGCTACTCAAGGGCTATGATCATTCAATACAATACCACTGGGGAATGAGAATAAGGTAGTAGATACATTGAATAGGAAAGATAATAGAGTTTTTATCAAAATGAGGAGTGAAAGTGATCTTGTGTACACCGACCTAGAAAAAAATGGATATAGAAATAATGAATGAAGGTGAAGCATCATTACTTTTTCAATTAGCTTCCCAACCATCTTTATTGGAGTTTATTAAAAATCACCATTCTAATGATGATAATTTTAAAAGGAAAATTAAATTTTTGAATGATAGGAAGTTGGAGGACTTTGTATATGAGGCTAGAATTATGAAATTTTGGAAGAGGCTTCATGTTACCTCTATTCCTAAGCTAAAGAGGGAGTAATTGGAAGATTCCCATAGCTTCAATTTCTATATACACCCTAGTATTAGAAATATGTATAGAGATTTGATGGAATAATTCTAGTGAGATAATGTGAAGTGGGAAAATATTGATTATGTATCAAGATGTTTCATCTATCAGTAGGAAAAGGCTGAATGAAAACAACATAAATGATTCATGCAATATCTTCCTATTCTTATATGAAAATGGGATGACATTGCTATGGATCATTTCACTGGATTACCAAATAAATTAACAAATAATGATTCAATATGAGTAATTATTGATCGAAATATAAAATATACACATTTCCTCTCTATAAGGGAGGATTTTATACTATATTTCCTTGCATGACTATATATTAGTGATGTTTTAAGAAATTATAGAGCCCCTACATCAATTGTGTATGAACGTGAACCCTGATTTACATCAAAATTATGTAAAATTATTCAAACATCATTAGACGGTATGCTCAAACTGAGTACAACTTATCCCTTTCATATTGATGGGAATTATGAATGGACATTTAAAATAGTATAAGCCATGTTGATATCATTCTCACTTGACATTCAAGGTATGTACGATCAGTATTTACCTTTGGTAGATTTTTCCTAAAATAATAATTTTCATTAAAGTAATGAAATGGAACTATATGAAACATTGTATGGAAATAGATGTCGTACACTAACTTGATGGGATTAATTTGGTGAAAGGAATATTATGGGCCCTGAACTTGTGTAGGAAATAATAGAGAAGGTATATACTATTCCAACCCATATCAAAGAATCTCAAAGTAGGAAATAGAGCTATGCTGATAATCATAAGAAGTATTTGTAATTTCATGTGGGATATCATGTTTTTGGGATATATCTCTATAGAAGGGTGTTATAATATTTGGAATGAAAGGGAAACTAACCCCCATATACATTTATCCTTTTGAAATCCTAAGGAGAATTGGAGATATGACTTTTTATTTGAAAATATCACCCAGCCTTTCTAAAGTACATGGTGTGTTCCACATCTCTTTGTTAAATAAGTACATGCTATAAGCAATGCATGTTCTCTCTTATGAAGGAATAAAGTTGGAAAATGATTTATCTTAATATGGAGAGCCTATCTAGATTTTAGACACTAGAGAATAATTGTTGGGGAATCAGATGAATCGACTGGAAAAGGTACTTCATAAAAATCATATAATTGAAGAGGCAATGTGGGAACTAGAGGAATTTATGATGATGAATTACTCTAATATTTTTATGGGGTGAAATTGTATAAATTTATAGGGAAAAGTACTTTATTGGATGGGAGAATATTATATTCTAATATTTTATGGTATTCCTCTTTTAATATTTGACATCTTTTATAGTTTATGTTTCATGAAACACTATGTTTAAAACCGTAATATACTATTATATATGATCATTTGAATAGTTATGTGACCATTAAGAAATATAATTTAAAAAATATAATAGTAAATTCACCTATTAAATTATAAACAAAATTTTGATATTTTATAAATGAAAATATTTTATTTTTATATCATGAAATATGTAAATAAATGTTTCAAGAATGATAACATATGTGTTGGTATTTTTGTGAAACATAAATTTTTATTAACAATTTTATAATTTATATAATGATTTAAATAACAATTTATATTCATAAAATATATTTATAAATTAATAATTTGTTGTCTTGTAATTATAAAATAATTTTAGGAGACCATAATTAAATTTTCAGTGTTATAAAAATAGTTATAATATTTAAATTATTATTTCTAAGTAAATGGTGATGTTATTTAAAAATTAAATTTATCATATATAGAAAATAAATTCCATAAAATGGATTTCATTTTTTAATTCTACATGTCAAAAAAATGATATGGTGAGTTTTTTGTATTTTTCAAAAATAATTGAATTTTTTTGAATAGTGAAATATGATAATTAACAAAATATATACATTATAATTTAAACTACACTATTTAAGAAGTCATTATAGATATAAAAACCTTTAAATAGATATATAATTATGTCCTTAATATATTTAGTCACAATAATAACAACTATTCATAGTTTTAATAGAAAATAATAATCAAATTAATAAAATATTCAAAAACACCCCTCTCCTCCATTATAAATACCACCCCTTCTCCTCACACATCCAAAGCCTTGAATCTTGCTTTTATTATTCCCATTTACTATCCCAAAACTCCCCACCAACATTTTTTATTTCTAGTTCACCAAAATACCATTTTTATGTTCCTTAAGAAGGTTCTCATGGAGAAAAATCCAAGAGGTCAATCCACTTTCGTTCATTTAATTTTCTTTCAATTCATATTGTTTTATTATCCTTTCCTTACCTCATATATAAAAAATTTCATTATAAATCCAATATATTATATATAATATAATGTTATTATATTTATGTTATATCAACCATCAATTCTTTTCTCTCCCCTTTTTTTAAAAAATGAAAATGTCGTCTGTGAGGTGTCGATTCACTGCCTTCATGGACAATGATTCATTAGTTTTATAAAACCACCTTCAAGGATGATCATAAAACAATTTTTATGGTAAAATAAGATTATAATATTTATATTAAAACTTATTTAGTGTTATTTAACTATTATATATACATAATAATAATTAATAAAACAAAACTAGTGCGTGATGATCAGAAAAAACACAAAAATAATCCAAACAATTATCATTAACATTTTATCTAATAAATCATCATCGTATATGAAAAAATAGATATATAATACCATTAAATCTATAGTATGTTAATTAGTAACATATAATTTAAATTTTTTATAGCTATTCTCATTTGACATGATCTTTCGTACATGTATACAGGTGAACAAATCGTGAAAAACCAAGGAAACGAACACTTTCGAACGACGAAATTAAATCTTATAACTCGTCAAGAAGACCATAAATTAACATAATAAAATTATAATAAATCCAATAAATTTTTAATAGGTTTATAATTAATTTATTAATTAATCTAATTTCATAATTTAGGATTTTATGTACATGTTCTGAATGCTTTCAGACATAAGTTATGGGATTCTACCTGAACCTCTATCTTTCATTCGGATTACACTTTCTCTCCATTTACATCGATGTAATACTTCATTATTTTTATATACTTATTATATATTCTATGTATATTATCTAAAATCAGGAATCATAATTATTTTATTTTTATTTTATGGGGAAATTCATGTTTCATAAGTTTCCCTTTTCAATTCCTCCCAATAAGCAAGCCCGATTAAAGGGTACATCCCAATATCATACCCATTTTCAAGTACACTCCATAATCTATTATAAAGAATCAATATTTTTATAAAATAAAACTTTTTATCATGAAAAAAATATTTCATTTATTTTCTATTTTTATGTAAACAATTAATCCTTATCCACTTTAAAGACTCTTTTATATTTTCTTTTCAACCACACTAAACTGCTCATTTCTAAAGACTCTTTGTACAAGTTTTCACTTCAATTGGACATCATGTATGACTCACATATAATTTTATTTTACTTATATTTTCTTTTTTGGACATACATGTCTAAACTATTATTTTATGATAAATACAAGTGATTTTTTCAAAAGAACTCTTCTTTCCAAAGTAAAAGGGTATTTCTCTCAAGAATTTCTCAAGGATTCTATTAGACTATTTAAATCTATTTCAACACCCTATATTGAATATTATGATTTTTTTAATTTTATCTCTTTTGTTACCAGGTACCATATTTTATTAAATGTTTTATGATTACTTATGTGGATGTACTATCTTGATAAAATTCTCTACATTAGGCTGGATGGTTTATGATTATGTTAATTGTTTTGGGAGAGATTTGAATGTTTTATATGATAGTTTCAATATGATTGTATATGTTAATTATGTTTCAATACATTTACATGAGGACCGATTTTGAATTATTAAGTTAGTGGATATACCAGTTATATCCCCTCGATGCATTGGTATGTCTCATGAGATAGACTAGAATGGGTTTTTACCCATTTATGTATGGGGTCTCGATAGAAGCTTGGACGGTATATTTATGATGTTTGGCATTATGTATTACCTCATAATGATATTATTAATTGATAATCCAGGTGATTATTTGTCTATTATCATATATATGGTTAAGATTATTTCTCATGTGATTATTTATGGAATTAGTTAATCCTCTTTTATCCCTACCATATTATGGTCAAGATTGTGTTTTAATGGAATGTGTTTTTAGTTATTCAACATGCCTTATTTTTATGTTTATTTATGATATATTTTACTATATTGATTACCCTTATTTAGAATCTTATCTCACCCATATATTATGTTTTATTTTTTCCCATGATGCGAAGATGTATATTATAAATGACTTTCAGGGATAATTTATGAGTTTATGGGTGTTTTCAATTGAGTTGTTATGTTGTATTTAATTTAAATATATAATGTAAAAATTATGTTTATATCTCTTTTTCTGAATATAATAAAATATTTTTTTCCTTTTATATGATATATATTGTTCATAGTACCAATGTAATTAATTAAGGAAATTGATCTAGGCTACTAGGGTAAAGGAATTTACAATTCCTCTGATTAAAAAACCATATTTGGAGGCATATTATGAACATTTGTGTTTGGTGAATATTATGCATAGTCAAACCAAATGTTTTATATGGATTTATTTTTCCTTATTACTGATAACCATGGACGGTTTCTAACGATATGAGTTTCCAGAAATTATGCAGTATGGTCTTTGAAAGGAGTGTGTTCTAGGATGGAGGAAACATTTATATTGTCATTGCCCATGGATTAGAAGTTTCATACATACTCTAATAACTATTTCACTAATGAAGGATATAACAATGGAGTTCTTGGTATGGATGAGTACCATATTCAATAGAGAATGGTTCAACATGGTGGATGGTCCTAGAATGATGGATCTAGACATCACTATAGATCTCATTAAAATGAGAATCAAAACAGAATTGGTTCTGGGAATAATTGTACCCTACCCATATCTAAAAAATATTCTGAGAAAAAATTATTAAAAGAAGACCACCATGAATATTTTAAGGTCATATAGGGTGGACCAACCCTTTACTGGAGGCACATTCCACAGACCCAAACGGTTTTGGGTGCACTGGCCAAATATATCCAAGTAGAATTCAGACATGAGGGGTGTGAAGGAAGTAATAAATTGACACCTTACAGTTCTCTAATGTGAAGTACTGGGATAGGATATGCATGTTAGGTATATTCATGTATCATGTTCAAAAACACTTTCACTATGATGTATTCAATGTGTATGAAGATTAGAGGGATTTCTCATGGGGATGAACATTCCTTTAAGTGGAAAGCCATATTTGGAGGCATATTATGCAATTCCAGGTTTGAGGTGTATTATGAATAGTCAAAAAAACATGTCATATATATTTAGGTTCTATTATTATCAATAGATAATGGGAGCTTATTGGGATATGAGTTTCCCAAGACATGAAGTTGGATTTATACAAAGAAGATGCTCGATCATGATGTGGGTATTTAGACTAGTACCATCAATTATCAAAAGGATAGTATTCTAAATATATCTAAATCATGCATAGGATACAATTATTTATAATTTATTAATTTAGGTTCATTTATCATTCAATTTAACATCTTATGGTGAAGAAATTTGGTGTTACTTTTAAATTCATGTGTCCAAGATTACCCCCATATTGAAATCTATTGCATGGATTGAGGTCATACGAAAGAGGAGGGGAGAATTTTTTTTATGTGGAACATGTGATTAGGTCAAATAATCTAGGTTTCATTACTTATCTAAATTAAAATATAATCAAACCTCACATAGTTTTATGATGGGAAATTTTTTATACATGTTAAACCCATACATAGGTGAGGAATATTTTTTTCGTTTTATTTTTTTCGTTTCATTTTTTTGTAGATGGGCCAAGAATTTGAGATTTAGGCATTACTAAATATCTTTTTTTAAAAATAATAAATCCAATTATAAATCTAAGGTAAATTGTAGGGGATAAATATACTAGTAATGGTGACGTTATCATGTGAAATCCATAGTAATTTATTTTTACATCAAGCGGGAAAGGGATGTAGGCCATACATTTTAATGTCATTCAGTAAGGATGTTGTCCTACAGTTTAATACCATATGACAATGATGTATTTCAGGCCTTTTAATGTCACACAATAAAGACCTTATAGTGTTCCTTTTAATTTCTTTCCACCAATACCATATGAGAACCCTAATGTGAGTTGGTGTGACTCGATCTTATTGGAATACCCTTACCAAAATTAATAATCCCACATGAGATATGTTTGGTTTGAGAAACATGGAATGTAAAGGTATTTTTCTGCCACATAGAGATGACTAAAAACAAAGGAAAGGGGAATTTTTATCATGTGGTGTTTTCTATATGGTATTGGATCCTAGCGTCACTACATATCTCGTTGAGATGATAATCAAGACACACATAGTTTTAGGAGAATTTTAATGTCATGTGAGTGGGTTTTCAACTATATAGTTTAAAGTAATGTGTTGAGGATGTGAGTTACCCAACATGAAGAAAAGGTATGAGGTTGTAGGCCATATATATGTCTTAAAAATGAAATATTCATATTTATATTCAATTTTCTTATTCCTTAAAGTGTCATTACCACATGAGGAATCCATTTCCAAGATCCCAAAGCCTGCACGAGCTATTCTATGTGTGAGAAAAAATGAATAGAAAGGGGTTATTTTATCGTATTCAGTTAATTCAAATAAATCTTGGTGAAGTAGAAAACTAACACCATAATTAGTGGTCCTATAATGAAATCCTAATGTAGCATGAGATTTTACCAAATAAAAATGTGAACCTTAAGTGGATGGTTTAACATTGTATGGTGAGAAATTTTGTACCACGGAAGGAGTGACAACAAAGGATTGTGTGGGGATTATAAATGAATGATTCCCAAATATTTTCAAAATCATATCATAAAAAACTATTTTAAGGTTCTTAGTAAATCATCTCATCTGAGTCATTCAATTCTCATCACACAAGGCTTCCTACCCTTGTTACCCAGGACATTCCATGCTTGGTGCATGAGGTAAGACTAAATTTTAAAATAATGTGTTAAATATGTAGTTGTGCATTTTAGAATCTTATGACTAAGATGGCATGGGTCTTTCCTTTGAAGGTTTTGTGGAAAGGACCAAACCATTCATTTTACCATCATTCGTTAAAGATGATAGTGTCTTGTAGATTTAGGTCATATGACTTAGACCAAGACATTGTTAATCACATGAAATATTTCTTGATAAATATTAAATTTGTATGGTGAGTGGTACTCCCCATCGATGGGTATCAATGAATATGATCCATTGGAATATACCTTATGATTGATAAAAGCACATTCCCATTTTGGTTCAATATTTTATGGCTTCTTCCTAAATATCATTGGGGTATTGAGAACTAAAACGAGTTCTCCTTGTAGGAATTAATGAAGTTTCACTTTCATATTGAAAACTCATACTATCTAGTTTTAGTGGATCTCCAAAAGATGTAAGGTATGACGTATTTTCTCATAAAGTATTTATAATTCATCTAGTCACTTCTAAGATAATTTATCTATAGAAAACATATCATAATATATAATAAGTATTGTGGGAAATTGGATATTGATGTTAAAAACTGCTCCTGTCCCATATACTAGTGAGTACAAGGTTGTCTTCATGGTAGTTCAGTTCATCGTATAGTAGGTCTACAAGGAATGTAGGATCTTTTAGGGAAATGAAATATTTTTTTACACCATTTTCTATAGTTTATTTTTTAGGTTTTTATTGAAAGCCTCTATTTATCCATTGGCCACTACATGATAGCAGGATGAATGGTTGGACTCGATGTTTTATTCCTAGTACAACCTTTTCAATTTGAAAGAATAGAAGATGGTAATAATGTCTATCAGTATTTTATGAGAGACACAAAATCTTGTGGTGATATTAAAATTCATGAAATTAATGAATATTTTGGCCCCAACGTCCTTGAGGGGTATTGGGTCGATCCATTTAGGGAAGGAATCGGTAGTAGTAAGGTTATACTTAAATGGTTTGGTTGTTGGCGAAGGGTATGGCCCCACTAAATTCATTCCCCACATGGTGAATGGAAACAAGTATTTCATAGTGTGTTATAATTTTGTGGTTTGATGGATGAAATTGACATCCACTTGATTGGAATAATGTTTTTTGGTCAATTGGGTGAAATCTTGTGTCATTGAAGACCATAAATATCCAAGAATATTAATTTGGAGTGAAATATTACTTCACATCTAATGGTAACCATAAGAACCAGTATTTAATTATTTCATAATAATTATATTTTATTCTCCGTTAATTCATTTTTGGAGGAACCCATCAATGCCTCGTCTATAGAGGACCTTGTAGTGACCAGGGTTGTCATAGAGGGTAAAATTTTCTACCCTCCTTTATATATGATCTTTTGTAGCTCTGGATAAAGGAATAATACCAATTTATATATATTCAAGAATGAGATTCATCCAACCATTCATAGAATTATCTGGTTTAGGGATATAATTGACCTCATTCATCTCTTCTATGATACTCTTAACAAATAGTGATACCAATTTGTGATGTGAAATGTTAATGATTGTTTCATCTCTATATAGATCTTCTAAATATGTGGCTGAATTTTCCATTGAATCTTCCTTTGTATTTTGTGAGTGTGGGATGGCCGTAAATGTTGGTTCTAAGGTAAATTCAACCATCAATCCCCATACATAGTCAAATAAGGGAATTAGATATTCTATCCTAATTAAATGATCCTCATTGACTTGTTTGACTATTAACTATGAATCCCTATTGACATTAATGTGGGTTATCGGTGCATGAAGTGCGAGTTATAATATTTTAATAAGGTATTGGTGTTTTTAATCATTATTAGTGCAATATTCTAATGACAGGAAAGAGTAAGGTAAAACATTTATTACTAGAGAGATAAAAATGACTCACGGTCTAACTTTACTGATCTTTGGGTCATCCATTCATTTTCCTATTAGGATTCTACATGCACTATCAAAATATATCTCCCATGTATATGGGGATCCTTGGATAGAGAGGATATATTTTTCTAAAAATTCATAATTCAATGGTGTGGTGTTTGTAGAAGGAATCTCTATAAGGAAATCTATTAGTGCTTGACATTTCAACAATTTCTGATATATGAATTGAATGTTTTACGATTTCAGTATGATTTTCTGCCATTCCAATTGTCTAGTAAACATGGGAAGGTTGAGGATATATTTGTGTGGGTCATTTAATTAGTCCAAATGGACCTCATTGTGCTATAAGTAATACCTTCAATTCTAGATCGCATAGAAAAGTTCAAGATAGTTCTTCTCAATATCAAAATAACGAGTCTCAGTATCGTGCATATATTGATTTAGAGAATATATACTATTTTCTATTCTCAATTTCATTATTTTTCAAGATAAAAGAACCTAGTGATCTTTCCAAAGCTATCACATATAAAATTAATGTCTTTCCTTTGATAGTTGGAGTCAAAACTAGTGGGATTAGGAGATACTTCTTGAGATATTTGAATACTTCTTGGTAGTCATAGTTCCATTGATTTGTGATTCCTATTTTCATTAACTTGGTGAATGTAATGGACTTTTCTTTAAGTTTTACTATAAATTGATGAAGGTAGGAATGGTTTCCCTTCAATCCTATCATCTCTTTGAGGTTTTGAGGATGTTACATTTCATGAATAGCCTTTTTATTTACAAGGTCAACTTTTATTTCATGATGGAATACTATGAAGCTGATAAAATTTATTAACCTACACTAAAATTGCATTTTAAGGGGTTCATTTTTCAGGATATGTTGTCACAACTTGTTGAAGATGGTCATGAGACCAACAAGATGATTTGAATGTTTCTAATATTTCTCAGTTAGGTTGTTGGACTCAAAGAATTTACCTATAAATGGATGAATGATGTAATGCATGTCATGCTAGTATGTCATTCCATCATTATTTAATCTGAATGGAATCATCTGATATCAGTATACTCCTTGGGGTGCCTTTAATGTAGTGAATTATTCATCTTTAGGGGAAATTTGGATTTTTTTTATATCATAAATGGCTATCCATTAAGGAAATTCATTTTTAACCATCTATCACATCAATTAGATATTCTGTAATCTGAATTGGGAACTCATCTTTTGGGAAGTGATGATTGAGATCTCTGAAAATGATGAAAACACTGATCTGCCAATTTTTATTCATGAATTGGAATATATTAGCAAGATGATTTATGTACTAGACTTAATAAATGAATTTTTATTTGATGATCATATCAAGTTAATCTTCAACCTTGGTAGTGTGAGTTGGAAGTGTTCTTCTGGATGCCTACTTGTAACCCTGATGATCTTTTGGTAGGCCCAAGTGATGGGTGGATACATTAGAATTGAGGCCTAGAATTTCTATGTAATTTGTGGTGAACGCATGTTGATGATTTCTTAAGAAGGAATTATATACTTCTTATTCTTCAATGGTTATAGCCACACTGATCAGTGTAGGTCATATATCTTTATACACAACTTGATTTACCGATAAATGTTGATCTATAGTTGTAGAGACGCCTCCCTAGAATGTTGGGTGGGAATCCTTGAGGTCATCTTCCTCTTCCTCTTCTTCTCCCTTCATACTTTCACCAGAATAGGTATAATATTAATGGGAATCACTAGGTTTATAAAAAAGGATAATTTTCTAAGATCCCATGTGATGTTCAGAGGTATGGATATCCTTATTCTCTAGTATTGACATGACATGCCTTTCAATTTCATCTTATGATGTTCGGGACTACCAAATTTCTAGGGATGTAGCAAGGGAATTATTCCCTGAAGTATCACCACTAGTAAAAGGATCAAAGGAATTTTTAGAACTACTGGGTTTTGCTGACATCACTGATATCATTAGGGTGGATGATAACATGTCCAGTTTCAAATTGATGTTCTTAACCTAACTGATGGGTAGTAAATATTTTTTTTTGATCTCATTAAATTGGTTGTCCGAGGATATTTCCAAGCTGTTTGGGGTCATAACCTGGGAAACATCATCAATCATGGTTTACTTCCCTTATCTCTTATAGAATCTGGCATCAATGTACTGATCATTACAAGATTCAAATAAAAATTCGTCACCATGAAATTCCCCACTTTGTCTATTGACAAAATACTTGGGGAATTGTAATATGATGAAGGTATCACAACATGTTGATGAAACTAAGGCCATACTAGCATGATTTTTAAGGTTATATTCTTTAAGATGATCGTATATTCACATTCAAAAACTGATTCCTTAAATTTTTTTTTGATTTTGATCTGTAGAAGGGGTTTTGGTTCACTCTTTATATGAACCTAAATCATAAAAGGGAAATGATATGGGTCAGACTCATTGTATCCCAACCATTGATGTGTTTGTATAAGGATGATATTGAATCTAAAGCCATTATTGGTGAATGATCGTTGAATATCAATATCATCTAACCTATCAAGAAAATGTAAGGGCCTGATGTTCCCTTTCACTAATGTATCCTTGTCCTATTCTATAAAATTTATTACCATATGATATTACCAATTGTATATATATGTGCGGTATACCTTGGTGGTAGTGACAATAGCTTCAAACTCCTGAGGTATTATGAAGGAAAATGAAAGTGCATCTCAAAGATCCTTTGACAAGTTAACAGAATACAGTATTGAAAGTTTTACTGAAACTATTTTCAAATACAATAAGATGCCATATTTTTTAGTCAATGTCTTATTCTTCCCAATGGGGTCTTGTCCCCTAGTTGTATCTTTAGGGACTGAAGTGTCTTTAATAAAGGATTCAGGTGGTTTAACAGATATTAAAGGCATCTTTACTACTGAATTGGACCTTTTCAGCCTTCCAACCAATCGAGGTTGATGAGACTACTTCACAACTTATTTTAAATCTTCTTGAATGATCAATCCTGGAATACTCTTTGTGAAGGTGGGTTCATTCACATTCTCTTCATGTGCTCATTGAATATCTCTTTCATGAATCTTGACAGTATAAACGAGCTTGTAGGTGTTGTGGTTGGGATATTGGTTTCGACCACAATTGCCTCTTCCCCAACCTCCCTATATTTTGAAACCTCTACTTATGGTTTTCCATATTGGAATATATAATTTGAGATCATAATACTACTCATAAATAGATGATTGATCCATTAAGTATATATTTTTAATGGATCCAAAATTTAATTTTTCATATGATGAGGATTCCCTCAAGTGGGATGATTCCCATAGTACCATTTGTTGGGATTGTGATCGTGCCCCTGAGGTTAAAGGCATGAAATTGGAGAGGGTAAATACATTCTTTAGAACTTTTTAGGGATCATCCACCCAAACATTCTTTTTATTCTTCCAACCATTTCACTTCCTAAAATATCGGATTTTAGAATATTGTGGATCTAAAGAAGTTATTTGTGTCACGGAAGAGGAAACTACAGGCGTAGTTGGTTTATTTAACTGTACCATAGGGATATAATGAGTTTGGTTTATCGTCTTTTTGGTCATCCATTCATTGAACTTCTTCACACTCTTTCTTATAACTTTTTATTTTCCTTCTTCTTTATGGGTGGTAGAAACAGACACCACTTGCACTGGTGGATTACACAGCTTCACCTACCCATATTCATCCATCTTTTGTATGATGTATTTAAAAAAACACTCTCATATGGTGGGGCCTAATGTTCAGTGAAGGGGAAATAATTTTGGAAATCATCAAGACCAACTTGGATGGGCCTCTTAGGATCTTAGAGTTTTAGTATTTTATTTTTCATAGCTTATATAAAGTAGCTTGGGAGTTTCCCATATTGTAATGAATAGACATTATTTTTTCAGTCTTTGAATTGAGAGTGTATATGGTTATCTTCACTCAAACTGAATGGGCTATTGTTATTGAATCTTCCATTATGGAGGTGGTATGGAATTAGGAGGTATGGGGTTTAGAGTTTTATCTATCACAGGGTTTGTTTTTAAGGTGACCATTTTGGTTTCAACCCTACCCATTCTATTTACTTGAGCTACAGATAATGCATGAGAATTGGAAATAGTATTAAAAATAGAAACATCCAGATTTTATGAAACTATATATAGATCTTGGAAACCTCCCAAATATTATATTGGGATAAGTGGTGTTCACAGCCCATCACAAAAGTGTTTGATGAACATACTCAACAAATACTCTAGTAATAGATAAAAAAATCAATGAGTAACTCAAACTCTCTCACTTGGAAATAAAATATAAAACCCCATAATTTTTTGCTTCCAGGAGTTTAAGAGATTTGAGTCCATCATCTTTTGAGAATTATAGCTGAATTGATATAGGAGTTTCTGGTGAAGATCTTCCCACCACTTGATTGATCTGGCTGGTAGACTGGTATACCATGTGAAGGATGGTCCTTTTAAGGTTTGAATGAAACAACTGATTTGGATTAATCTTAATATTCTAAGGTTCCCATCATGTGACTACACCAAGACAAAAAGTGCGTTAGATATTGTTTTGGATCCCTCGGTCCATTGAATGTTTAGAATATAGGATTCCCAAAGTTTGGCGGAGGAAGATTCATATCAACCCATTCTGGGCATAACTTCCTTTATGATTGTACCCATGAAAATCACCCTTCAAAAACATGTAATCAATCCTCCAGTGATTTAATAGTGTCGGTGATCTATGAAGGAATGGATAATAGGGTATGAGACTGAATTGGGGGAAATGGGTTGAGCCTGTTTTGGAGTATTTGATGATACTTGTAGTGGGTAAACTATAGGTGATAGCCAACAAAGATGAATATAACTTAGATTTTGTTACATCCCAAATGGAGGGAACCCCAAATATATCACCAATTTGGGGTCTATTTATATTGGTTGTTGGTACCCTATATTTATTGGATGATCATACTCTACTTAAGTTGTTACAGCAAACCCTCTTAGTTGAGGTATGTTAATTGGGGGAGCATGATGAGGGTATTCTTATAAATAATGTCCAACCAAGATATTTCCTCAAAGTAGTTCAATGTTTATTTTTCTCAACTTCTTCATCTCTTCCTCATTTTGAGAAATTATTTCCTCAATTGTGGGAGGTTCAACCTCTTTGGGTGGTAGGTGAGATACAGCTGCAACTTTACCCTGTTCCATGGAATAATCTCGCTGAGGAGGTTGTAGTAGTGAAATGGAGGGTCTTCTCATATTTCTAGAAATCCTATTGTTCCTAGTACACAAACCTTACTCATTCATTTCTATATGGAATTTATTTTGGATGAAAATATCCTCCTCCTTTTCCCCCTATATCATCTTTTTGATTTAAATCATATGTGGGGTGGTGTTAATGATGTTCATTGATTCTTAATACATTCTTGGCGTCACATTAGTCCTAGAATAATAAGATGGATGGTTGTATCAAGAATTCCTTGTAATATAGATGTATTTTTCAAGATAATTTTCACCCCCGAACAATCATCATTTCTTATGAATTCCATAGGTTTTTGTTCATTATTTCAGGGACCCTCTTAGAGTTGTTTAGTGAAGGGTGATTTGAAGAAAATATATTGGTAGTTTCATTTTTTTGTTCCTAATAAAGAAATTGTGTCATGATATGAGATGTATATAGATGATTCACATTGAAATTATCTCCCTAAATGGAAAAATATTGAATTCCATTAGGGAGGAGGTTGAGGTAAAAATTCACACATCCCTGCGGGGTGGGGTTGTTCTCATTCCATTGTTGAAACACCTCGATTTGAAATTAGTGGCCTCAGGAGGTTGAAAATTGTTAAAAATGACCCCATCCAAACTGGTTTGGGATTATCCTGTATTACATTGGTTTAAACTTCTACATTTATTTTCATGATGTTGTGAAGTTTCCATTTAACATAAACCAAGTTTATCATATAATCTACCTGCTAGATAGTATCTTTCAAAATTAAGGATATTATTTGACATTTGGACATTCTTAAATTAGAGTCCTACTCAGAAATCTTTGAGGCCCCTCGAATAAGTCTTTCAATTGATTTCTATCATAAGGTTTGACATTTCTAGAATTGGTTCAAGGCTGGTTCCTACTAGATTTCCATATTTCATGAGTAAAGTTTACTTTTAAGAGCTTCCTAGAGGCAATTATATTTCTTGAAGTTACTTATAGTAGGCCCTGTTGAATGGGGATAGGGGTAAAACACAATACTCCATGATTTCCCAATTCCCTAATACAAAAACTAGGTTGTGATTTGGATATTATATGATGTAGCTCCCCTAATGCATCGATACATGTGTGCTGAATACCTTCCTATGATTTTTCTGATTTTATAAACCACACAACTAGATATACAACTAAGTAAATTCAATGGCATAGCTATTCTATTGTTTAGACATTGTTTGAGTATAAATTTTAAGATAAGGGTTTATATTTAAGATGAAGAATATTTTTCTATAAGTTTAGGATAAATTCATGCACATGCTTTTCTGATAATATTTCTAGGACTGTATATTGAGGATTGGCTAGGGGCTAAAACATGGTCAGTATGTTTTCTTCATCTAACTATCTCATCATAAGTAATTTGTCCTTTTCATCTTTTATAGATGATTCCTCCACCTAATATGACCAAATAATACTTTTCTTAGCATCCTTGTTGAAAATGGTGGAATTTTATGGAATCTCCTCTACTATGTTGGAAGGAAGATGATCCAAGGGTGGTTCAGACAAAGACCATTATTTTGGGTTGCCTTATGGATGAGAAAGAATATCACTCATCAATGATAGTACATCAAGAATTATTGGACTCATCTACCTAAATGCCTCATGATATTAGGGATTTCTTATAATTAATATGACAAGGGGGACATTTTTATTGAATTAAAATTTCACATAGGGGAGGACCTTTGTAGTGAATTATATCATGGGAGAACTACTGTAACACCACGAGATTTTATGAAAAATATTATTTTAATTTAATTAACGTCTTATGTTGTATTCTACACCAAGATTACCTTGCGCTATACGCAACACCGTATTAGCTTGCAGTATACGCAACACTATTCTTGGACCGTGTTACACACAATTTTGATAATAGTTATTCTACGCAACATTGAGTATATATATATATATATATTAAATGTATAAATGAAATATGGTTGGATTCTGTTATACGAAACAATGAAGGATTCTTTCACAACACGCAACCCTGACTTGGATTGCATTACACGCAATCGCGACCTTCCTCGATAGCGTGTGTTGTACGCAATACCGGGTTTTAATAAACAATGTTATATTATTATAATATTGTCATGAACTAGCCGTTATGAATAGTATTAACTAAATTTTGAATTTTATAACATTATTATTCATCTTACACATTTCTAGAACATGGTATAAGAACAAAATAAATTTTTCGGGTAAAATAAGTATTTTTCAAAAAATGCAGTTTTACCGCCTTTTGATGGCGCGCCCACTTTAAATATAGTTTTTGACATGTTTATATGTTCAATTTGACAAAATAATATTCTTCTTGTGAATCAGGATGTAAAAATTTACATTAGATAAAGTTTTGATATTTTTCCGATAACTTTCATATTTTAATGAATAGTAAAAACACGCTATATTTTAATTAAAAACAACTTTTTTCATCGTAATATCTTATGTGGTTAAATTATAATATTGAATGGTTTTAAAGTATATTTAGAATATATTTTTACCACTTAATATAATGTTGGTAATTGGACACAATTTTACAATTAAACCGAACATAAACAAGTGTTAATCTTTTGATAGTTATTATCTCTTAAAAACACGCTTTTTGTTTTGACAGCGGGAATTAATTTTAAATTAATTTCTGCCACTTCTGTGTTTTGAATTTAGAAAAATGGATTCCATATTTGGAATCAGGATGTTCAAATTGTGTAAATAGGTAACTTTTATTTTTAGACATTTTGAATAATTACTGCGGTAAATATTTTATTTACCATGGTTAAGGGTAAATCCGGTAAATAAGGGTTAAAAAAATAATATTATAATAATATTAAATTACCCTAAAACGTGTCTTAACCCTATTGGTTGATACATGGTCGACCATGGGCATCTTTGGGTCGATTTTGGGACCCCATTGATCCACTTGTAAGTGATAATGACACTTTATTTTAATTAAGTTAAAATGAATACAAAAATGACACAAGCATATATCTTTTAGAAAAACAATTGTTACATAGGGTTATATATGTTGGATTTTAGATTATAAATATTCATTAGAAAGATAAAAAGATTTCCTACATTATGGTAGTTTATTTTTAATTTTTAGACATCAAATAATTTAATTTATTTATGACACAAAGATGATGCAGTAATTATATTATTAATGAAATATTGACATAATTGATAATATAAATACCCAAATAAATGTAATTTAAGACTTTTTATTAATTACACTAATTTTATAGGTTACTATGATATATTAGTGTTGAGTTAATCAACTTGGTTCGAACATATAATTCTGTTATGACTTTCACAAAAATCATATATCAAATAGTGTCAAAATTGACACAAAATAGTTTTTAAATCAAATATTATATTATTAATTGTTATTTTATTCCTAAAAATCTAAGGTTCGGCCAAATGACTTAGATAAGGATATATATATTAATAATAAACAATTTGGGGTTCGTTTGGCATGTTATAGTAAGTGTATTAACCATATAGTGAAAGAAAATAAAAAGACACGGTAAAAGTTAAATTATTTAACTTGGAGTTAAATCTAATTGATAAGGTTAAAATAATACCCTAAACTTGTCTAAATCTTATTGGTTGATAGGATTTCGACCCATCCCCACTTTAGCTTCGAAATAAGACCCTTTGGAACCATTATAAACCGATTTTGACTTTAATATAAAATAATATTTTGAGATATTCCTAAGGTGCCCCTCTCCTCCCCTATAAAAGGACACCTCCTCCCCCTCCTCCTCACACCAATTTTAGCACTCAAGCTCGGCCAAACCCTGCACATTTCTCCTCTCCACTTCCCTAGAAACATCCTAGAGGTTCTGGTCTTCCTCAAAGACCAATTTTAGTGCCCTAAGAGGAGGTCTCAAAGAGGCACTTCAAAGAAGAGGTAATTACCGTTACCAATTCTTTCATCTTTATTTCTTCTTCCACTTCTTCTTCTTAGGTTGTTTCTTTATTAAGTAATAACATCAGTATCACTCATATACTGATATGTTATTATAAGTATGAAACAACCCTATTTCACCATCTATCCATCCTACGGAAAAAGAAATCACCGCGCGTGCGTACGTACGGAATACCGTCTCCACGCCGTGGTGTAATCTATTTTCCACCACCACCTTACATGGATGGGTATAATGGTGTAAAGAATAACTATACATAGTTATTAAAACATCATATTGATTCTGATATATTGTATAATCCACTCCAATTCAATTCAATATTTATATAAATGATATCATCGCTCGTGCGTACGTACGGAATACCGTCTCCACGACGCGATGAGATTCATTCTCCATGTTAACCATTTAAGAATGATTATAATGTATATATAAGAAATAATAATGAAATATATGACATTATAAAGCTACTGGATTTATGTATATATATACATATGTATGTCATCTACTTACTTCCATTTCAAGACAATAAGGAAAGGAAAACAGCGTTCATGCGTACGTACGGACTACCGTCTCCATGAACGGTGATTTTCATTTTATTTATCTACCTATTATATATATATATATACTGAATATATATGATATATAAATCATATTTTATATTCTGGAAGTAAGTAAATCATGATATAAGTAATAATGATGTCAAGAACAACAAGTCAAAACACCTACGATAAATGAAACGATTTTACCCAAAACGCTTCTTTAACATGGAATTTACAAAAGAACGGGTAATATAATGTCATAAGTGAACCATATATGATATAATAACAATGAATATGATTCTTTAATAAGTCAATGACATTATTTAAATCATTATACAGGAGGTTCGGACACATACGAAGCAAATCGGACCTAAGGTAAGGGAAATATCACAATCTCACTTTTATCCGAGATTGTTTTTACTTTGGTAATTACTGGGGTGTATTTTATCATCCACATCCATGTTCCATCAATATGTAATATTATTTACATCCTTATACAATAGTTTATATCCAATTTTACCCTTCGGTGAGTTTTTTTGTAAAAGATATGAAAGGAATCTTTTGTCATTTTCGTACGAGGTACTTTTTGACTTTTCCGACAAAAGTATGAGAAGAATGTTTTTTTTAACTTATACGGCACGAACGGATTTTTACGGTTTTATAAAGCATTATTTTCATGAACCTTCCTCCAAAATATTTCATGACTATTTTCAATAAAATCTCTTTCTTTTAAAATTGCATGATGTTTTGTGAAAAGAAATTGATTTTGAAGAAGAAAGGATATTTTCCTCAAGAATTCAATTCAAGTGTTTTATCAAAATTATTTTCCATCTAATATAATAAAGGGTTCTGTTTCTATCCATATTTTTACATTGATTTGACTATGTTGTGATGGAATTATGTTTATGAATTTCTTTATCTTATATGAATGGTTTTATGATGTCATGTTGTTTAAGAATCCCATTTTTGTTACATGTGTTATGAAATGATGTATGATTTATGATTTTGTGGAACACATAAGAAAGGATTCATTATAAGATGGGTGGGACCTATATCTCCCTCCAATGCATTGAGTAATGATTTTATATCTCATGAGATAGACATGGCTGGAACGGAAGGTTATTTCGGTTCAGTGATACAGGACTGAAACGAGGAGTGAACTCGGTTCAGAAAGGGACTTTGTCCACTAAGATAGTCTTGGCAATGAGTCATGACTAACAAGAAATGATTTTCTATGATTATGTGTGCATGCCACAAAGTTTCAAGTTTCATGTTATGATTATGGGGATCTCATTTTCACTTCTATGATTTATCCCATGTTATGATATTATGAGCTCTTTTGCAGGATAAGATTTCCAAAAATCTATGTTCTTATGTATATGATGTGATTGATATTTCTTTTGTTTACCCTTACTGAGCATTTGAGCTCACCCTTTTATGTTTTCTTTTCCCCAGGATATAAAGAAAGGTTTATAGGTAAAAAAAAGGGAAGATCTTTATGGGAGATATTGAAGATCTTTCACCACGATTAGAAGATTACGTTCCGAGTTTCCAAAGACACTAAACTATTACGATCCGTGTGTGTGTGTTTTTGTTATGTACTAAGTATTCCGCAAAAGTAATGTAATGTCCATGTACGTCAAGATACGGGTCTCTACAGTTGGTATCAGAGGAAAGGTTTAGTCAACCTTTGGAAACTAGGATGCGAAAACGTTAGTGAGATCCCTAGAGATATTTCTAAGGTATGTCTAGGGATGTCTCTAAGGTTAAGTATACGTATAGGTTATTGTACTAGAATTGCTGTAACGATCTTATAATTTAACCTAAGATGTTAGATATTGAGGGTACTACCCCTTTATTATGTTGTTTTCCCTAGCATGATTTTTGCCTCTCACACTATTCTTTTGGGGTTTTAGACGATGGCTGGAACCCGAAAGAACCGTGTTGATCAATGCAATGGACAATGCAATGATTGTCCCCCTGAGCAACCAAACGATATGGGAGCTGGAATGCAAAATCTTGTAGCCATGCTCACACAACTTTCTCAAGCTATGAATCATGCAGGACTTCCAAACGAGCAAAGGAAGGAGCAACATTCTGTTGAATCCTTCATGAGGCAGCGTCCGCCTTCTTTCAGTGGGTCTACTGATCCATTAGTTGCTGAACAATGGATTAGTACTACTGAAAAGATATTTTCAGTTCTTCAATGTTCTGAACATGATAAATTCATCTTAGCAGTATATCGTTTGGAAGGTGAAGCTGATCAATGGTGGAATATTATCAAGAATACGAGGCAAAGAGATGAAATTGATTCCATGGAATGGGACGAGTTCAATAACTTGTTTTTCAGTAAGTACTTCCCTCGTATTCTTCGAACGAAGATGGAGAAGGAGTTTCTTGAACTAAAGCAAAAGGATGATGAATCTGTTGGTATATACGAAGCGAATTTTACAAGACTTGCAAGGTACACTTCTGGTATTATCATCCAACCTGAAAGTAGAGTTGATCGATTTTTCAGTGGCTTAAAACCAAGTCTTCGAAGGGAATTAGCTATAAGAGACTTCAGTAGCTATGAAAAAATTGTGCGTTGTGCTATCAAGGTAGAAATGGAAGTTGGTGTTACATATCCATCTCATGGGTTTGACAAGAAACGAAAGATGGAGTTCAAGGAGAAAACTCAGAATAATGGTGAAAAGAAGATGAATGTTTCCTTATGCACAAAGTGTGGAAAGAAGCATGGTGGAGATTGTCTTAAAGGGACTAGAAAATGTTTTAAGTGTGGAAAAGAAGGTCATCGAGCAGCTGAGTGTCGAAGTAATGGAAAATGGGATTCTAATGAATTGAATAAAGCAAATACTGCAGAGAACATACAACCAACACTTCAATGCTTCAAGTGCAAGGAAATGGGGCATTATGCTAATAAATGCCCTAATCCAAGGGTTAGTGATGATCGACATGAGCAACCGCTTAAGGCAAAGGACAAAGGGAATTCACATGCGATCACTATTGGCAATGTTGAATATGACAACGATGTGGTGGAATGATTAAGTGTTTATGTAATGGGATTCCAAAATAATGTTGTATCATGGAATATTGGAATATTTATGTATTGGTCTAATGTGGTATTCAAAGTGATTGAGATATTATGCGCATAATGAAGGGAAAACGAGAAAATGAAATGTTTAACAGTATTCATGAGCTCATGATTGATATAAGGACTAAGTGATATCATTGTTTGAGTATATAGAATTTTGAGGATTTTGGTATGTGGAAAGTGTTAACTTTTAACTGCATTCAAGTTTTCACTAAGGTTCAATGGGTATTCAAGAGAATACATGATTAAGGACTTTGAATGTTTGGAATATGACCAAAAAAACATATCTTATGATATATGGGAGTGGACTGCAGTATTATGGATAAGCCTAAAATATTGGAATGGATTATGTTGGACATAAGTTAGTATTGTTTGTTTTTTTCGATATTATTGATGGGATGTTATATAGTTTTGGAAAAAGGACAACCTGCAGGACGGGCGACAGCCCATCGCTTCGGACAAGGCTGTGGGAATCGAACCCACAACCGAAGTGCGACTGGCCTTTATCACCTACCACTGGCCTACAGGAAGTCCCTGTTTAGTAGAAACTAGTTTTATTATATTAAGCAGTATGATATATGAAGTATAAGTCCACTTTAGGAACCATATATGATTAATCTCACTATAGATCGACTAATGCATATAATTTTTGCTAACCTTTTGTTTGAGATAGATGGAATGACCCGTCATTCTATCACATGATCAGCTAACACTTCACGAATAAAAAATTCAACTTCATTTATTTAAGAGATGAAGTGGAAATTGTTCAAGGAACGAAAAACAGTGAGATTGTACCAAAATAAAGTAAGTATTTATTGTAATTCAAATTTTCAACTTTAGGGAAATGATCTTGAAAACCAAAAATGTTGTCCTAGTGCCCTTATATCCGATGAATCAGATGATACCCTAGATCATCACAAATTTATGGCTCTGTGATTGCTAGCTTTTCCATAGCCATGTTCTCTACCACTCTCCATCAGAACATGATGGTTAGATTTATCTTCCATATCCATATTTTCACCTATGTGGAAACCCAGTGATTAGTTTATTTGGGTAACTGTTACGTTTCATAATTTTGTTTTTTAAAGATAAGTTTGGGTATTCCTTTTTACGATGTGGGTTTCTATCAAAGAAACTTTCAAATAGTAAACCATTTATAACCCTGACGAATTTCGAGGGAGAAATTCATTTTAAGGGGGGTAGAATGTAAAACCCCAAGATTTTATGAAAAATATTATTTTAATTTCATTAACGTCTTATGTTGTATTCTACACCAAGATTACCTTGCGCTATACGCAACACCGTATTAGCTTGCAGTATACGCAACACTATTCTTGGACCGTGTTACACACAATTTTGATAATAGTTATTCTACGCAACATTGAGTATATATATATATATATATTAAATGTATAAATTAAATATGGTTGGATTCTGTTATACGAAACAATGAAGGATTCTTTCACAACACGCAACCCTGACTTGGATTGCATTACACGCAATCGCGACCTTCCTCGATAGCGTGTGTTGTACGCAATACCGTGTTTTAATAAACAATGTTATATTATTATAATATTGTCATGAACTAGCCGTTATGAATAGTATTAACTAAATTTTGAATTTTATAACATTATTATTCATCTTACACATTTCTAGAACATGGTATAAGAACAAAATAAATTTTTCGGGTAAAATAAGTATTTTTCAAAAAATGCAGTTTTACCGCCTTTTGATGGCGCACCCACATTAAATATAGTTTTTGACATGTTTATATGTTAAATTTGACAAAATAATATTCTTCTTTTGAATCAGGATGTAAAAATTTACATTAGATAAAGTTTTGATATTTTTCCGATAACTTTCATATTTTAATGAATAGTAAAAACACGCTATATTTTAATTAAAAACAACTTTTTTCATAGTAATATCTTATGTGGTTAAATTATAATATTGAATGGTTTTAAAGTATATATAGAATATATTTTTACCACTTAATATAATGTTGGTCATTGGACACAATTTTACAATTAAACCGAACATAAAAAAGTGTCAATCTTTTGATAGTTATTATCTCTTAAAAACACGCTTTTTGTTTTGACAGCGGGAATTAATTTTAAATTAATTTCTGCCACTTCTGTGTTTTGAATTTAGAAAAATGGATTCCATATTTGGAATCAGGATGTTCAAATTGTGTAAATAGGAAACATTTATTTTTAGACATTTTGAATAATTACTGCGGTAAATATTTTATTTACCATGGTTAAGGGTAAATCCGGTAAATAAGGGTTAAAAAAATAATATTATAATAATATTAAATTACCCTAAAACGTGTCTTAACCCTATTGGTTGATACATGGTCGACCATGGGCATCTTTGGGTCGATTTTGGGACCCCATTGATCCACTTGTAAGTGATAATGACACTTTATTTTAATTAAGTTAAAATGAATACAAAAATGACACAAGCATATATCTTTTAGCAAAACAATTGTTACATAGGGTTATATATGTTGGATTTTAGATTATAAATATTCATTAGAAAGATAAAAATATTTTCTACATGATGGTATTTTATTTGTAATTTTTAGACATCAAATAATTTAATTTATTTATGACACAAATATGATGCAGTAATTATATTATTAATGAAATATTGACATAATTGATAATATAAATACCCAAATAAATGTAATTTAAGACTTTTTATTAATTACACTAATTTTCTAGGTTACTATGATATATTAGTGTTGCTTTAATCAACTTGGTTCAAACATATAATTCTGTTATGACTTTCACAAAAATCATATATCAAATAGTGTCAAAATTGACACAAAATAGTCTTTAAATCAAATATTATATTATTAATTGTTATTTTATTCCTAAAAATCTAAGGTTCGGCCAAATGACTTAGATAAGGATATATATATTAATAATAAACAATTTGGGGTTCTTTTGGCATGTCATAGTAAGTGTATTAACCATATAGTGAAAGAAAACAAAAAGACACGGTAAAAGTTAAATTATTTAACTTGGAGTTAAATCTAATTGATAAGGTTAAAATAATACCCTAAACTTGTCTAAATCTTATTGGTTGATAGTATTTCGACCCATACCCACTTTAGCTTCGAAATAAGACCCTTTGGAACCATTATAAACCGATTTTGACTTTAATATAAAATAATATTTTGAGATATTCCTAAGGTGCCCCTCTCCTCCCCTATAAAAGGACACATCCTCCCCCTCCTCCTCACACCAATTTGAGCACTCAAGCTCGGCCAAACCCTGAAAATTTCTCCTCTCCACTTCCCTAGAAACATCCTAGAGGTTCTGGTCTTCCTCAAAGACCAATTTTAGTGCCCTAATAGGAGGTCTCAAAGAGGCACTTCAAAGAAGAGGTAATTACCGTTACCAATTCTTTCATCTTTATTTCTTCTTCCACTTCTTCTTCTTAGGTTGTTTCATTATGAAGTAATAACATCAGTATCACTCATATACTGATATGTTATTATAAGTATGAAACAACCCTATTTCACCATCTATCCATCCTACGGAAAAAGAAATCACCGCGCGTGCGTACGTACGAAATACCGTCTCCACGCCGTGGTGTAATCTATTTTCCACCACCACCTTACATGGATGGGTATAATGGTGTAAAGAATAACTATACATAGTTATTACAACATCATATTGATTCTGATATATTGTATAATCCACTCCAATTCAATTCAATATTTATATAAATGATATCATCGCTCGTGCGTACGTACGGAATACCGTCTCCACGACGCGATGAGATTCATTCTCCATGTTAACCATTTAAGAATGATTATAATGTATATATAAGAAATAATAATGAAATATATGACATTATAAAGCTACTGGATTTATGTATATATATACATATGTATGTCATCTACTTACTTCCATTTCAAGACAATAAGGAAAGGAAAACAGCGTTCATGCGTACGTACGGACTACCGTCTCCATGAACGGTGTTTTTCATTTTATTTATCTACCTATTATATATATATATACTGAATATATATGATATATAAATCATATTTTATATTCTGTAAGTAAGTAAATCATGATATAAGTAATAATGATGTCAAGAACAACAAGTCAAAACACCTACGATAAATGAAACGATTTTACCCAAAACGCTTCTTTAACATGGAATTTACAAAAGAACGGGTAATATAATGTCATAAGTGAACCATATATGATATCATAACAATCAATATGATTCTGTAATAAGTCAATGACATTATTTAAATCATTATACAGGAGGTTCGGACACATAAGAAGCAAATCGGACCTAAGGTAAGGGAAATATAAAAATCTCACTTTTATCCGAGATTGTTTTTACTTTGGTAATTACTGGGGTGTATTTTATCATCCACATCCATGTTCCATCAATATTTAATATTATTTCCATCCTTATACAATATTTTATATCCAATTTTACCCTTCGGTGAGTTTTTTTGTAAATGATATTAAAGGAATCTTTTGTCATTTTCGTACGAGGTACTTTTTGTCTTTTCCGACAAAAGTACGAGAAGAATGTTTTTTTTTAACTTATACGGAACGAACGGATTTTTACGGTTTTATAAAGCATTATTTTCATGAACATTTCTCCAAAATATTTCATGACTATTTTCAATAAAATCTCTTTCTTTTAAAATTGCATGATGTTTTGTGAAAAGAAATTGATTTTGAAGAAGAAAGGATATTTTCCTCAAGAATTCAATTCAAGTGTTTTATCAAAATTATTTTCCATCTAAGATAATAAAGGGTTCTATTTCTATCCATATTTTTACATTGATTTGACTATGTTGTGATGGAATTGTGTTTATGAATTCCTTTATCTTATATGAATGGTTTTATGATGTCATGTTGTTTAAGAATCCCATTTTTGTTACATGTGTTATGAAATGATGTATGATTTATGATTTTGTGGCACACATAAGAAAGGATTCATTATAAGATGGGTGGGACCTATATCTCCCTCCAATGCATTGGGTAATGATTTTATATCTCATGAGATAGACATGGCTGGAACGGAAGGTTATTTTGGTTCAGTGATACATGACTGAAACGAGGAGTGAACTCGGTTCAGAAAGGGACTTTGTCCACTAAGATAGTCTTGGCAATGAGTCATGACTAACAAGAAATGATTTTCTATGATTATGTGTGCATGCCACAAAGTTTCAAGTTTCATGTTATGATTATGGGGATCTCATTTTCACTTCTATGATTTATCCCATGTTATGATATTATGAGCTCTTTTGCAGGATAAGATTTCCAAAAAGCTATGTTCTTATGTATATGATGTGATTGATATTTCTTTTGTTTACCCTTACTGAGCATTTGAGCTCACCCTTTTATGTTTTCTTTTCCCCAGGATATAAAGAAAGGTTTATAGGTAAAAAAAAGGGAAGATCTTTATGGGAGATATTGAAGATCTTTCACCACGATTAGAAGATTACATTCCGAGTTTCCAAAGACACTAAACTATTACGATCCTTGTGTGTGTGTTTTTGTTATGTACTAAGTATTCCGAAAAAGTAATGTAATGTCCATGTACATCAAGATACGGGTCTCTACAACTACCATCATGACTTAATTCCTAACCACATGAAGATTTTTTTGGTCTATACCCTAGGTAGTACCTTCAGGGAGAGCATTTTCAAGGGGTAGGACTTTATTCCATATGACCTTCTAACCATGAGGAGAGTTTCTACAATAATCATCAAAATATTTTTTCTCGTGATTGATCATTTCTTGACCAAGAATGATACCTTTATGGTAAATTTTATAGGGAGGACCTCCAAAGTTGATGGAATAAATTTTTTGAAGAGGACATTTGTAATTGAAACTATTATTTCTCTAATTTGATAACAAATCAATAGGGTCTTGAGATTCAATTGATAGATGTTTGAGGAGATAAATAATTATATAATTTCATAGAGAAGGATGATTGACATTTTCTTAATTTCCAAATCTCCTTTTATGTGACTTATTTCTGGGTTCTCTCCTTCAGGCTACTTGACTCACATTCTATGGACATTGATGTTAATATAGATGATATTTTTTAAGTAACTCTTATTCTACTATCAAAATTTTCCAACAAGTGTATGATATTATGAAATGGGTATATTCCTACCCTATAATGACCATTAGAACTGATTGAAGACCCCCAGTTAGAATAGGGATATGTGTCTAATATGGTTTTCCATTTTTTTAAGGATCTTCCTAATGACCCTCTACATTGGGATTAGGGATATGTGCCTTCTCTTGAGTGACTTTCATATTATTCTCATGAGTCACCCCACTTGAAGAGGGATCATAGAATTCCTGACTCCTAGAAACATTTATTGATATCATTATATCATGGATGGTTTTCAAAATGTGGGTAGATATTTTTTCCTTCCCTTCCATCATTTTTAAATATTATAGATGACTATTATAGTTAAAACGGGAATATAAGACCCTTACAGAGTTGGGGCAGGGATATGTTCATGTTTTATCCTCGATTTCCTTCCATAAGATACTAGAATTGTTTATATGTGTTGGAAGAGATATGTGTATTCCCCCTAGTTTCATCCTTGATTTTTTGTTTTGTTTCTCTGGTTACTACATGACCATAATGGTAGGATGGATATATATGATCATAAATATACATCTGCTCATTTGTTGCTACAATTTTTTTGGCAAGATTAATTTGCAAGAATATGGATGTTAGAATGTCCCTAATTATTTTACCTCCTCCCCGGTGGGTGTTCTTGGATTCTTGATTCTAAGTGACCTAAGTTGGAGTCTGTAGGGAAACATACAAATCATTCTAAGGACTTAATTCTATGTGGTGTTGGTGGAGGTGATAAATAATAGAAGCATAATTTTAGAATGGATCCAATATTATTGATATGATTTCATTTTTTACCTCTGGGTTTTCCAACCTAAGATAAGGGAGGAGGATATTTTTGTATTCCAAATACATTATCCTAGAACGATTTGAGATGGCGATGGGTTCCATTTGCTTCTTTTCAACCATTTTTCACTGAGTGAACATTTAGCGAGGTTTCATTTCGTAGAGGGGTCAACATGTAGCCTCCAATGTTGGGATAATACCATTAAGGTGGTACTCCCAAATCAGTATTTTTGAAAATCGTCATTGAAGAGGTTGGGTTGGAGATGGTGTCATATGGTTGGATGAGGACTTGGTTTTCATAGGAGACTATGTCTATGTGCTTTTCAGTTGGTAGGGAACCAATTATATTGAGTGGAGTTCTGTTAAAATTTCCATGAGGGAATATATAACAAACATAAACAAGATAACTCATCAAATAAAAATTGAAATAAATGAATGTATGAATAATTAATTGTTTCAATGTATCGATTTTTTTCCATCTTTCATTTTTCCAAAGTATAAAAGGGTCTTAGAATGTGGGTAACACATGCATTAATGGATTAATGAAAGGATTCACATCATTTTCACCATTTTTGTTTTCGAAAAAAATTTAGGGCCCAGTGAATGGTTTTAGGGGGTTTGAGTATGGTTTCACAATCATTCATGTCGGGTTCACCATTATTGTTTCTCACCCACTCATGGAGGGTTGGTCTCCAACAAGGATTTTTCATTGAATCAGAAATTCCCAATGGATCTTTCATCCATGATGGATCATGGGAATTCTTTCCAAATGTAGGAGGTTATTGGGAAACATAACCAATGATTCTTAAGAACTCACATTGGTCAATAGAATGGAAGATCGGGATCATCACACCCTTTTGGGGAGAGTTATTGCCTACTCTGGGACCCTCTTATATATTTAATACATTCATAAATCTATTTTAAAATACAAGAATGGAACTATTAAAACTTATATATAAACCCAAAATTATAGGCATTCATTTTTGGAAAACCATTTGTATATATCTACAGTTCGAAATTGATTGATATTTTTTAGTGTTTTTTGATGTTGGTTTTAATCAATATAGTTAGGTGTATTGGAATTTATCTTCATCTAAGGAGATCGAAGTTTCATTGATACAGGGATCAGACCCATCAAAGGGGTTTCCTATATATCCTTCTGAGTGGAATCAAATCCCACATATTTCAGTTCCACTTATTGGGAAACATCATCCCATTTAGGTTCATCTGAAAAGGACCAAACCATGAAGTTTAAAGTCATGTGATAAATATTTATATGTGGAACATTCCTATAAAAATGATGGTGAAGAACTTATGTTGAAATAACACTAATGTGGTTTTTCTAGTAGGAGGATATGGCCCTGTGATGGTAGACCTCATTGATAATAAGGATTGGTGAGGATGGGATGAAAGTGACCTGGATTAGATATGGCCTCCCAAGTGGGGATATGATCTTATTAGGAATGTAACCTAATAAGGATGGTGATGAAAAATTCGAAAAATCAATATAACCATTTGATTTAGATTTTAACCTAATAGAAATATTTTCTAGAGAAGATTAGGGTAGATTGGGGTGTTGGGTTTGAACCTAAGAGAGGCTTCATATGTATCCCATTTTAATGGAAATCAAAGACTGTGTAGTTTTTAAGGCAGGAACTTATAACTATAGAGGAGGGACAACTAGTTTCTCCATCTAGAATATATCCCTTTTAAGGTATTATCTGACTAGCAATATGGACCATTGAGAGGATGATAAAATGGTTATGGGGCTTACACCTAGTAGGAGTCCCAATTCTGCTTCATTTGGAATGTGGTCCTCTAAAGTTTAGTTTCATTTGATATAGGGCCTTTTGAGAATTTAGTAACATGGTTATAGGGATTATATGTAGTAGGAGGGACAACAGGTATCTTCATTAGGAATATGGCCCTATGAAGGTTTGTCTTACAGGGAATATGGACCTTTGAGAGGATTGTATCACGGTTATGGGGCTTACACATAGTAGGAGGCACAACTTATAGCTTCATAAAAAATATGTACCATTGAAGTTTTGTCTCAAAGGGGATTTGAACTTTTAAGAAGATAGTAATGTGTTTATGGGGCTTACTCCTATTTGGAGGCCCAACAGGTTTATTCATTAGAGAATGTGTCCATTTTATTGTTTGTATCACAGAGAATATCACCATTTTAGAAGATAGTAACATGTTTATAGAGATTATACCTAATAGGAGGACCAAATTATGAATATAGTATAATGTTTATGACAATATTTCCACTAACCTTTAATCCCATGTGAGTCATGCTCGGTGTGAGAAAAAAGAGGAAGTGGAAGATCTAGAAATTCACACAATATACTTTATCCTCTAATGGATGAAGGTGAGGGTATGTAATGTGGGGTAATGTCATGAAAGAAATAATAGGGGATTAATTAAGGAGGTATGACCTTAATTTTCCCTTTAGATATGTGTAATGGAAAATTAAGATACAAAATTGTCCCTCTTCAGATGAAAAATCAAGTGATCCTTCCCACCATCCAAAGGGGGAAGGTCCCTAGAACTACCACCAAGGTTGATTTCCTTATTACCAAGAGAATAAAAAATTAATCATATTGAGGGTCATGTCTAATTGGGGGGTTAAATCTGATAATTCTCTTACTGATGGAATACACAACCGAATGAGGGCCACACTTGTGTGCATTATACCTTGATTGTGTAAATATGGATGTCCTAATAGATGTTTTGACTTGTTATCCCTCTAATAGGAGTCTCAGATAGAGGTGTACCCTATAATTGGTGAAATAATAAAGATCATAGAGGTTGTATCATCTAGGTGAGTCTTAGGGGAGCTAAAGAGATTTTCCCCTATGACACCTGGATAAATTGTTCTTGACTTCACCCAAGTGATACCTGGGTGAGTATGACTTTACATTCCCTATGTGATACCTGTGTGAATTGGCCTTTACTTCATCCTGGTGATACCTGGGCGAGCTGGACTTGACATCACCTAGGTGATACTTAGTGAGATGGCCTCAAATTCACCTAGGTGATTCCTGGAATATCTAGCCTTGACATAACCCAAGTGATTCCTAGGTGAGCTGGACTTGACTTCACCCAGGTGATACTTGCGTGACCTAGCCTTGACATCACCTAGGTGGTGCCTGGGTGAGCTTATTTTTGCTTTTATCATGTGTTACCTGGATTAGTTGGTGGTACCTCACCCAAGTAGGACTTGCGTGAGCAAGATATTCCACTTGGGTGATAAAAATTTCAAGAAACAATTCTTGGGTGAGACCTTTCTCCAAACCATAATGGATTCTTTATATGTATTTGGATGAACCTCACGCAACTCCCACATTTAGGAAAAAAAATTCACCCAAGAAATTGTGGACTATGGGGAAAGGGATCCTTTCATAGGTATGGTGTTTTTCTACTTTATATAAACTCTATTCCTTGGTTTCATATTAATTCTCTCTTTTTCATAGCTTAAACAGCTACTTGGAGGGTTTTGAGTACTTGGGTGAAGGACTAGGGTGAGTGGAGCTTCGAACAATCTTTTCATCTTCTTATCATTCAAAATGGGGATTCCAAGGTTCCTATTTCATGGAAATATGGTACCCCGGGTGATGTATGTTGTTCATGCAAGTCTATCATGCAACTAGATCATGCTAGTATTCCATATAGGTGAGAGTTGAGCAGTTGTTCCATACTAGTTGGACTTATGCGTGTCTGGATGTCTGTGTATATGGTTTTTGCTAACCAGACTTGTGTGAAATTCTCTACCACATATGTGTATATAGTTTCTATACTTGTTAAACTCATGTTTTCCTCATTCAGGTATAATTTTTACAATTTTAGCCTTTAAAGAATTTTCCGTACTTGTATACATGAGGTACTTTCCATTTAGGCTTCTTATCCTTTCACAAAAAAAGGGAGTGTCAGTAGTGGTCAAAGGGGTCATTATTAAAATATATAAAAAATCATAATCATGAAATATTTTTAATTTTTATACATATATTACACTTTTAAAACCAACCATGAAATATGGTTATGAAAAATTAACTATTTTACAACTATGGAGATGGTAGGTTGTTTGTACACATGAGTAACATTTCCAATTTTCAATGATCATGATAGGATGAATTTAAGTAATATTTTATCATTCTAGAGTGATTATTATATCATAAATGTCATACTATTTATTTAAATACACACATATGTTTTCCAATTGATGTGGTAATTGAAAATGAATCCCATCACTTCGTGAGGAGGTGGTTCTCTATATGCATGAATGGCGTTAACATTTTTCAATGGATGGTTATGTAAGAAAGTATATGATATATTAATTTCCCAAAATGATAAATATTTCATGGATATTATATGTATATATATACACATTAAATCCATCATCAAATAGTTTTTTGAAATGCGATGATGGAAAATTAATTACATTGGTTTGTGAGGCAGTAGTTCGATGTACACACGAACGATTGTTTTGTGTCCCATTTTATTGAAGAGGAGACAAAAAAAGGTTATTCCATCAATATAATAAACTATAATTATATTTTCGATACTTATTTTATTATATAATCATTATTAAATGTTAATTTCAGTATGTGTAAGAAGAAACAAAACAAAAATGCTCAGTTAGGAATGATACCTATTCCTTAGACTACCTCTTTAGGATTATTCCTAAAGCCTTTCTTGATTAGATTTATGATAAAAAAGGCCTCTAGGATGTGGATAACTAATTAATTAAGTTATTTGGTAAGGTAATGGATCTTCCTCAATGATTTTTATGTGTATAAAGGAGAGGAGAATAGGTTCCCTTTTATAAGTGAGAGGCAGTGGAATTTTTGTAAATACCCAAAACTATTCAATAATGGGAAGCCACACTCAAGAAACATTCACCTGTAATTGATAAATAATGTATTTTATGGGTGATATGTTTGTTAAAAAACTCTAACATTCAAAAAAACTATTTTTAAAATTTTTATTTCATTTACCTTTAAGGTTACTCACTTTTACCATTTTTGTTTTTTCACCACGATAAATAGTTTTTTACTATTTTTAATATTCATTAGAACCAAAAATTAAATTTAAATTATTAAATAAAATTAAATATTTTTGTTCAAAACATTTAATCCATTTTATCAAATTCCAAAAACAAAATTGGAAGAATACAATTTTAAATTAAACCAACAAAATGTGTCGAAAAACGGTTTTTCAAGAAATGCATTTTTCAAGAAATATATAAACATATATTCAATCTATGACTTGAAATAATCATTATATGAATTAAAATTCATATAAATATAAATATAATATATGAATTTAAATTAAATATTTCTTTCTTATGGTTTATTTAAATTAATTAAAATAGATAAAATTTATGCACTTAAAAATAGTTTCTAGAAAACCATGTTTTTAAGAATAAAAATAAACTTATACCAAAATCGATAAAATTGATTATTAAGTAGAAATTAATTATATTATTATACATAAAATGTTCAATATTTTATTCTAATACAAAATCCATAATATAATGTAACTTTTAAATTACTTTATTTAATGAATGAAATAACAATAGTTGAAAAATCGGTAATTTTCACTATTAACTACAAAATTAATCATTTTAGAAAAATATAAAAATTTAACCACATGTAATTTCTGATATAATGATTTCAAAAATTATTTTAATTTTTCAAAATAAAATTTCTAAAATTTCAAAAAAAATAATTTTAATTTTTTCTCTCAAAAAGAAATAAAAAATGTTTTTAAACGAAACTTATTTTTTTGAAAAATGTATTCATTAAAAATTCAGTAATTATTTACTCAGAATTTTCCAATAAATTTATATCAATTAGAAAATTTAAATATATTTTATAAATTATTTAATATTATTCATATTTTTCAATATAAATACTAGTTATATGAGTCATATTTAAATAGTATTATTTTATAGTTTATTTAGGCTTGGTGTTACGTATCATATACACTATAAAGCATATTTTTATTCTTATATTAAAATATTAAGGTGTAAAATTATTCCCCCATTTAATAAATTAATTTATTCATATTTTATCATGATCTCATTAATAAAGAGTTTTCAATCTAAAAATACCTTTTTTGATGTCTCAAAACATACAAAGTGTTAATAAAATTTCATCGTGATATGAGAGAAAAGGAAGTATGAAGGTCATCTAGAATAACATGTAACTTGGTTTCCAAATAGGTAAAATTAGTGGGAAGTAAAAATATAGACATTTAAGAAATTAATAATTCTTAAATAATGATGTACATTAGCAGAGATCATTGATCGCAACAAATTAAATGATCATGATAAATTTAGCAACCACAAAACTATAAATCTACGATGAAAAGATTGTCAATTCATCTGAAAGGATTATAATAGGATAATTTGTTTCAATATAATTTTCCTCGATTTGAGGTATTCCTTTACTATCTAGACTAAGAATATAATTATATATACTTATTTGATATATTTTTATTTTGTAATCACAATTTCATCATTCAATTATGCTTCAATCAATTTCCACTTCATCCCTTACTCCAATAAATGAATATCCATTTACAATTTTATGCCTAAAGAACTAAATTTATATTTTAATGAATCATAATAACTATAAAATAATATTAATATATTGATATTATCTTTAAATATTAATAAAAACTATATTTTTTACCACAAGATAAAATAATAAAGAAAAATATATAAACCATCGTATGAATAAAAAATAAATTTAACAATAAAAATTCCACCAAAGATTCAACATAGATTATTCAACAAAAAAATAATCGTACATCCCAAATTACCTTGAAATTCAAAAATTTGACTTTTTTTTCAAATAATATTACATGTTAAATCACAAGTTATACTCATGGATTACATGTACCTCATTCTAAAGAATCATTTCCCAAAATATCACCAATCACCTCAAAATCCTAATAATCCAAAAATATTTGAACTTATAATTTTTTTCCAAAAATTAACTTAATATATATTTTTAAAATCATTTAATTAATAATCAATTTCATACTAAATAGGACATCACATAGGCTGGTGGTAAGTGTTGAACCTTTTCGTACTTTGGTTGTGTCTTTAAGCCCCACATCATTTCCAAATATAATGATTTATCATCTGATATGTCGGTTCTCCTTTTTCTAAAAATATACTAATATTTTTATTATAATATTCCAAAAAAATATGATGAAGATTCTCAAAAAAAATTAATCATCAAATCAATTTTCAACCGCTAAGGTTTTCTATATAGCTCATTGTTTTCAAAAAATAAAATAATCTTAATTTAATATTATTAACTTAACTTCAAGGATTGGATAAAACCTAAAGGATAAAGTAATGTTAAATTTATGTCCACAAAATATAAAAAAATTATTCCTTAAATAATTTTTTTTGACTAAAACCCATACTAAAACCAATGGTTATATAACTATAAATGTCTCCGAAAATACTATTAATCATCTTAGACTTCCATAACTTAAAACCTGAAAAGGGGTTTTTATGCCTTTAATCTTCTGATCAACCCAAGACTTATCAACCCATAACACTTTATAATTAAGCTAGTTTATCCATAATTAACATCTATTCGGGTCCACAATGATGGTTTTTAAAGATTCTCTAAATTTCTAAAGCACATCCCACAAGTGTGTCAATTATGTGTGTAGTAAGTCCCATTATCTTACAGTAGGTGATGATTTATTGGAGGCCCAATACACCCTTTTTAGTGTTATTACCCATAAGTAAAATAATGAAATATCTACATAAACTTGTATTATCTTGAAAAGTATGTATGTTCTTCGAAACCACTCACTCTATCCTTCAATAAAATTATAGGATATTTTACAACACATTGAACTATCCAAAGGGATCTCATTAAATTATTATAGTCCAAATCAATAAAAATAGTTATACCTTTCTATGATAACAAATATAAGCACCCAATACATTAACATGAATTATTACATGATTTTTAAACAAAAATATCCAATAATTAAACCCAAAGATCGTGAATCCAAGTATCTTTGGATTACTATGTACATTAAACATAAAACAAACTAAAAAATAACATCTTTATTTTTATTCTACGTAGTTATTCCCTAAATATATTTTATCTTATAAACTTTTATAGGATAACATAGGTAATACATAAAATATAGGGGTGATCTAAAATTCTTATTAAGGGAATAAACATGATAAGGAAACAAAAAATGTGATTCTAAAGTGTAACAAGACATCACAAAATAGAAGCCTCATAAGTAATCACATGGGGGAATAATATAAATAACATGGTATCATAAGATTATGTAAACATACTAAATATGGAATAAATACAAAACATAAAAGATACCTGATTCAAGGATAACTTCCTAAAAAATATCACATGGTGGAGAAAGCCCCATAATGGATTAGGATTAATCCTTAATCTTATATATAATATCTCATGAGACTAAATATTTACCTAATGAATTGAAGAACTATCTGGGTGAACCCATCATAATCTTTTCCTGATTTATGTGTCCTAAAAAAATCAATCAATCATAATTCATAAACAAAATAATTTCCCATGGAAAGAAAATGTGTTGCATAATCTTTCCTTATATCATAATCCAAAGATGATTCATAATGAGGAAATTTGAGAAATAAACACAAGGAATGAATTATCCCATATAAAGAAGTCAGAATAAGATAAGTTTAAATCTATGAGACATATATACATAATTTATAAGAATTTTGTAAATTTAAGTTGAGATAAAATGTGAGTTAGAGAGAGAAGAGTCAAAACCTAAAGAAAATAGTGGTTAAGTGAGATCCCTTACAAAGATTATATCATTGAAGTTAGAATTAATCAATGCTTTTATTTTTTGAGTAAAATGTAATCCCACATAAAAAAGTGGAAAAAATAAAATTTCATTACACACATAATCAAAATAGATCAAAGATAGTGAAGAATTAATTTAACCCAATGAAAATAAATTGAGTTATAAAATTCCTTTCCAATTGGTAAATTTCAAGTAAAATACCCTTGAATGAAATAATTCAAATTGAAACATAAAAAACCATGAATTATTAATTATTCATGGTATTACATATAAAATTGTAAGTATATACACCATATAAAAGAAATTGTTACATAATAATAAAATATTCTTCAATTAAAGGAAATTGAAACTATAGGGACCCAGAATTTTCCATGTAATTTTTTTAGTCATATGAAAATATTACGAGTTTGTGAAAATTGAAGGTGCATGATTTCGAGGCCTAGTGTGCCCATAGTTAATTTCTGAACATTTTTAGGTATCTTTAGTAAATGCCCGGGCGATGTTTTGTAACTTTTAAACCAGTGCACAGAATTAAAATCTGAGGACACAGTTAAACTCATAGCATCGATACTCACTTAAGAGAGGTTTAACCTCGACTAGAGTGGTTCTAGAGAAGAACTTGATTTTTTTATTTTATGTAGATGATTAAATAAAATAAATATAATTTATTTTAAACACATATCCTTCCACCTCTCATTTGAATCTTGGTGGTTGGGGAAACCTGAGCGCCTCGTTTAATGTGAGTTAACTCTTAGAATTCCCCCAATTTATGTGCCAACATTAATCAGAATAATGTTCCAACATTAATTAAATTAATGTGAAAAAATTAGTTTAATTAATAAACGTAACTCAATTAAAATTGGCTCCTCACCTCTCGTGGGGGAGATCGTTGGCAAAATCATTTGCTGGAGAACTCTTGAACGAAGATCAACCAAAGAAGAAAGAACCTCCGATGAGGATGATGCATGGGCTTGGATCGGGAGCGTGTTGCAGGAGTGACGAATGACGAAGTCATCATATTCTTCCTAACGTCATATCCAATTAATGAGGTAGGGAAATTGTTCATGTATTTCTTCAGGAAAAATCATTGTTTTCAATCTATGAACTGCCTGTTATCGATTTAAAGGAGAGGGTATGGGCCAAACGAACACGGCCCGATCCCCCCGCTACTTAATTGTTTAACATGTTATTCGTGAGTGGATCTTCGGGATGAGAGTAACCCTACCACTTCATCGGCGATCGACGCTGGTAGGGTACAAGGTGGCGGCTGACACATCGATCGACCGTGTTGGTGAGAGCAGTGAAACCTTGTCGTCGTAGGTAGCCACGACCAATCGGCCGTAGAGGAGGAGGATGGTGGTCGACACATCGGCCGACCATGTGGTAGCTGAGGCGGCACGCATCCACACCACCAGATATGGAGGGCACAACTGCTGACTTGCGACAGCACACCCGAAGGGCGGCCAGCACCTGTCCGGCAGTAGAGGAAGCAGCGGCGCATGCCGGCACCATTGGAGGGGAGGGACGGTCATCTGGCAGGCCGCGTCACCCTAAGTTGGCCTCGCCCAGCAGGTCGGGCCGGACCATGGCCCAGAAGGATGGGCCCTCCATGACCCAGGCCATCCCGGCCAGACTAAGCCAGGTCGGGTCGACCTGAACAGGGTTGGGCCGGGCTGGGTCGGTCCAACCGGGTCGGACTGGACCTGGGCCCATCTGGACCTAGATACGCCTTTTGGCCTTATCTTCAGATTCGGATGTTCGTTTGATGAACCATATATGGCACCGAAATCCATGGATCGAGATATTCCTTTTGGTATAATCCACTTGAGTTTTTAATAAAGTTGGAGTACGGCTGGGTTGGATCGAACCTGAATCCAACCAGGCCCTCAGAGTGGAAACACTAATAACTTACAGACCGAGCATCCAATTGATGCTCTGTCTGTCGAGTTTGGTTTCTTATGAGATAAAATAACTCTTGGGTACTTATTCTAGGGACTTAGTTCAATTTTAAGTATCGACTGATGGTTGGAGGAGTGGAATCTCCCAGAATCAATCATGCTTAGTGTGGGAACCTTTTGGATAGCTATACTTGAGGAGTCTTCAGATCGTATGTGGGTCATCTTCAGATCCTGTGTGGGTCAGCGCAAACCAATTTGGTGTGGGTCATCTCTAGATCCTATGTGGGTCATCTACAGATCTTGTGTGGGTCATCTTCAGATCCTATGTGGGTTATCCTTGATCTTATATGGTTCAATAGCAGAGCTTCTTGACGAAGTAAGATGATCTAGAAATATAGCTAATCATCAATACTTTTGTACTTAAGTTATACTTGGTGTGAGATGAGTCTTTACCTTTGTGGTACACTTTTGTGTGGTGATACCTTTGTGGTATTCTTCTGTGTGGCATTACCTTTGTGGTACTTAACTTCGTGGAGAAACCTTTATGGTGTTATTTTTTGTGGAATTAACTTTGGGGTACTTACCATCATGGTGATACCTTTGTGGTATTCTAATGTGTGGTGTTACCTTTGTGGTACTCACCATTGTGTTGTTACCTTCGTGGTATACTTTCCTTCATGGAACAGTTGAGCTTTTGTCTAAGGTTTGGGCTATGTGTTTCCTCATGAATGAGAAGGGTACACTTGATAACTTTGGTATATGTATGGGCATATACTTATATAGGGTGGACTATTGTTTCACGTTTTCTAATTCCAGTTTTTCTTTTTTGTTTATCCTTTGTTGATTCTGAGAGACATTAGGGGGTATCGGGATCCCTACTTAGTATAGTTATAATCACCCCTACACGGTCTTTGCATGCACCTTGTTGTGTCTTGTGCAGACAATGGACAACGCTAATCAAGGTTGAGGGTACCAGGACTAGAGGCTGATCGTAGGTGGACCTTAGATAAGGGGTACCGTAGAGATGATTGTTCGAGAGTTGTACCTACCCTTCAGGTAGGAACCTTGGTCGGTGATCACAGGATTTGTTTTCAGTTTTACTTGTACTTTCCATTTGGTCTTGTATTCTGGCCCCTTTACATATATTACACACACTTTTTCTTATATAGTTTACTTTGTGCTTGTATCTTGTTGGGTACTTGGTTGTGAGAGTTTCTAGGTTAAAAATTAAATTCCTTCCTATTTTTAGGGATATTCCATTCCAGTGCTATTCGCCAGACCCTAGCCAATGGAAGGCGGGCTTCGGGTATTCACAGCACATGCCCTGGGGGATGGGTCACGAAAAAATAGTATCAATGGAGTATGTTATACCGGAGAACTTGGACTCTGATCTTTTGATTCGTCAATGGTGTTATGTGTGATGAGTGCGGTTTTCAGTTTGGGGATTCTAGGGTTAGTGCGATGGCTGATGTATCCATACACCAGGACTCTGACTTCTGATTCCCGAATCAGTGCACTAAAACACTAATTTCTTGTGTGTTTTTGAAAAGTTTTATTTGTGATCTCTTTGATTCATCTCACCAGGTATAACTTATAGACTATGGAGCACCTGTTTCATTTCGGGATTCCTCCATTCAGACAACCAATGAGGGTTCCAGGTAGAGTATGTGATGACAACCCACCGAGAGACGAGGCTTCAGTGTAGGGTCCCCTTATGACAGTTGTATCATCGGGTGGTGTACAAGTAGCACCACTACCCATTAAGAAGCTGATGCCACCAGACCAAACAGCAGTGGGTGCATGCTGATTGAACATGTTTCATGAGTTCCAATGCCAGAGGCCACCGAGGTTCTGAAGCGAGATGGATCCACTGGCAGCTGAGAACTGGATGGAGGCCATGGTTAGAGTTTTTCGACTGGTAGGGACACCAGCTGATCTCATGGTGATCCATGCCGCCAGCCTTCTTTAGGAAGCAGCAGACAGATAGTGGAGCTTGTTTCTCCAGGTTCATGACGAGGTGACTCTCATATAGGTGGACTTCGAGTGCCTTTTTTGGGCATAGTTCATCCCAGCGAATTTACGCTCAGTGCGTATACATGAGCTTCTTGACCTGCAGTAGTGTAGTATGACCACAGCTTAGTATTTAGCGAGGTTCATCGACCTCTTGTTCTACTACAATGACATGGTGTGATACCCTTTCTTCAAGACCTATACCCTCGATCAGGGGCATAGATTGGAGATTAGATCATTGATGATTTCTCTCATCAGCCCAACACAAGAGAGGGTGTTAGAGTGAGCACTCTTAGTGGAAACGTTACTTGCTAAGAAGTCACCAGCAGCGATACCCACCACCAGACATCACATATCATAGTCATCCGCAGTTGGCAGCAGACATATGATGCACATTTCCAAGAGGACCAGAGTTATAGGTGTACGATCGCAGGATATAGGGTCGATTGTGTGGGGTTCTCAAGATATATAAGGACAAGTGAGGAGCATAAATTGTTACTCGTGCAGTGGGCAGGGTCACTTGGCTCGCGACTGCCCGACCCACCATACAGATGACTATAAGATGGGCAAAGGACTACCTTGGTAGAGGTGAAGATTCGATTGAGGAGGTCCGCAGGTTGGACGCGGAGGTGGTAGGAGAGCTGGTCGTGTAGCAGGAGGTGGGCGGTGATTTGAGGTTCTACCGCCACCACCTCTAGGTGGTCCACCCCGACCACAGGTAGTAGGTATACATGGATGAGCTTAGTTGCATGTAGTAGAGGCCTATGACCATGGTGATCTGAAGATAATTCTAGGTATGATCTCTGTCTAATCCACCTTATCTGCAGTACTTATAAACATAGGTTCTAGTCACTCTTTTATTTCCAAGACCCTCGTTCAGAGCTCCGAGATTCCAGTGGAGTTTTCGGATCGATCCTTACAGCTAGATACTCCTAAGGGAGCAGATTCAATGATTACAAACTGTTGTTGGAAGTGTGAGCTTACTCTAGGAGGTAGGATCTTTGGCTGAGATCTTCTAGTAGTGGCGTCGAGCCCTTACGACGTCATCGTGGGTATGGATTGGTTATTTATAGTCCATGCTCAGATCTACTATCTTAGGCATAATGTGTGGTGTGTATACAAAGATGGAACAAGGTTTTCCTTCACCAGAGAGAAGGGAACCTTTGAAGCACATGATGGACTTACCCAGAGAAGGGTGCAATCGATCAAACATCAGTTGGCTAGACTTACCCTCAGAGCAGTCATGTTGAGAGTCTGAGCTATCCTGTAGTGGTGGACCAGTACACTGCTATTTTCCCTGATGATGCTTTAGGTTTACCACCTTGCAGAGATCTGGACTTTTATATCGACCTATACCCCATGACGACATTAATATCAACACCATCATATCAGATGGCTCTCGCATAGCTTCAAGTATAGCTGGAGGACTTGCATAGTAAGGGGTTTATTAGGCCCAATGTTTCTCCTTGGTGTACCCCTGTTTTGTTAGCCAAGAAGGTGGATGGGAGTTTGAGACTCTTTGTGGACTATCGGTGCCTAAACCAGGTGACCGTGAAGACAAAGTACCCACTACCATGGATTGACGATCTATTTGATCAACTGAAAGGAGCATGATTGTTTTCAAAGATAAACCTCAGATCAGGCTATCACCGATCAGGGTACGAGATGAGGATGTGCAGAAGATAGTCTTCAGATGTTGGTATGTCCATTATGAGTTCTCGATTATGCCATTCTATGTGACCAACGCCCTAGTAGTGTTCATGGGACTCATGAATAGGATCCTATAGCCATACCTCGATCTCTTTATGGTAGTCCTCATCGATGACATCCTAATATACACAACTACAATGGAGGAGAATTTCTATCATCTACAGATAGTTATAGACACACTTTAAGAGCATCATCTTTATAGTAAGCTCTTGAACTGCCAGTTATGGATCTGAGAGGTTTACTTACTGAGACATGACTTCTCAGAAGCTGGATTTGTGGTGGATCCAATTAAGATTGAGGCTATAATTTCTTGGGAGCCACACAGAAGTGTGATGGAGGTGTGGAGTTTTTTGGGTTAGGCCAGTTACTACTAGAGGTTTGTTCCTAACTTTTACAGAGTTTTGGCACCCTTATTAGCATTAATGAAGAATGGGAAACCCTTCAGGTTGTCTGAGAGATGCCAGCGGAGTTTCTAAGAGTTGAGGCAGAGACATACGAGTGACCTCATCTTAAGGTTACCAGAGGAGGTTTATGGGTACTTAGTCTACTACGATGCATTAGGGACTAGGCTTGGATGTTTCCTGATGCAAGAATGAGCAGTGATCGCATATGATTCTCGATAGTTGAGACAGTATGAGAAGAAATACGCTACCCATGACTTGGAGTTAGTAGTAGTGGTCTTCTCCTTGAAGATGCGGCAAAATTACGTTATGGGAAACCATTTTATAGTCTACTCTAATCACAAGAGTGTCAGGTATATCTTCTCTTAGAAAGACCTAAACCTGAGATAGTAGTGTTGGCTTGAGTTCCTATGGGACTATGACTTCATGATATTTTATACTCCTGGTAAGGGGAATGTAGTAGCAGATGCACTCAATAGGATATGTGGTGTATAGTTGCTGAGTGAGGCGATGGAGCATCTAGCTGCTTTACAGATATCCTACATGGATCGAGATGGAGCATCTTATATTCAGTCTCTAATAGTCACTCCCCCACTTCGTCATAATGTCAGGGAGGTTCATGTTGGGGATAATGACTGCAAGGCTTGACATGCTCAGATATCTATAGGATAGGAACCTGATGGAATTTTTGAAGGTGGGGAGCATTTCATCCTCTTTAGAAGACGTACTTTGGTACCAGTGGCGCTACAAGAAGAATTGTTGAGAGTGTTCTATATTCCACCTCTAGAGGTTCATCCAAAAGTGGAAAAGATATATCAGGACCTTCGTCGTCAGCACTGGTGGCCGGAAATGAAGAAAGCAGTGGTAGATTTTATCTCATGGTGCCTCACTTTCCAGCAAGTGAAGGCAGAGCATCAGGTTCAGGGTGGTTTGGTTCAGCCACTTGAGGTGCCAGAGTGGAAGTGGGATGGAATTTCCATATACTTCATGACCATACATCCACACATGTCCAAGGGCCATGATTCTATTTGGGTGATTATTGACTGACTCACCAAGTCATCCCACTTCCTGCCTATCAAAGAGTAGAGTTCAGTAGAGGGCTTAGGACACATCTACGTGCAAAATATTGTACAATCCCCTGCAGTTCCATCTCTGATTGTCTCCGATTATGATGAACGTTTTACTTCCAGACTATAGAAGGGGTTGTAGGAGGCATTCGGGTCACCCCTTCGGTTGATCACTGCCTTTCATCCTCATATGGATGGTCAGATGGATCAGACCATTCAGAACCTTGAGATCATGCTTCATGCTTGTGTCCAAGATTTTGGTCACAGTTGGGAGGATCACTTTCCCTTAGTGGAGTTTTCATACAATAACAGTTATCACTCCACTATCAATATGACACCATTTGAGGTGTTTTACGGTTAGCCTTGCAGATCACCTCTGTGCAAGATTCAACTAGGGGAGACAACACTCATGGGACCAAAGATGGTGTGCACTACCATAGAGAGGGTTCAGTTCATCAAGGAGAGGATGAAGACTACAAAAAGAAGGTAGAATTCTTATGTTGATTGGAGATGGAGACCTCTAATGTTCGAGGATGGTGACCATGTCTTTTTACAGGTCTCACCTCAATGAGGTTTGAGGATATTTGGTCAGGGCGGAAAGTTATCTCTGAGGTTCTTCAGAACCTTTCAGGTCCTCAGCAGAGTTGGAGAGGTGGAATACCGCATAGCTATTCCCTCTCAGTTTCACCGAGTGCACAACGTTTTCCATGTATCCCAACTGAGGAGATACGTACATGATCCTTCACACAACATTGACTTGGTAGAGTTGGAAATAGATGATGGGGAAACGTTTTCGGAGGATCTAGTAGAGATTGAGGATCGATAGGAGTGGGTCCTTTGTGGTCTATAGATACCTCTGATGCGTGTTCGTTGGCATCAGGGGAACCTCTAGGAGAGTACATGGGAGCGGGAAGCTCAGATTCATGCTTTGTACCCCCTCTTGTTTCCCTAGTTTGTGTTGTGACTTTTGGGGATGCAAATCCTTGATTTGGGGAGAATGTAAAGACCCGAATATTTCTATTTAATTTTTTTTATTATATGGATATATTACGAGTCCTAAAAAATTGACAGTGCATGATTCTAAGTCTAGGTGTGCTCATAGTGAATTTATAAAAAAAAATTAGGTACGTTCAGTAAACACGCGAGTGGAATTTTTTAACTTTTATACGAGTGCTCGGAATTAAAATCTGAGGACACCGTTGAACTCACAGTGACGATATTCTCTTAAGGGAGGTTTAACCTCAACCATAGTGTTCGGGAGAAGAAGTTGTTTTTTTCATTTTCCATGAAAGATTAAATAAAATAATTATAATTTATTTTAAACACATATCTTCCCACCTCTCATTTGAATCTTGTTGGTGGGGGCCACCTGAACTTTTCTTTTAATGTGAGTTAACTCTTAGAATTCTCCCAATTAATGTGCCAACATTAATTGAATTAATGTGCCAATATTAATTGAATTAGTTTACTAACATTAATTGAATTAATGTGAAAACATTAATTAAATTCATGTAACAACATTAATTGAATCAATAAACATAACTCAATTAATGTTTTCTTCTCACCTCTTGTGGGGGATATTGTTGGCAAAAGATTTTGCTGGAGAACTCTTGAAGGAAGATAATACAATGAAGAAAGAACCTCTGATGTGGAAAATTCTCAGGCTTGGATCAGGATCATGTTGCGAGAGTGACGAACAACAATGTCTACATCTTCTTCCTCGCGTTGTATCCAACAAACGAGGTAGGAAAATTATTCATATCATTCATCGTGATAAATTTTTGATTTCAGTCTATGAATCACCTTATATCGATTTAACATGGAGGGTATGGGCCAAATTAACACAGCCCAATCCCTCCGCTACTTCAAAGATTGGTGTATCCTTCAGGAGCAGACCATCGAGTTATGTAGAACCCTACCACATCACTGGCGACCAATGCTGACAGGGAACAAGGTGGAAGCCATCACACTAGTTGGACTTGATGGTGACGACAGTGAAACCATACCGCTAGAGGAGGCCACAACCCATCGACTACGGTGGAGGTGGATGGCGACTAGAACACTAGTGGGCCGCATGGTTTTCAGGACGGTACTCATCTGCGCAGTCAGAGATGGAGTCTGCAGCTGCTGAGCCAAGACGGTGCACCCGAAGATTGGCCGACACTCGACCGGTTGTGGAGGTAGTAAAGGATCATGTCGGCACTGCTAGAGGGTAGTTCCAATAATTGGTGCATCTGCATCGCGCCGAGTAGGCCATGCTGTGCGGGCCATGCCCAGTGGTCTACACCGAGTAGACCTCACCCAGCGGGCCGCGCTCAGTGGGCCATGCCTAGCGGACTACGCCTAGCAAGCTGCGCCACCCCCTTCGCGGGTCAGGATGGACTTTGGCCCAGAAGGCCAGGCCCATCATGGCCCAGCCCGTCCGGCTTGGAATGGGCTGTGATGGTCTGGGTATGTCCGACTGGGTCGGACCTAACCTGGGCCAATCTTGACATAGATACGCCTTTTTGGCCATATCTTGAAATTTGTGTGTCTGTTTGACGAACCGTCTTCAGCACCATAATATTTGGATCGAGAAATTCCTCTTGGTATATTCCAAATGTGTTTTGGATAAATTAAGAGTACGTCCAGGTTGGATTGAACCCGAATCCAACCGGGCCCTCAAAATGTAAATGCTAATAACTTACAGAATGGGCGTCTGATTGACGCGTCGTCTGTTGCATTGGGTTCCTTTTGACATGACAGGCCTTTGGGTTACTTATTCATGGGACATTGTGGCTGTTGAAGTATCAACCAATGGATTGAGGAGTGGAACCTCTAGGAATCATGCATTCTTAGTGTGAGAAACTTGTGGTTGGCTGTACTTGAGGAGTCTTCAGATCCTGTGTGGGTCATCTTCTGATCCAATCTGGGTCAGTGCTCAGTGATCTTGTGTGGATCATCACATACCGATCCAGTGTGATTCGTCTACAAATCCTATGTGGGTCATCTTTAGATCTTGTGTGGGTCATTCTCAGATCCTTTATGGGTCATCCTTGATCTTATGTAGGTCAACAGTAGAGCTTCTCGACGAAGTAAGATGATCTTGCTATACAGCTAATCATCTATACTTTCGAACTTAAGTTATACTTGGTGTGAGCTGAGTACTTACCTTTGTGGTACAATTTTGTGTGGTGATACCTTTGTGGTATTATTCTGTGTGGCGTTATCTTTGTGTTACTTACCTTCACGGAGATACCTTTGTGGTATTCTTTTATGTGGTGTTACCTTTGTGGTACTTACCATCGTGGTGATACCTTCGTGGTATTCTACTATGTGGTGTAACCTTTGTGGTACACACCTTTGTGAGATTAACTTCATGGTTTGAATTCCTTCATAGAATAGTTGAGGATCTGTTTTCAGTTTTACTTTTACTTTCCAGTTGGGCTTGTATTTCATCCCCTTTACTTACAGTAAACACTCTTTTTACTATATAGTTTACTTTGTGCTTTTATCTTTCTATGTGATTGGTTTTGAGAGTTTGTAGGTTAAAAAGGGAATGCCTTCTTAGTTTTGTGGATATTCCTTTCTAGTTCTAGTTTCCTACCCCTGGCCTATGGAAGGCGGGCTTGGGGTTGTCACGGCATGGGCCCCAGGGGACGGGTCGTGACAAAGACGAAGTCCCTTACAGTTTAAGAAGAATCTTAATAAAAAAATAACTTTATTTATAGAGAGATATTAATGAATAAGATAAAATAACATGAAAAAGAATAATAAATTATTTTAAATATTCAATTTTCATTATGAACACATTTTAATAGAAATTTTGGTGCATAAAATCACATGTGTCTCAAAGAAAGAAGTTTCAAGTCAAGAACACTTACCTCGAGTCTAGACATGTCATGTATGTCCTTTACCTCCTATATGATAAATTTATATCAATTATTTTTTTACCAAAATACTATTATATGTTTAATAACTAATATTTAAACAATTTAATTCATTTATTTTAATGAAATATTTAATTAATTAATTAGTTATGTCCATGTCGTGTGTTTTGGGGATGTTTATTTCATAATTTCAAAACAGCATCGGTGTATTGACCTTGATAAAAGGGAAAATTTTTAAATCATATATAGAATAATAATAAGGAAATAATTATAATTTATATATATATATATATTATATTTTTAAAACCATCCATGAAATATAATTATGAAAAATGAACTGTGTTACAATCATGGAGACAGTTGGTCATACATGCACATGAGTAACATTTCCATTTTTCAATGATCGAGATAAAAATAAGTAAAGAGTTATTTCATATTTATTTAATGATAATTATATCATAAATTTCATAACATTTCATTAAATAAACTTATATATTCCATACAGGTGATGTGGTGATGAAAAATAAATGACATATCTTCGCGAGGTGGTAATCAATCATGCGCATGAACAACATTATCATTTTTCAGTGGATAGTAAGGTAAGAAATTATATGAAATATTAATTTTCATTAATTATGATAATATAATTAATATTATATATATATATATATACATTATAATCATCACCATAAAAATTCTATGATAGGCTATGATGGAAAATAAATTGCATTTGTTCGTGTGGCGATGGTCTGTCGTACAAAGGAACAATTGTTTCATTTCCCATTTATGGAAGAGAAGATGGATACATGTTATTATCGTAGAATAATAAAATTTTATTATATAGTATATAATAATTTTATTATATCATCATGGTTAAATAATATTTTACAGAGGTTTAAAAATAAACAAGATATAAATGCTCTATTTAGAACCAACCTCTTCCTCATACCATCTCTTTACGATTATACATAATGCCTTCCAATATTTGATTTCTAATCAAAACAAGGCCTATAAAACATAGGTAGGTAAGTAATGAATGTATTTTTTTTATATTGGATGATCCAAAAAACTTTTAAGTGTGTAAATTATAGAATAGGAGGTTCGCTTTTATATGTGAGAGGGAGTGACGTTTTTTGAACCACCAACAACTATTAAATAATTGGAAGTCCCTATCAATACAAGTGTCTCAAAAATTGATAAATAATGTATTTTATGGGTTATATGGTCTATACACACCTATAAAATTCATAATGAATTTTTATAATATTTTATTCTATTTACCTCTAAGGTTACATACTTTAACAAGTTTAGTATTGTTCACCACGATAACTAGTTTTCTTTACTATTTTTTCTATTTATTATGAAAGAATAATTTTAAATTATTACCTAATATTAATTTTTTTTATTAAAAATTAGAAATACAAAACATAAAATTAAAATCATATAATTTATATAATTAAATTTAATATGAAACCCGCAAAATGTGTCAAAAAAAGTTTTTTCATGAAATGCATTTTTCATGAAATAAATGATTTTATATTAACTTTATGAATATAAATAATAGTTATATGAATTTAAATTAATATAAATATATGTATAATATATTAATTTAATTTAAATATTTCCTTACTAGGGATTATTTTGATTAATTAAAATTTTTAAACATTATGCATTTAAAAACAGTTTTCAAAAAACCACATTTTTAAGCATACAAATAAACTTATAAAAAATAATTAAAATTGATGATTAAAAAGTAATTAATTAAATAATTATAAATAAAATGTTTCATTTTTAAATTTACTCTAAATTATAAAATATAAGTGACCTTTAAAATTAAAATATTTATTTAAAAGTAATGGTAGTAGTTGAAAATTCATTAATTTAAACAATTCATTAAACAATTTATCATTTTACAAAATCCCAAATTTTAACCCTAATTAAATTTTGATATGTTTATTTAAAAAAAGATGTTAATTTAGTAAAATATAATTTCTTAATGTTCAAGAAAATAATTTCAATATTTTCTCTAAAAAAGAAATAAAAATTAGTTTTGAAGAAAATGTATTTTTTGAAAAATATGTTCATTAAAAATTGAGTGCTTATTTCATAGGAATTTATCAATACATTTATATCTATAAGAACCTTTATATATATTTCATAAATTAGTTAATATTATTCATACCCTCCAATGTAAAGGCTTGGTTATACCATCCATATTAAAATTGTAATATTTTATGGTTTATTTACGCTTAGTGTTCTGTGTCATATACCCTATAAAATATAGTTTTATTATTATTTTAAAATATAAGGGTGTTAAAATAAATTTTAGGCTCAATATATTTATAATTGGATTTAGGTAATAGTGAACTACCTCCCTTAGAACACTTATACTAACTAATCCTCTATGTATGATTTCATATGGAAGTCTTCTCTATTTATCAATGTGTTTGTCACCTCCATGAAATAAAGAACATGTTGTTTTTTTTATCATTAAGGTTAGAATATTATTATATAATTAATTATATAATACTAGTAACAATCAATTGATATAAGAAATTAATTTTATTACAATATATTTTTTAACGCATAAAATTTCTCACTAAAAAATGCCATTTGTGTAACTTTTATGTGGTTTTCTTGTTTTTTGAAATTGATACATGCTATATTATTTTAGATCTATAATTTATAAAATAATTAAAAAAATCATTTCAAGATATTCTTAAAAGGAATTATGCTTCATGAGTTGGTTCATGAAACTCTACTACACGGATAATCCTACTTCCCAAACATCTCTATTTTGTGCACTAGTCAACTTCCAGCACTCCTATTATTCACAAATGATTATACCTTTAATTATCATATAATGAATCAATTATTATTTATTTAGTTTTTCATTGATATCTAATTAGGTTATCATCAAATTATTTATTGTAAAATACCCCCCATAAAACATTCTAATAACAAGATTATAAAAACTCCCTTCATAAACTGTCTATTTCTGAATGATATTTTCCTATATAGTCCATATAAAAACATCACCAAACATTCTTAAATGAAACAAAACTCATTAAAATTTCAAGAAAAAACCCTTAATTTTGAAATATACATCATTTTTATCATTTAACCATTATAAAATTTTTCAAATTTCTATGAGAGAATTTTACCTGTACAAAACATCTTCACTGAAAACCTCTATAGCTTCATATAAATAACTTTTTTTTAGTCCCAAAATTTCTTATACTGTTTAATCTCAAAGGATCTTGGACTTCATGAAATTTATTTATGGCCACACAAATCCTTTGTCTAACTTTCTCATTTCCACATAATTATTTCAAGAATGGATTATCATGTACTTCATATGAGGACATGTAAGTACTATAATAAAATTAATTATTTGAATATATTTTTTAGAATCCTATAAATAATCCAAACATATATAAACAGTTATATTTTCTTCAAACACTGAGTTATATAAATAATCTTGACTCCTAGAAAATATTATGCTTCTCGCCATATTTTTGGGAAAAACTCAATCATGACACCATTCTCTAATTCAATCAGATTGATAATTAACATAACATAAAACTCTATTTTAGACCACAATGGTTCAAATATATTCCTCCTTTGGGTTTTTTGGAAATATAAATAGGAATTAAATTCTTCTCACACACTTTACTACTTTCATATGAAAAAAATATTGCATACATCACTCTAAGTCTATGTGATCATTGCTCAATGTATAAAACATTTTTTTATGAACGCATTCCATGCCTTGTGTCATTCCTCATTCCAAAACTCCCAATGTACTCAAGAAAAATAAAACCTCGTTCCAATTACTATTCCTTTTGGATTGTATCTCTCCTCAACTATCATACCATAATCTCCCCCTTGATGAGAGAATATTAATAGTGGTAAAAATTTCTTGAAAACATAGTATGTCTCCATTGAATTTCACTAGTAGAATAACCATTATCACCCTTTGATATTAAACCAAAAAAGAAAGAACCTACCTAACACAAAACACATCTTATAAAGTGTTAGATACAAATGAGGATAGGGAAGAATCCAAACCTATTCAAGATGGGGGAGTTGATTTAATTAATTGGTTCATCTAATGCTTCTCAAACACCAGAGTGTCTAAATATGTTTTCATGATGTTTTTACACTTACTCATTAGTTTTAACATGAAATATTTTAATAAAATGTTTCTCTACATTATATTTAATAAATTATTATCACATCTAAATATTTTCGGAGTGAGAATATTGTACTAGAATTTTTTGAGTTTTATAGAACTCTTGTTCTCACAAACGATCATCATTGGATATTGTAATTCTTCACTAATATCTTCCAACAGTTTCTTCCTCAATATAATCTAAGTGAATTCTATGTCCACTGAGATATATTCTTCTTTTTATATGACCATTGAAGTAATTTAATTTTTTATCTAATCCATCCTACACATTTACATCCAATAAATAATGTTCCACCACTTGTAGACATTATTTCTACCCCATCACCAACCTAGTCTACATAAAAATATATATAACTCTTAATAATTTCATAAAGATAATATAAATAAAAAATTGAGAGTACCTAAAATGTACATCAAGATCCATTGATGTATGTACCTGAATTTTCATGAAGGTATGTATTGTTTTTTTCAGTTTAAGTTGTTTTTTCATTCAAGTGAGTGTTACCTATAGCCTCGGAAAGGTAACAAGAGTATCTGAGGCTTGTTCGAATCCAAGAGATCTGGAAATTGGAGAGGTAGACCAATCTTCATGGTTAGTGTAAAATTAGAGCTAAACATATGACTAAACCATGTGGGGGAACTCATAGAATAGTATGAGGTAGTACATTTTTCTCTAACTATGTGAGTCATGATACACGACTATGTGATTTGTCTCATAAAAATTGTAGATCCATTCCACATGGGAAATTCATGTTTAGATAAACCATGTTCCTATCCTATGTGAGGGGGTTCTTAGATAGTTCCGAGAGTATTTTTAGTGAAATATTTGGATAACCATGTGATAAATCCTTGTGATCCCTTAAATAAGAGGTCATTTACTATTTTTACCATGAATTTTCTAACCTTCCTCCCTCACTTCCCTTATACTTCAGTGGATGTTTAGCCATTCCTCATCTCCCATGGAGATATCCCAAAACTTTGTTAATATTATTGATTGTTCCTCCATCCAAACTCTATTTTAATCACCAAAAAATGTAATGGATATTCAATGGTAATCTCTCTAATCCTCTTACTTTCATTTTTTATTTATCTTTAAATATCTTGTATTATTTTGGTGCATGATCATATGACATATTTTCATGGTACTGGTATGTTCTTATAATTTCTCCTGTTATTGCTAGATTCAAAGGCAAAAACTAGATGAGAAGAGTTCTAAAGGCCTAAGGAATGTGGTTTAATAAATATCCATAAAATTTTATGTGTTTTATAGCTTTTTCATAGCACCACATGCTTTAATTTTCCATACATTTCCTTAAAAATGTGTTCTCCTTTCTATATTAATTAAACCATTATTTGACACTCCCTTTGAGAATTATTTAATTATTAGGGGATTTTACCTCATTTAAAACCACCCCTTTGGCTATGAAAAATTAAACTTTCTCAGCAATGAACAATGATTAAATGACCAACCACCTCTTAAGTGGGTTGTCTTGAACTTAAATTGGATATTTACTTATTTTATAAATTTAATGGATTAATTTAATTAAATATAAGTGGGTGTAAAAGCCACCACACATGTTTTATATTTATATATATATGATATAAATCGTGACACCCATTGTGAGATTACAATAAATAAATATAAATGTTTAAGAGATGATGAATCATGATTAATATTATTTGTCCTTGGTTATTGGTGGATGAAAAACTATAAAGGAACTTATTGAAAATAGATTTTCATACTCACTTACATTTGGTGTCGAGTATGGCATCTCACACCATTTACTTTTACTTTGATGATGGGCATGATGTTCCACATTTCTTCACATCGGGTGTGAGGCATGAAGACTCACCACACTATCTCGAGTGATAACATGACATCTCGTATTCCCATTAGATTTAGGGCTAGTAACCTTATTAGAGCTTATAGCTCATTAGAATCGACATGGATACCTAAGTTAAGCCCTTGGTCCAGCTAGCACATAGTATCCATGTATATTCTCATATTTTTACTTACAAATATAGTGTATATACATGTATACATATTATATATATATGTGATTACTTATGTATGGTAATCTAATCAAACTTATTTTGGCCAACACTGAAGTAGGTAGAGTCATTCAGGTGTCCTATAAGAACGTGAGCCGAATGGCAGTTATTTTCATAATTATTTATTATTCCTTATACCTATACACTACTCTGTAATACACACTTACTACATTATTATAGAAATTATTATTGGTGTATTACTGAGTTTATCTCACACTCTACATGGGACACCCTTGGTACCCAAGTAGAATTTATGGTTTCATGTGTTGATAAGTTAAATAACCTTGTTATAAATATTTGATCAATTTTTTATGGCATAGAGCACATAAGTAGAGGACTCAGAATATACTCATGATGATAGTGTAGTTATCTTTTGGTCTTTTATACTTTTTATATATCATATTGTATATACATGTTCTCTTTGTCCCCAATATCTCCATTTTGTATAACATTATTCCATGATATCATTTTATATATGACTCAGCCTAAGTCTCTGATTATTAATACGCCTTGGATATTTTCTTACTCTATTATATTGTTAGTTATATAATGATTTCACTAATTTTATTTATTTATTATTTCCATTTATCCACTATAAAATGAGGGTATAGTTTTTCCACCATACCACTATAGAACCCACTTTTAGTTGGTATCCTCTGGTGTATAGGAGGTGCTCTTGAGGCCATGTGACCTACCATCTCGGGGCACCGTTTTAGTGTCTCATGGTTTGGGATGTTACATAGTGGTATTAGATAAAATTTTTCATTTCGTATTACTATTTTGGTATTAGACAAGAGACTATGATATAATATAATTTGGAAATGGTAGTGTGACTGGGAGTGTCAAACCCATATATAGGGGAAACCCAAATTGCGTAGTATAGGTTATTTTCATTCTGAATTATGTCTGTTACAGTTGCATTGATTTTACCATTGTGTGATGCACATGTTTTGTGATGTTATTAACAACAATATTATCATTATTATGGATCCCTTCACCTTGAACTACTAAGGAAACGAGTTAGCATATCATACATCATTATATTAACATTAGGAATTTTATTCATGTATATTTCCAGGCTACGTTTACATTCCTCATGAATTTCCTACTATATGTATATTTTGTTTCTTTGTTATTTATTTGAATTATGATACTAACTTTTATGGGCTGGAATAATAGGATTAATAGATGTTCCTACATCAATATAACTGGTGTTTTCCCATAGAAATTAATGATGAAACCATAATTGGCCAATTATACCATTTTGTTGGTTTTGGCCGACTGGTTCTATGGACTGAAACAATGCTAGTTGATTTGGTTAAGTGAATGAAAATTGAAATTTATGAAGCATGTACTTATATAAAATTGGAATGGTTATTAATTTAAATCAAATCATTTTATATGACATCTAACATCATGATACCAGATGTAAAGGTCATGTTGTAGTTACATGGGGTTCCAATTACAATTTATAAGAAGTTTAAATTTTATAAATTGGGAATGGTGACACATTTAAGTAAACCGTGGTATATATATATATATATTATGAACTTAAAATATATTAAACCATTAAATTAAATGGTTACTGCTAAATTGAATTTTAATTTCAAGCTAAAATTTGTTTTCCTCTATACCTTAGAATTGAAACGTTATATACCAGAACCTCTATCATGTGATATGAAACCTACAACCAAACTTTGCCTTAGTAGTGGGTAGTTGAGGGTGTATCTTATGATATTTATGAACTGTTAGGCTTTTTATTTATCATATAGACATTTTTTTGGAGTAGTAAAAGAGGTATGATATTTTTATAAGAAGGTTGTGTAGTTATCCTAATTATTTTTCTTTAATATTTTCATTTACTGTTTTCTATTTTTAGGTGTGCATTTAGAATTGTAGAATCATACAAATATAATGAACTCGATTCGTATTCTAGGATGATAATGTAGATCATGCTCTGGAGGAGGTGAGGCATAGCCCACCAGTATTACCTCCCATAACTAAAAAAGAGGCACGAGCTTTTATTCCTGGATTGGGAACTAAGGCTCAGTTTTAAGAGGCGTTTATTACTATGATGTAGTCTATATAAGGAGTTACTCAACCTTACCTGAAAATGGTAGTGTTGACTCAAGAATTCTAGGAGTATCATCCTCATTATTTATTAGGGGATAGTGGAACACAAGCAACTGAGTCATGGGTTGATGTCATGCTTTCTATATTTGTGCATCTAGAGATGCCTCCAGAGCGGAGGGTTAAGATTTCTACTTATATTCTATGCAGTTCTACGAAGGGATGGTGGGATGTCATTACCCAAGAAGACTGATAATAATACATGATATATATGGATTTTTAGATGGTGTTTTATGATAACTTCTTCCCACATACCTTGAGGTATGACCAATATATAGTGTTCATAAACGTGGAACAGGGGGACATGTACCTAAGGTAATATTCCTCATATTTTACTGAGTTTCCGTGATCCTATCTAACCTTATCTGATGACAAGATCATAATTGGAAGGATATTCAAGGATGGGGTGGTATAAACCATTCGATCGTAGGTCAATGTTTTCCAGTGGACTACTATTTATAGAATAGTCAACAAATCCTTTATCACTGAGTTTCATTTTATAGAAGATGATGGTGCGAGACAAGGTGGTTATGTACTCAAACCTTGCAGTGGTTCTTCCATCAGATAGAAGCATCACTTTGAGGTCACTCGTGGGGTAAGTGATAGTAAAACAACTCATAAAGAAAAATTCATTATCTATCACATATGTGGGAAACCAGGACAAAGGAAACTCTACTGTATGTGAGATCTAGTTGAATATAGATGTTAGGGAAGGATGGGACAAGTCCAACGCTTTTGAAGGAACCTTTCACTAGTACATAGTAACACAAGGTCTACACCAACCCCATGATCTAGAGTGGGGCTAGTAGTATTTGGAAAGGTAGGTAGCTATAATACCACTATCCACTCAAGATGAGGTTTTGGTTGAGGTATATGGAATTAGACGCAAGAGTCATAGTGCCAGCATAGCAGGCCAACTCAGGTAAGTCAAGTTGTGAATCAGGGTCACGATATAGGATAGTTACATGAAATGAAACCTATTATAGTACCCTTTGATTCTATAATGTAACCATTACTTGATTATTTTATGGTTATAAAGTGTAATTTTTGAGGTTAGGTGAGTTTGGAGAAAATTGGAAGTGTTTTTGGGGATAAATGAAGGTTGTACTGATGGCACATGTTTTTTCCAAACCATGCAAAAGTCCTAGGAGAAACTGTGTGAAGTGTTCTTCATGAGGTAGTAGCACTAGTATAGTTGGAGCACGGTTTTGGGAGACTATTCATGGGAAGGCCATGTGGGTAGTACCTACCACATAGTTAGCGCACAATTTTTCTAACCGTGTAGCCATACTGTGCGCATAGTCAAATCTAGATCCTTAAAAATAGGATCTCACCCATTTTTTCCATAACTCACTAATTATTTACCCAAATCATCTCTGACTCTATATTTCTCTCACTTGAAGGTAGAAGAACCTCTCCCAAGGGTATTGGAGTCAATTTTAAGGATTCCCTTGGTGTTGTGAACCCTAATTCTTGAGTTGTGCAATTGTTGTTCATTTTTCTTGATCAGTTTCATAGATCTACTTAGATCAACTTCTCCTCTCTTATTAGTTTCTCATATCTACACCTGTTATTGGTATATTTATGAGTTTGGATTCCAAATAGTCAATATTTGATCTTGATATTTCTATTATATGATATCTAAGATGGTTATGTGAAGAATTGAACTGATTTTCTTAAGCTTTCCTCATCCATGTCAAGTTTTGTAAAAACCATTGAGGTGGGTGGCTTCTCTCTCGACTCCACATAGTAGAACTGATGGGAATGATTTAAAATTGATTTCCTTGTGATTTATTTATTGTGAATTGGCTAGTTATGAATTTTTTGGAAATCATATTTGGTGATGGTTTTGTAAATTGATGAAATCTGGAAGATTGGGTATTTTGAATAAAGATATTTTCTTCTTGGTTTTAAAATATAGACTTTCAAATGGGGATTTTATAGAATTGTGGCACATGGACATGATTTGATGTTTTCAATAATAGTGTTTGTTTTCTTGAAATTAAATGGTTGTTTTAAAATTGGTCTGTTTTTTGTTTTTAATAAAAGTATAGTTTTATTGAAATTGTATGAAATGGTTATTTATAATGGTTTTGGCATACATTGGGTTTTGTGTGAGTTCATACATGAAATTCCCCAAAATAAGGGATGCGTACCATTGGGGTACAAGGTGTGTGACCCTAGATCAGGGGCATGTTTCATTGGGAAACCAGGTAATTGGACAAGAGGCTGCTCATGAGTATAGAACTTTCGAACGGGAAAACATGTGGGGTTGTGTGGGGAACTATGGAATTGGGATACCAAAATGATAATAGGAAGTTTTTTTAATCCTTTATTAGTTATTTTCTTTAAAAATAACTTTCTGGAAACTGGTTTTATTTTGTTTTTTTACACTTGGTTGTAAAACAAATTTGAACTTGTTTATATTTTGTTATAAATTATTTTGAGATAATTTCTATATAAATTATTATATTTAAATGTTCCTAACTCTTCTATCCTAGTTTCGTGAGTTGGGAATTCATTAGGGAAAACCTACTAAGTTTTTTACTCACCCCCTCTTTGTCACTTTGGTTCTTTTGTAGATGTTATCTTCCTAGATAGGGGAAAAGGTAGTGTTTCACATGTTTTTAGCACTACCTCGTGATAGCTGTGTTGTTAGTGATTTCAAAGCTTGGATCTTATGGAACATTGAGGATTGTGATCTCTTGAGAGTCTTTAGATTTTTATCTTATATTTACTTTGATACTTTTTGGTATTCTTCTATTGCACATTTTGATGTGGTTTTGAGATATATGAATTTGTTTAGTTGTCTTCCTTTTCTTCATGCATCATTTAGTGAACATTTGGGTTATGGTTTCTTGGTTTCTTGGTTTATTTATTAAATGTTTAATCATCCCCACTTATATTTGAAACCCTTTATCATTTATTTATTACCATTGGTGCCTTGGGGACGTCACTTATGGCTCAGTAATGACTCGTTGTACTCTCAAGCCAATGAGAATTAGCATGTCATTACCAATGGTATCAGATTGGTCCTCTATGGTAAAAATGGTATCAGTCTATTCCTTCCATTGTGATACCAATGGTATCATTATGGTTCCTCATTTGTGGTAAAAATGTTATCAGCATGTACAATCCTTTTCTAAAAAGTGGTCATAAGTATTATTGGTCTTGGAGTTGAAATTCCTTCTTTTCTATTCTTTGGGCTAAAATCTTAGAAAGGATTAGGATTGTCAAAAGATGAAATGTATATCGTAAACAGATGTATCTAAACCTTTTATACTAAACTTCATGTTACCAGGGAGTTGGGTAAATATGTGTTTAGAGACACTTCCAGGATTTGTAAATCTCATTGTCATGGGTTTACCCAATGAGATGGGCATGACTTGCATTATAGAAAAATTACTTCCCACAATGAGTGAATAAATAATTTCAAGTAATGATTCATGTTGTGAAAAGGTGTTGCTTTTTGGAAAAGTATGAAATAGTTTTTTTTTTCAAAATTAAATACTTTGAAATAGGAAATGATTACGGTATTTTAAAAATGGTTTAATTTACCAAAAAGAAATTGGAATATTTAAAAAAATTGTTGAACATATAATAAGGTTGCTTTTTGGAAAATAATGTCATGATAGTTATGAGATAGAATTTCAAATATTAAGCCATTAGTTTCTAGAGAGTGAGATTGATAGATTTTGTTGTCAGTTTAGAAAATCGCACCAAGTTTGCATCATCCAAACCAACCTGAGGAAGTTGCGGAGAATGTAGTTGCACATGATCCAAGAGTGAAACAAGAGCTAGTACAGAGTATTTTAAAAGCTTTTCAAGATATGGATATGGGAAACTGAAAGAATGATCCAATTCATGTGGATCATACCATCTAGTTCATGAAAAATAATTCACCCATCTTCAGGGGTGATTCTAAACCTGAAAAGGTAGAGGTGTGGCTAAGTAGGATGAGTCGTATCTTATTTTTTATCATCACACCATTGTAGCTCAAATTCAATATATATAATTATATGCTTAAGGATCTTTCATTCCAGTGGTGGGATATAACAGTGAGGGATAAATTTGATGAAGGCCTTACATGGGAGGATTTTGAGTAATTGGTCAATAAAAAATTCAAACCTCATACATTAAAAATCCCAAAAACAATGTACTTCATTAGCATGAAGTTGGATAATATCTATATCATGGAATATGAATCTAAATTCATGAATTTAGTGCACTTTTCACCAGAAGTTGTGGCAGGTGCATCCTTGAAGGCACATATCTTGAAATCGAGGCTACGGAAGGAGATTCGATTGAAGATTTCAATACATTGTATTACTGATTATACAGTGATGGTGAATAGAGCAACTATGTATGAACGTGATATATCAAGATCTATGGGAGGAGGTATGATTATACCTATAGGGAATGGTGGGAATTCAAATGTTAGGAGAAAGAAGAAAAGGAGCACATATTTCCAAGGTGGAAGTGAAAATCAGAATCATATGGCTGGATCAGTGATCCTTCTTCCACAACCTCGGAGCAAAGAAGGTTGCATTCATTGTGGTTCATCTGAAAAAATAAAGTGATAGTGTATAGAACAACCTAGAGCATGCCATAACTAGAAGAAGATGGGGAATCATTAGTACTATTATCACAGTTCTCCAAGGTCTGGTGCTAAAGAAACATCTCTAGAATCACTAAATTCGTATGCTTCGACAGGGTGAGGATAGAAGAATCTGTCTTGTTAGCAGAGCAGAGCTATCCATGGTTATTCTAGAAATACCATGAATCTGTAACTAGGGAAATTGTTGCAAGGCAACTAGGAGAATAGTGTAGTGAAGAAGAAATTGTATGGATCTGAGAAAATGATTGTCGATGATCAAGATGGACCTTCTACAGTGAGAGGTATGATTATTTTTAATTATACCCTTATTAAAGTGCCCATAGACACTAGTGCATCCCATTATTTAATTTCTTATCGTGTTGTTGATTTTCAATGTTTAAAGTTGGAGATGAATCATTCTATTTTAAAATTCCAAACTCCTCTTAGGGAAAGAGAATTTCAAGCCTTTTTTACATACAATGTACTATAATTGTTGATGGATATGAGCTAAAATGAGACTTCTCAATGTTATAAATTAGTGTCTATGATGTAATCATGGATATGGATTATTTGAAATGATTTAAAGCTCACAAAAATTATTATAGGAGAATATTTAGCTTCATGAATGAGGATGGAATCAATCCATTCTTTAGAGGAAAGAGGATGGTAAAAAATAGAAAAGAGTTTGTTGGAACCAATAGTAGGAACAATCTATTACCAGTTAGCAGCATTGACTTTTTCATCAATGGAAGAGATCAAGGGAAATATTTTTCCAGTAATTGTGGATCAATTTCCAGATGACATTCCCAAGAACATCTCATGTTTACCACCTATAAGGGAAGTGGTGTTCACAAATGGCAGCTCCAGAAAAGAAGAATGCTTTATTCCAATGGACAATGGAGTGCCGAAATTCTTCCCAGGAACTAAAAGTTTATCTTACATCAAAACCTATCTTGATTTTTCTAGAATCAGGATAGGGGTATGTGGGATACTGTGAGGGTTTAGGATCGGGGTTGGGTTTTGTTCTCATGCAAGGAGCCCATGTGGTTTCATATGGTTCAAGGCAGTTGAGGGTGCCTGGGAATAATTACCCATCGCATGATTTAGAGTTAGCTGCAGTCATCCATTCCTTGAAGACATGGCATCATTATCTCTTTGGTGAGAAATTTAATGTGTTCATGGACTAGAAAATATTGAAAAACATTTTCTCACAGCGATACTTGAATCAGAGGCAAAGAAGATGGATGGAGTATCTCTAAATTTCTCACATTGACTTGATGTATACATCATGAAAAGTAAATTCGGTGGTGAATGCATTGGGTAGAAATTGAAATGCTCAGTTGGTGAAAGAAGCTTTTGATGAATGGCAGTAGATGTCGGTCCTAGCTGACATTCATGTGGACTGTGAAGATCGAGGTGATGTTTTGGTTTTCTTTGTATCTATGATTATTCTTAATTTGGTAAATATGTTCAAAGAGGCACAAACATCTGATGAATTATTTCGGTATATGAGTTCAAAACTCAATGGTGGGGAGACCATTGAGGGATGGAAACTTGATGGGAGTTTAGTCCTATGTTTTAGAGATCAGATGGTTATACCCATGGCTTTTCATGAAAAACTCTTTCATCCTTAACCCCATTTTATATGGTTTGTACATCTAGGAATATAGAAGATGTATAAGGTGTTGAAGGCACAATTTTGCTGGAGAGGCATGAAAAGAAAGGTGGTCAAGTTCATTTAAAAGAGCTTAACTTTATAGAATGTTAAGGCAGAGTGTCAAAGACTAATGGGTATGTTGTAGTATTTACCAATTCTAGTGTAGAGATGAGAGAAGATAGCGATGGATTTTGTTACAGGTCTCCCAAGAATGGTTTGTAAACATGATTCCATATGGGTTATAGTGGATCGTCTTTCCATATTGGCCCATTTCATTCCAATTCATGAAACTCATACAGTGGAGGATTTTTCTAAAATCAATATCTGAGAAGTGTTAAATAGGCATGGTGTAAAGGTATCAATCTTCTCAGATAACTATCCAAGGTTCACATCTCGTTTTTTGAAATCCTTACAAAAATCCCTTGGGAATCATTTGACCCTGAGCATGGAGTATCATCCTCAGATAGATGGCCAGTCAGAGATAACAATACCAATGTTGGAAGATATGTTGCAGGCTTTTGTAATAAATTTTTGTGACTCATGGGAGGAGAACTTTTCCTTAGCAGAGTTCTCATATAATAACATATATCATGACTCGATACATATTCCTCAATTTAAATCATTTTATGGGCGTCCTTTTCGTTCTCTACTTTTTTTGGGTGTAAATGGGTGAGACTTCATTAGTTAGGTCGAGCCTTGTCCATGAAACAACGTAGAATATCCAGTTGATTAGAAATAGGATGGAGACAGCTCATGGTGGTCATAAATTTTATGAAGATCACCGTCGAAGACCGTTTTAATTGGTTGTGGGTGATCATGTCTTCCTAAGGATATCTCAAAGGCTTGGACATCATCATTTTGGGAATTAAGGAAAGTTATCTCTTAGATACATTAGAAATTTTGAGATACTAGAATGGTTCAAAGATGTGGAATATCATTTGGCATTACCACCATAGTTCAGTTTGGTGCACAATGTGTCCCATGTATCTGAGTTGAAAAAGTATCATCCTGATCCTGACCATGTGATCATATAGGATCATGTTGACCTAAAGTCAGATGATTCATTGATACATATCCCAGTATAGATTTTAAATAGGAAAGAGAAAGTTTTTCATGGAAAAATTATAATTCTAGTATGGGTTTTTTTGGAAATATGGTCATATTTAGTAAGAGACTTAGGAACGTGAGATGGAAATTAAAGGGGATTGGTTGGAACTCTTTCAAGGTAGTGAATGTTTTCTACCTTCTTAATATGGAAAGACCAATGGTGGGGAGAATGTAATACCCTCAGTTTCTGTTATGTAACCCTTTCTTGATGAATTTATGGTTATAATGTTTAAGGGTGGAGCTTAGGAGAGTTTGGAGAACTTTGGAAGTCTTTTTGCGGCTAAATAAAGGTCCCATGGACGACATACGGTTTTTCCAAACTGTGTGGAAGTCTTAGGAGAAACCATGCATAGTGTTCTTCATGAGGTAGTAGATTGAGAACATTTGGAGCATGGTTTGAGGATACCATGCAAGGGGAGGCCATGAATTCAATAGCTACCACACAGTTGGTGCAGGGTTTTCCAAACGGTGCATCCAAACTAGGGGCAGAGTCAAATCTAGATCTTTAAAAATAGGTTCTCACATGTTTTCTCCATAACTCACTCATTTTTTACCCAAATCAGCTCTAGATAGAAATTTATCTCCCTTAAAGGTAGTGTAATCTCTCCAAAACATTTTGGAGTCAATCTAAAGTCTTCCCTTGGAGTTTCTGACCTAAATTCTTAATGTATGTGATCGTTCTTCATCGTTCTTGATCATTTTCTAAGATCTACATAAATCTACCTCTCCTCTCTTATTGGTTTCTCAGATATACACCCATTATGTTTATAGCTATGATTGTGTATGACAAATAAGTTGAGATTTGGTCATGATCTTTCTAGGAGAATAGATCTAATGAGGTTCCAGGAAGAATCGACTTGATTTTCTTAAGCATACTTCTTCTGTGTCATGTTTCATAAAAACCTTTGAGGTAGGTGGCTTCCATCTCAACTCCATTTAGTAGAACTAATGATAATTCTTTAAAATTTATTTCCTTATGATGAATTGATCGTGAATTGGTTGGTTATGAATGGTTGGAAACCTTCTTTGGTGATGGTTTGGTAAATTGTAGAAATCTAGAAAATTAGTTGTTCTGAATAAAGTGCTTTTGTTCGTGGTTTTAAAATTTGGACTTTCAAATGGTGATTTTCTGGAATTGTGGAACATGGATTTAATGATATTTTTTCCATAAAAATAGGATGTTTTATTGAAACAAAATCATTGTTTTGACATTGGGTTCTTCCTTGGTTTTCAATAAAAGTGCAATTTTATTGAAATGGTTTGAAATGGTTATTTGGAATGGTTTTGGAATACATTGGGTTTTGTGTGAGTTTATGTTTGACATGCCCCTGGAAAAGAGATTTGTACCATTAGGGTACAAGGTGTGTTACCTTGTATTGGGGGCGTGTTTCATTGGGACACAAGGTAATTGGACAAGAGATCACTCATAAGTATGGAAATGTCAAATAGCATGCATGTGGGGGTGTGTTGGGAACTATGGAATGGGGATGCCAAAATGATAAATAGAAGTTGTTTTTAAACCTTTTTTAGTTAGTTTTTGGAAAATATCTTTCTAGAAATTGGTTTCATTTAGTTTTATTTTCACTTGGTTATAAATGTTTTTTCAAACATCTTTATATTTATTTATAAACTATTTTGAGAGAAATTGTTTTATATAAACTATTTTATGTGAATGTTTTTAACTCTTTTATCCTAGTAGTGTGAGTAGGGAAGTAATTGGGGAAAACCTAATGAATTTTGTACTCACCCCTGCTTTATAGATTTGGTGTTTTTTCATATGTTATCTTCCAAGGAAAGGGAAAAGGTAACGTTTCACACGTTTTTAGCAGAACCTCATGATACTTGGGCTATTTGGTGATTTTAGAACATAGAACTTGTTGAGCATGGAGTCTTGTGGTCTTATGAGAGTCTTTATTTTTTTATCCATTGTTTACTTTTATACTTTTTTGGCCTTATGTTGTTTCACACTTTGATGTGGTCTTGAGAAAAAATAGGTTGTTTAGTTGTCTTCCTTTTGTTCATGCATCATTTAGTGAATAGTTGGGTTAAGGTTTGTTGGTTTATTGGTTTATATATTAAAGGTTAAATCATCCCCCACCTGTATTTGAAACCCTTCAAAATTTGTTTCCAACCATTGGTGCCTTGGGGACATCGCTTATGTCCCTGTATTGACTCGTTATACTCTCAAGCTAATGAGAATTAGTGGGTCATTACACATATGCTAAAGGATCGTAGCTCTAGACCTTATACTATTAATGGTACTGTTTTTGTAGCTCTACTATAGATTCTAATTTTTTAACATAGATTCATCACACTCTTTTATATATGTATAAATGTTTTAGAGTCTAGGCCTCAAGATGGAGTACATATAAGTCATGACGAACTTGATACCCTGATGGGTATCTGATCAGAGAGTGTTCACAGATGTAAGGAGTGTCCCCTATAGATAGGTGGATATATTATCATTTAGGATATTTTCATCCTTGATATAAAAGGTTTGATTTATTTATTATGTTGTTTTGATAAGTTCCCTATCAATCCCATGTATATTGTTTTCACTAAAGGATGATATTGACATCACCATAGGGTGGTATACATGTACACAAGGTAAAATGGGATTTCCATTCTTCTAAAGTTGTACCTAAGTATCAGGGGAATGGTAGATTTATAGCTTATATAGGTATTATTTTATTTAATGGACAAGGGATATAATCTATTGATTTACATCCTATGGTGAATCATTTAAAGGATATCTTCATTAAAAAAATCAGTCTACCTCCAGTGAGAGGTAGAATTTACTATTGAGTTAATGCTAGGAGTGACACCAATGTCCATTCATACTTATAGGATAGAACCTATGGATCATCTTGAGCTCAAGAAATAGTTGGTAAACATTGAGGATAAAGTATTTATCTAACCTAGTACCTTGCCATGGAGTTCACTGGTCCTTTTTTCCAATAAGGGTGATCATACCCTCAATATTTGTGTGGATTACCAATAGATGAACCAACTCACGATAAGTAATCTGTATCAACTTCCTAAAATAGATGACCACTTCGATTAGATCCAATGAGAGAGGGTGTTTTCAAAGATTTATTTGAGGTTATACTATCATCTGGAGTGTGTCAAGACTTCATACATACCTTGTACATCTTTCCAAAGAAGGCATGATCATTATGAGTACATGGTAATGTAATTTGGTCTCATGAATGCACCATATATTTTCATTCCCCTGATGAATTAGGTTTTCCACCCATATCTGGATTCATTCATGATTATCTTTGTGGAATAAATTTTGGTGTAATCTTGCACTTGAAAAAATAATTCCCAATATCTTTAGATCATGTTCAATATATTGAGAAAGAAGCAAAATTATGAAAAGATCACCAAATACCACTTCTGCATCAACAAATTCAACTTATTGGGTCATATAATCTTGGAGTATAGAGTATCACTAAACTCAATGAAGGTGAGAGCTATAGTTTCTTGAGAAAATCTCAAGAATGTTTTTGATTTACAAAGTTTCTTGGGGATAGATGGGTATTACATATGCTTCATCCAGGATTTCTCATGCATATCAGTGCCTCTTATTGGCTTGAATAAGAAGGGTTTAAAATTAGTATCTTCTGAATATTGGGAAGGATTGTTTTAGTAATTGAATGGTATATTGACTTCATCACCAATAATGGTTCTTACAAATCTCTAAAAGAGCTATATAGTTTTTTTGATACATTAGGAATCTTGATGGCAGGTGTTCTAATGCAAGATGAGTGAATAATGATGTATGGTTCTCATCATTTGTGGCCTCATGATAATATTTACCCAATGCATGATCTTGATTAAGAATTTGTAGTTCATGCTTTATTCTATTGAAGGAATTATTTTCTTGGAGTTCATTTTTTGGTATTATCTAATGATTAAATCATCAAGTAAATATTTACACAATAAGTTCTAAATCTCAAGCAGTACAGATGGTTTGAATAACTACCATTGTTTAACTATGATATTTAATACATTCCTAGAAATGGAAATGAAATAGCCAATAGTATAAGATGAACGACATAGTCATGGGAAGTTCAGGAGGCCAATAGAGAGTGGGAACTCATAGACGTATTCTTAGAGATGCATGTTGAGGTTTAGGAGGATCATGGGAAGATATTTCTCTCATATTTAGTAGTGACATCCACCCTTCTAAAATTGGTAAAGATGAGGAAACTTTCATATCATGAGGGATTAATATTTATTAAAAGTATCTAAGATGAGGATTCATCTTCTGTTTGGACCTTGGGTGAAGATAAGACCTAACACATGCCTGGGTATTTTTGGGTCCCAAAAAACATCCAAGGGGAGTTGATGTGGTAATCTCATGCCACGGTATGAGTGGTCCATCCCGATGTCACTAAGATGTATCTAGACATAAATCACTAGTATTAGTGTAATATTATGAAATAGGAGTTATCTAACTTTATTACTTAGTGTTCCACCTATCATTTGGTGAATGAGTAATATCAGTGATTGGTAGAACTTTTATAGTCATTGTATATTCTCTAGTGGAAATGGGATGATATCTCCATGGATTTTTTTACAGACATTCCTAGATCGTCTAAAGGAAATGACTCAGTTTGGGTTGTCATTGATCAGTTTATGATGTTAGTACACTTATTACCTATTTGAGAGACCTTCTCAGTAGATGGGATAGGGATTCTATATGTCATGTAGTTCATATGCCTTCTTGGATCTCCTCATTCTATCATATCTTACATGGATTCTTTTTTCATGTCACCATTATGGAAAGGGTTATATAAGGACTTGGTTACATAGGATCTTATGAGCACAACCTATCTCCCTCATAGTGTCAGACATAAAGATAGCACGATTTAGGTTTTAAAGTACATTCTTCGTGCATGTATCCTTGACTTTGGGGGTTCTTGGGGAAAACATATACCCCTAGTTAAGTTTTCTTACTGTAACAAATTTCACGATACCATTTAGATGGATCCTCATGATTCATTATATGGTAGACCTTGCGGATCAAATCTATGTTGGTTAGACGAAGTGGAGGTAGCTTTTTTGGGACAACATCCCATTCAAGAGAGTTTGGAGCAGGTTCAGTTAATCAGGAAGAACATGTTGAAATCTCAGTCTAGGAAGCAGTCTTATTCCAAAAGACAACAACAACCTATAGAGTTTTAGGGTGAGAATAGGATGTTATTATGTGTTTCACCTAGGTTGGAAAATAGATGTATTCATAAGTATGTTAATATTTCACCTAGATTCTTAAGAACCTTTGAGATCTTGGAGAGAATATGTCCATTAGCATACTTAATGGTACTTCCTCAGAGATACTTGCCTATGTACAATGTTTTTCATGTGTCTTAGCTCCATTGGAATTATCCGAACCTGATGCAGTCATTACAACCTGATGTGGTTAATTTAGATGTAGATGACTCCTTTGATAAGTACTCAGTGTGTATCATAGATCCAGAGCATGAAGGTTCTTCGATGTTGGTCAATTTATCTAGTACGGATTTTATGGTAGCGTATTCCAGTATAGGATGAGACCATGGAGAGAGAAGACAATATACGACCTCAACAGTTAGAGATTTTCATTAGTGATCCCTCTTTACCCTCAGAAGGTCAACTTAGGGATGATTTTTTTAAGAAGGGGATTTTTTAATGACCCAAATTTTTTCAGTGGTATGGTTTATTATTTTTCATTTACAGTTTTTTGTTTTATCCTACTATGTTTTCCCTATGTCCTCAAGAAGGTGTCAGGAGTGTCTAGGAATTGTTTTGGACCTGGAGCTCTAAAAATTAGATAGGAATACTTACACATTATATTAGCACATGGTTAGTGCTAACTATGTAGCTCAACCATGTTGGGAACATAGATAATAGATGGAGGCTACATGGTTTTCCCAAACAATGAAATCTGGGATGCACGACCATAAAATTTTTCTCTGAAAAATTACAGAGCCAATTCACACAGGTTGCACACAATTAGACAAACTGTGTGCTTATCCCAAGAAAGGGTTACATGGAATGTTTTGGGATCAGATTTGGTCCATACTTTGGCCAACTGTGTGGTCAAACCATGTGATCCCTTACATAATGGGTAATTTACCATTTTCCCCTAAAATATTTTTAAAATTTCTCCCTCATTTCTCTTCTCCTCCAATAGATGTGTAGCCCATATTCCTCTCTTGTAACACTAAAATTGTTTATGAACCCTTTAATTTTATTAATAAATTAAATTTCTTTGATGTCTTGTGTTATATTCTACAACAAGTTAATATTTTTCTACTCACAACATTGGATTATCTTACTTTACATGAAACACTGAGTTTCTATAAAACATTATTTTATTATTTTAATTATTTAAACAGAACAATTATAACCTCAAATGTTAGAATGATAGGTATGAATAAGATTAACTGAATTATGAAATTATAGTTTACACATAATTATTTAAAAAATTAATTATAAATGAATGTAAAACCATTTATATAAATAAAATAAAATGTTATTTATGAAAAATTATTTAAATTTGAACAAGTATGTTTTATACCAATAAATAAAAAAATATCTATTATTTAATTATATTAATGAAATAATTAATTCCCCAAAAAACTAATGTAATAACATTGTATTTGATAGCTTGTATAACATGTGTCACCAAGCATGTAAGGTAATATAATATCCAAATACCTCCTAATATATTTACTATTTAAAATAGATTATATATTTTTCAATTCATGAAACACTGATTTTGCCTTCCATACAAGCTAGAGAGACCATTCCGGATAGCTTGATCTACAAGCAATATTGACCTTCCTCAATATCTTACGTTATATGCAAGACCGAGTTTCACCGAACAATGATATATTATTAATATATTATTATTTAATATAATATAATGTAACCTAGATGTTATGTTAGTGGTTATGAATAGTACTAACTAATGTATAAAAATATATGGATTATATAAATATAAAATGAATTCATTGGTATCCAATTAAGGAGAAATGAAAATAATAACCAATGGGATATAAAAAGAAATATTATTATTTTTATGCTTCTAATATAATTTTATCTTACCAAACATTATTAATTACAACTTTTATATGATTTTAATGATATATATATTTTATATATGCAATAAAATATTTTTTATATTCATCCGTTAGGTTTTATGTTCATAAGATAAGAACAAACCCTATTTCATACATAAAAACATATATTTTTATAAATGCAATTTTACATCCTTTTAATAGAGAACCCATTTTAAATGTTAATTTTGACACATTAATTTATATAATATGTCAAAATAAACTTCATATTTCAAATATAAATATAAAAATTATGTTATGGTAGTTTTTGAATATTTTTCGTAGACATTTTAGTTTTTAACGAATAACTAAAAATACTGAATTTTAGTTCAAAACTACTTTTTAATATACATAATTTATAAGGAAAAATTATAAATGTAATTGGTTTTAAAGATTAATTAAATAATATTTTTGTCAATTAATCCAATTTATTTCATTGGATTCAATTTCAAAATAAAATTTATTATAAAAACATAGCCAACTTTCAGACATTTTTACTTTAAAAAAATACATTGTCGTCCCATCTACGGCATTAATTTTAATTTAATTTCTGCCAATTATATTATTTTCATTTAGAAAAATTTATTCCATATTTTGAAATAGTATAATTTATAATTTATAATAAGACTAAATTTTGTTTGACCAAAAATAATTGTGAAAGTTATTAAAATTAATTATAATTATTAAGGTTAAATTAAGATTAATAAAGGACTAAGACTATAAAATAAGTACCCAAATGAACTATACACTTGTCCAACACACATTATATGGAAATAAATCTGACATTAACCTTAAATTTATGAGTCTGGTCTTTTTTTAACTTTTTTAGATAAGAACATGTTCACACCTAACTTGTTTCCAAAAATTCCAAGTGAGTCATTTTCATTCCCTATAAAAGCCCAACACATCTCCCCATTACTCACACCTATAAAACCTCTTATGATCAGCCATAAACTTACAAAATAATCTCCCAATATCTCCCCACAATACCTAAAGGCCTCAACTTGGGCAAGAATCAACTCAAAAAATCTTTTTTGTATAATCCAAAAGTAGTTACCTGATTAAGAGGTAACACTTTCTCTCAAGCTTTTTGGTTTCATTTCCATTATCCAACACTCAAATATCTTTTTATATTCTTGTAAAACAACACCAGTATTCTAAAAATACTAGGATGTTTTTATTCTATGGTTCATACCAACACTTACACACACATCCATCTAATGGAAGTGAACATACTATTTCTCTGTACGAAAAATTACTACCTCATGAAATGATAATTGTTTAATTCTTCTTTACCACCTATCATGGTGTCCATTATAATAAAAACTATATCTATATAAATTATATATGTTATTTAAAATTTATTTATGATTCAATAATTTTTATTTAGAATTTACCTTTATGATTTCCGTAATGTGTAAATACAATAATTTCTTTTGAGGAAGTGTGGACTACCACCCCCTAAAATCTATATGACTTATTCATGAAATACATGGAGCATATAAAGGATGGTTATAATAAACCTATGTAACATATATAACATATATATGATAGTTTTATTATAATATATATATTTATAATTTAGTTTTCATTTGTTAATACAATAATGAAATTAAAGTAGCATTCATGTGTATGTACGACCTACCGTCTCCATGAATGGTGCACTTCATTTCTAATATCCAAATATTATTGGAAATTATAAATACATATGTAATAAATATATACGATAATTTATTCATGGTTTACATTCTATATATGATTAAAACTTGATATATCAAATAATTACAACAAATAACAAGTTAAAAAACTCGAAAAAATAGGCAATTAACACCCGAAATAGTAAAAATAATAGAAAATTGTCAAAAAACAGATAATAAGATATTAAAAGAAATTAATATATGATATTATAAATTTGAAAAAGTTTATAAATCAATAATTACATTTTCATAATATTATTATACAGTATTTTAATGTTCGTTCACCCAGAATGAAACTCAAGGTAAGGAATTCTTGTCACGCTTTTATTTCTGTGAGGCATAATTTATTATTGTGGACCTAATTTCTTATACATATGGTGTAGATACATCCATATTGAAATATAATACCATGAACCCTATTATATTCATGGTTTTAAAAAAAATTAATTATTAATACATTTGGGTTTTTCAATTCATTTGTTACTATATTGGTAAGTATTTTTATCTCACTTTTTACATCTCTAAGATAATTGTTAGATTAATCAATTAATTTTTTTTTGTGGTATAACTACTGACCATTTTGATATATTATGTCATGAATTAATTTATCTTTATGGTATTTAGATGTTTCATTTAATTATTATCACTTTTGAGTATTTAAATTCACATGTAAGGGATTTCGTCTCAATTTCATTTTATAGAGGAAATTGTATTGTTATGCACCTAGTTTTTTCTATATAGTGTATATATTCCCATTCACATTATATATCATGAATATCAGTAATTTCATATCATTATAAATTTTATTCAATATTAATTATTCATGAGTTTATTATTTAAAATGTTTCAAAGTATTATGGTACACTTCAAAATTTTAAAATATTATTTTCCTTAAGACCAATCCTAATGATATCTCAATAGAATTTATATTTAAGGAAATTATATAAGAATTTTAAAATAAACTTTTTAATTCTCCTCTGGTTATTAATAACCATTTTCAAGTATTAGAACCATTTTACACTCTTTGGTACTCAAATTTGTTTTGAAAATGTTTTTAAGAAAACCTCACTTTGTTTCTCTCTTTAGTCAGAGAACCTGTTTTCTTCAAAAAACCATGTTTTATTAAAATTATTTCAAAAAATGATTCTAAAATGATTTGGAAAAGTCATTTTTACCATTTTTGGTCTTTTACCAATCTCTTAGAGGGAATATTCTTCTCTCTTTCCAAATAAGGAATTTTTACCATTTTACCATACAAAAGGACTATTCTTTTTACCTCGACTACATGTACGAATTTATCCACCATCATTACATTGAAGCCTCTTTATCATAGTTTTAAGGGATTATTTTTAAAATATTATTAAAATGGAATTTCAATGAAAAATAATTTCAATAGCTTTAAAAAAAGGATATTTTCTTCAAAAATATTTCTAAAAGTTATTAATTAATTTCATCAATAACAACAACAATATATTTTACTCTAGTTAGGGTTTTTTGTATTTATATAATCCTTATTCTTCCTCTAGATAGTTTAGGATTGATATTTCAAGGATATTATTCATATTCACTTCCTTGATTAATTCTTGAAGTCCTCTTGAAATGTTAAAATTCATATGATCATTGAGTATTGAATTTCATATAATTATCTGTATCATTTATCATTGATATTACTACTGCCTAAATCATATACCATTTTAAATGTGGTTTTTACTTTGATATTTATTTGATTAAATGGGGAATTATTTATAAATCTGTATCTCTCATTCAATACAGTTATTTGATAAGGTATATTATTTATTATTATTCAATATGAAGAAAGATTTTGGTATGTAGACACTAGTTGGGGATCGGTGAATGAAATCCCTTCAATGTATCAGTAGTCTCATGAGATTAAATAATTGGCCAGATTCCTTAGATGTATTTTTAGCCAATAGCTAAACTATCTTGTTAAAGGTCTTGATAGTACTTGTTCCATGTACTTGGGAAACATGGAATCGAAGAAATTAAACATTTTCTATCATATTAGTTTCAGTTATTATTCCTACACAAGATTTTGCATCATCATATCTATGGATACGTTTGATTTTCAGTTATTTATATGGAATCTATTTTAGTTTCATACCTTTCCATTTTTATTTTTCCTTATCTAGTTATTTTAATGACATCTGTTTCTAGTTATTACCTTTCCATACTGATTATGTACTTCCATTCAGTTTATTGATTTCATGGAATGTTATTTCAGTTATTTATCTTGTAATACTGACTATTCTCACTGATTTATTATTTTTCTTCTATATTTTACCCATACTGAACATTTGAGCTCACCCTTATTATGTTTCTTTCCCCAGGAATCTAAGAAGCGTACTATGAAAGATATGTAGGAATTTACTATATAGTTTAGAGTTATCCTTGAAGTAATTTTTTTATAGAGAAGAAAAAAAATATGTTGTAATTAGTGTGTTCATTTGTAATTAAATAAACATTTATGTATCTAGTTTACTAAGACTACTAAATAGATCAGTCCTTTGGGGGGTGGTTCCTTATAATCATGTCAATGTATTTAGAAATAGATACTAGATCTGGGATATCTAGAGATGGGTATCTACAAAAAATATATATATTTATATATATATATTAAATTTAATATTTAATATCCATCTTATGTTTTTTCTAGATATGATATAAGAACAAATACAATTTTACACATAAAACAAGTATTTTTCTAAAAAGGCAATTTTTCAGCCTTTTTAAGGAGAACCCTTTTTAACTCTATTTTAGGAAATATTTATTGTTTTTTTAGGAAAAAATAAACCTATTACTTGAAATATGTATATACAAATTTTCATTTGTTTAATTTTTGTTATTTGTTGTGATAAATTTCATGTTTTAATGAATAGTGAAAACAACATTGTATTTTAACTGAAAACTACATTTTCATCTGATTTATTAATACTGTTAGATTATATTTTGGAATAGTTTTAATGTTTAATTAGATAAAATTTTATCATTTAATACAATTTAGTTCATTAGATTCAATTTCACATTGAAAATTGATATAAAAACATTCCAAACCTTTGAACATTTTTACTATACAAACCCTTTTGTTTTGTCCTGACTATGGGATTAATTTTTAATTAATTTATGAAAATAATGTGAACTGAATTTGTAAAAATGAATTCCATATTTGGAATCTTATAATCCAAATTTTTTAAATAGGTCCCTTTTTGAAATTTTGAATAGAAACGTTATTAATTTTTATTACCATGGTTAAGGGTAAATCGGGTATATTGAGGGTAAAATAATATTATAAATTTTAGAATACTATAATAACACTTGAAAAAATATTAATGAATGAATTTAATTAGACCCTTAACAAATAAGTTTCGAAATTTAATAATTTAATCGATACATGTTCATGGTAATGACATAGATATTATTAAAATTGAAGAGAGTGACAAAATGTCACTCTCTTATATTAATAAATATAATATTTTTAATATGTGGTTAAATAGAATATATTATAGACTATGTGTGTTATTATTAAATATAAGTTGTTTAACCACATCAAGTTTTTTTTTTAATTTTCAGTAAAGAAATAATTATCATAAATAATTACGAAATAATGATATAGTGATAATTCAATTAACAAAATTAATTAAATGATATTATAAATATTAAAAAAGTATAATTTAACTTAATTAAGGTGATACATGAATTTTATAGGTTTATATGACATTTTAGTGTTGTATTCAGTGAATTTTTTTTGAAGTTATGTTATTGTATTGATTTTCTTAATGTCAACGTAATGAACAGTGTCAAAATCGACACTTTTGAGATTTTATGTAAAATAATATTTTATTAAATTATTTGGAAATCATAAAAATATTCAATAAGGAAAATGGTGATAATATATGGTCTAAAATATCATAAATTTAACATTTATGATTCAATTTACACTTTATAAGTAAATGCTACATCCTCTTAGTACAGAAGAATTTGTTAATATTGTTAATATTAAAATGGATTAATTATGGTTTAATTAAAATGATAAGGATTAAAATAACACCAAAAATTGCCTAATATTTATTGGTTGATGATACTAAAAACTTATAATATCTTATCATCTAATCAATTTCCTTTTGAGTTATTTGGAATAATACTTAATTTAATATAAATTAATCCTTCAAGAAATTTTAATAGTGCCCCTCTCATCTCTTATAAAAGGGAACTTGTTCTTCTCTTTTACTCACACATAAGAACCTATTTTGTTTGGAAAACCACTATCCAAATATTATCCCAAATTATATAAATTCATCAATTATTCATTAATTTGGGCATAAATCCAACCAAAGAATTCCTTTTGTGCAAATCAAAATATTATACCCAAAGAAGAGGTAACGTCCATCAAAGAACATTTTCATTTTATTTCTTCATTTAACCCCATAAATTATTCTTATTACATGCTTATATAATATCTTAAATATCCTCAATATAATGATATTTTTTTAATTATTATTTTTTTACAAACACTTACACAAACGTCCATATAATTTTTAATGAACTTACCGTTCTTGTGTACGGTGAACTACCACTTCATGAAAAAATGTTGTTCGTTTCTCCTTTACCACCTCTCATGGTTGGTAATAATGATGGAAACTATATTTTTATATTATATATATATTTATTATATTTATTATGTCTTTATTCTTATTTAATTATTATTTTAAAAATAACATTATGCTTTCTAATTAGTGGAAATATGATAACATCGTTTGTGGATGGACTACTACAAAATTGGGTTCATCCAGAACTCGGGCTTTAACAAAACTATCTAAAAATAATGTTAAAGGCACCACTATCCAGTGATAAAAAATTTCTATTAAAGGGGGTCTTTAACAATTCATTTTTTAGAAATGTTAAAAGAGATGTTTTATAGCTCTAAAAAAGCATTGTTAAAGGACGAATTTTATGAGTGCTTTTTTACAAGCACTAATAAAGGCCCACCCTTTATTAGTTCTTTAAAAAAATTGTTAATAAATGAGGCCTTTTAAAAACACCTCTAAAAAAGAACGTTTAAAGGGTGGTCTTTATCAACGCTTTTTTAGAAGCACTCATAATAACCCCCTTTATGAGTGCTTCTTTAGTAGTGCTGATAAAGGAATTCTTCAAAAAAATCATTATAAATGATATATTAATGTATAAATATATTTATATTAATATAAATATAATATATATATTTTAAAATATTTCTTAGACGTGGTAAATTGGCATTTATTCTTTATATATAAGAAATTTGGTAAAAATGGATTTTAAAATGATTTAAAATACTTTAATTAATAATTTTCTTATTATTACTGAGTAAAATTCATTTAATATCAATTTTAAGATAACAAAAATCAAAAAATTAATAAATGATATAAAATATGTGGAAAATGTATGTCAAACTCCACACAACCAAAACTTTTGATTCGGGTGTCCATTTGAGCTCTACCATATATCAAATTGAAGCTTATGATAAGCTATATGCCCTTAGTGACACAAGTAAAACATTTTCACATTTATAAAGACCAAAAAAAGGACTAGAAGGCCTCTAAAACAGAGTTTTTAGTCTGGGTACACCTATTTTTTAACATTTTATGTATTTGTAACCGTGCATAAAGAGGTATTATTGCGTTTTTTTGTGGAGAATTAATTTATTCACAGGTATTACATTGATATTGATATTATGGATTTGAAATTATATCATTTTTCACAACATAATTTTATTTATAATTAAAATATATGCATGTTTTCTTATATTTACTTATAATAAATCACTCATATGAATACATATATCAACATATTTACGTAAAAATGTATATTCTGATATATGTAAATATATGCATATTCTGAAATTGTATTTTAAAAAATATCTAACCATTTTTTATATTATATATAAATATACATATGTTTGTATTAATAAAGAGATTTATATTTATATTATATTCTAGTATATATAAATGAATATAATATATAATATATTTAAATAAATATAAGAATATATATCACACACACACAATTATTTTAAAAATGTATTTTAAAATAATTATATAAATATATGTAGATATATATATATATATATATAAATGGAAATATCATAAAACAGACATCAAAACAACATGGTGTAGTATTTAAGTCCTTCTATCTTTGAAGAAGGGGTGCGGGGTTCAAATCCAAGTAGGCGTGCATAAGGCTGTAAATTCTCAAATCATTAATAAAAGGAGGTGGGGTGAGAAGAACTGAAAAAGGTGGTGGAGAACTATTAAAGGGGTCATGGAAACACTGATAAAGGGGTTCAGGCTCATAGGTGTCCCAAAAAATATAATTTTACCCTTATCATAGTGAATCCTTCATCAATGCAAAAAAAATGTTGCTAAAGGACCCCTTTAACGTTGCTGTGAAAGGGTCCATTAACAGTGCTAAAAAGGCAGTGTCAAAGGACCCTTTTAACATCACTTTTTTTAGCGCTGTTAAAGGGGTCCTTTAATAATGATTTTTTAGAGCTGATAAATGTTTTTTTCTTTTAACTACACTAAAATTTTCAGCAATTTTTTACCACTAATAAAGGCATATTCTTGTGTTGTTAAAGGCTTATTTGGTAATAGTGACATGTGGACTACCGCATCTTAAAATTGATGTGATCCATTCACACATTACTAGAAATTTATTAAGGATGCATTTAGTGAACTTATATGATATATATAAAATAATAATTCTTCTTTAATTATATTATATATATAAATATATTTCATTTACTTTATTTCATTCAATATGACAAGAAAATGGAAACATCATTCATGTGTACGTATGGCCTACCGTCTACATGAATGATGTATTTAATTTTATATTTCTATATAGTATAGATTATTATAAATACATATTTACTTAATATATATGATATTTATGTAATTTTTATCAATATATAAATGAAGAAATCATGATATAATTACGATGATCAAAAAAATAATAAATCAAAACATATGCAAAGAATAAAGTGGTTGTTACCCGAAATGTAACAATAACATGGGATTGTTAATAAATCGGTAATATAATGTCTTAATTAAATAATAAATGATATGATATTGTGTAATAGTATTATTTAATATATTTATAATAAATTTATATTTATTATACAATAGTTTTTCATGGGTACGACAAAATTTAAGACATAAGGTAAGAGATTTATGTCTCACTTTTATTTTTGTGGGATACATGCCTTATACACTACTTGTTTCATCAACATGGTGTATATATTACCCATGAATGTATTTTATGAGCCTTATTCATAATATTAAGCTAATTACATATCCATTTTATGATCTATCTTTCATGAGGTTTACGATTCAAAATTTACCAAATCAGTAAGGTGATTTTGTCTCAATTTGCCTTCTTTGAGACACATGTTATGTTATGAAACTATATTCTTTAATGAGGTTTTTATACTAAAATTTGACATGTTGTATCATGAATATACTTATTTTCATGATATTTGAGGTTTCATGTAGTTTTATTCTCTCTTAGTTTGGATATCTATCTTCCTACAAAATAATATTTTCTAAAATTGTTTTAAAGGTACTTTAGATATTCTCTTGGGAATTTTCAAAGAAAAGGATTTCAAATATTTTAAAAATGGTTTTCAAAGATTCCTTTATAATTTATCAAGGTTATTTTCAAATAATAAGGTCTTATAAATATGTTATTATTTAAAAAGTGATTTATTTTAAAAAAAAATATAAACTATATTATCCACAAAATGTATTTCATGTGATCGCTAAAAAAATATTTTCGTTCTAAGATATATTATTTGATGTTACTTATGCTTTAATGGCCATATTATCAATGAATTTATCATTACATTTTATGGTTGGTTTTTGTATATATTTATGAAGACCATTTATTTTCCATGGGCTATGATATGATGAATGTTTTATAAAACCTATTAATTCTTATAGGTTTTGATATGATGAATGATTTATGTTCTTCTGGAACACATTTTTATGGTTTTATTTATGTGATGGGTGGTACCTAAATCTAAATCTAGTGTATTGGGAAAAAATTTATATTTCATTTGATAAGAATGGCTAGAATGTGGCGTTAACTTGATTTAGTAAAGGTCATTTTCCGCTAAGATGGTCTTGGGAGTGATCTTTGACTACTAAGATGGATATGGAGTGAACCATGAAAAACAATATAGTATGGGGAGTGAACAAATACTACTATGACAGCCTTGTATGTGATTTATTGAATAATATAGAAATAATTTTATGTGATTATGTGTATTACACAATCCTATTTCTTTTGTTTTTCTCTTATGTAATATATTCTTTAATTCTTTATGAACTTATATTATTTATTACATGACATGATATCAAGATATTTGATATACATGATATGATTTTAAAATCAAATTATGTATATATTCCATATGATTATTTTATGATTTATCTCTCCCCTATTTACCTTTACTATGAATCTAATCTCTCCTTTTATTATGTTTCTTTTTTCCAGGATGTGAAGATATGTATGATGTATAATATGTCAAAGAGTGTTCTAGTTATGAAGAAATAGGTAGGAGAAGAAGTAGATGGGTTATGAACCAGTAGTTTATGTTTCCAAGTTTCTAAAGGCACTAAGCTAATATAGTCATTGGGTGTGTGTTTTTGTAATGTATGAAATGTTCCACAAAAATTGCCTAATGACAGTGTATGTTAAGATTGGGTCATTATAGTTGGAATCAAATAAAAGGACTATTCAACAATTATAAACTAGAATAAGAAAATTTTTGTGAGATCCCAATGGATTTTTCTAAGGATATGTTTAGGGGTGACCCTAATGATAAGTCTATGTAAAGAATAAAATCCTAGAATTTTGAAAACAATCATGATTAACCAAGTATTAATCCTATGGTGTCATCGATTGAAACATTATAAGAAATTTCGCTATTTTATGTGGATTTCCAACTGTGATTAGTGTTACTCACAATATTAATTTTGTTTAAGTCAATGGTTAAAACCAGAAAGAATCTTTCTAACTTTTAACCTGATGAAATGTTTAGGGAGTATGAGAAACAAAATTAAATGGTGACTCTAAAGAATTATATTTTGATTATTCATAATCATATATCATGATATATTATTAACAATGTGAACATTGATGAGATTTATAACACATATAATAACAGAAAGATGTAATTTCTTGAAATTCCATGTGTTTATGAACATAGAGGAAATAATATTCTACATCATGTGCATCAAGAAGGTGGGAAGAGAAACCTAGAGAAATATCGCAAATGGAGGGGAAGGTGTTATTTATGTGGAAAACAAGGTCATAGAGTGACAAATTTTCAAGGATTTAAATGTATTTTGTGTGGGAAACATGGGTATTGTCAAACATAATACCCTGGCCTAAGGATAAACTTTGAGAAAAAGGAAGGACATATTTCATGCCAATAATTAAGTGGAAGGATTAAAGTATTTATGTATTTGGATTAAAGTATAATATTCTAGTATTAATATTATGGTATTGTAGAATAATCAAACATCTAAGGATTGGTCAACTGTAGTTTCCCCTATGTATTTGAGAGCATATGTTGCACAATACAGATAACTATGAAAATTATTTATGGTGGTAAGCTGATATTTTTGAAAAACACATAATTAAGGGAAGGATAACCCTTATTTGGTTCATGATGTTGAGATAATGAAATAAATTGATTGTGAAAAAATAAAGGGGATAGTATTGATGACCGTGGGACTGACAAGATGACAAGACGGTTTACTATATCATGGATTTAGTTTATAGAATTTTTGGATTTATTGTATGAGGAAAGAACTAATTTTTTAAAGCATGAAAGTTTTCACAAAGGTTTTATGGTAATTAAGGTTATTGTTATATTTAAAGAGAATACATGATAATGGTCTTCACATGTTTGGTATTTAATAATTAAGATCTACTTCATGTTTTTTCGGGATAAATGATAATTTTAGTGACTATCTTTTAAAAGTAATGTATTTTAGTCTTCTAGAAGTTTCATAAGGATAACCGCTTATGAAATTGTTTACTTTGATGTTTGAATGAGGTTTTATAGATTAATTTTTTGTAATATGAATATTTATGCATATTTTATAACATGTACTAACAATATTTTTTGTGATGATAACTTGAGACATAAAGAATTACTTATCATCTCATTATGGATCTTATGATCCACTATTTCTTTAAGTATTAAAATTTAAACCTCATTTCATGGAGTAAGAGATGAAGCGGGAATTGATAAGGGAATAACCGATGGATGAGATCGTGATTAGAAAATGGAATGGAATTAAGTAAGTATATCTTATTGTAAAAATTCTTAAACTTTAGGATGAGTATCTTAAAACAAAAAATGTATCATAGTACAATCATTTTCAATGAATCACGGTCACTTAAATCATCAGAGATTTATCATTTTGGGATTATAAACTTTATAATTACCATGACTACCCAAAACGGGTCAAGGGAATCACCTCATTTTATTAGCACTAAGCAGAAAGCGCTGATAAATGAGAGACCTTTATCAGTGCGAGCTAAAAACACTGATAAATGTACCCTTTATCATATCTAAGAAAAGTGCTGATAAATGTGTACCTATTATACGTTCTTTTCTTAGCACTAAAAAAGAGGTCATTTATCGGTGATATTTTTAGCGCTGATAAAAGTTTTTAATAAATAATATTATTAATTTATATAAAATTATTTTATTTATATTCTAAAATAATGTTTATTTGTATACATTAAATAAAAAATGCATGTTTATAATTAATATTTTTTTCAATAATTCAAAAAAATATATATGTTGTTTTAAAAAATTATTTTTAATATTATAATTAAATATATATATATATATATAATTATAATATTATAATAAATTTCATTAAATAATAAATATATTTATTATATTTATTATATTTTTAGATTTATTAGATTTATATTTAATCTATTTATTATAATTTTTATTAGATTTATTAAAATTATTGGATTTATTAGATTTATTAGATTCATTATATTTTTTATATTTATTAAATTTTTTATATTTAATATTTTTAATATTTTTATTTTATTTATTTTTTTATAATTAAAATATATAAATAATTTTTAAATTTATATATTTATAATTATAATTATTAGATATATATGTGTTTCTAATGAATTTGGTCAATAAATATATTGATCAAGCGTGCATATTTGTTATGTGTCTTCCTGAATGTTCATTTATACATTACACCCTTCTTATTATTCATGTTATCCATATATGTGATGGCTCATTTTTTTATTATATATGTATATGAGTAATTCATGTTACCCATATGAATATTATGTTCTCAAAATTACTTATAAAATTATATTAAATATATTTAAATAATAAATATATTTAATATAGTTATAATCAGTAAATTTTAATTATATATAAATACTTTTTAAATATATGTATTTTTAATTATAATTATAATTATAACTATATATTTAAATTATTATAAAATTATAATAAATACATATATTAAAATTTTATAAATGTATATACGTAAATATATTTATAATTCTATACAAATATTTATAAATGTATTTATTTATAGTTAATTATAACTATAAATAAATATACTTCAAACGGTAGACCATGGATCAGCTCTATGGCCTCCAAAATTTATTATAAATATATGTGTTTTTAACTTTATAATTATTTATATATATATAATTAAAAATATAAATAATATTTCTTTATAATTTTAAATTACATGTAAATAAATATTTTATTATTATTTATAAATATAAATAAATAAATATATTTATTTATTAGTTATAAATATAAATAATTATATATTTATTTAATAAATTATTAATTTATAAAAAAAATATATTTATTATTTTCATATATGATGTTATATATAATTAAATAAACATATTTATAAATATATACAAATATTTTAGATAAATACAAATATTTATATTTATAGTTATAGATAAATACATTTATATATTTATAATCAATATTAGAAATATATGTAATTACAAATATAATAAATCTATTTATTATAAATTTCTAATTATAAATAAACATATATTTATTAATAGTTATTATTATTAATAAATATTTATTTATTTATCATACATGTAATTTTATAAATATATATATAAATATAAATAATTTATTATCGTTATAGTTTTATTAGTGCTTTTTTAGTGCTAATAATTATATTCCTTTATCAGTGCTTTTTTACTATTGATAAAGACTTATCTTTATCAATGATAAAAAAGCACTGATAAAGGTATGATTTATCAGTGCTTTCTAATTTAGCATTGATAAAACATACCATTATTAGAGCTTTTTAGCTAGCGTTTATAAATGCTTCTACCGTTTTTATAAATGAACCCAAACAGTCTCACCCTTCCTTTGAACCACTCAAACACTATTGTAAGCCTTACCATGATTCCACCTCCACCTCCTCATCCTACTGCTCCTCCTCCTCCTCCTCAGGCACCTCCTCTTCCTCTTCTACTGCCACCGCAACGTCCTCCTCTACCATCGTGAATCTCTCCTCCACCACATCTATCGCCTCCTCATCTTTCTTAGATGCCGACTCCTCCTCCTCCGTCGTGCCACCGTGAAGCCCTCCTCTGCCATTGTGAACCCTCCTCCTCTTACTTTGCCACCAAATCCTTCCATCACAATGCCCTCCATAGGTGTGCATTATAACTCGAATCCTTATTAGCACAAAAATAAATATATTACATGGATCATTTGTATTTTATTTCACTTTTGATCCCTCGTGTATGATGGGATCATTTTGGATATTTCAATCCTAGAGTTTTAGAACTCTAGGGATTGTAATGGTGGTATTATTTCTTATTTAGTTGGATTCCATTGAAGGAGTCATGTTTCAGCTTGGTCTATTCTTCTTTGAATTAGATTTTTCAATTCAACTGTTTCATTTTGTATTTAAAAGTGTTATTATTCTTTCTAAATTCATTTTTTTTTTGAAATTATGAATATATTTGATATCAATGTAATAATTTAAAAAATATATTGTGTTTTGATCATGGAATAAATGGGTTCTCTTTTAAATTTTGTTTTTCCATGTTTGAAATGGAATGTTTTCATGTATAATGATTTTTGTGAAATGACTATGTGGATTTTTGGAATGGTTTAAATGGTGTATGTTGCATTATAATCTAGTTTTTTTCAATGAAATAAAACAATTTTTTCATGTGTAAATTGTAATATAATGAGTTTTTTATTTTTAAATTATTTTAAAATGGGGTTGTATAATAAATTTCAAATTTTTATTTGAAATGAGCATTTGGTTTACCCCTTGTGATAAATTCATTAATGGATTCTTTAAAATGTTTTTGATAGAAATTGTTTCATTTTTTTCTTTTTTATGATTTAAATGAATGAGACTCGTGTTTTTAAGGGTAGATTCAAAAAAAATTATAATATATGAGATTCTAATATAGTAGGTCCACATACTTCATGTTTGAATACACCAGTACATATCGTGTAGATCCCATCACATATAGGACTTCACATTTTATTGATTTGGAAACATTTTTTCTATATTATATTTGGATTTTTATAGTTATATAAAGTGGGTTGATTTTGTTTTGGAATGTTTTATACATGGTTAAAAATGGGTTGTTTAAGTTAAGGGTGTTTAGAGGTGAGATGAATAGTTTTTTTATGTCATTCAGGATTTATGTGATTAACTTCAGGATTGATTGTGATCTCTACCATTTCATTAATCATGATAACCCAAGTTACTTAGGTGGGACCTAGGAAATATACTTATTAGACATTGATTGGATCAAAATACTTAACTTTCTAGGCATTCATACATTCTCACTGAGAACCACTGTTCCACCAAAACCACAACCAATCATACTCCTTGATCCCTCCATCTACTACACATCCACCTTTAATTCTCAACATCATTGAGGTTATTATTTATACCCTCTTGAATATATATTCTCTTAGACACACCTTTTAAAAAAATCTAATGCTTTCATCTCATGGTTTCCCATTCTACTGAACACCTCGCTTCTGAAAAATTCAAAATAAATGTAACTTTTAAACTCTCCAAGAGTAGGATGGCCATTTTCCCCCAAATTATGAATCATAAACCATTGAATATCAATCCAAACCTTACCCAATTAAATTGAACCAGCAATGTTTTACTAGTGGAATACCACTAAATCTTAGAAAACCACTTCACTAGAGGAAACCCAGTTGTCTTGAAACCAAGATTTTATATAAAGTCTAAATAAAATAATAATCATATGTTATATAACCATGTTTTTACACAACTTTTTGGTAACTGGTATTAGAATAAGAAAAATTGCTGATACCACTAGTTGGATTTGTTATAAACCAAAAATCCTAATGTTAAACCCCCAAAACATAAATTAAACAACCAGAAGTTCTAGATAGAAGAAGAAATTCTATAACATGCCTAAATTGAAACAAATATTCAATCCTGGTATATCATAAAATAGAAGTAAATCTATAGCTAAGTCACTACATCAAATATCTACCTTTTAGTTCTAGTAACCTCATGGTTTTGAAAAACCCTCCCCTAGAGGAAAATGATCAATGAAGGATAAACACATGAAATAAATGAAATAAGCAAACAATATGAAATTTATGTTCTTTGGATAACAATCATACTTCATAAGGGAATACACTAATATTTTAATTAATGGATAAATTGAGATATAAGTGAAACATATCTTTTATTATACCTACCTATGCAAAGATACATGAGACACTTTCTATACACCCTAGTCAAATAACCATAACTACACATGTAAATAATCCTTCCACCCGCAAGCACTTTATGGTGAATCACCTAAAACGAAAAGAAGATATAATTCAAGTGATTGTCAAATCTTATTTTCTTCTTAGCATAATTTTATATCTTAATATATAAATTATTATTTACTACAACTTTAAAAAATTACATGAATGAATTATTAAAAATTGATATTTAATGTTATGAAGTGGTCATGACATTTAGGTTGATTCATCCATCAATGGTACAAAACCCATATTTTCTTTATGAAATTCTATTTAAAAGGTTATCGATTTTTTGGACTTGAGGTTGTTAACATTATTAATGTGTTTCAGAATGGTAAGAATTCTCTTGAGACTTATAATTATACTTCTATAACTTTGATTCTAAATGATACTGATTTAAGATCAATTAAGAATTTTAGAATTAATAGTCTTTGTAGTGTCATTTATACAGTCTTTTTTGAATTTTTTAGAAAATAGAATGTGAAAAATCATACCATCTATTAGTTTAGTACCATAGTTCTTTTCTTATATTGACTTAAGACATTCTGTACTTAAAAGGATCAAGAAATAAATATAGTTTTTTCGTATGGTGAGTGGCATAGGGAGATTCTTTGGTTCTTCTTATAATGAGGTTACTAATGCCTGTATAACCCCGTATATCTTACTTTTGTCTCCTTTTACTCCTTTTAATAAAATGCCTCTTCCCTAACCTTTCTAGTAATGGTTTCATGCTTATATATTTTCTCTGGTGTATTTATAAAAGGAAGGAACTAATAGTACTTCATGTGAGATACATATACATTTTTCTTGGGGTGTATGACCAGTTTATTTGGTTTCATCCATAGATCATTGGGGTAGTTCAATTTTTTAGGTAAACTGGAATATGATTTTTTCATGGTTGCGAGTGTGGTCACTTACTATGGAACATATCCATTGGGACTCCCATGATGCGGTGAAGGATAATTGATATAACTAGATAATAGAAGCATGGATAAGGGATATCCAATGGTGAGGATAACAATATCATATTCTTATATAAATTATTATGATTACACCTATCATTGGAATAATGTGATGGAATCATACAACACTGATGATTTGGGATGAATCGAGGTGTTTTCTATGTGTATTTTATAAATTTTATCTATTGGGATCTATTTGTTTGTAAAAATTCCTAAGTGTCTCTTTAAAAATGATTTAAGTGTTTTGAAATGATTCTTAGTGGTATGTTTCTCATTTTAAATGATTAAGATTGTTGGGTAGTAAATTTTTCTTGAATTCCTAAAAAATGAATTTCGGTTTTTTGAAAGAGTGTTTGGAACTGATTGATTTATTTTTAAAAGGGAATGTTATTTTAAATATGAATTTGTGTAAATGGTTGGTTTTTTAATGGGATTTAAAATGTGATTTTTTAATTAGTTTTCAAAGGACATTTGAATTATAGTTTTTTCAACATATATTATGTTTATATTTTTATAGAATTAGGAAAACCATTACATAATATCAATATTTTTTGTATTTGTTTTTTAAATACTAATATCACCAAATAAAATAGTATGGTTATGAATAAATAATGGATGGGTGCTAATCGTTTTGGAAGGTAGTATAAATATAGAGAGAAAGATTTCATCAATATTGCATAAGATCATGCATATGACCCTTCTCAAATCCTTTTTACATGTTTATGATGTTGTTATTCATGAAAAGTTAGTCTAGAGTAGTTTGAATAACACTTGATCTTTCATGGAATAGATCAAAGTTATAAATGTTGTAATAAACATGTGGAAAAGAGAAAATAGCTAGTAGATGGGATAACGGTGCATTTTATGGAACATCTGATAAGATTACAAGTGTGGACAATGAATAAGACCACATCGAGGACATGATTACAGATGTAAATGATGATAAAGATCATATTCAAGAAATGATAAGGGCAGTTAAAGATTAACTTCTTGATTTCAAAAAATTGTTTGAGTTGTTAAAGAGTTGTAAAAATACACCTTTGTATGGTGGTATCACTAATTATACAGTATTTTCAACCTAATGAAACTATATAATTTGAAATTAGGAAATGGATGGAGTGACACCAATATTTTCGAATTACTTGCTCTTTTGAATGAATTGCTCCCAGAAGATAATGATCTCTCGAGCCAAACATAAGACTCCAAACGAATGCTAAACATGATGGGAATGATCTAAAAATTAATACAAACATTCCCAAATGACTATATAATGTTTCAAAGGTACTACAAATCACATATAGACTGCCCAAAGTGTGGTTCTTCTCGATACAAGAATGGTGAATCTGGTACTATGAAATTCTTATGGTACTTTCCAATTATTCCGAGGTTTAGGTGCCTATATTGAAGTGAGGAGACCATATGGAAATTGACATGGCATGAAGATAGAAGAAATAAATATGGGAAACTATGTCACCTAGAATACTCTCCACAGTAGAAGATAATCGATCATGAGTATCCTAATTTTAGAAATGAGAAGAGAAACCTTTGTCTTGCGTTATCTACAGATTGAGTGAATCCTTTTGGTTTTAAAATCATCAATCATAGTACATGGCCTATTATGTTGGTAAATTATAACTTTTCATGGTGGTTATGCATTAAGTGAAAACACATCATGTTATCTATAGTTATATTAAGACAGAAACAAGTGAGTAATGATATTGATGTTCATTTGGCTCTATTGGTCAAGTATTTGAGATTATTATAGGATTCAAGTGTTACATTGTAAGATGCTTATAGAAATGAAGATTTCAGGTTGATATCCATGTTGTACAGGATTATAAATTACTTTCCTTCTTGTGTAAATATTTCAAGATAGAGAATTAAAGGAAGTCATGTGTTTCCCACCTATGAACAAGGTACACAGTCAATTAGGTTGAAATATTCATCGCAAACCATGTTTGTAGGACATCGTATATTTCTACCATAATGACATAAGTACCAATCTTGGATGACATCATTCGATGGAATTTCAAAAATATATATATCACCTTCTCCACTAATATGTGATCAACTATTTGAGAAAGTAAAATATGTGGACATAGATTTTGGTAAAACATTTTCAAAAAACCTTATGAAAACCAGTTGGATGAAGATATATATTATTTTCTTTACCACACTGGAATTTTTTGTACTTCATACATTTTCTTGATGTTATTATTTTTGAAAAAAAATGTATGTGATAGTGTCATCGGCACATTCCTAAATGAACCTTGAAAACAAAGGATGAAATTAAGGCTAGTTTGAACATGTTTGACATGGGAATATGAGAAGAGTTGTCACCAGTGTAGGGTGAAAGATGAAATTTTATTCCTCTAGTGGCTTACACACTTTCCAGGAAAGAGAGATATTAGTTATCAACTTCTTGAATGATGTAAAGGTTTTAAAGGGGTATTCATCAAATATCAAGAACATAGTGTCAATGACTGATTTAAAGTTAAAGGGTCCGAAATCACATGACTTCCAAATTTTTATGCAATATCTAATTCATATAGAATTACATTGTGTTTTTTAAAAGAATTACCATTATAAATTAACAAAGCATTGTTTATTCTTCAAAGCTATATGTAGAAATGTTATAGAGCCAAAGAAATTTTATAGTATAGAAATAAAAATTATCATCTTATTATGTGAATTGGAAATTTCTTCATGCAAAATTCATTGATATGATGGTTCATTTGATGGTTCACATGGTGATATAGATTCAACTCTATGGTTCTATACACTATAGATAAATGTACCCCATTGAATGTTATATGAAGATTTTGAAAGGGTATTTCAAAAATTGAAGTCAGCTAGAGGGTTTTATTGTGGATGGATATATTATTGAGTAAGTCATTGAATTCTATACTAAATTATTCTTCTATGTAAAAATAATTGGTCTGCTAAAATCTTTTCACATTGGGCAGCTTGAGGGTAAGGAAATCTCATGAAGAGTGGTTGTCACAATCAATATTACAGATCGAGTACAGGACCACCTTTACTTTTTTATAACATTTTGGAGGTTGACCAGTATATAGAAACCCAAAATAAATTATTAGGCATTTTAATCCATCATGGGTTAAAAAATGAATATCAAATACAAATAATTGATAGTTTATAATATGTTTTTAGGACCATATATTTAAGGAGTCAAATGAAAATACTGAATCAATTTCAGAACGACTTGGATGGATAGCAGAGGATAAGTTATATATGTATTATCTTATAATTATTATGTAATTAATGGTTATATATTCCATACTAATGAACATGATGAAGATAGTACCATGTAGAATAATAGATTTACACTTGTGGCTAAAGTGATGCATTTATCCAGTGATAAGGATAGAAATCCAATTTATGAGAATATTCCATACTTTGGAATCATCAAACAAATATGGGAGTTAATTTATATAAACTTCCAAGTGCTTATTTTTTAATGCATATGGGTTGATAACTAAGGCGATGTTAAAATAAATGAGCTGGGATTCGTGAAAGTTGATTTCAGTAAAGAATATACGTACTTGTATAATGGCATCACAGATAGTACAAGTATTTTATGTTCTAGAACCCACAAACATAAACTGGTCAATTGTTCTTTTATCGACCAAAATCACTGAAGGGTCAGATGAAAATTCAATAGATGATGACCTTTTCATTGGTATATCGCAATCATCTTGCAGTATTTTTAATGTAGAAAAAGTTTTTTTATGTCATAGGAGACCACAATAAAGGGATTTGGATAGTCGATAGAGCAGTCAAATCCCTTCATCCTTTTAAAAAAGAGAGTTCAATAACCATATTATATTTTTTTGGTGATATACATGGTGTTACCTTATGTTATTATATGTTCACGACTACTTTTATAAAATCTAATTTAATTGTTGAACCACATCCAAAAATAAGGACTTCTGTACGTGATGATTCTCCCAATCCCACGGAATAATAGGACTCTAAACTTGCTGCTGCTCACAGCGGAGAGGAACAACATGTCTCTCATCCTGCTACTCCTCATAGTGCAGAGGACCAATAGGTTTCTCAACCTATTGTTGTTGGTGCTCCTAGTGCAGAGGTACAACCACAATCAGTACTTGTAGATGCTAGTTCTCAGGAGGAACATATTGATGATATTGATACCGAGGAAATGGTAAGCAATTAAATACTAGAAGCATAGAAAAAACAAGAGTATCGTAGTTTGATGGTGTTAGCAAAAATTCTTAAGGAAAAGTGAAAGGCATCAAATAAGAGGTCATAAGGAATATGTGCAGCCATCATATTAACCCCAGCAAGGCCATGTTCAATAGTTATATTGAAATAATCACTCAGAAATGTGTGTCGATTGATGTACAGTTGTGGTACCATGTTGTCACTGAGCTTAAGACACTATTGTGGGGGGATATTTGTTGGAGTTGGTGGCCTAGAACCAACTACTTTGTAATTTATTCATTAATAAAAGCCTTATCACATCTTGATTGTTCTTCTACGTGACAATGCATGTGATAATTTCCCAAGGAGATCTATTGCATTAAAGGGTCATAGTGGATCCCTGCTATGATGAGAACCCAGAAGTTCCATAACACTATTCTTGAATATATGTTCTATGTACAGATGATGTTATTTGAGGGACACAAATAATATAGGCCATTAAGGGTGAGGACTCATAAAACTTTGAGGCACGTTCTCATTGTGTGTTCCCTTGGTAATATCCATAACGATATTATGAGAACGAGACCCGCCAGTAGGAAATACACATTTTATAGTGTTATTGGATGTTCCTATATGCAGACGTGTGTATTGGTCCTTAGACTTTACAATTATTATTAATGGGTATTACAACTCGCGCACTTAGATGTATTGATGAAAACTGTGATGAGACACTGTTCGAAGCGAGGTAGGATATTTTGGGTGCGTCACGAGTAATACCACATTAATGGATAATGTGATAAAGGGGTTTTCCCTTATGTTCCATAACGAAAGTAGATATCATAGGCCCTTTGATGGAATTGATATAGCCTAAGTAAACCCATGGCCATGGAAATTAATGGGAAAGTTCAATTTTAGAATGTCAAAAAAAGAGTAATTGAGAATATGGGTTGATGGCACTAGCATGCAACCCGCTTGATTAGAGATATCGTGACAAAGGGATTATATTTCACGGTAAGCGTTCATATGAGGTGACACGTCAATGTGGCGTCAACTTATTTCTCTTGGGTTCCTTGACCCGTTGCAAGATAGTAATCTTGGACTTTAGGAAAGCCCACCTAATGCCAATGAGAAAGAGGCCTAGAGGGTCACACACTAAGTGTGTCTATGTATCTTAATTAAATATTAATTTAATAAGTTAAATAAATATTTTTCCCGACTATGGTTTAATAATTATTTAAGGATTCTTGATCGCATTTATTTCGATACTAGTTATTCGAGAGAATATATTGTGGGTGAATAATATATTACTGAGTAATGCAGTTACATTTATTTAAGAAATAAATAGTCATTACTCAAGGTCTAATAAATGTGGTGGAGGAAATAAAGAAAAATGGAAAATAAAAGTGCATGGTGTGTATATTAAATATACACGCTTTGTAGTTTTATGGAAAATGAGTACACGTCATGTATTAATGATTACACGATGTGTAGTTTTTCCAGTCGGGATTTTGAGGATATAATATTGTTTTATTAAATAATATTTATTATAATCAGCATGGGTGCATGTCAAGGAATTAATAATTCGACATGGGGTGTTTCAATAAGAGTAAATGAAATAAATAAAATGCATAACACATTTATTTCTTGTCATAGCTCTATAACCTCAAACCTGATTATAAATATCCTCACAACCCCAACAATTTTCCCCAATAATTGTGCACAAAAATTATGGAGAATTCTTTCAAGACCGAAAGAAATGTTTATTCCAAGAATTCTATTAAGACCGAGAGAGATCCTCCTCCATCAGATCAAGGCGATTGAAGACGGACATCACAAGTAAAGGTTCTTCCGCACTAGCACCCGGAGATCCCTTCAGCAACGTCTAGAGATACATGGCACAAGTGTGGATCACCGCTAGAGGAATCCTACACTTGGATTCTATGACATAACGATGGATCACAAGATCGTGACAAGAGACATCAACGAAGAAAGAATTCCACCAAGTTAATTCTTGTGAATTAATTAAATTAATTATAACCAACATATGGTGATCCTATCTCTATGGTTCTGTGACTCCATTCTTCTTTTTTTGTCATTCTTCATTCTATTCCAAAGATCCGGCATTTTATATCATGACAGATCTCAGTTTGAACGTGGTTTAATGCTAAAATAAAAGTTGTTCCACCCACCAACGTGCTTCCACTGCGCCCGGAACCTAAAAGTGGTATCATAGGAGTCATATCGTTGATTATAATTATTTATTTTTTCATTGGTGATTTATGCATTTAATAATTTAGTTTTTTTAATTCAAGTTAATAATTATTTAAATATGAATCTCGAGATATGTTCCTCCTCTATCATTTCTCGTTCACCATATAGAAATGAACTTTTATTTTAATTTTTGATTAAGATAAAATAGAGGATCTCATTCAGAGGAGCCAAACGTTTCTGGTCATACAACACCAGAATACAAAGCGTGTATTTAGAAGTACACACCATGTAGTCTAGGTTCATGCATCAGACTGGTCTGCCAAATCAGGCTGTGTATTGATCCTATCTAAGTCATTTATGACACCGTGTGTTGACCAGGAACAGGTGGCACATGGTTTCCAGATTACACGCTGCGTGGTCCAACAGAACACGGTGTGTAGTCCATTCAGGTTAGGGTTGGACAGTGTAACCCGTACACAGCTTGCCCGGCTGGAAACTGTGTAATGTGGAAACTACACAACATGTGTCCCACTGAAGACGTCGTGTACTCCAAAAATTTCCGAATTACATTAACACGCCATGTCCCTGGGCGTGTGCTTCAGATGGATGGTGAACAAAAGTACACACCGTGTAGTCATAACTACACACCGTGTACTCACCCGAATTATGTAGATTTATAATAATTTATTATTATATAATACAAATCCTTGAGACGTGTACCATAGTTTAGGTGTAAATCTGAGGCACAACACATGACAGGTGTTTTATATACGTGTGTGTTTAATTTAACATCTTCGTAATAAATGGGAATTTACCAGGTTTCCTCCAAGGTACAAGTTACGTACAAGGATAATTTTAAATGAATTTATTTGTTTAAAATTATGATGGATGAGAATCTCAAGAAAATTCAGAAAAGGATTTAAGATAAAAGGATTGATTAATTAAAGGTAATTAATTTATTTGAGCATGATTTATCTTAAACAATAACGATTAATGAATTGAATGCTAGTTTTATTTATGCGTAAATATCGTTTCATGTATGGATGATCATGAGCTAGACCAAGACCTTTGTATGTGAATGGTTTCTTTTAATTTATTTATTTAAATTAAATTTGTTGGCCTACAGTCCTTCTCCTCATTAATATGTAGGGAATGCGCACCCAAAGATTCTTTTATGTAAAAACCCCTTTTTACCCCACACCTACAAGTGAGATAAATTCATATGAAATGCATGGATCTTTCAAGCTAATGGAGGAAGATCATAATAGGATCCAAGGTGAAACCAATCCAAGGAGATACAAAGGTGGACAGGTGGAAAGCTATAATCACGAACCTGAAAGGTTCAAGGTGTTTCTCCCCTAGGTCTTGGGTTAGTTTATCAACCACTAGATAAACTAACCAATAGAAAAAGTTCATGATCATACCATTTTTTTTATGTCAGTTTCATGGTTTATTTGTTGTGGGTGAGTTTTCATGGTCACACAATTAATGAATTAAACAAGAATGCAATATGGATCTAAAATAAGACCGGCTTATGAGTAAATATTATCTTAGAAATGGTTAATCACTTAAGTATATCCCACTTAATATTAACAAGAATGTAATCAATGATAATAAAATGGAAATTTACGTATAAGGGTAAAATCCCTAAAAAGAAATATTAAGTTGGTATAGCCTTCCACAATCTTGGTTAGAATCGAACCATAGTCTAAAGTGCTTGACCAAACCTAGTTGGGGTGCATTCCATTATTGGGGAATTATAATTCAAGATCTTGGTTTGAATTAACTTGGTTCACATCAAGGGATGACTTCCATAGTAGGACTTGGTGTGACCAAGAGGCAAAGGTTGAGGAAATCCAAAAAATGATTTCAGGATTGGGGAGTCCACTCAGCGGATCAAGGAGCTGTGAGTTAATGCAGTTGGAATTTAAAATGCCTACCTAAAACCCTTCAAGTTTCTTGGACAACCCATGTTGGGGTAATTCAAAGGGAAATATGGATACTTTCCACTAGAATATTCAGGCTATAGAATATTCTGAAGTCAATGGTGAGGGAAATTGGATTTTGATAAAATAGTGGGAGACTAATAAGTATTAATTTATTTATTTATCTTAGTTTTGTAATAAAGTACTAAACTTTTTCTCATCTTAATTTGTAGAAATGGAATGAAAAATTTCATCAAACATATAATTGTGAACCGTACTCGATAAGGAAAACCTTCTCACCAACAGAAATTTCCAAGAGTGGAAGAGGCGTTTACGTGTCATCATGCTCCATGAAAGAAAATTGTATGTGCTGGAAGAGCCTATTCTAGTTGTGCTTGGAAAGGAGGCCAGTGATGGGGAACTATCTCTTTACATGAAATACATGGATGATGCCACAAATTTCTAGTTTTTCATTCTATCATCCATATCTAATGATCTCTTGAAGTAACATGAAAATATGTACGTGTATAGCATTATGTCTCACCTTAAGGATCTCTACCAAGAGAAGGAAAGACAGGAGAGGTATGAGATCTCCAATGCTTTGTTTACAACTAAGCTTGGAGAGTCTGCACCAGCTGGGACTCATGTAGTCAAGATTATTGGCTACATTGAATGCCTGGACATCTTAGGTATTAAATTTTGAGATGAGTTGCATAAAGATTTCATCCTATCATCACTGCCCAAGACCTTCTCTAGCTTTATTTTCAATCAAAACATGAGCAACAATGAGAAGAGTCTCAGAACTTCTGACCTTGATTTTCCAGGTAGATATGGAAATAGGGCATGACAAACATGCAGTCCTTATGGAGAATAGGATAAGGAAGGACAAGGAAAAGGGGCCAAATACTTATAAATGGTCTGAAGCCCCCGAGAACCATCCCTCCAAGAAGGGGAATAAACATAGGCAGGGCAAGGAACGAGAGGTGTTGTGTTTTGCATGTGGAAATCAAGGCCACTTGAAGAGGAACTGCACCCAGAAGAGTGGGGATGCTAAAGGTGCCTTCGTTATCGAGTGTAATATTTCTATTTATACAAATTGGGTATTACATACATCTTGTGGGGCTCATATCTGTATTCAAATGTAGGAACCAAGTAGATTTAGAAATATTTATAGAGGAGAGGTGGAACTTCGAGCTGCCAATAGTGAAAGGATGGATGTGTTGTCTATTGGTGATTACCACCTCTCATTGCCTACTGGGATGATTTTGGTTTTCCATAATTATTATTATGTGCCTAGTGTTACCAAGAACATAATTTTTGTATGTTGTTTGGATATGGATGGACTTATTTTAAAATTTGGAAATAAGGGTTTTCTCTTTTATGAGAACAACATATGTTATTGTATTTAACATTTAAATAATGGTTTGTATGTACCAAATTACAAAAACCAAGTGTTAGCAATAGATAACGAAACAAACTCACATGACTCATACATCACCCAGTTGTGGCATCACTATCTCGATCATGTAAATGAGAAGTTTTTGACAAAGAACTACTAAGATGATTATTTGGACTCTACTGAGCTAAAACCACTTGATAGATGTCATGCTTGTTTACAAGGAAAAATGACCAAGCCTTGCTTCGGTGGACAAGGTTAAAGGGCCACAGAGCTTCTAGGATTGGTGCACACAGATTTACGTAGACCATTTCCAGTAGAAGCTAGCGGTGGATATTCTGACATCATTACATTTACTGATGATTTAAGTAGATATGGATATGTCTACATAATGTGGTATAAGTTAGATTCCTTAGAGAAATTTAAGGAATTCAAGAATGAAGTTGAGAGTCAGCTTGGTATGAAGATAAATAAACTTCGATCGGATCGAGATGGAGAATATCTAAACCAAGAGTTCATCGATCTTCTACGGGAGTCTGGGATTCTATCTCAACTCACTCCTCCTTATACACCACAGTAGAATGGTGTTAGTGAAAGGAGGAACCACACCTTGTTGGACATGGTGAGGTTGATGATGAGTCGTGTAGATCTTCCATTATCCTTTTTGGGATATTCATTACAAACTACAGCATACACATTAAACCAAGTACCAACTAAGGCGGCATATGCAATTCCCTCTAAGATATGGAATAGAAAGACACCCATTTTGTCGCATACTCATGTATGGGGATGTGAGGAATCTGTTAAGGCCTTCTCAGGCAACAAACTAGCACCCCGGGGCACGAGGTGTATCATTATAGAATATCACATGGAAATGAAAGGATATTACCTATATAACCCTTTAGACAAGAAAGTGATTGTCACTAGAAAAGTTGTCTTTCTTGAGAGGGAGCACATCCTCAAGAAGGATAGTGGGAGAAAGATTTACTTCGACGAATTTGATGCTCAAGATGCACAGGAGTTGGTATAGGAACATGTTCCACAGGTCCCTATGGAAGAGGTTCCAGAAACACAAGTACTGCGTATGAGCTCAAGAGAGGTAAGGGAACCTGAGATATTTGGTTTCCTAGTCACCGAGGATGGTGAATCATTATTGTTGGACAATGATGAACCTATCTTCTACAAAGAAGCAGTAGAAAGCTCAGAAGATGCAAGATGGCTAGAAGCTATGAATTTTGAGATGGATTCCATGTATCAGAACCAAGTTTGGGTTCTGGTCAATGAGCCAGTTGATGTAAATAATGTTGGATGCAAATGGGTATTCAAGAGAAAACTGGACATGGAAGGTCATGTTAAAACCTATAAAGCAAGGCTAGTGGCTAAAGGATTCAGACAGCATCAAGGAATTGACTATGATGAAACCTTCTCATCAGTTAACATGTTTAAATTTATAAGATTCATACTTTCCATAGCTGCTTACCATGACTACGAGATTTGGCATATGGATATCAAAATAGCATTCCTTAATAGGAACCTTTAGGAAGGTGTCTATATGACACAACCAGAAGTTTTTTTGACACCAAGTGAAGCCAAATGGGTTTTAAAGTTGCAGAAATCCATTTATGGATTAAAGAAAGCATCTAGGCCATAGAAAATTCGACTTGATGAAGCCATAATGAAATTTGGGTTCATTAAGAACGAATGTGAGCCATGTGTTTAAAATGGTTTAATGGGATTGTGATCGTTATCCTAGTAGTATATGTTGATGACATGTTGCTTATTAGAAATGATGTACCAATCTTACAGTTAGTTAAGGACAGGTTGAACAAGTGTTTCTCCATGAAGGACTTGGGTGAATTAGCCTACATTATAGGGATCAAGATAATTCGTGATTGATCCAAGAGTCTTCTTGGACTAAGTTAGAGTACATACATTGACCAGATACTAAATAGATTTAGTATGTAACAATCCAAGATGGGATTGGTTCCAATTTCACATGGCCTACATCTTTATAAGAAAACGTGTCCTCAAACACAACAAGAGAAAGATAGAATGAGTAAGATCCCATACGCTTCAGTTATAGGATCCATCATGTATGCTATGTTATGTACCAGGCTTGATGTTTCCTATACACTAAGCATGGTAGGAAGATATCAAGCAGATCCTGGAGAACATCATTGGACTGATGTTAAGACTATCCTTAAGTATCTAAGAAGAACTAAGGATATGTTCCTGGTGTATAGAGGATATGAGGAGCTTGTCATCAGAGGGTATGTTGATGCTGGTTTTCAGACAGATCAGAATGATCTGAAGTCTCAATCTGGATATGTTTTCTGTCTCAATGGGGGAGCTGTTAGCTAGAATAGTTCAAAGCATCCAATTGTCGCCGATTCTACAACAAAGTCCGATTATATAGAGGCTCATGATGTATCCAAGGAAGCCATCTGGATTCATAACTTTGTCTAGGATCTTGATGTGGTGCCTAGTAGTAAAGATCCCATTACACTGTATTGTGATAATAATACAGCGGTGGCTCTTGTAAAAGAACCAAGGTTACATCAATGGACAAAGCACATACTCCAAAAGTATCACCTTTTGAGGGTTTTCTATCAAAGGGGTGAAGTTGAACTGAGTATAGTATCCATGGAAGAGAACTTGGAGGACCCCATGACTAAAGGCCTATCTCAACAGAAGCATGTATATCATCTGAGAGCTCGCCGGTTAAAGGTTGTTAGTAGTTTTCTCTAGTCCAAGTGGGATTCTGTTGGAGTTGGTGGCCTGGAACCAACTACATTATACTTTATTCATTAATAAAAGGCTTATCACATCTTGATTTTTCTTCTGCATGACAATGCATGTGATAATGTCTCAAGGATAACTGTTGCATTAAAGGGTCATAGCGGATCCTTGCTATGATGAGAACCCGAATGTGCCCTAACACTGTTCTTGAATATATATTCTATGGATGGATTATGTTATTTGAAGGAAACAAATAATACAGGCCATTAGGGGTGAGGACTCATAAAACATTGAGGCACCTTCTCATGGTGTGTGTCCTTGGTAATATCCAGGAGGATATTATGAGAAAGAGACCCGCCAGTAGGAAATCCACATTTCATAGTGTCATTGGATGTTCCTATCTGCGGACGTGTGTATTAGTCCATAGACTTTAAGATTATTATTAATGGTTACTGCAACTCACGCACTTAGATATATTGACGAAAACTAATACGACACACTGTTTGCGGAAAGGTAGGGTATGTTGGGTGAGTCACTAGTAATACTGCATTAATAGATAATGCGAGAAAGGATTTGTCCCTTCTGTTACATAATGGAAGTAGATATCTCAGGCCCTATGATGGAATTGATATATCCTAGGTAAATCCATGGCCATGGTAAGGAATGGGCAAGTTCAATTCCTGAAATTCAAGGAAAGAATATCCGAGCACATGGGTTGATGGAACTAGCATGCAACCTGCTTGATTATAGATATCGTGAAAATAGATAATATTACACGGTAAGAATTCGTATGAGGTGACACATCAATGCGTCGTTAACTTATTTCACTTGGGTGCTTTGACCTATTGCTAGAAAGTAATCTTGGACTTTAGGCAAGCCTGCCTAATGCCAACAAGAAAGAGGCCTAGATTGTCACACACTATGTGTTTCCATTTATCTCAGTTAAAAATTAATTTAACAAGTTAAATAAATATTATTCCCGACTATGGTTAAATAATTATTTAAGGATGCTTGATCTCATTCATTTCGACACTAGTTATTTGAGAGAATATATTGTGGGAGATATAATATATTAGTGAGTAATGCAGTTACATTTATATAATAAATAAATATCAATTACTCAAGGTCTAAAAAATTTGGTGGATGAAATAAAGAAAAATGGAAAATAAAAGTACAAGTCATGTATATTAAATATACATGCCATGTAGTTTTATGGAAAATGAGTACACGCCATGTATTAATGATTACACACCATGTAGTTTTTTCAGTTGTGATTTTGAGGATATAATATTGTTTTATTAAATGATATTTATTATACTCATCATTGGTGCATGTCAATGAATTAATAATTCTACATGGGGGTTTTCAATAAGAGTTAATGAAATAAATAAAATTCATAATGCCTTTATTTATTATCATAACTCTATAGCCTCAAACCTATTTATAAATATCCTCAAAACCCCAATACTTTTCCCCCATAGTTGTGCACAATAATTCTAGAGAATTCATTAAAGGCCGAAAGAACTATTTCTTCCAAGAATGCTCTCAAGACCGAGAGATATCCTCCTCCATCAGATCAAGGCAATCGAAGGCGGACATCGCAAGCGAAGGTTCTTCCATGCTAGCACCTGATAGATCATTTCAGCGGAGTCTAGAGATACATGGAACACATTTGGATCACCACTAGTGGAATCCAACACTTGGATTCTACGACGCAACGACGGATCACAAGATCGTGACCAGAGACATAAACGGAGAAAGAATTCCACCAAGTTTATTCTTGTGAATTAATTAAATTAATTATAAAAAACATATGATGATCCTATCTATATGGTTCCAGGACTCTCTACTTTTGTCTTTTGTTCTTCGTTCTATTCTGAAGATCCGGTGTTTTATATCGTGATAGGAATCAGTTTGAACATTGTTTAACACTAAAATCAAAATTGGGTCACCCACCAATGTGCTTCCACTGCACCTAGAACCTACAATATTATGGTAACATATTGATATCATTTCTTTAATTTTATAAAAAAATTAAATAATGAAACATTGACTTACCCTTCATCATCGCTTATAGAGTGCATTTATATTAGATGAACGCACACAGACTATTTATTAAGGGTTTTTGGAAGGATTCATAGAGCCTTTTACACAATTTTAATATGGTGTTATCTTAAAGATGGTGAAGGGAAAATAAACCCACACCCACCTCTTATTTATGCACAATTGATATCCTAAAGAGCGTGGGATACATTTACTAGGCATCGTGCAGAGCAGTTTTTTCATGTACATTGCGTTTGGTAATATTTTGTTTGATGATATGTTTATTCATCACTTTGATTGATAGTTTTTTATTTATAAAATAGAAAATAAGTGCTGAAAATAAGGAACAAGCCACAAAACCAGTGTACCCCACTATAAACCAAAAATGGGTTATGTTTCACTTGAAAACAATTGGTATATATTTTAAATATACCATAATAATTTTATGTGACATAAAACAACTCCATAACTATATTCCTATGTTTATATGCAGATTGATGAATTCAAATCCAAAGTCACTTCCATCTCATGCCATGTGCTATGGAAGGAGGTGCGTGTAAATAAGGATAAGATACTAATAGATTAAAACACACCAAAATTGTTGGAAACATGTGTGAGTATGATATAATAAATATTTGTTCTAATTTAAATCAATATTACATAACAATGGTTTCTTATTTTTTAATATTTTCTATCTCATTTATTCATAAGAATCTGCAACACCCAAACCAGATGTAGATATACTTTCGGTGGCCATGAAGCAACCAGAAAAGTATGGTTGTGTCAGAGGTGTGGGTTTTGGGGTGACACCCCAAACATATTTTGAGAAACAAAACTAGAGGAGGGTCAAATGAAGAAATCAAAATGATGAGAGAAGGAATACTTATCCTTGAATAACTTATGAAATTGCAAAGAGAGTTCAAGAAAAATTTTATGGTAGTGGGAAAGAGAAGAATAAACTCAAGAACAACCAAGAGATGAAGATTCTGCCCCACCCCCACTAGATTTGAGGCGATCCATTCCCCCAAAAACCGTCTTAAATGGGGTAATAAAGGTTCTAATAACTTTTTCTGTGAATTTTGAATTAGATATACACTAACACCTTTCCTGTAATGATATTGTACAGGGTAAAAATGATTATGATTTATATCTATAAACACCCAACCATCACCATGCAGTGAGGTCTATGGTGTTCAATATCTAGAATGTCATGCTACATAACACCCCACTTCCAACAATTCATGTCAAAGTGTTGATTAATGTATCCCATGAGTCGAGTGTCATGCTACCTATTCTAATTGATGATGAAGATATTCATAAGGTCGAACAATCTCTTGGAACATTCATCACATTGCCTTCAAATCTTGTAAAATCATGTCAACAAGGAGGTAGTCATTTCCAATTTATTTTTCAAGATAAACCCATAACATTTAAGGAAAAATTTATGCTCAATGAATGTTATTACAGAAAGACACAGGGAAGGGGTGAAATAAAATAACAGCTCCAAAAAATCTCAAGGATCAACCAACTAATCAAAAATATCTTAGGGATCAACCATCCAATCAAAATGATCTATCAAAATCACATTAAACTCGCTTTTTCTAAATCTGCATTGTTTACCATTGGAGGGTCTTGAGAATATGAACTTAAAAGATGGTGGTAATCAAAAAATTATTTTTGATGAAAATATATATAAATGTTAAGATCCATATTTCATTAGTTTTGACAATATAAGGGAAATATTAGAGTATGATTGGCTAGGTGGATTAGATGTTAATGTATACATGAGGTATGTTTTCAAGATTTTATTTTCCAAAAGATTATATACTATGATAATTATGACTAAATAAATTCTATATTTTTTTATGTATATATATGAAAAAAAATTAGGGATTCACCCATGAACAAAAATTTAGACACATTAGTCCTCACATCACCTCTACAGAACAAACAAAAATAGAATCCAATAATGAGGGTGAAATAGTGGTAAGCCGGCTCAAATCGTTTAACAAAAAAATATAGATGATAGACTCTTCTTAATACCAATTATTCAGGGTTAAAATCTAGAATTTAATCACATTTAATATATTTTAATTTATTTTATTAGTTTTTCTTTTTTGTGTTCTTAGGTAGCATTGGATGCTCATTGTGGTAAATTTCGACACTCCAATGATTTATTTCCCAGATTCAATGCATGGATATCCAACAAACTGACCACACATAATGGAATTTTTTAATTTTTAATACACTACATCCGACATTTTATAACTAAAAATCAAGTTAGATAATTTTTATTATCTCATAATGAGGATTCTATAATGATAGGGTGGTGCGTGAATATCTTCAGCAACATGGAATAATTCTAGGGGAAATGAGCAGAAACATCGCAAGTACTTTGTCTGGATACAAATCAGGGTATATATAATTAGATTTTACTATAAAATCACGTATAAATAATAATTTTTTCTCAATGTTTCTATAGTGTTTGAAACAAACAAATGATAAAGACTATGGTTATTAGGTTTTTAATTTTATGAAAGAGATTGTATTCCATGAACAAACCAGCATCCCTAAAGTGGTAATTTCTAAGATAATTACTATTTCATTAAAAATATTTATTAATCCTTTGTGTATTTATATTTTTTCAATATTACCATTATTTTCGAAAATAATAATATTTACATGATGATATAGATTTTTTTAGAAATGAATGGGCAGCATACCTAATGGAAGAATGTATACAAATACCATTAATATGTGACCGGTATGACTCCAAATGTTTATTCTTATTTAAAATTGTTTGTATTTTTAGTAAAAAGAACAAGTTCCATACTGAAAACTAAGAAAACACATTATGATTTTTTTGATACTTTAAAACAATGATCTGTAATTCATTTGTGACATGTAGTAATAAACCGTACATAAATCCAATGCATGGTGTGACTGATATGACTTTAAGTGTGTACTTTTATAATAAATTAACAGTAATTTTAGAAAAAAGAAAAATTGACATACTAAAAAACAAGAAAATGCATTCAGATTGTTTTGATACTTTAGTTAAATCATTCATCAGTCATTGGTGATGTGTAGGAATCAACCACACCTCAATCCGATGAATGGTGTGACAGATATGACTAAAGGGTTCCAATATCAATTTAAAATTTACATTTTTGTTCCAAACACATCACTGACATAAAACCAAGAAAACTCACTCTGATTGTATTCATAATTTAGAATAATGATTAATATGTTCTTTGTGATGTGTATGAAGAAGTTACACATCAAATTGACACATGATACGATAGGTATGACTCAAAATGGATGTTTCTAGTTTGAAATGATATTTTAGTAAAAAAACATAAATAACATGACAAAAATTGACAAAATGCATTCAGATTGTTTTTATACTATAGTAAAATGATATATAAGTCATTTTTAATATGTAATAATTAACCACACCTCATTCTGATGCACAGTGGGACCGATATGACTCAAAGTGTCTCTTTTTTTTTAAATTGACATTAATTTTATTAAAAAAACTTGCATACTGAAAAACTGAGCAAACACATTCCTATTATATTCATAATTTATGAAAAAGATCTATGAGTCATTTGGGGCATGTATTAATCAACCCCACCATAATAAAATTCATGATGTGATCGTTATAAATCCAAATGTGTCTTTTAATTTAAAATATACATTAATTTAAGTAAAAAAGAAAAACTAAAATTATAAAAACCAAGAAAACTCATTCGGATTGTTTTGATACTTTATGAAAATGATACATCAGTCATTTTTGACAATTATGAATCGACCAAACCTCAATCTAATACACAGTGTGACTGGTATGACTAAAAGTGTTTGTTATCAGTTTAAAATTTACATTTTATCTCAAAATGTGTTACTCCCTAAAAACCACGAAAACACTTTCTGATTGTCATCATAATTTACAAAAGTGATTCATAAGTCATTTATGATACATATGAATTAGTATCACAACAAATTGATTCATGATGTGACCAGTAAGACTCAAAATTCATGTTTTCTATTTGAAATGATATTTTAGTAAAAAAACTCAACTGGAATACTAAGAATGAAGAAAAATGAATTTGGATTGTTTTTATACCTTAGAACAATGATCTATGAATCAATTTTAACTTTTAGGAATCAACCACACCTCAATTTGATGAAATATGTGACTAGTATAAATCCAAATGTGTTTTTAATTAAAATTGACATTAATTTCTGTAAAAAGGACAAGTGACATACTAAAAATTGAGAAAATTCATTCATATAGTTTTGATTCTTTAATAAAATGATCTGTAAGTAATTTTTTGTGTAAGAATCAACCAAACCTCAGTATGAATCACGGTGTGTCGAGTTAGACTTAAATTGTCCGTTATCATTTTAAAATTGACATTTTAGCTCAAAAGATTTCACTCACTAACAAACAATAAAACGCCCTCTGATTGTCTTCATAATTTAGGATAGTAATTTTTATGTCCGTTTTGATGTGTATGAATTTGGATCACCTCAAAATGGCACACTATGTGATCTATATGACTCAAAATGGGCGTTTCCAGTTTGGAATTATATTTTTGTAAAAAACACATCTGTCGTACGAAAAACCGAGAAAACCCATTAGGATTGATTTGATACTTTAGAACAATGATCCACGAGTCATTTTTGACATGTAGAAATCAACCACACCCTAATCCGATGAATTATTTGTTTGGTATAAATTCAAATATTTCATTTAAATTTGATATTAATTTTAGTAAAAAAACAAGGGACATGCTCAAAACCAAGAAAACACATTCATATTGTTTTGATATTTTAGGAAAATCATCCATCACTTATTTTTGATGTGTAAAAATCAACCCCACCTCAACACAATGGATGGTGTTACCTGTAGAATTCCAAATGTGTTTATTTATTAAAAACTTACATTTTATTAATGTATTCTTTCAAGTTAATGTTTAATTTATTTATTTATAGTATTACTAACATAATATTTGTTTTCTTATATAGGTGGAACCGTTTTCTTGAGTTTGGATGGTTTCTTCCTAAACTAATATCATGTGAGGACATTTTTTAGAGGTGATCATGGATATCGAAGAATGAAACATTACTTTTTTTAACTGTTTGTTAGATAATTTTAATGTAATTATATAAATTTTTTTTTGAAATATATATAGCATTCTTTACCAAACCCTTGTGTACCCTGAATTGTTCTTGTGTGTGCTGTACAGGTGGTGTGTGTGTTTTCAATACAGGTGTTGGTGGTTGTGTTGTTATATAAACAGCATATCATAGGCACCTAGGGCTTTATCATTGTTATTTAGAGTGCAAATAAAGTCCCTCTTTATCAGCGCTAAAAACAGCACTGATAAAAAGTGTCCTTTATCTGTGTTAAAATAGCACTGATAAAGTGGGGCCTTTATCATTGATTTTTTTTCACAGATAAAGGTAACCCTTTATCAACTCTTTTTTAGAAGTGTTAAAGGGGACGCCCTATCTTCTATGAGATCAACAGCACATTTCTAGCACTGTTAAAATCATTTTATAGAACTTTTAAAAGCACTGTCTATAGTAGTGCATTTTCTCTATGAATCCCTCTCAAAACATGATAGTTGGAATTATATTCCATTACCTTTTTTCCACTTTTATCTAATCCTATTTATGTATTGATATTTCCCTTTTAATTTCCCTCTTAAGAGAATTTTTTATTGAACCCTTTTACGATGTGGTTTTCCCACAAATAAATTCTTAAAAACCCACCATTTATTTTAAAAGTGAATTTTAAAATTGCAAGGATGTGATTTCCTTTGAAAATTCTTGATCATATTGAAATTATATATTATCTATTTACACTTCCACCAAATCTCTCTCATGTTCATGATGTATCATGTATATGTCTTTTAAGGAAGTACATATCTGATCCTCCACATGTATTAAACTTAGAGGTTATACCACTAGAGCTAGAGATTTCTTATAAAGAGAAAACGGTATAAATTATGGATTATAGATATAATGTTATAACAAACAAGACCTCATACCTGATAAAATTGTTTTAGAGAGACCACCAGTTTGAAGAAGCTACATGGTAACTTTAGGATACAATGAGGTAGATGTATCCATATTTTTTTATTAAAATAATGAATTTTGAGTGTGAAATTCATTTTAATGGGTACAATGTAATACCCATATTTTTTACGAAACTTTTATTTTTATAAATAAATTAAATTTCTTTGATTGATTTTATCATACTCTACACCATGTTATGATTTCTCAACACGCAACATTGTCTTATCATGCTTTACACACAACATCGAGTTTCTAGGAAATATAGTTTTGTTATTTTACTTATTTAAATAAGATAATTATAACCCAGATGTTTGAATGGAAGTTCAAAATAGTATTAAATGAATTATAAAATTAACTTTTACACGTAATTCTATGACCAATTAATAATAAATGAATGTAAACCATTTTCTAAATAAATGAAAATATTTTTCTAAAAACTTATTTAAATGTTCACTAGTGTGTTTTATACCAATAAATAAAAAATCACTATTATTGAATAAAATTAATGAAATATATCTATATATATAATAGTCAACTTAATTTTTAATATTCATATTATGTGTTTTCTAGACATGATTTGTGAACAAATCTAATTTCACGGATAAAATAAATATTTTTCTAAAAAGGCTGTTTTGACGCCTTTTAATAGAGAACTTGTTTCTAATATAATTTTTGATACTTTTATAATATTTATATTAAAAAATAAAAATCTTATTTGAAAGTGGGATATCAAAATTTGATTTTTTTAAATTGTTTTTATTTTTCTGATAAGTTTCATGTTTTTTATGCATAGTGAAAAAATAATGTATTTTAATTTAAAATTGCTTTTCCATCTGATTTATTATATTTATAGATTATAATTTGTATTGGTTTAAAATTATAATTAGATAAAAAATTATCACTTAATATAATTTAGGTCATTAGAATCAATTGCACATTGAAATTGGATATAAAAACATTCCAAGCTTGTGAACATTTTTATTTTACTAAACTCCTTGTTTCGTCATGACTATGGGATTAATTTTTAATTAATTTATGATAATTTTTTGAATTAAATTTTTAAAAATATATTCCTTATCTGGAATTTTAAGTTACAAATTTATTAAATAGGCCCCCTTTTAGATAATATTAATAGTGACATTATTAATTTTTATTTCAACAGTTAAGGGTAAATCAGGTAAATTGGGGGAAAATAATATTATAAATATTAGAAAACTACCCTAACAATTTAAAAAATATTAACAGATGAATTCAATTCAACCATTGACACATATGTCACACTCTTACTTTAAATGAACATAATATTTTTAATATATGGTTAAATAATAGATATTCCCAACCATGTATTTAATTATGAAATATAATAGGTTTAAATACATCAGGTATTTTTATTTTTATTTTTTACTAAATAATTAATTGTCTTGAATAATTACAAAGATAATGTTACAGTAATTATAAAAGTCATGAAACAATTAATTAAATGATATTATAAATATTAATATATATATATATATTGATTTAATTATGGTGATAAATGAATTTATAGCTTAATATGACATGTTATGGGTGTATTAAGTAAATGTTTTCTAATGTATCTTACTATATTGATTTTATTAAAGTCAAATTAATGAATAACATCAAAAATTAACACTTATGATATTTTATGAAAAATATATTTTATTAAATTATTTATAAATCATAAAAATATTAAATAAGGACAAATGAGATTATATATGGTTTATAATATCATACATTTTCTATTTATGGTTCAATTTACACTTTCAAAGTAAACATTACATCCTCTTAGTATAGAAGAATTTGTTACCATAGTTAAAATTAAAATGAATTAATTAAATATTAATTAAAATGATAAGGACTAAAATAACACCAAAACATGTATAAAATATATTTCTTGGCAACATTAAAACCTTATAATATCCTATATTCAAATCAATTTCAGTTTTTGCTATTTTATTTATATTTAATTTATTATAAATTAATCTTCTGAGAAATTCCAAATGTGCCCCCTCCCTTATAAAAGGGGAACTCTTCTTCTCTTTTACTAACACTTTAGAACCTATTTTATTAATAAAACCTCTATCCAAATATTCCCCAATCTTCTATAAATTCATTCTATAATCCTTACTCTGTGAATAAATCCAACCAAAGAATTATTTTTATGCAAATCAAAAAGAGATACCCAAAGAAGAGGCAACGTCCATCAACAAACATTTTCATTTTATTTATACCTTGAACCCCTAAAATTATTATTATTCCATGACTATATAATAAAATAAGTATCATCAATATAAAAATATTTTTTTTATAACGGTTTGACCTGCAATTATACACACTTCCATCTAATGGGTAACAAACTTATTGTTCCTATGTACGGTGAACTACTACATCGAGAAATGATGTTGTTTATTTTGATTTATCATGGATCATGGTTGATAATTATGATGGAAAATATATTTTTATATGATATATATGGTATATATGATGTCTTTATTATTTTTAAATTATTATATAAAACCTACCATCATACTTTCCATTTTGTGGAAATATGATAATTTTATTTGTGGACATATGGATTATTTCCTTCTCAAAGCGATGTGATTAATTAATAATTTACATGTAGTGTATTAAAAATGGGTTTACTAAATTTATATGACATGTATGAAATAATAATTATAAATTAATTATATTATATATACAAATATATTTCATTTACTTTCTTTCTTTCAATATGAAAAGAAAAATGAAATAGAGTTCATGCATGTGTACGACCTACAGTCTCCATAAATAGTGTACTTATTTTTCTACTTCTATATTTTATAAGTTATTATAAATACATATATACTGAATATATATGATATTTATGTAATTTTTATCCTTATATAAATTATGAAATAATGATATAAGTATAAGGACAAAAAATATAACAAATCAAAACACACACGAAAAACAAAGAGGATATTACCCGAAATGTAAATTTAACATTGGAGTGATGATAAATCTGTAATATAAGGACATATGTAAATCCTATATAATATTATATAATTGCATAATATTATATAATAAATTTATATTTATTATATAAGTATTTTTTTGGAGTACGATGAAAGCCAATACATAAGGTAAGAGATTGATGTCTTACTTTTATTTATGTGGGACACATGTCGTATACACTACATGTTTCTTATACATAGTGTATATAATTACCATGAATGTGTATTACTATTATTATCCATAATATTATGGTATTTACATATAAATTTTATGATCTCTCTTTCTTGAGGTTTATGGTTCAAAAGTTACGAAATCAGTAATGTGATTTTGTAACAATTTTCCTTCTTTGAGACATATGTGATGTTATGCACCTATATTATTTTATGAGGTGTATATACTACCCTTTGAAAATTTGTATCATTAATATCTTTATTTTCATGATATTATAATATTTATTTAATTGTATTATCTCTTTTTTCATAAATCTATGTGTCATCAAAACAATGTTCTCTAAAAAAGATTAAATGATCTTTTCGGAAATTTCAAGGAAAAATATTTCAAATATTTTTAAAATGGTTTGAAAAGATTAATTTATATTTTTTCCAGGTTATTTTTAGTGATAAATTTTTTATAAATATTTTATGATTTAAAAAGTTATTTATTTCAATGAAATGAAAATTATATTTTCCTTAGAAATTATTTCAAGTGATCTCTAAAAATTATTTTCTATCTAATATAATATTATATGATGTTAATTATGCTTAACTGGGTATATTATTCAAAGAATTTATCATTATTATTTTATGGTTGGTTTATTTTTATATTTATGAAACTCATTTCGTTTCCATGTTTTTTCTACGATGAAATTTTTATAAAACCTATTTATTTTTATAGGTTCTGATATGATGAATGATTTATGTTCTTATGGAACACAAATATATGGTTTTAATTATGTGAAGGGTGGGACCTATAACACCCTTTAATACATTGGGTAAATATTTATATCTCATGTGATAGAAATGGATAGAACAGGGAATAAACTCAGTTCAGTAAAAGAATTTGTCTACTAAGATGGTATCGAGAGTAAACCTTGACTACTAAGATGATCATTATAGTGAACCATGACTAGAAGGATAGTATGAGGAGTGAACTCATAATACTAATATATCCTTGGTAGTGATTCCTTTACTACCATGTAAATCATTTTATATGATCATGTGTATTCCAAAATTCCATGTCTTATGTTGTGCTCTCATAGAATATGTTCTTTGACTATTTATAAACATCAATAATTTATTACATGACACGATATCAGGATCTTTATTATATTGGATATTATTTTCAAATGTTTTATTTATGTACATATTACTTATGATTATGTTATGATTTATCCCTCCCCCATTAACCCTTTATAAGAATCTGAGATCACCCTTTATTATGTTTCTTTTCCCTATGATATGAAAAAGGGAATTAATTATGATATATATAAAGGGGTTTTAGAAATGATGAAATACACAAGAGAAGAAGTAGATGTGTTATGAACCAATTTTTTATGTTTCCAGGTTTCCAAAGGTGCTAAAAACATGGTATTTGGGTGTGTATTTGTGTAATGTATGAAATGTTCTAAATATGAAATACTGTTAATATACGTTAATATTGGGTCATTATATCTCTTATGAAGATCTCCCAAGCCTAAGCTAATATTATTGATTTCTCCTTTATCCAAACTTAGTTTTCATCACCTTCTGGTGAATTGGATCTAGAATCTTAAGATATATAATCTTATTGCATCCATTATTCATTTATATTTCTATCTCTTATACTATTTTGGTGCAAGCTCGTGTGCCCTATTTTTAGGACATTTGTTTGTTCTTATGATTTCTCCCATTCTAGCTCAATTAAATGGCCAAAACTAGACTAAGAGATTGCTCTGGGAATAAGGTAGGCGTTCTAGTAATTTTCCCTAAAATTATAGGTGTTTTATATTTCTTTTAATTGTGATGCATGCTGGAATTTTCTATGTGTTTCTTTAATTTTTTTTGTCCTTCCTATTTTAATTAAAATTTTCTTTAACACTCCCTTTGAGACTTATTTAATTATTAGTATTTGTTACATCATTGAAGGAAACCCCTTTGGGTATAGTTAATTAAACTCCCTATTAAATGAAAATGTTTAAATGAAAAACCACTTATTAAGTGGGTTGTCTTGACTATAAATTGGATATTTTATTTTTTATAAATTGAATTGATTAATTTAATTATATAGAAGTTGGTGGAAATTACACACCATGAGTTTTATATTTATATATAGATGATATAAATCCTTACACCCATTGAGATATTTGGATAAATCAATATTAATGATTACGAGGTGATTCCTCGTGATTATTATTATTATTTCATGGTTATTGGCCAGTGAACAATGGATAAGGGACCTGTTGAGAATATAATTTCATGCTCCCTTGCATTGGGTGTCAATCATGGCATCTCACGGTGTTTACATTTACTTGTACAATGGGAATTATGTTCTATATTTATTTTCATTCGGTGTTGGGAATGATGACACACCCCACTATCTCGAGTGATGAGCATGACATCTCCCATTCCTAGGATATTCATGGGGGGTACCCTTATGGGATCATATGGCTCATTAGACTAGACATGGAGGCCTAAGTTATGCTTCAGCTCTAGGTCGCACCTAGTATCCATGTATATGGCTATATATTTCCCTACATATATTGTTTATATACATGTATAAATAGTATGTATATATATGATTACTTATATATGGTAATCTGATCTAACTTATTCTAGCCTATTTCAAAGCTGGTAGAGTCTTCTAGGTGGTATGTAGGAACCAGATCCGGCTATGTTTTATTTTCATAATTGTTTATTATTACATATACCTACACACTATTATGGTATACACACTAACTAGGTTATTCTAGACATCGTTGGTGGTGGCCTATTGGGTTTATCTTACTCTCTAAATGGGTCACCCTTGGTACCCGAGTAGACTTTATGGTTAAAGGTGATGACAAGAGAGATTTCCCTATCATTAACATTTGATCTATATTTTATGGCGTGGATCAAGGGATAAAAGAATAGTGCATATGGTCATTCTTCTAGTGGAGCTTTTTTTAGTCTTTTGTACTTTTTTTATACTATGTTGTATATGCTTGTGATTTGTATCCCTTTTATCCCCATTTTATACAATAATATTCCATGACATCATTTTTTATATGAATCAGCTTATGGATTGGATTATTAATATTTTTGGATGTTTCCCTACTCCATTTTACTGCTATTTATATAATGATTCGACAACTTTTATTTATTTATTATTACTTATTATGAAACTGTGATATAAGGGTATAATTTCCCAACCATATCACCATACATCCTCGTTGTTAGTCAGTAACCTCTTATATATAGAGAGGATCTCATGAGGCTATGTGACCCACTAGATCAGGGCACCATTTTAATGGTTCCAAGGTCAGGATGTTACAATTTAGCTACTGTGAGATCATCCTCCATTGGATTACTCTAGAAACATGTCACAAAAAATATAGTAAAAATGATATCTAGTCATATTTCAATTTAATAAAATACGATTCCAATTATCATTTTGTATTAAGTAGGGTTTACAAATTCCTTATCTTCATACTTCTCAAGATTTGTTGGAATCCTAATCATAGTAGGAATTGGTTTATAACCACACATTTAAAATTTATAAAGCATCTATCTCACATACATAGCTTGATAGAAAACGGTTTATCTATCCTTATGAAAAAAATTCATTTAACACGCCAGGATTTTATAGAGTAGTTCTTTATAATTAAACTTTATTTCTCTAATAGATTCATTTACAAAAAACCCTGAGACTAAATTAACTTTAATATAGTATACTATTATAACCTAGTCGTTAAACTATTTAGTATGAATAATAATAACTAAATTATGAAAAATGTATTGTTTATAAATTTATAAAAAAAACTCATTTGTTATCAATTGATTATAAATAAAAATGAAATCATTTGAAAGAAAAAGAGAAATATTTCTAAAAAATTGTTTCACTGTGAGTAATGTATTTTGATCATAATTAATCAAATTAATCACTATTTCTAAATTCGTTTAATACAATTTATATATTATATTTTCAATTATATGTTTTAAAAATCATTTAATGTTTTTTATAGGAATGAGATAAGAATAAATCCATTTATATACTTAAAGAAATATTTTTTAAAAAAGTAGGTTTTATCATGTTTTACATGATTATTTTAAAATTAATTTATACCACTTATAGAAATTGAATCTTGAATATATATTCCATATTTTTAATTAGGAAGATAAATTTTTTTATGTAGTTTTCTTTTATTTTTTTCAATATGAATAATAACAATAATAAATATTTATCACCCTAGTAAGGGTAAAATGAGTAAAATATGGTTAAAGCTTTGGGATATGGTTTTAAAATTTCCATAACACTTTCCTTTATCATATTGGATGATTTTATTTTGTAAACTTTTATCCATTTCATGAATATATTGTCACTTAGTTTCATATTTCTTGGATTATGGTCTTTATATTAATTTATGAAAAGATTATATATAAAATTTCACTCTCTTGACTTTAATATATTTAAAATTTTTACATAATTATTAAAAAAGGATACATGAAGTTGTAAATGTTTGTTTGAAAAAAATCATAATAATTGATTTCCAATTTTTATTAATTCAATAATTGCTTTAAATGTTTATGCAACACTGATATAATATTTATTCAATTAATAGAAAAAAAATAAATGATTTTAAAAATATTAAATGTAATAAAATTTAAGTTAATTATTCTGTTGAAAAAAAATTAGACAAATTTTACATGATTTAGATTTGTGATAAGAATGTATTTAAATTTCTCCTTTTTTGTCATGTCATTAATGTCAAATTAAATTAATGGTATCAAAAATTAAATTTTTGATATTTTATTAAAATAATATTTTGAAAAATTATTTAAAAATAAATAAAATATTTAAAGAGTATAATTTGTATAATATATGGTTGAAAATTTCATCCATGGGCTTTTTATGATCAAATTTTCACCTAACAATTAAAATTATAACCCTTTAATGTTGAAAATTTCATTACCACGATGAATCTTAAAATTGGTGAACTAGGAAGATAACCTAAAAAATAATGTTCAAAATGTCACCCAAACCTATCTAAATATCATTTTATGATGATATTTGGACCTTAGACTGTTATTATTAAAATATCTGGCCAAATGGAAACATTTTTATTGAGAATTACACAATTATATTTTAATTTTTTTATATGTCCAAGAGTTCCCCTCCCCACACATATAAAAGGGAACCGCTTCTCCTCTATTCCTCACAAATTTTGAGCATTATATCTCATTCAATACCTTAAGTAATACCTTCGTATATTCATTAATTAAACCATATATCTTATGGTCTTTCCAAAGGACCATCCTTTCAAGGCATAAGGTGTAATTCAATGAGGGTTTCTAAAAGAAAAGGTGTAACTCTTAACTAACTGCTTTAAATTTAATTTCTTATTATTCCTCTTATAAATAAACGTTATAAATTCTAAAATAATGTAATAAGTTTATCTAATAAACTTAATTTTTATTCTTATTATGTTACACCATTTTTCAACCACATTTTATCCTATAGAAAATGAAAAAATCACTTCTATGTACGTACGACTTAATGTCTCCACGTAACGGTGTAATTCATTTTTCATTACCATATTTCATGGATAGTTATAATTATGGATTTTATATTTATATATTATATTTATTAAATAATAATTATTATTAAAATTATAATATCATACCTATATTCTTACATTTCCATCCATTGGAATATGATAACATTATTTGTTCGTACATGTGGACTACCACCTCCACGAAGTGATGCGATTCATTTTTCATTTTATTTTAACATAGATAGTAATAATAATATATTTCATGAATATATATAATATATATGATATAATAATTATTATAAAATTTTATTTATTAGTAATCTTTTTTTTCATCTGTCGAAAAATGGAAACAACATTCATGCATATGTGTGGCCTACCATTACTTTGAACTGTATAATTAATTATTCTATATATAAATTTTATAGATGAGTATAAATATATATATATATATATATCATGAATATATATTATATTTATATCATGATTAAAATTATAAATATTATGTAATCATGATCAAAGTACAAGTTTTAGGATTTCTGAACTGAAACATGCTTGAAAAATGAAGCAGTTATCATACAGAATAGTGATTTTAATAAAATGTTATTAATAAATAGGTGATAATATGTAATAAGTAAGTCATAAATGGTTTGATATATATTATTATGATTTTTTTATTAAATTTATAATAAATATATATTTATTATAATGGCGGTTCAAATGAGTATAATGAAATATGAAGATTGAGGTAATGGATTTTTATATCAGTTTTATTTCTATGAGACACATTCCATATTCACTACTTATTTGTTTTATGGGATATATATAATTCCAATTAATTTATTTTATGGTTCATTTCACAAAAAATTATTTGGATTTAAATATCCATGTGAGGTTATCTATTCTAGGACATTTTGATTTGAAAGTTACCAAAGTGGTTAGTGTTTTATGTTACAATCTCAATGTTTTCTAGGACTGTTTATGATTAAGTTTTAGATATTGAAATTTTAATTTATATAACACAATTATTATCATGAATTTTATTATCCTATGTTTATTTTTTTAGATAATATTTTTCCCTAAATTTTACTCTCATTAAGTACTCAATAGATCCAAAACAAATTTAAAGAAAACTCACATTATTTATCTCTTTAGTCAAATCATTTTTCTTCCATGTAAATGTTTTTAAAATGTTTTTTATATTCTCCCATGATTTCTTAAATTAATTTTTACCCATGATTTACTTTTTAAATTTTTATTTAAAATTAATATTTTTATTGTGTTTCTAACAAGATACTTTTTACTTTTTAAAAAAGTATAGAAGGAATGTTTTCGGTTAACTTATTAGGCATGAATAGAATTTCCCACCATCATAACCAATAAATAATTTGAAGCTTAATTTAAAATTTTTAATTTTATTTTAAAATTAAATTGTTTTCTTAAATTTTTTGGATATTTTTTGATTTTATATAAGTGATTTCTAAGTGAAAAGGTTATTTTCCACATGAATTATTTTATTGATCTTTTAATGAAGTTTTTTATCAGTGATAACAACTTTTGATGTTAATTATGCTTTAATGGGGTAATGATCCAATGATACCATACTTATTCTCTATTTATATGGTCTATGATTATGATGATGTGATATTTGAAAAATCCATTTATTTTCCATGGATAATTATATGATGATATGAAGAATGTTTTATGATCGTGTGATATTTATATTAATTAATTATGATTATGTGATGGCTGGTTCCATTATAATCCCACAATGCATTGGGTGAAGTGATATTCACATCTCATGAGATGATGATTATAATCATGGACATGAGTTATAATATATTTGTTCATATATTGATGTGAGAGTATGATTTTATTCTATCTATGATCATAATAAAATGCATAAACATGATTGTGAATAGTTTTTTTCACTTTTTTATGCATGACTGTGATTTATTTATAGTTATACTCACAAGATTATGCATGGAAATGGTTTAATTTAGCAATGTTTACTAGATTATTATTTCTTATTCTTGTGACACCACGTGCCTATATTATGACTCTTAAATGTATATTACTGCTTTGAAAACCTTATTGATCATGTTTCTATGTTTAAATTGATTTCAAATGTTATGATATATTTTTTTTTGAGACTATTTTATGTTGATAATATGCACTTGAAGATGTTATCATACCCTTATGATCATCTTATCCTCAAATGATTTATATCTCCCATATTTGCCCATATTGAGCATTTGATTTATTCTTTTGTTTTATTTCCCTAGGTTATAAAGAATTTTTTATAAGAAGGTTATATCTATGAATAGTATTATAGGAGAATATATTTTTGGAAAATGTTTAAGATATTTCATAAAATAAAAAGAATTTGTATCTAGTCTCCAAAGACACTAAAATTTATGGTCCGTGGGAATTTATTATGTAGAAATGTATTTAATATTAATCTAAAGTGATGAAATATTTATATATATTGTGATTAGGTCGCATTAGTTGGAATAAGAGGATAGTTTTAGTTGATCTTTAGAGATTAGGGTTAGAAAACATTAGTCCGAACCCTACCGATAAATCTAATTACTGTATAACATATTAAAATTTTGTTAATAACCATGGATAACCTCAGTTAAATATTAATGTTTCATAGATTAAAAATAAGGTTTCATGATTTAGACTAATATTTATGATTATATAACAACTCACTCTAATTATTATAGCATGATGCATACACTTTGTTTTTTGTGTTATCTAATGGTTGTAATAAGAAGAGGTGATGTGAATTATGAAAGTGATTGTTAATGAAATGGACATAATCAAGAGAATCCAAATGTCTGGGGAGCTAGGATGAAATATTTTATGAATTTTCTCACTCAAAAAACTCAAGATATAAATGATAAATGGATAATATTGATATTCTGAATACACTAAAAAGAGATCAATATGTTATTGAGTATTTTATGAGACTTTACCCACCTTCCTTCTATGGGTCTTTGAATACAATAGTTTCTAATAAATATATCAATGGAATGGAAAAGATATTTTATATTCTCCCATTCTCAGACCATGAGAATTTTTTTCTTAGGAGCCTATCACTTGGAAGGAGAACAAGATCAATAGTGGAATCTTATCAAGAACATGAGGCAATTGGAATAAATAAAATCCATGGGATGGGAGGATTTTAAGAGATTATTTATCAATAAATACCTTCCTTTAAACCTTCATACAAATATATAAATGTAATTTCTGGGGATGAAACATTTGGATGACTAATATATTTGTACCTACAAATAAAACTTTACAAGACTATCAAGGTCTGATTCTAGCTTTATAATTGACCTTGTAATCAAAATTGATCAATTATATAGTGGCTTCAAACAGAGCCTTCAAGGAGAGTAATCCATAAGATAATTTTTTACTTATGAATAAATCATTCAATGTTCTATAAAGTAAGAAATGGAGGGTTGGAACTCTTATTAATATTTTAGTTTTAGTGATAATAAGATAAAAATATTGATTTAAGGAAAATTTAATGGTAAATATTGAGAAAATAAATTCCAACTACCAACATACCCAAAATGTGGGGGGGGATAATTTAGGAATTTTTTTAAAAGAACTATGAAATTCTTAAATTGTGAAAAGGATATACATCAAGATTGTGATTACGAATGGGGTATGAAAAGTTCAAAAAATGAAACAGAGGATAAGAATGACTCAAAAAATGAAATTCAATTCTTCAAATTCATAGATATTTGGAATTATATAAATCAATATGATAATCCAAGAGCTAATGAGGTTGGAGGGCCTCAACACCCCTATGAAAAATGATAAAGGAAAGGCCTTTTCAATCATAAATGGAGAGATTTAAAAGAATGATATAGTGAAAGGTATGCTGATTATCCACTCTAGAACTGCTTATGTAATATTTTATATTAGTTATACCCACTATTTTATATTTGAATAGTATTTTAAGGGTATCATGTCACCAAATCAAAGATTATATGTTGAGTTAATAGTGGAAACTTTTAATTGTATGATGATCACATCTAAATATTACAGTTCCTCTCTAGTAGAATATTTTTGGAATGTGATTCCTAAAAATCTAGTGCTTCTTCCCCTAGTTGAATTTTATATTATTTTAGGAATGGATTGGATCTCTGTATATAGATTCTATATTATTTACCATGAATTCAAACTCATATTTCATATTCTGAATAAACCTATGTTCATTTATCAGTACGAGGATCAATATGAACTTATAATGAAAATTACTTGATATTGTGGGTCTTATTTCATATCCATGAAGTGTATCTATCTATGATGGCTGGGGAGAAACTCATTATTTTGGATTTTACTATTTTATGGGAGTTTATTTATTTCTTTATAGATGAGTTTTATAGTATTCTATAGAATAATGAAGTTGAGTTTTCAATATAACTAATCCATAGTGCTACACCTATTTTAAATAATCCTTATATAATATACGCTATTCAGTTATAGAAATATAAGAAGAAAATCCAGGATAATCTTGATAAGGGATTCATAATCCCAAGTGCATCACTGTGGGGTGAACCTGTTCTTTTTGTTAGGAAGAAATATGGGTCAATGCATCATTACAATGATTATCAGGAACCTAACAAGACCACTACCAATAACAAGTATAATCTAACTCATATTGATGATTTTTATGATCAATTACAAGTAGATCACAACTTTTATAAGATTGAAATTTGATATTTATATCATCAATTGATGGTTAATAAAGAGTGTATACCCAATACATTCTTTCCTATGAGGTATGGGAATTAGGAATTTATAGTGATGTCATTTGGACTTACTAATTAACCTATTATATACATGGATTCAATGAATAGAGTCATGAGATATTGCCTTGATTTTTTTCTAGTAGTATTTATAGATGATATTTTTATATTATTAAAGATCAAGTAAGAGAATAAAGATCATTTGATAATTTTGTTAAATACCCTGAGGAAAGATAAATTGTATGAAAATTTTACCATATTGTAAATTTGGATACAAAATGTTTCATTTTTGTGTCATATAACCAAAAGTGAAGGAATGTCGATGGATCCATAAAAGATGGAGGTTATTGAACATTGGACCAGACCATCCACTATGACTGAGAAGAGAATGGGTGGCATCCTCATGCAGAATGATATGGTAATAGCTTATGCCTCTTGATAATTGAAGGTTCATGACCAAAATCACGCAACTCATGATTTGAAGATAGAAATAGAAATTTTTCATTAAATATATGGAGGAATTATCATTACATTGAAAGGTTTGATATATATACCAATAATTTAATTTTAAAGTATAAATTCACTCACAAAGAGTTGAATGTACACCAGAGAATATAGTTGGATTTGATTAAAGAATATGACTGCTCATGCACTACCACCCTAGGAAAGCGAACAAGGTGGTTCATGAGCTGATTTATAAGGACCGCACTACTTTATCCATGATGACGGTTTAAAAAGATAAAATATTTCTATATTTTCAAAGGATGTATATGGAAATATTGACGGAAAGGGAGAAATCTTATCTTGCTCAAATGATTGTCCAACCATCTAGCCAAGTGATGATTAAAGTGGCATGAAAGGATGATATGGAGCTATAAAATAAGGTGATAAATGTTGCTGGGTTTAACCTTGATTGTGATTTATTAATAAATTTCAAGATCTTTCTATGTGTTCTTTCCATACTAGACTTGAGGAAGGAGCTATTAGATGAAGCACATAATTCATAATTATCTCACTACTACAAAACCCACCTTTAACTGAGTTGGAGATTATTAGAGCTAGAAGAATGTGATGATTAATTCCATCTTTATCAGTGCTAAAATAAGTTCTGATAATGGGATATCTTTATAAGCGCTAAGAAAATCACTGATAAAGGGCGCCCTTTATTAGTTCTTTTTTAGCCCTCATAAAGGGAAACCATTATCGTAGCTTTATTTTAGCACTGATAAAGGTAACCTTTTATCACTACTTTATTTTTAGTGCTGATAAAGGGTAACCTTTGTTAGTGCTTTTTTAGAACTGATAAAGGGTCCCTTGTCATCATTTTTTAGCACTCATAAAGGTCCAAAATAAAATGAAATAATTTAAAAAAATAACAATTTCATTAATTAAATAATTATTGTTAAAAATGAATAAATTGAATATAAATATATATAAATTTTAAAACTAATAAATATTATATATTAAATATATAGATATATGTAAAATAAATAAAATAAAATAATTAAACAAATAAAAATTTAAAATTAGTTAATTAAGAAAAATATTAAACATTTTATTAATTAAATAATTATCGATAAATGAATAAATTTAATATATATATATATATATATATATGTATATATTATAAATATTAAAAAATCTTATATATTAAATATAGTACATAAAATGAATAAATTGTAATAATTAAACAAAACACAAAAAATAAATTAATTACAAACTTATTTAAAAAATTATTAATGTAAAAATAATTAATAAAAATCAATAAGTATTATATATATATATTAACTATAAATAGTAATAAATAGTATTTCTTAAGTATGAATATATATAAAATGAATATAATTTTGATTAAAAACATATTAATGTCTTATTCATTTTTAATGTTGTTTGATTATTTAGTTTAACATATATCAAATATCGCGTGTTACATTGATTTCACACACACACACACACACATATATATATATATATGTAATTAATGTATTTTTATATACAAACACACACACAAATATATATAAAAACATACACCTAGTATTTATGTAATTTATTTAAATTTTAGTATATTTTAGAATTTGATTATAACATGATACATTTAATATATTATGTTTTTAACCAGTCAATTTTATTTATTTATTTTTAATGCTATTATAGTTAGGTTACTCATTTTGAATTGTTCAATTTCACTCATTTTTAAAAATCATCTATTAAATATTATTTATACTCTAATAATGTTAAAAATATATTTGTAAATAAATATTTATAAATAAATATTTTTATAAATGTATATTTACTATATCTATAAATTTATTTATTTATAATTATTAGAAATAAATATATTTTTTTAGATAAGTATTCATATAAATATAAATATATAATTATATATATTTAAATAATTATAAAAATATAATAGATATATTTAAATAATTATAATTATAAAATAAATATTTAGCATCTTGTTTTTAGCATTGATAAAGATCTTTATGAGCTCCTTTCTAAAAGCAATGTTAAAAGTGTCCCCGGTCTATTTAAAAGAACCCTAACTGTGACTCAGTCAGTCTCGATTCTTAAGCTCTCATGGAACTCCTCTACTACAAGTGTGACTCCTCTACGTTTCCTCAGAAGAATCAAGGTTATGATCTGATGTATGTTATTTTCTACTTTGTCTCTATCATTTTTTTATTTTCTGAGTTCTTTATTTTGCATTTTTGAACTATTCTTAACCATGAAAAAACCTACATCTCATCTGCTCACCACTAAAATAAAACGAGTAGTTCTATTTAATATTTTTTCTTCATATACAATATTTTTAAAGAAATAGAATGATGTTTTCATATGGTAAGTCCAGTCAGCATATTTGTATGGGCATGTATGTATAAATAAAATAAATTTTGCACCACATGCTACTTCAAAGGTAATGTTGGCTTTATATCACGATAAAATTTAGTTTAGTTAAACATTTTTGAGGTTAAATCATTTCTCAAAACATTTTATATATTTCCATTAGCATTGGAATAAGACTTTACTGATCGAGAAGTGTATTTGAGGTGATGTGCTGAACTGAATTGAGAACTATTTGGGTATATTGGTAAAAAATGATACAAAATGGAATTAGATTGAAACTAGGGATATAGGTCTTGATTATATCCAAAAGAAAATACTTTCCATACATAATAATTAATCCATAAATATATCTAGATAGCTTAATTTTGTTGGATACTTGAGTTACCATATAAATTCTAGGTTATTTTTTGTTTTTTTTTCTTGAACTATCTTCTCGAGTCTCGTGCATCTTATTTAGGAGTTGATAATTAGAAATTGGTATGAATATATGAAATTTCACATTCTTATGTGTCTTTTTTTTATTTTTTCTAGAATAAATTATAAATTTATATGAATATAATCATTAATAATGAAAAAATAGTGTATTTTTATTTACTTATTCGTAATGATTAGGTTTATATAACTTATTAATTGATTGAGTTTATTTAGAAACCCCCTTTATTGATACTAATAGTTAGTTGTTCCTTACTTATATTAAAAATAATGCTCCTAAAGTCTTTTAAATTATATTTAAAGCATTAAAAGACTCATTAAAATGGAAATTAATGAGATATTGGGGTAGGGGGTTTACATTTAATATATATTATTTTGTTCATGTTTCGGAAAGATTATTGTTTTTTAAAAGGTGAAAATTATGTAAAACTATACATTAATATAGAATATGTCACCACACTGACCCGTATATCTGAATAATAATGATCCAATGAATATCCTATGCATTCTAGAACTTATATTGATCGTCATGTCCTAGAGATAATTATATATCTACTTCAATATATGTGGTTTAATATTCAATGATGGGAACATACAGTATCTATGGTTCCTGTAAGATTTTATGGAAATATATCATAATAATAATTTTAAAATTACATTGAATAGACTAATTAAATTTATAAGAGTAAGAAACTTTATTTCAATACTGAGCATATGTTGAAAAATTCACCCTTTAATGGGACATATGTTATTGGATGGATCATACGGTGGATTAAAAAAATATCCAAAATTGGAAGGTGAGGAATCCTTGAGTAGACTAAAGTGATGTAAAATGTAGTTGGGGTGAGATTCATTTATTCAATACTATTAGAGTGGAGGTATTAAAATTACTTTTCAATTGAGAATACTTCTGGTGTGATTTCATTATAGTAAGTTTCTAGGAAACTTTAATCCTTCTTTCCTATTTGATGTGAAATATTTGTAGTGATGTGATTAGTTGGAGAACCACGATATAAAAACATCATGGGAACTGAAATATTTCTTTATATCACTTTCTTATACCTACTAAATTCCACCCCTACACTATAAACTCATTTGAGCTTCATACGAGACCATTGTGAACTACATCACCACCCCCTTTTGTGAGAGAAGCATACAACATATAATAGTCATAAGAAACATAAATAACTTTTCATAAAAAATGACCATGGGTTTCAAAAATAACATTATAAAAATATGGATTCATTTTGGTAAGATAGATATATAATACAATACACTCCATACGTAAAATTACAAAATTTAATGAATCTTAAAAAATTGTTGGTATCTTGAACAAAGACATAATACTTCAATACTCTGATACAACTAAACATAACTACCTTTATTTAATCTATCCTCAGATTCTTCATTTATTTCAATATCTTGATGATAGATTGGACTCCCTCTTTCAATTTATCCTTCCTCTAGTCAATATGGTTTCAAATTTACATGATGACATACTTACCGCTCATATTTTATTCATTAATCTCAATCAAAGCCACAACCATGGATTTTAATACTGCATCTCCCAGATTATTCTTCAACTCTTTGAGCCTTTAATAATCCTCATTTACAACAACCTGAGAACATAAAAAATGGCAACAAAAAATTAATCCTAATGTAATGAATGAATTTTTTTGTTTATTGGTATGCATTTTCTTATATGACTAACTTGGTTAATTATGGGAACACTTCATCAGAAATTACATTTATTTTGAGTGAAGTCATATTGGATCCTATTAGAACTATGTAGTAATGCATACATGGATAATAATACTACTATGATGGGTGACCTCTTGAAAATACTCATATTGCACATTTTTTTATGAAACAAAAACATTCCAAACACACCTTTTGATTCTATTCCCCTTCAACCATGATAAATTTAAAATGGTTCAAATATTACTATTGAAGTATTCCTCCCACAATGAGCATAACTCACTGAACCTATTTTTGGCTTCATCTTTAGGATACATTCTCTTGGTATCTTGTAGAAATGGCTAGTGGTCAAGCTCTCCCATCTACCTCACACCAATACTACCACAAGTTTGTATCTCTTCTAGGCCCTACCAAAAAAAGAAACATTTCAGAGGAATTGGAAAACAATAAATGTTTATAAGTGGAATTAAATGACTGCTAGTGGAAGTCATGTGTATGTGAATATTCATTCCTTTATTTTTAATGTAATATGTTAGAATCCATAATTAAAATTATTTTTAAGTATTTTTAAACTTCAATGGTAGCTTCAATTTCATCTCCCAAATAATTATTATTGTAATTTGTTGTCTGAGACTTGTCCCCCATCTCTTTTATGTTATTTAAACTACTTTGAGAAGTAGTCATCCAAAATGATCACCAATACACAGTATGGGATGACACTTGGTTATAGTAGTTCATGTGACATAGGTGGATGTCTACATAAGATGAGAGGTAAATATCAAATTACAAAATGAAATAATAACTATTCGGGTTGTATTTCATCGAGGAACTTTGGAACCATAATGATTGGAGGAAGACTAGTTTGAAAGAGGTAGTCGAGTCCATCATCAAGATTTGAAATCTAATCAATGTTAGAGGAATGAATAAATAGAGGTAGGTAAGGATATCTATAATATAATATTCAAGTATTATATATCTTTTCAAGATAGTAAAATTTTCTATGAGTGGTGCATGCAATTGTGGACTTTTATACATGGAGTGTATTATATTATTTATATTCAAGACAAATTAAATGTTTGAATATTCATAGAGAAAATGCCTTATATATATGATGAAGTTACCAATATTGAGGAAGAATAAACTGTTGATGATGAAACTAAAAAATTATTAGGGTATCAACAACATGTTGATGAAAAAACAACAACGACACAACATCATGGTGGTGAATAAAATTATCAATGTAAGAAGTCGGGGTATAAAATTTGAGGTTGTTTAGAATCAATATAGCCAACCTATTGACCCAAAAAAGTCAATGTTAACTAATTATCTTAGTTTCACAATAAGGATGAATGTGCATATTGATATTGATTCATGGCATCACGTCCAACCTGTAATGATGGAAATCCTTTGAAAATATATAATGATGATGTTACAATATACTTTCTTTATTTTACAGAACAATTTTATAATGATACGTTGATTTAATTTTCATTATTCCTTGTATAATTCATTTATTTTAGAATATTTCTATAACAAATTTGTCTTAATGGCCACTGGAGCATCCCATAGAGGCTTCTTGACTCTTCTTTTGAAGTTAAATCTTAGGGATGTTGAGGGGAAAATAAAGCTCCACCCACCACTTAGTTATGCACACATTATAAATAATGAAACATGGAGTTATTTCATCAACTGTTTTAATGAGAAATTATTTTAGGTGCATTGTAGTTGATAATATATTATTTGACATTATTTATTTTATTCATCCCGATTCAAAAATTTTAATTTATGAAACAAAAAAAAGAGTGATGAAAATAAAGAATGTGAAACAAAACAAATGCAACACCATCGTAAAGCAAGGGTGGGGTATGATTTATTAGAGAATAATCGGTATGTATTTTAAATTGAAAATAAAAGTTTAATTATGTGATATGAAACAACATATGTTCCTTTGTTTATATTTAGATTGATGAATGAAAATCTGAAGCCACGTCCATCCCATGTCATGTTCTATGGAAAGAGGCTCGTGTAAATAAGGAGGGTAAATTAGTCGATGAAAACACAAAAATACTATGGGAATCATATATAAGTATGATATAATTATAATTAATTATGGTTTATAACAATATTATATAAAAATGTCTATTTATGTTCATATTTTTTATATGTTTTAGACACAAGAATCAGAAATGACTGTACCAGAAGAAAAAAGACATTATCAATCTTTGAAGTGGCATGAACAATATGGTCGAATAAGAGGATTACGTTTTGGAGTCTATTGTAGAAAATATTTTAAAAGGTAAAACCACATGAATATACATATAATATTGTGATATTATTTTAGATACAAATAGACTCGTATTAAGATATTATTTTGTGGTCAATTTTTTCATATCAATGTATAAGAAAATATCAAAGTGAACCGGTGGTAGAGAAAAGATCCGATCATGAACCAAATGATCCAACTATCTTTGAGGATAATCATTACCCCCAACCAAATACCTTACCCAGGGTAATAAATTTTTCATTACTATTTCTCCTAAATTTGAATAAAACAACTTCTGGTAATTTTATATTACTAAAATTTTTCAAGGTATAGTTGTTTGTGATTTGTATATGTCAACACCCACGTATCATTGTGTTGTGATGGGTATAGTGTATAATATCCCAGGAGACTATCTACATAATAAATCAATCCCAAAAGGTCCCATGAGATTGGGGAGTGAGGTATCTTATGAGCCTAAATCCAAGTTTCCTATTCCATTTGACGGTATGGATATTACAATGGTTGAAGTTTTTATTAGAGCTTTCATAGCATGGTTGTATAATATTATAAAGATACATGAGGTACATCTTTAAAAAAAATTCATATGAAAAACATGTATTATTTTATGATAAAAGGTATCAAGTGAGGTATTATTTTACATAGGGATAAATCAGTGGAGAAATGGATTGTCAAATCAAGAAAATCTACTGAATCGATCAATAAAACAAAAAAAATCCAAAAGTACCTTCTCTACTCTAGTTTCAGAGAAACATTTATTATCATTAAAACATCATTTAGTACAACATTTAAATGTAAATTTATGTCTTGCATTTAATTTGAAGAAAAATATATGGAGTTTCCATGATAGAAGTAATTGATATCGAGACTCTAAATGAGATTCTCAAGAATGAATGACGCAGCGTCTCAATTGTGAATACATGTATATGGTACATTTTCATTATATATCTATACAAATAGTGAGATAATATGTTTATTAAAGTTAATAACTATTCATATTTTCTATAGGGGTTTATACTAAAACTATATAAATAGAAGATCGTGTGGAGTATGATTTACATTCATTAATCCATGTATCACATCTATGCCAAAACTTACTTTGGAAAACACTAAAATTGAGAAGAAAAAAATTAGTTACTCGTAGGGTTTAATAAAAAAATCACCAGATAGAATACTATTTTTAATGGAAATAATGAAAAGGTAAAACTATAAAATTTAATCACATAATATATATTTTTAATTTTTTCATTAATTAATTGTCTTTTAAGGAACACTGGATGCAGATAGTAGTCAATCTGAAAACACCGAATATTTTTTGGATCTAATGCATGGATATGGAACCAACCGACCACACATGATGTGTATTGTGAATATGTAATACAATAAAATCAATATTTTGTAGAATAACATAGAATAATATGTTTATTTTATGTTTTAACAAGAATTTTTTTATCATAGGATGGTATCTCAATACAGGATAGATCATGGCATGAAGTCAGTGTTTGAAGGGATAAATACTATGAATTACTATAAATGGAAACAAATTAAAGTATATATATAAATATTTACCAATCAAAAAAATTTAAAAAAATTTATTTATTGTGTTCAATGTTTCTATAGTGTCTGAAACAATATAATGACATCGATTGTGGATATTATGTTTGAAAATTTATGACAGAAATCATAAATCATGAAAACACTATCTGTCCCCAACAGGTACTTTCTGAAGGTAATTACAATTTCATTAAATATATTCCATAATCATTTATTTTTTAAAAATTTCTCAATACTATTATGATTGTCGACAACCTAGTTACTCAAAAGAATAAATCAATTTGTTTAGAGATAAGATTCTAGCATACTATTTGTCAAAATGTATGCTGAAAATAAATTTAGGTGATTACTACTATTTTTGTGATCTAGTATGAGTTCTGAACTTGAAAATATTTTTGGTATGTGAATTTTTTGTTAATGTTTGGGGCTGAATCCTCGTTTATTATTAAAGCAACGAAAAGACCCCTTTAAACTAGGTAGAGGGAGACCCATTACATACCCCAAAGGCCCACTGGGAATTTAGCCTACTAAATGGTCTGTAGGGCCAAATTTTTGGCCCAAGGCCCATTCTGTGAATAGTACTATTACAGTACATGCCTGCTACAATGCCGCACAATACCCATCGTTGCTATAATACCCTACTGCCGCTATAGTTACCTGCCACTACTACAGTGGTTGTTATTATTATAGTGCCACCACTGCTATAGTGTGATACAATACTTCTACAGTCATGTGCCTCATTGGTTTTGAATCCCCATTTGGGGTGTGAATAATTAATGTAATAATTCTTATATATTATTTTTAATTTCTTTCTCAAGGAGAATTATAATGTAGGAAATCTATTTTTTTAGTAGCATTGACCAATAAACAATAAAATTATTATAAAATAATGAAGGAATAGATCTAAGTATAGGTAGAGGAAGAGGCAGAGGCGGAGGTGGAGGTGGAGGTAGATTTAGAGGCAGAGTCAGGGTTAGAGAACAATTTAAAAGAGGTTGTAGCGGTGAAGACTAAGTTAGATATTGAGGTGGAGGGGGATAAAAAGCTCTAGCTTGAAAATAATTAAATTTTTGGTAGATGAAGTAGAATAGGATCATTCCATGATTTTTTTTAGAACAATATATAAAAACTGCACATAACACTTTTTATTTTAGATAAGAGCCAATATGGAAGTGTTTCAGGTGACCTATTAAAATAATGTTTTTCACCACTTGTTTTTGTGATTTTATACAAGGTAGTAGTTCATTATTAAGATCATTATATATTGGAAGCATGAATTTCTCCACTAGTGTTATTGAAGCAACAAATGTACAAATCCCAATCATCAAACAGGTGGCATACTCAATGGTGTGTGTTTCCAATAACATTTCAGTAAAAAAACGTAACATACTCAAAACCAAGGAAATGCATTATGATTTTTTTTATAATTTAGTAAAATGTTCCATATGTCATTTTTGACATATAATAATTATGCACACCTAAATACAATGCATTTGGTGATTGATATGACTCAAAGTGAATCTTTTTATTCAAAATTGACATTACTTTTAATAAAAAAGAAACGTGTATACTCAAAACTAAGAAAATGGATTGGGATTATTTTGGTTCTTTAGGATAATGAGATATAATTTATTTTTGACATGTAAGAATTAGTATCACCTCAATCTGACACACGGTGTGATTGGTATGACTCTAAGTGCATATTTTTAACAAAAAGTGTAATTAATTGTCGTGAAAAAACTACTGAGATACTCAAAACTGAGAAAACGAATTAATATTTTTTTATTCCTTTAGGAAGATGATAAATAATTCATTTTTTACAAGTAGGAATAATTTGTACCTCAATATAATGCATGGTGTGACCGGTATGACTCCAAGTATCCGTTGTGAGTTTAAAATTGACATTTTAATACAAAAAAGTGTCACTCACTGAAAATTGAGAAAACATTCTCAAATATTTTGGATAATTTGGGAAAAAAATTCATAATTCTTTTTTGATGTGTATGAATCGATATCATGTCAAACCCCCACACTATGCCACAAATATGGCTCAAAGTGAGTGTTTACAATTTAAAATGATATTTTAGTAAAAAATAGAAGTGGCATACTCTAAATCAAGGAAAAAAAATTATTTTTATACTTTAGTAAAATAATTCATAAGATATTTTTTATTGGTATGAATCATCCTCACCTTAATCTGATGCACAGTGTGATCAGTATGGCTCTAAGTACATCTTTTTATTCAAAACTGACAGCAATTTTAATAAAAAACAATTAACATACTCTAAACCAAGAAAACACATTATGATAGTTTTTTTACTATAGTAAAATGATTCATTGTTGAGTTTTTATCTGTAGGAATCATATTCACCTAAATATGAAACATAGTATGACTGGTATAACTCCAAGTGTGCCTTTTTAGTCAAAATTGACATTAATTTTAGTGAAAAAAACAACTAACATACTCAAAACCAAGAAAAATTTCATATTGTTTTGGTCCTTTAAAAACAAAATATATAATTCATTTGTGACATGTTATAATCATATACACCTTAATCCGAAACACAGTGTGACCAGTATGACTCTAAGTGTCTGTTATCAGTTTAAAGTTGACATTTTAATATAAAAAAGTGTCACTCACTAGAAACCATAAAAATGTGCATGTATTGTCTTAATAACTTTGAATAAACATTAATAATTTATTTTTTTATGTGTATGAATCAGTCTCATGTAAACCCCACACATGATTCCACTAGTATAGCTCAAAGTTCCTGTTTCAAATTTAAAATGACATTTTAGTAAAAAACAAAAGTGGTATGCTCAAAAACAAGGAAACACATTATGATTATTTTTATACTATAGTAAAAAGATTAATAAGTCATGTTTTATGTGTAGGAACCATCCTCACCTAAATCTGACACATAGTGTGACACGTATGACTCCAAGTGTTCCTTTTTATTGAAAAATGAATCAATTTTTAAAAAAAACAACTAACATACTCAAAACTGATAAAAAAATTCAGATTGTTTTTAGTGATTTATGAAAATTATCCATACATAATTTTTGATGTGTATGAATAAATTTCACCTCAATATGATGCACAGTGTGACCGTTATGACCCCATGTGTTTCTTTTTATTCAAAATTGTCATTAATTTTAGTGAAAAAAAACAACTGACATACTCAAAACCAAGGAAATGATTTTGGATGTTTTTCATTTAGGAGAAAAAAAACATAATTAATTTCTGAAATGTAGGAATCATTCAAAGCTCAATTTGACTCATGGTGTGATGGGTATGACTCTATGTGTGCCTTTTTATTCAAAATTTACATTAATTCTAGTAAAAGAAACAATTTACATATACTATAATAGTGTTTTTTTCATGTATTTTTCTCAAAAATTTTAAATTTATTATGTTTATATTATTTTTTAAATGTGTATTACTATTTTTTGGTGAATAAATGTGTTGTTATAGCACATTGTCTACATTGTTTCTGGTGACGAAGTGTGTTGTAGCCTTATACTCTAGTTTTACCCTATATTAGCGCTACTAAATGCGCTAATAAAGGGATTGTTTATCAATGATTCTAAAATTGCTGGTATAGATCCATTTATCAATGCCTTAATAAGTGATGATAAAAATAGACTTTATCAGCACTTGGAAAAGTGCTGATAAAGGATCATTTATCAGCAATTTCTCAAGTGTCTATAAAGGAATCTTTATCGGTGCTTCTCAAAAGTGATGATAAAGATATCCTTTATCCACGCTTCTAAAATCAATGATAAATATAGCCTTTATCAGTTCATTTTAAATTTCTGATCAAAGATCATTTATGAGCTCTTTTAAAAGCCCTGATAAAGGGTCTCTTTATTAGTGCTAATTAAAATCGCTGATAAATGTTGTCTTTTCTGATCACTTTTAAAATAATTGATAATGAACTTTTTTATTAGTGATTTTACTTATGATGATAAATATACCCTTTATCAATGATAATATAGTACTGATAAATTCTTTTCCCTTTTAATCGTGATGAGGTATTCAGCACTTTTCTAGCATTGATAAAGACTAATTCTAGTGTTGTTAAAAGTGGGTTTTGAAGTAGTGTCTATTCTTCTTGGAAGTATGAATATGTGTTGAGATATGAAATATTATTTATAGTGGTACAACCTGAAGAGGGATTTTATATATTATTTATCTTAGTTATTGGTATTTCAGTAAGTTAATGATGAGAGACATAAATATAAAGGGATGTTATAACAATAACCCATACCAGAATGAAAATGGATAATATCACCATGGATTCTGTCTTCAGAATCCCCAAAAACTATAAAGTCTATAATGTTATTTGGGTTGTAGTAGATCGCCTTATTAAGTAATCACACTTTATTTCCATAAAACAAGATTTCTCTCTTGATTATATTATGATTATATACATTAAATAAGGGTTAAGGTTGCATGGAGTACCACATTTAATTGTATCTAATCGGGACCTTAGGTATACCTCAAAGTTTTGGTGAATTATTCATTATGATCTTAATTAATATTTTTATTTTTATACTACTTATCATCCTCAAATAAATTTAAATTCTAATAGAATCATTAAAACCCTAGTGGATATGATGAGATATTTCCCTATGGATTTATAATGTAGTTGGGATTAATACCTTCATCTAGTTGAGTTTTCTTATAATGATATACTTCACTCAAGAATTCATATGGATCCATATGAAGACCTATATAGAAAGAAGTGTATAAATACAATGTTCTGGTATGAAGTTAGAGAAATAAATATATTGGGACTAGAGCTAACTTATAAAATTATAGAGGAGTTTCGAGCCATTCAGTAGCACATCAAGGAAGCCGGGAGTTTATTGAAAAGTTATGCAACCAATCATTGATGAGATATATAATTCTATTTTAGTGAGAAATAATTCCTGAAAATTTATCCATGGAAGAAGGTTAAGAGATTTGTAAAGAAGGAAATGTTGATCCCTATGTATGTTGGCCCTTATGAGGTTCCTGATAGAGTATGGATGTTAGATTATCTCTTGGTTCTTCCACCAAACCACTCTCCAGTTCATGGTGTGTCCCATGTATCTCTTCTAAGGAATTACATACCTAATCCCTCACATATACAAAACTCATAGGTCATACATTTGTAGAATTCAGTTTTCTATTAAGAAAAATTAGGGTAAATCTTAGATCGAAGATAAAAATATTTAGGGAAAAATAATACTCTATTCGTTAAAGTTCTCTTGGCGATTAAGAAATTTGAAGAAGTTACTTAGGAGCCCAAGGATGTGATGAAATAGAGATATCTTCGGGTTTTTTAATCATAATGATGTAAATTCTGGGGTGAAATTAATTTTAATGGGGTATAATGTAACACCCTAACACTTTATGATATAGTTCTCTATAAATAAATTTTATTTCTTTGATAGTTGGTTTTATACACAATACTAAGTCTAAATGAACTGTAATATAGTATCTCATTCTAACATAGCAGTTAAATTGGAGGGTATGAATAGTACTGACTAAATTATGAATAATTAATGGTTTATACAAGTGTAAAATAAATTAATTTTTTTATCAATTTATTATAAATAAATATGAAATCATTTAAAAGTAAAATAGATGTTTTTTCTAAAAAATATTTCTATGCACATAAAGTATTTTTATCATAAAAAATTAAATTAATCATGAATGTTGAAATATTTTAATGAAATAATTATCTTATATATCCATGTATATGTTTTTACAATCATATAATGTTTTTTAGGCATGAGATAAGAATAAATAATGTTTTATTCTTAAAAAAATATATTTTTCTAAAAAATAGTTTTCAGAGTGTTTTGCATGCTTATTTTATAATTAATTACTACCACTTATAGAAATTGAATATTGAAAATTTTATTTCATATTTTTATATAAGGGGATCAAATTTTGTAAATAGGTCACTTTTATTTTTTTCAATATGAATAGTAATCATAGTAAATTTTTATCACTCATGTAAGTATAAAATGAGTAAAATAGTGTTAAAACATTGAGATAAGACTTTGAAATTTCCCTAAAACTTACTTTATATGATTGGATGATTTAATTTTGGATATTTAAATCCAATACATGAAACTATATTCACTTGGTTCCATATTTCTTTTATCGTGACCTTTATATTAATTTAAGAGAAGAATAAATACAAAATGACACTCTCTTATCTTTAATATCATTAAAATTTTTATAAAAGGATAAAAAGAGGATATGTTTGATTATAAATTTTTATATTAAATATAAATTAATTTATTTTCTCATATTAATTAATATATAATTTTTATTAATTGAATAATTACCTTAAATTCATAAACAACATCGACACAATGTTTATTCAGTTAATAGAAATATAAAATAAATGATATTTATAATATTAAAAGTAATAACATTTAATTGAATAATTGGGTTATGTGAAATTTTTAGATACATATAATATATTAAATATGTTTTAAAAAATTATATTCTAATTCCACCTCTACCTTAGTTTCTTTAATGTCAAATTAAAAGAATAGTTTCAAAAATTATATTAATGATGATTTATGAAAATATTATTTTATTAAATTATTTAAAAAAATTAAAAAAAAATTAAAGAGGAAAATTTGGACAATATATGGTCAAAAATATTATTCCTTTTCTATTTATGTTCTAATTTCCAACTTATAATTAAAATTATAACACTTCAATATCAAAAAACTCATTACTACGGTTATGGCTAAAATTCGTCAACCAAGTGGTTAATAAAAAATGATATGGTTTAAAATGATTCCATAACCTATATAAATTTCATTATTTTTGATATATAGACCTTATACTCTTTTTCTTTCAATATCCATCCATTTTAAAGCATTTTTTTCTAACATGGCTCAATTATATTTTAATATTTTTTGTAATTCTAAGAGTTCCTCTCTCCATACTTAGAAAAAGACACATCTTCTCCTAACATCCTCACACATTTTGAGCCTTATATCTTAGTAAATCCCTACCATAATACCTTATTATATCCATTAAACAAATAATATAACATTTTTATTTCATAAATACCATCCTTTCAAGTCTTAAGGCGTAATCCAAATAGGGTTTCTCAATGAAGACGCATAACTTTTACCCGAGTGTTTTAAATTTCATTTCATATTATAACTCCTAAAAATATATTTTATCCATTATAAAATAATATATTAAGCATATTTAATGTAATAAATTTTTATTTTCATTATGGTACAACAGTTTCTCATATCTTTTTTATCCTTTATAAAATGAAAACAATGCTCATGTGTGCGTATGACTTACACTCTCCACGTAGCGGTGTAATTAATTTTTCATCACCATATTTAAAGGATTGTTATAGTGGTGGATTTAAAATTATATATTATATTTATGAAATAAGTATTCTTATATATTTATAATATATTATCTGCCTTATTACTTTTACATCTTTTAAAAAATGATAAGGTCGCTCGTGCATATGTGTAAATTGCCACCTCAACGAAGGGATGTGATTAATTTTTCATTTTATTTTGAGATTTATGGTAATAATGATATATTTAATAAATATATATGATATATATGATATAATAATTTTTTATGGGTGAATTATTATTTAACTTTCTTTCATTTCGTCCATCAAAAAATGGTTACATCATTCATAGGTATGTACGGCCTATCGTCTCCATGAATGGTATAATTCATTTTTCTATATATACCTTTTATGGATGAATATATATATATATATATATAATGAATATATATGATATTTTTATCAGTATTAATATTATGTATATTATTGAACCATGATCAAAGTATAAGGACTAGGACTTCCAAACCAAAACATGCATGAAAAATAAAGCAGTTATCAATCGGAACATTGATTTTAATAGCAACTTGTTAATAAATGGGTGATAAGATGTCATAAGTAAAACATAAATGGTATGATATATATGATTATGTTTATGTAATATATTTATGATAAATATTTATTTGTTAAATAGGATTTTCTAACTCATGCGAAGAAAGATAAGACTTTAGGTATGTGATTTTTTTCTGTCTTTTATTTTTGGGTGATGCATTCCATATTCTCAACTTGTTTATTTTATGTGGTGTATATAATACCAATGAATATATTTTATGATGAATAATATAAAAAATTATTTGGATTTAAATATCCATATGATTTTATCTTTTTCATGGATTTTTTATTCAATAATTACCAAAGTTGTAAGGGTTTTATGTTACAATATCATTATTTACCGGGATTATTTATGATTATGTTTCTGAAAATGAAATTTTATGATATAACACTCAATAATTCTCATTAATTTTATTCTAATATGTTTTTTTTGATGTACAGTTTTTCCATTCATTTTCCTCTCCTTAAGTACTTAAGATACCAAAAACATATTTTAAGGAAAAATGAATTTATTTCTCTCTTCAGTCGAAAATATTTTTTCTCTCATGTTCATGTTTTCTAAAAATGTTTTCCAGAATGTTTTCAATATTATAATATAATTATTTAAATTCATTTTCACCCATTATTAATCTTTTATAAAAAATAAAAGGAATATTCTTTTTGTTTTTTGAATGAGATACTTTAATTTTTTTTTAAAAAGTCTAAAATGAATGTTTTATTTTGTCATATATGGCCTAAACAAAATTTATTGTCATCATAAACACTAAATGTTTTTAATATTCCATTACAAGTATCCAAGGTTATTTTCAAATAAATTTTTTCCCTTAATATTTTTGAATGTTTTGGATTTTAAATAAGTTTTTTCAAATTGAAAAGTATATTTTCCTCAATAATTATTATGGAGATATTTTAAATAAATTTTTCATCTTTAATAACATCTTTTGATGATAATTATGCTTTACTAGGGTTATGACCAAATGATGACATCTTTATTTTTTCTCTGAATGGTATATTATTATTATGATATGGGTTTTATGAATTTTTTTTATTTTCCATGGTATATGCAGTAAGGATATGAAGAATATTTTATGATATTTTTAAATTTATATGAATGAATTATGATTATGTGAAGGTTGGGTTTTTTATAGCCCTACATTGCATTGGAAAAAGTGATATTGTTATCCCATGGGATTATGATGATGATAAGAATGGATAAGATTTCAAATATACTTGTTCACATATTAATGCATGAGTATGATTTATTTATAGCTATGCTCATTAAAAATGTATGGAAGTGATTGTGAATATATTTGTTTACATTTTGATGTGTGATTGTGATAGATTTCTAACTATGGTCATAAGATTTTGTATAGACATAATTTCAATTAGCTATGTTCATAAGATTATGATTTCTTATTCTTATGATTCCAAATGCATATATTGTTACTCTTGGATAATGATTACGACTTTGAAACCCTTATTGATCATGTTTCTAGGTATGAATTGATTTCAATGATTATGATATAATTTTTTTGTATAAATTTTTATGCTGAGAACATGCCCTTGAGTATGTTATTATACCCTTATGATCATTTTATCCTATAATGGTTGATATCTACCATGTTTATCCTTACAAACCATATGAGCTCGCCCTTTCTTCTGTTTCCTTTCCCTACGTTGTGAAGAAAGGCCCTAAGTAGGGTATGTCTAAGAAAATTACTATGTGGGAAGACCTTTGTAGGATATATTAAATATATTTCATGAAATAAAAAAGATTATATATCAAGTCTCAAAGTACACTAAACCTTTGTGATCCTTGTGTGTGTACTATTATGATATGTATTGAGTATTAATCTAAAATGATAAAATATTTATATATATTGTGCATGGATCAATTCATTACATCCCTATAAAATAAGTAATCTCACAAATAATGGACATCTTGAATTATGAATTCATTATATTATCAATCTTATCAATAAAATATTGCTTTCTTCTTCCAAATATTATATCATTCACATAGATAAGCACCATGAACTTGTATTCCTTATATTTATCACATGTATATTGTGATGAATAACACCACTCATGAAATCTAAATTCATTAAATCTGTATCCATCTAGTATACCATGCTCATGGTCACTATTTTAGGCCATAAAAATACTTCTTTAACCTGTAAACTTTATTTTCATTATTTACAATCAATAATTCCACTATTTGTAATCTATAAATCTCCTCTTGAGGCACACTATTCAAGAATGTTGTTTTTATATCCATAAGATAAATCTTGAATCCTCTTTCGTTCACCGTCCCTAGGAATAGTATTATTGAGTAAAGTTGATCTAATGGTGACCAATTTTATTCAACTTTGACACCTAAAGCTATGAATAACCTTTACATACCAAATGATCCATATTTCAGGTCACATTTTCATGTGCATAAAAATTATTCTTGATGATCCACTTTATGCAAATCACATTGTGATATTCTTGTTTTTTCAAAAGTTACCAATTTTGATTTTGTAGGAAACTGACCTAAGTTGACTTGACACATCACTCGATCTAACCCTCCATAAGGCCACAAGAATTACTCCTAGTACAGTAGTGGGAACCAACTAGTTTTGGGGCTCTAAAATATACAGTGGGAAGACTCTATCCTCTTGTCAGGGTGTGATAATAATAAAAAATAAAACAAACTCATACACATTAGTAATCTTCATATTATGAATAATAAATAAACTGAAACAATAGCATGCTATAATATATGAAATGTGATATACATCCATAAAGACTCATAAGATATATAAAAAAAAGAAACTGATCTCTAACAATGTTGATCACATAAACAAAATAAAAAAAACTAAAAATAAATGTACAAGGCTCCACTTCCAAATCCAGTTGATACCATATACCCAGTATCCAAGAATCTCGAGAAACACCAGTTCAATATTGAGACTCCATATGTGTGTCTCCACTCGATTAAGAAACATTGGGCCTTATCCCAATCCACATAACATCCCATTTTCAAACCTAAAAGTATATATATGTTTTGTACACACACCAAAGTTCACATACAAGGGTTTAGAAATAAATATCATTTTTCACCCCCAATGGGGAACCTATAATCTTGTTATAACAAGTGCATACACACATGAAATTCCATGTCTAGTAAAAAACTATAATAACAACTAGCATAAAATAAATGAATATATAAAAGGGGTCTAAACAAAAAAAAAAGAAAACAACTAACCAAAAATGTTATCCTAAGGCCTAAGGTAATTATATCCCCACTCTGGCCTATTCCAGAGGATTTATAACATATGGACCACCCTACTACATGAAATGAGGCATATCTTCTAGGTATACATGGGATATCAAAGATCTATATAATTAAAAAGGCACAAATTTTGGACCATAAGACATAAGCATAGGCATCAACATGATAACATGAAACTCTGATGGGCTCTAGGACTCCAATGGAAAGATCCATACTGGAGATAGAAATCCAACTAACTCTAAGGGAACCTGTTCAAAACATGGTATTCCTATAGAACTCATTGGATCTTTAAAAAGAAATGAAGGGGAGACAAAGCCTATGACTCGAGTCCTTAAAATATATGTGATAATGTACTAAAAATCAATATCTGGGGTAATACATCCATAGGCCTAGAATGGGGCTACCCATTCCAAATATTCCATTAACTCCCTAGACCCGTCTAACAGTAGCCATACAATTTAGGAGAGAACTAAATCAAATCTCTAGGACAACATATGATTCAAGATACCCCAACGGTATCCTACTAAAACTAATCTGGAACAAGAACTACCTAAAATATCATTCAAAGGCCAATGAAATGTCAGACAATCTAAGACTCAAACCCATCATCCAAAAACTCTAAACTAGAAGCACCAATCAACTCTTGTTAGATAAATTATGTGGTTATCTTGATCCCCTAGATCTAATAATCCATAAAATAATAGCAAATGGATCTCATAAACCCTCCTCAATGTAAAAAAATACTTTGGGATTTAATTTTACTTGGGTTACAACATAAAGTAACATCCTACTAGGGGTTCCCCAACCACTCGTAAGATCTCAGGCCTCCCCCATCAAACAATGTTGAAATTTTCATAATGCCAAATTAAGAAAAGGAAACTCAAATATGGGTTCCTATATCTCATCCAAAGCATGGGATATGTCTAGTGTAGAGACATCCTCATGCAGGACTTAGTGTCCCACCACCAATCCTCACCCAAAAACACGCTTAAAAGGGAATATAAGAGTAAAAAGATGCTAATAAATTTTTAATTAACGATCATCCTGACCACATCAAGAGTAAGAAACCCTTAATGGGGATCCTAATCATAAGAGAAATCCCAATCAAATCTCGTCATAAAAAACCACTCCTAACCTCCCCAACACACAACCCATCCAAGGGTATTATCTCACCTATAAGGGAATCCATAACAGGTCCCTTAGACCCATCACAACATCTCCACTATGGATACCATCCATACATGATACCTCACAGTATCATCCCAGCTCGAAGGCTCTACCAAAACGGATCCATGAACATTGGGTCTATAAACTCAAGTGAGTGGTCTAGAATCTTGACCACTCAAACCTTAGGCAATAGGGATATAAATTCTCAATACAAGACTTCTATAGGTCCCATTTTCAACAACCATAAAAAGAGCCTCAAAATAGATCATCATAGCTTACTCAAGCAAAAATCATCAATAAGATTATAACCACCACACCTTCCTCACATCGTACAACCCAACCTATTAGAGGATTATAAATTCAATCCTTAAATAAATCCTCCTACAAAATATTTCCTATCCAAAAGTCTATCCAAACATACTCTAAATTCTAAAAGGATTCCATCATCAAGATATAAACTAAAGAACACTCATAATAGAAAACTTGTGAGTTTAATATTTATTCCAAGGGAAAAAATAGACAAAACACACCAAGGAAGGAAAACTATATGGATTGTACCCCCAAAGGTCGTCCTTGGTCATGTTCAATAGCCCACTCGATGTGCACTTCTCCAAAGTACATTGTGTGCACTCTCCGTTACATCATGTACCCTACATGAGTCTCCCACCCAACCACCTATCCATATACCCCACATGGGGTCTGGAAAGCTACAATATATGGCCACTAGTCATGTATATCTCACGAGCTTTGGTCGTGTTCCCTACACGGCCACGTGCCCCTAAAACGGGGTGTTTGACTGATACCTAACTACACCCAGAGTCACCCTTACATCGTTTTCCCATAAATAATACACACCATAAAGTCCCTTATTCTTCTTCACCTTTCCAAAATAGAATAATTCATCGTGTGTGTTCTATGAACTACACATTATGTGAATGTGTTTTCCCAAACAGAAAACACCCAAAATCCCTAATGTCTCCCTAAAACACATAGATTGACCATTAAGGGGTCCCAAGAAACCTATACCATGATTAAATAACACACACAAAAATATATTCATGGATCGAGGGGAAAACATTAAAATTAGACTACCTTAGGGTGTAAAATGTTGTAGCCTCGATCCTAGATCTACACCACACATCCCTCGTGCCATAATCCAGCTATGTACTAGCTCTTGGCATGATCTCCCTCTCCATATCCCTCTCTTTATTCTTGTTCGAACATGTGACAAGAGGGGATCCATCTCAAGAATATGTAAAAATGCAATGGGGATAATAAATAAAAGGTTAAAAATAGATAGAAGAAATAAAAAAAGAAAAACAGGGGTATGGGCTCGACCTCAGTGCTCAAGAAGATTTTATACCTTTGTTAGGAAGAACCTCCCATTTCTGACTCAGCAGAAATTTTATAATCTAAATCTGACACTCCAATAAAAAGTTACCATAGAACAAACATGAATGAATAAATTAATATTTACCTATTTAAATATTAATATTCCAGAAAAATTTGAATAGTTCATTTTTCCACCAAACTTTTATCCTTAGGTAAACACACTATTATGAGACCAAAAAAGTAGCTAGAAAAAAATCCGCAAGGTCATATAAATAAAGAAATTATCATGTACAAACTAAAACAACTATAGTTAAATGGTTAAAATATCTCATGGTTTCAACCCGTGATAATATAGGTCATCACAAACTCCCTAGCATAAATTCTTCTCACCCTTGAGAAGCATCAGTGGTCAAAAAATATCCATTCACCCGCTTCAATAACTAGCATAGCTAACACTATCACAATCATCCAAAAACTGGTCTTACAGTGCTTATAACTCACCCAACATGAGAGACAGTCATCTATAACTGATCTGATTCTCCCACCATATAAGTATCATAATCACCGCTCCACAACACAAATGTGCAATAGGACTCATGCTCACATGGACCAAGTCCTAATGAAACTATGTTAATTCACCTAGAAACACTAAATATTCTCCTCACGTAGGTTAGTTCTATCAAATTGGAGAACCCTCGGGACTCCACTTCAAAATCAAGGCATCTCCCTCATGCCACAATCCACCACATGAACAAAAACGACTTGGGAATCAATCCAAATCCAAAATCACCTAACTAGACATTCATTGTGAAACCCAAATCACAACTAGAAACAACCAGGTATAGGAATCCAAATAAACCATCCCTCCCAAACCAACCATGAGCCTAAGAGCACTCCTAACACTCTAATTTTCAATTAGAAAGCATCCCCATAATTAATCACATACTAGTGATAGTATAACTCTATGGACCCACCAAGGAATATTTCCCATGACCACCAAATTCTCAAGTTATATTAGTCACACAGGCCTCACTATAAGATCTTACATATAACACATAGAATGAATAACTATCTCAAAAACTAATAGAACATGGGAATCCAAGGTAACCACAACCACAAGATAACTTGAGCATAATCTAAACATATATTAATCATCCTTTACCATATTGAGACACCAATAGGGAAATTAGATCTCATACCATCCGACAAGGGTCCCCATGTATTCTTTATGAATGGACTACTTCTCTATCATCAGAAATCATCCACCATCATATCCTTATGGACCATCATCAGAAAAAAAAAATATAAAAATGTGGTTAATTTGAGTAGAATTCCACTAAGGATATATATGTGATGCACTATATAGTTCATTGCATAAATTTTAAACAACTAAACATCTATTATTATTGATACACCGTAGATAAGAATATTTCATGTGAATCATACATGCCAATAATAATGTATGAACACTGGACTTTCTCTCATGATCCAAGATCCTAAACCAAAATAAACTATAAATACATAAAATCATGTGCATCGCACTGGATAAAATCATACAACTATAAAAATAGAAACCAAGAAAAAAAATCATAGGCCCTAGAAACTTGGATTTCCTATCAGAAAATGTGTTTGAAATACCCTAGTCTAATATCCATAAAAATTTATGAAACAAACCTGGTTAAATTTTCTACTGACTACCCAAATATAAAGATAAGATAGATTTGATACCATTTTGTAGTGAATCAGACCATATCAAACTAACACATCACCTAATCTAGCTCACCACATGGGCACAAGCACACCTCCTTGTATTCCAAATCCTTCTTCCCAGTAGACAGGGTATAAAATATATGGTGGGGAGACTATACCCTCTGTTCAGAGTGTAATGATAGAGAAAAATAAACCAGACTCGAAAAAATTAATAAAAATCAATGTACGAATAATAAATAAACTAAAAAGCAACATGCTATAATAATTGAAATGCATTATACAATCATATAGACTTCTGATCATGGTAAAACAAATAACTAATTTACCATCAGGATGATCAAAAATAAAAAATAAATAAATATGAAAACAAATGTAAAAGTCTCTTATATAAACTCCAAATCGTACCATATACCTGATGTCAATGAATCTTGAGTTGCATCATCCTAATATAGAGACTCTAAAAGAATTGCCCTACCCAATCAAGAATCACTGGGCCTCAGTCCAATCCATTTTGAAAACTATTCTCTAACAAAAAAGTATATATATTGTATTAATGCACACTAATGTGCACATTCAGGGGGTGAGAAATAAATCTCATTAGACAACCCACAATGGTGAACCTATAATCTTATATCAAAATAAATTAAATAACACATGATATGACCAACCTAGCCAAAAATTGATAAAAACTAGAATAAAATAAACAAATTCAAAAAAATTGGGATCAACAAAAACAAACAAATCATCCAACCACAAGTTCTATATTGACACTCGAAGTAAATATTCCCCCAATATAATACATGGTTATCCCTACCACATGACATCGACCACATATTCCAGATATAAATAGGTGCTCTAAGAGGTCTGAAACATAGTATATATGAATGTAGGACATCATGGAGTAACCATAGGAATCAATAAAATAATACACAACTCTACTCGGATCTAAGAATCGAATAGAATGATCTAAACTTGTGATAAGAACCCTAATAACTCTTATGGAACCTATCTGGAACATGATAGTACTATAGAACTCATCGAATATATAAAAAAATATACAGGTCATAAAACCCTACTACCTACATGCATCTATTATCTCAGACTATATACCCAAATCCCTAACTATGGTAATACATCCACAGGCCTAAAGAGGGGCTTCCCTACTTCAGATATTCCATTAGCTCCGTAGACTTGTCTATCAATACTCATCCAATGGAGGGAAGAACCAAATAAATTCTTAGGGATTATTCTGGTACCAAGATATCCCAGGGGTCTCCTCCTTAAACCAATCTTGAGTAAGAACTATCCCAACATCTCTACCAATGGCCAGTAGAACATGGGTTAATTTTAAGATCCCAAACTTTTCTATACATGACTCGAACATGATTTTAGATACCATTTTTTCCTTATAGGATTATTTTTTTGGGTTATAATTTGGGGTGTGTTTTTATGGAATTATGAGTAAAATGAAATAAAAAGGGATATACATTGTTGGAGCATGGTTAGTAAAATCTGTGTACCCCAGCCTAGAAAACTGTGTAACCCTAGACAATGGGGAACTGCATGATTAGGACACGGTTTGTTAGTCTATGCACCCTATAAGGAGAAACCGTACACCCCTATAATAATAGGTTCATAGTTGGTGCATGGTTAGGTCAAACCATGTGCCCCAGCCCAGGTAACCGTATGTGGGAATTAAAGTGCCCAGGAAATTATTTAAAAAATTACCCGAACTACCAAAACTGGCTTATTTTTACCCCTAATTGACCCTTGGAGGTTTTTAATGGTTTTATAGATCTATAGAGGGATTCTAAGCCATTATGACCTCCTTTATTCCTCATTAAAATCCCATAATGGAGATATTATCATATTCTTGTAAGTGGATTATATCTCAATCCTTTCCCGTTCATCCTATTTCCTTCTCTCTATATATTTGTGGGAGTTAATATTCTATTTTACTAGATTTAGATATATATTTGATTACTCTAGATATAGGTTTTTGGATCTAGATTTTAAATAAAGAGATAGTATTTTTTATCTTAATTTATAGTTTTGAGATTTGGATCTAGATCTACATCATTGTGCTACTCAATTTCTGGAGATTTATATTGGGAAATAATTCATCAACAAATTGAGGTATGTGGTCTAATATTCAATTCTCATAGTCATGATTTTTATAAATTTATCAAAATTGTAAAAATATTAGTATTCCTTAAAATTTTAAATTCCTAAATTGGTTAAATTAATGTTTCCAATTGATTATTTGAGGTATTATGGAAATAATTAATTAAATGAAGAATTAATTTTGATATTGTGTTGTTTCCCAATAAGATAATTAATTGGGGGATTAGTTATAAGATTTAGGGATCATGTTATACATAATTAATTGGGTAATTAATTATGAGACATGAAATTGGTTGAATTGAGATAATTAAATATGGGATTAATTATATGATATTGATATTATAGATGGAGATAATTAATTTTAGAATTAGTTATGAGATATTAGTGTTATTTCATTGAGATAATTAATTGTAGAATTAATTATCTGATATTGATATGGGTGACTTGAGATGATTAATTAATTAATTAATTAATGGATTTGATGTACTTAATTAATTAGGAAATTAATTAAGGGTATTTATGTGATAATCTTATTATTCAATTAGTAATAAAATTGATGTTGAACAATTACATGATGAATTAATTATTTGTAAAAGAATGGGAACATGTTCATTCTAAATTGAGAAGTATAAATGGTTACATGGTCATTGTAATTGTGAGTAAAGGAATAAGTACATAATCATTCAATTTATAATTATAAAAGGTAACATAGTCATTGTACTTGTTTGTAAATGAAGGATAAGATGGTCGTTCAATTGAGAAGTATAAGTGGTAACATTAATATTGTAATTGTGAGTAAAGGAATGGGAACGTGGTCATTCTATTAAGAAGTGATAATGGTAACATGTTCATCTTACTTATGAATTTAATATGGGTAATGTGGAAAATAAAGTATGAACTAAAGAATGGAAACAAAGGTACTCCGGGATATGACATCACTTGAGAATAATTCGAGCTTCGGCATGAGATAAAGTAGGTATTGAGATATGATATCACTATTTAATACTCTGGGCTTCGACATGAGCTGAAGGAGGTATTAAGATACGATATTGCCTAGAAACACTTCGGGGTCTAGTATAAGATGAAGCCGACATGAGGTACGGGTTTGCTCAAGAACCCTGGAGTTAAATTTGGTATGTAAAGAATAAATTATAATGAGATAATTATTTATTTATGCATTGTACTTATTTATTTATAGAACGTAGTGAACTATTATCTGAATGGATATTGTTTTAGACACCGTTGGTGGTGGCCTACTGAGTTATGCTGACACCCAACTCATGATGCCATATTGGTACCCAAATAGATTTAATTATTATAGGATAGGTTAAGAGGAAAGGCCCTTTGTTAGATGGGTGAGTTATGATGGAGCTTAGATGAGGGGACTGGATGTGGTTTGCGACCCACTTGGGAGTCATTAGTGTATTTATTTTCAGTTTTCTTTCTAAACACTTGACACTAACATTAGCATGTCAGGTTTTCTACTTTAGTTAGATATTGAATTTTTCATGCTTTTATTATCTTGAGATATTGGTATTTTTATGGTTATACATGATTCCTCTGTTGTTTATTATTTTTGTTGGTGTATTAATTTTATAAAATAGGGTATATTCTCCCCCTGATCAAATTATCAGACCGTCATTGCTAATCGGAAGCCTCTAAAAAGTGTGGAGATGTGATATAGTTCATGTTACTGATCATATTGGGGAACCGGTGTTTTACACCAGTGCCGATACATTATAAAGTGGTATTAGAGGTAATTTTCTTTTCTTCTTATCTTGTCTTACTATTTAGGGAAAGCCAGACAGGAGACTAGGAAGAGGTGGGGCATGTACATGAGCTTTTGCATGTGAGTTTCAAACCCATGTACATGAGAAAACCCAAGTACTCAGGGTGGGATTGTTTTTTTTGTTTGTTGTTGCAGTTGAATATTATTTCCCCTTAGGTGGCGCACTTTTTGTGTGAGGTGATTGTTTCTTTTGATATTTTTTGAGAATTGAATTGTGGCCCATAATGGAACATGAGTTGAGTCTTCAAGCATTATTCTAGTCACTTAGGATTATTTTTAGACATGCATCATTATAGAATGCATGGGAAAATAGTTTTTGGTTAATTTTTTAAACTTAAACTATTTTTCCTTACATGTGAAATTGAATTGAAAATGGTGTCTACAGATAATTTAGAATGGAAAAATGATGAAAAATGTGAATAAATGGGTGTATAATGGAATTTGAATAATAAGGATGAGAATAACCTTCGATAACCAAGACATAGGAGTAGGATGGTTAAGGGTAGTGTTAGTTCCTTAGTTTTGACCATGTGAAGTGTTTTGGTATGAAAACATATTGTAATTATTCCTATTATTTAAATTTGATAAAGTTTCATTATGTATACTAAGACATGTGTTTGGAATTTTATATATATATCTCCATGAAGACGCTTTTTGAGATAATGGAAAGAGGATATGGGTGGTAATGCTCTACTAATAGTGGAACCTGAGGCACTGAGAGTGTTGGGTGAGGAAGAAGGGGAGAAGTTCCAAGAGAACCTTTTTCTCTTCTTGCAATTCATGGTAACAGATATAGAGCATTCGTGAAGAGTATGTATAACCTGAAAAGGGAATTTCAATTACAACACCCTCCGAATTTTTCGGGAGATGGTGGAACTAAGGGAGAAGAGTTCTGGGTTGAGTCCATCGATACAATACTTGACCATTTAGAGACTCCTTTTTGAGAGGAGTGTCAAGTTGGATGCTAATATGCTATGAGAATTAGTGAAGTATTGGGTGGATGTTTAGGCCTGAAATGGACAGACAAATGGTATATTATGGAAGGGCTTATTTGAGTTGTTCTTAGAGAACTTTTACCCAAAGATGCTGAGGTAGGAGAAATCAGTGGAGTTCATGTGGATGACTTAGATGAGCATGTTTTGTGATGGATTATAATGGATGATTATAGACCTTTATTTATTTTAACCAGTATTGGAAAGATATGAAACACCTTTGGTTATATTCTTTTTGGATGGACTTAAGTGTGAGATTAATTCCAAATTTATCCACTTTTGGTTAATGAATCTTGCTGACGGGGTGGGCCAAGCTCAAATAGCTTATGGGAAATTGAAGGCAGCTTCCAATGTGGGATATATAGTTTCTAATGGATGATCAGGAGGTGTGACTTCTAAGATAAGGAAGCATAATTATGAGAACTTTATCCAGTGCAGTGGGAATTGGGATGCATAGACAGAGAGATTAGTTTTATAGGACCTTACTAGTGTGATCTTATATCAGTTCAATAGGCTAGTCCACTATTGTCGATACTACCCTCTAAAAATAGGAGTGTTTCGGTCTTATGGAAAGATGTGGAATCTATAGAAGTTATGTAGGTCACAGTGACATAAATTTAGTGATGTAGGAGTTAGATAGAACTAGGGTGTGGGAAGGGAATATTTTGAACCATATCATCCTAGAAAATGGAGTTTTACTGTATGAGGTGGTGGAGGCAGTGGACATAGTGTTTTTGGGAAAGATAGCTCATGTCAGCAAGGTGGTGAAACTCAGGGGAGTCCGACTGCGTCACAGAGCAGAGGGGTAGGACAACCACATGAAGTGAAACCTACACTTGTGGATATAAAGGATGGAAAATTCATAGTAAAATGTACTATTCTTATAACTTTTACATTAGTTAATGACTTATTTGATATTAATGCCTCCTATTCCTTTATATATGAAAAACATGTTAACGCTTTGAGCTTGGCGGTAGAATTTGTGAGTGAAAAAATGATAATAGATACACTGTTGGGAGTATAGTCTAGAGACATCCCTTTGTGAAAAGTATGTTCTCTCTATATCAAGGAGTATCATTTTTTGTGGGATAAATATATCCTTAACATGTCAGAATTAGACCTAATTATGGGTACCAATTGGCTAGTCAAATACCAAGACTTCATTTATTGTTATCATAGGATATTGACCTTTACATATCCTAAGGGTTAAAACTATATTCACTATAGTGAGTGGGATATCTAGGTAGGCAAATAAGGGCCAATTATTCTGCAATTAGGAGAGCTCAAAGCCTAGGTTGCTAGTTTTTTATTAGATGATAGATGAGTAAATAATGATATCTTTTTACAAGTAATGGAATAGTTTCAGGATGTTTTTCTTGAATACTTATCAGGTTTTCCATCAGAGAGAGATGTGGAATTAACTATTGAGATCTTTCTAGGAGCTGATCCAATTTTGATTCTACCATATAAAATTACACTGACATATCTTTAAGAGCATAAGACCCAGGTGGAGGAAATGGGGGATAAGGGATTTGTCCACCCAAGTACGTCACCTTGGGGTTCTCCTATGTTGTTTTCTAAGAAGGATGATGGGACTCTACGCATTTATTTTGATTACTAGATGTTAAACTAGAAGATTGTAAACAACCTATATCCTCTTCTACATATTGACAATATATTTTAGTAGTTGAGAGGATCTTGTGTGCTCTCGAAGATTTAATTGAGATTGGGGTATCATCAATTGGGATTTCAGACTTTTGATATAACAAGAACTGCTTTTAAAAGCCTGTACAACCTATATGAGTTCATCGTAATTCCAATTGGTTTGAATAATAAACTAGTAGTGTTTATGGACTTGATAAATAGATTATTTCATCAGTACCTAGATCAGTTTTTAGTGGTGTTTGTGGAAAACATCTTGGTGTACTCCAAGACTCATGAAGATCATTTCCAATATATTTAAATCATTTTGATTACATTGAGAGAGCATCAACTATATTCCAAGATATCTAAGTTTCAGTTTTGGATAAATCAGGTACACTTCTTGGGACACATCATCTCAGAAGAAGGTGTGTCAGTAGTGTATTTGATATCAAAAACATTCTAGGTTTATCTAGATATTATCTAAAATTTACCCAAGAACATTCCCATTTGGTAGCACTGCTTTTGGGGTTGACTAAAAAGTGGATAAAGTTTTATTGGATAGAAAGATGTGATAAATAATTCCATGAGTTGAAGAATCATTTGATGTTAGCATGAATCTCTAACCTACCCAAGCTAGTTGAGGAGTATATGGTGTATTTTGACTCTTTTTGGATTGGACTTAGAGCTATGTTGATGCAGGGAGATTAAGTTTTGGTGTATGGGTCTCAAAAGATGAGGCCACGTGAATGGAACTAACCATCAAATGACCTAAAGCTAGAATAATTTTTTTATGATCTAAATTATTGGTGGAACTATCTATTGGGATAGACATTTATGTTGTTTACCAACCACAATAGCTTAAAGTAAATCTTCTCCCAATAGTATTTTAATCTCCAATAGAGTATATGGGTTAAGAATATGAATTAATTTGATTTTGAGCTAGCATCTATGCATGGGAATGGAAAATTGTGGCTGGAACTTTGAGAAGGCAAACTCATGATTAAGTAGTTTAGGAGTCTTGTACTGAGTGGTAGATGATGTCCATGTTGGCTTAAATGCATGTGGTGGTTCAAGAGAACTAGGGACAGATGACTCTAGTATCATTTTTATTTGTTTCTACACTTTTGAGAATAATTAGAGATAAGAAGTATGAGGATATATACTATTTGACCTTGAGGGAAAGCCTTCATGGTGGGGAGTCAACTTAAGATTGGATCATAGATAAGGATGAGATCATCTATGTCAGGAATCAGGTTGTTGTTCCTATGAGCATGTGAGTGGATATTATATGAGAATTTCATCCCTCAAATTGGATGGTAAATCTAGGTGTATCCAGAATGTACCATGACCTATGATGATAGTTTTGGTGGCCATGCATGAAGACTGAGAGCGCAAGGTATATGACATGATCCTAAACCTGTCAGTATGTGAAGGAAGAGCATCAACGACCTGAACGTTTTTTGCAGTCATTTCCAATCCTATAATGGAAGTGGGATGACGTGACCATGGATTTTTTAGTGGGTATCATGAATTTAAGAAGGAATAATGACACTACTAGGGTTATTGTGGATTGATAAATGAAAGTAGTGCATTTCTTTCCTATATAGAAAACATTCTCAGTATAGAAGTTGGGAGATTTGTATGTTCAAGAGATAGTCTTTCTATGTGGGGTGCCACAAACTATAGTTTCATATCATGAATCATTTTTACTTCACGCTTATATCATGGATTGAAGAAAGTGATTGGTATACAGGTATTATTGAGTATGACATTCCACCCATAGATATTTGGGAAGTAGAAGCAAACAATATAGGTTCTTGATGATATGCTACTGGATTGTGTTCTTAACTTTTGTGGGTCCTAGTAAAAGAACTTTTATTTAGTGTATTTTTTCTATAACATCATTTATCAGGAAACTATACATATTGAAATATACAAGACTCTTTATGATAGTCCATATATATCACAATTATGCTGGATAGAGGTAGGTGACTTAGAGTTATTGGGACTGAGTCTCGTGTAGGAGAAATCGGAGCTGGTTTAGCTGATTCAGAAACATATGCCTATAGAATATAATATGAATGAGTCATGTTCTAGTATACAGATATGAGACCTAGAGTTTAAATATGGTGATTGTGTATTCCTTCAGGTGACACCTAGGTTGGGTCACCAGAGGATATGGAAGTAGGGAAAGTTGGCACCCAATAAATTGGATTGTTTGAGGTAGTGGAGAGAATATGGCTAATGTCATACCGATTGTCTCTTCTATAGAAATATAGTTATATTCCTGATATTTTTCAAGCTTCACAACTAGGGTGATATCATCCATACCCTTATCATGTGATCGATGTGGATGACATTGATCTTGAGATAGATATGTCCTTTGATAATCATCTGATAGGTATGTTGGATTGTAGTGAGAAAGTGTTGTGGGAAAACCCCTACCATTGATTCATGTAATTTGGAAACATGGTTGTGTATAGGAGGAAACCTTGGAAAGGAAAGTATATTTGTGGGATCAGTTGCATGATATTTTTGGCTCGGAATCATAGAGAAACTTGAGAGTTCAGCTCAAGGATGATCTGCTATAAGTTGGGGACATTGTAAGATCATTACCTTTTCTAAAGTATAATCATACATGATTTAAGGTATACATTTATCCTTATATGAGTAATTTTCTTTTTTTTCATAACTTGGGCGTGTTTGGGTGGAATTTTGAGAAAAATGAAAGAAAAAGGGTTCTGCACGATTGACACACAATTAGGGAAAACTGTGTGCCCCACCCCAGCAAACCATGAAACCCTAGATAGTGGATAATTGCACTCTTGATGCACGGTTTTTCAATACTTTCTCCCTCTAAGAATAAATTGTAAACCCATAAAATAGTAGTCGCACGATTGGTGTATGTTTAGGGAAAACAGTGTGCCCCAACCTAGTTAACCAAGCGCAAGAATTAAAGTCTATGAAAAATTATATTAAAAATTCTCTGAACCCTATAAACTCACCTATTTTAACCTCCCTTTGACCCTACTAGGTCTTTCATGATTTTGGAGCTCTCTAGAGGGATTCCAATCCATTCTGACCTCTGTTCTTCACAATTAAAATCCCAGATCAAAGATCTTCCCCTCTCCCAGTAAGTGGATCCTATCATGTTTCTTTCCATTTCATCCTCCTTCCTTCTCTCAGTATTTTGGTGAGAAATAATATTTAGTTTTTCTAGATCTAAATATAGATTTGGTGAATCTACATCTAGGCTTATGGATCAAGATATTGAAATAAATTGATTTTTTGTCATGATTTTGGGTTTTGAGATTCAAATCTTGATCTACATCATTATTTTGCTCAATTTTGGGGGATTTTTGTTGATAAACCTTTCATAAAATAATTTAGGTAGGTATTCTAATATTCAATTCCCATAGTCATTATTTTGATGCATGTATTAAAATTATATAATTGTTAGAATTCATTAGAAATTTAAATTCTTAAATTGGGTAAAATAATGTTTTCAATTGATTAATTGAAGTATTGTAGAAATAGATAATTAGTTGGAGAATTAATTATGAGATTGAAGGGTTTTCCAATTATATAATTAATTGGGGGATTAATTATCACATTTAGGGATCATGTTTTATATTATTAATTAGATAATTAATTATGAGATATCAAATTTTTTGAATTTAGATAATTAATTGTGGTGTTAATTATGTGATATGGATATTATAGATAGAGATAATTAATTTGAGAAATAATTATGAAATATTGGGGTTATCGATTTGAGATAATTAATTGTATAATTAATTATGTGATATTGATATAGTTAACTTGAGATGATTAATTAATTAATTAATTAATGGATTGTCATACTTAATTAATTAGGGATTTAATTAAGTGTATTTATGTGACAAACTAATTGTTGAATTAGTAAAGAAATTAATGTTAAAAATTTAATTGATGATTTAATTATGTGTAAAATACTGGGAATATGGTCATTCTAAATTGAGAAGTATAAATAGTAACATGGTCATTGTACATGTGTGTAAAGGATTGGGAAAATGGTCATTAAATTTAGAAGTATAAATGGTAACATGTTCATTATACTTGTGAGTAAAGGAATGGGAAAATGAGCCTTCAATTGATAAGTATAAATGGTAACATGGTCATTATACTTGTGAGTAGAGGAATGGGAACATGGTCATTTTATTGAGAACTAATAATGGTAACATGGTGATATTAATTTTGAATTTAATATGGGTAATGTGGTCAATCAAGTATGAATTAAATAACAGTAACAAAGATACTCCAAGATATGACCTCAATTGAGAATAATTTAGGCTCCAGTATTATCCGAAGTAGGTATTGAGATATAATATCACCTTAGAATATTATAGGATCTTATATGAGCCGAAGTAGGTATTAATATGTGATTTTACCTAGAAACAATTTGGGCTCTGGGATGATATAAATATGAACTTAGGTATGGGTGTCCTTGGGAACCCTTGAGTTAAATGTGGTTATGTAAAGAATAAATGAAAATATGATGAATTTTTATTTATGCATTGTACTTATTTCTTTATAGAACTTCGTTTATTATTACATATTCCACACATTAACCACACCCCAATACAACTCTGTATGAGCTCCAAATGTGATATCCCTATCTCTATACCCCTATATCCTATTATCCAAACATGTGACAAGGGAGAATCCCTCTTGAGCATACCAAAAAATAAAAATAAGGAATTGATGTAAAGTAAAAAATTAAATATAACAAATAAAAAAAGTAAAACAAAAGAAAATAAAAGGGGAATGGGATAGACCCTAATAGCTATAGGGAGTTTATACCTCAGCTATAAAAAAGAACCCCATTCTAGAATCAATCATAGATTTAGAATTTCAATCAAAAACTCTCTTAAATTATACCACCAAAATAACATGTGAGACTAAATTTATATTTAAATAATAAAATATTAATATTTAAATGAAATTAAACTGGATCATATTTCTTTTAAACTTATATCTTAAGGTTAACACATTATTATGAGACTAATGAAATTTTTGGAAAATTATCATAGAGCATATAATTGGATAAATTACCATGTTTCCCTTGAAACATTTCTACGACGAAAAAGTTTAAATTTCTCCTCATTTTTTTGAATCCATGACAATGTGGGAAATCAAATAATTTTAACAATTTTATCCCATTATTTATTCATGTATCTAACCCACTATTAAAAAATTTTCTTCTCTAAATGAAGTTGGTTCCACTATCAATAATAGATAATAGCAGTCCACATTTACCATCCTTCATGTTTGAGTTAGTGAAAATATATCTTCAATTATATTAAATAGATTAACTTATATTCTTATATTTCTCCTCTAAGGAATAGACTAAGTTTCTTCTAAAGTAGTCTCCTCTAATTAAGGAGTGAATATTTATAATTGGAGAGATTTTTATGATCTTAGTATTTGTATAATCATCATCACCTTATTCATTAAATTCAAAAAAGTATGAGTTTGTATAATTTTTTACACCTTTCTCCTCAAAGACAATGATTTCATTGATTTCTAAACCATTTCCCAACATTTTATTTTGAATTTGTAGGAATTGATCTTTGTTGAGTATCCTAAAAATACTCCTTCATATATTATATATATACTTGCCTTGATTTTTGTATTTATTTCATATATATAATCTAGTATCAAAGACTCAAAAAAATTGGAGATCGTTTCCTTCCATGACACATTTTATAGGGTTTCATATCCTCCCCTAGGATTAGCCTCGATCAATTTTGAGTACACACCCCTTTTAAGCATTCCTCCTAGTAGTGGGAAAGATACCACCCCCAATGGTAAATTTTTTGAAAATATTATTTATCATTTACTTTTTTCTTTCAACAAATACATTAGGTTGTGAGGCTATTATTCAATATACCTCATTCTTAATTCAATATTTATTGAGATCGTTTCTAAATTCAATGGATGTGTAGCTTTTATATTATTGGATTGTAAGATCTTGATTGTGAGTTTGGCCTCATTTTCGACTGTTCCTCAACACATGTTCATACACTCCAAAACTACTCTTTTACTATGCATGAACATTACACAATCCATTCTATAATAATCATCAATAACACGGATGAAATACCTTTCCAAATATGTGTTAGATTGATTCATTGGACCATATGCATCTTTTTTCAATAGATGAGTGAGACTTGATTCCCCTTATTCTTCTACCTATAAATATTTTGAACCATATTTCCTCACATACAAGCATCACATTCCTTTTCATGATCTCTCTTAAAATTTGGAATATCCATCGTAACTTTTATCTTGGATAATTTCTCTATGCTTTATTCATGAATGTGGCCTAGACTCAAATTCCACAAGCTATTCCCATCTTCAATAGTTATAATACAAGTGATTTATTTTCTATCCACCTGGTACATATTAAAAATTTTCTTTCAACCTTTCATCAGTGAGTTCCCAGATATTTCCTTGATTAAGCACCCATTCTAGTTGAATGCAGCCTCAAGTATAGAGTCATAGAGTTTACTCACACTAAATAGGTTGTCTCATAGGCCATCCACATAGATAACATTTTCCATCTTCATCACATTTAATGTTAATCTAGTATTTTCACTTCCTTTGATTTTTAAAGATCTATCATTGTGGAAATAAATTTTTTTGTTAACTCCTCCCATTATATTTTTCAGTTTGTTCATATTCTCAATCATATGGGATTAGAACCGTAACTGTGTAAAGGTTTCATTAGTTCTTATTACCTTGAACCAATTTATAAATTTATAGCATAAGATCATAAAACACTCAAAATAAAAATAAGTAGTATAGGATCTGAAAGTATTGAGGTCAATCCCATAAGAAGAAAAAATATCGAACCTTATGAGTTATGTTAACCAATTATTTTCCAAAATCTTTTGTGTTTATAATTAAAGAACTAAAAACTATGTTTTTATTGATTAAGAAAATAATTTATTAAATTATGTGTTTGGAATAAATTTAAAAGTATTTTTATAAAATAATACCACTTCACTCATTCATGGATCAATTGAATTAGGTTGGTCACAAAGTCATTCTAAATTCATAAACCTTTTATGATCAGATTATCTGAATCAACCTAAGCTGATGAAAATACCTTGTTCTTGAAAAATTAAATCAATTGGGAACATTAAAAAAGACTCCTAAAGTAAAATAAAAATATAATCAAATGTTCCTTACTCGATTGACTAAATTAGTTTTTGTTTCCTCCCTCTACACTCCTCATGGGTATATTCATGTATAAAAATAGTTTTAAATTAATTTTCAAAAATAATTAATAACCAAAATGACTTCTATTATTGAGATTAGAAAATTAATTGAGGCACTAATCCTTCTACTCATGATCCATCAACCATTAATAAATATATCAATTAATGATAGAGTTATGCTCTATCATATGTGAAGAAAACATTTTACATAATTATTAAGAGAAATATAATCAACTGGAAATAATAAATAGTAAATAATGAAAAAAAATTACTTGAATCAAGATATGAAAAATCAAAACAAAAATCATTAGAATTAATGAATACACTAGAGGAAGTATATAGAGAATAAAAATGAGAAAAGGCCAAAAAATTATAAACTCCTATAACCCTTGACAATAATTATTATATATAAAAAAATCATTATTCTTAGATGTAATTTAGCTATAATGGTTTGAATGGTTTGGAACCCTACTCCTAAATTATATCCTCTATTTATTTATGATGTAACCAGAGCATTTGCAGAAAGAAAAATTTATTCCTCTATTCAAACAAGTATCTCCCATATAGATCACAACATTATATTTCTATAGAATCGATGGGGTTTTTCCTCTTTTGAATCATAATTAAGAACATCATGGTGTGAAGGCCTTTTTCAAAACATGGTCCAAATCTATGATCTCTTGAAATGAAAACTTATGAATCTGACTTCTTAGTAAGGTGTTTCATTTCACGATGTAAAGTTTTACATTTTATAAGTTCCCATATTTCATGTCTCCCAAATCTAAAACATTCTTGGTATGTGTTTTTCTTATTAATTGGGACATCATATCCACCATTTTAACAAATCATTACAGACACCCTACTTGGTGGGTGATTGTGCCAACCTGCACTAGTGGTCAAATCCTTACATACTATCACCAACCCATGTTGAGCATGTACACTGCTCCTCTCTCCTTGACCCCCTATTTATCTATACTTATAGTTTAGTGGCTGGATACCATATGGTGGTTAGCTCTCCTCTGAGTACTACTTGAGGGATGCATTAATTTTTCTTTTAATTGATCGGTTCAGACCATGAAAGAAAATATCATAGAGTAAATCTCACATTTTCCACATATTTTTCTTTACTTTGAATTTTTTTGTGTGAATCCATATCTCATATCCATAACACCATATTTTCATCAATTGTTTGTATGTCTGCAACCAATCATTCAATTACCATGCTAGTTGTAGTGATAATCATGTACAGTTTATTCAATACACCTACAAGGCCTCAACAATAATACAGAATATCAAATATTCAAAATATCATCAAAATATCATCACATTATACACAATTAGGATTAATAAAAATTGAGAAAAACACTAAAAATACATTTTTGAATTACAAGAACAAAATCATTTCAAACTAGAACAATTTTTTTTCTTAATAAATGAGAATCTAATTAAATATGTAAATATATATTAGCTAAAAAAAGAAGAAAAAATAAAATCAAATATGTTAATATAATAATGAATTATTTTTAAATCATTAAATCTTAATCATTTACATATCCTAAGTAGCTAGACATGATTTATTATTGTATTTCCATTCAAATTCCACTTACACCAATCATAATTTCTCAATATTTTATTTTCCATCCATGTCCATGTTGTGATTTAAATTTCAAGAATATTTTTAATAAACATTCAAGATCATATGATAAGCAGTTACACTCAATCTCAAGTGCACACACCCTAACCATATGATTTCGAGAAACCTACACCTACACTTTGAAATTAATCCATACATATCATGAGAACTTTAGAATTTGGGTTATCATGACTCTAAGGCATAAGATAGGTGGGTTAAAATTTGGATATTCAACTTGCATGATGGAAAGGGATGCTAACATATTAATTAATATTAACTAATATTCAATATAAATATCAAGTAGAAATAGCTTTATTCATTCAACTATATTCATTAAGAAAGACCACAAACATCTCCTAAAGACTTAGGGATTTATAATTGAAACATTTAAAATAGTTACTAATTATCCCCCAATTTTTCAATTATTTTTCTTTTCTATCTAACTTTTTCTAGTGGAAAATGTAAGGGTAGGGCCTACACCCTTAAAATTAAAACCAATATAGAACCCTATTTTTCATTAACAATCTCTTATAGATACTATTTTTATAAGGCCTCGGCCTTAAACCTTACATAATATTGAATTAAATGAATAATTCACCTTGAGGATCTCTTTAGGTTTATAGTTTTAGACAATTAGGACATAAATCATGCATTACATTCCACATTTAAACAAAGTGGTTACATAAAAGATAGTTTTCATTTTTCCCATCAACAGAAATATATTTAAAATAAAACATGGATTCTTTCTTGACACTTCCTTAACACTATCATCATATCACATACCTTTCCCTTAACCTGTGAAAAACATCTCAAAAACATGCGATGAGCATAAAAAGATCAGTAAGAGATATAAAAATATGGAAAGGAAAGATGAGTACATGTATACATAATAATCCATGAAATCATAATTTACTCGTAAAACATAATCACTTTAACATACCTCATCAAATCGTGAATAAATCATAGAAATCATAAGAAATAAAGGTAACTTGAGGCATTCATAACATTCTTACGTAGGGAGTAACCCTCTTGGTTATGTTTGGAATACCCATCACAGTATATTCCCTAAATCTCTTCGGAGAAACCTTAACGTTTAACTCCTTCGCATTACCCAGTGCATTGGAGATCTATATCAGGCTCACCTTCCCTAAGTTTATCACGGAACCACCCGTCTTCATAATAATTCCCAAGAACCATAACATAATCGTACCACATAAAACATGCATAAAGGAAATATAAAATTTCCACATTTCAATCACAAGATATCAATAACACATTGATATAGTAAAAACATTATCAAAATAATTTTCAATACCAAAATAAAATAAAAGTAAAACATGGTATTTATTTTTCATTAAAAAAAGTTATGGCTTGTAGAGGAAGTCGAAACTCAAATAATTGTCACGGGGGCAGAGAAGTCGTTGTCACCACAAACATATGACAAAGAAACATTCCTTTTGTCGTTTAGTAAAATGTTTTGTATAAAAAAATTCATGTTTAATAAGTGTAAAAGTCAAAGGGTTTTATACACCATGTAAAAGAAATTTGTGTATAAAACAAAATATGCCTCAATGAATGGGGATTGAGACGAAGTCCCTTACCTCGGGTCGGACTTGACTCGATCATTCTTTAACGTCTTGAATGATAAATTTGAGTTAATTTCTACTTTCTTAAGAACCTTTTCAAGTTCATTATTCCTTTTACATCACTTATTACCATGTTATAAATACTGTGTAATTATTTAACTTAATAATGGTCGTTTTAACGATCATTGGTACTTGAGTCAAAAATAAACTCTTTATAATTACAAGTTGTTCATGTATCCATTATATCCAGAGTTATATTCATGATGTAGATATCATATATATCATATATATCCTGTATTTACATTCATCTATAATATTACATAACATTTAGAGGTAAGAAATGAAATGTATCGTTCATGGAGACGGTAAGCCGTACGTACGCATGAACGCTACATTCATTTCTATTTCTTACTTAATGGAGTGAAATCATAATGATATAAAGGTATATCATAATTCCAGTATAATATCATATATAATATCATTAAATTTATCCATTATACATACCACATATGGTATTAACGAATCAAATCACTTTGAGGGGGCGGTAGTCCACACTTCCTAAAATGAAGATATCGCATATACCCAAATGGAAGCCATAAAGGTATGCCATAAATGAAAAAAACAGAAGCTTAAGTAAAAAAAAACATATTATATATCATATATAAATATATTGACATCTAATGGCCACCTTTGAAGGTGTTATATGAGTGTTGAACAATCATCATTTCGTGAGGCAGAAATTCTCCATCCACTAAAATAGTATGTTCTTTAACCATTAGATGTAGGTGTGTGTAAGTGTAGCTGGAATAATTCTTATAAAAACATCCTATTATATTAAATATACTGGTTTTGTTACAGAAGAAATGAATAAAAAGAGTTTAGGGGGTTGGAGAAGCGAAATAAAACATAAGAACACAAGAGAAGACATTACCTTAAAATCGGGTAACTCTTCTTGGTTTGAACCAAAAGGGTTCCTTGATGAGCATTCTTCCCAAGGTAAGGATTCAAGGATGAAGGGAGGGATGTGGACAGATAAAATGAGAAGATCTTGGCCGAACCAAAGGCTTGAGAGGTGTGGGTAAGTGGGTAGAGGTGGGGGCTTTTTATAAGAGGGGAGGAGGGGCACTCTTGGAATGTTTTAAAACATTACTTTATTATAAAATGATTTTCTGTTTTTAAAGGTCCCAAAATTATATATTTCGAGGATAAGGTGATTGGAGTTCGAAATAAACCCATTAAAAAGGTTTTTTACATGTGTAGGTTTTATATTTTACATTATCTTTTAATTTTATTTGAATCATTAAATAATGAGGTAATCGTTGCATCATCATGGTGTCATAAATAATTTAATTTATTTAATGTATAAAAATTATAAAAAAATATCATGATGTAGGAAATATTTTTATCTTTATAATGAATATTTATAGTCAAAAATATGACTTTTATAAACCCATTTAAATTTTTTTTAGTAAAACAACTCATGTTTGTGACATTTTAATTAAGACTTTAAATAAAAAGTTTTTAATGTCAGTTTCCTACCAAAGTGGCTCCATGGGGTCCCTAAGTTGACCCATTGATTTTCTTGGTTGTCCATGACACATCCAATAAGGGTAGGAAATGTTTCAATGTCATTCAATATTATTAAAACATTATTTTTATCTTAAACTACACTAATTACCTCTAATCGTGATTAAAAACTTAAAAGTTAATATTCAGAAAAAAAATTATTTTAACCCCATTAAACCAAATTTTACTTCTTAATGACAACCGTGTATGTTGGATTTTTGAAATTCAAAACATATAGGTGGTAAAATTTCATTTAAATGAAAAATCGGTTTTTTTAAGTACCACTTAGTGGTTTCACTATTCATCAAAATTGAGGTTTTTCAGAAAAATACCAAAACTTCACCCTAAACTATATTTGATATTCCGAATTGAAAAATGATTTATATTTAACAAAATTCAAAAAATATAAGTTACAATAATTAATTTAATAATTAATTCCCATTGTCATAACAAATATCGTGTTTTTATGAAACAATATATATCAAAAGATTGACAGTAGTTTAAGCCCAATTTCAAAGTGAAATTAATTCCAACGACCACTATTGTATTAAATGGTAAAAATATATTATAATTTCAGTTTAAAACCAATTCAAAATATAATATAATCATATAAAAAATTATATTTAAAAGAGGATTTGAATTAAAATACAACATTTTTCACTATTCATTAAAAAAAGAACCTTATCAGAAAAATACCAAAAATTTACACAAAGTAAATTTTGGTGTCCCGATTATAAAGAAGAATTTTATTTGGTCCAATAGAATGTATAATAGTGAAAAAAATCAATATTTAATGACGGTTCTCTATCAAAAGGCAATAAGTGGACCTTTAGTGAATATTAGAGTATATATGCCCAGAAATTGAATTTTTTTTTTGTATTTTAAGCCTTTGTCCTTTATTGAATAAATGTAAAAACATTTAACAAACATATATAATCATATTATAGTTATTTATATTCATTCCTTCTAATACAATGGCTACGTGTTAACTACCATTTAAAATAATATTATTTTATTACTTCTGTACTACGTAAGTTTTCAAAGAATCTCTTTGTTGTGTATCAGGTACGCTATCGAACATAGCAACCCCTTTAAAGTAAAATTAATATTTAATTCTCAAATATTAATAAATATGAAAATGTTTTATTCTTTATTTACCTAGGATGTTACATCCTTCCCCCCTTTTGGGAATTGCGTCCCCGCAATTTTATTCACTTATCAAAATAAGTGGGGGTATTTATCCCTCATAACATTTTCAGATTCTCACATTGCCTCTTCAACCATATGGTTTTTCCACAAAACCTTTACCTGGTGAATTACCTTATTCTGCAACACTTTCTCTCTATGGTCAAAAATCTGGACTGGTTCTTCTTCATAAGAGAGTTTCTCTTTAAACTGAACTACCTCTGGGCTCAAAACATGAGATAGATCTGGCATATACTTTCTCAACATCGAATCATAAAAAACATTGTATACCTGAGATAAACTTGGAGGTAAAGCCACTCAGTATGCAACTGATCCAACTCTCTCCAGAATTTCATATGGTCCAATGAACCTTGGACTCAGCTTTCCTTTCTTACCAAATCGCATCACACTTTGACATGGTGATACTTTGAGAAAAACATGATCACCTACCTCAAAAGAGATATCCTTCCTATTGTTGTCTGCATAACTCTTCTGCCTGCTCTGAGCTATTCTCATGTGTCTCTGTATCATTTGAACTTTTTTAGCCAACTCTTCTACCAATTCTGGTCTCATCAACTTCCTTTCACCCACTTCATCCCAAAAAGCTGGATTTCAACACCATTTCCCATATAATGCCTCAAATGGTGTCATCTGTATACTGGAATGAAAACTTTTATTATATGAAAATCCAACCAAAGAAAGATGTTGGTCCCAACTTCCCTGATAATCCATCGAACAAGCACATAGCATATCTTTCAAAGTCTGAATTTTTTGTTCTGACTGCCCATCTGATTGAGGATGAAAAGATATACTAAAATTTAATTCAGTACCCAATAACATCTTAAGGACTTTCCAAAAATTAGAAGTAAACCTAGGATCATGATTAGATACAATGGATAGGGGAACTCCAAGAAACCTGACTATCTCTTTAAGATACAAATGGGACAGTTGATCTAGGGAAAAGTTATCTCGTATAGCAAGGAAATGAGCAGATTTAGTCAAGCGATCAACAATAACCCAGATTTCATTATTACCTCGAGGTGTCTTTGGCAATCCCACAAAGAACTCCATGGATATATTCACCCATTTCCACTCTGGTACTGGTAATGGCTGAAGCATCCCTTTCGGTAACTTCCACTCTACTTTAACCTTTTGACATGTCAAACACTTCACAGTAAAATCAGCAATATCCCTTTTCATTCTGTCCCACCAGTAATACTCCCGCAGATCTCTGTACATCTTAGTACTCCAAGGATGAACTGAAAACAGAGAACTATGAGCTTCACATAACAACTCTCTCTTCAACTGTGAGTCACAAGTCACACACAATCTCTTCCCAAATCTCAAAACACAATCATTATCAATGTTGAATTCAGGAAACTTACCCTTCTGAACCAGCTCTACCATTTTCTGCAACTCACTGTCTTGCTTCTGTGCTTGCTTGATTCTGTCTGATAGAGAAGATTTCACTGATACCTAAAACAAAACAGAAGGAAATCTTGCACCAACAACTTTTATTCCAAATTTCATCAAATCCTTAACCAAAGGATCACATTCCAAACACAATATTGTTAATGAAGCCTTAGTTTTTCGACTTAAAGCCTCAGCCACTTCATTTTCTTTTCCCGGATGGTAATGAATTGTACAATCATAATCCTTGATTAATTCTATCCATCTCCTCTATCTCATGTTCAATTCTTTCTGAGTGAATATATACTTTAAACTTTTGTGATTGGTATATATTTCACACTTTACTCCATACAAATGATGCCTCCAAATTTTTAAAGCGAAAAGAACAGAAGATAATTCCAAATCATGTGTAGGGTAATTTACCTCTTGAGTTTTCAACTATCATAAAGCATATGCACTTACCTAATCATTTTGCATAAGGACACAGCCAAGTCCCTTCAATGAAGCATCACTGTATATAACAAACTCACCATTCCATGAAGGAAGTGCCAAAAATGGAGCATTCACCAATCTTCTTTTCAACTCCGGAAAACAATAATCACATTATTTTGTCCAGATAAACTTAACACCCTTTCGAGTTAGCTTTGTAATTGGATTAGATAACCATGAAAACTTTCAACAAACCTTCAATAGTAACCTGCCAAACCAAGAAAACTACGGATCTTGGTTACATTTGTGGGTCTTGGCCATTCTTCAACAACCTTTTTTTTGTAGGATCCACAGTTATTCCTACTTTAGAAATAATATTACCAAGGAAAGAAATTTGTTGCAACTAAAACTCACACTCTTCGAATTTCCCATACAATTTATTTTCTTTTAAGGTTTGAAAAATAACCCTTAAATGTCTTTCATGCTCCTCTTTACTTTTAGAAAACACAAAAATAACATCAATGAAAACAACCACAAACTTATCCAAGAACTCATGGAAAATTCTATTCATAAGGTCCATGAATACAGCAGGTGCATTGGTTAGCCCAAAAGGCATTACTACAAATTCATAATGGCCATATCTTGTGCGAAACGCAGTCTTCGGAATATCTGCATCCTTTAACTTCAACTTATGGTACCCTAATCTTAGGTCAATCTTTGATAAAAACTTATCTCCCTGGATCTGATCAAACAAATCATCAATATGAGGCAAATGATATTTGTTCTTAGCAGTGATTTTATTAAAGGATCTATAATCAATGCAATGTCTCATTGAACCATATTTCTTTTTAACAAATAAAATAGGAGCACCCCATGGTGATGTGCCAGGTCAAATGAAACATTTGTCTAATAAATCTTGAAATTTCTCCTTCAACTCTAAAAGTATAATTTGAGCCATTCGATAAGGGGGTTTTGAAATTGGCTTAGCATCAAGAATTAAGTCAATAGTAAACTCAACTTCCCGATCTGGTATTATTCTAGGAAAATCATCAGGAAAAACATCAGGATACTCATTTACCATTGGCACATCATTAATCTGAACAGTTCCTTTATTTTCAACAATATGTGAAAGGTAACATTCTTTTCAATCTTTTTCAAGTTTCTCGGCCTCCTGATATGTTATCAACAGTAAGGGTTCATTCTTGTGCACAAACTGAAATTCTTTTTGAAAAGGAACTTCTTTATCTCTAAAGTCAATCTTAGCATGGTAAATAGAGAGCCAATCTATACCCAGGATAATATCAAACTCTACTAAAGGTAAAACAATAAGGTTTTCATGTAGTGTCTTTCCACGGACAAGGATAGGAAGATTCTTATAAATTCTTTTTGCCTCAAAATTTCCCCTAGGTGTTTTTACCACAAGTTCAGGAGTCATTTATTGATATGTTATTCCCATATTACTTGAAAAGTTTTCAGATATGAAAGAATGTGTAGACCCTGAATCAAACAACATACCGGCATAATCTGAAAAAACAAACAAAGTACATGATACAACTTCATTTGATGGACCGACATCTACTGAAGTAGTTGCAAATGATTTCACCACCCCTTTCTTCTTGTAGTCTAACCGCTTCCCATCACTCAAGCTCTTTGTTGAACACTCGTTTTCATAGTGACCCATCTCATTGCACTTAAAACATTTTACTAACTTTAAATCAAATTTGTACTTACCATCACCTTGATCATTTTCAGTGTAATCACGAGCCTTATGTCCCATCTTACCACATCGGTAGCACTTTCCCGAATTCAAAGTACATTCCCCAGCATGCCTTGTACCACATTTATCACAAATTGGATACTTAGTTTTCTTATCATCATACCTTTTTGGAGAATTTTTTCCTTTCTCTTTCCACCACGGTCTCTTCTTTTTCTAGTTGTTATAGAACACTTGATCATCAGAAAACTCCATTTCCACATTATCAGCACATCAAAAAAGCTTTTCATAACTTTTGAACTCACGAGAAGCTAAAGCCCTTCGATATTTTGCATTTAATCCTGAGTAAAAACGATTGATTTTACAATCAAGGTCTCGGATAAAATTTGGAGCATACCTTCCCAATCGAGTGATCCTTTCTTCATAGGCAGCCACTGAGTCTTCCTCTTGCCTCAATTCCAAGAATTTTTTTCCATCCTAAGTGGAATAGCCCTAGGAAAATACTTCTCAAGAAACATACCTCTGAATTCATCCCAGTCGAGAGCATCAATCTCATCAGATTTTCTGATATTTTTAACCATCGACCACCACTGATTTGCTTCACCCTCCAAATGGTAAATAGGAAGACTAACCTTTTGATTGTCTGAACACCCCCATGAAATCTAAAATCTTCTCCAGTGATTTAATCCACCCTTCAGATAGCATAGGGTCAGATGATCCTCTGAATGATGGGGGATTTTGTCTCATGAAATGTTCCACCACTGACATGTTCCTCTACGGTTGATCTGGCTGATCTCATGAATAGTTACCGCCACCATTTATCGCTTGAGTCAACTGTGCCATTACTGCAACAAACTGTTCAGTTCCAATTCCAACCATATCAGGATGCTGATTCTGAAGGTTATTTCCTTCTATATGACTTCCTAGCACTACTTCCCTGTTTCCTCTGCGGAAAACCATTCTGACCAAACATGTCTTAGATGAAGCAACATGGTAATATTCAAATGTTATATCATTTAAATTTGACCATAAAAAAATATTTTTGGATAATCATTTAATATAATTCCAACTCCTAAAGTTATCTAAACTGACCTCTGATACCGACTATAAGGCCCCGGCCTTAAACCTTACTTAATATTGAATTAAATGAAGAATTCACATTGAGGATATTTTCAAGTTTAGAGTTTTAGAGAATTAGGACATAAATCATGCATTATATTCAACATTTAAACAAAGTGGTTACATAAAAGATAGTATTCATTTTTCCCATCAACGGAAACATATTTAAAATAAAACAAGAATTCTTTCTTGACACTTCCTTAACACTATCATCATATCACGTACCTTTCCCTTGACTTGTGAAAAAGATTTCAAAAACCTGGGATGAGCATAAAAAGCTCATTAAGGGATATAAAAATATGGAAAGGAAACATGAGTACATGTATACATAAGAATCCATGAAATCATACTTTACTCGTAAAATATAAGCACTTTAACACACCTAATCAAATCATGAATAAATCATAGAAATCATAAGACAAAAAGGTAACTTGAGGCATTCATAACATTCTTACGAAGGGAGTAACCCTCTTGGTTACGTTTGGAATACCCATCACAGTATATTCCCTAAATCTCTTAGAAGAAACCTTAACGTTTAACTCCTTCACATTACCCAATGCATTGGGGAGCTATATCGGGCTCACCTGCCCTTAGTTTATCATTGAACCACCTGTCTTCATAATAATGCCCAAGAACCATAACATAATTGTACCACATAAAACATGCATAAAGGAAACATAACATTTCCACATTTCAATCACAAGATATAAATAACACATTGATATAGTAAAACCATTTTCAAAACCATTTTCAATACCAAAATAAAAGAAAAGTAAAACATGATATTTATTTTTCATTAAAAAAAAGTTATGGCTTGTAGAGGAAGCCGAAACTCAAATAGTGGTCACGGCGGAGGAGAAGTCATTGTCACCACATACGTACGACAAAGAAACATTCCTTTTGTTGTTTAGTAAAACAATTCGTATAAAAAATCCCTTTTGAATAAGGATAAAATTCAAAGGGTTTTATACACTATATAAAAGAAAGATGTTTATAAAACAAAATATGCCTCAATGAACAGAGATTGAGACGAAGTCCCTTACCTCGGGTCCGACTTGACTCGATCGTTCTTTAACATCCTGAATAATAAACTTGAGTTAGTTTCTAATTGCTTAAGAACCTTTTTCAAGTTCATTATTCCTTTTACATCACTTATTACCATGTCATGAACACTATGTAATTATTTAAGTTAATAACGGCCGTTCTAACGATCATTGGTACTTGAGTCAAAAATAAACTCTTTATAATTACAAGTTTTACATATATCAGTTATATACAGAGTTATATTCATGATGTAGATATCATATATATCATATATATCTATTATTTACAAGAATTTATAATATTACATAACATTTAGAGGTAAGAAATGAAATGCACCATTCATGGAGACGGTAAGTCGTACGTACGCATGAACGCTACTTTTATTTCTATTTCTTACTTAATGGAGTGAAATCATAATGATATAAAGGTATATCATAATTACAGTATAATATCATAAATAATATCATTAAATTTATCCTTTATACGTACCACGTATGGTATTAACGAATCAAATCACTTTGAGGGGGGCGGTAGTCTGCACTTCCTAAAATGAAGATATCACGTATACCCATAATGGAAGCCATAAAGGTACGCAATAAATGAAAAATGAAGAAGCTTAATTAAAACATAAACATATTATATATCATATATAAATATAGTGACATATTAATGGCCACCTTTTAAGGTGTTATATGAGTGTTGAACAATCATCGTTTCGTGAGGCAGAAATTCGCTATCCACAGAAACAGTATGTTCTTTAACCATTAGATGTAGGTGTGTGTAAGTGTATCTCGAATACTTCTTATAAAAACATCCTAGTATATTTAATATACTTTTTTTGTTACAAAATAAATGAATAAAAAGATTTTAGGGGGTTGGATAAGTGAAATAAAACATAAGAACACAAGAGAAGACATTACCATAAAATCGGGTAACTCTTCTTAGTTTGAACCAAAAGGGTTCCTTAAAGAGCTTTCTGACAAAGGTAAGGCTTAAAGGATAAAGGGAGGGATGTGGAGAGACAAAATGAGCAGAGATTGGCCTAACTAAATGCTTGATAGGTGTGGGTAAATAGGTAGAGGTGGGGGCCTTTTATAAGAGGAGAGGAGGGGCACTCTTGGAAAGTTATAAAAGGATACTTTATTATAAAATTCTTTTCGGTTTTTAAATGTCCCAAAATTATATATTTTGAGGATAAGGTGATAATAGTTCGAAATCCACACATCCAATAGGTTTTTGACATGTTTAGGTCTTATATTTTACATTATATTTTCATTTTATTTAAATCATTAAATAATGAGGTAATCGATGCATCATCATGGTGTCATAAATAATTTAATTTATTTAATGTCTAAAAATTATAAAACCAATATCATGATGTAGGAAATATTTTTAGATTTATAATTAATATTTATAGTAAAAAATATGACTTTTATAAACCCATTTCAAAATTGTTTTAGTAAAACAACTCATGTTGGTGACATTTTAATTTTAACTTTAAATAAAAAGTTTTTTATGTCATTTTCCTACAAAAGTGGATCCATGGGGTCCCCAAGTTGACCCATGGATTGTCTTGGTCCTCCATGACACATCCAATAAAGTTAGGACATGTTTCAGGGTCATTCCATATTATTAAAATATTATTTTTATCTTAAACTATAATAATTACCTCTAATCGTGATTAAAAACATAAAAGTTACTATTCACCAAAAAAATTATTTTAATCCCATTGAACCACATTTTACATCCTAATGACAACCATGTATGTTGGATTTTTAAAATTCAAAACACATAGACAGTAAAATTTCATTTAAACTAAAAATCAGTTTTTTTAAGTACCACTTAGTGGTTTCACTATTCATCAAAAATTGAGGTTTTTTAGAAAAATACCAAAACTTCACCCTAAGCTATATTTGATATTCCAAATTCAAAAATGATGTCTATTTAATAAAATTCAAAACATATAAGTTTCAATAATTAATTTAATAATTAATTCTCACTGTCAGAACAAATAGCGTGTTTTTATGAAACAATATATATCAAAAGATTGACACTAGTTTAAGTCCAATTTCAAAGTGAAATTAATTCCAACAACCACTATTGGATTAAATGGTAAAAATATATTCTAATTTCACTATAAAACCAATTCAAAATATAATATAATCATATAAACAAATTATATTAAAAAGAGGTTTTGAATTAAAATACAACATTTTTCACTATTCATTAAAAAAATAACTTTATCAGAAAAATACCAAAAATTTACAAAAAGTAAATTTTGATGTCCCAATTCTAAAGAAGAATTTTATTTTGTCTAATAGAATGTATAAGAGTGAAAAAACTATATTTAATGATGGTTTTCCATTAAAAGGTGATAAGTGGACCTTTAGTGAATATTAGAGTATATATGCCCAAAATTGAATTCTTTTTGTATATTAAGCCTTTATCCTTTATTGGATAAACGTAAAAACATTTAACAAACATATATAATCATATTTTAGTTATTTCTATTCATTCCCGCCAATACAATGGCTACGTGTTAACTACCATTTCAAATAATATTATTTTATTACTAGTGTGCAACATAAGTTTTCAAAAAAATCTCTTTGTTGCATATCGGGTACGCTATCGAACATAGAAAACCCTTTAAAGTAAAATTAATATTTAATTAGAAAATATTAATAAATATGAAAATGTTTTATTCTTCATTTACCTGGGAGGTTACATTTTTTATAGTAAATAAAAGAATATATGAGTTTGTTTTTATCATATATCAAAATAATGTATTTAGCTTCTCACTTTTTCATCATTTGTTATTCCCTTTTCTTAATTTAAAGGGGTTTAACTCTACAAAAATTCAACAGCAACAACATTCTTCCTAGGTGGTCTACACCATGATTACTCATGGATTTATCACACAAAGAAATCATAAATCATAAAACTCACTCCTTTATAACTCCAAAATAAATATCAGGTAATGATTACTCAATAATATGGGAATTAAGTATTATTAGGATTCCAATGTGGATTACAATAATGTATTTCATGGTATTTACAAGTTTCACAAAGTATCAATGTAGGGTAGGTGTTAAGATCACAATGGCTCAAAATAAATCAATCAATGGCCTCATTAATTTACATATAGATTGAAATCATCATGTTTTAGAAAGATGAAAAGAAATTTTTAGTAGTGGTGTTTGTCTCAAATTCACTAAAGAAGGACAATATGTGAAAGAATGCCAAAAATTGGCTCAGATATCATCCTAGGAATGGAAATTAAAATTTTCAAACAATCAGTCAAGACATGAATATACATAATAACTCAATTAAAAATAAATTTAGAAAATTAAAACTGGATGTTAAAGTTAAATTCAGGAATGAAATTTGATTCTACCTAAACTTTAACAAGAATTTTACTTTCAAATTAATTCCATTAAAACATTTTACTTCTATTTTCATTTTTTTTTTGAAAAATGTCAATTAAATAGTGTGAATCTGAAGGACAATATCTCCTTGTCCAATGAATATAAGTAACAATTAATGTTGGGGTGTTGGTTATGCTTTAAAATTCCCTTCAAAACATAAATTCAAACATTTTCCTCGATTTTTAAGACTAATGTGGTAGGAAAATGTTAGAAAATTATTTAGATATAGAAAAAAATAAAAAATACCAAAATACCCTAAGGAAATTTGTGTCAGTCGGTTAGCTCAGTTCCAGAATCAATGAGTGATGGAAAGAATAGAAAAACTTCATCTGGTAGATATTAGTATATAAAGATAAAACAATAAAACCCATTATATAGTACATGATAAAATCTATTATCCACGTATTCTGGAATGTATTATAATACATATGAGCACATAGTTTAAAAATAAATAGTACAAAATAATTATAAAAATAAATTTTTAAAAAAGGAGTGTAGGAGTCTTTGAAGACTCTAATAGGACATCCTCGGGCTCCCTAATGAACACATACTCATGAACGTTCTTTTGAAGTTGGATAGTGGTGCCAATATCCCTAATGGAACTTGGGTCAAAAGGAGGAGTAGTCATGGTAGATTCCAACTACTGCTCTAAAGTGTCCTAGTTTGGTGTAGTTAATGGATTCATAGGTGGAAATACTAAGGTTTGGGTGGAGGGGAAATGTGTCTTGACCCCAGGATGTAGTGTCGGATAGTACCTAATTGAAATAGATGATTCATATCTAGAATCTAGATTAATAAAGAGAATATTCAATACTTTCTCAGAAGTTGTTCCCTTGAACATCATATGATACTAAAACATGAATGCTTATTAACCCACTAGGTAAGTAATGTATTTTATAATATAAACAAACCTCGAACTATTTGATCAATAAATATCTTTCTCAATAGTTGTAGGGGCTAGTGGAAGAGTTATTTTGATTCAATGATCATGAAAAGAGTTGAATGGAAGCATAAAATGGGAAGAAAATGGTCTTTATTTCAACGTGAAAAAATCTTAAAAAACAACCTCTCTACACATATCTCTATTAAAATAGAGTTATCAAGGTTCTATCACTAGATAGAAGTGATTTCTTGTCTTGGGTATTATGAATCTCTCCTATCTCTAATTGTTTATGGTAAAATGCTCCCATTAACCTCATTAAATAGGCATTGTATGAGGTGTCATGTTTGACACAAATCCCCCCACCAACCCCCACCAATAACCACCTAACATGGTGGGTGTAGTTGGTGCACCATCCACCAACCAAGGGATCTGGAAAATCCATCAACTCTCTCCCTCCAGCTATAATACAATGGAGCTTCTAACAATTCCTAGATTCTCTTAAGAAATAACCAATTATCAATATATCCTTCAGGTTATCCTTCATGTGGATCTTTACTTGTCTCAGTATCTATCGATCCATCACCTCACATATCCAATAATAATGAATATTGATGTTATTTTTCCATTAATGGTAAATATAGTTCTTTTTTGAGTCAAAAGAACTTTGACTATCACAATTAATCGTGTACTCCTTCTGGCTGAATCTGATATCCTTTACAAAATTCATTTTCTACAACATCCCCTTAATAGATCCTGAACCAGCAATGTACTCTACATCTATCATGGATAAATTGACAATATTTTAAAACATTGACTGTCATGATATATATCCTTCTAAAAAAAGTATAGATATATCCTAATGTATACTTCTATCTAAAAAGATCTCCAACCATATCTACATCATCATAGCCCCCCAAGATAGGTTCAACTCCCCTATAGCACAAACATAGATTTTATGTACATTGAAAATACCTCAGAATCCATTTCACTGCATCCTAGTGCTGCTTCCCATGATTGGAGAAAAATAGGCTCATGATCTCCACTACATGAGAAATGTTTGGTTTCATACTCACCATAGCGCACATCAAGCTTTCATCTTCTTATTATTATGGTATCATCTTCATCACCTAGATTTCATCCTTGGATGATGGACATAAATTTTTTCTCAACTTCAAATGGCTAGGAATTTGAATTCTTACTAGTTTGGTTTTTCCCATGTTGAAATTTTTTAGAACACATTAACTATAATTCTCTTAATATATCCATAACAACCTCCACTTTCTTTCACAAATGATCTATATCCCCAAAATCTATTTAGCTTCTCCCAAATCCTTCATATTAAATGGATTGGATAAATCCTTCTTTAACTAGATGATCATTACTACATCCTTCCTAATGATCAATATGTCATCAAAATAAATTAGAAGAGAAACACAGTTACCATATTAGAATATCCTTGAGTAAACACACTATTCCACTTGTGTCTGATAATATCAATGACCCACTATGAATGATTCCAAATTCTTATACCAATATCAGGAAGCTTATTTATTTATGTACAAGTAATTATTTAATTTACAGAAAATGTTTTCTTGTCTAAAAACCCTGAAATCTTTGAGATACTTCAAATAGATCTCATCAGTGAGTTCACCATGAGGAAAATTTATCTTTACATACATCTATTCAAGATCTAAGTCTAATATGACCACCAATCTAAAAATAACTCAGACTGAATCCTTCTTCACCATGAGTGAAAAAAACAAATCAAATTCAGATCATTTTTTCTGAATGAATCCCTTAACTACTTACTAATCTTCGAGCATGACCCCCTTTTTTCTACCATACTTAATTATCTTGAACACCCATTTATTCATTAGTGCCTTCTTAGCTTTGGGTAGTTCCACCAAATCATATGTCTGGTTCTTTATCAAAGTCTCTATATCATCCTCTATTGCATGCATCAACTTTATTTTATCAGGATGAAACACTAATTCCTAGTATTCTTCTAGATCCCCCTCATTAATCAGCAATATTTACTCCAACTATGAATATTATGATGTCATAATCCTTCCTGGTGAATATCTTCTAACTTGTAAAATGTTATGTTCACCAGGTACAACATCAAAACCTATAATGGTTTTGAAACTTATTATAGAGAGTATTGAGTCTCCCCATACTCAACATTCTCCTCCACTGCCTCCTAGTCCATTACCATTGAGTCCTTTTGAACCTCCTCCACTTTATTGATAGGTGGTACTGGTATAGGTGTTAGATCATGAATTGATTCCTTAGAATTTTCCTTTTTATAAATTCTATTATTTTGAATATCCATGATCATTTGGTTCTCATAAATCATGAAATCTCTTCTTCTAATCACCTTCTTCTTATATATATCCCAAATATTGTATCTAAACTCCTCATCTCCATAGTCGATGAAGATGCATGGAGTAGATCTCTTATCTAGCTTCTACCTGAGATCCTTTGATACATATGAAAATACCAAATATCAAAATACTCATAAATCATAGTAAGATGTATGTCTACTAGACCATATCTTCTATGAAATGTCAAAATTTAGTGGGATTTATGGTGATATATTTATCAGGTAGCATTACATTTGGACTACTTCTCCCTAGAATAACATCCACATATTAGCCAAAATCATCATCCTTCTAACCTTCTCCATGATGGTTCTGTTAATCCTTTCTACAACTCCAATGTGTTGTGGGGTTCATGGGACCATCATCTTATTTCAGATACCTTGACTCTGACAATAGGAATCACATTCCTTAGATGTGTACTCTCCTCCATTAACTGAATTAAGAAACTTTTTATTCCTTCTATTTTCATGATCCACCATGGTGGGGAACATCTTGAGGTAGTTCAATATGTGTTCCTCAATCCTCAATAATAACACCCACAACCTTTGTGATGCATCTTCAAGAAAGGATATGAAATATTTGTTACCTCCCAATGAAGCCACCTACATGGGTCCACATATATTAGAGTGAACTAGATCTAGGAACTCTAATTTCCTTGAAGAATAACTTTTGAAGGAGACACTATGCTACTTCCCATACAAGCAGTATTTGCAAGGATCAAGTGATGCATCCTTGTCAATAATAATATACTTTTTATTTGTTAGTGTAGGTAACCCTCTTTCACTCATGAGGTTGAGTAACCTATTCCACATATTGGGCGATGTATCTCCTTCCACCATGTTGAAGCTATCTATACATATATTCACACAATTGTTGTAAAAAGTACCACATATTCATCCTTAGGTGATAACAATAACTCCTTTTGTCAACTTCCATGCACAATTACTGAAGTTGTGGTCATAGCCTTCTCGGCCAAAGGATATTCATGATAATTGGTTGATCCAAAGGCTTGGAACATGTCAAACATCCTATAAGGTTATTTTGTATCCAATGTTTTTACTGACTTAGATATCATTCATTCCAACAATATCCCCCAAATTGGTATTCCCTATTTTGATTTCACCAAAGTCACTATCTTTATAATTCAAGAAATACTCATGATGAAAAGTGAATTGGTACGATGTTGTATTATCAACAAATAATTCCATGTCTTGGCTTGATGTATGAAAGAATTTAACTTATTCATCTTGTAGAAAATCATGATTTCTCTAGATACTAACATGTGTGTTTCTCCATTTATTCTTTATATATTGATACTTTTACCTTTATCTTATAGAAAAATTCAGTAGTTCTTCTCCCTATGTCCATCCATGCTACAATGGTAGAATTTAAATGATGGTTTCCTGCCATCTGTGGAACTATCTCTGCTCTGGATTTGACATCCTTTTCTGTCCCCTCAACTACCTCCAACATATGGTACCACAAATTAATTTTAATTTTTAAAAATTGGTGCAGAATCTGGATAAATGGAACTCACTATTGTGTCCATAAGAGTCAAAATAGTGGAATCAACTCCTGGATCATCGAAATTGAACACTGATTGATCAAGGTATAAAAAAATCAATGTAAATGTATGAGATAAACCAATGATGTAGAGATGACATAGCATTGATATGGAATGATGGAGTAGCTACCAAGATCTCACTAGAAATGTCATCAGTTCTAGAATAGTACTGTCTTATCCATCAATGGGTATTGTTGTACCTAAATAATAACCAAATTTTCATTGAGCCGAAGGATCTTGTTTAAGCTCAGTTTTCGATGAATTTTGTGCCATTAGAATTGTCTCAACCTAAAATTTCCAAATCATCCTTCAAAATATGATTGTTGGATCCTTTAATTTTCCAGTAAATGGAAAATCTCCATTACTTTCCACTGTTTGACCACAGATTCTTTTAATACCACTTTTTTGATTCACTAATCACAAAGTGAAAAGAATGGAGGAAGAAAATGGGAAGAAAAATGTGATTTATTTTAACCTGAAAAAATATTATAAAAACTTAATACATACACCTTCCTATCATCATAAAGATTAATAAAGACTCTATCACCAAATAAAAGAGATCTATTAGCTCGGATCTAAGGAATGTCACTTGGATATAATTATTAATGGTTGAATAATCTTATTTATGTCCTTTAATTGGCATGGTGGGATGTATCAGGCTTGACACAACTCCCCCACCAACCCCCACCAATCCCCACCTACCATGATGGGTGGTTTTGGTGCACCAACCACTTACCAAGGAAGCTATAAAACCTTATAATGAGTAATAATAAAAGTGTTAGTAGTAGTAGTTTGTTGGTCAAATGATGTTTATGGAATTTCGAATGGCTATTGAGGATAATGAAACAAATTTGTTGGTGTCTTTTGGAATAGAAGTCTCATTCATAAAATAGAACATAGTGATTCTAAATAATGAACTGTAAAAATTCACCAAGGTAGTGAAACCACATCTATAAATTAGATGTGTGTGGAGATAGTTGGTCTTGTTATTTATCTTCCCCCTTCTAGGTATGGGCATGGGTGGTCCTAGAGGCTGGGGCACCCTGAGACAGATCCTCACCCTCTATAAATAAATACTCATCCTCCCACTCATATTTCTCTCCTTTTTTTTTAAATGTACCATATTAGATAATTAATGATTTTCAATCAACTAGAGTCCACCCACTGATTAAAGGGTCTAAGAAGACTCAAAAAATCCTATGATTCTTTTCCAAGTGTTTGATGAAGCTACTACTCAACAATGTGTGTCAAAAAAAATTGAATGGACATCATATTAAATAGAAAATTTGTGTGTTATGTTGATGGTCAAATTATGGTTCATGGTGGAAAACAGAAGGACTTAATACTAGCTCAATACACCAAGGGAATCACATTTGGGTAACCAAGAATGGGTTAGGGACCTATGGATGAACTAATTTAAATTAATTCACAACTACGTACTCTTAGTATTTATCATATTATGCTTACTTTTTTATCAAAAAATTGCTTTTATCGTAACTTTCATAGTGTTTCCCATGTTGGGATCTCGAATCAATCACATATATTCCCTCATTTATAAAAAATATAGACAATAAAAAATCAATCTAACTCCAAATTCTATCAATGAAAAACACCACTATTATCATCCCAGATAGAAAATAATAAGAAGTATGGAAATCTCTAAAGTAGATAGTGACACCAAAAATGTCTTCTCAAAAACCTAAATAATATACTTTGGGTGGATTTCTTGGAGGTCCTCTATAAACTCATCCTCTATTTGTATCTTATATATAATCACTATTTCCACCATTTAGTTGTTATTCATGTGATTCATTTACACATTTTTTAGATGATCCATGGGAATCTACTCACTAAATTATAAGTAGAGATGGGTGATATTCTATGGGTAATCCCCCTCAAAAGAATAATGAGATGAGGAATGTGATGAGGATGAAAAGCTGGAATAAGGGTCAGGTGAAAGGGATGTTGTTAGAGCTTTTATTTTCATATATATTTTTGGATTGGTTTTGGTTAGACTCTTGTATGATGAAGTTTTATTCAGGGTTTTGGGAAGGAATTTATTTCTATGGACAACTAAAATAGCGGTAAATAAAATGGAGTAAGTTCAAAGTGGTTTAAAAAGGGTTAGAATTGTATGAACTGGTGGGTGAAATATTTTAACCCCTAACAACAAGGGACATCAAAAAACATTATTGATTTGATCCAATTATTTATTCATGGATCTAACCCGTGATTAAAATTTTTATTCTTCTCCAAATGAAGTTGGTTACAACATCAATAATATATAATAACATTCCATATTTATCATCCTTTATGTTTGAGTTAATGAAAATATATCTTTAATTATATTAGATAGAATAACATATATTCTCATATTTCTTCTCTAAGGTATAGACTAATTATATTACATTGTATTTTCCTATAATTTAGGGATAAATCTTTTTAATTTGGAGAGATTTTTATGATCTCAATATCTGTATCATCTTCATCACCTTATTCATTAAATAAATAAAAGTATATGTTTGTATAATTATTTCCACACTTATTCTCAATGACTTTTATGTCATAGATTTACCAAAAATTTACCAACATTTTTTTATAATTTGTAAGACTTACTCTTTATTGATAATCCTAAAAATAATCCTTCATCTGTTATATATATAATTGCCATTATTTTTTGTATTTATTCCAGATATATAATATGGTTTCAATGAATCAAAAAAAATTAGAGAGGGTTTCATTCCATGCCACATTTTATAGGGTTTCATCTCCTCCCCTAGGCTTCTCCTTGACTAGGTTTGAGTGCACACTACTTATTATAATTCCTCCTTCTAGTAGTGGGACAGATACCACCCTCAATGGGAAATTTTATTGAAATATTATTTATCATTTATTTTCTTCTTTCAAAAATCCAATTAATTTGTGACATTCTTATTCAATATGCCTCATGATTAATTCCATATTTATTTAAATAGTTTCTAAATTCAATGGATATCTATTTTTTCCATTGTTGGATCATAAGAACTTGATTGTGAGTTTGGCCTCAATATCGAATCTTCCTCGACACCTCTCCATGAACTCAATGACTTCTCTTTTACTCTGCTTGAAAATTATACAAATCATTAGGAAATAATCATCAATAACAAGGATGAAATATATTTCTCTATATATGGTATATTGATTAATAGGACCATGTGAATCTATTTGGGATAGATGAATGAGATTAGATTCCACTTATTCTTCTACTAATTACTTTATTAGACCATATTTCATCACATACAAGCATAACATTCTTTTTTATAGCCTCTCTCTAAATTTAGAATAACCATCATGTCTTTTTTCTTGAATAAGTTCTCTAGGATTTATTCATTAATGTGTCCTATCCTAAAATTCCACAACCTATTCTCATTTTCAACAGTTATAATACAAGTTCTTTATTTTATATCCACTTGGTATATATTAACATTTGTCTTTTAACATTTTATTAGTGAGTTCCTAGAATTTCCTTAGATTAAGCACCCATTTTGGTTGAACACAACCTCAAGTATAGAGTCGTAGATTTGACTCACACTCAACAGGTTGTGTCATAGGCCATCCACATAGATCACTTTTTCTATATTCATCACATTTCATGTTAATATAGTATTTTTAATTAATTTGATTTTTAAAGATCCTTCATTATCGAAATAAATTTTTTTGTCAACTCTTACCATTATATTTTTCAGGTTGTTCATATTTTTAGTCATATGGGATTAAAACCCTGACCATGTATAGGTTTCATTAGTTTCTATAACCTTGAACCAATTTAAAATTTTTTTGAATAAGATAATAAAACACTCAAACTAAAATTAAGTAGTATAGGATCTAAAAGTCTTGAGGTCAATCTCAGAATGAGAAAAAATATCTAGCATTCAGAGTTGTCTTAACTAATTATTTTCCAGAATCTTTTAGGTTTAAAATTATAAAACTAAAAACAATGTTTTGATTAATTAAAAAAATAATTTAGTAAAATATTTTTTTGGAATCAATTTAAAAGGATTTTTCTAAAATGATATAACTTATTTCATTCATGGAACAATTGAATTGGGTTGGCCACAAAGTTATTCTAAATTCATCAACCTTTTATATTCAAATTAGCTGACTCTACTTAATCTGATGAAGATACCTTGGTCTTGAAAAAATTAGTGAATTAGGAACATTACACATGACTCTTAATCTATAAGATAAATATAATCCATTATTCTTAACTCAATTATCTCAATTAGTTTGTCTTTCCTCCCTCTACACTCCCCATGGGTAGATTCATGTACAATAATAGTTTTAGATTACGTTTTAAAACTAATTAATAACCAAAATTAATTCAATTATTGAGATTAGAAAATTACTTAATGCACTCATCCTTATACTCATGATCCATCATACCTTAATAGATTTATCCATTCATGATAGAGTTATACTCCATCATATGTGAACAAAACATTTTAAGTAATTATTATAAGAAATATAATCAATTGGAAATAATAACTAGTAAATAATTCAAAGAAATTACTTGAAATAAGAGATAAAAAATCAAAAAAATTCATTAGAAAAAATGAATACACTTGAGGAAGTATATAGGGAATAAAATGAGAAAAAGGCCTAAAAAATCAGAACTCTTATAACCCTTTATAATAATTATTATATATAACAAATGATTCTTCTTGTATTCAATGTATCTATCATGGTGTGAATTGTTTGGAACCCTACTCTTTAATGTTATCCTCAATTTATTTATGTTGTAACTAGAGCCTTATGAGGAAGAAAAATTTATTCCTCTATTCAAAAATGAATCTCCCCTATAGATCACAACATTAGATTTATATATAATCAATGGGGGGTTTACTCTTTGGAATCATAATTAATAAAACCAGGGTGTGAAGGCATTTGTAATAACATGGTCCAAATATTAAAGATCTTGAAGAGAAAACTTATGTAACTGACTTCTTAGTAAGGTGTTCCATGTCATAGTGTGATGTTTTCGATTTTAATAGTTCCCATGTTTCATGTGCCTAAATATAAAAAATTATTGGTATGTATTTTCCTTGTTAATTGGGATGTCACATCCACCATTTTAATAAATCACTTCGGGACATCCTACTTGGTGGGTGATTATGCCAACCTGAACTAGTGTTCAAATCCTTACATGCTATCACAAACCAGTGTTAAACATATACACTCTCCTCTCTCCTTGACACCACCTTCATTTGTATTTTTAGTTTAGTGGTTCCATACCACATACTGGTTAGATCTCCTACGAGTGCTACTTGAGGGATGGATTCATTTTTCTACCAATTGGTTGGGTCTCACCTTGAAGAAAATATCATAGAGTAAAGCTCACATTTCTCCACACATTTATCTTTTCATTGAATTTTATTTTTTGAATCAATATTCTTATCTATAAAACCCTATTTTTATTAGTTTTTAGTATCTATGCAACCACTCATTCCATGACCGTGCTCGTTGTAGCGCTAATCACATATAGTTTATTCAATACACCTTTAAGGCCTTAACAACTATACATAATATCAAAGATTCAAACATTCATAAAAATATCACCAAATTATACAAAATTTGGATTAATAAACATTGAGAAAAATACTAAAATACATTCATGAATTACAAATATCAAATCCACTCACACTGGAATAATTTTTTTCTCAATAAATGAGAATATCAATAAATATTTAAAATGATTGTAGTTATAAAAAAGGATAAAAAAATAAAATCCAAACATGTTAATGGAACAAAGAATTGGTTGAAAATCATTAAATCTTAATCAATTACATCTCTTAAGTAGGTAGTCATGCTTTATCATTAGATTTACTTTCAAATTCCACTTACACCAATCATAATTTCTCAAACTTTTCTTTTTCATCCATGTCCATGCTGTGATTTAACTTTAAAGAATATTTTTACTCAACATTCAAGATCATATGTTATATAGTTACACTCAATCTCAAATACACACACCCTATCTATGGGATTTCAAGAAACCTACACCTTCACTTTTAAATTAAACCATACATATCATGAGTACTTTACAATTTGAGTTGTCATGACTCTAAGGCTTATTATAGGTGGATTAAAATTTGGATAATCAACTTTGAGGTTGGAAAAGAATGCTAAAATCTAATGGAATATTTCCAAATATTCAATATATATATCAAGAAAAAATTGATTTTTTCCATCAACTATCTTCATTAAGTAAGACCACCAACTTCTACTCAATACTAAGGGATTTATAATTGAATGATTTAAAATAATTACTAATTAGTCTATATTTCTCATATTTTTTTTTCTATCTTTGTTTTTTTAGTGGAAATCCAAGGGAAGGTCCCACATTCTTAAAATTCAAACCAATATAGAACCCTATTTTTAACAAAAAATCTACAATAGACGCTATTTTTTATAGTCAATACAAGAATATAGGAGGATGTTTTGTTATATATCAATATAAGGTAATAAGCGTCTCACTTTTTCATCATTTTTTATTACTTTTTCTTAATTGAAAAGGGGTCAATTCTGCACAAATTCAACAATGAAAACATTCTTCTTAGGTGATCAAGAAGGGTATCCCCCATGATTACTCATAGATTTATCATGCAATGAAATCATAAAGAAAACAACTCCATCCTTTACAGCTCCAAAATAAATATCATGCAATGATTACACAATAATAAATGAATTAAAGATTATTAGGATTCCAATGTGGATTCCTATATGGTATTTCATGGTATTTATAAGTTTCAAAAAGTAACAATATAGGGTAATTCTAGGTATCACAATAGCTCAAAATAAATCTATCGATGGCTTCATTCATTTACATACAGTTTTAAATCATAATGTTTTAGAAATATAACCAGAAAATTTTAATATTGGTGTGTGCCTTATGTTCTATAAATAAGGATAATATGTGAAAGAATACCGAAAATTGGCTCAGATATCCACCCATGAATTGAAATTCAAATTTTTAGAGAATTAATCAAGACATAAATATAAATAATAATTCAATTAATAATAAATTTAGAAAATTAAAACTATATATTAGAGTTAAATTTCAGAATCAAATTGGATTCTACCTAATAATAAACAAGAAATTTATTTTCAAAATAATTGCACTAAAAAATTTTTGTTTTATTTCAATTTTTTTCTGAAAAATTTCAATTCAATTGTGTGCATATAAAGAAAAATATCTCTTTGGCCAATGAATATTAGGAAAAAGTTACATTAGGGAGGTGGGTATTTTTTAAAATGTCTCCACAAACTTAAATTCAAACATTTTTTTCACTTTTAATGTCTAATTTGGGAGGAAAATATTGTAAAATTGTTATTAATATAAAAAAAATTAGGAAGAAAAAAATTCTCTAAGGAAATATGAGTCAGTCGGTTGGCTTGGCTCCAACATCAGTGAGTGATGGAAAGAATAGAAAAACATTACCTGATAGATATTAGTTTATAAAGATAAAACAGAAAATCTTATATTATAGTTCATGATAAAATCTATTATCCACATACTCTAATATGTATTATAATACGTATGAGTAGGTAGTTTAAAAATAAATAGTATATGGAAATTATAAAAATAAATAGTTTATCAAATCATATTGGATTCTTTGAAGACTCTAATAGTCCATAATTGGGCTCCATACTAACCTCGTCATCATGAATATGATATTGAAGCTGGATAGTGGTATTAATATCCCTAATGGAACTTGGGTTGGAAGGAGGGGTAGCCCTGGTATATGCCAATTACTTCTCTAAAGTGGCCTAGTTTGGGGTAGCTGATGGAATCATGGGTGGAAATACTAACAGTTTGGTAGAGTGGAAATGTGAATCAACACCATGAATTAGTGATGGATAGTACCTAATTTAAATAGATGATGCATATCTAGAATCTAGATCAATAAAAATAATATCCATTACTTTATTAGAAGTTGTTCTCTTGAACATCATATGATACTAAAACGTGAACGCTTTTCCTCCAAAGGTAAGTTATGTATTTTATAATATAAAAAATCCTCCGACTAGTTGATTGATAAATGTCTATATCAATAGTGGAAGTCGGTGGTTTAAGATTTTTTTTGATTCACTGGTCATGAAAAGATAATAATGGGGGAATAAAATGGGATGAAAAATGATCTTTATTTCAACTTCAACAAAGCGTAAAAAATGTCCTCTATACACCTCTCTCTATTCAAATGGAGATCTCAAGGCTCCATCACTATATATAAGTGATCAATTATCTTGGATCTAATTAGGCTGTACATGATCTAATTTTTTATGGTAGAATTCTCTCATGACCCTCATTAAATAGGCATAGTAGGAGGTGTCATGTTTGACACAAATCCCCACCAAGCCCCACCAGTCCCCACCTAAAATGGTGGGAGGAGTTGGTGTGCCATCCAACTACCACGGGAGCTAGAAAACTCTATCCATTTTCCCCCTTAATCTATAATATAAATAAGTATCTAAAAATTCTTAGCTTCTCCCAATAAACAACCTTTATCAATGTATCCTTTCGGTTATCCTTTATGTGGATCTTCACATGTCTCAGTAGCTATCGATCCATCACCTCACATATCCAATGATAATGAATATCGATGTTCTTTGTACAAAAATAGTAAATATCGTTCTTTTTCAAGTCCAAATTACTTTGAATTTCACAATGAACCATATACTCTTTTTGGATGAATCTGAGATCCTAGAGAAAATGAATGAGCCACAACATCTCTTTTATAGCTTCTGAAGTAGTAATGTATTATCCTTATATCATGGATAATATGACACACTTTTACAACCTTGACTACCATGATATAGATCCTCCTAAAAAATTATTGATGTATCATATTATAGACTTCCTTCTAGAAATATCTCCATCTATATTTGCATATGCATAGCCCACCAAGATAGGTTCAACTCCCCTATAGCATGAACATAGCTCTTAAGTACATTTAAGATACCTTAGAATCCATTTAACTGTATCTCAGTGCTACATCATATGATTGGAAAAAATAGTCTCATGATCTCCACTATAAGAAAAAAATTTGGCCTCATACTCACTATAGTGTACATCAAGCTTCAATATGCTTATTACTGTGGTAATATATTCAACACCTTGATTTCTTCTTTGGATGACGGAAATGAATTCTTTGTCGACACCAAATGGCAGGGAATTTAAATTCTCTACTGGTTTGGTTTTTCCCATGTTTAAATGTTTCAAAATAGGTTCAACATAATTCTCCTGAGAGAGCCATAACAACCTCCTCTTTCTTTCACAAATGATCTATATCTCCAAAATCTATTGATTTTCTCCCAAATCCTTCATATCAAATGGATTTCATAAATCCTTGTTCAACTAGATGATATTTACAAAATCCTTCCTAATGATCAACATTTCATTAACATAAAGTGTAAGAGAAACAATGTTACCATCCTCAAATATAATTAAGTAAACACACTACTCCACTTGTGTCTGATTATAGCCATGAATCATTGTGAATGATTCAAACTTCTTATGCCACTATCTGGGAGATGATTTTAGTATTTATAAGAACTTATATAATTTATAGACAAGGTTTTATTGTCAAAAAACATTGAAATATTCACGATACAAAATATATATCTCTTTATTGAGGTCCGCATTAGGAAAAGTTGTCTTCACATCCACATGTTCAAGATCTAAGTCAAATCTGACCACAAATCTTAAAATGACTCGAATTAAGCCATGTTTTCAACGTCTGGAAAAAACTCATCAAAGTAAAATGCTTTATTCTAAAGAAATCCCTTGACTACTAACTTAGCTTTGAGCTTGACCTCCTTTTTTCTACCATACTTCTTTATCTTGAACACCCATTTGTACTTTAGTTCCTTCTTAAATATGGGTAGTTCCGCCAAATCATTTGTTTGGTTCTTTATCAAAGACTCCATATCATCCCCTATTTAATGTATCAACATAAGTTTATAAAGGTTAAAATGTATACCTAGTGTCATTCAAGATCCCGCTCATTAATCAAAAATTGGTACTCCAACTATTAATATTTTGATTTTGGAGTCCTTCCATGTGAATATCTTCGAACCTGTAATAATATTAGGTTCAAGAGGTACAAATTGAGATCCTATGATTGTTCTTAAACTTATTATAGAGAAGATTGAGTCTCCCCCTTCTCAATATCCGCATCCACTACCACCCAGTTCACTACTGTTTAGTCTTCTTGAACCTCCTTCTATTTATTTATAGGTGGTGTTGGTACAGGTGTTCGATCATGAATTGAATCCTTGAAATTTTTCCATTGATAAATTCTAGTATTTTGAATATCTTAGATCATTTGGTTCTCATGGAACATGACATCTATTCTTCTAGTCACCTTCATCTCCTTTAGATCACAAAGATTTTATCTATACTCCTCATATATATATCCTATGAATATCCATGGAGTATATCTCTTATCTATATTCCACCTGAGATCCTTGGATACATGTAAAAATTCCAAACATCCAAATAATCATAAATTATAGTAAGATGTTTGTTTACCAAACTATCTCTTTTATGGAATCTCAATATTCATCGGGATCAATGTTGGTCTATATATGAGGTAGAATTCAACCCTGAACTACTTCTCCCTAGAATGTCTTACACAGCTTTTCCAAAATCATCATATTTCTGACCTTCTCCATGATGGTTCTATTAATCTTTTCTGCAACTCCATTGTGTTGTGGGGTGCATGGAACCATCATCTTATTTTAGATACCCTAACTCCTGCAATAGGAATCAAATTCCCTAGATGTGTACTCTCCTCCATTATCTAAATGAAGAAATTTCATATTCCTTCTATTTTCATGATCCACTATGGTGTGGAACATCTTCAAGTAATCCAATACTTATTCCTTAATTTTCAATTATAACACCCACACCCTTTGAGATTCACCATCAATAAAGGATAGGAGATATTTTTTACCTCTTAATGAATCCACCTCTATGGGTCCACATACATTAGAGAAAACTGGATCCAGGAACATTGATCTCCATAAAGAAATAGTTTTGAATGAGACTCCATGCTACTTCCCATACAAAAAATATTTTCAAGGATCAAGTGAGTCATCCTTGTCAACCCTGATGTATGTATTCGTTTTTAGGTTAGATAACCCTCTTTTCACCCATGTAGCTGAGTCACCTTTTCCACATATTGGATGATGTATCACTATTCACAATGTTGAGGCTATCTATACATATATTTACATGATTGTTTTACAATGTACCACATATAAATCCTCATATGATGATAATAACTCATTTTCCATATTCCATGCTCAATTTCTAAAGATGTAGTCATAGACTTCTCAGTCAAAGGATATTCCTGGTAATTAGTTGAGCCAAAGTCTTGGAACATGTTGAACATACTCCAGGGTTATTTTGTATCCAATGTTTGTATTGACTTAGATATCACCCATACCAAAACATTCTTCTAAAATGGTATTCCCCATTTTGACTGCACCAAAGTCACTAGCTCGATAATTCAAGAAACACACATGATTTAGGGTGACATGGTGCAATGTTTTAGTATCAACCAAAAATTTTGTGTCTTTTCTTGATGTATGAAAGCAAGTCTCTTACTTTTCTTTGGATAAAATCATTATTTCTCCATATATTGACATGTGTGTGTCTCTATTTATTCTTTATAGATTGATACTTTTACCTTTATCTTATTGAAACATTTAGTAGTTATTCTCCATGTGTTCATCCATGCTATAATGGTAGCATTTAAATTAAGTTCTCCTACCATATATGGAACTTTCGATGCTCTAGATTTGGAATCCTTTTCCATCCCCTCGACTACCTACCATGGATGGTACCTCAACTTAATTTTATTTTTGTAAAAATTTGTACAGAATCTAGAAAAATAGAGCTTCTTGTTGTGTATAGAATTGTAAAAAATGTGGAATCAACTGCTGGATCATCAAAATTAAACACTGATTGATCAAGATATGAACAAACTAGTTCCAATGGATGAGATTGGCCAATGATGTAGAGGTAACATGGCATTGATATGGAATTATAGAGTAGATACCAAGATCTCACAAGTAATATCAGCAGTCCTATAATAGTATCGTCTTCTCCATAAATGGGTATTGTATGACTTGAATATTAAAAAAATTTGATTGATCCTAAGGAGATTGTTTTATCTCATTTTTCAACGTATTTTTCACCAATGGAATTTCCTCAACATGAAATTTCAGAATAATCCATAAAAATATGATTCTTGGAAACAATAATTTTCCAATAAATCAAAAATCTTCATTACTTGTTGTTGTTTCAACAAAAATTCCTTTGATACCACTTTTGTTATTCACTGATCACAAAGTGATAAGAATGGAGGAAGAAAATGGGAAGAAAAATGTGCATTATTTTAACTTGAAAAAAGTTTATAAAAACTTTCTCTATAAAACTTCCTATCTTCAAAAGGATCTCTCAAGGAATTGTCACCAAATAGAAGATATCTCTTACTTTAGATCTGAGGAATCTCACTTGGATCTAATTGTTAATGGGAGAATACTCCCATTTCCCTCCTTAAATAGGCATGGTAAGAGGTATCATGTTTGGCGCCACTCCCCCCACCAATACCCACCAATCCTTACCTACCATAGTGGGTGGGGTTGGTGAACCAACTAGCTACCAATGTAGTTAGAAAACATCATCAAGACTAATAATAAAATTGGTAGTAGGAGCAGTTTGCTGTTCAAATGATGTCTAGGGAATATAGGATAGCTACCAAGGATAATGAAACAAATGTGTTGGTGTCTTTGGGAAGGAATCCCTCATTCATAAAATAGAACATAGTTTTTATGCATAACTAATTTTCCAAATTCATCAAGGTAGTGATACCACATCTAAAATTGGATATGGGTGGGGATAGTTAGTCTTGTTTGAAATCTTCCCCCTTCTAGGTTTGGGTATGGGTGGTCCTAGAGGATAGGGTACCCTAAGACTGATCCTAAACCTCTACAAATATATACTCATCCTCCCACTAATTTTAATTTCCATTTTTATTTGAAATGGACCATATTAAATAGTAAATTTATGTCAATCAACTTTAGTACACCCACTGATTAAAGGGTTTGAAGAGACTCAAAAATCCTAAGATGTTTTTCCAAGTGTGTGATGAAGCTACTACTCATCAATGCGCCTCAAATTTTTTTTGTCAAGTCCATAATATTAAAGATAAATGTTTTTTGTTATGTTTATGGTTAAATTATGGATCACAGTGGAAAATAGAAGGACCTAATACTGTATCACTACACCATGGGAATAACCTTTGGCTAACCCAGCATGGGTTAGGGCCCTATGGATGGATTGAAGTAAATTAATTCATTGAAATGTAATCTTAGTATTTTTCATATTATTCTTACGTTTGGGATCAAAAACTATCTTGTCTCATAAAATATTTTTTTCCCATGGTTCGATCTAGAATCAGTCACATATATTCCCTCATTTATACAAAATATAGACTATAAAAATTCAATCTATCCCCAAATTATTTCAATGACAAACATCATTATTTTCATAACAGATAGAAAATAATATGGAGCATTGAAATATATAAAGTAGAGAGTAACTCTAAAAATGTATCCCAAAATTTCTCCTTACAAACCAAAATAATATTATTTGGGTGAATTTTTTGGAGGGCCTCTATAAACTCATCCTTTATTTGTAGCTTTTTCATAATCTCTATTTCCACCATTTTGTTTTTATTCATGGGATTAATTTAAAACTTATCAATATGATCCCAGGTTTTATACTCACTAAATTATAAGTAGGTATGGGTGATATTAAATGGGGAATCCTCCTCATAAGAATAATGAGATAGGGAATGTGATGAGGATAAAGAGCTGGAAAAGGGGTCAGGTGAAGGGGAAGGTGTTTGAGATTTTATTTTCTCAGAGAGTTTGGGATTGATTTTGGTTAGACACATGTATGAATGAGTTTTATTCATGGTTTTGGGTATGACATTATTCATGTAGACTATTAAAATAGTTGTAAATAAAATATAGAAAGTTTAAAGTGGTTTAAAAAGTGTTGTAATGGTATGAATTGGTGGGTGAAATGGTTGGGGGATAATGAAAAGGAATGGGTGAAGTGTTTTATGGAAAAAAGGTAGAGGTTTGGATAAAATAATAAAGGGAGGATGTAATCACATAACAAATCTCATGTAAGTAATTACTTGGTATTTTGTGGTAAAGTAAACCAGGTGGTGAGTCGGAGGGAGCAAGAGTGTGGGAGATACAAACATGGGAGAATATGAAGGGGTGTTTCAGGGGTTAGGGTTTCTTCTATGAAATTTAAATCCCTTAAATTCTTCATGGCATAAGGACCCTCCTTTTAATAATTTAAAACAAATGAAAACTCCCCTGAACTATGATGTTTTTCTATAGAAAATATCCCATCATAATCCACAAAATTCCCATTTCTAGGAACTAGATAAATCTTGAGGTAGTACTACTTGAGTTCCCTCTTAATTTTTCATAGTGTTATTGACTCTTAATGCACCTTGAATGTAATTTTTTTCTTCTAAATTTATTGTTGAATATAATTATCCAACCTTTGGAAATATAGTATAATAGGTTTGGAATTACACTGGAGTCTCTACTCTTAGAACAAGGCTAATATACTCTAGAATGATAATAAAAATAACTAGATAACATACCTGGGTTTCCTCCTAGTCAGAACTTCATATAAAATTGACATACCTTCAACTTATTTACTCAAACTTTAGTATCATCATGAATCCCTCCTAGAAAGGTTCTATATACACCTCCATCCTATGTATGTGAATCCTTCGAAAATCTTAGTGTGATATTGGTTACCACCATGCTTGTAATTAAATCAAAATCAAGAGATTAGTTATATATATATATATCATAGGATCACTATCTATTTATCATTAATTAGTGATAATTTTTCTTAAAGATGCATATTTAGGTGCTCTTGAATTTATCACCATCCAAGGAGGATATATGTGTTATAGAGATGGGGTATGACCCATGAGAATGGCTTCCTACATATCCTTTTGAATGGAATAAGAACTCATGTAGTTAAATTCCATTTTAACTGGGACATGTCATACCTTTTAATGTCATGTGACAGGGACTATGTTGTAAATTTTTAATTCCATGAATTCATGACCATTTCCTAGCAGTTTAAATGCATGAATTGTGGAATTTTAGGTCAAAGGTGCCTATAAATGGCTAATGTGGGGATTACTAATATGTATCCCTTTATAGATTAAAGGAACTGGGCATGAAGCAGAAGCCCCAAAAAAGTGTGTTTTTAAAAAAATTCCACCAACGTTCGACATGAACTTGTTTGCGTTAGTGAAGAGATTCCCAGTCAAAGTTGAGGACCACGCGTGAAGGGTTTTAAGAACAAAATAAACCATAAAAAATACCTGGCTTAATTATGAAGTCGTGCACGGTGTCTGCTCGTCGTTGGCAATCACTACTAGAAGAATATGAATCTAAATTACTCTAGATCATCCACACGTGCTTCAAGGAATCTGCAGGAGAACAGTTCGTCCTAGTTTGGGTCTTAGCGCGGAATACCGAAAATGCCTTCAATGTTCCAACGATCACTGCATCGCTTCGCTAGCGATGCCTGAGATAGAGCTCCATCTGATCTCCTTGGATCTAGAGAATCTCTCTCTAGAGTGTGGGAGAGAGGAGAGGAGAGAGAACCTCCCTGAATAGTCCTTGTAAAATCCCCTCCTCTTCTATTTATAGTGGTTAATTAAAATACCTGATATCACCTTACTGTCCCTGAATACTTAACACACTATCAATGAATTTTTATGACTACTAAACTGATTCATAAATATTATTATCATTTACTTGTAATGTATTAAAATAGATTACATGATAATAATTGAATCATGAACTCTACTCATCGCTCCCATAAATACTAATTGAACCTTGAAAATTTTAATATTCGTAAATTAATATTTTTCATGTATTTACTTAAAACTCATAAATGAATTTAATAAATAAATTCAATACTCATTATTCTAAACTTGAATAATATAAATTTATTTATTTCATTGGTGATCGTTTAACCTTAGACAAATTTCAGACCCTAGGGGTGGGTCCCACCATGTCCAAAACTCCTATTCATCTGAATAGGGCAGATTCTCGAATATGTTTTTGTGTGTGACCCTCTAGAACCTTATTTCAACAGTAGTGAATAGTATTCATAGAACAAGAGTGAAATATAGAAACTCATCATGTCCCCTAAAGAAATAAGGATCTTTACAGTAGCGACAACCAACCTATGAACACGTACTGTGTAATATAATCTCTTTGTCAGTAATATCTCATAAAGCAGGACGCACTCTCGTGTCATCGTCCATTTCTTGATTTATTGTTTGTTGATGTAACTGGATGGATTTACCCACGACTACCATGGCCATGGTCTTATAAAGGTAGTGCTAAACATATCAACATGGCATGAGATATATTACTTCCATAACATGGAAGCGAAAAATCCTTTCTTGACCATTCAACTAATTTCATGTCACCAATGACACCCGACACAAACTACCTCACCACGACTTCATTGCCATGGTTTTCATCTTGCATCAAAGTATGCAATCAAATAACATATGTTGGTAATGATCTCAAGTTAGGAGACCATTACACATGATCATAGATAGGAACATCCAATGCCACTTGAAACATGTGGTGTTCTTATTGGGTGGTCAGTCCTCATGATCTCACTACTAGAGATCACCAAGTGTGAACGTCATGAGGAGAAGTCTCAATGATTATGAGCCACCAACACCTGATAGTCAAACATCTACTGTTTCCAATCAGTAAGATGTATCTAGACCGTAGAACATATATTTAAAATTAATTTATAGTATGTAGAGGTTATCATTATAGACTGGGAACTACTACAACCATTTAATAAGAAAATTAATCTTTGGACATTACCATTTAAATAGTGGATGCAGAAAATTCTAGACTATAATGGTAAGATGAAATCATGCATAGCTTACTTTATACATGATATAGTAATCAAAAGCACTGAATAGTTGGGTCTAGGGAACCCACAATTTTAACACTCCCACTTTCACTAGATCCAAATTGATAACCAAACTTGTTATCCACTCACATGATGAACATCATGTTATTTTTGAGTAACGGTTTTAGATACTGGGTCTGCTACAGTTCTGCCATGTGGCTATTCTGGTATAGCGACCTCATCTCTTTAAGTAAAACTACTCAAGAGATGGTATCTTGAGTATATTTTACTTTTTTTCCACTGTCATAACATGACAACTTGTCCAGTAAGAATGTCATAATTTAGAATATTATAATACTTTTCTAACTAGGTGTGATTCCATGAACTGGAACAGATTGTTGCATATCTGCTTCTTAGATGCCTTAGAAGCTGCAACGTACTCAGTCTTTGTAAGTATGGCTACCAATGGTTTATATGAGCTTGACTCACTCATCAACTTTAACCTAACTATAATACAAGATCCCATTGATCTATGGAAGACTAGTTTGTATCCCTGAAAACTAGTATCCTTTCTTCTCCACTTACCATGTACATTTATTTTGTAATTGCCGAAGTGCAATTAGATAGTTCTGACTATATCCCTTGTAGTGCTCCTGGATATAACATAAATTTTCCTATTTTAAAATATACCTTGGAAATATCAGTTCCTGTACATATCATGGCATATGTGATTGATCCATCGCTCCGATGTATGGATCTTAACTCACGACATTTATCTATTCCCATGTCATAGACATTTCAATATGGAGAGAATATGCTTTGTGACATAGGCAACAATTCATCTCTTAAATTGTTCCAACATTTATTTTTCAATACAATGACACTATACGTACAATTGACTAGGACCAAGAAACATATGGATCTACCTCATTAGATCCTATTCCCTAGAAGACAAGTTAATAATTTAATTCAATCAAAGGGGAATAAATTTAATTTTGGTCTTGAATAACTGTGAAACCAATTTCTGTTTTCCATATGTTTCCGAACATATTTTTCATGGAAAACATTGGTAATCCCACTAACCTCTGGTAGACACATGGAAATCATTTGTTGCAAATTTATATACTATGATCTTGTTGTTTAATTTAATCCTAAATCAGATTTCAGTAACTTGCAACCTTTATTAGAATTTTGTGATGTTACCATCCCTTTCTGTTTGTGTCGTATAGACACAATCCATGATTTGTGGTCATGAAATCCAATTATAAATAAATTGATCATACATATTAGATATGATAAGTAAAATTCTAACGGATTTAGGCATAACTACTTGGTGAAACCAATCGAGCCTTATTGGTACTACACTTGTACCATCCATGTATCAATTTACATGAATACCCACCACAGTATTCAAAACAATAAGCCCCTTTTTACACTTTGATACATAGAATCCATTAATTGAATTTTAGTTGGTCTTATCAATTTTATCGGATTTCCATATACTTCTTACTTGTATGAAATATTATTTATATTGAATAATTGATCACCAACTGCGGTGAAAATAAAAATCATCACCATGGTTTTATCCTTCCTACGTAGTGTGTGTCTCTAGAACATACTCCGTTCCACATGAACTTGTGGAACTTGTTCATGTGCCATCTATTTTGTGCATCTTGGGAATTGGCTAAACACAAGTCAATATTACTCCACCTCTTTAATAGAGATGTTCACCCTTATATAGATATGTAGTCCCTTACTTGACTATAACTTTCCTATCTTAGGGATTAATGTAATATCCTAAGCAATCATTAGGATAAGTACCTTAGATGAACAATGTTCTTATCTTGATGCAATTCTATTTGTATTTGAACAAACTATTTTCATCTAAACACATGTCATTATGACATAATGGATTTATATCATAATATGACTCGTGTGATATCCATTTTTCATTAAAGTTGGCATATTTTTGTAGGATATCATTGTTATTAGCAAAGTATTTCATGAAATATAATGGAAGTTTCTGCTAGTTGCAACATTGATATTACTTACATCAAAATTTTGATGTATAAAATGTGCATTTAGGAATTACTCCACACTACATTTTGTTGATCAATGTTGATATAAAAGACTTCATCATCAATCCTCCTCATTAAAATCAATGTTGTGATGTTGATATGGTAATGTTTGATTAGCAATTACTCCACACTACATTATTATGATTTATGAATGCTTGGTCGAGATATTCTTCGGTATCCCAACCTGAAGCAACTCATATCTCCTGACCATGAAAATACTTCACTTTTTTATTCCTTAATTGCATAAAATAATCTTATGAATCATATATACCTCTACATTATACTTGTAATAGTTCACGCTTACGTGTTGAACTATTTATAAAAGCTTTGTGACATGCCTTTATTTCTAAAGGATCATTTGTCCAAACTAAAGACATCGATAATACCAAAAGTATTCAGCTGTGCTGAGCCTAAATAGAAAACTTAGTATATTCATGATATCCATTTTTAGTATTACTTGACAAAGAATTATCCTATCAAAACTGGTTATAAGTCTTACATTTATATTTATCACTAATTGCCTATGATTCATGTATTACTAAACTAGTGATTGAGTTTACCAAAAACAACATTCATTCACAAAAACTGAAAGAATTCCTCCTTGGGTCCAAGGAAACATGAGATTAATGTTTTTGGTTATACTCAACAATAGTTCAACATGAATCTTTCACTTGGCTATTAAAGAAGTCGTGTACTCTTCACCACTGGCCTAGGTATCACCCTTTCACAGCCACATGGATAATACACCTAACTTCTAGTAAGGTTTCTATAATAACATGTTGATCATATTAGAATACGCATATGTTACCAGCATATTGTATTTAATACCCAAGTCATAAACGGGAAACATTACATTGCTGAATATGCCTGATGTATAATTGGTAACTTGCTCCTTTAAATCAGGTTATTGCTTTTAAACTTCCATTGTATTTCAATGAAAATAACCTCTATTAAAACCTCATTAATTGAAGGAATTCACGAATATGTCATTGACATTAAATGACTTTGACCTTTTCACATTTTATTTCAATTTATCCGCCATAATAATTAAATATTAATTGTCTTTTATTCTTATTCTCTTGGAGAACCTTACCTAAATTGGTAATGAAGAGTTTACTCAATACTTTTCCATTTTATAAAGTAAAACGAGACTTGAGTAATGTGGTGAAAATGATATTTAAAGATCATGATCGATATTTCAATTTACACATGCCATTGTAAACTTAGCCTTATTCCTATAATGGCTTCACTTTCTCCTTGCAAACTTTTCAGAGATGAGACTTTATGATAAATCATTTATGTCCTAGTGTAGTGACTGCAACTGACATTGGATGTTTATGAAAGCATAATGATATAACTATCATATGCTTTGTACATTAGTCTCCTATAAGTAATTTTTACTCTCACTTGATGAGGTAGTTTAACAGTGTTGGAGACACTGACACCTTGAGTTTCTTATATCATAGTACTTTGTGCATGCGCCTGTACTATTCATGGACATTCGTGTTAGTGTGGACACTTACTTTGTCCATTATAATATCGCAATTTTAATCTTATGGTATAACTTGCCATTTTTCTACAAAATGAATTTTATCAGATTAGTGCCTTTTATCTGAATTACTAGTTTAGACATTTTTTTATTAATTACTTAAATCATTTAATATCTCCTACTATTTTATCGGATTCTTGGAACCCACTATGCTAGAATCGGAATACTCCATCTCTTGAGTATTCTAGTGGCAAGGATCCCTGATCCACCCCTCAAAGTCTACAAGTTATGGTTATGCCACTACATGGAGGGTTCTAGGTAGGCTTTTGGTTGGCCAGCCGCTTTAACTTGCGGTTCCTCGATCTGTTGAGTGAAGTCCCAGCTTCTTAAAATCAGAACTTGATTTACTCAATAATTGCCTATAAAATTACAACAAGCTAGATATGGCTATTTCTTTTCTGCAATTTTAGTTATGTTAACTCATCATTCTTAAAAGGACCCCCCCCCCCCCCTAGTTGTAAGAGGCAACCTTAGCTATGGCATGAATGGCACCTCAAACAGCTGGTTTTGTCCAAATTCTAATGACGGAAGGTGGTTATGCCTTAATATATATATTGAGGGTTTTATTGTATTTAATGTGATAAAAGAAATCATTTTATATTTTATAATCACATACTATATGATCGCACTAACAACTGATCATGTGATAAACATAAATTTCATCATGTCACATGTTCATTTTATCTTGCATGATTGTTTATTATTATTCTATGTGATCACGCAATAAATTACACATGCACAAAAACAATAAACCATGCAAAACAAAATGAAAAAAAAAGATCATGAGCCGATTCTAATGGTTGATCCATTGAGTGAATAACAGACCAACCACAACCCTAGGGGTAAGTAACTTTAGTAGCGTGTCTTGCAACTTGAACCGAAACGTCTGCTCATCCAATGCAACCAACTTCTATCTGGTGCATCGTTGTTACTTGTCGCGAAGTGCGTCATTTATCATCTTGTCAATATATTACATTACCAGCATGCAGGCGAGGGGGTCACAGGGTAAAAATGTACAACTCTAAGAATGGGTGCGCAGACCCTTATACATATAACGACTAGAGATGACACGCAGATTTCCTTTTTATTTAATTAAAATAATTATTAAAGAACCACATGCAGTAATTAAATAAATAAATGAACAAACAAACACCAGACATGCATTGGTAGTTCGACAGATCATGACCAACATATACGCATTAAACTTGCGTATATTATATATATGCATAATAAAATTAAACTTGCATTAAACATAAACTTGATGGAATTTAATTGAATAATAAAAATCACTCTTTTTTTTAATTCAATTTAACTTCATTCGGTCACGGTTAATTAATTTAATTTTAAAACTAAAAATCAAATTAATTAATTAATTTAAATAATCTCTTATTTAAATTAATTACGCAGCATTATTTTTTAATAACCAAAATTAATATTTAACTAATTTAATTATCAACTATAATTAAATTAATTGTTTTAATTAATTTTGATAAAATTAAACCAATCAGGCCCATTTAACTTCAGGATGGGCCTGTGCGGGTCAGGGCGAACCTACGTAGGCCCAATCTGGGTGATACTGACCACGTGCATGGGCGTTCTGGGCCTTGCTGGTCCGACCAAGCCCGTTTTGGGGTAATTAGACCTACCCGGGACTCTTTTGGGTCAAATTACAAGTTACCTCACCCGGATCGCCCAAACTCAGAAAACCAATGGATGCGGATAGCTGGTGGCGGCTTTACAGGGCGTTGGTCATGAACATACCTGGATGAAGGAGATAATACTATGGTTGTAACTGGCTCGACACCAGCCCGGTGCGGCAGTCTAAGGTAGCCGGTGTATGTGGAAGGAGGAAGACTAATCTAGAGGAGTGTGTAGCAGTGAACTAACTAGACGGGGAAGGTTGTCAGGTGCCACTTTTGCAAGGGGAACAAGTCTAGAGCTCTGTTGGACCTGGTGCGATGCTTCGGTAAGACCGGGTGCGAGGCTGGTCGAGACCGGAGTGCGGCAGGGAGCCACCGCGGGGAGGGACGTCGGCCTAGTTGGGTGTGATGTAGTCACTGGGAGTAGAGATAGTCTGCGCAGGGGTGGCTCCGTGATAAGGGAAGTAGGTCTGATGTTGCTATGTGACGGGTAGAGATGACCAAGGTGTATACGGCTGGACAATACGCGGACCTGCTATCCAGGGTAGGAGGTGGGAGCGAGGTTGGTCGGGGTGCTCGGTGCAGCACGCAGCAGGTTGGCAGCAGCACTTGGTGGATGGACACGGAAATGGAGCAGGTGGCGAGAGGGACGTCCTGGTTCGAGAGAGGAGAAAGTGCCTAGATGAAGGAGCTATCCTGGTTCATCTCACCTCCACTGGAAGGAGAAGATGCTGAGGCATTGCGAGTGTGACCTCCTGGACTGGGAGGAGGAGGGAGGCGGCGGCATAGGGCTACCGAGTGCTACGCCTCGCTACATGGCATCTCTTCAAGGGAGGAGGCGGCCCCTCGGGCCACCGCGTGCTGCATGACATAGACCCGATCAAGTCTCCCTTTGGTTTTATTTTTTTTATTTTTTCAGTGGACCTACTATTGGAGTCTCTTCCTACCAAATTTTTTTTTCACGATTCCACCCCCATTATTAAATATTTTTTAATTCTTTTTCATGACTTAAATTTCTTAAGTCTTTTATTCCTCTCTTTTTTTAACAAGACTTGAAGTCTATGTAACACCACAAGCTTCCACGGTACGCTTCTCTTTCAATAATGTAATGGCTTGCATTGTACGCAAGTTCGAGTTCTTAACACATCGCGACCAATCAAAGTAGCCGTTGTGAATAGTAATACCCACATTTTGAATTATATAAATTTTATATTTCAAAATAGACTTCATTTTTGGATTCAGAATATTGAAATTATCCTAAGTTGAATTTTTGGTATTTTTTCGAGAACATCTAATTTTCGATGAAAAGTGAAACCACTAAGTAGTAGTTAAAAAACAGATTTGTCGTTTAAATGAAAATTTACCGTTTCTATGAATTTAATTTCAAAAATCCAGAATATATGGTTGTTATTAGTAAGTAAAATGTGGTTAAATAGGATGAAAATAATTTTTGGTGAATAGTAACTTTTGAGTTTTATTAACCGCGATTAGAGGTAATTAGGGTAATTTAAGGTAAAAATGATATTATAAGAATATAAAAATATATTGACACGTGTCCTACACTTATTGGATGAGTCATGGTCGACCTAGACAAACCATGGGACGATTTTTGGGACCCAATGGATCCACCTGTGTAAGATAATGACATTAATACCTTTTATTTAAAGTAAAAATAGAAATGTCACAAACATGTATTGTTTTACATAAACAATTTTTAGAAGGGGTTATATAATCATCTTTTTTACTATAAATATTCATTGGAAAGATAAAAATATTTCCTACATCATGGTAATTTTCTTTATAATATTTTTTCATTAAATAAATTAATTAATTTCTGACACCATGATGATGTAGCGATTACCTCATTATTGAGGGATTTAAATAATATGCAAAAATAAGGTAAATTCTAATAATTACACTTGTCTAAAGCCTATTTTATGGGTGTATTTCGACCCTTATCACCTTACCCTCGAAATATATCATTGTGGGACCTTTAAAATCCAAAAAGCATTTCATAATAATGTAACATTTCATGACTTTCCAAGAGTTCCCCTCCTCTCCTCTTATAAAAGGCCCCCACATCAACCACCTTATTCACACCTTCAAACCCATTTGGCTCGGCAAAAATCTACCCAAATACTCTCTAAAATTATCTCTCTTACTCTTAGAAGCCTCACTTTGGCTAGCAATATTTCCAAGGAATCCTTTGGCTCAAATCAAAAAGAGTTGCCCGATTTTATGGCAATTTCTTCTCTTATGTTCTTTTGTATTATTTTCCTTCTCCAACACCTTAAAACATTTTTATTCCATTATTTTGTAACAACACCAGTATATTAAATATACTAGGATGTTTTTATGATAATTATTTTATTTGAACTTACACACACCTCTGTATAATGGTTAAAGAACGTACTGTTTCTGTGGGTGGTGAATTACTGCCTCCCGAAACGATGATTGTTCAATCTTCTTTTAACAACTTTCATGGTGGCCATTAAGATGTCAATATATTTATATATGATAAATATTATGTTTATTTTTTCTTTATTCTTCTATATTTTTCATTTATGGCATACCTTTATGGTTTCCATTTTGGGTAAACACAAAAATTTCATTTTAGGAAATGCGGACTAAAGCCCCCTCAAAGTGATTTGAATCGTTAATGCCATATGTGGGATGTATAAAGGAAGGAGTTAAATGATATTATATATCATATTGGAATTATAATATACCTTTATATCATTATGATTTCATTCCATTAAATATTAAATATAAATGAAAGTAGCGTTCATGCGTACGTATGGCTTACCGTCTCTATGAACGGTGAATTTCATTTCTTACCTATAAATGTTATGTAATATTATAAATGCATGTATATACTGGATATATATGATATATATGATATCTAGATCATGAATATAATTCTGGAGATATTTTATATTTTACCACATGAACAACTTTTAATTATAAGAAGTTTATCGTTGACTCAAATACCAAAGATCGACAAAATGATCGTTATTAACTAAAATGACTACATAATGTTCATAACATGGTAATAAGTGATATAAAAGGAATAATGAACTTTAAAAAGATTCTTAAGAAAGTAGATATTAACTCAAGTTTATTATTCAGGAGATTAAAGAACTCTTGAGTCAAGTTGGACACAAGGTAAGGGTTAATTCTACAACCTCTTCATTATTCAAGGTTGTTCATATGTAATTATCTACTAGGACCTCTTTATCATCCAAATCCATGTTTATTAAAAATTCCTTTCAAAAAAATTAACTATTTATTAGAAAATATTTTAAATTAATTTATACCCTTATTTTACCTTATACGTTTTTGAAAGGAATCTTTTCATCATGTTACAAACAAGGTACTTTTTGACATTTTCGACAAAATTAAGGTAAGAATGTTTTTTTAACTTATACAGTGGTTGCGGCTATTTTCCACCGTTATAAAATCGTTGAATATTCCCTTACAAGATTATAAGAATATTTTCAAAGTAAATGTTTTCTTTTAAAATTATGTGACTTTTAAATGATTTCAAAAAAGATATTTCTCTCAAATAGTTTTGATTTTATCTATATCAACATCCTTTGATGGATTTTAAGCTTATTTGAAGTTGATTTATTATGATTCAAAAATTCCATATTGTATTGAAGGTTTTTTGATACGTTTGACTGTGGATGTGTTATTTTTATACCATTCATGGTTTATGGAGAAATTGTTTACATTTCGTATGCTAGTCTTAATACGAATATTTATGTTATGTTTAAACCTGTTCATATGAGGAATGCATTGGACTTAATAAGTGATGGGTGGAGCCCGCTATAGCTCCTCGAAGCATCGGTAGGTCTCATGAGACAAACTACTATCTTGGCACGAGGCCTTGACAAAATTTTATTTGTATTCCTGGCACGAGGCCTTGGCTACATGGTTATTATAGTCTGGAATTATGCATTCCATCATTATGAAAGTGGTTATTGATATTGCATGTGATTATTCAACTAGTATAATATCCATGTGAATAAGTAAATGAAATGATTTAATTTTATTTTTTCCATATTATACTGAAGTTCATGTTTAAAAGGCTTTTTTAGTTATACATTTCCTTAAATGTTTATGTTTATTTATGAAAGTTTCCGCTATATTGTTATCCTTACTGAGCATCTGATCTCACCCCTTTCTATGTTTTATTTTTCCCAGGATGTGAAGAAATATTTTATGACTGACCTATAGGGATAGTCTGAAGGGGATATGAGTGTGGACTATGGAGACTATGTTATTGTAGTTTTCCACTTTATTATGTAATGTAACATTTATGAATGTATCTAGTGTTTCCAAGGATACTAAACTAATCGGTCTTTAGAGACTTGATCTTTTGTGATCATGCCAATGTTACGTAATAATGCACTGACCCTGGGTAACTGGGGTCAGGGCATTATCATTGGTATCAGGGGCAGTTTAGTACTAACCTTGTAATCTATATTTAGATAAACTCTAATTAGAGCACATAGCCCTAATATAGACTTTGAGGATTAGTATAGAACAACATCCTAGAATTCTGGTAAAGTATAGATTTTGTGTATTTTTTGAAAAATACATCTCTGTATAGATACAAGTAGGTAGACTTGGCTCTGGCACAGATGTACCTAGGGGTAAAACTCGAAAACCCCGCTTTGAGCTAGAATCGAACGGGAACTGGTGGATGACAACGGGCCTTGTTCCACTCTTTGTTATGACACTCCTAGGGGATATGCTTAAGATAATTATCATCTTCTTTACAAACCATTATTAACGGTTTATGAGTATACACTTCCTCAAAGAAAACATTTTTATGATTATGGATTATATCCATAAACTGTTCAATTTATGTTAAGTTTTTTACAAGTATGGAATTATGTATTCTGATTCATAAATTGATCTATTTTATGCCATTGTTTAGAAATGGTACCTAGTGGAAGGAATGGAAACCATATCAATGCACGCACTCCATGTAAATAATGCCCTCCATCTCAAGATAATTATAGAGGAGATGGTGATACAACTGGTGTTGATCAGCTTATCACCATACTGGGATAACTCACTCTCGTTATGAATAATAACCTTACTCGTATGGAGCACCCTGATCTGCAGCATGGAGGATCAATGTTAGATTGCTTCATGAGGTAGAAACCACCAACATTCAATTGGAGTACAAATCCATTAGTTTCTTAGCAATGGATAAGTTCCCTAGAGAAAATATTTCAGGCTTTAGGGAGTAGTGAAAGGGAAAAATTTTTCATGGAAGTTTACCGCCTCACTAGAGATGTTGATCAATGGTAGTCATTGATACAAAACATAAAGGAAGATGATGAAGTACCAAATATGGAATGGAGGGAGTTCAAAGAGATTTTCATAGAAAAATACTTTCTTGAGCAGATATGGAAAGGTAATTTCTGAGTCTGAGACAAAAGGATGATGAGAATGTCATGAAGTATGAGGCTAACTTTACAAAGTTAGCGAGGCATGAAGAAAATTATATACGTAACCCAAGAAGTAAGATTGATCGTTTCTTTTATTGGTTAAAAACATTTCTCCATCTATCTTTAGTATCACAATCTTTCTCAACATATGACGATATAGTCTCTCATGCTATCAAGATAGAAAAGGAATTCTCTAAATCTTATGACAATAAAGTAAAGGAACAGAAGAAGAGAACGGTGGAACAAGAGACAGATAAAGGGGAAAAGGGAAAGATAGATTTTCCATTATGCGATAATTGTGGGAAAAATCACCCCAGTACTTTCCTAAAAGGAATGGGAGTTTGTTATAAATGTGGAGAAAAAGGTCACCAGGCTCGTGATGCAAGGGAAAGAAAGAGGCTATCAATGTTGAATGATACAATTGTAGGGAAATAGAGCATTATGAAAATGAATATCCTAAGCATCAGGGAAACTTACCTCAAAAAGGTCAAGGGATCAAGGCTAATCTTATGCTGTTACTATAATTGAAGTGGAACAATTAATGTATTGGTGATTTTGGACTCAAGGATTATATTCTGGTTATAAGAATAATGTGATATATATAAGGATTGCACTGCAGCACTTGTTGTTTTCATTAAGGTTTTAATAGGATGAAGGTAATCATATTTTTAGTATGTGACAATAAGAGAAACATTACTTTGTTTGGGGAATTTTATGTTAAAATTGATTTTGGAATTTAGATACCTTTTAGAGAAAGTCTGGACAGAGGTATTTTGGATAACTATAAAGGTTGGAATGGATTAAGTTGATCTTTGGATAGTATTGTTTAAGGTTAAAACATTTTTGAAGATTATTTTTTCGAATATTATAATACTATAGTTTTAGGAAAAGGCAACCTTCAGGTTGGGGGATAACCCATCACGTCGGACAAAGCTGCAGAAATCTAACCCACAACCATAGTGTGATAGGCCTTTATTACCTAAAACTAGCCTATTGGAAGTCCCTGGTTATTACAAAATATTATTCCAAATCTAAATGGTATGTGTTAATATTTGGATCCTTGTACGATTAGAATAAATATCTTATTTTTGAGTTCTATTATCTGTTTGAGGGAAAGATGAGTTTGTGGTAGAAATTAGTTGAAGGATGAAACTCTACTTGTCAAGTATATATATATATACCTATCTCTTATTCTATGAATAAATTAATTCTTAAACTTTAGGAAAGGGATATTAAAAAGAATGTGTTATCCTAATACCTTATGTTTTGTTGAACTGATGATATTTTAAATCACCATAGATTAAAGGCTTTGAGGCCCTCAATTTTACACTTGTTTGTGATTGATGACTCCAATCACTCCCTACAAATATTTACGTTTTCCCTCTAATTATTTGTCTCTAATTACCACCAATTTTCTTCTAATCGATATCATAATTTGGTGGTGACTTTTTCATTTCCCTTTCCCTCTTATTAAGGCAAAATTTTATTAACCATATTTCCGATGTGGGTTTTCTACAAAGGTATTTTATACATTTAACCTTTTATTTTCGAAGAAAATTTTCAAATTGCATGGATGCAATTTATTGAATGAGGGTAGAATTTAACACCCCAAGCTTCCATGGTACGCTTCTCTTTCCATAATGCAATAGCTTTCATTGTTCGCAAGTTCGAGATTCTGACACACCGCGACCAATCAATGTAGCCGTTATGAATAGTAATACCCACTTTTTGAATTATATAAATTTTATATTTAAAAATGGACCTCATTTTTGGATTTGGAATATCGAAATTAGCATAAGTTGAATTTTTGGTATTTTTCTAAGAACATCCAGTTTTCGATGAATAGTGAAACCACTAAGTGGTAGTTAAAAAACATGATTTTTCATTTAAATGAAACTTTACCACTTCTATGAATTGAATTTAAAAAATCCAACATACATGGTTGCCATTAGGAAGTAAAATTTTGTTCAATGGGATGAAAATAATTGTTGGTGAATAGGCACTTTTGAGTTTTATTAACCGTGATTAGAGGTAATTGGGGTAATTTAAGGTAAAAATGATATTATAAGAATATAAAAATATATTGACACCTATCCTGCTCTTATTGGATGAGTTATGGCCGACCAACACAAACCATGGGACGATTTTTGGGACCCAATGGAGCCACATGTGTAAGATAATGACATTAATACCTTTAATTTAAAGTAAAAATAAAAATGTCACAAACATGTATTGTTTTAGAAAAACAATTTTTAGAAGGGGTTATACAAGTCATATTTTTTACTATAAATATTCATTTAAAATAAAAAAATATTTCCTACATCATGGTAATTGTTTTATAATTTTTAGTCATTAAATAAATAAATTTATTTATGACACCATGATGATGCAGCGATTGCCTCATTAATGAATGATTTAATTAAAATGAAAAGATAGGGTAAAATATAATACTTACACTTGTCTAAAGCTTATTGGTTGGGTGGATTTCTAACCATTATCACCTTACCCTAGAAATATATCATTTTGGGACCCTTAAAATCTGAAAAGCATTTCATAATAATGTAAAATTTCATGACATTCCAAGAGTGCCCCTCCTCTCCTCGTATAAAAGGTCCCCACCTCTACCACCTTATTCACACCTTCAAACTCATTTGGATTGGCCAACCACTTCCCAAATACTCTCTAAAATTACCTATCTTACTCTTAGAAGCCTCACTTTTGGCTGAAGTCTTCCCAAGGAATCCATTGGTTCAAATCAAAAAGAGTTACCCGATTTTAAGGTAATGTCTTCTCTTATGTTCTTTTGTTTTATTTTGCTTATCCAACCCCTTAAACCCTTTTTATTCCATTATATTGTAACAAAAACAGTATACTAAATATAATAGGATTTTTTTTATGAGAAGGATTTGATTTACACTTACACACACCTCCGTATAATGGTTAAAGAACATATTGTTTCTGTGGGTGGTGAATTATTGCCTCGCGAAACGATGATTGTTCAATATTCTTTTAACACCTTTCATGGTGGCCATTAAGATGTCGCTATATTTATATATGATATATATTATGTTTATGTTTTCCTTATGCTTCTGTATTTTTCATTTATGTAATAACTTTATGGTTTCCATTATGGGTAAACACGATAATTTCATTTTTGGAAGTGTGGACTACCGCCCCCTCAAAGTGATTTTAATCGTTAATTCCATATGTGGGACGTATAAAGGAAGGAGTTAAATGATATTATATATCATATTTGAATTATACTATAACTTTATATCATTATTATTTTATTCCATTAAATATGAAATAGAAATGAAAGTTGCATTCATGCGTACGTACGACTTACCATCTCCATGAACGGTGCATTTCATTTATTACCTATAAATGTTTTGTAATATTATAAATGCATGTATATAATTGATATATATGATATATATGATATCTAGATCATGAATATAATTCTAGAGATAATTTATATTTTACCACATGAACAACTTTTAATTATAATAAGTTTATTATTGGCTCAAGTACCAAAGATCGACAAAACGACCGTTATTAACTTAAATGACTACATAATGTTCATAACATGGTAATAAGTGATGTAAAAGGAATAATGAACTTGAAAAGGTTCTTAAGAAAGTATATATTAACTCAAGTTTATTATTCAGGAGATTAAATAACATTCGAGTCAAGTCAGACATGAGGTAAGGGTTAATTCTACAACCTATTCATTATTCAAGGTTATTCATATGTAATTATCTACTAAGACCTCTTTATCATCCACATCCATGTTTCTTAAAAATGCCTTTCAAAACATTTTTAATATTTATTAGACAATGGTTTAAAGTCATATATACCCTTATTTGACCTTATACATTTTTTAATGAAATATTTCTGTCATCTTCCAAACAAGGTACTTTTTGACATTTTTGACAAAATTAAGGTAAGAATGTTTTTTTAACTTATACGGTGGGTGCAACTATTTTCCACTGTTATAAAATCGTTGAAGCTTCCCTGATAAGATTATAAAAATATTTTCAAATTAAATTTTTTCTTTTACAATTATGTGACTTTTATATGATTTCAAAAAAATATTTCTCACAAATAGTTTTGATTTCATCTATGTCAACATCCTTTGATGGATTTTAAGCTTATTTGAAGTTGATTTATTATGATTCAAAACATCTATGTTGTATTGAATGTTTTGTGATACGTTTGAATATGGATGTGTTATTTTTATACCATTCATGGTTTATGGAAAAATTATTGACATTTCGTATGCTAGTCTTAATATGAATGTTTATGTTATGTTTAAACCTGTTCATATGAGGAATGAATTGGACTTAATAAGTGATGGGTGGAGCCCTCTATAGCTCCTCAATGCATCGGTAGGTCTCATGAGAAAAACTAGTTTCTTGGCACGAGGCCTTGAAAAAAATTTATTTGTATTCATGGCAGGAGGCCTTGGCTACGTGGTTATGATAGTCTGGCATTATGCATTCCATCATTATGAAAGTGTTTATTGATATTGCATGTTATTATTTGACTAGTATAATATCCATGTGAATAAGTAAATGGAATTATATCATTTTATTTTTTCCATATTATGCTGAAGTTCAAGTTTAAAAGGATTTTGTTTTAGTTATACATTTCCTTAAATGTTTATGTTTATTTATGAATGTTTCCTCTATATTGTTATCCTTACTGAGCATCTGATATCACCCCTTTCTATGTTTTATTTTTCCCAGGATGTGAAGAAATATTTTATGACTAACCTACAGGGATAGTCTGAAGGGGATATGAGTGTGGACTATGGAGACTATGTTATTGTAGTTTTTCACTTTATGATGTAATGTAACATTTATGAATGTATCTAGTGTTTCCAAAGATACTAAACTAATCGGTATTTCGAGACTTGATCTTTTGTGATCATGGAAATGTTACATAATAATGCACCAACTCTAGGTAACTGGGGTCCGGGCATTATAGTCTATGTATTTTTTTACCAAGACTTTCCTTGCAAGTCTTTCCCATCTCTTTAAAAAATTATAAATCCTATATTATGCTTTGTAAATATAATAATAATATTATGATTATAAAAATAATTTTATTATTATAGTAAAAAAAATAATTATATTATTATTATAATAAAATACAATTAATTTTTTAAAAAAATGATTTCAAAACAAAATTAATTTTCTAGTGAGTATTTCGGCCATGGGATTTCTGGTTGAAATACAAAACACCACCGGAAATCAATGTCGAATTAGAAATCAAAACTATGGATGGATGCAAATTGGACATCTGATGTCCGATTCGGATTCTGTTTGTAGTGTTGGGACCATTTTGACACCCTTTTAACATTTTAATTCTAATTTAATTATTTCATAGGACTTAAAAACATCACCTGTTCCTATGATACCAATTAAAGGAACTGGGCATGCAGCGGAAGCCCAAAACAGGTGGGTTTTTAAAAACATTCCACCAACATTCAACATGAGCTTGTCGACGTCAATGAAGAGATTCCTGGTCAAAGATAAGGACCATGTGTGAAGGGTTTTAAACAAAAAATAAACCATAAAAATACCTGGTTTAATTATGAATCCACGCACGATGTCTACTCGTCGTTGGCAATCACTTCTCAAAGAATCCGAAGCTGAATTCCTCTAGATCGTCCACATGTTCTTTAAGGAATCCGCAGGAGCACCGTTCGTCATAGTCCAGGTGCTAGCGTGGAATACCAACGATGCCTTCGACATTCCAACAATCACCGCATCGCTTCTCTAGTGATTCTCGAGAGAGAGCTCCATCCGAGCTCCTTGGATCTAGATCATCTCTCTCTAGAGTGTGGGAGAGAGGATAAGAGATAGAATCTCCCTGAATAGTCATTGGAAAAAGCCCCTCCTCTTCAATTTATAGTGGTTAATTAAAATACCTGGTATCGCCTCATTGGCCCCAAATACCTAACGCACTATCAATGACATTTTATAACTACTTAACAGAGTCATAAATATTATTATCATTTACTTTTAATATATTAAAATATATTACGTGATAATAATTGAGTCATTAACTTGACTCGTCTCTCCCATAAATACTAATTGAACATTGAATAATTTAATATTCATCAACTAATATTTTTCATGTATTTACTTAAAACTCATAATTAAATTTTATAAATAAATTCAATACTAATTATTCTAAACTTGAATACTATGAATTTATTTATTTCATTGGTGATCGTTTAACCTTTGACAAATCTCGAACCCCAATGGTGAGGCCCACCACGTCCAAAACTCTTATTCAACTGAATAGGGAAGATTCTTGAATACGCTATTGTGTGTGACCCTCTAGGCCCTTATTTCGATAGTAGTGAATAGTATTCACAAACCAAGAGTGGGATCTAGCAACCCATCATGGCCCCTGGAGAAATAAGGATTGTCATAGCAGCGACAACCAAACTACGAACACGTACTATGTAATATAAGCTCTTTTTCTGTAATATCTCATAAAGAAGGATGCACTCTTGTGTCATCACCCTTTTCTTGATTTATTTTTTGTTGATATAACTGGATTGATTTATCCTCGACTGTTATGGCCATGGTCTTATAAAGGTACTATCATCCAAATCAACATGGAATGAGATATATTACATCTATAACAATGAAGTGACAAATCCTTTCATGACCATTCAACCAATGTCATTTCACTGATGATGCACCCGACACAAACTACCTCACCACGACTTCATTTCCAGGGTTTTCATCTTGCATCAAAGTATGCAATCAAATGACATACATTGGTATTGTTCTCAATTTAGGATACCATTACACATGATCATAGATAGGAACATCCAATGACACCCGAAACATGTGGTGTTCCTATTGGTGGGTTAGTCCTCATGATCTCACTACTAGAGATCACCAAGTGCGAACTTCATGAGAAGTCTCAATGCTTATGATACCCCAACACCTGATAGTCAAACATATATTTTTTCCAATCAGTAAGATGTATCTAGACCATAGAAAATATATTTAAGATTAATTTCATAGTATCTAGAGGTTCTCATTATATCCTGGGAACTGCTATAACCATTCGATATGACAATTAATATTTAAACATGACCATTTCCATAGTGGACGTAGAAAAGTCTACACTATAATGGTAATATGACATCATGCATAGCTTACTGTATACATGATATTGTAATCAGAAGCATTGAATTGTTGGTTCTGTGGAACCCACTATTTCAACAAAGATGACCTCAAAGGGGATATGGCATAATGAGGATGGTTTTGTCTCCAAAGGAATATATCCCCATGAGATATGTGGTTGGTTTTTCTTGTGGGGATATGTCCCATCGATTGAGGTGTGGCCTCATAAATAATATAACCCAAAGAGATGATGGTTCATAAGGAATCTAATCATTATAGTGATGAAAAAGGGGATCAAAAGAAAATTGGCCAAATGATTATGGATTTTCAAGCTCATAGAAAATACATCACAATGAAGAAGGATGTAGATTGTTATAATGGTAGGTTTTGACCTCAAGGAAGAATCCTATGTATCCTGATAAAATAGAAATAAAATACCACATAGTTTGAGGTTCATAGTTTAAGCTAATATGATAGGACTGACACCATATGGTTTAGAATCATATGGAAAATAAATTATCATACAGTTTAATGTTGTGTGACTAGGAAACCCATGTTGTAAATGGGGTGAAAAAAAAGGATTGAGTGGGGATTATACATGAGTAGTGTAAATGTACTTTATCTCATAGGTAATATAGACTTTTTATGGTATGATGACTCATAGGGAATATATCCCTTTGAGGAATGATTTGGGGATTATGAATGGGAAGACCATGTGTGTATCTAATTTTAATCAATTGGTAGTAGGATTAAGAAATAAATGTGGAATTTCTGGGAATATGGATCTATGTGGAAGTAGCTTGGGATTATGCATATATCACTCAACCATTTCTCACGAACAACTACCATAAATTATACCTAAATAAATTTCTCTCTCACGAGCTTATTGATGCATCCTAATGATGAAATCATAACTGAAAACATGGAAAAGGATTATGCCTAAGGGGGAATCCCATTCTCACATGGATAATTGGTTGGAATTTGGTTAGAAAAGTCATCTGTTTGGTAGCCAATATGGGATTCATGAACCATAGGATGTATCATCAGTATCCTCTATTGACCTTATATATTTTTAATAATAAAAAATCATGCTTAATTATGTTTCTAATTAGTTTACTATGTAATGTTATCTTTTGGAATTATAAGATAAATTGGAAGAATACTTTAAGTATTACTCACTATTAGCCTAAGTCAATGCCCCAAATAGTCACTGTTACAAGAAAAATTGGAAAGTTTTCTTAATTATGACTCACCACTCCTAACTCACTACTTTTAGACCACTACTCCAGAATCACCACTCCTAACTCACCACTCCTGACACAGCACTCCTAACTCGTCTCTAATTCTGAGTCACTGCTCCAAAAAGTCACTATTCTAGAGACACTGCCAGCCTAACACCACCAAGAACAAGTCTCCACAAGTCATGATTCACTATTGAATCAACATAATTCCATAGATTCACCACTCAAAAGACTCACCACTACCTTTACTTTTTCATTTTAAATTCAATATTTCTAATGATCATATTTATGAAATTTAATGCTACTAATTAAATTAATGACCTTTTGCAAACAACATTAAAATTGATGTCACACTGTAGTAAGATCTACTAGAACATTATTGAGAACATTCTTTATGTTGGGTAAAGAATATAAAGACAAATACAAGAGTTATTTCTAAAGAAAAAAAATGATAACATACATGAATAAATCAAGTGTGACTAAAAAAGGATTTTTTTTCATGTGTTAAACATTCTACTTCATCCATTCAAAGAATACATGAAGAATAAGATTGTTGTACATTATATCTCTCATACACCATAAGACAAAAGCTTCTATTATACTTTTTACAACGAATATCATAAAAAATTACTTGATCTTCATTTAAATATACCTGAAAGGATTCACAAAGCTACAATGCTTATCACACAGAGCAACACTATCCCTTCTACTCTTTTATCGGCTCTATTTGTGAAATTTATTTACATTATAACTAGTGTGTGATTATTTTTGTTTTGTAAACACACATTGACTCATGTGCATTACTAGAATATACACATATATCTTCAAAGATTATCTTTTTACACCTTATATTCCCACAGATAACAATGGAAGAGGTCCCCATGTGGCATGTCAGTTTCATTACTCCCATGAAAAACTATGGAAGAGGTCTCTGTGACCTGGAAAACAATGTATGTGTTGTTGTATACCTCAATGTAGGTTTTGGATAAAATTTATGTTTATATAAACTACTTTATGGTAGGTAATCACCATGTTAATTGGAATAAGTCTCTACTTTTGACTGAACCTCTTGTTATTATTTTCGTTGTTCCTTTTAAAGTTCTTTTTCATTTCTCTATCAATTTACATCTGAAAAAATTTCATTCACGTTGATATTTAATATTACATAGTGTTTATATTATAATTTTATTTAGTAAATTTATTTAAACATTTAAAATAGTATTTCATATTATTTTAATTTATAAGTAATCACTCATTGAAAAATATTTTAAAATATCAAAACTTTTATAAATCTACAACTTTGGTTAATTATGATATCTTTCATTCTAATTTGGGGAATTTGTTTTAGATCCATTCTAAATAGAAATTTTAATTAGTAACTCAATTTACACCACTCTTGAGTCTCCTACTCTGACCAATATTTGGTAGTAAAGGGGATAAAATATTTTAAAATCCTTTTTATCTCTGATTATAATTATGCATTAAAGATATTAAAATTTCTATTAGTTTTAAATTTTCAGTTCTTTATATATGTATATATATATATCTTATAGAAGTTAAATATGGATAATAGATAGTAATGTGTTGCTGCTAACAAACCTCCATATTTCAATGGGACTAATTATGACTAAAAGAAAATAAAAATTAAAATGCATATTGAAAGTATGGTTTTTGAAATCTAGCATTCCATAGTAGATTATTATAAAATTCCTATTTTTACTAGAAACATTTGAGATGATCCAACTAAGGCTACTTATAATAATAATTTCAAATCCCTGAATGCCTTAGGAGATGAATATTTTAAGATAATTTAAATATGTAAAACTGCGTATGATATATGGGATACTCTAAGAAAAAAAGAAAAGGAAAAAAGCCCAAGTTCAAGGTTAAGGTTCAAATAATAAAGATTCATAAGCTAACAATGATTAGGAAATGTCTCCACTATCTAGAAAATTCAACAAATTTTATAGAAATAATAATTTCTATAATAAATCCAACTTCAAAGGAAAATTTAACAATCATGGGAAGTTGAAAAAGGATTAAAAGAAATATGATCACTCAAGTGACATCATATGTTACAAATGTAAGAGGAAAGGACATGTGAAAGCTAACATTCCAAAAATATATTACAAGAAAAAATTTGATGGTTTAAAGTATAATATTATTATCATTTCACAATTATATGATGATTGGTTTCATTTCAAATTTTAAAATAATTCCAATCATGTATTTTACTCTAAAAATTATTTAGTTTTTACTACCTATAGAAATGAAAAATAAAATTTGTTAATATATATTTTTTTCTTTCACAAAATGGTTCTTGCTTTCACAAAATTTTTCTTGATTAAGTATCTTCCATATATAATCTTGGCTTTGGAAAAGGAGACTAGGACATTGTAACATTCACTCACTTAGAAATATTACTAGAAAAGGTCCAGTCAAGGATCTACCCAAACATGAGTTTCCAATTAGTAAAGCCTTTAATCCTTGTCAAAAAGATAAATAGCACAATATGTCCTTAAATCCAAAAATAATAATTATCAACTTCTCAACCTCTTGGGTTGGTTCACATGGAAATTTTTGGACCATCTAGAGTTTCATGTTTAAATGGTAAAAACTACATTTATGTACTTGTAGATGAATTTTTGAGGTACACTTGGTTTTTATTTTCATCTCAAAAAATTGAAGTTATTTACTATTTTATCAAATATTCTAGATCAGTAGAAAATATAAGTGGACTTAAAATTAAGACATTAATATGTGACCATGGTCATGAGTTTTAAAATCAATATTTCAAATATTTTTTCTCACAAAATGGCTATAGTCACAACTTCTCTGCACCTAGGACACCTAAATAGAATGTAATTCTATAAAGAAGAAACAGAACCCTTCAAGATATTGTTATGGCTATGCTCAATGAATATGACTTACCTATATATTTTTGGGTAGAGGCTTTGAATATAGCTTGTTATTTAATAAATAAAGTCTTAATTAGACCTATATTGAAGAAAACTACTGATGAACTATTGAATAATAGGAAGCCTAAATTTAACTAATTTAGCATTTTTGGCTAGAAATTCATTATTCTTAATACTAAGGATAATCTTGAAAACAATTCATCCAAAATTGATGAAGGAATTTTCCTAGGTTATTCAATTTTTAGAAAATTATATAGATTCTTTAATAAGAGAACTAAATGTGTGTAAGAATATATACATGTCATATTTGATGAAAAATATCCACATGAGATAAAAATAAATATAGAAAATATTGAGGATTATCTATCAAATCTAGACTTAAATTCTAAACCTTCTTATTCTGCTATCAAATAATAAAAAAATCATCAAATTTTGGAAAATTTCCAGACTCTAAACCTATAGAACCTGAATCTATAGAAGAACCATAGGAAACCAGTTAATCTTTTTCTAGAGGCATTAAGAGTCTTAAAAATCACCCTTTAGATACTCTAGTTAAAGACTTAGACAAAGGTATACCCACTAGAGCTTCTATAAGAAATCAGATTGAACATCAATCCTTTATTGTCACAGCTTGAACCTAAGAATATCAATGAGGCAATCAGTGATGAATTCTGGGTAATGGCTATGCAAGAAGAGATAAACCAAATTAAAAGAAATAAATTATGGAAACTTGTTGATAGACCCAGGTATACCATAACTATTGTAGCTAAATGGGTGTTTAGAAATAAGGTTCATGAATTTGGAACTATAATAAAAAATAAGGCTAGGTTAGTTTCACAAGGTTATAGTCAAGAATAAGGAATAGACTGCAAAAAGAACTTTTCACATGTATCCCAACTTAAATCTATTAGAATCCCGCTAGGTTTTACAGCTCATCTAAATTTAAAACATTATCAAATAGATGTCAAAAGTGTACTCTTAAATGGTTAGATATTTGAGGATGTTTTTGTTTAACAACCCCACTATATTCAAAATCCCCATTTTGAAAAACATGTTTATAAATTAAAAAAAATATTTATAATTTTTAAAACAAGCTACTAGAGCATGGTATGATAGGTTCATCTCTTTTCTGATTTCAAAAGGTTTTATAAAAGGTATAACTGACCCTACCATTTTTTTCAAAATAATTTTAAAATATATTCTAGTTGTTCAAAAAATATATAGATGATATTATTTTTGGATCAACTAAAAATTTCCTATCTTCTGAATTTGAAAAAATGATGTAAAGTGAATTTGAAGTGAGTTTAATAGGTGAATATAAAATATTTCTTAGATTTCAAATTTTTCAAAATGAGTAAGGAATTATTTTAAATCAAAGTAAATATACTAAAGATTTTCTAAAATGTTTTGGTCTAGATAACACTAAAAGTAGTGATACTCCCATGAGTACCACATCTATACTGGATCTTAATGAGTCTGGGAAACCAGTGGATCAAACAAATTACAGAGGTATGATTGGAAGTATTCTGTATTTAACTATTTTCCTACCTGATATTATGTTTATCGTGTGTATGTGTGCTCATTTTCAAGAAAACCCAAAATAGTTTCACTTACTTATTGTTAAAATAATTTTTAAATACCACAAAAATACTTCCAATTTATGACTATTCTATTCCATAGACAATCATTTGATTTAGTTAGTTATTTTAAAGAAATTTTTTTTGGATACAAGATAGATTGAAAAATCACCTATTGAACATGTAATTTTTTGGGTAAGTCACTAGTATCAAGGTTTAGTAAGAAACAAAATTCTATTGGATCATCTACTATTGTAGTTGAATACATATCTACTAGTAGTTTTGGTGCTCAAATGTTTTTATGAAACATACATTACTAGATTATGGATATCAATTCCAACGTATCCCTAAAAATTATGACAACATAAGTGTTATTAATATTTATAAGAATATGGAATATCATTATAGAACAAAACATATTGATGTAAGAAATCACTTTTTAAGAGATAATTATAAAAAATGTGATATAACTCTTGAATATATTGGCACAGAACATGAGTTTATTGATTTTTTTATTAAGCCTTTGAATTCTGAGAGAATGAATTACATAAAAAATGAGTTAGGAATGATTAATTTTAGTTAAGAAAAACTCCATTAATTCCTCACCATTGATGCCTCACCGTTAATGTCACACCATTGATGTATCACCCTTGATGTATTACGGTTGATTAGACACTATTTATGTCTCACCGTTGATGTCTCACTGTTTATGTCTCACCGTTGGTATATCACCATCCATTTTCTTCAGGGTTTTTTTTACTTTGAAAATTTTATCTAAATAATCTGCTGATTATTTTTATTTATTAATTTGATTTATTTCATATATTTGATTTTAAAATCCCTAAATTATAAAATCGGAACCCCCCTTAATTTCAATCGGCCCCCTCAAACTTTATCCTCTATTTTTAAACCTTCTTCCCTAACATTGTGCCTTACCTCCATTACCTTTGAATGTTCTGAGATGTTCATAATAGTTATAATGAATGGTTCAATTTAATCAACTCTAGATAAAAGAAAACCATCAAATAAGAATAAAAGTGCTTCAAGATGAATGACTAAGGTACCATTGAACCCCAAACTCGAAGACTGAGGTGTTTTACCAGAAAATGATATCTCTTCAGAATAAATTCTCTCAAGTAGGTATATTTTTCTAAGAGTATTGTAAGAGAAATCTTGAATGGAATGGTTTTTTGAATAATAAGTGAATATTGTATCTAAAGTTAGTGTCTTGGTTCTATCAAAATTTTGAATTTGGTTTGAAAAATGGAAATGATTTCTTAATAAGAAGAATAATAAATGGATACAAATGTTTCTTCTCTTCAATTCAATGGGAAGCATGTTTAAGAGTACCTCATGAGGGTATATTTGAAGATCATCAGGTAAGTGATCCTCCTACCAGTAACTTTTTCTATTTTTAATAGGCTTTAATAGATCTAATTGTAAATGGAATTCCAAGAAGACCTATTACATCTGAGTTAGATGGTGAAAGTATACTGTTATTTAAATTTATCCCACATCATATATGCTTGATAAAATGAGACTTTTCCACTATGAAGCATCAGGATGTGTATTGTTTATATCTTATGAAGAAGGGATATAAAAAATCATGTTAAAATACCTCATTCCTCATATGTGTAATATGATTAAAACCAATTATAGATCCACTTCACTATTTTATTCAACGTTCATTTCAGCTATGTTAAAATCCAAAAGATTAGTTGGAGAAAATGAAGATTCTATTATATACTATGATGGTTTTTTCATTACCAAAGTTATATACAAGAGGATGAAAATAAGTTTGAATCAATAGAAGAAACAATGGGTAGAGGAAAATGAAATTATTTATGAACATTTCAATCTTGTTGACCATTCCAAAATCCCAAAAGATATTGTTGATCCCAGTTTGGAACAAAATTATGTAATGGAATACTGTGATGAATAAGTATAGTCTATTATCTCTAGATATTAATAAGTGAATATATATAACAAAGAAGTGATCCTAATATTCTTAAAGAGCATGAAGAACCTTCACTTGAATATCCTAGGCCTTCATAGGATATCCCCTCTAGGGAAACTCTTATCAAGGATGATGATGATAATGAGACAGAGGAAGGAAGCATTGAATGTTAAAGTGGATATAAAACTCTAGAGACTCTTATAGAGAAATCTGATAAGTAAAGTGAAAGTGATGAAATTAGAGAATAATTTGTTTATGATAATGATGAGTAGGATATTGAAAATGAACAAGGAAAGGAAAATGATAAAGATGGAGAAGAATAATATTCTGATAAAAATTAATAGATTACGAAGATAAGGAAAGTTATGATGATAGCTCATATCCTAGAATAGCTGATGCAATGGATTTTATTCTACTTACTAGAGATATAGATGAATTAGTTGAATAGTCAAATAATGATGTTTTGAAAGTGTGGAACCTCTAAATATGAGTGACACAGTGGATGGAAATGATGGTGTAGATATTAAACTAATAGAATCAGTTGATAATAAAAAGGGAGCATCTTTTGAGGGGGATAAAACCCCCAGTTTGGTAAGAGTTGATATACCCAACCCTTTTGATCCTGCTTCTATGGATAAATGGTACAAATAACCTATCCTTATTGGTTTTAGTTTGGGTTATCTATCTTCAAATGACCCTCAGGGATCCTTAATTAATGAAATGGACTTATCCAATGAGTTTGAACTCAAGCCAATATCTGTTAAAGAATCTAACCCTATCACTAATTAGATTCCTTCAAACTATGTATGTCAGGATGAATTAAAATATTTTAGAGATAAACTGTTATTAGGATTTAGAGACCTCTCTAGATCATAGCCTGAACCTGAAACAAATCTTAGTGAAATAGATTCTTTACTACTTCTGGAAAAAGTCCTTGGACATATTCAACCCCAAATAATTCATGAAATTTAAGAAGAAAGAAATTAAATTGAGAAGATAATTGATGAACTAGAAACTCTAATTCCTTTGTTTAAAGGAATGACATATAATTATAGAGAATCTCTAGAAGGTATTGTGAAAATTCTTCGCGATACTTTTTATGAGTCTTCTCTTGATGTTATACTTCCACCTCCATTGTTTGATACTGAATAGTTGAGATCAATTTTCTAAGTGGATTTATAATCTACATCAACCTCTAATGCACCTCCTACTTCAGAAAGCTTTGAATGTTGATTTTCTCAGATCGGTTGTCATAGAAGAATTGCATACTAGGTTTGGTGGTTCATATCAAGAGATATTGATAAAAATTTGAAACAATAGTGGTCATGTAAATTCCATGGTCAACCATTATTCCAAAGAGGCCATTGAAGATCAAGAAGAGGTCACCAAAACAAAGATTTCTACTTGAAAAGAATTAACACAATGCATCAATTAACCAGTAATTTTAAATATATGGATTCAAATATGAGGATTCCACCAGTCACACATGCCTTCAGAGAGAAAGTTAAGAAACTTAAGAAACTTACTCATGCACATAAATACTTTATGGAATACAAGTATGACTACAATAAAGCTATGGAAAAGGGAGGATATATTATTATGGACTTTATCAATCTTATGAAGCCTTATCTGTATGTTTATACCATTGTAGTTGTAGCTCTAGATGCCTTTCCCATTACTTCAACTTCTTCTGAACTCACTATTGGACATGTGTACCCTTCTCCACATCCACAATATCTTTTTGTAATTTTGACCAATCCTTTTGAATCTTTACCTAAAATAATTCAATTTTTTCCCATGAGTCCTACTGAGACACTCAGACATTTAAGAGTAGTTATCTATACAGAATTACCTTCCTCCACTGCATAAGCTCCTCTTATAGTGTTGACAGCTATCCCCAAACCATCATCATCTTCTCCCAGATCATCTGATAATGAGAAATAATCTTTGTATCCTACCATTGAGAATCCATAAAGTTAGACTTTTTTGTTTTTTATGGGGATGTACCTGAAAACAATTATCATTGTATATATTCTTTTTTTCTAATTTCTTATGTTTTTTCTCTATTTTTTTACCTTTTTGATAATCCTAAAAGGGGGAGAAGATAGTTAGGGAATATAAATATACATTTTCATTTCTTAAATGATATCTTTAATGTTTTTTAACTATACACTTATACATTTTGAATTTTTATTTATTATTTTATGTTCAACTATATTGTATGTTAATTATTTAAATATAATTCAATGATTTGTGATCATCAAAAGGGGGATAATATTGAAATATCATAGATTTAATAATAAAGAACCATGGTTAATTTTTTTTCTAAGGATTTTACTATGTTATTTTATATTTCTCAATTATAAGACATATTTGTAGAATACTCTATGTATTTCTCACTGTTATCATTATTCATCGCTTAAAAGAGTTACCATTACAAGACAGATTAGTAGAATGGTCTAAGTATGACACGATGCTCCTGACTCACCACTACAGACTCACTACTCCTAAATCATTTTTCCTGACTCACCACCCTTGACTCACTACTAATTCTTAGTCACTAATCCAAATAGCCATCATTCAAGAGACGTCGCCAGCCTTCCGTTTCCAAGAATAAGTCACTGCCAGCCATGAGTCAATGTTAAATCAACATACCACCAGATATTCATCACTAGAAAGACTCACCTATACCTTTCCATTTTCATTTTAAATTCAATATTTCTAATGGTAATATTTGTGGAATTTAATGTTACTGATTAAATTAATGTCCTTTTGTAGATAAAATTAAAATTTATTTTAAACTACAATATGAGGTACAAGGTACCAGAACATGATCGGGAACAAGCTTTATGTCAGGTAAATAATAGAAATATAAAAACAAGAGTGATTCCTGAAGAAAAAAATAACAAACATGACTCAATCAAGTGTTCTGAACAAAAAATGGTCTGTTTGCATGTGTGCAAGCATCTACTTTAAGCATTTAAAGAACACACGAAGAAGAATATTATTGTACACTAAATATCTAATACAACAAAAGATAGAAGATTATATGATACTCTATTTTAAAACAACTTTTTTAAAAATGACATGATATTTATTTCAATATACCTTCAATGAGTCACAAAGTTGTAATACTTGTCACACAGAGCAACATTATCCCTTTTACTCTTTTATATGATCTATTTGTAAACATTATTTACATTATGAGTAGTATTTGATTATATTTATCTTGTAAACATACACTGACTCCTATGAATAACTATAAGATACACAAATATCTTCATAACTAATCTTTTTACACCTCATATTCCCATAGATAACAGTGGAAGAGGTCCTTTCATGGCCTGCCAGTTTCTACACTTCCACAAAAAACTATTTAAGAGGTCTATGTGACCTTTAAAAAATTGTACGTTTTTTTTATACCTCAATATATATTTTGGATAAAATTTATATTTGTTTAAACTTCATGGTGTTATTTGATCACCAAATGAAGAGGAATAAGTCTCAACATGGGACTGAACCTCTCGTTATTGTTTCTATTATTCCTTTTAAAGTTTTGTTTCACTACTTTTTCTATTTGCATCTAAAAAATTTCATTCACTTTGATAGCTAATATTATAAAGTTTTTATGTTAGAATCTTATTTAGTAAATTGATTTAAAATTTTAAAATATTATTTCATATTATTTAAAATAATAACTAATCACTATTTGGGAAATATTTTAAAAGACCAAAACATTTATAAATCTACTATATTGGTTAATTGGGCTATATTTTATTCTAATTTAGGGGATTTTTTTAATCCATTTTAAATAGAAATTTTAATTAGGAACTTAATTCACTACCCCCCCCCCCTCTTGAGTATCCTAATCTAACCAATATCCTCACTATAATAACCCTCATTATCAAGGGAATACATTATTATTATTATAATGGAGTTCATATCGATCTTAGAGGAAAAACTGGGAGATTACTTTTATCAAAAGAATACATGATTTAAGGGTTGTATGATGGCATACATTCCCTGATCATGTGAATATTATGATTCTTTGTCGAATCCTTAAAATTCGGGTTCCAAATTAGGATACTTAGGTCAATGGATACACTTTCATTGAAATTAGGATGCACTCGGTTCCTTAATTTGAGAGAAGAGGTAGGTAGATAGATCAGGTGTTCCTAGGTGAGGTGGTTCACCCATGGGTAAGGCATTAATGACTCTTTTCCCTAGTTATGATATTATCTGGAAGCTTTTCCCTAGTTAAGTATAAGTGAATGGCCTCACCCTAGAGAAGGATAGATGAGGTGGATCACCATAGTATAGGGTTGGTCAAAGTGTTTCTCCCTTTTGATGGTTGGATGAAGTGTTTTCCCATAGCTGGGGTAGGGTGGAGTGTTTCTCCCTAGTAGGGGTGGGGTGAATCATTTTTCCATGGTAAGGGTTCGGTGAAGAGATTCTCCTTGGTTGAGGTTGAGTGAAGTGGTTTTCCATGGTTGAGGTTGGGAGAATAGTTTATCCCTTGTTTAAGATGGGTGAAGAGGTTCACCCAACATGAGTGTGGGTAAATATATCACCCTAACTATGATAGGGTAAAAGGATTCACCTTGGTAGAGGGAGGGTAATGGGTTTCTCCCTAATATGATGTTACCCTAAGTTACATGATCACATTTATCCATAGTTTAGTGCTTCCTGAAGGGGTTGGTTGAATGGTGATCTGGTATCGGTGACCTTAGGGTTATTTTGACCCTATCTATGAGAAATAGGGAATATGTGGTCTTTCAAGAAGTTTTTATCTTTATATGACTCAATTACCCCTCCCTTTAGTTAATTAACTTAGGTTTTAAGCATAAAAATTCTACCTAAAGGGGAAAGAAGGACCTCGGAGAAGTAAGATTTGGGTGTCTTCTCATCCTCCAAAAATATTGTCCAAGTGGGATCCCATGGGGGTTATATATAGACAAAAAATAATACCAAGGTGAAAAAGAGCTGGGTGGGGAAGGTGGTTTGTGTAGGTATACTAAGGATTGGGAGGTTAGTGTGCTAGTGATTCACAAAAAAAAATAGGGAACAGGAACAAGGGAACATGTATAGGTACCTAGGTGAAATGACATGGGTGAATCCATAGGGACCTTGGATAAATTTTGTCTTGTTTCTTGGGGACCCTTTGATTTATTAATTCTTGTAATTTTCCCCATAAAAGGGATTCTAATAAAAAAATTAAACTAAATCATTTTCATATTGTTTTAAATACTTCCCATAATATAAAAAACATCATTTTTAGGTTTAGAAACACATGTTCAGAACATTTTAATTTTATAATTATAGATGTCACTTTATTTGGTTAACATTGCTAGTTTTAACTCAAAAACTCTATGGTTTTAAACAGAATTTCCCACTTTTAAAACTGTAAAATTACATTCTAAGTAAAACAATTTCCTTAACACAATTTGAAAATTTTTAATGCACTACATGGGATTCACGCAAATCATTTTATATGAAAATCTATTTCCCAAACTTGTACTACCACCACCATGTTTATAAATCAATTTTAAAATACTTTTAAACTTTAAAAATATTTCTCCGCCATAAAAATTTATTTAATCCAAACACATACATTTATAAACTAATACACACTTCCACCACTATTTTAGGAATCCAACCAAACACATCACACAAAAAATTCCTATCATTAATATTCAAATGAGACAAAAAAGATGAAAATAACTTTTTATTCCCAATATACCAAATGACACCAAAATTCATTTAAATTCACCCTAATGAAAAATTATCTTTTAGCCGAGGATCCCTTCTCTCCATCCTTATAAAACCATGTTAAAAAATAAAATACTTATGCAAAATACCCTTCCAACACCAAAAAGAGTAACAAAATTAAAATATTATTAAAAAATACTTAAAACATTTAATTTCATAAAAAGTTGTGAACATAAAACTTTTAAGCACTAAAATTAAAACACAATTGAGATTTTTTTAAAAAAAATTGTTAAAATATTTATTCATAAATCTCAAAATAAATGGCTCTTTTATGCATTTAGAAGAATAATTGAAATGTTATAAAAAATAATCCATAAAATCATGTATATTTATCTCATAATGTGGATTGCTGAAATTGAACCAATTTGGTTTCCACCAAAAAAACTATTTAGCTATAACTATGTTGTTATTTTTTGAATTTTAAGTTGTTCCATATCCATATAATTTTATAAAATCCTAAAATACTTCACTATGGATCAATTCTGGTGATGAATATAACCAAGAATGAAATGGGGACTTATAAAAATATATTAACCAAATAACTAGTAAATCGTTATAACCAATTTTAAAATTCCATGTACAATTTCATATCCATACACTAATACTGAAAATGTCTTTCCCATATGTATCAAAATACACTAACAACCAGTATCTCATATCAAATCCATTCATCATCTTAATTTAAAAAATGGGAATACCCATTCCTTTAAATAGTTTTATATTTTTTTTGAATAAAAACAAATCAATAATAACAACGATTCAAACTTATGTTATAAAACCACTATCATGCTTCTACATGATGTATGAGGTTCAATTCTTATCCAAGCCCATTGTATTTAAGATTCTATACCAGGGAAAATAAAAAACACACCAGTTCATCCTAAGGCATATGAAACCTAGAATTCCTAGAATACCCTAGCTACTTAAGAATCATTAAGATGATGTTGGTAAAATATTTTTAGTGGATACCTTGCGAGACCCAATACATCCTATCTGTATGCCTAAGAGACGCCAACCATGCCAAGATAATTATATTCATAACATCTCTACGTAGTCCAGCCACTCAAACTTAACCCTAAACTAAATTATAATGTTACTCAAACCTTAATCCCTCCCCTCAACTAACAAATTATTAGTAATAAAAGTACAATATACATTATATACCACAGATAATGATATGAAATAAAATACACAATAAAAAGTCATCTCTATAGAACAATAAATGGTCGAATCCAATGAATTTAAAGCATACAAATAATAACATGTATAAATATGACATGACAATACACTAATAATATAGTAAAGATCATGATAGAATATAACTATATACAAATGAACAAACCACCCCCAATGAATTGACCCATATTAGTCTATACCATCCTTCCCCAACTATTATACCATATCTAATGAAGAATAAGATGTTATAACCTATCACCCAACTGATGTCATCTACATATAAACTGAGAGGAACATATAGGGGGGGAGTATGATAACTCAATATTATATCCCCAAGACTCTCCAAAAACCCCATCCATATGAAAAAAAAGTATCTCATATGAATTTTATAAGAACATGCCTAACCCATGACAATTAATATAATTTTTTTGAAAATTATATATATACCACTCACAATTAATATAATGATTATATCATAAAACCCAAGGAAATATTACATAACATTGTCAATTCAATGCCAATAAACTTTCCCAAACATTTCCACCTAAACCTCAATATAACTCTAACCTCATGCCACCTTCATTATTATCTTACTAATAATACACACACTTTAGTAGAATTCCAAAACTACTACCGAGACACCCACAATCAAATAGATTTTCCAAAACAAACCTTCTTGAACTAAGTGAGGGTATCATAATAAAGTGGAGTTTTTACAACCAAACTCATTTAAACCAATTATACCCCCATACTCAAGTGGGGTTTTGAAAACAAACAACACCTAACCCAGTGTGTCCCTTACACTCGAGTGTAGTTTCCAAAATGAATCTATACCCATAACTCATTCAAAGTAATCCCTACAAATAATTTCAATGGAAACATATATAATAATATAATATATGCTATTCACTAAGAAATAATCCAAAAATACATAACCATAAATTTCCTAAATTTTATACTTTAAGAAAAATACTCAAACACATAAAAATTTTATTTTATCATCTTTGAAAGCTACACACACTAAAACAAAGAATCATAATTTATCACACATCATTATAAATACTTTTAAAAATAAATTTATAAAATTATTTAAAATCCAAAATGTGAAACATTATAATTAATAACATAATAAAATAAATTTGAAACCACATAACATGTATCACTTCTATAATTTCATTCCCAGGCATCCAAAAAATCAGAAAACCCTTATGATATCATCCGAGGTAATAGACCTAATTTCTATCAAATTTATTAAAAATACCTAAACATATATCAAACTAAACAATCATTCACCCTCTAATATAATGACATCATTTTATGATATAACAAAAAGAATAACCCATATCAAAGCCTCATTTCAAATCATTGAAAAAATCACATCAATCAATAGGGTTTTATCAAGCCTCAATAAAACCCTAACATCAAAATACTAGATTTGACATGAAAATAGAGATACGAAGACCATATGATAAAAAAACATTAATATAAAACTTATAAATCCAAAAAATTAAAGGGAGAGAAGATTTAAAGGATACATACCCACCAAACTCAATCGATGAAGCCACTACCATGAGTTAAATCCAAAATAGAGAATCATGAAGGGGTTTTTGATTAGAAATCAAATATTTATGATATTGTTAAAGGATTAATGACTCAAATTAAAGTTTTAGGGACTATGAATATACCATTCTCACCCCATTTCCAAAATTACTAGGATATAATTTAATAATCAATGATCATCTAGATCTATTAATTTAACTACATATCCTTACTAGATTCCCAATTCCACCTCTAAACATCACTAAAATACCCATATCACCTACAAACACATACCAATTATTCCTAAGAAGATAGAAACAACTATTGCCACTATTTAACCCAAGAAAATAGAAATATATTCCTTTACTCAAAAAATTAGGTCTTAAGTTTTTTATAAAATGAGTTTTTAATTATTAGTTTAATCCATTTAACTATAAAATAATCTTTATTTATTTTCCCCATTTTTATTTTTATATTATTTTTAGTGTTTTTTTATTTTTTAAGAGAGTGAAGTTTTTTATTTTTATTTTAAATTTCTTCAAAATAAAATAAAAAATTTATAACTTTTTCATTTAAAAATAATAATAATAATTTTAAGGAAATATGGTTTTAAATTTTTATTTATTGATATTTTTTGTTTTAAATTATTTTATTTCCATTATTTACTTTTTAATGTTATTATTATTATCATTATTATTTTAATAGGAAATAATTTTTTCGAACATGTCATCAAATGGATGCAGAACTTGATGATTTAGTGATAGCCTCTCACCCCTGATCTAGGGAAGACATCGATGCAAAGTGAGCAGTGGTACTATATAAATGACCTTAATAAATAAAGTCTAAAGTTTTAATTTGTAAGAGAATCATTCTGATACAATATTTTGAATGAATTTTTTACCAGTGGTTGTTTTCAAAGAATATGATCATAGAGTTTTATCATGTGACTTTCATCTTATGTTGGTATGTGTGTCAAATAGTGCTTAACCTTTTATTCATATTATCTTGGGTACCCAATAGAAGATTTTATTTTTTGGATTTTCTAGTATTCCTCTAATCTGATGACCAAGTACTCCAAAATTTTGAAGACAATGAGGCTTTTTACCAAAGCTAGTGAAGATAAATTTGTATGGTTAGCGATGATTCTATATATATTTTACAATAGTCTCCATATACCTCAAAAGATTTTTTTTCTTGAGTTATATTAATATGGATGGTATTTAAAGCCCTTCTTATTCATCTATTTCATTGAGAAAATTGAAGAATATTATAACTAACATTAGTTAATTGATTAATTAAAAATCTTAAACCTAAATTGTATCGCATTCATCTATTACACAGGTTTTCATATAGGTTGATCTTGTAATAAAGATTATTTAGTGTGTTTGGATTAAAAATGGTAAGGAAGGTTTATTTAAATTATTTATTTATAATGATATTTTATTTTTATAAATTAAATTTCATAGATAAGGTCACTCAACTACTAAATGTTATTAGCCTAGTCCTTCCAAATATGTCAATCCCACTCAAAGTAATCATTCAGTAATAACTGAAGCTATAGGGGATAAGAGACCAGTTTTACTATGGACTATCTGTATTTTTAATTTCAAAAAATATTATACTATACATTTTTCAAAAAATATCTTAACAAATTTGAAATTTAATCTAGTTATTATCAATCTATATGACCCTTCAGCGGGTCCTTTTATTCTAATGATTATAGTGAATCTTTTCTGGGTAAATTACCTGAGCACATAGAATCCCCTACCAAGAATGTTAAAAAAATATGTTTGATCTCTAAATCCTTATATTATAGTAGGAAATATAAATTATTTTTATTTTATTAATTTGTACATGAATCCTATTACATGTGTCTTTATATATCCTCTAAATAAAAAAATATTAAAAGTGAATGACTATAGGCTAGAGCAAGAACATTATTCATGGATTCTATACTATAATCAGTAGGATTCATCTAAGGATGTTAAGTCTTATAGTGACCAAAAATATCCTACTCAAATATATGTGATGGATACTAACTATGAGATTATATTGGCTACTAAAAGAGAAACCTGAAAAGAATATATAAATATGCTAATTACATCTTGAATATGGGTGATAAAATTTACAACTCGTGCCAATGTATTAATATGTAGTATAATTTATAAATATGAAGTCCCTCAAATTACAAAGGATGGTCCTATAAATGAATTTTATAAACATCTCACAAAAATATTATCTATTTAATATTTAAAACAATAAAAAGGGTAACAAGATTATTTTTAATAATGATGGTTTCACCCTCACCTCATTAAATAAATTTCGACAATGAAATAATTACTCAAAAAATAAAAGAACTATGGTCACCATATTATTTAAGAAATATAAACTACAATTAATTATAAATGGTAAAGATTTAGTCTTTAAAGGATATTTTGTTTTTACACTATTTAGTGAAGAGGATGTTGGTAAGACTAATTCTACTAGAATCATTAAAATCCTTAAAAATAAAGTGTATTTCACTCTGATTAACAACCAATATTCATTATTAAAAAATGGTCTACATTAAGGGAGAATATTTTTTAGGAATATATACAGTTTCATGCCTTTATTTTATCCAATCCTGAATCTATCCTTTTTAAGGAATACAAATCTAACATTTACTTGTTGTTGTAGAGTATTTATAGGGACAATGTTAACTTTAAAGTTTGTGTTTATTGGTCTCAACTTATTTATGTGATGTTTTCTTTAAATTTGGATAGAACACTCGGTTTTATAGACTACTCATTCTGTTGTGGTGTTTGTGGCATTCCTCTACCTTTAGAGAGGGTTAATGAAAAAAATATGTTATAGGGAAAAATAGAGAGCTTATAATTTATTTAATTTATATTAAAGTATAATAAATATTTCAAAATATTTTATTCTTTTTTTATCAAAATAAAATTTTTACTACTTTTTTAAATTTATTTTAAAGTAAAATAAATTATTTATATTTTTTGTTTTTTTTTTGTTTTTTTATAACATAATAAACTTTTTTAATTTTTATAATTTATTTAATTACTAAATATTTTTTATTTTATTTTTCTTTATTTATTTATTTTTTAATAAAATTTATTTTAAATTTGTTGTATTTATTTAAAATTTAAAAAAAAATTGTATTTTTCTTTGAATTTATAATATTATTTTTTATTATTTTATAAAAAAAAATATTAATATTTTATATATTCTTTGTATTATTTTTATTATTTTTATTTTTTCATATTTATTTTTTCCTAATTTTTTACAATTTTCTTTTTTTATTTTACTTTTTTATAGAAGGAAGAAATTATTTTTTTTAATTTATTTAAAAGTAAAAAAATATATTTATATTTTATTTATGTTTTATCGTTTTTCTTTTATTTTTTTCCTTTTATAAATATAATATAGTTTTTATTGTTTTTTAATTTATTTTAAAGTAAAATAATAGTTGGGGTGGTAGCCAAGTGGTTAACACACCTCGTAATCCTACATGAAGCCTTGGATCAAATCTTATTGGGGGTGAATTTTTGAGGTATTGTAGTAGTTATTGTAGTAGTTATTATAGCAGTTATTATAGTGGGTATTATAGCAAGCACTGTAGCTACGGAAATATTAATCTGATTTGGGCCTACGGACCATAGGTTTAGGCCTTCTAACCACAAGGCCTTTATGCCATATGGCTTTCGGGCTGCCATTGGCCTTTAATCCACATGTCTATTAGGATACCCTAGTTCTTCGGGCCACAATGATTCTGGTACACATAAGACCATCAGGTCAATGAATTTTCTGCCATATGGACATTGGGCCATAAAACAGTCAAGTCAAATCACATGGGAGTAGGCCCTAGAAAAGGAATCAATGCAAGTAAAATCAATCAATCATAGTTAACCTTATTAGAATAATGTGAGGGTAAGACATCAACCATCGATACTAAGAAATGTGAATCTCTGGATAGGGAAATGTTATTCGATCAACCATGCAGGGTGGAGATCTAGGCACCATCAACGAAGTAAATGCTGGGGAGGGGTAGTTCCAGTGTAGTCGGGTATTTAAGTCTTCTAATCATGTACTGGGTCTTGTTTCTCTAGGATTACAGGTTATGTAAGGGTTACTTCTCAACTCAGTTAAAAGGGGGAAAGTCCAAAAATAAATAAAAACCTATATGGTATTCTGGTCGGGTTGACAACCTATTAAGTAAAAAAAATTTATATATATTATTTTGTTTTATATTTCCTTTATATTTTTATTATATTTTATATGTAATTTATTTTTTATATTATATTCATTGAGTTTTATTTTTTTCACTCTTTATTTTTTTAGTGTAATGGATATTTTCTTTATTTTTTAAATATATTTGATTATAAAATAACATATTTTATTTTTTACCATTTTTATTTTTCACTATATATTTATCTTTTTTATTGTATTATTATTTCTATTTAATTTTTTTTAATAAAATCAATTTTTTATTAATTTTATTTAATTTATTTAAAATAAAATAATTTTTCATATTGTTTCCCTCTTTTTACTTTTTCATCAAGTATTTTTATAATCCATTTAATTTATTTAAAAGTGAAAGAAATTTTTTATATTTTTCTAATTATATTTAACTTTATTATTTTTTGTTTTTTATTTTTAAAATAAAATGATGTTTTTAATAAAACATAGGTTTTATTATATTTAATATTTATTTAAAATTAAAATAATTTGATTAGATTTCATTTTCAAATTTTTTTATTTTTTATTTTTATTTTTTTATTGATTTTTATGTATTTTTATTTTTCCATTTAATTTTTATTTTAAAAAAAAATACAGTTTCTCTTGATTATTTTTAATTTATTATAATATAAAATAATATTTTCCTATTTTTTCCTTTTCTTTATTATTTGTAACTCTTTTAACTTATTTTTATTTTTAAAAATTTTTCTTTTAATATTCCATCATTATAATAGAAAATGCATGGGTTCTTCAAGGGGAAATAATATCGCCAGATCATTTTTCTTCTGAATTGGATATTTCTACTCAACTACCTAGGGATCACCCTCTTTCTAAAGAGGACTAAAATATCCTATCTTCATGACATGGCTCATAAAATCACTAGGTAACTTACCATCTTGAAGGGGACATCTTTCTCACAATAAGGTTGTATTTTTATGGTGAACTTGTTTATCACCTCTATGTTTTTTTAAAACTGAGCACCTGCCTGAAAACAGGGCCCTAAGATTATATTAAAAAGGAAAACCAAAAATAATACAAGTCTAAAATAAGTAAAATTACATTTTTCCCTAACAAAAATAGGAAAAGAATCCAAAGGAAGAATATCAGACCAAATAATATTGCTCTCATCTGCACCTTTGTTGGAAAGACAGTCATCCAAAGCATTTCCCTCCTTGAAAAAATGGGTAACTATATAATCAATAGGTTTGAGATAATTTAAACAAGAAATACATTGGTTAACAAGTCGCCAATGAATATGATTAGAGGCATATCTAATAGCATGAACAATAAAAGTAGAATCACACTCCAACCATATCATATTCAGACCTCTTTATTTAGAATGATCCAAATTATTGATAACACCTATAATATCTACTTCCAAAGAGGAAACAATACCACAAGAACCAAATAAACAGCCCACCACATCCCCAAAACTATTTCGAAAAATAGCCCCTTATCCTGAAGGGCCCGAATTACCTCTAGAAGCACCATAATTGTTAATCTTAGTCCAACAAATAAAAAGAGTTTTCCAAAAACAAACTTCCATAGTACCCATAGGAGGCTGAAAATTACCCTTAATATTGAAATGACTGAGAACAAAGAAATCAAGAATATAATTCCAACAATAAATTCTCCAATGGATTTTAACTGTCCGAAGAGTAGTAAACATTATAGCTAAAGCAGCCTGAGGGTTGGAAACCACCCCATCATGAAAACACTTGTTTCTTGCCAGCCAAATGATGCTGAATAATTCCACCACTACAACCTAAAAATCCAACATCATAAAAGGGGAAATTGGAATACAAAACAGACCTACAAATAAATCCCGAACGGAGACTAAGCTGGGGTGACAAAGTTAAAAAGCATCAAAAATGGCCTTCTACATGGTTGAAGCATTAACACAGCTTAGAAATAAATGATCAAAATCCTCATGATCCTGGTGAAAAATGACAAAAAAACAGAGCATAGTAAAATACCATGAACACGGAGAGAGTTATCAATATGACGTTTCCCATACAGCAGCCTCCAAAGGAGAGTAAACCGAGAAGGAGAAAGAATGTTTCTTTTTAAAATTACCAATCTATTGAAGACCCAACACAAGAGAAATAGAATGAGAATAAAAAGTCTTTGAAGAAAGAATAACAGAAGAATTCAACTCCCAAATCCAAAAATCAGCAATAGAGAAAAACTATTAATCCTTTACAACCTATTGAATATGATCTAAAACAACTTCTATATTCAAAAACTGGTCCTTTATTATAATATCAAGATCAATATTTGAAATCTCTTGATTGAAAGAGTCTATAAGAGGAGCTCCAATCTAGTTATACTTCCAGAAATGAAGAGAGGAATCTTTAGAGATAAACCAATGAGCATTAATCTCAATGATAGAAAAATTTTTCTTGAGAGAGGGCCAAACCAAGGAGTATAGATGATTAAGAAAACTCGACTTTAGCTTAACAAGAAACCTGGCTCTTAAAAAAGTAGTGGCTTCAGAATTATCATTAACAAACCTCCAAACAAAAGAATCTTAAAATTATTGATTAAAAATACTAAGATTTTTTAAATCAATACCCCCTATCTCAAAAGGTTTGCAAAAATTATTCCAAGCAATAGTAACCAATCTTCTTTCCAAAACACTACCAGTCTAAATGAAGTTCTTAATATAAATATTAATTATTTTAATATGCAAATCTGACCATTTATAAACTATAAAAGAGTAAACCAACTTAGAAGTAATAACATCTTTGATAAGAAAAACACAACCTACCATGGAAAGGGATTTACCCTTCCAGGAAGATAATTTATTTTTGATCCAACCAAGAATTCTAGAAAAATAACAAGCCTTAGGATGACCCCAAAACATAGGAACCCCAAGATAGGTAAAAGGAAAGGTTCCTTATCTAATCCCAAAATATTTAATGATATCATTTTTCCGAAAAAATGAGATATTCTTACTAAAATAAACAAAAGATTTGTTCTAACTGAACTACTGTCCAGAGACCTGCTCATAATGTAAGAGAACCTTCTTGATATTTTTAATATTTTTCTTTTTCTCTCTAGTGAATAAAATAAGACCATTCACATAAAGAAGATGAGTTGGAGCAGAAATACCTCTACCAGCACCAATGGACTTCAATGTTCTATTACTATCCATCTTAGAAAATAATTTTCTAAGATAATACTTAGAAATGGAGAAGATAATAGATGAGATGGTATCACCCTATCTAACCCCCCAGGAATAAGAGAAATATCCTTCTAGATAACCATTGACAAGCACATAAACACGAGAAGATTCAAAACTAATCTTCACCCAACCAATAAAATTATTATCAAATCCAAATATATCAAGGATTTTAAAAATAATGTTCCAATCCATCGTGTCAAAAACCTTTTTAATATCAATATTTAAAGCAATATTTCCTCTTCGAATAGGATTTTTGTGAAGATTGACACATTATAATGCAGAAAAAACAAAATCTTGAATTGATCTCCCTTTGAAAAACCGAACTGATTGGAGGAAACAATTTTACTAGAAATAAGAGACAATCTATTAGCAATAACTTTATAAATAACTTTTAACAAAGTATTAATCCAATCCACAGGGTCAGGGAATTTATCAGACTTGGTACTAACCTCCTCAGCCTTAATCTCTGATTCCAGAGGAATGGAAGTAAGACTTGAATTCTCCAGTGGATTAACAAGCATTGTTATAACACCATCTATAGGGACTGAAATAGTGTTAGAACCATTAAATAGACCTTTATAAAAAGAAATAATGTTCTCAAAAATATCTTTTCTAGTGTTCAAAACATGATCTCTAATCATAAGTAAAGAAAGAGTCCAAGATATTTTCTTAACTCTTTGAAGATAATTACAAAACTTAGAGTTCGTATCTCCATCCTTAAGCCAATTAGCCTTGAAAATTTCTCTTTTCATAGAATCTTTCATATTGAGAAGATTATTGAGTTTAAAAGTCATATCTGATTCCAAAACAACACTACCAGAAAAATCATCATGATAATACTACTCCTGAAAACAACGAAGGGAGGTTTCAAGATTGGAAATATCATTATCATGTTTACTAAACCTATCCTTAATATAAAATTTGAGATTCCCCTTGAAATTATTTAATTTATTAATGCAAGAGAAAACATTATTCTTACAACCCACTAAACCCCAAGTATCACTAACAAGATTAACACACTCAGGATGTAAAACCCAATACTTATTAAATATGAAGAGAAAGGGGGGGCTTATAATCATTTCCTATGAGATCAACAATGATGGGATGATGATCAGAATTGATCCAATATAAAGTCATGTAAGAGATAGAGTCCCAAAAACATAAATAAGACTTGTTCATAAAGGATCTATCATGTTTACTAGCAACTATGCCTCTAAGATGTCTTCTATACCAAGTGATCTTTACACTAACAAGATTGACTTAAATTAGTTCATTTTTATCAATCCATTCATGAAACTCTCTAGATAAAATAGAGTTATTCATTGGTCCCATTTTTTCATTAGGGCTAAGAATATAATTAAAATCCCCAAGAATGATCCATGGACTGTCAATAATTCTTTTAAGATAACTAATATCAGACTAGAGACTTCTACGATTGAGATAACTTTTATTGGCATAAATGAAGGAACAAACCTACTTTCATCCCATCACTAAAAAGAAACAAGTAATATGTTGAGGACTAGAGTCAACAAAAAGAGGATCATCAAGAGAAGAATGGAACAAAATTCATAAATTATTGACCTCAGATAAACTATTATTCATACCTAACAAAGAGAATCCCATAAGTTCAAGGATTGAAAGTCTATTAGAGAAAACAATTTTAGGCTCAGCTACCTCAAAAAGTACATGTTTATGAAGCCGAATATTAACTCCAAGAGACTAGATAGTGGCTGCATTGGCTAGACCTTGAAAATTATAAAATTAAATCCTCATTTAGATCCACTTTTGGAATTATACCCCCTCTTATTCCCATCTCCCTCTTTTTTTATGAGTTTTGGAGGCCTCCCAGTCTTCTTCTTAATAACCATTGGATATTGAACCAAACTGGTGATATCTACTGGCTTAATCTTCTTATTTTACTCTTCCTGAACATCCTTAGAATCAACCCTAACCAAAGAATGAGAAGAAAGATCCTTCATATTCAGTCTAGAATCCATGAAACTGGTACATTCCTGCACTTTATCAGCATCTAAATTCCTCTCCAATATTTAAGAACCACTAATATAATCAGCCTTGTTTCTTTCCTTACCCTGGGCAGTATTGGAATCATTCCTTCCCAGAACCTAAAGAGACAAATCCTTTAAATAAATCTCAGACCCCTTAGAACCTCAATATTCTGTACATTAATAGAATTAAGCTCATCCTTGTTTGAGGGATGAGAATCAGCTATATAAATATAATTCTTTACAAAACATAATTCCAATTGACCTATTAAATTTAGGTGAGTCTAAGATCCTTCAAATATCAAAGGAACAATAGTTGAATCAGGAACCTGGTTCAGAATAATGGACTCAAAAGAAAAAAACATAGATTTGTCTGAGAAGAAAAGTTGCTTCTACATACTAATAACAATATCAAAGATATCTTTACCAATATAATTGAAAATATAATGATCCTCCCCACTCAATTTTATGCTATAAACCAAATCAGTAATATCTTGACTGATTTCAAAGGCCAAAAACTCACCATCGATAACACCTTCAATAGGCTCCTGGATCACTGGAAGATTTGAAGGACAGATATCTGAAGGAAGTTAATCTTCCTCCTCAGCAATCTCAACCCATGATTTATTCAAAGAAACCCTTAGAGATGGTGGGAAGGCTTGTGACTCTCTCTCTAGAAGCTGAATATCAGGCTTCTTCCCAGGGAGCTCACCTTTATTTCTCTGATAATTTTTGATATCCTTTCATTCATTAATTTTAGGTGGCACCCTAACCTTCTTTTGAATCACTCTACAGGTCGCCAAGGAATTCCCTATAATCTTGTAGAATTCACAAAAGGTAGGAACTCATTCTAACTCATATTTTACTTCTATTTTACAATTGTTGGAAATCAAAATGATAGACTTTGGACGTTCAGTAGCCAAATTGAAATTAACAAGAATTCAAGCATACATACCATGATCACCCTCCATAGTTCTTTGATGTAATTTAATAGGAATTCCAATACAAGAATCTATATCATTAATAATCTTAGGATTCTAATACACTAAATTTAATCCTTACAGTCTAACCCAAATTTTGGCATTGTATTGTCTCTAATTAAAGTGGTCAAAATTAAAATCCCACTCTCAAATCCGAAACAAACCTAGTTTAAGATGAATATTTCAAGTGGAATGATCCATTTTCAAATCATCCTAATTCTAAAAAACAATATTAAAAAATCATTTCCAATTGGAATAACTTTCCATGCACTTATACCCCAACAGATCGAGATCTGATGCCTAGTATCATTAAACGACGAAGGCTTATCCCCCCTTAACAAAATCATCCACCCAAGAAGCAAGAACCTGTAGAGGTTAAATCTTTGTTTCAAGGCATCAGGATCTGCTGCCACCAAGAAACTTCAATCTTATAATTTATGAATATAATATGGAATGGGATCATCTAATTTTACCGGATCTTGAACACCTAAAAGTGCCTCTACAAAAGAGACATCAATCCTTATATGATAAATATCATTAGATATTCAGCTAATAGTGGAACCTAAAACACCCTTAAATGAAAACTCCCATTCTGGATTGAACAAATTCATGATCAAGTAGAGAGATTAGACCAAATAGAATTTGCATTTTCAAGAATAAAATCGCTATTCATCTCATCTAAGAATGAAATTTCCATCTCTGATTCAAAAAATAATAATACTACTAAAAATTCAGCTCTTCATATTACAATGAAGATTTGAGGAAAATACTTATTAAGAAATGTCCTCTTAAACTCCTTATATTCCATCAATCACCTCTATATTTATTTACCCTTTTCATAATTATAAATATCCTAGTGATACTTTCAAGAGTCTTAAGAAATGGATTAAAATTTCCATTTATAATATTTTCATCTATGAATGGAAAGTGGAAAATATTTCTTGTAAAATTTGTGTGAACCCTACTAATTATGGTTTCTTAGGCATCAAGAGTCTAGGGTTATTAAATATACACCTTATTACCAATTTTTTATAGAGGCTCCAATAGGATTTGGGTATAGTATGTTTTTTTCCCAAGGAAATATTTATTAACAAACTTTTTAAAGGAAACCTCACATAATTTGTATCCTCAATCTGGCCTATAGTAAAAATCTATTCTTAGGATATCTCCCACCATATCAAATGGGTTCTTAGACAACATTCTGCACTAAATTGTTTTGGATACCAACTATCATTATTATCCTATTTCTAACACCTATAGTGTTCAGACTACTCTGGATAGCATCTTGATTGGGAAGTTTATCAATAAAATCTCTCTATATGATCTATTAATTATTTCTAACATATTAAATCATATCCTCTATTTTTAATTTAGTTCACTGATCATTAATTTTGGATGCCTTTGAGAATGGGTGTTCTTAATGACAAACTATATTATGCCATTATTTATGATATTTCTAATAAAATAAAAAAATGGTTAAAAGCTATAAAATTGGATTTTATTGACCTATATCTTTATTTTCACCTCTATAAAATCTAGAATAACAAGTTACCCACATATGATAGGATTTCTATGTCGGGTATAAATTTCCCTTCTATTATTGTGCATTGTATGAAGGGGAAGGACACTTCTAAGAATCTCATAATGAATTATGACTTTGAAATACATATTTAGAGCTTCATATCTAATAAATTTTGTTGTTTTTTATATACTTATCTTGGTTTATTCATTTTGATGGTGTCCTTATCTAATCCCCACCATCGACCTCAGATGAAAAACTATTGGACACCAATGAGAATTTTTGTTTCTATGTTTTATGTGTTGGATTATTTTTCAACCCTATCACTATCAACCCTAGTGATTTTGTTTATTGTATATGTCATTTCCATTGATATAGTTTGGCAAGTCACATAAATTTTTCTATTCCCCATGACAACAATTTCATGAGATAGTGGAATTTATTATAGAGGGATAGTGGAAGAGTGCATGAAGAAATGTGTGAGACAAAAATGTCGATTATGATAATACTAAGAGGTGTGTTGAATCTATCAAATAAATAGGATCACCAAGATAGGGTTGCATCATGGAATGGTCAGTTGTGAAAGTTATATCATGATTTTTTACCGGATATGTTGAAAAAACTTCAAGATAGATTTATGGAAGCTTTGAAAGTATTGCATAAAATTACATGTATAAGGTAGTGTTACTTCCCAATATTTTCCAAACTTTTTGGGTAAAAAATTTTGAGGGAGGGAAAACTTTTGAAAGAGATGGTTTTATAGGACTATCTCATTAAAATATGTAAAATTCATAAAAATTTTAAAATTTTGGTGTCATAATGGTTTGGAGATTCAGGAAAGAATGTTTCGTGGATGTCTACTGAGACATGAAAGAAAATGGTAGTAAGTTATGTGATTATGAGAAGCTTTACAAATGAAAAAAGGCGATAAGTTATATTATTACAAGAAGTTTCAAAAAAGGAAAATTTCCCTAAACTTTTTTGAAGCGATGGAGCTTCATGAACAATGATGAAGAGTTTCGTGAAAATGTGGTTGGAAGATTTAAAGTGTCATAAAGGATAGGCAACATATATAAATGGACAACTACCCCTCTCATTTTAAGTATCCATACTTGTTAAAGATAAAAAGGCTCTAAATTTGTGAAAGAGTTTCATTAAGGTATTTATTGCATGAAGGATTCATATGAACATATGTTTTATAAAGAAAGGAATTTTTTTCAATCCAAACAAGGGGTTTTGTATGTTTTTAAAAGCTTCGTAAAAGGTTTCCAGTTTTGTGAAAGATTGTGAGTTTTGTGAAAGTATGAAGTTCCATGAATAGGAGGAAGTTTTTTAGAAAGTGGTGGAAATTTTCCATGAAAATGTTAAGTTTCATGAAATATATATTTATTAGAACTTAATGAATAAATTTCCAAATGAAGTTCGTATTCCATAATAACTAGTTCAATATGTGAGGAGAGGATTTTTCATTGGTGATATTCAAAACTAGTTTATAAAAGGGAAGAGTGAAGGTCAATGGGAACTAATTAGATTATATACTATCATATTTTGGATATTAGTATTGGCTTGTGATTTAAAAATAATTCCCTCATAAGTTATTAGAAAAGGGAGATGACAAAGGGAGTGACCCATAGGTGGCAGTGAGCCAGATCTTAAATCTTATAATGGTATTAATCCTGTCATGGAGTGACCATAGCCAAATCATTTTATCCACAAGACTAGTGAATATTAGTGGATTTTGTAACATTAAAATAACATTGAGGTATGCTCCTTAGAATTAGATCAGTATGGGTGAACCAAGTAAATTTTTTTTGTCATGTGTCCCTTTTCAACTTACATAATATAGGATGAAAATTAGTGCATGTAGATTGAGTGATCATAAATCTTATCTAAATAAGGCCAAGATAAGCACACCAGTTAATTAGATCATCACTTGACAAGTTAATACAAGTGTGACCCTACTAATAATTGTGTTCAAGATTGTTTAGGATAGTGAAATATTCATAACTATGTGGGGAAAGGTTAATGAGTTCCTTACCTTGATTCACTCCCCACCCCCCTTCTCAGAGTATCTCTCACTAAATTCCCTTGGGGGTCCAACAAAAACTAATTTCGGGTTATTCTTGCAACCAACTTATTCTATATATAAAAATATAGTAATGACATTCATTTTTATAGTCATCATCTTCATCAAAATTGGATTGCTACTTATATATAGAGGGGAATTGAGATAGCTTATAAAGTCTATAGGGGTGTCATGAATAATTAATTTAATGATCTTATTGTCTCCATATTACATAGTGTGTGTTACCTTCCCAGGAAACCAAATCAATATAAGTATGTTATATGGTGTCCCCCAGCACCACCTTACATGAAAGTGAACATGGATAGTAGTACAACGGGATATGATGGACTTGGTGGATATGGAGGCATATTCATGAATGCTAGAGGCTTTAACAAAGGTGTATTCTACTGATTTCATGGTCTTCACATTTCATATAAAGACAAGATATAGCTAGTTATTCATACAGACAAGTATGCATGGGATATCAAATAGTATAATCTTTTGATTTAAAGTTACTCTCTCTTACTAATCAATATAAACAAACATATATCTCATAGTGTTCCATGGAAACTTTACTCTTCTTGGAAGACCTGACTTGACCATCTGTCACGAACCAGGCCGGATTGTCATCCGACCCGACACCCGACCCGGTCCGCGACATGGCCCGAAGGGCGTTCCCGATCCCCACGGGCTGGCAACTAGTGTCGGGCATCAAAACAAACAAATTGGGAACGGTTTGGCCCATGAAAAAGATAAGAAAACATAAACTGAACAAGCATATAAATAAAGGAAAACGAACTGAATGACGTGGCAGTAGAAAAAGGAATAAATAAAGAAACGCGACATACCTCAGGTGACCTCGTGGATCACCACGGTACAACAACCACACTCACTCCCAAAAGCGATCCAAGACTGAAACCTGCAACTGAAAAGTAAAGTAGGCGTGAGCACCGAGATGCTCAGTAGGAAAGCCAAAAACAACCACGTCCTATGCCTCCGCCTTTATTAAGAAATCCACATTGCCAGTTTGGAATTAAGATATAATAAAATAGTGTTTTCTCCTTTTAAAATTTAAGTAACGAGTTTGCATTTTCAGGTAAAGCCTTTTACTTCCACTACATTTTCAAAATAGGTTTCAAGCATGCATTTAACATTTCAAAATGAAAAGAAACCAGTTTGGATTAAAATATGGTTTTCACAAACAAGGCATCAAGTATGAAACAACTAAAAAAAAGTTACATCGTTAGCAGCATGACAGAGATGAGCACCATGGATAATCCCTATAGGTAGCCAAAACAAGTGGGAAACTAAAGACCTCGTACCTCAGTGAAACGTGGCTTAGAAGACCACGAACCTCAGAAAACGTGGCTTAGAAGGCCACGACCCTCAGAAAACGTGGCTTAGAAGGCCACGACCCTCAGAAAATTCATATGTTTAGTTAGTGTTGTCGCGTCAATCCTGCTAGACAAACCGGGACGAACCCCTTCTGTTTCATCTAGTGTACTAGTCCCGGTCACCCACCTAGATACCCGGGTTTACCATTGTGCTCAATTCCAAAAAGGTGGTGAGCTTTTATCAAAAGGAAAGAAATGAACGTCACACTTTCTTTATCCGAAAAACTCGCTAAACCTCTCACCACTGTTCTCCCTCCTTAAGAGCATTCCCCTCTTTCACATCACATAAAGAATAAGCTCCAAAATTAGGCACATATTCGTACACTCAACATACAAGTCAGTTTCTAAAACCAAGGGGTTTGCCTTAGGAGGGGTTTTTTTTCCAATTTTACAAACCATTTCAAAAGGGCCAAACAAGCTTTATGGTTTCAAAAATAATAGTTTTCATTTTTAAACATATAATCATCTAAACTCTTTGCAAAACCTTTTAAAAATCTCAATTTAAAAATCTACATGTTACATAAAAAAACAAGTTTGAACTCTTTCTTAAAATGATGCAATTAATTTATGAAAGTCCAAATGGCATTTGTAATACATTACATTTTTCCAAAACAAATGCATAACCATTATTAGCGAATGCACCCAGATTTCATAACCTGTAAGTATAACATATATATACATATAACATATTTTTAAAGAAAGCAAGCAATTATGAAATTCAAACTAATGGCATAGGAATAGGAAACCTACCTCAAACATGTCGCTATTTGCCGATGGCCACTCGGACCGACACTTGGCGCGCACACGCACATGCATTTATACATATATATATATACACCCCTAGATACATTTCACATATTCCTTGCACCATGAGGGAATATGTACAATGAGGGAATATATATATATATGCCTTACCCTATGCATGTACCTGTAGGCGTTCCGGACACCCGCAACTTGAAACCATCGTAGCGAGGTCCAACACACTACAAAAATAATTTAATAAGACAAATAAACACATAAGCAATCTATAAAACATTTCAGAAAAACACATCACATTCACGCACCCAGATAAAACAAGATACGATGTACCAAAAGAACCATCATTTACACACATGGATACCCTTTTGAGACAATACACACACCAAAATAACTCCAAAACACAATCTGCACCTCCTTTACAACTTAACAAATCATTAAAACATTTTATGAAATAATTATAAATAACAATATGAGACTTTTTAATCAAGAACACACCCAAAGCCAACTTCAACGACCAAGCGCATTTTGAAACCATACCAAAACACTAACTGCAGTCTTTCCACACTTTCATAAACCAACAATACATTTTATAAAATAGTGATAAGAAGCTTGACATGGGTTTTTCAAATAAAACACATCATATCTCATATTAAGCTACCACTTCAAAATCAAATGTAAAATAAATTGTGTTAAAACTATTTTTGCACCACATAGACAATTAAATAAATTAAAGAAAAACATACTAAAACATTTTCAAGGTGTGTTTCAATGTTTTACCACAAAAATACACTAAAATAATTTTGTTTGAAATCCAACGCACACGACTCCATATAAAAATACACTCTGCACCACCTGCACATTTTAATAATCTAACTGAAACATTTATTAAATCACTAACAGTAGATTAAATGTTAGTTTTTAGCAAGAACACACTTATAACATATAAACATGCTACCAAACAATTAATACACATATCAAACTTCAATGAAAACTAAATTCGCACCACCCAAAATAATTAAAGAACAAGCTAAATAAATTAATCGAAACAAAACCTTCATCAAATAGCATTAATAGATGAAATCGCTTACCATTGGTGTCGAAAGCCCCAACTTTTGAAACGAAACACCAATCGCGCACCAGACGCATCACAAACAACACCAATACAGAATGAAACACAACCGAAGTGCTCCGACAAGGGGTTCCAAAAGCTGGACTGATGAGATGGGGAATGCCGGAAGAGGGGGCTGTGTGCGGCGCTAAGGGGACTCAGCCAGGTGGGCGCTGGTCATCGGAGGTGGACTGGCCAGTAGGGGGTGCGCCGGAGGCGTGCGGGTAGGGAGGGAAGATCGCGGCTGGCAGACGCGGTTCGGTGCGAGGAGCTGATGTGCGGTGTGATGCAGGTCGGCAGGAAGGTGCTCAGGCGGTTCGTCGGGGGAACTGGGGCGAGGCTTCGCCGGAGATGGAGACTGGCGGCGGTCGGTGGTGCGAAGCAACAAGGCAGGCCGGGGCAAGGATGGCCGGTGCGAAGTCGCCCTGGTCCGGCGAGAGGGGGGGGAGGCCGACGTCGCGCCACGAAGGGGAAACGCAGGGGGGGCGGTCTTAGGGTTAGGGAATGGGGAAGAAGGGTAGAACGGCGGGAGAAATAGAAAACAAGAGAAAAGCAAGAGAAAAAAAAAGAAATGAAAAGAAATAAAAGAATAAAATAAAAATATAAAAGGGAAATAAATAAATGAATAAGGAGAGAAAAAAAAAGAGATGAAATAAATCCAAAATAAAAAAAAATGCCAAACCTATCTAAATAAGATAAAAATGATGATGATAATAATAATAATAATAATAATAATAATAACTTCATAATAATTATTATAAACTAAACCATAATATTATTATTATTAATAATTAGAAGAAAAATTATAATGAACTTGTTAATAATTATATCTATTAACCATACTAATAATAACATTAATCGACATTATTATAATATTGAAAAAACTCATGAAAATGAATTTTATCTATTCTCCTTGTACAAGAGGCACGCCGCACGGTGACCCGAGCAAAGCCGCGCGACTTTGAACTTGCCATGCCCATGCACCGGATGCCGTCAAGGGCAAAGCATTTGTTCATCAACAAAATACAAAAATTTCAAACAGGCTTGGTCGCAGCTCGGTAGAAATTTTCAAAATCTGATAAAATAATAAGATAATATTATCTTAAAAGTTCGGGTGTGACAATTCTCCCCACCACAAAAACTTTCTGCCCCCAGAATGTCGCCCAGTCGAACGAGGAATCAAACTCGAGTTTGAAACTAAACGTGGCCAACAAGATCACAACTCGGCGTGACTTTTAACTCTATCAGTCACACCCGACCAACTCTGAGGGGAACTGAAAAGATAAGGACCATCAGGAAAAGAGGAGGGTTCTCCCCACCACAAGAACCCGACTAGCACAACCGACATTGATGCTCTTAACATGAAATAATTCTAGAACAGCTAACTTGATCCAAGTGGGAACCTCCACACAGACCAAACCTCGAAAAAGGCATGACAAGATTCATGGTGAGTCTCCCCACCATCTAAGAACCGACTAGCTTTAACCAACCAGTATAAACCGACATGAGATCTTCCAACCCAAACCAGAGACCACTGTGACAAGAGAAACCCAAAGAAGAATTCTACCAAATAACGAACCTAACCATGACTCGTCATTTCTACAAGAGATGAGCATCTCCAAAACAAGCATGCATTAAAACAAAATGGGTCACACTTGAGGAGGCGCAGCTACAGGAATTACAAGAAAACAAGATCACCATGCCTTTTTACAACCACAGTGGGGTATTCAAAGAACAAAGACCACAACGAGAAAAAGAGACCATTGCGCCTCTTACAGAAAAACAGAACCTTCAAAGACGAGGAAGCTTGAACCGAGAAACTTAAACTGTCCCTATTTTAGCACTGGAGACAAAAGTTAAACCAAGGTTTCCCACACCCAATGATTCCTGACTGCGTGAAAGGCTTCGCTCCGAGACCTGTGGTTGGAGCTCTGATGTCTTGAAGCATCTACTGCCCCGCAGTCAGGAGATGACATTCTCCTGTCGAGACTCCTCCTGACGAAGCTGCTAGCAGAACCTCTCTAGGTTTCCCAAACAGCCACACTGACGACAAGCCTTCGGAGGATGATGACAAGGCAGCTTAAAGTACCCAAACCGAGCACACTAGGAGCAAACAAGAGAGTGGCCTGACTAATAGAAGATGGAATTGTAAAGAAAACTTGTTCGAGATGGGTTCCTCTGTCTCTCTCTCACAGAATGGGGAACCATCCCAAACACCAAAGGGAACCGGTCCTTGAACAATAGACGAAGACCCCACACAAGAGAAACTTTAACTGATTCTACGACATTATCTTTGGAGAAAAGGGAACCAACTTCTTGAGATGCCCAACGTAGGCCTTCACTATTCGTTGGCATTGCTGGACACTCACGAGCCTTGTCGCTTCCATCACCTTCGATTCCACAAATATAAACCAACTAATGAGAGTGGTCCTAAACACCTTCCAAGTCATACCATCATGCAATGACACTAGGGTTATCTCCTCCACCAATCCCAAGTTACACATTCAAATGGACCTGAACCAACACAGACTCTCTTAGATTTAGGAGTTCCCAATAACCTGAAAACACCAACGACTTCACCATGCCAGTTTGTTACCTTCAATAGATCACGATCACTATAAAAGATGGACATCAACCGAAAAGAATTCAATTCCACCACTCTGCTAAGAGTCTATGTAGAACCAACAACTAGAAGTGACTCACTAGAACTTTCTGGGACTTTTCTGGGTGGCATACTCAAAAACAAGGGGCACAAATCTTAATCAAAACTCATCATAAATCAAAATTTCACACCTCAATCACAAACGGAAGCTCAAACTCAAATCACTATTCCAACCATAATTCAATACTTCAAAACCAAGAACTCACGAAAAAAAATACCCAACACGAAAAGAGAACGCTAAACAATTTCCCACTCACTTTTCTAAACATCTGAAAAACACCTTTTTGAAAACCATTTTCAGCAACCAAAACCACTTAAACATACACCATTGATATCCCATGAAGTCTCACACATACACATCCCCATGCTAGCTCAAGCACCCATCCACTCACATCACCAATTTCACCATTTTCCACATGCACACCTCAATTTATGTGATCACTCATAGGAATACCAAGGGTCAATTCAAGACACTTCTCATTTTCAAAACAGATCATTCAGTATAAAGCACAAATTCCCAACCAATTTGAAAAAGTAACTCATCATCAAAGCAACACATTTCCAATTTCCAAAACATTTTCCAATTCACATTTCCAAAAAGTATTACTGAGATTTCAAAACAACTTCCAAAACACCTCCCATTTTTTTCCCTTTTGAAACCACACATTTGTTAAAAGAAAACAATTTCCATTTCAAAACCACTTTTCCACTCTAACACCACATTCCCATTGGAAACCACCTTCACAAAAATCAGTTTTCATTTTTGAGATCTACTCACATCAACCAAAATGAAGGTCAAACATAAATCACATCAAACATTCCAAAAATAAGGGACTAGTGGCTACGCCAACCCGGTAACATGGCTTAGCAGGCCATGCTCCAAGCAAGCATCAACCACAGGAGGCATCTTGAACCGTGCACTCGGGACGTACATGGGTCGCTACTCCATGCAGGCTCGTCGCGTAACACCATATAACTTCCCTTGTCATCCCTCATCCACACCGACCAATCCAAAGAAGAAAATTCAAATCCTGGACTACCCCTGGAAACTCGAGTCTCGGGACGGGTGAGGGTTCATGACGTCCTTCCCGCACCTACCTCTTGAGTCCCGACACACTTAATCACCAAGCTACTTGACACCCCAAATAATAAGGGCACCTCTGATACCATTTTGTCACGAACCAGGCCGGATTGTCATCCGACCCGACACCCGACCCGGTCCGCGACATGGCCCGAAGGGCGTTCCCGATCCCCACGGGCTGGCAACTACTGTCGGGCATCAAAACAAACCAATTGGGAACGGTTTGGCCCATGAAAAAGATAAGCAAACATAAACTGAACAAGCATATAAATAAAGGAAAACGAACTGAATGACGTGGCAGCAGAAAAAGGAATAAATAAAGAAACGCGACATACCTCAGGTGACCCCATGGATCACCACGGTACAACAACCACACTCACTCCCAAAAGCGATCCAAGACTGAAACCTGCAACTGAAAATTAAATTAGGCGTGACCACCGAGATGCTCAGTAGGAAAGCCAAAAACAACCATGTCCTATGCCTCCGCCTTTATTAAGAAATCCACAATGCCAGTTTGGAAATAAGATATAATAAAATAGTGTTTTCTCCTTTTCAAATTTAAGTAACAAGTTTGCATTTTCAGGTAAAGCCTTTTACTTCCACTACATTTTCAAAATAGGTTTCAAGCATGCATTTAACATTTCAAAATGAAAAGAAACCAGTTTGGATTAAAATATGGTTTTCACAAACAAGGCATCAAGTATGAAACAACTAAAAAAAAGTTACATCGTTAGCAGCATGACAGAGATGAGCACCATGGGTAATCCCTATAGGTAGCCAAAAGAAGTGGGAAACTAAAGACCTCGTACCTCAGTGAAACGTGGCTTAGAAGACCACGACCCTCAGAAAACGTGGCTTAGAAGGCCATGACCCTCAGAAAACGTGGCTTAGAAGGCCACGACCCTCAGAAAATTCATATGTTTAGTTAGTGTTGTCGCGTCAATCCTGCTAGACAAACCGGGACGAACCCCTGCCGTGTCATCTAGCGTACTAGTCCTGGTCACCCACCTAGATACCCGGGTTTACCATTGTGCTCAATTCCAAAAAGGTGGTGAGCTTTTATCAAAAGGAAAGAAATGAACGTCACACTTTCTTTATCTGAAAAAACTCGCTAAACCTCTCACCACCGTTCTCCCTCCTTAAGCGCATTCCCCTCTTTCACATCACATAAAGAATAAGCTCCAAAATTAGGCACATATTCGTACACTCAACATACAAGTCAGTTTCTAAAACCAAGGGGTTTTCCTTAGGAGGGGTTTTTTTTCCAATTTTACAAACCATTTGAAAAGGGCCAAACAGGCTTTATGGTTTCAAAAATAATAGTTTTCATTTTTAAACATATAATCATCTAAACTCTTTGCAAAACCTTTTAAAAATCTCAATTTAACAATCAACATGTTACATAAAAAAAACAAGTTTGAACTCTTTCTTAAAATGAGGCAATTAATTTATGAAAGTCCAAATGGAATTTGTAATACATTACATTTTTCCAAAACAAATGCATAACCATTATTAGCGAATGCACCCAGATTTCATAACCTATAAGTATAACATATATATACATATAACATATTTTTAAAGAAAGCAAGCAATTATGAAATTCAAACTAAAGGCATAGGCATAGGAAACCTACCTCAAACATGTCGCTATTTGTCGATGGCCACTCGGACCGACACTTGGCGCGCACACGCACATGCATTTATACATATATATATATATATACGCCCCTAGCTGCATTGCAAATATTCCTTGCGCCATGAGGGAATATGTACAATGAGGGAATATATATATATATGCCTTACCCTATGCATGTACCTGTAGGCGTTCCGGACACCTGCAACTTGAAACCATCGTAGCGAGGTCCAATGCACTACAAAAATAATTTAATAAGACAAATAAACACATAAGAAAACTATAAAACATTTCAGAAAAACACATCACATTAACACACCCAGATAAAACAAGATACGATGTACCAAAAGAACCATCATTTACACACATGGATACCCTTTTGAGACAATACACACACCAAAATAACTCCAAAACACAATCTGCACCTCCTTTACAACTTAACAAATCATTAAAACATTTTATGAAATAATTATAAATAACAATATGAGACTTTTTAATCAAGAACGCACCCAAAGCCAACTTCAACGACTAAGCACATTTTGAAACCATACCAAAACACTAACTGCAGTCTTTCCACACTTTCATAAACCAACAATACATTTTATAAAATAGTGATAAGAAGCTTGACATGGGTTTTTCAAATAAAACACATCATATCTCATATTAAGCTACCACTTCAAAATCAAATGTAAAATAAATTGTCTTAAAACTATTTTTGCACCACATAGAAAATTAAATAAATTAAAGAAAAACATACTAAAACATTTTCAAGGTGTGTTTCAGTGTTTTACCACAAAAATACACTAAAATAATTTTGTTTGAAATCCAACGCACACGACTCCATATAAAAATACACTCTGCACCACCTGCACATATTAATAATCTAACTGAAACATTTATTAAATCACTAATAGTAGATTAAATGTTAGTTTTTAGCAAGAACACACTTATAACATATAAACATGCTACCAAACAATTAATACACATATCAAACTTCAATGAAAACTAAATTCGCACCACCCAAAATAATTAAAGAACAAGCTAAATAAATTAATCGAAACAAAACCTTCATCAAATAGCATTAATAGATGAAATCGCTTACCATTGGTGTCGAAAGCCCCAACTTTTGAAACGAAACACCAATCACGCACCAGACGCATCGCAAACAACACCAATACAGAATGAAACACAACCGAAGTGCTTCGACAAGGGGTTCCAAAAGCTGGACTGATGAGATGGGGAATGCCGGAAGAGGGGGCTGTGTGCGGCGCTAAGGGGACTCAGCCAGGAGGGCGCTGGTCATCGGAGGTGGACTGGCCAGCAGGGGGTGCGCCGGAGGCGTGCGGGCAGGGAGGGAAGATCGTGGCTGGCGGACGCGGTTCGGTGCGAGGCGCTGCTGTGCGGTGTGATGCAGGTCGGCAGGAAGGTGCTCAGGCGGTTCGTCGGGGGCGCTGGGGCGAGGCTTCGCCGGAGATGGAGACTGGCGGCGGCCGGTGGTGCGAAGCAACAAGGCAGGCCGGGGCAAGGCTGGTCGGTGCGAAGTCGCCCTGGTCCGGCGAGAGGGGGGGGAGGCCGGCGTCGCGCCACGAAGGGGAAACGCAGGGGGGGGTGCGGGCTTAGGGTTAGGGAATGGGGAAGAAGGGTAGCGCGGCGGGAGAAATAGAAAACAAGAGAAAAGCAAGAGAAAAAAAAGAAATGAAAAGAAATAAAAGAATAAAATAAAAATATAAAAGGGAAATAAATAAATGAATAAGGAGAGAAAAAAAAGAGATGAAATAAATCCAAAATAAAAAAAATGCCAAACCTATCTAAATAAGATAAAAATGATGATGATAAAAATAATAATAATAATAATAATAATAATAACTTCATAATAATTATTATAAACTAAACCATAATATTATTATTAATAATAATTAGAAGAAAAATTATAATGAACTTGTTAATAATTATATCTATTAACCATACTAATAATAACATTAATCGACATTATTATAATATTGAACAAACTCATGAAAACACATTTTATCTATTCGCCTTGTACAAGAGGCACGCCACACGGTGACCCGAGCAAAGCCGCGCGACTTTGAACTTGCCATGCCCATGCACCAGATGCCGTCAAGGGCAAAGCATTCGTTCATCAACAAAATACAAAAATTTCAAACAGGCTTGGTCGCAGCTCGGTAGAAATTTTCAAAATCTGATAAAATATTAATATAATATTATCTTAAAAGTTCGGGTGTGACACCATCTATCAGAGATTCATGTCATTACTATTCACATTTACGGGAAGGGAAACATGGATGTTAATGCTCTTTGAAAGAATATAGTGATTCTCCATTATTCACTCTCATATAATCATCTTGGTGATGAGCTTCTACATCTCCATATATCAAACTTGGATGGGGATATTTTCACTCACATATTATATCCCCTATTACTTTTTACACTCTTTTATTTTATTTAATGGAAATGGAATCCATTCTTATGTCATGGGGAATTTCTATTATTTTTTATTTCTATCATTAGGATTTCAGGATTTCGTAATATTTTTTCATTAAAATTTTTTTTTTATTAATTTTTTAAATTTATCTGAATATTAAATAACTATTTTGGAATATTTTTTATAGAAATTTTTTCATGATTTATTTAAAATATAATTTTTTTCATTTTTTTAATTATATTTATTTCCTTATTTATTTATTTTTTAATAGAATGGAGTTTTATTTATTTTTATGAATTTATTAAAAATAAAATTAATTGTTTTGAATTTTTCCCATTTTTTATGTCTTTTATTGTTTTTTTTAATTAGGATTTTCTATTTTAATAAAAAATTTCTTTTATTTATTTTATTTTTAATTTATTTAAAATTATATTACATATTTTACAATTTTGTACTTCTTAATTTTCTATTTTTTTATTTCTATTTTCCTTTTCTTATTTTATAAGTTTTAAACTAAATATGGTTTTTGTTAACTTTATTAATTTATCTCAAAGTAAAATAAATTATTTTTTTTCTTTTTATATTTAATAACAAAAAATGTGTTTATTTTTTAAAAAAATTATATTTTTTTATAATTTATTTTTTTTACATTATTGCGTTTTACATTGTTATATTTTTTTGTCATTTAATTTTTTCTATTTCTTTAATATTTTCAATTTGTTTTTAAATAGTACGTATTTATTTATCAATTTTATAATTCTATTTGAATTTTGAGTAATTATTTTTTAATTTTTTCTATTTTTTGATATTTTTTATATAACTATGATTTTTTATAATTTATTAGAAATTAAATTAAAACTTTTGGATTTTTTATATCTATTTCTTCTTATGTTTTTCTTTTTTTCTATTATTTATTTTTTATATTTTATATTTTTTAATAGAAAATAATATTTTTAGTTTTTTTTAAATTAAACTTAAATAAATTTTTTAGTTTTTTTATTCTTTCATTTCAATAGAATTATGTAATAATGTTTATTTTAATATATTTAAAAATAAAATAAAAAATTTATCTCTTTTTCATCGTTTTTAATTTTTATTGATTTATAAGTGATTTTTATTTTTTAACCAAACAATGTTTTTATGAATATTTTATTAATATAATTAAATGAATTTTTATTACATTTTTTTCTTATTTTATTTTTAAATAAAAATTACTTTCCATTATTTTTCTAATTTCATTGAATGTAAAATAAAATATATGAATTTTTTTTCCTTTTTATTTCTTTTTAAATCTTGAAATTTTTTACTTTCTTAAATTTAATTTCATTAAATGTAAAATAAGATAACGGGTCTTTATTTCTTCTCATCTAGGGTTCTGGTTACCACCAATCACCCAAGGCATGATGGAAGGGGTTTTAGGCCCTTCTCTTATTTCTTCTCAGGTTGTGTCTCCCTTATCTATTTCCCCAGGTGTGGGGGACTCTCATTCCTCACTCCCCACTATTTCAGACATCAAAGTTTAAGCTTGAGCCTCGAGGTTGTTCGATGGCCATCCTAGTATGGATCTGTCATTATTGGAGTTTATAAAGAATTTATCTTTTCACTCTCTCGCTCTATTTTCTAGTCTTGATTCGATCCCCCCCCCCCATCAATGGTTTTGAAAATCTTGTGAATTCTGTTTGGGCTTTGAAGTATCGGGTTGTTGTTAGCTTGCTCAATCCCATATCATATTACTATTTGGTTTTCATCACATTAGGATGCTCTTCATGCCTCATATAAACACTAAATATCTTTTGAAGGTTGAAACTTTCTTCTCATTCATTATATGATAGAGTTTCATTATTTTAACGATCTATCCATGGAAGCTCTTTGGTTGAAACTCCCCAAGCTTCCTCCTCGTCTGCACAATCATGTTATGTTTCCAAAATTTAGTGGCTCAATCAGTTGTTTTCTTTCTGTTGATATGAACACTCATGCTTAAATTCCTTCTTCATGATTTCATCAGTATGGAAATTGATATTTCTCAACCTCTTTTAGATTTTGTGTGGTTTTCTATTGGGGATTTATTTCTCCTCAAGAAGTGGGTTATTTTTGAATCCTTGATCAATTTTTTCTCCTTCTAGAACCTTCAAGGGAATATATCTGCAACCCATAGAAAGTGGTATTGGGTGAAAAATAGGGAGTTGGGTTCTATGGCTGATTTTCTTTCTTCGAATATGTGCTCCTCTGATATTCATGTTATCCCTTATTATAATGGGAAATAGTTGCTTATTGAGATGAATTCACCCTGCATGGATAACCTGATACCATGGATGGATTCATCTTTGATTATTATTAATTGTGTGTTCTATCACATTTCACTAACTATGAATAAAACTTTTGGGGTCGTTGATATTAACCATCAGTATCCCTAAAAAGAAAAGGTGTAGTGCTTAAGTAATGATCAATTTACTCTTGATAATTTTTAGGGTGGAACCTCTATCCTAGAGGGGTATAACTCTCAACAGATGAAGTTTATAGTTCATTATAATAAGAAGAATAGTGTACAGGAGGGCATTTCACATCTTCTTGATCAATGTTATCAATTATTATATCCTGAAGAATCTTCGTCGATTTTCTATAACTAGGTTTCTCGGTAGGTTCCTCAAGGGGGAGATCAGAGTGGATTAGCCTTAACTCTGGGTTCAATGGTTTCTTAAGGGTTCCATTGATAATAAGGTCTTTAGGTTCAATCCATTTGTGTGTATTTTAGTGTTTCTAGTATTATAGGTTCTCAACTCATAGAGGAGATCATCAAGCAATAGAAATTAAAAAAGATTGTAGGAAATTGGGACTATTTAGTAGATAAAGTTTATTCAATTTAGAACACTTATAGAGAGGTTGATGTCATACAAAATAACAAGGATGTTGAATTTTTTTCACCAATTCATATGAAGAAGTCAAGATCAAGGAAGGATTACTCACATCTCAAGCCCCCCATGGGAACTAGATCTACATCTTTCACAAATACATGGAAACCTCATGCTAACTACTTCAGTGCATTGGGAGATGATTCTGAATAGGATAGGGACTATGAAAATTATAACAATGTGTATTATGATATTTGATGCTTTTTTCTTATTTCTAGTTCCTAAATAAGGGTAATTATTTCATTTATAACCCCATTATATCTCATTATCCTCTTGTTCTTCTTTTTTTTATTTTATAGATGGGACTAGCTTTAGCTTTTTGGAATTGAATGTAAAATAAAATATTTAATTTTTTGTAAAATATCATGTTTTTATATTTCCATCTTCAACTTATTTTACCTTTTCTCTTTTTTATATTTTTCAACAGAATAGAGTTTTGCTTTATTTTTTAATCTTTTTCCTTATTTTATATTCTTTTTCAATAATTTGTTTTTTAATTTAATTTGAAATGAAATATTTTTTCAGAAAATTTTCACTTTTTTGTAGTTCTTCTTATTTTCAAATTTATTAAAAGAAAAATCATTTAATTTTTTTAAATTTCATTATTAGAACATTATTTTTCTTAATTTTTTTAGTATTTTAATATAAAATTTATTTTTGGAGTTCTATTTTTTTATATTTCAATTTTTATTTATGATTATTTATTTTTGGTTTATTTTTTAACATATAAATTTAACATTTTTCTCTTTTCTCATTTTATTTTTTAATTATTTTAAATATATTTTTTTAATTAATTTTTATTCATTATTATGAATGGAAAATAATTTGTTTTGTTTTTGTTTTTATGTTATTAGTGTTTTAATTAGTTGATTTAATTTTTTGTACTTTAACTTTTTTATAGAATATTACTATTCATCTTTTAATATATTTATTCAAAAATTAACTTTTTTTATTTTTTTCATATTTATTTATAACCGAGTTTAATTTGAATTTAATTTTGTAACATAGGAAATTTTTTCTTTAATTAATTTAAAATTTATTTGAATTTAAAATATTTTTTTAGTTTTTCCTTTTTTATTTAACAGAAATTCTTGATTTTTTATTTATTTGAATGTAAAAGAATTTTTTTGTATGTTTATGTGTATTTGTTGATATATATATATATATATTCTCTTGTATTTATTTATGGATATTTTTTATTTTATATTATTTTATTTATTATTTATTATTTTTAAAATAGTGAATATTTTTATGATTTTTTATATTTATTATAAAATAAAATATAAATTTTTTTATTTTTTCTCTTTTCTCTTTTTCCCTTATATTTTATTCAATTTTTATTATTTTTTATCATATTATAGTTTTTTTTTTAATTTTTAAAATTTATTTAAAAAATATGGATTTTAATTTTTTTTTCTTTAATTGATTATTTATTATTTTTTTAGTTTCAGTATTTTACTATTTTAGGTTTTTTCACAATGTAAATGTTTTCAAGATTTTTTTTAATTTATTTAAAATAAAAATAAAACATATTTATTTTATTTTATTATATAATCTAATTTTTGTTGATATTTATAATTTATTTGAATATATTATTTTGAATATTTTTATTTATTTATTTGTTATTTTTTAGTTTATTTTGTATACTTCCAAACAGCTCGGTCATGAATTTGGAGACCAAATCCATGATTCCAAATTTTTTAATAAAAAAGAAACACAAAAAAAGGAGAATATATCAAAAAATGAACAACATGCCCACACCAAAAACAAGAATTCACTTCCTGCAATTCTCTCTTGTTTCAAAATTCATATGTTATCTTCCTATCCCCTTTGGTTATTGTCCTCTCTACCATGTCTTGGCATGTTGTGCGGGCACATGATCCTATTCTGGTGATGTTCTTGTGGATTCTTCTAGGGTGTAATAGATCTTGAACTTCCAAGAGAGATCCTAAAAGTCCATCTCTGGGATAGATTGAAATCTATCCTCTATGTTAATTTCCAACAACTTATCCACAAGTATATTTTCATTAAAACAACAAAATATGGTTCCTTCATGGAGTAGGTGACATCAAGATGCAAGAAAAACGAATTTACTGCCTCTTTATTGAGGCCTTCAATAGGCCTTTCACCTTCTACATCATCTGGCAGAATGGTATGAGAATTTTTTTCACGTGCAGTGACACATTCATCATCTAAAGCCCAACCTAAAAAAACATATGAAATTTTCCTAATATCAAAAATATGGATGTGTAACTCCAATCAACATTTATATTGTTTACATCACCCCTAAATAAAGGACCGCTAGTATAGCAACCTGGCCTTTTCTTACATTGTTGTTACATTATTTTAAAGATAAACAACATAGTAGTATTATACACAGAGGATCCAAAGGTTTAGTTTCTTGGGCAAACTAGGACCATACATAACAATTACAACATCAAGCATAAACATTTATTTAATTTCTTCTTCTATAGCTTCTTATTGGCACTTGTCCTATCCTTAGTACATGTAGCCACCTGAGGATATACATAAAAAGGGGTGATCTAGAAGCCCATTAAGAGGATAGATAAGAACAATATATCATGGTGGGATCATAATCATAACATAGGAAAAAGATCATGAACATGATAGGAACATAAATAAAAGACTTGAAATGTGGCAATGCATAAAAATGAAACATCATGTCTTAGTGGTTAACTACCACACATACTTGTGAACCAAGCTAGCATCTTTTTCACACATCATTTCACATTTACACATGAGATTCATCACTTTACCTAATGCATTGGAGCGCTGTATAATTTCCGTCACACCCGTCTCATTGAAACATTCATATTGCGCTATATAATTCCAGACACACCTGTCACATAATAGAATTATCATCATCATTCTTGCAACATAGAACACATATAAAAAATGTACATAACTAACCCATGGAATGGAATGGGTTTCATCTCATAATAACACATTCATAATCTTTGGGTTCCCAAAATAAAGAGGGAATAACATACTTGTTACAAGAACCGTCCACTATGAGTGAGAAGTAAAAGAGGTGTTCTTGAAAGAGGAGTTATTTTTGGAAAACATTTGGTGTGACATAATAACCAGTGAAAAACATGTATATCCCTGAAAAGTAAATACAATGATTAAAAATGATCTTTAAAGAGTAACTATATCAAAAAAGGAGTGAAAGATGGAGAACCCGAAGGAAGGAAATTGGGTTCGAGATTTCCCCTTACCTTGTATCTGAATGCTTCCTTATCTTTAATGTCCTGTATAATGACATTATATTAATTAATTAGAAATAAATAACCTTGTGTAAAATAATATGGTTCATTATGGTTTCATTAAGTGATTTTATATTCCTTTGGATGATTTATATAGTTTTAAAACATTATTCGAGAATGTTTGTTTTCATGGTTTTCTTGAGTGATTCACTTGTATTCTTAAATTGGTGTTTGGGTAGAACATGGGTAAACATTCAGAACTGATATTACATGTTATTAATGATATTACAGGAGTTTTAATGATCTTATAATGAATTATATTAGATCCATGTTGATGAATCATTAGATAAGAATTAAATGGTGGTTATTTGGGTCAATTTGGGCGGTTTTTGGATCACAACGAACTTGTTTTAACTTATCACTTAGTAATATGGCCATATGTTATTTACAGAACTTTAAATAGAACATAATACATATAAAATATTCTGATTCAACCATAAAAATGGTTTCATGACTAGATCTGAAGGTATAAATGGAAGAAGAAAGCATGTCGTTCTTGAAGGTGATAAATTAACACCTCACGAACAGTATTCTATTTAATAAAATAAAAGAAAGAGGGAAAGGTGGTTGGATGATATAATATCCCATTATAATCATAAAATTACAGTATATATATAATACTGGGGTTGCAATACTATTCAGATGAATATAGGTGGGGAGAGATCAGGAAATGAACTTGAACTTGAAATGAAATTAAAGGATAAGAGGGAGAGAAATTACCTCTTGAATCCTTCTCTTGAGAACCTCCTTAACGGTCTAAGCTTGGTCTTTTTTATGAGACCAGAAGCTCCTGGACATAGGGGGGATAGGGAAGGTGTTTGGGTAGAGTTTAGAGAAGGCATGGAGCTTGAGTGGTGTGAGGAAATGAGGGTGTGAATGGTGGATTTTATAGTGGAGGGGAGAGGGGTTTCCTTAATACAAAATTCTTTAGTTTATGAATTTCCCCTAAGACAAGGAATAGTGAGTTTTGAATGACCAAGAATAGTAATTTTATCATGTGATCCTGAACCAAGTGGGCTTACATCAGCATAACATAATCGATGACTCAATTAATCCATTATTTAGTATTTATTGTGAATTATCGGATTCCACTATTCATCAAAACTTCAAGTATCTCAGAAAAATCCCAAAAGTTTACCCCTACCATTTTTCAACATGTAGAATCTAAGAATAAATTTCATTTTTCAAAAATAATTTTCTAAATATTATTAAATTAATATTTAGTTAAAATTATAATTTACTTAAAAACACTTTTTAAGATTAAAACTGATTTTATAGTGCTTTAAAAAATTACGTAGGGTCTTATAAAATTATCTAAAAACTGTAATACATAGATTAAATAATTAATGAACACATTTTAAGAAAATAAATTTTCTTTTAAATTAATTAATTAATTATAATTAATTATTTATGACTTACAAAATACCAAAACGTTTACTAAGGTCAAATTGTCACATTCTAAGATGTCTAAATTTTAATTAATTATTTATGGGTAAGGTTACTCTTATGTTAGATGATTTACTATTCATAAGGTTTATATTACTATTCATAAGGGCAGGTTACTATTCACAAGGGTACGTTACTATTCATCAAAATTTATTTTTGTTTCATTAGACTCCAAAAAACATCTCGAACACAACAGTGTATGTCAAATTTTCAAAATTCAAAACATATAAGTGGAAAACTTAGGTTTTTAGGTCACTTATCACATAGTAGTTCATCATGTTGTGTTTTTATGTGATTTTATGACATAATTATAAGAAGGGAATTTACATTGAAAGACTTTGGGTCGTTACATTCTTCCCACCTTAAGAAATTTCTGCCCTGAATTTTCACTTTACACAAACAGGTGAGGGTATTTCTTCTTCATTGCCTCTTCTGGTTCCCAAGTTTCTTCCTCAAACTTATGGTTCCTCCACAACACTTTGACAAGATGGGTTGTCTTGTTGCGTAGAACCTTATCTCTCCGATCCATAATCTTTACTGGCTGCTCCTCATAGGAGAGATCATCTTCCAGCTGTATCAACTCTAACTTTAGTACATGTGAGGTTCTGGTATGTACTTCCTCAGTAGTGATACATGAAACACATCATGAACTTGAGACATATTTGTTGGAAGTGCAAGACGATAGGCCACAGCTCCTATGCGGTCAAGGATCTCAAAGAGGCCAATATACCTTGGGTTTAGCTTCCCTTTCTTCCTAAATCGCATGACTCTCTTTCATGGAGATATTAGAAGGAAGACATTATCTCCAACGTCGAACTCCAAGTCTCTTAGAAGGTTTTCAGCATAGCTCTTTTGCTGACTTTGAGCAGCTTTCATGTGTTTCTGGATGACTTGAACCTTCTATGTCATCTCTTGAACAAGATCAGGTCCCAGTAGATTTATTTCTCTTGGAGTTCTACACCGCTTCCCATAATGAGCTTCATATGGAGCCATCTGAATACTCGAGTGGAATCTATTTTTGTATGAGAACTCATCCAACGGGAGATGATGATCCCAACCACCTTTGAATTCAAGAGAGCAGGCTCTTAGAATATCTTCAAGCGTCTGAATAGTTCTTTTATACTGGCTAGCAGTTTGGGGGTGATCGGCCGTGCTGAAATTTAATTCAGTACTCAAAGCATGTTGAAGGATCTTCTAGAACATATATGTGAACCTTGGATCACGGTTAGAGACAACCAAGAGTGGAACACCCTGCAGTCTCACCACTTCCTTTACATATATCTTTGTAAGTTTTTCAAGTGAGAGATCTTCCCAAATAGAAATAAAATGGGAAATCTTGGTGAGTCGATAAACCACAACCCATTTCACATTATTTCCCTTTGACGTCTTCGAGATACCCATGACAAAGTCCATAGTAACATTTTCCCATTTCCACATGGGTATAGGAAATGGATTCATCATTCCCTTGGATTTTTTTTCTCATATTTAACTTGCTGACATACCAAGCACCTTGAAATATATTCCGCAATCTCCTTCTTCATGTTATCCCACCAGAAGTGTTCTCGAAGATCATGGTACATCTTGGTACTCCCAGGATGGATAGAGAAAGTTGAGCTATGTGCATTGTCCAATACCTCCTTCTTTATCCCGGGTGATGAAGGCACCCAAAGCCGTGTTCCAAACCGAATCACACCATCATCGTCGATATGGAACTCTTGCAGCTTCCCTTCCTTTACTACATTCACCCTCTTTTGTATCTCCACATCATTCCTTTGTGCTTCCTTAGTCTTCTCCATGATGGATGGTTGTGCAATCATTTGGGCAAGGTAGGATGTATCCCCTACCCTTATGATTTCCAAATCCATCCTTTTCATATCCATGAAGATAGGGTCTTTATCAATCTGCAAAATGGATAGAGTAGCAGATTCTTTTCTGCTTAGAGCTTCATTTACCTTGTTCGCCTTTCCAGGATGATAATGAATAGAGAAATCGTAATCCTTGATTAGCTCTAACCATCTCCTTTAATGCATGTTGAGCTCTTTTTTTGTGAATATATACTTTAGGCTCTTGTGGTCAGTGTATATGTCACACTTCTCACCATAAAGGTAGTGCCACCAGATTTTCAAGGCAAAAATCACAGCTTCTAGCTCTAGATCATGCATCGAGTAGTTCTTCTCATGGATCTTCATCAGTCGTGAGGCATAGGCTATCACATTATCATTTTGCATGAGTAAACAACCCAAAACTTTCTTTGAAGCATCACTATATATCACAAAACTTTCTCCACTTTTCGGTAGTTTGATTACAGGTGCAGTTATCAGCATTTTCTTTAGCTCCTTGAAGCTTCCCTCACATTCTTCCATCCAGACATACTTTACCCCTTTCTTTGTTAACATAGTTAGCAGAATTTATAATCATGAGAATTTTCTCCAAAAACATCAGTAGTACCCAGATAATCCAAGAAAACTATGGATTTCTGTGACACTAGAGGGCTTGGACCATTCCTCAACCGCCTTTGTCTTTGAAGGATCCACAGAAATTCCCTCACTTGTGATCACATGTCCCAAGAACGTGACTTACTTCATCCAAAAGTCACAATTTCTTAACTTGGTGCACAACTTCTCCATTCATAATGTCACCAACACAAGTCCTAGATGTTCTTCATGTTCCTCCTTTCTCTTGGAGTAGATGAGAATATCATCAATAAATACTACAAGAAATTTTTTGAGGTAATGTCTCAAGACTATATTTATCAAATCCATGAAGATTACAGGGGAATTAGTATGTCTGAAGGGAATCACCAAAAACTCATAGTTCCCATACCTTGTTTGGAAGGAAGTATTCTAAATATCTTCCTTCTTCACCTTTACCTGATGATATCCAGAACGAAGATCCACCTTTGAGAAGTATTGAGCTCCTCTTAACTGGTTGACCAAGTCATCAATACTTGGGAGAGGATAATTGTTCTTTATGGTGATCTTGTTGAGTTCCTAATAATTAATACACAGCCACATTGTTCCATCCTTCTTCTTCAAAAAGAGCACTGGCGCACCCCAAGGTGATGCACTAGGGCGTATGAACCCTTTGTCCAGATGCTCTTGCAACTTCTTCTTTAACTCCTCCAGTTCGATAGGAGCCATCCTATAGGGGAACTTCGAGATAGGAGTAGCTCCAGGTATGAGTTCAATTGATAACTATACCTAACAATCCGGGGGAATTCTGGGTAACTCTTTTGGAAATATATTGTTGTATTCCCTCATGATGGGCATTTCTTTAAGGTTGGAACTTTCCTTCGAATCAACCATTTGGGAGAGGTATGCTTCTTCATAGGGAATCAACACCCACACCATTGAAGGATTTTTTAAAAGAGATTCATGATCTTCCTTGCATTTGTAGAGGATCATGGGATGATTCATAATATGAAAAGTTATTTCCTTTTCCTGACAGTTGATATGCGCTCTATATAACGAGAGCCAGTCCATTCCCATTATAGCGTCGAATTCCACCAAGGGAAGTATTACGAGATTTTCCGGAAGAATATTCCCACATGTGCCAATAGGAGAAGAGTCAAACACTTGGGTTTCAATGATTGCACCACTTGGTGTTTTTACAGATATCTCTACTTCAAGGTTTTGAGGCTTCGATTCTATAGTTCTATCAAACTTTCAAGATATAAAGGAATGTGTAGAACGAGAATCAAATAAGACTTTTTCCATTCTTGAGTGAATAGAAAGTGTACCTCGTATGACTTCAATATCATGATCCACCTCCGTAGTAGTGATGGCATAATCCTTCCCTTGTTCCTTTGGCTTTGGTGGCTGCTGACACTGATTACCCTCAAGAGCTCATGGTTTAGTGCACTAGTTTGCATAGTGCCCTAGATGATTACAGTTGTAGCATTGAACCATGAGTGGTTCTGTCCTTTCATAGGCTACATTATTTTTCCTTTTCATGTCTTTTAGGCACTCTTGAGCATGGTGTCCTTCTTTCCCACACTTGAATTATTTCCCCATCCCTTTGAGGAAGTTCCCATTATGAAACATCCCACATTTTTGTCATGTGGGTCATTGGTTTTTCTTCCCACCTTTATCATCAGATACACCAGCTTGAAACTCCATCTTTCTCTTCTTATCACCATAGCCATGGGACCATTCTCCAAATTCCATCTCCACTTTGAGAGCACACCGAACAACTTCTTCATAACTCTCAAAGTCTCGAATTGAAAGAGCCTTTCGAAGGTGTGGTTTTAATCAGCTAAAGAATCTATCAATTTTTCTATCATTGTTGATAAAAAACCACAAAGCATACCTTTCAAGCCTTGTGAAATTCGCTTCATAGGTTGTGATGGATTTTCCTTCTTTTTTCTTGAGCTCTATGAATTCTCTCTCCATCTTTGTGCAAACAGTTCGTGGGAAATACTTATTAAGAAACATTGTCTTATAGTCTTCCCATTCCATCTCTTCAATTTTCTCCCTTGGCTTGGTGTTCTTAATCAAATCCCACCATTGATCGGCTTCTCCATCTAGAAGATAAATGTCTAGGGTCACCTTCTCTATCTCAGAATAGTGAAGAACAGAAAATATATTCTCTATGGAGTTGACCCACTATTCCACAACTAGTGGATCAGAAGATCCACTAAACATCGGTGGTCGTTGCCGCATAAAACATTCGATAGCCAGTTTCTCCCTCTTTGGTGAAGGAGGACGTTCTCCATTATTATGGTTATTGTTCATAACCTGTGATAATTAGGTAATCATTTCCATGATGTTATGAACTCCACCTCCCAAATCATTAGGGATGTCGTTCGGGCAATCATTGCATTGTCCCTCGCAAGAGTTTTTGGCCTGATTTCTCCCGGTTCCCACCATTTTCTAAAATAGAAAAGGTTAGAAAAAAATATAAGTAAACAAGTCATGTATAACTTATTCATTTAGACAATTTATACCAAAAACATAACATATGGGATCCCTATGTAAATATTCTTCTGTGCATATTTGTACTTAGTCTCATGCTAGAGGTTTTCTCTAGGGTTCACTAATCCTAATTCCCAAATTAACTAAACCTTGCATCTGATACCATCTATAGAGACCCGACCTTTTCTTACATTTCTATTACATCATTTTAAAGATAAACAACATAATATTATTACACATAGAGGATCCAAAGGATTTCTGTCTTGGGAAAACTAGGACCATACATAACAATTACAACATCAAGCATAAACATTTATTTAATTTCTTCTTGTCTAGCTTCTTATTGAAACTTGTCCTCTCCTTAGTACATGTAGCCACATGAGGATATACATAAAAAGGAGTGAGATAGAATCCCATTAAGAGGATATATAAGAACAATATATCATGGGGTGAGCATAATCATAACATAGGAAAAAGATCATGAACATGATAGGAACATAAATAAAAGACTTGAAATGTGGCAATGCATAAAAATGAAACATCATGTCTTAGTGGTTAACTACCACACACACTTGTGAACCAAGATAGCATCATGTTCACACATAATTTCAAATTTACTCATGAGATTCATCACTTTACCCAATTCATTGGAGTGCTGTATAATTTCAGGCACATCCGTCTCATTGAAACATTCATATTGCGCTATATAATTCCTGGCGCACCTGTCACATCATAACATTATCATCATCATGTTTGACACATAGAACACATATAAAAAATTTCAAATAACTAACCCATGGAATGGAATGGGTTTCATCTCATAATAACATATTCATAAGATTTGGGTTCCCAAAAGAAAGAGGGAATAACATACATGTTACAAGAACCGTCCACTTTGAGTGAGAAGTAAAAGGGGTGTTCTTGAAAGAGGAGTTCTTTTATAAAACATTTGGTTTGACATAAAAACCAGTGAAAAATGTATATATCCAAGAAAAGTAAATTCAATGATGAAAAAATGATCTTTAATGAGTAACCATATCAAAAATGGAGTGAAAGAGTGAGAACCCGAAGGAAGGAAATTGGGTTCGAGATTTCCCCTTACCTTGTATCCGAACGCTACCTTCTCTTTAATGTCTTTTATAATGACATTATATTCATTAATATGAAATACAGAACATTTTTTACATTAATATGGTTCATTATGGTTTCATTAAGTGATTTTATTTTCTTTTGGGTGAGTTATATAGTTTTAAAACATTATTCGAGGATGTTTGTTTTCATGGTTTTCTTGAGTGATTCACTTGTATTCTAAAATTGGTGTTTGGGTAGAACATGGGTAAACATATAGAACTGATATTACAAGTTATTAATTATATTAAAGGATTTTTAATGATCTTATAATGAATTATATTAGATCAATTTGGATGAATCATTAGATAATAATTAAATGATGGTTATTTGGGTCAATTTGGGCGGTTTTTTGGATCACAACGAACTTGTTTTAACTTATCAATTAGTAATATGGCCATAGGTTATTTCCAGAAATTTAAATAGAAAATAATACATATAACATATTCTGGTTCGACCATAAAAATGGTTTCATGACCAGATATGAAGGTAGAAATGGAAGAAGAAATCATGTCATTCTTGAAAGTGATAAATTAACACCTTACGAACAACATTCTCTTTAATAAAATAAAAGGAAGAGGGAAAGGGGGTTGGATGATATAATATCCCATTAGAATCATAATAGTACAGAATATTTATAATAAGGGAGTTTCAATACAATTTAGATGAAGATAGGTGGTGAGAGATCAAGAAATGAACGTGAACATCAAATGAAATTAAAGGAGAAGAGGGGGAGAAATTACCTCTTAAATCCTTCTCTTGAGAACCTCCTTAAGGGACAAAGCATGGACTTTTGATGATACCAGCAGCTCTTGTACGTGGGGTAGGGGATAGGGAAGGTTTTTGGGAAGATTTTAGAGAAGTCTTGGAGCTTGAGAGTTGTGAGGAAATGAGGGTGTGAATGGTGGCTTTTATAGTGGAGGGGAGAGGGGTTTCCTTAATATAAAATTCATTAGTTTTTTAATTTCCCCTAAGACAAGGAATAGTGAGTCTTGAATGACCAAGAATAGTAATGTAATCATGTGATCCCAAACCAAGTGGGCTTACATCAGCATAACATCATCAATGACTCAATTAATCCATTAATTAGCATTTATTTTGAATTATCAGATTCTACTATTCATCAAAAATTCGTGTATCTCAGAAAAATCCCAAAAATTTAACCCCACTATTTTTCGATGTTTAGAATAAAAAAATGAAGTGCATTTTCCAATAATAATTTTCAAAATAATATTAATTTAATATTTAATTAAAATCATAATTTACTTAAAAAACAGTTTTTAAGATTAAAACTGATTTTATAGTGCTTTTAAAAATTACGTAGGGTCTTATAACATTATATAAAAATTATAAGACATTGATTCAATAATTAATGAAAAAATTTTATGAAAATACATTTTCCTTTAAATTAATTAATTAATTATAATTATTTATTTATGACTTACAAAATACCAAAACGTTTTCTAAGGTCAAATTGTCACTTTCTAAGATGTCTAAATATTATTTAATTATTAATGGGTAAGGTTACTCTTATGTTGGATGATTTACTATTCATAAGGGTCATATTACTATTCATACGGGTAGGTTACTATTCCTAAGGGTACTTTACTATTCACCAAAATTTATTTTTGTTTCATTAGACTTCAAAAAACATCTTGAACACAATCGTGTATGTCATATTTTCAAAATTCAAAAACATATAAGTGACAAACTTGTGTTTTTAGGTCACTTAGCACATATCAGTTCATCATGTTGTGTTTTCATGTGATTTTATGACATAATTATAAGAAAGTAATTTCTATTAAAAAACTGTGGGTCGTTACAGCTAGATAGAAGTTCTAATTGTAGGGGATATTCCTGAGAAGGATATTGTAACTCCACGAAATTTTATGAGAAGTATTATTTTTAATTTATTTGATGTCTTATGTTGTATGATACCCCAAGATTATCTTGCTCTATACGCAACACCGTATTATCTTGTAGTATATGCAACACTAATCTTGGATCGTGTTACACACAATTTCATGTTTGTTTGATAGTAGTTATTCTACGCAACATTGTGTATGTATATATATATATATTCAATGTATTAATGAAATATTGTTGGATTTTGTTATATGAAAAAACAAAGGATTCTTGCACTACACACAACCCTGACTTGGCTTGCATTACACGCAATCGCGACCTTCCTCGATAGTGTGTGTTGTACGCAATACCAGGTTTCACTAAACAACGATATATTATTATGAACTAGATGTTATGAATAGTAGTAACTAAATTTTGAATTTTATAACCTTATTATTCATCTTACACATTTTCTAGAACATGGTATAAAAACAAAATAATTTTTTCGGGTAAAATAAGTATTTTTCAAAAAATGCAGTTTTGCCACCTTTTTATGGCGCACCCACATTAAATATAGTTTTAGACATGTTTATAAGTTCAATTTGACAAAATAAAATTCTTCTTTGTAATTAGGATATTAAAATTTTCTTTGTATAAATGTTTCATATTATTCTGATAACTTTCATATTTTAATGAATAGTAAAAACATGCTATATTTTAATTAAAAACAACTTTTTTCATCGTAATAATTTATATGGTTAAATTATAATATTGAATTGTTTTAAAGTATAAATAGAATATATTTTTACCATTTAATATAATTTATGTCATTAGCATTTATTTTACATTGAATTCATAGGTAAAATCATTTCGATCTTTTGCAATGTTTTAACATTTAAAACTCGTTTTCTTAATAGCGGGATTAATTTTATATTAATTACTGCAACTTCTGTGTTTTGAATTTTGAAAAATGGATTCCATATTTGGAATCTGTAGGTCCAAATTATGTTAATAGGCTACTTTTTATTTTTGGGCACTATGAATAGTAACTACAGTAATTTTTATTTACTTCAGTTAAAGATAAATCAGGTAATTAAGGGTAAACCTAAGATTATAAAATTACCCTAAAACATGCCAAAAATATATTGGATGACTAAAAGTCAACCCATATTACCTGAGGGTCAAATTAGATTCATTTTATGGACTTTTGACCATGAAAATAATTTAATTATTATTAAAACCGAAAAAAGTGACAAAATGCCACTCTCTTAAATCCTATAAGTATAATAATTTTAATTTAGTGATAACCTTCATGAAACATAGAACATCAATAGTCTACAGAAATATAAAAAAATTATCTACATCATGAGAGTTATTTTGATTTTTTAGAGATTAAATAATTTTCATTAATGGTGACACAATAGTGATGCAGAAATTGTTTATTTAGTGAAAAATCAATAATATAGTTTTTATTAAAATAACAATACCTATCAAAAGGACTAGAAACTTGACCAAACATTATTGGTCGAGTAAATATATACCTTAATCATATAATTGACTATTCATTGACCATTTGGATCCTTATAAAACCGATTATGACATTTATATTAATTTATTTTAAATAATTTCAAAGATGTCACCTTCATAATTTAATAAATATAACAATTTAAATGATGTGATTTTAAGATGATAAATTCAAGTAAAAATATTATTATGAAATTTATTATATTTATATTCATCATAGGATTTTATTTTAAATTTATATTCAATAAATAAGTATATTAAATAATTATACAAAAATGTTGTAGTAATTATTTTATTAAGAGAATTACCAAATAAATGGTTTTAAAATTATTGAAATAAATAATATATGAACTATTTAATGTGATACACTAATTTTATAGATACATATGACATATTATGAATCTATTAAAGCTTTTATTTCGATCATATCATCTATGAGTGTTTTATTTAAATTCAAATAAATGAATAGTGTCAAAACTGACACTATTGTTATTTTATAAAAATAACATAATATAAATTTTTTTAAAAATTAAAAATATATTTAAAAATTATAAATTAAAATTTATATGGTCCACAATTTAATAAATTATCCAATTATGGACAATTCACAACACATAAGTAATTATTTATAACAATTTAAAATTTAGAATCTTATTGCCACAAATAAAATTAAATAGATTAAATAAGGATAAATCAAGTTGATATTGTTTAAAATAAATTCAAAACAAGTCTAAATTTTATTGGATGATTAGATTAAAACCCTATATCATATAATCATATGATTTGAGTTATTTTAGAGGTTTTTATGTGGGGTTGGAATTTATTTTAAATTAATATTTCTTATAAGTCCAAAGGTGCCCCTCTCCTCCCTTATAAAAGGGAACCTCCTCCCTCTCCTCCTCGCACAATTTTGAGACTTTAATCTCAGACAAACTCTACCCATTTCACTTCCCCACTTCCCTATAAATCTTATAGAGGTACTGGTCTTCTCAAAAGACAAACTCTAGTGCCCTAAGAGGAATTTCAATGGAGGCACTTCGAGAAAGAGGTAATACCTTCTACCGATTCATTCAAGTTTATTTCTTCTTATACTTCCTCTTCTGTAGTGGTTTCATTATGAAGTATTAACATAATTATACCTCATATACTGATATGTTATTATAAATATGAAACAACCTCATTTCACCTTCTATCCATTCTATGGAAAATGAAATCATTGCCTGTGCGTACGTACGGAATACCGTCTCCACGTCGTGGATTAATCTGTTTTTTCCACCACCACCTTACTTGGATGGGTATAATGGTGTAAAGAATAACTACATATGATTATTACAACATCATAATGATTCTAAGATATTATATCATTCTCTACAAATCCATTCAATAAATATCGGAACGATATCATCTCTCGTGCGTACGTACGGATTACTGTCTCCACGACGCGATGAGATTCATTCTCAATGTTAACCACTCAAGAATGATTATTAAGTATATATAATGAATAATAATGAAATATATGACATGGTAATTCTAATGGATTAATTTATATATATATATATATATATATGTATATATTTCATATACTTACTTCCATTCAAGTCAATATTGAAAGGAAAACAGCGTTCATGCGTACGTATGGACCACCGTCTCCATGAACGGTGTGTTTCATTTCATTTATCTATCTATTATATATATATATATACTGAATATATATGATATATAAATCATGATTCACATTTTTTATGTAATTAAATCATGATATAATTAATAATAATATCAAGAACAATAAGTCCAAGCATGTACGATAAATAAAACGATTTTACCAAAAACACTGCTTTAACATGAATTTACAAAAGAACGGGTAATATAATGTCATAAGTGAACCATATATGATATCATAACAATGAATATGATTCTGTAATAATTCAATGACATTATTTAAATCATTATACAGGAGGTTCATATATGTATGAATCATATCGGACCTAAGGTAAGGGATAATTATTTCAATCTCATTCTTATCTGAGATTGTTAATTCGTAAGTATTTACTGGGGTTATGTTTATTATCCATGTCCATATGTTCTCAGAATGTTTTCATAAAATGTTTACTTATCTTAATTGTATGTTTAAATAAAATTTTTCCCTTTTTTTACTTTTACCACATCGTATGGAAGAAATCTTTTTTTTACCATACGAGTTACTTTTTGACTTTTCTGACAAAAGTACGAGGAGAATTTTTTTTAACTTATACGGAATGAACGGATTTTTACAGTTTTATAAGGCCTTATTTTCTTGAAGCTAACACTACAATATTTCATGACTATTTTCAACAAAATCTTTTTCCTTTAAAATTGAATGGAATTTTGTGAAAAGAAAATGATTTTGAAGAAGAAAGGATATTTTCATCAAGAATTCATTTCAAGTGTTTTATCAAAACCATTTTCCATATAAGATGGAATTATTTCATATGTGTATGTTTAAAGTATAATTTCTCTATTATTTACATGGATTCACTTTTCTTATGATGAAATGATATCCAATTTTTTGTTTGTATTATGCTATGATGGGATAATGTTTATGAAACCCATTTTATACTTTGGGTATTGATGAATGATTTATGTTCATGTTGTGGCACAAGTAAGAATGAGTTCATTATAAGATGGGTGGGACCTATATCTCCCTCTATTGCATTGGGTAAAGATTTATATTTCATGTGATAGACATGGCTGGAATGGTAAGTTAATCTGGTTCAGTGTTACAGGACTGAAACGAGGAGTGTACTCGATTCAGAAAGGGACTTCGTCCACTAAGATGGTCTTGGCAGCAATGCCTTGGCTACTATAGAAGTCATATCATGTGATTAATGTTTTTCCACAATTAAAAGTTTTATTTCCAAGCTATTTTATCATGATTTATGTTCCATTATGATCTATGCCTTACGTACTTCCATGTTTTAAGTCATTGCTCAAGATTTTGATGTTTAAACATTATGTTCATGTTTTTATGTTCAAATGTATATGGTTTTTTTATTTTCTCCATGCTTACCCTTACTGTGCATTTGAGCTCACCCTAAATATGTTTTATTTCCCACAGGATATAAAGAAAGGTTTTAGGTATGAAAAAAAGGGAATATCATTATGGGAGATATTAAAGATATTTCACCAAGATTAGAAGATTATGTTCCAAGTTTCCAAACACACTAAACTATTATGGTCCTTCTGTGTCTATTTTTGTTATGTATTAAGTATTCTACAAAATTAATGTAATTTCCATGTACGACAAGCTTTGGGTCTCTACAAATATTTCTCTACTAACTTAAGTGCATACATACATTCTATAGATTCCAAAAAGGAGGACCAGTTGGAAGCCCTCTTCATACACCAATATTTTCTTACCTTTAGGCATATTTACCTGATTATATACATGTACATGATCAAGAGATCCCTATGATATATTAGAATTGATATCCAAAGGCCCTCATTCATTACTATTCCACGCATAAGATCAGGATATTGTTCATAATTAGTACCTCCATGCCTAACTTCAAGATTCCAAATACCCGCTAGCAGGTAAGTTGGTGAGAGCCCACTGTCTTGTTAGCCACCTTTAGTATAAATTATTCTCTTTAAGGGTATGTCCACCTGATATGTAAGGTATTCCCCCATGTGTCTTATTTTCATAGGCTTTGAAGATGATACAGGTTCATACACTTTTATTTTTTCCATTATTATCCCCTAAAATAAGAAATTTCCTATCATACAATAACTGGGCATCAATTTTAGCTTATACTTAAGCCTCACAGTCAGATTCATCCCCTACAAGAACCTAATGAGAAGCTGCATCCCCTCCAAACACATATTTAGTAGCTCTAGCCCATCCAACATCAACCTCACCACTATCCTGGATAACTGATCCCACGCCTTCAGACAGACCAGCTAATCTAGCCCCTGTACGCACCTACTCAGTAGCCACATTCCAACTATGAGGTTCCATGACCATTTATTCCACAGCTCCTTGTCAGACCACATTAAGAATGGAAGATGATCTAGTGGCATGAGCATTAGCAGGATCTGCAACCACTTTATACACTTTCTTGAAAATCTTTTTACATGTGTTGAAGGCATTATGGACCATTACTTTATCATCATTCTCTTGTATCTCGAGCTTACATTGGTCCATTGAGCGGCATGATTTATTATAGATAGAACAGAGTACATTTTTGCAACATCATGACAAAGTGTAGCCAATACAGGAGTAGCAACCACAAAATTCTAGTATACACTCAAATTCAATTTAGAGTTCATGCTTGAAGTTATTAGCAATCAAATAAATAGTTTCAATAAGATCATGGTACAGATCAATCTCAACCAAAAATTTAGAAAAGTGAATGTATCGAGCATGCTTAGTCTCTTTATCAATTTTAATCAGAGTCCCCACAGCATAGGTGACATCCTAGAGGATTTTTGAATTCCCAAAAAAAACTATAGTTCTTCTTGTTTTATTTTAATTTATTCATAAGAAAAATTTTATTTGTGTTTTTTTTTCTTTTTTCTTCTTCTTTTTTTTATTTTTTAAAATTTTTTATTTTTATGTTTTATATTTCTTTATATAATAACATTATTTATAATTTTAAATAATTTTAAATTAAAATTATTTTTTAGATCTTTTTATTTATTCCCAATTTTATCACTTTTCTCTTTAAAAATTTTGGGTTTTATTTTTTATTTTTTATTTTTTATTTTTTTTAAACATTACATTTATATTTTTTTTCATTTTTTATATTTTTAACTAAATAATGTTATATTTTATGTTTTATATTTTTTAAAAGAAGAAATATTTTATTTATAGATTTTTTATTTTACCTTCTTTCCTTTTTAATAGAATGAAGATTTTTTTTATCTTATTCTTTATATATCTTAATTATTTGTTTTGAATAGAATATATATATATATATATATATTAATTAGTTTTTTTGAAATTTAAATAATTTTTTCCTTCAACAAGTTTATTTATTTAATTTTTTATAAAATATTATTTTATCTTGATTATTTAATTTCCTTCAAATTAATATAAAGTTTTTAGATTCTCCCTATTTTTTATCATTTCAATATTTTTCCATTCCCTTTTTTCCTTTTTCAATTTTTAAATTTTTCTATGTATCTTTTTAATATAAATATTTTTTATTGTAATTATGAAAATAATTTTTCAATAAAATAAATTTTTATTATTTTTCCTTCATTAAATAGGGTTTTTCATGAGTTTTAAAATTTATTTAAATAAAAAAATAAATATTTGGATTTTTTATTTTCCCTTATTTTTTTAAAAAATAAATATTTGATTTTTATAATTATTATATTTTATTATTTATTTAATAAGAAAGGTTATATTTTTAAATTTATATAAATCAAAATTATTTTATTTTATTATTTTATTTTCTAATTTTAACTATTTTAATCATGAATTATTTAAAAATTTGAAAATAAAATAAAAAAAATTCTCTTAATTTTATTTATTTATATAAATGTTGTAATTGTCTATGTTTTTCTCTTTTTTTGTTATTTTTTAATAGAATTGGGTATCACATGATTTTTTTTAATTTATTTATGAGATAAACAATTTATATTTTTTTACTTTGTGATATTTTTTTAATGCAAAGAATGCTTTTCTAGATTTTATATTTAATTTCTTATAACGTAACATAAAATATTTTTAGTTTTAAAATTTTCATTTTTTCACTTCCCATTTTTTAGTTATTTGTTTTCCTTTTTATGTTATTTATTTTTTTATCATGTCAATGTTTTTCTTTTTTTATGATTTATTTGAAAGTAAAAAAATTTTAGATTTCTATCTACTTTTTAACACTTAATTTTTTAATATAGAAGATTTTTTTAATGTTTTAACATATTTAAAAATTAAATTTATTTTTTTCATTTAAGTTTTTTTATTTTTTTCATTTATTTCATTTTTTTGTTTTTTTTTTGTTTATTTATTTTTGTACTTAATATAATTTTATATATTATATTTTGACTCTTTTATATTCCTATTTATACTTGAAGATTTTCAGTAATTATAGTGGTTTTAGTGAATAATATTATGGGCTTTATCCATGGTGCATTCTTCTACTATCTTGGATCTTACAATGCATTTTGAAGTGAAAATATGGGCTTTCATTTATACGATGAAGTAGGTATGGAAATTAAAATGTTATGATCTCTAGATTGAGAGAGATTCAATATTAAAGGTCAACTTAGTAAAGTATAGATATAATATTGTCCCATAGTAACTCTACCCAACCCGAAAGACTTCTTCGGTCAAATATCAGAAATGCATATCATTTTTTTCACATCTATATAGAAGGAAAAATGGTTGTTGATGGAATTTCTAAGAACGAAGTAGAGACTCACGACTCTCTATGGTCTTATCATTTATCCAATAACCTCATGCCCCTACATTTCTCAAATGTAAAGGGGGATGTTTATACTTGTGCATCCTTACTCTCTCGTGCTCCTATTACTTTATTTTTATTTATTGATTGTTAATGGGATTTGTGCCCATACCCGAAAGTGTTTTGATTGAAATAAAAAAGTTCTATCTATTATTTTTAATTTATTCAATTGAAAAATAAGTTTTATGTTATTTATTTTTTTTAGTTTTTATAACATAATTTTTTTATTTTTATAAAAAAATTATTTGAATGTAACATAAATTTTTTATATTTAATTTTATTTTCAATAAAATAATATTTTTATTAATTTAAAGTTTTTCATGTTAGTTTTGAAGCCTATTTTTATTATGAAATCAAAGTCAAATTTCTATATCGGTATAGGGAGACCTATTACGTAGCCCATAAGCACAATGTTAGGTTGTCCATGAGCACTGCCCGAAGGCCCAATGTGGCATCATGCCTATATCATCCTACCAATGACACAAGACATATATCAGGTCTACGTTACCACCATCCTACATCATTTATGTTTCACCATCTTCCTTTAAATATCATCATTTTTTAATTTATTTATTTATATGTAATTTTTAATTTTTAATAAAACAATGTTTTTAATGATTTATTTAATTTATTTGAAAGTTAAATCTAATCATAAAGATTTTTCATTTTTTCATTCTTTTATTTTATAAATAAAACTATGTTTCCCTTTAAATTTTTTAAATTTTTTTGAAAATGAAATTTTATCTTTATGTTTTTAACCCTTTTCTTTTTTAATTTTATTTTTTTTAATGAAAATATTTTTTTCTTGATTATTGAATTTATTTTAAAGTAATATAATTTTTTAGAATTGTTTACATTTTCTTCTTTAAAAATTAGAGTTTAATTTGTTTTTTAAATTTTTTAAAAATTTAAATAAAATTTTATTATGTTTTTCTTATTTTCTATAATTACTTTTTATCATAACTGAATTATTCTTGTTTTCTATATTTAAATAAAATTAAAATAATACTTTTTTATTTTATTAGTAGTTTATTTTTTTCATTTGTCTTTTTTATTTTTTTCTATTTTTATTTTTTTCTATTTTTATTTTTTAAAATAATTTATTTAATTTAATTAAGTCTTGCATCTTTTCATAATTTATTTGAAATTAAAATAATTGTTTTAATATTTTTTTTTCTTTTTCTTCACAGTTGTGTTTTTCTATATTTTTTTAATATATTTCGAACTGAAATAAATTTTTTAATTTTTTATGAAAAAGTTGTTTTTATTTTTTTAATTTATATGGAATAAAAATAATTCTTTAATTTTATTTTAATTATTTTTATATTTTTTATATTTTTCTTTTTCTTTTTTTACATTTTTTCAATTTTTTAAAGAGTGATGTTTTTCTTTATTTTTTAAATTTTATTTTATTGTAACATAAATATTTTCAGTTTTTTAGCTGTTTTTTTATTTCTTGTTTTTAATTAAAAATTATTTTTATTCATTTTAAATTTATTTGAATATAAAATAATGTGTTCTAAATTTTTTATTATTTATTATTTCCATTTTTAAATTTTTTATCAGAACTGTTTTTCATATTTTTTAATTTATTTGAAATTAAAATAAATTATTTATATTTTTCACTTTTTCAATTTTTATTTCATTTAAATCAATTTTTTATTTTATTTATTTTGTTTTATTTATTTTGTTTTTTTTGGCTTTTTATTTTTTTAATTTTATTTAATATGATGAAGTTTTATTATTTATTTTGAATTATTTGAATAAAAATAAGATATTTAAAAAAATTACCTTTTTAATTGAATTGAGTTTTTGTTTGTTTTTTAAAATAATTTAAAAAAAAGAATGTATTTTTAATATTTTTCTCTTTTTCATCTAATTTATAGTGAGACCAAGATTATCTTAATTTTTCAAAATTTATATAAATATAAAAGAAATTACTGGATTTATTTTTCCCATTTTTGTTTTCATATTATTTTATTATATCATTTTTTATTATTTTATTTACTATTGTGGCCAATTATCATAAAATTTAGAGTCTTTCTGAAGTAATTATAACCGCCATCCTATGATAAGGTTTGGAAAAACGTGGCTTGAGGTCAAAGAGCAAATAGAGTTACAATTGAGAAAGGTGGATTATTTAAAAAGGGAGTGTCACGACCCGTCCTTGGGGACCGGGCCGTGACTACCCCAATCCCGCCTTCCATAGGCCAGGGGCTGGCGACTAGCACCAAGGTGTAATTCCCGGTAAAAAGAGTAGGCATTGCCTTTGTAAAGTAAACAAACACCACAGAGCAAGAAAGCAGTGGAAGTAAACACTAAGTAAAAACTGAGTACAACAGTAAGTGCGGAAAAGTAAGTGAGCCAGTATACAAACCCAAACTAAAAGTAAAGTACAGCTGGAAAGGGAAAAACAGTAACTGACAAGTAAAGTCGCAGCGTCAAGTCATCCATTGGAATTCCCACCTGAAGGGTGAGTACAGATAGCCTCCAAAGCTCCTCGTGTCCAACCGACCGCTCTGAGTATGTCTTGCCCAGTGGTCCACCTCCAGGTACCGTCCTTCTCTGCAAGCCTCCACCCCGATCAGCGCTGTCTGTCATCTGCAACCAACACAACGTAGTGCGGGCATAGCCCGTGCAGGGGTGAGTATAATCTATTCAGTAGGGACCCCGAGACTCCTGAAGGTCTCCCAGAATCCACAAAGGATAAACCACAAAGGAAAGATACAATCACGAAGTAACATCCAACACTACTTAGGTATATGCCCATACATATACCTAAGTCATGAATTCCAGTATGCTCCAACATCCGAGCTCAAGTACAACCTAGTCCAGACAGGAAAGCAAAACGTAAATCCACACAGGATAACACAACACAACCCACATAGGAAAGAAAACAGGATTCATCTCACACAGAAATACTTCTTCGTCAGACGATAAAGATGATCAGATATTGCCACTGATTCATCTAAGCCGTCGGACCCACAAAGGATCGATAGGTACTAACCCCCGCAATGACCCACAAAGTATCTGACCCACACAGGATCGATAGGTAACTAACCCCCGCAATGACCCACAAAGGATCTGACCCACACAGGATCGATAGGTAACTAACCCCCGCAAAAGACCCACACAGGATCGGACCCACACAGGATCTATAGGCGCTGGCCCACACAGGACCGCTGACCGCTGACCCACACAGGATCTGTAGCACTGATCTACGTAGTATCGCTGAGTGTTGTAGTCGTCGTCGAATCCACTGAGGATCTCTGCACAGTCGTCGTCATCGCAGTCGCAGCCAGCTCTAGGGTTCGCGCACACAGCAAGCTCGTTCGGGAGGGTCCACTCCACGAGCCGAGAGGCTGATACATCAACTGACACATAGTCCAGAGTTGATGTATCCAAAAGTTCCGTATCGTCAATAGGAACTCAACGTCGCAGATGGCACGTCAATCGGACGCCCGATCTGAGAGTTATTGGCTTTTTCGTCTGAGGGGCCCGGTTGGTTTTTAAGGCAAAACCAACCCGACTATACTCCACCTGTATCCAAACCTCGAGCAGAGTAAGACAGAAGATCTGTATCACTAATAGGAATCCAACAAAGTCGATGGCATGTCAATCGGACGTCTAGAGTTTAAGATATAAGTGTTTCCACTCCGAGGGCCCGATTCGTTTCGTGTACGAACCAACCCGGCCAAACACAAAGTATTCTGAAACCTTGAGTGTGATATACCTAAACGTCCGTCTCAATCCAAGGATCACATAACCGCTGACGATGCATCGATCGGAGGCATGTATCTCAAGTTATGAGCAAAAGACCGAAAAGGTCCGAAAACGGGGGGCCTAGGCCCGAACCGACCAGGCCCAACCCCCCCCCCCCCCCCCCCCGGTCGGCCCGAACCGGGTCGACCCGACCCGGGTCCGGGTCCGACCCGGCTGGCGCGACCCGACTCGGTCTGCCCAAGCCGGCTCGGCTCGGCCAGGGGTTTGGCCGAACGGCCCAACCGTGCAGGGGGCACTGCCCCCGCGTGAAGAGCCGCGGCCCCGCGTGGGGCCGCCCTTGCCAGCGAACGCGGCCGCCGGCCGCGTCCCGCCTCCCTCCGGCCCCGCACGGCCGCAGGACCACATTGATACCGCCGCGACTGAAGCCGCAACGGCTCCTTTCGGTGGCGCGCCGGGCACCGCGGGCGCCGCCGTGCCGGCAAGGCGCGCCGACGGGCTGCTCCGCGGACCACCGGACGAGTTCCGGTGGTCGAAACTTCGCGTCGTCTTCGCCAAAGGTCCTCCCGGGGTCCTTTCTTCACTACGAGGACCTCTCATCGCCCGAGAATATTGCTTTGTCGACGTCCGCTGTTTCGCACACCAAGAACGAAATGAGCGGTGGGTTCGGACTTGTTCCTTAGTCCGCACCCACTGCGTTAGCGATTTTAAAAGTCTCACAACAATTTTAACAACCGCAGATATAAATCACAAAGATTTAAATGAATCAAACCCCTACCTCGTAATTTTTGTCATACGTGAGTTCGTCGCGGAATTGACTGTCACAGAAGGAGTGGATCGTCGCATCGCGGAAGGGGCGTCGCTGTCATCGCGGTACACGGCGTCGCGTCAACGATCTCTGAGGGTCATAAACACACAAAGTTTAATTGCACGTTTATACCCAAGTTGAGGATAAAATACACAAATAATTAGAGAACCGTAATCCCCTACCACAAGCAGTTGATGATCGGAGATTGTTGCGGGGAAGAAACGTCGCGGAAGAAGCGTCGCGGAAGGAGAATCTTCAGCGTCACGGAACACGGCATCGTGTCATCAATCTCCGAGGGTTCGGCATTCTTCGCGTTCTTGGCATTCTTCACAAAGGATGATGAAGATCTCAATCCTTAGAGTCTTCCCCAAATCCTCTCAACGTGAAATCCTCAAGAAAGACATGCGTTGGTCTTATTTTATTTACATGCCAACAAATTTGAAAAACAAGTTAAGAAAGGAACCATTAATTCGGTGAATTAATGGTAACGTATTAACTGTCCAATTAATAGGAGCGTTGAGAGTTTTAGAAAACGCACAAGTTTACTTTCATTAAAGAGGAGTTTTCACGGGTGCGTTACCTAGATTAAAAGAAATGGTGGGGCTCGTGCGGGCCCCACCTAACAAATATCCTACCAAGGGGGCAGGATATTTTGGGGTACACCCTATCCACTTAAACTTATCTTAAGTGGCTTTAAGTGGCTTTAAGTGGCTTTAAGTGAAATAAAATAAAATTGTCGCAACACTTTATTTTATTTTCTTAACTTAACCCCAAAAATTAAAAACCACACCCGAGCAAACGCAACTCCGGAAGAGGCGTTTCGAAGCAAATACTGGGGATGCGATTCCATTGGTGCCTTCTGAATTCAATTCCGAGTACCAGTTTAGAAGTTAGAAAAACCTTCTCGTTCGTTCACTGAACGTACCCAAGCCAAACTTCGGAAAATGGTTTCTGGTACACCAGGCCTCGGAATCAGGTTCCGTCAGAAACTGTGTTCTTGTAAAATTAAAAAGAAAATTAAGAAAATAATTTCCTTGAATTTTACAGGTCTTTACATCACTCCCACCTCAGGGCTTTACATCCCCGTAAAGATACATCATAAACTAGGGAAACAAATGTGGGTATTGAGCACGCATCTGAGCCTCCCACTCCTAAGTGCTCTCCTGGAGGTTCTCGTGTTTCCACCTGATGCGCACTAGAGGAATCGACCATCCACGTAGGACCTGCTCCTGTCGATCCTCGATCTCCACCAGGATCTCCGCAAAAGTTACCCCATCATCAGCGTCTAGCTCCCCATGGTCAATGATATGCGTCGGGTCATGCACTTATCTCCTCAGCTGAGATACGTGAAAGACGTCGTGAACCCGGTGCAATTGAGGTGGTAGATCCTGGCAATAAGCTACCTCTCCAATCCTGCTGAGGACCTGGAACAGTCCGATGAAGCGTGGAGACAACTTTCTGCCTCGGCCAAATCTCTATAATCCACGTCGAGGTGAGACACGCAAGAAGACGTGGTCGCCATCCTCGAACTCTAGTGGCCTCCACCTCCTGTCAGCATATGACTTCTGCCGGCTCTGAGAAGTCCTCATCCGCTCCTAGATGATCTGGACCTTCTCTGTCGTGGCCTGGACCATCTCCGGTCCCACAAGTGCTGACTCCCCAGGGTCTGTCCAGCACAAAGGAGATCTGCAGGGTCTGTCGTACAACGCCTCATATGGTTCCATCCCGATGGTGGAGTGGTAGCTGTTGTTGTATGTGAACTCTACCAAAGGTAGGTGGTCCTCCCAGCTATGACCAAAGTCGAGGACACATGCGTGGAGCATGCCCTCGAGAGTCTGAATGGTCCTCTCCGTCTGACCATCCGTCTGAGGGTAAAAGGCGGTGGTCAGACGTAGCTACGTCCCGAATGCCTCCTTTAACCCCTTCCAAAGCCGGGAAGTAAAGCGAGCATCTCTATCGGAGATGATAGATGATGGCACACCGTGAAGCCGTACAATCTCCAGAACGTAGAGACGCCCCAATCTCTCCACTGAGCCTTGCTCTCTGATGGATAAGAAGTGAGCCAACTTGGTGAGTCAGTATACAGTCACCCAAATGGATTCGTGACCTCTGGAAGTGCGTGGAAGTTATATCACGAAGTCCATAGATATTCCATCCCACTTCCACTCTGGGACCTCCAAGGGTTGTACCAATCCTACTGGTACCTGAGACTCTAATGGTCATAAAATACTGTAAAGCTCTCACCCATCAGGTAGTGTCGCCATGTATTTAGAGCGAAGACCACTGCTGCTAACTCCAGGTCATGGGTAGCGTTGTTCTGCTCATGCAGCCTCAACTGATGTGATCCATAGGCGATCACTGCCCGCTCCTTCATCAAGACACATCCGAGTCCGGTCCCTGATGCATCGCATTAGACTACATACCCTACTCCCTCCTCCGGTAACCTCAAGATAGGTGCGCTGGTCAATCTGTGTCTCAGATCCTGGAAGCTCTGCTGACATCTGTCTGACCACACAAAGGGTTTCCCCTTCTTCTTCAAAGCTGAGAGTGGTGTCGCAACTCTAGATAAGTCTGGCACAAATCTCTGGTAGTATCCAGCTAGTCCCAATAAACTCTGCACCTCCGTCACGCTCTTGGGTGGCTCCCAAGCTAGCACAGCCTCGATCTTCGCAGGATTCAACACAACTCCCGCCTCAGAGATGAAGTGTCCCAAGAAGTGGACCTCACGTATCCATAACTGACACTTCGAGAGCTTTCCATAAGGCTGGTGCTCTCGGAGTGTGTCTATTACAACACACAAGTGGTAGGCGTGCTCCTCCTCAGTCGTCGAGTATATCAAAATGTCGTCAATGAATACCACGACAAATCGATCGAGGGATGGATGAAAGATCCTGTTCATGAGGCCCATGAACACCGCTGGTGCATTTGTTATGCCGAAGGTCATAACCAAGAACTCATAGTGGCCATACCGACATCTGAAGGTCGTCTTCTGCACATCCTCGTCTCGAACTCTGAGCTGATGATAGCCTGACCTGAGTTCTATCTTCGAGAACCACCGTGCTCCCTTGAGCTGATTGAAGAGGTCATCAATCCTCGGTAGCGGATACTTGTTCCTTATTGTCACCTGGTTCAGGAGACGATAGTCGACACAAAGTCGCAAGCTCCCATCCGCCTTCTTGGAGAACAATATCGGGGAAGCCCAGGGTGAAACACTGGGTCTCATGAGACCCTTTCCCTGCAAGTCCTCCAACTGTACCTGTAGCTCTCGAAGCTCGGCGGGAGCCATCCGATATGCTGGAGTCGATATCGGGGTTGTCCCGGGGTACAATTCAATATAAAATTCTACCTATCTATGAGGAGTTAGTCCTGGAACGTCATCAGGAAAGACGTCTGCATACTGATCCACCACTGTTGGAAAACTAGGACTCTGCATGTCAACTTATCCTAGGATGAGGCTAGCCAACTGATGAGTTATGGGTTGTCCTCTCCTCTGGGGAAGTTCATCCTGTGCTGCGAAGGCTCCCTTCTCTCCGGTGAAGGTGAACCTTCTCCCGTTGGTGCATACACATCGTACCTTGCACCTAATACAGTCAATATGAGCATGGACTGTGGATAACCAATCCATGCCCAAGATGACGTCGTAAGGCCTCGATGCCACTACAAGAAGATCCCAGCTGAAGCTCTCGCCTCCTAGAGTAAGCTCACACTGTCGGCACCAGTGCGTAATCGTCAAGTCTGCTCTCGTAGGAGTCTCTAGCCGTAAGGATCGAGCCAACGGCTCAGTCGGCATCTCTAAGCTCCGAACAAGGGCAGCAGCTATGAAAGAGTGACTCGCTCATGTGTCTATAAGGAATGAAACAAGGGTGGAATAAACACAAATAGTACCTCGAATCATCTCGGACGTGCTATGGTCGTAGGCCTCCATTGCCTGGAGTTGTGCCTATCTCTACCCGCCAGCTCCCGGTGGTCGGGGTGGACCTCCTGGTGGTGGTGGTGGTAGAGCCTCAAAGCGTCTCCCAACACCTGCCGCTCGGCCAGCTCCTCTGCCTCATCCGCCTACTCCCTGCGGACCGCCACGGTCGACCCTCTGCATCTGCCTGGGTGGCCCCTCCACCGTCTGCAGCTCCACGGCATGGTGGGTTGGGCAGTCACGAGCTATGTGGCACTTCCCACCGCATGTGTAGCACTGTCTGCCTCTCTAAAGATTGGCTCCACGCTGAGTGCCCCGCATTGCTGAGCCCATGTCCTAAGGTCGTCTGCCTGAGGGTCTGGTCTGCCTAGACCCATGATTCATCCTTTGACTGCCTGCTGGAGAAGACTCTACTACCTACCGCCCGGCGGTAGGTCTCGCTACTGATGTAGACTCAGCAAGAAAGCTCTCAATCAGAAGAGCTCGCTCCAGTACTCCTGCCTGAGTCGAAATGCTGAGAGAGATCAGAGATGCCCTGATCTCATGCCTCAATCCCTTCTCAAAGGTCCGGGACTAGAAGAATGGGTCACGTACCATGTCTGTCGAGTAGCTTGAGAGATCGTTAAATCTCACTGAGTACTGGGCAACCGTCAAGCTGCCCTGCCGCAGCTGAAGAAGCTCGTGGATGCGCACCGCATGGAGGTTGGCTAGGACAAACTCCAAGCGGAAGAGGCTCTCAAAGTCCATCCAGATAAGAGATGCCTCATCGTGCACCTGGACCATCAAGCTCCACCACCTTCCTACTACCGCGTGCAGTAGGCTCGCAGTGAGGATCACCATGAGGTCTGCTGGTGTCCTCACTAACCTCAAAACTCGTACCACTGCCTCCAGCCAATCCTCGGCTGCTTGGGGTTTCGTCTCCACGCGGAACCTCGGTGGTCATTGGCACTGAAACTCATGCAGTGCACTAAGGCGACGTGCATCGTCAGCGGCTGGGGACTGGAAGAATCGGTGGCTCGGTGTGTAGAGGTACCGTTGGTGCCTCCGCTATCAAAGGGCCCTGTACCGAGGCCTCGTCGCTCAGTGGGCTGTCGTCACGCACAACTCTCGGAACCCTAGCCGGCTACCATCATGGGGCCATCCTGAAAAGAAACAGGTGTGCCATGGTCAAAACAGTATACCTCGTGAGCTGACACAAAGTAATCACAAAGAAAACTTGAAACACACATGTAATCAATGTTTTCATCCATTCAGTCGGAAATCAGAAGTCAGGGTCCTGGTGTATGGATACGTCGGCCGCCGCACCAACACTGGACTCCCTGGACTGATAACCACACCCAATATTCTTAACACTATTGCTTCACATAGAAAAAGATCAGAGTCCAAAGTTCTGCAGTAGAACCGAACTCCTCTGATACCAATTTTTCATGACCCGTCCTCAGGGCCCGTGTCGTGACTACCCCAAGCCCGCCTTCCATAGGCCATGGGCTGGCGACTAGCACCAAGACGTAATTCCCGGTAAAAAGGGAAGGGATTGCCTTTGTAAATTAAACAAACACCATAGAGTAAGAATACAGTATAAGTAAACACTAAGTAAAAACTGAGTACAATAGTAAGTGAGGAAAAGTAAGTGGGCCAGTATAAAAACCCATATTGAAAGTAAAGTACAACTGGAAAGGTAAAAACAGAAACTGAAAATTAAAGCCGCAGCGTCGAACCGTCCACTGGAAGTCCCACCTAAAGGGTGAGTACAGATAGCCTCCACAGCTCCTCGGGTCCAGCCGACCGCTCCGAGTATGTCTCGTCTAGTGGTCCACCTCCAGGTACCGTCCTGCTCCACAAGCCTCCACCCCGATCAGCATTGTCCGTCGTTTGCAACCAACACAACATAGTGCGGGTATAGCCCGTGCAGGGGTGAGTATAAGCTACTCAGTAGGGACCCCGATACCCCCGAAGGTCTCCCAGAATCCACAAAGGATAAACCACAAAGGAAAGATACAATCACGAAGTAACATCCAACACTGCTTAGGTATATTCCCATACATATACCTAAGTCATGAATTCCAGTACGCTCCAACATCCGAGCTCAAGTACAACCCAATCCACACAGGAAAGAAAAACGTAAATCCACACGGGATAACACAACAAAATCCACATAGGAAAGCAAACAGGATTCATCTCACACAGGAATACTTCTTCGTAAGACGATAGAGATGATCAGATATTTCCACTGATTCATCTAAGTTGTCAGACCCACAAAGGATTGATAGGTACTAACCCCCGCAATGACCCACAAAGGATCTGACCCACACAGGATCGATAGGTAACTAACCCCTAAAATGACCCACAAAGGATCTAACCCACACAGGATCGATAGGTAACTAACCCCCGCAAAAGTCCCACACAGGATCGGACCCACACAGGATCTGTAGGCGCTGGCCCACACAGGACCGCTGAGCGCTTACCCACACAGGATCGGACCCACACAGGATCTGTAGCACTGATCCACATAGGATCTCTGAGTGTTGTAGACGTCGTCGAATCCACTGAGGATCTCTGCACAGTCGTCGTCGTCGCAGTCGCAGCCAGTTCTAGGGTTTCCGCACACAGCAAGCTCGTTCGGGAGGGTTCGCTCCACGAGCCGAGAGGCTGATACATCAACTGACACATAATACAAAGTTGATGTGTCCCAAAGTCCCGTATCGTCAACAGGAACACAACGTCGTAGACGGCGCGTCAATCGGACGCCCGGTCTGAGAGTTATTGGCTTTTTCGTCCCAAGGGCCCTATTGGTTTTTAAGGCAAAACCAACCCGACCGTACTCCACTTGCGTCCAAACCTCGGGCGGAGTAAGCCAAAAGATCTGTATCACTAAGAGGAATCCAACAAAGTCGACAGCACGTCAATCGGACGTCCGGACTTTAAGATATAAGCGTTTTCGCTCTGAGGGCCCGGTTGGTTTTGGGTACGAACCAACCCAGCCAAAACCAAAGTATTCTGAAACCTTGAGTGCGATATACCGAAACGACCGTCTTGATCGAAGAATCACATCGCCACTGACGGTGCGTAGATCGGAGGCCCGTAGCTCATGTTATGATCAAAAACCGAAAAGGTCCGAAAACGGGGGGTCTGGGCCCGGACCGACTCGGCCCAACACCCCTGGGTCGGCCCGAACCGGGTCGACCCGACCCGGGTCCGGGTTTGACTCGGCTAGCGTGACCCAGCCCGGCTGGGTGCGGCCCGGCCCGGTCTGCCCAAGCCGGCCCGACTCGTCTGGGGGTTCGGTCGAACGGTCGAACAGTACAGGGGGCATTGCCCCCGAGTGAAGAGCCACGGCCCCGCGTGGGGCCGCCCTTGCCAGCGGACGCTGTAGCCGACTGCGTCCCGCCTCCCTCCGGTGCCACACGGCCACGGGACCGCGCTGCTGCCACCGCGGCTTCAGCCATGGCGGCTCCTTCCGGCGTCGCGCCGGGCGCCGCCGCCACCTGCCGCCGTGCCGGCGAGGCGTGCCGGCGGGCTACTCCGCGGACCACCGGACGAGTTCCGGTGGTCGGAAGTTCGCGCCGTCTTCGCCAAAGGTCCTCCCGGGATCCGTTCTTCACTACGAGGACCTCGCATTGCCTGTGCATCCTGCTTTGTTGACATCCATCGTTTCGCACACCAAGAACGAAAGGAGCGGTGGGTTTGGACTTGTTCGTTAGTCCGCACCCACCGCGTTAGCAGTTTTAAAAGTCTCACAACAATTTTAACAACCGCGGATTTAAATCACAAAGATTTAAATGAATCAAACCCCTAACTCGTCGTTGTCGTCAGATGTGAGTTCATCTTGGAATTTACCGTCGTAAAAGGAGAGGATCATCGCCTAGTGGAAAGGGCGTCGCTGTCGTCGCGGCACACGGTGTCGCGTCGACGATCTCCGAGGGTCATAAACACAAAGATTTTAATTGCATGTTTAAACCCAAGTTAAGGATAAAATCCACAAAGAATTAGAGAACTGTAATCCCCTACCTCAAGCAGTTGATGATCGGAGATTGTTGCGGGGAAGAAACATTGCGGAAGAAGTGTCGCGGAAGGAGAATCGTCGGCATCACGGAACACGGCGTCACATCGTCGATCTCCGAGGGTTCGGCGTTCTTCGCGTTCTTCGCATTCTTCACGAAGGAGGATGAAGATCTCAATCCTTAGAGTCTTGTCCAAATCCTCTCAATGAGCAATCCTCAAGAAAGACATGCGTTGGTCTTATTTTATTTACATGCCAACAAATTTGAAAAACAAGTTAAGAAACGAACTATTAATTCGGTGAATTGATGGTAACGTCTTAACTGTCTAATTAATAGGAGCGTTAAGAGTTTTAGAAAATGCACCAGTTGACTTTCATTAAAGAGGAGTTTTTGCCGGTGCGTTATTTAGAGGAAAAGAAATGGTGGGGCTCGTGCGGGCCCCACCTATCAAATATCCTACCAAGGGGGTAGGATATTTTGGGTTCCACCCTATCCGCTTCAACTTAGCTTAAGTGGTTTTAAGTGGATTTAAGTGGCTTTAAGTGAAATAAAATAAAGTTGTTGCAACACTTTATTTTATTTTCTTAACTTAAACCCAAAAATTAAAAACCACACCCGAGCAAATGCAACTCCGGAAAAAGTGTTTCTAAGAAAATACTGGCGTTGCGATTCCATCAGTGCCTTCGGAATTCGATTCCGAGTACTGATTCAGAAGTTAGAAAAACCTGCTCGTTTGTTCACTGAACGTACCTGAGCCAAACATCACAAAATGATTCCGGGCACACCAGGCCTCGGAATCAGGTGCTGTCAGAAACTGCATTCTTGTAAATTTCCAAAGAAAATTAAGAAAAAAAATTCCTTGAATTTTACGGGTCTTTACAGGGAGACTATGATAAAGGAGTGGAACCCCCAGTTCCCCTATTTAGGAACTATATCTTGAAGTATTCAAAGAAGACATGGGAATGATGGTATTGATGCAGTGTCTCTACAGACAACATCCCTTATATTGGGATTGAATATGTCAATGTGAATAATGTGAATTTCTCATCCCACACTACGTTCCAGAATGAGGATCATGTTATAGCGTAGGAAATTGCCCATAATAATGGAGATGTAGTGTTTATTCCCTAGAAAGAGAATGATTATAGGAAGGGATTAGTTTTCATCATGGCCCCCTTGGTAGCCACTAATAACATGAAGGATGTAAACCTAAACAAAGTCTCTACTACAATAGATTTTATTTGCTTAGAGAATGAGAATTTGAAAGGGAACATGCCTAAAGAACCTACACAAGATAAGACTCATTCTTTTAGGAAATATGAGAAAAGTTCTCTTGAACTTTTGACTAAATATATAGAATCTGAGATTGAATATGATTCTAAAAAAATATGAAGGCATACAGTACTTTTTCTTCTTTAGAGGTGGATGAATCCACTATAAAGACCTCATATAGTAACATTGAAAATATAGAAGTAAAATCTAATGTTTTGGGATCTTCCTCAGGTGGGGACCCAGATGCTAGTTAAAAAAATAAAAAAATAAAGATAAATTTTTTAGGGTTACAAAATTTCCAAAAGGAAGATGTTTTTGTTAGATATTTAGTTGTGCGACTCTCCTCTCTTCCAGGAAAATTAGTTTTGAACCACCATATAGGGTTTCATTCCTCTCCCTTTTAGTGCAGTACAGTTAGGGTTTCAACCATCAATTTTCAGATCAATAATTGATGAAATTTCATTCGTCAAATGGACTTCCATCTACAGTGTTATTTTATCAAAACCTATTTTTTTTGTTATACAACTTTTTACTTGAGAAGTGAACATCCACCTTTGATAGTGAGATCTATTTGGGTTTCTTTATCACATTTTTTTCTTCATTTCACACTACTTTCAGACTGAATCTTCTTTCTCCCCTTGATCCACTATTTTATCTGTGTATTATTTTTGAGATACCAGTCATCTTTGTGAGTCTTTAATTTATACTCCTGATTATTAGTGGATTCTGATTTCTGTGCCAGGTCCGGTGATTTTTTCATTTTGGGTTTTCTACGTTAAAATTTTTGGTGTCAACATTTATTTTTCCTACACACATATTTGTCCATTACACATCGGCTTTTATTTTTCAGGATTTTTTAAGAGAAATAATATTTATTTTCACTACATGTTAAATTTTTTGTTGTTTTTTTATTCACCGCTCGTCATCTTACCCAAAATATAGTATCAGAGGGGTTACTTTTTTTAGAAAAATTATTGAAGAAAATTATTTTTTGATGATTTTTTAAAATGGTACCAAGTACCACATGTGTTATTTAAAATGAAGGATCTGCTTTTTGTCAATAAAATTCATCTCCTGGTGTTTATTATTTAGAATCCAAAAGCAATTTCTGATGAAGAATGGGAGTTTTTTCATGAGATAGTTTGTGGTTTAATTCACTAGTGGGCCAAAGACAATGTGATCAACCATATTGTCAACATCTACAATGCTATAAATTTGTGGAAGAAGATTGAGACTCCCTATGCTTCCAAGATAGTAAATAATAAATTATTTATCTTTAAACAGGTGATGAATTTGAGGTAAGAAAATTTATGTCTATTTCTGACTATTTGAGTGAATATTAGAAATGATTTGATCAATTTTATGGTATGGGTATTACTTTTAAAGATAAGTTTTTAGCACTTTTTTTCTTAATACTTTACCAGATTCTTGGGATAATTTTCATGTTACTCTAACCAGATATCCTCCTAATAGTGTTGTGAGATTCGGTTTTGTTAAGTATACTATTTTTAATTAATATTCCAGGAGACATAATCAGGAAAAATATGATTCATAGCTTTTAGTCAAAGAGAACTAGAGAAGAATTCAGCAAAAGAATTAGGGACAAAGCAGTTGAGGTAAGAGCAAAGTTGAAAGAAAATCTAGTTCAAATCAGATGGATTTTTAATTTCATTATTGTGGTAGGAAATAAAAAGTTATGATGTTTTTCTATTATCAAAAATTAGAAAACAAAATTAATTAAAAACATCATAAGAAATAGTGATAGTGATGATTTTTGTTGATGTCGCTATAGGGGTGATCTTGTTATTGTTTATTACTTCATTAATATTTCTTATAATGATTCTTGCTGATTTATTGATAGCGGTGCCTATTTTGACACGTCATTAGGGAAAGAGTTATTTACATCTTATATCCCACTTGAGTTTTGGATTTTGATAATGGGTAATATGGTCATGTTAATGTTTTAGGTACTGGGATTTTTTGTTTGGAGACCAGCATGTGAAGTAAACTGATTTTGATAAATGTGAAACATGCACATAAGGTTCTTATGAATCTTATTTCTACAGGTGTTCTTGATTATGAAATTTTATCAGTAATTTTTTTGTTGGCCAATGGAATCTTTCCAAAAGATCCATGATTGTGGCTCAAGGCCAGAAGCAATTAGGTTTGTACTGTACTAGAGCTTCTATTTCTTGTAATACTACTTGTACTATAGAGTCTAGTGTTTCTTCCTAGTTATGGAATAATAGGATCATAAAAATTAGTATAAAAGAGATTTTTTTGTTTGGATAAGATAAATATGCTTCCAAATTTTAAGAGTGTTAAATTTCACATGTGTAATCACTGTATGGATGGAAAACATGGAAGGGTGAGTTTTAGAATTCATCGTTTACACATCAGGGTATGACATATTAAAACAAATTCCCCTATTGATCTTGTTTTTCTGTTAGAAAAAACCCTCTTTTCTCTCATTCTCATTGTCGAGTATGAATAAACCTTAAAGCATGTATAGGACAAAAACAATTTTACTTGGTTCACCCTCACTGGGATACATCCAAGGGACATACACCGACAGTGTGCCGATGTACCAATTCCTTTATAAGTGCATGGTTATTTATAAGTTTGAAGTGGACTCACTGTCCCCCTAGTTTACAACCACTCACAATTTGAGAACTCACTGCTCCCTCAACTAAAGTAATCCAACTACTTCTTTAGAAGATCCATTCATAGTTTATATACTTGTAGGTATCTTCATTATCACTAATGTATTTAACATCCTTAATTGTTGATAGATGCTCTATCGATTCCCAACTTTCACCTGCAGATGAATATCTCTTTGCACCGGGTGTAACGGGAAACTCCAATTTTTACGCGCAGCCCTTACTGCACCTTGCGCATAATTCCATTGCCCTACGTGAAATATAATTTTCATGAAACACCTCTGTTACTCACAATAGCATTCATTTATGTGAAACGTTGTCTTTATGCGCAACAACCTTTTAACACACACCCTAAGAATTACGCGTAACCACCTTTTTACACGCATCATGAGCTTTACGTGCAACCTTCATTTTACACACAGCCTTTTCTTTGCACGCAAACACTTGTCCTTACACACAAACTTGATGTTTACGCACAACTCCCTTTCATATTCCCATTTCTCCCTCCAGAGCTCAAATACTCTCTAAGTCTTGAGCTGCTTTGAATGAGAGGGTCACTTCATATTTATAGGCAAAATCGATCCCTGCGTGAAAAACCCTTCTTCTACGAGTAATACTCTTCGAGCACAAAAACAAATCTTTCGTGCAACATCATATTTTGTGCAATGCTCCAATTTTTCATGCACCACATGCCTTTGCCAATTTTTATCCTTCTGATCTCGAAACACCTCTTGCGTGAAAAATTCTAATCTTCTATTTCACACACCATGCTAATATTTTACGCACCACTTTCCTTTTTCATGAACCACGCAAATATTTCGCACACCACGTCCCTTTTTTACGCACCATGTAAATATTTCACACACCACTTTCATTTTTTGCGCACCTCCCTTTTCCAAAAACACATCTCTCCATTTTCCAATTTTCAATCCCAAAATGTTTTCAAAAACTGGAAAATGTAGCCACCTTGTATCTACTCTTTTTGAACTACCTTCATATCATTCATTACTTTATCGAGGTTTTTCTATCAAACATGGATATCCAACAACATCTCTTGAACCCAAAAAATCACCATGTAAACCCCCTATGTCAAAAAATTATACATCTTGATTTTCTTTGTGAAGAAACACAACACGGAGGCCCTCTTTGTCAATAAACACCATCACCTAAAAAATGATTTAATGATACCTTGAAAGATTTTTGCTGAAATATCTCCCCCTTTTGTTTTTTTGACAACCCTTCTCATAAAATTTCTCTGCACTTTATCCCTCATTAAATATTCTTCCAACTGTTACCACCATTCACCTCTCGTGATTCCAATAGTAACCAAGGATTCACTCAACATATACTATAAGACCACAAGAGCAATGCTCAGTCTGAGAAACAAGAGTAAATGAAAATTTCATCAATTAATCACTTCATTCCTGACACTAACTATTGACATGAAACTGATACCAACTTCCAAAATGATACCAATTGTTGATACCACTCTCAGAACCAATTGGTGATAGTTGGAAACCTTCTGAAACCATTCCAACACCACACTTCTTCTTTTATCACAATCCTCAGCTACCGTGATATCTACTATTTTATCGATCACTTCTAGCATCGTCAGATTCTAAAAACTCTCATTGTCTTATTACAGCTTCAACTCCTCTTTAGGGTTCAACTACCCCTATCTCATTGCTCTCCCCCAATCTTTTTGCCCCACCTTTCAGCTTGTCCCCGTGTATTTGACTAAGATATTTTCTACCTTCTTTAGTAATAGTTTCTCCCACTTGAGGAGTCACTATTTATACCCCTTTTTCAATGAACCCAAAGGTAACTCCTTTGTGGTCAGCAATAGAGTAGAGAAGAAATATCAGTGCATTATAGAAAAACACACCATACCACGAGGAGGGGTGGTTTCCACATCCTCACTTGTTCAAATGTGAGGAGACGACTAAACTCCCAATTCCAATCAATACCTCTTAAAAGATTCTTTGGGTAAGGCCTTTGTCAAAATGACTGTAACTTGTTGTTATGTAGGCACATACTCCAACTTCACAATTCCCTTCTCAACCTTCTCCTTGATAAAAAGATATTTTATCTCAATGTACTTTGTCCTTGAGTGATGGATGGGATTTTTGCTGAGATTTATTGCACTTGAGTTATTGCACTAGATTCTGGTCGGAGACATCACTTCAACGCCCATATCATCAAGTTGTTGCTTCATACACAATAATTATGTGTATGCTTGAGTGGATGCAATATAATCAGCTTCTACGGTGCTCAATGAAATGAAATCTTCCTTCTTGAGTAGCCAAGAAATACACAAACCACCAAGATAGAAAGCACCTCCTCATGTTGATTTCCTGTCATCCACTAAGACAGCCCAAATTGCATCTGTATATCCCAACAGCTCTTGCTGATATTTGTCATTATACATCAAACTAAAATCCATAGATCCTTTGATATACCGAAGTATTATTTTCACTACAATCATGTGGATTTCCTTGGGATTACTTTGATATCTCACGGCTTGGCACGTGGCGAATAAAATGTCAGGCCTTGTCGCAGTAAAGTACTACAAACATCCAATGATTTTCCTGTATTTTGTTATGTTAACTACCTTTCTATCCTCATCTTTGGACAGTTTCATTCAGGCAATTGGAGTCTTCATATCCTTTGAATTTTCCATTCTAAATCTTTTCAGAATATCTTTGGAATTTTTGTATAGAGAAATTAATGTGTCATTCCTTCCTTGTGTCACCTGTAAGACAAGGAAAAATGTCAGTTCCCCAATCATCAACATTTCGAACTCACATTTCATGAATTCAGAAAACTTTCTACACTGAGTTTCATCTAATCCTCCAAATATGATTGCATCAAAATAAATCAGCCCCATCATCCTTTTATTACTGTCGTTGATGAAGTAGAGATTGTAATCAACTCCTCCACGCTTGAATCAAAGCTTCTTTAAGTACTGATAAAGCCTTGAGTACCATGCTCTTGGTGATTATTTCATCCCATATAATACCTTCTTTAGTCGAAAAACCTTGTTCTCATCCTCATGAATGATAAAACCATCTGACTGGTCGATATACAATTATTCTTCCAAAACCCCATACAAAAATGCATATTTTACATCCATTTGGAAAACTATGAACATACATTTCTCTGTATTGGCTAGGAATAATCTTATTGTCTCTAGCCTTGCAACAGGTGAAAATGTCTCATCAACATAAATTCCCTCTATCTGGGAGTATCCTTTGCACACTAGTCGTGATTTTATTTGAATCATTGTTTCATCTTCATTCAACTTGTTGTGATAGACCCATTTAGTCTCGATGAATTTTTTATCTGCTAGCCTCGAAACAATCTCCCATGTTTGATTCTTATCAATCTGATCTAGCGCTTCATTCATATCCTGAACCCATTTTTCATCTACAGCTGCATCAGCAAAACACTTAGGCTCTACCTGAGATAGGAAAGATGTATGTTGTAGGGATTTTATTCTTCTTGTCTAAATTTGAGTGGACTGATCACCACTGATATTTTTCCTGTCAATTTGAGCTCGACTTCTCGGATTCTGTGCAGATACATATTTTACTTCCTTATCATCATCATCGGTATCTTCTTCTGAATCAGCATCGGCCACTTTAGATCACCCTGCTTTATTTTCCTCCTAATCGATATCATCTAGAAATTTTTCATTGTGATGTTGAATACTCTCTTAATTCTCTACTACAGTGACCTCATTTCTCTCAACTACTTTTCCTAGCCTTTTGTTAAAGCATTTGTATGCTTTTATTTTTCTTGAATAGGCAAGGAATATCCCCCAATCTCCACACAACTCAAATTTTATATGTTTCTCCTTGTTGATGATAAATCACTTGCTTCCAAATATTTTAATGTATTTCGATGTTGGATTATTTCCATACCACATTTCATATGAAGTCTTTCCTTCCTTCAGACACAATAGAGGCCTGTTTGAAATGTAGACTGATGTCAATACTTCCTCCTTCCATAATTTCTCTAGTAGGTCTTTTTCTATGATAATCATTCTTGCAATATTGTTGATGATCCGATTTCTCCTTCCAACCACTCCATTCTATTAGGGAGTTCTCACTAAGAAAACTTGATGCCTTATCTCATGTTTCTTGAGATAGTCTTCCACCTAATTGTTTCTGAATTTTGTACCATTATCAGTACAAAACTTTAGAATTTTATGTCCATGAATCCTTTCAAACTCTCTATGGTACTGTTTTAAGTATATGAACACATCAGACTTATAGTAAATAATAAATACCCATGCCATTCTACTATAGTCATCAATAAAAACAGTGTTGTACCTCTTTCCATCTATTTCTCGTGGTGTGATAGGCCCACAAACATCAGTATGCACCAATTCGAGCAATATTATTGACTTATTTTCTTTTGTCTTATATGTATTTATGCTGATCTTCCCTTTTTTGCATGCATCACATGCGTGAGTACAATCAAGTGATAGATTAGGGAGGTATCTTGCTCCATCACACTTTACCAGATCTTCCAAGGATGGTTGACATAGATGACCAAGTCATTTATGTTACAACTTGTTTTATTCTTTTATGGATAGAAAGCACATATCTTCTTCTCCACTTACCAGGTAGATATTTCCCTTTGTTATTTTTTCCTATAGAACCACTACCCTATATCTTACTTTGGAGATACACATCTTCTTAGTAAACCTTATAAAATGTCCTGAGTCACATAGTTAACTCACACTAAGAAAATTGTGACTGAGGCCTTCTACTACTACAACATCAGAACGTCTCATCTCTTTGCCCCAAAACATGACCTTTCTTGAGCTAATAATCTTCAGGCCTTCATCGTTTCCAAAATTGGCAACTCCTTCTTTGTTATATTTTATGCCTGTAACAAGAATCTTATTACCTATCAAGTGAGATGTGAAACTACTGTCAAGGATACACACACCAGAGTGATCTGATGCTTTAAGGGAAATTTCTTCCACCACTGCCTTCTCATTATTTTTCTTCTTGGTCTATATTTTTTCCTTCACACTCGGTATGGATTGAGACTTTTGATCTTTCTTAGAGTATGATGGACCAGCTTCATAAAGCAAAGCTGCAAATATATTTTGCATTCTCAACACACTTTTTGGTTAATTGATCTGCTACATGAAAACATTTTGATTCTGCTTTGGCACATTACTCTGTACAGTCGAAGTAGAGTACCTATCCATGTGCGCAAATCCTCCACAGCAGAAACATTGTTCTTCAAAATATGTTCTAGATAACTATTATTTGTTTGGTTTCCACCTCTGTTATTGTTCCCTATGATATCTCTTGTCTATGGAACATACATACTCTGAATGTCCCATATTTCCACAATAATAACACCTAATATACAACGCATTCCTTCATGTCACTTTAGTACTCATAGTTTCCCCTTGGGATATTTGAATATTCTGAATCTGCTTTATGCCCAAATTAATCTTCAATCTTGGAATGGGTGCTTGCAGTCAGTCATCAATTTTCATAGATTTTTATTTTCGATCAAGCCCCTCATTGGCCTTAGCATCTGAACATAATTTATGCTTCCTTTCTACTGAACCACTATTCTCCACTTTCAGATTATCGGTTTTCTGAGTGATTTTCTTTTAGGATGTCCCAGTAGGAGTCAAGATTTTTTCTTGATCCTTAACTTGTTTTCGCAAACTACTAACTTCTCCCTCATGTTTTAAATACTCTAAATTTTATATTTCCTTGTGTTATTCAAGCTATCTATCTCCCTTTTCTATTCTTCAATCTTTATTTTATACTCACTAACTGATTCTGAGTCCTCTGGTGTTGATGAATTGAGTTTCTCAATTTCTTCTATTAACTCAGACTTATATTCTTCTTGCTGCTGCATAGAGAGTTTGACGTCACAAAAAACTTTGTTGGATTTCTTTGTTTTGGCTCTCCAAACATCTATCTCCTCAAGAGAAGCCTCTAACCTAGATTGTATATCAACTCTTCCATCAACTTATTCTTCTTCTTCATCAGCTTCAGTTTCATTATTCTTCTGAGAACTACCAACAACTATCACCATATCATTTTCTCTATGATCTCTATAGTTCTCTCTCTTCAACCTCCTCATCCTCAGACTCGTCTAAATTGTCAAATTCTTTTGAAAGAATGTTCTTCTTCTTAATGAAATTTCTCTTGAACTGTTTCTTGCCTTTCCCATAAGCTGGAGACTTCTTCTTAGGAATTTCAATTTCATAAACATCATCATCCTATTGGAACTTTTTGGGGCACCTTACCACAACATTTCCAACCTTTCCACATCAAAAACAAGTAAGTGGAAGCTTCCCTTTAAACTTTCATTTTCATCTTTGAAGGTTTAGGAGAGGAATGACATCACCTCATCTATCTCTTCTTCTTACAAATAATCATAAATAGTGGGGTTCTTCATGGCCTTAAATGCCACTTCTTTGGATTTCCCTTTTTCCACAGAATTGTTATCAGCATTTCCCATTTCATATGTAACAAGTGTGTTGTGCAGGGTATCCAATGTCATCTATTTCGGGTCATTATCTTCCAAAACTCAAACTTTTAGATTGAAATGAGGTGGCAGTTTCCTCAATATGCGCTTTACAGTCTTTATATCTTCAATAACTTCTACAATACCTCACATGTATTCCACTACAAAATTTACCCCATCAAAGAATGCATTAACAGACTCATTCGGGTTAATTCTAAAATCTTCATACTTGTTCCACAACACTTGTATCTTTGCCTCTCTGACCATTGTATCACCTTCATATATATAGAATTGGATAGGGATCCCCTAAAACATTAATTCCCTTGGCATCAGCATCCAATTATCTATGCTCAGCTTCAAATAATGAACCACTATTAATATCGGATATTATGTCACGTATTGTTGCTATGAACACATCCCTTCCTAAGGATCAAAAGTAGTGTTGCATCTGATTCTTCCATAGTTGAAAATTGTTCCCATTGAAGAATGAAATCTCTTTGTGATTGGTGACCACCATTTGAGAGAGAAACACTGATATCAACCTTTCCCTATAATACAAATTGCTAGGTACACTAGGCTAGATACCCTGAGTGGGGCGACGAATCAGGGTATGACAGATTAAAACAACTACCCTTTTGATATTGTTTTTCTGTTAGACAAAATCCTCTTCTCTCTCCTTCACATTGCCGAGTATGAATAAACCTTAAAGCATGCAGAGGATGTGAAATTTTTTACTTGGTTCACACTCACTTGGATACATCCAAGGATCATACACTGCCAGTGTGTCGATGTACCAATTCCACTATAAGCACATGGTTGTTTACATGTTTTAAGCAGACTCACTGTCCCTCCTGGTTTACAACCCCTCACAATTTGAGAACTCACTTCTCTCTCCACTAAAGTGAGTTCAATGCTTCTTCAGAAGATCCACTCACTATTTATAGAGTTGTGGGTCTCTTCATTATCTCTAATGAATTATGCATCCTTCACTGTTGATAGATGCTCTATTGATGCCCAACTTTCACCCACAGATGAATCTCTCTTTGCACTGGGTGTACCGGGAAACTCCAATTTTTACGCGCAGCCCTTACTGCACCTTACACATAATTCCCTTACCTTGCACGAAATAAAATTTTCATGAAAAAACTTCTTTTACGCACAATATCCTTCTTTTACGTGAAACTTTTTCTTTATGCGCAACAACCTTTTTATGCGCAACCTGAGCTTTACATGCAACTACCTTTTTACGAGCTTCACGCGCAACGTTCTTTTTACATGTAGCCTTTCCTTTACACACAAACACCTGTATTTATGGGAAAACTTTATTTTTACATGAAAATCCATTTTTTATTCCAAATTTTTCCACTATATCTCAGATACTCTCTAAGTCTTGAGCTACTTCGAATGAGAGGGGTCACTTCATATTTATAGGCAAAATCAACCCCTTTGTGAAAAAACCCTCCTTCCATGCATTATCCACTTTGAGCGCGAAAAACAAATCATCCATACAATATCATATTTTGCACAATAATCATATTTTTCACACACCTCATGCCTTCGCCAATTTTTGAGCTTCTGATCTCAAAAGACATCTTTCATGAAAAACTCCAATCCACTATTTCTTTCACCATGCTAATATTTCGCACACAACATTCCTTTTTCGCGTACCAAGAAAATATTACGTGCACCAAATTCCTTTTTCGCGCACCACACAAATATTTCGCGTAACACATTCCTTTTTTACGCACTTCCCTTTTCCAAAAACACATCTCTCTATTTTCCGATTTTCAGGCCCAAAATTTTGGAAAACACTAGAAAATGGCGCCACCTTGTATCTTCTCTTTTTGAACCGCCTCCAGATCATCCATTCCTTTTTCGAGGATCTTCTTTCAAACATGGATATCCAGTAACATCTCTTGAACCCAAAAAATCACCATGTAAACTCCCTTTGTCAACAAATTATGCATCGTGATTTTTTTTTGTGAAAAAAGACTACATGGAGGCCCGCTTTTTCAACAAACACAATCACCTCAAAAAATGCTTCAATGATACCTTGAGGTATTTTTTCCCAAAAATGAATCTATTCATCCACAAGTGAAGCTATATAATTTTTCATGGTATTTCATTCATCATGTTAATTTATATATAATGTATAGCCATCAATTACTTAACCATTATAAGATAATACAATCAAACTTGGTCAGCTATCTAGCCATCAAATTCATTCTGAAATTGAATCCTTATTTTTATCCAACTCCTTAAAAATATGGTCTTGAAACCATCCTTTAAATTGTTTATTATGTATATTTGATATCTATCTTTCAACCCTTGATGGATTCAAATGATTAAGATTTTATTTTTGGGTTTCATCATATTGGATAACCTCTAAAATATTATGAAAAATATAAAGGTTTGATTACTTTTGATCTATAAAAGTGATTGTGACGACATCTATTATAGAACTTCCTTCACCCACAAGCTACCGAGTGTGTCAATGTTTTAGTATAGAAATTCTTTCAACACTGGACAAGTAGTTAGTATATAATTCAATGGATTACCCAACAACATATCACTCAAAAATATATTCATCTAACTGATGTCGATTTTTGACATATCCTTTCAAAATATTTAGGTATCGTTCAATGGGGTATATCCATCTATAATGTACAAGACCACATAATCGAATCTCTCTGACCAAGTGAACCATTGTATCAATTAATTTCAGTGGGAATAACATTTCCAATTCACATAATATGAAGGAAATTTCATTTTCCATAGTTGACATTTTTTCCAGGTCTATAACTTTACTACATATAGAATTGAAAAGAAATAGATCTTGGTTAATGTGTGGTGTTAATTTTTAGGAAAATGAAAAAAAATATACATGCATTAGATATTTCTTCAAAACATGATAGTCATATGATTTAAGACCCTTTAACTTCACTCATTGACCTAATATTCTTGATATTCAATGAATACCCCACTTGAACATTTAAATCATTCAAGATGTTGTAAAACTGATATCTCACTTACCAAGAAAGAGTGTAAGAAGCTGGAGGAAAAAAATTCAATTTTCACCCTTTATTAGCACCAAATATCCTTGTATTATCATGTAAATCATGTACAAACTAGTCTTAGTTATAACCTTTATTTTTTCTAGTACATTTATTAATGTTCCAATGACACTATCACATACATTTTTTTCAACATGAAAAACATCAGGAAAATGCCTTACGAAAAAATAATTCCAGTATTGTAATTAAAAAAATTGTTCTCTTTTTTCATCTAAATTAATTTAAGGTTTTTTGAAAAATGTTTACCAAAATTAGTGTCCATATCTTTTACTTTCACAAATAGTTAATTATCAGTTAGTATAGATGATTTTGTTTGTTATTCTATACTCACATTGAATTATTTCATCCAAGATTTTTCCTTTTGTTGATGGGGTCGAAATACGTGATGCACTAGAAATAGTCTTTGATTAATGTTTCAACCTAATTTATTGTGTACCTTGTTCACAAATACAGAACTATTTAGTTCAGTTAATGTTATATCCTAAAAAAATTCGTAACCAGGAAATTCATTTATCATCTCATACAACATGGCTCTTAATGTGAAATCTTCATTTCTATAAGCATCATACAACGTAACACCTAAATCCCATAATAATTTTAAATCTTCAATCAATGTATCCAAATAAACATAAATATCCTTACTCGGTAGTTTTGGTCCTGATATAAGCATAAATAACCTAATTTATTTTCATTTCATGCCTAACCACGGTGGAAGTTTATAATTTACCAATATAAATTTACATGTACCATGAGTTTTACATTTAAAAACAAAAGGATTCACTACATATATAGGTTGCACAAGATGTAGGTTTCTCAGCTCATTTCTAAATTTAGGATACTCATAATCAATTCTATTCCACTAAGGAGAGTTGTTCTGGTGAAAAATTTTCCCATATTTATTTCGTGTATCTATATTCCATGTGAATTGCCTTTCAGTATCCTCACTTTCATATAGGCAGCTAAACCATGTAATTATTCAAAAGTACAATAAAACTTTCATAAGACCATATTCATCTTTCTTGTATCGAGAAACACCATGCTTTGTTCATTATTTAAGTGATTTTTGGTCTTTACAAAATAGTATACAGTCATTTGGATAGGCATGTATTCTTTCAGATATCATACCCATTGAATGTAGCATTCATTTAGCATAATATGTTTTCTTAGGAATCTCGTTATCTTCTGAGATCATATCATTTAAGAGGTTAAGTAGTTCAATAAAACTAGAATCACTCCATTTATTTCTATAATTTAAATTATACAGCTTCACTATGGATGATAATGATGCATATTTAGTACAAACAGTATACAATGGAATCTTTACACAACTCTTTAGCCTCTTAAACAATTTTTTAGAATCACAAAGTTCATCTTAAACTATCATTATAATTTCCTCAATATGGTATTCATCATCATTCACACCTATACCCACATCCTCGATATGATATTCTTCATTTTCCACATGTGAAATCATATCAGATGATCCATAAAACATAGTGTTATCCTAGTCACTAACTACATTCACTTTTTCCCTGTGTTTAGTCCAACATTTAAAACATTGATCTATTCTGTGACAGATCAAGTGGTCATCCAACTCCAATGGACTAGTTATTCTTGAATAACAATGGCATAAACATGGACAAAGGATATGAGAAGGTTCATATGCATGATATTTTGAAAACTTAATGTACTCTTTCACATCATATTCATACCCTTTCTTTATACGATTGGAATCCATCCATTTTTTATTCATATCCATGCTATTTTATTCAGTAATATTAATATTTAACAAAATAAATACACAAAAAGGTGTCTTTTAAATAAGGGGAAACCAACATTTGAATGTTTCAAATAATTTCATTGTGCTTTGAAGGAATTTTATAATTGAATTTGAGAAAATAATTTCTCTAGTGGTGATATATTTTATTATCTAAATTCATCCACAACGATCACCATTACCTAGTATGGATGTCTACTGGTCAGGGTAGTATAGAAACATGGGTGCATGTCGAGAAGAGATGGGGGATGACTCTCATGAACCCAAATGCAATAATAACTATTTGGGAGATGAATATAATGAGGATAAGATTTCTCTCCTAAAATCTATATGTTCCCAGGCTGGGGAGTTAGAAAAGCATCAGAAATTTTTTTGTTGTTTTCTATCTGAAGTTGAAAAGGAAAAGGCTTTTGGTCAAAGGACTGAATTTCAGTATCACATAGCTTCATGTGAAGCCAATATTGTGGGATTGGGTCATGATGGATATCCTATGGGTTACATGGAGTTAGTGAAATTCCCTTATCATGGTGTTATTATCAATATATATTATGTAAGAGGGGAGATTCAGTGTATCTAGGAGCTCTTTGAAAGTTAATATGATCATAAAAATATAAATACCATCCTTTTTTACTTATACATTTTATCATTTATAAATATAGATACCACTCATCCAATTGTATTTTTTAATATAGATACCACTCAAATTTTTGAAACATAGTTTACGGAGTGATTGAAAAGGAAAATAAAATTAGTGAGTGGATAAAGAATTTAATCAATAATGGAGGTTAATATCTAAAGAGTAATTGTAAAAGAAAAAGTGTATCACTTATTTATCACCCCTTCTCGGTGATAAATTAGCACTGTCATGGAATCTTCAATGTTCCTTTGGTTTGGTTGGAGTGGATGGATTTCTTGGATGATACCAAGGTAACACATTTTTTCCCTTTTCTAGTTTTATACTTCACATAAAAAACAAACCAATACATAATTTTATGAATTTATTTTGATAATAGGTCGATAACCAAAGTGAAAATGTAATGGGGTTATTCTGCGTTAAATTGGATTTCATGGTTATGTGATTTTACTTAGTAATTAATTAATAAATATTAATAATAAGTTATAATTATTATTAAATAATGTGATATTAATTAGTTACCAGTTATAAAAATAAGAAGTTATTAATTAACCAGAAATATTATTAATTCAATAATTTTAATAATTAAAATTTTCTTAATAATAATTAATTGTGATAAATGATTACTAATTTTTATTAATTATTAGTTAATAATGTTTATGAATAATTTTTTTTACTAAATATTAATTTTTTATATTTTAATAAATAAGATAAATATTATTTATGGGCCTTATGAATCTAGGCGTTCTGGTCATGTGTGGGCCTTGTGCCTCTAGGCCTATGGGTCTTGTAAGGGTTCCCCAACAACCCTTAAAGGGGGATAATCCAAAAAATAAATAAATAATGTAAGGCCTTCGGGCTTTGAGAGTAGTCAACTACTAAGTGATATTAAATTTTAATTAATTAATCTATAATAATTATTAAATTACTATGTCTAATTATTAGGTAATTACAAATTATTGTTCATATTTACTAATTAATTTTGACTTAATTAATAAATATAATTACTAAATAGTAAATAACTGATATTAAGTAGCAATGAATTCATAATAATTATTGAAATAAATATATTTATTATATATATATATATTATAATTTTATAACTTTTATTATAATAAATATATTTTTTATTTAAATATATTTAATATAATTTTATAATTATATAAATATATATATATACAATTATAGTTATAAATATATATATATATATTTATAATTATTTGTATATAATTATAAATATATCAATATAATTATATATATACATGGGATTCTATATATTTATTAATATATAAGTATATATAAATATACATATCATAAATATATAAATTATTTAAATATAAATTTATTTATTTATAATTTTATAATTAATTTTTTCTAAAATATTATATATATATTTTCATTATTAATATTTACAAAATTGTCAAACTGCAATTATCCATGGACAAAAATCTCAAATTGAATGAAGCAAATTATTATATGAAAAAATTCAATTACAAATGGACAAATTTTAAATTTAGATCTAGACCTCGAAAACAATGTGAATCTGCAATGTAGATAATTTTTTAAAATTCAAGAAAACAATTAATAAAAATAAAAAAAATAAATATTTATCAAAAAAATTCTTACAACTCGGTGGTCGGCCGACATCAATGGAGGGAGGAGATAAGGGTTTTGTCATCTTTCAATGGATGATCGATAATGAGGGAGGAGGGGGGCCTAGTAATTGGACAATGGTTGGCTGGAAGTAACCAAGGCAAGGCTTGTGTGAGGCGAGGGTTGATCAGGCGATAGTAAGGTATGGAGGGAGGGCATCCGGTCATCATTTAATAGGTGAGGAAAAGGCTCATGTGAGGCAGATAGTGAATAAAAGAGGGAAGGTGGTCTCGGTTGTCGCTTGTCGCTCATCATTTATCGGCCTAGGTAGAAGCGGACGGACCTGCCACACGCCATAAGGGGTGGAAATCAGGGTGACAAGTACAGGTGTTGTAAATCAAAGTAGATATCTGGAGACTAACAAAAAAAAATCAACATATACCTTAGATTTGGAGAGGATTAGTTTATCCAGAAAGTGGATGAAGACGGTGAGAGTTCAGCGAGAGTGACATGACTAGGGTTCCATAAGAGCTTGAATGGGTGCAATGGAGGAAAAACTATTAGGGTTCTTTTAATAAGAACTCATAAAACTTTTAACATTGATTTCAAAAGAAACACTGATAAATAGTCATTTTTTCAGTGTTAAAATAGAAATCATTGATAAAACTAAACTTTATCAATGCATTTTTAGCACAGATAAATATTGGGCTTTATTATCACTAACGTTTAGAAATGATAAAGAAAATTTTTATAATCTCTTTTTTAGTGCTAATAAAGATCGAATTTTAATAATATATCTATTTATTTATAATTATATATATTTGTATAATTATATATATTTGTATCAATATATAAATAAATGTAATAACTATAGTTATTATAATTTTATAGTTATCTAAATATATATATATAATTATAATTATAAATATATATATATTTAAAAATATTTCTATATAATTATAAATATTTGTATATATTTATATATTTATAAATATTTGTATATATTTATATAATTATATATATTTATATTTTTATATATATTTATATTTGTATATATATTTATAAAATTATTAAAATAATAAATATAGTTTTTATTTAAATATATTCATTATAATTTTATAATTACTTAAATATATATTTATTTAATTTAATAATAATTATGAATAAATATATTTTGAAAATATTTTTATATAATTGTAAATATATTTATATAATTTTATATATTGGTATAATCATATATATTTATATCAATATATAAATAAATATAATTATAAATTTAGTAAATATATTTATTATTTAAATATTTTTATTATATTAGAAACACTGCGAACCATGGATTAAAATTCATGATCCTAGAAAATTATTATTAAAAAAATATTATAAATACATTTATTATAATGTTATAATTTTTTAAATATATATATATTTATTTATATTTATATTTATAAATAAATATATTTAAAAATATGTCTATATAATTATACATAATTATAAATATAAGAAATATATTTATTATTTAAAAATAATTAATATAATTTTATAATTATTTAAATATGTATTTATTTATTTATATTTATAATTACAAATTTAAAAAATATGTTTATATTACTTTTTTAATTATTTAAATATATTTATTTATTTATTTGTATTTTTTTGGAAAAGGTAGGGATAATACCGCTTTATTAGAAGACATAAAATGAGAAAGTAAAAGATGGGGTTAGACATGCAAATACATCCCTCATAAAAAAATAGTCAAAGACCAATCTTCTTTCCAGTCTTAGATCTAATCCTTCACTCCTCATCATGTATTGCATTCCAATCCACTCATCCACCCCTACGACCTCGACCTCTAGGGTGTTGGCCTATCTTCCAAGTCTTCGCCTCTTGTAATAGGCCTTCAATGTCACTGTTTTCCAAATATGATCCCCCAATAACTAATTTAGACTCCACCCTCTTAGAAGGGTCATCAACCACTACTATAGATAGTGCTTTTAAAAGTGCAAAAAATTGCTTTTAACAGTGTTAGAAAATCATTGTTAATCTCAGGGAAGATAAAGGGGTCCCCTTTATCAGTGCTAAAAAAGTGATGATAAAGGGGGTCTTTTGTCCACGCTAAAAAAACATTGATAAAGGCCTAGCTACCTACGATATGTTGTTTATATAACAAAACACCCATCGACACTTACATAGCACCCACACACACCACCTGAACCAAAAAATATTTACACAACACACACAATAACAAAGTAGTGCACACAACAGCGCATACAAGAACAAAGCAGCTCACACAAGGGTTCGGAAAACAATGCTATATACATTTAAAATAATATTTTATATAATTAAATTTACAATTATCCAACAAATAGATAAAAACATTAATGTTTCATCCTTTGACAATCATGATCCCCTCTCAAAAAATGTCCACCCATGGTATTAGTTTCCCAACAAATCATCCCAACTCAAGAAAAAGGTTCCACCTATATAAGAAAGAAAATATTATGTTATAAATATTATATAGAAATAAATTAAACATTAATATTAAATAATACATTAATAAAAAGTAAATTTTTAATAAAAAGGATAGATTTTGAGTTATACAGGTCACATCATGCATCTTATTGAGGTGAGGTTGATTCCTACATGTTAAAAATGAGTTATGGATCATTGTTCTAAAATATCAAAACAATATGAATGATTTTTCTTGGTTTTTAGTATGTCCCTTGTTCTTTTACGGAAATTAATATCAAATTTAAATGAAACATTTAGATTTATATCGTTCACATCATTTGTCAGATTATGGTGTGTCTAATTCATATACATCACAAATGAATAATGGATCGTTGTTCTAAAGTATCAAAACAATCTGCATGAATTTTCTCGGTTTTCAATATGTCAGTTTTGTTTTTTACTAAAATATCATTTCAAATTAGAAACATGTATTTTGTGTCATACCGGTTACATCATTTATTGTTTTGAGGTGAGACTGCTTCATACATGTCCTAAAGGACATACGAATCGTTCTCCTAAATTATGAAGACAATCGGAGGGTGTTTACTTAGTTTTTAGTGAGTGAAACGTTTTAAGATTAAGTGTCAATTTTAAACTAATAACGAACACTTCTAGTCATAATGGTCACACCATGCATTAGATTGAGGTGTGGTTGATTCTTAAAGATAAAAAATGACTCATGGATCATTTTTTTAAAGTACCGAAACAATGAAAATTCATGTTCTCGGTTTTCAGTATGTCACTTATTATTTTTACTAAAATTAATGACAATTTTAAATAAAAACACATTTGGATTTATACCGGTCACATAATTCATCATATTGGGGTGTGGTTGATTCATACATGTCACAAATGAATCATGTATCATTGTTTTAAAGTATCAAAAAAATCCAAATGTATTTTCTCATTTTTTTAGTTTGTTAGTTTTGTTTTTTTATAAAATATCATTTCAAACTAGAAACACAATTTTTAATTCATACTGATAGCATCGTGCATCGGTTTGATGTGAGAATAATTCATACATGTTACAAATAAATTACAAATCACTATCCTAAATTATGAAGATAATTGGAATGTGTTTTCTAGTTTTTCAATGACTGACACATTTTGAGCTAAAATGTAAATTTTAAACTGATAACATAAAATTTTTGTCAAAACAATCACACCATGCATTGGATTGAGGAACAGTTGATTATTACATGTCAACAATTACACATGGATAATTTTCCTAAATTGTCAAAATAATACAAATGTGTTCGCTCATTTTTAAGTATGTCAGTTGTTCTTTTTTACTTAAATTAATGTCAATTTTAAATAAAAAGAATCATTTGGATTTATACTGGTCACATAGTGCATTTTATTGAGGTGGGGTTGATTAATACATGTCAAAAATTACTCATGGATCATTTCTCTAAATTATCAAAACAATCGAAAGGTGTTTTGTTTATTTTCAGTATGCGAGTTTTGTTTATTACTAAAATTAATGTCAATATTAAATAAAAAGAGATTCTTTGAGTTATACTGGTCACACTATGCATCGGATTGAGGTGTAGTTGATTCTTACATGTCAAAAACGACTTATAGATCTTTTTAATAAAGTATCAAAAAAATCTGAATGTGGTTTCGATGTTTTTATTTTGTCAGTTGTGTTTCTTACCAAAAATATCATTTCAAATTGGAAACACGCATTTTGATTTATATTGGTCGCATGATGTGTCAGTTTGACATGATACTGCTTTATACACGTCAGAAAGAACTTCAAAATCATTGTCTTAAATTATGAAGAAAATCAGAGTGAGTTTTCTTGGTTTTCATTAAGTGACACGTTTTGAGCTAAAATGTGAATTTTAAACTGCAAACAGACACTTTTAGTCATATCAGTCACACTATTTGTTGGATTGAGGTTTGGTTGATTGATAAATGTCATAAATGATTGATGGATCATTGACCTAAATTATCAAAATAATACAAATTTATTTTCTCAGTTTTTAGTATGTCACTTATTATTTTTGCTAAATTTATTGTTAATTTAATATAAAAATATACACTTAAAGTCATAACTTTCACACCCTACATCAGATATAGGTGAGGTTGATTACTAAAAACAAAAAAATATTTATGGATAGTTTCCCTAAAGTATCAAATCAACCCTAAGATATTTTCTTAGTTTTCAGTATGTCACTTGATTTTTTAGAAAATACTATCAATTTTAAATAAAAATAGACACTTCAAGTCATACTGGTCACATCTTCAAGCTATTTATATACATTCTTCCTTTAGTTATGTTTCCCATTCATTTATAAAAAATTTCTATATCGTCTTGTGAATATGAGTCTTTTTGAAAATCATGGTAGTACTAAAAAAATATTAATACACCATGGATTAAAAAATATTTTAAATAAAATATTAATTATTTTTTAAAATACATCTTATGGAATGCTAGTTTTTTCATGGAATACAATATCTTTCATAAATTTATAAACATAATAACCATAGTCTTTTCCATTTTTTTGTTTCAGACACTATAGAAACATTGATAAAAATAAGTAATTTTTTTATATGTGTTTGGATAGTGAAATATTATTATATATACACGGATATTTATCGAGTCGTAGTACTTATGTTGTTTCTTGTCTTTTCCCCTAGCCTCATTCAATGATTTGGATGGTATTCATGCATCGCCCTATCATAATATAATACTCATTAAAAGATAATATAAATTATATAACTATATTTTTAGTTATAAAATGTTAGATGTAGTGTATTACAAATTGAAAAACGTCATCATGTGTGGTCGGTTGGTTGGATATCCATGCATTAAATCCAATAAAAAAATATTTGGAGTATCCAAATTGACCGCAATGGGCATCTAATGCTACCTATGAACACAAAAAATAATAATTAATGAAATAAATTAAAATATATTTTATATGATTAAATTATAGAGTTTTACCCTTGCATAATTGGTATTAATAAGAGTTTGTCATCCGTAATTTTGTTATTAAATGATTTGAGCCAGTCTAACCCTATTTTACCCTATTTATTGGATTCTATTTTGGTTTGTTCTATAGAGGTGACGTGAGGACTAATGAGTCCAAATTTTTTTCATGGAGAAATCCCTTCAATTTATTTTCATATATATTCCTAAAAAAATATGAAATGTTTTTAGTCATAATTATCATAGTATATCAGCTTTTGGAAAATCAAATCATGAAAACATACATCATGTATACATTTAAAAATGAGTCTCCTGGCCAATAATACTCCATGATTTCACTTATATTTTCAACACTAATGAATCTTAGATCTTCCCCTCCATACATATTATCATCAAAATTAATTGTGTGAGCACCACCGTCTTTCAACTTCATATTCACATGAACCTGTAATGATAATAAATACGGATATTGAACGGGTGGGTTTAAGGTGATTTCGGCAGATCATTTCGATCGGTCGGTTGATCCTTAAGATGGTTTTGATTCATTCAATCTTTTCACCCCCTTCCATACGTCTGTCTATAATAAAATTCATTAGTTCAGACCGTTTTTCATTAAATGTTAAAGTTTTATCTTGAATAATAAATTGGAAATGAATACCTAATTGTCGATATGTTTTCTTACAATTCATGATCCGCTTAAACTCAGAGGAAGATTTGATTCGCGCCTGGTCTAATGCGCCGCGGAGATGCAAAGGGTGCCGTTTATTTCTCCTTCGATGGTCCTTTGATCTTCACATGAACCGCGATCCGTCAACCACTGCGACGTGGGTTAGTCTTCCGCAACTCCCACTCCCTTTTCAAAACCCTGCTATTCTTCATATGGTTGGTAATTTGGTGGGGCGATACCTCTGCTCGGATGTCCGCAAATCCAATGTAAGTCATCCTGTGAATCCGCGGATCTGCGTGGAGGTGGACATGGCTCGGCCTGCTATCAACTGGGTGTGGTTAACCGTTGGTGAGGAATTTCTTTGGAGGCAACCCGTGGTGTTCGAATCCTGGGATGGTTACTGTGACAATTGCCATCGGTTGGGGCACCTTGTGTCGCGCTGTGGCTCTGAGATGCTGAACAGACGACCTCCGAGCCGGGAGGAGAGGTTGGTCGAGTCCCCTAGCCCGGGTGCTCTGCCTGCTGGGAGTGTTGCTTATGGTTCTGCGGATGATGTGAGGAAGCGGTTTGTTTTCCCTACGGGGAGCGGTGTTGAGGCTTCTATTAATCCTGCTATGTCTGCTGTTCTCGGCAGGCTCAAACATGACTTACAGTTGGGTGAGCATGTGCGATGTGTTATTGCCAGCGAGGGCTGTGGCTTAGGCGAAGGAGGAGGTTCTGCTGGTGACCTCAGTGTGGTGAGGGAGTCGCAGAATGGGGTGGGTATGCTGGCTCCTACTGGAATGGCTGAAAATGGGAGCAAAGAGGCAGGAATGGTGGAGAATGGAATACCGGATGAGATCAGAAGAGGCAGTGGCGGTTTAGAGAATGTTGTCTTTGAGAATGGGGTGCAAGGAAGGGCTGCAATGGATGGGCAGGTGGGCTTCACTGTGGCCACTGCAAATCGGTTCGAGGGGCTGGAAAATGAATCCAGAGAGGAGGAGGACTCCTTGGTTGTATTCCAGCATGAGTCTGTTGTGTAGGAAGATGAAAATGGATCAACAGAGGTGGCGCGGGGGGCTTCAATTACTCAGGAATCTTCGGAACAGTCGAGATGTCTTGCGGTAATTGATGACAGTGGCCAATGTCAGCAGCCTAGTGGTGAGGATGGTATGCTTCAGCAAGTGTGTATCACTGGAAAGTGGGGAGATTGCTACGAGAGCGATCAGGATTACTATGGTGACATGAGAAAACCCTCCTTCAGTGATGTGGTCCAAGGAGGGAAGACAAAGACGATTAAAGCTCCTGAAGTCTTAACTGCTCCACCGCGGCGGAGGGAAAAGAAAGACTACTCATATCTTCCAAAGCCGTTGGCCACCAGATCCTCTGGAGGCAATGATGAGCTATTATCCTTGGAGCGTATGAATTTGCGAAGGAAATATGCCAAGGTTCTTAAGCGTTATAAAAGCTCGGAATGGGAAACAGCCACAGTGGAGGAAGAATATGGAGATGGGTATGGTGCTTGTGATATGTAACTTGCTTTCCATTTGGATTTTGGTGCTTGTTTACTGTCATTTTCTTTTATTTTAATAAATGGTCAGGGAATTCTCCCTGGCTGAGCCTTCCGGGTATATCTGATTCACAATTCATAGAAACAATTATTAGAACATTGATTACCTCAGCTAAGACAAGTTTTTAGGATGAATGGCTTTCCTCAAGGTTGGTGGGGGTGGGGTGGGATGTTCAAGCACTGGTTGTTCTTATGTTTCTTCTTCTCTTTGAAACCCCCACCATACAATTTTTATGATCTATCTCTGCCATTGAATGTTTTATTAAAGGATGTCTACTCTTTCTCTCATCATTTTTATTTCTTCACATTGATCCTACTCTTGTTTTTTTCTCAAAAAATGTTTGGGGTGTCACCCCAAAACCCACACGTCTGACATGACTATACTTTTCTAGCTGCTTCAAGGCCACCGAAAGTATGTCTGCATCTAGTTTGGATGTTGTTGAATCCTATGAAAATGTCATATAGAAAATATAGGAAAATAAGTAATCATTGTTATGAAATATCGATTTAATGAAAAAAATATTTACTATATCATACTTACACCTGTTTCACACACTTTTTGTGTGTTTTAATCTATTAGTATCCCATATTTATTTACATGTGTCTCCTTCCATAGCACATGGTGTGGGATGGAAGTGAATTTGTATTTGGATTCATCAATATTCATATAATCAAGGGAACATAGTTATGGTGTGGTTTTTTGTCACATAAAAGTATTACGATAGATTTAAAAAATATACCAATTTTTTTTCAAGTGAAGTGTACGCCATCCTTGCTTTATGGTAGGGGTAGACTTGTTTTTCTTCTCATTACTTATTTTCAGCACTCAGTTGTTGTTTCATAAATAAAAAACTATCAATCAAAGTGATGAATACACGTATCATCAAACAACGTATTACAAAACACAATGTACCTGAAAAGACTTCTTTGCATGACATATAGTAAACACATCCCATAATCCTTGGGTTATTAGGTTTGCATAAAGGGGAGGTGGGTGTGGGTTTATTTTCCCTTCAACGTATTTAAGATAATCTTTCATTAAAATTGTTCATCTGTACTATGAGCAGTAGTGGGTTGATATACCTATTGTGCCTCGGGATTGGGAGTATCATCACGTATAGAAGTCATTATCTGTAGAGGTGTTTTAACATTTAATTTAGATAACATAAAAGTAGCAGTGAGAATATTATAACATAAGGTAACACAATATATATTACAAAAAATATATAACATGATTATTGAACATTTTTTTTAAAGGCTGAAAGGATTTGACCCCTCTATCGATTATCCAACTCCATTAATTGTAGTCTCCTCTAACATATAAAATTCTATCTACATTAGGAACACTAAAAAATTATTTTTACTTCCCAATGGAAGGGTCATCCTTTGTTGAATTTTCATATGACCATTCAATGGTTTTGTTCGATAACAAAATAATTGACCAGTTTTGGTCTGTGGGATTTGGAACAGAAAATACTTATATTGACAATAATGTCATTATAAACAATTTTTCTTTGTACTATTCTTTACTGAAATCAACTTTCAGGAATCCCAACTCATCTATTTTGACTAGACTCTTGTTATCAACTGGATTTTTTTGAAGAAACAACACTAGGAATTTTTTATAATCCAACTACCAAATTTTGTTGATGATACCAAAGTATGATATATTTTCATAAATTGGATTTGTGTCCTTACCACTGGAAACATGAATCGCTTCATCTACAAGTGTAACTTTACTATTATGTATGGTACTGTCTTCATCATGTTCATTAGTATATAATTTATAATCATTAATTACATAATCATTATAAGTTAATACATATAAACCTAAAAAATTCCATTATCCATCGAAGTAATTCTGAAATTAAGTCTGGATTTCTATATGACTCTGTAAATATATAGTCCTATAACCATCCTATAAAATTTTGATTTTTTGTATTTGATATACATTTTTCATTACATGATGGATTCAAATGCTTAATAATTTCTTTGTGGGGTTCAACATATGGTTCAACATCAAAACTGTTATGAAAAAAGTAAAGGTAGGCCTGATCTCGATCTGTAATATTGATTGTGACAACCTATCTTCTAGGAATTTCATCACCCACAAGATTCCTAGTGTGATGAGATTTTAGTAGACCAATTCTTTCCACATTGAACAGATATTTAGTATAGAATTCAATGGCTTCCTCAATAATATATCACTCTACAATACAACCCTCTGGACGACTTCAAGTTTTGACATACCCTTTCAAAATCTTCATATACCATTCAATGGGGTATATACATCTATAGTGTACAAGACCGGATGGTCTAATCTATCACACCAAGTGAACCATCAAATGAACCATCATATCAAATAATGTCGATGGGAAGAATATTTCCAATTCACATAATATGACGACAATTTCTCTTTCCATACTCTGAAATTTCACCTGGTCTATAACTTTTTGGCATATAACTTTGAATTAGAAACAAATCTTTGTTAATGTATAAGGGAAATTATTTGGTAAAATTAAACATAAAGCTATAGGAATTAGATCTTTCATCAAAAATTAATAGTCATGTGATTTCAAACACATTAACTCTAAATCGATCATTAACATGATGTTACCAATATTCCATGAATACCCCTCTGGAACCATTACGTCATTCAAGAAGTTGAAAAATTGATATCTCTCCTACTTGAAAAGAGTGTAAGAAGCTAAAGGAAGAAAAGTTCATTTTTCACTATTCACTATTGCCAAATCTTCTCATATTTCTAGGTAAACCATGTCCAACCTAGCCTTAATTCCATCCTTTGTTTTGAAAAGTGCACTTAGAAACATTCCAACGACACTATCACATACATTTTTCAACCGGCGGAACATCAAGAATGTTTCTAACGTATAGATTATTCATGTATGGTAATTAAAAAAAGTGGTCTCTTATTTCAACTAGTTTTCTTTAGGTTTTTTGAAATTGATTTACCAAAAATCAGTGTCCACATCTTTTACTTTCTCAAATAGTTGATCACCTGTTAGTGGATATAGTGTTGTACATTATTTGGAACTTACATTGAATGATGTATTCCAATATCAGTACTTATATCTTTTGGGTAAAAATCCATGATGTCCTAGAAACATATTTTCTATGAATGTTTCAAACTATTTGACTATGTACCTTGTTCACAGACGGGACACCCAGGAGTTCCTTTAATGTTATATCCTGAAAAATTTCCATAAGCTGGAAAGTCATTTATCATTCAGTAAAAAATGGATCTAAAAGTTAAATCTTCATTTCTATAATCATCATAAAACCTAACACCTAAATCTCACAATAATATCAAATCCTTGATCAATGGATCCAAATAAACATCAATATCATTACCCGTTTGTTTCGGTCCTAATATTAACAAAGAAAGCATGATGTGTTTTTGTTTAATGCATAAACAGAGTGGAAAGTTATAATTTACCAACATATATGTCCATGTACTATGAGTTCTCGTTTGAAAACCAAAAGGAATCACTTCATCTATAGATAACAAAAGACGAAGGTTTCTTGGATCATTTCCAAAATCAGGATACTCATGATCAATTCTCATCCATTGAGGAGAGTCTGTCGGGTTACATAGTTTCCCATATTTATATCTTTTATCTACGCACCACATCTATTTCTTTGCAGTCTCATCACTTCCATATAGTCACCTAAACCATATAATGATTGGAAAGTACCATACAACATTAATAGGATTGGATTCATCATTATTGTATCTAGAATCACCACACGTTGGTCATTCTCTAAGAGATTTTTAGTCCACACAAAATAGTATACAGTCATTCAAGAATGTGTTTATTCTTTTATATATTACACTCATCAAGTGTATCATTCATTTGGTGTTGTATATCCAGCTCAGGATCTCATTATCTTCAAGGATCATGTCATTCAATGGAGAAAGTAATTATGTAAAACTAGTGTCACTCCATCAGTTTCTTACTTTCAAATTATACAACTTCAGTAGAGAAGACAATGTATTATATTTATTACAACCACCTAAAAAGGTGTCTTTTCAAAACTCTTTAACTCTTAAAACAGTTTTGGGAAATCATGAAGTTCATCATCAACTATCCTTGACATTTCCTCAATAAAATATTTATCCTTATTCACATCTCTAATCATGTCCTCAATGCGGTCTTCTTTGTTTTCTACACTTTTAATCATATCAAATGATCCATAAAATGAACTATTATCCTAGCAACTAGCTACATTCACTTTTTCTTAGTGTTTATTCCAAAATGTATAAATTCAATATATTTCATGATAGATCATGTGTTCTTCTAACTCTTCTGGACTAACTTGTCTTTAATAACAATATCATAAACATGGACAAAGGATTTAAGAAGGGCCATCTGAATGATCTTTTGAAAATATGACAAACTCTTTCACTCCATCTCCATACTCTTTTGTCAAAATATTGGAATCCATCAATTCTTTATTTATATCCATCCAATTTGATTTGGTGATATTATTATTTAACAAAAAATACACAAAATATTGATATAATGTAGTCATTTTCTTGATTCTAAAAAAATCTAAACATAAACAATTATGGAAAAAATATCGTTAAAATTTCCTTTGAAAACTATTTAAATAATCACACTTTAAATCCCATTAAAAAAACCAACCATTTATACAAATTACTCTTTAAAATAACACACCTTTTTTAAAATAAATCAATCAGTTCCAAACACTCTATCACAAAACCACAATTCCTTTTTTTAAATATTCAAGGAAACTTCATGACCCAAAAATATTAATCATATAAAATGAGAGACAACCCACTATGAAAAATTTCAAAAAACATGAATAATTTTAAAAGATCCACTTAGGAACTTTCATAAAGACATAGATCCCAAGATAGGCACTTTATAAAAGATACATAAAAAACACCTCGATTCATCAAAAATCAATCAGTGTTGTATGATTACATCACATTATTCCAAATTTTGGTGTATTAATAATAATTTCCATAATCATTTGATAGTATGCTCTCTGCCTTTGGATATCCTTTATCCATGCTTCCATTATCCAGTTATATCAATTATCCTTCACCACAACACCAGAGTCCCAATGGATATGTTCCATAGTCACTGACCACACTCACAACCATGAAGCACTCGTGTTCCAGTTAACTAAAAAACTAAATTATCCCAATGATCATTGGATCACACCAAATTAATTGGTTGTACACCCTAAGATAAATGTATATGTCTCTCAATTGAATTATTATTGGTTCCTTCCTTTATAAATACACCTATAAAAATATTAAAGCATGAACCCAACTACTAGATCAAGATTTCTCCTAACACTCCACTTCTCAATTCCAATGTATCCACATGCCTACCAATAAAGATATATTTTTATATAATTATATATTGGTGATATAATACCCCTACAGGCCCAATGAATTAGAAGATTAGCCACACCCATCCAAGTCCCTAACAAATATTAGTCCCCTAGCTCCCACTATAAGACCTGATAGATATCACCAGGTAGGAATTTCCCATTATCCCATATGGGGGTTTGGAACACCTTCCCTAAAACTTGAACCTTTAAGAGTGTCAAAAAAACCTATGATAGTGCTGAAAATTGGGAAAGATATTAGAATATATAAGATAAAAGGTGCAAAAAGTAGTTTGAGGAAACATTTAATAAAGAAAGGTAAGAAGATAAATGAAGAATGTAAAATAAATAGAATATGATTGGTTGGTTAGTGAGTAAGAACCTCTAAAATATCAACCACTACTACCCTTTCAAGGGAGTGAAAGGACATGATAGTAGAATAAAAAATTAGAGAAATTTTTAGAGTTGATTAAGAAATAATAAATTAACATAGCATTTTTTGAGGCTATAGTAAACATGTATACCCATAAAAAATTATGAATGAAATAGTTTATGAAATGATAAATCCAATGGAATTGGGTACCATAACATTTATGGGGTATTGTTCTATTATTGTATGAAGAATCATATTTAATAAGTAATGTGATCTTGTTAACTATTCCATTCTAATTAATATTGGGTTTGATGAGTTTTTTCAGGGTTTTAGTGGATTATGTAATACCCCAAGCTTCCACGATATGCTTCTCTTTGAATAATATGGTAGCGTGTGTTGTGCGCAACTTCGAGTTCTAACACACACCACAACCAATCAAACTAGCCATTATGAATAGTAATACCAACTTTTTGAAATTTTATACATTTTATCTATCAAAATGGAATTCATTTTTGGATTTGGAATATCGAAATTATCTTAGGTTGAATTTTTGGTATTATTCTGAAAAATTTCAATTTTTGATGAATAGTGAAAATCAGTAAATTTTAATTAAAAACAACTTTTTTAATTGAAATAATTAATAGTGATAAATTATGAATTTGAGTGGTTTTAAAGTATATTTAGAATATATTTTTACCATTTAATTCAATTTTGTTCATTGGAAGTAATTTCACATTTAAACCGGAAATAAACAAGTGTCAATCCTTTGATAGTTATTATTTCTTAAAAACACGCTTATTGTTTTGACAGCGGGAATTAATTTTAAGTTAATTTCTGCCACTTCTGTGTTTTGAATTTAGAAAAATGGATTCCATATTTAGATTCAGGAGGTCCAAATTTTTTAAATAGGTAACTTTTATATTTAGACATTTTGAATAATTACTTCGGTAAATATTTTATTTACAATGGTTAAAGGGTAAATCCGGTAAATAAGGGTAACGAAATAATATTATAATAATAAAAAATTACCCTAAAACGTTTCCTAACCCTATTGGTTGATACATGTCCGACCGTTTTCATCTTTCTGTCTATTTTGGGACTCCATAGATCCACTTGTAAGTGATAATGACACTTTATGTTAATTAACTTAAAGTAAATACAAAAATGACATAAGCATGTATCTTTTAGAAAAACAATTTTTACATAGGGTTATATATGTTATATTTTTGACTATAAATATTCATTAGAAAGATAAAAATATTTCATACATATTAGTATTTTATTTATAATTTTAGACATTTAATAATTAAATATATTTATGACACAATAATGATGCGGTATTTACCTTTTTAATAAAAGAATCAAAAAATTAGTTTTATAAATGTTAGAATAAATATAATTTGAAAGTTTGGATGACATAAAATAATTTTATTAGTTAATATGACATGTTATCCTAAATTAAATGAATTTTTTTTGAATTAATAAAGTTGTTAAGACTTTAACAAAAATCACTTATTAAATAGTGTTAAAATTGACATAAAAGAGTTCTTAAAACAAATATTATACTATTAATTGATATTCTATTCCTAAAAATCTAAGTCTTGGACGAATAACTTATATCATGATATTTCTATCATTAATGGACCATTTGGGGGTCTCTTGGAAGTATATAGTAAGTTTATTAACCATATATTATAGAAATACAAAGTGACATGGTAAATGACAAACTATTTAACTAAGAGTTAAATATAAATTATAAGGTTAATATAGAGACCCAAACTTGTCTAAAATATATTGGAGGAATGTTTTAGACCCATACCCACCTTATACTTTGAATAATACACTTTGGATTCATTAGAAACCGAATATGAATTTATTATAAATTAATTCTTTAAGTTTTTTCTAAAGAGCCCCCCCCCCCCCTCCCCTTATAAAAGGACACCACTTATAACCAATTATTAATACCTTCAAAGACTTTTGGTTCGGCAAACCTCTTCGCAAATACCCTCTCAACTATCCTATCTTAATCCTAGAGGCCTTAATTTATTCATAAAGCCATCATAAGGATCCCTTTTGATCAAATCAAAAGGAAGAACCCGAAAAAGAGTTAATGTTTTCACCACCCTTTTTCAAGTTCCTTTCTTCTTCAACTTCTTCTTTCTTTGTTGTTTCCATTATAAAATAATAACTCCAGAATACTCTATATACTGTGATGTTATCATAAATATGTTACAACCATATTCAGTATTCTATCCATCCTTTGAATGACATGTCACTATACGTACGGCCTACCGTCTCCACGTCTTGGTGTAATTTTTATTCAATGCATTATTATTTGTATGGGTATAATAATGATGTTTAATTCATGTAAATAATAAATATATCATGATTATTATTCTTTATATATTATATACCACCCAATTATATATTATTTTAATATCAAAATAATGATATTGTCGCTCGTGCGTACGTAAGGACTACCGTCTCCATGAATGCGATGAGATTCATTCCCCATCATATCCATTCAAGTCTAATTCTCATTTGATGATTAAAAATAATGTTTAAGTACTTGATATCATTATGGATATGAATAAGATACAACCTATAAATAACAAACATGGCTTATTTAACAAAACATATAAAATAAAACGAGTAAGTTAACTCCCGAAACGACGATAATACTAAGATATTATTAACAAAGCAATGTTAAAAGATCATATATGATATCATATTAATGTATATGATTCTTGTATAATTTAATAACAATTATTTTACCATTATATAAGAGGTTAACCTACCCTCAAACAAGGAAAAGTACAAGGTAAGGGGTTTTCATCTCACTCCTTATTCCTGTGAGATTCGTGCCATATTGCCACTATTACCTTTTGTGTGGTGTATGTACTGCCCATAATTGTATTCTTTGTGAAATACACTTTAATTTATGATTATTTACATATTAATTGTATGATAACTCTTCCACGGTGTGTATGTTTTGTAATTTACCAAATTGGTAAGGGTTTATTTCACAATCTCTTCATTATCCGAGGTTGTTTACACGTAATTATCTACTGGGACCTTTTTATCATCCACATCCATGTTTCTTAAAAATGTATTTCAAATCATTCTTACTATTTTACAGACTATGGGTTAAAGTCATTTATACCCTTGTTGACTTTTTATAAGATGTTTATAAAGGAATATTTTCGTCGTTTTCCAAACAAGGTCCTTTTTAACCTTTTCGACAAAATTACGGTAAGAATGTCTTTTTTTAACTTATACGGCGGGTGCAGCTATTTTCTACTATTATAAACTTGTCGAATATTATCTTACAAGATAATAAGAATATTTTCAAATTAAATGTTTTATTTTATAATTTTGTGACTCTTAAATGATTTCAAAATAGAAATATATATTTCTCTAAAAGAGTTTTGATTTCATCTATGTCAACATCTTTTGATGGATTTTAGGTTTATTTGGAGTTGATTTATTATGATACAAAACTTCCATATTATATTGAAGTTTCTGTGATATGTTTGACTATGGATGTGATATTTTTATACCAATCATGATTTATGGTTAAAGTATTGACATTTCGTATGCTAGTTTTAATACGAATGTTTATGATATGTTTAAACCTTTTCATATGAGGAATGTATTGGATTTAGTAAGTGATAGGTGGAGCCCGATATAGCTCCTCGATGCATTGGTAGGTCTCATGAGACAACTAAACATGGAATTGACTGAGGTCCTTTCCCAATTTGATTTATAGTTTTGGCCGAGGCCTTAATCATTTTTAGACGTCTTGGCTGAGGCCTTGACAAAATGTTTCAGAATGTCCAGCATTATACATTCCCTCATTATGGAAATAATATTGATGGTTTATGTGGTCATTCGTCTAGTATAATACCCATGATTGTGTTTTATTATGGCATTATTTACTCATCTCATATTATTTCCATAAAATTATTCATGTTTATTATTGGTAAAGGCATGTGGTTTCAATTATTTACCATGCTTAATATTTATGTCATTTTCTGTTGTATTACATACCCTTACTGAGCATTTGATCTTCCCCCTTTCTTATGTTTCATTTTCCCAGGATATGAAGAAGTTAGTTATGAGTGACCAGCAGCCATAATCTAGGAGGCTTGGATGTTTCTAATGAAATATATTTGTGTTTTATTTCTTTTTAATTTGTAAAGTTGAACTTATGTATGAATCTTGTTTCCAATAATACTAAACTGATCTGTCTTTCGAGACATGATTTCCTTATTATCATGCCAATGTTATGTGATAATGCACCAACTCTGGGTAACTGGGGTTGGGGCGTTACTTTTGGTATTAGAGGAAGTTTAGTACAAACCTTGGAAACTATATTTAGATAAACTCTAATTAGAGAACATAGCCTTAAGATAGACTTTGAGGACTAGTATATAAGAACTTCCTAGAATTTTGGTATTGTAGAGATTTTGTGATTTTTCCAAGAAATACATCTATGTCTGGATACAAGCAGGTAGAGGTGGCTCTGGCACAAATGTACCTAGGGGTAAAACCTGAAAACACTTCTTTGAGCTAGACTCGAACGAGAACTGGTGCATGACAACGGGCCTTGCTGCACTCTTGGTTACGCCACTCCTGGGGGATATGCTTAGGATAATTCTCATTTTATTTACAAACCATTATGAAGGGTTTATGAGTATATACTTCCTCTAAGAAAACATTTTTGTGATTATGGATTATATCCATAAACTTTTCAATTTATGTTAAGTGTTTTACATGTTTGGATTTATGTATTGTGATTCATAAACTAATATAATGTATGCAATTTTTTAGAAATGGCGCCTAGTGGAAGAAATGGAAATTGTATCAATGCACGCACTCCATATAGGGATTTCCCTCCTTCTCAAGATAATTATAGTGGAGATGGTGATGCAACTGGTTCTGATCATTTAATCACCATACTGGGACAACTCACTCAGGTTATGAATAATAACCTTACCCATATGGAGCACCCTGATCCACAGCGTGGAGGATCAATGTTTGATTGCTTCATGAGGCAACAACCACCAACATTAAATGGAAGTAAAAATACCTTAGTAGCTGAGCAATGGATAAATTCTTTAGAGAAAATATTACATGCCTTGTGGAGTAGTGAAAGGGAAAAAGTTATCATGGCAGTTTACCACCTCAATGAAGATGTTGATCAATGGTTTTCATTGATTCAAAACACAAAGGAAGATGATGAAGTATCAAATATGGAATTGAGGTAGTTCAAAGATATGTTTTTAGAAAAATAATTTCCTTGTGACCATCGAGCATATATGGAAAAGCAATTTCTGAGTCTGAGACAAATGGAGGATGAGAATGTCGCAAAGTATGAGGATAACTTTACAAGGTTAACAAGGTATTCTACAGATTATATACATAACCCAAGAAGTAAGATTGATCGTTTCTTTGATGGGTTAAAATTGTTTCTCCGTCGAGCATTGGTCTCAAAATCCTTCTCGTCATATGAAGATATTGTCTCATGTGCTATCAAGAAAGAAAAATAATTCTCTAAGTCTTATGACTTTAAATCAAAAGAAAGAGAAGAAGAGATATGCTGAACAATCTGGGAAAGGAAATAAGGAAACAGGGAAGAAGGGAAGAATTGAATTTCCACCTTGTGATAATTGCAGAAGGAAGCACCCTGGTGCCTGTCTAAAAGGAAAAGGTGTATGATAAAAGTGTGTACATAAAGGCCATTTAGCTGGTGATTGTAAAGGAAAGAAAGACGCTACAAATGTTCAATGCTACAATTGCAGGGAGATGGGACATTATGAAAATGAATGTCCTAAGCGTCAGGGAAACTTAACTCAGAAAAGGCCAAGGTATCAAGGCCAAGATTATGAAATCACTACTGCTGAGGTTGAAGCCCCAAAAGACGTGGTGGAAGGTAATTTAATGGTTTCCTCAAGTTTATAAAATTATTTATTTGATTCTATATCATCGAATTGTTTCATATCTTCCCAGTTTTCTAAGAAAATTAGTTATTTCCAATTTGATTTAACAAGGGAGTTTTCAGTTAAAACTCTTAAGGGAAGTATCATTTCTATAAATTTCTGTGGATCTGTTCCCATTAGGGAATATAAATGTTCTTTATCTACTAATCTCATCATCATACCCATGACTGAATTTGATATAATCCTCGGTATGGATTGGATTTCGGACCATGATTCAAAAATTTATTGTAAGAAGAAGGATTTTATGATTTTTGATAATGATGATAAAGAACACCTTATCTTTAGAGCAGAATATTCACCACCTGATTCTTATCTAGATCATCCCCCAGTAGCTCAAAAAAATTCAATTATCATGGAGGGATATAATTAAATAACTATGGTAGAGGAAAGTAATGTTCAAATAGTGGATTTACCTATTGTGAGAGAATATGTTGATGTGTTTCCGGAAGATTTACCTAGACATCCTCTAGAACGATAAATTGAGTTTTCCATTAATTTAATTCCAAGTTCAAGGCCTATATCAAATACCCCTTATAGAATGGCCACTATGGAATTAGTTGAACTAAATAAACAACTAGAGGAATTGAGTAATAAGGGATTTATTCGCCCTAGTTTTTCTCCATGGGGAGCCCCTGTCCTTTTTGTTAAGAAGAAATATGGATCTATGAGGTTATGTATCAACTATAGGGAAATCAATGCTATAACAGTAAAGAACAAGTATCCCCTACCTCGCATTGATGATTTATTTGATCAACTGCATGGAGCTCAATAATTTTCAAAGATTGACCTTCAACATAGATACCATTAGTTGTCTGTGAATAAGGAAGACATTCCTAAGTTAGTATTTCGAACCAGGTACAGCCATTCTGAGTTTACAGTAATGCCTTTTGGATTGGCTAATGCACCCTCTGTATTCATGGATCTAATGAATAGAGTTTTCAAGGAATATCTCAATGATTTTGTGGTGTTATTTATTGATGATATCTTTTTCTACTCTAAAAGCTACGAGGATCATGAAAATCACTTGCGCATTATCCTCAAGACTCTTAGAAGACATGAATTATATGGGAAGTTTAGCAAGTGTGAATTCTAGCTTCAGGAGATTTATTTTCTTGGCCATATTGTCTCTAAGGATGGAATCTCTGTTGATCCTTCATAGACAAGAGCAATCCATGAATGGCCATCACTGATGAGTATAACCTAGGTACACAGTTTTATTGCCTTAGCAGGTTATTATCGGTGTTTCATCCAAAACTCTGCCTAATTGGCTGACCCATTAACGAAGCTCACACGTAAAGGGGTTAATTTTTTTGGACAAAAGAGTGTGAATTTTTTTTTGAAGAACTTAAGAGAAGATTAGTCAATGTTTTTATTTTTACTCTACCATCGGGAAATGACAGGTCTGATATTTATAGTGATGCATCGAAGAAAGGACTTGGTTGTGTCCTTATGCAGAATGATAGATTTATTGCTTATGCATCACAATAGTTGAAAATTCATGAGCAAAACTATCCTACTCATGATCTTGAGTTAGCTGCTACAATATTTGCTTCGAATATGTGGATACACTATCTCTATGGTGAAAAATGTGAGACTTATACTAATCACAAGAGTTTGAAGTATATTTTCTCATAGAAAGAACTCAACATGAGGCAAAGGAGATGGCTTGAACTACTCAATTATTATGATTTTAGGATACACTACCACCTGGGGAAAGAAAATAAGGTAGAAGATGCTTTGAGTGGAAAGGATCATGGAGTTTTGAACAAGATGAGAGTTGAAAAGGATCCTATATACATGGATCTAGTAAATATGGATATGGGAATCACCATGGAAGTTGAAACCTCAATATTTTTTCAAAAGGTTTCCAAAACATCTTTTCTAGAAAGGATAAAGAGTTCTAAGACTGGTGATGAAGTTTTTCAAAATAATATTAAAGTTTTGAATTATGAGAGATTGAGTGACATTGTGTATGAAGATGGAATTTTGAAATTTGGGAAGAGACTTTGTGTTCCTAATATACCTAATCTAAAAAGAGATTTGTTGGATGATGCTTATAGTTCCAATTTTTCAATACACCCTGGGAGCACCAAAATGTATAGAGATTTGAAGGAAATTTTTTGGTGGGACAACATGAAGAGGGAGATTGATGATTTTTTGTCAATATGTATGGTTTGTAAAAAAGTGAAAGCTGAAAGGCAACAGCCTAGAGGAGTCATGCAACCTCTTCCCATACCTGAGTGGAAATGGGATAATATTACGTCGGGCTTTATCGTGGGACTACCAAAGACTCCTAGAAAGAATAATGCAATATGGGTCATTATTAATCGTCTTACCATGTCAGCACATTTTCTTGCTATAAGATAAGATCTACCACTTGAACGTCTAGAAATAATATATATTAATGAAGTTCTGAGGCTTCATAGAGTACCCCTATCGATTGTTTCTGATCGTGATCCCCATTTTACTTCAATATTCTAGAAGAGTCTTCAGAAGGCCTTGCATAATGAACTTCATTTGAGCACTGCCTACCACCCTCAAACAGATGGAAAATCAGAACGAACTATTCAAACCTTAGAAGACATGTTGAGATCATGCTCACTTGACTTTCAAGTTATGTGGGGTCAATATTTACCCCTGGTGGAATGTTTCTATAACAATAGCTTCCATTCAAGTATTCAGATGGCACCATATGAAGTGATATACGGAAAGAGATGTCGCACACCAACCTTTTGGGATGACGTTGGTCAAAGAAAACTTGTAGGCCCAGAACTTGTTGAAGAAATGATAGAAAAGGTGAAGGTAATCCAAAACCACATCAAAATAGCTCAAAGAAGGCAGAAGAGCTATGCCGATAACCGAAAGAAGGATTTGGAATTTCAGGTAGGATATCATGTTTTCTTGAAGGTATCTCCATGGAAGGGAGTTATATGTTTCAGTAAGAAAGGTAAATTGAGTCCCAGGTACATAGGACCTTTCTAAATTCTAGAATGAATTGGGGTTGTAGCTTACCGTTTGGCAATACCGCCAAGTCTCTCCAAAGTTCATGATGTGTTCCACATATCACTGTTGAGAAAATACATGCCTGACCCAATGCATGTACTCACTTACGAGAATTAGAAATGGAACCTGGTTTGTCTTATTGCGAGGATTCCATCAAGATTCTTGATACAAGAGAACAAGTGATGAGAAACCGGGCGACTCGTCTGGTAAAAGTTCTATGGAGAAACCATAAGATGGAAGAGGCAACGTGGGAACTCGAGGAACTTATGATGAAGAAACACCCGGGGCTTTTTATGAAATAATATTCTAGAAATTTTGAGGATTAAATTATTTGAAGGAGGGTAGAATGTAACACCCCAAGATTCCACGGTACGCTTCTCTTTGAATAATACAGTAGCGTGTGTTGTACACAACTTCGAGTTCTAACACACACTACAACTAATCAAACTAGCCGTTATGAATATTAATACTCACTTTTTGAAATTTTATACATTTTATATTTCAAAATGGACTTCATTTTTGGATTCATAATATTGAAATTAGCTTAGGGTAAATTTTTTGTATTTTTCTGAAAATTTTCAATTTTTGATGAATAGTGAAAATCACTAAATTTTAATTAAAAACAACTTTTTTAATCAAAATAATTAATAGTGATAAATTATGAATTTGAGTGGTTTTATAGTATATTTGGAATATATTTTTACCATTTAATACAATTATGGTCATTGGATGTAATTTCAAATTTAAACCAGCTATAAACAAGTGTCAATCTTTTGATAGTTATTATTTCTTAAAAACATGCTTTTTGTTTTACAGAGGGAATTAATTTTAAATTAATTTATGCCACTTATATGTTTTGAATTTATAAAAATTTATTCCATATTTAGAATTATGAGGTCCAAATTTTGTAAATAGGTAACTTTTATTTTTAGACATTTTGAATAATTACTTCGGTAAATATTTTATTTTCCATGGTTAAAGGGTAAATCTGGTAAATAATGGTAAAGAAATAATATTATAATAATAATAAATTACCCTAAAACGTGTCCTAACACTATTAGTTGATACATTTCCGACCATGGACATCTTTGGGTCGATTTTGGGATCCCATGGATCCACTTGTAAGTGATAATGACACTTTATATTAATTAATTTAAAGTAAATACAAAAATAACATAAGCATATATCTTTTAGAAAAACAATTTTTATATAGGGTTATATATGTTAAATTTTAGACTATAAATATTCCATATAAATTTAAATCTATTTCCTATATAGTGGTATTTTATTTATAATTTTGATACATTGAATAATTAAATATATTTATGACACAATAATGATGCAGTATTTTCCTTATTAATGAAGGAATCAAATAATTAGTATTATAAATGTTAAAATAAATATAATTTGAAAGTTTTCATGACATAAACTAATTTTATTAGTTAATATGACATGTTAGGATTGCTTAAATTAATTTGGTTCGAATTAATAATTTTGTTAAGACTTTAACAAAAATCAATTATTAAATAGTGTCAAAATTGACATAAATGAGTTCTTGAAACAAATATTATATTATTAATTGATATTCTATTCCTAAAGATATAAGGTTCGGAAAAAGGACTTATATCATTATAGTTGTATCATTAATGGACCAATTGGGGGGTCTCTTGGAAGTATATAGTAACTTTATTAACTATATATTATAAAATTACAAAGTGACATGGTAAATGTCAAACTATTTAACTAAGAGTTAAATATAAATGATAAGGTTAATATAGTGACCCAAAACTATCTAAAATCTATTTTATGAAATTATTTCGACCCATACCCACCTTATACTTTTAATAATCCACTTTTGAGTCATTAGAAACCGAATATTAATTTATTATAAATTAATACTTTAAGTTTTTCCTAAAGAGCCCCTCCTCCCCCTTATAAATGGACACCACTTATAACCAATTATTAATACCTTAAAAGCCTTTTAGTTCAACCAAACTCTACCCAAATACCCTATAAAATATCCTCTCTTGATCCTAGAGGAATTACTTTAGTCATAAAGCCAACCTAAAGATCCCTTTTGATCAAATAAAAATGAAGAACCTGAAGAAGAGGTAATGTTTTCACCACCCTTTTTTAAGTTCCTTTCTTCTTCAACTTATTATTTCTTTGTTATTTACATTATAAAATAATAACTCCAGTATCTTATATATACTGTGATGTTATTATAAATATGGTATAACCATATTCATTATTCTATTCATCCTTTGAATGACATGTCACCATATGTGTGTACGTACGGCCTACCGTCTCCACGTCATGGTGTAATTGTTATTCAATACATTATTATTTGGATGGGTATAATAATGATGTGTAATTCATGTAAATAATAAATATAACATGATAATTATTCTTTATATATTATATAACATCCAATTACATATTATTTTAATATCAAAAGAATGATATTGTCGCTCGTGCGTGCGTACGGACTACCATCTCCATGAACGCGATGAGATTCATTCCTCATCGTATCCATTCAAGTATAATTCTCATTTGATGATTAAAAATAATTTTTAAGTACTTTATATCATTTTTTATATGAATAAGATACAACCTATCTATAACAAACATGGATTATGTAACAAAACATATAAAAGAAAATGAGTAAGTTAACACCAGAAACAATGATAATACAAAGATATTATTAAAAAAGCAGTGATAAAAGATCATATATGAAATCATATTAATGTATATGATTATTGTATAATTTAATAACAATTATTTCCCCATTATAAATGAGGTTAACATACCCTCAACCAAGGAAAATTACAAGGTAAGGGGTTTTCATCTCACTCCTTATTCCTGTGAGATTCATGCCATATTGCCACTATTACCTTTTGTGTGGTGTATGTACTGCCCATAATTGTATTCTTTGTGTAATACACTTTAATTTATGTGTATTTTCATATTCATTGTATGATACCTATTCCATGGGGTGTATGTTTCGTAAGTTACCAAATTGTTAAGGGTTTATTTCACAATCTCTTCATTATCTGAGGTTGTTTATACGTAATTATCTACTGGGACCTTTTTATCATCTACATCCATGTTTCTTAAAAATGTTTTTCAAATCATTCTTACTATTTTACAGACTATGGGTTAAATTCATTTATACCCTTGTTAATTTCTTATAATAATTTTATAAAGGAATCTTTTCATTGTTTTACAAACAAGGTCCTTTTTAACCTTTTCAACAAAATTAAGGTTAGAATGTATTTTTTTAACTTATATGGTGGGTGTGGATATTTTATACCATTATAAACTCACCAAATCTTCCCTTACAAGCTTATAAAAATATTTTCAAAGTAAATGTTTTATTTTATAATTATGTGACTCTTAAATTATTTCAAAATAAAAATATATATTTCTCTGAAAAGAGTTTAGATTTCGTCTATGTCAACATCCTTTGATGGATTTTAAGTTTATTTGGAGTAGATTTATTATGATACAAAACTTCCATATTGTATTGAAGGTTCTGTGATATGTTTGACTATGGATGCGCTATTTTTATACCATTCATGATTTATGGTTATAGTATTGAAATTTTGTATGCTAGTTTTAATACGAATGTTTATGATATGTCTAAACCTTTTCATATGAATAATGTATTGGATTTAGTAAGTGACGGGTGGAGCTCGATATAGCTCCTCGATGCATCGGTAGGTCTCATGAGACAACTAGATATTGAATTGGTCAAGGCCCTTTCCCAATTTTATTTATGGTTTTGGCTGAGGCCTTAATCATTTTTAGACGTCTCGGCCGAGGCCGTGACAAAATGTTTCAGAATGTCCGACATTATACATTCCCTCATTATGGAAATAATATTGATGGTTCATGTGGTCATTCGACTAGTAGAATACCCATGATTATGTTTTATTATGGCATTATTTACTCATCTCATATTCTTTCCATAAAAGTATTCATGTTTATTATTGGTAAAGCCATGTGGTTTCAATTATTTACCATGCTTAATATTTATGTCATTTTCTGCTATATTAATTACCCTTACTAAGCGTTTGAGCTCACCCTTTTATTATGTTTCATTTTCCCATGATATAAAGAATTTAGTTATGAGTGACCAGCATGCATAATCTAGGATTCTTGGATGTTTATAATGAAATATATTTGTGTTTTAATTCGTTTCAAGTTGTAAATTTGAACTTATGTATGAATCTTGTTTCCAATAATACTAAACTGATCAATCTTTCAAGACATGATTTACTTATGATCATGTAAATGTTATGTAATAATGAACCGAATCTGGGTAACTCGGGTCGGGGTGTTACATATTATGAGTTAGCATGAATGTAATATCTTACTTTATATTTAAAATCTAGGGATTAAGAGAGATTAATCCAACTTGAGTTATGATTTAACTTGTAAATACTACATTCAGGAATCCAATGGTTTTTCCTGAGGATTTCATTTTTATGGTTGAAAAGTTCAATTTCCTAGTGGAATTTCTTTTGATAGACATGGAAAAAGAGAAGGTTCTTAAAATATTATGAGGACCATACCCATAAATGTAAGGTAATTGATATAAGTTCAAAGTGTGGATTTATTATTTAGAGTTATTGGAGTATAGGTAACGTTCAATATCCATCAAACAATGCAAAATACAGATAAGAAAGTAGATGGGTATGGAGAATATAGATTACAAGTACTTGAGGATACTACTATCCTTGAAAAATTATTTTATGTAGAAACACTAGTAATAAATAAATGGTTGAAAAAGATGTATGGATCTAAAAAAAGGTTGTACAAATACTTTATACAACTAAACCTTCATTTTCAGTGAAATCACACACAGCAAAGCATGTCATGTTTATCATGTATGCCTATAATGATGCATGGGCATGGACCTCTAACCAGTAATCAAAAATTTAAAACCCTTAAATCATAATATTCATACTCAAGTGTATCACCCAAGGTGAAATCATACAATAGTAAAAATGGAAACATAGTGAAACAATCCCATCAACCTGGTAACTTGGACTTCCCATCGAAAAAGTTTTTCATGATTTATTGGTATGAGGTATTTCATATGTTGTAAAACGTCCTTAATCCTCCTAACTAATTACTCCCCAACTCATAAAAAAGATAGGCATTGATACCATTTGTTCATGAACCAGAATGGGTTTACTAACATATCACCTGATCTAGAAAGAGGAAAACCCTCTATAAACCCTCCTTGTATGTCAGAGGCTACCACCTAGTCATGAGGACATAAAAGAATATGGTGGAGATAATATTTCATTGGATCAAAGTGCAGTAACAGTGGAAACAAGGACAACCAACATACAATTCATTTAGTATGCAAACAAGGACCACCAACAGCTATGATTTTCAGTGGGTCGTTTAGACCATAAAATTCAAAACATCACCATTAATATCAAACTATAATAACATAAGAAAATATATGAGAAATGGGAGAAAACTCACCATAGAGGTGTGGTTCAACGCGTGGTGGAGGTACGTTCATGGGGGAGGAGAGGTGCACAGTGGAGGATTCCTCTAGTGGAGGAGAGGTGTGTGGAAGATGAGTCCTCTGATGAAGGATAGGTGAACGACATAAGAGACGTGCATGGAGAAGCTAGGTTCATTGTGGAGGGAATTACAGAGGTGGATGAGTCAGCAATGGAGGAGAGGCGCCTTGAAGAGGAGAGGCGGGCGGTGGAGGAGAGTAGTGTGGTGGAGGAGAGTCGCGCGGTGGAGTAGAGGTGCACAGTGGGGGAGAGGTGCACGATGGCGGTGGGTTCGTAGTGGAGGAGTCAGTGGGAGGGGAGGAGGAGGCAGTGGTGGTGATCGGCTTCTGTGAGAGCTTGAGGGGTGCGAGGAAAGAGGATAAATATAGGGTTTCATTATAAAGCCTGGTGAACCTTTTACCATCGGTAGCTGAAAATCACTGATAAGGGTATGTTTTATCAGCACTAAAATAGAAAGAACTAATAAAACATGCCTCTATCAGTGCTAAAAAAGTGTAGATAAAGGATGTCATTATCAATTCTAAAAACATAGCTATGATAAAGACATGTTTTATCAATGTTCTTTAGCGCTGATAAATATTTTCCTTTATTAGTAATAAAAACACTGATAAAGATATAATTTTAATAATTTATTTATTTTCTTATATATATTTATAAAATTATATACATGATAAATATATATATATATTTATAAAATTATAATTTAAATAATTATAAAATTATAAGAAATATACTTATTACATTTATAATCTTAGAAATATATATAATACATAAATAAATTATAAATATTTATAAGATTATAGATGTATATGACTATATTTATTCTAATTTTATAATTATTTAAATGAATATATAGTTATTTATAATTATAATTATATATGAATATACATTTATTTATTTAAATAATTATAAAATTATAACAAATTAATATATATAATATTTATAATTTTATTAATATATATATTTAATATATTTATTATAATTTCATAATTATTGAAATATATCTGTACTTATTTATAAAAATAAATATAAATATTTGTATTTATTTCTCAATATTTCTATATATTTGGAAATATATTTATTTAATTATATATAACATTATAAATGAAAATAATAAATATATTTTTTATTAAATAATAGTTATTTAAATAAATATTTATTTATTTATATTTATAACTAATAAATATATATTTATTTATTTGTAATTAAAATTTATAATAAATAAATTATTTACAGTTTTAATTATAAATATATATATATATCTATATCTATAATTATAAAATTGTAACAAATATATATATATACATATATATATATATATATAATTTTATAAATATGTATAATTAATATATTTATTATAATTTTATAATTATTTAAATATATCTATGTTTATTTAGAAATTATAATTATAAATATTTGTATATATTTATAAATATTTGTATATATTTATTTAATTATATATTTATAACTTTATAAGTAGTATAATAAATATATTTATTATAATTTTATAATTATTTATATATATAGTTATAATTATAACTATAAATAAATATTTTTATAAATATTTTTATATAATTATAAATATATTTATATATATTTATAAATTTATAATATATGTGTATATTTATTGTATTTTTATAATTATTTAAATATGTATATAGTTATAATTATAATTACTAATAAATATGTTTAAAAAGTTTATATATATAAATAAAATTTAATAATTATAAATATAATAAATATATTTATTCTTTAAATATATTTAATGTAATTTTATAAGTATTAAGAACATAGTATAGTATATATATGAATAACATGCATGAATTAATCATATACACCTAGTAAAATATACATAATAAAAAAAGTCATTAATGGACAACATGAATAATAAAATGAGTGTAATGTATAAATGAACATTTATCATGATATATAACATATATGCACGTATGATCAATATATTTATAGACCAAATTCATTATAAACATGTAAATATTTAATTATAATCCTAGAAATACTTTTTTTTATCATTATATATATATTTTTGAATTATTAAATATATATATTAATTATAAACATGTATTTTTTATTTAATATATAAAAATAAAAATTATTTTTTAGTATAAATATAATAATTTTAAATAAATTATTATTAAAAACTTGCATCATTGCTAAAAATATTGTTGATAAAGCCCCCCATTATCGGTGCTTTCTTCTTAGTGCTGATAAAACGAGGTGCTTCCCTTCTCCCATTTTGTAGTAGTGATCCAAGGTGTATTCATTGACATTGCCAATGGGGGTCTACACTTCCCCCAATAATTCATGTGATTCTTGCACATTGGATGTCAAGGCAACCTACACTTCTCCCTTTTGTGCATCATTATTAGAATAAATCACTCCAAAGTGATTGTGGGAAGGAACTAACACATTGCCTAACAAATCATGTGTACCCTATTCATTTTTGGATGAAGGGTCACCTGAAATTTCTACCAGGAAAAAACCAACATGATTACATGTGATGGAGCATGATGAAATCTCTCTCTGAAGAGGGATCACCAAAGGGGCCAGGGTCAAGTCACCAAAAGAGATAGTAATGGAAGCCTGTCTAGGCTCAGAAGAAGGTTATTTGGAATTCCTTAAATGAACCAACTAGAAGCCCTCTTCATCCACTAACATGGATGATGATTCTTTTTTCCTTATAGAAAAAAAGTCATTTGAGATTCCACATTTCTGTTGGAAGATATAGAAATGTTACTATGAACTAGATGAACCAATTTTAAAGGAACCTGATTAGAAGGGGTGGAATATTCCAAAAATGAGGATCCCTTACCTTTAGTACAATCCAAATATAACCCCATTGAGTTAGGAACACTCACCTCAGGACCATCCATCTCAAAAAATTAAGTCACTATAGAGCACTTATTGAATTTAGATGGTATTTTAGCAATATTTTTGTGCTTTCCCTTATAATCCCTTAAAGAAACCATTTTCTCTTGCATCACCAATTAATTAGCTAGACCTAGTGTGGTGTTTTTCATCAATGGATTGGTTCTCCATTGCCTACTCCAATGAAACATCAGTATCCACACTATGTATCAAAATATTTGATCTATATGTACCCCTTATCAAAGGACTCCTAACTACAGATTCCTTGAATGAAACCCCCCTCATTCACAGTGTAATTGACTCCACTAGGCGGTTGATCCCTATGAAATCTTGTAGAATCTACACAACCATCGGGTGCCCTATGTGCATCATCATTAGCATTACAACATACCTTACCATACTTGTCACTTCTTGGGATAATATTAGTATTAAGAGGCCTATTCACATATGAAGAAGAGGAACACCTTACTTCTATCTGAGTGATTGTGTAACTATCAACTCTATAATTCCCTTCTCACTTGAGCCAACTCCAGTGTCACCAATGTTCTTAACCATAGAATTTTTATCACTATTAACATTGATACCTTAACCACACTTTTTCTATAGACAATGTGATCATACTCATTTTTTAGTTATAAATAACATAATGTGGTCCTATGACAAGAGTCCAAAGAATATCATATAATCTTGCATTCAGAGTAAAAAATTGGTAATTTCTCATAAGTTATTTACAAATTCAGTTCATCAGTCTCAGTTGAATGAATCACTTTATTTTTAAGGGTCTGGAGGAGGTCCACCACCATAAGAAATCACGTGAAGTAGCCACACTGAGCCTTCTTTGTTTATTTATCCATTTTTATTATAACTCCAATTGAAGAGGTGAAATCAAATAAGATATTTGGCTACCACAGAATCCAATTCATCCCAAACATATTCACCCAAACCTGTGAAACTTTGTTTTTAACTTTGAAAGGATTGAATTTGAAACTCCATTAATATATTCTCAGAGATCCTAGTTTTAGAGAGACCATATTGAAGCCCCATTCATGCCTTTTCAGTCCATAATTTGAGAACATGATGTGAAAGAAGCCCCTTCCTATTGGAATAAATTTCTAGTCTGAAAACCCCCAAATCTATGAAATCCTGTGAATAAGATCTAGGTTTTCCCAAACATTAGTATCCTTCAAAAGCATGATTTCAGCAATAATCAAATGATGAAAAGATACAATGTTATCCACAATCTCATCTTTTCTTGTAAAACCCCATGCAATGTTACCCTTCGTAATAAATCTACCATTTTTAATACTCTAATTTTAGGAGAAGATTATGTCATTTAAGCTTTTACCATCATTCACAAACTAAACCCAATGCACTACTTCTCATTATTCACAATCTTTAGCCCTTTCAACAAGAACACAACCTCCAAGAAGTATATTTTTTGTTTCAGCTACATTGAACCTTGGAAAAGCTGTGATCAAAATCCAAAAACCCTAAACGCCATTGATTCACCCACGAGAAGAGATCCCGAGAACCAAACCCATCATCATTCATAATTTATTTATTTATAATAATTATTATAAATAAATATATTTAAAAATAATTCTATATAATTATAAATATTTGTATATATTTTTAAATACATTTATATAATTATATTTATTTATGTTATTGCATATATTTAGAAAATTATAAAAATAATAAATATATTTTTTATTTAAATATATTTATTATAATGTTATATTTATTTAAATATATATTTATTTATTTTAATTATAATTATAAATAAATATATTTAAAAATGTTTCTATATAATTATAAATATATTTGTATAATTATATATATTTATATCAATATGTAAATAAATATAATTATAAATTTAATAACTATGTTTATTATTTAAATATATTTATTATAAAAGGATGGAGGAATGGGAGAATCTCCCAATGACTAGTGAATGGGGTACCCTAACCCATCCATGAATCATCAATCTATACTATTATTAATCGATTCAAAATGTAGCTTGTTAAAGTTCCTCATCTTCAAATAAGAGTAAGGAGAATATGTAAGGAGATATAAAGGGATTCTTCTCATTCTCTCACTTTTCAGGGGGGGTTTGTCTCACTTGGGAATTGGACTTCTCAATGAATTGTTTGGAAAGGTTCTATAGCTCATGTCTCAACTTCAGATGATGCAGTCTTGGAAAAGGTAGATCTGTGCAAGCACACCATTTTTACTCAAATATTTTTGTTAAAAGGTATGAACCCATGGAAAATAGTAGATCTTGTTTCTCCATTAGCTGATATTTGGGGTTTTTATATTTAAAATGTGTTTCTTTAGGATGCGGTTTTTTCCTCTTATTATTTTCTTCTATGCAAATGAATAAAATATCTGTGTGCATTGGTTTTGTTAATATTAATCTGGGTATACTGAGACTCCATTTGTGGAGCATAAAATTAAATCATAACAACTTCAATGACACTCGCATATAGGTATGGATAAAAATTCATGTTCTTAATTGGGTCTTATGGCACCTTAAAATTCTGTTTGACATAGCTTCCATGGTGGGAATACCGATTCTGATGGACAATTCCACTGAATTGGTCAGCTTTGGCCACTATGCTTGAGTATTGGTTGAAGTGGATTTTAGTTCTACCTTGATTTATTAATAAGTAATATCCAATTCACATGATGAAATAAATATTAAAATCAAACTTGATAAAAACTCCTTTGTTTTGTGTTTCATGTCGAGCACTTGGTCATGAGAAGTCCACTTGCAGGAAAGAAATTGTCTGATCAAATTTTCATCTTAAAGGTCAAGAATCTGAATTCTGTTGAAAAAAAATTAAATAAGAATCTTTTGATCATTCAAAAATATGATTTTAGATATTAATGATCATTCTTATGTCCCTAATGTCTTAAATCTAAAAATTCAATTCCTAACATCATTGTTGTAGGACCTTCTCAGGATGTCATATGTTTTGATCCTATTTTCCCTTCATTGAAAGAGGGATGCATAGAAGTTGTTCCTTATAAATATTCCTCTCCTTTCTGAAATGTTTCCCCTCCTGCCTCTAATGAAAAAATGAATTATAGGTCCCAATCCTGGGCTGATTATAGAGATGATCATGTGGCGGCTAATGGAGTTTCTTTTAAGAATTTTTTATTTAGGGGATTCGTAGAAGCACCGGTTAGTGAAGATTTGGATTATAGTCAAGATGCAAAGGAGTTAGAGGCACAAGATGCTATGGAAATTAAATTTTAGCTAGAAAAAGCTATGATTTCTTCTAAAACCATAAAGGGATGGCTAAAATTGATTCTACCACTTCCATGAAGTTGAAGTCAAATATAATTCCAAACTCTCAATCTCAGTAGTGCATGTCTGATCCTAATAGAAGACATAAATGGGTGTCAACTACTCCTAGGAAGTCTAGTTCTTCCCATAATAATTATTATGAGGATGTTTTAGGTATGCCACTTGTTCTGGTAGATGTATATTCAACAACTTATTCTTTTGTTCAACCAATGGAGGATAAACTGCTCTTAAAGGTCATTACACATGATTATTTTGAATTGTTTGCATCTAAAAGTAGCGAGGAAGATGGAAAGGGTAGTTATCATATGCCTGGAGGGGAATACATGAAGGATACCATGGATGTTGGTTTACCAGATGATGGTGATGGGGTATGGGTGCAGGTGAAAACATGGAGAAGGGGTCGACATTCTCGTGGTTGGGGTGGTCGCTCTTCTTATCATAGTATGAGAACTCGATCTTGAGCAACTTGATGGATCTTGTTTTTGTTTTTCTTCTATTGCAGTTGTGGACATTTTATGTTTGTTATTCCTCCACTTATACTTTTTTCATGTTTTAATATTGGGGTCGTCGAACCTCAACTTTTTATAAAAAAATATTTATTATAATTTTATAATTAGTTAAATATCTATATATATATATATATATAATTATAATTATAATTATAATTTAATATATTTAAAAAATATTTAAATATTATTATATATAATTATAAATATAATAAATATATTTTTTATAATTTTATAATTATTTAAATATGTATTTATTTATGTATATTTTTAATTAAAAAAATATATATTTCAAAAGTATTCGAATATAATTATAAATATATTTATATAAATATTTATTTATTAATATATAATTATAAATAAAATAAATATATTTATTATTTAAATATATTTATTATAATTTTATAATTTTTTAAATATATATATTTAATTATTTATTTAAATTTTATAAATACTATTTTTTAAAAATTATATATTTTTATAATTGTATAATTAAATATTTAAATTTCAATATTATGAAGAAAATATTTTAAATAGATTAATTATATAAATTTTAAACATATTTTAAATGTTAAATATTAATAAATAAAAACGAATCAATATTATTTATATAAATTACATACATATTGAAAATGTTATATGTATAGTAAATAATGATATGTATAATTAAATATTACAAAATAATTAAATATATTTTTAACATTATTAATAAATATATAATAATAAATTAATTAAATTAAATTAAAAAAATTAGAAAAATTAAAAATTGAATTTGTAACATTTATATGAGTTACAAATATATATAGGTACACATACAACCAACGGGGTACAGGTCAGTTAGTGACTTGTACCTGATTATGGCATCCAATTAGTGTGGAGTTCAACTCTCACCTACAGCTTGTATTTCCCCCATTTAGGGGTGGGACGATTATGATGAATCAACTGACAACCTTCTGGTTGACTGTGCGATGGGTGAAAGTGGGGCATGTGGATCTGGTTTTTCTATAGGCAGGTGGTTGATGACCCTTTGTTGGTGGAGCGGTGAGAAAAATCTAGAACCACTGTGGATTAGGATGGTTGACAGATAGTTGGTGTGACAAGTAGGTACACTGTGGGGATGAAGATCTTGATGGGGGGCATGGGTGGGCGTCATGATGAGGGCCATCACTGGTGGGCGGGTAGGACGGCGATGATGAAAAGGGCGAAAAACTGGAGGTTCATCACTGGCAAGCAAGATAGAGATGATGAACGAACGAATGGTGGGTGTAGGTGACGTGGATTTTCCTAAGTGGCAGTGACAACTACTGGGGAGATGATAGTGTTTTTGTGGTGGATATGGCAGCGTCACTACTAGATGGGGTGACAGTTACATCACTGCTAGCTAGAAAAGTAACTATTGCGGATAGAAATGTCGTAAGTGGTAGCAGGGTGATAATAATAACCTTTGCCCGGTAAATAAAAATGGGTTTCATACCCACCGGGACTTCAGGGCCATATATATATAAGGTTTGATTCATGGGCTATCCCCTTTGGGGGCTATGGCCTGCCTTTCCGGCCTGTGTGTTAGGTGTGTGTGTGTGTGTTTGTGTGTGTTTAATGTAATTTTACCCCTAACCTTCTAATATATATGTACACATACACATCTACACACACATATATACATACGCACATGTATATACACACATACACATACATACATGTAATTGTACATGTACATATATTTTAGATTATTTAATATTAATATAAATATATATCTAAATAAATATATTCATTTTTATACTATATAATTTTTTAAATCAAATATTAATATATTATAATTATTTTAATCATATACATATTTTTTAATCATTGGTTATAAATAAAATATTAAACATTTTTACTAGTATAAATTTGATAATTTTATATATAAAAAATTATGAAAATAATTTTTTATCAAAAGTTATATATATTAGGTGCTTGAGGGTACAATTATATTCAAACACACACACACACACATGTTGGCAAGGAAGGTTATAGCCCCCCCCCCACACACACACACACCAACAGGATAGCCCACCCAACAAGCCTTATTTATTTTTTAGTACATGGATCCTAGGCCCAATGGGTACTAAACCCATTACAATCCAAACTCGTAGGTTATTTTATTAAACACAGCTTGTCTGCATGGTCCATATGCTTTAACCGCTATAGTCATTAGCCAAATATCCTACCTATGACCAAGCCCACACCCAGTCATCATAATCTTATCGTCATCATCTTCAACAGGCCAGACATCCCCAAGAGATTCACTCGCATGGATCGTTTTCCACCGTCGCATCACCAGTATTCCCTCGTCCTGCGGAGGTCACCATCCCCTCCCATCAGACCTCCTAGAGAGATTCAATCGCAGGACTCACTGTCCATCATTTACATCACCTATGGAGGTCACCACCCGCCATCACCAGCACTTCCCCCATCCCACGGAGCCCACCATCTGTCGTCACGAGTATGCCCCCATCTCGCCGAAGCTGTTGTCCGCCCATTAATGAATCTGGTCGACCAGTTCCATTCACATCAAATCCCCCTACTGCAATATTGTCATCTATAACTAACCCTCAAACTATTTTGGGTTAAAATTATGTAGGTGGGAGTTAAACACTGGACTCCACACCCTAGAGATGTTGCAGACACATTCAGGTCACCAACCGACCTAAACCCCATTGGCAATTTATTAAAAGATATATAATTTATGTCTATATATTGCTTTATATATATATATATATATATACTTATTTTAAAATAAAACTTATTTAAAAATATATAAATTTATAAATTTACATTTTTATAATTATAATTATAAATAAATATATTTATAAATATTTGTATATAATTATAAATATATATATATAATTAAATATAAATATAATTATATATATTTATTAATATATAACTAAATATAATTATAATTATAATAATTATATATTTTTAAATATATTAATTATAACTTTATAATTATTTAAATATATATTTATTTATAATTATAATAATAATAAAATGTTTATAAATATTTGTATATAAATATAAATATCGTTATATAATTATATTTATTTTTATTTTTATTTATTTATTAATATATAATTATATATAATTATAAATATACTAAATATATTTATTATTAAAGCATATTTATTATAATTTTAACCTTATTTAAATATATTTATTTATTTATAATTATATTAATACATTTTTTAAAACATTATATTCATATATTTGAAAGATTAACAATTATATATTAATATATCATGTTTATAATAATTATAAACATGGGTTTTTAAATTAATGTATATAAATAAAAAATATTTTTTGAATATAAATTTGATAATTTTTTATGTGTTAATAATATTTTTTATTAAAATATTTTATAAGTGATAAGAATCGCACTGACGATGATCCATCATTATGAGTGCGGAAAAAAGCACTGATGAAGTGTAACCTTTATCAGCATTTTTTAGATAACGCTAATAAAGATGTCCCTTTTTATCAACGCTTTCTATTTAACACTGATAAAAGTAGGCACTACATATGAGATGATTTGTGGTAGTTTCAGGAGGATGAGGTGGTGGTGGTGTTCCATGCGATTCAAATTTTGAAGCTTAAGGGATAGTAAAAGCTATGGATCATAAGTGGCCTGACCATTATTGTTCAAGCACTCTAGAGTGGGTAGACTTGTCTCTCTTGGAGACTTTCCTCTCAGTGGGTGGCCTTATTAAACTATCTCTCCTCCATCTGTGTGGTGGCGATGCATATCTATTGTGAAGGTAATTCTCTTTTCAGTAATTTAGGAAAAAATGGTGTTTTATGTAATGAATTTACATGGTTTGATGGTGTAGAAAAAGAACTTATTGTTGTGTCTATAAGAGATATTGATAAAACTACTCTCATTAGTCTCCTGTCACTGTTTTTTATATTCAATAAGGGTCTGGGAACTTTTTATCATCTACCCAATGTTCTTGTATCTAGTTTTTTTTCAGTTTTAGCAAAATAAAAAAGCTATTATTTTTTTATAAAATTTATTTTAGAATAAACTAAAATCATTGGATTTTTTTTCTTTTATAGAATGAAAAATTTCTAATTTTTTTCTAAATTTATTTCCAAATAAAATATTTTTTTATTTTTTATTTTTTATTTTTTATTTTATTTTATATTTTGATTTATTTTATTTTTTATTTTCTAATAAAATGTAGTTTTTAATAATTTTTTAAACATATTTAAAATTAAAACATTTTTTTAAAATTTTATTTAATTCTATCTTTTATTATTTTAAGAGAATAAATTTTTTGTTTATTTTCTTAATTTATTTGAAAGAAAAATCATTTTTTATATTTTTTTCCTTTTTTCATTTTATTATTTTTTATATTATTAGGATTTTTGTTTTCTTCATTTCTATAGTATTAAAAAATATAAAAAATATTTAGAGATACTTCTATTTTTATTTTAATGTTATATTTAATTTTTTTAAAAACAATTGTTTATTATTTTTAAAATAGAATGCTATTTTTATTGATTTTTTTAATTTATTTCAAAGTAAAATAAACTTTTTAAAAAATTTTGGTTTTAATTTTTTTTAATCATATTTTTCATTTTTATTTTTTTATTTTTTTACTTTTTAATAGAAAATTGTTTTTACTGATTTTTTATTAATTTTCTTAGAGGTTAAACATATTTTATTCAATTTTTTTCCTTTCTCATTTTTCAAAACATAATTTATCTTTTATTCTATTTTATATAAAATTAAAATATTTTTTATTTTATTCAGTTTCCATTTTTTAAATAACTTTTTCTTAATTTTTTAAATTATTAATCATGCTCTGAGTCATACGTAGAAATCACATCCAGGATAAATAAATGAAAAAGAGTAGTATAAAGAAAGAGTTTAGAGATGTGGGTATAAAAATCACTGTTTATATTTCAAAAATACCATGGAATGAGATCATCACTCAAACTAAAAAAACTATAGAGAATCTGGAGCCTCCACCACTTTCTTGTAGGTTTCAGGCATAGTGAAAGCGCATTGGTGGGTGTACCCAAATTTAATTTTAGCGTTAACAACGATCAATTCGATATCCATCATGATAATAGAACAATGGTTCTTCAGAAGAAAATGAAGAATGAAAAACAAAAGTGGGATTACCGGAACCATAAAGTCAGGATCATCATATGTTGGTTATAATCAATTTACTTAATTGATAGGAATTGCCTTGATGGAATTCTTTCTTTATTGATGTCTCCAGTCATGATCTGATGTGATTCGTTATTGTGTCACAGAAGACAAGTGTAGACTTCATCTAGAGGTGATCCACACATGTACCATGTATCTCTGGACGTCGCCAAAGTAATTTTTGGGTGCTAGTGTGGGAAAGCCTTTGCTTGTGATGTCCACCTTAGATTACCTTGATCTGATGGAGGAGGATCTCTCTCGGTATTGGGAATGTTCTTAGAGGAAGGATTTATTTCTACCTTGAGATAATTCTCCATAATTTTTGTGCACAATTATTCTCTCTTGAAAAGTGTTGGGGTTGTGAGGATATTTATAATTGGGTTTGAGGTTATAGAGTTATGGCAATAAATAAATGCATTATGCATTTTATTTATTTCATTAACTCTTATTGAAAACCATCATTTCGAATGATTAATTCCTTGACATGAGCCCACGCTGATTATAATAAATATCTTAAAATAAAAATATATTATATCCTCAAAATCCCCACTGAAAAAAATGCATGGCGTGTAATCATTAAAACACGCCATGTACTCATTTTCCATGAAAACTACACGGCGTGTACATTCAATGTCCACGACATGTTTATCTTGTTTTCATTTTTCTTTATTTCCTCCACCACATTTATTAGACCTCTAGTAATGGTTATTTATTTATTAAATAAATGTTACTACATTACTCACTAATAAATATATATTATTTTTCCCACAATATATTCTCTCGAATAAATAGTGTTGAAATAAATTCAATCAGTCATCCTTAAATAATTATTAAACCATAGTTAGGAATAATCTTTATTTAACTTGTTAAATTAATATTTAACTGAGATATATGTACACACTTTGTTTGTGAGCCTCTAGGACTCTTTCTCAGTGGCATTAATCGGAGCCTGCCTAAGGTTAACGTCTAGCAACACGCCAAGGAAACCATAGAGAAAGAACTTAACGTCACAATTATGTGTCACCTCATACGAACACTTACCGTGTAATATAATCCCTTTGTCACAATATCTAGAATCAATAAGATTTCATGCTAGTTCCATCAACCCATGGGCTTGATTATTCTTTCTTTGACTTTCTGGAATTGAACTCACCCATTCCTTACCATGGCCATGGTTTTATTTAGGATATATCATTTCCATAAAAGGGCCTAAGATAACTACTTTATTTATGGAACAGAAGGGAAAAATCCTTTCTCGCATTATCTATTAATGCAGTATTACTCGTTACGCACCCAACATATCCTACCTCACTATGAACAGTGTGTCATCACCGTGTTTTTCAATACATCTAAGTGTGCGAGTTGTAATACCAATTAATAATAATCTTAAATTCCATGGACCAATACACACGTCCGTAGATAGGAACATCCAATGACACTATGAAATGTGGATTTCCTACTGGTGGGTCTTGTTATCATAATATCCTCTTGGATATTACCAAGGGAGCACACTATGAGAAGGTGCCTCAAAGTTTTATGAGTCCCCGCCCCTAATGGCATGTATTATTTGTGTCTCTCAAATAACATCATCCGGCCATAGAACATATATTCAATAACAATGTTATGGAACTTCCGGGTTCTCATCATAGCAGGGATCCGCTATGACCCTTTAATGCAACAACTATCCTTGGGACATTATCACTTGAATTATCATGTATAAGAACAATCAATATGTGATAAGGTGTTTATTTAATAAATAAAGTACAAAGTAGTTGGTTCTAGGCCACCAAATCCGACAAAATCCCACTTGGACTAGAGCCAACTGCTAACAAATTTTAACCCGCTAGCTCTCACATGATATTCATGATTCTTCTAAGATAGGCCTTTAGTCATGGGGTCCACCACGTTCTCTTCTGTGGACACTCTTCTCACTGCAACTTCACCCCTTTGATAAAAATTCCTCAAGAGATGATACTTTTGAATTATATGATTTCTCCATTGATGTGACCTTGGTTCTTTTGAAAGAGCCACCACTGCAATGTTATCACAATACAAAGTGATAGGATCTTCTAGGAACCACATCAAATTCTTAGACAAAGTTCCAAATCCAGACGGCTTCCTTGGCTACATCAGAAGCCGCTATATATTCATACTCCATTGTAGAATCGGTGAAAACTGGCTGCTTTGAACTTTTCCAACTCATAGCTCTTCCATTGAGATAGAAAATATATCTAGATTGTGACTTGAGATCATTATGATCTATTTGAAAACTAGCATTACCATACCCTCTTATGACAAGCTCCTCATCTCCTCCATACACCAGGAACATATCCTTAGTTCTTCTTAGATACTTAAGGATAGTCTTAACAGTAGTCCAATTATGTTCTCCTGGATCTTCTTGATATCTGCCTACCATGCTCAGTGCATAGACAACATCAAGCCTGGTACATAACATTGCATACATGATGGATCCTATAACCGAAGCGTATGTGATCTTACTCATTCTATCTTTCTCCTGTTGTGTTTGTGGACACATTTTCTTAAAAATATTTAGGCCATGTGACACTGGAACTAATCCCCTCTTGGATTATTCCATACTAAATCTCTTTAGTATCTAGTCAATGTATGTACCCTGACTTAGTCCAAGCTGCCTCTTGGATCTATCATGAATGATCTTGATCCCTATAATATAGGCTACTTCACCCAAGTCCTTCATGGAGAAACACTTGTTCAACCAGTCCTTAACTGAGTGTAAGACTGGTACATCATTTCCAATAAGCAATATGTCTTTAACATATAATACTAAGATAAAAATCACATTCTCATTAAAACACTTATAAACTCATGGCTCTCATTCGTTCTTAATGAAACAAAATTCCTTTATGGCTTCATCAAATCGAATGTTCTATGACCTTGATGCTTTCTTTAATCCATAAATGGATTTATGCATCTTACAAACCTGTTTGGCTTCACCTAGTGTCACAAACCCTTATGGTTGTGTTATATAGACATATTACTGAAGTTTCCCATTAAGGAATGCCATTTTAAAATCAATCTGTCAAATCTCATTGTCATGGTAATCTGTTATGGAAAGTATGGATCTTATGGATTTAAACATGGTAACTGGAAAAAAGGTTTTTTCATAGTCAATTCCTTGATGTTGTCTGAATGATTTAGCCACTAACCTTGCTTTATAGGTGTTAACTTGACCTTCCTTGTCCAGTTTTCTCTTCAATACCCATTTGCATCCAACAAGCTTTACATCAACTGGCTCATTGACCAGAACCCAGACATGATTATGATATATGGAATCCATCTCAGAATTCATATCTTCTAGCCATCTTACAACTTCTGAGCTTTATACTGCTTCCTTTTAGGAGATAAGTTCATCATTGTCCAACAATAATGATTCACCATCCTCGGTGACTGGGAAACCAAATCTATCTGGTTCCCTTACCTTTCTTGAGCTCCTACGTAGTACTTGTGTTTCTAGAACCTCTTCCACAGGGACCTATGGAACTTGTCCCTATACCAACTCTTGTGTATCTTGAGCATCAACTTCGTTGAAGTCAATATTTCTCCCACTATCCTTTTTGATGATGTTATCCCTCTCAAGAAAGACGACTTGTCTGGAGACAATCACATTCTTATATGAAGAGTTATATAGGTAATATCCTTTCATTTCCTGGGGATATCCTATAAAGATACACCTCATGCCCTGGGGTGCTGGTTTTTTGCCTGAGAAGGCTTTAACAAACACCTTGCATCCCCAAAAACATGTGTGCAACAAAATGGGTTTCTTTCCATTCAATAACTTGGATGGAATTCCATTTTCTGCCTTAGTTGGTACTCAGTTTAATGTGTATGATGCAGTTTGTAATGCATATCCCCAAAAGGATAATGGAAGATCTACATAAATCATCATTGGCCTCACCATTTCCAACAAGTTGTGGTTCCTCCTTTCACTAACAACATTCCATTGTGGTGTATAAGGAGGAGTGAGCTGAGATAGAATCTCAGACTCCCATAGAAGATCGATGAACTCTTGGTTCAGATGTTTTCCACCTCGATCTGATCAAAGTTTCTTTATCTTCTTACCAATCTGATTCTCTACTTCATTCTTTAATTCCATAAATTTCTCTAAGGATTCTGACTTATACCTCATTAAGTAGACATATCCATATCTACACAAATCATCAGTAAAAGTAATGAAGTAAGAATATCCAACTCTATCTTCTACTAGAAGTGTAGAAGTGGTCCAAACACATCCATGTGCACCAATCCTAGAAGCTCAGTTTCCCTTTCACCTTTTCCACCAAAAGTCGGCTTGTTCATTTTACCTTGTAAAAAAGCGAGACATCTATTAAGTGGTTTTAGCTCAATAGAGTCTAAATAGCCATCTTGGTAGAGCTTTGTCAAGATTTTCTTGTTTACATGACCAAGATGGTGATGCCACAACTAGGTGATGATTCATGTGAGTTTGTTTTGTTATCGATTGCCAACACTTTGTTTTCGTAATTTAATACATAAAAATCATTATTTAAATGTGTCATACCATAACACACATTGTTCTTATAAAAGAGATAACCCTTATTTCCAAACTTGAAAATAAATCCATCTATATCCAAAAAATATACAGAAATTATGTTCTTCGTAACACTAGGCACATAATAATAGTTATGTAAAACCAAAATCATCCCAGTCGGCAATGAGAGGTGGTAATCGCCAATGTCCAATGCATCCATCTTCGCACCATTAGTTGATCGAAGATCCACCTCTCCTCTGTAAATCTTTCTAAATCCACTTGGTTCCTGCATTTAAATATAGATGTGATCCCCATAAACTGTATCTAATTCCCAATGTGTAGAAATGGAAAGATTACACTCAATAATGAATGCACCTTTAGCATACCCACGCTTCTGGGTGTAGTTCCTCTTCTAGTGGCCTTGCTTTCCACATGAAAAACATATTGCCTCATATTCCTTACCCTACCTCTAGATCTTCTACTTCTTGGAAGGAAGGCGCTCGGGGTCTTTAGACCATTTATAAGTCTTTGGACCCTTTTACTCGTCCTTCCTTTTCTTATTCACCATAAGGACTGCGGGTTTTTCACGCCCTATGCCCTTGACTACCTGGAGAATCCAGGTTAGAAGTTCTGATAGACTCTTCTCATTATTTCTCATGTTGTAGTTGATAATAAATCTTGATAAAGTCTTGGGAAGTGATGATAGGATGAGATCTGTACGCAAATCATCTAGGAATTTAATCCCTAAGATGTCCAGGCATTCGATGTATCCAATAAGCTTGATTACATGGGGCCCAGCTGGAGCAGTCTCTCCAAGCTTAGTTGTAAACAAAGCATTGGAGATCTCATATCTCTCTTCTCTCACCTTCTCTTGGTTGATATCCTTAAGGTGAGACATCATGCTATACACATCCCTGTTTTTATATTACTTCAAGAGCTCATTATACATGGATGATAGCATGAAACATTGGACATATGTTGCATCATCCATGTGTTTCGCATAGAGAGATATTTTCTCATCACTGGCCTCTTTTCTAGGCGCAACTAGAATAGGCCCTTCCTGCACATACAATTTCCTTTCATGGCGAAGGATGACGCGTACACGCCTCTGCCACTCTTGGAAATTGGTGTCAGTGAGAAGGTTTTCCTTCTTGATTATGGTTTGGAATGATATGTTTGAAGTTATTTTTCTTGCCATTTCTAAAAATTAAGATGAGCAACGTTTTAGTACTTTATTACAAAACTGAGACAAATAAATAAATTAATACTTATTAGTATCCCACTATTTAATAGAAATCCAATAGCCCTCACCATTGACTTCGGAATATTTTGTTTCCTGAATATTCTAGTGGTAAGGATCCATATTTCCCTTTGCATTACCCCAACTAGGGTTGGTCAAGCAACTTAAAGGGTTTTAGGTAGGCATTCTAAATTCTAACTGCATTAACTCGCAGCTCCTTGATCTGCTGAGTGGACTCCCCAATTCTAAGATCCTTTTATTTTGTATTTCCTAAACCTTTGCCTCTTGGTCACACCAAGTCTTGATGTGTAAGTGAACCCTTGATTTTAACCAAGCTAAGTCAAACCAAAACCTTGAATTATAATTCTCTGCTAATTTAAATCACCCCAACTAGGGTTGGTCAAGCACATTGAACTATGGTACGATTCTAACCAAGATTATAGAATGATATGCTAACATAATATTTCTTTGAGGGATTTTATATGTAAATTTCCAATTTATTATCTTCTATTACATAATTGTTAATATTTAGTGGGATATACTTAAGTTATTAACCATGTCTAAGATAATATTTTACGCATAAGCCGGTCTTATTTTAGTTCCATCTTGCATGCTTGTTTTATTCATTCATTTTGTGATCGTGATAACACACCCACAATAAATAAACCATGCAACTGATAGAAATAACATAAATGGTATGATCATGAGCTTATTCTATTGGTTAGTTTATCTATCGGTTGATAAACTAATCGAAGACCTTGTGGAAAAACACCTTTAACCTTTTGGGTTCATGTTTACAGCTTTCCACCTATCCACCTTTGTATATCCTTGGATTGGTTTCACCTTGGCTCCTGACATGAGCTGCCTCCACTAGCTTGGGAGCTCCATCCATTACATATGCATTTATCTCACACACAGGTGAGGGATAAAAGGGGTTTTTACATAAAAGAAACCTTGGTCGTGCAGGCCGTACATATTAATGAGGAGAAGGCTCACAGGCCAACAAATTTAATTAAAATAAATAAATTAAAATAAACTATTCACATATAAAGGTCTTGGTATAGCTAATGATCATCCATGCATGCAATGATATTACGCATTAATAAAATTAGCATTCAATTCTTAAATCGTTCTTGTTTAATATAAATCACACTCGAATCAATTAATTATCTTTAATTAATCAATCTATTTATCTTAAACCCTTTTACTGAATTTCTTTGAGATTCACATCCATCATAATTTTAAACAAATTAATTCATATAAAATTATCTTTGTATGTAATTTGTCCCTTGGAGGCAACCTGGTGAATTTCAAATCATTATGCAGATGTTAAATTAAACACACACATATATATAACACCTATCACGTGTTGTGCCTCAGCTTTATGCCTACACTGTGGTACACGTCTTAAGGGTTTATATAATATAATAATACATTTTAATAAATCTGTGTAATTTGGATGAGTACACAATGTATAGTTCTGAATACATGGCGTGTACTTTTGTTCACCATCCATCCGAAATACACACTCAAGGACATGGCGTGTAGATATACTTCGGAAATTTTCAGAGTACAAAGTGTGTTGAATTGGACACACACCATGTAGTATCCGCATTACACGGTTTCCAGTCGAGCAAGCCGTGTACGGGGTACATGGTCTAACCCTAACCCAAAGGGACTACATGTCGTGTTCAGTTGCACCACACGACGTGTAATCTAGAAACTGTGTTCCACCTATTCCTGGTCAACAAACGGTGTCATAAATGACTTAGATAGGATCCAATACATGGCCTGATTTGGAGGATTAGTCGATGCATTGAACATAGACTACAAAGTGTGTACTTCTGAATACACGCCTTGTATTCTGGTCTAGTATGGCCAGGAGAATTTGGCACCTCCGAATGAGTTCCTCTATTTTATTTTAATCAAAATTAAAAGAAAAAATCATTTTTTTAAGGTGAACGAGAAATGAGAGGGGTGGAACAGATCCCAAGATTCAAATATTAAAGAACGATTAACTGGAATTGAAATAACTAAATTATTAAATGCATAAATAACCAACAAAAAACTAAATAATTATAATCAACAATATGACCCTATAATACAAATTATAGGTTCTGAGCATAGAAGAATCACGTTGGTGGGTGTACCTAACTTTAATTTTAGCATTAACAACGATCAATCTGAGATCTGTCATGATAATAAAACGTCTAATGTCTAGGATAGAACGAAGAATGAAAAAAGAAAGAGGGAGTCATGGAACCATAAAGACAGGATCATCATATGTTGGTTATAATTAATTTAATTAATTGAAAATAATTACCTTGATGAAATTATTTCTTTATTTATGTATCTAGTCATGATATGATGTGATTCATCATTGCGTCATTGAAACCAAGTGTAGACTTCCTCTAGTGGTGATCCACACGTGCACAACGTATCTCTGGACGTCACCAAAGGAATCTCCGGGTGCTAGCATGGATAATCCTTTGATTGTATTGTCTACCTTAGATCGCCTTGATATGATGGAGGAGGATCTCTCTTGGTCTTGAGAGCATTCTTAGAGGAAGGAGTTCTTTCAGCCTTGAGGTAATTCTCCATAATTGTTCTTCACAACAATTCTCTCTTGAAAAGTGTTGGGGTTGTGAGGATATGTATAATCAGGTTTGTGGTTATAGAGTTATGACAATAAATAAACATGTTATGTGTTTTATTTTTTTCATTAACTCTTATTGGAAACCCCCATGTCAAATGATTGATTCCTTGACTTGCGCCCACGCTGATTATAATAAATATCATTTAATAAAACGATATTATTTCATCAAAATACCGACTAGAAAAACTACAAAGTGTGTAATCATTAATACACAGTGTGTACTTGTTTTCCATGAAAAATACACAGCGCGTCCATTCAATGTACACAGTGTGTTTATCTTTTTTTTGTTTTTCTTTATTTCCTCCACCACATTTATTAGACCTTGAGTAATGGATATTTATTTCTTAAATAAATGTAACTGCATTAATCACTAATAAATTTATATTATTTTTTCCACAATATATTCTATCGAATAACTAGTGTCGAAATAAATGTGATCAGGCATCCTTAAATATTATTAAACCACAGTCGGGAATAATCTTTATTTAACTTGTTAAATTAATATTTAACTGAGATACATAGACACACTTAGTGTCTGACCCTCTAGGAATCTTTCTCAGTGGTATTAGGTGTAGCCTACCTAATGTCCAAGGTTAGTGTCTAAAAAACTCCAAGGCACCCATAGAGAAAGAAGTTAACACCACAATGACGTGTCACCTCATACGAATTCTTACTGTGTAATATAATCCCTTTGTCACGATATCTCGAATCAAGCGGGTTGTATGCTAGTGCAATCAACCCATGTGATCGATTATTCTTTCTTTGAATTTCCAGAATTGAACTCGGCCATTCCTTACCATGGCCATGGATTTATTTAGGATATATCAATTCCATCAAAGGGCCTGAGATATCTAATTCCGTTATGGAACAGAAGGGACAAATCCTTTCTCACATTATCTATTAATGTAGAATTACATGTGATGCACCCAACGTATCCTACCTCACTGCGAACAGTGTGTCATCACAGTTTTCATCAATATAGCTAAGTGTGTGATATTTAATACCCATAAATAAAAATCTAAATGTCCAAGGACCAATACACACATCTGCAGATAGGAACATCCAATGACACTATGAAATGTGGATTTCCTACTGGTGGGTCTTGTTCTCATAATATCCTCCTGGATATTACTAAGGGCGCACACCATGAGAATGTGCCTCAAATTTTTATGATTACTCACCCCTAATATCTTGTATTATTTGTGTCCCTCAAATAACATCATCCATCCATAGAACATATATTCAAGAACCATGTTATGGCACTTCCGGGTTCTCATCATAGCAGGGATCTGCTATGACCCTTTAATACAACAGATATACTTGGTAAATTATCACATGAATTGTCATGCATAAGAACAATTAAGATGTGATAAGGTGTTTATTTAATGAATAAAGTACAAAGTAGTTGGTTCTAGGCCACCAACTCCAACATTTCTTTGATAGCACATCAGAAACCATGTTACCTTACCTATAGATGTGTGATACAATGATGTAAATTCCTAACATCTGATCTAAACATGTCTTCTAGGTGGATTAGAGTTGATAAGGGAAATGTTAAGATCTATAATTGATTTGGCTAACCACCAAATATGAGTCACTTTCAATCTATAAGTCATTCCATCTAAATCATCGTGTAAGCTTCACCTATTAAACAATAGCCCATATTTAAGAATCAGATGTAGTGTAGGAACCGAGGAAAAAAAATAAATCACCCTTGACAAAGATCCTATGAAACTAAAAATACCACCATAGCCAGTTGATCCTGAAGATCCCATTATCACTCCATCAATATTCCCCTTGATATGAGGTGATATTGTTAGAATCCACCTGACGTATTTGATTTTCATTGGATTCCCAAGAATAAAGGAAAACCCAAGTAATTTGGAAATATTAAAATCATCAAGGAATTTTTTTCATGGTCCCTATTAGGATTTTGGATTCCATTTGGATATCATGACTAAAAAGACAATGAATCGCCTTTAAATTCATGGGATTCCCATCAAATTAGATGGCATTCCCAATTTTCCAAATATAGAAGAAGCCTACTTCACCAGGCACCAATAGAAGATTATTTATTTGATTACACAAATTCATCTCCAAAATAGATTCAATGTCAATAACTCTGGTCCAATATCAAGGAATCACATGAAACACCTTGATATGAACCCCTAAATAGGCCTAGAAAAAATCACATTGGAAAAAATTGTTTTGAATTGGTATCAGATCCGTTTATACACAATAGAAAAATAAAAGGGAAGTTTTTTATGCCATATATTCAAAAGGTGGGTAAACTGGGAAGGTTGTATGAAATTCTTCCTAAAATACACCCTCCATCATGCCACTTGAGCAGGTCCACATCAATATTTTATAATACAGATCGGTGTAGAAAATTCCTATTTTTTCCAACATCCGTAAGAATCCATTAGATTCATTGAATCTATAAACATGAATCTATTTAGAAGGATCAATCATGATAAACTATTCCACCTATGAAATATTGTTAATAACATAACCAATTGAAATATCAACCATGTCATGTGGAATAATGCAATGAATAGTAATATGAGGGGATAACCAGTTTGTAGTCTATATGTTCATAGTTAATTTTCTATACAGAACCCACTTAATCTATCTAGAGAGAGAAATGAAGCAATCCCTCAATGTAGGGCAGATGGTGGAGCAAATATGAAGAAGATTACACTTGAGTATCTTGTTAATTGGTTCAATATAATGTTTCTAAGCACTCTTGGTCTTCAAGTTAATTTGATGCCTATGTTGAAATTGGTCTCCACCATCTCATCACCCAAAAGTTTCTCAAACAGAGTTTTCTTAGCCTGTGGAAGAGCTTGGGAATCACTCGAGTGGGAATTGGTGGCCTTTCTATTGGAAAAATTTGTCTTGGTGGTGTTTTTGTCTTGATTGTTTTTTTAGAGAACATTTTTGGTTGTTGAAGAAGGGTGGTTATCAAAGGAGTCATGAATAGTGATCCTGAATGTCTAATATCATAGAGCGAAAAAATGTCTGATCTCATAGAGTATGAAATTCTAATCTTGTGGAGTGATAATTTATGATCTCAGGGATCACAAAATGTATGATTTTTTGAAGCATGAATGTTTGATCTCACAGAGCATGAATGTATGATATTGTGGAGTTTGAAACATTTGATCTTGTGAAACATGAATGAGAACTAATCACTTGGAGCATGAATGTCATAATTGATCACCCAAATGAGTCATGTGAAGCACCAAATTATTTTCAAAATATATAAAATTAAGACCAAGCAAAGTACCAGGAGACATCACATGATTTTTAGATGATGTCAAGGAAATATCCCATGACGCGCTTCAAGAAACTGCATGATTGTTAGAGGATATTGTTGAGATATCATGCAAAGTGAATAAATAAAAAGAAGCTAGAAATTATGGAGATATCACGTGGTCTTTAAAAATTGTGTGACTATAAGATTGTCGTTGGATCTCGTGATGGGATCCTGTGAAGTGCCTATAGACAATGTCTCTAACACCACATAGTTTTCATTCGATCATGTTATGGGGTCACATTAAGCACTGGAAGACAATGATGTTGGCCAAGTAATTTTCTTTTTATCTCACGATGAGATCACATGAATCACCTAAAGACAATCATGATGATTTCATGAAGCAATTATGACATGCAATAGGTGATCAGGAAAAGAAATCACACAAAGTGCATGATATCAATTACTGGGATGGTGGAATGGAATTTTGAATCACCTTAATACATATATAGAATCTAAACTAAAAGTTATGTGGAAAAAATATGAGTACCAGAGAATGAACCCCAATGAGTTTATATATGCATTATTTTAGCAGGTGAATGTTATTGTGGAAGACAAGAATGGTCTTGAAGAAATTCTACAAAATTTTACTATCATTACGTGTATATTAAGAAGACTTACACCTTGGTTCAATTCAAAATTATCTATACTAGAGGATAATGATCTAAAGGAGCTAACATTGGAGAGTTTACACAATACTCATGTCACTTATGAGGTGATAAATGATGATAACTAGTCTACGTAAAAAGGGAAGATTAAAGTGGTGGATTTCATATCCATAAATAATATGTATATAAAATATAGTCATGACGAATATTTTGTGGATGATTTTATGACATTCCTTCCCTCAAATATTCAAAGGGGGGAAGGAATTTTTAAATGGAAACTCCCACCTATGTTATTTCATTGTGGAATATTTAGACATCTTGTATCAATGTGCTTTAAGAATTTTAAAGAGGATGATGAGGATAAGGATGAATCTCCCAAGAATAAGTATTCAGATAGTGTGAAAGTTAGGAATGATTCTAACTAAATATATTTTAAAAAGAATAATATTATTTCATAAGAAAATGAATGTTCAGAATAATTTGAGGCAGAAGAGATGTAAGACTATAAGGATCATGGAGAAGATGTTATGGTGGCAGTTGTAGGTAACTCCTAGACTAGGGAAGAAAGTGATGATGATGATGTTGAAGGAAAAATTGATGGAAGAGTTGACCCCTAAATTGAATTATAACTTCTCTTGAGTATATACATGTTTTGAGAGATAAAATGAATAAATATAATAGAGTGGTTTGTGAGAAAATCTCTATATGAAGCAATGAGATGAATAGAATTCTAAATTGACGACTGAAATTGAAAAGATCATATCATAAAATCCAGAAAACTAATATAAAATCATTAAGTTAAATCTTAAAGTTGTATAATATACTAGAGTTATCAATATCCCAACTAACATAGTAAAATCTTGAGTTAAACATATATAATAACTTTAGAATGAATTTTTTGACTTATGAAGAAAGTTAAAAGATAAGGACAAACTCTTGAATCCTTATATGATATTAGGAAAAAAAGGTTAATCAAGTAATAAAAAAAGTGAAATTATAATTCGGAGGTCCAAAAAAAATTCAAATAAATTTTTGGAGAAGAAAATTACACATTAGAATGACAAAAGTTGTATGAGAATTGATAGAAAATAGAAAGCAATAAAGATTGATATCATACCTCAAGATCCCAATCTAATATTAAAGATTGATTTGGGTATAAATTAGAATTTGGATATTCAGAGATCCCACGGGACAACCAGTACTATAGTAATGACACACAACAATACACCTCATATTATGTGTTATTATTATAGAAAAATGAGAGATTCTAAAAATGTATGTTCTATTTCCAAGAGGTGTAAATGGGGTAAAGAGAAATAAAGGAATCCAAACAAAGTTTAGTATTCCAGGGATTCTTTTAATGGTCACTAATTTTTATTGTAGAGGATTCAGGAACACGGCCAGATATTTCTCATCAACAATTTGGAGGAATGCACCAAATAAAAACCAAAGTAGTTTCATACTGCAGTTCAAGGAATCATCAAATGAGCTAAGAATGTGAAATCAATTTGAAGCTATGAAAGATTATATTAGACCATCATACTCTATGGAAGATCAATAATATCGTTCAAAATTATTTATTAAGTCAAATACATGGATTATAAAGAAAAGATATGAGTATATAATGGTTGTATAGATTTTCTTTGAAGCATTAGATCACACCGGAACATAGATCATTGGTAGTGTTTTCACCTCTTATATGACAGGAAATAAGATTATAGTTTTAGGGATTTTTTATGAGAAGGAAGGTTTCATAAGAGTTTTTAATAATGAAGGCTTGAAGATGATTGTATTGGTAAAATCCATGTTTGGGGGTAAATATATTAAATGTTTAGATTTCTAGATTGTTGAAGGTCTTAGTTACAACTTTATAAGGGGAATTCAATTTTGTGACCCTAGATATACTATAATATTTACCAAAAAGTTATGAATCTTCAAGGGAAAATATGGGGTAGTTTTTTTCAAATAAAGCACACAAATGGGAATTTATACCTTGTTAGTGAATAAGAAGACATGTGCTTTCTATCAAATGAACACTACTATAAATAAGGATTTTATAAGCACTAGAAACAACCTTTAATAGCGCTAGAAAAGAACTATTAATAACGGTGAATATAAAGGGGGTCCCCTTTAATATCACTAAAAAGTGATGATAAAGGCCCCCCTTTATTATTATTTTTTATCGCTGATAAAGGGCCACCTTTATCAGTGCTATTTTGAGCACTGATAAAGGGCCAATTTATCAGTTCTTTTTTAGCACTTATAAAGGGACACCTTTATCAGTGATCAAAATAGTGCTAATGAAGTCTGACTTACCTGTAATGTGATTTTTATTTAATATAACACCCAACACCTACACCTGCACACAAATATCACCTACAATGTACACAAACAGCACAAAACAACACCTACACACAAAGCAGCTACACAAAACAGCACCTACACACAAACAAATCACAGAAGAATGAAACAGCACACCCAAAAGTTTTGTGAACAATGTTATATACATTAACTTGACATAATGAATACAAGAAAACACACTAATATATACATTTAAAAAAAATTATATAGTTACAATTACAACTATCCAACACATAGTTAAAATAATTAATGTTTTATCATTTTTTCATCTGTGATCCCATCTCAAAAAATTGCATCCATGGTATTAGTTTTCGAAAAAAAAGAATCTGAACTAAATAAAAAAATCCCACCTTTATAATAAAACAAATATTATGTTAGTAATATAATAATGAAATAAATTAAACACTAATATGAAATAATACATTAATAAAATGTCAATTTTTAATAAAAAAGAAACATTTGGAGTTAAATAGGTCACATCATGTGTCTTATTGAGGTGATGTTGATTCCTACACATCATAAATAAGTCATATATCATTGTTTTCAAATATTAAATCAATATGAATGGGTTTTCTTAGTTTTGAGTATGTCACTTGTTCTTTTGAGTATGTTAGGACTAGGTACAAATCTTATGTTTGGGTGTTTTCATCCCCATGTATAGGGGACAGACTAGGTTTCCAACCGTATTAAATTGATTTTTTAATTTTCTCTTTTACAGTTGATTTGATTTCAACCTTAGGTGGCACACTTGGGTGTGGTATTTAACTATTATGTGGATTTTGACTCTTAGCCTAGTATGGTAAGAGAGTTTTGATTATGCGTCATGATAGGCACTTAGGCTCATATGATGTATGATTTCTTATTATTTTCATTGGGAACCTGGATTAATCTAAGGGGGTTGGACTATTTAAAGTGTCAGTAAAGAAGCTAAATAGTGTTTTCTTACTTAGCCTCTTTTATTGGCATTCTAATTAGCCAACCCAAACATGTGGTTCCAATAAGATCTATATATGACTTTATATGCATCTGATATATGTTCCTGACCCTAATAAGGGTATACATAGATGATGATTGGGGGTGGATTTTTTAAAGTGTCAACAATGAAACTATATAGTGTTTTTTCTGTATAGCCTCTTCAGTGGAATTATACTCAGCAAACCCGAATTCATACATGAGATTTGATGTATGGACTTATCATGGGTAGGAAGGGTTCCATGAGGCTAGATTATATGTGATGTCTGACTCTAATGTGGGTAGGTAGGGGGCCATAAGACTAGATGATACATGATACCTAACCTTGATATAGTTAGGTAAGCATCCTTGATACCAGATGTTGTGTGACTTAGTGTGGTAAGGGAGTGTAAGGGTGGGGAGATGTTTAACTGTTACAACATTTTCTATTGGTGATATTTGAATATATAAAGTGATATGGCTATTTGAACATCATGATTGGTATTCAGTTTGATTCCACGTAGATAGGATTTGGTGTATTGTTAGGAGGGTGGTGATAGAGTGCTTCTTAAGTGTTCATGGGATGAGGCCCTGAAGGGTCGGGATGATCATGATCTCAAGGTACAGGATTCGGTACATGCAAGAAATCTATAGTTGGAAAAGATGCAGAGGGAAAAAGTTGGGCCATGTATTGATGAGAAGCTCAGGGTGATCCTGGTTTGTTTCATATAGTTCATCGATAGGGGATCCTAGGGAGTTGATCCATTTATGGTGTACTTGACTCAGGAGTTCCAGTCTCAACACCCATCACTATTTCAGAGTGAAGGTGGACCTCAAACAACAGAGAACTTGATAGGGTTGGTAAAAACTATCTTTGACCAGCTCGAGACACCATAGGTTAGAGGGTGAGGCTGGTGACATACATGCTCAGTGTAAATACATAACATAATAGATATTTAGGTGGTGGGGTTGGGTAGTAATGCGTGTAGGGAGGAGTTGTACTCAAGTGGGTATGGGGTATTAATGGTTAGGGGTAACATTGTAACTCTTTTGGAGGGAGGGTTTTTGGGTTGGTTATATTTGTTGGGTTTTTGAGAGTGGTTAGCATGGGTAGAGGTCATTTTAAGATGGTAATGGACATGGATAGGGGGTAGGGATATTATTTTTAGGTGATAAAACTTCCAAGTTGGGGCGGGTGAGCCACGAGGCCTCTCGATGGTTTCTCGGTATTGTCTTCTACCTTCTTTACTCTCTTTCAGATGTTTTAATTCTAGGTACGCATAGTTTTTTTCATTAATACAGGTCATTATTCCCCTTGATCAGTGTGAGGTCTTTATCATTTGGTCCAACTTACAGGAAAATTCTTCTTGGGGAAAACAGAAGATGACTAGTCTTGACATGGTGGACCAACAACCACAGGATATAGAAAACACACTCTGAAATGGTTGTGTGAGTCAACTGGAGTGGGAATCTGACATGTAGATTCTGATGTTACTGGTGTAACACCTTGAAATGAAGAACTAGTCAAAGGGAACTAGATTTAAAAAGGGATATGGGTGTGACAAAGTGAATTGGATCAGTCTGGTGTAGGGAAAGAATGCGTACTTAGCGGAAGAAAATTCTGGCAACACTCAAGGTGAACCTTCAACTTTCGACCTTCTACAAAAAGGTGACCAGATGAGGGAAGAGATCATCATGCGTTGAGATGAATATCACAACAAGGGGACCCATAGATGTTATCAAAATAGGTTCGCGGACTCAATGTCATGGACTGGCAAGGAGATATTGCAGATGGAAACAAACTAGGAATGAATTAACATGGGAGGCGCAGGTATATAAGAGTCGAAGAGTAAGTTACAAAATAGTATGAAGCAAGCTGTGAACCTAATGTTTGATGGAAATGAATCTGATCTTGCTTTTGGGGCTACTAGTATCGAGCCTCATTTCAACGGTTACAGGATTCACAAAATGGAGCAAGTTATAAGTTCCCAATTCTATGGGGGAGGGTTGGCATTGCAAGGGATGTCATATTGATTATCAACTCAACCACAACAGCCTTGTAATAAATAGTACAAGAAAATTTTTAGGAAGTAAGGATACAACATTGGTATTAACACAATCGAGCTACTTGGAATTTACAAACTACCTATGGGATCTGTAATCAATACACGCAACAATTGTGTTTTAAATCTCTGTCCTCAAAGCATTACTTCCACCTTGGATTTTTATACTACTTTGTTGGGACTGAAATGGTAATGCATCATTATGGGGTCATTTAGGTGGTTTGATTCAGTTCTAGAGGAGTCCTCTGAGGTTGTAAAGGCTATATTCTATTTATCAAGAAATTTATCATGTATTTGGAAATTTCATGGTGATATTCGGTGTGCATATGCCAAAAGTTTATTGGGGGAAGAAGACATGAGGATCAAAATCGACGAGGATGCTTCAAATAGTTCCATATGTTCATAGAAAAAGACATGTTGTGTAGTTATGGATTTACTCAATAGTTCTTACCAGCAAGCTATACACTTGGATTCATGGAAACTATTCTATATGTTAACATTAAAATAGCTTCATAACTCATTTTCACAGGAAAAATGAGTTACAGTCTTTCCCCAGCAGATTGGAAGCTACACAAGGTGATTTCTTTGGGGGCTTCCTTACTGAAGGTGATAGTAGTGAGTTATGGGTGGTGAATGGGAGTCTATCTCATAATCTGACCTTTTCCTGATGTGATTTTATTATAGATTGTAAGTTGGATATGTTATTTATTGATTTCTTCCCATTCTTTATGAGGTTTTATAAAAAAGAGAGAAAGGTTTGGTTGATCCAACATTTGATCCAAGGAACATCAAAATTCCTTATAAAGAGGCTGGAGTAGAGTACACCAGTGATGATATAGGTGGGTTCATTTCTTCTATTACATATTTCATTCAGCAGTGTTGTATCCAACTAAAGGATGAAATAATAAAGAAGCTCCAAGTATTGGATCTTCAGAAAAGGAAGAGGGGGTTGAGAAAGAACAATTGTGATGCCAAGAGTGTGGTGACTAATGTGTTGAAAGACTTGGCAAACTCACACACATCTAACAAGATATGATATAATATAAAGGATGTTGAGGAACTGACTATCGAGTCGGCTAATTTGATCATGCAGGACACGATTAATGACAAGATCAACCGACATTATCTATAGGAAGATTGGGAATATGTTTCCCAAAATGGATTTCTTGATCACTAACAGCTTGTGGAGGGATTGTTTGTTCCACCTATAGTTCACCTGAAGAGAAACGCAGCTACTACTCTAATGGATTTGTATCTAAGTTTGTTTGATGTGCATGCCCATCAAATTTGTGGCCCAGGTTCTTATATAACAGAATTATCTGAGGGGAAAAAGAAAGGTAAGATCATTTCTGATTTTCAAAATGAGCTTATTCTTAAAGGGTATATATTCCCTCAACTACAACATAAAAATATTGAGTACGTAAAGAAGGATTTTTTTCTTTATGAGTTAGATCTATTAAAAGAGGGAATTATTGGGCCAATCACATAACAACAAGACAAGGTTTTCATCCACTGATGGGAGGAGTGTGACAAGTATTTGGCCGACTCAAGTAACATCACTAAATGGATGCTAAAGTATAATATCTAGCAATATTGTGGTGTTTCAATCAGTTTAATGCCTAATTCTAAGAAGTTGATGACCAGGGGCAGGACTGAGTTGTCAAAAAATACCTTTATGATGAACACAAGTCAATAAGGGGGTGAACGGATATGTGAAACCTCTTCATTTTTTAATAGAGGTGATTCACATAGTTTTCTCATAGTTTTGAAAAACGTGTATCTAATTGTGTGTAGTTTGGTGATTAGATAGTGGGAACCATATGGTCATTCATCTAAATCATCATTTTCTTCTGATTCGAATCAATTTTGAGGACGGTATCAAATGAGTGAGCACATACTAGTAAAAGGTAGGTGGTTCCTAGATTTATCCTTGATTTTGTGAGTGTTTTGGGGGTGTGTTCATATTCATTGTGTGGGTTTTTGGAGTGATAACCCATCTATTATTGGTTAATTTAGGTAATAGGTTTGGACTAACATGGAATGTTTAGGCTGAGAGTAAATTTGAATTAAATCAAATTTTTATATTGGTTACATGATTCCATGGGAATGTAATGGGTTTGGCCTTAGGATTGAGGTGGGTGCTTATCATTTGGATTGAAGCGATGTGGTTCTCCAGGTGGGGCTTGGCTCAAATACTTGGAGTGACAATGATCTCCAGGTTCATGTGACTTGATCATTAGGATTTGAGGTGATGAAGTTGTCAGCACAAGTTCGTGGCTCTCTAGACTTGAGATGGTGTTGAAAATCATTATTTTAGGGACATGGTCATAGGGGCACAAGGTTTTGGATGATGTGGATTAGGTTTTTTGGTGATTTATGCTCATCATTTATTGTTTGATGCACTGTTGGAGTCGTGTTCACATAGACAGGACTTATGGATCATCTCCCTAAAGTATCTAAACAACTGAATGTGTTTTATCAATTTTTAATAGGCTAGTTACTCTAATACCAACTATAACGACCTAAACATTTCATACATTTATATCAAATATGAGTATATTAGTATTCCTTACATAAATTAAATAAATTAAACATAAATATGAAATAATAAATTAATACTATGGACAATGATTTTACTGTGAAAACTTCAATATTACCTTTATGATTGAGAATACATAGCATCATTTATCTTCCTTAAAGTTCCTATCACCTGGAAAAAAATCTTCTAAAATAAATGAACCCTTCAAGGAATAATGAAAATAAAATCAATATTTCATTATGTAACTTTTCATTAAAATAGAGATATTATATCGTAACATTACATTTACATCTTTCCAAAAGGTTTATTTGGTCTAGATATAAGCTAATAACAAAAATAATGATTCTTTGTGCACTTTAATATTGTTTGTTAACTACCTGTTAACATAAAATATGATTTGAACTTCCAATCTAGAGTCCAATTAATGCTCTCATCGGAAACCATCTCTATGATATCATCATTAATCTTTCATGTTTCCTTCTATTACTGCACCCATTAACCTAGTAAATGGGTGCAGGAAGAGAAGGAAAAGTGAATTCTGAATGATGATATCATAGAGATGGTGTGGGATGAGAGCATCGTGGGTATGTTGGATCAGATGTTCAGATCAGATGCTATTCTAAGCAGCAGTTAACCAACAGTAGTAAAGTGCACAAATAATCCTTAGTTTTATTATTAAATTTGTGAGTCATGCACAACCAATTTTATTCCAACACACTACATTAGTATAAACAACAGCATAAATTATAAAAATATAGAATATAAATGATCCATGCCATAATATTTTAGGTCTAGTGCATTTGGAATCATGGAAATATAAAGAACTAGTTCATAATATTCCCTCATTAAGTTATTCTTTACTAGAAAGATAAATCATTTCTAAAACCATTCTTCATAACCTAATGATATGAAAAATAAGAAAGGGTGATCATAGATGCTCAATAAGTGTAAAAAAAGGGAGATATCAATTATCATATAAGGATAACATAAGTAGTAGGAATTCACCTTCATCCTCTTTGTGTACAATCTTTCATCGGGTATACTGCCCATTCGTTTCTAAACACATCTATATCATCTTGTGAATATGAATTTTTGTGACAGTCATGGTAGTACTGAGAAAATATAAATACACAAAGTATTAATAAATAATTTAAATTAACTAGTAATTATTTTCGAAAATACCTCTTCTGGGATGCTAGTTTGTTGATGAAATATGATCTCTTTCATAAATTTAAAAACATAATAACCACAGTCCTTTCCATTTTTTAGTTTTAGACACTGCAGAAACATCAATAAAAAAAGTAATTTGTTTTGATATGTGTTTGGATAGTGAAATATTATTATATATACCAAGATACTTTTCCAGTTTTAGATCTTGTGGGCATTCTTTTCCTTAGGCCTTGGATTCATTCCATGAATTAGACATTATTGATGCAAAGTCATATCATAATAGAATCTTCTTTAAAAGATAATATCTATTATATAATTGGATGTTTAGTTCTAAAATGTTGGATCTAGTGTATTAAAAATTGACAAATTCCATCATGTGTGGTTGGTTTGTTGGATATCCATGCATTGAATCCAGAAAATAAATATTTAGAGTATCCAAATTGATCGTAATAAGCATCCAATGCTACCTAAAACAAAAAAGGAGTAAGTAATGAAAGAAATGAAAATATATTTGATATGATTAAATTGTAGAGTTTTACCCCTGCATAATTTCTATTAAAAATATTCTATCATCTATAATTTTGTTTTCAAATGATTTAATCGAGGTTGACATTATTTCACCCTCTTTATCATTATTTATTTCTTCTTTTGAAAAGGTGATATTAGGACTAACGGGTCCAAATTTTTTATCATGGTAAAATACCTTCAATTGTTTTTCATATGTACACATGTGAAAAATATGAAATGTATTTAGTTATAATTATCATAGTATATCAAATTTTATAAATTAAAATCATGTAAACATACATCATGTATACATTTAAAACTGAGGCACGTAGTCATTCATACTTGAGAATTTAATCTAAATTTTCAGTACTAATGAAATATGATTCCTCCTCTTCGTACATATTTTTTCCAAAATCAACTATGTAAGTATTACCATCTATCAACATTGTATCCACATGAGCCTGAAATTATATTAAATGTGGATATATAATGGGTGGGGTGAAGGTGCTCTCAATAGATCACTTCGATCAGTTGGTTGATCCTTAAGATAGTTTTGATCTGATGTTTTGTTTCACACACTTCCCTTTTCATTCTATAGTAATATTCATCATTTCAGACCTTTTTCATTAAATTTAAAAGTTTCTGCTTGAAAAATACATTTTAAATGAATGCCTCCTTGTAGAAATGTTTTTTAAAAGAATTGGAGGTCATGTGATGAATGTTCCAACATCTTGTTCGAATGTAGGAATGTCATCATCGTCATTTGGAACATGTATCTCGGTGCTCAGCTCATTATCTACGTTAATCAACACTCTGACATGACATGTTGGAAGTGGTCTATTGTGTAGCATGTTGTTCTACATATTGAATATTGTAGCCCTAACTACAAGAAGATAGGTTCGAGATGATAAATATAAATCATAGTCATTTTCACCCTATAGAATATCAATATAGAAAAGGTATCAGTGTCTATGTGATTCACATTTCATAGAAATAATTATTAGAACATTGATTACCTCAGAAAAGTCAAGTTTTTGAGGGGAATGGCTCTCCTCAAAGATGGTGGGGGTGGGGCGGGATCTTCACACATGGGTTGTTGTTGAGTTATTTTTTCTCTTTTTCTCCCCCCATTAAAACGTTTTATCATGTCTCTTTTTTATTTTAATTCTTCTTTAAAAATATCTATTGTTTCTCTCATCTTTTTTATTTCCTCAGTTTGATCCTTCTCTTGTTTTTATTTTTGAAAATATGCTCAGGGTGTCACCCCAAAATCTGCACCTCTGACGCAGCCATACTATTATGGCTTCTTCAAGGCTGCTAAAATTATGTATGCATCTGGTGCGGGTTTTTTTTAATTCCTATCACTATGTCAGATAAAAAATATAAGAAAATAATTAGTCATTGTTTTGCAATGGAGATTTAAAGCAACTAAAATTTATATTATTTCATACTTATACATGTTTCCCATACTTTTTTGTGTTTTCATCAATCAGTATCCCCTCTTAATTTACAACAGCCTCCTTCCATATCACATGGCGTGGGATGGAAGTGGATTTCAATTTCAATTCATCAATTTTCATATAAACATAGGAACATTGTTATGGTTTTGTTTTATGTCACATAAAAGTATTATGGAAGATTTAATGTATGTACCAATTTTTTCTCAAGTGAAGCGTATAGAATCCTTGCTTTATGGTAGGGGTACGTTGGTTTTGTTGCCTGTTATTTATTTTCATCACTCAGTTGTCATTTCATAAATAGAAAAATTTCAATCAAAGTGATAAATACAAGCAACATCCAACAATGTATTACCAGACACAACGTACCTGAAAATTTTTCTTTGCACGACGGCTGCTAAATGCATCCCATGATCCTTGGAATATCAAGTGTGCATAAAGAAGAGGTGGGTGTGGTTTTATTTTCCCTTCTAAATATTTAAGATGATATCTTATTAAAATTGTGTGGAATCCTCTATAAATCCTTTATGAAATTCTTAATACATATTCTATATGTGAGGCATCTACTATAAATACACTCGTCAAGGGATAGTGAAGAGTAAGTAAATGTTTTAGTATTTTATTTTATTTTAATAAATTAAAGAAATGATATCTTAATGTTTCCATAATCTCTTCCCACATTAGTGTCTTCAGCTCGGTGACAACATAGAGCAATGATTGTACATCTATCAGCACACGTTGCTGAGTGACGATTCCAATGTAGCTACTAAACATGGCTTTGTTGAGGTAAACAAGATGGCCTCGCTTATTCTATCCCACCTCATATTTTATGCATTTTTTTCCTTAAGGATTTGACTAACACTGTCAAACTATGATACTCTTGTTTTTTTGGCATCGACAGGGTTTCATTGCCTACCATTTCCTCAGTTTCAGAATCATCATCATCATGTTTCTCTGGAGTGCTAGCATTTACGCTGGGACCAACAGCAATAGGTTGAGAAACCTATTCTACCTCAGCACTGGGACCAGCATTAATAGGTTGAGAAACTTGTTGTTTCTCTGCACTGGGACCATCAACAGCAGGTTGGGAGACCTTTTGTGCCTTGGGATTGGGTGCATGAGTAGGTACAGAATTCATTTTTGGTATAAGTGGTTTAATATTTAATTTAGATTACATAAAAGCAACATAAAATAGATAATAACATAATGTAACATAATGTATATTACACTAAAAAAAATTACATGATTATTGAACTCTTTTTTTAAGGCTAAAGAGATTTTACCCCTCTATCGACTATGTAAATCCCTTCATTGTGGCCTCCTCTAACATAAAAAATGTCATCTATATTGGGATCACTGTGAAATGATTATGAAGTCCAAATGAAAGGGTCATCCTCCATTTAACTCTCATATGACCCTTCAATTGTTAAAGTCGATAACATAACAATTGACTAGTTTCAGTTTGTGGGGATCTGGAACATAAAATACTTGTAATACTTATGAATCCATTATAAATGGTTTGTCTTTTTATCCTTCCTTACTAAAATCAACATTCATGAATACAAATTCATCTATTTTAACAACACTCCTATTATCAACCCACTTGTATTAAGAAATAGGCACTTAGAATTTCATATAATCCAACTCTCATATTTGTTTGATGATAGAAAAGTTTGACATATTAGAATAAATTAGATTTCTGTCCTTAGCACAAGAAACATGCATCACTTCAACAACAATTGTAACTCCACTATTCTGCATTGTATTTTCTTTATCATTTTCATTAGTATATAATGTATAACTATTAACTACATAATAATTGCAAGATAATACAGACACACTTGGTCCTCCGGCTATCCATTGAAGTTGTTCTGAAATTGAGTCTTGATTTTCATATAACTTCTTAAAATTATGGTCCCAAAATCATCCTATAAATTGTCAATTATGTGTATATGATATCCATTTTTTATCCCTAGATGGATTCAAATGCCTAATAATTTCTTTGTGGGTTTGAACATATGGGCCAACATTGAAACTTTTATGAAAAACATAATGGTGGGCATGCTCCCAATCTGTAATATTGATTGTGACAATCTCTCTTCTAGAAATTATTTCACCCTCAAGACGACTAGTGTGACGAGAATTCGATAGGCTAAATTTTTCCACACCAGATGGGTATTCGGTACAGAATTCAACGGCTTTCTCAACAATATATTTCTCTATAATACAACCCTCTGGTTGACTTTGATTTTTGTCATACCCTATAAAACTCTTCATATACCGTTCAATGGGTTACATCCATCTATAATGTAGAGGACCACATAGTTGAATCTCTCTCACCAAATAAACCATCAAATGAACCATTATATCAAAGATTGTTGGTAGGAAGAACATTTTCAATTCACATAATATGACGGCAATTTCTATTTCCATATTTGGCAATTTCGTCGGGTCTATAACTTTGCTGCATATAGCTTTGAAGAAGAAACATAGCTCCGTTAATGTATGGTGAACATTCTTGGAAAAAATTAAACATAAAGCGATAGGAATTAGATCTTGCATCAAAACCTGGTGTTCATGTTATTTCAGACCCTTTAAATTTAAATCTCTCATTGACATGATGTTCTTCATATTTGATTAATACCCCTCTAGATATCTTTTACAACTGGTTAGAAGAGATATCTATTTTACAACTTCTTGAATGTCATAATGGTTCTAACCAGATTTTGTATATGTGAGAAATAGATATCTTTTCCAACCAGATTTTGTAAGGTTTTTCGAAAATAGTTTACCAAAAGTAGTGTCAACATATTTTACTTTCTCAAAAAATTGATCACCTATTAGTGGAGACAGTGTTGTACATTATTTTAAACTTCTATCAAATGATTTTGTCCAAGATTGGTACTTATGCCATCGGGGTAGAAATCTACAATGTCCTAGAAACATGGTTTTCGATGAATGTTTCAACCTAATTGATTTTGTACCTTATTCGAAAATGGGACACCCTTGAGTTCCGTTAATGATATATCCTAACAAATTTTCATAAGTAGGAAAGTCATTCATCATCTCATAAAACATGGATCTCGAAGTAAAATCTTTATTTTTGTAAGCATCATACAACGTAACACCTGAATCCCACAATAATTTCAAATCTTCAATCAATGGATCCAAATAAACAACAATATCATTACATGATTATTTTGGTCCAAATATAAGAATAGATAACATGATGTATTTTCATTTCATGTATAACCACAATGGTAATTTATAATTTACCAACATAATCGGCCATGTACTGTGATTGCTTCTTTGAAAACCAAAACGATTCACTCCAACTATAGATAACACAAGAAGAATATTTCTTGGCTTGTTTCCAAATTCATGATACTCGTAATCAATTTAATTCCACTGAGGAGAGTCTTCCGGGTGACGTAGTTTCCAATCTTTAATTCTTTTATATGCATGCCATGTCAATTGTCATGCAGTCTCCTCACTTCCATATAGGTGCCTAAACCTTGGAATTATTGGAAAGTACTATACAACTTTCATAGGACTGGATTTATCATTATTGTATTGATAAGCACCACACTTTGGGAATTCTATAAGTGATTTTTGGTCCTTGAGAAATAGTATAAAATCATTCATGCAGGCGTGTATTCTTTCAGAGATTATAGCCATCGATCATTGCATTCGTTTGGCATCATATTTTTGGATCGGGAGCTCATTATCTTTTGGAATAATGTCAATCAAGAAAGCAATTAGTTCTGTAAAATTGGCATCACTCCACCCATTTCTTTCTTTCAAATTATACAGCTTCAGTATGGCTGACAATGCAATATATTTAGTGCAACCAGTATACAATGGCATCTTTTCACAACTCTTTAACTTCTCAAACAATTTTTGGAAATCATGAAGTTAATCTTAAACTATCCTTATAATTTCCTCAATATGGTCATTATCATCATTTACATATGTAATCACATCCTCCATATGATTATCTTCATTGTTCATGCTTGTAATTATATCTGATGACCCATAAAACATAGTTCTATCCCAACCACTACCTACATTAATTTTTTCCCCGTGTTTATTCCAAAATGTATAACTTCGATCTATTTCATGATAAATCAGGTGTTCTTCTAACTCCTCTGGACTAATTTGTCTTGAATAACTATGGCGTATACATAGACAAAGGAATTTAGAAGTTTTATATGCATGATCTTTTTAAAACTTGATAAACTCTTTCATGCTATCTTCATAAACGTTTTTCAATTGATTGGAATTCATCCATTCTTTTTTCATATTCATCTTATTTGATTCAGTAATATTAATATTTACCAAAATAATTACACTGAAGATGTTTAAATAGGGCCATCATCCAATTATAATCAAGGTAAATAGCTATGGTAAAAAATACCCTTACCTCTCCATGCATTACTCAGGACCAAAGTAGATCACACCCATCTTCCCAACCACCTAATAAATGGAACTATCTATGAGAATCCATTGCATTATAATGTTTTATCATCCCACATGTGATCTATATTCATTATTGTAAACCTATTTTTTAGTCTTTCTCTAGAAACATAATGTCTTGAGTCAAGAACTATGGTACTAAACTAATATATGGTATGATTTTTAATATATTTATTATGGTTGGAAGGATTAATTACATGGGTTGTTATGGTTATTTAACTAGGGTGTCCATAAAGTGTCACATAGAGTCCTCTAGTGAAGTGGTTTTCAATGAATTAGTGGAATTCCACTAGTAAAAAAGTGGTGGTGCCATTGAAATGGGTAAGGTTTGGATTTATATTCAATGGTAGAGGAACTAAAACCTAGAAAAAAAATTCCATACCAATCATTCCAACAACCGTAACACCATACAAAGACATAATCGTGCTCACAATCGCAACATCATACAAATCAAACAAACATAATTTCAGATTTTACAAAGCATCCTTTATTCAATTTTTTCTGTTAATTCTAGGGTAATCACTGAAGTTTTTTCATCCTGGGGAATTCATTCATTAGCCAAGTATATGTAAATTACCAATTTTTATTTTCAAATGTTCAATAGGAACCAACCAATATCCAATTCATTTAGTGCGCAAACAAGGACCACCAACAGCCACGATTTTCAATGGGGCATTTAGCCCATACATTTCACAACATAACCATAGATATAGAATAGTAATAACATGTGAACAAAAGGAACCCAATTATTAAGGCGATAAAACTCACCACGAAGGTGTCATTCAGTGCATGACAGAGGTGAGTTTGTGGTAAAGGAGAGGTGAATGGCATGGGAGATTTCCAACTAAAAAGAAAACATAAAATGAGAATTCATATGTTATGCCTATACAAAGTAGGTTCAATGTGACTTAGGAATGGGAAATGTGTGGTTAAACAATTTTATTGGTCAATAGTGGGATTTTATTTTCCATCTATGATATTTTCTTCCTGTTTATTTATTTTTTGTGTATCTACTATTTTTATAGATGTTCAACTTATGAGTGAGAAATGTCTAGTTTTCAGAAGAAAGATCATTTTTAATATAATCTAATTTAGAGGTAAAATATTCCACATTAATTGTATATTTTTTCCAGGGTATCATTGTTATCTCGTATGGATCATGAACGCCTCTTATGTTAGTGGAATGTCTGGTCAGTTGTTGGTTATGATACCATCCTGGTCTGTATCACTACATTTGCAATTGTAATTAACCCATGTCCATTTAAATATAGGATTGGGGGGGGGGGGTCCGACACTAGTATATTCCCAAATACTCTAGAGTTCCTATGGTGGTGGGTCTTGATAGTATCATATCTAATAAATCTTTTATAGATTGTACATTAGAGTAGTCACTGTTAAGGATTTCTTTATTTGTACGGTCATAATTTTTTTTGAACCTAGTGTGTAAAGTAGACATCAGAAACTAATAAGTGATTAAAAGTTATGTGATGATTTCATAACCTATGAATAAATATATATGAAATATCTTACAATCCTCATTGAATCTTAATAGGTTTGGTTTCATTCATTATATAGTTAAAAGTGATGTGGGATGTGTAAATGATAAGATTGGGGGTGAATAATGTGGAGATGTTGATGGACTTAATCGGAAAGGACCTAAAAATAAGGGAGAAAAAGACATGCATCACAACACAACACATAGGAAATCTAGGAAAACATGTATCACAACACAAAACATAGGTCTATGCCACAATGGGTCCCAAATGAGAAAGAACTATGACACAAAGAAGATGGCCCCACCACAATGGTTCCTCGTAAAAACACATCTAGAATCCACATGCATGGTCAACAATGATATCATATAATCTAGAGTAAAGGGACTATTATTCATTGTTCATCACTACACCATAATCTCTAAGCCCTCACACACCAAATATCATCCTCTGATTCAACCTAAAATGGGTGAATATGAGAAACCATATAAATGTAAAAAAATAGGTCATATTAGATTAACCAAGTGGAACACTATATGATAATAAAATAAAATTAAAATATAAGGAATAAAAGATGTAAAATTATTCTATGCTCTCCAATACAAGTGATTAAAGATGAAACATACACCAGGTGAGTAAGAACCGCCCAAGAGGAGAGGAGGGGGAGGGTCGCATAGCAGGGAGGGGTTCTGGATGAGAAAAATGAGAAAAATCCAGTAAAACATAAAGGGTTCAGAGGGTAATTTTTGTAAAACTTCACTTTTTAAAGGGGTTCAAAGTTTGTCCATATGGTTTTCAAAACCATGTGCAAACTAAACAGTATTCACTATCCAGGACACACCATTTCACATGGTTAATGCGCATGGCTTAATAAACAGTGCATAGACTATGAGAAATGCATTTAAAATTTATTAATTAATTTTTTTTTGGTTTTCTAAGGCCCTTCACAAGATTTAAACAAACTGTGCGCCCATGAAAACCAATTTTTACTATTTTGGAACATGGTTATCACTAATCATGTGCAAACCATGCTCCCTAGGCTACGACCCCCAATACCAAAACTTTATCTCCTAAAGATTTTGTGACTTGTTTAATAACCTAAGACACATATCAAGCCTCAAACTATATAAGAAAACCTTTAAGATGTCCCAACTTTCAGGTTATATATCAAACCCTCATTTTAAAAAAATCCACTAGTTGAAAAAAATTCATCTCCTGTTTAAAATTCAAATGCCAATATGGATGAGCATTACAAACTCTCCACCATTTTTCTTATCATGACCAATTTGTCCTAGTAGTTATACTATTTAATCACGACTATCATTTATCTAATTGGAGTCAAAAAAACTCATTCTATTCTTGAACTCCCAACATGATTTCAGATCGTAGCACCTAATAGAAGACACAATGCCACCTGATCTTGAGCCAAATCTCATAACCATCACTGAGATAATGAGATGGTACTTACTTAAGATTTCCAATCTTGAGAAAATATCATGTCAATATTTAGTCAATAACCTAGTCTAAGACACTCCCCACCATAATACTTAACTCATGAAAGCCAATTTTGATCCATGGTACCTCCCACCTACAAATATTCTTACCAAAATCCATTTTTGAGATTTTAATGACACGCTTAGTTACACTAAAAATGAAACTTACCCAACCACACATGAGAATTAAAGTACAATGTAATTCTTCTCCTTTATTCCCAAATTTCTAAACTCCACAGATACAACTTCAGCATCCAAGTACAACCTAAACAAAAATATTTTCCTTGTAAAGCCTTAGATAAATATAAATAATTCTCCTCACAAACAGTATTAAATAATCAATGAATGTGTCAAATCATTAAATATAACATCATGATAGCATAATTAGAACATCCTCCACATGTACTACAAAAAAGGGTTGGAAGCCACTAACATGTTATCTCACTTTCTAATCTAAATTACTAACTCTGAAGGAATCTAAAAACCTACCAAGAATACACATCAAAGTCGGAAGCAAACATATTATGTCATTTTACAATTAAAACCCTAGATGAAAAAACTAAATAGTTCTTGAATTTTTCCACCAATATTCCATTAAGTACTAGATCATGATTCGTTACTCATTGGGGGAGTCCCATGCTCATCTAAATATATCATGGTCTAACATAACCCCTGATGTGATTCCACAATCAAACAATGACCCAATTAAACTAGCCATTATGCTATCACCTAAGAACTAACATGAAACAAATAGAATCCTTCCTAGACCATGTCATCTATATCCATCTCAAAATATCCTCTTACACTATAATAATCATCAAGCAAAAACAACCTCTAGGATTCCAAAAGGCATCCTGATTTCAAAAAAAACACATGAACACAAGTATCAAGTGCTTTCATGATGACCCAAAGACTATCTATGCACACCAATTTCCTTTATAATGTATAAGAGTAAAAATTAATTACATAATAGACTCACCGGGGGGAATTTGTGTGTTGTAGAGGAGGCTGTCAAGACAGTCGTCGGATGGGGAGGGCGCAAAGGAGAAATTCATGTGGACAACGAGACTATGTAATGAAGAGGAGGAGAAGGAGGTGGGGGAGGATGAGGATGAGGAGGAGGTAATGGCAGTTGAGGAGGATGATTTGGTGGCCGGAGGAGGAGGAGGAGGAGTAGGAGTTAGTGGTGGCAGAGGAGGAGGAGGAGAGTGGTCGCAGCAGAGGAGGGTTCGTGGAAAAGGAGGAGGAGAAGGCAGCAGCGGTGGAGGAGGAGGAGGAGGGTCACAATGGAGGAGGAGGATAGCGAAGTGGTGGCAGAGGAGGAGGAGGAGGAGGGGTCATGGTGGATGAGGGGTCTATGGCGCAGGGTTCAGAATCTACAAATTCTAGAAAGGGTGCAAGGGATTAGGATCATGTTAGGGTTCTTTCATAAAAAATGTTGTAACCTTTATCAGTACTGTTTATATGTGTTTATAAATGTATATTTTATCAGTGCTAAAAGAAAAAAAGATGATAAAACATACCTTTATTAGCTCTTCATTAGCACTAATATAGATACCCTTTATCAGTGCTAAAAAGCGATGCTAAAATACCTATTTATCAGCACTAAAATGATAGCGTTGATAAAGTCTTATTTTATCTATTCTTTTTTAGCGCTGATAAATATAGGTCTTTATCAGTGCTAAAAAGTGCTGATAAAATCATAATTTTAATAATTTATTTATATTCTTATATATTTATTTAAAATGATATATAGGATAAATAAATATTTATTTATTAATAATTATAACTATAAATAGTATATATTTATAAATATTGGTATATAATTGTTAATATATATATTTATAAAATTATAATTACAAATGCATTTAAAAAGTATTTATATATACCATTAAAAATATAATAAATATACTTATTATTTAAATATATTAAATGTAATTTTATAAGTTAGAACATATATAGTTCATAAGGGTAACATTATGAATTAATCAATATACCACATCAATGGAAAACGAGATTTATTGTATAAATGAATTTATGCATATGATACCTAACATATACTAATGATCAATATATTTGTTAACCAAATTCATTTGAAAACAAATATATATTCAATAATTTTAATTATAAATATATATATTAAAAAGTATTATATATTTATAAATAAAGCAAATATATTAAATATATTAAATATAAAAAATACTATGAATTAATCCAATAAATCTAATAAATCTCTAATAAATATAATAAATATATTTATTATTTAATGTAATTTATTATAATCTTATAATTATTTAATTATAATTATTTATTTATTTATTTATTTATAATAATAGAAATAATTTTTTTAATTAAAACAATATATATATATATTTGAATTATTAAAAATATATATTAATTATAAACATTTGTTTTTTATTTAACGTATACAAATAAAAATTATTTTTGAATATAAATATAATAATTTTATATAAATTAATAATAAAAACTTTTATTCACACATTTAGCTAGAGCTGATAATGGACCACCCCTTTATTAGTGCTTTCTACTTAGTGTTGATAAAAGGCAGTGCTTCCCTTTCCCTGTTTTGTTGTAGTGGAAGAATATAAAAGGTTGTGGCATAAATTTATTGGTAATATGATCCCAAAATACTTGGAGGATTTTGTGAAATGTGATGTTGATTGAGATCTCCCTAAGCTATCATGTGATTATACTCATACATGAAATTCTTGAAAATAAGGGAAGATTACTTGGAAGACATATAAGGAAAAATATCAAAGGTCAACAAGAGTTCTTGATCTGGTGCATATTGTTGTACATGGATCTATTTCACCAAGATCTATTAATGGGAAGTGATATCATGTTCTTTTCATTGAATATTTTAGAATAATGACACGGGTTTCAATTATTATCCACAAGTTTTATGTGTTCTATTTTATAACACATTATTAAAGAAAATTTGAGAATATTATAGATTAAAAAATCCAATATTTATAAATTAATAATGGAATAGGATTCAAAAATATCTAAGTGGATAATTATCTCAAGAAACATGGGATAATTCACCATGTTTTATCAATAATAACTCCACAATATAATGGAGTGGTTGTGAGAAGAATTCAAATGATCAAAAACATGGCCAGAACAATGCTGATCAATAAACACCTTCTAGAGAAGTTTTGGAAAGAATCATTTTTGACACAACTCTACATTTCTTACAAATCCTTATTATGTCTATAGAAATAAAAGACTCTATATGAGTTATGGTATGGAAATAATAAAACATTGAAAAAACATTCAATCTTTAGAATTAATTGTTTTATTTTCAATAAGGATAAAAATATGAAGTTTTAATCTCATGGATATGAAGGGATATTTCATGGTTACTTAGGAAAAATAAAAGCTTATAAATTATTCAATAAGTGACTAGGAAAATTTATAGAGATAAATGATTATTTGTGGTGTAAAATTAGTAGAATCTTTAAAAAATCCATGAACAATATCAAGAGGATCGTAATGAAGAGGCGAGTAGCTCAGGGGGAGTATAAGTACCTAACATAGATTTAAAATAATATTCAATAGATGATAAGAATAAACGTGTAAAGAAAAAAAAGAGCTGTGATGAAATTGAAAAAAATAATATCATCAAGCATTAGATAGCTCCAATGCATATGACTAGGATGAAGACTCTATATAAAACATACCTATTATCTTAGTTATAAGTAAATTGTTTTGAAGATGCATTAAGAGATAATATTTGGGTTCAAGAAATGAATGAAGAACTTGATCAAACCGAAAATAATCAGACATGAGAGATTTTTTCAAGGCCAACATATAAGATTGTTATCTGGACTAAATGGGTTTTCCATAATAAGATTAATGAATATGAAATAATAATTAGAAACAATGCATGAATGATGTAAAAAAGGATGCTCATGTATATAGGGTATTAATTTTGATGAAACATTTTTAATTATTGCAAGTCTAGAGACAATTTTATTATTCTTGGTCATATTAATGAAAAGTAAATTCAATGTTTTCCAAATGGATTTCAAGTAATAATTTCTGAATTGGATTTTCGAAGAACTTTTTATTGTAAATCTATATGGTTCTATCATCCATTAATATAAGAACAAATTTTATCACTTAAGGAAGGCTCTCTATGGGTTGATGCAGGCACAAAGAGCATAGTATTCATGACTTGACCAATATTTAAAGAATCTTAGTTTCTAGCATGGTGGAATTTCTGAAATTCGTGTTTAAAATAACGATGAATGGATAGATAACATTTTTAATTAGTTTAAAGGTAATTCAAGTAATACATGGAACATTCAATTCTCAATAAAAAATTTATAATTGGGTCTTGAGAATATTTATAATAGAAAATTACAAATAAATAAAAAATCTGGTTTCTACATGGATGAAATTTATAAGTGACGATGAAGGTAAAGAAATAAATATTACATAGTACAGACAATTAATTAAAATTATATTGTACTTAACAACAACTCAACCCGATATTATTTTTTCTATAGTCTAGGTGGAATAGTATCAATGTAATCCCAAAGAAATCAACTTACTTGTAGTGAAAATAAAAATCCAGTATATCAAAGGAATAATGGATTTCAATTTAATATACAATGAAAAATATTAGTAAGAGTTATTGGAGTTTATAGAGGTGTATTGGGTTAGTTCAGGAGATGCTCAAAAATCAACATCAGGTGGGTAATTCTATCTTATAAGATTGTGTATTTCTTGGTTAAGTAAGAAATAAGATTTAATTTCTCTTAGAGCCACCAAATTTGAATACATTGTAGCTTCTCAACCTTTCACACGGTTACTATGGATGAAGTAGAAACTTTAAGATATGGGATTTGATTTGACATCTATAATTGGAATTCATTGTGATAATTCAAGTGTTATAAATCTTAGTAAAAATATAGTCCATCACTCGAGGAAAAAGTACATTGAAATCAAATATCACTTTATAAAGGATAAATTAAATCATGACATTGGGAAGCTAGATTAAGTTCCTACTAAACTACAGGTTACATAAATCCTAATAAATGACTTACCAAAAGATGTTTTTTAATGGAATTTATTTTATTTTGGAGTTCAATCAATTCCCTAAACTTGAATAGTGTGGATGTGGACCCCCTCTCCCAGAGGTATGGTGTGTTTTCATTTATACACTGATATGTTTTATTTTCTATGTTATAGACCACAAAAGAGTGGAATTTGGGTTCATTGCAAAAGGGGGAGAAAATGTATTAATCAATACGAGGGAGAAGATGATAAGGGCCCAGTGAAATATGGGGAGTTTTAAATCTAGAAATGCTAAAACTATTCTTTAAACAAAGAAGAATCATGTAAAGGAGTTTCTTTTCCATTAATTATGTGAGCCATAAATATGTTCCACTATAAGAAAAAACAATAATTATGGGTGTTTAATTAGTGGTGGTACTAATATCCACTGTAAAATAAATCATATTAAAAAAATTATAATATATTGGTGGTTTAATATAACCTCCGCTATATTTTTTATTTTAAAATTTAGATTTTTTTTATTTAAACAACCACTAAATCTTATAAAAAATATAATTTATATCACCCTCCCCCTAACCCCCTTGGCCCTGACCCTCCTCCCTCTCACTCCCCTCGATGACCCCTGACCCTGACCCCCTATTCATGACAGTGACCGTCATGACCCCAAATCCCACTGAACTCGATGATGACTACCATGACCCTGAACCCCTTCCATTTATCTTCATGTACTTGACCCCCCCCCCCCTTGGGAAACTTTTGTGCCCCCAACCCCCCTATCGATGACCAATGTGACCTCGACTCCCCCTACTCCTGATAATGACTGTCATGACCGAAACCCACTACTGATATCCATTGTGAGCCCGACCCCCCCCCCCTCCCGGATACTATCATTACCATGACCCCCCTATTGGTGATTTTCATTACCCCAACCCCCCTACTAGTGACTATTATGACCCTGACCCCCTACTTATAACTACAGTTGTCCCCACCACCCCTTCGATCCATGTAATCCTGACCCCCTTCTCTCTACTGAGGACCATGTAACAACCCTCTGCTCTTCAACGGTAACCCCCAAAGGCTTCTAATCCCATTTTTATAGTGATCACGACTCCCAATATCGTTAAAGATATGATTTATTGAATTTTTCCAAGGGATTTAATTAAATTATATAAATATTTATATAATTGATTGAATATGTTTTTTATGTTGGATTGAATCATTTTTATGTTGAATTTTGGTTATGTTGAATCAAGACCCTACCCTGGTAAATAATAAAGTTGGGTGGGGTTTAATTTTGATTATACTTATTTGATTAAAAATTTATATCTATATATATAAATGTACAAGTAGAAGAGTGAAAATACAATACCTATAGATAAAATTTGGATTAATTTACCTCAAAACACACCTCAGTACGCCAAGGGTTTGGGAGAATTTTTATATTATGCAATTGCAAACTAATAAGTGGATGTTAGAATAAAATGGTTGTCTAATAATTTTAAATTAAAGGGATGGTTGAATGGAAATAAATTATATGATATTTTTATGTTGAAACAGTTTCCTGGTCGATATGTATGCTGTATTTTGAGTAGAGAATCAAATTTTATGGAAAGTAAAAATAATAATAAACATGTCAACAATACTCAAAGTGACGGACTAGAGGATAATTTAGTTCAAAATTTAATAAATGATTCATTTGTATTAATAGGATAAAATTTCTATGTTTTTAATAAATCAAAATAAACTTAAATTTATCCAAATTAGGTTAATTTTTACTATAACTTTACTTAAAAAAATTGAGTTTTATGAATTAGTTGAAGATGGAAAACAAGAACTATATGATGGGTTTTAAAAGTATTCAAATATGACTTTTATACTTAAGTTTTATTATATTACATGTATCTATGGAACTAAAAATGAAGCAATTTTCAGGATTTTAGAGTTTCTTTATGATGTATTTAGTGAAGTTAAGATCCTTGCACCATTCTATGAGATGAATAAATTCGTCAACAAACTTGTACTTGATTATAAAAAGATACAAACATGCCCTAATGATTACATGATTTTTTGGGAATAAGTGTCCAATAAATAATAATTCATAATATTTCATACAATAATATAAAAATCAATGAACAAAAATGATAGTTCAAATCAATCCAACCCTTGGAATTAACAGAAAAAGAAAAATCCTACAAATATATTGTGTTAGTTTCCTCTAAATCCATTTTTTAAAATATTATTCATGTTGTTTAAGACTACATATGACATGAATTGGCATATTCAAAATATAATAATGGCAAGATGAGACATATAAAAGATTAAAAATCATGGAATATGTTTTATTCATTATATCTATATTTTTTCCCTAGGAATGTACGTTTGGGATTGGCTTCTGATTGTTTTAACCCTTTTGGAACTTTAAGTACTAATTATAGCATTTTTCTAGTTGTTTTGATCCCCTGTAATCTTCCTCCATAGATGTGTATGAAGAATAATTCTTTCATTATTTTTATGATTATTCCTATAAAGAAAATTCCTATAAAATACATTGATTTATACCTTCAACCTTTAATAAAATAATTGTGAGAATTATAGGATTTTGGTATGGAAACATATGATGCTTTAATGATAAAACTATTCAAAATTTATTCTACTTTAATATTGATAATTAGTGACTTTCTTGGACTAGTAAATTTATCCTAATGGAACACTCATACTGTTTTGTTTTGTTTAATTTGTAATTTTGATTTTAAACCTCAATGATTACCTCATAGTATAAAATGGAATTTTATGTGTCATCATCGATTTATTGATGCTTCTCATAAATTTAGGTTTAACAATACACAATTAAATGTAGATATAAAGTTGAGAAATCAATTGAAGGTTTTATCTAGTTTAAAAATATTAGGAAAATTAATTAATGTCACTAAACAATTTGGAAAATATAATTAGTTTTAAGAAGGGGGAAAAGGGTATGAGGTACAATATCTGAAGTAGCTGGAACATAGAAATAGAAGAAAAAGAGTATATTTTTCAAACTTCCTTATTTGGAGTCTAATTTTATTTCTCATAATCTTGATATAATGAATATTGAGAAGAACCTCTATGAAAATGTAATTTTAACATTGCTTATGAGCAAGGTAAATTGAAGGGTCACCTTAATGCTTGTAAGAATTTGGAGTCAATTAATATAAAGCATGGTTTTTTTAAAATGATAATGGAAACTATCCTTAGACTATTTTTAATATGAAAAATCATGAGAAAAAAGTACTCCTTTAAAATTTAAAGAATATAAAAGTGATAGATGGATATTCAAGTAACATTTCAAGGTGTGTTGACTTAAAACATTGAAAGTTACATGGATTAAAAAGTCATGACTCACATATTTTTATGGAGTAGTTATAATTCTTGTTATTGTGTAATAAATTACCTGACAAAGTAACTATGGTTTAAGTTGTGTTTTTTACCTTTTTTTGAGATGTTTTTGGAAAAAATATAAATCCATATAAGCTTGATAAACTTGAATCAATAATTGTTCTGACACTTTTTCATTTGGAAATGTTATTTACCCCATTTATTCTTTACAATCATGATTCATTTGACTGTTCATTTGGTTGAAGAAGCTAAACTTGGTGGACCGGTACACTATCGATGGATGTATCTGATTGAGAGGTACATTGATATTATTTTTATTTTAATTTGTCAATTCTATTTTATCAAATCATTCTATAATGTTTTTAATATATTTCTTATTTTTTTCATTAGTTACTTAGGTCATTTAGAATCACATGAGAGGAATAAAGCTCAACCAAAAGGCTATATTGCTGAAGGATACATAGTCAAAGCCTATTTGACCATATATTCTAGGTATTTAGATGGTATTGATACTATATTTAATCATGTTGGATGTGATTATGAAATATCTATTAATTCTCATTTTAAAAACTATTAGTCAGTATTTTTAACTTTTGGATGACCAACTGGATAGGGGTAAAATTTTACACTAGCTAAATTGGAGTTGACACAAGAACATAGATATGTGATACTCAATAGTATTATTTCATATCCATTTATTGAAGAATTATAATTTCAAATAAATATATAAATAATGGGTTTAGCGCAAAATGAGACAGAGTTAACAAAATCTATTAAAAAGGTGATTGTTTAATAGTTTATCTATTATGTAATTATAAACTAATATTTATATTATTAACATGTAGTCAGTTTCCCAATGTTAAAAGTAACACATTATATATTATTTTATAAATAATTAATGTTTATAATAAAATTGAAATATTAAATGATATGATGTTACTAGATTGAGGTCCTCTAAGGAAGGATAAGACATTCAGTGCATATTAATGGATTTTGGTTTTGTATAATTTATCATGAAGAAGTCTTGAAAACTAAAAAATATTGGTGTATTTACACTTGTAGAGGTGGAATAACATGTAAAGTTGATGATATAATTAAATTAAACTATCATGTTAATTTTTCAATTTTCTTATTCAAATTAAAGTGGGTAAAAATTTATAGGGGTATAATGAAATATTCATTACATTTTACTTTTTTCAACTTCTCTCACTTGATTTATACCAGTGATCATGTAGAGCATGATCCATTTATCTTGGCATCACAAGAGAAGATGGTATATTTTTTGGATGATGAAATACATGAAGGTTGTAGGTTTGTGGTATTATTAAATTAGATAGAGTTATATAATAGGGGTGATTAATATCAATTGGTACTTTGTGATAGTAAACCTCATCAAGCACAAAGCACAAAAAATTGAATTTTTTTTCTTAATAATATAAAAACAATAAAACTTACAAGAGAGGGTAAAAAGAAGCACTCATCACAATAGAGGCTCATAAAAATGAATATAATTAAGATGAATATAATTGAATGTATAAATTGGTAATGAAAATATATTACAATTTATCATTAATAAGTGTTTCATACATATTTAGATTGTCGTATTTTTTTATTTCTTTGTAAAAAAAATTAGTTTATCATTTTTTATACATTTAATATATCTGAACCATTTGAATTGTAGGAATGCTAACAATAAAAAAAATTCAAGATCCTGACCAATCAGCATCTCAGAGCACACCACCACTACCATCAACTTTAGTGGGTCTGAGTGATTTCTTTATACTTGAGACTATTATCAAGACATCAGTTTCCTCAGATGTTTTTGGTATCACACTGTTTGATTCACCTCCATCGATGGATGAGTTGGTCACTCCTCTATCTTGGGGATATTAGAGAGTTTCCATTACTGGTATATATATCATTATATAAAAAAATGATATATTTTATTAATTATTTAATGCATTTTTAAAATAGATTAAGATAATAATAGAAGGGATATGAATATTAAACCCAATATGTGTAGGACTTGAAGGGATTTAAGATTATCATTTCATTTTATGTGTTTGGGGTGCCTATCAGTGAATCTTCCAGAATATATTGTTAGATTCTTGGGATGCTTTCTTATGAGACAGTGATACTTCCAATTAATTATAAATATGGGAGGAATATTCCCGCAACATAAAAAAATGAGGTTTTTGATAATCAAGTAAATGTAATATTAATTTAATATTCATTGATATAAAATTGAAAAGACATGAGTATATTTTTTTAATATACTTATAAATTGTTATGTTATTTATTTCTAGATGTTTTTTTTCATTTTTATGTCCCTAACTACTTCTCATGCCCATAGGATCTAAAAAAATTGAAAGAAATGGAGAGATTTTAAATGGAGATTATGGCATGAGTTACCATCTCTGAGCTCATGACATATGTATGAGAAGGAACATGAAGGAATTTTCCATGAGCATTGGATTCTATTTTTTAATATCAGCATAGATTCATCTCATGAGGAAATTATATATTTTATAGTATACTAATAACATAAACATAATAAAATTATAAATTTTTATTAATGCTTCTATTTTTGTAGGAAATATCTAAGAAAATAATGTGAATCGTGAGAAACAATTAGTTCCTTATATTTATGGGTCTTGGAGTATTTCGAGAAAAATAACATTTTTGGTTGGTATTTTATCAATTATTATTTATATAATTTTATTATAAGTCAAGTTTTTTTTCAAACTTATTTATATTTTTTTATAAAGGTTAATGAATTAGGTCACAATAATATCTGAACAGAGATGTGGTTTAAAGTGCATAGGAAACTTGATGGAAGTTTAGTAAATAACCCTACCAAAGACGGTGTAGTGAGTACTTTTCATTACTATTTCATGTTATTTAATTACGATAAAAAAAAATAATGAAAAATATATTATAAAAAACAATAATTAAAAACAACTAAATGGGGTTGGATACATGGATAAAATGGTGCTAATTTGGGTTCATTTCATGCATCCAACCTTCCCCAAATAATTGGGTTTAAGACTTTTTTTTCTTATACTTTATTTTTCAATATTATGTATTTATAGTAATGAAATATTAATTAATATTAATGAAAATTTTATTAATTATATAATATTATAAAGTTATGATATTTTAAAAATAAATTGTAAATATATTTGTATTAACAGGTTAAAATTCAAGAAGTCTGGGATATAAACCCTTGACAATCATCATCAGTTTCCCAAAATGATGTAGTTGCAATCATTTTAGGGAAGGAACATCTCATATGTGTACGAGGGTGGGTTTTGGGACTACTCTTTCAGTTGTCTTTGGTAGGTAATCATCATTAGTTACTACTACACCTAGCGAGGGTTCAATTAGTACTATTGATTAGGAATCACAAAGAGAAATTTGAAGGTTGAAAAAAAGTGCAATAACAAGAATCTTACATGCAAACCCATGATCAGTGGTGGTCAGGAATGGAAAATTATTTAGTTTCTGTATTTTAATGAATGATCAGTAGATCCCTGAGGAAATTTAGAATATTATAGCTCAACCAACCAAGTTAAATTCTAAAATCTAAAGTTCATTGATACATTTTCAAAGAACACATACAACTTCTATAAATGAAACTAAAATGACACTTTTATATTAAAAACATGAACTTAAAGTCATACCGATCACATATTGTTCTAGATTAATGTTTGATTGATTCTTACCTATCAAAAATGAATTATCAATTATTAACCTTAATTTTGAAAATAATTTGAGCTCGTTTTCTTAGTTTTTTACTGAGTAAATAATTTTTAAAGATACCAAATCCATTAAAAACATGTGTTAGGAAGTCAAAACTCAGAAAATGATGTTGGATTAGCATGAAATCAAAATAAAACAACCATAGATTTATTTTTGAAATATATGGACTAATGACACGTCATTTCGAGTTATGGTTTTCTCATATGCATGTAAATATATTTTTAGTGTTTTTAAAAAACACTGAAACATGCATTTAAAAAATCAAAACCATATCAAAAAACCTTATATTGATGTGAAATCATGTAGAATACATTAATGAGTTATTTTTTATGTGTTCATGTAAACAATAAATCAATCTGACATGTGATGTTATTAGAATGACTTAGTAAACTGTGTTTAATGGTACCAAAGCCTTTAAAAACATGTATTGGGGGGTAAACCCAAGAAAATGATGTCATGTTTCAATGAAATTAGAGGAAAAAGACCATAGATTTATTTTTAAAATGTAGGGACTAATGACACATCATTACAAGGTACAATATTCACATGATTCCCATAAACATGTTCTTAGAGTTTTAAAACACTAAAACATGCATGTAACGGTCAAAAGCATAGAAAACAACATCAGATTGATGTGAAGTCATGGTAAAAAGAACTTTTGGGTTTTTTTGATGTGTATACATAGAAAAAACATCAATATGATGTGTGGTGTGGTCAAAATGACATGGTAAATACTTTTTAATGGTACCAAATCCTTTAAAAACATGTGTCGAGGGGTCAAAACTAGGAAAAAGATGTAAGATTGCCATGAAATCATAGTAAAACGACCATAGATTTATTTTTAAAATGTAGGAATATAAAACATGTCATTAAAAGTTATTATTTGCATGGGATAAGAGTAAATTCATTTTAGTGTTTTAAAACACTAATACATGCGTGTAACGGTCAAAACTATAGAAAATGACATAAGGTTGACATGAAATCATGGTACAAAAACTTTTGAGTTATTTTTGATGTGTACATGTAGATAAAACGTCAATCCAGCCTGTAGTGTATTAGGAATGACTCAATAAATAGTTTTTAAAGGTATCAATGCCTTTAAAAACGTGTGTTGGGAGTCAAAACTCGTAAAAAAATCTTGGATTTCAATGAAATAAAAGGAAAACAAAAATAGATTTCTTATTGAAATTTAGGAACCAATGGCATGTCATTACGAGTTAGGATTTTCCTAAGATGACTGTAACCACATTTTTAGTGTTTTAAAACACTAAAACATGTGCATATCATTCAAAACCATATAAAAATATCTAATATTGATGTGGAATCCTGATAAAATCACCTTTGAGTTATTTTTGACATGTACACATAGAAAACACATCAATCTGATGTGTGGTGTGGTTAGAATGACTAGGAAAATAGTTTTTAAAGATACCAAAGCCTTTAAAAATGTGTGTTGGGGGTAAAAACTAGTTAAAAATGTCATATTTCCATGAAATTAGAATAAAAAAACTATATATTCATTATTGAAATGTAGGAATTGACAACACATCATTACAAGTTATAGTTTTCTCATGATATCTATAAACATGTGTTTAGTGTTTTAAAACACTAAAATGTGTGTGTAGTGGTAAAAATCATAGAAACGTGCCTCATATTGAATTGAAATCATGGAAAACCACTTTTGAGATATTTTTTACGTGTACATACAAAAAACACATCAATATGACATGCGGTTTAGTCAAAATAAATCAATAAATTATTTTTAAAGGTATATAAGCCTTTAAAAACGTTTTTTGGGGGGTCAAGACTAGAAAAACAATGTTGAATAGCCATGAAATCATAAGAAAATGACCATAGATTTATTTTTGAAATATAGGAACTAACATCATATCATTCGGAGTTAAGGTTTTCCTAAGATTCTCGTAAACATGTTTTTAGTGTTTTAAAACACTAAAACATGTGTGTAATGGTCAAAATCATATAAAATGAAATCATATTGATGTGAAATCATGGTAAAACGAATTTTGAGATATTTTTTACATGTATATTTAAACAAACACATCAATTCGATGTGTGGTGTGTTCAGAATGACTCAATAAACTGTTTGTAAAGGTACCAAAGCTTTTAAAAACATATTTCAGGGGGGTCAAAACAAAAAAAACGATGTTTTATTGGGATGAAATAAAAAGGAAATTACCATAGATTTATTTTCAAAATATAAGAACCGATAAATTATCATTTTGATTAATGGTTTTTCTAGGATGCCCATAAACACATTTTTAGTGTTTTAAAATGCTAAAACGTGTATGTAACAGTCAAAACTATAGAAAATAGTCTAATATTGATTTGAAATCATGGTAAAAACCACTTTTGAATTATTATTATTTTTTACACATAGAAAACATATTAATATGACATGAGGTGTGGTTTGAATGACTTAGTAATGAGTTTTTAAAGGTACCAAATCCTTTAAAAACGTGTGTTGGGGGTCAAAATAAGAAAATTACATTAGATAGACATGAAATTAGAGGAAAATGAAAATAAATTTATTGTTGAACTATAGTAACTAATGTAATATCATTCCAAATTATAGTTGTATTGGGATTCTTGTAAATATGTTTTTAGTGTTTTAAAACACAAAAACATGTGTGTAATGGTCAAATCATATAAAATAACCTTATGTTGATGTTAAATCAAGGGAAACCCACATTTAATTTATTTTTTATGATTTTACATAGAAAATTAATCATTCTAATGTGTGGTGTGGTCAGAATGACTCAATAAAAAGTTTTTAATGGTACCAAAGCCTTTAAAAATGTATTTCAGGGGGGGTCAAAACTAAGAATTTTTTTTAAAATTTCTATAAAATTAGATTAAATAGACTATAGATTTATTTTTGAAATTTCGTAACTAACATGAAATTATGAGTTACATTTTTCTATGATTCTCATAAATGATTTTTTAGTGTTTTAAAACACTAAAACATGTGTGTAATTATTAAAATAATATAAAACCTTATATTGATGTGAAATCATGGGAAACCCACTTTTGAGTTATTTTTGACATGTAAATGTAGAGAAAACGTCAATTCAATGTGTGGTGTAGTCTGAATGTCTCATTAAACTATTTTTAAAGGTATTCAAGCCTTTAAAAATGTGTGTCAGGGGTCAAAATGAGGAAAACAATGTCGTATTTCTATAAAATCAGAGGAAAATGACTGTAGATATATTTTTCAAATGTATCAACTTAAGACATGTAATTTCGAGTTATACTTTTCCCAATATTCCTTCAAAACAATTGTGTTTTAAAACACTAAATTGTGAGTGAAATGTCCAAAATCATAGAAAACGACCACATATTAATGTGAAATCATGGGATAACCATTGTTGAGTTATTTTTGAAATATTGGACATGATTTCAAAACAATGTCTTTAAAAATTATTATGTAAATTTAAATTACACCACACATAATTTAAAAATTAATTAGATTGTTATATAATTATATTTTTTCATTTTTAAGTGTTGAATCATATATTAAATTGGTAATTTTATGTTTTCAAAGTGTTTTCCTGATATATTATTTGTTCTGTGTTAAATTATATTCTATTTTATTTAAAAAATAATAATTTTTATGTGTAATATCCTGAATATATTATGTGAATTTTCTCATTTATATTTATTTTTCTTAAATGTTATGGTTTTTATTATAGGTGATAGATGTTTCTAGTTGGTAGGAAGTTGACTATTCTGATCCACAACATTCTTTAGAAGGTAGTTTTGATGGTTATTTCCATGTTATGTTTAAATTTTATTAATGATTCTTCTATAATTATTATTTATTTTGTTCAATTTCAATTTCTATCTTCTTTTTTGTTATATTTTATGAGATGATGTGATTTATTCTAGTTGATGAGATGATGTGGAGGTAGATAGATTCAATAGAGGTTATGGGATTTATGTATATTGTTCATGAGTTTTTTTTGGACACATTATATATATATATATATATTGATGAATGAGGTATCAGTTGACTGAGGTTATCAATTAACTGAGGTTATGGTGACCGAGGTTATAGTGAGTGTGGATGTATGTATATATATGATTTTGGATGTGTAATGTATGATGTTTTCATGATGGGGTCACTATCCAATTATTTTTTAGTTTATTACATGTCATAGTTTTTATATTTATATTTTTTATTAAATAATTAAAATTTTTAAATTTGAAGATATACATTTAGCTATGGTTTTTGTAAACCACTACTAGATAAATAACTAAAAATATGAATTAGCGGTGGTTATTATTAACTACTACTACATATATTAGTAGCAGTTATTTTTATTTCTTATATTTTATTTTTGGGTTATTTTTTTTAAATCTATACTAAATAAAATTGAAACCATCGCCAAATGATCCAGAAATGATACATAGAGAAATTGTTGCAAAAAGATAAAAATCACCGGTAAATGACTGTCAACCATGAAATACATGGTGGTTTTAATAACCGTCACTAAATGATTTAATAGTGGTTTAAACCACAACTAGTAAAAAAATAACCAATGTTAATGCCTTCTTTTTTTAGTATGTGGGTTAAAAGTGATATTGATGGATGATCTTGTTCTATAATTTGGTATCAAGAAGGTTTACAGTGATAGGTTTTAGAATTTAATGATTTATCGATTTAATTTCATGATACTCTTGTTTCTCATGTTGAACATGACCCATGTGGGCTTATTATGCCTGTTAGAGAAGCCCTTGCACACTATCTGGGGTAACAGAAGGAAAATGGTTTAGCAAACACATGACTTATCAGCAAGTTGTCTCTTCAAGATTATAAGTGTTATAAACAAACCAAAAGGGGGATATTGTTGAAAATATACCTATTAGTGGTGATTTTTGGTTTATTGTGTTTGTTGACAATGTTTGAGGCTATTCACAAAGGAGAGTTTCTAACAGAGATGTGAAGAGTGATTCTGAATGTCTAATCTCATGGAGGGTGAAAAGTATGATCTTGTGGTATAAAAATGTCTGATCTCACATACCAAAAAATGTATGATATCACCATGTATGAATTTATAATATCATGGAGTGAGAATTTCTTATCTCATGAAGCTGGAAATGTTTGATCTCACGAAGTGTGAATGTGAAATAATCTTATAAAGCGTGAATGTACAAACTGATCTCACAGAGTGTGAAAGTCATAACTAAAAATATGAAGGAGTAACACGGATCACCACATGATTCTCAAAATATATCACATTGAGTCTTGTAAAGAACCTGAATACATTGAATTATTATTGAAGGATTTTGTAAATAGATCATGTGTAGCACTTGAAAAAAATTCATGATTTTCAGAGGATCTCATATAGAAATCATGAGAAGTACATGAAGACACCACATGGATTCCATAAGATCTCAAGGAGAGATCATATGAAGTGAATGAAGAAAAATAAGAAATAAATGATGAAGATATCATGTGTTCATTCAAAATAATTTGACTATATGATTGTATTTGGATCTTGTGGTGGGATCACACGAACCAACTGAAGACAATTTCAATGACACCGCATGATTATTATTTGATCTTGAGATGGCGGAACATGAAGCACTGGAAGAAAATAGTGATGTCCACATGATTTTATTTAGATCTCATGATGATATCACAAAAATCACCTAAAGACAATGATGATGATCTTATGAAGCACTTGTGACATATAACAAGTGATCATGTAAAGTGATCACACAAAGCGTGTGGTTATGATTGTTGGGATAGTGGAATGGATTTCTAACCATGATTTGAAGAGTTAAGGTGATGGATTTGTGCCTATAAATACCCCTAAACCATTCTTAAGAATGTTATATAAGTTTTATTATGTGGTTTTTTAAGAAAAAGTTTTTCTCATGACCAGAACAAAGTCTTTCACTGGATTCCTATGATCCTCTTAATTAGAAGAAGGTACCATGAAATAATCTGAAAAAAAAGACATGTGGAGTGAAGTATGGACTTGGTTTTTGAACACATTGGAAAACCTATTTATATCTCACGATCCATATGATTGGAACAAGGTCTTGCAATCCACATGATCTGAACAATGTCTCATGATTCACGTGGTCTAGGGGTCTATTGGTCTACATGATCTTAAGCTCTCTTGATCCATGTGATCTGAAGATTGACTTTTGAAAGGGTCACATAAAGGGTTTTTTTAAAGGAGTCTCATGAAATGGTGTTTGTTATATCATTGAAAAACTAAGAGCAAAAAGACACACACATGAGTGTGAATCAAGTCAAAACTAATTGAAATAAGAGCCTACTACAGGAGAAGTGTGTTCACTTCAGAGATAGAGAAATGAACTTTCAAATTATGAAGGGTTGTAAACTAGTAGGTACATTTAGTCTATTTAAAATATTGTGATTTTAGTGAACTTTAGTGGATTTGGTACATCAGTTCATTGCCTTTGTATAATCGTTGTACAAATCACAGAGAGAGTGAACCATGTAAAATTTGTGTGACTTGTGATTGTTTTAAAATCCATTTATATTGGGAAATGATAATGAGCGAAAAGAGAGTTCTTTATAATGCTGAAACAATTTCCGAAAATATAGTTTTTTAATATTTTTGACCCAAATTCAATCCCCCTGGAGGTATTTAACCTAGTTGGGATAACACCTACCACCACACCCAACTTTGGAGAGTTCTTAGGAGCTCTATAGAACTCTTGTTCTTTTTATTCCTTTTTTTCATTTCTAACTTTTATCAGAAGTTCTGTGGCTACCTCACACTTTCCAAAATTAGAAATGTGCTCTTCCAACAATATCAATCCCTTGAACTTCTCTGTCATTTGATCATCCTTGACTCTTATTGATTATACAAGAGTTTCCATATAATAGAGAGTACGATGTGAGGCATCATCCCATGTTTCCTTCCATTTATATTCATCTATTAATACACTTGGAATTTCCACTGCTTCAATAAAAGGTCATGAGCTAGGAACAAACAACTCCTACCTGTTGTCCTTTTACTGTGTAACCATAACAAAGATCAGATCTGAAATTAACTCTACTGGTCGAGAATAACTAAATATATATTTAATTTTATCCATAAGAATCGGCTAAAAGATATTCCTCAACCTATAAGCTTGAGCAGAAATGTCTAGAGTCATTCTCCAACTGGGACCACTGATGTCTTCCACATTCTTATTCCCATTTATTTTTGGAAATAAAATATATTCCCTACTCTATTTACAAAAGGCTGAAATATGTTATTCATGTGGCTCAAACCACTCTATATTAACTGTCCCTGAATCCTCCATGGATTTCTTTATTTTTCTAGAATATGTATGTCGACCTGAATATCCAGTAGAATCCTCCATTTAGTCCAATAAAATCTTTATCTCTCATTAATGCCTATCAATCACAACCTATCTCTTGGAAAAATATTCAACAAATGTTTTGGTCTCTGATTTGCTTTCTCAAACACAATTGTGGTTGTTTATATAGAAACAAATAAGTAGGGTAGAGATAACTTTCCTCCAAATCCACTGCAAACAAAATTGTTTTATTGATCATCCTCATAGCTCACGTGCTAACCTCCAACATCTGTGACAGGTCTTCAATGATGAATGCGACTTCCTACCATTCACACCTCTCCTCCATAGTAGTCGCATTCTCCCATTAATTTTTTCTCCATTGTAATTCAACTATAGTAGAAGATGATCTACCCCCACATTTATGTATCAACTATTATTTCCCACTCCTGATGACTTCTTATCTCTTACACATGGAATTCTGATCCAACTTCACAGAAAATGGCTAGTGCACATGTCTCAACTCATTGTACGTCAAGTACAATTCTGAAATGTTGTCTTCTTCACAGCCTAATTTTGATAGTGATTGTCCAAACCTCATATATATATGATCATACTGTCTAATATTTCTACTCAAAATGTGCTTCTCAATGATCATAGCTCAACTAAGAATGTCTCTCTTTCTCCTCCTTAATTTCTACAATCCTACTTCATTGTGGTAGAGTTCCCCAACAGAGTCACCAAATGTTAGAGCAAAGGGAGAGAGAGATATATTATAAAGAAATTTAGACACTTTGTTAGTAGTAAGATCATTATTTACAGTTGAGAAATATAATAAATATAGAGTAATGTGGAAAAAGATAGAAGAACACAACTCTGAAGAAGACCACTCTTCTGATGTAGATGGTTAGAACCTCCCAAGGTCTAACCCCAGCTTTTTCCAAGTTGAAATGAAAAACGATTTGTGTCCCTCTCCCCAACCACTAGACATCATATTTATTACCTCGCATTCCCAGCTAACACCCCTAATTAGCTGGAAATAACAAATTATCAAAATCAAAAATACACCACTAACCATTTATAGTTATTTATTTTTCCCTCGCACACAACACCTAAATTTTCTTCCCTCATACAGACATTCCCCACAACACATATACTCCTTTTCTTCCCTCCCTTTCACATACCTAACATATATATGTATATCCACAAATCCCTTACAAAATGAATTTTTCATTTATTTGTATGTTAAATTAATTTTTTTGAATTTTTAATTTTTTAAATGAATGGATTCTTTCCTGACTATTTTTTAATTTTTTCACATATAAAATAATAAATTTAGATTTTTTTATTTTTATTTATTTTTATTTTATCTATTTTTTATAATTTTTTGTTCTATTTTTTAATAGGGTGGAGTTTTATTTATTCTTTTTAATTTATTTTGTAGTAAAATAATTTTATTTTTCTTCTTTTTTAATTGAATTTTTTAAGAGAATAAAGTTTTTATTGATTCTTTTTAATTTATTAAAAAATAAATTATATCTCTAGGATTTTATTTTATTTTATTTTTTTAATATAAAAAATATTTTCTTGATTTTTTTAATTTTATTTAAATTAAAAAAATATAGATTTCTTTTTTATTATTTTTAGTTTTTATTATTTTTTATTATATTTTATATTTATTTGTTTTTTATAGGTTTTATTTTTTATTATTCATTGTTTGTCTATTTTATTTTAAAATATATTTTTATATATTTTTTCAGAATCACTTTAAATTAAAAAAATATAGTTTTCTTATATTTTTATATTTTTTTAGTTATTTATCAAAATTATATTTTTCTTACTTTATGTAATTTATTTAAATATAAATATAATTTTTACTTTTTTTAATAGAATATAGTGTCTCTTCATTCTATAAGTTATTTAAAAGTAAAATGATTTTTAATCTCTTTTTCTTCATTTTTTCCAAATAGAACAAATGTTTTATTATTTTTCTAGCATAATAGAGTTATTATTGTTTTTTCTAATTTATATGAAAGTAGATCATATTTTTTGGATTTACCTTTCTTTCATTACTTTTAAAAATTTATTGTATTCATATGATTTTTAAGAGTTTTTTTAATTAAAATTTAAAATTTTCATTTATTATTTCGTTTTTAAAAAGTTTTATGATTTTTTTATAAAATTTTTTATTTTTAAAAAAATATAATTTTCAAATTTTTTTATTTATTTTAAAGTAAAATAATTTTATTTTTATTTTTCCTTCGTTCTTTATTTCATTAATAATCAGAAACCTTCTGCATAATGGGTAATCAGAAACCTTATATATAATGGGTCATACTACCCCATTCTTATTATACAATCTATTTGAATTAAAAAAATTGATTTCCCATTTTCCATTCTCATTTTTCATTATTATTACTTTTAGATTTTTTTACTTCATATTTATTTATCTCATTTTATTTTTTTTCTATGTTTTTATATAAAAAGAATATTATCCTTATTTTTAAAAAAAATTGAAAATACATTTTTTATATGTGTAGGAGGGTTATGATGTCAAGGGAATTTGAAGATGGTGATGGCTTGATGATTATGATTTTCAATGTTTGATTAAAATCTTTGTTAGTGAAGCTCAAACATAGAGATTTATGATAGAAAAGTAGTATATGGAAAAAATCAGAATAAAAATCTTGTGTGAAAAAGAATCACTTTTTGAAAAGCCCCAAACAGTTGGAATATATTATAAAAGGGGGAAATCTGATTTCTAGATTGAAGGGGGGTTTCATCATATGATTGAAGTATTGAAAGGTTTTTGAGTAGGTAAATGAGTAAAAACTTAATAAGAGTCTTAATATATGATAATTTTCTCAAATTAGTCGAATCATTTTGGCTAAAGCTAGCAATCCATGGTTCCTAGATGATTTAAAATTATATAATTATACGTTTTGGAGGATTAATGAGTAGAAATTGATACCAATATGTAAAGGATATTTTCATCATAAATTTTATTCTTTTATTAATCTATCATGTTTATGGACTTTTGGGAATGTTAATGTTAATTTGGGGATGTTTAGGATCTTGAAATGGGACAATCATTTAAACCCTATTATATAGAGGCACACTAATGTTTAGATCTAGATGATACCTCACCGCCTCAACTGGATTTTTCGAAATCTCCATAATAATCTTATGACTTGAATTATAATGCCTTTAAAATATATGAAAATGGAATATAGGTAAATTTGGGATATTATGCTCAGACTCTATTAAATGCAGACATTGATTATTAACTTCTATATAAAGTTACTTTTCTTATCAATGAATCATGATTTTAAGTATAGTTTACATATAAATTTATACAATCATTATGAAACATTTTCAAGTTTGGTGGTTTTACCATCTCTAATTATTGTTTTTTTCAAAATTTATAACTTAAGAAAATAAAGTTCAAAAGAAAAAAGAATAAATTTTCTTAAAAGTAGTTCAAAAAATGTGAGACATCCAACAAAGTTGTGTCTATTGTTGAGGTTTAAAAACCTGGCGAAAAGTATAAAGAGTATCACGGTGATAAAGGAATAAAATATAAAGATATAATAAAAATTTCATGGACTGATATGGTGTAGTATGAGGGAGTGCTGATAAATAAATCCTTAAAGGATGTTTTAGATATTGGGAATATACCAGTTGATAAAATAGATACAATAGTGTAAGGACCCAGCCTCAATTGATACATATCCTAATTATTTTAAAACTAGAAATAACTTTCTTTTCCAAAATTTCATTTAGGTTTATTATTTTATATAATTATTATATACTCTTACATATTAAACTCATACATTACAAGTGTACACTTATACTTAGTATCAATTTTTTCCATAAAACAAAAGTCATTAAAATAAAACATGAATTCTTTTTATGAAAAATCTTCAAATTTTTCACTTGATCTCATCCTTATCCCAACTCTTCCTTAAGCCTTGTGAAAAAAATAAAACTTTCTATGATAAAAAAATCTTATTAAGGGACATAAAACAAATAAAACTTTTAGTCTAGTGAAAACCCATTAAAACATTTTTTTAAACAGGCCTTTTTACCCCGAAAAGGGATCATCTTTTCAAAATAATAATTATCTTACCTTTTTTAAATCAAATTATTTCCATGAAAAATCATTATAAATCATATAAAAGTTAAGTAGGAATCTTGGAACATTATGTTTCTATATTACTCTTACAAATGGAGAAGCCAAAATGGCCAACCTCCAATTCTAGAGTACCTAGTGCATTAGAGGTTATAACATTACCACTCATTATTTTTTTATCATGGAACCACCCATAAATGGATAATAATTTAATCATCCATCCTTGATTTCTCATAGAAAGATCCATTATTAATTTATAATATAACCTCCTATCATCATAAATAATTCCCAAGAACCATTGCATAATTATAAAACATGAATTCTTTCACCATAAAAACATTCCTTGAGGAAAATAACTTATTTTAAATGAATACTACACACATACAAAGAAAATAATTTTCATAGAAAATAAATATATAATATTATAAAGGAAGCCTCAAAACATTAAGGTGTCGTGAAATGAGGAAAATCTTCTCATGATGTATAATTTTAAAAAACATTCATTTTGAAATTTTTAAAATTAAATATTAAGAGATGATTTTGAAAATAAAATCCTTTACAAACATCATATCATCAAAGTGAACATTAGTCAAATAAATCAATTGTGTGTATTATGTATAAATCTACATAATAAAGTGTAAATACAACATAATATAATACAAATTCATTTTATACATAATCTTAGCATGACATAATAAATGAAGTATAATTTTATCCCAATGAATGGAAATTGGGTTAAAAATTCCCTTACATAAAACCTTAAAAATCCTCATTTTAAAAAAAAATTGAACCAAATTAAAAAAATTCATTTTAAAAAAAATAATTTCCATATAAAAAAATTAATTAAAAAATTAAAAAATATTTAAATGAAAGAGAAAGATTTAGAAAATAAATGTTTAAAACATTTAAAATGATGTTTCGCTGATGGAATATAAGCTTATACCAATGTTTTAAAACCATTGGTATAGGTTAGAGAACTATTGTTATAGCATATACGAATGGTTCTCAAAACCGTTGGCTATAGAGTCATTGGTAATGGCCTATACCAATGGTTCTTAGTGAACCATTGGTATAGGGTGATCTAAAATTCACTTTATCCAATGGTTCATAGTTAACTATTTGTATAAGGTAATCCAATAGATTTTCAACCATTGGTATAGACCTATACCAATGGTTCAAAACCACTGGGATACCCCTATAACAATGGTTATAAAACCATTGGTGTAGACCCCCACATTCCCATTGCAAGAAGCAACCCCAAACTGCCCATAGAAAATAGAAGCCATAACACAAAACCTAAAAATAGACCATATAGCCAATATTAAATAGAACCTTAGCCAAAACAAATCTGTAAACAACCATAACAATCAATTCAATAAAAAAATATACAATACTCATTCATAATGTCACATATATTCATTCATAACAAATCAGAAAAAATAAAATGTTATAAATATCATTCAAAAATGTAAAGGATCAATCTATCCATCATCACCATCACTATTATCACTATTATCCTCAACTTTATCCTTGTCCTTAGCCTCATCCTCATCCTTATCCTCATCCTCACCATCTCCCTCACCCTTAACCTCATCCTTGACCTCTTCTTCATCATCATCTTATCCCTATTCCTCACCATCATCCTCACCATTTCCAATTTCAGGAACATCATCATCCTGACCACCACTAGTACTTCTAACTGATGCACTTTATAATGTAATAATCATCAAAATATATGTATCCTAAGACATGATAGTATTTTGTGAAAGTGATGGACATAAAACCTTTATCAGTTTCATAAATTTAGTGTTTTCCCTTTGATTATGTTCTTCCACCTATATGTCCCTTTTTCATCCTTTTTTAGCCTTATCCTATTATGCATGTGAATTAGCTTTTTCAAAGTTAGTTTTACTAGAAATGGAACCTAAGGTTGGGCATTACCTTATCATAACAATACTCTTCCTAGGTCGACAACGTAATCTACCATGGTTCTCATCTCCCAAAATAGGATGTAAGTGATCATTTGTCTCAAAGTTGTCAGATTTATGGGAATCAATGGTCTCGAAATCAGACTATTAAAAATATTAATTGACTATTAAGTTACAAAATATATATTAAAATTTAAATAAACAAAGTAAAACTTACAATATTCAGTTGTGTTTATTTGTTAACTATGCTTCCATATTTTTTCTTTTGGCTCAAGAAAAAAAACTTTTTTCTTAAGGCACACATATTTTAATATTCAAAACCTTAATCAAAAATTACATTGAATGTAGGAAACCATAATTTAAACTAGGTTACTAAAAATTAACTTCATAACTAAAGTGAAATGTATATTAATTATAAACGAATCTTAAAAGAAAAAAAATATGGTAAATTAATTATAAATAAGTATAAATGAATGTGTAATTAATAGATATAACATATAAATAAGTTAATAGGTCATCATAGTAATCAATAATAATGTGGTTGTTTTATCTCTATAATTAATGATAATATGAACAGGTATTTCTATAACATAAAGGAATATGCATGAATGGGTTATCAACACTCTAATCATGAAAAAACGATTGCTTTTTTGTGATTTTTTTCTATTCTTTATATAAATTTAGTTTATTTTTATTTAGTTTAGTTTATTCTAGTATAGTTATTTTCTAATCATGTTTGGTCTGGACATATTCATTCATGTTTACTATGTTTTATTTAGTCCATTTTGATTCATTTCAATTCGGTTCTACTTAGTTTGGTTTAGTTTGGTTGTGGGTGTTTTAGGTCAGTTCAATTCATTATTGATCTATTTAAGTCTTTTTTTTAGTTTGACTTAGTTTATTTGAGATCTATTCCATTTGGTCTAATTTATTTTATTATATTTTAGTTTATTTGGTTTTAATCAATTAAATTTAGTTTTATTTAGGTTAATTCTATTTGGTTTAGTTAGATCCAGTTTCATTTCCATTGGATCAAGATGGTTCAAACCTATTAGCTTCGAATAAATTTACTTAAGTATAGAACAAGTTGGGTTAATTTATGTTGGTCTAATGCAATGTGGTTTTCTTATTATTATTTTACTTTATTTTTGTGAAATTTATTTTAATTTAATATTGTTCAATTTGGTTCGGATATAGTTGAGTATATTTAGGCCAAGTTAGTTTGATTTGGTTCAATTAAATTCAACTTTATTTGCTTAGAGTTTATCTATTTCAATTTTATTCTATACAATCCAATTTTTTTATTTATTTTTGTATAGTTTAATTCAATTCTATAAAATTTGGTTCAATGTGGTTTGTTTTGATAATATTTGGTTCTATTGAGTTTAGTTTGGTTTTAGTATTTTTAATAAAAATATATTCCTTTATATTCAATTTCATTTTTTTACTTATAATTGAATTGGTGTGGACATTTTTATGGTTCACTTATGTTTATGTTTTCTTGGGCTAGTTTAGTTTAGTTCAATGCTATTTTATTCAGTTTGATTCAATAATATATTATTCAGGTTAGTTTATTTGGTTTTATTCTTTTAGGTACCATTCATTTGTATTTATGTTAAGTAATCTCAAATAAATTTGGTTCAAATCTATTTGATTTATTTAGTTTTAATGTGATCCTTTTTAGTTCAGTTTAATTCAGTTTAGTGTGTTTTGGTTTGATTTAGGTGACTTTAGGTTAGTGAAATTTTATTTTTTTAGTGTTTTATATGGATAAATTCTATTCAGTTCTCATTGGTTTAATTTAGTTTGATTCAATTTGATTTAGTTTAGATAAATTTGTTTTTATGTGATTGATTACATTTCTATAATTTCTTTTAATTTTTCATTGTTCAACATGAAAAAAGTGGAGATAGTTTAGTTTAGTTTGAATTAGTTCATTTTAGTTTAGTTTTAGTATGTTTGGTGTAGATAAAGTATTTTTAGTAGTATTTGATTTTGGTTAGGTTGGCTTGGTTTTATTTAGGTCAAGTAATACCAAGTCATTTTTCTTCTGTTAATTTTTATTTATTTCATTTAATTTTATTTGAATTCCATTCAGTTTGGGTCAAGTTGAGTTGATTTTTTTTGACATGGTTTAGTAAGGGTTAGTTTGGTTTAGGTTATTTCCATTTTATTCCATTTGGTTTGGCTTTTTTCAGGTCATCCTTAATTCTATCTTTATTATACTTTATATTATATTCATTTTTAGGGAATTAAAACTTGAGGGAATAACTCCCTAAGGACTAGGGAAAAAATAAACTATAAAATATGAGTTATAAAAATTATATCCCTATCATGAAGGGATAAAACCTAAAATTTATGAGTCAATTATCTAAGCAGGACCAAATAACTTACTTTAACTATTTTTTTCAAGGGAATTTGTAAGATGATTGACCCACATATTTGTATGAGATATAAAAAATTAATTACATCTAATTAAATGAGTGTTGTACCTAATTCCTCTCATGGTAAAAAATCATAGTCTACCCCAAATTGTGAAGGTATGACATAGAATCCTTGTTTTTTTATTTATTCTTGATGATTACTAAAATATATCAATAATACACAAGTAATTATTAATGAAAATCATGGTAATTTTCATTTAAAACCCTCAAATTTTATTAATAACTTGAACTCGGTACTCATCGAATGGGTAATAATTTCCCAAAAATATTCAACCAAAAAATCATCCATGATTGGTGGGGGCTCTAAATTCATGCCAACTCTATCACACCAACTATTATACAACACTTTCTTATAGCCTCTCTAGAGATTACCTAATTCTATAAGATGTGCAAGATTCACATCCTCACCATCGAGAAAATTAAAACAAATATGGAAATGAAAAAATTAATTCATATAAAAAAATAATTATATAACATTAAATCCATAAAAAATTACCCATATTTTGTGCCCAAGCATTATCCTTTACTTTATTTGGCAGTTGTCACCAGGAGAGTGGACGGATGGGAATTATGTTGAAGTATTTGGAAAGCATCACCAGAAAACTCCAATATTCTCATCCTATTTTTTCAATTATTTGTTTGTTTTCATTGTACTCTACCATCAGCTGCATGTGGCAGTTCCACACCACACACATGTGTGTATTCCCACACTGTTTATTAGAAGATCCGGCTGTTAAAAAAGAGAAATAATATTATATCAATACATCATATAGTAAAAATAAATTATGGTATAAAATTACTAGGGTTATATAAATATACATGAGTTAGTCTGATCAATTAGCATCGATGGATCCCCATGCACTGAAGGAACATCAACCTATACTGATGGATTGGGTCTCAGTGTATGATTTTTATGCTCAGAATGTGTCAGAGCATGAGTCGAAGAAGTAGAAATATAGCAAACTGGGCAGAAGGAAGTAGAAGTAAAATTTTATGGAATAAATTCTTGTGAAAATTCATAATAAGGATGAGGATTAGGAATCATCATAAGATATGGGAAAGAGAGTTGAGGAGGCTCAGATGAAAATGGAGGTGAAAAAATGGGTGGCCTAAATATTTTGAGTGTTTGTAAGGACACTGCGGGATCATAAGGTGTGGTAGATGGTACATCAATGAGAGGGACGGGGTGTGATCGGGTGTGCAGACTAGAGTGCCTACATATAGTAGCACCCCCCCCCCCATGAATCACCAGCCTGAGCACTAGAACCAATAGGTTGGTCGGTGAATAACTAGCACCTTGGTGGTCGATCCAGATTAAAATTTAAAAATAAAATTAATGGCATGAATTTATATGTTACTGGTATATATTTTTGAAATAAAATACTCACAATGATCACAATAAGATGAACTCCCATCTCACTTATTCGGTGATTTTTCCCTTTATTTTTTATTTGTATCTCCTTAATGTTTTTCATTTCCTCCATTTGAAAAAAAATATGTAATTAATTAGAAATCCATAGCTAATGTGTAACCAAAATAAGGAAGAAGATGCGGCATGTATTAATTAAGGAATACCACTTGTTAAACCAAATACATGATATATATGGATATAACAAAAACATTTTATATCTAGTGAGAAGAATATCGAAACATAAGACATGTCATAGAAAAAAATACATTCAAATTAGCATGTTTATCATGGGTATGATGTAGTTTTCTTCTATTTTTAATTTGATCCAATTCAATTTTGGTTAGGTCATTTGGTTCAATTAAGTCAATTTATTAGGTCATTTTTCCATTTTTATTTTTTATTAGGTCATTTGGTTCTTTTTTGTCAATTTATTAGGTCATTTCTCTTTTTTTATTTGTCTTAGGTGAGTTGCTTCATATTTTGGGTTATGTATTTTTTCCATTTTTTTATGTCATTATTTTCATTGGTTTTGATCTTCATATCATTTTTTTAATATTTCCAATTCAATTCATCTTGTTTTTTGTTAAAATTTAATTATTTCATTTTTCTAGTTTCTTAGGTTTTAATATAGTTCAATTTAATATTAGAAAATTTATCTCAAAGAAAACTACAACCCATAAATATTGAAAATTTGCATAAAGATCTAGTTAGAGGTAAAATATTTTAAATTAATAGTAAATCAATTTGTATATAACCAACCCCCAACAACCCAGGTTGAGTTAAACCAAAATAACTGAGAACAAAAATCGATGATTCTATTTATTTCCCACCATAACATCAGGTCCACAATCAACTCTGAAAATTTAATTATTTGAGTCATCATGAGTAATAAATTGATTAGGGCCAATGGGAGCAAGTATAGTGTTAATTCCATTATCAACATCATCAAAAATATGTCTTTAGATTACTTTAATAATGACACTAAATTCAGGTCGAATATGATGTTTGACATAAAAACATTTTCACCATTAATTCCAATACATATTGTTTATCAGTATCAAGAGTGTGATACATGTCAATAACTCAAAATCAAAAATCATAAATAAATGTGTCATGCCTCATCATCAAATCAAACCATTGGTATTTCATCATAGTGACTCAACCACGATAGTAATAATCCAATATTTGTATTTTCTTAATGACTCTATAATAATATATATATTCAAAATCAAGGTCTACTATCTAATGCACTGGGACAACAGTATATTGTGGAAGTTACCAAAACACCATCATGTTGTGTTCTCATATTATTTTCTCATTCAGTTATAATAAATTTGTACCCATTGATCACAATTGGTTTGCATTCACAAATCATGGAATTATGACCAAAACCCAAAGATATCATTTCCTTATAGACAGATCCAATAGAAAAACTCAATACCTGAAATATAAATGAATATTAAACTTAATTAAATATTTATTTTATTAATTAATTATATCAATATTTCTACCTTCAATTTCAACCTAACAGAAAACTTTTTCCTATGGAAAGTCTGTCTTCTTCATAATGATAGATAATCATGCTTTCTATTTATCATTTTTTATATTCCCTATTTAAAAAATAGAAATAGTTTAACATATATGTAAAATTAAATGGGATTAAATAGGATATAAATTTTCAATTTACTTACATGAAGTAGTCATTGAAAAAATCATTTTTAAACAAAACTATGAGATGTTCCATCTCCCTCTCTTCAAGGATTAATATCATCAATGTATATTATATAAAAATACCCCCTATTTGGAGAAGTGATGGAAAACGGGGTTCAATTTTATCATAATGTTATTTTTCATTTATCATTGGTATGTTCTGTCTTGTAGTCAGATCAGATAAATACATTGAACAGAAATATATATATTCTTGAGCCAAGTGACCTTTGATAATATAATATTCATAATGATTTCTATTTTTGACATAATACTTTAATGGGAACATGTTTCTTTCATTTGGATACATAAAAATAAAATCAAAGGGTCCTCTGAGAAGTATTTTAGTTGGAATATGGATAGTTAGATGAAAAATTCATATAACGAATTATGGAGGAAATATTTTCTCTAACTTGCACAAAATTAATGGTGACTCTACAAACATATTTTGTAGGAAATAATTCAACAAATTTGTAGCACAAAGATCTCTCAATAAATGGAAAAACCATATAACTTACACCCTTACATTATTGGATAAAATATGATGGATTTCTATTGGAATCAACTCATAAAAAAGATGTGATAATCACGAGTCTTTAAAGATTTTATCTTCAAATCTCTTATGTTGACCAATTCTGATATGTTGAATGAATATACACCATAAACATTAATACTCTCTAGTACTTCTATAAATTTATTCTTTCTTTAGGTGTCATCACATAAGAAGCACACAGAACATTCCATTATTTTCTATGATATGCACAGGATGAAATTTTGGTCTGATCCCCCAATCCACTAAGTCACACCAATATCATAAATCATATTTAGTATTTACCTTTACATTTAGCAGAATTGAAAGAAATATTTCACATATATTGTTTTTAATGTGCATTATGTCTAAGAAATAACATAAAAAAATTGGTTGACTACTAAGGCAACTCATAGAAGATACTCCTCTTCTTCCAATTGTAATAGGTTTTAGTGTAAAAATTATTTCTATTTCTATATTTCATCTAGCCCTTCCTAAAGGAAAAATTAAAATATTGTAATTCATTAAGCACATCAGTTCTATACATATACTGAGGTAGATTTTTAGTCTCCATGGTACTGTCAAATCTTCAATGATTATTCCTATATGGATGGTCCATTGGAAAGAATCATTGATGTCCAAAAAAAATATAACTACATATATATATTTCACTATTTTGGATCATGTGTTATTCATAAAAATAGGACATGATAGTTTTCCCTTTGTTCTCCATCTAGACATCACTACATAAGCAGGAAAATCATTGATCACCCACATAAGTGTAGTATGAATATGAAATATGTCTTTTAAACATTAATCATATGAGTGCACAGCCACATTCCAAAGATGTTTCAAATCATGTATTAAATGTTTCATGTATACATCTATTTCATTACTAAGATCAAAATTTCCAAATATGATTACACTCACGAAATTGAAAAGGTTTTTCATACACATCTATAGAGGAAGGTTATAAATTTGTATGAAAACTATCCATGTGTTTTTTAGGAATTAAGAATCTTACCAAATGAATAAAAACCATCACATGACATACCCAACCTCATATTAGGCATGTCAACTGTGAAATATGGATATTGAGAATCAAATCTTAGTAATGAAAATCCATATTTATGGTGAACTAACTCATCATTATTCTTCTTTCTTTCAGTATCATGCTATCATATTTTTATTGATATTTCATCAAACATGAAAATATTTTGGCTTCAATCATTATGTCCAACATTTTATAAAATCATTCTATTTAGTAGTTTCCTCCCAGAATAAGCTGCAATATTTTGGGAAAGAATGAATTTTGTTTTTTTTGAACATCCAAGTTCCTCAACTAACATCAATTTCATATAGTGTTTTTAGGAAATTTCTACATCATCTAGAAGAAATTACTTTAAAAAGGTAAGTATGTAATCGATGGTAGTATTAGAAATACCATACATTGTTTTCCCATAAAAAAATAGTTTAAAAATTCCACCTTCTTCATTTTACCACATTGCTAATATACTGGATTCATGATAGGATCATTCAATTTTTTAATCATGACAACATCACAATTTTAATTTTTTTTTCAAAAGGATGGGGACGAAGCCTCAATTTATTATTTAAAGAAAATACCTCTTTAGACTGGGTAGATGGTGACCCATTACATAGCCTAAAGGTCCAAGGCCAAGTGGCCTGAAAATAAGGCTTGAAAGCCCATTTTTTCCCAAAGGACCCCTTGGTGAATAGTACTAATATAGTACCCACACTGCTATAGTACCTGCTATAGAAATCAATTATCTAACAAATTCTCCAATACAATCTTCTCATTTAGATAATGAGTATTTTGAGATTTTATTTTCTCCCCATTATGATACGACACATAGTAGTTTTTTTGAAAACAATATTTTTTTATATGGTAGCTAACTTCTTCATGGCTCAACCAAGGTCTTACAACATAATTATAACATAGAAAATGTATTTGACCACTATCTGAAGCATTATCAAATGAAAAATCTAAAAAATAATGCAACTTGTTTTGAAAATTACTTGAGATGTGATCAGTTTCATGCATCCAATTTCTATCCATTCTGTAAAAAAATTATTATATGTCATTTTTTAAAATAAATTAAATTAGATTGAAGTTTAATCAGAAATATATTTAAGGAAATGATAATTTTTCAATTTATATGAAACCATAACTAACACACTAGTCTATATGAGAATAAAAATATAAAATACAAAAAAAATACTATATATATAAGAAAATAATTTAAATATAAAACCATGATATTGATTTCAATTATATCAATGAGTAATAATATGCCAAATCCATCAATAGTTAATGATTTAATTAGGAAAATGTTTATTATGGAATATAAAAACCTAGGGTGTTATTGAAATGAGATGTAATGGATTGGATAAATTGATAATGCATAAAGGACCTTCAGATAGGTGACTTAGTGACTCTCCCCTAAGTGGTGGAATTATATTATGAATTCTAAGTTCATGTATTTAATGTAGATATTTCTATGAATATAACTTTAAACTTAAATCCATGAATGATTAGTTTTTTTCATCCCATTATTTATATGATTTTGATGTTGTATTATGTGTATATATTGATTCTCTGTCAAAGGAATATTATTTTCTCAAAAATATCACTTGGCTTAAATGGGTATTTCATTATTTCCTAGTTCATTAATTATAATCTATTTTATTATGCAATCCAAGTATGTATAAAAATTCCTAAGAGTCTCTTTAAAATAAATTTTAGAATCATATGGTTTGAATTGATTCTAAAACTATATAAAATTAGTAAATAATTTTTTTATGGAATTATTTAAATACTATGGGTGAGTTTAGATTTTCCAAAAAATTATTGGGAATGATTGATTATTTTATATTCATTCATGTTATATGTAATTTTAATGAACTTGGTTGTGAATGAATAATTTTTCTATTGTTTGTTTTCAAAAGATAGTTTTATAACATGGTTTCTTTAAATATGTGTTAAAGTCCTGGTTAGAACTTGATAAAAAACATATTTCTTGATACAAGTACACCCATGAAGTAGGATCCTTCATGTTGTTGTATAAATGATAATGTGATATTGATATTATGTAAAGTTGGTGAAATATTCACTATTAGAGGACTTGATTATTATATTTCTATTCTTAGTGAAAATGGGTCACTTCTATAAATGGTGATCATAAGTGATGTGGGGTTATGATTTTTTCCACACATATATATATATATAATGATATGTTGATATATCACTTCTGTTTAGTGTCATGGGAAACCATGGGTATTGTGTTTAGAAATCTTGGTAAAATTATTTCACTGTTATGATGTCTCTATAAATAGTTTTCCCAAGTGAGGATCACACTATGCTTTTTAGATTTCACACCTTTTTCATGAAAGGTAGGCTAAAATAGAGTGTCTAGAAATTTTAATTGCATTATATGTTGATTACATGGATATCATATTTATACTTTCCAAGATTGTCTCTTTAAATCCTAGGTGTTCCCGTGATGATTGTGGTTGATTAACATGTGATTATTCCATGATGGTTGTGATTATATTATTTTTATGATAATTGATTTATGGTTTCTTCGTATTAATCACATCATTTTATAGTTTGACTATTATCTTAATGTTCTAAATTATTGGAAATTTCCTTCCAAAATTATATATTTATCCTTTTTATGTATTCTTTATTAACTAACATGTGCATGTTTCACTCTTTATTCAATTACTTATACTCCCATTATTAATTGATATGTATATGTTTCGTTATTTAATTTAAAAAATATGATTCTCTCTTTACATCAATTACTTGCATGTATATGGTGGAATATTAAGCAAAAACATTCTAGAAGTTGAACTCATTATTATATCTCCCTCAAATAGTACAACTATGTAAAATCGTCAACTATCTTCTTTGACTTTATATTATTCATTAACATTTCTAGTATGAAACATTAATGTTTTCACTGTAATATATTATATGATTATATCAAAGAGTTACTTTCATACTTAGACATCATATCGACTTATTACTCAATACATAATGATATGTAATGCTCCTTAATATTAAACTACAATATGAAGACACTAATATATACACTATATAATATTTATATAGTGAAAAATTAATATAGAACTTATAGACACTGGGAATATGTAAAGTAGATAGAAAAAAATCATATAATAAATACAATATGAGAACTTAAATTGTGGTGGTCTATTTTTTTTCAAAAAACAAAATCTATTTATATGATTTTACTCAATCACTTAAATATGATGATGCACATTTGGATAAATTTCCACCAGTAAAATCAATTAATCAATATGTTTCCAACATTATAAATGACTTTAGAAAATATAAACATAACATAAATGATTGTTTTGATCTCAATGAAGATTAACAATAATGAAAATATTGATAATAATATCAAAACGAAATATAGAGATTAGAGTAAACTAACTGCAACCAAAACGAAGTAGAAAATAAAATAATGAACCAATCCAAAATTTAATAGATTGAACCCAAACTAGTCCAAACTAAACCAAACACACATGAATATGATATAAGAAACCCTAAATCAAACCATAGTACCAAAATATATTAAATTCCCACAAAAAAAATAATTGTCATGTTGTTTGAGAACAAAAAAAATGGATTGTTCATAGAATACATCAATGATTTAGAACCCATTGATTTAATATTGATAAATATTTGAAGGAAAACAAGAAAATCATCACTTGGACGGTTATGAATACAGTCAAACGTGGCTGTTTTAGGGGCGATGGATTAGATCTGGATGGGATGAGGGTAGTAGCACACACTGATGCGGGATCAAGATTAGATCTTGAGGGGAGTTCTGGAAGCTAGGTCTTAGGACAGGAGGAAGGGATTGGAACTACTATGACTCATGATGGGAGGACGGTAGTGGAACTATAGGACTTGGGATGGAAGAAGGGGAGCTCAAGGGGGAATGCTCTGTTTATGAAATTTAAGGATAGTCTATGCCAACGATTTTAAAAAACCATTTTCATAGGCATGGATATCCCAATTGTTTTTAAAAAACAATTGATATATCATTTTCTATAATTTGGTATCCAAATAGTTATAACAAACTATTGGGATAAGGGTGTGGGCATAGCCCTTATTTCTAGTAGTGTTTTTTAGTTAAATATTCCCTTACCTTGAGTCCAACTCATCACATACATTATTTTTATTGGTAAATAATAAATTTAGGTTAATTATTAACTTACTTTATAACATTTTTAAATTTTATTATTCCTTTTATTTAACATAATACTATGTTATAAAAATTACTTAATTATTTAAGTTCACGTTGAACGCTTTCATTAAAATTCGGTACATGAGTCCAAAATAAATTTGTTATGATGAATTTATTAAAAGTGGTCATTATTAAATCATATCTATAATAATTTTCCTGAAATGATAATAATTATTGTACATCACTTATACTTTTAAATCCATCCGTTAAAATTGGTTATAAAAAATTAATTGTGTTATAATCTTGGAGATGTTAGGTTGTACGTACACATGAGTAACGTTTTCATATTTTAATGATCATTATGGAAAGAAGGTAAGTATAATTTTATCTTTCTAGAATTATAATAATATCATAGATTTCATATTAATAATTTGAAAATACTTATATATATCATCCATGTGATTTAGGGATGAAAAATTAATCACATCACTTCATGGAGGTGATAATTCACACGCACGCACGAACAACGTTATCATTTTTATATGATTGGTAAGATAAGAATATAAATGATATATTATATTTCCAAAATAATAAATATGTCATTAATATCATATATAAAAACTAATTACATCATTATAACCAGTCTAGATAGATGGTGATGGGAAATGAATTATATTGATTTGTGAGGTGGTAGTCCTCCATACACACGAACAATTAATTCTTTTCCCATTTGATGGAATTGGAGATTTAAATAGGTCATTATACTAGAATAATAAAATATAAGTATATATAGGATACTTTATTTATTATTTTATCATGGTGTAGTAATTTTTTAGGTATTTTTACGAATAAACAAAATAGAAAATCTTGATAAAACATGATACCTCTTTTTTAGACAAACTCCTTTTTCTTAACAACTTACTAGAAATGTGGTTGGTGTTCTTACATAACTAATGCCTCTATAATGAGTGAATCGATTCTTGGAAGTCAATTTAGAATATATTTTCTAATCCAAAATGGGTTTGAAGTGTGACAGATTAAGAAGAAGAGGTGCCCTTTTATAAGAGAGGGGGGGAGCTCTATTGGAATTTCTGAAAAGATTAAAATATATTTTCACCATTATAGAGACAAAGACTTAAAAATGGACTATAAATTCATAGAGATAAAGTTTTATACCATATATTATCCCATTTTTATTATTTAATATTTTTATTATTGTTAAATAATTTAATAAATTATTAATTCAATAAAATATCATTTTTTTCAAATTTGATAATATTCACACTTTGACATTAAAAACATCAAGATGATAAGTATAATTTGAAAAAAACTATTTTATTATATCAAAAAAAATTAATTTTAGTCTATAAATTTCATTAATTAAATTAATTATGTCAAATCATATATATTTTTATATTTTTATATCATTTATTTGATTTTTCTATTAATTAAAAAATTATTGCATCATTGTTGTGTAATCTTTTATGGTAATTATTTATTACTTAAAATTTAAAAATAAATTACCATGATGAATATAAATATTTTATATTTAAAAATAATATTTATGGTTGAACATATATTTTGGATGACCACATATTAAAAAAGTTATACTTATTAAAAATTGTAGTGTGACATGGTTGAATTTTCTTAAAATAAAATACTATATGGTACTTAGTGTTAGAAAAGTGGATCCAAAAGGTCATAAATTGGAACCATGTATGATTTTGTTCAGAAATTACTCATCCAATAAAATTTTTACAAGTTTTATTATTAATTTAGTAATCCATATCACATTATTTTTAGACTTAATTAACTGATTTACACTTAACCATGGTAATAAAAATTACTATGTTTACAATTCATGTTTTTGAAAAATAAAAGGGTTCTCTTTAATAAATTTTAACCTTATGATTCCAAATGTGTAATAAATTTTTCAAAATTAATAACATATAATTGGATGAATTTAATTTCAAATTAAACCAAATAATGCAACCAAAACTAGTTTTTCGTAAAAACACCATTTTTAAATATAAAATATTTTTATACTAAATTTAATTATAAATTCCTTCTAAAAAGGATAATTAGATTGTTTTAAGTTAGAAAAACTAATTACATTTTAAAACTAATACAAAACATAATTTTATTATTTAAACAAAATGTAGTTTTAAAAATAAAACCAGTATTTTTCATTATTCATTGAAAAATTAATATTTTTAGAAAAGTATCAAAAATTAATCCTAAGATAATTATTAGATGATAAAATCAAAAATTAAATTAATTTTTTAAAATAAATTTTCTAAAACATCCAAAAACAATTATTATAATATTCATTCATGAAAAGAAAAAACCCTATTTTTGAAGAAAATGTATTTCTATAGATTAAAATTACTTTATTATATTATTATTTTATAATCATTTATGAGTACATTAATATTGAGGTGGAACATTATATTTATTTCATAAATCATTTATTCTTATCCATACCCTCCAATTTAATATCTAGGTTATAACAATCACTTTTAAATAATAATATTTAGTTTTCCATTTAAGCTCGATGTGTCGTATCTTGTATGTTATCGAACATATTGTTTTCTTTTAAAAATAGAGGATGTTATATTCTTCCCACATTTAATAAATTTATCCCTCTCGAATTATACTTAGGAATGAAAACTAAGGGTTTTAATTTTTAAAATTTATTTTTATTTAAATCCCACATCATAAAAAGGATTAATAAATCCTATTCTTGAAAAGAGATTAAAGTAAGTATGAAGGTAACCTGAGATAACATATACTAGACATTTGTGTAGGAAACTATAGACATATAAGAGAAATATAACTCAAAATAAATGATATAGAGTGATAGAGAACATGATCATGATAAATTTAACCATCATAAAAACATAAATTTTTGATAGGTTAAAAGGCCATTGATTTATAAGAAAACAAAAGTAGACAGATAATGTTTTTTATTTCAATACTACTTTATTGTCTAGTCTAATATCATGAGTAAATACACTAACATGACAATAATAAATTCATCCATTAATAAATTTTTACCATAAACTCTAGTTTTTCCCCAAATGATGAGTATGAATTGATTCCATGCTTAAAGAACTAAAATCAAATTATATAGATCACAAAATCTACTAAAAAACAATATATTCCTCCTGACATTAGAAATTAACCCAAAAATGGCTAGTAAAATATAAGATAATTTCAAAAAAGAATTAATCTATAAAACTAAATAGTAATATCCAAAATTCCATAAATAATTATCCTTAAAATTCCTCAAAAAAATTATAGACTATTATTAAAACCCAAAAAAAATAGAAAACTTTTATCACATAATCTTCCAAAATAAATTTAACATTTATCTCCAAATCACATCTATCAATCTTGATGTCTCATAAAAAATATTAATTACCTAAATAATATAATATACAAGATATTATAATCATTTCTAAAAATAGCATGAATCACAATAAATCCACAATAAAATCATATAAGCATCCAAAATATAATTCAACCATTATTCCTCAAATAAAATCCCATTTTATTATGTTTACCTTAATCATATAGGGTTCCCAAAAAAGGGAACATCTTCCGAAATAACATTAATCACTTAATTGAAAAATCGTTTTTCCATCTCATGGTTATCTCTATGATAAAACATAAGTACCAAAAACTAACTCATTCTTTATATATCTAATTTTTTATCTAAAATTAAAAAATTCATACAAACTAGGAAATCATATAGGCTAGTGGTAGGTGATGCACCCTTATCGCCCTTCAGTTGTGCATTTAAAAATTATTGCCTTGTTGGATGTGATGGGTTTTCACCCATACTTTAGGTTTTCCATTTTCTAAAACTATATTATTATAATCCTTATAAAATTCCAGAAACATCTTCAAAACTAAATATCTCCAAAATTATTATTAGGGTCCTTAAAATCTCAAAAATTAAAGCCTAAAATGGGTTCCTAATAACTTGGTCTTATGATCAAACATAAAATTATAAACTCATGATGTTATCCCTAAATATTAATATAACCTCACAAGAAACCCTCTAAATCTCCAAAGTTGTCTAAATCATTCTCAAATACCAACTAAAAGGACTCAGCCTCAATCAATGCATATTCTAGTTATTTTAAAATTAGAAATAAATTTATTTTCCCATAGATATTTTAAGTTTATATTTTCATATTATTAATAAAAACACTTACATAGTAAAAACATACATTAAAAGTGTACACTTATAATTATTATCCATTTTTTTCATAAAACAAAAGTTATTAAAATAAAATATGGTTTCTCTTTATGAAAAATATTCACAGTTTTCCCTTAATCTCATCCTTATCCCAAATCTTCCATAAGGCCTATGAAAAATACTTTAAAAGTGTTTATGATCACAAAACTCTCAGTAAGGGAAATAAAATAATGAAAACCATTAGTATAATGAAAACCTATAAAAAAATTTAGAAAACATACCATTTTCCAAAAAATGGATCATATTCTCAAAAACATCGTTTTATTAACTTTTGGATATCAAATTATTTCCATGAAAACTAATTATAAATTCTATAAAAGTTTAGAAGGTATATTGGGGAATAATTTTTCCATATCAATCTTATAATTGGAGTATCCAATATCACCCACCTATAACTCTGGAGCACCCAATTCATTGGAGTTTATAATATAACCACCCGCCCTTAGTTTATCATGTAACCACCCATCATTAGTTAATAAAGTAACCACCCATACTTGGTTTATCATGGAACCACATGAAATTTTTTTATAATGAAACCACCCCTTATCATAAAAAATTCCAAATAACTATCACATAATCAAAAAATATGAATGCTTGCATCCTCAAAATATTCCTCAAGGAAAATCACTTATTTTAAAAGAATACTGCGAATATAAAAAGCAAAAAAATTAATTTGAAAACAACCATGTAATATTGTAATGTATTTTTAAAAAAGTTAAGGCATAGTGATGGAGGGAAAATATAATCATATTTTATAATTTAAAAAATCATTCATTTTTACTTTTGTAAAAAGAAACATTAAAAGAGGATTTTTAAAAGAAAAATCCTTGTAAATATCATATCATTGAAGTGAACATTAATTAAATGAATAGATTATGTGTTTCATATATAAAACTAGATAAAAAAGTTTAAATAAAATATAATATAATATAAAGTAATTTCACATATAATCATATCATGACATAATCAATGAAGTAGAAGTTTAACCCAAAGAATTGAAATTGGGTTAAGAATTCCCTTACATAAAACCTTAAAAAGACCCCTTTTTGAAAACATTTGAACGAAATTAAAAATTTAAATTTTTAAAAAATTTATTTAAATATAAATAAATTAATACCAATAATTTTAAAAAAAAAACATGTAAATGGAAGATAAATATTTAGAAAATAAATCTTTAAAACATTAAAAATGAGGTTTTTTTGTTAAACAGTCTCTTACCTTGAGTCTGACTCGTCATGTACATTCTTTGAAATCTTGAATAATAAAATAAGGTTAATTATTTACTTAATTTAGATAATTTTTAAATTATATTATCCTTTTTATTTCACTTATTACCATTTTATAAAAATTACTTAATTATTTAAGTTCACATCGGACGATTTGATGATATTTGGTACTTAAGTCCAAAATGACTTTTATATGATGCCTTTATTCAAAGTGGTCATTATTAAATCATCTATATAATAAAATTCATGAAATAATTATTATTATTATTATAAATCAATTATACTTTTAAATCTATTCATTAAATATGGTTATAATAAATGAACTATGTTACAATCATGGAGACGGTAGGTCATACAGACGCATGAGTAACATTTTCATTTTTCAATGATTATAATGGAAAGAAGGAAAGTATAATTTTATATTTATAGAATTATAATAATATCATAAATATAATATTTATAATTTAAAAATATTTATATATATCATCCATGTTATGTGGGGATGAAAAATGAATCCCATCGCTTCGTGGAGGTGATAATTCAAACGTACACAGGAATGACGTTATCATTTTTCTGTGCTCGAAAAGGTAAGAATTTAAATGATGTATTATATTTAAATAATTATAAATATTTCATTAATATCATATATAAATACTAATTACATCATTATAACTAGTATTGAGATATGGTTGTGGAATATGAGTTATATCGATTCGCGAGACGGTAGTCCGCCTTACACACGATCAATTAATTCTTTTCCAATTTTAGGGAGGTGTAGATTGATATAGGTAATTATAATTTCATAATAACATATCAATATATGAAGGATAATATATTTATTATTTTATTAAGGATGATTAAGGTTTTAGGGATGTGTAAGAACAAACAAAACAAAAAATCTTAATTAAAAACGATACCTCTTATTCGGACAAACTCCTTATATTAACAGCTTAACACCAATATGGTTGGTGTTATACATAAAATAAGGCCTATATAATTATGGGAGGTATTGTAGGAAGGTACTTGGGAATATATTTTCCAAACCAAGTTTTTAAAATTGCGATATTGAGAAGAGGTTCCCTTTTATAAGAGAGGGGAGGAGAACTCCTAGAATTTATCAAAAGATTAAAATATATTAAGACCATTTAGGAGAAAAATAATTAAAAATGGAATATAAATGAACATTTTATTTCATGTTTATTATGGAATATAAATTTCTAGGGGTGTTATTTAAATGACATGTAATGTATTGGATTAATTTATGAGTCATAAATGACCTTTAGATAGGTGAACTAGTGACTCTCCCCTAAGTGGTGGAATTATATTATGGATTCTGAGTTCATGAATTTAATTTAGGTATTTATATGAATATAACTTTAAACTTAAATCCAAGAATTATTATTTTTTTCATCCCATTATTTGTATAAAATCAAGGTTATATTATGTTTATATATTGATTCTCTATCAAAGGAATATAGTTTTCTCAAAAATATCACTTGGCTTAAATTGGTATTTCATGATTTTCTAATTAATTAATTATAATCTATTTTATTATGCAATCCAAGTGTGTATAGAAATTACTAAGAGTCTATTTAAGATAAATTTGAGAATAATATGGTATTAATTTATTCTAAAACTACTTCAAAGTAGTAACTAATATTTTTGTGTAATTATTTGAAGACTATGGGTGAGTTTAGATTTTCCAAAAAACAATATTGTGCATGATTGATTATTTTATATGCTTTGATGTTATTTGTATGTTTTATGAACTTGGTTTTGATTGAAAGATTCTTCTATTGTTTGGTTTTCAAAATATGGTTTTAGAAGATGGTTTCTTTAAAGATATTCTAAAGTCCTGGTTAGAACTTGATAAAAAGTTATTTATTGATACAAGTATGCCCATGAAGTTGTATCCTTCATGCTGTTGTATAAAGGATAATTTGATGTTGATATTGTGTACAGTGGATGAAATATTCACTGTTTGGGGGCTTGATTATTATATTTCTATTCTCATTGAAAAGGGGACACTTATATGAATGATGATCATAGGTGATGTGGGGTTATTATTGTGTCCATATATATATATACATACATACATATATATATAAGGATATGTTGATATATCACTTTTTTTAGTGTCATGGGAAACCATGGGTATCGAGTTTAGAAAGATCGGTAGAATTATTTAACTGGTATTATTCCACTATAAATAGTTTTCTCAAGTGAGGATCACACTATGCTTTATAGATTTCTCACCTTTTTTGGGAAAGGTAGGATAAAAAACAGTGTCTAGGAAGATTGATTTCATCACATACTAATTATATGGATATCATATTTATGCTTTCCAAGATTGTCTCTTTGAATCCTAGGTGTTCCCATGATGATTGTGGTTGATTATCTTGTGACAATTCCATGATAGTTGTGATTATACTATTTTGATTATAATTGACTTATTTTTTATTCATATTAATCATATCATTTTATATTTTGATTATTATCTTAATGTTCAACATTAATGTAAATTTCCTTCCCAAATTATATATTTATCCATTTTATGTATTCTATATTAACTATCATGTACATGTTTCACTCTTTAATTAATTAATTCTACTTCCATTATTAATTTATAGGTATATGTTTCATTATTTACTTGAAAAAATATTATTCTATCTTTACTTCAATTAATTTCATGTATAAGGTGGAACTTCAAGAAATAACACTCTAGAAGCTGAACTCATTATTATATCTCCCTCAAATAGTACAACTATGGGAAAATTTTCAACTATTTGATTCAATTTCAAATTTCAATTATTCATTAATATTTATAGTATGAAACATTAATATTTTCACTATAATATATTATATGATTATATCAAAGAGTTACTTGTATACTTACACATCATATCGACTTATTTCTCAATACATAATGATATGTAATGCTCGTCAATATTAAACTAAAATATGAAGACACTTTTATATACACTGTATAATATTTATATAGTGAAAATACTTATAAAACTTGTAGACACTAGAAATATGTAATGTAGATAGAAAAAATCATATAATAAATACTATCTGAGAAATTTAATTATCGTTGTCTTTATTTTTTTTCAAAAATAATAATCTATTTATATGATTTTCCTCAATCACTTAAATATGATGATTCACATTTGGATAAATTTTCACCAATAACATTAACTACTAAATATGATTCCAACATTATAAATAACTTTATCAAATATAAACATAACATAAATAATTTTTTTGATCTCAATAAAGATTAAAAATAATGAAAATATTGATAATGACATGAAAATGAAATATAGAGATTGGACTAAACTAACTAGAACCAAATTAAAGTAGAAAATACAATAATGAAATAATCCAAAATTTAACAGATAAAATCCAAACCAGTTTAAACTAACCCAAACACACATGAATCGGATATAAGAAACCCTAAATCCAACCATAGTACCAAAATAAATTAAATTCCCACAAAAAAAAGAAATTGCATGTTGTTTTATAACTAAAATAAAAATAAAATGGATTTTTTATAGAATAACTCAATGATTTAGAACCCAATAATTTAACATTGAATAATATTAGAATTAAATCAATAAAATCATTACTTTTCCAGTTGGGAATACAGTCAAATTTGGCTGCTATAAGGGCTAGGGATTAGATCTCGATGGGAGGAGGGGAGTGGAGCACCCAAATGCGGGCTCAGGATTAGATCTTGAGGGGAGTTCTGGAAGAAAGGGATTAGGATGGGAGGATGGAAGTGGCACTATTAGGACTTAGGATGGGAGGAGGGGAGTGGCACTGCAGGACTCGGGATGAGATAAGGGGAGCTCAAGGGGGGGTGCTCTGTTTATGCAATTTAATGATAGCCTATGCCAACGGTTTTAAAAAACCATTTTTATAGGAATGGATATCCCAATAGTTTTTAGATAGCCATTGGTATATCCATTAGTATAATTCGATATCCCAATAGCTATAACAAACTGTTGGGATAAGGGTGTGGGTATAACCCCTGTTTCATGTAGTGCTTTTAGTTAAAGAGTCTCTTACCTTGAGTCTAACTCATCACATACATTAATTAAATTACTAAATAATAAAGTTTGGTTAATTATTTACTAACTTGAGAAAATTTTTAAAGTTTATTATACGTTTTATTTAATATATAAATATGTTATAAAATAAATTAATTTTTTAAGTTCACGTTGAACGCTTTGATGATATTCGGTACTTGAGTCCAAAAAAAATTTCGTATGATGATTTTATTAAAAGTGGTAATTATTAAATCATCTCTAGAATAATATTAATGAAATTATAATAATTATTGTATATAACATATACTTTTAAATCCATCCATTAAAATTGGTTATAAAAAAATAACTATGTTACAATCATGGAGATGGTAGGTTGTACGTAATCATGAGTAATGTTTTCATCTTTCAATGATCATTATGGAAAGAAGTTAAGTATAATTTTATCTTTCCAGAATTATACTAATATCATATATTTCATATAACTAATTTAAAAATACATATATATACCATCTATGTGATTTGGGTATTAACAATGAATCACATCGCTTTGTGGGGGTGATAATTCACATGCACACACGAAAGATGTTATCATTTTTATATTCTTGGAATGATACAAATGTAAATAATATATTATATTTAAAAAATTATAAATATTTCATTAATATCATATATAAAAAATAATTCCATCATTATAACTATTCTTGATGGACGGTGATGGCAAATGAATTATATTGATTTGTGAGGTGGTAATCCTCTATACACACCAATGATTAATTTTTTTCCCATTTGATGGAATTTGAGATTGATATAGGAAATTATACTGGCATAATAAAATCGACGTATATATAGGATACTTTATTTATTATTTTATCATGGTTTATTAAGGTTTGAGGGATGTGTGAGAATAAACAAAATAGAAAAGCTTGATTAAAAACGATACTTCTTCTTCAGACAAACTCCTTTTCTTAACAACTTAATACCACTATGGTTAGTGTTCTTCCATAAATAATGCCTCTATAATTATGAGTTGGATTATTTTAAGGGACTTAGGAAGATATTTTCTAAACCAAAATGGGTTTGAAGTGTGACAGATTGAGAAGAAGAGGTGCCCTTTTATAATAGAGGGGAGAGGCACTATTGGAATTTCTCAAAAAATTAAAATATATTATCACCATTATAGAGACGAAGACTTAAAAATATACTATAAATACATAGTTATAACATTTAATACCATATATTATCCAATTTTTATTATTTAATATTTTTATTATTGTTAAATAATTTAATAAATTATTAATTATATAAAATATCATTTTTTTCAAATTTGATATTATTCAAACTTTGACATTAAAAACATCAAGATGATAATTATAATTTGAGAAAAAACTATTTTATTATATCATAAAATTGTAATTTTAGTCTATAAATTTCATTAATTAAATTAATTATGTCAAATTTTATTTATTTTAATATTTTTATATCATTTATTTGATTTTTCCTTTAATTAAATAATTACTGAATCATTGTTGTGTAATCCTTTAAGGTAATTATTTATTCCTTAAAATTAAAAATAAATTACAATGATAAAGATAAATATTTTATATTTAAAAATAATATTTATGATCGAACATATATTTCAGATGACCACATATTAAAAAAAGTTATACTTATTAAAAAAATAGTGTGACACGCTTGACTTTTCTTAAAATAAAATATTATATGGTACGTAATGTTATCCAAGTGGGTTAAAATGGTCATAAATTTTAAACCTATATGATTTTGGTCAGAAATCACTCATACAATAAAATTTTAATAAGTTTTAGGGTTAATTTAATAATCCTAGTCATATTATTTTTAGACTTAATTAACTGATTTACCCTTAACAATGGTAATAAAAATTACTAAGTTTACTATTCATATTGTCAAAAAATAAAAGGGTTATATTTAATAAGTTTTAACCTTATGATTCCAAATATGGAATAAATTTTTCAAAATTCATAACACAGAAGTTGAAGAATTTAATTTCAAATTAAATCAGAAAAATGCAATAAAAACTTGTTTTTCATAAAAATACCATTTTTAAATATAAACTATTTTTGTACTAAATTTATTTAAAAATTACATTTAAAAATTATAATTGGATTATTTTAAATTAAAAAACTAATTAAATTTTAAAACTAATGAAAAACATAATTTTACAATTTAAATAAAATATAGTTTTGAAAATAAAACTGGTATTTTTCATTATTCATTGCAAAATTAATATTTTTAGAAAATTCTATAGAATTAATCCTAAGATAATTATTACATGATGAAACCAAAAAATAAATTAATTTTGTGAAATAAATTTTCTAAAACATCGTAAAATTTATTATAATATTCATTCATGAAAAGAAATAAACTTATTTTTGAAGAAAATGTATTTTTGAAGATTAAAATTACTTTATTATATTATTATTTTATAATCATTTACTAATACATTAATATTGAGGTGGAACATTATATTTATTTAATAAATCATTTATTCATATCCATGCCCTCCAATTTAATAGCTAGGTTATAATAATCACATTTAAATAATAATATTTAGTTGCCTGTTTAAGATCGATGTGTCGTATCTTTTATGATATCGAACATAGTGTTTCCTTTTAGAAACTCATGATGTTATATTCTCCCCACATTTAATAAATTTTTCCCTCCTGATTTATACTTTTTAATGAAATATAAGGGTTTTACTTTTCAAAATGCATTTTTATTTAAATCCCACATCATAAAAAGGATTAATAAATATTCCTCTTGAAAAGAGAGTAAAGAAAGTATAAAGGTAACCTTAGATAACACATACTAGGTTCCCATGTAGGAAAATATGGATATAAAAGAGAAAACTAACTCCAAATAAATGATATAGAGTGATAGAGAATATGATCATGAGAAATTTATCCATCACAAAAACATAAAGTCTTTATAGGTTAAAATGCCATTTATTTCTCGGAAAGATAAGTAGATAGATAATGTTTTTTATTTCAATATTAATTTATTGTCTAGTATAATAGCATGAGTAAATATTATTACTTGACAATAATAAATTCATTCTTTAATAAATTTCCACCACAAACTCAACATTTTATTCAAATGATGTGTATGGATATTTTCCATGCTTGAAGCACTAAAATCAAATTATATGGATCACAAAATCTACTAAAAAACAATTTATTCTTCTTTTAATTAGAAATTAACCAAAATATGGCTATTACAAGATACTATAATTCCAAAAAAAATAATTAATCTCTAAAATTAAACAGTAATACCCAAAATTTAATAAATAACTAACCTTAAAATTCCTCAAAAATATTATAGACTATGATTGAAACAAAAAAATAGAAAAAATTTATCACATAATCTTCCAAAATAAATTTAACATTTCTCTCCAAATCACATCTATCAATATTGAAGTCTCATAAAAAATTTAATTTCCTAAATAACATAATATACAAGATATTCTAACCATTTCTAAAAATAACATTAATCACCATAAATCCACAATAAAATCATATATGATTCCAAAATATAATTCAACCATTATTCCTCAAATAAAATCCTATAGTATTATATTTACCTTAATCATATAGAGTTCCCAAAATATTGAACGTCTTCTGAAATAACATTAATCACTTAATCTCAAAATCATTTTTCCATCTATTGGTTATCTCTATGATAAAACATATATTTCAAAAATTAAATTATTATTCATATATCTAATTATTTATCTAAAAGTAAAAATTTATACAAACTAGGACATCGTGTATTCTAGTGTTAGGTGATCAACCCTTATCACCCTTCAGTTAAGGGTTAAAATTTTATGGCCTTGTTGGATGTGATGGTTTTTCACCCATACTTCAGGTGTCCTTTTTCTAAAACTTTATTATTATAATCCTTATAAAATTCCAGAAACTTCTTCAAAAGTAAATATCTCCAGTATCATTAGGCACCTTAAAATCTCATAAATTAATGCCTAAAAATGGGTTCCTAATACCTTTATCTTATGATCAACCATAAAATTATAAACTTGTGATTTTATCCGTAAATCTTAAAATAACCTCACAAGAAACCATCCTAATATCCAAAGTTTTCTAAATCATGCTCAAATACCAACTGAAAGTACTCATCATAAATCAATGCATATTCTAGTTATTTTAAAACTAGAAATAACTTTCTTCTCCCATAGATATTTTAGGTTTAGAGTTTTATATGATTAATAAAAACTCTTACATAGTAAACACATACATTATAAGTATACACTTATACTTATTATCCATTTTTTACATAAAAAAATTTATTAAATTAAAATATGGTTTCTCTTTATGAAAAATATTCACAGTTTTCCCTTGATCTTATCCTTATCCCAAATCTTCCATAAGAACTATGAAAAATAATTTAAAACTAGGTATGAGAAAAAAAGTCTCAGTTAGGGACATAAAATAATGAAAAACATTAGTCCAATTAAAATCTATAAAAACATTTTTTTTAACATACCATTTTACCCCGAAAAGGAATCATCTTTTCAAAAACATCATTATATTAACTTTTTGATATCAAATTATTTCCATGAAAACTAATTAAGAATCATATAAAAGTTAATTAGGTGTCTTGGGGAATCATTTTTTTATATCACTCTTACAAATGGAGTAGCCAATATCTCCCACCTCTAACTCTGGATTACCCAATGCATTGGAGGTTAGAACGTAACCACCCATCCTTAGTTTATCAGGGAACCACCCGTCATTGGTTAATAATGTAACCATCCATCCTTATTTTATCATGGATCTACCTAAAATTGTTTTATAATGGAACCACCCATTATCATAAAAAATTTCTAGTAACCACCACAAAATCATAAAATATGAATGCTTGCAACATAAAAACATTCCTTGAGGAAAGTTATTTATTTTAAAAGAATACTGCGAATATACAATGAAAAAATATTTATCTAAAAACAACCATGTAATATTGTAAAGGAAGCTTCAAAAATTTAAGGCATCATGACAGAGGGAAAATATCCACATGTTTTATAACTTAAAAAAATCATTCATTTTGACTTTTGTAAAAAGAAACATTAAAATGGGATTTTTAAAAGAAAAATCCTTAAAAATATAATATCATTAAAGTGAACATTAATCAAATTAATAGATTATGTGTTTCATCCATAAAACCACATAAAACAAGTGTAAATAAAATATAATATAATATAAAGTAATTTCACATATAATCATATCATGACATAATCAATGAAGTATAAGTTTAACCCAAAGAATTAAAATTGGGTTAAGAATTCCCTTACATAAAACCTTAAAAAGACCCCTTTTTTAAAACATTTGAAAGAAATTAAAATTTTTGAATTTTCTAAAACATTCATTTACATATAAATAAATTCATAAAAATAATTTTCAAAAAATTAAATGAAATATAAATATTGAGAAAATAAATCTATAAAACATTAAAAATGAGGTTTTTTAGTTAAAGAGTCTCTTACCTTGAGTCTGACTCGTCATGTATGTTATTTGTCTTCCTGAATAATAAAATTAGGTTAATTATTTAATTTATTTAGATAATTTTTAATGTATATTATCGATTTTATTTCACTTATTACCATGTTATAAAAATTACTTAATTATTTAAGTTCACATAAGAAGATTTAATGATATTTGGTACTTTAGTCCAAAATGACTTTGATATGATACCTTTATTTAAAGTGTTTATTATTGAATAATCTCCATAATAATATTAATTAAATAATTATTATTATTATACATCAGTTATACTTTTAAATATATCAATTAAATACGGTTATAAAAAATGAACTTCATTACAATCATGGAGATGGTAGATCGTACGTACGCATAAGTAAAATTTTCATTTTTTAATGATCATTATGGAAATAAATAAAGTATAATTTTATATTTATATAATTATAATAATATAATAAATATAATATTAATAATTTAAAAATATTTATATATATCATCCATGTTATTTGGGGATGAAAAATTAATCACATCGCTTCGTGGAGGTGATAATTCACACATACACATGAATGATGTTATCATTTTTCTGTGATTGCAAAGGTAAAAATATAAATGACATGTTATTTTAAATAATGTTAAATATGTCATTAATATCATATATATGCATTAATTAATTCATTATAACTAGTATTTATAGATGCTTATAGAAAATGAGTTATATCGATTCGCGAGACTGTAATCCACCGTACACACGAACAATTAATTCTTTTTCAATTTTATGGAAGTGTAGATTGGTATATGTCATTATAATGACATAATAACATATAATTATATTGATTCTAATATATTTATTATTTTATCACAGTTTATTAATGTTTTATGGATGTGTAATAATAAACAAAACAAAAAAGCTTAATTAAAAACGATACCTCTTCTTCGGATAAACTCCTTTTCTTAACACCTTAACACCACTATGGTTGGTGTTATGAATAAAATATGTCCTCTAGAATGATGGGAGGGGATATTAGAAGGTACTTGGGAATATATTTTCAAAAACAAGATTTTAATTGTGCGATATTGAGAAGAATAGGTTCCCTTTTATAAGAGAGGGGAGGAGCACTCTTGGAATTTCTCAAAAGATTAAAATATATTAAGACCATTTTAGAGACAAATACATAAAAATGGAATATAAATTCACATTTAATGTCATTTTAGACCATATATTATTACATTATACTTATTTAATATTTTTTTATTTTTAAATAAATTAATAAATTATTAATTCTTTAAAATATAGTTTTTTTTCAAATTTGACACTATTCACTACTTTGACATTAAAAACATCAAGACAAAGTGTCTAATTTGAAAAAATATTTTATTATATCCTAAAAATGTTAATTTAATATATAAATTTATTTAATTGCATTAATTATCTCAAATTTTATTTAGTTTTATATTTTTAATATTATTTATTTTCTTTTTCCACTAATTAAAAAAATATTGCATCATCATTATGTAAGAATTTAAGGTAATTATTTATTACCTAATAATTAAAAATAAATTAACATGATGAAGATAAATATTTTAGATTTAAAATACTACTTATGGTCAAACATAGCTTCTTTATGACTATATATTAAAAAAGTTATTCCTATTAAAAACCATAGTGTGATAAGTTCGAATTTTCTTAAAATAAAATATTGTAAGGGACTTAATATCACCCAAGTTCCTTAAAAGGGTCATAAATTAGACCCATGGAATATCTTTTTCTAAAATTACTCATAAAATAAAATTTTGAAAAGTGTTAGTGTAATTTACTAATCCTTATCATATTATTTTTACCCTTAATTACCCAAATTACCCTTAATCGTGGTAATAAAAATTACTAAATTTAATATTCTTATTGTCCAAAAATAAAAATAAAAACTATTTAACAGATTTTTAAAATATTATTTCAAATTTTTAATCAATATTTCAAAATTCAAAACATATAAGTGGAAGAATTTAATTTAAAATTAAACTGAGAAAATTTAACGAAAACCAATTTTTCAGAAAAATGATATTTTTAAATATAAAATGTTTTTATACTAAATTTAATTATAAATCTCATTTAAAACCCCATAATTGGATTATTTTAAATTAAAGGTAACTAATTAAATTTTAAAAATAAAATTAATTTTTCAACTATTCTATTTTTATGTTTTTTAATGTAATAGGTTTTTTCTTTATTTTTTAAATTTATTTGAAAGAAGAATATTTTTTTTTAAAATTACCTTACCTTTTCCTTTTTTCTTTTTTTCTTTTTATTTTTTTAATCATTTTTTAAATTTTTATATTATCCTTTTTTCTATTTTTTTAATAAAAAAATTATATTTGATTTGTAATTTATTTGAATTTAATTTATGAATTTTCTTATTTTTTAATAGAAAAAAAAAATTATTTTTGTTTCTATATTTTTATTTTATTTTTTAACATATTTTTATCCTTTTTTCTTTTTAATATAAAAATATTTTTTTAAATATTTATTTAAAAGTGATTTTTTCTTTTATTTAATTTTTTTATTTTCTATTTCTAACAAAATAATATATGTAATGATTTATTAAATTTATTAAAAATTTAAATAAATTTCTTAGATTTATTTCATTTTTATTATTTTTTTAAACTAAACAATGTTCATCTCGATTTTTATAATTTATATAAAATAAAAATATTAATTTTATATTTTTTTATTTTTCTATTATCTTTTTTGATTTATTTTTCATTTTTAACTGAACACAGTTTTTTTTGAATTTTTTATTTTTTTTCAAAATTTAAATAATACTTTTGAATTTATATTTTTTTATTTTATTAATTTTATATATTTTTTTTGATTATTGGAATGATGTCATGGCTTGAGATCTCTCATTCGATGCAATCTTCATTTTTCAATGGTGATTTTTGATTTTCAATGGCATTTCTAAGGGATATTAGTAATGATCTTGAGCATTTACTTACAGTTTCAGGGCTGAAATCTCATAATTTATTTAATGTTTTGAATTCGATTTGTTTTTAGGAAAATAATGGAGATTCTATGAGTTTTCTCTAATTTTTGGGTTTATGGTAGGTTCCTTTGCCTCACTCAAGGATAGGTCTTCACAAAAGATTATCAGAAAGGGTAATATTTCTAATGTTTCAGCCTCTAATGGTTCCATATAGTGTGGCTTGGTCTTTAAAAAAATTTCTTTATATCTTGAATTTCTTTTTTAAAAGGTATGAAGCCTTGGAAGTTTACAGATTTAGTTAACTGATTATCTTCTAATTAGGGTTTCACTGATTTCAACTATGCCTCCCTTGGCTATGGGTTTTTTCAAATTTTATTCCCTTGTGTGGATTTGGATAGGGGCTTAGAGTTATGGTTCTATCAATCTAAATTTGAGCACTCTATGAATTTATGATTGTAACTTAAATTTCATTTTTAATGATTAAAAATAAACATGTGCACAAATCTGGGTCAAAATTAATGGTTTAAATTGGATTTTATGGAACCCTTTCCATATGACTGTTGGCACCCATAATCATGCATACTTCTCTTTGTCGTCGAAGATTCGATGAATGTGAAGACCATGCAAAACAACGGAGTAGTTTTCCTGGAGAATGTGGAAATGACATACATGAAGGCATGAGCTTTGGTTTAAGGGGATATAACTTGGTCCCTTGTTGCACTCATCTTATAATTTTATTCTAAGAGTTTCACACTTTCCTTTTCCAAAAAATATGGAAAGCACACTTACTAAGAAATCTAGGCTCAACCAAAGGCACATGTGGGGCCAAGGCTAGAAACGCCCATTGGGAGAATGCTTGGTCTGGCCAGCGGACCAATAGGGGGACTATAGCTCCCATAGGAAGTGAGTGGACTCATGTATATGGCCCATTGTTTGCAAGTCTAAATTCACACATAGCATTCAAGGCTGAAGCTGAGTGGAAGTGATGCATGTGGTATGGGTGTCGACCTTATTGACAGCTTGACCCAATAAAAATCATGGAATTCCTTATATACCTGAGGGAGGTACAAAAAATATTTCGATGTGGGGTGGAATTATTTCATGGTACTCAAATCTTGACCTTTCGAGCATCCTCCCAATGATCTGCACCATCCGATCACACCTTCTACTGATCTCAGTAACCCAATTCAATATCATGCATCATATGTTTAAAAAAAATCATCTCACGCCTCACAAATTCAAACTCAGCTGATCCATCGTAGCATGGTACCTCTATATTCAACCTCCTGCTTACCTACCGATCTCTGATGACCATTGGTTCACCATGGAAAGATGTGAACTGCATGATGGATTGATGATCACCATGGCCACCACCTCCAGTCCTTCACCAATATCTGAATAATTTAGAGGAAACCAACACAGGCTTCTATGAAACCCAATCATGAACACTGGTGGCCCACTGCATGATTTCCCATTAGTGCTCGAAGTTGTTTCATGATCATCCTTGGATCATGCGACTAAAGAGGAGACAGTCACTTGAGTTGTCACGAATAGTTTACGACCATGAGCCCTTCCACATATGGCATATTTTTTCATCTGAATTAAATCATATTTTTCAAATCACACAACGTCGAGGAAGGAAACCAAGAGAATGAGGATCATGTGAAGCCATATTGCGGTCACGTGATGTCGATCTGGAAAAGTCTCCACCACCTCACTGGTGCATATGACATCCTTACCATGAATAGAGGCATCAAACTTAGCCCCTCACAGCCTATAAAACCCCTACTCCCATTATTGGCGGACATCCATTTGCAGGACGGTGGTCGCCCCCCTCTTTTGTCAGAGGGGGGCTGGTGGTGGTAGATGGTGGGTGGCCAACCCCACCCAATCCACCAGAAAGAGAGGAGAAACAATCGTAAAGCTTTCCTATAAAAGGCAGTGGCTTCCCTAGCTTTAGCACTCAACAATCACCTTCAGCATCTCATTAGTATTTAACAATTCTCATTTGTGTGCGGTATTTGTGAGGCAGTTTTTCCCCACTTATTCAAGAGAGATTTTATGAGGGTTTTCTCCTTGTAATAGTGAGGGAGTGTATATCCACTTTTACCCCATAGTGATCCTTCTTTTTGCCCATGGTTTTCCCCCTTCCATTTGGGGGTTTTTTAGGTTACATATGGGGTCATTTATTTTTCCATATTTTTTACATTATTTTATCTCGTGATTATTGCTGTATCGGTGGTCCAATCATTTTTCTGTCCCAAAAAGTGGTATAAAAGGCAAGGTTCTGTCCCGGTGTTGTTCAAATTTTCAGGTATTAATAATTCTCTTAAATTTGAGTATGCTCTATGATTGAAACTTCGGTTCATATTTCACATCAGAAAAAAAATATTAATATTATTAAATACATCCTTGTGAAATGAAGGAGGTTCTGTACTAACAGCGTGTCCAGATGACTTGTGAAATTTGAGATCGAAAAATTCAACGAGAATAATTTTTTTTTTGTGGAAAATGAAGATGCGGGCAGTGTTGCAGAAGGATAATTGCCTACTGAAAATTGGTGAAAAGCCGATAGGTGTGATAGAGGAGAAATGGAATGACATGGATGGTAATGCTATTGTCAACATCCATTTGGATTTTTTGGATGAAGTCCTATCGAGAATTGTGGAGAAAAATATGTCAAAGTAAATATGGGATACTCTGATGAAGTTATACAAGATCAAGTCACTACACAATAAAATTTTCCTGAAGAGAAAATTGTACATTCTTCAGATGGTGAAGTCATCCTTAGTGACCAACCACATAAACAACCTCAATACCCTATTCACTCAGCTCACATCATTGGGATATAAAATTTTGGATACTGAACATGCAGGGATTCTACTCCAAAGTTTTCCAGATTTGTATGACCAAATCATTATCAACCTCACCAACAATATCCTGATAGATATGCTAGCCTTCAATGATGTTGCAGTCGTGGTTCTTGTAGAAGAAAGTCGGTGCAAGAACAAGGAGGACAGATAGACAACTTCGCACCAAGAAGATTCTATGAAAATAGAGAGAGGAAGGATAATGGATCGTGGTTCTAGTGGGGGACAAAAACATGGAAGGTCCAAATCAAGTAGTTAGAATAAGAATGTCACATGTTTCAATTGTGGCATGAAGGAGAACATCAAGAAGGATTGTTTGAATAAGAAGAGTGGTGAAAAGAACTCTCAGGGGAATGTGGTGAGTACTTCTGGAAAAGGAGATATACTAGTCAGTGAAGCATCAATGACTACTGGAAGCAGGAAGCATCTCGACGATGCATGGATTATCAACTCAGGAGAAACATGGAACATGAAGTCTCGATGGTAATGGTTTGACCAATATGAAGCCATCCTAGAAGGACTTGTGTACATGGGGAATGATCACACTCTGAATATTGTTGGAGCCGGTACCATCAAACTGAAGATGCGTGATGGAATAGTATGGACCATCCAAGGAGTACGTCATGTGAAGGGCCTGAAGAAGAACATATTTTCTTTGGGATAATTTGATGACATCAGATGAAAGACTCGCCCCGAGAATGTATTGATGAAAATCATGAAGGGTGCGCTTGTGGTAATGAAGGAGGAGGATATCTCAAAGAACATGTACATGCTTATGGATGAAACGTATATGGAGGCAGATACATTTGTTGCATTAACTACCTCAACAGAAGCATTAATTATGTTATGGAATCAGAAGCTTGTCCATATGTCAGAACGAGGCCTGAATATTATTATAGATCAGAAGTTGTTTCCTAGGATGAAAAATGTATCCTTACCATTTTTTAAACATTGTGTTTTGAGAAAGCAACGCGGTTTAAAGTTTGGGACTTCAACAGCGAGAAGAAAGGAAATCTTAGAGTTGATACATTCTGATGTTTATAAAGCACCAGTTATATCCCTGGGAGGAGCAAGGTACTTTGTATAATTCATTGATGATTATTCCAGGATATTTTCGGTATACCCAATCAAGAGGAAGGTGGATGTTTTTAAAGTCTTAAAAACATTCAAAGTATGAAAGGATCTTGACTCTGGAAAGAAGATAAAGTGTCTAAGGACTGACAATGGTGGAGAATATACAAGTGAGGAATTTGATACTTTTTTTAATAGGAAGGAATCAAGAGACAGTTCATGGTGGTGTACACTCCCCAGTAGAATGGAGTGGCAGAGCGGATGAACAGAACCCTATTGGATAGAATGAGGGAAATGTTGAAGATTGCAGGAATTGCCAAAAAAAATTGGGCAGAAGCAGTGAATACTACCTGTTATGTGATCAACTGATCTCTTTCAATGGTTATTGAGCTGAAGACACCGATGGAGATGTGGACTGGTAAACCCGCTGACTATTCTAGGTTACATACTTTTGGAAGTCCTATATATTAAATGTTTAATGACTAGGAAAGATCAAAGTTGGATTCGAGATCTAGGAAATGTATCTTATTGGGGTATACTGATGGTGTGAAGGGGTATCATTTGTGGGATCCCACTTCCCACAAATTTATCATCATTAGAGATGTCATTTTTAAAGAAGATAAGGTGCAGATGAAAATTAATCAAGACACGGAAAAAGAGAATATAGAAACTACAATAGTATAATTAGAGGAAAAAACCAAGGAAGAACTAGTTTCCTCTGATACATTACCAGATCATTATGATCAAGAACTGGTTGAGTGTGGACCACGACGTTCAACTCAGGAGAAAAGAGCACCAGTATGGAACTCATACTATGTCCATTAGAGCAATATTGCATATTGCTTGTTGATAGAGGATAGAGATCCATCTTCATTTGTGGAGTAGACCCAGAGTCCAGATGTATCCTCATGGATGGTGGAAATGCAGGAGGAACTTAAAGCCCTGAACAAGAAAAAGACTTGGGATCTTGTTCCATTACCTTATGGAAGGAAGGCTATCGGAAACAAATAGTTCTTTAAGATCAATCGGTATGGAAAGGACCAAGTGGAAATATATCGTGCAAGATTGGTGGTCAAAGTATTTTCTTAGAAGGAAGGTATTGATTTCAATGAATATTTTCTCCTATTATTAGACTTACGACTGCTCGGTTAGTTCTGGTGATGTGTGCAACATACAGTTTACACCTAGAGCAGCTGGATGTGAGGACTTATATTCTCAATGGTGATCTTGATGAAGAGATCTATATGATCCTACCATAATGTTTTTTAGAATAAGGAAAATAGAATTTGGTTTCCATGTTCAACAAATCTATGTATGGTCTCAAATAGGCACTGAGGTGTTGGTACAAGAGATTTGATTCCTATATCATGAGCCTTGGATACGAAAGACTTCATTCAGATCCCTATGCATATTTCAAGGGTTTGGATGGTAATGATTTCATCATTATTTTTTTGTATGTGGATGACATGTTGGTTGCAGGCCCCAAAAATGATCAGATCTAGGAGACGAAGGCACAATTGGCTAGGGAGTTTTATATGAAGGACTTGGGACTAGAAAACAAGATTCTTGGGGTGCATATTTACCGAGATAGAAATAATGGGAAGATTTGGATATCACAGAAGAGTTACTTACAGGGAGTTTTGAAATGCTTCAACATGAATGATTGTAAGCCAATATCTACCCCTCTTCACTTTAATTTCAAGTTATCCTCTACAATGAGTCCTAGTAGTGAAGTAGAGAGGATGGAAATGTCTTGAGTACCATATGCATCAGCAGTGGGTAGTCCAATCTTCACTATGGTTTGTACTAGACCAAAAATTACACAAGCAGGGGGAGTATTTGGTCAGTACATGTTGAATCCAGGATAGGATCATTGGAGCGTGATGAAGAAGATCCTTAAATACATCAAGGATACCTAAAATGTTTCATTATGTTATAGATGATCATATTTTACTATCAGAGGCTATGTTGATTCAGATATTTTAAGTGCATCTGACTGGAGGAAATCCACTACTGGTTATGTGTTTACTCTTACAAGAGGATCTGTGAGCTTTATTTCGAAGTTACAATCAATTGTGGCTTTATCCATGATAGAGGCAGATCACATGGTAGCTACACATGCTTGCAAAGAGGTGATTTGGATGAGAAGGTTATTGGAGGATCATGGGAACAGATAGATACAGATTCCATTGGTTTGTGATAATAAAAGTGACTTTCACATTGCAAGTAATCTATCTTTTCATTCCAGGATGAATCACATTGGGTTACATTATCACTTTGTCTGAGATGTGGTGGAGGAAGAAAGTGTGGACATGCAGAAGATTCATATTAAAGAAAATCTGGCAGATTTCCTAACAAACGAAATTAACTTTGATAAGTTCAGATGGTGTAGATACCTGAGTGTCCTCATAGAGACTTGAGAATCATGTTTGGTAGATATAAAGGATTTGTCGATATGTGATTGGTTCTCAATCAAATCTCCAAGTGGGAGATGTGTTGGCAGACATCCATTTGCAGGATGATGGTCACCCCCCTCTTTTGTCAAAATGGGTTTGGTGGTGATAGATGGTGGGTGTCCAACCCCACCTAATCCACCAACGATAGAAGAGCAAGAAAGGTGAAGCTTTCCTATAAAAGGCAGTGGATTTCCTCGCTTTAGCAGTCAACAATCACCTTCAGCATCTCATCGGTATTTAACAGTTCTCATTTGTGTGTGGTATTTGTGAGTCAGTTTTTTCCCTGCTTATTCAAGAGAGATTTTATGAGGGTTTTATCCTTTTAATATTGATTAGTATGTATCCACTTTTACCCCATAGTGATCCTTCTTTTTCCCCGTGGTTGTTTTTCTTCCATTTGGGAATTTTTCCACGTTACATCTGGTGTCATTTATTCTTTCGTATTTTTCACTTTATTTTATCTCATGATTATCGTTGTACCAGTGGGACAATCATTTTTTGGTCCCAACACCCATCAATAAAAACATACAAGAAGATACAGGGGGAGAGAGATCTAAAAAGGAAGGAGGGTGGAGGAATATAATGCATTATAGATCATCCATGGAGAACTTCCCCAGGTGATCGTGAGATCCTACTGTATATCCTTTTGAAGGTTAGGTGATCTCATGATGAATTAAGCATCATGTAATGCCTAGTTTTCATGGGGTATTCATATTATCACATGATATCCCCAGTGTTTTTACAACCTCACCAAGTAGGGCCTTCTCTTTTCTCATTCTTATAACCCTATGAAGGACATTTCTTTTGATCATGTGATTGCATGAGTAATAGTATCTCACATGATGAAACATGCCACACTTCAAACTTGTGATTCCAAAATCCCATTTGCCTCACGATACTCACAAAAAACCCTAGACATGGTTGTCTTGGCCTGTGAACTCCCCCTATAGGTCCTTAGCATGATGGAAGAGACTATCATGAGACCCTTTGTTGAAGATATGTAAACCGCATGAACAAAGCAGCTACATGAGCCAAGCCACTCACTTGAACTTGTGATCATGTGGGATGCCAACCTTGGCCTTTGGAAATCAAGATAGATATCCCCCAACACAGTCTCTCCACACATTAAATGTATCCATGTATCCTTGAATAGGTGATCGTGCATACCCTATGTCTTACGGTTCCAATAGTGTTTATGATTCATGATGCCTGCATGCAGCCTTGGAAGTGGCTACCTCGAAACATAGTATCCCCACAGACACCCCTTCATACAAGGAATATAGAGAGGAGATTTGAACCATAGATCATGCACCCTCTTCATGCATTGTATTCCCTCTCCAGTATATATATCCTCAATAGAACATCCCACTTGTGGTCTAAGAATCCATTGAAAGCCTTATTCAAGTTCACTCGAGTCATGAGACCTTCATGGGGATCCATTATGTGAGACCCCTAGAAGTATATATTGGATTAAAACCTCAGCTGTGCATCCTTCTACCTGGGAAGAATGTTTCCCCTGCATCTTAAGGCACGATCCCTTTGGATGTGCACTTGTGGAATTTAAACAATAAAAGTTCCCAAAAACATACACGAGACCCTTCCATGTGAATAGTTTAAGGGCACACAATCTCAAGATTCCTCAAGGGAATCATGATTTCATTGGGTGGATTTGGATGTGTCACTTTAATTTTGATATAGGTCTTAGACAAATCAGATTGATTTCACAACATCCCATTGACATGATTTTGTTTTCATTCAATAAGATAAGGAAAAGTCATATCGATCATGTGAAACACCATGGTGTTTTATATCTTGATCATGAAAATATATCCAAGATAATGCACTTCGATTATGTGAGGGAGTTATTGATGTGTCAGTATTTTCATGGGATAATCCAGAGATGAGTCAAGTTGATCATGTGATAACACATATTCATGTCTACTTTGATCATGCGAAAGACCCCAAACATGTCCACTTTGATTATGTAAAGCACCTTGGTCATGTATTCTCACTCATTTAAAGGCATCCTAGACAATTCAGTCATCATTTGATAGATCCTAGATACGTCTTATTAGATCGTGTGAAAGATCTTAGACATGTCAATTTAGATCATATGAAACATCTTAGGAATGTGAGGAAGACACCATTAGATATTTCTGCCATGTTGGATTGATGCCCCAACATATCTGGTAGACAATCAAGGAATTTTCAATAAAAATCCAAGACATGTTAGGAAAATACCTTATGACATGGTCACTTTTTTCAGAAGACCCATTTGGACTCATTCCATGTGGACCCCGACCAAGAACCTTCAGTAACATACCCCTTTTATAAGGGAAGTGTCCTTGATGAGCTAAGATTGTCCACTCATGTGACCCTACCAATTTCATGCTCTCAGACAGACCATTAATTATTTCCACATCTCTTTAAGCCATCAGAAGATAAAGAATGAGTGTTTCATCAAGTAGCCTCATAGTGTAATCCCCAACTCATCGGGAAGCCTCAGAGTGTAAGCCTTGACTAATAGGGTAGCCTGATAGTGTAATCCATAACCAATCAGACATTCTTAGAGTGTAAGCCCCGACCAATTGGGTGGACTCATTGTGTCAGCCTTAATTATCAACATAATATAATATATCCCCAATAATATAACAGCCTTAGTGTGTAATCCCCAATCAAAAGGGTAGCCTCAGTGTGTAAGCCCCAACCAAAAGGGAAGACCAGTTTGTAATCCCTAACCTAAGGTCATCCACCCTTGTGTTATCCTCTAACATTATGAAATCTCAGGGATAGACATAATGTCTTTGATCCTGATCATCCACCTTAGTCCATCAATGGGTTAAAAAATAAGTGAACTATGAGAACTCTGATTCCCATCATAACTGGGATACATAGGACTCCTTCCTAAGGACCGATCTCTAACGACCATCTACTTTGGTGTAAGTACCTTCATGTCCTATGCATTCCAGATTTAGGGGACCAAATCCTCCCATTGGTCTAACATTCTTCCTCATCCATCAGAAGATGACAAGTGGGGTCATACATGGGCATCATTTTAAGTGTAAGCCTTGATCATGCCCTCAAGTGCCTCAAACCCATTAGCAAGCTTGGGATGAACTGAACTACGATAACTCTAATTCCTGTTAAAAAAAGGATATGTAGTACACCTAACTAAGGCCTGATCTCTATACCATCTTCTCCATGAGATGGGTAATCGTGCCTCTCAAAGGGAAACTTTAATGTGTAAGTCTCATACGGGTATGCTCTCATGAAATGTGTAAAATCTACCACAATCTCTTGTTTCTCGCATTGATCATGGATCACATGGGTTTAGTGACCATTAATGATTATAAGAAAATCATGTTCAGAATTCCCCTAGTGTGGGACCATCATTGGGATGTAAGTCTGATTATGTCTCATCTCCGCTCAAAGGGCCACATTCTTGAGGAAGCAATCCAGGGTAGTCTCATATGAATAATTCCCTCTTAGGGTCTCTATTATCACATCTATCATGGCACAGATTCCTTCCACAAGAACTACGCAGACTTTGATTCTTGTATTATAACTGGATGCATAGGATGCCTTATTAAGGCCTGAGCTTGATATTTACATCCTTACCATATAATGTTAAAATACACGAATGGGTCTAGTCACACAACCTTAAACTATGACAAACAAACTATGTGGGTTTTGATTCTTGTTTCATAAGATACATAGGAAACCTCAGAGAGGTTCAATCCTATATCCAAGACACCAAACACCTCTCTAGATGGAAATAAACTCTAGAGTTTTCAAACATGGCCATAAACCAAATCATTATAAATAAATAAGAGAGTGATATAGAACTCGTGATATGAACAAAATTGTTCTTATCGATATATGTTCATAATAAAGTCATTGGAACAAGGTTAACTAGTCCCGTATCAAGGTCTAGGAAGAATTTCATGAACATATATTAAATCTATAAGGGGGTCCCATAGTAGGAAACAATTCCTCCCAAAAGGTTGTGATGATCCCGAACTCCCATACTCTCGACCAATGCGTGTTCCTAAGCATCATTGGGAATGAAACCCCAAAGGACCATATGCCTTTGGAAATCAAGTCTATAACCCATTATAAATGTGGGAACCATTGGGATTTTCTAGGGAATACTAAACAAATGGAAAACCCATTCTGATTGATTGAGTGAGGCCTTAAACCCCCTACAGTCAAACCATCGGGTGAAACCCATTCCACATCTTGTTTCCCAATGAAACAAAATGGTGACCTGATGTGAAATGCTTTAATGGTTCCATCCCTTTCATAGGTAAAAAAGGATAGAAAACCCAGGTACCATCAAGCCTGATTATTTTGTGCTCAATAAACAACAAAATTATTAACCCAACATGTTTCTTTTAACTACACTGAACCTTGTTTAAAAAGAAGGTACTTCCTATTAATCCTTTAACTTTGAAATTTATTGATCGAATATGTACTCTTATATATGATTTTTTACTGATAAGGTTTCTTGTTTATTCTTTTAGACTTCCAAATTCCTTGTAATAGAAATTACATCATTGAATATGCCAATGAATTCTAAGATTGCTGGATAAGCTTCTTTGGCCTTAAGTCCTTGGTGTACGTTATCACCAGCACACCACTTCTAGTATCGATTGGTGAAAATATTGGGTTGGGAATACCAAATCAATATCTCCATTCCAAATCTAGAATAGACTCATGAAATATTTTAGAGGATGAGTTCCCACCATTCATATTTCCTACAATAAGACATGAGAGAGGAAGTGTCCCTTGTTGCCACTTTCAATCTCTTTGGGTGCCTATACCTAGATAAAAACAATGAACACCTTCCCTGACTCAAGGAGGTGAATGAGGATATTCAATGTGACAAATAAATTAATCAAGAGCTACATATGAGGGCTCCCATATGTTCTAGTCATCATCATAATCATGTGACCATGAATCCATGAGGAGATATAGAGAAGGTTGTGCCCAGACCAACTATCCAAGTTGGGGCACCTGACAAGAGATCCCACCAGGGGTATCCAAACAATGAAACTTTAAAGGATGCTTATATCCCTACTATCAAAACTCTAGCTATGATCCACCAGTGTATCCTAATTATGGCCCAGAATCAATCCTAGATCATCATTATCCAGGTGCCTTTGACTTCACCACAGCTAGTCTTGGTGACTAGAATACTAGAGAACACCCCATCTCATAGGGATGGTGGAATTTTTACTATATTTTACCATGGAATAATCTTCATCATGGGAACTGACCCCTGAAACTGTATACTTGGAACTGACCTGTCAAATGAGATAATTTGTCGATGAGGAGTATCATCCTTCTTATGTCTCAGTCAATATGATATAAATCAAATCAAAAGACTCTTCATCAGATCCAGATGAGAACACTTTTTAAGGGTACAATAATACCCTCCTAAATTCATCTGATTCATAGTGGTTTAGTACACCTTTTATTGTTGGCACAGGAAAAGAAAGTCTCAGCGGTATATCTCAGGCATCTGCATAAGGTTTTATTGACCGTGTTGGTATTTTAAAGGGTAATAACCATGGAGAATATGGATAGTGGCAGAAGTGGACTCAGTCTCTGGGTTCCAATTTGGAACTACCATCATCATCTACTTACCCTTTCACCTACATAGGAAAGTGTGTTTTCATGGATACTTTTAGCCATCCCCTTGAGGATGACAAGTCAATTTTATAGAAGAATAGATCACTCCACTCTAACAACAGAATAGAGATTTCTAGGAGATAATTGTGGAATGCTCCTGAGATATCTACCTTAGGATGATGTAGCCATGTCGAATTATGGAATCCCACCTTATAGCGAAGTACCCCAACCTACAGGGTTAGGGAAATTTTCATATTTTTCATCCCTTTATCGAGTAAAATCCAAACATTTTTCCACCTCACCCCATCCCATCGAGTTGTAGGAATTTATATATTTTCCACCTCCTCATCAGGGATATTTTGGAAACCATCTGACCTCAGGTGTTTCCACAAAAACCTTCATAAGATTAGGGATATTTTAATCAATGGGAAGTGTTTGCATCATCCAAGACCCCCAATGCTTCAACACCTACCCCCCGATAAATAATGGGAATATGTTCCCTAGACTTGAGACTCAACCATGCACCAAAACAAATGGAAACATAAGAAACATGCAAAAGAAGTACCATGCTTTCCCATATCTTGAAGATAGACAATGAAACGTATATTCCTTCCAATCCCAACATATTCATGGGTATTTCAACTATGCCATAGAGAATGGTTTGATAGAGCTCCTGATGAGGAGAAAGTTGAGTGAGGCAAGGATGGTTGTCCATGAAAATCATTTATCCTACCATAAACATCTCAAGAAAACAATAGAAGGTTTATTTTAATTTAAATATTGGCTTCAAATGATGATGGACATGGAGATATTGGAACCACCAACACCTGAATCCCCACTCCAATAATCTTATCACTCTAAACAAGGTGCACTGATTATGAAGCAGGGCATGAGCCACTTAACTTCTAGGGAGAATCAACCATATTTCAATACAATACTGAACAAAACCTATTCTTTCCCAACAAAGCAAGTCTATAGATAATTTGATTGTGCCATGGAAAATGGTTTGATGAAACTCCCAATAATAAGGAAGACGAATGAGGTAGGGTTGATAGACCATGAAAACCATTTCCCCTACCACTGATGTCTTGGGAACACAATCAAAAGATACTTTGTCTTCAAATATTGGATGGAGGAATAGGTATATGTAGGATTGATATATTTAAAATATCCCAAACCTAATGAAATATGAATAAGAGTTTTCCAAGATCCTTCTGAAGAGACACTCTCCTGATAGGTTATTCACCATTGTCCTTACCACAATTCATTAAACTGCATGGCTGATGTCCTTAACACAATACATTAAACTGCATGACCATTTTCCTTACTGCAAGACATTAAACTTCATGGATAATGTCCTCACTGAAATACATTAAACTTCATGGCCATAATCCTTACCAAAAGACATTAAACTGAGCAGCTGATGTTTATACCATAAGATATTAAAATTCATATCCATCATCCTTGTTGTAAGTCATTAAATTCCATGACTGATGTCCTTACCATAGGACGTTAAACTACATGGATCGAATCCTTACTAAAAGAAGTTAAACTACATGACTTGTGTCCTTTATTCATGACATTAAACTGCATGGGTTTTCTAGAACTATGTCTGGATTGATTCTCATGCTAATGATATGAGTAGGGACACCTAGATTCTATATCTTGGAATATCCACCAATATTCACATCCTTACCTCATGAAAACAAACTACATGGAACACATCCTGGTCATAGGATGATAAAATATGTGGCATATCAATATCTGGGAGGCATCATCAACATTGGATGGAAAAATCAGCATACTACTTGGTGACAACACCCCCTTCAATACTTGCATATCCATATGTGCTGAAGTAGGTTTTGAAAAGAAGTGAGGTAATTAACTAATAGTGGATGATGATATACATATTATAGCTCCCAATGGCTTAGGTAAACGCCCTTGTGAATCCCTATAGTATGATCAATATAAAATATGTGATCCCCATAAGTCTGGTCGAGATAGAAGATATAATCCTAAAGGTCTTACCCCCTCATGTCCTCAGTGATAATGTAAAATACAATAATATCTGATATCTCTCTATGGTTACTTAGATAGAAAGGGATGATGATGTCTCTTCTAATAGCCTCTCCCACCCGGATAGTGAAAGAGAATCCCCCATATTTTTAGTTTCATCTAAAAATTCCACCGTAGAATTAGAATTGGAGGAAGATGAGGATGATCATAGGAATGACCCTCCAACATTCGAGGAAGGTGTCTCCACCACCATGGATGAGCTCCGATAGATAAATCTAGGAATAGAAGAAGACATGTGGAATACCCTAATTTGTGCATCCATTCCCCTCGAAGTGTAAGACATGTATATTGCATTTCTAAATTAGCAATGATATGTGTTCGCTTGGAACTATAAAAAAATTCCCGGATTGAATCTAGATGTCGATACACACCATCTCAGACTACCCAATGAGCATAAGGCTTTAAGAAGGTAGCTAGAAGGATGCTCCACTCTCAGGCCACCAATATAGAGGCATAAGCTGACAAGTTGATTAAATATAACTTCATCTGAGAAGAACAATATCCAATATAGATCACCAACATCATCCCCATCATGAAAAATAGCTGGCGGATTAGGGTCTACAATGACTTCAGATACCTTAATCGGCATTTCCCGAAAGATGATTTCCCATTGTCGATCATAGAACTCTTGATCAATGCAACTTCTGACTTCTAAAACCCTTCCTTCATGGATGGTTACTCAGGGTATAATCAGATCGAGAAGGAATATAAAGATAAAGAAGTCATTGACTTCAAATATCTCCCCTACACAAGGATAATAAAGAATGGAATTGCTTATCAATGAGATGATGATATCCAAAAAGCCTTCGAAAGTCTCAATCAGTACTTGTTTCACCCACTAGTTTTAATTCCCCTAGTGGAAGGGAGGATACTCATATTATATATGGCCACCAGGGAACACTCACATGGTGCCCTCCTCACACATAAAAATTGTGTAGGATATGATAATAGTCTCTACTACCTCAGTCAGATGATGTTAGGTACTGAGACTTGATACTCTAATGTCGAGAAGAACTACCTTTCACTCATCTTCGTAGTAAAAAATATGAAGCATTATTTACATCACCATTAATTCCATATGGTCTCCCATATTGATCCACTCAAGTACATCCTTGGTCATTCAATGTTTACTAGGCTCATGGCCTGATGGGCATTCATTCTTTAGCAATACGGCATTTAGTTCATATCACAAAAATTGGTGAAAGGTAAATCCCTAGATAAATTCCTAATGGAACATCATGCCCCGAAAAGTACACGGATGGAAACAAAACTCCTAGATAATGAGGTATTATATACCCATGATACTCCCTGTACATGGGAGATATATTTTGATGGCACCTCTTGAAATCCTGTCTGTAAAAGTATAAAAAAACCCAAGACTCAATTAGGCTGGTCTAGGGATTGTATTTGTCACTCCAGACAAAGAAATTTTTTCCAAATCTTTATAACTATTTGAAGGCTTCACAAATAATAAGGTATAATATCTAACCCTCTTCATTGTCTTGGAACTAGCCCTACATCTGCAAATAGCCTACCTGAATGTCAAATGGTACTCAAAGCTAGTGTAAATGAAAATCAATGGATAATATGCCAGAAAAAAGGAGGAATGAGACTCTCTCACTGGCTACATTAGGGGAAGGATGGTAGAGTTCCCCTTTGATCCAATATTGCATCATGTTCCCTGATTACATAATGTTCACACCGACACATTGGGTAATGGAGCCACCATCCTGGATGATCCTAATTAGGAGGAGGCAATCTTCCATAACACACATCGAATAATGGTATAGGAATCCACATCAATGTAAGTCCCATGATTCATCCTGAACAAATGTATAACACCCCAAGATTCCATGGTATGATTCTTTTTAATAATTCAATAGCTTGTGTTACACGCAACACTGAGTTCAAGTGCACCATAACCTTTCAAACTAGACATTTAACAAAACATTTATGAATAGTATTAACCATATTTTGAAATTTTATAAAGTTTATTTTTTAAAATATCCATAATTTTTTAATTTTTAATATCAAATTTATCTTAGGGTAAAATATTGGTAATTTTCTAAAAAATTTCAATTTTTTGATGAATAGTGAAAAATACTGCATTTTAATTCAAAACTATCCTTTCATCTAATTTATTTATATAGTTATATTTTCTTTATAATTGGTTTTAAAGTGTAATTGTATTAATATTTTATCATTTAATCCAATTATTTTCATTGGAAGTAATTTCACATTTAAATTGTACATAAATACATGTCAATCTTTTGATAGTTTTTACTTCTTAAAAACCCGCTTTCTGGTTTTGAGAATGGGAATTAATTTTAAATTAATTACTGAAACTTTTTTGAATTTGAAAAAATAAATTTCATATTTGGAATCCGAAGATCCAAATTATGTAAATAAGTACCTTTTATTTTTGGACATTATGAATAGTAACTTCAATATTTTTTTTTATTTACCATGGTTAAAGGGTAAATCTGGTAAATAAAGGTAAAAAATAATATTATAATAAAATAAAACTACCATAACACATGTCATAATCCTATTTTATGATATAATGTTGAACCTAATCATACATTGGTGTATTTTGGGAGCCCATGGATCCACTTGAGTGTGATAATGACATGTTATAATAATTAATTTAAAGTAAAGAGAAATGTATCGTAAACATGTATCTTTTACTAAATAAATTTTAATATAAGGTTATATAAATGATATATATGAATATAAATAATAATTATAAATCTAAAAATATTTCCCACATCATGGTATTTTATTTATAATTTTTATACATTAAATAAGTACATTTATTTATGACACAATTATGATGTAGTGATTACCTTATTAACGAAGGATTCAAATAAATGATATTATGAATATTAAAATAAATGTAATTTTATCATTTTTATGCCATACAAGAATTTTATAGATTATATTGACATATTATATTTGATCTAATACCTTTTTTTGAATGAATCAAGTTGTTATGACTTTAACAAAAAGAAATTACTAAATAGTGTCAAAATTGACATAAATGACTTTTTAAAACAAATACTATTTTTTAAAATGTTATAATAGTTCTAAAAATATAATATTCATCCAAATGACTTATATAATGTTAAAATTTTCATTAATGATCCAGTTGGGGTTCTTTTTGCATCATATAATAACTATATTAACCCTTTAGTGTCAAAAATATAAGAAAATACGGTAAGAGTTAAACTATTTAATTAAGGGTTAAATCTAAAAGATAAGGTTAATGTTATAACCTAAACATGTCTAAAACATATTGTTTGATAGGATTTAGATCCATACTCATCTTATACTCTAAATAAATCATTTTTAATCTATTATAAACTGAAAACCATTATATAATAAATTAATATTTCAAGATTTTTCCTAAAGTGTCCATCTCCTCTCTTATAAAAGGTAACCTCCCTTTATCTTTAACTCACACCTCTAAAGCCTTCTATTTCAGCCAAACCCTACCCATTTATCCTCCCAACCTTCTTCAATTAATCCTAGAGGCATTAATTTTGGAATATAGTCATCATAAAGAGCCCTTTTGTTCAAATCAAAAGGAAACTCTTGAAGAAGAGGTAATTGTTTTATCATCTCTTTCAAAATTCTTTTATTCTTATACTTACTATTTCTCTATTGTTTCCATAATAAAATAATAAATCCAATAACTTACACATGGTGAGATGTTATTATAATAATGGTACAATCATATTCCTCTTTTTACCCATCCTACAAAAAATAATATCACCATGCATGTATATGTATCGCTTACCGTCTCCACGCCATGGTGTAAAGTTTTTTTCATGTACACTTTATTTCTATGGGTATAATGATAAATATAATGTATGTAAATAAAAAATATAACAAGATAATTTTTATATAAAATTAATATTATATTCAATTTCATACCATTTATCCATTAAGGAAATGATATCGTCGCATATGCGTACGTACGGCTTACCGTATCCATGACGCAATGAGACTCATCTTCCACGTTCCCCATCCAAAAATGAATATAAGAATAAATATTATTAATCAGTATAAAATATATGGAATAATAATTATACTAGTATGATATGTGTGTGTGTGTGTAATTCACTTACTTCCATTAAATATGATAAGAAAACGGAAACAACGTTCATGCATACGTACGGCCTACCACCTCCATGAACAGTGTGTTCCATTTCATTAATATATTTATTATATATATTTATATATATATATATGATATTTAAATCATGTTATTATTTGTGAAAGTAAGTAAACCATGATCTAAATAATACAATAAAGAATAATAAGTCAAAACACATACGATAAAGAAAGAAATTATTACCCAAAATGTTTCTTTAACTTAGATATTAATAATAAATGGGTAATATAAAGTTATAAATAAATAATATATGATATCATAAATATTATTATGATTCTGATATAATTTATTAATATTTTTAAAACATTATACAGGAGTTTCGGACATGTACAAAGAGTATTAGACCTAAGGTAAGGGTTAATTCCTCAATCTCGTTGTTATTTGAGATTGTTTATGTGTAAGTATTCAATAAGACACATTTATCATCCATATCCATGTTTCTTAAAAAATCAAAAAGAATATTTTAAGGTTTTATGGAAATGAATATTTAACTAGATCATCATTTTAAATTTTTTAAAGATTTATTTGTCTAAATATTTTTAATTAATGTCTATGTTTTCAAAATGATTTTAAGGATTTATTAATATGGAAATGATTGTTTTAAAATTTTAATTCCTTTAAAAAGTTTCAAATTGTTATAAGACATTTTGATTCAAAAATATCTTTTAAATTACTTCCTTTAAAATTTGTATAACTTTTGAATGATTTTACAAAAAAAATGGATATTTCTCTCAAAGATTTTTACTAATTATTTTTATTAATGTCAACATACTTTATTAAATATTATTCTTGATTGAGGTTGATTTATTATAATACAATATTCCATATTGTATTGAATGATTTATGATATTTTTGACTGTGGATGTGCTATTTTTATACCATTAATGGTTTATAGTTAAAGTTTTGACATTTCATATGCTAGTTTTAATATGAATGATTATATTATGTTACACCCTTTTCATATGAGGAATGCATTGGACTTAGTAAGTGAATAGAGGTGCCCTCTATATTCCCTCGATGCATCGGTGGGTATCATGAGAAAAACTAGTTTCTTAGCATAAGGCCTTGATAGAATATTTTTGTATGGTCTTGGCACGAGTCCTTGACGTAGTGGCTATGATGTCTCATATTATGCATTCCCTCATTATGAGATTAGTTATTGATTTTACATTTGATTATTATACTAGTAGAATATCCTTGTGAATGTTTAAATGGTATTATTTGATTTATTCTTTCCATATTATGCTAAATATAATGTTTTAAAGGATGGTGTTTTAGCTTTTCACCTTACCTTAAAATTTTATGCTTATTTGTGATAGCTTTCGCTATATTGTTTATCATTACTGATCATCTAATCTCACCCATTTCTTATGTTTTATTTTCCATGGATACCAAGAAGTGTTTTATGATTGATATGCAGGGTTAATCTAAGGGAATAATGTAGTTATAAAAGGATTATTTATGTTGGGTTTTGTGTTATAAATTCTAATGTAAAGTTTATGTATGTAGTTTATTTTCCAATACTTATAAACCGATCGGTCCTTCGGGACTCGATTCTTTGTAATAATTTCAATTTATTAAAATAATGCACCATATTTTGGTAACTAGGTTCAAGGAGTTACAATAGGTATCAGATGAAGTATAGTAAAAACCTTGGAGACTATATTTAGAAAACAACCTTGATTAGGGAACATTACCCTAAGATAAATTTTGGGATAAGTATTGAAGAGCATCCTAGAATTTTGGTAAAATATATATTATCTGAGTATTCCAAGAAAATACATCCATGCCTAGATACTAAAAGTGGACTTGGTTATGGACAGATGTACCTAGCAGTGAAAACTCTGACAAGGTGTTCCAATCTTGACTCGGGGTAACCTGATACATGACAACGGGCCTTACTACACACCTAGCTTGACACTCCCAGGGGATATGCTTATGATAATTCATATTTTATTTACAAACCATTATGAATGATTTTTGAGTAAATATGTCCTCAAATGAACCATATTTATGATTATGAATTAGATATGCATTAAATTTTCAATTTATGTTAACTATTTTACTAGTTTGGAATTATGCATTATAATTCAAAACCTAATATAGTGTATGAAATTTTTTAGAAATTGTTCCTAGTGGAAGGAATGTAAATCATGTAAATGAACATAATACATGAAGGTATTGTCCTTCTATGCAAGATAATGATAGTGGAGTTGGTGAAACAACTGGCGCTGAATATCTTATAACCATACTGGGAAAACTGACTTGGGTTATGAATAATAACCTCACCCATATAGAGAATCCTGATCCACAATGTGGAGGATCAATTTTAGACTATTTCACGATATAAAAACCTCCAACATTCAATAGGACTACAAATACATTTTTATCTTATCAATGGATAAGTTCCTTATAGAAAATATTTCTTTCTTTGGTAAGTACTAAAAGGGAAAAGGTTTTCATGGCACTTTATCATCTCTCAGGAGATGCAGATCAATGGTGGTCATTAATTAAAAACAAAAAGGAGGATTATGAAGTAGAAAATATGGAATAGATTGATTTTAAAGAACTTTTCCTAGAAAAATACTTTCCTCGTGAACAACGAGCTGATATGGAAAGGAAATTTCTAAGTATGAGGCAAAAAGAGGATGAAAATATTGCAAAGTATGAGGCTAACTTCACAAGGTTATCAAGGCATGCTACAGACTATATACGTAGCATATGAAGTAATATTGATCAATTCTTCTATAGGTTAAAACCATTCCTCGTACGGGCATTGGTTTCAAAATATTTCTCATCATATGAAGATATAGTCTCATGTGTTATCAATACAGAAAAGGAATTCTCTAAGTCTTATGAAATTAAAGTAAAGGAATAGAAGAAAAGAACAGTGAAGCAAGAGACAAATAAAGGGAAAAATGGAAAGAATTATTTTAAATTATGTGATAATTTTGGGAAGAAACAACCTAGTACTTGCCTGAAAAGAATGGGAATTTGTTACAAATGTGGAGAAAAAGGTCGTCAGGATCATGATTGTATGGGAAATAAAGAAGTTGTGCAATGTTATAATTGTAAATATATGGGAAATTATGAAAATTATTGTCCAATGCGTCAAAGAAATATATATTATAAGAATAAAATGGATCAAGGTCAATCTTATGTTGTTACTAGAGTCTAAGTGGAATAATAAATGTATTTGTGTTTTTGGATTCAAGAATTATATTCTGGTTATAAGAAGAATGTGATATATATAAGGATTGTACTATAGTACCTTTTGTTTTCATAAAGGTTTTAATATGATGAAGGAAATATTATATTCAGCATGTGATAATAAGAGAAACATTATTTTGTTTGGGGAATCTGATGTGACAATTGATTTTGGAAATTTAGAGACCTTTTAGAGAGAGTTTGGACAGAAGATATTTAGATAACTCTAGAGGTTTAAATGGATTAAGTTAAACTTTTGATAGTGTTTTTTAGGGTTAAAACATTTATTAAGATTATTTTTGGAACGTTATAATATTATAATTTTAGAAAAATGGAAACCTACAGGTCGGGAAACAACCCGTCGTGTCAGACATAGCTGCAGGAATCAAACCCACAACTGAAGTGCGACAAGGCTTTATCTCCTTCCACTGGCCTACAGAAAGTCCCTATTTATTATAAAATAATTTTCTTTATTTAAATAGTATATTTTTATATTTGTAACCTTATGAAATTAAGATAAATATAATATTTTTGAATGTTATTATCATTTGAAAAGAAATATGAGTTTGTGGTAAGAATTTGTTAAAGGATGAAACTCTAAATGTTAATTAAGTATGCTTCCTTATGTTATTAGTATATAATGTAAATTAATTATTCAACACTATATAAATGATCTTGAAACCAAAAAAAATCTATCCTAGTCCTATTTCTAATGAATCAAATGGTCCCTTAGATCATCGCAGATTTATGGCTTTCATATTGATAATTCTCTCCTAATAATATTCTCTATCACTCTCCATCAGAACATGATGGTTATATTTTTCTTACATGTCCATTTTTTCCTACATGGAATCATATTATGTAATATTTCCGGTAATCTTCATACTTCCCTTTATTTTAAAATATAGGTCTTGTTAATCCATTTTTTGATGTGGGATTTCAATAAAGATATTTTGAAATGTCAAACCCCTTGTTTTTAATTCTGAGATTAAATTTCAGGGATGAAATTTATTGGAGGTAATAATGTAACACCACAAGCTTCCACTCTATGATTCTTCTTAATAATTCAATAGTTTGTGCTACACGCAACACTGAGTTCAAGTACACCATGACCTTTCAAACTAGCCGTTAAAAAAACTATTATGAATAGTATTAACCACATTTTAAAATTTTGAAATTTTTTTTTTTTCAAAATAAACTTAATTTTTGAATTATTAATATTATATTTATCTTAGGGTTAAATTTTGGTAATTTTCTAAAAAGTTTTAATTTTGATGAATAGTGAAAAATACTGCATTTTAATTCAAAATAGCTTTTTCATCTAATTTATTTAAATAGTTATATTGTATTTATAATTGGTTTTAAATTTTAATTGGATTAATATTTTATCATTTAATCTAATTATGTTCATTGGATGTAATTTCACATTTACATTGTATATAAGCACATGTCAATCTTCTGATAGTTTTTACTTCTTAAAAACTCGCTTTCTGGTTTTGACAACGAGAATTAATATTAATTTAATTACTAAAACTTGTATTTTTTGAATTTCTAAAAATTTATTCCATATTTGGAATCATAAATTACAAATTGTGTGAATATATAACTTTTTTTGACATTATGAATAGTAAATTCAGTAATTATTTTTATTTACCATGGTTAATGGGAAAATCCTATAAATAAGGGTAAAAAATAATATTATAATAATATAAAACTACCCTAACATGTTTAATAATCCTATTGGATGATATATTTCTAACCATGGGCATCCTTGGGTCGATTTTGTAACCTCGTGGAGCCACGTTGATGTGACAATGACATGTTATAAGAATTAATTTAAAGAAAAGAGAAATGTAACATAAACATGTAGCTTTTACTAAATTAATTTCAATATAGGGTTATATAATGTATCTATATGACTATAAATAGTTATTAGAAATATAAAAATATTTTATATATCATGGAATTTTACTTATAATTTTTATACATTAAATAAATATATTTATTAATGACACAATGATGATGTAGTGATTACCTTATTAATGAAAGATTCAAATAAATGAAATTATAAATATTAAAATAAATTTAGTTTGAACATTTTGATGACATAAAATAATTTTATGGATGATATTTACATATTATATTTTATTTAATACTTTTGTTTTGAAGGAATCAAGTTTTTATGGCTTTAACAAAAATCAATTTCTAAATAGTGTCAAAATTGACATAAATGAGTTTTAAAAACAAATACTATTTTATTAAATTTTATAATAGTAATAAAAATATAATATTCTTCCAAAGGAATTATATAATGTTAAAATTTAATTAATGATCCAATTTGGGTTCTTTTTTTATTTTATAGTAACTATATTAATCCTTTAGTGTCAAAATATAAGAAGGCACGGTAAGAGTTAAACTATTTAACTAAGGTTTAAATGTAAAAGATAAGGTTAATTTTATGACTTAAACATGTATAAAACCTATTGGTTGAGATTATTTCGACCCATACACATCTTATACTCTAAATAAATCAATTTTTAGATATTATAAACCAAAAATAATTTTATAATAAATTAATATTTTAAGATTTTTACTAAAGTGCCCCTCGCCTCTCTTATAAAAGGGCACCTCCCTTTATCTTTAACTCACACTTATAAAGACTTTTTGTTGGTCTAAACACTGATTATTCCTCCTCCCAACCTTCCTCACTAAATTTCAGAATGGAGACATCCTAAGGATCCCTTTTATTCAAATCAAAAAGAAAAACCTGAAGAAGATGTAATTTTTTTATCACCTCTTTCAAAGTTCTTTTCTTCTTCCACTTCCTCTTTCTATATTTTTTTCATACTAAAATAATAAATCAAATACCTTACACATGGTAAAATTTTATTATAATTATGGTACAACCATATTACTCCTTTTACCCATCCTATGAAAAACTGTATCACCATGTGTGCATACGTACGGCTTACCATCTCCACGTTGTGGTGTAAATTGTTTTTTAGGTACACTTTATTTATATGGGTATAAAGATGAATATAATGGATGTAAATAATAAATATAACATTATATCATTTCTATAAAATTCATATTATATCCAATTACATACTATTTAACCATTAATGAAATGATATCGTCGCTTGTGCATATGTACAACTTACCGTCTCCACAACGTGATGAGACTCATCTTCCACATTCACCATCCAAGAATTATTATAAGAATAAATATTATTAATAATTATGAAATATATTAAATAATAATTCTACTTGTATGATATAGATATATATACACACACATATATACCATTCACTTACTTTCATTCAATGTGATAAGAAAACAGAAACAGCGTTCATGCGTACGTACGGTCTACCATCTCCATAAACAGTGTGTTCCATTTCATTTATCTATTTATTATATATATTTATATATAGAATATATATGATATATAAATCATGTTATGATTTCTATAATTAGTTAAATCATGATCTAAATAATATGATAAAGAATAATAAGTCAAAACACGTACGATAAAGAAAGCGATTATTACCTGAAATGTTTATTTAACTTATAAATTATTAATAAATGGGTAATATAAAGTTATAAATGATTAATATATGATATAATAAATCTTATTATGATTATGATATAATTTAATAATATTTTTAAAAACATTATACAAGATTTTTGGACACGTACAGAGAGTATTTGTCCTAAGGTAAGGGTTAATTCCTCAATCACATTATTATTTGAGATTGTTTATGTGTAAGTATTTACTAGGAAATAATTATCATCCACGTCCATGTTTTATAAAAAAAATAAAAATGAATATTTAAGGTTTTATGGAAGGGAATATTTAACTAGATCTTTATTTTAAATGTTTTAAAGATTTATTTTTCAAAATCTTTTTAATTAATGTCCATGTTTTCAAAATAATTCTAAGGATTTATTTATATAGACATGATTGTTTTAAAATGTTAATTCCATTAAAAAATTTAAAAGTGGTATGGGAAAATTTGATTCAAAAATCTCTTTTAAATGAATTCTTTTATAAATTGTGTTACTTTTAAATGATTTTAGAAAAAAATGGATATTTCTCTCAAATAGTTTTACAGATTATTTTCATCTATGTCAACATCATTTATTATATATTATTATTTATTGATGTTTACTTATTATAATAAAATTTTCTATATCGTATTGAATGAGTTATGAAATTTTTGACTGTGGATGTTCTCTTTTTATACCATTAATGGTTTATGGTTAAAGTATTGACATTTCATATGATAGTTTTAATATGAATGATTATGTTATGTTTTACCTTTTTCATATGAGGAATGCATTGGACTTAGTAAGTGATGGGTAGGGCCCTCTATAGCCCTTTGATGCATCGGTAGGTCTCATGAGACAAAGTAGTTTCTTGGCATAAGGCCTTGATAGAATATTTGTGTATGGTCTTGGCACGTGGCCTTGACGTAGTGGCTATGATGTTCGATATTATGCATTCCCTTATTATGAGATCAATTATTAATTTTACATGTGATTATTCAACTAGTAGAATATCCATGTAAATTTTTAAATTGTATTATTTTATTTATTCTTTCCATATTATGCAGAAGATAATGTTTTAAAAGGATGGTGTTTCAGTTTTTTACCTTTCCTTAAAAGTTTATGCTTATTTGTGATAGATTTTTCTATATTGTTTATCCTTACTAGGCATCTGAGCTCACCCCTTTCTTAGGTTTTATTTTCCTAGAATGCTAAGAAGTGTTTTAAGATTGATATGTAGGGTTGATCTAGGGGAATAATGTAGTTCTCAAAAGGTTATTTATGTTGTATTTTATACAAGAAATTGTAATTTAGAGTTTATGTATGTAATCAATTTTCCAAGATTGCTAAACCGATCGGTCCTACAGGACTTGATTCCTTGTAATCATTACAATGTATTAAAATAATGTACCGACTTTGGGAAACTGGGGTCAGGGCATTATAACAAGAAATTACACTATATAGATCTTATCCTAACCACATGATGTTAAATTGTATGGATATGTCCTTACTGTAAGACATTGAAACTACACAACTGATGTATTATCTATATGAAATTAAACTATGTAGTTTTTCTATAACTATATATATATTGATTCTTACCATCCTTGGATACATAGTGACACCCAAAACTCCAAGTTTTGGTTCCAACTGCAATATCTCTTTTCCCTTTTCATGATAGGTGATCCATGCCATTACCGCAAGAGGTTAAACTACACGACTAATTTCCAATACCTAGGAAATTAAGTTGTATGGAGATGTCCTAGAAACAAGACCTTAAACTACACGGCATCTCACATCCTTACCGCATAACATAAAAATACACAGATCCATAACATCCATTTTAATTCATGTTAAGTCACCCATATCCTTACCGCATGATATTAAATTGCATGGGTTTCATAGAGATATGTATGGGTTTATTCTCATCTCTAATGAGATACATAGGGATGAATCAATCTTATATCTTATTCCAGCCACCACATGATACAAAATTCTCCTATACAACTCTTAAATTCCTCTTCATGGTGAGAGGAACCCTTATTATTCATTGTTTCTCACACTGAACATAGCTCATGTGGTCTTAGGAGTCTCGGTGAGGGATTCCCTGCACAAACAAGGCATAAAATGTTTTGAGAGGCCCATACTAGTCTTAAATTCAATAGCATAAAAGTAATACCAGGATTCATTACTACTTGACATTAAATTGCACAGTTAATATCCCCTACGTAGCATAAAACTGCACACTCTTGTGGACCTCTCCCGAGAGGACCACTACAGTTGGTGTTGGTATTATACCACACCTCTCTCCAATCTATCCCTTTTCACATTAGGGAGCCCTCATCCTTTCCTTGTGATGTTAAAATATACAATTCTCCAAGAACTATGTGTGTATTGATTCTAATTTTCATGAGATATGTAGTGATGCCCAGATTTCTATCCTTGGGCCCAGCTATAACATCACTGCATTTTTCATGTTAGTATATTTTAATCCTTGCTGCATGATGTTATAATTCATGGTTATTTAAGAACTACATGTGTCTTTATTCCTATTATCATAGGATATGTAATGATACATGGTTCTTAAATCCTAGGCCCAACTACAAAAATTGACATAAACAATTCCCACCTCTCCGTACAGGCCAAACCTATGAAGAGAGAGATTCTCATTTATGAACTATGTGTGACTTGATTCTTATCCATTCAAGATACTTAGTGATGCAAAAATTTCTAACACTGGGCCCAATCATAACAAATAAATATAGAAATGTCTCTCTCTTTATGTATGGGTTAGACCTATATAAGGAACTTCATTAAGAACTACATGTGGCTTGATTCCCATCACTATGGGATATGTAGTGACACCCATAATTACATTCATGGGCCCAACTACAATACCACCATTTCACATCAAGGGATCCACTTCCTCACTACAACACGTTAAACTACACAGCTATTTATAACTACATGTGGTTTAATTCTCATTTTCAAGAGATACATAGTGATTCTCAAACTTCCACCCTAGGGTCTAACCACAACATTTCCATATGTTCACGTTGGTTCATTTTTATCCTCACCACATGACATTAAACTACATGGGATTCCAATAACTATGTGTTTCTTGATTCCTATCATCAAGGGAAATATAGAGACATCCAGATCTCCAATCCTAAAACCAGCTACAACAACTGATAAGAAATGCACCCTAACTACATAGGAACCAAGTCACACAAGATCATTTTTCCTTTATATAATCCAGATCTACATATGGATTACTTGTATACGTAACATTTCATATATAAATTTTTTACATCAGTTACCATGTCCTTACCATATGACTTTAAACTATATAGGGATAAATCCTTACCAAATGATAATAAACTGCACAAAAGTACATCCCAACATCATGGCATAAAACTGCAAGGCAAACATCTTGGTCGCAAGACATTAAAATTGCACAAAAATATATCCTTATCATATGATGTTAAACTGTAATTAAAATTTCCTTACAGCATGACACTAAATTGGATGGTAATATGTCCTCAATGCATGATGATAAATTGCACAGAATTACATCATTACCACATTATGTTAAAATGAAAGGAAAACGTATTGGTCGCATGACATTAAAACTACACAAAAAATACATCCTTAACGCATGAAATTAAACTGCAAGGAAAATTTCCCTACTACATGACATTAAAATGTGTGGGAATATTTCCTTACTGCGTGAAGATAAACTACATAGAAAACATCCCCACTACATGATGATAAATTGTGAAAACCATCACCCATTATAATTCCTTATCAAAGGACCACAAGGGCCTTACCTAGGTCAACCAGAGTACTAGTTGCTTACACTGTCTTTTAAAATCACCTCAATCCATGTGCCACAATTCATGTCTTGAGTACCTTAGGTTTATAAAAACCTCCCATATCCCATGGAAAGGAAAAGAGCTCTCTTTATTCGTTTATTTTATTGATGCAGAAGGTCTTGATACCCACCAATTGGTGACATCTTGGACCAATATAAAGTGTTTTCCAATCCCTGCAAACCTAACATCATTTTGGAGGAACTCAGCACTTGAGGGTGTTTTGGGTCATCCCCAGTATAATTATCACATATCATTACTCATGACCCAAGAACCTTGGGTCAAGATTTATAACATCTTCATCTCCTACTTAGAAAGATGTTGGGGTGATCTTGATCCTAGGTATCCTAACTAGGCTCTTGTGTAACATCTCTCATATTAGATCCATATGATTCATGACCTTAAACTACCTTCACATTGGTCAAAGTTGTATGACCTTAACCTTTAGCCTATAATTTTCTAAATCACAAGACCTTACCTCCAACGGCCCGAAGGCCTTAGATTTTTTTATTATATAATAATAAACCCCATTTTAAAGGATGAAGGGGAACCCAAATAGACTTCATGGACTTCAAAACATTACATGACCCAAAGATCAAGAAAATAAAACCCAGACTCACAACTTGGAGCTTCCCTTCCCCAGAATTTGAAACATGATAAAGCTCTCCACCAATGAAAGACTGTATGGCTAGAAAGTGTCATGTGTCAAAGCACAGGACTGATCCGATTGCTGACTCCATAACCTCTCAAACATCCAATTCCATGAAGCCTACATAGGCTAACCACCTGCTCTGAATCCTCCTTTAAGGTTTGTTCCTTATGATCGAGTCTGGCTAAATCTTTATAACCTAATTCTCTAAAACCAACCAAACCGTAATCTGAAAAATCCAAGCATATGTGAGTACAAGCACCTTCATCAACTGCCATCCTAGACATACCCTTCCGCACTCCATGAGAAACCCCTACCACTACAGCTGTATAATCCCAAAATAAAATCCAAGGGGTGTGAGTTGAATCCATCATCACCAAGGACTGGATGGACCAAACCCACGCCAAGGGAATGTCATCGATGGGGGGATTCTGGTCATCCTGTAATAGAAACTCCACTATTGGAATGGATATTCTCTGATCAAAACCAAAGATTCACCCTCAACGGGTTCTGAAGCAAGTCGGTCATGGTGGCGAGAAAAAAATGGGAAGGGGATGCGGTGAACCAGCAGTGATAAACTAGAACAACCAAAGAACCACCAAATTCATAGCCAATTGAACAAATCCATAAATAACTAAACCATAAAACCAGAAAACCTCACAGCTATTCCCAGATCAAGATCCCCCCTCCAAGCCAATGTAGATCTAACATAAAGCCACATCAATAACCCATCAGAGAAATCACCTTGCCACACCAGGAAAAATAGAGAAAATGTGTTTTGTACCCTTTCTCAAGGACGAAATGTGACACTACATTCCCTAACCTTTGATGTACCACGCCTCATGATTCGAAATCATAGGGCGTAGGGCTTGAGATTTCCAATTAAGAGTTAAATTTAACTAGGGTTCTAGAACCCTCCTTAGATCTCTTTATTTCCATATTCAAATTCCTTGGTCATATGATTTAGTCTTTTCAAATATTTCATATCCCTTGGAAAATAAAAAGAGAACTCTCATTTTGGAAATTCTATTGACCCATAAGGGCTTGCGACCCACTAATCGGTGACATGTTTTCCCAATATAAAGGGATTTATAATACTTGGGAGCCCCGATGATACTGAGGTAGAACCTAACATTTAAAAGTATTATGGGACATACCCAGCATGTCATCCATATCCCATATTCGCATACTCCAATTTTTGGGTTATAATTTATATCAACCATATTCCAACTATCCAAATGGACCTAGCATCCCTAGTATTTCTCCCTTAACCCATATTACATCCATAAATATTTCATGAACCTTGGAAAAGAGTGGAGATCATATTCTCTTGGTCATACTATCGATGCATAGGGGGTTTAACCCACCAACTAAAGGAATCTTCTCCTTCCAAGAAATAAACTCCAATCCTCATGAGCCCCGAGAACACCACGATGGAACTCAACACCCTAGAGTGTTTTTATTCATCCCTGGTATGCCTAACGCATATTCCATATCCATAAATAAGGTCCAATATCAAAGACCCTAAACTAAATTACACCAAAGGTCCAAGCTCAAAGTCCCTAAACTACAACACACCAAAGGTCCAAGCTCAAAGACCCTAAACTACAGCACACCAAAGGTCCAAGATAAAAGACCCTAAACTACAGCACACCAAAGGTACAAGATTAAAGACCCTAAAATATAGAACACCAAAAGTCCAAGCTCAAAGACCCTAAACTATAGTACAACAAAGATTTGAGCTAAAAGGCTCAAAACTATAACACAGTGATGGTCTAGATTGAAAGACCATAAAACAAAAAAAGAGACAATACTCACCAAGATGAAAACCCGATAAAAGAATCCTGGGAAAAGTAGAGTTTTCACTCACTGGAAACACACATTGTGTGACCCATAAAATATTTAGCATCTATAAAATGGAAGAGGTAGATAAACCTGATAGGTCAAAAACCTATAAAAAGGTGACCTAAGAAAAATCCAAGTCAATTCTCTCTAAGCCTTCCTATATAAGAATCTTAGTAAAAAGTTAGGGAAAAATAAATAAAAAGATACAAAGATTATGTGGATCACCATATGGACTTAGAAAAAATCAAGCTATGCTCACTAATTCCCTTGAATTAGGTTGAATTTAGAGTGTTCTACCTTCAGTAAGGATACCATTCCCAAATTATCCTTATGAAACTGATGACCTCAAGACTATTAGATCAGGTGCATCAATGAATAATTTCATGTTAGTGGGAATTCATGAACATTTATCAATGAGTAACCTATTAAAATTAAAGCACTAAAATCCAAGAAATTGGATATGTTTTGTATTACACACAAAGTATGGGAATCTTGGATGATATAATCAATGTCTCCACCTAAACATGGATCTTTACCTAGGATTTCATCACAAAAACAATGATATTTCCCCTCATATGTATGAGTTAGATCTAAATAAGTACATTCATCATAAATTTATTTATCTATGAACCTATGTTCCTTATGTATGAGTTTGATATGCAAAGTGGTATATTTCATAACTACGTGCGGCTTGATACCCATCCTCATGGGATACGTAGAAATGTCCAAGTATCTTACTTTGGATCCAACAAAAAGTTCCATTTCACTCAATTACTATTCCATTCTGGAATACATACACATTCCAATTTTAGGGTATCTATACCCCAAACCAAAGACACATCCTATCAAGCGTTTAGCCAAGCGCTCATGGTCAGAAATCTGATGTGGGTAGCACCTCAAATTCCTCAGTGAAATACTTGATACAAATCCTCTTAGTAAAATCAATATCATAGCCCATTAGATATTCAGTTATATGAAAAAGTGATCTATGTTTACATTAGAATCAGATTATTTTCATTCTGAATGAATCTCATTCTAAGGAGGGGTATTTGGTTGGCACCCATAATTGTGCATAATTCACTTTGTCGTTGAAGATTCAAGGAATGTGAAGACTATGCAAAACATCAAATTAATTTTCATGGAGAAATTTTAAATGGAATACATAAAGGGTTGGGCTTTCGTTTAAGGGGATATACCTTGGTCCCTTATTATACTCATCTTAGAATTTTATTCTAACTGTTTCACACTTTCCTTTGACAAAACATATGTACAACACACTAACTATCCATGCCAAGATCAACCAAAGGAACATGTGGGGAAAAGTCCATCCACACCCAATGGGAACCAGCTTAGTCTAGCCAGTAGATCGGCATGGGGAGCCTAGCTTCCATAGGATGTGAGTGGGCCCGTGTATAGGGTCCATGGTGCACGAGGCCTTAGCCACACATAGCGTGGGTGCAAATACAATAGGGCTGAAGTTGGGTGGAAGTGATGCATGTGGTATGTGTGTTGACCCTGTTATCAGATCGTCCTAACAACAATCCTAGAATTCTTTACATATTGGAGGGAGGCGTAGAAAATATTTCGATGTGGGATGGAATTATTTCATGGTACACATATCCTGACCATCTGATCATTCCTCCCAATGATCCACACCACTGGATCACACCTTCTGTTGATCTCAACCACCTGATTCAATATTGCGGATTGCATATTCAAAAAAATCATCTTGTCCCTCACAAATTCAAACTCAGTCGATCCCACGTAGTGCGAGACCTCCATATTCAGCCTCCCACTCTCCTAAATCTCTCTAAAGACCACTGGTTTGACCAAGAAAGATGCCTCCATCATGATCTCTTGATGATCACCATGGAAACTATCTTTAGTCCTTTTCTAATATTTAAATAAGTATGATGCAACCTGTACGGGCCACCATGAGACCCAATCATGAACACTAGTTCCCCACCACATGATATCCCATCAACACTTGAAGTCATCACATGAGCATCCTTTTATCATGTGACCAAAGAGGAGACAATCAATAGAGTTGTCGTGAGTAGTTTACAACCATGAGACCTTCCACCTTCGGCATATTTTTTCATCCGAATTAATTCACATTTTTCTAATCATGCGATGTAAGGACGGAAACCGAGAGAATGAGGATAATGTGAAGTCATCTTGCAGCCACATGATGTCGATCTATAAAATACTCCACCACCTCTTTGGTGCACATGGCATCCTTATCATTAAGAGAAGCATTGAACTCAACCTCTAGAAGCCTATAAAAAACCCAACTCTCATTAAGAGAAACATGCAACAAGATGTGGGGGGGAAGAGAGCTCTGAAAAGGAAGGAGAGTGGAGGAACAGAATGCATCGACGATCATCCACAGATAACTTCCTCAAGTGATCACAAGATCCTAATCTATGGCCTTTTAAAGTTTAGGTTATTTCATGATGAATTAAGCATCATGTGATGCCTAGTTCGCATAGGGTATTCAAGCAATCATGTTATATCCCTAGTGGTTTCGCCACCTCACTGAGAAGGGACCTCTTGTACATGAACATCCTTGGTGTGCACCCCCTACACTCATTGGTATAACCCCAAGCATGACCTTTCTTTTGGATCATTCTTACCCTGGAAATCATTTTTCATTTCCGATTTGGGATTCTGGTTCTCCCTTTCCTGCATAGAACATTCTGCATTTTTGATGTGAGATTTTGTTTCAAGTACATGACTTTGAAAGACTATAAAATATAAACTATAAGACCAATATAAATGAGACTTAAAAATGAATTATAAATATAAAAAATAGTTTAAAACAAAAATAATTTCATAAAAAATGATGATAAAAAATAATTTATAAGCTTTCAAAACCACCTACTTGAAACATAAGAATGTTTCAAGTACGTGACTTTGAAAGCCTATAAAATATAAACTATGTGAAAAACATAAATGAAACTTAATACATGGATTTAACATATAATAAATATTTGAAAATAAAAATATTTTCATTTAGGATATTCATGAAAAAAAATTTATAAGCTTTCAAAACCACCTACTTGAAACTTAAAAATGATTCAAGTATGTGGCTTTGAAAGACTATAAAATATAAACTATAAGACCGATATAATTTAAAGTTAAAATATGGATTAAACATATAATATATTATTTAATTATTTAATTAATATTATTAATAATTAATTATATAATAATCGATTAGTTATTTAGTAATTATATAATAATAAATTAGTTAATTATTAATTATTCATTATTCATTATTCATTATTTATTATTCATTATTAATTATTAATTATTAATTAGTTAATTAGTGATATAATTATTAATTATATAACTATTAATTGTATAAAAATTAGTTACTTTATTAATAATTATTAATAATTAATTATATAATAATTAATTAGTTAATTAGTAATATAATTAGTTAATTAGTAATGTAATTAGTTAATTATTTATTACTAATTAACTAATTATATTACTAATTAAATAATTAATTATTATATAATTAATTATTAATTATTACTAATTAACTAACTAATTATTATACAATTAATAGTTATATGATTAATAATTATATTAGTAATTAACTAATTAATAGTTAATAATTAATAATTAATAATTATAATTAATAATTATAATTAATAATTATAATGAATAATTATAATGAATAATTATAAAGAATAATTATATTACTAATTAACTAAGTAATTATTATATAATAATTTTTCAAAATTAATAATTAATAGTTATAAAGAATACTTATATTACAAATTAACTAATTAACTATTATATAATTAATTATTATATTACCAATAAACTAATTAATTATTATATAATAATTTTTAATAATTACTAATTAATAATTATAATGAATAATTATAATTTATAATTATATTTCTAATTTACTAATTATAAAAAGGGTCTCGCCTCTATCTTTCTCAAAAAAATAATTAATTAACTATTATATATGTAATAATTATATTACTAATTAACAAATTAGTTGTTATATAATTAATGTTTAATAATTAAAAATTAACTAATTACATAAATATATAATTAATAATTATATTACTAATTAACTAATTAATTGTTATATAATTAATAATTATATTACTAAGTAATAAATTAATTATTAAATAATTCATAATTATATTTCTAATTAATTAATTATATTACTAATTAACTAAATCATTATTATATAATTAATAATTATATTAATAATTAACTAATTAATAATTAATAATTAATAATTATAATGAATAATTATATTAAATAATTATAATGAATAAATATAAAGAATAATTATAATTTATAATTATATTACTAATTAACTAATTAACTATTATATAATTAATAATTATATTACTGATTAACTAATTAATTATTATATAATAATTTTTAATAATTACTAATTATTAATTATAATGAATAAATATAATTTATAATTATATTACTAATTAACTAATTAAGTGTTATATACTTAATAATTATATTACTAATTAATTAGTTAACTATTATATAATTATTTATTAATAATTACTAATTAACTAATTAATTATTAATAATTAAATAATTAAATAATTTATTATATGTTTAATCCATATTTTAACTTTAAATTATATTGGTCTTATAATTTATATTTTATAGTCTTTCAAATCAATGTACTTGAAACATTTTTAAGTTTCAAGTAGGTGTATTTGAAAGCTTATAAATTATTTTTTATCAAAAAAATTTAATAATTTTTTTTTATTTTCAACTATTTATTATATGTTTAATCCATATTTTAACTTTAAATTATATCGGTCTTATAGTTTATATTTTATAGGCTTTCAAAGTCACGTGCTTAAAACATTTTTGAGTTTCATGCAGGTGTCTTTAAAAACTTATAAATTATTTTCCATCAATATTTTTTATTAAATTATTTTTATTTTCAACTATTTTTTATATTTTTAATCCATGTATTAAGTTTCAATTATATTGGTCTTGTACTTTATATTATAGGCTTTCAAATCCACATACTTGAAACATTTTTAAGTTTCAAATAGGTGGTTTTGAAATCTTATAAGTTATTTTTTATCATCATTTTTTATGAAATTCATTTTTTTCACCTATTTTTTATGTGTGTAATACATTTTTTAAGTTTCATTTATATTAGTCTTATAGTTTATATTTTATAGTCTTTCAAAGTCACGTACCTGAAAAATAATCCCACGTCGGAAATGCAGAATGATTTCCAAGGTAAGCTCTCTTATAAAAGGGAGCCCTGGGTGAGAATTATTTCAGAATCCAGACTGGTGTAATGGAAGTACTACTGAATTTTAAATAGCGGATAAATTCTCCTGAAAATTTATATATATATATATATATATATAAACAAAAGAAAAAAAAATTAGGTGATCACATGATGAATTGAGCATCATGTGATGCCTAGTTCACATAGGGTATTCATATGATCATGTTATATCCCTAGTGGTTTCGCGACCTCACCGAGCAGGTCCCTCTTCCACACGAACATCCTTGGTTTTCACCCCTTACACTAATTTGTATAACCCCATGCATGACCTTAATTTGGATAATGTGATCACATGAGAAATAGAATCTCATGCGACGTAACATGACAGCCTTTGAACTTGCGATGCCTAAAGACCATTTTCATCACAGTGCTCGCAGACAACCTTAGACGTGGTTGTCTTGGACTAAAAACATCCCTTGTGGGTCCTTAACGTGATGGAAGAGACCATCATGAGACCCTTTGTTGAAGACGTGCAAACTGCATGAATAAAGGAACTACATGAGCGCAAGCCACTCACTCAAACCCATGATCATATGAGATGCCACTCTTGGGATTGGGAAATCAATATAGATAGCCCCCCCACATAGGCTCTCCACACATGTGATGTCTCAATGCATCCTCAAATATACGATCATGCTTACCCTCTATCTTGTACTGCCAGGTGTCTTCGTGATTTACGATGCCTTCATGCGGTCTTGGAAGTGGCCTCCTCAAAACATAGTATCCCCACAGACACCCCCTTCATGTAAGGCAGAAAGAGAGGATGTGCAACCCGTAGGTATTTCACCCTCTTCACGTAGTGTATTCCCTCACCAGTATATATGGACTCAATAGAACCGACCCACTTTTGGTCTAAGAATCCATCGCAAAACCCCTTCGAGGTCCTGAAAGTCATGGGTCCTTCATGGGGAGCCATCATGTGAGACCCCAGAAGGTGTAGCTTAGAGTAAACCCTCATTTTTTCATCCTTCATCCTGGTAAAATTGTTTCTCACGAAACTTAAGACATGGTCACTTTGGATTTACACATGCAGCATTTAAACAATTCAAGATCTTAAACACATCTGTGATACCCCACTACATGAATAGTTTAAGGTCACATGATTGTAAGATTCTTAATGGGACTCACGATGTCATTGGGAGTCTTTTTATGTGTCACTTTGATCACGAGATATGCCTCATAAAAATTTGATTTATTTCATGACATCTCATTGACATGTTTGTGTTTTCATGTGGCAAGCTAAGGAAAAGTCATATCGATCATACGAAACACCTTGGTGTTTTCCATATTGATCATGAAAATATATCCAAGACAATTCACTTTGATCATGTGAGGGAGTTATTGACATGTCATCATTGTGATGAGACAATCCATATATGAGTCAAGTTGATCGTGAAATGGCGCATAGTCGTGTATAATTTTATCATGTGCAAGACCCTAGACATGTATTCTTTGGTTATGTGAAGAACATTAGATATGTCTACATCATTCATGCAAAGGAATCAAAAAAAATTCAGTTGATCATGTGAGAGATCTTGGATATGTCTTCTTAGATCATGTGAAAGATCATAGACATGTCAATTTAGATCATGTGAAGCATCTTAAGAATGATAGGCAGATGCCCTGGACGTTTCTTCCATGTCAGATCGATTCTCCAACAAATCGGGCATACAATCAAGACATGTTCAACAATTATCCAATACATGTCAATAAAATCACTTATGGCATGCTCACTTTGTCTAGTAGACCTATTTGGACTCATTTCATTTTGACCCCATCCAAGAACCTTCAGCCGCATACCCCTTTTATAAGGGAAGTTTTCTTGATGATGTAAGATTATACACTCATGTGACCCTACCAATTTCATGCTCTAAAAAATATTATTAATGATTAGAAACTCTCTTTAACCTTTGAGAAGATAAATAATGAGTGTATCATCAGGCAACCTCAGCGTGTAATCCCTAACCCATTGGGCTACCTCATAGTGTAAGACTCAACCAATAGAGAAGCCTTGGAGTGTAAGCCCCGACTAATCGAGTAGCCTTAGAGTATAAACCCCAACCAATCAGAAATCCTCAGAGTGTAAGCCCCAAATAATAGGGAGGACTTAGTGTGTAATCCCCAATTACCGACATAATATAATATGTCCCCAACAATAGGGTAGCCTTAGTACATAAGCCCCAATCAAAAGAGAAATATTAGTTCATAAGCCCCAATCAAAATTGTAGCCTCATTGTATAAGCCCCAACTGAAGGAAATACACCCTAGATTAAGCCCCTAATATTTTGAAATCTAAAGGATGGCCATAATGTCTCTGAGCATGATTGATCACATCACAATTCACTACTTTAATTCATCCCTACATCACTGTTTTAAACTAGTTTTGAATTTAAAATTACAAATATTATCTCAAATTTAAAATCCCATTTGATTTAATTATTAAAGGTTTATCACTGTTAAAAATGACAATTACTCTTGTTTTGGTGATTTCATTGTATGAGGAGATGATTTGGAGGGTCAGAGATGATATAAAAGGGAAATGGGCCAAAATTCATGAAATCCCAAAGAAATATTTCCACTGTTTTGAAAATTTCTCACAATTCGTGCATCCAAATAGGATAAAAAAATTTGGGATGCTTCAAAACATCATGGTATACAAATAATCTCAAGGAAATAAAGCCCAATTCGTTCATTAAAAACGTCCATCCTAACCAATATGTCCAGGGGATAGAATCTGTATGAAGTCAATGATTTGGTTTTGTATTTCACCCATATATCGCAATTTAATATTCTATTGGACACCAAATTTGACATGGAGATAGTCCAAATTCTGGCCTAAAACTTTTATATTTTATCCAACTCTATATAACGTCATTTACCAACTCAAAACTAATACAGAATTGGTATCTCAAAAACTAGGTGCCCAAAACCACTCCTCATTTTGGCTATAAATTGACACCTTGGGTAACCCATTTGGAAGTTAGGCCAAGGAGTTAAGTTCTGACATTTTGGAGTTATATAGGAGTCCTCTCACAACCTTAGATATTATAGAACTCCCTATACTCATAAGGGGAGATCTTGAAGAAAGGATCCCTTCGTCGAAGCATTCCTCTCTTTCTTGCTTTGTAATATTTATGTTTGTATAATAAACTTTTATCTTCCTCTTCAATTTATTATATTTTCTTCTATATTCCCCTATTTTCCTCTGTTTTATTCCTCATTAATCTTACTCATTGGTCTGGAATCAAGAATAGAAACGATATTCAGTTTTACCCTTTCTAAACCTTTGCACATGCAGAACGCTTCTATGATGACTACACCACTCATGGAAGAATAGTTTTTTTTAGTAATAGATATACCTATAACCTATTTAATTAATTTATTTTTAATCAATGAGCTAATTTAATTAAAATAATATGATATATTAATTTATTTTTTAATTATAATGAAACTAATAAGTCAATTTAATAATAAAAACAAAACACATGAGGTCGAGAATTGTGTTAATTGTGAGAGCATGAACTTAATTGGTAAAACAAGACCACACGAGATAAATTTGTAGAGTTAAAATATAATACCTAAACTCAATTAATCCTCATTTACAGAGTGTATATGTGCTCTAATTAACCATTGAACATAAGCTAACCTAAGAAAATCAATCAAAGCAGGGTGTTGCGATTACATGTTCCAAAGTTAGCCAAGGGTTTAAGTAATTTCATCTTTGTGGTTAAGTTAACTCTCATTTGGTTCGAGGGTTAACAAATTAAGAGATTATAATTAAGTGTATGTTAATTTAAATGATAATTATAAATAATTTAGTGAATAGGTGGAGTAATATTTATTACTTCTTTTAAATTATTTTCTAAAAAAACATCTTCTTGTTGCATCTTTTTAATCGAACTTCATTTAAAAATTAAAAAAATGAAATCTTCTTCCATAAAACTTGTTCTAGTTTTATAAATGATAAAAAACTCCCCCCCCCCCATCCTTTAAAGTATTGTTTTTATTCTATTTTATTTTATTTTTATAATACCTTTAATTAGTTTTTTTTAATTTACTTCCTCATTTTAGAAACAACCTTGGTCAGCCACTCGGCTGCACCCAAGTACCCAAAAAATCACACTTCATTTGAGAGCAACCACGACAGTGCCTTTCAAATTGGCATCATTTCTGGGGAGGAAAGTAATTTATTTAACCAATTAGAGGTATTTATTTTATTTTTCATTTAATCCTTTTTTTCTCCTCTTTCTTTCTACCTTCCACTTTCTCATGTTTTTTTTTCTTCTTACTCTCTTCTTTTATTTTTATCTAACCAACTCAAACTTCTTTACTTTTTATTATGGTCCACTTTTCTTCATTTATTTTTTATCTTTCATTGATTTATGGCATGAACTAATCCCAAATATATATTATATCTTGACCCTGAGATTGAACGCAGCCTTAGGGCTCGAATTCGACATTCTCAGTCTACAGGAAGTTTGAACATTAAACCAGTTAGAGAATTCCTCTATTCCAGGAACACATAAATTGGAAACACTTCTATATCAAACCTCAAACAATAACCAATGGCTGAAAATAATGGAAATGAACTTGATTTAACCCTTTCATGATTGGTTTCACCTAATATTAACTATCAACCAAATTTTATTACATACCCAAATCTCGAATTGAACTTTGAACTAAAATCTAGATTAATTCAGCTTCTTCTAAAATTTCATGGATTATCTAGTGAGGATAGAAATAAACACCTCAAATAATTTAATGTGGTTTTCTCAAACCTTAAACCAATAAATCTCTCCGAATATCAAACAAGCTAAGGGAATTCCCGTTTTCACTTGATGGAGCTGCAAAAGATTGTATGTATAATTTACAACTTCAATGTGTAACTTATTGGAATGATTTGAAATGTCTTTTCTTGCAGAGATTTTTTCCAGCATCAAGGACCACATACATTCAAAAGAGATATCTAGAGGATCATGCAGGAATAAGGGGAGTTAATTTATAAGTAATGGGAGTGATTCAAGAAGTTCTGTGCAAGATACCCATGTCACCAAACCAGTGAGAAACTACTCATCCAGTACTTTTACAAAGGACTAACATCTATGGAGAGAAGCATGGTGGATGTTGCTGCTGGAGGAGCATTTTTGGACAAGACACCAGTAGCTACACATGAATTTATTGAAAAGATGGCCTAAAACTCCTAACAATTTGATTATCAAGGTACACCACATGTTCGAGGAGTACATTAGGTAAGTCTTTCTTCTCTGTAAAGTCATTTTATTGATACTAAGTTAGAATAATTAACCACTATGGTGAGTCAGATTGCATTTTCTTAAAAGGCATCCCAACCCCCTCCTTTAAGGTCTTGTGGAATTTTCATTGAGATAAGCCACCCAACTGACTGTTTCCCCCAACTACAAGAAACATAATATTGCACAGCAGTGTTTCTTGGGTGACCATATCCCCAAAATAAGCTTTATTCCTTTGCAAAAACATACAACCAAGGGTGGAAGGATCAATCAGATGTGAGGTATGGCTCTGGAAAACAAAAAAGGCCCCCCTTTCAACAAAACTTATAGCATCCTCTACTTTACCAGTAGGGTTTCCAACAACCCCATAGGATATTTGAAGCCCAAGAATCAACAAGTCAACAAAAAGGGAATCCCCCACCCATGGTAGATTCTAACACTGATGAAATTTTTAATAAAATTGTTCTTAATCAAAAGAATGAGTTGAAGATTCAAGATTCAGAGTTGAGGGAGTTAAAGGCATAGATGATCCAGATTACCACTGCCCTCTATGAATTGGTAAGAACGAAATCCGGAAATCTACCTTCCCAACCTACTCCAAATCCCAAGGGGAATGTCAGTGCCATCACATTGAGAAGTGGGAAGAAAAGAAATGATACATTTGCACCTATCATTCCACTTAGATTCACCTCAACTCTAAAAAATACTCATTTCACACCAACTATTGAGCAACCCAAGGATAAAGATAAAGGTAAAAAAAAGATTGATGATATTTCTACTAAACCCCTTCCCTTTACAAATAGGGTTTTACAAACCAAAAATATGGATGAAGAGGCTATGTAAAAAAAGGTTTTGGATACATTCAAGTGTGTGGATATCAACATCCCTTTACTTGAATCAATCTTAGAAGGAATGTGTCAACACTCATTACACCAACTCTAGTAATAACAACAAAGTGCAAAGATCCATGGACATTCATCATCCCATGAACCATAGGGTAGTTGAACTTTTATGATGCACTTTGTGATTTAGGATATTATATGAATGTGATGCCTCACTCTTTATTCTCTTCTTTGTAGGTTGGTGAGTTGAAGTTGACGGGATTAGTGGTGTAGTTGGAAAATTGAGATACAACATATCCAGCGGGAGTCTATGAGGATGAACTTTTCCAGGTAAAAGACATGATCTTTCCAGCATATTTCTACATGCTTAACATGGAGGATGATCAGGTAATTTCTCATGGTCCCATTATCTTAGGTATACCCTTCCTCAAAACTACAAAAATTATCATAAATTTCAATGAGGGTACACTTTCCATGGAGTTTGGGGATGAAGTTGTGATATTTAATGTTATGGACTCCATGAAGTACCCCTCAGAGGACCATTATTCATTTTTTATCTCCCATTTTGAACCACCAAATAAAAAACTCATGGAATTTGATTTTACTTTTCTTAGGGAGATTATGAGTATTGGTTCTAGTTTGATATTTAAGAGTACTTCCACACCTATTTAAAATTCACAAGACTCTCTTATATTTGATTTATAAATTGAATCATATTCTGATTTTGATCATGTGAAATCTGATTATGACATGTTTGTTGGGTATGTTCATGTATTTAATGCTTTATTCTCTAATTTTGATGATATATATTCTGATACTAATGTTCATTGTGCACATATTTCAGTTCCTTCAATTTCTCCATCCATATATCACCCCTGCATTGGAACTCAAGCCATTACCACCAAATCTAAAATACTCATACTTGTTAAGTGGTGGGAAATTACCTATTATAATTTATATAAATATCCCTTTTAAGCATGAAGAAAAAAATTTGAATCTTTTGAGGGGGAACATTAGGGTAATCGGGTGGTCCTTGGCTAACATATCCGGTATTATCCCCTCCATTGGTATGCATAGGATTCTTTTGGAGGATGGGGCTAAACCAGTTTGGAATCCAAAAAATAGACTCAATCAAATCCTTCTAGAAGTAGTTAAAAAAGAGGTTGAAAATTTGATCGAGGCAGGTATAATCTATCCTATTTTAGATTCCAAGTGGGTGAGTCCTATTCAGGTTGTGCCTAAGAAAAGTGGTGTCGTTGTTATTAAAAATGATAATGATGAGTTAGTTCCAATGAGGGTACAAAACAGTTGGCGTGTGTGTATTGATTATAGAAAACTAAATCGGTCCACTCGCAAGGACTATTTCCTCCTCCCATTTATTGATCACATGCTTGAGAGACGAGCTGGGAAAACACACTATTGTTTCTTGGATGGATTTTCTGGATATTTTCATGTTCCTATTTCTCCAAAGGATCAGGAGAAGACAACATTCACTTGTCCATTTGGTATGTTTTCCTACCGAAGGATTCCATTTTGAATTTTCAATGCCCCGGGTACCTTTTAGAGATTCATGGTGAATATTTTTATGATTTTATTGATACCTGTTTGGAGGTATTCGTGGATGATTTTACAGTGTATGGTTCTTCATTTATTGATTGTATCTCTAGTTTGGGAAAGTTGTTTAACCCTTGTATTGAGAAGAATCTGGTCTAGAACTTTGAAAAGTTTCATTTTATGGTAGATCATTGCATTGTCTTAGGGATTGTAGTGTCAAAACATGGGATAGAGGTTGATAGATCTAAGATAGAAATTATTTCATCCTTACCCTATCCTTCATTTTTTCATGATATTAGATCTTCCCTAGGGAATGCAGGATTTTATTGGTGCTTCATCAAATATTTTTGTATATTTCTCTTCCTTTTTCACAATTACTTCAAAAGGATTCTGATTTTGTGTTTGATGATTCATATAGGGTAGAATTTTATGAGCTGAAGAAGTGTCTGACCACTCCACCGATCATACAAACCTTACAATGGGACACTCCTTTTGAGCTTATGTGTGACACCTCCAACTTCATAGATGGGGATGTCTTATCTCAGAGGGAATAATGATGTTCACATGTGATTGCCTATGCGTTGAGGACACTGGATTCAGCCCAATAAAACTACACAACCATGGAAAAGGAGTTTATTCTTATCGTATTTGATTTAGATAAATTGTGTTCATATTAATTGGGCTCTAAAGTAGTTGTTTTTTCTAACCATGCAGCTCTGAGGTACCTCTTGAAGAAGCCTGATGCAAATCCCAGGCTAATCCGATGGATTCTCATTATTCAAGAATATGATATTGAGATAAAGGAAAAGAAGGGATCATAAAAATTAGTGGCAGACCACATGAGTAGGCTTAATCACACACTAGAGGATGACACCTTGGACCAGGTACCACTTTGAGACACTTTCCCTGATGAGCATATTTATGCCATCTTAGGTATGCATCCTTGGTATGAATATTTATTTAACTACCTTTTTGCCTCTGAAATCCTTGAAAATTTAAAGAAACATCAAGTCCAAAAATTAATAAGTGAGTCTTGGTATTATGTTTGGGATGATCCATACCTCTGGTGCATGTGTAGTGATCAAGTTATTAAGATGTGTGTTCCTAATCATGAGTTCGAGTCTGTTTTTCAATTCTGTCATACACTTTCTTGTGGTGGACACTTTGGACCCCAACAGACAGATAGGAAAGTTTTAAACTTTGGATTATATTGGCCAAGCTTATTCCATGATGCTCATCTGTTTTTTAAGTCTTTTTTCTCATTTCCAACATACTAGGAACATTTCTTGGAGACATGAGATGACCCAACAACCCATACTATTATATGAGATTTTTTATTTATGGGGCATCAATGGTATGGTTCCTTTTCCGAGTAAATTTGGTTTCCTATGTATTTTGGTTGTTTTTTATTATGTGGGCAAATGGGTGGAGGCTAAGGCCACCAGGATTGATGATTCTCATGTTGTTGTGGATTTTTTCAAAGCATGGATTTTTTGCAGGTTTGGAGTATCAAAGGTCATCATCAGTGACCAAGGGACACACTTCTTAAATTTTAATTTGTCTTCTCTCCTTCAGAAGTATGGGGTGACACAAAAAACATCAACACTATACCACCCCCAAACAAATGTCCAGGTTGAGGTTTCAAATCATGAGTTGAAACAAATTGTGTAAAAACCCGTGCAGTCGAATAGGAAGGATCGGATAAAGCACTTGGATGATGTGTTATGGTCTTATAGGATAGCATACAAGAAACCTATCAGTATATCCCCATTTTGGATTGTTTTTGGGAAAGTGTTCCATATCCCCATTGAAGTTGGGCATCAGGCTTATTGGGCTATAAAGAAATACAACATGGATTTGGCCCAAGCTGTAATCCAAAAGAAGCTACAAATTCAAGAGGTTGATGAGATTTTATTGTCTTCATATGATAAATAAAGTCTCTACAAGTAAATATCAAATGAAACTCATGAAAAAATGATACCGAAAAGATAATTTCAAGTTGGAGAGAAAGTCCTACTCTATAGTTCATGACTGAAGCTGATGCCTGGTAAGTTGCGTTCCAGGTGGTTAGGTACTTATGTTGTGACTAATGTTTTTCCTTATGGTATAGTGTATATCACACTAGAGGACACAGGAATGATCTTTACATTCAATGGGCAACATTTGAAGAGATACATTGAGGGACTTCCTACTGATGTAGTAGATCTCATCACACTATATGACCCCATCATCACTTGAGCATATCAGGTTGTTCCTAACCCTTTAACTTTTTTTATTCTTTTTCTTATTTAAAATTATACATTTCATGTGCATATATCATATCATAGGTTCACATTGAGGACAATTCTATATTTTAATTGTGATGGAGATAACCTTTTAGTTTAGTAATTTCAATTTTTTTCTGTTTTTTTAAGGATTTTCAAAAAAAATGTGTGTTTTTCAAATTTATTGTGTTTATTTTTTAATATTTTGTGTGTTTTTAAAACTTTTGAGTTGAAATGATTCTAATCACCATTTTCAAATTCATATCAATAAGTGAAACAATTTATCCCATGAAATCGAGCTTAAATGAATGCTGAAAATAACTTTGTTTTAAGTTCAAATCTTTAGTAATTTCATGAAAAGTACCCTTAATTTTGAATCCCATGGCACATCTCAATGTCTTTATATTTGAAATCACTTTATTGTGAGGCTTATGAACCATTATTTTCATATTATTTACATTTACCTCACATCTTGAGAGAATCAATCCATGCTTGATTTAACCAGAATTTGATTTATTCCTGTCAAAACTTGAGGGTTTGAGGTACTTTTGTTTAAATTATTGAGCCATTTGTTTGGTATTAAAGCCCCTATTTCTAAGAATACTTTTTTATAATGGACTAACCTGAACATTTAATCCTTTTATCACTTATAAGTCATGAACAACCTATTAGGTTGGCCACATTACAAGCTAATTTTCTCTATCCAACCAACTCTTGAAGTGAAATTGCATAATCTAGTTGAACTTAAGCGTGGGGGGAGCTGTATTGTGTTTTGCTACCACATTTTATGATACTTTGGGTAGAAAATTAAATTCCAAAGAGATTTTTTTGCTACTGAAAAAATCATTCTCTTGAAATTTATTCCTTTCTAGAGCTTTCATGATAAAAGAAGTTGTGCCTTTCTCGATCTTCTGATGAAGAAAGAAAGGTGTTCCTATCTAGTGCTTTCATGAAAAACTATATTTGATAGGATTGACATTTGTTTGCTAAAATGATGAATGGTGTAAACTTTCCATGTGTTTCTATGATGATGGAGATTAATTGATACTAATAGGAGTGAGGAGAATACCATACTTGAGTGACAATTAGAATAATGCAATTTTGCTTCAAAAAGAGTTAAAACCTCCCCATTCAGCCTCAGAATTTTTTACATCTAAATTATACCCACCAAAAGCCACATAACAACCCTGAAAAGTCCTCATGATAAACATATGTCCTTGAATCACATGAGGTGTCAATGTAGGAATTTATCAATCCTATAGTGACCCTTGTATGAGTTTGGATTAGAAAGAAATTTCTGAAAAATTGAAATTTGTGTGATTAGATAAAATTCAAGTGAGGTAAGTGTTTTGTGCATGGGAGGATAAATTAAGTGGAAATATATTGAATGATATAAATAGAGAACTTGAAATAATGGTTTTTTATAAGGCATGATATCTTTTGTTTCTTGGAGTGGAATTGTTGGACCTTAAGGATATGAGTTTTAAAATTTGTTTTTATTTGATATTGATGTTTACTTGTCATAATTTTTTGGAATACATGATATGAGTTTTTTCCCAGGAGTGCAAAAGGGTAAGTGTGGGGGTGTGATCACATCACAATTCACTACTTTAATTCACCACTACATCACCTTTTTAAACTAGTTTTGTATTTAAAACTATAAATATTATCTCAAATTGAATATCCCATTAGATTCAATTATTAAATTTTTATAATTTATAAAAACAGAAATTATTCTTGTTTTGGTGATTTTGTTGTAGGAGGAGGTGATTTGGAGGGTCAGAGATGATCCAGAACGGAAATGGGCCAAACTACATGGAATCCCAAAGGCATATGTCCACAGTTTTTCACATTTCTCAAAATCTATGCTTCCAAATGGGATTAAATATTTTGGGGCCTTCCAAAACTTCATGGGATAAAAATAATCACAAGGAACAAAATCCCACTTCTTTAATTAAGTGGTCCATCTAAACCAATCTATCCAGGGGACAAAATCTGAATGAAGTCAATTATTTCATTCTATATTTCGGTCATATCTCACGCTGTAATCCTCCATTGGCCGCCAAATTTGACATGGAGATATTAAAGATGCTTTCCTACAAATTTTATATTTTTTCCAACTCGAGAAAATTCCATTTAACAACTCAAAACCGATACACAAGTGGTATCTTGAAAACTGGGTGTCAAAAACCACTCCCCATTTTGGCTATAAATTGACACCTTGGGTACCCCATTTGAAAATTAGGCCAAGAAGTGAAGTGCTGATATTTTAGAGTTATAGAGGATTCTTATCACCAACTTAGAAGTTCTGTAACTCCCTATACTCATAAGGGGTCTCTTGAATCTAGGATCCCTTCATCGAAGCCTTCCTCTATTTCTTGCTTTGTAATATTTATGTTTGCATAATAAACTTCATTGTTCCTCTTTTATTTCTTATATTTTCTTATACATTCCCTTGTTTTACTATGTTTTATTCTTCCTTAATATTCCTAGTTGGGTTGGAATCTAGAATATAAATGAGATTGGGGTTTACCCTTTCTAAACCTTTCCACATGCAAAACGTTTCTATTGTGACTACATGGCCCATGGAAGAGTAGTTATTTTTAGTAATCGATATAAATCTAACCTATTTAATTCATTTATTTTGAATCAATGAGATACTTTAATTCACATAATATAATATATTAATTGAGTTTTTAATTATAATTAAACTAAGAAAGCAATTGAACAATAAACACAAAACACGTGAGGTCGAGAATTGTGTTAATTGTGAGAGCGTGAACATAATTGGTAAAACAAGACCACACGGGAAAAATTTGTAGAGTTAAAATATAATCCCTAAAATAAATTAATCCTCATTTTTATAGTGTATATGTGCTCTAATTAACCAATTTATATAAGCTAACATAAAAACATCAATCAAAGTAGGGTACCACGATTGCATGTTCCAAAGCTAGCCTTGGGTTTAAGTAAATTCATCTTTGTGGTTAAGTTAACTCACATAGGGTTAGAGGGTTAACAAATTAGGTGATTATAATTAAGTGGATGTTAATTTAAATGATAATGATAAATAATTGAGTGAAGAAGTTGAGTTAGATTGATTAATCCTTTTAAAATATTTTAAAAAAAACATCTTCTTGTTGCGTCTTTTTAATCAAACTTCATTTCAAAATTAAAATCAAAAAAAAAATCAATATTCTTCAATAAAACTTCTTCTTGTTTTATAAATGATAAAAAATCCCCCATCCTTTCAAGTAGTTTTTTTATTATATTTTATTTTATTTTTATAATACCTTTAAGGAGTTGTTTTAATTTACTTCATCATTTGAGAGACGACCTTAGTCAGCCACTATGTTGTACCCAAGTACCCAAAAAATCACACTTCATTTGAGAGCACCCACGGAAAAACCTTTCAATGATCATACATCTTATCCCATCAACAGATTAAAGGATAATTAAACTAATGGAACTTTGATTCACACTATAACCAATATATGTAGTATGTCTTCCTAAGGTCGGATCTCCAATAGGAATCCACTTTGATGTAAGTCCCTTCATGTCCTAGGTATTCCCAAATTAGGGTACCAAACCCTCACATAGGTATGAAATTCTTCCTCATCCATTAACATATGAGAATTGGGGTCATACAAGATCATCATTTTAAGTATAATCCCTGGTCATTCCCTCAAGTACCTCAAACCTATTAGTGGGAATGGGATGAACTGGACTATGATGATTCTGATTCCTATTATAAAATAAGATATGTAGGATGATTAACTGAGGCCCAATATCCATGCCTTATTCTCCATTAGATGGGTAATCATTCCACTCAAAGGGAAACTTTAATGTGTAATCCCCATATAGGTGTTCTCTCATACTATGTTTACAATCTACCATTATCTCTTGTTTCTCACATTGAGAATGGCTCACGTAGGATTAGAGACTAGGGATGATTGTATCAAAATCATGTTGATAATTCCCCTAGTGTGGGCCTATCATTGAGATGTAAGTATAATTACATATCATCTATTCTCAAAGGGCCACATTCCCAAAGAAGTAATCCAGGGTAGCCTCATATGCATAAGTCCCTCTTAGGGTCTCTATTGTAGTATTTATGACAACATAGATTTCTGCCACAAGAACTATGTAGACTATGATTCCTATATTAAATAGGACAAGTTATATGCCTCATTGAGGTTTGAGATTAATATTTTCATCCTTACCATATGATGTTAAACTTCACGAATGGGTCAAGTCACACGACCTTAAACTATGATAAACGAATTATGTGGGTTTTGATTCTTATTTCACAAGATATATAGGAGGCCTCATAGAGGTTCAATTCCATATACAAGACACTAACCATCTCCCTGGATGGAAATAAAATCTAGAGTGCTCAAACATGGCCATAAACCAAATCATTATAAATAAATAAGAGAACAATAGATAACTCATGATATGCATGTAATTGTTCCTATCGATACATGTTTGTAATCAAGTCATTGGTATAGGGGTAACCAGTCCTATATCGAGGTATGGAAAGGAATTCATCAACTTATCTTAAATTTTTAAGGGAGTCCCATAGTAAGAAACAATTCCCCCTAAAAGGGTGTGATGATCCTGACCTATCATCCTCTTGACCAATGTGTGTTCCTAAACTTCATTGGTTGTGAAACCCCAAAGGACCACCCACATTTGGAAATAGGTATGTACCTAGTTATGGATGTGGGAACCATTGAGAGTTTCTAGGGAAGACTAAACATATGGAAAACCAAATTAAAGTGATTGAGCGAGGCCTTAAATCCCCCATAATCAAACTATCGGGTGAAACCCATTCCACATATTGTTTCCCAAAGAAACAATGGAATTGATTATTCCATTAGAATTCTAATTAAAATGGATAATGCTATTGATCGAGTTAATTTTAGACATTTTGTGAGGATAATGGTTAATGTTAATATAAGCATAACTCTAATTGGTGGTGTTATTATCTCGACACCACCAGATGAGGTTAGCCTTGATATTGTGTATAAAAGCATACTCCCTTTATGTTCAATTTTTTGTATTATCAGGAATCTAGAGACCAACTATAGGATTGATCTTATCTACTCTAATTTTCAACTGAGGAGTCATGATTTGAATCTCTACAGAAGGAATAAGGGTAATCATAAACAGGTTGATATTATTCAATCCTTTGATAATCAATAAAAATAAGAAGTAAGAGACACTTAGAAGAATTTAATTTATCAAGGTGAAGGATCATCTCTTCCTAAGCTTCAACAAAGGAAGTTGGGTTGTGCATATGGTCTTATTGATGTTGGGATTGCTGTATAATATTCCCAAGACAAAAGAAGGATGTAAGTTCCTAAATCTCTATTTGGTGTGGATAAACCTATTGGGTCTTTAGATAACATTGAGGAGGAGTGTAATTCATATTATAAAGGGATAACCTTTGAGAATACTTTATATAAGGGTCTTAAGGATGGTCAATTTGGTGTGGAATCTAATGATAGTTAGGATGATAATGATTTGATTATTTAAGATATTGTGTACCATAATATGTGGTAGGAAAATAAAATGGTAAAAGCTAAGAATTGAAAATTAAAAATATAAATTGTGGATTCTAAGACCATATGGTCTTTCTTTTGACTTGTTTAGGATAGTATAGGAAGTTCTTATTTGGGAATGGTAGGAATAAGCTACAACTCCTCCCAATAAATTAATTTATCTTTGAAGGCTTCCTTGATCCAATGAAACTCCAATAGTGGATTTGGATACAAAAATTGACTATAGTAATTCAAAGGATTATACCCTCTCTGTTTCAAAATATGGTGAATGTAATAATGGTTTGAATAATGACTCTGATTCGGAAAATACTCTGTAAAATTATGTGGATGCTTCAAGTCCTAAAAATTATAAATCCATTATTAATAATGTTATGGTAAATTTTATTTGGAAGAGGGTGCTATGGGAAATCCATATGTTAGTAAGTATGTTCCCTCTCATTCTAAGTTAGATAAATTGTCTTATAGGTCTAATCATCAGACTAGAACTATCTAATATATGGTTAAAGATTTGTATCCCCTGCCAATAATTTCAATTCTCCTACAAAGGAAGGTGATGGAGTCATTTATAGCCAATTTGATATATCTACATTAACTGGTAGGAAGGAATATTATATGGGTACTTCTATTAACTTGAAAGAGGTGAGAAAAACACCTCCATTTATAGACTAACATGACAAAGTTGTTGTTACTTCTTATGGTCATGTATCTTCAAAATTTCAAGCCTCTAAACCAAAAAGTTTCAAGGTTAATAAGATCAAATCTGACTCATCATTACCCTTAGTTCACCCTATTAAAGGTAAATTGAAAATTCAGGTCTCTCTTTATAATTATTTTGACATAATTTATTATTTATATATTCCTCTTAATAGTGAAAGGGGTTTGGTTTCTAAAAAATTAGGAATGAAACATTATTTTCCTAATATGTTAATAGTGACTTACAACATTTAAGATGACCCCATGTAAGGGGATTTTTATGATCAAGAAAATCCATAGCAATCTACTAAAAATTGAAGAATAGGATGATATCCACATGGAAGAAGGGGTCAGGGCAATCACAATATGTTCCTTGATCTTAAACTTAGTTTTATATAACATTAAACTTTCATGAAGTGCTCTGGATTTTTGACACTGTTCTTTTTTTCTGCTTGATTTGGGTGACATTTTTATTTCTCATGTAAAAATGATAAGGATAAAATATCATGATGGTATCTCATCTTACTAGGATGGACATGATTCTTGTTATGAGACTGGATTTGTTTCTTTAATTTATAAGTTGTTTTGATTCATTTTCGAATAGACATTTGTGTCACTTTCAACATTTGGCTCTTAGAATAAGGTCAAGAATACAATGTCTTATCCCTTTCCTATCCTTTAATTTTTGGTCTTCCGAATAAATGGGTTTAAACCCTAAAGTTTAGGTTGATTTTATATTTTTTTACATATTTTTCATTTTTTTGCATTTTTATGTTTTGAATTTTTATTTTTATTTTTTAAAATAATATTATTTAAATTTTTTTTGAAATTTTATTTGAGTGTAAAAAAAATTCAGTTTTTTTATTTTTAATTATTTTTTTATAATTTTTTTGTTTTAAAATTTTTTATAATGTAAAATAAATTTATTTTATGTTTTTAAAAAATAGAGTTTTAAGGATTTTATTTTATTTTTTTAAATTTAACATAAATATAAAGATTTTTGTTTATAATTTTTTTTTTATTTTCTTTTTTAGATTTTATTATTATTATTTTTTCAGTTTTATTTTGTTTTTGTTCATTATTTTATTTTTCATAAAATTAATATTTTCTCAATTTTATTTTATTTGAAAGAGGAATAAGTTTTTGAATTTTTCTCTTTTTATTTCTTAAATAAAATAGAATTTATCTTGAAGTTTTTTTAAATTATTTGAAAAAAAATAAATTTTTTAGATTATATTCCTTTTTTATTTTTTTTAATAAGTTAGAAGAGGTTTTCCTAATTTTTTGTTAATTTTAAATTAAAACCAAGATTTTATATTTTTTATCACTTTTTATTTTTTTAACAAAAAATGCATGTTTTGGATATATATAGTTTTTTAAAAGTAATAAAATGGTTTTTTAATTTTTTTTCTTCTATTGAAATTATTATTTTATTACAAAACCAGATTTTTTTTAAATTTTGTTTAATCAGTTTAAAATTCAAATAAAATAATTTGGATTTTTTTTTGATTTTTTATATTTTATCTTATTTAAGGGATCAGAGTTTTATATTATTTTTTAAAATTTTTTAGAAAGTAAAATTAATTTTTTGATTTTTACTCATTTGTCATTTTTTATTCTTTTTTATTTATTTTTTAGATTTTAATTAAATGTAGTTTTTATTAATTTTTTAAAATATATTTTAATTTGAAAGAGATTATTTTTATATATTTTACCTTTTGTTTTATTTTAATTTTATATTTTTTAAAGAAAATAATTATCTAAAATTTATGTAATTTATTCAAAATTATAGTAAAATATTAAAATTTTCACCTCTTTTATCTTTATTTAAATATAATTAATAAAATATTTAATTTATTCATATTTTTTTAATAAAATGATGTTTTTATTGATTTTTTTGATTTAGTTGAATGTAAAATACATTTCTCAATTTTTGAAATTTTTTAAATTTTTATTAGAATTTCATTTTTCTTAGTTCTTTTAAATTTATTTCAAACAAATAAAAATTATATTTTTTATACTTTCCTCAATATTTTTTATCTATTTATTAGTATAACAAATTAATTTTGTTTTTTGAAATTTATTAGAATGTAAACTTTATAGGATTTCAATTTTTATTTTGATCGTTTATTATTTTATTATTTTATTTATTTATCATCATTTGGTTTTTAGTTTTTAAAATTATATTTTTTATTAAAACATTGAAACTCTATTTTTTCAATTCAGTTAAAAGTAAAATAAATATTTTGAATTCATATCTTTTTTTATTTTCTTTCCATATACTTTTTAATTTTTTAATAAAAAATAGTTTTTTGATGTTTTATTAAATCTACTTTCATGTAAAATAAAATCATTCGAATGTCCTTTATTTTTTTTAAATGAATAAAGTTTTTATCAAGTTTCTTTAAATTAATTTGAAAATAAATTTAAATTTTTAAATTTTTATTTTCCTTATTTTTTCTTTATTCTTAGTAGAATTAACTTTTCATAATTTTTTTAATTTACAAGAAATAAAAATAAAATTTTTTGTAAAATTTTGGGCTTTCATGCCCACTGGACCTACTGGCCATGTAATGGAATCCCTTCTACCAAAAAAAAAGAGGTGTTACCTTGATTTAATAAATAGGAGGCATACCCCACCATATTTTAAACGAAATCTTATCTATATTGTTTCGATATCTAATTTTTTTAAACAAAATAATTTTTTAATCTTATTAATTTAACTAAAATTAAAATAACAGCTTTTTTATTTTTTAACTACTCATTATTAATTAAATTATATTATTCCATTTATTTTTCAATGTCTTAATTTCTTATTTTTAATTGGAAAAAGTTTTTCTTTTTTATTAATTTACTAAAACTAAAATAAAATTTTAATGTATTAATTTTTAATTTAATAAAAAAATATTTTTATTATTATTAAATTTATATAATAATAAAATATTGTTTCACATTTTTCCATTTTCTTTTATTTTTTAGTTTTATTTTTAAAATAACAAAAAAAATTATAATCTTTTAATATCATTCAATCTAAAATAGATTTTTTTCCTTTTTCGGTTTTTAATTAATTTCATATTTTTTATATAATAATATTTTTCTAAATATTTCTAATTTATTTGGATGTGAAATCTTTTTTAGATTTTTCTCCTTATTCTAAATCATTATTTTTATTTTTACAATTATATTTTTGTTATATAAATTAATATAGTTTTTTAGGATTTTTATTATTTAAAAATTATATAATTTCTTACTACTGTATTTTTTTAATCTGATAGAGTATTTATTGTTTATTTTTAATTTTATTTCAATATAAAATAACATACTTTGATTTTTTCTTTTTTACCTTTTTTTAACTTTATATTTTATATTTTTAATGTATGATTTTCTTTAATTTGGTCTTTTTTTATTTATGTGATAATAAAATAAAAAATTTAATTTTTTCTTAATTTTAAATTTCTTTTTTAAAAAACCAATTTTTATTGATTTTTTATATATTTAAAAAAAATAAATCTATTTGAATTCATTTTTTACTTATTTTTTTAATGAAGTAGAGTTTGAGATAATTATTTAACTTATTTGAAAGTAAAGGTGTAGTTTGTATTTTTTGAAGTTTTTTTGTAAAAGCATGTTTTTCTTTATTTTTTAATTTATTTAGAAGTTAAATGCATTTTTTATTTTTTATTTTATTTTTTTCTAATAAAATAATTTTTTTATTTTTTAATAAGATAATTTTTTTCTTAATTTTTTAAATTTATTTATATAAAAATTATTTCTTTTTAATTTTCCCATTTCTTATTGTTTTTTTACAAAATAATTTTTTTACTATTTTTTAGTTTATTTTTAAGTAAAATTAGTTTTTAGATTTCTTTTTTTTATACTTTTTTTCTTTTTATCTTTTTATTTTTTATAATAAATTGTATATATTTTATTAATATATGTTTGGATGAAAAATAATTTATTTATTTTTTACTCTTATTAAAAAATATATTTTACCATGATATTTCATATTTATTATAAAGGAAATGAATTTTTTAATATTTTCTACATTTTTTTATTATTTATTATTTTAATTTTAATTTTTTCTTTGAATTTTATTTTAGCATTTTTTAAAAGAATATAACTTATCTTACTTTTAAAATTTAACAGAAAGTAAGTTAATTTTGTTGGAATTTTTTTATTTTTTAACAAAACTAAAGTTTTTGGGTTTTTTTACATTTTTTTCAAATTTCATTAATAAAACAATTTTTTGATGTTTATTTATTTTTTAACAAATCTAAGAGTTTTTTATATAGATATTCAGAACTACCTAATGTATGGTTGAATGATCTATCTCTCAAGCCAATAGTATAAGTTCTACTGTAAAGGCTGGTGTTGGAGTCATTGATGGTCAGTTGGCTATGTCTACTTCAACTAGTAGGAAGTACTTTAGTATGGGTACTTCTTCTAACCATCAATCAATGAGAAATAATGATCTATTTATGGACGAACATGACATAATTTTTATTACTGCTTCTGATCCTAGATCTTCAAAATCTCAGCACTCTATACTCGAAGGTTTCAAGGTGAATAGGATCAAGTCGGACTCATCATTATCCTCAGTTCACCATGTTGAAGGTAAAGGGAAATGGTAGGTCTCTCTTTCTAATTATTTTGACATGTGTTATTCTATTAATGTTCCTTTTGATAGTGTAAGGTCTTTGGTTTCTAAAAATTATGAATGAAACATTTTGTGTTGACTAACACGGTAGTAATGACTTCCAACATTAAAGATGTAAGAACCTAGATCTTCGTTTCAGGTATGGATCTTATTTTCTGGTCTGTTTGAGTAAAAGAGAAGAATCTATAAATTTAAAGAGTAAAGGTCGTGTACTTAGGAGTACATTCTGTGAAACCGGTTGCCATGGGTAGGTGTGTACTGGCTGTGTAACGGGTGAGTACATGGTCGTGTGGGGTGACCTGGAGACCTCTTAAAGCTAAGGTCGATTAAGTCATGTACATAGTGTGTACATTAAATGAACACGTCGTGTACTTTCTTTTTATTTGTTAAATCATACTGGGATCACGTCTCATTTATAGAACTCTCGTCTTCTCAACTCATCTCATCCAGGAGCGATGGATATCGTCGTTTCTTCCTGGATCCCCTGATCGATCATTCGTTATCTGAATCAACCTCCATTAATTGCATTGTAATTTTCGTGGTGAGTTATTCCTTCTTCTAGAGCATCATCCCTTGATTTCTACTCTTTCGTGATATATTCTTGGTTAAACGTTTTAGACTTTTGGTAGATCTATGATGTTATAGGTTGAATCAAAGGCTGGGATTCAACTATATCGATCATACAACGTTGTGGTATGTGGTTTGTTCCTTTCCTTAGTTTATCTTTGAATTATATGTGCAAAATTGCACAATACCCTAGTTCGAGGTATTGCATGTTTAAGTAATTTACCCCTTTAATTCTTATTATTCCTTGATTGCTTGAGTTATGGCTCTTGTTTGAGAATAAGGTTTGATTACCTTACCATGGAAGTGTTTTCCCATTATTGAAATGATATTCGTCATTGGGCCTAGTTTTTCCTGTTAGCATGCTTTGTTTTCTATGCCTAGTGTTGATGGGATGGAGTGATATTATCTGATATGTCATGATATGCTTTTTAGTTGTTTATCCAAATAGTATATTGTGATTAAATTTGGCTTTTGGATATCGTTTGTGCATGATTCCTTTACACAGGGCTATGGGAACCTAGTGTAGTTAGACCATAGGGGGAATAGACATTGAGTGCTTCCCCATAGTGTATGTTATACTTTTCATGTTGCGAAACCATATGGGGGTGGATGTGAGTTCTCCCTCAGAGTTTTTGTAGTTCCACATTGCAAGACCGCATAGGGAATTGGATGTTGAGTGCTTCCCCAGAGGGTCTGTAGTTTACCAATAAAAGATAACATGGGGAATTAACGGTTAGTGCTTCCTTAGAGAGTCTTTATTTAAGCTAAACCAAAGTGGTAGGAACTATGAGAACTTCCTAGAGGGTTTCTTGAGATTTTCTGGTTGTTTATTTAATAATGGTAAATAAATGTAGTTGAAACCGTAGGATTGTTTACTTTTGAGTACTTCCTTGTTTATTACTTCATTTTTCATATTGTATGCCATATATATTCACTGATAGTTCGGCACAAATATTTGTGTGGTTTCCTACTAGGATTAGTCTCACACCCTATTTGGGTCATTCTTTTGGGCACAAATAAATTATATTTTTGCAGGTTTAGATAAGGGCAAGCACCCTTCTACTTCAGGTACTTGATTGTTAAAGAGCTGGAGAGCATGGGACCAAGCTGAGGATTGTGATGTTGCTGGAGTTATTTACTTTTTTTTCCTTTGTACTTTGGTTTATTATTTTATTCCATCATTGTAACTTATTTGGATGATTTTCTAGATATTGTGACATGCATCATTATTTATATATATGCTCTAGTTGTTTATCTACTTGTAGTCTTCTACTTTTCACTATTGTAGGTTATTATTACTGCTTCCACTATTGTTATATGTTTGTTTATGTTGTGTTACTCTACCAATGACGGAATAGTTTCCCCACCATCACACTTAAGGCCCTCACTGCCGTTCGACATCCTCTAATGTTTAGGGAAATGATCTTGAGGCTATATGACCAACCAGGTATGGGGCACCTCTGTGTGGCACCCAGAACTGGGATGTTAAAGTGGTATCAAAGGTGGGTTTTTTTCTTTGACTTACTGTCTGGAGCCTATAGATAGTGATCGGAAGGAATATTTAGTTGGTAATAAGTTGTTCCCGAGATTAGATAACACGTGTACATGGAAAAGACAATTTACCTCTATTATTTCAATTTTATGGTTTTTCAATTATTAAATTTGATTTGATTTAATCGTTAGTTGATTCACATGTTTTGTGTTGTTATTGTTGATGTTATTGAGGTTCTATTTCTGTTTCAACCTGATGAGATGAGGGTATACCATCTCATGCATCATATAGGAACTTTATAGAGATCACATGTCATGCATTCTTACCCTGCCATTTAGGGTGCATTACTAATTGCATGTTGTTGTGATAGTTGTTGTGCTAAATTTTCATGTTGTTGTGATATAATCCTTGATACAATGCCTGCTATTTTGATATAGTATTTCTATTTTGTAAGGTTTCGTTTTAATGAGTTCCAAACTTTTGTCCTTGAGGTGTTATGGGCCCTAATGGATCAGAATTTGGTGGATCATTATACTATTATACTTGTATATACACAAATATGATGCCAAAAATTGATTCGTGGGGAGTATGGGCCCCCACAGATCAGAATTTGGCACTTTAATTTTTGTTTCAGTGTTTTTATGGGCTTCTGGAGTAGTTTCTAAGGATTAATGTAGAGAAAAACCCAGAATACACGGTGTGTAATGATAAATACACACCATGTATCCTTCTGTTTGGGAAGGAAAAGTTTTTATTAAGTACACGTTGTGTACTATATGTACACACTGTGTAATCCTTGACCGTGTAACTGGCTATATGGGAAGAGACATGGTTTTGGGAAATGTTTGGTGACACACGTTGTGTACTTAGATTACACGCCATGTTATAAGAGTCATGTATCCCCCTGTGTGACCAACGACACGGATGGATGAATATCAGGTTGTGCATGCCATGTTCTATTCTTACACATCGTGTTATAGTGACCATGTATCCGACTGTGTGACTAATGAAACGGGGCAGTGAAATCCTTCTAGTACACATCGTGTCTAGCATAAACACGTCATGTAGAGTCGACCGTGAGACCAACCGTGTAACTAACGACACATATGGTTATGAATTAAGGGATACACGTCGTGTCTAGGGTGCATACGCCATGTAGAGTTACTCAGGTTGGAGTCATGTGTATAGTCATGTAGAGGAACTAAGTTAGGGGAAAAAGATTCAAGTACACACCATGTCTCAAAGAGAACACACCATGTGTAAGGGTGTTACACGACCAAGGTTTGCAGAAGTACACACCAATGTTAAAGCTTAAGGGAATAGCCTTGTAGGGGTCATACACGCCATGTATCCATGTTTTAAAAAACCTAGATGATTTCTTTCTCATGTTCCTTTCTTGAAATTCTAAGTTTCAGTCCTTGATAATCATGAACTGAGTTGTGTGCTTAACCTTGCAGAGTCATGCCCCCGAAATATCCTCTAGTGGTTTTCCAGATATAAGGTAATGATCAGACACTAGACATGGTAGATTAGGGACTACCATCAGATCCTCCAATTGTGCCTGTCTTAGCACCAACTATTATTTCGGATACAAGTATTGATGTATAGTTTTGAGAAGGATTCATGAGGTTTATGTAGACCTTCATGGGAGCACCGTATCATGCCCCATTTATGGCAGAGTCGACTCAGATCTTTCAGAAGCATCATCATCCCGCCTTCTCAGGGGAAGGAGGACCTTAAGCTAAAGAGTCATGGTTAGAAGTCATGTTGTCTATCTTCAATCATATCTAGACACCTCCAGAGAGGAGGGTGAATCTTTCTACTTACATGCTTTGGGATTCTTCCAAGAGATGGTGGAATGTGATATCTAGGGTAGGACACCAGCAGGTTATGGCATGAGATGAGTTCCAGCATACCTTCTATGATTACTTCTACTCGAAGACTTTGAGGGCCAACCGAGCCTGAGAGTTCATGATTTTAGAGTAGGGTACTCTATCAGTCATGGATTACTCTTCTCTCTTCAAAGATCTACAGCGTTTCATTCCCATTTTCGGGGGTGATGAGTTATTTATGGAAAGTAAGTTTGAGTGTGGTCTTAGGCATGACATCTGATCTCAGGTGAACATCTTTATGTTGACTTTCATCACCTCTATAGTCAACCAGGTTCTGATCACAGAGTGTAACCTAAGGGATTATGGAGCTGTGAGCCAAGGAAACTTAGCATATGGAGTTGGTAATCCTCTGTCTAATAATTGGAAGCACCGTAGGGAGTATATGCAAAGAGATCTGAGGAGGCGGGATATTTCTTCAGGTATCAAGGTGGTATGCTACCAGTGCGGGGAGAGCGGTCATACGAGGCCAAATTTCCCGACAGACCCAGTTGAGTGTCAATATTACAGCAATATGGGTCATCTTTAGCATTTTTGTCAGTATTTCTCACCAGCAGCTGGTGATATGAGTTTTTCTATGACTCCACGTTCAGGAGCAGGACCACCCGTTTCTCCTCAGTCAGGGAACTGAAGTTCTACAGGAAATTCAGGTTGAGTTGGAGGTTGTGGTCCCAGTGGTCAGACACAGGGTTTTCGATAGTAGTAGGGTGGATCAGCTCAGGGATCTTATTCATCTTTACAGGCCCGCAGCGCGGGTCAGGCTTATGCAATAGAGAAAACCCAACAAGAGTAGGATCCTAAACCCTCAACAGTTCGAGGTACGATTTTAGTTTCCTTAGTTATAGATTCTTCACTTTTTGATACAGGGGCTTCCCATAGTTTCATATCTGTTGTTGTCATGGATATCCTTGGGCTCTGTATCCTTACTTCTATTAATATCTTGACACTAGACACTCTGTTGGGGACAAGAATGGCTAGTGTATGTCAGTGCAAGGAGTTCTCTCTTGAGGTTGGTGGGTGTCACTTCTTATGGGACCTCTATATCCTAGAGATGATGGGCTATGATGTCAATCTCAGAATGGATTAGTTAGTTCCTTTCTAGGTTTTTGTTATTTTCTGTCACCACAGGGTAAGGTTCACATCACCATAGGGTGGTTTGTTTCTACATAAGGGATAATGATATGTCCAAGCGAACAGAGCGGGACCCGAGCATCATGGGTTGGGTGGAGTTACATCCCATATTTCTAGTCTATATCTGGATGACTAAGGGAATTCGCAGATGGAATTTCCTATCGTGGTGGATCGTTTTAGGTATGTCTTTCTAAAGGACTTTTCAGGTTTGACTCTGGAGAACGAGGTGGACTTTTCTATTGATCTTGTTCCAATAGTGGCACGGGTGTCTATTCCTCCTTATAAGATGGCTATACCAGAATTATAGGACGTCAAGAAGCAGTTAAAGGAGTTATAGACAAAAGGTTTCATCCGAATCAGTATTTATCCTTGAGTTTATCCTATCCTATTTGAAAATAAGGAAGATGGTACTCTCATACATTGTGTGGGTTATCAGAAGCTGAACCAGTTGACAGTCAAAAACCAATATCCCTTACCGAGGATTGATGATCTCTTTGATCAGCTTCGAGGAGACTGGGTGTTCTCAGAGATTGACTTGAGATCTGGTTATCATCAGTTTCACGTTAGACCATCAAATATACCTCCTACAGCCTTTCGATGCAGTTTTGGTCTATACAAGTATGTGGTTATGTCATTCGATCTCATGAACGCGCCTGTAGTTTTTATGGCACTGATGAACTAAGTTTTCCATCCATACTTGGATTCTTTCATGGTAGTCTTTGTGGATGATATCTTGGTGTACTCTCACACTCGACATGACCATTCCACACATCTTGAGATCATTTTGAGTACACTGAGATAGCATCAGCTATATTCTAAGCTCTCAAAATGACACTTTTGGATGGACCAGATTCACTTCTTGGGTCATGTCATCTCAGAAACAAGAGTATCAGTAGACCTAGAGAAAGTGAGGGTAGTAGTTTCTTGGTAGAATCCGAAGAAAGTCTTTGAGGTGTGGATTTTTCTTGTACTAGTTGGTTATTACAAACCTTTTATACAGAACTTTTCATGCTTAGTATCTCCACTGACGGGCCTAACTAAGAAAGCTGCAAAGTACCTACGGACATATTCCTATGATTCAGACTTTCAGAAGCTCAAAGTGTGATATACTTCAGCATCGATACTAGTTTTTCCAAAGCCAATAAACAGATATAATGTTTACTGTGATGCGTCAAGTATTGGTATGGGAGTAGTACTTATACAGGGGGAAGGATTCATTGTGTACGGGTCTCAGCAGTTGATGCCACACAAGAGGATTTACCTGACGCACGATCTTGAGTTGGTTTTTGTTGTTCATGCTCTAGGTTGTTGGAGACATTATCTTTTGGGAGATAAATTTTTGGTTTTCACCAACCACAAAAGTTTCAAGTATATAATCACTCAGTGAGATCTGAATTTGACACAGCAATGGTGGTTTGAGTACCTTCAGTCCTTTGAATTTGAGCTTGCCTATACACCTAGTAAAGTCAATACAGTGGCTGATGTAATGAGCAGGGGGACTCAGATACAAGTAGTTCAGGAGGCCATTAGTGAGTGGAATCTTATGTCTCTATTCTTGGAGATGCATTTGGAGGTGCATGATAGACAGAGATAGATGTTTCTTTCTTCTGTAGTTTTTACCTCTACTCTTCTTGATCGAGTGTGAATGAGGCAGCTATCAGATGCTGAAGGCCTAGTTCTACATGAGAGTGTGTTAGGAGAAGACCCTATTCCTATATGGACCATATGTGAGGATGAGATCTTTCATTTTTATGGGCGTGTATGGGTGTTAGAAAATATACACGAGGAGATAATGTGGGGTTTTCATTCTTCAGTTTGGACAGTTCATCCTAGTGTCACCAAGATTTATCGAGATCTACACCATCAGTATTGGTGTCCCGGTATGAAGAGAGATATTGCGGGTTTTATCATGAGGTGTTCCACCTGTGAGAAGGTGAAGGCCGAGCATCAACGAACTACAGGTCTTTTGAAGTAGTTACTCATTCCCAAGTGGAAGTGGAATTACATCACGATGGACTTCGTGATAGGCTTCATGAGGACACCTTGAGAGAATGATGTAGTTTAGGTTGTCATTGAAAGACTCATGAAGGTTGTTCACTTCTTACCGATCAAGGAGACCTTTAGTGTTGATGATTTGGGAAGGTTGTACATCCAGAAGATTACACATTTACATGGGGTTCTTCACTCTATTGTTTCAGACAGGGATGCCTGTTTTACTTCTTGGGTTTGGCAGGGACTATATAAGGCTCTGGGTACATATATACTTCTGAGTATATCTTACTATCCCCAAAAATATGGCTAGTCTGAGAATACTATATAGGTGCTGGAGGACATGCTTCGAGCATGTGTCCTAGATTTTTTAGGTTCTTGGGAAAATCACATACCTCTGGTGGAGTTTCCCTAAAATAATTGTTTTCAAGAAACTATTCAGATGGAACCTTATGAGGCTTTGTAAATTAGGTCAAGCCAATCACCCCTATGTTAGATGGAAGTAAGAGAGGCAGCTATGTTGGGACCTCATCTTGTCTAGGAGACCACGGAGCAAATAGAGTTGATTCGGAATAGAATGGATATTGCACAGTCATGATAGAAGTTTTATGCTGATCGAAGGAGATGACCTCTAGAGTTAGAGGTTAGAGATCAAGTTTTTCTATCTGTCATGTCGAGGCTGGGACACAGAAGGATTAAGAGTAAGGGTAATATTTCTTCAATATACGTCGGGTTGTTTGAGGTTTTGGAGAGAGTTGGGCTGGTTTCCTATCGGTTGCAGTTACCTCAGAGGTACTGAGCTATGCACCAAGTCTTCCATGTTTCTCAGCTCTGACTTTACTTCTCAGATTGGTCCTAGGTTTTTCAACCTGAGGAGGTTGAGTTGAATATGGATGCCTTGTTTAAAGAGAATCCTATCCAGATCGTTGATCACAGTGCGAAGGTTCTCTTTGGCCAGTCTATTTCTCTGGTACGGGTGCTATGGTAGAATGGGCGATTATAGGACGAGACATGGGAGAGGGAGGACAATGTATGATCGTAGTGGTCAGAGCTATTCGAGGATTATTTTTCGTCACCTACTTAGGGAAATTCGAGGACAAATTTCTTCAAGGGGGGAGTTTGTAAGAACCTAGATATTCATTTCAGGTATGGATCTTGTTTTTTGGTGTGTTTGAGTAAAAGATGATAATATGGAAATTTACGGAGTACACACCATTTAATTAGGAGTACATGTCGTGTACTTAGAAGTACACACTTTGTACTTAGGAGTACATGTCATATACCCGGTTGTCACGGGTAGCCATGTATTGGAAGTGTAATGGCCGAGTACATGGTCGTGTAGGGTGACCTAGAGACCGCCTAAAGCGGAGGCCAGTTAAGGCATGTACATGGTGTATACATTAAATGAACACGCCCTGTACTTTTATTTTATTTGTTAAATCAGATTAGGATCGTGTCTCATTTACAAAACTCTCTTATTCTCATCTTGTCTCATCCAGGAGCTGTAAATATCACCATTTCTTCCAAGAGCCCTCAATAGACCATCTGTTCTTCGAATCAACCGCCATCAATTGAATTAGAATCGCCACGATGAGTTATTCCTTATTTTAGAGCTTCATACCTTGATTTCTCCTCTTTCATGATATATTATTGGTTGAATGTTTTAGACATTTTTTTAGATATACGGTGTTCTAGGTTGAATCAAAGGTTGGGATTCAACTATATCGATCATATAACACTAAGGTAGGTGGTTTGTGCCTTTCTATAGTTTGGTTTTGAATTATATGTGCAAAATTGCCCAATACCCTAGTTCGGGGTATTACGTGTTTAGGGAATTTACCCCTTTAATTCTTGTTATGCCTTGATTACTTGAGTTAGGGATCTTGTTTGAGAATAGGGTTTAATTACCTTGGTATGGATGTGTTTTCCCATGATTGAACTAATATTGTCCATTGAGCCTAGTTTTCCTATTAGGATGCCATGTTTTCCATGCCTAGTGTTGATAGAATGGAGTGATATTATCTGATATGTTGTGATATTCTTTGTATCTATTTATCCAAGTATTATATTGTGATTTACTTTGGATATTGGATATCATTTGTGCATGATTTCTTTACATAGGGTTATGGGATCCTAGTGTAGTTAGACCATAGGGGGAATGGACGTTGAGGGCTTCCCCAGAGTGTCTGTTATACTTTTCATGTTGCGAGACTATAGGGGGGATGGATGTGAGTGATCCATTAGAGTGTATGTAGTTCTACATTGAGAGACCACTGGGGGAATTGGAAATTGAGTGCTTCCTCAGAGTGTCTGTAGTTTACCGATAAAAGACCACATGGGGAATTGACGGTGAGTGTTTCCTCAGAGAGTTTTTATTTAAGCTGCACCAGAGGGGTTAGACTGTGAGAACTACTCAGTGGTTTGATTGAGATTGTTTGGTTGTTTATTTAATAAAGGTAAATGAATATAGTTGAAAATGTATGATTATTTACTTTTGAGTACTTCATTGTTTATTACTTCATTTTTCATATTTCTTGCCATATATATTCACTGATAGTTAGGCACAGATATTTGGGTGGTTGCCTACTGGGATTCGTCTCACACCCTGTTTGGGTCATGATTTTGGTCTCAAATAGATTATATTGTTGCAGGTATAGATAAGGGTAAGCGCCCTTCAACTTCAGGTACTTGATTGTTGTAGAGATGGATAGCATGGGACCAAGCTGAGGCTTGCGATGTTGCTGGAGTTATTTACTTGTTTTTTATTTGTACTTTGGTTTCGTACTGGATTCCAGCATCGTGACTTGTTTGGATACTTTCCTAGATATTATGACATGCATCATTATTTTTATATATGCTCCAGTTGTTTATCTACTTGCAGTCTTCCACTGTTCACTATTGTATATTATTATTACTACTTCTGCTATTATTATATGTTTGTTTCCATTGTGTTAATCTTAGAATGAGGGCATAGTTTCCCCAACATCACACCCATGGCCCTTACTTCTAGTTGGTAGCCTCTGGAATTCGGGGAAATATGCTTGAGGCTATGTGACCTTCTGAGTATGGGGCACCTCTGGGCAACACCTAAAATTGGGACGTTACAAAAGATGTCCCCATGTTTGGGGATTCTAACAGTTTAGAACATCTATAGAAATCTGCAAAAAAATCGAGAAGAACACGATGACCACCTAGAAAAAAGGGTTGGGTGGCTATCACAATACATGTCATCAATCTCGAGCACAATTCTAAATAACATTCAGCATGCAGGAATTGATCTGGTTTTTTTTTGCACTGATTATGCTTTTATTCTACTTGATTTTGGTACCATTTTTGTTTATTGGATACAAATAATAAGGAAGGAAAGATCATGATGGTCTCTCATCTTACCATGAATCACTTGATGTTTAATTTAAGCCTGACATTTTTTCTTTCCTTCTAAATCATTTTGATTCATTTTCAAATAGTCACTTGTGTCTCTTTCTACTTTTGGATCTTGGAATGAGGGAGAGAATGTAATGTCTGACCCCTTTATCTTTTGTATTTTTTATCATAATAAAGGGGATTAGACACCAACTTTTTTGTTTTTTTTTTGTTTTTTTTATTTTTTTATTTTTTTTTTTTTATAAATATTTTTTCTTTTTTTTCTTTTTAAGGTTTTGAATTTGTATTTTTTATTTTTTAAATAATATCATTTTAATTGATTTTATAATTTTATTTGAGAGTAAAATAAATTTTGAAGTTTTTCTTGATTATTAATTTGTTGACTTTTATAATATTTTTTTATTTTTAAATTTTGTTATAAAATAGAATAAATTTATTTTATTTTTTAATAGAAATGTGTTTTATAAATTTTAATTTATTTTTTTGAATAAAAAATAAATATATGGATTTGTTTTTATAGTTTATTATTTAAGATTTTATTTTTCTATTTTAATATTATTATTATTTCAGTTTTATATTATTTATGTTTGGTTTTTTATTTTTACTAGAAGTAAGTTTTTCATGAATTTTTATTTTATTTCAAATTGAAATAAATTTTTGATTTTTTTAAAAAAAATAAGATTTATCTTGATTTTTTTAATTTATTTGAATGAAAAATAGAAAAAATTATATTTTCTTCCTTTCACTTTTTTTATATTTAGTTTTTAATTAGTTAATAGATTTTTTCTTGATTTTTTATTTATTTTAAAGTAAAACCAATATTTTATATTTTTTTATATTTATTTTAACAAAACAATAGATGTTCTTGATATGTATAATTTATTTTAAATTAAAATAAATTGTTTTTTTATTTTTTATTCTATTAATATTATTATTTTATTACAAATCAAATTTCTTTTTTATTTGTTTTAGTCAACTTAAAAGTAAAACAAAATATTTTGGATTTTGGATTTTTTTTAATATTTTATCTTATTTAGTGTATTGAAGTTTTATATTATTTTTTAAGATTTATTAGAAAGTAAAGTAATTTTTTCAGATTTATTTTTTTCATTTTTCATTTTTTATTCTTTTTATAATTTTTACCTTTTGATTAAATGTAGTTTTCATTGGTTTTTTAAATTATATTTGAACTTGAAAAAAGTTATTTTTTATGTATGTTTTCTTTTATTTTCTTTCTATTTTTATATTTTTCTAAAGAAAATAGTTTTTTTAATTTATTAAATTTATTCAAAACTATATTAAAATATTACAATTTTAACCTTTTTGTTTTTATTTTAATATAAATAATAAATTACTTTATTTTTTCTTTCAATTGTATTTTTATTTTTACATTTTTTATTTTCTTTAAAAAATGTAGTTTTATCTGGATTTTTTAATTTAGTTAAATGAAAATTAAATTTCTGACTTTTTAAATTTTTATGAGAATTTCATTTTTCATAGTTATTTTAAATTTTATTTCAAATAAATAATTTTTTTTGATATTTTTATGTTTTTCTCAATATTTTACATCTATTTATTAGTATAATCAATTAATATTGGTTTTCTTCAAATTTATTGGCATGTGAATTTTTTAGGATTTAATTTTTTTATTTAGATTATTTTTTATTTTAGTATTTTATTTATTTTTTCATTTTATATATTTATTATCATTTGGTTTTTAGTTTGTTAATATTTTATTTTTTAGTAAAAAAGAGTATTTCCGTTTTATTAAATTTAAGTAAATATAAAATAAAATTCTTGAATTCCCGTGTTTTTTTATTTTCTTTCCATATATTTGTAATCTTTTAAAAACATTATTTTTCTTGATGTTTTATTAAATCTATTTTCATGTAAAATAAGATCATTGGATTTTGATTTATTTTTTGGTAAATGAATTATGTTTTTATCAAGTTTCATTAAATTAGTTTGAAAACAAAATAAATTTTCCAAATTTTTGTTATCCATATTTTGTTTTTTTGTTTTTAATAAAATAAAATTTTCATAATTTGTTTTAATTTATTAGATGGTAAAATTAATTTTTTGAAAACTTTTCTTTCCTTCTTTATTTATTTTTTGAGAGAATAAATTCTTATCTAGCAAGTTTTGATATCCAATGTTTTGAAATAGAATAAAAAAATTATTAATCTTTTAAATTCAATTAAAAGTGAGATGATTTTTTTAACTTTTCACTCATTATTATAAATTATTATTATTTCATTTAATTTTCAACATCTTAATTTATTATTTTCAATAGAAAAAAAATTATTCTTTCTATATTAATTTACTTGAAACTAAAATAACATTTTCAATGTTTTAATTATATATTTAATAAAACCCAATTTTTCTTATTTTTAATTTATATAATAATAAAATATTATTTTTAATTTTTCCCTTTACTTTTCATTTTTAATTTCTATTTTTAAAATAAAAAAGGTTTTCTCAATATTTTAATTTCATTCAAACTAAAATAGATTTTTTTATTTTTTTGGCTTTTAATTTATTTCTCATTTTTTAATAGAATAATATTTTTCAAAATATTTTTATTTTATTTGGATGTAAAATATAATTTTTAGATTTATCTCCTTTTTAAATATTTTTTTATTCAGTAATTTATTTTTTTATTTAAGTGAATATTTTTTTTATTAATTATTCATTTAAAAAAATATGTGCCTATTTTTTCGATAATCAAATAGATTATTTATGGTTTATTTTTTATTTTACTTTAACATAAAATAATATGATTTTCTTTTTTCTTTTTTCCTTTTTATTTTGAAATTATATTTTATATTTTTAATTTTTGTTTATTTTTTAATTGGGAGTGTATTTATTTTGTTTGTTTATCTCATAGTAAAATAAATTTTTTAACTTTTTCTCATTTCTAATTTTATTTGTAGAAAAATAATTTTTTATTGAATTTTTATATACTTAAAAACAAATTAAATTTTTTAGAATAGTTTCTTATTTTTTTTATTTTTTAATAAAAAAGAGTTTTTATTGATTATTTAATTTATTATAAGGTAAAGGTATTTTTTGGGATTTTTTTTCAATTTTCTTTTTTACTAAAAGCATGTTTTTCTTTATTTTTTTAATTTATTTAGAAGTTAAATACTTTTTTGACTTTTTTTAATAAATTAATGTTTTTTAATTTTTTAATAAGATAATTTTTTCTTGATTTTTTTAATTTATTTATACATAATTTTTTAAAAAAATTCAAATTTTTTATTATTTTTTTAAAAAAATTATTATTTTTTAAATTTCTTAATAAGTAAATTTTTTTATATTTAATTTTTTATTTTGATATTATATATTTTTTTTATTTTTATTCTTCTTTTTTAAATAGATTTTTATTTTTATTTTTAATATGTATTTGAAAGTAAAATATTTTTTTACTCTTTTATTTAAAAAATATTATTTATTATGATCTTTCAATTTTATTTGATAGTAAAATTACTTTTTTTGAATTTCCTCCATTTTTTATTTTTTTATTTTAATTTTTTATTTGAATTTCTTTTTTCTCATTTTAATATAAAATAAATTATTCTTCTTTGAAAATTTAACTAAAATTAAATTAATTTTGTTGGACTTTTCTACCTTTTCGTAAAAACTAAAGTTTTTGTTTTTGTTTTTTAGTTTTTTTTCAAATTTCATTAATTAAATAAATTTTTCCATGTTTTTTAATATTACTAAGCATGTTTTTTATATATGTTATCACACCCCCCCCCCCCCCCATCGATACCCCTCTTGGACTAGTAGTGATGAGAATAAGTGACCCTCTCAGTCTCACCTCCAGTATGCCCTAGGTTGGAGACTAGTACTAAGGGTATAAATCACCCAAATGAGAGGCATTACCTTAAAAAGACTCAAGCATAAGAGATAAGGTAGATTCTACCAATCAACTCCAAAATAACTTTCTATTTCAATATAAACTTTCATAACCCAAATGATACAAACATATCAAATGTACAACATCAATGGAAACACATGTAAATGAAACACTAAATTCTTGTCCATACACCAACTCCATCCAAGCTACCCAAATATCAGCTTCATACTCTAGTGATGTATCCTATAAACACTTAGTAAAATGTAGTAGTGTGAGAATTTTGGGAGTACTCCATAGGATCATCCTCCTAAACAAATCAACATTCATGTACAATAAAAATGAAAGAGAAGATGTAACACCTATAGATTTTAAAAGAATAAAATTATATTTGATGGTGTCAAGGGTATAAAACATTGAGTTTATCTTATGATACATGCAACAATGAGTTTTTTCAATATCTTTTATTATACACAAGACCGAGTTTTACCAAATAATAATATATTATTAGTACTATTATTTAACATGATGGTTTTCACCAAGCCATTGGAATAGCGAATATGAACATGATTAATTAAAGTATGAAAATGTGGTTTATACATTCATATATAATGAATTCTTTGGTGACCAAATAATTAGAAAAGAAAATAAAACCCTTTTAAAAATAAAAGGGTGTTTTTTTCTAAAAAACAAATGAAATGTGCATAAGTGTGTTTTAAAATAATAAAATAAACAAATCACTCTTATTGAATGATCTTAATTAAATTTATATATTATATAGTCAATAATTTTTTTTTAAATTCATCTAATATATTTTATAGGAATAAGATAAGAATAAAACCAATTTTATGCATAAAAAGATGTATTTTTTAATGCAATTTTTATCCTTTTAATGGTGTACTTGTTTTAAAACTAAATTTTAAAACTTTTATTAATTATATTTTAAAACATAAACTTTATTTTTTAAATATTAATTTCAAAATTATCTTAGTATAAATTTTTAGTATTTTCTAAGAAGTTTTATTTTTTGATATATAGTGAAAAATATTGCATTTTAATTGAAAACTGGCTTTTCATCTAAATAATTTATATTGTTAAATTATATTTTAAAATTGTTTTAAAGTAAAATTATATAAATTATACATCTATTAATCCAATATAGGTCATTATAATCAATTTCATATTGAAATTTGATATAAAAGGTTTGTGAAGTTTTGAACTTTTCACTTTAAAAACCCACTTTCTCATCACACCTACGGGACTAATTTTAAATTAAATTTTGCCATTTCTATGAGTTGAATTTATAAAAATAGATTCCATATTTGAAATTATCATAATTTATAATACCTAATAGGTTCAACTTAGTTTTTGACCAAAAATATTATTGAAAGCAATTAAATTTAATTATAGTGATTAAGATAAAAACAAATTTATTTAGTAGTTAAACTTAAAATATAAGGTGTACAAATGACCCAACACTTATAAAAAACAATTGGATGAACATATTTTTATCCTTAAGATCTTACTCTCTAAATTTATGAGTTTTAGGACCCTTTTACATGAAGTTAACCTATAAAATAAGTTAAGGAAAGAAATGGATAGAAAAATGTACATTTCTTCATTTTAATTTATATAATGATTTGGGGATAGGGAAAAACTACATAGGTTCGGTCATAAATATTATTTTTAAATATAAATTAATTTTTTTATTATAATAATTATCATTAATTCTTAGAGATGATATAATTTTTTTAAATGCTTAAGAAACGCCTACATATGGATTACTTAGTTACTAATTAAGTAAAATAAATGATAATAAAAATACTAAAAGTGAGGTAAATAGAATGAATTTTTGTGTTAAATTATTTTTGTAGATGAATATATAACATTACACAGGTTTAAAATTAATATATTAAAATTCCATCATTGTCATTATATTTTTAAATTAAAATTAAATAAATAATGTTAAAATTACTATTAATGTTATTTTATAGAAAATGATATTTTATTAAATGACTTAAAATTACTAAAAATATTATCATCTATAAATTAATTTTTAAATGTTAATAAATATAAAATATAGTCTATTAATGAACCAAATTATCTTTTATAATAAACATATTTACCCCTAAATTGTACAAACTATGTTAGCACTGTCAGGGTTAAAGCAGTTTTTTTACGCGTTACATATGCTTCTGTTAAAATTTATTTCCAAAAAAAATGGGATTTTTATTTTATAAATTATATATAATATTTTTAATTAGTGGGTAAATTTTTTTTAATAATAATCAATTTAATTTATTCTTAAAGTATAAATTACCTAGGTTAGAAAACTAGTTTCTGTGGTAAAAACAAAAAGAGTAAAATTGAGTAAACATAAAGACTAAGGGAAAAATGATAAAAATGATTTTATTTTTGTGTGAATTAATTTTTTATCAACCATAATTATAATAAAATCCATTATTTGTCAATTTTTTTAGTAAATGTGGTAAGGGATACCCCCCATTGGTGTTGTCTTTTTGGTATTTAAAAGAATCCCACTCCTCCTTCATTATAAAAGGGCATTCACTCTCCCCACTTATTCACACTTCTCAACCCTTTTAGCTAATACAAACCCTGAACAAATAATCTCACAAATTCCCTCATATCAACTAATAAACCTCAATTTTGGAATAAATAAAACCAAGTAAGTCCTTTGGTGAAAACCAAAAGGAGTTACCCAAAGAAGAGGTAACATTCTCAATGAAAACTTTTGTTTTTCTTATTTCTCCACCCATTAAATTCTTCTTATAACATTATTATATAATAAAATTATTATCCTTAATATACTAATATGTTTTTATGTTAAGTTTATTACCTACACCCACACACACTTCCATCAAATAGGTTATGAAATCATCATTCGTGTGTACAGTAGAGAACCGTCGCGTGGAATGATATTGTTCATTTTTTCAATACCACCTCTCATGGTTGGGAATAACAATGGACATACTATTTATATATAATATTTATGATATTTATAAAATAATTATACTTCTGAATTCAATATATAATATACACCTTTTTTACCTTAGATACCATAGGGGATACGATAATGTCGCTCGTGTGTACAGCGGACTACCACCTCGCGAAACGATGTGAAGCGATTTTCACTAACGAGTTACATGGAATGTAATAAAGGTAAATATAATGAATATATATGATATATATAAAATAATTATTATATTCATGACATAATTATTATTATTTAAATATTATATATCATTTTTTTATTACCTTTTCACATATTGAAAAATTGATAATGTCATTCATGGATGTGTGGACTACCACCTCCTTAAAGTGATGTGATTCCTTTTACATCACAATAATTATATATATATAAGTATTTATAATTAAATATTATAATATTTATGATATAATTATTTAAATATAAAATATTACTTACCTTCTTTCCATAATTATCATTGAAAAATAAAAACATTACTCATGCATACGTATAGCCTACTATCTCCAAGAACGTAATGTTAGTTCATTTTTCATAACCATTTTCATGATTGGTTTTAAAATTATAATTAATTTATAAATATGATAATTATATCATGATTATTATTCTATATATATTTAAATAATGACCTTTTGACCATATTCAACCTACCAAAGTCATTTTTTATACATAATCTTAATATGGTCAAAATATCTAACCTAAACTTAATTGATTAAGTAATTATATATAACATGTTTATAAGTGAAATAAAATTAATAATAAAATTTTAATGGTTCCCAAGAAAGTAAATAATTTACATAATTTTATTATTCAAAAATATATGGAAAATCATGATGAATCGGACTCAAAGTAATGGTTTTTTCATCTCACTTTTTATTTTTGTGAGATACATGCCATATTCACCACTAATTTTTGTTATTTGGTGTATATAATTAACATGAATGTGTTTTATTATTATTATAAATAAATTTATTTGTATTTAAATATCTATTTGATGATATATCTTTCAGGGGGTTTATGATTTCAAAGTTACCGAGGTGATAATAGATTTTTTTACAGTTTACCTTCTTTCAGACTTGTATTTGTTTATGGACCTATATTATTTTATGAGGTCTATATAAATATATTTTTACATTTAATATCATTAATTTATTTATTTTTTTGATATTTTAAGTGTCTTTCAAATTCCTTCAGGGGGTTTACAATTCAAGTTACCAAAGTGGTAAGAGTCATTTTTACAATCTCATCATTTTTCAGGATTATGTATGATTAAGTATATGATGTTGAAATATTATAATTCTTATGAATTATATTATACTATATTTATTCATTATATTTTAATGTAATATTAACATTTTTACACACTTTCATACTTATAATAATAGAGAATTTTTTTAAGAAAAACTGAATTCATTTCTCTCATTGGTTGGAAATCTGTGTTCTTTCAAAATAATGTTTTCTAAAAATGTTTTAAATATATTTTTAAATGATATTTTAAGCTCATTTTCAAGGGAAATTATTAAAAAAATTATGTTTTAAAAAGTTTTTTAAAGTATTTTTAGAACTTTATTTATATGTTTCAAAGGTTGTTTTCAAATAAATGGATTTTCAAAATGTTTTATAAGTTATTTTTAAAATTAAAAGGATATTTTCCTCAATAATATTTTTAATGGTATTTTAATGGTATTTCCATTCATAAATGTCAAAAAACCTTGATTTTAATTATCCACCATCATGGATAATATTATTGATACCATCCTTAATCTTTTATGGATGGATTGTGATTGTTTTAAAGAGACTGTTACGAAACCCGTTTCTTTTCCCTGGGTTAATCATGTTTCAATGATATTATTATAAAACCCCTTTCTTTTACATTAGTTAACCATGTTATGAAAGGTATAGTGGTTGTTCCTATGAGTTTATGAAGAAATGAAATATTTTATATGTTATTATTTTTTTAATAGTGCTTGGAAATTTGATGGGTGGTTACGTTATAAACCAATGATGGGTGATTCCATGATAAACCAAGGACGAGTGGGTCCATATTATTACTCCAATGAATTAGTTATATAAATTTACCATGTGGTTATTCTATTTGTCAGAGTGATTTTAAAGGTGAATTTAAAATTATGTTCCAAGTTATGTACATGTTTTCTTTATGCTTGTTATGGTTTTATAGTGCTTCTCATGATCGAGATTGATATCACATGGCTTAGGATTATTGATTCAGATGATTCTTACCTTTTCCATGTTTTCATATTTAATGTTCTAGGTATTTATGGGTAAAAATTATTTTATTATTCACTCATGAACTTTGATTATGTAATCATACCCTTATGTACCCTTATACTCATTGATGACATTCAATTGTTAATGCTTAGGTTTACCCTTACAGAGTATTTGAGCTCTCCCTTCTTATGTTTCATTTTCCTGGGTTATAAATAATGATGTTGAACAATTTATGTCTATAAATGATTTCATAAGGATGATTTTGATTACTTAATGTGAAATAAGAAAATATGGGTTAAATGTGAGAAATATTTATTTTATGACTTAAGTATTGTTTATATAGGAGTTATCTTAGTTATCTAAAACTAAAAAAACTAAAATTTCCTTAAGAATATAAGTGATACAATATTTCCTTTTGATGGAAAATTTTGGGTCATAAATATAAACATCATAGCCTAGAATGTAAAGGTTGTGATTTCAGTATAAGATCTGGGAGTGAGGGTCTGATGTTGTTATAGTTGATATCTAAGGAAAGGTTTAGATAACTTCATAGATTATGATGTTTTCATGTGAGGTTATATTAAGATTTATGGATACCATTATAGGTCTATCATGAGTTAAAAGTCTTAGACACCCCATTATAGGGTTTTAAGTAGTAAAAATTTTGAGGTTATTAATGACATTTTTTGAGATGATTTTTTTGGGTTGAAATATTTTCAAAACCTAGGATCATAATGAATTATTATTTAGGGAGGGATTATTTTTCACGTTTAAACAAAAAAAAAGGACAACCCATATGTTGGGTGAAAACCTATCACATCTGGAAAGGCAGGGGGATTCAACCCTTGACTGAAGGGTGATATAGGTTTTTCACCTACCACTATCCTATGTGATGTCTTGGTTAGTAAGAAATTGTTACAGGTTATGATTAAATTTATTTATGAAATATATGGTATTTTATTTGAGGAATAATGATTGATTTTTATTATAAGAATATACAATCAGATACATCTAATTTTTGGGTTTCAAACTTAGTCAGGAAATGTTTGAATAATTTAAAGGATAATTATTTTTAGAATGATTTGGTTGAACTTTACTATTGAATTATTATGATTAGTGTATCATATGATGGTTTATTCATTTTGGGAATTATCTTACCATATTCTAAAAACTTTGGTTTTGGTTAATGTCTAAAGACAAGTGGAATAGGTTGACTATCCATTTTAGGGTTATGTGGTCTTTAAAAGTTTATTTTAATGTATCAGGCTTTAAAAATTCTTCTTAAATAATCATAGTTTGGAGAAAAATAAGATAGTATGGTGTCAATTTGTTAAAGGATGAAATTTTACTTTTCAAGTAAGTATATTTCATTATATTTTAAATTTATATGTTGAAAAAAATCCTTTAACTTTAGGAAATGTATATTGAAATAAAATATTATACTATCAACATATTTTTTGATGATATTAATAGCCTTTTCCACACTTATTTGTCTGTTGGTTTTGTTTTCATTAACTTCCTCTTGATTGTGTTCTCTATCACTCTTTATTATTCCATGAGAATTATTTTTCCCTTCCAAATCTATCTTTAACTTTCCATCCAATGTTCTCCCTATGTGGAATCTTAGTTATGCGTAACTTCAGGTGACCTTTATGTTTCCCACTTTCCCTTTTTAAGGTATGGTTTCTTTATTTAATTTTAATGATGAAGGTTCCAATAAAGTAATTATAAATATGTTAACCCTTTGATAACTAAGATGAATTTTGATGTTCCCGGTTTGTGTATACTTTTTCATATATTTTATTCAGCATAAAAACTTTTTTTCACCAAATATATTTTGTTTTATGGGTCAAATAATTTATTTTGGTGATTGTGATAATTTTTTGGATATTTCCAACCAAAAGATAAAATTGGGGCTAATCAGAACAAAATTTCAAATATACGTGTTGTATACTTGTATATACACATCATGTACTACTTCTCAGACACGGATTGAGAAGACTGGATACATGCCCATGTTTCCGTCCAAAGCATACATGTTGTGTACTGCCCATATACACATCGTGTGGACCTTGTAGAAGTGGTTGGTGGCTGATGAATGATATTACACATCATGTGGGGTAGTGCTACATGTCGTGTACCTACACCTACCAGGCGGCACCATGTTTAAAGTCAAAGACAGTGTGTTAGCTCACCTACCTACGAATAGGAGACAACCAAAATGCATTGAACATGGTACATACCGTGTATTTTAGGGTACACATCATGTACTACTAAAACCTATAAATAGGTGGAAGGCCCTCCAAGTTTGGGAGTCATTAAGTTTTTGTTCATTCCAAGTTATTCTATGGAAGATCACTCCAGATACGGCTAAGAATAGAATAATAGAGAGAAATAATAGGAGAGAAGAGAGTAGAGAAGGTGACTTTGTGTTACCTTCTTAACGACCTTTTCTCCAAATCTTTCAAGATGATGAATTCAAGTATTGTGAGTTTTTTAGTTACTAGATTCTCCATGAGTAGCTAAATACCCTATGTGTTGGGGATATGGGCGATTAAGTGTTTTAATTTTTTAATTGTGATGTTGTAATAATGATGTTTATTCTTATTTCTCATAATTCCTTATTAAATTTTTCTAAATATCACCAGAATCCTCATATAAAACCGATAATGGGATTTCTAGGGATCTTTAAGGAATTACGATTAGAAACATCCATGACCATTGGGTGTTTTAATCGTCTCAAAAAGGGTTGCAATTAATAAAATTGAAAGAAATAAAATTCTAGACCAAGTAATTGGTTTCTATTGATTTAAATAAAACTCACCAGACCAAGGGGTTCTATTACATTTTAACCCAGAGATGTGAATTATCATGAACAACATAACATTATAAGAAAATTGATTTAATAACAACCTTTAAAATACACAGCCCCGATGCGTTTCTCTCCAAATTTTCATCCAAAACCAAATTTCTATGTTTTTCTTTATCTTTCAAGTAATTTATTAAGAAATTGAGATCCAATCACTTTTTAGAAAAACATAAAAAATTGATTTTAAATTTCAGAAAACTTCACTAAATAAATTAAAATTTTCATAAATAAAACATAGATAACTCCCTTCCCTATGGATCGATCCATATTAGTACTATACTTGTTGGGGTAATTTAATTTGGATTTCCAAAAAAACACTTCAACAAGAATGATGCCAAATTTGGGCATCATTTTTAGGGAATTAGAAGTTAATATTGTTTTTGTTTTTATCAAGTTTGTATAAATTTCAGTGAAACTAAAAATAAAAAATTCTAAAAATACTATATTTACTCTCATTTATATTTTTATTACTTTTAGTATTCCTTTTTTATGCTTGGTGTATTAAGTGTTGTGAATGGTCATAGGTATATGAGTGGCTTCATCACTCTTTCCAAGAGCACTGGGTCATTAGATCTTTTTCTCATAAACATAGAGATTGAATAAACACTTTTTAGGTGACAATGTGCACTTATGGACAAGCACAATCAAAACACACCCATGGAGAATATAGAAGAGAGATATATAGCTGCTCTCCAAGGAGATGGATAGCTGTTTGGCTCGGATGACAACCATAACCAACAAAGGAAACTAGCTCCATTTGTTCTAGGGTATGGCCTACAGAAACTCCAAAAGTTTCAACCGAAGTAGTTTCCATACCCGCAACTAGGTCAGGGGCCTTATTTTTCTCATGAGAAACAATTTTTTCCCTCACCCCCTCGAGAGAAACTTACCCCCACTGTAAACACTTATATAGGACAGACTCCCCTCCATCCAAGGAGTGGATACAAGAATTTTCCACCAACTGGTGCAGGCCCATCACTTCAAAATCAAACCATCCATTATAAAACTGATCCATAACATGGTGAAAATTGACAGTTTACTAAGTGAGGACCCGAATCTCATCTCTCCAACTTCCTCGAGATCTGTGACACCTTTAATTACCACGAAGTGTCATAAGATGCCATCCATCTATGCCTTTTCCCCTTATCATTAAGGGATAAGGTGAAAGACTGGATCAAGGGACTGCCTCAATGGTCCATCCTCACCTGGGAGGTGTTAGACCATTCATTCTTGTCCAAATACTTCCCACCATCAAAGACGGTGACACTACAGAATGAGATCCAGAAATTCTAACAGCATGACTTGAAATCCGTATACGAGTCCTGGGAGAACTTCAAGGATATGCTATGAAAATTTCCTCACCACGGACTTCCACTCTGTATGAAAGTACAAACCTTTTATGGCAGCTTGACCACGAACACCAAATATGTGGTGGATGTCTCTACTGGAGGAATGGTAATGCGGAAATCTCTGGAGGAACTCTTTGAACTTCTATAGGACATTTCAGCCAACAGCTTCCAGTGGAACTTATAACAGGGAACTCAAAAGTGAGGTATGCACAAAATTGACTCCACCACAATGCTCTCTTCCCAATTGGATATGGTTTCCAATAATATTGATACATTGAACCTGGAGAATGAAGCGCAAGATCATGTGGCAAACCATAATTCATGTAGCGAATGTAGTGACAACCACATCATTAGTGAATGCTCGGGGTCAACTGTCATCCCTTAAACAAGTGAGGTGAGATAAGTTTCTCAGAACCGAGGGCCAAATATGTAACCTCAGTACCAGAACCCTGCGGGATGAGAGCATATGAACATGGGTTACCAGCAGCAGCAGTAAAATCCTCCTCCCTAGAGGCCACCTGTTATGGTCAACAACCGTACCAGAACCCATATCCAAGACAACAATAGCAGGGGACTTACCAGTAGAAAGGGTACCAAAACCCCCACCCACAACCACCAAGGCATCCACCACCTCTACCATCTGCACAACAAACTCCGCAAGAACCTCCATAAAAACTTGAATAAATGATGAAACATTTTATCACCACTGCTGAAAATCGATTTCAAAACTATGAATCTTCTATTCTAAGCCTGTAAAATCAAATTGGGAAGCTTTCCATCACCTTTTATCAAGGAAACCCGGTACACTACCAGGTAACATTGAGAAAAACCCATGAGAAGAGGCCCATGTAGTCACTTTACACAGTGGGAAGGAGCTACCTCAGACACGAACTGTAAAGGAAGGTGAGGCTCCAAATCCATCTCAACATCCACTCTATTCATCTGAAGAAACCACAATGAAGGACCCCTCCTCATCAAAATAACCATAAAAAGATAAGGAGCCCTCACATGGTAAAGGAAAAAGGTGGTCAATATTTTTGAGTCTGCCTTTCCATTTCTAAAGAGGATAAAGAAAAGGAAGATGGATCACCAATTCAGTAAATTCATGGAGGTATTCTGCAAGATTCACATAAACATACCATTCATAGAAGATTTAACCTAGATGTTTACCTACACAAAGTTAATTAAGTAGATTATCTCCAAAAAAAGAAAGATGGAGGATCTGGGAGCCATTTAACTGAATAAGGAATGCTCAACAGTGGTACAATGCCTGCTTCCTCCAAAACTCCAAGATCCAAGTGGTTTCACAATCCCATGTACCATTGGATCCAGTGAATTTGTAAAATATATTTGTGACTTAGGTGTCAGCGTTAACTTGATTCCCTTTGGAGTCTTTAAGAATTTGGGGCTCAATGATCTCAAACCCACCCGAGTGGCCCTCCAACTAGCAGATAGCTCCAACAAATATCCCAAGGTGCTGCTCGAGGATGTGCTGGTGAAGTTAGGAAGGTTAATTCTCACCACCCACATCATCATTCTTGACACAAAGGGAGACCAGAAGGAACCTTTGATTCTGGGAAGGCCTTTTTTGGCCACTGGTAAGGCATTGATCGATATCCACTAAAGACAATTGATCTTACAATTAGGTGATAAAAGAGTCTCCTACAACATCCTCAAAGTTGTCAAGAAGGCATCACTACTGAAAAATGAGGACTGTTATGTTGTAACATCAATGGAAGATCACTTCACCTATAAGAAAGATGGTCTGGTAAGTTCTTTTACCATTGATGACCCACTCTTCACAGATATCCAAGAAGCACCTGAGGAGTTGCAATTTCTCGAAGGTCAGGGCAGTCATTACTGGAAACACACAGTTTTTCCAGAAATTTTAGAGTGAGAAAAGGTGTAACCAATTGTTCCCTAGATCTTGAAGGCTCCTTAACTTGAGATAAACACTCTCCCTTCATATCTAAAATATAGATACCTGGGTGATGAGAACACTAATACAGTAATCCTCAATGCTTCACTCACAAAAGAGAAAGAATATGAACTTCTGTAGGTTCTAAAGTGACGACAGAAAGCCATTGGATGGAAAGTCATAGATCTAATAGGAATCAATCCCACCATTTGCACCCATAAGGTGCTACTTGAAGAAGGGGAAATCCCTATCAGAAACCACAGTAACGGAGGAACCCTCCCATGAAGGAAGTCATAAAGAATGAGGTAATCAAATTGTTAGATGCAGGAGTCATATACCCCATTTCAGACAGCCCATGGGTGATACCTCTGCAAGTGGTACCCAAAAAGGAGGTATCACTATTTTATACAGTGATAAAAATGAACTCATCCCCACATAGATAGTCAAGGGTTGGAGATTCTATGTAGACTAATAGAAGTTGAATGATTCAACACAGAAAGATCACTTCTTGATTCCCTTCATGGATCAGATGCTGGAATGACTAGTGGGGCACAAGTTTTATTGCTTCCTTGACAATTATTCTGGATATAACCAAATCTCCACTTCTCTTGAAGATCAAGAAAAGACCACCTTCACATGATCCTACTGTATGTTTTCTTATCGAAGAATGTCTTTTGGTATGTGCAATGTTCCTAACACCTTCCAACGATGTATTTTGGAAATATTCCACGACATGGTAGACCACATCCTGGAGGTCTTTATGGATGATTTTTTTATCTATAAAAAATCCTTCACCACTTGTTTGAGGAATTTGGAGCTGGTTTTGGAAAGGTGTGAGTACACTAACCTAGTTTTAAACTGGGAGAAGTGTCATTTTATGCTATAGAGTGGTATTGTCTTAGGCCGCCAGATCTCTATGAAAGGGATATAAGTTAATCCTATAAAGATTAAATTCCTTTCAAATATACCCATTCCAACTTCTATCAGAACCATCAGAAGTTTTCAAGGTCATGTCTATTTCTACAGATGGATTTTCAGAGACTTTTCAAAGATTTCCCATCCACTCACCAATCTCCTTTCCAAAGATTCCATCTTTTAGTTTGGGACATGTGACACATCTTTTCATCATCTGAAGCAACGACGTGTGGATGTTTCGGTGAATATTGGTCCAAATTGGGAGGCACAATTTGAATTCATGTGTGATGATAGTGACTATGCGGTGGGAACAGTACTGAGGAAATTGATGGATCACATCTTCCAACCAATTTACTTTTCCAGCAGAACTCTAAATGAAGCACAGGAAAACTACACTACCATGGAGAAATAAATGCTTGCAGTAGTGTTTTCATTTGACATGTTTCATCCTTATTTGGTGTTGTCCAAAGTTATTTTATATACTAACCAGTCAATACACAATTATTTTCTAAACAATAAGGATGTAAAGCCACGACTCATCCATTGGGTTCTTCTCCTCCAAGAGTTTTACTTAGAGATCTGTGACAAGAAAAGCAGTGAAAACGTTATTGCTGACCACCTCTCCCACCTAAAACTGCCTCATTTGGAGAAGGGGGATGATAGATACATTTAGGAAGACTTCCCAGATGAGAGACTTTTCTCGATCGAAGGAACACCTTGACCTTGGTATGAAGATATTGCAAATTATTTTGTTATAGGAGCAATTCACCCCGATCTCACTTACCGGCAAAATAAGCGGTTCTTATCTGATGTCAAGAGGTACTTCTGGGAAGACCCTATACTATTTTGATCATGTGGAAATGGGATGATTTTCCATTGCATCCCAGAGAATGATTTTCAAGGAGTTCTAGAGTTCTGTCACTCCTCACCAGTTGGAGGACATCATGGCCCAAACCGTACGATAGCAAAGATCATTCATTCTAGATTTTTCTGGCCCACCATGCACAGGGATTCTCATTACTTTGTTACCAAGTTTTATCGATGTCATAGGACAGGTAATATGGTATGGCAAGATGATATTCCTCAACACCCCATCCTAGAGGTCAAAATATTCAATGTTTGGGGAATTGACTTCATGGGACCATTTCCCCCATCATATGGGAACTCTTACATACTCGTTTGTGGGGAATATGTATCTAAGTGGGTGGAGGCCACTGCTAAAACACATTACACAGCCAAGGTAGTTATGTCCTTTTTGAAAAAACACATCTTCAGTAGATTTTTTGTTCCTCAAGTGTTGATCAGTGACAGGGGAACGCATTTTGACAATACCATAATAAAGAATGTGTTACTTAAGTATGGGGTGAAGCATCACATGAGAACACCTTATCATCCCCAATATAATGGATAAGTGGAATTATCAAATCGTGAGCTAAAATAGATACTGGAAAAAATTGTGGGAGCTTCAAGGAAGGTTTGGTCCAAAAGCTTGATGATTACTTATGGGCATACCAGACCACCTTCAAGACACCTCTAGGTATGTCTCTATTTTGTCTTTTCTATGGGAAACCATGCCACCTACCAGTCGAGCTGGAGAATAAATCCTACTAGGTTGTAAAAGCCCTGAATTTTGATTTAAAGTCTACCGAAGAGAAGCACAAGTTCCAGCGGATGGAGCATGATGAGATCTAATGGGAGGAGTATGAGAACTCCAGACTATACAAAGAAAAGACACGAGCGATCCAAGACCAGATGATTTCCTGCAAAACCTTCCAAATTGGTGATTAGGTATTGCTCTTCAACTCTCGTATGTGATTGTTTCTAGGAAATTTGAAGTCATGATGGTCAGGACCATTCCAAGTTATCAGTGTTTTCCACCGTGGTGCGATGGAAAGTTTTGGTGAAGACAGAAAACCATTCAAGGTGAATGGAAAACACCTAAAATTTTACCATCAAATGGAGGATATGGTGGGTACAATATCCACCATTCATTTTAGGTAATAGGAAGTAGGTAGGTCAAGCCAACTACCTAAAACAATGGTACTTCCTAGGAGGCAATCCATAGGTTACACGTTGTGTACCACCTATACAAACAGCATGTACTGATCTTTTTAGTTTATATTCCTACTATTATAAATATATAGATTAAATAAATTAATAAGAAGTGATGATGTTGATGCCAATAGTAATGTCCCTGGAGTATATTCGAGTCATCACCAGTTCGAATCCCTCCATACGTACCTTCATCACGGGGTTTATCCTTTTTATGGACGTGTTTACTTACACTGCGTGTGTGGTATTTTTCAAAATAATATTTATGCTATTCTAAATAAAAGAAAACCCATGATGGGGATGGACTGGCTGTCTGGGGTTGTATATCGGTTCCCAAACGACCTGGGTTCGAATCCTAACAACCGGGCCCATTTCCATCATTTTTCATATTAATAAAAACCACACAGCGTGCATTTCTATATACATCATGTGTTCCATGTTTTCAATAATAATTTAAATAGTTTTTGAAATAATAACATATATGCAGGTGAAGTTGGAAGATTGGAAGAGTTTTCGCCCTAGATCCAAAAGACCCATGTTCAAACTTGGCTAATCTCCCTACTTTATCCCTTTTATTCAAATTAAAAACCACACACCATTCCTTTTCTTTATCCCATGTAGTATTGTCTCTATACATTAAATATATATAATTAATAAACATGAGCAGTAGTACAACCTTTTATCTAATGGACGAGGGCTTATGTTTGGATCGTCCGATCACTAGTTTGAACCTCACCCCAAGCACTAGACCAAAGGTTGTACTTCTCATTTTCCAATTTTAGAACACACGATGTGTATTTCTCAATACATTACGTATATAACTTTATTTTTAGTAAATTATATATATATATATATATATTACTTTTAATTATTAATATAAATTATTATATAGTTTACTATAATAATTATATTATATAAGTCTTCAAAAAAACATAGTGATACACGGCATGTGGGTCCTAGTACATGTCGTGTACTATGGTGATAAAGTCTATTCCCTACCCATCTTGAGCCCGTTTCACGTGCCACCTCCCTCTGCACCCTCAGTTTATCTCCCCTTCACCCTCCGCCTAGTCGTAGTATAGAACCACCAGGTTCATCTGGATTTTCATCTGGATTAGCTTGAGAATATGTTGGGGATTATTCTTCAGTATCATGGCATTCCACTACCCCCAACACCTTACCTACCTCTACTCCAAGACCTTATTCGGTAGCTCCACCGCCATTTATTTGGCCACAGATTCAGTTCTCCTCCCCACCACCAGCCCAGCAGTTACCACTCTTTATGCCGACCTAGGAATCACTGCAGATCCATTTACTTTGAGTTCCTCTCCTGAGGCTCCGGCTGCTATGGATTCTCTTCCACGCATGGATCTCGAGCCTACGACCTTCATTGCTGCCTCCAAGCCTTGACTTCCTGATCCTCATGTTACAGATGATGCCTCTTATGAGGAAACCCCATGATTGGTTTTTAGCATATTTATTTTTATTGTATATATATTTTTTGTGCTATGCTTGGGATGTGCTATTGTTTATGCCTTCCATTTTTCTTTTTTCATTCCCTTGACAGTCACAGGTACCTTTGATCAACTTATGCATCTCTATTTACGAGGGGGAGTATTTTTTGTGTTTATTTTTCCTTTCTACTTTTGATTTGATTCTTCCACTACTTCCCCTTATTTTACACCTGTTGTTTCCCCTTATTTCCTCCTCTTCCTTGGTATTTCACTTTGGGGACCATGTGTTGTATTAAATGTGGGGGAGGGCCTCTGATTACACTAGTAGTTTCCTTCTACTAATCTATGAGACATCATTAATAGTTGACATATTTTAAATTGTAGAAATTTTTTGATTAATTGTAATTATAAATAATAAATGCATAAAAGGGAATTTTAAAATTTTCATGCTTATTTAAATTTTTAAAGTATTTTAAAATGATTGTTGATATAGTTTGATTTCAGATTTTAATCCTTAGACATTTACATTTATTAGACTAATCATTTTTTACTCATGTCATGACCTGATTGACCCCTGTATTTTTCCCATTCTCGATAGGTATTCTAAACCTTTTTGACATATTCTTTATTATACCCTCTTTCTAGAGATATTCTTGGGATATGCATAACTACTAGAATTTTCTATTTGTTCTCTCAAAACCATGAAGATTTTTAAATCACATTAAAATGAATAATTCATTTGATTGTTTTTCATCCCCTTTGACCTTGAGACCTACCCTACATCTGATCTTCATAAACCCTTAGGAACCATGAACTTCCTTGATAGGAAGCCACATTACAAGCCTAATCACCCTTCCTACCCTAATTCTTTTATAATTTTTCATGATTATTCATTTCAGTATTGAAAAGAGGGACTTTGGGTTTTCATGGTACATTTTGGTGAGTAACCATGAACTTAATTGTGGGGGAGTTTATCACTTATTCATTTGGAAAAAAGGGTCCTAGAGCCTACTATCCATTGTATTCTTGGTGGTCCCTCCATGTTTTTTTAAAAAAAACAAAAAAAACATGAAAAATGAAAAAGAGGGACTAGTTTCTTTATTACATATTATTAATGGTTTATGGGTCCATTTTGTAAATGAACTATCATGGTGATGATATCCTTTTTGAGAGATATCGATTGGGGAGAATTTTCATTAAGAACTATTTTGAATATCATGCATTATTGTTTTAGAATTAAGCCTCCATTTCAAGCCTCTGAGATTAATTTTTATCATTATATACCAACCCTAAGCCTCAGAAACATTTAAACCTTATTAAAATACCTCATGATTTTTGTGATTTGATTTCTGAAGTGGAGAATGAGAACACTTACAAGACTATAGATAGAGTGAATATACTTAGGATTGAGTATAACTATGATTTAAATAAATCTTGAGTGATGAGTGTGGTATCTTTTGGTGAGGTAAATCATCAAGTGGCATGTTTTATTATAAATAGTTAAACAATGTGAATGAAAGAGGATTTAAATTTTCAATTAAATTATATATGAGGCATGATTAGAATATCTTTGGAATTAAAATATGTTTTGTTCCTTTTAAACAATCTTCTTCTATGGCTATATTATTTACAGTTATAATTAGTCAAATTCTTCCCTTTTTAGAGTATGGATTTTATTGATTTGATGTTGAGATCTTGATTGAGGACAAGAAAATGGATAAGTGTGGGGTATTTTTATGTACCAGATTTTTATATACTTTTTCATACATTTTATTTTTGCATAAAAACTTGTTTTTAGAAAATATATTTTGTTTTATTAGTAAAATACTTTATTTTGGTGATTATGATAATTTTCAAGATATTTCCAGCCAAAAGAAAAAATAGGGGCTGATCAGAACAAAATTTCAAATATACACACCATGTACTTGTATATACATGTGGTGTACTATTACCCGGACATGGATCGAGAAGACTGGATACACACCCATGTTGTCGGAACAAAGCATACATGTTGTGTACTGCCCATATACACATCATGTGGACCTTCTAGAAGAAGTTGGTGGCCGATGAATGATATTACATGCCGTGTGGGGCGGTACTACCTGCCATGTACCTCCACTTACCAGGAGACGCCATGTTCAAAGTCAAACACAGTATGTTATCTCACCTACCTGCGGAGAGGAGACAGCCAAAATGCATTGACCAGGGTACAGGCCATGTATTTTAGGGTACACACTGTGTACTACTAAAACCTATAAATAGGTGGTAGGCCCTCTAAGTTTGGGATTCATTCAGTTTTTGTTCATTACAAGTTATTCCAAGGGATTTCACTCTGAATATGGACAAGAAGAGAAGAAGAGAGAGAAAGAAGAGGAGAAAATAGAAGAGATAAGGTGCTTCTGTGCAACCTTCCCGGTGACCTTTTCTCCAAAGCTTTCAAGAGGATGAATTCAGGTATTGTGAGTTTTTTAATTACTAGCTGCTCCATGAGTGGCTAAATACCCTATGTTTTGGGTCTGTAGATGATTAAGTGTTGTAATTTTTCAATTGTGATGTTCTAATCATGTTTTTTATTCTTCTTTCTCATAATTTTTTATTATATTTTTCTGAATATCACTAAAAACCTCGTATCGAACCAAGAATTGGATTTCTAGGAATCTTTAAGGAATTATGATTAGAAACATACATGTCCATTGGGTTTTTTAATCATCTCAAAAAGGGTTGTAATTAATAAAATTAAAAGAAATAAAATTGCAGACCAAGTAATTGGTTTCTATTGATTTAAATAAAACTCACTTAACCAAGGGGGTTCTATTACATTTTATCATAGAGATGTGAATTATTATGAACAAAACAACCTCATAAGAAAATTGAGTTAATAAAACCCTTTAAAATCCATAGCCCTGATGTTTTTCACTCCAAATTTTCATCCAAAAATAAATTTATGTGTTTTTATTCATCTTTCAGGTAATTTATTAAGAAATTGAAATCCAATCACTTTTTATCAAAACATAAAAAAATGATTTTAAATTTCAGAAAACTTCAATAAATAAATTACAAATTTGATAAAAAAAATATAACTCCATTCCATGTGGATTAATATCTACCGGTACTATACTTTTTAGGAAAATTTAATTTGGATTGTCAAAAATAACACTTCGACAGGAATGATACCAAATTTCATGGGTGAAATTCATTTTAAGTGGGGTAGGATGTAACACCCTAAAATCTTAAAAGAAAAAAATTATATTCAATACCAAAAAGGGTACAAAACATTGATTTTACCTTATGATATACACAAAAATTATTTTCTTCAATAGTTTGTGTGACATACAAGATCGAGTTTTATCGAACAACAATATACTATTAATATTATTATTTAACACGAGAGTTATCACCTAGTCATTGGAATGGAAGATATAAATATGATTAATTTAATTATTAAAATATGGTTTATATATGTATATATAATGAATAATTTTGTGACTAATTAATTATAAATGAAAATAAAACTCTTTTGAAAATAAAAGGAAATCGTTTTCTCAAAAAATATTTAAATGAACACAAGTGTGTTTTATATAAATAAAATAAAAAAATAACTCTTATTGAATTATATTAATGAAATATATATATTATATATTCAATAAAATGTTTTTAAATTCATCTAATAGATTTTATGGGCATAAGAAAAGAACAAATCATATTTTACACATAAAAACTGTATTTTTCTAAAGGCGATTTCACCGCCTTTTAATAGTGAAATTATTTTAAAACTTAATTTTGATGATTTTATAAATTCTATATAAAAAAGTAAAATTTATTTGTTAAAAAGAGATGTAAAAATTATCTTATTTTTAATTTTTGGTATTTTATGAGAAGTTTCAGTTTTTGGTACATAGTGAAAAATACTACATTTTAATTGAAAATTGATTTTTCATCTAAAAAATGTATAATATAAAATTATATTTTAAATTGATTTTAAAGTAAAATTAGATCAATTATACATATATTAATTCAATTTACGTCATTTTAATTAATTTAATATTGAAATTGGATATAAAAACTTTATAAACTTTTTCACTTTTTCACTTTAAAACCCCGCTTTCTCATCACGTATGCAGGGCAATTTTTAAATTAAAATTCTCTATTTCTATGAGTTAAATTTGGAAAAATTTGATTTTATATTTATAGTCAGAATAATTTATAATTAATAATTAATGAAAACTTAGTTTTTTACCAAAAATATTTGTAAAATCAATTAAATTTAATTAAAGTGATTAAGGTAATTATGAGTTTACTTAGTGGTTAAACTTAGAATATAAGGTGTAAAAATGACCCAAAACTAATCCAACACCCATTTTATAGATATATTTCTACCCTTATAACCATAGTATAAAAATTTATAAGCTTTTCAGAATCTTTTACATGAAATTGACCCAAATAATAAGTTGAGAAAAGAAAAAGAAAAAAAATGTACCTTTCTTCCTTTTAATTTATATAAATCTTTGGTGATAAAAAAACTATATATGTTCAGTTATAAATATTTTTTTGAAATGTAAATTAATTTTTTTATCATAATAAATTATCTTTAATTTTTATAGATGATATAATAAAATTAAATGATTAATTAATTCCAAAGTTTATGGATTATTTAGTTAATAATTAATAAAAATAAATGGTACTAAAAATATTAAAAGTGGGGTAAATAGAATAAATTTTTATGTTCCATTATTTTTTTAGATGAATATATCATATTAAACAGGTGTGAAATTAATATATTCAAATACCATCATTTTATTGATATTTTAAATTTTAAATTAAATAAATAATGTCAAAATTGACATTAATGTTATGTTATAATAAATGATATTTTATTAAATGATTCAAAAATAGTAAAAAATCCTATCATTTTATAAATGATTATTCAATATTAATAAATATATTATAAGGTCCATTCATGGAAAAATTGATATTTTATAGAAAAAATATTGACCCTTGAATTGTAATAAAATTTGTTAGTGCAGTTAGGGTTAAAGTGGTGTTTTTGCGCGCTACATGCACTTCGGTTAAAATAAATTTAAAAAAAATTGGGATTTTAATTTTATATATTAGATATCATATTTAGAGTCATTGGGTATAAATTTTATACTAATTATCAATTTAATTTAGTCTTAAATGATAAATTAACTAGGTTATAAAACTAATTACCGTGGTAAAAAATAAAAGGTTAAAATTGAGTAAACTTAAAGACTAAGGAAGAAAATGAAACAAAATGCTTTTATTTTTTTGTGTTTTGATTGTGTATCTCCCTTAAGTTAACTCCACTCAATTATTTTTCAATTTTGGAAGAAAATTAGTTAAGGGAGACCTCCCAATAGTGTTTTCTTTTTGGTATTTACAAGAATGTCACTCCTCCTCTATTATAAAAGGGCATTCACTCTCACCAATTATTCACACTTATCAATATTTTTGGCTCATAAAACCCCTAAAAATAAACTCCAAAATTATCTAATATAATAATAAAAACTTAACTTTGGTCATAAATAAAATCAATGAATTCCTTTGGTTCAAACCAAATGGAGTTACTCGAAAAAGAGGTAACGTTCATCAATGAGCACTTTTATTTTATTACTTTATCCACCCAAAAAATTATTATTATACTATTATTATATAAAAACATAAGTATCATAAATATAATTATATTTTTTTATGTTAATGTTACAACCTACACCCATGCACAATTCCATCAAATGGGTTATGAAATCATCGCTCGTGTGTACGGTGGACTCTCGCCTCATGAAACGATGTCGTTCATTTTTTCAAAACCACCTATCATGGTTGGGAATAATTATGGACATAATGTTTATATATGATATTTATGATATTAATAATATAATTATACTTATTTATTTAATATATCATATACACCCTTTTTACATTCCATATCGTTGGGATACGATAACGTCGCTCGTGTGTATGGCGGACTACCGCCTCACAAAGCGATGTGAAGCGCTTTTCACTAATGAGTTACATAGAAGGTAATAAGGGTAACTATAAAAAATATATATTATATAAATTAAATAATTATGATATTCATGAAATAATTATATTTCAATAAATATAATATATAATTTTCTTTATTACCTTTTCATGCACTGAAAAAGTGATAATGTTGTTCGTGGACGTGTGGACTACCGCCTCCTCAAAGCGATGTAATTCCTTTTACATCACAAGAATGATATATATATATATATATAAGTATATATAATTAAATATCATGGTAATTATTATATAATTATGTAAATATAAAATATTGCATACCTTCTTTCCATAATGATCATTGAGAAATGAAAACGTTACCCATGCGTGCGTACGGCCTACCGTCTTCATGATCGTAATGTTAGTTCATTTTTCATAAACATGTTTCATTATTGGTTTCAAAATCATAATTGATGTATAAATATGATAATTATTTCATAATTATTCTTCTAGATATATTTAAATAAGGACCCTTTTTACCATAGTCAACCTACCAAAGTCATTTTTGACACATAAGCTGAATATGTCAAAACATCCGACTTAAACTTAATTGAATAAGTAATTATATATAAATTTTTTATAAGTGAAATAAAATTAATAATAAAATTTTAAAATTTTATCAAGAAATAAAAAAATTGACACAATTTTATTATTTAGGAAGATAAAAAACAATCCTGAAAAATCAGACTCAAGGTAAGGGTTTTTCTCATCTCACTTTTATTTTTGTGAGATACATACAATATTCACCACTTATTTTTTGTGATTTATATACTTCCCATGAATGTATTTTATGATTATTATACTTAAACCTATTGGTATTTAAATATCTATTTGATGATATCTCTTTCATGGGGTTTATGATTTAAAAGTTACCAAAGCAGTAATGGATTTTTTTCACAATTTTCCATCTTTGAGACTTATGTCGGGTTATGTGCCTATATAATTTTATGATTTGTATATACATCCCCTTTCAGATGTAATATAATTTATTTATTTATTCTCATGGTATTTTAAGTTTATTTTAAATTACTTCATAGATTCAATGTTACCAAAGTGGTAAGATCCTTTGTTATAATCTCATCATTTATCAGGATTGTGTATGATTAAGTATATAATGTTGAAATCTTATAATTATAATGAATTATATTATAATATATTTATTCATTATATTTTCATGTAATAGTTCCATTTTTATGCTCTTTTTTTCTTAGAATAATGGAGAATTGTTTTTAAGAAAATATAACTTCATTTCTCTCTTCGGTCGAAAATCTATGTTCTTTCAAAATAATGTTTTCTTAAAATGTTTTTAAATGATATTTTAAGATCATTTTTAAGGGAAATAATTTTTTAAAATTTGTTTTATATTTTAATAAGTGTTTTAAATTATTTTCAGAACATACTTTATATATTTCCAAGGTTTTTTTCAAAGAAATGTATTTTCAAAACATTTTATGTTTTAATACGTGATTTTAAAAATGAAAATAATATTTTCCTCAAGAATGTTTTTAATGATATTTTAATGTTATTTCCATTAATCAACATCAACATCCCTTGTTGTTACTTATCCTCCACTAGGGATATTTTTTATTTATACAATATTATTCTTTTCTAGATGGATTAATATTATTTTAAAGAGAATGTTATGGAACCCATTTCTTTTCCATGGGTTAATCATGTTTAAAAGTGATTATTATAGAATCCATTTATTTTCTATAGGTTAATAAAGTTATAAAAGTTATAATGGTTTTTCCTATTATTTTATTAAACAATTCATGCTTTTATGTGTTATGATTTTTTAATGGTACTTGGAAATTGTATGGGTGGTTATAATATAAACCAATGACAGTTGGTTCCATGATAAACCAAGGATGGGTTGTTCTATGATAGCCCTCGGAAAAAATGGGTATGTAAGTTGATCGTATGGTTATTATATTTGTAAGAGTGATTGTAAAAGTGAAGTGAAAATGATGTCTCAATTTACATACATGTTTTTTTATGCATGTTATGGATTCATAATGCTTCTCATAATCGAGATTGATATCACATGGCTCATGATTATTGATTCTGACAACTCTTTCCTTTTCCATTTTTTCATATTTTATGATCCATATTTTTATGGGTATAAGTTCTTTTATGATTTTCTCATGAACTTTGATTATGTAATCATACCCTTATTCACTCTTATGTTAATTGATTACATTCAATTGCTAATGTGTATGTTTACCCTTACTGAGAATCTAAGATTTCCCTTTTTATGTTTACTTTTACCTAGGTTATAAAGAATGATGTTAAATGATTTATGACTATAAAGGATTTCATAAGGATAATTTTTATAACCTAATTTGAAATAATAAAATATGGTTTCAATGGGATAAAAGTTCATTTGGGGACTTGGGTGTTGTTTATATAGGAGTTATCATAATTATCTAAAAATATAAACCTAAAAGGTCCTTGAGAATGTAAGTGATCAAGGCTTTCCTTTTGATATTGTATGGTTTGGATGGAAAAATGTGGGTACCAAATATTAGCATCATAACTGAAAATTTAAAGGTCATTATTTCATCATAGGATCCATGAGTGCGGGACTTGGGATGTTATATCAAATATGTGTGACAATCAACCAATAAAAAACAATCAAAACATATTCATCAGTAGGAAATAGAATAAGAATGTTAATAAATTAGATACTATAGATATTAATAGGGTAAATCAGATATAGAAATCAATTTTGAATCCACAAAGATCAAAGTAAGTCACATAATCCCCTTCCAACACTACAACATCTGCTACCATTCACCCACATCATGAGCATCATAAACCAATACCATCATCAACAAACAATAAACCTGTAATTCCATATCCATAACCATAACAATTCCTCCTCTATATCCACTTTACCAAAACGTAAGTCAGTAATCTAATGTAAACATAAAGTAAATTGACCTCATTCCCTACTAATATCATTCTATAATCATCCTAACCACATAATCCTCATTATATAGGGTATCATCAATATATAGAGCATCAACCTCATACCATCCCCTTACCATACATGAACCCTTCCATGAGTCCTTATAATTCCTTCAATATCCTATCATTGGGTACATAACATTCAACTCCCACACCTGGCCATACCTACCTCAGTCCATTGTATCCTATGAGGTAAGTTTCACTTCATCTTCCCTTATTTCCCATCCATCCTCCAAAACCACCTCTATAATTTCTGGACACAATATAAAAACCATATATAAAATAACACATTTTATAATAAAAACATCATCAATAGAAAATTAAAGGCTCTTGAGAAAAGCTATCCACACAAAAACAATTTCACAGGAATATGTCATTCTCATCCCATCAATTACAAAAACAACATTAAGTCTTTTATTGAGTAAGGAAAGAAATAATTAGTCCTAAACTCTGGGGAGAGGATGAGCCAGAGCATCAAGGGGGTTTGTAATAATAAATACCCAAAGATTCATTAATAAAAAAAATAAAATCATCATGTGGGAAGGATCCCATACAAGAGAAAATAGAAACATAATCAGAGGTTAATGCCTAAGAAGTAAGGAAATCAGTCACTTTATTACCCTCCCTCCATGTGTGAGTTATGCTTGTGCCTCCAGGAATCAAATTTTTACACCTATGGAGCCGATAGGTGATTTTCCAAGAAGATATGATACCATGCAGAGATTTGAAAAGGATTAAGGAATCAATTTCAACAGCATCAAGCCTAATTTTCTTCTCCTTGTATATAGTAAACAATAAGTGCATTTTTTTCATCCTAGAGCAAGTCACAAAGACCAAAAGAGGATGTGAAAGCAATAACAACTGATCCTTTACTATCATGCATAATACCTCCACCCCATATAGCACCCGCAACACACTACCCATAAGTGTTAATTTTTAACCCTATGACATGCAGGATCCATTTAATCTAGCATTTTGTGGGATTATAGGAAGAGGCATCAAGCATAACAGGAAAATTGAGGGAACTCAGGGAAGGATAGGCAGCCCAGTTTGTAAACTAATGAATCAGTTCTTCTAGAAAGATTTTAGTTTTTAAAATGATAGCAGCCCGAGATCTTTGGATACCCTCAAAGCAAGCCCTATTTCTTATAAACCATAGGCACCAACATCCAACAATGAAAATATAGCTTCTTGATTTCTCTTCAAATCTATTGACTCCAACCCCTTGAAACCAGAGAGTAAATAAATTTTCACTTGAAAAAATCTACAACCCAACACCAATAAATCTTTCCAGACTGGTATATAACCATTTTTTTCCCACTGACGTTTGAAGAAGAGATGTTGCACTAATTTTGCATTATGACTACTATAGTAGTGGCACTGAGAAACAAGAGGAATACATGAATACTGGATGTTTTCATATGTGTTAAGGGAATTATTCCTAATACACAACACAAGAAAATTTATTTTTGAAGGGATATTATAGCATTGCAGTCTCTCTCCCCACCCATCCCGATCCAATAGCTGGTGTGTCAGCTTGTGATAGTTCTTAACAGTGAAGGTCCCAGACACCGAATCGGTGAACATGTAAGTATCTGAGTCCATTGAGGGCTTGATTAAATCAAATATTCCTCATTGTTATTTTTCCATCATATCATTAATAATCACAGGGTGTCTGTGGTCTTCACTGAAGGAGATACTCGAGTTGGGGAAGTTAGGGAACCTAAGGGTCCTCCTACTCCAGTTTTGAAACCATAAGCTAATATCTCCCCACCCAAAAATCCATCTCACATTATTCTCAAGCTTTGAAATGAAGATCCCACTGAAAACTATATAGCTGGGACTTTTCCTTTCAGAGTATCCAAGATCCCATACTTCCTTTCCATAAATATTCCCTAGATAGTATGTCCCTCCATACACTCCCAAGCGATATTTTCATGCATCTCATACATAGTCTTAGAAATGGTTTGAATGCCAATTCCACCCTCCTTAACCAACCTTTCTAATCTTCCCCATGAGGCCCAGTGGCATTTCCCCTTGAGACAAGCATCCCATAAGAAGGCACACATAATCCACTCTAGGTTAGAAATAAAATTTTTCAGAATCCTACTAACAGAAAGAACATGCATGAGGGAGGAATAAAGGACATTGTTGATTAACTTTAACCTTCCTTTGGAGGACAAGAAGCGGTTTTTCCAGTTGGTAATTCAGTTGGTGATGTTGTTCACAACCTTGTTAATGTGTCGAACCCATAGCCAACCTAAAGTGGTGGGGGAACCTAAATATTCTGTAGGTAAACTCCTCCTATTAATGCCAAAATATTCGTCCATGTGCCTAATTATCCCCTCTCTATGCTGATTAGGAACAATGATGTTACTATTTCCTTATTTAACCCGCTTCCCAGTCCAATAACAATAAACATTGATAACCCTTTTGAGTCCATGGATAGATAATTTACCTCTATTAATGAAAATAATGGTGTCATTTGCATACATGAGATGAGAAAGACCTTTCAAGTGGTTTGATCACCGAAATAGAAGAATATTTCATTCATGGACATTCCAATTAACATACCTACTAAAAAAATCTGCATCCAGATAAAGATTGTGGGGGATAAAGGATCTCATTGGCAATGCCCCCATGCTAAATTGAATAACCCATAGGTTTTTCCTATAAACACTGTGGATAGCCATTGAGAACTAAAACAATAAAACAAAACATCAATAAAATGTGAATATAAACCCATGCTTCTAATAACCTTGATGATAAAGGACCATTCCATACAATCGAAATCTTTGTCCATGTCAAGCTTCACAAAAATGTTTAACCCTCAAGATTTTAGATTTAAATCACTTAGCATTTCCTAACCAAGACCAAAATCACCCTGTATAGTTCTTCCTTTGATGAAGGTGTGCTACTCCTCATAAATCTAGCAAGGAAAATGCAAGAACATTCTTTTGTTAATGACAGTGGCCAAGATTTTATACAAAATGTTTCACAAACTGATTGGTCTATAGTGATTTGGAGAGGAAGGATCCTTCCACTTGGGAATAATCACCATAGAGGTAGCACTTACCACTCAGGGGATATTTCTGCCATGGAATACATCTTGCACTATATTAATAATAGAGTTTTTAACTAGATCCCAGGTAGCAACAAAGAACGAACATGGGAAGCCATGAGGATCGGTCATGCTTTCTGGGCAAAGAGAAATAACTGCCTCATGTATTTTATGTTTGTTTGGAGCTGACCCCATCCCCCTATTAGCATGCTCTAACACAACATAAGGGGTAGAATCAAAGAGATCACATTGACCCCTTAGATATCACCCAGACATGAAGGGGTTTAGATCGGCTAAAAGGGATTTGAAATGAGATTCAGCTAGACCCCCCACCTCATCATGATTAGTCACAAAGGTACCATACTCATAGATAATATTAGGAATTGTGAGTCGATGTCTCCCTTTAATTCATGCATGAAAAAATTCTGAAATTTTATCCCCCTCTTGAAGCTATTTGATTCTAGAGTTTTCCTGAGCAAGTGGTTCCTTTTACAGGAGGTATATCACAAGGTCATTCTTCTTTGAGATCAAATGAATAAACAGACCTTCATCCCAATTTGACTCAAGTTGCACTTTGATCTGTTCCACTTCTTCACCAATACTATCCAAGTCATTAGATATTGGAGGTAGGCTTCATAACTAGGATTGAAGATCACATCGGAGACGCCTCATCCTGTTGTGAAGACCAATCCATAGGTTTCCCTAAACTGATTTTTTCATGATTTTTCCACCTTATGATGGAATTCAGGATCATAAATCTAGCTATGTGAAAAGATAAAGGTCACGCCAAAGGCTTTATCTAGAAAGCCTCTCACATTTAGCATAGGATAAAGTCACAAAAAGTCATCATATTTCCATGATAACATTGATGGTAATAAAGATGAAAAAACCAATTAAACAAATATGTTTGAATTCTAGAAAATCCATATGTGCTAATTATGTGGGTTAGCATGCAAGTAATTGAGAACCTTGTGAATTGCCCAGTGTATCATGAAGGTACACCGAGAGGGAGGGAGAATCAGTGTGCATAAGTTTTTAACAATTTTTTTTCTTTTCTCTAACCCCTTTTTAAATCGAACCCATGTACTTGTTATTGTGAATAGATCTTTCTTGTTAACAAGCATAATTATACCACATACAAGACAGAAATAAAATAAATCACAACACACAATATTTTTACAAGGTTCTCCCCCAATGTCGGTGACTATGTCCTTGTTGTGTTTGAGATGATCTGAGACATATATTATTCATTATGAATAAATCAAAAATTACAAGTGGGATAATCAGGTATCACCCTAAAACCTTGGTGGGTAGGTATGAACCTTTTCCTAAATTATACTGGCATTCCATCAGTTTTCTTTATACTGACTCCCTCTAGTGTTTAACAATTAAAAAATAACACAATGAGTAAGATCGTAAGATATTCAAGCTTCCACTACAACACAAAAGTTGATATTCCTCTTTGATCCACTAAGAATAAACTGATTAAACACTTTCTCACTTCAACTGAAACTCGACAACTAACACTGAATATAATCAATAACACTACATGAAAGCCGGTTTAGTATAAACTCCTGAATTGTATAAGATAATACTCTTAATTCAACTCACTGCAATATCTGAATGATCAACATAAAATATCTCAATGTTCTACAAGTTGAAATCTAATATAATTATTTGGCTTAACTCTTAAATTTTTACTAATTATGAACTTTCTAAAGTATATTTGATCACTAAATATAATCAATTGTCTCAGTACAATACCACTCAGTCTATCCCTTCTTCTACTGAATACCCAGCCTCACTAAACACTGAAATCTTAGATATATCTGAATAAATGATAGAATAAATTTCCCAGCCTCAGTCTCAAATATTTAATGATAAATATGAAATTAATATTTCACATGAAATTCTTCAAACATCATGCATTTATTTATAACATTGCATGGACTTCTCATTTTGTGCATGTATTAATTCATGCGCATGTAAAATGTCTCAATTAATTTCTTTAATGTTGTATATGTTGCACATATCCTTATATAGAATATTTTCTCTTCCTATGAATGAAAAACCCAATCCTACACACTTATGTTCACTTCTCAATCACACGCAGTTTCAAAAGCATGAGCTTATGCATGTAGTCTCAAAAATCACTTATATAAGAACATATGCACTGTGCTTAGCTTCTTCTTTGTACGTGTTATACACACAGTATCACATGTGCAAGTATTCATGCATAAGTGTGTGTATCACACTCTCATTATTTTACACCCACTACTCTTCCACCTTGTGCATACTATTCCTTCATGTAAACCCACTGTCCAATCTGCACACTATGTCTCTCAATACTTCATGCACACAAAATCCAATTATACATTGTCCACTAACTATTCAAATCCAAAAGTGTATGCATGGGTCTTACAATTTTATGTTTTTTTGGTTATATATTACACTGCCTTTTTACACTACTCTTTCACGCAATTGGTATATAGTACACTTCAAACCTTCTAAAAGCAAAAAGACTCATACAGTTTTCTGCTTAAGATCTTACCGTGAACTATCACCATAACAAAGAAACCAATAATTTGTATCTCATTGTTTTTTATAATATTGGTCTTCATAAAATAATAAAAAGAGATTAACATTTGATTTAGATTGATTTTGAACCTTCATAATGATGAATCAATGATCAGAAGATTCAGATCTAGCTTCGGTCGTTATTACTGCTTGGAGATCTCCATTGACGAATAGGACTCTTACGTGCGGGCTGAGGATGAAGATGAAGTTTAATGAAGTTCATATGGAATAGCAACATCAACCGGATAGCTTATAATCTTAAAATAATGCATATGAACTGTTCAAATCCAGTCGACTGTCGAAAATCATGGGGATTCTGGTGAAGAGGAGGTTCTTGATGGATTGCTGGAGAAGCCTACATGCAATTTTGATCTGACAGCTTAGAAATTTTGTAAAACAGATCAGGCGGTGAGGAATCGGTGAGACGATTGGACAACCAAAATTATAAATGAGTAGATCTGACAGTTCTGATTTGTTTGATGGGAAAAACATGATCCCCTAGCTACTCTGTGTCAGTATGGTAATTGGGCCTTTTAAAAAAAGGAAAATTTAGATAATTCTAAAATTTCTAAACATTAAATACCAATCCAAGTTTCATAAAAATTCTTCATCCATACTTCATGACATAAAATTTTATTTTCCATGAAAATTTACTTTTAAAATGTTGTAAACATTATGCCAATTCAATTCAAACAATGAAACATGTTTTTTAACTACAAACCAGCTCTTCAATCGACACAATTAAACTCATTGACTACTCTTTAAGAAAAATAAAACACTTTTTCCTAACAACTTAAATTTTTATAAACATTGTGCATCCATTTACACAAGTCTTCAAACTTAAGACCAGCTCTGCAATCATCAGATTTAAATTGCTTAATTATATGTAATACGTACAATCAAATAATCCTGTCAAAATAACTTTGCCAACTTAATAATTCTTCATACCGTCTCAATGGCAGAACCTCAATCTTCAATTAATGTCACATTTACTTTTTCTCAAAAAAATGTATTAAAAACAATTACAACACATATATTTCCTTTAAAATCCATTTGGGTTATTCAATCTCACCTTTGGATTTTTTTTTCAATACCTTCTTTTATTTCAAAGTAAATGTTTTCTTTTCTCCCTTATTTGATAATAAACCCAAAGATAGAAGTATGGGAAAGAATTTATCTCATCTCATTCTGTAACTTATGAATTTTTCATCTTCTCTCCTTCAATCTCTTCATTTCATAAGATATCCCACTTATCATAAATTCAAATTATTCTTCTTTATAAAAGGAATGAATCACCTTTATTAAATCAATGAGACAATAATTAATCATCTCTAAGTCTATGTGGGGTAACCCAGTGTAGAAAATAAGAGAAATCAATCAAGTAATCAAAGATGTTGATGTTATTAATATTTCTATAACTTATTATATACTCCCTTTACTGATTTTATATGAAATGTTGAAACACATGGCTGATTTTCGCCTATCAACTGGTCAAGGTTCTAGTGCTCTGCTAATGTGTATAGAAGCACTTGGGTCAAATCCTCGGTGATGATACTTTGTAATAGTCGATTGTTTTTAGTTGATTATATTTTGATTAGGGGGTTTGTTTGCAGAGCTTAATTGAAATGACTAATAGATTATGATTGATTTAACAAATTGATAATTATTGGGGTGATTTCATCATTAGGTTAGTTAATCTTGTGATATCCTTGAGCTTTGCTTTATATTGCATTTAAATTAACACCCACGTCACAATTTGACGTTGATTTGAATTCCCAAGTGTTAAGGATTTAATCCAAGCCTTAACTTAACTTAGGGTTCTAATCTTGATCATATATTGTTTATGGTAGTGTATTTATGGTTACAATAATCCATAGAAACCACACGTTAAACAAAACAAGTCATTAATCCATGACATGCTAAGTCCAACATACACAATGTTAATTCAATGAATACTCATCGAGCAAAATCTCTCAATCCCTTAACATACCTAAATTAAAACTCACCCCAATGATATATTTACTCAGCCATTAATATGGTTATTAATCTGGTAATATATGTTTATGGTGATGAATTATAAAGAGAATAAAAATAAAGAGACAAGATAAGAGTAGTGTGCCGAACACACACACAAACGATGAAGATAATTAAGAATAGAATTTCGATTAAATAAGGAAGAAAAATAAGAGAATGGATTTTAACTTTATTTAGGATATTTTAAGAATATTATTATTAAACTACATAAGGTGGATGAGAATAAGATATATTGAAGAAGAAACTTGCATTAAAACAGAATTACAAAGGAAAGGACTTACAAAATTACAACAATGAAGAACATAAAAGTAAATGAAAACAAAGAGAGGAGGAATGGTCTATCAAGTGAAAACTTGAGTATGGAAGATCCTCCCAAGCCTTTGGAAAGGCTTTGTTCATGAAAATATGATCTCATCTCTTCTGAAATTCCAACCCCTCTCAAGGAGAGAAGGTGAGAGTATTTATAGCCCAAGGAGTGGACTGTTTGCATTCCCAATCTGTCCCTCCAATTTCATCGCCAATTTGGCTATCCAGACAGCTGAATCTTGAGAAACCTCCTTCTTCTAAGTTGTAGATAATAATGTTTTCTGACCTCTCTAAAAATTTGGAGTCGTTTGGACCTATGTGAAAGGGTTTTTGAAAGGTTTTTGGAATGTAATAATCCTTAGAAACTGAGTTATGTTTTCAAAAAAGTTGGCCGACTATATCTCCTATTTCACACTAAAAAATATCAGCTTGAGTGGATGCTTAAATCATGATCTATATCATTCATACTGTACTGATTTTAATTCTCATCCAGAATGGTGGGTTGGACTTCAAAGCTTCATTTGGGCCCATTGTTCTTGGATTTGGGCCCTAAAATTTTTATCCATGATTCTTTTGGATAATCGAAAACACATGGTGGGGTTTCATAAAATATGGGCATCGGTAGTGGGGATAGTAACTCAATCATCTTGGTTGGTCCAGTTTCTTCACAAATTATTTAGGTCATCTTGTGTGGTAAATGTGATCGTTAAAATGGAAGAATTGGCTCATGATCTCTTCTAATTAAATGTTTTATATTGAAATAGGAATACTAGAAAACAAGAACCACATAATTTGGATCATTAGGGTGAGAGTTATAAATAAAATAGTAAACTGACTCAATTGGACTACTTCTAAAAATGCTCAAAAATTATACTTAGTATTAAAATATTGATATTTCACACACATTATGCACATTTTATATGAAATCAGTAAAGGGAGTATATAATAATTCATGAAAATATTAATAACATAAACTCCCCCACACTTAGTCTTTTGCATGTCCTCATGTGCAACAAATATAAAAACATGACAAAATCATTTTCACTCACTTAAAAATATTAAAATTTTGTTTTCTTCAATCAGGGAAGGTTTAGACTATTTCACTCATCCATTTTGAATTCCACCACAAGTTGTTACAAAAAAATGTTCTAAAACTAATTCATTTTTTCATGCTCAAATTTATAAATGGAAAATGTGGACACTCAAAACTCACACCTCTCAAGATGATAAAATTCATTTGTGTAGGTTCACTCTTTCACCAACCAAAAGTGAAAATCTTAGAGTTTGAAAGAGCTCTCAGCTTACAATACCTATCCAAAGTGAACAAGAATCAAGAGGCCTTTTTAAGGGGTTTTTCTGTGGCTATGGGATGGTAGGAATATAATGTCCAAGAGAGATAAGAAGAGGGTTAAAACACCAACATAGAAAAAGCAATGCACATTTTTTTGAAATAAAACATGGAAGGAAATGAAAACACATATTTACAAGGGAATGATTGTGTGAAGAATGACACAATAGAGGAATAAAATAGGAAGTTAATGAGAAGATAGAATATTTACAATACACAAAACTTCTCCCAATAATAATATAATGCAAGTGTTCTTTTTTTCTCTTCCTTTTTTTCTTTGTTTTTTTCCAAATTTGACCTTGAAACAGATCTCACACTCATATACCAACCCATGTTTCATCTCCTCATGACACTAATTTTAATATTTATAACAATATCAAAGGTTGAGGAAGAGTTATTTTTGACCTACCAAAGACACAACCCATTTTTTCAAAAAAAAATTGATTTTTTTCATCATTTTTGATTTTTTTTGAACACTTGTCAATAAGATTTACAAAATTAAATAAATGGATGTACATTACATTCCCCAAAACACACTGAATGACAACCTCTCCCCCACACTAAAATGGATTCTTTCCCTCAATCAGATGATAACTCGTTGAAAATAAATAATAGGGTACCCAAACAATGAAATCCATTCCCCCCACACTTAAATTTCAAAAAAATTATGCAATTAAAATCCATGTTGATATTGGGTGGGAAAAGGTATCGGGATTTTAATGTGGATATCAAAGAAAAGGTTTTCATAGGCTCAAAGGGGATTTCAAAAGGAGGATTAATATAAGGGAAATGGGAGCCTATTTAGCTATTGTGATTCTCATATGGTTCAGAAAATGCCTCTATCATATTAATGCACACTAAGGTAGGAAATTCATCTTGAAGGTCCACAAACTCAAGACTCACAAATGGGGGTGAAAACACACATTTTGAAAAGATAGCCATAGGTGGCCTTAGCATGAAATCTAATGTTGGTTCTAACGGTTGGGGAAAATCATTGTCCAAATCAAAAATTGAGCATTCAAAATGTGTTAATTTTGACACAAAATTATTTATCCAAAGTCATAATGAAAATACAAAATTTTTGAGATGAAAACATTCCTATTGACTCCCCAAAAAGGTTGGACAAAATTTCAAAACTTGATGGTGAGTAAGCATGACTCTTTTTTTTTTGTTTTTACATTTTTTTATTTTTTTTAGTTTTTTAGTGTTCTTTAAAATACACACCCACACAAAATAGAAAGAGAAAAATAAAGGGTTTGAAAAAGAAAGTGGTAAAAAAATGAAAGACAGAGGAAGAATAATAAAGAGGTAGAGGGAGGAAGAGAGAGAGAGTTGAAGGGAAAGAGGTCCCCCCTGGTTTGGATTTGGTGGGTTACCATCTTCATCTAGTGGTGGGTCGACTACAGAAGTAGGGGATCCAATGTAAGTCGATGTTGATCCAGGATTGTGCATCCTCTCATGGTGATGCTTTAACCGATGTCCATTAACCATGAATGTCCTTTTCAAAGAGGGGTCTTGGACTTGCACTGCACCAAATGGGTAAATATTATTAATAACAAAAGGACCTTACCAACAAGAATTAAGCTTACCTGGGTGAAGCTGAAATCAAGAATTGAAGAGCATTAACTTTTCACATTCATGAAATACCTTTCTCAGGATGTGTTTATCATGGAGTGCCTTGGATTTTTCTTTGTAGATAATAGAATTCTCATATGAATCAAGTCGAATATCCTCCAGTTCATCCAACTGCAATAATCGTTCTTCTCTGGATTTTTCAAGATCAAAGTTACAAGTGTTCACTGCCCAAAAAGACTTATGTTGGATTTCAACTGGTAGATGACATACTTTAACAAAAACTATCCTAAAAGGAGACATCCCAATGGATGTTTTATAGGCAGTTCGATAAGCCCAAAGTTCTTCACCAAATCTTTCTGGCCAGTCTTTTCTGGAGGGTTTTACAATTCTCTCAAGCACTATTTTCACTTCTCTATTAGAAAGTTCAGCCATTCCATTTGTTTGGGGGTGATATACAGTTGACGTTTTATGTTCAACCCCATTCTTTTTCACAATAGATTCCATGGTTCTATTACAAAAATGGGTTCCTAAGTCACTTATCAAGGCACAAGGTGTGCCAAATCTGTGGAATATGTGTGCCTTTAGAAACTCACTAATAGTATGTGAATCATCCTTTCTAGTGGGTTTTGACTCAACCCACCTAGAAACATAATCAACCGCAAGAAGGATGTATGAGAATCCATTAGAAGGGGAAATGGTCCCATGAAATCGATACCCCAAACATCAAAGATCTCATAGAAAATTAAAGGCCTTTGGGGCATTTCATTTATCTTTGAAATTGTTCCAAAATTTTGGCAAGTGGGACATAATTGAAATAACTCATGTGAGTCCTTAAAGAGTGAAGTACAGAAGAATCCAGAATCTAGGACCTTTCGGGAGGTCCTTTTTGGTCCAAAGTGGCCACCACCAGGCATTGAGTGACAAAATTCTAAGATGGAAGAATGTTCATTTTCATCGACACATCTCCTTATTACCATGTCAGCCCCAGTTTTTCAAAGTTTATTTTCTTCCCAAAAATAGTATTTTCAATCACTTTTCAACTTTATTTTTTGTTCATTTGAAAAAATTTTAGGAAAAACACCAGAAACCAAGTAATTTACAATTGGGGAATACCATGGTATTTTTGGAGTGAGAGATGAAAGGTTCTTAGTAAGGAATTCAGGATCAATGATTTCAGAATGAGAAGAATTAAAAATTATACTCAAGTGATCAGCCACAGGGTTTTCTTTTCCTGGTCTATATTTTATTTCAATGTCAAACTCTTGGAGAATTAGGATCCATCTTATTAGCCTTGGTTTGGAATCACTTTTATTGAGTAAGAACTTTATAGCAGAATGGTCTGTGAAGATGATGATTTTGGCACCTAAGATATAGGGCCGGAATTTATCTAAGGCAAAAACCACTACTAAAAGTTCCTTTTCAGTGACAGTGTAGTGAGATTGAGTTTCATCCAATGTTTTTGAGGAATAATAGATTACATGAGGAATATTTTCTCTTCTTTGACCAAGAACAGCCCCAACAGCTCTATCAGAAGCATCACACATCAACTCAAAGGGTAAGGACCAATCTGGGAGTTGGATTATCGGGGAAGATGTAAGAGCAGTTTTGAGTTCAATGAAGGCTCTATTGCAAACCTCATAAAAATGGAAAGTGACATCATTTTGGAGAAAACTAGTGAGTGGGAGGTAAATTTTACTGAAGTTATGGATGAATCTCCGATAGAAACCAGCATGACCAAGAAATGAACAGATGTCTCGAACAGAAGTGGGTAAAGGAAGTGATTGTATCACTTCAATTTTGGCAGGATCGACTTCAATACCATTTTTTGAAACTATTTGCCCTAGAACAATCCCATTTGTAACCATTAAGTGACATTTTTCAAAATTTAACACAAGGTTGCACTTGACACACTTTTGGAGGACTAGAGAGAGAGAATTAAAACAAGATTAAAATGATTCACCATAAATGGTGAAGTCATCCATGAAGACTTCCATGTAGGGTTCAATTAATTCAGAAAAGATACTCATCATACACCTATGGAATGTTGCAGGAGTATTGTAAAGTCCAAAAGGAATTCTTCTATATGAATATGTTCTAAAGGGGCATGTGAAATTATTCTTTTATTGGTCCTGAGGTGCGATTGGTATTTGTAAGTAGCTAGTGTATCAATCAAGAAATCAATAGTGTGACTTCTCGTCTAATCGTTCCATAATTTGATCAAGGAATGGGAGAGGGTAGTTATCTTTTCTTGTTTCAACATTCAATTTCCTATAGTCGATGCACACGCACCATTTGTTCTTCACTCGATTTGTGACTACCTCTCCATGTTCATTTTTGACAATATTTTTCCCACCCTTATTAGGTACAACTTGAATTGGACTAACCCATTCACTATCAGAAATTGGGTATATAATACCATCTTGAAGAAGCTTGGTGATCTCTTCCCTAACTACCTCAAGGATGAGTGTATTGAGTCTTCTTTGTGGTTGTCTAATTGGTTTGGATAATTCCTCAATATGGATGTGATGCATGCAAAGAGCAGGGTTGATTCCTGGTATGTCATCTAGGGTCCACCCTAAGGCCTTTTTGTTTTCCTCTAACACCTGAACAAGTTTGGACTCTTCGGTTTCAGTAAGTGAAGTAGAGATAATGACAGGATATGAGTGATCGTGGAAAAGGAATGTATATTTCAGGTGTTTAGGAAGAGGTTTTAGATCAGTCTCATATTTCATTTTTGGGTTATACAACTCCGGAATGGAAGAAGGGACTTTAGTTTCTTCAGATTTATTTTCCTTAATACTGTCCAAGGTGGAGAAGTAGAGATCAGAATTGATGTGGGATTAAAGAGAGTTTTCAAGATCCTCTAAATTGATAGAGTCTATGAATGAAAGTTCCACATAAACTTCACCATTTATGACTTTGTTAATCATGGTGCGGATTTCACAAGATCCTTTGTAATTATAAAATGAAGAACATGGTGGATTGGGGTTCGATTGACTCTTATAAGTGTCCTCAGAAGCATGGATTGATAATGCAGAGTGATCCTCAGATGGGTATCGCATGGCTTGGAAAATGTTGAACTTGACAAATTGGTCACCAAATTCCATGGATAAGATGCCTGAATGGACATCAATCTTGGTTCTCGCAGTCATGAGGAATGGTCTTCCTAGAATTAGGGGAGATCGAGAATAGTTTGTCTCACCTTCCATGTCAAGGACATAGAAATCATCAGGGAAGATAAGATCATTGACTCGGACAAGTACATCCTCAACTATTCCCTCAGGACTGGATTTGCTTCGATTGGCTAACTGAATGAAAAAACCCGTTGGATGTGAGGGACCTAGACCAAGGTTAGAGAATATAGATTTGGGCATGACATTAATTTAGGCGCCTAGGTCTATGAGTGCATTATCAAAGTTGAAACTTCCAATTTGGCATGGAACCGTAAAGGTCCCTAGATCTTTTCACTTAATGGGTATGGACTCTTGGGTTGAAACATTTTCGAAGGTCCTAAGTTTCCTCTTGTGGGTACACAACTCCTTGAGAAATATGTCATACTTAGGAATTTGTTTTATGGAATCTAAGAGAGGAATGTTGACTTCAACACGTCTAAACATGTCGATCATTTCAGGATCAGGTTCAAAGGACTTCCTTGGTTTATAAACAGCTTGTGGAAAAGGAATTGGATTCCTAAGTGCAATGGATGGGGGTGATGGAATGGATTCAGATTCCTTTTCAATTTTATTTTTCTTTTCATTTCCTAGGTCAACATTCAAAAGAGGGTTGGAAGACTTATCTTGAGGCATAGAAATTTGCTTTCCCTATCTAAGTGAAATTTCACTCACATTACCCTTGGGGTTGGGTAATGGTTAAGCTGGAAGTTGGGAAGAATTGGATGGTTGCTGCTGACTAAGGTGGGATGCAAGTTCACCAATTTGGGTTTCAATGTTCTTGGGACTAGAACGGGTGAAGGAGGAAAGATATTCTACAGCGCTTTCCCATGGTTTCTTGGAAGAAGAGGCTTGTCCCAAATTGGGATTACCTTGATTTTGGTTTTTGGGAAAGCGATTGTATTGGTTTTATAATTGGGAAGGTTCACTAGGATAGTGGAATCCAGGAGGAGGATTGTTCCTTTGAGGTTGAGGAAGAAAAGGATAAGGTTGTTGGAAGTTACCAACACCTTGACCATATTGAAATTGGTTTGGGTTTTTAGGAGGGAATCGCAGGGGATGAGATATGGGATTACCATACCTAAGGCCTTGGTTATTGGAAGAAGATAAGGGCTCAAAGTGAGGTTGGTTGAAGTTTCTAATGAACTGACCTGATTGTTGAGGGTTGGTGTTCCTCTGAGCATATGCTGCATTGAGCTCCATTGTTCCAGATGAATCAGATTAATCCTCTTGAAGTTGTGGACATGTGTCATTTGGATTAGATATAGAGTTTCATATTCCATAGTTTTTTATAGTTCTAGGAAACATTGATTGCGAAGAATATGAGGTTGGGGATTAGGTAGCCACAGCTAGTTGTCACACAAGACCTGTAAGTTCACTCATCCACTCAGTCATCTTGTTCGGATCAATTGATTGATTATCTTGGGATTTATTGACTTGATCATGTGCTCGAGTATGGAATTGTTGTGTGTTTTCATACACGTTACTTATGATATCTCTTGCAGCTGCATGAGTTTTATCAACAAGAGCACCGCCACTTGCAGCATCTATGAGAGTTCTCTCCATATCAAATAAGCCCTCATAGAAGTATTGGATCAAGAGTTGGTCAGGTATTTGGTGGTGTGGGCAGGTTGCAATAAGATTTTTGAACCTATCCTAGTATTCATAGAGTGATTCACTTGGGAACTGATGGATACCACTTATTTCCTTTCGGATAGAAGCAGTGTGAGAAGCAGGAAAGAATTTCTATAAGAAGAGTCACTTCATGTCATTCCGTATGGTTATGGAACCAAAAGGAAGGTATTAGAGCCATGACTTGGCGGAGTCATCTAGGGATAAAGTTAATTCTTGTAGTTTGATTTGTTCCTCAGAATCCCCTTGATGCTTCATGGTAGAGCACACCACTTGGAACTCTTTAAGGTGGAGATGTGGATCCTCACCGGCTAGCCCGTGGAAATGAGGGAGAAGATGAATCAAACCCGATTTGAGTTCAAATTCATCTTCTATATTTGAATATTGAATACCAAGAGGATGGTAATTCATATCAGGGGCATCAAGTTCTTTCAGTGTTTGATCCCTAGGATTGGCCATATCTAATTCAATTGGTTAGACAAGGACTGGTTCTTGAATTATTTGATTATCTCTTATGTTCCTCCTAATTTGGCGAAGTGTTCACTCAATTTCAGGATCAAAAAAATCTGAGGGATTGTTTGGAAGGCTATGGGGATTTCAGATAGATTTTGGAAGAAATGGGAAGATGGTTTTTTCTTTGTATTTTTTCAGTTTATGATTTTTATGAGAAGACGGGTTTTTCTTTCTGTTTTTTTTCAATTTTTTTTAAAGTTTTGTTTTTTTTTTTTGATTTTTTTTACAATACCCAGAAACTAATGACTACTTAAAGCACCATCCCTGGAAATGACTCCATTTAAAATGCATGGCCTATTGTTTCCTATCGACCAGTCAAGGTTCTGGTGCTCTGTTAATGTGTATAGCATCACTCGGGTCAAATCCTTGGCGATGATACTTTGTAATAGTCGATTGTTTTTAGTTGATTGTATTTTGATTAGGGGGTTTGTTTGTAGAGATTAATTGAAATGACTAATATATTATTATGAATTTAAAAAATTGATAATGATTGGGGTGATATCATCATTAGGTTAGTTAAGCTTTTGATATCCTTGAGCATTGCTTTATATTTCATTTAAATTAACACCCATGTCACAAGTTGACGTTGATTTGAATTCCCAAGTGTTAAGGCTTTAATCCAAGACTTAACTTAAATTAGGGTTCTAATATTGATCATATCTTGTTTATGGTAGTGTATTTATGGTTCCAATAATCCATGTAAACCACACATTAAACAAAACAAGTCATTAATCCATGACATGCTAAGTCCAACATACACAATGTTAATTCAACGAATACTCATAGAACAAAAGCTCTCAATCGCTTAACATACCAAAATTAAAACTCACCCAAATGATAGATTTACTCAGCCATTAATATAGTTATTAATCTGGTAATATATTTTTATGGTGATGAATTATAAAGAGAGGAAAAAGAAAGGGACAAGATAAGAGTAGTGCGCCGAAAACACACACAAATGATGAAGAGAATTAAGAATAGAATTTCGATTGAATGAGGAAGAAAAATAAGAGAATGGATTTTAACTTGATTTATGAAATTTTAAGAACATTAATATTAAACTACAGAAGGTGTATGAGAATAATATATATTGAACAAGAAACTTTCATTAAAACAGAATTACAAAGGAAATGACTTACAAAATTACAACAATGAAGAACATGAAAGTAAATGAAAACAAAGAGAGGAGGAAAGGTCTATAAAGTGAAAACTTGAGTATGTAAGATTCTAACAAGCCTTTTTAAAGTATTTGGTCGTGCCAATATGATATCCTCTCTTCTGAAATGCCAACCCCTCTCAAGGAGAGAAGGTGAGAGTATTTATAGCCCAAGGAGTGGACTGTTTGCATTCTCAATATGTCCCTCCACCTGCATCACCAAGTTGGATATTCAGACAGCTAAATCTAAAGAAACATCCTTCTTCAAAGTTGTATATAATAATGTTTTCATACCTATCTCAAAATTTGGAGTCATTTGGACCTATTTATCCAACGTTATGGATGGTTTATTAAACAAATTTAATCTGTCCATTTCAATCCAATCTTTTTGATGTCCAAAATATGAAAGGGTTTTTGAATAGGAATATGCCTTCAAAACATAATGATGTCTTCAACAAAGTCGGTATTCTATATCTCCTATTTCACACTGAAAATATCTTCTTTATGTGATGCATACATCATGATATATGTCATGAATACTTTACTGATTTTAATTCTCGGATAGAATTGTGGGTTGGACTTCAAAGCTTCATTTGGGCCCCTTGTTCTTGGAGTTGGGCCCTGAAATTTTTATCCATGATTATTTTGGATAATCAAGAATACATGGTGGAGTTTCATAAAATATGAACCTCGGGAGTGAGACCAGTAACTCAATCATATTGGCTGGTCCAGTTTCTTCACAAATTCTTTAGGTCATCTTGTGTGGTAAATGTGATCCTTAAAATGGAAGAATTGGCCCATGATCCCTTATAATGAAATGTTTTATATTGAATTATGAATCCTAAGAAATAATAACCACATAATATGTATCATTAGGGTGAGATTTATAAATAAAATAGTAAACTGACTCAATTGGACTACTTCTAAAAATGCTCAAAAATTATACTTAGTATTAAAATATTGATATTTCACACACATTATGAACATTTTATATAAAATAAGTAAATGGAGTATATAATAAGTCATTAAAATATTAATAACATCAAATGTGCATAATTTTTGTGAAATATTAATGTTTAAATATTAAATATAATTTTAGGACACTATTTGAATTCATCCAGATTCAAGTCTGTTTAATGTTTTAATAATTAATCTCATCCTACTTATCAAAATTTCATTATTATTCTTTTTTAGGTTTCCTTATTCAAATTAAAACATTACATTATAAGGTACCATTGGCCAAATAGTCCATTTGGAGGGTCATATTATTCACACAAGAAGACCCAAAGAATCTGTGAATAAACTGGACCAGCCATGATGATTGAGTTACTGGGCTAAATCCAAAATCCCAAATTTTATGAAACTACACAATATGTTTTTCATTATCCAAAGGAATCATGGATACAAATTTTAAGGTACAACTACAATAAAAAGGGGCTCAACTGATGCTTTTAAGTCCAGCCCACCATTATGGATGGGAAATAAACTCTATAAACTATTAATGGCATTGGTCGTGATCTATTCATCAAATCAAGATGATATTTTTCAGTGTGAAAGCTAAGTTATCTGCATACAACTTTTTAGAATAAATTATTTTTATTTGAGGGAACCGTTCTATTCATAAACTCATTCACATTTCGGCCTTCTAAAAATTCTGTATTGAAATGGACATATTAAAATTGTTTACACAAACTATCATAACCTTGGATCCATAAGTCCAAATTCCTCCACATTTTGAGATTAGTTGTACAACATTATTATCTACAACTTTGAATAAGAAGATATCTTGATATTAGGCTGTATGGATAGAAAAATTGGCAATGTAAGTGGAGGGAAAGATTTGGAATGCAAACAGTCCACCTCCTTGGGCTATAAATACAACCACCTCTCCTCCTTGCATGTGGTTGGAATTTCAGAGAAAAGTAGGATAGGTTTTCATGACCAAGTCTCTGGAAAAGTCTTGGGAGGATCTTTTATACTCAAGTTTTTTTTTTGAGAAACCATTCCTCCTTGCTTCCTTTCATTTACTTTTGTTTTGTTCTTCGTTTATAATCATGTAAGTGTTTGTTTTTGTAATTCTATTTAAATGAAAGTTTCTTCTTATTAATATATTATTCTCATAAAACTTATATTAAATAATATTAATGGTCTTAAAATAGTTTAAATACAGTTGAACCCACTTCTCTTATTTTTTATCTCATTCAATCTAAAGTCAGTATTTAATTCCTTTCATTATTTGTGTGTGTGTGTCCAGCGCACAACTATTTTCTTATCCCTTTCTTTTTCTTCAATATTAATTCATCATTATAAAATTATAACCAGATTATTAACTACCCAAATGGATGAGTAAATATTTCATTGGGTGATTTATAATTCTAGGATATTAAGTGATTGAGGGCCTTCTCTAAATAAATATTCTTTAAATTAATATTGTGTATGGTGGACTTAATATGTCATGGATTAATGACATGTTTTGTTTAGCATGTGGATTCCATAGATTATTGGAACCAAAAATACACTACCATAAACAAGTAATGGTAATGATTAGAACCCTGAGTTAAGTTACAGCTTGGATTAAATCTTTAACACTTGGGAATTCTGATCAAAGTCATCTTGTGAAGTGGGTATTAATTTAATTCAATATAAAGCAAAGCTCAAGGATGTCATAAGATTAAATCCCTAATAATTAACTGACCCCGATATTTATCAATTTTTTTAATCAAAAATCATCCATAAATTATTTCATAATATCTACAAACAAACCCCTCAATAAAAATACAATAAACTAAAAACAATCGAATATTCAAAAGTATCATTATTGAGGATTCGATTTGAGTGTTTCTATACACATTAGCAGAGCACCGGAACCTTTAAAAGTCGATAGGTGACAATCGGTCGTTCTTTAAAATGGAATCATTGCTGATGATGGGGTAATTATGTATTTGTTAGTTTCTCGTTATTGTAAAAAAACAAAAAAAATAAAATTTAAAAAAAATGAAAAAAACACAAAGAAAATCTCATCTTCTCATAAAAATCAAAAAATAGAAGAAAAAAAAAGAAAGAAAAACACATCTTCCTCTTTATTCAAGAATTTGTCTGAATTCCTCATAGCCTCCCAAATAATCCCTTGGATTTTTTTGATCCTAAAATTGAGAAAACACTTCACCAATATAGGAGGAACATTAGGGATAATCAAATAATTCAGGAACCAGTCCTCATCCAACCAGTTGAATTAGAAATGGCCAATCCTAGGGAACAAACACTTAAGGAAATCACTACCCCTGATATGAATTACCAAACTCTTGTTATTCAATATCCAAACATATAGGTTGAATTTTAACTCAAATTGGGTTTGATTTATCTTCTCCCTCATTTCCACGGGCTAGCCAGTGAGGATCCACATCTTAATCTTATAGAGTTCCAAGTGGTGTGCTCTACCATGAAGCCTCAAGGGGTTTCTGAGGAACAAATCAAACTTTGAGAATTCTCTTTATCCCTAGCTGACACTACTAATTCATGGCTTTACTACCTCCATCCTGATTCCATAACCACATGGAATGACATAAAGTTACTTTTCATAGAAATTTTTTTTCATTTTTCTCGTAATGATTCTATCCGAAAGGAAATAAGTGGTATTCGTCAATTCTCAAATGAATCACTCCATGAGTACTAGGAGAGTTTCAAAAATCTTGTTGCAACCTATCCACATAACCAAATCCCTGACCAACTCTTGATCCAATAATTGTATGAGGGGTTATTGGCTATGGAGAGAACCCTCATTGATGCCACAAGTGGTGGTGCCTTTATTGAAAAACTCTTGCAGCTGCAAGAGATCTCATAAGTAACATGGCTGCAAACACACAAAAATTCCATAATCGAGCACATGCTCAAGTCAAACAAGGCAGAGATAGTCAGTCAATAGAGCCGAACAAGATGACAGATTGGATAAATAAACTTACAGGTCTTGGGCGACAACTAGCTATGGCATCCATAGCCCCAACCTCATCTTCTCCAAATCCCTATTCCCTGGACCTATCAAGAACTATGGAATCTGTATCTCCCCATCTCATCCAATTGACACATGTCCACAACTTTAATAGGATCGATCCTACTCATCTGGACCAATGGAGCTCAATGCAGCATATGCTATGTGGAACCCCAACCCTCAACAATCTGTTCAGTTCATTAGAAACTTCAACCAACCCCACCCTGATCCCTTCTCTTCTACCTTCAACTAAGGCTTGAGGTATGGTAATCCCATTTCTCATCCACCTCAATTCCCTCCTCAAAATCCAAACCAATTCTAATATGGTCATGGTGGTGGTAAATTACATCAACCTTATCCTTTGGTTCCTCAACCTCAAAGGAACAATCCTCCTCCTGGATTCCACTATCCTAGTGAGCCTTCCCAATTCCAAAACCAATACAATCTCTCTCTAAAGAACCAAAATCAAGGAAATCTCAATTCAATACAAGCCTATTCTTCCAAGAAACCATGGGGAAGTTCAGTATAAGATCTTTAATCCTTCATTTGTTCCATCCTTAAAAACATTGAAACAAGAATTGGTCAACTTGCATCCCACCTGAGCCAGCAACAACAATCAAATTCTTTCCAACTCTCAGCTCAACCATTACCCAACCCCAAGGGTAATGTAAGTGCAATTCCACTTAGATCAGGGAAGAAAATTGTTATTCCTCAAGATAAGTCCTTCAAACCCCCTTTGAATGTTGACCTATAAAATGAAAAGAAAAAGAACCCTGAAAAGGAACCTGAAATCATTCCCTCACCTCCTTTCATTCCACTTAGGAATCCAATTTCTTTTCCTCAAGATGTTTCCAAACCAAGGAAGTCCTTTGAACCCAATCCTGAAATTATTGACATGTTTAGACATGTTGAAGTCAACATACCCCTCTTCGATTCCATAAAACAAATCCCTAAGTATTCCAAGTTTCCTAAGGAATTATGCACCCACAAGAGGCAACTTAGGACCTTAAAAATGTTTTCACCCAGCAGTCTATTCCCATAAAGTGCAAAGTTACAGGGACCTTTATGGTTCTATGAAAATTTTCAAGTTCCAACTTTGATGATGCACTCATAAACTTATGAGCCTCAATTAATGGCATGCCCAAATCCATATTATCCAACCTTGGTCTTGGTCCCTTACATCCAATGGGTGTTGTCATTCAATTATCCAATCGAATCACTGCTAGTCTTGAGGGTATAATCAAGTATTTCCTTGTTTTTGTGAATGATCTTATCCTACCTACTGATTTATATGTCCTTGACATGGAAGATGAGATGAACTCTTCTCGGCCTCCCCTAATTCAAGTAAGATCATTCCTAATGACAGGTAGAACCAAAATTGATGTCCATTTAGGCATCTTATCCATGGAATTTAGTGACCAACTGGTCAAGTTCAACATTTTCCAAGCCATGCAATACCCATCTGAGGATCACTCTTCATTCTCAATCCATGCTTCTGAGAACACTTCTGAGAGTCAATTGAACTTCAATCCATCATGTTCATCATGTTATAGTGATAAAGGATCTTGTGAAATTTTCACCATGATTAACCAAGTTATAAATGGTGAAGTTGATGTGGACCTGTCATTCATAGACTCTATCAATCTAAAGGATCTTGAAAACTCTCTTGAATATCACATCAACTTTGATTTCTTCTTCTCCACCTTGGATAGTATTAAGGAAAATGAATCTGAAGAAACTAAAAGCCCTTCCACCATTCCTGAGTTGTCTAAACCATAAATGAGAGATGATACTGATCTAAACCCTCTTCCTAAACACCTGGAATATGCATTCCTTTTCCATGATCACTCTTATCCTGTCATTATATCTGCTTCACTTACTGAAACCAAGGAGTCCAAACTCATTCAAGTGTTAGAGTAAAACAAAAAAGGCCTTATGTTAGACCCTAGATGACATACTAGGAATTAACCCTTCCCTTTTCATGCATCACATCCATCTTGAGGAATCATCCAAATGAATTAGACAACCACAAAGATGAATCAATCCACTCATACTTGAGTTATTTAGGGAAGAGATCACCAAGCTTATTCAAGCTGGTATTATCTACCCAATTTCTGATAGTGAATGGGTTAGTCCAATTCAAGTTGTACCTAAGAAGGGATAACTATTGTCACAAATGAATATGGGGAGGTAGTCACAACTCGAGTGAAGAACAAATGGCATGTATGAATTAACTATAAGAAATTGAATGTTGAAACAAGAAAATATCATTACCCTCTTCCATTACTTGATCAAATTCTAGAACGATTATCCGGAAAGTCACACTATTGCTTTCTTGATGGATACAACGGCTACTTCTAAATCCCAATCGCACCTCAGGATGAAGAAAAGACTAATTTCACATGCCCCTTTGGAACATATGCATATAAGAGAATGTATTTTGGACTTTTAAATTCTCTTGCAACATTTCAAAGGTGTATGATGAGTATCTTTTCTAAATTCATTGAACACTTCATAGAAGTATTCATGGATGACTTTATCATTTATAGTAAGCCATTTGAATTGTGATTCCATTCACTCTCTCTAGTCCTTAAAAAGTGTTTCAATTGTAACCTTGTGTTAAATTTTGAAAAATGTCACTTTATGGTTTCAAATGGGATTGTTCTAGGGTACATAGTTTCAAAAGATGGTATTAAAGTTGATCCTTCCAAAATTAAATTTATCCAATCACTTTCTGAACCCACCTCTATTTGAGACATCTGTTCATTCCTCATCCATGCTGGTTTCTATCAGTGATTAATTCATAACTTTAGTAGGATTTCCCTCCCACTCACTTAGTTGCTCCAAAATGATGTCACTTTCCATTTTTTTTGAGGTTTGAAAGAGAGCCTTAGTTGAACTCAAAACTTCTCTTACATGTACCCTGATAATTCAACCCCCAGATTGGTCCTTTCCTTTTGAGTGGATGTGTGATGCTTTTTATAGAGCCGTTGGGGATGTTCTTAGTCAAAGAAGAGAAAATATTCCCCATGTTATCTATTATGACTCAAAAACTTTGGATAAAACTCAATCTCACTACACTATCACTGAAAAGGAACTTTTAGTAGTGGTTTTCACCTTAGATAAATTTCAGCCCTATCTCTTAGGTTCCAAAATCATCATCTTCACAGACCATTCTTCTATAAATTTATTACTCAAGAAAAGTGATTCCAAACTAAGGATAATAATATGGATCCTAATGCTCCAAGAGTTTGACCTTGAAATCAAAGATAGACCAGGAAAAGAAAACCTTGTGGTTGATCACCTAAGTAGAATTTCTAATTCTTCTCATTCAGAAATCATTGATCCTGAATTCCCCAATGATCACCTTTCATCTCTCACTCCAAAAATACCATGGTATGCCCCAATTTTAAATTAAATGGTTTTTGGTGTTTTTCCTAAAAAAAATCAAAATAAAAAAAATGAAGTTGAAAAGTGATTCAAAATACTATTTTTGGGAAGAAAATAAACTTTGGAAAACTAGGGAAAACATGGTAATTAGGAGTTGTGCTGATGAAAATGAAAATTCTTCTATCTTAGAATTTTTCCACTCAATGCCTGGTGGTGGCCACTTTGGACCACAAAGGACCTCTCAAAAGGTCCTAGACTCTGGATTCTTCTAGCCTTCACTCTTCAAGGACTCACATGGGTTCTGTCAATCCTTTCCCGCTTTCCAAAAGTTTGGCCCAATTTCAAATAGAAATGAAATTCCCCAAAAGACTTCAATTTTCTGTGAAATCTTCAATGTTTGGGGTATCAATTTCATGGGACCATTCCCCCATTCTAATGGATTCTCATACATTATTCTTGCGGTAGATTATTTTTCTAGGTGGGTCAAGGACAAACCCAAAAGAAAGGATGATTCACATACTATTAGTGAGTTCCTAAAGACACACATATTCCACCAATTTGGAACATCACGTTCCTTAATAAGTGACTTAGGAACCCATTTTTGTAATAGAACAATGGACTGTCTTTTGAAAAAGAATGGGGTTATACGTAAAATTTCAACTACATATCACCCCCAAACAAACGGCATGGCTAAAATTTATAATAGATAAGTGAAAAGAGTGCTTGAGAGAATTTTAAAACCCACTAGAAAAGACTGGACTAAAAGACTTGGTGAAGCACTTTGGTCTTATCGAACTGACTATAAAACACCCATTGGGATGTCTTATTCTAGGATAGTTTTTGGTAAAGCATTTCATTTTCCAGTTGAAATCCAACATAAGTCATTTTGGGATGTGAAAATTTGTAATTTTTATTTTAAAAATTTTGGTGGAGATTGTTTCAATTGGTGGAACTAGAGGAGCTTCAACTTGATTCTTACGAGAATTATAATATCTACAAAGAAAAGTCTAAGGTAATATGTGAAAAAAACATCCTGAGAAAGGTATTCCATGAAGGTGAAAAGGTATTTCTCTTTAACTATCGAGTGTGGCTTCACCTAGATAATCTTAATTCTCATTGGGAAGGTCCTTTTATTGTTTCTCATGTTTACCCATTTGGTGTAGTGCAAGTCCAAGACCCCTCATCAAAAAGGATATTCATGGTTAATGGATATCGGTGAAAGTATCACCATGAGAGGACATGTATCCCAGGAGGAACCTCTACTTCCATTATATCCACAACATCTGCCGAACCACCACCAGATGGGGATGACGACCCACCAAATCCAAACTAGGGGGTCACCTCTTTCCCTTTAACTCTATCTATCTCTTCCTCTCTCTCTCTCCCTATTTCTTCTTCTTCTCCTATCTTTTATTTTTTTACCAATTTTATCATCACAATTTTTATTTACTATTTTGTGTGGGAGTGTCTTTATAAAAAAACTAGAAAAACCAAAAAAACTGAAAAAAAAATAATAAATATCACTTAAAAAATATGGAAAAGTAAGAGTCATGATTACTCACCTATAACTTTTAAAATTTTGTCTAACCATTTTGGGGAGTCAAAAGACATGGTTTCATCTAAAAAATCTCATGTTTTTATCATATATTTAGATAAATAATATTTTTTCAAAACCAAAAAATTTTAAATGCTCAATTTTTTATTTGGAAAATGATTTTCCCCAACCATGAGGAACAACATTAAAATGATAGAGGTATTTTTTGAACCTCATGAGAATCATAATAACCAAATATCCTCCCATTACCATTACATTAATCCTACTTTTGAAATCCACTATGATCATATGAAAACATTTTCTTTGATATCCACATTACAAGACCAATACCTTATCCCACCTAATATCTACATGGATTTTCAGTGCATTATTTATTGAAATTTAAGTGTGGGGGAATGGATTTCATTTTGGATGCCCTTTTATTTATTTTCAACATGTTATCATATACTTGAAGGGAATCATCAATTTTAGTGTGAGGGATAGGTTTTCATTTAGTGATTTTTTGGAATGTATATATGCTTATGATATATTGTTCAAATTTTATTGATAATTGTTCAAAAAAATAAAAAAAATAAAAAAAAGAACCAAAAAAGAATGGGTTGTGTCTTGGGTGGGTCAAAAATCACTCTTCCTCAACCTTTAATCTTGTTATAACTATTAAAATTAGTGTAGTGAGGATATCAATCATGGGTTGGGATGAGTGTGAGATCGTTTTCAAGTTTAGATTTCGAAAAAAAATAAAAAGAAAAAAAGAACACTTATATTATATATTCTTATGTCATTGGTAGAAGTTTTGTGTTTTGTAAATATTTCATCTTCTCATTCCCTTCAAATTTTATTCCACTTTTGTGTCTTGATTCACATAATTTTTCCTTTTTAAATATGTGTTTCTATTTCATTCCATGTTTTATTTCAAAAATATTGTGCATTTCTTTTTTCATGTTGGTGTTTTACCCCTCTTTCTAATCTTTTGAATAATGAATTCCTACTGTCCCATAGCCACAAAAAAACACCTTAAAAATACCTCATGATTCTTGTGCACTTTAGGATAGGTAATGGAAGTTGATATCTCTTTAAAACTCTAAGATTTTCACTTTTCATTGGTTAAAGAGTGAACCTCCATTAAAGAATTTTATCATCTTGAGAGGTATGAGTTTTCAGTGTCAACATTTTCCATTTCTAAATTTGAGCATGAAAAATGAATTGTTTTTGGAACATTTTTTTTGTAATAGTTTGTGATGGAATTCAATATGGAAGATTAAAATGATCTAAACCCCCCTGATTGGGGAAAACAAAATTTTAATATTTTTTGGCGAGTGAGAATGATTTTGTAATGTTTTTATATTTGTTGCACATGGGGACATGCACAAACTTAAGTGTGGGGGAGTTAATGTTATTAATATTTTCATAACTTATTATATACTCCCATTACTTATTTTATATGAGATTTTCATAATTTTTGTGAAATATTAATGTTTAAATATTAAATATAATTTTAGAGCACTATTTGAATTCATCCAGATTCAAGTTTTTTTAGTGTTTTAATAATAACTATCATCCTACTTATCCAAATTTCATGATTCTTCTTTTATAGGGTTCCTTATTAAAATTAAAACATTCCATTATAAGGGACATTTGTCCAAAGCATCCATTTGTAGGGTCATATGATCCACACAATAAGACCCAAATAATCTGTGAATAAACTGGACTAGCCATGATGATTGAGTTACTGGGATAAATTCTGAAGCTCAAATTCTATGAAACTCCACCATATGTTCTTTATTATCTAAATAAATCATGGATACAAATTTTAAGTTCCAACTACAACAAAAAGGGTCTCAACTAATTCTTTGAAGTCCAGCCCACCATTCTAGACGGGAATTAAAATCCAGACATTATTCATGACATTTCTCAGGATCTATTCATCTAATAAAGATGATATTTTTCAGTGTGAAATATAAGATATGTTTGGACATCTTGGTATAATAAATTATTTTTATTTTAGGGCATATTCCTATTAATAAACCCATTCACATTTCAGCCTTCTAAAAAGTTTGGATTGAAATGGAAAGATTAAAATTGTTTACAAAAATTGTCATAACTTTGGATCCATAAGTCCAAATGCCTAAAAAAATTTATAGTAATCTTCCAAAATTATTATCTAAAACTTTTTAGAAGAGGATATCTGTAAATTCATCTGTTTAGATGACCAAATTGGAGATGCAAGTAGAGGGGAAGATTTGGAATGCAAACAGTCCACCTCCTTGGGCTATAAATACAATCACCTATTCTCCTTGCATGTGGTTGGAATTTCATAGAAAAAGAGGATAGGTTGGCACGAAAAAATCTCTGAAAAAATATTGTTAGGATCTTATATACTTAATTTTTTACTTGAGAAACCATTCCTCCTTTCTTCCTTTCATTTACTTTTGTGTTGTTCTTCGTTTATAATCGTGTAAGAGTTTGTTTTTGTAATTATATTTTAATGAAAGTTTCTTCTTATTAATATATTATTCTCATCCACATTATTTTAAATAATATTAATGGTCTTAAAATAGTTTAAATACAGTTTAATCGTCTTCCCTTCTTTTTCTTTCTCATTCAATCTAAAGTCAGTATTTAATTCCCTTCACTGTTTGTGTGTGTGTGTTCGGTGCACAACTCTTTTCTTATCCCTTTCTTTTTCTTCGCTTATTAATTAATAATCATAAAATTATAACAAGATTATTAACCACCCAAATGAATTAGTAAATATTTCATTGGGGTGATTCATAATTTGGGGATAGTAAGTGATTGAGGGCCTTCGCTAAATGAATATTCTTTAAATTAATATTGTGTATGGTGAACTTAATATGTCATGGATTAATGACATGTTTTGTTTAAAATGTGGATTCAATGGATTATTGGATCCAAAAATAAACTACCATAAACAAGTAATGGTAATGATTAGAACCCAAATTTAAGTTACATTTTGTATTTAAGCTTTAACATTTGGGAATTCTGATCAAAGTCATCTTGTGAAGTGGGTATTAATTTAATTCAATATAAATAAAAGATCAAGGATATCATAAGCTTAAATACCTAATAATGAACTCACCCCAATATTTTCAATTTGTTAAATAAAACATCATCAATAAATTATTTCATAAGTTTTGCAAAAAAATCCCCCAATCAAAATACAATCAACTAAAAACAATCAATTATTAAAAAGTATCATCACTGAGGATTCGACCTGAGTGTCACTATACACATTAGCAGAGCACCAAAACCTTGAATGGTCAATAGGGGACAATCGACCATGCTTTCAGGTATCAATAAATTTTTTAGAATGAGATTCCAACACTGAAACCTTCTTTCAGTAGTTGATCAAAAGATATCCAACTAATCTCTTGTATTCATCTTAAAAAAACAAATTAAAAATATTCAATTGTAAGAATGAACTTCCCCTTTATCAATTAACTTTACTTTTTTCATCATGTTATCAGATTATTCTCTTCTGGATCAAAATTTTTATTCATATAGTGATAGGATAACATACCTCTTTAATGGAAAACTTCAATTTCTATAATTTTAAATCATAAAATAAATATCTTACTAGAACTTCAAATATTCAATGAAACTAGTTGAGATGTCCATCTTTGGTAGTTGTTTGACCCCCCCCCCCCCCCTCCCACCCACTAGAGAGATGAGATGCATCCATGTTATTCATCATGATTGACATTCTTCAAGAATGATCTTCAAGAACAAATTTTAATAGCAATTGAAATAAATAACTCCATACTGGATAGACTCATGAATACTATATAATTTTTACAGTACTTATATCTTCAAGACTCCCCCCTAAATATATTCCTCACCTTCAATCCCCTGCATAAAAGAAACAAACAAAAAATATTCATCGGAATAAGGTGGTTCTTCAATGATTTTTAGTTAGAGTAGCAAGGATGAGATTTATCTCTAAACTCAGAAACTTCTTTGAATTCTGAACCTAGTTCATGAAAATCAACATGATTTCTCCTCCTTTGACTTTTCATAGTTTATAATTTAAGGATAGAATGGACTTCTTAATTTCCTCATCATTCATTTTATATGGAATAGGATTCATCACATTAGCAAGTAGTGAAACTTCATGCTTCTGTTCTTTCTCTAGTTTTTTAGCCAATTTGAGTTGCTCTGGCCATATGACTAAGAATTATTTTGATAAATAATCATACTTCTTCTTCTATGTAGACTCCTTCTTCACAGTATCATTTTTAGCATAAGAAGTCATTAGTGTTTCTCCTTTGTTCTTCATTAGTTTTATTTGTTCAGGCAACCATGTCGTGCATTTATCAGTAATATTCCCTAACATTTTTCACCATCCACACAAATCTCCAATAACCACTGGATTATCCCTTTTAGAAAACCTATCATGAAATACAAATTTTTCATCTTGATTTTCATACACCAAATCAATAAAGTTATTTGATTCTGAGTTTAATTTCTTTTTCTACTTCGGCTTGCTTCCACTAGCATTGATGTTTATAACCTATTTATAATGGTTCATTATATGAATTTTTCTTCCATAGTAGAATCATATTTTCATTGGTGTGACATTAATATCATCATTATTCTTGGTTACAGCTTGCTTCACAATTTTCTTGACATTATTCTTCTGTTTATACCCCAATGAATATTTTTTTGGATTTTTTCTTTGCCTATATATTTTATGTGGTCTCTTCTTCATATCATCATATGAATAGTTCATGGTTAGTACATACTAATACTCATTATATCTATGATCACTTATATTGTAATAATCACATAAGTCTTTAAAATACTCAAATCTATTCTTGATAAATAGATTATTCTTCAACTGTGAATTATGCTTCAATTCTACAGGATTTTTCTTCACATCTGATCTGCTCCTCTAAATACTGAACTCATGTAATTATTATTCATAGACATGTTATGAAAATAGTCAACAGTCTGATTCCCAAATTTCCAACAGCACCAACAATAGCCAAAAAATATTTATTTCTTCTTCTATGTTGTAACTTGACTAGTTTTGACATTTTTTTATTTTTTAATAATATGACTATTTATCTGATATCATTATGGGGAACAAGAATTCATGATTTTATTCATATCCACCTTTTATGAAATTGTGGATTTATCATCAGTCTTCTTCATCCATTTTTGTCTATAATTCTTTTTAGAACATGTACTTGTAAATGAAACAGTATTAGTATAAACAGAATCTTCTGGATCAAGGATTAACTAATTCAATGAGAATGTATCAAATTTATCCTTAGATAATCTCAAGTTCTTCTTGTCACTTGAATGAATATTTTCAAAAGTAAGACACTTTTCATAATTACTCTTCGTAGTTTTTTTTAATGTAATCATTTTGTGAAGATTCAGCCTGAATATTCTCAAGATTTCTTAACTTGACCTTCAACTCAAGATATTTCTGATTTAGAGAATTCTTCTGATCTTCAAGTGATTTCACCATATCTTCACATTCTTTCTGGGAAGTCTTTAATTGTGTTTAATTCATATTTTTCAAATTAACTTCAATTTCAAGACACTTCATGTTGAGGAAATTTTTCTCATCTTCAATAATCTTCAGTTTGTTTTCCCATTAACTCTTCATTTTCTAAACTTTATCATCATGCATTTGACTAACTACCAGTAGAAAATTATTCAGATCATTAATTCTCTTTGTCTTAACCTCTAGTTTGTCTTATTTAACATTCATAGAGGTTTTGTGTAGTTTCTCCAATGCACGGATCACTTCTATATAAACTATCTCAATCATATCCTTCTCACAAATAGTCATTTGTAATTTATCTTTAATCAATGTAAGTCTTTCATTGCAATGTAATATAGACTGTTCTTTTGATTTTTCGACTCATATTAATATCTTATCCTTGACTTTTTTTCCAAATAATAATCCTTAATATTCATAATAGATTTATGAGATTCTTCAAGTATATGTATCAAATCAGTAAGAACCTTCTCAGTTACTTCTTTCTCATAGAAATTTCTTTGGAATTGTTCTTCAACACAGGAGAAATGTTCATTGTGAAGTGATATAGTTTCTTATTTTGCATCAATGATTTTTGAGAGAAGTTAACATCCTTGAAACTTCTTTGCAAAAGCCCACTCCATATCTTTAGCTTCCTTATCAAGTTGTGACTTTTCATCATATAGTCCCATGATAAAATATAATAAGTGAAACCTTCAATAGGAACATTCCTCAGATAATTTTTGATTTCTGAATAAAAAAACACTGATTGGTTCAATAAACTCTTCTTCATAACTACTTGAATAGTACTCATCAAAAGGATCTTTATTAACTGATTTAACAGATAGCACTGATAGACTACTATTCTAACTTGTATGAAGTAAATATTTAAGTGCCCAGTGGATCATACAAGTACACTGAGAGGGGGGTGAATGAGTGTAAAAAAGTTTTTACCAATTTTATTTTCTTTTCTCTAACCCCTTTTCAAATTGAACCTCTACACTTGTTAGAGTGAATGGATCTTTCTTGATAACAAGTACAATTATACCACATGAAATATAGAAATTAAATGAAGCACATCACATAGTATTTTAACAAGGTTCACCCCTGATGTGGCTAACTACATTCTTACTGTGTTGAGGATGATTCGAGACACATATTCTTCACTATGAATCAACCACAAATTACAAGTGGGATGGTCAAGTATCACCCTGAAACCTTGGTGGGTAGGTATGAACCTTTTCCCAAATTATATTAGTATTCCACCAGTGTTCTTTATACTGACTCTCTCCAATGTTTCACAATTACAACACTAAAAAAATGAGTAAGATCATAAGATATTCAAGTTTCCACTACAACACAAAAGTAGATATTTCTCTTCAATCCATTGAGAATAAACTGATTCATCAATTGCTCACTTCAAATGAAACTCAACAACTTCCACTAAATATAATCAATAATATTGCATGCAAGTCAATTCAGTATACTCTCCTGAATTGTAGAAGATAATACTTCCAATTCAACTAACTATTATATTCAAATGATCAATTGAAAATATCTCAATATTCAAGTTGAATTCTAATATAATTATTCGTATTAACTCGTAAATTTATACTGATGTTGAACTTGATCAAATATATTTGGTCTCTAAATATAATCATATGTCTCAATACTATACTTCTCGGGTTATTCCTTCTTCTGCAGAAGACTCATCCTCACTAAACACTAAAATCTCAGATATATCTGAAACACTGATGGAATAACTATCCCAACTTCAGTCTCAAATATTGAAAGTTGAGTATGAAATTACTATTTCACATGTACTTATTCAAACATCATGCATGTATTTATAACATTTCATGGACTTCTCATTTTATGCATGCATTAATTCAAGTGTATGTAAAATGTCTCAATTAATTTCTTCAATTTTGCATATGTTGCACACATCCTTATACAAAATCTTTTCTCTTCTTATGCATGCAAACCACAATCACACACGGTTTCACAAGAATGATCTTATGCATTTAATCTCAAAAATCACTTTTATGAGAACATATTCACTATGCATAGTTTCTTCTATGTATGTGTTATACACACAGTATCACATGTGCAAGTCTTTGTGCATAAGTGTGTGTATCACACTTTCTTCTCATTGTACACCCAATGCTCTTCCACCTTGTGCATACTATTCCTTGATGTAAACTCAATATCCAATCTACACACTCTGTTTCTCAATACTTCATGCACACAAAATCCAATTATACAATATCCACTATTTATTCAAAGATAAAAGTGTATGAATGCGTCTTACGAGTGTATGTTTTTCACTTATACATTGTGCTACCTTTGTACACTAATCCTTAACGTAATTGGTATACAGTACACCTCCTTCTTCACGTAACATATACAAGCTTGACATACAGATCGTGCAAGACAGATACGAATATATGTTATCAAAGTGTGCAAGTCTTATTCACAAAATACAGTGTTAGTGCACACTATAATGTAGAAACTCAAAAGATTCATGCAAACCAGAAGAACAATGTGTAATAATATCACGCTAATCTAATTACCTTTAAGAACTTGGTTCTTCACAAATCAACTTCAAGAGTGTAAAACACTTATCGAAGGTTTTCAAAATCTCTTCAACTTCTCATAAGAAAATGTTTGTGCAGAACAGATTTTTACAAACCAGAACGATCATGGAACTCTTTATCTCTCAAAAACTCAGCTCAGATGTGAGATAAAAACCAAAACATCAAATGAGTCTGATCTCAGATATGTATAGGAAACATGCAACAATATCGAACCTTCTAGAAACACGAAGACTTGTATAGTTTTTTCTTGATATTTTACCGCGAACTGTCACCGTAATAAAGAAACCAATAATTTGTATCTCATTTTTTTCATCAGATTGATCTTCGTAAAATGATGCAAAGAGATTTTCATTTGATTTTGATCTATTGTGAACCTTTAGTATGATGAATCGATGATCATAATCTTCAGATCTAGCTTCGGTTAACGCCACTTCTTAGAGATATCCATTGAGGAATAGGACTCTTGAGAGCTGGCCGAGGATGAAGATGAAGTTGAATGAAGTTCGGATGGCATGGAAACATCGACTGGATGACTTAGAATCTTCAAACAATTCACATGAACTGCTTGAATCCATTTGACTGTCGGCTCTCATGAGGATTCTGGTGAAGAGGAGGTTTTCAGTGGATTTCTGGAGAATCCTACATATGGATTTGATCTGATGGCTCAGAAATTTCATCAAACAGATCAAGCGGTGAGGAATCAGCGAGACGATCGGACAGCAAGAATTATAAATGAGTAGATCTGATAGTTCTGATTTTTTTTATACGAAAAACATGATCCCATGGCTACTCTGTATTAGTATGGTAATTTTACTTTTTAAACAAATGGAAATTTGGATGCTTCTAAAATTTCTAAAAATTAAATACAAATCCAAGTTTCACAAAAATTCTTCATCCATACTTCATGAAATAACATTTTATTTTGCATGATAATTTACTTTTAAAATTTTATAAACATTGTGTCAACTCAATTCAAACAATGAAACATGTTTTTTAATAATAAATCAGCTCTTAAATTGACACAATTAAACTCATTGACTACTCCTTAGGCAAAGTAAAACACTTTTTCCTGACATCTTAAATTGTTGTAAACATTGTACATCTATTTTCACAAGTCTTTGAACTTAGGACCAGCTCTGCAATTGTCAGATTTAAATTGCTTCATTAGAATAAATACTTCCAATTAAATCATCCGCTCAAAATAACTTTTTCAACTTAATAATTCTCCATACCAACTCAATGAAAGAACCTCAATCTTTAATTAATTTTATATTTACTTTCTCTCAAACAAATGTATTGAAAACAATTACAACACAAATATTTCCTCTAAAATCCATTTGGTTTCTTCACCTTGATCCTATGACCAATTTCCAACCTCATCAAATTTAATTATCCTTTAATTATTTCCATTTTATTCCAAAATAATTATCATCCCATGTATCACTTTAGTTCCATCCTTTGTTCATTTCATTAAACAATTATCACACACTGATATATGTCCCACTCTCCGGTTTCATATTTATTCAACCAAATATATTTTGTTCCAGTTGACCATAATTTCTAGATTCATACACAACCAATTAATTAACTAGGTTTACATGATTTGATAAATTATGAATATGGGTATTATATCAATAGAATTATTTTAATTTTATCACAACAATACTCCATAATCAACCCATACATATAATTGAAATGAGCACAAACATGACTTTAGGCATAAAAAAATCATGGGATATCACCAATCATTATTTCACCTCATATTTATGAAAGAAACTCATTAATTCCTAAGTTTAATTATTATCAATTTATAAAAAGTGATTCTAGAATTTATTTATAATTTTAATTCACACTTTCAAGTGAAATAAATATCACAAAAAATAGGGAATTGCTCAATAGGAAGAACACAAAGAAATAATAATAACACCAGTATTTTCCTAGATTCCAAACATCCTTTTTTATTACTAGGTTTAATTGTTTAACCAATTATGATGGTGGAAAATCAATCGATATTAGAAGGATAAGGTAACCACAAAAACAACATATCAAGTAATAGAAAAACAACTCATACTATAGGAAAATTATAAAAGTGCATGAAATATCCCTCTCCTTTCCAACATTCTTTAGTCGATTCATTATCTTAACTCAAGTTTATTATTTAAAGCATGTTTCCCACATATTCTCCCCATAAATCAGAAGCACCCATAAAATAGTATCTATTCAATGTAGAAGAAAATAGGATTTCATGAATGGAGAGAGTCACATCAAGTTTTATCAAGCATAATTATTCTAGAAAGTATAATGATATGTCCATAAATCCCCAACTACATTTAGTAGTACAACATTATATAAGAAAGAATAGATGATTAAGAACTAGCCACCATTGAAGGGAACACCACTGGAACCTTGACTCTTGAGACTTAAATCCTGACAAAAAAAAGTTCTTAGACTCTCAAGTGGAAGTGGTTGGAAGGTGGTGTAATGCCTAAGAGTCGTCTAGGGTTCAAGAGAAGAATATAAAAAATTAAACCAAGGGTAGCTAACCCTTTATTTATAGAGGAATATTCAAAAGACTCCAACTCATTATAGTGAATCACACTATTCCCTTAGGGATCCCCAGTAAAAGTAAGATCCACTTATTTAGTGTTTTGATTTGTTTATCCCCCTGATTCTCACATGTTTTAAAACCCATTTTAAATCACCTTTGACTACCACCACAGTGTGGGGAGAAACACCTCTCCATTTTGACCAACCACACCAAAACTTATAGCATGGAAAGCTCTAACTCATTGTTTACTCCCTTTCATAACAATAAGTATCTCTTCAAATTTTTCCTTGACTGACCACTACACCCATCAAAATCGATAAACTATGGCACATTAGCGGTCCCCATTTCACATAGTTGAACTCTCCTTGCGAAATGGATTCCAAAACGACCAGCTATGTTGTTTCACGTCCAGTGTTGAACCCCAATACAAATAGTTCCTACCTTTAAATTGTAAGAATTATTATTTATTAAGGTAACTCCTGTTTACCCTGAGGAAAGTTCTAGAAGCACAATGGTACCCTTGTACAAGATTTACTCCTCCAAAATGCCCTCTCAAAACAATTAATCTAGCTGTTTTACATCACGTGGCACACTAAGAACCACACATAAAGCTCAAACACCCTTATTTGAGATAGTATATACCTTTACATGGGAAAATATTGACCTTTACACATCTCTAAATGCCCACTCGAATAACCACCCTATCCATTTTACTTTCCATAGATCCCTAAACACCAAACAACCAACTCAAAATGCTCAAACCCTTAAAATTCTCAACATCAAATGACATTTCCCATGCTCATAGCTCTAAAGAATATTAAAAAGGTAGCAATAAATCCTAATATATGGTTTGGTGACCCTTTAAATGGTCATAAAAAATCTACAGCCTCAGAGAATTCCTCAAAACTTCCCCTCAGGGCCTCCATCTCCCAAAACACACAAAGTAATGGACCAGAAAGGTTTGATCCATTAAATTAGATACATATAAAAAAATTTGTGTCCCTAATAATTAAAAAAACTCATAAAGAATGGGATATGGGGAAAAGGTTTGAACAACCACCTTGTGATATACCACTCAGAAATCTTGCTACAACTTGAACAAAACCACATATTGGAAGAATGGGTACTGAAAACATGAGACACCAACACCCAAAATAGCACCCTCAGGAAAAGATACCTCTCAAATAGAAAAAACTTACCACCAATACCCTTATCAATGGGATGGGCCACAACCCTCTCTAAAAAGTATCACACCTAGGAAACCCCATGATCAAAGGAGATACCTACCAAACAAGACCATCGCTGCCATCAGAACACACAAAGAGCCACCCTTGCTCAAAATTGATTGTATGATGACAACCCCATTCACCTTAACCACATTTATAAAAAATACATAAATATAAAAAAATAAAAATACAATCGCCACAAGGTTTTGTAAGAGGTTATTTTTAACCATTAAATCTTTAAAAGGAAAATAACAATTCGAATTAGTTTGAAAATACATTACAAGGTTTTCAGTGAAATAGAGAAAGAAAAATCACAAGTAATTTTCATAACTAACTCCTCACTAAAGACTAGGAGACTTACTGAATCTTGGGGTCATTTTACTAATAGTTACCTAAAACATAACACTGAAAATAAACTAGCTCACCAAACACTGGACACCTGGAGCTACTCATCCCTGAAACTCAAAAGTGTGCTCTAACTCTAAAAGATCATCTCACTAACTTCTTCTGCAAACCTAGAGTTTCAAAACTGAATTCATTCATATCAACATTCCAAGTCACATGGGAGGGGCCATTACTAAAGCCCTTCATTACAGATAAACCCTTATCCATGACCTCTTCTCGATCTCTCAGTGTTACCCAAGACACTAAAGAACGAGGAATGAAAAACCTCTAGATCTATGGACTCAAGTAAGACTCAAAGAACTATGCTTCTCATTTCCCATCTAGCATAAACTGTGGAACCAACTAATAAAATCCATGAAATAGGATCCAAACCTGCTCAAACTCTTATCCCATACTAAATCTCTTTAAGACACCTCATACGATATCACATCTATAATTGGGAGATGAAATCATTCTTAAATAACTCAATGAATTCCTATAAATTATTCTCCTTCAAGTTGTTATACTCAATCTCTCACTATCTTTGGGCTACCTTCTGAAATAAGATAATCACTAAAGTAACTCAGAATTCATCCAGAGTCTTCACCGACCCTAAGGCTACCTCAAGTTATTCTAAAAAATCCTCAGCATTGGGGTTAGAGGTTTCACCGAATAACTTTAGTACCTATTTCCATTGAAACCTCATAAAAGCTCCATCCCATGATTTCTCTTTCTCTTTTACACATCTAACACATCGATGATGTTTTGATGTCATAACTTTCAACCAATAATAAAAAGGTCATCAAACACCACATAAGAAACATCATTATCATAGAAAAACACAATAATTAATACATTGATCTATCCAACCAAATCACCGCACAATAATCCACATGCCCATATCATTATTCCAAACCAAGCAAGACATTGTGTAGCCACTATCACCTCACCCACATCTCCTCATACCATCCAAGACAACAAACCACAACGATTAACACTATATTAGCATAAATAGAGTTATCATAAGAATACAAATAGAGTAAAATCATCCACCACATTAAGATGTTGTTTGATTTAGGTGGCCCTTACTCACCTGCATGACTTTAAAATGTGTCACAAAAGAACATGCCTTGATGGGGGAGGCATCCCCCCTCTCCATATACTTAAATCCATAGCATAAATTACAATCATAAGATAATTCCCATTATAAAACAAGTATACTGATTATTAATAAAAAAAATTCTCACACATAATAGTATATTTCATCTTTCATAAAGATAATATTTTCTAAAAAAATCTTTCATAACATCTCTTCATATCTTATATGTCTGTTTTTAAAAAATAGATAGTTGCACACAACCGGTCCATTACCATGTTTAATTGCTTAGCCTTTTATGGAAGGTGAGTATATATATCCAATCCCAATAAGGGTTAAAAATTTATTCTAATCCAATAAGAAAACACAATGATAACCATCCCTTTTCATAATTCTTTTCATAGGGAATAAGTGCGGGCAGCAAGACTTCATCACCAAGTTTTATAATTTCCTAACAACCTATTTCATTACCATATTTAAGTAATAATCCTTTTATGAAAGGTGTATTTATCAATTTAATCACAAAACTAACACATGACCACAATATTAAAGAACAACATAGGAATAAATCAGTTTATACCATCATTTAACATGTAGATTTTATAATTATGAAACCATTTCTAATTGACATATTAACACCTCAAGATAATCAATCATTATATAAAACATCATGCACCAAATTTAATTTCAAGTCCCATTCCAAAGAGGTGATCATAATTTTTATCTCAACCACTACATCTAATCGTGATTTCAAAATATAATTTAAAATCATCACATGTGGGCTTCTTATGCACTAAGTTTGGCATGCTCAATCAAAACCTTTTTTACTCATCTTATTACCAAAGAATCATCCTTAAATGTTGTGTTTTAGTCTATAAATTTAAATTTTAATATTATAGTATGATATGATCAACACATAACATTCTTAGGAAAATATATATATATATATATTATAGTATTTATAATAAATTTCACAAGACTTGTTAATATTAAGCATACTCTCCAAATTGAAAAATGAAACTAGTTAGGAAACACTTCCATACTTCATATTAATCATGCTTAAATTAATGATTTATTTATCATTTTAATACCAATGAAACATGATTCCATATTACAAAAAGGGTTATATAATTTTATTTTTACATTTAAGTATAACATGCTCAACACACAATATTATTTTAAGGAAATATGAAATGATTTTTTTATTGTAAGTCGTGAAAATAATTCACAAACTTAGACATACATTCTACAATCAAAAAGTCATGTTTATCCTTACACATACTCATCTACATTCAGAAAAATATGTGTGGCATAAAAATAATGTTTTTAACATGTAATACATAAATATTTGAACACCATAAAATAGTAGTCATTCGTGGAAGTAATAAATAAATTTATTCAAGTAAATGTTTTCAAATTTAGAAAGGCTTATCACTATGCATAAATTTTTACTTCCAAAAGTTATAGATTTAAATGGATAAATTTAGTTCTTATAGTGAATTCTTGACTAATGAACATAAAATATCATGAGTTGAAGGTACTATATGGTATAAAAACCTATACAATAATCAAAAAACTTCTAAGAATTATTTTAAATAAAGTTTTTTCTAGTATATCGATATAAATTTTACTTTGGAAACCTACTTCATAAATGTTTTCAAAGTGAGAAATTACACACAACAATCATTATTTACTAAAAATTTCAACAATAATAGAATCAAATCAATGTGTTACAAAATTCAAAAACAAAAATGAAAATATTTTAAAAATGGAACATGTTATAGAAATTATATGTATAAATCATAAAAGTTTTAATAAAAGGGTTTTCAATGAGGTGGTATATCCTAGTAAATTACCATTAAAATCTTCCCCTTAGTCCATGTAATCAGTTTAGAAATAAAAATACAATTAATTAATAAGTATAGCATGGTAGTATAATCTTTGAAAAACACATGAGATTCAGAATATAATTTTTAATGTAACTAATGATATGATGCATGTACCCCCCCCCCCAATGATTTCTACCATTCAATGGTTATATTCCCTCCCAAAAATGTTTAGTATGTTGTTAAACTCCTTGAGTTAGATATAATGGAGCCCCAAATATATTTTATATAGTGAATCTCCATGGTTTGTATCATAAGTTAGGTTTGAGTATCACTATTTCCCTACTAAGGACATCCTTTTCATTCATTAAAATTAATTATTTATAAACATGCTTACTAATAGTACTATGGTAAGAAGGTTTGAACCATAGAGAATTTTGAACTTGTGTGACCAAGTCAAAATAAAACAAAACCAAAAATACAAAAATACAAAACATAAACAAAAATTTTGTGGGGAGTGAATATGTAATTATAGAGAAATGTGTGTAAAAAAGGTGAAGGAGAAAAAAATAGTGAGATTGGACACTTTATCTAGTTAGGGGAATCAGACTTGATGGGATTTAAAGATATGTCACTACCCTTGCATGGAATTAACTATGGAGGTACTAAATCCATGTGCAGAGGAATGAATGGCCTAAATATTATTTAGATAAATCACCCTCTCCAAATATAACTCTTAAAACTATTATTTCTCACATATACCAATATTATGATACTTCCTCGTAGAGAATAGAAAACCAAAACTTTTTTCAATTAGTAATTTGGTTGTGGTTTCCAAATAAAATGATACTATACCTTTATCTTATTAGTACTTAGGGTAAAGTTAAATGATGCTCATAAGGAAGAGAAATTGAAATCTATGACTAAAATACAACATACCTCTTTGATTAAACCCATGTATAAAAATATATAATTAAGTATAGTTTAACCCATCTGATCCAACCCCTAAACTAGTTAAGTACTCATAACAGATGAAATAATGAAAATTATATTCATTAAAAAAATCTTAATACATAATAAAAAATAATAATAGAAGAATAAGATTCTATGGTAGATGTTCCTCCTCCTTCATCTTCTATTTCCTATAATCTCATGTGCTAAGTGTCCTCCATCCTTTGGTTCATCTCCCAACTCCTTTATATGCCTATGGATGATCTATGATCTGATAATGGAATGATAAATAGTCTAGTGAATGAGATAGAGGCGGTGAATGGTTCTATCCTCTACCTCATGGGAATACTCTATCCTATTTTGGTCTCAAGAAACAATACCTTAAAATTGTGCACCAAATAGAAGCATCATATACATCTCAAAGAAATAAATTTCATAATTTCCTCAATATATTCCACATTTGGAGGCTATCACTATACATATTCTTCATCTAGTGACTCGAGTGAAGATCCTAACTACATGTTCTCCCCTAATCATGGGACTTTTTATAGATCACGTGATCAGTATAGATGATTCCTTAACTCTGGAAAAATTATGATGAACTCCAGAATCTTCTCAATGCATTATTCAATAAATTATAAGCTCATCCTTTTTTTAAAATTTTCAATTTCCACATTTTAGGGAACCTGTGAACTTATATTATATACCGGGATTTGAACTATCTTCATACCCACTCAAAATTTCCTTATAAAGCCCAGCATAGTGTGGCTATTGGTTTAATATTTAAAGATAAAGTTTTCCTTGTACATCATCCCTAAATTAGAACCAATAATCATCTTCATATGAACATATAAATCTTTCCAAAACCTTTATCACCACTTTGGTACAAGTATTATTCTCCCTTATCGAACTCATCGGGCCACATATTTTGGTGATGGTCCTTCTCTAGACATGACTAGCCTCACCCAAACACCTCTAAACATAGGTGAATTTCACTTCTTCATTGATCTAGTACCATAAATTTTTTAATATCATTTTGGAATTAAAATGAACACCTATAATGCATGTTTCCTTGGTAAGGAATTTGCAACACAAGGGACCTCGATATCCACTCCACTTCTTCCTTCATACCTATAAAAGAATCACAAACAAGTGAACAAAGTATAAAATTACAAATCAAATGCCAATTTAATTTATAATGTTGGGTGTATCAATCTCGATTTACTCGGATATTATCCACACTATCCATCAAGGTGTCATTATCAACTCATTTCATATCACTAATATCTTCTGAGCACAGTCACCAACCTCCTTCGAGGCAATAGATTCATCTTAACATAAATCTGAATCATCTCCATCCTTTTACACTATCTTTGATTATTCCTAAACCAATAAAAACTTGGTATAGGGTCGTGTTCCTCCACCTAACTTTAGTATGGATTCTGTATCATCTAGATGATCATCTCCCTTCAAAGGATTGATATTTTAGATCTCATCGTCATGGAAATCAAGATTCCTTAGTGTTTCAGTTTCCAATACTAGTAATGACAATCTTGATTTAGGATTTGATTTACCTAGCCATGGTCATAGGGGTGCATTCATGGTAGAAAAGTAGAGGATCTTTAGACACATCATAGTCACAGGTGGATTCCACATAGTAGTAAAAGTATAGGATATACCTTGGAGGCAAGTGAATATATAAATGTGATACTTTATATTAGTATTGGGAGAGGATCTATGATAAGTAACACATAGTCTAAGTTTAGTAGGATGGTAGTGGAAAACTACATGATAGTAGTTAACCTCATGATAACATAATTTTTATTTAATTTAAGTAGACCAATGGAAACATCTCATGGTAGCACTCATGGTAGCATCATGGTCATGTAATGGTAGTAACATTTTTCCGTTCATGGAATCAAAATTCATGAAATTAGGTCTCTATTGTTTGCATAGCCATAGTGTTTTCTCTTCATGGTAGAAAATAGCTTCATGATTGCAAGATATCATAGAAGTAGGTCAAGGGAACGATTACATGACTTAAAATACACCAATTTTAATATTAATTTAAAATAAATAAATGATTTCAATAAAATCAAATTTTATAAAATTTCTCAAAAAACAGAATTCCATACTTGATGTTTAAAATCAAGAAAGAGAAATATAAAATAATTAATTCTGAAAATCCCCAATTATCAGAATAATTTGTAAAATATATTTTTTAAATAGAATTCACTAAAAATATCACTAAATGAGATATTTTCCTTTTAAAAAATTTGGAATAATTAAAAATAATAATCAATTCTATACCAAAAACACCCAAAATTATCAACACCTAAATCTTAAAAGAATAAAAACTCAAAAATCATGAAATTTTGTTCCTAAAATATAGACACTCAAAGTGTTGAATAATTGAGTTGTTTCATAGTAAAAAATCACTCTTTTTTATAAGGAATGTATAAATAATTATAATTTATTCACAACAAATAAATTTTCACAAATTATCTAATTAAAGTGCACTTTCACATCAATAAAAAAATTAATTCAATCAACTGGATGTGGAAAAATGTATCAAATATTTTCCACATAAAATTTTCCCACACTTAATCAATTACACTCCTAGTAAATTCAATTTGTTTTATTTATTTATTTACAATGACTCATAAAAAATGATTATCCCATATTGGTTGGAATGAACATATTGAAAGTAGAGAAAATCACAGATCCATCCATTAATTTAAATTATCATACCTCCTATATGAAATCCACTCACTACCTTAATTCAACCCAAGTTCAAATTCTTGTTCTAGGAGTTTGGACTAGTGAGATTCAATTGTAATTAAATCTATAAAAAATAAGAACTACCAATTTTAACACTCTCCATAATTCCTCAAATCAAATTTCCACTTTCACTTCATTGATATAACTCAAATTATATTATTTTATAAGTCAATTATCTCTTTCTTCATATGAGTTCAATATTCCCCTAAACTTAATGAAATCATTTTTAACAAAGGAAAATTATTTTATTTTACCCAACCATTAATTTATATATATCACTATGAAAAAAACTTATTTAATTTTTATTTTATTTATTTAAAAAACACGCCCAGTGCCTAATGTATAAAAGATTCAAGTTTCAATGTAAATATAATTTATTGATGATTTTAAGTTCATTTTTGTGAGTTCAGGTGTTATCATATTCTCTAAGAAATTTAATAACATCAGTTTCTAGTAATATGGGCTAAAAATTATAATATTTAAGGAGTGGTAATGTCATCCATAGTTGTTTTTATCCCTAGAATCTCAATAATAGAACCAAATATTATGGTAAATATCCTTGAAAATTCAACAAGAATATCAACATCATTCTCTAAGTGTTCCCTCACACTCATGGCATTGATCAATTTAGAAAATTGGGAAACAAGTGCTATAATCTACTAATTTATTTTAAAAACAACTTGAAATTCAAACAACTATGGAGACTCCAACATGAAGGAATAAAATTAAACTACCATTATGTACCTTTTAGACTCTAATATTGACTAAAAAATTTTATTTTTGATAAACTTTTTGAATATTAGCAGACTCAGCATTCATCATAGTAGGTGAGAAATTAATAAGAAAAAAAACTCATTTAAATTGAAAATCAAAATTTTTTTGGTGTGTGTTAACCCAGAATTCTACCCAACTTTAAATACTTATAAACACTCAATTTTAAGATGGTAAACTCTTATAAATAGTTATAGATATATTAGAAAATTTATTAATGGTTTTGACTCCAAATTTTACTCAAGGTAGGAAATTTCCTCTTCAAAAAATGGTTGAGGGGTAAAATGACAGCTTGAGTAATACTCTCAATAGGTTAGGAAATACTAATCTCAATAACCTCAAGAGTGAATGAACCATACTTTGAACAAATCTTAATTTTGAATCTATAATTCTCAACAATATCATTATGTTAATAGATAACTACATGATTAGGCTTTTAAAAAACTAGAATTTATTCCACATTATCCATATCTCAGAGGGTAATTTTTCATTAAAGGACATAAATGACCACACCACTAGTGGAAAGGAATAGTATAACTAGGTTAATTGGGGCATTTTTATCGAAATTCATATCAAGAATAAGAATTTTTTTTGGTATCGTAAGCTTCATTACACTGACTAATAAGTCATCCACCCTTCTATAAGGAATATTGAGTAACCTATCATCATGTTGAAGAGACATAGAAGTTTCTTTTAAATCCATAAGACATATATTTCTGAATAAATATTAATAAATCAAATTAATACTAGAACCCAAATCACAAAAACAATTTAGTTTTCCCCTACCTCATATTCAGTATTGAATAAAAAATTGTCAAGGTCCTTCAACTTTAGAGGTAGCTTCATCAAATGTAATGCACTACAATACTCATTAATATCGATGATATTTAATTTATTCCAATCATTTTAATTATCAATAAACCTTTTAGTAAATTTTATATATGATTGAATTTTATCCAAGGCTTTCACAAATGGAATGTTGATACTAAATATTCTAATCACTTATAGGAACCTCAAGTATTTAGGTTCATTATTTTTATGTAATATTACAAGAAATATAATGGGTTTGGAATAATGTTTTAAACTGGTTAATTACTCACATTTTCCTCAAACCCTACTTTCTTCTTTCCTTCCTTGGTTATTTAGATTTTTCAGGTGTGGGTTCATAATTTTTTTTAAGTTGAACACTGTTATCCAGATTAATAGATTTTTAATTATACATGTTTGGGTTCTCAAGTTCTGTTAAATACTCAATTTCCTCTTCATAAGGCTGAACCCTAGTTAGTTCTTAAGTTTTCAGAACACTTAATGTAGTGACAACCATCACATTCTCTTTAGGGTTCAAAATTGTTGTGCTGGGAAGATTACCCTTATCTCTAAAACTTATGTCCCTAGAAATTTTTATGATTTGATATTTCATATTTTCAATGCTATATTATTGGGATTATATCTTTGTGATCAACTTCTTAACAAGTTACTCTAAATAAGATTTAGAATTTAAAGGTCCAACCATATTTTTTACCTGATTCTATGGTTGATTTATGTACATGAGGGATATAGAAGTTTGTTTGATGAAACCTTGGTCTCTCTAATATATATTAAGGTTATTTTTATAACTATAATTAAATTAGTTTTAAAAGGAATCACAATTTCCATGTTTCCTTTCACTATAATCCACAAATTGTGCACTCTCCCTAAGCTAAACAGGTATTTCAAAATTGGGAAAATATTTTTGAGTGTGACCATACACCCCACATTGAATGAATTAATCCCTAAGTGTGTATTTGTTTTAAAATTAAGTATCTTAAGGGTTGGTTTCAACCCTATGAATCACTCTCTTTCTAATGAGATTATATTGAGATTCATGAGAAATTTGATCAAAATTTTCTTTACACTCTTGATTCTTCATATCTAAAAAATCAATTCCACCAAACAGATCCATAAGATTTTGATGGTATGGTGTGAAACTATTATAAAAAGTTCTATGAGAATATGGGGATCCAATTAGTGGTTGGCACATACCTATGTAGACCTCTAAACCTATCCTATGTTTCATGAAGGATATATCCCTCATCTTAGAAAAATCCTATGATATTATACTTAACTTCAATGGTGGTGTTCCTAGTATAGAATTTTGAAACAAGTGAATTGAATAGTTGGTCCCAGGTATCAAATATCTCCTCATCCAAATTCTAGAACCAACTACTAATATTTCCTATGAGACGGAATGGTAACACCCTCAACCTAAGATCCTCCTCACTCAACCCATGTAGAATTGATTATTTTTCTAAATAATAAAACTCTATAATGAAATCAAGTGAATCCTAATTAGGATGAGTGGTGAAGGAAGGAAATGAATAAATATGAGACTATTTAAGTTCATAGTTCCAAGACCTAGGAGTGAGCCTTATGCATGAAGTATTTCTACACACTAAAGGAAACATAAAATCCTTAAGTCTAGGCATCTCAAGGACTTAATTTTGAGGATGTGGTGAATTATAATATTGATTTTAATTTTTTACTAATTGAATAACTAGATTATCCATTTTAAGCATAATTATAATAGTATTTTTAAAATAATTTTATGTTTAATTTTTTTTTCATTTAAAAAAAAATAGATTGGTCACACATGCCTTCCCCGATAATAGCTCTAAAATTTAACAGATTTATTTTAATGATAATGTAAGAACTCGGATCTCTTTTCAGGTATGTTTTCCTTTTTCTGGAGTTTTTGAGAAAAAAATGATTTTTCTGGAAATTTCAAAAGTACACGCCGTGTACTTTCTGAGTACACGCCGTGTACTTTCTGAGTACACACCGTGTACTCTGTTCCAGCTCGAAGTCGTGTGCTGGCCATGTCCGGGCCACACACACGGTGTATAAGGCTGAGGTGGAGGCCGGTTATTTCGGAGTATGGAAAAATTGAAGTACACGCCGTGTACTCCAAAAGTACATGTCGCGTACTTTATTTTTTTCATTAAATGGACCGGGGTCGCGTCTAACCCCCATATTTATCTTCTTCTTCAGTTTTCGACCATCCGGGAGCGACCGTACGGCCGAATCTTTGACGGACGACCGCCCCGCCATCTGTTCTCCAATTCGAGCACGGTCAGTTGCGTTGGAATCGCAGCGGTGAGTTCTTCCTTCTGCTTTAGCCTTGTTTATTGATTCCTCTTGGTTTCCAAGTTATCGTGGGATGAAATTTTTGTGCGTTTTCTCAAATCTACGTCGTTCTAAGGGGAATCTGTCGTCGATGTTCACGTATATCGATCTCCTAGGATCGAGGTAGGTGGTTTGTGCCTTTTTGTTGAAATTCGATGAGTATTATGTGCAAATTCCACCAATACCCGTGAACGGGGTATTGCGTGTTTCCTGTTTTGCCCTTGTTGCTTGCTTGCTTTGGTTGATTGCTTTAGTAGAGGTTATTTCTTATGATTAAAGTATTTTTTGTGCTCAGTTTTCTTTTCCATTCCTAGTTATAGGATTGTGGACTGTTGTTTTACTTTTGCTGTTGATCCTTAGTTAATATCCATGTAGTTCTTGAGGTTTACTTGGACAATATACACGCGCTAAGCATGTTTAGTTATACTCAGGACTGTGAGAACCTAGAGTAGTATACCAAAGGGAGAATTGATGAAAGGGCTTCTCCAGAGTGTCTTTTTAATCACAATGTGGGACCAAGGAGAGAATTGATGGAAGGGATTCTCCAGAGTGTCTGTAACTACGATGTGGGCCACAGGGGGAATTTACGTTGAGTGCTTCCCCAGAGATCCTTTAGCACGATATGAGACTATAGGGGGAATTGACGATGAGTGCCTCCCCAGAGAGTCTACTTAATTACATAGCTGAACTAGATGGGTGTGACTGTGCGTGCCTCCCAGAGGGTTGCTAGTACTTAGAGGTTGAACCATAGGGGTTAGACTGCGAGAGCTACCCAGAGGATTACATTTTTACGTCTTGTTGTTGACTGCTTACTTGTGTGCCTTACTTGTTACAGCTGTGGAGTGTAGTTGTTTTGTGCTTTTCTATTTACTGCTTCTTGTTTTAGTACTTCCATGTATTCATTGACTATTAGGTACAGATCTTTGGGTGGTTTCCTACTGGGATTGTATCTCACACCCTATTTGGGCCATGCTTTTGGGCCCAAGAAGACTATGTTGCTGCAGGTATAGATAAGGGAAAGCACCCTTCTACTTTAGGATCTTGATTTCACCGGGAGCTGGGGAGCATGGGACCGAGCCGTGGCTCTCAATGCTGAGGAGATTACTTTGTTTTTCTTTTGCACTTGGTTTCAATTGTATTTCAGCACGTTGTTGTGTTTTCTGTTTTCCTTAGATACTTGTACCTACTGCATCTTTGTCATCATAGTTATATATCTATATTGCTTCCGTTGTTTGGTTTCTACTGTTATGCATGTTGTTTACTGCTTCCGTTATTTATTGTTGTTTTCTTACCTTGTATACCTTACCAAATAAGGGCATAGTTTCCCCACCGACTCACCTAGGCCATTGCTGCTAGTCAGCAGCCTCTGGCGTTTGGGGAAATGCGCTTGAGGTCATGTGGCGAACCGGGTACGGGGCACTAGTGGAGGGGCTCCGGACTCGGTACATTACAAAGTGGTATCAGAGGAGTTCTTTTCTCTTGATTTACTGTTTGGAGAACTTATCTAGGGATAGGATAGATTCGGTACTTGGCATTAATCTGTGCTTAGGAGTAGCTAACCCATGTACAGGTAAAAGCTATAATACCTCGTTAATTGTAGTTTTCTGGTTTTGAGATTTTATGGTTGGTATGTTTTCACCTAGAGTGATTCATATGACTTGTGTGGTTATTGTTTTGATATTTTGGTTCTATTTCTGTCGTAACCCGATGATATGAGGGTATGACATCTCATGCATCATATATGCACTTGTAGAAATCACATGTCATGCATTCTTGCCATGCCATCTAGGGTGCATTAGCGATTGCATTCTATTGTGATAGGCTCTGTGTAGATTATGCATGTTGTTTTGATAGATGCTTGATAGATTCTCTTCTGTTGTGTTAGAAAACTGTTGTTTTGTTACTTGATTAAAATGAATGCCAAATTTTGGTTCTTGAGGCGTTATGGGCCCTCCCGGATCGGAATTTGGCATCTCTTCCCTTGTTTCAGTGTTTCTAGAATTCTGCGCAGTTTCTGAGCTACTGCCCAGAAAAACCCAGAATACACGGTGTGTACTGTTTGGATACATGCTGTGTAGTTTTTAGGCCGTGTCACTGACCATTTGAGAAAAATACGGTGTCGTGGGAGTAACTTCGGTAACATGTTGTGTACTATTGGTACACGCCGTGTGAGTTCAGAGCCGTGTACCTAGCCATGTCACTAACAAAACGGGGCGGGAAATCTTGGGTAGAACATGTCGTGTCCTTAGGGAACACGCCATGTAGTCTTGTCTAGGTACCCAGCCGTGTCACGAACAACACGGGCCAGCGTTACCTTCCTTTCCACACACCGTTTTTGTTCAGAACAGGTCGTGTAGTCTTGCCCAGGTACCCCGTCGTGTCACGAACAACACGGAACGGTGTCACCTTCGCCTATGCATGTCGTACTTGTTTGGAGCACACCATGTAAGGTCCAGCCGTGTAGACGGCCATGTACTCAACAACACAGATGACCGAAGCCTTTTCTAGTGCACGCCGTGTTTGTTTCGAACACACCGTGTAGTCTCGGGTTGAGTCGGACCGTGTGGGTTAGCCGTGTAAGGAGACTCGGGCAGGGGAATAGTTTTCATGTACACGCCCTGTGTGGTTGGTAACATGTTGTGTAGTTTGAGGTGTACGCGACTTGTATGGCCGGAGTACACGCCCATGTCAGTGGCTTAAGTAGACACGCCGTGCAGTTTTATACAAGCCGTGTAGTCGGGTTTTCAAATCTTGTTTTTTTTCTTTTCTTCCTTATTCCTGTTTGTGATCTTGTTTCCTCTATCCTTGTTTTATTGATCTAAGGTGTGCTTTTGATCTTTCAGAGGTATGCCTCTGAGATGTCCTCTGGTCATACGTATGTTGTCGGGCAGTGATCAAACGCCAGATATGGCTGATCAGGGACTTCCTGTCGATCCCCCAGCCGAGCCAGCCTTGGCACCGGTTGTCATACCAGTTGCAGGCGCTGATGCGTAGTTTAGGGAAGTTTTCATGAGGATGATGCAGGCCTTCCAGGGAGAACCGCCTCCTGCCTCATCTATGGCAGACTTGACACGGGTTTTCCAGAAGCAGCACCCTCCCATGTTCTCGGGGGAGGGAGAACCTCAGACTGTAGAGTCATGGATGGAAGCCATGCTGACTATCTTCGAGCATCTAGAGACGCCTCCAGAGAGCCGGGTCAAGCTCTCCACCTACATTCTCTGAGACTCCGCCAAGAGGTGGTGGTATGTGATCTCACAGGCGGGTTAGCAGCATGCTATGACTTGGGAGGAGTTCCAGCGCATGTTCTATGACTACTTCTACCTCGAGACCCTGAGGGCCGATCGATCCCGGAAGTTCATGAGCTTAGAGGAGGGTACTCTATCTGTCATGGAGTATTCCTCTCGTTTCACTGAGCTATAGCGTTTTACAACCCTCCGGGATGGGAGTGGGGTGTTCTTGGCGAGGAAGTTTGAGGATGGACTCAGGCGGGAGATCCGCTCGCAGGTGAACATCTTCCAGCTGACTTCCATTACTTCCATTGTCAAACAGGCACTGATTGCGGAGCACAATCTGAGAGACTCTGGAGCTGTGATCCAGGGCGGTTCTGCTTCCAGAGCTAGATTTCCTTCGGATAACATCAATAAGCGTCGTAGGGAGCCTACACGCGGTGATTCGAGGAAGCGAGACGCATTATCAGGAAGCCAGGTGACATGCTATCAGTGTGTCCGGACAAGGCACACGAGGCCGTAGTGCCAGAGGGACCCAGTGGAGTGCCGATCTTGTGGCAAGATGGGTCAACTTCAGAATTTTTGCCAGGTTTTCTCACCAGCAGCAGGTGACTGGGGTTCTTCCATGACTCCTCATTCAGGAGCAGCCCCACCAGTCTCTCACCAGTCATGGAACTGGAGTTCTTCCAGCCGTTCGGGACGAGGTGGAGGTCGAGGCCGTGGCGGTCAGCCACCAGTTCCTCACCACCAGCGGGGCGGTTCAGCTCAGAGTGGTCAGCCAGGGGCACAGGGTCGTGGTACAGGCCAGTCTTTTTCCGTAGAGCAAACTTATCATGAGCAGTATCCCATCCCTTCTAATATTCAAGGTACGATTTTAGTAGCCTCAGTTCTATCTCCATCCCTTTTCGATACTGGTGTTATGCATAGTTTTATCTATATTTCTGTTGTGGAGAGCCTTGGACTCTGCATCTTTTCTTCTGTTGACTCATTGACACTAGAGACACCCTTGGGGATGAGGACATCTAGTGTACGCCAGTGTAGAGAGTGCCCTCTCGAGGTTGTAGGGTATCGTTTCTTATGGAATCTCTATATCCTGGAGATGACAGGCTATGATTTCATTCTTGGCATGGAATGGTTGATTCCCTTCCAGGTATCCATTGACTGTTATTGCCACAGAGTCAGTTTCATTTCACCAAAAGGTGAATCTTTCCTTCATAGAGGCGAATGGGACATTCGGGCGAGTCGGGCGGGACTCGAGCATCTTGGGCTAGGAGGGGTGACAGTCGAGATTGCTAGTCTTTATCTGGATGATCAGGGGACTCCACAGTTAGACTTTCCCCCAATGGTGGATCGCTTCAGGGATGTATTTCCAGAGGACTTTTCGGGTTTTCCTCCAGAGCGTGAGGTAGAATTCTCTATTGAGCTCATGCCAGGATCGGCACCGGTGTCCATTCCTCCCTATAGGATGGCCACACCTAAGTTGCAGGAGCTCAAGAAGCAGTTGGAGGAGTTATAGGCTAAGGGTTTCATTCAACCCAGTACTTCTCCTTGGGGTTCGCCTATTCTGTTTGCGAAGAAGGAAGATGGTACCCTTCGGCTTTGTGTGGATTATCGGAAACTGAACAAGTTGACCGTCAAGAAATGATATCCCTTACCGCGGATTTATGACCTATTTGATCAGCTTCGAGGATCTCGGGTGTTCTCGAAGATCGACTTGAGGTCCGGTTATCATCAGTTGCGCGTTAGACCGTCAGATATACCTCTAACAGCCTTCAGGAGCAGGTATGGTCTATACGAGTATACAGTCATGCCGTTCGGACTCACGAATGCACCTGCAGTTTTCATGGCACTGATGAACCTATTGTTCCATCTTTATTTGGATTCCTTCATCATGGTCTTCGTGGATGATATCTTGGTGTACTCTGACACTCAACACGACCATGCCACACATCTTGAGATTTTTCTGAGTACACTGAGAGAGCATCAGCTTTATGCTAAACTCTCGAAGTGCCATTTCTGGATGGACCAGATTCACTTCTTGGGTCACGTCATCTCAGAGGCAGGAGTATTAGTGGACCCAGAGAAAGTGAGAGCTGTAGTTTCCTGGGAGCATCCGAAGAACGTTTTTGAGGTACGGAGCTTCCTAGGGCTGGCTGGATACTACAAATGCTTCATTCAGGACTTTTCTCATCTAGCAGCACCTTTGACAGGTCTGACCAAGAAGGGGGCGAAGTTCTTATGGTCAGATTCTTATGATTCAGCCTTTCAGGAGATGAAAGAAAGGTTGACATCAGCACCGATACTAGTCTTTCCAGATCCAAGCAAGAGCTACACTATTTACTGTGATGCTTCGAGTATCGGGCTAGGAGCTGTTCTTATGCAGGGAGATGGAGTCGTTGCGTACAGGTCTCGGCAGTTGAGGCCACATGAGAGGAACTGCCCTATGCACGATCTAGAGTTGGCAGCTGTTGTTCATGCCTTGCGCTGTTGGAGACACTATCTTCTGGGATAGCACTTTTTGGTCTTCACTGACCACAAGAGTCTCAAGTATATTTTTACTCAGCATGATCTGAATCTGAGGCAGCGCAGGTGGGTCGAGTATCTTCAGTATTTTGATTTCGAGCTTGACTATACGCTGGGAAAGGGCAACACCTTGGCTGATTCTTTGAGCAGGAGAACTCAAATTTAGGCAGTTCAGGAGGCCAGTAGTGAGTGGCAGCTGATGGCTCTATTCTTTGAGATGCATCTAGAGGTGCACAACAGACGGGGACAGACTTTTCTATTTTCTGTAGCTGTTACCTCCACGCTACTTGATCGGGTACAGATGAGGCAGCTATCAGACTCAGAAGGCTTAGTCCGGCGGGAGATTGGGTCAGGAGGGGACCCTCTTCCTGGTTGGACAGTGGACGAGGAGGAGATCTTTCACTTCCAGGGATGCGTATGGGTGCTCGCAGACATACGCGAGGAGCTGATGCGGGATTTCCATTCCTCGGTTTGGGCAGTTCATCCTGGCGTCACCAAGATGTACCGGGACCTTCATCGTCAATACTGGTGGCCAGGTATGAAGAAGGATGTTTCTGGTTTTGTCTTGAGATGTTCTACTTGTTAGCAGGTGAAAGCATAGAATCAATGACCAGCAGGCCTTTTACAGCAGTTACCCATTCCGGAGTGGAAGTGGAAAGATGTTGCGATGGACTTCGTGAATGGGTTGCTAAGGTCACCTCGGGGAAACTATTCTCTTTGGGTTGTCATCGACAGACTTATGAAGGTTTCTCACTTCTTTCTGATCAAGGATACCTTTAGTGTCGATGATCTTGGACGACTTTACATCAAAGAGATCGTTTGTCTGCATGGAGTTCTGCGCTCTATTGTTTCATACAGAGATGCGCGCTTTACCTCTCGGTTCTGGCAGGGACTTCAGAAGGCCTTGTGTACACAGGTACTTTTGAGTACAGCATACCATCCCCAGACTGATGTCCAGTCCGAGCGCACGATCCAGGTGCTTGAGGATATGCTCTGAGCTTGCATCCTTGACTTTGGCGGTTCTTGGGAGAAGCATATTCCTCTTGTGGATTTCTCCTACAACAATAGTTTCCAGGTGACCATCCAGATGGCGCCATATGAGGCTTTGTATGGTAGGCCATGCCGATCACCCTTATACTAGCTGGAGGCAAGAGAGGCAGCTTTGCTGGGACCTCGTCTTGGTCAGGAGACTTTAGAGCAGATAGAGCTGATTCAGAAGAGGATGGCTACAGCGCAGTCTCGGCAAAAGTCTTATGTTGATCAGCGGAGATGGCCTCTGGAGTTCGAGGTCGGTGATCAGGTCTTCCTACGTGTCGCACTGAGGTTGGGACACAAAAGGATTCAGAGACAGGGTAAGCTTTCACCGCGGTACGTCGGGCCGTTTGAGGTCTTGGAGAGAGTGGGGCCGGTTACCTATCAGTTGCAGCTACCTCAGAGGTATTGGGCCATGCACGACGTCTTCCACATCTCTCAACTCTGACACTACTTTTCATACCCGTCTCACGTCTTTCAGCCTGAGGAAGCCGAGCTTGAAGTGGATGCATCATTCGAGGAGCATCCTATCCGGATTGTCGATCGTAGTACGAAGGTTCTTCGTGGGTGGTCTGTTCCTCTGGTACGAGTGCTATGGTAGAACGAACGAGTACAGGACGAGACCTGGGAGAGGGAGGCCGATGTTCGATTGCAGTGGCTAGAGATAATCGGGGTTTCTCCTTCTCTGCCTCGTTAGGGGAATTCAGGGATGAATTTCTTTAAGGGGGGGAAGTTTGTAAGAACCCGGGTCTCTTTTCAGGTATGTTTTCCTTTTTCTGGAGTTTTTGAGAAAAAAATGATTTTTCTGGAAATTTCAGAAGTACACACCTTGTATTTTCTGAGTACACACTGTGTACTCTGTTCCAACTCGAAGTCGGGTGCTGGCCGTGTCCGGGCCACACACACGGTGTGTAAGGATGAGGTGGAGGTCGGTTATTTCGGAGTACGGAAAAATTTAATTACACACCGTGTACTTTCTTTTTTTTCATTAAACAGACCGGGGTCGTGTCTAACCCCCATATTCATCTTCTTCTTCAGTTTTCGACCGTCCGAGAGTGACCGTATGGCCGGATCTTCAACAGACGACCGCCCCGCCATCCATTCTCCGATTAGAGCACGGTTAGTTGTGTTGGAATCGCAGTGGTGAGTTCTTCCTTCTGCTTTAGCCTTATTTCTTGATTCCTCCTCGTTTCCAAGTTATCGTGGGATGAATGTTTTGTGCATTTTCTCAGATCTACGTCGTTCTAAGGGGAATCTGTTGTCGAGGTTCACGTATATCGATCTCCTAGGATCGAGGTAGGTGGTTTGTTCCTTTATGTTGAAAGTCGATGAGTATTATGTGAAAATTCCACCAATACCCGTGAACGGGGTATTGCATGTTTCCTGTTTTGCCCTTGTTGCTTGCCTACTTTGCTTGATTGATTTAGTAGAGGTTATTGCTTGTGATTAGAGTATTTTTTTGTGCTCAGTTTTCTTTTCCATGCCTAGTTATAGGATTGTGGACTGTTGTTTTACTTTTTCTATTGATCCTTAGTTAATAGCCATGTAGTTCTTGAGGTTTACTTGGACGATATACACGCACTGAGCGTGTTTAGTTATACTCAGGACTGTGAGAACCTAGAGTAGTAGACCAAAGGGAGAATTGATGGAAGGGCTTCTCCAAAGTGACTTTTTAATCACGATGCAAGACCAAGGGGAGAATTGATGGAAGGGCTTCTCCAGAGTGTCTTTAACTACGACGCGGGCCACAAGGGGGAATTGACGTTGAGTGCTTCCCCAGAAAGCCTTTAGCACGATACAAGACTATAGGGGGAATTGACGATGAGTGCTTCCCCAGAGAGTCTGCTTAATTATGTAGCTGAACCATAGGGGTGAGACTGTGTGTGCCTCCCAGAGGGTTGATAGTAATTAGAGGTTGAACTATAGGGGTTAGACTGTGAGAGCTACCTAGAGGATTACCTGTTTCCTTCTTGTTTTTGAATGCTTACTTGTGTGCCTTACTTGTTAGAGCTGTGGATTGTAGCTGTTTTGTGCTTTTCTATTTACTACTTCTTCTTTTAGTACTTTCATGTATTCATTGACTATTAGGCACAGATCTTTGGGTGGTTGCCTACTGGGATTGTATCTCACACCCTGTTTGGGCCATGCTTTTGGGCCCAAACAGACTATGTTACTACAGGTATAGATAAGGGCAAGTGCCCTTCTACTTCAGGATCTTGATTTCACTGGAAGCTTGGGAGCATGGGACCGAGTCGTGGCTCGCGATGCTGAGGAGCTTACTTTGTTTTTCCTTTGCACTTGGTTTCAGTTGTATTTCAGCACGTTGTTGTGTTTTCTGTTTTCCTTAGATACTTGTACCTGCTGCATCTTTGTCATCATAGTTATATATCTACATTGCTTCCGATGTTTGGTTTCTTCTGTTATGCATGTTGTTTAATGCTTCCACTGTTTATTGTTGTTTTCTTACCTTGTGTACCTTACTGAATGAGGGAATAGTTTCCCCACCAACTCACCTAGGCCCTTACTGCTAGTCGGTGGCCTCTGGAATTCAGGGAAACGTGCTTGAGGTCATGTGGCGAACCGGGTACGGGGCACCAGTGGAGGGGCTCCGGACTCGGGACGTTACAGATAATAGTCAAATTCGATATTTATAAACCTACTTACTACTATTATTTTGGTAAGAATGGTCTAACCACATAGAAGGATAAATCAATGTGACCATTAAAAAATAAAACCCAAAAAATGAAAAAAAGAAAAAAATTAATGGTAAGTGAATGTGGAGTGGTAGATAAATAAGTGGGGACAGAGGTGAAGCATAAAAATAGAGTGAGACTGGAAACTTAATCTAGTTAGGGGAACTATAGTGGATGGGATTGATAGAAATTTCACTACCCTTGCATGTAATTAACCATAGAGGTACTGAAGCCATGGGTAAAGAAATGAAATACCTAACTATCATTAGATAAATCTCCTTCTCTAGAGATATCACTTGAGAGTTTTTATTTCTAATAGAACCCAAGATAATGATGCTTCCTCATAGAGAATATAAAACCAAAACCTTTTCAAATTATTACTTTTTTTTTGGTTTCCATGGTAAATGATACTCTACCTTTCTCCAATTGGTACTTAGGGTAGATTGAAAAGATACTCACGAGGAATAGAAATTAAAATCTATGAATAAAATGCAATATAACACTTTGATTAACCCCATGCATGAATAAAAATAATTAAATAAAATCAATAAATCTAATTAAACCCTTTAAACTAATTAGATACTCATAATAGATTCAAAAATAATAATTATATTCAGTAAAAACATCTTAGTACATAAGACAAAAAATAAGAGAATAGAAGAAGAAGATTTTATATTAGATCTGTATACTCCTACATCTATGATTTTCTATGATATCCTACACCAAGTGTGATCTATCCTTTGTTTTAGCTCCCAACTACTTTTCATTCCATATGTATGATCGATGATCCAATAATATAATGATTAGTGTTCTAGTGAATGAGATGGAGGTGGTGAATGGTTCTCTACTCTGACTCCCTTTAATACTCCCTCCTCTTTTGGTCTCTAGAATTATCACTATAAAATTTCATGCTAAATTCAAGAATCTCAACTAGATCATAGATATCATATTTGTTCTTAAATTAATGGCATCCTTGCGGTGAGGTTGTAACTATACATATTCTTTATCAGGTGACTCGAGTGAATCTCCTAACTACATGCACTCACTAGATCATGAGACTTGTTACAGCTCGCATGACCAGTATGCATGATTTCTTATCATTGTATAAACTCTAATTAACTCCATAATATTATCAGTGAATTCTTCGAGAAATTTTGACCTCCTCTTATTTTGAATTTCCCTATTTCCATGTTTTAGGATACCTATGAACTTCAACTATATACAAGGATTTAACCTATAATTAGGACCACTCAAAATACCCTTACAAAGATCAACTAAGTGCATCTATTAATTAAATCTTTACAAATTAACTCAGCCTCATGAATCATCCCAAAATTCAAATTGAAAATCATCATCATTTGAACACATAAATTATTCTAAAACCTTTATCACCACTCTAGTTCATTTAGGATGATCTATGTTTGGTCTCATTAGACCACTAGGTCCAGGGATGGTCCTTCACTAAACATGACCATCCTCAACCAAATACCTATAAATAGAGATGAATTTCACTTCTTTGTCAATCTATAACCTTGTATTTCTGGACTTCATTTGAGTATTTCAATGAACACCCAGCATGCAGTAATCCTTGATAAGACCTCCTCAATACTAGGGACCTCGATATCCACTCCACTTCTTCCTTTATCCCTACAATAGAATTAGAAACAAGTGAATAAGGTAAACAATTAAAACTTCAACATGCATATTATTCTATAATATATGGTGCATCGAGATCGATCTACTCAACCTATATACATATTATCCTTTGATGTTTCATTATCAAATCATTTCATATCATAGACATCCTCCAATCTTGGTTTTTGACTTTGTCCAAAGCAACAGATTCATCTCAACATAAATCTAAATCATCTCGAGCCTCTTGCATTGTCTTTGACTCTTCCTCGACTAATAAAAACCCAATATTGGTTCATCTTCCTATACCCAACTTCAGTATGGATTCAGTTTCATATAGACAATCATATCCCTTTAATTGATTAGCATTGCAGATATCATCATCATTCCATGAAATCTTCCTTGGTGTTTCAATTTCCAGTGTCAACACCCAAAATATTAATTTATGATTTTATTCTCCTATCCATGATTGTGGAGATACATTCACAATAAAAAGTAGAGGATATGCGGACACCTTATAGTCATAGGTGGATTTCATACAGTAGTAGAATGGGGGAAGGTACCATATTGGAGGTTGAATCTGTGGAAAGTGATACTTCATGGTAGTACTGGGATAGAATTTGTGAGAAGGAATGCACGATCGATGGTCAGGTGGATGGTAGATAAAAACATCACAATAGTAGATCAGCACATGGTAAAAAAATCATGGTATAATATTGATATAAACATTTCATGGTAGCGCCCATGATAGCAGCAAGGGTAGGGAATGATAGTAATATTTTTTTATTCACATAAGCAGAATTCAAAAAAGTGGTTCTCCACTATTTATATAGTCGTGATGTTTTTATTTATATGATATAAAACCACTTCATAGTTGTAACATGTCATGGAAGAAAATAATGGGCATGGTTTCATGACCTAAAATACAAATATTTTATAATTCATTCAAAATAAAGAAATGATTTCAATAAAAATGAAATTTAAAAATTCCCTCAAAAAATGAATTTCACACTTGATGTTTAAAATAAATAAATAGGAATATGAAGGAATTGATTATAAAAATCCCAAGTTATTAGAATAATGTGTAAAACGTATATTTTTAATGATAATCACCAAAAATACTACCAAATGAGATATTTTCCTTTTAAAACATTTGGAAAAATTAAAACAATTAAACTAAATATATACAAAAAATACCCAAAATTATCAACACCTTTTTTTAAAAGGTTAAGGGTCAAGCCCTCTTTATTGAAAGCATAAACAAAGAAAGAAATATTTTTTAACAGAAATGGGTGATGGGTGAACCCAAATCATAATAGTCAAAAATCTATAATAAAAATGAAGAAAAAGTCCAAAAAGGTTATGAATGATCAAAGGGAAGCAAACTTTATGGAAAGAATCAGTGAAATCCCCATCGCCCCTCCCCGCCAGCCAATGAAACAGAGGAAACAGTCAAATTTAGTAATAATTGAACTATTTTAAACTAAAAAATCACTCATATTTTTAAACAATATAAAAATAATTATAATTTCTTCATAATAAATCAATTTTCAAAAAATATCTAATTAAAGCACACTTTTACATCAAGAACATAATTAATTCAAAAAATAAAATGTGGAAATATGTATCAAATGCATGACACATCACTTACTAATCAAATCCATATCTAAATTATTTATAACCCTAAAATCCACCTTAACTCTCAACCAAAGGATTTGATATCACTTTTTTATGACCCCCCCCCCCCTCCACTAGTACCCCTCTTGAATTGGTAGTGGAGAGAAGTAGCCCTCGATTCCCACCTCCAATCATGCCTAGTTTAGTGACTAGAACTGAGGGAATAAAATTATCAAATTAGAGGAATTATCCTAAAAGGATTCAAGGAAAACAAATAAGGGGTAGTCTACTAATCAACACTAAAATAAATTTCTATTCCAAGATAAAATTATATAACCCAAAACATGTCAAATGTACTACATAAAGGTAAACACATGAAAAAGGGACTCTAAATTATAGATGAGATTCCAACTCTATACAAGCTACCCAAATTAAAACTATAAACTCTAGTGATGTATCCTAAAAACACTTAGAAAACTATGGTGGGGTGATCACTTTAAATGTACTGAGTAAGACCATATTCAACATTAATGTGTAATAAAAATTCAAGGGTAGACAAGAGTGATAATCAGCTAACAAAAAACATTTAAAACATATCCAATAACAAGAAATGAAATAAGCATGGTAAAAAATTAGAGGTGATCAATATCAATAGAGTAAATCAAATACAAAAAATCAATTTAGAAGAAACAAAGATCAAAGGAAGTCACATAATCCCCTTCTAACTTTGCAACATCTGCTACTACCCCCCCCCCCCCACATAATAAGCATCATAAAATAATACCATCATCAAAAACTAAGAAACCCATAATTCTATATCCATTACCACAAAACTTCATCCTCTATATCCACTTTTCTAGACCATAATTCAGTAGGGTAATATAAACACAAAGTCCATCCACCTCATTTCCTACTCATTCCATGTATATCCCCAACCTATAATCATCCCAATCACAATATCCCCATCATAGTAGGGAATCAGGATCATGTAAAGAATTAACATCATGCCCTATCTATACTATGTACAACCACACTATACATCCTCATAATTCAATCACTACCCCATTATTGAGTACACCACATTCCACTCCCAAGCCTGACATGTTCATACCTACCTCAATCCATAATATACCATTATGTAAGTTTCATTGTATCTTTATCCCCCCTTATTTCCCATCATTCCTCCACAACCACCTCCATGATTTACAGCCACAACATGAAAATTATATATTAAGTTTCACATTTTTCAATAAAAACATCATCAATAGAAAATTAAAATCTATAAATAAAAATTTCCTACACAAAAAAAAATTTATAGGTCAATTTCATTATTATCTCCATAAATTACCAATTTCTAGCCTCATTTAATTAAATTATTCATTAATTATTTCAATAGTATTCAACATTCATTATAATCTCATGTCTCACTTTAGTTCCAACCTTTATTTTTTTCATTAAATAATTATTAAACACTAATTTCTATCTTACTATTCTGATTCATATTTATTCAACCAAACATATTCCATTCCAATTCATTATAATTTTCTGATTCTCACACAATCAATTATTTACCTAGGTTTATACGATTTAACCAATTATAAATATAGGGACTATATCAATATATTACTTCTAATTATATCGCAAAATAATTCCATAATCAATCTATACACACAATTTCAATGATCGCAAACATAAATCTAGGTATAAACAATACATCGACCAACACTGATCATTATTTCCCCTCTTGGTTACGTAAGAAATCCATTAATTATCAGGTTTGATTATTATCAATTTATATGAAATGATTACAATATTTAATCATAATATTAATTCACACTTTCATGGTAAATAAATATCACAATAAATTAAGGAATCACTCAACTAGAAGAACACACAAAAATAACAATAGCACCATAATTTTCCCAGATTCCAACCATTCCTTTTTATTAGTGGGTTTAAGTGATTAACCAATTATGGTGGTGGAAAAATTCATCAATGTTAGAAAGATTTAGTAACTGCAACAAAATCATTTAAAGCAATAGAATATCAACTCATATCATGGGAAACTATAAAAATTCATAAAGCATCCCTTTACCTTCTAATTAGCTTTAATCAATTCATTGTCTTAAATTAAATCTATTCTTTAAATAGTGTTTCCAACAAGTTATCCCCATAAATAAAAAGCACCCATCAAATAATATCAATCCAATAAAGAAGAAAGTGATATTACATATAAGGAGAGAGTCACATCAAGTTTTATCAAGTATAATTATTCTAAAAGATAGAATTATTAGTCTAGAAATTCCCAACCAAGATTAGGTTTTTAGCATTCTCCAAGTAAGAATAGATGATCAAGAATCAACCACCATTGAAGGGAACACCACTAGAACCATGAATTGTGAAATTTAAATGTTGTTGAACCAATATTCTTAGACACTCAATAGGATGTGGATGGGGTTTGAGAGAAGAAGATAGAAAATAAAAAAAGGGTAGTCAACCCACTATTTATAGAGGAAGCTTTGAAATTCTCCATCTTGGTGTAGTGAATATCACTATACTCATGGTGTTCCTAGGTCATAGGGTGATCCATATCTTTAACATTCAAATAAGTTTATCCTATTAATTTTCATTCATTTTAAAATTTCTTGTAATTACCTTTGACCACTGCCACAACCTCCATCATGATGTACGGTAAAATCCCTCATTGTTTTATATTGTCATGCCAAAAGCATATAGTGTGGTGAGCTCTAGATCTCAGTTTCCTCCTCCTATGCATGAAACTTGATATATATTTGACTTTTTTCTTAACTCATGACTATAGCCATTAAATTGGATAAACTAGGGAATTTTAGTAGTCTTTGTCTTCACAAGTGAACTCTCCATGTGAAATGGCCTCCAAAATTGCCAGCTAAGTCATTTCATTTCCCACCATGCACCTTATCACAAAGAGACCCTACATTTTTATATTAAGAAGTAAAACATCTATATGGGTACTCCCATTTACCCTTACACAAGTTTCAGAGGCCCCGTGGTACCATTACACGAGCACCACTCCTCTAAAACGTCCACTCAAAATGGATACCCTCGTTGTTTTACCTCTCATAGTACACCAAGTACCACACATCCAACTCAACCACCCTGATAAAAGATTGGATATACCTTTATGTGGTTAAATATTAAACTCTATAAATCTTGAAATGTCCACTGAAATAGAAATCATGTCTGTTTTACTCACCATAACACCCCAAACACTAAACAAACAACTCAAAAGAATCAGTCCCTCAAAACACTCAACACCAAGAAACATATCCCACACTCATAACTCTAAATAAGTTTAAAATGGCTAGAAAAACACCCTTAGATATAACGCAGTGACTCTCTAAATGGTCAGAACACATCTATAGCCTCCCAGAATGCCTTCAAACTTCCCTTCAAGACCTACATCTTCCAAAACACACAAATTAATGGATCAAAAAGGTTGAAGCCATTAAATCAATAGTTTATTTAAAAGTAAAATAATTGGTTTTAATTTTTATTCTTATGTTATTAATATTTTATTACAGAACTAAGTTCTTTTTTATTTGTTTTAAACTATTTAAATTTAAATAAAATATTTTTCTATTTTGATCATAATATTTAATCTTATTTAAGGGATTGGAGTTTTAAATTATTTTTTAAAATTCATTGAAACGAAAAATAATTGTTTTCATTTTTTTAATATTTATTTTTTTTTGAAGGGGTTATATTTTTAACATTGAAATAAATGAATTTTTTATTGGTTTTTAAAACATTTTAATTTTGAATAAATTATTTTGATATATTTTAATTTTTATTTTCTTCTCATTTTTATAGTTTTTTAACGAAAATATTTTTTTCTAAATTTATTTTATTTATTCAAAAGTATGGTAAAATATTAAACTTTTCTCCCTTTTTGTATTTATTTTAATATAATGAATTGTTTTATTTAATTTATTTATATTTTTTGTTTTTATTTTTATATTTTTATTAATAAGATTAATATTTTCTTGAATTTTTAATTTAGTTGAAAAGTAATAATTTTTTAATTCATTTTTTTAATATTATTTTTTCTTTCTTAATGCTTTAAATTTATTTCAAAAAAAACATTTATATATTTTTTAAATTTTTCTCTATATTTTTATCCTATTTATTAGTAGAATAATTTCTTTCTAGTTTTCTTTAAATTTATTTGAATGTATGTTTTTAGAATTTTTTTTCATTTTTTTCTTTTATATTATAACTTATTTTAGTTTTTCATTTTATTTTTTATTTAATTATTATCATTTGTTTTTTACTTTTTTAGTATTTATTTTTTTCTAAAATAGTGTATTTCTATTTTTTTAATTTAGTTAAAAGTAAAATATTTTTTCTAAATTCCAATATTTTTTATTTTATTTCCATATACATTTTTAAACAAAACATAGTTTTCTTGGTGTTTTATTAAATTTATTTTCATGAAAAATAAAATCATTGGGTTGTGCTTAATAAAAGGTGCCTAACCCCAAATCATTTTAATAAATTCGTTAGGTTGTGCTTCATTTTTTTTAAATCAATAAAGTTTTTATAAAGTTTCTTTAAATTAATTTAAAAACAAAATAGATTTTCTAAAATTTAAGTTTCTTTTTTTGTTTATTTATTTGTAATTGAATTGAATTTTCATAATTTATTTAAATTTATTAGAAACAAAAATAAAAAATTTAGAAAAAAAATATTTTCCTTATTTTCTATTTATTTTTTTAGTGAATAAACTCTTTTATATCATTGTTTTGATATCCAATTTTTTAATATATAATAAAGAATTTCTTAATCATTTTAATTTATTTGAAAGTAAAAAAAAATATTTTGATTTATTTATTTTTATTCATTATTTATTTATTATTATTATTTCATTTATTTTTTAATTTCTTAATTTCCCGTTATAAATAATATTTTTTTTATTAATTTCCTTAAAAATAAAAATATAATCAACGTTTTAATTTTTTATTTAAAAAAATGTCATTTTTAAATTTATATAATAATAAAAAAAATCAATTAGAAAATCCAAGCATTGTTTTGATTGGAAAATCGGTAGTACTAGTGCATCGAGGAGTTGGTAAATGGATTTCATATATTTAATCTTTAAAGGGTTTTTTTTAAACTTGATGATAGCCCCTTACTCTCCTGGTCGCTCCAAGTGGAAAAATTTGTTAAATGGGTGATTTTAATTTTTTTCACTAAAAGGGTTTAGGTTATTTTTATTCCGGAATATGGGTATCTTGAGCGCCAAGTCATCTTGTGCTTTGATTGAATTCCTTTAGTGCCAAATGATTTGGTGCTAGAGTTTTTTCTAAATACCCACACCACCCCTCCCCAACCCCCCTTATATATATGTATCTTATATATATTATATAATTATATTTATAATTATAATAAATATATATAATAAATATAATTGCTAAAATAAATATAATAAATTTATAATTATATTTATAATAAATATATAATTATAATAAATATATAAATATAATAAATATAATTATTATAATTATAATAAATATATAATTGTAAATATAATAATTATATAATTATAATAAATATATATAATAAATACATAATCACAATTCTTCAGATTTATTTATATATAATTATTTATAATAATATGATTGTAAATATATTTATAAATATATAATTATTAAAATATGGTTATATATATATTTAAAATTTATTTATAAATAAGTAAATATATATTTATAATAAATATATAATTATAAATATTTATTATAAATATATAATTATAATTATTCATAATAAATATATAATTATAATTTTATTTACAAATGTATTTATAATTATATAATTAAAAATCTATATTTATATAGTTATAAGTTTTTATATATAAATAAATTTGAAATATTTTTAAATATATAATAAATACATTTATTATATTTTATTATTTAAGATATAATTAAAAATTAATATATGTTTATAAATATTTTAAATTTTCTTATAAATAAATAAATATTTACCATTTAATATATTTAATATAATTATAATTTTATTCATAAATACATAATTAAAAATAATTATATATTTATAAATATTTAAAATTTATTTATAAATAAATATATATTTATAAACATATTTATATTTCTATAATTATGAATATTTATTAATAATTATATAATTTTAAATATATTTATATTTATCTATTTATAAATATTTATTCATATAAAAACATGTATAATTATATAATAATAAATATATTCATTAAATATATAATTATAAATCTACATTTATTAGTCAGTGTCACAAATTTCAATTAGATTGTATTTTTACTTTATAATTTATACGCTTATAAATTCACATATATGAAACATAATAATGTTACAATTATGAGACTTTGAATTTGTTTTTATTTGTCTAAAACAACAATTACTTATCACAATAAGTAGGTATTTTAATATATAATGGGTCTCTCTCTACCCAGTTAAAAGAGGTATTTGCTTTGATTTAATAATAAATGAGGCTTCGTCCCCAACCTTTTAAAAAATGAGAATATATACAATATGACGTCTGAATAAATCAATATCGATGCCCCCCGGTAGCATAATGTGGCATCTAAACCTCATTCCCACTCTGTGTCTGATGTCTGTGTCGTTTTGGTGTCCTAGCTGGGGGTTCCTCCTCTTCTGGTGCTTCTGGTGCCTCCTCATGATGTTGTGTAGAGGATTGGCCAACATCACATGTAAAGGAAGACCCAAAATCATATGTGGAGCCATATGGCCCTGAAGCTCCTAAAAATGGAAGAATTGGGACATTGAAGAAGTCCTCGTCGGCATGAGAGGGGGCCACCACAAGCTGTGTTACCAAACCCATCTCGTAGCCCAAAATAGTCATTGGAGACAACATATGTGGCATATAAACATCTTCCTATTGTGCAAGATCATCAGCTGGCTGGACAGGATCATCTCTCTGCGGTGCAGAAACATCTGTAGGATCTGCTCTCGAATGTTTATGTCATCGCCTCTGCCCCTCTTGATGTACTCGTCTCTATCTTCCAACTAAAGGTAGCGGTGGTGTTGGCGGTGCATCATCCTCAGCAGGTATAACAGGGTCATCATCATCCATAGGAGCTTCATCCAGAGGATATGGATCTGGATATACTTGTGGCACATCATCATAGAAACTGTTGCGTATAAACTGTAGATAATAATTGAGAGCCAACACATCTCGATGAACTACATGTAAAGACGCGGAAATTTCAAGGGAAATTTTTTCCTAAATTTTCTTTGGAATTTTTCAAGAGCGCAGTTTCTGACGGCACCTGATTCTGAGGCCCGGTGTGCCCAGAATCATTTTCCGAAGTTTGGCTCGGGTATATTCAGTGAACAAATGAGTGGGTTTTTCTAACTTTTGAACCGGTGCTCAGAATCGAATTCTGAGGGCACCGATGGAATCACAACACCATTTTTTTCTTAGAAATGCCTCTTTTGGAGTTGCATTTGCTCGGTTGTGCTTTTTAATTTTTGGGGTTTAAGTTAAGAAATAAAATAAAGTTGTACGACAATTTTATTTCATTTCACTTAAAGCCACTTAAAGACCACTTTAAGCTACTTAAGCTGGGTTGAAGTGGATAGGGTGAAATTCAAAATATCTTACCCACTTGGTAGGATATTTGTGAGGTGGGACCCACACGAGCCCCACCGTTTCTTTTCTTCTTAAGTAACGCACTCGCACCCCCTATTAAATGAAGTCAACCAACGCGTTTCCTTAATTTCTTAACGCCTCTATTTAATTAGGCAGTTAAGTTTTACAATTAATTATTTGAAATTAATTGTGAGGGTTACATCATTTGAATTTTTAAATCGTTGGCAGAAAACAATAAAATAAGGCCTTAGCCTCATTTTATTTTGGGGGTTGGGAAGCGTTGCGCTGAGTTTTCCTCTCCTCCTCCTCCTTCGTGAAGAACACAAAGAACGCGCCACCACTGACGAAGAATGCTCGTTTTCCTTCCATGGAATTTCTCCCCTTCCACGGCGAGACTCTTTAACGGATCTTCTTCTTCCCCTTCATCGTCAACGGATCGCCGAACAAGCTCGGAAGCGGAACCGGGTAGCAAGCAACGACGGCTTTGCCTTCCCTCGAGTCGGACGAACGCCAACGTCCCCCTTCGACGTCGTCATCCTCGTGACGCCATACCGCGACTAACCTCGAACGACGATGCCTCCTTCCGATCGGCTTATACCCAAGGTAGGGAATTGTTTATGAAATATTAATGAATCCCATGCTACTTCCTTCTAAATCAAAGAACGCGGATCAAATAAACATTAATTTGATTCGCGAAGATTATGTTGCGAGTTGGGTTTTTATTTTTGGTGTTCTATTATCTTTTGAGAAAAGAATGACGAGCGTGGACCAACCAATTCCAGGTTGATCCGCGGATCGTTCGTTCATGTGGATTTATGTTGAGGATTATTATTTGATTTGTTCGTGTTTATTACCTTGACGATCTTTGTGGATTTTTAAAACCAATTGTTATCGAATAACGCGAGGGGGCCGGACCGCACAAACACGGCCGACCCTTCTCCTTTTTTTCATATTGGTTCCTTTTGGATTGAAACGGGAAAGGCATGGTGCCGTCACACCACGTGGAATCATGCGACAAGAAAATGCGCGGTGCCGTCGCGTCGTGCCGTGAAAAGAAGAACAAGGACGTGACGTCGTCGCGCCGCGTCGAAGAAACCCGAAGACATCCTCGGATGAAGACGGGCCGCGGAGAAGGGGTGCGGCGCCAACGTGCCGCGCCGGAGAACCACGAAGACGACGCATTTCGTTTTGACGTGCGGATTGACGGGCGATGAAAAATGAGGCCGCAAAGTGATTTTGAGGCCTCCGTAGTGAAGGTCGGGTCCCGGTAGGACCATAGGCGAAGACGGCAGGAGAAACGGATCACCAGAGCGCGTCCGGTGGTCCGTGGAAGGTGACGGCGGCGTGCCACGCCGGCGTGGCGGCGCCAGTGACCGGCGGCGGCGGCGCGCCATGGAAGGGAGGCGGTCGGTGGTTCGCCGCCGGCCTCAATTAGCAGCGAAGGGCGGGGGAGTCGCGCACCTTGCCCGCGGTGTTCGCTCGGCCACGCTAGCCGAGCCACGGCCGGCCGGTCGGGCCGGACCGATCCGGCCGGGCCGGACCGCCCTGGTCGGGCCGAGCCAGGCCCAACCTGGTCGGACCCGGTTCGGGCCGACCCAGGGGGTCAGGCCGGGTCGGCCCGGGCCCAGACCCCCCGTTTTCGGACCACTTTCGGTCAAATTCACATAACTTGAGCTACGGGACTCCAAACGACTCGCTGTCAATGGAAACGCGATCCTTGGATCGAGACGGTCGTTTCAGTATATCGCACTCAAGGTTTCGGATTACTTTGGGTTCGGCCGGGTTGGTTCGGATACGAAACCAATCGGGCCCTCGGAGCGGAAACGCTCATATCTTGAGCTCCGGACGTCCGATTGACGTGCCGTCAACTTTGATGGATTCCTCTAAGTGAGATGGATCTTTTGGCTTACTCCGCTCGAGGTTTGGATGTCGTTGGAGTGCGGTAGGGTTGGTTCGCTCACGAAACCAACCGGGCCCCTGGAACAAAAAAGCTAATAACTCACAGACCGGGCATCAGATTGACGCGCCGTCTGTCTCGTTGTTTTCCTCTTGATGAGATGGAACTTTTGGAATACTTCGCCCGAGTTTTGGATGAAGTTGGATAGTGTCCGGGTTGGATTGTACCCGAAATCCAACCGGGCCCCTGGAACGGAAAAGCTGATATCTCTCAGACCGGACGTCCGTTTGACGAACCGTCAGCGGCGTTGGTGATCACGTTGAGAAACGGTCCCTATGAGCATACCCTATGAGAGTTCGGGGTACAGTTGAGATACGGCCGGGTTGGTTCGCACACGAAACCAACCGGGCCCCTGGGACGAAAAGGCTAGTAACTCACAGACCGAGCGTCCGATTAACGCGTCGTCTGTTGCGTTGAGACCCCTATGACGAGGCGGTACCTTGAGATACTTATTCGTGGGACTTTGAGATACTTGGAGTATCGACCAGTAGCTCATGGAGCGGACCCTCCCAGAGACGAGCGTACGGAATACAGAGACCGTGTAGCCGGCTGAGACCTAATAACTGCTTGACCGATAGACTCGGTGTGTTACGGATAGCCCAGTGGGGAGCGTTTAGTTGTAGCGGCAGACCCACGACAGAGGTTCTCTTGGTTGTAGCGGCATAGGGGAGCGCTTGGTTATAGCGGCATACCCACGACAGAGGTGCGCTTGGTTGTAGCGGCATATGGGAGTGCTTGGTTGTAGCGGCAGACCCATGGTGGGAAGCGCTTGGTTGTAGCGGCAGACCCACAGTACTCGACAGGAGGAGTACCTCAGCAGTCTTAGGTTAGTGAGCAGTACCTCAGAGTCGTGACAGGACCACTGTACACTCCAGATACGGAGCTCTTCAGCAGTTATGGTTTCGATAATGAAAATCCTGGTTTGAGCTGAATCTTTTGACCTTTGTGTTTACCTCATTATTGAGATGGGTCACTTGATAACTTAGGTATATGTATGGGCATATACCTGGGTAGTGGTTATCCTTGTTGGTTTAGTGAGACCTTGAGGGTCTCGGGTTCCCTACTGAGTATCGTTATACTCACCCCTGCACGGGCTATGCCCGCACCTCGTTGTGTTGGTTGCAAACGAGAGGCAGTGCTGATGGAGGCCGAGTGTTCGAGGACTAGACGGTACCCGGAGGTGGACTACATGAGGAGTCAGTACCCGGAGGTGGACTACATGACGAGATGACACACGGAGGAGGTTGGGCAGCGAGAGCGTGGAGGAGGCTATCTGTACCTACCCTTCAGGTAGGATCCGTGGTGGACGACCAGGAGCTGCGCCATCTGTACCTACCCTTCAGGTAGGATCTGAGGAGGACGACCCAAGAGCCGCTTCTGTCCTTCCAGCTGTTTTCTTTTCTGTTGTACTTGTTCAGTTGTAGTTGTACTTTCTTTTGGGTTTGTATTCTGGCTCATTTACTTTTTAGCACTTCTCTTGTACTTAGTGTTTACTTTTTCCACTTGCTTATTCTGTGGTGCTTGTTTTCTTTTATAAAGGCAATGCCTTCCCAATTATCGGGATTTACGCCTTTGGTGCTAGTCGTCAGCCCCTGGCCTATGGAAGGCGGGCTTGGGGTAGTCACGCAACGGGCCCTGAGGACGGGTCGTGACAAATTGGTATCAGAGGAGTCGGTTCTACCGCAGAACTTATAACTCTGATTTTTTCTTCCTGTGAAGCAATAGTGTTAAGAGTACCGAGTGTGGTTTTCAGTTCAGGGAGTCCATTGTTGGTGCGGGCGGCCGACGTATCCATACACCAGGACCCTGACAACTGATTTCCGAATTTGTGCACGAAAACACTGATTGCGTGTGTGTTTCCAGAAGTTTTTAAATGTCAGCTCAAACCAGGTCAGCTCACCAGGTATAAACGTTTGACCGTGTCACGATGTTTCTTTCAGGATGCCTTTTCACGGACGACCGTCTAGAGCCCAGAGAAATGTGCGTGCTGACAGCCTGTCGAGCGACGAGGCTTCGGTACAGGGCCCTCTTGTAGTTGAGGCACCAGCGGAGGCACCAGCGGTACTACCATACGTTGGGCCACCGATGCCACCAGCCCCAGCAGTAAGCGATGCACACTACTTGAGTGAGCTGAACGAGTTCCAGCGCCAGAGGCCACCCAGGTTCCGGGGAGAGACGGACCCGCAGGCGGCTGAGGATTGGATGGAGGCTGTGGTGAGAGTCTTCAGGCTAGTGGGGACGCCGACAGACTTCATGGTGATCTTTGCTGCCAGCCTCCTTCAGGCAGCAGCAGGCAGGTGGTGGAGCCTCTTGTTCCAGTTTTGCGACGGGATGACCTTCACATGGGAAGACTTCGAGACCCTCTTCAGGGTGGAGTTTGTGCCAGTAGCTCTACACCCCGAGCGTGTACAGGATCTTCTACCTTTTCCGCAGGGTTTTCGATCAGTTGTCGAGTCATCTGTGGGTAGTAGACAGATGATGTAGAGGTCCAGGAGGACCAGACCAGCAGTTGGACGATCTCGGGTTTTAGGACCGGTGGTGCGGGGCACCCAGGGTGGGAACAGAGCTAGGCATGCCAGAAGCAGGTTGTGTTACTCATGCGGCGGAAAGGGTCACCTGGCACGTGACTGTCTGAATCCTCGTACGGTTGATCAGCGGGTGTTGGAGGAGCCACCGAGACAGAAGCAGCGGCTGGTGCTTGAGAAACAGCCAATCAGTGGACAAGGAAGTAGAGCTCCGAGAGCAGGTGGACAGGAGAGGAACTAGTGGATATGTCCTTTGTACTTCTAGTTCCATGTTGCTTTTTTATTCGTGTCTTTGTACTATGAGCTGTAATAATAAAAAGACACTTATCTTGTGATGTTTGCTTTCCTGTCCTTTTTTATTTTGTTTGGTTGATACTGAGTGGTCCTGGTTAAGACTGTTTACTTGACCCTCACTTTTGAGATTTCTACTGGAGGAGACCCAGTGACCCCACACTGATGCCGACAGTGTGAATTGACCCTTGGAGGCGAGAGTGACAGTTGGATCTCTTGGTAGTTACGTCGAGGCCTTACGACATCATCCATGGTATGAATGCATCATTCATGTTGGGATTGACTGTATTAGGCAACGAATGTGGTTCATCCAGGGGATGAGACCGGATTTCTCTTATCGGTAAAGAATAAATCATAGCAGCTCTTGTGAGACTAAAGATGGTCCAGGTCATCCAAGAGCGGATGAAGACTGCACAGTGCAGTAATAAACAGGAAACCGGTGCCAGTCTTAGAGACTCGAGCGTGTTAAATGTTTCAAGAAGTGGAAGCTTTAAGGATAGATGAGTCTGCGAAGCAGAAGACATGGAGGCAGAGCTAGGAGAGCAGTATGAGGAGGTGTGCATCTTAACATGCTACAACCACCCGCCTTAGTTATCCCCGCCAGGCTCAGGGAGCTAGAGGGCGGTGGAAGAGTGCGGCTGCTTGCAGTCAAGGAGAGTGACCCAATAGCTCTAGAAATGATTCAAGGGATAGTCTGTGTCCACTACTATATACTGTAGTAACGGACATCGATATGAATCATTCCTTTCTTTCAGAAATCTTGTTCCGGACCTAGAGTTTCCGGTAAGTCGTGGACTTGAACCTCACGTCCGGAGATACCTTGGGAGGAGACTCGATGATCACACTTACGCCGACGATGTGGTCAGACCCTCAAGGCGAGAGTTTCGGTTGGAATCTCTTGGTGTCAGCGTCGAGGCCTTATGACGTTAGTTTAAGTATGGAATGGGCAATAACTATTCATACTCAAATTGACGGTTTTAGGCAAACGTCGGGATGGGTTTTCCTTGGTCGACGAAAAGGAAACCCCAGTCAGCACGGGATAAACTCTTTCACATGAGGGTGCGACCGATCACTCTGGAGTCAGTCAACCATACCCTCATGGCAGCAGTTTTTGAGGTTCAGTTCTAACAAAAAATGGAGACCTCTGGAGTTCGAGGATGACGATCACGTCCTTATACGGGTCTCACCTCGACGAGGTTTACGGAGATGTGGCCAAGGCATCAAGTTATCTCTGAGGTTCAACGGACCTTTCTAGGTCCTCAGCTGGGTAGGCGGGGTGGTTTACCACTTGAACCATCCACCTCAGTTGCACTGGGTGCACGACGACTTCCATGTATCTCTACTGAGGAGATAGGTGCTCGACCCTTCGCATATTATCGACCATGAGGAGCTGGACGATGGCGATGGAGTGTCTTTCATGGAGGTTCCAGTGGGGATCGAGGATCAACAGGAGTGGATCCTTTGAGGACGGCCTATTCCTCGGGTGCGCTTTCACGGGCAGTACAAGAACCTTCGGGTGAGCACACGGGAGCGGAAGGCTCAGATGCGTGCTCAGTACCGTTTTTGTATCTCTAGTTTATGTTAAATCTTTACGAGGACGTAAAGCCCTGAGGTGGGAGTAATGTAAAGACCCAGAAATTTCAAGGGAAATTTTTTCCTAAATTTTTTTTGGAATTTTTCAAGAGCGCAGTTTCTGACGGCACCTGATTCTGAGGCCCGGTGTGCCCAGAATCATTTTCCGAAGTTTGGCACAGGTACATTTAGTGAATGAATGAGCGGGTTTTTATAACTTTTGAACCGGTGCTCAGAATAAAATTCTGAGGGAACCGATAGAATCGCAGCGCCGGTTTTTGCTTAGAAATTCCTCTTTCGGAGTTGCGTTTGCTCGGTTGTGCTTTTTAATTTTTGGGGTTTAAGTTAAGAAATAAAATAAAGTTGTACGACAATTTTATTTCATTTCACTTAAAGCCGCTTAAAGACCACTTTAAGCTACTTAAGCTGGGTTGAAGTGGATAGGGTGCAATTCAAAATATCCTACCCACTTGGTAGGATATTTGTGAGGTGGGACCCACACGATCCCCACTGTTTCTTTTCTTCTTAAGTAACGCACCCGCACCCCCTATTAAACGAAGTCAACCGACGCGTTTCCTTAATTTCTTAACGCCTATATTTAATTGGGCAGTTAAGTTTTACAATTAATTCTTTGAAATTAATTGTGAGGGTTACGTCGTTTGAATTTTGAAATCATTGGCGGAAAACAATAAAATAAGGCCTTAGCCTCATTTTATTTTGGGGGTTGGGAAGCGTTGCGCTGAGTTTTCCTCTCCTCCTCCTCCTTCGTGAAGAACACGAAGAATGCACCACCACTGACGAAGAATGCTCGTTTTCCTTCCATGTAATTTCTCCCCTTCCGTAGCGAGACTCTTCAATGGATCTTCTTCTTCCCCTTCATCGTCAACGGATCGACGAACAAGCTCGGAAGCGGAATCGGGTAGCAAGCGACGACGGCTTCGCCTTCCCTCGAGTTGGACGAACACCGACGTCCCCCTTCGACGTCGTCATCCTCGCGATGCCATACCGCGACGAACCTCAAACGACGACGCCTCCTTCCGATCGGCTTATACCCAAGGTAGGGAATTGTTTATGAAATATTAATGAACCCCATGCTACTTCCTTCTAAATCAAAGAACGTGGATCAAATAAACATTAATTTGATTCGCGAAGATTATGTTGCAAGTTGGGTTTTTATTTTTGGTGTTCTATTATCTTTTGAGAAAAGAACGACGAGCGCGGACCAACCAATTCCAGGTTGATCCGCGGATCGTTCGTTCATGCGGATTTATGTTGAGGATTATTATTTGATTTGTTCATGTTTATTACCTTGACGATCTTCATGGATTTTTAAAACCAATTGTTATCGAATAACGCGAGGGGGCCGGACCGCACAAACACGGCCGACCCTCCTCTTTTTTCATGTTGGTTCCTTGTGGATTGAAACGGGAAAGGCGTGGTGCCGTCGCACCACGCAGAATCATGCGATAAGAAAATGTGCAGTGCCGTCACGCCGCACCGTGAAAAGAAGAACAAGGACGCGACGCCATCACGCCACGTCGAAGAAACCCGAAGACATCTGCGGACGGAGACGGGCTGCGGTGAAGGGGCGCGGTGCCAACGCGCCGCGCCGGAGAACCACGAAGACGGCGCGTTTCGTTTTGACGTGCGGATTGACGTGCGACGACAAACGAGGCAGCAAGGTGATTTTGAGGCCTCCGCAGTGAAGGTCGGGTCCCGGTAGGACCATAGGCAAAGACGGCAGGAGAAACGGACCACCGGAGCGCGTCCGGTGGTCCGCGGAAGGCAGCGGCGGCACGCCGCCGGAAGGGAGGCGGCCGGCGGTTCGCCACCGGCCTCAATTAGCGGCGAAGGGCGGGGGAGCCGCGCACCCCGCCCGCGGTGTCCGCTCGGCTGCGCCGGGCCAGGCCCAGCCAGGTCGAACCCGGTTCGGGCCGACCCAGGGGGGGTCGGCCCGGGTCGGCCCGGGCCCAGACCCCCTGTTTTCGGACCACTTTCGGTCAAATGCCCGTAACTTTAGATACGGGGCTCCAAATGACTCTCCATCAGCGGAAACGCAATCCTTGGATCGAGACGATCATTTTGGTATATCTCACTCAAGGTTTCAGATTACTTTGGGTTCATACGGGTTGGTTCGGATACGAAACCAACCGGGCCCTCGGAGCGGAAACGCTCATATCTTGAGCTCCGGACGTCCGATTGACGTGCCGTCAACTTTGATGGAATCCTCTAAGTGATACGGATCTTTTGGCTTACTCCGCTCGAGGTTTGGATGCCGTCGGTGTGCGGTCGGGTTGGTTCGCTCATGAAACCAGCCGGGCCCCTAGAACGAAAAAGCCAATAACTCACAGACCGGGCATCAGATTGACGCGTCGTCTGTCTCATTGTTTTCCTCTTAATGAGATGGAACTTTTGGCATACTTCGCCCAAGTTTTGAATGCAGTTGTATAGTGGCCGGGTTGGATTGTACTCGAAATCCAACTGGGCCCCTGGAACGGAAAAGCTGATATCTCTCAGACCGGACGTCTGTTTGACGAACCGTCAGCGGTGTTGGTGATCACGTTGAGAAACGGTCCCTATGAGCATACCCTATGAGAGTTCGGGATACAGTTGAGATACAGCCAGGTTGGTTCGCACACGAAACCAACCGGGCCCCTGGGACGAAAAGGCTAGTAACTCACAGACCGGGCGTCCGATTAACGCGCCGTCTGTTGCGTTGAGACCCCTATGACGAGGTGGTACCTTGAGATACTTCTTCATGGGACTTTGAGATACTTGTAGTATCGACCAGTAGCTCGTGGAGCGGACCCTCCCAGAGACGAGTGTACGGAATACGGAGACCGTGTAGCCGGTTGAGACCTGACGACTACTTGACTGATCGACTCGGTGTGTTACGGATAGCCCAGTGGGGAGCACTTGGTTGTAGCGGCAGACCCACGATAGAGGTGCACTTGGTTGTAGCGGCACAGGGGAGCGCTTGGTTGTAGCGTCAGACCCACGACAGAGGTGCGCTTGGTTGTAGCGGCACATGAGTGCGCTTGGTTATAGCGGCAGACCCATGGTGGGAAGCACTTGGTTGTAGCGGTAGGCCCACAGTACTCGATAGGAGGAGTACCTCAGCAGTCTTAGGTTAGTGAGTAGTACCACGGAGTCATGACAGGACCATTTTACACTCCAGAGACGGAGCTCTTCAGCAGTTATGGTTTCGATAATGAAAATCCTGGTTTGAGCTGAATCTTTTGACCTTTGTGTTTACCTCATGATTGAGATGGGTCACTTGATAACTTAGGTATATGTATGGGCATATACCTGGGTAGTGGTTATCCTTGTTGTTTTAGTGAGACCTTGAGGGTCTCGGGGTCCCTACTGAGTATCGTTATACTCACCCCTGCACGAGCTATGCCCACACCTCGTTGTGTTGGTTGCAGATGACAGGCAGTGCTGACGGAGGCCGAGTGTTCGAGGACTGGATGGTACCTGGAGGTGGACTACACAACGAGTCAGTACCTAGAGGTGGACTACATGACGAGACGACACACGGAGGAGGTTGGCGCAGTGAGAGCGTGGAGGAGTCTATCTATACTTACCCTTCAGGTAGGATCCGTGGTGGACGACCAGGAGCTGCGCCATCTGTACCTACCCTTCAGGTAGGATCTGAGGAGGAGGACCCAGGAGCCGCTTCCGTCCTTCCAGCTGTTATCTTTTCTGTTTTACTTGTTCAGTTGTAGTTGTACTTTCTTTTGGGTTTGTATTCTGGCCCATTTACTTTTCAGCACTTCTCTTGTACTTAGTGTTTACTTTTTCCGCTTGCTTATTCTGTGGTGCTTGTTTTCTTTTATAAAGGCAATGCCTTCCCAGTTATCGGGATTTACGCCTTTGGTGCTAGTCTCCACCCCTGGCCTATGGAAGGCGGGATTGGGGTAGTCATGGCACGGGCCCCGAGGACGGGTCGTGACACTACATCCCACATAATATATATCTCCTCCTGAGGATGTGTGATATGTGCAAGATGAGCAATGTCTTATGACTGTAAATGAAATAGCATTCAAATTAATACCAAAAGTAAGTTAAACCAAGATAATAAATCTTAATAAACATACCAACTCCAAAATGTCAATCCCTTGACGTGTAAGGTGCATGATGGTGTATCTTCGGTACCAATCTGTATAATCCCCCTGATCAGATAACTGATAGCGTGTTGTGGGATATTCATATTGAATGATACCATATTGGGCACGCATGTCCCAAAACTTGATATAAGTTGCATGAAACTGCCGCCAGTCTGTTGTTTATCTGCCTCTAAGCATAATAAAATATAACACATCATCTTATCGTGGTTCCATGGGGATATATTTTATATAACCAAACTGGTGCATGACCCATTCTATATGGTTCCACTCAATGATTTGGAAGTGGATGAGTGGCATCACTGCAGCACGATCTCCAATCATAGTTGTGCAGTATAGTGGAAGTGATGTGTAGGAAAAACCTATATACGGAGTCCATGAAACCTGAAATGTAAACTCAATAAATAATTCATATATTATCATTATAATTTTACTAATATTACATTTAAATAACTTAAAAAGGTAATAAAAAACAAATTTATCTACAAAAAAAATAATTTTTAACTTACATCAGCTGGCACTATGGAATCAAATATCTGTCGAAAACTGTGTATGTCTCGAAGTATGTGCATACTTTTGAGACTGACTCCACCTAATTAAAAAAGAGTAATATACAGTAATTTTATAAAAAACAATAACTATAGTACTAAATAACTGAAAGTAATAACATAAACATACTAGTGTCCCCGAAGATAGTCCTGAAATAGCTCATGTACAAGTGGTGCGATAACTCGAGGAGCGATGCATGGAAAAATATCACAGGCCCACATCTATACCAAAACTATACAACCTAAAATCTTCTGTGCATCGGCATGACAACTAAAACAAAGACATCTGTATAGATGTGACAATACAGCAGACCCCGAACTAAATGTAGCAATCTGATCAATATTCTCAAGTAATAGGAGGCACATCATGTGTACCAAAGTGGTGGAGTAGTCAACGCACAACATGCCTCTGATTAGTCAAAAAATATATGCACATGTGTGCTGAATAAGAATCTCCTCACCTGCATCATCAAGAATAACGACGAAATGATCATCAAGCCACCTCATGCATAAGTGCGAACCCTAGAGGACACCTCGTACACTGACGATGTCAATGCCTAGTAGATGTTATATGACTGTAGACCAGTTTCCACTAGTGGCACCTGTAACTTTCTATTTGTGGATGGGTAAACTGGGCATGTAGGTGATTCCCTCTAAAGTAATGGTTATCTCCCCTCTGGGAGATAAAATTTGTGTGTCTCTGGATGCCATCTCTCAACCAATACAGAAATCAAATGGTGATCAATGGTCTTAAAATCACACATAGAGATTCCATAAAATCCATCACATCTGAGGTATAGACAAATAGCTACCAAGGGTGCATCGTGATGAAAATGATGTGCTCTCTGAACAGAAAGAATTGTAACAAGTCGATGCGCCAACACATCGTGCGACATGTGCGTCTCCTAGGAAGATAATAGAGGCTACTTCATCTAAATGTACGAATAGTAAAACATAAATTTCATTTAAGATATGACATTTATCATGTAAGTTATCAAATTTATCATGTAATGTATGAAAGAAGCATAAAACAATTTTCTATCTGATCCATTATTCAATTTAATATAAACTGAATTGGTATTGCATGACCAGTTCAAAGATAATAATCTATCTAATGGATTTAGCTTCCCCTTATGGATATAGAAAGGAAAATATCATCTTATAATATTTGATATGATCCTAGTATAGAACTAGACAATACATACTTAGAATTAACTTGAATCCTATAATTTACAGCATAAATAGATCCAAAATGAAATGGTAACCAACAATTTTAGAAGAACATTCCTTACAACGTCTGATATATTTTTATTGAACTCCCACTAGTGTGTTCATATTCATAACACCATAAAATCACTCCACAACCAAACCCAAACCATTGGAAAATTGAGCAGATAAAAAGGAATGTGATGCTCTTGTATCATCAACAATGAAGGCGCCCCTGGGTGGTAAGAAGTGGCCTAACTTCATTAGTCGATCCATGATCACACATAATACATTATTCTTTTGATGTGTACTGGATAATATTGTCATAAAATCCATAGTGAAATCATCCCACTTCAATTTTGTAATGGGTAGAGGCTCTAAAAACCCTGTAGGCCTTTATTTCTTGGCCTTCACTAGTTGAATTCGTTAGATTGAATGACATTACCACGAACTCATAAAATCTATACATACTCTTAAAATAATATTGAGGAATGTTATATGGTATCACCCAAAACTGATGGTAATAAGATCTAAATTTCATCATTGAGAAGATCTTGGAACCACTCAGTTGATCAAAGATATAATTGATGTGTGGAAGAGGATACCAATTATTTACTATCATATTGTTCAGTATTCAATAATCCATACATAAGTGAAAATTCTAATCATCCTTCTTAGTGAAAAGAATAGGGGAACCTGGGAGAATTACTAGGCCGCAAGAATCCTTTTTAATTCTAGATCTCCCAACTAAACTTTCAAATAATGAATCCAAAACATTGATTGGTTATACATCACTCACAAATCTAATCACCAAACTAAAGATTATTTGTTCACTTCACTGATATTGGGTAACTACCGCTTAGTATATCATGTGATCTGAACTTCCTACCTGGAATCCTCGTGATTCTATCATCGCACACACGCTCGCCACCTTCTATATCATATCACCATTCAAAATTCACTTTTCCTTCTCTTCCTACACCCATTTACTATATACATGCAGCTGAATGAATCATGCATCTTTACAGGTAATAAATGGGTGCACGAAGAGAAGGAAAAGTGAATTATGAATGGTGATATGATACAGATAGTGGCGAGCGTGTGTGCGATGAGAGAATCATGAGGACCTCAAGCAGGAAGTTAAGATCACATGTTATGCTAAGCGGTAGTTAACCAACAGTAGTGAAGTGCACAATGAATCCTTAGTTTTGTTATTAGCTTATATTTAGATCAAAGAAACCCTTTAGAAACATGTAAAGGTAATATTGATATTTTCACAGTAAAATCATTATCCATATAATTAATTTATTATATCATTTTTATGCTTAATTTATTTCTTTTTAATATTACTTATAAAAAAATTATTATATAGGTCGTTTTTATTTTCAAGTTGATGTGGTTTGTTTAAAGTGACTTATGCAGTGTTGGTAGTTCGACAAAGAAATTCAATGGTGATAATGATAAAAATTATTACATGTACAGACTTTTACAGTAACCGATAGAGTACATGATTCATTTTAAGCATTATATGATTGTCCTATGTGTTTGGGGAAATGTGTCTTCGTATGACCTTCCTGGAAGCATATGTTGCACCTTCGTCCAGGTGATCATTCACTTGTCCAATCCATCTCATCTCGAATACTATTTGACTTTGGCCTTTCTTTAGGTCAAATTCTAGTGTTGATTGGTAGAAGTGTGGGTGCGCCATCAGATAGCCGAAAATTATGATATTCCCTGATTGGCATCCAAATATTATTGTAGCAGTTGTTGATACTCTCTAGTTGATAAGTCGGATCAACGAACTTCTCCCAAGATACATGTATGTAAACACATGCTACAATCACATGGCTGTAAGGATATCTCAATGCTTGAAAGTTCCCACATTCATATTAACGCTTATCCAATAAAACCACTCGCATGCGACCATTGCTACAAGCCACAACATCACTGGGCTCAAAGACATAAAATTGTTGATATGGATGATTAAATGTAGTTACAAGATAAGTTTTAGACTCCTGAAGAACTCTTTATAGCTCACGCTGGAAATAGTGTCCATAGCGCATCCCTCTGTTCAAACCCTCCTCAGCCTATTTTCCTCATTCTAGAAAATAGTTTACACTACAATAGAAGTTCTCTTGTACCAAACTAGTAATTTAGATTTAAAACATTATACTAATATTATATTATAATTGTATCTATTTTGAGTAACATATAGTCAAATATTCTTATTTACTTGTGATATGTAATTTCTAAACTCCCTTGAAAACTCCATTTATGCCTTATATGATGTTTGTCACCATATGTCCATATCTCCTCCCATCACCATATGCCAATAACCATTTCTGCTTTAATATTTACATCATGTAATCATAAATCTCCATATTAACTTGGTGAATATCTTCAAGATGCTCCTCCATCCTTTGTTCCTGAGGCTTGTATGCTATCAAATAATAACTACTCTGAACACATATGGAAGTAACTATGATAGTGATTTGTAAAATGAAAAATAATATTCATACCAATTTTTAAGATTACTTTCTTCATCGACTCTTTCTTAAACTTATTTTTCAAATTGCTAACAATGTGTCGAATACAGTATCGATGATGGGAATAGGGTGGTCTCAAGGAAAGACCCTCAGACTGTATTTCCTCCTTGGTTGCATGATAGATATCTGAAATAAGACAAATCCCATTTGTGTTTGTAACAAACTCTCAAAGACATGCCAAAAACCATCTCTGTGATGAGAAGTTTTCCTTCTCCACAATTTAAAATTCCAAAGGTAGAGTGGATCTATTTCCATATTTTGTGGAAGAAATAAATAATGTTCTTGTATAAATTCTATATAGAAATGTTCCATCAATCTGTATAAATTGCTTGCAATGTCTAAAAGCTGCCACATATGGTAAAAATGTCCAAAATAATCTATCAAACACAACCATCGACTGATCAACTTGGTTGTGTTGGTTAACATATTTAGTAGTATGTAACTGATAGATTAGTTGATTATTATAGTGTAAAATCTTCAGAAGTTGTGGTAAAACTCGATAAGAGTCATCCCAATCACCATACACTTTCACAATAGCCTTTTATCGTGTTTATCATGCCATCTAATAAGATATTTGATACCCAAAAATTTATTTGATTCGCTCCACCACCAAAAAGACATGAACATATTGACATGATCTAAACAAACTCAACATCTAATGAAGAGTGTTCATGTGATAAGCTCAGGTTCACACATGTGTGTGGAGTAAATCTAGTGATGTGATAGTTGTGAAAAGTGTTATCAATTATAGCTCTTAAACACATTTGATAGTTCGAATCATATTTTTCACAACATATCAAATAATAAGACCTCTTTGACTCTTTTATAATATAAGAGTAATGTATTTCAATGTGATATTTTTTTATCAAATTTTTCATTGCATATTTTCTCTCAAACTCTCTTCCAATATACAGAACACCTTCATCAGACACTCAATTTGTACCACTAATTATTCCTAGAAATTCTATACTAGGAGTAATAACTGACCAATCAAATTCTAGAAAGTGACCCATACCTTTAGTAGATCATGAATCCAATAGTCGACAATGGTTCAATGGTCGGTTGAACAACACATGAGTGGGCACAGACTATTCTTATACATGCTTTTCTTCTTATTCAACTTCCTCTTTATCTTCTTGTTCTAAATTTTCATCATCCTCTAAATCATCAACCAATGCATCTAAAGTAAGTGGAGAAATATCCATTAAAACTGTGGCTGGAGGAAATGATGGAAAAAATACCATTACTGATGGAACATCTTGATGTGCTATAGTAGGAGCATATGACATAGTCTCATAAAGTTTTGATGGCCCAACTTCCAATGTCTATGGAACCTCCATTGTATCTATAGTGACATACAACTCCATCATTTGATTCTGAGGTTGATACTTAACCAATGAAAGTATGTATTCACATTATTCATCATCAGTTATTGGATAGTCTACATGCCAAAACCTATCTAAAAATTGAAGATGTTTTTATGTGATATATTTTATCACTTGATTGCTCATCAATTTTAACTTTCGATGAATTTTATTTTGAAGGGATTCCAAAGTTGTACAGCCTCCAAGCATCACAACACCTTCTGGTCATATACTATAACTACATCCTTGTTCTTTCTTGATTATTTGACCGTTGCAATAAATATCGGCAGCCATCTTTTTTATCTAAAATTAATCATCGTTGTTAATTAAATATGATCAGATAATCAATTTATATATGCATGATTCTGGTAATTTAGGTTGGAATCCTAATCCCTCCACCAAGTCAATATGTTCAAACCATATTGATGTGTAACTATTTATATAACCCATGAGTTTGTGTTAATTACCCAAAAATATAAGTCAAACATATTCATACATATCCACATGCATCATATGCATGAGGTACATGAACACATAATGTAAAAGCATAGAGTTATATGAGATTGAAAAACTCCACATGAGTAAGCCCGAAGTGACTGATAGTCAACCCCATTCACTTTTCTAGACAAGGCAAGCCTCCAAGAAAGTAGGAGGTCCGACCTAAAGCCCCTCTACCTGAGGATACTTTACTCAAGAGAGCAGTCAATTCATGACAACTCTAATACTTAATATGCCAAAAATACATTCAATAACTAAATTTAAGTTCATAACTTCAATTAAAAACTGAGGTCAAGGTAGATGAAAAACTAAATTCATTATCATACCTAGAATGTAATGAAATAGTATATTCTAGAAGCAATTTATAAAATAATTACTTCGCTAATTAGTATAATTACTTAGTTAATTAATATAATTACGTCGCTAATTAATATAATTACTTCGATAATTAATATAATTACTTCACTAAGTAATATAATTACTTCACTAATTACCATTAAGTAGTTTCCTAATTACCATTAAGTAGTTTCATAATTACCATTAATTACTTACCTAATTAGAATTAATTAGTTTCCTAATTATAATTAATTAGTTACCTAATTAGAATTAATTAATTGCCTAATTATAATTAATTAGTTTCCTAATTAGAATTAATTAGTTGCCTAATTAGAATTAATTAGTTCTAATTAATGAATCCCTTAATTACACTAAATATAATTACTTTTCTAATTACACTTAATGAATCCCCTAATTAGAATTCATTAATTTCTTAATTAAAATTAATTAATTGCCTAATTAGAATTCATTAATTGCTTAATTACTATTAATTAGTTGCTTAATTACCATTAATTAGTTTCCAAATTCCCATTAAGTAGTTGCCTAATTATCATTAAGTAGTTGTCTAATTACCATTAATTAGTTTCCTAATTACCATTAAGTAGTTGTCTAATTACCATTAATTAGTTTCCTAATTACCATTAATTAGTTTCCTAATTACCATTAATTAGTTGCCTAATTAGAATTAATTAGTTTTAAAATTAGAGTTAATTAGTTTCCTAATTAGAATTAATTAGTTTCCTAATTATAATTAATTAATTTCCGAATTACCATTAATTAGTTTCCTAATTAGAATTAATTAACTAGTTACCATTAATTAATTACCTAGTTACCATTAATTAATTACCTAGTTACACTTAGTTAAACACCTCATTACAATTAATTAAAAACCTCATTACAATTAATTGAAAACCTAATTATAATTAATTAAACACCTAATTATAATTAATTAAACACCTCATTACAATTAATTAAACACTTAATTATAAATAATCAATTACCTAATTATAATTAATTAAACACCTAATTGCAATTAATTAAAAACCACTAATTTCAATTAATTAAACACCTAATTATAATTAATTAAACACCTAATTAGAATTAATTAATTTCCTAATTATAATTAATTAATTACCTAATTACAATTAATTAATTACCTAATTACAATTAAATTGAATCCTAATTAGACTCATTACAATTAATTAAACACCTCATTACAATTAACTAAACACCTAATTACAATTAATTAAACACCTAATTATAATTAATTAATTACCTAATTACAATTAATTAATGACCGAATTACAATTAATTAAACACTTAATTAAAATTAATTAAACACCTACTTACAATTAATTAAACATCTAATTACAATTAATTAAACTCCTCTAATTACAATTAATTAAACACCTAATTAGAATTAATTAATTTCCAAATTAAAATTAATTAATTACCTAATTACAATTAATTAACTACCTAATTACAATTAAATATAATCCTAATTACAATTAATTACCTAGTTACCATTAATTAATTACCTAGTTTCACTTAATTAATTACCTAATTAAAATAAATTAAACACCTAATTACAATTAATTAAACACCTAATTATAATTAATTAAACACTTAATTAAAATTCATTAAACACCTAATTACAATTAATTAAACACCTGATTATAATTAATTATTTTCCTAATTACAATTAATTATTTTCTTAAATATAATTAATTAATTGATTAATTACAATTAATTAATTACCTAATTAAAATTAATTAGACACCTAATTACAATTAATTAAACACCTAACTAGAATTAATTAATTACCTAATTAAAATTAATTAATTACCAAATTATAATTAATTAATTACCTAATTAAAATTAATTAATTACCTAACTACAATTAATTAATTACCTAATTATAATTAATTAATTACCTAATTACAATTAATTAAATACCTAGTTAAAATTAATTAAATACCTAATTACAATTAATTAAACACCCAATTACAATTAATTTAACACCTAATTACAATTAATTAAACCCCTAATTACAATTAATTAATTACTTAATTACAATTAATTAATTACCTAATTACTTAAAATAAACTATTACTATTTATAAATATAATACATTAATTATTAACTATTTATATGAACTAAAAAAATAAATAAATAAATAAACCTATTAAACAAATTGAAAATTAGAATTACCTCAAATTTGTGGAAGGTGGTGATCCTTCAGAGAACAAAGGCTATGCGGACAAAGAGAGGCAAAGCATCAAGAGGAATTTGAGAGAGCAGATCATAGAGAAGTTGGAGAGAGAGAGTTGGTGTGGGAATGGTGTGTGCGAATGGGGAGGGGGCGAGCCCCCTTATATAGGGGGTAACATTTAGGCACCACTTCAAGTGGTGCTGCAAGGTTTAAGATTAAACCATTAGCACCACTTGAAGTGTCTCTAATAGCTTTAGGGTATGATGGTCACCACCACTTCAAGTGGCGCTGAACCATTCTACCACTTCAGCACCACTTCAATTTGTACTTTGTGGATTTTTACACACAGCACCATTTCAAGTGGTGCTTCTCTAACCCATTTTCCAAATTAAAAAAAATAGACCCATAAAAATAAAAAAAATAAAAAATACCCCCCTTTTCTAAATGGTCCAACTCTAAGCCCTCATTTGGGGTCCCATCTTCTGGGGTTTCGTCCTCTCTCGGTGGTGATCCTCTACGTTGTTCCTCTCGGGTTCTGTTTTCTCTCTCACTCACTTTGTCTACGCTCTCTCTCATTTTTCTTTCTCTCTCGCTCGTATTTCCCTGTTATATGTTAGCGGTTTAGTTTTCTCCCTCATTCTCCTCTCAGTGCTCTGATCTTTCATTCCTCATCCTCTCTCCAGGTTGTAATTAGAGCACGGGATATATTGAGGTTTTGGCAAAGTAGTTTGGCGGAAGTTAGATTTCCAGGTGTAAACAGATTTGGTCCTTCTTTCTAGGGTTTCAATCCTAATCCCTTACTCGGGTTCTGTCCCACTTTATTTTAGGGTGATGTATCTATTTCTGTGTTTCCTTTTTAATTGGGTTCCTTCCTAGGGTTCAATCCCAAGTCTTATTTTGGGTTTTATCTCGCTTTCATCCTCTTTCTCGAATTATCTAATTGGTTTCTTTTTTTCATACTTTCTTGAATTTTTTGTTGGCGGAAAATTCTTTGGGGAATGGTTCTTCTCGGAATATGGTGGTATTGATTTTTTTTCCTGGTTTATTCTTCATTTTGGATGGTTATGCTTGGTGTATTTTGAAACTGCTATTTTTTCTTGCTCAGCGATGTGGTTGATTTGTGGTATGTTTGGTGATTTTCATTTCTTGTGTGGTGATGGAGTCGATGTCGATGATGATGATGAGGGTGAAGCGATGATGGTTCCTATGGTTTATATTGTTTTGGTTGATATCAGTTTTGGTGTCAGTGAGGATGATGTTTTGAGAGCATAGATGCAGTGGTTCTAGTGGTGAGGATGGAAAATGATGATGATGGGGGGGTTTTGAGCGGTGACGATGATTGTGGTGTTGGAAGGCATCAATAATGGGTTTGAAAATAACAAGATGATAGTGGTGACTATGTGGGAAAAAGTGATGAATGGTGACGTCTCTCTTGGTTCGAGTTCATGATGGTTGATGACTTGTGGTTCGAGATGGGTTTACTCGTGGTTCGAGGTGGATTTGGTGATATTTTGAATTTTGACTTCTGGAATTTGAATTTTACAATTTTAAATGTGGTGGTTTTGTGGATGTGGGATATGCTTGAACTGGTGGATCTCTTGTATGGTTCCCACTCAACCAAAAAATGGTTTTTAAATAATACAAAAAAAATGGATTATGGTGGTAAAGGGGGTTTTAAATTCTTCCAAGGAGGATCCCCTACATGTGTCTAAGGTTAACAGATCTGTGGATGGATTCTTCACAATTGTGGAAGATGTAGAGGCACAATAATAGAGTCTTGATCTATATCAGTATTCATTGATAAGTCATATTATCTTTGTGAAGGGAGACAAGCCTTGAAACAATTTAGACCTCAAAGCCAAACAGGTGTAGATTTGGGGAATTAATAATTTAAGTTAATCTCAATTGGGAAATTTTACTTACATATTATTCTAAATAGTAAAGAGAAGATCATAAAGGTTAGGAATATTGGAAAATTATAGTTAAAACATGGTGTTTTTCTGTTATCTAAATAGGAGAACAATTTTAACCCACACACTCAAAGGAAATCTATAAATCAACTCTAGATCAATATACATGGTTTGATATGGGTGTTTTTTGACCCTAGAATCCTTAATAATATCGCATCTCATGTGGGAGTACCTCTGAAAATGGATCAATGTACTATGGAAGGTGATCTTGGCTATTTTATCACAAAATTATTGATTCGAACCTTAGTTCTAAATTATGAGGATCAATAACTCTTATTTCTAATGATCATAAAATTAAGTTGAAGGTTTAATATGAATATATACTCCCTTTCTGTAACCTCTGTAAAATCGTAGTTCACTTTATTTCTAATTATAGAGTTATTCGAAAACAAGTCAATTCCCCACCACCAGATAATGCTACATCCTGGAAAGAGGTAAAAATGGTTAAATATCCAAGAGTTTTACTTTTTGATAAGGGTAAACCCTCTAAAAAGGGTTAAAAGAAGCCTTTATCCCCCCTTATGGGAATCTTAGCTTGATGGATTCGGCCAGAAACTCATGGAATGACTTATCTCAGGAGGAATAAAATGTAGAACCTATAATGGGGTAGATTCCTGGGGAACCTACGGAGATAGATACTCCTTCCTCATTTTATGGGATTAAAAATGTTAATATGGGGACAATCCTAGACTCATTTGTAATCTTCTTGAGGAATAAGAAGAAGGTAAAATATTTAGAAGTTAATTAGATAAGTCCCCTTCTCAAGTGGACTCATTATGATAGAAGGACTCCACCTATGTCCCCTAGGTGGACACTAAGAACATTTAAAAAACCAACTTGTGTATATCCCCTATTATTGTGGAATATTTTATTCATAATAATTATAGTTCAATATGGATCCTTGCTAAATATCACTCTCATGACAAGATTATTACCTCTAGGGTAGTCGATGGGACAATAGTACCTATTGATAGTAATTTTGAATTTGGTGAAAAGGATAAAGAGAAGAGTTTTATGGTGAAAATAGGGGGAATGAATTTGATTCTAAAAACTTTTTCATTGATGTGGAGACTAGAAATTCCCCCCTTGAATGGTTTGAAGGATACAAATGCTACATCAAATTATTTTCTAGTGGAAGATTATTCTGAGGATAACACAACCTTAAATAATGAAACTAAATAAATTAAAGTACAATGAAAGGAATGTTTATAAAAAATCATGAACACTACATCCATAAAAACTCTTTCTATAAGGAAATTTAGAAGTCACATTGGTTCCTATTCTAAAAATAATTCAAGGGGAAGAAGATAAAATGAATCACAAATAAGACCCAAAATAAGGGACAACACCCTATAAAATGATACACTTCTTTTAGAACTATCCAAGGCTGAAAAACTCTAACACCTCCTCAACCCTATCATTTAGATATTATTGGACATGTTGAGCCTATGGTCTAATTTTAATTCTTTGAACTCTTAAATTATTCTTCCATTATTGTTGGAAACACCTTTCCAAATGTTATTAATAAATTCATTTCCACTAGTCGGGTTATCACCAATTAGATTGTTTCCTTCAATTAATTTGGATTTATTTCTATAATAAGGATAAAAAAGTGCCTTTATATAGATTTTTAGTGTGTTAATATTCTTCAATGTAATACTAAAAATGAAGGCTTATCCATTAAAGTTAAAATTCCAATGGCTTTTAATACCCTAAATTAATTCTTTATGCTGGAAGTACTTTGGAGGTATGGTTTCTTAACAAGTTTCATCAGGCCCATCTATGCACTTCTAAATAGTTCACAGTTATATGTTGTTGTTAATGGAACCCCTAAGGGGTATCTTTTATGTTCTAATGGAATTTGTAAAGGGGAATCCTTATTTTCCCTTTTTTTGTTATTATAGAGGATGACCTTATTATATATTTATAAAAAGATATAGATTTGGGTCTTTTATCGCCACTAAAGGCTGCCAACAATTTAAGGGATCACATACATCTCTTATATGTTGATAATATCCTCACCTTCTTTAAAGTGGATAATAAATCTATATATTTCTTGAAAGTGGTTTTTCAAAATTTATAAGTTTGTTTTATGAAAACCTATTAGCAGGAACAAGTATTTTATTCATGGTGAAAAGTATCTGACTACTTCAAGAGAAACTATATTTCACAATCTCTTGGGGTCATGATTAGATCATTTCACTTTAATTACTTGGGTATCCCAAACTTCCCTGGAAGGATTAAGGACCCTTTCTTGGTCATTAATAATTTGATCCTTTTCCATACATCTCTCATCACCAATTTTCTTTGGTACTTTTTTCAATGATTGGATATGAACTCTAGCTTCCTTAGATAAGTAATTGTTACTAAGCTTCTCAAGGTTATAATTTCTTATTTTGTCTCTAATATTTGGCCATATTACAATATCTTCATTCATCCAATTTATTTACATATCAAATGTGTCCCTCGTTATCACTCAAATATAAATTATTGGTACACTAACTGGCTATATACACCCATTACTAATAACTAATGCATTCCTCTAAATATTTTCGACATCTTGATCGGTTATGTAGTGACTCACCTTACACAAATTGTGATGACTCTCACTACTGATCTGGACAACCTGATTTGACATTACAGATTTAGTGACACTGATCATAACCTATGGATGCCTCCAATAATTTTATTTATCAATACTAATCATTATTATACCTCTCTTTGTGGAATCCCGTATGAGACTCTAAGATGATTGAAACCTTATAGGAAGAGTTTCATTCAACCTACATGTTACGTACATCTTCGTAAAACATGGAATAAAAGGTTACTAATTATAGACTTTAAATCTTAGGCATGATCCTCCCCTCTATCATTACGCATTATATAAAAGGTTTTGAAAACTGTGAACACATGTTCCTATAATTTGAATTTTCTAAACATGTTTGGATCTCTATTTCTAGTGGATTCCTATGTGATCTAGGTTATGGTCAATCAATGTCGCCCTTTATGGAATCTATTAGCTTTTTTTATATCTGGATGTTAAGGAATGTAATACATTTTGATATCCATCATCTATATCTTAGGGGATATATACTCACATCAATAGTGACATTCAAATTACTTTTAAAATCTAGAAAAGCATTATGAATATTTTTTTTAATGATCTTCTCATCTATAAATTACTTAGAGTGTCATGTATTCCTATAAAACCATCCTAATAAAAATATGTTATGTGGGTACCACCAATATCACCTTATATCAATGTGATTATGGATGGTGTTGTGATGGGATATCCTATAGTTTTTGTCTATATAGGCGTTTATAAGAAATTATGTAGGATTTGATAAGGGTACTTTCTACTACTTTCTTGGATACCAAATTGCTTGCGAGACTAAAATTCGTGCTGTTATTTATGTGGTCAAGCATGTATGGGAATAAAAATGGCATAATATTTGGATCAAAAGTGATTCCACGCTAGTTTTCAACTTGATCACACATAGAACCTATAGTATTCCATGGAAGCTTCACTTAACTTATAGGACCTATTTAGATTAGATGTTAAGGATGTATATCATTGTCTCTCACATTTACAGGGAAGGTAGCATGGATGAAAATTTCCTCTCAAATTAGTTCATAGAACACCACGATTCCTTTTGCTCTTGAAAATTATGTGATAAGGTTATACCTTTATATATTTTAAATTTGGTTGGGGATGGCCACTCTCACATCTCCTAACCCCCTATATTTCTGTACTTTATTACCATTTATTGGGAGGGAATGAGTTTCTTTTCCATTTCGTAGGGCATTTCTATTAATTTAATTCAAACTAAAATTGATTTGTTCCTTTTTTGGTTGTTAATCAATTTCACATTTTTAATAAAATAGTATATTTTTTTAATTTTTGTAATTTATTTGGATGTAAATTTTTTTGGATTTTTCCCCATTTCTATTTTTATTTTAGTATTATATTTTTCTTATTTAAATGAATAAAAATTTTCAATATATTTTTATTTATTTAAAAATAAAATAGTTTTTTATTTCTTTATTTTGTTAATGGAATATAGAATTCATTGTTTATTTATTAGATTTTTTCAATATAAAATAAAATGCTTTGATTATTTCTTTTTCCCCTTTTTAATTTTAACTTTATATTTTAGATTTTATGTTTTTAATATTTATTTGATTTTTTAATTGGGGGTACTTTTTCTAATTCTTCTATTTATGTGATAATAAAATAAATTTTTGGATTTTTCTAATATTTTATTTTATTATTAGAAAAAAAATATTTTTCTTGATTTTTTTATTTATTTAAAAATTAATTAGAATTTTTAGATTGGTTTCTTATTTTTTATTATTTATTAAAATAGTTTTTTTCTATTTATTTAATTTATTTGTTAGTAAATGTATTAGTTTTTACTTTTTCCTCAATTTTTTACTAAAAATATTTTTTTCTTGATTTTTAATATTTATTTAGAAGATAAATATATATATTTCTAAATTTCTATAATAAAATATTGTTTTTAATTTTTTAATAAAAAATTATTTTTATGACTTTTTAATTATAATTTTTTTAAGTGAATAATATTTTTTTATTTTTTTAAATATATCTATATTTAAAATTAAATTTTTAGATTTATTTTTTTTTCTTTTCATAATATATAATTTTTTATTTTATTTTCTTTGTTTTTTACAACAAAATGTTTACCTTTATTTTTAAATGTATTTGAAAATAATAGATTTTTTTATTTTTCTCTACTCTTTGATTAAAAATATTATTTATCATGATATTTTTAATTTATTTGAAAGTTAACAATTTTTCTATAATTTCTACCCATTTCATTTTTCTCATTTTTATTTTTTCATTTTTTTATTTTAATTTTTTTCTTTTATTTTCCTTTTTCTCAACTTTAATAGAAAATAACTTATCCAGTTTTTTAATTTATCTGAAATTTAACTAATTTTTTATAATTTCCACCTTTTTCATTTTTTCATTTTTTTTATTTTAATTTTTTTCTTTTATTTTCGTTTTTCTTACTTTTAATAGAAAACAACTTATCCAATTTTTTAATTTATCTAAAAGTAAATAAATTTTGTCATATTTTTCTCCTTTTTAATAAAACTAATGTTTTTGTTTTTGTTTTTTTTCAAATTTCATTAATTTAACAAAGTTTTTCATGTTTTTTCTTTTTTAATATAACAAATTATTTCTGGATTAAGATTATTTATTCCAAAAGAAAATAGTTTTTATCTTTTTTTTAATTTATTTATTTTATATTTTCTATTAGATCAATATTTATCATGATTTTTAATTTATTTAAAAATAAATTATTTGTCTTAATTTATTTCCTTTTATTAATATTTTTTAAATTATATTAATCACTTGATGATTTTTTAATTTATTAGGGATAAAAATAATTTTTTGGATTTTAAGGTTTTTCTAATGTCTTTTTCTATTTATTATTTATTTTTAATAGAAAATTGTTTTTCTTGAAATTTTTAAGTTATTTAATAATATAATTATATTTCTTTTTTTTCTTTTTATTTTTTTTATATTTTCTTTTTTTTTCATTTTTGTTGTTTTTTTAAAAGATAGAGTTTTACATATTTTTTATAATTATTTTAAGTAGTCCTTTTGGTTTTTGTTGTTATTTTTTTACTTTTTTATTTTATAATGTAATAATATTTCCTATATTTTTTATTTATTTGAAATTGAAATATTTTTTTTATTTTTTTAATATATTAAAGTTTTTTTTATTTTATTTAATTTATATTAAATAATAATTAATTTAAATTTTTTTATTATTATTTTCATTATTTTTATATTTTAGATTTTTTTTCTATTTTGTTATTATTTTATTTTAACGTATTTTCATTTTTTTAAATTTTTAATAGAAATATTATTTTCATTATTTTTTTAAATTTATCTAAATGTGAAATAAAATATTTTAGATTTTTCACTTTTTTATTTTTTAAACTAAATATTTTTTCTTTATAATTTTTGTTTTATTTTTCTAAATCTGAAATAAATTTTCAAATATGAAATTTTCTTCTTTTATTCTTTTTAATAAATAGACAAATTTTTTGGAGGATGGGGTTTGAGAGGTCGGTTGAGAGATTTCATGGTGGCAACTGCGATAACAACTAAACCCTACTTCACATGATGATGTTTCCTTGCAATTCTCTTGATCTTGAGGAACTCCTCACTGGAGGGAGTTGGAATGACAGAATTTTCAATGGCGACACTCTAGAGAAAGGGGATTCAGATATGGATTGTATGAAGGTTTTTGACCCTGGTTCTTATCCTTTCGCATCATACAGGGACACAATCATCAATAATATTATCAAAAAGGGATTTATGGTTCATGTTGACGTGAAATCTAATGTAGTTTCTAAAAGATTAGCGATGTAAAAAAATTCAATTGTCAAAAGACACGTTATTCCTCAAGGTGAAATGCCATAGCTGTAGGATGACCAGGTAAGTAGAATCTCTATGTTATGGGGTTTTTCTAATTGGATTTGTGTCTTTCTTGGGTGTGGTTTTTATCATTATCTCTTCCCATCCGAGGATCTCAAACAAAAGGATTGGAACCTTGGATCGTTATACTTGAAACCTAGTATGTTTCATGTTCATGAATGTTCATTGGATTTTAATATAAACAAATTTAATAACACATTTGTATAGGTTGGGATTTATATATATGGTCTTAAATGGATTCTCTAGCATCTTAAAATTCTCCATGATATTATTCACATTGACAGGGAGACAAAAATGGTTATATTTTGTCATTATGCCAGAATATTGGTTAATATTGATGTATGTGAAACCTGCATCGATAAGGTAATCCTTTAAACTCAATAAGATGAGATCAATCTCATAGTTGAGTATGAAAATGATCATCACCTTTATGAGGAGTGTAATTTGATTGGTCATCAGAAAGACAATTGTTGAATAATAATTATGTGTTCAAAATGCAGCATGTGAGGAAACTTGGAAATATATTGCAGTGGCCTCTATAAGAGAAGGAAGATACTTCTAATCCCAAGAAGTTTGGGAACATACTAGAAGGTATGATGCACTTGGGACTTCTATTCTAGCAGTCCATGATCTCAATTTAGATGTCGTATGGACATATGTTATAGCCTTGAAGCAAGGATTGGGCTTGAATATTAACTCTTCAGTTAAGGATAGCCATTCTGAATCTCAAACAGCTGAGGTTCTTGGTGGTCAGGACTCTGTTGCAAAGGATCCTGGAGTTCAGTGTATAGAGGACACTTCTCAAAGGATGCCAGTTTGTTAGGATCATGGGTGGTTCTCTACTCAAGCAAGAGAATCTATATTCATGGGTTGATATTACTGAAGATAAGTTAGTATAGTGTATGGGGGATACTCTTAGCCAATTATACCTTAAACTATCTATGCAATACACTGTTGATAGATAGCTAAATTAATAAAGGAACCTACTTGACTCCATCCTTCATAAATGGGAACAAAAGGTAGGTATTTCACCTAAATTTTAGTTACCCAAAAAACTTTTTTAAAAGTGCATCAAGGGTGCTTAATAAAATGGATATTGGAGATAAGGTGGCCATGAAGTAGTAAGGGTGTGCTAGATCCACTCTCCAAGCTAAACCTTCTAATCATGCTACTCCAATTTAGGAATATAATCAAGGTGTTACCCTGATAGACTTGAATAGGTTGGAAATATATTTGATAACTATTGATCTGGGTCATAAATAAGTTGATCAAGAGACTGAGGAATTTTTCTACCACCCTATTTCAAGGGGTGTCTCGTTCTAAAGCTACCACCCATAATCCAAGGTTAACTTATAACACTTGAATTTTTGGATGAGGTTATATAGGATGACCTCATTGATAAATGGTAATATCTAGGCCCTATCATCTCCCCATTGGATGGCATAGCCTCAAAGTAGAGTCGTGATATTATTTATCCCTTGTGTTTCTCTAAATTAATTAAATCCATTTGTGAAAATTTTGAAAAATCCATGATTAATGAATGTTCTGAAGCAAAAGATATTAAATCAAAAATCATACTCTTTTTTAAAGATCTTGATTGAGGGAGGTCACCACAAGTTCTAAGTGATGCTATGATGGAATGGTTTGACTCACAAGTTGAGGTTGTTTTCACACAACTGGAGCATGGACTTTTAATTATAAAGAATTATTTCAAATTCTTAGAGTTTTTTTTCCATTAATATTGAAAATAAAATACAATCTAACCCTGAGCTAGACACTAGTGACCTTAAATGGAAAGGGGGCCATAAATCATGATAAAATATACTAGAAATAGATCATCTAAACTATTTTCAAAAGGCATACATGAACCTTGGAAAAAATAAAATACATGGAGGTGTGGATGAAATCTGTTTTGTATGGGAAACCATCGATGTCATGGTGGGTGACATTCATACTTTTAGTTGTAGTTATTTCTAATTTTACTTTCTTGTTCTTTTATTCTTGATGAGCCTAGAATTTGTTTCGTTTGACCCCATCCCTCTTCAGTTGTACTATTTTTATTTTTAATAAATGGGAAGGTCCTTTTGACCCTCTCTCATACCTTCTTAAAAAAATAACAAAGTTTTGATTGGTTAGAGTGGACAACTCAAGAGAGTGGGTGAATTTTTCTTCTAATAAAATTTCTATCAAAAAATAATTTAAAATTTAAATCCACCAATTTAATAAAAACACTTAGTTAATCAAAATAGTAGAAATATATAAATTTTATCTTTAAAATAATTTTATAAGCGGGATCAAGGCTTAATTAAAATAAATTTTAAATACTTTAACTTTTGAAACTAATTTAGTTAATCAAACAATTTATATAAACAAAAATAAACACTAACTATTAAAGTGAATTTTTGTTATGGTTTAGAAAATAGAAACTGATTTTAAAATTAAAACAAAAAAAATAGAAAATCACATAGTGGAATTTAAACAATGGGTTCAATAACAAGCTAATAATTAACCCCCTCCACTTTGAAATCACCTATTTCCAAAAAAATTATTATTAAATAAATTTATCCACAACATGTATCAGGTTTTACAATCAATAGTATGCAATGCTATCCAGGCATAGAGCCTATTTCATAGTTATATGTGGGATGAAAAGATATCAGGTCATATAGGACCTCTTTCATATTTATTTATGGGAATATAAATAAAATGATTTCAAAGAATATCGAGTATTATCTAGTTTATCATAGATGATTGTATTTTTAAAAATAAATAAATAAATATAAAACACTACTCTAAATTTTAAGCATAAACAAAAATGAAAATATATTAGGAATTAGAAAATGTGAATCAACTCAATCTGAATAGCTTTACTTTTTCAGAGTACTTGAATTTATCTTTAGAATGATCTTGGATAAGTTTCTCAAAAAAAATCCAGAAAATAGAGTGTCATAGTGTCTTCTTTGTAGCACAGGCACACATATATAGGATCCTCTATTATTCTCTGTATACGAATAAATGTTTTCAGTACAATATGTTATCTCAACATGATCAAATATTTATTTTAAAGATATATTCATCAGAAGTATCCATTGGAGAATAATCATTCTTCATTAATGCACTGTATCTTCATTTAATGCTTCGAAAAATTAACTATTGGTGATTTTAAATACTCCACTACTAAGATAAACATAGAAAATTTTCTTCACTTAAATCTCAGTTAGTTGATCTAATGGAAACTTCACATATTCATGTAATATGGTAAGGTTATATGGTCAATTCAACTCTTCATGAATTAGTTCTTTTGTACATGTGGTGGGTTCATTAATTCATGTGGTAGGTTGTTTTTTTGTGAGTCCACTACATTAAAATACAAATTTAGTATATTACTTTATAAAAAAATATACATACCTATGAATGGTAACTTTATCTCTTCATGTAGTAGGTAATTTTCTTCATGTGTTCAGTTCACTAATTTTTAGAGTCACATCTTTTGATCTCATGGTAGGTTGATTGTACATGCGGTAAGGTGATTCTCAATACATGTTAAGCTGAATCTTCAATGCACAGTTAGTTCATGACTTAAAAATATATTCTCACTTGAATCATGGTAAGAAGTTTATTCATGTGGTAAGGTGGAGTATAACATGTGGAAAGGTAACATGGTCACTTTACCTTCACATGATAAGGTGTCATGGTAAGCTTTATAATTATCCATTTTTGAAAAAATATCCAGAAAATAGTTTTCTAATAGAAAATATGAAAGTAATGAATATAATTATAAACATGATTTGGGATCATTAAAATAAGTAGATAGTGGTCTAATCTAATAATCTCCCATTTTTTATGATCATAAATCATGGCATCTAAATTGAAATTAATTTAATGCATTAAAAGTATATTTACAGAGGATTAAAAGAAATGTTTAGCGAGTTCTTGAAAGAATGAAAAGTTTTACACTAAATTCAATTTATTTTAATTTATCATTTCTCACTTATTACACATTTATCACCCCACTGGGATTATTAAAAAGAAATAAAATAAAGAATAAGATAAAATATATATGATAATAAAAAATTACAAATATATTATAAAGAGGTCCCTATCAGAAATACTAATTTGAATCCATATGAGGTTCATATCTGAAATCTTTAAGAAGTATTTGATCCTTTCCTTTGGATGTAGAGGAAGGAGTAGAGGTAGTTAAAAGAGAATATGAGGAAATAGGGTCTCTAATAACTACACACCTAGAAATTGGTTTAAGATACTGAAAGTCTTGGGAAATAGTTAGGCCAAAAGGATTAATGGTGGAAGAGATAGTATGATGAGATAAAGAAATAGAGAATTGGGATAGCATAGCTATTTAAGATATATGAAGATAGGATTCCATAAACTTGGTTAAATCACTAATAGACCAAGAACCATGCTCTAGATCCTAAAGAAAATAATCCTTATTCTCCATAAAAACTTCTAAAATATGATTCATAGCTCTAAGATTCTCAACTTTTGACTTGAAATCTTGAGTCAGAGAGGGAATCTTCAAGTCCACATCAAGAGTTATAAAAAATAATTTTAGATCTAATTTTTTGAATATTATTCTTAGATAATAATTAATCTCCCTATTGATAGTTTCTTGGTTCTGACTATCTTGCTATATATCTTCATGAAATTGAGCTAGGATCTTGGAATTAAAGGTTTGAAACCCATCGTACACAACCTTACGATTCTTTCTGAATTATTCAAAAAAAACTTTCAACTCATTCTATATGAAATGTTTAATATTTTCTTCATCAACAACTAACTAAATAGGAGGATAATAAGACATATGAGTAGGTTGAAACACAACATTCATAAATATTTAGTCTAATTGAATAATCATGTCAAATAGATCATCCTGGAGATAACCAACCTGATCTCTCAAATTTACAATCTCATTCTGCATCATCTCTATTATAAAATTAAATATAGGTTGAAGATTATTGATTACCAAAGTAACAGCTTTAGAAATATTATCTTTTCTCAATTTTTTCAAAGAGTTTTAAAAATTAACAAATTCTTGTTTGAACATATCCATCATTTCTAATTTAAACATAGCTATTTAATCCTTAGCGACATATTAATTTAACAGAATAAAGAGTGTAGGTTCAGAGGGATATGAATCACTATCTTGATTCCTACCATCTACCTCAGGTATATCCTCTATTAGTCTATCTCTCATAGTCTAATCCTTAATTCTATAAAAAACATTAACTTTATCTTTATTAAAATATTAAACTATGTATACATGAACAACAAGGTAAGAATAATCAATTCTCTCTTCAATGTTAACCTCATTAATCAATTATCCTTCTAAAGTTCTTTGAACAGAGAGAATGGAAAGTCCACCATGTCCAGGTGGGCTTCCTCCATGATATTCATCATCAGAATTGGGATATTCTAAGCCCAATACCAAATATACAGGGTACTTTTCTCATTTAGAAGGTTCAATTGGTATAGTATATCTATGAATACTCATAATATATGAAATCATTATGATCTATCACTATATTTATTAGATTCAGTAGACTAATCCCATTCTGGATCATCCTCATAAGCAAATCTAGCTTCTTCATCAAGGTCTAAAACTTTTTTCTATTCTTCTTCCACATATTATTCTATAGGTACTTACTCTTCTATTTATATGGATGTAAAAACACCATCATCTGAATACTCTACAACCTTATCATGTTTAAGACCTAGATCTACTATATCCCTAGATCTAACTAGATAATTTATAGTGTTAAATGGTTCATACAGTTTCTTAGGGTTAGACGCCCATTCATGTTTACATGGATTCCAATTGACTCTCATTTTCTTAAAAATATTTTGGGTAAGAAAAAATATATTAAATAAAGTCATCCTTTCATCCCCTTGAGGAACTAATCATTTATGCTCTATAAAGTCATAAATGACCTTATAATAGGGTAATTAACTGAACCTTGAAGTCGGATTGCACATCCCAATCATAAGTCTCGTGGAATATCTACAAAGGATAATTTGAAAATAATTCTTCATAAAAATTAAGAAAAAAAAGGTTATTATACTTCAGGATACTAAATTCATATTTTATTATGCATATTACATGTTGAATAAACTTTAACCAGAATCTTAAATTCTCTACTCAATTCAATATCTAATGGTATCATGGGGGTTCCATTCCAAGTTAACTCATCCAATGCATTATAAAACATGAAATGTGGATTATTAATAGGAAAAGAGCTTTGATAAACCTTATATTCTTCTTTATAATTCATGCTCAAACATTTTCCCATCCATTTTGAGGATAATTCAAAAACTTCACCAATAAACATTATTCTAGCAATATATCTTTTCTCACCATATAGAAACCCTAAGCTCATATAAAATTCCTTGAAAATATTTGGATAGAAATTTATACCATTTTCTTTAAACCAATCATCCCATCATTAATTTTAAATTACATTCCATACCAGTAGTTTGTTTTATTTTAACCACTAGGCAGAAACTTATTTTTCTATTAAAATAAGATGATCAAAAAGATGTATATTCTTTAGTTTCACTGATATGCTCGAGCTGGATCTCAACTTCTTCAACTTCTTTAAAGGAGGAGACTGAACAAGAAATTTTTTCTCATACATTTTCTTCATCCTCAGTATTTTGGTTTGATTCGAGATTTATGAAGGTTCGGAAATAAAAGGTAAAATAGAGAGGTTTGAGTTGGGGAGTGAGAGAGGTTCAAGATGAGATAAAATTATCCACTTAAAAGATCTTAAAAGGATATAGTACATATAAAGGAAAAGATTGGTAATAGTTTAGATTCTGATTTTATTTTTAATTTAAATAATTTAGGGAATAAAATAATAATAAACTTAAATGAAATTCCTCTCAAATTATTTCATGAAAAAATCAAAGTAAATAGGCATGGTAAGTATATTGACCATAGATCTATAAATAACATAAGCATGGTAGGAATGCTTAAAATAACCTTACGGTGGGTATGCTAACCATATAAATTAAATCCTCATGGTAAGCATAGTGACTGTGTGAGTTAATACTCATGGTAAATATGATGACTATAAGAGTAAGTGTTCATGATAGGCATACTGACTATATAACCAAAAACTCATGGTCAGCCTACTGACTGTGTGAACTATACTTTACAATTGCTTCAATAAAATATTAGAAAATAAAATTTAAATAGTTTAATATAGAAATTAATAACTAAAACTAAATCAAAACAATTATACATAATTTATCATACCCAATTCATATATGATAGAATTGATTCTCTCAATATTCAAGGGTTTTGAAAATATATCAACAAAATGATGTTCAGTACCAATTAATTCCAGAGTTATATCACCTTTCTTGAAATGATCTCTCAGAAAGTGATGTCTTATCTCAAAATGATTTGTTATAGAATGTGATATAGGATTCTTATAAATATTTATCATACTTGTATTATCACAATTTATAGAGAATTTTTAAAAGTGATATCCATAGTCTAGTAATATATGTTTCATCTATAGAATTTGTGTATAGAAACTTCCTACAACTATGTACTCATCTTTAGCAGTGGATAATACCCTATAATTCAATTTTTTACTACACCATGACACTAGAGACTTTCTGAAAAGTTGACATGTTTCAGAAGTTCTTTTTCTATTTATCTTACAAACACCAAAATATGCATCTGAATAACTAACAAAATCAAATGCTTTTCCTCTAGATTAAAACAATCATAACCTAGTTTCATTTTTAAGGTATTTAAAGATTCTTTTCACAGCTAATAAATGTGACTCTTTTATATTATCTTAAAAGTGAGAACTCATACATATATTAAACATTATATCATTCTAGATAGTATATAAGTATAGTAAACTTCCAATCATACCTCTATAAGTGGTTTGATCAACTAATTTACCAGTTTAATCAAGATTTAACTTACATCTAGTACTCATAAGAGTATCACTAACTTAGTATTGTCCCTTCCAAAACATTTTAAAATATATTTGGTGCACAGAATTAAAATAATTCCTTCTTTATTTAAAAAATATGAAAACCAATAAAGAATTTAAGTTTACCCATCAAACTCATTTCAAATTCACATTGCATAATTTTGTAAAATTCATTACACAAATAATTTCTTGAAGATCCAAAAATAATATCATCAACATAGATTTGTACTACTAAAACAACTTTTGAATTATTTTAATAAATAAAGTAGGATAAACAATTCCATTAGTAAAACCTTTTGAATTCAAAAAAGATCTAAACCTTTTATAAAAATCTCTAAGATCATGTTTTAAACCAGATAAATCTTTTTTTAATTTAAAAACTTGATTTATAAAATGAGGGTTTTGAAATCTAGGGGGTTGTTCCAAAAAAACATCCTTAATAATGTAACCAATTAAGAATGCACACTTGAAATTCATTTGATATAAGAAAAATCATGATGTCTTTAAGTATAGCTAATGGAACGAAGGATTCCTCATGGTCAATACCTTATTTTTAACTATATCATTGTGTAACCAATATCATTTTTTTCTTACTAATGTGCCTAAATCATCAAACTTTTTTATAAAGACTCATTTAGTGCCAGTTTTTAGGTAGTCTTTGGGTATTTCAACTAGTTCCTAGGTTATATTTATTTCAAATTTATTAAGTTATTGCATTTCCATTTCCCAGAATTCATTATTAATTACATCATTTATGTTCTTATGTTTAAGTTGAGCCAATAAATATTAATGTTTAATGTGATTTATAAGAGAATATCTTATCTGAGTTCCTTTATCTAGGTCACCTAAAACGGAATATAAGGGATGATATCTATGAGTCCTAAAAGATCTAGGAATATACGTGTTTTACACCCTATTATTATCTATAATTTTGGGTTCAGGGTGTTCATAAAAACTGAGTGAGTTCTTTATAGGAGGTATGGCAGAATTGTCACTTAATTTAGCATTTATATCTAAACTAGAAAGTTCATCCTCAAGATTTTCAAATGAGTTCTTAGGATCATGTGGATATGTTTCATCAAATTTAACGTGTATAAATTCTTTCATAATCTTAGTCCTTTTATTAAACACCTATATTATTTACTAGTTATATAATATCCAAGGAAAATTCCTTCATCACTCTTGGAAGAAAAATTGTATAAATTCTCTTTTTTATTGAGTTTAAAGGCTTTATAACAAAAAATCTAAGGTAATTAACATTTAGTTTTATAAAATTCCATAATTCATAAGGGTTATTATTTAAAAGATGTCTAATTAAAACTATATTAATTTTATATCAAGTTGTATTCATAACTTCATCCTAAAAATAAATAGGTAAATCATACTCATTGAGCATGGTCTAGGAAATCTCATTAAGGGTTTCTTTTCTTCACTCTACTACATCTTTATGTTGTGGGGTCTTAGGAGTATAAATTTTATGACTATAACCATGTTGTGAGCATAATGATTCAAACTTTTTATTTTTAAACTCATATCCATGATAATTTCTTAAGGTATTAATTCTAATCCCATTAACATTCTCTAAAGTTTTAGCATATTTTGAAAAACATATAGGAGCTTCACTTTTATTAGCAAGAAATAATTCACATGTACATATTTAATAATCATCTATGATAACATAAGAATAATTTTTTCCTACTAAACTATAAACTCTAGAGAGTCCAAAAATCCATGTGAACTAACTCTAAAGGTTGAGAAGTTGAGACTTATTTCTTTTATTTGAAATAGATTTTATATTGCTTTCCCTTTTGATAGGGATTAAAAAAATTGTTTGTTGAGAATTATATCTTAGGTAGATCCTTAAATAAACATTTTATAGTTATATTTCTAAGTGAGTGAATATTTTAATGACCTAGTATCCTATGATAAATACCAGATTTTGTGTGAAATTCACTTAAACAAGAAACATTTTTAGAAAATATAGAATTTAAACCAACATTATAAACATTTTCATTTCTCAAAGTAGTAAAAACTCAAGCATGTTTTGAATCAAAAACATTATAAGAACTTTTTTCAAACTTAACATAAAAACCATTATCAGACAATTATGAAATTCTAAGTAAGTTATATTTCAATCCATCTAAAAATAATACTTTAGAAATTAAAATTGTTCTAAATTTACCAATTTGACCATGAACAATTATCTTCACTCTATCATTGTCACCAAAATTTACATTTCCACAATCAAATTTGATCATGATTTTTTAGCTTTAGTAGTCCCTAGTCATGTTTTTGGAGCATCAACTGTCTAGGTACCATATTTGTTTACTAGAACTCTTCAAGTGGGTTTCCTAAAAAGTAGATTTAAACCAAAAATTATTTTGGTACCCATATTTTCATGGGTCCAAAAATATTAGTGATAAAAGCATTAGGTATCCATAATTTTATTACTAGTTTCATATAATAAGATCTAAGGCTTTCATAAATAAATACTTTATTTGGTATATCATAATAAAAAATATTGTCAAAACTAGTAGAACTATAACTTCTAACAAATTTAATTTTATTAATTTTTCTATGTCTAGATTGGTATCCTATTCTAGTAGTATATTTAGAATTTTTCATTTACCAATAATCTATGTAAGGGTTTTTCTTCTATTGGTAAATCTCTCTATATCCTTTTTTAATTGTTCATTAGATAATTTAAGATTATTGTTTTCTTTAAGAAATTGAGCATTATGGTCTTGTTCTACTGTAAGATTTGTTTTGTAGTGAGCAGAAAAAGCATTATACTTCTTTAAACATTTTGTATTTATCCTTTAATTCATTAAATGCATCTTCTGAAATGTTATAATATTAAAATAATTCATTACTAGACATATTTTTAGCATCATTTTCAATATCAAAATCATTTGAATTTTGATTAGGATATTTAAGAAAAATATTTAACACCTCTGAAATGTTTATTATAAAAACATTATTTTTTCACTTATTTCTACTTTTCTAGAATCTAATTCACTTGAACTTTCCTGTGAGGCACTCCAAGTGGCCTTAATATCCTTTTTTACTTTTTCTCTTGTCCTCGTATTTATTTTTATAATTCAACTTGGGACAGTCATATTTGATTATTCCTTTACTTTTATATTCTTAGAAAATTACTTCATTTTTAGAATCATACTTATGCCAATATTTTATCCAAATTCCTTTATTGTCATAATTTCCTCTATAGTTGGGTTTCTTGAATACATTCTTCTTTTTGTATAATTTTTTGAAATGTCTAGCCAAATGTTCCATTTCTTTATCATTGTCAGAGGGTGATTGTTGGTCACATAAGATTTCATTATTGAATTTTTTTTAAAGTCATAAGTCTTAAAATATATAAAAAAATTAGTTCATTAACTTCCTCTTTTTTACTTTTAGTTATTCTTCACACATCATGAGCTTTCCAATTAAGTCCTTTATTGGTAGTGTACTAATGTCCCAAGATTCTCTGATGGATACAGATGTTCCTCTCTATCTTTCTAGTAAGCGCCTGATAAGTCACATGACTTAATATTTTTCAATGATTTTATTTCCCAATGTGTACATCATGTTAAAAATATCATTGAACCTGAGATACATGTTAGATATAGATTCATCATGATTCATATTAAAAGTATCATATTTAATAGTGTAAGTGTTTAAATTAATTTCTTTAAAGTTGGAAGTTACATCATGAGATATAGAAAGAGTAACCCATATTTCAAAAGAAATGTCATAGGTAGATATTCTGTTAAATTCATCTTCACCTAAAACATAGTATAAAGCATTCATAGCTTTATAATTATAATCATATGAAGCTTTAGTGGCATCACTCTAAGTAACTCTATCATCTTTAGGTTTTTTATATGTATATTCAATTACAATATAGATATCAAAGCCCATACTTTCAAAGTGGATTTTCATTTTAATTTTACATTAAACATAATTATTTACAATAAAATAATTATGTTGATTAGTGGAAGTTACTTCTTGTATATTGTTATCCATAAAGTATTAAATATATAAAATTAAAATTTAAGATCCCTAAATGCTCTTAAACCATAGTGAAAATGATTTTTGAAATCCTTTGATACCAAATATTGGTCATAGTGGACAAATCAAGAGGGGTGAATTGAGTTTCAAATAAAATTTATGTCTTAAAATTTTTAAATTTAAATCCCTCAATTTAATAAAAAACATACAATTAATCAAAATAGTATAAATATGTAAATTTTATATTTCAAATAATTTCTCAGAAGTGAGATCAAGGATCATTAAAAATAACTTTTAAGTACTTTAACTTTTGAAACTAAGTTACTTAATCAAACAATTTATATAAACATAAATTAATACTAACTATCAAATTAAATTTTTATTATAGTTTAGAAAATAGAAACTCATTTTTAAATTAAAACAAAACAAACTATAAAATCATATAGAAGAATTTAAATAAGGGTCTTAGTCTCAAGTCGAGACTTAATCCCCTCCACTTTGAAATCACCAACTTCCAAGAAGTATATTATTAAATAAATTGATCCAAAACTTGGATCGGGTTTTACAATCAAAATCATGGAAGGTTTTCCAAGTATAGAGTTACTTATATGGTTATACATGGGATGAAAAGATATTAGGTAATGTAGGGCCTTTCAAAAAGTTATTCATGGTAATTAAAACAAAATTATTTGAGATAATATCATGTATTATTCAGTTTAGCATAGAAGATTGTCTTTTATAGATAAATAGATAAATATAAAACAAAAATCTAAAGTTTAGGCATAAAAGAAAAGATCAAGAGATTAGGAATGATAAAATAAGAAGAAACCCAATCAGAATAGCTTCTCTTTTCTAGAGTCCTTGAATTTGTCTTTATAAAGAGCTTGGACAAGTTTCTTAGAAAATTCAGGAAAACAGAGCATTGTAGAGTCTTCTCTATAGCACATGCACACATTTATAGGATTCTCTATTATTCTCTATGTAATATAAAAAAAATAAGACCATGGATTATCTACACGTTATTGAATATTTATCTTAAAGATATCTTCATTAGAAGTATCCATTGGAGAATAATCATTCTTTATTAATACACGGGTTCTATATTTAATACTTCAAAAAACTATTTGTTGGATATTTGAAATGTTCCATTACTAAGATATACATGGAAAGTTTCCTTTACTTAAAACATGGTTATTTGATCACACGGTAACTTGAAATGGTTAGTTGATACAACAATGTCACATGATCAATTCATCTCTTTATGTTTTGTACATATGGTAGGTTCTTGACATTATGTGGTAGGTTATTTCTTTTTTATTTCACTACATCAAAATAAATAGTCAGTATATTACTTTATGAAAAAGTATACACACCTTGGAATGGTAAATTTATCTCTTCATACAATAGGAAATTTCCTTCATGTGGTTACTTCACTGATTTTCCTGGCCAAGTCTTTTGATCTCACGGTAGGTTGATTATACATGTGGTAAGGTGATTCTAAATGTGTGGTAAGTTGAATATTTAATGGGTAGTTAGTTCATAAATTTAAAAAAAATTCTCATATGACTGAAAGTAAAAAAAATTTCATGTAGTGAGGTGGAGTATAATGTGTGGTATGGTGACACAGTCACTTGACATTTACACAATAAGGTGGCATAGTAAGCTTAGACTTAGCCATTTTTGAAATTTTTTACCAGTAAATTGTTTTCTAATATAAAACATAAAATTCATTAATAACATTATTTGGGGTTATTAAAATAAGGAGGTTCTGGTCAAATCTAATAGTTTTTATTTATTTTTTATTTAGCCCATAGTAAAAAAAATTATAGATTGGTTAAATATTTTCTTTTTTAATATAATATAATGTATTTTGATTTTTTAAATTCATTTGAAAGTGAAGTAAATTTTTTATATTTTATGTTCTTTTTAATGTTAATTTCTTAATAAAACCTAGTTATTCTTGTCTATTTTAATTTTTTCCAAAGTCAAATAAACTTTTTATGATGCCAACCAGATTAGTTCCTATAGATTTAGTGATGCCAATCACTATATTTGGATGCTTGTAAGAATGGGAGTGATTAATAATGAGTTATACTAAACATCACTTTATGGTATTTTAGAAAAAACTAAAAGATGGTTGAAACTTTTTCAAGAATAAATTCATCCAACCAACTCACAATTTTCACCTCTGGGCAGTTTGGCATAATGGTTTCCCACTAATTTTCAATTGTTCATCTTGGGTATATGTCTAGATTCCCTCTATTTGTGTAATTTGTATAAGAGAGCCTAATAATTGTGATAAATTATTTTGGAAATTTGTTTTATCTAATCATATATGGAGTTTCATCTATAATATATTTTTATGTGACTTGACTCTCATATTGGGATTCCCACTTTCATAAATTTAATTATTGATCTTAATCATTGCTCTAAGATTCGTAATCTTCTTTTGGTTGTGGTAAAAACATTTTTTTATATTTTTAGAAAGAAAGTAATTTCATTCTCTTTGAAAGTCACCATCTTCACCTTAGGAGGATATGTACTCATATTTTCAGGGATATTTAGATAGATTCCAAAGTTCATACATGTTTTATGAATAACTACGTTAATGTCTTTCTCATATCCAAACTTCTCAGTGTTTTTTGCATCCCCCAAAAACAAACACAATGTAAATATGTTAAATGGATTCTTCCAATATCACATTACATAAAAGTAAATTTGGATAGTGTTGTAATGGGCTCTCTTGGCCTAATTGGTTATGGAGACTTTTTTAATAATTGCATAGGCTTTATTAAGGGTACTTTTTACTAGTTTCCTGGCTCTCACGTTGCTTATGATCTTAAATATGGGCTATTATATATACGATCAAGCCTGCATGGGAACTTAAATGGTATGATTTTTGGATTGATAGTGATTCTTATTTGATTTTCAACTTGATCAGATGCAATCCGGTAGTGTTTCATGGTAGCTTTATTTTGCTTGGAAGACCCATTTAGACTAGATTTATGAGATGCATTTCATTGCCTCTCATATTTGTAATGAATCTAATATAGTTATTGATGCACTTTTGAGAAGTTAGTGGAACTTCAGGGTTCTTTTTGTTCGGATCATATATATGATGATCAAGTACATGTACACCACCCAAACTTAGCTCGGGATGTTTACACTTGCATCTTATAGCCCTATTTTGTCTTTATTCTATATTTTCATTTACTGGGTGGGAATAGGTATCTTAAAAATGTCCCAAAGAATATCTATAAATTCATTTGAAATTATTTTTTTTTTTTGGATTTTCAAACTATTTAATAAAATAATTATTTTCATAAATTTGTTAATTTATTTAAAATTAAAAATAATCTTTTACACTTTTATTTATTTTGGAATTTTAATTTATTTTTTCTTTTCTAAGAAAATACAATTTTTCTTAATTTTTTATAATTTATGTGGAAAACGTATTTATTTTATTTTTTATATATATTTTTTTTATCTTTTATATATTTATTTTTTTTGTTTCTGTTTGACATTATATTTACATTTTTTAAAATTTTATTTTCTTTAATAAAGTGAAGTTTTCATTATTTTTAAAACTTAATAAAAATTTAAAAAAAATAATGATTTTTTTCTTTTTTATTATTTTAGATTAATTTTAACATTTTTCCTTTTAACAAAATATATTTTTTCGTATTTTTATTTTTTTTAATAAAAAAAAATTCTTGATATTTTTTTATTTTGTAAAATATTTTATTTTTTAAAATAACATTTTAAATGTATTTTTAATTTATTTTAAAGAATAACAACATAATGATATTTTTTACATTTTTATATTTTTATTTTAACTAATTTTTTTCCATTTTTTAATTATTTTATAATTAATTTAATAATTTTATTTTTAATAATATTATTAATTTTTTTATATTTTATTTTACTTAAAATTGAATTAAATTTTCAGATATTTTTTAACAAAACTAATTTTTTTATTATTTTCAAAATTTATTTGAAAAAGATAAAATTTTAGAAATATTTTTTTATATATTTTTTATTATATTTTTAAAATAAATTTTTTTCATGATTTTTTAAAATTTATTTGAATAAAAATAATTTGTGCTAATTTTTTTTTCTTTTTTTAATATTATATTTTATTATTTATTATTGTTTTTAATTAATTTTATTATAAATATTAATAATATTATCAGTTTTGTTTTTATTTTTTTATTTTTGTTTTTTTATTTTTTCAAAATAGTTCTTTTCTTTATTTTTAAGTTTTAGCTAAAACTAAAATGGAATTTTTTATTTTTTTCTCATTCTTTATAATTTTCAACAACTTTAAAATAAAAATATGTTTTAAATTTTTTTATTAAATTTATTTTAATATAATATAAAATAATTGGATTTTGTATCCTTCTTTAATATAACAACATTTTCTTGATTTTCATTAAGATTATTTAAAAATAAATTATATTTTTTTAATTTTCTATTTTTAAAATCAATTTAATTTTTTTATATTTTTCAATATATTATTTTTAATTTATTTTTGATTTTATAATAAGTAAAATAAAATATTCAGATATTCTATCTTTTTTATTTTATTTAATTATATAATTATTTATCAAATTACCTTATTTTAAATAATAATTTTTAAAATATAATAAAAATTTTCTCAATCATCGTAATTTATTTAAAACTAAAATAAGATTTTCCATTTCATTCTTTTTTTTATTCATGATTGATTATTGATCATTATTTTATATTTATTTCTCTATTTTTTATTTTTTAAGGACATAAAGATTGAAAATATTTTTTTATTTTTTATTTATCAATAGAATAAATATTTTCTAAAAATTTTTATTAATTTATTTGAAATTAAATTATTTTTTTATTTTATATATTTTCATATTCAATAAAATAAAATTTAATTTTTAAAAAAATTATTTAGAAGTAAAATATATTTTATATTTTTCAAATTTCATTTTGTTAAATTTTAATATATAATTTTATAAAAATGTAGTGTGACGGCCTGGACCTTCCTAGCCTATTTGTGAGTTTTGGTTATTGGAGATGCTAAGAGGAGGCTTGAGGGATGATTAGTATAGTTTGAGCAGAATTTTCAGCTAGGGGATAATTTTGTAGTGTATAGGTGTGTGTTGCACTATGAGAGGCCAATTAGGAGGCCTTTTATTGCATGGTGTTAGTGGTTTTGACGTCAGAGCCCATGATGTTAGATTTAGTGTCTTCCATTTCAAGGACACCTACGGCGTGGTCCTAGAGCTATGATATGGATATTTTTGGGGGAGATCCCTTCATTCTTTCATTTATAATATAGATATAATGTGGTCCCTTTGGTTGTGTCGCACACTACTGGAAATAGAGCTTATACCAACACTTTTCTCCCAACGGTTTAGAAAACCCGTTGGAAAAAAGAACCTATGCCAACGGTTTACTAGAACTATTGGCATAGGCTATTTTATGTTGGGTTTTCCCAAAGGTTTAAGAAAACCGTTGGGAAAGGGAACCATTACCTAAGGTTTTTATTAACCATTGGGAAAAATTATACCCAATTTAGGGCTCCCTCCCTCGCAACATTTCATCCCCGCGCACTCCTCCCCTCCCCGACCTCGACCTCCTCCTGGCCTCTGCCTCCACCTTCCAGCCTCTGCCTTCACCTCTGCCTCCCGGCCCCCCTCCCTCTCCTTCGGTGACATTCCCCTTCCCCTCTTGGATCCTTCTCTGATGACAATATCCCCCTCCCCTCTCGGCTTCTGGCGATGTTCCCCCCTCCCCTCTCATCTCCCTCTCCTGGCGACATCTGAGATCAATCTCCTCCTATGACGTCCCCCGGCCCCCTCTCCAGTCGCGTGCAAGACCCCCATGACCGAACACACCGTGGGACGTCCCCCTCTCTCGGCTCCCTCTCCTCCCATCTAGGAAATAATATTTTCGGGGCTGACCCCTGCCCCTCAAGAGTTAGAGGTAAATCTTTTCCAAATCAATGTGTTGGACTGCCCATCTGAGGTAGACCTGACCTCTCCTAACGTCTAATATCTTGGTTTCTGTGTTTGTGGATATTTAGTTGATGATTTTCTTATAGTTTAGGTGTAATCTTAATTTTCCATTTTTACATTTTTCTGTACATTTCGTATGCCCAAAATTTTTCATCTATTAATTCTTTACAGGTCTAGCTCAACCATGTTATTTTTTTATTCGTTCAAATGTGCAATTAATGGTTTAGTTGTTCCCATGATGCTTTTAATTGAAATAGTTGGATCATGGATACTACATGTGATGAGAGGTATAGGAGTAGGGGAATCTATTGGACTGTAAATGGTGAAAATGTCTTTTTAAGTTCAGTAGGCATTTGGAAATGTGAAAAAATTTGGTTCAAAAATTAACATAATGAGTTCGAGTGGCCTGTTTTCAGGAGTCTACTGGTTATAAAAAATAAAAATTTTAGTAGTTTGGTTATATTTTATAGATTAGAAATCCAAAGTCGTCGAAAACGAATCATTGTTACTCATTGAAGGGAATAAGTATGAAATTAGACAGTTTGGTGTGGTGAGAGAGGGGGGATGAAATGCCAATGACTTCAACCCAATTGTATACATAAATGTAAAGGGGTTGGTTGTGACATCTGGTGTTATAAAAATTACTGAATAGTTATGTAATGTGGCATGGTACATATCAATAGTTTGGGTCGGGTCCCGGTCCAAGTCTTTTAAAAAATGTAAAATGTAAAATATAACAAAAATTAATAATAATAAATATAGTAAACTGACAATTCATCAAAATAAAATAATATTGAACAAAATTTTCAATTGGGCTAGGCCAGGATTGGTCTGGGCTTGGGTTTGGTCTGGCTTTTTTGGGCCTTCACTAGTTTGATTCCTTCCCTAAACACTACTTGGGTTGGGCCCATTGTAAGAAATATGTCTCACAGACTGTCCAGGTCTACGCCAAGCATCAGGCCATTTTTACACCCCTATTGAGTTTAACAACTAAGTTGTTATGTTATTGTTTTTTTCATTCAAGAGTGTTTTTGGACTCTAAACATTGCATTATTACATTCATGTTACTTTAAATAGAAATTTTACTTAAATAAACATTGTGATGTTATAGTTTTTCCAATCCCCAACACAGCAACCACTTTCTCTACAATTATTTTACATTATAACCACTCAACAGGCTAGTAAGATGGGGTGTTGAGAGTGATAATGCTTAGATTGATATATTTATTATTATTATTTTTGAAAGCATTATAGACCGAGTTCAAAATTTACTGGGGAATGGTAGATTCTAGCAGGATAGCTATTTAAGACAGAAGGGAAATTTATTCCAAATTTCATTTTATGATGAATCGGTTATTATTCACCATAGTAGTCAATCTAGGATTTCGGTGCGACGCGGTGGGGTTCTAACAGGGTTATGTGCACAATATTCAACTCAACTAATGTATCATAGGTGCATATTCAATGGCTAAGTGTACTAGTATGGTGTTTTCAACAAGGTGCTATATAAATAACATAATGAAAAATGAAGAGATTATTTAATGGAATTGTTTCCCCTTGCTTGCAGGAACATGATTTGACCGATGGGGTGGTGTGGTTCTTATATATTGGGTGGTGACATGTATAATCATAGGATACATGTGTTTTTTTGCTTATTTTTTATTTTATTTTCTTTATCGCATTGGCCACTTAGGTATTTTACTTCTTTCTACGGACGGAGGGTAGTGATGTTATCCTAACTAGTTGACGTAGATCACTTGTATACTGTAATACCATGAGGTGTGAGTGTGAGGAAACATTGGAAGATATAGGAGCCTTGGGGCCTTCTATGAGAAGGAATTTTTTTCTAAAACATTTTGTGGGAACATTTCTGGAGTATGTTGGAGTCATGAAATAACCCCAAGTGTCTCTATAAGATAGCATAAATAACCCCAAGTGTCTCCAAGTGTCTCTATACATCATATCATCCTCGCTTGGGTTGGCCACTCACCCAATCCTATCAAACCTATCCTATTCTATCCTCTCAGTCACATAGTCTAGACTTATCTCTCGAGGATTATCCCATGGCTCGATGCACATCTCATCATCCAACTAGACAAAGAGGATTATTCACCTTATGATTGTCCTAGTCACAAAAGCACACCATGTTGAACCTATATACATTATATTCTCAATAATCTGGTCAATAACCTCATCAAAATCATGTATTATAACCCATCCCCACTAACTAAGTTCCATCCTAAGCTAAATCACACTAAGCCTCTTGGCATTATAATTCAAATATGTCCGACAATACCCAATAACCACACTATCATCTCATCCTTCATCTCTTTAGTTGAACTCTTGAATCATTAAATGGAGTAAAACCTTTCATAATACATTTTATATACTCAGAGGGACCATCCCACTCTAAGAACCTACCAAGATTCCAATCCATCCTCATAAGTATTTCCTCATCAAATTCTAGATGTACAATTTCAACACCTATCACTAAAAGGCCCAATCCTTTTAGGAATATTTTACTTGATCTAAATCCTCATCGTTAGTGACATAAATCACATTAAAGCGCATAAATGTCAATTGAATCCTACATTCCAAGAATTATTCATGTGAACAGGCCCCATAGCAATAGGCTAATAACTAAAACCATAAATAAATATCCAAATACATGCATCATTTTTAAATAAATATCTCAAGTGTAAACATAAAAACCAAGAATAATAATACATCATCTCTTGTATCGAAAAAAACCAAACTAAGTTGAAACTTGGGTCAAATTGATTATATACCATTAATAGGAATAGTAATTGTTAATTAATAGGAATATACTATTTAATAGTATCATTTTGAAACATTTATTTGTTTCCCCTTTACTTGCAGGAACATGATTTGACCCATGGGGAACTGTGGTACTTATATTTTGGGTGGTGGCAAGTATAGTCACAAGAGACATGTATGTTTTAGTTTAGTTTTTATTTTATTTTCTTTATCGCATTGGTCACTTAGATCTTTGACTTCTTTCTATGGACAGAGGGTAGTTATATTCTGCAAAGGGTGACAGAAGGAGTTCATATTGATTCAGTCCACCAGCTTTGATCTAAGGTAATATTCTATGGTTACTACTTGTCTCGCACCTCATGTATTTGGGGATTTAGTGTTTTTGACTCCATATTATGTTTTTGGTAGGGTGTTGGATCGTTTCGTGTTGGTTCGGGTGGATTTGGTTCTCCAATGCCAATCTAGGTAAGGCTTTAATTCCATTGGTTGGTTTCTCACTGGTTATGTAGCGTCCTTAATGTGTTTTAAGGTTCTTAATATCCTTTGTGTAGTGCGTTGATCCATGCTCATTGGTTTCGAGTCGCCAAATCAAGGGTGACTCGCCTGCGTGTGCATAGGTAAGTAAGTATATGTATGTGGGTTCCCCTATTATGTGTATAGTCACCCATGGCAGTGATTATCCATGTATGGGGCTAGGTGTTCCCATGTATATATATATATATATATATATAAATGCATACGCAGGTGAGTGGAGATTGATATATGCATATAAGCATATGTGCAAGGATCCCCTTGCACATACTCATGGCCATGTGGGTGTGTGAATAGGGGCTAGGTGTCCTTTCATGTGTGTGAAGGTGTGAATACCCAGTGGAGGAGCAGAATATTTTAGTTAGAAAGATCCAAGATCCGAAGTGAACGGCTTGGTTCCACCTTGAGGTAGAGTCCCTCTTGTAGCCTCTTTAATTTAAGAATTCTTTAAATTGAATTTAGGTTCTTTATTAATTCTACTTAATTATATTGAATTGTATATCTTGAATAAGTGTTATTTAATATAATTGTTTCATTTGATAAATAAAGTCATTTTTTATAATAAAACCCCTCCAATAGAGGTGCGCTATCTGTGAAAACTCACAGTGATAGTTTAAGGTGTATGATTCTTTTCCATCGTTTCATTTCCCTTTAGACATTGCGTCATTGTGCTGCTCACTACAACCTTCCTAAAATCACTTGTTATATCATATTAAATAGTTGATTTGTTCTATCATGTCCGTTGTGACCTTATCTTATGGTGAAATCCATGTCAGGTGTTTTCCTGGCCTCTTGGCCACCCCTTTGGGTGTTTACCCGAGCCTATATATCTAAAAACACTGATGGTGTCATTGTTTAACACATGTCAGGCTTATGGTGCTCCCCACCATAAGCTTTATCTTAACACTGTTTGGGGTGTTTTCCTAGCCTTGGTGTACATCTAATTTTTTACATATATGAATTCTCCCATAAGATTTGTGTTGCATCCTGCGATGTTAAAACACACTCAAATTCTATTCTTCTCAAGGTGACTGAAGTTTTATTATTACAATTCTAAGAAATGCATATATCATTGATAAGTAATACACCTGCATAATTTGACTCTCAATCAGTAGTTTCAACTACCCAGTACCACTTTTAAAAACAACGAATATAAAATATATATCTTTATCATACCACAATCCCGAATCAAGAGTCTGTTTTTTATAACATGAGATCGGTTTCTATAATGTGAAGGACTACTACATAGGATTTATTTGAATCCTGGCTGGAAGCTGCTTCCCCGCTGATATCACTGGACTGAACCAACACGCCGCGGTCAGTTCTTGGTCACGCCGTGGTCACGTCGTGGTAATGCCGTGATTTGGCCCTACTCTAGGACAACACCCCGTGGTGGTTCGCAGTTCTATCGGAATTCAATGTATGATACCTAGATAGAGTTTTAGATACATTACTCATCCATAGTTAAAGTGGAGGGAGGCGAAGACCAGAATGTTGTCCCACTTCCTCACGCTCCCTTTACTCCTGGACAGAAGATAATGCCTCGTGGATGTCGCTGGATTGGGCCAACACGTCGCGGTCACGCTGCGGTCACGTCATGGTCATGCCGCGCTCATGCCACAGTCACACCGCGGTAATGTCATGATTTATCCTTTCTCTAGGTCGATACCCCACAACAGTTTGCAATCCTGTCAGAATTCTATGTATGATACCTAGATAGAGTTTTAGATACATTACCCACCCTCCTTCCTGGAACTCGGACAACCCCCCCACCCTCCTCCCTGGACCCCGGACATCCCCCCCACCCTCTTCCCTAGACCCCAGACAGCCCCACCCCCCACCATCCTCCCTGGACCCCGGACAGCCCCCCCAACCCTCCTCCCTGAACCCCAGATCCCAATCTAAGCTCTCTTCAAGATTCACCCTAAATCCCAACGGAAAAGAGGGTTTAGAGCTTTGGAAGAAGATATGAGGAAGAAAGGAGAGGATTAGACTCACCCAGATATTCAATATGCACTTGAAGGAACTCCAAATTCCCAAGTGATGTGTACGAGTCAACCCTACCTCAAACAGAGGAACGGTGTAGACGGTACCACACAAAGTGTCTCACTTTTATTTGAAATGGAAAACAATTTAAGTGAAAACAAAAATAGGCATACGTAAAACCGACCAAACGCAATCGGATTATGTTGATACTTTAGGAAAATGATACATGGGTCATTTTTGACATGTATGAGTAAACACCACCTCAATTTGAGGCATGGTGTGTCTGTCACCACTCAAACTATCTCACTTTTATTTGAAATGGACAGGATTTTAAGTGAAAACAACAACTGGCATACGAACAAAATGACCAAACGCATTCGGATTGTGTTGATACTTTAGGAAAATTATCCATGGGTCATTTTTTATGTGTACGAGTTAACCCCACCTCAATTTGGGGCATGGTGTGGCTGGTATCACTCTAAGTGTATGTCTTTTGTTTAAAATGGACATCATTTTAAGTGAAAACAACAACTGACAAACGGAAAACTAACCAAATGCATTTGGATTCTATTGAAACTTTAGGAAGAAAATATGTGGGTCATTTTGACATGTATGAGTCAAACCAACCTCAATCCCAAGTGCGGTGTGTCTGTAACCACTCAAAGTGTCTCTCTTTTGTTTTAAATGAACATCATTTTAAGTGAAAACAACTGCCATACGGAAACCCGACCAAACGCATTAGGATTCTGTTGATACTTTATAAAAAGGTTCCATTAGTAATTTTTGATGTGTAAGAGTCAACCCCACCTCAATATGAGGCACGGTGTGGCCGATACCACTCAAAGTGTCTTTATTTTGTTTAAAATGGATACACTTTTAAGTAAAAACAACTGGTATATGTAAAACTAAAAAAACACATTCTTATTGTGTTTATACTTTAGTAAAAATATGCATGGGTCATTTTTGACATGTAAGAGTTAACCCCAACTCAATTTAAATCACGTTGTGGCCGGCACCACTCAAAGTGTCTCTCTTTTGTTTCAAAAGGACATCATTTTGAGTGAATACAACAACTGACATACGAAAAACCAACCAAAGGCATTCTTATTCTATTGAAACTTTAGGAAAATGATCCATGGGTCATATGTGAAGTGTAAAATTCAACCCTTCCTCAATCCAAGGGCCGGTGTTTCCGGCACCAATCAAATTTTATCACTTTTATTTGAAATGGACAGAATTTTAAGTGAAAACAACAACTGGCATACGGAAAACCGACCAAACGCATTCAGATTGTGTTTATACTTTAGTACAGCGATATATGGGTCATTTTTGATGTGTAAGAGTCAACTCCTCCTCAATCCGGGGCACTGTGTGGCTGATATTACTCCAAGTGTATGTCTTTTGTTTAAAATGGACATCATTTTAAGTGAAAACAACAACTGACAAACGGAAAACTAACCAAACACATTCATATTCTATTGAAACTTTAGGAAAATGATCTATAGGTCATATGTGATGCGTACGAGTCAAAATTGCTTCAATACAAAGCATGGTTTGGCCGGAACCACTCAAATTTTCTCTCTTTTGTTTAAAATGAACATCATTTTAAGTGAAAACAACAACTTCCATACGGAAAACCAACCAAACGCATTCAGATTCTATTTAAAATTAATTAAAATGATCCATGGGTCATATTTGATGTGTAAGAGTCAACCCCGCCTCAATTAGAGAAGCAGTGTGGCTAACACCACTCAAAGTGTGTCTCTTTTGTTTAAAATGGACATCATTTTAAGTTAAAACAACAACTGACATACGAAAAACCATCCAAACGCATTCATATTCTATTGAAACTTTAGGAAAACGATACATGGGTCATATGTAATTATTAAAAGTCAAATCCACCTCAATATGAGCCTTGGTGTGGCCGATATAACTCTAACTATCTCTCTTTTGTTTAAAATGGACATCATTTTAAGTAAAAACAATTGGCATACGGAAAACCAACCAAACGTATTTATATTGTGTTTATACTTTAGAAAAATGATCCATGGGTCTTATGTGATGTGTATGAGTCAACTTTTCCTCAATCCAAGGTACAGTGTGGCTGAAACCACTCAAAGTGACTCACCATTATTTGAAATGGAAAACATTTTAAGTGAAAACAACAAATGGCATATTAAAAACTTACCAAACGAATTCAGGTTATATTGATACTTTATGAAAACAATTCATGAGTCATCTGTGAAGTGTATGAGTCAACATCGCCTCAATACGGGTCACGGTGTGGCCGATATGACTCCAAGTGTATGTATTTTGTTTAGAATGGACATCATTTTAAGTGAAAACAACAACTGACATACGGAAAATTGGCCAAACGCATTCAGATTCTCTTGAAACTTTAGGGAAAACGATACATTGGTCATATGTGACATGTACGAGTCAAACCTGCCTCAATATAAAGCTCGGTGTGGCTGGAACCACTCAAAGTCTCTCTTTTGTTTAAAATGAACATCATTTTAAGTAAAAACAACAAATGACATACGGAAAACTGACCAAATGCATTCAGATTCTATTAAAAATTTAGGAAAAATATTCATGGGTCATATGTGACGTTTATGAGTCAACACCACATCAATCAGAGGTGCGGTGTGGCCGACACCACTCAAAGTGTCTCTCTTTTGTTTAAAATGGAGAACATTTTAAGTGAAAACAACAACTGCCATACGGAAAACCGACCAAACACATTCAGATTATGTTGATACTTTAGGAAAAGGATCCATTGGTCATTTTTGATGTGTAAGAGTCAACCCCTCCTCAATCTGAGTCATTTTGTGGTCGGTACCACTCAAATTGTCTTTCTTTTGCTTAAAATGGATACGCTTTTAAGTAAAAACAACTGGCATATGGAAAACAAACCAAATGAATTCGGATTGTGTTGATACTTTATAAAAACGATAAATGGGTCATTTTTTATGTGTAAAATTAAACCCCGCCTCAATCTTATGTGTGGTGTGGCCGGCACCACTCAAAGTGTCTCTCTTTTATTTCAAAAGGACATCATTTTAAGTGAATACAACAACTGACATACAGAAAACCGACCAAAGGCATTCATATTCTATTTAAACTTTAGGAAAACGATCCATGAGTTATATGTGACGTGTAAGAGTCAACCCTGCCTCAATATAAGGGCCATTGTAGTGGGCACCACTCAAACTGTCTCACTTTTATTTGAAATGGAAAGGATTTTAAGTGAAAACAACAACTGGCATACAGAAAACTGACCAAACGCATTCATATTGTGTTGATACTTTAGGAAAATGATCCATGGGTTATTTTTGATGATTAAGAGTCAACCCTGCCTCAATATGGGGCACTTTGTGGCCGTTATCACTCCAAGTGTATGTCTTTTGTTTAAAATGGAGATCATTTTAAGTGAAAACAACAACAGACATACAGAAAATAGACCAAACGCATTCTTATTATGTTGAAACTTTAGGAAAACTATCCATGGGTCATATTTGATGTGTATGAGTCAAACATGCTTCCATAAAAAGTGTGTTGTGTCCAGAACCACTCAAAGTGTCTCTTTTTGTTTAAAATGAACATCATTTTAAGTGAAAACAACAACTTCCATATGGAAAATGGACCAAACGCATTCGGATTCTATTGAAATTTTAGTATAATGATCCATGGGTCATATGTGATGTTTAATAGTCAACCCTGCCTCAATCCGAGGTGTGTTGTGGCCAAAACCACTCAAAGTGTGTCTCTTTTGTTTAAAAAGGACATCATTTTAAGTGAAAACAACAACTAACATACGGAAAACTGACCAAACGCATTTGGATTCTATTGAAAATTTAGTAAAAATATCCATAGGTCATATTTGATGTATACAAGTCAACACTGCTTCAATCTGAGGTGCGGTGTGGTCGGTATCACTCTAACTGTCTCTCATTTGTTTAAAATGGACATCATTTTAAGTAAAAAGAACTAGCATACGAAAAACTGACTAAAAGTATCAATATTGTGTTGATACTTTAGCACAAAGATCCATGGGTCTTATGTTACATTTATGAGTCAACCCTGCCTCAATCCGAGGTGTGGTGTGGCTTAAAATACTCAAAGTGTCTCACCTTTATTTGAAATGGAAAACATTTTAAGTAAAAACAACAATTGGCATACGGAAAACCAACCAAACACATTCATATTCTATTGATACTTTATGAAAATGATTCATGAGTCATATGTGACATGTACGAGTCAACCCCACCTCAATCAGGGTCATGGTATGGCCGGTACCATTCAAAGTATCTCACTTTTTTTTGAAATGGACAACAGTTTAAGTGAAAACAAAAACTGGCATAGGAAAACCAACCAAACGCAATATGATTCTATTGAAACTTTAGGAAAACTATCCATGGGTCATATGTGATAGTTAAGAGTCAAACCATCCTCAATATAATGCGCGGTGTGGCCGGAACCACTCAAATTGTCTCTCTTTTGTTTAAAATGAACATCATTTTAAGTGAAAATAACAAATGACATACAGAAAACTGACCAAATGCATTTGGATTCTGTTAAAAATTTAGGTCAACAATCCATGGGTCATATGTGACATGTAAAAGTCAACCTCGCCTCAATATGAGATGCGGTGTGGCCGACACCACTCAAAGTGTCTCTCTTTTGTTTAAAATGGACAACATTTTAAGTGAAAACAACAACTGACATACGGAAAACCGACCAAACGCATTCAGATTATATTAAACCTTTAGGAAAATGATCCATGGGTCATATGTGACGTGTACAAGTCAACCTCACCTCAATATTAGGTGTGGTGTGACTGGTATCACTCTAACTATCTCTCTTTTGTTTAAAATGGACATCATTTTAAGTAAAACCAATTGGCATACAAAAAATCGACCAAACGTATTTGGATTGTGTTGATAATTTAGAACAATGATCCATGGGTTGTATGTGACATGTACGAGTCAACCCTGCCTCAATATAAATCTCGGTGTGGCCGGAACCACTCAAAGTTTCTCTCTTTTATTTAAAATGAAGATCATTTTAAGTGAAAACAACAAATAACATACGGAAAACCGACCAAATGCATTCGAATTCTATTGAAAATTTAGGAAAAATATCCATGGGTCATATGTGATGTGTATTAGTCAACCCCTCCTCAATCTGAGGTGCGTTGTGGCCTACACTACTCAAATTGTTTCTCTTTTGTTTAAAATGGACAACATTTTAAGTGAAAACAACAATTGCCATACGGAAAACTGACCAAACGCATTCAGATTCTATTGATACTTTAGGAAAAGGATCTATTAGTCATTTTTTATGTGTAAGATTCAACCCCTCCTCAATCTGAAGTATAGTGTGGCCGGTTCCACTCAAATTGTATTTCTTTTTCTTAAAATGGATACGCTTTTATGTAAAAACAACTGGCATATAGAAAACCAACCAAATGCATTAGGATTGTGTTGATACTTTAGGAAAACGATCAATGGGTCATTTTTTATGTGTAAAATTCAACCTCTCCTCAATCCAAGGTGTGGTGTGGCTAACACCACTCAAAGTGTCTCTATTTTGTTTCAAAAGGACATCATTTTAAGTGAATACAACAACTGACATACAGAAAACTGACCAAAGGCATTCATATTCTGTTTAAACTTTAGTAAAACAATACATGGGTCATATGTGACGTGTAAGAGTCAACTCTGCCTCAATATAAGGGCCATTTTGTTCAACACCACTCAAATTGTCTCACTTTTATTTGAAATGGACAGGATTTTAAGTGAAAAAAACAACTGGCATACGGAAAACTGACCAAATGCATTAGGATTATGTTGATACTTTAGTAAAATGATCTGTGGGTCATTTTTTATGTTTATGAGTCAACACCACCTCAATCTGGGGCATGGTGTGGCTGTTATCACTCCAATTGTATGTCTTTTGTTTAAAATTGACTTCATTTTAAGTGAAAACAAAAACTGACATACGGAAAACCGAACAAACGCATTCTTATTATGTTGAAACTTTAGTAAAACTATCCATGGGTCATATTTGATGTGTACGAGTCAACCCTGCTTCAATCCAAAGTGTGGTGTGGCAAGAACCACTCAAAGTGTCTCTCTTTTGTTTAAAATGAACATCATTTTAAGTGAAAACAACAACTTCCATATGGAAAACTAACCAAACGCATTAGGATTCTATTGAAAATTTCGGATAATGATCCATGGGTCATATGTGACATGTAAGAGTCAACCCTGACTCAATATGAGGTGTGGTGTGGCCAACACCACTCAAAGTGTGTCTCTTTTGTTTAAAAAGGACATCATTTAAGTGAAAACAACAACTAACATATAGAAAACCGACCAAACGCATTCGGATTCTATTGAAACTTTAAAAAAAGATCCATAGGTCATATGTGACGTGTACGAGTAAATCACACCTCAATATGAGGTGCGGTGTGGCCAGTATCACTCTAACTGTCTCTCTTTTGTTTAAAATGGGCATCGTTTTAAGTAAAAACAACTGGAATACGGAAAACTAACCAAACGTATCGAGATTGTGTTCATACTTTAGAAAAAATATCCATGGGTCATATGTGACATGTATGAGTCAACCCTTCCTCAATCCGAGGTGTGGTGTGGCTTAAACTACTCAAAGTGTCTCACCTTTATTTGAAATGGAAAACATTTTAAGTGAAAACAACAATTGGCATACCAAAAACCAACCAAACGCATTCAGATTCTATTGATACTTTATGAAAACGATTCATGAGTGATATGTGACATGTAAGAGTCAACTCTGCCTCAATCAGGGGAACGGTGTGGCCGGTACCACTCAAAGTTTCTCACTTTTTTTTGAAATAGACAACAGTTTAAGTGAAAACAAAAACGGGCATACAGAAAACCGACCAAACGCAATCGGATTCTGTTGAAACTTTAGAAAAACTATCCATGGGTCATATGTGACATGTATGATTCAACCCCTCCTCAATAAGAAGCTTTTTGTGGCCATAACCACTCAAATTGTCTCTCTTTTGTTTAAAATGAACATCATTTTAAGTGAAAATAACAAATGACATACAGAAAACTGACCAAATGCATTCGGATTCTGTTGAAAATTTAGGACAACGATCCATGGGTCATATGTGACATGTAAAAGTAAAACCTACCTCAATATGAGTTTTTATGTGGCCGACACCACTCAAAGTGTCTCTCCTTTGTTTAAAATGGACAACATTTTAAGTGAAAACAACAACTGACATACGGAAAACTGACCAAACGCATTAGGATTCTGTTAAAACTTTAGAACAACGATACATGGGTCATATGTGACGTGTACAAGTCAACCTCACCTTAATATGAGGCACAGAGTGACTGGTATCACTCTAACTATCTCTCTTTTGTTTAAAATGGACATCATTTTAATTAAAAACAACTGGTATACGGAAAACCGACCAAACGTATTCGGATTGTGTTGATAATTTAGCACAACAATACATGGGTCGTATGTGACATGTACGAGTCAATCCTGGCTCAATATGAGGCATGGTGTGACTGAAACCTCTCAAATTTTCTCACCTTTATTTGAAATTGAAAACATTTTAAGTGAAAACAATAACTGGCATACGGAAAAATGACCAAACACATTCAGATTCTATTGATACTTTATTACAATGATTCATGAGTCATATGTGACGTGTATGAGTCAACCCCGCCTCAATACGAAGCACGGTGTGGCTGGTATCACTCCAATTTTATGTCTTTTGTTTAAAATGGACATCACTTTAAGTAAAAACAACTGGTATATGAAAAACGACCAAACGTATTCGGAATTATGTATGCAACATAATTCATTTTGTATGTGTTATTGATTCATAATTCAAAATTCATTACATAATTCATTCTGCATGTATTCGATTGAGAATTCAATTATGAATTCTGTATTGTATAAGGTAATTGGGTTCATATACATGATTATAATTGTGGTACATTCCATGGTTATAAGAGTATCATTTTTTTATGTGCTTTTGTGTGCTATAGCATGTGTTTGTTGCTGTTAAGAGTGTATGAGGGTGTATGTAGTTGAGTGTTCAGTGGTTTTTTTGGTGTATGTAGTTGAGTGTATCAGGTGGTTTTATTGGTGTTGAGTGTAGCAGGTGGTTTTGTTAGTGTATGCAGGTGTTTGTTCTGTATTCCATGGTTTTGTTGAGTGTGTGGGAGTAGAGGAGATTCTATGTGGCTGGAAATTCTGGTATTACACTATACCAACGGTTTACTAAAACCATTGGTATAGTGTTGTACATATTTTTACCACAGTTTTAGTAAACCATTGGTAAAACATGAAAATGATATAATACTTCTATATACCATTGATTACACTACCAGTATTGCCAACGGTTTTCAAACCATTGGGAATAATCCTATATACCAACGGTTATTTAAACCATTGGAAAACTCTAGGATTACACTGCCTTTCCCAACGGTTGTACTAAAACCGTTGTTAATGGGATATCCTTACACCTTACTTATCAACGGTTTTCCAAACCGTTGGTATATAGTATACCAACAGTTTGGCAGCCTTTACCAATGGTTTTAAACCATTGGTAAAGCCTTAGTTTTCAGTAGTGGCAGTGTTAGTATAGAGTTGATTTGGATAAGGTGATGGCCATTAGGTTGCAGTGTAGTCCTCATGGACATGGCGTGGAGTTTATAGGGGTTTTCATGGAATCCCTTCCATTTTGGGTTCCATTATGACATGGCACTTGTGAAATAGTGTGATTGCATCTAGGAGTTTGGAATACAACATCGTGTAGAGGATCTTTTCACTATAGACTTATCCCTATTTTATAGGATCTCATATTTGACCATGAAATGATATTTGGATGGTGGTTTTGATCATTCCCATTATGGTGTAGCACAAAAAGTTGTGTTGTGGTTTTGTATAAAACCTAAGCTTTGAGAACTGATTGAGATGTTGTGAGGAGGTATTATATTCTTCTATACTATTTATAAATTCGGGTGTTTTCCAAAATTCTATTCTATTGATTCTCTTTCCCTTAACTCTTGTGTGAATCAAAGGTGATTTTGGAAGACCTTGTATACCCTCTTCTGTGGATTTAACCCTTATCTTATAGAGATTTATTATTGGAAATCCATGGTGATTTTTACCTCTTTCCCTCTTAGTTTCCTCTTATACTTTCCTTGGGGATTCTCGATAGTGATATCGGTTCATATTGGAGGATATTTGAGTTATTATTTTGATGAATAATTGTTGTGGGTTAGGTTGATTAAGGATTACCTTAATTAGTTTTGGTCTTTCCATCATCTCTTCCTTACCTTGTATTATACAGTGGATTTTGAAGCTCTGGTTAATTTATAAGATTCAAGAATTCTCATTTATTCTATATAAATTATAGAATTAACATTCTATTTTTTCTTTTAGTGAGAAGTATGGATTGGCCTAATAATAATAATAATAATAAACTATACCTAATATAAATTGATTAAGATGGTGTGAATCATATGTGTTTATTTTTTTCATGATTTTGATCATGTGATTTATGCATGTTCATTGATTTTGTTGAAAATCATTGTTATTTTTAAGCCTTGTGTGTTGATGATATGATTTATCTACAAGAATCACCTTTCATAAAATTCAAATCACTTAAAGATGGAAATTTCACCTGTTGTGTGGAAATTTGATATCAGAATGATTTTTTTTGAAAAATAAAGGGGTTATAATAGTGGTTGTTGTGGAAATTGGTTGTTATTTTCCTGTTTTGGTTGTGTGGGATCGTTGAGCATTTTTTGTGGTTGTGGTTGTGTGGTATATGGGGGGTTTTATAGGGTGATTTTTATGGTTGGATTTAGATTCATTGGTCGGAATTAGTGGGGTAGTTGGGCAGCATTAGTTGGGAAGTTTGGGGAAGCAGGGCTGCATTGGTTAGTTTGGGATATGTCGTGGGGTGGTTTTATGGTGGCCAGTTGATGTTGGATTGGAATTTAATGTGGGTTATGTGGTGGGGTTGTGGGTTTGTGGGATTCTAACTATATTTGTAAAGAGGGAACATGAAGATTATTATGGGATGATGGAAAGTTTTATTGTTGGGGGTTTTCTTTGTAGTCTATTTGTAGTAGTGGGATGTAAATGGTAATGATAGAATTAGTAATAGGTGTGGGTAGTATTTGAGTGAGTAATGGTATATGACTGAAATATTAATAAATCTTGATAAAGTGGAAATTACTAGGATAAATGTAGGTATTTAATAAAAGTGGTTTTTCATTAAATATGGTAATTAATGGATTAATAAATGTAACCTGGTTGGAAATGGTTTTATGGTAAGATTAAATAATCTTGTGTGGTTTCTTGAAATATATATTTTAATTAGGAAAGTGGGATAGTTTATGATGTTTTATTTGGAAGCAGTGGTGATTTTTGGGGATAGTAGTGTAGTGATTTTTGTGGTCTGTATTGGTTTCATATATGCGTGGACCCCTTTAGACAAGGCTTGTGTATGGAATATATATATATATATGATATATTTCCATGTGATTTCATTACATATCCTACCTATTTCAGTTTACCTTACTGAAACCCAAATGTTTTGGGTATCAGGTGTGGTGTAGTTGATTGGATCTGTGATTTATGTGATGGGATATGGTGGGGGTTGTGCATGGTATGAGGAGGGCATGAGTTTGATGTTTTCCATGTTCATGATACCCAACTATATTGGATATTTTATGTGTGGATGAGATGTGACTTGTGGTTGTGGATATAGGATGATGAGTATGATGTTCCTAAGGATTGTGGCATGGTTTTGGTTATGTTATGGATGGATTAATACTAACATGAGATGTTGGACCCGATGGGAGGTTAAGGAAGTTAGGGTCAATACCCAACCCAAGTTAATGTTGAAGGGATTGAGCACAAAAATTTTGATGTTGGGTCATGAGTGTGGAAAATCAGCAGGGGGTCAATTATGATGTGTTTAATTTTATATATTCATGATACTATGTTATTACACTTTGATGTGATACTTAGTGAGTTAACTATGGTGAGGTTGGGTGGTATTTGACTTGATAGGTGTGTGTTTATCTTGTTGTTCATTTGTTGGATAATGTGTATGATTCTTCCATATTTTTATGAGAGGTATTGAGTATGATCCTATTGAGTATACATGTTATTCTCACCCTTATATATATAAACCATTTTTTATGTTTCTAGGGTGATTTTGGTGATTGGGTTGTACAATACTATCTTGGATCTTGGGATTGGCTATTAAGTCACTACCTATGACTTTACTAGTATTTTATTATGGGATTTTCATTTATTGGCATATTCATGAATTGTGTGATTATTGTCGATCTTGGTTTTTTTATATTATGGTGTTTATATATGATTTATTTATATTTTCTTGGATTATATAAGTGTAATGACTCCCATTTACATGTTTCATACTTTCAATTCTAGTCACTAACCCAAGGCCTATTGGAGGTGGTCCTTAGGGGCCACACTCAACTTCACTATAGGCTTAGAAGGGGTTCCTAGTGGTAACAGGTTGTGATAGAGTGGTATCATAGCTTTTATTTGAGAGATAGGACTTATATGGGAGTTAGGAATTGGTAAGGACTGTATTGGATGGTTGGGAAATAGTACCATTTGGACTTAGTTCATGACATCAATCAGGGATACCAACTAGGACACAAAAATTTTCCCCCCCTATGATCTAAGGTAAGGATCCAAAGTTTACCGAATGACCAAGTGAAGTGGTGAAACCTTCTAGTTAGAGACCTAGGATATATACATATATCTTGATTGTTTATATTTGTGCCTAAAATTGGGTGACTTTAGTAAAATTAAATAAATAAAATTAAATAAATTTGATTAAATAAATTATATACTACCAAGATTAAGAGTTTGGTTTCTTGTTTGTAGATATACTAGTTGTTCATCATTTGTTCATGGTTCTAGTTGGTTAGGGTTAGCAGGTTGACCCATTGGATCGTAGGAGGGTTGATCTGGTTGAAGAGGATGAGCTATAGAGGAAGATGATGTACAAGTTCCTGAATTAGGGACTTATGAAGTATAAGTGGAGTGTCTCTAATTTAGATTAAGAACACTTAATAAAGGATATTGAGATCACATTCATCCTAATTCATTCTAGGGTTGAGTATCTATATCCATTGGCCCCCATTCGAACATAATGAGAAGTGTGAAATTGATGGGTCTTATATCTTGGGGAGTGGAAGGTGGAATATATTTCTTAGGATGATTTCCAAAGGCAGTTTTGTATGTAGTTTTTATCATTAATGATGAGGGATGTGAAGAGATAAAGGTACTCTCCCTTAAACATGGGAGCCTTAGTGTTTGGAAGCTTAGGATTATGTTTAAGGATCTTCTTCACTTTTCTCCCAATATTTTTTTGATGAGGAGTCTAGGGATTGATGCTTGGAGGAGGAACTACATCTTGTTATTTGATATGTAGTCAGTCTATTTACATTTACTATATATTTATAGGTATAGAATAAGGATTATATTATATATATAATGTATTTTCATCCCTGGTAATCTCAAGAGGGGATCCATCATAGTTCATAAAGTAGAGTTTTTTGTTGTAGATTGCTGGTGTCTAGGAATTTGGGGTTCTGATTGGCCGAGAATTGACCACAATAGTTTTATTCCACCCATTTCTCTAGGGATATCAGTTTTCAAACACCCACTAGGGGTTTTACCTGAGCATTACTTTCCTATAGAGTTAATTTCCATTATCATCCTCAGTTCCCAACCATTCTTGGGGATCAGTATGTTATGTAAGGATAGATCCCATATCTATTTCAACAATAATAGTTTCTATAGAGGCCACATCATCCACATGTGTAACAATATTATATTCTATCTAGAGGAGATGAATCTTTTAGATTCTAGTCTTGTGATATCCCCCACCCTCAGGGACATTGGCCGGAGAATATTCATAGAGGTGGTCATAGACAGTGAGTCAAAGGATCCGGATATGTTCAGCTTCATGCTATGAATGTTCTAACACTATAAGGGACATAGATATTTTGGGGTACCATATATTTATCTTATACTATGACTTATTATATGTTTTATTTCATAATGTCATGCTTTTTTATTTCACCCACCTTATATTATTCTTTGGGACTCAAGGTGGAGAAGCTTGAGGTTCCCTTAGACTATGCTAATTGGAGGTCAGAGAGCTTTCTTGATGTGTTCTGAGGTCTTGAGCTAATTCTTGGGTAGTATCACTCATTGGGTTATTTCTTTATGCTTTATACATATCCACACAATATCATTATTAGAATCAACTGACTATATTCTATGCATGTGGTTATTGAATTATTCTGTATAAGAGTTATGTTCTATGATGAAGAGGGATAGTGTGTAGTGTTAATTGGAAAGTGAGAGAATCTAATAGGTTGTGGATATTAAAATTTTTAGTTTTCTCTGTTAAAATAATTGTTTTTGGGTTTAGTGGAGGTGTACATGGTGGAGTTTCCTAAATTCATGGAGGAGTTACCTAATTTTTTACTCCAGGAGGTTGTGGAATTATCCCCTAGATGTGATATCGAGTTTTGAATATAGTTTTAGTTATATGTCACTCTAATTTTTATGGATCTTTATCAAATAAAACCTTTTAAGCTATAAGATTCGAGGATTCTGGTTGATGACCTGATACATAAGGGATTTATTTGGCCTAGTGTGTTGTCGTGTGGTGCTCCTGTGTTATTTTCCAAGAAGGTGGATGATGTTCTATGGCCATTTATAGACTACTGAAAGTTGAATTAGGTGGTGGTCAAGAAAAATTATCTTCTCCTAAGGATTTATAATATATTGAACTAGATGGTTTTCAAATATTTATTTATGGTTTGAATATCACCAGAAGAGAGTTAGCAAGGAGTACATCCTAAAGACCACTTTTAGGTGTCGATATGGGTGCTTTGAGTTCATGGTTATATCATTTGGTGTTACAAACACCCCGATCGGGTTCATGGGACTCATGAACTCCATGTTCCATGAGTTCCTAGATATATTTTTAGTCGTTTTCATTGATTACATACACATATACTAGAGGTCAAAGGATGATAATCACCTTAGGGCCATTTTATAGGTCATTTGACACCAACTTCCTTATTGAAGGATTTCCATGTGTATGTTTTGTACATGATAGGTGAACTTCTTTGGACATGTGGTGTCTCAGTAAGGCGTTTCAATAGATCCATTGAACATTAAGTCCATTTCTTCTTCAGTAACACCCAAGAATGTTGTTTGGGTCTATAGTTTCATCGATATCATGAGATATTATCAGAGTTTCATGTCTGAAATCTCTTGGTTCATAGTCCCATTGACATCCTTGACCAATAAGGATGAGTCTTTATTATGAGTTGATCAGTTTCAAGAAACTTTCAACCACCTGAAGGAGAAGTTGATATGTGCTCTCATTCTTTGGCTTGAAGAGAATGGGTGATATTTTAGGTGTTTTATGATGCTTCTCATCTTGGTTTGGGTTTCATCATGGTATAGTATAGAGAATTGATGCCATATGGGTCTATAAATTTACACCCCCACAAGTTTAATTATTCCACCCATGATCTAGAGTTGGTGATCATGGATTTTTATTTAAAGTTTTGGTGAAATCATATTATCAATGATATCTTTGTGGTATTTATAATCTATAAGATATTTAGATATGTATTATATTATAAGGATATATATATATATATATATGAAAAAATAGGTTAATGGAGTTTCTATGAGATTGGAATTTGGATATCTCGTACACCTTGGGGAAGGGGAATTTAATTGCAGATGTTATAAATATAAATTCTTAGGAGAGTTTTGTCTGGGAGTCTAGGGATACATGGTGGGTGATGGAGGAGATTACAGTTATTCATCTTGATGTATAGGAGGATGGTGGTGGAGGTTTCCTATTCCAAATGATAGTGAAGTCCTCCATGGTTTAGTGGGTATAGGAGTCTCTATGGGGAGACTTGGAGATAGAGGTGAAATAGGGTCATGTTCTTCATGGTGATTCTCTATATGGATATTCAAAGGATGATCAACATCAGATAATGTTTCATGGATATTTTTTCATTATGTTGGTGGTGTGAGAAGAGGTTATTTGTGAGTTTAATTGCATAGTATTGGTAATGAATCTTGGTGTGGTCAATATGTAGGCCTAATATGAATCAGTGTCATAGTTCATGTATCAGTGCTTGGTCTGTCCATGGGTGAAAGTGAAGCATCGTGTTCTATACAGTTTTTTTTAGTTATGGGATGTACCCAAGTGTAAAGGGAGGACATATATATGGACTTCATAAATATTTTACCATGATCTCATGGTGGATGTTAATTTATTTTCGATCAGCTCACTTTCTGGTGATTAGGGAGTCAGGTGTAATGGAGGTTTTTGTGTGTTTTTATGTGGATGAGGTGGTACATCTTCATGGGGTAGCAAGGACCATCATTTCATATCAGGATCATAATTTCACCTCATGGTTCTAAAAATTATTTTATCATGATTTTGGATCCCAATTGTTTCTTATAATTTATTTCCATCCATAGATGGATAAGTATATCAATAAGACCATCCATAAATTTTAGGATATGTTATAGTCTTTAATTTTAAATTTGGGTGGATCATAGATGAAGTAAATTCAATTGGATAGGTTTTATTATAATAATATATTATAAACTTTAATTGGCATGTATTCATTTGATGTGTTGTATGAGTGGATTTTTTTATATGTTTTATTAGACTGATATTGGGGAGTTAGTATTCCATGGTTTATATGTAGTGTAGAGCATGAAAGAGATGATTCAGATAGTTTGGGGGTGGATGAAGGTGGAACAAGACCTTAAAAATTCATATGTGGATTAGTGTAGGATATCATTAGAGTTTTAGGTTGGTGATCATGTGTTATTTAGGTTTTACCTTCATTATGGAAAATAGAGGTTTGACTGGGGGATTAAGCTCTCTCCCTATTTTATCAGTCCTTTTGAGGCATTGAAACATGTTAGTGAGGTGGTGTGTCAGTTAGGACTTCCTCCATATTTTTCTAGGGACTATTATGTATTCCTTATGTCAAAGATCAGATGATATCTTCTTCATAATTATCATTTAATTGATTGAGGAGATTTCGATGTAAAATTATGTGATATTAATAGAGTGATTGGTTAAGATATAGGATTGTCAAGTGAAGGAGATTCACCAACAATTTATTCCTTTGGTTTAAGTTTTTTGGATACATGGTGGTGTAGAGTATATTAAATGGGAATAAGAGAAGAATATACACACTCAATATCCCAATTTTTTTTGAATATTGTCTATTTGGTGATGTAATAATTTAATTGATATTGATTTTTTAAAATTATTCCTTTTCTATGTAGATATTTCTTACAGATGGTGGATTATAGTTTGAGAGGTAAATCTCATGGGAGTGTTTGAGAATTTGATGGTAGGTGTTTCCTTCTGGTTTTGGTTTTGATTCTAAAGGATGAGAATCATTTGAAAGGTATCTAATTTCATGACCTAGACCTTCTTAACCCTTTAATTTGTGATTTTTGGGTGTTGGAGGTTCTAGGAAGACATTTGAGGGAATATCGGTGGAGTTTGATTATAATTTTCAGTTAGGGGATGGTTTGACACTATAGTATTTTTTATACACTGTGAGAGTTCTGTTGAAAGGCCTATATATATAATGGTTTTATTTATTTCAATGTAGGATCCCAAAAGGTTGTATTTTTTTAGCTTTATTCAAAGGACTCCTATGGAGTGGTCCTCGAGTTATGCCACAGAGATCTGGGGGTGAGATCCATTTGTTTTTACATTATGAGGATGGGTGTGGTATGTTCCATTTGGTTGTATAATGGTGTTAGTCTAGGGTTGATCAGGTTGGAATGAAGGTTGTGAGGTTGTGTAATAATACTCATTGTTATGTTGTAGAGTATGGAGGGGTCGGTTCAGTGGCCCTACCATTTTTGGTGTTACTAGGACATGGAACTTGTTCAATGGTGTGTCTATGTCTGAGAGTTTGAAATGTTTCATTGTGTGAAAAATCTTTTTATTATATTCTTCTCTTAGTTTTTTAGGATCTCATATTTGACCAAGACATGTTTTTGGAGGGTATTTTTGATTGTTCCCATTGAAATATATATTAGCAATTTGCATCATGGTTTTATAGAAAACCTAGGTATTTTAAGGTGGCTTAGTTGTTGTGTTGTGGTCTTCTATTTTTCTAAATAGTGTATAAATTTGGGTATTCTCCTTAATTAAATTATATTCTAGATCTTTCCCTCAACTCTTTGGTGACTCTAAGATTATTTTAGGAGACCTTTCAACCCCTATTTTTTAGCTCTAATCCTCGACTTCGAGAGATTGATCATTAGGGATCCAAGCTGAGTTACCCATCTTTTCTTCTTGGTTTATTCCAATGCTTCCCTTGGATATTCTTAGTAGTGATTCTAATTTGAATTGGGAGATGTTAGGGCCTTGTACCACCATAAGATTTTGTTAATTTTTTTCTTAAATTAATTTAATCTTTTTTATATTTTTCATTTCATACAACACTGAATATTGCTTTTGTTATATGAAATCACTAAGTCTGGATTGTATTATACACAACACCAAGTTATTATTGCACTAAAAAAACACTTTTATTAACATTTGATACACATAACACTATTTTTGGATTGTTTTACACACACTATTATGTACTTTTGATATCTTGTGTTACATGCAAGGATGAGTTTTACTAAACAATAATATATTATTAATATTATTATTAAAATTTTATTATAGCTGCCACCTAGACATTGGAATGGAAGTTATAAATAAGATTATATAAATTTTGAAAATAATATTTACACATTTATATAAAATTAATCCTTTGGTTATCAATTAGTTATAAATGAATATAAGAACTATTTGAAAATAAAGAAATTACATTTCTAAGAAAATTATTTTTCTTGGTACAAACATAATTTTATCATAATAAATTAAACAAACCACTTTTGATGAATATTTTCAAAAAAATATATACTCAATAAATATTTTTTATACTCATCCAATATATTTTTTAGGTATAAGTTAATAATAAATCCAATTTTATGAATAAAAGATGTATTTTACTAAAAGGTAAGTTTAATACCTTTTAATAGAGAACACATTTTAAATATAAATTATGAAACTTTTATAATTTTTATTTGAAAAAATAAACTTTATTTTTGAAATAAAAATGTCAAAATTTACTTTGGGTGATTTTTTGGTATTTTTCTGATAAGTTTTATTTTTTGATGAATAATGAAAAATACTGAATTCTAATTCAAAAATGTTTTTTCATATAAATAATTTATAAGGTTAAATCATATTTTTAATTGGTTTTAAAGTTTAATTAGATAAATTTTACATAAATTAATCAAATTTAGTTCAATATAGTAAATTTCACATTGAAATTGAATATAAAAACATTTCAAACTTTTGAACTTTTTTACTTTAAAAACTCACTTTGTAATCCTATATGTGGGATTAAATATAAATTAATTTCTACCACTTCTATAATTGGAATTTTTAAAAATGGATTTAAAATTTTTAATTAGTATAATTTATAACTTATAATAATTTCAACTTAGTTTTTGACTAAAAATATTCATGAAATTTATTAAAATTAATTATAGTGGTTAAGAGAAAAATTAAGTTAATAAAGAACTAAACCTTAAATGTAAGGCCCAAAATGAACTATACACTTGTCCAAAATCCATTTTATATTAATATTTATACCCTATACTATCTTTTATCATATTTTTACCATTATTGTGGTCACTTGACATGGGAAAAATGTAACACCCCGAGATTTCACGATACGCTTCTCATTCAATAATGCAATAGCTTGCATTGTACGCAACTTCGAGTTCTAAAACACCGCGACAAATCAAAGTAGCCGTTATGAATAGTAATAACCACTTTTTAAAATTATAGAAATTTTATATTTCAAAATGGACTTCATTTTTGTATTCGGAATATCGAATTTATCCTATGTTGAATTTTTGGTATTTTTCTGAGAACTTCTAATTTTTTATGAATAGTGAAAAATACTTAAAAACAACTTTTTTGATCAAAATAATTTATATTGATAAATTATACTATTTAGTGGTTTTAAAGTATAATTAGAATATATTTTTACCATTTTATCCAATGATGGTCATTAGAATTAATTTAACATTGAAATTGGACATAAACAATTGTCAATCTTTTGATATAAATTGTTTCTTAAAAACACGCTATTTGTTGTGACAGCGGGAATTAATTATAAAATTAATTAATGCAACTTATATGTTTGGAATTTCATAAAATAGACATCATTTTTTAATTCGGAATATCAATTATAGCTTAGGGTTAAATTTTGGCATTGTTCTGAAAAACTTCAATTTTTGATGAATAGTGAAACCACTAAGTGGTAGTTAAATAACTGATTTTTCGTTTAAATGAAATATTACCACTTCTGTGATTTGATTTTCAAAAATACGACATACATGGTTGTCATTAAGAAGTAAAATGTGGTTCAATGAGATTAAAATAATTTTTTGGTGAATAGTAACTTTTAAGTTCTTAATCGCGATTAGAGGTAATTAGTGTAGTTTAAGGTAAAAATAATGTTTTAATAATATGATATGAGCTTGACACTTGTCCTACTCCTATTGGATGAGTCATGGCCGACCAAGAAAATCCATGGGTCAACTTGGGGACCCCATGGAGCCACTTTGGTTGGAAAATGACATTAATATATATTTATTTAATGTTAAAATTAAATTGACACAAACATGAGTTGTTTTACTAAAACAGTTTTTAAGTGGGGTTACACAAGTCCAAATTTTGATTATAAATATTCATTAGAAATCTAAAAATATTTCCTACATCATAGTATTTTTTTATAATTTTTAGACATTAAATAAATTAAATTAATTATGACATCGTTATGATGCAGCGATGACCTCATTATTTAACGATTTTAATAAAATGAAAATATAATGCAAAATCCAAGGCTTAAACTTGTCCAAAGACTATTGGATGGGTATATTTCGAACCCTTATCACCTTAGCCACGAATTATATAAGTGTGGGACTTTCAGAATCCGAAAAGCATTGTATAATAATGTAAAGTTTCCTTACTTTCCAAGAGTGCCCCTCCTCTCCACTTATAAAAGGCCCCCACCTCTCCCACCTCATTTACACTTTCAAGCCATTTGGCTCAGCCAACCTCTGCCCAAATACTCTCCCAACTTCCCCCTATTACTCCTAGAAGCCTCAATTTGGGAAGAACTCTTCCCAAGGAAGCCTTTGGCTCAAATCAAAAAGAGTTACCCGATTTTGAGGTAATGTCTTCTCTAGTGTTGTTTTGTTTTATTTTTCTTCTCCAACCCCCTAAACTCTTTTTATTCATTTCTTTTGTAACAACACCAGTATCCTCAATATACTAGGATGTTGTTATAAGAAGTATTCGAGCTACACTTACACACACCTACGTCTAATGGTTAAAGAACATACTGTTTCTGTGGATGGCGAATTTCTGCCTCACGAAACGATGATTGTTCAACACTCATATAACACCTTCAAAGGTGGCCATTAAGATGTCACTATTTTTATATATGATATATAATATGTTTATGTTTTAATTATGCTTCTGTATTTCTCATTTATGGCATACTTTATGATTTCCATTATGGGTAAAACGCGATAATTTCATTTTAGGAAGTGCGGACTACCGCCGCCTCAAAGTGATGTGAATCGTTAATGCCATATGTGGGATATATAAAGGATGGAGTAAATGATATTATATATGATATTATACTGGAACTATATTATACCTTTATATGATTATGATTTCATTCCATTAAATACGAAATAGAAATGAAAGTAGCGTTCATGCGTACGTACGGCTTACCGTCTCCATGAACGGTGCATTTCATTTCTTACCTCTAAATGTTACGTAATATTATGAATGAATGTATATACAGGATATATATGATATATATGATATCTACATCATGAATATAATTCTGGATATAATGGATATTTCACCACATGAACAACTTGTAATTATAAGAAGGTAATTGTTGACACAAGTACCAAAGATCGACAAAACGACCGTTATTAACTTAAATAATTACATAACGTTCATAACATTGTAATAAGTGATATAAAACGGATAATGAAATTGAAAATGATTCTTAATAAGGTAGATATTAACTCTAGTTTATTATTCAGGAGGTTAAAGAACGGTTGAGTCAAGTCGGACACGAGGTAAGGGAATTTCTTAACCCAACTTCCATTCTTTGGGTTAATCTCCTACTTTCAAATAATGTCATGATATTACTATGTCATATCTTGTATTTTTACTTTATTTATGTGTACATATATTGAATACTGATAATAGATCTATTTTATTTAAAAATGATCGTTGTAAGGGAACTTCTTAACCCAACTTCCATTCTTTGGGTTAATCTCCTACTTTCAAATTATGTCATGATATTATTATGTCCTATTTTGTATTTTTACTTTCTTTATGTGTACCTATGGTGAATACATATAATAGATATATTTTATATTAAAAATGATCTTTTTATGGACTTCGTCTCAATCTCCATTCATTGAGGTATATTTTGTTTTATACACAAATTTCTTTTGTACAGTGTATAAACCCCTTTGACTTTTACGTTTATTCAAAAGGAATCTTTTTATATGAAGCGTTTTTCTAAACGACAAAAGGGAATGTTTTTTATTCCGTACTTATGTGGCGACAACGACTTCTCCGCCTCCATGACCATTATTTGAGTTTCGGCTTCCTCTACAAGCCATCATTTTTTTTAATGAAAAATAAATACAAAGTTTTAACTTTCTTTTATTTTGGTATTGAAAATGGTTTTGAAAGTGTTTTTATTATATCAATGTGTTGTATTGATATCTTGTGATTGAAATGTGGAAATGTTATGTTTCTTTTATGCATGTTTTATGTGATACGATTATGTTATGGTTTATGATATGTTTAAACCTATTCATATGAGGAATGTATTGGACTTAATAAGTGACGGGTGGAGCCCGCTATAGCTCCTCGATGCATCGGTAGGTCTCATGAGACAACTAGACGTGGAATTGGCCAAGGCCCTTTCCCAATTTGATTTGTGATTTTGGCCGAGGCCTTAATCATTTTAGACGTCTTGGCCGAGGCCTTGACAAAATGTTTCAGAATGTCTGGAATTATAAATTCCATCATTATGAAAGTGGTTATTGATATTTCATGTGATTATTCGACCAGTAGAATATCCATGTGAAGAAGTGAATGGCATTATCTCATTTTACTTTTTCCATATTATGTTGATGTTCAAGTTTAAAAGGCTTTTGTTTTAGTTATACATTGCCTTAAATTTTTATGTTTATTTATGAAAGCTTCTTCAATATTGTTATCCTTACTGAGCATCTGAGCTCACCCCTTTCAATGTTTTAATATTTTCTAGGATATGAAGAAGTATTTTATGAATGACCTGCGGGGATTGTGAGAAGAGGATATGAGTGTGGACTATGGAGACTTTGTTATTGTAGTTTTTCACTTTATGATGTAATGTAACGTTTACGAATGTATCTAGTGTTTCCAAGGCTACTAAACTAATCGGTCTTTCGAGACTTGATCTTTTGTGATCATGCCAATGTTACGAAGTAATGCACCGACTCTGGGTAGCTGGGGTCGGGGCGTTACAAAAAACATCGGTGGAATTCCCTTTTCAAAAATTTACAAGAATGTCACTCCTCCTCCACTATAAAAAGGCACTCAACCCTCCCACTTATTAACACCACAAAATCCCTTTGGATCAGCCAAAATTTACCCACATATACTTTAAAAATTACAACATTCATCCTAGAATCCTTACTTTGGGGATAAATACAATCAAGTAATCCCTTTGGTACATATCAATAAGAGTTACCTAATAAAGAGGTAACATCCTTCCACAAGCTCTTTTGTTTTATTTTCATTCTCCATAAACTAAAATATTCTTATTACATGATTATATAATAAAATAAGTATAATAAATATACTTATATTTTTTATTATAAGTTTTCTACCTACACTTACACAAACTTCCCTATAATGGGTAACAAACTTAACGTTCTTGTGTACGGCGAACTACCGCCTCACGAAACGTTGTTGTTCGTTTTTATTTTACCACCTCTCATGGGTAGGAATTATTATGAACAATATATTTTTATATGATATATATTATATTTAGGATTTATTTATGCTTCTTTAATTATTATATAAAGCATACCTTCAATCTTTTCATTTTGTGTAAAAATGATAACTTTGTTTATAGACATGTGGACTACCGCCTCCTCAAAGAGATGTGATTCGTTCACACTTTAAATGAAATTTATAAAGGTTTGGTTTTATAAAATTATATTATATATATATATAATAACTCTACTATAATGATATTATATATATATATATATATATTTCATTTAATTTCTTTCTTTCAATACGATAAGAAAACGGAAATAGTGTTCATGCATACATACGGCATACCATCACTATAAATGGTATATTTCATGTTATATTTCTATATTATATAGTTTATTATAAATACATATATAATGAATATATTTTATATTTATATCATGGTTTAAATTCTATAAATCATTATATAATTATGAGGACTTAAAATATAACCAAATTAAGAGACATGTGAAAAAAAAGCCAATACTACCCAAAACGTATCCTTAACATGGAGTTGTTAATAAATGGGTAATATGGTAATAACTAAACCATATATGGTATTATATATAATAATATGGTTTTTTGGTAGATTTATAATAAACTTATATTTACTATATAGGATTTTTGAACATGTACGAAGAATGTCAAGACTTAAGGTAAGAGAATTTCATCTCACTTCTTATTTCTGTGAGATACATTCCATATTCACCACTCACTTATTTTTTGTGGTGTATATACTTCCTTGTGACATTTTATATCATGAATTTACTTTATTTAACGATATTAAGAGTTTAAATTGATTTTATTCTTTCATGGGTATCACTATTCAAAAGTTACTCAAATAGTAAGGGGATTTCTAGTCTCACTTTTATTTCTATGAGATTTATGCCTTATTCACCATTAATTTATTTTTTTTGGTGTATATACTAACCATGAATATATTATATGATTATTATCCTTAAATTTATTGGTATATATATATTCATTTCATGATATCTCTTTCATGGGTTTTATGTTTCAAAAGTTACCAACTCGGTATGGTTATTTTTGTATCAATTTTCTTTCTTTGAGACACATGTTATGTTATGCACCATTATTAATTTGTGATCTATATATACTACCCTTTGACATATTATATCATTAATATCCTTATTTTTATGATATTATAATCTTAATTTAATTTTATTGTTTCATGGGGATTATGATTCAAATGTTTCAAAGTGGTATGGGACACTTTGAAATGTTTAATGATTATTTTCCTCAAGAAATGTTTTAAATAATCCTTTAAAAATTATTTTACATATAAGATGAAATCCTTTGTTATATTTTAAGATTTATTGGGTACATATCTAATAATACCATTCATATTATTTCTTTAATGGTTTATTTTTTTGGTTGAATGATTTTTATGACCCTCGTCTCTCTTCCATGGGTTATATGATTTTGAAACCCGCTTCTTTTTTCGGGTTATGATTTGATAAAATGATTATGAGACCTATATCTTTCCATAGTTAATTATATGATTTAATTTTTATGATTTCCATTTCATTTCATGGGTTATTATATGATCTTTATGAAACCCATCTCTTTTTATGGGTCATGATATGATGAATGTTTAATTATCTTATGGAACATGCATGTATGATTTCATTATGTGAAAGGTGGGACATATATCTCCCTCCAATGAATTGGGTAATGATAAATGTTTTATGAGATCAAAGGGTTCATGGGAGTGCATCCCAATCCCAAAATAAGAGGTTAAATGGGAGTGAATCCCAAACTCGAAATAAGAAGGTACACAGGAGGGCATCCCAAGCCCGAAGTAGGTACACGGGTTATTAGACCAAGCCTAACATGTTATGAAGGTCTTGGTAGGTAGCCTTGACATGGGATTTTCTATGCTTATGTGTATTCCGCAATTCCATGTCTTATTCCTCTATTTTTCTCTCATTGGTTATTCTCTTGATTCCCTTATAATTCATGTCTCATGAACTGCTAATCTTTATGTAATGACTCTTGATTATGATCTTTGATATTTATGGTGTTATATTATAATGTTATGATCATGTTATAATACCCTTATAATCATGTAATTCTTAAATATCACCCTTGTTTACCCATACTTAGCATCTGATCTCACCCATTTCTTATGTCTCTTGTCCTTTGGTTATAAAGAAAGGTTTCAAGTAGGAGTGCTTAAAGGAGAAGATATTTAAGGGATATGTTGAAGATCTTTCACCAAGTTAGATGATTATCTTTCCAAGTTTCCAAAGACACTAAACTATTATGGTCCTCGGGCATGTATTTTTATAATGTGTTAAATATTCATCTAAAATGATGTAATATCCATGTATGTTAATACTGGGTCTCTATAGTTGGTATCAAAGGAAAGGTTGAGTTAACCTTTGGAAATTAAGATGATAAAAATTTATTGAAATCCCTAGGAATATTTATAAGGATATGTTTAGGGATATATCTAAGGATAAGTTTAAGGATGAATTAAAGTATAGAAAAATTTCCTAGAATTTTTTTAAAGGATGGAGCGAGTGTTTTCCTAGAAATACATCCTTATCTAGATACTACAAGTAGATTTGGCTCTGTCACAAATGTAAATAGGGTTAATAACCCCGAAAACACTATATTGATCTAGACTCTATTGGGAACTAGTGAATGACAATGGGCCTTGTTTTATACCTAGTTTTACATTCCTGGGGGATATGATTTGGGAATTCACAAAATCTCTATGAACCATCATGATGGATTTAAATTGAATATGACTATAAATAAACTAGGATAAACCTAAGATTTCATAGATTAAAGAAGTAGGTTTCATGATTTATAAATCCTATAAGTTTTTTTCATGATTACATGGTCCCCACTATGATGATTATTTCTTACTTTATGATTTTTGGTTTTAGTCAATGGTCGGAACCCAAATGAATCGTGTTAATGAGGAATGCAATGGAAAATGAAATGATTATTCTATAAACAACTGAATGTTATGGGATATGAAATCGAAACCCTCAGTTCTATTCTCACACAAAATTTCTGAAGCTATGAATCATGGTGAACATCCAAATGATAAAAGGAGGGAATAATGATATGTTGAGTCTTTCATGAGGCAAATACTACCTTATTTCAGTGGTTATGTTAACCCATTAGTTGTTGAGAGATGGATCAGTACCACCAACAAGATATTTTCCATTCTATAGTGTTCAGAGCATGAAAAATTCACTCTCGTGGTCTATCGTCTGGAAGGTGAGGCGGATCAATGGTGGGATCTTATTAATAATTTGAGGTGATAATATGAAATTAACTTCATATATTGGGATGAGTTCAATAACTTATTTTTCAATAAGTAATTTTCTAGTATTATTCATACAAATATGTAAAAGGAATTACTAGAGCTTAATAAAAAGGATTATGAGTCATTTGGTTCCTATAAAGTAATTTTTACAAGGCTCATGAGGTACTCTTTGAGTATTATCATCCAACCTGAAAGAAAAAATGATTTATTCTTTGGTAGCCTAAAACCTAGTATTTGAAAGGATTTTCCTATAAGAGGATTTAGCTATTATGAAGAAGTTGTTCGATGTTATATCAAGGTAGAAATGGAGGTTGGAATTATGTATCAATCTCATGGTTTTGACAATAAAAGGAAGATGGAGTTCAAAGGAAAATCAAACAACCATAGAGAAAATAAAATGAGCCTTCCATTATGCATAAAGTGTGGGAAGAAACATAGAGGGAATTATCTTAAGGGTACTACTAAATGTTTAAAGTGTGGAAGAGAAGGTCATCAAGCGGCTAAATGTCCAAGTAATGGGAATAAGTTAACTAATGATTTGAATAATGATAAATCCCCCATATAATGCACCTACCACACTTTAGTGTTTCAATTGCATGGATTTTGGACATTATACTAACAAGTTCCCCAATCCAAGGACTAATGTGGATGATAAGCCGCAATAAACTCTTATAAAAAATATAAAAGGGAAATCTTATGCAATCACATTGGATGAATTGAATCATGATAATTGGGGAACAGTTATCCTACCTCCTTAATTTGGAATTTCATGTTTTATTTTTTATGATTAATCCCTATGAAAATATTATTGTGAATATTCATGTGACTACCTCCCTCTACATGTATTTAGAACAATAAAATCACATTTAATATTCTATTGGTTTAAGGATGAACTTAAGTATCTGAAAAAAATTATTTATGGTACAAGATAAGAACTTATTTAAGGAATAAATAGTGAATTATATTTTGTAAGGTTTACAAGGTTAATCATTTATGGAATGGATTAAGTAAAGCTCTAGGTAAGTAATTAGAGATTAAATTATTATCTAGGCATATGACGATTTATGCATATTGGATAAATTATTATAACCTTTTTGTTTTTATAAAGATAGATGGAAGGACTTATCATTCGATTTATGGATCTCATGGTCCACTAATACTTCAGGAATGAAAAATTCACATTTGTTTCTTAGAGTAAGAGATTAAGTGGAAATAAATAGAGGAACAATCAAAGGGTGAGATTGTTCATATGAAAAGGAATAAAATCAAGTAATTATATTTCCTTATGTACTTAAATAGTAAAATAATTAATCTATGAAAAGGATATTGGAAAAAATTTATCCTAATACCTTCATTTATATTGAACTTATGGTCTTATAAATCATCACATATCTATGGTTTTGAGGTCCTTAAATTCCCATTGATCATTAATTTTTTGATGATCAATGATCATTATCACTCTCTATAGTTATTTACACTTTTCTTACATGTTCAATATTCACTCCGAAACTATGTTCTCTTATGTGGAGACCTAGTTATGAGTTACTTTGAGTAACCATTATGGTATCAAATTTTCTTTTTAAAGGAATTTTTAGTATTCATTTTTATGATGTGGGTTTCTAAAGAAGGAACTTTCAAGTATTAAACCTTTGAAAACCTAGATGAATTTTGAGGGAGAAATTGATTTTATGGGGGGTATAATGTAACACCCTGATATTTTGTGAAGTTTTTTTCAAATTAATTTAATCTTTTTGATATTTTTCAATTAACACAACATTGAATACAGATTTTGTTATATAAAAGAACTAAGTTTTGATTACATTATACGCAACATCAAGTTATGATTGTGCTACACACAACACTTGGATTAACTTTAGGTACACACAACACTATTTTTGGATTGTGTTACACAAAATATAGATTCCCTTCAATAGCTTGCATTATATGCAAGACTGAGTTTTACCAAATGATAATATACTATTAATATTATTATTAAAATATTATTATAGATATCACCTAGCCATTGTAATGGAAGTTGAGAATAAGATTAGCTAAATTGTGAAAATATGATTTACACATGTATATAAAATGAATCATTTAGTTATAAATTAGTTAGAAATGAATATAATAACTATTTAAAAATAAAGAAATTGCTTTTCTAAGAAAACTATTTTTATATATAAAAACACAATTATATCCTAATAAATTAAACAAACCAATTTTGATGGATGTTTTAAATAAAATATATACTCAATAAATATTTTTGATACTCTTACAATATATTTTATAGGTATAATTAAAGAATATATCCAATTTTATAAATAAAAGATATATTTTTCTAAAAGGTAATTGTATTGTCTTTTAATAGATAACCCATTTTAAATATAAATTTTGAAACGTTTCTAATTTTTATTTGAAAAAATAAACTTTATATTTTAAATTTGAATATAAAAAATTACTTTGGGTGAATTTTTTTTATTTTTCTGGTAAGTTTCATTTTATGATAAATAGTGAAAAATACTAAATTCTAATTCAAAATTGTTTTTTCATCTAAATAATTTATAGTGTTAAATTATATTTTTAATTATTTTTAAAGTTTAATTAGATAAATTATACATCAATTAATCCAATTAAGGTCATTTTAATCAATTTCACAATGAAATTGGATATAAAAACATTTTGAACTTTTGAACATTTTTACTTTAAAAACATGTTTTGTCGTCCCTTCTATGGGATTAAATTTAAATTAATTTATGAAAATTATGTGATTTGAATTTTGAAAAATTTATTAAATATTTGGAATAAAAATAATTTCTAATTTCTAATAATTTCAACTTAGTTTTTGACCAAAAATATTAGTGAAAGTTATTAAAATTAATTAAAATGATTAAGAGAAAAATTAACTTAATAAAGGAATAAATCTTAAACTTAAGGACCAAAATGACCTATAAACTTTTAAAAAGTCATTTTATGTTCATATTTAGACCCTATAATACCATTTATCTGATTTGGACCATTATTGGATCCAATTTACATGGAAAAAACATGGGTGGAATTCACTTTTTAAAAATTTACAAGAATGTCACTCTTCCTCCATTATAAAAAGTCACCCACCCATCCCACTTATTCACACCTCTAAATCCCTTTATATTGGAAACAATCTACAAAAATATAATTAAAAAATACCTAACTTCATTTTATAATCCTCTCTTTTGGAATAAATCCAATAAAAGAAACCCTTTATTGCAAACCAAGAGGAGTTTCCTAAGGAAGAGATAACATACTTCCACAAGCTCTTTTGTTTTATTTTCATTATCCACCACATAAATTATTATTATTACATGACTATATAATAAAAAAAGTATAATAAATATAATTATATGTTTTATTGTAAGTTTTATATCTACAATTACACACACTTCCATGCCCCACCGTTGGTGCTGGGGTGGTAAGGGCTTGGGGGTGAGGGGAAAGTCGCGGGGTCAAGTCCCCTGGCTTGCGATTTACATGTACTTTTCTTACTTGAGTGCGTTCTGATTTCGTGTTTGTACCCAATTTTTAAAAAAAAATTACACACACTTCCATCTAAGGGGTAACAAACTTACCGTTCTTGTGTACGGTGAACTACCACCTCACAAAATGATGTTGTTTGATTTTCCTTTACCACCTCTCATGGATGGGAATTATGATGTAAAATATGTTTTATATGATATATATGATATTTATGATTTATTTATTATTATTTAATTTTCATATAAAACATACCTTCGTGCTTTCGATTTTTTTAAAAAAATAATAACTTCGTTTGTGGATGTGTGGACTACCGCCTCCTCAAAGCGATGTGATTCATTCACACTTTACATAGAATGTATCAAGGATGGGTTTAGTGAATTTATATGATATATATATATATATATGAAATAATAATTCTAATATAATTATATTATATATATATGTGTGTGTGTGTCATTTACTTTATTTTTTTCAATACAATAAGAAAACGGAAACAATGTTCATGTGTACGTACAACCTACCGTCTTCATGAATGGTGTATTTCATTTTCTATTTATATATTTTATATATTATTATAAATACATATATAATGAATATATATTATATTTATATCATGTTTTAAATTATTTAAATCATGATATAAGTATGAGGACCAAAAATATAACCAAATTAAGACACATGCAAAAAACAAAGCAGATATTTCCCAAAATGTAACCTTAACATGGAGTTGTTAATAAATGGGTAATATAGAGTCATAAAAAAACTATATATGGTATTAGATATAATAATATGGTTATTTAGTAGATTTATAATAAACTTATAATTATTATACAGTAGTTTTGAACATGTACAAATAAATTCAAGACTTGAGGTAAGGGAATTTCATCTCACTTTTTATTTCCATCATATACATGCCATATTCACTACTCACTTCTTTTTTATGGTGTATATACTTTCCTATGACATTTTATAGCATTAATTTCCTTTATTTAATTATATTAATAGTTTAAATTGATGTTATTATTTCATTTGGATCACTATTCAAAATTTTCTCAAGTAGTAAAGGGATTTCTAGTCTCACTTTTACTTCTGTGAGATTTATGCCTTATTCATAACTTGTCTCTTTTATGTAGTGTATATAATAACCATGGATATATTCTATTATTATTATCCTTAAATTTATGGGTATTTACATATCTGTTTTATGATATCTCATTTATGGGGTTTATTTTTCAAAAGTTATCAAATTATTAAGGTTATTTTGTCTCAATTTGTCTTCTTTGAGAAACATGTCATGTTATGGACCATTATTCATTTTATGATATATATATAATTACATTTGAAATATTATATCATTAATATCATTATTTTATGATATTATAAGCTTCATGTAATGTTATTATTTCATGGGGATTATGATTAAAATGTTTCAATGTGGTATGGGACACTTTGAAATGTTTAAAGATCATTTTCCTATAGAGATATTTTAAATGGTCCTTTCAAAATTATTTTCCATATATGATTAAACCCTTTTTTATAGTTTAATATTTTTTGGGGACCTGATCCAATAATACAATTCATATTCTTTCTTTAATGGTTTATGTTATCATGGAATGATATTTATGACACTTTTCTCTCTTCCATAGGTTATATACTTTTGAAACATGCTTCTCTTAATAGGTTATGCTTTAATAAAATGATTATGAGACTTATCTATTTACATATTTAATGATATGATGGAATTTTTATGATACCCATTTCATTTCATAAATTATTATATTATGTTTATGAAACTCGTATCTTTTTGTGTTTCATGATATGATGAATGTTTTATTATCTTGTGGAACATTCATGTATGATTTTATTATGTGACGGGTAGAACATATATCTCCCTCCAATGAATTGGGTAATGATAAATGTTTTATGAGTTTAAAAGGTACATGGTAGGGCATCCCAATCCCAAAATAAGGGGGATACTAACCCCGAAACAATTGGGTGTAGATGAGGGCATCCCAAGCCCGAAACAAGAGGGTACACAAGAGGGAATACCAATCCTGAGATAAGAGGGTACATAGGAGGGCATCTCATGCCTAAAAAAAGAGGCTACATATGAGTAAATCCCAAGCCTAAAAAAATATGTCACACAGAAAGGAATCCCAATCCCAAAACAAGATGGTACATGAGAGGGAATCCCAATCCCGAAGAAGTTACATGAGTTATTATCCCAAGCCTAACATGTTATGATTATCTTAGTGAGTATCCTTGACATAGGATTTTATATGCTTATGTGTATTCCAAAATTACATGTCTTATTCCTATATTATGATCTCATGGATTATGTTATTTATTCCCTTATGATTCATGTCTCATAAACTTATAATCTTTATGCCATGAATCTTGATAATGATATTTGATATATAGGGTATGATCTTTTAACATTATGGTCATGTTCTCATATCCTTATGATCATTTTATGCTTATATATCTCCATTTTTACCCTTACTAAGAATCTTACCTCACCCCTTTCTTATGTTTCCTTTCCCTAGGTTTTTAAGAAAGGTTTTAAGTAGGATTTTTAAAAGGGGAAGATCTTTAAGGTACATATTGAAGATATTTCACCAAGTTATATGGTTATGTTTACATGTTTCCAAAGACACTAAACTATTATGTTCCAAGGGAATGTTTTTTAATGTGTTGAATATTTATCTAAAATTATGTAATATCCATTTATGTTAAGCCTAGGTCACTATAGGACTTTTTTAATGAGGAATTATTGTGGTTTCTGTTGATCAATGATTTCTTTTTGGGGGTTGTAGTATTTCTGATGTCTCTTCCTTGCCTTCTCTTGAATAGATGATTCTAAAGCTTTGGTTAAGGTAGTGGATTCAAGAACTTGAAAGGTTATGGGGCCCACAGCCAAAGTCAGTGGGTCAAGTATTTTAAAAATATTTATCATCGGATCAATGGTACTTGTCGATGCTGACGATATGAGCCTCGGTAAGGTCTGAGGATCTAGAATAAATTATAAAGAGCACAAAAACTAAATTGAAAACATACCCGTTTCAAATTTGAAGCCACAGCCGGCTGAAACTTGTTATTGGTGATAACTATTTGAAGAATCCATAGCAGGATCCATCTAGATCATCCACACATTCTTCAAAAATCCAACAGAACATTGATTGTTGAATTTTTGGGTGCTAGCGCAATGATCCGACGATGCTTTCGATATCCCGAAGATCACTGCATTAAGATGCCTTCAATGCTTGAGGGAGATCTTGATCTTGGATCTTGGGTCAACTGCTTCTCTCTCTAGGGAGTGGGAGGAGAGTGAGTCTCTCATTTTTCATTCCATGAAAGTGAATTAATAGTTCGAATATCCACACAATAGAGAGATACTTCTTCTTTATTTATAGTGGTGTTGATAAATACCTAGTAGGGTTCCCTGGCCCCCGTTTATTTCAACATCCACTAAATAAATAATTTTGATGAACTAAAATGCGTCAATATTATTTACTATTTTATCACATACTTGTAATATATAAAATATATTATGTGATAAAAATTGGTCCATTTAACTCGACTCTCTATCCCACTTAATATTAAATGAACCTTGAATATTAAAATAATATTCATTCGATTAATATTATCTTATATTTACTAAACTTGTAAATACATTAAATAAATTCAATCCCCAATATTCATAACTTGAATATTAATGAATTTTTTAATTCGTCTGTTATCGATAAATTGAACAATTCTCGAACCTCGTGGTGGGGCCCACCATGATCAATATACTTATTTCACTGAATTGGGAGGATTCTTGAATACGCTATTGTGTGTGACCCTCTAGGACCTTATCTCAATAGTAGTGAATAAAATCTACAAAAGAAGAGTGGATTATAGCAACCCATCATGGCCCCTAAAGAGATAATGATTGTCATAGCAATAACAATCAACCTATGAACACTGACTGTATACTATAGTCTCTTTTTCATTAAATATCTCATAAAGAAGGATGCACGCTTGTGTCATTTTCCTTTATTTGATTTATTATTTTTTGATCTATCTGAATGTATTTTATTTTCTACTGCTTTGCCCAAAGACTTATGAAGGCATCACCATCCTGATCAACCAGGCCTAAGATATACAACTTCCTAAACTTGTAAGCAACAAATCCTTTCATGACCATTCAACCAATATCATACCACCAATGATGCACCCAACACAAGCTACCTCGCCACGATTTCAATACCATGGTTTTTCCTTGCAATAAAGTATGCGATCAAATGATATAAATTGGTAATGGTCTCAATTTAGAAGACCAATACACATGTCCATAGATAGGAACAACCAATGACACCCAAAACATGTGGTGTTACTATTGGTGGGCTTGTCCTCATGGTCTCATTACTAAAGATCACCAAGTATGAACTTCATGAGAATAAGTCTCAATACTTATGAGCCCCCAGAATCTGATAGTCAAACATCTACTATATCCAGTCAGTAAGATGTATCTCAACCATAGAACATATATTTAAGATTAATGTCATAGCATCTCGAGGTTATCATTATAGCCTAGGATCCACTATAACCTCTCAACACAAAAAACTAATCTTTGGATATTTCCATTATAATAGTGGATACAGAAAAGTATACACTATAATGGTAAGATAACATCATGTATAACTAACTGTATACATGATATGGTAATCAAAATTACTGTATAGTTGGGTCTAGGGCACCCACTATTTCAACAGAACTCTCCTTTATTTTATGTAAATTTTGGGATTAACATTTTTTTCTTTGAGTGATAATTATGGGTTGTATTAATAATGATAATAAACCATACCTAATGAAAACTGAAGGGGATGGGGTGAATCGCATGTGTTTTCCAGTTTTCATGATTTTTATCATCATATTTATGTATGTTCACTAATGTTATTGAAAATCATTATTTTTGTTAAGCCTTGTGTATTGATGCTATGATTTTTCTATAGGAATAATATTTCTTAAAAGTACAATCAATTAAATAAGATAATGGAACATGTTGTTTGGAAATTTGATATCGGAATGATGTTGCTTACAAAATAAAGGTGTTGTAGTAGTGATTATTGTGAAAATTTATTGTTATGTTCTTTTTGCAGTTATATGTATTTTTTGGGAATTTTATATGGTTATGTGGGGGTCTTATAGGGAAATTGATATTGGTGGATTTAAATTCATTAGTTTTCATGCATTGGGTATTCAGGTGGCATTGCTTAGCATGTGTTGGCCAGTAAGGCTATATTAGTTAACATGGGATAAAACATAGGTTAGTTTTTCAATGGTCGGTTGATGTTGGATGGTAAGTTAGTGTGGGTTGTATAGTGGGGTTGTGTTGGCTTTACTTTGGTTAGAAATAAGAAATATGACACATGCCTATCATGGGATTTGATAAAATAAATATTTTCCCTATACCAAATATAGTATTAGTGGTAACTTAAGGTTGTCTATACAGAGTTATCTAAATTTATTGTCACCTATTGATTAAATAAAACAAATTTTTGTTTGACTATCTTGGTTGTAAAACTAAATAAATCTATGGATAAGTAATTTATAAAAACTAATAAAATGATAATTGTGATTAGTTTTGGGTTGGTTATCCTATTACAATGCAATCCTAGTCTTAAAATTATTCCCCTCTTCTTCTAGATGATTGGTAAGTAAGAGGGTCCACTATCACTTTCCCTCTCACCCCTGGTTGAATAGTGATTATGAGAATATTATTAACTAAAATATAAACTTGTTATACCATATTTTCTATGTGTGTAAGTGTTTCAGTGAACTCTCCTCGATGATTTAGGCAATTCCCAATCGATTCTTGCTCTTACAAAATAACAAAGAGTTCCCAATACCAAATATACACATAATAAGAATCGATAAAACTTTCACCACTCATCTATAGTATATTCCATCGTATATATAACATAATTAAGTGAGGGAGATAATAAATATTATACCAAAGAAATAATAAATAAATAAAATTAAAAAATAATATAATCTCACATGATAATAAACATTTCTATTTGAATATCAAAACTAGTTAGCAAAAGAAAGTGAATTTTATCCAATGAAAGTGTGAAAAATCTAGTATTATAAAGGAAAAAATTCCCTTCCAATATCAATCCAAGGTTTACCCTTCCATATTAAGGGAAAAGAGATGAAATTGAAAAAATAATACATTATGAAACTAATAAAATAGTAAAATAAAAGAAACAACAACAGCATATTCTCCAATAAGTCATGCACAAACCCCCTCCTCAAACTCTTAAGCCTATGCTTCTTCTTATTGGTCATAGGTTTCTATATTTTCCAGCCATGTTCAAACCCATGATATCATCATGTGTTTGAAATATTTATATTTATTTTTCTTCTAATGTTTCCCTTCTCTATAGTCTTAAAATCTCCATTGTGATCCAGTTTTCCTGAAAATCCAAAAAAGAATCCAAATAGTTACATGTTTCCTTAGATTTTATTTAATTAAGTATAATTCACATAGATATATCTAAGTGGTTGTATGAATTTTTATGTTTAATCCAAAATTCTTGGTTTGGAGTATAGGAAAATCACCTAAAGTCTTCTTTTAATTACCATTTATCCAATTTTTTACAAATTAAATTATCCTAGGTAAGGCCAAAAATTTCCAATACATATGAACTTTTCCTTTGATAGATTATGGGTTGCTAAAATATCATATGACCTCTTAAAATTTCATGTTAATAGGATAATTCTTCTATGCATAGTTGAAATGACATACACAACTATTGAAAACGTCATACAGGTGGCCAGATGTTTTCTATATATGAATTTATTTTTATCAATTTCCCATCTCATTAGATGATATCATAGAACTTTATAAAGCCTTATGATCAAAAAGTTAGATATATATATATATATATGGAATTCCTATAATGTAGTTTAAATTCATACAAAATATTGGTTGAATTCATACACTCGTCATTTTTCAAAGTCTTATGGTGGTTTTGGAAGTCATATGAAATGGCCAGTGTTGAACTCCAATAATTGGGAAGTCTAAAAATTATCCATAAAGTCATATGATCTATTTAGAAAAATTTATATTATTGAAACCAAATTCATATAATTAAGTCTCTAGATCCAAATATATATTCTCCCTCAAAGGATTATTATAATGGAAAATTCACATGATGGATCCATATAATCAAACATTTTCCATTTCCCTTCCCCTTCTCAAAGTTATATAAAACCCTCTAAGTTGTATACTCCTTTTCAAAGTCATACTATCAATATTTATTTCAAAGTATGACAATGAAACCTTTACATGGAGTTTATATGACCCATACACAGCCTACATAAACTTAGAACTACCATTATATAGGTAACCATTTCAACTCATAATTTCCATATTAGTTTTATAAATCATATATACCACTTTGATTTCATAAAAATAAACTACATCAGCCTAAAATAATTATCAAAACACCCAAAATTAAATTTATTCTTTATTCTAAAAATTCTAAAGATAAAATAAGCAATTAAAATTTATTTTTAATCTATTTTAAAAGTAAACACTAGGTTATCAATAAAACTAATAAATATGATATTTACACTATAATTACTCAAAATTGTGGGATTTAAATCATTGAAATATAAGAAAAATGTGTGAAAATATTGTCTTGTCAATTCCCCCATCTATAACCCTTGGAATTCCAGATAAGTGGTTTTCAAAAAGATTACCATAGAAAAATTCAAATACTTGCAAATGAGAGTTCCTTTTCCAAAAAAAATCGTCAATTTATCAGGCCTCCTCAACTCTATTAATTTTATTTTATTTATTAAGTACATTCAATTAATTTACACTTATTTTATTTTCTCTTTCACAATTATAAATACCTTCCAAGAATTATTATACTATACACTCAAGTGTGAATTTTAAGAAAAGTTATTAGTATTCCAAGATCATGTACGTTTAACCACATTCTTGATGAATTTTATCATACCCACTAAATGAGTCAATTATTTTTGCATATCATGATGGCTTTTAAAAATGGTTTTGTAGTTTAAGGTTGGTGGTTCCAATTGAAAAAAATTCTGAGTTATATTTAGGATGTTTGGATCTATATTGTATCACAATACATGATTTATAGTTTTCTTGAAGAATGGATCCATACCTACTCATAATTTACTATAGAAACATATCTAACCCTTTGAATTTTAATGATAATTTGTACACCCCATATCATTTCACTAGTAACAAATATTCCTCTCTTTGTTTCCTTCAATAAGGTTCATTTTTTTTACTTTTTTGGTTTTCTTAAAGATATATAAGGACTTTTAAATTTTATTATTATTGGTGTGATTTCTAACTATCTCTAAATTAATAATTATTTTCCTTTCTTTTTATGTTTTCTTGGGCCTTCCTTCAAAACAACTTCATTAATTCTTCCAAAAAACTTCACCAGAACTGCTCAGCATATTTCAACATTTATAAGAAAATTATATCTCTAGTTGTCCTACAAACTCTTATCCATATTCCTAGTCATTAAACTATATAAAAAATTAGTTACATCAATTATTTATTCCCTCTTACTTCTATTTCCAATAGAATTGTTCTAGCTTTTCAAATCGGGAATTCAATATAGTTTTGAGTTTTTAAAGGGAAAGAGATGTCTTTTTGACTTCAAAACAATGGTAAAATTATATAACTATATTTGTATAATATCCTACCCATATTAAAATATATATCAACATGAATTTTCTCACAAAAAATTAGGAAAAAATATCAAAAACGTATCACTTTATCTCAAAAATATTTTGTAAAAAAGCTTGTCCCATATCACTTTTATCCTTCACCCACACCTGAATTTATCCAGAACATATATAAGATTATAGAGAAAGGTAGATATAAATTTTTTATCTTATAATGTGGCTACCTAATAATTCCATTGATGAATTATAAGGTATGTAAATTTTAAAGTTAAATATAGGCCAAAAAATAGAGTTTATTGAAAATGTGTCTTAAAATAAAAATAATACCTCAATAATTTATAATATAAAGTACTTGAATTCAATAAGGATTAAAATATATTATTTATAAATTTATATTTATTAAAACATTTCTTGGTTATCTCAATAAATTTATAATTATAAATAATATGTAAAAATTGGTTCAAAAGCCTCTCAGGTAAGTAATGAAAAATATGGGATAGTGTTTCATGGAATGAGATTCAAAGATCAGTGGTATTTGTATAAATTTATTTTAATTATAATTTGAAAAAATGTTCATTTTAGTATTCATAAAATATTATTAAATGAGTAAAATCAACTCTTTATCATTGACATAGATTTAAGGTTTGGAAGGGAATTCAAATTCAACTCAATATATTACAAAAACATACTAAAAACTGAAAAAGAAACATATTTTTTTGAAAAAAACACAAATTTTGAAGAAAAAAATGAAAATCATACACTAAAAAGGTTCCCTCCCCCACTCTTAAATTATGTATTTTCCTTAGTTAATTATAAAAAATATATCATGTAAATAATATTTTAAATTGAATTTCATCATGTAATCAATTTTTAAGGAGAGGTCCAACCTGATGGGTATTTATTAATAAATAAGTTGTAGGATTATGATCTCCTCTACTAGTTCATGTGGAAATATTTCATATAATTTCTTCAATATATTGCCATTTTCATTGAATATATTTTTTTATCATTTATAGCACCAAAATTTAATACATGAATGACTAGGAATGGACCTTCTCGTCTGGAATGAAGTTTACCTGGAATCAACTTCAATCATGAGTTATAAAACAGCACTTTATTCCCTTAATGGAATACTTTTTTTGAATCAATTTATCATAAGAAAATATAGTAATATATTTTTAAATTATATAATTTTAAAAATATTATTTCTAATTTCTTTCAACTCTTGTAGTAATAGTCTTCTTTCTTCTCCCTGTATTTATTCAAGTCCAGATTTATCTCTCTTATATCCAAATATGCTTTATGTTCTAACTCCACTGGTAGGTGAAATCTTATATGGATTCATTCCAATGGGTGTTTTTTAGGTTTTCCTATAAGACCATAATGTGTCTTCCAACCTTTGACTCCAATATTTTCAGTTTGTTTTTATGGTTTTCTTCAAAATTCCTTTGATTTATCTATTTGAAAATTAAACTTGCACATTTATCTATGGATGATAGGGTGTTTATGTCTGGTAATATAATTCATACTTCCTTGTTAAATCCTTCATGATCCTGTTCAAAAAGTGGATTACTTTCTCACTAATGATGGCTCTTGTAACTCTAAACCTATAAAATATTTTGGTCCTAAAAGAAACTCACACAATATTAGCATCATTGGTTTTAAAAGATTTAGATTCCACCTATTTTAAAATTTAATGAACTAAAAATAAGATATAATAATTACCAGATTAATTGGGAAATGGTACCATAAAATCTATTCCCTAGACTCCTAAAATTTCACAAAAATATAGGGTTTTATGGGTAATTTCTTATAAATTTGAAATATTTCTAGAAAACTAACATTTTCTAAATATTTTGAAAATTCATGTACATATTTAAACAATTTTTTACAATAAATTATATATTATAAAAATTTCATTTCTTCCCTTTAAGGTCCAAAGTGTTCTCCGCAATCCAGAGTATGAAAACATTCCAAAAAAATTGTATTTCAGTTTCAGGTAATTATATTATTATCACATGTTCATTGTAAATATTCAAAATATATAGATCTTCCTAAATATAAAAATATGGATCCAGATTTAATCCTTTTATTTTTTGTATGGATTCAAGTGAGATAGGACTTAAGAGTTTACCAGATATTTTTCAAAGCCAATATATCAAGGCACCCCCCCCCCTTCAATCAAGTATAATTCCTCTCTTAGAATGTGATCATTCAATGGTTCTTAGTTTAGAATTTCTATTTAAGCAATATTGGTCGGTCTACTCTAGTGATCCTCCACTTGGTTATCATCTCCTTTCTTATCGTTTATTTCCAAGTTAAAAATTTATAAAATAAACATCCATATTACTATCATGGTATTTTCATATTAATTCTTTATGAAGTGTCTTAGGGATTCATGACCAAAAAATATAGTGACCTTAGTTATAAGAAAATAGGATCGAAATTTATCTAGAGTAAAAACAACTATAAGAAATACTTTTTATATGGTTTTATAGTTGATTTGGGTAGCATATAGTATCCTTGATAGATATTAAATTACTTGGGGTCTACCTTAATTTATTTAGGATCAGACTTCTCTCACATCTTGGTTTGAAACATCACAATTTAGCTCAAAGGGTTGGTCTTAATTTTGTGGTTGGATTACTGGCAGGGTGATGAATTTTATCTTTTACTCGTCAAAATATTCCCTACACTCATCATTAAAATAAAAATCCATATTCCTTAAAAAGTAACTAAGATATAGAAAGATAAATCTTACTAAATTATTCAATAAACCTTTTATAAAATTCTATATTCCAAAAAAAATATCTAACATGTTTCACACAAGTTGGGTAAGGCGATTAATTTATCACTTAAATTTTAGTTTTATCCACCTTAATAACATTTTCAAAAATGAAATTAACTAGTACTATGCCTATTTTAACTATAAAAATAAACATTTCAAAATTTAAAACAAAGCTTATTTAAAATGTAATTTTTCAAAATATTTTTCAAATTATTCATGAAACAGTTAAATGAATCTATAAAAATAATAAAATCATCTTTAAATTCCTCTATAAATTCATTAATTTGGTCTAAAAATACACTTATCATGCATCTATGAAATATAATGAGGTATCACACAATATTAATGGAATCTTTTGTAATCAAAGGTGCCAAAAGTAAAAGTAAATGTTGTTTTCTCTTAATCCTTTAGAGTAATGGGTACCTAAAAATATCATGAAACCCCATCTAGAAGATGATATTTAGTTTAGAATGCTAGTCTCTCTAGTATTTGATCAGTGAATGGGATAGGAAAAAATTCTTTCTACTGACCTGATTTAACTTCATAAATTCTATACAGACTCTCCAAATATTTAGAATTCTCATAGGGACTAACTCATTTTGGTCATTCCTCATAATAGTAAGTCTTCTTTTCTTAGGCAATACATTAATAGTTCTAGATCATTGTGATTCAGAAATGGGATAGATAATACCTTCATATAACAAATTCTCAATATCATTCTTAACAACATCCACTATGGTGGGATTTAGCATTATTTGGTACTACTTATTAGATTTTGAATTTTTCAAAAGTAGAATCTTATATAGGAATATTTTTAGACTAATTCCAAAAATATCACATAAAATATAACTCATTGCCAATACATTTTCTCTCAAAAGTTAAATAAATTTAATCTCTTGTGTTGTGAAAAAATTATTAGCAATGATTCCTAGCAGTTTCTCTCATTTAATCAAATATATATTTCAAATCAGTGGGTTGTGGTTTTAAATCCATATTTGAGGGTTGTTAAATAGACTAAATTAGATTGGGGTTTATCACTACCAAGGTTTGTATTTCATAAAAACAAGATGACATATAATATACTCATAATTAAATAAACAATAAATTTCATAAAATAATTAAAAGGTTGCCTGTCATTCCAATCTGAAGTAAAATTTTATTGAATTATAGATAGATTCACTCTATATGGTATTTTCATTCAATAAATGTTTTTATAAAGCTAAAAATTCATATAACATGCCTAGGTATTCATTGGGTTCAACATATTCAAGGTGGGAAAGTGTAATAAGTGAATTATTCTATTAATGGTACCTTATGTATTCAAAAATGTTGAAGTGGATTGTGTTATCACTAAACTCTGTGGTGATTTTTCCTTCATGAACATTAATGATGGTCTTGGTTTTCTTTAATAATGGTCTAACCAAAATTATTGGTGAGTGGACTAATTATATTTATTCCTATATATTTATTACATATAAGTTTATTGGTAAAATCAGGTCTCAAACTCTAACAACTACATCCTCTAACACTCCTACTAGAAAATCAGTGGATCTGTTTGCAAGTTGCACAACCACTCTAGTGGTATTTAATTCTTACATCTAAAATGAATAGTAAAGAGTAACATTTATAGAATCACCTAAGTCTCATAATGCATTAGAAAAGTTTATAGAACCAATATTAAAATAGATTGAAATGTACTTGGATCTTGATATTTTGTTGGGAACTGTGGTGTGATCAAAGTTAAAACACTTCTTCCCAAATTAACTCTTTCATTCTTTTGAATCCTCCTCTTATTTGTGGAAATTTATTTTAGGAACTTAATCTTCTTGGGGATTTGTTTGAGGACTTTCCAAAGGGGAATATTAATATCAAATTTTTAAAAGGTTTTTAGAATTTATCATTGAATTTATTCATACTAAATCTTCTTAAACTAAATCATTTGTGGTGGAAAAGAGAATGGTAGTTCGTTATTATCCCTTTAATACCTCTATAGTGGTGTTTCTTGTTTATTATTTATTGTCTTAACTTTTCCCTCTTTGTATTTATTTTATCTTCACTAGGTTATTTTCCAAGAATCTATCCAGAATTTTTAGTTAATAGTTTTGATTTTTTTTTGATATTTCTCTATAACATTCTTTTCAATGTTGGGATGTGTTTTTTCAAGTTCTCCTGATCTTTCTTCTTTACCACTAGGTTAATTTCTTCCAATCTCAGATATGTTCATGGGGTGATTCCCCTTACAACATATGGTGGTTATCATGATCACATTACCATTTGAATTAGGGACTGGTAAAACTAGTGATTTCCTAGTGATTTGGATAAAATCTACACATGACTGTTAATCTGGTTTCTTAACTCTCCCACTTCACTCCTAATATTCTAAAATTTAGGATCTGATTACTATAAGAGTGGTATTTTTCTAGTTGAAATATGTTTATATGGTTTCTTTTATTCAAAAATAGGGGGATGTTAGTATATAGGTTAGTTGTGAGACTTCTTTTAAGGTTATTGGAATGGTGATAGGTTTTGGAATTGGTTTTACTATTATTAAGGTGGCTATTGGGGATAATGAATTTAGTGTGTGGGGGTCTTGATTGATTTTATGGGTTCCAAAATCCAAATTTGACTAGGGAAGTATCTCTCTATCTTAATTTTTATTGTGGAAATTTTCTTGGCTAGAAATATGCTAAAAAATCCTCAACTCCCTACACCTCAAAAAACTTGTCAGTAAATTAGTGAGGGGTGAACATACACTGAACACCTTAGTCAGTGACTATTGTTCACTAATTTTATTCAAGGATATTTGTCTCAAAAAATTGGTTAGCTAATCAAGTATATATTTAAACAGAGTTAGTGAATTAGAAGTACTTACCTCATGGATACCTCTTATGCTTTTACCACTTGTTCCAAATTGTTATGAGTTTTAGGCAACCTATTTAATGAGTCTCATATCATATGATAGGTATTTTCCTATCAAGGATCCTCTAAATTAGAAATTTTTCACATTCCTATCATTATCCAATAGACCTTGGTAAAAGAATCCAAGTAAGTGATTCTCCTTTATCGCTTGATATAAGAAATTAATATAAAGTTTATTGAATATCTCCCAATACTCATAGATATTTTCCTCAAAATATTTTATAATGGAATAAAAATCCTTTATTATTATTGTGCATATAGATATTTGGTATAATCTATGAAAAATTATCTATTCAGATCATCCCATTCATGAATCTCTCCTAGTTACAGGCCATAAAACCATTCCTTGGATACTCTTTTTTGTGAAAATGGGAATACCCTCTACTTAACTTTCTCCTTAGCTAATTCTATAGGTTTTAATATAGATAATAAAAGATTTAATTCTTTTATATACATATTTGGATCTTAACCTAAAAATCCATGAAATTTATGAAGATATTTAATTAAGTCATTTTCCAATTTAAAATCATTTTGAAGGGCAGGCACCTAGATTTAATTACTCTGGTAAATGAACATAGGCCACATGCACCTCTTAAATTCTGGTTAGGGTTCATTGCCATGATAAAAGGCTCAAAGTGTACTCTTGAGTTTCACTTGAGTTTTCATGGTCTATTTCTAAAATTAATATTATAAACTCAAATTCCTAAGTCTAGTTAGTAGATTATATTCAATTTATGGATCAAAATGGTTAAAATGGTTAATAAAAGATTAGGTTGTGAAATTTTTAGTTATATTTGTAAATCCCTCCCCAAAAATAGTGAAACATTTTGATACATGTCTATCATGGGGTGTATAAAAGGAAATTATTTCCCTAGGATAGAAGTAGTGGTGGTGGTAACCTGAGGTTGTATCTATAGAAGAGTGCTCTAAATGTATTATCATCAATTGGTTAGAGAAAAAAAGGGTTTTGTTTAGGTGGATGGGTTATGAAACTAAATATATCTATGAAATAGTAATTTAAGAAGTAAATAAAATGATAAGGGTGATCATGTCAGGGTTGAATATCCTATTATAATGTTATCCTAGTCTTAAATTTATTCCCTCTATTCTTCTGGATGACTGTTAAGTGAGAGGATTTGTGATCTCTTCCCCTCTCACCCTAGGTTTAATGGTGATAGTGAGAATATTCCTAACTAAAATATCATATTGTTTTTCCCTATTTTTAATGCCTATAAGTGTTTTAGTGAACCCTCTTAGTTGACTTAGGTAATTCCAAATCAGGTCTTTTCTTTAAAAACAACTAAGATTTCCTACTACCAATTCCACATGTGCTGAAAATCGACAATCACTTCACCACTTATATCTATCCCATTCCATTATATATAGACCAGAACTATGTGGATAGATATCATAGATCATTAAACAAATAAATAATCAATAAAAAAAATTAAAATCAAATTCAATTTCACTTGAAAATAAATACTTCCATTTGAATATCAAAACTTGTTAATAAAAAAAGATAATTTTATTTAATTAAAGTGGTAATATTCAAGAATTATAATGGAAAATTTTACCTTTATCAGTAACTCTAATATTTAACCATCCATGTGAAGGGAACAAATATGAAAGGAGAAAAATAAATTATGAAAATAATAAAACAGTAAAATGAAATCAATAATAGTAAATTCTCCAACAAGTCATGCATGAACCCTCTCCTTGAACTCTTTGGTTAAATTTTCTTATTATAGGTCATTAATTTCTATATTATACATCCATGATCAAACCCCCTATGATCTTCATGCCTTTAAAATATTTATCTTTACTTTTCACACATGGTTTCCTTCTTCTCTTCAATCTTCAAATATCCATCATGGTTCGATCTTTCTAAAATTTCATAGATTTCATCCAAATAGTTTCATATTTCCTTAACAATGATTTAATTGAGTAGAATCTATGTGTGTGTCTCTAATTGGTTATATGAATTTTTATTCAACATCATAAATTCTTAGTTTGGTGCATATGATAATCCCCCTAAGTCTACTTTTGATTATTATTCAAATAATTTTTTATAAAGTAAATTATCCTATGTTAGGCCAAAAATGTCCACCATGTATGAAATTTTACTTTATTAGATATAGGTCTCTAAAATATCATACATCCACTTGAAATTCCATACACATAGAATAATTATCCTATGAGTAAATTAAATGTTGCATGCACATACTGAAAATGTCATACTAGTGGTCAAATATTTTTTAGGTGTGACTCTTTCCTTTATAAATTTCCCATATCATTAGATGATATCATATGACATTAAAAAGTTTTATGATCAAAACATATGATGTAATGGTGTAATTATTATAATACAGGGTGATTTCATATGAAACACTATCATAATTCATACAATCTCTTATAAAAATTAATAAGATAGTGACCAAATTCATATGATGAATTCTCATGACCTAAAGTCATACGATCTAAATACTTACTCTCACTCAAAAGCTTGTAATGATGGAAAATTCATATGATAGAGTCATATGATCATTCCTTTTTCATTTTACTACCTTTACACAAAGTCTTATGAAACACTCTAAGTCATATGTTCCCATTTAAAGTTATAAATTCAATCTTTCTTTTAAAGTTGGATGATAGAACCATTACATAGAGTCCAGATAATTGTTACATGGCCTATATAAACTTATAACCACCTTTACATAGGTAATTGTTTCGATGAAAATTTTATAGATAACTTTTCCATATCAAATCAACAACTTTTACTTCTTCAAAATCAACTCCAGCTGCCTAAAATAATTATCAAAACACCCAAAATTAAATATATGATTTATTATAACAATTATAAAGATAAAATAAGAAATTAAAACTCAATTTTTATTCTATTTAACAATTAATCTCAAGGTAATCTATAAAACTAATAAATGTGATATTTATATAAGAATTATTAAAAATAGTGGGATTAAAATCAATATAACACAAGGATAAATGTGGGAAAAATATCAACTTATTACAATGTGGAGATTATCATACGGGTATTTTATAAATGATTTTGGTGGGTTTCTTTGCAGTCACTTGGTAGCAGTGGAATGTGAATGGTATTAATAAAATTGGTAAGGGGTGTAGGATAGATTTGAATGAATAATGGGGTATGAATGAAACATTAAAAAATATTTATGAAGTTTAAATTTAAAGAATAAATGTAGGTATTGGTTAGAATTGGTTTGTCATTAAATATGGAAATGAGTGGCTTAATGAACATAACATGGTTGGTAATATAAAATATAGAAATTTTGTAATGGTATGATTAACTAGGATTTTATGATTTCTTATAATGGATGTTTTGTGTGGAAAAATGAGTCGGTTTCTGGTTTTTTAGTTAGCAGTGGTGGCATTTATGGAGATGGTAGTGTGTTTATGGTCATGGGCTATGATGTTTTTATATTAGTGTGGACACTTTAGTTAGAGATAGTGTGTGGAACATACACACACATATAAATATATATATATATATTATCTATTTCTTTATGATTTCTTTACCCACCCAACCTGAGTTAGATTTCCTTATTGATGCCCACATTTTTTTGGTACCAAGTATGGTATAGTATATTGTCTATGTAGGTGATTTAATGAGATAAGGTAGGGTTTTTCATGGTAATAGGAGGGAACAAGGTTGATTTACTTCATGTTTGTGATACCCGACTATACTGGATATTTGATGTATGGAAAAGATTTTATGTGTGGATATAGATATAGGATGATTAGGATGATGTTATTAAGTATTGAAACATGGTTATGGTTATGGTATAGATAGACTATTGTTGACACTTGATGATAGATCTTGTAAGAGGTTAGGGTAGGTAGGGTTGTGACTCAACCCACATCAATGTTAGAAGGATTGAGCATAGGACATTTGATGTTAGGGCATGACGGCAGCAAATCAATGGGGAATAATTTGTGGGGTGCTTATTTTTATATATTCTTGATATTATGTTATTATACTTAGATGTGATACTTGGTGAATGATCTTTGGTGAGGCTAGGTAGTAGTTGACATGTTGGGTGTCGGTTGATCCCGTTGTTTGTTCACTGGAGTATTAGTATTATTATTCCACATTTTTATAATAGGTATTGAGTATGATCTTACTGAGCATACATATTATACACACCCCTATATATAAAAAAAATCAAGTTTCTTGGGTGAGTTTGGTGATCGATCTGAATAGTACTAGCTTGGAGCTTGGGATTGGTTGTGGAGTTTCTATCCATGACTTTATTGGTATATTATATTAGGATTTTTATTATTCTAAGATATTAATGCATTATTGGATTATTATAGATCTTTTTTTATTTATATTATAGCATTGATCGGTGGTTTGTTTATGTCTTCCTAAATTATATGAGGGTAATGCCTCCCATTTTCATGTTTCATACCCTCAGTGCTGGTTGCCAACCAAGATCATTTTAGATATGGGCCTCAGAGGTCACTCTCAACTTCACTACAGGCCAAGGAGGGGTTCCCAATGGGGGAGGGTTCTGACATGTGTAATATTATATAAATATTTTAATTATTTAAAGGTAAAATAGTTTTTTTCATTTTTTTTTTGGTTTTTTCCCTTTATTTTTACCTTTTTTTATAAAATTGAGTTTTTATTGCCTTTTTTAATTTATTTTCAAGTAAAATATTTTTTATTATTTTTTAAATTTTATATAATTTCTTTTTTATAATATTAATTTTTTAAAAAATTAACTAAACATAATTTTTCATGATTTTATAATTTATTAAATGTGAAATATTTTTTTGATTTTCTTAATTCCTTAGTTTATTTAGTTTTTAAAAAAAATATTTTATTAATATAATAAAGTATATCTTGATTATATTTTAATTTATTAAAATATTAAATAATATATTTGGATATTAATTATTCTTTTTATTTTTTATTTTACCTTCTTTGTTTTGTATTTTTATTTTATAATATATTTTTAAATGTAAAATTATTCTTCAATTTTTTTAATTCATTTAATAGGTAAATAATTTTTTTGATTTTTATTCCTTTTATTTTATTTTTATAACAACATAATTTTATTCTTACTTTTTAAAATTTATTTAAAAACAAATTAAATGTTTTTAATTTTTTTTGTTTTTAATATAACAGAGTTTTTCTACCATTTTATTTTAATTACTAGTAAAAAAATAGTTCTTAATTTTCAGTTTTCTCATTTTTTTTTCATCCTTTCTCTGTGATACACTTGTATATCTTCAACAGTGGTTGAGGCATTTTAGGAAGAGTTTCATACATCTTTCCAGATATATTTATCTCTAGAAAATTTGGCATAACTAGATGCCAACTGATGATTTCATGTCTCTCTTGAGTATGATATTTTCTTTAATTTGTTTGTTATGTGGGAAAGATGGCCCCATTCTCCCCTAGAGCACTCCCTCAAGCACAGTCTTCATCCCCCTGGGGTTTCCTCGCGATGGAGAGGCTCTTTCTAGCCTATCTCTTTCTCTGTTTGTATCAAATTTATTTCCCCTTGGGTTTCCTCGTGATCGTACTACTCCTTCCGGCCTATTTGTTTCTCTGTTTCCTTTGCTTTGTCCCGATTTCTCTCCTCTCCCTGGATCCGGGTTTTTGTTCGATTTTGGTTCTTTCATCTTTCATGGTGTTGTTGTCAAAGGTGGTTCTCTATGGAAGCCTTAGGCCATTCCAACCTGCTCTAATCTCATGTTTAACTATTCCTCTTCAGATTGGATCTAGAGTAGTGGTTCATCTTGGTTTTGGGATTTTTGATTCGACGGTTGACAGTTTTTAGGTGTGCCCCTACGTCGGCTTGTTCTCTTCTTTGTCTCTTATTTCAGACTTGTTGGGATGTTGTTGTTCGGAGCCCTCTTTCATTCAAACCTTTTCCCTGACTTCAATCCCCTCATCTTCTATCCTGGTCAGATCTATAGCGGTGGCTTCTCATAGGTTTTAGGAGGTGAGTTTTGATGGCCAACAGTGCCCCTCACATGACATAATCGGCATTTCTTCATCCTTGATGGTCAGGTTTCAGCATCATCACTAGTTTGTTTTGGTTTCTTTTAGATTTTTAAGTCATATGTGAAGGTTTGGTTCTTCTTCTACTATGGTTTATCTTCTTGATGTTTCTTCGGTGATGAATCTTTTTTGTGTTTTTTGAGTGGTTTTTATTAATGTTTGGTTTTGATGGTCGACGGATCTGTGTGGAACATTCTCATGCGGTGAGCTCATTATGTACTTTGGGTGTTTGGGGGGGTGACGACCGACTATCTTTGGCGTTCTGGTGTGGAATTTGGACAACATGGATGATAGACGGTGTTTTGTTGTTTTGGGGTTTGACGGTGGTTAGGTTCTCCAGCGACAGGTGTAGTAACTGTGATGGCGGTGTTGATAGTATGGAATGACAACGGATCGATGTTTGGTAGGGATGGTAATGGCATAATGATGCCTACTATGTTGTGATAATGATGGCGTCAGCGAGTTTATCGGAGGTGAGTGATTCACGGGATTTGGTTCCCACAGTGGTGCCTTTACTTTTTTGAATTTTGTATTCGGACCTGGCTTTTGAATTGTGGTATTGTATGTTTTAACGAAGTTCCCACTTTTTCAAGTGGGTTTTATGAAAATGACAAAAAAATGATTTGGAGGAGGAGGTGTGATATGTAGGAAGGGGCCTGATTATTGCACAAATCTCTTCTTATAATGTGACATTTCCAAACATGGTTGGGGATTCATATTCAGTCGGTTCTTATGTGATCTGGATACTGGACTTGAGATATTCTACTTCATGTAATAGATTTTGGATCTAAATTTAAGACATATAATGCACAAGTTTCTCTTTGAGGTTGTTGCAATAGGATTCTTCTATATTTGGAAATCTAATAATTCCATTTGATTTAATGGGAAACCTATGAATCATCAGGTGATTCAAACTCTCATTATTAGAGACATTTGAATGGATTCTAAGGTTCAAACAAGTTCTATGAATAATTTATTCAATGATTATATTATTTCTATATTTCTTAGTGTGTCCTATATTCATAGGAAACTAGTGCAACTCAAGTATGTCAGGTGGATTCCACTAAAATCACCTTACATAAAAGTGAATTTTGATGGGGTCGTGATGGGTTCTCTTAAACCAATAGTTTGTAGAGGCATCTTTAGGAACAATAGGAGATTTATTAAGGGTATTTTATTCTACTTTTTTAGACCCTAAATCATCTTTACAGCTGAAATTTGGGCTATCATATATGTAGTTTAGAATGCGTAGAAATTGAAATGGTGTGATCTCTATATTGGGAGTGATTTTATTTTTGTGGTCAACTTGGTTAAGCTTAGATCTTATAAGGTTCCATGGAAACTATACTCTTCTTAGGAGACCTTATTTGATCAGTTTTTGGAGATGTATATCATTGTATCACACATCTATAAGGAAGGTAACATGGTTGTTGATCCACTGTCAAAGAAAACAATTGAGTCTCAAGACACTTTGTGGTGTTCTTATTTATATGATGATTTCAGGCCCCTACATTTCTCAAATGTAAAGGGAGGTGTTTATACCTGAATCTCTTAACTCTCTCATGTTTTTGTCACTTTATTTTCATTTATTGGGTGATAATTGGCTTTTATCCTGTGTCCCGGAATGTCCTTACTTGAAAAAAAAATAGTTTTTTATTTCTTTTTTTTCCTTTTATTTTTTCCTTAATTAAACAAGTTGTATAATTTTTCCAAAAGGGAAAAGTTTTTCTTAAAGTTTTTTCTAACTATTTAATTATAAAATATCTTTTAGATTTTTCATTTTTATTGTTTTCAACTGAATATAGATTTTGTTTTTAGTTTTTCAAAATTTATTTATATATAAAATTTAATATTTATATTTAATTATTCTAAATTTATTTATATTTTTTTTTCTTTCCTTTTCTTTTTTTCTAACCTGATTAAGATTTTTTATCATTTTAATTATTCATTTAAAATTAAAATGAATATATTTTTTCTTTAAATAATAGAATAAAACTTTTCTTGATTTTTTAAGATATATAAATATAAAATATTTATTTTTTTATTTTTCACATTTTTATTTTTTGATTTATTTTTTTTTAAATGTTTTCTATATTTTTTCCTTTTCAAAATTTCTTTATTTTTTTATATATTTTTTATAGAAAATAATTTATCTCGATGTTTTAATTTATGTTAGAGTAAGTTAAATTTTTTAATTTTTCAATTTAATTTTTATAGAACAAGACTATCATTTTCTTCTTTTCTTTTTTCTGATTATTTAATAGAATAAATTTTTTTGTTTTTAATTTTTAGTTTTTGATAAAGAAATGTATTTCATGGTTTTTTATTTATTTTAATAAAAAATAATTCTTTATTTTTTTGTATTTTTATTTTTTATTTTATAACAAAACAATTTTATCTTGAATATTTTTAAAAAATATTTAAAATTAAAATTAATTTTTAATATTTATTTCCCTTTTTTGTTATTTTCTAAAATAGATGATAATATTCATAATTTTTTTATTTTATTTTTGAAATAAAAATCATTTTTTTGGTCACTTGTTTTTTCTAATGTCTTTGACTAACTGAAAATTAAATTTTTATTAAGAAAAAGAACTTTTATGGATTGAGTGAGAACCCAAACATTGAACAAACACACATAGGAAATTAGACTTCATAAGGAATCACCACTTTGTTCTAGAATAATTTAAACAAATTAGTGCCACATACCCTATATAAGCTTCATTCAAAAGTAAAAAATTTCATCTCTGGTTCATATTTAATAATTTCCTTAAAAAATTGTCATTTTATCCAAATCCTTTAGGTATACTTCAATGTTAATATTTCTAATGTCTTTATTCTTCTATTTTTCTTTTTAAAATTAATGTTTTTCTAGATTTTTTTAATTTATTTAAAAGTTAAATATTTTTAAATTTTTTCATTGTTTTCAATTTTTAACTAAATGATTATTTTTCTTAATTTTTCAATTTATTTAACTTTAAAATTGGTATTTCGGATTTTTTTGTTTATAAATTTTATTATTTTTTATTTTCAAATTTATATTTTATTTTTTATTTTTTATTTTTTGCTTCTTTTTTATTATTTTAACATAATATGCAGTTGGCGGTTTACCTAAGTGGTAAAGTCACCCCATAATTCTATGTATGATAAGGATTCAAATCTTAACTGACCCCTTAGGGGAAATTTCTAGACCATTTATGCCCGATGACATAGGTGATGATGCATGCAGGGCTGTATACTTAGGTATATACTGGCACAATGTGGGATGTAGGCAGGGGTACTTTGGGCCGGAACGAAGGGGCTTTCGGGCCATCAAATTGTGAGAGTTCAAGCTTTAAAATTATAATGGGCTATCTATGGAGTGGGTTAACCCTTGGATGTGGTGTGATTTTTCCTTGTTGGCCCAAGGGTGTATGTGTTGCTTGTTTCCTTATAACCTCTGAGACCTTAAATAAATTTATACATAATGAATTTTTCTTATTCTTAAATTTTATTTGAATATAAATTATATTTTTTGGATTTTTTTCATTTTTTCCTTTGGGGTTTTCATTTTTAAATTTTTTTAAATTACTTATTTTAATAGAATGTTATTTTTTATTTTTTTATTTCATTAAATGTAAAATATTTTTTCTATCTTTCCTATTTGTTTTTTTAAGAATAATTTTTTTAAAAATATATATATAATTTGTTTAAAGTAAAATAAAATTAATGAATTTTTTCATGTTCACTTTTAATTTTTTATTAATTTTTTATTTAATAATTTTATTATTTTTATTAATAGAGTATGTATTATCTTGATTTTTTTAATTTATTCAGAAGTAAAATAAAATAATAATATATTTAGTTTTATTTTTATTCTATTTTAAATTTTTATGTTTATTTTATTTTTTAACACAATGTATGTTTTTTTATTTGGGTATTACTACTTTTTTTATTTTTTATTTTACCTTATTTTTTTGTATTTTTATTTTTCAATATATTTTTAAATGTAAAATTAATCTTGTATTTCTTAATTCATTTAATAATTAAATATTATTTTTGAATTTTTCTTCCTTTTTTATTATTTTTATAACAACATAATTTTATTCTTAATTTTTTTAATTTATTTAAAAACAAATTAAATATTTTTAATTTTTTTGTTTTTAATATAATGGAGTTGTTCTACCTTTTTTATTTTAATTACTAGAAAAAATCAGTTCTTCATTTTCATCTTTTCTCCTTTTTATTTTCATTATTTCTTTGTGTTACACTTGTACAACTTCAACAATGGTTGAGGAATTTTAAGAAAAGTTTCGTACAACTTTCTAGATATATTTATCTTTGGAAAATTTGGCATAATAAGATCTGATGATCGCATGGCTCTCTCGAGTATGATACTTCCTCTCATTTTTTTTCTCTCTAGAAGGGGCCTGATTATTGCATAAATCTCTTATTGAAATGTGACATTTCCATAAATGTTTAGGGCTTCATCTTCAGTCGGTTCTTATGCGATCTAGATACTAGACCTGAGCTCTTCCCCTTCATATAAGTTATTTTGGATCTATCACACCTGCCATTTTTGAATTATTTATTTTATTAATTTTACTGGGCATTGGGTAGTCCAGGTTGAAGCCTGAATTCAAATTTTGAGTTCTTATTTAAAAACGCACATTTTAGAGTTGGCATTTTTCAATGCATTGCGGTCGAAGTTACGCGGCCTCTCCTGAGTCACTACGCAACTTTGCCCAGTTTACTGCATGGACTGTCTGATGTTCAATTAATTAAAAAAAATGAGCTAATAATAGAGAAATAAAATTAAAATATTGATAAAATAAAAATAAAACAAAAGAAGGAGAGTGTGAAAAAAATAATGAATTATTTTAATAATAAAATTATTATTATTATTTAAGGATATTATTAGTTATTATTGAGTATTATTATTAATAATATTAGTGATGATAATTAAGTTATTTTATTTATTATTATTTCCCTTGTTTTAGTTTATTATTATTTTTTTTTTTACTTTTTAGTTTAGTTTTACTATTATTATTATTATTATTATTTTATTTTATTTATTTTTTTGGTAAGGATTCTTCCACTATGTCCCCACCCCAATTTGCGGGTAAAACCTCTTTTCCCCTCCCCCTGGAATCCTGTTGCGCTGCAGCCATGGCTAGCCACCAGCCTCCTCACCAACCGATGCCGCCCTCACCAGTATCCTCACCAGATGGCACCGCCCTCACGACGCATCCTGATCCCTCTCCAGCCGCTCGCCCACCTCCCTTTCCTCTCGGCTGACGCCATGCCTCCCCTGCTCGAACCCACACACCTCCTCCTATTCGGCCTAACATCCGACAAGATCCACTTTTTCTAGTTGCCTGACCGGCACCCTCCACCTCAATGGACTGCACACCAGCCCCTACCTCCCTTGCAAAACCTTCGCGCATGACCCCCTTGGCTGCACATCCCTTCTAGGCCAGATTTTCTATCATGGCACACCTTTGACACCTCCCCATCGTGCTCAGTCAGCATCCCACACCAACACCACAGGTGCATACTTCTTCGTTTGGTTGGTTTCATCCAATTATTAGAATTACGGTTAGGGTTATAGGTTTTCAGCGGGTAAGGTGTTAGGTTTAAAGTTGAATCTTGTTTAATCTTGTTGTTTTTTATTACATCTTGACTTCTTAGGGTTCTCTTGTGGTGTGTTTGGTGCAAAAAAATGAAATTTGCACCAATTTTGAGGTTTCCTACACCCGAGGTAGGTGGTTCCATGCCTTTTCATCTTTTAGATAATTTAATTTGTTTGTTTAGTTACTTTTAATATGTTATATGATTTAATTACATGGTGTGAACTATGTTTAGAATTTTTTTTCATTCTTGTTTAATGAAAATGGATTTTCGGAATAATATAGTCTTGTCGTTTATATGTGTGTGGTTGTATAAATTCTTGGTAGTGATTTATAGGTTGTGCTAAATACACTTTAAAAATATTGTGGCATGCGTGCATGATAAAAATTTCTCTTTATTTTATAAATTTTCATGTTTTTCATTTCGACCTTATTGTGGTAAATTCTAGAAGTGTTTAATCAATTTTTTATGGGGTGAGAAAGAGGTTTTAGAAGGTTTGAGTTGTAAAATTGATTTTAAAATGGTTTCTTTTTCATGTGATATGTTTTATAAACTAATCAATTGTTTATTTAAGGGATATTTGGGATTCAAAACATGGTTGGAAAGGTTTTCGGGGTCGTCTGGTTAGTGCGAAATTCATTTTCAGGGTCTTTGAGGTGTGTGTGTGTAATTAAATGGAGATTTTCAAAGGAAAATGAATCACTTTGGGTGTGTTTTCCATGTTGTTTACTTCTAAAATTTAATTGAAAATTGTTTGAACAATGGAAAACATGTTTTGATATGCATCTTATGTACTTTTGGTTTTAAAGTGACGTTCTTATATGAAATCAAGTGTGTATTTCTTGTTTAAACCTTTGCTTGCTAATTTTAAGTGTTTTATAAATTTTTAACTGGATTTATTAAATTATATGTGAAGTGTGGGAGTTATATTTTATAAGATTACATGTGCGTTAAGTCTTTAAATGAACTCTTATATGTGGAATTGGGCATTTTTCATGTGAAAACCCTTATTTTTCTACTTATAAATGTTCTTTAAATTGTTTAAATAATTTATCAAGACATACAAGTGATGATAATTATGTTGTGAAATGTTTTTTGTGTGAATGTGTTTTTTAAATGGTGTTTGGGTATGCAAGTAGTGGATTTTGTGTGTAATGTCTTGTTTTTTTTGTGATGTGAGAAAGAGATATACTATGTGAATGTGGAACTTGATTGAGCATAAGGGAAAACCCTAGGTACCTAGGTGAGTGGATTAGGACTAGTATGCTAGATTTTACGGAAGTGGTTTGTCTTGCTTTCATCTGGAATGATTGACGTTACAACACTAACTAAACTTTTGTGATGATTGGAGACCACTAAGTTATGGATGTGTTTCTCTAATAGTGGCTTGTGCATGATAGTGTTGATTATTGTGGTTCCTATGTCATGTTTACACTAAGGTGTGATGTCTCTAACGTCCCACACGTTCTATCTACCTTAGGGAAGTTTTTTACAGTGCTTTATTATTCATGACGTGGTGTCTTCCGTCGGCATACAGAGGACCACTTGAGTGTGTGTGTCTTCCTTATATATTTTCTCATCCACTTTAAATTAGTATTTGTGAAATGATTTTTCTTCAAACAATATTTTCCTTTTTACTTTCAGCTTGTAAATGTTTTCCTTAACAATATTTTTTTAAAAGAATGTTTTTAAAATAAGCATATTAAATTATCTCTTAGATGTTGTGGCATGGAACTTTTTTTGGGTGGTATCCTATTGGGATGTTGGCTCACACCCTACATACACCCTTGAATGTATGTAGACCTTGTTCTTTGTGCATCCCAGGTTGAGTCATCATGCTTAGCGATGGCGGTTTGGGTTGTTGATGGTCTTCTCATGCAGGTTGGTGTTAGTAGCTTGTGAATGTTTCACCTCTCTTGTTGAGGGTTGAGTTAGAGTTTTAGTTTATTTTTTTGTATTTTTTTATGTTGGTTCAAGTTATAAACCTTTATATTTGATTTTAGTTTAAGGGCTTGTTTGGTGGTCAGTTTTCAATTTTAGTTTATCTATCCTGTTGGTTGTTTGTGTTTACTATTTCGGGTAAACCATTCCCTCAGATTATGTTTGATACTCGAGAACTTGTGCCAGCCTTTGGGGATCGGTAATGCCCTTCAGGCCATGTCACGGACCGAGTCGGGCATTGGGTCGGATGGCAACCCAACCTGGTTCATGAAAAATGGTCTTATATGAGGTTTTCTCTCTTGGGTCGTATTACATTGGGATGGAGTCAGTGTAGACCAAATTTAAGGGTGTCAGAACTCGATGTTCTAGCTATGAGCAAGGTTTCAAGCCAGCACACCTCGTGGCAGGACTAGAGTTACCAGGTTAAGTTGGGGTTTGTCTGAGTCTTTCATCCTTGTGGTTAATCTTGTTTAGGGGAAATGAAAAGAGATTAGGGTTGGTGGTCCCAATGATCTAACAGGGTCTGGCAAGCCATGTGAAGTCGGGGATGCTATCCTATAATACTCTCCATGGTAGTGGTGTGATTGGCATATGACCTCTAACCATATGTCCCAGTCACCCACTGACACTAGTTTACTTTCGCACTATTCCTCGTCTCTTTGTTTTGGATTTGTGGAAATATATTTTTTAAGTAAAAATGATTTGGTCTTGGAAAATGTTTTGGAATGAAACGCTTTAAAAATAAAATGATGTTTAAGGTTTGAAAAGTGTGGGTTGAACGTTTTGGTTTTGAAAAAAAGAAGGTTTTGGTTTTGATCCTTAGTGATCTCATGGGCATGAGGTGGGTGCTAGTGTGGCACGGGAACATGCATGTGTGAGGCCCATAGGACACCATTGGTGTTTGTGAAACCCACCATCTTCATTTATTTTCAAAAAGTTTTGTTAAAGGAAAATTTGGTGTTTTAATGACCGTTAATAGTGTGGTGCATCCTTGTATTTTGAAAATGTTTGAGGTGAGGCACTTCAAGCCGAGAATCCTTTTGGGATGATTTGTGTCTTGAATTTGAATTCTTATTGGTAATTTGGTGTGAGAGTGTGTGGTTAGTGGATTCTTTAGAAAAGTTCTTTGGGAATCCCTTGCAATGGTTTCCCCTATACATTTAGTGTTCGCTTTCGGTATGTCTTAGCCATTGGACCAGTTTGATTGGGTCCATGGTTTTCTTTATTGACTAGATAACACCCCAATAAAGAATTAACATGTGATTGAAGTGCGTCTATAGGTAATTTGTCGTTGGTTGACCCTCCAGTTGATTAAAGTAAGGACTCTCCCTTTTTAGTGATATTGTTAAGTCTATCCCTTTTTTCCTTTTAAGTTAAGTGGATCCTCTCACAGTGGTATAATAGATGCAAGGGGAGTTGAAGGGAGTTTTTGTCTCTTTGAGTTGTCTGAGTCATCAGGTATGAAGTTTGACATCATTGTATTTGAAGGTTCCCCCCTAGGAATGGTGAAAATAATTCTGTCAAGGAAGGGTGAAGGCGGTTCGGAGTTATCAGTGCTGACTGATGTCTTGAAAGGTTTGTAGTGCTTCCATTGGCTGCAAGGGTCATGTTTAGTGACGTCTTGTAGCATGAGTTCTCTTCTAAGTGCAAAGGTTGGTTTCATACAACCCTCTGAGAATCCCTGTTTTCATGGGAGTGTGTCCTCCTCTTAGGGAGTTCTAATTTTTATATTCAAAGGGGAGTGTTTGTCGTACATTTTTTCTTCCAAAGTTTCTTGGTTAAGGTGAAGAGGTGATACATGTGTATCATCTAAACCCCTGATTTGGTGGATGTTCTGCAAGGGAGTAGTTGGATGTTGTGGTGTGTTGTGTTTTATGGTGTTGTAACGATTATAGTATAGTTGCTTGCGGCACCAGGAAAGAAGGAGCTCTATTCAGGAGTCTTCAATACCTAACTGCGAGGTAGAAGATGCTTCAAATATCAGGGCTCCAGCCATAGGAATCTAAGTAAAGCTGGTGTGTGGTCAAGAACCCCAAGAGTGTATGGGACCCCAACTTTATTTCTATCATTGATATTGAAGGCAAAGGTGATTTAAATTAGTTTATATAGTTGTTCCATTCCAAATAACCTATTTGGGTGCGTGAGGTTTCCCGTGGCTATGAGGAGGCATGGTTGTCTCATACCTCAAAGTTCTGGTGGATGTGTCCCACCAGGTTTAAATTCTTTTAGTGGTCCTCATGGGGTCTATTGGGTAAATTAGTATCAATTTTGATTAGTGCTCATCTAGGGATGTGGAGATGTTGGCCTTTTTCATAATGGTGGGGAGTCTCCTCAGACCTCCACATGTTTCTTTTTTAGTCTCATCTCAGGTGTTAATTGATTTATAATGGTGGGGATCCCCTTTGGGTTTCCCTAGAATGTTTGGTTTTCATTTAATAGTGCATGAGGTGTTTTGACTTGTGAAGTTGGTTTATGTGGGTGCGAGATTTCCTTTCCTAAATTGATCAACTAGATGTGTTCTAGCTCTTTGGGGACGGTGAAACAAAGTGGGAAGTCTTTTTATGGGTTTTTTGAGGTTGTCATTGAAGTCACTTTCTCTAAGCACAGTGTGTTTGCCTCTTTTCAGTTTTTGATTGTGGGGATCCTCTTTGAACCTTAACGGGGTATCATTTTTTTACTTTGGGTTTCAATCTTAGTTGTGGCATTCTAGGGGCAGAAAGCTTTATGGTGGGGAGAATTTTCACACCATCCATTTTTGAATTATTTATTTTATTAATTTTTCTAGGCATCGCGTAGTCTGGGTTGAAGCCCAACTTCAAATTTTGAGTTCTTATTTAAAAATGCACATTTTAGCCTTGATAGCGTTTAGCGCACCGCAGTCGAAGCCACACGGCCTCGCCCGGGTCACCATGCAACTTCACCTGGTTCACCGCATGGAATGTCTGATGTTAAATTAATTAAAAATAATGAGATAATAATAGAGAAATAAAATTAAAATATTGATGAAATAAAAATAAAACAAAAGGAGGGTTTGAAAAAAATAATGAATTGTTTTAATAATAATATTATTATTATTATTATTATTTGATGATATTATTAATTATTATTCAGTATTATTATTATTTTTAGTGATGATAATTAAGTTATTTTATTTATTATTATTGCTCTTGTTTTAGATTGTTGTTGTTGTTGTTGTTTTACATTTTAGTTTAGTTTTATTATTATTACGATTTTTTTATTTAATTTATTTTTTTGGTAGGGATTCTTACCCTAGGTCACCCCCCCAATTTGTGGGAAAAACCTCCTTTCCCCTCCCCCTGGAATCTCATCGCGCTGCAGCCATGGCTAGCTTCTATCCTCCTCACCAACCGGTATTTCCCTCCCGTCGCGCCCTACTCCCTCTCCAGCTGATCGCCCACCTCCCTTTCCTCCTGGATAATGTCATGCCTCCCACACTTGGACTCACACACCTCCTCATGTTTGGCCTAACATCTAGAAAGATCCTCTTCTTCCTACTGCCTGACCGGCGCCCTCCACCTCGACAAACAGTCGCACGCTGGACCCTACCTCCCTCACAAAACCTTCACGCATGACCCCCTCGGTCACACATCCCTTCTCAGCTAGATTTTCCAGCACGGCGCACCTATAAAACCTCCCTGTCATTATAGGTCAGCAACCCGCACCCACGTCGTAGGTGCATACTTCTTCATTTGGTTGGTTTCTACCGATTATTAGAATTACAGTTAGGGTCTTAGGTTTTAAGTGGGTAGGGTTAGGTTTAGAGTTGAATCTTGTTTAATTTGTTGTTTTTTGTTACATCTTGACTACTTAGGGTTCTCTTGTAGTGTGTTTGGCACACAAATGAAATTTTCACTAATTTTGAGGTTTTCTACACCCAAGGTAGGTGGTTCCATGCCTTTTAATCTTTTGGATAATTTAATTTGTTTCTTTAGTTAATTTTAATATTTTCTATAATTTAATTTCATGGTGCAAACTATGTTTAGAATGTTTTAGCATTCTCATTTGATGAAAATGGATTTCCTTAATAATATAGTCTTGTTTTTTATATGTGTTTTTTTGTATAAATGCTTGGTAGTGCTTTATAGGTTGTGCGAAATGCGCTTTAAAAATGTTGTGACATGCGTGCATGATGAAAATTGTACTTTCTTTTAGAAATTGTCATTTTTTCATTTCTACCTTATTGTGGTAAATTCTATAAGTGTTTAATCAATTTTGTATGGGGTGAGAATGTGGTTTTAGAAGGGTTGAGTTGTGAAATTGATTTTAAAATGGTTTATTTTGTATGTGATGTGTTTTATAAAGTGATCAATTGTTTATTTAAGGGGTATTTGGGGTGTGAAACATAATTGGAAAGGTGTTCGGGGTCATCTTGTCAGTGCAAAATGTGTTTTCAGTGTCTTTGAGGTGTGTGTGTAATTAAATAGATATTTTCAAATGAAAATGATTCACTTTGGGTGTGTTTGCTATGTTGTGTACTTCTAAAATTTAATTTCAAATTATTTGTACAATGGAAAGCATGTTTTGATATGCATATTATGTACTTTTGGTTTTAAAGTGGCATTCTTATATTAAATCAAGTGTGTCTTTCTTGTGTAAACCTTTTCTTGCTAATTTTAAGTGTTTTATAAATTGTTAACTGAATTTATTAAATTATATGTGAAGTGTCGGAGTTATATTTTATAGTATTACATGTGTGTTAAGTCTTTAAAGGAACTCTTATATGTGGAAATAGGCATTTTTCATGTGTAAACTCTTTTTGTGCTATTTAGAAATATTTTTTAAATTGTTTAAATAGTTTATCAAGACATGCAAGTGATGCGAATTGTGTTATGAAATAGTTTTGGTGTGAGTGTGTTTTTTAAAATGGTGTTTGGGTATTCAGGTGGTGGCTTTTGTGTGTAATATCTTATTTGGTTTGTGATATGAGAAAGCGATATACTATGTGAATGTGGAACATGATTGAGCACAAGGGAAAATCATGGGTACCTAGGTGGTTAGATTAGGACTAGTACGCTAGATGTTACGGAAGTGGTTTATCCCAGTTTCATCTGGAAGGATTGACGTTACAACACTAACTAAAATTTTTTGATGATTAAATACCACTAGGTTATGGATGTGTTTCCATACTAGTGGATTGTGCATGAGAGCATTGATTATTGTGGTTCCTATGCCACGTTTACATTTAGGTGCGATATCTCTAGTGTCCCATGTGTTCTAGCTACCTTAGGGGATTTTTCCACATTGATTTACTATTCATGACGTGGTACCTTTCGTCAGCATATGGAGGACCACTTGAGTGTGTGTGCCTTCCTTATGTATTTTCTCTTCCACTTTAAAGTAGTATTTTTGAAATGGTTTTTCTTCAAATATTCTTTTCCTTTTTACTTTCAACTTGTAAATGTTTTCCTTAACAATATTTTTTTAAAGAATGTTTTTTTAATAAGTATATTAAATTATCTCTTAGATGTTGTGGCATGGAACCTTTTTATTAGGTGGTATCCTACTGAGCTCTTGGATCACACCCTACATACACCCTTGGGTGTATGTAGACCTTGTTCATTGTGTATCCTAGGTTGAGGCATCATGCTCAGCGATGGTGGTTCGGGTTTTTGATGGTCTTCTCATGCAGGTTGGTGTTAGTAGCTTGTGAATGTTGCACCTCTCTTGTTGTCTGGAGGTTTGAGTTAGAGTTTTAGTTTATTTTGTTATTTTTGTTTTTTGGATGTTGGTTCAAGTTGTAAACCTTTAAATTTGATTTTAGTTTAAGGGACTATTTGGTTTTCAATTTTTAATTTTAGTCTATCTATCTTGTTGGTTGTTTGTGTTTACTATTTCAGGTAAATTGTTCCCTAAGATTATGTTTGATACATGGGCACTTGTTCCAGCCTATGGGGATCGGGAATTCCCCTCGATCCATATCGTGGACTGGGTCGGGTGCCGGGTCAGATGGCGACCCGTCCTGGTCCGTGACAGGATCTGAATTTAAGTCATCAAATGCACAATTTTATCTTTGAGATTGTTGTAGTGGGATTATTTTATATTTTGAAAGCTGGTAATTCTATTTGATTTAATCGGTAAGCTATGAATCATCAGGTGATTCACAATCTCTTTATTAGATACATTCTAATGGATTTTAAGATTCAAACAGGTTTCATGAATCATTTTTTCAATGATCAGATTACTTCCATAGTTCTTAGTGTGCCCTATGTTCATAGGAAACCAATTCAACTCAAGTATGTCAGGTGGATTCCACTAATGTAACCTTGAATCAAAGTGAATGTTTATAGGGTTGTGATGGGCTCTCTCAGACAAATAGTCTATGGAGGCATCTTCAGGAATAATAGGGGCTTTATCAAGGGTACTTTATTCTAATTCCTTAGTCCCTGCATCATCTTTGAAGGTAAAATTTTGGATATCATATATGTGGTTGAATGTGTGGAAATTGAAATGGTATGATCACTAGATTGGGAGTGATTTGATTTTGGTTCTCAAATTGGTTAAGCATAAATCTTGTAAGGTTCCATGAAAACTATACTCTTCTTAGAAGACCTTATTTGATCAGTTATTGGAGATTTATATCATTATCTCACACATTTAAAAGGAAGGTAACATGGTTTTTGATGTACTGTCAAAGAAAATAGTTGAGGCTCAAGACTCTATATGGTATTCTTATTTATACGATGATCTCATGTACCTACATTTCTCAGATGTAAAGGGGGTGTTTATATGTGAATCTTCTAACTCTCTCATGTTTCTATCAATTTCTTTTTATTTATTGAGTGATAATTAGCTTCCATCCCATGTTCCATAATGTCCCTACTTGAAAGAAAAATAGTTTTTTGATTTCTTTTTTTTTCTTTTTGTTTTTTCCTTAATTATTCAAGTTATTTTATTTTTCCAAAAGGGAAACTTTTTTCTTAAATTTTTTTCTAACTACTTGATTATAAAATATCTTTTGGATTTCCCATTTTTATTATTTTTAAATGAATATAGATTTTGGTTTTAATTTTTTTTTAAAAAAATTTACATATAAAATTTAAATTTTATATTTTATTTTTCACAATTTCTTTATATTATCTTTTTCTTTCCTTTTCTTTTTTTCTAACTTAATTGAGTTTTTTTATAATTTTAATTATTCATTTAAAATTAAAATAAATATACTTTTTCTTTAAATAATAGAATAAAACGTGTGTTGATTTTTTAAGTTATTTAAATATAAAATAATTGTTTTTTTATTTTTTACATTTTTATTTTTTTTTTGTTTTATTTTTCATTTTATTTTTTTATTTATTTTTTAAAAAATATTTTCTATGTTTTTTCCTTTTCTTTTTTTCTTTATTTTACTATATATTTTTTATAGAAAATAACTTATCTTGATGTTTTAATTTATGTGAGAGTAAGATAAATTTTTGTATTTTTCTATTTATTTTTTGCAGAATAAAAATATCACTTTCTCCTTTTCATTTTTTCGGATTATTTAATAGAGCAAAGTTTTTGTTTTCATTTTTAGTTTTTTATAAATAAATTTATTTTAGGATTTTTTATTTATTTTAATATAAAATAATTATTCACTTTTTTGTATTTTTTTATTTATTTTATAAAAAATGTTTTCTTGAATATTTTTAAAATTATTTAAAATTAAAATTAATTTTTAATATTTATTTCACTTTTTTTCATTTTCTAAACCAGATGATGTTCTTCATAATTTTTTGATTTTTTTGTTCTTTTTTCTAACGTATTCGATTATGTAAAAATTAAATTTTTATTAAGAAAAAAGACTTTTATAGGTTGAGTGAGAACTCAAACATTGAATAACCATACAGAGGAAATTAGATCTCATAATACATCATCGCTTTGTTCAAGAAGAATTTAAACAAATTAGTATCATATACCCTATATAATATCTATTCAAAAGGAAAAAATTCATCTTTGGTTTACCTTTAAAATTTTCCTCAAAGCATATTGTCATTTTGTCCTAAGCCATTTGGTACAATTCCATATTAATATTTCAAATGTCATTATTCTTATATTTTCATTTTTTAAAATAATCTTTTTCTTGATTTTTTTTAATTTATTTAAAATTTAAATATTTTTAAATGTTTTCAATTTTTTCAATTTTTAACATAATGAATTTTTTCTTAATTTTTGGATTTATTTAAATTTAAAATCAATATTTTAGATTTTTTTTTTTTATAACTTTTATTATTTTTTATTTAGTGTTTATATTTTTTTATTGTTTTTTCTTTTTTTACTTTTTTTATTATTTTAACATAATATATAGTTGGAGGCTTGCGTGAGTGGTAAATTAACCCTATAATTCTATGTATGACAAGGATTCAAATCCTGACTCCCACCCTCATGGGGTATTTTTGGACCATTTATGCCTATTGATGTAGGTGATGATGCATGCGGGGGTGTATACTTAGGTACATGCTGCCGCAATACAGGATGTAGGCAGAAGACCTTTAGGCCAGAATGAAGGGGCTTTTGGGCCATCAAATGGTGGGAGTTTGGACTCTAAAAGTATAGTGGGTTATCTGTAGAGTGGGTCAACCCTTGGAGGTGGTGTGATTTTTCCTTGGTTGCCTAAGGGTGTGTGTGTGTGTTGCTTTTTCTCCTTATAATCTCTAAGACCTTAAATAAATTTAAACATAATGAAGCATTATGGTTCTTAAATTTTATTTGAATAGAAAGTTTTTTTTGGATTCTTTTCCTTTCTTCCTTTAGGATTTTCATTTCTAAATTTTTTTTAAATTATTTATATTAAGAGAACATTATTTTTCTTTATTTTTCAGTTTTCTTAAATGTAAAATAATTTTTTCAATTTTTCTTATTTATTTTCACTTTCTAAAAGAATAATGTTTTATAAAAAATTATAATCTATTTAAAGTAAAATAAAATTGATAAATATTTTTATTTTCATTTTTAAGTTTTTATTAGATTTTCATTTATATAATTTTATTATTTTTATTAATATAGTATAGATTATCTTGATTTTCTTAATTTATTCATAAGTAAAATAATAACACATTTAGTGTTATTTTTATTTTATTTTAATTTTTTATGTTAATTTTATTTTTTAACATAATGGATGTTTTTTTCATTATTTAATTTGTTTTAGAGTAAAACTAATTCTTTACATTTTTTTATTTTTTTTAAATATAATGATGTTTTTATTTTATTTTTTTAAAATTATGTTAATGTGAAATGAATTTTCATGTTTTTTAATTTTTATTTTTTAAATAAAATAAAATTATCCTTAATTTTTTATTTATTATAAAATGAAATAAATTTTTTATATTTTTTCCCTTTATGTTGAACAATCGAGTTTTTCATTATTTTTTAAAAAAAAAATTATTTTCAAGACAAAATATCACTAGAAAAAACTCTTCCATTTCAGAAAAACTAAATGTTTACTTGTTATAATTCCTTTTTTAATACAACTCTCTTATTTTTATTTTTCTTTAAATATTTTATGTCAATAATTTTCTAATTTTAAAATCAGTAATTTAGAAGCTACTGTTGTAGGATCGAAATAACGATGTAGATGATCAATATACAAGAGGGGGGTGAATTTTATACTTTAAAAATTCCTTTAGAACCTTTAAAGTTGGTTAAACCTTTCTATTGTTTAAAAAAGTTAAACAAGGTAAATTCACAAGACCTCTTAGTTCTACAAACTTGCTAGATTCTAGAAATATGGTTCTGGAAATGAAACTTAAGAGAAGTTTACAAAGACAAATATTCTACCTTAAAGCATATAGAATATTACTAGTCAGAGTATACAAGTATGAGATGTATAAGATAGTTATACTTTCCTTAATAATCAAAATTCAGCAGAAAACAAACTTGAAACAATAAAAGTAACAAGTAAGAAATATTTTAACCCAAAGAGTAGGGTATCCAACAACCTTGGATAAAGGTCCCTTGATTTATAATTTCAAGAAACCCTATCTTACCCACACCAGGGTAATCCCTTGATAAGAATATCGGAGTCTGTCTTGCTATCCTCGCAAGCCCTTAAACTTCAAAGTAGTCGGAACCTCTATATTCCTTAACAAGGAAGTCCTCAAACTTTAAGGTAGTCAGAACCTCTATCTTCTTATCCCTGAAAGCCCTCAATTGTACACATCAACAATCGGAGTCTCACGAAGCAATCTGAACAAGATGTTTAGTATGCACAAAGCATGAGAGTCTCTCTCTCTAGAAATCACTTCAGCAGCATGTAATTTCTAGAGTTGTAGAATAGTCATCGTCAGTTAAGTATTTTGAACTCATTCAAATGATCTTATATTTATAGGATTTTCCCAACAGTCGTCTCCCTCCTCCAACTGTCATATTTTTCCTTGAATTTTAGAGGGACCTGTACATGTTTCACTCAAATAATGGTTGGTTAGAAACATAATGCACGACATCTTTTTATAACTTTAACAAGTATAAGTAAAATATGGTTTCTCAACCAAATTTATTTTTCAGAGTCTAAGAAAAAATAAAGTTCGGAGTCTAAAAGGTAAACATTCAAAATCTATATTACATGGATATTCGGATTCTATTTTTCAAGGAATTCAGAACCTAGATTCTAAGGAATTCAGAGTCTGAATTATAAGGAATTCGGAGTCTGAATTCTAAGGAATTCCGAGTCTGGATTATAATGAATTTGGAATCTAGATTCTATAGAATTCAAACTCTGAATAATAAGGAATTCGGAGTCTGAATTCTAAGGAATTCGGAGTCTGAATTCTAAGGAATTTAGAGTCTTAATTCTAAGGAATTCAAAGTCTGAATTCTAAGGAATTTAAAACCTGAATTATAAGGAATTCAGAGTCTGAATTATAAAGAATTTGGAACCTGAATTTTAGAGAATTTAGATTCTGAATTTCAGAGAATTCGAAACCTGAATTTCAGAGAATTCAGATTCTGAATTTTAGAGAATTTGGATTCTGAATTTCAAAGAATTCGGAACCTGAATTTCAGAGAATTCAGAATCTGAATTTCAGAGAATTCGAAACCTGAATTTCAGAGAATTCGGATTCTGAATTCAGATCCTGAAAACAGAATACTCTATATCAAAGTATTTATAGAATTTTGAGGTTTTATATGTGAAACTAAATTTTATACTTAGGAATAAAAATAGTTATATTTAGAGAGACTAAAATACGAACAATGAAAAACGGGTAAGGATAAATTTCATTGGGGAAGGAAAATTTTCCTTATTAAGGAAAAACTTCAGGGAAATAAAAATTTGCCTTAAGATAGAGTGTTTGTGATTTTCAAAACATAGAGGAATGGAAAAGTCATAAGGAAACCTTATTACCTTGAAAAAAATTTGACTACGAAATTTTTAAAAAAGAATTGACTAATAAGAAAATGTACCCCCTATGAAAAGGATTTTCTTACTATAAAGAGATAGGTTTCAATAATAAGTTAATAAGGAATATTACCTTACAGTTATCATTCCTAACTTCTATTTAATGTATTCAAATCTATCAGATGGTAAATATTTTGTGAAAATATCAGCAAGTTGATCTTGCGTTCTGATAAATTGAAGAATGATATATCCTTTTTGTGTGTGATCCCTAAGAAATTGATGCCTAATATCTATATGTTTTTCACGAGATTAATGCGAAGGGTTTTTTATTAAGTTAATGGCACTAGTATTATCACACGAAATTTTTGTTTTGGTCAAACTCATACCATAGTCTGTGAGTGTGTGTTGCATCCACAATACTTGAGCACAACAACTTCCAGCTGCTATATATTCAGCTTCAGCTATAGAAAGTGATACTGAGTGTTTCTTTTTTCATGACTAAGAAACTAATGAATCTCCTAAGAAATAAAAAGTTCCGAATTTACTTTTCCTATCTATTCTACATCCACCAAAGTCAGCATCCAAAAATATTTTTAAAGAAAAATCATTTCTAAAGGTATAAAAGAGTCCTAAATCCATAGTTCCCTTTAAGTAGAGAAAAATTATTTTCATTGCCTTTAAATGATATTCCTTAGGATTGGATTGAATCTTTCACATAAGCATACTAAAAACATTAAGTCTGGATGACTAGTTGTCAAGTAAAGTAGACTTCCTATCAAACCTCAAAAAGATGTTTGATCTACTGGTTTCCCAACTTTATCAAGATCAAGTGAATTTGAGGTACCAATGGGAGTAATAATACTCTTAGTGTTTTCATATCCATAATTTTTAAGAAGATATTTAATAAACTTATATTGGGATATATATATTCTTTCTAGTTTTTGAGAAATTTGAAAACCAAGGAAAAATGTTAACTCACCCATTATACTCATTTTGAACTCAGATTTCATTAAATCTGCAAAGGAATTAGTTAAATATTGGTGAGTTGAACCAAATATAATTTCATCAACATAAATTTGAACAATCAAAAAAAATATTATCTTTTTTTATAAAAAGGTTTGGATCTGCATTTCCCTTAACATAATTATTTTGAAGAAAAAATCATGTAAGTCTATCATACCAGGATCTTGGGGCTTGTTTAAGTCTATATAAAGCTTTGGTAAGTTTAAAAACATGTTCAGGATGTTTTTTATCTTCTAAACCATGAGGTTTTTCAATAAAAACTTCCTATTGAACATAAACATTAAGGAAAGCACATTTAACATCCATTTGAGAAAGTTTGAAATTAAATAATGCTGTAAAGGCAAGTAAAATACAAATAGATTCAAGTCTGGTTACTAGAGTATAGGTTTCTTTATAGTCTATTCCTTATGGTTGATTATAGCCTTAAGCAACCAATCTATCTTTATTTATTACTATGATTCCATTTTCATCACACTTATTTCTGAAGACCCATTTTACTTCAATAACAGAAGTTTCCTAAGGTCTTTTAACCAAGGTTCAGACTTTATTCCTTTCGAATTCATTTAGCTCATCTTGCATAGCTTTTATCCAATCATCATCACCTAAAGCTTCATCGGTGCTTTTTGTTTCTAATTAGGAAAGGGAAGCTATATGTTCTATTTTATTTCTTAAACAACTTCTAGTCCTTACGGGTTGATTTACATCACCAATGATATTATCACTAGGATGATTCTTAAGAAACAACTGATTTGGGTTTTGTAAAACATGTTCATCAACATATGGTAGGAAGTCTTATGGGGTAAATTCTTTAGAAACATTTTCTTGAACATTTTCCTTATCATAAGGATCTTCTATCAAGGGTTGATAATTAGTTTTTGAAAACACATCTGAAGATGTAGGATAAGGATGTTTAAAAACAAAAGGATCAATTTCATCGAATTTAACATGTACTGTTTCTTCAATAGTATAAGTATTTTTATTAAAAACTCTATAAGCCTTAGAATTTGTAGAGTATCCTAAGAAAATTCCTTCATCAGATTTTGGTGTGAATTTGTGTAGATTATCTTTAGTATTCAGAATGAATACCTTGCAACCAAAAACATTGAATTAGGAAAGTATAAGTTTTCTTCCATTCTATAACTCATAAGGAGTTTTATTAAGAAAAGTTCTAATCAAAACATGATTTATAGTATAGCAATCAGTACTTACAGCTTCAGCCCAAAAATTTTTAGGTACCGAATATTCACTCAACATGGTTCTTGTTATCTCTTGAAGAATTATATTTCTTATTTCAACAACGCCATTTTGTTGAGGTGTTCTTGGTGCTTAGAAGTTATGAGTAGTTATTTTTCTACTACAAAAAGTTTCAAAATCAGAATTTTGAAATTCTCCTCCATGATCACTATAAATAGTTATCAATGGAGGTTTTTCTCATTTTTAACTTGGGCTCTAAAAATTTTGAAATAAGAAAAATCTTCAGATTTATTTTCTAGAAAATAGACCCATGTAAATCTAGTGTAATCATAAACTAAGACAAATACATAATATTTTCCTCTAATGATTCCAGTTTTTGTTGGACCAAAAAGATCCATATGCACCAACTATAATGCATAAGTGGTTGAGACTTCACCGATTGATTTAAAATTTTATTTATGTTGTTTGAAATACTGAAAAAGATTACAAACTTTTGAAGAATCAAATCTAAGCTCTGGTAGATCCTTAACTAGTATTTTCTTAGATATTTTTCATAGGTTCCTAAGGTTATAGTGTCCTAACATTCTATTCCATACCCAAGAATGATCCTCCATTGCACTAAGACAAGGTAGATCTTGGCTCCTATGTTCTTCTAAGTTTAGTGTGTAAACATTCTCTTGACTATGGGAAGAAAGAATAAACTCTTTCTTGGAATTTTGTACTAAACACTTGTCATTCCTAAAATTCAAAAGGTAACCTTCATCACATAATTGACTTATGCTAATAAGGTTGTGCTTAAGAACCTTAATGAATAAAACATTTAAAATCAAAGTTTTTTCAAGAAGAACAATGTTACCTATACCAATAATTTCTCCCTGAGCATTATCTTCAAAAGTTACTTTTCCTCATTTCATCTTGATAATATTTTAAAAGAACTTTTTGTTACTAGTCATGTGCCTAGAGAATCCATTATTCATGTACCATGTATTGTTGTTGGTACTGAAAATAAGAGTGTTATACTTTCATAACCCAAAATTTATTGGATCTGGAAACTTCAAAAAGAAAAATTTTAGGAATCCACATTTTCTTTGAGAAATAAGATTTATGAAAACCTAAATACTGAGTTTTTTTTAAGGAACAATTTTTTTCCCAATGCCCACCACACTGACATTTAGTGCAGAATGGAGCACTTTAAGGTACAAAATAATTGTTACTAAAAAAAGGTTTTGAATGAGTATAACCAAATCCTGAATTATTCCTTAGAGTTCGAATTTGGGAATACATCTTATCAAAATTTTACTTACCTAAGTTAAAGTTTTAAAAACACTTCCTTAAGGAAAATATTTCTGACTTTAGCTTAATAACTAAGTTTTTATCCTTAAAAACATTAGTTTTAGCACTAAAGTTAGTCTCTAAAACATTTTTCTTAGAAATTACTTTTTCTAGATCCTTAGAAATTTTATCCTTATCAGAATTAACTTTCTCAAGGGTTTTTGAAATAATTTCAAAATAATAAATTTTTTTATCAAGATCTTTAGAAAGATCTGATACTTCCTTAGTAAGAATAGAAATCCTAGAATTTTTCTTATCAAGCTTTTTCTTGACTTTAGAATTTTCATTCTCAAGGAGCTTAGAAAACCTAGAGACTTCTTCATAAGTAGTGACACTAGCATATCATGGGGTGTGAAAAAAAAATAAAACCTAAGTTAAAATGTAGTAAAGTGGGTAACCTAAGTTATCTCCAAATAGGAGTGCACAACAATTATGTTTGTCACTTAAATTAAAGAAAGAATAAGAGGTTGTTTTTGAAAATGTTTAAGTTGAATAATAAATAAAGAAATTCCAAAGAAAGGTTGAACACTAATGGATGAATAGAGTGATAGGGTAAGGGTAGGATCACCTTTTGTAATTTCATCATTGTCATAAATATCATTTTACCTCTCTTACTTTTGAATGGAAAATGAAAGACTCCTCGATCCAGTTATCAATCACCTTTGGTTGAAGAAAGAATGGAACTCACTCCTATGTGCATGGAAGTTCATAAAAAATTCCTAAAAAACTAAGTCAAGTCCCGATCGGGAATTTTTTATCCTTATAACTCTAGAAAAAGTTTACTAGTTCCACACACGTGCCAACGATCACTGGACACTCACCACCTAACACAATATGCTCGATCGAGACAAATTGCACTAGGCGGAGGGAGATTAAAAGTCCTTAACCAAAGCTATTAAAAATGAATACACCAAACCCAAAACATGATCGAATTAATATAATTGGGAAATAATGATAATATAATTCATTAAAAATAAAAATAGGGTTTTACATTTAAGTACAAAACTCTGACATTACAAAAGAGAAACTCCCCCTTCCCCGATCACTCAAAGGTTTTATCCCTCCATGTGAAGGGTATTAGAGTTGAAAGGGAAATAAGAGAGCATAATTAAACCAATCAAAGTGAAAATAGAAAATATAAAGAACTTAAATAATTAAATCCTCCAACACAGCCCCTCTTTCACCTTCTTTAACCCCTTTTAATGGAAGTGAACACTCTTATTTATAGTCTTTTGGAGTAGAAAATTTCCCTCCAAAATTACTCCACCGAATGTTTGAGTCCGGTTGGCATAATAAATGGCCGAATCTCGAGAAGGTGTCTTAATAAATGTTTTTACCCTATGTCTTCTTAATTCTTCCTCAAAATCTCATATAATTTGGAAAAGTGGAACAAAAGTTATGCTCTAATTACCACTGACATATTTTTCTGCCTGAGGTGACTCTTCAACTGCCTCTCTTTGTCCGCATTACATAGATGCCTTAATGACTGAATTTCTTCATAAAATTAAACAAAAGCATGAATATCAGAGTTATATTTCTTATCTAGCTATAATAACCTAATTTTGACATGTGTAGGCCGATATATTCCTCATTAATTATGGTAGGCTCCATTCAGTCGGCCAGAAAACTTTTTCCACTTGATGAATTTGTCTGGGCCATAGTGTGCCGAATTAAACCCAGGTCCAAAATACAAAGTTGAATCCCACGAGCATACAAAGCCTAAAAAAATAATCACACAATTTGGATAAAAATGTAAAAGCTATGCTCAAACTACATAAGCTCCACAAAACTACTAAATTTCTAGAATTAACCAATTTCCACAATTAAGCCCATAATTCACAAAGACACTAAAATGATACAAATCAACTAAAATTGATTAATTGGAAGGGTCTAAATAATTGAAATACATATGAAAAATAATGAAAATATTATCTTTATCAATTCCCCCAAACTTAGCACTTGGACTCCTGAACAAGTCAAAATCAAAATCAAATCAAACCAAATTCAAAACACATGCCATTAAGATCCACCAATTCTACACCAAGAAATAAAAGATATCATGTATCATACATAACCATTATTCCAAGTTCTCTAATCATATCATTCAATATTTTTACTCTTCATTTCTCTTCCCATGAACACAAGACACCTACCTCACATGAATTTTCTCTTATCTAACAAATATCAATTTTTCAACAAAGTTTTTCTCATCCAAACCAATGTAAGGGTCACCATAGGTTTGAAAAACTCCTAATTATCTACCCGATGTGAGTCAAGGACATATGTTTATCATGAGGACTTTTTAGGGTTGTTCTGTGGCTTTCGGTTGGTAGGATATTCATGTGAAAAAAATTCTGAGGCCGAATGAGGAGGGCGTGGCTCTTTTTGAAGAAAAATTGCACAATTCTAATTTTCACTCAAGTATGGTATCCTCATCACTCCCCTTAGTATAAATTCAGATCCATCATCATAAAATCTCAATAAATGTTCAAACATCTCAGCAATTCAGAAAAAAAAAATCTTTCTTCACAAACATGATTTTTCTTGAAAGCTCTAGAAAAGGCAAAGCTTTCTTCCTCCATTAGAAGCTCCAGAAAGGCACGACTTCTCTTTTTCTTAAAAGCTCTAGAAAAGGCACAGATTTCAAGATAATGATTCTTCATCAGTACACACACCTATTTATCGTTTTAATTTCCACCCAAAGTTTCACTAAATGAGTTATCACAACACAAGACAGCTTCCCCCACACTTAAGTTCAACTAGATCATGGAATTTTACTTTAAGAGCAGGTTGGATAGGGAAAATTGGCTTGTAATGTGGCTAACCTAACAGGTTGTTCATAGATTCTAAGGGCTATAAGGATTAAATTTACAAGGAAGGCCAGAATGAAAGGGATTATCTTGAAAAGAGGACTTTCAAACCAAAGAAATTTATCAATAATTTAAAACACATATACCCCAAAACCTCAAGTTTCTAAAGGAATGAATCAAATTCTGGTTAAGACAAGCATGGTCTAGTTCTCTCAAGAAGTTAGGTGAATGAAATTAATATAAAAACAATAGTTCAGAAGCCTCATGGAAAAGTGATTTCAAATATAAAGACAATGAGATGTGGCATGAGATTCAAAAATCAGAGTACTTTTCATGAAATTCCCAAAGAATTGAACTTGAAAAAAATCATTCTCAGCATTCATTTAAGATCAGTTTCATGGAATAAATTGGTTCACTCAATGACATGGGTTTCAAAAATGGAAATAATGATCATTTCAACTTAAAAAGTTTCAAAAACACACCAAAAACTGGAAAATAAATAGACAAAAATTTGAAAACACCAATTATTTATTTATTTTTTGAAAACAAACAACAAATGAAAATCCTAAATTACCAAGGTTCCCTCCCCCACACTTAAATGATGTAGTGTCCTTAATGCATTCAAGTGCATTTAACATATAAGAAGATTTTAGAATGAATCACAGCATCAATCAAGTGTAAAGGAGAGGTACAACCTAATGGATCTTATTGATAGATAGGTTGGAGGAACGGGATCTCCTCTAGTGGATCTGATGGAATGCTACCATGGAATTTCTTCAGCCTGTGCCCATTAATAGTGAATGGATCCTGCTCTCCATCCTTTATAATCTGCACAGCACTGAAAGGATATACATGAGTAACTATAAATGGACCCTCCTATCCAGAATGAAATTTACCTAGAATCAGCTTGAGTCTTGAGTTGAATAACAACACTTTATCTCCAGGATGGAATTCTTTCGGTTAGATCATCTTGTCATGAGCCACTCTTGTTCTCTCTTTGTAAATCCTAGAATTTTCAAATGCATATCTTTTAATTTCCTCCAGCTCCTACAACTGCAACCTTCTCTCTTTCCCAACACTTTCAAGATCCAAATTCATCTTCCTCACATCCCAATACGCCTTATTCTCTAATTCCATAGGTAGGTGAAAACTTTTTCCATAAATCAGCCTATATAGACTCATTACAATTGGGGTATTGTAGGCTATCCTATAAGCCCATAATGTGTCTTCCAGATTCTTTATCCAATCCTTCCTATTTGGTTTAACAGTCTTCTCCAAAATTCCGTTGATTTCCCTATTGAACACTTCAGCTTGACCATTTTTTTGGGTGATAGGGAGTTGATGTTTTATAATGAACCCCATACTTCTTCAGTAAAGCCTCTATTATCCTATTTCAAAAGTGATTCCCTTACTCACTGATGATGGATTTAGGCACTCCAAACTTACAAAATATGTTAGTCCTGACAAATTCACAAACAACTTTAGCATCATCAGTCCTGGTGGATTTTACTTCCACCCATTTGGAAACATAATCAACTGTAAGCAAGATATAAGAATTTCCAAATGAAATTGGGAAAGGTCCCATAAAATCTATCCCACAGACTTCAAAAATCTCACAAAAATTAAGTGGTTGTTGGGTCATTTATTGTCTCTTTGAAATGTTTCCAGAAAACTGACATTTTGGACACCTTTTTCAAAATTCATGAGAATTTTTAAAAATGGTTGGCCAATAAAGTTCAGATTCTAAAACCTTCCTTGCTATCCTTTGAGGTCAAAAGTGTCCTCCACAAGCTAATGTGTGACAAAACTCAAATACAGAACCAATTTCACTCTCAGTAAAACATCTTCTTATCACTTGGTCATTGCAAATCTTCCAAATAAATGGATCATCCCAAATGTAATATCTAGATTCAGCTTTTCGTTTGTGAAATTGATGAGAATTAAAATGAGATGGGACCTGAGATGTTACCAGATAATTTACCATGTCAACATACCAATGAATTTCTCCTTTAACCAAGTACAGCTGCTCTCCTGGAAGGTGATCATTCAGTGGTTCTCTTTATGGAATTTCATCTTTAGCAGTGTTGGGAAGTCTGCTTAAATGATCAGCCACTTGGTTCTCTGATCCCTTTTTGTCCTTGATTTCTATGTTGAACTCCTGTAGTAGTAACATCCATCTCACCAGCCTCAGTTTAGCTTCAGCATTATTCATCAAGTACCTGAGAGTTTCATGATCAAAAAATATAGTGACTTTAGTTCCAATAAGATATGATTTAAATCTTTCCAAATCAAAAACAACTGCTAAAAACTTCTTTTTTGTGGTTGTGTAATTGAGTTGAGCCGCATCCAAGGTTCTTGAAACATATATAATGGCTTGTGGCCTGACCTCAATTCATTTAGAAAGGACTACTCCAACTGCTTGGTTGGAAGCATCACAAAATAGCTCAAATGGTTCTTCCCAATTTGGTGATTGCATCACAGGTGGTTCAATCAATCTCCTCTTCATCTCATCAAAGGATTCCCTAAATGCACCATTTATATCAAAATCAGAATCTTTCAAAAGAAATCTAGAGAGAGGGAGATAAATATTACTAAAATCCTTGATAAACCTCCTGTAGAATCTTGTATGTCCTAAAAAATATCTAACACGCTTTACACAAGTTGGGTAAGGCAAGGAATTTATCACTTCAATTTTTGACTTATCAACTTCAATGCCCTTTTTGTAAATGACATGCCCTAGAACAATCCCCCTCTCAACCATAAAATGACACTTTTCAAAATTTAAAATAAGATTCTTTTCAATGCAGGTTTTCAAAACTTTTTCTAGATTTTTCAAACAATGGTCAAAGTAGTTTCCAAAAACCATGAAATCATCCAGGAAAACATCCAAGAAATATTCAATGTGATCAGAAAATATACTTACCATGCACCTCTGAAATTTACCTATATCATTATATAATCCAAATGGCATCCTTTTATATGCAAAAGTTCCAAAGGGACATGTAAAGGTTGTCTTCTCTTGATCCTCAGGAGTAATGGGTACCTGGAAATAACCTAAAAATCTCACCAAAAAACAATAATGAGTTATCTCATCCAATCTCTCTAACATATGATCAATGAATGGAATGGGGAAATTATCTTTCTGAGTAACTTGATTCAACTTCCTAAAATCAATGCACACTCTCCAGCTATTTTGAATTCTCACATGGATTAATTCATTATTTTCATTCCTCACAGTGGTTAGGACAGTTTTTTTTGGAACTGCATGAATTAGGCTAACCCACTGTGAATCTGAGATGGGATAGATGATCCCAGCTTCTAATAGCTTCTCAACCTCCTTCTTTACAACCTCTATTAAAGTGGGATTCAACCTCCTTTGGGGTTTCCTGACAGCACCTCACGTGCCTGTTGAAGATCAAATCATACTGTTGTTGGAAGCATAAAAAGACATCCAAGTTTGTGTTTCTACATTTTATTCAATTTTTTTGATGTCTTCCACCTTCCACTTTAAACTTTTTTCGAGACATTGCCCATTTAATTTTCAAGTTTCTCTAGAAGAAATTTTATGTGTAGGCTTCAGGTCAATGATATCCAATATGTGATTTAGTTACCTCTATAATGGATATTTCTGAGACTATTGAGGTAAATATCTCTTTGGTTTGTGAACTCCACTATTGTTTAAATTGTTACTTTCTTATTTATTTCCTTAGTGCATGTGAATACAATAGGATGATCTGAAAATGTGTTTGACTTTATAATTTAGTTATGACCTAATGAGTTTTGGTTCTCATTCTCCATAGTTTATGGGATTGATGTTTGGATTGAAATATTGCTCAAGTTTATATCCATATAGCTTATACTTGATATTTTTTTATAGTATAAGGTACTGAATCCTAAACCAATGTTTCATACAGTTCATGCTCATAGGATAATCAGTTTTCAATGTTTTTTTAAACATAGCATAGAGCCAGAATTTCTTTAATTACCTTACATTGTCAATTGTATTTTTTTTATTATTACTTATATGACCTAAATCAGTATGTGTGTGCTTATTCTATTTTTATTTGCAGTGATGTATAAGATGAGTTGTATTCATTTCAATTGAGAATGATTTTGGTGATAAAAAAGGATTTGATACCATACTCTCTTTCAAGATTGAAGACTTCTATGGAGAAGGTATTCTCTATTTTAACGTTACTATATAATATGCATACATGTGTTTGGACAAAGTGTTTTATATTTGAGTTGACGAAAATGTAATGTGAAGTAAGGTATTTTAAATGGACACCACTGGATAATAAACCAATGAGAACTAATGGTTTTATTTTTAAACTGAAAACACTTATGAGCTCTATACCACATTTAAAACCAACAGTTTAACTATTAATAATGGATTCAATGTATTACTGAAGAAATCTAATAGTTGGTTTAGTTGAAGGGTGTATATGTACATATTTAAAAATGGTAAAATATCATCCCATTATAATTTTATAGTATATGGGTGATTCACATGGCCAACAAACCATAATTTCACTAATCATTGATTCATATTCCAATGAATACAACTTTAATTGGATTTTTGTGAAGGATGGGGAATTGGAGAAACAAAAGGTGGAGGGTAATTAAATTATGGTAGTTAATTTATTCTACTACATTTACTTATCCACACATTACAATTTTAGGTATGATAGATTAGATTACCCCTGTTTATTTTCTGACTTATCATGAATGCAGCACTCCAGATTATATCAATCTTGATGGAAAGATTATTTCATTGTTTGGGTCATGTATAATCCGATGAAGATGAGGCAATAATTTATTGCACTTCTCCACCATGATCATCATTGTTTCATCCTTGATGAAGTTCTGATCTTCTCCATAGGTCCACATGCTCGATGGCACGTCTATGATGTTTTAGGTCCAAAGAAGGTATTTGTTCTTTTTTGCAGTTGTTAAGCTACCATTAATTATAGGGTACTATTTAGGAGGATACAGTGGCTGCTGAAATTTTGACTACAATATATCTTCCATGTGCAGGGAATTACCATCTTTAAGTAGTGGATGCATGCCCCTTGACTTCAAACCTATAAATGTTTGAGGGAACAGGTAAATAAGAAAGGTCTGCGACTCCCCCACCCCCCCCCCCCACAATAATCTCCTCTGAAAATATCTACCTAATCTGGCCATCAACTATATGATTGTCAATAATAATCAACATCTCATCCAAGTTCATGAACAAGTTTCATATTCTTACAGTTGGGTGAGAAGCGATGGTGCTGGACTGCTACATTTAATTAATGCACATGTGTTTATGACCCTGCAGGACTTCTACCACTTAGCTAGACCTTAGGGATTTTATTTGGGTCCGTTTTCTACTCTGTTTCATTTCAGTTCATGTGTTGAGTCCATGTTGTGTTCTATTTCAGTTCAGTTCCTAAGTTGGGTGCATTTTTTGTTATGTTTAAGTTCAATTCATGAGACTATCCTTATATCCAACATTTTATTCTGCTCAAAATGTTCTATTTTACAGGTGATAATTTAGCAGAGTACTGGGCAGGGGAGGGAGGAGGAGGGGGGACAAGGAGGGGGGAGGAGAGGGTTGGAAAAAAAATTGGTCAGTTGGAAGGTGAGGGGAGGGGAGGGGCTGGGCAGGTTAGAGGGGAGGGGAGGGGAGGATGAGGGCAGGGGGGAGGGGGCTTCTTGGGGAAGAGGATGGGCAGGGGGAGGGGAGGGCAGGGCAGGGGAGGGTAGGGGTGGATGAGGGCAGGGGGGAGGGGCTGGGCAGGTTCTAGGGGGGAGGGGAGGTTGAGGGTAGGGGGTAGAATAGGTTCAGACCATACTCCATGTTTCCCTCCACCCTCTCATCCAGGTACACTAATGGGATCATGGGCCCTATTTTCTTCACATGCCACCATATTTTCATCCAATACACCTTATTTATTTAATCATAGGTATACTGACAGTGTCCAAATGCCCATGAATTGGCCAATAATAGATTTATAGACTCGTATTGCAGGGGCCAGGGGTTTATGAAGATATATATACAAGGATACACACCTTGATTTCCAACAACTCAAATGAATTGAAGAATGTACACTTTATCTGGTGATTATTAGAGAATTGGTCATGGAAAATATGGAGGGAAGGGTAGTAACCCATGTCATAAATTAATGATGTAAAGTCTTTGAAGCTGAGGGAAGGCATGGAAGGCAAATGCAGTTCAGGGGGAAATCATCGGCATTCAACTGGCCACTACAGACATGGTACAAGATGGTGCAGACTATGAAAGACTACGTGAACAAGGTTGCCCCGGCAAGGCCTAATATAAAATTACTAATATCACTATTTTTTTCATTCATCCTAATGGGTAAGACATATTCCATTTTGTATAATTATCCTCTATCAAGTTCTTTCATGTTGAATTTCCAATAATTTTTTGAAACTAAAAATCCACATTGTTGCTGATCTTTTCCATCTTATTTTGTTTGTTGATAAAAAAATTACTTGGAATGTATGTATATCATCTTATTTTTTTGAAAAAAACTGATCTTTTGATTCGTCTTTACTTTCATGCTTCCTGTGGATGCCTTCAGAAACATCAGTGACTCACATTGTATATATGTAAGTAAGCCTCATCATTGATCCAAGTAGATTTATTTGATTCATGATGGGAGTATCTCTTGGGATTGATCGTTTCTATTTACATTTCATTATTCATTTTATTTTCCATCATGTTGTGTAACATTGATTTATTTGTTTATTAAATTATTTTTTTGAATCATATGACAATATATTATGTAAGTTCACCCATTCTTCCTCCTTCACTATTGTTGCTCATAGTACATGTACGTTGTAAACATTATACAATCAAATTCTCAATGAGTTATGTTTATAAATTGTTTCTATAAAATAGTTTAATTTATAAATTTCATGTTTAAGTCCTCAATTATCCATTTAGTTGGTAATATTCTTCTACATATAAATATACTTTCTTAATTACCTATGCGATAAGACTAAAATTTAAGGAAATAGATTGTTTAAAAAAACAGCATAGATCCTCAGAAAATCAGATTTTACATATGTTCAATGACCTAATTAATGTCGTTAGGAAACTATCCATCATGTGCATTGATGTTTTTTTAACAATCACATGACATAATTTTTATGCATGCATCATGTCATATATTGATTCTTACATCTGGTGGTATCATTTTATAATAATTAAAATTTAATTTTTTTGTAACATATGTTGGTTACTCATGTATGTGATGTGTAGTTCCTCAATAATCATGATTATATTTTATGTCTTCTGCTATTTTTATTGTATTTATGTTTAATCAACTTTTATTGTAATATTTTGTAACACTAATTTACACTAATTTACGCTTCCTCTGTCATTTATCATTACAGGGGATCAATGCATGTTTTCAAATAACTAGGTATTGGCATGATAACTATGAAAGTTGTTTTGATAAGACTCTTTATGGTTTTTATGGAGCAATTCAGAGACAACTACAGAGGTCGCAATAGTAAAATAAAATTCATGTATTGCTTAGCATTTATACAAATGATTAAAGAAACTAAAATATTACATTTAAAAAATAGTTGCAGATTAAACTTGGGAACATCTTATACTTTCTGTAAAATTTCTCCATGTCTAAACATCACAACATCTTTGTTTTTGGAAAATAGTTTTTCATTATGTATTATAATTATTCCTCAACACATCTCATATTTTTTATTAGAAAAACTCTTCTTTAAGTTAATTCTCTACACCTATGTGTTTCAATGTATGCAATATTGTTTTTTTAAATGTAGTTAATATTGAAGTGAGGTTTCCATCCTTGACTATTCTATAGTATTTCACATTAATAAAATTAATGTATATTATTTTATTAGAAAAACTCTTATTTAAGTTAATTCTCTACAACTATGTCTTTCATTGTCTGCAATATTGTTTTCAAATATGTCATGATTGTTTTCTGATAGAGTCTACCCGGTTACCATTTTCTATTATTTATTTCAATTAATAGTGATTTTTCATTTTCATATTATTTAATTGTTTTTATTGAATTTTTGTACAATTTTTTTTCATAGATGAATATTGTAAACAAATAAGCCATTTGATTATGACATGATTTTTATGACTTCACTGGATTAACCAGTTATTTTTTCATAGTAGTATGTCTCATTTACTCACATTCATTTCTAATTATATATTGCAGGGATCAATATAACTATCAACCAACATGAAAAATTTCTACTCTACATCAATGATACATGGTGGTATTGGGAGACTTTTGACTGTAGATTTTGATGACATGAATTGTAATCTCATCTGTACACCTGTTGTTGTTGAAATTTATGGTTCCTGTTTATGTTGTCAAACAAGTATTTGCTACTGAAACAGTATTGATGTTCTCTTATCATTGTTAAATTACATTCCATAGTTCTATGTAAAAGGTGAAACTGTATTGATGTTCTCTTACCATGATTCTGTTTCACTGTTGACCTATTTCAAATATCTACAAATTATAATTTCATACTTTGTTTCTATGAATAAAGTTATAATTCCAATATATTATTTATTAATTTTCATTCTGTTTCACCATTGGTTCCTTCGTTCTTAATTTTATACATAAGGTTGCTCGGTCTCTAAATTTTGTTCCTCAATTTATGTAACTTTTATTCCTCATTATGTATGTCATTTTATTTTCAAATATATTAAATATTTATATAAACTATTATTTTTTATAAATAGTGATTTATAGTTAATAATAAGAATTATTTTATAGTGTCGTGCATCGCACGGGCGGAGTACTAGTTTTACTTCAAGAGTAGGTTGGATAGGGAAAATTGGCTTGTAATGTGGCTAACCTAATAGGTTGTTCATATATTCTAAGGGCTACAAGGATTAAATTTACAAGGAAGGCCAGAATGAAAGGGATTATCTTGAAAATAGGTCTTTCAAACCAAAGAAATGCCTCAATAATTTAAAACACATGTACCCCAAACCCTCAAATTTCAAAAGGAATGAATCAAATTATGGTTAAGACAAGCATGTTCTGGTTCTATCAAGAAGTTAGGTGAATAAAATGAATATAAAAACAATAGTTCAGAAGCCTCATGGGAAAGTGATTTCAAATATAAAGATAGTGAGATGTGGCATGAGATTCAAAAATCAGAGTACTTTTTATGAAATTCCCAAAGAATTGAACTTGAAACAAAATCATTTTTAGCATTCATTTAAGATCAGTTTCATGGAATAAATTGGTTCACTCAATGACATGGGTTTCAAAAATGGAAATAATGATCATTTCAGCTTAAAAAGTTTCAAAAACACACCAAAAACTGAAAAATAAAAAGACAAAAATTTGAAAACACAAAATTATTTATTTATTTTTATGAAAACAAACAACAAATGAAAATCCTAAATTACCAAGGTTCCCTCCCCCACACTTAAATGATGTAGTGTCCTCAATGCATTCAAGTAGATTTAACATGTAAGCAGATTTTAGAATGAATCACATCAGCAATCAAGTGTAAAGGATAGGTACAAACTAATGGCTCTTATTGATAGATAGTTTGGATGAGCGGGATATCCTCTAGTGGATCTGATGGAATGGTCCCATGGAATTTCTTCAGCCTGTGCCCATTAATAGTGAATGGCTCCTGATCTCCATCCTTCACAATCTACACAGCACTGAAAGGATATACATGAGTAACTATAAAATGGACCCTCCCATCTGGAATGAAATTTACCTAGCATCAGCTTGAGTCTTGATTTTAATAACAACACTTTATCTCCAGGATGTAATTCTTTCAGTTAGATCAGCTTGTCATGATCCACTCTTGTTCTCTCTTTGTAAATCCTAGAATTTTCAAATGCATCTCTTCTAATTTCCTCCAACTCCTGCAACTGCAACCTTCTCTATTTCCCAGCACTTTCAAGATCCAAATTCATCCTCCTCACATCCCAATATGCCTTATGCTCCAATTACATAGGTGGGTGAAAAAGTTTTCTATAAATCAGCCTATATGGACTCATTCCAATTGGGGTCTTGTAGGCTATCCTATAAGACCATAATGTGTCTTCCAGATTCTTGCTCCAATCCTTCCTGTTTGGTTTAACAGTATTCTCCAAAATTCCTTTGATTTCCCTGTTGAACACTTCAGCTTGACCATTTTTTTGGTGATATGGAGTTGATGTTTTATGATGCACCCCATACTTCTTTAGTAAGGCCTCCATTATCCTATTGCAAAAGTGATTCCCTTGATCACAGATGATGGATTTAGGCACTCCAAACCTACAAAATATGTTATTCCTGACAAATTCACAAATAACTTTAGCATCATCAGTCCTGGTGGCTTTTTCTTCCACCCATTTGGAAACAAAATAAACCGCAAGCAAGATATAAGAATTTCCAAATGACATTGGTAAAGGTACCATAAAATCTATCCCCCAGACTTCAAAAATCTCACAAAAATTAAGTGGTTGTTGGGGCATTTCTTGTCTCTGAAATGTTTCCAAAAAACTGACATTTTGGACACCTTTTTCAAAATTCATGAGAATTTTTAAAAATGGTTGGCCAATAAAGTCCAGATTCTAAAACCTTCCTTGCAGTCCTTTGAGGTCAAAAGTGGCCTCCACAGGATAATGTGTGACAAAACTCAAATACTGAACCAATTTCACTCTCAAGAAAACATCTTCTTATCACTTGGTCATTGCAAATCTTCAAAAGAAACGGATCATCCCAAATGTAATATCTAGATTCATATTTCAGTTTGTGAATTTGATGAGAATTAAAATTAGATGGGACCTGAGATGTTACCAGATAATTTACCATGTCAACATACCAAGGCACTTCTCCTTTAACCAAGTACATCTGCTCTCCTGGAAGGTGATCATTCAGTGGTTCTCTTTCTGGAATTTCATCTTCAGTAGTGTTGGGAAGTCTCCTTAAATGATCATCCACTTGGTTCTCTGATCCCTTTTTGTCCTTGATTTCTATGTTGAACTCCTACAATAGTAACATCCATCTCACCAGCCTCGGTTTAGCTTCATCCTTCTTCATCAAGTACCTGAGAGTTTCATGATCAAAAAATACAGTGACTATAGTTCTAAGAAAATATGATCTAAATCTTTCCAAAGCAAAAAAACTGCTAAAAAATTCTTTTATGTGGTTATGTAATTGATTTGAGCTGCATCTAAGGTTCTTGAATAATATGAAATGACTTGTGTCCTGACCTCAATTCATTGAGAAAGGACTGCTCCAACTGCTTGGTTGGAAGCATCACAAAGTAGCTCAAATGGTTCTTCCCAATTTGGTGGCTGCATCACAGGTGGTTCAATCAATCTCCTCTTTAGCTCATCAAAGGATTCCCTACATGCACAATTGATATCAAAATCAGCATATTTCAAAAGAAATCTAGAGAGAGGGAGAGAAATATTACTAAAATCCTTGATAAACTTCATGTAGAATCCTATATGTCCTAAAAAAGATCTAACATGCTTCACACAAGTTGGGTAAGGAAAATAATTTATCACTTCAAATTTTGACTTATCAACTTCAATGCCCTTTTTGGAAATGACATGCCCTAGAACAATCCCCCTCTCAACCATAAAATGACACTTTTCAAAATTTAAAACAAGATTCTTTTCAATGCAGTTTTTCAAAACTTTTTCTAGATTTTTCAAACAATGGTCAAAGGAGTTTCCAAAAACCATGAAACCATCCAGGAAAACCTCCAAGAAATCTTCAATGTGATCAGAAAATATACTTACCATGCACCTCTGAAATTTACCTGGAGAATTATATAATCCAAATGGCATCCTTTTATATGCAAAAGTGCCGAAGGGACATGTAAAGGTTGTCTTCTCTTGATCCTCAGGAGCAATGGGTACCTGGAAATAACCTGAAAATCCATCCAAAAAACAATAATGAGTTATCTCATCCAATCTCTCTAATATATGATAAATGAAGGTAATGGGGAAATGATCATTCCGAGTAACTTGATTCAACTTCCTAAAATCAATGCACACTCTCCAGCTATTTTGAATTCTCATAGGGATTAATTCATTCTTTTCATTCCTCACAGTGGTTAGGCCAGTTTTTTTTTGGAACTACATGAATTGGGATAACCCACTGTGAATCTGAGATGGGATAAATTATCCCAGCTTCCAATAGCTTCTCAACCTCCTTCTTTACAACCTTCATTAAAGTGGGATTCAACCTCCTTTGGGGTTTCCTGGCAGGTTTGGAATCTCCCTCAAGAAAAATTCTATTTGAGCATATATTTGGGTTGGTTCCTGGAATATCACCTAAACTTTACCCTATTGCTTGGATATTCTCTCTCAAAAGATATATAAATGATTTCTCTTAGATTTCAAAGAGATTATTAGAAATTATCACTGGTATTTTCTTTCCCTCCCTAAGGTACACATATTTCAAATCAGTGGGGAGTGGTTTGAGTTCCAAATCCGGGGGATGCTCAAGGGATGAAACTAAATTGAAATTTCCAACTTCCAAACTTTGGAACTCCTATACATAATAAACCATATCATCTTCCTCATCAGTTAATAAATCATCAAAAAAATCATATTTTACCTCTTTATCTCACATGAAATCAGAATCTCCAGCATGTTGGGCATCCACATGTTCAATGATATTTTCAAGGGAAGAAGTATCTCCTAAGTCTAAGAGTTCATAGAGCATACCTGATTCTTCAATGGGTTCTGCACAAACTTCATGATAAAGTGAAAAGAGGGAGTGATCGTCTAATCGGTGCCTTATGGATTCAAAAATATTGAAGTGGACCGTGCTCTCTCCAAACTCCATAGTGAGTGCCCCCTCATGGACATTGATGATGGTTTTAGCTGTTTTCAAGAGAGGTCTCCCCAAAATGATGGGTGAATGTGATGGGATCCTATCTTCTTCCATATTTAGCACGTAGAAGTCAGCTGGGAATAAAAGATCTTTGACTTTCACAAGGAAATCCTCCAAAAATTCTACAGGGAAAAATGTGGATCTGTTTACAAGTTGGACCACCACTCTTGTGGGCTTCAAGTCTCCCATCTACAAAGAAGTGTATACTGAGTGAGGAAATACAATAATTGAAGCACCTAGATCACACAAAGCATTCGATAAATTTAAATAACCAATGGTGCATGGAATGGAAAACATCCCTAGATATTGACATTTGGTTGGAAATTGTGGTGTGATAAGGGCTGAGAAACTTCTTACCAAGTTTTTCCTTTCATTCCCTTGAATTCTCCTCATCTTGGTGCAAATATCCTTCAAAAAATTAGCATACTTTGGAATTTTTGTGACTGCTTCAAGTAAGGGGATATTGATTTCCACTTTCTGGAAGGTGTCCAGAATTTCTTTTTTGAAGTGCTTCCTCCTGCAATTTCTTTTATTCAATCATCCTTGATGGAAATGGAGAGGGTAAGTATTTATTCTCCTTTTTTTCCTTCGAAATGGTGTTTCTGGTCTCTTCTTCCTTGGAATATCCATCTCTTCCTCCTCTTTCTTCTCTTCTTCATAATGAATTTTCACAGAATTTTCAGAGTTTTAAACTTCATTCTCCCTCAACTCAAGTGGTCTTATTTCAGTTTCATGGGATTCTGGTGGTGAGATCTCTTTTCCACTTCTTGTTGTTATCATGCTGACATTCTCCTTTGGGTTTGGGATTGTTTGGGAAGGAATTTTCCCGGGATTTTTTGTCATGATTTTAACCAAACTTCCCACCATGTTTTCCAGCTTTTCAACCTTATCTACTAGGTCATCAAACCTGGATTATAGTTTCTTCACGGAAGGTTTTGTGCTGGTATATGTTTGATCATAGGGTCTTGGGAAAGTGGGTGGTTGGTGGTGTGGAGGCTGGTTATAAGGTTGCTTCTGTTGAAATGGTGGTGGGTTTTGGAACTGGTTTTGGTTTGGAGGTCTAGCTTGATTTTGCTGATTTCCAGAACCATACTGAACATGGTTAGGCTCTCTCCATCCTTGATTCTGTTGGTACTTCCTTGGTTGAAAGGTTTCCGCACAAGTTTCCATTCCCTTTATTTCAGTACATTGGTCAGTGAAATGATCAGGTGATGAACATAAACCACATACCTTAGCTGGTGCTTGTTGGCCGCACACTTGTTTCAAGGCTATTTGTCTCACCAAACTAGTTAGCTCTTCAATCTTAGTTTATAGTAAGGGTGATGGATGAGAAGTTCATACCAAATAAATACCTCTTGTTCTAGTACATCTTGTACCAAACTGTTGTGAGTTCTGAGAAATCTTCTCAATCAAACCATTTTCTTCTTCTGGTGACTTGTCAATCAATTCACCACCAGAGGATACATCAAGAAGGTTCCTATCATTATCTAGTAATCCTTGATAGAAGAATACAATAATGTTATGATCCTCAATGGCTTGATGTGGGCAGCTGGCACATATCTTTTTAAATCTTTCCCAGTACTCGTAAAGGGTTTCTCCAGATGATTGTTTGATAGCATAGATCTCCTTTCTGATGGTTGTGATTCTGGAGGCGAGGAAGAATCTTTTCATGAAGCATATCACCAAGTCATTCCAATCATCCACATCTCCAGGTTTTAGACTATACAACCATTCTTTAGCAGCTCCTTTTAATGAAAATGGGAACGCCTTCCACTTTACTTGTTCCTCAGCTACTCCACGTGGTCTAAAGGTTGAGCAGACATGTGTGAACTCTTTAATATGATTGTTGGGATCTTCACCCTCCAAGCCATGAAACTTTGGAAGTAATGGTATCATATTAGGTTTCATATCAAAATCATTTTGTAACACTAGAATGACAAGTTGATTATTCTGATTAAGGAATTGTGGGGCACAAAGGTCTCTGAGAGTTGGGTTTTGATTTCCAGCCATTATGACAGGCTCAGAGTGAACACTTGAAGTTTCATTTGAGTCTTTAAGAGAAATTTCCTCAAATTAAGATTGTAAATTAAGATTTATTATCCTATTCAACAAAGTTCTTTCAATTTCAGGATCAATGGCGAAAGGTTTAGTATTTGAGGTTCTAGTCATGCAACTTGGAATGAAAATAAGAAAAGAGAAAAGAAAGAGAAAAAAAATAGTGGCACTACCTCCCCAGCAACGGTGCCAAGTTTTGAAACGATCCTATCATGGGGTGTGAAAAAAACAAATAAAACCTAAGTTAAAATGTATTAAAGTGGGTAACCTAAGTGTTTTCCAAAGATTAGTACACAATAATTATGTTTGTCACTTAAATTAAAGAAATAAGAAGAGGTTGTTTTTGAAAATGTTTAAGTTGAATAATAAAAAAAAGCAATTAAAAAGAAAGGTTAAACACTAATAGATAAAGCGAGTGATAGGTTCAGGGTAGGATCACCTTTTTTAATGTCATAATTTTCACAAATCTCATCTTACCTATCTTCCTTTTGAATGACAAATGAAAGAATCCTCGATCGAGTTATCAATCACTTTTGGTTGAAGAAAGAAATGGAACTCACTCCTATGTGCATGGAAGTTCATAAACAATTCCTAAAAAACTAATGAAAATCCTGATCGGGAATTGTTGATCCTTATAAATCTATAAAAATTTTACTAGTTCCACACACATGCCAATGATCGTTGTACACTCACCACCTAACACAATATGCTTGATCGAAACAAATTGCACTAGGCGGAGGGAGATTAAAAATCCTTAACCAAAGCTATTAAAAATGAATACACCAAACCCAAAACATGATATCATTAAGATAATTGGGAAACAATGATAATAGAATTCATTCAAAAAGAAAAATAGGGTTTTTCATTTAAGCACAAAACTCCGACATTATAAAAGAGAAACTCTCCCTTCCCCGGTCACTCAAAGGTTTTATCCCTCCATGTGAAGGGTATTAGAGTTGAAAGGGAAAAAAGAGAGCATAATGAAACCAAGCAAGGTGAAAATAGAAAATAGAAATAAAATAAAGAATTCAATCCTCTAGCACAGTCCCTCTTGCACCTTCTTCAACCCCTTTGAATGGAAGTGAACACTCTTATTTATAGGCTTTTGGAGTAGAAAATTTCCATCCAAAATTACTCCACTAAATTTTTGAGTCTTGTTTTCATATTAAATGGTAGAATATCTGGAAGATGTCTTCATAAATGTTGTTCCCCTATATCTTCTTAATGTTTCCTCAAAATCTCAGCTAATTTTTACAAGTGGAACAAAAGTTATTCTTGAATTACCACTGACATCTTTTTCTTCCTGAGGTGACTCTTCAACTTCCTCTCTTTGTCTGCATTACATATGCCTTAATGACTGAATTTCTTTATAAACTTAAACAGAAGCATGAATCTCAGAGTTATATTTCTTCTAAATCTAGAATCACATAATTTGAACATGTGTAGGCCGAGATATGACTCATTAATTATGGTAGGGTCCATTCTTTCGGCCAGAAAACTTTTTCCACTTGATGAATTTGTTTGGGCCATAGTGTGCCGAATTAGACCCACGTGCAAAAGACAAAGTTGAATCCCAAGAGCATAAAAATCCTAAAAAAAAGAATCACACAATTTTGGATAAAAAATTTAAAAGATAGGCCCGAAATATAGAAGCTCTACAAAACTTCTAAATTTCTAGAATTAACCAATTTCCACAATTAAGCCCATAATTCACGAAGACACTAAAATGATACAAATCAGCTCAAATTGATTAATTGGCATGGGATGAATCATTGAAACAAATATGGAAAATAATGAAAATGTTATCTCTATCAAGTAGGTAAAGTATTATCTTCATCAAAAGAAGATTCTTCATCCGAGGATTCGTAATATTTACTATCACTATAATTAGTGTTCAATGATACATTGGTTATGGATTCAGAATTGTGTACCTTATCCATTAAACAATGATTTTCAATAGGTATCTTGGATAATAGACCAAGATTATTCTGTCTAGAAGATTCATACTCTGATGATTCTTCAGAAGAGTCTCCACCACTGGCACTCCAGGTGTCATTGGCTTTCAAAACTTTCTTAGATTTAGCCTTGTAGTACTTCTTTCTATTCCTCTTAGAATGATTTTCCTTTCTATATTTTCTCTTAAGCATAGGACAATCTGACCTTATATGCCCTGCTCTTTTTCATTCATATCAAGTGACTTCTGATTCTTTCTTGTCCTTTCTTTCTTTCTTCTTATATCTAGATTGAAGGTTCTTCTGTCCAACAATCTTGTTCATCCTTCGGGCAATATTGGATAACTCGTTTTTTAAAGATTCGCTTCTACTATATTCGGATTGAATAATAATCCTCTTATATTTGGATCTTGTAACTCTATCAGGAGTCCTGGATTTCATATGATTTGAATTAGTTGTAAAATTAACACTTCCATTTTCATTCTTCTTCTTATTTAGATCATCATCTCTTTTCATTATTGTCTCATGTTGAAGAATAGTTCCAAAAATCTAATCAAGAGTAATCTATGAGACTTTATTATTCTCATCAATAGTTGTTCTCTTTGACTCCCACTCATTAGTAATGATATCTATAATATTTTCCACAAGTGCCTCATCATCTAAACCTTTTTCACCCATGGATTGTAAATTGTTAACAATGGTTATAAACCTTTGTTGTACCTTGCACACTGGTTCTCCATAAGGAAAGAAGAAACCATGATACTCTGCTCTAAGCATGGCTCTTCTAGTTTCGATAATTTTGGAAGTTCCAAAGTGAGTTACTTCAAGCTTCTTCCAAATATAATTTGTAGATTCACAGGAAAAAATATGTCTATATATATTCCTGGTCATAGAACACAACAAAGTATTTCCTACCTTATAGTTAAGTTGATATTCTGACTTTTCTTTATTAGTAAAATTTATAACTTCCTTATCAGGAATCTTGTAATCTCTAGTAAGCATTACAAATTTTTCCACTCCAGTGTTAATAAAAAAAGTCTTCATACAATCTCTATAATATTCATAATTAGTCCCATCAAATATAGGTGGTCTAGTAGGATTAAGATTTTCAATCAAACCAACATTCATTCCTTACATCTCAATGAAAATATCTTTCCACAGAATCTTGTTAGTAATAAAATTTTGTAAACAAGGGTAAAAATCCTAAGCAAGAAAAAAATATATAACAATGAAAACTGAGAAAGAAAACTTATATGTGAATATAAGTATTTCAGAGACCTCCTCTGATACCAATTGTAGGATCAAAATAACGATTTAGATTCTCAATATACAAGAGGGGGTGAATTTTATACTTTAAAAATTCTTTTAGAACCTTTAAAGTTGGTTAAAACTTTCTATTTTTTAACAAAGTTAAACAAGGTAAATTTACAAGACATATTAGTTATAAAAACTTTCTAGATTCCAGAAATATGGTTCTGAAAATGAAACTTAAGAGAAGTTTACAAATACAAAGATTCTACCTTAAATCGTATAGAATCTTACTAATCAAAGTATACAGGTATGAGAAAGTATAAGATAGTTATACTTTCCTTAATAATCAAAATGCAATGAAAAAAAAACTTGAAATAATTAAAGTAACAAGTAAGAAATATTTTAACCCAAAGAGTAGGGTATCCAATAACCTTGGATAAAGGTCCCTTGATTTATAATTTCAAGAAATTCTATCTTAGCCACACCAGGGTAATCCCTCGATAAGAATATCAGAGTCTATCTTGCTATCCCCGTAAGCCCTCGAACTTCAAGGTAGTCGGCACCTTTGTCTTCTTTAACAAAGAATTCCTCTAGATTTAAGGTAGTCGGCACCTCTGTCTTCCTATCCCCAGAAGCCCTCGATTATACACAACAAAAATCTGAGTCACACGAAGAAATCTGAACAAGATGTTCAGTACACACAAAGCATGAGAGTCTCTCTCTCTAGAAATCACTTCAGCATCATGTAATCTCTAGAGTTGTAGAATAGTCATCATCGGTTAAGTGTTTTTAGCTTGTTCAAATGAGCTCCTATTTATAGGCATTTTCCCAATGGTCGTCTCCCTCCTCAAAAGATCATATTTTTCCTTGAATTTCAGAGGGACCTGTACACGTGTCACTCAAACAATGGTTGGTTAAAAACAGAATGCACGACATCATTTTATAACTTTAACAAGTATAAGTAGAATATGGTTTCTCACCCAAATTTATTTTTCGAAGTCTAAGGAAAAATAAATTTCGGAGTCTGAGGGGTAAACATTCGGAGTCTATATTACATGGATATTCAGATTCTGTTTTTCAAGGAATTTGGAACCTGAATTCTAAGGAATTCAGAGCCTGAATTCTAAGGAATTCGGAGCCTGAATTCTAAGAAATTCGGAGTATGAATTCTAAGGAATTCGGAGTCTGAATTCTAAGGAATTTGGAGTCTTAATTCTAAGTAATTCAAAGTCTAAATTCTAAGGAATTTGAAGTCTGAATTCTAAGGAATTCGGATTCTGAATTCTAAGGAATTCAGAGTCTGAATTCTAAGGAATTAGGAGTCTGAATTCTAAAGAATTCAGAGTCTGAATTCTAAAAAATTAGGAACCAGAATTTTAAGGAATTCAGAGTTTGAATTCTAAGGAATTTGTAACCTTACTTTTAGAGAATTTGGATTCTAAATTTCAAAGAATTCGGAACCTAAATTTAAAAAGAATTCGGATTCTAAATTTTGGAGAATTCGGATTCTGAATTTCAAAGAATTCAAAACCTGAATTTCAGAGAATTCAGAATCTGAATTTCAGAGAATTTGGATTCTGAATTCAGATCCTGAAAATAGAATACTCTATATCTAAGTATCTATATAATTCTGAGGTTTTATATGTGAAACTGAATTTTACACTTAGGAATAAAAAGAGTTAGATTTAGAGAGACTAAAATATGAACAATTAAAAACAGGTAAGGATAAATTTCTTTGGGGAAGTAAAATTTTCCTTATTAAGAAAAAACTTTAGGGATATAAAAAATTTCCTTAAGATAGAGTTTTTGTGATTTTCAAAACATAGAGGAATGGAAAAGTCATAAGGAAACCTTATTGACTCAACAACTACATCCTGTGTGAATAGAGGACAAAAAAACTATTTTTCTATTTTACTAATGAAAGTTTCATTGGAAATTATACTAGAATTTCTACTACAAATTCCACTGTAAGTGCCCCTGGAAGTTCATTTGTGTCTGTATTTTATATGGAATTCAATCTGGGACTTCTAGTTCACATTCCACTAAAACTTATAGTAGATATTTCACTAGAACTTCTAGTAGATATTCTAGTGGAACTTCCAGTCCTATTCTAGGAAGAGTACCTTATGTTTTTATTGAAACCTATACATTAATTTTTGGAATTCACAAACAAACATGTTTTCTATTGTACTATAATTTTTTCAGTATTGAGGGTGGAATTGTTTTATTATTCCCCACTAGAACTTCCAATGAAGCTTCCACTAAAATTTCTAGTGGAGCTTCTACTAGAACTTCCACTAGAGGTTCCACCAAAGGTTCTACTTGAACTTCCATTGGAACTTCCATTGGAGGTTCCACTAGAACTTCTAGTGGAGGTTTCACTATAAATTTAAATCATGTTCTACCTAATTAAAGTGCAAAGATGACTTAAGGTATGACTTAAACCTATACGGAAATTTATGGAATCCCAAAAAAACATGTTTTCTATATTATAGTGAAATTTTTATAGGATTCAGTAGGGAATATTTTCTTGTTATTTCCCTACTAGAACTTCTAATGGAGCTTCCAATAGAGCTTCCACTAGAACTTCCAATGGGACTTCCAATCCAATTCTATCTTATGTTATGACTGAAACTTGTATTATAGTTTTTAGAATCCTAAAAAAAACACGTTTTCTATATTATAGTGAAACTTTTGTAGGATTTAGCAAGGAATTTTGTTTTATTATTTCGCCACTAAGACTTCTAGTGGAACTTCCAGTATCATTCTACTTTATGTTATTACTAAAACTTGTACTGTAATTTTTGGAATCCCAAAAAAAACATGTTTTCTATATTGCACTGAAATTTTTACAAGATTTAGTAGAGAATTTTTTTTATTCTTTCCCCACTAGAACTTTTAGTGTAACTTCCAATGGAACTTCCAATTCTATTCTACCTTAAGTTATCGCTGAAACCTATAAATTAATTTGTATAATCACAAAAAAAAACATGTTTTCTATATTGAACTAAAATATTTAAAGGATTCAATAGAGAATTTTTTTTTTATTCTTTCCCCACTGGTACCACTATAACTTCTAGTGGATCTTCCACTGGAACTTCCTGTGGAACTTCTAGTCCTAATATATGTTAAGTTATCACTGATGTAACAACCCAAACATTTATGAATAAAATTCCTTTTCTTTTAATGTCTTATGGATATAGAAAACACATGCAATCATTTTGTTTTATTATATCAAATTGGATTTAAATGAACATTAAGTATCCTTACCATTAATAATATATTTGTTTAATAGTGATCACATGACTAGTATAAATATAGGGTTTTAACAAATCTTTTTGACACAGATAAAGGAAGTGATGACCTCAACCAGTAGGATTGTACCCTATAAATCCCATTTATCTGAGATTCTAAGGGAGATATCATTTCTAGACTTTTCCCTAGACCAAACCCAAGATGGGATCCAACAACTTGCACATGAGCAAAACCATTTATGGGATAATTTCAAGCTCATCGAGATCACAGCTCAAACCATGTTCACCAAACAGCCCCATGAAATCCCCACCATTACACACCTTACTCTTAGGGAATATGCTGGTTTAATAAAGGGATATGTAACAAGAACCTATCATTATGATTATGTACATTATTTTTATATAGAATAATTAATATACTTTCATTTTATTATTGTTACTTTTCAAATGATTTTTAAAATATAAATAGTATTTTTTGGTTAATATTCAAATTCAATTAAGAAATCTATTTTAATGAATTAATAGATTTTTTAATTAAATAATATTTTAATTATTATTAAATTTCTTTTATTAAATATAAATGATCGTTTAATTTTTATGAAGTCAATTGTAATTTTTATTAAGGTTTGAATACTATTTTTGTCAAAACCCATCAATTTTCAATGTCGGATTTTATTTTAAAAGTGAAAATTCACATATTTATAAAACTATTTAGATAAAATTAATATTATTTTTGGAATCAGTACATTGAAATTATCCAATGGTGATTTTTTCATAATTTTCTGAGACAGAATAATTTTTGGGTAAAAATTAAATACCGTATAAATAAAATATGTGTTGTATGACTTCATAATGACCCAAAAATAATGTGATAAATACTATAATGGGTATTATAGACATAATATATGTTTTCCCATTAAAATAATGTGATTTTATATTGTTTTAATTATTTTATAAATCCTTAGTGAATCCTTCAAAATGTATAATATATTTTATGATTTTAAATTCATTTCTTTAATAATGTGACTCACCTTCACATAAGCAAGAATAATATTTTAATATTTTTGGTTATTGGCCATATAAAATAATTTTTTTCAATCCACTTTGGAAAAAACCATGGGAAGTTTTTTGGTTTTTAATATTTAATTATATATTTTCCAAAACCTAAGTTTGTGAAATATTAAAGAATTCCCCTCTCATTTCCTATATAAACCCACCCAATCACCCATTACTCTTCACTAAAACTTATTGAAGCTTGTCCTAACTCTTCTATATACCCCCTATATAGTCCTCCCAAGTTTCCCCAATCTCTCAATAATCCTCTCCCAAGCCTTTGGGATCATACATCCAAGTAAGGGATTCTCACCTTCCTCTTCTCCTTTCAATTCAAGAACCATGTTTGAAATTATTCTTTTTAATTTCAATTTTTTATATCTTAATTATTTTATAATAATTTATATACTATCCATTTGATTTTATTTCAATTAGTTTTCATTTAGCATTCTCCATTTGGACACTTACCTAAGCCATTACTATGCCAAAAATTCTATAAGGGGTCTTTCTCTCTCCTTTTTCTTTAAGCACCTATTTTATGTCATGTATTTTAATTTCTATTTCCTTGATTTGGGATATGTTCTTCCATAACTATATAATTTCAATTTTATTTATACATTATGGGATCTTCCTTTCACTCCCATTAATCCCCCCTATGATCCTTTAAACCCGCCTGTTACTATACCAAAATTCTGTAAGGGATTTTGCTCTTCTCATTTCCATTCAAGCATTTCTTTTATATTATGAATATCAAATTCCATTTCATATGTTGGTATATTATGATACATGATCCCCTCAATTCCCATTTCATTTCTAAATTATTATATACCCATTTGTCTCTCATCAACTCATTTTATGAATCCACATGTGATGTCGTTATACTGGTGAAATTGCACCGTGATTTTCCATGCCAAAATCATCATGTATTGAATACCATGCCTATTTCTCTATCAAGGGTATTCACCTTTATTCACATATACTTATTTATTATAAGATTTAATTTATGTATTCCACATTACCTTATCGTGGAATAAATTATGATGTTGAATGAATCCATGACATATGATCTATGTGTCACACTTAACCATGAGATTAAAACGTTCATGAAGGGTGATCCCTGATAGCACTCCAATACATTGGGTAATTTTTAGTATCATGATATTTCATGTTAAAATAGGGGTTTACCTGATTTATTTATAGTAATTTTTTACATCATGTTGGGATAGGGGTTTACCTGATTCCTTTATGTCAATAATGTAGTGTTTTAAGTTGTTGCCACATTTCTATGTTATGATAATAATGTTATATCATGCCTTTATGCCCATGTTTTTATTGTGCTTCATTGATATGCCTATTGCCTAACATGTATTTTATTCTTAATTTTATTTCTTGTTTACCCCTTACTGGGATTTATACCTCACCCTTTTCTTATGTAAGTCCTCATGTTATCCCATGCAATGCTAGTATGAAGGAATATTGTGGTCATTTAAAAGAATTTTTCAATAAAGATGTTTTATTTTATGTCTTAAGTTTTCATGTAATTTCACTAATCCCAAAATACACTAAACCTATCGATCTTTTTGGTTTTATTATGTGCAATTTTATGTAATAAATCATGTTTAAATTTGTAATAAATACTAGGGTTGTTATAGTTGGTATCATAGGATAGGTTTAGTTATTTTTGGGATTAGGATTAGAAAACTCTAGTGAAAGACTTAGGGATAAGATGAAGTATAATAAAATAATCCCTAAATTTTTGTGAGTATAGAGTAAGTGTTTTATCAAGAAAATGCATCCCTATTTGGATATGAATAAGTAGAGGTGGCTCTGGCACAAATGTATCTAGGGGTAAAACCCAAAAACACTACTTTAAGCTAGACTTGAATAGGAAATGGTGCATGACAATAGACTTTGCTACACTCTTGGTTTGATACTCCCAAGGGATATGCTTCAGTAAATTAATAAGTTTACTACTAACCATTATTAAGGGAATAAAAAAATCCCATAAGAATATACGTTAGGAAATATATCATGGATAACTTAGATTGAAGCCTGTAAATTCATAAGTTTAGGAAATAAATGTAATTTTTAAGTTATACCTTTTTTTCATTGGATTTCCCTTTATGTGTTTAATAGTTTAAAATGATTACCCCTAATTTTCCTTTTATTCTAGCCAATGGTTGGTAATATGAGGAATCGGGCTAACAACTGATGTGAAGGGTAATGTGATGAATGTCCCTATAAGATTCCCAATCAAATGGGAGCTCAAGTATAACATATCGTGATTATGCCAAACCAGCTATTAAAAATCACAATTAACAATTGGTAATTTTTTGAATTACCAAGGACATCAATGAAGAGTAATATGACATCTCATAAAATTCCATCAGATAAAGTTGATAAGGGAAAGAAGACCCAATTTCCTCCATGCAACAAGTGTAGAAAGAGGCACCAAGGGAAATGTCACAAAGGGACTAGGAGATGTTTTAAGTGTGGAAATGAAGGGAAAAAAGTATCAGATTTCCATGAATGAATGGATAATGTGATGGATGGAAAAAAAGTTCCATCTAAGTCATATTACACAGTTCTATGTCATAAATGTGGATAAGTCAGGCATTATCCAAGACAATGCTCTATTATAAGGGCTAAGAAGCATGATGAGCATCAACAATCTCCATGATCAAGGGAGCATGAAAATTCCTATGATAAGATGTATAATGATGAATGAATTACATGTTAACACTTCTTCAAAGTAGTGTATGTCATAATTTATTTCAATTCATGTCCTATTATTATATCTTTTATGTTTTCTAAGAACATTGAGTCCCCACCAGAAATGATATTAAATCATTAGGTAAAACTTCTATAAGTGTTGTATCACATTTTGAAGTTTGTGGGAATGTTCTTCTTGAAAATATTAAGTCTCTCTTTGATGGAATTTGAGGAAAAATGAAATTTTCATCACTTATACCTCAAGGTAGTTGAAAATTCATGAGAAAAACTATCCCACGCATGATATGTAGTTGGCAGCTATGATCATTGTGTAGAAAATATGGTGGAATTATCTATTTGGGGAGAAGTGTAAGATATATACAGATCACAAAAGTCTCAAATATATATTCACACATAAAGAGTTTAATATGCGCCAATGAATATGGTTATATCTGATCAAAGATTACGACTACTCAATCCATTACCACCATGGAAAAGTGAACAAGGTGGCAGATGCTCTAAGTAGAAAGGACCCAGTGATTTTATCATTGATAATAATTGAAAAGGATCAAATCTTATTAGATTTGATAAAGATGAACATGGAAATCATAAATAAGGGAACATCATCAATACATTCACAAATTATTTCTCAACCATCTCTTTTGGGAAGGTTAAAGGATGCTCAAAAAGATGATGTGGGGATTCAGAAGAAAGTGGAAGCTATCAAAAAAGGAAAATCCTTGGAGTTAAATGTTAATGAAGAAGGAATTGAGAGATTTGGGTCAATAATATGTGTTCCATCAAATAAGAATTTAAAAAAAAGAACTTTTGGATGATTCACACAGTTCGAATTTCTCCATTCAGCCAAGAAACAAGAAGATGTATCGAGACCTCCAAAAGCATTATTGGTGGGATAACATGAAGAAGGGGATCACCGAATATACATCAAAGTGACTAGTATGTTAGTAAGTGAAGGATGAGAGGCATAATTCTTAGGGGATGATGCAACCCTTACCCATACCAACATAGAAATGGGAGAACATTACCATGGAATTTTTCACCAGACTTACGAAGACATCCAAAGGAAACAATTATATCTGGATTTTTTTGGATCATCTTACAAAGACTATAAACTTAATTACGATTCGAGAGGATTTCTCATTAGATCAACTAGCACAGATATACATCAGAGAAGTTTTAAGGTTGTATGGTGTACCACTATTGATTGTATATGATCGTGATCCAAGATTAACCTCTAAGTTCTGGAAGAGTCTCCAACACACTCTGAATACTGAGTTGAACTTCAGTACGTCTTATCATCCTTAAAATGATGTTCAATATGAGCGTACTATCCAAACATTTTAGGACGTGTTAAGAGCATACTCAATGGACTTCAAATGAGGATGGGATCAACATCTTCCTCTGGTTGAGTTCTCTTACAACAACAGTTTCCACTCAAGCATATAAATGGCTCCTTATGAATCCATTTATGGGAAGAGGTGCAGAACACCAGTATGTTAGGATGAAGTTGGGGAACAAAAACTTCTAAGACTGAAAATGGTTGAAGAAATAGTGGATAAGGTTAAGACTATCCAGCAGCACATCAAAGTTGCTCAGAGTTGATAAAAGATCTATAATAACAATCGTTTATGAGACCTAGAGTTTGATGTTGGAGACATGGTATTCCTCCACATATCTCCATGGAAGAGAGTTATGATATTTTGGAAGAAGGGAAATCTTAGTCCAAGGTACATCGTCCCTTTTGATATCCTTGATCACATCGGAGCAGTGGCCTATCGACTAGTACTCCCACTGAACCAGTCTCAAGTACATGATATATTTTATATATCACTCTTGAGGAATTACATAACTGGCCCATCAAATGTACTCAATCCAGAGTTGGTACCATTGGAGAATGACATTTCCTAAGAGGAGAAGCCGATGAATATCTTAGATCATAGAGAGAAAGATCTACAAAATAAGACGATGCCCCTCGTCAAGGTATTGTGGAAAAACCACAAGTTTGAAGAAGTGGCATGGGAACTAGAGGAAGTGGTGAGGCAAGGTTACCCTCGTCTATTTTAGTGTGGGAAAAGTAAATTTCAAGGGTGAAATTTCTTAAGGGGGGAGGTTATAACGACCCTAACATTTTTGAATAAAATTCCCTTTCTTTTAATGTCTTATAGATATAGAAAACACATGCACTCATTTTGTTTTATTATATCCAATTGGATTTAAATAACCATTAAGTATCATTACCATTAATAATATATCCATTGAACAGTGATCACATGACCAGTATAAATATAGGGTTTTAACAAATCCTTTTGACACAGATAAAGGAAGTGATGGCCTCAACCAGTAGGATCGTATCCTATGAAGCCCATTTATTGGAGCTTCCAAGGGAGATAGAATTTCTGGGCTTTTCCCTAGACCAATCCCAACCTAAGATCCAATAACTTAAGCATGATAAAAACCATTTATGGAAGAAGTTCAAGCTCATCGAGATCACGGCCCAAACCATGTTCACCGAACGGCCCCATGAAAGCTCCACCATCACACACCTTACTATTAGGAAATATGCTAGTGTAATAAAGGGATATGTAATAATACCCTATCATTATGATTATGTACATTATTTTTTTATATAATAATGAATATACTTTCATTTTGTTATTGTTACTTTGTAAATGATTTTTAAAATACAAATAGTATTTTTTGGTTAATATTCAAATTCAATTAAAAAATATATTTTTATGAATTAATGGATTTTTGAATTAAATAATATTTTAATTATTATTAAATTACATTTATTAAATATAAATGATTATATAATTTTTATGAAGTCAATTCTAATTTTTATTAAGGTTTGAAAACTATTTTTTTCAAAACCCATCAATTTTCAACAAGTATCAGTTTTTATTTTAAAAGTGAAAATTCACATATTTAGAAAACTATTTAGATAAAATGAATATTTTTTTTAGAATCAGGACATAGAAATTATCCAATGGTAAATTTTTCATAATTTTCTGAGATAGTCAAATTTTTGGGTAAAAATTAAATTTCATATAAATAAAATATATGTTTTATGACATCATAATGACCACAAAATTATGTAATAAATACTATAATGGGTATTATCAGACCAATATATGTTTTCCCATTAAAATAATTTGATTTTATATTTTTTACTTATTTTATAAATCCTTATGAATTTGTCAAAATGTATAATATATTTTATGATTTTAAATTTATTTCTTTAATAATGTGACTCACCTCCACATAATAAAAATTAATATTTTAATATGTTTGACCATTATACTTATAAAATAATGTTTTAAACTCCTATGGAAAAACCATGGGCAAAAACCATGGGAAGATTTTTGGTTTTGAATATTTAATTATATATATTCCAAAACCTATATTTGTGAAATATTAAAGAATTTCCCTCTCATTTCCTATATAAACCCACCCAATAAACCATTCCTATTCACTAAAAATCCTTTAATATAATCTTAACTCTTATATCCACTCCCTATAGTCCTACAAAGGTTCCCCTAAGCTTTTAATAAACCTCTCCCAAGCTGTTGGGATCACACATCTAAGTAAGGGATTATCACCTTCCTCTCCTCCTTTCAATTCAAGAACCATGTTTGAAATCAGCCTTTTTAATTTAAATTTTTTACATATTAATTATTTTATAATCATTTCCCTAATTTCCATTTGATTTTATTTTAATGTGGTATCATTTATCCTCCCCCATTTGGACTCATACCTAAGTTGTTACTATGCCAAAATTCCATAAGGGATCTTCCTCTCCCCTTTTTCTTTAAGCACCTATTTTATGTCATGCCTTTTAATTTCCATTTCCTTGATTTGGGATATGTTCTTCCATAAATACATAATTTCCATTTGATTTATACATTATGGGATCTTCTTTTCACTCCCATTAATCCCCCCATGATCCTTTAAACCCACTCGTTACTATGCCAAAATTCCGTAAGGGATTTCTCTCTTCTCATTTCCATTCAAGAATTTATTTTATATTATGCATCTCAAATTTCATTTCATATGTTGGGATATTATGATAAATGATCCTCTTACTTCCCATTTAATCTCTAAATTATTATAGACCCCTTTCTCTCTCATCAGCCCATTTTATGAATCCACATGTGATGTCATTATGCTGTTGAAACTGCACCATGATTTTCCTTGACAAAATCATCATGTAGTGAATAACATGCCCATTTATCTATCAATGTTATTTAACTTTATGAAAATATACTTATTTATTATATTATTTCATGTATGTATTCTACATTCTCTTATCATGGAATAAATTATGATGTTAAATGAATCCATGGTATATGATCTATGTGGCACACTTAAGCATGAGATTAAAATGTTCATGAAGGGTGTGCCCTGATAGCACTCTAATGCATTGGGTAATATTTAGTATAATGATATGTAATTTTGGGATAGGGGTTTACTTGATTTCTTTATTTTAATGATGTAGTGTTTTAAGTTTTTTCCATATTTCTTGGTTATGATAATCATGCTATATCATTCCTTTATGTTTATGTTTATCTTGTGCTCCATTGATATGACTATTGCCTAACATGTATTTTATTCTTAATATTATGCCTTATTTACTCCCTTACTGGGCTTTATATCTTACCCTTTTCTTATTTATTTCCTCAAGTTATCCCATGCAATGCAAAGTACAAAGGACTGTTGTGGTCATGTAAAAGAATTTTTCAATAAAGGTGTTTTATTTTATGTTGTAAGTTGTCATGTAATGTTCCTAAGCTCCAAAGATAATATACCTATTGATATTATGGGTTGTATTAAGTTAAATTTTAGGTAATAAAGCATTTTTAAATGTGTAATAAATACTAGGGTTGTTATAACTAAAACATATACTATAATTTGTGGAATCCCCAAAAAAACATGTTTTCTATATTTCACTGAAATTTTTACAGGATTCAATATGAAATTTTTTTCTGTTCATTCCCCACTGGAACTTCTATTGGAGCTTCCATTGGAACTTAAAATGGAACTTATAGACCTATTCTACCTTAATTTATAACTGGAACTTATACTGTAATTTTTGGAGTCCCCAAAAAAACAAGTTTTCTATATTGTAGTGAAATTTTTATAGGATTGAGTAAGGAATTTTGTTCTATTATTTCCCCAATGAAACTTTCAATAGAGATTCCCCTAGAACTTATAGTGGAACTTCCAATCATATTATACCTTAATTTACCACTAAAACCAATATTATAATCTTTGGAATCCCCAAAAAACATGTTTTCTGTATTGCACTGAAATTTGTATACGATTCAACAAGGAAGTTTGTTCTTTTATTTCTACACTAGTTCCACTGGAACTTCCAGTATAACTTTCAGTATTATTCTACCTTAAGCTATCACTGAAACCTGTACTATAATTTGTAGAATCCCAAAAAAAAAATTCTATATTTCATTAAAAAATTTACAATATTCAGCAAAGAATTTTGTTCTGTTCTTTCCCCACTTTAACTTCTAGTAGAGCCTCCAATGGAACTTCTAGTATGACCTTTAGTCCTATTCTACCTTAAGTTATCACTGAAACCTATATTTTAATTTGTGGGATCCCCAAAAAAAACATGTTTTCTATATTTCATTGAAATTTTTACTGCATTTAGTAAGGAATTTTTTTCTGTTCTTTACCCAGTAGTTCTACTGAAACTTCCAGTCCTATTCTATCTTAAGTTATCACTGAAACCTACTCTGTAATTTTTTGAATCCCCAAAAAAAAATTTCTATATTTCACTAAAAAAATTTACAGGATTTAGTAGGTACTTTTTTTTTTCTTTCCAGTACAATTTTAAGTTCTATGATTCACAAAAAAAAATTGTTACTTTTAATTTTTAGGTCTGCATTTTAGGTCAAATATAACATTTTTACGAAGTGTTATGCAAGAAACCAGCCACATTTGAAATATGGTCATACAATTTCATTGTGAGACAATCCGTTTTGGAATATGTTTGAGTCTTTTCTATCTAATACTGTATCATCATCGGATTGTAAGAAATCCAACGGGTCTGTTTTTTATATACTTGATAACTATGAATCCTCAAAAAAATACTTCCTGAATTGGTATTGTGGAAAAGAAATTTTATGAAGGTGATGTCTAAAGGATATTCAAGATAACTAAATGTGAAATGGAATTGGAAGACTCCTATTCTTTCCATCCAACCAAGGCACTGTTATATATATAGAGATTTTGAAAATGTGTTAGATTATTGATATAGAAGGAAATTAAAACAGCACTTTTGGATACTGTAATGGGAAATTAATAAGATGATCATGTTGACATAGCAACACTCTTATGTTTGTACACCTATGCTACTATATTTTTCCCTATTGTAGGTTTTTACTTGATTTGGGGTTTTAGCAATTATGTGGATAGTTTAATAGACATGATAACACTAAAGTGGTATCGTGTAATCCACCAAAAATTGGTGAATTCTATTAAATAATTTCACAAGCAGTGCTGAAATATTATGGGGGATATTTTCGCATTACTAGTATGGATTGAAATTTATTTTCAATTATATATAGAATTATTCTTCATAGTATTTTTATTATTGTAGTATTGGTATTGTGAATAAAGTGGATTTCTGAAAGGAAATGAGAAAGATAGCAATTTTCCTTTCATGAAATGGAGCTTTTCAGATTTTGATGTTGCTATCAAGAAACTAAATATTCAACAAGTTTCCTCTAATGGGGTAAGTATACCAATTATAGTCTTAAATTAACGATTTTCTAAACCCATGTTTATGTAAAAAGAAAAATATTATAGATAAATAAATATAAAGAAGGTGTTGAGGAGATAACAACCACTAAGGAATTTAATGTTTCACAACAGAAAAATGTGGATAACAAGGATAGAAGAAAATTCAACATTGAAAAGAAAACTAGAGACCATGGAAGAAAAAATTATGAAACAAGATGAAAAAATTAAAAAATTGAAGTTTTTGACAAGTGAAAACCCCAAGAAAGAGGAAAGAAGAATAGAAATTGTCATTTTCAGAGAGGAAATGACCCATGATGTAATGAAGCTAAACCAAAAAGTATGTCCTAATGAAATTAGGATCTTGGAGGAGGTAGAACACTGGGAAGAACCTGTTGAAAAAACCACACCTCTTCCAGATAATAACCAAATTAAGCAGTCAAAAATGCATACTTTACAAACCATATCATTGATTAGAAATTTGAAATCAATAATAAGAAGAAGAAAAAGAAATTGGATTCAGAAAATTTTTATGAAACCCAAACTAGAAGAAGAAGAGCAGCAACAGAACAATCAAAAACAATAGAAGATCTGGGTGATCTATAAAAACCATCAACCTAGATAGTATTTCACAGAAAATAGAACATAGAAGGGTTGTTACAAGGCTGGATGTTATACCAAAATGGGTTAGGTAGAGTCATTGACTCTAAAAAATAGATTATGAGTGCCTTGGGAAGATTCTAGAGTTGGGGTCAGTTTGGCATGTTGTTAGGACCAAAGGGAATGACTTCCCTTAATTTAAATTTTTCTATTAAATTCCCCTTAAATGTATATGTTTTCTTATAAATTTTTTTGTTATTATGTAGTGAATATGTCTGAGAATTTGAAAATAAATTATATTTGGTATAAATTGATGATATTTCTCTCTCTTCAATAAAATAATGAAAAGTAGTAGGTTGAGTATTTAAGTTAACCAAGATTATTATAAAATAATATTCAATTAGTGTCACATCCTCCAATCCTTTTCAATGACATTAGTTAATAGATGCATATGGTTAAATAATAATAAAAAGTGTGAAATGGGAAAGACAATAATATTTTTTTTGGATTGGTGTAGCTCGATCTATTTTGGATGAGGATTGGGATGAATTCTTCTGGCCCATACTGCGCACTAGGCTGCAACTTCATGGTTCAAGATCCACAGTGAGCTCATTGGGGGTTGTAGGGGAAATGCGTCCCTATTCTGGGGGTATGAGAGTCGAAGGTCCTGGCCCAAATTTTGGGGGCACTGTAGAAACTCTGGCTGACTATAGGAGAGCTGGCCGGCCAACACCGATAGGCCACTATAGTAGTGTGGACCTTTGGCATGACTATTGTGGCTCTGTGGACTTCCAACCACTGGCCATTGTAGCACCTTGGACTTGGGTGGTCACAGCACTATAGTGATGCATACTTCCATCCACCTTTTACTATAGCATAGCATAATTTCTATGTAGTTGGTGGAATAGTGATTCATTCTCCTTATTATCCCATTTCAGGCTAAGGTTTTGTGTGTGATCAAGAACCCTAAAACTCCTTGTAATTTTGTACTCCCAACTATAGTGAAACTTATACCTCTCTGTGGAAGTAGGGATCATTTCCCAAACCACATAAATCTTTGTGTCCCATGTTCTTCTTCTTCTTATTTTTCCTTTTTACTCTTCTATGAATCGTTTTTCACTTCATTGGTCTCGGAATTTCCACAACATTTTCCCAAATAAATCGAAAATTATTACAAGTGTTGTCATAGTGAGTATATTATTATCTACATTATTTAAGTTGAAATTTTAATAATTAATAGTTTTTCAATTCATATTTATAGGTCATAATTTTTAGGAAAAATAAAAATTTGATATGAATGTTAGTAGAGAAACCATTTAGAGATGCATTATAGTTGAATGGAAAACTTTTCATCCCCATCAACATCGCAAATGCACATTAAACATTGCTCATTTTTAATATGGAGAGAAAATATTTCAGCCTATGCAACTCGATGTAGCCTCAGTTGGGTGGTTGTGGACATGATATTTATCATAAGGATGTGTCAGTAATGGTATATTTTCTCCTATTTGACATGAAATCCATTTTAAAATAAAAAAATTATAATAATTAAATTTGTATAACTTAAAAAAATTATTTATCAAACAAATCATCAATAAATAGATCCTTAATTACTTGGACAAGACTGCTCCTGCATTCATAGTGGAAGATACTCCTCAATAGGGTGACACGATCTTGGACTGTGTAATAATAGTTTGTTATCTTATAGAGAAGTTGGAAACAGATCAATCATATAATAATAAGCTAGCCCAAGAAGAAGTTGATGACTAGTGAATTTATATGGCACATTTCTTCCTTGCTGACCCTAATAACAACTAATTGTAAGTATCTTTTAGAAGTAGGAGTTTCCTCTTGGATTCAGTGCCACCAACATCGATATAAACAATTAATTAGATTAATTTTAAGGGTTTGACATAAAACTAGAATTGAACATTTTCTCAGGTTTTTGTCTTCGTTCAAATTTTTGGTAAATTATTAGTTTTTTTTACATCAAATGGAATAAAACAATGTTTTCATATAAGGGAAGGGGTGTCAAATACCAAATTGGCCACATTACCATTAAAAATAGAACATTCTGTCCAGTTCTTTCAGTAGTGTTCAAACATCATTGAAACATGATTCCAGTATAAATGGTCTCAAATACCAAACTGGTTGTTTCATAAATCAAAATAGTTTTTCGATGTATATCAATTATCATATATCACTCGTGAATGCAAGTGAATTTTCTTAAAATAATGTCCCAATCCATTACAATTCAAACCAGTCTATAAATGGTCTCAAATACCAAAGTTGTTATTTTACAAATACTAAAATAGTGTCCCAGTATAAATTATTCAATTGATTCGTATAAAAAATCTCATATAGTACATCTGTATACAAATTGCAGTTTCTTAAAATGGTGTCTTAATCCATTAAAATTCAAACAATACTATAAATTCTTTAATATATTTATATAAAATTTTTCATATAGCACATCTACATATAAATTGCAGTTTCTTAAAATGGTGTCCTAAACCATTGAAACTCAAACCATCCTATAAATTCTTTATTGGATTCATTTCAATTCAAAAATAGCTTGTACATAGTGCAGACTCATCACACTTCAACCCAAAAAAAACCTTCATCCAATATATACTCTACTCAGCCTCTTCCAATTCTATGGTAGTTTACCTCCAAAGCTGAAGTTACGAATTGATTGACTGTTCTTCATGAAATAGTGAAACAAAACAATTATATAACTTATAGACAATAATGATGTTGTTAAAGAAATTACATTTAAAGGTGTTTTTTCATCCACAACAGCAAAATATGATCTTTCTTGATCTGCAATTCCCTGCGTACATATGACAACCCTGCTCTTTATTACATACTTAAACATGATTTCTTACATAAAACCCTCACTTGATACGACATAGAAGATTGAGAGGTCTAGTATATTTGGGGATTAGGAACATTACATAACAACTTAAAGCATAGAACGCAACATCTTATTGAAAACTTTCTTTACATGACCACTACATTCCCTCATACTTAGCATTGCATAGGATAACCTGAGGACATGCATAAAAAAAGGGTGAGCTATAAAGATCGGTAAGGGAATAAACATGGAATAACATGAGAAATACAATACATGTTAGACAATAGGAATATCAATGAATTACAATAGAAACATGAACATAAAGGCATGATAAAGCATGATAATCATAACATGGAAATGTGGCAATAACACTTAACATGGAATTAGCATGAGCCAATGATCATTGCACATGGAGCATGAGTAAACCCTCATTGCATATGAAGCACGAATAAACACTCGTTTCACTTGAATTAGCATGATTAAATACCCATTGCACATGACGTATCATGATACTATACTTCAACCAATGCATTGGAGTGCTATCAGGGCGCACCCTTCTTAAACATTTCATTTCATGCATAAGTGTGCCACATGAATCATAAAACATGGATTCATTAAACAAAATCATTTATTCTATTATAAAGAAGTGTTTAATTCATACACTAAATTCTTTAAACAATAATTAAATGTGCATAAAGGTTAATACCCTTAATAGAGAAGTGGGCATGGTATTCACTACACAATGACTTTGGCTTGGAAAATCGCGGTGCAATTTTGGCAGCGTAACGGCTTAACATAAGAACTCATAAAAATGGTTGATGAGAGAGAAAGGGGTGTCTCATCATATTTACATGAAATTGATAGTTAGGGGGTTATATAGATACATTTACCAACAATTGTAATTGAATTTAGATTCATGATACAAAATAATTACTTGAATGTAAATGAGGAGAGAGAAATTCCTTACGGAATTTCGACATGGTAACGGGTACACATGGAAGGCATTAATGAGAGATAAAGGGGATATATCATTATTAAAACATGAAGAGGGCAGTATGGTGGAGGTGAAAAATCATACCCCAACATTTATAATTGAAAATAAAAAGGCATAACAATATAAAGAAACTTGGACATAAATAAGGAAAGTAAGAATCCCTTACTTGGAGGTGTGGTCCCAAAAGCTTGGGAGAAGCTTGAGAGAGGATTCTTGGGAGATTGGGGAACCTTGGGAGGATTATAGAGAGATAAGGTAAGGGTTTGGTCGAACTCCAAATGATTTTAGTGTAGAGTAAGTGAGAGCTTGGGTGGGTTTATATAGGAAAGGAGAAGGAATTCTTTATTATTTAGGTTTGGGACACCTCGCATTAAACTAATCAAAACCAAAAACCATCACATGGTTTTTACCCATGGTTTTTTCCAAAGAGTAGTATAAAACAATATTTTATAAGTCCAATGTCAAAAAAATTTAAAATAATAGGGTTGCTTATGTGGAGGTGAGTCACACTCTCAAGGAAAACAATTTAAAAATACAAAATGTTTTATAAGTCTTGAAGGGTCCACTAAAGCTTTGTAAAATAAATCAAAAAAACCCAAAATCACATTATTTTAATGTTTAAACATATATTGGCTGAACATAATGTTTATAGTATTTTCTTACATTACTATTGGGTCATTATGATGTCATAAAACACATTATATATTTAAACGGTATTTAATTTTTACCCAAAAATTCGACTACCTTAGAAAATTGTGAAAAAATCACCATTGGATAATTTCAACATCCTAATTACAAAAATAATATTCATTTTATCTAAATAATTTTCTAAATATTTGAATTTTTACTTTTAAAATAAAAATCGACATTTATCGAAAATTCATGGGTTTTGACAAAAACAGCTTTCAAACCTTAATAAAAATTACAATTGCTTTCATAAAATTATACGATCGTTTATATTTAATAAAAATTAATTTAATAAAAATAATAATATTTTATTAAAACTTTATTTAATTAAAAAATCCATTAATTCATCAAAATATATTTCTTAGTTGAATATTAACTAAAAATACTATTTGTGCTTTAAAAACTATTTACAAAGTAACAATAATAAAAAAATGTATATTATCTGTACAAGAATAATGTGCATAATCGTAGTACTAGGGTATTGTTACATAAACCCTTAAAACACCCGCATAATACCTTAGGGTAAGGTGCGCGATGGTGACAGACTCTTGGGGTGGCTCGGATAACATTGCTCGAGTGGTAATCTCTATCAACTTCCACTTCTCTCATAGATAGTTCCGCTCGAGGTTAACATATTCAACCTCATCTTGGTCTTGGTCAAGATCGAAGCTCAATGACTCCACCTCCTTTCTGAGCTCTTAAAAATGGGTTTTTATGGGGAAAGTCTACTAGATGAGTCCATCACTTCCTTTGTCTGAGTAAATTGGATTTGTTAAAGCCCTATATTTATACTAATCATGTGATCACTGTTCAACAACTATATTAGCAACAGTCACAATTTTTAATGGTATTTTAAAATCCAAAACATAAAACCAAATAAGTGGATACATTTTACATAACTATAAGAAGACATTTAAATAGACCAAGAGGAATTTTCATTAATGAATTTTTGGGTCGTTACAATCTTCCCCCATTAAGAAATTTTTCCCTCGAAATTTATTTTTCCCACACTAAAATAGATGTGGGTAACTCTGCTTCATCGCTTCTTCTGATTCCCACGTCACTTCTTCAAACTTGTGGTTTTTTCATAACACCTTGACGAGGGGCATTTTCTTATTTTGTAGAACTTTTTCTATGCGATCTAAGATCTTCACTGGTTTCTCCTCATAAGAAAGATCATCCTCTAGTTGTACTACCTCTAAAGAAAGTACATGTGAAGGGTCTGGTATGTACTTCCTTAATATTGATACATGAAAGACATCATGTACTTTGGACATGGTAGTTGGAAGTGCTAGTTTATAGGCCATAGCCCCGACATAATCAAGAATATCGAAGGGGCCGATGTACCTAGGAATTAACTTCCCCTTCTTTCCAAACCTCATGACCTTCTTCCATGGAGATATGCATAGAAATACCATGTCTCCAGCTTTAAACTCAAGGTATCGTCGATAGTTATCTGCATAACTCTTCTGTCGACTCTGGGATGCCTTGATATGCTGCTAAAAGGTTTTCACCTTCTCCACCAATTCTTCGACCATTTCTGGTCCTAGAAGCTTACGCTCACCGACTTCATCCCAACATGTCAGTGTTCTGTACCTCTTCCCTTACAGGGCTTCATAAGGTTCCATTTGGATTCTTGAGTGGAAACTGTTATTATAAGAGAATTCAACCATAGGAATATGTTGATCGCATCCTCCTTTAAAGTCTATTAAACATGATCTTAACATATCTTTTAGTGTATGAATAGTTTGCTCAGATTGGCCATCAGTTTGAGGATGATAGGCCGTATTGAAGTTCAGTTTAGTATCCAGAGCATGTTGAAGACTCTTCCAAAACTTAGAGGTGAATCTTGGATCTCGATCAGATACAATAGATAGTGGTACTCTATGCAGCCTTACCACTTTTCTAATATATATCTGTGTCAGTTAATCCAATGAGAAATCCTCCCAAATTGCAATAAAGTTTGCAGACTTTGTAAGATGATCCACAACAACCCAGATTAAATTGTTGCCTTTTGATGTCTTCAGAAGTCTGGTGATAAAGTCCATGGTGATGTTCTCCCATTTCCATGCTGGTATAGGCAATGGTTGCATCATACCCTTATATTTATGCCTCTCTGCCTTCACTTGCTGACACACCAGGCACTTTGATATATATTTAGTAATATAACTTTTTATATTATTCCACCAATAATTCTCTCAGAGATATCGATACATCTTTATGTTTCTTGGGTAAATAGAGAAATTTGAACTATGTGCATCATCCAAAAGTTCCTTCTTCAGATCCGAACTTTATGGAACACATATTCTTTTCCCAAATTTCATAATTCCTTCTTCATTAACATTGAACTCTGAGGATTTCCCTTTTTGGATAGCTTCCACTTTCTTCTAAATTCTCACATCATCCTTTTGAGTAATCTTCAGCCTTTCTGAAAGAGATGGTTGAGCGATCATTTGTGAAAGGATTGAGGATGTTCCCTTCTTTATGATTCCCATGTCCATATTCATCAAATCTAAGAAGATTGGATCATTCTCAATTCTCATCAATGATAGAATCGTTGGGTCCTTTCTACATAGATCATTCGCCACCTTGTTCACTTTCTCAGGGTGGTAATGGATTGAGTAGTCATGGTCTTTAATCAGCTTTAACCATCTTCGTTGGCGCATGTTTAACTCTTTCTGTGTGAATATATACTTGAGGATTTTGTGGTCTGTATATATTTCACATTTATCCCCAAAGAGATAATTCCACCAAATTTTTAAAGTAAAGATCATCGAAGACAACTACAGATCATGTGTTGGATAATTTTTCTCATGAACTTTAAATTTCCTTGAAGCATAGGAAATGACTTTTTCATTTTTCATCAATACACAGCCCAGGCCCTTCTTCGAAACATCACTGAATACCACAAATAAGTTCTCCACTTGTGGGTAAAGTAAGCACGGGTGCAGTGATAGGCCTCCTTTTCATCTCCTTAAAGATTTCTTCACATTCATCACTCTAAGAAAACTTTACTCCCTTCCGAGTTATCTTGGTAAGAGGGTTGGATAATCGTGAGAAATTTCTCACAAATCGTCGATAATATCCAGCTAACCCCAAAAATCTATAGATATTTATTACTAATGTTGGCCTTGGCCATCCCTCTATTGCAGCTATCTTAGAGGGATCCATAGATATCCTATTTCTTGTGATTATATGGCCCAAGAATGAGACATCCTTCAACTAGAACTCACACTTACTATACTTTTCATAGAGCTTCTTCTTCCGTAAGGTCTCTAGTAAAGTTCTTAGATGGTCCTCATGATCCTCCTTGGTTTTGGAGTATATTATAATATCATCTATAAAGACTACCACAAAAATTTCAAGGTAATCTCTAAAGACTCTATTCATCAAGTCTATAAAGATTTTTGGAGAATTAGTGAGTTCGAAAGGCATTACTATGAATTCATAGTGCCTGTATTTTGTACGAAAAGCAGTCTTGGGGATATCTTCCTTCTTCACCCTTACTTGATAATATCTCAACCGCAAATCTACCTTGGATAATTATTGTGCTCTACGCAGCTGATCGAACAAGTCATCAATTTTTAGGAGAGGATATTTTTTCTTTATCATGATTTTGTTAATCTCAAGATAATCAATGAAAAGGCGCATTGACCCATCCTTCTTCTTGATGAAGAGGACTGGTGCACCCCATGGTGAAGCACTTGGGCATATAAACCCTTTATCCAGGTTCTCCTATAGTTGTTTCTTTTACTCCTCAAGCTCCATAACAGCCATTCTTTACAGAGTCTTGGATATTGGAAACACTCCATGTATAAGATCAATTGAGAATTCCACATCTCTTCTAGGAGGAAGACCAAGCAATTCCTTAGGAAAAACTTCAGCGAATTCTCTCACAATAGGCATGTCTTCAAGGATGATTGCCTCCTTAGACTCAATCATCTAAGCCAGATACACGTTCTCATAGGGCAGTAATATCCATGCTTGAGATTATGTAGCTAAAGAAGATTCATCTTCCTCCTTTCACTTGTATAGAATCGGGGATTGATTCTTCATATGGAGAGTGATTTCCCTCTCACGATAATTTATATTGGCTCTATATAGGGAAAGTCAATCCATGACAAGAATTTCATCAAATTCCACCAGAGGGAGTATGATGAGGTTTGATGGGAAGTTAAATCCATCAATTATGATAAGGGAGGAGTTATATTCATGGGATGCAATGATTTCCCCATTTTTTGTACTCGCCGACATTTTTACTTCCCTGATTTGTGGTGGTTTTGGGATTGTTCTACTAAAATTTCAGGATATAAAAGAATGCGTAGAACCTGAATCAAAAAGTACATTTTCTATTATTGAATGAATAACTATCATATCTATCACCAATTCATTTTTGGGGTTCACTTTGGCGGTAGTGATGGAAAAATTTCACCCTTGTTGCCTTGGAGGTTGTTGGTTGCCTCCTAAAACCCTTGGCTTAGGGCACTGATTTGGAAGGTGCCCTGGTTCTTTGCAGTTGAATCAATGAACAACGCATTGAGAGTCAAACGGAGTGTTCCTATCCTCTGTCGTAGTCATGGGTTTTTCTTGCTGACAGTTAATATCCAGGTGCCCCTGTCTTCCACACCTAAAGCATTTCCTCGTCCCCTTGGCAATTTCTGGGGTGCTTCTTTCCGAACCTTTGGCAAGTGGGGTGATGGATTTTCTTAGCACCGTTGGATTTATCCATCGGACCACCAGAATTGAAATCCACCTTACGCTTATTATCCCCATGATATCCTTGATATTCACCGATCTCCATTTCGACCTTAAGGGAACATTGGACAATTTCATCATAGCTGTCGAAGTCATGGATCGCTAGGGATTTCTGTAGGCCAAGTTTCAACCCACCAAAGAAGCGGTCAACCTTGCATTCGGGGGTAACAACAAAGCCAGAGGCATATCGTGCAAGCCTTGTAAAGTTTTCCTCATATTCTCCGATGGATTCATTTTCTTTTTTCTTGAGAGCAAGGAATTCTCTTTCCATATTAAGTCGGAGGGTGCGTGGAAAATATTTATCGAAAAACATCTTCTAGAAATCCTTCCATTCCAATGCCTCGATCTCCTCCTCAAGATTCGTATTTTTTATCAATGTCTACCATTTATCAGCTTCACCCTCCATACGATAAGCATCTAGGAGAACCTTCTCTTGTTCGTAACATTGAAGGATGGAGAAGATCTTTTCAATGGATTTTATCCATTGTTCGGTGACTGAGGGATTGTATGATCCATTAAAAGTAGGAGGCCTTTATCTCATGAAGATCTCGATAGCGACTTGTTCTTTCTCAGGGGGGTTGAACGGTCCTCTTGACCCATGTTTCTATTCAAATATTGAGTTAACTGAGAGAAAATAGTGAAAAATTTTGTGATTCCTACTCCCATCAGATTGGGCATCTCATTAGCACAGTCATCACATTGATCTTCACATCAATTGTTATCCCAAGTCCTCTTATTACCGGCCATTGGTTGGAATAAAAGGAAGGTTAGGGATAACACATAAAGGGTAATCCAAAGACAAAAATAGATGACTTATAAATTACTTTTATTTCCTTAACTTATGAATCTATAAGATTCAATCTATGTTATCCATGATCTACTTTATAACATGTATTCCTAGAGGAAGTTTTTTTAAATTCTCTTAATAATGGTTCATACTAAGCTTGTTAATTTTCCAAAGATTATCCCCTGGGAGTGTCGTAACCAATAGTGTGGCAAGGCCCGTTGTCATATACCAGGATACCCCAAGTCAAGCCCGAAACTCCTTGTCGGGGTTTTCACCCCTAGGTACATTTGTGCCAGAGCCGCCTCTACCTGCTCGTATCCAGACAGGGATGTATTTTCTTGATAAACCAATTACTCAATACCCACCAAAACTTAGGGATGTTTTTATTATACTTAGTATTGTCCCAAAGGCTTCATTAGGGTTTTCTAATTCTAATCCCAAAAATAACTAAACATATCCTTTAATACCAACTATGAAAACCCTACTCTTTATTACATACTTAAACATGATTTATTATATAAAACCCTCACATGATACAACATAGAAGATCGATAGGTCTAGTGTATTTGGGGATTAGGAACATTACATAACAACTTAAATCATAGAATGCAACATCTTATTCAAAACTTCCTTTACATGACCACTACATTCCCTCGTACTTATCATTGCATAGGATAACCTGAGGACATGCATAAAAAGGGTGAGCTATAAAGCCCAATAAGGGAATAAACATGGAATAACTTGAGGAATACAATACATGTTAGAAAATAGGCATATCAATGGATCATAAGACAAACATGAACATAAAGGCATGATAAATCATGATAATCATAACATGGAAATGTGGCAACAACACTTAACATGGAATTAGCATGAGCCAAGGCTCATTGCACATGGAGCATGAGTAAACCCTCATTACACATGAAGCATGAGTAAAACCTCATTTCACTTGAATTAGCATGAGTCAAAACCCATTGTACATGATGTATCATGATACTATACTTTAACCAATGCATTGGAGCTCTATCAGGGCGCACCCTTCTTAAACATTTCATTTCATGCATAAGTGTGCCACATGGATCATAAAACATAGATTCATTAAACATCATCATTTATTCCATGATAAAGGAGTGTGGAATTAATACATTAAACTCTTTAAAAAATAAGTAAATGTGAATAAAGGTGAATACCCATGATAGAGAAGTGGGCATGGTATTCACTGCATAATGACTTTGGCTTGGAAAATCACAGTGCAATTTTGGCAGCATAACGGCGTGACATAAGAACTCATAAAAATGGTTGATGAGAGATAAAGGGGTGTCTCACCATATGTACATGAAATGGAAAGTAAGGGGGTCATATAGATACATGTCCCAAAAATTGTAATGGAATTTAGATTTATGATACAAAATAATTACTTGAATGTGAATGAGGAGAGAGAAATTCCTTATGGAATTTCGACATGGTAACGAGTATACATGGAAGGAATTAATGAGAGAGAAAGGGGATATATCATTATTCAAACATGAAGAGTGAAGTATGGGGGAGGTGTGAAATTATACCCCAATATTTATAATTGAAAATAAAAGTTCATAACAATATAAGGAAACTTGGACATAAATAAGAAAAGTGAGAATCCCTTTGAAGTGTGATCCCAAAAGCTTGGGAGAGACTTGAGAGAGGATTATTGGGAGCTTGGGGAACCTTGGGATGATTCTAGAGAGAGGAGGTCTGGGTTTGGTTGAACTAAAAAGGCTTTTAGTGAAGAGAAAGTGGGAGCTTGGGTAGGTTTATATAGGAAAGGAGAAGGAATTCTTTATTATTTAGGTTTGGGACACCTTATATTAAACTAATCAAAACCACAAATAAGCCCATGGTTTTTGCCCATGGTTTTTGTAAAAGGGGAGTGGAAAAAAATATTTTATAAGTCCAATGGATGAACTTATTAAAATAATAGGGTTTCTTATGTGGAGGTGAGTCACACTCTCAAGGAAAACAATTTAAAAAGACAAAATGTTTTATAAGTCTTGAAGGGTCCACTAAAGCTTTGTAGAATAAATCAAACAAACCCAAAATCACATTATTTTAATGGTAAAACATATATTGGACGAACATAATGTTTATAGTATTTTATTAAATCACTATTGGTTCATTATAATGTCATAAAACACATTATATATTTAAACGGTATTTAATTTTTACCCAAAAATTCGACTGTCTCAGAAAATTATGAAAAAATCACTATTGGATAATTTTGATGTCATGATTCCAAAAATAATATTCATTTTATCTAAATAATTTTCTAAATATGTGAATTTTTACTTTTAAAATAAAACCGACATTTATCGAAAATCCATGGGTTTTTGACAAAAACAGCTTTCAAACCTTAATAAAAATTACAATTGCATTCATAAAATTATACGATCATTTATATTTAATAAAAAGTAATTTAATAATAATAATATTTTATTAAAATTTTATTTAATTCAAAAATCCATTAATTCATCAAAATAGATTTCTTAGTTGAATATTAACTAAAAATACTATTTGTGCTTTAAAAACTATTTACAAAGTAACAATAATAAAAAAGAATGCATATTCTCTATACAAGAATAATATACATAATCGTAGTACTAGGGTATTGTTATATAACCCCTTAAAACACCCACATAAGACTTTAGGGTAAGGTGCGTGATGGTGACAGACTCTTGGGGTGGCTCGGATAACATTGCTCGAGTGGTAATCTCTATCAACTTCCACTTCTCTCGTAGGTGGTTCCGCTCAAGCTTAACATATTCAATATTGGCTTGGGGTTGGTCAAGAGCGAAGCCCAATGACGTCACCTCCTTTATGAGCTATGACAAATGGGCTTCGTATGGGGAAAGTCTATTGGATGAGGCCATCGCTTCCTTTGTCTAAGTAAATTGGATTTGTTAAAGCCCTATATTTATACTAATCATGTGATCACTGTTCAACAACTATATTAGCAATGGTCACAATTTTTAACGGTATTTTAAAATCCAAAACATAAAACCAAATAAGTGCATACGTTTTACATAACCATAAGAAGACATTTAAATAAACCAAGAGGAATTTTCATTAATGAATTTTTGGGTCGTTACAGTACAAACCAAAATGATATCAGATACCACATTACCATTAGAATAATTCTCTTAAAAATGAAATCATATTGTCATCATAGCACTGAACTTGTTCTTATTTTTATTTAATTGTATCTGATTTCAGCCGTCATTTTCTAAAAATATTTTGATTCTATCACCCCTTTCCTATTTTGTTTCCTTTTAAAAGATGCCTTTAAAATTGTCTTATAACTGTCATGACCAACAACTCTATCCATTGATGTATTTATGGTATTCAACTCATTGAAAAACTTACTAAAATTAAAGAACGTGGTGTCATAACCTAGTATCTATCTCACAAACAATGGTGATCAAATCACTACTAAAAATGTGGGTTTATCTAGTTCTAGGCTTTATCAATGCTAATGAAAAAAACACTGATAAAGGGGGGGCTTTATCAGCACTACTAAAAAAGTGTTGATAAATTGTTCCCTTTATCAGCATTATTAAAGGGGGAAATTTATTAGTGCTACTAAAAGGGTGTGGATAAAGGGGTCCCTTTATCAGCGCTAGTAAAAAAGTGTTGATAAAGCCCCCCCCCCACCACCACCCCTTTTATTAGCGTTTTTTACTAGCATTGATAAAGGCACCACTTTATCAGTATTTTTTATAGCGCTGATGAAGGGTATATTTCATAAAAAAATATATTTCATTACAAATAATATATTAAGATATAAATATAATTATATTGATATAAATATAATATATTTTTTAAATATGATTTAGATAAGGCTAAATACGTATTTGCACTTAATATATAAGATATTTAGAGAAAATGGATTATAAAATAATTAAAAATATTATTAATTAATAATTTACTAATTATTATCAAGTAATAGTCATTTAATAACAATTGGATGACATAAAAATTAAATGAATTAATGAATGGTCTAAGATAAGTTGAAAATGTGACTTGAACTTCAAACAAATATAAATTTTAATCCGGGTATCCGTTTGGGCTCTACCACATATCAAATTGAAGCATGTGAATAGATCTATGCCTCGGTGACCTAGGGAACCACAGTCACTTTTTTTAGGTAAGAAAAGGCCCATAAGTCCTCCAAAACTAAGTTTTTAGTTGGGATATCCTTTTTTTTAATATTCGATAGTATTTCAGCTTCATTTAAGAGAGTATTCTTGTCCGATTTTAGTGGGGACTGAATTTATTCCCAGGACATACATTCAAATAGATATTATGGTTTTATAATTTTATTGTTTTTCATAATGTATTTTTATTTATAATTAAATATTTTCATATTTTCTTATATTTACTTATAATAAATCAATTGTATAAATACATATTTAAAAAAATTTACGTAAAAATGTATTTTAAAATATATAAACAAAATGCAAATAAATATTTATTATTCATTTTATTTAAAATAGAAAATTATCCATTTTATTTACCTTATAAAAATGCATTAATATGTATATATATATACCTATATAAGTAATGTTTATATATAAACATGTGTGTGTCAATAAACAAATATATATTTATATGTATATTCTAATATATGTAAATAAATATATATTATGTAAATATTTGTATGTGTATGTGAGAAGTATAAATGTATACTTGTGTGTGTTAATATGTGTGTGTGTATTATGTATATATACATTATATAAAAATGTATTTTTATAAATTAATTATTATCATTATCATTAAATATATTATATAAACATATTTTACAGTAAATATTTACCAGAACAGTTCTGATCATGAATTCAGTAAACCGAATCCATGATCATGAAAATTTTATTAAAAGTAAAGGCATAAGTACACACACACCAGGAACAAAAGGCTCGTATTGAGGAAAACCAGGAGGCCACCATCATAATTCCAAAAGGCCCAGAAACACAAAGACAAAACATCCATCATGTCCTCTAGCAGCTGCCAACAATGAAGAACTCGTGAAATCGACCGCAACGAGAAGGTTGGACGACAAAACCTCACCAAAGGAAGCCATCTTGAATGAAAAATGATCGCATGAGTATGTCACCATGCCCTTCGGCATCATCACCCGCGGTCGTGCTCACTCTCGATGATCATCGTTGGATGTGTCAGTCTACATGTCATTAGCAGGAGATCTCGTTGTTAGCGTCCCATACCTCTAACAGCTCGTGGTACGTAAGAATGTCGCACCAGATGGTATCCCATACCACCATCGGTTTCCCCACAGCAGCTAGCATCGTGACCTAAAAAATCACTCGCCCGTCACCGGGTCACACATAAGTCGATACCTCACAAAACATGTATACAACCTCTCAGTCCCCATGAGGTTAAACCGATAGCCCAACCCAAAAAACATGCCCAAAATCCACATAAAAAAAATAACTCAGACCACGGTCCAACAAAGCCCCAAATCCCATCCAAACACAAACCACAGTCAAACCAACAAGACCTCATCATGAGGTCATTGTCGCAAAACACATCATTCAAGGCTGCTCCAGCCTATCGCTAGCGACCATCACTCGTATGTCTGTTCACACCATCATCGTCATCAACAGCCATAAAACCACAGTCCTCTCATCGAGCCAGCCGCTGGCCATCGCCCCACCACCATTACAATCCCCATGCCATTGACTTCTCTTCCAAGAAGTCGTCAGGATCCCAGATCCACCGTGCCTCATGCCTCCACCATCGCTTGCACCACAAACCAGGGCTTCACAATGCCTCTGTCGGTAGCCTACGTCGCCATCCAAGATGAAATGATCACCTCCATTGGTCAACCGAAAAGTGACATCCACCTTATCACTGCTAATTCAGTCGACCCGCACCACTAAAGTTCATTAATCCATCCCGAAATCGTCGTCCCTTGACCTGAGCTACTAAATAAACATAAATATCATAAAATAGACAACAAAACATCTTGGTGTAGTGGTAAAGGTGTTCGAGTTCCAAAGGAGAGGTGCAGGGATCAAATCCAGGTGCACACAGCGGGTCAACAATAGGCTGGAATTTCATAAAGCACTGATAAAGGGGTGGTTAGTGAGTTGGTGAAAAGCGTTGATAAAGGGATGGGAGGGAAGCGCTGACAAAGGGTTGGTGGAGATCTCTAAACAAAAATGAATTTATTTCACCCTTTATCAGTGCTTAAAAACAATCACTGATAAATCCAACCCTTTAACATCGCTCGCATTATAAACACTTATTTATAACTAATAAAGCCCCTTTTTAGTGCTTTTAAAGGGAAGATTTTTAGTAGTGACTTCATTCGCATTCATGCTAATTCTTTGTAACATTTTTCTATAACTGAATTTTTATCAGCATTTACATCAACAGAATCTCCTTCTAACATTATAATATTTATAGTTGATCGGGCCCACCTCCCCAAAATATATTTTTCAGGTATTAATCTTACATCAAGACGATCATAAATTTTTAATACATGATAACAAATATACTCAACATACTCAAATTTTTGACAATAATATTGAACAACTTCATTGGAAGCTTCATATGATACATGATATTGATCTTCACAGCCAACCATTCCAATAAAATACATAAATTGAACTCCACTTTCAATACATGATATCATAAAACAAGCATCAGTCATTTGATATTCATGTTGAAATAAATCAAATAAATTAGGTGTATATCTAGTAGAAACCTAGCACATCAATACATAGTAATGGTAAAGATTATGAGGCAACTTCTCTTGTAAAGACACGGAAATTCCATGGAAATTTTTTTCTTAAATACATGGGAATTTTACGAGTCCGCAGTTTCTGACGACGCTTGATTCTGAGGCCCGGTGTTCCCAGAATCAATTTCTGAAGTTTTGGTCAGGTACGTTCAGTAAACGTACGTTCGGGATTTTATATCTTTTGAACCGGTACTCGAAATTAAAATCTGAGGACACTGATGAACTCGTAGCGCTGTTATTCGCTTAAGGAGACCTTCACCGTAGTTGCGTTTTGTCGGGAGTGGAAGTTAAGTTTTTTGGAAATTCTTAATAAATTAACTAGAAATTATGTGTGACATAATTTTTATTTAGGTGGTGGTTAATTTCTACAAAGGGAAGTTGGAGGTGGGGCCCACCCCCACATAACCTCCCATGGGAGGATATTATGTGGTGGGGCCCACACGAGCATCTAACCCTTCAACTCCCATTTAACTCCTTGAACCCCCAATTAAGGAGGATGAAACTCTATTTAATTTGGAGCCTCTTAATATCCTCTCTCCCATTTAATGAGCCAACCCATCTTTTTAATTAATGGGTGTGACTTAATGAATTTGAATCTCTTTGAATTCATTAAGCCATCCTTTTAATAAGTGGTGTTATTTTATTTTATGGGGTTGGACATAATACCTTGGGAAGCTTTGGAGAATTGGAAATAAAGCATTCTTCCCACGAAGAACATGAAGAACTTCTCCAACGACCTCCATCCTTGTTAGAGGAGTAGACGCCGCCCGCACTTCGTTGTGTTGGTTGCAGACGACGGAAATCACTGATCAAGGTAGAGAGTTGTAGAGCTGGACGGTACCCGGAGGTGGACCACTTGGCGAGACGTACACAGAGCGGACGGACGGACCTGGGGTGCTGAGGAGTCCATCTGTACCCACCCTTCATGTGGGATTACCAGAGGACGACTTAGTAGTTTCTATTTTACCTTTCTACAGTTGTACTATCTTTTCAGTTGTTTGTAATTTACTATTGGGCTTGTATTTCCGACCCCTTTCCTTTCAGCACTTTCTTTTGTATACAGATTTACTTAGTGTTTACTTCTAGTTTCATACTCTGTTGTTTTTGTTTACTTATTAAAGGTAATGCCTTTCCTTTTTATTGAGATTACGCCTTTGGTTCTAGTCGCCAACCCCTGGCCTATGGAAGGAGGGCTTGGGGTAGTCACAGCACGGGCCTTGAGAACGGGTCATGACAAATTAGTATGAGAGGGTTCGTTTCTACTGTAGAACTTAGAGTCTGATTCTTTTAACAGAAATAGTGTTTAGTGTTTTGGGTGTGTTTATCAGTTTAGGGAAACCGGTGTTGGTGCGGCGGCCGACGTATCCATACACTAGGAATCTGGATTCTGATATCCAACTCAGTGCACAAAAACACTGATTGCATGTGTGTTTCCTTTGAAAAGTTGTCTTTGTGATTACTTTGTGTCAGCTCACCAGGTATATTGTTTTAACCGTGGCACACCTGTTTATTTTCAGGATGGCCCCATGAAGGCAGCCATCTAGGGTTCCAGGTTTCATATGAGATGGTAGCCCACCGAGCGACGAGGCATTGGTGCAGGGCCCCATCATAGCGGAGGTACCAGCGGTACCACTACCCACTGGGCCACCGATACCACCAGCTCCAGCAGTAGAGACTGCACGCCATCTGAGTGCATTGCATGAGTTCCAATGCCAGAGGCCACCCGGGTTCTGGGGAGAGACGGACCCACATGCAGCTGAGGATTGGTTGGAGGCTGTCGTGAGAGTTTTCAGATTGGTAGGGACACCATCCGACCTCATGGTGATCCTTGTCGCGAGTCTCCTGCATGCAGCAGCAGGCAGATGGTGGAGCCTGATGTTTCAGGTGCATGACTAGGCATCATTACTCTGGACAGACGTCGAGAGTCTCTTCCGCTCAGAGTTTGTACCATCCACCCTTCGTGTGGTGCGAATTCAGGAGTTACTTCATCTACAGCATGACAGCATGACAGTAGCTCAGTACTCAGTGAGGTTCACCGACCTCTCACGCTACTCCATGAATATGGTGCAGGACCCATTCTTCAGGGTCTAGACCTTCGACCAGGGACTCAGGCATGAGATCAGGGCTTCGATGATTCCCCTCATCATTCCAACGCAGGTGGGGATGTTGGAGCGAGCCCTTCTAGTAGAGATTTTTCTCGCTGAGCAGTCACCAGTGGCGAGACCCACCACAGGGTGACACGTAGCAGAGTCTTCTGCAGCCGGTAGTAGAAAAATGACATAGAGGTCCAAGCGGACTAGGCCATCAGGTGGGCGACCCCAGGATATAGGTTTGGTTGTGTGGGGAACATGAGATAGAGCCAGCTATACGAGAATCAGGAAGTGTTATGCATGTGGCTGACAGGGCCACATGGCTCGTGACTGCCTGACCCACTGTGCAGATGAGCAGCATACAGTAGAGGGACCTCCCAGGAAGAGGCAGAGGTTCGACCGTGGTGGTCCTTTGGGAGAAGGCGGACGTGGCAGAGGAGCTGGATGAGCAGCGGGTGGTGGATGACGTTTCGAGGCACTACCACCAAGAGGTCCACCCCGACCATAGGGAGTTGGCGGACAGAGGCAGGCTCAGCTTCAGGCAGTCGAGGCCCATGACCACGATGCACCTGAGATGATTCGAGGTACTATCTGTGTCTACTCCACCCTTGTTTCAGAACTTATAGACACAGGTGCGAGTCATTCTTTTATTGCCACTACCCTCGTTCGGAGCTCATAGATTCCGACGGAGCCGTTGGCTCGATCCTTACGGCTAGAGACTCCTACGGGAGTAGACTCGATGATTACGCACTGGTGTCGGCAGTGTGAGCTTACTCTCGGAGGTGAGATCTTCGGCTGGGATCTTCTTGTAGCGGCGTCGAGGCCTTACGATGTCATCTTGGGTATAGACTGGTTATCCACAGTTCATGCTCAGATTGACTGTATTAGGTGCAAAGTGCGGTGTATCTGCACAGATGGGACTAGGTTCACCTTCACCAGCGAGGATGGAGCCTTTGCATCACAGGATGGACTTACGCAGAGTAGGGGGTAGCCGATCACACATCAGTTGGCTAGTCTCATCCTTGGAGCAGTTAACGTGTGGAGTCCGAGTTTTCCTGTTGTGGTGGATCAGTACGTGGATGTTTTCCCTGAAGACGTTCCAGGACTACCTCCTCACAGAGAGGTAGACTTCTACATTGACCTGTACCCCGGGACAGCACCAATATCTACTCCAACATATCGGATGGCTCCCGCCGAGCTTCGTGAGTTGCGGGTACAGCTGGAGGACTTGTAGGGGAAGGGATTTATCTGACCCAGTGTTTCACCCTGGGAATCTTCGATTTTGTTCGCCAAGAAGGCTGATGGGAGCTTGCGACTGTGTGTCGACTACCGTCGCCTAAATCAAGTGACTGTGAAGAACAAGTACCCACTTTCGAGGATTGATGACCTTTTTTATTAGCTCAAGGGAGCACGATGGTTCTCGAAGATAAACCTCAAGTCAGGCTATCACCATCTCAGAGTTCAAGACAAGGATGTACAGAAGACAACCTTTAGGTGTCGGTATGGCCACTACGAGTTCTTGGTTATGCCCTTCGGCATAACCAACGCTCCAGCAGTGTTCATGAGTCTCATGAATAGAATCTTCAAGACTTACCTTGATCGCTTTGTCGTAGTCTTCATCGACGATATACTGATTTACTCGACTACTGAGGAGGAGCACGCCTACCATTTGTAGGTAGCACTGGATACACTTCGAGAGCACCAGATTTATGGTAAGATCTCGAAGTTCCAGTTCTGGATTTGAGAGGTTCACTTTCTAGGACACGTCATCTCGGAGGTTGGAGTTGCAGTGGATCCAGTGAAGATCGAGGCAGTACTTGCTTGGGAGCCACCGAGGAGTGTGACGGAGGTGCAGAGTTTCCTGAGACTTGCTGGGTACTGTCGGAGATTTGTGCCAGACTTCTCCAGAGTTGCAGCACTGCTTTCAGCATTGATGAAGAAGGGGAAACCCTTCGTGTGGTCAGATAGATGCCAGCAGAGATTTCAAGAGCTGAGGCAGAGGTTGACCAGTGCACCCATCTTAAGGATAACAGAGGAGGGCGTAGGGTATGTAGTTTACTGCGACGCATTAGGGACCGGACTCGGGTGTGTCCTAATGCAATAGCAAGCAGTGGTCGCGTATGGTTCACGGTAGTTGAGACAGCACGAGCAGAACTACGCTACCCATGACCTGGAGTTAGCAGTAGTGGTCTTCGGCTTGAAGATGTGACAGCACTATCTGATGCGCGAGCGTTTTACAGTCTACTCTGACCACCAGAGTCTCAGGTACATCTTCTCGCAGAAGGACCTGAACCTGAGACAACGGTGATGGATCGAGTTCCTCCAGGACTATGACTTTGAGATAGTCTATACTCTTGGGAAGGGGAATGTTGTAGCAGACGCTCTCAGTAGGAGATCAAGCATTCAGCTGCTAGGAGAGGCGATAGAACAACTGGCCTCGTTGCAGATATCCTTTGTGGATAGAGATAGAGCAGCCTTTCTACAGTCTCTCACAGTCACTCCTCCACCTCTTCAGTGAGTCAGAGAGGCACAGCATGGGGATGTTGACTATGAGATGTGACGTGCTCAGATATCCTCAGGGTAGGCACCTGATGGGTTTTCTGAAGGTGGGGATCACGTCATCCTCTTCAGAGGATGTACCATGGTACCAGTTGCACTACAAGAGGAGGTGTTAAGGGAGTTTCACACTTTCCCTCTAGCGGTACATCCAGGAGTGGAGAAGATGTATCAGGACCTCAGACGACAGCACTGGTGGCCGGGTATGAAGAAGGTGGTAGCAGAGTTTGTCTCACGATGCATCACTTGTCAGCAAGTGAAGGCGGAGCACTAGGTTCCAGCAGGCTTGGTTCAGCCCTTAGATGTCCTAGAGTGGAAGTGGGACAGGATATCCATGGATTTCGTGATGGTACTCCCATGTACATCCAGAGGACATGACTCTATCTCGGTGATTGTCGACCGACTCAACAAGTCGGCCCACTTCCTACCGATCAGAGAGTGGGGCTCAGTAGAGAGCTTGGGACACCTCTACGTATAGAAGATCGTACAGCTTCATGGTGTTCCATCAACGATCATCTCTGATCGAGATGCCCATTTCACTTCCTGGCTATGGAAGGGGTTACAGGAGGCTTTCAGGATGTAGCTTCACTTGAGCACCGCCTTCCACCCATAGACGGATGGTCAGGATGAGAGGACCATTAAGACTCTCGAGGACATGCTCTGTGCATGCGTCCTTGACTTTGGTCGCAGCTGGGAGGATCACTTACCTCTGGTGGAGTTTTCATACAACAATAGATACCACTCCACCATCAGGATGGAACCTTACGAGGCACTGTACGGCCGACCTTACAAATCACCACTATGCTAGACTGACCCAGGGGAGTCGGCACTTGTAGGACCAGAGATGGTACAGGCTACGACACAGAAGGAGCATATCATCCAGGAGCGGATGAAGACTACACAGAGCAGACAGAAGTCCTATGATGATAAGAGATGGAGACCACTGGAGTTCGAGGATGGTGACCATGTCTTCCTACGGGTCTCACCTCGATGAGGTTTACGGAGATTTGGCCGAGACGGTAAGTTATCTCTGTGATTCATCGGACCTTTTCAGGTCCTCGGCAGAGTAGGCGAGGTGGATTACCGCTTGGCCCTTCCACCACAGTTGCACTAGGTGCATGACATCTTCCACGTATCTCAGCTGAGGAGATATGTACACAACCCGTCCCACATTATCGACCACAGGGAGCTAGACATCGATGACGGGGTGACTTTCACGGAGGTTCTAGTGGAGATTGAGGATCGACAAGAGCGGGTCCTGCGTGAACGGTCTATTCCTATGGTGCGCATTTGTTGGCAGGACGGGAACCTCCAGGAGAGCACATGGGAACGGGAGGCTCAGATGCGTGCTCAGTACCCCTATTTGTTCCCTTAGTGTGTGCTGTAGTTTACGGGGACATAAAGCCCTGAGGTGGGGAGAATGTAAAGACCCAGAAATTCTGTGAAATTTTTTTTCTTAAATACATGGGAATTTTACAAGTCCGTAGTTTCTGACAGCACTTGATTCCGAGGCCCGGTGTGCCCGAAATCAATTTCTGAAGTTTTGTTCGGGTACGTTCAGTAAACGTACGTGCGGGATTTTATATCTTTTGAATCGGTGCTCGGAATTGAAATCTGAGGACACCGAGGAACTCGCAGCGCCGATATTCGCTTAAGGAGACCTTCACTGTAGTTGCGTTTTGTCGGGAGTGGAAGTTAACTTTTTTGGAAATTCTTAATAAATTAAATAGAAATTATGTGTGACATAATTTTTATTTAGGTGGTGGTTAATTTCTCCAAAGGGGAGTTGGTGGTGGGTCACACCCCCACATAACCTCCCATGAGAGGATATTATGTGGTGGGGCCCACATGAGCATCTAACCCTTCAACTCCCATTTAACTCCTTGAACCCCCAATTAAGGAGGATGAAACTCTCTTTATTTAATTTGGAGCCTCTTCATATCCTCTCTCCCATTTAATGAGCCAACCCATCTTTTTAATTAATGGGTGTGACTTAATGAATTTGAATCTCTTTAAATTCATTAAGACATCCTTTTAATAAGTGGTGTTATTTTATTTTATGGGGTTGGACATAATACCTTGGGAAGCTTTGGAGAATTGGAAAGAAAGCATTCTTCCCACGAAGAACACGAAGAACATCTCCAACGACCTCCATCCTCGTTAGAGGAGTAGACGTCGCCCGCGAAGAACGTCGCCAACGACGACGTCATCTTCTCCCGACGTCAATGGAACGACGTCGTCTTCCCGTGACTCCACCGAGCGAGCACCGATTACGAGGTAGGGGTTACTTTAATGTTTGATTCTACCCTCCGTTCAACATCGTTAAGTTGGTGGAATGATGTGCCGATTGTTATCAATGTAACGAGGATGGTTCGGACCGCACGAACAAGGCCCGACCCCCCCCCCCCTTTTGTTGTTTCCATTTGATGACGTCAGAGGCGGAGCCGAAAGGGCGTGGTGCCATCGCACCGTGCCGGAGAAGAACTGCGGCAGATAAAGAAGCGTGGCATCGTCGCGCCACGCGGTGGACCGCGTGGAGGGCAGCAGGACCACGGCGCCGTCGTGACGCGGTGGAGGTGCAGAGGCGGCCGACCGAGCCGGCCGCCGTAGAGCTGGACAGCAGGACGACCGGCCGGGCTGGAAAATCGCAGCGCCCGCAGGCGCCGCGTGGGAAGAATCGCGGCCCGCTCAGCGGGCACCGGGCACCGGGCAGAACCGTCCGGCTACGGCCAGCCGGGCATGGGAGAGGCTGCGCCGCTTGGCACCGCCGGGCCGGGCCGACCCCCCAGCCGGGTCGGACCCACCAAACCGGGTCGGGCCGACTTACCAGCCCACTAGGCTTGACGGGCCGGGCCCGACTTTGCTTAAATGTAAATATCTTCAAGACCGCGCGTCCGAACGACGCGCCGTCTGCAGCACTAGGACCCTCGTGACGAGGTGGTCCTTTTTCAATACTCTAAGTGAGTTTTGGACAACTTTAGAAAATGGATGGGTTTGGACTGAGCATAAATCCAACCGGGCCCCTCGAACGGAAATGTCAATAACCTTCAGACCGGGCGTCTGATTGACGCACTGTCTGTCGCGTTGGGTTCCTTATGATGAGACGGAACTACGGGATACATAAACTCAGGACTTCATGATAGTTGATGTATCGACACTTGACTCAAGGAGCGGACCCTCCCGGAATCGAGTGTGTTGTGTGCGGGAACCCTAGGGCTGGCTGCGACTGCGACGACTACTGTACCGGAATCCTACGTGGGTTCGACAACGATGAATAATGTACCATAATCCTATGTGGGTTCGGCAACGATGACTACTATATTGGGATCCTCCGTGGGTCCGACAGTTCTGACTTCTGTTCCTGTATCCTGTGTGGGTCCGACAGAGTAGCTGGTCCTGTATCCTATGTGGGTCCGACAGCTTAGCCGGTCCTATATCCTGTGTGGGTCCGATAGCTTAGATGAATCAGTGACTACATCTGATCATCTCTATCACTCTACGAAAGATGTGTACCTGTGTGAGCTGAGTCTTGTCTTTCAATCATTATCATCGATGTGATTGACTTTACTTCCTGTGTGGACTGGGTTGTGCTCGGGCTCAAGAGTTGGAGCTGAACTGTGATTGGTAACTTAGGTATATGTATGGACATATACCTAAGTAGGGTTGGTTGATACTTCGTGATTGTATCTTTCTTCTGTGGATTATCCTTCGTGGATTCTGGGAGACCTTCGGGGGTCTCGGGGTCCCTACTGAGTATCGTTATACTCACCCCTGCACAGGCTATGTCTGCACTTCGTTGTGTTGGTTGCAGACGATGGACAACACTGATCAAGGTAGAGAGTTGTAGAGATGGATGGTACCCGGAGGTGGACCACTTGGCGAGACGTACATAGAGCGGACGGATGGACCTGGGGTGCTGAGGAGGTCATCTGTACCCACCCTTCAGGTGGGATTCCCAGAGGACGACTCAGTAGTTGATGTTTTACCTTTCTGCAGTTGTATTAGCTTTTCAGTTGTTTGTACTTTACTGTTGGACTTGTATTTCCGACCTCTTTCCTTTCAGCACTTTCTTTTGTATACAACTTTACTTAGTGTTTACTTCCAGTTGCGTACTATGTTGTTTTTGTTTACTTATTAAAGGTAATGTCTTCCCTTTTTATCAGGATTACGCCTTTGGTGCTAGTCGCCAGCCCCTGGCCTATGGAAGGCGGGCTTGGGGTAGTCACGGCACGGGCCCCGAGGACGGGTCGTGACATCTCCTACATCTCAAATTCATCCTTTGTTTCTAGATGTCGATTTTTGTCCAATAATCTCTCAAACTGCTTAATGAAATCAATAACACTTAACTTTTGATGAACATAATCTTTAAGCATCCCATTAAAACTTTCACTTAATTGAGTGTTGTGAATACTTAATGTTAAATCATCTTTTAGAAAGCAATGCATCCACTTTTCTCACAACACGAATACATCATCTAGCCACTATGATTTCCCATCCCCATATTCAGCTCGAAGGGTAGCCCACTCCAAATCAAATTGATGTGCATCATGGTATTGGAACATACACTTCTTAAATCTAGTTAGAAAACTAGATCCATCTTTCATCTAATTGCCTAAATGTTTAATGCCATTTTGCATCAAATGCCACGTACAAAGGCAATGTCAAGTTTCCACTAAAACTTCAGAAATGGTTTTTTCCATTGTCACATCCTAATCAGTAAATATGGTTTGAGGTCACTTCATGTGATGCACCTGTAAAAAATTTTGAAACAACCAAGAAAAGGAAGTCACACTTTCATCATATAACAAAGTTTTCCCAAAAACAACGATCGCTCAATGATGATTGAAGCTCACAAAGACACCTAAGGGTTTGTACTCTTTATTAGTGCTGAAATTGGTGTCAAAAACATCTCCAAATAACTCATAATATGTCTTCATTTTTAGATCAGCCCATAAAATAATAGTAATTTACCCAGTCAAATCAAACTGCATAGTATAGACAAATGATGGATTGTTCTGATTTTGTCTTTCACTACTACAAAAGAGACATTTAGTAGTGCTCGAATAGATCTTTATCAGCGCTAAAAAAACGCTAACTACCAGAGCAAGGTTAAAAGCCCTAGGCTTTTATCAGCGCCAAAAAACATTGTTAAAGGGGGCAAAATTATATTTTTTCGAACCTCCATGAGCCCGACCCCTTTTATCAGTACCAAAAAAGTGTTGTTTTAAAAACATTTTTAGAATATGTATTTATTTACATATATTAGAATATACATATACATATATATATTTGTTAATTATTGACAAACACATGTTTATATATAAACATTAATTGTATAGGTATATATATATATATTATTGCATTTTTATAAGGTAAATAAAATGGATAATTTTTTACTTTAAATAAAATTAATAATAAATATTTATTTTATATATTTAAAAATACATTTTTACATAAATATGTTGATATACGTATTTATACAAGTGATTTATTATAAGTAAATATAAAAAATATGCATATATTTCATTATAAATAAAACTACATTGCAAAAAATGATAAAATTTCAAAACCATGATATAAATATGAATGTAATCCCTGAAAATAAATTCAGTCTCCACCGAAAAAAGGCAATAAGACCCCCTAAAACGAGGCTGAAATCCATTAAATGTTAAAGAATTGGGGTACCCCGATTAAAAACTCTTTTTTGGAGGCCTTTGGGGCCTCTTTTGGTCTCAAAAAAACAATGATTAGAGCCCCCTAGACAACACTATATAGAGCTCATCACAGGCTTCGATTTGATATGTGGTAGAGCCCAAACGGACACTCGGATCAAAAGTTATGGTCATTTAAAGTTCGAGTTACGTTTTTAACTTATTTAAGATCTTTTATTAATTTTTTGATTTTTTTTAGCTTTAAATTGATATTAAATGACTATTAATCAGTAATAATTAGCAAAATATTAATTAAAATTGTTTTTTTAATTATTTTATAAGTCATGTTCACTAAATATCTTATATATTAAGTGTAAATGTTTATTTACCATATCTAAAACATATTTAATATATATATATATATATTTTTTATTTATATTAATATAAATATATTTATATATTAATATATTATTTTTAATGAATTATAATTTTTTTTTGAAATATAGCATTTATCAGCGCTAGTAAAAAAGCGCTGATAAGGGGGGGCTATATCAACACTTCTAAAAAAACGCTGATAAAAACTTCCTCTTTATCAATGCTTTTTTACAAGCTCTGATAAAAGCTCTCATTTGTCATCACTTTTTTACAAGCACTAATAAAGGGTTGGTCTTTATCAGTGCTTGTAAAAAACGCTGATAAAGGGCCCCTTTAACATCGTTTTTTTAGCGCGGTTAAATACCTCATTTAACAGCGTTAAAAAACATTGTAAAGACCCCATTTAACAGCGCTTTTTCTAGTGGTAACAAAGGTTTAACAGCGCTTTTAGCTAGCGTTGGATAAACTCAGTTTTGTAGTAGTGTTTTCATACACTCTAACATACAACATACACCGCCATGAACCAATTCATTTTCCCGTTTAGACCTTAAAAAATTCAACTGATCGACATGCATGTACCCAATAACATCTGCACCCCCTACAATAGTTGTCACTAAGGAGAAGGAATCATTTGGTTTAATACCTGCTAAAGCATTCACATCTAATTTGGTTGCTTGGTGTTCTACTATTTTTCTTTGGGACCTCATTATATAAATGGATTCAAGATTGTGCAAGGAATGATTATGTCTTCAACAAATACATTACATGCATATTGCCCACAAGACAAGAAACTAACCCTCATTCGAACAAGGCAACCTCTACGTGTCTCAAGCAAAGGAAATTTCATCATACTATCACGTTTATTGGCCTTCTTTACTACATGCATAAAGGCGTGATGTGATTATTGGTTTATCATTTCTCTTTTTATTCCAGTATTGTCCACTAAACACATTTAGTACCTCATACGTAACATAGAAAGATTGTGCATCCTCAAGTGATTTGAACATCATCCCTACAACTGGTTTAATAGATGATGATGCAACATCAACATTATCAGCATTGGAACAACCTGCAACATAGAAACTTCAGTTCAAGGAAAGTACATAAATGCACATATAAAATATATTTAAACAAAAATTTTGTAAATATCGTTTATAAATCCTTCTGTGGAAATTTCAGAGGAAGGTATAGTGAAAGTTCCACTGTAACTTCTAATCAATGTTCTGGGCAAAATCTAGACAAAGTTTCAATTTCAATGGTAGTTTCGCTAGAAGTTCCACAATATAACAATTGTATATCTTTATAAAACTACAAAATATATTATTAAAAATTAATCTTTAAAAAATATATTTACAAAAATTGAAATTATAAAATATATATATTACATTTTTCACAAAATATTTATATAAAAATAATATAATTTACGAGTTAGAAATGTATATAATATATAAGAGGAAGTTCCACAATACAACAAAAGTATTTATTCATAAAACTAGAAAATATATTAATAAAAATTAAGTTTTAATAAATATATTTATAAAAATTGAAATTATGAAAAATATGTATTACGTTTGTTACATAATTTTTATTAAAATAATCTAATTTACCATTTAAGAATGTATATAATATATTAATAAAAATGTAAATTAAATTTATATATTAACAAAAATAAATATTTGCAAATTTATAAAATAGAAATATATTTATGAAATAATAACTAAAACTAAATTTATAATAAATGCACTTATATGATATATTGAATATATTTTTTACAAAATCTGTATAAATAACGTTTATAAATCTATTGAGCGTTAAATTTAAGTTTCAGTGGAAGTTCCACAATACAACAACAGTATATCTGTATAAAACTAAAGAAGATATTAATAAAAATACTACAGAATACAACAAACAGTATATCAGTGGAAGTTCCACAATACAACAACAGTGGAACTTCCACCTCAAGTTCCAATGAAAATTCCACAATACAACAAAAAAAAATACTATAGAATATATTAAGAAAATTTAAATTTAAATAAATATATTTATAAAAAATGCAAATATAAAAAAATATGGATTGCATTTTTACATATTTTTTATAAAAATAATATAATTTACCATTTAAATTTGTATAAACTATATGATTAAAATGTAAATAAAATTTATATATTTAGGAAATTTTATAATAAATGATATTTGGCATAAAATATTTCAACTTTAACAACAATTCTAACATGTACATACATCAAATAATAATTTGAAATACCTTCATCTTTGACCATTATAATCACACGCACAAAAACAAAATTCAAAACACACCAAATGCAATCCACTGCCTCACAAACAGCGAAACTCGACCAAAATGGCATGGACATCGAACGCAGTGTCGCGGCAATCAAAACTGGACTCCGACGAAACCCGATGAAAGTGGCGTTCGGCCACTAACGATTCACGGGTTGCGCAACCCGACTAAACCTGACAAAAAGGACCTAAGCATTCAAAACTAGCCTCTAATGAAACCTGACGAAACTTGCTCTCATGACTCCGACGATTCTCGTGTTGCGCAACCCAGTGAAAATGCTCAATGCGCACGCAATTCCTTGTTTCACTTCACGCATTTCAATTCCCAAAAGATGAAAATGCCCTCCACTTTTCACTACATCCAAATCTTGAAGACGTGTCAACATTTCACAACCTGGAACGTCTTGTAAAACAGAGAACCAGAGACGATAAAACGCGATCAGGCCATCCCTTGCACGCATCCATCCCAACAAAACAAACCGGCCTCACTGGAACGTCTTATAAAACAGAGAACCGGAGACGATGAAACGCGATCAGGGCATCCCTTACACGCGTCCATCCCAGCACAGGAAACCAAACCGGCTCCCCCTTGTACCAGCCCCACCATCCCCCTAACAATCAAATTTAATTCAATATTATGAAATTGTTTATATAAAATAAAAAACAAATAATATTAGAGGGGCGGCTCAAACGGTATCTTCAAAAATATATTATATAAAACCCAAACCCGTTTCAAAAACATAAAATGCTTATTTAAATATCTCAACTGAATCCATTTAATACAGGATTATTAAATTAAAAACATTAAAATTCAGTTATAAACCCGACTCAAACAAAAAACCAAATTCAAAAAATATATATATTATAATTTTTTAATCAAAGAAGTAAAATAAAGTAAATAGAGATATCAAATTCCACGGTGTTAACTCGTTATCCGTCCATGTGTTGAATGATTTTTCGCTCGAGAGCGTCCCTGTCCGAGCCCACCACCTCTCCAACCTTCTCCCCTCCCTTGACAAGGAAAAAACTCGGGACGCTGGAGACATTCCACCGCGCCGCCGCCTCCGTGGCCTCATCGACGTCAACCTTCAGGAACACCACGGCCGCGTATTTCCGGGCCAGGCTTTTATAAACGGGCGACATGAAGCGGCACGGCCCGCACCAGGCTGCCGTGAAGTAGACAACCGTCAGCCGTGCAACCCTCGCAGCGGCCCTCAGCATCGCCTCCAAGTCTCCGGCACTGGGAACCCCCATCACCTCACCTGCTCCCTCCCACCATCAAAAACACTATAAAAAACATGCGATTGTCGTTAAATGCTATGAGAAACAATATTCAAATCCATACCATTGTTAAAAGCAGATGCACCAAGATCCTGCAATAAAATTCCAACACTGGTTCATATGGAATTAATTTATCAGATTTTTCTCTTGTAATCATTTTGTTTCCAAGTTAATAAACATATCATCAATTACAGCAATAAAAAAAAATCGAACAAGCATTCACTCCATTCATCCCAAATGTGGGGAGCATTCAAATAATGAATACAGCCCACTGCTACTGCAGATAAATTACTGAACTGACTGTTTGATGATTATAAGGATTTTGAGTGGTGTGCCTACAACACGGATCCACTCTCCGGGCTTAGAATGCGGAACAAAAACCGGATATCCGAAAGACACTAGAAAACAGAGTATCCGAGTGAAAAGAAAACACCGTGCTCCGTATCGACAAAGACAAGACTCCAGAAAACAAAGGTCAAGAGAATAATGGAATCGCCCATCCAGATATTCCGAACCTTTCCAAAACCTATTGAATGTAATGAGCCCGAGACAACATCACGTTCCCGTCTTTCAGTTTCTAATGATCCTCATCCCCAAAATCCTTATTGCCGCTCCAAGATCTTTCATCTCAAACATTTCAACCAACTAATGCTTCGCCTCTACTATTTGTTCTATTTTCAAATATCATTCACATACAATAGAAGTATATGATGAAATCTCCACACCAAACACCCTGAAGTAACAACAATGATCTGCATTGCAACAGAGGAAAGCTTTCTCTTCCATGAAAGCATCAAACCTCTTGATCTGTTGTCTGGGGGTCTGTTTCAACTCATACAAGCCTTGTTTGAGCCTGCACGCCAGATTATCCTTTCCCGTTTCTCCGGAACCTGTCAATTGCTCCATATAAATTTCACCGTCCAAATCCCTATGAAAGAATGTCGTCCTCACATCTAATTGCTCAAGATGTAGATCTTCTGATGCAACCATTCTGAGCACTGTTCGGATTGTTCAGAGAGAAGATTTCACTGAAATCAATCTATTCCTTTTATGGAGTCTTTCACAACTAACTTTGCCTTGTACCATTTCGACTCATATTTCAACCGGTAGATCTATTTATTCCAGGGAGCTCGCTTCCCGACATTAGATCCGTCAGCTCCCATATTCCGTTAACATGCAACGAATCCAACTCTTCCATCATTACAAACTCTCACTGTTTCGAGTCACTTGCCACCTTTTTCAGGCTTCGGGTTTCCCACCATCCATTAGAAACAAATGGTGCAAGTTTGATTCAAATCTATGCACCGCTTTCCTAACCCTGGTAAACCTCCTCAACTGAACTTAAAGATCAACTGCTCCTTTCAAAAAAAACTCATATGTTTTATAGCAGTCTTGGAACATTTTGGTACATCAGGCCTTCCTGACACCTTCAAAATCTGACCTACCAATTTTTCAAACTTTCTGAGACCTCTGGACAATCAGTACTCCCTAAACTAACCAGCATTTCCAGAATTTCGTTCAGTTAAATCAGGTCATGCTTCGGAGTTGGTGCCCTAGAACCAAATCCTATGCACTTTATAATTACTTGTATTCATGGTTTTTGAATATTAATAAAGTTCTTATCACATCATGATTATTCTTAATTGTATTTGATAATGTCGTAAGGGCACATGTCGCACTGAAGGGTCATGATAGTTCCTCACTATGATGAGAACCTAAAAATGCAATGACACCATTTTTAAAGACATAATCTATGGCAGGATGATATCATTTGACAGAACACAAATGATACAACCTATCAAGGATAGGAGTCTCATAAGACATTGAGACTTCTTCTTGTGAAGTTCATCCTTCGCGATCTCTAAGAGGAGGGGTTATGAGAACTTGACCCGCCAATAGGAAATTTACATGTATGTGTCATAGGATATCTCTATTTGCGGACGTATGTAATTGTCCTTGTACTTTAAGATTATTATTGTAGAATGATAAAATAGGAGAAACTGAAACCCCAAGGTGTAACTCTCTAAAGGAGCCTTTGGGGTTATTTTATAATGAATAATAAACTCCATATCAGACCTCAAGTCCGGTGTGGGATACAGACTCCAACACTCCCCCTCAAACTAGGTATATCTAGTTTGGACACATAAAAAAGAGACCAAAGAAATGACAATAAATGCTGCAAACACTCCCCCTCAAGCTGGACATACTCAGTTTGATGACAAAACAATACGAAATAAAAAAGAAACAATCAATGATCGTAGCTCCCCCTCAGGATGATGGATAGATGAAGTTGTCGCGGGCACAGCAGAGGAACCACACAAACCGGGCCGGTTGACGGAGCGTCAAGAATGCCACACTAGCGGGGCCGGACGATGAGACACCGGGTAATCCACACTAGCACCGGGAAAACCGCACTAGCGGGGCCGACGACGAGAGGCGGTGATTCCGCAAAGTCGTTGCGGGGTCTGGCGGCACCAAAGGGCCCGGATCCTTGGTGGTCGAAGTGTTGCGCCACGGTGGAGGAAGTGCGCGGGTGTGCCGGCAGACAAAGAGGCGGCTGCCGAGAGTCGTCGGGAGATGCCGGCGAAGAGAGGCAGGGATTCCGCAGGAGGTGCCGAAGATCCGGATCTGGGAGCAGGGCAGCCGCTGGGAGAAACGAGAGCCGGGAGCTGGAGGAGGCGCACGCGGAGCAGGATGCACCGGCAACTAGATCTGGCCGGATCTGGCCAATCTGGGAGGGGGGAGGCTGACATGGAGGGAGCAACGGATGGGGAAGGCTCGTGCAGGAGGGCTGGCGCACTGAGGGATGACGCACGGGAAGAGGGAAAGCACGCAGGAGGGGAGCCGTCGGGAGTCTCGCACAGAGAGGCGGAGGGGGGTGTCCGCCTAGAGGTGGAGGTTCCGCCGGGAAGAACAAGGGCGTTGGGCCTGGGATGGGAGGCGGAGGAGTCTGCCTGGAGTGTTGCGGGAGAGTCATCGGGGCTAAGGGAGATGCCCGCAGAGGAAATCCGTTGGGATGGAGGCCGAAGCGGAGCCGCGGCTGGAGCGGGAGGGACGGGGGTCGCCTGGTTTCGTCGCGACGGAGGGGCGCAGTCGGGAGCTGCGGCGGACAGTGGAGGAGGGCGACGGGACGAGTCGCGCTGGATGCGGGGGGGGGGGGCACCGGAGGAGCAAGGATTCGCCGGGATGGGGTCGTCGCTTACAGTGGAGAAGGTTGCCGAGGATGCAGGCGCCGACAGGGGGAGATCCGCCGCCTAGGAGGGATAGCCGGCAGGGGAGAGATCCGCCGGATGGGAGGGATAGCCGGCAGGGGGGGCGGCGGGAGATACATATGGCTTGCTGGCCATGGAGGTCGCCACCCCCCAACCGGGAGAAACCCTAGAGGCCGACGAGAAAAAAGAAATAAAACGGGAGGAGGGTTCGGGATTAATTTCCCTCTGATACCATGTAGAATGATAAAATAGGAGAAACCGAACCCCCAAGGTGTACTCTCTAAAGGAGCCCTTGGGGTTATTTTATAATGAATAATAAAACTCCACATCAGACCTCAAGTCCAATGTGGGATACAGACTCCAACAATTATTAATACATATCATGAGTCAGGTGCTTTGATGTATTGTCGTAAAACATTACGACATATATTTGTGGCGAAGTTGGGTGCGTTGAGTGTGTCGCGACTAATATAGCATTAATGAATAATGCAAAAAAATGATTTATCCCTTCTATTCATTAACGAAATTTGATATGTCAGACTCTTTAATGAAAAAATCCAAGATCATGACATTCTTTCAGCAAATTCATTTTCGAAAAGTCAAAGAAATAAACATCAAACGCATAGGTTAATTACATCAACATGCAACCTGATTCATTAGAGATATCGTGATAAATATATTATATTACACAATGTACGTTCGTATGTGGTTATTGTCGTTGCAGCATTCAACTTCTTTTTCTATAGGTGTCTTGACGTGTTGCTAAACACTAATCTTATACTTCAGACAGTTCTGTCTAATGTCACTGAGAAAGGGGCCTAAGGGGGTCACACACTAAGTGTATTCGAAACCAGTTAAATTCTATTTGAGTTTAACATATTGAATATGTTGGACTCGGTATCCCACATCGGACTTGTGGTCTGATGTGGTCCTTTTCATTCATTATAAAAGAATGTCTCCGCCTCACTTTGAGGTAAGGAGGCAGGGGGTTTTCTCCATCTACATGGTATCAGAGGGAAATTAATCTCGAACCCTCCTCCCGTCTATTTTTTTTTCCCATCGGCCTCTAGAGTTTCTCCCCGTGAGGGGCGGCAGCCCCCCCTCATGTAGGGTTGGGTTTACTTTATTTCGCCACCCCTCCGGGCTCTCTCTTTTTTATCCCTACCGGCGGCTCTGTATGGCGGATCTCCCCTCTGCCTTTGCCCTCCCCGGCGGACCTCCCTCATCTGATCCCGGCGGCCCGGCGTCTCCTCCCGACGGCCCGTTCTCCCTCAAGCGGTGCCCCTCTCCTACGCAGCTCCCTTCCCGGCGCCCTCGCCCAGCGGCGCCCTCGCCCCGGCCCCCGTCGCGGCTTCCCCCCGGTGCGCCTTCCCTCACGGCACCCGCTCCTCCTGCACGCAAGCCCTCCCCGACGGTCTGCTGCTGTCCGGCGGCTCCTTCCGCCCTCCCGCGCGACTCTCTGCGGGCGGATCTCCCCCTGCCGGCATCTCCCTGCGCCTCTCCTACGGTTTCCGGTTCTGTCCGGCCCGCCTCTCCCTGCCCTAGCAGATCGGCCCGCCTCCGTCAGAGCGGCTCTCCGACGTCTGCCCCTCTCCGTCCAGCTGCTCCCTTCCCGACAGATCCCTCGCACCGGCCCCGCTCCGTCCGGTACTCCCTTCCCGGCGGATCCCTCAAGCCGGCTCCCGCCCGTCCGGTTTCTTCCCTTCCAGGACTGGCTCTCTCCAGGCGAACCGGTCCAAGTTGCTCCCTCCTTGCCGACCTCCTCCTGTTTCCTGCGGTTTCCCCGCCCTCCTGCCCGGTGCCTCCTGCGGAATCCCCGCCTCTCTGCTCGGCGTCTCCTGCGGAATCACCGCATCCCATCACCGGCCTCCTCCTGCGGATTTCCCGGCGCTTTGACGACCGGCACCGCCATTGCGGATTCCTCGGCACTTTGACGACCGGCCCTCCTGAGCAGATTTCTCGGCGCTTTGACGATCGGCCCGACATTACGGATTTCCCGGCACTCTGACGACTGGCCCGTAGTGCGGATTTTCCCAACGCTCTGACGACCGACCCGTGTGGATTTCCCGACGCTCTGTTGTCCGGCCCCGCACTTTTCCGCGGCATCACATTACCATCTTGAGGGGAGCAGCATCAACAACGATCTTATTATTTCCGTTTCTTCTGTTTTTGTCTTGTACTTGTCAACAAGCTGGGCATGTCCAGCTTGAGGGGGAGTGTTAGCATCTTTTTTTTTGTTGCTTTCTTTTCATTATGTGTCCAAGCTAGGTACACCTAGCTGGAGGGGGAGTGTTGGACTCTGTATCCCACATCGGACTTGTGGTCCGATGTGGTCCTTTTAATTCATTATAAAAGAATGCCTCCGCCTCACTTTGAGGTAAGGAGGCGGGGGGTTTTCTCCATCTACAGAATAAATATTATTCTTGCACGTGGTTTAAAAATTATTTATGTAGAATTAAGGATTGACGAACCGAGTTTAACGGTTCATATGAAATGACATATTAAATATTAATTTATTTATTCCAGAGAATAAGTTTAGCTCATGTCAAGTAAAAAATAATATAATTATTATTTAGACACGAGGTTCGTTATGCATTAAGAGAATAATAGACATATGTGCAATTATTTATTCTCTAATGCTAGGTCTATAAATAGTCAGTTATGTCATTATTTAACCTTAGCTAACCATTTTAATTGTTGCGCACAACGAATTCTAGAGAGAATCTTCTCAAGTCCTAGAGAGTGCATCACCTAGAACGCACTTAAGAACGGAGATTGATCCTCCTCCACCCTCTCGAGTCTAGAGAGAACAAAAAAATCCTTCCGCCTTGAAGGGATTCTTGTGGCAATCAACAACAATCAACAACGAATGACGCAAGTGTAAAGAGACTTTCACACTAGCACCTGGGGAATTTTACGACAACATTCGGTGGTTCACAGAGCACGTGTGAATCACCACTGGAGGGATTTTACCCTTGAATTCTCTTGCCGCAACGACAATACGCCAAGAAGAGGTCTACTGAATCTTAAACGAAAAAAGAATTCCAACGCAAGAGAATTCTTAATCTACATAAATTAATTATAAATCATATGTGATGATCTGATCTCGTGGATTTTGAGGTTGCTTTTTCATCTAGTTCCAAAGAAAAATCCGAAGGAGTTGATGAAAAATCATTGTTGGACATGGGCTCAACCGCTTGTTGCGTCTCGGAACCCACAAGTGGTTTCAAAGCGATCACATATCAATTTAGAATTATTTATTGATCGTAGATTGATTTACACATTTACTATTAGTTTTCATTTCCGTTTTAATCGTTCTATAAATCTAAATGTTGAGATCTTCTCTTACCCTTCTTTGTTCTCGCTAATGTAATAAAAATGGATTAATTATATACGAAGAACATCCAAAGAACCCATTCAGAGGTGCTGAGAATTCTGGTCAAATAGTACAAGGATACACGACATGTGGTCCATAGGTACAAGTCGTGTACGTACACTGCGCCAGGATGAACCGCGAGAGATACGGGTCGTCGTGCTATAAAAACACACAACGTGTATTAATACACATCGCGTGTTGACCGGGCTAGCCCGACACATGGTTTGTCAGACTACACGTCGTGTAACCAAACTACACATCGTGCGACGTGCTTACATGTTGTGTAGTCCACGTGTTTTCACGATGGAAAACGCAAGTCAAAGATGGGTCGTGTATTTATTACACGACGCGTGTGACTAAAAGTCGTGTAACTCGAAGGTCACACAGCATGCAACTCTCATACATGTCGTGTTCCTTAGAAATATTTTTAGATAACATACACACCCAACCCTCAGGCGTGTGTCGCGGATAAACAATGAAGGATTATACACGGCATGTAGCTGGCTTGTACAGAACATGTACCCTACCTGTTTACGCAGAAAGTAAAATTAATTGATTGTTCTATTTAAACCTAATCAACACGCGTTTGTGTGTCATTTATTGGTGTAGGATTGAAATGTAGATGTAGATAGCTCAATTACAAGAGGGGAGGTGAATTGTAGGTTTAAAAACTTTCGTTTTTATTCTAAAGAAAATCTATGTTTAACAAAGTTAAACAAGATGGATTCACAAACTCTCTTTAGTTCTTAACAAAGAAACTTACTTGCTTAGGATTCTATAAAATGGATCCAATAAAGAAACTTAAGACAAGCTTACTTAGAAAAAGATTCTACCTTAAAGCGTATAGAATCATATTTATATCAGAGTATTCTAGAATAAGAAAGTGTAAGAAAGTTACATTTTCTAACTTTAACAAAATGCAGCGGAATTAAAACTTGGAACAAAACATGACAAGTATAAAATATCTTTTAACCCAAAAAGAAAGGTATCCAACAACCTTTGATAAAGGTCCAGTTGATTCAGAAACAGATGGCTACAGCGCAATCTCATCAAAAATCTTATGTCGATCGCCGCAGACCACCTCTGGAGTTCGAGGTAGGGGATCGAGTTTTCTTGCGTGTTTCACCGAGGTTGGGACACCAACGGATCAGGAGACAGGGTAAGTTTTCGCCGTGATATGTCGGGTCGTTCGAGATTCTGGAGAGGGTTGGGTCGGTTGTCTACCGGTTGCAGTTACCTCAGAGGTACCGAGCCATGCATGACGTCTTCCATGTATCTCAACTACGCCACTACCACTCTGACTCGTCTCACGTTTTTCAGACTGAGGAGGTTGAGCTTCAGGTTGATGCATCATTTGAGGAACATCTGATTCGTATAGTTGACAGGAGCACGAAGCTTCTCCGTGGTCGGTCAGTTCCTCTCGTACGGGTGCTATGGCAGCACGGCCGAGTACAAGACGAGACTTGGAAGAGGGAGGACGACGTACATGCTCAGTGGTCAGAGTTATTCTCAGATATTCCTTCACCACCCTTGGAAGGGCAATTCGAAGACGAATTACTTTAAGGGGGGAAGTTTGTAAGAACCTAATCTTATTTTGAGGTACGAGTTTCTTTTATTCTTTTTCCTAGTTGTCTTTTAGAAAACAAGGGAAAACTAGAAAAATACTGGAATCAGGGGTTACACGCCGTGTTGTATGGGCGTGCATGAAGGGAATACATGGCGTGTGGGCATGTCGGCGAGAAAGAGAGGAAAAACCAACTACGCGTTGTGTACTTCCTAATACACGCCGTGTAGTCATGTCGGCAGGTCCTGGAAAGTAAATCGACGAAAACAACCGCCAAATGAACAGTAAAATGATATACACGTCGTGTATATGGACTTACACGCTGTGTATTTGGTGTTTTTGCTTAAAAACAGGCAATAGCCCTCCTATAACATTCTGGACATAAGGGGCCGCCAGGTTTCACAAACAACAGTGTCGAACCTTCAATCTCCTCCCAAATCTCCGTCTGAACTCTGATTTAATCACCGTCGGAAGCGTTGGAACCCAATTGGTAAGCTCTTGATTACTCGAGTCATTCCTTCAGATTCCATCTCATGACTGAGTTATTTAAGGTTGAGAGTTTATCCTTGTTTCGTAGATCTTCTTCGTTCTAGCTTGAATTGGAGGCTGACGTTGGACGAGGAGTCACACGAGGACTAGGTAGGTGGTCTTGAGCCTTTCGTTAAATGTCGGGTTGTTTACATGTGTCGTAGTGCCGCGCGCCCATGTTTGAGGTGTCGCCTGGTTGAGAATTTGACCCGTGTTAATACCTAATGACATTTAGGTGTGTAGAATGAGGAAACCCCCTTACTCTCAAGGTAAGGTGGGGGCCTACTTTTATAGAATGATACGGCGAAAGATACAAAGGAGTATTCCGATGTGGGACTCGGAAATACCCAAAATAATAAAAAGAGAGTTTAACACTCCCCCTCAAGCTGGACATGCCCAGCTTGGACAACGAGTCCCACAAAAAAGAATAAGATGACACCACACAAGACCAAGACATACTCCCCCTCAAGCTGGGTGTCAGATGTGGTGGATCCCCAGCTTGGAACTGAGCGAGGCAAGGCGAGCACCAGGGAGGCCTTTGGTGAAGATGTCAGCAAGCTGGTCTGCCGTCGGAATGTGGCTAAAGCTGACATGTTTGTGCTCCAGGTGGTGGCGAAGAAAGTGACAGTCCACCTCAATATGCTTCGTGCGTTCATGGAAGACGGGGTTCGAAGCAATTTTAGTGGCTGCCTGATTGTCACACCATATGTGAGCAGAAGTCTGCTGAGGAAAGCCAAGCTCCTGGAGGAGTTGCCGAAGCCAAAGGATCTCGGTAGTGACGGTGGCCATGGCACGGTACTCAGACTCGGCACTGGAACGAGAGATGACCGTCTGTTTCTTACTGCGCCAAGAAATGAGGTTGCCTGCCAAGAAAATGGCAAACCCAGAGGTAGATTTCCAAGTGGCAAGGCAGCCAGCGTAATCAGCATCGCAAAAGGCCTCAATATGCTGATGAGGATGCTGGGAGTAGTGAAGACCACGGGCAGGATCCCGTTTGATGTACTTGGCGATGCGGATGACAGCATCCCACTGAGATGTGGTCGGATGCTCCATAAATTGACTCACTTTGGCTACCGCACAGGAAATGTCGGGTCGAGTCATGGTGAGATAATTGAGTTTGCCCACCAATCGACGGTACCGCTCGGGATGTGGGTATAGTGTCGAGGAGGCATAAAGAGACCGTTCTCCAGGCTCGAGAGGAGTATCGACTGCAGTGGCCTGAGTCAGCCCAGCATCCTGCAATATATCTAATGCATACTTCCGTTGGCAGAGGGAGACGGTGTCCGAGGAGTAGGAAACCTCGATGCCGAGGAAGTATGTGAGAGGACCAAGATCCTTAGTGTGGAAGTGCTGGTGAAGATGGGCCTTGAGATGGGTGATACCCACAGAGTCGCTGCCGGTGATGACGATGTCATCCACATAGATGACCAATAAGATGCAGCCATGTGGAGTCGTCCTGTAGAAGACAGTGTGGTCCTTCATACTGCGGGAAAGCCCAAAGTCGCTGACGACCGTGCTAAAGTGGCCGAACCAAGCACGGGGAGACTGCTTGAGGCCGTAAAGAGAGCGGCGTAGACGGCAGACACGAGATTCAGCGCCGGAGGCACAAAATCCGGGGGGCTGCTGTAGATAGATTTCTTCCTCAAGAAAGCCATGGAGGAAGGCATTCTTGACATCCAATTGATGAAGAGGCCACTAATGATGGGCGACGAGAGAGATGAATAACTGGACAGAGGTCATCTTGGCAACCGGTGAGAAGGTATCAAAGTAGTCAACACCGTATGTCTGAGCAAAGTCTTTGGCCACAAGGCGGGCTTTGAGGCGATGGAGAGTGCCATCGGGATTCAGCCTGACGGTGTAAATCCATTTGCTGCCCACTGCCTGTTTGCCCACTGGAAGGGGGACAAGATCCCAAGTATGGTTTTCCTCCAGAGCCTGCAACTCATCCCGCATTGCTGCTAGCCACCCGGGGTGAGATTTGGCTTCACTAACCGTGCGAGGTAAAGAAACTGTCTCCAGAGCGGACAGACCCCTATATAAAGATGCAAATAGAGTACTCTGGGAGAAGCGAGTACCTTTCCGTAGGGAAATGGGCAAGTCCTCGGGTGGCGGAGCAGGACCAGCGGACGAAGCGGGAGCATCAGTGTCACTGGCCGGAACGGGGGATACAGTCGAAGGACGGTGAGAGTAGAACTGACCAAAATGGGTGTCAACAGGGGTTGACGCCAGTGAAGGATGGATGAGGAGAGGAGGACAATCATCGATGGCAGGGTCAGGAGGAGGAGAGGTAGGAGGCAAATCCGGAAGAGGATGGATGATGAGGGGAAGACAGTCATCAATGGCAGAGTCAGGAGGAGGAGAGGGAAAGGAGAATGGAGAACTCTCAACAAAGGAGACATCCGCTGAGATGACATACCGGCGAAGGTCCGGAGAGAAGCAGCGGTATCCGCGCTGAGTGCGGGAATAACCAAGGAATATGCAGCGGAGAGATTTGGGAGAGAGTTTGATGCGGCTAGGGCGAGTGTTGCTTGATAAATGAAATGTGCCCACGTGAATTGATTATTGAAAACCATGTAATAGTGCAGATTACATGTGTTGTTTATTATGTGAATTGCCCACGTGAGATGTTATTTTGTTAACCATGTAATAGTGTAATTTACATGTGTTGTTTACTATGCTGAAATGGTGATAAACCAGGCTTGACCCTGAAACATGCTGAAATGTTGATATACCGGGCTTGATCCTAAAACATGTTGAAATACTTATACACCGGATTTTACCTTGATACATGCTGAAATGTTGATACACCGGGCTTGTCCTTGATTTTAATATGTTGAAATGCTTAAACACCGAGCTTGGCCCTGAAACATGTTGAAATGGAGTGACTTATGACACGTCTGTCAAGCCAAAGCACAAGATTGGATTCGGTCTTCACTTCTTTTGTTCAAATAGCTTGCTGAGGTATCTGTTGTGTTTACTTTATATAGGGGATTGACGAGCTTAAGTCGGACCCCGAGACTTGTATAATTCGATGAATTTGAATTGGTTAAAGAACATGAAATGAATGTAAATGAATGTCAGTACTTGTAGGATTGTTTACTTTTGAGTACCTCCTAGTTTACTGCATTTCACTATTGTACACTACTGTTGCACACTGACAGATTGGCACAGACCTTAAGTGGTTGCCTATGGGATTCATTTCTCGCACCATGTTTGGGTCATGTTTTGGGCTCAAACAAACTATATTGTTGCAGGTGTCGATAAAGGCAAATCCTCTTTTTCAGGTACTTGATTGTTGCTTAGGAGCAAGAGAGCATGGGACCAAGCCAAGACTCGCAGTGCTGCTGAGTTTTATTTTGTGTTACCGTACTTTTGTATTGTATTGTACTTGATTGCAGTACTTTTGTATTGTATTGTACTTGATCACAACGTATCCTGTTTTCGATGTTTTCTTAGAACATGTGACATGCTGCATCATTTTGATATTATATGACTTCTGGTTATTTTTATCTTTCAGTCTTTCGTTGTTTACTTCAGTTGCATGTTGTTTACTGCTTGTTATTATTTATTTTGTTGTGTTACACTCTGCCAATGAGGGCATAGTTTCCCCACTATCACACTCTAGGCCCTCACTGCTAGTCGGCAACCTCTGGCGTTGGGGAAATGCGCTTGAAACCATGTGGCCAACCAGGTACGGGGCACCAGTTTAGTGGCATCCGGATTCGGGACGTTACACTAGGTTTAAAAATCGGGCCTACAAAAATTAGACCCTAATAGGCCTTTTAATCGGGTCAGACCTATCAGGTCGAGCAGGTCCCCTGACCCATGTACAGGTCTATCTGCGAGTTAAAGTAGCAGACAAGTTACGCTTATCTAAACTACTTCAAATAATTTACATGGCCAAAGTCTGGGTTATGAGAAGTAAAGAGATCTTTGTCGCTAGAATATCCACACAACAAGATATTCTAAAACTAGTGGTGAAGGATGTTGGATTTTAATAAAACGGTGGGAGCTTAATAAACTAGTCGATATTTATTATCTAATTTTGTAATTCTAATAAAGTACTAAAATTCAACTCTTATTTATTGTAGAAAATGGAAAACCACACGACTTTGACTATATCACTGCGGTCCATATTAGAGAAGGATAACTTTCTCACCGGTTCGAATTTCTAGAAATGGTATAGGCGATTGCGCATTATACTACACAATGAGCGAAAATTATAAATGCTGGAAACCCCTGTTCCTAAGTCAATTGCCAAAAAGGCTAGTGAGGAATAAGTATCTTTCTACCTTAAACACGTGGACGATGCCACATATGTCCAGTGAGTTCATGAGAACAAAGGAAATGGATATGCACAGCATAATGTCTCAACTTCGTGATCTTTATCAAGAGAAGGCGATACAAGAGAGATATGAGATCTTTAATGCACTATTCACGTGCACGTTTGGAGAGTCGGCAACGACTGAGCCTCATGTAGTCAAGATGATTGGTTACAAAGCACTTGGACATCTTGGGCTTCAAAATCCCTGATGAGTTGCGGATAGATCTCATTCTATCATTACTACCTAAGAGCTTCTCTAGTTTCATTGTTAATTATAATATGAGCAATAGTGATAAGTCTCTCTCAGAACTTCTTACATAGATTTGCTAAGTCAATAAGGACATAGGATTTGAAAAGCCAACGGTCTTTATAGTGAATAAAAGGAAGAACAAGGCAAAGGGTCTCAAGACTCGTCCCAAATCTAAGGCTCCTGAGCACTATCCTTACAAGAAAAGAAAGATCCAAAGACAGGCGAAGAAATCAGATACAGTATGCTTTGAATGTGACAAGTTGGGCCACTGGAAGAAGAATTGCACCCAGTTAAAGAAGCAAAGGAAAGCTTTAGGTGCGTTCGTTATCGAGTGCAATCTTTCCATATCTACTAATTGGGTATTATATACAACTTGTGGTGCTCACATTTGTAACCGAATGAAGAAATCAAGTAGATTTCGGAAGATTGTTAGAGAGGTGGATCTTCAAGCAGTCAATGGAGCGCGACTTGCTGCCTTGCCAACAGGGATGATCTTAGTCTTGAGAGATTGTTATTATGTACTCTCAGTTACCAAAAACATAGTTTTTGTATCCTACTTAGATACAAATGGATTTATTTTCAAATTTGAAAATGATAGTTATTTCTTTTACAAAGACTAGGTTATGGTACGACGGATTTAAATAACAGTCTGTAGATTACCAAAACCATGCACTGGCAATTGATGATGAATCAAGTACACATGACTCATCACACCCAGTTGTGGCATCACCCTCTTGGACATGTAAACGAGAATCATTTGACAAAGCTCTACCAAAATGGTTATTTAAATTTCTTTTGTGTTAAAACCACTTGACAAATGTCACACTTGTTTACAAGACAAAATGACCAAACCACTATTTGGTGGACAAGGTGAAAGAGTCATAGAGCTTCTAGAATTAATACACACAGATGTGTGCAAATCTTTACTTTTACCGGTGGCTTAAATAGATAGGGGATATGTCTATTTAATGTAGTATAAGTCGAGTCTTTTGAGAAATTCAAAGAATTCAAGAACGAAGTAGAGAATCAATTTGGTAAGAAAGATGAAAGAAGCTTCAATCTGATCGAGGTGGTTGGTATCTTAATTAAGAGTTTATCGACTTTTACGGGAGTGGGATTCTATCCCAACTCACTCATCCTTATACACCACAGTGTAATGATATTAGTGAAAGGAGGAACCATACCTTGCTTGACATGATGGCGAATCCGTGCGTCAACCAAAGTGGCAAACGGTATCCCATACTAGCCGTGGACTGGGAAAGAACCCGTGTTGCTGAACTTGCATGCATGGGGATGTGAGGCGTTTGTTAAGACCCTAACAGGTAACAAACTAACACCCCGAGGCATGAAATGTATCTTTATAGGATATCCTAAAGAAATTAAAGGATATTACCTAAACACCCTTTCAGATTAAAGAATTGTGGTCGACCGACGTTCTATTATTCTAGAGAGGAAGCACATCCTCAAAAAGGATAGTGGGAGCAAGATTGACTTCAATGAAGTTGATGCTCAAGATACACAAGAGTTTGTGCAGGAACATATTCCACGGGTCTCCATGGAAGATGTAGTTCCTAAAACACAAATACTGAATAGAACCACTAGAGAGGTTACAGAACCAGAAATATATGGTTTTCTAGTCACTGAGGATAGTGACTCATTATTGATTTGTAATAATGATCTACTTACCTACAATGAGGCAGTAGAGAGCTCAAAAGCTGCAAGATGGCAAGAAGCCACGAATTCTGAAATGGATTTCATATATCAGAACCAAGTCTGACTTCTTATCGATCCACCGATGATGTAAAGCTTGTTGGGTGCAAATGAGTATTCAAGAGAAAACTAGGCATGAAAGGTAAAGTGGGTACCTATAAAGCATGGTTATAAGTCAAAAGGGTTTAAATAATGTCAAAATATTGACTACGATAAAACCTTTTCTCTAGTATTAATGCTTAAATCCATCATAATTCTACTTGATATAGGAGTTTTTCATGACTGGGATTTGACACATGGATGTCAAAACAGCTTTCCTTAATGAGAACATTCAAGAAGATGTTTACATGACACGACTGAGGTTTATGACTCCTGATGATGCTGATAAGGTATGCAAGTTCAAGAGATCCATTTATGGATTAAAAGTAAGAATTCAGGTTATGGAACATTTGATTCCTTGAAGCCATAAAAGAATTTGATTTCATAAAGAATGAATGTGAGTCATGTGTTTACAAATGGTTTAGTGAGAGTGTCGTCGTATTCCTAGTAGAATATGTCGATGACATATTACTTATTGGAAATGACATATGAATCTTACAGTCTGTTAAGAACTACTTAAACAAATGTTGTTCCATGAAGAACTTCGGTGAAGCAGTCTAAATTCTATTGATCAAGATCATTCATGATACTTCTAAAAGGCTGTTTGTACTAAGTCAAGGTACATGCATTGACCAGATACTGAAGAGAAACAGTGCAGAACAATTCAATAGAAGGTTGGTTCCAATGTCACATGGAATACATCTCTCCAAGAAAATGTGTCATCGGGCACAATAGAAGAGAGGGTGAGTACGATCTCATACGCATTTGTGATAGGATCAATCATGTATGTCGTGTTATGTTCTAGGTTTGATGTTGTCTCCACCTTGAGAACATCGGTCTGTTGTTAAGGTCATCATTTAGTATCTAAGGCGTACTAAGGATATGTTCTTGGTATATGAAGGATACGATCAACTAGTCATCAGAGGATATACCAATGCTAGTTTCTAAACAGATCAGAATGATCTGAGATCACAGTCGGGATATGTCTTCAAACTCAACGGAAGAGGGTTGTGAGCTGGAAGAGTTTAAAGCAATCAGTTGTCACTGATTCTACAGGGTAATTCGAGTATATTGCGGCTTCTGATGTGGCTAAGCAGTTTGGATACGCAACTTTGTCTAAGAGCTTGATGTGGTACCAAACAATAAAGACTTTGTCACATTGTATCGTGATAATACTGCAGCGGTAGCTCTTACAAAGGAGTCAAGGTTACATCAATGGACGAAACACGTACTTCGAAAGTATCACCTCTTGAGAGATTTTTCTCAAAGGGGTGAGGTCGCACAGAGACATGAACATAATGTTCTATGGTCGGATGATATCATTTGACGAAACACAAATGATATAGACTATCAGGGGTAGGGGCTCATAAGACATTGAGACTTCTCATGAAATTTGTCCTTGATAATCTCCAAGAAGAGGTTATGAGAACTTGACATGCTAATAGGAAACCCACATTTTTATGTCGTTGGATATTCCTATTTGCGGTTGTGTGTAATAGTCTTTAGACTTTAAGATTATTATTAATACATATCATGAGTCGCGTCCTTTGATATATTGTCATAAACCATGACAACATGTTAATAGTGAAGTTGGGTGCGTCGCGATTGATATGGCATTGATGAATAATGGGAGAAACGATTTATCCTTTCTGTTCTTTAACAAAATTTGATATCTCAGGCCCTTTGATAGAAATGAAACAGACTGATTAAGCCTATGGCCATGGCGTTCAATCGACAAGTACATTTTCGAAAAGTCAAAGAAAAATTGAGCACATAAGTTGATGACACTCAGTATGCAACCTGCTTGATTAGAAATATTAAGATAAATGGATTACATCACACAATGTACGTTCATATGTGGTTATTGTCATTACGACATTTAACTTCTTTCTTTATAGGTGTCTTGACATGTTGTCGGATGCTAACCTTGAACTTTAGACGGTTCTGTCTAATGACTCTAAGAAAGAGTCCTAAAGGGTCACACACTAAATGTATTCGGAACCTCGATTAAATTCTATTTAAGTTTAACATGTTGAATAAATATTATTCTCGTACGTGGTTTAATAATTATTCATGTAGAGTTGATTACAAATATTCAGACACCAGTAATTCGAGAAAATATATATATGAGTAGAATATTTAATAAATATTTATTCACTATTTTAGAGAGTATAATATTTATTTATTTATCAATGAATAATATAATGATATTTATTTATTTAAATAAATAGTCATTAATCAAGGTTGGATAAATATTAAAGATTGGTTGACTGAGTTTAACGGCCCGATGTGAAATGTCATTAAATATTATTTGAATAAATATTGTTGGGCAAAAATCACTCAACGTAACATTGCAGTGTTTTTGAGTTGATTGTGTTTGTTAACAAAACAAATTTGTATGGTTAATTATGAAGTTCCAGAGAGATTGTTGACAAGATATGTTAATAAAGATCCAAAACAAAAAAAAATGGATGCTCTGAAGGCGGTACAAAAAGATGAGTATAGAAGGTGGCGTCGGTTCCTAATGTTTGTCAAATTTTTTAGTCCAAAACCTGAAGGATGGAGAAAATGTTGTTGACAAATGAAGTATTTTCACATAAAAGTAAAAAGTTGCGTGCTAGAGTGATGGTGATTCGCAAAGTTACGCACAAGTCAAGATTCGGGATCATCACATCAAAATACAGCAAAGGCAAGGATTGTGCGCAAGTTCTGAAAGTGCGCGAAAGACGGTTTTGCGCGAAAGACGGTTTTGCGCGACACAAAGAAATAGTAGTGCGCGCCTGCGAAAGAGAGTTACGCGCCAAATATGACGTCAAAACGAGAAGTTTTGCGCTCGCGTAAAAATTGCGCACACACAGGAAGGCGTGTAAGGACTTTACGAGCAAGGCCGGCCAGGTCTATAAATAGGCGGCTACCCCCCTCATTTCACAAGCTCAACCCTTGAAGAAAATTAGGGCTCTGAATCGCATAAGAGTTGTGCGCAAAGCGTAAGAGTAGCGCACAAATGAGTTGCGCAGAGCAACGACTGAAATATTAGTTGCCCGCAAAAAAGAAGTTGTGAATGCATGACCAAGGTAGTTGCGCACAGAAAAGAAGTTGTGTCTGCGTGACCAAGGGAGTTGCGCGCAAAGCGTAAAATTTAGCACACAAGAGGATGTTCTACGACAAACCAAAAGTTAAGCGAAGGTTGGAAGTTTCACAACTAAACTTAAATGTTGCGCTCAAGGTGGTAAAGTTGCGCGCAAGGTGGTAAAGTTGCACGCAATACATCCAAAGGATGCACAAAAGATAAAGTTGTGTGAACCTATAAGGAGTTGCCTGGTAATTATGTAGTAAAAGGGTATTCATCAAGTGGATGAAAGTGGAAATTAATGATGCACCGAATGAGGTATAAAACATATTGATTCAAGTGATCAAAAGAGGATTCTTCGAAATGAGCAGTGAGCACACTTCAGTTAGAGAGCAGTAAGCTTTCAAAATTTTGATTGGTTGTAAAGCAGAAGGGACAATGACTCTGCTCCGAACTTTGTAAGAGCAGTGAGCCTGGGCATAGAAGTGATCTAGCTCGAACCTTATTTTGATAGTGAGTCTTGGTAGATTTGGTACATAGGCACATTGTCGTTATATTCTCTTTGGACGTAGCCCAGTGAATGTTGTTTCGCTTCTTAGGAGTTAGAATGTGTCCCTCTGATTACCAAGGCAGTTGTTGCTTTAATTTAAACTCCAGCATCGCCTCTGCTGCCTGATTCCCTCCCTTTGTATGCGCACCAAACGCTCGTCATTCCCCTTCGCCCCGCCCGTTTTCCCCGCATACCCAGCTGGGATTCACCCATCGCTCAAACATACCGCCACTGACGATCTTCCGCCCTTAGCCTCTCATGTTCGCCCCCCTTCGCCTTTGTCCGTACAAACTCAATGCCAGTTCTACTTGCGTGTCTCCTACTTCGCCTCACTCATCCATACAGACCACACACACTTCAGCCTCCGCCGACCCCAGCTTCCTTATAGCCCGCCTAGTCAATGTTCCCCGACGGCCCTGCTTCCTTCTACCCCTCTGCGACGACGTCCTCCGCTGACCCTCGATTACTTCCAGCCCTATATCGTCGGTCTCCCCCAACGTCTCGACTCTCTTGTCCCACACCCACCGTACCAAGCCTCTCCATTGACGGCATTGTTGTTGTTCTCCCCGATGTCGTCGCTACCTCCCCTCCCCCAACATCCCAGCAGCGCACAGGTAAGGTAATGCGTTTTAATTTTTAAAATTTTGATTTCATATTTTAATTTTTTGCTTTCATTTTTATCATGATTATTTTTATAAAATATTTACAATATTTTTGATATTTACGGTTATTTTAAATGCGGGCTTTTGCGGGGCTATTAAAAATTAAAAAATTATAAAAACAATAAAAAAATGTGAGTTGCCTGCGGGCTTGCCTGCGGGCTTGCCTGCATCTGTTGTGGGGCGGGGCGTGCTGGATAAATCCACCAGTTTAACATGCAGATTTTTGTGGGTTTTAGCCCGCACAGGCATAGCCAGGCCTGCCCATTTCATATTAATACTCGGAACCCACAGATTCTTTGTTCTCAACAGTGTCTTCTAATAACCTTTTGTTTGTTGTTATCCCAAAGCTAAAATCCAAAGCCTTTATTATGATACCCACATAAGGAAACATGTCTAGGACATTGGCAATGCTTTTTAAGATTTTCGGGTGCCAACATCCAACTTGGTGGTCTAAAAATCCTAAGTAAACTCTTTCGCCGTCAACACGGACGAGCTCCTGTTGATCAGATAAGACACAACATTTACCGCTTCTGCCCAAAATTCCTTTGCAAAACCAAAATGCAGTCCCATGCTCTGGGCACTTTCATTCAGTATCATTGTCCATCTTTTTCACCAGACCATTCTGTTGTGGTGTCTCCCCTTCTCCGTTACTTTTATCATCTCCTTGGTTCTTCTACTACAACCAAAACTCCTATTCTTCGACATCTGTTTCCGTTTTCTTTTATTTTATTTTCTATATTCCCCCTAACTTTGGGCCTCTATAAATGTTTTATGATTTAATGTAACTACGGCACCCAACAACAACAGTGAAATTATGAGTGAGGATCGTTCTGAAACATCAACTAGTGCAGCTCCAGGTAGTGCAAGGAACGACTCGGTTTGGAAGTATGCTTATAAAGGAAATCCAAGTGACAGAGATCCAATGACATGCAATTTTTGTTTACAAACAAAAGGAGGCATTAGTCGTGTGAAACGTCACTTGGTTGGAGGATATAAAAATTCTACCGCTTGTAAGAAATGTTTGGATCACATGAAAGAGGAGATAAGACAATACATGAAGAAAAAGGAAGATTAGAATCAGCGAAACATAATTCCGGACATTGATGATTTCCTCTATGGAGATAAAGATGATGACATTGAAAAGATCAATCTGAATGGTGGAAGAACTAGTGTGGAAAAGTCGGTTAAGTCATCACGCAATATTGGACCGATGGATACCTATTTTACGCATGATCTGAAAGAATTTAGTTTCGAATTAAAATTTTTGTTTAAAAAAATTTAAAAACTAAATCCCCCAATTTGAAATACAGCCTAGTTAATTAATACAGTTGGTATATCTTATTCAATGCTTTTAAATAACCCCTCATAAGTTTGATCAAAACTCAGCTAGAATAATCTTAGGATTATTCCATACTTTTGAGATTATTCTACTTACAATAAATAGAAGAAATATCACTTGTAAAAGCTAACTATCAAAGTGCAGTTTTGTTAAACAGATTTCAAAAACAATTTGAAAGATGGAGCAAACAAAACTCGAAATACACAGCGGATTAAAAATACACGAGGTTCGAACTTAAATCGAGACTCAGTCATCTCCACTTTGCAGTCACCCATTGCTAAGCACGTTTATTAAACAAATAAACTGATCTACAACCTAGATCGGGTTTTTACAAACTGTACACAGACAGTCCAGGCTATACAGTCTCTTCCACAAATTTTGTGGGAGTACAGATGTGAAGAAAGAATATAAGAGAGCATCTAAAATCTCCAATATAGTACAGGCGATTGTGCTCAAGAGATAAACAGTTACAACAAGCAAAACTCGAATGTAAAAAAAACAGAGACAGAGAAGTGAAAAGAATTTTAATGCAGTGAAGATTTGAGTTTTGTTGTTGTGCAGATCATTCTTTAGTCTCGATGTCTTCTTTCGGTTAGGATGTGATGTGCGAAGACAAGATGATGTTCTCTGATGTTTCGATGAAGTTCTGATCAAAACAAAGTGGCATAGATGTTAAAATGGAGCACTAATTCGTCGTGAAACTTTCTGATATGCGCGTCTCATGTATCTTTTCTCCGTCTTCGGTCTCTTATAAAAAGAAAAGATTTCTCCGAAAACAGGTGAAGAAAATTCATCATTAGAAATCCTCGTACTCAGCATGAAATACGAGGTCATTAAATGCCTATGACCAGCATTTACTTATGCACAGAAAAAGTAGTTGGAATGTTATATTTAATAAATACAATACCCAAAATTAGATACGGTCGCTTAAAATGTGTCACATCAACTTCCACGGTGTCTTCGACACTTTGCGAGAGTTCTGATCAGATCCCTTGAAAAAGTCATATGGTTGATCACTTGTCCTCACGGTCGATTCAGTACTTCGTCAAATTTTGACTAGTTGCCACAGTCGCTTCACTTAGCCATGCGGTTCATCACTTTGCCAAAAGTCCAGTTCTTTCATACGCCGCTTCGCTTCAACGTGCGGTCAATTGGAAACTTACGGAAGCTCGATCAGTTTGACAAAGTCCACATTGTGATACGGTAGCTCTGATTTCGTCGTGCGGTCGACTAGAAATCAATGTGCGGTCGCTCCAATACTTCGCAAAATTTCTCACTGATGCACAGTCGCTTCAATTTGGCTTTGCAGTTGCAAGGTTGCTTGTGCGGTCGATCGAAGAGTTTGCGAGAAAACAACCACGGTCTAACAGGCGTGTGCTCAATCCACTGGTTGTGTGGTCGATTCATGCCTTTATGAATAACCTGATAGCTACGGTCACTTGAGATGCAACGTGTGGTCGCTTGGTTTGTCTTGTTGTTGTTTGAGTCCTTTGTGGTGTCTGCCACGGTCGATGCACCTGTCGTGAGGTCAATCTAATTGTCAAATCTCTCTCTTTTTGATGATCACAAATCATGACATTAATAATCACACACAGTGCACTAAGAACCCAAACTAATTACAATCTGCTGTAAAAAACAATGTAACGTTAGCATGTCAAATTTTACAAACAAGCATAGACAAATTTTACTAACAAGCATTGACAAATGTCATACTATCTCCCCCTTTTGAGATGATCATAAAGAAAGAGTAGAAAGGGTGTGAGAGTAAAAAAAAAATAATAAGGAAAATAAAGTGCTGAAAATTAAGAGAGAAAAGAATAAAGATATTTCACTAATCTTCAAAAATTACATTGGCCCTATCAGAATCTCTAATCAGAATCTGAATCCGGAATGAATGAAGGGTCAACAGGTTTTTTCCTTTGCCAAAAACAGTAGCAGGAGGAAGTGCAGGCCTAGGAGTAGCAGTAACTCCTGGAATGGTGGGAGTCTTGGCGACCGATCTTATCGGGTGCAAGGCCTGAGGAAGAATGAGGCCGAATAGTCTTGTAGGAGGTATAGCAGGAGCAGGAGTAGTTTGAATAGAGGCAGTTGTGGAAACTGAAGCTGAAACAGTTGTTGCAGCTGGGGCAGGAGTGATGCTAGGCACCGGTAAAGCCGAAGGTGCCAAGACTGGAGCATTTGCAGCATACATATAAGGCTCCAAAAGTCGAGTAATATTTGAGACCACCCTGGACCCATGCTCTATAATCTGAAGAAATTCATCCTTTTCGGCAATGAATTGATCCAACAGCGGTTCCATAATCAATAATTTTTCCACAATTCCTTTGAAAGCGGCTGTCAGAGGAGGCATTTTAAGATCTCTTGCCAATTGAAGCTGGGTTTTTAGGTCTGCCTTGGTGTAGATCCTATTGAGATAATACTTGATAGCGCCCTTGACTACACCCTTGTCCTTTGCAGCCTTGACTGATTTGGCTTTAATCATATCATACAGCTTCTCTCCATGTGCAACAATATCTATTTGCACCTGATTCTGAACATCTTTCATACTGTCATGCATACTCTGCATTTCCTCATGTATGAGTATTTTAATAAGATTCTCATCAACAAAGACTGAGGCGGGAGGAACTGAGGCTGAGGTAGAGGGTCAGGAAGAACTGGTAATTACCGATAAATACCTTTTTCCAAAGCTGTCAACATGTCTATTAAATCAGCCTGAAGAGATCCAATCTGACCTCTGACATCCTCCATCTGATTTCTGAAACTCATAATTTCATGAGCCATGTGATCTATCTTGAGAAACAGTTTCGGCTGGATATGGGTAACTACACTCTCAATAGTGTAGGCCACATCTTCTTGTCTGTCATGCTCATTAGCCCAAATAATACTTAGAAACACTTCTTTCAACACTTCCAATAAATCGTTCTTAAATTGGATAAAGTCAGCAGAAGTGAACACAGAAGATGGAGCAGAAGAAATTCCAGCTTGTTGAGCAGGAGCACCCCGAGGAGCATGAGTAGACTGAGGTAAAGAGGGAGAGCTGGAGTCACTGAACTCATACTCAGAAAGTCTCTTCATAGATTTTTCATTGTCTGAAAAGAAACCAGGGGGTCTCTCTACTTCTTTAATTGAGGTATATGATTCCTCTTATTCCTCCATAACCACAACTTCAGTTCTTAGTGAAGAATCATAAACCAATTCTCCCTTAAAAAGATTTTCTGAGGTCGGTTCAAAAGAGGAAAGGGTTGCCAAGAGTTTCAAGAGATCATCAGAGGGCTCAAGTCTGATCTGATCTTCTGGAACTGGAGAAGAAGACCTTAGCTCAACAGGCTCTGTAACTCTCGAAGGAACTGGAATGGCATCACCTTCTGGCCTAGGTGGACTGTCATCAAGATCATCATCATTATTCTTGTCATTCTCATCACCACCATGAGTAGGAGCAGACAGATCCATGTCAAAGAAAGAAGTAACAGGAAGAGAATCATCCCTGGGAAATGTGGAATCAAAAATGGGAGCTCCTCCTATCTCGAACATTGGAGGACTCCCCTCTGCGGGATCATCTCCCTTGTCACTTTCAGAGTCTGTAAGAACAGGTCCAAATAACAGACCTAGGAGTTACTCCTCTTACAGGTTCTGCCTCAAGAGGAACCTCAGATTCCTTTGGAATTCCATGAACAGGAGAGCCACCCAAGCTCTCTTCGTAAGCTAGTCTTGCTTCTTCAGCTACATCAACTGTCTCTTGAGATCTATTTTCATCAGAAGAGTAATTTGCTTCCACTATTTGATCTGGATCCAAGCCTGGATCACTGGCATCTTTTGGTCTGATAGGATTTTGAATTGGATTAAATCACAGACACCCTTTCTTCGTCAGCTTCCCACATCCTTTTCCAGGGATTCCAACTGATCCTCATACGCTTGCATGTGGTTTAGTTTAAACAAATACCACCAGAATATACTGATCTTTCAACTCCCTTAGGAATCAGCCTTTTCTGTTCGAGCATGGCAGAAATGAACTTGGGGCATGGAAGAGTATTAAATCAGAAAAAAAGTTTACTTAGCTCTTTCATGTGCCTCATCAAAAATCTAGGCAAACTTATCTGGATTCCATGAACCATTAAGTATAGCAAGAAAAAATCTTGGTGCCCGATTGTGCTAAAATCTCCCTTTTGAGGGCAGATAGAATATTAAATAAACTTCCAGCACCAGCCTACATTCTCCACTTAAATCATTAGCACTCAGCCTCTGATGGGTTCTGTCATCGGTCAATTCTTCTAGGGCATTTCGGATTTCAAAGTGCGGATGGTTCAGAGGATAGGAACTCTGATAATCCACATATTCGCCTTAAGACAGTCAGCCCAAAAGGTTGGAGAGAACTCACGCTCGTAACCATCAACAACAGTCTGAATCAAATCTTCTTGATCTCCAGCTTCAAAGACCAAGTTGATCTTCTTGATCTCCAGCTTCAAAGACCATATTTAGGTAAAACTCTTTTACCAAACGTGGATAGAAAGGACGATCCTCATCCAAAAACTAACCCGTCCAACCTTGACGAAGCACGGCTCTCCAGACTAAAGAACGGCTAGTCCTGAACCATTCGACATCCATTTCCTTCTCTGGGACGACTTCGTGAGAGAGAAGATGCGGTTTCGCAAGCTTTCGAGGTCCACTCATACTTGCCTTTGCTCTTTTAGGATATTAAATCATTTAGGGTTTTCCAGTAATGCGCGGGAAATAAATAAAATAAAACTAAAGATAAAAACTCATACGATATCTTTATCAGAAAAGTAATTAAAAGAATATCTTAATAAACTGAACTTATATTTGTAGACATTAAAAAGAATATTAAATGTAAAAAAAATTAAACATAATAAATCATACCTAATCCATGTCAGATATAATTTAATCTCTCGCAATTCATAGGCTTTGTAAAAATGTCAGCAATATGATGTTCTGTGCCAATGAATTCAAGAGTGGTCTCCTTTTTAAAAATGGTATCTCAAAAAATAATGTCTTATACCAATATATTTTGTTCTTAAATGAGACACAAGATTTTTAGAAATGTTTATAGCACTTGTCTAGACTGATGATATCCATAATCCAGTAATGTGTGTTTCATCGACAGAATCTATGCACAATAGTTGCTCGCAGGTATGTATTCAGCTTCAGCAATAGATAATGCAACAGAGTTATATTTCTCACTACACCATGAAACTAGAGATCTGGCCAAAAAATGACATGTTCCAGAGGTTTTTTATGTCCAAGTTACAGCCACCAAAATCTGCATCTAAAAAACTAAGTCAAATGTTTATCTTCTAGAATAGAACAATCCAAAATTGGTTGTACTTTTGATGTATTTGAAAATTCTTTTGACAGCATTTAAATGTGATTCCTTTGGATTTGCTTGAAAATGTACACACATGCACACACTAAACATAATATTTGACCGGCTAGTTGTTATGTAAACTCCTTATCATACCTCTGTAAATGGTTAGATCAACTGGTTTTCCAGTTTTATCAATATCCAATTTACCGATGATACTCATTGGAGTATTACTTCGTTTAGAGTTATCAAAGCCAAAAAAATTTAAAATATCTTTTGTGTATTCGCTTTGATTTAAAATGATTTCTTCCTTATTTTGAAAAATCTGAAAACTAAAGAAGAATTTTAACTCACCCATTAAACTCATTTCAAATTCATTTTGAATCATTTTTGAAAAATCAGTACATAAAGAATTTATTGAAGAACCAAAGATAATATCATCAACATAAATTTGTAAAACTAAAACACCTTTTGTAAAACCATTTGAAATAAGATAAGTGTTGAGTCTATCATACCAAGTTCTAAGAGCTTACTTTAAACCATAAAGAGCTTTGGTTAATTTGAAAACATGATTTGGAAAATGAGGGTTTTGAAATCCAAAGGGATTCAACAAAAACATCATCAACAATATAACCATTAAGTCTTGCTACTAGTGCAAAGATTTCTTCATAGTTAATACCTTTTTCTTGATTGTATCCTTGTGCAACCAATCTAACTTTATTTCTTCTTATTTTGTCGGTCTCATCAACCTTAATCCTAAACACCCATTTAGTGTCAATGGTCAGGAAGTTTTTGGGTCTTTCCACAAGTTCTCAAACTTTGTTTCTTTCAAATTGATTCAATTCTTCACGCATAGTCATTACCCAAAATTCATCATCTATTGTTTCAGTGATGTTTCTAGATTCAAGTTGTGACAAGAAGGCTTGATGTTCAACCAGGTTTCTAAGATAAGTTCTGGTCTGAGTACCTCTATCTAGATCTCCAACAACATCATCTAAATGATGGTTTTTATGACTTTTAATGGCTCTAGGGATAGAAGTACTTGGTACTTCATTTTCTTCTTTAGGTTCTAGTTCAAACAAATCCCCAGCACTGGGTGATTTTTCTACAGCAAGTACAAAACTATCACTAGGCTTAGTTGAGGTATTGATATTCAGGTTAGAAAGATCATCCTCAAGGTTCTAAATAAGTTTTAGGCTCATGTGGATTTGTTTCATCAAAAAAATTAACATATACAGATTCTTCCACAAGTTCGGCTCTTTTATTGAACACCCTATATGATTTACTGAAGCTTGAATAACCAGAGAAGATTCTTTCATCGCTTTTAGATGCAAATTTGTCGAAACTTTCCTTCTGTTGAGAATAAAGATCTTGCAGCCAAAAACTCTTAAGTAATTAACCTTTGGTTTTCTTCCATTCCACAATTCATATGGAGTCTTCTTTAAAAGTGATCTAATAAAAACCCTATTGAAAATATAGCAGGTTGTATTGACAGCTTCAACCCAAAAATAAACAGGTAGGTCATACCCATTGAGCATAGTCCGGGCAATCTCTTGAAGAGTCGTATTTTTTCTTTTTACAACATCATTTTACTGGGGAGTCTTAGGACCAGAAAAATTGTGATTATAGCCATGTTGTGAGCATAAATTTTCAAAATCTTGATTTTCAAACTCATGTCCATGATCACTCCTTAAGGTCTTAATATCGTGTCCACTAAGATTTTCTACTGATTTTGCATATTTTGCAAAATAGGAACAAGCTTCACTTTTGTGAGCAAAAAAGAATGTTCAAGTATATCTAAAATAGTCATCCACAAAAACATAGGCATAATGCTTCCCATTTAAACTAAAAACTCTAGAAGCTCCAAATAAGTCCATGTGAACCAAATCTAGGGGTTGAGAAGTTAAAACTTTTTTCTTTGGTTTGAAAGAAATCTTATGTTGTTTCCCTTTTTGACTTATCATTTGGGAATTCTGGCTCAGGAAGATCCTTAACTAATCCTTTCCTAGTTAGCTTTCTAAGAAAGTGAAGGTTGCAGTGGCTTAATCTCCTACGCCATATCCAAGAATCTTTATGAAAGGCACTTAAGCAAGAAATGTTTTGAGAAAATAAAAAATCTAAATCAACTGCATAAACATTATCATTACATGAAGCGGTAAAGACTAAAGCATGCTTAGAATCATAGATTTTGCAATCATTGTTTTCAAACTTAACATCAAAAACCATCATCACATAATTGTGAGAACCTAAGTAGATTATCCTTTAAATCATCAACAAATAAGACATCAGAAATTAAAATAGAATTAGAGTTACTGATTTGATCAAGTCCTATTATTTTTCCTTTGACGTTGCCACCAAAAATGACATGTCCACCATCCATCTTTATAAGACTCTTAAAGCTTGAGTAGTCTCCGGTCATATGTCCGGAGCATCTATTGTCCAAATACCATAAATGATTTCCGGCACTCTTCAAGCAAATTTCCTACAATAAATTTAGATAAAAAAAAACTTTGATACCCAAACTTTCTTGGATCCAAAGAAATTAGCAATAAAAGCTTTTGGAATCCAAAGTTTAACAGGTTTACTATAGGCAAACTTAAGACTTTTAGAAATAAAAACTTTATTAGGTCCACAAAAATATGAAATGTTTACATAATTGGAAGAGCTTGAACTAAGAATAAATTTATTCTTATAAATTCTCCTTCGACCGGGCTGGTATCCAATCCCGGTTGTCTACTAAGGTGCGGTCTATTTACAAGCATCCTAATCAAGGTTTTTCTCCCATTTGTAAACCTTTTCAAATCCTTTTTAAATTGCTCATTTGACATTTTAAGTTCATTGTTCACTTTTAATAAATGAACATTCTTTTCCTTTTATACAACAAGATCAAATTTAATATGAACATATAAAACATGTTTTTTTAAAAAATTATACTTATCTTTAAGTTCATTGGAAGTTTCTTCTAGCATATTGCAATATTCAAATAAATCATCACTGGTCATATTTTCGTCATTATTTTCATTTTCAAAGATATTAGAAATATGACCACAAGGTGTAGAGATCGTATTTATTACCTCGGATATGTTTGCCCTAAAACACATATTGGCCCTGTCATCCTTGTCTTCTCTATTTGAGTCACACTCACTGCAACTGTCCTCAGAGGTGCTCCAGGTTGATTTCATGGTTTTCTTTGGTCTTTTTCCTTTGTCCTCATTCTTTTTCTTATACTTTAATTTTGTACATTCAACCTTGATATGCACTTTACTCTTGCATCCATAACAAGTTATTCTACTGGTTGATCCTAGTTGATTTTCCTTTTTCCAGATTCCTCCTCTCATACTTTCCTCCATAATTTGATTTCTTGAAGAATTTCTTCTTTCTGTAGAACTTCTTAAATCTTCTGACTAGATAAGTCATCTCTTCACCTTTTTTTATTTTCTCCTTCATCTTTGACTCATAAGTTTTGAAATTAACCGATTTTCTCTTTGGTTATCTTCTTTGTTTACGTTCAACTCTTCCTTGTACATCATGAGTTTATCAATCAACTCCTTCATTGGTAGTTTGCTTATATCGCATGATTCTCAAATGAAGATAGAGATTCCTCTCTATCGATTTGGTAAGCATCGCATGAGTCTCATCACTTGATCCTTATCTTCGGTTTTCTTTTCAAGTGCATGCATTGTATTGACAATTTCATTGAACCTGAGATGCATGTCAGGAATTATTTATCAGGTTTCATTTTAAAACACCGTATTTAATAGTATAGGTATTTAAATGCATTTCTTCAACATTTGATGTTCCTTTAAGAGACACACAGTGTATCCCAGATTTCATTAGTATAACGTGCAAAAATTCTATTGAATTCATCTTCTCCTAATGCACAATATAAGGCATTTGTAGCTTTGCAATTACAGTCATAATCAGCTTCAGCGGCATCGCTCCAATCAGCTCTAGCAGCTTTTGGTTTTTCATATTTGTTGTCTGTTACAATCCAAATACCAAATCTCATGCTCTCCAGATATATTTTCATCTTAACTTTCAACTAAGAAAAATTTGTACCATTAAAATAGTGAGGTATGTTCATAGCAATCCCCTCAAGCCTATTATTATCCATAAAGATATAAATTTAGAAATAACATAAATTTTGATCCTTTGAGAAAAACTTGATCAAAGTTAAAAACTAGATACAAAGAAATAAAACCCCTCTGATACCAAATGTTGGATGGAGTGGACAACTCAAGAGGGGTGAATTGAATTTCCAATTAAAATTTCTATTTAAAAAGATTTAAAAACTAAATCCCCCAATTTGAAATACAACCCAATTAATTAATACAACAGGTATATCTTATTCAATGCTTTTAAATAACCCCTCAGAAGTTTGATCGAAACTTAGCTAGAATAATCTTCTAGGATTATTCCAAGCTTTTGAGATTACTCTAAATGCACTAAACAAAAGAAATGTCACTTGTAAAAACGAACTATCAAAGTGCGGTTTTGTTAAACAGATTTCAAAAACAATTTGAAAGACGGAGTAAACAAAACTCAAAATACACATCGAATTAAAAAATACAAGAGGTTCAATTTCAAGCCGAGACCTAGTCCTCTCCACTTACCAATCACTCGCTGCTAAGCACGTTTATTAAACAAATAGACTGATCTACAACCTGGATTGAGTTTTTACAAACAACTCTACATAGACAGCCCACACACCCTCTTCCACAGTTTTCATGGGAGTACAGATGTAAAGAAAGAATATAAGAGTATCCCGTACTCTCCAATATAGTATAGAAGATTGTGCTCAAGAGATAAACAATTACAACAAGCACAACTCGAATGTAAGAAAAACAGAAACAGTGAAGAGAAAATAATTTTAATGCAGCGAGGATTTGAGTTTCATTCTGCAAATGATTCTTCTTGTCTTGGTGCCTTCATTCGGTTAGGATATGATGTGCGAAGACACGATGATGTTCTTTGATGTTTTGATGAAGTTCTAATCAAAACAGAGGGGCGTAGATGTTAAAACAAAGCACTAGTTCGTCGTGAAACTATCCGATATGCACATCTTGTTTATCAATTCTATGTCTTCGATAACTTTCTCTGAAAAAAACTGTTGAAAACTCATCATTAGAAATCCTCATACTCGGCATGAAATGAGGGGTCATTAAATGCCTTTGACCAGCATTTACTTCTGCGCATAGAAAGTAGTTGGAATATTATATTTAATAAATATAATACCCAAAATTAGATACGATCGCTTAAAATGTGTCACGTCAACTTCCACAATGGCTTCAACACTTCGCGAGAATTCTGATCGGATCCATTGAAAAAGTTGTACGGTCGATCGCTTGCCTCCACGGTCGATCCAGTACTTTGTCAAATTCTGACTACTTATCGCGGTTGTTTTACTTAGCCATGCGGTCGCTTCATCACTTTGTCGAAAATCCAGTTCTTTCATATAGTCGCTTCACTTCAACGTATGGTTGATTGAAAACATATGGAAGCTCGATCAATTTGACAAAATCCGCATTGTGATAGGTCGCTTTGATTTCATCATGCGGTCGATTGGAAATCAACGTGGGATCGCTCCAATACTTTGCGAAATTTATAACTAACGTGTGGTTGCTTCAAATTGGCTTTGCGATCGCAAGGTTGCTCATGCGGTCGATTAAAGAGTTTGCGAGAAAACAGCCACGGTCGATCCACTAGTCGTGCGGTTGATCCATGCCTTCACGAATAACCTGATAGTTGCGGTCACTTGAGAAACAATGTGTGGTTGCCTGGTTTGTCTTGTGGTTGCCTGAGACCTTTGTGATGTCTGCCACGGTCGATGAGCATATTTGAGCATGTAAGTTTCATTTCTAAATGCATTTTATTTATTATTATAAACTTTGTAACATTTACAATTGGATTATATTGTAGCTTCATAACAAAAAATGAGGAATAGGCTAACTCAACAAAATTGGTCCACATCAAATATAATTGTGCATTGAAGCATCGGTTTCAAATCCATGACACCATTGATCCCATTACACTCAAAGAGATTGATGGTAGCAATGAATGGTTAGTTGGGACGATCGAAGAGGATGTAGATGTTGATAATGACCTTGTATTTAATAATGAGGGTGTTGAAGGTTTAACATGGGGTGCATATGTTGTTGCTGCCCTTACAAAGCCTGAATATACTTTAAGATCGAAATCAAACTTGGCAACTTCCACTTCTTCCGAATTCTATGGTATAAAGCGTGCACAAGTTTGTTGATGAGATGAATGATGTTGAAGAGGATGATTCAAAACATATGAGTCAAATGAAGGGTGCGACAATGATGATGAAGTTTTCATTAATGATGAACCTTTCATTGATGATGAACCTTTCATTGATGATGAACCTTTCATTGATGATGATTTTAATGTTTAGGTTCTCAAAGATTGGTTATTGGCGTATGGTTCGGTTAAAAACTATTAGTATGTACTTTAATTTGTATTATTTTGATTGAATTTAAGTTTTTTAAATTTTAAAATTGTTGAAAACTAGGTATATTTAATTATGTCATGGGATGCACCTTAGTTACGAGAATCACGCACCTCGCGCCGCATCCCCAGGTGGCATTTGCACCTTATGGCGTCACGCGCCTTTGACAACTATGGTCATGCATATGACTTATCCAATCAAACTTGAACAACAACCCTTTCAACTCTATTGACCACTGCAAACCAACTTACAGACATTACTAAACAGCAATCAAACTTTTCAACTTCCATATAAATCATGTTGATGACGTTGATGACAAATCCAACACACGTGAATATGAATTTCAACCTCAAATTTGTTCATAAGTTCAACACTCACGTATGTAAGTCTAAAACTGACAAGGCATGCAAAACAAAATAGACTTGAAGAAATCATTAGGTACTGCCTTTAGGTATCCACTCTCTAGAATATAAAAGCAGCACACAGCTAAAAGATGATTTACCATGTAAAGCAATCATAGTCAACTTACTTGGGTTTCAGCTTCCAGATGTTGCTCCTCGCATTTATTTTTTATAGACCCTTTCTCTTTTTGCAAGCGCTCATATTTTCGACGATGCTCTTGAATTTTCTGCACATTCGGTTTAACCTGCATGTTCAAATATAGCATCACCAGATAATGGCATAATAACATCTAAGGTGTTGTCAGGTGATTTCTTTATATAAACAGTAATTAACCACCACCTTTTCAAGCACCAAACCAATCTCGTCATCCAGATCTATGTTGGATGCTTCGTGAAGATCTTTAGCGGCTTCTTCCCATAGACCCAACATGGCCTTTGCCATTCCTCGTACTTTATACCCTTTTGCGGAGTCAAGGTTAATCTGGAAAAAAATGAAATAAAAAATTATTAATTTGATCAGAAATTTAAGCTAAAAAAATAACAGCCTTTCACCTGCTTCCTTTTTAATTATAAGAAGATAAATATAAAACAACCTCGTTGCAAAAGATTGTGCCATTGTGGAAGGTTTTTTCTTAACAAGATCCAAGAGGTAATTCACAATCATTCAATTAACACAGCATGGCTAAACAAATATAAACATGTCAACATAAAAGTACCTGTAAAGCAACATCAGCATCGCGAATCGCTGCATTTGGTTTGTTTAGCTTAAGAAAGACACTAGCTGAAAATAGCAAGCCAACTATTTCACTGTAAAGATAAATTTAAACATGACTAAAAGAAGGAAGCATAATTGGCTAGAAGTAAAATTACACACAAGCACGAATGCATGAACACACACACACCTCTAGTGGCATATAACATTGCAGAGCATGGATTCAACATGACAGCTTCCGTTAGATGATCTATGGCTTCATTTAGTCTACCTGGAAAGCACATGTAGCACAGTCAGGCTCCCTTTGAGAGCATTTACTGAAAACTGCTTATATCACTTATCATTTATGTTAAGAATGTGTATTAGCGGTCAAGGGCAGCTTGGCATTTTCTCTATTAGTTAGTCTTTTCTCTATTAGTTAGTGGTTGGGGGTTGGCGGTGTTTAGTCAGGGGTAATAAATAGGAGGCGGGTTGTATGGAGGGGGGCACGATTCATTATAGGCCAGCAGGATTGCTGTGAGTTGGAACCTTGGGAGGTTCGGCTTGGTCCTCAAAAGAGAGGTCCCGGGGGAATTCATCTTCTTCCTCGTCTCCTTATTCTACTTCTCCTTCGACTGTAACTCCCCTTCTGCATAATAGAAATAAACAGTTTGTTGGCACTACTTTATTCCTTCGTTCTGCTGTGAACACTTGGTTAGGCTGGAAACCTCAACAATTTGGCGTTTTCATTGAGTTATTGGACGTTGCGAATGCTATGTACTGTTGGAGAACCTTCTGGGGAGGAAATCAAGAAACAGAAGAGGGCGCCGTGATTGCTTTGGTCGGGACAAGCATAGGAGAAGAATGTACACTAGGGGAAGAATCTTGACAGAGGAAAATTCAAGAAAAGGTTTTCTTGGACGATTTTCTAGAAAGAGAAACCTTGATCTATCAGTGGGGAACAAACGATCACACTGGGAGACGTGATCGTTGGGGAGCCGCGCATGCTGGGAAAGAACAATCTCAGCTGAGAGTCGCATCGCTGGGGGTGACACGATCGCCGCTGCAGAAGACGCAATTGCTTCTGAAAAAATAAAACAAAAAAGGGTGAATACCACTGTGCAGGAAAAAAATCTCTCTCCTCTACCTACACACACAGTATTGTGCACTGGTGGTCTTGGCTGGAGTTTACCTACCAGAGATGGCGACGGGATATGCTACTGGGGAGACAGAGTTGGAACGCTCCATGCAAGCTCAAATGGCTGCGATGCAGAAGCTTTGAACATCTATGTAAATCTTGGCTAAGTTGCAGGCGGAGGATGCGAGGCAGCAGCGTGAGGACCTGCTGTTCATCAGGGCACAAATATGATAAATTTCTAAGCTGTCAGTACAACACCAAAATACCGATTCTGCAGAACCTCTTGCTGCGGAAGAGTTGGATCCGAGCAAACTTCCTGTTGTACAAGAGCGGTAGGGAGTCTGCAGTGAGCAGGCAGAGAGCGACTCCTACAGCACAAGCAGAGGATGTACAGCAAACAAGTCTCACGGAGCTGTTGTACACTTTTTTGGGTCCGATCAAGTGGGGCGAACAGCAAATTCCAAAGGTGAGGCTATTAATCTACTGCTTGATGCTATTCAGGGAAGCTCCGACAACGAAGATTACAGCCATCCGGGTGTTGGGAACCGTACGAGCGGAGCGGCGGAACATGCATTGGTTCCATTGGTTGCTGGCAACCTACGGATAGGCAAGAAAGGTGTTATACAGGTAGTGGCTCTTCCCAAGACCACTTCAAATTTGGGGAAGGGTGGGTTGGATGCCGCTGCAATTGGAGTCAGTACTGTTGAAGCTTTAGCATTGTGGGGGGCTGTTAAAGGAAAGGAAGGCAGCACTGGTATTGCCCTGACCGAGGCTGCACAAATTAGGAGGCAGAGTGCAATCAAAGTTTTTGTTCTTAGGCTAAAGCACCTTGATGAAGTGTGGGATGCTGGAGAGCGTAAAGGGGATGTATAGGTTCAAGAACCAACGCATCGGAAGGCGCTTGATCGTGGCAAAAGGGGTGGGCCGTGTTTTGGAGGTCGGCCTTGTGGACAAGGTGGTTTTTAGGTGGGGGGGATTGTTAGGAATGTGTATTAGCTGTCAGGGGTAGCTTGGTCTTTTCTCTATTAGTTAGTGGTTGGGGTTGGAGGTGTTTAGTCGGGGAGGGGGGGTAATAAATAGGAGGCAGGCTGTATGGGGGAAGGCACGATTCATTCTGGGCATTTCAGCAGGGCTGCTGGGAGCTGAAACCTTGGGAGGTTCGGCATGATCCTCGGGAGAGAGGTCTTCTCTGAGGGAATCCATCTTCTTCCTCATCTCCTTCTACTTCTCCACCTTCCACTTTAACTCCTCTTCTGCATGATAGAAATAAACATCTTGTTGGCTCTACTTTCTTCCTTCGTTCTGCTGTGCACACTTTGTTAGGCTGGAAACCTAACAATTTATGAAAAAGTGTTTGAAAAATTAAGTAGGGTTTATTCTGTTTCTGAATAAACACTTGCGCGACTTGAATAAGTAGCAGAAAGGCATTTTTTCAATAAACAATTTGAAAACACTTAAGACATAAGAAGTGATGACTCCTATAATCAGTTTTCAATAAGTGATGTCGAGAGGAGCCATGATGTAAAAGCAAATAAGAAATATCAACAACGGAAACTGATAACATGCCTTCACAAACTGCACCCATTGCTCTTAATTTTAAGTCCTGGGCAGCATCCCTATTATCATTTGTAACTTCAACAGAAGAATCTCCCATCTAAAAACCAAATAATGGATACCTGTTTAATTTCAAGGCAGGAATACGCACATTGCTAACCTGTAGACCTGATAACAACACTGAATCCCTTCCATGCAATTTACTTTGTCACCCACCTTTTGTGCCGGATCGTTGTCAGGCTGCACAACATCACTGTCATCCAGATCAACATCAGACTCAACAATTTCATCATCCACCGCGCTTTCCCTGAATGGATCTGGTTTCCTGTCATCAGGTTCTGCAGGTTCCTGAATGACATTATTACCTTCAGAGAATAAAATAGACCCAACATGACTCATCAAAGTGTTGTGAATCGTTTCATAGCTTTGAAGAACATTAATTAATTCACCGAAGAACTCCTTAATCACGTGAAAAATAGAATTCATATTGAAAATTGAAACAAATCAAATCATCAAAATACCACGAACCCACAAGCAATCCCCCAGAACCCAACCTCCGAGGGAAGGGAAAAAATCCTCTGCTTAAACCAGCCACCATCCGAAATGCTAGAGATAAAAAGGAATGCAGGACATAAATTATGCAGTGTAGCAAACGACACAAGGCCGCCAAGTTCGAACGAATCAAAGAGAAAACGATATATTTCAGTAGTAAACAGGCACCCAAAAGTGAGTGAATGCAAAATCAGCCAAACCAGTGAATTTTCTGCAATAAAATCGTCTTACTGGTTTTGGTTCCAGTGGAACTTTAGCGCCCAAGCTAAAACAAAATAAAACAAACAGATCGATCAAAATGTGTAAATAAAATACTGAAGTATGCTGCGCAGTGTAGAAATGAAAAGGTCCCTACCTCGTAAGATACTTCCTAAAGAAAGACAGGGATGGATCGTGGATAATGGAAGGATTTGCTTTGCACTGATCGATGAAGCGCTTCAACTCTGCAATCCTCGCGGCGTCCATCGCCGTTGCGAGGGTGGGGAAGGAGCGGAAACTCAGCCGTCTAATGGTACCCCAGCCGCGCTCTCTCTTACATACACGTGGAAATTATTTAGACAGTTTAGGAAAAATATCTATATCTATATCTATTATCTATTATATCTATTATCTTCTATTTTATATATATATATATACACACTAAACTTGACTTCTCCATGCTAATGTGTCGCCTTCTCATACTTCCACGTCATCCTTATTTCTCTATTCCTCTCTTCAAACCCTAAAAAATCACCTGGTATCCCTCTCTACTCGGGAATTTCCTCCATCTCGCACTCCCCTCCGCGAAACCCCTCCCCAAATCCCCTCTCCCCGCTCTCTGGTTCCCACTACCCTCCCCAAATCCCCTAGGTTCCTGCTCCCCTCCCCGATTCCTCTCTCTCGACCCCCTTCCCGATTACCCCCTCCAGCCTGCACTGCTCTCGTTCACGATTTTCATTGTCTACTCCTACACTTCTCGGTCAATTTCGTCTCCTCGAAGCTCTCCTAAGTGCAACGCCTCCAATTTGGTCTACATCGCCAACTGTTCACATCTTCGGTTTTCGAATCTCAGCTCGACTCCTCCTTCGACTTCATACATTTTTCATTGTTCAGAACCCTTACCCATACAACGACGTCTGAAGCGACAACCCACTTAAATCGAATTATGGCTCTGCTTTGAAGCTCGGAAGTGGTTCGACATGGACGTACTTCATTAATTTACTTCCCAATGTTCAGATTTGGTTGAAATCTATCCTATAACCCTATCCTCTTGATCCGAATTTTTGTCCAAAAAAATAAGCTAAGGTCGGTATATTTTTGCTCGCTGCTTTAGTAATCCCCCCCCATTTTGCTCGATGTTTTCTTTGTTCAGCTTATGATGTGTGGATTCTTTTGATTTCAGGAGTTGAGTTCGCATTTAAAAACATGTATTTTATTGGGAAGGTGTCGGTTCAAATGAAATCATTACCTAGAAATTTTGTTGGGAATATCACTGCTTCTTATGTATGCTCCTTCAATCTTCCAGACTGAATATTAGTTTGAGAATTATTTTGTAAAAACCTCTACTCACTTAGTTCCTGGTTTTATGTGTAAATGCGTAGTGGATTTTTTCCTTTTTGTGGTAACTGATGTGTGGACTCTATTGATTTTGGGAGATGGATTCACATCGATGAACACGTTTTTTCATGTGAATGTGTTGGTTCAACTGAAGTTGGTACCTGAAAACACTTTACTATATTTATACAATGTCAGTTTCTACATCCACATGCAATTATCCTATTAACCATACTTCAATTTTTATCATCCTCGCATAGTGAATAAGATACATCTCGATGAATGTGCATGGGCTTATGGAACGATTGTCTTCGATTTACATGCATGGAGGAGGATAAACATAAGAGACACATATAATTTATGGCTCAGGGAGGTTTGATCCTGTTGTTTTTTTACTAATTAATTCTTCATCTCAATTTGATTCATGGTTAAGAACTCATCAATTTTATATTTTTTAGAACTCAAGGGGTTAATAATACATCAATAATCATGTGCTTCTTGATTTTTACTTGACGGCACTTGAATTTGGATTCAATGGGCAGATATGAGTTGTTTTGGTTGTTTTTTCCTGTACAGAAATGTTCAACTCCTAATGTTTTTTTTTCAGCAAGCAAGGTCGCCTTTTGCATCTTCAAAATGAAATTCTCTAATTTCCTTTGGTCTTTTTTTATTTTATGATGGCTTAAATTGAACTAGCTAAACATGTTTGGCAGGTATGAGTTGTTTTTCTCAGGTATGTGACATGCAATTATTATGTTTTTAAGGAGGTGCGACATCGACAATGAGTAAATATTGTGCCTAAAGGATTCGATGTATTGTCGAAGGTATGGTTGAATCCTTCTAAAAGGTTTGATTGGCAAGAATTCATTATGTTTTTCATTTCCTTGATTGATTGCTTTTAGAAGGATATGGATGATCATGTTTTCAAGTATTCTTTTTATTTTTTAAACCCGTTTAGAAAGGGTTGTGAGCAAGTTTTGAATTAATTTTTAAATCTATTGTGAACTTCATCTCTTTTCATCCACCATTGTATGATGAAATTTATCCATATATAATGTAATTTTTTACATGATATTTTCCATTGTTTATGTTTTCGGAATCAATTCATTAGTTTTATCTTTGTTTTCAAATATGTCAATTGATTATGTCATTTGAGTTGGAATATAACTAATGGTGATATGTGATTATTAATTTTCCATATCCTTGTCCTATTATTTATATTTTGGTTTCCAGGAAGCATGATAGTGATACTTTAATATCATGCTTTATGATCAAGGAACCTTGACTAACTGGAACAACCCACTCTTGAGTTCCATGTTATCAGGTTGGTGTACTCCTCCATTTCTTTTAGAGTCATATCACACTATTATACAAAGCTTTAATTAAATAGGTATAGTGGAAATCATATATACCATCCATTACTACATCTCTAAATCTAATTGTGGTATGAATAAAAAAATGATAAAGGAACCTGGACTAACTAGGTGATATGATTATCCTGTTTTTAATTTGAGGTTGCATCGAGAACACTTTGCAAGGCTTAGTTTGGTTGATAATTTTATAATTGGAATCCTTGTGTAGGATTTAAGGGGTCGGGATATGAGAGTGAGCATTGTATAGGACTATTCAGGGCATGTTTCCTTTATTTGAGAACAAAACATAAGAGGTTTGCTCCTTTCTGAATCTCCTATTGTAAGTACAGGGAATAATTTTTACACCTTTGATTGACTGTCACATGTGTTATGTTGTATTTTTCTGATGAACATGGCATATGTTCAACCTGTTGATGAATATGGGTAAAGAGGGTAATTATGTTTTTCATATTCTGTAGAAATTTACTCTGTTCAACTATTTTTTCTCTTTTTTTATTTATGTATGTCTTGAAAGCATTTAGAGTGGAACATGAAATGGTTGAATCCCCTGATCAAAACCCTTTCTCTCACTTTCTCCTTTTCTTATATTGCATTTTTTATTTTAGTAAATAGAAATATTTTATCATGTTCACTGATAATAGTATATTTTAAACTACCGCATTCTTGTCATGCATGTGACCATGTCCCCACTATAGAAAAATTGAATACTGTAATGCTTCTGTTAATGTTTCACGTTTCTTTATTTTCGCCTTTTGTTGTGCATGTTTTTCATATGCATCTCTAGAGCACAATTATCCTTATTTCATTCGTGTTTATGATTAATATTTTGGGCTATGTATCTAGGAGGGGTTTCACGAATTCTGTGGATGGATTCTGGAACTATTTTAGCATGGGTAAGATATTTCCTGGGTGCATTTCCCGCTGCTTTGTTTTGCTCAAGTTATATGACTTTCTTCAGTATACCCTGTTGGAATATAAGTTGTCCATAAATTTAATGGCATTGTTTCAGTATTACTTCTGTTTGTGTAGAATTCCTTTATATTTCTAATCATGTTTGAAATCTTCCATTTTTTATGACACCTAAAGAAATATTTAACATATTTATCACTTATGATGATTGTTTTTTAAAATATAATTGACATCAATTATATATACTAAATCTGGGTGACTTCTTCCTATGTGTCACCTAGCCATGCTTCCACTTCAACCTAAATTATGCATTCCTCCATCCAAAATAAATTATGTTTTATTTTACAATAAATAATAAAGTCTAAACCCGTTTGGTTTTACACAGTAATTATGGTAGGGATCATGATGACTTAAAGCATTTGGTTATTTTTTTATGTTAAAACTGTGTTCAATTTCAGTCATTAAAAACATTGGAAGAGTTTTATCACCCTTTTAGTACTGTCCACTTTAATTTATCTAAGCCCCTTATTTTTCTTCAAAGGCCAAGTGATTAAATACTATAAACTGAAGAGAAACAGTCATTTAAAACAATATTTATCATATAAGACGAATTTTTGGCAATTAGTTCATGAATTCCATGGCTTTAATCAAGGAGGAGCTGCTTTAATTTTTTGTCACAATACCTCAGTCATAATGATGTTTAAAAATCCAGTTTCTATTGAAAAAGTGGGTAGTATGAAGCTAAAATTTTTACAAAGGTTTGAGGCTAGATTCTTTCAATAAGCTAAGAATTATATTGGGATTGTTCAGTTTTAGCACAATGTAAAATTGAAAGTATTTCAGTAATATCAGTTGGAGATATTGTGAAATTAATGCTTTTTATTATTTTGTGTGTTGTTGTTTACTTAGTTTTAGGAATACAATTCTGAACAGAATGGATTTCCCCAATGACATCTCCTCCATCTGCTCCTCCCCAAGCTTCACCAAGCTGCCAAAAGAAATGTACACCATCGAGATAGGTTCCTTCATGTCCAGCCACTCCACACAGCTGTATGCACTAGACTCGAATAGGTTCAGACCATACTCCCGGTCGCCCTCCACCCTCACAGTGATGCTAACTCTTATCATGCAGGTATAGCTTACCTATTTCATTTTCCCACATCCATGTATGTGGGTATATCTGTTTATGTTGAAGTAGATTTCAGTTGAAAGTATTATTACTGACTCAAATTTTTTGATTATTTTAATGTATTTATTCTTTTTCTGATTATTCTTTTAATTTTACATATTCTGTTATAAAAAGAACATGCTAAACATGTTTATTAAGCCCAATTTTTCTTGTTTTTAATCATCTTAATGAAATCGTGTATCTTTGTAAATTCATAACTATCCAGGTTTTTCTTTAATCATTTTTAGATTTAATAGGTGTTCATTCATTATTTTTGTGTGTTTTCCCCCATTATTGAAATGTCATTTGAGCAAAGTTCTATTTTTTGAGAATTGGGTCATTTTAATCAAATATATTTCAGTAATCAATTTGTTTGACAATAAATGGTCTTCTACAATTTTTCCTTCACATATTTATGTTATGTAGCTTGAATCAGTGACTTGCTTTCATCACCATCATCATGAATAAAGACTTATTCGCTATTGTGGCATGGTATGACATTTGAATCACTACAACACTTTCATTCATATTCATCATTAATAGCAATGTAACATATGATAATTTATTTTTTACTGAAAACATGCTAATTTAATGTGATTGAAATGAATGGATCATGTTAATAAAAAGTATTGAACCTTTTGTAAAAGGAATAACTTCTCTTTTATCTTCAACCTTGGTCATGCATTAAGGCAGAGATGAAATTGTTTTTGTTGAAAGGGTGTCATAACATGTTTTGATTGTTAGAAATGTTTCCAATTGACTGGACTTAGAAGTAACATTAACAAATTGAATTTTTTCATACACAACTTCTTTCTTTAGACTGGGGGCATGATAGAAGAAGAGATCCTTGATTGGAATGACCCATCTCCATCCCATCATTCCATGTCTGCATGTATCCATATCCACTTTTTCCAAAACCTGATCTACTATTAACTGTTGATTGAATCAGTGTCTGCTCATTGATGTCTGGCATACTGTAACCAATGATTCACTTAGGTGATTCTAAGGGTGTTGAAGTGCATGTCTTTATACTTTTGGAAATAGAAGGTGTCTTGCTGATGAGATGTTTTTTCACCGGAATGTTTGAGTTGCCCCCTCAAAATAGATGTACACGATATTGAACTAGAATGCATCTCCACCAGAATTCCTGAACTGCCCCTTTGAAAGGTACCTACTATTTCTGGGTTCTTGAGTACCATGGAATATGCATCCAATTTGAAGTTTCCAAATAACACTTTTAGGAAGTGGAAGAATACTTATCACCGTGAAGAATTCACTACTCTATCATTCCTATAGCCTCCTAGATCGAGCAGGGTATGTGATATGTCCTTTATACTATCTAATATGTTAATATCTCATATTTTATTTTCATGGACCTGATTTTCTACCATTTCTCATTACAGGGGATCAATGCATGTTTTCAAATAACCAAGGATTGCCATGATAACTGTGACAATTGTTCTGATAAGCTTATATATGATTGGTATGGAGCGATTCAGAGGCAACTACAGAGGTTGCAATATCAACAGTTGATTCATGTATTGCTTAACAACTATACAAAGGATTAAAAGAATCCAAAATATTACATTTAAGAAATAGTTGTATATTGAGATTCAAAACATCTTCTACTTGCTGAAAAATTTATTCAAGTCTAAACACCACAACATCTCTATTTATGGACAACAATTTTTTCTTTATGTATTATAATTATTCCTCCGCACATCACATATTATTTATTAGAACAACTCCTCTTTAAGTAAATTCTCATGAACTATGTGTTTCACAGTATGCAATTTTTTTTCCTAAATGCAGTTTATATTGAAGTGAGGTTTACATCCTTGACTATTCAAAAGTGTTTCACTTTAAAATTAATGTATCTTATTTGAACTATTATAATGTAGTCTTCTTATTAGAGTCACTTCTATTTCAAAATTATTCACCACTTATTTGTGATTAAAATACATTAAACGTTACTGTTTCTTCGCAACTATTACAAATAGTACTCTCTTATTAAAAATAATAATAATAATTACATATCACCATGCGTACACACGGGCGAGTACTAATATTTACTAAAGTTAGCATTCCTCCTACTGATGTGTCACCACCACATTCTTCCATGACACTCATTTGGATTTCTCTCCCCTTATTTCCTCCATTCACCACCCCTCCCACCCTCGATTATCATTCTTGTAGCCCTAGGGTTTTCAACTTCCTCCCATCCAGCTACCTCCATTCCACATCTCCACTCCCACCTCCGAAACTCTATCTCCGTACACCGCCCTTCGGCTCCTCGTCTCTGGCACTCATGGATCCTCATCACTATCTCCGCCTATGTCTTCGACACTCATTGTCTCGTCGTCTCTGTATCCATTCACAGAAATCCATTACCTCAACTCCAGAACTCATTTACATCACCTCATCTCCCTGTCTCTGTTCATCTTCACCTCATCCGTCTACCAGCACCTTCGATTTACCACTAAAAACCTACTTTGTTCCAATATCTTCTCCATTGTCAACCATTGAAGATGACCAGTGATAACCTCTTTACGAACCCCTTTACCATCACCAACAACATAATCCAAAATCTGTAATGTCCTAAAAATTTCATATATATTTTTTTATTATATGGAATTATTATGAGACTGTGAAAATTGATGACACATTATTCTGAGGCCTAGAGTGCCCAGAATGATCCGTCAAAAAATGTTAAGCTTTAAATAACACACATGAGTGGTTTTCCTGAAAAAGTGGAATAACTATTAAATGGTTTCCCGAATCAGAAATCTAAGGGCACCATTGCATTCAGGATGATATGTTTACCCTAGGTGTGACTTAAGTTTATTCAGCTTAGGCCTTTGGTGAGAAAACCCAAAAATGACATAATCGTAAATAAAATAATTAAATAAAATTATTTATTTTTCAAATGTTTATAACTCATGAATGGAGACTCGGATTAAAAATATGAGACCACTGTTAAACTCGTGAGGGTATGCTTTCCTTAGGCAGATCTTAACATTGGCTGGCGCGAGCCAACAGTGGAAGTTAGTTTTTGGCCGCAAATAAAATAATTAACAATTGTTTTATTGTTAAATTCTATAACTCCTAAATGGTAAATCAGATTGGAAATCTGATAGTACCGTTGAGCTCGTGAGGGTGTGTTCCCCTTAGGCAGATTCTAACCTCGACCGGCGCAGGTCGAGGGTGACTGTTATTAATTTTTTGAACTTTTTTTAAGGTATGTTCAGTAAACGTGCGAGCGACAATTTCTATCTTTTGAACCGGTGCTCGGATTAAAAATCGGAGGGCATCGTTGAACTTGCAACACCAAGATTCACTTAGGTGAAGCTTAAATTTGACCGACAAGGGTCAGATGAAAAAGTTAATTTTTGGACTTTACAAAAAAATAATAAAATAACTCCATGAGTTATTTTATCTCTTTTTGTAACCATTGAGTGATGTGGTAGGACCACAAAGTTAACAGGTCATTAAATGACTTGACCCTTGGGTTGCGTAACCTTGACGTTGTTCGTTTTAATGGAACACTAAATGCGGTTCATTAATGAACCACATTAATGTTATGCAATGCGGTTGGTTCCTCACATCTATTTAAACAAAGCTCAGGAATGTGTTTTTGGCACTCAAGTGAGGAACCTCTGACGAAGTGTCGTATCGTCTTTCCCTCTAATAAAGAACGAAGGCTTAAACGATGACGTTGGATGAATCAATCTGGAAATGATGAACGCCGACAACTTCAATGAATGTGGATTCTTCTCCCACAACCATGATATCTTCTAACGAGCTTGAGGTAGGGGGTTTATGCTTGATTCCTCCCCTTTACCCTGTTCTTGAATATTATGAAGAACACAAATCAACCGTCCAATGGGTTGTTCCATGTTTCGTTCTTTAATGCGGGAGGATATTGCGGGCTTTTATTTATGGGAGTTTTTATAATTAAAATATTCTTCCTATGTTGTTATGCTAACACGGAGGGCGCGGGCCAAATGAACAAGGGCACGGGCCAAATGAACAAGGCCTGGACCCTCCACCGAACTCGGTTGTGGTGGAGTTCTTTGTGGACAACATGAAGATATGGTAGAAAGAGGAATATGGGAGCCACACAGTGTTGACAACATCCTGGGAAGCCTGTAGGCACAATCAGAAGGGAAAATGGACCACTATAGCTCACCGGTGGCCCGCAGAAGCCTTGCCGGCGCTGATGGGCAATGGAGGCGGTCAACTCTTGCCGGCCGTAGAGGATGGCGACACCTGAAGGCGCCGCGGCGGGCAGTAGGGGCGGTCGGCCCTTGGCCGGCCACGTTCACAGCAGGGCATCATGTCGTCACGTGCCGTGGATTGAGGTCGCGACGGAGGGGACCCGTGCCCCGCGGGTCCCATTGACAGGGGGTGGCGCCACGTGGTGCCGCTGTTACAATCCGAACTAACAGAATGTACGTTCAGAAAGGGGAGCCGACCTCGTGCGACTCGGTGAGTCGCACCCACCCCAGGTGGGCCAGGTCGGTCAGCGGCCCAGCGGGCCAAGCCCGCGGCCCATCCCACTCGGGCCTGCCCAGCCGATTCGGGCCGGACCTGAACCCTTTTCGGCCCAGATATACTTAAAAGGTCGTATCTCACAAACCAAATGCCAGTTTGACGAACCGTATGCAGTGCTAGAATACTTGGAACAAGACGGTCCTTTTGAGATACTCCACCCAAGTTTTTGGAGAAAGTTGGAGTACGACCTGGTTGGATCGAATCTGAATCCAACCGGGCCCTAGGTACTAAAACACTTATAACTCATAGACCGAGTGTCCAATTGACGTATCGTCTGTCATGTTGGAACCCTTATGACATGATGGTCCTTTGGGTTACTCCTTTGTGGAACTTTTTAGAAGTCGAGGCATGACTGATATCTTGAGGAGCATTTTCTATGGAACTCAAGTGCACCGAGTGCGGGGAATCCTGTGGATGGTTGTCATTTGAATAGTGACCCTGTGTGGATCAACATCATAGAAACCTCATGTGAATCAACATCATACATACCATGTGTGGATCAAAATCATAATGACCTTGTGTCAATCAACATCATAGCGACCCTGTGTCGATCAGCATCATAGCGACCCTGTGTGGATCAACATCATAGCAACCCTGTGTGGATCAACATCATAAGGACCTTGTGTGGATCAACATCATAGCGACCCTGTGTGGATCAACATAATAGCGACCCTGTGTGGATCAACATCATAGAGACCCTTTGTGGATCATCATTCTAGCGACCCTGTGTGCATCAGCAGTGCATGACCCGACGAGGACCAACCTTAGAGCAGCCCATCATGGATCAGAGACATATGACCCTGTGTGGATCGACAATGGAACAACTTCTTCATGGTTCAGTTGTGGAACTTCCTAACGAAATAAAATGATATAGCTTAAGACTAATCATCTTTATTCATGATCTCTGAGTTGTATGCCTATTGTGAGATGTCTTTTGATTTGTGTTTTGTGATCGAGATCATGATTTTTGGTTTTCCTTTGTGGAATTCTGAGAGACCTTCGGGGGTCTCGGGGTCCCTACTGGGTATTGTTATACTCACCACTGCACGGGTTTCACCCGCACCTTATCATGTCTTGTGTAGACGATGAGTAGCTTGGCTGAGACTTTAGGGAGCCAAGACCAAGTGGTACACGAAGGTGACTGGTTGACGTAGAGAGCTACAGAGACAAGCTACACCTACCCTTCAGGTAGGATCCTTGGTGGATGACCACAGGAGCTATTTTCCCTTTTTGTTGTATTTCCATTTCAGTTGGGCTTGTATTCTGGCCCCTTTACTTCAGTACTTACTTTTACACTATGTGGTGGTTTTTAGTTGCGATTGTACCTTTCTTCTTCTGCTGTGTTTTACTTGTGTGCAGTGTACCCTGTCTGTGTGTGTACAGGTTTTGAGCTAATGCCTTCCCATTTTAGGGAAATGCCTTTTCAGTGCTAGTCGTCAACCCTTGGCCTATGGAAGGTGGGCATGGGGTAGTCACAACACGAGCCCTAGGGGACGGGTCATGACAAAATCTTACAAATCTATATCTCTGAAACAGGTATGTTCTTCTAATTCTATATAAATTTTCACCCTTCTACTTCATTTTTTTAGTGATTTGTGTGCGACAACTTCATTGGCGATATACCTTAGTCTGTCGATGCATTCTACAACCACTATCCTTCATTTTCCCTCTAGAAACCCATCAATTCATCCTCATTTGATATTATCTACTGAAAACTAACCATTTTCCTTCATTTTCTCTTCAGTTATTCTAAACTAATTTATATTTACCCATGATGTGTTTTTAATTTGTGTAATAATCTACCTTTTTCATGTTTGGAGTTGAAGATTTATAGATTGTTGGTTGTTTGAATATTATGTGAGAGCCTTATTGTTATCACATTTTTATTTAACTTCCACTCATGGATCTGTTTTAGACTATGGATTGGGTAATCAACCTGTTTAATAATCTACCTTTTTCATGAGTGGAATCATATCAATTGCTTTAATTTTTTTTCAGTTGATGTGAGATCCACTTTCTTTAATTGCCTTTTTCTTATTCCCATCAAAGCAGGTTGCATCTATAAGATGTGATAGATTATGTGTATTGGTTTAAGTCTTATTTATAATTTAATAAGAAATGATTTCCAACTAACTCCATAAAATCTGGAATTCACCATGTCTATAAGTCATGCAATTATTAAAAAAAAATTGTTGTGACTTTATTCAATTTTCATCCATAAATGAAAATTCTTCCATGGATGTTTGTCATCTAAGATCACATTCTATCTATGCCTCTACCCATGTTTTTTTATTATGATGACCAACCTTTCCATAATTTTTATCTTGATGTACTTTTGAACAAAGATCAGTATGATTCTATAGTTTTTTTTCTGTTCAAGTTGATTTAAATTTGATTAATTTTTTCTAAAAAAATATCTTCTTTTGAAATAATGAAACCAGAAATTCGTTTTTTTTTATTTTTTTGATACTAAATATTTTTAAGTTTATTGTTCCCTACATAATAACAGCTTCAAATATGTAATCAATCCAGCCTAATGAAGAAAAAACATGCATTGGACAATTTTACTACCTTTTCATAATTTAGGATTGTCTGTTGTCTGATAATTTTTTTTCTATATAATTTATAAACATCTGTATGTGGGAGGGGATTTTTTTTACCTTAATACCTTTGGGAAACATTTGTTCATTGTTCTCAATAAAATCATTCCATTTTTCAGATTAGTGTAAGATGGCTGATTCAGAGGACATTCAGTTGCTCGTATGTGATAACAGAACCAGAATGGTTAAGGTATGAAATAAGATGTCAGTACACTGACATGTTATTGGAGTGCTGAATTCTTAATTGGATAAGTTATCATTTATATTATCCTATATACTTATTTTTTAGTCCCTATTCGATAACACTTATTTTTCATCCATTTTCATTGTTTAATTCATCTGTATTTTCTTTAACCCCTTTCACAAGTCTACTGATATGTGTATAATATGTTTCAATTTTTGTAACTATATTTCTGATATCTTGTATTCATTTCCAAACTAGGGCTTCTATTTCATTCTATTAACTTTTATTTATTCACTAATTGATTGATCGGGGCATGTTCTGCCAAATGAAATGTTATTCCTGATCTCTACTTTTATTCTACATTGCATGATTATTAAAACAGTATTGAATGACTTTACATGTCTACTTTGATTCAGGTATCTTTATCACCATCTCCTACTTTACAATGTAATGGTATCAAAGATTCAAGGTAATTGAATCTCATTATTATTTCTATTTCCATTTGAATAATGTTTCATTTATTGTTTTGTTGTTTGACATCAATATTTGTTTGTTACATTATTCTGTTGCATCTTCCAGGAAATTAGTGTTTCATGTACTTTTTGATATGTATATTTGTTTCAATGGGTGTCTATTTTCATTGAATTCAGTACTATTTCGAAGGGAGATATTATTTGGTCAGATTCTTCAAGCCGGAGAAGCAATCAGGCCTAGACATTCATCTCATAATCGGGCCTTATGTCTGTGCCCAATGGGATTTTAGGTAATTTAGAAGGTTTTTAGTATGTACAATATATTAATGTGTTTGAATTCAAAAACTATGATTGTTTTTTTATTTCTCTACAAAGTACATGGGTTTACATGTTTGGTTGAAATGTGTCCCGGGATCAGTTTTAGAACCGATATTGGTCCTTTCAAGGTTTGTTTAACAACATATAATGGTCCATTTAAGAACTTTTTCTATAATCGGTTTTCATTGTGTATTATTTTTTTCACAATTTTGTAATATTTTTGTATATTGATATGTGTTGGTCATTTAACATTTTTTTTTGAATTTTTGTTAGTTTATCTATGAATTTTCAGTATACCTGCTTAGATGTTTTTTTAATACCCTAGGGTTTTCCCTGCTCTACTCCAATAGTCACCCAATAACCGGAACACTCTCCGTGTGTATTTTATTTTCTTCACAAAATATATAAGCCTTCGGATGTTAATGATTCTCGTCTTGGATAAGTATTTAGTAAATATGGGTTGGTGGTTAATGAAAGCGTCATTTATGGGTTAGAAATGAACACTCATGAGGGGTTTGCTTCATAACAATGTTGAGCATTAGAGAAATGAATAATAATTTTTCCGCTCTTGATGACCAAGTGATACAATTGTCACAGATTCAGAGATGAGTCAGCCTGCCTTTTTTGGTATGTGCTATTATATGTGTTGAATTCAAACATTTTATCTTATGATTATTCCAACAAAGACATACATCTTGAAATTTAACATGAACAATTAATTTGGTAGCACTTAACAGAAACCCTGATAAGCACCCTGATAAGTAGCGTCTGAAACAAATGGATCCTAATATAATTGATAATGTCCTAATTTTTATTTTAATGATTTTTTTAAAATAATTACTACTGATAAATCATTTACAAAAAATTAGGTTTCATTCTATAAATTTAGATGGAAATTTTTCTCATTATAATATAATTTAGTCCAATTCATTATCAATGTTTACGAATGCAAGATCTGTCTTAACACAATGCATATGTATGACAACAATACATACATTCCATATGAGTAGAATCCATTATGAGTATAATTCATTTGAGGAGAATCCATATGAATATAATACAATGAAATACAGTGCAATAAACTTTATCCATATGAGTAGAGTCCATTTTGCAATAATGTGCATATGTATGCCTGAAATACATTACTTTCTTAATATTGACCATCAAACACATTATCCTTTCTGTCCGATCACTTTTCATTTCAATGTACAATACTCATTCCCTACATTATTTTTTACATCCATATTTACTATTTTATTTATTACACCAGATCAAAACATGTTGTTGTTTAGGTAATGAAAACTGTTTTTTTACATTCTTATTTCCGATCAATTTTTATTTCAATGTACAATACTCCTCATTTTTTGTGATTTTAGGTGATGACAGATAATATTAAGAGAGCTAAGCTTGAGACTTAAGGGCCACACAGGGGAGCTACTAAGGTGCGTCATTCGATGACTGCTTGATTTCTATCACTAAAAAATCTTCACGTTATGTGTTTCATATGTTTTACGGTATTTCTCAACTAAGATAATTACATTTTTTTTAAAACTACGAAATAATTTTGTTGTATTAGAAGCAATAGTAATTATTTTTGGTTACACGTAGTTTCATACATTTTAGTTTACCCAGCTATTATTCCAATGGGTTTTTCACATTTTTTTAGTTTGGCATATGTATTTCATATCCACTACATACATTCCAGTTTACCCAGATTTTATTTCAATAGTTATTATGTACATGAAAAATAAAAATATTCTGCAGTGTATAAGTTCAGATGCATGGATCACATTTTAGATCATGTATTAACCATGTCAATTATTGCAAACCAGCCACCCATATGCATTTATTTTACAGATTGCTAAAAATAGAAACATATTTATGTATTCTACATAACAGTTTAGCGCTTAGCGATTAACCATGCATAAACTGATTCAATCAAATAATTGCACTTTGCACCAACCTTTCTTCTCATTGATCCTCCATTTTTCATTACATGTACTCCTGCTTCCTCGATTTGATTCTCCATTCATTTTAATAGAATCCCATTAATTTTGATACTGCATTTTAATTTTTTTACACTAAATAATTTTTTAAATGGAAAAAGTAAATTTGGAATGTTTCTGCTGGGTTTCCACCAAGGAATTATATTTAAATAATTGTAAGAATATAGTCATACTTTTCATTTTTCATTGATGTGTTCACCGTACCTTTTACATTTTAACATGTTCCAATGTAGGCCTTTTTACCATGCTCTAACATACCTTTCAGGGATCCTATGTTTCATTATTAAACAAAAGTTAATGAAATGGTTGAGGGTTCACATTACCAGGTAAGTTATTGAGCAGTTTTATGTGCTACATTGTTTGATTAGTTGTCTAAAAATATATGCTTTAATTCATAGTAGTATATTGATATATTTCCACTATTATGTCCAGATTTTTGTATAACAACATTGTTTACTATAAATTCATGAAACTCATGTGATTTGTGCATAATACATTACTGCTTTAGGTATTAGTGAATGTAATAAACTCCATCGATTAATAGAACAAACACTATTGTGATTTGCACATTATATAAATTTAGTCATTTTCTAAATGATAGACCCAAAAACTCAAACTATTTATTTTAAAATATATGGAATGATGTTTTGAAGATTTTTAATACTATAATACAATACTATCATTTTGTTATAACATCCTTATTTATATTATTATAACACTACTATAAAAAATAGAATTAATCCATTATTGTTAAAACAAGTACATGATTATTTTGTTCTATATATGTATGCACTGTATAAAAATATTTCCTCCAATCATCATTAATTTAAATGATTTAATATTTAAACATAATTACAAAAAATAACGACTTTTTACTATAATTAACCACTACCATCTCATAGAAACAGCGAGTATATACATATTTCTTCACCTTCTGATGGAATTAGGCCCAGTTACTAAAAATTGATTACAAAACTCATCACATTAAATAAGAAGATAAAAAAATAATGGTTTTTAATATTGTTATTTGAACCATGATAATAGATTCAAATAAACATGTGCTCGGGAAATACTACCATGAACCTAAGAAATCAGGTCCCCTACTATGAACCCAAAAAATTAGGCCCCTTTGCAATTTAATTTTTTCTGGGTTTTTGGTCTGCTTATATGGAAACCGCGAGTTAGGGTTAATTGATGGTTTTCTCTGGTGCAAGTAGTGTCTAACATGGTAACTGATTACCAAGGGGTGGACACTATGTGATGGTGGGGATTGGATGGGAATTGAAGATGCATCTCTGATTATGGAGGCTATGTTTTGGGTGATCTGGTTCTCGACTCTAGTGGTGGTGCAATGTTCTTGGTGTTTGTTTTTGGTTTTTGGTGTCTTTTTCTACAGTGATTTTGCTCAATGACTATCATCAGTGCATGGATGATCCTGTGGGTTTTGAGTTCTAAGATGCGTATCCCTAGGAGATTGCACAGGATTATCTTATCAGATGCCCTACTATCCCATCATCGGTAGCCTGATGGCTTTCAGGTTCCCTTCAGTGGTGACCCATATTGATTTTTCCTTGCTGTTTAAGCTATAGGTTTGGTTATCTGTATTTCCATGGATTATTTTGTACCCTTATCCATTTAAAAATGGATCATTTATGAAAAAACAGTTGGATATAATCATTTTTTGTGATGTTAATGCTTTTTATATTGTTTTAGTTTTTAAGTAGATTATAACATTTGGAATTGATTTATGTTTAGAAATAACATTTCAAATTAATCGACCAGTTTGCAAGATTCATAAAAAAATATAGATGATAATATATAAAATATAGATAATTTATAATTATTATTTTAAAAATATTTATAATATCCTTTTATATGTTTTCTTTTTTTTTAATTTCAAAATACTTTAATAGTGCTTAAGTGGGTGAGTTTGATATGTTCAATTTAAGGAGATTACTGATAACTTCATTTATTTACCAAACCTTAAAAATACTATTAAAAAATGATATGTTAATAAAAAAATTATAATCATTAAAAATAATATAATAAATATTTTATTATTATTATATATATATATATAAATAAATAAAAAATAATTATTATAATAATCTAACTTAATATCATATTTACTGCTTTTAACAAATACAACCTTTTGTGAAACACATCATTATGTTATCAAACATTTTTTACTGATTTTGAATTATCTCTTTTATATAACATTCAAAAAATTTATTTTCATATTTCAATATTCATTAATATTTTTTCTTATTTGTAAACATTATTGTGTATACAGGAAAACATGGTAGAATCTTTTGATGTTAAAGATTCAGTACAAGGTGACTCCATCATTGGTTCATTCTACAACTTCAACTGACATTCAATGAATGATAAAAATAGAAACATCAATATTTTTTATTGAATTATTGAATGACTTTTTTTATCATTTTATCTTTTCTCCTATTGATTATTAAAACCAATGTCTTCTCTTTTAGTTTTCATCACTTTTTATTTCACAGTAAAAAATAATTTTTTTGTGAATGTTTCTTGAAATGTATGGTCATTCATGTAACTTACTTCTCCATCCTCAAAATAGTTTTCCATTCCTTTAGATTTATCCTTATTGTTTTCTACTATATCGATGATATCTTAATACTTTATCCACTTGTATTCTAATAATATCTACCATTTATCATCATTTTATTCTAAAATTTATATTGAGTTTAGTAACATTACTATATTTTTTTGAATGATGAAAACCCAAATGATTTGAAAGAAAATTGAATAGTTCTGTGTATTTGCATGGGTAGAGTACTAATTTAATTCAAACCAGTATTTTGTTAGCGTGATCACCAATTAAAATAAATTAATTTATCATGGGATTGAAATCAATTAAAAATATGGGTATATTCAACATATTGTGTAACATTAAAAAAAGTGAAAAGTATAGTTTAATAGTGGTTGATATCTGCAAGGGATCTTGTGGAGGAAGTCAGAAAAAAAACTTAATAATCAATGAAGAATTTTTTATGCAATGAAAAAAAAACAGGCATTATTTGCAATGTCATTAAAAGATTAGATAATAAAAGTAATACATGTAGGTCTTACTTTTGAAAAGGATGCATGTATCCCATTATTTATGCATACATTATATTTTAAATTTACATATGAACCAAACTCTGGGAGAAAATAAATTATCAAAAAATTTGAAAAAAATATTAAGCTAAAAATGGGAAAACTTAGTTGATTAAGTGAAACACAAAATAAATATAAAGTTGAAAAATACACATGGTGATGATACCTCAATAAGGAAAATATATGATTGAATTGTGTGATTTGGTGGTCATTTTTTATAATAAATAGAACCTTTAAATTATTTTGTTAAGAATTACGGTGACAATTTTGAATATTGTATTTAGTTGTTTTCAAAGTGATTATAAGTGTTTTTATTTAAACACATCAAGCTATCGAGGGGACTTACAATCATCGTTAGACATAGAAAGGTCCAACGAATTTTTTTATAAGAAATGTGAAAATAATAAATCATAAAATGTTGGATGCTTGAATCAAAACTTTCCAAAGCTCATAAACACTTTTAGTTATAAATGGAATGATCTATTTGTCAAATAGAACAATAGAGGCAAATCGCATATCGTTTATGACCATCTGTTAGACTTTGAATTGGGTATGGCATATTAGTAGACAAGTGAAAAGTAAATGAATGTGTTAAATGGTATCATTAATATTTTAGTTATCTTATGCTATAATCTGTACAGAGTAATGTCCAAGATAAGAAGTAGTGTCTTACAGTAGCGGTTGCGGGGGAGATTATTATAACTAGAATGCCAAATTTTATCATTCAAGCTTTGAATAGTCTTCCTGCATGAATTAAAGGATTCATAAAACCATATGTGGTTGCTTTGAATTTTTTAACGATTGTTAAAGTCAGTCACTTTTGTAACCAAGAATAGAAAACAAAAAAATTGATTTTGTATACATTAAAAATGGTAATATTAATACTTGAACATGGTTCACTAATATAACATAAAATAATGATATTAGTAGAAAACTCACCTTCATACACATATTGATTTGAAGTAATGTTTTCCTATTATCATAAAAATTAGGTTGTGATGTAGATGAGGTGTCCTTGAATGTAGACAACAGACTCAAATTTTTTGATGATTTGAGTGATGTGAAGGTGAAAATAACCAGTGTTAAAAGAAAAGCAACATAATAATACTTCAAGTGAGGCGTTAATGCAAAGAGAGTATGAATATATTAATATAAACACACATATTACCATTCATGTATGGTGATTTATTTTTATTGCAATCTAGATATATGTGTTTACAAATGGGAAAATCCATTGTCACACCTCGATGTTGCTTTCAGGTACCTTCTTTCTTTTATTTTGAACATCTTTCATTTGGGTCTTCTCTGAGATCATTTTGGGTGGCTTTTTGAGGTCTTTAGAGTTTTATAGGTTTGTGCAGAGTTTTCACACAATCGGGGAAAATTGTGTTGGTCTTCTCAGGAAACCATACACCTTGTTTTGGGGTTCCATAGGAGGACACATGATTAGGCGCACAGTTGTCCCAAACTGCGTGGCTTCCTCCTCAAACTATGCAATATGGGGCATTGACATTTTCCACGACTAACACACTATTTTCCAAACTGTGCAGCCAAACCATGTAACTTATCCATTGTAGGTTCTGAGCACAACATAATTGCCTATATGACATGACCAATTCATCTTTTTAGTTTTAATTTATGAATAATCATTGTTGTACATGATGAATGACAATGAAATTCATAGTTTACCTAACTAGATCAAACAATAGAACCAGAAGAGGAGGATTTTCACATGTAATTTATAATTGATTTATAAGTAAATCTATAATTACATGAACTTGTAATTCTTTCTTCATTGATGATCTGATTGACTCGATCTCGACGTGTCATCATTGCATTACAAGATCTAAGTGTATAATCTCTCCAGCGGTGATTCACACGTGCACTATAATCTTTGTACGTCATTGTAGAAATGTAGGGTGTTGGCATGCTCGATCTTGATCACTTGTGTCATTCATGGTTGATCACCACAAAATTATTCTATGAGGATGGAGAACTCTTGGTGTTCTCTCGATGGATTAAGAGAAGAGAAAGAGTGAGTACACTTTAGAACTCTAAAACTTTCTTTAGGGATTGGGAGAGATTATTTCCATCCACTATACACAACAAGAGTTTTTTGGAAAGTTATATAATTATATATTTATAAAGGTAGGTCTAGGGTTGAAAACTCGCACACAAGACCCTTTTCAATTCCTTAATTCTTAGTGAATCTCATGTCATGATAATAATATAATTATTATTCACTTAACATGTGCATAACCTAAAAAAATATCATTTACATCATTTCCAACCAGACCATTAGATCGATCCACTTATCCATTTTGACATTTATAGAACATCGAATAATGATAATTTATTTAACAAATAAATATCACTAAATTATTATCGATAAATAGAAAAAACATCATATTATCCAAACCTTAATAAATATTTATCATTATTATTTGACTCACTTGTTCTTTTGAATAACCTGTGATTAAATCTTTCCAATTAACCCAACTTGAATATTTATTAAACCACGAAATAAGAATAATATTTATTCTAACTTATTAAATTCAACATTGAATTTAACTAAGACTGTGGATATACTTACTATGTAACCCTCTAGGACTCTTTCTCAATGGCAATAGATAAAGACTCATAAAGTACAAAGTCATTGTCTAACAACGCACCAAGGCACCCATAAAGGAAGAAGTGAAAGTTGCAATGACATAAAACCTCCTACCAACACATATTGTGTAATATAATCCATTTATCATGACATCTATAATCAAGCAGGTTGCGTACTTATGTCATCAACCTATGTGTTTGATGTCTCGTTCTTTAACTTTTTGGAAATGAACTTTCCCATAGAACACCATGACTATAGATTTATCCAGGAAGTTCCATTTCCATACAAGGGATTGAGATATCAACTTCTGTTAGATAAAAGGGATAAATCCTTTATTGCATTATCCATTAATGAAATATAACTCGCGATGCACCCAACGTATCCTGCTTTCCCGCAAATATATGTCGTCACAATTTTCATCAATGCATAAAAGTATATGAATTATGGTATTCATTAATGATAATATGAAATTACAAGGATCAATACACACATCCATAGATAGAAACATCCAATCATGCTTAAAACATGGATTTCCTACTAGTGGGTTCATTCTCATAACCTCCATTCTTGGAGATTACCAAGGTTGAACACCATGAGAGGGTGTCTCAATGTCTTATGAGCCTCCTACCCCTGATAACATGTATTTTACATGTCTCTTAAAACAATATCATCCATCTATAAAAGATTTATTCAAGAATATTATCGTGTCACCTCTAGGTTCTCATCACAGCGAGGAACTGTTATGACCTTTCAGTGTGACGTATATTCTTAGGACATTATCACATACTTTGTCATTCAAAAGAATAATCATGAGGTGATAAGAAACTTTATTAATATTAAAAACAATGGATATATATAATCATCAAGTATATAAAAGTTGATTTCAAGGCACCAGCTCCAACATCTAGTAGCATAGAAAGGGGCACATGGTTGATGCACTATTTTCCAAACTGTATAGGAAAACCATGAAGCAAGATTTAATTAATATGGTTTTTTATTTTAAGACCTAAAACTCATATAGTTTTCCTCATTACTCATCCAGTGGAATAGGCTCTCGGCTAATGAGACTCCTATCAAAGATTTTGAAGATTCCTTGCATCTTAGTGATTGTTTTTTTGGATATTTGGGTGTTGGATCTAGTTTTTCAAAGGCACATTCTTATTCTTGGTCATTCTTTATTGTTCTTCTAGATCTTATCTTCTCCCCTTAAATGAAACCTTATATCAGGGTTGTTGATGCTATATCTAATGTTTGTGGCATGATCTAATTGGTTTTATCATAGATTCATTGTGGAATTGGTTTTTGTTGTTTAGATATTTGTTGATCATTGTGCATTATTTGAGAAATAATTGTGATAAGTGATTTATCTCTCTCTCATTGTTCAAGAAATGATGAATTATAGGTTCTTATTTGAGAATTCATGGCTTATGGTGCTTTTTTATCTTCTTGAACCCTTAATTTCTCTTAGCCTATGGATATCGTGTGAGTATTGAAAATTTCAAGTGTTTCTAGTTAGGTGGTTTCATGATTAGACTTTATTATACAAACCTTGCTTGCTTAATCTTGGAATTTGGTTTCTAAAATGGTTGGAAAGCATGATTTATAAATTTATCTTGGAAATGGTTTTGAAATGGTTTTAAAATCGCATGAGTATTATTTTGATAAAGCGTGTTGGTTTTGGGTAACATTTGTGAAATGGATTTCTCCCTTGGCGTTGTTAATGAAAATGGGTTTCAAGCATGATTGTATGATTTCAAAGATGAAATTATCATCTAATTATTATAATATGGTAAACTTGAATGTGGTTGATTATGAGGTAGGGATCCATTATAACTCCTTGGACCCAGTTCACTCATAAGTAACCAAATCTGGTTGGTCACAAGAGCTCAAGTGCACCTCCCCATATGCCAAAGGCTACTGACTAGCTGCGAGGGTCCATGATGGTATGATGGGAAGACTATAACCTCATAATAAAAGTAGTACAATAGCGATACAATGAATAAATAATGGAATCATAATAAGTAGTAATGTTAAATAGGTGGGTTGGGGTGGGGCGGGCCAAGATCGCGTGGGTTTGAGCCTACATGGGATTGTCTGAAAAAGCTTTCATATAATGAGAATAAAAAATTTCAAGCCCACCCTGCCCCACATAAGCCCACAGGTAGCCCACAAGCTATCCCACATTTTAAAAAATATACTATTTACAATCATTTAAATATTTTATTTTGTTCTCATTATTAATAGTAGTTATGGGAGAAGTATGGATTGATAATAGATAGAGTTTTAAGGGATGAGATGGAATATTTTTCTATGGATTAAAAGTGGAATTCAGTGATTTCGATATAGTGGTGAACTGTTGTGATGCAAAGTAGCTGAGTGATTGGTGAGGGGTGATGAATGATAATCTTGGTTGTGCGGTGATGCAAACAGCTGGATCTGTGAATGAATGGTGACTCTCTAGGTAAAAATCGATTTCATAGGAGTCTATTAGGGTTCCCATGAGATCCTTTCCAATTTTCTTACAAAAAAATATAATTAAATAATAAAAAAATTTAATCAACCAAATAAATATTATGATTATAATAACTATTTTAGAATTGAAACCATGTGCAGGGGAGATGGTTTCCATTTTTCGAGAGGTGGTATGACACACCATGTGAATATGGTTAAAAATTACTTTATAAATATTATAATATCATATTAAAATAATAAATATAGACCTATTTAAAATTCACATGTGAATGAATGGTGAATTAGTATGACCATTACGGTGAAAACCCATATTTAATGGTTTAATCATGATTTTTTATTTAAAAAACTAAAATGTTAAAGAAGCATATATTGTAAAAAAAAAATTTAAATTAGGCCCACGGGTAAGCTCACACCTGCATGAGATCAACCCATTTTGGCCCATACCTGCACGGGCTTAACTTGTATTGGTCTGCACTCTTAAGGATCAAAATTCTTAGGCCCACCCCACCCCACAGCTGCCCCAAACCTGCGAAACCCATGAACCACTAGCCTGTTTTACATCACTAATAACAATGAAAACTAAGCAATGAAGGTGAATCATCTATATAGTGAAAAATCACATGCAGGATCAATGAAATCACTAAGAGGGGCAGAGGGTGAACCAATGATATCTTTTTCCTTTTATGTTAACTTTCTTAACAACCTTTACCTCCTGTTAAAGAGATATAACTTTGCTGGAGAATTTTTTTTCAAAAATATCCATAGGAACACAAATATTTACAAGTTTCATTAATAAATAAGAGTATCTAGTCCTTGAAATGGTTTGGAAATAATCAAATACCACACAATCCACTAGAAAACAATCCTTTTTGTGTGGATACAACGAGTAGGAAATACCCTTACACTCGCATAACACTATGATCAATACAAAAATTCATGTGTGATGTTATTAATATTCTCATAACTTATTATATACTCCCTTTACTAATTTTATATTAAATTTTCATAATTTGTGTGAAATATTAATGTTTAAATATTAAATATAATTTTTGAGCACTATTTGAATTCATCCAGATTCAAGTCTGTTTAATGTTTTAATAATAACTATCACCATACTGATCCAAATTGTGTGTTTATTTTTTTAGGGTAACTTATTCAATTTACCAAATATCATTAGAATTAATTATTGTCCAATTTTTCTATTTGAAGGGTCATATGGACCACACAAGAAGGCCCACAGAATCTGTGAAGAAACTGGACCATCCATGAAGATTGAATTACTGAGATCAATCCAGAAGTCCAAATTCATTTATTATCCTCAAACGTTCGGGAAAAAATAAAATGATTCATGTATAAAAATTTCAAGTCCCAAATCCAAAAAAGGGGCCCAACTGATGCTTTGAAGTCCAGCCCGCCATTCTGGATAGGAATTAAAACCAGGACACTATTCCTGAATTTTCTCTTGATCTACTCATCAAATAAATCTAGGAGTTTTCAGTGTGAAATATAAGATATTTCTAGACAACTTTTTAGAAGAAATTATTTTTATTTTAGGGCATCTTCTCATTCAAAAACCCATTCACATTTCATTCTTCGAAAAAGTGTTGATAAAAATGGACAGGTGAAAACTGTTTAGTAAAATAGCCATATCTTTGGCTCCAAAAGTCCAATGACCACAAAATTTTGAGGGATGATATTTAAAATCAATATATAAAACTTTTAAGAAGATAATATCTCTATATTCATCTATCTTGATAGATATATTGGCGACCCAAGTGGAAGGGAAGATTTGGAATGCAAACAGTCCACCTCCTTGGGCTATAAATACAACCCCCTCTTCTCCTTGTATGTGGTTGGAAATTCAGAATAGAGTAGGATCAATTGGAATGAACAATTATCTTCCAAAAGCCTTGTAGGAAATTCCAAACTCAAGTTTTCACTTTATAGACCCTTCATCCTCTCTTTGATTTCATTTACTTTTGTGTTCTTCTTTATTTGTAATCTTGTAAGTGTTGTTTTTGTAATTCTCTTTTAATGAAAGTTTATTATTCATATTGTATTTTAATCATCCAAAATATGTTATTAAATATTAATTATCTTAAAATATTTTAAATAAAGTTGAAACCCCTTCCCTTATTTCACTTTCTCATTTAATCTAAAGTTCATTTTTAATTCTCATCATCGTTTGTGTGTGTGTGTTCGACGCACAACCCTTTTCTTATCCCATTCTTTTTGTTCTATTTATAATTCATTACCATAAAAAAATATTACCATATTAATAACCATCTTAATGGATGAGTAAATATACCATTGGGGTGAGTCATTATTTGAGTATGTTAAGTGATTGAGAGCTTTTGCTTGATGAATATTCTTTAAATTAACATTGTGTATGTTAAACTTAAAATGTCATGGATTAATGACATGATTTGTTTGAGGTATGGTTTCCATGTATTATTAGAACTATAAATACACTAACATAAAAATATTTTATTAATATTAGAACCCTAAGTTAATTTAATACTTGGATTAAAGACTTAACACTTTGGAATTCCAATCAACGCCATCTTGTGAAGTGGGTGTTAATTTAATGAAATATAAAGAAAAGATCAAGGATATCACAAGCTTAACTCCATTATAATGAACTCACCCCAATATTTATCAAATTTTTAAATCAAACACAAACCATTAATCACTTCATTTAATCTCTGTAAAAAAACACCCTCAATTAAAATACAATCAACTAAAAATAATCGACTATTAAAAAGTATCATCGTCGAGGATTCGACCCGAGTGTTTTTATACACGTTAGCAGAGCACCAAAACCTTGAAAGGTCAATAGGTGAAAATTTAATGCACTTTAAAATGGAGTTGTTTCCAAGGATGGTGCAATTAATTAGTCTTTAGTTTCTGGTTATTGTAAAAAAACAAAAAAAATCAAAGTTTATTTTTTTTAAAAAGACACAAAGAAAAACCCATATTCCCATAAAAATCATAAAAGAAAAACACACAAAGAAAAATACATCTTCCTCATCCTTTACAAAATCTCTTTGAAAGCCCTATAGCCACCCAAAAAATCCCTTAGATTTGTTTGACCCTGAAATTGAGCGAACACTTCTTTAACTTAGGAGGAACATTAGGGATAATCAAATAATTCAAGAACCAGTCCTTGTGCAACCAATTGAATTAGAAATGGACAATACTAGGGAAAAAACCCTTAAAGAACTTTCTTCCCCTAATATGAATTACCAATACCTTTGTATTCAATATCCAAACATAGAAGCTTACTTCGAACTCAAATCAGGTTTGATTCATCTTCTACCTCATTTCCACAGGCTAGCTAGTGAGGATCCACATCTCCACCTTAAAGAGTTCCAAGTGGTGTGCTCTACCATGAAACCTCAAGGGGTTTCTGAGGAAAAAATTAAACTTCGATCATTCCATTTTTCCTTAACTGACTCTTCTAATTCATGGCTCTTCTACCTCCCTCCTGGTTCCATAAACTCATGGATTGACATGAAGTGACTTTTCTTAGAGAAATTCTTTCCCGCTTCTCATACTGCTTCTATCAGAATGGAAATAAGTGGTATCCATAAATTTCCAAATGAACCACTCCATGAGTATTGGGAGAGGTTAAAAAATCTTATGGAAACTTGTCCACATCACCAAATCCCTGACCAACTCTTGATCCAATACTTCTATGAGGGGTTATTGGCTATGGAGAGAACTCTCATTGATGCCGCAAGTGGTAGTTCTCTTGTTGATAAAACTCCTGCAGCTGCTAGAGATCTCATAAGTAACATGGATTCAAACACACAATAATTCCATACTCAAACATATACCCAAGTCAAACAAGATCAAGATAATCAATCGATAGAGCCGAACAAGATGACAGAGTAGATGAGTGAACTTACAGGTCTTGTGCGACAACTAGTTGTGGCATCCAAAGCCCCAAATTCATCTTCTCCACAATATCTATTCCCTAGAACTATCAATGATTGTGGAATCTTTATCTCCCCATCTCATCCAACTGACACATATCCACAACTTCAAGAGGATCCATCTGATTCATCCAGACCAATGGAGCTCAATACAACATATGATCAAAGGAACACCAACCCTCAATAATTAGGTTAGTTCATTAGAAACATCAACCAACCCCACTCTGAGCCCTTATCTTCTACCTTTAACCAAGTCTTGAGGTATGGTAATCCCATTTCTCATCCCCCTCAATTCCCCCCTCAAAATCCAAACTAATTCCAATATGGTCAAAGTGTTGGTAACTTCCAAAAACCTTACCCTTTTGTTCCTCAACCTCAAATTATCAATCCTCATCTTCCTCCTCCTGGATTACACTATCCTAGTGAGCCCTACCAATTTCCAAACCAATAAAATCGCTTTCCCAAGAACCAAAATCAAGGAAATCCCAATCCGGGACAAGCCTCTTCTTCCAAGCAACCATGGGAAAGTGCAGTGAAAGATCTTGCCTCCTTCGCACGTTACAACCTCAAAAACATCAAAACCCAAATTAATCAACTTGCATCCCACCTAAGACAGAAACAACAATCAAATTATTCCCAAATTCTAGCTCAACCATTAACCAACCCCAAGGGTAATGTAAGTGCAATTGCACTTAGATCGGGAAAGCAAATTTTTATGCCTCAAGATAAGTCCTCCAACTCCCCTTTAAATTTTGAATTATAAAATGAAAAGATAAGGAAACTTGAAAAGGAATTTGAATCCATTACCTCACATCCTTCCATTCTACTTAGGAACCTAATTACTTTTCCTCAATCCATTTCTAAGCCAAAGAAGTCCTTTGAACCCGGTCCTGAAATGCTCGACATGTTTAGACATGTTGAAGTCAACATTCCCCTCTTAGATTCCATAAAAAAAATCCCTAAGTACGCCAAGTTTCATAAGGAATTGTGCACCCATAAGAGGAAACTTAGGACCTTTGAAAATGTTTTCACCCAACAGTCTATTCCCATAAAGCGCAAAGATCTAGGGACCTTTACAGTTCCATGCCAAATTGGAAGTTCCAACTTAGATGATGCACTCATAGACCTAGGAGCCTCAATTAATGTCATGCACAAATCCATATTCTCCAACCTTGGTCTTGGTACCTTACATCCAATGGGTGTTGTCATTCAATTGGATAATCGAAGCACTGTTAGTCTTGAGGGTATAATCAAGGATGTTCTTGTTTGTGTGAATGATTGTATCTTCCCTGCTGATTTCTATATCCTTGACATGGAAGGTGAGAAGAACTCTTCTCAATCTCCCTTAATCACAGGAAGACCATTCCTAATGACAGTGAGAACCAAGATTGATGTCCATTCAGGCATCTTATCCATGGAATTTGGTGACCAACTGGTCAAGTTCAACATTTTTCAAGCCATGTGATACCCATTTGAGGATCACTATGCATTCTCAATCCATGATTCTAAGGACACTTCTGAGAGTCAATTGAACCCCATTCCATCATGTTCATCATTTTCTAATGAGAGAGTATCTTGTGAAATATTCACCATGATTAACCAAGTTATAATGGTGAAGTTGATGTGGAACTTTCATTCATAGACTCCATTAATCTAGAGGATCTTGAAAACTCTCTTAAATCCCACACCAACTCTGATATCTACTTCTACAACTTGGACAGTATCAAGGAAAATGAATCAAAACCAACTGAAGTCCCTTCCTCTATCCTTGAGTTATCTAACCCACAAATGATAGATGATACTAATATGAAACCTCTTCCTAAACACCTGAAATATGTATTCCTTTTCCATGATCACTCTTATCCTGTCATTATCTCTGCTTCACTTACTGAAACTGAGGAGTCCAAACTTGTTCAGGTGTTAGAGGAAAACAAAAAGGCCTTAGGTTGGACCCTAGGTGACATACCAGGAATCAACCCTGCCCTTTTCATGCATCACATTCATCTTGAAGAATCATCCAAACCAATTAGACAACCACAAAGAAGACTCAATCCACTCATACTTAGGTAGTTAGGGAATAGATCACCAAGATTCTTCAAGATGGTATTATCTACCCAATTTTTGATAGTTAATGGGTTATCCCAATTCAAGTTGTACCTAAGAAGGGTGGGATAACTATTGTTACAAATGAACATGGAGAGGCATTCACAACTCGAGTGAAGAACAAATGGCGTGTGTGCATCGACTATAGGAAATTGAATGTTGAAACAAGAAAATATCACTACCCTCTTTCATTCCTTGATCAAATGCTAGAATTATTAATTGGAAAGTCACACTATTGCTTTCTTTATAGATACACCATCTACTTCCAAATCTCAATCGCACCTCAGGACCAAGAAAAGACTACTTTCATTTGCCCCTTTGGAACATATGCATATAGAAGAATTCATTTTTTACTTTGAAATGCTCCTACAAAATTCCAAATGTGTATGTTTAGTATCTTTTCTGAATTTATTGAACATTGCATGGAGGTCTTCATGGATGAATTTACCATTTATTATGAGTCATTTGAATCTTTCTTTAATTCACTCTCTCTAGTCCTTCAAAAGTGTGTCAAGTGTAACCTTGTATTAAATTTTGAAAAACGTCACTTCATGGTTTGAAATGGGATTGTTCTAGGGAACATGGTTTCAAAAGAGGGTATTGAAGTTGATCCTGCCAAAATTGAAGTGATCCAATCAATCCCTGAACCCACCTATATTTGAGACATCTGTTCATTCCTTGGTCATGCCAGTTTATATCAGCGATTCATCCATAACTTTAGTAGGATTTCCCTCCCACTCACTCGGTTGCTCCAAAATGATGTTACTTTCCATTTCGATGAGGTTTTCAAGAGAGCCTTCATTGAAATCAAAACTTCTCTTACATCTTCCCTGATAATCCAACCTTTGGATTGGTCCTTACCTTTTGAGTTGATGTGTGATGCTTCCGATAGAGCTGTTGGGGATGTTCTTGGTCAAATATGAGAAAAAATTCCTCATGTCATGAAACTCAATCTCACTACACTATGACTAAAAAGGAACTTTTAGCAGTGGTTTTTGCCTTAGATAAATTTAGACCCTATCTCTTAGGTTCCAAAATCATCATCTTCACAGACCATTCCGCTATAAAGTTCTTACTCAAGAAAAGTGATTCCAAATCGAGGCTAATAAGATGGATCCTAATGCTCCAAGAGTTTGAACTTGAAATCAAAGATAGTCCAGGAAAAGAAAACCCTATGACTAATCACCTGAGTAAAATTTATAATTCTTCTCATTCAGAAATCATTGATCCTAAATTCTTCACTAATAACCTTTCATCTCTCACTCCAAAGTCACCATGGTATGCCCCAATTGTAAATTACATGGTTTATGGTGTTTTCCCAAATTTTTTTTCAAAAGAACAAAAAATGAAGTTGAAAAGTGATTCAAAATATTATTTTTGGGAATATAATAAACTTTGGAAAATTGGGGATGACATGGTAATTAGGAGATGCATTTATGAATATGAACATTCCTCCATCTTAGAATTTTGTCACTCACTTCCCAGAGGTGGCCACTTTGGACCACAAAGGACCTACCAAAAGGTCATAGACTTTGGATTCTTTTGGACTTCACTCTTCAAGGACTCAAATGAGTTCTTTCAATCATGTCCCACTTACCAAAAGTTTGGAAAAATTTATAAACAAAATGAAATGACCCAAAAGCCTTTAATATTATGTGAGATCTTCGATGTTTGGGGCATCAATTTCATGGGACCATTCCCCCATTCCAATGGATTCTCATACATTCTTCTTACAGTTGATTATGTTTATAGGTGGGTCGATGCCAAACCCACTAGAAAGGATGATTCACATACTGTTAGTGAGTTCCTAAAGACACACATCTTCCACCGATTTGGCACACAACGTGTCTTGATAAGTGACTTAGGAACCCATTTTTGTAATAGAACCGTGGAATATCTTCTAAAAAAGAATGGGGTTGTACATAAAACTTCAACTTCATATCACCCCCAAACAAATGACATGGATGAAATTTATAATAGAGAAGTGAAAAGAGTGCTTGAGAGAATTGTAAAACCCACCCAAAAAGACTGGCCTGAAAGACTTGGTGAAACAATTTGGGCTTATCGAATTGCCTATAAAACACCCATTGGGATGTCTCCTTTTAGGCTAGTTTTTGGTAAATCATTTCATTTACTAGTTGAAATCCAACATAAGTCATTTTGGGCTGTGAAAACATGTAATTTTGATTGTAAAAAATCTTGTGAAGAAAGATTTTTGCGGTTGACTGAATTGGAGGAGCTTCAACTTGATTCCTAGGAGAATTCCATTCTCTATAAATAAAATTCCAAGGTACTTCATAAAAAACACATCTTGCGAAAGGTATTTCATGAAGGTGAAAAAGTAATTCTCTTTAATTATCGATTTCTACTTCACCCAGGTAAGCTAAATTATCGTTGGGAAGGTCCTTTTATTATTACTAATGTTTACCCATTTGGTGCAATGCAAGTACAAGAACCCTCTTCAAAAAGGACATTCACAGTTAATGGACATCAGTTAAAGCATCACCATGAGAGGAAACACATCCTGAGGACCACCTTGACTTCCATCAGATCCACATCTTCCATTGACCCACCACCGGATGGAGACATCGACCCGCCAAATCCAAACCAGGGGCACCTCTTTCCCTTTAACTCCCTCTTTCTCTCTTCTCCCCCTATCTCCCTCCCTTATTCTTCTTCTTCTTATCTTTTTTTTTTGTTTTTTTACCACTTTCCTCATCACACTTTTTATTTACTCTTTCTCTTTTGTGTGGGTGTGTATTTTAAAAAAACACTAAAAAAAAAACAAAAAAAAAACAAAAAAAAATAAATAAATGAAAAAAACAAAAAAAGATTCATACTTACTCACCATACAGTTTTAAAATTTTGTCCAACCACTTTGGGGAGTCAATATACATGTTTCATTTCAATTTTTTTTATTTTCATCATAATTTTTTATAAAGAATCTTGTGTCAAAACCAGAAAATTTTGAATGCTCAATTTTTGATTTGGAAAATTATTTTCCCCAACCGTGAGGAACAACATTAGCTTTCTTGCTAAGGCCACCTATGGACATATTTTAAAAATGTGTGTCTTTTTCTTACCCCCATTTGTGAGTCTTGATTTTTTAGACCTTCAATCCGAATTTCCTACTTTGGTGTGCATTAATATGATAGAGGCATTTTCTGAACCACATGAGAATCACAATAGCCAAATAGCCTCCCATTTCCCATACATTAATCCTTATTTTGAAAGCCCCTTCGAGCCTATGAAAATATTTTCTTTAATAGCCACATTAAAATCCCAATATGTTATCACACCCAACATCTACATGGATTTACATTGCATTATTTATTGAAATTTAAGTGTGGGGGAATGGATTTCATTTTTGGGTTCCCTTTTATTGATTTTCAATGAGTTATCATATGCTTAAGGGAAAGCATCCATTTTAGTGTGGGGGATAGGTTTTCATTCAGTGAGTTTTGGGGAATATACTTTCATTTATGTAATTTTGTAAATTTTATTTACAAGTGTTCAAAAAAAAGAAGAACAAAAAAAGGCATGTGTCTTGGGTAGGTCAAAAATAACCCTTCCTAAACCTTTTATCTTGTTATAACTATTAAAATTAGTGTAGTGAGGAGATAAATCAAGGGTTGGGAGATGAGTGTGAGATCTGTTTCAAGTTCAACTTTCAAAAAATGCAAAAAAATAAAAATAAAAAAAAGAATACTTATGTCATTGGGAGAAGTTTTGTGTTTTGTAAATATTACATCTTTTCATTTACTTTAAATTTTCTTCCACTTTTGTGTCTTGATTCACACAATTGTTCCCTTGTAAATATGTGTCTCTATTTCTTTCCATGTTTTATTTCAAAAATATTGTGCATTGCTTTTTCCATGTTGGTGTTTTACCCCTCTTTCTACTCTTTTGAATACTGAATTCCTACCATCTCATAGCCACAAAAACCCCCTTTAAAATACCTCTTAATTATTGTGAACTTTAGGATAGGTAATTGAAGTTGAGAGCTCTTTAAAACTCTAATATTTTCACTTTTGGTTGGTGAAAGAGTGAACCTCCATAAATGAATTTTATCATCTTGAGAGGAGTGAGTTTTGAGTGCCCATATTTCCCATTTCTAAACTTGAGCATGAAAAATGAATTGTTTTTGGAACATGATTTCTATGACAATTTGTGGGGGAATTCAATATGGATGAGTAAAATGGTCTAAACCTCCCCTTATTGGTGAAAACAAAATTTTAATATTTATTGGCAAGTGAGAATGATTTTGTTATGTTTTTATATTTATTACACATGAGGACATGCACAAGACTAAGTGTGGGGGATCTAATGTTATTAATATTTTCATAACTTATTTTATAATCCCTTTACTGATTTTATATGAAATGTGTATAATTTGTGTGAAATATTAATGTTTAAATATTAAATATAATTTTTGAACACTATTTGAATTCATCCAGATTTAAGTTTGTTTAATGTTTTAATAATAAATATCACCCTACTAATAAAAATTGTTTGGTTCTTATTTTGTATGGTTCCTTATTCAATTTACCAAATATAATTAGAATTAATTATTCTCCAATTCTTCAATTTTAAGGGTCATATGGACCACACAAGAATGCCCACAGAATCTGTGAAGAAACTGGACCATCCATGAAGATTGAATTACTGGGCTCAATCCAGAAGTCAAAATTAATTTATTCTCATCTAACATCTGGGAAACAATAAAAGGAGTAATTTATAAAAATTTAAAGTCCCAAATACAAAAATAAGGGTCCCAACTGATGCTTTGAAGTCCATCCCACCATTCTAGTTGGGAATTAAAATTAGGACACTATTCCTGAATTTTATCTTGATATACTAATAAAATAAAGCTAGGAGTTTTCAGTGTGAAAGATAAGATATGGTTAGAAAACTTGTTATAATAAATTATTTTTATTTGAGGGCATATTCTTATTCAAAAACCCATTCACATTTCAGCCTTCGAAAAAGTGTTGATAAAAATGGACAGATGCAAACTGTTTAGTAAAATAGCCATATATTTGGCTCCAAAAGCCCAATGACCACCAAATTTTGAGGGATTACAGTTAACATCAATATATACAATTTGGAAGAAGATAATATCTCTATATTTATCTGTATGAATGTCCATATTGTCGATTCAAGTGGAGGGTCATATTTGGAATGCAAACAATCCACCTCCTTGGGCTATAAATACAACCCCCTCTTCTCCTTGCATGTGGTAGGAAATTAAAAATAGAGGAGGATCAATTGGAATGAAAAAGGCTCTAAAAAAAGCCTTATAGGACATGACAAACTCAAGTTTTCACTTTAGAGACCCTTCCTCCTCTATTTGATTTCATTTACTTTTGTGTTCTTCTTCATTATTAATCTTGTAAGTATTGTTTTTGTAATTCTCTTTTAATGAAAGTTTATTCTTCACATTGTCTTTTAATCATCCACCCTATGTTCTTAAATATTAATTATTTTAAAATATTTGAAATCAAGTTGAAACCCCTTCCCTTCTTTCACTTTCTCATTCAATCTAAAGTTCGTTTTTAATTCTCATCATCGTTCGTGTGTGTGTGTTCGATGCACAACCCTTTTCTTAATACGTTATTTTTGTTCTATTTATAATTAATCACCATAAAAAAATATTACTAGATTAATAACCATATTAATGACTGAGTAAATATACCATTTGGGTGAGTCATTATTTGGTGATGTTAAGTGATTGAGAGCTTTTGCTCGATGAATATTCTTTAAATTAACATTGTGTATGTTAAACTTAAAATGTCATTGATTAATGACATGATTTGTTTGACGTGTGGTTTCCATGGATTAATGGAACTATAAATATACTACCATAAACAATATTTGATTAATATTAAAACCCTAAGTTAATTTAAGGCTTGTATTAAAGCCTTAACACTTAGGAATCCCAATCAACGTCATCTTATGAAGTGGGTGTTAATTTAATGAAATATAAAGCAAAGATCAAGGATATCACAAGCTTAACTCCCTAATAATTAACTCACCCAATCATTATAAAATTGTTAAATCAAACACCAAACATTAATCACTTCATTTAAGCTCTACAAACAAACCCCCCAATCAAAATACAATCAACTAAAAACAATTGACTATTAAAAAGTATCATCGTTGAGGATTCGACCCGAGTGCTACTATACACATTAGCAGAGCACCAGAACCTTGAATGGTTGATAGGTGAAAATAGAACATGCTTTCAATGTGCCTCTTCTAGAATAAAAAGTCTAGAAACCTTCATTAATAGGTTCATAAAATTGTCAATATGCTATTTCAACAACTTTCACTTTTCTAAACTTCAAAAAATAGTTATTCACTTTCTTACCTAGCAGTAGGTAGGAACAACTTATTTAGACTTCATACAAGACTTAATCCAATTCTTCTATCTGATTCGTCAGTCTGATTAGTCTGTCTGGAAATAAGTTTGATTAGTTTTCCTACAGATAATAAGAACTCAAATCTTTCCTCCTTCCTTCTCTTTCAGAAACTGTTTGTCCAATTTCTCAGTTTGGTTTTATGGATCTTGACCACCACTTCTCTGATCACTTATTTTATTTAGAAATTTTTCTCCAGAAGTTCTATCTATTGAATAGTTTGAAACCAAAACTCCAGATCTTTATCTTCTTGCACATGGATACTGTCATAGTACATTGTACTTGGATCCCTTTATATGGGTGCACCCAAAACAGAAAAGGAGGGAACCCAAAATAATTTTCCCACTTAAACAAATTCAAAACTTTGAATTAATTTGGGAATTCAAACTTTATTTGGCCACTTCTCAATTCTTCTCAACTCTTCTGGATAATTCTCAAATCTTCTTGAATTTTTTATAACTTATTAATTCTCAACCTCAACTAAATAAGAACTTTATAAGTGATCAATCCAAAAATTGATAGTTCAAAAAATATTATTTTGAAACATCATTTGTCATTATGGTTCTCTTGTCTCAATTAAAAATAAGTAAAGCAAAAGGTTTCTCACTCCGATGATCCAAACCAACTGAAACTATTTTGAAAAAACATTGTTGCTAATTCTAAATACTTTAGAACCCTACAACAACAGTTCAATAGTAAGTTCAATATGTTTTACCTTTTCATCCACTTTCTTTATTTGTTCAACTACTCCTTAGACTCATGAAATAGTGTTCGATGAAATGGTCTCTGACGTTCACTCAATGGATTTGTCTATATTATTCTCCTAATAGATCAGTCTCTAAATCTTTTATGATAGATCAGTGTCAACAGCTCTTCTCATTCACAACCATCAACTCTGGTCCATCCAATATGATTTGGGTAGTCCAATATTCTGCTTCTAATGGAACTCTGCATCCGATGCCTTATCAATTCTAACCACTCGTCTGATGGATTAGTGTCTACATATCATCTGATTTATCAGTATCACCATTGACTTATTTCTTTCTAAAACTTAGCAAATAATGGTTTATTTGATGGATTAGTTGATCTAATGAATTGGTTTATTTGATGGATTGTATCGTTTGATGAATCGACCAATCATCACTTTTTCAAATATTTTGACTTCAATAAATTCAAACTTTAAATCTTTAAAAAACTTCTGTGTATGGTGATTCTCGATCTGATGATCAGTATTTGAAAAAATTCAAATTGGTAGAAACATAAAAAATTCACACTTCTCTTTTCTTCTATAAAGTCATACTTGTATCATGAATTCTCTATGATGTTTAGAACATTGAGATCAGAAAATCATCGTTGTATTTTTTATGTCAAACATATCTAACGAAATTATATATATGATAAATCTTCTGGGTCTATTCTGAATATCTCCATTCCAAAAAGATAATTCTAAAAACAAATACACCCAGAAAAAATCTCCAGAACAAAAAAAAAATTAATTGATGAACTTTCTTAAGAAATATGTGTTTGGTCATCTATGTATGATACTCCTTCATCCAATCACCAAAACTTACAAAGTAAGGTGATTTATCATAATGATAACAAAAACCAACCACTTTAGTGAACATCAAACATCTAGCATCTGAAAACCATCTCTAGCCAACTTGGTCCCAATAATCTCCCCTTTAGATTTTATTTTCAACCAAGATTCATAAATCAATAAAAATTTGTAACTCAAGCTATGGATCACTGATAAAAAATTCTAAGACTATGTGAGCAAACTCAATGTTGGAAATAGGAATCATTGAATTAGAAAAACCATGTTGTCCATAAGTAGTGACTTAAGAAACATTTTCATGAACTTCAAACTTTCTAACTCTTCACAACTTCTTACACTTTCCTATAAGAATAAGGTTTCCTATAAGCACTTCAAAAAACTATTAAAATAGTTCACACATTAACATGATGATATCACGGCTAATCCCTTTTAACAACTCCCCTTAAATACATGCTTTCCTTAAAAGGTTTATCACATACTAGTGGATATATTTATGAAACAAAATTTTTAACCCCCTTGAAAACACTATCCAAAGACAAGATGATGTTGTAGAAATTCTATGAGTCACAATGATAAAGGTTTGTAGATGAAGAAAAGATAGAAAAAAATAAAAAGAAGAAGATAAATATGGATACAATGATTTATATGGTTTGGGAATAATCCCTACATCCATGGAGAGGCAAAAACACTTCACTAAAATTGGGAGCACAATTATAGGGAGGTATTATAGTTTCTAACACACAAAACCCTAGATCGAATGAGATAAAAAATAAAATGAAGCACTGTGCCACCAATCACACAGTAATTCCACTATACTATAGTGAATGATGGTTAGAAGTCCACACTGCTACAATTCTATGACCACCCAAGTCCAAAACGCTACAGTGGATGGTGGAAAGAAGTCTGTAGAGCTACAATACCAATGTCTCCAAAGTCCAAGTTGCTAAAGTAACCATGCCAAGTAAACACTGCTACAATGCCGTGTCAGTTTCATCTATTCATCTCTACTATAGGTGGTTAGAGTTTCTACATTTCCTCAAAATCCGGTCTAGGGACCTTTGGCCCCTAGACCCCTTGAAGTAGGGGCGTGTTTCCCCTTCAACCCCCAACAAGATCACCGTAGAGCTCGAATCACAGGATTTACAGCTTGGTGTTCAGTATGGGCCACTAGCATTCAGTCCAACATCATCCAAAATATATTAGGCTAAACCAATCCAATAGATGAGAGAGGGGAAAACACATACCTCAACCTTGGAGAGAAATAAGTTGGAATCCCATGTTTAACCTCTGTTTATAAAAAGCTTCCTTCAGTAAAGGTTTGGTGAGTATGGTATCAACTTGTTTCATTGTAGGAGAATATACCAAATTGAGTTAAATATTCTCCACTTGATCTTTCATGAAGCGATATTTGATATCAATATGCTTTGAAGAAGAATGTTTCACTGGATTTATAGTGAGATTTATAACAATTTGATTATCACAACCCAATATAAGAGGTAACTTTAATTTTACTATAAAATCTTCCAATTAAGTCTCCATCCACATATGTTGTGTTGCAACTAGAGTGGTAAAAAAATATCCAGATTTAGTCATTCTAATAGTTATAGGATTTTTATTTCAAGTATGCTAACTCACACAACTTTTCCCCTAAAAGAAAACTCCACCATATGTATATCTTATATCATCCACACTTCTTTACCAATTAGTATTTGTATACCCAAACAAATAAATTCTTCTTAATATATCATATTTGATACTGAAATCTATTATGAATCTGATATTTCTGAGAATTTGTTTTCCTGCTAAGAGATGAGATTCTTTTGGATCACTTTGGAATCTTACACATAAAGTAACAACATGTAAAATATATACTCTTAAATCAATTAGATATAAAAAACTTCCAATCAAATTCAAAAATTCCTTAGAATCCACTTCTTTTCCTTATCCATCTTTAGAAAACTTGGTTCCAAATGAAATTGGTGTGGAAATAGGTTTTAAATTTTCTATGCCAAACTTCTTAAGAATTTCCTTATCATACCTCTCTTGAGATAAAAAATGTATTTATTATTTTGTGAGATTTTTAAGCCAAGAAAATATTTCATTTCAATGAGCATGGACATTTCAAAAAACTTATTTATCTCTTTAGCTAAATTTTCACTAGTTCTTTAAGCAGGTATCCAATTTGGAATACCAAACTCTCGAAGCTTGCTTTAACCCATACAAATACTTTTTCAACTTTCACAAATAACTTTCATCTTTTCTAATTATGAGACCAGATGGTTGTTCAATATAAACTTCTTCACCAAGTTATCCATTTAAAAAAGCAGACTTAACATCCATTTGAAAAAATTTATAACTTCCTTGTGTAGTAATTGTAAAAAAGATTCTGATTGTTTCTAACCTTTCTACATGAGGAAAAGTCTCATCAAAATCAATACCTTCAATTTGTGAATAACCTTTGCAAACCAATCATGATTTTTTTCTTATCACTTCACCATCTTCATTCAAATTGTCTCAGAACACCCACTTTGTACCAATAAAATCTTTATCATTTTGTTTGAGTACAAGTTCCCAAATATCATTCTTCTCAATCTGGTCTAACTCTTCATTCATAGTATGAATCCAGTCCTAATGCTCAAAATCTTCATTAACATATTTTGGATCTACTTTTGAATATAAATAAGTATGTGCAACAAACTTTGATCTTATTCTTGTTTGATTTTTTATTGTTGATCACCAATGATGTTTTATACTTCCAATTGTTTCCTCAACCTATGATGAAATGTACAAAGTTCTTCCTCATCACTATAAATAACTGAGTTTGAATCATCTATTTGTGTAACATCACCATTGTTGGAATTCTTTTCACATTTCTCAATAATCTCATCTCCTTCATCTTCCTTATCTACATGTGTTTGTGAAACTTATTTTTCAAATTTTTCAAGAACTTTTACATCATCAAAATCAACTAACTTCCCTGTAGCTTTGTTGAAACATCTATACCCTCTACCATTAGAATCATAGAAAATAAAAATTAAATCTTCACCTATTTGATTAAATTTTACAAGATTTCTACTCTTTTATGATGTAGGGACTCCCAAAAACCCTTAAGTGTTTCAAACTTGGAATTTCATTATAGAAAATTTCTTAATAAGTCATATCATAACTTGGTCTATAGAAACACCAATTCTAAATATAAACTATTATACTCATCTCCTGCCTTCATAAGTAGTGAGAAATACCATGTTCAATTAGCATTATATAACCCATATACACCAAACTTTTATTCTTTATTTCAGTAACACCATTTTGCTATGGTGTGTAAAGTTCATTAAACTCATGAAAAATACCATGTTTTTCAAGATAATTTCTAAATTCTTAATTTTTGTATTCTCCACCATTATCAGTTCACAACTTCTTCATAGAATATCCACATTCATTTTCTTCTCTTCTCCTGAAACTCTTAAACATTTTTAGAGCTTTTGATTTATGTTTCAAAAACATAATACATTTAATGTGAGTAAAATCATCAATGAAAAAAATAAAGTAATTATCTTTGAAAGTTGATTGTTTTCTCATTAGCCCACAAATATTAGAATGAATTAGTCCCAGTGGTTGAGTTGAACTAATTTCAACTTTCTTGTGTATAGACTAAAAATTATTTTTTATTTTATTATCAAATCACTTTTAAGGAGCAAGTGAAAAACCACCAAATCCAACAAAAAAACCAAAGAAAATAGCACAGAAACCCCCCAAAAAATTACAGGTTCCACCTCTCCCTAGCAGCTATGTTAAGTAAAGGCCCTCCACCAAGCAGAAACACTCAAAAAACAGTCTTGTACAAAGATGCACGAGCATAGAACCAATGACCAAGCCACACCCTCTCAGTCTTCCACTCCAAGTGCCATGCAAAAGTGGCGACCTCATGCTCTGAACCCCATCTGAAGCAGAACCAGGTAACATGCTGGAATTGGAACACCTAAAAGTCTTCTCGAAACACATAAACTGATAATAAAGTTCCCCATTTCAAACGCTTTAAGGAAAGGTGATAAACCAAGCATTATCCAGAAAAGGATAAATTAGAATCATTGAAGAAAAAATTAATTCTACTAGAATCCATCTCTCTAAAAAAATTCCAGGATATAGCGGTTACCTGAATGTGTGGATCTCCACTTAATAGGTCTTCAAATGTAGAAGTTAGTTTATTCCAGACCTGAATATAATCCTCAAGACTGATCAACCCCTTATTAAAACCCAAAACCAGAATCATGTCCTGTTTTTCAACCCAAGAATATTGCTCCTCATTCAGATTCACTTCAATGACTCAGCCCATCATCTTGGATGATTCCTCTTAAGAGGCATTGCGAAATAACACCTACTCTATCACATCTTCCTCTAAAATCAGGATCAAATCCAAGGAAAATTCAAGCTGACCAGATGATTTTGGTTGACACAGGGCCTCTCTGTCAATCTCCTCATCCATTTTCTTTCTTGCTGACCAAGTCTTCAAAGGAGGTGACAAGGAGGAGTAGACCTTCCTACCCTTCCTCCTCCAGTTACTCCTGCTACTCCTCAGACTGGTTTCCCCTGAAGAAATACTCTTGCTGGTTTCAATGTTTTCCTCCACCCAGTCCCCATTTGAGCATTATGGGTCTTCATGATCAATGTTCATGCCTTCCATAATAAGGCCATCAAAGCTATTTCTCACCTGTATGGAATACTAGTTCCCTAAAGGAATCTCCCCTATATTTCCAATTGAGTTATGATCGACCAAATCTAGTGAAGACCCCTGATTTCCCTTATGCATGGCCCCACTGCCCCTGGCCACCTCCACATAGGAAGCACCACCAAGATCCTCTTCAACCCCTGCTACTTGGATCATAGCAATAGTACCAAATTCTTGACTTCCATCACTCCGAGCAGCCTCAACCTAATCAAGTTCCCCATCACCAGAATGGGTAGCCTCCCTATTAGATCCCATTCCCTTCCTCAATCCCTTGATACCTAAACCAAGTACCTCAGTAGAGATATCATATTCACCATCCTCCTTGTGCACCACAATACCTCTTCAAACCGTAACCTGCTGGACCAAGTCTTCCGTAGCTCTAGATGATTCAACCACATCCATTTTAGCAACAACCCCATCTACCCCAACATCTGTTTCCAAACAACCTTACCCCCAATCAAAGTACACTCCAGTCGGCCATCTTCCTACTGGACCATACAAACACCTTCGACATGGTCCTCCTCCACCCGTGACGACTGAAAATCCCGACCTATACCTTCACCAACAGTCGTTTGTTTAAGTCCAACTTCCACACGGACCTCTGGAGATTTAACCTTCATGATAAAATCCTTCCTTACTACAAAATAAGATCCCCGACGATGAAAATCCATTGAATGGGGTGGGAGATCTTTATGACAAACCTCCGAAGCGTGATCGAACCGACTGCAAGTAGAACAGAAATCTGTTCAGTTCTCATAGACCACCCGTTGACTGCATCTATATTCCTCACCAATCATAATCCATACATACTAAAAATTCATCCTAGATGCATCCAATTACACACAAACCCGTGGATTAACCGGGTGAAAAATAGCTTCAGTGCGACTATCCGAGCACAAAAATCTGCCGACTAGATTACCAAGCAAGCTAATAACAACAAGATTCTGGAATGGTAAAGGAAGGTTGGGGAAACTTACCCAAACCACAGTAGATGAAGAATCATGATTCATATAAAATTATAAGGATTAGTGGAAGAGGAATAATTGGAACCCATTGAAGCTACACAGAGCACACAAACTAGGCCTTGATGAGGTCTGCTTCCAATTAAAATCGAATCATGATGTGGTTCCTATCAAGCAAGCCAACAATTGAACTTTCATGAAGATACAAAGAGCTAAAGATAAACCTATATAACTCTTAAAACGAAGGCCACCTTAGCTTGAAGCAATCTACCAATGTGAGATTCAAGAGGGTGGATGTTTCAGAGAATTCAGCGGTTGAGATCTGAAGGTTAGGAAGTCCATCAACGAGGTTCAGAACTTTAGGAATTAATGAAGCTTTCGAGAATGGAAGAAGGAAATATGGATTGGAGAAGGGATGGAAAGAAGACCTAGTTCTCCCGATGGGAAATGAAGCTCCCTCTCCCATCGAGGGGGGAGGGGCCGATGTTGGAGCCGCCGTTGTCACCGAGGTAAGGAGAGAATCTTGGGTCGTCGTCGTCCGTCCTCTTTGTAATTTTCTCTTTTAGACAAATTGAATAACACTACTCCCTTCTTCTTGTCATATTAGAAATATCACCAACACTATCTCACTTAATTAACTTGCTTATATTCCTCTAACACATATTCACCAACATTTTATTACATGATTAATTTTCTCCCATCATTCTTAGATAACACGAATTTTGAACATCACCAACTTGAAACAAGTTTCCTTTAATATGTTGACCTCTTATAATAACTTTTCCATATCCAACTCATTTCACAAGAAAACCATCTTTTCTGAAAAAAACTTTATTACCTTCATCAAAAAAGTTATGATACAATTAAAAAGTTGTGTTTCATCCCATCAACAAATAAGGCCTTTTTGGATTTTAGTTTTTCTTCCCCAATAATATCTGATCCAACACCTTTGATTTTGAGAGATTCATCATTTCCAAACATCACAGTTCCTTATTTTAAATATTTCACATTATTCAAAAATTAAAATCTCCTATCATATGTAAAGAGCACCCATTATGCAAGATCCAGGTTTATTCCCATTTTGTAGCTTTGAGAGTAGTTTCTACAATAAGATCTTTTTATTTTCCTTTATCTTTCTTCACATCCAAATTTTGAGAATTGTTATAAAATTTTTGTTGTGTCGGTGACAAAACATGACACCCCTTTTCAAGGTGTATGGACTATTCACATCTTTAAAAAATAGTTTCTAAAGGTTGAAATCTATTTTCAACTTTCATAAAAAACTTTCTCAGGGTTCCTTCTTTAAGAGGATTGACACCCCCTCAAACTTTGCTTCTAGGTACTCATAGAATTATTATAGTGTTGTTGATTGAACCAATACATATTTTTTGTATGAAAAAATCCTCCACAATACCAACAGTAGCCATAGAAAGAATATTTTCCTCTATAACTTCCATACTACCTGTAGTTGTAAAATTTTTTTTCTATAACTTTTTTACTTTCCATGTTATGATTTTTTTGAGCCCTAGAAGTTTTACTATCTATTGAAATCTTCTTATTCAAATTTTATTTCTTCCCATATTCAACATAATCACTAGTAGTATCAATATTTTATTTGAAGTTTGAAAATTTTGAAAATTTTGTATTTTCAACTTTGTTAGTTTTGGCTACATACACAATTTTCTCAACTTTCTTAATCTTAGGAACAAATTTATTTTTCTTCTCAACCTTTAAAGGTAACTTTTATTGATCTTTATCAGGTTCAAATTTCTTAGAACCTTTTCCAATTTTCGAAATAGATTTTTTGAAACTCGTAACTCCTAGTACACTTTTAGATAACTTTTGTTGAACAAGTTATAACTCTTCCTACTTTACTTTTATCTTTATTTCAAGTTGTTCATTCTTATTTTTTTTATTTTTAAAGATATTTCTTCAAATGATCAATATCTTACAACAAATTGGATTTATCTTCAAGAAAATATTCTTGATTTTTTCTGTATAAATTTACTTCTGCAACTTCTTGATTTCTCTCTCAAGTCTTGCAATCTTTCAAAGACATTATTTCAACTCTCTTTTTAGAGAAAAATCTTACTGAGTCTCTTATTCTTATTTAAAACTATTAATTCCATAAATAATAAAATCTTCATCATTTAATTTTTCAGTAAATGTGTTTTCTACAACAACTTTAGTGAAATTTTCAGCTTCAATTTCACTATCATCATCCTCATCATCCTTAGACAAAAAACTCATCCTTTTGAATTTGGATAACTTTTTATCTTTTGTATTGGAATAACATTTTTATTTTTCAACATGTTTCTTCTAGGATCTTCTTGACTCTCTACCATATTCATCACTTTCTTCTTCATCCTTTATTTGAGGGAATTTTGTAGCAAAATTCCCAATGACTCTATAGATAAAACATTACAGTGGTAACTTCCCTTTGTACTTCCCTATACCTATTTTCACATTTTTAAAAAACAAGGACAAAAGCTTATAATTTTTTTTACTAACCTCATTTTTGGTGTCAAGGTCACTATTTTATTCATCTTTGAGAACTTTCTTATATTTTTAATACTTGGAAACTTTGAATGAAATTTCTCGATCATCATTTTATTTTATTTTTATAACTTTCCCTCTTCTCATTTCATATTTAATGAGAGTGATATGTAAATTATTCAAAGATAGAGTTTTAGGATCTCTATCTTCCAAATATGAAACCTAAGAATCAAACTTTTTAAGAAGGATTTATAGGATCTTCACAACAGTAGTTGATTCTTCTAACTTTTCACCAAGACATCTTATGGTGCTTATAATATCATTCACTCTTATGAAAAAATCTCAAATGGATTCCTAGTCACCCATTTTGAGATCTTCATACTCAAGCATCTATATTTGTATTTTTTCCTTCTTCACCTCCGTATTTCCTTCATAGTTGTTTTTAAACTTTTCCCAAATACCTTTGGTAGTTAAAAATCCCTTTACTCTAATAAATTCAATTTTAGAGAGTGAAGGAAGTAAATCATTTTTATCCCTTACATCATTCTCCAGATTTTTCTTATCAATGACTCCAAGAGGAACATTCTCATCATGAGAATGAAATCCATCTGTAGCAGCCTCCAGAACATCATAACCAAGAGACATAATATATGGAAGCATTGTTTATTTTCCAAATATGACATTTCTTTCGATTAAAAACTAGAATGCCCTTATTGTTCACACAATTCAAACTGTCCATTATAAATTATCTTCAAACTTTATAAAAGTAGTAAATGAAGGGAACCTTCCCTCTGATACTAATTGAAAAGGCCCATGCAAGATCAACATAATCACTAAGAGGGGTAGGGGTTGAATCAATGATATATATTTTTCTTTTATGTTAACTTCCTTAACAACCTTTAACTCCTATTAAATATATATATCTTTACTAGAGAACAAAATTTCAAACACATCCACATGAACACAAGTATTTACAAGGTTCACTTCTCAATAAGAGTAGCTAGTCCTTGGAATGGTTTGGAAAAAATACAATATCATACAATATAATATAAAAAATCATTTTTGTATGGATACAATAAGTAGGAAATGACCTTAAACTTTTATAGCACTATGATCAATACAACAGTGCATGTGCTTCTTCTAGAATAATGGATGTAAATAAGTTTTTGTAAGAAGTTTAGATTCCTTCACCAATATGCTCTGAAAATTGTCACTATGTTTCTTCAATAAATTTCACTTTTGTAGACTTCAAAAAATATTCTTAACTTTTTTAACTAGTAGTAGGTAGGAACAAATTCTCTAGAATTAATACAATACTCAGTTTTATTTATCAGTTTGATTTTCAGTTTGATTCATCTATTTGGAAACAAATTTGATTGGTTTTCCTATAGAAAATTAAAACTCAAATCTTTCCTTATTCTTTCTCTTTCAGAAACTCTCAATAAAATTTATCAGTCCGTTCTGATAGATCTTGAACACCACTTCTTTAATCACTTATTCTGTCTAGAAACCATGTTCTAGAAGTTCTATCTGTTAAACAGTTCAAAACCATAACTCTAGAGCTCTGCCTTCTTACACATGAATAGTGTTAAAGTACATTGTACTTGGATCCCTTTATATAGGTGTGCCCAAAACAAAAAAGGATGGAACCTGAAATAATTTTACCGCTCAAACAAATTCACAGGTTTAAATTAATTTGGAAATTCATAATTCATCTGACCACTTCTCAATTATTCTTAACTATTTTGGATTCTTCTTGAATCTTCTTGAATTCTCTATAAATTCTTAATTCTCAACCTCAACCAAATAATAAATTTACAAGTTCCCAGTCTAGAAATTTATAGTCCAGAGCATCTCAGTCTAAAACACTTTTTTTTTCATTTCGGTTCCCTTTTCTTAATTAAAAACAAGTAAAGCAAAATACTTCTCACTCCGATCATCCAAACCAACTAAAAATATTTTGACAATACATTATTGCAACTTCTAAAGACTTCAGAACCCTAAATTAATATTTCAACAACAAATTTAACATGTTTTACCTTTTCACCCACTTTCTTCATTTTTTTAAATTCTCCTCAGACCAATGAAACTATTTTCAATGAACTTGTCTTTGAATCTCACCTGATGGATCAGTCTCTAAACCTTGTCCTATAGATCAGTGTCAATAAATCTTCTCATTCATAACCATTAACACTAATCCATCCAATAAAATTTGGGTAGTCTGATGTTCTGTATCTGATGGATCTTTGTATTCGATGCCTTATCAATGCCTTATAGATGCCAACCACTCGTCTGATAGATCAGTGTCTACATCTAATTTTATTGATCAATATCACCAATGACTTATTTTTTTTATAAAAATTGAAAACTGATGGTTCAATTGATGGATTAGTTGATCTGATGAATTGGTTCATCCGATGGATTGTCTCATCTAATGGATGAGTCAATCAACACTTTTGAAATTATTTTTACTTCATTAAATTCAAACTTACAATCTTCAAATAACTTCTGTGTCTAGCGCTTCTCGATCTGACGATCTGTAACAAAAAAAATTCAACTTGTTAGAAACACCAGATATTCACACTTCTCTTTTTCTTTTACAAAATACTGCTTGTATCATAAATTATTCATGATGTTTAGAAAATTGATATCGATAAATAATCATCATATTTTTTGTATTGAACATATCTAATGACATTATATATTCGATACATATTCCTGGTTCATTCCAAACATCTATATTCTAGAAAGACAATTCTGAAAACAAATACACCCAAAAAACATCTTTATAACAAAAAAATTTAATTGATGGACTTTCTTAAGAAATCTGTGTATGATCATCTGTGTTTGATGATCCTTTATCTAATCACCAAAATCTAATCACCAAAACCTATAAAGTAAGGTGATTTCTCATAATGATAATAGAAACCAACCTCTTCAACAAACATCAAACATCCAACATATGAAAACCATCTCCAACAAACTTAGTCCCAATAGAAAGTAATAATAAACAAGTCTAAGGTGGCATCATATACATAATGATGAGTATGTCATGAAGCTATATAAAAAGTTAGGTATACATAGAAGCATGTATACAATACATAAATACATATAAAAAAAAATAAACCAACAGACAAAAAAGGACATCTCCAATAGAATCATGATCCAAGGCTCGATCTCATGCTCCCAATATCCCATTCTATAGTCAAGTCAAGCATAAAAAATTGGGTGCTTTCCCTTGTTCTTACCTACATCCATGAAGTCTATCCGGGTACCAAACGATGACCCAAAAAGGATGTGAGGACACCAACAAAGATGTATATATAAATCCAATCCATGAATATAAAAGAAAAAATGTGAAAATATAATGATAAACAGTGGATTAATGTACATGAAATAATACTTAGGTCGGGCTCAGACTCCTCATGGGATACTTGACTGACCATACCTACTTCGACTAATGCCAGTAATGTATGAACAAGTGACCTTCAAGAAGTTAGTGTCTAGAATGTGTAACCAAAGTGTACCAGTTTAAGTAATCATAAAATAGGTCCCAAGGTGAAACTAGGGAATCCATGTCATAATAATAGAAATGTATGATTCAAGTGGAATCAAGGAATCCTTGACCTTAGAAGGTAAAGACAGCTCACAATACATAAACCATATAACCTAGATATAAGGTATTAAGTGTAATACAAGGGGTGAACCCAAGTAATTCCACTAGAAAAGTGTCTAACTAATTCCATGGAGCATGTCTGTAGTAAATCCCTAGCTAATCATGACCAAGGCTTGAGGGAAGAATCCAAGGTGCGTCATTTCTGAATACATCAGATACATCCAAGGAGTGTATTCAAGGAATTCTAATATCTAAAAATTATTCAAGTTAATTGTTGGTACTATGTCGAGGCATTCACGTATAACAAGGCATTGATCAAATTCCAAAGTGGGTATCTCCCTTGGAAACCAACCTAATGAATTAGGATGGCATCCTCTGAGTGCTCAAGGAATTCCCTCAAGAATCCAAGGCTAGCTCAAGTCTTACCACTCCTATAAATAGAAAAAGGTCTATAGCATAAATAAACACATTATAATTAATGAAATAACCAAGACCATGTAATAACCATGCCACTTCATTCACTTAATATAATTCAAGCCTTTACCTTTTTATTCAACAATGACAAAGGGCTATTTAAGTTTTCATACCATTAATAAATTGATTTCAAATTAATAAGATTCAATCTAAAAATTATTACCCAAAAATTTAGTGTCAATTCATCCATTTAAATTAATAAAAACACTTGATAAAGAAAAACCCAACACACCAGTGGGTGTTTCGACAATTAAAACATATAGGGGAACATATTCATAAGCATGGAACACCAAAGGGATGACTCAAGTTGAGGTCCTTGACCTCAAAATATAATAATAGGGTCTAATATGAGTTTAAATTACAATTTAAACATATTTAAAGTAAATTGATTTTAGGTTCAAAGCACAGGTGAAACCGATGTGTGACACAACGTCGATAATTATAAATCGACAAGACTTGAGGGAAAAGTCATAGACCACCTACCTTATGATGTTATATAAACACTCATCTAGTATCGAACTTTGGTTTGGTCTAAAATGGAATAAAATAGAATACTAGAAAAATAATCTAAAAATAGGTCATATTAGCTTGCACTAAAATAGTGCTGAAGATGGTGAGATAAACCATGAAAGGAAGGAAGTGGATTGAAGTATTTATCAATGAAAATCTAACACAACATACATAACTTGATTCCGAAATCAGATGAAGAAGTAATCTAAAATCCTATATTATGTGTGGGGGGAGATTAAATGGGAGGATAGGGTTGTGTGTGGAAGAGGAAAGAAAATCTGGTGGGAGAGTTATAATGAAAGAGGGGGAAAAGGTCATTTTACCCAACTTTAAGAGGTTGCATGGTTTGGCCGCATGGTTGGACAAACCGTGCACCAACTGTGTGATAGTAACTATCTAAGGGAACCCCTTGCATGACTATCCCACATGGTTTAAAAAAACCACGATCCAACCATGAGGGGTCACTGCCTAAGTGGCACTAAGGGTTCAAGCTAGGCGCACAATTTTCTAAACTATGTGCATCCTGTACGAATCCCCTGTACAACATTTCTGTAGTTTTTATCATGGCCATGTGGCCTCCCTTGCATGATTTTTCAAACTATTATCCCTTATATATGGGCCATATGGTTGATAAGAACAGTTCTTACTAACTTTGTGCCAACCATATTCCTCATACAACTTCTCCACAATTCAGAGCTCTGAGCTCCAAACAAGCCCCAGACACTTCCGAATCCTTTCTGAAACTCCGAGGCACATTTTTAAGAGTAAAACAAAAGATTAAAATAAAAAATTACCTCCCCCACTTAAGAAAACTCATCCTCAAGTTTCCCTTCCGAGGGTGATAAGGCACTATATGAGAAAATCTCAGGCCACTGGCCACATACATCAGCCTCTCACTCCCAGGTCTCATCTTGTACATGCTTATGCTTACATAACGCCCTGACTAAAGTAATTGACCTTCCTTAGAGAGCCTTCATACTTTGGTCCAAAATATGAATAGGATGCTCCTTAAAGGACATATCTACCTTCGACTCAACCTCATCAGGCTGAAAGATGTGGGACGAGTCTGAAGAGTAATGATGTAGCTGAGAAACATGAAACACATCATGTATAGATCTATATCTCTCGGGGAGTTCTATTTGATAAGCTACTGATCTGAATCTCTATAAAACCTAAAAAGGTCTAACAAAATGAGGTGAAAACTTACCTTTCCTCCTAAACCATTGATTCCCCAGCCTAGTCAATACTCATAAGAAGAATAGATCCCCAATCTCAAACTCTAGAGGTCAGCGAAGGTGATTGACACAGGACTTACGTCTATACTGAGATGTAGTCATTCGCTTTCTAATCAGCTAAACCTTATCTGAGGTCTCCTAAATGAGATGAGTTCAAAGTACCTCTAACTAGCATAGAGGTGATCAAAATGGTCTACCATATAAGTCCTCTAAGGAGCCATATTTATAGTCATATGAAATATATTATTATAATAGAATTAGGCTATAGGTATATGTTTCTCCCATAAACCTCTAAAATCAAGGATGCATTCTCTAAGAATTTCCTCTAACACCTGTATTGTGTGCTCAGACTTCCCGTCAGTCTGAGGGTGGTATGTTGTACTCAAAATTACTCATGTACCCAATTCCCTCTACAACCCTTGCCAGAACCAAGAAGTGAAATGAGCATTCCTATCTGACATAACAATCTATGGAACTCCATGAAGCCGGATAATCTCCCAGACATAGATCCTACCAATCTCATCCACAAAAAAATGACTCCTTGATAGGTAAAAAGTGAGAGATATTCATGAGTCTACTGATGATCACCCATACCACATCATTGCCTTGAGGAGATCTCAGTAAACCAACACAAAGTCCATGGTGATATCATCCCATTTTCACTCAAGAATGGGCAATGACTGTAAAACCCCTACTGGTCGCCGATGTTCTGCCTTTACTTACTGACATGTGGGACACCTAGTAATAAAGTATAATATCTTCCTTTTCATACTAGGCCACCAATATTAGCGATGTATATCACAATACATCTTTATAAGACTAGGATGTACCGCATAGGTAGAAGCATGAGACTCTCACATCAATTCCTCCCAGATGTCTACAGGAACCTAGACACATCCATGGATGCATAATACCCCATCATCACCAATGATCCTACCTAGCGGTGGGTCCTCACCTAAAACACTCTCCCTTAGGACTATACCCTTGGGATCTGATAACTTTCAGATCTTAAATATTTATAGAAGTGAATAGGTCACTACTAAATCTATAAGGATAGGTTGTTTGTGATAATCCTAGACCTCTAAATGCATCTCTGAAAATAGGGCCATAAAATGACACTCACTACTGGCCTCTTGAAATTATTATGTCTAAATTCTCTAGATTAGAGTATTTTCTATATCATTACCCTTCTCAGGCATATAGGAAAGCTTAAAATCAAATGAATTCACATATTCAACCCATCTTCTCTTTCAGAGATTCAAGTTACGCTACATAAAAATATACTTGAGGATTTTGTGGTTCGTAAACACCACAAACCACTCTCTAAGAAAATAATGTCTCCAATAACATAAGGAGTGAACTACTATTGCGATCTTGAGATCATGTGTCAAGAAATTCCTCCCACATGGTCTCAACTGAAGAGACCCATACACCATGAATCAATCTTCCCACATCAGAACTGATCCTATACCGATGCCTCATGCATCATAATAGACCATATAACTTCTACTAAGCTTTGGAAAAATCAGGATTGACACTGATGTCAGTCTATCCTTTAGATTCTTAAAGGATGCCACACATGATTCTAAACACATGAATTTCACACCCTTATTAGTCAAGCCCATAAGAGGTTCTTCTAGTCATGAAAATTATTGAATAAAGTTCCTATAATAGCCATCCAACCCTAATAAACTTGGGATGTAAAATACATTATTGGGATACTCCTAGGTAACTATAACTCTAACCTTCTATGGGTCAACATATACTACTGCCTTTGAAATTATATGACCCAGTAAGTGAACTTAGTCGATCCAAAAGTGGCATTTAGTGAGCTTAAAAAACAGTTTGTGCTATCTCGGTGTATTTAGTATGATCTCAAGATGTTTTTCAGGATCATGTCGAGCATGAGAACACACCAAGATGTATTCCAAAAATACTACCATTAATGAATCCAGATATGGGTGGAAAACTTGATTCATCAGAGCCATGAAAATGGCAGGTGCGTTCGTTAAACTGAACGACATAACCAAATACTCATAAAGACCATACCTGCTACAAAATTCTATATGAGGTATGTATGAAGGCCTCACTCATACCTAATGACAATATAACCTCAAATCAATCTTATAGAAAACTCTCACTCCTCAGATCTGGTCACAAAGATTGTCTATATGAGGAAGTGGATACCAATTCTTAAGCATAAGTTGGTTTAACTGATAGTAATCCATACAAATCCTGAGGGTATTGTCCACCTTCTTGGTGAAAAGGATAGGTGAGACCCAAGGTGAAATATCAGGCTATATAAAACCCTTAGCTTCCAAGCCCTCTAGTTACCTCTTGAGCTCTTTCAACTCAGTAGTAGCACTAATGAAATATGAATTATTTGCAATGGGACATTTGTGATGGGATCTCGTCACAAATGACCCATAGCTAAAAAATGCATCGCAGAAGCTATTTTTTTTTGCGATGGGTTGTCACAAAAAATATTTTTTTATGATGGAGGAGTCACCCATCACAAAAATATTTTAATGATTATATATAATTCATCATTTGCGATGAGATTCTTCACCCGTTACAAATAATTTAAAAAAATAACAAAAATTAAAAAATTAAAAAAATAGAAATATTAAAAATAAATAAAATTTAAAAAAAAACATCAAAATAATATAAAAAAAGAAATATATAAAACTATAAATATCTAAATTAATAACAATATTACAAAAAATATGTTTATTCAAATTTTTATCATAATAAACGTGTCAAAAAAAATACAAAAAATCACCGAGGAGGTAGAGAGTCATCTAGAGGAGGTGGTGGTCGAGGGAAATCCATCCCTATACCCTACATCAGGCATCACATGTACTCTGTCATCTACTCATGTTGCTTTTCTTGTGATCGATGCTACTCCTACTGCTGTTGCTGCTACTATCGATGAAGCTCTTCATGTTCCCTACACTAGGTCTCTATAACCTCATCCTGAGCCCACAACTTCTCATCATACTCTGCATTCAATGATGATGAATCTCTATAATCTCACCTCAAGATAGACGATAACCATGAAAAAGTACCATAATAAATGTCAAACATCAATCTAGGAATGATACCAACAACTTATCCTTTCTTGAAAGTACACTAAGTCGCCTGCATCCATGCCACATCATCAAATCCTGATGCACTAGTGGCCTAACCCTCAGTCTCAGCATGGATCTCATCATGTGTGTGAGAAGTCATGGCCTCATATGACTCTTTCAAATGAAATTTGAAATTAAAATAGTTAAAATATTATTTTTAGTTAATTTTAAAACTCAAAAAAATTGTATTGACCACAATATGACGCTGTCAACCACTAATAATATCTCCAGTGATAGGATCAGTACACATCCTCTTATAAACATAAAACTCCATAATATCAAGATACTCAACTACCTATATGAATAATAAAATAAATAGTTTAAATTTAAAATTATATAAATAATTAAATAAAAGTACTTACCATATATTGTCAATAAGTACTGAATGTACAACTACTAGCTCTATGTGTGACCACCTACCTCCCCCGATTCTGTCGACCTAATGATAATCTCCTATGAAAACTATTTATCATCCAGTATAAGAAAAATCCGTACCAACCCTGATAGGTGATGTAATTTAGTTTATGGTTGCAGTAAGACTGATAAAAAACTACGACTCCATCTTTATTCATGGCACTCTTCCTCAGATTGTGCAAAAACTAATGAAAATGCTCATGAATATAGGTCTCCCATTATTATTAGATAGAGGTCATCATGTTATCATCGATGAGATACCATAAAACCTACAAATAATTAATAATAATAAGTTAGTAATTAAATAAATTTCAAAAATAAATATTATTCATTTTCATACCATCCAATGATCAAACATATAATTCCAAACATCAATGGGAATATGATCCCACATCACCCATACTTCATAAAAATAATTCCACAGAATAACACCCCCTTTCCAATAGATATATGTGAAAAACTGTTGGAAAATAAAACAAATAGTAAAATAATTAGTACATAAATAAATTAATGAAAATTAATGATAATTAAAATTAACTAAATTATACAATTGAACATACCCCTACATGCATGTATCATAATCAAGATATGAATTTTGCTCAGGAATAGGGTTATAAATCATAAATATTATAAGACTATAACCCCTCTGAGTCGATGATGAACTACTTGCAACCCGAGGGTACGATCATGAAGCATCAGGATCATCACCAGGATGCATAGACTCCTCGAGGCTATACAAAATCTCATCAAAAGTCTTGTCATCCATCTAAAACATAAAAAGAATTTTGTTAACAAATAATTGAAAATGAGTATTATATATATATATATATATATATATATTAATTATGACTATAACCAACATGTAATTGTTTCATTCTTCATCCTCATCCTCATCCTCACATACGACAATGTCAATGTCTTAATCTTCCCCCTCAATACCATCAATTCAAATAGGATTTTTAGATTCACCATCTCTTGTTATTTCAAATTCATTTATTACATCATCAGCATCATCTTTTCCATCAACCCATAACTATGGGGTTTCATCATCGATATTCTGTATCTTTGTTGAAAATATGTATTTGGAGCTGTCTCTTAAAAATTTTCAATTCCTTACACTTCAATAAAACCACATTTGCATAAACTGATTTTCATGAGATTTTATTTTTATAATGGTCCACTAATCAATTAACTCTCTTGAAAAAACACAATAATTTTCATAATAAATTTATTTTCTTTGTGAGCCAATAAAAATGGTTCATTTACTTAAATAAGCTTTTTATATTTAATGTTGATGATTCCATGGTGCTAATGAACATGAAAGACTTTATCAATATCAAACCAATGGAATTTAATCATTATTACATAATTTTGTATTATATAATACAGTTCAATTATTTTATCTAGAATTCTATTAAAGTCAAATTCACTTTCTTTATGATGAAATCCTCTCAATAAAACACCACTATTCATTATTTTTTTATTCACCATATGCATGTGTATGAAATAAAAAACCATTCACTAGATATTCATTTTAAGATTTAACCATTTTGGATAATGGGTTACTCAATAAACACAATAAATTATCAATTTTATTAGTATGTTGTGATACTTGAAAAATTGATAAACAATTATCAATATAACAAATAATAAATTGATTGAATATATAAACAATTAACTTTACCAGTCTTTGAAACCAGTAGGAAAAATTATGCTACCGATGTTCTTTAAGATAATTAGGTGTAGTTTGTGGAAACTGTTTCTTGATATTATCATCATATAATCTACAAATGAAATAATATTAATTAAATTAAAAAAAAATCAAAGAATAGATGATAATATCACACATTTTACAAATTGTTTCATCTCTTCATAGTTGAGTAGAATATATGTATGATCCATGTGATGTTCATCATTTGAAAGCCATCATTCATGAACTCCACCAAAGCCAAGTTCAAACTGATTAAAAAATGATAATTTAATGCTCATTACATCATCAAAATTTCCCTTATTATGATCCACTTGGTTATGTTTTGAAGGATATTTAGGTTTGAAATAATGAGAGAATAAAAAAGAAATTTCCTTCTAAAAATAATCTTCTATAGTTGACTCTTCAGCTGATACTTTGTTACATATAATTTTCTTCAATTTATATATGGATATCTCATATGGATACATCCATCAAAACTGTACTGGACCTCTACATTTTGCTTCATGCGGCAAATGTAATATCAAATGTTCTATTGAATCAAAGAAATTTGATGATATTTTTTTACCCAGTTTACATATAATTAAAAAAACATCTTCTTGAAATCTACTAAGTTCATCATAGACTTCTTTTTCCATACAAATTTCTTGGAAAAAATATGATATTTCTATCAGTGCATCCCAAATCTAATAATTCAAAAGACCTCTAAATCCAATCAGTATAAATATTTCTATTATAAGATGAAAATCATGACCTTTTAATCCAATAATATGACTATTTATGACACATATAACCAAATTGGAAACATAACCATCTGATAGACTCAAATATTAAATCCAATGACAAAATAATAAATGATTTTTTTGGAAATTCTATAAACCACTTTTGGCTTCATTAATTTATGTGATCTATCATTTTCAAACAAATCAATTTCGGGTCACCTGTAAATTTGTGCAAGATATAATCATGCCTTTATATTATATTTGGTCTTACTAGGTTTGTCCAAAAATGTATAAAAATATATTATCAAAATAGTTCTTCTCAATATGCATGACATCCAACATACGATGGACAAATAAATCGGTCCAATATGGGAGATCCCAAAAAATACTCCATTTAATCCAATTGTGATCTTTCTTAAAGTTATATATTTTTTGGTTTATAGGGTAATGTGAGGTGATAAAGAGAAAAAAATATTTTAAATCAACACCTGAGATCATTACTAGAGGTCAATCTCTTTTAATTGTACCTTTTCTAAAATGATTTCCGTTCCTTCTAAAAGGATTATCAATAGGAATAAATTTATGATGATAGTAAAAAAACAAGGTTTTCTCCCATTTATGAGCATAAATGCTTTTCTATCACCCATAAAGTACAAACATTATTTTTGACCATGTTTACTCTATTTAGATAATATACCATATGTTGGGAAGTTACAAATTTCCCATAATAATGCATATTTCAATATGAAATTTTGTTTCACAACAACATCATATGCACTAACACTATTACTCCACAATAAATTTAACTCGTCAATTAATGGATTTAAATAAACATCAATATTTTTTTGGATATCCTAGATTTAATAATGTTAAAAAGATATATGACTCATTCATCAACATCCAAGGAGGTAAGTTGTACAGAGTTATAAAGATTGGTCAATAAGAATAATGGCTACTGTAAGAACCAAATGGACATAAACCATCAGTAGAAACCAATCACACGTTACAGGCTTTTGAAGAAAAATAAGGATATATATGTCCAAAATTTTTCTATAAATCACCATCACAAGGATTATTTAAGATTTTACCGGTTGAAATATTTTATTTCTTCCATGAAATCAATGACATTGTGTTCTAAGACATAAATAAACACTGCAATCTAGGTGTAAGTGGGAAATACATCAATTGCTTAACTGGAACCAATAATGACTTCCCTTATTGAGCTTCTTTATACCTTGATTTTCCACATGTAGGAAAACTAACTAACTACTCATTTTCACCATAATATAATATTTAATCAGTTGAACATGCATGAATCTTCTGATAACCAGGACCCAAATTACGAACCAACCTCTTACTCTTATAGAAAATTTTAAGCAATAAAATTTCTTCAGGTAGCAATGATTTGACCAAATAGAATATCTAATCAAAAAAATATTTAACATTAAATCATTTGATTTTAATAGCCATAAATTTTGTGACTGCTTCAAATTTTCTTATCTTACAACCAAGATATAATGCATCCTCAACACACTTTAGTAACTCATATAATCAATATGGTTCTAAATCAGGAGTCAAATCAATATCATTTTGAGTTTCTGTTTATGGAAAACATGGAACATCAACGTCATGTACTAAAGTTTAAAACCATGATGGATTTGGAACCAAATTATTAGTATATTCTCTGGAACTATGTTCACCATATTGATACAAAAAAACATAATATTTCTGAAAACCAAAACACAATAGATGACTCCAACATTGTCAAATGTTTCAAATGTCCTCAGATCAAATTTCTTACATGAACACTTAATTATCCCTTATGATTTTTTTTTGGTTTTGATGATGAAAATGATAAAAAAGATTCAACACCCTCAATATATACATGATTTATACCAGAACCATTTGGATTTATGTGATTATTTATCCAATCATGATCTTATAATAAATATTTTTTTTCTACTTCCTTGTTCCATATTTTTCTAAAAAAACATAAAATAAATATATTTCTTACGATTAATCTAATATAAGGAAGAGATAATCCAAAAAATTATAAAATCAAAAAATTAAAAACCACTTTTAAATATTATAAATTCTATCTAATTACCATTAATTTTTTATAATTACAACTAATTTTTTCTAATTCTGCAAATTACAGCTAATTACCATTAATGGAAATAGAAGTCTAACCAAGGGGCGTGAAGGAATCAGGGAGTAGAGGGGATAACGATGATGAAAGATTGAATGAATCCCAGTTCACCTACATTTAGACCGTTTGGAGGAGAGGAAATCATGGGTAAACTTATAGTTTTATACAATATTCTATCTCCTCTAAATAGTTTGAACATATGGGAAATAATATTCTTTCACTCCATCGTCTTTTGTATCCCCTCCAATCCATGCTTCCCTCAATAGAAGTAGGGAGAATATGGGATGAAGATGACACCAGAGGGAAATAGTTCTAGCACCTCAGGGTTCAAATCGATAAGAGAAGACGCATTCTTGGATAAACTTGTGAGTGAAGAAAGAGGAAGTAGATGTGAGAGATGATAATGACACTGTTACTAGATTACTTACCTTTTTTAGGTTCAATATTTTTTTTTGTGATAAAATAATTTTTTTCCAATAATTGTGAATTTATATTATGATTATCGATAAAATATTATTTAAAAAAAAAGAAATACTGAACCAAAAAATAAAAAAACTCACTGAGCATGTCATTGTTATCTCTCACATCTACTTCCTCTTCTATCACTCACAAGTTTACCCATAAATGCCACTTTTCCAAACAGGCTGAAATCAAGGGCACCAAAATTCTTTCACTTTGTCGTTGCCTTCATCCCCTTTGCTTCATGCTTCCCTCATCCCCCTTGGATGACCTTCTATTACTAATTGTGGTTAATTATGGTTAATTGTGTTTAATTTTGGTTAATTTTGGTTAATTATTACCATTAATTACTGCTAATTACCGCAATTTTTTCCTAATTTCTACTAATATTTTCCAATTACCACTAATTAATTCTAATCTTTTTTAATTTTTTCTAGTTAATGCCAATATTTTCTATTTTTTTCTAATTAATGTTAATCATTGATATTTTTTTCTAATTAATGCTAATCTTTTATAATATTTTCTGATTAATGTCAATATTTTCTATTTTTTCCTAATTACCATTAATTATCACTAATTTTTCTTAATTACTGCTCATTACCACTAATTATTGCTAATTACTTCCAATTACTACTAATTATGTCTAATTACTGGTAATTAATGCTAAATTTTCCTAATTACTGCTAATTACCACTAAATTTTTCTAACTACTGCTAAATTTTTGTAATTACCGCTAATTTTTCTTAATCACCACAAAAGTTTTCTAATTACTGCTACTTACTGCTAAATTGTTCTAATTACTTCTAATTACCACTATTTTTTCCTAATTACCACTATTTTTTCCTAATTACCACTATTTTTTCTTAATTATCTCTAATTACAATTAATTATTGCTAATTTTTACTAATTACGGTTAATTACCACTAATTTTTACTAATTACCGATAATTACTGCTAATTTTTATTATTTACTGATTTTTTTAATTATTGTTATTTTTTACTCATTATTGTTAATTACCACTAACTTTTACTAGTTACCGCTACTTCTTACCGATTACCACTAATTTTTACTCATTAACAATAATTATAACTATTTATCATAATTTATTAACTAATTTCTGTAATTTATTAGTGATTATCAGTATTTATTAGTAATTATCGCTAATCGTCACCAATTATTTACTAATTTTTGTTAATTGTAACTAATTATTTCCAACTGTTACAAATTATTACTAATTTAGTGCTGATTGTTACTAATTTTGGTAATTACAACTAAAATTTTCTAATTGTTACAATTTATTACTAATTATCACTAATTTTCATTAATTATCACTAATTATGGATAATTACTATTAATTATTATTAATTACTTATTTTTTACTAATTATTACTAATTGTTTTTAAATAATTAATATTTATCGTTAATTATTAAAAACTAATGTTAATCACTAATAATTAATAATTACTATTAATTATTACTAAATTCTGTTAATTAGTACTAATTATCTATCAATTATAATTAATTACTATTAATCATGAGCAATTAATGCTAGTTGTAACTAGTTACATCTAATTATAACTAATTACCACCAATTACAATTAATTACTACTAATTAAATATATTACTACTAATTAATAACATTAACTTCTAATATAAAATAAAATTAAAAAATTAATAATTAAAAAAATTAAAATAAATACCTCAAAATTGATGCTTTTCAAATTTTAAAGGATTACTTCTCCATAAAAATAAAAATTTTTAAAAGAGGGAATCAAGGAGTGAATAATAAAGGATAGGAGAAGAGAATAGAAGATAGGAGAGTGGATATGAAGTGAAAAATCGGCTGGGGGTCACATATATAGGTTAGATTAGTAGCGATGTGTCTTTTTTATGATGGGAATCCCATCGCAAATACCATTATTTGCAACATGATATATCACAAATAGCACCCACCATAAATAAATGTGGTCGTGATTAAAAGATTTTTTGTGATAAGTCCTGTCACAAATAGCATTTTGCCAACATATTATTTGTGACAGGTATGATTCCCTTCGTAAAAAGTACCCACTATAAATAAAGTAGGAGGTGATATAAAATTTATTTATGAAAAAACCAATCACAAATAATATCCTACTAACATATTATTTGTGACGAGGATATTTATCCCCATCGCAAAAAATAACCCTCGCTTGAAGAGTATTTATGGAGAAGAAAGATCCCCATTGCAAATAATGCTTTTCACCATATGGCGTGCAACTACACCAAAGGTATTTGCAATGTGAATCCTTTACCATCGTAAATAGTTATTTATTTACTATTATTTATGATAGGTGACACATTTCGTCGCACATAGTCTATTGTGACAAATGGTTGGATATCGGTGCTGTTGTTGGCACTAGCTATAAAGAGAACCCCACCTCTAAGGTAATCCAAAAAATTCATTAGGAATACGTCCATGAAATGATAAACTATAGGAGGAAAATCAGCTTGACATGTTCCTTCATCATCCATATAAAGTCTAGGCTAGAAATCTGGCCTATTACTCCACCTAGCCCACGATGCTCTGGTCCAGGTCTACTCGCATGGCATTCCCATTCACCCTTGTGAATATAGCTACCACCCTCTGGTGATGTAAACAATACCCTTTGGTGATAGAATACCACATAATCATGATAGGGGACTAACTAGTCCATCCCTAGAATGACATTGAATCTCATCTTATAGGGGATGAAGAGGTCCCATAAGAAATGATAACTACCTACCTCAAGGGAAAATTTCTTACACTGGTGGACACTCTCTGATCAAATTCACAATGGAGTTAAAAGTGTAATCATGACATAGAAATATTAAATCTCAAGCCCAAGTATTTATACAATATCCACAAAGATAAAAGAATGTGAACCGCCTATATCAAAAAGAGTAGATACTAAAGTAGAGACTACTAAGAATATACCTCTAACCGTAGGTGGCCCAACACCCTGAACCTCAGGTAGAGGATGAACTATATAAATCTGGCCTAATCCATGGCCCTAAGATTTACCCTGACTACCTGGAGTGGTTCCACTAAACTGGTGTTTCATATCTTAAGTCTGGCCTCCTCGACCACGTCCACCCCCTCAGCTTGTATGGCCAGTGGTAGTCCAACTTCCATCCTAACATGGTGCTATTGATCCTGTTCTGAAAGCGGAGCTAGTGTGGATCCTCTTCCATTAGGAAAATATAAAAAGGTCCAACAAAATCTATAAATATTCATCATTCTGGTACAATATTGAAACTCAAATGGGTCTCAGTTTTACATGACCGTATCTCCCATACTGATGGTATATAACAAAACTACCAGTGCAAATACTCTAGTTGGCACTACTTTGTCGAGAACCCTCAATATGACATTTCCTACTACTTTTCAAACCACTACCCTGCCTCAGTATTGAATACCATTCCCTTTACTATAGGCTTCCCTCAAATTATATTCAACAATAAGGGCTTGGTTTACAATTCCTGAGACAATGGTCAAATAGAAAACATTTACTAGAAACCGGATGGAAATCCTACGCCCATCCTCGAAAGGTATCACTCTTGAAAGCTCATCAATAGTGAAGGAAGGTAAAAAAAACTAAATCTTAGTAAATTGATCTAAATAATCCATAATTGATAGGGATCCTTTCTCTAGATGTAGGAACTCCCTAGATCCATCATCTCTCAGCATCTTTAGAAATAAATAGTCATAGAAATCAACATGAAAATCTCTCCATACCATATCTCTATGCTAGTTTTCCTAAGTAATAATGTCCCACCAAAATTTTTCAGAACCATGAAGCATATAAACGATGAGCTTGAACCTCCTATTTATAGGTGTCTCTAGGTTCTCAAATATAGATAGCATAACCTATAGCCATGTCTCAGTAGCCCGTGGACCACCATCCATCGAAAACATGGGTGGATGCTATTTGCTAAAACTCTTGCATCAACTTTTCCATAGTAGGGGTAAGACACAGAGCTCCCTAAATAGACTACATAAACTAGAGGAAACCCTCTTGAAACTAGGCATCAGTGCACAAGTCAGGTATAACTAGAGGGTAGGTGGCACCATTGGAAGTTTAGGTCCCACTACTTTAGGAACATGGTCATCACCACCTTCCTAACACTTTAATTGAGAATGTCATAGTGTCATAGATATAAACACACCTTAGATAATATTTAACAATGGTAGAAATTATATATATAAGAATAGGATAGGTACAAGCCTTCCTATATAAGAGTCACACCCATCCGTCTACTCATAAAGCCAGGTCTGAAAATCATATAAGACTGAGATAAATCACTAGAGATACTGCATAATGCCCACTAATAAGGTTGAGTTTGGATCAAGTTCTTTATTTTATATTAGGGGTTCCAGTATATAGTGTATCAATTTCAAGTTATAGAGGAAAACCCTTTAAGTTGTAATTGGTATCATTATTTAATAGCAACTGTATTTGAATTTGGATTTAACAATTCCGACATTTATATTGTAGACTGGTTAAATGAAGTAACATTCCCAATTTATAAAATTACATGATTTATAAATTACAATTGGAAATTCATGTAACTTTATATAAACATTTAAATTTAATAATAGAATACAACTGGTATATATAAGATGATTTGACTAGATGAATCATCATTCCCAATTTATGGAAGTATATACAATCTCTAAATTACAAATGACATTCATTTATTCAAAATCAACTAACATTTCAATCTATGTAACCTTATTTACATAACTCAACACGTGATAATTAGTTAGTTAAGGTTCCATCATCAATATATATAGGAAAACATTATTTAGGTTGATGATGACACTTTAATAAAAAATTATTTAATCCATTTTTTTTCTCATAGAAATGTTAGTTACATCATAGTTATATCACTCGAGGAATATACAACAAGTATCATGAATCCAAGAAATTAAATCTATATGGCATGGCATAATGCATGACATATGAATCCTCTAAGGTGCCTATAATGATTCATGGATGATGCTTCCTTTACATACCGTACACGGATAAAATAAAATCCATCTCAACAATAATAAATGTCTCATATCATGTGCATTACCCAATGGTGAAATCAATACAACCGTAACAGACATAATCCAAAACATCCAATCCCATCCCAGGTAATTTGGATTTTCCCCCATATATGGTTTAGCTACTCCTAGGAACAGGATAATTTCCAAATTCCGACACATCCTAGTCTCTTGTCTAATAACCCAAATAGTAATACAAAAGGAAAATAAATATCTGATACCAATTTGTAATGTCCCAAACCCTGTTCACTCATAAGTAACCAAACCCGATTGATCACAAGGACTTAAGAATACCTCCCCATATGCCATAGTCTGTTGAATAATAGTGAGGGTCTATAGTAGTATAGTGTAGAGACTATACCATCATAATAAGAGCAGTACAACAGTAAGATAACAAATAAATAATGGAAGAATAATAAGGAAAACTGAGCAATGAAGGTGAATCATCCATACATTAATAATAAACAAGTCTAAGACGGAGTCATATACAAAATGAAAAGTATTTCATGGAGATATATAAAAATGCTAAAATACATGTCAACAGGCATATAGTACATACATGTATAAAAAAACCAAAATACCAAAAAATCCATCTCCAATAGCATCATGATCCAAGGTACGGTCCCATGCTCCCAAGCTCCCATGATATAGTCAGCCAAGCATCCAAGACTAGGTGATTTCACTTATCCAAACCTATATCCATGAAGTCTATCTGGGTACCAAATAGTGGCCTGAATAGGGTGTGAAATATACTTAGTAGGCCACCACCAACAGTGTCTACAAATCCAGTCCATGAATATAAAAGTAGCAGTGTGTAGATATAAAGATTGAAAGTGGAATAATATGCATGAAATAATATTCACATTGGGATTGGACTCCTCATGGGATTCCTAACTGATCATACCTACTTTGGCTCATGCTTGTAATATCTGAACAAGTAACCTTCAAGAAGTTAAGGTGTAATATGTGTAACCAAAGTGTACAAGTTTAAGTAATCATAAAATAGGACCCAAGGTGAAACCAGGGAATCCGTGTAATAATAATAGAAATATTGGATGTAAGTGGAATCAAGGCATCCTTTACCATATAAGTTCAATCCAGTACATAGTACATGAAACATGCAACCTAGCTATAAGGGACTAATTGTAATCCAAGGGGTACACCTAAGGCATTCCACTAGAAAAGAGTCTAACCAAGTCCATGAATCAAGTCCATATTAAATCCTAGGCTAAGCATGACTGGGACCTGAGTGAATAATCCAAGGTGCCTCCTATCTGAATACATTGATTCATTCATGTATAATAAGACATTAACCAAATTCCAAGGTGGGTATCTCCCTTGGAATCTAGCCCAATGAATCAGGATGGCATCCTTTGAGTGCTTAAGGCATTCCCTTAGGAATCCAAGGATAGATCAAGTATGACCACTCCTATAACTAGAAAAAGGTCCACAACAACAATATGAACCTTATGTTTAATGAAATAACCAAGGCCATGTAATAACCATTCCACTCTATTCACTTAATATAATTCAAGCCTTTACCTTTTCATTCAACAATGACAAAGGTCTATTTAAGGTGACATACCTTTAATCATTTGATTTCAAATTAATAAGATCCAAGCTAAAAATTCTTGTATAAACATAGAGTGTCAATTCATCCATTTAAATTAATCAAAAAACTTGATAAAGAAAAACCCAACACACCAATGGGTGTTTCGATAATTAAAATGTTAAGGGGGTATAAGGATAAACATGGAACACCCAAGGGGTGGCACAAGTTGAGGTACTTGACCTCTAACTACAATAAGAGGGACTAATAGGGCGTTTAAATTCAAATTTAAACATCTAATTTAAGTAAAATTTATTTTAGGGTTAAAGCACGGGTAAAACTGACGCGTGACACAATGAAAAAAATTATAAATTCATGAAACTTGTGGGAAAATTCACAGACCACCTATCTTATGACATTAGATAAACACTCATCTAGTATTGAACCTTAGTTTGGTCTGAAATGGAAGAAAACCGAATAATAGACAAATTCTTAGAAAATAGGGCATATTAGGTCACACCAAAATAGCACTGAATACCATGAGATAAACCATTAAAAGAAGGAAGTATATTGAGGCACTTATTTATGGTTATCCAATGAAATAGATGAAACTTGATTATGAAATTATAAAAATAAGTAATCTCAAATCCTATCTTATGCGTGGGAGGAGATTCAATGTGTGAAGAGGGATGTGTATGGAAGAGTAAAGAAAAAGAGGTGGGTGAGTTATAATGAAAGAGTGAAAAAATGTCGTTTTACCTAACTTTAAGAGGTCACATGGTTTGGCAGCATGGTTTTCCAAACCATGTGCCAACCTTGTGATAATAACTACCTAGTGGTACCCCTCACACAACTATCCCACATGGTTTGGACAAACCATGCTCCAATTGTGTGGGGTCACTGCCTAATTGGCACTATGGGTGTGGGCTAGGTGCACAATTTGTCAAATCATGCATATCCCATGTGAATACCCCCTGTAACATGTCTGCAATTTTTCACATGACCATGCAGCCTCCCTCACATAGTTTTTCAAACCACACTCTCTTATTTATGGGCTGCATGGTTGATCCAAACGGTTACTACTAACCATGCGCCTCATATAGCTTCTCCAAAATTCGAATCTTCGGGCTCCGAACAAGCCCCAGATGATTTCAAAACCTTATTTAAACTCTTAGGCAAATTTTTAAGAGTAAAAATAAATATTAAAATATAAAATTAATTGGTTCATACCTCAAAATAAAAACTAGGGTGTAACAACCATCCTTGGGGATGAACTCTTTCACCCTAAACTTATTCTGTTAGGGTAATGTGTGCACCATGTTGCCTAAGTTATAGCAAGGATTCACTCTTGGGAGTGAACTCTTACCCCATAAACCTATTCTTCTAGGGTAATGTGAACACCAGGTGGAATACTAATCATGATAATGTTAAAAGGATCATCATTGACCTGGAACTATTGATACCCATGGGCTTATTTTCTCTAATTATTATCCTTGAAATTCATATTTGGTATGTTTATAGGAATGCTTTACATGATTTTTGAAAAGGGTGATTTATCCACGTTTTGTATCAAACTATGTAGAACTATATCTCATGCCCTGTAATTGTTTACTTGAGCATAATTGGTTTATTTTATGGAGCATGTTTATGAAACAATTGGTGGGATCCTACTGAGATATTTTTCTCAAAACCCTACATACACCTTTGGGTGTATGTAGATTTGGTTTTACCTGATGCAAGTTAGGTAAAGGTGATACATTTTGGTGGTAATTTTGTTTATTATCAAGGTTTGGGAGTCTGGAGGTGATGTCATGTCACATGGAGTTGGGTTTTTATGGCATTTGTGTACGTTGGATGCTTTATGGATCTTAGCACCCATCTTTTCTGATGATTGTATCTTTTCACATTTTGTCTTGTTTTATCATACCAACACTTTCTTTATATTTATTTCATTGTTTTATGTTCTTTGTAGAAAAATAATTCTCAAAGGTTTTTCTTGATGCATCAGTGCTTGTTACTATCCTATAGTGATTGGGAATGCCCTTCGGTCCATGTTAGGACTAGCTCAGGTTATGGATAGTTGAGATCCAGGTTGGTTCATGAAAAATTGGTATCAAAGGGTGGTTTTACTGCTTCCATTGTTGGTATGAATTTTTGGATTTCTTAGTATATAGGAGATAAGAATTTAGGGACTTAAGGGGTAGGTTGTGAGTGAGTTCTTAACCAACACTCATTATGACTAGCCTTAAGTTACCACTATGGTCAAGAATTGTGTATTTTTGGATTTAGAGTTTCTAAATCTTAGTATTTTTTGGTATACCTATTGATGATACTTATTGAGTTATGCTGTTCTAAATTGGAATTGATTCGTGCATCTTATGTTTTTGTGTCTCTTTCTCTGTTGATGTATAGTACTATGCCCCTAGAATACATCCTGCAATTTCTTAATAGGGTTCTACTGACAAAACATGATAAGGAAACCCTCTAGTTGATCAGAATCTAATTGAATTAGTTATATGCATAGTCTTAATTGTGGACCAAGGTGTGGCACCTACCCTTTTTTAGGCTAGAGAAGGGGAACCTCGAAGGGATGAGGATAATAATTGAGCTTAGTAATTTCTTCCCCAGAAACTATTTTATTTCCAAGGGATGAATGATCTGTAGGAATCATAAGATTTTTTGGGAAAGATTAAAAGAATTTTTGAATTCTAGGAGACTCCTTGTTTAGTAAAAGTGATCCATTCCATCTTCAAGCTAGAATAACTGAGTAGAAGGTGGTGGGACTTAATTTTTTTAGCCAAGAAACATGTGGTCTTAGAGTAAAAAGACTTCAAGACTATTTTAACAAAAAAATTATACCTAGAGTCCATGAACATGGTGAAATCCATGGAGTTACTCACCTTTGAGTAAGGGAATCAATCAGTGATGTAGTAGACAAATCATTTCACCGAGATTTATTTATTATATACTAAGGCTATGTTTAATGATAAGACAAAAGCTCACAGGTTTAAAATGGGTCTTTGAGCTGATATCTAGTTGTAGATATTCATTTTAAAGTTAACCACCTATGATAAAGTGGTGGATAGGGCATTGATAACAAATATTGACTTGGAGAGTAAATCAGGGTTGAATGGAGTTCCTCTTACCTATGGTGGTATCTCTAGTGGTTCTTATAAGGGAAAGATAAATCATAGTGAGTTTTCCTAGAGTAAACAGTGGTGGTTCTCCTCTACCTACACCACTATCATCTATTAATGGCTTGATGTGTTACCAGTGCAGTTAGATAAGACACACAAAGTGCCTTTTCCTCATGCCTCTAAAAGTTTGCAAATCATGTGTGCATCATGGTCACCTACAAAATTTTTGTCAGGATCTATATTTTCCTCACTATATAATACCCTCATCGACACCTAAAGGATTGGTGGTGCATTCATATGCTTAATGTATTATAGGGTTCCATCCATATAACTTTTTAACCAATTAGTTACACATAGTTGAAGAGTCTCCAATGGAAGTTGATGCAGGTCCTGCAACTGTGTGAGGTACCTTTTTTGATGCTTTTATCTTAGATAATGCTTTATTTGATACAAGTTCATCTCATTACTTTATGTTTAATCATGTGGTGGATATTTTAAAACTACCAATAGAACTCATGTCATTCATTATGGAATTAGTGATGCCTATAGGAAAGAAGAAGGATGTCCCTTGTGCTATTTCTTTATTTGTGACATAGAGCTCGTCTATTATTTTCTGTTTCTCAACCTGAACCTCTTCGATGTTACTATCGAGATGGAATATTTGATTTATCTTAAGGATCTGATTTATTATCATCATCAGTAGGTTTCCTTCATTTCCCTCTATGGAAAATCCTATGTATTTCAAGGATAATGGGATATAAGGTACAGTTGGTTGGGACCAACTCTTCTAGAGTTTGGTAAATTAACATCTTTATCAGTATCCAAATTGGAACAAGAGTCTAGTGGTGAATTTTTGGGTTTTCCTTCAGAGCGAGTGGTGAATATCTTGATAGAATTGGTGTTGGTGACTTAGATGTTATCAATGTCATCTTACTGTATGGATCTATCTGATTTGAAAGAGCCAAACATTTAGTTGGACAATTTGAGATCTGAGGGATTTATATGCTCAAGTGTGTCACCATGGGCATCCCCTATTCTCTTTTCCAAAAAAGCTGATGAAAATTTTTACTTGTGTGTTGGTTATCAAAAGCCAAATCAAGAAATAGTCAAGAAAAAATATCACATGCCTCATATTAAAGATTTGTTTGATAAATTTAAAGGGGTAAAGTGGTTTTCTAAAATTTATCTTCATTTTAGATATCACCAACTCTGAATTAAGGGATCAAATATTCCAAATACCACTTTTAGAAGAAGGTATTTCCACTTCGAGTACCTAGTGATTTAATTTGGTATAACTAAATCTCCTTCTATCTACATGGAATTGATGAACTATATTTTCCACTAGTACCTAGGTGCCATTGTCATGGTGTTCATGGATGACATTCTAGTACATCCTAATACCAAATAAGATCATGTGTTTCACTTAAGACATGTTTTGGGAATCCTAAGGGATCACCACCTATACAAAAAACCATCAAAATGCCAATTTTGGATATGGGAAGTTAAATTATTGGGATACATGATCTCAGAACATGGTATCTTAGTTGATCCTAAAAATATTACAATTGTCATGTCATGGGAGGAACCAAAAAATTTATTTGATATTCGAAGCTTCTTGGGTTTGGAAGGATATTATCAATGGTTCATAAAGGATTTATCTAATCCTCCATAACATTTTAATGATCTAACCTAGAATGGGGTGAAGTTACTATGGGATTCAAAGTGTTAGGAATCCTTTAATGAACTAAAGTGGTTCTTTACATCGACACAAATTCAGACTCTACAAGAGGCTGGATAAGGCTACATGGTTTATTTTAATGCTTGTAGTGCAGTTTTGGGTTATATCCTTTTGCAAGGGTATTATGTGGTGGCTTATGGATTACGTCAGCTTTAGCCTCATGATATGAATTATCCAACTCATGATTTGGAACTAACATCAGTTGTGCATGACCTAAAAATTTGGTGTCATTATCTTTATAGAGAAAATTTGATCATTTAATTTGAACACAATAGTTTGGGTTACATATTTTTAAAAAAATATTGGAACCTATTTTAGAGATGATGGGTAGAATACCTACAGTTGTTCAAATTTGACATTACTTATACTCTAAGAAAGGGTAATGTAGTTATTGATTCTCTTAGTAGGATGTTTCATTCTCAATTTGTGAAGGGTTCAAAGGAGGAATGAAACTTGATGAGACTCTTTGCTCAGATGAACCTAGGGGTCATGTAGGAAGGATATGTTAATGTTTTAATGGGTGTTCATGTGAAATACTCTCTCCTTTAGATGATTATCCATGAATAACATTGAGATAATAAGTTCTAAAATGTTAAGGATTCTTTATATGGTGGGGAGACTATATGTGAGTGGTCTCTCTCCAAGGACGATATCCTTTTCTTTATAAACTGATACGTTATTTCATCAACTACAAGGAAGTCAGTGTTGGGATATTTTCATCATTCCATGCGGGTTGTCCACCCAGGAAACATAAAGATGTTTTATGACATGAGGTGCCAGTTTTTGTGGCCTGGTATGAAATGGGACATAGCAAACTTTATGTCTTGACGTTACATGTGCCAAAAAATAAAGATTGAGTACCAAAAGTCTTCAAGTTTTCTTCATAATCTCCAAGTTCCAATATATAAATGGAATGAGATTTCAATGGATTTCATTATTGGTTTACCTCTAACTCCCCAAGGTAATAATATCACCTGGGTTTGATCGATTGATTGACTAAGTTGACACATTTTATACCGATTCATGACAACACTAAAGTATAAGACGTAAGGAAGTTGTATATGCAAGAGATCATAAGGTTTCATGTTATTTCTATGGACATTGTCTTGGATATAGACCCTTTATTTACCTATAGGTTTTGGAAGGGCATCCAGGAGTCCATGGGAACTTAGGTCAAGTTGAGCATGACATATCATCCTCAGACATATGGGCAGAAAAAAGAGCAAATAAGATTCCAAAAGATATGATCTAGGATTTTGTTTTAGAATTTGGAGGTGTTTGGTACAACCATTTAGTGTTGGTTAAATTTTATTATAAAAATAGTTACTAACTATCCATCAGAATGACACCTTTTGAATATTTTTATGGCCATCCTTGCAGATCACCTCTCTATTGATATGAGGTTGAGAAGCATCCTTGGTTAGACTGAGTTTGGTTTAGGATATAATGGTGAAGATATAGTTAATTAGTAAGTATTTGGTGATGGATAAAAGTTTTTACAAGTATTATGCTGATCAATATCATCACCCTTTGGAGTTTTTTTTGGGTGACCAGGTGTTCTTGAAAGTATCACCCTAGTTGGGTCACTGATGGATCAAAAATAAAGGAAAGCTCACTCCTAGGTATGTGGGACCATTTGAGGTCATTTAATGTCTTGGAGATGTAGAATATCACTTATCTTTACAACCTCATTTATCTTTGATCCATGAAGTTTTTAATGTGTCCCAAATTTAGAGGTATCAGCCCAACCCATCTCACATTTTTAATTGGGAAGACCTCAATATAGAACCTAAAATGTTAGTGACCGAGAAAAAATTCTGAGTTATTTATTCTCAAGTAAAGGTTATGTATGGAAACTCTATACTATTGATTTGAGTTATGTGGAAGTATGAGTCAGACTCACATAAGAAATAGGAGTGGGAATATATGATGATGGAGTAGTGGCCTTATCTCTCTGGGGGATAACCTTCTTCAACTTAGCTTTCTAGGGGAATACAATAATATGATAGAGAGAATTATTACATCCCGATGTTTCTTTTAGGTACTTACTTTCCTTTTTTTGACCATCTTTTATTTGGGTTTTCTATTGGGTAATTTTGGGTGGGGGGGGGGGGGTTTAAGTATTTTTTAGGATTGTGCATGATTGAAACACTGTTAGGGAAAACTGTGTGAGTCTTCCCAGGAAACTACGTACCTTATTTTGTGGTTCTAGATAAGGGCACATAGTTAGGCACATGGTTGGATAAAATCGTGTAACTTCCTCCTCAAACTATGCAACATGGTGTAGAGGCATTTTTTACATTTGACACATAGTTTTCCAAACCATACAACCAAACCATGTGGCTTATCCAGTATCATAGAAAGGGGTGCAAGGTTAGCACACAATTTTCCAAACTATTTTGAAAAACCACATGAAATGATTTAATTAATCTGAATTTTTATTTTAAGACCTAAAAATCATCTTGTTGGCCTCATTAATTTACCGGTATAATAGGATCTTGACAAAGGAGGCTCCACTTAGACATTTTGAAGATTCAATTCCTCCTGATGATCATTTTTTATAGATCATTAGGTGCTGGATCTAGTTTTTCAAAGGTATTTCCCATTCTTGGTCATTCTTCATTGTTATTATAGACCCATTCTTCTCTCCTTTAACCAAACCTTATACTATGGTTATTGATTCTAAATATAAGGTTTGTGACATGATCTAATTGGTTTTCTTATAGATACATTTTTGAATTAGGTTTTGTTATCTAGATCTTTGTTGATTGTTGTGCGTTCTTGGGGAATCATTATGGTAAGTGATTTCTATCTCTCCTGTTGTTTAAGAAATGATGAATTGGAGATTATTATTTGATAATTCATGGATTAGGGTACTTATTTATCTTATTTAACCCTAATTTTCTCTTGGATTGTGGATCCCCTAAGAGTGTTGGAATTACAAGTGTTTTGAGGTAGGTGGTTTGATGATTCAGCTTTATTATACAAACCTTTCTTGCTTGCACTTTGAATTTGGTTACTAAAATGGTTGAAAAGTACAACTTATGGATTTATCATGGAAATAGTTTCAGAATAGTTTTAAAAGGGTATGAGAATTGTTTTAATAAAATGTGTTAGTTTTGGGTAATGTTTTTGAAAAGGAGTTCTCTCCTAGCATTGTTAACACAAATGGTTTTAAAGCATGACTGTATGGTTTCTAATATGAAATTCCCATTAAATGATTCTAATGCGGTAAGATTGAATGTGATTATAACACCACATAGTGATAAAGGGTTATATGACTAAATGATATAACTCATGTTAACATGGTGCATCTTTATTTTTAGGAGCCTACTTGATTAGAACTCCATAGTTAATCATGCCTGGGTTGGAGTAGTGATAAGGATGGGTGACCTTCTAGAAAGTTTATTAGGGTGTGTGCGAGTGAGGACATGTAACATTGGAAATAAAATGTGTTGGCATGTGGGAATAATCATTAGTTTGATGACTAGTTCGGGCATGTGGGTGAGCCCTAGGGAGTGGACCATGTGTCAATAGGGCAACTGGTGGTGCTTGGAAGTCTAAGACCCGATGACCATGTTATGGCGGGGTGTTTGTGAATTCAGTAGGGACTAGTTGTTACATTAGTATCATAGGAGGAACCCATCCTTAAGTGTAATGGTATCTCCTGTATTGAGATGTAGGTTCCACAATGAGTACGTTGTGCTCTAAAGGGGGGGGGGAGGGGGTGAATGTAACACCCCTAAATGATAAAGGGTTAAGTGAAATGATATGAACCATGTCAATAAGGTGAACCTTTCTTTTTGGGAGCCTACCTGATTATAACTCTATATTAAGCATGTCTATCCTATAGTAGTGATCAAGATGAGTGACCTTTTGGAAAGTTTCCTAGGATGTGTGCAAGTGAGGACAAATCGCACTAAAAAGAACATGTGTTGGTCTGTGAAGACAACCATTAGCCCGATGACCTGTTCAGGAATGTGGGTGGGCCCTAGGGAGGGGAACATGTGTCTGTGGGGCAACTGGTGGTGCCTAGAGGGCCAGGACCTGATGACATGTTGTGGTGGGGTGTTTATACTTTCAGTTGGGCCCAATTGTTACAATATAATCATATGAGGAAACCATCCTTAAGTGTAGTGGCACTACCTGGATTAAGATGTAGGGTACACAATGAGAATGTTGTGCTCTAAAGGGGGAGTGAATGTAACACCCCATAATGATAAAGGGTTAAGTGACTAAATGATATGACTCATGTCAATAAGATTCAACTTTCTTTTTGGGATCCTACATAATTATAACACCATAGTTAAGAATGTTTAACCTGGAGTAGTGATCAAGATGGGAGACCTTTTGGAAAGTTTCCCAAGGTGTGTGCAAGTGAGGAAAAAGCAAACTAGAAAGAACATGTGTTGTTCTCTGAAGACAACCATTAGTCCGATGACCCACTTGGGCACATGGGCGGGCCCTAGGGAGGAGAACATGTGTTTGCGAGGAAACTGGTGGTTTCTGGAGGGCCAAGACCTGACGAACATGTTATGTTAGGGTGTCTGTACTTTTAGTGGGGCCAAATTTTTATAGTGATCAACAATGAGGAAAGAATCCATCCTCAGGGATAAACTTTTCCCCTTCCTATGAGTGAGGAAAAAGAACACTAGAAAGAACATGTGTTGGTGTGTGGGGACAATCATTAGTCTGATGACCCATTTAGGCATGTGGGTGAGCCCCGGGGAGGGGACCATATTTATGTGGGGAAATTGGTGGTGCCTGGTGGGCCAGGACCCGATAGCTATGTCATGGTGAGGTTTATGTGCTGTCAGCAGGATCCAATTATTACATTGGTATTAGAGGAGGACCCCAACCTTAAGTAAGACAACATTTCCTAGGTTGATATGTAGGGTTTATAATGAGGGCATTATTCCTTGGGGAGGGGAGTGAATTTAATACCCCCAAATAATAAAGGCTCAAATAAATAAATGATACGACTCATATAAAAAAGGTTCACCTTTCTTTTTAGGAGCCTACATGATTATAACTTCATAGTTAAGCATGTTTGGCCTAGATTAGTGATTAGGATGGGTGAAATTTTGGGAAGTTTCCCAGAGTGTGTGCGAGTGAGGGAAAAGTACACTAGAAAGAACATGTTTTGGTTTGTGGGGATATTCATTAGTCTGATGATCTATTCGGGCATGTGGGTGGGCCCCAAGGAGGAGACCATGTGTCTTCAGAGAACCTGATGGTGCCTTCTGGGTCAGGACCTAGCAACCATGTTATGGAAGGGTGCCTATGCTGTCACCAGGGCCCAATTGTTATAGTGATCGATAATGAGGTAGGAATCCATCCTTGGGGATAAACTCTTTCCCACTTTACTTATTCTATTAGTGTAATGTGTGTACTAGGTTTACTAAGTTATGGTAAGGAGTAACTCTCGAGAGTGAACTCTTACCCCCTAGACATGTTCTACTAGGGTAATGTGCACACCAGGTGGTCTACTGATCATGATAATGTTATGAGAATCCTCATTGACCTAGAACTATTAATACCCACAAGCTTGTTTTCTCTAATAATTATCCTTGAAATGAATATTTGGGATGTTTATGTAAATGATTTGAAAACTTGAATTTCTAGATGCTTTGTATGATTTATGAAAAGGGAGATGAAACTTGTGTCACAACACATGAAATTTTTTAATATTTATTTACCTACCAACTACTATAGAAGCGACGAGCAGGGTCGAACCACAGAGAGAATGTGAGTAGACACTAAGAATATCCTCTTGGAAAAATGTTCAGGCAAATGAGTTCTTCATGTGATTAACAACTAATAAGTTCCAAAAACTTAATGAATATTTTAAAAATGACAATTTAAATTAATGAAAACTATCTAAGTGAATTAAGCTATGAAAGAAACTAGCGGAGATGGAAGTGTCAGAGTCGTGATGTTTGTTTAGGTGTATGCAATACCAATTATTTAATCCCTGCATCTGAATATTTATTTATTCAATTATCACCGATTATAAATTTAATCAAAATACTATATGGTCTCATTATCTGATGTTAGAAAATATTCTAATTTTCACACAAATTATCTTTCATTTCATTCTTTGTCCTAACGAATAATTTGTGTGTCATTATAGCACTGAACCACTTGGTGAAATACAACGACCCGTTTCTCACAAATTCGAAGTATCTACCTGCATCGGGTTCTCTCACATGAGATTATTGATTAAGTATCACTCATAAAAGTTTGAAAAAGAGTGAACAAAAAATATTAATTTTTTCAATTAATATATTTATTTATTCAGAATTCACTCGTGCACTTGATTGAATTCCGGATAAATAAATCCTCTGATTAACTCCCACCCATGATTACTTATTAGGTATCACATGAACGAGCACCAAAGCATGCGTGAAGAGCCCAATGAAAATTAATTTAAACAAAAATATAATTAATTAAATAAATATCCAATTAAAATTAATTCAAAAGGCAATCAAACATGGGAATAAATTAAACACATGTATTCACCATTACATTTATCACAACTCTGACACCAATGAAATTAGCCAACAATCACGAAAACCTGACATAAAAAATAAATAAATGAAGTCACCATGTTCATGTAGATTCGAGGACCACCACAAGTTGTCATCGACAATCTCAAAATAATAATCATTGCTCAGCTCCGTGCAGTCGCTGACACCACACCTGAATCAAACCACCATGCCACCAAAAATATGATCAGATCTGTTCTTACTCTCACCATGCAATGTCAATCTTGAAAATCCAAATCAAACATTGATGACATGCCCGAACCACTACTGTGCACTCGGAATGGAGAATATCATGTACGATGTTGATTGTGGTCCACTGCCGCACAAGAGGGGAGGCCCGCGCAAGGGTTTTGTTGTTGAGAGATGAGGGAGGCGTTCTCTTCCAGTGGTTAACTGTGTTCTGAAGTGGTATGGGGTTGTGGATTTGTCGAGTGGAAGGAGAAGGGGGAGGAGGGGGGGGGGGTAGGGGTAGGGGGGGACAAGAAGGGGATGGGTGAGTGGGGGTGAGAGGGGGCAGCAGGTGTGAGGGGTGGGGCGGGTAGGAGGTACGTGGGGATGGAGGGTGAGGGGAGGCGTTGGGGAAAAATGGGGGGGGGGATGGGGTGTGGGATTGGAGAGAGAAAGGGAGGGGAATGGGTGATGTAGGAGAGGAGAGGGAGAGTGAGGATAGGGGGTGGAAAATTTCAAGGGGGAGGGGGCTGGGTAGATAGGAGAGGGGAAATTAAAAAAATGAAAAACAAAAGGAAATCAAAATTAAAAAATTAAAAAAAAACAAATTCAAAATCTAAAATTAAAATAATATACTTATCTAAAATTTAAATAATAATAATAATATATATATATATATATATATAATTTATTTATTCACATGTAATTAAATATAATACTACTATTAAATATAATAAAAATAATAAACTAATAAAAAAAATACTATTTTATTAATACTATAAAAAATAATGAAATAAAATAAAATACTAATAGAGAATTAAAATATACATACTAATAAAAATTAATAAAATAAAATAAAATAACATTAGCGAAACTAATAATAATAATAATATAATGTTAAATATAATATATAAAATTAATACAACCAATAAAAATAGTAAATTACTAATATAAGTATATAAATTATCTAAAAATTATCAGAATATCTAAAATACTATAAAACTATAAACATAAAAAAAATATAAAAAATGGTTAAAATAATTAATTAAAACTATGTTAGATTATTATAAAAACACTAGCATAATCCATGTACATCAAATCCACAATAATTAAACTTTTTCACTCCTAGGAAAAACAATCAGAAAGAAAACACAAGTGGACCCGTAGACAAATCAAAACCTCAAAATTACAAGTTAAAATTTTTTCAATATATTTTACCCATAAAATATCATGCTTTATTTAAAACTTCAATCTTTAAAAACCATTTTTCTGCCACTCGCATTCTTTCCAAAATAAGTACATGCACTCATGTATCATGTGACCTACCTCAGCATCACTCTTATCTCTCAAAATATTTGATCAAAGTCATGCTCAATTATCATACACATGTATGCTTACCATAGGCTTGCCATTAATTTCACATATCCACTATTGGAAATCAAAATAATTCACCAATCTCAAAGACTCTACATGAGGTTCAAATTTTTCTGAGGTTGCGGGATGTGGGCCATAAAAAATATTTGTGACAGTTTTCTGAAAAAAGAAGGGTTGAATCTTGAAATAAATGCATGATAAATGTTCATCCACATGTATCCCTAAAACTCTCTCTCCCCTACACTTAAAAAAACACTTTCCCCAAGAATATGATAATACAATGTTTCACTCTTTTTTTCTTTGCTTTTTCCTCTTTTTTTAGGACACTACTCACTCAAATAAGATGGGCAGGAAAAACTGGTGAGTATAAACTCTAAAACCCCATAAAAAATGTTAGAAAAAATCCCAAATGTGGCACACAAGTTGCATGTATACTGTAACATCTTAGTGAAAGTAGGTTATATATAAAACTCTCTAGCTATTGGAGTAATGAATCAATACTTTTATAGGTATCCCTAAAGGTGAGGGTTACCGCGTGAATACCATAGATGTACTCATTGTTGGAACAAAAAAGAATCTATATTTATATAGAAAAATACATGTAATGAATGTGGCTACTATGAAATATAAATCATATAACCATGATAGGATAATGTTGATCCATCTACATCAAATGACTAACTACCCATCAAACCATCCTCTCCATGAGTAAATCTCTCCCCCACACTTAGAATGAAAATCATCATGCAAATATTCAAGAAATGGGTAAGGAAGGGTATTGGATATGGGATCATCCTAAAAGGATTATTCATGGATTCTAAGGGATAAACAATAGAGAAAATGTATGGGTGGCTCAGTGGGTCAATGGGGCTTAAGATAAAAAAAATGCCTCATACATTTTAGTGTAACTTTCAAAATTCCTATCGATTTGATGGAAAAACATGGAAAGTTATAGATGATAAAACATGGTTAATATTCTCTCAAGAAAAATAGAAATAAGTGATTATAAAAAAAGGGGTCAGAATCCTCACAGATATGGGAATAAAATGTTGGACAACACAGATTATCATGAGTGCAAATAAGAGTCTAAAAAATATACAAGTTTTCAAAAAAAAAAATCTAAGAATCGAATAATATCATCAATCACATAAGTCATGAGATTAAGGATCAAAACATTCCAAAAAATAATCATGTGCTCAAACTACCTAGGGACACAAGTGGTATGTTCCCAACTATGTTACGACAAAAATGCAACGGATTTCACGTGGGTTCATCAATGACATGAATGTTAGTTTTTTTTTCAATTTTCAAAATTTTATTGTTTTTTTTATTTTACATGGTGTTTTTTGAATCATAAAATATGGAAAAAATAAAACACTTCCCTGTGTAAGTGAAATTAGACGCAGAAAGGCTGACTGTATCTGATGAAGCTCCAGAAATGGTATACATGTAAAACCTACACATTGACAGCACGTACTCGAATTATATCAAATAAGTCACACCATAATCAAAATAACATGGATGATAAAAACATTTATGATGAATTTAAATCCACTGTAGTGCCAGGAGAAAATAGATTACGGTAAATTCATGCCTTTTTATTTTATTTTTATTTTATAAAAAAAATAAATTAAATGAAATTAAATGTAGTGAAAATAAAACAAAAAAAAATGATGGGTATCCTCCCATTGAGTGCTAATTTTACTTCATCTTCAACTAGATATTGATAAAATTCCACCAGGATCGAACAGAAATATATACCATGCATTTGATTCTTTTTCAATATAAGTGTAGAATCTATTCATTGAAAATTATTTTATCCTGCAAGCTGAACAATATCTCAATAGAAGATTGTTAGAAAAAGTTATGTGTAGAATGAAATGAAAATATGACAACTCACAAGGGAATGAATGTACCTCTCCTGAAGAAATACTTACCAAATAATTGAATTTTTCACAAAGTAAATCAGTGGAAAGATCAAGAAGATTACCTCTTTGAACATACCCAGGTGAAAAAGTGCCTTTACTAGACTCCTTCAGTGATTGACTTATATACATCACATCCTTGAATGCCTTATTTGGGTTTATGATGTATCCCAATTTGTTTTCACACCCAACCACTAGCACATGGAAATATATTGGTTTCCAACTCAATTCATTCTCTATGGTTTCATTGATTGTGCCAATGTCAAAAATATTGTTAGCATTGTGGGTATTTCAAGTGTAGTGTTTTTAACCTCGAAGTATGGACCAAGTGGAATAGGATCAATTGGATTATATGAATCCATTATGTCAAGAATGATGTATTTTTCAAAATTTTCTTCTATACTGCCCTCATCATATTTCTCTGTTGGTACATGTTTCACCACAAACTCAGGATCCTCCAGGCAATCCCATTCTTCCATTGTTTCTAGAAAATTATGAGTGTTATCTATCACCAATTTTGACCGATTCTATGACTCCAAAAATGTTTCATATGTCTCCATTTTAGAAAAAGTTTTGGAATCACAAAGATTTTCAGAAAGAGGTGATTCGATGTCATTTGAAGTGGTGTCCTCTTGAGTGTGGAAATACACTGTCTCTCAGTTAAATTATGAATCTATCATGGTAAATAATGGTCCTATTTCAATGTCATCTTCATCCTCAAAAGGTTAAATTTGATAGAAATTGAATGTGTCCTTTTTCACTTTGGGATGGTTGGGTTGTGAACTCACAGAAGGACATAAAATCACATTTTCTGAGGGACCATTATGTTCAATAGGGCAGAAGACCAAGCTCTAATATTCTTGAAATGTGATTAGATTGGAAGAATTAAATTGTGATGGAGTGGAGTCATCAATTTTATTTCAAGAAGGTAGATCAATCTCATTATCAGACTCGGTACATGGATGTTTTTCAAATGGAACCTCTATTTCACTCTCCTTAAAAGAAATGTTTTGAATTAGATAAGTAAGTGGAAATGAGGCAGCTAGTTCAAAAATATGATTCATTTGATTTAATAAATTCCTTAATTAATTATATATATATTTTGTTGAGGAAATCAAATTTTCATTACGTTCATCTTGAAGTTCAAACCTTCAATTTGTCTTAGTGATAACAGAAATCAATATGCGCTCAATTATTGAATCATTTGTTTCACATGAATTATCAAGTTCAAAATTTTCAAGAATGCTTTGAATTTGAAAATGATAAAATGGTGCATAATGACTTGTATCATAACATGGTGAAGCATTCTCATTTGAATAGTAACATAGACTTGAATAAATATCATTAAAATAAACAGTATTACCTGGATAGCTCATGTGCAGTGAGAGATTGTATTCCATACCTTGTAATGTTGGTGGGTAGGGTGGGTATTGGTTGTAACTATTTGGTGTAGCCCACACCATTCTGATTTTCTCGGTGTCTTGAAAATCCCTACAATGAAAAATTCCCAGAGTAGTAAACCATTTTTTTACCTAAATCACTCTTTTAAAATAACTCCTAATGCTACTATTCTCCTTGGAAACAGTGCCAGAAATTTGACACGTGCGTCAAAACGTGTTCAAATCTTCAATATTTATTTACCTACCAACTACTACAGAAGTGGTGAGTAGGGCTGAACCATAGAGAGAATGTGAGTATACACTAGGAATATCCTCTTGGAAAAATGTTCAGGCAAATGAGTTCTTCATGTGATTAAAAACTAAGAAGTTCTAAAAACTAAATAACCATTTTAAAAATGACTATTTAAATTAACTAAAACTATCTAAGTGAATTAATCTATGAAAGAAACTAGCAGAGATGGAAGTTTCAGAGTCGTGATGTCTATTCAGGTGCATGCAATACCGATTATTTAATTTCCATATCTAAATATTTAATTATTCAATTATCACTGATTCCAAATTTAATCAAAATATTATTCGGTCTCATTCTCTAATGTTACACAGTATTCTAATTTTCACACAAATTATCTGTCATTTATTTATATGTCCTGACAAAAAATTTGCACGTCATTATAGCACTGAACTACTTGGTGAAATACAACAACCCGTTTCTCACAAAGTTGAAGTATTTACCTGCATCGGGTTCGCTCACATGAGATTAATGATTAAGTATCAATAATGAAAGTTTTAAGGAGAGTACACACAAAATATTAATTTTTTCAATCAATATATTTATTTATTCAGAATTATCTCACATGCTTGATCGAATTCTGGATAAATAAATTCTATTATTAAATCATACCTGTGATTACTTATTAGGTATCACACGAACGAGCACCAAAGCATGCGTGCATAGCCCAATGACAATTAATTTAAATTCACATATAATTAATTAAATAAACATATAATTAAAATTAATTCAAAAGGAAATCAAACATTTATTTAACTCCGACACCAATGAAATTAGCCAACCATCAAACAAACATAACACAAAAAATAAATAAATGAAGTCACCATATTCATGTCGATGTGAGGACCACCGCAAGCCATCATTGGTGATCGCAAAATAATAATCATCTCTCTACTCTATGTAGTCGCTGACACCACACCCGAATCAAACCACCGCGCCACCGAAAATATGATCGGATCTACGCTCCCTCTTGCCGTGCAACGACAATCTCCAAAAGCCAAATCGAACATTGATGATGCACCTGAACCACTACTGCACACCCAGAATGGAGAATATCATGCGCGATGGTGATTACGGTCTGCTAAAGCGCTGGAGGGGAGGCCCGCGTGAGGGTTTTGCTGTTGCGATATGAGGGAGGCACGCTCGTTCGGTGGTTAACTGTGTGCTGAAGTGGTATGCGGCTGTGGATTTGTCGAGTGGAAGGAGAAGGGGGGAGGAGGAGGGGAGGGGTATGGAGTGGGGGTCAAGGTAAGGGGATGGGTGAGTGGGGCGAGAGGGGCCAGTGGGTGTGAGTAGTGGGGTGGGTAGGAGGGACGTCTGGATAGGGGTGAGGGGAGGTGCTGGGGAAAAAATGGGGGGAAAGGGGGTGTGGGATTGGAGATAGAAAGGGGTAGGGGGATTGGTGATGTGGGAGGGGAGAGGGAGAGTGGGGATAGGGGGGTGGAATGGGTCAAGGTGGATGGGGTTGGGTAGATAGGAGATAAGGAAAATTAAAAAAAATAAAAAATAAAAAGAAATCAAAATTCAAAAAAAAAAATCAAAATCTAAAATTAAAATAATATATTTATCTAAAATTTAAATAATAATAATAATTAAAATATATATACATATATATATAATTTATTTATGTTTAAGTAATTAAATATAATACTACTATTAAATATAATAAAAATAATAAACTAATAAAAAGTTACTATTTTATTAATACTATAAAAAACAATGAAATAAAATAAAATGCTAATATAGAATTAAAATATACATACTAATAAAAATTAATAAAATAAAATAAACTAACATTAGAAAAACTAATAATAATAATAATATAATGTTAAATATAATATATAAAATTAATATAACCAATAAAAATAGTAAATTACTCATATAAGTATATAAATTAACTAAAAATTATCAGAATATCTAAAATACTATAAAACTACAAAAATAAACAAAAAATATAAAAAAAATTGTTAAAATAATTAATGAAAAATATGTTAGAAAATTATAAAAATACTAGTGGAATCCATGCACATTAGGTGACTTATCTATGTTTTGTATCAAATAGTGTAAAATTGTATATCATGTCTTATTTTTGTTTTCTTGAACCTAATTGGTTTGTTTTATAAAGTCTTCTTATGAAACACTTGGAAAGATCCTTCTAAGATCTTTTGCTCACACCCTATATACACCTTTGGGTGTTTTTAGATTTAGTTTTATCTGATGCACATAAGGGAAAGACATCACTGGGTGGAGGGGGGGGGGTTGTTCATTAGTAGGATGTGGGAGTCTAGAGGTGACTTCATGTCACATGGTGTTGGATTTTTAAGGCATTGGTGTACCTTGGTTATTTTATGGATCTTGGAATACTTCTTTCTTAATGACTGTATCTTTTCACCCGCTGTCTTATTTTAGAAAACTAATATTTTTTATCTAAATTTCCCTATTTTATGTTCTCTATGTGAAAATTTTTCCCAAAGAGAGTTCTTGATGCCTTGGAACTTATCGCTAGCCTATGGGGATTGAGAATGCCTTTTGATCAATGTGAGGACCATCTCGGGATATGAATAATTGGTTAATCAGGGTTGGTTCATGAAATTCATGATTAATATTGAAGTCCATGCATTCAAAATGAAAATATAGGAAAAAATGAAGATAAAATGTTATAGTATATTGGTAGAAATTAATTTTGGAACACAAAACATGTATTTTTTTTTGTTTTTATAAAAACAGAATTCAACCATTGAGTTTTCTAGTTCCAAACATAGGTGAAATACTTATTAGGCCTATGAACAACTCAGATTTTTTCAGATTCAATGGATCATATGAAATATACATAATGTGAACGCTATGACCAGTGATTTTTTTAAGAATAGCGACAAATATTTTTTCTAGAACCAAGAGAGGGTCTTTTTCACATTAATTTATAATTAAATTAATAGTATGAAGAAATAATCTGGTCTTTGGTTCTATCTTTGATGTAGGTGTGGATAATCTGAATGTTGCTTGGTCGTATTTCTATTGTGTTGATGAGGACCCAAATTTGATCCCCTATAGTGGTGATCCATATGTTCTCCTTTGATCTTGGAATGTCGTTGATGAAACTATGAGTGCTAGCATGGTGGTACCAATTATCTTGCATTGCTCCCTTGATTACAACCACAATCACCTCATTTTATAAGTATCTTCTCTTGATATCTCTAGATTGAGATAAATAAAGAGTAATAGAGAATATCTTGAGTTTGAGAGAACACCCTAGAGATGTTCTTCATTGAGAGAGAATTTAATAGGGAGGATAATGTTGTGAATAACGACTAGCCTCTCACAATTCTCACAATTATCTATTTATAAACCCTTTATTATAGTTTCATATTAATTAATTTCATAAATCCCCTAATAATATGTTAAACCTAGAAGGAACCCCAAACCATATAAAATAATAATATTATTATTTTATTCCATGTCATGTGCTAACCAGCGTAATGATAAATATTATTTACAGTCTGGTAAATAAATTTTTATCACTGGACTAATAACTAGGTCTAATCATCCTCCTTGACATTTATTGAATTACTAAAATATTTATTTTAATATTCATGTAATTAAATAATTTTTTAATAAATAATTATTTTATTAACTTGTGAATAATAAGAGATAAATATTATGCATTCAATAAATAAATATTATATTCACAGTCTGTTGATTAAAATATTTATTTTGATATTTGTGTGATTAAATAAATTATTTGTTAATGAATAAATAATTATTTATTACCTTGCTAATAACAAAAAATAAATAAACATTATATATTCGCATAATTAAACAATTACCTTGTGAATAAATATGTATTTAATATTTATAATCATTTAATAAATCATGAATAAATATTTTTCCCGGTCTAAAAAATAATATTTATTCCAACTATTAAATATAAATAATATTTAACTAGGATCAAATGAAGCACTTTGTGTGTGACCATATAGGCATATTCCTTAATGTAATTAGGTGAAATTTCCTAAAGTCCAAGATTACTGTCTAGCAATGAGTAAAAGCACTCACAGAGGAAGAAGATATGTCGCAACAACAATAACCACATGCGAATTATAACTATGTAATATAATCCCTCGGTCATAATATCTCATCAACTAGGTTTCATACTCATGTCATCAACTTATATGATTGATATACATTTATTTGATTATCTAAAATAAAATCGTCATTATACATGGTCATGTAATTTAATTTAATCATTCCATTTCAATCAAAGGGTTGATATATCAACTTCCATAAACATATAAGCAACAAATCATTCCTTGAATTCTTCATTAATAACATATCATTCATGACAAACCCAACATACCTAACTTCACTATGAACCGTCTCATCATTATTTATGAAAATACATATAAGTTCATGAGTCATGATATGAATTAATAATAATCTTAAAGTTTAAGTACCATTACACATGCTGACAGATATGAATATGTAATGACACATAAACATATGAAATTCCTACTGATGGGTCTATCCTCATTATCTCCCACCTTGAAGATTACCAAGTGTGAACTTCATGAGATGAAGTCTCATCCACTTATGAGTACTCACACCCAACAATCAACATACCATGTGTCCCATTATAAAATATTATCCAACCATTGAACTAAGTTTAAGAATATCATCATTGCATATCAAGGTTCTCATTATAACATGGAACTGCATATGACTTTTTAAATTTGATAGACATTCTAGGACATTATCAAATTAATATTATGCAAAATAAAAATCAATATTTGATAAGGTATTAATATTCAAATCCTTGAATATATAAGAAATCTAATGTATAATGTATATGGTTATAGGGCACCAAATCCAACAAACTCCCACTTCCACCAAATCCAACTACTAATGATCAGTTAGTTCTCACATGTTAAACATGCTTGCACTAATTATGGAAAAAACCAGTAGGTCTACCATATTTCTTTGTCCAAGGTTAATATATCCACATGGTTGTGTGGATTTTTTTACTACGGCATAATTACCTTGAGAAAATCCCTCAAGTAGTGATATTACTAAGTACACACCTCTTATTACCTTGTCAGAATCCTAACATCTTGATCAAGTTGATAGTCAAATATTATCATAATGATGATAAAAATATTACTTTAGTATAACCCAAAATAAGAATATGTGGTTTTTGAACCACTTCTTAAGCTACATCAGAAGCCATAACATAAATGAATATTGTGGATATGGAAACTACTGACTATAATAAGTTTTTCTCACATATTATATTAACCTTACTATGATACTAGATAAAATTAAACTAAATGAAGAAAAGTGCTCAATAAAGGTTCCAGGAGTAGTAGAAACACCTTAGGTGGAATATAAATCAATAATTATTTTGACTTATAATTTCTCAAAACCCAAAGAGGGTATTTTAATGTTAAATTTATAATTAATTTTTTAAAGATAAGGTGAAATGGTTACCTTGTCCAAGTAAATTTATCCAATGATGATGTTGATATTTCAAAAACCCATTCTTAGATTACCTTAATTACATTAGGAGGATCCAAGTGTATAACCCCTCAAGTGGTGATCCACATGTTCCCATTTGATCTTTGAGTGATACCAAATGATTTTTGAGTGTTAGTACGATGAATCAATTATCTTACATTTTTTATGTCGATCGCTTGTAGTACTTCAATATTGAAGGAATCTCTCTAGTGCTTCTCGTTATTGAGAGGATTATAGGAAGAAGTATGGAGAGATAATTACCTTGTGTGCAACGATTCTCAAATATCAATTAACCCAGCACAACAAACATAACCATATATTTATATATCTAGAGTTTAGATTAATATATTGTTTAATTACGTACCAACCCTTAAATATTGTAATAATAATTATAAAACCTTATAACATATAATAATAATAATAATAATAATAATAATAAAAATAATAATAATAATAATTTATAGTAGGTCTGATGCGGGGGTATAAGAAAAAGAAAGTTGCACACACAGAGGTTCGAAACTGAGACCTCCTCAACTCACTACCATAGGTACAACCGATGCATAACCACTGATAAATATTAGTTTATAGTGTGTGTTATCTCACATAATGATAAATATTATTTACCATCATGTAAATAAATATTCATCATTGAGCATGATCTTATTCCACTCTAATTCCTTAAAATTTATTGAATACCCGAATAAATATTTAATTAAAAATTTCATTCATTAATAAAATATCTATGATTGAAAAAAGATGAATAAAATTATTCCTTGGTCTTAAGAATAATATTTATTTCATTAATTAATTTTAAATATAATTTAATCAAGATCATCAAAAACACTTATTTTGTGACCATTTAGAATTCTTTCTCATTAGCATTAGGTGAGATTGCCTAAAGTCCATGATTAATGTCTAGCAATGGGTCAAGGTACCCAAGAGAAAGAAATTAATGTTGCAACATCAAAAATTGTATATAAACACTCACTGTGTAATATAATCCCTTTTTCATAATATCTCATCACGTAGGTTGCACATCTGTGTGACCAACCTATATGCTCGATACATCCTTCTTTGACTATCTGAAATAAACACATCATTATACCATGGTCATGAAATTTATTATGATGATTCTATTCCAATCAAAGGGATAATATATAAAATTACATAAATATGTAAGGGACAAATCCTTCCTCTACTCATTCATTAATAACACATCACTTGTGACACACACAACATATCTAACTTTTCCATGAACAATATCATCATGGTTTACGAAATACATATAAGTGCACGAGTCATAATATATATTAATTATAATATTAAAGTCTAAGGACCATTACACATACTCACAGATAGAAATATTCGATAACACCAAAACATATATAATTCCTACTGGCAGGAATTTTCTTATAATCTCCCATCTTGGAGATTACCAAGTGAAAACTTCATGAGAAGAATTATCATCTGCTTATGAGTAATCACACCTGACAATAACTTTATATGTATCCTATCATATAATGTTATCTAAACATAGAACTACAATTAAGAATAAATTTTCTCATTATAGTGGGGAATTACTATGACTTTATCAATTCGATAGATACTATAGGACATTATTACATTAAATTCATGTAGAAAAATGAACAATATGTAATAATATATTTTATTAATATCCAAATAATAGAATATACATGTAATAAAATTAAAAACAGTTGGTCCTAGGACACCAAATCTAACAAACTCCCACTTAGACTAGAGATGACCACCTATGAATTTCTGTCCACTAGACCTCACACGATAATCATGTTTCTACTGAGTCAAGGATTTAGTCAAGGGGTCCACCACATTTTCTTCCATGGAAATATTTATCACTACAACCTCACCTCTATGAGAAAAAAATCCTTAAGAGATGATACTTTCAAAGTACGTGCTTCATCCACTAATGAGACCTTGGATATTTTGAGAGATCCACCACTGCAGTATTATAACAATATAGTGTGATATGATATTTACTGGTAGGTACCACATCAAGTTCTTTGAGGAAGTTTTATATCCAAAATACTTCTTTAGATACCTCAAAATTTAGAATATACTCAGACTCTAATGTAGAATCTGTGACCATAACCAGATTTGAGCTCTTCCATCTCACAAAACCTCCATTCAAAGTGAATATGTATCCCATTTATGATTTCAAATGACCTTGATTTGTTTGGAAAATAGCATCTACATATCCTATTACAACTAGTTTTGGATAGTCTTGACTTCCATCCAATAGAGGTCACTTGGGTCGGCTTGATATCCGACTACCAAAATCAAGGCATAAGAAATATCTAGCCAAGTACATAGCATAACATACACGACTGACCCAATATAACACATGTGTAATCCTTTCCATCCTTTGACTTTACTCATGTGTTTGAGGACACATTTTCCTAGAAATATGAATTACACGTGACACTAGAAACAATCCCCTTTTGAACTATTCCATATTGAATCTCTTCGGTATCTTATCAATATATATACCTTGAATTAGGTTGAGAAGCCTCTTGGATATATCATGATGGATCCTGATCCCAATAATATATATTACCTTACCTAATTCCTTCATAGAGAATCATTTATTCAACCAAGACTTAACAGACTATAAGATTACTATTTCATTTCCAATAAGTAACATGTCATCGATATATACTATTAAGAAAATGATTAAATTTCCACTAAAATATTTATAGACACAAGGATAAACTTAATTATTTATGAAACCAAATTCCAGTATGGATTCATAAAATTTAATTTTCCATGACCTGGATGCTTGTTTTAATCCATAAATGGATTTTTACAATTTACATATCTTATTGACATCCTTTAGAGTCACAAACCCTTCAGGTTGTGTCGTATAGACATCTTCCTGAAGGTTCACATTAAGGAAAGATATTTTGACATAAATTTTAAAAATCTCATGGTTATGGAAGGCCATAATGACAAGTATAATTCTAATGGATTTCAATATTGTAACCATAGAAAAGGTTCGAACATGGTCAATTCTTTAACACCGTTTAAACCCTTTTGTAACTAGTCATACCTTATAAATACTGACTTTCCTATCCATGTATAGTTTATTCTTGAATACCCATTTATAACCAATGGTATTTATATACATCATAGGATATAAAAAAATATAGACTTGTTTTTGGTGCATGGAATCCATTTCAGAATTCAAGGCTTCTGACCACTTGTAAACATATGTGCCACTTGCTGCTTATTTGTGGTTTAGAGGATAATCATTAACAACTAATAATGATTCACCATCCTTGGTGACTATAAAACTACACCATTATAGTTCTCTAACTTCTCTTATACTCCTACACAATATTTGTGTCTCTAGAACATCTTCTTTCTAGGGGATTTATGGAATCTATTATTTTTCCAACTCTTGTGTATCTTGATCTTGGAGTTCATCGAATTCTATCTCACTCCCACCATCTCTTTTATAAATATGATCCTTTACAAGTAATATGTGATTCCTTTCAACCAAAAACTTTTTGGATGAAGGATTTTATAGGTAGTACCCTCTTGTTTCCTTAGGATATTCTATAAAAATACACTTTGTGCCTCAGGGTGCAAGTTTTCTACCTGAAGAGGCCTTAAAAAATGTTTCACATCCCCACACATGTAAGTATAAAAACATGTATTTCTATCCATGAAACATTTGGTATGGAATATCATCTTCCACTTTAGTTGGTTCTCATTTTAATATGTATTTAGTTGTTTATAATGAATATCCCCAAAAGTATAATGGAAGATATACACGACTAATCATTAATATCACCATGTCCAACAAGGTGCAGTTCCTCCTTTCACTTATAAAATTTCATTAAGGTATATAAGGTGGAGTGAGTTAGGATAAGATCCCACACACCCATAAGTAATCAATGAAATATTGATTAAGATATTCTCTCCCATTATCTAAGTGGAGCTTCTTAATCTTCTTACTAAGTCGGTTCTCAACTTCATACTTGTATTTATTAAATTTTTAAAAGGAATCTGATTTATACCTCATAAAGTATACATATCCAAATCTACTAAAATAATTAGTAAAAGTTATTAAATATGATTACCCACCACTTTCTTTAATGGTAAAATGTCCACACGCATCAGTATGAACTAATTTAAGAAGATCTTTAGCCCTTCCACCTTTTACAATAAATGGGGATTTTCTCATTTTTCCTTGTAAACTTGCGTGACATACACCAAGTGGTTTTAGTTTAACAGAATATAAATATCCATCATGATGTAATTTAGTCAAATTATTTTTGTTTATATGACCTAGCTAGTGATACCAAAGTTGGGTGTGGTATGAGTCATAAAAACTAGTTTCATTATCGATTTTCATTACTTGGTTCGTATAGTACAACACATAAAGAATGTTATTTAAATATTAATTACAATTAAAAATGCTATCTTTTTAAAATAAGAGACATTTATTCCAAAATTTGAAAATAAATCCATCTATATCAAGTTTGGATATAGAAATAATGTTTTTGGTAATAGATGGCACATAATAACAACCTTTAAAAACCAAGATCATTCCTATCGATAATGTGATGTGGTACTCACTGATAGCTACAACAACAAGTTTAGCTTCATTTTCTACCTGTAGATAAACTTACCCATGGTCAATATTTTTGAATATACCTGGTTACTGTATTTGAATACATATGTGAGCATTAGGGGATGTATCTAATAGTTAATTTGTAGAAATAGATAAATTGAACTCAATAACAAACACACATGAAGCTTCCTATTTCTTCTTTTAATGGGTGTAGTTTTTCATCCAGTGGGCCTTATTTCCATATAAAAATTAGATAACATCATGTTCCCTTTCTTTCAATTTGATCCTTCTCTTCCTAGAAGGGAATTGTAAAGAATATCTGGCCATAAAGCTCTTCGCACGACCTTTAAATTTATTCACCATAAGGATGAAATAATTTTTGTGCTTCATCTACTTATCTAATTGGTGAAGAATAGTAAGAAAATATAACAGAGACTTCTCAATGTTGTTCATATTAAAATCAATAACAAAACTAGAGAAGCTCTGAGGGAGTGATGCAAGAATAAGATCAGTGTAAAGTTTACTAGGAAGTTTATACCCTAGAATCTCTAGGCACTCAATGTATCTAATGATCTTAGATATGCGGGGACCAGTTGATAAACCCTCTCCAATATTTCTATGAAAAAGAGCATTGGAGATCTCAAACCATTCATGTCTAGCTTTATCTTGGTAAATACCATAAAGATGCTCAAGAATGATATAAACATTCATGTATTTGTGAGATTTCATAAGTTCACTAGACATAGATGATAACATCAAACATTGAATATTGACCACATCATTAAAATGATTTTCATAGAAAAGTAACTCTTCATTACTCTCCTCCTTCATAGGTGGATCAGGTAATGAGGATTCTAGCACATAATATTTTTGTTCATGGCGCAATACAACCTGAAGGCATCAGAACCATTCTCGGAAGTTACTAATAGCACAAAGATGGTATTTTTCCAATATAGTTTGTAGGGATAATATGGATGATGAAATTTCAATCATTATAAAATTTAAAATATCAAATATTTATTACTTTGATTAAAAAATATATAAGTAATATTAATATTTTTATTAAATCTCCCACGGTTTAATCAAGTCTCAATAGCCCTCCCCATTAAACATAGAATGTCTAATTGAAATGATATTATAGTGTAAAGGATCAATATTTCCTTTCTTATAATCTATATGGAGGACATGAAAATTATTATAAAGTATTTAGGTAGGTGGTCTTTCCAACTATGGGATTGCTGCTCCTTGATCTGTTGAGTGAACTCCCCAATCTAGAAACCCAAACTCATATTTCCTTAACACTTACCTCCAAATTTATATTGGAAATATGAAGTACATTAAACCCAATATAGATTTGGTTAAGTCAACCTACTATCTTACTTAAGACTTCATAATAATTAAAGGTTCCCCTGATGAAGGCCGAACCGAAACTTAAACTATGGATTCATCTTAATTTAGATGATGGAAGGCATAATAACTTAATATTAACTTGATGGATTTTGTTTTATTATGTATAATTTTTTCTTGTTTTATCTTTTACATGTTTTCTTAAAATTAAGTGGATTTTACTTAAGTGATTAACCATGTTTTGATAAAACATTTATGTATAATCCATTTATTTATATTAATCCATATTTTCACATTAATTCATTTATTTATGTGATCACAGTCTTGCATCCATAAAATAAATAATGTATAAGATAAAAATAAATAATAAATAAATTACCTAACCATGATCTTATCTAATAGTTTATTTATTTAGAAAAAAATAAATCAACCTATGACCTAGGAGAAAACTTCTTTTGTTAGTATTGACACAGGCTACACAACGTTCCACCTATCCTCCTGTGTATCACCTAGGTTGGCATCTTCTTAGTTCCATCTTGAATCACCTCCATGCAGATTGGGATACTCCATTTATTACATGTATTTATAACTTATACACAGGTGAGGGGATCCAAATAATCAATTAAAGGGAATTACAAAAATCACCTTAGATACGTAGGTCTTACATAATAAATGAGGGAGGGATGAATCACCGACCAAAATTTTAATTTGATAATTAATAATTGTAAACCCAATAAATTAATTAAATTAAATAATGACAACACATACATAGGTCTTGGTCATTCTCATGATCAGTCACACATGCAACGGTTATGCAAAAGTACACTGGTTAACATTCATTTTTATTCATTATTTATTATTAGGATAAACATACTTGTATTAATTAATAAATTAATTCCTTTTCATCTTAATGGATATATGAATTCTCTTAGAGATTCCCTTCATTAAATGCATTCGTGACAAATAAACAACATAAACAATAATCATAGATTATCACAATAAATTAATTGACCATTTAATAATTCTTTAAAACCATTATTAAATTTTCAAACACAATAGGTGCTAATCAATATAACAAGATTTTAATGATGAAATTATCAATTTAATGTAATTTAATTATGTCCTTTATTGAGAGACTATATGATGTGTAATTTATAGTTACACATCATGTATCTTGGTTTCCATGTACTCATGATACATTATTGGGGCTTCAGCGTGTACCTTGGTTGAGCTACACGACATGTACTAACTAGCTGCACACCATTTGTTCTACTTTCTGTGTGCCTAGGATACATGCTTGGGTCTTTGAAATGTATCTAGATGGATTAAATGACATGTAATTTCGAATGATATTCCACATGGTCCAAATGTTGTGTGTTCGTGTAACCCTCCAAAGGACTCAATGTGTTCATCAAACACATGACTACACGACATGTACAATCTAGCTACATGTCGTATATCCCAAATGTCATGTGTCCTCTTTGTAATGACCCAATGTTTTATCAATGGAATTACCTTATCATAATTATGTCTTACAGTATAATCATATAATATTACATATATAACACAATACAAACCTTATAAATGAAAAATGAGTGAAATAAAAGGGATCTCTAGAAGTTAAGGAACATATACCGATGAAATAGTAACTTGACCTTTGGAATAGTAATGTGGCCCTTATGAATAGTAAACCGACCAATTGAATAGTAACCTCATTAATGAAAGTAAAATAAAGTTTATCCATCTTATAAGTGTCAATATGATATAATTATTTCATTGTATAAGTAAATAAATATTTTAAAAAATATTGATTAAGTGTTGGTGTTTTTGTAAGTCATGTGTATTTAATTAAAATTTTATGATTAATTTAATAAAATAAAAGAAAATTTATTTTCAAAGAATGTATTCATAAAATAATATTTTTATGTATTATGATTATAATATAATTTTATGAGACCTTAAGTAACTTTTCAAAGTTTTTTAAAAGAAGTTTTAATTTTAAAATTTGTATTTTTTCAAGTAAATTATGATTTTAATTAAAAATTAAATTTCTCATATTTAGAAAACTATTTTCATAAAATGGAGTTGATTTTTGGATTCTACACATTGAAAAATGGATAGGGTGATTTTTTGGGATTTTTTGAAATACTTGAATTTTTAGTGAATAGTAAAATAATATAATTTACGATAAATGCTAAATACATGATTTATTGAGTCATGGATAATGTTTTGCTGAGGTAATTGTTGGGTCGGAATAAACGGGGAATGATGGCAAGAGGGGGGGTGAATTGCCTTTTAAAAAATGATAAACAAATTAAAAATCAAAGTTGAAATGCAGCGGAAATAAAGGAGGCAAGACACACAAAATTGATAACGGAGTTCGGCCAAAACCCGGCCTACGTCTCCGCTCCCAACTCAACCGTTGAGAGATTCCTACCACTTGCTTTTCAATGGTTTTAGCAAGAAACCCACTAGGCTTTGAGGTAGCACTAGGACCTATTACAGCTTGCTTTTTGTGGTTTAGCAAGAACCCACTTGCTTTTGATGGTATAGCAAGAACCCACTAGCCTTTTTAACGGGTGAAGGCTAGCTCACCGAAAACTCAAGCCTTTTAAAAGGAAAGGCTTGAAGAAACCTCTTCACACCTTAATGGTGGTGTGAAACCCAAAAGAAAGGGGGAAGAGAAAAGGTGTTGGGGTTTGTAGGCACAAACCCAAAATTAAAGCTCAAAAAGATAAAACAATAAAAACCGTATTGTTGAGAAGCCTTGGGCGCCAAAGGTTGAATGGAGTTGGAGACGTGCACTCCCAAGCTTCTATGGTGGTGCTCCTTGGATTGGAAATGGATTGGAGCAGTTGTGGTTCCCTTGGAGCAATCCGCCGGAGGTTTGCCAAATGAGGAGAATTGTGTTCGTTGGCTTCACAATGCTTAATTATGGTCCGGCAATTGTTCCGGGGCTTCAAGGTCCTTTATTTATAGAGGGGGAACCCTCATATGGCCGTTGGAGGCCTTTGGAGCCGTTGGAAAGGCTTTCGGAGCCGTTGGGAGGCAAGTGGAGCAGCCTGGTCAAAGCTCCAACGGCTAGTTTGACTGGATCCACCGGCTGGCCGGTACAGTCCCACCGGCTGGCCGGTGTTTGCAAAAAGTCATTGGATTCCTGTCCAGGGGCCACCGGTCGACCGGTGCCAGAGCCACCGGCTGGCCGGTGGTGAGGCAGTAGGTCTCACTGTTGAGGCTGGGTGCCACCGGCTGGCCGGTGCTGAGGCCACCGGCTAGCCGGTGGGGAGGCAGTGGCTCCCTCTTGATTGCAGGTGCCACCGGCTGGCCGCTGGTGTGCCACCGGCTGGCCGGTGGTCTGGACAGAAGGATGCCTTCTGTCCAGGCTCCACCGGCTGACCGGTGGTGAAGCCACCGGTTGGCCGGTGGACTGAATTTCAGTCCACTTTGCCTTCTTTCTTTCTTGGCCCAATTCCTTGGCCACCTGATTTGATTCCTATTAACCAAAAACACTTGAAAGAGGATTAGATAAAAATGAGGGTGATTGTGATCATGAAAATAAAACCTTGAGGGGTTCGAGAGGTACAACAATCTCCCCCTATTTTGATGATCACAATCACCGAAACAAACAATGTAAAAAACTGAGATTAAAGGCAATGCAAAGCATGATGAAAAAGGATTCTCCCCCAATCAATCAAGAAATTTCTCCCCCTTTGTGATTATCAAAATAGAACGGGGCATAAAACTTGATTGAGGGATACAATGAAAAATGAGATTTTAAATCAATTGAAAATGATATCAATTGTTGAAAATTTTGAAATGAAAATTGAATAACAGTTTGAATTGAAAGTTTTGAATCAAAAACCAATTGAATTTTGAAATTTGAAACCAAATGAAATTTTTGAAATTGAGAGTTTTGAATCAAAAAAGAATTGAGAGATTTGAAAAAAAAATTCGAATTGAATATTTTGAAATGAAAATTTTGATACCAAGAGTTGAAAATTTTAATACCAATTGTTGAAATTGAAAGTTTGAGACTAAAATTTTGAAATTACAAAAAAAAGCTTAAAAGATCCTAACTCCCCCTAAATAAAAACAAAAAGTCACCGGGGAGAGGGATTTTGAAAAGAGATGATTTTAGGCCCGGAGAGACTCGCAAGAAGGGATTTTTCAATCCAAACTTGTCTCATGGCGGGTCTTATCCTATAAAATTCATCCGAAAAGAAAAAAGATTTGGGTTGACCGTACCGGGCGTTTTTGCAATCGCATTCATAAATTAGGTGCCCGGGTTTTTTACAATAATTGCAAAATTTAAAACAAGAGCTCCCCTTACAAAAACAGTGGGTGCATGGGAGGAGGAGGCTTGGTTGGTGTAGCCTAGCCCTTGGGTGGTTCTAGAAATTCGTTGGGAACCTAGGATATTGTTCAAATTTTGTTCCCCTTGGGTGAACTTAGCTAGGGTCTCCCTTAGGTCTTTGATGGTTGATTCCATGGAATCAACATTTGGAAAATTTTGGATTTTTAGGGTGAGTTCCTCCTTCTCTTTGAGAAGTTGGTCTTTTTCGGAGGAAAGCTTTTTGAAATTCTTTTTTAAAGCAACAAATTTTGATGAAAGCTCATGAAAACCATTTTATAATTGATCTCTAGCGTGTGAGAGTTCTTCATAAGATAAATGATTAAATGAATTAGAAGAACTAGAGGAGGAGGATGAGGAATCGGAAGAAGTTACCTCGTGTTTTGCCATTAGGCAATTATTACCATTGTCGCTCGAGGAGAAAGAAGAGAAGGAGGAGCTATCACTCCAAGTTTTCTTTAAAGCCTTCTTCTTCTTCTTCTTGGCCCTTTTCTTGTGAAGTGGGCAAGCGGGTACGGATTTTGCCTCGGGTTCTTGCTTTCGAGCGGGTTCTTGCTTTTGATCGGATTCTTGCTTTGGAGCCTCGCTAGTACCTTCATAGGTTAGTTCTAACAATTTCCAAATATCATAAGAAGATGTGCACGAAGAAATAAAATGAAAAACATTTCTATCTAACCCGCAATGAAGAGCATTCATGGCTTTGCCATCAAGCTCGAAATTTGCAATGTCGGCGGGGGTCCATTTAGATTCATCTTGACAAGAGAGAGTAAAACCGTGCATGACAATTTTAAAAATAGGATATCCAATGCTTTTAAGAAATGTGGTCATGCGGGTTTTCCAAAAACTATAATCGGCTCCATCAAAGAATGGAGCACGATCCAAAGAGTAGCCCTCGGGGGATTGAGAGGAAGAAGCGGTAGAAGCCATCAAAAAAATAGGATCTTTAATTTGAAACCGGTTAGGGAATTATTCAAATACGTCCCTCTGATACCAAATGTTGGGTCGGAATAAACGGGGAATGATGGCAAGAGGGGGGGTGAATTGCCTTTTAAAAAATGATAAACAAATTAAAAATCAAAGTTGAAATGCAGCGGAAATAAAGGAGGCAAGACACACAAAATTGATAACGGAGTTCGGCCAAAACCCGGCCTACGTCTCCGCTCCCAACTCAACCGTTGAGAGATTCCTACCGCTTGCTTTTCAATGGTTTTAGCAAGAAACCCACTAGGCTTTGAGGTAGCACTAGGACCTATTACATCTTGCTTTTTGTGGTTTAGCAAGAACCCACTTGCTTTTGATGGTATAGCAAGAACCCACTAGCCTTTTTAACGGGTGAAGGCTAGCTCACCGAAAACTCAATCCTTTTAAAAGGAAAGGCTTGAAGAAACCTCTTCACACCTTAATGGTGGTGTGAAACCCAAAAGAAAGGGGGAAGAGAAAAGGTGTTGGGGTTTGTAGGCACAAACCCAAAATTAAAGCTCAAAAAGATAAAACAATAAAAACCGTATTGTTGAGAAGCCTTGGGCGCCAAAGGTTGAATGGAGTTGGAGACGTGCACTCCCAAGCTTCTATGGTGGTGCTCCTTGGATTGGAAATGGATTGGAGCAGTTGTGGTTCCCTTGGAGCAATCCGCCGGAGGTTTGCCAAATGAGGAGAATTGTGTTCGTTGGCTTCACAATGCTTAATTATGGTCCGGCAATTGTTCCGGGGCTTCAAGGTCCTTTATTTATAGAGGGGGAACCCTCATATGGCCGTTGGAGGCCTTTGGAGCCGTTGGAAAGGCTTTCGGAGCCGTTGGGAGGCAAGTGGAGCAGCCTGGTCAAAGCTCCAACGGCTAGTTTGACTGGATCCACCGGCTGGCCGGTACAGTCCCACCGGCTGGCCGGTGTTTGCAAAAAGTCATTGGATTCCTGTCCAGGGGCCACCGGTCGACCGGTGCCAGAGCCACCGGCTGGCCGGTGGTGAGGCAGTAGGTCTCACTGTTGAGGCTGGGTGCCACCGGCTGGCCGGTGCTGAGGCCACCGGCTGGCCGGTGCTGAGGCCACCGGCTGGCCGGTGGGGAGGCAGTGGCTCCCTCTTGATTGCAGGTGCCACCGGCTGGCCGGTGGTCTGGACAGAAGGATGCCTTCTGTCCAGGCTCCACCGGCTGACCGGTGGTGAAGCCACCGGTTGGCCGGTGGACTGAATTTCAGTCCACTTTGCCTTCTTTCTTTCTTGGCCCAATTCCTTGGCCACCTGATTTGATTCCTATTAACCAAAAACACTTGAAAGAGGATTAGATAAAAATGAGGGTGATTGTGATCATGAAAATAAAACCTTGAGGGGTTCGAGAGGTACAACAATCTCCCCCTATTTTGATGATCACAATCACCGAAACAAACAATGTAAAAAACTGAGATTAAAGGCAATGCAAAGCATGATGAAAAAGGATTCTCCCCCAATCAATCAAGAAATTTCTCCCCCTTTGTGATTATCAAAATAGAACGGGGCATAAAACTTGATTGAGGGATACAATGAAAAACGAGATTTTAAATCAATTGAAAATGATATCAATTGTTGAAAATTTTGAAATGAAAATTGAATAACAGTTTGAATTGAAAGTTCTGAATCAAAAACCAATTGAATTTTGAAATTTGAAACCAAATGAAATTTTTGAAATTGAGAGTTTTGAATCAAAAAAGAATTGAGAGATTTGAAAAAAAAATTCGAATTGAATATTTTGAAATGAAAATTTTGATACCAAGAGTTGAAAATTTTAATACCAATTGTTGAAATTGAAAGTTTGAGACTAAAATTTTGAAATTACAAAAAAAAGCTTAAAAGATCCTAACTCCCCCTAAATAAAAACAAAAAGTCACCGGGGAGAGGGATTTTGAAAAGAGATGATTTTAGGCCCGGAGAGACTCGCAAGAAGGGATTTTTCAATCCAAACTTGTCTCATGGCGGGTCTTCTCCTATAAAATTCATCCGAAAAGAAAAAAGATTTGGGTTGACCGTACCGGGCGTTTTTGCAATCGCATTCATAAATTAGGTGCCCGGGTTTTTTACAATAATTGCAAAATTTAAAACAAGAGCTCCCCCTTACAAAAACAGTGGGTGCATGGGAGGAGGAGGCTTGGTTGGTGTAGCCTAGCCCTTGGGTGGTTCTAGAAATTCGTTGGGAACCTAGGATATTGTTCAAATTTTGTTCCCCTTGGGTGAACTTAGCTAGGGTCTCCCTTAGGTCTTTGATGGTTGATTCCATGGAATCAACATTTGGAAAATTTTGGATTTTTAGGGTGAGTTCCTCCTTCTCTTTGAGAAGTTGGTCTTTTTCGGAGGAAAGCTTTTTGAAATTCTTTTTTAAAGCAACAAATTTTGATGAAAGCTCATGAAAACCATTTTCTAATTGATCTCTAGCGTGTGAGAGTTCTTCATAAGATAAATGATTAAATGAATTAGAAGAACTAGAGGAGGAGGATGAGGAATCGGAAGAAGTTACCTCGTGTTTTTCCATTAGGCAATTATTACCATTGTCGCTCGAGGAGAAAGAAGAGAAGGAGGAGCTATCACTCCAAGTTTTCTTTAAAGCCTTCTTCTTCTTCTTCTTGGCCCTTTTCTTGTGAAGTGGGCAAGCGGGTACGGATTTTGCCTCGGGTTCTTGCTTTCGAGCGGGTTCTTGCTTTTGATCGGATTCTTGCTTTGGAGCCTCGCTAGTACCTTCATAGGTTAGTTCTAACAATTTCCAAATATCATAAGAAGATGTGCACGAAGAAATAAAATGAAAAACATTTCTATCTAACCCGCAATGAAGAGCATTCATGGCTTTGCCATCAAGCTCGAAATTTGCAATGTCGACGGGGGTCCATTTAGATTCATCTTGACAAGAGAGAGTAAAACCGTGCATGACAATTTTAAAAATAGGATATCCAATGCTTTTAAGAAATGTGGTCATGCGGGTTTTCCAAAAACTATAATCGGCTCCATCAAAGAATGGAGCACGATCCAAAGAGTAGCCCTCGGGGGATTGAGAGGAAGAAGCGGTAGAAGCCATCAAAAAAATAGGATCTTTAATTTGAAACCGGTTAGGGAATTATTCAAATACATCCCTCTGATACCAAATGTTGGGTCGGAATAAACGGGGAATGATGGCAAGAGGGGGGGTGAATTGCCTTTTAAAAAATGATAAACAAATTAAAAATCAAAGTTGAAATGCAGCGGAAATAAAGGAGGCAAGACACACAAAATTGATAACGGAGTTCGGCCAAAACCCGGCCTACGTCTCCGCTCCCAACTCAACCGTTGAGAGATTCCTACCGCTTGCTTTTCAATGGTTTTAGCAAGAAACCCACTAGGCTTTGAGGTAGCACTAGGACCTATTACATCTTGCTTTTTGTGGTTTAGCAAGAACCCACTTGCTTTTGATGGTATAGCAAGAACCCACTAGCCTTTTTAACGGGTGAAGGCTAGCTCACCGAAAACTCAATACTTTTAAAAGGAAAGGCTTGAAGAAACCTCTTCACACCTTAATGGTGGTGTGAAACCCAAAAGAAAGGGGGAAGAGAAAAGGTGTTGGGGTTTGTAGGCACAAACCCAAAATTAAAGCTCAAAAAGATAAAACAATAAAAACCGTATTGTTGAGAAGCCTTGGGCGCCAAAGGTTGAATGGAGTTGGAGACGTGCACTCCCAAGCTTCTATGGTGGTGCTCCTTGGATTGGAAATGGATTGGAGCAGTTGTGGTTCCCTTGGAGCAATCCGCCGGAGGTTTGCCAAATGAGGAGAATTGTGTTCGTTGGCTTCACAATGCTTAATTATGGTCCGGCAATTGTTCCGGGGCTTCAAGGTTCTTTATTTATAGAGGGGGAACCCTCATATGGCCGTTGGAGGCCTTTGGAGCCGTTGGAAAGGCTTTCGGAGCCGTTGGGAGGCAAGTGGAGCAGCCTGGTCAAAGCTCCAACGGCTAGTTTGACTGGATCCACCGGCTGGCCGGTACAGTCCCACCGGCTGGCCGGTGTTTGCAAAAAGTCATTGGATTCCTGTCCAGGGGCCACCGGTCGACCGGTGCCAGAGCCACCGGCTGGCCGGTGGTGAGGCAGTAGGTCTCACTGTTGAGGCTGGGTGCCACCGGCTGGCCGGTGCTGAGGCCACCGGCTGGCCGGTGGGGAGGTAGTGGCTCCCTCTTGATTGCAGGTGCCACCGGCTGGCCGCTGGTGTGCCACCGGCTGGCCGGTGGTCTGGACAGAAGGATGCCTTCTGTCCAGGCTCCACCGGCGGACCGGTGGTGAAGCCACCGGTGGGCCGGTGGACTGAATTTCAGTCCACTTTGCCTTCTTTCTTTCTTGGCCCAATTCCTTGGCCACCTGATTTGATTCCTATTAACCAAAAACACTTGAAAGAGGATTAGATAAAAATGAGGGTGATTGTGATCATGAAAATAAAACCTTGAGGGGTTCGAGAGGTACAACAGTAATCACCTTAGGTTCGAAATAAAATTCTCTATTTACTGTTTTGGTCAGAATAATCAAGACTATTCATAGTATTGATCAAAAATATTAAACTAAAGATTAAAATAATGGAAAACCCATCTTCTCCTCCACTATAAAAACCACCCTCACCCCCTCTTCTTTTCACTCCTCTAAAGCCTTGTGCCTTGTCTAAATTATGCTCAAATATCCTCCCAATCTCCTCCCCCATGTTCGTTGTCATACCTCGACCTATCTATTATTTTTATTTTATTATTTTCTTTGGTATTAATTTTTTTTTCCGAGGTTTGGGTTAAATCCCGAATGAGTTTTTTTGAGTTTTGTCAAAAAAGCGCATGTTTTTGAGTTGACGTCACTGGGTGCATAGGCGGAGCGCATTTTAGAAACCCTACGCGGCTTTAGCCAGGCAACGACACCGTCCGCATATCTTTGGAAAATTAAAATGAGAAACTTTTTTTTATTATTTTTATTATTTAAAATTTCTATTGTTGTTAATGACTTAATTATTATTATTTAAGTGAACTGGGTATTCATATTATTTATATTTATACCAGTATAATTATTAATGTTCTTAGTATTATTATTAATAAGGATTTATTTTTTTTATTATTATTGTAATTAAAGAATTATTATTATTATTATTATTACTATTGTCATTATGTTATAATTTAATAATATTATTATTGGTATTTGGGTCAATGCACGGGCACTGCACGATTAATGAAAACTGTGCGATCATCCTGGTTACCCATGTAGTTGCAGTGTCCAAATAAATTAAAGTGAAATGGGGGTAGACGCATTAAAATAAAATGAAGCGAATATATATATATATATATAACTGAAATAATAATAATATTATTAAGGTTCTTTTGTTTTTATTATTATTGAAATTATTATCTTCATATTTGTTAGTATAGTTGTTGTTGATATCAAGATCATTAATAAATGAATTGAATATTATTATTTTATTTTGTCATTATTATTATTATGATTTAATTTGTTATAATAATAATAATTATTATTGTTATCAAAATTATTATTATTATAGATTCATGTTTTATTATTTCAATTATTTGTTTTTGTCTTAGTTTCTTAATTTTATTTATTATTATTATTTCCCTTCTTTTTTTATTTTTTTCCTCTCTCTATTTTTCTTTCCCCCTAACCCTAGTGCATATCACCTTTTTTTCCTCCTCTCACACTGTAGCCGCCACCTTTCTCCTCGCCCTCTTCTCTCTTCCTCCCTGTCGCGAAGGCCTCGGCCTGTTCTCCTTCTCCCTTGCAGTGCGCCAGCCTTGCAGCGCACCCCTCAGCCCGCCTCCCTCCTTGCTCCTTGCTGTGCATGCCCAGCCGACCCTCCTGTGCCCCTGCCTTGCAGTGCCACACCAGCGCCCGACCTTCCTGCACCGGCCGAGCACGTGACCCCCTCCCCCGCCTGACTTGCCACACCCATCAGCCACACACCCCTCCTGGTCGCCCACTGCCGATGCCCGGTTTCTGTCCGGCTCACCTGCGCCCTACACCGCGCTGCACCCCTTGCTATGCATCACCCCCATCTCCTCCTACAGGAACCTCCCCCCCTCTGGGTCTCCTTATCTCTCAGCCTCCCATTCCGACGCCCTCCCCCTACTTCGCCCACACATCACCGACCTCCCCTCTCCACTGCCGGCGCCGCCCTTCCAGCCGTTGATCACCCTTTCCGGTGCTTCCATGTGGTGTGAGACCCCCTGCCGGAAACCCTCCAACCAGTCCGAGAGCACCACCGGCCTGCTCCCTGTCCTGCGCCCTACCTCGCCTCCCACTCTGTTCCTTGTTTCTTCCGGCCATCATCCGAGCAACCCGCCGACCTCTTTTCCCGCCTCACAGATGCTGTCTGTCCATGCCCCTCCTACCATCCTCGCACCATCCAGCCAGTGACAGTCCCTACTAGTGTGCTCCACCCCTTTCAGATGGTTGCGCAACCCCGCTGGTCAAGCATGTATCCGAGTTGAGGTGAGGTTTGCGTTGTTCTTTCTTGAATGTTAGATAATTATTTTAGCGTGTATTGTGTTTAATTAAACTGGTGCAAACTTATTTTTTTAAAATAATTTATTTTGTTTAATTAGTTTGGTGTGAAGTTATTTTTTTTATGATCTTAGTTTGTGCTTTTATATTTTGTAGCCGTTCAGGTGAATTAAGGTGCGTTTTGATGAAAACCAGTTGCGTGCTGTTTAACAGCTTTTATTAAACTCTGCAATTTGTTTATTTTTACTCTAAAAGTAGTGCTCGTTCTGATATAATGTGTTTCGGGTGCACGTTTAATTATAAAAGGAGTATTGAATAGGTTTTGGGTGTGTAAAGTCATGGGTTTCTCTTTGAAATTGTTTAATAAATTTTAAAGTGGGTTATTAAATAGTGCAGATGGTTCGAACTGGGTTTTGAAAACACGTCGAGGTAGTTCTTTTTCACCATTTGTTCGTTTGGATTGTTTTAAGTCCGAGTTCATGTATTTTATTTATCTTTACATTTGCAGTGCATTGACAAGGTTTTTCCACAGTCCTACGATCGTCAGCTTGTGTGTGCTTGCACGCCCACGCGAGGAGTGTTACATCGTTGTGACTGGTCTGCGAGTCGAGGTAGGTCCCCCACTACACTCTCCTTTAAATGCAAAATTTATTAACTGCTTGATATTTTATTAATTTTAATAAATGGGAAATAATATAAGATAATTAATTTTTAAATGATTATTTGGTGTAAAAAGATCTGTTTATTTTATACACGACACTTGAAATATTTTCTTGATGAACGGACACCCAGTAGTGAAAGAATACCCTTTTGGCCTTTAAAAATAATTCATGGAATTTCTAATGTAGTTCTAGTTTATTGATAAATGATTTCTTTTGAAGCGTGAACAGGTGTTTTGGTTCTCTTGAGAAATGAGGATTTTTTTTTAAAATTAGTGAAGGCCCGTTTGGCACTTTAATAAAATAAATTATTTTGGAAAACTCTCTTTGGGGTGACTCAGGGGTGATATTTGGTATACGTTGATTACATGAGTTGTGTGTGATGTTTGCGCTACTTGATTGACTTTGTTGACTCACCCCTTTCCTTTTTATTACACATGTTGACATGGGAACCTGACATAGTAAGTGAATCTTCTGAGAACGATTGCTGTATTAGTTTAGATTACGCACTGGCTAAGGACCCTTAGTATGGATTATACTCTTCTAGGGGATTGATCCCCTCAGTTAGGCCATGTAGGGTAACACTGGGTGTTAGGGCGTTATGACGTCATCGAGAGTAGGCATGCCTTCAGGATGAGTCACATGTGTAGTACGTTCTGGATTTTTCATGAGCTCTTAGGTTCGACCCATGTTTCTTTTAGTGTTTATTTGTATGTGGCGGACAATTGAGAGGTCTAGTTCGGTTACTGGCCCTGTGCGCCACTTTTTCCATTTCCCTTAGTGTGTGTTGTGTGTGGTTTTCCATTTGACCAACAACTAAAATTTGAATTTCTAAATTGTTCGAAAAATGTTTTAAAATGAAATGCATATGTTTCTTTCAAACACTAAACTTGTTTTTAAATTAAGAAAGGAAATGAACTATTACTTGTATTAGAAATGAAAGTGTGTGTGGAAACCAATATTTTATATATTTTAGTTCAAACTTGGGATTATTAAACTCTTTATTTAAAGGTAGTGTTTTGGGGATAGTTTGTTGGGAATGCCTACTGAGTTTTAATACTCACGCCTATAGTGTTTTCCTGTTTTTTAGTTTTTTTTGTAGGATTGAATCGAGCTTGCTCGCCGTGGGTGAGAGTTGGATGTGGTTTGGTGAGCAACTCTTGGGGTCGTGAAGAGTTTTGGTCACGGCCAGGTTAGTATGTGTTGTTGGCCATTCTTTTTCTTTCATGTTGTTTATTTACTTTGTGCTGTTCTATTTTTCTTTCTGCTACTTTATTTATTTTTATTGGGTGAAATCATCCCCCTATTGTTTTCTGTTGATTCCCTGAAGCTTGTCTCCATCCTGGGAAGATCGGGAATGCCTCTCGGGCCATGTCGCAGACCGACTCGAGTGACCAGTTCAGGGTCGACCTGGGTTGGTTTGTGACAAAATGGTATTAGAGGGGAAGGTCGGCTCTTGAGCATACCTTTTTTAGAGCGCCCATTGTTATTTGGGGTTGTCATGTTTGAAGGAGTAGAATTTTCAAGACTTGAGGTGTACGGACGAGAAGGACGTCATGAACCCTTGTTCATTCTGAACCTCGGGTTACCATAGGATTTTTGGGTTTGTCGATGTCCTTTGATTCTTATGGTTTGTTTGGTATTGGGAAATGAAATCGGTGTTGGGAAAGTGACCTTTGTGAGATCGCATGGTCTGGAAAGACATGTGGAGCCGGGGACATTACCCTAGAGTGATCCTTGTGACGGTGGTGTGACTGGAGTTTGGCCGCCAACCATATGTCAGAGTCACCCATCGACACTAGTTTCTCCTTGTGGTTTTTCTGGGTCTTATTTACTTTAAATAATTGTTTTGCAAAGTTTTATTTTGGAAATTGTGGAAATTTGAAATTGAAATGGCAATGACCATGTTTTTATTATGTTCTTTGTTTCCTTGTTCCTTAGTGTTCACCCCCACAAAGGTTCGATGGATGCCCAAGGTGCAACTTCGGGTGGTGCATCCTTAGAAAATCCTCCAGTTGATCAACCTATAGACTATGTCTTGGAATTATGGAAGTTGAAACCTCCCCTATTTTATGGTCAAGTAGATCCACTTGAGGCGGAGGAGTGGTTGCGGAAGATTGATAGGAACTTCAGTTTCATTGGGATGCCTGAGTCGTTAAAGGTGAAGTTGGATACCTTTATGCTTGAAGATCCAACCTGAAAATGGTGAAAGTTCATGTCTCAGAATAAACCTCGAGAAGATCTAACATGGGAGTTTTTCAAGTCGTCGTTCATCCAAAAATATTTCTCTGAGTTGATGAAACTGAGGAAGAGGATGAAGTTGTGTTTCCTTTAGTAGGGCGTTGAACCGATCCTAAAATTCTATCGAAATTTCATAGACCTAGTTCCGTACGACCAATGGTTTGTTGAAAATGATCCTGGGAAGGCTCGACAATTTGAATCTGGAATCCGACCTGAACTGCGATCAAAAGTGGAAGAGATCAACCTAACCACCTTATCGGATGTTGTGGGGCAAGACTTTCTTGCTGAAGCTGAGTTAGCAGGGGGACATGAGGTGGTGAATCCTCCCCCATCCTTGGGAAGTAGTGCAGAGGATAGCGAGAGGAAGAATGAGAAGTTCCCTGATGCTGGTGGGTCTACTAGAGGAATCAAGAGTCCTTCAGACCTCCAATTATCTTCTTCACAGCACAATGTCATGATCTGTCATCAGTGTGGCAAGAAAGGTCACAAGAGGCCGATGTGCCCGAGTGCTCTGAGACCTTGCCACACCTGTTGACGTTTGGTTCACTTGTAGAGATTGTGCCGTGGTGTTTCCAAGAAGCATGCTGAAGCTAGACCTGGCTCGTCAAAGGTCACCTCAGCCCGTCAGCAGGAGTAGGGCGATGTTTGGGGATTAGTTTGAGGTTTTATCTTTGTAGTGTTCCCTGGATGTAGTGGTTGTCTCTTGTGGAATTTTTTGGTGTTTCTTTTTTTTTTCCTTCAGTTGCAAGAATGGTTATTATCAAACCTCTTTGAAACTTTTATTTTATTGGAAGTGTGTTTGGTGAAATTCTAGTTTGTGTGTTATGTTTGGGAATTTCTGAAGCCTGACTACGAGGCAAGAGATGCTTCAATCATCAGAGATCCAGCCTTAGGTCCTGGAGTGAAGCTGGCGCATAGTCAGGAGAACCCCAATGGTGAAAAAGGGCCTTGGTTTAACCTTTGTCCTTAGTGTGGCATGGTTTGTTTTCTTCTGAGGGTACGATGTCTTTTATATAGTAATGGTGGTAATCTTGATGCTCTAACAATGTGGCCCTTCCCTTCTCCCCCCTCATGGTGAGGGTTTTTGGTCAGTGTGGTAAGTCTTCATGTTCGGTTAATCTTGTCAGATCTTATGGTGGGGAGACCCACAATGGGTCTCGTAGAGTTACACCTAAAATAATTTAGAGTTAGCCCAATACTTATGGTGGGGAGTCTATTTAGGCCTCCTCGTGTCAGTATCATAGTTCCGTTTCAGGTTTCGTTTTGGTGGTGTTTAAAGTGTTCATGTTTTAAGGATGAGTTGTGTGTCATGGGAGTTTGGTGTTCGTTTTGAGCGATCAACTGGAGGTGATTAAACTTTTGGGGGGTGAGTGTCACTTAAGGAGTTTCATCTTTGGGTCTTGATCTTGTTATGGCTTTCCGGGGGTGGAAAGCATTATGGTGGGGAGAATTGTCACACCCCGACCTATATATTATTTTTATTTTATTATTTTCTTTGGTTTTAAATTTTTTTTCCAAGGTTTGGCTTAAATCTCGAATGAGTTTTTTTGAGTTTTGTCAAAAAAGCGCATGTTTTTGAGTTGACTTCGCTGGGCGCATAGGCGAAGCACGTTTTGGAAATCCCGCACAGCTTCGCCCAGGCAACGACACCGTCCACCTATCTTTGGAAAATTAAAATGAGAAACTTTTTTTTATTATTTGTATTATTTAAAATTTCTATTTCTGTTAATGACTTAATTATTACTATTTATGTGAACTGGGTATTCTTATTATTTATATTTATAGCAGTATAATTATTAATGTTCTTAGTATTATTATTAATAAGGATTTATTGTTATTACTATTAATATTTTTATTATTGTAATTAAATAATAATAATAATTATTATTAGTATTGTAATTATGTTATAATTTAATATTATTATTATTAGCATTTGGGTCAATGCGCGGGAACCACACAGTTAACAGAAACCATGCGGTCATCCCGGTTACCCACGCAGTTGCGGTGTCCAAATAAAATAAAGTGAAATGGGGGTAGACGCATTAAAATAAAATAGATAGAATATATATATATATAACTGAAATAATAATATTATTATTAAGGTTCATATATTTTTATTATTATTGAAATTATTATCTTCATATTTTTTAGTATAGTTATTGTTGATATCAAGATCATTTATAAATGAATTGAATATTATTATTTTATTTTTTCATTATTATTATTAAGATTTAATTTTTTATAATAATAATAATTATTATTATCAAAATTATTATTATTATTATAGATTGATGTTTTATTATTTCAATTATTTGTTTTTGTCTTATATTCTTAATTTTATTTATTATTATTATTTTCACTCTCTTTTTCTTTTTTTTCCTCTCTCTATTTTTCTTTCCCCCTAACCCTAGCATAGATCACATTTTTTCTCCTCTCACACTGCAGCCACCACCTTTCTCCTCACCCTATTCTCTCTTCCTCCCTGTCGTGAAGGCCTCGGCCTGTTCTCCTTCTCCCTTGAAGCGCGACGGCCTTGCAGCGCACCCCTATGTCCGCCTCCCTCCTTGCTCCTTGGTTCGCATGCCCAACTGACCCTCCTATGCCTCTTCCTTGCAGCGCCACACCAGCACCCGACCTTCCTGCCCCAGCCGAGCACACGACCCCCTCCCCCGCCTGACTTGCCACACCCATCATCCACGCACCCCTCCTGCTCGACCGCTGCCGGTGCTCTATTTCTATCCGGCTCACCCACGCCCTGCACCGCGCTGCACCCCTTACTGCGCACCACCCCCATCTATTCCTACAGGAACATCCCCCCTCCGGATCTCCTTCTCTCTCAGCCTCCCATTCCAGTGCCCTCCCCCTACTTCGCCCACACATCATCGGCCTCTGCTCTCCACTACTAGCGCCACCCTTCCAGCCAGTGATCTCCCTTTCCGGTGCTTCCGTGCGGTGTGAGACCCCCTATCGGCAACCCTTTGACCAATTCGAGAGCACCACCAGCCTACTCCTTGTCCTGTGCCCTGCCTCGCCTCCCACACTGTTCCCTGTTTCGTCCAGCCATCATTCGAGCAGACCGCCGCCCTCTTTTCCCTCCTCGCAGACGCTTTCCGGCCATGACCCTCCTGTCAGCCCCACACCATCCAGCCAGTGACGGTCCCTACTAGTGTGCGCTGCCCCTTTCTGATGGTCGCACAACCCAGTTGGTCGAGCGTGTATCCGAGCTGAGGTGAGGTTTGCTTTTTTCGTACTTGAATGTTAGATAATTATTTTAGTGTGTATTGTGTTTAATTAAATTGGCACAAACTTATTTTTTTAAAATAATTGAGTTTGTTTAATTATTTTGGTGAGAAGTTATTTTTTTATGATCTTAGTTTTCACTTTTATATTTTGTATCTAATTAGGTGAATTAAGGTGCGTTTTGAGGAAAACCAGTTGCGTGCGGTTTAATAGATTTTATTAAACTCTACAATTTGTTATTTTTACTATGAAAGTAGTGAGCGTTTTTATATGGTGTGTTGTGGGTGCACATTTAAATATAAAAGGGGTCTTGAATAGGTTTTGGGTGTGCAAAGTCATGGGGTTATCTTTGAAATTATTTAATAAATTTTAAAGTGGGTTATTAAATAGTGCAGATGGTTCGAACTGTGTTTTGAAAACATGTCGAGGTAGTTCTTTTGCACTGTTTGTTCGTTTGGATTTTTTTAAGTCCATGTTCATGTATTTTATTTATCTTTTCGATTACAACATGCTAACAAGGGTTTTCCATAGTCCTGTGATTGCCATCTTGTGTGTGCTTGCACGCCCATGCGAGGAGTGTCACGTCGTCGTGACTGGTCTGCGAGTCTAGGTAGGTCCCCCACTACAATCACCTTTAAATTCAGAATTTATTAATTTCTTGATATTTTATTAATTTTAATAAATGGGAAATAATATAAGATAATTAATTTTTAAATGATTATTTGGTGTAAAAAGAGCCTTTTATTTTATACACGAAACTTGAAATATTTTCTTGATGAATGGACACCCAGTAGTTAAAGAATGCCCATTTGGCCTTTAAACATAATTCAATGAATTTCTAATGTAGTTCTGGTTTATTTATAAATGATTTATTTTGAATCATGAACAAGTGTTTTGGTTCTTTTGAGAAATGAGGATTTTCTTTAAAATTGGTGAAGGCCCATTTGGCACTTTAATAAAATAAATTATTTTGGAAAAATCTCTTTGGGGTGACTCAGGGGTGATATTTGGTGTATGTTGACTAAATAAGTTGTGTGTTATGTTTGTACTACTTGATTGACTTTGTTGACTCACCCCTTTCCTTTTTATTACACGTGTTGACATGGGAACCTGACATAGTAAGTGAATCTTCTAAGAACGATTGCTACACTAGTTTAGATTACGCACTGGCTAGTGGCCCTTAGTATTGATTTTACTCTACTAGGGGACTGGGCCCCTCAGTTAGGCCATGTAGGGAAACATCGGGTGTTAGGGAGTTATGACGTCATCGAGAGTAGGCATGCCTTCAGGATGAGTCACATGTATAGTATGTTCTTGATTTTTCACGAGCTCCTAGGTTTGACCCATGTTTTTTTAGTGTTTATTTGTATGTGGTAGATGATTGAGAGGTATAGTTCGGTTGCTGGCCCTGTGTGCCACTTTTTCCATTTCCCTTAGTGTGTGTTGTGTGTTGTGTGTGGTTTTCCATTTGACCAACAACTAAAATTTGGATTTCTAAATTGTTCGCAAAAATGTTTTAAAATGCAATGCATTTGTTTCTTTCAAACACTAAACTTGTTTAATTAAGAAGGGAAATAGACTGTTACTTGTATTAGAAATGAAAGTGTGTGTGGAAACCAATATTTTACATATTTTAGTTCAAACATGGGATTAGTAAACTCTTTATTTAAAGGTAGTGTTTTGGGGATAGTTTTTTGGGCACACCTATTGAGTTTTAATACTCACGCCTATAGTTTTTTCCTATTTTTTAGTTTTTGTTTTAGGTTTTACTCAAGCTTGCTCGCCATGGGTGAGAGTTGGTTGTGGTTTGGTGAGAGACTCTTGGGGTCGTGAGGAGTTTTGGTCACGGTAAGGTTAGTATGTGTTATTGGCCATTCTTTTTCTTTCATGTTGTTTATTTACTTTGTGTTGTTCTATTTTTCTTTTCACTGCTTTATTTATTTTTATTTGGAGAAATCGTTCCCCTATTGTTCTCTGTTGATGCCCTGATGGTTGTCACCAGCCCGGGAGGATCGGGAACGCCTCTCGGGCCATGTCGCGGTCCGACTTGGGTGACCGGTTCAGGGTCGACCTAGGTTGGTTCGTGACATCCATCATCCCTTGGTCTAATTAAAAGACCAAAAACTCTCCCCTAAAGAGGCTCTCAAGGAAGATATATTCAAGAGGTAAATTTGTCTTTTCATTTCTTTTATTTTCTTTCAAGTTCATTTCTTTCTTTTTCTTTCCCAACCTCCTTTCATCCAAATGTTATGATAATTCCAGTACCTTACATGTACTAAATTATTTTATGCAAATTTAATAATTCATCATCATCTCTCCTTTCCCATCCTTTTATACTAGAAATGAAAAAACCATCCGAGATGTGTTAATTCATCACATTCAAGGACGATGGGTTTTCAATTTCTATTACCATATTCAATTCTGGTCATGAAACAATTTTTATAGTTGAACCAGAGTATAATATATGTTTTATACCTTATTTAAGGCTCTGTAATATTTTTTTTCACATGATATTAATTTATAAATAAAAATGAGTTCATTGTGATAAAAATCCGTCAATTAACCCAAATAGTTATCAATAAAGTTTTATATAATGATTCATCTTCACTCCAAATAATCAATTGAATTTTATAACCATGTAATCTTATTTATTCTTAGTAATAACATATAACATCAATTATGGACAACCATTCTCATCTTATATGTTTATCCATACATGTATATAAGTAAATCGATCATGAAAACCAAGGAAACAAACACTCGCAAGCAATGAAATTGAACCTCTTAACCCATAAAAAAGACCATGAATGAACTTAATAAGGTTATAATAAATCAATTAAATGAAGAATAAGTTCTGGAAATATTAATTAATGAATTTAATTTGGTTATCCAGGACATTAAGATCAAGTGAAGGACACCATCGAACTTAAGGTAAGAGATTCTACCCAAACCTCCATTATTCCTTCGGGTTTCTCTATCTTTCTTTTTACACAAATGAAGTTATATGTTCTTTTTTATGTAAATATTATAAATTATGTGTACATGATCCAAAATCATGTATCATGGTATATTCATCATTCTCTTTCAGGGATATACATCTTTTTAAGTGGTTCCCTCCTCAATACTTCCCGATAAGTAAACCCATTTAAGGGAACTTCTCGAAGAAGGTTTTTTTCTCTTTGAGAGATTGATCCATTATTCTCACTCGTTGAAGATTTCTATTTGTGTTCTGGTTTTGTTTTTTTTTTCATTCCTGGTGTGGTGTCAAATGTTTATGTTGACAATGGTGATGAGGGTGAAGCGACGATGGTGTGGGTGGTTTCTGTGATGGATGCTGTGGTGGGTTCTGTTTTGGTGGGAGTTCCTCTGGTCATCAGTCAGGCGGTGATTGTCTATGATGTCGTTGATAGTACCAGGATGTAATGAAAGACAGTTGAGCCCCTATTAGATGTTTTGATAATTACTTTACGGCCTCCAATTTCTTGGTGGTGATGATGGTTCCAGTGACCGGTTGCCTCCGGATTTTTGATGTGGTGCTGAATCGACGACGACGATGATGTGGTGATTATTCAACTATGATGTCGGTAGGTACATAGACGATGATGGACAATGATCAAGACTGTGACTTCAACTGATGCTAGCATATCTCGAAATTGATCTCCTCATTTGGTGTGTCTGGATTTTGAATTTGGCTCACAACTGCTGAATCCCACTATGTTTTTTACTAATGTTCTGGTTACCGCTCACCCTCAAAGCGGTATTTATGAAAATTAAATAAAAAGTTATTTGGATATATGTATAAAAGGATAGGGTCACTATAGTTGGTATCAGAGGATGGTCTAGTTATTTTTGGAGATTAGGAATATAGAACTTTAGTATGAACCTTAAGGATGAGACAAAGTATAAGAAATCATCCCTAAATTTTGGTAAGTATAGAATAAGTGGTTTATCAAGAAAATACATCCCTGTCTGGATATGAACAAGTGGAGGTGGCTCTAGCACAAATTTATCTAGGGGTAAAAACCAAAAACACCACTTCGAGCTAGACTCGAAAGGGAACTGGTGCACAACAACGGGCCTTGCTGCACTCCTGGTTTGACACTCCTAGGGGATATGCTTTGGTAAATTCATAATATTAGTACAAACCATTATCAAGGGAACAAAAAAAATAATCCCATAAGAATAAACATGAGGAAATAGATCATGGATAACCTATATTGAAACCTAGGGGATCGCAAGTTAGGATATAATTTTCCTTTAAGATTTTATCCTTTTATGTTCAAAGTTTCCTTTTATTCTTATTAGCTAAGTATTCAATCCCTATAATTATATATTCTTTTTCTTAGTTAATGGAAGGAAATAGGAAAAAATGTGCCAACAATCAATGTGATAAGAAATGTGACGATTGCCCTAATGATATACCTGATATGATGGGAATGAGTGATCAAAAATTTATGACGATACTTGCTCAGCTAGCTCAAGTTATTAATAATAACTTGAATCATGTATAATTCCCTCCTCCTCCAAGGAAAGAGCAATTTGTTGTAGAATCCTTCATACAGAAAAGGCCTCCCATGTTTAGTGGATCTTTCTATCCTCTTATCACAGAACAGTGGATTAACTCCATTGAAAATATATTCTCTATCCTCCAATGCTTAGAATAAGAGAAATTTGTACTGGTATTTCATCATTTTGATGGGGAAGCTGATCAGTGGTGGACACTGATCAAGAATACGAAGTACCAGGTGGAAATTGATTCCATGGATTGGTAGGAATTCAAGAAAATGTTTTTCAATAAATATTTTCTTCGAACCCTCCACCTCAATATGGAAAGAGAATTTCTTGGACTCAAGTAGAATGAAGATGAGTCCATTGGGTAATATAAATAAGAATTCACAAGGCTTGAAAGATACACCTTCTTATTTTTCATGAACACTAAAATCAAGGTGTATCGCTTATTTAGTGGACTAAAAATGAGTCTACACAAAGTGTTTGTGATTCAAGACTTTGACATTTATGAGGAGATTGTTCGTTATACCCTCAAGGTTGAAATGGATATTGGATACTCTCAATAATTTCATTATCTCGGTGAAAAAAAAGTATAAAATGGAGTCTAATATGGGTGGTTTGGTAGATAAATCCCATGATGTAAAGAAGATCAAATATCCCATGTGTCAAAATTATGAGAAGAAGCATTCTGAGGACTGTCTAAAGGGAACCAGAAATTGCTTTAAATTTGGAATAATGAGACATCTGGTGAAAAACTTCCAAAGATATATAAAGAATCCCACTAATCCTAAAGAAGAAAGTAAGGTTCAAATCAATACTTAGCCTTTAGTGCAATGGTACAATTTCAAGGAACATGGTTATTATGAGAAAAATTTCCCTAAGCCAAGGGTTATCATAGGAAATAAACAACAACCTCCAAGGAAATAAGGAAGGGCTTATACTATCACTACTGTTGAGGTGGAGCCAGACAATGATGCGGTGACAGGTACACTAGTTGTTTATTCAAGAATAATGAATGTACTATTTGATTCTTGTTCTACGCATTATTTCATATCTTGAAAGTTTAGTATAACTATTCAAACACCACCTCAAAATTTGGAGATTAAGTTATCTTTGAGAATAGAAAATGGGGAAATTATTTCATCCAAATCATACAAATCCTCCCTGATTAACATTTTTGGGCTGAACCTCCCATCAAATCTCGTCATACTTCCTTTAGTGGAGTTCGATGTTATCTTGGGAATGAATTGACTATCTTTATACAAATCCAAAATCAACTACCAAGAAAGAGAAATCACTCTTCACATCCTGAAGAATCCTCCAATTCTTTACAAGTGTAAGGAGGAAGATGAATCTCCTTCAGAATCATTATCTCAAGTGTGGATATTGCTGCCTTATAAGAAATCATATCTAGCTCAAATGATTGAGACAAAGGAGAGAATCATGCTTGAAGACATGCCCATCATTAGGGATTACACTGATGTATTCCTTGAAGAGATGCCTAGTCTTCCTCATTATCGAGAGGTTGAGTTCTCAATTGAGCTTATTCCTAGATCTTTGCCTATATCAAAGACACCTTATAGAATGACTGCTGTAGAGTTGGAAGAGCTAAAGAAGCTGTTACAAGAGAATCTGGAGAAGGGTTTTCTATTCCTGAGTTCTTTACCATGGGGTGAGCTAGTCCTCTTAGTCAAGAATAAAGATGGATCAATATGCCTCTACATTGATTATTTTGATCTCAATAAAATCACGATAAAGAAGAAGTATCCCCTACCTCAGATATATGACTTTTTCGATCAGCTTTATGGGGACAGTTATTTCTCTAAGGTGGACCTTCGGTTGGGATATCACTAATTAAAGGTGAAGAAGGAAGATATTCCAAAATAATACCTTTATAATGAGGTATGAACAATGTGAGTTCATAGTGATTCCCTTCAGACTCACTAATGCTCCAACAATATTCATGGATTTAATGAATAGATTCTTTAGAGATTAGCTCAATAAATTTGTGATAGTCTTTATCAATGATATACTTCAAGAGTAAAGAGGAACATGAGGAGAATTTTAATACTGTGCTAATGAATTTTCGAAGGGAGAAAATTTATGAAAAGTACAATAAATGTGAGTTATGGATGGAGGAATTATCATTCTTAGGGTATGTTATCACCGAGAAAGGGATATCTATAGACCCTTCCAAGATAAAGACAATTGAAGAGTGGCCCAAACAAACATCTTTAATGGAGATCTATAGATTTCTAGGTCTAGTCGAGTATTATCGAAATTTTGTGAAGTACCTCTCATGATTTTCAAACCCAATGAACAAGATGACATGGAAGGGAGTGAAGTTCTTTTAGACTCAAGGATGTGAGGAAAGCTTTAAGGAACTCAAAAAGAGGCTTATCACTACACCAGTACTCACACTCCCAATAAGTGGAGAACTATTTGTGGTGTACAGTGATGCTTAAAAGAAGGTATTAGGATATATGCTGATGAAAAATGATAAAGTGATAGACTATTCCTCAAAGCAGCTGAAAATCCATGAGCAAAACTATCACAGACATGATATGGAGCTAGCACCTGTGATCTTTGCGTTGAAAATATGGAGGCATTATTTCTATGGGGATACATGTGAGATATATACTGATCACAAGAGTCTAAAATATATATTCACACAGAAAGAGATTAATATGTACCTGTGAAGATGGTTAGAGATTATCAAGGATTATAACTGCTCAATCCACTACCATCATGGTAAGGCAAATAAGTTTTCGAATTCTCTAAGTAGAAAGGATCCTACATCTTTATCAATGATGAGAATTGAAAAGGATCCAATCTTTATAGATTTGAAGAGTATAGACATGGGAATCATTAAGAGAGGAACATCATCAATCCTTTCTCAAATGGTTGCTCAACCATCCCTCTTGGAGAAAATAAAGGATGCTCAAAGAAAAGACGTGGAAATTATAAAAAGGGTGGAAAATATTAGAAATAGGAAATCCTATGAGTTCAAGATTGATTAGGAATGAGTTATAAGATTTGGGTCACGATTATGTGTACCATTTGATCCAAAGATAAAAAATGAGCTTCTGAATGATGTACATAGCTCAACCTTCTCTATTCACCCAGGGATCACAAATATGTATCGACATATCTGAGAGAACTTTTAGTGGGACAATATGAAGAAGAATATTGCTGAATATACATCAAAGTTCCTGGTATGTCAAAAAGTGAAGGATGAAAGAAAAAAGTCTAAGGGGATGGTGCAAACACTACCCATACCAATATGGAAGTGGGAGAACATCACCATGGACTTTGTCACTGGACTTCCAAGGATACCCAGAGGAAATAATGCTATATGGGTTATTGTGGATCATTTTACAAAGACATCTCACTTTATCACAATTTGATAGGACTTCTCACTGGATCAAATTTCAAGGATATACATCAAAGAGGTGGTAAGGTTGTATGGAGTGCCACTATCTATTGTATCCGATAGAGATCTAAGATTCACCTTGAAGTTATGGAAAATTCTCCAACATGCTCTAATCACTGAGTTGAAATTCAGCATGACCTATCATCCTTAAACTGATGGCCAATCTGAGAAAACTATTCAAAAACTGGAATACATGTTGAGAGAATGTTCTATGGACTTCCAATGAGGGTGGGACCAACATATTTTACTAGTCAAATTCTCATACAACAACAATTTCCACTCCAACATCTCAATTTCACCATATGAAGACCTTTACGAGAAAAGGTATAGAACACCAATGTGTTGGGATGAAATTAGTGAGTGTAAGATTAAATTGTGGAGAAGATGAAAACCATTCAGCAACACATCAAGGAAACCCAAATTTGACAGAAGATTTATGTAAACAATCATCGATGGGACCTTGAGTTCAAAGTTGGAGACATGGTATTCCTCTGTATATCTCCATGGAAGAAGGTCATGAGGTTTGGGAAGAAAGGAAAGCTAAGTCCTAGGTACATCGGCCCCTTCGAGATTCTTGATTGTGTTGGAACTATAACCTATCAAATAACACTTCCACCTACCATGTTTAAAGTACATGATATATTCCACATATCCCTCTTAAGGAAGTACATACCAGACCCTTCACATATACTCTCTTTAGAGGTGGTGCAGTTGGAGAATGATCTTTCTTATGAGGAGAAGCCAATGAAGATCTTGGATCATAGAGATAAAGTTCTATGTAGCAAGACTACTCACCTGGTCAAGGTACTATGGTGGAACCATAAGTATGAAGAGGAAACATGGGAACTTGAGGAAGAAATGAAGGAAAAGTACCCACACTTTTTTATGACGTAGAATGTAAAATGAAATTTCAAGGCTGAAATTTTATAAGGGGGGAAGAATGTAATGACCCGATGTTTTATCAATAGAATTCCCTTATTATAATTATGTATTATAGTATAATCACAAAATATTACTTATATAACATAATAAAAACCTTGTAAATGAAGAATGAGTGAAATAAAAGGGATCTCTAGAAGTTAAGGAACATATACTGATGAAATAGTAACTTGACCTTTGGAATAGTAATATGAACCTTATGAATAATAAACCGACCAATTGAATAGTAACATAATTAATGAAAGTATAAATAAAATTTATCCATAATATAAGTGTCAATATGATATAATTATGTCATAGTATAAGTAAATAAATATTTTAAAAAAATTGATTCAGTGTTGGTATTTTTGTAAGTTATGTTTATTTAATTACAATTTTATGATTAATTTAATAAATTAAAAGAAAATTTATTTTCATGTAATGTATTCATAAAATAATATTTTCATGTCTTATTATTATAAGATAATTTTATGAGACCTTAAGTAAATTTTCAAAGTGTTAGAAAAGTAGTTTTAATTTTAAAATTTGTATTTTTCAAGTAAATTATGATTTTAATTAAAAATAAAATTCATCATATTTAGAAAATTATTTTCATAAAATGGAGTTCATTTTTGGATTATACACGTTGAAAAATTTTTAGGGTGATTTTTTGGTATTTTTCTGAAATACTTGAATTTTTAGTGAGTAGTAAAATAAGATAATTTACGATAAATGCTAAATACATAATTTATTGAGTCATGGATGACTCTATGCTGAAGTAAGAACCTTGGGTTATAACTCCCATGATCTATTTACTATTTTGGTCATAATAATCAAGACTATTCATAGTCTTGAGAAAAAAATATTAAACCAAATATTAAAATAATGGAAAACCCCTCCACTCCTCCACTATAAACCCCCCTCACCCCTCTTCTCTTCACCCCCTTAAGTCTTGTTACTTGTCTAAATTCTACTGAAATATCCTCCCAATATCTTACACCACGTCCAAAAGCCCTTGGTCTCATAAAAAGACAAAAACCTCTCCCCTAAAGAGGCTCTCAAGGAAGATATATTCAAGAGGTAATTTCCTCTTTTCATTTCTTTTATTTTCTTTCAAGTTACTTTCTTTATTTTTCTTTCCTCACCTTATTTTATCCAAATGTTATGATAAATATAGTACCTTAAATTAACTAGAAATTTTATATGCTAATGGAATAATTTATCATCATCTCTCTTTTCCCCTCCTTTTATACTAGAAATGAATTCACCATCCGAGATGTGTTAATTCATCACATTCAAGGATGACAGGTTTTCAATTTCTATTACCATATACAATTATGGTCATGAAACCATTTTTATGGTTGAAAAGACTATTTTATGTGTTTTATACCTTATTTAATGTTTTTGAATCTTTTTTTTCACATGATATTAATTTATAAATAAAAATGAGTTCATTGTGATAAAAACCCGCCAATTAACCCAAACAGTTCTCATTAAAGTTTTATATAATGATTCATCTTTACTCAAAATAATTAAATGAATTTTATAAACTTTTAATCTTCTATATGCTCACTAATAACATATAACATCAATTCTGAACAACCATTCTCATCTTACATGTTTATCTATACACACATATAAGTAAACTGATCATGAAAACCAAGGAAACAACGCTTCCAAACAATGAAATTGAACCTCTTAACCCATAAAAAAGACCATGAATGAACTTAATAAGGTTATAATAAATCAATTAAATGAATAATAGGTTCTATAAATATTAATTAATCAATTTAATTTGGTTATTCAGGACATTAAGATCAAGTGAAGGACACCATCAGACTTAAGGTAAGGGATTCTACCTGAACCTCTATTATTCCTTCAGGTTTCTCTATCTTTCATTTTACCCAAATAAATTTATCTGTTATTTTTATGTAAATATTATAAATTCTATTTAAATTCTCCAAACTCATGTATTAAGTTCCTTTAGTCATTATCTTTCTAGTATATACATGTTTTTAAGTGGTTCCCTCCTCAATACTTCTCGATAAGCAAACCCGTTTAAGGGAACTTCCCGAATTCTTACCCAATTTAAAGTGCACTCTATAATATATTTTAATACACCATTATTTTTATAAAACAAATATTTTTATTATGAAAATATTATTTTTTAACTTCTATTTTTATATAAAATATTATTCCCTTTTTTTAAAGTGATCCTTGATATTTTTCTTAAACCACACTAAAATGTTTTAATTCTAAAGTTTATTAAATGCTATTTTTGCATTATATCACTTAAAATTGACATATATTATCATGATATATTCCTATTATACCTTATTAATGTCCATGAATTATCTAATTCCTTTCCTTCATGGACACTTTTATGATACTCCCATTTTTTATGCTTTATGATATGAATATGATACCCGATTCTTTCCACAGGTAACCCTTATGTTCATATATGATTGATTATGTATGATTATATATGTGGAAATAATTATCATTAATATTTTGTTATGGGAACACTAAAAAAGTTCTCTAATTAATTGGTTAAAGTTGAGTATCATGAGACGTTATGTGCAATGGTCTTGGTGGTTAGCCTTGACTTGTGCTACCATGGGCAACGGTCATGGTGGTTAACCTTGAATTGTGATCCTCTATGTGCAATGAGCCTTGGATCATGATAAAGTCATGTTTTATATTTCTGCCACATTACTATGACTCTATTTTTATATAATCCCATGTTTATATGTTATGATTCCATGTGTTCCATGCCTTTTTATATCATTATGTCATGCCTTCTAACCCATGTGCTAAAGATTTATTCTTATGTTTATTACCTTACTAAGATTTTTAGATAATCACTTTGTTCATATTATCCTTAGGTTATATTATGAATATGTATGAGAATAATGGAATTTAGGATCTCTTTATGAATATTAAATAAAGAAATGTTTTATTTAGTCCCATGTTTTCAGTTTTATGTACAGAGTCTTCCAAGACACTAGAATTTATGATCCTTGGCTTGTAATATGATGATTTATTATGCTTAAAATCATGTAATGATATGTGTAAAAGGATAGGTTCATTATAATCTTGTCTTAAAAAATGTATCATTGCGTACTTCAGACATGGGAAATAACACAATACATTCCATTTATGTCAGCTACACATCGTGTACGTCATTATTGCTCTAGGCCATCAGTCTCATGTGGTTTTGACCATATATATGACCACAGGGCCTGTGTAACTTTTTATTCTAAACTGTGTATACTACATGACATGTATTCTAGCTACACACTATGTAATCTGACATTCCATGTTCCAGGTTGTCCTGGTCTACACGTGGTGTGTAATAAATGCACCCCGTGTAATTATTTCCAGACGTGTTTTGTATCCTACAAAACAGAATAATGCAGGGCACTTGGGTATAAAATGTATACTACTTCTACATGTCATATAATCCCATGATATTTGGATAGAATCCTTAAAACTTCCTTATGGAATCTCTGATCATTGTTCATCTATTCTTAGTCCTTTAAGAAAATTAAACACTGAACGATGATGATTAATATGTCAAAAACATGTAATTAAAATCAGGTTAAAGAATGAATATTATTAAAATTAAATATTTAACCACTATTGCACATATAGATTAACAATTAGATAAATAATTATAAATTTTAAACTTGAACCCTTTTATACTACTTGAAGGTTCAAGACACATTGTAAGCACCTTGGGTGGGAAATAAATCAAAAATTATTTCAACTTTGAATTTCTTGGAACCTAGAGAGGATCTTTTCATGTTAAATTTATAATTAATTTATTTAAGTTTAGGAGAAATGGTTGCCTCATATTTAGAACTTCCATCAATAATGATATTGATCTTCCAAAAAACCTTCTCTGATTACCTTCATTGTGTTAGGAGGATTCTAGTTTAGAATCCCTGTAGCGACAATTCACATGTGACCCTTTGATATTTGATCGATGTCAATTGATTTTTGGATGCTATCACGGTGAATCAATTGTCTTGTATTATTCATATTGATCATGTATAGTTCCTTTGATCTTGAAGTAATCTATCTAGCACTTCTCATTATTGAGTAGAATAGAGGAAGAGGAATGGAGAGAGACTTCTGTTGTGTGCAACGATTCTAAAATCTCAATTAACCCCACACAATAAACATAATCATTTATTTATAGAGATAATTTTTAGGTTTAAATATTATTTAATTACATACTGGACCTTAAATAATATGTTAATCATTATAAAACCCCATTCCATATAATAATAATAATAATACTTTTGGCTTGCACTATCTTGCATAATGATAAATATTATTTTCCAGCTTGAAAATAAATATTCATAACTGGACATGATCTTAGTCTCCTCCAGTTCCTCAGAATTTATTGAATACTTGAATAAATAAATAATTAAATATTTCATTCATCAATAAAATATTTGTGATAAATAAAACATGAATAAAATTATTCATTGGTCTTAAGAATAATATTTATTATATTAATTAAATTTAAATAGAATTTAATCATGATCAATGGAAATACTTAGCATGTGATCCTCTAGGATTCATTATCTTTGGCATTAGGTGAGCTTTCCTAAAGTCCAAGATTACTTTTTAGCAATGGATCAAGTAACCCAAGGGAAAGAAATTAATATTGAAATGTCAACAACCACATGCGAATGCTCATTGTGTATTATAATACATTTTTCATAATATATTATCAAGATGGTTCCACATCTATGTTATCAACCTATATGCTTAATATGTCTTTCTTTAACTATTTAAAAATAAACACATCATTAAACCATGGACATATAATTTATTTCAATAGTTCTATTCCCATAAAAGTTATGAGATATTAACTTCCATAAATATGAAAGGTATAAATCCTTCCCCAACTTATTCATTAATAACACATCACTCGTGACACACCCAACACATCCAACTTCTAAATGAAATGTATCACAATAGTATATGAAATACATTTAAGTGTGTGAGTTGTAATATGAATTAATAATAATCTTAAATTCTAAGGGAAATTACACGTGCTCACGGATAAGAATATATAATGACACCGAAACATATAGAATTCATACCACCAGGTATGTTCTTATAATATCCAATCCTGGAGATTACTAAGTGTAGGCTTCATGAGAAGAAGTCTCATCTTCATAAGAGTACTTGAAGCTAACAATCATGTTCTATATGCCCCATAATAGAAATCTATTCGACCATAGAATCATGTTTAAGACTATCATCATAGCATTTCAAGGTTCTCATCACAACAGAGAACTATTAAAACCTTATCATTACAATAGATACTCTCGGACATTATTACATTTAATTCATACAGAACAATGAATAGTATATAATAAGCTATTATATTAATATTCAAGTAATTTAATATATACGCAATCAAAGTATAAACAATTGGTCCTAGGTTTCCAACTCCAACACTCAATTATCTTAGTCACTAGTAATCCCACTTCTACAAATACCAAGAACTCATCTATTTCTACTTTTTCAAGTACCACTAGATAGTCCTAACTTCAAGTTAGTGTAGTTATGTTGGATTTTTTTGATATTCCCATACTATGAATCATGCATCAGTGATATTAAACATTGATACATATCATGGAATATAAGATAAATTCCTAGAACTTAATCTTAAGAAATTATTTAAATCTCAATAATCTCTTCCTATGCCCATGCATGTTCTATTAGTAAAGATTATACGTCAACAACAATTCTATCATGAATTATTTCAAATTTTATTTTTCAATAATTTGTTAATATATGTACTATGACTAGATTTATAAAACCGATGGATATTTTTTTTGATATTGTTCACTAGACATGGTTACTACTTTAAGTCATTCTTAGAGAAATTCATTCCTTAGTCTTAACAAATTGGCAAGTCATAACATTTTTTTCTATATGTTATCAAAATATCTATCTTGAAAACATATAGTGCTCCCACTAAACTATTAGAGACACATGGAACTCATTCATTTTCAAATGAATATTATATGATCACTACACATGATTTATCCATAAATGAATTTATGTAATCTACATATCTTATTGACATTTATTAATTCCAATGACCCTGTCTAGTTATGACTTATAGACATATAACATAGGGTATACTTTGAGTCACATCATATAGACATATTCCATAAGGTTTTATTGAAATGAGATTTCCTTTACAATAAATATATCCCAATATGATGATTATAGAAGTGTGCTTTGAAAAGTAGAATTCAAAAGGATTTTAGTCATGATGATTGTTGTATAGGTTTTTATATAGAATAAAACTTTTAATAATTAATCATTATTTATTGACACTATCTTGTACCATCCATGTATAGTTTATTTTGAATACTCACCAGGATTATCAAGTGTTAGAAACATTCAAAATATAGAGTCAATGAATCTTGATACATAGAATCCATTACATGAATTCATACATACTTGTCAATCTTATCATGTTTCCATTTACCAATTCTTTATAGGAATAATATTTGTATCACCCATGATGGTTTATATGGGCCACCTTTTAGTTATGACATAATACATAGTATGTGTCTCTGGAACTACTACTCCTAAAGAACTTAGTGGAGCCCAACAATCCTATACCAACTCATGTATATCTAGAGCCTTAACCTATAGAAGTTAAGTCTGGACCACTATCATTAAATAGATATGTTCCTTTATGGAAACATATCCATTCTTGACTAGATGTTAATTTCATCAATGGCTATAGGATTATTAACTAAGATACAATAAGTGTTTTGATGTTTGTTTGTAGCTAAAACCATATTTTAACAAACGATTTTTAACAAACACTTGTGGTTTCATCCTAATAGATTCTTATTATATCATAATTGATATGATATATATGAGTAAATATATTTGGCATATGGTTAGTTGTTTCATTGATATTTACAAAACATGCTTTGGAAGAAATAATGTAATATTTTAAATATATATAAGACTCATTATTGATCTTTCTTTTACCACCATCGATATATTTATGTATATAAGGAAATTTAAGTTTGGGAATACCTTTAATCCACATGTATGATTGATGATTACTTGGATAACATGTTCTTCAAAAATCCAGCTTGAAGGTTCCACTATCTTCCACTTCATTGAGCATTTATAAATTTTTAAAGGAATCTCATGAAGTATATGAATTTACATATAACTTTAGAATAGTTCAAATTTACTTGTTGAACCGACTCTAAAATCTTTGAGGTGTACCTTTATTTTTAAATGTTTCTTTATTTAAAACGTGATGAGTAGTTTATTAGTATATTGAGTATATTAGATCAATAGAGACTAAAACACTTTTTTGGGTATAAAAAAGTTAATTAATTTTATTTTCTTGACAAAGAGTTATATTGCCACAATCGGGTAAGAGGATTATATTTTTTATTAATCATTAATTGTAATGGTTATTTGTTATTCAAGAGTTACTAAACCATTAGTTTATTATGAATTACCATAACAAAATTTATTCCAAATGTGAAATAATGTCCCATATTTTCTAGTTGGATACTAAGATTAATGTTTTGGTAACACACATTACAAAATCGAATCAATCCATTCTAGAAATTTAGAAGTTAATTCTTCTCAGTAGGAACATAAAAATCAACCTTTCTCATCCTCAGGGAGAATTCACCCTACTTTTTATAATATTTTCAAACTTTCTTAATTCTTAAATGATAATATATGTAAAACATATTGTATTTAATGCCTAATAAGATCAATGGAAATATTATATTAAATTATGAATGTTACATAAGTTTATAACCACTTCTACTTTAATTTTTTGTAATTATTCCTATACTTTTTTTCTATATGATAATTAAATAACATTCTATTAATTACCCTCCATCTGAATCCTTTGTCTATTTGAAATATTTTTTAAGGAAACCATTGGATTTCAAATTCCATGGTATTTACAACCTCCTATTTAATTATTATCACTATAAGGAGTGAGACAATAAGTTTCAACTAAGCCTTATTTTTTGGGATGAAGTATAGAAAAAGGATTTATTAGCAGTTTCTCTACACCGTTCATCCAATCTTGGATAAATAAGGAGAACCTTGGTAGTAAGGATGATAACATGATATTCATGGACAATCTCTTATCCAAATGTAATATTAACTTAAAATAGCGTACTTTAATACTTGAAGACATGGTTATAAGATAAGAACTCCCTTTTTTATTTATAAAAAAATAGTTTAGAGAGAATCTCATTTATCTTTAAAACTATATTCCTTATTTTAAAGAGATAGAAGATAAGATACTATGGAAGAATAACCCTCTATTTATTTTATATAATCATCCTTTTTCACCTCCTATTGGTGGTAAGATGATTAGGTTTAAGGAATTACAACACATGGTATAACTTCTCCAATAGTAATGTAGTGTAAAAAATTTATTCCACTCTATGAAATTTGTGCTTGTGAGTAAATTACCTAAGTTAAGGAATGACCGTAGTGTTTTCAAGGTTTTTATTTCCATATTTAAAATAATTAAAACATATATATTATTACTTTACCTAATTACAAAATGTATGAGATGAAATAATTTTAATTATTTTATTAAGTCTCCTACTATTTTATCAAATCTCAACAACCCTCACCATTAAACTCATAATGTTCTATCACTTGGGAATTCTAGTGTAAAGGATCCATATTTCTATTTTTATGATCAGAAATATGTCCATTTTTTTAAAGGTTGGGGCCGAAGCGTCATTTATTGTTAAATCAAAGAAAAGACCTCTTTAATTGGGTAGAGGTAGACCCATTACATAGCCCGAAGGCCCAGTAGGAATTATGACCATTACATGGACCGTAGGCCCAAATTTTTGGCCCAAGGCCCATGAAAACCATAAAAATGAGTTTAGGTAGACAATATTTATAACTATAGTCTTGTAGTTCCTTATTTTGATGAGTGGAATCCCTAATACAGAAATCCTCATTTGGATTTCCTCAAAACTTGCCACCAAATTTTATATTGGATAGAAAAAGGATGTTAAATTCAATACAAGTTTGTTGAAGTTTAGCCACCATATTTTATATATTTTACAATAATTAAAAGTTCCCCTGACAAAGGCCTGAGCTGACACTTTAACTATGGGTACATCTTATCTCAGATAACATAAGGTGCAATGAATTAATATTAACTTGAGGGATTTTGTTCATTATGCATAAATTTTCTTATTTTATATTTAAATGTCTTGTTAATATGAATTATATTTTACTTAAGTGATTATCCATGTGCCCATAAAATATTATGCATAATAATTTTATTTTAATTGCATATTTGTATATTAATCCATTTATTTATGTGATCATTATCACACATCCATAAAATAAATCATGCATCAGATATAAATAAAATAAATAAATAATGGTATGATCTTGATCTTTAACTAGAGGTTTTTTATTGAGAAGAAAATAAACAAAGCATTTAACCTTGGGAAAAAAACTCCTTGGGTCAGTATGAGCTTGAGTTTATAGAATTCCACCTTTGTCCTGTATATCTCCTTAGGTTGGTTTCACCTCTGCTCTATCTTGAAGTAACTCCTTGAACTTGGGAGCTCCCCCTTATAGTGATTTTACTTCACTAATAAGTGAAGGGAACCATAAAAGGGGTTTACATAAAAGAAACCGCGGACATGTAAGCCCATAAATAATAAGTAGGGAGGGATGACTAATAGGCCATCAATTTAATTTTATTAAAATAATTTAAAAAACCCATTTATTAATTAAATTAAAAGAAATGTTTGGTCTAATCTCACGATCATCCACTAGTAAAAAAATTACATATTTAAAATAACTGGATAGAATTCATTTCAATTCATTCTTTTATTAAGACAAAGCACATGAAAATTAATCTGATTAATTATTTGATTAATAAATTAATTCATTTTATCTTAATATTCATCCAACCTAACCTATAGATACTAATCCACTAATATTTTAAATAAGTTAAATAAATTAATTTTATTTAAAATTAAATAAAATAAGTACACAACTTGTACTTGGAAGTAACTCAATGGGTACATGTTCTAACTACTCTGCATGTATTGAGATTGTATATAGTCTACTTATATATCATATAACAAACAATTTTTTATCATGTAATTATATGTAATGTACAAGTAAATAAATGACACAAAAAACACATGTTAATTAATATAGTGTGTAATTATTTTAATGCACACAGAGTGGTATATGTATTACAAATATACATGGTATGTAGTTCATATTTTATGCAAAAATAAATTATGCACTTAATATTATATAAAACCCATTATATGTTGCGTATGTGTCAATAAATGACACAAATAACACAAAATGACGAGGTTTATGGAGTAATACATTAATTTTAATTTTATTTATAAATAGGTTGGGTACACGACATGTACATCTAGCTACATGCCATGTATATCATTCATTATATGTCTATGATACACTTATAGGGATTAGACATGTATTTATTCATGGATATTTCCAAGTTACATGGTGTGCAAATTAGGTATATGCCACGTAATCTCCTTATTACATGGTTTTTAGTCCCTTTTTCATGTAATAAATGTATGAAACAGCTTGTACCCTGTGTTTTCCTCCATTAAAACACATGGACTATATGGTATGTAAGGAAGTTTCACAATGTGTATTCTGTAAATCCATGTGCTATACTATATTAGTAAACACATCTGTGAATTTAATGAATGCACCCTATAATTAATTCACAACACTCTGAATTAATTCCAGAGTTATCCTAGTGCATTGAATATGGGTACACGACATGTACCTTCGGTCTACATGCTGTGTACTCTTGTGTTATCTGGTCAAAATTATGAGCACATATAGATGGGTTCTTAAGATCTTCTTTATTAATATTTAATCAAATATGGATTAAATTAGCAAGAAAAAAATTTAGGAAGAAGTGATCTCGATGATCATATTATAACAACAAATTTCTTGAAATAAAAAACCAACTTTTAAATATGTAAACAACCAACAAAAAATAAATAATTATAAATTGAACTTACACCCTTTGATAACACTTACTAGTTATGGATGCATCAAAAGTGCCTATTAGGATTATTCGCAACTCAACTATTGTTGGATTCAACAGATCATCTGTAATATATATGACGTGAATTCCATAACCAATTTTTTTTATAAAAAATATTGAAAAATATTTTCATCAAAACCAAAATATGATATTTTTCATACTAATGTATAATTAATTTAATAACATAAAGAAATAACATGGTCTTGAGTTATTTCTTCAATGTAGGTTTTGATCATCTGAACTCCATTCAGTTGTATTTTCATTGTGTTAATGAGGACCCAAAGTAGATCCCCTATAGTAATGATCCACATATTCTCTTTTGATCTTAGAATGCCGTGAATGGTGTGTGGCAGTACCAATCATATTGAATTGATCCCTTGATCACAACCATGATCCCTTAAGTTTATAATTATCATCTCTTGTTCTCTCTGACTTGAGTGGAATGAAGGAGGAAGAGAGAATTTTTCAAGTTTGAGAGAAAACCCTAGATTTGTTCTTCATTGAGAGAGAATTATCTAGGGAGGAGAATGTAGTGTACAATGACTAACCTATCAAAATTCTTATAATTATCTATTTATTGACCCATATTTAGGGTTTTATATCAATTAATTTCATAAAGGGCCTTAATAATATGTGGAACCCAAAAGAAACCTCATACCATGTAAAATTATAATAATATTATTTTATTCCATTGTGTATGCTAACTTGTGGAATGATGAATATTATTTACAGTATGGTAAATAAATGTTTATAACTATACCAATAACTAGTTCTGATCCTCCTCCTTGAAATTTATTGAATTCCCAAAAATTTTATTTTAATATTCATGTAATTAAATAATTTATTAATAAATAATTATTTAATTACTTTGTGAATAAAAGAGATAAATATTATACATTCAATAAATAAATATTATATTCATAGACCGATGAATAAAATATTTATTTTGATATTAAAATAATTAAAATAATTATTTATTAATGAATAAATAGTTATTTATTACCCTGTGAATAATAAGAAATAAATAAACATTATATATTTACATAATTAAACAATTACCTTGTGAATAATTACCTTGTGAATAAATATTTATTTACATAATTAAACAATTACCTTACAAATAAATATTTATTCCACCTGCTAAACATAAATAATATTTAACTGAGATTAAAGGAAACACTTTATGTATGACCCTCTAGGCCTATTCCTCGGTGGAATTAGGTGTATTTTCCTAAAGTCTAAGATCACTATCTAGAAATGAGTCAAGTAACCCATATAGGAAAAAGATACATCATAATGAAAACAACCACATATGAACACTCACTATGTAATATAATCTATTTATCATGATATCTTATCAAGAAGACTAAATAATCGTGTCATCAAACTATATGCTTGTTACATCTTTCTTTGACTATCTGAAATAAACTCATCATTACACCATAACCATGAAATTTAATGTGATAGTTCCATTTCAATTAAAGGGAAAATATATCAACTTCCATAAAGATACAAGGGACAAATCCTTCCACATATTATTCATTAATAAAATATCATTCATGACACAACCAATGTTCCCAACTTCATTATGAAATATCTCATCATGGTTTACAATAATGCATCTAAGTACACAAGTCATGACATGCATTAATAACAATATTAAAGTCTAAGGACCATTACACACACTCACATATCAAAATATCTGATGACATGTAAACATGTAGAATTCTTACTGGTGGTTATTTTCACATAATCTCCCATATTAAAGATTACCAAGTGTGAAATTCATGAGATAAAGATTCATTCACTTACAAACACCTACACCCGATAGTAAATATACTATGTGTCCTATCATAGAATGTTATCTGACCATAGAACTAAGTTTAAGAATATCATCATTGCATATCAAGGTTCTATTTATAGCAGGGAATTACATATGACCTTTTAAATGAGATAGATATTATATGACATTATCACATTAATATTATTCAGAATAACAATCAATATATAAAAAGGTATTAATATTCAAATACATGAATATATTGGGAATATAAATTATTAAGTATTTGGTTCTAGGTAAACAAATCCAACAGATTTATCACTTTGTAAACATATATATGTTGAAAATTGTTCCTTAAATCATAAACCACAATATGGTGAAAGTCACCACCTCAATGTAAATATATACCCATGGTTATTAGGACCACATTTTAGTGCATTGAAGGATAATATATGATATTATCTAATCAACTCCCTCACTGTGATTATCATTTATCTTCATCTTGAGACGCATCATGAGATGATGTGTAAACTAAACATGAATGTTGAAAGAGTTTTAAAATTCATTTTAATCAATAAAGTGGGATCCAAAGAGTTTTATTATTACATAATGTTTGGAATGTTTTGAACTCTAATGGGAAATTTCATTTGATGCATGTCATGAACCAACCCAAATTGTCCATTTATCGAATGTAGGAGTCGACCCATGACATACTCAGGGCGTGTTCCTTCTTGCCCTGGGCTAGAGACAAGCACCAGGGAATCAAAGTACATCCAGTGGAAAAAAATTCACCCATAAATAAATTAAAGTAGAAACAGAAACATAGGAATGGACACTCCATATGTTGGAGTTCCACGTGATAATTAAAAAGAACAATATAATATAAAGTAATTTAAACAATTCAAACAAAACAATCCATCAACTCACCTCCTACTCCCACCACAAAAATAAACCTTAAGATCCATCAACCAATCTTCATATATAAAATGTGCCACCAATTAAAGAAATGGAAAGCAATAAATTCCTACCTATTTTATGAAAAAAGGAAACTAAATAGAACAAAAATAATCAACATACCTCCATGTTACTCCATGAGTCACCATCTAATCCTCAAACCAAACTTGATTTGAGATAAATTAAGGATAGAAACATAACCTGGAATGTTAATAGGCATGAGAATGATGGTCTAATAGGTATGCCAAAGGAAACCACACACCAAGTATAATATTTAAACAAAACATTCAATTCCATACTAGTTTGAAATACAACTAAAAATAAAGCTACACTTTTTTTAAGATAGATAAAGAGATAGAGATATTTATACATTTATGGTAAATCGACATTTTTTTCTTTAAAGGGAAAATGTGGAATTTAATTTAAAGAGGCATTTCAATTTGAAGAAAATAGAACATTAGTTTTTATTTAAAATAAAACAAAAAATGACATGTAATAATTACCAATAATAATAATAATAACAATAATAGTAATAACAATGACAATAATGACAAACATAAGTAAACATGAGAATACCTTAAATATAATAGGGAAATAAAGAACAACACTATATATGATCCATACCATTGCACACCTAATGTAGTACAACTGACCTAATGCTTATTCATACCCTTCCTGACCTAACTTAGGGGAATAATCCCAAAGAAAGGTGTGATCCATACTAAGGGCCACTAGCCAAATCTTGATCCTAATCTAGTGTAACATGTGTATCTGTACATACCTTTAACTACACTTGGTTTCCCATGGAATTTTAAATATAGGCGGTAAAATCAATAATAAGTAAGGCTATCCATGTATATATATATATATAGATTAATAGTAGTAATAATAATAATAATAGTAATAATAATAATAGTAATAGTAGTAGTAATAATATTAATAATAAGAATAATAAGAATAATAATAATAATAAGAATAATGATAAAAATAATGATAAGAATAATGATAAGAATAATGATAAGAATAATGATAATAATGATGATAATAATGATTATAATAATGATGATAATAATGATAATAATAATGATGATAATAATGATGATAATAATGATTATAATAATGATGATAATAATAATGATAATAATATGATAATAATGATGATAATCATGATAATGATGATCATAATGATAATGATAATGATAGTGATAATGATAGTGATAGTGACAATGATAGTGATAGTGATAATGATAATGATAATGATTATGATAATGATAATGACAATGATAATGAGAATGACAATGAGAATGACAATGATAATGATAATGACAATGATAATGACAATGATAATGACAATGACAATGATAATGACAATGAAAATGATAATGATAATGATAATGATAATGATAATGATAATTATAACAACAACAATAATAACAAAAACAAAAACAATAGGAAAAAACAACAACAACTATAATAATAATAATAATAAAAACAACAAGAATAAGAATAATAATAAGAACAAGCATAATAACAAGAATAATAAAGTAATAACAAAAAGAATAATAATAAAAATATAAAAATATTTGGTGTTAAGACCCTTTATTAAAAAGAAAAAAGAAAACCCTTTTCGATTGGTTTAGAGGGATCCATTATATATCAAAAGACTAAAAAATACATTATTCGAAGGCCCAAATACAACTTGGACCAAAGGACCAAAGGAATATAAAATTAAAACTTTCAATGGACTGAAGGCCCATTGGTACAAAGGCCATTACAACAACACCCCCAAAAAACAAAAAATCCTAGCCGCACACCCCACAACTCTAAGTGATCCCACCCAAAATCATGTCCTCACCCAACATCGCATACCCAACAATGCCACTTCTCCACCAAGCACATAAAAAACATTGATCAATAAGAATCGACCCTCCACCCTATTAGTTAACACCACCATACTCATTTTCCACCATAAAAGACCTCCATCCCCAGGCCTGCATCACACATCCCCACACTGATATCACTTGGTGAAGCATCCAACCTCCTTGTCACCTATGAATCACAATAGAAACCTTTACCCACATTTTAAATCTATAAGGACTTCTAGATGATGATAAATCAATAATCAATGAGACAAATTGATGCAACAAACAATAAGAGATGATCAGGTTGATGGACCATGTTCAGATCTGAAGTAAAATGACGATGATGAACTGTTGTCACTTCAGATCACCACCCAGATCATCTCCCTTTCCAAAAATGTTGATTGACCACCTCAAATGGATGAAATTAGCCTTTCTTATCAAAATAAAACAAGTAGGAGAATATTGTTCAAGATCCCCCAAAGAGAGAACTCTCATCCACACCAATTTTTAAGAATAATAATAAGAAAAAGAATAAGAATATGAATAAGAATAAGAATAAGAATAAGAATAAGAATAAGAATAAGAATAAGAATAAGAATAAGAATAAGAATAAGAATAAGAATAAGAATAAGAATAAGAATAAGAATAAGAATAAGAATAAGAATAAGAATAAGAATAAGAATAAGAATAAGAATAAGAATAAGAATAAGAATAAAAATAATAACTATAACATTAAAAAAATAAAAACAGTAATAAAAACAACAAAACTAATAACAATAATAACAATAATAACAATAATAACAATAATAACAATAATATAAATAATAACAATAAGAAGAAGAGAAGAATAAGAAGAATAATAAGAAGAACAACAACAATAATCAAAGATGGTCCAAGAAATAAAAAAAAGATCTATTCCTATCAAAATTTATTAATAAAAATAAATATTTCAAATAAGTAGGATTAAATTTTAGTGTATATGTCACCCCTAACATTAGAGAGATAAAAATGAATAAAATCATCATCTAGGGAAAAGGACTAGAAAGAGTTTCCATCCTACACAAAATGCTTGTAAAAGGAATGAACCACCATGTTTTCCTCCCCATATATGTGAGAATACTTGAAATTAATAGTTTCTAGGTAGGTAAAAAAAGACATACATTCATTAAATAGTTGTCAAGGAACTCGATTTGATCGATTCTGAAGAAGAGTAACCATCAAAATTGAATCAATTTTAATCCATAGATCCACCCATCCAAAGTTATTAGCATAATAGACTGTATGAATAACTGCCTAAATATGGATTTAAAAGGCTATAAAGGTTCCAAGAAAATGATGAAATAGTCCCTTGATAAAACCCCTACCATTTTTGAAAATGGTACCACATCCTGTAAGACCATGCACACCATAAGCTTCTCTATTCACATTAACTTTGATCTACAATGGGAGTGGAAGAATCCACCTAAATGTTTTTGGTATGATAAGATTTAGAGGAACACTAAAAACACCCATAAGTTTTATAATGATAAATTTATCCATGGTGTTATTCATATATCCAACTTTCAACTTGGAATTCATTTGAATATATTTGAATATTATTATAAGTAAGTTCCTTAATTGGGTATTTGAGCCCTCAGAACAAAATCCATTTCTTTTTATCCATATATAATGAAAGACCATAACTAAAAAACAATAGAGGATATTTTTCACCTGTGAGCTGAGATAAAAAAAAGTAAGTTTCCCATGAAATATTCCAGACTACCATTAGTTTGAAGGGTAAAATGAAAAATTTGTTCACCATGATTCCAAATATTCTAGGAAAATGAGAATTCTAAGAACATATATCAAATAGTTTCATTATCATTCATGAAGAGAGATCAACAAGAAGAGGACTTCCATACATCCATTTGAAGCTTGTCATTTATTAGAATCTGTTTGTGATAAAGTTTCCAAATTAAGATATGTCTTGTAAGGGGAATGAATGTCCTATTGAAGGACATCATCCATCTAAGGGGATCATCCCCATAACCAAAAATAAATCGATAGTGTAGCTTCAAGTTAAGGGTTCTTAATTTGGATGGGTGACTGAAAATAGTATAATGCTCCTAGAAATTGAATGAATCAATTTTCTGCTTGATATTTAATGTTAGTATATGTCCAACCTATTCGAAATGAGAAATTGAATGAGCAATGGATAAATTATTTATAGTGGGGGGAGGCTAACAAGATTTATCAATTAGAATACCAATCCAAGGCGTAGTACAAAATTTTAGATTAGAATATTCAGAGGGGATCCATTGTGTATGAATCATAATCTACTCATAACGATATCTTATGGTAGGATAAACTAAAGAGCCTAGGAAGAATCAATTACCCCTATGAAGCCTTTAAATAATCCTAGTATTGATGAAATAAGTTAAAGAATTCTTAGAATTAAGAAGTATCTAAGTTTAAGTAACCACTAGAGAGTGATTAAAAAGCCTGAGGTTCTTAATACAAGCTCCTCCTATATCAATGGGATTCACACATTTATTCAAGGAAACGATAACAATTTTCCTCTCATAAATGAAACCAAAACACACAAAATTACTAATTTGAGTTTCCAGATGATTGATTAATTCCATAGTACATTTGTAAATGTAAAAATAATACAAAATCATAGAGGTAATAATAGAATTTAAAAGGTATATTCTACCCACTTGGGATAAGGTATTCCCTTTCCAACCATAGAGACATGAGAGTTAATTTTAATAGAAATTACTTCTAGATAAATGGGTCTGAATCTTCCACTACTGGAAAATAGACCTATACCCACGGTTTTGGGAAAAACCGTGGGTATAGGGGTGCTCTATACCCACGGTTTAAGAAAACCGTGGGTATATGTATAGTGGGGGAACCTATACCCATGGTTCTGGAAAACCGTGGGTATTGGTCACCTATACCCACGGTTTTTCTAAAACTGTGGGGATAGAGTGATTTTCGAAGGCCTATACCCACGGTTTTGTAAAACCGTGGGTATAGGTATTAATTTCAAGGCCTATCCCCACGGTTTTTGAAAAACCGTGGGGAAAATTTTTTTTTATAAGGACTATACCCACGGTTTTGTAAAACCGTGGGGATAGCCTATGGCGCCAAAAAAAAGACGCGGGAAAATAGAAAAAATTTGGCGGGAAAATTTATACCCACAATTTGAATTAATATATATATAAGATTATAGAAATTTATAAGCAAATTAAATTTGCAGCTTGGTTGGTTAGTGTGTTCTGTGTGTATGGTGGAGGTCGCTGTTTCGAATCTCTTCGGTCGAATGTTTTTAATATACAACGCGTAATTTATATTAATATAAGTATCATAATATATATTATAAAAACAATTGTGAAGTGCGGCTCAGTTGGTTTGGATATGCCGCTCCTCCGCGATTCCTTAAGGAGACGCGGGTTCGAATCCCGCCGTTGTTTTTTAAAAATTAAATACTTTATATTAATATATGTATATATAACAGAATAGTTGAATGGCTTAGTTGGTGTAGTGTGCGGGATATCACGCAGCGAAGCGCGGCGGCTGGGTTCGATACCCAGGGGGCGAATTTTTTTGATTATTAATTCCCCACGGTTTGAGAACCGTGGGGTCAATGCTTTGCCAGCGTGGCCATGCACTTGCCACGCTGTCTCAAATCTATCCCCACGGTTTCTCTAAACCGTGGGTATAGGGTGACCCCCCTATCCCGACGCCGTTCCAGCCCACGGTTCCCAAAACCGTGGGTATAGCCTATACCCACGGTTTTGGGGGCTATACCCACGGTTTTGAACCGTGGGTATAGGGCAATTTTCCAGTAGTGTTCCCAAGAATAAAGGTATACCTAACTAGTTAATAAGATAATAACCATGTATTTATTACATGGAATAACATATCCATACACCTGCTCGTAATGAGAGAAAATACTCTTAAAGGTGTTAGGGGAGTCATTATCAGCCTCACTAAAGAGAATGATGCCATCATCATAAAAAAGATGAGTGGGGACTTTGATATTCCTTAAAACCTTGATAAGAGATGATTTTTCCTTTAAAAACATTTATAAATAATCTAATAATATAGTATTAAACTAGTCCAAAGATGATGGTATACAGAGGAACACATTATTTAACACCTCTAGACAAACTAAAGAATACTTTGGGAGAGCCATTAAGAAAAACATACAACTTTGAACTCCGTGTCAAGGAGTGAATAAAAAAATGAATTTGTGAGAAAATAAAAAATTATAGAGTACATTAAAAATAAAACTCCATTTTAGAGTGTTAATAATAATAATAGTAACAATATATCAACAAGGACCATAAACACACCCACACCTTCAAAACATTCTCCCTAGAGCCACCCCTTGATTCCAATATAGTCGCAACATCCCATGAAAGGGACTTCACACTATAAAACACAAGGGTCATGATTTGAGGGTATTTTATTTTTATAAATCTCATTAAAAATTATAAAATGGTCCTCAGATTATTATTATAATGTTAAAAGTGGTGATATTAACTTCAAGACCAATTGTAGGGCTTTGTAAAACATTAAAAACATTTTAGAAGTTTAAAAAACCAATTTCAAGAACCTCACACACCTCTAAAAAAATAAAATAAGATTTATAAACCCACTTTAAAAATACAAAACATCACTTATAGAATTGAAACACATTAATAAAGTCCATTTGGTCATTTATTGAACACATGGTGTGCATGACAGTTGTCAGACAAATTAAAATCACACTTTTTAAAGATAAAAGTCCAATGAATTTAAAGGAAACCAAGTGAAACTTGATTTCCATTTCAAAAAGACTCATAAATAAATATAAAATTATCAATAGGATTTTAAAACACGAGTTTAAAGAACAATCTTTCAAAGGTTCTATAATTTAAAGCTCAAAACATGGAGCAACCTACCTTAAATCAAATGAGAATGGTGTGAATCTCTTAAAGATAGAAGGAACAAGGACTAAATTATAATAAAAATTCCTTATGATAAAAAATCACAATGAAAATCATCAAAACCATGCCATAGGGTTAATCTAGGGAGATAAACAGTGAAGAAAGAGGAGAAAAATCAAGATAAATGGCAGGAAGGAGGAGGGAAAGAAACCCTAACCCGAATAGATAAAACTCAATTTTAGAGGGAGTAAAGATAAATAAACAATGAAGGAGGAAGGGGGGGGGGTAATAATATGGGTATACCTCAACTTACTAGGGTGAAACTTAAAAAAGATATGGGGAGGGTCTCGACCAAGGTAAAAAATAGGAGGGGGTATTTTGATAAAAAAATAATAATAATAAGCTAAACATTGCATATGGTTTGGTCGCACGGTTGGATAAACCATGAACCAAACATGTTCCTCCTACTAGAGGATTTATAGAACCACACATGGGTAAGACACATGGATAGATAAACCATGCCCAAATATGTGGTATGGGTCTATTAAACTACAAATCCAAATGCATGGTTGCCTCACAGTTTTCCCTAACTGTGCGCCAATCGTACGCTAGTGATGAAAAATAAAAATTAAAAAAATTTAAACCTATTTGATCTGAAAATAAAGGAAATATCAAAATTAATTGAATAATTAAAATTATAAGGATAACATAGAGTTGGGGTGTGACAAAAATCCTCACCATAATGATTTATACCCCTAGAAAACCTCTATAGATCAGTTGGTCAAAAGAAATAGCAAGTCTCATCCCACTCAAACACCATTTGATTCCCCAAAACCAAGGAAAACCATGAACACTACTGGGACGAGACCCACAATGTTAGCTGAAATACACAACACTCAACTTTTCAACTTAATTAATCTCCCAAAGAATCTCAAATACCATAACCAAAACCCAAGTACTCTCTCACCATAACGAGTATCTGAATGGGAATCCAAGCTGGATTAACAAATTATTTTGGAACAAAAAGACTATAGTGATCTATCCATTATTTTATAATTCCTAGAAAACACTCATCCTCAAATATACATAAGGATTAATACCCAAACTGACCTAAACCCATCTTTAAAACCACATACAACTGTAAACCTCAAATCACATTAAGAACCAAAACATGAATGCAAAAAACCTTAGTGTATATTCAAAAATAGAATTGATACTAATAATTGGTCACCCAACCATAAATATTACATTAACACAAAGGTTAATAAAACCAAAGAACACCCCAAGGTAAAACTCCATGATCAATTTTTTTTGAAATAAGGGAACTCAACTGAAGAACTCAATCAAGGAAACAACCATAATTTCAATTGAATCAAACATATAGGTCTTAAAAACATGAATGTAAGAGTATCCTTAAACTATAAACCTCAGATTAAGAAAGGATAACAAGAAGAGAAAGGAAAAAAAACAACCTCCCCAAATCGGCTCACCCAGACCATTACCTAACAAAAAATATAACACTCCTAAAACACAAAGTCCTCCAAATAACTCAACCATAACCAATAATTATAATATTTATAAGATCATAAGAAAGTAAATCAGGCTATTATATTCCAACAAACTAGATAATATAAGGGACCTACTCTTCTTAGGTTAGAGGACCTTCACCAAGACAAAAAAAAACTAGGTCACCACCCATTCTGGGTTGTCCCTTACAAATCAATATCACTACCATTCCCAGAATGATTACATCCTATCATGAATCCGAGGTAGGGGATAACACTCATGAATCAAGGTTTAGATGAAGATATATTTCAAAAACAACCATCCAATGAATCTTTGACCATTGAATCAAGTAAAATAATCCACTTATTGAAAGAAAAATGGAAACCAACCAATAACTCTCAGGGCAATAACATTGATAAAATGATTACATTTCCTAACCATAAGAGACATAACTTAGGTAAATCCTAAAATAAAATCTTCTATAAAACCACTACAAATTTTCTAGGGGAAAACCAATTAATAAAGTAACATGAAATTTAAATCAAAGAACAACAGAACTTAAATCATCCAAAAATGGGTAAACCATAGGCAAAAAGGAAAACCAAAGAAACAAATTACAATCAACATTACCCATAATGTCACAAAATTATAAATGATACTTTCAAAATCCTTCCAAAACCAAGTTTTCTCCATTTATAAGAACAAATGGGCCCTTAAAACTTTAGTCACATTTAAAAAACCAAATGAAAATCATTTCAATTTTACTTCAGTAAGTTCCTTTAAAAATTTCAAATGTCAACTCTCTCCATTAAAAATAAAGTTTTTTTCATAAAACCACAATTATACCCATTTTATGATTTAAAATCATTTTTACCATTTTTAATTTAAATTAGTTTATATTTGTTTTGAAGTTTAAAAATTTTATTTGGAAACTATTTTACAAATGAAAAAGTCCCTTTTTAATGTTATTTTGAAAATTCAAGTACCAAGTTAATTTCAATTTATTTATAAAGTTACTTTATTAAATTCAAATACCACTTTAAAGTGTTTCAAATTTTCATAAATCCCTTCTTGAAACCATTCCAAAAACTAAATTATTTTTATTTTTAAAACCAACACATGCTACCCAAAACATAATCAATAACATTACACAACACTAAAAATCACCTAATAGGGACTAGTGGTTGTGAATGAATTGGTCACATGATTTAGAAAACTATGTTCCAATCATGAAACCACCTCTAAGAGTCACATTGAACTGTGGACCCAAGATTCACAAGGGTTGCTAGACATGTAATATTACCATGTGATGTCGATTCACTCTCACTATCATCCCTCGAAACATATAAATCTTTTAAAAAAATCATACATCATCAATAAAATTTTAAAAACCATCAACATGTAAAAAACATACCAAAAATAAATAAAGAAATCTCAAAAAACAAGACTCAAAACCCAAAATCCCTTGGAAAATTGAGGTTCAAAATGATTAAGAGCTCGTGAAACTCTTCTAACTCCCACCACTTGAGTTCAAAAATCCCTATATAAAGTCTACCAGATTCCCCACATAATAAAATGGAGAATTTAGAAACTAGTAACTCTAATGAAACTTGGCTCTAATACTATTTTTTCATGAACCAACCTGAATCATCCATTCATCGAAAGCTCGATTCAGACCGTGACATACTTAGGGAATGTTATCGATCACCTTAGGTTGGTGAAAAGCACTAGAGCATGAAATAACATCTAGTTGGAATGATTTCACACATAATTAAATTAAAATATTAATATAAAAATGGTTATTAAAAATCCATACAAGGGATTCCCATATTCTAATATAAAAGAAACAATATAATATAAAACAATTTAAAATTGTTTTAAAAATAAATCACTTAGATCACCTCTAAATCTAGCCACATATTTATCCCCTAAGATCCATCACCTGATCTATACATATATAATTCACCACTAATTAATGAAAATGAAAGATGAAAAATCCTACTTGGCTGATGTGATAAAGGAAAATAAATATATAAAAATAATTTATATACCTACATATGACTCCATGAGTATCCATAAATTCTAAAACCAAAATTACATTGAGAGAAATAAAGTACAAAACCAAAACCTAAAATGTTAATAGGCATGAGTACAAAGGCCCAACAGGTATGCTAAAGGAAACCAAACCCCAAGTATAAAATTTAAACAAAAGATATAATTCCATTCTAATTGAAATACAACTAAAAATTAAGCTACCATTTTATTTTTAAAAGGAGAGAGTTATACATTTATAGTAAATCTATATTTTTTTATTTAAAGGAAAAAATAAGCATTTTATTTAAAAAGGAATTTCAATTTGAAGAAAATAAACCATTAGTTTTTATTTAAAAGAAAACATGGTAATGATATGTAACCATAACAAAAATAATAATAATAAGAATAACAATGATAATAAAGAAACACATAAGTAAACATGAGAGAACCTCATAAATAGTAGGGAAATAAAGAACAATACTATACATAATCCATATTATTGGAATGCCTAATGTTGTATAAATACCCTTACAATTGGTTGTACCCTACCTGGCCTAACCTAGGGGCATATTCCCAAATATGGGAATGATCCATACTAAGGGACACTATCCAGATTGTGATCCTAAGCTAGTGAAACATGTGTATCTAGACATCCCTCTAACTATGATCAGTTTCCCATGGAATTTGAAATGGAGGTGGGAAAATAAATAACAAAAATTAAGGGTATCCATGTATATGTGTGCGTATATATATATATATATAGAGAGAGAGAGAGATACTATTAGTAGTAGTATCGGTAATAATAATAATAATAACAACAAAAATAACATAAATATATCAACAATGACCATAAGCACACCCACGCCTCTACAACATTCTACCAAAAGACACCACTTGATTCTAATATAATCAAAATGTCCCATGACAAGGACTCAACACTATCAACCACATGGGGAATTGTTTTAGGGTCTATTATTTTTAGAAAAATCATTAAAAAATGTCAATCGGGACTAATGTTATTATTTTAAAATAAAAAATTATGAGACTACCTTGAAGACCAATTACAAGGCTTTATAAAACATTTAAAACATTTTAGTAGTCTTAAACACCCATTTCAAGAACCAATCACACCATTAAAAATTAAAATAAAATTTATAAATAAAATTTAAAAATCCAAAACATCTATTAAAACATTAAAAAACATTAATAAAGTCCATTCATGCATTTATTGAAGACTTGGTGTGCATGGTAGTTGTAGGAAAAATTAAAATCACACACTTTAAAGATAAAAGTTAAATGTATTCAATGAAAACCAAGTGAAACTTGGTTCCCCTTTAAAAAATAATCATAGATACATATAAAATTATAAATATGTGTTTAAAATATGATTTTAAATAACAATAATTCAAAGGTCCGAATGCAGATGGTTTGAATCTCTTTAAGAAAGAAGAAAGAAGGTCCGAATAATAATATGAATGCCCTATGATAAATAATCACAATGAAAATAATCAAATCTATACCATAATGTTTTATAGGGTAAATGATAAGTTAATTAATAATATAAAAAGTAAGAGAAATGGTATGAAGGAGGAGGAGGGAAATAAACACTATCCTGAAGAGATCCAACTCCAAATTAGTGGGAGAAAAGTTGAAGAAACCATGGTAAAGGAAGTGAGGGTTACACGATGGGTATCCCTTGGATGAATGGGGTGTGAATTAAATGATAAAGGGGGAGGGTATTGACCTATTAAAAAAGGATAAGGGCGTATTTTGGTAATTTTTTTTAATAGGCTAGACACTACACATGGTTTGGTTGCACAGTTGGCAAAGCTATACACCAACCATGCATCTGCTACTGAAGGACCTAGAGAACCCTTCATGGGTAGAGAAAATAGTTAGAAAAACCATGCACCAATCGTGTTGTTTGGGTCTATAAATAATATACCCAAATTCATGGTTTCCGTATAGTTTCCCATAACCATGTGTCAACCATGCACTTGTCCTGAAAAACAAAAATTTAAAAAATTTAAATCGGTTCGGCTTGAAGTTTGAGTAAAATATCAAAAATAACTAAATAATTAAAATAATAAGGAAAAAATAGGGTTGAGGTGTTACAATTCATGTGTCTTATATAAATGAATTTAGTCACTTCATTAGAGACACATGATATTATTCCCACTTAGCCGAAACTCTCTCAAGAATGATTCTCCATTTTCCTTTGAGGAGGAGGTGTTAACACACCATTTTGAGAAAAGAGTCCCTATTGGATAGTTCAATGATTCTAGTGTCTAGTAGATATCCTTGGAGTTAGGAACATATTGGTTAATGCTATGAGAACTCAATCAAACACACTATCATGGAAGATTGAAAACATGGACAATGAGGTGTGCATTTTTATGTTTTTTCTTATTTCATATTATAAATTTCACTCCCAATAGAACATATCCTAGATTTCATGTTTTATTCCAATTTTTTTTGGACATAGAGATTTTCTATGAAACCTGTTAGTGATATCATATCCATTTTTAGTTTTGAATCAATAAGATGAAATCGGTATTTGGACACTAGTTTTGGGTATTTTTCCAACACCATTATGTGGTGGGAAAACTATTTTTTTTCAACATTGTTTTTCCTAACCATATTTTAAATAATAAAATTTCTAGGGAAAATGACATGGTTAGTGGATTTTTTTATTTTTTTTCTAACCATAAACAAATCATCATATTTGACATCACCACAACATGGTGAGTCGAACACCATGTCATGGTTTGTGTCACCAAAATAACCAACCACATCATGGTGGTAGTCAAAAATCCATTTTGGTTCTTAGTGAGACCAAAGAACCAAAAAAACCTATGGTTAGACAATGTGTCATGGACCATGATCCAAAACTATATCCAAAATGATTTAGACTATGTCATGGTCCTTGGTAAGATTATATGACCAGAAAAAATTGTGAAATTTCATTATAGTGTGGTTCAATGAGAGTAATTTTAAGTCCCAAATGGTTTGGATGATTTCACCATACAATGGAGGAAATCTGTGGTCTATAGAAAATTTATAATTATTCCCTATGAAACCTACATCGATGTGGGACCACGTGACTTTAAACCATATCAAAAGTTGTTTTTATTATTATAATTCTCTAAAGTTGTGACATCAAATTTTAAATATATGAAATGTTAATTTATTTAAGTTATTACCATTTAAATATTAATTTATATATTTTTTTAAATTATGTGAATGTTTAATGATTTAGTTTAAATTGTTTAAACTAATTATTATAAACTTTTATACCATGCATTTCATGATAGGTGTGACAACATAAGATTTATTTTTATTTTACGTTGAATTTAGTTTTTTTAGAGTTATGATATTGAATTTGGATGTTAATTATAGTTTACACACATTATCTATTAGGGATATGATGGAATTAAAATATTTATTGAATAAAGAACTATGGGTAGAGGGGCTTTGGGTTGGACTGCTCACCAGCTTTGAGGCTTATTCCTTATCTAGAAAAGTGGGGGTTGAATACCTATTACTCAATTATTACTTTATAGGGATTATTGATTTCATATAATTATAAAAATTTATATGAAATTGTTTAATATAACTTATTCATGTGAAACATTTGGATATGTGTAAATACATTTGGATTCTATTTTTGGGTTAGTAATGAAAATTGTGAGTTGTGTGAAGAGTTATACATTAATATGATCTGAACACATTAATTTAGTGAAAGGAATAGAGATTACAAATATAAATCATTAGAATCATGTGTACATATAGAAACAAAACATGAGATAATAAATATTACATGAGTTGAAATAATTATGGATTTAATATGAATATCATGTATATTAAATTGGTTATACCAAGAAAACCCCCCAAATACTAAATTTGAGATTCATTCTGAATTAAACACATGTTAAGACACATGACCATCCAACCAAGTAGGTTCATGAAAATGCTTGGTTCCCATGGATCATTTTGTATTAGACATAGTGGATATGGATAAACCCAAGAGTTAGGTAACCGTATCCTATTGTGAACTTTGGGTGGAACTTAATTGGGAAACCCTAAGAGTTTGGATACCATAATAATAGAGTTGATTTTTATCCATATGATTGATTTTGGAAAAGAGTTACCCACTCAACTATCCATGAGTTATATGTGATATGGTTGGAACAACAACCCACCTAAAGAGATAAAGTGATTAGTTTCAAACTAAAGTGGGTTCATTACTTAGTGAAATGTAGATCCCGACTCACTAAATGGATACGATGTCTAGGGCCATCGTTTTTTGTGGGAGTACTTTAATTAAAATCTCCTAATAAAAAGATATAAAACATGATACTCTACCCTAAATATGTCTTTTTTGTAGATTATGACACACATCATGGTTATCATTTTGAGGTATCTTATAGTCATAGCCTATAATATAATTCTATATTAGCATATAAGGTTGCGAAGTGTTCTCAAAGAGAAGAATTTTGAGCATATTAGGGGAGCTGTTTCTTAGTTGGGGGAGTTGTGGCCTCATTTTTCTTTGGTGATTCAATGGTTTTCCATTGGATGGTTTGTCAAACTATGCTCCCTTATATATGGGCCACCCGAACGAGAATAAAAATTACTACTAACCATGCGCCAACCATGCGCCTCATACATCTTCTCCAAAATTCATAACTTTGGGCTCTAAACAAACCCTAGATGCTTCTGAACCCTTTATTAAACTCTAAGGAAAATTTTTAAGAGTAAAAAAAGATTAAAATATAAAATTAAATGGTTCATAACTTAAAATAAAAACTAGGGTGTTATAGACTCCCCAACTTAAGATAACTTGTCCTCAAGTTGACCTTATAAGGGTGATAAGGCACTATCTGAGAAAAGATTAGGCTACTGGGCACATATGTCAGCCTCTTGCTCCCAAGTCTCATTATGTACATGTCTGTGATTCAATAAAACCTATAATAAAGGAACCAACCTTACTTTGAGATCCTTCTTTCACTGTTCCATGATACTTATAGGATTCTCCTTAAAGTATTCATCAACCTCTAACTCAACCTCATCAGGCTGAAAGACGTGGGATGAGTCTGAATAGTAATGACATAGCTGAGAAACATGAAACACATCATGCATATCTCTATATCCATCAGGGAGTGCTATCTGATAAGCTAATGATCTTACCCCCTCTAAAACCTCAAAAGGTCTAACAAAATGAGGTGAAAGTTTACCTTTCCTCCTAAACCATCGATGCCCCAGCCTAGTTTATACTCACAAGAAGACTCGATCCCCGACCTCAAACTCCAAAGGTCATCGAAGGTGATTAGCATAAGACTTATATCTAGAATAAGATGTATCCATTCACTTTCTAATAAGATGAACCTTCTCTGAGGTCTCCTGAATGAGATGAGGTCGAAGTAGTGTTTCCTCATCTACCTCTAACCAATACAGAGGTGATCGGCATTGAATACCATATACGGCATCATAAGGATCCATCTATATAGTTTCATGAAAGCTGTTATTATAATAGAATTAATATAGAGGTATATATTTCTATTAAGAACCTCTGAAATCAATGATTAATTCTCTAAGAATGTTCTTTAACTCCTGTATTGTGAACTTGGACTTCCCATTGGTCCGAGGGTGGTATGTTGTACTCAAAAGTACCTATGTACCCAATTCCCTCTGCAACCCTTTCCATAATTGAGAAGTGAAACAAGAATCCCTATCTGAAACAAAAGTCTATGGAACTCCATGAAGTCAGATAATCTCCCAGAAATAAAGCCTACCAAGCTCATCCATAGAAAATGTTTCCTTGATAGGTAAAAAGTGAGCAATTGTCATGAGTTTTTCGATGATCACCCATACTACATCATTACCTCGAGGGGATCTTGATAATCCAGTCACAAAGTACATGGTGATGTCATACCATTTTCACTCAGGAATGGGCAATGATTGTAAAATCCCTATTAGTCGATGATGTTCCAAATTTACCCACTTACAGGTGGGACACCTAGTAATAAATCCTAATATCTCCCTTTTCATACTAGGTCACCAGTATTGGCAATGGATCTCATGATACATCTTTATAATCCTAGGGTGTACCACCTGGGTAAAAACATGATACTCTCGCATCAATTCCTCCTTGATGTATGTAGAAACCCAAACACATCCATGTATGCATAATACCTCATCCTCGTTAATGATACAACCTGGTGGTGGGTCCTCACCTAAACTACACTCCCTTAGGACTAATCCCTAGAGATCCGATAGTTGCCTCATCTCCACTCTCTCTATAAGTGAAGAGGTCACTACTATAGCTGCAAGGATAAGCTATATGTGATGATCCGAGTCCTCTAAACACATCTCTAAAAATAGTTCCATCAACTTCCACTCACTACTGACCTCTTGAACTGATCATGTATAAGTTCTCCAGCTCAAAGTATCTGCTGTATAATTTCCCTTCTCAAGCATATAGGAAAGATTAAAATAAAAATGAATGTAGGTATTCCACCTATCTTCTCTTCCCAAGGTTCATGTCACACTGCATAAATATATACTTTAGGATTTTGTAATTCATAAACACCAAAAACTGATCAATAAGAAAATAATTTCTCTAACAACATAAGGCATGAACTATAACTGCCATCTTCAGATCATGCGTTGTGTAATTCCTCTCATGTGGTCTCAAATGAAGAGACCCACAAACCACAAATTAGTTTTCCCACATTATAATTGATCCTAGATTGATGCCTGATGCATCATTATAGACTATATAACTTCTACCCAGCTCTGAAAAAAATAGTAATAGCATTGAAGTCAGTCTCCCCTTTAGATTCTTAAAGGTTATGTTGAAGGCTTTTGACCACGTGAACTTCACAACCTTCTCAGTAAAGCTTATAATAGGTGATTCTAAGAATTAAAAGTCCTGAATAAAGTTCCTATAATAGTAATCTAGACCCAATAAACTTGGGATATCAAATAAATTCTTGGGATACTCCCAGGTAACTACAAATATAACCTTCTATGGGTCAACTGATACTCCTTCCACTAAAATGATATGACCTAGGAAGTGAACTCAGTTGATCCAAAAGTGGTATTTAGTGAGCTCAGTAAACAAATAGTTCTATCTTAGTGTATTTAGCATGATATTAAGATGTTTGGAATAATCATGTCAGGTATGAGAATACAACAAGATGTTGTCTAAAAAGACTACTATGAATGAATCTAGATACGGTTGGAAAACCTAATTCATTAGAGACATGAAAATGGAGGGTGTGTTCGTTAAACTGAACGACATAACCAAATACTCATAAAGACCATAACTGATATAGAATATTGTATAATATATCTCTGAAGGCCTCACTCATACCTGGTGGCAGCCTTACCTCAAATCAGTCTGGGAGAAAACTCTCACTCCTCTGAGCTAATCAAAGAGGTCGTCTATATGAGGAAGTCGATACCAATTCTTAAGTGTAAGCTAGTTTAATCAATAATAATACATGAAAATCCTGAGGGTACTGTCTGCCTTATTGGAGAAAAGGATAGGTGGACTCCAGGGTGAAATACTGGGTTTTATAAAACCCTTAGTTTCCATGTCCTCTAGTTACATCTTGATCTCTTGTAACTCAGTAGTAGCGCTACTGGAATATGAATTATTTGAAATGGGAAATTTGTGATGGGATCCCATCGCAAATGACCTGTAGCTGAAAAACATGTCACAAAATTTATTTTTTGTGATGGTCTGTCACAAAAAATATAGTTTGCGATGGAGGAGTCACCTATCACAAAAATATTGTACCGGTTATATATATGTCATCATTTGTGATGGGATTCTTCACCCATCAAAAACAATTTAAAAAAATAAAAAAATAAAAAAAATAAAAAAAATAAAAAAAATTTAAAAAATTTAAAAATAATTAAAATTTTAAAAAATAAAAAACAAATGAAACATCAAAATAATATAAAAAACTAAATATATAAATATATAAATATATAAATATGTAAATATCTAAATTAATTAAAATAGTACAAAAAATATGTTTATTCAAATGTTTATCATAATAAACATGTCAAAAAAAAAACATAAATCACTGAGGAGGGGGAGGGTCATCTAGAGAAGGTGGTAGAGAGAACTCCATCCCTATACCCTACGCCATGTGTCACATGTACTCCATCATCTGCTTGAGTTTCTTCTCTTGTGATCAACACTACTCCTATTGCCGCTACTACTACTGTCGATGAAGCTCTTCCCAGTACCTACACAAGGTCACTATAACCTCATACTAAGCCTAGAACTTATCCTCATACACCAAAGTTGATAATAAGGACTCTCCATAATCTCCCTTCAAGATTGATGATGACAGCACATAAGTGCCATAATAACTTCCAAACATCAATCGAGAACCAATACCAACAAATCAGCCTTTCTCGAAAGCATACTAAGTCACATACATCCATGCTGCATCATTAAATCTTGATGCACTAGTGGCCTAACCCTTAGTCTCAGTCCAAATCTCATCATGTGTGTGATAAGTCACAACCTCATATGACTCCTTCAAATGCAATTTGAAATTAAAATAGTTAAAATATTATTTTCAGTTAATTTTAAAACTCAAAAAAATTTGTACTGACCACAATCTGACGTTGTCGACCACCAATAATATCTCCAGTGATAGGATCATTATACATCCTATTATTAACATTAAAATCCATAATATCAGGATAGTCAACTTTTTATATGAATAATAAAATAAACATTTTACATTTATAGTTATATAAATTATTAAATAAAAGTACTTACCATATGTCTTCAATGAGTAATGAACATATAACTACCATCTCTATATGTGACTTCTTGTCTCCCCCAGTTCTACCAACCTAATGATAATCTCATCTGAAAATTATTTATCATCCAGTATGAGCATAATCCATCCCAAACCCGAGAGGCGATGTAATTAGGTCGATGGCTACAGTAATACTGATAAAAAACTGGGACTCTAACTTTCTTTATTGATTTTTTCCTTATATTGTGTAAAAAATAATGACAACGCTCATGCATATAGGACTCCCAGGACTCCTAGATAGATTTCCTCATACTATCATCAATGGGATACCATAGACCCTAGAAATAATTAATAATAATAATTTAATAATTAAATAAATTTCAAAATAACTATTATATATTTACGTATCATCCAATGATCAAACATATAATGCTGAACATCAATGGGAATATGATCCCACATCACTGATGCTCTAGAAAAATAATTCCACAGAATAAAACTCCCCTATCCAACAACTATATGTGAAAAACTGTGGGAAAATAGAACAAATAATAAAATAATTATCACATAAATAAATTAATAAAAATTAATGATAATAAAAATTAACAAAATTACACAACTGAACATACCTCTTCATGCATGTATCACAATAAATATGTGGATGTCACTTAGGAATATGGCTAGGAATCACCAATCTCACAAGGCCATGACCCCTCTAAGTCGATGATGAACTACCTACAATCCAAAGGTCATACGATGAAGCATCAGGAACATTATCGGGAAGCATAGGCTCCTCAAGGATACACAAAATCTCATCAAAAGTCTCACCTTCCATTTGAAACATGAAAATAATGTTGTTAGTGAATAATTGAAAATGAGTAATATATATATATATATATATAATGACTATAACCAACATTAAATTGTTTCATTATTCATCCTCATCCTCATCTTCATATATGAAAATATTAATGCCTTAATCTTCCTCATCAGTATCATAAATTCTTATAAAAGTTTCAACTTCATCATCTCTTTTTATTTAAAATTCATTTATCACATCATCAATATCATCTTCACCATCGACCCATGACCATGGGGTGTTATCATCAATATTAATTTCTCTTCATTAAAAAGATGCATTGGAGCCATCTCTTGAAATTTTTTAATTCCTTGCACTCCATAAGAACCACATTCACTTTGCATAAATCTATTTTCATGGTATTTCATTTTTATAATGCTCCACCAATCAATTAACTCTCTTGAAATAACATAATAATTTGCATAATAAATTTTTATTTGTTTTATGATCCAATAAAAATGGTTCATTTACTACATGTAGGATTTTATATTTAATGTTGACGATTACATAGTGCGGATGAACACATAAGACTATATCAGTATCAAACCAATGAAATTTAAACATCTTTACATAATTTTTTCTTAGATAAAACAATTCAATTATTTTATCTATAATTCCATAAAATTCAAATTCACTTTCTCTATGATGAGATCCTCTCAAGAAAACACCACTATTCATTGTTTTTTATTCACCATATGCACGTGTATGAAATTAAAAACCATTCACCATATATGAATTATAATATTTAACCATTTTGGATAGTGGGTTACTCAATAAACACAATTGATTATCAATTTTATTAGCATGTTGTGATACCTAAAAAATTGTAAAATAATTAGCAATATAACAAATAATAAATTTATTGAATATATAAAAAATTTACTTTAATAGTATTTGAAACCAGTAGGGAAAATTATGTTGCTGACATTATTTAAGGGAAGTAGGTGTAATTTGTGGAAACTATTTCTTGATATGATCATCATATAATCTACAAATAAAATAATATTAATTTACTTAAAAAAATAATGAATAGGTGATAGAATCACTCATTATACAAATCATGTAATCTCTTCATAGTTGAGTAGAAAATATATATGAGCTATGTGATGTTCATCATATGGAATCCATAATTCATGAACTCCACCAAATATGTTTTCAGACTGATTAAAAAATGATAATTGAATATTCACTGCATCATCAACACTTCCCTTAGAACAGCCCATCCGGTCATGTTTTGAAGTATATTCAGGTTGAAAATAATGGGAGTAGAAAAAATCAATTTCCTCTTAAAAAAAATATTTTATAGATTACCCTTCAACTAATGATTTGTTACATACCTTTTTCTTTAATTTCTATATGCATATCTCATATGAGTACATCCATTGAAACTATACCGAACCTCTAAATTCTTCTTCATGTGGAAAATGTAATATCAAATGTTCCCTTTAATTAAAGAAAGCTGGTAGGAAATTTTTATCCATTTTACATAGAATTAAAACAACATCTTATAGTTTAATAAGTACATCATAGTCTTTTCTTCACAAAAATGTATTGTAAAAAAATGATATTTCTATCATATCATCCCAAATCTAAGAATTCAATAGACCTCTAAATCCAATTAGTATAAGTCTTTCCATTATAACATGAAAATCATGAATTTTTAATATGGTAATATGAATATTTATAACACATATAGACAAATTGGAAACATAACCATCTGATAGACTCAAATACAAAATCTACTAACAAAATAATAAATTATTTTCTTTGGAAAGTGTATAAACCACTTTTGGCTTCATTAACTTCTGTGATCTATCATTTTCAAACAAATCAAGTTTTGATTTCCTTCAACTTTTGGAAAGATCTAATCACACCTTTACATTATCTTTGGTCTTACCAGGTGTGTCCAAAATAGTATAAAATATATTATCAAAATAGTTCCTCTCAATATGCATGACATCCAACATGATATGGACAAAAAAATCAGTCCAATATGGGAGATCCTAAAAAATACTCCATTTAATCCAATTGTGATCTTTCCCAAATCCATCTATTTTTTGTTGGTTTATAGGGTAATTAGAGGTGATTAAGTGACAATATATTTTAAATAAATACCTAAGATCATTTCTAGAGGTCCATCTCTTTCAATTTTATCTTTTCTAAAATTATTTCTAGTCCTTCTAAAGGGATGATCAATAGGAATAAATTTGTGATGATAGTAAAAAAAACAAGGTTTTCTGCAATTGATGTGAATAAATGCTTTGATATCACCCATAAAGTATGAAAATAATTTTAGACCATGTGTAATCTATCCATATAACATTCCATATGTTTGGAAGTTAATAATTTCCCACATTAATGCAAATTTTAATAGGAAATTCTATTTCACAACAACATCATATGTACTGATACCATTACTCCACAATAAATTTAACTCATCAGTTAATAGATTCAAATAAACTTCAATATTATTTTTTGGATATCCTAGAATTAATAATGTTAAAAAGATATACAAACCATTCATCAATATCCAAGAGGTAAGTTATAAGGAATTATAAATATCGGCCAATAAGAATAATGGATACCGTAAGAACCAAATAGACACAAATCATCAGTATAAATACCCAATCACATATTACGTGATTTTGAAGCAAAAGAAGGATATACATGGCCAAAATGTTTCCATGAATCACCATCAGAAGGATGATTTAAGCATTTACCAATTGAAATATTGTATTTGTGCCATGAAATCAATGACTCTGTGTTCTAATATATAAATAAACAGTATAATTTGTGTGTAAGTGGGAAATACCTTAACTATTTAATAAAAACCAATACAAACTTCCCCTATAGATCCTCTTTGTACCTCTATTTTCCACATGTAGGAAAAATAAATAACTACTCATTTTCACCATAATATAAGATGAAATCGTTTGAACATGCATGAATCTTATGATAACCTAGACCCAAATTATGAACCAACCTATTTATCTCATAAAAATCAATAGGCAACACATTTACTTAATGTAACATTGATTTAAACAAATATAATATCTGATCAAAACAACTATTTTACATTTCATTATCTGATTTAATAGCCATAAATTTTTTGATCACTTCAAATTTGCTTATTTTTCTACCAGGATATAATTCATCCTTAATAGACTCCATCAAGTCATAAAATAAAGATTCTTCTAAATTAGAAGTTAAATCAATATCATTTTGAGTTTCTGTTTGTTGAAAACACATAACATAAACTTCATGTACTAAAGTTTGAAACCATGATGGATTTGGAACCAAATTATTAGTATCTTCTCTAAAACTTTACTTATTATGTTGATACCAAAAAACATAATCTTTTTGAAAACCAAAATGCAATATATGACCCCATCATTTTCAAATGTTTCAAATATACTCAGCTAAAATTTATTACATGGACACTTAATTGTCCCTTATGAAAAAAATTATGGTTTTGATGATGAAAATGATAAAAAATATTTAACACCCTCAATATATACAAGATTTATATGAGAACCATTTGGATTTATGTAATGATTTATCAAATCAAGATCTTTTAATAAATATTATCGTCTACTTTATTATTCCATATTTTTCTAAAAAACAAAAAACAAAAATATTTATTATGATTAATCTGGTATAAGAGATAATCCAAAAAAAATTAAAAAATTTAAAAATTAAAAACTACTTAAATATTATCAATTCTATCTAATTACCTTTAATTTTTTTTATAATTTTAGATAATTTTTTCTAATTCTTCAAATTAGTGCTAATTAAAATTAATGTAAATATAAGGCTAACCAAGGGGTGTGAAGGAAGTAGGGAGTAGAGGGGATGATGATGATGATAGAGTTAATGAATTATAGTGAAACTATGTTCAGACTGTTTAGAGGAGAGGCAGTCATGGGTAAACTTATAGGTTTACCAATGACTACCTCTCCTCGAAATGGTCTGAACATAAGGGAACTAGAATTATTTTACTCCATCATCTTCTGTATTCCCTCAACTTAATGATTCCCTTGAGAAATTAGGGAGAAAAGGGGATGAAGACGACGCTAGAGGGAAATAATTCTAGTGCCTGTTGGTTCAGATTGATAATAGAAGATACATTCATGGTTAAAACTATGATCAATGAAAGAGAAATCAGATGTGAGAGATAACATTGAAACTCTTAGTGGATTATTTACCCTTTATGTTCAATTTTTTTTGTGATAAAATAACGCTTTACTAATAATTGTGCATTTATATTATGATAATTGGAAAAAAATTATTTTACCAAAAATAAATATTAATGAAAAAAGGTAAAAACTCACTGGGCATGTCATTATCTCTCGCATTGGCTTCCTCTTCCATCACTCGCAGGTTTACCCATGACAACCTCTTCTTCAAATGGGATGAACTCAAGGGCACCGAAATTCTTTCACTTTGTCATTGCCTTCATCCCCTCTACTTCATGCTTAACTCATGATCTTTTTTTGGCCTTCTATTACTAATTGTGGTTAATTATGTTTAATTTTGGTTAATTATGGTTAATTATGGTTAATGTTGGTTAATTTTTACCACTAATTAATGCTAATTACTGCTAATTTTTCCTAATTATTGATAATATTTTCTAATTAATGCTAATTACTTCTAATCTTTTCTAGATAATTACAATATTTTCTATTTTGAGATAAATAATGCGAATCATTGCTAATTTTTTCTAATTAATATTAATCTTTGCAACTTTTTTCTAATTAATGCTAATCTTTGCTAATTTTTCCTAATTACTTCTTATGATCACTTATTTTTCTGGATCACCATTCATTAACACTGATGATTTCCAATTACTGCAAATTACCACTGATTACCACTAATTACGGTTATATTTTCCTAATTACCACTAATTACCACTAAATTTTCCTAATTACTGCTAATTTTTCCTAATTATTGCTAATTTTTTCTAATTATCACTAATTACCACTAAATTTTTCTAATTACCATTACTTACCACTAATTTTTTTTAATTACCACTAATATTTCCTAATTATCACTATTTTTCCTAATTACCTATATTTGTAGCTAATTACTGCTAATATTTACTAATTACGATCAATTACCACAAATTTTTACTAATTACCAATAATTACCTTGAATTTTTACTCATTACTGATAATTGTTTTTAATTATCACTAATTTTTACTCATTACTGTTAATTACCACTATTTTTTACTAGTTACTGCTAATTTTTTCTTATCACCACTAATTTTTACTCATTAACAATAATTATAACCAATTTTCATAATTTATTAACTAATTTCCACAATTGACTAGTGATTATTGGTATTTATCATTAATTATTGCTAATCATTGCCAATTATTCACTAATTTTTGTTTCATTGTAACTAATTATTGCTAAATGTTACAAATTATTACTAATTTAGTATTGATTATTACTAATTTTAGTAATTATGACTATTTTTTTTCTAATCATTACAATTTATTACTAATTATTACTAATTTTCATTAATTATCACTAATTATGGATAATTACTGTTAATTATTATTACTTACTCGAATTTTTTACTAAATGTTACTAATTATTTTTAAATTATTAATATTTATCTTTAATTATTAAAAATTAGTGTTAATTACCACTAATTACTAATTACAGTTAATTATTACTAATTTTTTGTTAATTAATACTAAATATCTATTAATTATAATTAATTACTACTAATTATTAGTAATTAATTCTAGTTGTAACTAGTTATAGCTGATTATAACTAATTACTGACAATTAAAATTAATTACTACTAATTAAAACTTATTACTACTAATTAATAACATTAATTTTTAATATAAAATAAAATTAAAAAATTAACAATTAAAAAAATTTAAATAAATACCTCAAAATTGACGCTTTGCAAATCCGAAAGGATTACTTCTTCATAAAAATAAAACTTTTTAAAAGAAGGAATCAAGGAGGGAAGAATAAAGGATATGAGAAGAGAAGAGAGGTTAAGAGAGTGAATCTAAAGTGAAAAATAGTCTGAGAGTCATATATATAGGTTATATTAGTAGTGATGGGTCTTTTTATGACATGAATCCCATTACAAATTCCATTATTTACAAAGAGACCTGTCACAAATAATACCCACCATAAATAAAGGTGTCAGTGATTAAAATCTTTTTTACAATGAGTTATGTTGAAAATAATGTTATGCCAACATATTATTTTTGATAGGTATGATTCCCATTGCAAAAATTAACCACCATAAATAAAGTAGGTGGTGATATAAAAGTTATTTGTGATGGAACCCATCAAAAATAATAACCTGCTAATGTATTATTTGTGATGAGGATATCTATACCCATTTCAAATAACCCTCGCTTGAAGAATATTTATGACAGAGAAATATTCCCATTGAAAATAATTCTTTTTTTCCATATGGTGCGCAACAACACCAAAGGTATTTGCGATGTGAATCCTTTACCATAAAAAATAGTCATTTATTTACTATTATTTGTGATGGGAGACACATTTCGTCACAAATAAGCCTTATGATAGGGCTATTTTCAATGGGCCTCTAGCCTATCATAAATATTCTGTTGTGAAAAATGGTTTTTACCATAGTATAGACACCTTTTAAGGAGGAATAGATAACGGTGATACTCATGACACTAGCTTGGTAGAGAACTCCACCTCTCTCTTAGGAGGTAATACAAAAAATTCATATGGGAATACATCCCTAAAATGATCAACTGTGGGAGAGAAATCATCTTGACGTGTTCCCTAATCATACATATTAGGGCTAGGCTAGAAATCTGGGCTATCACTCCACCCATCCCATGATGCTTTAGTCTAAGTTTACTCACATGGTGATCCCATTCACCCTTGTGAATATAGATACCACCCTATGGTGATGTAAACGATACCCTATGGTGATAGTAGTTCACATAAGTGTGATAGGGGACCGACCAATATATCTTGAGAGTGACATTGAAGCCCATTATCTAGTGGATGAAGTGGTCCCATAAGAAATGATAACTACATACCTCAAGGGAAATTTCCTTGCACTGGTGGACACTCATTGATTGAATTCCCAATAGAGTGTAAAGTATCATTATTCCATAAAAATATCGAATCTCAATCCCAAGGATTTCCATGATATCCACAAATATAAAAGAATTCTAAGCGCCTATATAAAAAGAGAAGATACTAAAGTAGAGGCTAATAAGTTTACACCTCTAACAGTAGATGTCCCAACACCCTGATCCTCAGGTAGAGGATGCATTGTATACATTTGGACTGATCCATGGCCCTAAGTTGTACCATGACTACCTGGAGTGGGTCCACTCAGCGTTCTCTATGTATCCTGAGTCTGGCCTCCTTGATCACGTCCACCCCCTCAGACTGTATGGCTAGCGGTAGTCCAACTTCTAGTCTGACGTGGTGATACTGATCCTATTATATAAATTGGAGATGGTGTGGACCCTATTTCATTAGGAAAAGATGGAAAGGTCCAACAAAACCTTTGAATATTCCCCATTATTCTATAAGCTCTACACTCAAATGGTCCTCGGTTGCACTGATGGTTTATCTGACCATATCTTCCACATTGATGGCATATAATAGAACTATTAGTGTGAATACTCTGGTTACCACTACTCTATTGAGAACCCTCCAGATTATGTTTCCTACTACTGGTCGAACCACTACCCCGCCTCGATACCAAATACCATGCCCTGTACTATAGGATACCCTCAAACTACGTTCAATAATAAGGGGTTGGTTCACAATTCCCGAGACAATGGTCAAACAGAAAAAGTTTACTAGAGACCAGATGGAAATCCTAAGCCCATCCTTGAAATGTATCACTCTTAAAAGATCATCAACAGTTAAGGAAGGCGAAAACTACTAAATCTTAGTAAAGTGATCTGAATAATCCATAATTGATAGGGATCCTTTCTCTAGATTTAGTAACTATCTAGATTTGTTAGCTCTCAACATCTTCAGAAAGAAATAGTCATAGAAAGTAGCATGAAAATATCTCCATACCATATCCTGATACTGGTCTACCTGAGTAATAATGTCCCACCAACACTTGACAGAACCATGAAGTATATAATTGGCGAGATTTAACCACCTATTTGGAGGCATATCTAGGTTCTCAAAGATAGATAGAATGGCATCTATCCATGTATTAGTAGCCTATGGACCACCATCACCTGAAAATGTGGTTGGATGCTGTTTCTGAAACTCTTACATCAACTCTTCCATAATAGGGGTAGGCCATGGAGCTCCCTAAATATTCTACATAAACTAGAGGAAACCCTCTTGAAACTGGGAATCAACATCCAAGTCAGGTACAATTTAAGGTCCCACTGGTGGCACTACTAGAATTTTAGGTCCCACTACTTTAGAAACATATCCATAACCACCTCCCTGAAACTTGGCTTGAGGATGTCATGGTGTTATAGCTCTATAAATGCTAAGAACACACGTTAGATAAGATTTAAAAATGGTATAAATTAAATATATAAGAGTAGTAAAAGTATAAGCCTTCTAATATAAGAGTCACACCCCTCTTCCTACTTATAAAGCTAGGCCTGAACATCTCATAAGACTGAGATGAATCACTAGAGATACAACATGCTTCCCACTGCAAAGGTTGGGTTTGGGTCAAGTTCTTTATTTTATATCATGAGTTCCAGTATACAGTGTTTCAATTGAAAGTTATAGAGGAAAACACCCTTTAATTTGTAATTGAAATCACTATTTAATAGCAAGCATGTTTGAATTTGGATTTAACAATTCTAGAATTTATATTTTAGACCAGTTAAATGAATTACCATTCCCAATTTATAGAAGTACATGCTTTATAAATTACAATTGGTAATTAATGTAACTGAATATAAACATTTTTATTCAATAACAGAATGAAAATGGTAAATATAAGATGATTTGGATAGATGAATTATCACTCCCAATTTATACAAGTATACAAAATCTCTAAATTAAAAATGACATTAATTTATTAAAAATCAACTAATATTTCATTCTATGTAACCATAGACATAACTGAATATGTGAAAATTGGTTAGTCAAGGTGCCACCATCAATCTATATGGGAAAAAATCATTTAGGTTGATGCTGTAACTTTAATAAAAAATTATTTAATCTATTTTTCTTATAAAAATGTTAGTTACATAGAAGTTATATCACTAAAGGCATATAAAACAAGTATCATGCAATTATGAAATGAAACCTACATGGCATGGCATAATGCATGACATATGAATCCTCTAAGGTGACTATAATGATGCCTAAATGACACTTCCTTTCCATATTGGACAAGGAAAAAATAAAATCCACATCAATATTAATAAATGTCTCATATCATGTGTATTACCCAATGGTGAAATCAATACAACCATAATAGGAATAATATAAAACATCTAATCCCATCCCAGCTAATTTGGATTTTCCCCCATATTTGGGTTAGCTACTCCCAATCATAGGACTATTACCAAATTATGACTCATCCCAGTCTCCTGTTTAATAACCCAAATAGTAAGAAAAAATGAAAATAAAGCTTTGATACTAATTTGTAATGTCCTGAACCTGGTTCACTCATAAGTAACTAAACCCAGTTGGTCACAAGGCCTCAAGCATGGTTCCCCGCATGCTAGAGTCTTCCAACTAGCAGTGAGATTCCATGGTGGTATGGTGATGAGACTATACCCTCATAATCAGAGTAGCACAATAGTGAGATAGTTAATAAAGAGTATAATCATAATAAGGAAAACTGATAAATGAAGGTAAATAATCCATATAGTAATAATAAACACGTCCAAGGTGGTTTCATATACAAAATGATGAGAATGTCATGAAGCTATACAAAAAACTAGTCATATATAACAACATGCATATAATATATACATGTATAAAAAAAGAAACCAAAAGACCAAAAAAGACATCTATAATAGAATCATGATCCAAGGTATAGTCCTGTGATCCCAAGCTCCCATGATATATTCAGTCAAGCATCCAAGACTAGGAACTTTCCCTTATCCCTACCAATATCCATGAAGTCTATTCTGGTACCAAATGGTGGCCTGAATAGGTTGTGAGATATAATCAGTAATCCACCACCAATGTTGTCTATAAAAATCTAGTCCATGAATATAAAAGTAGCAATGTGTAGATATAAATATAGGTAGTGGAATAATGTGCATGAAATAATACTCACTTCAGAATTAGACTCCTCATGGGATGTCCAACTAACCATACCTACTTCGGCTCATGCCGGTAATGTCTGAAAAAGTGACCTTCAAGAAGTTAGGGTCTAACATGTGTAACCAAAGTGTACCAATTTAAGTAATCATAAAATTGGACCCAAGGTAAAAACAATGAATCCATGACATAATAATAAAAATGCAGGATCCAAGTGGAATCAAGGCATCCTTGACCATAGAAGGTCAATCCATCACATAGTACATAAACCATACAACTTAGCTACAATGGACTAAGTGTAATCCAAGGGTTAAACCAGAGGCATTCCATTAGAAAAATGTATAACCAAGTCCATGGATAATTTCCATAGTAAATCCTAATCTAAGCATGATTGGGGCCTGAGGGAAGAATCCAAGGCACCTTCTATATGGAGACATTAATGCATTCATGTATAATAAGATAGTGACCAAATTCTAAGGTGTGTATTTCCCTTGGAAACTAGCCCAATGAATCAAGATGACATCCTCTAAGTTCTCAAGTCATTACCTCAGGAATCCAAGTCTAGATCAAGTATTACCAGTACTATAATGAGAAAAAGGTCTATAGTAGTAATAGGAACCTTACATTTAATGAAATAACCAAGTCCATGTAATAACCATTCCACTTCATTCACTTAATATAATTTAAGCCTTTACCTTTTCACTTAACAATGAAAAAGAGATATTTAAGGTGTCATACCTTTAATCATTTGATTTCAAATTAATAAGATCCAAGATAAAAATTCTTTTCCAAACATAGAGTTTAAATTCATCGATTTAAATTAATAAAAACACTTTATAAAGAAAAATAAAACACACCAATGGGTGTTTCGATAATTAAAATGTTAAGGGGAATATAATCATAAGCATGGAACACCCTAGGGGTAGATTAAGTTGAGTTCCTTGACCTCTAACTATAATAATAGGGTCTAATAGGAAATTTAAAATCTATTTTAAACATCTAATTTAAGTAAAGTTGATTTTAGGTTAAAAGCATGGGTAAAACCGGCGCATGGCACAATGAAAACAATTATAAATCGACGAGACTTGAGGGAAAATTCATAGACCCCATACCTTATTAAATTAGATAAAAAATCATCCAGTATCAACCCCTGGTTTGGTCTAGAATGGATGAAAACATAATAATAGACAAATTCTCGGAAAATAGGGCATATTAGCTCGTACCAAATTTGCACCGAAGATTTCCAGATAAACCATTAAAATATGGAAGTGTATTGAAGTAATTATCAGTGGTGATCCAATGCAACAAATGGAATTTGATTCATACATTATATGAATAAGAAATCTCAAATCCTATATTAAGTATGAGAGGAGATTCAATGAGTTAAGAGGGATGTGCATTGAAGAGTAATGAAAAAAGGTGGGTGAGTTATAATGAAAGATGGGAAAAGGCCATTTTACCCAAATTTAAGAGGTCACATGGTTTGGCTGTGTGGTTTTCCAAAATATGCACCAACCATGTGATAGTCACTATCTAGGGGCACCCTTCACATGAATATCCTACCTAGTTTGGACAAACCATGTTCTAACCATTTGGGGTCATCATCTAATTGGAACTAATGGTGTGGGATAGGTGCACGATTTTTCAAACCATGCATAGATCATGTGAATCACCTATGAAATATTTCTATAGTTTTTCACATAGCTATGCAACCACCCTCACATGGTTTATCAAACCACACTCCCTTATGTATGGGTTGCATGGATGATCTACATAGTTACTACTAACCGTTCACCTCATACAACTTCTCTAAAATTTGGATCTCTAGGATCTGAACAAGCCTCAAACACTTCTGAACCCTTATTTAAACTATTCAGAACATTTTTAAGAGTAAAACTAAAGAATAAAATATAAAATTAACCAATTCATACCTAAAAATAAAAACTGGGGTGTAACAACCACCCTTGGGGAAAAACTCTTTCCCCCTAGATCTATTCTATTAGGGTAACGTGTGCACTAGTTTTCCTAAGTTGTGGAAAGGATCCACTCTCAAGAGTGAACTATTACCCTTAGACCTATTCTGCAAGGGTAATGTGTACACTAGGTGTCATACTTATCATGATAATGTTACAAGGATCATCATTTACCTAGAACTATTGATACCCATGGGATTATTTTCTCTAATTATTATCCTTGAAATGCATATTTGGTATGTTTATGGGAATTTTGAAAACTAGGTTACTGGGATGATTTACATGATTTGTGAAAAAGTTGATTTATCTATGTTTTGTATCAAACCGTATAAAATTGTATCTCATGCCCTATCTTTGTTTACTTGATCATACTTGGTTTATTTTATGAAGTCTATTTATGAAACAATATTTGGGATCCTACTGAGATATTTATCTCAAAAACATGTCTACACCTTTGAGTGTATGTATATTTGGTTTTACCTAATACAAGTTAGGGAAAGGTGACACATGGTGGTGGAAATTTTGTTCATTAGAAAGGTGTGGGAGTTTGGAGGTGATGTCATGTCACATGGAGTTGAGTTTTTATGGAATTTTTGTACTTTTTTTTCTTTATAGATCTTAACATGCATCTTATCTGATGATGATATCATTTCACATGTTGTCTTGTCTTAGGATACCAACATTTTCTTTATCTTTATTGACTTTTTTTATGTTCTTTTTGGAAAAATCATTCTCAAAGGTTGTTCTTGATGAACTGGTGCTTTTTTATAGCCCGTGGGGATTGGGAATTCTCTTTAGGCTGTGTCAGGAGTAGCTTGGGTTATGGATAGTTGATTAATCTAGATTGGTTGATGAAAAATTGGTATCAAAGGGTGGTTTTACTACTTAAATTGATAGTATTTATTTTGGGATTTCTTGGTAGATAAGAGATATGAATTTAGGGACCTAAGGGGTAGGTTATGAGTGAGTGATTGACTAGCACTCATCATGACTAGCCTTAAGTTACCACAGTGGTCGACAATTGTGTGTTTTGGGATTCATAGTTTCTTAATCCTGATATTTATTTTTGTATGCCACTTAATGATTCTATTTGACTTATGCTATTCTAAATTGGAATTGATTCATGGATCTTATGTTTTTGTGTCTCTTTTTTTGTTGATGCGTAGTACTATTCCCCTAGAATAATTATTGTAATTACTTGAGATGGTTCTACTAGTGAACCATGATATGTAATCCCTCTAGTTGATTAGAATATGATTGAAGTAGTTTTGCACATGGTCTGAGCTATAGACCAAGGTGTGCCACTTACCCTTTTTTAGGCTAGGGAAGGGGAACCTCAAAGGGATGAGGTTAAGAATCAAGATTAGGAATTTATTTACCAAAAACTATTGTCTTTCCAAGGAAAAAATGATTTAAAGAATCAAAATATTGGTAGGGAAATATGAAAAGGATTTTTGAATTCTTGGAAAATCTAGGTTTAGTAAAAGTGAGGTGTGACATCTTCAATCTAGAAGATCTAAGTAGAAGGTGGAGAGAATTAATTTTTTTAGCCAAGAAACACAAGGTCTTGGAGTACAAAGACTTCAAGGCCATTTTCACCAAAAAATTCTACCTAGATTCTATGAACATGGATAAAACCATGGAGTTCCTTACCCTTGATTAAGGGAATTAGTCAGTGATGGAGTAGACTAGTCATTTCACTAAGATTACTTTGTTCTCTCCTGAGGGTATTTCTAATGAGAATAAAAAGGCTCAGAGGTTTTATATGGGTCTTCGAGTTGATATCTAGTCACAAGTCTTCATGTTAAAGTTAAACACCTATAATGAGGTAGTAGATAGGGAATTGATAACAAATATTAACCTGGTAAGTAAATCAGGGGTGACTAGAGTTCCTCCTACCTCTAGTGGTAGCTCTAGTGGTTCTTAAAAGGGAAAGACGAAGCATAGCGAGTTTCTCAGAGGAAATGACAATGGTGATCCTAATAAGTCTCTACCAACACCACCATCATCTATTAATGGCTTGATGTGTTACCAGTGCAGTCATATATGACACAAAAAGTGCTTTTACCTCATACCTCCAAAAGTTTACAACTCATGTGTGCATCATGGTCACCTACAAATTTTTTTAGGATCTATCTTTTCCTAACTCTAGAATACCCTCATCAACACCTATAGGATATGTGGTGAAGTCATATGCTTCATGGATTATAGGGTTCCAACACAGGGATTTGTAACCAAGAAATTACACACAGTTGAAGAGTCTCCAATGGAAGTTGATGCAGATCCTACAATTATGTAAGGTACCATTTTTATGCTTTTAGCTTATAGACTACTTTATTTGATACATGTTCCTCACATTCCTTCATGAAAAATCATGTGGTGGATCTTTTAATACTTCCAACATAACTCATTTCATTCATTATGGAATTGTTGATGCCTCTATGAAAGAAGAAAGATGTCTCTTGTGCTATTTATTTATGTGCGACATAGAGCTGGTTTGGGATTTTTTGGTTTTCAACCCAAACTTCTTCAATTTTATTATCGGTATGGACTAGTTGGTTTATCATAAGGCTTAGATTTATTATTATCATTGGTGGGTGTTCTTTATTACCCTATATGAGAACTTCTATGTATTTCAAGGAGAATGGGATCTAAGGTCCAGTCGAGTGGGACCACCTCTTCTAAAGTTTGGTAAGTTAACATTTTTATCAGCATCCAAATTGGGATAGGATTCTAGTGGTGATAATATCCCTATGGTAGTTAATGAGTTTCCTTAAGTGTTTCTAGATAATTTTTTGGGTTTTCCTCTAAAGTGGTAGGTGAATCTCTTGATAGACTTGGTGTTAATAACTCATCCATTATCAATGACATCTTACCGTATGGCTCTAGCTAAGTTGAAAGAGATGAAAAGTTAGTTGGATGATTTGAGATCCAAGGGATTTATATGCTCAAGTGTTTCACCATGAGAATCCTCTATTATCTTTTCCAAAAATTTGATGTAAATCTTTACTTTTATGTTTATTATCAAACGCTCAATCGAGCAATGGTCAAGAAAAAATATCACATGCCTCATATTGATGATTTGTTTGATCAGTTGAAAGGTGTAAAGTGGTTTTCTAAAATTGATCTTCATTTTAGTTATCACCAGCTCATAATAAAGGGATTAGATATTCCAAAGACCAATTTTAGGAGTAGGTATGGTTACTTCAAGTACCTAGTGATGTCGTTAAATATAACTAACACTCCTTCCATCTTCATGAAATTGACTAACCAGATTTTACACTAGTACCTTGGCCCTATTGTCATGGATGAAATTATAGTATATCCTAGGACTGAATAAGTTCATGTGTTTCACTTGAGACATGTTTTGGGAATCCTAAGGATCACCGCCTATACAAAAAACCATCAAAATACTAATTATGGATAGGAGAAGTTAAGTTTTTGGGATACATGATCTCAGAACATGGTATCTCAGTTGATCCTGAAAATATGATGGCTGTCATGCCATGTGAGGAATTGAAAAATGTATTTGATATTAGAATCTTATTGGGTTTTGAAGGATATTATTAATAGTTAATAAAGTATTTATCCAATATTTCTTTACTATTAACTACCCTCACACAAAATGGGGTGAATTTACTATGGGATTCAAAGTGTTAGGAATCCTTTGAGGAACTAAAGTGACACTTGAACTCATCAAAAATTATAACTCTACCAGAGGTTGGACAAGGATACATGGTTTATTGTATTGATTATAGTTCAGGCTTGGGTTATATCCTTTTTCAATGGGATTATACGATAGCTTATAGATTACGTTATCTTTAGCCTCATGATAGGAATTATCCAACTCATGATTTGGAACTGGAATTAGTTTTGAATGCCCTAAAAATTTTATTTCATTATATTTTTAGGGAAAATTTTATTGTTTACTTTGACCACAATAGTTTGGGTTACATTTTTTCTCAAAAATATTTGAAACTATTTCAGAGATGATGGGTATAATACCTATAGTCATTTGAATTTGACATTGCATATACTCTAGGAAAAGGTAATGTAGTTGCTAGAACTCTTAGCTGGATGTTTCATTCTCAAGATGTGAAGGAGACAAAGGAGGAATGAAACTTGATGGAACTCTTTGCTCAGATGCACCTGGGGGTTAGGGAGGAAGGACCTGATAATGTTTTAATGAGTGTTAATGCAATGTCCTCTCTCCTTGAGATGATTCTCCAAGAAAAAAAATGATATAATAAGTTATAGACTATTAAGGATTCTTTATATGGTGGGGAGTCTATCTGTGAGTGGTCTCTCTCCAAGGATGGTATCCTTTTCTTCAAAAAATGATACGTTATTTCATAAACTACAAGGAAAATTGTGTTGGGAGATTTTCATCATTCCTTTTTGGCTGTCCACACAGGCACCACAATGATGTTTTATAACATGAGGCACCAGTTCTAGTGAACTGTTATGAAATGGGACATATCCGGCTTTATGTATCAATGCTACATGTTCCAAAAACTAAAGATTGAACACAAAAATACTTTAAGTTTTCTTCATCCTATCCCAGTTCCAATATGAAAATGGAATGATATTTCAATGGATTTCATTATTGGGTTACCTAAAACTCCCCAAGGTAAGAATATCACCTAGGTGGTGATCGATTAGTTAACTAAGTCGACACATTTTATACTGGTTCGTGACACCACTAAATTATAATAATTGAGGAAGTTGTATATGAAAGAGATCATAAGTGTGACGTCCCAGACCTAGCTGCCACTTAACCCGTTCCCCAAGCCCGATTGGCCACATAACCCCTGACACATCTCCCCATAAGCCAGAGGCTACCGACTAGCAACGAGGGTGTGATGGTAAAATAGTGGGGAGATTGTACCCCCATGTCATATTACACAACAAATGTAATAGAGTAATAAATAGTAGCGAAAGCATAACCAAATATAAAGATACAATAAACAAAATAACCATAAATAAATACAACAGAAGTCTAAATTACTGACTAATATTTCCAAAAGCCTCATAGGCTGTGTATGATACAAACACATATGCATGGAATTCTAGTATAAAAGGAAAATAGAAAATAAGAAACAAGAATGCTAATCAAAAGTACAAAAGTGAAAAAAAATCCAAAAAATGCTCCATAGCACTTCAATCGTAAGAACGATCCTCAACTTCTAAGATCCAAATATGCAGTAAAAATCAACAGCCAAAAGAGTGATGTTTTCCCCTATCCAAACCTACATGCAAACAATCTTATTAGGTGCCAAAGGCATCCCGAGTAGGGTGTGAGATAAACATCTTAGTAGGCCACCACCAACGGTGTCTACATGTAACCTGAGTAGGAGATTCTAAGTAAACAATGTGGAAGAAAAGTAATACAATGGATAATAAATAAATAACTTCAGGCTCAGGTTCCTAAAGGACACATGGTGGGTCTACCTACTTTATCTCATAACTGGTGTGTTAGATCAAGTCACCACACACACACACACACACATAATATAACTAGAATGGGGTAAACATCCCTCCCATCCATACATGTATATAGAGTTTGCACCTGGTATGGGGTAATCATGCCTCCTACCCATATACATATAATAAGCTATAATGGGGTAATATTGCCTCCCATCCATACATGTGTAATAAGATGGCATGGGGTAAGGATGACTCCCATCCATACGTGTATAGAGATTTCAAATAGCTTGGGGTAAGCATGCCTCCCACCCATACATATATAAAAAAATGGCATGGGGTATGAATTCCTCACACCCATTCACATATCATAATCTCATAAGAATATCAAAGGAATATCCATTTATAACACATGACATAAGGAAATCCATCTTATATCATTTCAATTTAAACAAAAACAATTTCATGTAATGCATTTTTATAATAAAACAAAAATAGGGAAAGTCCATGCCATCCCTTGAAACCAATTAATTTAAAATAATTAATTTAATAGGTTAAGTCCATCGCACCCTAGCCAACCTATACAAGCCATCCATCCTATTTTCTTAACATAGAAAACTCATCCAAGGCAAGGTGTCAAGGCTAAAGTGCCAAGATCAATTACCCACATGCCCATTTGGACAATTATAATTCAAATGGGGCTAAGAACCACTGTGGAACCTTGGTATATGTCAATTACACATGTGATTAAGGCCAATTCAATTAAAAGTTAAATCAAGAGTCAATTTGGGTTCCAAGCATTTTGGATCGTTGGACTAAAACCACCATTTTCAAAGTGTCACACCTAAGGGTGTCCATATAGAGTATGGGTGGTCTCTAAACCCCTAACCAAAACTCAATTAACCTATATCAAGGCACTAGGGTAATTTATACATGAAGTAACCAACACATAAAGGAAGGTCAGCAAAGGATGGATTAGAACATAACAGATTAAATACGAAATGACCAAAAATCAAATGGAAACTATGTAACCACCTAACTTAGGGCCCTAGATGAAGACTCACTTAATATCGACTTCAGATTCGAAGCATGTTGGAAGATATCAGAGTTTCAGTCCAACACCCTAAAAATAGGTCATATGATCCTAAATCTAAATGGTAGAATAGATGGAAAGAAGAATAGGAAAAATGATTAAAGAGAATAGGGAGCCTTACCACAGGGGTTCCAATGCCACCAACAGATTGTAGATTAAACCACAGTTGGAGGAGTTATCAAATATCCAAGACTTTGAGGGTTTGATAGATCAAGGAGGAGGAAAGGGAGGTTCTGACTACTGGATATTAAATAAAAAGAAATTAGAACTTAAGTCGAAGAGAGGGAAAAATGGTTATTTTTCCCCAAAACTGGGCTCGCACGGTTCATGCATACTGTTTTCCAAACCATGAAAAAACTGTGCAGGATGGATCTATCCACCATCTACAGTAGGCCACATGGTTGTGATCTTGGTCCACATGGTTGTAGACAAACCATGAAAACTTATAGGTTCCCTTGTTTTCAACCACATGGTTTACACTAACCGTGCGACCTAGCCTGTATCCCTCTTTTCTGAACCTCTGGGCTTCGAACCATCCCCATACGCTCCTCAGTCCTTATCTAGTCCATAACATACCTTTACTATGATTAAAGACAAGATTTTCATTACAACCTCCCCACCTTATAGAAACCCATCCCTGAGTTAGCCTTCTAAGGGTAAAGAGTTACTGTCAGTAAAGAGTTCCAGCCACTGAGATCATACATAAGATTCCCACTCCCAGGCCTCATCCTGTACTCAGACTTGCTTCCATAACACCTTTATAAGAGGAATGTACCTACCACCGAGTGTCTTCACGCTCCGATCAACAATACTCAATGGATAATACTTAAAGGAAGCATCCATATCCAGCTCAACCTCATCAGACTGAAGGATATGAGATGGGTCTGAATAATATCAGTGAAGCTGAGATACATGAAAGACATCATGTATATACATATATCTCTGAGGAAGTGCCAACTAGTAATCCACTGGTCTGATCCATTTCATAACCTCAAAGGGTCCAATGAACCTGAGTGATAGCTTACCCTACTTCTGAATACAATTATGCCCCAACCTAGGTGATACTTTCAAGAAAAACCAGTCTTCGACCTCAAACTCAAGAGGTCATTGGTGTATGTTGTCATAAGAATACTATCTAGAATAACCGTCAACATATGCTTCCTGATCAGCTAGAACTATTCTGAAGTCTCCTACACGATATGAGGCCAAAGCACAACTTGCTCCCCTATCTCTAACCAATACAAATGTGACTGACAAGGCCTACTATACAAGGCTTCATAGGGATCCATCTCAATGGTAGCCTAGAAGTTGTTGTTATAAACAAACTCGACATGGGGAAATTGTTTCTACCATGAATCCCAAAAGCTGAGAATGCACACATGAATCATATCTTCTAGAACCTTAATTTTATGCTCCTTCTATCCATTGGTCCATAGGTGATAGGCTATGCTCAAAAGTACCTTCTTACCCAAGTCCTTCTGTAGCCCCTACCAAAACTGTGATGTAAAACAAGCATCTTTATTAGAAATGATAGATCGAGTTTCTTTATGAAGATGTACTACCTCCTTGATGTACAACATTACCAACTCATCTATCAAAAACGTCTCTCACATAGGTAGAAAGTGTGCGACCTTCATCAAACGGTCAATGAAAAACCACATTGCATCATTTCCATGAGGTGATATGGGAAAACTAGTCATGAAGTCCATTGAAACATCATCCCATTTCCACTCAGGAATGGACAATGGATGAAGAAGCCCCGTCAGATGCTAATTTTATGCCTTCACCTACTAATAGGTGGAACATCTCCTGATGAAACAAACTATCTCATGATTTATGTTGCACCACCAATATAGACGTCATAGATATTGATACATTTTGGTGACACTAGGGTGAACCACCAATGACGAGGCATGGAAATCCCTCATCATCTTCTATCTTTTGTCTTCTAGGACCCATACATTCCCACAGAATAATAGAGTATCATTCACATCAACTATCCAATTAGAAGATGTGTCGTCATCTGTAACACTTTCCCATAGGACAAGGCCTTCAAGAGGATATTTATATCTCGACCTTACTCATTCCAGAAGAGTATATATCACCACTAAGGCTAAGAGAATAGTCTGATCACGGTCCTCATGAACCTCAACATACATCTCCAAGAATAAGGCCATAAGCTTCTATTTATCACTGGATTCATAAACCACCCGAGTCTGAGTCTTCTGGATCAGAGCATCGACTACTGAATTCCCTTTCCCTAGAGTGTAGGAAAGTTCGAAATAAAATGATTGCAAGTACTCGACCCACCCACACTTCCTGATATTTAGATCATATTGATTGAAGATGCATTTGAGGTTTTTTTGGTTTGTTAACACCCCAAAATTATCTTATAGAAGATAATGTATCAAATAGTGTAAGGCATGAACAACTATAGCAAGCTCAAGGTCCTGCGTCGGGTAATTTCACTTGTGAGGCATCAAATGATAAGAACCATACGCAACGAATCACTCATCCTACATTAGAACAACTCCAAGCTTAACACATGATGTGTCAAAGTAGACTATATAATCCCCACCTTGCTCTAGTAGAATCAGTATCGGTGACGAAGTAAGTCTTCCTTTCAACTTCTGAAAGGCTACTTCATAAGATTCTGACCATTTGAATTTCACAGCCTTATTTGTCAAGCCCATAAATAGAGTTTTAAGGGGTGATAAATCCTGAATGAAGCATCTACAATATCTAGAAATCCCTAACAAACTCTAAATATCAAAGGCATTCTTAGGATTCTCCCAAGAAACTACGACTCTAACTTTTTATGGGTCAATAGAAACTCATGAATCTGAGATGATATAACCCAAAAAGTGGACTTTATCGATCCAGAAGTGGTATTTACTGAGCTTAGCATAGTGCTAATGATCTCTCAGTGTATTCAACATGATCTCAAGATGGGTTTCATGGTCGTGTATAGAGTGATAATACGCTAAGATACCATCAATGAAGATAACCACAAATGAATCTATATATGTGTGTAAAACCTGATTCATAAGAGCCATGAAAACAACAAGTGCATTTGTGAGTCCGAACGACATAACTGGGTACTCGTATAGACCACAACTACTCTAAAAGGCTATGTGAGGTATGTCTAAAGTCCTAACATGCACCTGATGGTAGCTCAACCTAAAATCTATATTTGAAAACACCCTTGCTCCTATGAGATAGTCAAAGAGGTTTTATTTTCTAAGAAATGGATATCGGTTCTTGATAGTCACCTAATTCAACTGACGGTAATACACAAAAAGAATAAGTGTACCATATGATTTCTTAGAAAAGAGGATAGGTGAACCCCAAGTAGAAGTTTTGGGGCATATAAATCCTTTCGCCTCCAGATCCTCTAGTTGATTCTTGAACTCCAAAAGCTCCTTAGGTTCCATCCTATAAGGAGGAATGGTCACAAGTGTTTCTCCTATGACAAGATCAATAGTAAACTCTACCTCTCTCACTAGAGGTATAATAGATAAGTCATTAGGAAAAAAAATCTATGAAACACTCTGCTATCAGAGGGAAAATAGCAGGTTATAACCCCTAGTCATCTAGATAAAGACTAACAACCTGTGTTGTAACACTACCTAGCCTTCACTTCTCGAGTTCTGCTCATGTTGCACTAAGATCCCATTCTCTATTGTGCATGTGCGTAAAGACCTAGGATTATGTAAATTTCACCCTTCAATGATATTAGTTAATATGGGATTTTTAGGGAACTAACTAGTCCATCCAAATAATTACATCAAAGCATGTCATGTCAAGAACATACATGTTCCATTCGAAAAGGTAACCACCTATCTTAAGGGGTCAATTCTAACAACGACAAATGCCTTTTGAATGGGTACCTAAGGGTGTATCTAACATCATAAAACCATGAAAATATTCACTATCAAGGCCTAAAATCTTAATAATCAACTTAGATATAAAAGAGTGATATGTTCCTGTATCAAACAAAGTATACACTAAAGCAGAGGCTACTAGAATAGTACCTCATACAGTAGATGGTCCGATACTCTGCCTTTGTGGCATAGGCTAGACTGCATGTAATTGGCCTATATTGCAGCCCCGAGTCACTTCCTGACTACCCTGACCAGGCCCGCTCTACTGACGCTGAGAATCATAAGTCCGGTTGCCTCTTCCTCAACAACCACCTTGGACTGATCGACTGGTGGTATTCCAGTTTCTTGTATATCATGACCCTATCGACCCAGCTTATGAATGAGGAGTAGGAACAAATCCCTATTCACTAGGCACTATAGGGAAAGTACTGTATAAATGGTGGAGGTGACCCATCCTTCCACAACCTGTTCACTCAAATGTATTTCATGGATACTTCTACCACTGTGAGATTCCTCAAAGTGCCATTTTCGTCCAAAAGAAGATCCACTGGAAGCCTTAGGTGACGAACTACCCTAGATCACACCATCAACATCCCTTAAATTTCACTATGTAATTAGGACCTGGTTGAAGATCTTTGAAATTATCATCATCCCGAACACATTGACCTATGATTGGATGGTATAACACAACCCATCCTCAAATCACTTAGCTTCCATTAGATCATCAACAAATAGAGAAGGAAAAAAATGCTACAAATCAATGAAATAAGATGAGTAATCCATAACTGAAATAGTCCTCTATTATAGATTCATGAACTCTCTAGCTTTTTCTACCCTTAGAGTTTGGGGAAATAAGTAGTTGTAGAAGATGGTCTGAAAGTTAGACCAGACCATATCCCTATGATGGCCTACCTGAGTGATGAAATCCCACCACCTCTTGGCTAAATCGTGTAGCATATAAGTATATAGATTGACCCTATACTCTAGAGGCATCTCTAGGTGATCTAATATAGACAAGATCACCTCAATCCATGACTCTACAACAAGTAGTCCACCATCTCGGGTGAAAGTAGGAGGATGTTGCTGCTGAAAATCACAAGTTAACTCTGCCATGGTCAGGGTAGGTCGCACTCCACCATGAATATTATTAATCATATGCAATAATCCCTCTCAAAACTAGGCATCATATCCCAAATTATTTATATGAGTAGGAGCCATAGGTGGCTTGACTAGAAGAACAACTAGAAGCTCAAGGCCCACCACCTCAGAAAAATGATCATTGCGACCTTCAGGGATCATAGATTGAGGACGTAGTGGTGACATAATTATAAAATTCCAAATGAATTTCTCAGAAAATATTCAATCAATTTAGGTGATTGAATTCATGAGACTAGGACAGGTACTAAATCCTTCCTATAAAAACATAAATGTCTCTATGCCTACTTCAAAAACTAGGCCTAGATGACAGAACATGCCATAACAACCCATAAGAATGAAGAAAAACCAACTACCCACTACCAAGGCTGGGTTCAGGTCAATTTTTCTATGTTAGGTATGTGCAAGATGGTTGTTCTTAGGTTAAAAGTCATTTCCCATTTGAAAACATGCTCATTCGAACATTTAAAGCATTTAAGTTGGCTAAATCCAATGATATTCCATTTCCTAGACCATAAGGGCCTATACACATTATAAACCAAAATATGTAACTCACTTGGATGTATGTTACATTTAAATTGTTCTTATCCATGTGATTATATCATTTCTCAATGGTTAAGCTAGCTGGAATGCCATTTTTCGATCCATAAGGGCCCATAAACCTTATGAGCCAGAGAGTGGAACCCACTAAAATCACACCATAAAATGATCCAAATCCTATAAGAAGTGTCAAAATAATTATATATATATATTTATAACAAGGAAAAATAATTATGCTATAGGCAATGCTTACTGAAAACTTAAACGCGACATGGCACAATACATGACCTACTTATATTATGCCTATTATGATGCATGTTTTAATACATAACCCTCATTTCATTGGGTCAAGTAATGTAATCATAATACCAATATTATCAATATCAATAACATCACAAAACATGTGAAGTACCCAATAGTGAAATCATGTCAACTGTAATAGTCATAAATAGAGGAAAAACAATTCAAGCAACTTAGCCCTTACCCCGTACATGGGTTCGTGACACCCAAGCACGACTTACGACTAAGTCCCATGCATTCCTAATATCTATTATATTATTTAAAAATAGTAAAGGAAGAAATAAACCACTCTAATACCACTTTATGGCATCCTGAACCCAGCTGCCACTTAACTCGTGCCCCAAGCCCAAATGGCCACACGACCCCTGGCGCGTCACCCCATATGCCAGGGTTGCTGACTAGCAGTGGGGGTGTGATGGTAAAATATTGGGGAGACTATAACCCCATGTTAGAGTACACAATAGATGTAATAGAGTAATAAATAGTAGCAGAGGTATAACCAAACATAAAGATACAGAAAACAATAGAATCATAAATAGATATAACAGAAGACTAAATAACTAATCAATATTTCCAAAAGCCTCATAGGCAGTGTCTGATACAAACATGTATGCATGAAATGCTAGTATAAAAGGAAAATAGAAAACATGAAATATGAATGCTAATAAAAAGTAAAAAAGTGAAAAAAATCAAAAAAATGCTCCATAGAATCTCAAGCCTAAGACTGATCCTCTGCTCCTAAGCTCTAACTATGTAGTAAAAATCAACAGATAGAAGAGTAACGTTTTCCCCTATCCAAACCTATAGGAAAGAAATATTCTCGAGTGCCAAAGTCAGCCCAAGTAGGGTGTGAGATAAAAATCTCAGTAGGACACCACCAATGGTATCTATATGTAATCTGAGTAGGATCTCGCAAGTAAACGGTGTGCAAGGAAAGTAAGGCAATGCAGAATAAATAAACAACTTCCCGCTCAGGTTCCTAAAGGACACCAAGAGAGTCTACCTGCTTCGTCTCACAACTAGTGTGTCAGATCAAGTCACCATATGAATATATATATATATATATATACATATATATATATATACATACAAACAATATCTATCATGGGGTAAGCATACCTCACATCCATACATGTATATAGAGTTTGCAACTGGTGTAGGGTAATCATGCCTCCCACCCATACACATATAATAAGCCGGCATGGGGTAAGAATTCCTCCCATCCATATGTGTATAATAAGCTCTCATGGGGTAAGGATGCCTCCCATTTATATGTTTATATATATTTCAACTAGTGCGAGGTAAGCATACCTCCCACCCATACATATATAACAAACTAGAATGGGGTAAGCATGCCTCCCACCCATTCACATATCATAATCTCATAAGAATAACAAAGGCATATCCATTTATAACACATGACATAAGGAAAACCATCATATATCATTTCAATTTAAACAACAACCATTTCATGTAATGCCTTTTTATAATAAAAAAAAGGTCAAGTCCATGTCATCCCTTGAAATTGACTCATTTAAACCAATTAATTTAATAGGTTAAGGCCATCTCACCCTAAAAAACCTATAAAAGCCATCCATCCTATTTTTCTAACCTGGAAAACTCATCCAAGGAAAGGTGTCAAGGCCAAAGTGTCAAGATCAATTACCCACATGCCCATTTGAAAAATTCTAATTCAAATGGGGCTGAAAACCATTGTGGAACCTTAGTATATATCAATTACACATGAGACAAAGGCCAATTAAATTAAAAGTTAATTTGGGAGTTAATTTGGGTTCCAAGCATTTTGGCCCATTAACCAAAAATGAACATTTTCAAAGTGGAACACCTAAGGGTGGTCATATAGAGTAAGGGTGGTCTCTAAATCCATAACCAAAACTCAATTCACCTATATCAAGGCACTAGGGTCATTTAGACATGAAGAAACCAACACATCAAGGGAGATCAACAAAGGTTGGATCACGACGCAATGAATTAAATATGAAATGAAAAAAACTCAAATGGAAAGCTATGTGACCACCTAACTTAGGTCCATAGACAATTCCTTGCTTGACATTGAACTCATATTTGAGTAATGTTGGAAGAGATACGAGTTTTAGTACAATTCCTTGAAAATATGGCATATGAGCCTAATGCTAAATAACACAGTAGATGGTAAGAAGAACAAGAATAGGAGTAGAGAGACTAGGGAGCCTTACCACAGGGGTTCCAATGACACTAAAAATTTAGAGGGATTGACAACTCAAGGAGGAGTAAATGGAGGTTCTATATACTAGAGGTGCAAGAAAAGGAAATTAGAATTTAAGTTGGAGAGAGGAAAAATTGTCATTTTTTTCCAAAACTAGGATCACATGTTTTATGTGCATGGTTTTCCAAACCATGAAAAAACAATGCTAGATGGATCTATCCAACATATGCATCAGGTTGTATGGTTGTTCACTTGGTCCGCATAGTTATATACAAATCGTGTAGATTTACAGGTACCCATATCTGCAACCGCACGGTTTACCCAAATCGTGCAGCCTGGGTCGCATGATTTATACTAACTGTGCGACCTAGCCTGCAACCCTCTTTTATATACCTTTGGGCTTTGAACCATCCCCGAATGATCTTTGGTCCTTCTCTAGGCCATAGCATACCTTTACCATGATTAAATAGAAGATTTAAAATTAAAAACCAATGATCTGTACCTTGGTCAAAAGTCAGGTCATTACAATAAGACTGCAAGGTATTCCTATAGACATTATCTTAGATAAATACCCTTTATTTACCTATCAATTTTGGAAGGACCTTTAGGATTCAATGGGAACTTATGTCAAGTTTATCATGACATATCATCCTCAGACAGATGACTAGAAAAAAAGCTAATAATATTCTAAAAGATATGCTCCATGCTTGTGTTTTAGACTTTGGAGGTGTTTGGGATAACCATTTGGGGTTGGTTAAATTTTATTATAATAATAGTTCCTAACCATCCATCAAAATGACACCTTTTTAAGATTTTTATGGGAATCCTTGTGGATCAACTCTCTTTTGGTCTGAGGATGGAGAAGCTTCATTGGTTGGACCAAGTTTGGTTTAAGAGATAACGATGAATATATAGTTAGTTTGTATGAATTTGGTGATGGCTCAAAGTCAGTACAAGTCTTATGTCAATCGAATTCATCATAATTTATATTTTTTAGATGGTGAACATGTTTTCTTGAAAGTCTCACCCTAGTTGGGTCACTGATGGCTCAGAAAGAAAGTAAATATCATTCCTAGGTATGCGAGATCATTTGAGGTCATTGAATGGTTTGGAGAGGTGGAATATCTATTGTCTTTACCACCTAAGTTATCTTTGATACATTAATTTTTTTCATGTTTCCAAAATCAAGAGGAATTATCCTGATATGTATCACATTTTTAGTTGGGTATACCTTGACATAGAACCTGATATGTCTGTGACTGAGAAGCCATTGTGAGTTACTAATTCTCAAGTAAAGGTTTTGCATGGAAACTCTATACTGTTGATTTTAGTTCTGTGGAATCATATGTTAGACTCACATGATACGTAGGAGTGGGAATCTATGATGAGGGATTAGTGACTTTATCTCTTTGGGGTTCAACCTTCTTCAACTTAGTTTTCTAGGGGCATAAAATAGTATGATGGGGAGAATTATCACATCCCAATGTTTCTTTTAGGAACTTACTTTCCTTTTTTGACCATATTTAATTTGGATCTTCTCTTGGGTAATTTTGGGTGACTTTGGGGGGGGGGATTTAGAGTTTTTTGGGCCTATGCATGATTGGAACACTGTTAGGGAAAACTATGTGAGTCTTCCCAGGAAACTATGCACCTTGTTTTGGGGTTCTAGATGAGGGCACATGGTTAGGTACACGGTTGGGCCAAACCATGTGGCTTCCTCCTCAAACTGTGAAACATGGGGTAGAGGCATTTTTCACATTTGTCACATGGTTTTCCAAACCTTATAAACAAACAATATGGCTTCTATAGTAGTATAGAAAGGGGAATGCAATTAGTGCATGGTTTTCAAAACTATGTTTGAAAAACCATGTGAAACAAATTAATTAATCTAAATTTTTATTTTATGACCTGAAACTCATCTTGTTATCCTCATTCATATTTCGGTATAATAAGATCTCGACCAAGGAGTCTCCCCTTGGACATTTTCAGTATTCATTGCCTCCAAATGATCATTTTTGATGTATCTTTGAGTGTTGGATCTAGTTTTTCAAAGGTATTTCCCTTTCTTGGTCATTATTCATTGTTATTCTAGATCCACTCTTCTCTACTTGAACCAAACCTTATATTGGGGATATTGAAGCTAAATATAAGGTTTTTACATTATATAATTTATTATCTTATATATCTATTGTGGAATTGGGTTTTGTTATTAAGATCTTTGTTGATTATTGTGTGTTATTTGGGAATAATTGTGGTAAGTGTTTTCTATCTCTCTCGTTGTTTGAGAAATAATGAATTGGAGATTCTTATTTGAGAATCATAGATTATGGTACTTATTTATTATCTTTAGCCCTCAGTTTCTCTTGGTTTTTGGATCTTGTGAGAGTGTTGGAATTACAAGTGTTTTGAGGTAGTTTGTTTGATGATTCAGATTTATTTCACAAACCTTTCTTACTTGCACTTTAAATTTAGTTTTTAAAATGGTTGGAAAGCATAACTTATGGATTTATCTTGGAAATGGTTTTGAAATGGTTTTAAAAGGGCTTGATCATTGTTTTAATAAAATTTTTTGGTTTTGGATAATTTTTGTGAGAAGTATTTCTCTCTTGGTGTTGTTAACAAAAATGATTTTAAAGCATGATTGTATGGTTTCAAAGATGAAATACCCATTAAATTATTCTAATGTGGTAAATTTTAATGTGATTGTAACACCCTAGAATGATAAAGGGTTATATGAGTAAATGATATGAGTCATGTCAACAAGGTTCACCTTTATTTTTTGGAGCCTACTTGATTAAATCCCCACAGTTAAGCGTGCTTGGTTTGGACTAGTGATCAGGATGGGTGACCTTCTAGAAAGTTTCTCAGGGTGTGTGCGAGTAAGAACACCAAACATTGGAAAGAACATGTTTTGGCCTATGTAGACAATCATTAGTCTAATGACCTGTTCGGGTATGTGGGTGGTCCTCAGGGAGGGTACCATGTGTCTGCGTGGCAATTGATGGTGCCTGGAGGGCCAAGACCTGACAACCATATTATGGCGGGGTTTCTATGTTGTTAGTAGGGCCCAATTGTTACCTTGGTATCAGATGAAGAACCCATTATCAAGTGTAGTGGCACTGTCTGGGTTAATATGTAGGGTCCACAATGGAGACATTATTCTCTAATGGGTGAGTGAATGTAATACCCCAAAATGATAAAGGGTTAAGTGACTAAATGATATGACTCATGTTAACAAGTCCAAACTTTCTTTTTGGAAGCCTACCTATTTAAAACTCTAAAATTAAGCATTTTTATCCTGCAGTAGTGGTCAGGATGAGTGACCTTCTGGGAAGTTTCCTAGGGTGTGTGTGAGTTAGGAAAAAACACACTAGAAAGAATATGCGTTGGCTTGTGAAGACCATAATTAGTTTGATGACCCTTTTGGGCATGTGGGTGGGCTTGAGGGAGGGGAACACATGTCTGTAGGGAAATTAGAGGTGCCTAGTGGGCCAGGGCACAATGACCATGTTATAGAGGGGTTTCTATACTGTTAACATGGCCTAGTTTTTATAGTGATCAACAATGAGGTTGGAATCCATCCTTGGGGATGAACAATTTCCTTATCCCCATGAGTGTGGAAAAATCACACTAGAAAGAAAATGTGTTGGCCCATGGGGAAATTCATTAGTATAATAACCCATTTGGGTATGTGTGTGGGTCCTAGGGAGGGTACCATTTGTCTATGGGGAAAATGGCGGTGCCTGGCAGTCCAGGACCTAACAACCATGTTATAAAGGGGTGCTTGTGCTATCTGTGGGGCCCAATTATTACATTGGTATCAGAGGAGGAACCCAACCTTAAGTGTGGAGACACTAACTAGGTTTAGATGTAGGGTACACAATGAAGATGTTGTGCTCTAGGGGGGGGGGTGAATGTAATACCCCAAAATGATAAAGGATTAAATAACTAAATGATATGAATAATGTCAACAAGGTGCACCTTTATTTTTGGGAGCCTACCTGATAAGGACTCACTAGTTAAGCATGCATGACCCGGAGTAGTGATCTGAATGAGTGACCTTATGGGAAGTTTCATAGGGTGTGTGAGAGTGAGGATAATGTACACTAGAAAGATCATGTGTTGGCTTGTGGGGATAATCATTTGTCTGATGACCCATTCAGGCATGTGAGTGGACCCTAGGAAGGGGACCATGTGTCTGGGGGGAACCTGATGGTGCTTAGAGGTCCAGGACCCAAAAAAAATGTTTTAGTTGGGTGTTTGTGCTATCAGTGGGGTATAGTTGTTATAGTGATCAAAAAATGAGGAAGGAATCCATCCTCGAGGATGAACTCTTTACCACTCTACCTATTCTATTAGTGTAATGTGTGCACCAAATTGACTAAGTTATGGTAAGGAGAAAATCTCGAGAGTGAACTCTTTCCTCCTAGAACCATTATTCTAGGGTAATGTGCACACCGGGTGTCCTATTGATCATGATAATTTTATGAGGATCCTCATTGACCTAGAAATGTTAATACTCATGGGGTTGTTTTCTCTAGTGATTATCCTAAAAATGCATATTTGAGATGTTTATGTAAATGATTTAAAAATCAGGATATTGGGATGCTTTATATGATTTGTGAAAAGGGTGATTTATCTATGTTTTTTATCAAACTATATATAACTATATCTCATGTATTGTATTTGTTTAATTGATCCTAATTGGTTTGTTTTATAAAGTCTACTTATGAAACACTTGGTAGGATCCTACTAATATCTTTTACTCACACCCAATATACACCTTTGGGTGTATGTAGATTTGGTTTTATCTAATGAAGATAAGGGTAAGGCATCATTGTGTGGAGGAGGGTTTGTTCCTTAATAGGGTGTGGGAGTCTGGAGGTGACTTCATGTCACATGGAGTTGGGTTTTTATGTCATTGGTATACCTTGGTTGTTTTATGAATCTTTTCACCCATATTTCCTGATGATTGTCTCTTTTAACCAGTTGTCTTATTTTAGTAAACCAATACTTTCTTTATATAAATTTCCTTATTTTATGTTCTTTGTGTCAAAATCGTTCCCAAAGGGAGTTCTTGATGTCTTGGAACTTATCACTATCCCATGGGGATTGAGAATGCCTTTTGATCCATGTTAATACCAGATTGGGTTAAGAATAGTTGGGTAATTAGGGTTGGTTCATGACATTAATGATTAGTATTGAAGTCCATGCATCCAAAATGAAAATATTGGAAAAACTAAAGATTAAATGTTATAGTATATTGGTATCAATTAATCTTAGAACATAACACATGTAATGATTTTTTGTTTTTATAAAATCACAATTCAACCATTGTGTTTTCTAGTTCTAAATGTAGGGGAAGTTCTTATTGGGCCTATGAAATTTTTTAATTTTGTCAGATTTAATGGATCATCTGCAATATACATGATGTGAATGCCATGACCAATGAATTTTTTTTCTGAAGAATAGTGAAAAATATTTTTTTCAGAACCAAGAGAGGATATTTTTCACATTAATTTATAATTAAATTAATAGTATGAAGAAATAATTTGGTATTTAGTTATTTCTTTGATGTAGGTGTTGATCATCCGAATGTCACTCAGTCATATTTTTTTGTGATGATGAGGACCCAAATTTGATCCCCTATAGTGGTGATCCACACATGCTCCTTTTATCTTGGAATGTTGTTGATGATATTCTGAGTTCTAGCATGGCAGTATGAATTATCTTGCATTAATCTATTGATTTCAACCATGATCCCCTCATTTTTTATGTATATTCTCTTGATATCTCCATATTGAGAGAAATGAATAAGTAATAGAGAATCTATTGATCTTGACATAACACCCTAGAGATGTTCTTCATTAATAGAGATTTTTTTAGGGAGGAGAATGTTGTGCATAACGACCAGCCACTCACAATTCCCACAATTATCTATTTATAAACCTAGGATTATAATTTCATATTAATTAATTACACAAAGCCCATAATAATATGTTAAACCTAGAAGGAACCCCAATACATATAAAATAATAATAATATTATTTTATTCCATGGCATATATTAACCTGCGCAATGATAAATATTATTTACAGTCTGGTAAATAAATATTTATCACTAGAACAATAACTAGGTATAATCGCACTCCTTGAAATTTATTGAATTTATAAAATATTTATTTTACTATTCATATAGTTAAATAATTTATTAATAAATAATTATTTTATTACCTTGAGAATAAAAAGAGATAAATATTATATTCACAGTTTGGTGATTAAAATATTTATTTTGATATTTACATGATTAAATAAATAATTATTTATTACCCTATGAATAAAAATAAATAAATAAAAATTATATATTTTCATCATTAAATAATTAACTTGAAAATAAATATGTATTTAATATTTACAATCATTTAATAAATCACAAATAAATATTATTTCTCGGTCTGAAAAATAATATCTATTCCAACTATTAAATATAAATAATATCTAACTAGGATCAAAAGAAACACTTTGTGTGTTAACATATAAGCTTCTTCCTCAATGGAATTGGGTGAAATTTACCAAAGGCAAAGATTACTATCTAGAAATGAGTTAAAGTACTCATAAAGGAAGAAGATATTTTATAATGAAAATAACCACATACGAATTCTCACTATGTAATATAATCTATTTACTGTGATATCTCATCAAGAAGGTTGCATACTCATATCATCAACTTATATGATTAATACTTTTTTCTTTGACTATCTAAAATAAAATTTTCATTACACCATGGACATGGAATTTAATTTCACAGTTCCATTTTAATCAAAGGGTCGAGATATCAACTTCCATAAAGACGGAAGGGAAAAATTATTCATTGACTTATTCATTAATAATATATCATTAGTGATGCACCCAACATACCCAACTTCACTATGAATTGTCTTGTCAATGTTTAGGATAATATATATAAGTTCACGAGTCATGATATGTATTAATAATAATCTTAAAGTATAAGGACCATTACACATGTTCGCAGATATGAAAATCTGATGACAAATAAACATATGAAATCCCTACCAACAGGTCTATCCTCATAATCTCCAACCTTAAAGATTATAAAGTGTGAAATTCATAAGATGAAGTATCATCCACTTATTACTACTGAAACTCAACATTCAACATACTATGTGTCCCATTATATAATTTTATTCAACCATTGAACTAATTTTATGAATATACTCATTTCATATCAAGGTTCTCATCATATCATGGAACTTCATATGAATTATTAGACATGACATAAATTCTAGGACATTATCACATTAATATTATGAAAAATAAAAATAAATATGTGATAAGGTATTGATATTAAAATCCTTGAATATATAATAAATCTAATGTAAAAAGTATATAGTTCTAGGGAACCAACTCTGATAAACTCCCACTTCCACCAGATCAAACTAGAAATGATCAGTTAGTTCACACATATTAAACATACTTCCTCTAAGTATGGATACAACCATTAGTTATACCATATTTCTATGTACAGGGTTAATATAACCACATAGTTTTGTGGAAAATCTTCTTTATGTGACATCAATACCTTGATAAAATCCCTCAAGTAGTGATATTATTGACTATACACCACTTATTTCCTTGTTATAATCCTAAAATATTGATTACATATATAGTCAAAGATTATCATAATAATGATAAAACTCTTAATTTTAGTATAACCTAAAATAGGAATATGTGGTTGCTAAATTGCCTTTTATGCTACATCAGAAGCCACAACATACCTGAATATTGTGGATATGGAAACTACTGACTATAATAAGTTTTTCTTACATATTACCTTAACCCTACTATGATACTAGATCAAATTGAACTAAATGAAGAAAAAGTGCTCAATAAATGTTCCAGGAATAGTGGAAACACCTTAAGTAAAAGATAAATCAAAATTTATTTCAACATATAATTTCCTAAAACCCAGATAGGATATTTTCACGTTAAATTTAAAATTAAATTTTTAAAGATCAAGATAAATAGTTACCCTGTATTAGGAAATTTCTCCAATAATGATGTTTATCTTTCAAAAAACCCTTCTCAGATCACCTTTATTGAGTTTGTAGGATCCAAGTATATAACCCCTCTAGTAGTGATCCACATGTGCCCATTTTATCTTTGAGAAATATCAATTGATTTTTGGGTGTTAGCACAATGAATCAATTTTCTTGCATTATTCATGTCGATCGCTTATAGTTCCATCAATCTTGAAGGAATCTATCTAGTTATTTTTGTTATTGAGAGGAAGAGAAGAATAAATATGGAGATAGAATTCTATTATGCACAATGATTCTAAAATACCAATTAACCCTATACAATGGGCATAACCATATATTTATATAGCTATGGTTTAGATTAAAATATTATTTAATTTTATAAAGACCCTTAAATAATATAATAATAATTATAAAAACCCATTATATATAATAATAATAATCTATAGTAGGTACGAGGTGGGGGTATAAGGGAAAGAAAGCTACACACACGAAGGTTCAAAACTAGGACCTCCTCAACTCACCACTACAAGTATAATAGGGGCAGAACCACTGATAAATATTAGTTTATAGTGTGTTCTATCTCACATAATTATAAATATTATTTACCAGTTTGGAAATAAATATTAATTACTGGGCGTGATCCTAGTTCGCTCTAATTCATCAAAATTTATTGAATACCTGAATAAATATTTAATTAAATATTTCATTTATCAATAAAATATCTGTGATCGATAAAACATGAATAAAATTATTCCTTGGTTTTGATAATAATATTTACTCCATTAATTAATTTCAAATATAATTTAATCAAGATCAACAAAAAAACTTAGTGTGTGACCCTCTAGGATTATTTCTCATCGGAATTAGGTGGGATTGCCTAAATTCCATGATTAGTGTCTAGAAATGGGTCAAGGAAACCAAGATAAATAACTTAATGTTTCAATATCTACATCTATATAAAAACACTCACTGTATAATATAATCCATCTATCATAATATATAATCATGCAGGTTGCACATCTGTATCACTAACCTATATGTTTGATACTTCTTTCTCTGACTATTTGAAATAAATACATCATTATACCATGACCATGAAATTTATTATGATGATTCTATTTCAATCAAAGAGATGGGATATCAACTTCCATAAAGATTTAAGGGAAAAATCCTTCCTCGACCCATTCATTAATAACGCATCACTCGTAACACACCCAAAGTATCTAATTTCACCATGAAATGTATCATTATGGTTTATTAAATACATATAAGTGTGTGAGTCATAATATATATTAATAATAATCTTAAAGTATAAATACCATTATATATGCTCATATATAGGAATATCCAATGACACTAAAACATGCATAATTCCTACTGGCAGGTCATTTATCATAATATCCCATCTTGGGGATTACCAAGTGTGAACTTCATGAGAAGAAGCCTCATATTCTTATTAGTAATCACAACTGAAAATAAATTTCTACGTGTCCCATCATAGAATGTTATCTAACCATAGAACTATGTTTAAGAATATCATGATAGCATTTCAAGGTTCTCATCATAGTGGGGAATTACTGCAACTTTATCAATGTGATGGATACTATAAGAAATTATTACATTAAATTCATATAGAAAAATGAGAAATATATAATAATATATTAAAAATAATTTAATATACATGTAATAAAATTAAAAATACTTGGTCTTAGGACACCAACTCTAACAAAATACCACTTAGACTAGAGACAAATACATAAGACTTTTATCCCACTAGGCCTCACATGACAATCATGTTTATGTTAAGTTGAGGATTTGGTCAAGGGGTTCACCACATTATCTTTCATGGAAATACTTCTCACTACACCCTCACCTATCTAAGAAAAATCCCTTAAGAGATGATACTTTCAAAGTATGTTCTTCGTCTGCTGATGGATCTTTTTCGAGAGCCACCATTGCAGTATTATCATAATATAGTATAATATGATATTTATATATAAGTACCATGTCAAGATCTTTTAGGAATTTTTATATACAAAACAATTCTTTAGCTACCTCAAAAATCACGATATACTCAAACCCCTCTATAGAATATATGACCATAGCCTTATTTGAGTTCTTCCAGCTCCCAAAACATCCATTCAAAGTCAATATGTATCCTATTTATGATTTCATATCATCTTGATCTATTTGGAAACTAGAATTTACACATCCTCTAATGACTAGTTATGGATAGTCTTGACTTCCATCCAAAAGTGGTCACTTGGGTCAGATTTATATCTTCCTACCACACTCATGGAATAGGAAACATCTAACCAAGTACATTTCATAACATACATGATTGACCCAATCACTGACATAGGTTGAATTCTTTCCATTATTTTCCTTTCCTAATGTGTTTGAGGAAAATTTTTCCTTGAAATATGAATTTCATGCGACACTAGTAATAATCCCCTTTTGAATTGTTCCATAATTAACCTCTTCAGTATCCTGTCAATATATATACCTCGACTTAGGTCGAGCAGCCTCTTTGACCTATCATGATGAATCTTGATCCCAAGAATAAATATTTACTCACATAAGTCCTTAAAAAAGAAACATTTATTCAATAATACCTTAATAGACTGTAAGACTGGTATTTCTTTTCCAATAAGTAAGATGTCATCAACATATAACATTAAGAAAACAACCGTACTTCCACTAAAATATTTATAAACACAAGGATCACATTCATTCTATATGAAAAAATAATTCCATTATGGATTCATAAAATTGAATGTTCCATAATCTGGATGCTTGTTTTAATCCATAAATAGTTTTTTACATTTTTCATATCTTATTGAAATATTTTAGAATCATAAAACCTTTAGGTTGTATCATATAGACATATTCCTAAAGGTTCCCATTAAGGAAAGATATTTTGAAATCCATTTTCCAAATCTCATATTCATGAAAGTCCATAATGACAAGTATAATTCTGATAGATTCTAACATTTCAACTGGAGAAAAGTTCCATCATAGTAAATTCTTTAACACTGTTTAAACCCTTTTGCAACTAGTCATTCCTTATAGATACTGAATTTCCTATACATGTACATTTTATTCTCGAATACCCATTTATAACTAACATTATTTATATTTAATGGAGGATCGATAAAAATCTAGACTTGGTTTTAGTTCATAGAATTCATTTCATAATTCATGGATTCTGGCCACTTAGAAACATCTATGCCACTTTCAGCTTATTTGCAGGTTATAGGATCATCATTATTAATTAATAATGATTCACTATCCTTGGTGACTAGAAAACCATATCATACTGGTTCTATAACCGCTCTTATACTCCTACATAGTATTTGTGTCTCTAGAATATCTTCTTCCATGGAGCTTTGTGAAATCTATTCATGTACCAACACTTGTGTATGTTGATCTTGGACTTCATCAAAGTCTATCTCACTCCCACCATATCTTTTAGATATACAATCATTCACAAGGAATATGGGATTCCTGTGAACCATAACCTTTTTGTCGAAAGGATTTTATAGGTACTCTAATCTTGTTTCCTTGGTATGTTCTATAAAAATACACTTTTTTTCCTCGGGGTGAAAGTTTTCAACCTGAAGAGGCCTTAAAAAATGTTTCATATCCCCACATATGTAAGTACAAAAACCTAGGTTTCTTTACATTAGATAATTGGTATATAATATCATCTTCCACTTTAGTTGGCACTCAGTTTAGTATGTATATTGTTGTTTATAATGAATATCCCCAAAAGGATAATGGAAGATTCACACAACTCATCATTAATATCACCATGTCCAATAAGGTTCAATTCCTCCTTTCACTTATACCATTCTATTGAGGTGTATAATTTGGAGTGAGTTAGGATAGGATCCCACACACCCATAAATAATCAATGAAATCTTGATTAAGATATTCTCTCCCATGATCTAAGTGGAGCTTCTTTATATTCTTACCAAGATGGTTCTCAAATTCATACTTGTATTCCTTAAATTTTTAAAAGGAATATGATTTATACCTCATCAAGTAGACATATCCAAATATACGAAAATCATTAGTAAAAGTTATTAAGTATGATTACCCACCCCTTGCTTCAACAGGAAAAGGTTGACACACATCAGTATGAACTAATTCAAGAATATATTTATCCCTTACACCTTTTCCAATAAATGGGGATGTGTTCATTTTTCCTTATAAACATGCATTACATACACCAAGTGGTTTTAGTTTAAAGGAATATAAATATCCATCATAATTCAATTTAGTCAAATTCTTTTTGTTTATATGACCAAGCTGGTGATGCCAAAGTAGGGTGTGGTATGAGTCATGAAAACTAGTTTCATTATCGATTTCCATTACTTGGTTCATGCATTCCAAAACATAAATAATGATATTTAAATATTTATTACCATAAAAATGATATCTTTAAAAAAAGAAACATTTATTCCAAAATTTAAAAATAAATCCATAAGTATCAAGTCTGGATATAAAAATGATGTTTTTGGTAATAGATGACACATAATAATAACCTTTAAAAACTAAGATCATTCCTATTTGTAATGTGATGTGGTACTCACTAATAGATATAAACACAAGTTTATCTCTGTTGGTTGCTCGTAGATCTATCTCCCCTCGGTCAATATTTTTGAATCTAATTTATTCCTATATTTGAATACATATGTGAGAACCACAATATGTATCTAATACCCAATTTATAGAAATAGATAAATTGAACTCAATAAAAAACACACATGAATATTCCTCTTTATTCTTTATATGGGTGTAGTTTTTCTTCTAGTTGACCTTCTTTCCACATGAAAAATAGATATCATAATGTTCCATTGATTTCTCCTTGATCTTTCTCTTCTTGGATGGGCATTGCGAAGAAGCTCTGTCCTTAGAGCTCTTCACATGAACTTTCCATTTATTCACCATAAGGGAAAAATACTCTTTACACTTCATCTCATTATCTACTTAGCAAAGAAGAGTAATCATATCTAGGAGATGCTTTTCAATGTTGTCCATATTAAAATTAATAAAAAAATTGTATAATCTCTGATGGAGTGATTCAAGAATAATACTGGTGCACAGTTACTTAGAGAGTTCATACCCTAGGCAGTCAATGTATCTAATGATCATGGCGATGTGAAGCCCAATTTATTAACCCTCTCCAATATTTCTCTGAAAAAGAGAATTGTAGATCTTAAAGCATTAATGTCTAGATTTCTTCTGGTAAAGGCCATGGTGATGCTCAATAATTATATAAACATCCATGTGTTTGTGATATTTCATGAGTTCAATAGACATATATGATAACACAAAACATTTAACATCAACCACATAATTAAAATTCCTTTTATAGACAAGGAACTATTTATCACTCTCCTCATTTATAGGCAGACCAGGTAATAAGGATTCTAGCACATAAGATTTCTGTTCATGGTGCAATACAACCTAAAGGCATCTGAACCACTCTTAGAAGTTATTTCTAGTGAGAAGATGGTCTTTATCCAATATAGTTTTTAGGGATAATGTGGATGATGAAGTTTCCATTATTCTACAATTTAAAACATCAAATAATTTTTACTTTTCTTGATTAAAAATTATATAAGGAATAATAATAATTAATTTTATTAAATCTCTCATGATTTTATCATGTCTCAATATCCCTCACAATTGAACTTAGAATTTTTAGTTAAAATGACATTCTAGTGTCAATGATCCATAATTAATTTCTTATAATCTAGATGGAGACCATGAAAATTATTATAAAGTATTTAGGTAGGTGGTCTTTCCAACTGTGGGATTGTAGCTCCTTGATCCGTTGAGTGGACTCCCCAATCTAGAAACCCTAACTCATATTTCCTCAACACTTACCTCTAAATTTATATTGGATAGATGAAGGCCATTAAACCCAATAGATATTTAGTTAATTCAACCTACTATCTTAGTTAAGACTTCCTGATAATTAAAAGTCCCCCCGATGAAGGCCGAACTAACACTTAAACTACAGGTTCATAATTTAGATGATGAGAGGCATAATGTCTTATTATTAACTTGAGGGATTTTTGTATTATGCATAATTTTTTTATTGTTTTATCTTTTACATGTCTTTTTAATACTAAGTGGATTTTACTTAAGTGATTAACCATGTTTTGATAAAACATTTACGTATCATCCATTTATTTATATTCAATGTTTGCACATTAATTTATTTATTTATGTGATCACAATATTGAATCCATAAAATAAATAGTGTATAATAAATAAATAAATAAATAAATAAATAAATAAATGACCTAACCATGAGTTTATCTAATAGTTTATTTATTGAGTGGATAATAAATCAACCTATGAACTAGGAGAAAACTCCTAGTGCCGGTATCGACACAAGTTACAATATTTCACCTATCAACCTGTGTATCACCTGGGTTAGTATTGTCTTGGTTACATCTTGAATCACCTCCATATAGATTGGGATACTCTATTCATTACATTTATTTATAAATAATACATAGGTGAGGGGAGACAAAGACTTGATTAAGGGGAATTACATAAATTACCTTAGATATATAAGTCTTACATAATAAAGGAGGGAGAGATGAATAATAGACCATAATTTTAATTTAATAAATAATAATTCTAAACCCATACAATAAATTAAATTAAATAATTGTAACACATACACAGGTCTTGGTCAAGCTCATGATCGATCACTCATACAACAGTTACGCAAAATATACTAGATAACATTCATTTCTATTAATTATTTATTATTAGGATAAACAAACTTGAATTGATTAATAAATCAACTCCCTTTCATCTTAATGCTCATATGAATTCTCTTTGAGATACTCATCATTAAAGGCATTCATGAAAAATAAACAACACAACCAATAATCATAGATTATTACAATAAATTAATTGATCATTTAATAATTCTTTAAAACCATTATTAAATTTTAAAACAGAATAGGTTCCAATAAATATAATAAGGTTTTGATTCTAAAATTATAAATTTAATGTAATTTAATTCTATAATTTATTGAGAGACTACATGATGTGTACTTTTGAGTTACACATCATGTATCTCGGTTTCCATGTACCTAGGTTACATGCCTGGGGATTCGGTATGTACCTTTTTTGGGTTACACGACATGTAATAACTAGCTAAACTCCATGTGTTCTTCTTTATGTGTGCTTGGGACACATGTCTGGGTCTTTGGAAAGTATCTAGATGGATTACAAGACGCATAATTTTGAATGATATTATTCATGGTTTGAATGTCATGTGTTCGTGAAACTCGCCAAAGGACTCGTTGTGTTCATCGAACACAGGACTACACGACATGTAAAAACCAACTACATGCCATGTATATCAAATGTTTTGTGTCTACTTGTCTTGCCAAATGGATTACCATGTACTTCAGACACAAGAAATAAAAAAATGCACACAATGTATGCCATCTATACGTCATTATGTCATTATTTCTCTAGGCTATCAGTCTCATATGATTTTGACCATATATATGACCATAGGGCTAGCAGAAATTTCACATATAAACCGTGTAAACTATATAAAATATACTCTAGCTACATGCTAGGAAATCTAACATGTAGTGTGCCAATTTTTCTTGGTCTACATGCGGTGTGAAATAAATTCACCACAAGTAATTATTTCCAGACGTGTCTTGTATCCTATGTCAACAGGTGCAATGCACTTGGGTATACAATGTGTAATTTGGATATATGTTATACAATCCCATGCTATTTTTTTAGAATCCTTGACACTTCCTGATGGAATCTATGGTCATTATTCATTTGTTCTTATTCCTTTAAGAAAATAAAACATTGAATGATGGTGATTAATATGTCAAAAACATGTTATTAAAATTGGATTAAAGAATGAATATTCTTGAAATGAAATATTTAACTACTATTTCACATATATATCAATAATCAGATAAATAATTATAAGTTTTAAACTTGACCACTTTTATATAACTTGAAGGTTCTAGATGCAGTGAAAGTGCCATGGGTGGGAAATAAATCAAAAATTATTTCGGATTAGAATTTCCCAGAAACTGGAGAAGATATTTTCACATTAAATTTATAATTAATTTATTTAAGTTTGAGAGAAATGGTTACCTCATCTTTGGAACTTTCACCGATAATTATTTTGATCTTCCAAAAAATATTCTCGGATTACCTTCATTGCATTAGGAGGATCCAAGTGTAGAATCCCTCTACCGAAAATCCACACATTCCCCTTTGATCTTGGATTGATGCCATTTGATTTTTGGGTGCTAGCATGGTGAATGAATTGTCTTTAATTTTTCATGTTGATCGCTTATAGTTTCATAAATCTTAAAGGAATATCTCTATCACTTCTTGTTCTTTAGTTAAAGAGAGGAAGAGGAATGGAGATAGAGTTCTATTGTGCTTAACGATTCTCAAATATCAATTAACCCCACACAATAAACATAATCATTTAGTTATAGAGCTCAAGTTTAGGTTAAAATATTATTTAATTGAGTACCAGCCCTTAAATAATATATTAATCATTATAAAACCCCATGACATATAATAATAATAATATTATTATTTTTGGTGTGTGCTATCTTGCGTAATGATAAATATTATTTACGATCTTGAAAATGAATATTCATAACTAGAAACGATCTTAGTCTGATCCAGTTATTTAGAATTTATTGAATACCTAAATAAATAGATAATTAAATATTTCATTCATCAATAAAATATTTTTGATAGATAAAACATGAATTAAATTATTCATCAGTCTTGAGAATAATATTTATTATATTAATTAAATTAATATAAAATTTAATCACGATCAAAGGAAACAATAGGATCCATTCTCTTTGGCATTAGGCATTCTTGACTAAAGTCCAATATTACTTTCTAGCAATGGATCAAGTAACCCAAGAGAAATAACTTAATATCACAATGTTAACAACCACATGTGAACACTCACTATGTAATATAATCCCTTTGTTATAATATTTTATCAAGCTAGTTGCATATATGTGTTTCCAACCTATATGCTTAATACGTCTTTCTTTGACTATCTAAAATAAACATATCATTACACGATGACTATATAATTTATTTTAATATTTCTATTCTAATAAAAGTTATAAGATACCAACTTCCATAAATATGGAAGGTACAAATCCTTCATAGACTTATTCATTAATAACACATCACTTGTGACACACATAACACATCCAACTTCACCATGAACTATATCACCATAGTTTATGAAATACATCTAAGTGTGTGATTTGTAATATTCATTAATAATAATATTAAAGTATAAGGACAATTACACATGCTTTTAGATAAGAATATCCAATGATACTGAAACATATAGAATTCCTATTATCAGGTATGTTCTCATAATCTCCCATCTTGGAGATTACCAAGTGTAGACTTCATGAGAAGAATTATCATCTTCTTATGAGTACTCACACCTGATAGTCAGGTTCTATGTGTCCCATCATAGAAATATATTTGACCATAGAACCATTTTTAAGAATATCTTCATAGCATTTCAAGGTTATCTTCAAAGTGGGGAACTGTTACACCCTTATCATTGAAATAGATACTCTAGGACATTATTACATTAAATTCATATAGAACAGTGAATAATATATAATAAGATATTATATTAATATTCAAATAATTGAATATAAATGTAATCAAAGTATAAACAATTGGTCCTAGTATACCAACCCCAATACTCAATTCTCATAATCACTAGTAATCCCACTTCTACAGACACTAGGAACTCATATAGTTATACTCTATCAGGTACCATTAGAGAGTCTTAACTTCAAGTTAGTGAACTTATGTTGGATTTGTTTGATATTTATATACTATGAATCATGCATCAGTGATATTAAACATCGATACATATCATGGAATATGAGATAAATTCATAGCACTTAATCTTGAGAAATTCTTTTAATCTCAAGAATATATTCCTATTCCCATGCATGTTCTACTGTAAAGATTATATGTCAACAACAATTATATCATGAATTTTTTAACTTTTATTTTTAAATAATTTTTTAATATATGTACTATGAATGGTTTTAGCAACCCCATGGATCTATTTTGTAGATATTATTCCCCAAAACATGGTTACTACTTTAAGTCATTCTTATAAAAATTCATTCCTTAGTCTTAAAAAACTGGTAAGACATAACAATTTTCTTCTATATGTTATCAACATATCTATCTTAAAAACATATAGTGATCCCACTAACCTATTAGAGGCACATGGCACTCATTAATTTCTAGATGAATATTATATGATCACCAAGCATAATTTATCCATCCATGAATTTATGCAATCTACATATCTTATTGACATTTATTAATTCCAGTGACCCTTTATAGTTATTCCTTATGGACATATACCATAGGGTATCCTTTTGGTCACATCATATGGACATCTTCCATAAGTTTTCTGTTAAATGAGGTGTCCTTTACAATCAATATATCTCAATATTATGATCATAGAAGTATGATTTTACAAGTAGAATTCAAAAGGATTTTAGTCACGATGATTAGTGTATAGGTTTTTCCATATACTAAAACTTTTAATAATGAATCATGATTTATCTGTACTAGCTTGTACCATCCATGTATATTTTCTTTTGAATACTCACCTGGAGTATCAATTCTTGGAAACATTCAAAATATGGAGTTATCGAATCTTGATACATAGAATTCATTACTTGAATTAATACATACTTTTCAATCTTACCATGTTTCTATTTACCACTTCTTTATAATAATAATATATGTATCAACCAAGATGGTGAACATGGAACACCTTTTAGTTATGACATCCTATATAGTATGTGTCTCTAGAACTACTACTCCTAATGAACATAGTGGTGCTCAACATTCATATGCCAACTCATGTACATCCAGAGACTTAACCTATAGAAGTTAAGTATGGTCCCACTATCCTTAAATATATAGGTTCCTTTATGGAAACATAGTCATTCTTGAATAGGCGTTAATTTCCTCAATGAATATAGGATTATTAACTAGGATATACTAAGTGTTTTGATGTTTGTTTGTAGCTAAAACTAGCTTTTAACAAACAGTTTTCAGAAAAAACTTATGGTTTCATCCTAGTATATTCTTATTATATCATAATTTATATGATATATATTAGTCAATATAGTTGTCATATGGTTAGTCATTGCACTTCTATTTAAAAAACACATCTTATAAGAAATTATGAAAGATTTAAAATATATATAAGACTCATAATTGATCTTTATTTTACCACCATTAATATATTAATGTATATAAGGAGATGTGAGTTTTGGATTACCTTTACTCCAAATGCATGATTGATGATTACTTGGATAAGATTTTATCTAATAATCCAGATCAAAGGTTCCATTGTCTTTACTAAGTAAACTCATCCACTTCACTGAGCATTTCTAATTTTTTAAAGGAATTTCATGAAGTATATGAATTTACCTCTAGCTTTAGAATAGTTCAAATGTCCTTATTGTACTGAATATAAAATCTTTGAGGTGTACCTTTATATTTAAAGTTTTATTTATCTAAAACATGATAAATAGTTAGTTAGTATATTAGGTATCTTATCTTAATAGAGACTGAGACAAATTTTTGGGTATAAAAAAGTCAACTGCTTTTAGTTTTATTTTTCAAAGAATTATTTTTCCACAATCAGGTAAGAGGCCTATATTTTATATTCATTATTTATTGTAATGGATATTTGCAACTCAAGAGTTACTAAAATATTAGTTTAATATGAATTACCATACCAACATTTATTCCAAATGTGAAATAATTTCCCATTGTGTCTAGATAGACACTAAGATTAATGTTTTGGTAACACTTGTTACAAACTCGAATCAATCCATTCTAGCAATTTAGAAGTTTCATCTTCTCACTACTGAAATAGGAATAACCCTTTCTCAGCCTCAGATAGAATTGAACCTACAATTTATATTATTTTTGACCTTTATTAATTCTCAAATGTGAATATATGTAAAACATATTGTACATATTTTCTAATAAGACCAATGGAAATATTATATTAAATAATGAATGTTACATATGTTTGTAACCACTTATACTTTAATTTATTGCAATTATTCCTTTAAATATTTTTTTTTCATATGATAAGTAAATAAAATTCTATTCATTACCACCATATGAATCCTTTGTATATTTGGAATATTTTGTAAGGAAACCATTGGATTTAAAAATTCATGGGCTCTCCAACCTTGTCTTTAATTATTCTCACCATAAGGAGTGAGGAAATAAGTTTCCACCAAACCTTATTTTTCTGGGTGAAGTATAGAAAAAAGGATTTACTATCAGTTTCTCTACACTATTCATCTAGTATTGGATAAATAAGGAGAACCTTGGTGGTAAGGATGATAACATGATATTCATGGAAAATCTATAATCCAAAAGAAATATTAACTTTAAATAATGTACTTTAATACTTGAAGACATGATTATATGATAATAAATTCCTTTTTTTATTTACACTAAAATAGTGTAGCGTGTCCCACCCTAACCATGATTTATTAATTATTTAATTATAATTAGATTTTTTTTGAGTTTTGGGTCAAACCAGTCTTGAATTTTAAAATTCAAGGGTTTCCAGTATAGGTGTACGATTGACACATGGTTAGTAGAAACTATACATAGACCATGAAAGTGTGTATGTAATTTTGATAGAGCCGAATTGCATGACCAACACATGGTTTGGAAAACCATGTAGCTACCTGTGTGGGTTGTTCAGGGTATCTAGTAGAGGTGCACAGTTTGTGAATAGTTTGAACAACCATGAGACTAAACTGTGCATGGTTTCTAGGTTTTTGAAAAATAAAATAAAAATAGAGTAAAATGAAAAAATAATAATTTTTTTATGATTATGAATATTATTTTTATTATTATGATATTATTATTATTATTATTTTTATTATTTTTTTATTATTTTACCACAAAAGGGGTTTATTTCCACTTACCAGATGACCCCCCATTCCCCCCCTCTTGTCACGCAACCCCTGTAGCTGAAGCCCCTCCCTCGGGCACTGCCGCCCCTCTTGTATCCCTCTCCTCCTCATCGTTCCTTCAGGATTCTTGGAGATTCTTGGTCTATTTTCTAATTTAAGACTTTCTCTCCCCACATCCTTCTATATTTTAGACTTTTCCCCTCTCCCATCACCCTATTCTATTCGGCTAAACCCTAGGGTTTTGGATGGGGGTGATTTTTGACATTTCTATTCTTAATGGGGTGTGTGAAGGCTCTCTTAGGCCATCTTTGTATATGTGGATGATATAATAGTAAGAAGTAATGAACACATATGCGACGGTTCATAGGATACCATGGGTGAATATTTGAGATCAAATATTTTACCGGGTTTTCAAAAGGGGATTTTGAAAGGGAAAATGGTTTCTATTAAAAAGGGGCTTCATTTCTAATGTGATTTGTGGTTTTAAAGGTAAAATTGAGGTAGTGTTTTGAATTTTTAAAGTGGTTGTGATGAAATTATTTTTGAAAAATGGGAAATGACTTTGATTTATAAAGGGGGAATTAAATTTTAAAATGAGTGAAAATGGAAAATGGTGGTTTTAAAAATAGATTTCTTAGCCTATTTTGTGAGGTTTTTGTGGTTTTTTTTGGTTGATATTTGATTTGGTTTCACAATGTGTTTGAATATGGGATTGGTATTTTGTTTAAAATGTTAATTGGTCGAGTTCTAGTTCGATGCTGACCTAGTTTTGTGCCTTATTTTTTTTGGAGTATGACCCCCATGAAGACTTAGAAGGTTTATAAGGAATTTCATCTAGTCATCAACCCCACCTAGACTCCCATGGGAGTGGTGGATCCAAGATCTTCTCAATCAGTGCCTGTTTTCTATAGAAATAGGAGTCCTTTGGAGGTTGTTGAGTGGATTGGGAAAGTTGAGTGTCTTTGGGATTCGAGAAATCAAGATGTTGGGAAGGTGTGAGTTTCCTTAGGTAAGTTTGAAGGACTGGGACTGGACTAGTGGAAGGTGGTTGTTCCATTCTCATTCTAAGTTGAGATGTCTTGGGAAATCTTCAAGACCACTTTCTTCCAATGGTTTATTCTTGAGGAAGTGAAGGGGAGAAAAGTTTCAAAGCTCATATTTTTTTAACAAGGTCAACTAATGGTGAAGGGGAATGTTGACCATTTCAATGAGTTGGTTTCCTTTTCTTTAGAGATAGTGTTGAGTGATTAGTTATAAGATTATCCTTTTATGTGGGATTTCTATCCATGATTCAAGAACCAGTTTCTCTTGGTGCTTGTGGAGGTTCCCCATCTGGTGAGGAGTGTGAATTAGAGGAACCTATTCTGGGATATTCTCCTTGTTAGTTTATATCTTTAATTTTTCATACCATTCGTTTTTTTTTGTTTTTTATATAAATGGTTTGGAAATATAATCCATCTTTATGTAATACCCCAAGGTATTGTTGTCTATGTGGCTACCCGTGACACCAGGAGAAGGAGTTCGGATCAGGGATTATCATCTTCTAACTATTGAGAAGAAGGTGCTTCAAGACATCCAAGCTCCATCCATAAGTTATAGAGTGAAGCTCTTCACATAGTAAGAATCAATGGGGGTTTGGGGAACCTTGGTTTAGCTCTTGTCTCCATTATTGGCGTGTATTCTATTTAAATGTCCTGGTCATAATTTTCTTTATTGTTGAAAATTTCCTCTTGTTATAAAATTTTGGTGATTATATCCTCATGAAATTCTAGTGGTTGTCCCTTTGTGTATGACAGTTTATGATCGATGGTTCTTTCTTGTGATTTCGGACTTTTATGGATTAGTTATGGTTTTGGATTGTTCTCACTTTAGAAATGATCATACATTTTGGAAATAGTTATTTGTGGTTTGGTATGATGCTTGGTTCGAGTTCTTTTCATCAGGTTTCCCTTGTGTTAAGGGTTTTTGGTTTGGGGTGGTAGTTCTCAGTGGCTGTTTTGGTTGGTCCATGTGAATAGTTCTCGGGTTAATTTTTATTGAGTTTCCCTTGTGGGTGTTTTGGTTTTAGATGAGTTATTGTGGTGGGGAGAACCTTCCTCTTTTCCTTATGGTTCTTATCATCATGGTTTCCCTTATAGATGGTTGGGTGTGACTTGGAAAGTTAAAAGAGTCACCTAGAAGTTAATTTTTTCATTCTTCTTCATTCCATTTCAAGATCAAGTTTGGTTCTTCATGCGGCTGGGTGACTTTCTAGGGGAAGAAAGTGTTTGTGGTGGAGATAATTATCATATCCCGACCATGATTATTTAATTATTTAATTATAATTGGATTTTTCTTTGAGTTTTGGGTCGAAAAAGTATTGAATTTTAAAATTAAGGGGTTTCCAACATAGACGCACAGTCGATGCACAGTTAGTAAATACCATGTATAGAGCATGCAAGGGAATCTTTAATTTTGATAAATCTGAATCGCATGGCCAATGCATGGTTTGGAAAACTGTGTGGATGATCGTGTGGGTTGTACATGGCATCCAGTAGAGGAACTTGTTTTAAAAAAATATGCAGCCAAACCATATATGGTTTCCAGGTTTTTGAAAAATAAAATAAAATAGAGTAAAATTAACGTTACCCCCCCATTTCCCCCCTCTTGTCGTGTGACCCCCATGGATGAACACCCTCCCTCATACACCACTACCCCTCTCGGCTCCCTCCCCTCCTCACCATTCCTTCTAGTTTCTTGGGGATTCTTGGTCAATTTTCTAAGGTAATCATCTCTCTTGTCGTACTATTCTATTCAGTAGAACCCTAGGGTTTTGAGTGAGGGTGATTTTTAATGTTTCTCTTTTTAATAGGGTGTGAGAAGGCTCCCTCAGGTCATCTTTATTCATGTTTCAACATCTTCAACTAAAATAAATTAATCTTGTACCATTTTGGTCCATCCACCCTCAATTTTAGGTAGGTTTTCCTTTATTCTTCGTTATTTATCATTTTTTTAGTTTCTAAGTTTCTGGTAATTTTCTTTAGTGTGTTAGACCTCACTACGGTGGTTTCAAGTTTCCATTTTCAAAAGAGAATTAAATGTGTATGCATAGGTAGGAACGTAACTATATAAGTTCCCCCTTTATATATATATATATTCACTAATGACATGATGAATATATATAATAAGGCTAGGTGTGCTTATATGGGTATATGAAAATGCACACATGTGTAAGTAAAAAGGGGTATATGCATGTATATTCATATATTAAAGGATCGCCTTGAACATATTTGGCTATGAAAATCTGTATATAGGGGCTAAGTGTCCTTTCATATAAGTAAAGGTGCACATATGTGCAAGAGGTAATGGGAAGGTTCGAGTTTCCATCGTCTTTATTAGCATGCCTTAATTTTGAGGCAAGTTCCCTATGCTTAGGATTTTAATTTTAATTCCTTAAATTCTTGAGTGTTTTAAAAATTGTTTTTAATATTAAATAGTTTGTATATTCTATGAAAAATGATAGTTATTCTTAGTGTTGGACTTTCCTTTATTTCTCACATTCACCTTCATGTTTTTACATGTGTATTCTCCAATAAAATATGATTCCAAGTTTGTTTTAGAATGATTAACATTTTAAATTCTTAAAAGCAGTTTCCAAAATGGTTTTGGGTCTGTGATGGGTATTTCCAAAGATGTTTGGTGTGTGAAAAATAGTTGTGCAAGTTTACTTGGATCAAAATGGGTTCGTATGTGATTTTAAAGAGGAGAAATTTCATGTTTTTGGTAAGTTTGGAAAAGTTCATGGGTTTTGGTGTGAATTCAAGGTTAAATGGTGATTTTACTTTTTTAAAATGTGTTTCTTTGAGTTAAGTATGGTTTTAATCTTGTTTTTAAATATGTGGTTCCTTGGTTGTTTAATTGTGATTTTAAATGGTTTTGGAATTTAAAGCGTTGGGAAATTGTGCTTTCTAAAGTGAAATTATTCTTTTTAAAATAGTGAGGCCCGTTTGGCACCTTGATTTTTTTATAGAGGTGGAAAACCCATCTTGAGTCATGCCCCCTTGTTTTAGAAATATGATGTGTATGTTAAATATGTGATTTGTGATATGTTCCTAGTAAAGAGTCCTGTGCATTGTTTTATAACTTGAAAATGGGGATGCGGTCAAGGAGGGAGATTAGTGGTGAGAGGTTGTATGAGTTTTTGGGTAAATAAAATGATATGTAAATACATGTTTGGTTGATAAAAACTCACCAACATTTGAAATAGATCACATGGGAAACCTGGGTATCTAGGTGGGTGAACTAAAACTAGTATGATAGTTGTTTCGGAAGGGTTTAGGCCCATATTCTTCTAGTAGGATTAACACTACAACAATAACTATACATGTGATATGATCGGATACCAATAGACCTTGGGATGGGATCCCCTTTAGTGTCTTGTGCATGGGAACACTGTTGGTTTTGGATTATGATACGAAGACTACTAGAACTTGGGATATGTTCCTCTCTAGTGGATCGTGCATGAGAACACTATTGATTTTGGTTAGAGGATTTTGATCATTGAGGTACAAGGTTCAAAGGTTTACACTTATTCAAATTAACTATAAGGATTTCCCATGGTGATCTCTTGTGACATGGTTCTTTATAATGTGGTGTTCACCATCAGTATGCGGTGGAACTTATGTACATGGTGATTTCAAAGTAATATTATTTTAATAAAGGTTTACTTTAAAAGTTTTTTCATGATTTTTTCCTTATAATGTTTTATTTAAAAATGTTTCCTAACTACTTAGGTTTTTCCCATGGTCCTTGTGATGAGATTTCCATTTCTGTTGATTCTCACTTATTCCCTACTTTATGAAAACCATGTCTTAATCTAAATTTATTTCCTTTAATTTTATAATGTCTATAAATTCTTGGAAAATATTTTGGAAATTTGGTGGAAAATAAATGGTTTTATTGAAAATGAAAACTTGTTACTTGAATTTGATAAGAATGGAAAACACTATTTTTATCATGTCTTATTTTCCAACTAGCATGTCTTGGTTTTGTTTTTAAAGGTAAGGCATAGGTAATAGTTTATTTGGGCACACATAATATTATTTAATACTCACTCCTATGGATTTATTTTGTTTTTAGCTCATGGTGTTGCTTTCCACTCTGGTTTTCTCATGGAGCGAGTGTGATCTTACGGTTGGAGGTGACCCATGAGGTCACATGGAGGTACATGTAGTAATTTATTTATTTATGCTATTTGCGTTCATTTTTAATTTCCAGTTTATATTTGTTTATTTATCTATTATTCATGGGATAAATCATTTCCAATAGCGTATTCTTGATTCTTGACACTAGTTTCCAGCCCGGGTGAACCGAGAACACCTCTCAGGCCTTGTCGTGGGCTGGCTCGGGTAACCGGTTTAGGGTTGACCCAGGTCAGTTTGTGAAAAAATGGTATCAAAGGTGGCCCTTGTTATTTGGGATGTCAGGTAGACCAGATATAAGATTTTCGGGTCTTAGGAGGTAGGTCGTGGGTCGGTGCCTGATCACCACCACTCGTGATGAAACTTGAGTCTCCAAGGGTGGTTGGGTTTCAAATATTTATTTTTGGTTTTAGGTTATGCTGTCAGAATTTGTTCAATTTTATGATTTTGTGTTTGTTTGGGGATAACCATGGAAGTGAGATGGTGATACATGATGATCTTACATGGAATAACGAACCATGTAGAGCTCACGTTCATGGTTCAATATGCTTCCAGTGGTTGGTGCATACTCAGTGCAGGGTCTTTTAAACCATGTAAATAGGGTATGCATGACCACCAGTTCCCTTTTTCAGTTATTTTGGTATTAGTGATGCTTCAGTCTAATTTGGGTTGGTATGAGTGGAATTTTGAAAGGAAAATGATTTTTGAAAAGGATTTTTAGAGTGACAAAAATGAGTTTTAAAATAGAAATTGATTCGGAATTTTGAAAAGTTTGGGAATATTTTGAGGAAAAGTGAATTGGTAATTTGGTAAATGGTTAGTTTTGATGATAAAATGGTATTTATGGCCCTTGATATTCATTATAGACATTCACATATGTGTGGGTGTGTATGAAAAGTGCATGTTGGTATGTATGTGTGGATGATATAAGCGGATAATGAACACATATGTGACGGTTCATAGGATACCATGGGTGAATATTTGAGATTAAATATTTGAATTGGTTTTAAAAAGTTTTTTTTGAAAGGGAAAATGGTTTCTGTTAAAAAAGGGATTCATTTATAATGATATTTTTGGTTTTAAAGGGAAAATGAGGTGGTTTTTTGAATTTTTAAAGTGGATGTGCTGAAATTATTTATGAAAAATGGGAAATGAATTCAATTTTGAAAAGGGTAATTGAATTTGAAAATGGGTGAAAATGGAAAATGGTGGTTTTTAAAAGAGAGTTATTGGCATGTTTTGTGAGGTTGTTGTGGTTTTGTTTCAGTTGAGATTTGATTTGGTTTTATGATGTGTTAGATTATGGGCTTGGTATTTTGTTTAAAATGTTAATTGGTAGAGTTCTAGTTTTATGTTTATCTATTTTTTTGCCTTATTTTTTTAAAGTATGATTCCTAGAAAGACCCAGAAGGTTTTAGAGAAATCTCATCTAGTCATCGGCCCCACTTAGACTCCTAGGTGTGTGGTAGAGCTTATCTCTTCTCAATCGATGCCTGTTTCTATAGCAATGGGAGTTTGATGGAGGTTGTTGAGTGGATTAGGAAAGTTGAGTGTCCTTAGTATTTGGGAACTCTATATGCTAGGAAGGTGTGAATTTTCTTAGGTATGTTTGAAGGACTAGGAATGAACTAGTGGATAGTGGTTTTTCTATTCTTGTTGCGAGTTGAAATGTCTTGGGAAATCTTCAAGGCCACTTTCATCCAATGGTTTATTCTTGAGCAAGTGAAGGGGAGGAAATTACCAAATCTTGTTTTTATTTGATAAGGTCAACTAATAGTGAAGGAGAATGTTGACCATTTTAATGAGATGGTTTCATTTTATTCATAGATAGTGTTGAGTTATTAGTTATAATCTCATAATTTCATGTGGGATCTCCATCTAGGATTTAAGAATCAGTTTCTCTCGGTGCTTGTGGAGGTTCCCCATTTGGTGAGGAGTGTGAATCAGAGGAACCTATTATGGGCTAGTCTCCTTGTTAGTTCATGTCTTTCATTTTTCAGACCATTTTATTGTTTGTTTCTAGTATGGATGGTTTGGAATTATAAACCATCTTGTTGTAATTTCCTGGGGGATTATTATCTATGTGGATACTTGTGACACCATAATAAGTTTTAATTAGGGATTACCAGCTCCTGAATACTAGTAAATAGATGATTCCAGACATCAGGTTTCTATCCATAGGTCTCGAAGTGAATCTAATCACGTAGCCAGGAATCACAGGGGGTCTGGGGAACCTTGGTTTATCTCTTTTCTCCATTATTGGGGTATAGGTAGTTTAAATGTCCTTGTTTTAGTTTTATCTGTTATTTTAAATTTCCCCTTGTTGTAAAAATCTTAGTGGTTATATCCTCATGTAGTTCTAGTGGTTGTGCCTTTGTGGATGTGAGGCTATGATCGATGGTTATTTCTTGTGATTTCATCCTTTTGTTGATTAGTTTTAGTTTTTTCTCTTGAGATATATTTGGAAATGATCATACCTTATAGAAATGGTGAATTTTGGTTTGGTATAATGCTTGGTTTGAGTTTCTTTCAATGGGTTTACCTTGTGTTAAGGGCTTCTGGTTTGGGATGGGAGTTCCTAGTGGTTGTGTTGGTTGGTCTATGCAAAGAGTTCCTGAGTTAATTTGTGTTGTGTTTCCCTTGTGGGTGCTGCAATTCTAGTTGGGTTCTTATAGTAGGGAGAACCCTCCTCTTTTTATCATGGTTATTATCATTATAGTTTTCCTTAGAACTGGTCGGGTGTGACTTGGGAAGTTAAAAGAGTCACCTCAAGGTTGATGGTTTCATTTTGCTTCATTCCGTTTCGAGATCAAGTTGGTTCTTCATGTAGCTGGAAGACTTTTTGGGGGTAGAAAGTGTTTGTGGTGGGGAGAATTGTCAAACCCTCACTGTGATTTATTAATTATTTAATAATAATTGGATCTGTCTTTGAGTTTTGGATCAAACCAGTTTTGAATTTTAAAATTTGGGGGTTTCCAGCATAGGTTCACAGTCGGCACACAATTAGTAGAAACCGTGCGCAAACCATACAAGGGTATCTATAATTTTGATAGAGATGAATCACACGACCAATGAATGGTTTGGAAAATCGTGTAGCTACTCGTGTGGGTTGTATAGGGTATCCAGTAGAGGCATATGGTTGGCGCATAGTTTAAACAACTATGAGGCCAAACCATGCACATTTTCTAGGTTTTTTAAAAATAAAATAAGATAGAGTAAAATGAAAAAAATAAATGTTTTATGATTTTGATTATTATTTTTATTATTATGATATTATTAAGATAATAATAATAATTATTATTTTACCCCTAAAAAGGGGTTTCATTCCCCTTACCACGCGACCCCCCATTCCCCCTGTCACGTGACCCTAATGGCCAAAGCCCCTCCCTCAGGCACCACCTCCCCTCTCGGATCCCTATCCTCCCCATCATTCCTTCTAGATTCTTGGGGATTCATGGTAAATTTTATGAGGATATAATTTCTCTCCCGTACTCCCTTATTTTAGAGTTTTCCAGTCTCCTATCACCCTATTCCATTCAGATGAACCCTAGGGTTTTGGGTGGGGTGTTTTTTTGATGTTTCTCTTCTTAATAGGGCATATGAAGGCTCTATTAGGTTAGTTTTGTTCATGTTTCAGCATCTTCCACTGAAGGTAAAATGTCTCAGACTGTTTTTATCCACCCGCCATCAATTTCTCATAGGTTCTTAATTTATAATTGGGGATTTTTTAGTTTCTGACTTTCTGGTAATTTTTTAGTGTGTTGGACCTCCTTGTGGTGGTTTCAGGTTGTCGTTATCAAAAGATACTTACATGAGAATGCATAGGTAGACACATACATTTATAAGTTCCACCTTTATATATATTCACCCATCGTGGGATGAATATATATAATGGGGCTAGGTGTGCTTATATGGGTATATGAAAATTCATACATTTGTAAGTAAAAAGGGGTATATGCATGTATAAGAATATATAAAAGGATCCACTTATACATATTTATCCATGAAAATATGTATATAGGGGCCAAGTGTCCTTGTATATAAGCGAAGGTTCATATATGTGCAAGTGATAAAGGTAAGGTTTGAGTTTTGTACTCTTTATCATTACACCTTGAGTTCGGTTTAAGTTCCCTATGCCCAGGCCTTTAATTTAATTTCCTTAATTTCTTGAGTGTTTTAAAAAGTTTTTGATGTTAAATTGTTTTTATATTCTATGAAAAATAATAGTGATGCTTTTTGTTGGAATTTACTTTAATTTTAATGTTCACCTTCTAGTTGTGACATGTGTATTATTCATTAAAATATGATTCCAAGTTTGTTTTAGAATAATCAATATTTTAAATGCTTAAAAGTGGTTTCCAACATGATTTTGGGTGTATGATGGGTATTTAAAAATATTTTTGGTGTGTGAAAAATATTTACATAAGTTAACCTAGATGAAAATGGGTTCGTATGTGATTTTAAAGAGGATAAATTTCATTCTTTTGTAAGTTTGGAAAAGTGCATGGGTTTTGGCTTGAATTCGAGGTCAAATGGTGATTTTTATTTTTAAAATGGGTTTCATTGATTTAAACATGTTTTCAATCTTGTTTTTAAATGTGTGGTGACTTGGTTATTTAATTGGGATTTTAAATTCTTTTGGAATTAAAAGTATTGGGAAATTGTTCTTCTAAAATAAAAATTATTCCTTTTAAAATAGTGAGGTTAGTTTGGCACCTTGAATTTTTTTATAGAAGTAGAAAAACCCTCTTGAGGCATGCCCCCATATTTGAGAAATATGATATGTTTATTAAATGTGTGATTTGTTATATGTGCATTGTGTAGAGGCTTGTGCCTTATTATGTGGCTTGAAAAGGGGGATACATTCAAGGAGGGAGATTGGTGATGATAGGTTGGATACTAATATGTACATATATGTTTTCTTGATAAAAAATCACCAATATTTAAAATAGATTACATGGGAAACATGAGTATCTAGGTGGGTGAACTAGAACTAGTACAATAGTTGATTCAGAAGGGTTGTAGACCAAATTCTTCTAGCAGGATTGACACTACAACACTAACTAAACATGTTATATGATTGGAGACCATTAGACCTTGGGATGGGATCCTCTCTAGTAGCTCATGCATGGGAACATTGTTGGTTTTGGATTTTGATATAGAGACCACTGGACCTTGGGATTCCTTCCCCTCTAGTAGATCATGCACAATAATTTTGGTGGTTTTGGCTAGAGGATTTTGATCATCAAGGTACGAGGTTCACAGGGTCCGACTTAAGCTAGTTACCTATAGGGATTACCCATGGTGTTCTCTTGTGACATGGTTCTTTATGATGTGGTACTCACCGTCAGTATGCGGTGGACCTTGTGCACATGGTTATTTCAAAGTAAGTTTCTTTTGAGAAATATTTCCCTTAAAAGTGTTTTCCTAAAAAAAGTTTCCTTATATTTTTTATTTAAAAATGTTTCCTAGCTACTTAGGGTTTTTTGATGGTGCTTGTGATGAGATTTCCATTTCAATTGCTTCTTTCTCATTACCTCCTTTATGAAAACTATGTCTTAACATAAATGTATTTCCTTTTATTTTAGAATGTCTATGCATGCTTGGAAACTATTTTGGAAATGTGGTGAAAAATAAATGGTTTTCTTGGAAATGGAAACTTGTTAGTTGAATTTTAAAATAATGGAAACATTATTTTTATTATGTCTTATTTTCAAACTGGCATGTCTTGGTTTTCTTTTTAAAGGTAAGACATAGGGAATAGTTTATTCAGGAACACCTACTGAGTTTTAATACTCATTCCTATAACTTTATTTTTTTATCTCTTAATGATGCTTTTCACTCAGTGCGCTCATGGAGTGAGTGTCATCTTACAATTGGAGGTGACCCATGAGGTCACACAGAGGTATGTGTAGTAATTTATTTATTTCCCCTATTTGTGTTCATTTTAATGTATAGTTTATATTTTTTTATTTATCTATTTTTATGGTATAAATCATTCCCAACAGTGTATTCTTGATGTCCGACACTAGTTCCCAGCCCGAGAGGATCGAGAACGCCTCTCATGCCTTATCACAGACCGACTCGGGTAATAGGTTCAGGGTTTACTCGGAACTATTTGTAACATAAAGAGAATATAATTTATCTTTAAAACTTTATCCCTTATTATAAATAGACACAAGATAATATATCATAGAGGAATAACCCTCCATTTATCTTCTATAAGCATCCCTTTTTACCTCCTCTTGGTGGAAAGATGATCAGGTTTAGGGAATTCCAACACATAGTACAAATTTTTCAATAGTAAAGTAGTGTAAAAAATTTATTAAACTCTAGGAAATTTGTGCCTATGAGGAAATTACCTGAGTTAAGGAAAAATTATAGTGTTTTCATAGTTTCTATTTCCTTTTTTAAAATAATTAAAACATATATATTATTACTTTACTTAACTATAAAATGTATGAAATTGAATAATTTTAATTATTTTATTAATTCTCCCAGTATTTTATTAAGTCTCAATGACCCTCACCATAGAACTAAGAATGTATTATCACTTGGAAATTTTAGTAGAAATGATCTATATTTCCTTTTTTATAATTCAAATTATGTCCATGAAAACCTTAAAAAGGAGTTTAGGTAGATTGTATTTCCAACTGTAGGTTTGTAGTTCCTTATTTTTCTGAGTGGACACCCTAATCTAGAAATACTCAATAATATTTCCTCAACACTTTCCTCCAAATTTTGTATTGTATATAAAAAGGATATTAAATTCCATACAAGTTCGGTTAAGTTGACCCACCATATTTTTTAGATTTTACAATAATTAAATGTGCCCTGGACAAAGGCCTGAACTGACACTTTAACTATGGGAACATCTTATCACATATAATGGAAGGTGTAATGACTTAATATTAACTTGAGGTATTTTGTTAATTATGAATAAATTTTCTTATTTTATCTTTAAATTTATTTTTAATATGAATTAGATTTTACTTGAGTGATTATTCATGTACCCATAAAATATTAATGCATAATCTTTTTTTTAATTTCACCTTGTATATTAATCAATTTATTTATGTGATCATTATCATGTATCAATAAAATAAATAATGCATCAAATATAAGGAAAATAAATAAATAATGGTCTGATCATGATCTTTAACTAGCAGTTTTTTATTGAACAAACAAGAAAAAACCATTGAACCTTGGGGGAAAAAACTCCTTGAGTCAGTCTGAGCTTGAGTTTGTAGCATTAAACCTTTGTCTTGTGTATATCTATGAGTTGGTTTCACCTCAAATCCATCTTAAACTAAATCTTTGAACCCGAGAGCTCCCCCTTATAGTGATTTTACTCCATTCACAGGTGAAGGGAACCAAAAAAGGGGGTTATATAAAAGAAACCACAGGCACACAAGCCCATACTTAGTAAGGAAGGAGAAATAACTCATAGGAAATCAATTTAATTTTATTAAAATAATTGAAAAAACCCATGTATTAATTGAATTAAAATAAATTATCGGTCTAATATCATGATCATCCACTGGTGCAACAAATATGTATTTAAAATAACTAGATATAATTCATTTTAATTCATTCTTTTATTAAGATAAACCACATGAGAAATAATATGATTGATTATTTGATTATTCAATTAATTTATTTTATCTTAATATTCATCAACCTTTCCTAGAGATACTCATCCTATGTGATTTTAAATAAATTAAATAAATTAATTTTATTTAAAATTTAATAAAATAAGCACACAACTTGTACTTGGAAGAAACTCAGTGAGTACCTATTTGAACTACTCTTCATGTATTGAGATTGAATATAGTCTACTCATATGGAATATAGCAAAAAAAATTTATCATGTAATTATAAGGAATTTACAAGTAAATAAATTTCACATTAAATATATGTTAATTAACATAGTGTGCAATGCTTTTAATGTACACAAAGTGTTTGATAAATTACAAATATACATGGTATATAGTTCAAATTTTATGTATAAATAAATTAAGAACTTAATATAATATAAAACCCATCATATGTTGTGTATGTGTCTATAAATGAAAAAAAGAACACATAATGATGAGGTTTATGGAGTAATAAATTAATTTTAATTTTCTGCATAAACAGGCTAGGTACACGACATGTACATCCAGCTACATACTGTGTATATCACTCATCATATTTTCATGGTACACTTCTCAGGATTAGACATGTATTTATATATGAAAATTTCTAAGTCACATCGCGTGTACATTATAAATATGCCATGTAATCTCCTTGTTACATGGTTTTGAGTCCCTTTTTCATGTAATAAATGCATGACACATCTTAGAACCTGTGTTTTATGCCATGAAAACACATGGAATACATGGTATGTAAGTAAGTTACACAATGTGTAGTCTATAAATACACGTGATAGCCTGTCCTGGTCAAAACATGTGTGCATTTAATGAATGTCTCATATATTTAATGCATGATAGTATGAATTAATTCAAGAGTTATCTTGGTGTATTGAATATAGGTACACGGTGTGTACCTTCGGGATACATTCCACGTATTATTGTGTTATATGGTCAAAATTACGAGAACATATGGATGGGTTCTTAGGATCTTCTTTGTTAATATTTAATCAAATATGGATTAAATGAGCAAGAAAAAAATAGAGGAAGAAGATATCTCAATGGTCAGATTATAAGAATGAATTCCTTGAAATAAAAAACAAACTTTTAAAGATGTAAATGATCAACAAACAATAAATAATTATAAATTGAACATTTTCCCTTTAATACCAATTACTAGTTCTAGATGCATAAAAAACACATATTGGGATTATTCCTAACTCAACTATTGTCAGATTCAATGGATCATATGTAATGTACTTGACGTGAATTCCACAATCAATTTTTTTTCTGAACAATATTTTTATGAAAACCAAAATATGATATTTTTCTTTTTAATTTATAATTAATTTAACAACATAAATAAATACCTCGATCTTGAGTTATTTCTTCAATACATGTGTTGATCATATGAACACCATTTAGTTGTATTTTCATTGTGTTGATGAGGACCCAAAGTAGAGACCCTCTAAAGTGATCCACATGTGCTCTTTTGATCTTAGAATGTCAATGATGGTAGTATGGGTGCTAGTGTGGTGGTACCGATCATATTTCATTACTACCTTGATCACAACCACGATCCCTTCAGTTTAGAAGTATCATCTCTGACTTGAGAGGAATGAATGAGGAAGAGATATTTTTTTGTAGTTTTAGAGAAAACCCTAGATTTTTTCTTCATTGAGATAGAATTCTCAAGGGAGGAGATTATACTATACAATGACCAACCTATCACAATTCTTATAATTGTCTATTTATTGACCCATAGTTAGAGTTTTATATCAATTAATTGAACAAAGGGACTTAATAATTAGTTAAACCCAAAAGGAACCTCATGCCATGTAAAATAATAATAATATTATTTTATTCCATGGTGTGTGCTAACTTGTTCAATGATGAATATTATTTATAGTCTGGTAAATAAATGTTTATCACTAAACCAATAACTAGTTCTGATCATCCTCCTTGATGTTTATTGAATTAATAAATTTTTTATTTTAATATTCATGTAATTAAAAAATTTATTTATAAATAATTATTTAATTACTTTGTGAATAAAAATAGATAAATATTATCCATTCAATAAATAAATATTATATTCATAGTCTGACGAATAAAATATTTATTTTGATATTCACATAATTAAATAAATTATTTACTAATGAATAAATAGTTATTTATTACCCTGAAAATAATAAGGAATAAATAAAATTATATATTTACATAATTAAAAAATAACCTTATAAATAAATATTTATTTATATAATTAAACAATCAAATTAAAAATAAATATTTATTCCAAATATTAAACATAAATAATATTTAACTGAGATCAAAGGAAACACTTTGTGTGTGACCCTCTAGTCCTCTTCCTCAGTGGTATTAGGTGGAATTTCCTAAAGTCTAAGATTACTATATAGAAATGATTCAAGGAACCCATACAGGAAAAAGATATGTCACAATGAAATTAACCACATATGAACACTCACCGTGTAATATAATCCATTTTCATGATATCTTATCAAGCATGCTACATACCCGTGTCATTAACCCATATGCTTGGTATGTCTTTCTTTGACTATCTGAAATAAACTTTTCATTACACAGTGACCATGCAATTTAATGTGACAGTTCCATTTAAATAAATGAGTCAAGATATCAAATTCCATAAATATATGAGGGAAAAATCCTTCCATGACTTATTCAATAATAACATATAATTCATGACACACCTAATATACCCAAATTTTCTATGAACTATATCATCATGGTTTACAACAATACATATAAGTGCACAAGTCATGACATGAATTAATAATAATCTTAAAGTCTAAGGACTGTTACACACACTCATAGATAAAAATATATAATGACACATAAACATGCATAATTCCTACTGGCAAGACTTTTCTTATAATCTCCTATATTAAAGATTACAAATTTTGAATTTCATGAGATAAAGTCTCACTCACTTACAAGATCCTGCACTTGATAGTCAATATACTATGTGTCCTATCATAGAATGTTATCAAAATATAGAAATAATTTTAATAATATCATTATTTCATATCAAGGTTCCATTCATAGCAGGTAATTACATATGACCTTTTAAATGAGAGAGATATTCTAGGACATTATCACATTAATATTATTTAGAATAACAATCAATATGTGATAAGATATTAATATTCAAATCCATGAATAAATAGAAAATCTAAAGTATAAATATAAGGCCCCAGCCTTAAACCTTACTTAATATTGAGTTATTACAAGATTACACATTGAGGATCTTTTTGGGTTTAGAGTTTTAGAGAATTAGATCATAAAACCTGCATTATATTCCACATATAAACAAAGTGGTTACATAAAGATAGTATTCTTCATTCCCATCAATATAAACATATTTAAAATAAACATGGATTCTTTCTTGACACTTCTTTGACATTATCATCATATCATGTACCTTTCCCTTGACCTGTGAAAAACTTTTCAAAAAAACATGGGATGAGCATAAAAAGCTCAGTAAGGGATATAAAAATATGGAAAGGAAACATGGGTACATATATACATAAGGATGAGATCATACTTTACCCATAAAACATAAGCACTTTAACATACCTCATCAAATCATGAATAAATCATAGAAATCATAAGACATAAAGGTAACTTGAGGCATTCATAACATTATTACGTAGGGAGTAACCCTCTTGGTTACGTTTGGAATACCCATCACAGTATATTCCCTAAATCTCTTCGGAGAAACCTTAATGTTTCACTCCTTCGCGTTACCCAATGCATTGGAGAGCTATATCGGGCTCACCCGCCCTTAGTTTATCACGGAACCACCCATTTTCATAATAATGCCCAAGAACCACAACATAATCATATCACATAAAACATGCATAACATTCCCACATTTCAATCACAAGATATCAATACAACACATTGATATAAAAACATTATGAAAACCATTTTCAATACCAAAATAAAAGAAAAGTAAAACATGGTATTTATTTTTCTTTTAAAAAGAAGGTATGGCTTGTAGAGGAAGCCGAAACTCAAATAACGGTCACGACGGCGGAAAAGTCGTTGTCGCCGCATACGTACGACAAAAACATTCCATTTTGTCGTTTAGTAAATGCTTTGTATAAAAAAGATTCCTTTTGAATAAATGTAAAAGTCAAAGGGGTTTATACACCGTATAAAAGAAGGATGTGTATAAAATAAAATATGCCTCAATGAAAGGAGATTGAGACGAAGTCCCATACCTCGTATCCGACTTGACCCGGCCGTTATTTAATCTACTGAATAATAAACTTGAGTTAATCTCTACTTTCTTATGAACCTTTTTAAAGTTCATTATTCCTTTTATACCATGTTATGAACATCATGTAATCATTTAAGTTAATAATGTTCATTTTGTCGGTATTTGGTTCTTAAGTCAAAAATAGACTTCTTACACTTACATGTTGTTAATTTGGTCAAAGGTTCATTATATACAGAATGATATTAATGATTTGGATAACATATATATCATATATATTCATCATATACATGTATTTATAATATTACATCACATTTAGAGGTAATAAATGAAATGCACCGTTCATGGAGACGGTAAGCCGTACGTACGCATGAACGCTACTTCCATTTCTATTTCGTATTTTCTGGAATGGAATAAAAATTATATAAGAGTATATTATAATTACATTATAATAAAATATATAATATCATTAACTTTATCCTTTACACATCCCACATATGGTATTAACGAATCAAATCACTTTCAGGGGGCGGTAGTCCGCACTTCCTAAAATGAAGATATCGTGTTTACCCATAATGGAAACCATAAAGGTATGCCCAAAATGAAAAAAAAAACAGAAGCTTAAGGAAAAAATAAACATATTATATATCATATATAAAAATAGTGACATCATAATGGCCACCTTTGAAGGTGTTAAATGAGTATTGAACAATCATCATTTCGGGAGGCAGAATTTCGTCATCCACAGAAACCGTATGTTCTTTAACCATTTGATGTAGTTGTGTGAGAGTGTAGCTCAAATAAATCTTATAAAAACATCCTAGTATATTGAAGATACTGTTGTTTTTACAAAATAAGTAAATAAAAAGAGTTTAAGGGGTTGGAGAAGCAAAATAAAACAAATGAACATGAGAGAATGAATTACCTTTAAAAGTGTAACTCCTTTTGATTTGAGCCTAAAGGATTCCTTTGAAAGGATTATTCCCAAAGAAAATCCTCTAGGATGAGGAGAGGGATGTGGAGAGAGTAAATGGGCAGTGGTTGGATGAGCCAAAGGCTTTAGGAGTGTGTGAAATGAGGTAGAGGTGGGGGCCTTTTATAAGAGGAGAGGAGGGGCACTTTTGGAAAGTAAAGATAAGTTACTTTATTTTGAAAAGAGATTCAGATTCAAAAGGTCCCACATTGCTATAATTCTAGGATAAGATGATAAGTCTTTGAAATCCACTCATCCAATTGGTTTTGGCCATGTGTAGGTTTTAGATTTTTCATTATCTTTCCATTTTATTTAAATCGTTAAATAATGAGGTCATCGCTGCATCATCATGATGTCATAAATAATTTAATTTATTTAAAGTCTAAAAATTATAACAAAAATACTATGATGTAGGAAATAGTTTTATCTTTCCAATTACTATTTATAATCAAAACTCTGATCTTTATAACCCCATGTAAAAATTGTTTTCGTAAAACATATTATGTTTGTGTCATTTTTACTTTTACATTAAATAAAAAGTTATTTATGTCATTTCACAACCAAAGTGGATCCATGGGGTCCCCAAGTTGACCCATGGCTTGTCTTGGTCGGCCATGACACAAACAATGAGGGTAGGACATGTTTCAAGCTCATCTCATTTTATTAAAGCATTATTTTTATCTTAAACTACACTAATTACCACTAATCGCGATTAAAAACTTAATAAGTTACTATTCACCAAAAAATTATTATAATCTCATTGAACCACATTTTACTTCTTAATGACAACCATGTATGTCGGATTTTTTAAATTCAAAACACAATGATGGCAAAATTTCATTTAAACGGAAAAAATCAGTTTTTATAAGTACCACTTAGTGGTTTCACTATTCATCAAAAATTGAAGTTTTTCAGAAAATTACCAAAAATCCACCCTAAGCTATATTTGATATTCCGAATTCAAAAATGAAGACTATTTTACAAAATTCAAAACATATAAGTCACATTAATTAATTTAATAATTAATTCCCATTATCAGAGCAAATAGCGTGTTTTTATGAAACAATAAGTATCAAAAGATTGACACCAGTTTAAGTCCAATTTCAAAGTGAAATTGATTCCAATGACCAAAATTGGATTAAATGGTAAAAATATATTCTAATTTCACTTCAAAACCAATTCAAAAGATAATCTAATCATATAAATAAATTAGATTAAAAATCAGTTTTGATGTAAAATGCAGTATTTTTCACTATTCATTAAAAAATGAACACTGTCAGAAAAATACCAAAAATTTATCCAATGTAAAATTCAATGTCAAAATAATAAATAATAATTTTATTTTGACAAACATAGCTTATAAAATTGTCAAAAGATAGATTTAAAAAAGGGTTTTCCATCAAAAGGCAGTAAAACAATCTTTTAAGAATGTTAGTGTATTCCATGCATAAGATTGTATTTATTTTCATATTAAGACTCTAAAACACTATCTTAATCATTAATAGACATAGATAAAAATATCTATTATTCATTACTTACTTGGGATGTTACATCCTTCCCCCCTTTAGAAAATTGCGTCCCCGCAATTTATTTACTTATCAAATAAATGGGGGTACTTATCCCTCATTGCATTTTCAGATTCCCATGTTTCCTCTTCAATCATGTGGTTTTTCCACAAAACCTTTACCTGGTGAATCACCTTATTCCGTAACACTTGCTCCCTGTGGTCAAGAATCTGGACCGGTTGTTCCTCATAAGATAGGTTCTCTTCCAGCTGAACTACCTCTGGACTCAAAACATGAGATGGATCTGGCATGTACTTTCTCAACATCGAAACGTGAAAAACATTGTGTACCTGAGATAAAATCGGAGGTAAAGCCACTCGGTAAGCAACTGATCCAACTCTCTCTAGAATTTCATATGGTCCAATGAACCTTGGACTCAACTTTCCTTTCTTACCAAATCTCATCACACTTTTCCAAGGAGAAACCTTGAGAAAAACATGATCACCTTCCTCGAAAGATAGATCCTTCCTCCGGTTATCCGCATAACTCTTCTGCCTACTCTGAGATGTTCTCATGTGTTTCTGAATCAGCTGAACTTTTTCTGCCATCTCTTCTACCAATTCTGGTCCCATCAACTTCCTTTCACCCACTTCATCCCAGGAATCTGGAGTTCGACACCGCTTCCCATATAATGCCTGAAATGGTGCCATTTGTAAACTGGAATGAAAACTGTTATTATATGAAAATTCAACCAAAGAAAGATGTTGGTCCCAACTTCCCTGATAATCCATAGAACAAGATCGTAGCATATCCTCCAATGTCTGAATTGTTCGTTCTGACTGCCCATCTGATTGAGGATGAAAAGCTTTACTAAAATTTAATTCAGTACCCAACGACTTCTGAAGACCTTTCCAAAAGTTAGAAGTAAACCTGGGATCACGATCCGATACAATGGAGAGAGGAACTCCATGTAACCTGACTATCTCTTTAAGATACAAACGGGAAAGTTGATCAAGATAGAAAGTATCTCATATAGCAAGGAAATGAGCATATTTGGTCAAGCAATCAACAATAACCCAGATTGCATTATTACCTCGAGATGTCTTCGGTAATCCAACAACAAAGTCCATGGATATATTCTCCCATTTCCACTCTGCCACTGGTAAAGGCTGAAGCATCCCTTTCAGTAACTGCCGCTCTGCTTTAACCTGCTGACAAGTCAAACACTTCACAGTAAAATCATCAATATCTCTTTTCATTCCATCCCACCAGTAATACTCCCGCAGATCTCTATACATCTTAGTACTGCCCGGATGAACTGAAAACGGAGAACTATGAGCTTCACATAACAACTCTCTCTTCAACTGTGAATCACAAGGCACACACAATCTCTTCCCAAATCTCAAAACACAATCATTATCAATGTTGAATTCAGGAAACTTACCTTTCTGAACCAGCTCTACCTTTTTATGCAACTCACTGTCTTGCTTCTGTGCTTGCTTGATTCTATCTGATAGAGAAGATCTCACTGATACCTGAAACAAAACAGAAGGACTTCCTGCACCAACAACTTCTATTCCAAAGTTAATCAAATCCTTAACCAAAGGATCACGTTCCAAATGCAACATTGTTAATGAATCATTACTTTTTCGACTCAAAGCATCAACCACTTTATTTGCTTTTCCCGGATGGTAATGAATTGTACAATAATAATCCTTGATTAATTCTAGCCATCTCCTTTGTCTCATGTTCAATTCTTTCTAAGTGAATATATACTTTAAACTTTTGTGATCGGTATATATTTCACACTTTACTCCATACAAATGATGCCTCCAAATTTTTAAAGCAAAAACAACAGCAGCTAATTCCAGATCATGTGTAGGGTAATTTACCTCATGAGTCTTCAACTGTCGTGAAGCATAAGCAATTACCTGATCATTCTGCATTAGGACGCAACCAAGTCCTTTCAATGAAGCATCACTGTATATAACAAACTCACCATTCCTGGAAGGTAGTGCCAAAACTGGAGCATTCACCAATCTTCTTTTTAATTCCTGAAAACAATCATCACATTATTTTGTCCAGATAAACTTAACACCCTTCCGAGTTAGCTTAGTCATTGGACTAGATAACCGTGAAAAATTTCTAATAAACCTTTGGTAATAGCCTGCCAAACCAAGGAAGCTACGAATCTCGGTTACATTTGTGGGTCTTGGCCATTCTTCCACAACTTTTGTTTTTGCAGGATCAACAGTTATTCCATATTTAGAAACAATGTGACCAAGGAAAGAAATTTGTTGCAACCAAAACTCACACTTGCTGAATTTCCCATATAATTTCTTTTCTTTTAAGGTTTGCAAGATAACCCTTAAATGTCTTTCATGCTTCTCTTTACTTTTAGAAAACACCAAAATATCATCAATGAAAACCACCACAAACTTGTCCAAGAACTCATGGAAAATTCTATTCATTAAGTCCATGAATACAGCAGGTGCATTGGTTATCCCAAAAGGCATTACTACAAATTCATAATGGCCATATCTCGTATGGAACACGGTCTTCGGAATATCTGCCTCCTTTACCTTCAGCTGATGGTACCCCGATCTCAGGTCAATCTTTGAAAAAAACTGAGCTCCCTAGAGCTGATCAAACAAATCATCGATATGAGGCAAAGGATATTTGTTCTTAACAGTGATGTTATTCAAGGCTCTATAATCAATGCAAAGTCTCATAGAACCACCTTTCTTTTTAAAAAATAAAACAGGAGCACCCCATGGTGATGTGCTAGGTCTAATGAAACCTTTCTCTAATAAATCTTGCAATTGCTCCTTCAACTCTAAAAGTTCAATTTGTGCCGTACGATAAGGGGGATTTGAAATTGGCTTAGCATCAGGAACTAAGTCAATAGTAAACTCAACTTCCCGATCTGGTATTATTCCAGGAAACTCATCAGGAAAAACATCAGGATACTCATTTACCACTGGCACATCATTAATCTGAACAGTTCCTTTATTTTCAATGACGTGTGCAAGGTAACATTCATTTCCATCTTTTACAAGTTTCTCGGCCTCTTGATATGTTATCAAGAGTAAGGGTTCATTATTGTAAAAAAACTGAAAGTCTTTCTGAAAAGAAACTTCTTTAGCTCTACAGTCAATCTTAGCATGGTAAATAGAGAGCCAATCCATACCCAGGATAACATCAAACTCTACTAGAGGTAGAACAATAAGGTTTGCAAGTAGGTTTTTTCCACAGATAAGGATAGGAAGATTCTTATAAATTCTTTTTGCCTCAACATTCCCCCCAGGTGTTTTTACCAAAAGTTCAGGAGTCATTTCTTGAGATGGTATTCCAATTTTACTAGAAAAGGTTTCAGAGATGAAAGAATGTGTAGACCCCGAATCAAACAACACACTGGCATAATCTGAAAAAACAAACAAAGTACCTGATACAACTTCATTTGATGGCCCAACATCTGCTGAAGTAGTTGCAAAGGATTTCACCACCCCTTTCTGCTTGAAGTCTAACTGCTTCCCATCACTCAAGCTCTTTGTCGGACACTCGTTTGCATAGTGACCCATCTCATTGCACTTATAACATTTCACTAACTGTAAATCAAATTTGTTCTTACCTTCACCTTGATCCTTTTCAGCGCAATCACGAGCCTTATGTCCCATCTTACCACATCGGTATCACTTTCCAGAATTCAGAAGACATTCCCCAGCATGCCTTTTGCCACATTTATCACAAACTAGAAACTTAGTTCTCTTACCATCAGACTTTTTTGAAGAATTCTTACCTTTCTCCTGCCACCTCGGTCTCTTCTTCTACTGGTTGTTATAGAACACTTGGTCATCAGCAAACTCCATTTCCACCTTCTCAGCACATCGAAAAAGCTTTTCATAACTTTTAGACTCACGAGAAGCTAATTCCCTTCGATATTTTGGCTTTAATCCTGAGTAAAAACGATTGATTTTACTATCAAGGCCTCGGATAAAATTTGGAGCATACTTTTCCAATCGAGTGAAACTTTCTTCATAGGTAGCCACTGAGTCTTCCTCTTGCCTCAATTCTAAGAATTTATTTTCCATCCTAAGTCGAACAGCCTTAGGAAAATACTTCTCAAGAAACATACCTTTGAATTCATCCCAGTCGAGAGCATCAATCTCATCAGCGTCCCTGATATTTTTAACCATCGACCACCACTGATCTGCTTCACCCTCCAAACGGTAAATAAAAAAACTAACCTTTTGATTGTCTGAACACCCCATGACATCGAAAATATTCTCCAGTGCTTTAATCCACCCTTCAGCTAACACAGGGTCAGATGATCCTCTAAATGATAGTGGATGTTGCCTCATGAAATGTTCCCCCAATGACATGTTCCTCTGCGGTTGATCTGGCTGATCTCGTGCATGGATACCACCACCATTTATAGCCTGAGTCAACTATGCCATCCCTGCAACAAACTGTTCAGTTCCAATTCTGACCATCTCAGGATGCTAATTCGGAAGGTTATTTCCTTCTGTATGCCTTCCTAGCACTGCTTCTCTGTTTCCTCTGCGGAAAACCATTCTGAACAAACATGTCTTAGATGAAGCAACATGGTAATCTTCAAATGCTATATCACTTCAATTTGACCAAAAAAAATATTTTTGGATAATCATTTAATAGAATTCTAACTCCTAAAGTTATCTAAACCGACCTTTGATACCAACTATAAGTCCCCAGCCTTAAACCTTACTTAATCTTGAGTTATTACCAGATTACACATTGAGGATATTTTCGGGTGTAGAGTTTTAGAGAATTAGATCATAAAACTTGCATTACATTCCACATATAAACAAAGTGGTTACATAAATATAGTATTCTTCATTCCCATCAATGGAAACATATTTAAAATAAACATGGATTATTTCTTGACACTTCATTGACATTATCATTATATCATGTACCTTTCCCTTGACCTGTGAAAAAAATTTCAAAAAAACTTGGGATGAGCATAAAAAGCTCAGTAAGGGATATAAAAATATGGAAAGGAAACATGGGTACATATATACATAATGATGAGATCATACTTTACCCATAAAACATAATCACTTTAACATACCTCATCAAATCATGAATAAATCATAGAAATCATAATACATAAAGGTAACTTGAGGCATTCATAACATTCTTACGTATGGAGTAACCCTCTTGGTTACATTTGGAATACCCATCACAGTATATTCCCTAAATCTCTTCGGAGAAACCTTAACGTTTCACTCCTTCGCGTTACCCAATGCATTGGAGAGCTATATCGGGCTCACCCGCCCTTAGTTTATCACGGAACCACCCATTTTCATAATAATGCCCACGAACCTCAACATAATCATATCACATAAAACATGCATAACATTCCCACCTTTCAATCACAAGATATCAATACAACACATTGATATAAAAACATTATGAAAACCATTTTCAATACCAAAATAAAATAAAAGTAAAACATGGGATTTATTTTTCTTTTAAAAAGAAGGTATGGATTGTAGAGGAAGCCGAAACTCAAATAACGGTCACGACAGCGGAGAAGTCGTTGTCGCCGCATACGTACGACAAAAACATTTCCTTTTGTCTTTTAGTAAACAATTTGTATAAAAAATATTCCTTTTGAATAAACGTAAAAGTAAAAGGGGTTTATACACCATATAAAAGAAGGTTGTGTATAAAATAAAATATGCCTCAATGAAAGGAGATTGAGACGAAGTCCCATACCTCGTATCCGACTTGACCTGACCGTTCTTTAATCTCCTGAATAATAAAGTTAAGTTAATATCTACTTGCTTATGAACCTTTTTCAAGTTCATTATTCCTTTTATACCATGTTATGAACATCATGTAATCATTTAAGTTAATAATGTTCATTTTTTCGGTATTTGGTTCTTAAGTCAAAAATAGACTTCTTACTCTTACATGTTATTAATTTGGTCAAAGGTTCGTTATATCCAGAATGATATTAATGATTTTTATAACATATATCTCATATATATTCATCATATACATGTATTTATAATGTTACATCACATTTATAGGTAAGAAATGAAATGCACCGTTCATGGAGACGGTAAGCCGTACGTACGCATGAACGCTACTTCCATTTCTATTTCGTATTTTCTGGAATGGAATCATAATGATTTAAGAGTATATTATAATTCCAGTATAATAAAATATATAATATCATTAACTTTATCTTTTACACATCCCACATATGGTATTAACGAATCAAATCACTTTCAGGGGGCGGTAGTCCACACTTCCTAAAATGAAGATATCGTGTTTACCCATAATGGAAACCATAAAGGTATGCCCAAAATGAAAAAAAACAGAAGATTAAGGAAAAAATAAACATATTATATATCATATATATAAATAGTGACATCATAATGACCACCTTTCAAGGTGTTAAATGAGTATTGAACAATCATCGTTTCGGGAGGCAGAATTTCACCATCCACGGAAACCGTATGTTCTTTAACCATTTGATGTATTTGTGTGAGAGTGTAGCTCAAATAAATCTTATAACAACATCCTAGTATATTGAAGATACTGGTGTTGTTACAAAAGAAGTAAATAAAAAGAGTTTAGGGGGTTGGAGAAGCAAAATAAAACAAATGAACATGAGAGAATGAATTACCTTCAAAAGTGTAACTCCTTTTGATTTGAGCCTAAAGGCTTCCTTTGAAAGGATTATGCCCAAAGGGAATCCTCTAGGATGAGGAGAGGGATGTGGAGAGAGTAAATGGGCATGGTTTGGCCGAGCCAAAGGCTTGAGGAGTGTGTGAAATGAGGTAGAGGTGGGGGCCTTTTATAAGAGGAGAGGAGGGGCACTTTTGGAAAGTAAAGATAAGTTACTTTATTTTAAAAAGAGTTTCGGATTCAAAAGGTCCCACATTGCTATAATTCGAGGATAAGATGATAAGGCTTAGAAATCCACTCATCCAATTGGTTTTGTCCATGTGTAGGTTTTAGATTTTTCATTATCTTTCCATTTTATTTAAATCATTAAATAATGAGGTCATCGCTGCATCATCATGATGTCATAAATAATTTAATTTATTTAAAGTCTAAAAATTATAAAAAAATACTATTATGTAGGAAATATTTTTCGGTTTCCAATGACTATTTATAATCAAAAATTTGATCTTTATAACCCCATGTAAAAATTGTTTTCGTAAAACATATTATGTTTGTGTCATTTTTACTTTTACATTAAATAAAAAGTTATTTATGTTATTTCCCAACCAAAGTGGATCCATGGGGTCCCCAAGTTGACCCATGGCTTGTCTTGGTCGGCCATGATAGAACCAATGAGGGTATGACATGTGTCAAGCTCATCTCATTTTATTAAAGCATTATTTTTACCTTAAACTACACTAATTACAACTAATCGCGATTAAAAACTTAATAAGTTACTATTCGCCAAAAAATTATTATAATATCATTGAACCACATTTTACTTCTTAATGAAAACCATGTATGTCGGATTTTTGAAATTCAAAACACAATGATGTAAAAATTTCATTTAAACGGAAAAAATCAGTTTTTATAAGTACCACTTAGTGGTTTCACTATTCATCAAAAATTGAAGTTTTTCAGAAAATTACCAAAAATCCACTCTAATCTATATTTGATATTCCGAATTCAAAAATGAAGTATATTTTACAAAATTCAAAACATATAAGTCACATTAATTAATTTAACAATTAATTCCCGCTGTCAGAGCAAATATCGTGTTTTTATGAAACAATAAGTATCAAAAGATTGACACCAGTTTAAGTCCAATTTCAACGTGAAATTGATTCCAATGACCACCATTGGATTAAATGGAAAAAATATATTCTAATTTAACTTCAAAACCAATTCAAAAGATAATCTAATCATATAAATAAATTAGATTAAAAAGCAGTTTGGATGTAAAATGCAGTATTTTTCACTATTCATTAAAAAATGAACATTGTCAGAAAAATACCAAAAATTTATCCAATGTAAAATTCAATGTCCCAATCATAAATAATAATTTTATTTTGACAAACATAGCTTATAAAATTGTCAAAAGATAGATTTAAAAAAGGCTTTGCCATCAAAAGGTAGTAAAACAATCTTTTAAGAATGTTAGTGTATTCCATGCATAAGATTGTATTTATTTTCATATTAAGACTCTAAAACACTATCTTAATCATTAATAGACATAGATAAAAATATCTATTATTCATTACTTACTTGGGATGTTACATCCTTCCCCCCTTTAGAAAATTGCGTCCCCGCAATTTATTTACTTATCGAATAAATGGGGGTACTTATCCCTCATTGCATTTTCAGATTACCATGTTGCCTCTTCAATCATGTGGTTTTTACACAAAACCTTTACCTGGTGAATCACCTTATTCCATAACACTTGCTCCCTGTGGTCAAGAATCTGGACCGGTTGTTCCTCATAAGATAGGTTCTCTTCCAGCTGAACTACCTCTGGACTCAAAACATGAGATGGATCTGGCATGTACTTTCTCAACATCGAAACGTGAAAAACATTGTGTACCTGAGATAAACTCGGAGGTAAAGCCACTCGGTAAGCAACTGATCAAACTATCTCTAGAATTTCATATGGTCCAATGAACCTTGGACTCAACTTTCCTTTCTTACCAAATCTCATCACACTTTTCCAAGGAGAAACCTTGAGAAAAACATGATCACCTACCTCGAAAGATAGATCCTTCCTCCGGTTATCCGCATAAATCTTCTGCCTGCTCTGAGATGTTCTCATGTGTTTCTGAATCAGCTGAACTTTTTCTACCATCTCTTTTACCAATTCTGGTCCCATCAACTTCCTTTCACCCACTTCATCCCAGAAAGCTGGAGTTCGAAACCGCTTCCCATATAATTCCTGAAATGGTGCCATCTGTATACTGAAATGAAAAGTGTTATTATATGAAAATTAAACCAAAGAAAGATGTTGGTCCCAACTTCCCTGATAATCCATAGAACAAGCTCGTAGCATATCCTCCAATGTCTGAATTGTTCGTTCTGACTGCCCATCTGATTGATGATGAAAAGCTGTACTAAAATTTAATTCAGTACCCAACGACTTCTGAAGGCCTTTCCAAAAGTTATAAGTAAACCTGGGATCACGATCCGATACAATGGAGAGAGGAACTCCATGTAACCTGACTATCTCTTTAAGATACAAACGGGAAAGTTGATCAAGAGAGAAAGTATCTCGTATAGCAAGGAAATGAGCAGATTTGGTCAAGCGATCAACAATAACCCAGATTGCATTATTACCTCGAGATGTCTTCGGTAACCCAACAACAAAGTCCATGGATATATTCTCCCATTTCCACTCTGGCACTGGTAAAGGCTGAAGCATCCCTTTCAGTAACTGCCGCTCTACTTTAACCTAATGACAAGTCAAACACTTCACAGTAAAATCAGAAATATCTCTTTTCATTCCATCCCACCAGTAATACTCCCGCAGATCTCTATACATCTTAGTACTGCCCGGATGAACTGAAAACAGAGAACTATGAGCTTCACATAACAACTCTCTCTTCAACTGTGAATCACAAGGCACACAAAATCTCTTCCCAAATCTCAATACACAATCATTATCAATGTTGAATTCAGGCAACTTACCTTTCTGAACCAGCTCTACCTTTTTCTGCAACTCACTGTCTTGCTTCTGTGCTTGCTTGATTCTATCTGATAGAGAAGATCTCACTGATACCTAAAACAAAACAGAAGGACTTCCTGCACCAACAACTTCTATTCCAAAGTTCATCAAATCCTTAACCAAAGGATCACATTCCAAACGCAACATTGTTAATGAAGCATTACTTTTTCGACTCAAAGCATCAGCCACTTTATTTGCTTTTCCCGGATGGTAATGAATTGTACAATCATAATCCTTGATTAATTATACCCACCTCCTTTGTCTCATGTTCAATTCTTTCTGAGTGAATATATACTTTAAACTTTTGTGATCGGTATATATTTCACACTTTACTCCATACAAATGATGCCTCCAAATTTTTAAAGCAAAAACAACAGCAGCTAATTCCAGATCATGTGTAGGGTAATTTACCTCATGAGTCTTCAACTGTCGTGAAGCATAAGCAATTACCTGATCATTCTGCATTAGGATGCAACCAAGTCCTTTCAATGAAGCATCACCGTATATAACAAACTCACCATTCCTAGAAGGTAATGCCAAAACTGGAGCATTCACCAATCTTCTTTTTAATTCCTGAAAACAATCATCACATTCTTTTGTCCAGATAAACTCAACACCCTTCCGAGTTATCTTAGTCATTGGACTAGATAACCGTGAAAAATTTCTAACAAACCTTCGGTAATAGCCTGCCAAACCAAGGAAGCTACGATTCTAGGTTACATTTGTGGGTCTTGGCCATTCTTCCACAACTTTTGTTTTTTCAGTATCAACAGTTATTCCATATTTAGAAACAATGTGACCAAGGAAAGAAATTTGTTGCAACCAAAACTCACACTTGCTGAATTTCCCATACAGTTTATTTTCTTTTAAGGTTTTCAAGATAACCCTTAAATGTCTTTCATGCTCCTCTTTACTTTTAGAAAACACCAAAATATCATCAATGAAAACCACCACAAACTTGTCCAAGAACTCATGGAAAATTCTATTCATTAAGTCCATGAATACAGCAGGTGCATTGGTTAGACCAAAAGGAATTACTACAAATTCATAATGGCCATATCTTGTACAGAATGCGGTCTTCGGAATATCTGCCTCCTTTACCTTCAGCTGATGGTACCCCGATCTCAGGTCAATCTTTGAAAAAAACTGAGCTTCCTGGAGCTGATCAAACAAATCATCGATATGAGGCAAAGGATATTTGTTCTTAACAGTGATGTTATTCAAGGATCTATAATCAATGAAAAGTCTCATAGAACCATCTTTCTTTTTAACAAATAAAACAGGAGCACCCCATGGTGATGTGCTAGGTCTAATGAAACCTTTCTCTAATAAATCTTGCAATTGCTCCTTTAACTCTAAAAGTTCAATTTGTGTCATTCGATAAGGGGGTTTTGAAATTGGCTTAGCATCAGTAACTAAGTCAACAGTAAACTCAACTTCCTGATCTGGTATTATTCCAGGCAACTCATCAGGAAAAACATCAGGATACTCATTTACCACTGGCACATCATTAATCTGAACAGTTCCTTTATTTTCAACGATGTGTGCAAGGTAACATTCATTTCCATCTTTTACAAGTTTCTCGGCCTCTTGATATGTTATCAAAATTAAGGGTTCATTCTTGTAAACAAACTGAAAGTCTTTCTGAAAAGAAACTTCTTTAGCTCTACAGTCAATCTTAGCATGGTAAATAGAGAGCCAATCCATACCCAGGATAACATCAAACTCTTCTAGAGGTAGAACAATAAGGTTTGTAAGTAGGTTCTTTCCATAGATAAGGATAGGAAGATTCTTATAAATTCTTTTTGCCTCAACATTTCCCCCAGGTGTTTTTACCAAAAGTTCAAGAGTCATTTCTTGAGATGGTATTCCCATTTTACTAGAAAAGGTTTCAGAGATGAAAGAATGTGTAGACCCCGAATCAAAAAACACACTGGAATAATCTGAAAAAACAAACAAAGTACCTGATACAACTTCATTTGATGGCCCGACATCTGCTGAAGTAGTTGCAAAGGATTTCACCACCCCTTTCTGCTTGTAGTCTAACTGCTTCCCATCACTCAAGATCTTTGTTGGACACTCGTTTGCATAGTGACCCATCTCATTGCACTTATAACATTTCACTAACTGTAAATCAAATTTGTTCTTACCTTCACCTTGATCCTTTTCAGCGCAATCATGAGCCTTATGTCCCATCTTACCACATCAGTAGCACTTTCCATAATTCAGAAGACATTCCCCAGCATGCCTTTTTCCACATTTATCACAAACTGGAAACTTAGTTCTCTTACCATCAGACTTTTTTGAAGAATTCTTACCTTTCTCCTGCCACCTCGGTCTCTTCTTCTACTGGTTGTTATAGAACACTTGGTCATCGGAAAACTCCATTTCCACCTTCTCAGCACATCGAAAAAGCTTTTCATAACTTTTAAACTCACAAGAAGCTAATGCCCTTCGATATTTTGGCTTTAATCCTGAGTAAAAACGATTGATTTTACTATCAAGGTCTCGGATAAAATTTGGAGCATACCTTGCCAATCGAGTGAACCTTTCTTCATAGGTAGCCACTGAGTCTTCCTCTTGCCTCAATTCCAAGAATTTCTTTTCCATACTAAGTCGAACAGCCTTAGGAAAATACTTCTTAAGAAACATACCTTTGAATTCATCCCAGTCGAGAGCATCAATCTCATCAGCGTCCCTGATATTTTTAACCATCGACCACCACTGATCTGCTTCACCCTCCAAACGGTAAATAGCAAGACTAACCTTTTGATTGTCTGAACACCCCATGACATCAAAAATCTTCTCCAGTGCTTTAATCCACCCTTGAACTAACACAGGGTCAGATGATCCTTTGAATGATGGTGGATGTTGCCTCATGAAATGTTCCACCACTGACATGTTCCTCTGCGGTTGATCTGGCTGATCTCGTGTATGGATACCACCACCATTTATATCCTGAGTCAACTGTGCCATCACTGCAACAAACTATTCAGTTCCAATTCCGACTATCTCAGGATGCTGATTCGGAAGGTTATTTCCTTTTGTATGCCTTCCTAGCACTGCTTCTCTGTTTCCTCTACGGAAAACCATTCTGAACAAACATGTCTTAGATGAAGCAACATGGTAATCTTCAAATGTTATATCACTTCAATTTGACCAAAAAAAAATAATTTTTGATAATCATTTAATATAATTCTAACTCCTAAAGTTATCTAAACCGACCTTTGATACCAACTATAAGGCCCCAGCCTTAAACCTTACTTAATCTTGAGTTATTACAAGATTACACATTGAGGATCTTTTCGGGTTTAGAGTTTTAGAGAATTAGATCATAAAACTTGCATTACATTCCACATATAAACAAAGTGGTTACATAAAGATAGTATTCTTCATTCCCATCAATGGAAACATATTTAAAATAAACATGGATTCTTTCTTGACACTTCTTTTACATTATCATCATATCATGTACCTTTCCCTTGACCTGTGAAAAACATTTCAAAAAAACTTGGGATGAGCATAAAAAGCTCAGTAAGGGATATAAAAATATGGAAAGGAAACATGGGTACATATATACATAAGGATGAGATCATACTTTATTCATAAAACATAAGCACTTTAACATACCTCATCAAATCATGAATAAATCATAGAAATCATAAGACATAAAGGTAACTTGAGGCATTCATAACATTCTTATGTAGGGAGTAACCCTCTTGGTTACGTTTGGAATACCCATCACAGTATATTCCCTAAATCTCTTCGGAGAAACCTTAACGTTTCACTCCTTCGCGTTACCCAATGCATTGGAGAGCTATATCGGGCTCACCCGCCCTTAGTTTATCACGGAACCACCTGTTTTCATAATAATTCCCAAGAACCTCAATATAATCATATCACATAAAACATGCATAACATTCCCACCTTTCAATCACAAGATATCAATACAACACATTGATATAAAAACATTATGAAAACCATTTTCAATACCAAAATAAAAGAAAAGTAAAACATGGTATTTATTTTTCTTTTAAAAAGAAGGTATGGCTTGTAGAGGAAGCCGAAACTCAAATAACGGTCACGACGGCGGAGAAGTCGTTGTCTCCGCATACGTATGACAAAAACATTCCCTTTTGTCGTTTAGTAAACGCTTTGTATAAAAAAGATTCCTTTTGAATAAACGTAAAAGTCAAAGGGGTTTATACACCATATAAAAGAAGGTTGTGTATAAAATAAAATATGCCTCAATGAAAGGAGATTGAGACGAAGTCCCATACCTCATATCCGACTTGACCCCACCGTTCATTAATCTCCTGAATAATAAACTTGAGTTAATATCTAATTGCTTATGAACCTTTTTCAAGTTCATTATTCCTTTTATACCATGTTATGAACATCATGTATTCATTTAAGTTAATAATGTTCATTTTGTCGGTATTTGGTTCTTAAGTCAAAAATAGACTTCTTACACTTACATGTTGTTAATTTGGTCAAAGTTTCATTATATCCAGAATGATATTAATGATTTGGATAACATATATATCATATATATTCATCATATTCATGTATTTATAATATTACATCACATTTAGAGGTAAGAAATGAAATGCACCGTTCATGGAGACGGTAAGCCGTACGTACGCATGAATGCTACTTCCATTTCTATTTCGTATTTTATGGAATGGAATCATAATGATATAAGAGTATATTATAATTCCAGTATAATAACATATATAATATCATTAACTTTATCCTTTACACATCCCACATATGGTATTAACGAATCAAATCACTTTCAGGGGGCGGTAGTCCGCACTTCCTAAAATGAAGATATCATGTTTACCCATAATGGAAACCATAAAGGTATGCCCAAAATGAAAAAAAACAGAAGCTTAAAGAAAACATAAACATATTATATATCATATATAAAAATAGTTACATCATAATGGCCACCTTTGAAGGTGTTAAATGAGTATTGAACAATCATCGTTTCGGGAGGTATAATTTCGCCATCCACGGAAACCGTATGTTCTTTAACCATTTGATGTAGTTGTGTGAGAGTGTAGCTCAAATAAATCTTATAACAACATCCCAGTATATTGAAGATACTGGTGTTGTTACAAAAGAAGTAAATAAAAAGAGTTTAGGGGGTTGGAGAAGCAAAATAAAACAAATGAACATGAGAGAATAAATTACCTTTAAAAGTGTAACTCCTTTTGATTTGAGCCTAAAGGCTTCCTTTGAAAGGATTATGCCCAAAGGGAATCCTCTAGGATTAGGAGAGGGATTTGGAGAGAGTAAATAGGCAGGGGTTGGCCGAGCCAAAGGCTTGAGGAGTGTGTGAAATGAGGTAGAGGTGGGGGCCTTTTATAAGAGGAGAGGAGGGGCACTTTTGGAAAGTAAAGATAAGTTACTTTATTTTAAAAAGAGTTTCGGATTCAAAAGGTCCCACATTGCTATAATTAGAGGATAAGATGATAAGGATTCGAAATCCACTCATCCAATTGGTTTTGGCAATGTGTAGGTTTTAGATTTTTCATTATCTTTCCATTTTATTTAAATCGTTAAATAATGAGGTCATCGCTGCATCATCATGATGTCATAAATAATTTAATTTATTTAAAGTCTAAAAATTATAAAAAAAATACTATGATGTAGGAAATCTTTTTAGATTTCTAATTACTATTTATAATCAAAAATCTGATCTTTATAACTCCATGTAAAAATTGTTTTTGTAAAACATATTATGTTTGTTTCATTTTTACTTTTACATTAAATAAAAAGTTATTTATGTCATTTCCCAACCAAAGTGGATCCATGGGGTCCCCAAGTTGACACATGGCTTGTCTTGGTCGGCCATGACACAAAAAATGAGGGTAGGACATGTGTCAAGCTCATCTCATTTTATTAAAGCATTATTTTTACCTTAAACTACACTAATTACCACTAATCGCGATTAAAAACTTAATAAGTTACTATTCACCAAAAAATTATTATAATCTAATTGAACCACATTTTACTTCTTAATGACAACCATGTATGTCGTATTTTTAAAATTCAAAACACAATGATGGCAAAATTTCATTTAAATGGAAAAAATCAGTTTTTATAAGTACCACTTAGTGGTTTCACTATTCATCAAAAATTGAAGTTTTTCAGAAAATTACCAAAAATGAACCCTAAGATATATTTGATATTACGAATTCAAAAATGAAGTCTATTTTACAAAATTCAAAACATATAAGTCACATTAATTAATTTAATAATTAATTCCTGCTGTCAGAGCAAATAGCGTGTTTTTATGAAACAATAAGTATCAAAAGATTGACACCAGTTTAAGTCCAATTTCAAAGTGAAATTGATTCCAATGACCACCATTGGATTAAATGGTAAAAATATATTCTAATTTCACTTAAAAACCAATTCAAAAGATAATCTAATCATATAAATAAATTAGATTAAAAATAAGTTTTGATGTAAAATGCAGTATTTTTCACTATTCATTAAAAAATGAACATTGTCAGAAAAATACCAAAAATTTATCCAATGTAAAATTAAATGTCCCAATCATAAATAATAATTTTATTTTGACAAACATAGCTTATAAAATTGTCAAAAGGTAGATTTAAAAAAGGGTTTGCCATCAAAAGGCAGTAAAACAATCTTTTAAGAATGTTAGTGTATTCCATGCATAAGATTGTATTTATTTTCATATTAAGACTATAAAACACTATCTTAATAATTAATAGACATAGATAAAAATATCTATTATTCATTACTTACTTTGGATGTTAAAATAAAGTAGTTGGTTCTAGGGAACCAACTCTAATAGAGTTTTCAATTTGTAAACATATATATGTTAAAAATTGTTCATTGAATCATAAAACAAAATATAGTTAAAGTCACCACATCATGGTCAGTATCTACCAATGGTGACTTGGACCGCATTTTAGGGCATTGAAGGATAATATATGATATTATCTGATCAAATATTTCACTGTGATTATCATTCATATTCAACTTGAGACACATTATGAGATGATGTGTAAACTAAAGGTGAATGTTGAAAGAGTTTTAAAATTCATTTTAATCAATGGAGTGGGATCCAAAGAGTTTTATTGTTACATAATGTTTGGAATGTTTTGAACTATAATAGAAATTTTCATTTGATGTATGTCATGAACCAACCAAAATAGTCCATCCATTGAATACATGAGTCAAAACATGACATACTCAGGGTGTGTTCCTGCTTGCCCTGGGCTAGAAAAAAGAACTAGGGCATCAAAGTACATCCAGTGGGAACAATTTCACCCATAAATAAATTAAAGTAGAAATAGAAACATAAACATGGCCACTCTGTACATTGGAGGTCCATGTGCCAATATAAAATAAACAATTTAATATAAATAAATTAAAATAATTAAAACAAATAAATCCATCAGCTCACCTCCTACTCCCACCATAGAAACAACCCCTGAGATTGATCACCTGGTTTTCATATATATAATGTGCAACCAATTAAAGAAATAGAAAGTGGGAAATGCCTAATTGTCTGATATGAAAATGGAAACTAAATAGAATAAAAATAATTTATATACCTCCATGTTACTCCATGAGTCTCTATCCAATCCTCAAACCAAACTTGATTTTAGAGAAACCAAGGATAGAACCAGAACCTAGATTGTTAATAGCTGTGAGCATGAAGGTCCAAAAGGTATGCCAAAGGAAACCACACCCCAAGTATAAACTTTAAACAAAATATCCAACTATATTGTAGTTTTAAATGCAACTAAAAAAGAAAGCTACAATTTTCTTTTAAGAGAGAGAGGGAGAGAGATAGAGTTATACATTTTTAGTAAATCAGTCTTTTTTTATTTAAAGGGAAAAAGTGGCATTTAATTTAAATAGGCATTTAAATTTGAAGAAAATAAACCATTAGTTTTTATTTAAAATAAAACAAAAAAAATTATGTGTAATCATAACCAATGAGAATAATAATAATAATATAAATATCAGTGATAATAAAGACAAACATAATTAAACATGGGAACACCTTAAATCTAGTAGGTAAATCAAGAAAAACACTATATATGATCCATACTATTGTGCACCTAATTAAATCCAACCTCCCTAACACTCATTTGTACCCAACCTAACCCAAATGAGTAGAATAATCCCAAAGTAGGGTGTGATATATACTAAGGGACACAATCTAGAGCTTGATCCTAATCATGTTCGACATGTGTATTTGTACATCCCTCTAACTGTGCTCAGTTTCCCATAACATTTGAAATGGAGGTGGGAAAATCAATAAGAAGTAAGGGTATCCATGTATATGTATATATATAGGGAGAGTAATAGTAATAATAATAATAATAATAGTATTAATTATAATAATAATAATAATAATAATAATAATAATAATAATAATAGTGATAAGAATAATGATAACAATGATGATAATAATGATAATAATAATGATGATAATAATGATGATAATAATGATGATAATCATGATAATGATGATCATAATGATATTGGCAATGATATTGATAATGATAGTGATAATGATAATGATTGTGATAGTGATAATGATAATAATAATGATAATTATAATTACAATGAAAATAATAATGATAATGATAATGATAATGATAATGATAATGACAATGATAATGATAATGATAATGATAATGATAATGATAATGATAATGATAATGATAATGATAATGATAATGATATTGATAATGATAATGATAATGATAATGATAATGATAATGATAATGATAATGATAATGATAATGATAATGATAATGATAATGATAATGATAATGATAATGATAATGATAATGATAATGATAATGATAATGATAATGATAATGATAATGATAATGATAATGATAATGATAATGATAATGATAATTCTAATGATAATGATAATGATAAGGATAATGATAATGATAATGATAAGGATAATGATAATGATAATGATTATGATAATGATAATGATAATGATAATGATAATGATAATGATAATGACAATGAAAATGAAAATGATAATGATAATGATAATGATAATGATGATGATGATGATGATGATGATAATGATAATGATAATGATAATGATAATGATAATGAAGATGATGATGATGATGATGATAATGATAATGATAATGATAATGATAACGATAATGATAATGATGATGATGATGATGATAATGATAATGATAATGATAATGATGATGATAATGATAATGATAATGATAATGATAATGATAATGATAATGATAATGATAATGATGATGATGATGATAATGATAATGATAATGATGATGATGATGATGATGATAATGATAATGATAATGATAATGATAATGATGATGATGATAATGATAATGATAATGATAATGATAATGATAATGATAATGATGATGATGATGATGATAATGATAATGATAATGATGATGATAATGATAATGATGATGATAATGATAATGATAATGATAATGATAATGATAATGATAATGATAATGATAATGATGATGATAATGATAATGATAATGATAATGATAATGATGATGATAATGATAATGATAATGATAATGATTATGATAATGATGATGATGATGATGATAATGATAATAATAATGATAATGATAATAATAATGATAATGATAATAATAATGATAATGATAATGATGATGATGATGATGATGATGATAATGATAATGATAATGATAATGATAATGATAATGATGATGATGATGATGATAATGATAATGATAATGATGATGATAATGATAAAGATGATGATGATGATGATAATGATAATGATAATGATAATGATAATTATAATGATAATGATAATGATAATGATAAGGATAATGATAATGATAATGATAATGATAATGATAATGATAATGATAATGATAATTATAATTATAATGATAATGATAATGATAATGATAATGAGAATGATAATGACAATGACAATGATAATGATAATGATAATGATAATGATAATGATAATGATAATGACAATGACAATGATAATGACAATGATAATGATAATGAAAACAACAATAACAATAAAAACTACAAAAAAACAAGAAAAAAACAAGAATAATAATAAGAATAATAATAAGAACAAGAATAAGAACAAGAATAAGAACAAGAATAATAAAATAATAAGAAAAGAATAATAAAAATAATAAGAAAAAGAATACAAAAATATTTGGGGTCAATCCCATTTATTAAAAATAAAAAAGAAAACCCTTTTCTATTGGTTTAGGGGGACCCATCACATATCAAAAGACCAAAAAATTCATTACTCAAAGTCCCAAATACAACATGGAACAAAGGCCCAAAATCCCATAAACTTAAAATTTTCAATGGACTGAAGGCCCATTGGTACAAATACCATTACAAAAACACCCCCAAAAAACAAAAATCCTAGCTGTACACCCCGTAACTATAATAGATCCCACCCAACACCACATCATCACCCAAAACCTCATACCCAACAATGCAACTTTTTTTCCAAGAACATCATCGAATTTAATCAATAAGATCTAACCATACACCCTGTCAGCTAACACCACCTACCTCATTCTCCAACATAAAATACCGCCATCCCCAAGTCTACGTTGCGCATCCCTATGCTGAAATAGCTTGCTGGAATAGCTATCCTAAGTGTAACCTATTAATAACAACATAACCCTTTACTCTTCTATTCAATCCATAAGGACTACTAGATGTTGACAGATCAATGAATGATGAGGCAAATTGATGTAGTGAACAATAAGAGATGATTGGGTTGATGGACCATGTCCAGATCTAAAGTAGAATAATGATGATGAACCTTTGTCACTTTAGATCACCACCCAGCTCATCTCTCCTGCCACAAATACCAACTGACCACCTCAAATGGATGGAATTAATAATAGGAAAAAAATGAGGAGAATATTAGTCAAGATATCCCAAAGAGATAACTATTTACTACACTAATTCTTAAGAACAAGAATGAGAAAAAAAATATGAATAAGAATAAGAACAAGAATACAAATAAGAATAAGAATAAGACTAAGAATAGTAAAAATAAAATAATAATAATAATAAATATAATAAAAATTATAAAAACAATACTATTAATAATAATTACAATAATAACAATAATTAGAAGAAGAACAACAACAACAATAACAAAAACAACAATAACAAACAAAGATGTTCCAATAAATGAGAAAAATATCCATTCCTATCAAAATTTATTAATCAAAATAAATATTTAAAATAGTAAGGATTAAATTTGAGTGTATTTTTCACCCCTATAATTAGAGATATGAAAATGAATAAAATCATCATCTAGGGAAAAGAACCTAAAATAATTTCCATCCTCTACAACATGCTTGGAAAATGCATCAACCAATATGTTTTCCTCCCTATATATGTGTGTATCATTGAAATGAATAGTTTCTTGGTAGTTCAAACAAGCCATCCATTCTTTAAATAGATGTAAAGGAACTCGTTTTGATCAATTCCAAAGAAGAGTAACCACCAAAATTGAATCACTTTCAATCCATAGACCCCCATCCAAAGTTATTAGCATAACTGACTATATTAATAACTGCCTAAATATTGACTTAAAAGGCCATAAAGGTGAAAAGAAAATGACGAAATAATCACTTGATAAAACCCCTATGATTTTAAAAATTTTACCACATAATATAAGACCATGTGAACCATACGCTGCTCTATCCACATTAACTTTGATCCAAAATGGGAGTGGAAGAATTCTCCTAAATTTTTTTAGTATGATAGGATTTTGTTGAACACTAAAAACACCCATAAGTTTGATAATGATAAATTTATACATGGTTTTATTCATACACCCAAATTTCAAATTATAATCCATTTAAATATCCCTGAAGATGATTGTAACTAAGTCCCTTAATTGGGTATTTGATCCATCAAATCGTAAGTCATTTATTTACAGCCATATATAATGAAAGACCATAACTAAAAAAAAGTAAAGGAGAATTTTTACCTGTGATATGAGATCCAAACAAAGTAATTTCCCCATGAAATCTTCCAAACTACCATTAGTTTTAAGGGTAAAATGAAAAGTTTGTTCACTATGATTCCAAATATTCCTAGAAAATTAGAATTCTAAGAGCATATTTTGACTAGTTTCATAGTCATTCATGCAGAGAGAGCAATAAGAAGGGGACTTACATAGATCCATTTGAAGCATGTCATATGTTGAAATCTGGTTGTGCTAAAGTTTCGAGATTAAGAGATATATAGTAGGGATAATGGAGGGCCTCTTGAATGATCTCATCCATCTAATGGGATCATCACCTAAACCAAAAATAAATCGATAGTGTATATTTGGGTTAAGGGTTATAAATTTGGATGGGTGCCAAAAAATAGTATCATGATCTTGGAAATTAAATGAATCAATTTCCCACTTGATATTTTATGGAAACATATGTTCAAAATATTCAAAATAAGAAAGTGAATGAGTAACGGAAAAATTATTTTTAGAGGGTGGAGGCTAAAAATATTTATCAATTAGAATACTAAGACAATGTGTAGTCCAAAAGTTTAGATTAGACGATTTATAGGGACTCAATTATGTATGAATCATAATATAATCATAATGGTCTATGATGGTATGCCAAACTGAATATCCTAGGAAGAATCAATCACCCCTATGAAGCCTTTAAATAATTCTATTTATGATGAAATCAGTTTAAGCCTTCATAGAATTTAGCAGTATATAAGTGTAAGTGGCCAATATAAAGTGATTAAAAAGCCCAAGATTTTTAATACCATATCCTCCTATATAAATGGGATTCACACATTTATTCTAGTAAATAATGAACCTTTTCCTCTCATAAATAAAACCAAAATACACAAAATTACTAATTTGAGTGTCTATATGATTGATCAATTCCCTAGTCCATTTATAAATGTGAAAATAATACACAATCATAGAGGTAATAACAAAATTTAAAATTTATATTCTACATGCTTGGGATAAGGTATTACCTTTCCAAATAGAGAGAGATGAGAGGTGATTTTTATATAAATTTATTCTAGTTAAATGGGTCTGAATATTCCAAATAATAAAGGTATACCTAACTAGTTAAAGAGAAACAGACCTTATTTAACATGAAAGAGATTCAAGACAAAAATTTTCCTCATTTTAGAGTAGATTTTTTGGAAGATAACCATGGATTTATTACATGGAATAACCTATCCATAAACTTGCTCATAATGATAGAAAATACTCTTAATGGTGTTAAGGGAGTCATTATCAGCTTCATTAAAGAGAATATGCCATCAATATAAAAAAATGAGTGGGGACTTTGATATTACTTACCACCTTGATAAGAGATAATTTTTTTCCTTCAACAACCTTTAGAAGGAATATACCAAGACAATCTTTAACTAGTACAAAGAGGATGAAAAATAAAGTAACACCTTTTCTAAAACCTTTATATAAACTGAAGAATACTTTGGGATATACAATAATAATAATAGACAACCTAGATCTCTGTATTAAGGAGTAAATAAAATAGATTAATTTTCGAGAAAACCCAAAATTCCGAAGAAAATTAAAAACGAAACTCCATTTTAGAGTGTTAATAATAATAATAATAATAATAATAATAGTAAAAATATATCAATGAGGACCATAATTAGACCCACACCTTTGAAATATTCTCCCAAAATCTACCCCTTTATTCCAATATATTTGCAACATCCAATGATAAGGACTCCACACTATCAACCACAAGGGGATTTTTTTGTGGGTCTTTAATTTTTTTAAATCTCATTAATAAGTTCTAAATTGGACTCACATTATTATTTTAAAGTAAAAAGTGGTGTGATTAACTTGAAGACCAATTTCAAGGATTTATAAAACATTCAAAACTTTTTATCAACCTAAAACACCCATTTCAAGAACCTTACACACCTTTAAAAAAAATAAAAAAAACTTTTATAAAATAAATTTAAAAATAAAAAACACCTCTTGAATCATTTAAACACATTAATAAAGTCCATTTGATAATTTATTGAACACGTGGTGTATATGGTATTTGTGAGAAAAATTAAAATCACACATTTTTAAGATAAAAGTCCAATGCATTTAAAGGAAACTAAGTGAAACTTGGTTTCCATTTCAAAAAGTCTCATAAATACATATAACATTATCAATAAGAATTTAAAACATGACTTTAAATAACAAGGTTTCAAAGTTATAGAATTTAAAACTTAAAATATGGGGGTAACCTATCTTAAATTAAATGTGAATGGTGTGAATATGTTAAAGTCATAAGGAGGAAGGTATGAATAATAATACACATTGCCTATGATAAACAATCACAATGAAAATCATCAAACCCATTACCTATGTTTTGTTTAGGGAGATGTGTAGTGAAGCAAGAGGATAAAAAGGAAGAGAAATGGTAGGAAGAAGGAGGAGGGAAAGCAACCCTAAACTAAAGAGATCTAACTCAAAATAAGAGGGAGAAAAGCCAAAGAAACCATGAATGAGGAAGAGAGGGTCAAAGGAGGGGTATACCTTGAATGTATAGGGTCAAACTCAAACAAGATAGGGGGAGGGGATCGACCAAGTTAAAAAATAGAAGGGGGTATTTTTATAAAAACAAAAAATTTTAATAGGCAACACATTTCATATGGTTTGGTCACACAATTGGGTAAACCGTGCACTAAACATGCACCTCCTACTAGAGGAATTAGAAAACCCCACATGGGTAGGACACATGGATAGATAAACCACGCACTAACTATGTGGTTTGGCTCTGTTATACTATGGAACCAAATGCATAGTTTCCACATGGTTTCCCCTAATTATGCATCAATCGTGCACCGGTAATGTAAAAAATGAAAAAATTTAAACCAATTTGATTTGAAAATAAAGGAAATATAAAAATTCATTAATTAATTAAAATAATAAGGAATAAATAGGACTGGTGTGTGAAAAAACTCCTCACCATAATGATTTATATCCCCATAAAACCTCAGTAGATTCAGTTGGTCAAAAGAAATATCATGTCTCATCCCCCTCAAACACCACTTGATTCTCCAAAACCAAGGAACAACATGACCACCACTATGATGATACCCACAATGTTATCTAGAACACACTATGCTCAAATTTTCAACTCAATTCACCACCCAAAGAATCTCAAATACCACAACCAAAACCCAGGCACTCTCTCACCATAATGAGTATCTGTAAGGGACTCTAAGATGGATCACTAAATAATTTAGGACCAAACAGACTATGGTGGTCTCCCCACTATTTTATAATTCTTCTAAAACACTCATCCTCAAATATACATAAGTATTAATACCCAGACTAACCGAAACATGTCTTCAAAACCATATACAACCATAAACCTCAAATCACATTTAGAACCAAAACATTAAATCCAAAAACTTTAGGGTATAATAAAAATAATAATTAATAATAATAACTAGTCTCTCAACCATAAATATTCTATTAACATAAAAGGTCAATAGAACCAAATAACACCCCAAGGGAAAACTCCATGACTAAGAAAACTCTAAAACACAGTAACTCAACCAAAGCACTTAATCAAGGACACAACCATAATTTATGTTGAATAAAAAATCTAGGTCTCCAAAACATGAATTAAAGAGTATCCCAAAACTCAAAATCCTAGATTAAGAAAGGATAACAAGAAGAGAAAGTGACAAAAAGAAGCTCCCCAAATAGGCTCACCTAGACCATTACCTAACAAAAAATATAACACTCCTTAAACAAAAAGTCATAAAAATAACTCAAACACCCCAACTATTATAGAATTTATAATCTCATAAGAAATAACTCAGGTTATTCGATTCTAAAACACTAGAGAATACAAGGGACCTGATACTCTTAGGATAGAGGACCTTCACTGATACTGAAAGAAACTGGGTCACCACCCATTCTGGATTGTCCCTTCTAAATCAATCTCACTACCATGCCCCCACTTATTACATCCTCTCATGAAGAAAAGGTAGGTGATAACACTCCTAAATAAATATTTAGATAAATATCTATTTTAAAAACAACCATCCAATGAGTCTTTAACCATTGAATTAAGAAAAATAATCCAATTATTGAAATACAAATAGAAACCAACCAAGAACTCTCATCCAAGACCATTGATAAGATGATTACATTTCCTAACCATAAGAGACATAACTTAGGAACATCCTAAAACAAAATATTCTATAAACCCACTACAAATTTTCTACGGGAAAAAAAATTAATAATGTAACATGAAATTTAAATCAAGGCACAAAAAAACATAACTCATTCAAAACTAGTTAAACCATAGGAAAAAAAGAAAAACCAAAGAAAAAAATTATAATCAATATTACCCATAAACTCAAGTTTTTTAAAGTTTTATTTCAAAATCCTTCAAAAACTAGATTTTATACCTTTATAAGAACAAATGGGACCTTAGATATTTTTTCACATTTAAAAAACCAAATGAAAATCATTTCAATTTTACTTCATCAATTTCCTTTAAAAATTTCAAACATCAACTCTCTCCATTGAAAACAAAGTTTTATTTCATAAAAACACATGTCTACCCATTTTATGATTTAAAATTATTTTTACAATTTGTAATTTAAATTATTTTATATTTTTTTAAAGTTTAAAAATTTCATTTGGAAACTATTTTGAAAATCCAATAGTCTCTTTTTAATATTATTTTGAAAATTCAATTACCAAGTTAATTTTAATTTATTTATAAAATGATTTATTAAATTAAAATCCCATTTGAATGTTTTTTAAGTTTTTATAAATTTATTCTTGAAAACATTCCAAAACCTAAATTATTTTTCTTTTTAAAAATAACACACGCTAACCCAAAACCCAATCAATATCATACACCACACCAAAAATCCCCAAATAAAGACTAGTGGATGTGGATGACTTGGTCACATGGTTTAGAGAAACATATTCCAATCATAAAACTGCCACTAATAGTAACATTGAACTATGAACCCAATATTCACAAGGGTTGTTGGATATGAAATATCACTACATGATGTTGGTACACTCTCACTATCATCCCTAGAAACATATAATTCTTTTAAAAAATTAATATATTATAAATAAAATATTAAAAACCATCAAAATAGGGGAAAAATAGCAAAAATAAATAAATAAATCTCAAAAAACAAGACTCACAACACAAAATCCCTTGGAAAATTGAGGTTCAAAATGAGTTAGATCTCATGAAACTCTTACCACTCCCACCTCCCAAGTTATGACATCCCTATCTATAGTCTACTAGATTCCCCAAATAATAAAAGGAATACTTCATAAAATAGTAACTCTAAAGGACCTAGGCTCTAATACTATTTTTGATGAACCAAACTGAATCATCCATCCATCAGAAGCTCAAGTCAAACCGAGACATGCCCGGGGCATGTTCTCAACCATCTCAGGTTGGAAAAAAGCACTAGAGCATCAGAGAACATATAATTAGAATCATTTCACACATAAATAAATTAAAATAGTAATAGAAAAATGGTTATGAAAACTCCATATGTAGGATCCCCATGTAGTAGAATAAAATAAATAATATAACATAATGAAATGTAAAATTGTTTAAAAAAGAAATCCCTTATCTCACCTATAAGTCCATCCACATATTTATCCCATCAGATCCATCACCAGATCTACACATATATAATGCACCACTAATTAAATAAAATAAAAGATGGAAAGTCCTAACTGAATGATGCGATAAAGGAAACTAAATAGAAAAAATAATGAAAAAATCTACATGTGACTCCATGAGTCACCATATAATTCTCAAAAAAAACTTTCTTTGAGATTAATAAAGGACAAGAACATAACTTAAAATACTTATGGGTATGATTACGAAGGACCATTAGGTATGACAAAGGAAGCCAAACCTCAAGTATAAAATTAAAAAAAAAATCTAATTTCATGATAGTTTAAATAAAATAAAAAAAGTAACCTGCCTTTTTATTTTAAAAAATAAAGAGTTATACTTTTCTAGTAATTCATTTTTTTCCATATTTAAAGGAAAAAAGTTTCATTTTATTTAAAAATGCATTTCAATTTGAATAAAATAAACCATTAGTTTTTATTTAAAAGAAAAAATGGTAATGATGTGTAACCATAACCAAAATATTAATAAGAATAACAATGATAATAAAGAAAATCATAAGTAATCATGAGAACACCTTAGAGATAGTAGGGAAATCAATAAAAATACTATACATGATCCATCCTATTGGTACTCCTGATGCACTCTAACTACCCTTATGCTTGGTTCTACTCTACCTGTCCTAACTGAGGGGCATAATCCCAAATCTGGGCATGATCCATACTAAGGGCCACTAGACAGATTGTGATCCTAAGAAAGTGAAACATGTGTATCCATACATCCATCTAACTATGATAAGTTTCCCATGTAATTTTAAATGGAGGTGGGAAAATAAATAACAAGTAAGGGTATCCATGTATATGTGTCTATGTATATATATATAGAGTAGCGGAAAAAGCAACAACAATAGTAGTGACATCAATAATAATAATAATAATAATAATAATAATATCAATAATAGTAGAAATATATCAATAATTACCATAAGCATAACCACACATCTGAAACATTCTCTCAGAAGCCACCACTTAATTCCAATATAATCACAAAGTCCCATGATAGGGATTCAAAACTATCAACCATAAGGGGAATTATTTGAGGGTATATTATTTTTAGAAAACTCATTAAAAAATTTAAATCAAGACTCATGTTATTATTTTAAAATCAAATGTGATGAGATAAGCTTAAAGACCAATTACAAGGATTTATAAAATATTTAAATCATTTTAACAGTCTTAAACACCCATTTCAAGAACTAAGAACACCATGAAAAATTAAAACAACATTTAGAAATCCAATTTAAAAATCCAAAAAATCTCTTAAAACATTAAAACTCATTAATAAAGTCTATTGTTGAATTTATTGAACACTCGATGTGGATGTTAGTTGTCGGAAAAATAAAAAACACACACTTTAAAGATAAAATTTAAATGCATTCAGTGGAAACCAAGTGAAACTTGGTTCCCCTTTCAAAAATACTCATAGATACATATAAAATTATCAATATTCATTTAAAATATAATTTTGAAGAATAAAAATTAAAAGTTTCTAGAATTTAAAGCTTCAAACACGGGACAACCTACCTTAAACCAAATGTAGATGGTGTGAATCTCTTACAGACAGAAGAAATAAGGTTTGACTAATAATATGCATGCCCTATGATAAATAATCATAATGAAAATTGTAAAATCCAAACCCTAAGGTCTGATTGGGGAGATTAAAACAATTAAGAGAAATGGGATAAAGGGGGATGAGGGAAAGAATCACTAGACTGAATAGATCCAACTCAAAATTAGAGGGAGAAAATATGAAGAAACCATGGTAGAGTATGTGAGGGTCACACAAGGGGTATACCTTGGATGTATGGGGGTGTTAATTGAATAATAGAGGGGAGGATCTCTACCTAGGTAAAAAATATGAGGTGGTATTTTGGTAAAAACCAAAATTTTTAATAGGCTATACACTGCACATGTTTTGGTTTAATAGTTTTCCAAACCGTGCATCAACTGTGTATCTCCTACTAGAGGACCTGGAGCATCCCACATGGAAAGAAAACATAGTTAAAGAAACAATTAACCAATTATGTAGTTTGGATCTATTAAACTATAGACCTAAATGCATGGTTACTGCACAATTTTCCCTAACCATGCATCAACCGTGCACTTGTGATGAAAAACCAAAATTTAAAAAATTTAAATTGGTTTGACTTGAAATTTGAGGACAATATAAAAAATAATTAAATAATTAAAATAATAAGGAAAAAATAGGTTGGTTTTGTGGAAATTCAGGTGTCCTATATAAATGAGTTCTTTCACTTCATTAGAGACACATGAGATTATTCCGACTTATCCAAAACTCTCTCAAGCACGATTCTCCATTTTCTATTGATGAGGAGGTGTTAACACACCATTTAGAGAAAATAGTCCCTATTGAAGAGTTCAATGATTCCAATGTCTAGTAGATATTTTTGGATTTAGGAACCTATTGGTTGCTACTATAGGAACTCAATCAAACACATTGTCATGGAAGATTGAAAACATTGATAATGAGGTGTGTATTTTTAAGTTTTTTGTTATTTCATATTGTAAATTTGACTCCAAATAAAACATGGACTATATTTTATGTTTTCTTACACTATTGTTTTTGGATATAGAGATTTCTTATGAAACCCATCAGTGGTATTAAATCAATTTTTAGTGATGAATCGATAATATGAAATTGGTATTTGAAATTGGGTTTGGGTGTTTTTCTATCACCATGATGTGGTGGGAAAACTATTTTTTGTATGACTATGATTTTTTTCACCATGTTGTAAATAACTAAATTTCTAGGGAAAATGAAATGATTAGTGGAAATGTCTAATTTTTGTTCTAACTATAAAAAATCATCATATTCAACCTCACCATAACATGAAACACTATGTCATGGTTTGTGTCCCCAAAATAACAAACCATGTCATGGTGTTAGTCAAAACTCTATTTTGGTTCTTGGTGAGACCAAAAAATAAAAAAACTCTATGGTTGGACTATGCATCATGGACCATGATCCAAAACTATATCCAAAATTCTTTAGACTATGTCATGGTCCTTGGTGAGATTATATGACCAGAAGATTTTTTGACATTTCATTATAGTGTGGTTCTAGGAGAGTCATTTGAAGTCCCAAATAGTTTGGATGATTTTACCATACCATGGTGGAAATCTGCGGTCTATAAAAAATTTACAATTTTTCCCTATGCAGGACCACTTGACATTAAACCGTATCAATAGTGGTTTTAATTATTATAATTGTCTAAAGTTGTGACATAACATGTTAAATATATGAAATGTTCATTTATTTAAGTTATCCCCATTTAAATATTCATTTATATAAATTTATTAAATGATGTGAATGTTAAATTCTTTAGTTTAAAATGTTTAAACTTATTTTTATAAATTTTCATACCATGCATTTCAGGATAGGTGTGACAACATGAGATTTAGTTTTCTTCTATCTTGAATTTAGTTTGTTTTAGAGTTGTGATATTGAATTTGGAGGTTAATTATAATTTACAAACATTATCTGTTAGAGCTATGATGGAATTAAAATATTTCTTGAATAAATAACTGTGGTTAGAGGGACTTTGGGTTTGACTGCTCACTAGCCTAAAGGATTATTCATTATCTAGAAAAGTAGGGGTTGGATACCTATTAATCAATTCTTACTTTTATATAGATTCTTGATTTCATATAATTCTAAACCTTTACATGAAAGGGTTTCATATACCTTATTCATGTGATACATTTGGATATATGAAATTACATTTAGCTTCTATTTTTTGGTTAGTAATGAAAACTATGAGTTGTGTAAAGAGTTATACATTAATATGATTTTAATAAATTAATTTGGTGGAAGGAATAGAGATTCCAAAAATAAATCGTTAGAAGCATTTTTATATATAGAAAAAAAACATGATATAATAAATATTGCATGATATGCAATAATTATGGATTTAATATGAATATTATGATTGTTTAGACCAATAAAACCACCCAAATACTAAATTTGAAATTCATTCTGAAGTAAACACATGTCAATACACTTGACCATCCAACCGAGTAGGTTCATGACAATTATTGGTGCCCACATATAATTTTTTATAAGACATGGTGGATGTGGATAAACCCAAAAGTTAGGTAACTATATCCTATTGTGAGATTTTGGTTTCACTTAATTGGGAAACCCTGAGAGTCAAGATACCATAGTAATAGGGTTGAGTTTTATCCATATGTTAGATTTTGGAAAAAAGTTATCGACTCAACTATCCATGATTTATATGTGATATGATTGGCACAACAACTCACCTAAATATATAAAGTGATCAAGTTCACAATAAAGTGGCATTATTACTTAGTGAAATATGGATCCCATCTCAATAAATGGATATGATTTCTAGGGACATCATTTTTAGTGGGATTACTTTCATTAAAATCCCATAATGAAAGGATATAAATCGTGATACTCTCCCATAAACATGTCATTGTGATAGATTGTGACACACATCATGGTTATAATTTTAAGGTATATTATAGATGTGAACTATAATATAGTTCTATATTAGTATATATGGTTAAAAAATGTTCTCAAAGAGAATCATTTTGAGCATATGGGGGAGCTGTTTCTTAGTTGGGGGCAGTTGCGGCCTCATTTTCCTTTGGCGATTCAATGATTTTCTAGTTGATGGTTTGCAATAGTTTGATGATGTGATGGTTCTCTCTCATGGCAGTTTCCATCATGATATAATTCTAAAAATTATTATGGGGATTTGGTGGGAAACAACAGAATAATTCCCTTGGGGTCCTGAGGATAAGGTGGCTGAGGCATGTTAGCCACCCCCCACAGTCTCTACACCCGATTCCCTATCTCCTTACACAGGGTGCCTAATTTTGTAATTTGAAATTATAATGTGGGTTTTGGACTATGTTTTTTGTTTTTGTTTTACTTTTCTAGTCATGGATGTGTGGTTCCCACTTAGCATAAGGTGGTTTTGGTAAAAGTTTAAAAAATATATTTATAGGTATTGGATACTGGGTGTGCATCATGCATTTTTTCTAATAAACAAAGACTTATAAATAGAATATAATTAATGAATATTGAAGTAAATATATGTGTTTTCAATAGGGAAATATTTTATGAATTAGAGTTTGAAACTTATGATCTAAGTATACTGAGAAGATTAGTTCATGAATTAGAAAATTGTTACTGTGTTCCAACCATATATTGAAATTTTATTTCTATATATTGTTTGAATAATAATTTTTTTTGTTCATTATAAAGAAAAAGAGTTGTTTATAATATTGGGAACATGATGACTGGTTTATACATAATATACAAGGATAATTCAGTCTATAACATTCAAAATAATAAGGTAAATGTTGATTATAACACCACTTATCTCTGACATTGTCATCTTGGATATATAAATGAGAATCTATTGTAATATAAGGTCCCACTTCACAATAGTAGGAATATGAATTAGGGTGTTTTCAATTTTTTATCTCAAAACTTGCATTCACACTAGAAAATACACCTTGAATATGAAATGATATTTTTCACATAGACCAAAATAGAATATAGAAATATAAAGAGGAACGAACACATTAATTTTTTACTTGGTTCACCTATAATGGGATACATATAAGGATCACAAACATGTGTTGATACTCTAATTAACCACTATTTTAATATTATATTATTATAAATTTAGTAATAGATCACTACTCATCTAGGGTCTATGACCTCTTCCTTTATTCCACACATTACTTACAAGATGGATTAAAATTTATATTCAACACATAAGTCGATCTCGAAAGATATCAATAAAAATAATAAACACCAAACATAAAGGGTTATATTTATGTTTCTAAAATATTTACTTATATATTTTTCGTTGATATTCATAAAAAATTATCCTTCTAAACCAGATATTTAATGAAACTTAGATTAATCACACTTCACTTTACAATACCAAATATTCAATAAAGGTCACTTCTAATAAAACATCTTCTAGAATATTTGAAGTTACCTACTCTATTTTCTATGTGTGATATGATTATTCTTTTTTACACAACAAACTTAAAGTCTACTTCCAACATCTTGAATTTAAAATTAAAAATGCAGATCAATATAATTTCCAACTCTACTTTATTTGATTCAAGCACTTGGATAATTTTCCATAAAATCCCCACCATTGAATTAGAATAAGTATTTGATAAATACTAAACTAACCAAAAAACCATAAAGAGATAGCCACATCATCATTTTTGTTTTAATTCATTGGTTTCCATCAATCGTGATATAGTATGCAACATCATGATGTGATAAGTCATTTTCTCATTTAATTTACTTCAACTGCCAGATTTTTCATGATGTGTAACAAAGATTTACAATGAAAACCTAAATTTGAGTAGTAAGACAATATGAAATTAAAATTTCATGGACCTATAGATTTTTCATGGTAGGTTGTCATGGAGCATCTCTTTCAGTCATATTTTTTGATTGAACCTATCATGGTGAGACCTATTCTCTATGGCATGATCGCTGTTTTTCTAGAACCACCAAAATTTTCTTGAACATACTTCATAGTGTGACCTATTATATCATGATGTGTATCAAAAACTACATTTCCAATAAAGTTAAGTATTTTACATTCAACTAGAAACATATTACATAAAATGAAATACTTTTTCATTTTTTGACTTCTATGCCCATCGTGGTGTGATGTGTGAACTCACAATGTGGGAATCCTCCAATAGTCAGTACCAGTGAAAATTATCTAACATTATTTACAGTTTGACATCTCTGTTGTAGTGTGGATGAATTTGAAAAACCACCCAATGACTCTTATAAAATCTAGTAATGGAGTAATTATTAAAATAATAGTGTGTCTTGAAACAACCATAAACTTTATAAAGTATCTCCACCCATACCTTCAGACTTCTATACTTCTCCATATTAGGAATCTAATTTATAAAAAATACAACCAATACAATAATTGGTGATAATAGAAATGCATATAACTACTCCATAGATATGGATTATTGGAATCATTTGATTATGAATTATTTGATATTTTGAATCTTTTTTATTTTAAAAAAATCAACAAAGTGCCTTTTAGAGGAAAAATTGGAAGCGCTAAAGAACTATTGAATCTAATACACAATGACATATGTTGGATAATGATTACTTAAGAAAATGGTGGGTATATATACTTTGTAACATTTATTGATGACTTCAGTTAGTATGGTTATGTGTTTATAATGAGAAATAAGTTCGAAACCTTCAAAAAGTTTAAGGTATTAAAAAGTGAAGTATAAGATCAAATTGAAAAAAGTATCAAGATTCACCCATCAGATTGGGCCAGTGAATACTTAAGACATAAATTTATTGATCATATAAGAGATTGTGGAATTGTTTCACAACTTACTCCTCCTAGAACTCTATAATGGAATAGTGTGACTAAGAGGAAGAATCATACCATGTTAGATATGGTTTGATCTATGATGAGTCAGTGTGAATTTTATCTTTCATTTAAAGGGTATTCTATATAAACTAATCCATTCCAACTCAATTGAATTCAATATAAAGTAGTCATAAATACACCAAATGATATATGGATAGGAAGGCATCCCATTTTTTCTTTTATGAAAATTTTGGGTTATAAATAATACATGTTATATTTGGTTTCTGAAAAAATTTCCTCAAATCTATAAAGTTATTATTTTTCACTAATAGAAAAATAACATATACCCACTTTTTGGAACCATGGGTATAGCCCCTAAAACTGTTGGTATAAGCTATACCCATGGTTCCATAAACTATAGGTTATCGAGGCGTCGATATAGAACTATACCCACAGTTCTAAAGAAAACATGGGTATAGCCATGGAGAATTATATAATACCCACGATTTTAGTTAAACTGTAGGTATATAGCTATACCCATGATTTAAAAAACTATGGGTATATATTATCATAGTAGACATAATATACCCATGATTTACAAAACTGTGGGTATAGATTATCACATCAGACATAATATACCCATGGTTTATTGAACCATGGGTATAGATACTTCTCCCTGACAAGCAGCACTAGATTACCTTCCTGACATCCTTGACCTATAAAAAATAAAAACTAGTTAAAAACCACAACCATAGTACATGGTATTCTATCTTCCAATTTTGAGTTCACAAGTCTAGTTATATACTAAATCACACCATAAAATTTTTTCACTCTATACTATTTTTTTAAGCCTAATCTAATTATAAAAACCATCACATTTTCTTTATGTTTTAAAACAGTTTTGCAGGGTATCATGAAATTGTCTCTAAAACTCAATTAACTAGTCATTTATCCCATTTTTTGTTTGTATATATTCTATAAAATACTACTTAAATTAAATTTTTTTAATAAATTTCCTAAAAAGATACTCTAAATTAGAGAGAATTTAGTGAGTGAAAACATGGAAAATAACATAGAACAATTGAATAGAAATATGAGGGAACTTCATACATCTAATTTAAGTAATGATAATCGTCTTAAAACACATAATAATCAATATTATTTTGAATTGGGAAATGGGATGATCCAACTCCTGTAAAAGTTTCATGTATTTACTGGAGAGGACCCTAACTAGAATCTAAGAGAATTTATTATTGTTTGAAAAAATTTCAAGCCTAGAGGAATATCATAAAATCAAGTTAGCTAGAAGTTTATCACCTTATCTATCAAAGGAGAATCCATAGAATGGATTTAAAACCATCAGCCGAGGGAAGTCACTACATAGGATGGGATAAAGATAAAATTCCTACAGAAGCAATTCCATGCCTCAGGGAGCACTCAATAAGGGAATAAATATATGGGATTCATAAATTAAGTGAAAAAAATCTCTATGAGTTCTGGGATAGACTCAAGTAGTTGAAAACCTCCTACCCAAATTATTCATTCAAATTCCACCAATTCTTGATATTATTTTAACAAAGATTTATGGAAAATGACCATAATTTTCTATATGCTTCCTCCAAATAAGAATTAATACACAAATCCACCCCCACCATTGAATTAAGAACATTGATAAATCATAACACCAAGAACTAAAATGAATTTCTAGGATATATCTATACCTTAAAAGATCTTCCAAGATCTTAATCTAATGCCAAAATTGTCTATTAAAGATGAATTCTGTCCACAAAATCATCTTTGATATTTTTCAAAAATATAAGACAAACAATTCATTTTTATCTATTATCACACAAACCATGGAATTTTGAATATCATCATGGTTTATTTAAAAAAGCAAATATCCTAAAATGATGGATTAATATTATCACATTCACACTCTAATTTCAAATAAACACAACAATAAAAATTAATAACAAAAATGGTTTCAACAATTATATAGTCAGAAAAGTATCTTAAAAACAAGGTTTCAAGAACCAAACACAGCCCTAATTTCAGTTAAAAGATAACATATAGGTTCACCAGGGATAACTGGATATCTTTGCAAAGGGGAGGCCAAACTATTCCGTACTAAACCAAACCAAAGGAAAATCATGTCTTTGCAAGATAAATATAAATAGTGAACTAAAAAAGTATAAAGAACTTGAGAAATCAGTATTTGAGGATTGTATTTACTATTTTCTAAACCTATCCAAGCTCAAATCCCCTATAATTTTCAGAATTTTCCTACAGTTCCCAAATAAATCTCATACCAGTAGAAAATCCATATCAATATACAATTTTCATCATAAATAAGCAACTTTGGAGGAAGTAATTTCTCTTTCATCCCATAGTTTAGAGACTAATGGCCCAAATAAGCATTGTCTAACTTTATTTCATAAAAAAGTATTAAAAATGTGAAATGAAATATGTAAAAGCAAATTATATTACCAGTCAACAGACTCCCTATGCCTGAGCTATCCTATTGTTCCTCTTCCCTATGAAAATACATTTTTCATTTCAATAAGTGCAAGTGTGTGTCTCCATCCACTTGAAACTTGGATGAATTTCTTCTAAAAAAATGTTTAGTTATTATATTACATCATGGGATAAAAAAATTGATATTTTAATCACTGTTTTAAGAGGTTCAAAATCTTTAGGAATGAGAATTTTCTTGATCATCTATGAATTTCACGTGAAATGGTGAGCAGTGTTCATTATTGTCTCCAACACCAACCTTCCCAAACTATATGATAAAGGAAAGGTTAAAATTGGGAAAACTAAAATCTCCTAAAAAAGAAAAAAAAGGCATCATTACATGAATAAATATGAAAATAGAAGAATAATAATTCTAAAAAAATAATTTAAGAATATTAAAATAAAAAATACAACCAACCAAACCCTAATTGATGAAACAAATCAATGGAAAACTGGAACAAGAACTATAATTATGAGGATCATTAAATGTATTATTGCATAAAAGTTCTATTTCCATGTATTTTCAATGAGAGACCACCACAAAATAATAGATATATCCATCACAATTCATTGCAAATATGTGTTTTCAACAAAACACAAATATGAAAATCATAAATGATTCACATTCCTCACAAGGGCATCACATAATGTCAAATATTATTATTAATCTTTTCAAATAGAAAGAGACACAAATTAAAATACACAATTAAAATAAAAAAAGTCATGTGATAAAAAAGAATCTTTAATTAAATGTTTTATATTGACCAGTGTCAAAATTTGACCCATTTAACCCATTTAACCCATTGATTTTTTTTTCAAATTCGTGTTAATCATGTTGGTTAGAGTCATCGTGTCATATTATTTAAAATGAAACAGTTCACTAATAATATTAAATGAGTCTTTTCATGTTACCCATGTAGTAAACATGTTGTATTCATGATTGGATCAAACTGGTCTCTATATCAAACCTTTTTCCAAGAATTAGAATGAAGTTTGCAATTCACTTTTTCAGTTTTTTAGAACACATGATGTGTGTTTTCCAATGAACCATGTGTTTATGTTTATTTTAGTATATATATTTATATATTTATAACTCTATACTATAATAAGGAAATGTTTTATAATTATTATAATAATAAACCTTATAATGTAAATAAATAACCTTTAAAATAATGATATACACGACATGTGTCCATAACCACATGCCATGTGGCCCAACTATAAAATCTTGAAACCCTACTCAGGAAGTAACCTTTTTTCTACACCCTACTTCATGTGTCATTCTGTGAATTCCAAACCTCAACCCATCATAAACCTTAAACTTAGAGATATTTTAAATGAAAAATATATCACATTTTGTTTATGGATAGGCATATATACCTTCTCTCCCTTTAATAATTTTCAATGTTTTTTTTGGTTATTTTAGAAATTGTGTTGACGTTCAGTTGAAGACCCACTGTACATGGGAACACATGAAGATCACATAATGTATATACATTTTACCTTTCCAAACATATATTATACATGGAATTTGAAAACAAATGAAATTTGTGTTTGGCACACACCATGTAATAAAACCAATTCCACTCTATAGAAGGAGCCATTTCGTGGGACACACACTAAAAGAATTCCAATTTTCAAACACACACAGTGTTCATCTGATGTACATAATGTGCCACTTTATGACCATGAAATGGGATGATTATTAATGTATTCCAGATCACATCAGTTTCTACCTTACCAGAATATACATCATGTACTTTAGAATACGTGTTAAGTACTTTTTTGGGTAGAGACACGATAGTTTGGGTGTATATACATAAAAAATGAGATGAAAAACTGACCAAAATACATCATTTTTAACCACCCACACTATCAACATGGATATGATAAAGACAAATGCAATCCACCCATGAGTTTTTATAGAGAAAGATTCCACCACACAATGACCCCAACTATACCAATTAAAGAAGAATTCCAATTTTTAAAGAATCTTTATTCACTTGAGAAACTAGAAGTTTGGTCTCATTATGAATCTTCTAGATAAACCAACATCCAGTTGAAACCACCATACTTTGAGAATGACCTTCACTATATTTGATGTATACATTATTGAAAAAATTCTCCACGAACTGCTCAATATACTAAAAAAATAGAACCCCCAATCTGCTACCCATGATATTCTAAATGAATCCTGCCCGTTCTCCTTCTTAAAACATAATCTCAATGGACACCAATTTTAATTAGGTACAAAAAATATCATTTAAATTCAATATGAATACCTTTATGATGAACCATGTTGTTAGGAGTGATAAATACTTGCCTCACATTCCATGCAAGAAAGATATATTTGGCAGACATACCTACACAACACAAATAAACCAATATATATTAGAATTGAAATAACATTAAAAATAAAAGAAAACTGACTGAATTCCCCTTACTAGGGTTCAATTCTAGACTTTATATGTTTGATGTTGTCTTTAGTTTCCATCATCAATTTTACCCCATATTCCATGTATTTCCTCTACAATACCATCATTTTAGTCTAATATTTCCATGAACCAGAAATCCTATAGGATTTAGCTTCAACTGCTAATCAAGATGATATTGGGGGTCCACTTCCATCACTAAAAACCTAGGGAATAAATGGCGTTTTTTTCAAAAAAAAAATGAAACCAATATAACCTTGAAAATATTGTCCGTACCAAATTGTTTTATCAATTGAATCATGGTAGCCCACATCTCTTTGGATTTCTCAAGATCAAACCTCTGTGCTTTCAAAAAATTGTAGGAATAGAACCGTAAGTAATTAAAAGATATTATTTAAAGAAAGACATAGGTTGAAGTGGATGAAATGTATTTATAAACTTAAGAAAAGTACTATTGCTATTTGGGATTACATGGCTACACATAATATTGATAGCATCCCTTTAAATGTGATGATTGTGGAGTAGATCTTCAAGGAAACCAAAGTCAAGTGCTTAAGAAAGGTGAATGCATTGAATTATAAATATGTAAAATTACCTAAAGAATTACCATTTAACTCACCTGTTTAAAAAATAATCAAAATGAATTTCATTACATGAATAAATTAACATCATACAAGTAGTCCAACAGTCCAAAAAAAGAAACTCCAACACAAAACAAACCACACTGCACCTGTAAATCAAATAAAACATACATGTACATCCTAATCCATACAAGCAGTCAATTCAAGTTCTTAAAGTACTTTCAAAAGTCTCCCTGCTAAGTCCAAAAATAGAGGGGATTAATATCCCCCACATAACCAACATCCCCATCCCCATACCCATCGCTATCATCATAATCATCGGCCTCATAATCAACAACCTCATGACAGAAATCACCATCAGTAACATCATCTGCAGCCTCATCACTAACAGCAGCATCATAAACATCCTCACCACCAGCAAATCTGTCGCCACCACCTTCATTATCACTATTACCCTCATTGGCATCACCCAAGGAATAATTTAAAGAGCACATTGATGCCATATATGATTGAAAAGTAGTAGCAGCCTCTGATGGAAGTGACTGACTCAAAAATTCCATAGATTTCATGAAATGTTCAGTCATAATCTTACTTCTATCACACTCTTTTTTATTATTTTATTCTCCTATAAATATATTTTCTTTACCTCGACTTCTTTTTCATGAGAAATTTCTAGCTCAGAGGTATGAGAGGCTTGAGAGGAGCCCGATGAGGACCAATACCTATATGGGATGATGTTTTTCCCAGGTCAACATCAGACTCTCCCTAGGTTTTCCACACCTAATACCTGACTCAAATGATCATGTGGACTAAATTTGTCATATTCCTTATCATCGAGGGACTCCAAGGAAGACTTTTGAAATTATAAACAACATATTAAATTATTAATTTCATATAAATATTTGAAATATAAATAAAAAAATTTACAATCTTATATTGTGTCTGTGTATTTACTGCACTTCCATACTTTTTCTTTCTACTGGAGAAAAATAATTTTGCATGAGATACAGAACATTTAATGCCTAATACAGCTTGTTGCAAATGAGAAATGCACAAATATGGATTACAACCATATATGAGAAATGAAAAAATCTGTATTCAAGTAAGATGCATCATAGACCTACAAACATTGAGGTAAATGACAGGCATAAAATATTGGTGGTTTTCTATACATGTGGCCTATGCTTCAAGATGGGTTTTCATGCATCGGGACATCATGAATCCAAAATATGCTTAGTTATAGAATTTTTCCAACTACTAAACCTACTAAATGTTCCTAAGTGGTCCCCTAGATAATAATTTATCTACCAATATGATGAAAAATTATATGCGTATTCAATAATATTTTCAGTAGAACATCCTTTATAATAGGGTATTGTGATGTTATATAAGATGTTCTACTGAAATGTAAATTTTTTAGAAATAGTCTTTATAAATCATGCATACAACTTAAATCTATCAACAATTCCTGATAAGAACCAATTTTACTTCTTTTAATTATTAAATTTACAAATGATTACAATGAATGACTAACATAGTTTTTAAAATTACATTACCAAGTTATACATTAAAAAAATATTTCAACCAAGTTTTATAAATTGAAATAAATATAATTAAATGAAATGAAACTATAAAATACTAAAACAAACATATCATTCTAAATTGAAACTAAATTAATGTAATTATAGTAATAATAACCTCATAAACTCATGTTAATGTAAACCAAATGAACAATGAACATATATGATTGATTCTATATATTACCCACCACTACTTCAGGTTTGACAATAACTCTCACAATGGGACAATTTGATTCATCAAATGAAATATTTTGGGAAACACCAATGGGGGTGTAAATGGTGGAAATTTAATCACCAAAATCATGAAAAATATGTCTTGGGATTACATCATTAATGACACCATAACCGGGTCTCAGATGATATTTCACATAAAACACTTGTTTAACCATTGATGCCAAAATTTATGGTTCATCTATATGGAAGAATTGATTCATGTCAATAAACATGAATCCATAATCATCAATAAATTTACCCTATCATGTAATTTAATCAAGCCATTTAAATTTCACCATAGTGACTCTACCTTGAGAGTAGTAATCCAATAACAATATTTTCTTAACAAGTCTATAATAATATACATCTTCATATCGAGGCCGACTATTTGATACAATGACATAACAATCCATTATAGTAGTTAACATAATTCCATTATGCTATGTTCTCATTTTCACAACTTAATTAGTTATAAAAAATTTATACCAATTGATTATTAAATATTTTTATTCACGAACCAAAGAATTTGGACCAAAATCCAACGCTCTTAATTATTGAGAAACAGATTCAACAGGTAAAATCAACACTTGAAATGTATATGAACAATAAAATTAAATGGATATCTATTTTTTAAGATAATTAAAGTAATTATAATACCTTTTATGTCAACCAAGTAGGGAACTCTAGGATATTCAAATCCTCTCTCCTCAAAGGAAAGGATCAATGAACTCTACATATAATTTGTTAATGTTCCCTACATAAAATGACAATAAAAGTTTAATTTATATGTGAAATTCTACAATTTGTTATAACTTATAAATATACAAATTACTTGATATAGTTATCAAACAAACCATAGTTAAACAATACTATGCGATGTGCCATCTCCCGCTTTCAAGGCTTAATGTAACCAATTTATAATACCCAATAGTTCCTCCTATTTGGGGAAGAGATGGAAATGAGGGCTCAATTTCCCCATACTTCTCATATTAATTTATCATTGGTCAGTTATGTCTTATACTCACATCAGACAAATATGTTGAATAAAAATCCATACATTCTTGATCCAAATAACCCCTCACAATCGAACCTTCATGATAATTATTATTTCAGACATATTATTTCATTATGCACATATTTCTTTCAGTGGTATATATCCACTGAAAATCAACTGGTCCCCCAAGAAGTGTTTGATTTGGAATATGAACTGTTAAATGCAATATGCAAGTGAAAAAGGATGGAGTAATTTTTTTTCCATCTCACACAAAATTAATGGCGCCTCCTACTTCATTTTTATGAAGAATTACTTTGATGAAATTTTAGCACAAAGGCCTCTAAAAAATGGCACAAGTGAATCACAGTCACCCTTACATTATTGGATAGAAAATACCAAATTGCTATTGGAATCAATTCATGAAGAAGGATGCGGTAATCATTAGTTTTTAGGGATTTTAGTTTCACATAACTTCTATTGAATCGTTTAGATTTGTTGCTGGAATAACCATCTGGAACCTTGATATTCTCTAATAATACCAAAAATTGATCTTCCTCTAACAATGTCATCACATAAGAAGCACAAGGAACTTTCCATTTGTTTTCACCAATACACATAGGATGCAGTTCTCATCAAATACTCCAATCCAACAAGTCCCAAAGAGATCATAATTAATCTTTAGTCTTCCCCTTGATATTCAAAATAATTGAAATCAATATTTCACACATATTTTTCTCAATATGAATTACGTCTAAATAATGATGTAACAAATTAGAAGGCTAATATGGAAACTCAATAAAATACTTCTCTTTTTCCAATTGTAAGTGGCTTCAGTGTCAGCATTATTCCTATTTTTTGATTTCAACTAACCTTTCCCTAATAAAAAATTTAAATCTTTCAATTCATTAAGGACATCACTTCCTAACGTACATTGAGGTGGTTTTTTAGTGTCAAAGATATTATAAAACCTCCAAAAATTCTTCCTGTATTGATGATCCATTGTAAAGAATCATCGATGCCCCATGGAACTAAAACTACAATGATATTTAAGCCTTCTCGTTTGTGTATTCTTCATATAAATGGGGCATGATAGTTTTCCCTTTATGCTCCACCCAGAAATCATTGCATAAGCAGAGAAATCATTTATGGTCCATAGAAGGGCAACACACATCTGAAATGTATTCTTTAAAGAAGAATCAAATGTCCACACACCCAAATCCCAAAGTTGTTTCAACTCTATTATTAAAGACTGTAATTAGAGATCTATGTCATTACTGGGATCATAAGGTCCAGATATTAGTATACTCAAGAAAGTTAAAGGTTTCTTCATACACATTTATGGAGGAATATTATAAACATGAATAAAATATGGACACGTGTTGTGAGTAGTAAGAATATGACCAAATGGATTAAAACCATGACAAGATAGACCCAAATTGAAATTACACACCTCAGCTACAAAATCAGTATGTTGTACATAAAATGTATGCTATGCTAATCCATATGTAGGATGAACCAACTCATTATTACCTTTAATTATCTCATCATCATTCCATCACATATTGGATTATATTTTTGCAGAAATGGATAGATTTTGAAGTATGAGAATCAATGGAAAGTGCCACATGACTTTCTATGGAACATGATATGGTGTTCCATATAAAATTTTCTTCCATAGAGATGTACCAAATTCTTTATAGTCATTACGGTCAGCTATTTCCCCCCAAAATAAACTACAATCTTTCAGACAAGCATATACTTTATTATTAGAAAATCCAAGATGCTTAATTAACTTCCATGCCTTGTAATGATTTGAGAGAATATCTACACCATCAGGAAGAAATCCCTTCAAAAATGTAAAAATATAATCAATATAAGTATTAGAAATTCCATATATGGTTTTTCCATGATATAACTGCATTAAAAATTCCAACTTGGTCATTTTAGTACATTCTTAATATACTGAAGTTTTAGTATCATCCAATAAAATTTTCACTCTCTCAACATCACTGTCTTCAGTATTTTCCTCATGTGTACTAATATAATTTCCTTCTTTAAAAATCATACTATCTCTCTCGGGATGATGTAAAAATATAAACCAATCAAAAATCAAATTCTCCAAGCTACTTATTTCATTTCATTCATAAATAGAATAATATTGACTCATCTCTCCACAGTGATACCAAACATAATAGTTTTTTTGAAATCAAAATTTATTTATATAATAGATAACTTCTTCCCATCCTAACCATGGTATTACAACACATTTATATCATGTACACTATATAAAACTTCTATATGAAGCATTGTTAAACAAAAAATATAAAAACTTCTCTAAATTATTTTAAACTAAGTTGAAATCCAACAGGTATGATACATCCAACATCTATCCATTCTATAACAAGGGGAAAAAATTATCTTCCAATCAACAATGTAAACCATAATTAAAAATTTATTACAATCAAATTTATTATTAAATTAATCAAAGAATATTATTAGCTAGAAAAACAAATAATAAGAGAAATAACATATGTTATAAGTGATGAATAATTTCTATTTGTAGCACTAGATTCAAAAGTTTAAGATTGGGTAATCATATTTAACAATTAAATGGATGGCTTTACTTGAGGCTATATTTGTTTGTTTCTTTTAATTATGTTTTTAGCATCATTTAGAATCTCATTATGTAAATATTATCTTTCTCAATTAATTATTTTTAAAAAATACACCATAATTGTAAATTGTATCGAGAATATAATTTTCTAAAATAAACTATTAAAATATCATTAATTTGGTAGATACTAAGTTTGTAATTCTTATACTCCCCTGGTATTATGTGTAACATGTAATAGTATACATAAGTAATAATTATTTTGGTCTCAAGAATCTTTGATGTTCAATAGTGAAATACTAAGATAATTATTCTTCTATAATCCAATGTGAATAATCATTAATATCAAATATATTAGAAAAATAAAATCAATGAGACAAGATCTGATTTTTTTTGTTATTGTAGATAAAAAACAACAACATCAAGAGGGAGTGAATTGAAGATGAAATAAAACTCAATTTCTATCCCACTCGATAATAAAATTATATTAGAGGACATAATTTCTAATCAAATAGAATATATCATATAATAAAAAAAATTAAAATAGGGATATGTATTATAAAAAATAAAAATATTAGAACATAAAAACTGAATAGTTAAATGTAATAAAAAAAATTAATATCAAAACTAAAAACAAATGCATGAAGTACTATATATCAATAAAAATACTCCCTAAAGTATGTTTATTACCAAACATAACCAAGCATGGATGAAATCAATTTCACTATAAAATGATAAGTGATTTCATAACCAAGATCAATGCATCCAAGTACCAACTATGAACATCATTTATCTTTCTCTAAGGAAAAACCAAACCTCTTGTCACCTTTACACATGGAAACATAGCCTAGCCAATACCATTTTTCAAGGATAGGGCACAACCTATGAATTTTTTTTATTAGGTTAGCATCATTGAGTAACTGACATTTGGTGGAGGAACAATCATGTGTGAGATACGAGTACATCTTGATACTAACTATACAACATAGACAATAAAAACATAATGAAAAGATAAAAAAGATAAACTAGAAAAAGATGAAAATGGTTTGTTGGTGTAGAGATAAGAAACTTCAAACATTGATTATTAGAGTAAAAAAATTAGATACAAACTATCCTTTAATTCCCTAGACATCCATATTAGTAGTGGATGAAACAATTCAGGTTTCCCATATAGTATCACTTTTATATCTATAATATAAATGATTTGTTTCTCATTTTGTGATTACTTATGGTCATATTTATAGAAATTTTTTAATGGTTAATTAATTCAACAAAATCTCTATAATCTTCTTCTTATGGGTGTTTCTTAAATGCACTTCACAACCTTTATGCACAATGTTTAGATATAAATAAGGAAATATGATTGTTACTTTTATATTTAAATATAATGTGTATTATTATTATTATAAAAAACCCATGAATATATTCCATATACTCTTCTCACATTTAATGTAATCTCAGTAATAAATTGATATTATGTTCTCCTTATTGCATCCTTATGATAATTCTTTATATAGTGTTCTTCATGTGATCTTCTGATCATGAATTCTATAGAAGCATATAAGAATCTAGCATGTTTCATATCCAAGCTTCCTAGATATATAGTTATTATAACTTTTGATCTCCAAAATTATAATTTTTGATAATATAATAATCATAACTTATGATACTCTCTATATCACATCGTCAGATAAACTAACTTCCAAGTAATTCATGGTGTAAGTGAAGGTTCACATCATGAGCCTTTAATCCAATAGGATATGTAATATAATTTTCTCTTAATTTAAATGCATCATATTCTTAATTTTAAAAATTCTAGTATCTAGTGAATACATAACATATTTTTTGATATGCTGATAATGTAATGTAAATGTAATGTAAAAATTCTACAAAAAGTATAACAGTTTTAGGTAATTCATAATATATTTTCCTTTGATAAAAAATCAATATATAAGAAATATATTCAATGAGTAAGAAATTAAAAACATGAACAAGTATTTTTCATTTTAAATAATTATAAAAACATAAATATGTTAGATATTAATCATAAATAATATATTTATAACTATAGAAAATATAATACATAACATTTTTTTAGATATGTAGTATTTTAAATACATAAGAGGAATCCTATATAATACACAATACTTAGAAAAAATTCGTCAAAATAGAATGAAAAAAAACATAATAATAATATTAATAATGAATAAATAACTCAAGAAGATATTGAGGAATATATAATTATACAAAAACAATCAAAAAGTTTTGAGGATACACTCCAAAAAAATCACCTACTTTGATAATTAAAAAACTAAAATAAATCTGAAATACTCTCCCTCTTTTTTTAATTGATCAAAGAGACAAAACATAACAGATCATGTTATAAATAAATATAAATTCAATATAGAATGTGTACTTTAAAAAATAAGAAATATATCCTCTAAATTTATATTATAAATCAACCTAAAATCATGTATACTAAAACAAACTATGTCAAATATAACCAAATCATGTTTGCTAAATCAAATTGTGTTAAATATAACCAATCTAAACAAAACCAAAATCAATAAGATATCAAATATAAATGAAAAAATATGAAAGGATACAAATAGAATAAAAAAAACCCAAGCTAAACTATAATCAATTAACCATACCAGAAGAAGGATTAGGGACTCACTATCAAAGAAGACCCGAATAAGAAAAACACCCAATAGTAGAAGCATCAGTCATCAGGTGAGGGAAACACTGCTCGAACAAAGGGGGATGTGTGTCTGGTGAGGGAAACACCACTCAACCTAAGGGGGATGTGAAACCTATGAGGGGATGCTCAACTATAGGAGGAGGAGGAGGGGGGATGCATGTCGACCAGAGGAGGTGAATGGGGGATGTGCGTCGACTGTAGGAGGAGAAGCAGCGTCGGGCAAGGGAAACATGGTGGGAGAGAAAGGGACCTATGGGGGGGATGAATGAAGGGGGGAGCATGGTTGGGGTGAAAGTATTAACTCATATATACTAATGGTTTACTAAAAACCATTGGTATAGAGAGTCTATACCCATAGTTTATTTAAAACTATGGGTATAAACTAACTTTATTCATACTATACCCACAATTTTCAAAATTGTGGGTGTAGCTCTGTGTGGTTATCCCCTATTTATAGTAGTGTTTTGTTCATACCAAGGAAAAATAAGGATATTATTTCTATTATCCAACTAAACACAAAGTGTTTATGGCTCAAGATGGTGTTTTACTTGGGAAGGATCATAAGAATCAAGGAGATAGTGCGAGGAAGTTTAAACTTGGATAAGTTTATAACCAACAAAGAGAAAATGTTATTAATATGGAAATTTATATAATTCTATAAATATTTGTGGAAGAAGAACCATCTCAAGTTATATAATAACCTTAAAGGTCTAGTCAGATTCATCTAGAGCCCAATAGATATATATTTCTAGTGGAAAATTATGATGAAATTATGGTCATATATAATGAAACTACTTCCTATGAAGTGTACATTAAGTGTTTAGATTATGAGAAATGGTTAAAGGACATGAAATATGAGATGAACTCAATGAACACTAACCAATTTTGGAACTTTGTGGTTACTCTTAAAGGGGAGAGACCTATAGGGTGAAATTGAGGTTTTAATATGAAAACTGACCTTGATAGTAGAGTATCTACTTATAAGGCCTACTTAAAGGAAAATGGTTATAAATTAATTCATGGTATTGACTATAAATATAATTTTTATCCATTTATGATGATAAATTCTATTTAGATATTGCTCTCTATAACAGCTCATTATGATTATGAGATATGTCATATGGTTGTCAGAACCAAATTACTTAATAGGAATTTATTTAAGGACATGTATATGATATAAAACAAAGGTTTTTAGGTGTTAAATGAGAATGATAAGTTTTCAGGATGTGTTGATTCATTTATGGATTATAGAAAGTATCTATGAATTGAAACATCTGGTTTGATGATGTGTTCAAAGAGATTGATTTCATCAAGAACACAAATGATTATTATTTATAAAATTGGCTTAGTGGGAGTGTTGTGAAATTTATGATATTATATGTGGTTGAAATAATACTTATTATAAATGATATAATGATTTTACATTATATAAAGGTGTGGTTGGGAAAATGATTCTCGATGAAATTCATGAGTGAAACAGTTTACATACTCATTATGGAGATGTATAGAGATAAATCAAATTGGCTTCTTTGACCAGGTCAAACCATATATATTGGTAAATTTATAAAGTCTTTTAACATGGATAACTATAATAAGGATTTTTTAATAGTATTTCATGACAAAAATATTAATAAGATTAAAGATCCTTGTAAAGAGTTATAAGTGATGGATAAGATTCTTTATGTTTCCATTATAGTATCAATCATGTATTTTATATTATATACTCAACTCGATGTTTCTTATGCTCTGAGCATAATATGTAAATACAAATCTAGTCCTGGTGAGAGTCATGATATTTTTATCAAGATTATTCTAATTACCTAAGAATAAGTAAGGATGCTTTCTTAGTCTTTGGAGGTGAGGATAAGCTCATTATAAGAGGTTACCCTGATGATAGCGTCCAAATCAATATATATGATATGATATCTCATCTGGTTTTTTGTTTCACCTTAGTGTTGTAGGTATCATTTAGAAGAGTTCAAAAGAAGCCACTATGGTGGAATCAATAATAAATTCAAAGTACATCACTACATCATATGCTGTGAAAGAATCCATTTGTATCAAAAAGTTTATTATTTAACATGGGGTAGTTCCTATCATTAAGGGATAAATTGAGCTTTATTGTGAAAAAAATTGAGTTATTTTTCAATCCAAGGGACCTCCATATCACCAAAGGACCTAACACAACCTTCAAAAATACCATCTTACACAAGAGATCATTGACATGGGTGATGCAATAATCTATTGGATGGCTACAGAGGATAATATAGTAGATATATTGACAAATACATTAATGAAACAAAATCATGAGGTTTATGTGAAGTCTCTGTGTAATAAATAAATGAGTGAATAAATTTAATGATTATTTTTTATGGGTCGCATCCTGATTTTATAATAAAGGAAATATATTTTTATCATTCATTCATGTGTGCTATATATTTTATATTAATAATAGAATGATAAAATCCACTCAAAATATATCTTTTAGTTTTCCCCAATAAATCATCATCATGGAATATTATGTGTTGTGATGATATTTTATGATTATCATGAGTAGAATATTACATGTGATACAGAGTAGGCTCAACATATATTAAGTGGAGACTTGTTATCTGGACTGACCCACAAAATTATATCACATGGAATATCATATGGTCATTGATATACTTAGGTTTTTGTGATTAATGTGAATCCCCCTTAACTAAGGTTAATAAGATACATAGCATGTGAACCTTCATACTTTGAAACCTTTATAATGATAGCCTTGAGGATTAGATAATCAGGGGTGGTTGGGTATGTTGCTGATCTTATCATCAATTGAATTTGACCAAGTTTGGATTTTTACTCTTGTATGTAAAGTATGAAATTTGATCCCATGATTGAATTAGACCAAGGAAATTTTTATACATGGTTAGTTGAGTGAAATGTGATGTGCCCAACTACTTATATGAATGACATGTTATTTATTTATTCAATCTAGTAAGTTTATTTTAGAGGATCATGAACATATGCGATAAACTATATAAGATTGATATTTTCTATGTATAGTGGAACTCTATGTGTTGGAAAAAGTGATTATGTAATCATTAATATGATTTATGGATATACATATTGTAGTGAACATGTTTATATGGAGATATGAGAAGGTTTGATCGAGAGTATGCCATACCCATTTGTAGCTTGAGTAGTAATGAAATTTTTCTAGAGACCACTCTTTTCCAATAATTATGGATTAGATATTTTATAATTATTTTGAACACTAAAAAGGCCTGTAGGGTCACAAATAAGGTCATGGAATGAGGATTAATTTTATTACAAAGTGTGTAAAAAATTTGAGAGATATAATGATAAAAAAATACAATGTAATTTTATGGATTCAAAAATATTTGTAAAGGTTTACATAAAGTATACATGGCTATAGTATAAGCAAGATATTTTTGAAAGTTGTGAACTAAGTCATAGACCATGGTGTGGTGAAAGTCACCATGCCATGGTCAGTATCTACCTATGGTGATTAGGACCATGACATAGTGCATAAAGGGATGTTATGTGATATTATCCGATCAAATCTCATATAATGATTTTCATTCATCTTGTTCTTCAGACACATCATGAGATGATTTTTAAACAAAATTCAAACATTGAAAGAGTTTTAACATTCAATTTAATCTATGAATTGGGAATCAAAGAGTTTTTCCATTACATAACATTTAAAATGTTATTAACTCAAAAAATCATTTTTATTTGATGAACATGTCATATATAAAGGAGTTAAATAACTTCATTGGATACGCAGAAGATTAATGTCACATAGTTAAACCCTCTAAAGCTTGATTCTCTATTTTCCTTCAAGGAAGAGGTGCTCACATTCCATTCATAGAAAAGGGAACCTACTAATGCCTTTAATGGTGGAAATGGTTGGTGGATACCATTATAGACAAGAACCTATTGGTTTTTTCTAATGGAACTCGATAAAACTAACTTTTATTTAATATTTAAAGCACGGAAAGCACAATACACATTTTTTATAGTTTTTATTATTTTATTTTATCAATTCCATTTTGAGTCAATCTCATCATAGAGTTAATGTTTTTCCCATTATTTGTTTTTGTAATAGAGACATCTCATGAAACCTCTCAATATATATATATATATATACGTCCTATATATAAATTATAAACATCACTTGAAGTCAGTTTAAAATTGGTAAAATCAATGATTACTCTTCAAGACCATGCATAAAAAATATAGAAAAATCAACAACTTAGTGATTTTTCTTGATTTTTTCATATTAAAAATGCATGGAGAGGAAATAATGAAGATACATTATTATATAGAATATTATTACTAGATGAGATTGAAATACATCATATGTGGAAACCATCCAAATTGAAAATAAAATACAAAAAATATAATACAAACATGCATGAAATATTCCATGTAATATATTTTATTTATATAGAAAGTTTAATAAATGATTTTATAAATTATTAAGTTAATGATTAGCCTTGAAAACTATAAATACAAATTTAAAAGGGAGCAGAAAAATAAAAAAAAATTATACAGTATACTAGCATCAATTAAGGTTAAAACATAAATCTATGACAATTTTATAATTTTATAAAAAGATAACTGAAAAATTGAATTATCAATTTGGAAACAAATTAACACACGCACACACATATTTATAGAAATAAAAAATTTACTTTAAATAGGTTTACAATTTTGTAAATTAGTGATCAATCTTGAATACTACATATCCAAAATGAAAACAAATGGGTTGATGAATGATTTATCCTAAAAACTATACATTTAAAATGTAAAGATACTGAAAAACTAAAGGTGAAATGTTATAAAATATATTTTTACTAGATAATATATATATATATATATATAACATATGAAAAAAACATCCAAAATGAAAATAAAGTTTAGAAAAAACATGCATGATATGATTCAAGTAATATATTTTTTCTTTACATGCGGTTACATTGATGAGTTTCAAATAGGTAATGAAAAGATTAGTATTGGAGACTACACATTCAAAATAAAAAGAGAGGAAAAAATTGAAAATTAATTATTGTAAACCATACTAACATAGTTTAAGGTTAAAAGATAATAATATTACAATTTCCCCATTTTACAAAGAATGAATGAGCCATTGAGTTTCTTTATTATAAATACATATACATATATGTCAATAAAATATTTTCATGAATTTTGTATCATGTTTCAAAGATTTTTATCCAACCATTTTGAGTAACTTGTGAATAAATATCACATTTATTGGTTTTTTGAATAATATAGAGTTCAATTGTTAAATTGACTAAATATTGTATATTAGTGTATCTATTTACATAATAGTTTATTAAGGTAGCTATACATTAATTCTGGAATTACATTGTTAATGGGACTTTAAATATGATCTTCATTATTGTAAATCAATTCTGTAATGATTGAGAAAAGACTACACTAATATTATTGATGTTCATGTTTATAAGTATGAAATCAACAAGGATAAGATAATATGACTTTCCAAGGCCATATAATATGTATTTTAGACCAATAATATGAATCTACTGCCCAAGAAAATGGAAAAGACATGAATGTAATCCTTTTGAAGCCAAAGGCAAGCCTTTTGAGGCCAAAGCATAATTTTTTAATCATGATTGTAAGTATTTTTATCATAAGACACTATTGTTAATTGTAAGTCATTATTATTGACTATAATAATTTCCTAGGGAAAAAATAAACCTTTTATTGAGTACTTGATGATCATAAAACTTTACAAAGACATACGATATCATCCAAAAGGGATAAAAACTGTCAAAGGTAAGAGAACTTGTGGGACTTTGAAAATATTTCTAGGAGATCTTTGGGGTGTCACGTCATTACTATGTGAGAAAATTTAGTGGATTACATGTGGATTATAATAATTATAATATTTTTATCAAGATGAGAAGAAATTAAGTTGTATATTTTTGAAAGAAAGGATCTAAAGGATTTGAGTTGTGAAAAAAGAAGGGAATTTTCTAAATTAAAAAAGGGAAAATCTCGGAAGTTTGAATAGAGGTTGAGGTGGATAAAACCATGTGTTTACAAAATAGAAGGATAAGGATATAGGAAGGGAGACTTGGATCATGTATAATTCTCATGTATGATCTAATTTTTGTGGAAGAGGAAGTTTTAAGTGATGAACCAAACACAAAAAAAGAAAAAATGGAAGAACACTCAAATTTACATGGGTTGGTGGTGTGCCTAGATCCATGGGATAAAGGAGATGGTTATTTATTTACTCTCTAGATGAAATTTCATAGGATCAAAATTTTAGCTATAATTCATGGGATTTGATCCCATTTTATATAGAAATATTCAACTATGTCAAGGTTTGGTTCAAGTGGTTCATCAACCCTTTAATTCTTCCACTTCCACCTACCGTGCATCCATTACTTTATATGCTAACCAAGGAAGAAGTTTCCCACTATTGTTGTTTCCAAAAAAGGAATATCCTCCACTGATTTCTCCCTTAATTGGGAGTAGTCCTAAAGAATCTATCTATCCCTCACAACCAATTTGAGGTATAATATACACCTGTAGTCTTCATGTATTCCCTATTATCATTAATGTTTCTTTTCTCAACTTTCACTAATATTTATTCCTATACATTAAAAATATTGTGATATCACATGTTGATGTGTTTGGAACAAGAATGAAATATTGGGTTCTTATTGAGATGGATAACACTCTGACTATCAAAATATAGAATTTAATTTTCTTAGCTCTGTCTCAGATCTTATAGAATATTATTCATCCACAAAATATCCTTATAGCCTTTAGTGGTTGTGATATATTATTATTATATGGTAGAAAATGAAACACATTTTTGAATTCATGATTTCCATATGACTTCTCCCCCTAAAATGACACCAGGTATATGAATATATATTTACTCATGTCTATAACTCCAACCATATCAGTATTTATATATCCTTCTGAAATAGGTTTACAATTTCCAAAACATAAATAAAGACTGGATGTACCTTGAAGATACCTAAATATCCATTTTACTATTTTCTAATTATTATTTCATGGATTTTATAGGAATCTACTAAAAACACCAATAATTGGAGCAATGCTTGATCTAGTGCACATCATAGCATACATAAGACTACCAAATACTGACTAATAAAGAGCTTATTACATCTCCACTTTCTCCTATTCAGTTGAAGCACTCTGAATTTATAGTAGATTAAAACAACTCATAAGTGGAGTAATAAATGGTTTCACCTTACTCATGTTGAACCTTTTAAGAACCTTCTCAATGTATCATTCCTAAGATATCCAAATACCAAGATTCATCATATCATGGGCAATCAACATACCATGTATACGAGTAACATATCCCATGTCCTTCATTTAAAAAAGACTTACAACTCCTTATTCAACCTTTCAATATTGGTGATACCCCTAACAATAATTAACATATCATAAACATAAACCAATAAAATAATTAAATCACCATTATAAAGATATTTGATGAAAACACAATGATCATTAGTTATCCTCCTATACTCATTTGTCTCCATGAATGAGTCAAATTTAATATACCATTGTGTTAGTGCCTATTTCAAACTATATAAACTTTTTATAAGTTTACAAACCATGTTTTCTTTACCTTTCACATGAAATCCCCTGGTTGATCCATGTAAATCTCATCTTAAATAGTACCATTTAAGAATACTATATTTTCTTTCAGTTGTTGAAATTGAAAGTTTACACTAGTAGCCAATATAATAAGAACTATGATAGAATACATTTTTACCACAGGTGAAAAAAAATCATTGAAGTCAATACCCTTATTTTAACTGAATCCCTTCACAACCATTATGAATTTGTAGTGCAGCTGTGATCTGCCATCTTCTCCTTTGATTCTATACAAACACTTGTTCTTGAGTACTTTCTTCCCATGTAGAAAATCCAACAAGTCAATTGTATGGTTCTTATGAAAGGATATCATCTCCTCTTACATGAAATTTTTACATTATGTCTTCTTCTAAATTTGGATTTCATTATCATAACTATATGGATATACCCTGTTAGTGAGCATCACATACTCATATGGTGAGTATCTATGACTCAGTTGTCATTATCTAGTAGATATAATCATCTATATTTTAGGGAGAATATATTATAGAATATCATATGGTTAAGAAATATTAGAATATGGATACATATTATCTGGTAGTGATGTATCATTGGTGTCATGAATCTATCTCACACCAGATAAAACTAATGGTGGTGAGACTGGTTCTAGATTGACTAGAATTTCCTCGAACTAGAGATTCTCTGAATTTTTTGGATTATCAAAATCTTTAGTTTTCTGATTCTTAGGAAACACCACATCTTTGATTTTTATGATCCTCCTACTGATAGGATCCTAGATTTGGAATCCGAACTCCTCATGAGTGTATCCCAAAAATATACACTACTTTTCTTTTTTTTTCATCCAAATATGCCCACTCGTCTTTATTTATGTGAAAAAATTCCCTATAACCAAATACTCTCAAGTATTTTTATGAAACATATTTACCTATCTGAACCCTTTCCATAATGCCATCGTTTAGTGGAACTGATGGAGAAAGGTTGATAATATCAACTATGGCCCTTATCACCCCACCCTAAATGGTGTTTGATAGATTTTCATTTGAGAGACTCACAAATTATTTTGTTCATCCTCTCAGCAATACTCTTGTGCCGATGTATCTTCAGTATGGATTTTTTCATCATAATTCTAAAAATCATATAATAAAACTAAAATGGACTATGGTACTCTCCTCTATTGTCTTCTTTCACACAATTTAACCATCTACCTATTTCTCTTTCCACCGTTACAAGAAAATTCTTGAAAACATATTCAATTGATCTTTAGTTTTCAAAGAAAAGGACCATACTTTTATAGAATGATCATCTATAAAGGCTACAAAATAAATAGAACCTCCCATTGAATTAGTTCTCATTATGAATACATTGGTGTGAATCAAATCTAAAACATATACTTTTTTGGATAGTAAATAACCATGAAATGATACTCTATGTTCTTTTCCCATGATGTAATCAACCCAAGTATCTAAATTTTCACCATTTATTCCTAGTAAGGGAACCTTTCTAGAGAGCATTCTGATTCCTCTATCACTCATACGAGCATGTCATATGTGCCAAATTTTTGTAGGATCATATTTTATAGCTACATTGACTTCATCTCCACATGATCTGGAATCTATGAGATAAAGAAAATTATCTTTTTTCGTTTAGTAATTATCATTGTTACCTTTGGTAAGCTTCCATTTACTATTACTGAAGGAACTGACGTATCCATCATTGTCAAGTATTCTAGTGGATATCAAATTGGGGAGAATATCAGGAACATGACTCACATACTTCAACAATAACCTACATATAATATTTGTCTCCAAAAAAATATTACCAATACAATTGATTTTGGACGCACCATAAATTCTCATATTCACATGTTTGAAACTACCTAAAGTATAATATGAGAAGAAAAATCTTCTAGAAGTGACATGGTATGAGGCACATGAATCAATCATCCATGGAAAGTCTTAGCTTGAAATATTTACTTGATAATTTTTCTATATAATAACGATCTCTTTATTGAAAACTACATCATCATTATTTTTGTTTTTACCATCCTGATTCCTCTACTCTGCCTTCATCTTCCTACAATTTTGGATGAGATTTCTTGGATTTCCACCGTGGTGACACTTCATGTCCTATCTCAATCTAGATTTCGATCACTTCATCCTTTGTAGAATTTGGTACTAAGGTTATATTCCTATTCTTATACCTTGCCATTTTTCCTTTACCTTATCTTTTAGTGATAAGAGACACTGATTCATGTGTACATACCTCATATTTTCTTTGAGACCCTTTATTAAAAATTCTGTATTTCACCATTTCCATGGTGAGATCTCTATCTAGAGATTAATTGATAACTTTAAAAACTAGTATGTCCCACATATTTGGTAAATAACTCAACATAAACAGTGCATGAAACTCATCATAAACTATTATTTTCATAGAATTTAGCTGATCAATAATACATTTGAACTCACTCATGTTATCAGATACGTTGTTCCTATCTTTTTACTTCAAGTTTAAAAGTAGGTGTATCAGGTTTATTTTGTTACATGTGGTTTTCCTTGCATATTTATTTTCTAATTTTCTATATAGAATAGAAGCATCATGTTCATTAGAAAAATTCTAGAATATACTTCTATTGATCCACTATATAATTTGTTAAATGCACTTCCTATTGAGTATGACCCACTCTACATCAACTGACATGGTATTGGTAGATGAATTCTTACCAGATTGACTACTTGTTGAAGATTCCTCCACTTTCACTCCAATAGGATTAATGGTCTCCACTTTTGGTTTACACAAATCTTTAATATACAAAATATCATCCATTTTTTATTTCTAAATGACTTAATTAAAATAAGTGAGCTTAATCATGTTACCAATATTTTGTTCCTTTGAAACAATGAGAATATAAAAAACCCAACTATATAGATGTTTCCACCATGGTTGAAACAACTATAAATGACTCCTAGATAACTTAAAATGGACTTCGATTGACCAATATTTATCCAAAATAGTTCCAACAATCTAGATCAACTGATGAGGTGGTTCAGACGTGGCCTACCAGAACATTCAGTCACCGGAAAAAATGATAGAAATTCACCATCATCATAAACAATGTCATATTTTCTAGAAAGGGGGTATTTTAGCACTTAGATTTTGACTAAAAATTTTACCTCCTCTACTGACTTTGTTTTATCTCCGTTTTTATGCCATTTACATCGTTGTAATCATCTCGGTGAGATATTCAAGAATTTGGCTTTAAAAATTTATTATTACCACCTTAAATTTTCCGATCATTGAAAAACATCTATAAACCATCACCATTTAGACCCTGATTCCTTTAATAACACTTTTTTGGGATAGAAAATGTTCTAGGTGACAAAACAAACACAAAAAGAGAAAAAAATGAAGAAAACCCAAATTTACATGATTTTGAAGTGTGCCTAAATCCATGGGAGAAAGGGGGAAAATTATTTATTTTTTATATGGATTAAATTTTGGAGGGTCAATATTATAGATACAGTTCATGGTATTTGAACCCATTTTTTAGAGAAGATATTAAATGATATATAGGGTTGGTTCAAATGGTTAATCAACCCCTGAATTCTTCCACCAACACTTGTTGTGCATCCAATACCTTGGCTTCCAACCAAGGTAGAAGTTGTCCACTATAGTTGTTAACCACAAAGGAATATCCTCCACTAATTTATCCTCTAATTATGAGTGGACCCACACCTCTACTACTATTCCATTATTTTATTTTCCATTGTCTTAGTTTTTTAATTCCACATTATCTCCCTTTACTATTTTTTAATATTCAAATGGATAGGTAATATTCTAAGTAATCAGGGAATGGAAAGAGTCTCTTTATAATTCTTGAGTCAAGATTTTATTAAATAAATATTTTTTATGATTTATTGATATCAGTTTCTAGAGAGTGTTTGATACTTTTAACATAATTGTATTTAAGGAATTGAATGTGTTCATTGCTTACTACTGAGGTTTAAATTCAATCACCTATCTCTACCTAGGTTAGATTATTAATAAAATTAAACCTTTTCAAAAAAATTAAGTATAATTCATTGATTGTATCCTTGATTTTTTTTAACTTTCGAAAATTAATATGATTTTGTTACTTTTTTTCATTTTGGTGTAAATTGTAAATACATTTCCCCCTAGATTTTAGATAAATTCTTTGTTTTTTTTGGAAATGGAAAATTTTATTCTATAAATTTTAATTAAAATTTGTTAATAATTTTTTAAATAGATTTTAATACTCATATGTAATTTTAAAGTTTAAACTAGAAAATGAATTTTAGAATTTAATTTGAAATTAAATATTTAAATCTTGATTTTTTTTATTTTAAAATTTATTGAAATTAATTTATTAATTTGATGATTTTTTGAATGTTTTTGGTTATAGTGAAGAATTGTTGGAAAAGGCTTTAGACTATATGATTTAAAAGCATGGTTGATCAAGATACTATGCTAAAAAATTTAGATTACTCCTCAAGTTACCACACGACTCAACTTGGTAAGATACCGTAAGAAGACACATCTAACCTATCACAAGATGAATCCCCCATCCAAGATTCCACATGATGATGTCCCCGTAGTCACTCTACTTACCACATAAATACCCTTGTATCACCTACACTCCCTCTCTAAGCTACCACAACAGCTCAACTTATCGTATGAAGAACTCCATGGTCAATCCATAAACCATGAAGCTCCCTCCCACAGTCAATCAATCAAATATAATCCAAGCAAGCTAATATGCTTGATCATGCTTTCTCCTATTGCACCTGAGGCCAGGTGACCACATGAACTCCACTTGAGTACCAAATAAAGCCGAGGAAAACCAAAATACTGAAGAAACTGAAATACAAGCAAAAATTTCTTACCAAGTCTGAAAAATGTCCTCTTTATATATGAAATGAGAACTGATCTTGTGTGAATAACCGATGAAACTGATCCCAATATTTTATAAACTAACAATTTGAAGCTGGTATAATTAATAGAACTCATGTTTATCATACTTGAGCTCAATATGAACATGGAGGAAGAATATAGTTAGAAATTTGTTTGATTAGATCAAGGTGTTTCCATTCCAAATTGATATAATTGAAATATTTCACTGAGTTCTGAGGTCAAGGTAATAAAATTCATGCAGATATTCCAAAAATGGTGAAGCCTATAAATGAAGATGTACTCATTGTTTATTCCCTATGTATATTTGAATATAGCGTGATCTAATTCCTCTACAATGTTGTGGTTGTGGAGAAAAATTAAGAACTACACAAGGTGATCAATGTAATTCCTTAAATATATCTCTACCATGAATGGCCACAAATTGAGCCCGAGATCATTTGAAGGGTTTCTAGTCAATCATGCCACTCATAGAAGACCAATAGCTCACACATTGCACCACCCAAACTAATTTTATATGACCGAAGACCTAGCTTGGTATAACCTAAACTATGAATTTGGAAATCCATGCACTCGATTAATTTAGTTGAGAATAATATGAACTAAGGATTAGGAATATAGAGAGAAAATTCATTAGAACTCCATCAAATCATGGTCATCAACCAAGACCAAAGTAAACTAAATTCACTGAAGAATATGATGAACCTCATCTAAGACCACTGATGATGATCTGAAGTTATAGAGAACATATATTTTTCTTATGTGTTATTTTATATATAGGGTCAATGATGGATAGGTTTCGCATTACCCTAATTCACCGATTATTGATAAAAAGGACAAAAGACCTTGTGTTATCAATCTAATGCCTCAATGAGTTCATAAAAAAACCTCAAGTTCAAGTACAGAACCTACACGCATTGCTGCACACCATGCATTCTCAAGCTCGGATGATGATAAGCTAGTTGAACCTCTAATGAAATCTTAATGCAGTTTCAATAAATGGGGGATTTTATGGAGATGAGAAAGATAAAAAAACCTCCCAATATAACAAAAAATATCCATGAATCTACTCCTTGATCCCTATTTTTCCTACACTACGAAACCCAAAATCATAGTCCCACTATCTAAGCAGACCAGACCAATAAATATTGAATCCAACTGAAGTCCAATCATAGGACATCTCATAAACCACTTTTCATCTTCACATGATCATAATGAGCAAAGTATGTCTTTCATTTTGGTCATGATGTAGCCAAGAATTCATGCTTTTATTTTTCTGAAACATGCATTGAGCTCAATCATGGGAAGAATTTATGAGTTGGAAAGAGTCATGAAAACATTCTCAAACTGAATCATGACCCTACAAACTATTCACATGCCATATATTCAAGCAAAGAGATTACACTGAAGGTCATTTCACTGAATACAAGGAGGATGAAGAATATGTTGTAATTTTTATAAATATGTATCCTCTATCATAGTAGATAATATTAAATTCTTTCTGATTTGATTAGGGTTTATTTTATTTTCATTTATACAAATTCTAATTCCATTCTATTGTGTTTACTATTCATGTTGTGATTTTATCTTCTAACCCAATTTTTCTTTGTGTTTCTTATTCCTCAATGTTGTAAATGTGATCTCTATGATATATAATTATGCAGAACCAACTTAATAGATTGTTCCTTGGGGGAAATCACACTAGTATTCCAAATCCCTACTTTTTAATTCTTTAATATTAAATTATAGTGAGTGGGAGGAAAGTAGATTGATAATGATCATCCACTTTTTTCATTTGTGGCCATATTATATAATCTTTAAAATCTTCACTCCCATTATCCTCTTAATCTAGACTTCATACCATTGGAGTTTTGTAGACCAAGGGATAAAAAAATACAATTGGAGATAGGTTTGAAGATAATGGATACTTCAATAAAGTGTGTTCATTTCCCCTACGCCATGGAGGTGGTGAGGATGGATATGTAATGGTAGGTTTCTCTAGTATGTTTAGTACCATAATTTATATATATAGGATAAATTTATGATCAATTGTGAATCTATTTTTGGATGATGAAACTTCTGGATAATGAGTATCCCTTGTTATTACCCCCAAATCCACTGATTTTACCCTAACTTTGTGTGTCTGTTGTTTACATTCCAATTTCATTTCATATAAAAAAACAAACATATTTTATTGATACTTTATAAATTAAGAAAAAAACCAAATATTAATAAGTGATTGATGATTGTGAAGAACAAACCCACGACTCCTTGAAAATGACCCTAGTTAGTCCCAATGGACTACATTCTAGGGTTTACAAATTTTTTATGTGAGGTTTGAGATGACCTCTTGAATCACTAGAGTCAGTTATAGGGAGTTGGGTTAGTCATTCATTCTTAATAACTTTGTAAATAATTTTATATTTTAAATTTAAAATTTAAAATCTAAAAATAATGTACTATTATTTTGAACCACCTTTATCCCATGAAAAATTGTTGCTACATTTTTTTGATATATGTAGAGATATATAAATGATATAGGTAGAAAATAATTTAGGTTTCTCTTAGAGGACCTAGAATAGAAGATCAAATCATCAATACAAAAATCCTTTACCCAGGAGATTACTGAGATCCCTAAATACTTCCCAAAGTTCTATTAATATTCATCCAAAGAACATAAAAGGTCCATACCTCAAATATTTGAGGAATATTCCCAATTGATTGAAAGATAATTGGGATGACCACTACCACAACCATCCACACTCAAAGGATTAAAATTTTCATTGAAAATATAGGGTTAAATACATACTAAAAAAATTGAGGGAGATGGTCATATATTGAGTTCATTTATTAATTTTACACAATCTAAACTAAAAAATAATTTCCCATGTTTTCATTATAAAAAATATACCCCTTTTTCATGGGCCCTATAGGATTTGGATAAATCTACCCAAGAAGAAAATATAACTTGAAATTTGAGTAATAATTTGAAGATGAGGTTGTCTAGCATGAATAAGAGGTGATGAATGAAGTTTATTTTGATGATTTACATAAAACAATTATAGAGGAGTTCTCTATGTTTACTTTAAGAGAAGAAGTGTAAAACATCATAACATAAGATAAAGATGAAGGAAAAGATTCCATATACCTAATTATCACTCCCATGATCTATAAATTCAATAAAAAAAGAGGGTGAACAATAAACAATGTCAACAAGAGGACCTCCAAGATAAGAATCAAGATGAGAAGAACCATGAAAAAAGGAAAATATAGTGGTTTTTACCATACAAACCCAACTTAAAAATGGACTGAGGATAACCCCAATTCCATACAACCATGGATAGGAAAAATTATAACACCACTTATATGTTTTTATCCAATATTCTTATCTCACTTCCAATTTCCTATTATTTTTAGTTTTGAGATTTAATTCTAAATAAAATATTCATTTTTTATTTATTTTTCTATATAGAACATTAGTGTACAAAAAATTCAACCCTTACATGAAGATAATTTGAAGTTAAATAAAGTAGAAATAAAAACTTACCATGTCTTCCCAAAATAAAGGAATAATTTAACCCAGGTGAACTCCTTCCATTACATTAGTTTTTTTTATTCTATTTTAAAATTTTATTGAAATATTATGCATATTACTACTAGATTTCATTAATAATATAATGAAAATGAAGTGTGGGGGAGGGGGTAACTCATGGATTATTTTTATAAAATATTTTTTATTTTTTGGTTTGCTGGTTTTAGTTTGTTTTAATGAATCTATTTTTGAATTAAAAAAAATATAAAACATAAAAAAAAATACTGCTATGTACAAAGATGTTTTTGTATAATTTTTTTCAATATTTAAATATTTCCTTAATCTGAATACTATAATACCTAGAAAAATACCATGCTAGAGTGGTGGGGGGTCATTAGTTTTGAAAATTTTTAGAATCAAATGATTGTTGTGTGAACCTACTACTATTTTAATGGAAATTATTTGTTTAGGAGATGAGAAAACAGTTGTAAATGTATAAGAAATTATTAGAACAAAAAACATAGATTGAGGGGAATGACTGGTTAAATAAAACCTAGGTATCCTACCCTTAGTGATTTATTATCACCTTAGGGAGCATCTATAAAATATATTTAGATAGATTATATGAACTAGAGTAAGAAAATAAGATGCAATCTAATCTAGATGTCCTTCTAATTAAATATAAGCACATGTGTGTATGTGTGATAGCTGTAAAATAAGAGTAGAGTAATCTAAGATCTATTTTCCCAAGAATTTATTATATTCATTGAATTTTACAATTATTAATGGGGTATACCTATTGTATTAGGATTATTTTTTTCTAGGTTTTGCTACATCACTCAATAAAGCGACATTCACAAATATTACTGAAAAAAAAATTCAATAAGTGTGAATTGAAAAAGGTAATGAAAATATTTGGGAAATATTTAACTTGGATGAATAAGGGTAATATTACATCTAAATTTAATTTAGAAACTATCAATGAAGTGTGAAAGTGAACTCTGTGATAAGAATCTTGGGATAGAAGGATTTATAAGGGTTCTAATTGATAAAATCTTCATTCCACTACAATATATTCTATTTACAATATGGAAATGAAACTTATGATTAAATTAGAAAGAGTTAGTGAATTGAATTCATATAGGAAGCAAGATAACTCAAATGATGAATGAATGTATGATTTTATTTTTCTTTGACTTGTGTACTTAATTCTAAGTAGGACATATCTATTAAAATCATTTAATTCATTTTATTTCCCTAGAGTGAAATATTCTAAGTGTGGGGGAGTTATCAAATGCCACTTTTTTTATAAAAAAAATTAAGTATAATTCATTTATTTTATCTACCATTTTTGTTAAACTCCAAGTATTTAGTATGTTTTCCACTTTTTTTCATTTTGGTGTAATTTGTAAATACATTTTCGCTGTATTTTAGATAATTATTAGTTTTTTTGGGAAACAAGGATTTTAATTTCACATTTTATTCAAGAAATTTTAATTGAAATTGGTTATAATTTTTTTTGAAATAGATTTGAATAATCATATATAATTTTAATATTTAATCTAAAAAATGAATTTAGATTTTAATCTGGAATTAAATATTTAAATATTGAATTTTATTCATTTTAAAATTTATTGAAATTAATTTATTAATTTTATGTTTTTTTGATGTTTTTGTTTGTAGGAGAGTCATAATTTTTGAAAAAATCACAATCTATTAGACTTAAAAAGTGTATATAATCAGGCTAAAATGTTGGAAAATTTGGAAAACTCTTTGAGATAATCTAAGACTAAAGTTTTCAAGATGCTGTAAGAAGATGTATACAACCTTTAATAATACCAAATTCAAGCTTCCATGCCTTAAACTTCAAGATACCACACATGGAAACTCAACCTATTATGAAAACTCATTCAAAACCTACTTCAAGAAGAACCCCTCATCCAATTTTCCACTTAAAGACTTCCTTGTGGACACTCTACTTACCTCACAAAGTCACCTAGAACTCCCACACTCCCTATCTAAACTACCAAAAAACATTAACCAACCATACAAAGAACTCCATGGTCAATCCATTGACCAAAAATCTCCATCCAATGGTTTATCAATTGATCATAATCCAAGTAATCTACCATGCCTGACCATGCTTTCTCCTTCTACACCTGAGGACAAGCGACTGCATGAACTCCACCTGAGTATAAATTGTAGTGTGGGACAATAAAAATACTAAAGAAACTGAAATGAGAGTAAGAAGATATTATCAAGGATGAATAATTTTATTTTCAGATGCAAACTTTGACCTAATATTAGATTAATAACCAATGAAACTAATCCCAAGCTTTGAAGAAATGAGAATTTGAAGTTTGTAGAATAAATAGAACTCATGATGAGTGTGATTGATCTCAATCTAAGCATAGTGTAAGAACAAAGTCTAAAACTTGTTTGATTGGACCAAGGTGTTACTATTACAGATTGGTGAAACTAAAAGAAAATTCAAAGAGAAGAAGATTAAGTAATCTCATTCAATCAAAAAATATGAAAATGGTGAAACCTATAAAAGTTTATGTTGTCATTGTTTGTTCCCTATGTAGAGTTAAAGATGGTGAGACCTCCTTTATTCCCAATTTTCTAGCTGTATAGATGAATGAAGATTCAAAAAAGGTTGTTGATGTAATTACTTAATGATATCTCTACTATTCATCACTATAAACTAATCATGATCTCATTCTAAGGGAGTCCAATTGAGAATATCACTCATAACAGACCTGAAATGTACACCTTTCACCACCCAAACTAATTTTTTATGATTGAATATTGAGCCAAGGAAGACCTAAACTAATAATTTGGAAATACATACACCCTATTACTTCATAAAAGAATGATAACAACTGAGGATGAGGTATTTAAAGGGGGATTTCATCTAAACTCTATTAAATCATGATCATTGACCAAGAATAAAGTAAAATAAAGACACCGAAGAATATGATGATCCATGTTAAAGATCATTGATGATTATTTAAAGTTATATAAAATAAATATTTCTTTTTTATATTGTTTCCCATATAGGGCCAAAGATGGTGAGGTTTCATATCACCATAATTCACTAATTATTGATACAAAGGCCAATATACCCCATGTAATTGATCTAAGGCCTTAATGAGTTTATCCATAAACCTCAAATTCAAGTGAAACATCTAACCTCATCACTATGAACCATGCCACCCTAAGATCTATTGATGAAGAGCTAGATAAACCTCATATGAAAACAAAATAAAACTACAATAAAAGGAGGATCCAATTGTGCTGAGTAAGATGAATGAAAACCTTAGAATCCCAATATCACAAGCCCACCATCCAAGTAGACTAGGCCTATAAATATTGAATCCAACTAAAGTCCAATCCTAAGCTATCACACACATCACTTATCCTCTTCACATGATCACAACAAGAAGAGTATGTATTCCATTATATCCATGATATATCCAAGTGATTATGCTTCAATTATTCTATAATTTATATTGAGCTCAATCATGGAAAGAATTTTTGAGTTGGTAAGAGTCAAAAAAATGCTCGCAAATTGATTCGTGACCCTCATAACTGTAGATGTTCCATCCATCTAAGGAAGGGGATCACATTGAAACTCACTAAAATGAATTCAAGAAGGATAAAGAAGATAAATTGATGAATATAAACATGTTTACACTATCCCGTTAGATTTTTATTAAACTCTTTTCAATTTGATTTGAGTTTATTATATTTTCATTTCTATAAATTCTAATTCTAGTCTATTGAGTTTACTATTCATGTTGTGAACTTCTTTTCTCACCCAATTTTTCTTTGTTTTTTTGCTTCCTATGTGCCATGAACATGATCTCCTAGCTGTATAATTATAGAGAATTGAGTTGAGAGATTGGTCCTCAAGGGAGATCACACTAGCATTCTGAATCATTCCTTTTTAATTCTTTAATTCCTAATTGCAGTGAGTGTGAAGAGCATGGATCAATGATCATTATTTACACTTTTCATTTTCAAATTTATTATCCAATATTTCAAATATTATCTCCCTCACTTATATTGGTCTATACTTCATACCATTGGACTTATGTAGACTGAGGGGTGAAAATATATGATTGAAGTAGGGTGTGGGGACAATGGATACATCAATCAAGTATGTTCATTTCCCTATTATTATGGAGGAGGTGAGGATGGATATATAGAGGGTGGTTTATCTTATATGTTAAAAAACACAATTTAGATAAAGAGGATCAATCGATGATCGATTTTGACTTCATTATTGGATGATAACACTTTAGGATAATGAGGATCCCTTATGATTACTCTTGAATCCAATCCCTTTCACCCAAACTTTGTGTGTCTATGGTTTTCATTCTATTTCTATTTCATAAAAAATCAAATATATTTTTTGGATTATTTAAAATTAACAAAACAAAACAAATACTAATAAGTGATTGAGGGTTATAATGAATGAACCCATGAATCCTTGATAATGACCCTGGTCACTCCCACTGGACTACATTCTAGATTTTAAAAAAATTTGTATTCAAGGATTGTGATAGCCTCTCATATCTCTTTTCTCAAAGGAACATGTTGTGTTTGGTGGTGAGTTTCTAAAAATATCTAAAATGTGAATGGAAGAAATGAGTTAATTTTAACTTTTCTAGGAACACCAATTCACAATAAAGTATTTTCTTGGTAGGTTGAGAGTGATTTTTTGACTTTCCATACACATAGGAAGGGGGACTAACCAAGAAGTAATATTTTTAGGACAATCACTATTAAATATTTTAAAAAAGATTGATTAATGGATCCATTGAGGATTATAACATTAATCAATTAATAATAATCTAAGTGAAACCCATTTTAAATACTATTATAACAATACTAAAGGAAATATATCCCTATATTGATCACATATCTCATAATATTTATTTCAAATCCTTTCCTCATTTCTTGCTTTATTTGAAAAAAATCACAAATTCAAAACAAAACCCCTTTTCTTCGACCAATTAACATGTGAAAACCAAATTCTGTGCACTCCTCTCTAGGAGAGAACCTAGGTTACCACTTATACTCATTTTATCATTGAAAAAAAATCTTTTTACACAGCCCATGATATGTGTACATCAAAACTTGGAACCATTTTTGGGGAGGTAGTGCTAAAAATTAAGGAAAATCAAACCTTTTATTTGTATGACCAGGTATTTTACTAATTGTTTTTATCTCTATTAACCCAATAATAGATAGAATGATGATAAAAATACTTAAAAATTTAAAATTTCAAACTAAATTTTAATAAATAAACCTTGTAGACTCATATTAAAATACTATTATTCACTTTGAACTATAGACATGACTGAAAATCCCTACCAAATCATGAGTGATCTATGTGCACTGAATTTTTTTAATAAAAAAATCAGATATTTGTGCCTAAATTATAAAATTAATTTTAATTGGTAATTGTATTGATTCAAATATTTCTAAATTTCCATGGTCTATAGTTGAAAAACCTAATAGACACATATTAACATTCACACATGTATTCTCTACTTTGAAACCCCAAGGAATGGCTGGGGAATAAGTAATGTGGAGGGAATTTACCTTATTACTTGAAGAAAAAAACAAAGGAATGGTTTTAAAACCTATAAATAAGAGTGTTATATGGTTGTAATGATCTAAAAATAAGCTACATATAATGTTTCTTCCCCACTTCCAAGAGTACAATAAAAATTAAAGAGATTTATACCATCATACAATCATAATTATTAACTATTTCTGAGTACTGGGAGTGATTAAAAAATATCTATGATAGCTATCCCCATAAATCTATAGAATATAAACACTTCCTTGTATTATTTTTATAATATTTTTCTAGATAATGATAAAAATATTTCAGATGAATCATTTGGAGGATCTTTGATTGTAAAGTCACTAGTAGAATCCAAGGTCTTGATTGAGAAGGTTGAACATAACTCCCAAAAAATTGGTACAAGTGGAATTGGAAAAAGAGTTATTCATGAGGTAATAAATTCTAGTTCATAACCTTTTATAAAGACTAATATTGTATATCTAGTCAGTTTGGTTAGACAGATGGCGCTAAATCAGGTAAGTGAACAAGAAGAATCAGTTAAGGTATGTGGTTTATGCTCATCACTTAACTATTTCTTTGATCAATTTGATGAAGTTCAGGGCTTGTAGACTTGTGTAAAAACCTTTCAGATAAGAAAATTCCAAAAAAATAAATCATTGATAGAGATTAACCTAGTATAATATAGATCTATTAATCAATATAACTATGCTATACTCCCCTATCTAAACCATTTTAAACAACCCATATTCCAGTAAGCACCACTATTCCAAAACCCACAACTATTCCCAAAAACTTTTAAGTAACCATGAATCCAACCCACTTACTAAAAACCTTAATTTATAACAAAATAATCACTTTAAACAACCTTCAACTAGTGATAAACCCTTAATACAACAACAATAAGGATATGGAGTTGAAGAGTCGAATAATAGAGTATATAAGTTAACAATCTAGGTTAAATATCTAGTGGAAATATTATCCAAATATCTAGGGAAATTTCTAGCTAAAAGAGTCCTTAACCCAAAGTAAAATGTTAGTATGATAATAATATTAAGTGGAAATGAGTTTCAACCACTAGTCACATTAGAACTTAAAACAAAAGAATCTAATAATGAAAAAAATCATCTAAAAATTTTAGGATTATTTTATAAAAATGGCCACAATAAGTAGAAAATGGAGAGAAGGAGGAGAAAGTTGGGCCAAGAAAGAAGATACCAAAAACAAAACTCTAAATGAAATAATGGTAGATGAAAGATATTTCCCTTACATCCCCATAAATAATAATACAATCAAATAAGATCTAATAGGAATCACTTTAAAAAGAAATTCTAGTAACTTTCTGAAAAGTTGAGATCAATATCCTTCTTCTTAAATACCTTAAACAGATTCCCAAGTATGTAAAATTTTTAAGGAAATTTTCATAAAAAGGGAGACTTTAAGATAATGTGATAATCAATTTAGTAAGAAGTGTATCAACCCTTATAACACCACAATTTCATGATCCAAGGAAATTTTCTATCCCTTATACCATTGAATATATAAAATTTTAAACTGATTTATATGATTTAGGTGCTTCCATAAATTTTATTCCCCATTAAATGTTTTGATCTTTTCATATGGGAAATTTTCATCCCATAATATTGGCAGTACAACTTTCAAATAGATCCACTATTTTTCCAGTAGGCTTATTGGAAGTTGAGTTAATTGGAATTAAAAGAATGACATTTCTAGAAGAATTCTATGTGATTAAAATTTATGTGTATAATATCCCATCAAACTCACTTATCATTTTAGGGATACCTTTTCTAAATAAGGATAAGACAATCATCAATGTGCATTAATGAACCCTTACCATAAAATTTGGACAAAGTATAGTTCATTAGAATATTTTGACTCTATAAGGAACCCTTCAAATAACTTTTACATTCTTGCACCTTCTAACTTTAAAGAGGTTGATCCTATTTAATATCCAGGTATGTTCTATAAAATATTGACATTATAAAAAACCTTAAGTATTGAAAACTCCATAAAGGATGAAGTTGAAAAATATATTGAATATCATGTCTTCAAATTGGAGGAAGTGGTAAAATTTGAATACCTTAATGGATTTGGTTGTTTCTTTAATAATGATGAAACTTATATTCAATTTTTTGTGTAAGTATAAGAAAGGGAAGTCAAAAACATAAATATTATTTCTTCCTTAGAACAACCACAAAATGTGGAATTAAAACCACTTCCCATTGATATAAAATATGTTTGTCTAGTGGAATGGGGAAAAGATTATAGTAATCACTACAAATAACTAGACCCCTAACCAAGAACACAAATTAATTGAGATTTTTAAAGATAATGTGAAACAAATAGGTTAGAGTTTAGGTGATATTCTAGGCATTAAACCTAGAATATTCTCACATAGAATTTTTCTTGATGGAGATTCAAACCTATTAGGAAGCCCCAAAGAAGGATAAATCTTATAATAATGGTGGTAGTAAAAAAATATATTGGGAATTTATTGACATTAAAAATCACTTAATTAATATATGAATCATAATGGGTTAGCCAAATCTATATAGTTCCTTAGAAAATAGGTACGACCATTGTAAAAAATGACCAAAAAATGAATTGATCATTGTGAGAATTCAAAATAGCTGTAGAGTGTGTATAGATTATAAGAATTTGAAAAAAAGTCACTAGGAAGGATTATTACTCTATTCCATTCATTAAATTGATACTATAAAGATTTTCAATAAGAACTCACTATTTTTTTCTAGTTGGGGTTTTTGGATATTTCTAGGTACTCATTGCTGTAGAATATCATGAGAAGAAAACTTTCACACGTCCTTTTAGAACCTTTTCCAACAATAGGATGCCATTTAGATTATTTAATGATTCAAGTTAATTTCATAGGTGAATGGTAAGTATTTTTTCCATATCAAATTGATGATTTATCAGAGGTATTCATGAATGAAATACTATTTTTGGAAAACTTTTTGATCAATTTTTAAGAAATATGGATTTTTTTAAAACATCCATTGAAAAAGATATCATTTTTAATTTTGAAATGTTTCATTTCATGGTGTAAAGAGGAATATTCTTAAGGCGTTTCATCTCTTAGAAAGGTATTGAGGTAGATAAGTAAAAAATTTAAGTGATAAATTCTTTTCCTTACCCAATCATACAAACCATGAAGGATATTTTCTAGGGAACATAGGGTATTAAGGAGGTTTATAACTGAATTTAGTAAGGTTTATTTTCTCCAATATTAGTTAATCTTGAAATATATTGATTTTAATTATAGTTCTGAATGTAGGGAAGTATTTAATGAACTAAATATAAGATTAATCACCCCACCAATGATGTATCCACCAAGATGGGATAACCCTTTTGAGTTACTTTGTGATTCTTCCAACCAAGCCATGGGAGATTTTCTTTTCCAAATAATTGAAGAATGACCACAAGTCATTTATTATCCCTCAAAGACACTGGATATTTCCAAACTAAACTATATAACTACTGAAAATTATTTCCTTGATTTTTTTTACTTTAGATAAATTCATATCCTATTTTCTTGAAACTAAATTCATTATATATTCTAATCATGCAGACCCTGGATACTTGATGAAGAAAGATGAATCCAAACCCAAGATAGTTAGATGGATGTTAAAATTAAAAGTTTTTAACCTGGAGATTAAGGAAAATAAAGGAGTTGAAAATAAGGTATCAAATCACCTGATTAGATTACCCAACACTATTGAAGAAAAAATTCTAGATCAAGACCCAATGAATGACCACCTGACAGGAGAACGATTATCTTTGGTTATAAGAGAAGTACATTGATATTTTGACATGGTAAATTATTTAGTAACATACTAGGAATCATATCATATAAATTCCCCCAAAATTTAAAAAATAATTATAAATTGATATTTTATATTTGGTAAGACCCTCATATGTATAAAATTTTAAATGATCAAGGGATAAGAAGATGTTTTCCTTCAAATTAAATTGAATCAGTTTGTGAATTTTTCTACACTATAGCTTTTTGAGACCACTTTAGATGTCAAATAACTATAAATGATGTTGTGGAATCTTGAATTTATTGGTCCATATTCTTCAAATATGCACATTAGTTTTGTAAAAAATGTGAGAAATTCCAATTTTATAGAAATATTTCAAATAGAAATTAAATTCCCCAAAAACCCATAAAATTTTGTGAAATTTTTAAAGTATAGGGAATGAAATTTATGAAACCCTTTCTCATGTCTTATGGAATATATTATATTCTTCATTCCATATATTATATTTCCAAATTGGTGGAATCCAAGGCCACCAAAACTGATGATGCCAAGATTGTGTGTGTTTTTGTCAGGTATAATATCTTTTATAGGTTTAGAATGATAAGATCCATCATCAGTGACCAAGGAAATCACTTTTTCAATAAGATAATAGAGAATTTACTAAGAAAATATGAAGTAAATCACAATAAATCTACACCTTACAATATATAGAGAAATATCCAATATAATGTATTAAATATACAAATCAATAGAATTTTTGAAAATATTGTCAAACCAAATAGAAAATACTATAGAAAAAGGTTGGATGGCATATTTTGGGATAATAAGACAACCTAAAAAAACCCCATAGGAAATATTCTATATAGATTGATCCCTGGAAAAAGATATCATCTTCTTGTGGAGTTAGAACAGAAGACCTATTGGGTTATAAGAGAAATTAATATATGCCTTGATAGAGCTAGAAAATATAGGAAACTGCAGTTGAAAGTACTGGAGTAAATTAGAAGAGAATATTTTGAGAACTAAAAAATTTACAAATAAATATTTAAAGTGTCTCATGACTAGTTGATTCAACAAAATAAATTCCATCTAGGAATCCAAGTGTTGATATTAAATTCAAGGATTAGGATGAGTTAGGGTAAGTTTTGTCCCGGATGGGAATACCCTTTCATAGTTAAAAATGCATCCCATTTAGGTACTATGAAGATTGTAAAAGAAAGAAACCAAAACCAATTTAATATTAATATAAATATGTTAAAGAAGTACCATGGTAATTTTCCTAAATAACTAGAAGAGGAGATAAAACTACTCTAACTTACTTATCAATGAAAATAAATTAGATTATACCTCTCATTAAAATTTATGTATCGTTATGATTCCATTTAAAATCTACTTACATGATAAATATATTTGATTGCATTGAGGACACTGTATCATTTATGTGTGTGTGTGGGGGGGTACATTTGTAGTTTATAACATTTCAATGTTTTGTTTTTTCTTTTCTTTTTAAATTTTTTATGTATTTTTGAAACCTTTTTGTGTGTTTATTTTTTCATTTTAATAAGTTTTTGAAACCCATGATCTTAAATAGAATTCCCATGAAAACTTTGAATCCATGAAAAAATTGAGAAAATGATTTGACCCATTCACTCACCTTAGATGAATGTTGAAATGAACTTTCTTTAAAATTAAAATCATATTAAATTCATATAAGAACCAATTATTTTTGAATCTCATGCCATTATATACTATCCTACATTTTGAATCAATTACCGAGAGGCTTCTTAACCATTTTTACCTATTCTTTACAATGCATTTTTCTTTATAGAAACAAGATATAATTTAATAAAAAAAATTGTTGAGTAATATAGTTAAAACACCAAAGCATCCAGGGACCTTATACTAAAATTATTGATTAATTATTTTGAATTTAAACCCCTTTTTTCTCAAAGAACTCTATTTTTCATCCTACATTGAAATTTAATCCTTATATACCTTATAATCCATTAATTAATTTTTTAGATTGTCACATTACAAGTCAAATATCCTCATCTACCTTGATCTAGAATCCTTTTCATGATCTAAGTTGAATTCAAGTACGAGGGAAGGGATAAAAGGACTTAGACCAATCTATTGGTAATAATCTATTTTAATTTAATGAAGAACTTGATGAAACGTTTTTGCCTATATTTTAGCAGAAAAGTCATGATAATAAGAATAGAAAAATTTTGTTTATTCCATCCAAGTCTATCCATGAAATTTCACCTCTTTTTTGAAGTGAAAATCCCTTTTTCCGAAAAAATATGATTTTAAGAGAAATTACAGATCTATTTTTTTGAAATAATAACATTGAGTAAGAGGGAAGGGAAAAAAATTGATTCTCCTGAATTTATAAATAGCATAGACTGACCATGAGTTTAAGGATGAGTTCTGAGGCCATTTTCAATGTAAACCTTCTCAAAAAGTGTTGAATTTCATGAGTTTTATTTTATATAAGCCATTTGAGAAAGATTTATCATAGCTATAGAAGTTTGAAGCTGGCCTTGGGAACATAAAAAGTAAGGAATAATAATTCATAACTTGGGAAAAGATATATCTCACACATATCAAATAAATCTAGAAGTCTCACTTTTCCTTCAATAGTAGTACCAAAGAAAAAATAAATTGTTAAATATGATGAAGGAAAATGATAGGGGAATACTTTGTAATTATAAAATGATAATAAGTGTGGCATATCCATAGATAATTTAAAGAGGTGAAGTTGAGTTAGTAAAAGAGTAATATAAGGGAGAATCAATTCTTGGAGGAAACTAAAAATCATGCATTTATCTTAAAATAAGATCCAAGACTCCTTATTCATACTCAATAATTTAACATTCAAATCCTTCTAACCTTTTATCCAAAAAAAATATGATTAACCCCTCAAGATATACAAAAATACTTGACTCATTAGGTTGAGATAAATAAAATCATAAATCATATTTTGAAACTTTCATGAACTTGGAATGAGGAAATATTTTCATAAAAATCATGCTAGTGTGATGAATGAAATATTTCCATAAAGGAAGGTATAAGTGTGTATTAGAGGATAGAAGAAGTGAGAATTAATTAAATGAACTTAATGAAAAAAATGGAATCAATATCCTTTATGAGGAATGATAAGAATTAGGACCATGGTATTGAAGAATGAAATTTATATCAGCTAAGTATTTGAATTTTTCTTCTTTAATATTATTAAAATTCACTTGGCTAGATTCTGAGGTTTTAGTATGGGAGAATTAGAAAGACAATATTTTCATGAATTTGTTCTCATGATTCCATGTTTTTTATCCCACCATTTTGAGTAATTTATGGGTAAATATAATATTATTAGTGTAGTGAATAATCTAGAGTTCACTTGTTAAATGGATAAAATCTTGAATATTAGTGTCTTTATTTGATTTTGAATTTATTAAGGAAACCATACATTAATTCTATAATATCATTATTAACGGGTCTCTAAATATGATTTTCATTGTTGGAAATCAATTTTGGAATGATTGGGAGAATCCCACACTGATATTACTGGTGTTTATGTTTGTAGGTCTAAAATTAGCAATGAGTAGATTGTATGAATTTATAAGGATATATCGTAAGTATTTTGGACTGATTATAAGACTCTACTACCTAATAAAATGGAAAAGGCATGAACATAAGCCTTTTGAGTAAAAACATAAGCCTTTTGAGTCTAAATGTAAGTCTTTTGGGCCAGACATAGGTCCTTTCCTCACGACCATAATCCTTTTCATAATAAAACTCTACTATCCATTATAAGTATTTAGTCTAGATCAAATTAATTTCTTTTTCCAATTTCAAGCCTTTGAGTGAGAACTTGTTGACCATAAATATTTTCAAAGACTTACAATATCATCTAAAAGAGATGAAAATTGGTAAAGGAAGGATAACTTGGGGGTATTGAAAAAACTTTCAAGGATATATTTGAGGTTCTACATCAGTACTTCATGAAACCATTCAGTTGATTACATGTGGATTATAATAAGCATGAAATTTCGATCCATATCAGAAGAAATGAAGTTGTAAATTTTTATAAATAAATGATCATGATTAATTGAATCTATTAAAGAAGAATAGAACTTTATAAATTCAAAAATATAAGATCTAGAAGGTTTTATTAGCGGATAAGGGGAAGGAAACTGTGAATTTACAAAGAGGATGAAAATGTTGAAGGGGGGAGACTCAACTCATGTGGACCACTCATAGAGAACCCACTGCTATTGTTTTGTTCTTTTATTTTTTTTCATCTTAGTTCCATAATGTTGTCTGCTTCCCCTTTCTTCTATATTACCCTTCAAATAGTTAGGTAATCTTCTGAGTGATAATGTGAGGTAATGAGTTCGTTTTTAATGATTATGTCTAGTTTTTATTGAATAAAAATCTTTTCTATTTGATTGATTCTGGTTTCTAGTGATTATTTGATACTTTTAATGAAATTTTATTTATGATCTTCAATACATTCATTTCTTACTACCAAGGTTGAAAATCAATCATATTAATTTACCTATGGTATCTTGTCTTGAAGGAAAATATTGTGTTAGGTGGTGAGTGTTTAGAAATATCTGGCATGTATGTAGAATAAGTGAGTTACTTATAAAATTCCAAGAAACACTAATTCCTGATAAGGTATTTCCTTGGTAAGTTGAGGGTGATTTTTTTAGTTTCCATAAAAAAAGGATGGGGACCAAAAAAATTGTAATATTGTTAGTAAAATCTCTATCATAGCTTTTAACTAAGGGTGATTGATAAATAAATTGGGGAGTAATTCATTTATCAATTAATTAGAAAAGAATTGACATCCATTTTAAAGACTATGATAGCATCACTAAAGGAAACCCAACCCTTACCTAATTACATACCTCATCATATTGATTTAAAATCCTTTCATAATTGTTTTTGTTATTTTCAAAAATCATAAATTCAAAACAAAACCCTTTTCTTAAACCAATTAACAAGTGAAAACTGGCATTTTTTCACTCCTCCCTAGGAGACAACCTAGGTTACCACTTATACTATATTTTAACCTAGGAAATAAATTACGTTTTCTACACCCCTTAATAGGCGTGTGTCAATATACTAGTGTATAAATAAAAAATATTACTTCAAATAGGTTTAAAATTGGGTAAATCAATGGTTTTTATTCATGACTACACATCCAAAATGAAAAAATGGGTTACTAAATGATTAATCTTGAAAAATTAACATCCAAAATTCATAGAGAGGTAAAAAGGTAAAATATTATAAAAAATATTGTTACAACTTAATTTAAAAAGAAAATATGTGTGAAAAACAACTAAAATGAAAATAAAATTATAAATCGACATAATATATTTAAAGTAGTCTATTACATTAGTACAATAAATTACATATATGGATTTCAAATAGGAAAATGAATGACTAGTCTAAAAAACCACACATAAAAAATACAAATATGGGGAAAGCTAAAAATAAAATGTTATAAAATATACTAGAAAAAGATTAAATTGAATCCCAAAAAAATTTAGAGTTATACCATTTTATAAAAAAGTAATTAACATATTGAGTTACCCATTTGTAAACACATACACATATGTATATATTATTATAAAAACCAAATAAATTACTTTAAATGAGTCACAATTGGGTAACTCAATGTTTAATTTTGAAGACTATAATTCAAAATATAAACAAATGGTTAATGCACACTAATATAATATAATCCTATAACCATGGTATAAAACTGTGAATATATGTTAAAAATAGGCTATATCCATGGGTTGGACAACCATGGAAATAGGTTTCATCAACATAGGTATGCTGACCAATTTCCATGATTCTAAAAGCTATATCCATGGTTTTAAAATAGTGGCTATAGGTATACCTATGGCTATATTTTTACAAACCATGTCCATATGGTTTTATATTGCCATGGATTTAGTTAGGTTACCCCATTAATATGATTTTTACAAAAAGTGGTTGTAGATATCCTATAATAACAAAATAACATATTTTGATGAGTTTTGAACCACTGACCACTTGCTTATTATAGAAGTACTTAAACCACTAGAATATAACATGTTATATGTATTTATGTGTGCATGTTTGAAATTTTTAATTTTAATTTGAATTTAATATTAAAATTTTAATTATAACTAAAAAATTAAATATATAAATATTGTTTCAACCACTATCCCAAATACAACCTAAGAAGGGAGGTGAATTAGGGTGTCCAGTTTTTCTCATCTCCCATCAGATTCAGTTCTCATGTAGATAATAATGATTTAACCCTAACAATATCAAGTGAACATATTATTTGAGTATATAAAAGTAAATTCAAAGATTTTATGATTTTACATGGTTCAATACTAAGGGTTACTCAAAAGATCATATGTCAAAAATGTGTCAACGTACTAGAGGATATCATAACTCACTATAGATGATTACAAATTTAGGAAGGGAATGATATTGATCCAAGTGTCACTTCCAATTTTTCCCCATTCATTCAATACTTCAATGGAGAGTTACAAAATATTATACAATAGAATCCTTGATAACAAGAAATCATTATAAGGTGAAACATAAAATTAATGTGGGTGTTGTAATTATGCTCCCATTATCTTCGTCAAGACTAAATATTATTTGAATTCATCACAACAACCTTTTCTTTTTTAATTTTATAGTTGTGTAAATGTGTTCTCTTGGTTTTTATTACTTGATTCTTCCAATATCATGGATTAAATCTTTAAAAATCACCATTCATTTTTTTCTACTTGTTACTTGTTAATTGGGTCTTTAATATGTCCCTTAATCATAAATTAACATTTCCAAATTCAATCATAATCCAAATAAAGTTGATAATAATTCAAATATGAAAAAATATTTTGAATTTAGAATATCATACCCTAATTATCCTTATTATGAAATGGAACATCTCAAAAATTATAGACCATGGCCTAAGACATAATATTGTGGTGTAACTCTCTGTCAACAACTAGATCCAAAAAATCCACATGTGATCACTTTTAAAATTATAGGAAAATCATGATGTGATCTTCTCTAATATATTCAAATCACAGACCCATTTTAGTATGCTTCTCTCTACTATAAAATAATTTCTATTTTATTTTAAAACAAGTATGAGCATATTTTTCATAGACTAAGAATTTTGGCATGGTATTATTCGACAATTCTACATTTTCTTCAGATGCAAAATACATTGCAGAATGATGAAGTTAATCATGACATAATTTTACTATCAAGTATTAAAAATGAAACATGAAATTATCACATTATATGAACAATTATATGATATCCATCATAGTGGTGTGGCATACCTATCACATTTACTAGATTTATTCATTCATCATCAATTCAATTTGTAACCCTCATGCTTGCACCGTGATGTGACATTTTTCATTACAAAACACCTTTAAAACTTCACCAAATTTATCCAAGAATCTTTAAATATTTTTTCATGCCAAATATCACAAATATCACTTGATTCTATCCATGATTGTTAATAAAAACAATACACCAGTTAAATATCTCCTCCATATATCCAACATCTCCATAATCAATAACTTTTATTCCAAAAAATATATAAATACTTATATTAATATGTCTATAAATATATAAACATTATATATATAATAACAAAATAAAAGAATAAATATATTTTATGTATATTATATATATATATATAAACACATAAAATGTCTTTTATTTTAGTGGTTGAAGGGTCTTTTTAATATTTTGTAGGTTACTGGTTTAAATCTTATTGATAGATATTTTTATTATTATAGGTGACTGAAAACCATTATTTGACCAAATAATGGTGGTAGGTTTGATATGAATATGGTATGGTCAAATTGTTGCTATAGATTCCTATAGTGATAACCTATCACCACAATTTTCTCAAATCATGGTTATAACATACCCACAACTATGATTTGACCAAATTGTGGATATAAGGTGCATTAGTGGAAACCTATAGCTTAACTTCAACCAAAATTTAGTCAATCCATGGATATAAGGTAAACCTACCACTATGGTCTAGGAAACTATGGTTATAACTTACCTATGTACATGTTTTGGTAAAACCATGATAAAAACCATGGTTATAAGCCAATGATCTAATAGTTTCAATGATTAATCTTGATAACTACACATCCAAAATGAAATAAGAGGGAAAAATTGAAGATAAAATGCCATAGTATACTATTTTCAATCTAGTTAGTAATATAAAATATAGAGAAAACATGAAAATTTAGAAGAGAGGGAAAAGTTAACATGATATCTTATATAGTATATCATTATCAGGTGAGATTAAAACAGGACATCTATGACAAATCTTCCATTTTCATTAATCTAAAAGGGAATAACATATTAATACAACAAAAAATTTTCCATGAGAATCTCAGGATAAGATGAATTATTTTAATTTAATATATAACATTTAATCACTAACTAAATCCATGGTGTTTATTAGTGAGATGAAATTTTCATAATGAAATTGTAGTGAAAGTGAACAAATAAAACATAATATATAGTTTAGTTCTTTATTAGTAATAAAATATTTTATTATTTTGTTATGAATATATATATATTAAATTAGAAAACATGTGATAAAACTTTAAATTTTAAGATTAATTTGAAAATGATTTGGGGAATGCACATGTGGTATAATAACTCATAATATTGTGGATACTTATAGTGGAATTATTTAAAGTTAACTCCTAAAGAAAATAATAGACCAGTTACGATTAACAAAAGTAGGTATTTTCACAATCTTTTAATAGTTATTTAAAAGAATAATTGAATTTCACTTCTTGAAATGCTAACAATATGATCAATAAAGCCATATTTTTTTCAATATTATCTATACCATACATAATACTTATCAATAAAATGAAACTTTTTAGAAATGTTAATGTAAATAATTATTTAAATATAGATAATTATATAAGGGATAAAACTAGAAATTGATGTTTTTAAGGCTTTTTGGTATAAAATATAAATTATTTATGTTGTAGTGTAAAAAAAATTAAACACATATTGAAGGAAGAAATTTAATTTTTAAAGAAATATTATATGTTTTTTAATGCATTAATGATATAGATATTAGGATTAAACATAAAATTTATAACATTCAAGATTCTAATGATAATAATAGAACCAATAAAGAAGCAAATTGTAAATAATTTAAAGGAAAAATTATTATGGGGTTGGAGTTGTAATAATGAAATAAAATTAAGTTAATGATGATAAATAAATACTTGGTTATTTTTCTTGCACAAGTTTCATCACCACAAAATTGGTTATCTCTAAAAAATGTTACAAAAAACTAATCATTTATTGATAAAGTTTTTACCACATTGTTAATTTAACTTTAACACCCCAGAAAAGGTATATGACATGAAAGAAAAATATTTTTTAAATTGGAAGTAGTAATATAAATAAAAGTTGAACCAAATACATACAATACATAACCTTTTATCTTTTAGTGAAATTTTCATCCTCTTGATATTAGTTACCTAGGTCTAGATAATTTTATATCAATTAATATTCTCATTAACATAAAATAAAATAAAAAATCAATAATAATATAAAAGAAATTATGCTAAGATAATAATTCATATAGAATAATAAAAATTACCTATCAAGTATTCCTTTGGAACTTTCTTCTCAATTTTTTTAATAAATGAAATAAAATAAAATACAAAGTAAGTAAAACTAACTCCATATGTTCATACATGAGTACTCCAATTATAAACTATTTTTATCTTGTTATAGGTTGGTAAAAGTTATAAATTATTTAAAAAAATATGCTATTTTCAATTATATGACATAGTCCTTCCTAAAAAATTGATGTCAAATTTGGTATCATTTTTCATCTAGTAACAATGGATTAAATTTTTATTTCATGTATAAATTTATGTAAATATTTTAGGAAATATTGAAGTTCCAAAGTGCTCGATGGTGCAATACTAAGATAAGGGGTTGAATTAGTGTTTTCCTTTTTATAATTTATTTCCTATGAAATCAACCTATGTGATTCTTTAGAATTAAAATCCAATCATTATTTAAATTTTATCCTCAACTGTTTGCAATATAAAAAATTCAAACACAAATGTATATATTTTTTTACAAGGTTCTACCACAATGTGGGTGAATACATCCTTTCTATGTTTTGTTCAATTCAAAACCATCAATGTATCATTAATATCATAAAGGGATAAAAAATGGGAAGGTATCATCCTTAACCCAAGAATTTATGTCCCAATAGTAGTTATCTCTTGATACTTCTTTATACTGAATCCATCCAAATTATAAGATGGTTTTAAAAATATAATGAAAATATCTTCTTGAATGTATGGATGTATCAACACCAATGAAATATCTTCTCTCCAAGACTTCTAAATATTCAACATTAATTTAGGCTTCCTATTTTATTCAATAACATTGATGTCTAGAACATACAACAGTAGTAGCAGATCATCAATCTTGCTCTCTCAATAATTATCCTCTCTATATATCATTTTTTTGGTTCCCAAATCATTTTCTACTATATATTTCTAGAATAATCATGTTAATATTTTCTATAAATTTGAATATGGAAACTCCAAGAATTTTGACAAATTGATCTTTTCCTTTGGAAACCGGTTAAACAATAATCTCAAAATCATATAGTCTTTGATATTTATAAAATTCCAAAACATTATATTTAAATATCCATAAATAAAAGTTTTATATCTTATCAAATATTTTTATTTAATTATAAAAAAAATATTTCACTTCATTTTTAATTCAAACTTCCATAAAAACCCACAACATCTTTCCACATCTACATGATCAAATGAAATAATATAATTTTTTTAAGGACCTGGCCTTATTATATACATAATCTTGAATTTCAGTCAGTAACCCACTTCCTTTCATATTTGGTATCTTTTCAAGTTTTTAGTTTTATAGAATTTGGATATAATAAATACATAAAATTTCACATTCATATAGAGCAGATACCACAAAAACAGTACCCATTTCTTCAAAAAAATATAACTTTTAAAATAAAACATATTCTCTTTGAAAAATATTCATAAAAATCAACATGGATTAATTATTTTTCTTACACATCATTATTACCTGCTTAAATCATTTAAAACTTTGTATGAGCACAAAACACTTAGTAGTGGATATAAAAAGAAGGAAAGAACACATTAATCCATAAATACTTGTAATGTATGAAATCATTTCCAAAAGACATAGTTGTCACCCATATATAATTAATTTTTGAAACATGATATTTCCAAAATATTCACACAAACATAAGAACATAAATATAACCATAAAGGTATCTTGGGGAATTACTTACATAATCTTGTAACCCTCTCAGCTTCCTTATAATTTGCAACCCTAAAAAATACCTTATAATTTGCGTAACCATCACAGTTACACTTGGAGTAACCATAAGACCAACCTACAAATTACACATACCCAATTGATTGGAGTGAAATATAGGTCCCACACTTAATCATAAAAAATTCCCAAGAACCATAACATAATCATACAACTTGAAAAGTTTCATAAAAACATTGCTTTTGAATTTCATAAAACGGAATTTTAAAAGAGGGTTTTAAAAGGAAAGTCCCTTATAAACATCATATAATTGAATTGATACTTAAAAGAGTGGATTAAATATGTATATAAACTATAAATACACATAATTCAACATAATATAAAAAAAATTAATCTCACAAACAATTTTAATAACACATAAATAATTATTTAGAAGGTTAACCCAACGAATGAAAATTGGGTTAAAAATTCCCTTACCTCGGGTTTGTATTACTTAAAACTTGTTTAAACCTCATGTATAATGGTTAAAAGAGTGTTATTAATATCTTACAGAAACATATTCATATTTATAATATCTTATATGATCATATAATTAAATCATTTCACCCTTTAATTGTTAGTATTTTGTTCCTTCTATTGTTTTGAGTGTGTTCTTTACATGATTTCCATGGTCGGTTTGTATTTGATTTTCTTGTCGTATGGAAATTAAATTATAGAAGTGTAATGAAATGGTATTAATATGTTTCCATAATATATAATGATACTATAAATCATTTTTTAATCATATATGATGATGAATCATTATATAAAACATTAATGATGTTTGTTTAGATCATTTTTGGCGGTTCCTCGATAATCATGAACTTGTTTCATAATATAATTTAATTTCATGCATAGAAGTTAATTAAAGAACATGAAATAGGTTAAAAAATTAAATTTAAATTTTTATTAAATCATTAAAATTGTTTTATAATCAGATTTGAAATAAGTAATGGAAATTAGAAACACATCATCCACGATTTTGGTAAATCGGCACATCATGGACGATGTTTTTTATTTTTAGAATAAGAGGGAGAGGAGAGGAAGAAGGATGATGAATATTTTACATAAACATGATAGAATAAATAATATAAAATATTTTTAAGATTTCATACCTCCTGGATAAGTGAATGGGAAGAGAGTATAATAAAATAAAGGAATTGGAAAGAAAACACATGAAAAAAGAAGAGAATTCTTACTCTTGATCTCTTCTCCTTAAGATCCACCTTAAGGCCTTTGGTTTGGGCCTTTTGGTGAGACCAGAAGGTCTTGAACATGGGTAAGATCCTTGAGGATGGAAGTTTATAGAACTTAGACAAAGCTCAAGGCTTGAGAGGTGTGAGAGGAAGAGGGGAATGAGAGTGGTATTTATAGTGGAGGAGAGGAGAGATTTTACATTATTATAATCATTATTATAATATTTTTAGTCAAGAATATGAATAATCTTGAATAATGTGACCCCAAATAGTAATACTTTCATGTGAGTTCAAACCAAGTTGGATTATATCATCCTTAAATCACATATGATGCAGTAAACAATTATTTAGCATTTATCTTAATTTATCGTATTTTACTATTTATAAAAAAATCAAGAATTTCAGAAAAATACCAAAAGTTCACCCTTAACATATTTTGATGTGTCTAATTCAAAAATGAACTCCATTTTTTGAAAATAATTTTCTAAATATTATTAATTTAATTTTTAAATAAAATCATAATTTATTAAAAAATAACAATTTTAAATCTATAACTTATTTTTAAATCCTTGAAAAATTAATCAACATCTCATTATATTATAACCTTAATAAAACAAAATAATAAAATGATTTACTATTCATAAGGGTCATATGACTATTCATATTACTATTCATAAGGGTATGTTACTATTCACCGAAAAAACAATTTGGTTCTATTAGACTCCAAATAACTTACTGATCACAACCATAAATGACCATTTTCTGAAATTCAAATCATAGAAGAGGAAAAATTATGTTTAAAGGATATTTATAACTATCTAATTAAAATTTTTTTTAATGAATTTCAATTTATTTTAAAAAAACATGGGGTGTTACATTATCCACACCTTTCGAAAATTGTATCCTCACAATTTTATTTACTTATTAAACAAGTGAGTGTACCTTTCTCTCATAGCATTTTCATACTACCACATTGCTTATTCAACCATGTGGTTTCTCTACAAAACCTTTACCTAGTGGATTACCTTATTATGAAATACTTGTTCCCTTCAATCAAGAATCTTAATTGGTTTCTCTTTATAAGAAAGGTTCTCTTCCAGCTGAACTGCTTCCAGGATCAAAACATGAGTTGACTCTGGAACATACTTTCTCGACATCGAAACATGAAAATATTATGTACCTGAGATAAACTCAGAGGAAAAGCTACTCAGTAGGCGGCTGGTCTAACTTTCTCTATAATTTTGTAAGGTCCAATGAACCGTGGACTTATCTTTCCTTTCTTACCAAAACTCATAACACTTTTCTATGGTGATATTCTAAGAAAAACATGATCACCTACCTCAAAAGAAAATTATTTCCACCTATTGTCTGCATAAATTTTTTCTTGATCTGAGCTGTCCTCATGTGTTGCTGGATCATATTCACTTTCTCAGCCACTTCCTCTACCAATTCTGGTCCCATCAACTTCCTTTCCCCAACTTCATCCCAAAAATATGGAGTTATACATCGCTTCCCATAAAATGCCTCAAAATGTTCCATATGTATATTGGAATGAAAAATACTATTATAAGAAAACTCAACTAAAGAAAGATACTGATACCAACTTCCATGTTAGTTTATTGAACAAGCTCAAAGAATATCCTCCAAATTCTAAATTTTTTATTCTGATTGTCTATCTAATTTAGGATTAAAAGTTGTACTAAATTTTAATTCTGTGCCCAATGACTTCTAAAGGCTCTTCCAAAATTTAGAAGTAAACCTGGGATCCCATTTAGATACAATGGAAAGAGGAACTCCATGTAACCTGACAATATATTTTAGGTACAATTGAGAAAGCTGATCCAAATACATTGTAACTCAAATAGGGAGAAAATGTGCAGATTTAGTCAGTTAGTCAATAATAACTCATATTGTATTTTTACCTTGAGAAGTCTTTGGTAGTCCCACAATGAAGTCTGTGGATATATTCTCTCATTTCCACTCTAGCACTGAAAAAGTCTGAAGCATCCCCTTCGATAACTGTTGCTCTACTTCAACCTGTTGACATGTCAAACATTTCACAGTAAATTCTGCAATATCCCTTTTCATTACATCCCACCCGTAATACTCATGAAGGTCTCTGTACATCTTAGTACTTCCAAGATGAATTGAAAAATAAGAACTATGAGCTTCACACGACAATTATTTCTTTAACTGGGAATCACAAGGCATAAAAAAACCTTTTAACAAAACTTAAAATGCAATATTTATCAAGGTTAAATTCTAGTAACTTACCCATTTTAACTAATTATACCATTTTATATAGCTCATAGTATTCCTTTTTCAATTTCTTAATTCTTTATAATAACGACGACTACACTAAAACCTAAAAAAATAGAGGTATTTTCTACACCAATAAATTCTAATCCAAAATTCATCAAATCATTAATCAATGGATCATATTCAAAATGTAACATGGTTAATGATGCATGATGTTTTCGAATTAAGTCATCCACCACTTTTTTTGATTTCCCTGGATGGAAATTGATCGTGAAATACTAATAATTTATCAGTTCAAGTCATCTTCTCTGCCTTATGTTTAATTCTTTCTGAGTGAATATATACATTAGACTTCTATGGTCATTATATTTTTGAAATTTGGCTTCGTATAAATGATTCCTCCAAATTTTCAAAGAAAAAACCACAGCTTCCAATTCCACATCATGTGTGGGATAATTTTACTCATGAGGTTTTAGTTGTCTTAAAGAATAAACAATTACCTGATCATTCTACATCATAACACAATCAATTCCCTTAAATAAAGCATCATTATAGGAGAAAAAATCACCATTTTGGGAAGGAAAGTCCAAAATTGGAGCATTCACAAATCTCTTCATCAATTCTTGAAAAAATACATCACATTCTTATGTCCAAATAAATTTAACCCCTTTTGTGTTAACTTAGTTAGAAGGCTAGATAACCGTGAAAAGTTTTTTACAAAATGTCAGTAATAACCTACTAATCCAATAAAAATACAAATCTTTGTAACATTTTTTGGTCATGGAAATTCATCAACCACTTTTTTTTGGCATGATCAACTATTATTTCATCCATATTTACAATGTTCCCAAGAAAATAAATCTATTGCAACCAGAAATCACACTTACTGAATTTTAAATATAGTTTATTTTCCTTTAAGGTTTCCAAAATAGCCCTTAGATTTTTTTCATACTCCACTTTACTCTAAAAAAATATCATAATGTCATCAATAAACACAACCACAAACTTATCCAAGAACTCATGAAATATTCTATTCATAAGATCCATGGATACAACAAGTGAATTAGATAACCCAAATGGAATAAAAACAAATTCATAATTCCCATATCTAGTATGAAAATATATTTTCAGGATCTCATCCTACATCACCTTTAACTTATGGAATTCGGATCTCAAGTCAATCTTAGAAAAGTACTATGCTCCTTGGAGCTGATCAAACAAATCATCGATGTGAGGAAAATGATACTTGTTTTTAATAGTGATGTTATTCAAGGCTCTATAATCAAAAAAAAAAGTCTCATGGAACCATGTTTATTTTTAATGAACAAAACTGGAGAACCCCATGGTGAAGTGATAGGACAAATGAATCCTTTATCAAGAAACTCCTACAATTGATTTTTCAATTAAAGAAGTTCCATTTGAGCCATTCTATATGGGGGTTTTGAAATTGGATTAGCATCAGGAACTAAGTCAATTGTGAATTTGACTTCTCGATTAGGTATTACACTAGGTAACTCATCAGGAAAAACATCACAGTATTCATTTACCACTGACACATCATTAATCTAAACAATTCCTTTTTTTAACAATATATACAAGATAAATTTCATTTCCATATTTCAATAGTTTCTCAGTTTCCTAATATGTTTTCAATTTTATGGGTTCTTTCTTGAATACAAACTGAAAATAGTTCCTAATAACAAGTTCTTTAGCTCTACTGTTAATCTTAGCATGATAAACAGAAAGCCAATCCATTCTCAAAATGACATCAAACTCTACTAAGGGCCAAACAACAAGGTTTTCAGGTAAAGTATTTCCACAAACCATAATAGAAATATTATTATAATTACTATTTACTATAATATTTTTCCCCGGTGTTTTAACAATAAGTTATAGTCTCATTTCTTGAGGTGATATTTCCAATTTAATAGAAAATTATTTAGAAACAAAGGAATGTGTAGACCCCATATATAAAAAAAACTATAGCAAAATATGAGTAAACAAACAAGGTACCTGATACAACTTCATTGGATGGACCAACGTTTGCTGACATAGTCTCAAAGGATCTCACTACACCTTTCTATTTATAGTCTGGAATCTAGTCGTTATTCTAATCTCTCTTGGGGACAACATTTTCATAATGACCCATATCTCTACATTTAAAGCACTTAACAACTTGATTATTAGGATTTTTCATAGGATCATTTTCATTACAATCTTAAGCCATATTTCCAAACTTACCTCATCAAAAACACTTCCCAGTTTTGGCAAGTCATTCCCCAGGGTGCTTCTTACCACACTTTTTATAAACTAAAAACAAGATTCTATTACCATCATATTTCTTTGATTGATTCTTACCCTTCTCTTTCATTTGGAACTCTTTTTTTCCTTTTTTTTAAAGTTCATATGATCATCATAAAACTCCATATCTACCCTCTAATCACATAGGAAAATTTTCTCATAACTTTTGAATTAATAGGAATCCAATTCCCTTTAATACCTTGGATTCAATACTGAGTAAAAGAGATTGACTTTTCTCTCAAGATACAGAATAATATTTGGAGCATACGTCGCCAGTTGAGTGAAGTTTCCTTCATACACAACCACTGAATCTTCCTCATTTTTTTATTAATTTAAGGAATTTCTTCTCCATCCAAAGTCGCACCATTATAGGAAAATATTTTTGAAGGAAAAGAAATTTAAATTCATCCCACTCTAAGGAATAAACATCCTATCTATCCCTAATATTTCTAACCATTGATCGCCACTGATCAGATTCACCTTCAAAATGATAAATTTAAAGACTTAACTTGTTATTATCTGAAAATCCCATAACATCGAATATATTTTCAAGGGATTTAATCCATCCTTCAACTACGACAGGGTCTGAAGATCTACTAAATGCAGGAGGGTGTTGTCTCATAAAATGTTCCACTATCATCATGTTCCATTGTGGTACCTCTAGTTGTTCTCTTTCATGGATGACACCAACATTTATTTCCCGCATTAGCTGATCCATTACTATCACAAACTTCTCAATTCCAATCCCAACCATTCTGGGCTATAGATTCAAAAGGATATTATTCTATTGGTGCCTCCCCTCTTTAGATTCCATATTTCTTCTACAGAAAATCATTCTAAACAATCATATCTTAGTCAAAGCAACATGGTAATATTTAAATTCTATATCATTTAAAATTAACCATTGATTAAAAATTATTTATGGTATTCTATTATCATCACCATAATCTCTAACTTTATCTAAACCATCCTCTCATACCAACTATTAGGAACCTTCCTTATTACATTACATAATCTTGAATTTTAGTCAATAATTAAGTTACTTTCATATTGAGGATCTTTTCAAGTTTATAGTTTTATAGGATTGGGATATAATAAATACATAACATTCCACATTCATATAGAGAATATACCATAAAATAAATATTCATTTCTTCAAAAAATAATAATAAGACTTAAAATAAAACGTGTTTTCTTTGACAAATCTTCATAACATTAAACTTGGATTACTTATTTGTTTTACACACCCTTATAACCCGTGTAAATCATTTAAAAACTTAGTATGAGCACAAAAATCTTAGTAGGGGAAATAAAAAAGAAAGAAATAACACATTATTCCATGAATACTTTTAATGTATCAAATCATTTTCAAAAGACATACTTGTCACCCATATATAATTACTTTGTGAAACATGAGATTTCCAATAGATTCCCACAAACATAAGAACATAAATATAACCATAAATTTATCTTGGGGAATTAATTACATAATCTTGTAACCCTATTGGCTACCTTATAATTTGTAATCCTCACGACTACCTTATAATTTGTGTAACCATCATAGTTACACTTGGAGTAACCATACGGTCGAACTCCAACTTACACATACCCAATGAATTAGAGGGAAATATAGGTCCCAAACTTCACCATAAAAATTTACAAGAACCATAAAATAATCATACAACTTGAAAAATTGCATAAAAACATTGTTTTTGAATTTCATAAAATAGAATTTTAAAAGAGGTTTTTAAAAGGAAAGTCCCTTATAAATATCATATAATTGAAGTGAGACTTAAGAGAGTGGATGTAATATGTATATACATTGTAAACACATGTAATTAAACATAATATAAACAAAAGTCATCTCAAAAAAATTTAATACAACATAAATAATGATGTAGAAGGTTAACCTAAAGAATGGAAATTAGATTAAGAATTCCATTACCTCAGGTTTGTCTTACTTAAAAATTGTTTAAAACTATTACATAATGGATAAAAGAGTGTTATTAATATCTTAATAAAAAATATTCATCTTTATGATATCTTATATGATCATTTAATTAAATCATTTCATAGTTTAATTGTTAGTATTTTGTACCTTCCATTGTTTTGGGTGTATTTTTTACATGATTTCCATGGCCAGTTTGTATTTGATTTTCTTATTGTATGGAAATGAAATTCCATAAGTGTAATGAAATGATATTAATATGTTTAAAAAATATATAATGATACCATAAATCATTTTTATATCATATATGATGATTGATCATTAGATAAAACATTAATGATGTTTGTTTAGAACATTTTAGGCGATTCCTCGATAATCATGAACTTGTATCATTATATAATTTAATTTCATGCATAGAAGTTAATTTCAGAACATGTAATAGGTTAAAAAATTAACATTAAATTATGATTCAATAATTAAAATGGTTTTATGATCATATTTTAAGGATGTAATGGAAATTACAAAACACATCATCCATGATCTTGGTAAATCAGCACATCATGGACGATGTTTTTTATTTTTAGAATAAAAGGGAGTAAAGAGGAAGAAAGATGATGAATCTTTTACACGAACATGATAAAATGCATAATATATAATATTATTTAGATTTAATACATCCTAGATAAGTGTATGGTAAGAGTGTATAAGAAAAGAATGGAATTGGAAAGAAAACACATGAAAAAGGGAGAGAATTCTTATTCTTGATCTATTCTCCATGAGATCCTCTTTAAGACCTTTGGTTTTGGCCTTTTGGTGAGACCAGAATGTCTTGGACATGTTTAAGATCCTTGGGGAGGAAATTTTAAAGAACTTAGACAATGACCAAGGCTTGAGAGGTGTGAGAGGAAGAGGGGAATGATGATGGTATTTATAGTGGAGGAGAGGAAGGATTTTACATTATTTTAATCATTATTATAATATTTTTGCTCAAGACTACGAATAGTCTTGATTCATGTGACCCAAAATAGTAATAATTTTATGTGAGTTCAAACCAAGTGTTCTTATATAAGCCTTTCATCACCTATGATGTAGTAAAACAAGTATTTAGCATTTATTGTAATTTATCGTATTTTACAATTCATCAAAAATAAAAGAATTTCAGAAAAAAACACAAGAATTCACCCTTATAATTTTTCGACGTGTATAATTCAAAAATGAACTCCATTTTTTGAAAATAATTTTCTAAATATTATTAATTTAATTTTTAAATAAAATCATAATTTATTCAAAAATAACAATTTTAAATATATAACTCATTTTTTAACTCCTTGAAAAATTAATCAACATATCATTATCTTATAACCTTAAGAAAATAAAATAATAAAATAATTTTTTTATTCATAAGGTTCATATTACTATTCATATTACTATTCATAAGGGTATGTTACTATTCAACAAAAAAATAATTTCGTTCTTTAAGACTTCAAATAACATACTGATCATAACCAAAGATGACCGTTTTTTGAAATTCAATTTATAGAAGCAAAAAAATTATGTTTAAAGGCTAGTTATAACTATCTACTTCAAAAAAGTTTCATGAATTTCAATTTATTTTTAAAAACTTGGGGTGTTACAATTTTAGTGTAGATGTTCATCTCACAATAAAAACATCATAAAATATTATAGCTAATATTGGCTTGAATCATAGCTCAATCACTTAGAATAATGTTATTTATTCATTAAAGATCAACACAACATCGCAACAGTTGATAAAACCTATTTATATTATATGAACTTCAAAACATATTATGTATTATTTGAAACACTAATGTATACTTAGATTTAATATTTAATATCCTCAAGTTAATATTTTATATGCATAAGAACCTCAAAGTTAATTTTATGTAGTAACAAATTTTTCTTACATATAAACTGATTTAATCTTACATATCACTTGGACACTTTTAGTTACCATTATGTATTTTCTAGAAGATCTTATGTATACTATATGAGATATTATATGTTAATAAATTGATTTTATGTATCAATATTGAGATTCTAGGTATCTATAAAGTAATATTATGTATTACAATGTAAATTCCCTGATACTCTGATAAAATTATGCCTGAGTGATCTTATGTATTCCTTTTCCATTGTTTTAGAAACTTATAGATATTAAGTATGAACTCTAAGCATATTTAAATAAGCTCAAACCTCTAAAAATCATATCTATACTTATCAATAAAACTAAAAAAAACTAAACAATTTACAATGATTTATAATGAGGTTGAAAATAAATACAAAAATCAATCAACAATTCTCTAGGTGCTTAAAATTTTTTCATATAAATAAATGTTTTGATCCCATGAAGATATGATACCCTAAGAGTGGGTGAATCAGTGTATTTTGAATTACAATATCCTCTTCAATAATAATGTTTTATAGATAGGTGAAAAAAACACTCTTCTTCATTGAATATGAAAGAGATAAAAGTTCATGGAGGAAGAAACTTTACTTGGTTCACCCTCACTAGGCTACGTCCATGGTATATATAATGTAAATGAGAAAATGTACTAAAATCCACTATTGTACACTTCTTTTATATGGATTATAGTGGAGTTATTGTTCCTATTGATTTATAATCACTCATAAGTATGAAACATACAAATCTCTGAAACAAGAAAGACTCAATGCCAATCAAGTGCACAAGTTTGATTCACACAAATCAAAAATAAGAAAAATTTAACCTCCATTTTATAGTGATAAACACTACCTTCACCATAATGATGATAACATCCTCCTCATCATCCTACATAATATTTGGATAAGTGTGTCATTGATATCCAAATCTCTTTTAATTTTCTAAAACGTTACTCATAAGAATATCCTCTCCAATCAATCTATATCTACATGTTCTCTTCTTTTCTATATATCCATTGTCTTTCTCTGTACTTCATGAGATTTGATTAGTGCATAAGATATCTATATATTGTTAAAATACTCCATGATCATGAAACCTATCCTTTCACCTCATAAGATAACCAAATACATTAAATAAGGATGAATTATATATCCTTATCTTATCTAAAAGAATCCAAGTTTTAAGGGGTTTGAATTCTTTAAAATCTATGTATCTAAAACACATTACAATGTAATGAACACAATTGTGGTGTAATGTATGAAATTTCCACATCCATTCAAAAATTATAGACTAATCCATATTCACATCCCAAATATTATAACATTCTCTAATCTAAAAATATATCTGATAAATGTATTATGATGTAACTAATAATAGTATGGAACAATATTCATCCTTCATCAGCTTTACAAAATCTATCAATGGCATGAACCACAACCTCACAATGTATACCACTGCACACCATTTTAAGAAAAATATTAACCAACAAATATTTTTTTTCCAGTTTTGATATGACTATCTACTTGTAATCCACAACAAGGAACATTATCTTCAAGATTCAATAGTACATAAAAAATCATGGCACAATAAAAAACCTTCATGGTATAATATTTTTCTACCTTCCATTAAAATTATTGCATAAAATAATCACAAATTCTACTTAAATAACCATGGTGTAATGAAAAATCCTTAATTTCTAACACTTTACGAAAACATATTATAGTGAAATCATATTGTCATTATGATGTGATTGCTTATTTTTATGGTCAAAACATCTTTAACATATTCCATGAAGCGCACAATGGGTCATGCAGTTACACTAAGGGGCGGGGTGGAATCAGGTGTGACTTATTTTAATAAATTCTTTTATATTCCTTTAACCCTTTCAAAACCTCTATCACCTATTAGGATGAGTGGATCCCATATGCAATTTAGAAAGAAAATGAAAAAAAACAGATACTATTTTTACAAGGTGTAGTAGTAGGATCTAATTTTTATTGTAATCGTTTATACCCCCCCCCCCCCATTATAGATCCTCTAAAGTCACATTCCCGTAAACACTAAGTCCCATAGTGTTCCACTCTAGAGTCCTACTAGATTTCACAAGTTACCACCTATACAAGTGACTCCTAAGTCACATAAGAGGATCTTTATACTACATACCACAATGTTACCAACATCCCACCAGCCTACTCTAGATTCCTATTGGAGACTTCCTCGACTAGTTATACACCACAACCATGAGACTCTTCAACAACTAGTTGTAACCCCAATCACACGATCCTTATTACTCTTCTAGATAATTTAGTATAAAGTCTTATTTCTTATTTTGAGTGATATTCCTCCAAAATAATACTGGATTTGATCTTCTTATGTACAACTTCAAGTAAATTCAATGGGTAATGATTGAGTTTGTTGGTCTTGCTCAATAATCCTTATCATTTGTATCTAATTAGTTTCTTTAGTGAAACTCTTCTAGGGAAAATATTTTTTATTCTACTGAAGACCTAGACTCACTGACTATTCAATGATCTCAAATCTTTGAGATGATAACAATACACTGAATACTCATATTATGAAATCTTTCTGATATTATACCTAGATTAGTCTCAAATCACTATGAACCATGAAAAGTATATCACATATTCATTTCTTCAAACTTCATGCATGAACATAAGTTTCTAGATAACTCAATTTATTCTTTTATTATTTCATGTGCATGAAAATACACACTTGGAATACAATTCCCTTTCTCATAGTGTTCAGTTCACATGAACATAAACCAGACCTTTAAAAATCTTAGAATTACTCATGGTACTATTTCATTCACACCCTATAGTGTGAATGCATATTAACACATGTATTATGAAACTCATTCAAAAACTAATTGTTTTAAAAAAATCCAACACACTGTTCCTTACTTTAAGTTTATTATTCTATCGCACTACTACTTCATGTGAGAGTTTCTAAGAGACTTTCTGAACATTTTTCATGAATTCATAATATCTCATTCATTCTTTTAAAACTTCTTTACATAATAGAGTATGCATGAGATCTCCACTTCACAAAGCTTTAAATCTCTCAAAAATATTTCACATTTTTTTCAAGTAAAAAATCAGAGTTTGGAAATCATAGGAGAAGGTTCAGGGAACTCAAATCATCATCATGCACACACAAAGTCTTTGGAAAGAACATCATGAGTGCATGGATATCTTAAAAAAAATATAGAGCTTATTCAAGACTCTGTTTCGGTATCCTTCACTCTCAAAATCTCCATTCATCTCGTTTTAAAAATGAGCATGTATAGGGGTATTTATAGATAAATCCACCAACTCAAATCCACCGCTTCAGTTGATATGTGCATTTCCTCTCTTTTACATGCGCACTACCTCATATTACATGATTAAAAAAACCACATTATTCATTACTCAAACCATATCAACCTTCACAATGTCTCAGTTTGGACCTAATTTTATTCATGGAAACAAATTTTCATGATGTTTTTATCAAATTAAAATAATCATATTGATCAAATGCTTCTCAAATTCTTCAACATAGATAATCGAACATCACTACATGAAGAAAACTTAGTGAATGAAAAAAATACTCAAGCCAAAGGTAGAATATGAATTCAATCAATATTGGATGTGTTACGAACGAAGCCAGGTCCCCATATGACCCAGCACCCGGCCTGGTCCACAGTAAGGCCTGATGGGCATTCCTAATCCCCACGGCCTGGAACAAGTGCCTGGGTATCAAATAAGATAATAGGGAAAAATTTACCCAAAATAATAAACAAAAAACAACCAATTATTTTAATAAAAATAAACTGAACTTATACAAACAAACAAGCCCTTAACTCATTTCAAAATTAAAGGTTTATAACTTGAACCAAAAACCCAAAATAAACAACAATAAAGGAAGAAATAAAACTCCAACTCAAACCTCCAATAAACAAGAGAATCCATATCCCCAAGCTATCAACACCAACCTTCATGAGAAGACCATCAAAAACCCAAACCACCATCTCTAAGAATGATGCATCACCCTATAATACACAAAAAACAAGGTATACATACATCTAAAGGTGTATCTAGGGTGTGAGATAAGATCCCAATAGGATACCAACCAATAAAAAAGGTTCCATACCACAACAACAAAGAGATAATTTAACATGCTTATTTAAAACCATACGTTTATAATGATTTTAAGGAAAACATTTACAAGTTGAAAGTAAAAAGGAAAAGAACACTTGAAGAAAAACAATATCAAAAGTACTAGTTTAAAATGGAAGATAAAATTTATAAATAACACGCACATACTCAAGTGGTCCTTCATATGCTGACAGAAGGCACCATGTCATGAATAGTAGAGCACTCTGGGTAAATCCCCTAAGGTAGATAGTATGTGTGGGATGCTAGAGACATCATACCTCGATGTAAACATGGAATAGAAACAAAAATGATCTATGTTCTTGTGGACAAGACACTAGTAGGGAAACACATCCATAACATAGTGGTCTCCAATCATCATAAAAGTTTAGTCAGTGTTGTAATGTCAATCCTGCTAGATGAGATTGGGACAAACCACTTACGTATCATTTAGCGTACTAGTCTAAATCCTCCAACCTAGGTACCCGAGGTTTTCCCTTGTGTTCAATAAAGTTCCACATTCAGATAACACATCTAAATAACACTTATCGGGACAAATAGTATAACACTTGACATACACTACCACTTGGTCAAATAAAAACCTCTTTTGAAATAAGACACACACCAAATCTAGTTCAAAACATTATCTGCACCACTTGAACAATTTAATAAACATGGTTCATAATTTAGAAAACACTTTCAACATTCACTACAAAATTTTACATTGGGAAATCACCCAATTAATTTTTAGAAAAAAACCTTTTTAATCAATAAACATAACAAAACCATTAAAAAGGGTTTTGCACCACCCACACATTTTATCAAATACACACAAGGCTTAAAACACAAAGGCGCATGTGTAACACATAATGAATATAACCCATTTTCACAAATAATACATTTTTCAATGTTAGCAAACTTGAAATATTTTCCAACCTCTACTCGCACCTTACAAACAAATCATAAGACCCTTTTTTAGAAACACCCCCATTAAAACTCACACACAACATAATAATTTTTCATTACAAAATCCAAACCCAACACATAAGCATACCAAACCCTCCAAAATTATATTTTCTCATCACTTACTCCATTTAACAAACCATTTACACAAACCACTTTCATTCCTCAAATAAATTCTTCATTATAAAAAAAATCACAACTCATAAAAAGGGAAATGCACAAAAAACATGCCAAGATGACCCACTTTCCATAAGAATACTTTTTTTTTCACCACACAAGCACCTCAAGTGCCCATGAGAACATATTTTTCATCCCTCAAACATTTAACTAAAAACTTCCAAGTATTTATATAACAAAATAGATATAAATGAAAATAATATATTATTTAGGAAGTCCAATTTCATCAGAATTGGTTTCCAAAATATTCTAAAACATAGTTCTCACAATACAATTAAAGAATATAACATGATAAAATTAACTAAACAGACATATTAAATTATCTAAAAAAGCAAGGACATGGAACCACCTATATCAAATGAAGATCCTTTTGGAAAAATTCACAAAAACACATCCACACCTCATTTTCACCATGAAGAAGAAGAGAGGAGCCCTAACCAAGGAGATCGAATCCAAAAATAAAGGTGAAACCCTAAATATTTTATGAAAAACTCCCACCGTATGCCCAACACAATGCAAGAAAACAAAATAAAAACCTAGAGTATATTGCATGAAATGTAGTGGAATTGATGGAGGTTTCACCATCAAGGTGGGAAAGGGTCGCTGGAGGCAAGCCGCGTTGAAGCTTCGGTGAGGAAGAGAGGCCACATGCGAGTGAGGCATGGGCAGTAGGGGTGACATGCGAGTGTTGTGCACCATGAGGTGGCTAGAGGGGGAATGGGTATGTCTGTCAGATCCTTGCTGGAAGAGGGGAATGACCAAAGGACAATGATCGAGAGAGGGAGAAGGGGTGGGAATCACGGCCAAGAGAGAGAGTAGGGGTGGGCGGCACAACGAAGAGAGGGAGCAGGGGCGGGTAACACGACCTGGGTTTGGTGGTGCGAGGCAAGTGACAATGGAGGGAAGTGGAGAGGAAAAATGAGGGGGGGGGGGCACATGTTAGGGTTATAGGAGGGGTGCGATGGGAGAGAGAGGGGGGAAGAAGAGTGGAAGATGGAAAAAAGAAAAGAGAAAAGTAAATGAAAAAAATAAAAGGGGAATGAGAAAAAGAAAATAAACCAAAAAAATAAAAATAAAACTTAAAACCCAAATGAAATAATAATAATAAATTGATAGTAATAAAATAAAATAAAAAATTATAACAATTATAATAATAATGATAATAATAGTAATAATAATAATTATAATAATATCCTCAAATAATAAAATTATTATTATCATTAAAATAATTCATTAGTTTTTTATCACCCTTTTCTGATTTATTTTATTTTATTATTTTATCACTCTAATTTTATTTATTTATTATTAGTTTATTCTATTTAATTAATTGAACATCGGGCATGTCGTGCGGTGAACTGGGTGAAGTCATGCGGTGACCCGGGCGAGGCTGCGTGACTCCGACTGTGGTCCACTGAATGTTGACGTGGCCAAAATGTGTATTTTTTAATAAGAACTCAAAAATTTAAGTCGGGATTCAACCCGAACTACCTGATGCCTAGAAAATTAATAAAATAAATAATTTAAAAAATGGTAGGTGTGATAATTCTCCCCACCATAGCACTTTCCATCCCATGAAAGCCACAACTAAGACTGAACCCCAAAACAGAAACTAATACCCCCTTATGGTTCAAAGAGTATCCTTATGAAAAACAAGTGAAAAGAGGAAAACACACCGAGCTCAGAGAGAGAGACTTAAATTAAAACCTCAATAAAACCATAAAGAGACTTTCTTCTATGTGTCACCCACCCCAAAAAGTTAAAACACCTCTAGTTGATTGATCAAGAAAAGGAACTCTTACACCCACAAAAACTAACTTCACAAACTGAAACACCTCATGCACCATTAAACGAAAACCACACCATTTGACTAGAATGAAAAAATAAGGTCAAACCACATTCAAAGAACACTCTTATCACTTACCACCACACCATATTTAGGAACAGAACCAAAAGGACAACATGGTAAAGCCCGAAGGGGATCCCCACCATTAGAAACCTACCAACGCTCGAGACATGATAGGAAAAACAACATGGGGAGGCCTGAGAAAAATTTCCACAATTATGAAAAATACCAACACCGATTCATTCCAGAGACACTTGAGCGAGACCCACCATGGGTCCCCTAACCATTAGAACTGATAGAAGATATAGAAACTTTAAAAAATTCAAGTGACCAAACACCCCACCACAAGGAGCAGGAAGGGTGGGGGCCAACTACCGGGGCATCAAAACCACAACCTAAGATAAACCAACATCATCACATAACTGGAGGAGTACTAATCAATATTGAGTTTGATTCACACAAATAGACCCTATAAGGACCACTCAAAGAGATTACATCTAGTGGGATCCAAACACCAGAAATTTAAGATAATGAGACAACCACACCTCCTCATAGCCATGAGAAACCTCACAAACCCAAATGGGTAGTTCGGAACGGAACAACTAAAAGAAACAATTTAAAATTATTTCACCTTCAATACTAATGATAGAAATAAGGTTAGGGTCCCATACACTCTTGGGGTTCCAGACCATGTGACAGCTTCACTCCAAGGCCTATGTCTGGAGCCCTGATGTTCGAAGTATCTCATGCCTCATAGTCAGAAATTGAAGACTTCTAGATGGAGCTCCTTCTTTCCCAAATCCTCAAGAAACCATACTACAACCGAGACAACACCATCAGAAACAAAACACTCTGACATCCACCTACTCCCACACAAAACATTCACCAACACAAGATCTAAAATGGGGCATGTGCATCACCCCTTGTTACACTAAATGAGAACATGACACCACAAATCATCATCGAACATGACCATTGTTGTTGAGAGAAACATTACACGGAGATAGACTTTTAACTAAGTCTTAAACAACATGTGATTACTGAAAAATACCATATAATCTTCATGTGACTGGATATGCCACACTAGTGGCCTAACACAAACCCTTTCTTAAATGAAACCAACGAAGGACCAAAGGTCATTTAGAATAGCAGCCCGCACGGACAACTCTAGGATGCTTCCAACTTTTCCCACTGGAATCTCCTTCACCACTTGCAAACAAGAATTTCAATGTAATGAGGTCAAACTTCACCCTTGACTATCAAATGACTCAAGAAAAAAAATTCATTCAACCCCTCTCCCATCCACCCTCCTGATGTAAGAGGATCCTCTTTATTGGAAAAAGGAGACATGGATTCAATTCTAGAATTCAATAAGAGAGTCCTTCGATCAACTAGAGGGCCGACCAATGGCGAATTTCCCATGCCCACACTTCAATCACATGTTAATGCTTTATGGGGGCATATACTAGTGAATAAAGATAACCATGTACCCAATCAAAATGGTCTAATGTCCAAGACATACCGCAAGAAAACACTAAACATATAGGTGGAACTACTACAAGGGCTTCCTGAAGCACTTTTCAACAGAATCCACTAACCACATGATTTCACACCAACTTAACAATAAGAATTCAAAATAAAGACACAAATTATCCAAAAAGGATTCTCGGATCAAAATGTCTCACATACAACATTCAAAAAATACAAGGACACACCAAACAATCACCGGTTATTAAAACAATAAATCTTCCTTTAACATAAATTTTTGAAAATAAACAAAGCTGGTGGGTTGAAAAAACACCAATGGTGTCCCAAGGGCCTCACACATGCATGTTCCTATGTCACACCGGGAACCCACCTCATATCCATCCAGGAACTCACATATTCATTACACTGTCCACTTCTCTTTCTATATATACCCATGCATGTGGTTTCCCATGAGAACACCAAGGATAAAAACCATACCTTTCCATTTTTGAAAACGAAAACATTCAAACCACACTTTTCAAACCTTACACATCAGTTTATTTTTAAAGTACTTAATTTTAAAACTTTTTACAAGACCAAATAATTTTTACTTAAAAACCAGATTTCCACAATTCCAAAACAAAGAGACAAAGAACGATTCAAGAGGAAGCTAGTTTCAGCTAGTGACTGGGATATATGGTTGGCAGGCATACGCCAATCATGCCACCACCATAGAGAGTATTCTAGGATAACATTCTTGACTCCATATGGCTTTCTAGGCCCTGTGATCTCACTAAGACCACTGACCTACTCCCTTTTCATTCCCCCTTAACAAGATTAAACACAAGGACCAAAGACTTAGACAAAACTCAAAATTCCATGGTAACACGAGTCCCTCCACGAGGTGTGATGGCCAAGCACCTTACTCGTATCAAGGATGTCGAGTCTCAACATTCATAGATTCGGTATATCATGAATCTTTCTAAAAGAACACGACCCAAGAGATAGAACCTATCCCCTCTGATACCATTTTGTCATCAACCAAGCCAGGTCACCATCTGACCCGGCACCTGACCTGGTATGTGGCAAGGCCCGAGGGAGTTATTGATCCCCACAGGTTGGAACAAGTGACAAGGTATCAAATAAGACAATATAAAATTATTTACCCAAAATAATAAACATAAAACACCTAATTATTTTAACAGAAAGAAACTGAATTTATACAACCAAATAGACTCTTAACACATTTCAAAATTAGAGGTTTATAACTTGAACTGATAACCTGAAAGAAACAACAAAAAGGAAAAATTAAAACTCTAAATCAAACCTCCAAGCAACAAAAGAGGCCACATACCCAATCTATCAACACCAACCTGCATGAGAAGACCATCAAAAACTCGAACCACCATTGCTAAGCATGATGCCTCACTCTTTAATACAAAAAGAACAAGGTATACATACACCCAAAGGTATATGTAGGGTTTGATCCAAGAGCCCATAAGGATAAAACCCAATAAAAAAGGTTCCATTCCACAACATCAAAGAGATAATTTAACATGATTATTTAAAACCATACTTTTTAAACACTTTTAAGGAAAACATTTACAAGTTTAAAGTAAAAAGGAAAATAATACTTGAATAAAAACCATTTCACAAATACTACTTTAAAATGGAAGAGAAAATTTATAAAGAACACACACGTACTCAATTGGTTCTTTGTATGTTGATGGAAGGCACCACATCATGAATAGTAGAGCACTGTTGGTAAATACCTTATGGTATCTAGTACATGTGGGATGCTAGAGACATCATACCTCAGTGTAAACGTGGCATCGGAACCACAATGATCTACATTCCCATACACAATCCACTAGTAGGGAAACACATCCATAACCTAGTGGTCTCCAATCATTATAAATGTTTAGTTAGTGTTGTAATGTCAATCCTACTAAATGAGACCGAGGAAAACCACTTACGTGTTATCTATCATAATAGTCCTAATCCACCTACCTAGGTACCTGGGGTTTTCCCTTGTTCTCAATCAAGTTCCACATTCACACAACACATCAACATTACACTTCTTGGGCCAAACAGTGTAACACTCGACATACACTACCACTTGGTCAACCCAAAACCTCTTTTAAAACAAGACACACACCAAAGCTACTTCAAAACATGATCTGAACCACTTGAACAATTTAATAAACATGATTAATAATTTATAAAACACTTTCGACATTCACCACAAAAGTTTACACCAGGAAATCACCCAATTCCTTTTTAGAAAAAATCCTTTTTAAGCCATAATCATAACAAAACCATTAAAAAAAGGGTTTCGCACCACCCACACATTTTAACAAATACAATCAAGTTATAAAACACAAAGGTACATGTGTAACACACAATGAATATAACCCATTTTCACAAAGAATCCATTTTTCAATGTCAGCACACTTCAAATATTTTCCAACCTCAACTCGTACCTTACAAACAACTCATAAGACCCTTTTTTCAGAAACACCCCCATTAAAACACACACACAACATAACGATTTTTCATTACAAAATCCAAACCCAACACATAAGCATACCAAACCCTCCAAAACTATATTTTTTCATCACTCACAGCATTTAAAAAACCATTTACACAAACCAATTTCATGCCTAAAATAGATTCTTCATTGTAAAAAAATCACAACTCATAAAAAGGGAAATGTATAACAAACATGCCAAGAAGACTCACTTTCCATTAGAAATACTTTTTTTTCAGCACACAAGCACCTCAAGTTCCCATGATAACATATTTTTCATCCCTCAAAAATTTAACTAAACACTTCCAAGAATTTCTACAACAACACACATATAAATGACAATACTGTATTATTCAGGAAATCCAATTTCATCAACCATGTTGCCAAAACATTTTAAAACATAGTTCGCACCATACAATTAAAGCATAGAACATGATAAAATTAACTAAAAAAACATATTAAATTATCTAAAAATTCTAGGGAATGGTGCCAGCTACCTCACATAAATATCCATCTGAAAAAATACGCAAAAACACATCCTCACCTCATTCTCACCACGAATAAGTAGAGAGGATCCCTAACCACAAAGATCAAACCCAAAAACAAAGGTTAAACCCCAAAATTTTAATGCAAAACTCCCACCTCACACCAAACACACCGCAAGAAAACCAAAGATAAACCCGTAGTAGATTGCATGAAAAGAAGGGGAATCACTGGAGGTTGCACCGTTAAGGGGGGAAAGGGTTATTATAGGTAAGCCGTGTTGGAGCTCCAGTGAGGAAGAGAGGCAGTGCGTGGGTGAGGTGTGGGCAGCAGGGGAATTATGCGGGTGTCATGCAATGCGAGTTGACCGGAGGGGGAAGGGGTACGCCTATCGGAGCCTTACTGGAAGAGGGGAACGACCAAAGGACAGCTTCCAGGAGAGGGAGTAGGGGTAGGCAGTGTGGCTTGAAGATGGTACAAGGGTGTGTGGCGTGAGCAAGAGAGGGAGTAGGGGCGGTCGGCGCGACTTGGGTTCAATAGTGCAAGGCGAGTGAGAGCAGTGGGAGGTGGAGCATCCAATCGGTGGGGGGCATGTTAGGGTTGGAGGAGGGGTGCGATGGGAGATAGAGGGGGAGGAAGAGAGGAAGAGAGAAAAAAAGAAAAGAGAAAAGACAAGGAAAAAATAAAAGGGGAATGGGAAAAGGAAAATAAACCAAAAAAATAAAAATAAAAACCTAAAACCTAAATAGAATAATAATAATTAATTGATAGTAATAAAAAAATAAAAAATTATAACAATTATAATAATAATGATAATAATAATAGTAATAATAATAATAATATCCTAAAATAATAATAACATTAATAATATTAAAACAATTAATTAAAATTTTATCACCCTTTTCTTATTTATTTTATTTTATTTATGTTATTACTCTTTTAATTTTATTTATTTATTATTAGTTAATTTTATTTAATTAATTTAACATCGGGAAAGTCGTACGGTGAACTGGGTGAAGTCATGATATGACCAGGGAGAGGCTGTGCGGCTCCGAACGTGGTGCGCTAAATGATGACAAGGCCAAAATATGTGTTTCTTAATAATAACTCAAATATTTATGCCGGGCTTAAACCTGAACTACCCGATGCCCAGAAAATTAATAAAATAAATAATTTAAAAAAAGGCAGGTGTGACAGGATGGTCAAGATACATCTCATCAAGTTACACTCATTCTATCCAATTATTTTTAAGATGGATGAATAGTAACTGCTAATCTATATCCCATATCACTCTTGACCTCAGTCTAGTAGCGCTTAATAACTCTCAGTGCTTTATCACTGCTTCGAGATGACATTGGGGTTAACAACTAGATATACCATTACACATTAGGCCTCACATGGATGTGGATACATACACTAGACCACTGGCCCACCTCTATGTGAGCTACAACTATTTGTAACCTTTACATGAACTATGCATCCCATTCACAAGATCCTTTCCACCATACATGTTGGCTCATGGTTGACCTCCCACCTAAGCAGTGGTCACAAGTCCCTTTGGATGGTAAGTATGGTTAGACTAAATTTTTGGTAAAATCCCACATAAAATATTTAAAAAATAGTCTATCCAAAATTAATTCCATTCTAAGCCCTGATTCTCAAAAATTCCATGGTCTTCATTAGCCTTCTGTGTTGCAAACAATGTGTCACCATTAACACAAGTCTTATGAACTTAAGATCAATTCCACAATTGTCACATTAAAACTCATTGAATTTTTATCTTCAAAATATATTGATAATAATTTCAACTTTAACAAAACCTTAATAAACCATTTGGGTTCTTCAATCAGCACTTTGTAATTGTTTTCAATACCCATTTCATTTAAAAATTCAATGTTATATTCCCCCCCTTATTTACACTAAAACAAAAGGTATAAGTATGGGATGGAATTCTTATCTCCAAAATTCAGATTTTAAGAACATCTTATTTTTTGACACTTATAGTATGATTTACTCTAGATAAGTATAGAATCACTCCAAACTTATTAATAAGTTAAAATTAACCAACTATAAGTCTACATGAGTCATACTCTATATAGAAAACAAGAGTGATCAAATTTAACATTAATGTTGTCATTTTCAGCATGTGATACTTACACAAAAACCTTATATCAAGGTTTGTTCAAAAAAAATTTAGACAATATCCTATATTAATCTCAACAAATAGATTAAATACATTTAAGTGCAATAATGTACTTCCCATTTTCATGTTACTTTTTCTTTTTTCATAAAGTAATCAATCTCTCCCTTTAAGAATAGTTTTTTCATCATGAAAATAAGAGAATGTAATAAACATACCCCAATGATGACAATTTTCAACCTCCAGTTTTTTAACATCTAGAATTATTATATGCATACCTCACTAGAACTTTAGATATTCAAAAGATATCAACTGAGATAGAGATATCTGGTGGTTGTTCTTTTCTTCTCCCCCTAAAGAGATGTACTAAATACTTCTTCGTCATGATTGAATTTATTTAAGAATAAACTCTAAGTATGTTCTAAGATTATTTGAAATGTTTTAAATAAGAAACATGATACCAATAGTCTTTCATGATGGATAACTTTATAGATATAATATGTTCACAACTTTTATCAAATTAAGGTCTCCCCCTGAATAAATTCTTCACCTTTAATTCTTTTTAGGAAAAAATACAATGTATATATGCGAATATGATGATTCTTCAAAGCTCTTCAGTTAGAGAAACGAGGATAAGAGTTGATTCTTAACCCGACTATCTTCTTAGATGAAAAAGGATTGTGAAACCTCAATCATTTTTCATGTGTAATAATAAAATTTTATGGTTTTTCTTCATTTAATTTTCATCCTATCCAAACAATGATTTCAAAATAAATAAAAAAAGACATGTTTTATTCAATAAAACACAAAAACATTACAACCAAAAGACCATATCTAACCTAGGAAACTAATATAAAATCCAAGGAGTTCCACTAAAAGACCTCTTAACACCAGGATGAGACCAGGAATATAGCCCTCATCCCTTGGACCAACCATAATGAAGAAGGAAATTTCTATAATAATGGAACAAGTGCTAAGCATTAGAGTAATTTTGAGAACCATCTTTATAAGCCAATATGATTTAAAGATATGAAATACCCTAAACATATATTTATAAGGGACTTCTTGACCGTTGGAAATATATATGACTGTTAGTTTCTTTTTATGGCCGTTGGAGTTTAAAATTAAGTGACCGTTAGGGTTTTATTAAACCAAAATAATTTAAGTGTTAAAAGTATTTCAAAAAGTTTTTTTTAAACGTACAGTTTCAAATTTAAGATATATTGTATAATATTTCGTTGTTATAAAGAATATATGATTTCCTTAAGCATTTCAAGTGTTTTGGTATGATTTAAATATTCTAAATATATATGTATTTTAAGGATTTCAAATGTTTTTAAATGCTTTAAATAGATTAAAGTTATATATATTTGAATTAAAGTTATATTTTATAGCTAGACTTTGAAATTATGACATTTTAAAACATAAGATAAATTCGAAATAATATCTCAATTAATGAAATTTATACTTTAAAAAAAAGAATTAAAAATGGCCTTTAGGCCAGCTAACCAGTCGGGGGAGGCAACACACACCACCATCGGTGGCGCGACCGAGCCTTAGCTCCCCAGTCAGCCAGCCAGGCTGACTGTGAGGGATCAAGCTGCGCGCGCCACAGGGGTACATGAGTGAACCAGAGCACTACGGGAAAAATGGGTATTTGCGACGGCCTATTTGCGACGGGGATAAATCTCGTCGCAAATAGCCCCGTTAGAAACTTATTTGTGACGGGGGAATTCCCCCGTCACAAATAAGTAGTTATTTGCAACGGGATAGCTTTCCCCGTCGCAAAAGGACTGGCGCGCTTTGCGCGCCAAATCGCGGGAAGGTTATTTGAGACGGGCGGTTACCGCCCGTCGCAAATAACCGGCGGCGGTAAAAGATATTTGCGACGGGAATATACCCCCCGTCGTAAAAGGACTGGCGTGAGTTATTTGCGACGGGCGGTAACCGCCCGTCGCAACTAACCGGCGGCGGTAAAAGATATTTGCGATGAGAATATACCCCCCGTCGCAAATAGTATGTCGGCAGGTTGTTATTTGCGACGGGTCCCGTCGCAAATGACTATTTACCCGTTGCCCGTAATAAATGCGGGTTAAGGTATTTGCGATGGGTACCGTCGCAAATAATGCTATTTGCGACGGGTATCCCGTCGCAAATAATCTAACCTATAAATAATCCCCCATCCGTTTTTTTTTCATTCATTCTCAAACTCCATCTTCTAGTTCTCTCAAAACTCTATTTTTAGAGTTCAGTGTTTCTTAAGTTTCATTTTTTTTCCGGAGTTGATATTGAAGTTTTCAACAGCGATCAGAGATAAACCTCAGATCCATTTTAAAGGTATTTATGTTCATTTTAATTTAATATTTATTTTAAATTTTTTATTAGTTTCAATCATTCTTAATTAGTTTTAATTTAATTATGTTTAGATTGTTTTGTTACTTAATAAATTTAAATTATTAGTATTCATTGTTCATAGTTAATGGTAATTAGGAATAATTAGTAATAATTACCAATAATTAGTAATAATTAGTAATAATTACTAATAATTAGTAATAATTACCAATAATTACCAATAATTAGTAATAATTTCCAATAATTACCAATAATTAGTAATAATTAGTAATAATTACTAATAATTAGCAATAATTCATAATAATTAGTAATAATTACCAATATTTAGTAATAAATAGTAATAATGAGTAATAATTACCAATAATTAGTAATAATAACAAACAATTAGCAATAATTATTAATAATTACCAATAAATAGCAATAATTATTAATAAATACCAATAATTAGTAATAATTACAAATAATTACCAATAATTAGTAATAATTATCAATAATTATCCATAATTAGTAATAATTACCAATAATTATCTATAATTAGTAATAATTACCAATAATTATCCATAATTAGTAATAATTACCAATAATTATCCATAATTAGTAATAATTACCAATAATTACCAATAATTAGAAATAATGAGTAATAATTAACAATAATTAGGAATAATTACCAATAATTAGCAATAATTACAAATAATTACCAATAATTAGTAATAATTACAAATAATTACCAATAATTAGTAATAATTACCAATAATTAGTAATAATTACCAATAATTATCCATAATTAGTAATAATAACCAATAGTTACCAATAATTAGTAATAATTGGTAATAATTCGAAATAATTACCAATAATTACCACTAATTACCAATAATTAATAATAATTACCAATAATTAGTAATAATTAGTAATAATTACCAATAATTAGTAATAATTAGTAATAATTAGTAATAATTACCAATAATTCGTAATAATTACCAATAATTAGTAACAATTAACAATAATTAGTAATAATTATCAATAATTAGTAATAATTACCAATAATTAGTAATAATTACCAATAATTAGTAATAATTACCAATAATTAGTAATAATTACCAATAATTAGTAATAATTACCAATAATTAGTAATAATTAACAATAATTAGTAATAATTACCAATAATTAGTAATAATTAGAAATAATTAGTAATAATTAGGAGTAATTAGTAATAATTAGGAGTAATTAGTAATAATTAGGAGTAATTAGTAATAATTAGGAGTAATTAGTAATAATTAGGAGTAATTAGTAATAATTAGGAGTAATTAGTAATAATTAGGAGTAATTAGTAATAATTAGGAGTAATTAGTAATAATTAGGAATAATTAGTAATAATTAGGAATAATTAGTAATAATTAGGAATAATTAGTAATAATTAGGAATAATTAGTAATAATTAGGAATAATTAGTAATAATTAGTAATAATTAGGAATAATTAGTAATAATTAGGAATAATTAGTAATAATTACCAATAATTACCAATAATTAGTAATAATTACCAATAATTAGTAATAATTACCAATAATTAGTTATAATTACCAATAATTAGTTATAATTACCAATAATTAGTTATAATTACCAATAATTAGTTATAATTACCAATAATTACCAATAATTACCAATAATTGCCAATAATTACCAATAATTACCAATAATTACCAATAATAACCAATAATTACCAATAATTACCAATATTTACCAATATTTACCAATAATTACCAATATTTACCAATAATTAGGAATAATTACCAATAATTACCAATAATTACCAATAATTACCAATAATTACCAATAATTACCAATAATTACCAATAATTACCAATAATTAGCAATAATTACCAATAATTACCAATAATTACCAATAATTACCAATAATTACAAATAATTACGAATAATTAGCAATAATTACCAATAATTAGCAATAATTACCAATAATTAGCAATAATTACCAATAATTAGCAATAATTAGCAATAATTAGCAATAATTAGCAATAATTAGCAATAATTAGCAATAATTAGCAATAATTAGCAATAATTAGCAATAATTAGCAATAATTAGCAATAATTACCAATAATTAGGAATAATTACCAATAATTAGGAATAATTACCAATAATTAGTAATAATTACCATTAATTAGGAATAATTACCATTAATAAGAATAATTAGGAATAATTAGTAATAATTAGGAATAATTAGTAATAATTAGAAATAATTAGTAATAATTAGGAATAATTAGTAATAATTACCAATAATTAGTAATAATTAGTAATAATTAGCAATAATTAGTAATAATTACCAATAATTAGTTATAATTAACAATAATTAGTTATAATTACCAATAATTAGTTATAATTACAAATAATTAGTTATAATTACCAATAATAAGTTATAATTACCAATAATTAGTTATAATTACCAATAATTAGTTATAATTACCAATAATTAGTTATAATTATCAATAATTAGAAATAATTACAAATAATTAGAAATAATTACCAATAATTAGAAATAATTACCAATAATTACCAATAATTACCAATAATTACCAATAATTACCAATAATTACCAATAATTACCAATAATTACCAATAATTACCAATAATTACCAATAATTACCAATAATTTCCAATAATTACCAATAATTACCAATAATTACCAATAATTACCAATAATTACCAATAATTACCAATAATTACCAATAATTAACAATAATTACCAATAATTACCAATAATTACCAATAATTACCAATCATTTCCAATAATTACCAATAATTAGTAATAATTACCAATATAATTTTTTTCATAAATATTAATTATATAATAATAACATTATTACATTATTAGTATATTTTATTATTAATATTAAAATAATATAATTTTCTATATTATATACAATTCTCTTTTCATCTGTGTGTTTTCTGTCTCCACATGTAATATTTGCATTCTTTTTCAAAATTTTCAACCTACTCGCCAATGGAGAGGTGAAAGTAAATGCAAATATTACATGTGGAGACAGAATGTTAAACACATAGATGAAAGGAGAATTGTATATAATATAGAAAATTATATTATTTTAATATTAATAATAAAATATACTAATAATGTAATAATGTTATTATTATATAATTAATATTTATAAAAAAAATTATATTAGTATTATTAAAATAATAAAAAATCAATATAATATTAAAATTATCAATATTTGTAACATGTTTTGCTTTATTCTCAACATATTCAATCTTTTCTTGAGTGTTTTTTCTAACAAATTATTCAAAACCAGTAATGCTTTTATATTTTATAGAAAAATATGGAACAACGAGGTCGTCAATAGTCATTATTAGATGACCGGATATGGATAAATCAACGTAGAAATCCAAACGGTTCTGGTTTAAATCCAGTATATATAGAGGGTGTGGAGACTTTTTTATCATTTGCGGCATCAAATCCAGAATTTGTTTCAGAAGGCAAAATAAAATGCCCTTGTAGAAAATGTGCATTGAGAATGTTTGACACGTTTGACAAAGTGGGGGGACATCTCTTGTGTTTTGGTTTTCAACCAGATTATGTTTTTTGGTATCAACACGGTGAATGTAGTTCCAGAGTAGGTGATACCAACTTGATTTCGGATCCATCCCAGTTTCAAGATTTAGTACATGATGTTGCAGGTTCATCTGTTCAACATACAGAAACTCCGGCTGATATAGATTCAAATCCTGAGTTGGTACCGTCTGAATTTTATGAGTTGTTGAGGTTTTCTGAGGATGCATTATATCCTGGCTGCAAGATGAGCAAATTAGAAGCAGTTGCAAAATTTATGGCTATCAAATCAGATAACGGAATGTCAAACACCTGTTTTGACCAGATATTTTCTTTGTTTAAAACACTGTTACCCGAAGGAAATGTTTTTCCTGAAAATTATTATGAGAGTAAGAGGCTGGTTCAAATTTGGGACTTACTTGTCAGAAGATTCATGCATGTTCAAATGACTGCATTTTATATTATGGGTAAAATGAGTCGTTGGATAGTTGTCCCACATGTAGGCAACTGAGATATAAAGAAGGGCAACATGGGAAGTCTGGTTTGATTCCTATAAAACAGTTGAGATATTTTCCACTTACATCCAGACTTCAGCGTTTATTCATGTCTAAGAATACAGCGGCAATGATGTCATGGCATAAAGCGAATATTTCAACCGATAAAAGTTTGAATCATCCAGCCGATGGTGATTCATGGAAAATTTTGATAGAGTGCATCCATCCTTTGCTTTAGAAGCTAGAAATGTTCGACTGGGCCTTTACACTGATGGTTTCTGTCTGTTCGGATCTTATGGTAGTCAATATTCATGTTGGCCTGTTTTTTTAACTCCGTACAATTTACCTCCATGGATGTTGATGAAGGAGCCATATATCTTTTTGACTTTACTAATTCTAGGACATCTGAAGAAAAATATTGATGTTTATTTGAAACCATTGATTGATGAATTAAGTTTATTGTGGAGTACTGGTGTCAGTACATATGATGTTGCTACAAAACAGAATTTCATACTTAGAGCAACATTGATGTGGACAATTAGTGACTTCCCGGCTTATGGCATGTTATCTGGCTGGAGTACACATGGTCAGAAATCATGTCCTTACTGTATGGGAGAGAACAAAGCATTTATGCTCATTCATGGAAAGAAACCTTGTTATTTTGACTGTCATCACATATTTCTACCAGCTGATCATCCTTTTCGCAGAAACAGATCTCATTTCAGAAAAGGAACAATTGAAAGGGATGGACCTCCAAAAATGCTATCAGGTTTGGAGTTAAAATCATTTGTATTTTCATTACCTCCCATCACTTTTGGTCCCACAATAAACCAACATAAAATTTCTGGTTTTGGGAAATAACACAATTGGATTAAACGTAGCATATTTTTGGATTTGCCATATTGGTCTGATTTGTTGGTCCGCCACATGTTGGATGTCATGCATATTGAGAAGAACTGTTTTGATAATTTGTTTCATACAGTTTTGGATACGCCAGGAAAGAGCAAAGACAATGTAAATGCACATTTAGATCTTGCCTAAATTTAAAGGCATCCAGAACTGGAACTGTTTGAGAATGTCAGAATAGAAAGGTTACTGAAACCAAAAGCAGCTTATACACTGTCTAAAGAAAACCGTTTATTATTTTGTCAGTGGATTGCAGATTTGAGACTTCCAGATGGTTGTGCTTCCAATTTGGGTAGATGTGTAAAGAATGGTCATATTACTGGATTAAAAAGTCATGATTGTCATGTTATAATGGAAAGACTTCTACCCATTGGATTAAGAGGTCTGTTGAATTCTGTGATTTGGGATTCCATAACAGACATGTCTCATTTTTTTCGGGAAATTTGTGAGGCTATAGTAGATTATGATGCTCTATGAAAACTTAAAGAAGATGTTGTTGTAATTATATGTAAACTGGAAAAAATATTTCTGCCATCTTTCTTCGACTCAATGGAACATTTGATGTTACATTTTCCATATGAATCCAAATGTGGAGGTCCAGTATAGTTTTGATGGATGTACCTATTTGAAATATGCATGCAAAAATTGAAAAGAAAAGTACGTAACAAAGCATCTGTTGAAGGATCTATTGCAGAAGCTTATTTGCAAGAGGAAATATCTTTTTTCTGCTCCCATTATTTTGAATCTGAGTATCCTTTAAAACACAACCGAATGGGACGGAACGAGAGAAATATTGATGAAATCGACAATCAATTATCTGTTTTCAACCAGCCATAGCTTGGTTTTGATGGAGTTTATGAACGCTGGCTTTCGGATTATGAATATCACATAGCTCATACGTATGTTCTGCTCAACTGTGAAGAGATGACATCAGTTGTAATGTAAGTGTTTATATCACTTATTCTATCATTTATGTTACAGTAAATAACTTTTTTTATAGGTTGTATGATAATCATATCAAGAAACAAATTCCACAAATTACAGGAGTTGCTCTCGAAGAACGCCGACAGAAAAATTTCTCTCAGTGGTTTCAAAAATTGGTAACATAATTTCTTTATATTTTAGAAACTCATTCAATGTACAGTTTACTATATTGATAATTATTTCACAAATTTTTAGGTGTCTCGACATGCTGATAAAATTGACAAATGACTATGTATATTGAGTAACCCACCTTCCAAACTTGTTAAAAATTATAATTCATATGTGGTGAATGGATTTCGATTTCACACACATGCATATGGGGAATCAAAAAAAACAATGAACAGTGGAGTTAGCTTGATAGGATCTCATCATTGAGAAAATGAAGTTGACTTTTATGGCATACTTGATGAAATCATTGAACTCTGTTATCTTGGACAACATTACATAACCATGTTCAAATGTCGGTGGTTGGATACAGAGAGAGGCTTGTGTGTTCATCCGACTCATGGAATCATCAATATTAAATGTAAAAGTGTTCTCATAGTAAATGAACAATTCTTATTGGCTCAACAGGCACATCAAGTTTATTACGCAAAGTACTATGCTACATCAAGAGAGTTGACTGATTGGTGGAGTATAATAAAAATCAAAATTCGAGACAATCAGTTTAGTCAAAGTGAATTTGCTTTCACTGATGTGCAAATAATTGAAGTTTTTCAAGAGAGTACTCAAAATAAATCTTTTTTACAAAGAGACATGAGTATCGATGACAAAACCCCACATTTAAGAGTCGGTGATGACGATGATGTTAATGATGTAACATATGAATTTGAAATGGTAAGAGATGAAGCAACTGGAACTCGAATGGATATCGATGATGTTGAGGAGGAATATGAAGATGACATTGACATATATAAAGATGATTATGAAGATGAACACTGATAGAATTTCATGGTAGTTATATACAATCATAACTAATATATATGTATATATAATAGTAATTATCAATTATTTGCTAACAAAATTAATATTTTCTGTTTCAGATGGACGACGACACATTTCATGAGTTGGCAGACGCTAACCTACCTTTCGATGCGGATGAGTTACTGGAAGATGACCCTCAGCCTGCAGGTGCTCCAGGGAGTACGCGGAGGGTGTGCGGTCTTGCATGATTGATGATTCCTGACCCCGTCCCCGAGAAACGTCCACGTCTTGGGTTTGATCCACGCACACAGAGGTGTAATAACCTGTGTGATAACATGTGGATTTAACTAAGATTTCATTAATCTATTCACATAATAAATATTTATTATTTTTACAGTTTTCCGTATATAGCAGTCGGACAGGGCATCGCTATTTTGTGAAACTATTTCTCTCAGCCTTGGACCACATGGGAGCAAATTCTCATTGATGTGCAGCAGGCCATGTTCGGCCATTGGTTGGTACGTACGTAAATAAATAATTTTTATTTTGAAAATTATTTCATTTCTAACTTGATATTTTGATTTATTTGTAGGGTTTATGGTATCCGATTGAGGATACCATGCGTGACGCCATCCACGAGGCATGGGAGGTGTCCATGCGTGATCGCTTTCGTCAGTTTTTGCACAATTTAAGAAAAGCTACCACGAAGAAAGCAGGATTGTCAGTTTTTGAAGAGTCATGTAGAGTACACCGACCAGAGTACATTTCATCCCATGTATGGGATGGATTATGTGCGCACTGGTTGAGTGATGCCTTTCAGAGGAGATCATCGGTGGGGAGGCAGAATCGGGGGAGACAGGAGGTGACTCATCAAGCTGGGAGTCGTACTTTCAGTACTCATAGACAGCATCTGGTAGGTACATTATTTATAAATATTTTATATAACTATAAATATTAACAGTTTATTTTTTATTCTTATAGGCTGTCGAGCACCCCGATATTACGGAGTACGACGTATATCAGAGGATGTATAGTGATCCTGCTACTGGGGAGCTCAGAGGTGATCGTCAGCGTCACATCGTGGTCATTATTATTTGTTTTCAAGTTTAAAAATTAACTGCATATAATATATTCACAATTTTAATTTTAAATTGCAACTACAGGAGTCATATGAGGCCGCATCGTCACAGACCCGGCCTGAGAGTCAGGCCGAGTCATCAGATCAGACCACTGACCGTCAGTTTGATGAGGCGGCATGGATGCAGGCCACCCATTATGCCTTCGAGAAGGGCCGGGTAGTTGGTATCAGCTCTCGACTGACTCCCGGAGATTATTATGGTAGTGCTGTGATGTCGGCGTCCAGCTCGAGAGGAGCTCGTGCATATTCTTTTGCTACACAGTATGAGGATCAGTTGCGATCTCAGACTGCACTGATAGAGAGTCTCCGACAGGAGCAGGAGCAGATGCGTCAGCAGCAGCAGCAGCATGAGGAGGAGTGTCGACGCCAGCAGCAGCTATACGAGGAGCAGATGAGTCGGTGGCAGCAGCAGCATCAGGAGCAGATGGAGTACATGCGTTGACTCACTCATGCTTTAGGGATGGAGTTTCCTCCACCAGCATCTGCAGATCCCCCCCTCCCCCTCCCCCCTCCTTCAGATTAGAGTTTGTTTTTATGTTATAAAATTTGTTAAATCAAAATATAATTTTTTTTCTATTCGTAGTTTCTGTCTCATTATAAAATATTAATAATATTATATTTTGAAATAACAATATTAATATGAATAATAATATTATTTATATTTTATAATATTGAATTATATATATATTAAAATTTTATAATATTAAAATTTAATTATATTTTTATTTCATATTAGAATTATTTTAATATTTGAATGTAAAATAATTCTATTATTTTTATATTAATTAAAATAACTTATTAATATTTTTTTATTTATAATTATAATTCTAATATTATTATATTAATTAAAATCATTTTTTAATATTCTATTATTTTTTGTTTTTAAATTATAATTCTATTATTATTATATTAATTAAAATAATTTATTAATATTTTTTTTGAATTATATTTGGATTATTATTATATTAATTAAAATAATTTATTAATAATTTATTATTTTTATTTTTTTAGTATTTGCGATGGGATACTATGCCCGTCGCAAATAGTATTATTATAATATTGATTAAAATAATTTATTAATTTTTAAAAAAAAAAACTAATTGTGATGGGCCCGTCGCAATTAGTAGTTGCGACAGGCCCGTCACAATTGGTAGTTGCGACGGGCCCATCACAATTAGTTTTTTTTAAAAGTTTTCACAAATATACGAACTAATATTTGTGGCGGGAAAAATCTCCGTCGCAAATAATACCTTTAGCGACGGGCTCTTCGCAAATAATTGTTGTTGCGACGCCGTTTTCCGCGACGGGCTATTTGCGACGGGACCCCGATGCAAATAACCCGTCGCAAATGCCATTATTTCCAGTAGTGGAAGCGCCACTGTGCGAGGCAGCACAGTGGTAGTGGTGGGCACAGAGCGCGCCCACAGGGTGGTGAACTAGTACAGGGCAGTACCAGGGAGGGGGAGAGGGAGTTTTGGTGGGTGTTGGATCACTGAAGATTATAAAGATGACTCGTTTCTGCCCTTGTTTCTATGTGGGATGCAAAATTTATACAAGGGTCAAATCTCAACCATTCGATCTAGTCACATGAGATTTGGACTACACATTTTGGTCGTGGGTTTGAATCGAACCGCCACAACTTATCCCTCTGTGTTTTACTCATCCATCTGATCATGCCACCCGAGATCACAGACATCCATGTATTTTAAAATCCTACATCTCATCGCAGTCGTCCGATTGATCCAAGATGTAATCTCCACCGTCCATCCGTTTTTAAAACTGTGGAACCCTTAACAGCTATCCAATCTCACATGGATGATCATGACCATCTGTCCTTTTTCCATATCGCCTCCGACTTCTTCTTCTTCCTCACGTCTTTCCACACTAGTCATCTTTATCATTTCGGGTTTGATTCGTGGGTTTTATGAAATATATATATAGTTTATATATACAGTTCATATAAACTCGTTTTTCACCCAAACCCCTATGGGTTTTCTTCCTCTCAAACCTCTAACGATCACTCCTCAACTGAACCTCATCCTTAAGCCATGTAAGGGATTTTTATGCTTTGTCTTCCTTAAGCAAAACCACATATACACACTTTGTATATATGAATATGTATATATTTATACATATATATATATATATATTTCCATCCTAAACCTGTTATGGATTTATAAATATTTTTTATCAGTGTTTAACTGACGTTTTAATGTGGGTAGTACTTGTTTTGGTTGTGTTTTGGAAATGCAAAACTCATTTACATAATTATATGTATATAAGGTTTATATATATGTATATATATTCCATATCTAAGTAGACCTAGGTTTTCAAAGGGATAAATGTTTGTGTTTAATAATGTTTCTAAGGTCTATTATGATATAAGGGTTAAATCAACATGGCTTTGGGTTATGAAAAACCGAATATACACTTTGTGTATATTCAGATATATACATATAATTCAATCCAAATCTATTTTATGTTATTAAAAGATGATTTAAAATCTTTAAACAATTACTTGGATGTGAATAATGTTTTGGGTTCAAATGGATTTGTATTTATTATGAAAAACCTTAATTTTTATATAAATATTTCCACACAGTTATGTATTTTAAACCTAAAATGAGTTTTGGTTTTCAATCTGGTGATATTAGTGATTGAATAATGTTATGAAGAATTAATTATTTGTAAGGAATCATTAAACCTTGTACCAGTTATATAAAACTCATATATACACTTTGTATATACAGGTATATATATATATATATATATTAGTAATATTTCCAAGCCCTAATTTCAAGTGATGGTTATCATAATTTAATTAATGTTTTTATACAAGTAATAATTGTAAGGTTTTAATTAATTTTGATTTTGCTAAACCAATATGAGTTTATGTATGCAATAATATATTAGAGGATAAAAGGATGTGTATAATCATGTTATGCTCACATAATGTTTTATTACATGATGAACCTACTACAGTGATTGTTGTTAGTTAATCAAGTTTATGATTTTCATGTTCACTACCACTTCTATTATTGTATTAAATGGCATGTAATTTTTATTAAGTATTCATTTCCATTAATCAAGGATTTTATAATTAAGAAGTTATAATTTTTTGCAACAAAACTCATCCATCCATTACTTATGTGTTCTAGTTATTATCAAATGTGCATAGAATGTTTATTAGCCCATGCATGTTATTAAGAAAATGGTTATTACCATATTCTAAATGTTAACTGTCATATCATGATAATTTATGAAATAAGAACTCAATTATTCAATGTGGTATGGGACACTTTGAATAATATGGAATAAGAAATGAAATATTTAAAGTGGTATGAGACACCTTGAATATATGAAATAAGAAATGAAATATTCAAAGTTGTATGAGAAACTTTGAATATATGACCTTACTGGACATATGAAGAATGTATTGGGATTTTATGTGACTAGTGAGGCCCGCTATAGCCTATTGATGAATTAGTAGGTCTCATGAGACAAATTAGGCCATGGACCAATGCCTTGTAAAAATGACAGTCATGGAATGAGGCCATGACAGAAAGCTTATGGTCTTGGCATGAGACCTTAACACAATTTGGAATTATAAATTCTCTCACTATGTGTTAGTATATGACCAACCAAGTGATTATTTGACAAGTAGAATATCCTTGGTTAATAAATTTTACTTATGAGTATCAGAATAAGTAAATGCACATGGCATAATGTATATTCAGTACTCATCTTCTGAACTTTAATAAAAATGCTAGTATTTTACCTATCATTTTATGATGTGCATTTTTGGTGATAAGTTAATTATGAAATTTTTTATGTGAAACTCTGATCATGTATTATTTTCATATGAAATTTTGCACCATCACCCTTGAATGTTACACTTAGTATAGTTTGATTAACTCTTGATTTTTATGATGCACACCATGCATTTTGTATAAGTATGTATATAGTTGGAATGTGTTTCTTTCATAGCCCATTTAACTTTCCCTAAAATGTTTACTAGTAATATTTGAAAACTAATAATGCCATGATTCATGTTTTCTAGTCTTCTTTTAAGAAAATGTTTTAAGATTATTTTAGAGGTGATGTTTTTAAAAGGTTTTATTTGAAATATATATTTTTTTTTAAAAAAAACCCTTACTGTGTATTCTTGTGCTCACCATACGTTTTAATTTATTTTTACAAGTTTAATAGATTTGAGTTACACTAAATTGTGGCTGCTTTATGGAGTCTTTTATGTTCAATATTGAAGAAATGTAATATATGTATCTGGTTTTCTAGAACCTAGACCGCAAAGATCCATTGTATGGAACATGATTTGTAATTTATCAGCATTTCTTTTTATAAAAAAATTACACACCATGTTTAACGCACTAGATTTGGGATTATGAGGTCAGGGAATTACAGTTGGTATCAGAGGATCGGTTTAGACAACTCTGGAAAATTAGAACAACACTGAATATTTAATTATATCTTACTAAGTAGAATTGTTTCTTCAAATTTTCATATGGAAGATGAAACAAGTGGTTTTTCTCTTCTAACTGAAATATTAGAGACTATAGTTTCCAAGTTTTGTTTAGAAGGCTATGTGATATTTGAAAACCTTCGTCTGTCATGTAAATATCTTTACTGTGTGTTGAACTATCCTCGTGTACTTCAACTCCACTGAGGAATAGGATTTGAATATTTCCTTATGATGCATGCCCAACTTCCATTCTATGCATGTAAGGGAAAGTAATTTTAGGGTCTATTTAAATGCTTTACCCCAACCAAGAATTTTCAATCCATTGTGGACTTATAAGAGGATTCACAAGAGGGAAACCTCTGAGCATCATATCTTTTTCAAATCTTGACCTACGGTCACTATAGTCAAGTTAGGGACTTTGAAATATTTGAGGATGAGTCTTCCCGTTTGTTTTATAGACATCAAGTTCATTATGATTTCACTAAGCTTCATACACTTCATGATTTTCTCTCAAGGAACCTTAGATGTCCACATGAGATTGATCCAAGTTTCCCGCACTGCATCTGGACTAGAGAGATTGAAGAGTTTGGAACCATTTTACGGATCCATTTAAATGGGAATTAGAGAAATTGTCGACGCTAGTGGGACATGTGAAGGAACATCACGGTGGATGTCAGGGAGTTTATACCAGTGAGTTTTTAAGAGGGAACAAATGAATATATAGCACCCTGAGTTTCATGAAATTTTCCTTAAATGAATAATTTTATAATATTATGATCTGGTACTTTAACATTTATTTGCAAATAACATCTCTGTTTAAGTATGGTTGTGCTTTACTGAGTAGTTCTTTGTTCTTAAAATTTTTAGTTGGAAGACTAGAGGTCAACAACCAACTTTTTGTCTCTACCAACTGGGATATTGGAAAAAATAATGCTAAAGTCATGTTCAGACGTATTTGAACCTCTTAGAAATATACAGTTACCATGAAAATATATTTATCATTTATCCAACACTTCTAATATACTCTGATTCTTCTGGGGTCCAGGATTCATTTTTTTACTTGGTACATGCACAACTCACATTCTATGCAGGATGAGGAAATTATTTTGAGGGACTCTTCAAATGTTTTACCATGTTTGAAATATATCCAACTATAGATAAATTTTAGGAAGCCACCAATTCAGGTGACCTTCACACAACTTACCTTTTTTAACTCCAAAACTTTAGTGTCTATAGGAGGATTTATGATTTCAAAATTTTAGAAAACAAGTTGGTTCCTCTAGTTTATAGGAATAGAGTCCTTTCTGATGTCTCTGAGCTTTTTATCTCCTGTTACTTTTATATGACATATGATCACTGTAGACATAAGTATAACTCTGACTATTTGAGATGTGTTTGGACCAAATAAACCAAATAATTTAGAGCTGTCGTGGACACCATGGCATCAGAAAACCACCAACTCTTGTGGTAGTTGTAAAGGGACATCAGGGAAGATGTCTGAAGGGTTAGAGTATGATAGAATTGTGAGGGCGTAATTATTTGAAGAGGGGGGGATAATGTGACACCTTGAACATTTTTCATGTGTAATAATAATATTTTATGGGTTTGATTTATTTAATTTTTATGATATCCAAAAAATGATTTCAAATTAAAAAAACAAGACATGTTTTATTTAATAAAACACGAAAACATTACAACCAAAAGACCATAGATATCCTAAAAAACTAATGGAAAATCCGTAGAGTTCCACTAGAAGACCTCCTAACACCACGATGAGACCAAGAATGTAGCCCTCATCCCTTGGAATGACCATAACGAAGAATTAAATTTCTAGAAGAATGGCACAAGTGCTAAGCATCAGAGGAATATAGAGAACCATGTTTATAATCCAAGATGATTTAAAGATATTAAATACCCTAAACATGTATTTATAAGGGTCTCCTTGACTGTTGGAAATACATATGACCATTAGTTTATTTTTATGGTTGTTGGAGTTTAAAATTAAGTGACCTTTAGTGTTTTATTAAACCAAAATAATTTAAGTGTTAAAATTATTTCAAAAAGTTTTTTTAAAAGTAAGATTTCAAATTTAAGATATATTGTGTAATATTTAGTTGTTATAAAGCCTATATGATTTTCTTAAGCATTTCAAATGTTTTGATATGATTTAAATGATATAAATATATAGGTATTTTAAGGATTTTAAATGTTTTTAATTAATTTAAATATATTAAAGTTATATATATTTTAATTAAAGTTATATTTTATATTTATAATTAAAAATTATGATATTTTAAAACATAAAATAAATTCCAAATAATATTTAAATTAATGAAATTTATAGTTAATTTTTTATAAAGAAATAAAAAATGGCCTTTAGGCCAGCCAGCCCACCGGGGGAGGCAGCACACACCACCATCAGTGGAGCGGCCTAGCCTCATCTCCCCAGCCATCCAGCCATATTGGCCATAAGGGAACAAGCTGCGCACACCACAAGGGTGCATGGATGAACCAGAGCAGCGCCACAGTGTGGGGCGACACAATGAAAGTGGTGGGCATAGAGTGCACCTATTGGGTGGTGAACCAGTACAGGGTGGTACTGGGGAGGGGGAGAGGGAGTTCTAGTGGGTTCTGGATCACTGAGGCTTATAAAGATGACTCGGTTCTTCCCTCATTTCGATGTGGGATGCCAAATTTTAACGGGGGTCAAATCTTGGCCATTCGATCTCACCGCACGAGATCTAGACCACAAGTTTCAGTCACGAGTTCAAATCCAACCACCACGACCTATCCCTCCATTTTTTCCTTGGCCATCCGATCACGCCACGTGAGATCTTGGACATCCATCTATTTTAAAATCCCGTGTCTCACCGCAACCATCCGATCAATCTGAGATGTAATCTCCATCGTCCATCCATTTTTAAAACCACAGAACCTTTAACAGCCATCTGATCTCACTCAGATGATCCTGACTGTCTATCCTTTTTACACATCGCCTCCAACTTCTTCTTCTTCTTCCTCGTGTCGCGCCACACCAGTCGGTGTCGAACCCTACTCCACTGTTCTCCTTAGTTCGTGACTCCACCTATCTCCATCTACAACATCTTTCTTTCCATTTTTTTCCACATCCAACACACCGGTTCTGCTTTAAAAAATTCAACCCCATGGATCCAACGTAAGTTTCATATATTATATATATATATAATTTATCAAACGACTGACCCTCTTAATCTTTTCTTAATTAAAATGGTTGTTTGCTCCTACCTATACCTTCTCCTGAGGTCATTGTTTATCATTTCGGGTTTGATCCATGAATTTTATAATATATATATATATATATATAGTTTATATATACAGATCATATAAACTCGTTTTTCACCCAAAATCATATGAATTTTCTTCCTCTCAAGCCTCCAGTGAGCTCTCCTCGACTCCACCTCTTCCTTAATCCAAGTAATGGATTTTTATTCTTTGTCTTCCTTATGCAAAACTGTATATACACACTTTGTATATACAGATATGTATATATTCATACATATATATAGTTTTCCATCCTAAACCTATTTTGAATTTATAAATATTATTTATCAGCATTTAACTGATGTTTTAATGTGGGTAGTACTTTTTTTGGTTGTGTTTTTAAAATGAAAAACCCATTTACATAGTTATATGTATATAAAGTTTATATATATGTATATATATTCCATCTCTAAGCATACCCAGATTTTCAAAGGGCCAAATGACGGTGTTTAATAATGTTTCTAATGTATATTATGATATAAGGGTTGAATCAACATGATTTTTAATTATGAAAAACTGAATATACACTGTGTATATTCAGATATATACATATAATTCAATCCAAATCTGCTTTATGTTATAAAAATATGATTTTCAATCTCTAAATAATGACTTGGATGCGAATAATGTTTTTGCCTCAAAAGGATTTGTATTTATTAAAAACCTTAATTTTTATATAAATATGTCTACAAGGTTATGTATTTTAAACCTAACATGAGTTTTGTTTTTCAATCATGTGATATTAGTGATTAAATAATGTTATGAAGAATTCATTATTTGTAAGGAATCATTAAACCTTGTTCCGGTTATATAAAACTCATATATACACTTTGTATATATGGGTATATATATGTATATATTAGTAATATTTCCAAGCCCTAATTTTAAGTGATGTTTATTAGAATTTAATTAATGTTTTGATACAAGTAATACTTGTAAGGTTTAATTAATTTTGAGTTTGCTAAACCAATATGAGTTTATGTATGCAATAATATGTTAGAGGATAAAAGGATGTGTAGAATCATGTTAGCATGTTATTTTCACTTAATGTTTTATTACATGATGAACCTACTATAGTGATTGCTGTTAGTTAATCAAGTTTATGATTTTCATGTTCACTGCCACTTCTATTAGTGTATTAAATGGAATGTGATTTTTATTAAGTATTAATTTCCATGTATCAAGGATTTTAAAATTAAGAAGTTATCATTTTATGTGACAAACCCATCTATCCATTAATTATGTGTTCTAGTTATTATCACATGTGTAAGGAATGTTTTTTAGCCCATGCATGTCACTGAGAAAATGGCTATTACCATATTCTAAATGTTAACTGTCGTATTATGATAATTTATGAAATAAGAACTTGATTATTCAAAATTGGTATGGGACACTTTGAATAATATGAAATAAGAAATGAAATATTCAAATTGGTATGTGACAACTTGAATATATGAAATGAGAAATGAAATATTCAAAGTGGTATGGGACAATTTGAATATATGACCTTACTGGACATATGAGGAATGTATTGGACTTTTATGTGACAGGTGAGGCCCACTATAGCCTCTCGATGAATCGGTAGATCTCAGGAGACAAATTAGGTCATGGAACGAGGCCTTGACAAAAATTTTATGGTCTTGGAAAGAATCCTTGACACAGTCTGGTATTATATATTCCCTCACTATGTGTTAGTATATGTAATGACCCAAACTTTCATTAATGAAAAGTCTTCTTGATCTAATTAAATGTATTATTATGGTTATATAAAATGTGAACTTCATTGGTTTTATTTTTCTTTATTTTAAAATACCATTATGAATTGTGATTGTTGCTAATATAGTCATTGAACAGTGATCACATTATTAGTATAAATATAAGGCTTTAACAAATCCAATTTACTCAGAAAAAGGAAGCGATGACCTCATCCAGTAGAATTTCCCCGTACGAATCCCATTTTTCAGAGCTCGGAAAGAAGGTGGTGTCATTGGAATTCTCTCTTGACCAATCCCAATCCAAGCTTGAGAGGAACCAACTACGGGAGAAGTGGAAGTTAATAGAGATTAACACCCGAAAAATGTTATCTGAGCCCCCCAAAGAGTCTGTCACCATTACACACATTACCCTTTGATATTATGTGGGTGTTATAAGGAGTTATGTAACAATACCCTAGAACTATTACTATGTACATTATTTTTGTATAAATAATGTGCATCCATTTTATTATTGTTACTTTGTAAATAGTTTTTAAACCACAAATAGTATTTTTAGTTAATATTCAACTAAGAAATATATTTTGATGAATTAATGGATTTTTGAATCAAATAATATTTTAATAAAATATTATTATTAATAAATTACTTTTTTTAATGATCATATAATTTTATGAATGTAATTGTAATTTTTATTAAGGTTTGGAAGCTGTTTTTGTCAAAACCCATGAATTTTCAGAAAATGTAGGTTTTTATTTTAAAAGTAAAAATTCACATATTTATAAAATTATTTAGATTAAATTAATATTATTTTTTGAATTAGGATGTTGAAATTATCCAACAGTGAATTTTTCATAATTTTTTGAGACACTCGAATTTTTGGGTAAAAATTAAATATCGTTTAAATGTATAATGTGTTTTATGAAATCATAATGAGCCAATAGTGATGTAATAAAATAATATAAATATTATTTTTGTCCAATGTATGTTTTAACATTAAAATAATGTGATTTTGGGTCTGTTTGATTTATTTTACAAAGGTTTAGTGGACCCTTCATGGCTTATAAAACATTTTATCTTTTTAAATTGTTTTCCTTGAGAGTGTGACTCACATCCACATAAGCAACCCTATTATTTTAATAATTTCAGACATTTTCATTATAAAATACTTTTTTCCAATCCCATTTTTCAAAAACCATGGGAAAAAAACCATTGGATGGTTTGTGGTTTTGATTAGTTTAATGTGAGGTGTCCCAAACCTAAATAATAAAGAATTCCATCTCCTTTCCTATATAAACCCACAAAATATCTCACTTAATCTTCACTCAAAGCCTTTGGATTTATAAAAACCTATTACCTACTTTCTATAGAATCCTACCAAGGTGACCCAAGCTCCCAAGAAGACTCTCTTAAGCCTCTCCTAAGCCTTTGGGATTGCACTTCCAAGTAAGGGATTTCTTCCTTTCTCATTTTTTTCCAATTTTATTTAAGTTATTATGACCTTTTTCTCAATTAAAAATGTTGGGGTACGATTTATATCCTCCCCCATAATTCTCTATTTGTGTTTTGATGATGGGATACCCCTTTATCTCTCATCAATGCCTCCCATGTACACTCGTTACCATGCCGAAATTCTGTGAGGGATTTCTCTCTCCTCTTTTACATCCAAGTAATTCCTTTGGATTATTCATCTAAATTCCATTAAATTTGTTCGGACATGTATATATATGACCCCATTACTTTAAATTTCATGTAAATATTATGAGACATCCATTTATCTCTCATCAACCATTGTCATGAATCCTTATGTCACGCCGTTATGCTGCCGAAATTACAACGCATTTTTTCAAGCCAAGATCATTATGTAGTGAATACCATACTCATGTCTCTATCAAGGTTATTCATATTTATGAACATATACATATTAAATGGTAATTTAATTTATTTATTACATATTACTTAATCATGTAATAACTTTTTAATTTGATTTATTCCATGTTATATGATCCATGTGGCACACTTATGCATGAAATGAAATGTTTAAGAAGGGTGTGCCCTGATAGCGCTCCAATGCATTGGGTAAAGTATAGTATCATGATACATCATGTGAAATGAGTGTTGACTCATGCTAATTCAAGTGAAATTAGGGTTTACTCTTGATTCATGTTCAATGAGGGTTTACTCATTCTCTATGTGCAATGAGCCTTGGCTCATGCAAATTCCATGTTTAGTGTTGTTGCCACATTTCCATGTTATGATTATCATGATTTATCATGACTTTATGTTTATGTTTCTCTTATTATAAATTGATATGCCTATTGAATAAAATTTATTGTATTCCTTATCACACCCCATCTCCTGAGTACCCAGAGCTAGTTCCATATAGAGGATCAATTCGGTTTAGGCTCTCAGAAACCAGCTACTTCTGAAATGTTTCATCTGCTAAAAGCTGTTACCAGAATTTTTTTTTTCAAAAACATAGGGTGAGAATATGAATGCCCAGTAATGGGTTTAAAATAAATAAATAACCAATATTACTTTATAAAACATAAAAACTTTCCATAAAACTTTACTCTTAAAGAAAAGCTGTAACACTGGTACACATCATAGAAATGCCCATGCTAATAGAATTACAAGGATACATGTTTCAAATGTAGGCATGCTTATTTGGAGTAATAAATAAAAGAAATTATAAACATGTATGGCATATTAATATGAGGCACAAATTAAAATGAATAATCAAAGTTGTGCATAAAGGTAATAACTATAATTTCATACACAGAATACAAATTCAATGAGTGCAGAAGTCATGCCATAAACAATTACTTTTATGATACTCATCAGTACTGGATCTTAACCATGGATAATGTACTAGACGAATATCCATTTGGTTAATTAATTATCATAAACATAATGAGTGAAGTGAATATGAAGGACATTCTGAAATATTTGTCAAGGCCTTAGCCAAGATGTTTAATGATTTAAGGCCTCATCCGAAAATCCATAAACTCTTTAACCAAATATTCTACTAGTAGAATATTTTTTCTGGTTAATTAAATTACATAGTCATGATGAGGGAAGTGTATGTGTCTGACCATGTCAAGGCCTTGTGCCAAGACCTAGGGTCTAAATGTAACCGGACTCCAACCCAGAGAGCCTCTGTAACCAGACTCCATCCCAGAGTGCCTCTAATAACCGGACACCAACCCAGAGTGCCTCTGTAACCAGACACTAACCCGGAGGGTCTGCTGTAACCGATACCCAACCTGGAGGGTTTAATTTTACCGGTCCCTAACCCAAAACATACTAGGTCCAATGCATTCCTCATATCACTAAATCAAAGTGCACGTACCACTTTGATTTATTAAATTACTTATCATTTCAAGTACACATATTACTTGGTTTCTCATTTCACATTATTCAAAGTGTCCCATACCACTCTAAATAATTAAATGCTTATTTCATAAATTATCATGAATACTAAAATGTTTGATGATAACTTTAAAACTCTTCCATAGTAATGAACTTTTATTCATTATAATACATATTCGTCTTTCATGCCCAATTCATGCACAAATAAATGGAATTGGAAACAGACTAAATCATGATATGTCAGTTATTATTTAAATAACAATTTTCTCAACGATATGTATAAACTAGTATATATATTCATTACACATTGATTTAAAACACACAAGTAATGAATGGATGGGGTTACCACATAAAATGATAGTTCCTTAATTTTTAAAGTCCTTGATTTATGGAAATGAATATTTATAGTTTAAAATGACTAATTTGAAATAAGAAAGATGTCATTTGTACACAAAACATGCGCTGATAAATCGTCGTGTCTTATTATATAGCTATACCCTATGTTTCATAGCATATATGGTCAATTGATTTGCAGTGAAAAATTTATTCTATATAATGAATACATTCATAAAAATTTAATTAAACATATCAACAACATACTTTAACCACCAAAGTTTATTTAGGTCCATGTTAATTCAGACCATGATTAAAACTTATAGGTGCATACGTATAACTATATATATACACACATAAAATATGTATATGTCACACCCTTACTTTATTTATTCTGAAAACTAAAAATTACATATATATATATATATATGTATATATATTATCATCTTACAAGAAATGTAAATTTTTAATAATAACAACCCTTAGAATCATAAAAATAATTCACATTTTAAGAAAATGAACTAGTAAATAGAGATTTCATCAAGTAATAAATAAATTTCCCTTATATTTTAAAAATATCATTGAAAATCAACACTTTATAGAATTAAATTTGGGTGGATTAAAACTATATGGGTGTATGCGTAATAAATAAACCAATCCATTTGAACCCGAAACTTTATTCACATCCAAGTCTTTATCTAAAGATTGTAAATCATGAAATATAAATAGATTGAATTATGTGTGTATGTACGAATATACACTAAGTGTGTAACAGAAAGTAATTATAAATTAAAATATCCCTTAACTTATGCACACATAAAACAATAAGTTATATATGTGTATATATATATATACACACATATAACATTTTATAACAACATGGTCTGAGAAAAGCAATTAACACCATTTAAACACATAGATTTAAAAATCATAACCCAATTTAGAAAATAATATGTTATCATGAAATATTTAGATTCATATAAACATTTATACACAAGTATATATATGTGTATACCTTTTTAAATAGACAAAAAAATTGATCAAATTAATTAAAACCCTTAAAAATAAACATTTAATGAAAAATATTAAAACACAACCCTTACAAAGTATAAGGTCGTAAAATAAATAAACATTCGAGACAAATTATAATGAACCCTTACCTTACATTCTAATTGCCTTGTGGAAAGACTCAGATTCACGAAGGAGGTGTAGTGCTCAGGATGGGTATGGAAGAACCCCAATTATGTGTGCATGACCTTATTAGAGTGAAGAATCAATATGGTGAGCAGTAGCACCATCCCCTTCAAAAAAAACTCTCCTATATAGTATGTATATATTTGTAACTTGTTGAAACAATTATATTAAACACACACACACACACACACACATATATATATTGTGACCCAACTAAAACGGACGGGCCAATCAAAGCAGACAAACTTATTTATCTATAAAACAATGACATATGAATATAAAATGAAACTGAAGAGGACATAAACGGACTAAATTCATTTAAAAAGCTTAAACAGAAATAATTTTTTTTGGGGTCGAAGCCTCATTTTTATTATTAAATCAAAGCAAAGTCCACTTTTTTAACTGGGTAGAGGGAAACCCATTACATATCCCGAAGGCCCAGTGGGCTTGTAGCCTATTAAATAGCCCGTAGGCCCAAATTCTAAGGCCAATTCACATTCTGTGAATAGTAACATGCTGCTACAGTACCGCTACAGTGCCCTGCCGCCGCTACAGTACCCGCTGATGAACAGTGCCGTCGCTGCTACAGCACCGCTACAGTAACCTGCACCCCATGGGTTTTGAACCCCCATTTTCCATGTAGTATTACGGGGTGCTTACCACTAAGCCAAACCCCAACTACTTAAACATAAATAATTGATCCTTAGTCCACAAGTGAATAGATAAAGAAAAAACTTAAATCCCAAAATGGATTCTGAGAGGAGACCTACCTTGCTAGGTCTAGAAAAACAAAACCCTAACCAGACGTTGACAAAGACCAACCTCAACCCGGTTCTTCTGGTCTGAAATGAAGCTCCCTGGATGCACGACGTGGGGACTTCGACCTGACTCATCACCTCGAAAACGAACGTCACCAGACATCTAGACTCTGATGGCTACGGAGTGTAATTCCCGAGTGACACCAAGCCTTGGCCTCATCTACACCCGATCACCATGGCGCTGGACCTGCTTGAAGCCACCATCGAGCTCACCCCACAATGCCGAAACCCTGGATGCGGCCTGGACCCGCGACTTGCAGCCGGAGAGTGGACACCCCCTATTCCTGGATCTCAAATCCTACATGGTATTTCTTTCTTTTTTTGTTTCCCTCCTCTAGATCGGTGCCTAAACCCTAATCCGGGTTTCCGAAAATGGGGGACCCTCCCCTCTTCACAGATCTCATCTTTTCCTTATAGGATTCACCCTTTTCATGTCAATTTCCATTTTCAATTTTTTTATTAATTTAAAACTTCACAATTTATCCCTTTGTTGATTTTCCACATTTCTTCCTTTGAGCCAAGTCTCTTTCTCTCCCCACTCATAAACGCCTTTTTTTTCAATCAACATAATATTATAATTACTTTTGTTATTCCATCATTATCACCTTGTTGTTGTTATTATTATTTTTATCTAACTTTCATAATAACAAATATATATTTTAAAATAATAAAAACCATAATTACATATTATTATATATGTATATATATAATTGATTAACTTTATTTCTTTGTTTCATCAATAATATAACTATTATAGATGTAAAAAGAATAATTCATAAATTTAGAAACTTTAAATTATTATAAACACATTTATATAGTATCATAAAAATGATAACTATCAATATTTATAAACATATTCTTATATATAATTATTAAATCGCGTTTTTATATACCTATATAATAATTATATATATATTTATAAAACATTTCACATTTTATTAACACTTATATAAAAGAAATATATATAAAACAAAACTATATAAGGTGATAATATAATTCATATTTTGTAATTCAAAACTAACATTTGATACACACACATATTTCGTATATCTCATATCATATGATTATAAATTAAATTGATAATTTAAAATGTATTATAAATATAGTAATTATCATAATTTATAATTTTGAAACTTTCGAAAAACAAATGTTAATATTACGCACACACACACACACACATATATGATTCAAGATAACAATAATTTTTATTAAAAGATAATCCATATATGCGCACTTTTAATCATTCTATTAAAATGGTTATAAATTTATAATTTTATTAAACAAATTTCAAAATATTAATAATGTTAAAAAATTTATAATCTAATAATTATTTATAAATCCCATATAATTATTCATATAATTAGTTAAATAATTGTCTGAAAATATAGAGTACATGTACATATATATGTGTATATATATATATACATATCATATTTTCGAAAATATATAAAACTCATATAATAGATTAAGTAGTTGCTCGCATAATTAAAATAATTCACCTTTAAAAAATAATGGCGTTAAAAAATTTTAAATCAATAATTCTCAATGTCATATAAAAAATATAGTATTAGTTTTATTTAATTATAATTCAAATAATTTCATATACATATAGATATAAATCAGGTTTTAAAAAATATAAAATATATATATTTTCGTCATCTAATTAAAATATAAATATAATTAAAATAGAAATAATTTTATAAATCTAATATTAATTCATAACAAATAATTGTAACTATTTATATATACATATATATATTATTTCAAAAATTCAAAATTTGTAATTACAAATATATTCAATGTGTAGTAATAATTTTTATCAAATTTAGTGTAATTGCAATAGTCAATATATACATATTTTTTATTTAGAAATTTATCTATTTAAAATACTTTATCAAAAACCCATTTCGATAAATTTTATTATTTATTAATATATATATTCATGTTAAAATAAAACAATATAAAATTAGTTTTAACACTATAAATTTATCTATAAAAATTATTGTATAATTAGCTTATAATCAATTTAATTAAAATTATAATTTTAAATTATAATTTTTATAAAGGAAATAAATTTAATAAAATAAATTTTTAATAAAATTAAATTTAGAATATTCTGGGGTGTTACATTACTCCCCCCTTCGAAGAATTGCATCCTCGCAATTCTAAAATACTCGTACACAACCACATAAATACCAAATACACATCACTCTCAAGGTCCCTCTACTGAGAACACCACCGATGGTAGGGTGCTGATGACCTTAAGTGGATTCATAAGGTAGTATTCAGCTGCTCAATCTCTTTGGACCCGACACATTGTGAGTAGGTGGGGTCATACCTGTGCCTAAAACACTCAACCTTCCATAAAGAGGCACGAGAAGTATGGAGGTTGGAAATTTCAGACTGAACTAAATCCTAATAAGTCCCACGCACCACTTCGTTCTTGAAAATATTTATGTCATAGATTTCTCCATACATACAAAAATTCAAGACCTGGAATAGGTAGGTCGCTCGATGGTCACCATCCAAAGAAGCTTCTAAAAATTTACCTACAGCTTGGTAGTTATCATCCAAAGTGAAACATAGAAAAAGAGCTTCATTAAATTTTCCTCTTTTCCTATACACTAAAAATTGTGAAAATGCAATACAGTAATAGACCAGATTGCTCCCTTGGTAAAGTTGGAGGATGTTTAGGAAGTTCAACACCCGATGTAATTGTTTACAGGACAACCTAAGGTTTCCAAAAGTCTCATAGTCCCCTAAACATGACTTTGCCAGAATAGTTTCTACCATCTCCATTGGTAGAGACAGAAGGTGTGATGCGTCAGCCATCTGAAAATTTAAGGAAACTTCCACTTAGTAACACATAACCAAGTTTTCAGTATTGTTCTAATTTCATCAGATGTCTCCGAAGAGACATAAGACTGGTATACATATATATATATGTGTGTGTGTGTGTGTGTTCTCTAAGAAACATCATACTTAGTAATTCTTAAATAAATTTTTATTTGTTCAGTTCTGGTTTTCCAGAGTTAACTAAACTGAATCCTCTGATACCAACTATCATGCCCCAACTCCCGTGTACCCAGAGCTGCTACCATACAGAGGATCGATTCGGTTCAGGCTCTGAGAAACCAGTGACTTCTAAAATGTTTCATCTGCTAAAAGCTGTTACCTGAAAATTTTATTTCAAAAACATAGGGTGAGCATATGAATGCCCAGTAAGGGGTTTAAAAAAATAAATAACCAATATTAATTTCGAAAACTTTAAAACTTTCCACAAAACTTTACTCTTAAAGAAAAGCTGTAACACTGGTACACATCATATAAATGCTCATGCTAATAGAATTTCAAGGATGCATGTTTCAAATGTAGGCATGCTCATTTGGAGTAATGAATAAAAAAAATTCTAAACATGTATGACATATGAACATGAGTTACAAAATAAAATGAATAATCAGAGTTGCACATAAAGGTAATAACTATAATTTCATACATAGAATAAAAATTCACTGAGTGCATAAGTCATGCCATAAACAATTACTTTTCTGATACTCATCAGTACTAGATCTTAACCATGGATAATATACTAGATGAATATCCATTTGGTTAATTAATTATCATAAACATAATGAGGGAAGTGAATATGCAGGACATTATGAAACATTTTTTCAAGGCCTTGGGCAAGACGTCTAATGATTTAAGGCCCCAGCTGAAAATCCATAAGCTCTTTAACCAAATATTCTACTAGGTCAATATTTTTTCTGGTTAATTAAATTACATAGTCATGATGAAGAAAGTTCATATGCCGGACCATGTCAAGGCCTCGTGACGAGACCTAGGGGATAACTGTAACTGGACCCCAACCCGGAGAGCCTCTATAACCGAACTCCATCTTGGAGTGCCTCTAATAACCGGACACCAACCTGGAGTGCCTCTATAACTGGACACCAACCCAGAGGGTCTACTATAACCAGACCCCAACCCGGATGGCTTACTTTTACTGGTCCCCAAACCGGAACATACTAGGTCCAATGCATTCCTCATATTATTAAATCAAAGTGCGGGTACCACTTTGATTTATTAAATCACTTATCATTTCAAGTACACATATTACTTGGTTTCTCATTTCACATTATTCAAAGTGTCTCATACCACTTTGAATAATTAAATGTGTATTTCATAAATTATCATGAATAATAAAATATTTGATGATAACTTTACAACTCTTACCTAGTAATGAATTTTGATGCATTATAATACATATTCATCTTTCAGGCCCAATTCATGCACAGATAAATGGAACTGGAAACAGACTAAATCATGATTTTTCAGTTATTATTTAAATAACAAGTTTCTCAATGACAAGCGTAAACTAGTGTATATATTCATTGCGCATTGATTTAAAACACACAAGTAATGAATGGATGGAGTTACCACATAAAATTATAGTTCCTTAATTTTCAAAATCCTTGATTTATGGAAATGAATATTTATAGGTTAAAATAACTAATTTGAAATAAGACAGATGTCATTTGTACACAAAACATGCGTTGATAAATGGTTGTGTCTTATTATATGGTTATACCCTATGTTGCATAGCATATATGGTCAACTGATTTGCAGTGCAACATTTATTCTATATAATGCATATATTCATAAAAATTTAATTTAAACATATCAACAACATAATTTTACCACCAAAGTTTATTTAGGGCCAAGTTAATTCAGACCATGATTAAAACTTATAGGTTCATACGTATAACTATATATATATACATAAAATATGTATATGTTTCACCCTTTATTTATTCTGAAAATTAAAAATTACATATATATAAATATATATGTATATATTATCATCTTACTAGAAATGTAGCTTTTTTAATAATAACAACCCTTTGCATCATAAAAATAATTCACATTTTAAGCAAATGAACAAGTAAATAGAGATTTCATCAAGTAATAAATAAATTTCCATTATATTTTAAAAACATCATTGCAACTCAACACTTGATAGAACTAAAGTTGGGTAGATTAAAACTATATGGGTGTATGCGTAATAAATAAACCAATCCATTTGAACATGAAACCTTATTCACATCCAAGTATTTATCTAAATATTGTAAATCATAAAATATAAATAGATTGAATTATGTGTGTATGTACGAATATACACTAAGTGTATAATAAAAAGTAATTATAAATTAAAATATCCCTTAACTTATGCACACATAAAATAATAAGTTATATATGTGTGTGTATATATATACACATATAACATTTTATAAAAACATGGTTTGAGAAAAGAAATTAACACCCTTTAAACACATAGATTTAAAAATCATAACCCAGTTCAGAAAATAATTTGTTATCATGAAATATTTATATTCATATAAAAATTTATACACAAGTATATATTTGCGTATACCTTTGTAAATAGACAAAAAAATTAATCAAATTAATTAAAACCCTTAAAAATATACATTTAATGAAAAATATTAAAACACAACCCTTACAAAGTATAAGTTCATAAAATAAATAAACATTCGAGACAAAGTATAATGAACCATTACCTTATATGCTAATTGCCTTATGGAAAGACTCAGATTCACGAAGGAGGTGTAGTGCTCATGTTGGTTATGGAAGAACCCCAATTGCATGTGCAGGACCATATTAGAGTGAAGAATCGAGATGGAGACCATTAGCACCATCCCCTTCAGAAAAAACTCTCCTATATAGTATTTATATATTTGTAACTTGTTGAAAGAATTATAGTAAACATATATATATATATATATATATATATATATATATATATATATTGCGACCCAACTAAAACGGACGGACCAATCAAAGCGGAAAAACATCTTTATCTATAAAACAATGACATATGAATATAAAATGAAACTGCAGAGGAAATAGACTAAATGGATTCATTCAAAAAATTTAAACAGAAATAATTGATCCTTAGTCCACTGGTGAACAGATAAAGACAAAACTTAAATCCAAAATGGATTCTGAGAGGATACCTACCCTACTAGGTCTAGAAAGACAAAACCCTAACCGGATATTGATGAAGCACAACCTCAACCCAGTTCTTCTGGTCTGAAACGAAGCTCCCCAAACAGACGACGTGGGGACTTCGACCCGACTCCTCACCTCAAAAACGAATGTCGCCAGACATCTAGACTCTGATGGCTATGACGTGCAATTCCCAAGTGACACCAAGCCTCAGCCTCATCTACACCCAATAACCGCGGCACTGGACCTGCTTGAAGCCACCACCGAGCTCGTCCCACCATGCTGAAACCCTGGACGCGGCCTGGACCCGCGACTTGCAGCCGGAGCGCGGACACCCCCTATTCCTGGATCTCAAATCCTACAGGAGATTTATTTCTTTTATTTTTGTTTCCCTCCTCTAGATCGGTGCCTAAACCCTAATCTGGGTTTCCGAAAATGGGGGACCCTCCCCTCTTCACGGATCTCCTCTTTTCCTTACGAGATTCACCCTTTTCGAGTCAATTTCCATTTTCAATTTTTTTATTCATTTAATACTTCATAATTTATCCCTTTGTTGCTTTTCCACGTTTCTTCCTTTGAGCCAAGTCTCTTTCTCTCCCCACTCATAAACGCCTTTCTTCCAATCAACATAATATTATAATTACTTTTTTTTATTCCATCATTATCACCTTTTTGTTGTTATTATTATTTTTATCTAACCTTCATAAGAACAAATATATATTTTAAAATAATAAAAACCATAATTACATATTATTATATATGTATATATATAATTGTTTAATTTTATTTCTTTGTTTCTTCAATAATATAACTCTTATAGATGTAAAAATAATAATTCATAAATTTAGAAACATTAAATTATTGTAAACAAATTTATAGAGTATAATAAAAATGATAACTATCAATATTTATAAACATATTCTTATATATAATTATTAAATAACATTTTAATATACCTATATAATAATTATATATATATTTATAAAACATTTCACATTTTATTAATACTTATATAAAATAAATATATATAAAACAAAACTATAGAGGGTAATAATATAATTCATATTTTGTAATTCAAAACTAACATTTGACACACACACACACATATATTTTGTATATCTCATATCATATGATTAAAAATTAAATTGATAATTGAAAATGTATTATCAATATAGTAAATATCATAATCTGTAATTTTGAAACTTTAGAAAAACAAATGTTAATATTACGCGCATGCGCGCGCACACACACACACACACACACACACATATATATATATGTGATTCAAGATAACATTAATTTTTATTAAAAGATAATCCATATATGTGAACTTTTAATCATTCTATTAAAATGGTTATAAATTTATAATTTTACTAAAAAAATTTCAAAATATTAATAATGTTAAAAAATTTATAATCTAATAATTATGTATAAATACCATATAAATATTCATATAATTAGTTAAATAAATCTATCCAAATATAGAGTGCATGTACATATATATGTATAAATATATAATATCATATTTTAAAAAATATATAAAACTCATATAATAGATTAAGTAGTTGCTCGCATAATTAAAACAGTTCACCTTTACAAAATAATGGCGTTAAAATATTTTAAATACATAATTATCAATATAATATATAAAATTATAGTATTAGTTTAATTTAATTATAATTAAAAACATTTCATATACATATAGATATAAATCAGGTTTTAAAAAATATAAAATATGTATATTTTCATCATCTAGTTAAAATATAAATATAATTAAAATATAAATAATTTTGTAAATCTAATCTTAATTCATAAAAAATAATTGTAACTATATATATATATATATATATATTATTTCGAAAAATCAAAATTTGTAATTCAAAATATATTCAATGTGTAGTAATAATTTTTATCATAGTTAGTGTAATTGCAATAGTCAATATATACATATTTTTTATTTAGAACTTTAATTATTTAAAATATTTTATCAAAAACCCATTTCGATAAATTTTATTATTTATTAATAAATATATTCATGTTAAAATATAACAATATAAAATTAATTTTAACACTTTACATTTATCTATAAAAATTATTGTATAATTATTTTATAATAAATTTAATTAAAATTATTATTTTAAATTATAATTTTTTTAAAGTAAATAAACTTAATAAACCAAATTTTTAATTAAATTAAATTTAGAATATTCTAGGGTGTTACATTATTCCCCCTTCGAATAATTGTGTCCTTGAAATTCTAAAATACTCGTACACAACCACAACAACACCAGACACACGTCACTCTCGAGGTCCCTCTACCAGGAACACCACTGATGGTAGGTTGCTGGCGACCTTAGGTGGATTCCTAAGGTAGTATTCACCTACTCAATCTCTTTGGACCAGACACATTGTGAATATATGGGGTCATACCAGTTCCTAAATCACTCAACCTTCCATAAAGAGGCACGAGAAGTGTGGAGGTTGGAATTTTCAGAGTGGACTAAATCCCTATAAGTCCCACGCACCATGTCGTTCTTGAAAATATTGATGTTGTAGAATTCTCCGTACATACTAAAACTAAGGACCTTAAATAGGTAGGCTGCTCGATGGTCACCATCCAAAGTAGCTTCTAAAAATGTACATACAGCTTAGTAGTTATCATCCAAAGTGAAACATAGAAAAAGAGCTTCATGAAATTTTCCTCTTTTCCTATACGCTGCAAATTGTGAAAATGCAATACGATAATAGACCAGATTGATCCCTTGGTAAAGTTGGAGGATGTTTGGGTAGTTAGTCACCCAATGTAATTATTTACAGGACAGCCTAAGGTTTTCAAAAGTCTCATAGTCCCCTGAACATGACTTTTCCACAATAGTTTCTACTATCTCCGTTGGGAGAGACAGAAGGCGTGATGCATCAACCATCTGAAAATTTAAGGAAACTTCCACTTAGTAACACATAACCAAGTTTTCAGTATTATTATAATTTCATTGGATGTCTTAGAAGAGACATAAGACTGGTATATATATATATATTGCTCTCTAAGAGAAGTCATACTTAGTAATTCTTAAATAAATTTTTCTTTGTTCAGTTCTAGTTTTCCAGAGTTAACTAAACTGAATCCTCTGATACCAACTATCATGCCCCAGCTCCCGAGTACCCAGATCCGGTGCCATACAGAGGATCGATTCGGTTCAGGCTCTGAGAAACCATCTAATTCTAAAATGCTTCATATGCTAAAAGCTGTTACCTGAAAATTTTATTTAAAAAACACAGGGTGATCATACGAATGCTCAGTAAGGGGTTTAAAAAAAATAACCAATATGACTTTCAAAAAATTTAAAACTTTCCATAAAACTTTAATCTTAAAGAAAAGATGTAACACTGGTACACATCATATAAATTCTCATGCTAATATAATTGCAAGGATAAATGTTTCAAATGTAGGCATGCTCATTTGGAGTAATGAATAAAAGACATTCTAAACATGTATTCCATATGAATATGAGGCACAAATTAAAATGAATAATCAGAGTTGCGCATAAAGGTAATAACTATAATTCCATACACAGAATACACATTCACTGAGTGCATAAGTCATGCCATAAACAATTACTTTTCTGATACTCATCATTACTTGATCTTAACCATGGATAATATACTAGTAAAATATCAATTTTGGTTAATTAATTATCATAAACAAAATGAGGGAAGTGAATATGCAGGACATTCTAAATCATTTTTTCAAGGCCTTGGCCAAGACGTCTAATGATTTAAGGCCTCGACTGAAAATTCACAAGTTCTTTAACCAAATATTATACTAGGTGCATAATTTTTCTGGTTAATTAAATTACATAGTCATGATGAGGGAAGTGCATATGCCAGATCGTGTCAAGGCCTCGTGGCAAGAGCTAGGGGCTAACTGTAACTAGACCCCAACCTAGAGAGCCTCTGTAACCGAACTCTATCCCAGAGTGCCTTTAATAATCGGACACCAACCCGAAGTGCCTCTGAAACCAGACACCAACCCGGAGGGTCTGCTATAACCAGAACCCAACTTGGAGGGCTTACTTTTACCAGTCCCCAACTCGGAACATACAAGGTCCAATGCATTCCTCATATTAGAAAATCAAAGTGCACGTACCACTTTGATTTATTAAATCACTTATCATTTCAAGTACACATATTACCTGGTTACTCATTTCACATTATTAAAAGTGTCCCATACCACTTCAAATAATTAAATTATTATTTCATAAATTATAATGAATAATAAATTTTTTGATGATAACTTTACAACTCTTCCATAGTAATGAAATTTGATGCATTATAATACATATTCATCTTTCATGCCCAATTCATGCACAGATAAATGGAATTGGAAATGGACTAAATCATGGTATGTCAGTTATTATTTAAATAAAAAGTTTCTCAACGACATGCATAAACTAGTATATATATTCATTGCACATTGATTTAAAACACACAAGTAATGAATGGATGGGGTTACCACATAAAATGATATTTCCTTAATTTTCAAAATCCTTGATTTATTGAAATGAATATTTATAGTTTAAATTGACTAAATTGAAATAAGACAGATGTAATTTGTACACAGAACATGCGCTGATAATTGGTCGTGTCTTATTATATGGTTTTACCCTATGTTACATAACATATATGGTCAACTGATTTGCAGTGCAACATTTATTATATATAATTCATACATTCATAAAAATTTAATTAAACATATCAACAACATACTTTAACCACCTAATTTTATTTAGGTCCAAGTTAATTCAGACCTTGATTAAAACTTATAGGTGCATACGTATAACTATATATATATACATAAAATATGTATATGTTGCACCCTTAATTTATTTAATCTGAAAACTAAAAATTACATACATATACATATATATATATTATTATCATCTTACAAGAAATGTAACTTGTTTAATAATAACAACCCTTAACATCATAAAAATAATTCACATTTTAAGAAAATGAACTAGTAAATAGAGATTTCATCAAGTAATAAATAAATTTCCCTTATATTTTAAAAACATCATCACAAATCAACACTTGATAGAATTAAATTTGGGTGGATTAAAACTATATGGGTGTATGTGTAATAAATAAACCAATCCATTTGAACCTAAAACTATATTCACATCAAAGTATTTATCTAAAGATTGTAAATCATAAAATATAAATAGATTGAATTAAGTGTGTATGTACGAATATACACTAAGTGTATAACAGAATGTAATTATAAATTAAAATATCCCTCAACTTGTGCAAACATAAAATAATAAGTTATATATGTGTATATATATATATATACACATATAACATTTTATAACAACATGGTTTGATAAAAGCAATTAACACCCTTTAAACACATAGATTTAAAAATCATAGCCCAATTCAAAAAATAATATGTTATCATGAAATATTTAGATTCATATAAACATTTATACAAAAGTATATATTTGTGTATACATTTGTAAATAGACAACAAAATTGATCAAATTAATTAAAACCCTTAAAAATATACATTTAATGAAAAATATTAAAACACAACCCTTACAAAGTATACGGCCGTAAAATAAATAAATTTTCGAGACTAAGTATAATGAACCCTTACCTTATATGCTAATTGCCTTGTGGCAAGACTCATATTCACGAAGGAGGTGTAGTGCTCAGGTTGGGTATGGAAGAACCCCAACTGTGTGTGCAAGACCTTATTAGAGGGAATAATCGAGATGGCGAGCAGCAGCACCGTCCCCTTCAAAAAAACTCTCCTGTATAGTATTTATATATTTGTAACTTGTTGAAAGAATTATAGTAAACACACACACACACACACACATATATTTATATTAAGACCCAACAAAAATGGACGGAAAAATCAAAGCTGACAAACTTATTTATCTATAAAACAATGACATATGAATATAAAATGAAACTAAAGAGGACATAAATGGACTAAATTCATTAAAAAAGTTTAAACAGAAATAATTGATCCTTAGTCCACCAGTGAACAGAGAAAGACAAAACTTAAATCTGAAATGGATTCTGAGAGGTGACCAACCCTGCTAGGTCAAGAAAAACGAAACCCTAACCGGACCTTGACGAAGCACAACCTCAACTCGGTTCTTCTTTTCTGAAATGAAGCTTCTCGGCCACACGACGTGGGGACTTCGACCCGACTCCTCACCTTGAAAACGAATGCCACCAGACATGTAGACTCTGATGTCTATGACGTGTGATTCCCGAGTGACACCAAGCCTCGGCCACGACTACACCCGATAACCCCGGCGCCAGACCTGCTTGAAGCCACCATAGAGCTCTCCCCACCTTGCTGAAGCCCTGGACACAGCCTGGACTCACAACTTGCAGCTGGAGCACAGACACCCCCTATTCCTGGATCTCAAATCCCGCATGAGATTTCTTCTTTTTTTTGTTTCCCTCCTCTAGATTGGCGCCTAAACCCTAATCCGGGTTTCCGAAAATGGGGGACCCTCCCCTCTTCACAGATCTCCTCTTTTCCTTATGGGATTCACCCTTTTCGTGTCAATTTCCATTTTCAATTTTTTTAAATCATTTAATACTTCATAATTTATCCCTTTGTTGATTTTACACATTTATTTTTTTGAGCCAAGTCTCTTTCTCTCCCCACTCATAAACACCTTTATTTCAATCAACATAATATTAAAATTACTTTTTTTATTCTATCATTATCACCTTTTTGTCATTATTATTATTTTTATCTAACCTTCATAATAACATATATATATATTTTAAAATAATGAAAACCATAATTACATATTAATATATATGTATATATATATAATTGATTAATTTTCTTTCTTTGTTTCAACAATAATATAACTCTTATAGATGTAAAAATAATAATTTATAAATTTAGATACTTTAAATTATTATAAACACATTTATATATTATAATAAAAATGATAACTATCAATATTTATAAACATATTCTTATATATAATTATTAAATCACAATTTTATATACCTATATAATAATTATATATATATATTTATAAAACATTTCACATTTTATTAACACTTATATAAAAGAAATATATATAAAACAAAACTATATAAGGTAATAATATAATTCATATTTTGTAATTCAAAACTAACATTTGACACACACACACATATATTTCATATATCTCATATCATATGATTATAAATTAAATTGATAATTTAAAATGTATTATCAATATAGTAATTATCAAAATTTGTAATTTTGAAACTTTACAAAACCAAATGTTAATATTACACGCGCGCACACACACACACACACACATATATATATATGATTCAAGATAACAATAATTTTTATTAAAAGATAATCCATATATGTGCACTTTTAATCATTCTATTAAAATGGTAATAAATTTACAAATTAATTAAACAAATTTCAAAATATTAATAATGTTAAAAAATTTATAATCTAATAATTATGTATAAATCCCATATAATTATTCAAATAATTAGTTAAATAATTGTCTGCAAATATAGAGTACATTCACACATATATGTATATATATATATACATATCATATTTTCAAAAATATATAAAACTCATATAATAGATTAAGTAGTTGCTCTCATAATTAAAACAGTTCACCTTTACAAAATAATGGCGTTTAAATATTTTAAAGCAATAATTCTCAATGTCATATATAAAATTACAGTATTAATTTTATTTAATTATAATTCAAATCATTTCATATACATATAGATATAAATCAGGTTTTAAAAGGTATAAAATATGTATATTTCTGCCATCTTATTAAAATATAAATATAATTAAAATAGAAATAATTTTGTAAATCTAATCTTAATTCATAATAATTAATTGTAACTATATATATATACATATATATATTATTTCTAAAAATCAAAATTTGTAATTCCAAATATATTCAATGTGTAGTAATAATTTTTATCATAGTTAGTGTAATTTCAATAGTCAATATATACATATTTTTTATTTAGAAATTTATTTATTTAAAATATTTTATCAAAAACCCATTTTGATAAATTTTATCATTTATTAATAAATATATTCAAGTTAAAATATAACAATATAAAATTAGTTTTAACATTATACATTTATCTATAAAAATTATTGTATAATTAGCTTATAATCAATTTAATTAAAATTATTATTTTAAATTATAATTTTTTTAAAGGAAATAAACTTAATAAAACAAATTTTTAATAAAATTAAATTTATAATATTCTGGGGTGTTACATTATTCCCCCCTTCGAAGAATTGCATCCTCGCAATTCTAAAATACACGTACACAACCACAGCAACACCAGACACACGTCACTCTCGAGGTCCCTCTACCAGGAACACCACCGATGGTAGGGTGCTGACAACCTCAGGTAGATTCCTAAGGTAGTATTCAGCTACTCAATCTCTTTGGCCCAGACACATTGTGAACAGCTGGGGTCGTACCTGTGCCTAAAGCACTCATCCTTCCATAAAGAGGCATGAGAAGTGTGGAGGATAGAAATATCAAAGTGGAATAAATCCCTATAAGTCCCACACACCACGTCGTTCTTGAAAATATTGATGTCGTAGAGTTCTCCGTACATACTAAAACTCAGGACCTGGAATAGGTTGGCCACTCGATGGTCACCATCCAATGCAGCTTCTAAAAATTTACCTACAGTTCGGTAGTTATCAGCCAATGTGAAACATAGAAAAAGATCTTTATGAAATTTTCCTCTTTTCCTATACACTGTAAATTGTGAAAATTCAATACAGTAATAGACCATATTTCTCCCTTGGTAAAGTTGGAGGATGTTTGGGTAGTTCAACACCTGATGTAATTATTTATAGGACAACCTAAGGTTTTAAAAAGTCTCATAATCCCCTGAACCCAACTTTTCCACAATAGTTTCTAATATCTCTGTTGGGAGAGATAGAAGGCGTGATGCGTCATCCATCTACAAATTTAAGGAAACTTCCACTTAGTAATACATAACCAAGTTTTCAGTATTGTTATAATTTCATTATATGTCTCCGAAGAGACATAAGACTCATATATATATATATATTGTTATCTAAGAAACATCATACTTAGTAATGCTCAAATAAATTTTTCTTTGTTTAGTTCAGGTTTTCCAGAGTTAACTAAACTGAATCCTCTGATACCACCTATCACGCCCCAGCTCCCAAGTACCCAGATCCGGTGCTATATAGAGGATCAATTCGGTTCAGGCTCTGAGAAACCAGCTACTTCTAAAATGTTTCATCTTCTAAAAGTTGTTACCTAAAAATTTTATTTCAAAAACATAGGGTGAGCATACGAATGCCTAGTAAGAGGTTTAAAAAAATAAATAACCAATATGACTTTTGAAAACTTTAAAACTTTCCATAAAACTTTACTCTTAAAGAAAATCTGTAACACTAGTACACATCATAGAAATTCTCATGTTAATAGAATTGAAAGGATACATGTTTCAATTGTAGGCATGCTCATTTGGAGTAATGAATAAAAGACATTATAAACATGTATGACATATGAATATGAGGCACAAATTAAAATGAATAATCAAAGTTGCACATAAAGGTAAAAACTATAATTTCATACACAATAATACAAATTCACTGAGTGCATAAGTCATTCCATAAACTATTACTTTTCTGATACTCATCAGTACTGGATTTTAACCATGGATAATATACTAGAAGAATATCTATTTGGTTAATTAATTATCATAAACATAATGAGGTAAGTGAATATGCAGGAAATTCTGAAACATTTTGTCAAGGCCTTGACCAAGACGTCTAATGATTTAAGGCCTCAACCGAAAATCCATAAGCTCTTTAACCAAATATTATACTAGGTGAATATTTTTTCTAGTTAATTAAATTACATAGTCATTATGAGGGAAGTGCATATGCCGGACCGTGTTAAGGCCTAATGCCAAGACCTAGGGGATAACTATAACCGGACCCCAACTTGGAGAGCCCCTATAACCGGAATCCATCCCGAAGTTCCTCTAACAACCGGACACCAACCCAGAGTGCCTCTGTAACCAGACACCAACCCGGAGGGTCTACTGTAACCCGACCCCAACCCGGAGGGATTAATTTTACCAGTCCCCAACCTAAAACATACTAGGTATAATGGATTACTCATATCACTAAATCAAAGTGCACGTACCACTTTAATTTATTAAATCACATATCATTTCAGGTAAATATATTACTTGGTTTCTCATTTCAAGTTATTCAAAGTGTCCCATACCACTTTGAATAATTAAATGCTTATTCCATAAATTATCATGAATAATAAAATGTTTGATGATAACTTTAAAACTCTTCCATAGTAATGAACTTTGATGCATTATAATACATATTCACCTTTCATGCCCAGTTCATGCATAGATAAATGGAATTGGAAATGGAATAAATAATGATATGTCAGTTATTATTTAAATAAAAAGTTTATCAACGACATGCATAAACTAGTATATATATATTCATTGCGCATTGATTTAAAACACACAAGTAATGAATGGATGGGGCTACCACATAAAATGATAGTTCCTTAATTTTCAAAATCCTTGATTTATGGAAATGAATATTTATAGTTTAAAATGACTAATTTGAAATAAGACAGATGTCATTTGTACACAAAACATGCGATAATAAATGGTCGTGTCTTATTATATGGTTATACCCTATGTTGCATAGCATATATGGTCAACTGATTTGCAGTGCAACATTTATTCTATATAATTCATACATTCATAAAAATTTAATTAAACATATCAATAACATACTTTAACCACTGAAGTTTATTTAGGGCGAAGTTAATTCAGACCATTATTAAAACTTATAGGTGCATACGTATAACTATATATATATATACATAAAATATGTATATGTATCACCCTCACTTTATTTATTCTGAAAACTAGAAATTACATATATATATGTATATGTATATATATTATCATATTACAAGAAATGTAACTTTTTTAATAATAACACCCCCTATCATCATAAAAATAATTCACATTTTAAGCAAATGAACCAGTAAATAGAGATTTTATCAAGTAATAAATAAATTTCCCTTATATTTTAAAAACATCATTGCAAATCAAAACTTGATAGAATTAAATTTGGGTGGATTAAAACTATATGGGTGTATTCATAATAAATAAACCAATCCATTTGAACAAGAAACTTTATTTGCATCCAAGTCTTTATCTAAAGATTATAAATCATAAATTATAAATTGATTGAATTATGTGTGTATGTACGCATATAAACTAATTGTATAACAGAAAGTAATTATAAATTAAAATATCCCTTAACTTATGCACACATAAAATAATAAGTTATATATGTGTATATATATATACACACATATAACATTTTATAACAACATGGTTTGAGAAAAGCAATTAACACCCTTTAAACACATAGATTTAAAAATCATAACCCAGTTCAGAAAATAATATGTTATCATGAAATATTTAGATTCATATAAACATTTATACACAAGTATATATATGTGTATACCTTTTTAAATAGACAACAAAATTGATCAAATTAATTAAAACCCTTAAAAATATACATTTAATGAAAAATATTAAAACACAACCCTTACACAAAGTATAAGGTCGTAAAATAAATAAACTTTCGAGACAAAGTATAATGAACCCTTACCTTATATGCTAATTACCTTGTGGAAAGACTCAGATTCACTAAGGAGGTGTAGTGCTTTGGTTGGTTATGGAAGAACCCCAATTGTGTGTGCAGGACCTTATTAGAGTGAAGAATCGAGATGGCGAGCAGTAGCACCATCCCCTTCAAAAAAAACTCTCCTATATAGTCTTTAAATATTTGTAATTTGTTGAAAGAATTATAGGAAACACACACACACACACACATATATATATATATATATATATATTGCAACCCAACTAAAACGGGCAGACTAATCAAAGCGGACAAACTTCTTTATCTATAAAATAATGACATATGAATATAAAATGAAACTGAAGAGGGCATAAATGGACTAAATTCATTCAAAAAGTTTAAACAATTATAATTGATCCTTAGTCCACCAGTGAACAAAGAAAGACAAAACTTAAATCCGAAATGGATTCTGAGAGGAGGCCTACCCTGCTAGGTCTAGAAAAAAGAAACCCTAACCGAACGATGAAGAAGCACAAAATCAACCCGGTTCTTCTTGTCTGAAACGAAGCTCCCCGACCGCATGATGTGGGGACTTTGACCTGACTCCTCACCTCCAAAACAAAAACCTTCAGACATCTAGACTCCGATGGTCGCGACGTGCGATTCCCGTGTGACACCAAGCCTCGGCCTCGACTACACCCGATAACCTCGGTGCCAGACATGCTTGAAGCCACCACCAAGCTTGCCCCACCTTGCAGAAACCCTGGACACGACCTGGACCCACGACATGCAGCCCGAGCACGGACACCCCCTATTCCCAGATCTCAAATCCCACACGGGATTTCTTTCTTTCTTTTTGTTTCCCTCCTTTAGATCGGCGCCTAAACCCTAATCCGGGTTTCTGAAAATGGGGGACCCTCCCCTCTTCACGGATCTCCTCTTTTCCTTATGGTATTCACACTTTTCGTGTCAATTTCTATTTTTAATTTTTTTATTCATTTAATACTTCATAATTTATCCCTTTGTTTCTTTTCCACATTTCCCCTTTTGAGCCGAGTCACTTTCTCTCCCCACTCATAAATGTCTTTCTTTCAATCAACATAATATTATAATTACTTTTTTTATTCCATCATTATCACCTTTTTGTCGTTATTATCATTTTATCTAACCTTCATAATAACACATATATATTTTAAAATAATAAAAACCATAATTACATATTATTATATATGTATATATATATAATTGATTAATTTTCTTTCTTTGTTTCATTAATAATATAACTCTTATAGATGTAAAAATAATAATTCATAAATTTAGAAACTTTAAATTATTATAAACACACTAATATAGTATAATAAAAATGATAACTATCAATATTTATAAACATATTCTTATATATAATTATGAAATCACGTTTTTATATACCTATATAATAATTATATATATATATTTATAAAACATTTCACATTTTATTAACACTTATATAAAATAAATATATATAAAACAAAAATATATAAGGTAATAATATAATTCATATTTTGTAATTCAAAACTAACATTTGATCGACACACACACACATATATTTCGTATATCTCATATCATGTGATTATAAATTAAATTGATAATTGAAAATATATTATCAATATAGTAATTATCATAATTTTTAATTTTGAAACTTTAGAAAAACAAATGTTAACATTACACACACACACACACATATATATATATATGATTCAAGATAAAAATAATTTTTATTAAAAGATAATGCATATATGTGCACTTTTAATCATTCTACTAAAATGGTTATAAATTTATAATTTTATTAAAAAAATTTCAAAATATTAATAATGTTAAAAAATTTATAATCTAATAATTATGTATAAATCCCATATAATTATTCATATAATTAGTAAAATAATTGTATGTAAATATAGAGTACATGTACATATATATGTATATATATATATACCTATCATATTTTCGAAAATATATAAAACTCATATAATAGATTAAGTATTTGCTCGCATAATTAAAACAGTTCAACTTTACAAAATAATGGCGTTAAAATATTTTAACGCAATAATTCTCCATGTCATATATAAAATTATAGTATTAGTTTTATTTAATTATAATTCAAATAATTTCATATACATATAGATATAAATCAGGTTTTAAAGAATATAAAATATGTATATTTTTGTCATCTAATTAAAATATAAATATAATTAAAATAGAAATAATTTTTATAAATCTAATCTTAATTTATAACAAATAAATTTAACTATATATATATATATATGCATATATTTATTTTCTTTCAAAAATCAAAATTTGTAATTCCAAATATATTCAATGTGTTGTGATAATTTTTATCATAGTTAGTGTAATTGCAATAGTCAATATATACATATTTTTTATTTAGAAATTTATTTATTTAAAATATTTTATCAAAAACCCATTTCGATAAATTTTATATTTATTAATAAATATATTCATTTTAAAATATAACAATATAAAATTAGTTTTAACACTATACATTTATCTATAAAAATCATTGTATAATTAGCTTATTATCAATTTAATTAAAATTATTATTTTAAATTATAATTTTTTAAAGGAAATAAACTTAATAAAACAAATTTTTAATAAAATTAAATTTAGAATATTCTGGGGTGTTACATTTCTCATGTTATTCCATGTTTATTCCCTTACTGGGATTTATAGCTAAGTGCCCAGGTTATCCCATGCAATGCTAAGTACGAGGGAATGTAGTGGTCATGTAAAGGAAGTTTTCAATAAAGATTTTGTGTGTTTTATGTTCTAAGATGTTATGTAATGTTCCTAAGCCCCAAATAAACTAGACATCTTGATCTTCAATGTTGTATCAAGTGAATAGTTTTTGTAATAAATCATGTTTAAGTTTGTAATAAAAGAGCAGGGTTGTTATAGTTGGTATTAGAGGATAGGTTTAGTTATTTTTGGGATTAGGATTAGAAAACCCTAGTGAAGACTTAGAGATAAGAATAAATATAATAAAAACATCCCTAAGTATTAGTGAGTATTGATTACGTGGTTTATCAATCAAATACATCCATGTCTGGATACGATCAGGTAGAGGTGGCTTTAGCACAGATATATCCTAGGGGTAAAACCTGAAAACACCACTTTGAGCTAGACTCAAATGGGAAGTGGTGCATGGAAATGGGCTATGCTGCACTCTTGGTTATGAAACTCCCAGGGGATATGCTTTGGTAAATTCACAATCTTAGTATAAACCATTATTAAGGGACTTAAAAAAATTCCCCTAAAAATATATGTTAGAAAATAGATCATAAATATCATAGATTGAAGCCTATGGATTCATAAGTTAAGGAAATAAAAGTTATTTATATGTCATCAGTTTTGTCCTTGGATTACCCTTTATGTGTTACCCCTAACTTTCCTTTCATTCCAGCTAATGACCGGTAATAGGACTCGGGCTAAAAACCGATGTGAAGATCAATGCGAAGACTGTGCTAATGAGTTCCCAATCCAATGGGAGCAAGAATCACAGACTTTGTCATGATTCTCTCTCAGTTAACTTATATTTTGAATATAAACATGGGTCAAGATGAACGTTCAACCCCCTAAAGAAAGAAAAATTCACAATTGAGAGCTTCATGAGACAAAGGCCTCCTACTTTTAATGGATCATTTGATCCCTCAATCACCGAACAATGGATCAACTCCTTTGAAAAGATCATCTCCATCCTTAAATGTTTTGAACAAGAGAATGTTCTCCTAAATGCTTATTGTATGAAGGGTGAAGCTGATCAATGGTGGACGTTGATACAAAATACGAAGCCTAAGGAGGAGATCGAGGTGTTGGAATGGTAGTATTTTTAGAAGATGTTTTTTGTAAATATTTTCCACACATCCTACAACTTAAGATGGAAAGGGACTTCCTTGAACTCAAGAAAAAATACAATTAATCTATCAGAGCGTACGAGGAAAACTTTGAAAGGCTTGCACGATATGCCTTCGGCTTTGTTGTTACCCCCAAATGCAAGGTTGACCGCTTCTTTGGTCGGCTGAAACCTATCCTACAGAAAGCGCTGGCGATCCGTGAATTCGATAGCTATGAGGAAATTCTCTGATGTGCCCTCAAGGTCGAAATGGAGATCAGAGAATCTCAGGGGTATCATGGGGATAATAAGTGTAATGTGGAATTCAATGCTGGTGGTATGATGGATAAATCCAATGATGCTAAGAAGATCCAGCACCCCACTTGCCAATGGTGCGGAAAGAAGCACCCTGAAAATTGCATGAAGGGGGTGAGGAAATGCTTTAGGTGTGGAAGAGAAGGGAACCTGGATATTAAATATTGTCAAGAAAAACCCACAGCTATGAAAAAAGAGAGGAATGCTCCACTCGACCCTCAATGCATTGTTCATTGCTTCAACTGCAAAGAACCGGGGCACTTTTTAAATTAGTTCCCTAAGCCAAGGGTTTTCGGAGGCAACCAATAACCTCCATGGAAGCAAGGGAGAGATTTTACCATCAATACTACTGAAGTGAACCCCGACAACATAGTGTTGATAGGTATTCTAGTTATTCATTCAATAATAGAGAACATACTTTTTGATTTATAATCTATGCATTCTTTTATATCCCAAAAGTTAAGTAGAACTATCCCCGTACCACCACAAATCATGGAAGTAAATATGTCGGTGAGTACGACAAATGTGGAAATCATTGTATCCCATGAATATAACTCCTCCCCTATCATAATATGTGGATTGAATTTCTTATAGAACATTGTCATACTCCCTCTAGGGGAATTTGATACAATTATTGACATGGATTGACTTTCCTTATATAGATCCAACATAAATTTCCGTGAGAGGGAAATCACTCTCCATGTGGAGAATCGACCTCCAATTCTATACAAGTGAAATGAGGAAGATGAATCATATTTAGCTTCATCATCTCAAGTGTGGATATTACTGCCCTATGACCACGCGTATCTGGCTCAGATGATTGAGTCTAAGGAGGCAAACATCCTTGAAGACATGCTTATTTTGAGGGAATTCGCTGAAGTGTTTCTTGAGGAATTTCATGGTCTTCCTCCTAGAATAGATGCTAAATTCTAAATTGATCTTATACCTGGGGCGTTGCCAATATCCAAGACTCCATATAGAATGCCTGTTGTGGATCTTGAGGAGCTGAAGAAACAACTATAAGAGAATCTGTATAAAGGGTTTATATGCCCAAGTGCTTCACCATGGGGTGCACCAGCCCTCTTCATCAAGAAGAAGGATGGGTCAATGTGCCTTTTCATCGATTATCGCAAGCTTAACAAAATCACGATAAAGAACAAGTATCCTCTCCCATGAATTTATGACTTGTTAAATCAGTTGTGTGGAGCACAATACTTTTCCATGGTAGATTTGCGGTTGAGATATTATCAAGTAAGGGTGAAAAAGGAAGATATTCCCAAGATTTCTTTTCGTACAAGATACGGGAACTATGAATTCATAGTAATTCCTTTCGGACTCACTAATTCTCCAAAAATCTTCATGGACTTGATGAATAGAGTCTTTAGGGATTACCTCAAAAAATTTGTGGTAGTCATTATAGATGATATTATGATATACTCTAAAACCAAGGAGGATCATGAGGAGTATCTAATAACTATACTAGAGACCTTTCAAAAAGAGAAGCTCTCTAAAAATTACAACAAGTGTGAGTTCTAGTTTCAGAAGGTCTCATTCTTGGGCCATATCACCACAAGCAATGAGATATATGTGGATCCCTCCAAAAAAGATGCAATTGAGGGATGGTCAAGGCCAACATCGGTAACAGATATCCATAACATCTTGGGGTTATCTGGATATTATCGACGATTTGTGAGAAATTTCTCATTATTGTCCAACCCTCTTACCAAGCTAACTCGGAAGGGAGTAAAGTTTTCTTGGATTGATGAATGCGAAGAAATTTTTAAGGAGTTAAAAAGGAGGCTTATCACTGTGCCCGTGCTCAATTTACCCACAAGTGGAGAACTTTTTGTGGTATTCTGTGATGCTTCGAAGAAGGGCATGGGTTGTGTGTTGATGGAAAATGACAAAGTCATTGCCTATGCTTCAAGGCAATTGAAAGTTCATGAGGAGAAATATCTAACACATGATTTGGAGTTGGATGCGGTGATCTTCGCTTTAAAAATGTGGCGGTATTATCTCTTTGGGGAGAAGTGTGAAATATATACAGACTACAAAATCCTCAAGTATATATTCACACAGAAACAATTGAACATGCTCCAACGAATATGGTTAGAGATGATCAAAGACTATGACTGCTCAATCCATTACCACCCTGGGAAAGAGAACAAGGTGGCAGATTCTCTAAGTAGAAAGGACCCAACAATTATATCATTGATGAGAATTGAGAAGGATCCAATATTCTTAGACTTGATAAAGATGGACATGAGAATCATAAATATGGGAACATCATCAATCCTTTCACAAATGATTTCTCAACCGTCTCTTTTGGAAAGGTTAAAGGATGATCAAAAGTATGCTATGGGAATTCAGAAGAAAGTGGAAGGTATCAAAAAAGGTAAATCCTTGGAGTTCAATGTTAATGAAGAAGGAATTGTGAGATTTGGGAAAAGAATATGTGTTCCATCAAGTCCAAATATGAAGAAGGAACTTTGGATGATGCACATAGTTCAAATTTCTCTATTCACTCAGGAAACACAAAGATGTATTGAAATATCTGAGAGCATTATTGGTGGGATAATATGAAGAAGGAGATTTCTGAGTATACATAAAAGTGCCTGGTGTGGCAGTAAGTGAAGGCATAGAGTCAGAAGTCTAAGGGGATGATGCAACCATTTCCCATAAAATCATGGAAATGGAAGAATATCCCCATTGACTTTTTCACCGGACTTTTGAAGACATCCAAAGGAAACAATTAAATCTGGATCGTCTTACAAAGCCTGCACAGTTTATTGTAATTTCGGAGGATTTCTCATTGGATCAACTGGCACAAATATATATTAGGTAAGTGGTAAGGCTTTATGGAGTACCACTATCTATTGTATCTGATTGAGATCCAAGATTCACCTATATGTTTTGGAAGAGTCTTCAACATGATATGGATACTAAACTAAACTTCAGTATGACCTATCACCCTCAAACTGATGGCCAATTTGAGTGAACTATTCAGGCACTGGAAGATATGTTAAGATCATGTTCAACGGAATTTAAAGGAGGTTGGGATCAATATCTTCCTTTGGTTGAATTCTCTTATAATAACAGTTTCTGCTCGAGCATCTGAATGGCACCTTATGAAGCCTTATATGGGAAGAGGTTCAGAACACTGACATGTTGGGATGAAGTCAGTGAGTGTAAGATTCTAGGACCAGAAATGGTTGAAGAAATGGCAATGAAGGTAAAACCATTCAGCATCATATCAAGGCAGCCCAAAGTCGGCAGAAGAGTTATGCTGATAATTGTTAATGAGACCTTGAGTTTAAATTTGTAGACATGGTATTCCTACTCATATCTCCATGTAATAAAGTCATGAGGTTTGTAAATAAAGGGAAATTAAGTCCTAAGTACATCGTCCCCTTTGAGATTCTTGATCATGTTGGGGTTGTGGCCTATCGACTAGCACTCCCACCTACCATGGCCAAAGTACATGAAATCATTCATGTATCTATCTTAAGGAAGTTTATACCAGAACCTTTACATGTACTCTCTTCAGAGGAAGTAAAACTAGAGGCTGATATTTTTTACGAGGAGCAACCAGTGAAGATCTAAGATTACAGAGAAAAAGTTCTACGAAATAAGACAATTCCCCTCGTCAAGGTGTTATGGTGAAACCACAAGTTTGAATAAGCGACATGGTAATCAAAGTAAGTGATGAAGTAGAGTCACCCACATTTTTTTATAGTGGGAAAAGGAAATTTTGAGGGTGAAATTTCTTAAGGGGAGAATATTGTAACGACCCAAACATTCATTAATGGAAATTCATCTTGATATAATTAAATGTATTATTATGGTTATATAAAATGTTAAATTCATTGATTTTATGTTTCTGGATTTTAAAATACCATTATGAATTGTGACCGTTGCTAATATAGCCATTGAACAGTGATAACATTATTAGTATAAATATAGGGCTTTAATAAATCCAATTTACTCAGACAAAGGAAGTGATGGCCTCATCCAGTAGACTTTCCCCGTATGAAGCCCATTTGTTGGAGCTTGGAAAGGAGTTGGAATCATTGGGATTCACTCTTGACCAATCCCAAGCTGAGTTTGGACACGTTAAGCTTGAGCGGAACTGACTACGGGAGAAGTGGAAGTTAATAGAGATTACCACCCGAGCGATGTTATTCGAGCCACCCCAAGAGTCTGTCACCATCACACACCTTACCCTTAGGTCTTATGAGGGTGTTATAAGAGGTTATGTAACAAGACCCTAGAACTATTACTATGTACATTATTTTTGTATAAATAATGTGCATTCAATTTATTATTGTTACTTTGAAAATGTTTTTTAAAGCACAAATAGTATTTTTAGTTAGTATTCAACTAAGAAATCTATTTTTATGAATTAATGGATTTTTAAATTAATAATATTTTAATAAAATACTATTATTATTAAATTAATTTTTATTAATGATCATATAGTTTTATGAATTCGATTGTAATTTTTATCAAGGTTTGAAATCTATTTTTGTTAAAACCCATAAATTTTTTGTAAATGTTGGTTTTTGTTTTAAAAGTAAAAATTCACATATTTATAAAATTATTCAGATAAAATGAATATTATTTTTGGAATCAGGATGTCGAAATTATCAAATGGTGAATTTTTCATAATTTTTTGAGATAGTCGAATTTTTGGGTAAAAAATAAATACCGTTTAAATATATAATCTGTTTTATAACATCATAATGACCCAATAGTGATGTAATAAAATAATATAAACATTATGTTTGGAAAATATATGTTTTACCATTAAAATAATGTGATTTTGGGTTTGTTTTATTTATTTTAAAAAGCTTTAGTGGATCCTTCAAGGCTTATAAAACATTTTGTCTTTTTAAATTGTTTTCCTTGAGAGTGTGACTCACCTCCACATAAGAAAACCTATTATTTTAATAAGTTCGTCCATTGTCCTTAAAAAATATTTTTTTTCCACTCCCCTTTTTCAAAAACAATGGGCAAAACCATGGGCTGGTTTGTGGTTTAATTAGCTTAATGTGAGGTGTCCCAAACCTAAATAATAAAAATTCCCTCTCCTTTCCTATATAAACCCACCCAAGCTCTCACTTTCTATTCAATAAAAGACTTTTTAGTTCAAAATCCCCTAACCCCCTCTCTCTATAATCCTCCCAAGGTGCCCTAAGCTCCTGATAATCCTATCTCAAGCTTCTCCCAAGCCTTTGGGATCGCACTTCCAAGTAAGGGATTTCTTCCTTTCTCATTTTTGTCCAATTTTCTTTAAGTTGTTATGCCATTTTGTTTTCAATTAAAAATGTTGGGGGTATGATTTTTCACCTCCCCCATAATTCAATATTTATTTTTGGATGATGGGATACCCATTTATCTCTCATTAATTCCTCCCATGTACACCTGTTACCATGCCAAAATTCTGTGAGGGATTTCTCTCTCCTCTTTTACATCCAAGTAATTATTTTGTATTATGCATCTAAATTCCATTAAATTTGTTGGAAAATGTATCTATATGACCTAATTACTATCAATTTTATGTACATATGATGATAAAACCTTTTATATCTCATAAACTATTATCATGAATCCTTATGTCATGCCATTATGCTGCTGAAATTGCACCGCATTTTTCCAAGCCAAGATTATTGTGTATTGAATACCATACCCATGTATCTATAAAGGTTATTCACATTTATGAACATATGAATACTTAATGGTACTTTCATGTATTTATTACACATTACTTAATCATGTAATAACTTTTTATTTTGATTGATTCCATGTTATATGATCCATGTGGCACACTTATGTATGAAATGAAATGTTTAAGAAGGGTGCGCCCTGATAGCGCTCCAATGCATTAGGTAAAGTATAGTATCATGATACATCATGTGAAATGATTGTTGACTCATTATAATTCAAGTGAAATGAGGGTTTACTCATGCTTCATGTGCAATGAGTGTTTACTCATGCTTCATGTGCAATGAGCCTTGGCTCATGCTAATTCCATGTTAAGTGTTGTTCCCACATTTCCATGTTATGATTATCATGCTTTATAATTCCTTTATGTTTATGTTTCTTTTATTCTACATTGATATGACTATTAACTAACATGTATTTTATTCCTCATGTTATTCCATGTTTATTCCCTAAATAGGCTTTATAGCTCACCCTTTTCTTATGCATGTCCTCAGGTTATCCCATGCAATGCAAAGTATGAGGGAATGTTGTGGTCATGTAAAGGAAGTTTTCAATAAAGATGTTGTGTGTTTTATGTTATAATCTATTATGTAATTTTCCTAATCCCCAAATACACTAGACCTCTAGATATTTTATGTTGTATCAAGTGAAAATTTTATGTAATAAATCATGTTTAAGTTTGTAATAAAAGAGCAGGGTTGTTATAATATATGAATAACCAAGTGATTATTCGACTAGTAGAATATCCTTGGTTAATAAATTTTACATATGAGTATCAGAAGAATTAAATTCACATAGAATAATTTATATTCATCACTCATCTTATGAAATTTAACACAAATTCTAGTAGTTTACCTATAATTTTATGATGTTCATTTTAGGTGGTAAGTTAATTGTGACATTGTTTATGTGCAACTCTGATCATGTATCATTTTCATGTGCAATTTTGTACCTGCATCCCTTGCATGTTACACTTTGTATAGTTTTATTAACTCTTGAGTTTTATGCTTCACACCATGTATTTTGTATAAGTATTTATATAGTTGGAATTTGTTTCTTTCGTAGCCCATTTAAATTTCCCTAAAATTTTTATTGGTAATATTGGAAAAATGATAATTTCATGATCCATGTTTTGCAGTCTTACTTTAATAAAATGTTTTAGCATTATTTTAAAGGTGGTGTTTTTAAAAGGTTTTATTTGAAATATTTTTTTTTTCAAAAAACCCCTTACTAGGAATTCTTGTGCTCACCCTACATTTTAATTTATTTTTACAGGTTTAGTATATTTGAGTTACACTAAATGGTGGTTGCTTTGTTGAGTATTTTCCATTAAATATTGAAGAAATGTAACATATGTATCTAGTTTTCTAGAACCTAAACCGTAAAGATCCTTTGTATGGAACATGGTGTGTAATTTATCAGCATTTCTTTTTATAAAAAAAATTACAAACCATGTTTAACGCACCATCTCTGGGATTCTGGGATTGGGGAGTTATAAGGATTCTACTCATTATCTAGAAAATCAGTTTCAATTTTCTATGTTTTATATATATTTCATTCCTATTACAACTATTTTGGTCATATGATCATGAATTTTTTAGGAACATTCTTAGTCTTCACTTTGTGTATAGACCCCTTTTTCCCAAAAATATTTTTTCCACAAGAAGTCATTGGTAATTTTCATTTATTCTTAATGAACTCTTCTTGTCCAAACATCCATGTAATTAATTTTTTAGCTAAATTTATAGACATATTAAACCTTTCACACACATATTTAGCATTCATAAATTTACCCTTTTTAGGAAAATTATTTTATTCTTCATCAAATATTTCTTTCCCCAATTCAACCATGTTGTTTATTTTTTTGATTGATTATTTCTTAAATTCCATATTTCTTCCTTTAGTATTGATGTTCATGGACAATTAAAAATGGTCTATTATGTGAACTTTCCTACCATAATAGAATAATATTTTATTTGGTGTGAAGATATTCACATAATTCTTCACAAACTTATTGGGAGTTGTTTGTTTAACAATCTTCTTCTTTTGTTCACATCCCAAGGATGACTGGTAATCTTATTTTCTTACCTACTTCACTTTTTGTTGTGGAATTATATTCACATAAATAGGTGATTTGTGCATGATTGGTACATACTAGAACTCATCATAATAATGACCAATTTTGTTTCAGTAATCATAGAAATTTTCAAAGTATTTTTTTATGTTCATAATATACTAATTCCAGTTTTGTGAATTTTTCTTCCATTGTGTAGGTTTCCTATTTAATTTAGTTATGATACCTCTAAACATAGAAATTATGTAATTTTAAAACTATAAAATATTATGACAATAATTCATTGACTGATTCCCAAACTTCCAATAGCACCAATAATATCCAACAAATCTTAATTTCTTTTTAGACACATTCTGAATATCTTTGAAATTTTACTTATTTTGAGTGTCACATTTCTTATTTTTCACTTTCATCAAAGAATAATAAATAATGTCCTTCTTTATAACCACCTTTGAAGATGTAGTGTATTTTTAAGTATTGTTATTTACCCATTAGGTCTATATTTTAAATTTGAATACGTACTAGTCATCAAAATAGCATTAGTACACATACATTTCTCAAGACAAAGGGTTAACTTCTTCAATGATCCTTACATAGATTTATCCTTATACAATCTCAAGATTTTATTACCATTGTATTGAGTCCTTTTAAAAATAGGATTTCAATCTAAATAATATTTGGTAGTACTTTTCTTAGCATATTGGGAAGTCTCATCTTTTGTCACTTCCATTTTATTTAGACTCACATCTAATTCAAGACATTTTAATTTGAGAGAAATCTTCACATCATCAACTAATTTCATTATTTATTCCCATTTAATATTAATATTCTAAATATCACATTCATGAACCTAGATGGACTTAATTAAAAAAAATTCAATCTGCTTAAGTTTTTTCTTTAACCTTTAGATGGTCATCTTTGACATTAAAAGATATATTATGTATCTTTTCTAGTGCATGGATAACTTTTGTAAATAATATTTCAAATATATATTTCTCACAAACATTAATTTTCAATTATTCAATATATTCAACATATCTTTCATTGAAAATATATATTGTTTTATTCTTTACCCTGAAAAGTTTTTTGAGTGTTTCATATGCCAACCTTTTTAGACAATGCCTCTTCTATAACATTAGACTCTTCTTCTAGTTTTAAATTTTCATCCGAAGATCCTTGAAAAATATAATAATACATGTGACCACATATTTGGGAATTTTTTTCAAATGATCTATTATTTCAAAATTGAATATATCTTCATCGTAGATTAAACATTATTCATCAGAATTATAATCAACTAGACTTACTAAACAATTACCACACTGAGTTTCTTTAGATTACAGTTGATCTTCATTCATCATCGAGTTATTATTTAGATTCTTTGCCACTACTTTCATCCTATTTTTCTGTGTCATGAATGAAAATTAAATATTTCTAACATTATGAGTAGAGATAGACTTTTCTATCTGAATAAATTCTGAATTTTCATTATGATCTAATATCAACTTCATATACTTATGATATAAAAAACTAGGAAAGTAAAATAGACCCAACTAGAGGTGTCCTTCCATTTAATACCAATTGAAGTGCCTAATGGATCATGAAATCACACTATGGTGGGGGGTGAATTAGGTGTGACTTATTTTACTATATTCTTTTATTTTACCCCTTTCAAACCTATATCACCTTTTTGGATGATTGGATCCTATATGAAATAATGAAAGTAAATGAAACACACCACATATTATTTTTACAAGGTTCAGTACTAAGACCTACTCCTTGCAAAAACTGGTTATACCCAACAATTATACCCCCTAGTTATAGATTCTTAACTATATGTAGGTGATTAAAAACAAGGAAAGACCCATTACCTTCAACACTAAGTCCCACTGAGTTCCACTCTAGATTCCCTATAGAGTTCACAAGTTACCACCTAAATAAGTGACTCTCAATCACCACAAGTGGATCTTTATATAACATCCGAAAATGTTACCAGTGTCCCAACAACATACACTAGAGTCCTACTGGAGACTTACTCAACTAGTTATACAACCAAAACATGATCCTATTTAGTAACTACTTAGACCCCCCCAGCCACAAGCTCCTCCTCATTATTCTTGATCCTGTAGTAGAAAGTATTGTTTCTTCTTCAGAGTGATATTCCTCCACACACTTATTGGATATTCTCTACTTGTATACAAATTAAAGTACCTTAAACAATTAGTTTTCAAATACACTAGCCTTTATCAATAATTATTTCAACTTATTTATGATTAGTTGCCTTAATTAAACTATTCTTAGGAAAATATGCTTTCTTTTTCTGAAGACATGACCTTATAGACTGTTCACTGATCTCAAATCACTGATCTAATCACAATAAATTGAATAATCAGATTATGAACTCTTTATAATATTCTTTCCATCTCAGTCTCAAATCAATGCACACTATACAAAGTATATCACATGTGCATTTCTGTAAACTTCATGCATGAACACAAGTACATAGATGTCTCACTTAATGACTTCGTTATTTCATTTGAATTAAAATAAACACATGGCATACAATTCCCTTTCTTATAGTGTTCAATTCACATGTTCATGCACAAGACCTTCACAAATCTTAGAACTACTCATGGAACTGTTTCATTCACACCCTATAGTGTGCATTCATATTAAAACTTGTATTTTGAAACTCATTCACAAACTACATGTTTAAAAAACTCCACTACATTATTCCTTCATGAAAGATTATTAAGCTATCCCACTACTACTTCACATGATAAATTATTTGTGACTCGCTCAACTTTCTTCACGTATGCATCATATCCCATGCATGCATTTAAAACTTCTTCACATAACATAGTATGCATGAGATATTCACTTCAAGAATATTTAAAGATCACATAGATCTTTCCCAGATTCTTTGTATAATAACTTAGAGTGTGGATACCACAAGAAAAGGTTTGTGGAACTCAAATCATTATCATGTACACATGAAGGCTTTGGAAATCCCTACAAGAGTGCATGGATCTCTTATGCCAATACAAATCTTATTAAAGCCTCTATTTTGGTATCCTCCACTCTCAAAATATTAATTCATCTCATTCTATAAATGAGAACGTCTAGAGGTATTTATAGATAAAATACACCGAATCAAATCCAATACCACTATTGATATGTGCACCACCTCTCTTTTACATGTGTATTGCCTTAGCTTATGCGATTATGAAATACATAGTCTTCATTTAGAAAACCAAATCAATCATCACACTATCTCGGTTTGGACCTCATTTTATTTATGAATTTTTTTCATGATATATCAATCATATTAGAATAATCATGTTGATAAAATTCCACTCAAATGATTCAGATTAGATAATTGAACATCACAACATGAAGAACACTCAACACGTGCCAAAAATCCTCTGAACAAAGGTATAATATGGAGTTGATGAAGATCATATGGTCAAGATAAATTTCATAAAATGTCACTCTTTATATCTGTATATTTTTAAGATGGAGGAACAATGAATTCTAATATATATCCCACATCGCTCTGAACCTCATTATGGAAGCTCTTAATAAGGCTCAGTGCTTTATCAGTACTTCAATTCGACACTATTATCAGCACCCGAATACACCATCACACACTGGGCCTCACATGGATTCACCTACACATGTTGGACCAATATCCCACATATATGTTCTCTTCACCAGTGTGTGACCTTTGTGGGACTATGTGGCCCATTAAAAATATCATTACCACCATACATGCTGGTTGGAGGTCAACATACCCACAGAAGTATTGGACACGATTCCCTTTTAATGGTTAGTATGGTTGGACTAAATTTTTAGTAAACTACCACATAAAATAGTTAGAAAATATTTGATCCAAAAGTAATTCCATGAAAATCCCAAATTCCCAACAATTCTATGGATTTCATTATCCTTCCATGTTGCAATTGTTTTTTCAACATTGACATAATTCTTATGAACTTAATATTGGTTCCATAATCATCACATTAAAACTCATTGAATTTTTATCTTCAAAAACTATTAAAAAAATATCAACTTAAAAAAAATAAACCATTTGGTTTCTTCATTCCAAACTTTATGATACTCTAAAACATAAATTATCAATTATTTTTTTAGTTATTTATTGGAATTTACATATATGTTTTTCAAGGAACACAACCCTATAGATAATCAAAAATATAGTACACACTTTACCATGAATAAAAATGATATGTTCCTCAATTGGATAAAGTGAATATAGAGATGTAACTCACCGCAAAAAAGATACAAATGGAATCCCCATGGTCCATATCCTACTCATCCACTGGGGGATAAAGATAATTCTAAAGTATTACCCAATCCGGTGACATGGTGATGAGAAACTCTTTTTCAGATAACTTATTCAAAGAGGGGTGAAAATAATTAAAAAATATTTCCCAATATGGTGATATGGTGGTGAGAACCTCCTATTTAGATTAATCCATAGACCCCATACATTATTGAAGGAAAAGTTCCCTGAAATGTTTAGATGAATTTATGAAGGTCTTCTGTAACACCCCAAGCTTCCACGGTACACTTCTCTTTGAATAATACAGTAGCGTGTGTTGTACGCAACTTCAAGTTCTAACACACACCACAACAAATCAAACTAGCCATTATGAATAGTAATACCCACTTTTTGAAATTTTATAAATTTTATCTTTCAAAATGGACTTCATTTTTTGATTCAGAATATCGAAATTATCTTAGGGTGAATTTTTGGTATTTTTCTTAAAACATTCAATTTTTTATGAATAGTGAAAAAAACATTGAGTTATAGTTTAAAATCGAATTCTTATTTAAATAATTATTTTTTTATTTAAATTTAATTGAGGTCAAAATAGATACATAATACCTATATAAGTTAAATGTAATTCATTGAAGTTAGTTTATAATAATTTTAAATATATAAAAATTTTATTGAACTTTTCACCGTCTTTTACCCACCTCCTAGGAGAATTTGGAAATTCACATAAAACTTAATTTTACCGCTTCTATGATTGGAATTTCAAAAATCCGAGAGGCACAGTTAATATCAAGGAGTAAAATGTGGTTCAATGAGATGAAAATAATTTTTGGTGAATAGTAACTTTTTACTTTTATTTACCACAGTTAAAAGTAAATAGGGTAATTAAGGGTAAAAATGATATTAATATTACCCTAACACATGTCATAATTCTATTATATAAGTGTATCTCGACCAAAAACAACCTTAGGAATAAAATATTATCATTTAGGTCCACTTGGATTATATTAGGACATTTATTATTATTTAATTCAAAGAAGAGTTAAAATAGATAAAATCAAAGTTTAATAACTAAAACATTTTTAATATAGGGTTATACATAAGATAAATTCGATTATAAATATTCATTATAAATCTAGAAAGATTTCCTACATAATGGTATTTTATTTATAATTTTTATACATTAAATAATTTAATTTATTTATGACACAATGGTGATTTAGTAATTACCTATTTAATGAAATATTAAAATAATTGATATTATAAATATCAAAATAAATTTAATTTGAGACTTTTTATGAATTAAACTAATTTTATAGGTTAATATGACATATTAGGATTGGTTATATAAAATTTGTTCGAAGTAATAATGCTTTTATGAAATTATCAAAAACAAAATACCAAATAGTGTCAAAATTGACATAAAAGAGTTTTTAAAACAAATATTATATTATTAATTGATATTATATTCCTAAAAATCTAAAGTTCGGCCAAAGGATTTATATAATAATAGGTGTATCAATAATGGACCACTTGGGGGTCTCTTGGAGGTATATAGTAAGTTTATTAACTATATAATATAAAAATACAAAGAGACACACTACTAAAAATTCCACTTATAGTGACTGCCATTGGAGGTCGCTATTGGCCTGTAGAGAACACCCAATGGCCGCCAATGGCGGTCGCTTTAGGCCCGACGCTATCGGCCTACAGCGACTGCCAATGGTGATCACTGAAGGTGGCTGAGACTTCGGCCTACAACGACAGCAGCGGTCGCTGAAGCCTGCTGGAATTCCGGCCTAAAGCGACTGCCAATGGCGGTCGCTAAAGCCGGACGCAAATCTGGCCTACAGCGACTGCCACTGGCGGTCGCTGAAGATGGCTTAAACTTCGGCCTATAGCGACTGCCAATGGCGGTCGCTACACTGGAAATTTTTTTTAAAAAAAAAATCATGATACAGAATAAAAAAAATAGCATATAAATCATAAAAAATGAAAAACAAATCCAAAAACTATAAACATAAAGATCATCATAAACAATAAATGATAGACGTGCTTCAACAATCCACAACCATATGCTTTAAAACCTACAATAATATATAAAGAAAACAAAAAAAATGTAAATTTGACATCTTTATTCAGTTATTATATACATATAATAAAATGAAATCTAACATCTCATGGGCGCTATAATAATTTAAAACCACCAATTTAAGAAATGTTATCATTTTTGAATTTGTTTTTCTTATTTTGGAGTATTTGCTTTGGTTTAGGAAAGTGTTTTTTGTTGTCTTAAAATGAATGTTTTCTGCATGCACTGCACGTCTGATGGACGTTCCGTCACCTCCTACATCTCACGAATAATATTTCAATCATTCTCGTGTGATTTCAGGTCATTCGGAGAAAGTTTGCTCTAAATTCAACCGTGACACGCCATTTTGGTGTTTTATAACTCCAGAAATGCATTTCTAGTTGCCATGGTCAAACGACACCTTCGATTTATGTTCCTTCTACCCGAACATTTCACAATTCATTCTGCGGTTGTTGTCATATGATTTCGTGGTATTCCGAGGTCGTTCTGGTGGTTTTGACCACCCAGTGCGCCCTTTTAGAGCGCACCGAACTGCTGAAAACGACACATTCAGTCGTACCGCGCGCACCGCATGTCCTATGGACATGTCGTATCCTCATGCATCTAAAGAATAATATTCCTATCATTCTCGTGTGGTTTCAGGTCATTCGAATCACGTTTGCTCTGAATTTGACCATGACACGCCGTTTTGGTGTTTTATGACTCCGGAAATGCGTTTCTAGTCACTGCGGTCAAACAACACCTTTGATTGATGTGCCATCTGTCTGACCATTTCACAATTCACACTGCGGGTGTTTTCGTATGATTCTGTGGCATCCCGAGGTCGTTCGGGTGGTTTTGACCACCCAGCGTGCCCTTTTAGAGCGTACCGAACTGTTGAAAATGACACATTCGGTCGTACTGCGCGCACTGCACGTCGGATGGATGTTCCGTCTCCTCCTACATCTCAATAATAATATTCCTATCGTTCTCGTGCAGTTTCAGGTCATTCGGAGCACGTTTTCTCTGAATTCGACCGTGACATGCCGTTTTGGTGTTTTATGACTCCGGAAACGCATTTCTGGTCGTCGTGGTCAAACGGAACCTATGATTGATGTGCCGTCTATTCGACTATTTCAAAATTTACACCGTGGTTGTTGTCGTATGATTTCATGACATTCCGAGGTCGTTCAGGAGGTTTTGACCCCCCAGCACGCCCTTTTAGAGCGCGCCAAACTGCTGAAAACGACATATTCGGTCGTACCGCACGCACCGCACATCCGATGGACATGTTGTCTCCTCTTGCATCTCAAGAATAATATTCCTATCATTCTCATGCGGTTTCAGGTCATTTGGAGCACGTTTGCTCTGAATTCGACCGTGACACGCCGTTTTGGTGTTTCATGACTCCGGAAACGCGTTTCCAGACGCCGTGGTCAAACAGAACCTCCGATTGACATTCCTTATATCCGACCATTTCTCAATTCACTCCACGGTTGTTGTCGTATGATTTCGTGTCATTCTGAGGTCGTTTGGGTGGTTTTGACCACCCAACGCGCCCTTTTAGAGCGCCCCGAACTGCTGAAAATGACACAATCGGTAGTATCACGTGTCCTGCCTGTCCGATGTATGTTTCATCTCCTCCTACATCTCACGAATAATATTCTTATCATTCTTGTGGGGTTTCAGGTCATTCGGAGCGCGTTTTCCTTGAATTCGACCGTGACACGTAGTTTTGGTGTTTTATGACTCCGGAAAATCATTTCCGGTCGCCGTGGTCAAACAGAACCTCCAATTGATGTTCCGTCTATCCTAATATTTCAAAATTCACACTGCGGTTGTTGTCGTATGATTTCATGGCATTCCAAGGTCGTTCGGAAGGTTTTGACCCCAGCACGCCCTTTTAGAGCGCACCGAACTGCTAAAAACGACATATTCGGTTGTACCGCATACACCGCACGTCCGATGGACATGGTATCTCCTCCCACATCTCAAGAATAATATTCCCATAATTCTTGTGCGTTGTCAGGTCATTCAGAGCACGTTTGCTCTGAATTCGACCGTGACACGCCGTTTTGGTGTTTTATGACTCTGGAAACGCGTTTCCAGTCGCCGTGGTCAAACGACACCCCCGATTGACGTGTCTTCTATCCTACCATTTCAAAATTTACACCGTGGTTGTTGTCGTATGATTTTTTGGCATTCTGAGGTCGTTTGGGTGGTTTTGACCACCCAGCGCGCCCTTTTAGAGCACACCGAACTGCTGAAAATGACACATTTGGTCGTACCGCGCGCACCACACATCCGATGGACGTGTCGTCTTCTCCTAAATCTACCGAATAATATTTCTATCGTTCTCGTTCGGTTTTAGGTCATTCGGAGCACGTTTTCTCTGAATTCGATAGTGACACGCCGTTTTGGTGTTTTATGACTCCGGAAACGCGTTTCTGGTCGCCGCGGTCAAACGGCACCTCCGATTGACATGTCGTATGTCCGACCATTTCCGAATTAACTTTGTGGTTGTTGTCGTATGATTTCATGGTATTCTGAGGTCGTTTGGATGGTTTTGACCACCTAGTGCACCCTTTTAGAGCGCGTCGAACTGCTGAAAACGACACATTCGGTCGTACCGCGCACACCGCCCGTTCGATGGATGTTATATCTCCTCCTGCATCTCACGAATAATATTCCTATCGTTATTGTGCATTTTCAGGTCATTCGGAGCACGTTTTCTCTGAATTTGACTGTGACACGCCGTTTTGGTGTTTTATGACTCCGGAAACGCGTTTCCGGTCGCCGCGGTCAAACGGCACCTCCGATTGACGTTCCGTCTATCCGACCATTTCAAAAGTCACACTGCAGTTGTTGTCGTATGATTTCGTGTCATTACAAGGTTGTTAGGGTGGTTTTGACCACCCAACGCGCCCTTTTAGAGCGTGCCGAAGTGCTGAAAATGACATATTCGGTCGTACCGCACGCACCGCCCATCCGATGTACGTGTCGTCTCCTCCTGCATCTCATGAATAATATTCCTATCTTTCTCGTGCGATTTTAGTTCATTCAGATCATGTTTTCTCTAAATTCGACCGTGACACATCGTTTTGGTGTTTTATGACTCCAAAAACATGTTTCTGGTCGCTGCGGTCAAACGGCACCTCTGATTGACGTTCTGTCTATCCGACCATTTCACAATTCACACCGTGGTTGTTGTCAGATGATTTTGTGGCATTCTGATGTCGTTCGGGTGGTTTTAACCACCCAGCGCGCCCTTTTAGAGCGTACGAAACTGCTAAAAACGACATATTCGGTCGTACTGCATGCACCGCACGTACGATGGACGTGCCTTCTCCTCATTGATCTCACGAATAATATTACTATCGTTATTGTGCGGTTTCAGGTCATTCGGAGCACGTTTGCTCTGAATTCGATCATTACATGCCGTTTTGGTGTTTTATGACTCCGGAAACGCATTTCCGGTCGCTGAGGTCAAACGGAACCTCCGTTTGACGTGTCGTCTGTCCAACCATTTCACAATTCACTCTACAGTTGTTTTCGTATGATTTTGTGGAATTCCGAGGTTGTTCGGGTGGTTTTGACCACCCAACGCGCCCTTTTAGAGCGCGTCGAACTGCTGAAAACAACACATTTGGTCGTACAACACGTCTGATGGACGTACCGTCTCCTCTTACATCTCACAAATAATATTCTTATCGTTCTCGTGTGGTTTCAGGTCATTCAGATTACGTTTTCTCTGAATTCGACCATGACACGCCGTTTTGGTGTTTTATGAATTTGGAAACGTGTTTCCAGTCGCCGCGGTCAAACGCCACCTCCGATTGACGTGCTGTCTATCCTAACATTTCAAAATTTACTCTGTGGTTATTGTCGTATGATTTTGTGGCATTCTGAGGTCGTTCGGGTGGTTTTGACCACTCAGCGCGCCCTTTTAGAGCGCGCCGAACTGCTGAAAACGACACATTCGGTCGTACTGTGTGCACCGCCTATCTGATGGACGTGTCGTCTCTTCCTGCATCTCATGAATAATATTCTTATCATTATTGTGCGGTTTCAAGTCATTTGGAGCACGTTTGTTTTGAATTCGACCGTGACGCGCCGTTTTGGTGTTTTATGACTCTGGAAACCTGTTTCAAGTCGCCGCGGTCAAATGACACCTCTGATTGATGTGTCGCCTATCCCACCATTTCATAATTCACACCGCGGTTGTTTTCGTATGATTTCGTGGCATTCTGAGGTCTTTCGGGTGATTTTGACCACCCAACGCGCCCTTTTAGAGCGCGCCGAACTGCTGAAAATGATACATTTGGTCATACCGCACGCACCACACGTTCGATGGATGTGCCTTCTCCTCCTGCATCTCAAAAATAATATTCATATCGTTCTCGTGCGGTTTCAAGTCATTCGGAGCACGTTTGCTCTGAATTTGACCATGACACGCTGTTTTGGTGTTTTATGACTCCAGAAACGCATTTTCGGTCTCCGCGGTCAAACGACACCTCTGATTGACGTTCTGTCTATCTGACCATTTAACAATTCACTCTGCGGTTGTTGTTGTATGATTTTGTGGAATTCTGAGGTCGTTCGGGTGGTTTTGACCACCCAGCGCGCCCTTTTAGAGTGCGCCGAACTGCTGAGGATCCCAATAGGAATGCATCGTCATACATATAGAAACTAAGGACTCGAGTGAGTGCCCTATTGATAGAATGATCCTGAGTGGGTGGGTGTGTTTGGGTAATGATGCTTTTGAGTGTTACATTATAATCTGAGTCGATGTGAAATATTGGTTTGGGATAAGATGTTGAGGTCAGCTGTGGATGATTCTACAACCATTGTTTTATTTTTATTTCTGTTTATGCATGATGCTTGAGATTCACCAGGATTCTGGGGGTGGGGCGGGCTATCCGTGGTGGTGGGGGGATGTCTGGGGGTGCAGGGGGTGGGGGGGCTGTCTGGGGTGCGGGGGGCTGTCCGGGGTGGGGGGGGGGGGTTGTCCGGGGGGGTGCGGGGTGGTGGTGGGGGGGATATACGGGGGTGCAGGGGGGATGTCCTGGGTGGGGGTGTTGTACGGGGGGGGGGGGGGGGGCTGTCCGGGGTGGGGGGTGTACGGGGGGGTGCGGGGGGGGGGGGGGGGGCTGTACGGGGGTGCGGGGAGGTTGTTCAGGGTGGGGAGGGGGGGGGGGGGCTGTACGGGGGTGCGGGGGGTTGTCCGAGGGTGGGGGGGAGGGTGTTTCATGGGGGTGCGGGGGGGGGGGGGCTGTACGGGGGTGGCTGTCAGGGGTGGGGGGGGGTTTATGGGGGGGTGCGGGGGGGGGGGGGGCTGTACGGGTGTGTGGGGGGGGGGGAAGTCCGGGGGGGGTTGTACGGGGGTGGGGGTGTTTCCCGGGGTGGGGGGGGGCTGTCCGGGGGGTGCGGGGTGGGAGGGGGGGTTGTACGGGGGTGCAGGGGGGCTGTCTGGGGGGGGGGCTGTACGGGGGTGGTGTCCGGGGGGTGCAGGGTAGGGGGGGTCTGTACAGGGGTGCGTGGGGGCTGTCCTGGGGGGGGGGGTCTATACAGGGGGGGATGTCCGGGGTGGGGGGGCTGTACGGGGGTGGGGGTGCTATCTGGGGTGGGGGGGTGTCCGGGGTAGGGGGATGTACGGGGGTGGGGGGGGCTGTCCGGGGTGGGGGGCTGTATGGGGGGTGAGGGGGGGGGGTTGTACGGGGTTAGAGGGGGGGGGTTGTCCGTGGTAGGGGGGGTACGGGGGTGGGGGGTGCTATCTGGGGGGGGCTGTATGGGGGGGTGCAGGGTGGGGGTGTACGGGGGTGGGGGTGTTGTCCGGGGTGGGGGGGGCTGTCCGGGGGGGTACGGGGTGGGGGGGCTGTTCGGGGTGGGGGGGTTATCCGGGGATGGGGGGTGCTGTTCGGGGGGTGCGGGGGGGATTTCCGGGGGTGTGGGGCTGTCCGGGGTGGGGGGGTGTCCGGGGTGGGGGGATGTCTGGGGTGGGGGGGCTGTCTGGGGGGGTGCAGGGGGTGGGGGCTATCTGGGGGTGCTGTACGGGGGTGCAGGGGGCTGTCCGGGTGGGGGGGGCTGTACGGGGGTGGGGGTGCTGTTCGGGGGTGGAGGGGGGTTGTCCGGGGGTGGTTACAGAACATGGTTTTTTCAAAACTATTACAGAACATGCAGTTTAAAACATTAAAGAATTAAATGAAAAAAAAATATCAAAATCATTAATCAGTTTCATGGTTACTTCTCAATTCGTGCACACAAACATTGTGTCAGACCAAAACACACATGATACCCCCAAATCACAAAAAATCTCACTAAAACCCAACTTATACATCAATAACAACCCCACCAGTAAAAACAAAAACACACCTCGTGAATATGATGTTTCACGCGTGGTCATCACTGTTACCTCCATCTGGTGGGACAGGGACCTACAACAAATAAACATTATGAATATTTTCATAACAAAAATAATTTAAATTAAATAAATAAATACAGTATAAGCCTGCATCGTATGATCCCCTGCACCATCACCTGGACGCACATATTCCCGCAGTGCTCTAACCTCAGCGGTCAATTGCGCATTTGCCTCCTCAGAAGTGCGCAGCCGTGCCTCGAAATCTGACAAATGCTATGTCATTTGAGCAACAGTAGGACCGACAATCGTAGCGCGTGACACTACAGAACGAGGAATCCCTGTTCCATAGGTCAAACTATATTTGTGCATATCCCGACCAATAATGCGATGAAATATCTCATCCCTTCGCATAGGAAGTTGTCACTGGTCCTCTGGAAGTTGTTCTAACTCAGCTTCATATTGAGCCTATGAAATATTTAAATATATATATACATATATATGTTAATATACAGATTTATGTAAGTACTGGTAAGTACAAGCACTTACTATCAATGCTGCAGCCTCTAGATCATTGCGATCACAAGTCCTCATCCACACCGACATTTTATCAGTCGATGCACCTTGCTCTCGCAATTGTATATGAATAGAATATAAAAACAAAACCATATTAATTAATAAATTAAAAAATTAATAATAAATACCTCATGTCGGATCTGAGACATGTGACGAGTCCCGAGCCTGTGAGGTGGTCCCTGCAATGCTCAATTCTCAAAATGGTATGCTGACACCTCCTACATTCAATTCATTCAAATTTCAAACAAATCACACATTCTTGAAAATATATATACACCAAAATAAATATACAAACCGAAACACCCTCAGTAGACCAATTTTCAACAAATTCATGTCACTGATCCGAGAGGACACCTCTCGGGACTTTTTCCAGAATGTCTAGGGCACCCACATTTGGTACCCAGTGGTCCCTCTTCAATTTGCCTTTATAGCCTTTCCACATATTATGGAATTTTCTCATACACATGGGCCAAAACTCTTCGGGGCATACTTTTAAATTTTTCTATAAAGAAAAAAATCACAGATATTAATATTGTTTATACATAGAAAATAAAGTAAAATGGTCTTCTTACCTGAACCTCCCTCAAAAGACGATCTAATGTGTCCTGAGGGATAGAATCCCAGTCATGCATGGTCAATGGAAATTGATGTGGGTCACGTATGATATGACCCAGCTGATGAATAAATTCAGGGGCATTCGGTCCCACAGGATGAAATACCTCATCAAATGAAACATCAATCGTCATGTCAGAATTCCATGATAAAATGCCACGACCGGGGACTCTCTTGCGAGAGGAAGAAGCAATCGAGTCTGATCCTGTTGAAATTTTATATATAATTTGAAAGATGTTATATATATATATATGTTTATCAATTACATAAAAAATAGAGACAATGGCATTAAAACATACCTCAACCCTAAGTCATAGATGCCTCAGATGGATGATGTGGATCTGCTGCCTCTTCCCCTGACATGCCTGCAGTCATAGAAAACATTAGTAAGGGGACTATCCAAAGTGTCTAGAAGATAAATTGGATTTTTCTTAAAAAAATAAAACTTGTACAATTGTTAATCAAACAAAAAATGGATTGAATAATTAGTTGTGAATGAATTTTAAAAAATCATAAAGTTAACAAAATAGATATACAAATTATGTACAAAACCAGTCAATGCATAGCCAAATTTCAGTTAGAATTAATAAAAATTCAAGCAGCAAATGAACCAGATGAAGAATACCTCAAAGGGATTATACTATGACAATAACATCAATAAACCAAGAGTAAAATCACCCTAAATATTTATAACTGAATAAACTTCCAAAAGTGAGGATTAAAACTTACAAGGATTTATAAAATGGTTAGATAATTTATGATATCCTAGGACATTCAATACTGAATAGCGGGAAAACAATTATAACTTTTATTAAGCATGAAAATCGACAGTTTCTCTTTTAACAGCCACTCTGACCCAATAAATATATTCTTCATGTTGAACTACGGTATGTTGATCAAGCTGTTGGTAAACAAACAGAACAGTCTCAGGTTCATCTTCTTCAAATAAAAACACTCCTCGCCGAGACATTTTGACAAAAAATTTCCAACATGGATCCGAAGGCAAAGTAACAAAGAATACTTGTTCTGCTTGTGATGTCAAAATGAAAGGTTCATTCTCAACTCGTTCATTATTTTTATATAACATATAGTTAAAATTCACCAATGAAAACTGATATTGATCGACTTTACATCCACGCACTGGATCAACCCAATTACACTTTAACAATATGTACTTCAAACCGTGTGTGTATACAACTTCAATGATGTCTATCAATTGACCATAGTAATAACCAGAATCGACAAATGGACAACCGATGCCACTTTTTTGTGTTTCTCGTTTGTCATAAACATCTTTAATGTGAAATCGAAAACCATTATCATCAATAGCTTTATAACAATGAGCCGTTATAGATGGACCCTCAGCCAGTTGGATAAATACTTCAGTTAACGCGGGGTCCCCTAACTCCCTCATCTTATGAACCTACATAATTTATAAATTTCAATAATGATATATGTAGAAAGAAATTAGTATAATACTTCACTCATAATGAAAATCAATTTATACATACAAAATCCTTGAACCAATCATGAAATGACTCATAATGAGATTATTGAATTTACAACTAAGTCACACGATACATCTCTTCTTTTATCTCATTAATGTGTTTCCTGCAAATGATAACACAATGTTTAAATGATCAACTTTTACAAACAAAACATGTACAAGTTATACAAGAACATTGATAAGATACTTACTGCATTAATGGTGCAACTGATGGAGTATTGAACAAGATATATTGATGTGCTTGTATCCACTCAATGTTGTCCATATCAAATGTGGTTCCTTCTGCAACTGGACCATCATGAATTCGAGAGGGCTTATCTAATTTTGTTTCAACATCCATAAGATATTCTGCACAAAAAGTAGTACACTCATCCATCAAATAACCATTGGCTATTGATGCCTTCGGATGAGCTCTGTTGCGTACAAATCTTTTCAATGTACTCAAATACCATTCAATAGGATACATCCACCTGAATTGCACTGGACCAGCAGCCATTACTTCATCAGTTAGGTGCACTTTCAAGTGGACCATAACATCGAAAAATGAGGGGGGAAAAAGTTTCTCAAAGTGACAAATCGTAAGTACAATTCGGTCCTACAAACTTTTTAAATCACTCATTCGTTGATTTCTTAAACAAATATGTCTAAAAAAATTACTCATCTTAATCAACGGCTGGACAACATTGGGGGATAAACAATCACAAATTGTGATTGGAATCAACTGCTAAAGTAGTATGTGATTGTCATGACTTTTCAACCCTTGCAATTTCCTGCTCGTCAGATTCACACACTTTGAAATATTAGAAGAGTAACCATCAGGCACCTTGACCATCTTTAAAATGGAAATAAATGTCTCTTTCTCCTTTGTAGTCATCGTATACTGTGCAGTATACATATATGCCTTATTTCCCCCAGCTAACTGTAAATGCAACTATTTCCTTAAACCCATTTCTTCCAAATCACGGCGTGCATTAACATGGTCCTTTGATTTTCCACTGACACCTAAAATGGTCCACAATATGTTATCACAAACATTTTTTTCAATGTGCATGACATCCAAATTATGCCTCAGCATGTTATTTTTCCAATACAGAAGACTATAAAAAATAATTTTCTTTTTCCAATTGTGATTGTGCTGCCTACTCGCAGCACGGATATTATGTACTGGAGGAGCCACCAAATCCTTAATTTCATATATCGTGTGGATGTTTTCTTCCTCAATCTGAGATAAAATTTCAACTCCTGTCATGATCTTTGGTGTTGGGATGAACTCTCTAGAACCATCAAATGCCACTCTGTCCTTTCTGAACCTGTGCTGAGGGGGGAGAAAATGTCTGTGACCCATGTATGCCCATTTTTTGGAATGTTTAAGCCATACAGATTTTTTAGTTTTATTGCAACAAGGGCAAGAAAATTACCCTTTCCTACACCAACCTGATAAATTTTCATAAGCTAGGAAGTCATTGATTGTCCACAATAAAGAAGCCTGCAGTTTTAACATTTCATTCATTTTGTAGTCATAAGTCATCACATCATCGCCCCAAAATTCATTCAACTCATCAATCAATGGATGAAGGTAAACATCAATCTTATCCCTCAGAATTTTAGGTCCATCAATAAGAGTGGAAAGTAATATAAATTTTTGCTTCATACAAATCCACAGAGAAAGATTATATGGAACCAACACCACAGGCCATGTGCTATGAGTTGCACAAACCATAGACTTGAATGGATTGAAACCATCTGCTGCCAATACCAATCGGACATTACAAACATCTTTAGAAAAGTCGGGATATCTCTTATCAAAATCCTTCCATGCATGAGAGTCTACCGAGTGGGTTAACGTGTCAATTTCATGAACTCTTTTTGCATGCCATATCATTAAATTAGAAACTTTAGATGACATAAAAAATCTTTTCAACCTCGGTTTAAGGGGAAAGTAACTCATTTTCTTTATAGTAATCGGTTTCCCCTGTATCACAATTTGAATTTGATGAGTCTTATTTCCCCTATTCTCTTTCCACCTGGAAGCACCACAAACCGTACAAATATCCAAATGGGCAGTTTCCTTTCTAAACAACATACAATTGTTTGCACATGCATCTATGGTCTCATATGTAAAACCTAAGTTCTCTGTCAACTTACGAGCATAGTAGTACAACTCGGGAATATTAGCGTTGACAGGAAGAACCTTTTTCAATAACTCCAAAATCATGTCGAATGATGTGTCTGACCAATTATTCAAAGTCTTAAAATGCAACAACTCCACGATAAACGACAGTTTGTTGTAAGAAGTACATCCAGGATATAATTCTTTTTTCGCATTATCAAGTGCTTCATAAAACCTCCTTGAATCACGATATGCACCAGAGCGAAGATTTATCTCACCGGTCTCATGATTATGGATGTCAATTACTTTAGGATCAAACCCACATACCATTTCAGTAAGTATTTCATGCATTGGATCATTCATCCTTGCATAAACATCCATATGATCTGCATCTGTATTTTGACAACGAATATATTTTTCTCCATGAAGAGTCCAACTCTTATAATTTTTCAGAAATCTATTAAAGAATAGGTGCTCCCTCGTAGTATCTCGTGTGAATTGATATCTATTAGCAAATTTTCTACATGTACAACTAATATAGTCACTTTAAAATCCTCCGGTGAAGTCAATAAACTACATAATGCCATTGAAATATTCTCTAGACGTTCGATTTGGAAGATCAATCCAACTCTTATCCATAATAATATCTGTATAACAAACATTTACACAATACTTATTACATTTTCATTTTTCAAATCAACTATATTTAAAATAAATACTAATCATTTGTTTATGAACCATTGATAAAATAATAATGTAAGTGAAAGCCCATGTCATACATTATTGCGCTACAAACTTGGAAGGGAGTGGAGCCGAAGGCGGTGCTGTGAGGGATAGGAGAGGCAGCGAAGGGGAACTGGAGCCAAAGGAGGTGCGGTGAGGGAGGGTACGGGCGACGGCGGGGATCCGGAGGAGAGGAGGCGGTGAGGGGATGGGGGACAGGCAGCGAGGGGGGGGGGATATCCAGGGGGCTATCTGGGGTGCGGGGAGGGGTGTCCGGGGTGCGGGGTGCGGGGGGGGGGGGGGGGCTTTCCGGGGTGTGGTGGGTTGTCTGGGGTGCGGGTAGGGGTGCCCGGGGTGCGGGGGGGGATGTCTGGGGTTCGGGGGGCTGTCCGGGGTGCGGGGGCTGTCTGGGGTGGGGGGGAGGGCCGAGGGGAAAGACACCAGATGCTAGAGGCCGGAGGGCAGAGGGGTATGAGATAGAGGGGGCGGAGGCCGGAGGACAGAGGGTGGAGGGACGCCGGAGGGGAGTAGAGGATGGTTGGAGGGCGGAGGGCGGTCAGAGAAGGAGGGAGGAAGGTGCACGGAGGGTGGAGGCCGACGAGGGGGGTGACGGCGGCGAGTGATGGAGGGTGGCGGGGCACGTGGAAAGGCAGGGCGGTGGGGGAGGGCGCGTGGGGAGGGCGACGACAGGGGAGGGGGGGCTAGGTCGAGGGCGACAGTGGGGGGGGAGAAGCCCTAAATTTTTTTTACAATGGTCAGCGACTGCCATTGGAAGTCACTCTTGGGTACCTACAGTGACCGCCAAAGGCAGTCGCCCATGTCAGGGGGCTTCAAAGCCCAATATTCTAGTAGTGACATGGTAAATGTCAAACTATTTAACTAAGAGTTAAATATAAATGATAAGGTTAATATAGTGACCCAAACCTATCTAAAATCTATTGGTTGAAAGGATTTCGACCCATCCCCACATTAAACTTTAAATAATCCACTTTTTATCCATTATAAACCGAATATGAATTTATTATAAAATAATATTTCTAGCTTTTCCAAAGGTTCCCCTCAACCCTCTTATAAAAGGGTACTCCCCTTATCTATAATTTAAAGCTTCAAAGCCTTTTGGCTTGGCCAAACCTTACCCAAATACTCTCTCAACTTCGCTCAATTCAACCTAAAGGCCTTATTTTGATCATAAAGCCAACCTAAGGAGCCCTTTTGATCAAATCAAAAGGAATAACCTGAAGAAGAGGTAATGTTTTCACCACCCTCTTTCAAGTTCCTTTCTTCTTCGACATCTTCTTTATTTGTAATTTCCATTCTAAAATAATAAATAAAGTATTTTTTATATACTGTGATGTTATTATAAATATGGTCAACTGTATTCAGTATTTTATCCATCCTTTGAATGACATGTCACCATACGTGCGTACGTACGGCTTACCGTCTCCACGTCGTGGTGTAATTGTTGTTCAATACATTATTATTTGGATGGGTATAATAATGATGTGTAATTCATGTAAATAATAATTATAACATGATAATGATTCTGTATATATGATATACCATCCAATTATATATGATTTTAATATCAAAAGAATGATATGATAGCTCGTGCGTACGTACGGACTATCGTCTCCATGAACGCGATGAGATTCATTTTCCATCATATCCATAAAAGTATAATTCACATTTTATGATTAAAAATAATGTTTGAGGACTTGATATCATTCTTTATATGAATAAGATATAACCTATCCATAACAAACATGACTTATGTAACAAAACATATAAAAGAAAATGAGTAAGTTAACACCGAAAACAACGATAATACTAAGATATTATTAACAAAGCAATGATAAAATATAATATATGATATCATATTAATGTATATGATTCTTGTATAATTAAATAAAAATTATTTCACCATTATAAATGAGGCTAACCTACCCTCGACCAAGGAAAAAGTACAAAGTAAGGGGTTTCTTAGCTCACTTTTAATTCCGTGAGATTTCCATTGTTCACCACTTATTTATTGCATGTGGTGTGTGTATTGCCCATGATTGTATTCATTATTTAATATACTTTAATTTATGGATATTTACATCATCATTGTATGATCTATATTTCACGGGTGTATGTTTCCTAAGTTACCAAATCAATAAGGAAATTTGAAATTTCAATTTCCATTCATTCGGCTTTACAAATACTTCATTGATTATTTTACTCCAAGATTATGTGTGGAATCACTATTAATTTTCTTATGTCATAATTTACACTCCCCTTTAGGTTTATATACTTTTGATACACATAATCACTCCGTTGATAATTTCTCAAGTCATCGATATGAACTTGATAAGAGTAAATTTTAACTCATTCTCCATTTGTTGAGTTAAATATCCAATTCATTGGTGTTATCTTTACAAGAATATGTGTGAATGTACTCTGATTGATTTACAATTAATATCCAATCATATTGAGTGTATTTGTATTTATCACACATAATTATGTTGTTTATTTATCCTTAAACTAAGGATATGGTCTTTATAAGATATTTCATCTCAATTTACATTCCATTGAGACTCTGTTGTTATACACCAAATCACTTTTATATGGTGTATATAATGTACTTTGACATATTATATCATGAATCCCTTTATTCTCATGATATTAAAAAGTTTTTATTACCTCAATTATTTGTATTCAAGTGTCTCTCTTTTGGTTAGGAACTCTAACTAAAATATCATTTTAAAATGTTTTAAAGATTTATTATTCTAAATCTTTCTCATTAATGACCATGTTTTAAAAATGGTTTTAAGGATTTATTTATATGGACATTAATGTTTTCAAATCAAAATTTCTTTTAAAAGTTTCAAAGTGGTATGGGACACTTTGATTCAAAAATCTATTTTAAATGGATTCTTGACAAATTGTGTGACTTTTAAATATTTTCAAGAAAAAGGGGGATTTTTCTATCAATAGTTTGATGATTATTTTAATCTATGTCAATATCCTTCATTATTCTTGATTGAGGTTAATCTGATACAAAAAAATCTTCCGTATTGTATTGAATGAGTTATGTTTGACTATGGATGTGCAATTTTTATACCATTCATGGTTTGTGGTTAAAGTATTGACATTTCTTATGCTAGTTTTAATACGAATGTTTATGTTATGTTTCAAATTTTTCATATGAGGAATGCATTGGACTTAGTAAGTGACGGGTGGATTCTGCTATAGATCCTAGATGCATCGGTAGGTCTCATGATACAAACTAGTGTCTTGGAATAAGGCCTTGACAAAATCGTATTTTTAGTCTTGGCACGAGGCCTTGACTATGTGGTTATGATGGTCTGGCATTATGCATTCCATAATTATGAAAGTGGTTATTGATATTGCATGTGGTTATTTGACTAGTAGAATATCCTTGTGAATAAGTAAATGGAATTATTTCATTTTATCTTTTCCATATTATGCTAAAGTTTAAGTTTAAAAAGATTTTGTTTTAGTTATACATTGCCTTAAATGTTTATGATTATTTATGAAAGTTTCCCTTGTATTGTTATCCTTATTGAGCATCTGAGCTCACCCCTTTCAATGTTTTATTTTTCCCAAGATGTAAAGAAGTAATTTATGAATGACCTGTAGGGATAATATGAAGGGATATGAAGACAATATGTTGATGTTGTTTTTTTTACTTTATGATGTAATGTAAGACTTATGAATATATCTAGTGTTTCCAAGGCTACTAAACTAATCGGTATTTCGAGACTTGATCTTTTGTGATCATGTCAGTGTTAGTAATAATGCACCGACTCTGGGTAACTGGGTTTGGGGCATTACAGTTGGTATCAGAGTAAGTTTAGTACAAACCTTGGAAACTAGATTTAGATAAAATCTGATTAGAGCACATAGCCTTAAGATAGACTTTGAGGATTAGTATAGAAGAACTTCCTAGAATTTTGGTATTGTATAGATTTTGTGAGTTTTCCAAGCAATACATCTATTTCTGGATATGAGCAGGTAGAGGTGGATCTGGCACAAATGTACCTAGGGGTAAAACCTGAAAACACCTCTTTGAGCTAGACTAGAACAGGAACTAGTGCACGACAATGGGCCTTGCTGCACTCTTGGTTACGACACTCTCGGGGGATATGCTTAGGATAATTTACATTCTCTTTACAAAAAAATTTGAAGTATTTTAATATAAGATGAGAATAAATGACCTTGGTTAATACTAAGGCATTTCATATTGAGAATATAGTGTCATGATATTCTCTAAATGATTTTATGACTACTGTTAGTCACACAATGCTTTCTGGTTTTAGTCAATGGCTGGAGTCCAAGGAAGTCATAGTAAATTTGAGAATGATGTACAAGGTGGGAATGGTGGTGGAAATGAGCAACAAAATGGAATGTTGATAGGCATAAAAGATATCGTGTTCATGCCAAATCAGTTTTCCAAAAATATGATCAACAAAATATATATTAACCAACTCCCAGACTAAAAAAAGAATAGAAAGGTGGTGAATGATAAGAGCTCTAGTAGTGGAGACCATGGAGAAAAGAATCCTAAATTTCCATCATGCGGGAAATGTGGAAGGAGACACCCAGGTAAGTGTCTCAACGGAACAAATAAATGCTTTAAATGCAGGAAATAAGGACATAAAGTGAATAATTGCCGAGGAAAAATGAAGAGTACTATGGAAGAAAATAAAAATGGTCCTAATAATCCATTTACAGTAATTTTCCGTAAATTTAGGGGACCTGGCCATTACCCGAGTGAATGACCTATTCTATAGGATATTTTCTTGGTCAAATAAGAAGCTATGTGGAAATAAATGGTTGGAGAAGTGTTTAAAATTATTAGTGCTCCTTGTTGATGGGATTACTTTGGAATAATTTTCTATTGTATTTGTAACCCCGTAGTTTTCCATGTTAAAATGATATTTGAGGTAGAATTATCTTTTACCTTATGAATATAGTTATAAACAACCATTTGGTTTTATATGATCATTGGGTTTGAGGAAATTACAAGTTATTATATTTTGGGATGAAAATGCATGGTATGAGATAACATTTTTGATTAAAATTATGTTATGGTTATTCTGAGGAATTTATCTAATTTTGGTAATGTTATAAAATATTGTTTTTGAAAAAGGACAACACCCAGACCGTGTGACAACCCGTCGCATCAGAAAAAGCTGTGGGAATCGAACCCACAACCAAAGTGTGATTAGAATTTATCGCCTACCACTGGACTATGTAAAGTCCCTGGTTAGTGTGACTAATTATTATTAGTTAAATTATTTTATTGATAAATAATAAGTTGATTTGGGTTCTTATGTCTTATCAAATGAATACCCTTAGTATAGGAAAATGATTTGGTGATTATGTTATAAATGTTGTTTTGGAAGATGTTCGCTTAGTTGGGAACACTATATGCCCAAGGAAACTAGAATACTATGTGATTTCATTTTAGGAGTAATGGTAGATTTTTATCTCCGTTTTTATTGTGGATTTATAGTGATTTGGGTTATTTATGGAAATAATTAACCTATAATAGAGAATATGTGATTAGGTTAATTACTTTTAATTATGTGACTTTAAGAGTATTTAATGTCATTTGGAGATACAATTTAACGTGGAAGACTACATTACCAAATTATTCTAACTTTTGGGTTTCAATATTAGTTTGGATTATATTGAAGGATTTTAAGGACAACTGTTTATTGAATGGTATTTATTTAACTTTGGGGTATTTTTTGTTTAATTTTAGAAATTAAGATTAGTGTTTCTTTCTCTAAAGGAATATTCTTTTGGGGGATCACCGGATCTTGTACTAACCGTTTCGGTTTTTATTAATCTCTAAAGACAAGGTAAATATATATTTTATCCTTTGTGGATCATGTGATTATATAGAAGTTTATTCTAGCTCTTCCAGTGTGACCAAGTCTTCTTGAATACTCATCGTTTAAAAAAAATGAGTTAGTGGTGGAAATTTATTAAATAATGAAACTCTACTTAAAAATTAAGTATATCTATTTATTATCTTATTCAACCTCATTAATGAATTCCTCATCTTTATGTAATGTAACTTAAAAAAATGTTGTCTGTATACTTTTCCTACTGGGAAACTAATGACCGTATGTCCCATCACAAGTTTGTGGCTTTTTTATTGTTAACTTTCTCCTGATCATGTTTTATATCCCTATCCATCAGAACTTGACACTTAGTTTATCTTCCATATCCATTTTTTTCTACATGGAATATTAGTATGAGTTATCTTGGGTGACCTTTGTACTTCTCTTTCTTTCTTTTAAGGAGATAGTTTTATTGACTCTTTTTCTGATGTGGGACTTTCCATTACATTCCCAATCCCAATTTTAAAAATTTCGAGGACGAAATTATTTAAAGGATGGGAGAATGTAACACCCCAAGCTTCCACGGTATGCTTCTCTTTGAATAATATAGTAGTGTGTGTTGTACGCAACTTTGAGTTCTAACACACACCACAACCAATCAAACTAGCCGTTATGAATAGTAATACCCACTTTTTGAAATTTTTTAAATTTTATCTTTCAAAATTGACTTCATTTTTGGATTCAGAATATCGAAATTAGCTTAGGGTGAATTTTTGGTATTTTTCTGAAAACATTCAATTTTTGATGAATAGTGAAAAAACACTAAGTTATAGTTTAAAACTGCATTTTTATTTAAATAATTATTTATTTAATTTAAATTTAATTAAGGTCAAAATATATACATAATACCTATATAAGTTCAATGTAATTCATTGGAGTTAGTTTAGAATAATTTTAAATATATAAAAATCTTATTGAACTTTTCACCGTCTTTTACCCACCTCCTAAGAGAATTTGGAAATTCACATAAAACATAATTTTACCGCTTCTGTGAGTGTAATTTCAAAAATCAAAGAGACACAGTTAATATAAAGGAGTAAAATTTGGTTCAATGAGATGAAAATAATTTTTGGTGAATGGTAACTTTTTACTTTTATTTACCACGGTTAAAAGTAAATAGGGTAATTAAGGGTAAAAATGATATTAATATTACCCTAACAAATGTCATAATTATATTGGAAAAGTGTATCTCGACCAAAAACAGGATTAGGAATAAAATATTATCATTTAGGTCCACTTGGATTAGATTAGGACATTTATTATTATTTAATTCAAAGAAGAGTTAAAACAGATAAAATCAATGTTTAATAACTAAAACATTTTTAATATAGGGTTATACATAATATAAATTAGATTATAAATATTAATTAGAAAGATATACAGATTTCCTACATAATGTTATTTTATTTATAATTTTTAGACATGAAATAATTTGATTTACTTATGACACAATGGTGATGCAGTAATTACCTACTTAATGAAATATTAAAATAATTGATATTATAAATATCAAAATAAATGTAATTTGAGACTTTTTATAAATTCCAATAATTTTATAGGTTAATATGACATATTAATATTGGTTATATAAATTTTTTTCGAAGTAATAATTCTGTTATGAAATTATCAAAAACAAAATACCCAATAGTGTCAAAATTGACATAAAAGAGTTTTTAAAAAAAATATTATATTATTAATTGATATTCTATTCCTAAAAATCTAAGGATCGGCCAAAGGACTTATATAATGATAGTTGTATCATTAATGGACCACTTGGGGGTCTCTTGGAGGTATATAGTAAGTTTATTAACTATATAATATAAAAATACAAAAAGACATGGTAAATGTCAAACTATTTAACTAAGAGTTAAATATAAATGATAAGGTTAATATAGTGACCCAAACCTATCTAAAATATATTGGTTAAAATTATTTCGACCCATCCCCACATTAACCTTTAAATTCTCCACTTTTGATCCATTATAAACCGAATATGAATTTATTATAAAATAATATTTCTAGCTTTTCCAAAGGTTCCCCTCACCCCTCTTATAAAAGGGTACTCCCCTTCTCTCTAATTTACACTTTCAAAGCCTTTTGGATCAGCCAAACCCTGCCCATATACTATCTGAACTCCACTCACTTCAACCTAGAGGCCTTAGTTTGATTAGAAAGCCAACCTAAGGAGCCCTTTTGATCAAATCAAAAGGAAGAACCCGAAGAAGAGGTAATGTTTTCACCACCCTCTTTCAAGTTCCTTTATTCTTTAACTTCTTTTTTCTTTGTTATTTCCATTCTAAAATAATAACTTCAGTATATTTAATATAATTTGATGTTACTATAAATATGTTACAACCATATTCAGTATTTTATCCATCCTTTGAATGACATGTCACCATACGTGCGTACGTACGGCCTACCGTCTCCACGTCGTGGTGTAATTGTTATTCAATACATTATTATTTGGATGGGTATAATAATGATGTGTAATTCATGTAAATAATAATTATAAAATGATAATGATTCTGTATATATGATATACCATCCAATTATATATTATTTTAATATCAAAAGAATGATATTATCGCTCGTGCGTACGTACGAACCACCGTCTCCATGAACGCGATGAGATTCATTCCCCATCGTTTCCATACAAGTATAATTCACATTTTATGATTAAAAATAATGTTTAAGGACTTGATATCATTATTTATATGAATAAGATATAACATATACATAACAAACATGACTTATGCAACAAAAATATAAAATAAAACGAGTAAGTTAACACCCGAAACGACGATAATACTAAGATATTATTAACAAAGAAATGATAAAAGATCATATATGATATCATATTAATGTATATGATTCTTGTATAATTAAATAACAATTATTTCACCATTATACAGGAGGATAACCTACCCTCGACCAAGGAAAAAGTACAAAGTAAGGGATTTCTTATCTCACTTTTAATTCCGTGAGATTTCCATTGTTCACCACTTATTTATTGCATGTGGTGTGTGTACTACCCATGATTGTATTAATTTTGTAATATACTTTAATTTATAGATATTTACATCATAGTTTTATGATCCATATTTCATGGGTGTATGTTTCATAAGTTGCCAAATCAATAAGGAAATTTGAAATTTCAATTTCCATTCATTCATCTTTACGAATACTTCATTGATTATTTTACTCCAAGATTATGTGTTGAATCACTATTCATTTGATTATGTCATAATTTCCACCCCCCTTTCTATGGATATACTTTTGATACACATAATCACTCCATTGATAATTTCTTGAGTCGTCGATATTAACTTGATAAGAGTAATTTTTAACTCATTCTACATTTGTTGAGTTAAATATCCAATTCATTGGTGTAGTCTTTACAAGAATATGTGTGAATGTCCTCGGATTGATTTACAGTGAATATCCAATCATATTGAGTGTATTTATATTTATCACACATAATAATGTAGTTTATTTATCCTTAACCTATGGATATGGTCTTTATAAGATATTTCTTCTCAATTTACATTCCATTGAGACTCCTTTGTTTTTATACACCAAATCAATTTTATATGGTGTATATAATGTACTTTGATATAGTATATCATGAATCCCTTTATTCTCATGATATTACAAAGTTTTTATTACCTCAATTATTTTTATTGAAGTGTCTCTCTTTTGGTTAGGAACTCTAACTAAAATATCATTTTAAAATGTTTTAAATATTTATTATTCTAAATCCTTCTCATTAATGACCATGTTTTAAAAATGGTTTTAAGGATTTATTTATATGGACATTAATGTATTCAAATCAAAATTCCTTTTAAAATTTTCAAAGTGGTATGGGACACTTTGATTCAAAAATCTATTTTAAATGGCTTCTTGACAAATAGTGTGACTTTTAAATGTTTTCAAGAAAAAGGGGGATATTTCTCTCAATAGTTTTATGATTATTTTAATCTATGTCAATATCCTTCATTATTATCTATTGAGGTTAGTCTGATACAATACAATCTTCCATATTGTATCGAATGAGTTATGTTTTACTGTGGATGTGCTATTTTTATACCATTCATGGTTTGTGGTTAAAGTATTGACATTTCTTATGCTAGTTTTAATACAAATATTTATGTTATGTTTCAAACTTTTCATATATAGAATGCATTGGACTTAGTAAGTGACGGGTGGAGCCCGCTATAGCTCCTCGATGCATCGGTAGGTCCCATGAGACAAATTAGTGTCTTGGCACAAGGCCTTGACAAAATCATATTTGTAGTCTTGGCATGAGGCCTTGACTATGTGGTTATGATAGTCTGGCATTATGCATTCCATAATTATGAAAGTGGTTATTGATATTGCATGTGGTTATTCGACTAGTATAATATCTATGTGAATAAGTAAATGGCATTATTTCATTTTATCTTTTCCATATTATGTTGAAGTTCAAGTTTAAAAGGATTTTGTTTTAGTTATACATTTTATTAAATGTTTATGCTTATTTATGAAAGTTTCCGCTATATTGTTATCCTTACTGGGCATTTGAGCTCACCCCTTTCAATGTTTTATTTTTCCCAGGATATAAAGAAGTAATTTATGAAGGACCTGCAGGGATAATATGAGGGGATATGAAGACAAGATGTTGTTGTAGTTTTTTTACTTTATGATGTAATGTAAGACTTATGAATATATCTAGTGTTTCCAAGACTACTAAACTAATCGGTCTTTTGAGACTTAATCTTTTGTGATCATGCCAATGCTATGTAATAATGCACCGACTCTGGGTAACTGGGTTCGGGGTGTTACATCTTCAAAATATCTTTTATCCATGAATAAATTAGGCTATGAGTATATTGGATATCCATGGGGTAAATTATTTCTTTAGTTTATATTTGATAACTTATAGAGATAAAATAGATGACCGAATAAAAATTTATGACCATTTTAAGTTGATATTTTTATAAAATAAGTTATACAAAATTTTGATAAACTTCTTCCTAAATGATTCTCATGTGTACACCCTATTGAATCCCACTCACATGCCTAGCTAAATCCAACATGGGCACCCTTTTTTGACACCTGAGCTCCCATAGTGGTTTCCATAAAACCTGGGTTCTTAAGAGTTTCATATAAAAGGACTCAAAACCTATAAATTCAATACAAAAAGGAGACCTCTAGAGACTGAGCATACATAGCCCCAGTTTCAGTTCCCTAATACTCCGTGAACTATCAAAATTGATTTTTCAATCAAAACCTAAGGGAATGTGATGGAAGGAGAGGTTAATTGATTCTTCCAAGAGTTCCATAGATAAAAACCCATAATAAACCACTTTAACCAAGTATTTACATAATCGAGGGGAATGACCCCAATAAAAAATATCTCTAAGAAACAAAGGTGAAATTCCATGATACCTAGGTCCCTCCAATCCAAGATGACCACAACCAACCCTCAAGACATGAATTGGGTGAAACACACACCCAGACCATATATTAGGGGTGAAATAATCCTATTTCAACCTAGAAAACTAAGTGAACTCAATGGTATCATTTTTCCTAGGTCTTGGACCAATAATTTGTTATCTCCTAACCCTAATGTATTACCCTATGTTTAGCCCTCACCCAAGTCACCTACCTGGGCTAAAAATCCCCATTTCATCCAAATGGATTTTCTAAACCTAATGGAATAATTTCACCCATGCCCTTATCCTTAGGGAGTGGTTTTTTCAAAACCCTCATACGTGGTCACAATATTCACCTAAGTTACTAAACATTACTCATCTTAGAATTCCTACTAGGTATAAGCCCCAAACTTTCACTGATTTTATCCAATGACTTGAGATTTATGTTCTACCATTTTGGTGTAATACCATTAATTACATCACTTATCCCATCATTTAAGATAAAATAGAAAGGGCCACTTATACATATGTCCCACACCAAACCATTACTATACACTGATCACCTAGTAGTCCAAATCATATGACCTTAAAAAACAAGACACAATGGTCTTAGATGCATGCCCTTAAAAGGAACACCATTAGTCCTTGCCACATGACCTTAAAACGCGTAACTATAATGACCCAAGTTTTTCCTCCTTAATTAAATATTGTGTTTGATGACTTTATCCACATAAAACATGAAAAAAACATATAGATTGTTATAAGGATTCTATAAAATTATAAGGTATAAATAGTAGTAACATAATTATGAAATATATATATGTAAATATATTCACTTCAAATATTGACATAATTAGTACAACTAAGCAACTAAAAAACCTTAATTATGATTAAAATTTATATTATAAAATTGATATTTTTTAAGTTTGATATATTTATGATTAAAACTATTTTTAAAAGAATATTCAAAATATGAAAAATAATTTCTTATAAAAAACTATTTTTCATGATATTTTATGATTTTATTTTAATGTTAAGTTTATAAATTTTAGTGAGTGAATTTGAAAATTTATCATCATTCTTGGATTTAACATAGTGATATTATATAATGATGATTTTTTGAGATATTCTTTTTAAGAAAATTAATTTTTAGGTGAATAGTTAAAATACTTATTTTATTAATGCCATCACTTTTATGAAATTATTTTATTATATAAATACATTAAATCTTTTTGAAACAATTTACTATAAAATTATATATTATAAAGTATGATAAATAATTTTAAAATATAATTCTAAATTTATAAACCTATGATCAATATTTTGAATGTTTATATATTGATTTAATAAAAACTATTTTTTTCAACAGTTTTGTTTAATTAATTATAACATGATCATATTAAGTTTTTGAATTTTTTTATTGTTATATAAATATATTTTAAATAATAATAATAATTTTAAACTCATTTGAGCCAATATCATTGATAATTATATCCAAATCATAAATTATTTTTTTAAATAAACTTTTTTAAAAAATAGGTTTTTTCGTTTTATATGCGCTAATGTTATGATTAATTTCCCTATAAATAAAAATTTAATATGATAAAAGTTATTCTTATACTTTATAAAATAATTTTCATACTATTTCATATGAAAAATTTCAATTTTAGGTATAAAATTTAGATTATTATAATTAATGCTAATTACCATGATAATGGTGAAACAATTATTTTAAAATTAATATTTTATTAATTTAAAGGAATTTATGTCAAATAAATTAAATAGAAATACGTTAAATAATGAATCTAATATAATTTATAAACACATAATTAAATATATTAAAACTTATTTAATTGATAATAAATACTAAATAAGATTAAAAATCCATAGTGGTCAAAATGTCATTTTTCCACTAAAACATTTTTCTACACATTATCTGTTTTAATTTAAAAGTTAATTTTATAATATTTAAGAACTGAATTGGATAAAATAGAAATTAAAAATATTTATATAACATATAATTTTGTTATATGGGTTATGTTATATGTTTAATAAAATATAATATCATATAGTTAAAAAACAGTTACCGAGTTTGAAAGTAAAATGTAAAATGTAAAAATTAATGATAAAAACCCTATAACATGTTTAAAACAAGTGTGGAAACACATTTTTGGGAATTGTTTGACCCAAATACATCCAAAAATCAATAATTTCAAAAACATTGATCCATTTTACTTCTAATATTTTCATGAAATTATTGAAAAATGACGAGTCTTTCCAAAAGTGCCCCTCTTCTCCCCTTATGAAAGGATACCATTAATACCCTTTAAAGATACACATATTGTAACATCCCAAGTAATTATAGAATAAGAAATTTTTATATCTATTAATATTTATGAATTAGATATTGATTTTACTTAAAATGGGATACTATGTCTAATAGAATACCCGATACAGAATAATGAGTTTCTCTGAAATCTTATATTTCACACAAGATTAGGATATATCGATAAATAAAACATTATTAATATTATTATTTTAAATGACAGTTATTGCCTATATTCTATATTGGAAAGAATAAAAATAACTAACTATATTATATTTAAAAATGTTTAAAAATGTTTTAAATTTCTTCTAATAAATTTTAGAGGCTTAATATGAGAATAAATCCAATTTTAACCATAAAATATACTAATATTTTTAAAAAGCATTTTTACCACATTTTGATGACAAAACAATTTTAAATATTATTTTTGAATATTTTATAAGTTATATTTGTTAAAATAAACTTCTTATTTGTAAGATCGACATAAAAATTAACTTTGGTTGAAATTTTGGTATTTTTTTGATAAAATTCATATTTTAATGAATAGTGAAAAATACTGCTTTTTAGTTTAAAACGGCTTTTTCATCTAATTTATTTATATAGTTAGGTTATCATTTTAATTATTTTTAAAGTTTAATTTAATTAATGTTTTATTATTTAAAACAATTTTGGTCATTGGAAGTAATTTCACATTTAAATTGGATGTAAAAAACATGTCAATATTTTGGTGGTTTTAATTAAAAAACCCGTTTTCTTATTCCACCAATGAGATTAATTTTTAATTAATTTATACCAATAAAGTGATTTGAATTTGAAAAAATGGATTCTATATTTGGAATCATAAGTTCGAAATTATGTAAATATGTTCCTTTTAAGTTTGGACATTATGAATACTAACATTAGTAATTATTTTTATTTACCATAATTAATGGGTAAATCAGGTAAATAAAGGTAAAAATAATATTATAATAATATAAAACTACCCTAAAACTTGTCCTAATATTCTTGTATGAGATATTCCAGACCAAGATAACCCTTGGGAAAAAACCTTGGCCTTTGGAATCCATTTGGGTGTGATTATGACATTTATAACTTTTAATTTAAAGTAAAGAAAAAATTATCATAAACATGACTCTTATTACTAAAAAAAATTAATATAGGTTTATATAAGTGATATATTATACTATAAATTGTTTATATAAATATAAAATTATTACATACATTATGGTATTTTATTTATAATTTTTAGACATTAAATAATTAAATTTAATTATGAAACAATTACGATGCAGTGATTGCTTTATTAACGAAAGAATAAAATAATTGATATTATAAATATTAAAATAAAAATTATTTTACATAATTAATTCCATAAAAAAAATTTATACACGACTATGACATGTTATAAGTCTATTAAATTGGTTTTTTTGAAGTTATATCTCTGTTTGGATTTTATTTAAATTAAATTAAATGAATAGTTTAAAAATTGAAATAATTGATATTTTATAAATATAATAAAATAATAAAATATTTAAATAGAATAAAAATATTTTAAAATACCAAAGTGACTATTATAAGGTATAAATGTTCATAAATGTAAAATTATGGGAAATTGGCCCCATATAAGTAAAATATATAGCCTCATAATATTTAAAATCTTGTTACCACAATTAAATTTAAAAAAGAATAATTAAGGGTAAACCGAAATAATAAGGTTTAAAATAAAATAAATGCAAGTATAAATATTATTGTATGAGATTATTTAGAAATATACTCATCTTACCTTCTAAATATCTCAATTTTGAGTCATTTTTATTAAAAAATATAATTTATATTAATTTAATATTTTAAGAGTTTCCAAGGGTGCCCCTCTCCTATCCTATAAAAAGGTACCCACTATTCTTTAATAATAACACTTAAAGAACCATTTTATTTGTCCAATACCTACCCAAAAAACATTCTTAAATCTTCAATAACGTTCTTGAGTCCTTATTTTAGAAAAAAAACACCTTTCTTATAGGTGTTAAGGTGTTCTTCAAGGTGACCACCCGAAGATGTATCGTTTTCTTTAAGTATTTCAATTTTATTTCTTCTTCCACTTACTTCAAGTCTCATCCAAACATGATGAGATAATAAATACAGTATCCTAAACATAATTATATGTTATTATGTAAATATAATAACCTAAATCCATCTACACTTCCATCAAATGAGAAAGGAATTAATCATTCGTACGTACGTGTGAACTATCACCTCCACAAACCGATTTAATTCTTTTTTCATAACCTTCTCTCAAGAATGATTATAATAATGAAATTAATGTTCATATGTGATATTTCTAACATATTAATAATTTTATGATAATAATATATCAATTAAATTCTTACTTTGTATGTGCATAAAAATGATAACGTCATTCATGCGTATGTGTGAACTATCACCTCCACAAAGCGATGTGAATCATTTTTATTTGTTATATCACTTTTATAATATATATAAGTATATTTCAATTATTAATATGATATTAATTATGTTATTATAATTTTGGAAAGATAAAATAATACTTAAATTATTTCCATAATGATCAATGAAAAATGGAAAATGTTACTCATGCATATGTACGGTTTACCATCTCCATGATTATAACTTTGTTCATTTTTCATAACCACACTTCATTGTTTGATTTAAAGGTATAATTTATGTATAAAGACGATAATTTAATAAATATTATTCAGGATATAATTGAATTATGACCACATGGACTAGTGACATCAAAACCATGTTCATTTTCGATTCAAGTACCGAATATCGACAAAACATCTGATATGAACTTAATTAATTATGTAAGTTTTATAACATGGTAAAAAGTGATATAAAAGAAATAATAAACTTGAAAAAGGTTCTCAAGAGAGTATAAATTAATCTAAGTTTTTTATTCAGGAATATAAATATTGTATTTGTCGATTCAGACTCATAGTAAGGGACTTCATCTCAATCTCCTTTCATTGAGGCATATTTTGATAATATACCCCACCTTATTTTATACAGTGTATATTCAACCCCTTTAACTTTTAATTTCATTCATTGGTCTTAAAAAGGAATAATTTTATAAAAATAAATTTACTAAATTAAAAAAGGAATACTTTTTTAACATATGCTACGACAAGGACCTTTCCACCATTCTGACCATTATTTGGTATTTAGATTCCTCTATAAGACATTATGTTTTTAAAAGAAAAATAAATACCAAATTCATTTTTCATGTATTTTGGTATTGAATTTTTTTTAAGTAGGGATTTATTATGTCAATATCTTGAAATGATATCTTTTTATTGAAATTTGGAAATGTTATTTTTCTTTTATTCTTATTAATGTGTTATGATTATGTTATAGTTATTTGGAATTGCTTATGTATATGAGTAGTTCCATGTTAAAATGATAGAGGGTGATCCTGTGATAGCACTCTAATGAATTGGGTAATGAGACGAAGTTAAATGACAAGGTTTCTCCTAAGAGATTTAGGTAATATAATGTGATGGGTATTCCAAATGTAACCATGAAGGTTACTCCCTATATAGTTGTGAAAAGTAAAATGTAAGTATGATATGGATTCCTCAAGTTAACATTAAGATTTATGATTTCTATAAAGTTTTTTCAGGAATATTATTATTTCATGGGTTTATAAATATTCACGGACTAACGCTTTCTTTCCTTATTTTATATCCCTTACTGAGCTTTTTGTGCTCATACCTAGTTTTTAAAATATTTTCATAAGGTGTAAGGATGAGTAAGAGAAAAGAAGAAGTCAAGAAGATTTTTATTAAGAAAAAAAAATCATGTTTACTTTTAAAAGTTTTATATTGTAGAAGAAATGGATACTGTTGTAGTTGTATAAACTTTGTATAAATTTGAATTGTTATGTAATAGCTATGTCCTAATTATCTAAAACTCTAAACCTAAAAATATTTTCAATATGAATTATTGATTTGACTCAATATTATGTACGGTCTAAGTTTGGGGCCTTATAGTTGGTATCCGAGTCCAGTTTAGATAACATTAAGGGTTAGTATATTATTAATAAAATATCCAAAAATGATTTTTTACTTTATGGTCAAATTGAAATGATATAGAATTTGAATATTACCCTTTTGCTTTGTCTAAGATAAGTATATTAAGAATTGTATTCTATAGAGGAGACAAGGAAGTTGTACTGGGATGAAATCCAGAGGAAAACAACCTTCCAAATTAGCGACCTGAGATAGTCAGAATCAGAAATGAATAGTTTTTTATAGTGATGGAATAATTGAGTCAGGATATAAATGGTGTAAGTTTCCATACATGAGATCAGTTAGATCAACCACAGATAAACATTTAGTTAGTAGAGTATTTCATGAGGCAATTTCCTCTATCATTCAGAGGATTATCTTACCCTATGATAGATAAAGAGTGGATTAATTCCCTAGAAAATACTTTTGATATCATGGGGTGTTCAGACAATCAAAAGGTTAGTCTTGTTGTTTATCTTTTTGAAGGTGAAGTCGATCAGTGGTGGTTGATGGTTAAGAATATCGGAGACAGTGAGGAGCTTGATGCTCTATATTGAGATGAATTTAAAGGTATGTTTCTTGAGAAATATTTTTCTAAGGTGGTTTGACTTAGGATAGAAATATAGTTCTTGGAATTGACGAAAGAGGACGACTCGGTGGCTGCTTATGAAGAAAAATTCACCTGATTGGAAAGGTATGCTCCAAATTTCATTTTGGATCTTCATAGTAAAATATTTTTTTTTACACAGGATTAAATCCAAATTATTAAAGGGCATTGACTTCTTGTGAGTTCAAAGGTTATGAAAAATTAGTTCGATATGTGAAGAATGTGGAAATGGGGTTTTCTGATGATTATGTGTTCTTTGAAAATAAATAGAATAAGAGGTTGATATAGAAAACCAAAGGGAAAAATTATTCAAAAAAGTATAATATTAAGAAAATTAAGTTTATAGTTTGTGGAAATTTTGGTAAAAAGCACATGGGGTAATGCCTTTTTAATTATGTTAAGTGATTTCGATGTGGTAAAATGATTCATAAGGCTCGTAACTGCACTAAAAAAGATAATGGTAAGAAAAAATCTAATATACTATCAGTGAATTGTTTTAAATGTAATGAGATGGGTCATTATGAAAATGAGTGTCCGATAAAGAATTTGAATTATGGGAAGCAGCCAGACTATAAGTAGAAAGGAGTGGTGAAATACTTTGCAACTACTTTAGAAGATGTTGGGTCATCAAATAAAGTAGTATCAGGTGCATTGTTTGTTTAATCAGGTTATGCCAATGTAATGTTTGATTCAAGGTCTACACATTCTTTAATTTCTAATAAATTTTCTGGTAAATTGGAAATTCCACCTCAAGAAATGAATCCAGAACTTATGGTAAAAATACCTTAGGTAAATGTTGAGGCAAAAAGAAATTATAAGAATCTTCCAATCTTTTTTGTGGAAATAATCTACCTACAAACCTTATTGCTTTGACTCTAGTAGAGTTTGATGTTATTATGGGTATGGATTGAATTTCTGTTTACCATGCTAAGATTGAATATAGAGATAAAGCAGTTTCTTTTCAGAAAGAATTTCATTTTGTGTATAGGAATGAACCCTTACCGTTGATAACATATCAAGAAGTTGAGAAACTGTTAAAATGTGGAAATGAATGTTACCTTTAACATATTGTTTAAAAAAGAGGAATTTTTTAGATTAATGATGTGCTAGTGGTAAGTGAGTATCTTTATGTTTTTCCTGATGAGTTTCATGGTACTATACCTAATTGGGAAGTTGAATTTAATGTTTACTTAGTTCCTAATGCTAAGACAATTTCCAAACTCCCCTATCAAATGAATCATATTGAACTTTTTGAGTTGAAGAAGCAATTATAGAAGTTATTAGATAAAGGTTTAATTCAACCTAGCATATCACCATGGGGTGCTCCTATCTTGTTTGTTAAAAATGAATATGGTTCAATGAGACTTTGTATTGATTATAGATCCTTGAATAACATCATTGTTAAGAAAAAGTATCCTTTGCCTCATATCGATGATTTTTTTATTAGCTCCAGGGGCACAATATTTTTCAAAGGTTGAATTGAGGTTGGGTTACCATCAGTTGAAAGTAAAGGAAGCGGGAATTCGGAATACTATGTTTTGTACTAGATATGTCCATTATGAATTTGAATTTATGATGTTTGGGTTTACTAATTCACCTACTATATTCATAGATCTTATGAATAGAATATTCCATGAGTTCTTGAATAAGTTTTTAGTTGCATTTATTGATTATATTTTGGTATATTATAAAAGTAAATAGGATCATGAAATTCATTTAAATGTTGTCTTAAAAACCTTAAAAGAAAAGAAACTGTATGGGAAAGTCATAAAGCATGAGTTTTGGTTACAGAAAATTTCATTCCATAGTCACATTCTTTCTAAATATGGAATAACTTTTGATCCTTCTAAAACAAAAGTTGTTAAAGAATGGCCAAGTCCCACAAATATAACCTAGATTTGTAGTTTTCTTGGTTTTATAGGTTATTACTAGAGGTTTGTTGAAAAATTTTCACGGTTTTCCAGCCCACTGACTAAGTTAACTTGAAAGGGTGTTAAGTTCATTTGGACAAAATAATGTGATGACTGTTTTCAGAAATTGAAAAGAAGATTGGTGAAATCTTTAGTTTTGGAACTACCTTATAAAAATTGTGAATTTTTTATCTACAATGATGCTTCTTTGAAAATACTTGGTTGTTTCCTAATGTAGAATGATTAGGTAATTACTTATGCTTCACATCCGTTGAAAAATCATGAGTTAAATTAACCTACACATGATTTGGAATTAGCTGTTGTTATTTTTACTTTAAAAATTTGGAGGCATCATCTATATAGAGTAAAATTTGAAATATATACTGACCAAAAAAGTTTGAAATATATATTCACATATAAAGAATTTAGCATGAGACAGAGAAGATGGTTGGAACTAATCAAGGATTATAAATCATTACCATCCAAGAAAAGAAAACAAAGTGGTTGATGCTTTAAGTCAGAAAATTAATGATACATTAGCCATGTTATGTTTGGAACATAACCCTTTGATTAATGATTTGATGAACTTTGTCATAGAAGTTGTTGGTGTAGGAAATTACTCAGTTTTGTTTTAGGTTTCAGTGTAATTGTCTTTATCAGACAGAATTAAGAAAGTGTAGAAGGAAGATAATGAATTATAGAAAAAGACATAATTGGTTCAAAAGGGTAAGTTGCCTGAATTTAACATTGATAAAGATTGTGTTTTGAGATTTGGAAAGAGATTATGTGTGCCTTGTGATTCACGGTTGATGAAATATTTTTTATGTGAAGCTCATAGTTCACCATTTTCAGTTCATCCTGGTAGTACTAAGTTGTACAAATATCTTTGGGAGTATTACCAAAGGGGTGGAATGAAAAGAGACATTGATAACTTTTCTATGAAGTGTTTGACTTGTCAATAAGTTAAGTCAGAGTGATAGTTACTAAAAGGGATGCTTCATTATTTTCTAATACCTGAGTGGAAATGGGAAAATATATCCATGGATTTTGTAGTGGGATTACCAAAGAATTATCAAGGTAACAATGCAATTAGGGTTATTATTGATAGATTGACTAAATATTCTCATTTTCTTCCAATTAGAGATACATTATCTATAGATCAACTTTCTCAGTTGTATATTAAAGAGATAGTTAGGTTATATGGGGAACCCCTATCCATTGTATCTGATCGTGATCTCAGGTCCACTTATAACTTTTGGAAAGTCCTTCAGAATTCATTGGGAACTGAATTAAATTTTAGTATAACTTTTTCATATGGGAAGTTAAAACAAACAATTAAAACCTTAGAAGATATGCTACATGCGTGTTCAATGGATTACTAGGGAATTTTAAGTCAAAATATTTATTTTATTGAGTTTTCTTATAATAATAGTTTTCATTCTAGTATACAGATGGCGCTTTTTGGGGCATTATATGGAAAGAAGTGTCGAACTCTAGATTTTTGGGATGAAGTAGGTAAAAGGAAGTTAATGGGACTAGAATTGGTATAAGAGATAGAAGAAAAAGTTTAGTTTATTTAGAAATTCATGAGGATAGCTTAGAGTGGGAAAAAAAGTTTTACGGCTAACCAAAGGAAGAATATTTATTTTGAGGTAGGTGATCACATCTTTCTCAAAGTTTCACCATGGAAAAGTGTGATGCATTTTGGTAATAATGTAAAGCTGAGTTTGTGGTTCATTGGACCCTATGAAATCCTGAATAAAGTTAGATTAGTTTCCTACATAGTGGATTTACCTCTGAGTTTATCCTAATTACACAATGGTTTTCATGTTTTAATGTTGAGAAATTATTTTTTAGATCCATCTCATGTTTTGAGTCCAGAAGTAGTTCAATTGGAAGAAAATCTTTCTTATGAGGAATAACCAGTCCAGATTCTTAACTAGAGAGATAAAGTTTTGAGAAATAAGGTGATTCATTAGGTTAAGGTTTTATGAAAAAACCATATTATTGAATAGTAAACATGAGAATCTGAAAATGCTATGAGGTAGAAATACCTCCACTTATTATATAAGTGAATAAAATTGTGAGGATGAAATTTCCAAAAGGGCCGAAGGATGTAACATCCCAGGTAATTATAGAATAATAAATTTTCATATCTATTAATATTTATGAATTAGATATTAATTTTACTTAAAATGGGACTCTATGTATGATAGCATACCCGATATGCAACAATGATTTTCTTTTAAATATTATGTTACAAACAAGATTAAGATATACCAAAAAATAATACATTATTAATATTATTATTTTATATGGTAGTCATCACCTAACCTTTATATTGAAAGGAATGAATAGAAATAACTATATTATGTCTACACATCTTTATTAAATGTTTTTACTATCTTCTAATAAATTTTAGAGGCTTAAAATGAGAATAAATCAAATTTTAAGCTTAAAATACTCTAATATTTTTAAAAACTAGTTAAAACACATTTTGATGGAAAACCCATTTTAAATACAATTTTGACACTTTATTAATTTATATTTGAAAAAATAAACTTCTAATTTGTAATCCAGACATAAAAATTTACTTTGGTTGAAATTTTTATTTTTTTCTGATAAAATTCATATTTTAATGAATAGTGAAAAATACTACATTTTAGTTTAAAAATACTTTTTCATCAAATTTATTTATATAATTTGGTTATCCTTTTAATTGGTTTTAACATATAATTCTATTAATTTCATTATAATTTAATAAAATTTTTGTCATTGGAATAAATTTCACATTTAAATTGGATATAAAAACATGTCAATCTTTTGATGGGTTTACTTAAAAAAACCCGTTTTTTTATTCCGTCAATAGGATTAATTTTAAATTAATTTATTCCAATTCTGTATTTTTAATTTTTAAAAATAGATTTCATATTTGTAATTATAAGTTCCAAATTATTTAAGTAGGTCCCTTTTATATTTGGACATTATGAATATTAATATTAGCAATTATTTTTATTTACCGTAGTTAAATGGTAATTCAGGTAAATAAAGGAAAAATAATATTATAATAATATAAAAGAACACTAAAAGTTATCTTAATATTATTTTATGAGATACTCACAATGAAGAAAACCATTGGGACAAAAATTTGTTCTTTGTAAGCCACTTGGGTGTGATTATGTCATTTATAACTTTTAATTTAAAGGAAAAATTATCATAAACATGACTCTTATTACTAAAATTAATTAATATGGGGTTATATAAGTGATCACTTAGATTATAAATTGTAATTATAAATTTAAAAATATTAACTACAACATTGTATTTTATTTATAATTTTTATATATTAAATAATTAAATTTAATTATGACATAATGATGATGTAGTGATTGTTTTATTAATGAAAGAATCAAATAAATGATATTATAAATATTTAAATAAATATTATTTTACATAATTTGTAACATACATGAATTTTATAGGTCACTATGAAATTTTATAAGTATATCAAATGGTTTTTTTTTCTAATTTATCTCCCTGTTTGGATTTTATTTAAATTTAATGAAATCAATAGTGTAAAAATTGACATAATTCATATTTTATAAAAATAATAAATTATTGAATTATTTGAAAATCCTAAAAATATTTTAAAATCAAAAAGTGACTATGATAAGGTCTATAAGTTTATTAATTTTCCAATTATGGAAAATTTACCACATACATGTAAAATTTATAGCCTCGTAATATTTAAAATTTTGTAACCACAATTAAAATTAAAAGAGAATAATTAAGGGTAAACAAAAAACATAAGGATTAAAATAAAATAAATACATTTCTAAAAATTATTGCATGAGAGTATTTAGAACTATAATCATATTATCTTTTACATAACTCAATTTTGAGTCATTTGGATTAAAAAATTAATTTATATTAATTTAATATTTTAAGAGTTTCTAAGGGTGCCCCTTCCCTCTCCTATAAAAAGGTACCCAATCTTCTCTAATAATAACACTTCAAGAACCATTTTGTTTAGACAATATCTCCCTAAAACACTTCCTAAAATACTGCCCCATGTTCTTGAGGCCTTATTTTAGGCATAACTCTATTCTTAGTGGTGTTAAGGTGTTCTTCATGGGTGATCAACCGAAGAAGAGGTATCGTTTTATTTAAGTATTTCTATTTTATTTCTTCTTCCACTTCCTTATATTCTCCTCCAAACATGATGAGATATTAATTATAATATCTTAAAAATAATGAGATATTATTATGTTAATATCATCCCTTAAATTAATCTTAACTTCCATCAAATAGAATATAATTAATCGTTCGTGTGTACGTGTGAACTATCACCTCTACGAACCGATTATATATATTTTTTCATAACCATATCTCAATACTGATTATAATAATGTAATTAATGTTCACATGTGATATTAATTACATATTAATAATTCTATTATAATAATATATCAATTACATTATTATTTTTTATGTGCATAAAAATGATAACACCGTTCGTGTATACGTGTGACTTATCACCTCCACGAAGCGATGCGACTCGTTTTTATTCATTATATCACTTGTATGATATATATAAGTATATTTAAATTATTAATATGATATTAATGATGTTATTATCATTTTTTAATGATAAAATAATATTTTAATTCTTTCTATAATGATCAATGAAAAAATGGAAAACATTACTCATGCGTACGTACGACTTATTGTCTCTATGGTTATAACATTGTTCATTTTTCATAACCACACCTCATGGTTTGATTTAAAGGTATAATTTATGTATAAAGATTATAATTTCATTAATATTATTCTAGATATTATGTAATTATGACCACATGGACTAGTGACATCAAAACCGTGTTCATTTTCAACTCAAGTATTGAATAACGACAAAACATCTGATATGAACATAAATAATTATGTAAGTTTTATAACATGTTAAAAAATGATATAAAAGAAATAATAAAATTGAAAAATGTTCTCAAGCAAGTAAAAATTATTCTAAGTTTATTATTTAGTACTATAAATATTGTACGTGATGAGTCAGACTCATGGTAAGGGAGTTCGTCTCAATCTCCTTTCATTGAGGAATATTTTGATAATATACACCACCTTCTTTTATACGATGTATATTCAACCCCTTTGAATTTTAATTTAATTAAATGTTTTTAAAAATGAATCATTTTTATATGAATAATTTTACAGTATGAAAAAAGGAATGTTTTTAACATATGCGGTGATAACGACCTTTTTGTTGTCTTGGCCAATATTTGGTATTTGGATTCCTATACAAGCCATAATTTTTTTAGAAGAAAAATAAATACCACATTCCCTTTTTATGTATTTTAGTATTGGAATTTTTTTAAGAAGGGATTTATTATTTCAATATCTTTAAATGATATCTTGTAATTATAATATGGAAATTCTATTTTTTATTCTTATTAATGTGTTATTATTATGTTATGGTTCATGGGAATTGCTTATATATATGGGTGGTTCTATGATAAAATGAAGGCATGTGATCTCATGATAGGTCTATAATGAATTATGTAATGAGACAAAGTTAAATGATAAGGTTTCTCCGAAGAGATTTAGGGAATATATCATGATGGGTATTCCAAATGTAACTATGAAGGTTACTCCAAATGTAGTTTTGAAAGCTACAATGTAAGTATGATATAGATGCCTCAAGTTACCTTTATGATTCATGATTTCTATGAAGTTTTTTTAGGATTCTTATTATTTCATGGGTTTATAAATATTATTAGACTAACATTTTCTTTCCTTATTTTATATCCCTTACTAATATTTTTGTGCTCATCCCAAGTTTTTAAAATGTTTTCACAGGGTATAAGGATGGGTAAGGGAAAGGAAGAAGTCAAGAAGATTTTTTATCAAGAAAAATAAATAATATTTACTTTTAAAAGTTATAAATTGTGTAAGTAATGGATATTGTTTGAGTTTTATCCATTTTGTTTAAATTTTAGTTGTTATGTAATAGTTATGTCCAAATTCTCTAAAACTCTAAACGTAAAAAGATCCTCAATGTTAATTCTCTACTTAAATCAATATTATTTAGTGTTTAAGGCTAGGGAATTATACCTATCCTTCTAATTAATCCTTTAAAATATGAAATTTTAATCTCCCTATAACCCTATTCCACAAAAATTAATCCCCTATTCATGTATACTTATCCCAATCCCTTCAATTTCAAGGAAACTTCCAAGGGAAAAATCAAGTCTCCAATGTATGTGTTTTCTACTCTTAAGGTTTTCTTCTTAATATAAATATCACAAATATATTATCACCATAATAAATGATTAATTAAGTATCATTATTATACCAGTGTGTTTTTATATTAGTTTTAAAACTATTATTTATTCTTTTTCATTAACTTATAAAAGAAAAAGAACATATTTAATGCATTGCATAGACTACCACCTCCACAAAGTGACATCATTTGTTTTTCATTACCAATTTTAATGGATGGTATTAATGGTTGAAATTTTGAATAAATATGATATATCTCATATAATTATTATCATAAAATTTCAATTTAAAATTCTCCTCCACCCCCTCCATGTGCTGAGAAACAATAATACTAATTGTGTGTTCTTTCATATTACCGTCTCCATGATGAAATGTTTTTCATTTTTCCTTTAGATTTTCATAAATTATCTAAAAATCTTAAAATATAGTTCAAAATAATATAAAAATAAAAAATATCATTATTATTCTTTTATAATGATATTATGTAAAAATAAATACCTCTTTAAGCATACCTGCTAATCTAGAAAAAGAGTATTCAGGTTTTGGTCAGTTTAACCACCTATGTGAATAATGTTTTAAAATATTATTATGGATGAATATGGGAACATAAAAAATAATATTATTATAATAAATTAGTCAAATAATTATTAGTATATGGTTCTATAAATATTATATCAAGTATTTAACTAATTAATAAAGTAACATTTTCATTCTCTAAAATTATCAAAATAAGCCTTTATCAATTTAGTTTTCATATAACATAATCAAAACACATATATAATGAAATAATAACATTTTATATCAATATAAGTTTTATATTAAATAATCTTAAATGATATATCAATAATTTTCTCAGTATAAAATGATGATTAATGATATCAAAATTATTAAACATTCGCAAAACAATTATAGTTATTAACACCTGATGTTGAAAAGAGATTACAAAAATATAACACATGAAGAGAATTGTTATTAGTAAAGAGTATAAAAGTGAATAAATAAGAAAAAGGTTATAAAATATTTAATTAAGATGTTTATCATTATGATATAATATTTTAAATTACTTCTGTGGAAATTAAGGGTAAAGTTAATAGACTTGGTAACTCAAAATTATTACGTTTATTTATACAATTTGTTTTTGTAAATTTTTTTTTTCAAGAATTTACATTTTAAGTGATGTCATATTTTTTACTTCTGGGGAAGAAGATTTTTAAATCAATTTAATTTCCATTAAAGTTTTCCTTTTCATTTTTCTTGAAAAAAAGGTATACTTTTGAAAAGAGACTCATAACCATGACCTTTACAATGAAAAATAAAATTCATTTTCAATTTTTTTTTCTATTTATGATTTTTCTCATTATATTAAAATGATATATCTCTAATGAAGATATGTTTAATGTTTCACCCTATATTATTTATTTATGTGATTATTTTGGGTGATCATTTTTTCGATATCAAATTATTTAGTTCATGATGTTACCTTATACATTTTGAATGTTTTATAAATCTCATTTTATTCACATTTATTCCTTATGAAAATCGAATGATTTCCATTTTTGATGTTATATGAAACCCATTTTATTAACATGGGTTCTTTATGTGATTATTTGGAGATGTCATATTGGTTATTTTAGTATGTCATGATTTTTTTAAGTGGTGCCAAAATTTGTGGATTATGATATGGGTGGGACCTATATATACCTCCAATACATTGGGTAAAGGCTTACATATCATGAAATTGAAATGTTATGTTAATGTGTTAACAAGTTGAAAGTTTCAAAAAGGGCGACTGATGGAATTTATCTCCACCCACAATTTTATGATTGAACAATTTGGTGAGTATCTAGGTTCATAAATATAATAAATCCTTTGTTCATTATTGTGAAAATATATTTTCTTAATTCATGTATCTTGTTATATGTTTCATGTTTTATTTTCTCATGACATACTGAAAGTGTTATCGTTTGAATAGTTATATCTATTTTCATTCTTATGGTTAACACTTTATGATTTATGTTATTTTAAATCATATATTTTTACCTTAAATGATTTCTATATGTTTATGATCTAACCGTTATGTCCTTTGTTGTTATAAACCTTACTGAGCATTTGATCTCACCCATGCTCATGTTTTACCTTCCCTAGGATTTTAATATTATTATATCTCATGTAATTTATAAGAGTGTATTTTTTTTATAGATAAATGTTCCCAACATGTTAAATAAGTGTTCTTATTTTTCTAGTCTCCAGCATACTAAAACTTTAGGTCCTTATGTTATGTGAATATCTATTGAGGTAATAATTAAACCATGTTTTCATTATATTATTTATGTACGTTTATCTTGGGTCTCTTCAGTTGGTATCAGAGGATGGTATCGATATTTTTGAGATTATGAAGAGAAAAAATTAGAGAAAACCCTAATTAAAAGTTTAAGATAACTTCCTGATATTTTGGGAATGTGTGGATTATGTGGTTTTCCTAGAAATAAATCCCTACATGGATACTAAAAGTGGATGTGGTTTTAGAACAGATGCACCTAGGGTTAATAACCCTAAAAAGAGTTGGTTGGGTATATCTCAAATATCATTTGGGTTCATAGTGAATGGGTCCTTATTGCGCACCTAGTTTAACACTCCCGGGGGATATTCTTAGGTTAATTCAAATTTTATTTATGAACCATTATGAAGGATTTGGTTATCAGGTTTAATAACATGGTTAATGAAAATATAGTAGGGAAATAATCATGGATAACCTATATTGAAACTTAAGGAGTTGTTAAGGAAGAATATACACATTATTTTTGAGTTATTTCTACTACAACCATAGTTTTATGTTTTATAAGTTTACTAATCTAAGTGTCATAATATTTTAATTTCCTCTATAAAGGATATAATGAAAACAAGAAAAAACTGAGCTAATGATGAATACAATGGAAAATGTGGGGATTATAAAAATGAGACAAGAATTGGTATTCAAAATCTCATGTAAATGATCACTCAACTCTTTCATGTTATAAATAACAACATGAATAAGTTGGATCTCCCAAACATACCAATAAGGGTGAAACTTCCAATTGAATATTTTATACTTCAATGTACACCACCCATTAATGGGACTTAAAACCCATTAATTGATGAGAAATGGATTAATATGATGGAAAATATATTTTTTATCCTTCAATGCTCAAAGCATGAGAAGGTCATTTTGGTTGTCTATCATCTAGAAGGTGAGTCTAAACAATGGTGGAATATCATTAGTAATATAATGACAAGGGAGTAATTTGATTCTATGATGTGGGAGGATTTAAAGGGAATATTATTCCCTAAATATTTCCCTATAACTCTTCATATTAAGATAGAATTATAATTCCTTGAGTTGAAACAAAAGGAAGGTGAGTCCGTTAGATCTTATAAGGAGAACATAATGAGGCCTACAAAGTTCACCTCAAAATTTATCATTTGACATGAATTTTTTAATAAAATATTTGGTATCATAAAACTAATTCCTTATAATACATTATCTTTAAGTGAATTTGGAAGCTATAAAGAATTTGTTCTATGTATTCTTAAGGTTAAAATGGAAGATGGAGAACCACATGATTCTGGAGAAAGAAAAAGAAAGATGAAGATTCTAATGGGGGAAATAAATTATAACTATCCACACACAAAATGTTTGGGAGGAAAAAATTGGGTAATTACCTTAAAGTTTTCAAGAAGTATTACAAGTTTCGTTAAGTATGGAATTTAGATCTTGATTTTCGAAGTAATGGAAAAAGGTCAAATAACACCATTGAAGTGAAGAAGGCCCTAGTTGATGCTATGACCACTTTTCAATGCTTCAAATACCAAGAGTATGGGAATTGTGTGAATCAATGATCTAACCCTAGGGTTAATAATGGTAATAGGATATAAAATCCTCCTAAACCAAGGGATCAAGGGAGGTAATATTCAATTACTACTATAGAGGTGGACCATAATAACAAAGTGGTTAATGGTACACTAATTCTCTACTCTAAGATCATGAATGTCATATTTGATTCTAGTTCTTCATATTATTTTATATATTATAATTTATTAAATAATAAGTATCCATCACCTAAAAATTTGGATATAGATCTATCCATGAAAACACACACTTGCATGATAAATGTGAATAAGGTGCACTAATATACACTCATCGAGATTTTTGGGGAGATCCTCTTATAAAATCTAGTTCATCCACCTATATTTGAATTTGACTTAATTTTGGGTATGGACTAGATTTCCTTATATAAATCTTATATAAATTGTTATGAATGGTAAATCTCCTTTGATATACTTAATCATCTAGTTAATGAAAGGATGATTCTATAACTTCTTTAGAAGAAAATTATATAATACGGGCCTCGGTACCAAGAAAAAAGGGGTTATTAGCTCATATTATCTAGAAGGAAGTCAACAATGAGAACAATACTATTTTGTGGGAAAGTACTATTGTATTTATCAATAAATTTCGTGGTCTTACCTTAGAAAATGAGGTTGAATTATCAATTTAAATCAACCTTGGACCTTTTCCTATCTCAAAGACACCTTATAGAATGGATTCTTTTGAATTATAGGAGTTAAATAAGCAATTACAAGAAAATATTGACAAGGGTTTTATATACCCTAGTAATTAACTATAGGGTGTACTAGTCATATTTGTAAAAAAGAAGGATGGATAAATGCATATTTCTATTGATTACTATGGACTCAAAAAAACAACGATAAAAAAGTATCATATTCCCCATATTTATGTCCTAGTTGATCAACTTAGAGGGGATAAATTATTCTCAATGATTGACCCATGGTCTGGATATCATCAACTAAGTGTAAAACAGAAGGATATTCCATAGATGGAATTCCAAACAAGGTATAGACACTATGAGTTTATAGTGGTGATGTTCGGACTTGCTAATTCCCATACTATATTCTTGGATCTTATTAATTGAGTCTCTATAGGATGCATGGATCAATTTGTGGTAGTCATTATTGATGATATTGTTATATATTTCAAAAATAAAGTAAGACCATTAAGATCACTTAAGGACTATGTTGAAGACCCTAATGAAGGATATATTTTATTCCAAAATCATAAAATGTTAATTCTGGCTATAAAAAGTATCATTATTAGGTCATTTCATCACAATATATAGTATATCTATAGATATATCAAATACTGAGGTTATTTAGCAATGGATCATACCAACCATTATGAATGTAATATATATTTTTATTGTTTTATCTAGTTATTATTGATACTTTTTGATAAATTTCTCTAAAATATAAAATCCATTAACCATATTAACATATAAAGGTGTCAAGTTTATCTAAACCAAATAATTCAAGTAAATATTAAAGGATCTTAAGGAAAAGATGGTCACTTCACCTATGATTACAATACCATGTAGTGGTGAAGAGTTTATAATTTATAGTGATTAATCATTGAAATGGTTAGGATGTATCCTCAAGAAAAATTAAATGGAAATTTCTTATGCCTCATGCCAATTAACTACTCATGAGAAAAATTATTAGACATTTAGAATTAGCAGCGGTGATATTTGTATTAAAAATTTAGAGGTATTACCATTATAGTGAAAAGTTTGATATATACACTAATCATAAGAGATTGAAATATATATTTATGCAAAAGGAGTTAAACATGTTCCAAAGAAGATGGTTAGAGCTGATCAAAGATTATAACTACTTGATACATTATAGCCCTAGAAAGGAAAACAAGATGGCTAATGATCTGAGTAGAAAAGATCATGCTACATTATCCATGATGAGGATTGTAAAGACAAACTACTCATGGATCTACAAAGGATGATTCTAGAAGATATAAGGGAAGGGGAGAAATATTACCATGCCAAAGTTTCTGTTTAACCCTCTATTCATGTAAGGATCAAATAATTCCATAAGTATGGTGTAGAGTGACAAAATATGGTAGAGAATATTCCAGATTTCAGCTTTGATAAAGAATATGTTATATGGTTTGGAACTTAGATATGTTTCCCATCTATACCATAACCGAAGAAGGATATTTTTTATGATTCACATAGATCATCCTTCTCTATCCATCTGAGAGGAACAAATATGTATATAGACTTGAATAAAAACTTATAGTGGTATAACATGAAGAGGGAAAATCATATAGTATATATCTTGATGCTTTTTATGTTAGAAAATTAAGGAATAGTAAAAGAATACTAAAGGGTGATGTAAAAATTACCCATACCAACATGGAAATGGGAAAGCATCACCATGTATTTCATCGTAGGACTCCCCAGGACATCTAGTAGTCACACTTCTATATGGGTTATAGTCAATCTCTTTACAAAGTCAGTGTATTTTATTTCTATAAAATAGGATTTCTCACATGATAATATTTTCATGTTATAAATTAAATTAATAGTTAGGATTCATGTATTACCACTATCTATTATATCTGATCTATATCTGAGGTTTATATTGAGATTTTGGAAAATTATTTAGCAATTTTTCAGGACTATGCTAAATTTTAGCACCAGTTACCACCCTCATACAAATGTTCAATTTGAGAGAACCATTAAAAATCTAGAAGATATTATGAGATCTTATTCAATGGATTTCCAAGGATGTTGGGATCAATATCATCCACTGATAGAGTTATTATATAAAAACATTTTCAATTATAGCATCCAAATGAAACTATATAAAGATCTATATGGAAAGAGATGTTGAACTCCAACATGTTGGGATGTATTTGGGGAAAGAAAGTTTATAATGCCTAACCTTGTCAAAGAAATGATAGAGAAGGTCCAGAATATTCAATGACATATGAAAATGGTGAAAAATAAATAAAATATATATGATGACAATCATAGAAGATATATAGAATTTTAATTTGGTGATAAGGTATTTTTTTGAATATCTTCATGGAAATGGGTTATGAAATTTTGGAAGAAGGGGAAATTGTGCATTAGGTACACTGGTCCCTTAAAGATCCTCGATCATTTTGGGGTCACAACCTATCTCTTATAACTCCTTAAAAACCTCTCCAAATACATGATGTGTTTCATGTATCTCTTTTTAGAAAGTACAGACCAAACCCTTCACAAGTATTAAGCTCAAAAGTTATTCAACTAAAGCATGACCTCTCCTATGAGGAATAAGACATGGAGATCATAGATTAATGAGATAATTTAATGCAAAAAAAGGCCACTCATCTTATAAAATTTTTATGGATAAATAATAAGTTTGAAGAGGCTATGGGGGAACCTCAGGATGTGATGAAAGAAAAGTACCCTCACTTGTTTTCTTCCTTGTAATGAAATTTTGAGGATGAAATTATTTTAGGGGGTAGAATGTAATAACCCAAGTTTTTCATCCTTAATTAATTACTATGTTCAATGATTTTCTCTACATGAAACACTGAAATCAAATGAATATAGATTGTTATAAGGTATCCATAAAATTATATGGTATAAAAAGTAGTAACAAAATTATGAAATATATATAAATAAATATATTCAATTTAAATATCAACACAATTTGTAAAAATAAAAAACTAATAAAATCTTTCCTTGCGATTAAAATGTATTTTCTAAAATCACTATTTTTCAAGTTTGATATATTTATTATTAACACTAAATTTAAAAGTATAGTTAACATACCAAAAATGATTTATCATAAAAAATATGTTTTTCCTGATATATTATGACTTTTTGTAATGTTAATTTTATAAATTTTAGTATGTGAATTAGAAAAATTAACTCTATTTTTAGATTCATCATATTCATATTATCTTAAGATGAATTTTTGAGATTGTTTCAATTTTTTTCCAGGTGAAGAGTTAAAATACGGATTTTATTAATGCCATCAATCTTATAAAATTATTTTATTATATGAATACATTAAAATCTTTAGAAAATTTTACTATAAAATTATATATTATAAATTATGATAAATCATTTTAAAATACTATGTAAAATTTATAAACCTATGCACAACATTTTTAAAGGTTATATAGTAATTTAATGAAAACTGTTTTTTGACTATTTTATTTAATTAATTATAACTTGATGAAATAAAGTTTTTGATTTATTTTATTTTTAAATAAATATTTCTTAAATAATAATTATTTTAAACTCACTGGATTAAATATCATTGATAATTCTATCATAATCACAAATATTTTTTCTTAACAATAAACTTGTTAAAAAAATGGGTTTTGTGTGTTACATACACTAAAATTGTTAATATTTTATAACCATAGCATCATCATCAACAAGGATATGTTAAATATGGTTATTATGTTATACAATTCATGTGTGAGATAATCACAACTTGGGTAACTACTAAATTTTATAAGGTTAGTTATATTAATTATTTTATATTTTATGTCACAATATTCAATTTTTTAATCTTATATCATTCAATGTTATTGTAGACATTCAATGATACTGAGTCTTATATGAAAGATTAAATTACCCATCTTTAATATTTTTTTTGTAACATATTTGTTAAGTATGATTATGATTTAAGGTATTTATATTCCAATGTTTATGATTTGTATTAAATTTTCCTAATAACAAGTGTTCAAAAACAAATTATTTTATTATAATAGGTGTTTGAACATAATGATCTCAAAATAATGCTTCAACATAAATAAAAAATGATCATGTTATAAATTTTAGGAATGTGTTTTTTAATTCTACTTTATAATACAAATACGTAGATAATTTTTTGATTAACTTATTAAAATTATATTTGTTTTTATAGATTTTTAGTCAATGATACATTTTGTTTGATGGTTGTATATTGTTTTTTTCTATTATAGGGATTCTGATTTTTTGGGGGTGTAATATTCAAAATTTTATAATTTTTTTAATCTTTCAGCATCAGTTTTTATAAAAATAGATGAAAAAACATTAAAAAAATCAATGGGTTTTCAATGTTGGTTTTAATAAAAACTGACACTGAAAACCCATTTTGGGCATCAATTGTTTTAGGAAATCGATATTGAAAATGAAGCTGAATCATATTTTGGGTGTCGGTTTTTCAAAAACTAATGTTGAAAACCTTATTTTTAATCCCACCTTTATAGAAGTTGGTTAAAAATGATATTAAAATTGAAAAAATCCTGATGTTAAAATGTTTTTTTCTAATAGTGAATAGATTTACAACAATCCAAAACATGAATAGAAAATAAAAATAACCCCTAACAAGACATCCCCCTAAAATCACATCACCTAACATAAAGTAATTACTTGCTCATGATGGACATTAGAAGAATGATCAACATGGATACTCAGAGAATAATTTTGTGAATAAAGGCAATGAAGCAAGGATCTGTGATGCCACACCAATCCCTAGATATCTTCCATCCATCTCGGTTCCATATCCCTCATAAGTGTCAATCAAAGACGTGTAAAATTTAGCTTCCCCATAAAAACCCTCAATAAACAAATAAAAATATGATCTTTTACAAAAAGATCACAACGTGTATAATTTACATGATGTGTAAAATGTGGCAGTGGAAGCTTATGAAAATATGAATTTGTCCCAACACTTACATGATATGAATAGTGCATGCATTGTGTAACAGATTATCAAGACATGAATTCACTTCACGGCATTCTATGAGTGGTGCCATCTTATCTTCTGATGAACTAACGACATGTACTATTTACATGACATGAAAAGCATCTTCCTCCAGGTTCTGTAGGCTACTCCTTATTTATGTGATTTTGTCTTCTGAATTCAATATTTTGATGTCATGACACACTGTTTCATGGTATGACACGATGTGTATTTTGATCATGAAAATCGTCTCTTTTTATTCCTTCTTCAAATATATATTGTATCCTACCAAATATCACAATCCATGTCAAATTATCCAAATATTGTTAGGAATATCAATTAAATTACAAAAATTAGTGTATTAAAACACCCTAAATTGTATGGATAAAATACAGATATCATTCCAATAACATGCTTATCTACTAGAGGTTAAATTAAAAACCAAACATTATTTCAAGAAAACTGATTAAGTTCATATTGCATAAAAATGATATAATCAGAATAATTTAAAGCATCAGAAACATTATTTTCCACACATTTAGAAACCAAAAAATAATTTTCATAGAAATTCAATATAAAATTTCCAATTTTAATAATATAATCAACATCATCAATAATATTATCAACATGGTGGGCTTTATAAATTTTATAAGAAATAAAAATATAATGATAACGAGTAAGCTCCCACTCAATAATTACAATATTATATCGAGGATTTTATTCTAAAAAATTAAATTCATTTAAATCATCTTGAAAATTCTCTAAAATATAATCCCTTTTCAAAACATCTTCAACAAATTTAATATAAAAAAATTATTCTAAAATCATAGTTCTTTTATTATAGACTTTATATTATTTAATTTTATTAGAATAGCATTAAAAAATCCTTCACCACTTTTAGAATATAATATATCTAAACTATAATTAGTATTTAAAATAAAAACTTTACACCCTAGAACATTTATATAACCAAAATTAGGGTTTTTATACTCAAACAATTCATAAATAGTTTTCTTTCAAAAAGGCTTAATTAAAACTATATTTAAAATATATCAAGATATATTAAAATATGCTCCCCAAAAATATTTAGGTAGAATATATTCATTTAACTTAAATCTATCTATTTCAATAATAGTTATATTTTTTTTCTACAACACCATTTTGTTGAGATGTTTTAGGAGCAGATAAATTTTGAGAATGGTCATTTTATTTTGAAAAATTTTCATATAAAATATTTAAAAATTCACCTCCATTATTAATTCCAATAGAAACAATTAAATATGGTTCTTTATTTTTGAAAAAAATTACAAAAAATAAATAAATTTAGATAAATTTTAAATTTTATGATATATAAAATAAATATAAGTAAATATACTAAGATCATAAATAATCACAAAAATATATTTATTACATCCCAAACTAGATACATGCATAATAAAAAATAAATCAAAATAAATAAGTTATAATGGTCGACTAGTTTTAACTTAATTAATATATTTAAAACTAATATTTTTTACCTTTTAAACATGAATCACAGATAAAAATATTATTAATTTTCAAATCGAGTACCTGTTTCACATGTACTTTCTTTGATAGTCTTTGTAATAGTTCAAAGTTCACATTTACAAGCCTCTAATTCCATATGATATCATCTTCTTCTATAGCATTAATAAACATTAAATTTTAGTTATTTAACATAAAATAATAATAATAAATATTATCCTTCTAATTATCATAAAATAAAATAGATTCATTTAAAAAAACATTTATTATCCTAAAATTTCCCACTCATTCTATTATAACATAATTTTGAAATACCAATTAAAATATTTTCAAAACCTCCAATATATAATACTTTAGAAATTAAAACAGTGTTAAACATGTATACTTCAACAAATCCCCTAATATTTTCTTTTGAGTTATCACTAAATGTCTTAAAGCCATCATCACATTGATTATATGATAAACACTTTGATGGATCTCTAGTCTTGTGTCTCAAGTAGTCCCTATCCACGTACCATTTATCTTTGACACTCATAATCCACGTTTCCTAAAAATATTATTTAGATAGAATATTTTTTATTTGTACCCATGCTATATTAGTTCCTATCAGGTTAGTATAAGAAATATTTGGTACCCAAACACAATTTAAGCAAGTATTAATGGTTAATATAGAAGATAAATTATTTAAAATAAAAAAATTTGTGTATACTAAAGATCTATGAAATCTCAAGATTAGAATAATAAACTTTCAAAATATATCTAAAGCACATGACTTTAGATTAATTTCCTTTATTAATCTTGACTAATTTATATATATATATTAGGTATTTTTTTATTATAACTAAAACCACTTTTATCTACATTATGTTCCATCATAGACATCATCTTATCATACTTCTCTTTACCTTGATAAAATTAGAGTGTTTTTCTTTCAAACTTATAGTTTATTTATTCATATTTTCATTCTAATTTTGTAAAAAATATAAATAATTGTTTTTTTATTTGAACAAGAATTTTTACTTTTAAATTCTTCATTTTATTGAGTGAATTTCTTATTTTTTAAAGAATTTTTTTATATTATCCATTTAATTTTTAATATAAATCAACAATTCCAAAAAACATGTTTTTATAATTTTCATTTTGTTCAATTAACACTTCCATATTAGTTTGTTCAGATTCAGAATAATATGAGACATAATAAAAATAACCACTACACTCATTAATACTTTGAGCCATCAAGCATATGTTACTAATTTCTTTTTCACTTCCAGATTCATGACTAGAATTGGATTCTTTTGTGAAACTCCGTCCAATATTCAAATCTCTTTTATCCTTTTTTATATTTCTAATATTTTATCAAATGCTTCATTTTTAGACTATTAGTCTCAAATTTTCCTTTATTTCTATACTCATAACATGTTACTTCAGAAATATCATTATAATTAGGTTTACCTTTTTTCTTTTGATCATCCTTGTGATTATCATTTTAAATTGTTTCTTGAAACCTCTGGTTCTTTTCATCTTTTTGAAGTACCTTTAGTAAAATCTTTAGTTTATTTCATTCTTTCCTATAATTTGAAAGAAGAAGATTTAGTAGAAATAATTATATTTGATTTAAATGTAATAACTTTTGTTTATGAAATTCTATTCTTCATCTATGTTCTTCAGATGTATTTCATATTGATGTAATATACCAATGAGTTCATCCAATGTATATTCCTTAATGTTTTTGATCTTGTTAATTTAAATTTTCTTTGCATGAAACATCTTGGATAGTGCTCTTAAGACTCTTTCAACAAGAACAAAATTCTATAAAGTTTCTCCAGTTTAATTCATTCCATTCACAATACTTGTGAATTATTGGAACATTTTGTTAATGGTTTTATCTTAAACCATCTTGAAATCTTAATACTCAACTTGAAGTATTCTGAGATTAGTTATAATATTATTATCTAAGATAAGGTGAGTAACTTTCAAAATCTCCGAAATTTCCTGACCTTTCTTACATGCAGAAACATGAATAAAAAAATCTATTAAAATAACAATATAAAATATTCACAATTTTGTAGTCCTTAACATACTTAGTAGCATCATTTCTAGTAAGTAGGTCATAGAAATAACTAGGTAACTTATATGATTTTACCATTATAGTATTGTGGTCTATACCAAGTTTTTTGAGGTATTCCTCCATTCAATATTACAAGTTTAAATAAATTTTTCTATAAAAGTGTAGCAACTTCTGTGGAATCCAACCATCATTTATATTCATTTATAATATCTTTTGAAGATATTATTACTTATACTATGAGATTTATTATATTTAGGTTAGCACACAAATAAAAATAAAAATAACAGACTCTTTATATAATAGGAACAATCTATGATACTATGTTTTAGGTTTGATATGATGATAATAGACGATTTGGGGGGGTTGAATAGAACAACTTAAAATTTTGAATAAAAAATTAATTAAGTTAATTATCACATTTAATTATCATACAAAAAAATTATAATATTAATTGTAAAAGTATGGACTAAATATACGAAATTTTAGAGTAGTTTGGTATAAATTAGATCTATTTCTACTTTAACACCTCCCTTCTCTTTGAGAGGTGCATTATTCAATACCCAATTTTTTTGGGTGAATCACAACCCAGTCACAATATAATTTTTCTAGTGGAAGTATAACCAATATAATGAACTTTTTTTTATAGATACCATGATTCATAACCTATATGATCTTGATTTTATAATCCATTCATCAAAACTTGAATAGAGAGAATTAAATTGTTGGGAAAATAATAAACCAAAGGTTTAAGAATGAATGAGAGAGATATAAATAATTAGTATGGACACAAATAGAACTAGTGAAAACATCTGTGGAAGATTGATTGAATCACATCCTCTGATTCATCAAGTAAATAATTAGTTTATCTTATCAAGGTAGTAGTAGTAATTGTAGGATATTAGTTTAACCTTGAGATATCTTCTATTAGGTGTAACATTTTTTGAATAAGATCAATAGGATGTTTGGATATTTAAAGTATTGCGTATAACATCAAAAGTTTAAAAGTTCATAGTTATGATTTTTTGCAATGTCAAGTGTTTTTTGTACTTCATGAAGCCCCAAGTCCTTTATATAAGTCCTAATATTCACTAAAAAATAGTCACCATAGGTAAATAAATTCAAAATAATAATAATGATAACTATAATTATCATAGACAGAGAAAACTAGTATCCATAATTATCATTTGAGTTCAAAAACTAAAGACTATCTCAAACCATTTTTAATTCATCATTTGAATAGTTATAATAAATATAAATAATAATAGGGAAAATATATCCCATAAATCTCACTTGGTTTCAAATTATAGATTTTAAAATTTTAATAATTCTCTAAATATAGAAAATACACATATAAATAATCAAACACGCATTAAAAAAAATATTTAAAGCAGTTTGGATTTTCTTTAGATAACTTCAATATTTTTTAACTCTTTATTCATAAATATATTGTGAATGAAGAATTAAATAAAACATTATTTAATTATTTTTAAAATAATACAAAAACACTTATCATAGTTTTTATAACATCAATAAAAATTTATAGAATCAAAAAAAACATTGAAAGAACATAACATGATCATGAAAAAAATCAATATATTAGGAATTACATAAAACAAATAATATTTAAAATTACCTAAATTTTAGTCACATAGTCGATCAACCCACTGTCAGAGCAGAATATAAAACAATTAACTAGCGCAGTTGATTTATTTACCATGATGTCTCATCATGAATGTGTACTTTCTACATGGAGGATCCTCAAATTACTATGAGATGAATCAACCAAAAGTACAATCATCTGACCATGTGTATCAACTATATGGACAAAGTGATTGACCACATGAACAAATATAAAGCTTATAGGTAATATTAAATAGGTTGCGTAAAATTATTAATATATTTCATCGATATATGTAAAGGTAACAAAAAAAGATACTCATATAAGAGTAAAAAAGAAAATTATAAAGGCTTTGCATAGGTAGATGATAAAATATAAAAATCACATAAAAGTAAAAATGTTTCATGCATAAGTGTAATGACATAGTTACTTGTTTAAATTTAGTGTTTAGGTTCATGAAAGGGTCATTTAACATACTAAATAAATATATAAACATGAATATACAAAGCTTTATAAATGTAATAAATAATTTATAAGTATTGTGTAAATCTTATATGAAAGGCATAAAAAGGTAAATCATACCTTCACAATGGTAAAACCTTGAGTCATGTGATTCACATAAGGGTAAATAAAACTTCACATAAAGGTAAACTACTCATATTTTTAACTCATGTAAGGGTAAATGAATTTTATTTAGCTCATGTAAGGTAAACTAAAATCCAAAAATGATAGGTAAGGTTAAGATAAAAGATCTAAAAACATGTATAAGACATCTAAGGATATAAATAAAGTTTAGAAAATTAATTTTAATTTTTTTTAACAACAAAATTATAAATAATAATAATAATACTAATAAAAATAAATGACAAATAAATAACAAAAAACATTAAAGGATAGTTAAAATTTTAAAATTAAATATAGTTGAGGTATTTATAATATTCTAAAATGTAAAATGTAACCAAAAAACATTAATTAAAATCATAAAAAACACTGTGAACAAACAGAAAATCTATTATAAGTGATGAATAAAATTCATGATGATCATGAGAATAAAATTGTGAAAATAAGAAGTGATTATAAAGAAATGGAGAAGTTCATTGAATATCAAAGAAACACTCCTAATATGAAATTAGTTGAGTTTGAGGTAATATTGAAGAATTTTAAAATATGCTAATAGAATCCTTCACAAAAAAAAACTAAGAGAAGAGACGTTTTCATGCATAATTCCATTGAAGATATTTTTACTAAAATACCTCTTTTGTAAAGACCTACATTTTTAAGTGTTATGACATTTAGAAGGAATTTTTTTATTCTCAGAGAATGGTATATTTCAAGAATTATGATTAAGAATTGGAATTATGAGATTTAGGGAATCACAAGGAGGTTTTTTGGATATGGATTGTGGTATGGGAGAGGTTTGGGGTGCTTAGGTGAAGTTTAGGAGATTCAAGCTAAAGTTTGGAATTTTTGGAAGATTTTTACCCATGTTCACCATTACCGTATGGATAGGGAAATCCATAAAGGTGACTAGAGAAAACCTTATGGGGAGGCATTTCTATTAGGATTGAGGATAATGACTTATGCATGGTTATATAAAACCATGTGATGAAATCATGCACAATGATGATATTTCTCAAAGGAAACTACTCGGTTGGCACATGGGTTGGAAAACCATTCAACCAAACCATGAAAGTCAGTGTGGTTCAAGATAGTTAAATTCACATGGTTGACATATAGTTTGGAAAACCATGTGTCCAAACCATGCAACAACCCAATATTCCTTAAAAATGATGAAAATACCATTTTACCCCTTTCAAAATTTTAAACTCCTCCACTCTTTTCTTCCCTATCATGTGGCCAAATTGGGGGGGGTATCCCCCTCTCCTTTTTCCTCTTGAGTCCTCCTTGATATAGATTATTCTTAGTGGTGATTTCCATTGTGTTTGGAGGAATGGTCCCCACTAATTTTCCCTACTTATTCTCCCCGTTTTATCTATCCTTGGTTTCGGTTCTCCTGCTTTGGATTTTGAGTGATGATTCCACTAGATCATCATGTAATTTTCTTAATATGATGAATCATTTTATTAATGTGGATAGAGGAATTAATATAAGGATTATCATATGTTGTTCCTCATAGTTTCATTGGAGTTCTATTGCCCAATTTTTTTATTATGGGTTTTTGTTAAAATTGGATTCAATTGATTGATGAATCAATGTTGATTTATAGGTAATTTATGTGGGGATGTTCCAAGGGTATTCCAGGAGAAATTGGAATACTTTTTCCCATAGTTTTGGTGAGAGGTCACTACCCATTGAGATTTTTTTGTAAATTATACCTATTTGGATTAAATTTAATAATTAATTATAAATGGTTATAATTAATTGTTTAGGATATTATTGATTGAGATAAGAGATCAGGTGTTGATATGAGATTGGATGATGTACTGATGAGATTGGGGGATGGTGAAAAAATGGATTAAATGGAGTAACTCTATGTATGAGGTAGGATGTCCCTAAACATATCCCTAAGTTTATGTATTTCGTTTATGCATTATGTGATATGTGGTCTCTCCACTGATAGGAAATTGAAATATAAATTAAAATGAATTATTTTATTTAAATACCATGTAAATAATTAAGTATCTTGGGCCATGATGGACCCTTGAAAATAGTGTGATGATTAGACCACCATTTTCCAAGGTCTTGGCTATAAAGGGTGGCTTCAGCCACCCGGGGTCTGACCGGGTACTCTAAGATAATTGTGGGAAATAGAATTACTTGATGATGATATCACCAAGGGGTGAGAATGGCACTTGGATTTATGAATAGAACATAAAATTTCCTTATGTTTAAGATAAGGTGAATATATCCTAAGTTTTTTTCCTAAGTCTAGTAATACATGTATGTAGGGATTAGGATTAGTGGATATTTTTGGGATGATCATGAATCTCACGCATGATGGGGATTTCACTTTAGAGGGTGGATTATTGTTGTGGTGTGTTCCATGAGTGGGATATTTACTTCAAGGATATACATGGTTTGATAGAGAGGGGTTTCTTTAGGGTAATTATTTGAGATCTCTCATAATTGATATGTGGGGTGGGACCTATGTGAGGGTTGTGAGGATGTATTAATGACTTGGAATGGGATTTTATAAGGTTCATGGTTGGAGATGGATTGGGATGATCCTCAATGATTGTGATCAAGTAGGGATGTGAGCTTTTAATGGGATTTGGACTTAACCCTTCAGGATGGAGGTGGGAAATGTCCTACAGACCAAGAGGAGCACATATAGTGTTTCTAGACTAGGATATAACATAAGGGACCTCTGTGAGTTCCCAATGTTATGTTGACCAATGAAATCTTCTAGGACACTGGTTTTTATTTTTGTGATATTTATTTATTTATATTGATATTTATAGGGCGTTAGAGGTTAAGAAACTCAATTTTTAGGAAAATAGGATATGGTGCATGATTAGAAGATAATTCTTAGTAACTGTGTGGATAATCATGTGATAGGGATGTTTGGGGGACAATAGGGGGTTTGTACATCTTGAGAATGGTTTTTATAAACCTATAGTGGTGTCTAGAAACCATGTGTCTTGTTTTTAGGGAGAAAATTATTCTTACAAGATTTTCTCATGGTTTTCCGAATTATGTGGAAAAACTATGTGTATTGTATAGGTCATTAAAATTCTACTTTTTACCATTTTACCTTATAAATTTTAAAGGGGTTATCTACCATATCTATTCCCTTTCATGTGTAGACTATCTCACATTCCTTGGATCTTATTCCCCATTAATTTTAGTGGATTATTCTTAGATATTTGGCGTTATATCTTGAGTAAAGATTGATTTCATCATGAATTCTTCATCCTTTCATGTTATCTCACATTGTTCTTACTAATATATGGAAGGTAGAAATCAAATATTGTTTTTTTTGTCAAACCTAGGGTTTTTATGCATGTTTCATGTTTTTTGTGTGTCTTAGGTGTGTGAGTACCTATCTTAATCAAATATTATGGTTTTTATCAGATTTTATGAGGTTTAGTTTGATTCTGAAGCTGGTGTATCATTTTATGGGAACTTTTCCATGTCTTTCTATTGATTCTTGAGTTCCATTGTTTATTTTACTAAATTTACCCTCATTTGAGTTATTATAAATTGTTATCAATCCTTATTGTGACTCTTGTAATGGGTTTTTAGTTTAATAATTTAATGTATATTTTTAAAGGGAGTTTTCTTTGATGCACTCCATGTGTTTATTAAAATGTACCAAAGTGGTTTTATACTTTAAAATGGGTTTTTGAAGGGGTTTTTAAATAGGTATTACATGGTGTTAAATTATTTTCTTGTTATGGGAAATTAAGGTTTATGAAATTTTATTTTCAATGGATTATATGATTGATTTTTTTTATGTTTTTGGAATTGTGTAGGACATGGTAGACCTTTGGTGTGTGTGTGTGTGTGAATATCTTGAAAAAATGAAACCTTTCCCTAAGTCTTGGACTAGCTAAGGAGTTTTATCTAAGGGATCGAGGGAGACTTTGGGGGAAAGGTTGAGGGATCTTCTAAAATGCATCCATGTATAATGAGAGCTCCCATGAAAGTATTTTTGAGCCCAGGGAAGATCATGCAAGCTCCCAAAATTGTTGTGTACCTATAACAGGCTAGAAAAACCCTATCTTAGACAAATTAACACTAGAACCTTTTGGTTAGAGATTATTATGTGTAATAATTATTCATGTTTTGTTTTTATATACTTTATTAATGATTCTAATTCATTGTTTTTTTATTATAATGATATAAATAATTTTCTTATTTAAATAAAGGAACTCATGCCTCTCAACAAATTTTTATTGTGTTTTTATATAGAACATAAAAATCATTTTCCATGACATAATGAATATTAATGAAATGATATACATTATCATAATATGTGTAATAGCCTTTTTAAATGAATTAGTGAGTGATGTAGTATAATAATAGAAACCAACAACACTTTATTTAATTATTTAATAATGTTACTATCCAGAAACATCCTTAATAACCTGGTACCCTGATACTGAAGCTAGTCTGAACATGTCCTGAGGGGTATTATCAATCCCCATGGGTTGGAAACTAGCACATAGAATCAAAAAATATAAAAGTGGGAAGAAAGTTTCTATAAACACAATAGAAGAAAGAGTTACAAGTCATTATTCACAAAATAAAACTCTATACAGAGAGCTGTAACAAAAGTCAAATAGGTGTAAACAACCACAATTACATCATTAAAGTACCAAAAAATAGGATAAATAACCCAAGTCCCAATGGACACAATAGATCAAATCTGAAAGAGCAACAAAAACTACCATCTCTAAGTGGTTTTTTCCCTTTCTTGAACCTGGACGGAGGAAATATACAAACACCCGAAGGCATAGGTGGAGTGTGAGATAAAATCCTAATAGGGTCTCACCAAGGATTACATAATAAGATAACATATTAATTAATCAAATAAATCTTTCAATTTTAAATAAATATTCATGACAGTACAAAATAATATGAAAAACAAATCATTCTTTACATTTTAATTGATGGAAATGTTTCAAACAATGGATTAATAAAAACATTATATAAAATAGTTTATATAAATTCCCAAGGAATCTGTAAAATAGTTTACAAACAATGAAATATATCAAAATAAACACAAAGGATCAACATGGTTATCTTCAAAGAGGTATGATAGTTATAGGTTATGGGATCCTCACACACTCAAATAATTGATGACAGAAATATGCGTACACATATCCCTCAGACACTAGTCAAAGAGGAATCATCACCATCCCATCAGGGATGTGACCTGATGCATATGTTTTGTTAGAGTTGTAAAGAATCAATAGAGTGTTGTCCCAAATAACTCACTAACTACTTAGTCTTTCATGTGCTCATACAACAATCAATAATGGAAAATTTATCTCAAAACTATTCAAAATAAAATTGAACAATTTTCCACTTCAATATACCAATTTCCATTAAAAAAAATTGTGTTTTAATAAATTTATTCCCCTTTTAAGATAAACCCAACCAAGGTTCTTATCAAAAAAAATTAAGCCTTATTTTCTAAAATAAAATTGTAATCAATTTTACAATTTAATTACATAATTTAATTTCATAATTTAATTTCATAATTTCCATCAAATTTTAAAATCACACCTTGGTTCATTGGAATTAGGGGTTTTCCCCAAATTTCATTCCAAAGAAAATTAAAATCCCAATTCAATGCAAATTAGGTTTTTCATAATCCAATTGAAAGCAATTTAATTTAAATCTAGAAATTTAGCATTAAATAAATTGGAAAATCTTAAATAGAACCACCTACTGAAGATCACTGGATCACATAACACAACCTCAACAATGAGATTCACAAATGAAGAACATTGAAAATGGAGATCTGAGAATAAAACCTAGATTAAAGATCTAAAACAATTGGGATTAGACCCTCTAACAACACAGATATCTAACAAACCCTAAGGAGGATTAGAGAAGAGATAAAGAGAGAAGGATCAGGGAAATAATTCTTACCTAAGGGATTGAACGATGATCATCTATATTTGATCCACCTTGGAAAGGTTATGGATTATCTAAAATGGGGCCTTCAGGGCCCTCTCAACCTTAGAAAATTAAATATCGCAAGTTAGGGTTGAGCAGGGGTCCAAAATAGGGGTTGGGGAAATTTTTAACAATTTTCAAAATAATTAAATCCTACATGTATGGTTAGATGGGTAGGGTCACATAGTTAGAAAAAATGTTCACCCTAACCATGTGTCCCTAAAAATGGGTTCATGGTTTCTACTAGGTGGGTTCACAGTTTGTCAAACCATGCCCCAACCGTGAAAATCCTCACTACCTAGGTTTTCATGGTTTGGGAAAACTGTGTGCCAACATTATAAATCCTAAAAGACTCCCAAAATTTTCAAAATTTTACCTGAATCACCCCTAAATGGGACCCAAAAAAAGCATGATCAAAATAGGGGTTAATGAGTACCTAAAAAAAGTAATAGTATGTTAAAAAATCTTTATCATAGAAACTTTTTGTCCCTATAAAGCCTATTAAGAAGATTCCATGTCAAAAATTTGAGGCTAATGCTCTCTAATTAGTGCCTCCCTTTCCCACATATCACCATTATCAGAACTGGGATTCCTTAGCACTCAAACCAAATGTATCTTCTTCTCATTAAGTACCTTGGTTTTAGAATCAACTATCATGATTAGATACCCAGTAACAGATAAATCAGGCTCGACATCAAGATCACCCCATCTCGAAACATGAGATGGATTAGAAAGATACTTTTGTAGTTGAGATACATAGAATATATTATGTATCTATGTTAGTTATGATTTAAGTTCTAAACAGTATGAAAATTTCCCTACTTTCTCAACAACCTCAAAAGGTCCCACAAAATGAGAAGAAAGTTTCCCTTTACTCCCAAGCCATCGATGAACCAAACAAGGTGAAACTTTCAAGAACACCTAATCACCAACTAAAAATTCCAAAGGTCTATGGTGAAGGTCATCATAAGACTTATAATGACTATATGTCGTCAATATTTTCTGATGAATCAACTTAATCTTTTTTTTCATATCTTGAACCAAGCTTGGTCCAACCAAGGAACTTTCATCAATATCCGACCAACATAATAGAGATTTGAAAGGCCAACCATACAAGGCCTAAAAAGGATCCATTCTGATTATAGACTGGTAACTATTGTTATAAAAAAAACTCAACCTGCCCTATATGGTCATCCCAATCTCCACCAAAGTTGAGAACACCAGAATTAAGCATATCCTTAAGAATTTTTATAGGTCTTTATGTTTGGTCATCTCACTGCAGATGATATATCATACTCAAATGAAAATGAGGTCCCAGTGGCTCTTGAAGGCCTATCAAAAAGAGAGAAGTAAATTGGGGATCTATTTCAGAGACTATAGCATATAGAAGTATGTGAAAATGAAAAATATCTTTCAAATAGAGATTTCATAGCTCTTAAACTTTGTTTGTATCAAAAATGGGTATAAAGTGATTTGATTTGATCATCCAATCAATCACAACTCATATCGAATTATTCTTTATCTTGGTACATGGAAACCCCACCACAATGTCCATAGAGATATCATTCTGCATCCATGTTGGGACCAAAAGTGGATGAAGGAAACCCGAAGGTCTATGGTGATCAACCTTAACCTATTAGAATGTATAAAAATGAAAGACCAAATCAGAAATGCCTCATCTCATACTTGGACACCATAATTATATCTATATGTCATAGAACATTTTCATGGTTCTTAGGTGCACTGCCCATTGGGAATTATTGAAATCCCCCATAAAATATTTTCTCATAGGAAAATGTATGAAGTACTAGTTCTAGAAATATATAATACCCACAGTGGAGAATGACCACTAAACAATGTTTTCCCCACCATAATTAGAGTTCCTAGTGATGGGTAATTCATCATCAAGCTACTGTTCTTGAAGAATTATCCTGAGGATAGAATAGGTCAACTAATCACTATCCAAGGAAACCTCATTCCCAGATTTCTAGAATCTTATATAAAACTACATAAAAATATCCATCAAGTTCCACTCTTTCAATGATTCTTTCATGGATTAGGTTAGAAGCTTCCTTCTTAAGGCATCTGCTACAACATTCCCTTTCCCTTGGGTATAGGCAATGTCAAAATCAAATAATTGTAGTCACTCCACCCAACGCCTCTGGTGGAGATTCAATTATTTTTTAGAGAATATATAACTCAAGATATTTCGGTAGAAATACATGTCAAACTTTTCTCAAAAAAGGTAATACCATTAAATATTAAGTGCATGCATCACATATGTGAGTTCAAAGTCATGGGTCAAATAATTATTATCTTGTGGCGTAAGATACCGAGATCCATATACAACACATTGATCACCCTATATAAGAACATATCCTAAACCTAAATATAATGCATCCTAAAAGACCACATAGACCTACCCATCCTCTAGAAGAGTCAACACCAACATAGCGGTCAAAAGACATTTTATCTCAACAAAAGAAATTTTACATTTCTCATCCAAATAAAACTTTAACCCTTTTTAAATAGAGTATTAATCAGAGAACCCAACTTTGAGAAGTCTTTTAAAAACCAGTAATAATATCTAGATAAACCCAAGAAGCTTCGAATCTCAAAAAAATATGGTTTCTCCCAATTCATAACAGCTTTCACATTTTCAAGATCAACAAAAAAACATGTTTTGACACAATGTGTTCTAATAAATTCACTTACCAAATCTATAAATCACATTTTTATAGCTTGGCATAAAGTTAGTGATTTCTCAAAAAATTATAACTATTCTCAGATAATGCACATGATTCTTCTTAGACTTAGAATAAATAAGGATTCCATCAAGAAAGACCACCATGAATGTATCAAGATAATAATATAAGGTCTTATTCATTAAATCTATAAGGACATAAATATCATTGGTTAGAATAAATGGAAGGACAAGGTACTCATAATGGCTATACCTTCTTTGAAATGTAGTTTTCAAAATTTCAGATTATTTTATCCTCAACTAATAGTAACCAGATCAAAGATAAATATTCAACAACCACTTCTCCCATTCCAACTGTTCAAACAAATCATAAATCCATGGAAATAGATACTTGTTCTTTACTATGACTCTATTGAGTTTTCATTAATCTATACAAAGGAAAAGTGACCCATCAGATTTCTTAACAAACGGAACCAACACCGCCCAATGTGACACAATCGGGCATATAAAGCCTTTCTCTAAAAGATCATCCAAATAATTATTTATATATTTCATTTCGGATGGTTAAATGTGGTAATAAGGAATAGATACTGGTTTTGTACCTGAAACTAAATCAATAGAAAATTCTAACTCCCTTACCAATGGAAAACTAGAGAATTCAGAAGGAAAAACATTAGGAAATTTGACGAAAAAAAGAGGGAGATCATTGTAAAAATATTATCACTCCATATAAAAATAGAACACAAATATAACTTTACTCAACTATGGATAAAAAGGTATGGATCTAATCGATCTCAAGTCTCATTATCTCTGAAAGAGACAACACCCCCCCCCCAGACATCGTAAAGGAGACCCGTCAATGATATCAATCAATTCGGGATTTATTAGCAATGATCCAATCCAACCTGAATATGAAATCAAGTGGTTTCATGTTGAAAAATAAAAAATCCCAAGAAAACTAGATATCTGATAATAAGAAAACATTGGTAGGACAATGGAGTCCCTTCTCTCCTTTCTTTCCAAGGGGTGTAGTAATATCCATCACAAAAGATAAAATCTCAATAGAAAGATTAAGAATATTCAAAACAAGAGTTGAAATGAATGGATGAGATTTACCAGTTTCAAATAAAGTAGTAACTAAAGATAAATCAATAGTTATGCTACCTCTCACAGTTACTATACAAATATATGTTTTCTCTAGACACTCTTCCACAGTGTGAAAAATATTCATTTCAGATACTTATGGCTGGAACCCCTTTGTTCATGAAGCATATGATTTCACCACCGTTTTATTAGGCACTGATGATCCTGTGAAACTATATGGAATTTTATAGACATGGATGAACTTCTACAAGTGACTCGATCATTCACATGAGCCAAATATCTTGGGTGTCTCAGTGAAAACCTGTTTTGAGTGCCTAGGCTTGCCACACTAGTGACAAATTAGAGGGCCTATACTAGGAACTATAGGAGTTCTAGAAAAACCCTGCCATAAATAACCACCATGAGAATCATTATGATCAATATTCCCTTTATGGGAACTCACAAAACTTCCATTGGGAGTAATAGGAACTCCTATAAACCCTAACTTATCATCCAGGTCCATTTCAACCATCAATGCTCTATTTAGCATATTAGCATAAGATGAATGCTTCAGAAATAAATCCTAAGAATATCATATCACATCATAGTCCCATATCGAACTATTGAGTCTTCATATTATCATTAAATACTATATAAGGTGAAAACTACACAAGCTCTACCAAATTATTCAAATATTCTATCACAGTCCTATCAGCCAGCTCAAGTTTGAAAAACTTGATAGCTTTAACCAACAAAAATGAATTTGTATAGATATAGTTAGTGAAAATTGATTTAAATTATTTCCACTCTAAACCCCTATGCTTATTCACCATCAACATAGTGTACCACTATCTCCTGATAGGTCACTCTTTCTTGAAGGTGGAATATTTCACCTTGATTTAATCTGGGGTCTCTAAGAACTCAAACAGAATATTGATCTTTCTCAACTAATCCTCAACCAGTTGAGGATCATTAGAGCCTTGTAACACTGGAGGCTTCTGTAAAAGGAACTCCAGAGCATAAATCCTTAATTTTTTTCTCTAAGGTTCCACGACTAGATTATGAACGGGAATGGGTGTAGGTGCCTATCCAAGAGCTTGGACATCATGTATGCTAACTTCAACCAAATTCTTGTCCATGAGAGGATTTTCTCACTAAGGTTCATCATAATATTCCTACTATATCCTATTTGAACATCTTATCAAAGTAATTATGCTACAAAACATCATCAAACAACATTTAAGACATCAAATTAACACTCAAATAGAGAAACAAGGGAAATTAATCCTAACAGATAAGAACACAATATTTGTATTTCATCCCATCCAAATCAAAAGTAGGGAAAATACTAGAACTAATCCTCAATACATATTTTTGAAACCACCACTGGTGACTTAAGGATCATTGTGGTGAGAGTTGGACAACCAATCAATCAAAACTACCTCCTAAGTCCCAACAGGATTACTCAACTACATACTAACATTAAGGAAAGATGCACAATCCTCCCTTTGATACCAATTTTTCATGAACTAGCCCTTATACCCTAGTACCCTGATACTCGATCCAGTCTTGAAATGGATTGAGGGGAATTATTGATTCCCATGGGTTGGTGATTATCACCTGACATAAAAAAATATGAATATAGGAATGGATTTTCCACAAACACAATTGAAGAAAGAGTTACAAGTTAGTATACACAAAAGAAAACTCTATAGGGAGAACTGTACTAGAAGTCAAACATGTGTCAACAACCAAATGCGCATCATCAAAGTACTAGAAAATAGGATAAAAAACCCAAGTCCCAATAAAAATAGTATCTCAAATACCAAATATCAACAACAACTACCATCTCTAAGTGGTGTTTTCCCCTTGCTCGAACATGGCAGGAGGAAATCTATAAACAACCAAAGGCACAAGTAGGGTGTGAGCTAAAATCCCAATAGGGTCTCACCAAGGATTCCATAATAATGTTTTGCACTAATTAACCAAATAAATATTTCAATTTTAAAAAAATAGGATTGAAAATGAAAAATCATATTTAAAATAAATCATGCTTTACATTTCAATTGATGGAAATATTTCAAAAAACAGATTAATAAACACTAAATAAAAAATAGTTTATATAAATTAATAAGGCATGTGTAAAACATTTGAAAAACAATGGAATATATAAAAATAATCACAAAGGAGAAACATAGTCATCTTTCAAGAGGTACGACTGTTATATTTTATGGGATCATCACACACTTGAATAGGTGATAACAACAATATGTGTACACAAATCTCCCAGACATTAGACAAAGAGGAATCAACACCATCCCATCAGATATATGACCTACTATACATGTTTTTTTAGAGTTTTAAATCATCAATAGAGTGTTGTCTTAAATAAATTTATAACTACCTAGTCTTTCATGTGCTCAGAAAACAACCAATAATAGGAAATTTATCTCAAAACTATTCAAAATACAATTAACCCATTTTCCACTTCAATATTCCAATTTCTATTTAAAAACTAAAATAAGGTTTTAATCAATTTATTATTTTTTACATGTTAAAATCAATCAAGGTCATTATCAAAAAAAATTAAGCCTTTTTTTCTCAAATAAAAATTTGAAATCAAGTTCAAAAATCAATTTATCAATTTATTTCCACAATTTACATCAAATTCCAAAATCACAACCCAAATCATTGGAATAGGTGGTTTTCCACAAATTTCATTCCAAATAAAATTCGAATACCAATTTGATATGAGTTAGCTTTTTCATAATCCAATTTAAATTAATTTAATTTAAACCAATCAATTTATCATTAAATTAATTGGCCCATATTTAATGGAACCACCTATCAAAGACCATAGAATCAGGTAACACAACTTTCGCAATAGGATTCTCCAATAAAGAACATCAGTAATGGATAAATAAGAATAAAACCTAGATTTAGGATCTAAAAAAATGAGGATTAGATCATCAAAAAACATGGATATCTAACAAAACTTATAGAAGAGTGGAGAAAAGAGCAGGAGAGAAGCATCAAGGAAAGAATTCTTATTGAGAAAGGATAAAACGATGATAGCCTATCTTTAATACACCTTGGAAATGGTTTAAAGGTGTCAAAATGGGTCCTTAAGAGCCATCTCAATCTATGAAAATAAAGTATTCTAAGTTAGGGTCAAGATGGGGTCCAAAATAGTGTTTAGGAAACATGTTTACCAGTTTTCAGAAATTAAATCCCACACGCATAGTTAGCTAATTAGGGATGTACGGCTAGTCAAACTATGAACCTCTCTAAAGGGGTTCATGGTTTATACTAGGTTGTTTCATGGTTTTTCAAACCATGTGCCAACCGTGAAAACCCCCACTACTTTTGTTTTCATGGCGTTCACTAGTTGGGCATAGGGCTTGGGAAAACTGCGCACCAACCATGCACAACTCAAAATACTTCCACAGTTTTCCAAAATCTCACCTGAAACAGCCCTAAATAAGACTCAAGAATATAATCAACAAAAGAGGAGTTAAAGATTACCTTAAAATAGTACGAGAATGTTACAGTTACATTCAGTCTTAAATGACACCCAATATCATATTGAATATTACAATGGTAAAATAAATAGTCAATAAATAAAGTTCAGTATAAAAATTTTGGTCACCTAAATCCCATAGAATTATAGCACCCAAGAACACCACTATAATAGAGGAACATATAGTTAGTAATACAATATAAATTTTTTGAAATAACATTGAACCTTGATTGAATCGATGTCAATGATAAATTGTAAGAATTCTGGTGTATTTATATGAAAATATAGACTTTCGACATTAATGAAATTAGTCAATAATACATTTGGTCATTATTATTATTTAGATTAATTTAAGTAATTTTCAGGGCTATTTAATGATATATATCAAAATTGTATTCCTTATGGATACTGTAAACATATTTTTTTATAATATGTTTTATGATAAATGCATAATTTTTAAATAAAATATATTTTCATGAAATAATATTATAACTCATTCTTTAAAATGATAATATATTTTACTAAAGTCCTAAATAATTTTTATAATGGTCAAAATGTTTATTTTTCTATAAAATTGATTTTTTGAAATAAATAATGATTTTCTGTTAAAATTTAAAATTTTCATACTTTTAGAACAATTTTAATGAAAATAATTTCATTTTTGGACTTATCACATCAAAATTATATTAGGGTTATTGTTTTTTAATTTTCTGACAAAGTTGATTTTTTAGTGAAAAAGAGAAAAATGTCACTTTATGAGCACTATGATTTTATGACATCATTATTATGTTAATATCACTAAAAATTTTATGAAAAATTTTATTCAATCAAAATTTTATATAATAAAAATAAAAAGTAATTTATAAAAAGTAATTTTAATTTATAAATTTATACTTTATTCTTTTGAGACAAAAATTGGATTTTTGAAATAAAATTTATTTTTGGATTTTGTGAATTGAATGGGTTGTATATAATGTATGTTTTGGTTTTGTAATGACTTTGAATTCCAACCACACACTATAATTCATTAATATTCCTTCAAATTTGATGTAATTCATTTCACCCACAAGTGGTTAGCTTATTTAATAAAATAACTAATATTTAATACTTTAAAATCCACCCATCCTCAAGTATAAATACCACCCATTGACATTTTCTCTACACTCCAAAATTCATAATAAAAAATGTTATATTAATTTTACCTCCCAAATATTCCCCCCAAGGTACTCTCAAGGTCTAAATTTTCAATCCTCAAGTTTTAGAAATAAAATATTCAATGTAATGGAATTATCCTCTTCTCCCTTTTCATTCAAGTACCTCCTTTTTATGATTCTTATTAATGTCAAAGAATATTTCAGCCCGAATGGCCCGAAGGCCTTTGTTTTATTCTATTATGGATAATCCCCCCTTTAAGGGATGAAGGGGAACCTGAACATGACCCATAGGCCTAAAGCACAAGGCTCGACATGACCCGCAGTACATGACCCAAAGGACCAAAGGCATACCATCCCCAATACATGACCGATAAGCCCAACCCCCTAGAACTACCCCTTCCCAACTTCTGCATCATTGATCGCCTAGCTCCCCACCTTTCATTTCTGATCGGCTAGCATTGTCCTATACAAAGCTACATGGTGCCTGGTCCTGAGGGAAGTTTCCATACCCTCTCATTCTTCCAATCCGATTAGCTCTGCTTCTGGTGACTGCTACTCTTGTTGCTCTGATCCTCTTCTAGGGCATGTTCTATGTGAACCGGGATACTCCATGGTCTCTGTGGCCAGAAGTCCCTGAGACTTAAAGGCCTTATGATGATCTGAAGGCCCTTGAGACCCGTAGGCCCAAACCGGTGGCCCGAAGGCCCAAATCGAGTGAATAGTTCTAGCTACTACAGTACCAATAGTACTTGTTAAAGTACTACTATAGTACTGTTATAGTACCTGTAAATTCACCTCCACCCGGTTTTAAACCTGGATCTCTTGGATTCCAAGCAGGATCCCTTACCACTTGAGTACGGTCTTGTTGGCAACAAATATTATTTCATTCAACTCACTTTATGATCTTACTATTACTACCTAAATGGTTTTTTATCAATGGTAGACATCCTTTATCTCTCATTATTCCTTTTCCTCAATACATTTTGTATATCATCATAATACTAAAATCATTTCATGATATTTCCTATTTCTCATGAAATATTATTATATTTTGAATAAAAAAACCTCCTCCATACCAATGGTAATTTAAATATATGTAAATATTAGGTATTTACATGTATAAAACCCACATTCCCTTTTATTGGGTTAAAAATGATGTAATGTTCAAGCCCTTAAGAAATTATATACTCGATGATTTTATATGAAACCGGTTCATTATTGTCCTCGAGTTATTGATAAAATGATTTATTTTTATCATTATGGATCACATTAATTAATAAATATAAATGGCGTGCCTTAATAGTTATCTAATTTATTGGATAAAGAAATAATCTCTAGAGATTACATGTTTTATGATACCTTGGTGAATAAAATTAGTAATTATGATTTATGAAACATTGGTGATAAGCCTTGGTGGTATGCTTATAAATGTCTAAATTTTATGTTTTAGCCACATTTACATGTTATTATTCACATTCATTATATTATTATATTCTTCATTTTATATTATCATACCTTATTGATATTCATCTTGGTCACATGCTAAGTGTCTCGTTTTTTTATTCCCATGTTGGGATTTATGCTCACCCCTTTCTTGGATGTATGTCTCCATGATATGAGATGCAATAAAATTAACTTAGGATAAACCAATTAATAAGTACTTAAAGTGGATTAGAATAATTTTTATTTTTTTATGTTGTTTATGTATTATGCTTCTAATTTCTAATACAATAAACCCCAAAAGATCCTATGTATTGTTAATTGTTGCACCATATAATGAAAGTTTTATTAAATAAAAAGGAAATTTTCCATAATTGGTATCAAAGTATAGTTTAGTTTTTTTTATTTATTGAAATTAGGATTAAAAAATATTAGTAAAAACCCTAGTTATAAGTATAAATATAGGAAAATATCTAGGTATTTTGGTGAAGTATAAAGTAAGTGGTTTCCAAGAAAATACATCCCTATCTGGATACTACAAGTGGATGTGGATCTAGTACAACTATGCATATGTGTAATAACCCTGAAAAGGGCACATTGAACTGGACTTGATCATCACTTGGTGCATGATAACTGGTCTTGCTTCACACCTAGTTTTACACTCCTAGGGGATATTCCTTGGTTAATCACATGCTTATACAAACCATTATGAATGATATATATAGATAATGTAATACTTTTATTAAGTTTGAATTATGTCATCCTAGAAGCATGATATTACAAAATTTTAGGATCAATATTTCCTTTATAATTGTTATTATAATATTCCCAGTAGTAAAAAATTTCCCACTTAACTTTTCTCCTTCAAGAAAAATGGTAATAAATAGAAGGACCCGTGCAAACAATGTATGCAATGAAAAATGAGATGATGACATTCCCAATATATGGGGAGATGGAGCTAAAAAATTCATGATAATGATGAATTAATTATCTCAAGTCCTGAATAATAACAAATAATATATGGAGTATCCTACTTTGCTAAGGAAGGAGAAACTAGAATTTCAATCCTTCATGCATCAATGAACACCTATTTTTAATGGAACCACTAATCTACTAATTGTGGCATAATGAATCAATAAAATAAAAAATATATTTTTTATACTCAATTGTTCTAAATAAGAGAAGGTTTATTTTCTAGTATATCACTTAGAGAGAGAATCTAATTAGTGATGGAAACATATCAAGAACATGAATCTAGAGGATGAGGTGGATTCCATAAGATGTGAATATTTAAAAAGGAAATTTTCATTAAATATTTTCCTCATACCCTCTAGACCAAAATGGAGAGGTAATTCCTTGAGTTTAAATAAGGAGAAAATAAATTGGTGGGGAATTATGATATAAACTTTACAAGGCTTGTGTGTTATGATTCAAGATTTTTTATTGATTTGGATGTGAAAATAGATCGATTCATTGGAATATTGAGACCCATTCTATGAAAATGTTTGGTAATCCGAGACTTTGGGAGTTATGAAGCTATCATGTGATGTTCTATCAAAGTCTAAATGGTGTTTGGAGTTTCCCAATGGACTCATGGATAGAATGACAAGAAGATAAAGATGGAACAATATTTTGGGACTAATCCAAATGAGAAGAAAGTACAACATCCCATGTGCAACAAATGTGGGAATAATAATTTAGGAAATTGTTTTCAAAGAAATCTAAAGTGATAAAAGTGTAGAATATATGAACATATAGCTCAAAATTATCATAGATATATAAATACTCTGCATCTAAATTCTAATGAAAAGGGGAAGATTGTGCAATCACAACCTACTATGTAATGTTAGAAGTGTAGGTAACTTGGTAAATTCACTAACAAATGTTCAAATTAGAAGATAATGGAGAGAAACCACCATCAAACCCAATATATTCCAAGGGATCAAGGTCATTATTTAATAACTATTATGGATGAATTAAAGGCTCCAAATTATGATGTGGAATGTACAGTCATTATACACTCAAATATACAAAGTATATTGTTTGATTATAGTACTAAAAATTCTCCCCTTTCTTTATAGTTTGAAAAGAACATAAATTTAAACCCCAAACTGATAGTGGTATAGTTTTCTATTGAAACTACTAGGGGATCTATTCAAGCATAAAATATATATAGGGATTACCATATTAACTTTGGTGTGTAAAATTTCTCTACAAACTTGGTGATCATTCTAATGATGGAATTTGATATAATACTTGGTGTGGATTGATTTTAAAAGTATAAGACAAAGATAAAATATATAAGAAAGGATATTTTAGTTTACTTAAAGGGAAAACCTCCAATCAACTTCAATAGATAAATTTCCCAACCTTAGTCTCTTTAAGAACCACTTCCACTTTTCCTTGTTTATGGAAATAATTAGAGAAGAAGTAGAAGAAATGGAAAGTAAAAAAGATATGATATGTTCCCATTGTTAAAGAATAAATTGATGAATTCCCTTAAGAGTTACTAGGATATCCCCCAGAAATAGAGGTATAATTATCAATTGAACACCTACCTAGATGTAATCTAATATTGAAGACCCCATATAGAATGGCATACATGGGGTTGGAGTAATTAAAGAAGAAGAATTAAGATATTTTGGAGAAGGATTTTTTTGATCAAGTGTGGTTTCTTGAGGGAACTAATTCTATTTGTAAATAATAATGGTGGATCAATGTGTTTATGAATTTATTATAGAGAACTTAATGGGATCATAGTGAAGAAAAAACATCCTTTTATGAGGATTTATGATTTTTTAACCATCTTTGTAGGGATAAATTCCTTTCAAATATTGATATTCAATATGGGTATCATCAATTAAGGGTGAGGAAAGAATATTTCCAAAATAATTCCTTCTAAAAAAGATATGGGAATTATGAGTTTGTTTTTATTCCCTTTATCTTGACTAATGATCCTTCCATATTTATGGATTTGATGAATAAAGTCTTTAAAGACTACCTTGATAAATTCATGGTGGTATTTATTAATGATATTATGATATATTATAAAATCTTAAACGGGTTTCAAGATCATATAAGTTTCATACTCTTAACTCCAAGGAAAGATAATTTGTTAGGTAAACTCATTAAATGTGAGTGTTGGTTACAAAAAATATCATTCTTGGCACACATCATGTCCAGTAAATGAATACAATAGATCTAGAAAAGACAAAGGACATGTAGGAGTGGCCACATAATACAATTATAATTATTATTCATAGTTTTATTAGTCTAGAAGGATACTATAATAATTTTGTGAAAACATTTCCATATATTTTTAATACACTAATCAAGTAAACTCAAAAGAGAGTTAAGTTTATCTAGAAAAAGGAATGCGATGAGTGTTTTCATGAACTAAAGAATATGTTGGTTAGTATATTGTTCTAAAATTACCCTCTAATATAGAAGTATTGTTCAATTATAGTGATTCATCCTTAAAAGGTATTGGATGTGTACTCGTGAAAAATGAATAGGTGGTTGCTTATGTATCACAACAATTAAATCCACATGAATGGAATTTTACTACCCATGATATTGAGTTAAAAATATTTATCTCTGAATAATAGATATAGAGACACTAACTTTATGAAAAAATGTGATATATACACATAACACCAATGTTTGAAGTATATATTCACACAGAAGGAGCTTAATATGCGTCAGTGAAGATGGTTAGATCTTATCAAGGACTATGATTGCTTTATTAACTACCATACTAGAAAGGATAATAACATAACTGATTATCTTAGTAGAAATAAAACTACTAATATATCCATGATGAAGATTTAAAAAGTCCTTGTTTTAATGGATATGAAAAGGATGGATGTAGAAATCACAAAGGTAGAGAATATATCCTACCTGTCCCAAATGATTGCCCAACCATGTATCTAAGAGAGGATCAAGGAGGCACAAATGGATAACCTAAGACTTAAAAGAGGGTGGAAATAGTAAAGTATGATAAGATTCATGATTTTAACATCAATGAAGATAGTGTCTTATGATTTGGATATAGACTTTGTGTGTCTTCATCACCTGAGATATAGAAAGAGTTATTGGACAATGAACATAGCTCATCTTTCTCCATCCATCATGGAAGTACCAAGACATACAATGATCTTTGAGAGAACTTATTATGGGATAACATGGAGAGGGATATCAAGAAGTATACCTCAATGTTCTTGGTATGCAATCATGTTAAAGAAGAGTGATAGAATTCTAAGGGGATGATGAAACTATTACCCATATCCACATGGAAATGGGAGAATATCACTATGGGATTCATCAATGGTCTCCCAAAGACATCCAAAGGAATTAATATGATATGGGTGGTGGTATATCAACTCATCAATACTCCCCAATTCATCACTATTTGGGAATATTTTTCCTTTTAACAACTTTACAAGATATACATAAAGGAAGTGGTGAAGCTATATGGGGAACCACTTTCAATAATTTATGATTGTGATTCAAGGTTAAATTCTAAATTCCAGAGAAGTCTTCAACATGCTATGAATACTGAATTGAATTTTAGTATGACCTATAAACCCCATACTAATGATCAATCTGAAAGGATCATTTATATAATTGAATAATGTTGAGAGCATGCTCAATGGAGTTTAAAGGTGGACAGGATCAACATATCTCATTAGTTGAGTTCTCATACAACAATTAATTCCATCCAAATATTAAAAAGGATCCATATGAAGATATTTATGGGAAGTGATGTAGAACTCCTAATTTTTGGGAAAAATTTAGTGAATAAAAGATAATTGGGTCTGATCTTCTATAATAGAAGACAGAAAAGGTCTAATCCATCTAAAAACACATAAAAGTTTCTTAGAGTCAGTAAAAGAGTTATCCTTATAAACATCATAGGGACTTGGAGTTTAATGTTGGAGACAAATTTTTTCCTTCAAATATCACCATATAAGAGAGACATGTCTTTTAAAAGAAAGAATATATTAGCCCTAGGTACATTTTCCCCTTTGATATCCTTGATCACATATAAGTAGTGTCCTATCAGCTAGAACTTACACCAAACATGGAACATGTTCATGATGTTTTCTACATATAATCCTAAGAAAGTATAGATCTAAACCATCACATGTAATGAATACAAATATAGTAAAACTAGAGAATGAACTCTCTTATAAGGAGTATTCGATGAAGATATTTGACCATAGTAACAAATTTCTATGAAAAAATAAAACTCACCTTGTAAAATTGCTTTGGAGGAACCATAAATATGAAGAGGAAATGTGGAAATTGGAGGAAAAAGAATATATAAGTACCCCCACCTATTATCAAATGACAATATGAGTTGAAATTTTAGGGACATAATTATTTTACAGGGGGAAGAATGTAACACCGAAAAAAATTTCTTTTTTAAATAAAGGAACTCATAACTCGGAACAATTTTTTTATTATATTTTAATATAGAAGTACATAAAAATCATTTTCAATACCATAATGACTAATAATTAAATGAAATAAATTATCATAATATGTGTAAGAACCTTTGTAAATGAATTAGTGAATGATGTATTATAATACTAAAAACTAACAACACTTTATCTCATTATTTAAAAATGTTACATTATATATAAAAAAACCAAATATCATACCAAATATTATAATAGGAAAATAAACAGAGGATGAATAAAGTGAAATATAAAATTTTGGGTCACCTAAATCCCATAGACTCATCACACCACAATATCACTATAATAGAGTAAAATAGAGTTAGTAATAAAATATTCATTTAGGAAAAAATATTTAACCATGATTGAGTCAAAGTGAATGATGAAATGTAAGAATGATGGTGTATTTATAGGAAAATATGACCTTTCGACATTAATTAAATTATTCAGGAAGACATTTGGTTGTTTTTATTATGTATATTCCTTTAAGTGATCATTGAGATTATTTAATTATGTAATCAATGTTGTATTATTTTTGGAGTCTATCAAAATATTCTATTTAAAATAATTTTTTTGATAAATGTATAAGTTTTAAATAAAAGTAATTTTCATGAAATAATCTAGTAACACACTCATTAAAATGATAATATATTTTAATGAAGTCCTAAATAATTTTTATAATAGTTAGAGTGGTAATTTTTCTATAAAATTTAAAAACTTTAATATATAAGGTTTTTTAATTAAAAGTTAAAATTATCATAATAAGAGAATTATTTTTATGAAATAAATTTCATTTTTGGATTGAGTATTTCAAAATTATCTTAGAGTGATTTTTTTTGAAATTTTATAACAAAGTTTATTTTTTGGAGAAAAAGTAAAAATTTCCGCTTTATGAGTACTGTGATTTTATAAAATCATTATTATGTTATCAAGACTGATGCACACCTATAATGGGGTGTAGAAAAAGTAAATTTATATGTATTTTCTATTGTATCATAGTGGTTGACCGGGGTCATCTCACTTGAGGAGCATCACAATTTTCAAATTACATATTATAATTCACCTAAGAACTACATGTTTTTATTATTTTTATTATTTTATGAAAAAAATTATATTTTTGGGTTTTTTATTTTATAAAATAATAAAAATACATGTAATTTTAAATTACTATGAAATTATAAACATAATGATATTATAAAGAAATAACTTAGTCCTTGGTTCAATTTTGAGCTCTATCATTATTCTTCCTTATATATTTAAATTTAGTTTGATAACACAATTATGAAATCTCATGCATGAATTACAATACTTTTATTTATAATTTATGAAATATCAAATGCATAAGTAGTATAAATTCCACCTCCACCTATAATAATGGTTCATAGAACACCTCAATAGAGAATGTGATATCTTCTAGAACCTGACTTCATCATATGCCATTTCATCTATTGATCAACTCAAATCCACCATGTGAAGAGATTATGATCAATGTGAGGGAGGAAAAAGTTAAAAAATAAAATAAAATAATAGAAATATAATTGAGTTTCATGCCAAGGTGTAAAACCTATACACTCATTTATGTTACTTTCATATACCACAAACTCAAAATAAACTTTAACTAAGAATTCAAGAACACCTAACCTCCTCCTAGACAAGCCTCAGGTAAACCCATAATTATCGCGGGTAATATCTTAAAATGGTGGGAAAATAGGAGATAATAAGAGAAAAAAATAAAATAAAAATAATGATATAGAAATAATTAGAAATAAAAAGAATGAGAATGAGAAATAAATAAAATAAAATAGAATAAAAGTAAGGAAATAAAATGGACAAAATAAGAATAAGTAGTAGAAGAAGAAACATAATAGATGAAATCATAGATTAAAAATATTGTTTATTAATAATTATATGAATCTATTAAAATTATAAGAAAATAAAACTAAAAGAGAAATAAAATTAAAACATAATAAAATAAAAACAGAAAAAAATGTGCATCAGCAGAGCCCCTCGAATGAGCTCTTTAAGTGGATGAAAACTCCTTCAGCAATGGGGAAAATTCTATTTTTATGGGAAAACCAATGATTAATATTAGCCTAAATAGAATACTTTGAGAATCTCATCCCACAAATATCTCATTTTTATACTCTTCAAAAGGTCATTGAGACCCGTGGGGTGTCCAAAGATATGCCCAATGATCTCTGGTGTTTCAATCATTGAAAAGAATGCATGTAAACATGGGGCATCCTTATCCTACCCATGTTTATGGATGCATGGGAATTTATGGTGGTGCTTCATCACTTGTAGGTGTGGCAGTGATATAAGTTCCTTCTCTATGAACCAACTGAGCTTCACAATGGTTGGTTGGATTGAAAATCTCTTCATCAGTGGTGCAAGGTGGTCATATGAGGTGTAGGAAGTGATTTATGGTGGTCCCAAGATTCAGTAGTGGAAGTCATCTCGATCTCGATCTTCCGAGTGCACAACAATAGTGTTTCTAGCATGTTGTAGATGGGTTATGTCGAAATTTAGTGGAATATTATTGGCATATATAGTGGAATAATAATTTCTGATGATGAGGGTGTCGCATAGCTGGAAAAAATGCCAATGTTTTTGTAAGTTGAACAGTAACCACATGGAATGAGTCCCACATCGGTTTTGGAGTTATGATTTATGATATTTTAAAATTAAATTTGTGATGTTAGTGGTTAAGAAACTTACATTGATATGGGATCTTCGATACACATGAACTCATGAATATGGGTTGCACCAAACTGTATGACCGAGTAGGCTTTGGTTGAAATATACACATGGGTTTTTCTCATTGGCTCACACACACACCTGCCGCTTCAGGTAGGCTCTCCTGATGGCCTTATTGGATAGAAGGCCACTTCAAAGAGGATGGATATATGGGTGGTGGGTTTAATATTTTATGGATAAACCTTGGGTGGCCATTTTGCTATAAATAATTACAAAAACATAAATTAAAATTCAATAGAATATATATAATTAAATTCCAAAATTCAAAATTAAAATTTTTCATTAATTTTAAACCCATTTTAATTATTTATTTTTATTTTACCACTTTTTAATAAAACAATTTAGTTTATGGGAATATTAATTTAAAATAACTCAAAATCCATGAGAAAACACTTAAAATTATGCATGAAAATTGAGTGTGTCAAATACTCCCACACTTAACCTGTACTTGTCCTCAATCATAAACTCTCAACATTTAATTTAAGAGGAAACCAATGTTACCAATATTTAAATTTCAAAGTAATAAAACAAAATAATTATCAATATCAAACCAAATTTTTGAATTCCATATAAAATATCAATTCATTTTCTCTCTTTTCAAAGAAAAAATAAATTTTAGTCTTTTACTTTCTCCCTTTTAAAAATGGTGGAACCCCTTTTTTCATTCATTAAAGTTCCTTAATTTATTATTATTAAAAATACCAAGTCATGATCTAAATAACTTTTTATTCTTTTCTTTAATAACTCATGATATAAATTCAAGTTTATTTGGGATCATATCATGATAACATTATCTTTATACATAATCTTGTAATAGAACCACTTTCTCTACTTTGTAAAGACAAAAGACACATTAAATCATGAGGAATTTAAATAAAGGTTATAATGACTCTGAAGATTAATGTTGGTAGGAATTGATGATTAAAAATTAAGACTCAAGGAGGAGGTTTTAGTGTAAATTACAATTCATGATATTAAAAGTAAAAGTTTAATAAAATTATACCCTTCAAACTGTGACAACACCCACTTCCCAAGCTCAAATTTAAGGTCATGACATATGAAAACCTAATGAATGTTGTGATCCTTGAATTTTATCTATTTTTTAAACTTTTTTACCAAAATTTATGCTTATAATGTATCTTATATCCACCACCTAACCACATATGATAAAAACATCATTCTAGGGATGGTATTTTTTGATAATTACAAGTCACAACTCACTTTTTTTTATTTTCATTTTTATCGAGAAGGGAAAACTATAAAGCATAATGAATGAATCAATAAACCTTTTACAATACCCAAGATAAACCACCACCCAAACTTATCCCTTACAATTTATATCATCCCTTCCACTATGAATCCCTACACCCCCTCACTTAAACTTTAAAATATCATGAAAATAATAAGAGTAGGGTAGAAATAGATAAATATGGCTTGAAATAAGGCTCATTCCTAATAAGAAAATTCATGGTCTCCCAGGGATAAATAAGGATTAGTATAAAATGTGGTCTCAAAGATAATATATTATCAATAAAAATTCCTCAATCATTTTAAATGTGTTTTTTCATAGTCATATATTTGAAATTTTCAAATTAAATTTTTAAAAGGTGGCATGTCCCAAGATCACTCAAGAAATATGCTCAAGAATAAATAGGCATTACATGGTCCAGAAATCCTCTAAATAATGGTAAATATGATATTGGAAAATCACTTATGGAATGATTAATAATAATAAATCAGTTCACATAAATTTTATAAATTCAAAGTGTAAAAATGGTATGAAATTTCATTTATATGAATCAATCAATTCCCTAAAATCATGATTCTATATTTTAATATCCATGATTCACTCTAAAAATTTAATTCTATACTTTACTCATTAAAGATCATTATAATTTTAATATAAAACATGAAATCATAGGGTTATAAAGAATCTCATTTTTCCTAGATAAGTCAAGTAAAGTAATAATTCAAAGTATGGGCATGAAAATTCCTGTTTAAAGCTCAAAATATGTTTTTAGATAAAAATGTAGGGAGTTTAAAGGATAAAAAATTAAAATGAACACTCTTTTCTCATAAATAATTAATTATCTTACTCCACTATTGGCAAACTACATTATGTCATCATGGTCCTACAAATTTAAATTAATCAATTAAGTACAAGGATCATGTCTTAAAAGATAAAAAATGATAGAGGGAGTGGGGTTGCATACTAAACTAGTCCTAAGAATGAAATTAAAATCCTATAAAGAAAGTATAAAGATAAATCTTGGTATGATCCCCTAAGTGGTACTTGGATTTTTAATGCCTCTAGAAGGGTAATACCATATCTAATCAATAGTATGTTGGTGGGTTGATTTCATGGATTTTAACCACCACATGTGGCTTTTCCTAGCTTGTACTCCTTTGTTTGTGGTGAGGAACAATCCATGAATAGAGTACACCAAATCCCCCATTAAAAATTAGGTATAACTTGCATGTAGGGGGTAGAATAATGTATGTATCATCCTATATGGTTTATACTTATGCAACCTCATCCTTCTTGTCTAGTGATTGATCAATATGTGATGCATGAGTTGTAATTTCAAAGGGGAGTTAAGAATTTATTTTAATTTGGAAAGAATTTAAATATTTAAATTAAAAATCATAATTTTACCTTTCAATATAATTAGCCTATGTATTATTCTCATCAGGATTATCCACTTGGATTTACTCAAGGACTTCCTTTAATGTATGTTCAATTAGTGCTGGAATTTCATGTGTTCCTCAGGAGGTGCATGTTTTGTTTCTTCATCTTCCTCTAAGGAAAAATATGTATTAGAAAAATATGAAAATTCAAAATAATGGTATTTAATACTCAATTCAGATTAAATAAGATCAAATGATAGAGATTTTGAAATAAAATCAACTCCCTAAGTTGGTTCAGATTCAGTCTCTTCTTCAGTGGTAAGTTCCCCTTAAAGTTGGATCTCAGTGGACGGAGGCAGGTTGTTGTGATAATCCATATTCTCTTCAAATTCCTACACTGAGGAGGCTTCTTCCACATCCATATCTAAAGATATATGAATTGAATTGAGCTCTTATTATTTATAAGTAATGGGGAGATCATGTTGTACCACATACTCATTATAGAAGTAATCTAGATCTTATTGATCTCCAACATATAGCTTAGTAGGAAAGTTTTCCTCATCATGAATCCCCTATATGGTCATATAAGACATGGATATTAAAATTTTTGGGCAGTTGATGGTGTTTGAGTTAGGAATCAACTTCCTAGATCTCTTTAGTGGAATTAGGAAAGGATTATACTTCTAAATTTTCTTCAGGTTTAGGTTTCTCTTAGAATTCATGGACATATATAGTAATAAATTCTATTTTATATCTAGTTATTTTATGTTTTATTTGAGTTCCTACACTTGATATAATTTTTTAGTAACTTGTTCTTGATTTTTCACTTGATGGGATCCTTAAAAATGTTGGTAGGATCTAAGGAAGCCTCTTCTTGGACTTCAACCACTTGTTAAAATTTTAGAAAGTACTGGGAGAACTTAGTTAGCTCACAATCCATGGCTTTAAAAATTGGTTCTTACATATCCTCTCTTAGGACAGTTATGAATTCTTTGAATTCCCAATACACATAGTTTTATTTCTAGAACAATTTCACATAATTAATAAAAATAGATACATTGTACTTCATATAAAATGTTGATTTAATAATTGGTTCTTTCACCTATGGGTAATTTTTCCATGAATAGAAATAAATATTTGAAAATGTAATGGAAAAATATTTTTTTATGGTTTTTTAAAGAAATTAAAACTCTCTACTATGTGAAAAAGAAAAAGGAAATAAATATCGGTTGGATCCCTAGAAACAGTGCATGTTTTGATGAACACCTATTGTGGTGTGTGTCAAATTCAAATTTATACATTTTACTTAGTGAAACATAGTGATTGAACAAGGTCTTCTCACTTGAGAAGATCACAATTTTCAACTTATTATAATTCACCTAAGAACTGTTTGTTTTTATTGTTTTTTTATTTTATAAAAATAATGATATTTTTGTGTTTTTTATTTACTAAAATAATGAAAAGAAATTTAATTTTACCTAACCATGAAATTCTAAATTGAATGATATTCAAAAGAAATAACTTGGTATTAGGTTCAGTTTTGAGCTCTATCATTATTCCTCTTTATATTTTTAACTTTAGGTATATAATCCAATTATGAAATATCATTCATGAATTAATATAATTTTATTTAGAAGTTTTGAAATCTCAAATTACTAAGAAATATAAATTTTTCCTCCCCCTGTAATCAAGGCTGAGGGAAAACGTTAATCTAGAGTGTGACATCATCCAGGACCTAGATCCATGGAAAGTTGTTTCATCCATTGATCGTATAAACTCCACCATGTGAAGATCTTATGATCAATTTAAGGGAGGTAAAAGATAAAAAATAATATAATATAAATATAATTGAGTTTAATTTTGTGGTGAAAATCAATCACACTCAAGAATGTTAATCACAACTACCACAAACACAAAATAATATTTATGAAACAATTCTTGAACACCTAACCTCACCCGAGACAAGGCTCGGGTGGCCACCTCATTATTGACAGTAAGAGATAAAAATTGTGATATAAAGAGGAGGGAATAAAAAAATAGGAATAAAATGAAAATAATTAGAGAGAGAGAATTATGAAGAGATATAAATAGAAACAGAAACAAAATAAAATAAAATTAAGAAAATAAAATAGATAAAAGAAGAATAAGAAAAAGAAGAAGAAGATGAAGAAACACAGTGGATGAAATCATGGATGAAAACACTTGTTTATTAATATTAACATGAATGTATTATAATTTAAAGAAAACAAAATTAAATAGAAATAAAATTAAAATGGTATAAAATAAAAGCATAAAAAAATGTCCAACAATCAAGCCCCTCGAATGAGATCCTACAATGGGTGTGAACTCTTTCAAATATGGTAAATATGCTCTATTTATAGTAAAACCAAGGCGTAATCTTGGACTTGGAAGAATATTTTGAAAATATAATACCACATACATCTCTTTTTTCTATTCCTAAAAATATCCTCGAGACCTATGGGGTGTCCAAAGATACACCCAAAGATCTCAAGTGTTTCTATCTTGAAAAAAAAGGCTTGGAAGTGTGGATTAGCCTTCTATTCCTTACATGTATGGTTTAATGGGAATTCATGGTGGTTATTTGGAACTCATAGGTGTGGCAGTGATGGAATCGATTCCTCCACAAACTAATGAGACTTTATAGTGGTCAGATGGATCAAAATAATTTTCATTAGTGGTGTAAGGTGATCAAATGAGGTGTAAGAAGTGATCTTTGGTGGCCCTGATCTTAGAAAGTTGAATTTGTATCGAGACTGAGATTTCTAGTGTGCAACAATTTTGTTTATTTCATGCTGTATACAGGGGCTGGTGATGTTGATCAGTGAAGTAGTGGCAGATACAACATTGCTGAAATGTCTAAGGCCGAGGGTGTCGTGTGGCTAGAAGAAATGCCAAGTTGAAAAAATAACCACATTTAATGAGTCCCACATCAGTTTTTCAGTTATTCTCCATGAGAATTTAAAATTAAATCTTTGATGTTTACACTCTAGAAGCTTACACTAAGGTGGGCTCTCATATAAACTCGCACTTGGGAACATGGGTCGTGCCACACCATATGGACTGAGTAGTATTTGGAATAACTATACATGGGGCTACTCCTATGGGCTCACACACACACACACACCTTTTTCCTTAGGTAGGATCTCCCGATGGATTTATTTTCCTACCATCCTCTTCAAGTGGATGGCCATGTGGATGGTTGGTTACATAGTTGAGTTCTAGTCCATGGATAGCTTATTTTTTATCTATAAGCCATTGTAAAAACATATTGTAAAATTCAATAGAATATATAATTAAATTAAAAATTTCAAAATAAAAAATTTTCATTCATTTTAAACCCATTTTAATTCTTTATTATTATTTTTCCATTTTTAATAAAACAATGTATTTATGGGAATTTTTGTTTAAATCAATTTAAAATCCATGATAAACACTTAAAATTAGGCAATAAAGTTGAGTGTTTCAATGAATTTTTTTATGAAACATTATATTCAATAAAAATTTCATTTAGTAAGTATAAAAATTAATTTTTAAAAATTAATTTAAATTTATAAATTTATACCTTATTATTTTGAAACAAAAAAGTATATTTTTTAAATAAAATTTATTTTTGGTTTGTGTGAATTAAATGGTTTTTATGGAAGGTGTGTTTAAGTTTTAGAAGGCCTTGAACATCAAAACACACTCTCTATCTCATTAATAGGGTAGAAAATTTGTTTTAAGTCATATCATCCACTAGTGATTAACTTATATCATAAAATAATCAATATTTTATCCTTTAAAACACACCCTCCTCAATTATAAATACCATCCATTCCCATTTCCTTTCTACTAAAAATTTATAATCCCCTAGTTTTTGGTCATTTTATCTCACAAAGAGACCCATAATGTTCTCTTATAGTCTCAAGGTTCCATCCTCAAGTTTTAGGAAGAAAATATTTAACACAAGGGAATTATTCATTCCCCCATTTTCATTCAAGTACCTCCTTTTATTATTATTCTTAATGTAAATATTATTTATTTATATGCACCTTTTGATCCTCCCATTATTGTAAAAAAAAAAAATTCAATGTTATACCTTAATTCTCTCTCATTACACCTTTTCCTCAATACATGTTATATACCATTATGCTTCCAAAATCATTTCATAAAATTTCCTTTTCTCATGAAATATTCATATATTGTTAGTACACAAACCACTTATGTACCCATGGTAACTCAACTAGATATAAATATAATATATTTATTTTCAGATTTACATGTATGAAACCCACATTCCCTTTTTGTGGGTTTAAAATGAAGTAATGTTCTTGTCCTTAAGAACTTATTTACTTGATAGTTTTATATGAAAACTATTCATTATTATACCTAGGTTATTGATAAAATGATTTATTTTGATCAATATGGATCACATGAATTGATACATATGAATGGTGAACCCTGATAGCACTTCAATTCATTAGTAAGGTAATTAACCTCTAGATATGTCATGTTTTACGATACCTTTTTTAATAACCTTGATAATTTTGATTTATGACACCTTGGTGATAAAACTTAGTGATATTCTTATGAATGTATAACTTTTATGTTGTAGACACATTTCCAAGTTATGATTCATGTTATTTATATTATGGCATTCCTTATGTTTATATTATCTGTAACGCCCCAACTCCAAAATCCCAGAGATGGTACATTATTTTAATACATTGGAAAGATTACAAGGAATCAAATCTTGAAGGACCGAGTATTTTAGTAGTTTTTGAAAACCAAATACATACATAGGTTCAACATTACAACTTGAAAAGAAATACAACATATAAGTTTTATTGGGAACATCCATAACTCTATGTTTATCACAACAGGTCATTCATAATAATCTTATTCATGTCCTGAGGAAATGAAACATAAGAAAGGGGTGTACTTAGATGCTCCATAAGGGTAAAAAAATTAGCAGAAGATATCATAAACACAAACATTAGGCATAGTGAATAACTAAAACCACATGCCAAAATAAACTTGAACATAATATGGCAGAAATATGAATTGAGTAAACATAATCATGGGAATTATACTAGTAGAATAACCACATGAACTATAATTACTAGTTTCATAATGAGGGAATGCATAATGCATGACATCATAACCATACCATCAAGGCCTCATGCCAATATCATAAATAACCATTTAGTCAAGGCCTTGTTCCAAGACCTAGTTTGTCTCATGATAACTACAGATGCACCTAGGGGATATATCGGGCCCCACACGACACTTACTAAGTCCAATTCATTCCTAATATTAATGGGGATAAATATAAATAACATTCACATTCATATTTAAACTAACATATGAAATGAAAACAACTTTCCCCAATCATTAAACATAAACACTAATCATTTAGAGTAATATGGTGAATGGTTTCATGATAGCACATCCACATTCAAAATAATCATAAACCATTTAATAAAACATGGTGGATGATATCATAGGAGATAAAACTTTATGAAATACAATATTCATAAAAGTATGTTGACATAAATAAAGATACTTTTAAATGAGACCATTGAAAAAATCTTGAGGAAATATTCCTTAAACATTCAAAAGTGTCTCATACCACCTTGAAACATTCAAATCATAATCCCTTAGAATATCATGATACTAAGTAGACTCTTGATATTATATAACAAATGTAATTATATACACCACATTCAATTAATAAGTGGTGAACAAGGAATATATTTTATAAAAGTTAAAGTGAGGCGAGAAATATCCATTTTTCTTTGGAAAGAAGAGTTCTTTTGGAAAATCATTTGTATTTGTAATAAATATTGTTTTAAAAATTTATATCCTAGAAAAAAAGGTAAGGAAATTGATATTACATTTTAAGCATAAATTATGTCCCACTTAAGTGAGATCGTGTAAAAAAAAATTTTAAAGAAGCTTTATAATTAAAAAAATTTAGTGCGGTTTAAGGAATGAATTAAAGAGATTTTAAAGCACAAAGGCATGATTGCATTCATAAAACCAGAAATGAATCAAAATAATTTTTTCATGTTAAATTTTTTAATTTTATAAATATAAATATTTCTTAAAAAATATTATAAAGTGAACTTAAAAATAGTTAAGAATTTTATAAGTTCCCTCAGATTGGGCTTGTATTTCAGGAAGAATTTTTGAAAAATCCTTTTAAAACATGAAAATCCCCATAAAATAAAGAAGTATTATTGTTGGTAAAAATATATATAACATTATCATAGATTTTAAGAGGATTAAATAAGAATAAATAATAATTTCATTTAGGTAAGTAGATAATAAGAGTAACCCGATTGAAAATGAAGGTTCAGGTAGAAATCCCTTACCACTTTGTAATCAATCGATTCGTATGACCCAAAATTAATAATATTAAAATTATATGTTTAATATAATTAAAATAAATATATTCATGATATGATACATCAATGGGAATTATACATACACCATACACAAGTAATAGTAGTGAACAAGGAATATCTCAAAAAAATGGAAGTGAGATGAGGAAACCCTTACCTTAAGTATGATGGTGTTCTTCAATTGATCTTAGTGCCCTGGATAACTATATTAAATTAATTAATTAATATTTCCATAAAATATTCTTTATTTAATTGATTTATTATATCCTTATTAAGTTTGTTCATGGCCTTCTCGATGGGTTTAAGAGGTTCAATTTTATTGTTTGGGAGCGTTTTCTTCCTTGGTATTCATGATCGGTTTACTTATATACATGTAAGGATAAACATGTAATATGAGAATGGTTGTCCAGAATAGAAGTTATATTTTATTTTTTAACTTCCATAATATTACATGGTTATAAAATTCATTTGGTTATTTTTAGTGAAGGTGAATCATTATATAATACTTTAATGATAACAGTTTGGGTTAATTGGCGGTTCTTGATCACAATGAACTCATTTTAATCTATAAATTAATATCATGTGTAAAAAATATTACATAACATTAAATAATTTACAATACATATTTTATATTCTGGTTCAACCATCAAAATGGTTTCTTGACCAGAATTAAATACGGTAATGGAAATTGAAAACCCGTCATTCTTGAATGTGATAAATTAACACATCTCGGATGGTGTTTTCATTTATAGTATAAAAGAATGGGAAATGAGAGATGATGATGAATTATTAAATTATCAAAACAACATTAAACTACATTTATGGTACTTTAGTTATCATAAAATTTGGATTAAAGGATGTGAGGAAAGGAAAACAAAAGAAATGAACTTGAAATAAAATAAAAGTTGAGAAATCCCTTACGAAAATTTTATAGCCTAACGACATCACTTAAAAATTCATAAAATATTTTTATGAGAGAAAAAGGGATATTTCATAATTATTACGTAATATGGAATTTAAGGAGAATATTTAATGACATATACCAATGTAATCCAATTGAAATTAAATAAGAATAACATAATAAGAGTGTTTGAAAAAGAGAGAGATTTTGAGATGAAAATTCTGCAGCATAACGACTATGCAATATAGTTTTAGAAAACATTAAAAAGATAGAGGATAGGGTTAAAAAATTAATAAAATAATGATAATATAGTATAGTTACAGAATAAAATGTAAAAAATAACTTGGTATGGAAACATGAAATACATACCACGTAAAAGATAACTTGAATTGAAAAGAGAAGTTGAGAATTCTCTTACCATGTAGAGTAACTCCTAAAACATGAATGTTTGGACCTTGGGGCTTGGGGACACCTTGTGAGGACACCTAGGGAGGTAAAACTACCATATATTTGAATATTATGAGTTTATAATGAATGAAAATGAAGGGATGAGTGAGTATTTATTGCAAATGATAGGGAGCTTTTTATTAACTTCGAAGGACACCTCATTAGTGGTTTTTGAAAAACCATGGGATTGACCATGCTATTTTTCCATGGTATTGGCCAATTGAAAAAACTCATATCATATTTTAATTTAAAAAATTCTACCAGCATTTTATATTAATTACTATATCATTATGATGTCATTAAATATACCGAAAGCACAAAAATGTATTTTTACTATTCACAAAAAATTCAAGTATTTTAGAAAAATACCAAAAATTCACCCAAACCATTTTTCTATATGTATAATTAGAAAATTAAATCCATTTTTTGAAAATAATTTTCTAAATATTTTTAATTTAATTTTTAAATAAAATCATAATTCATTTTGAAAAAAAAACTTTAAAACTATATCCCATTTTATAACACCTAGAAAAATTAATCAAGGTGTCATAATATTTTATTATAACCATAAAACAATAAAATAAAAACTTATGATTACATTTTATGAAAATACATTTCCATTTTAAATTATTAAATAAATCATAAAATTATAATTAAAATTTTTATGACTTACAAAAATACCAATACTTATACTATGGTCATTTTGTCACTTATAAGATGTCTAAATTGTATTTATACATTCATGGGTGAAGTTTATCTTTTTTTGTCTAGTTTACTATTCATAATAGTAATAGTACTATTCATAAGGGTATTTTAATATTCTCCAAAAATTATGTTTGTCTTATCAAACTCTAAATGTCCTACTAAATGCAATCTTATATGTCAGTTTTTCGAAATTCAAATAATAGAGGTGAAAAAATTATGTTTAATAGATATGATATAAAAAAGTGGTTCTTTGTAGAGACTCAGTGTTTCATTCATTAAATCTATTTTTTAATTTTTGGGGTGTTACATTATCATGACTTATTGATATTCCACTTGGTCACATGATAAGTATCTCCTTTGTTTATTCCCTTGTTGGGATTTATACTCACCCATTTGTTTGATGTATATCCCCAGGATATGAGATACAATAAACGTAACTTAATAAGAACCTGTTCAGAGGTCTTTCAAGTGGATTAAAAGAATTTTTATGTTTTTTTCTACGTTCTTCATTTATTAAGTTCCTAATTTCAAAGACACTAAATCTTAAAATATCATAATTAGTGTTAAATGTTGTACCTTGTAAGGAAATGTTTATGAAATAAAAAGGTGGGTTATTAAAATTATTATATATTATACTTATACCATTTTCTTTATTTGGTTATATAATGATAATTATTCTTATAAATATGTTTATTCCATATTAGGGTGTGTAGAGAATGTTTATACCTGGTTGTTTCATTTCTTTATTTGAGACTTATTTTCTTTGTTTTGAAAAGAGGGATTGTTTGAAGGGATTTATAAAGTATTGTTTTCATGTGAACTTGCTTTTATAAAGTTAAATTGGTTTTAAATATGAGTTTTCAAACATTAAGTAATGGTTTTTATGGGTAAAGGCCTTAAATAGATTCATTGTAGCATCCTACTAGAATTTGTACCTTACCCCCTACATATGCCTTTTGGTGTATAAAAACATTATTTTTTAGGACACAGACAATGAAAAGGCACCTTATAATTCAATGTAACTTCTGAATTATCAACATATGAGGTCATTTTGGGATGGTGGAGATGTGGTCTCATGAATATTATCTCTTATGGAGTGATTTTGGGGTTTTTATTTCTTGGGATATTATATATTGTCCATTTTGATCTTATTCCCTATTTTGAGTCTTTGACTATGGATATCATATATATATGTATTTATTATGACTAGTGATGTGATGATGTTATGCTATATTAGTTTTTCTTTTTCGGGCTTACTCTACTATATATTTATATATTTTTTATGATGTTTATTGGTTAGTGTGTCCATCCAATTCGTGGATGTGTCATACTGGATTTCAATGGTGAAACTATTACTAAATGGTTATTTTGGATACCTTGGAGCTTGTAGATAGGTTGTGGAAATTGGGAAAACATTTCAGGCTATTTGGAATTCTGGATCAGGATATGAGTAGGGTAAACCTAACTTGGTTTTTTAGAAAATGGTATTAAATTCCTCTTTTTATTTTCAAGTCAGTGGTAGATAAAATATAGGACCATCAAGGCTCGAGAGGTAGACATAATGGAGTGCCTAGAAAACTCTTCCTTATTCCAAAACAAGAGTTTCCATGGTATTTCAAGAGTTGTGTTTATGATTTTAACCCAGTATTGGTTTTTTTTAATGAAACTTGATGTTTTTCATTATTGACTATGGGTTTTAGGAAGAACTCATGAGTGTTTTTGTGAAATTTTGAGTTTTAGGGTGAAATGGGGGTGGAAAGATAAGGCACGTGGTTTAGGCGCATAATTATTGGTAATCTTGCAGAACCCATATGACCATATCTACAATCTCCTAGTTCCATTTCACATAGGTTGTGCACGGTTTGTCTAACCATGTGGTAAAACCATGTGCAACGGAATTTTTTTTGAAAATTGGATTTTTTTTCACCAATTCTTCATTTTAAAGTGCTGTTTATTTTAAATTTGATTGTCTTAGACATATTAGAAGGGTTTATTATGATTTATTTGGTGTTTTTCTAGATTTAATTTTGTATTGAATGAGTCGTACCTTGTGTTTTGTATAAAATTCCTCCTAGTAGGACCTCTTTTAGGTGTATAGAGGGAGCCACTGAGCATTCCATATAGACCAACCCTCTCATCGATCTCGATTTGGTGTAATCGGTGATGCAAATAATTTAGTACTTATTTTATGAGGGAGAAAGGGTCCAAACATGCGTAGTAGTCCATGCTTAGGAGTTTACAAAAAAACATATACTAGTCTTCCATGGTCAGAGTGGTACCCATAGTCTTGAGGAATCATTCATGAAGATAAAATAAGTCTTACATTTTTTAAAGACTCATGAGACCTTTAAATCAGGCTTCACCACTTACATATTGGAAAGTCCCACTAAGAAATGGTGGAAATCAATGGTTCAAATGAATAGGAATGAGGATATCACCTAAAATACTTTCACAAAGGATTTTAATCAGTAGTTTTATACAAAGAAACTGAAGGTTCTGAAGGGATATTAGTTCATGATTCTAGAGAAAGGGGAATGTTCAATAATGAAGTACACTGCTTTTTTTTTGAGTTAATTAATTTTCACCCGATATTCTCATGAATGAATACCTCAAGGTGAGACATTTTAAAAAGGTCTTGAAGGATGAGATCAGAATAATGATTATTCTTCTTTTCCCACTATATTAAGCTAATGTGGTGGATAAAGTGGTTATAGATAAGGTATAATTAGTAAGGAATATATTTCTTAGTGGGGTTTCTTCATTAGTAGGTGGTTTCTAGAGTTCTTCCTCTAGTCAGAAGAGGAGGCAAGATGAACCTCGATGGATTTGTGTCAAGGGTGATCAACAGCCATCAGGTTTGATGCCTGTGGATTCTTATGGGTGTAATCTGGTGATATTCTATCAGTGTGGGAAATATATCTTTACAAAACCTAATTATCTACAGTTTATTAGTATGTTCCACTGGTGTAGGTGTTTGGTTCATTTTTAACACTTCTGTAAGATCTCCCATTAAAGTAGTGGGGTTAGTTCTTCTTTATCAAAGGGATCCTAGGTGTAATCATATTCTTCTAAGGTTTTGGGATATCATTCTCATTCTATTATGGATTATCAACTATCTAAGAATTCACAAAGTGGGCTTGAGTTAGGATGACTCTATACAGCAGATACAACACCTAGGGTCTTTGAATTCGGTCCAACCACCATGAGAGGTATGGTTTGTATCACTTATTCAATAGATTTATCTATTTTTTATATAGATTATTTCTATTTTTTTATATCATTAAATTTTCATGATTCCATGGTTATATACGAAGAGTTTATTCCATTTTTTATGGATTTAATTACCCCGTTGTTAAAGAATAAGGAGAATGGTTTTAAGTTCCCGGAGTGTTGTGTTTTGATCACTGCCAAGGTGGTGGAGTGGGAATTTCTCATATTGGACCTATATATTTTTGATATCATCATTAGTATAAATTGGATGATTAGTTTCAAATAGTATATTGACTACTATCATCATAGGGTCCAATTTCTATCTCCTGATGGGAGCACTCACATCTTCCAAGGTGATTAGGATCCAAGGTTAGGGAGGGTAGTGACTGACTGAACTTTTATTTTTTTTTTATTCCAAAGAAAAGAACTTTACAAGTACAAGACTCAAGGTGGTCTGAAATGATGGATCCCCAAGGAATCCCCCATCACAATACCTATACATTCTTGGGGTAAAGAACCCATTATAGAGACGATCATTAAAGGATCTTGACTATTTCTCCAAGAAAGAGCATCCACAGCAAAGTTGGCCTCTCTAGGAATATGTAGAACAAAAAAATCATTAGAAAACTATACTCCACATGCACGGAAAAGTTAAGTCAAATGACAAGGGGCATCACCTTTCCCTTGGAGGGCCCGAATCAGCACCCCAGAGTCCGATTCCACTTCCATGATCACCAACGATAACCTTTTTCAAATCACAACACTGGTGTGTAACGCCCGTACCTCCACCCCCAACGAATTCCCCAGACCATGAAAGTTGCTAAAGGCCATTAGAACCGAGCCACTTCTATCCCAAATCAGACCTCCCCCATGAATCATCCCATTCATGAACGACCCACCCACATTAAGTTTAAGGCCATTATTTAGTGGATTCCATCTTATCCAGCCTCCCTGTATCTTCGGTCAAACCACCAGACCATACACAGAACTAGAAACCACAGAATAATTTCGTCCCCCCTTCAGTAAAGACACAAACTCAAAAAATATCCCCTTCATTCGCACCAGTAGAAGAGAAACCGAAGGCCTAACCCCCCATATTTCTTTATTCCTCGCCTCCCATGTTGTCCAGAAAATTGAGTTTACAATGGAGCTGCGGATCTTGGACTCCATCCCATTCTAATCCTCTCCCAAGAACCACCCTTCAAGAAACTCCTGCATGGAATTACTGGAAGCCTTGTAGTTAACCCTTCTATCTGAGCTAGTCCAGAGAAAATGTGCCCATTCACTTCCAATAAATAGGTGGATAATAGATTCCACCTGAGGACTACTGCAACATACTGACGCTCCTTTCTTTCATAGAGTCCAATGAATGGAAACAGGGAATACCTCAAGCACAAAGAGGGTCACCCTTTGAAGAAAATCAAAAAAATTGACAAATTCATGGACCAGGAGCTCATTTGGATTGCGCTGCGCAAGTCACTTGCACGCCGCCTATTGGTCGCGCAAGTCACTTGCGTGCCCTAACTTTTTTTTTCACCCAAGGTGCACGGTGGTTTATAAATAGCCCTTGTGGGCCCCCCATTTTGAGGATAAATTTTCCAAAACTCAGATTCAAGCTCTGGTCGCCCAAGTATTCAACTCAACTCTTCTGAAATCTTTTAAGGTAACTTTTTACCTAGAATGTAAGACTTGAAGGAGTAGGATAGGGCCTAAGTGTTTAGAATTCATCAACACTTGCGTGCCTAAGTGTCCGTACCTTCTTAAAAGTGGAAACACATGCGTGCCTCCCTACCCTTTCGATGAATCTTACGCGCCGTCCTTTTGTAAACATCTTAGGATATTACTAAAGGCTTGAGTTAAGTCTCACCAAAGTATTACCCTATAGATCCTTCGTTTCCCAGGTAAACCCATTCCATGCAAGTACACTTTCTTGGCCAAGACTTGCGTGCCAAATGATTTGCACAACCTACACTTGCACGCCAACTTCATTTGTGTACCTCTCTTCTGTTCACCTCTCCTCTTCACGATATTAGCCCTCGAACCCATTTTCAAATCCATTTATGGAATTATTCCATTGTTGGATTCCTTATCTAAAAGGAATGTTGTGATAACCTCTCCCAAAACCTCATAACTTACAAGATTTATGTCACCACAGTTATATTTTTCCTCTATATAACCTCATCCTTTAATATGAGAAGATCTTTTGATTTAGGGAATCCTCTTCAGGAGTAAGCCCCAATTTCTCTTGGTTCAGGACTCCTTCTCAGGAGTAAGCCCTAGTCATAATTTCCTTTAATTTGGGCCTCCTTTTCCGGAGTAAGCCCCAAGTTACAAGTCCCCTTAACCTGGGCCTCCTTCTTAGGAGTAAGCCCCAGTCATAGTTTCTTTTGATTTGGGCCTCCTTTTTAGGAATAAACCCCAATTATAAGTCCCTTTTAATTTGGGACTCCTTCTTAGGAGTAATCCCTGGGTTAAAAATCCAAATCTCCATAAAGTATAAATACCTTTATGGACCCTGATCCTGGGATTCTTTCCTAAAGTAAGCCCTGGTCTTCATCTACTTGGGCAGTCATTCATACATAAGCCCCACATCATTTCTCATGACTGCATATTTCGTGGAACCATCGTCAAGTTTACTGATACCTCTTGTTTATCACACCGAGCATGAATCACATGAACTTAGAGTGTAAAAGTAATCAAAAAATCTCTTTTTGGGACATTAACCATGCATAAGCCCCACATTTCTTCACCCGAACTATGTGGACTTTGATCTCTGCCTTAAAAGTAAAGTAAGTAGGAAGCCTTTCTAAGGTTCAATCCCATCATTCATTAATTATTTTCTATCCCATATGACGTTAACCTATATCCTTATTATAGAACTACATGGGTTATTAATCCTTTTTAATGAGGATACATAGGTATCCCATCTGCGGGTACGATCCCAACTCTGAAATAATCCTTATCTTTCTAAATGACAATAAACTTTACATGTGCTACTGAGTGGATTTAAAACTAGTATGGTCATCATAATGACCAAGAGATTTCTATATAATATATTGAAGGATATCATTGACTAAGAATCTCTAATACATACGGATGATTCTCTATTGATGAAGAACCTCAAATACATATAAAAGATTCTCTAAATCCCATAAATATTAATCATCGATTGCCAAATCTAAAGGAAAACTCATTTTCATTCTTGGTGAACTAATAAGGATTCATGAACATAACTTAAATCTATGAGAGAGTCCTGGAGTAGGTAATAATTCCCCCAAAAAATATGTGATGATCCTGAACTCTCATCCTCTCGACCAATGAAAATTCTTAAAGCCTCCTCGGTTTACAACTAATGAGCACCTACCTTTAGAAATTAGGTCCAAATGGATATAGAATCATTAGGTATTTCCAGTTCTATGAATAAACTGGTTATAATCCAATTAGAAAGTTTGAACCTTAAAAAAACAAGGTCATGCCCATTTCTAGAAGAAGAAAAAATGGTGAACCTAATGTGAATCCTTAACCAAGTTAAATGATGTTTTACTTATTTATTAGGCCCATATTAAACTCAATATGAGGGCCAAAAAAGAAATCAATGACATATGTGATCATCCAAAATATGTAGTCTATAAAAACCTATCTTGATTATGTCTTCTATATCAAACAGGAACTCTTTTCAAATATCTCTCTACAACACAAAATGGCTTCTTTAAATTTCACACATGTGAATGCCTCGACCGCTACTCCTGATGGATCCTCATCCGCTCTGAGGAAGACATCACCTACTCAGTGTCTTCAATGTTGGGTCTCAAATGCATTAGTGAGAGAATACCATCAACATGGTACCATCCTGACTCTGGAGCCCGCTCGACAAGCCCTCTAAGTTAACAACTCACCCTGGTTGTTCGAACAGCGACGACCAGTGGTCAAGAAGCAGGTGGTTCCAACCACCGTCTCCAACCGTTTCAGGTCGTTATACCTAGAACGCAACAACCAGTCCCTCCCATATTATAGGGAGGTGAATGAATAGGTCACTCAAGGCCTCATTTCAAGAATAAAAGAGCCCTTCCTGAGGAATCCCACCAATAATCACTGCCAGACTCGTGCGGTAGTACACCCTCAACATGATGAGGGTATCACCTCTAGGTGTTCGGATCAGGTTCCTCATACTCGAGCATGCAAGACGAACCGTCAGAGGTGAAATTCAGCTAACAGGGAGCAGTTTCTTACCTTTGCACCCTTCGGAGAAGTCCATCAATCCAACTTGATGGAAAACAACGAGCGGGCATATACACCTGTCCATCCTGATTTCACTTCCCTACAAACTCGTCTGGAAGTAACACACCAATCCCGCCAGGAAATTCCGGCAGAGTACTATAGGTAGGTACATGCACCTGTTTATAAATCATCAGCCAGTCAGCAGGCTCGTCTGACTGCATCCAAATAATCCCGCCAACCAAATGTGATGACCACCTGTAAACAGGAACATACACCTGCTTACACTCATCAATTCTACCAGCAGTCTCGTCTTCCAGTATTGAAGGAAGTTCATCAATCATATTTGGTGGAGAACAATCAGCAGGCACATACACCTGCAATTCATCAAGCTATCCAATAGTCTCGTTTGGTAGCACCCAAATATGTCAATTGAATAGCTCCAATGACAAACAGAAGGCAGACACAACTTTCTGCCCCCACACATGAGTACTGTCAGAATTCACTAATAGGAAAAGGAGGACAGGAGGAGGAACACACACTTACTCCAAACACGGAATGGACGTATATTCCCATTCCGGTAGCTAAAGTCACCAAAGCACATTCTAACAATGGTGAAAGCACATAAACAAATCCCTGCCCATATTTTGGATACCTATAAGAATATTATAACAACTTCAGCGACATTATAGGGAAAGAAACATAAATCTATCCCTATCAGTGGAGTGACTCATCAACATATCACCCCAGAGCAGATATACACCTCTATTCCATTCCAGGAGGGTCTTGGGGAATACTCCCCCGTGTCATACGGACAATCAAGTTGGCTGCATACACCCGATTTAAATAGAGATAATCAGCCTAACCTGACCATTTCTCCTGATCAGGCACATACACTTGACCATAATAACCAATTTCACCAACAAGTTATTTCCAAAGTGAGTAAGAAGGAATCCAAGAAAAATACCCATCCAGCACAGTTAAAAAATCAAGATCCAATCTCCAATAAAGCATTGCTCAATGCTGGAGTTCTTGAAGACCTCATACAATTATCTAATGTAACTCAAGATTCTAATCCCTCATTTCCAAATTCCAGAAGTAACAATAATAATTTTGAAGGTCTTCATCAGACACTTCCTCATGAATGCTTGCTTCGTGAAAATTTGGTCAGTCTTGAAGTATCATCTTTAGATGAGATCCACAATAACCCTCTGCGTGGCCAGAAGACCAAGGATAAAATGGTTTCATCTTTTTCTATAACCCACCATGGTTGTCCTCCCCATGATGAGGAATTTTTCTTCGAAAGTCCTATCCGTAGTAATGATTCACATTGCCTGGAAATTTCTTCAATGGACAATGATGTAACAAGAAATCCCTCTTATCTTGAGGCACTTGAAAATGTGAATCCAGTCATTTTTGATGCCTTATATCTATAAGTTGAAATACTTTCTCAATCAGAAGATATCCCGGGGTGTAGGTCATTCTCCGAACCACCCTTGAGTCATTCATCTTCTAATTTGACAAATGAATTCTCTACCAATATTATTGAATCTGATGAAGCAACAATGAAGCACTAGCTTTGGTCCAATCAGGTAGAATAATCTTCATCAAATGACAGAGAGGAAGTGCTGAATATGAGAAAAAAAATAGAGAAAGGTGAAATCCAGTGATGTTTTGGCCTTTGGCTGACTCTCAGTATGATATTTCAGAAATGTTGACAGAAGATTGTATTCAAGATATTAATCTCACACATATGGAAAACTCTTTGTCACTTAAAAGAGAAAATATTACCTTATGATGAATATAAAAATCATGTTAAGGTAATATAAGGGTTTCAACGCCAAATTGACTTGGCATCTCTCCCAGTTTCCCAACATCCAAAGGTTGAAAAGCAGTAGAGATCCCTTCAGCGTACATGCCTTGGCACATTAAAAAGGTTGCACCAGTTAATTACCAATGCCCCATATGGTATTCATATTAGGGTATGGGGTGTTCATGGAGCATTTCATTTCACTATGCTCTCCAGTAAACAAATCCAACCAAAAGTGGTCTCATGCATTGTTATTGCCCATGGCCGGCCACATATAACTAGTTTTGTGTGTAATCAAAGGCTTTCTGAAGAACATGCCTCAACTAGTTCTTCCCAAAGTTAGGAAAATAAATAAAAAGTTGTTAAATTACTCTTGCATCAAGCAAATGAGAATATCAAGTAGGCTTCTTGTTTAGATCATGCACATCATCAGGTGACAGAGGTGTCAGAAATAATCCAATAGTCATCTGAGCTAGGTGATTTGAGTGGATGTCGGATGATGCATCCAGTCGATTTCCAGACTAAAATCCACAAAATCAGAAGAGATTTTAAGAAATTTTTAGATGTAACAGTTCAAGATCCACCTCAGCTTTCCAGGATAGAGACTCTCTTAATCCAACCCTCGGGTTCAACAGACAGGATTCGAGGAGTTGAGTAGGAAAAATAGGAATAGTCCCAATCCACCAGACTGGGGAATTTTTCAAATTCTCAATCTCTTCCTCAGTGAAAGTCAGTCTTCTCTAAATTAGGGAAGAAGCCACAAGAGTAACGCAGAGCCGAATTATCAGGAAATTCCCTCCAAATTACGGTTCATTAAGAAATTCCTGAGGTATCAACCAAACAAAAGGCAATGTCTCATAAAGGACATGGAAGAAGACAGTATCTCATAAGCACTAACAAAAGGGCTGCAATGTGTTATGCATCGATAAATGTCATCAATGTCATTGTCACTAATCCCCTAGAAAATGAGGCTCACATAGAGGGATCAGATAAATAAGTTCATGTTCAAGAGGTTGTACACACGAAAACAAATGAAGGAGGTGTGCGTACCAGAAGCCAGAGGGCTGCCTAGAGGCAATACATTCTTTCAGGTAATTCCCTTCCATAATCCAGAAGGAACAAGCAAAGGAAAACAGTAAAAGTTAGGTTACATCCCACCCTACCTCTGGAGAAGGCCAATCACTCTCATTAGAGTAAAGTTTCGAACAACAAGAAGAATAAATAAAGGAGTTAAGGAGGTTAAATGCATAACTACTTCAAGGTAGTCTTCCTCCTAAGTATGTTATACTTAATCAATCAAGGGAATTTGTTACAGCTACTGGGCTAGATCAAGAATATCCCCCTTTACAAGTACACTATCATAGGTCCAATCCTATGGGTCATACGCGACAGCAACCGACAATACTACCATTAGTGGCAGTACCAGTCTCCACACCCATCTAAACTCCAGTTATTGCACCTGATCAGGTCCAAGATCAACCAGATGTTTATCAAAAATTAATGACTACCATTGAGTCATTAACAGCTCAATTGGAAGGTATGGAAGGTCTAAGTGCACAGGTTCAACCGGAAAAGAGAGATTACCCTAAATGGGTGGATGCAATTCCTCCCCAAAATTTTTTTACGAATACCACATTCCCAATTTTTAATGGTTCGGGAGATCCAGAACAATACTAAACACATTTTGTTTCTCATTGTGATCCTATGATGGGAAATCCTCAACAATAAGAAGCAATTAATCTTAGGTGTTTTGTGCAGTCATTACAAGGACCTGCTTTTATCTGGTATACAAGTTTTCAATCTCAATCAATTACTGGGTGGGAAGATCTCCGTCAAAGGTTCCTTCTTCAATTAATCTCAAAATTACCAAATATGATAGTTTTTTATATTACCAATTGTAAACAAAGGGAGAATTAAATAATTTAGGATTTCATTTCTCCTTGGAAGGGATTAACATATTCCTTAATTTTAGCACTCCCTCAAGAAGAGTTGCTGCCAATATGTGTGGCAAATATGCGTGATGAATTAAGCACACCATTGATCCCTGTGAAATAAAAAGTAGGGTTTCAAGACCTTACCTCAATATCTCAACATATATAAGACTCTCTTATAAAGAATAAGTCTAAAACTTATGTAATTACATCAGTTCTAGGAAGGAGAATAGGGAAATCAGAGACTGCTACAGTTACACTTAAACAAGAACTTGTACCTGCTTCTACTTCAAAACCTTCATCATATCGAAGGGATCCACCTCCAGAGTGTCAATAGCAATGGATGCCTCATCAATATGATAAAAAATATCAAAGGTGGAAATAGTTTTAGGATTTAAAGAATAATGTTTATTCTTTCCGGAATGAACAAGTTCCTGGTAACTTCATCTTGGCTCTGGAAAACAATCTGGTTCAGTTGCTGGGGCCCAAAAGGCCGAACAAGGAAGGAGATGAAGACCTCCCCAACTATTGCTCATTTCATCAAATGTTGGGGAATCAAATTCAAGAGTGTTTTGTCTTAAAATACCTTCTGCAAAAGATGGTGGACTCTAAACAATTAAAACTAAAAGGTTCTTCAGCCCATGTAGCATGTGTTACTGCTACTGATCCATAGGAAGAGGGTGAGTGGCACGAAGTCAAAAGTAAAAATACACAGAAATATGATGATTGGATGGTCAGGAAAATGATCAACCGAACTCATTCCATTTTATGAACATAATTGAATAAACCAATTGTGTATTCTGTTATTTCTTCCACAAAAAAACCCCCCTCATCAGAAGGAAAATCCTCAAAGAAGCGGCGTAATTTGAAGAAAGAAGAGCAGTCAGAAGAAGACGAGATCTTGTCAAAGCCTAAGTTGTCTTTGACTCTAGCAGATTTTATGCCATATGCTTCAAAATCACAAGCACCGCCCCACTAAACGGCACAGCCTGAACTGGTTTATCAGGAATAATCTTCATTAGATCAAGAATTGATCTTTGGTTCTGTTAACATGATTCATTTAACAGATCCCTATGGCAATGACAGTTTTAATCATGATGATCCTAAGTTCCTTGTATCTAACAGATGAATTAGAGGAAGTGATAGAGGTCTAGGATATAGGGGAATATGTGGATATTCTAGAAGCCACTATTTCAATCCTACCCCTACTAGAACCATATATGCAGTAGAAACTCGTGGCAAAGCCCTTCAGCGGGCTCAACAGGAACAAGAAAGTTCTTCCACACATGGAAGATTCTGTTCTAACACAGTTATTTTGGAGGACCGGTTAGAGGTTACACCTTCTTCCTCTTAGAAAATATATAGACCTAGTGGTTCTAGTCTACCAAAGCTAGGAGTGTTTCCAATTCCTTCCCCGATACGGGATGCATCTACTTCCAAAGCATCAACTTCCAAGGCACCTACAAAACCACATTTTCATGATGGGAAACGCAGACCTTTGGACAAAAAGTATGATGTCTTGAAATATTTGGCCCAAGTACCAGCCAAGTTATCAATTTTGGATTCCTTGAATCTATCAAAAGATCTTCAGGAGGTGCTTATTGAGGCTTTGTCAAGTCCTCAAGAATTTGAAACTGAAATTTTTGTGGATGAGGTCTACCATATAGAGAATGATCCTGTATAATTCCATGAAGTGATATATTTTATAGATGAAGATGAAGATGATGTTTTACATGGACATATCAGACCTTTGTATCTATCTAGAAAAGTCTATGACATAGACATCCGATGAGCTTTCATTGATAAAGACTCAGGAGTCAATCTCATTCTTATTTGTACACTTCGTCGATTGGGCCCCACCGAATCTAATTTATCTCCTTCTACTTTGATGTTTCAAGGATATGAAATTAATGAGAAATAACCTCTGGGCCAGATTACACTTAGAATTCAGTTTCAAGACCTTGTGTCTAAATCAGATTTCATGGTTGTTCGTCAGGACACCGCCTTCAACATTTTGTTTGGAAGACCTTGGCTACATCAACATGCAGTCGTACCTTCGTCATACCATCAATGTCTCAAATATTGTTTCAATGGTCAAATTGGTACATTGTATAGTGACAAATCCCCATTCAAAACGTGTGAATCTCAATTCATTGAGCAAGAATTTTATCACATGGAGGGAAAAAATCCACGACAAAGAGGGTCACCAAAATTAATGCTCCAAATAGTTTGGAAAAGATTCCAATAAACCCATCCATATATGTGAGTACAGATTATGTGTTTCCTATCAGTCAAATTGACAGGATAGACCTAAATCCAAATACTCTTATGGAAACTTCCATAATGTCAATTACGGCTACCAAGCCAGACAGTATAGGAGAAATTATTGATTCGCTAAGAAGTGATGAAAGCTTAAATGGAGATGACTTCATTTCATCCACTGAAATCCATAAATTCTATACTTCATCAACCAGGCCAGAATAAGTTATAGCAATACCATAGGAAAACAATGATGTTGATTCTCAATCCATCATCTCCTCTCTAACACCCCAGGAAGACCCTTCATCATCAATAGAGTCAGAAATGGCTGCCTCTTCTTCAAGATGTTCAAGTTTTAACTTCTCTCCTGACCATGGAAATTCTTCTTCTTCATCAACTATGCAATTAAAAATAGAAGAAGTAACACATATTGAATAAGAAGAGAAAGATCTCAGGGATTATCCTCCAGCATTTGAAGAGGGTATCTCTACGATTGTGGATGAACTCAGAGAAATAAATCTGGGTACAAAAGAAGATCCACGCCCCACTTTAATTAGTGTAGCCATGACTCTTGAAGAGAAATAAATGTATACTTCATTTCTAATGAAAAATCGAGATGTATTTTCTTGGAATTATACAGAAATTCCAGGTCTTGGTCCTGATGTTTCCACTCATCATTTGAGTTTTCTAGAAGAACATCAAGGATTCAAGAAAACCGCAAGAAGAACACACCCAAATTATGCCTCCAAAATTGAATCTAAAGTTGATAAGATTATCAAGGATAACTTCATCATAGAAGTTCAATATCCCAAATGGATGGATAATATTGTCCCTTTGAAAAAGAATAATGGATAAATTAGAGTTTTCATTGACTTCAGAGATCTTAATCGGCATTATCCCAGGGATGATTTTCCAGTTCTAATCACATAACTCTTAATTGATGCAACAACTAGCTATGAAGATCTTTCCTTCATGGATAGTTACTCTGGGTACAATCAAATATGAATGTCCCTAGAAGATGAGGAGTTTACAGCCTTCAGATCTCCTCAAGCTGTGTTTTTCTATCGGGTAATGCCCTTTGGCCTAAAGAATACAGGTACAACATATCAATGTGCCATGCACCATATCTTCAAACCCTTTTTAGAGAAATTTATTGAATGTTATGTGGATTATTTGGTGGTTAAATCTAGACAATGTTCTAATCACTTGGCTGATCTAGAAATCATATTCAACAAACTTCAACAACACAATTTGAAGATGAACCCCTTGAAATGTGCTTTTAGGGTAACCTTAGGAAAATTTCTCTGCTTTTTTGTATGCCATCGTGGTATCGAAGTTGATCCTGGGAAGAAAAAATCAATACTTGACATGTCACCTCCTAGAAATTTGAAGGAATTAAGAGGACTTCAATGACACTTGGCCTATATTCGGTGTTTCATTTCCAATTTGGTAGGAAAGTGTTTTCCCTTCACCAGATTAATGAAGAAGGGAGTCACCTACCAGTGGAATGAAGAATGTCAAGAAGAATTCAATATCCTCAAGAAATATTTCTTGATTCCACTGGTATTAATTACACCTATTGAAGGAAGAACACTTATTCTCTATGTGATAGCTTTAGAGCGATCATTAGGTGCCTTCCTTTCCCAAAATAATGATGTTGGGAATGAAAACAGCCTTTACTATCTCAGTCGGACTATGCTTGAGGCAGAAACTCGATATTCAAGTATTGAAAAGTGCTGCCTAGAATTAATCTTTTCAGTTCAGAAATTGAGATACTACATACAACATCATGAGGTCCAATTGGTATTTCATAATAACCCGCTCAAATTTATCTATAATCGTCCAATTCTTACAGGACTTCTGGAAAGGTGAGCAGTTATTTTGCAACATTTTGATATACATTATATGTCTCAAAAGGCAATAAAGGGCCAAGATCTGGCTGATTTCTTTGTTGAACATCCATCTGTAGAAGATACACCTTTAAATATTGAACTTCCTAATGAATAATTCTTCTCTATTCAAGATAATCCTCAAACATGGGAAATGTACTTTGATGGTGCCTCCAGAAGTCCAATAGGGAAGAAAATGGAAGATCCTAAATTCAACAAAGTTGTGTTAAGAATCGTGCTTATTTCCCCAGAAAAGGCAGTGCTTGTCATGACCCGACCCAACGGGGCTCGAGCCACGACTCCCCAAGCCCGCCTTCAATAGGCCAGGGGCTGGCGATCAGTGCCGAGTAGGCTATCACACACATGGGAGGCATTAGCCTAAGGTACCTGTACACATGCACCCACAACACCTCCATGCAATAGTGCAGAGATATAGAAAACTGAAAATTAAATGCATGCATACAATCTATCCCAAACCAGAGTGCAACAGAAGTACAAAGGTCAAAACAGGGCCCACTAAAAGAAAACTACAAATGCGCGTCCAACCTGCTCTGAAGTAGGGGAATGCTGCCACAAACACCCGCCGGAAAGCTCCCTCGGCACTGTACTGACAAAAACCCCAGTCAATCTCGCTCACTCAGCTCCTCCTGCTCCAGGTCCTCCTGGGACTCCTTCAAAAGTTCTATGGTCTGCACAAGATACAAACATGTGCGGTCAAATCCCGTGCAGGGGTGAGTATAAACATACTCAGTAGGCACCCCAAAAACCCAAAACCAAAGGGAGAAACTGAAAGGCAACAGTCCGCTCATCCCAGCCAGAGGGAACCCAGACAAGAGAGAAACTCCATCTCATGACCATCCTCATCTAAACACAACTCGTCATCTCATCTCATGTGTATGCACATACATACACCTTGAAAAATCCAGATATAATCAGCTCACGCAACAAGCCACGTGAGGTACCAACCTCAACACCAGCAACTGTCCACAACCAGGAGAGTACACCACATGATCACTGTCATCCCAGATGACACTCATCCGAGAGATACACTCCATCAAGTTTCTCACAAACCTCTCAGACGCTCACCTGAGAGATCATGCTCATCGGATAGCATCACCGAGGAAACCTCGCTGAAAAAACAAAACCACCAAACTCCTCGGATAGGGGATCGCTCCTAGGGTCCTCTAGGAGATACCAGAACCCACTCTGGTATACGAATCTCACAGATAAGGGATCACTCCCAGGGTCCGCTGGGGGATACCACAACCCAATCTGGCATACGTAGTTCTCACAGATAGGGGATCACACCCAGGATCCACTGGGGGATACCAAAACCCAATCTGGTGCTCGATAGAAGCACATCACTCAGATAGAGGATCATAGACCATATAAAGGTGGTCACGACGATACCGGAATCCTATCTGGTATAACTTGCGATGTAGGGGATTGAACCAATGATGCTGAAACCCTACCGAAACCACGCGCTGAGTAGGGGATCGCATAACCAACGATACCGCAACCCTACTACACACCTCATGCTGAGTAGGGGATTGTATACCTGACGATGCCACAACCCTACTGAGCACGGACCACCACGTAGGGGATCATAATCCTGATGATGCCACAAACCCTATGGGGTTAACCAGCTAGATAGGGGATCGCCGCCCGTGAATAAGCGGTTACAGCGATACCAAGAACCCGATCTAGGGAAAAGATGCTAGAGGATCCCGCTCCGGGCCCACCGGAGGGATGCCACAACTCTAACAGTTTAGACATCCCATCGAGAGGATCACAAACCTATACGAAGGTTGTGATGCCACACCAACCCTCGTGGAAACGAACCAAGGGAGTACCCTCAACCACTGTTGGTCCAAAACGTCGCTAACCTGAGCGACCCACAAAAATACCACATTGTGCACCTCTAAGGCCAAAACCGAGGCCACCATCGCGTTCCACGCGGAAAAACACGCAAGATAGGCTGTTTACTCGCCCGAAACAGAGCATCGGTTAAAAAGGCACTATTCTCTGTAGCTAGCTCATGCGGAGCCCACACAACGATCCTGAAACCCATCGAACGGATCATACCACGGCGATCCCCTCAGAAAAACAAGCGGAATCGACTACTCGATCGTCCGAAACGGGCACCCGATGAAAAATGTACTATTCACCGAAGCCAGCTCGGGTGGGGCCCACACCTCGATTCCGAAACTCATCAAATGGATCACACCATTGTGATCCTCTTGGAAAAACACACAGGATTGACTAATCATCCACCAAAATCGGACTCCTGGTGAAAAGCTGTGTTTCTCCGCAAACGCCAAAACCCGGCCTCGTGGGGCCCGCACCCTGTTCTCAGTCCCAACACCCAGAAACCAACTCAAAAAGTCCTTCATACCATCAGAGTCTCAATGCCACTAACGGCAGGTCATTCGGACGCTCCGGGTAGAAGTTACAACGGCTCGAAGTCGTAAAATAACAAAATAATATTATTTTATACGACGTTTCTAACTCCCGGTCCATGGTCCCGAACCCTTAAACTCTCGAACCCACACCAAAGGGTTCGCCTCGTCTTCAGGGTCGCGTCGCCGCAAACGGCACGCGAAACTGACTCCCGGATTGCAAGATACGGGGGTTTAAAGATCCCCGTATGACAAAAGTGGTCGGACCGGCCGCCGCCGCTGGCCCGCCCTGGCCGGCAGCCCTCCGTCGCGCTCTGCCAGCACGCCGCCGCGCTGGCGGACCTTCCGCGGACCGCCGAGGGCACCCCGGTGGTCCGTTTTGCGATCTGTAAGCACTGGTGCGACCCTCGGGATGTGATCTTTCCTACAATGACCTCAAAACGAAACAATTCGCAGTAAAAACAGGATCGGGGGATTAAAACGCAAACCGCCTACCTCGCCGGCGAAACGCCGAAGCTTCGGGTGCAGATCGACACCGGTGATGCCCTGAAGCTAGATCCGCTGACGAACGGTGTAGAAAATGAACGATTCTGGCTCGATCTGGTGAAGAAACGGAGGAGGGAGGAGGGGTTTCGTTCCGCTGCGCGTGAGGGAGGAGGGAGGTGATGAAATGAAATTGTTTTTTTTATTATTTAAAAACATTCATTTAAAACAACGCCCCCGACTCCGCGCCCGATGAAGACAAAGTTAAGGTCATCCCTAGGGTAAACGCGCCGTTCTGAACGCAATGGAGAACTCGGATTTGCGATCCGAGACTCTGTTCAGAAGTTATTCGAGCTGACGCCCGTAAATGGACTTTTCCACTTATTTATGAAAACGCCCCTGGTGGCGCTTTCCACCACAGGCCCGCGCCCACAAAGTTTACACCTCTCCTAGGGTAAACGACACATTCCGGACGCAACCGTACCCTCATATTCTCATTCTAAGCTACCGTTTTGGAGATATCACACCCCCGCCACGTGCATAGTATAAAAATACTTAATATTTCTATAAAATTAATTCCGGGCACCCCGGGCCTCGGAATCGCACGTCGTCTTAGCACCTAGCTCTGGAATTCTTCGTAGAAATATTCCAAAGTCTGACAGGGCCAAAAACCCGAGTCGATACATCCTCCCCCCATTAGAACTTTTCGTCCCCGAAAATCCCTAAGCTCAAGGGAAGCGACTTGACTCTCAACTGGGTCTCACACACCAGCAAGTTCACCAACAAACACCCATGCCCGAATACATAAGTCAGAGGGACTCATCCACCACACCTCAACACTATCTTCTTTGGGTGGCACTGACTCACCCTCACGGTTTTAATCACGTCACAAAAACACGTCTCGGTGGGGGAAGGATCTCTCTTCCTTACGCATTCAAAGCACGCCAAACAACACCCACTCAGGGTCTTACCAATGCCCTGAACAAAACTCGAGCAAGCAACCGAAAGGAAAGGTACCTCTAAATGGTGTCTATCAAACTAATATAGAAAGTAGAAAGGACACAAGGTGTACCTTTATCCCTCTGCGGATCCTCTGGGTCAACAGCCTTTAGGGCATGCATCTGTCCTCACCCTCGACCACCAGATCCTTGAGCTTGGCGTGGACCACCTAGGGGTGGGGGTGGTGGTGGCAACTGGTACCGCCTACCACCTCCTCCCACTGCACCCACTTCGCCGCCACGTCCGCCGCCCTGCGGACCTCCTTGCTCGAGACGATGCCTCTGCCAAGCCGTTCCATCGTCTGGATCCCTCTCAGCAGCACGACGGGTCGGACAATCTCTAGAAAGATGTCCTCGACCGTCGCAAGCATAACACCGCCTCTCCTGCGGCTGACCAAAACTGGCATGTGAGCCCTGTGAGCCCTGAGCCTCAGATCCTCTATCTTGGGGTCGCCTCCTGAAACGTCGACCACATCCAGACCCCTGAGTCTGTCATCGGCTACCAGATGTCGATACGACTAACGAAGTCTCAGTTCTCACGTTCCCAGCACTAACATGGGGAAACGACTCATCCAGAAAACTCTCCACCACCAATTCTCACTCCAGCACTCCAGCATAGATGGGAAGGCACAAGGAAACCACACCTGCTCGAATTTCCCTGTGTAAGCCTGGCTCGAAGGTCTGATCCCTAAAGAAAGTGTCCTAAACCATATCTAGGGATTAGCGCGACAGGTCTGTAAACCTTGATGAGTACTCTGACACGGTCATGATCTCCTGTCGAAGATACAGAAGCTCCTGGATCTGCACTGACCTCAGCATCACCGGATATAACACCTTCCTGAAGAGCCGCTCAAACTCTGCCCACGTGAGCATATCCTCATCATGGTACTGCGTCACCAAACTCCACCATCGCCCGGCCGAACCATCCATAAGGCTCGCTTCTAGGACCACCATCTAATCAGGAGGTGTCCTCACTAGGCGGAAAACTTGGGTGACTGCCTCAATCCAGTCATCAGCTTCCTGGGGGTCTGGATCACCCCGAAACCTCAGAGGTCACTACCTCTGGAACTCGTGCAGTGCACTCAACCTGTGTGCAACCTCATCCTGCACTACCGGCACAACCAGCTGCTCGACAGGTGGTGGCTCAACTGGTGGACCACCTGGAGGTCCAGCCCAGAACCTGCGCCCTGGTCCACAGCCTCTACATGGGGAGGGTCGTCAGCACAATCCTGCTGTGGAACCCCCACTGGCTATCATCATGGAGGCATCCTAAAATAAATTCAAGATGCACCACAGTCAAAGAGTATATCTGTAGAGATGACTCAAGAAGGACAAGGAAAACCCAAAAAACTAGTCCTATATGATTCATGTACCGTTTTGTCCCTGGGACCAGTGTACGAATGTCCTGAGTCGAAAGGCAGGTTATCAGAGTCCTGGTGTATGGATACGTCGGCCGCCGCACCAACACTGGAGTCCCTGGCCTGAAATCCAAGCTCGAAACACCCTAACACTACCGCTATGAAACCCGAAGCAAACTCATAGCTAGACCAGATATGCTCTATAATCCCAAAGGTAGAACCTCCTCTGATACCACTCTGTCACGACCCGACCCAACGGGGCTCGATCCATGACTCCCCAAGCCCGCCTCCAATAGTCCAGGGGCTGGCGACCAGTGCCAAGTAGGCTATCACACACATGGGAGGCATTAGCCTAAGGTACCTGTACACACGCACCCACAACACCCCCATGAAACAGTGTAGAGATATAGAAAACTGAAAAGTAAATGCATGCATACAATCTATCCCAAACCAGAGTGCAATAGATGTACAAAGGGAAAAACAGGGTCCACCAAAAGAAAACTACAAATGCGCGTACAACCTGCTCTGAAGTAGGGGAACGCTGCCACAAACACCTGTCGGAAAGCTCCCTCGGCACCGCACCAACAAAAACCCCAGTCAATCTCGCTCACTCAACTCTGCCTACTCCGGGTCCTCCTGGGACTCTGTCAAAAGGCATGTGGTTTGCACAAGACACAAACATGTGTGGGCAAAGCCCGTGCAGGGGTGAGTATAAACATACTCAGTGGGCACCCCAAAAACCCAAAACCAAAGGGAGAAACTGAAAGGTAATAGTCCGCTCATCCCAGCTAGAGGGAACCCAGACGAGAGAGAAACTCCATCTTGTGACCATCCTTGGCTAAACACAACTCATCAGCTCAACTCAGGTGTATGCCCATACATACACCTTGAACAATCCAGATATAATCGGCTCATGCAACAAGCCACGTGAGGTACCGACCACAACACCAGAAATTGTCCACAACCAAGAGAGTACACCACACAATCACTGTCATCCCAGATGACACTCATCTGATAGATACACTCCATCGGGTTTCTCACAAACCTCTCATATGATCACCCGATAGATCATGCTCGTCGGATAGCATCACCAAGGAAACCTTGCTGAAACAACAAAACCACCAAACTCCTCGGATAGGGGATCGCTCCTAGGTTCCGCTAGGAGATACCAGAACCCACTCCAGTATACGAAGCTCACAGATAGGGGATCACTCCCAGGGTCCGATGGGGGATACCACGACCCAATCTAGCATACGTAGTTCTCACAGATAAGGGATCACACCCAGGATCTGATGGGGGATACCACAACCCAATATGGCACTCGACAGAAGCACATCACTCAGATAGAGGATCATTGCCCATATAAAGGTGGTCACGACAATACCAGAACCCTATCTAGTATAACTCGCGATGTAGGGGATCGAACAGACGATTCCACAACCCTACCGAAACCACACGCTGAGTAGGGGATCGCATAACCAACAATATCGCAACCCTACTACACACCTCATGCTAAGTAGGGGATCGTATACCCGAAGATGACACAACCCTACTGAGCACGGACCACCGCATAGGGGATTATAATCCTGATGATGCCACAAACCCTATGGGGTTAAACAGCTAGATAGGGGATCGCCGCCTGTGAATAAGCGGTCACAACGATACCAAGAACCTGATCTAGGGAAAATATGCTAGAGGATCCCGCTCCGGGCCCACCGGAGGGATGCCACAACTCGAACATTTTACACATCCCATCGAGAGGATCACAAACCTATACGAAGGTTGTGATGCCACATGAACCCTCATGGAAATGAACCAAGGGAGTACCCTCAACCACTGCTAGTCCAAAACGTCTCTAACCTGAGTGAACCACAACAACGCCACACTACACACCTCCAAGGCCAAAACTGAGGCCACCATCGCGTTCCACGCGAAAAAACACGTAGGATAGATTGTTTACTCGCCCGAAACAGAGCACCAGTGAAAAGAAACTATTCACCATAGCTAGCTCGTGCGGGCCCCACACAACGATCCTGAAACCCATCGAGTGGATCCTACCATCGCGATCCCCTCAGAAAAAAAAGTGGAATCGACTACTCTCTCGTCTGGAACGGACACCCGGTGAAAAAGGTAATATTCACCAAAGCCAGCTCGGGTGGGGCCCATGCCTTGATTCCGAAACTCATAGAACGGATCGCACCATTGCGATCCTCTCGGAAAAACACATAGGATCAACTAATCATTCGCCAAAATCGGACTCTTGGTGCAAAAGCTGCGTTTCTCCGCAAACGCCAAAACCCAGCCTCATGGGGCCCGTACCCCGTTCTCAGTCCCAACACCCGGAAACCAACTCAAAAAGTCCATCATACCATCAGGGTCTCAACTCCACTGACAGAATATCATTCAGACGCTCCAGGTAGAAGTTACAACGGCCCGAAGTCGTAAAATAACAAAATAATATTATTTTATACGATGCTTCTAACTCCCGGGCCACGGTCCCGAACCCTTAAACTCTCGAACCCACACTAGAGGGTTTTCCTCGTCGTCAGTGTCGCGTCGCCACAAATGGAATGCAAAACCGACTCCCGGATTGCAAGATACGGGGGTTTAAAGACCCCCGTATGACAAAAGTGGCTGGACCGGCCGCCGCCGTCGACCCGCCCTGGCCGGCGGACCTTTCGCGGACCGTCGGGGGCACCCCGGTGGTCCGTTTTACGATCCGGAAGCACTGGTGCGACTCTTGGGATGTGATCTTCCCTACAACGACCTCAAAACAAATCAATTCGCAGCAAAAACGGTATAGGGGGATTAAAATGCAAACCGCCTACCTCGCGGGCGAAACGCCAAAGCTTCGGGTGCAGATCGACACCGGCGACGCCCTGAAGCTAGATCCGCTGATGAACGGGGCAGAAAACGGACGATTATGGATCGATCTGGTGAAGAAACGGATGAGGTAGGAGGGGTTCCGTTCTTCTACACGTGAGGGAGGAGGGAGATGATGAAATGAAATTGTTTTTAAAAACATTCATTTAAAACAACGCCCCCGACTCCGTGCCCAATGCAGACAAAGTTAAGGTCACCCCTAGGGTAAATGCGCTGTTCTAAACGCAACGGAAAACTTGGATTTGCGATCCGAGACTCTGTTTAGAAGTTATTTGAGCTGACGCTCATAAATTGACTTTTCCACTTATTTACGAAAACGCCTCTGGTGGCGCTTTCCAACACAGGCCCGTGCTTGCAAAGTTTACACCTCGCCTTGGGTAAGAAGCACGTTCCGGAGGCAACCATTCCCTCAGATTCCCTTTCTGAGCTACCGTTTAGGATATATCACACCCCCGCCACGTGCATAGTATAAAAATACTTCATATTTTTATAAAATTAATTCCGGGCACCCCGGGCCTCGGAATCACATGTCATCTTCGCTCCTAGCTCTGGAATTCTTCGTAGAAATATTCCAAAGTCTGACAGGGCCAAAAACCCAAGTCACTACAGTGCTACCCTATTCCTTATTATTGTTGGAAGGTGGTACAAACAATGAAGCATAATATCAAGATCTCATCACGGGCTTGGAATTGGCACTTTAGGCATAGGTGAATCACTTGAAGGTAAAAGGTGATTCAGATTTGTTAATCAAACAAATCAATGGGGATTATGCCATCAGAAAGGAAGAGGTAATCCCTTTGTGTGATTACGTTAGAGAGTTAATGGTGAAATTTCCCTCGAAACCGACATTTTCTTATGTCCTGCGATCACAAAATGCCCAAGCTGATGCACTGGCTAATATAGCCACAACCCTGGAAGATCCAAATCAGGATGAAACACTCATCAGTATTGTCCACCCTCATATAGTTTCACCTTATGTTCAAATCAAAATAGACGAAATCAATGAAATCAGTCCCATTTTTGAACCATATGGTCATACTACAGGATGGATGACACCTATCATGGAATACCTTCAAAATGGAACACTCTCGCCTGATAGAGCTGGGAAAGAACAAGTCTGGCGACGTGTGGTCAATTTTACTCTTTATGATAGCCTATATCACCAAAAAATTCTCTACAAGTGAGGTTTTTATGGAATTATCTTCATATGTATTAATGGTGAAGAGACAATGGATGTCATGAATGAAGTACATGCAAGATTTTGTGGTGCTCACCAGTCTGGACTTAGACTGTCTGGTCAAATTTGAAAGCTTGGATACTTCTAGCCTTCAACGATGCAAGATTGTGTTGATTTCACTAAGTGTCATTATTTCCAAGTATGTTCAAACTTCATTCATCAACCACCGTATTTTCTTCATACGGCTAAATACTCATAGCCATTTGCTACATGGGGAATGGATGTAGTAGGACCTTATCCTTAGGCTACAACTAAGAAATTTAATTATATTCTTACTGCTACTGACTTCTTTTTCAAATGGGCTAAGGAAATACCTCTCAAAGCAGTCAGTTCTAAAATAATTGTTAGCTTTTTTAAGTCCAACATCATTACTAGATTTGGTGTTCCTCAGACCATATTGATGGATAATGGTACCAACTTTTGTTCATTTGAGGTAAGAAAATTTTATCAAGAATACAATATCAGATCCAACCATTCATCTTGGTATCATGAAACAACCAATAGTCAAGTAGAGGCTTTCAATAAGACTCTTTCAAACATACTTTAAAAGATGGTGGATAAAGATAATACATGGCCTGATAAACTTTTTCATGCTCTATGGGATTATCGGACTACCACCCACACTACTACATGATCAACTCCATATTCATTGGTATATAGAATGGAAGTAGTCTTTCCTATTGAAGTCCAATTACCTTTGCTTAGAGTTGAAATTTCTGATCAGTTATCTACATATGAATAATATCAAAAGTGAATGGATGAATTGGAATGACTAGATGAAAAAATATTGTGCACAATTCACCATTTAGAAGTTTATCATAATCTAATAGTACGAGATTTCAATAAAAAAGTTTTTATTTGTTGATTCATTAAAGGAGAATTGGTATTGGTCCTCAGAACCCCAATGATACTAGGAAAGAAGCCTTCAAATCTTGAGCCAAAGTGGGAAGGACCTTACTCAATACATAGGTTCTACTCCAATGGATCTTATTATTTAATCTCAATTGATGGAGAACTCATTACACCTCTAACAAATGTAAGATTTTTGAAGAAGTATTTTGTGTAACACAAATACACCCCTTGTCCTTATTGTAGGACATTAAACTGCATAGCCCCCTCTATCATCCAACATGACATTAAACTGTGCCCATCTATTGTCCAACATGACATTAAACTATGCACCTCTATCATCCAACATGACGTTAAATTGTTCCCCTCTATCATCCAACATGATGTTAAACTATGTCCCCCTTTCTTCCAACATGACGTTAAACTGTGCATCGTCCAAGTTGCAGGACATTAAACTGCCAAGCACCTCAAGTCTGTGACACATGACATTAAACTATGATCATCGCATGAACAATTGTATTTTAAATTATGTTTCCATGCATGCCCTGGGCAAATAATCATGCAAAAGCCCCCACACCATCCTCCGTGGTCTCATATTTCATGACAAGACCGTAAGGTCTGTTGTTGCTTCTTTTCTCTCACACCAATCATGACTCACGTGAGCTTAGAGTAAGCTTCGACCATGACATCTTCTCTGGGCCACTAACCACACTTAAGTCCCAACATCATCTTTGGGTCACTGTCCTCAAGTACACCCCAATCACCAAATCCCTCTCAATTGAACTACGCAGACTTCGATCCTTGCCTCCTAGGCCAGGTACGTAGGCAAACTCCTGAGGTTCAAGCCCGAAACCACTTTCTTCACATTGATTCACCTTCATCCCATACGATGTTAATCCTTGAATCCCCCATCAACTGTCTTATTCATATCGGTTTACTTTTGTCCTACATGACGTTAAACTGTGTATATCCCATCATCCTAGATATATGATGTTAAACTATACAGTTCCCCATTTTCCTTACAGCAAGACATTAAACTGCATAGCATTGGTCCATGCATATGACCTTAAACTATTTTTACTTTTGTTCTGTATGACAATAAACTACAACAATCCCTGATACCCTAACTCGATAGGAATCATCATTGACATGGTCTCCAACCATTTCATGTTTCAAGAACTACGTGTGGATTGATTCTCATCCTTATGAGATACGTAGTGACACCCAAGTATTTAATCTTGGGTCCAGTCATAATTTCAATAAAGTCCTCTTTACCCCTCATATGTACAAACCAAATATGTACAAAGGGTATTTCAATAACTACGTGCAGCTTGATTCCCATCCTCATGGGATACATAGGAATGCTCGAGCATTCCTCGAGCCCAGCCCTGATCCTTTGGGCCTAACACCAAACTCTAATTTCGGTCCCCTAGCTGAAAAGTCCCCTTGGGAGGACACGGTGTGATATGGAACACCCTGGGCTTTATTCGAATTAGATTTATAACAAATTCATGATGTGTCTCCCTCACTATGGTCCGATCTATACAACCCTAAACTAAGATATTCCATGCTTTCTTCCTACATGACGTTAAATTGTATTTCAAGAACTACGTGTGGCTTGATTCTCATCCTAATGAGATACGTAGTGACATCCAGGATCTCAATTCACGACCCAGCCACAACATTATACAAATAATACTCATGATCTCTATAACCCTTTTCTTGACTTATGGTCGCAAAATGTCTGATACCTGAGAGTTCTTTTGCCTGACTATGCAGCACGTGCCCTTAGGTGGTCTTGCATAAGTTGTCTATATAATGGAACTGTCAGCCAAAAGATGCTATTATTTGACTATGTAGCTTATTCCCTAGTTGGCCCTGCATAATTCAGCCCCCATAATGGGTTTTTTCAAGTAGTGGTAACTTCATTCTTAGGAGAATCCTATTTTGTCCCTATTGGTCTTAACGAAGATATGTAGGGATCTGCAAAAAAAACTTCCATCCTTAACATATTTGTTCCATAATATTTTTCATGATCTGAAAGTATTATGTCGCATAATGTTTCTATCTTCGGTTTTAGTCATATGATTTAAAACCACAGATACCTTTTTTCCTATGTTTGGTTCAAACCTTCATAAAAGTCACATTCCTCCAATTCTTTGAAAATTATGATTGGAAATATTCTCTCTTTATTCAAGTACCTTTCTCCATAAAACAGACTCTATGCTTTGGAAAATTTGAATCCCCATAAAACTTCCTTTGGATTTTATCAATAGAAATTCAAATTTCTGAGAGTTCTTTTGCCAGACTATGCAACATGTTCCCTTAGGTGGCCTTGCATAAGTAGTCTATATAATGGACCTGTCAGAAAAAAGATGTTACTATTTGACTATGCAGCTTATGCCCCAGTTATCCCTGCATAATTCATCCCACATAACGGGTTTGTCAAGTAGTGGTAACTTCATTCTTAGAAAATACTTCCTCTAATGACCTTTAGCTCTTTTCCCATGTTATTCCTCGGATTCAAAATTTCTCAAGTCACAGTTTATAATTTCCCCCCTTCGTACTTGAATATGATAATATGATTCCAAAAAAATTATAGAGAGTTGAGTCAATTTTATCCATTCGGTCAAAGTTATTCGACCTTAAATATTAGCCATTTTATAGTCCAACATGCAGGACTTTAAACTGCCAATAACAAAAGACATGGTACTCATTAAATTGAGAACCTATAAAGGGTACTCTGAACAAAAGTCGAGTCCCAGCTCACTAAACATACATTTTGTATGATTTAGAAAATATTGAGCAATTAAAAGATAAATTTTGTGGAGTTATTTATATAACCCTAGTAAAAATCGAACTATGTTTACTAGGCCCATTGGATTAGGTAAAAATAAGAGCAATTATCAATAAAATGAAGGTACAGATGATTTAAGATGAACTTTTTTTTAATGAAACATGGACATGGATGATAAATATTTCCCAGTAAATACTTACACATAACCAATCTCAGATAATAATGAGATTGAGGAATTAACCCTTACCTTAGGACTGATACTCTCCGTACGTGTCCGAAACTCCTGTATAATGTTTTTAAACATATTATTAACTTATATCAGAATAATAATAATATTTATTATATCATATATCATATATTATTCATTTATAACTTTATATTAATAGTTTATTAATAATTTATAAGTTAAAGAAACATTTCAGGTAATAATCACTTTCTTTATCGTACGTGTTTTGACTTATTATTCTTTATCATATTATTTAGATCATGATTTACCTAATTAAAGAAATCATAACATGATTTATATATCATATATATTCTATATATAAATATATAAAAAATATATATATATGAAATGTAACACACTGTTTATGGAGACGGTAGGCCATACACACAAATGAATGTTGTTTCTGTTTTCTTATTATATTGAATGAAAGTAAGTGAATGGTATATATGTGTGTGTGTGTGTGTGTGTCATACAATTAGAATTATTATTTCATATATTTCATACTTATTAATAATATTTATTATTATAATCATTCTTTGATGGTGAATGTGGAAGATGAGTCTCATCGTGTTGTGGAGACGGTAAGTTGTACGTACGCACAAGCGACGATATCATTTCCTTAATGGTTAAATGATATGGAATTGGATGGAATATGAATTTTATAGAAACAATACCATGTTATATTTATTATTTACATCCATTATATTCATCTTTATACCCATATAAATAAAGTGTACATGAAAAACAATTTACACCACAACGTGGAGATGGTAAGTCGTACGTATGCACGCATGGTGATACTATTTTTCATAGGATGGGTAAAAGGAGGAATATGGTTGTACCATAATTATAATAAAATATCATCATGTGTAAGGTATTGCATTGATTATTTTAGTATGGAAACAACATATAAATAGAAATTATAATAATAAAAGAACTTTTAAAGAGGTGATAAAACAATTACCTCTTCTTCAGGTGTTTACTTTTGATTTGAACAAAAGGTCTCCTTAGGATGGATCTATTCGAAAATTTAATCCTATAAGATGAAGTTATGGAGGTTTGGAGGAGGAATAAGTAGGGTTTTTTCCAATAAAAAGGCTTTATATGTGTGAGTTAAAGAGAAAGGGAGGTGCCCTTTTATAAGAGAAGTGAGGGGCACTTTAGTAAAAATCTTGAAATATTAATTTATTATAAAATTATTTTTGGTTTCTAATAGATAAAAATTGATTTATTTCGAGTATAAGATGTGTATGGTTCTAAATAATCTCAACCAATAGGTTTTAGACCTGTTTAGATCATAAAATTATACTTATCTTTTAGATTTAACCCTTAGTTAAATAGTTTAACTCTTATCGTGCCTTCTTATATTTTGACACTAAAGGCTTAATATAGTTACTATAAAATGACCAAAGAACCCAAATTGGATAATTAATGAAATTTTAACATTATTTAATTGCTTTTGAATAATCTTATATTTTTAGTACTATTATACCGTTTAATAAAATAGTATTTATTTTAAAAACTCATTTATGTCAATTTTGACACTATTTAGTAATTGATTTTTGTTAAAGTCATAAAAAATTGATTCCTTTAAACCAAAGGTATTAAATCAAATATAATATGTCAATATCATTCATAAAATTAGTGTATGGAATAAAAATTTTCAAATTAAATTTATTTTAATATTTATAATATCATTTATTTGAATCTTTCATTAATAAGGTAATCACTACATCATCATTGTGTCATTAATAAATATATTTATTTAATGTATAAAAATTATAAATAAAATATCATAATGTGGGAAATATTTTTATATTTTTAATAACTATTGATAGTCATAGATATACATCATATAACCATATATTAAAATTAATTTAGTAAAAGATACATGTTTAGGTTACATTTCTCTTTACATTAAATTAATTCTTATAACATGACATTATCACACCCAAGTGGCTCCATGAGGTTCAAAAATCGACCCAAGGATGCCCATGGTCATAAATATATCATTAAATAGGATTATTACACATTTTAGGGTAGTTTTATATTATTATAATATTATTTTTTTACCCTTATTTACCTAATTTATCCTTTAACCATGGTAAATAAAAATAATTACTGAAGTTACTATTCATAATGTCAAAAAAAGGTTATCTATTTACAAAATTTGGACATTATGATTAAAAATATGGAATACATTTTTAAAAATTCAAAACATAGTTGTTTTAGTAATTAAATTAATATTAATTCCCATTGTCAAAACTAGAAAGCAGGTTTTTAAGAAGTAAAAACTATCAAAAGATTGACATGTGCTTATATACAATGTAAATGTGAAATTACTTCCAATGAACATAATTGGATTAAATGATAAAATATTAATCCAATTAAAATTTAAAATAAATCAGAAAGACAATATAACTATATAAATAGATTAGATTAAAAGGTCGTTTTGAATTAAAATGCAGTATTTTTCACTATTCATCAAAATTGAAACTTTTCAGAAAATTACCAAAATTTCACCCTAATCTAAATATGATATTCTAAATTAAAAATCAAGTCTATTTTGAAATATAAAATTTATTAAATTTTAAAATTTGGTTAATATTGTTCATAATAGTTTTTTAAACAACTAGTTTGCAAGGTCATGGTGCGCTCGAACTCAGTATTGCATGTAGCACAAACTATTGAATTATTAAGAATAAACATAAAATGGAAGGTTGGGGTGTAACATTATTCCATCCTTAAATAAGTTTCATCCCCACAATTTAAACTCAGGATTGAAAACTAGGGGTTTGACATTTAAAAATATCTTTGTTGAAATCCCACATCAAAAAATGGATTAATAAGACCTCTATTTTAAAATAAAGAAAGGGAAGTATGAAGTTTACTGAAAATAACACATACTAGGAATCTATGTAGGAAAAAATGGACATGTAAGAAAAATCTAACCATCAAGTTATGATGGAGAGTGATAAAGAATATTATTAGGATAAAATTAACAATCTGAAAGCCATAAATATGCGATGATCTAAGGGACCATTTGATTCATCATAAATAGGACTAGGATAGATATTTTTTGTTTTAAGATTCTTTATCTAGTTTTGAATAAGTAATTTAATTTATAGACTAAGAACAGAAGGAAGCATACTTAATTGACATGTAGAGTTTTATCCTTTAACTAATTCATACCACAAACTCATCTTTCTTTTCAAAAGATAATAAAATTCAAAAATATTCTATTTATCTTAATTTTATAAGGTTAAAAATATAAAAATATTCCATTTAAATAAAGAAAATTATGTTATAATAACCAGGGACTTTATATAGGGCAGTGGTAGGAGATGAATCCTTGTCACACTTCGGTTGTGGGTTTGATTCTCGCAGCCTTTTCCGACACGACGGGTTTTCGCCCAACCTGTAAGTTGCCCTTTTTCTAAAATTATAATATTATAATGTTCCAAAAATAATCTTAAGAAATTTTATAACCATAAAAAACACTATCAAATTTTCAACTTAATCTATTTCAACCTTTAGAGTTATCTAAATATCTTCAGTCCAAACTCTCTCTTAAAGGTCTTTAAATTTCCAAAATCAATTGTCACATCAGATTCCCCAAACAATATAATGTTGATATTATTATCACATACTGACTATAATATTGCCTTCATAATATTAAAACCCTTATGAAAACAAAAGGTACTATAGTACAATCCTTATATATATATCACATTTTTCTTATAACCAAAATATAATTCTTGAATCCAAAAACACAAATACATTTATTATTCCACTTCAACTCTAGTAAAAACATAAGCTTGAACTTGATCCATTTTCTTCTTATAATATATATTTATTTTAAGCATTGGACAATCATTTTCATAATGTCCCATATCTTTACAATTATAACATTGCATAGATTCTTTATTTCCCTTACAATCAGGAGCCTGGTGACCTTTTTCTCCACATTTGTAACAAATTCCTATTCTTTTTAGGAAAGTACTAGGGTGTTTCTTCACAAAATTATCACATAATATAAAATCATTCTTTCCCTTTTTACCTTTATTTGTCTCTTTATCCACCGTTATCTTCTTCTCTTCCTTTACTTTAATGTCATAAGACTTAGAGAATTCATTTTCTGTCTTGATAGCACATGAGACTATATCTTCGTATGATGAGAAAGATTGTAAGACCAATGCCCATCAGAGGAATGGTTTTAACCCATAAAATAATATATCAATCTTACTTATTATATTATGTATACAGTCTATAGCATGCCTTGCTAACCTTGTGAAGTTATCTTCATACTTTGCAATATTCTCATCCTCTTTTTGCCTCATACTCAGAAATTGTCTTTCCATATCAGCTCGTTGTTCATGAGTAAAGTATTTTTCTAGGAAAAGTTCTTTAAAATCCCTCCATTCCATATTTTATACTTTATAATCCTCCTTCATGTTTTTAATTAATGGCCACCATTGATCCACATCTCCTAAGAGATGATAAACTACCATGACAACCTTTTCCCTTTCAGTACTTACCAAAGAAAGAAATATTTTTTCTAAGGAAATTATCCATTGATAAGATACAAATGGATTTGTAGTCCCATTGAATTTTGGAGTTTGTTGTCTCATGAAGCGTTATAACATTGATCTTGTACGTTGTGGATCCGGCTTCTCCATATGGGTAAGTTTATTATTCATAACCTGAGTCAGTTGTCCCAGTATGGTTATAATCCATTTAGCGTTAGTTGTATCACCAACTCCACTATCATTATCTTGCATATGAGGACAATACCTATATGTATTAATTTCATTGATACAATTTACATTCCTTCCACAAGGCACCATTTCTAAACAATGTCATACACTAGATTAGGTTATGAATCATAATACATAATTTTGAACTAGTAAAATACTTAACATAAATTGAAAATTTGATGCATATCTATTCCATAATCATAAATATGGTTCCTTTGAGGACATATTTACTCATAAATCCTTCATAATGGTTTGTAAAGAAAATATGAATTATCCTAAGCATATCCCCTAGGAGTGTCAATCCAGGTGAGTAGTAAGGCCCGTTGTTATGTACTAGGTTACCCTGAGTCAAGATAAGAACACCTTATCAGAGTTTCCACCCCTAGGTACATTTGTTCCATAACCATTTCCACTTGTAGTATCCAGACAGGGATGTATTTTCTTGGAATACCCACATAATATCTATTTTACCAAAATTCTAGGATGCTCTTCAATACTTATCCTCAAAGTTTATCTTAGGGTAATGTTCCCTAATCAAGGTTGTTTTATAAATCTAGTCTCCAAGGATTTTACTATACTTCCTTTGATACCAATTGTAATGCACCCACCCTAGTTACCCATATCCGGTGTATTATTTTAACACATTGACATGATTATAAGGAATCAAGTCCCGAAGGACCAATTAGTTTAGCAATCTTGGAAAATGGATTACATACATAAACTTTACATTACAATTTCTAATATAAAATACAACATAAATAGTCATTTGATAACTCCATTATTACCCTAGATTAACCCTACATATCAATCATAAATTACTTCTTGGAATTCTAGGAAAATAAAACATAAGAAAGGGGTGATCTCAGATGCTCGATAAGGATAAACAACATAGCAGAAGCTATCACAAATAAGCATAAACTTTTAAGGAAAGGTACAAAACTAAAACACCATCCTTTTAAAACATTATCTTCAGCATAATATTGAAATAATAAATAAAATAATACCATTTAAACATTCACATAGATATTCTACTACTCAAATAATCACATTTAAAATCAATAACTAATCTCATAACGAGGGAATTCATAATACCAGACATCAAAGCCACTACATCAAGGTGTTGTGCAAAGACCATACATAAATATTCTGTCAAGGCCTTATGCCAAGAAACTAGTTTGTCTCATGAGACCTACTGATGCATCGAGGGGATATAGTGGGCCATGCCCTTCACTTACTAAGTCCAATTCAATCCTCATATGAAAAGGGTGAAACATAATATAATCATTCATTTTAAAACTAGCATATGAAATTTAAATACTTTAACCATAAACTATTAATGGTATAAAAATAGCACATACATATTCAAACATATCATAACTCATTCAATAGAATATGGAATATTTTATTATAATAAATCAACCTCAATAAAGAATAATATCTAATAAAGGATTTTGACATAGATCAAAATAATCAGTAAAACTCTATGAGAGAAATATCCATTTTTTTCTTAAAATCATTTAAAAGTCACACAATTTATAAAGGAATTCATTTAAAATAGATTTTTGAATCAAAGTGTCCCATACCACTTTGAAACTTTTGAAAGTAATTAACATTTCAAAACAATCATGTCCATATTAATAAATCCTTAAAATCATTTTGAAAACATGGACATTAATTAAAAAGATTTAGAAAAATAAATATTTAAAACATTTAAAATGATGATCTAGTTAAAGATTCATTTCCATAAAACCTTAAAATATTCTTTTTTAATTTTTAATTAAACATGGATATGGATGATAAATGTGTCCCACTGAATACTTACACATAAACAATCTCGAATAATAAAGAGATTGAGGAATTAACCCTTACCTTAGGTCTAATACTCTCTGTACGTGTCCGAAACTCCAGTATAATGTTTTTAAACATATTATTAACTTATATAAGAATAATAATAATATTTATGATATCATATATTATTCATTTATAACTTTATATTACCTGTTTATTAATAATTTCTAAGTTAAAGCAACATTTTGGGTAATAATCGCTTTCTTTATCATATGTGTTTTAACTTATTATTCTTTATTGTATTATTTAGATCCTAATTTACTTAAGTTCAAAAATAATAACATGAATTATATATCATATATATTCTATATATAAATATATACAATAAATATATTAATGAAATGGAACACACCGTTCATGGAGACGGTAGGTCGTATGTACGCATGCATATTGTTTCTATTTTCTTATCATATTGAATAGAAGTAAGTGAATGACATATATATATATATATATATATCATACCAGTATAATTATTATGCCATATATTTCATACTTATTAATAATATTTAATCTTATAATCATTTTTGGATGTTGAACGTGGAAGATGAGTCTCATTGCGTCGTGGAGACGGTAAGCCGTACGTACACACAAGCGATGATATCATTTCATTAATGGTTAAATGGTATGAAATTTGATGAAATATGAATTTTAAAGAAAAAATATCATGTTATATTTATTATTTAAAACCATTATATTCATCGTTATACCCATATAAATAAAGTGTACATGAAAAAAAAATACACCATGGCGTGGAGACGGTAAGCCGTACGTATACACGCATGGTGATATTGTTTTTCGTAGGATGGGTAAAAGGAGGAACATGGTTGTACCATAATTATAATATCATCTCAGCATGTGGAAGTTACTAGATTTATTATTTTAGTATGGAAACAATAGATAAATATTAAGTACAAGAAGAAAAAACTTTGAAAGAGATGATAAAACAATTACCTCTTCTTCGGGTGTTTCCTTTTGATTTGAACAAAAGGTCAATTTAGGATGGATATATTCCCAAATTAATGCCTCTAGGATGAAGTGAGGGAGGTTTTTAGGATAAATGGTCAGAGTTTGGCTGAACCATAAGGCTTTAGAGGTGTGAGTTAAAGAGAAAGGGATGTGCCCTTTTATAAGAGAGGTGATGGGCACTTTAGAAAAAATCTTGAAATATTAATTTATTATATAATGATTTCAGTTTATAATAGTTACAAATAGATTATTTAGATTATAAGATTAGGATGAGTCTAAATCCTCTCAACCAATAGGTTTTATACGTGTTTAGGTCATAACATTAACCTTATCTTTTAGATTTAACCCTTAGTTAAATGGTTTAACTCTTACCGTGTTTTCTTATATTTTTGACACTAAAGGGTTAATATAGTTATTATAAAATGACAAAAAAACCCAATTGGATAATTAATGAAAATTTTAACATTATATAATTTATTTGGCTTAATATTATATTTTTATAACTATTATATCATTTAATAAAATAGTATTTTTTTTAAAACTCATTTATGTCAATTTTGACACTATTTAGTAATTGATTTTTGTTAAAGTCGTAAAAACTTGATTCATTCAAAAAAGGTATTAAATAAAATATAATATGTCAATATAATCCATAAAATTCACTTATTACATAAAAATGTTCAAATTACATTTATTTTAATATTTATAATATCATGTATTTGAATCTTTCATTAGTAAGATAATCAATGCATCATGATTGTGTCATAAATAAATTTACTTATTTAATGTATAAAAATTATAAATAAAATACCATGATGTGGGAAATAGTTTTAGGTTTATAATTAATATTTATATTCATATATATCAGTTATATAACCCTATATTAAAATTTATTTAGTAAAAGATACGTGTTTATGATACATTTCTCTTTACTTTAAATTAATTCTTATAACATGTCATTATCACACTCAAGTGGCCCAATGGGGTCCCAAAATCAACCCAAGTATGATCATGGTCAACAATATATCATCCAATTGGATTAGGACATGTGTTATGGTAGTTTTATTTCATTATAATATTATTTTTTACCTTTATTTACATGATTTACCGTTTAACCATGGTAAATAAAAATAATTATTGAAGTTACTATTCAAAATATACAAAAAATAAAAGGTACATATTTAAAAAAATTGGACCTTCTGACTCCAAATATGAAATATATTTTTTCAAATTCAAAGAAGTTGTAGTAATTAATTTTAAAATTAATTCCCATTGTCAAAACCAGAAAGTGGGTTTTTAAGAAGTAAACTATCAAAAGATTGAAATGTGTTTATGTACAATTTAAATGTGAAATTACTTCCAATTAAAATAATTGGATTAAATGATAAAATATTAATATAATTACACTTTAAAATCAATTATAAATACAATATAACTATATAAATAAATTATATGAAAAGACGGTTTTGAATTAAAATGTAGTATTTTTTACTATTCGTCCAAAAATTGAAATTTTTCAGAAAATTACCAATATTTAACCCTAAGCTAAATTTGATATTAAAAATTCAAAAATTAAGGCTATTTTAAAAAATAAAGTTTATAAAATTTCAAAATGTGGTTAATACAGTTCATAACCATTTTTTTAAATGACTATTTTGAAAGGTCATGGTGCGCTTGAGCTCGGTATTGCATGTAGTGCAAGCTATTGAATTATTAAGAATAATCGTACCATGGAATCTTGGGGTGTTATACATGTGTTCAGGATGAATCATGGGACTTACACTGATGTGGATGGCTATACCATTATTCGATGTGTGCTATGGAAGATTGCCTCCTCTTGATCAGGATCAGCCATGATGGTGGCTCCATTAGCCAATGTGTCAGTGTTAACATTCTGTGGTCAGGGAACATGATGCAATGTGGGATAAAAAGGGAACTCTTCCATCAATCCCCTAACATAGCTAGTGAGAGAGTCTCCTTCCTCCTTTTTATTGCATATTATCCATTGATCTGCTTTAACACTAGCTCTGAGTCCCATTTGATATTTAGGTAGGCTATTTGCAGATGTAGGTCTAGTTCTAAGACAATGACGAGGGTTTGGTATTATACCTTATTATTTTTAAATCCTTCAAATAGTTATAAAGAGTTAGAAAAAAATTCTTTGTTTGGAGAGACAAATACAATCCCTAGACTAACCTAATTGAGTCTTGGGTTTTCCATACTTTTACAGACCATATTTTAGGAGGTGCCATCAAAATATATCTCCCATGTTCAGGGATTATCATGGGTATATAATACATCATTATCTGGGAGTTCAGTGTCCATATATGTATTTTTTGAGGCATGATGTTCCATTAAGAATTTATCTAGGGCTTTCCCTTTCACCGATTTTTGTGATATGAACTAAATGTCGTATTGTTGAAGAATGAATGCCCATTAGACCAGGTGCCAAGTAAAAATTGAATGACCAAGGATGTACTTGATTGGATCAATATAGGAGACCATATGGAATTAATGGTGTTGTAAATAATGCTTCATCTTTTTTACTGTGAAGATGAGTGCAAGACAGTTCTTCTCGACATCAAAGTATCAAGTCTTAGTACCTAGCATCATATGACTGAGGTAGTAGAGACTATTATCACATCTTGCATCATTTTTATGTGTGAGGAGGGAACCAAGTGAGTGTTCCATGGTGTCCATATATAATATTAGTGTCCTCCCTTCCACTAGGGGAATTAAAACTAGTGGGTGCAACAAGTACTGCTTCATAATTTCAAAGACTTTTTGGCTATCATCATCCCATTGATAGGTGATTCCCTTCTTTATTAGCCTGGTGAAGGGGAGATATTTGAAGTCAATGACTTATTTATCTTTAGAGTTCATCTTGATCTGATTGTACCCTCAGTAAATGTCCATGAAGGAAATGGTTTAGAAGCCATCGGTTTCATCGATCAAGAGTTCTATGATCGACAATGGGAAATCATCCTTCGGTAAATGCCGATTAAGGTCTCTAAAGTCATTTTTTACCCTAATCTGTCTGTTATTTTTCATGATGGGGATGATTTTGGTGATCCATCTTGGATATTGTACTTCTCAAATGAAGTTGGATTTGATAAACTTGTCAATTTATGCCTCTATATTGGTGGCCTGAGAGTGGAGCATCCTTCTGACTACCTTCTTGAAGCCTTGATGCTCATTTAGCAGTATGAGATGGTGCATATCCACATCTGGATTCAGTCCAGGCATTTTTTTATAGTTTCAAGCAAACACATATCAATGATGATTTAGAAATTCAATGTACATCTCTTACTCTTCGAGGGGAATGAATGCTCTAATCAGATTATGCCACATGTCTTCTTCTCTTCCTATATTTATCTATTAGAGCTCATACATGGTGGTGGAGACACCTTCCTTGAATGTTGGAGGGTTATTCCTAATATCATCCTCATTTTCCTCCAATTCTAATTCTATAGAGGCATTTTTAGATGAAACTGAAAATAAGGGGGCTTCTCCTTCACTATCAGGGTGAGGGAGGCTATTAGAAGAGACATCATCATACCTTGTTATCTAAGTCACCATAGAGAGATATCAGAGCTTATTGTCTTTTACATTTTCACTGAGGACAGGAGGGACTCAGACCTCTAGGATTAGATCTTCTACCTTGACCAGACTTATGGGAAGCACATAGTTTCTATTGATCATACTCTAGGGATTCACAAGGGAAGTCACCTAATCCATTGGGATCTATAATATCTATATCATCATCCACTATTATTTTCTTACCTCACTTCTTTTAGAAATATACTTCATCACATGTGGATCTGTAAGTCTCGAAGGGGTCATTTTCACCATATAGTATTCTGATTTTTCCATTAGATGCTGATGATGCCTCCTAGATATTGAGATGCCACATAGTTTATCATCTTGTGACCAGGATGTGTTCCATGTAGTTTTCTTTCACGAGGTAAGGATGTGAATATTGGTGGATAGTCCAAGATATAGAATCTAGGTGTCCCTACGCATCCCATTAAGATGAGAATCAATCCAGACATAATTCTAGAAAACCCATGTAGTTTAATGTCATGCATAAAGGAAATGAGTCATGTAGTTTAACTTCTTTTAGTAAGGACATGATCCATGCAGTTTAACATCCTATGGTAAGGACATCAGTCATGCAATTTAATGACTTGCAACAAGGATTATGGATACACAGTTTAATATCTTTCGGTACAAACATCAGCTATTTAGTTTAATGTCTTGTGGTAAGGATTATGACCATGCAATTTAATGTATTGTGGTGAGGACATCAGCTGTGCAGTTTAATGTCTTTTAGTAAGGACAATGGTCATGCAATTTAATGTCTTACGGTAAGGACATCAGCCATGCGGTTTAATGACTTGTGGTAAGGATAATGGTAAATAACCTATCAGGAGAGTGTATCTTTCGAAGGATCTTGGACAACTCTTATGAATATTTCATGAGTTTTGGGATATTTTAAATATATCAATCCTACAGATACCTATCCCTCTAACCAATCTTTGAAGACAAAGTAGCTTTCTATTGTGTTCCCAAGACGTTGGTGGTAGGGGTAATGGTTTTCATGGCCTATAAACCCTATCTCATTTGTCTTCCTCATTATTGGGAGTTTCATCAAACCATTTATATGGCACAATCAAATTACCTATAGACATGCTTTGTTGGTAAGGAATAAGTTGTGTTCAATATTTCATTGAAATATGGTTGTTTCTCCCTAGAAGTTAGGTGGATCGTTCTCTGATTCATAATCGGTGCACCTTGTTTAGAGTGATAAGATGATTGGAGTGGGGATTCAGGTGTTGGTGGTTCCAATATCCCCATGTCTATCTATATTTGAATCCAGCATTTCAAGGAAAATAAACCTTCTATTGTGTTCCTGAGACGTTGATGGTAGAAGAAATGATTTTCATGGACAACCATCCTTACCTCACTCAGCTTTCTCATCATTGGGATCTCTATCAAACCACTCACTATGACATAGTTGAAATACCCATGAATATGTTTGGATTATAAGGAATATACGTTTCATTGTCTGTCTTCAAGAGATGGGAAAGCATGCTGCTTCTTCTGCATGTTTCCTATGCTTCCATTCGTGTTGGTTCATGGTTGAGTCTCAAGTCTGGGGAACAGATTCCCATTATTTATTGGGGGGTAGGTGTTGAAGCATTGGGGGTATTGGATGATGTAAACACATCCCATTGATTAAAATATCAGTAATATTTTGTAGGTTTTGTGGAAAAACTTGAGGTCAGATGGTTTCCAAAATATCCCCGATGAGGAGGTGGAAAATATGGAAATTCCTACAGCCCTATGGGATGCGGTGAGGTGGAACAATGTTTGGATTTTACTCGATAAAGGGAAAAAAATATGTAAATTTCCCCAACCCTGTAGGTTGGGGTACTTCACTATAAGGTGGGATTCCATAATCCAACATGGGTACATCATCCTGAGGTAGATATCTTAGGAGTATTCTCACAATTATCTCTTGGACATCCCTATTTTTTTGTTAGAGTGGAGTGATATTTTCTTCTATAAAATTGACTTTTCATCCATAAGGGGATGGCTAGAAGTATCCATGAAAACACCCTTTCCTATGTTGGTGAAAGGGTGAGTGGATGATGATGGTAGTTCTGAATTGGACCCCAGAGACTGAATCCACTACTAACACTATCCATATTCTCCATGGTTATTACCCTTTGAAATACCAACACGGTCAGTAACACCTTATGCAGATTCCTGAGATATACTGCTAAGACTTTCTTTCCCTGTTCCAGCAATGGAAGGTAGGCTAAACCACTGTGACTCAGATGAATGTAGGAGGGTATGATTGTACACTTAATAAGTGTGCTCATCTGGATCTGATGAGGATTCTTCAGATTGGACTGATATTATATTAACTAAGACACAATAAGGATAGTACTCCTCATCGAAAAATTATCTCATTTGAAGGGTTGGTGCCAGGTATACAGTTTCAGGGGTTAGTTCCCATGATGAAGATGATTCCATGGTAAAATATGGTAAAAATTTCACCATCCCTATGGGATGGGGTGTTCCCTAGGATTCCATTCACTGAGAGTAGATGTGACGAAGTCAAAGGAACCTGGATAATGATGATCTAGGATTGATTCTGGGCCATAATTAGGATACACTGGTGGATCATAGATAGATTTGTGATAGCGAGGATATAAGTATGCTCTAAAGTTACATTGTTTGGATACCCTTGGTGGGATCTCCCAACTTGGATAGTTGGTGTAGGCACAACCTTCTCTGCAGCTCCTCATGGATTCATGGTCACATGATGATGATGATGACCATAACATATGGGAGCCCTCATAGGTAGACCTTGATTGATTGATTTTTCATGTTGACTATCCTCATTCACCTCCTTGAGGTAGGGAAGGTTTTAATTGTTTTTCTCTAAGTATAGGCACCTAAAGGGATTGAAAGTGGAAATAAGGGACACTTCCTCTCTCGTGGCCTGTTGTGGGAAAGAAGAACGGTGGGAAATCATCCTCCAAATGATTTCATGAGTCGATTCTAGATTTGGAATGGAGATATAGATGTGATATTCCCAGCCCAAGATGTTCACTAATCGATACTGGAAGTGGTGTGTTGGTGATAACGTACAATGAGGCCTTAAGTCCAAAGTAGATTATCCAGAAATATTAGAACTCATTGGCACATTCAATGATTTCATTTCTATTGCAAGGAATATGGAATTCCTAAGGAATAAACAAGACACCTTATCAGAGAAACATCATATATAAGAGTACATATTCGATCAATAAATTTAATAGTTAAGGGATAAATAGGAAGTACATTATTTTTACACAAGGTTCAGTGTGGTTAAAAGAAACATGTCGGGTTCATCATTTGGTTGTGTAATGAGCACAACATAATCAGGCCTGATAGTCACTGGTTGATCTTTCCTTTTTGACCTATGAAAGGGATGACACCATTAAAGTATTTCACATCAGTTTCACTATTTTGTTTCATTGGGAAACAAGATGTGGAATGGGTTTCGCCCGATGGTTTGATTTCAAGGGGTTTAAGGCCTCGCTCAATCAATCAGAATGGTTTTTCCATTTGTTTTTTCTTCCCTAGAAAATCCCAATGGTTCCCACATATATAACTGGGTATAGACCTGATTTACAAAGTCATATGGTCCTTTGGGGTTTCACGCTCAATGATGCTTAGGAACACGCATTGGTCGAGAGTATGGGAGGTCGGGCTCATCACACCCTTTTGGGAGGAATTGTTTCTTACTATGGGACCCCCTTATAGATTTAAGATATTTTCATGAAATTCTTCCTAGACCTTGATACGAGACTAGTTACCCTTGTTCCAATGACTTGATTATGAACACGTATCGATAAGAAAAATTATATTCATATCATGAGTTCTCTATTGCTCTCTTATTTATTTATAAGGATTTGGTTTGTGGCCATGTTTGACAACTCTAGAGTTTATTTCCATCCAGGGAGGTGGTTGGTGTCTTTGATATGGGATCGAACCTCTCTGAGGTGTCTTATGTATCTTATGAAACAATAATCAAAACCCACATAGTTTGTTTGGCATAGTTTAAGGTTGTGTGACTAGACCCATTCGTGAATTTTAACATTATATGGTAAGGATGTGAATATCGGGCTGAGACCTCAATAAGACATCCTACACATCATTTTTTATACAAGAATCAAAGTCTAAGTAGTTCTTGTGGAAGGAATCTGTTACATGAGAGATGTGATAATAGAGACCCGAATAGGGACTTATTCATATGAGACTACCCTGGATTGCTTCCCTAGGAATGTGACCCTTTGAGCGGAGATGAGACATAATCAGACTTACATCCCAATGATGGGCCCACACTAGGGGAATTCTCAACATGATTTTGATATAATCATCAATGGTCGTTAAACCCATGTGATTCATGCTCAATGTGAGAAACAAGATATTGTGGTAGATTTTACACATTTCATGAGAGCATACTCGTATGAGGCTTTCACATTAAAGTTTCCCTTTGAGAGGGATGATTACCCATCTCATGGAAGAGATGGTATAGAGATCGGGCCTTAGTTAGGCATCCTACATATCCTTTTTTATAATAGGAAATAGATTCATCGTAGTTCAGTTCATCCCAAGCCTGCTAATGGGTTTGAGGCACTTGGGGGAATGATCAAGGCTTATACTTAAAATAATTCCCATGTATGACCCCACTTGTTATCTACTGATGGATGAGGAAGAATGTCAGACCAATGGGAGGATTTGATCCCCTGACTCGGGAATACCTAGGACATGAAGGTACTTACACTGAAGTGGATGACCATTGGAGCTCGAGCCTTAGGAAGGAGTCGTATGTATCCCTGTTATAGTGGGAATCAGAGTTATCGTAGTTCACTTATCCTTTAACCCATTGATGGACTAAGGTGGATGATCAATCTCGAAGACATTATGTTTATCCCTAAGATTTCATAATGTTAGAGGCTGACACAAGGGTGGATGCCCTTCGGTCAGGGATTACAATTTGGGCCACCCTTTTGATTAGGGCTTATGCACTGAGGCTACCCTTTTGATTGGGGCTTACACACCGAGGTTTTTCTATTATTGGGGGCATATTATATTATGTCAATAATCGGGGCTTACACACTGAGTCCACCCAATTGGTCGGGGCTTACACTCTAAGACGGCCTCGTTGGTTAGGGCTTACACTATGAGGCTACCCTATTAGTCGGGGCTTACACTCTGAGGCTTCCCGATGGATTGGGGCTTACACTCTGAGGCTACCTGATGACACACTCATTCTTTATCTTTTGATGGCTTAAAGAGAGGTGGTAATCATTAATGGTCTGTCCGAGAGCATGAAATCGGTAAGGTTGCATGAGTGAATAATCTAATCTCATCAAGGACACTTCCCTTATAGAAGGGGTATGAGATCGAAGGTTCTTGGCCGGGGTCCACATGGAATGATTCCAAATGGGTCTGCCAAAAAAAGTGACCATGTCATAAGGTATTTTCCTAACATGTATTGGATTATTGTTGAAAATGTCTTGATTGTCTACCCAATATGTTGGGGCATCATTCCAACATGGTAGAAATGTGCAAGGGTGTCTTCCTCACATTCCTAAGATGATTCACATGATCTAAATTGACATGTCTAAGATCCTTCAAATGATCTAAGTGGGCATATCCAGGATCTATCGCATGATGAACTGAATTGTCTAGGATGCCTTCAAATGAGTGAAGCATACATGCCCAAGGTTCTTTACATAACCAAAGTGGACATGTTTGGGGTCTTTAGCACGATCAAAGTAGACCTGAATATATGCTATTGCATGATCAACTTGACTCATCTCTAGATTATCGCATGACAATACTGACATATCAATAACTCACTCATATAATCAAATTGCATTATCTTGGATATATTTTCATGATCAAGACGGAAAACACCAAGGTGTTTCACATGATCAATATGACTTGTCCTTAGCTTATCGAATGACAACACAAACATGTCAATGGGATGTTGTGAAATCAATCTGATTTGTGTAATAACTATATCACAATCAAAGTGACACGTCCAAAGCCACCCAATGACATCACGAGTCCCATGAGGAATCTTGAGATTGCGTGCCCTTAAACTATTCACGTGGAAGGGTCTCGCAGATGTGTTTAGGATCTTGCATTGTTTAAATGCCGCAAGTGCACGTCCAAAGGGATCATGCCTTAAGATGCATGGGAAACAATTTTACCAGGTAGAGGGATGCACAACTGAGGTTTTACTCCAAGCTACACCTCTTGGGGTCTCGCATAATGGATCCCCATGAAGGTCCCGTGACTCACATGAACTTGAAGGAGTCTTTCAATGGATTCTTAGACCACAAGTGGGTCTGTTCTATTGAGGTCGTATGTACTGGAGAGGGCATACACTGCATGAAGAGGGTGCATGACCTTTGGTTCACATGTCCTCTATATCTTCCTTGCATGAAGGGGTGTAAGTGGGGATACTGTGTTTCGAGGTGGCCACTTCCAAGGATGCATGCAGGCGTCGTGAATCATAAAGAATCATGAAACCGCAAGACATAGGGTATGCACGATCACCTATTCAAGGCTACATGGATACATTGAATGTCTGAAGATACTGCGTTGGGGGCTATCTATCTTGATTTCCAAAGGCCAAGGGTGGCATCCCACATGATCACGAGTTCAAGTGAGTGGCTTGCGCTCATGTAGCTGCTTTGTTCATGCGGTTTGCACATCTTCAACAAAGGGTCTCACGATGGTCTCTGCCATCATGCTAAGGACGTGCGGGGGGAGTTTACTGGCCAAGACAACCATGTCCAGGGTTGTTTGTGAGCATCTTGAGGCAAATGGGATTTTGGCATCGCAAGTTTGAAGTCTGGAACGTTGCATCGTGTGAGATTCTATTTCTCCACCCTCCTTGATTTGTAGATCCCCCCCCCCGTATCTTCTTGTATTGATGGGATCAGGGGTTTTATAGGCTGCGAGAGGCGGTGGAGTCTTTGCCTAATCGACATCACGCGGCCGCAAGATGGCTTCACATGATCCTCATTCTCTTGGCTTCCTTCCTCGACGTTGTGTGATTTCAAAAATATGATTTAATTAGGATGAAAAAATAGACTGATTTTTTTTTCTGGGTTTTAGGAAAATAAAAATTTGGGAAAAGGGGTTAGGGTTCTGATATTTTTAAAATTGGGTCCGGGATTCATGAACGGTGTTCACGCATCTTTCGCCGCAGAAGGATGTGTGAACGTCGTTCACGCATCCCGGACCCAGGCGGTAATGCGTGAACGGCGTTCACACATCCTTTGGTGACCAGCTAAAGGACGCGTGAACGCCGTTCACGCATCCTTGCACAGGAAAAGATGCATGAATGGCATTCAAGCATCATTGCGCGGGAAAAGATGCGTGAACGGCGTTCACGCATCCGAGCCGCGGCAGTGATGCGTGAACGTCGTTCACGCATCTTTCGCGGACTAGATAAAGGATGCATGAACGACGTTCACGCATCCGGCCGAGATTTTCTATAAAAGGAGGGGTCCCCCCCCCAAATTCATTGTTCTCCTCTGGTTTTTGTTGCGAAGCTCTGCAGAAATTCTTTCTCAACAAATATTTGCTGCTTTTATTGAGGTAAAATTTCTATTTAATAATTTAATTGTTTAATTGTATTTATTTATTTCATTTGTATGTTTAATTGTGTTTATTTATTTCATTTGTATGTTTAATTGTGGGTATGATTTATTTATTTCATATGTTATGCATGAAATGTTTTGTATGATTTAATTTTCTTGATTTTGAATGTTCGTATGATTTAATTTTTTGAATGTTTGTTGTCTGAATATTGAATGTTTTATGTTATGTCTAAAATTTTTAATGTTTAGGAAAAGTAATTTATGTTAGAGAAATTTATTTTAATGGATGGTTTTGATGTAAGTGTAAATTAAATTACTTTTATTTACTAGTAATAATATTTTTAATCAATAAAGTATAAAATATATTTACTTATATTTTGAAAAGTAGAAGAATGCCCAAAAAACATTACAATTTCATAAAATTTAAAATAACAAAAGTGTTTATTATGTAAATCTCAATTAGATCAGTTATAATAAAATTTATTAAATGTTATTAATAATTATATATATATATATACACATGAAGTTAAATTTTTGTAAAAGAGGTGTAGTATTTAATATAGATTTGATATAATACGGATAATATAATAAATATACCAAAAAACACGGTATGAGTGATGACTGATCTTGAGATGACCGACCATGCATAATTGAAATTACATGTTTTATTTTGTGCATGTTGTTATTCAATTTGTAATAATTGCATTTTTTCCACATTGATGACCTGCGATTCATCTCTCAGTAAGTGTAAGGACCTGCGTGTCCGCTTAAAATAATTTATGTATTTCATACCCCTAGACCCCCTCACATGCATGTGAGTAAATTTGTAATTAAAAGATAGACGCCCCGAAGAGGTGTCGACAAAGAGGCATCCCCGAAGAGGTGTCGACGAAGAGGTATTCGAGAACTCGTTCAAGAGGAGGCGTTGCTGTTTGACAAGAGATTGGCGGTTGCTGCAATATTTGATAATAGAGACAGGAGTTTACCCATATAGGTTGTGGTTAGTTTATCAGATAATGATAAACTAATCGCAAGTCTCAAGATCAAGTCATGATTATATATTCATAAGTAATTAAACTTTATGAAACATTATATTAAATTTTCTTTTGTGCTAAAATCACAATCACTATAACTTAACAGTGATAAATCAATACATAAAAAATTCTCAAGATAATAAATTATTCAAAACCAAATTAAATAATTTAAAATTTTAATGTAGTGTATAATATTTTTTAAATTATTTTTTTATAGGTAATTATGTCTGCTCAAATATATTGCAACGGTGAGGTAATTTGTACCGAGCAGGGTTTTAGCTACAGTGTGCCATCTGTCAAAGTGGTAAATCTCCATGGTTGTATGACATTGGATGCAGTTCGTAATAAGATTCATAGTCGGTTAAAACTGAGTGCAGGACAAGCAATCACTTCAATTAGATACCGACATCTTCAATATCCTGAGCGTCTGTGGAACAACGACTACCCTATAGTCGATGATGAGGATTGGATGGAGGCTTCTCAGTTATTCAGGCAACAATGTATTAATGGTTTGATGGAATTATTTATTATCATTTCTGATATTGATGTCGGGCAATCGATTACTACAGAACCATGCTTTGTGACCTCTATAGAAGTCGGTCCTTCACAGCAGACTTCTTCATTGCCTCCTTCTCATATGACTCTTGTGGAAGAATGTAATGAGGAAGATCATCAAAATTTGGAAGGAAATGTAGATGACATCCCTTTCTGTGCTGATATAGTGCATGAAAGTTTATCTGAGGAAGAAGAATCTGGGGAGTCGGCAGGAGATGATGTGGTTGGGAATGAACCTTCTGAGGTTCCTTTGAGAGACAGACATCAACTACATCCACCAGTTATTGGTAATCAGCCTTCAGTTTTGAGTTCCTTAGTTGGAGGAATGTCTCGTGAACAACATTTTGATTGGGATGTCATTACACCAGCTTCTGAATTCCCTAACATTATAGGGAATAGGCCTGCATCAAATGATAATGCCATATATGTTGGGCAGGAGTTCAAAAGTAAATAGGTCATGAAAAATGTGATAAAGAAATACCACATTGAGAGATATTTCACATTTGTGTTTTATGAGTCAAAGAAGACCAAATATCTCATTTGTTGTGAAAAATATGGGTCAGAATGTAAATTTTGATTAAGAGCACTATTTGATAAATATTATGGATATTGGAAGATAACCAAATTAGAAGGCTCACACACTTGTCTGCATCCCAGCTTGGCACAAGATCACTCTTCTCTTGATGCAGAGTTTATATCTACTGTTATTTGTGAGATGATATGAACAAGTCAGGATGTTCCTGTTGCCCTTGTTCAGGAAAGAATTCAACAGTTGTATAACTATAAGGTATCATACAACAAAGCTTGTAATGCAAAACAGAAAGCCATTGTAAAAGTGTATGGTGATTGGGATGAGTCTTATGCGATGTTGCCACAGCTTATGGAATTGTTGTCTCTCAATAATCAGATTGTTTATCAATTGGACAATGTTGAGTATGTATCCCAAAATCATCGAATTGATTGGTCAAAGGTGAAGTTCAATAGGATTTTTTGGGCATTCAGACCGTGCATTGCTGCATTTCCCTTTTGTAAACAATTTATTCAGGTAGATGGCACATTCCTTTATGGAAAGTATACAGGTGTTCTACTCATTGCTGCCACACAGGATGGTAATCGCGCTCCTCTGCCACTTACTTTTGCTGTTGTTGAAAAAGAAAATTTTGAATGTTGGAGCTGGTTCTTGGCATGTGTACGTGCTCATGTCACACAAAAACAGGGCATGTGTCTGATATCTGATCGTCATCGAGCGATTATAGAGGTCGTGAGTAGTGATGGGGTTTCTTGGACTGAGTTGAATGCTTATCACCGTTATTCCATTAGACATATTTCAAGTAATGTGCATAAGCAGTTTAGAGATGAGGCCATAAAGAAGGCGATCCTCAAATTGGGTATGGTTTTCTAAACTTGCTTTTTATAACAAAATTTAATATCCATTTTAATACATTATTATGTTATGCTTTCAGCATATGAACCAAAACAAGAAAGGTTTGATCGACGTCTTGAATAGATCCGAACAGTTAATGAGGAGGTATATGAATATATGGTACAAATTTCAAAGGAAAAATGGTCATTAGCATACAATGGTGGCATGAGATATGGGCATATGACCACTAATATAGTGGAGTGCGTAAATGGGGTCCTCAAGGGTGTGCGCAAACTCCCAATCATAGGGTTAGTGCAAGAGACATTTTTTAGATGTGTTCACTACTTTGTTGACCGGTCCCAAAAGGACTACTAGAGGATGGAAAATGGAATGCTTTTTACTCATCATTTTCAAACTGATATTGACCGGATACGGAATGAGGCTTCACGATGGAATGTTATAGCCTTTGACAGGGAAAAGAGGAGTTTTCGGGTAAGACAGTGCTACGACCAGGGTACATGCACTAATGGTGGAGTGTTTGTCGTGATGTTGGACAACAGGTACTGTGATTGTGGCAGCTTTTAGGCATTGATATATCCATGTGTACATGTTATTGCAGCTTGCGCTTCGGTAAATATATCATGGGAGCCATATGTTGACCCGGTGTATCACATGAGCACTTTGGTTAACTGTTATAGTGCTGTTTGGATGCCTGTTGGTGACTTCCATTCTATCACATTTCCTGCTGATCAACCGACCATCATCCCTGATATTTCCAGGTTTTCATAAGTTGGTTTTGGTTTCATTTATAATTTTTTCAATGTCTGTCATTTTTAAAATTATTGGCTTCATGCTACCAGGTTGTGGCCTCGAGGAAGACCGAAGTCAACTTGTATCAGAAATGAGATGGATTGGCCTCGGCAACGAGGAGGGAGAATACGATGTAGTATCTGCCACGCAAAAGGACATACTCGTAAGAGATGTCCCCAAGTGGCAGGACAGAGTTCCACATCTCATCATCCATGATCGAGTCTGTGTACCTGCTCCATTTTTGTGATAAATATAATTTTCTAGAGCGTGAGTTGTACTTTTTCTGGAGGAGTTCAAGTGCCTTGTTTTGGATAAATTAACAAACATAATTTCACAAAAAAAGAAGAAATAATTAATTTTTCACTTTTTCTTGTTAATTTTTAATGTGGAATAATGTTGATGGTTATTTAATGGATAATGGATAAATTAACAAATGTAATTTCACAAAAAAGAATAAATAATTAATTTTTCACTTTTTCTTATTAATTTTTAATGTGGAATAATGTTGATGGTTATTTAATGGATAATGGATAAATTAACAAACGTAATTTCACAAAAAAGAAAAAATAATTAATTTTTCACTTTTTCCTATTAATTTTTAATGTGGAATAATGTTAATGGTTATTTAATGGATAATGGATAAATTAACAAACGTAATTTCACAAAAAAGAAGAAATAATTAATTTTTCACTTTTAAATTCTGGTTTTCTTATAAGATGTCTAGTTTCAGTAATGGAATCTGAGTGTCTGAGAATAATTAAGTAATGTTGATTGTGAGACTAGGCTAATGTTGATTGTGACGCCAAATAAAAATGAATATATCATGCTTCCACTATTAATAAGTAACGATGGTTTCATGTGTGTAGATGGCAGGTTTTCCATTGCTTACATCTCAGGCTACTCATGTATCACAACTGCTTTTAGAGGGATGTCCTATGGATCCCTTGAGTGTACATAGATCTCACCATTTCCATCATACTGCACCACCTCCCGCTATCGTCCCACATCTTCGTTGAGCTGTATTCTATGGAGTTGCGATGTGCGACTTCACATTTCTTGATCATCAGCTCATTACCGCACTTGTAGAGAGATGAAGACCAAAGTCACATACTTTCCATTTTAGTGAGGGGGAGATGACTATTACATTGTAGGATGTGGTCATTATGTTGGGCCTCCCTATCGACGGACATGCTTTGACAGGCCGAGTTCCATCAGATTTTCCTGAGCTTGTTCATAGACTTCTGGGCATAGAGGTCCAGGATGATGGCAGGACCATCGTCGGTGGTAGATTGCGGATGCCTTGGTTAGACCAGCACTTCACACATTTACCAGATGATGCAGATGACGTCACCGTGCTGCGATTTGCACGCGCATATATTTTGAGGCTGATCGGTGGCACGCTTTTTGTTGACCACTCTACTACTTTTGTGCACCTGATGTATCTATCTTTTTTGGAGGATTTGGACCAGGCAGGCCGATATAGTTGGGGGTCTGCCTGCCTAGCATATACAAACAGAGCCCTATGCAGCGCATGTCGCATCGATAAGATGCAGATCACAGGATGCATGGTTCTTCTACAGATGTGGGTATGGGAGCACATACCTCGTTTAGCTCCACATGCCTGTGTGCCATTACTCGTAGATATAGTAGTAGAGGCTCCACGAGGACGTTGGTATGTTATTAATTCCTTCTAATATCTAACTTATTTGTATAAAATTATTTTATGAAATGTAAAAAAAATGTTATCTACAGGTGGAATCAGGCGCATCGACATTCAGATTCTCCCAGACATGATGTTCATGCCTACAGACTTATGTTAGACAGCATTCGACCAGACGATGTAAGTGATTATTATTTATATTGTTAAATCTTTACTCTTTACAGTACATCTATTCATTTATTAATTGATTATTCATTTTTTTCTTTCAGATTACATGGATGCCATATACAGATGATATCCTTCAGAGTCTGCCCTCATACTGTACAGTGATGCTTGATATCGGCTCCTGCATGGTTCCACTTATTCATTTTCATATATTCGAGTGGCATCAGACGGATAGGGTTATGAGACAGTTTGGATTCCTTCAGCCAGTTCCTAACCCGCCCAGTCAGTTGGATTCATTGCATTCCCTGAAGATGTCAGGGAAGAGAGATTTTGATTGGAGGAGCTACCATGCCAGATATGTTGCGTTATGGGACAGAAGACGGGAGTCCCAGTTTCAAGGGGCAGGGAGAGTACGTTTTCATTTGATGGATCAGATGGATTATGCAGGCTGGTACATCAGGTCTCCAGTCAGATTTCTGATGTGGCACAGACGGGGCTTCCATGACTTGGTATGCATTCTTCCTTTCACTGTTCAACATATTTTTTATTCAAATTAGTTAACAACAGAATTTGTTTTCGCAGGATGCTCGTATTTGTCATCTACTTCATATGTCTGATCCAGTGGAGAGAGTTGTCTTTGACCCATCATATTTTCACAGCCTTGTATGACAGATGCTACCGTCGATGGACGAGATTTATCATGGCATTTTCTTTGATCCACCACCTGCTGCGGAGGCCGCAGAGCCTGCTGTGGAGGCCGCAGAGCCTGCTGCGCCTCACATAGATGTACCTGGGGGTGACGACCCTATTATGGATGATGTTGTTCCATAGGAGGAGGCTGCTCAGCTTGCTCAGCCACATAATATTGTTCCACTGGAGGAGGGTGTTTAGCATGATCAATCAGATGATCCTCCATCTTCTCAGGCACAACCATAGGTACTTACAGACGCTGACTGGATTGAGTTCGATGTTTTATTGCAGTCATCCGCAGCAGATCATCCATATACTTCCTATAATGGTGATAGTTTCAGCCAGCTTCCACTATCCTTATATGCAGGCCAGGGTACAGGCGGTGAGACTGTACATCCACCGTCTGTCACATAGGAGGATGTTGAGGTGGCTGTCGATGAGGATGTGCCGCGTACGCCAGAGCACAGACGTAGACAGACACGGCGTGGACGCATTCAGTATACGCCTGACTGTGGGACAGAGGAGCATCCATGTCGGAGGCATAGATTAGGTTGACATTTGATTTATGATACATTTTGTATGTGTATTACTCTTATCTAGACTTCTATTATATTTTTAATAAGTGTCTTACTGTTATCAAATTATCTACCAATGTATATATATATATATATATGTATAATAAATAATATGATTAAATTAAATGATAAATATTAATTATATTAATTATTTCAAATTGCAATAGAAGTGGTCACAGTTATGATGAGTGTTGGTTCAGTCCAACCATGCAGAATGCATATGTTGATAAGAATAAAAGGCCAGAAAAAGTGTAGAAGAATGGAACAATAGTTGGAAAATCTTCCATTGGGAATATGAAAAACAATGAAGTCAAGAAAACTGTGAAAGAAACTATTCCCAAGAATAAGTTTGAGCTAAAATCCGAGGATTATTTCATGAAAAATCTTGAAATTCATATCATCTCAAGAAGTTGAATCTTGAGGTATTCCAGTCATACTTTATCCATTGTTCTTAATTATATTTATCATTTCAATTAAGGGGGAGAGCTTGATTGATGGAAAGATGGGATGAAAAGGGGAGATTTATCTTTTCACTTGAACTTTTTAATATATTTGGTGAAGTCTGTGCATGATTTAGCATTTCATTGATAATTTTGATTATCTACCCTTGGTTAATAATTGATACACTCTAAGCATGATTTCACATGTATGGTTGTTTATGGACAACATTGAAAACTACAATATGAATTAGAAGTTCATTTGGATAATTTTGAGAAGATACATATTCAGACTTTATAAAAGGAAACAATTTCTATTGATACGCAATCTAAAGAGTGAGATTATTGAGTATGCATCTCAAAACTTAGGTCATGTCCATGACATCACTTCTTCCACCTTATTTAGATAAAATGATATTTTTTAGAGATCACATGCCTTAAAAAATATTACTCTTGGATCTAGAAATGAAACTCAGAGAACTTAGCATAGTGATGATGTGATCATGGTTCACTCATCACAATCACTAGATGTTTTTCATGTAACTCATTTGTTCACAAATATACCAATATTTAATCAGAAAAACAATGAAAAAGGAGTATTAGAAAGTATAAAAATTAAGTTTCCACTTTAGAATACAAATGGAACCATATGAGGATCTTTATAGAAATAGATGTTTAACTACAATATATGTTAGAGAATACTCAATCCATTCTATTAATAATTATTTAATGAATATCTACTATTCATGAATATTTATTAAAAATTATTAACATTATTTCAATATTTTCTATTATTTAATTGATATTTATTAATATTTCTTAATTTTTACATTAAGTTTATTAGTTTATAATTAATAGTTATACATTTTGAGGAGGATTTGAGTCTTCTGTGAGATGTGTGAACGTCGTTCACGCATCCCTCCTCTCGGGAGGATGCGTGAATGGCATTCACATATCCTTTGTCGCGGAAGGATGCGTGAACGGCGTTCACGCATCCCGGACCTAATTTTAAAAATATCAGAACCCTAACCCCTTTTCCAAAAATTTTGTTTTCCTAAAACCCATATTAAAAAATTACCCGAAAAAATATGCCATAGGTGGAAGGGTTCGTGGTCGTAAACTATTCGCGACAACTCCAGTGATTGTCTCCTCTTTAGTCGCATGATCAAAGGATGATCAAGTATAGGCACTAAACTTACATTGAAATACAAACATTTGTGGCGTAAATATCTCCTACAGGAAGTACCAAGTATAGACACTTATAGAAAAATCTCATCAACATCATGACACCCTCCAAATCCTATGAAAAAATTATACCCAGTCTCTATAAATTTAAATAAACATATATTCTAAAACATAAGGTCATTTTCCCTAAAAAATGTTCTCTATCCTCGAAAGGCCCAAAATGCACCCAAATAAAAAGGAAGCAAAACAATAGCCAAGGAGTACCTAAAATCAGGTAAAGGGATATTATAGGATCAAAGAAAATAAATATGCAAGGAAACTATTTGAACAGATGGGTTATAGAACCCCCAAGACTTGGAATGAAATTATGCTGAGGGAGGGTCATATACCACACACCTTATATGAACTCAATCAACACAACCAAGTATAACTGAAGAAACAAACAAGTGAAATCCCATAAGAATTAAAAAAGAGATAAACAATGGACCAAGACCCCCTAACCCGGGCTCAGTATCACCTCTTTGTCATTGACATAGAGCCTCCATGCAGTCGGTGTTGCCCGATATCATCAAGAACATATTGCATCATCCTCATCATCATCGTCTGGGTACAAGGAACACCAAGAGAACACTAGAAGCTCATCGAAGCTACTCACCAAACACTGAATATGGTTGCCTCTTATCATTTGTAGGGTTTATGATTCAACGGCTAGCTGGACGCAAGCCCATGATAGTCCTTCTCCATACCTCCCTCTCACTGAAGTCATAACCCCCAGATTTTATTGCCCTCGAAAACAGCCACACCTGAATAGAGCAGTGTGCACACCAAAAGTGAAGATCGAGGAGCCTCTGTGGAGGGGTAATAATACAAAAGTAGATCTGTTTCAAAAACATGAGAACACAACTACACATAGATGACCGCAAATCATCCAAGATGAACTGTTGAACAAACCATGGCACATGAGGCTTAGAGATTGGAAGGAACAGCAAGGCGAGGATCACACCTAAATCTGTCTAGGGAAAACACAAAAAAGGAAACATAAAGTGGCTACTAGTAGGTCTAAGGTGTGGCCCCAAAACAGGGAGGCCTACCTGAAAATACCCAAAAAATATATCAAATAAAAAATGGAATAAGGGAATTAAACTATATCAAAAATCCATTTAAATTTCAAAATTATCTGAATAAAATTCAAAAATCTCCACTTTGAAAATTAAATTTACAATCCTAAAGCCTCAGATTTCCTTGCGCCACCTATCCTATCACATTGGTTCAAAAGAACATGTAATCCTAATCAATTTTAAGAGTACATTAGTGTGTCCTCTATGTGAATCACAATGACAAACACTTTCCCAAATGCAATAAAATATAATGCTAATTGCTAAAACATGCTTAAAATAACATGATGAACTAAGTAGCAACATTGAAAGAATTTATGTATTCACTTATCTGAGCTTTCCATCATCACATACCCAATATCTAGTGGAACTCATGTCATCATAGGTTTGGATAGCTTACATATTCCTGCAAGAATACAATAGAAAACAACAATGTCATTCCTCAAATAGGAAAAAAAACATGGTAGGATAAAAATATAAGTTATGAAAAAGATCAAAACTAGAAGTAGTTCTAATTCAATAGCAATAACAAAATAAAACACTATAGAATGAAACAACACAGCAAACTAATAGCCAAAACAACATAACTATGAGCATCTAAACCACCTAGACACTCCCCCTAAAACCACATAGGCCCATCCGTCATCACAGATCCTCTATGAGACTGGTTCAGAAAGCACCCCCCCCAGGAAGTCCCTAAAACCACATTAATCCGGGTATAAGGCCTTATAAACCACTTTCAGAAAAGGGGAAAACCTAAATCCACATTGAGTCCCAATTCAAATCCCACAAGAATCCTCAATGATTCTGATTTAGAAACATCTCCACCTAAAGAGAACACCCTGCCAAAACTACACACTACCTGAAGGGGTGTTCCAACAACAAATGGGTACCCTGAGGAACAACTCTAAGAGCTCAATGCCTACTCTAATGGAAAGGTATACAAGGAATACAACATCTGGGAAACACCTCACTAGCTCTCAACCAAACTACTACCAGACCAACAACTACACAAGATACCTATGCCCACAAATCAAAATGAGGAAAAATAGAGAGCAAGAATAAGCATACATATATGTCTACCAGAAAAGAAAACAAATAAGGCTATAGAAAAATACAAACATGTTCCCATGTTGATCAAAGGAAATAAACAATCATGCTATAAAAATAACACCACAAAACAGAATAACAAATATCGAATTTTGAGATGAAAAATTAATTCCAAATTGGATTGGATAACACTTGTCGAGGGTTGCGTTGTGGGGAAGTCTCCATTCAATAGCCCAAGGAGACGTATGTAATATAATTTTGGATCACAGGATTAGAAAAAATATATAAAACATGCTAAATAATTCTATAAATAGTGGATAATAGAAACTATACATGAATACAATACAAATTTCATTGAATTCTCAATGGAAAAAGGTAATACAAATGATTCCATCAAACAAGAATCAAATCAAAACTAGATTCATGTATAATCTCTTACGATAGCTCCAAATCTAAGTTATAAGTGAGAAAGAATTTATATTGATTAACTCAAAATCAATTATAAACATCAGAATTAATGGAAGCATACATCAACATTAACCAGTCGACATAAAGTAGTAAAGAAAGAAAGAAAAGATGACATTAGGATTTTTATGTGATTCAGCCAATTGTCCTACGTGCATGGGGAAAGGGCACTAGGGTTTCACTATGAAAATATAAAGAGTAAAAAAAATATAAGCACAGTGAATAGGACCAAAGAAAAGGAAGGTACAAGGAAACTATCTGAAGTCCAGGTTTTAACGCCCCCAGGACTCAGGATGAAACCAAGACAAGGGAGGTTCATATACCACACACCTTGGACGAACTCAATCGAAAAAACTAAGTATAACCAAATAAACAAACAAGTGTAAGCCCTCAAGAATTAAAAAAGTCACAAACAATGGATTGGGGCCCCCTTACCGGGGCTCAGTCTCACCTCTTTGTCGTTGACGGAGAGCCTCCACGCAACCAGTGTTGCCCAATATCATCAAGAATGTCGTGCTTCATTCTTGTCGTCATCATCCGAGCACAAGGAACACCAAGAAACACCAATAACTCATTATAGCTACTCACCAAGCACCAAAGACACTTATGGTCCTCTATCAGGATGTTGCTTCAATGGGGAGCCGGGCGTCGGCCTGCGATGGTCCTTCTCCACACCTCCCTCTCACCGAAGTCAAAACCCCCAAATTTGTTCACCCCCGAAAACAATCGTGTCCAAATGGAGCAACATGCACACCAAAAGTGAAGATCGAGGAGTTGATGTAGAGGGGTAATAATACTAAAGAAGATTTGTGGCAACAACCTGAGATCATGACAACATGTGGACTGCCACAAGTCATTCAAGTTGAACCGTTGAACAAACCAGGGCATGTGGGGGCTTAGATATTGGTAGGAACAATAAGGCAAGGATCGCACCTAAATCCAATTAGGGAAAACACAAAAGCGGAAACAGAAAGGGGTCACCAAAAGGGACAAGGTGTGGCCCAATAGCAGAGAGGCCCGCCAAAAAATACCCAGCAAATATATCAAATAAAAAAGCATAAAATAATTAAACTAGATAGAAAACCCATTTAAATTTTCAAATTATATGAATAAAATTCACAGGAGTGGTGGTAGGGGTGAGTGATGATAAAGGGGGTTGTCGTGAGGAGGGGGAAGCCCTGAAAAAGGGGCAGGTGGGTAGCTCAAATAATTTTTAAAAAATGTTGATATGCATGCATAACATGCTAAAAAATGAGAAAACGCATTCAGATTATTTTGATACTTTAGGACAGCGACCCAAAAGTCATTTTGTGACGTGTTGAAATCATATGCACCTTAATCTGATACACAACGTACCTGGTATGACTCAAAGTGTATGTTATTAGTTTAAAATTGATATTTTAGTTCAAAGCATGTGTCACTTAATGAAAATTGAGAAAACGTGCTTAGATTGTCTTGATACATTGGGATAATGATTCATATGTCATTTGTGACGTGTATGAATCAGTCTTACGTCAAACCAACATACGATGTGATTGGTATGACTCAAAGTAAGTGTGTGTTTTGATGCTTCAAGAAAACTATCCCTAAGTCATTTTTGACATGTAGGAATTGTCATGCCTCAGGTTGATACATTGTGTCCGGTATGACTTGAAGTGTATGTTTTGAGTCATTTGTGGTATGTAGGAATCAGCTGCACCTAATTAATCTGATACATGACATACTTAAAACCGAGCAAACACGTTTTGATTGTTTTGATACTTTAGGACAACGATCCATAAGTTATTTATGATATGTATGAACCAGTCACACCACAATCTGATTGTTTTATATTTAGGTTTAATTTATTTCTTTATAGTATTACTAACATAAGAATTGTTTTTTATACACATGCACTCTTTTTGCTTGAGCTGGAGTGGTTTGTTCGGCAACTGGTAGCATGATCGAGCTCTATTGAGAGGAGGTCAGAGTAGTGTTTTTTCAGGCATTTGTGATTTAAATTTAATTTCAATTAAATTCTCTATTTGTTGCTACGATGTGTTGTAATTTTATCACTGCATTGCAGCAGTATGACTTTTATCAGCGTTATTTTTAGCACTGATAAAAATCCCTCTTTATGAGTGCTTTTTTAGCCCTAATAAAGAGGTTATTTATCAAAACTATTTTTAGCATTGATAAAAGTCGTATATTTTTAGGGGTGCCTATAATATCAGCACTTTTTTAGCGCTCATAAAACCTTTTTTATGCGCTACAGATTTGCAATAGTGCAGTGCTAAAAAAAGGATGGGATGAGCCCGTAAGGGGCGCCGCTGCGAGAGCTCTCCCCCGTCGTCGCCGCCTCCCTCATCCCGCTCAGGCTCCTTCCCCCTTGGTTTTGATGTTCACGACGACGGCCTCCTTGGCTCGGCCTTCTTGATGGTGCGCTTGATTTGCCGGCTTCTTGGCTCGACTCCACTCTTTGGATACGGTTTCACGGCGGCACAGCTGCTCAAAGGCCGAGTCCCAGTTTCTGCGGGTTGAGGGAGCTGCTTCTTCTATGGATGCGTGCAATAGGTGGTGAAGTGTGTCTCCTACGGGCTGATAGATGGCGGCGATGGGATCTGGATCTGGTTCTCTACTGGGCTTTCGTCCGGTATTTTGGGCGATTTCTTCTGTTTTCTTGCTTTAATCTCTTGAGTAGGGTGATGCGGGTTTGATGTTTGGGATTATTTTGATGGTATGTCGATTTTGGACTGGATGTTCTTCTGAAGGGTTGGAGTTTTGGTTCTGGACCGTCGACGGTGGTGTCGAAGGTTGATGGTGATGCTATCTTGCGCTTCGGTGGATGCGGATATTCATGTTTTCTTGTCTGTTTGAGACAGGTCGTGGTTCGTGGTTCTTTTTGTGATTTTCTGGTGGTTGTGATGCTGATGGTGGTCTGTGGGTGCTTCAGCTCCGACGCTTGATGTTGGTCCTGCTGTGAAGGGTGTGCGGCTCCGATGTCGGCTGCACCATCTTCCGCACGGTGGCGATTCGGCGATTGGAGTGGATGTTGGATTTGTCACGCTTCTCGAGGTTGTGCGGTTCGAGGTGTTCACGTGGGTTGGTCTGATTTTGAATTTGAATGATGATGTGTTTCTGCTTTTGGATGTTGGGGTTTTGATGTACCCGCGGCGGTTTGGTTGTGTGGTTTCCAATTATCCTAAACCGGCTCTGAAAATAAAATAAAAAAAGAATTTCCAGCAGTAGTGCTAAAATAATGCCGATAAATGAATTTGTGTTTTTTTAGTGTTGATAAAAGAGGATTTTATCAATGTTTTTTTTATGTTGATAAAAGAGATCGTCTTTTCTTACAAATAGAGAGAGAGAGAGAGAGAGAGAGAGAGTTCACACACACACACATTTACAAATACACACACACACAAATGTATTTACAATACATAATAGATAGATAATTAGTAAAATATTGAAACAATCTGGATGGTAATGTTCCCTTTATGCAGAAAAAGGTCCCAGGTTCGAATCGCTATAGGTTGTTCAAGTGTGGGCACCGGTGGATTACGAGTATGATAAAGGGGGAGTGCCTTAGTGGGGGGTCTTAAGGGGATAGCCCTTAAAAAGGGGCAAGTGGACATCTTAAATAATTTTTAAAAAGTGTCGAACACATTATAGCTTTTTTCAACATTGATAGAGGGTCTTTATCAACATTGTTAAACAGGTCTATTAAGGCAATTAATAGTTAATAAACTATATTTGAATAAATAATATAATTATAAATAAATGATCAAATTAACAACTAATAAAATAAATATTAATAAATGATTTAATTAATAACTAATAATATAATTAGCCATTTCACGCATTTGGCTTTGCCTTTGATAAAACCCGTTATTAATTTTATTTAATACGGTGGTGAATAATATCCCACCACTTCAAGCCAGCGTTTAGTAAGCGCATACACGACCAGCGGCATAAATAGCCGACCAAAACATTCCCTCCACTGCACCTTCATCAACCTTGGGGCGGCGGCGGCGGCGGCGGCAAGTTCAGGTCAATACTCTGCCCATCGCCGTCGGATGAAGTGGGCTCCTCCTCCCACGGCTGATTGAGATCCACGTCCAGCCCCCTCCCTGCCCTCGCCGGAGAATCTCCCGCCGCCGCACCCGCCTCAGACCTCTCCAGATTCGCCTTCGCCTCCGTCGCCAGCCTCAACAGAAGACCAGCAGCCTCGTCCGCACGCGGGTGCGCCACCGGGGAGCCCCCTCGGTTGAAGGTGGGCGGGGGGAAGACGCCCCGCCACCCCCTCTCCGGGTGGCTCCTCATGTGCCCGAACAGCGCTTTCCAGGAACCGAATTGTTTTCCGCACACGCTGCATGGGCCGGGCACCTCCGGAGCATCCAAATTCCCCCTCGAGCTTCCACCACCGGTATCACTGCGTCTCCCCCTCTTTCGCTTCCCAGTTTCCACGGCCACCACAACGGTCCCTTCCGCCGCCCGCGGCGGGGCCGGCGGAGGCGCGCTGCGTCCGACAGTACTTTCTTGCGGACTCGGGGGGCGCTCAACTTCGCCGCCGGCATCGACAGGGGCGCCATGCTGCACCGGAGCATTAATGGATGAGGAAGAGGAAGAGCCGCCGCTGGTGTCCTCTGCAGTCGCTGTAATATTAAGATCACGCAGGGGGTCTTCTCCGTTGTCACTCATTTTTCCGAGTCAGTGCGGCACCATTGCCGGTAATGGCGATGGGCGGGGGTATATAATGCCCTCGCCGGTTCTCGGTTTCCACGGCGGGGTTCCTTTCCAAAGGTTGCGACGGTTCCATGAATGGATGCGGCGGCTGCCTCTATTTCCGGCGGCATATGGTTCCCTCCGCCTGCAGACGCCTCACACGAATCGCCGTTTTATCCGAGACGGAGACGACGATTCAAACGACACCGTTCGAGCGACGCAACCGACCATCCAAGATAACGGCATGCAACGAACTTCGGAAGCCACGTGGCAACCCTCATTAAATTTATTTATTTATTTATCCTGAAAATGTATTTTTTTTCGGGGGACATAACGATATTAGATGGTAAATTGTGAATGATCTAAGTTTAATACATGTTCTTTAACATGTATTAAGTTCTTTAGTTTTGACTGCACTTTGATCACTTGACCGTTGAATTCTAAATCACCATTGAATTATTATTTTTTTATATATTTATAATTTTCACATTAAAGCCTCATGGGCCACTAGTGTTCATGATTGGGTCTCATAGCAGACCATGTTGGTTTCCGAAGGACCGGAGGAGGTGGCCATGGCGATCATCAAGCCATCATGCAGGTGGCATCTTTCCATGTTGAACCAACGGTCATCAGGGAGCCGTAGGCAAGCGGGAGGTTGAAGATGGAGGTCCCGTGCTGTGCTGGATCATCTGAGTTTGAATTTGTGAGGCGTGTGATGATTTGTTTTGAACATATGATGCCTGAGATTGAATTGGGTTACTGAGATTAGCAGAAGGTGCGATCAGACGGCACAGATCACTGGGAGGCATGATCGGACGGTCAAGATTTGAGTACCGTGAAATAATTCCACCCCACATCCAAATATTTGTTGTACCTCCCTCCGGTATATAAGAAACTAGTACTTCGCCGGTGCATTCTCACGGCACTATAAATTAATTCTTATTATTAACTATAGAATATTATTTATCAAACATAATACTTTATATTAATATTAATTTTTTTTTAAAAATGACATACATAATGAATGAAAGAAAGTTACATCAATTGGAGAACAAAAGTTACATAATGAGTAGTAATCTCTTTCAAATATATATTGAAGGAAAAATAGTTACAGAAAGACTTAATGTCTGGGAACATATTTTACAGAATTTGAGGAATAAACAATGCTCTCTCCAGATAGAAGAGCTTTTGAATTCTCAAATAGAAGAGCTTCTGAATCCTCTGTGGAATCCATGTAATTACTTCCCCAAAACATTCAAGCAGATTTAGAAGTGCCCCATTCTGCTGTGTTTATTGACAACATCAACAGACACAAAGAAGCGTCAAGTACAGTATCACAAATAGATTACGAGGAAATGAACCTATCAATCCCAACACCATTCCCTTCCACGCTATCTTCATCTGACCAACCATCAACTGAGTTTTCCTACACAACACACGACATGTAATCAAAAATGGAGAGATTGGAAACCCATTTTAAACGAAGCTCCAGCCCATGTTTCCAAAGACACACCTATTTGAGTGGACCACCTAGCCAAAATGCTTTCACTGTGAAACGACAATCGTTGAACCATCTAGTGCCTTATTTGTTTTGTTAGATTACCTTTGAGCCTAAATAACAATGGATTCCTCTTCATCCTACTTCTTTCGTGTCCATTTAGAAACTCTATCATGACAGGGCTTTCCCTTTCCTTCTTTGGGTGAATATCCATACATGACGTGGTACCTAATATGCCCACCCATAGATTTTCTAGAAGTAAAGATATTACAGGCATGCTTGGGCCTTTTATTTTGATATCCACCCTTTTCTATGGTCATGTTTTTGATAAAATTAAATCAAACTCAATATAAATATATGTTATAATGAGCATGAGTCAAAGATAAACTGTTTACAAATTTAAATAGGGTTAACAGAACCCATACAAGATGATTCTACAAAGTGTTTTAGGTTACTGCGATATAGAAAACTATTATGGTAATCGAGGACTAAACATTGAAATATTTCTAGAAGATTGTCAATGAAAAAAACATTTATAAAGGATAAACTGAAGATCATTGGTGAGGATTTTAGGAGGAAGAAACCAATGAATTTTATGGGCACAAAAATCATTTTTTTAAATTTTCAACTAAAAAACAGGAGAATAACAATATAGATTAGAATACATGATCTTGTTTTCAAAAACATATATCACATGTGATATATACTACACGTACAAAAATCTAATAATCGAGACAAAAGAAAATGATACACTGCTCATCTAATGAATAAAGAAGATAGTAAATATTCTCGTCTACCATTCTGCCTTGGTATATAGACCTTCATAACAGATTTGATCCGACACTTCCTTCGAACATCATTGAACAGATTCTATTATAATTTTAAAATGAAAATTTAGAAAATGAATATATAATTCAAAATATGATGTTCATCATTAAACATATGAATATTAATGCAATTCAATATATAAGATAAAATATGTAAAATTTTCAAAATAATGTTTTTCAAAATGAATATGCGGTTCATTCAACTCATTGAATCTAACTATGCATATATAGTTGAAAATATACTACTATCAATTAACAGAATAAAGGAATTATCTTTTCTAAAATAAAAAAACAATGTGAGAAGAGGGAAGTGAGAGAAAGATTTTTGGTTAGGGGATTCCACCATTTGATGTTCAGAACTAAATGTTTTCTAGACATATATAAATTAATTAAATGAAAGAATTGTTGAACAAAGTAAATTTATATAAAATACGTAAAACATAATTTTTCTCTTTACTGATATTCAAAAGGTTTAACATATGTCATGTTAATCAGAAAAATACAACATAACACATGTGATACTCCATTAATAGTGTAAAAATTATTCCCTATACTTACCATGGGAGATTAAAAAAGGAGCAAACTACTTATGCTTTGTTATCAAAAGAAGGAACCATGCCCCGATCTATCTGTACAGAATTTAAAAAAGAAAATGTTTAAAAATAAGAATACATATTAACGCATATAGAAATTGTGGAATAAAAAATATGAACCTGAAAAAATAAATAAATAAATAGTAACCAAAATCAAAAGAAGATAACTTTGGAATTGTTAACATAAGTCTGTTCTTGACAGAGGGTTGAGTTAAAAAGTGATTTTTAACATGAAGCTGTGTTTGTAAACATGAGGTATGTCTAATATTATTCTTAAACACAGCAGAAAAGAAAACAAATGTGAAGAGATATACAAATTGATATTTGTAACATGTCCAGGGAATGAATGAAAATTCCACAATACAGAACAAAAACACACAACGAGTAAAGTTCAGTCAACTGATCTCGTAGTGGAAAACAACATCCATCCCAACATTGTCAGCCCATAATGCACATATACGGGGACTTCGAGTCATGAACATATTTGATTGAAACATCCTTCATGTGAAACCTTATGAAACTGTTAATGCACATAGAAGTGGTAAAGAGATGGATAACAGTTTATACAATTAAACAGTGACACATTAAATATATAATTTGGATAGAAATGTAAAATAAATTCTGAATCAAACAAAATAATAGGTAACCTGCAAAACCGGGCTCTGAGATCCACCATAAGCCTCCTCTTTGTCATATTTATCACTGCCACAGAGATATCTATAGTGATATTTGAAACATATTTCTAGTGAATCAATGAAAAGAAAACTATATAGAACAATAACAAGCAATAATGTATAAAGCTTCTTAAACTAATATCTTAGTGGAAAACAACATTCATCAAAGAATTGTTAATGTTTACCAGTTTAAGCTCTTACTCGTATTGAGATCCAAAAAATGTAAATAACATATGAAATGTCTCCAATTAAAAACTTTTTAATTTGTTCAACTCTACTCCTGAAGGACAACTGGATTCTACTATCACAAAAGTGAATGAAATTCTGTATGTTTGAGCAGATAAATCGATAATAATGTCATTCATAGGGATAATAATCTATCAATCTGTAAAAAAGAACTTCAATTTGTCTTGTTTTGTTTCCCTAAAAGGGAAAAAAATTGTAGTGCATCCATTTTTCTATTTATTTTAATATATCTATGGAAGTGTGGTGCAATGAAAATCATTAGCATTTAGAAAGGCTATAATACCACAAAAAGTTATATTGTCTTTATTGAAATGAATATAAAAACATACAGGTCTCCTATTGTTGAAAAAATGGTAATCAGAAGGCAATAGTTTAAGGTCCCTGGATCCCTCATAAAAACAGAGTTATGTTGGTCACTAAACCCAAGAAAACCAGGTTTATTTTCATTTTCATGGTTTTCCATTCGTGATAATCTATAACATAGACAATTTAATGCAATGCACAAGGAGATACATATATCATTGTTTCCTAACCTAGAGAAAAAAGAAGCTGTAGGATATGAAAGGCTATTCAAATTATAGAATTTACTAAGACTAACCTACACATTTCCAGTGTAAGCCTAATATGTGCATATATGGGGACTTTGAGTCATGAACATATACTGTTGACACATCCTTCATGTGCAACCTTGTGAAACTGTTAATGCACATAAAAGCGGTAAAGAGATAGCTAATAATTGAGACAAGGAAACAATGATACGAAAATGATATATTTTAGATTTAAATGTAAATAAAGAAAATTTGAATTGATCAAAACAAAAGGTAACATGCATAACTAAGTTCTAAGATTCTCCATGCATCTCATCTTCGTCATTTTCATCAATTTCACTTCCATCACTAATAATTTTAGATTCATTAGCAATAGATTTATTTTTCATAACTTCTCACATTTTCCTAGAAATGATTAATAGATCAAATATCCCAACTGAGTTTCAATAGGCTCTTTCTTCCTGTCAGATGGTGGCAGTAACGCTGTGGATGAAAAAACATTCATACACCGTGTTTGCACATAGATTTGGAATCGGGAAATACATATCCTAGATGTTGTAAATCAGAGGATGGAAATAAGGAATAAACATACCCTGCATAACACTCAGATGCAGTGGTGGAATTATATAACAACCCTGGTAAAAAATCTAAATGAAGTAACATTGGCCAAACAAAATAATGACATGATGTAATATTCAACCGGAATTAATATTCAACATAAATTAATAAATTTTGGAGAGAATGGAAAAAATTTCAAAAAATTGAGAATAACACACCTTTTGTTTACCTCTGGATCTGTAGGGTCTTTGAAGACTCATAGTCGTATAAAAATGGTGGAAGACTGAACATCATGGATCCCTATTTCATGAGTTATGAATGTAGATGTATTACATTTCAGTATGTAAATTTTAGTATGAGTAGAGTGAAATGTGAAACATTGAAATAGAGGAAAATGTTACAGAGATTTTATCAAATAAATATTACAGGTAGCGGGATCTATATGTTATAGTTTGAATATTCATTTAGGGAAAATGTCAACCAGTCGGTGAGATCTGCAAAGAAAAATGAAGGTTGATTATTTCCAAAATATTAGAAGAACATACCCATTTCATAAATATGGATGTAAAGTCTCTTTGAAGATTGTATCGATGATGGTAATGGGGTTTATGAATCGGTTGGCGGGCGTCGTCGACAACGGTTGACGGTATAGCAAAACTGAATGGGCTTGCGGCATGGGGACTGAAGGAGAAGGCAAGGAAACTCACAAGTTGAGAAGATAGAGTAGAACAATATAGATTATAGAGGTATAGAAAAGAGGTAAAGGCAGACGATGACAAAGGAGGTGGAGGCATATGCGAGGTGTATACAAAGACGTGGCAGGAGAGTGGAGTTTGGGAGGGAGACGACGTCGAGAGAGGATTTGGCGATGTAGGGAGATGGAAATAGAGGTGGATGCATGGTGAGAGAGGTGAGTTGTGGGGATGAAGATGACAATATTCCATATAAAACCTAATACGACCAGGGAAGAATCCTGAGCGGGAGGAGAAGCTGGTAGGTCACCGCGAGCAGGATTTTACGGATTCAACGGAGGAATGAAATTTTTTTTCGGTGACGTGGCCTCATATTTTGGTGACACATCATCTGGAGGAATCCAAGTTTAGTATAGATAATAGATATATAAAACAAATATTGATGAAGAACAAAAAAACAATAAATTAAAAATTATTTTAATGGAAAATGAAATAGTGATAAAAAATTACCTTAAATCGTTGTTACCATGTCATTCAAAAAAATGGATATGGTGATAAAGAAACCTGAATCAAAGAAGACATGAAAGATCATTAGGCACTATCATAATGTTCATGTAATGTAGAATCAATTTATAGATCATGAATAACAATGCATTTGGTGGGAGGTGCATAAAATAATGAAACAATAGTGAGAAATCTAGAATGAGGGGTGTAAAGGTAACACCTTACATTTTGGAAAAAATAACACATGAAGTAAAATATAAAAACATATAATTAAATTTCATAAATAATTTGATATATTTATAAAAAAATATAAATAATCTCAGGGAATGATATTATATACAATGAAGGAATGATGAGAAACCATATATATATAGCAAGAGTTGAAACAATGCTATTAGTAATTTGTTAAAATGATATAACCTGGAAGAAAATGAAATTGTATTCAATGGAATTGAAAATAAAATAAAAAACCTGATAACATGAGAAAAAATGTTACAAATAATAATAGTGACAACAACAAACAACAACTAAAACAAATATACATAAAAAAAGTATTTGTTACCTAGGGTTGAAACAATGTATTACTGCTCGCAAATTGGTTGAGCAGATTTCAGCCTGCAAATTTCAGTTTAATCGACAGTATATGAAATTAAAAATAGAAAACATATAAAATTTACTATATGCAGATGAGAAGAATATTTGGCTACTGTAAATGACAGTGTAGAGGTCGAACATGAAGAAATACCTGAACAATTTTTGGGAGTTCGTCGCCAGGGTTATTCTGCAGGAAGAGTAAGAGGAATTCATAGAATATGTGAGGGGGATGCAGTGTAATTGTATTGTTTGTTAGCAAAATCATTTGAAGGAATTACCTTGAGCAAGATAGCAGCTATGATATTCAGGAGCCGTAGGAGGCAGTGGTCAATGATGAAACAATAGCCGGAGGCGATGAAGGGGTTATTGAGTTTATTCGGTAACCTGAGATCTGTAGTAGATAGAGGAGAATAAACTAGTCTAGGATGAGGATGACGCCAGAGTCGGGAGGAGAAAGACGCCGGTGTTGAGGTTTTGTGGGAACCCTAGGTTGCGAAGATCTGATTCCTGACTACGAGCGGGAGAAGGAAAACCACAGAGAGTGGAGTTGAAACCGGGGGAGGAGGATGGTGCAGACATAGGTTGATGGAGTGCGGGTTGACCGGAAAAGGGAGGACGATAGAGGCGCGGGTTTGAGGGGAGTCTAGGGAATGAGGTCACAAGGTCGCGAGGTCGCAATGCGTGATACCTAAGTGGGAGAAGAAGAGGGAAGCAGTGAATTACAGTAAAATCACGTGGAGGGGAAACGTGGAGTAATTGTGGAATGCCATGTATGGAAAAAATGATGTGGAGGAATGGGACTTTGACACATAGTAGCTGGAAAAACCTAAGATTAGTATATATATAGATTCCACGATTTTTATTGGGTCAAGCTGTCGACAGGGTTGACACCCATACCACATGCATCACTTCCACTCGCCTTTGGCTTTGCACACTTGGCGCCCACACTATGCGTGACTTTAACCTTGCACACCACGACTCTATACATGAGCCCAATCGCTTCTTGTGGGAGCTATGTGGGAGCTATGGTCCCCCTACTGGTCTACTGGCCGAACTAAGCAGGCTCCCATTGGGCCTTTTTGGCCTTCGCCCCACATGTGCCTTTGGTTGAGCCTAGCTTTGTTAGTATGTGTGTTGGCTATATTTTTTGGAAAAGGCAAGTGTGAAACTCTTAGAATAAAATTCTAAGATGAGTGCAACAAGGGACCAAGTTATATCCCCTTAAACCAAATCCCATGCCTTCATGTTTTTCATTTCCACATTCTCCATGAAAATTACTTCGTTGTTTTGCATGGTCTTCACATTCCTTGAATCTTCAACGACAAAGTGAAGGATGCACGGTTATGGGTGCCAATAGTCATACAGAAAGGGTTCCATTAAATCAAATTTAAACCATTAATTTTGACCTATATTTGTGAACATGTTTATTTTTAATAATTCAAAATGAAATTTAGGTTCCAATCATGAATTATTAAAGTGATTGAATTTAGATTGTTGGAGCCAGAACTCTAATCCCCCCTTCCAAATCCATGTTGGAGTTGGTGGTCTAGAACCAACTACTTTATAATTTATTCATTAAATAAAAGCCTTATCACATCTTGATTGTTCTTCTACATGACAATTCATGTGATAATTTCCTAAGGACAGCTATTGCATTAATGGGTCATAGCGGATCCCTGCTATGATGAGAACCCAGAAGTGCCATAACACTGTTCTTGAATATATGTTCTATGGCCAGATGATATTATTTGAGGGACACAAATAATACAGGTCATTAGGGGTGATGACTCATAAAACTTTGAGGCACCTTCTCATGGTGTGCGCCCTTGGTAATATCCAGGAAGATATTATGAGAACGAGACCCGCCAGTAGGAAATCCACATTTTATAGTGTCATTGGATGTTCTTATCTGCGGACGTGTGTATTGGACCTTAGACTTTAAGATTATTATTAATGGGTATTACAACTCGGGAACTTAGATGTATTGACAAAAACTGTGACAACACACTGTTCACAGCGAGGTAGGATACGTTGGGTGCGTCACAAGTAATACTGCATTAATAGATAATATGAGAAAGGATTTGTCCCTTCTGTTCCATAATGGAAGTAGATATCTCAGGCCCTTTGATGGAATTGATATAGCCTAAATAAATCTATGGCCATGGTAAGGTATGGGCGAGTTCAATTCTGGGAAGTCAAAGAAATAATAATCGAGAACATGGGTTGATGTCACTAGCATGAAACCCGCTTGATTAGAGATATCGATACAAAGGGATTATATTACACGGTAAGCATTCGTAGGAGGTGACACGTCATTGCGGCGTTAACTTCTTTCTCTATGGGTGCCTTGGCGTGTTGCTAGACGCTAACCTTGGACTTTAGGCAGGCTCCGCCTAATGCCACTAAGAAAGAGGCCTAGAGGGTCACACACTAAGTGTGTCCATGTATCTCAGTTAAATATTAATTTAACAAGTTAAATAAATATTATTCCCGACTGTGGTTTAATAATTATTTAAGGATGCCCGATCGCATTTATTTTGACACTAGTTATTCGAGAGAATATATTGTGGGTGAAATAATATATATATTTATTAGCGAGTAATGCAGTTACATTTATTTAAGAAATAAATAGCCATTACTCAAGGTCTAATAAATATGGTAGAGGAAATAAATAAAATGAAAAATAAAAGTACACGCCATGTATATTTATAGACACGCCGTGTAGTTTTTTTTCGGGATTCGTGAGAAAATATTGTTTATTTAATTAAATGATATTAAATGTAATACGTTGGGCACATGTCAAGTAATAATGATGGTCAGCTGTCATTATTAAGACATGGGGTATTACTAAGAATTAAATGAAATGATTAAATTCTTTCAGGAAATTAATTCATTTTATTATTCTAAGTATTATAATCCCAATTACATGATTCTCATTGAGAGAGAGCCATTGTTGTACACAACGGATTGAGAAATACTCTCAAGCCAAGAAAGAATTCCCTTTCCACCAAGAACGCTTTCAAGTTACGAGAGCAAGATCCTCCACTGGATCAAGGTGGTAGAAGGCGGATATCGCAAGCGAAGGTTCTTCCACGCTAGCACCCGGAGATCCCTTCAGTGACGTCCAGAGATACGTGGAGCACGTGTGGATCACCTCTAGAGGAATCCTGTACTGGGATTCTACAACGCAATGATGGATCACAGGATCGTGACCAGATACTCCAACGAAGAAAGAATTCCATCGAGGTAATTCTTATGAATTAATTAAATTAATTATAACCAACATATGATGATCCTATCTCAAGGGTTCTGAGACTCTTCTTTTCTTTTTCGTTCTTTGTTCTATTCCGAAGATTTGGCGTTTTAAATTGTGATGGATCTCGGATTAAACGTTGTTTAACGTTAAAATTAAAGTTGGGAAAACCCACCAACGCGCTTCCACTGCGCCCGGAACCTTCAAGTGGTATCAGAGGTTTCATATCGTTGATTATAATTATTTAGTTTTTCGTTGGTGATTTACGCATTTAATAATTTATTTATTTCAATTTAAGTTTAATTTTTCTGGAAATCTGAATATCGAGATCCGTTCCTCCTCCCTTGTTTCTCGTTCACCTCACAGAAACAATTTTTTCTTTTAATTTTGATTAAAATAAAATATAGGAACTCATCCGGAGGATCCAAACGTTTCTGTCCGTACAAAACCAGAATACACGGCGTGTATTCGGAAGTACACGCCGTGTAGTCTAGGTTCAATGCATTGACTGTTTCACCAAATCAGGCCGTGTATTGGATTCTTTCTAAGAATTTAAGACACCCTGTGTTGAACAGAAACATGTGGCACACGGTTTTCAGATCACACGCCGTGTGGTCCAATGAACACGGTGTGTATTCCCTTCGGGTTAGGGTTGGGCCGTGTACCCCATACACGGCTTGCCCGTCTGGAAACCGTTTAACGCGGAAACTACACGGCGTGTGTCCCACAGAACACGCCGTGTATTCCGAAAAATTCCAAAGTACATTAACACGCCCTGTCCCCGGGCGTGTACTTCGGATGGACGGTGAAGAAAAAGTACACACCATGTAGTTGGAACTACACGCCGTGTACTCACCCAAATTATGCAGATTTATTAAAATTTATTATTATATTATAAAAACCCTTGAGACGTGTACCATGGTGCAGGCATAAAGCTAAGGCACAACATGTGATAGGTGTTTTATATATATGTGTTTAATTTAACATCTGCGTAATAAATGGGAATTCACCGGGTTGCCTCCAAGGTACAAGTTACATACAAGGATAATTTTAAATGAATTTATTTGTTTAAAATTATGATGGATGAGAATCTCAAGGAAATTTAGAAAAAGGATTTAAGATAAAAAAGGATTGATTAATTAAAGATAATTAATTGATTCGAGCGTGATTTATCTTAAACAAGAAAGATTAAAGAATTGAATGCTAGTTTTATTTATGCGTAAATATCGTTGCATGTATGGATGATCATGAGCTAGACTGAGACCTTTTTATGTGAAAGGTTTCTTTTAATTTATTTATTTAAATTAAATTTGTTGTCCTGCGAGCCATCTCCTCATTAATATGTAGGGCCTGTGTGCCCAAGGATTCTTTGATGTAAAAACCCCTTTTACCCCTCACTTGCGTGTGAGATAAATGCATATGTAATGGATGGAGATCCCAAGCTAGTGGAGGCAGCTCAAGTTAGGAGCCAAGGTGAAACCAATCCAAGGAGATACAAAGGTGGATAGGTGGAAAGCTGTAAACACAAACCCGAAAGGTTCAAGGTGTTTCTCCCCTAGGTCTTGGGTTAGTTTATCAACCGCTGGATAAACTAACCAATAGAAAAGCTCATGATCATACCATTTATTTTATTTCTGTCAGTTTCATGGTTTATTTATTGTGGGTGTGTTGTCACAATCACACAATTAATGAATTAAATGAGCATGCAAGATGGAAGTAAAATAAAACTGGCTTATACGTGAATATTATCTTTGACTTGGTTAATCACTTAAGTAAATCCCACTTAATATTAACAAGAATGTAATAAAAGATAATAAAATGGAAATTTACGTATAAGGATGAAATCCCTCAAAAGAAATATTAATTTGGTATAGCCTTCCATAATCTTGGTTAGAATCGAACCATAGTTCAAAGTGCTTGACCAACCCTAGTTGGGGTGATTTCAATTATTGGGGAATTATAATTCAAGGTTTTGGGTTGACTTGACTTGGTTCACATTAAGGGTTGACTTCCACAACAGGACTTGGTGTGACTAAGAGGCAAAGGTTTAGGAAATCCAAAATAAAAGGATTTCAGGATTGGGGAGTCCACTTAGCGGATCAAGGAGCTGTGAGTTAATACAGTTGGCATTTGGAGTGCCTACCTAAAACCCTTCACATTGCTTGACCAACCCTAGTTGGGGTAATGCGGAGGGAAATATGGATCCTTTCCACTAGAATATTCATGCAACAGAATATTCCGAAGTCAATGGTGAGGGCTATTGGATTTCGATAAAATAGTGGGAGACTAATAAGTATTAATTTATTTATTTGTCTCAATTTTTGTAATAAAGTACTAAACCTTTGCTCATCTTAATTTGTATAAACGAAAAGAAAATGACTTCAAACATATCATTGCGCACCATACTCGAAAAAGAAAACCTTCTCACCGGCACCAATTTCCAAGAGTGGCAGAGGCATTTACGCGTCGTCCTTCATCATGAAAGGAAATTGTATATGCTGGAAGATCCTATTCTAGTTGTGCCTGGTAAAGAGGCTAGTGATGAGGAATTATCTCTCTATATGAAACACATGGATGATGCCACAAATGTCCAGTGTTTCATACTATCGTCTATGTCTAATGATCTCTTGGAGCAACATGAAAACATGGACGTGTATAGCATGATGTCTCACCTTAAAGATATCTACCAAGAGAAGGCGAGATAGGAGAGGTATGAGATCTCCAATGCTTTTTTTACCATGAATCTTGGAGAGTCTGCGCCAGATGGGCCTCATGTAGTCAAGCTTATTGGCTATATTGAATGCCTGGACATCTTAGGGATTAAATTCCCGGATGAGTTGCGTACAGATCTCATCCTATCATCACTACCCAATACCTTCTCTAGCTTCATTGTCAACTATAACATGAGCGATAATGAGAAGAGTTTGTAGGAGCTTCTGACCTTGATTCTCCAGGTAGACAAGGACATGGGGTGTGACAAACCCGCAGTCCTTATGGTGAAAAAGAAAAGGAAAGACAGGGAAAAGGGGCCAAAGACTTATAAACGGTCTGAAGCCCCCGAGCACCGTCCCTCCAAGAAGGGGAAGATCCAGAGGCAGGGCAAGGAATGGGAGGCGGTGTGTTTTGCATGTGGCAAGTAGGGCCACTGGAAGAGTAACTGCACCCAGAAGCGTGGGGACACTAAAGGTGAGTTTGTTATCGAGTGTAATCTTTTTATTTCTACACATTGGGTATTAGATACAGCTTGTGGGGATCACATCTGTATTCAAATGAAGGAACCAAGTAGATTTAGAAATATCGCCAGAGGAGAGGTGGATCTTCGAGCTGCCAATGGCACAAGGCTGGCTGCGTTGGCTATTGGCGACTACCACCTCTCATTGCCGACTGGGATGATTTTGGTTTTACATAACTGTTATTTTGTGCCTAGTGTTACCAAGAACATAATTTCTGTATCTTGTTTGGATATGGATGGATTTGTTTTCAAGTTCAGAAATAAGGGTTGTCTCTTTTATAAGGACAACATATGTTATGGTATGACACATTTGAATAATGGTTTGTATATATTAAATTACAAAAACCAAGTGTTGGAAATAGATAACGAAACAGACTCACATGACTCATACATCACCCAGTTGTGGCATCACCGCCTTGGTCATGTGAACGAGAAGATCTTGATAAAGCTCTGCCAAGATGGCTATTTAGACTCTAATGAGCTAAAACCACTTGATAGATGTCACACTTGTTTATAAGGAAAAATGACCAAGCCGCCTTTTGGTGGACAAGGTGAAAGGGCCACAAATATTCTAGTATTGGTACACATGGATGTGTGTGGACCATTTCCAGTAGAAGCCAGAGGTGGATATTCTTACTTCATTACTTTTATTGATGATTTGAGTAGATATGGCTATGTCTACTTAATGAGGTATAAGTCAGAGTCCTTAGAGAAATTTAAGGAATTCAAGAATGAAGTAGAGAATTAGCTTGGTAAGAAGATAAAAAGCTTCGATCGGATCGAGGTGGAGAATATCTGAACCAAGAGTTCATCGATCTTCTACAGGAGTCTAGGATTCTATCTCAGATCACTCCTCCTTATACACCACAGTGGAATGGTGTTATTGAAAGGAGAAACAACACCTTGTTGGACATGGTGAGGTCGATGATGAGTCATGCGGATCTTCCATTATCCTTTTGGGGATATGCATTACAAACTGCAGCATACACATTAAACTGAGTACCAACTAAGGCGAAAAATGGAATTCCATATGAGTTAGGGAATGGAAGGAAACCCACTTTGTCGCACACACGTGTATGGGGATGCGAGGCGTTTGTTAAGGCCTTCTCAGGCAACAAACTAGCACCCCGGGGCACGAGGTGTATCTTTATAGGATATCCTAAGGAAACGAAATGATATTACCTATATAACCCTTCAGACAAGAAACTGATTATCGCCAGACAAGCCGTCTTTCTTGAGAGGGAGAACATCCTCAAGAAGGATAGTGGGAGCAAGATTGACTTCGATGAAGTTGATGCTCAAGATATATAGGAGTTGGTACAGGAACAAGTTCCACAGGTCCCTATGGAAGAGGTTCCAGAAACACAAGTACTGGGTAGGAGCTCAAGAGAGGTAAGGTAACTAGAGAGATTTGGTTTTCTAGTCACCGAGGATGGTGAATCATTATTGTTGGACAATGATGAAATTCACTCCTAAAAGGAAGCAGTAGAAAGCTCAAAAGCTCCCAGATGGCTAGAAGCTATGAATTCTGAGATGGATCCCATGTATCAGAACCAAGTTTGGGTTCTAGTCAATGAGCCAGTTGATGTAAATCCTATTGGATGCAAATGGGTATTCAAGAGAAATATGGACATGGAAGGTCAGGTTAGCACTTATAAAGCAAGGCTAGTGGCTAAAGGATTCAGACAATGTCAAGGAATTGACTATGATGAAACCTTCTCGCCAGTTTCCATGTTTAAATCCATAATAATCATACTTGCCATAACAACTTACCATGACTACGAGATTTGGCAGATAGATGTCAAAACAGCATTCCTTATCAGGAACCTTCAGGAAGATGTCTATATGACACAAATAGAAGGGTTTGTGACACCAGGTGAAGCCAAACAGATTTGAAAGTTATAGAAATCCATTTATGGATTGAAGCAAGCATCCAGGTCATGGAACATCCGATTTGATAAAGCCATAAAGAAATTTGGTTTCATTAAGAACGAATGTGATCCATGTGTTTATAAGAAGTTTAATGGGAATGCGGTCGTTATCCTAGTAGTATATGTTTATGACATATTTCTTATTGGATATGACGTACCAGCCTTACAGTCAGTTAAGGACTGGTTGAACAAGTGTTTCTCCATGAAGGACTTGGGAGCAGCAACCTACATTCTAGGGATCAAGATCATTCGTGATAGATCCAAGAGGCTGCTTGGACTAAGTCAGGGTACATACATTGACCAGATACTAAAGAGATTTAGTATGAAAAAAATCCAAGAGGGGATTGGTTCCAGTGTCACATGGCTTACATATTTCTAAGAAAATGTATCCCCAAACACAATAGGAGAAAGATAGAATGATTAAGATCCCATACGCTTCAGCTATAGGATCCATCATGTATGCCATGTTATGTACCAGGATTGATGTTGCCTATGCACTGAGTATGGTAGGCAAATATCAAGCAGATCCAGGAGAACAACATTGGGATACTATTAAAAATATCCTTAAGTACCTGAGAAGAACTAAGGATATGTTACTGGTGTATGGAGGAGACGAGGAGCTTGTCATCAGAGGGTATGCTGATGCTAGTTTTCAAATAGACCGGAATGATCTAAAGTCATAGTCTGGATATGTTTTCTATCTCAATGGAGGAGCTGTGAGTTGGAAGAGTTCAAAGCAGCCAGTTGTCGCTGATTCTACAGCGGAGTCCGAGTATATAGCAGCTTCTAATGCAACCAAGGAAGCCATCTGGATTCAGAACTTTGTCCAGGATCTTGATGTGGTTCCTAGCGATAGATATCCTATTACATTGTATTGTGATAATACTGCAGTGGTGGCTCTTGAAAAAGAACCAAGGTCACATCAACAGACAAAGCACATACTCTGGAAGTATCACCTCTTGAGGGATTTATATCAAAGGGGTGAAGTTGCAGTGAGCAGAGTGTCCATGGAAGAGAACGTGGTAGACCCCATGACTAAAGGCCTATCTCAGCAGAAGCATGAATATAATGTGAGAGCTAGTGGGTTAAAGGTTGTTATTAGTTGGTTCTAGTCTAAGTGGGAGTCTGTTGGAGTTGGTGGTCTAGAACCAACTACTTTTTACTTTATTCATTAAATAAAATCTTTATCACATCTTGATTTTTCTTCTGCATGACAATGCATGTGATAATGTCCTAAGGACAGCTATTGTATTAATGGGTCATAGCGGATCCCTGCTATGATGAGAACCCAGAAGTGTCATAACACTATTCTTGAATATATGTTCTATGGCCGGATGATATTATTTGAGGGACACAAATAATACAGGTCATTATGGGTGAGGACTCATAAAACTTTGAGGCACCTTCTCATGGTGTGCGCCCTTGGTAATATCCAGGAGGATATTATGAGAACGAGACCCGCCAATAGGAAATCCACATTTCATAGTGTCATTGGATGTTCCTATCTGTGGACGTGTGTATTGGTCCTTAGACTGTAAGATTATTATTAATGGGTATTACAACTCGTTCACTTAGATGTATTGACGAAAACTGTGAGGACACACTGTTCACAGCGAGGTAGGATATGTTGGGTGCGTCACGAGTAATACTACATTAATAGATAATGCGAGAAAGGATTTGTCCCTTCTTTTCCATAAAGGAAGTAGATATCTCAGGCACTTTGATGGAATTGATATAGCCTAAATAAATCCATGGCCATGATAAGGTATGGACGAGTTCAATTCCAGGAAGTCAAAGAAAGAATAATCAATCACATGGGTTGATGACACTAGCATGCAACCCGCTTGATTAGAGATATCGAGATAAAGGGATTATATTACATGGTAAGCGTTCGTAGGTGGTGACACATCATTGCGGCGTTAACTTCTTTCTCTATGGGTGCCTTGGCATGTTGCTAGACGCTAACCTTGGACTTTAGGCAGGCTCTACCTAATGCCACTGAGAAAGAGGCCTAGAAGGTCACACACTAAGTGTGTCCATGTATCTCAGTTAAATATTAATTTAATAAGTTAAATAAATATTATTCCCGACTGTGGTTTAATAATTATTTAAGGATACCAGATCTCATTTATTTCGATACTAGTTATTCAAGAGAATATATTGTGGGTGAAATAATATATATATTTATTAGTGAGTAATGCAGTTACATTTATTTAAGAAATAAATAGATATTACTCAAGGTCTAATAAATATGGTGGAGGAAATAAACAAAATGAAAAATAAAAGTACACACCGTGTATATTTATATAGACGCCGTGTAGTTTGTTTTTCGGGATTCGTGAGAAAATATTGTTTATTTAATTAAATGATATTAAATGTAATACGTTGGGCGCATGTCAAGTAATAATGATGGTCAACTGTCATTATTAAGACATGAGGTATTACTAAGAATTAAATGAAATGATTAAATGATTTAGGGAAATTAATTCATTTTATTATTCTAAGTATTATAATCCCAATTACATGATTCGCATTGAGAGAGATCCATTTTTGTGCACAACAGATTGGGAAATACTCTCAAGCCAAGAAATAATTCCCTTTCTACCAAGAACGCTTTCAAGTTACGAGAGCAAGATCCTCCACTAGATCAAGGTAGTTGAAGGCGGATATCGCAAGCGAATGTTCTTCCAAGCTAGCACCCAGAGATCCCTTCAGCGACATCCATAGATATGTGGAGCACCTATGGATCACAGCTAGAGGAATCCTATACTTGGATTCTACAAAGCAACGACGGATCACAGGATCGTGACCGGAGACTCCAACGAAGAAAGAATTCCATTAAGGTAATTCTTATGAATTAATTAAATTAATTATAACCAACATATGATGATCCTATCTCAAGGGTTCTGGGAATCTTCTTTTCTTTTTCGTTCTTCGTTCTATTATGAAGATTCGGTGTTTTAAATCATGACGGATCTCAGATTGAATGTTGTTTAACGTTAAAATTAAAGTTGGGAAAACCCACCAACACGCTTCCGCTGTGCCCAGAACCTTCAATCCATACAAGGGAATAAAATTTGAAAAAACCCATAGCCAAGGGAGGCATAATTGAAATCAGTGAAACCCCAAATAGAAGATAATCGGTTAACTAAATCTATAAACTTCCAAGGCTTCATACCTTTCAAAAAAGAAATCCAATCTATAAAGAAATTTTTATAAAGACCAAGCCACACTATATGGCACCATTAGAGGCTGAAACATTAGTAATGTTACCCTTCTTGATGATCCATTGTGAAGACCTATCCATGAGTGAGGCAAAGGAACCCACCTTAAACCCAAAAATTGGAGAAAACTCATAGAATCTCCATTATTTTCCTAACAACAAACCGAATTCAAAACATTAACCAAATTATGAGATTTTAACACTGAACCAGCAAGTAAATGATCAAGATCAGTACTAATATCCCTCAGAAATGCCAATGAAAATCAAGAATCACCATTGAAAAATGAAGATCACTTCGAATGAGAGATCTCAAGCCATGACATCATTCCAATAATCCAAAAAAATATAATATTAATAAAATAAAAAATATAAATCCAAAAGTATTATTTAACTTTTGAAAAAAAATTAAAAAATTCAAAATAACTGTGTTCAGTTAAAAATGAAAAATAAATCAAAAAAGCTAATGGAAAAAAAAAATATTTTTTATTTTAGATAAATTATAAAAATAAAGATGAAATTTGTTTAGTTTAAAAAATAATAAAAATGAAATAAATCTAACAAATTTATTTAAATTTTAAATAAATTAAATAAATCATTACATATATTATTTTGTTAGAAATAAAAAATAAAAAAATTAAATAAAATGGAAAATAACTTTTAAATAAATAATAAATTTAAAAAATATTTTTATATTAAAAGGAAAAAAATGAAAAAAAAATATGTTAAAAATAGAATAAATATATATAAACAAAAGGAAAAGTTTTTTTTTTCTATTAAAAAAATAAGAAAATTCAAAAATCACTTTCAAATAAATTACAAAACCAATATAATTTTTTTATTAAAAAAATAGAAAAAATGAGAATATAAAAATTTAAAAAACGAATAAAAAAATAAAAAGGAAAAAAGGAAAAAAGTAAAAGGAAAGGTAATTTAAAAAAATATTATTCTTTCAAATAAATTTAAAAAATCCAAAAAAAATCTATTATATTTAAAACATAAAAAATAGAATAGATGAAAAATTAATTATATTAGTTTCAAATAAATATTAAAAACAAAAAAGAAAAACTATGTTCTATTAAAAAATAAATTTAATAAATTTATAAAAAAGGAAAGAAATCTAAAATTTTAGTTTTAATTACAAATAAATTTATAAAAATAAAAGAAGTTATTTTATTAAAACTAATAAAAGGGGGACTTCCCAAAATAATTTCTTTGAAATAAATATAAAATCAAGACCAAACTTTATTCATCTAAAAAAAAATAAGAAATCCATTTTTTATTAATTAGTAAATGAGAAAAGTTATATTAGAAAATATAAAGAAAAATATGGTTCTATTATAACAATGAATATATAATTTTTTTACTTTCAAATAAATTAAAAATATCAAAAAATGGGTAGGATTGTGTTTTCTCAAGAGATTCTCTCTAAAATAACTTATTGTAACTATGGATTTCTAGTGATAGATTTTGATCCTGGATGTTACTTTTATCCTCTTTATGTCATTGTTGGACCTTTGAAAAGGCTTGATGATTATAGTTTTTCAAATTTCGGTTTTAATACTATGGAAAATAAATTGATTGAGGAGTAATGGAAAGCATCTTAATCATTAAGTGGTTTCTTTTTATCTTACAAAATCAAGGCTTTGTATTGAATTGTTAGGAAGGAAAGGATAGTGCATGTCTCAACAAATGATGAATCCATTGCAAGAAGACTTGATATATGTAAGTTTCCTATTGTTGTGAATATTAATTTGGGAAAATACATGAAGTTTTGGAAGTAATCCAAGTTGGTTAACTATTTAACTTTGATTTGGAGAATTTTAGACTAAAAGTACATATCTCTCGATTGTGAATTTTATTATATTCTTTTTTTTTCTGCCGATTTGAATGGATGTTCTTGGAGATTTGGTTTGGTTGATTTAAAATTGGGTGTGTTAAAAGTTCATGAATGGAATTTTAACTTTAATATAAAAGTGTATAAGGAAATTTGTGCTTAGGTATGGGTTAAGATTCATGGGTTTAATTACATTTTATGGAATCCAAAAACCCTATTTTATATTTCATCCTCAATCAAAATTCTGATTAAAATGTATAGTGCCATTGAATTATTGTTGACACTCCTTTCCATCATAGATTCCAACGAATGGAAACGTGGAATACCTTAAGAACAAACAGGGTCACCCTTTGAAGAAAATAAAAAAAATTGACAAAGGCATGAACCAGGAGCTCATTTGGATTGTTCCGAGCAAGTCACTTGTGCACCCCTTATGGGTCACGCAAGTCACTTGCGTGCCCTATTTGATTTTTTCCCAAAGGTGCATGGTGGCCTATAAATAGACCCTGTGGGCCCCCCATTTAAAAGAGGGATTTTCCAAAACTCAGATTCAAGATCTAGTCGACCAAGTCTTCAAATCAACTCTTCCGAAAGCTTCTAAGGTAACTTTTTACCTAGAATGGAAGACTTGAAGGAGTAAGATAAGGCCTAAGTGTTTTGAATTCATCAACACTTGCATGCCTAAGTGTCCAGACCTCCATAAAAGTGGAAACACTTGTGCACCACCCTACCCTTTCAATGAAACTTGCGCACCGTCCTTTTGGAAACATCTTAGGATATTACTAAAGGCTTGAGTTAAGTCTCACCCAAGTATTACCCTACAGATCCTTCATCGCCCAGGTGAACCCATTCCGCGCAATTACACTTACGTGGCCAAGATTTGTGCGCCAAATGATTTGTGCTACCTACACTTGCGCGCCAACTTCATTTGTGTGCCTCTCTTCCGTTCACCTCTCCTCTTCACGATATTAGCCCTTGAACCCCTTTTCAAATCCATTTATGTCATGGTTCCTTTGTTGGCTTCCTTATCTGAAAGGAATTATATGATAACCTCTCCCAAAACCTCATGACTTACAAGATTTATGTCACCATAGTTAGAGGTTTCTTCTATATAACCTCATCTTTTAAGATGAGAAGATATTTTGATTTAGGGCATCCACTTCCGGAGTAAGCCCCAAGTTCCCTTGGTTCAGGCCTCCTTCTCAGGAGTAATCCCCAGTCATAATTTCCTTTAATTTGGGCTTCCTTCTCAGGAGTAATCCCCAAGTTACAAGTCCCCTTAACCTGGGCCTCCTTCTCAGAAGTAAGCCCCAGTCATAGTTTCCTTTAACATTGGGAATCCTCCTTAGGAGTAAGCCCCAATCTTAAATTCTTTTGATTTGGGCCTCCTTCTCAGGAATAATACACAATCATAATTCCCTTTTAATTTGGGCCTCCTTATCAGGAGTAATCCCCAGGTTAAAACTCCAAATCTCTATGAAGTAAAAATACCTTTATGGACCCTGCTCCTGGGATTCTTTCCTGAAGTAAGTCCCGGTCTTCATCTACTTGGACAGTCATTCATACGTATGCCCCACATCATTTCTCATGACTACATCTTTCATGGAACCATCGTCAAGTTTACTGATACATCTTGTTTCTCACACCAAGCATGACTCACATGATCTTAGAGTATAAAAGTAATCAAGACATCTCTTTTTGGGCCATTAACCATGCATAAGCCCCGCATTTCTTCACCCGAACTACGTGGACTTTGATCTCTGCCTTAAAAGTAGAGTACGTAGGAAGCCTTTCTAGGGTTAAATCTCATCATTCATTAATTATTTTTCATCCCATATGATGTTAAAATATATCCTTCTTATCAAAATATGTGGGTTATAACTCCTTTTTTATGAGGATACGTAGGTATCCCATTTGCAGGTATGATCCCAACTCTGAAATAATCCCTGTCTTTCTGAATGAAAATAAACTTCAAGTGCCCTACTGAGAGGCTTTAAAACAAATATGGTCATCATAATGACCAAGAGATTTATATATAATATATTTAAGGATACCATTAACTAAGAATATCTAATACATATGGATGATTCTATGTCGATGAAGAACCTAAAATACATATAAAATATTCTCTAAATCCCATACATATCAATCATCGATTGCCAAATCTAAAGGAAAACTCATTTTCATTCTTGGTGAATTAATTAGGATTAATGAACATAACTTAAATCTATAAGATATTCCTAGAGTAGGAAATAATTCCCTTTAAAAAGGTGTGATGAGACTGACCTCCCATCCTCTCAACCAATGCAAATTCTTAAGCCTCATCGGTCCACAACTAATGAGAACCTACCTTTGGAAAGTAGGTCCAAATGGAAATAGAATCATTAGGTGTTTCCAATTCTACAAATAAACCTGTTAGAAACTGATTGGAAAGTTTGAAACTTCAACAAACAAGGTCATCCCCATTTCCAGATGAAACAAAAAATGGTGAACCCGACGTGAATCCTTAACCAGATTAAATGATGTTTTACTTATTTGTTAGGACCCTATTAAAATCAATATGAGGAAAAAAAAGGAAATAAATAACATATGTGCTTATCCAAAAGATGTAGTATGGAAAAACTTATCTTGATTATGTATGCTATATTAAACAGGCATTCTTTTCTAAGATCTCTCTACAACACAAAATGGATTCTTTAAGGTTCACAACTGTGAATGCCTCGACTGCTACTCTTACTGGATCCTCATCCGCTCTGAGGACAACATCACCTAATTAGCATCTTCAATGCTGGGTCTCAAATTCATTGGTTAGGGAATACCGTCAAAATGGTACCATCCTGACTCTAGAGGCCGCTCGACAAGCCCTCCAAGTTAACAACTCACCCTAGTTGTCCGGACAGCGACAACCGGTGGTCAAGAAGTAGGAGGTTCCAACCACCGTCTCCAACCGTTTCGAGTCATTATCCCTGGAACACAACAACCAGTCCCTCCCATATTATAGGGAGGTGAATGAAGAGGTCACTCAAGGCCCCAATTCAAGAAGACATGAGCCCTTCCTGAGGACTCCCACCAACAATCGCCGCCAAACTTGTGCGGTAGTGCACCCTCAACATGATGAGGGTATCACCTCTAGGTGTTTTGATCAGGTTCCTCAGACCTAAGCATGCAAGACGAACCGTCAGAGGCAAAATTTGGCCAATAGGGAGTTGGTTCTTACCTCCACCTCCTTCATAGAAGTCCATCAACCTAACTTGATGGCAAAAAATGAGTGAGCATATACACACGTTCATCTTAATTTCACTGCCCAGCAGACTCATCTAGCAGTAACACACCAATCCCAACAGGCAATTTTGGTGGAGTACTATAGGCAGGCACATACACCTATTTATAAATTATCATCCAATCAGCAGGCTCGTCTAACTGCATCCAAAGAAGCCTAACAACCAAATGTGGTGACCACCTGTAAACAGGCACATACACCTGTTTACACTCATCAATTCTACCAGCAGTCTCGTCTGCCAGTTTTGAATGAATTTCATCAATCATATTTGGTGTAGAACAATAAACAGACACATACACCTTCAATTCATCAAGCTAGACAACAGTCTTGTTTGGTAGCACCTGAAGATGTCAATTGGAAAGCTCCAATGACAAACTGGAGGCAGACACAACTTTCTTCCCCCACACATGAGTACTGTCAGAATTCACTGATAGGTAAAGGAGGGTAGGAGAAGGAACACACACCTACTCCAAACACGGAATGGATGTATATTCCTGTTGCAGAAGCTGAAGTCACCAAGCACATTCTATCAATGGTGAAAGAGAAGAAACAAATCCCTGCCCATATTCTGGATACCTATTAGAATATTATAACAACTTCAGTGACATAATAGGGAAAAAAACATAAATCTATCCATATCAGTGGAGTGACTCATCAAAATGTCACCTCGGAGCAGATACACACCTCTATTCCAGTCCAGGAGGGTCGTGGGGCATACTCCCCCATGTCATATGAACAATCAAGTTGGGCACATACACTCGATTTAAATGGAGATAGTCAGCCTAACCTAACCATTTCTTCTGAGTAGGCACATACACCTTCCCATAATAACCACTTTCATCAATAAGTGGTTTCCAAAGTGAGTAAGAAGGCGTCCAAGAAAAAGACCCATCCAACATAGTTAAAAAATCAGGATCCAATCTGCAATAAAGCCTTGCTCAATGCTGGAGTTCTTGAAGCCCTCAGACAATTATTTGTTGCAACTCAAGATTCTACTATCTCATTTCTAAATTCCGAAAGTAACAATAATAATTCCGAAGGTATTCATTAGACACTTCCTCATGAAGGCTTGCTTCATGAAAATTCTGTCAATCTTGAAGTATCATCTTCAAATGATATCCATGATAACCTTCTCTGTGGCCAGAAGACCAAGGAAAAAAAGGTTTCATCTTTTGTTGTAACCCACCATAGTGTTCCTCCCCATGATGATGAATTTAGATGTGAAATTCCTCTCCACAGTAATGATTTTCATTGCCTGGAAAATTCTTCAATGGACAATGTAGTAACGAGAAAGACCTATTATCTTAAGGCACTTGCAAATGTGAATCTAGTCACGTCTGATGCCTTACAGCTAGTAGGTGAAATACTTTCTCAATCAGAAGATAGTTCGGGGTGTAGGTCATTCTACGAACCACCCCTGAGTCATTCGTCTTCTAATTTGACAAATTAATTCTCTACCAATCTTGTTGAATTTGATGATGCAACAAAGATGCACCTGCTTTGGTCCAATCAGGTAGAATAATCTTCATCAAATGATAGAGAGTAAGTGTTGAATATGAGAAAACAATTGGCGAAAGGTGAAATACCAGTCATGTTTTGGACTTTGGCTGACTCTCAGTATGATATTCTAGAAACATTTAAAAAAGATTGTATTCATGATATTCATCTCAACATATGGAAAACTCTTTGTCAATAAAAGAGAAAATATTACCTTAGGATGAATATCAAAATCATGTTAAGGTAATAGAAGGGTTGAAACACCAAATTGACTTGGCATCTCTCTCAGTTTCCTGACATCCAAAGGTTCAAAAGTAATAGAGAGACCTTCAATGTACATGCCTTGACGCATTAAAAAGGTTGCGACATTTAATTACCAATTCCCCATCTGGTATTCATATCAGGGGATGGAGTGTTCATGGAGCATTGCATTTCATTGTGCTCTCCAGTCAATAAAGCCCGCCAAAAGTGGTCTCATGTAATGTTATTGCCCATGGCTGGCCACATCTAACTGGTTTTGTGTGTAATCAAAGACTTGCTCAAGAACATGCCTCAACTAGTTCTTCCCAAAGTTAGTCATATAAAGAAAAGTTTTTGAATTACTCTTGTATCAAGAAATGATAATATCAAACAAGATTCTTGTTTAGAGCATGCACATCATCAGGTGATAGATGTGTCAAAAATCATCCAATCATCATCCGAGCCAGGTGATTTGAGTGGATGTAGGATGATGCATCCGACCAATTTACAGGCTAAAATCCGCAAAATCAGGAGATCATTTAAGAAATTTTCAGATATAACATCTCAAGAGCCACCTCATCTTTCCAGGATGGGGACTCTTTTAATCCAACCCTCGGGATCAACAGACAGGATTCGAGGAGTTGAGCAGAAAAAACAGGAATAGTCCCAGTACACCGCACTAGGGACTTTTTTAAATTCTCAATCTCTTCCTCAATGAAAGTCAGTCTTCTATTGATTAGGGAAGAAGCAACAAGAGAAACACATAGACAAATTATCCGGAAATTCCTTCCAAATTACGGTTCATCAAAAAGTTCTTGAGGGATCAACCAAACAAAAGGAAATGTCTCATAAAGGACATGGAAGAAGACTGTATCGCAGAAATGATAACAGAAGGATTGCAATTCATTATGCATCAATAAATGTCATCAATGACATTGTCACTGATCCCCCAAAACATGATGCTCACTCAGAGGAATCAGATGAAGAAGTTCCTATTCAAGAGGCTGTACACACAGAAGAAAATGAAGGAGGTGTGTGTACCAGAAGCCAGAGGGTTGCCCAGAGGCAATACATTCCTTTGGGTAATGCCATTTCATACTCTAGAAAGGCACATTCCAAGGAAAAGGGTAAAAGTTAGGTTACATCCCACCCTATATCTGGAGAAGGAAAACCACTCTCATTAGAGGAAAGGTTCGCACAGTAAGAAGAAGAAATGAAGGAGTTAAGGAGGTTAAATGCAGAAATAATTCAAGGAAATATTCCTCCTAATCATGATGGAGTTAATCAATAAAGATAATTTGTTGTAGCTACTTGGATAGATCAATAATATACCCCTTTACAAGTACACCCTCACAGGTCCAATCCTATGGGTCATGCACGAAAACAACTGGCAATACTACCATCAGTGGCAGTACCAGTCACCACAACCATCCTAACTCCAGTTATTGCACCTGATCAAGTCCAAGCTCAACTAGATGTTTCTCAAAAATTAATTACTACCATTGATTCATTAACAGCTCGGTTGGAAGCTATGGAAGGAAAAAGTGCACAAGTTCAACCAAAAAAGAGAGCTTACCCTGAATGGGTGGATGCAATTCCTCCCCCATCAAATTTTTCAAATACCACATTCTCAATTTTTAATGGTTCGGGAGATCCAGAAAAACACTTAACACATTTTGTTTCTCATTGTGATCCTATGATGGGAACTCCTCAACAACAAGAATCAGTTAAGCTCAGGTGTTTTGTGCAGTCATTACAAGGACCTGCTTTTGTCTGGTATACAAGTTATCAATCTCAGTCAATTACTAGGTGGGAAGATCTCCGTCAAAGGTTCCTTCTTCAATTTAGCTCAACATTACCAAAGAAGAAAATTTTTGATCTTACTAATTGTAAAGAAAGGTAAAATGAAAGAGATTCATATTTCATTACTCGCTAGAAGGGATTAACATATTCCTTATGTTTATCACTCCCTCATGAAGAGTTGCTGCCAATCTATGTGGAAAATTTGCATGATGAATTATACACACTGTTGATCCCTATGAAATAAACAGGAGGGTTTCGAGAACTTACTTCAATCGCTCAACAGATAGAAGAATCTCTTATAAAGACTAAGGTTAAAACTTGTGTAATTCCATCATTTCTGGGAAGGAGCATATGGAAAGCAAATACTGCTACAGTTACACTTAAACAAGCACCTATACCCGCTTCCACTTCAAAACCTTCATCATATCGAAGGGCTCCACCTCTTGAGTGCCAACAACAATGACCGCCTCATCAAGATGATCAAAGAGATCAAAGGTGGAAACAGTTTGAGGATTTAAATAACAAAGTTTATTCTTTCTGGAATGAAAAAGTTCTTGGTTACATCATCTCGGATCTAGAAAACAATCTGGTTTAGTTTCCAAGGCCCAAAAGGCCGAACAAGGAAGGAGATGAAGACCTCCCCAACTATTGACTATTTCATCAGATTTTGGGGCATCCCATTCAAGAGTGTTTTGTATTCAAAGACCTTCTACAAAAGATGGTGGACTCTGGACAAGTAAAACTGAAATTTTCTTCAGCCTAGGTAGCATATGTTACTGCTACTGATCCAGAGGAAGAGGGCGAGTGGCACGAAGTCAAAAGTAAAAATGTGCATAAATATGATGATTGTATGGTTAGGAAAAAGATCAACTGAACTTGTTCCATTTTATGAACACAATTGAATCAACTAATTGTGTCTTCCTCTATTTCTTCCACTGCAAAACCCCCTTCATCAGAAGGAAAATCCTCAAAGAAGCGGCATAATTTTAATAAAGAAGACCAGTCAGAAGAAGACGAGATCGTGTCAAAGCCTAAGTTGTCTTTGACTCTAGTAGATTTTATGTCATCTACTTCAAAAGCACGGGAACCACCCCACCAAACGGCACAACCTGAACTGGTTCATCAGGTATAATTTTCATCAGATGAAGAATTGATCTTTGGTTCTCTTAACATGATTCATTTAACAGATCTCTACGCCAATGACAGTTTTGATCTTTATGAGCCAAAGTTACCTGTATCTAATAGAGGAATTAGAGGAAGAGACAGAGTTCTAGGATACAGGGGAATATGTATATATTCCAGAAGCCACTATTTCAATCCTACCCCTTTTAGAACTGTATATGCGGCAGAAACCCATGGCAAAGCCCTTTAACGAGATCAACAGGAACCAGAAAGTTCTTCCACACATGGTAGATTCAATTCTAACACAGTTATTTTGGAGGACCAGTTAGAGGTTACACCTTCTTCATCTCAGAAAATATATAGACCTAGTGGGTATAGTTTACCAAAGCCAGGAGTGTTTCCAATTCCTGCCCCGATAGGGGATGAATCTACTACCAAAGCATCAACTTCTAAGGCACGTGAAAAACCACATTTTCATGATGGGAAATGCAGTCCTTTGGACCAAAAATTTGATGTCCTGAAACATTTGGCCCAATTACTGGCCAAGTTATCAATTATGGATGCCTTGAATCTATCAAAAGATCTTTAGGAGGCGCTTATTGAGGCTTTGTCAAGTCCCCAAGAATTCGAAACTGAAATTGTTGTGGCTGAGGTCTACCATATAGAGAATGATCCTGCAGAATGCCATGCATTGATATCTTTTACAGATGAAGATTGAGATAATGTTGTATATAGACATATCAGACCTTTGTATCTATCTGGAAAAGTCAATGACATAGACATCCGGCGATCTTTCAATGATAATGGCTCATGATTCAATCTCATTCCTATTCGTACACTTTGTCGATTGGGCCTCACTGAATATGATTTATCTCCTTCTACTTTAATGTTGCAAGGATATGAAATGAATGAGCAAGAACCTCTAGGTGATATTACACTCAGAATTTAGTTTGGATACCTTGCATCTAAATCATATTTCATGGTTGTTCATTAGGACACCGCATTCAACATTTTTCTTAAAAGACCTTGTCTACATCAACATGCGTCCGTACCTTCGTCATACCATCAATATCTCAAATATTGTTTCAATGGTCAAATTGGTACATTGTATGGTGACAAATCCCCATTCAAAACATGTGAATCTCAATACATTGAGGAAAAATTTTATCACATGGAGGGAAAGAAAAAATCCACAGCAAAGAAGGTCACCAAAATTAATGATCCAAATGGTTTGGAAAAGATTCCAGTAAACTCATTCATACATGTGAGTACAGATTATGTGTTTCCTATCAGTCAAATTGACAGGATAGACCTAAATCCAAACACTCTTATGGAAACTTCCATAATGTCAGTTACAGCTACCAAGCCAGATAGCATGGGAGAAATTGTTGATTTTCTAAGCAGTGATGAAAGATTAAATGGATATGTCTTCATTTCATCCACTGAAATCTAGCAATTCTATACTTCATCAACCGGGACAAAATAAGTTATAAAAATACTAGAGGAAAACAATGATGTCGATTCTCAATCCATCATCTCCTCTCTATCACCCCAGGAAGACCCTTCATCATCAATAGAGTCAAAAATGGCAGCCTCTTCTTCAAGATGTTCAAATTTTAACTTCTCTCCTGACCATGGAAATTATGCTTCATCATCTACTATGCAAGTAAAAACAGAAGAAGTAACACATATTGAAGAAGAAGAGGAAGATCTCAGGGATTCTCCTCCAGAATTTGAAGAGGGTATCTCTACCACTGTGGATGAACTTAGAGAAATAAATTTGGGTACAAAAGAAGATCCACGACCCACTTTAATTAGTGCATCCATGACTCTTGAAGATCAAGAAATGTATACTTCATTTATAAATAAAAATCGAGATGTATTTTCTTGGAATTATACAGAAATTCCAGGCCTTGATCCCGATTTTTCCACTCATCATTTGGGTTTTCCAGAAGAACATCGAGGATTCAAGCAGGCTGCAAGAAGAACACACCCAACTTATGCCTCCAAAATTGAAGCTGAAGTTGATAATATTATCATGGATAACTTCATCAGAGAAGTTCAATATCCAAAATGGTTGGCTAATATTGTCCCTGTGAAAAAGAAGAATGGAGACATTATAGTTTTCATTGACTTCAGAGATCTTAATCGGCATTGTCCCAAGGATGATTTTCCAGTTCCGATCACAGAACTCTTAATTGATGCAACAGCTGGATACGAAGCTCTTTCCTTCATGGATGGTTACTCTGGGTATAATCAAATATGAATGGCCCCAGAAGATGAGGATTCTACAACCTTCAGAGCTCCTCAATGTGTGTTTTTCTATCGAGTAATTCCCTTTGGCCTGAAGAATGCAGGTGCAATGTATCAACTTGCCATGCACCATATCCTCAAACCCTTTTTAGGGAAATTTGTTGAATGTTATGTGGATGATTTGGTGGTTAAATCCAAACAACATTCTAATCACTTGGATGATCTGGAAATCTTATTCAACAAACTTCAACAACACAATTTGAAGATGAACCCCTTGAAATGTGCTTTCAAGGTAACCTCAGGAAAATTTCTCAGCTTTGTTGTACACCATTGTGGTATCGAAGTTGATCCTGAGAAGAAAAAATCAATCCTTGACATGTCACCTCCTTGAAATTTGAAGGAATTAAGAGGACTTCAAGGAAACTTGGCCTATATTTGGCATTTCATTTCTAATTTGGTAGGCAAGTGTTTTACCTTCACCAAATTAATGAAGAAGGGAGTCACCTACCAGTGGACTGAAGATTGTTAATAAGAATTCGATATCCTAATGAAATATCTCTTGAGTCCACCATTATTAATGCCACCTGTTGAAGTAAGACCAATTATTCTCTATGTGACAACTTTAGAGCGATCATTGGGTGCCTTCTTTGCCCAAAAGAATGATACTGGGAATGAAAATATCCTTTACTATCTCAGTCGGACTATGATTGAAGCAGAAATGCAATATTCAAGTATTGAAAAGTGTTGCCTAGCAATAATATTTGCAGTTCAGAAATTGAGACACTACCTACAACATCATGAGGTCTAATTGGTATCTCAGAATAACCTGCCCAAATTTATCCTTAGTCATCCAATGCTTACAGGACTTATGGCAAGGTGGGTAGTTATTTTGCAGCAGTTTAATATCCACTATGTGTCTCAAAGGGCAATAAAGGGCCAATCTCTGGCCAATTTCCTTACTGAACACCCCTCTGTAGAAGATACATCTTTAAATATTGAACTTCCTGATGAGGAATTCTTCTCTATTCAAGATAATACTCAAACATGGGAAATGTAATTTGATGGTGCCTCCAGAAGTCCAACAGGGAAGAAAATGTAAGATCCTAAATTCAACAAAGTTGGGTTAGGAATCATGCTTATTTCACCAGAAAAGGCTGTGCTACCCTATTCCTTCTTATTTTTGGAAGGTGGTACAAATAATTAAGCAGAATATCAAGATCTCATCATGGGATTGGAATTGGCGCTTCATGCATAGGTGAATCACTTGAAGGTAAAAGGTGATTCAGATTTGGTAATCAAACAAATCAATTGGGATTATGCCATCAGAAAGGAAGAGTTAATCCCTTTGCGTGATTAAGTTAGAGAGTTAATGGAGAAATTTCCCTCAGAACTGACATTTTCTTATGTCCTGCGATCACAAAATGCCCAAGATGATACACTGGATAATATAGCCACAACCCTGGCAGATCCAAATCAGGATGAAACACTCATCAGTATTTCCCACTATCGTATAGTTTCACCTTATGTTAAAATCAAAATATAGGAAATCAATGAAATCAGTCCCATTTTTGAACCATATGGTCATACTATAGGATATATGGAACTTATCATGGAATACCTTCAAAATGGAACAATCTCACAAGATAGAGCTAGGAAAGAATAAGTCCGGCGACATGTGGTCAATTTTACTCTTTATGATAGCCCAGATCACCAAAAAATTATCTACAAGAGAGGTTTTGATGGAATTATCTTCATATGTATTAATGGTGAAGAGATAATAGATGTCATGACTGAAGTACACACAGGAGTTTGTGGTGCTCACCAGTCTGGACTTAGACTGTCTGGTCAAATTCAAAGGCTTGGATACTTATGGCCTTCAATGATGCAAGATTGTGTTGATTTCACTAAGAAGTGTCATTCTTTCCAAGTATGTTCCAACTTCATTCATCAACCCCAGTGTTTCTTCATACGGCTAAATACTCCTGGCTATTTTCTACATGGGGAATATATGTAGTAGGACCTTATCCTCCAGCTACAGCTAAGCAGTTTAAGTATATTCTTATTGTTACTGACTTCTTTTCCAAATGGGCAGAGACAATACCTCTCAAAGAAGTTAGTGACAAAATCATTGTTATCTTTTTCAAGTCCAACATAATTACCAGATTTGGTGTTCCTCATACCATATTGACAGATAATGGTACCAACTTTTGTTCATCCGAGGTAAGAAAATTGTATCAAGAATACAATATCAGATCCAACCATTCATCTTGGTATCATGCAGCAGACAATGGTCAAGTAGAGGCTTTCAATAAGACTCTTTCAAACATACTTCAAAAGATGGTGGATAAAAATAATAATTCATGGTCTAATAAACTTTTTTAGGCTCTATGGGATTATCAGACTACCACCCGCACTGCTACACAATCAACTCCATATTCATCGGTATATGGAACAGAAGAAGTCTTTCCTATTGAAGTCCAATTAACCTTGCTTAGAGTTGCAATTTGTGATCAGTTATATATAGATAAACAATATCAAAAGTGATTGGATGAATTAGAATGACTAGATGAAAAAATATTGTGCACACTGCACCATTTAGAATTCTATCAGAATCTAATAGCACGAGATTTCAATAAAAAAGTTTGTCTTCATTCATTCATTAAAGGAGAATTGGTATTGGTTCCCAAAACCCCAATGATACCAGGAAAGAAGCCTCCAAATATTGATCCAAATCAGGGAGGACCTTACTCAATACATATGTTCTACTCCAATGGAGCTTATTATTTAATCTCAATGGATGGAGAAATCATTACAACTCCAACCAATGCAAGATTTTTGAAGAAGTATTTTGTGTAACAAAAATACACCCCTTTTCCTTGTTGCAGAACATTAAACTGCATATCCCCCTCTATCGTGCAACATGACGTTAAACTATGCCCCTCTATTGTCCAAAATGACTTTAAAATGTGTCCCTCTATCGTCCAATACGACGTTAAACTATTCCCCTCTATCGTCCAACATGATGTTAAACTGTGTCCCCCTTTTGTCCAAAATGACGTTAAACTGTGCATTGTCTGAGTTACAGGACATTAAACTGCCAAGAACTCCAAGTCTGTGACACATGACATTAAACTGTGATCGCTGCATGCACAATTTTCTTTTAAACTCTGTTTCAATGCGTGCCCCGGGCAACTAGTCATGCATAATCCCCACACCATCCATTGTGGTCGCATATTTCGCAACAAGATCGCCAGGTCTGTTGCTGATTCTTGTTTCCCACACCAAGAATGACTCACGTGAGCATAGAGTAAGCTTCGACCATGACATCTTCTCTAGGCCACTAACCACGCTTAAGTCCCAACATCATCTTCAGGTCACTATCCTCAAGCACACCCTAATCACCAAATCCATCTCAATTGAACTACGCAAACTTTGATCCTTGCCTCCTAGGCCGGGTACATAGGCAACCTCCTAAGGTTCAAGCCTGAAAACACTTTCTTCACATTGATTCACCTTCATCCCATATGATGTTGATCCGTGAATCCCCCATCAACCGTCTTATTCATATCGATTCACTTTCATCCTACATGACCTTAAACTGTGTATATCCCATCGTCCTAGCTATATGACGTTAAACTATACAGTTCCCCATTTTCCTTGCTGCAAGACATTAAACTGCATAGCACTGGTCCATGCATATGACCTTAAACTATTTGTACTTTTGTCCTGTATAACAATAAACTGCAACAATCCCTGATACCCTCACCCGAGAGGAATCATCATTGACATGGTCTCCAACCATGTCATGTTTCAAGAACTACTTGTGGCTTAATTCTCATCCTTATGAGATACGTAGTGAAACCCAAGTCCTTAATCTTGGGTCTAACCATAATTGCAATAAAGTCCTCTTTACCCCTCATATGTACAAACCAAATCTGTACAAAGGGTATTTCAATAACTATGTGCATCTTGATTCCCATCCTCCTAGGATACGTAGGAATTCTCGATCATTACTCGAGTCCAGCTCCGAGCCTTCGGGCCTAACACCAAACTCTACTTTCAGTACCTTGGATGAAAAGTCCCCCTGGGAGCACATGGTGTGATATGGAATACCCTGGTCTTTATTCACATTAGATTTATAACAAATGCATGATGTGTCTTCCTCACTATGGTCCGAGCTCTATGACCCTAAACTAAGATCTTCCATGCTTTTGTCCTGTATGAAGTTAAATTGTATTTCAAGAACTACGCGTGGCTTGATTCTTATCCTAATGAGATACATAGTGACATCCATAATCTAAATTCAGGACCCAGACACAACATTATACAAATAATAATCATGATATCCATAACCCTTTTATTGACTTCTAGTCGCAAAATGTCTGATACCTGAGTGTTCTTTTTCTTGACTATGCAGTAAAATCCCTTAGATGATCTTGAATAAGTTGTCTATATATTGGACATGTCAGCCAAAAGATGCTACTATTTGACTATGCAGCTTATTCCCCAGTTGGCCCTACATAATTCAGCCCCCATAATGGGTTTGTCAAGTAGTGGTAACTTCATTATTATGAGAATAATATTTTGTCTATATTGGTATTAATGGCGATATGTAGGGATTTGAAAAAAAAACTGCCATACATAACATATTTATTCCATAATATTTTTCATGATCTAAAAGTATTATGTCATATAATGTTTCTATCTCTGGTTTTAGTCATATGATTTAAAACCAAAGATACCTTTTTTCCTACGTTTGGGTCAAACCTTCGTAGAAGTCACATTACTCCAATTCTTTGAAAATTCTGATTGGAAATATTCTCTCCATATTCAAGTACCTTTCTCTATAAAGCAGACTCTATGCTTTGGAAAATTTGAATCCCCATAAAACTTTCTTTATATTTTATCAATAGAAAGTCAAATTTCTGAGAGTTCTTTTTCCCGACTATGTAGCACGTGCCCTTAGGTGGCATTTCATAAGTTGTCTATATAATGGACCTGTCAGACAAAAGATTCTACTATTTGACTATGCAGCTTATGCCCCAGTTGGCCCTACATAATACATCCCACATAACGGATTTTTCAAGTAGTGGTAACTTCATTATTAGAAAATAATTCCTATAATTCCTTTTAGATCTTTTCCCATGTTATTCCTCAGATTCAAAATTTCCCAAGTCATAGTTTACAATTTCCCCCCTTCATACTTGAATATGGTAATATGTTTCCAAACAAATTATCAAGAGTTGAGTCAATTTCATCCATTCGGTCAAAGCTATTCGACCTTAAATATTATCCTTTTTATAGTCCAATATGCATGACTTTAAACTGCCAATAACAAAAGACATGGTACTCATTAAATTGAGAACCTATAAAGGGTACTCTGAACAAAAGCTGAGTCCCAGCTCGCTAAACATACATTTTGTATGATTTAGGAAATATTGAGAAATTAAAAGATAAATTTTGTGGGGTTACTTATATAACCCTAGGAAAAAACAAACTATGTTTACTAGGACCACTGGCTTAGGTAAAAATAAGAGCAATTATCAAGAAAATGAAGGTACAGATGATTGAAGATGAACTTTTTTTCATTGGTGAACAAGATTAGAATAACATCCACAGACTGAAGTCTCTTCTCTTTTTTTCAAAAATTACAGAATACTTTCAACATGATTTCTCATCTATTTCACAACATCTTGAGCTTCATCAGCAGCCACTTGATGTTCATTTACTCGACCAGCTTCACTCTCTTCATCTTGACAAAGTGCTTATTTGGAATCTTTGATGGATTTTATACCATCTGCTTGGACTTTTTCCAACAAATTATGAAGCTGTTCAAGCTCCCCAGTAATAGCATCTATCTCTTGCTGAAGGTGTAACTGCTGAACAATATTATCCTTGATCTTTTTCTTCAGTTCCTTCATCTTTTCATCACGATCAGCCTCAGCTCGGGACACTACAGCCTAAAATTCACTAATATTGATCAGTAATCTAGCTCTGATCAGGTCTTGATGACACCTTTTCTCTTGCTCCCTCCTTTGAATGAATTGTTTCACTACAACGTGGATTTCTTGTTATGAAAAAATTCCAAGTCCCAGCATGATGAACATGGATGAAAGTCTTGGAATTTTTGAAGGAAGCTCTTTAATAGGAACCTCAGATATTATCTTCCATATATTTTTCCATGCCTTGCGATGTGAGAATTGGAGCACCTTTTTCACCTCTGGGTCTGATTTGGAATCACTATAATAGGGAGGTACATAGTCTGGGATTAATGAACTTAAGGAAGTGCCCTGTTCTGCTCCTTACTTGACGCTGGTTGCTTCACCTTCTACTACTATTTGGGATGAGTCTGAGGCTTCACCTCTAGATATAGCCATTGAAGTTGACAGATTTGTTTGGTCAATTGAAAGTATGGTTAGTTTCAAAGGACAGTAAAAGTTGATTTATTTTTCTTACAAGTTAAGTAAGCCAAAAATATCATCATATTTTACCTAACAATAGATCAACAACTTGTGAAAACTCCTCCCCATATTTTCTAGCTTCAACAGGATTTTCAGGATGGGTTTCTGGAGGGTCTGCCGTGTTAAGTTCCACCTGAGCCAATGTTTCTGCAATAATAGGGTTGACATCAATGTCTTCACCCCTTTCAAGAATTATTGGTTCAACAAGTTCTTTAGATGGAACTGTAAATTTTTTTAACCAAACATGGTTAGAAGTGTAATCGTGAGAAGATTAACAGGAAAAATGATGAAACTCAAATCCAGTTGATTCTATAACTAGATCTCCAAAATCTTATAAATCACATGGTAATTTAACATGTTCTAAAATTTCTTCAAATGAAACGCCAAGATTCATCATTTTATCCAATGATGTCCTAGATCCTAGGTTAGTCTCACCAGTGGGAGCACTCAACGTGTCTTCTTCGTGACTTTCATCTAGCAATCTCTGACCCCATATAGCTTCTTCAGAGATAGTTGTGGGGTCAGCTTCAGTAGTTTCCAAATGTTCTGGTGCATGTGTTGAACCTAAAACATCATATAATGGAAGTCATTTGTTATCTCATTTGAGGTTATATGAAGTATTGTTAATTTACCAGAAGTCTTTTCTCTCCTAGAATCAGAAATAGGAGCAGTGTTGGGAACATATGTTGACTCATCTGCTCTCAGTATTTCTTCAAGAATAGCTGTTTGAGTAGGAACTTTCGGTTGTTCTAAAACACCCTCTGTTGTACTCTGAGGATGGTCAGTCCTTTCCCTTAAAGGTTAAACTGAAGAATCCCCCACAATCCTGATAATTTTGATCACTTTCTCATAAGTTATGACTCATGACTACCAGAAAGACTTACCACTACTGATAAATCGTTTGATTGTGGTCTTTTTTCTTTGATGCCTTTTCTTCTTGTCCTTTTTGGGTGGACTGGTGTCATCATATCCAAAAATAGGTATCAGAGACAATAACTCTCTTTCTAACTCTTCATCCATGACTTTCTGGCCTGGAGATACTTCTCCCAGCTCACGAGGAGATTCAGTGGCTCAAAGAGCAGTACCACCAGTGATATACCGTGGAGAAGGAATTTCAATGGTTCTTTCCTTTACAAGCTACTGAATGAAGAAGATTATTTCCTTAATTAATAAATCTTTGACTAAATTCAAATTGCAAAGAAAATAGAAATATGAGAAAAACGAAAACTTATATCTTCAGGAGCCATGTAATCACGTCGCTCTTCATCTAATAAAGGAACAATCCCCTCAGTGGTACCACGTTCCATCATTTCCTTCACCCTCTTGGTGACAGGAACTGACTTATCAATGGAATATATGAGCATTTCCATCTCTCTGATGTAAGACCTCACTTCGTTGGGGTTATCCTCAAAATGGATTTCAGAGGAAGCTCAGAGATTCCCCACTCCAGGGATATGTAGCCCTTCGCATAAGTCTATCTCGATGATTTCAGAATCAAAATATAAAATCCACCATGTCTGGACATCCTTTGGTCATAAATATTTAGAATGTGTACTAGAAGTCCATGAGGAGGGTCCTATAATCTGAGACTTCAACTTCTTCCCAGCTCCTGCAATCACAGATAAAGGATAAGAAAATGAAACTTGTTGCTCTTTAAAATAATGGAAACTAAATTGCCTCAATAATGTAACTCACCAGGAGTTGATGGAGTAGGTCTCTTGACTCTGGCATGTAGATTATATCTAGTATGGGTCCGCTTTGATGCATTTCGAGCCTCATCATCCCCATCCTGAGAATCTGAGGAATCAGCTCCGAGTGAGGAATCTGGTGATGTGGAAGAGTCACCTTCCAAATGAAGAGATTCTTTCCTAATGTTTATCTTATTTATTCCCACCTGAGGGGCCAACTAATTTAGTACCCCTTCAGGGTATGATGCTACCCATCTCTCATCATACCATGTAGTTAATCAAATTGCCGCTCCAACAGCTGGTATATCAAATACCGCCCTAGTCTTCTCCATAGATGTTAGCAACCATAGTTGATGAGAAACCATCAGATGCTGCTCAAAACTGACATGCACCAGATGGTATATGTTAATTTGATGCATACATTTGAATTGATGTGCGAATCTATATGGATAATAGGCCTCACATATAATTTCTCCATCAATCATCGTGGCTAGTGTACCATCTCTACATCCAACATATATGCCCTTAACTCCAGGCTGGCTGTTTCATCATCAACAAATCTCCATGTTTGAGGATTTCCATAAGGAAAGAAGTGAAACTCCTTGAACATGCTCAACCTTATTTTGATATCATAAGCGTTGATGGATAAGGGAGAAATTCTAGAAAATTCCTGAAAAGACGGCCAAAAAGAACTTCCAGGAACCTATACCGCACTTTTTACAACATATGTCCTGAAGTGGGTGGCGATCCATCCCCATAAAACTTGGAATGGTCCCACTATACTTAGAGGAGACTTACCCAGATAAACATGAAGTACGCTCCTATAAATCTTTTCCAAAACTCGGGTGGCCAACCCAACCATCTTCCTTTTAGCCAGCTTGGCTGCAATGACAAAGGTCCCCAGCCTCACACCTCCTTTAAAATCCTGAACTAGTAAAAGGTAAACACTGATCCACAAGGCCAAAAATCCTGCCATACAGGTCTTCACTGTAATTTTCTAGTTCACTTCACACCCCAACTCATCAAACTCTCCTGCTTCTAGAGTGGGAAAAAATGTGCCAGGATCACCCCTCTTTTCTACTCTAGGGTAACTAGTAGGATGAGTGCAGGAAGGTCCCTTCTCTCTCTTCTTAACTAGAAACATTTCCATCCAATCCTCTGGATGGATATCCTTTCTGGAAATGGTTTTTGTGGTCATGGTATTCTTAATCTTGTAGAAAATTTTCATTAACTCTCGAGCCAATGCCAGAGTCTTCTCCGAATCATTCTAGGTCACCTTAGGGGGGATGAATTCTTCATACATGTCTCCCAAAATTGGATCCCATGAAATCTTGTAGACATCCCACAAAATGATGCCTACTTCTCCATGAGTAAGATGGAAATAATTTGTTTTTGGGATCCAATGGATGATTAACTCTGGCATGAAATTATCATTCCTATAGACATACGTCTGCCCAGCCCAAATAGCTTCATATATTGCAGCTCCCTTCAAGTCATCAATAAACTCTGCAGAGGTTTGTCGCACCTAATATGCCCACATCCAAGTCAGTTTCACACCTCCTATAGGATGTAAATCCCAACTCTTATTCCATCCCTTAGATTGGTCCATCTGAGAATTTCAGAAAATAGAGGGATAACAATGCGGCTGTAGCCCAAGTGTGTGAGGATTTAGATCTGGAGCACATGGGATATGATGCATTTTGTATGCCTTCTCTACTTTCCAAGAATTGGAAAATGATCCTGAAACTGAAACATTTGCCGAAGAGAAGTTGGTGTAGGTCTGAAACTAGGAATGAGGGATGTAATTATTTGCCTCTGGAATGTGGAATCCTTACAGATGATCATGGCCATACAAAGGCAAGTAGATGCTCTGTGGAAAATTGGCATGATATTTCTTTAAGTACTTATCCAAATACAAGAGAGTGCTATCGCAGATAACATAATAGTCATGGATGATGATGTTCATCATGTCATCTATTTTCTTGCTGGCCAACTCATCAGCTGATTCAATTCTTCTGGGATCCATTGAATCTATACAAAGATCAAGAAATCAACTCATAAGTAAGTTTGTTTTGTGAAATTTTGATGAAGGAAATAAAAAAAATGGAAAAGGAATTAAGGTGCACAAGTCCCAAACTTGTCGTGCAAGTTAGCCTGGTCACGGAAGTATTTCCGCCCTAGTCATGGTGCACAAGTCAAATACCTTCTATAGAAGCGCGACAAAAATCCAGAAAAGTGATTCACCGAAGACTGAAGCACTTTCATGACGAGAGCTCAAGTTTCTGGAAGCTGAGTGAGTTCAAGCAGGAGTGAACCTATATATATAGGCGATCCATACCACCTGCACACCATACTTGCATGCCCTAGTAGCTGCACACCAAACTTGCATGCCACAGACCCTTGATTTCTCTGGATTTACCTCAGAGCCAGATCATCTTTCCTTTTCGGATCCAACTCTGAGGGGGGACTTTTGTTGATGCTCCTTTCCATCACAGAGTCCAACAAACGGCAATGGGGAATAACTTAAGCATAAATAGGGTCACCCTTTAAAGAAAAGCAAAAAAATTTGACAAAGACATGGACCATAATCTCATTTGGATTGTGCCATGCAAGTAACTTGTGCAACGCACAAGTCACTTGTGCACTGCCTATTGGTCACGCAAGTCACTTACACGCCTTATCTATTTTTTTTCACCCAAGGTGCACGATGGCCTATAAATAGCCCCTGTTCCCCCCCATTTCGAGGACAAATTTTCCAAAACTTAGTTTCAAGCTCTAGTCACCCAAGTCTTCAAATGAATTCTTCTGAAATATTCTAAGGTAACTTTTTACCTAGAATGGAAGACTTTAAGAAGTAGGATAAGGACTAAGTGTTTAGAATTCATCAACACTTGCATGCCTAAGTGTCTAGAACTCCTTAAAAGTTGAAACTCTTGTGCGCCGCCCTACCCTTTCGATGAAACTTTTGCGCCGTCATTTTGGAAACATCTTAGGATATTATTAAAGGCTTGAGTTAAGTCTCGCCCAAGTATTACCCTATAAATCCTTCGTCACCCAGGTGAACCCATGCCGCACAAGTACACTTGCGCAACCAAGACTTGAGTCCCAAATGATTTTCATGACCTACCCTTGCGCGCCAACTTCATTTGTGTGCCTCTCTTCCATTCACATCTCCTCTTCATGATATTATCCCTCAAACCCCTTTTCAAAGACATTTATGGAATGGTTCCTTTGTTTTCATCCTTATCTGAAAGGAATTCTGTGAGAACCTCTCCCAAAACCTCACGACTTACAATATTTTTTTCACCACAGTTAGAGGTTTTCTCTATATAACCTCATCCTTTAAGATGAGAAGATCTTTTGATTTAGGGCATCCTCTTCAGGAGTAATCCCCAAGTTCCCTTGGTTTGGGCCTCCTTATCAAGAGTAATCCCCAGTCATAATTTACTTTAATTTGGGCCTCGTTCTCAGGAGTAAGCCCCAAGTTACAAGTCCCCTTAACCTGGGCTTCCTTCTTAGGAGTAATCCCCAGTCAGAGTTTCTTTTGATTTGGGCCTCCTTATCATCAATAAACCCCAATTATAAGTCCCTTTTAATTTGGGCATCCTTCTCAGGAGTAATCCCTGGGTTAAAACTCCAAATCTCAATAAAGTATAAATGCCTTTATGGACCCTTCTCTTGGGATTATTTCCTAAAGTAAGTCCAGGTCTTCATCTACTTGGGAAGTCATTTATACATAAGCCCCACATCATTTCTCATAACTGCATCTTTCGTAGCACCATCATCAAGTTTACCGATACCTCTTTTTTCTCACACTGATCATGACTCATGTGAGATTAGAGTGTAAAAGTAATCATGACATCTCTTTTTGGGCCATTAACCATGCATAAGCCCCAAATTTCTTCACCCGAACTATGTGGACTTTGATCTCTGCCTTAAAATTAGAGTACGTAGGAAGACTTTCTAAGGTTCAAGACCATAATTCATTACTTATTTTCCATCCCATATGACATTAAACTATATCCTTCTTGTAGAACTATGTGGGTTATGACTCCTTTTTAATGAGGATACATAGGTATACCAACTGTATGTACAATCCCAACTCAGAAATAATCCCTGTCTTTCTGAATGAAAATAAAATTCAAGTGCCCTATTGAGTGGATTTAAAACCAGCATGGTCATCATAATGACCAAGATATTTCTATATTATATATTGAAGGATATAATTAACTAAGAATCTCTAATACATACGGATGATTATCTATCGATGAAGAACCTCAAATACATATAAAAGATTCTCTAAATCCCATACATATCAATCATTGATTGCCAAATCTAAAGGAAAACTCATTTTCATGCTTCGTGAATTAATAAGGATTCGTGAACATAGTTTAAATCTATGAGAGAGTCCTATAGTAGGCAATAATTCCCCCCAAAAAGGTGTGATGAGCCTGACCTCCTATCCTCTAGACCAATGAAAATTATTAAAGCCTCATCGGTCCACAACTAATGAGAACCTACCTTTGTAAAGTAGGTTCAAATGGATATAGAATCATTGGGTGGTTCTGGTTCTACGAATAAACCTGTTAGAAACCGATTGGAAAGTTTTAACTTTAAGCAAACAAGGTCATCCCCATTTCCAGAAGAAACACAACATAAACACTAGGAAGCCAAAGATATGCCTTTTTTATGGATGTTATCCTCTGTGGGAAAAGCATGATTTCAAGCTTGAAAAACCAAAAAATTCAACTTCAAAGGGAGATACTTACACCACAGATGCTCACCCCATTCATCTGAGCTTCCTTGATGTCGAATCCGGCCACTAAAATCATGACTGTTAAATAACCCATAGCTCACCTCTGTAAAGCATAACTAATCTTCATCCTCTGAAAGAACAATATCTTTAAGTAGATCCTTCTGATCCAAGTTGGTAATGGCCTCCAGTAACCTAGGATGCTACCAAGCCTCTCTCACAAACAAATCCGGACCAGGGCATCATGAGAAAAATAGTTTCTCTCCAAGCCAGTTATCCCTCCAAAGGATCACCTCTCCACATCCAATCACCCAACGAGATGATTCTTGGAAGATATCCAAATGAAATACCACTATTTTACCCAACCTGGATAGTTTCCTCCTATTTCAATCCTCCCAATGCTTTCCATATTTAATTCTCACGGTTTTGGCCCACAACGACTTCCCCACCAGAAAATCCCAAGATAACCGTGCCTGCATAGACTACATGGAAATACTTAACTCTCTCAGCCTGACACCTCCTTCCTCAACCGACTTTGCCAACCAAGCCCACGAGGCCCAATGAGCCTTACCAGAGTAATTGGAATCCTACAAAAATCTATTTATAATCTTTTCCATGGTAGAAATAATCCCCTTAGGAGGGGTAATGATAGATAACACATGCATCAATATCGAAGAGATCACACTATTTAACAAAGCCACCCGACCATCAAAAGAGAGAAACCCATTTTTCCAGTTGTAGATACTATCAACTATCCTATTAATAAGATCCTCAAAAAATCCCCTTTCACCCATCCAGTAGAGATAGGATCCCCCAGGTCCAATATTGGTAGCTGTTTCTGTTGCACTCCCAGAATTTCCTGTATACTCCTGGCCCTCCTCCTTGGGAATTTAGTAGAAATAAAAATGTTTCTTTTCCTTCCATTAATCTACTGACCACTCAGACTACCATGGACCCCCATGATCCACATGAGATTAATCAAAGACGACCTCCTACTATTAAGAAAATTAATAATATCATCAGTAAACATCAGGTGGGAATATGATCTGTATGAGGCCTGTGAGATATAAGGAAGGATTATCCATTCCAGTAGCCCTATTTGGAGGTTTTAGGATAGAGATTCCTGGGCAATGAGGAACATGTGGTGGGGGGATATGGGGTCCCCTTACCTCAAACCTCTCACATTCTTGAAAAATCCAAACCCCTTCCCTAGAAGCGAGATAGAAATCCATGGCAAGGAAAAACAACAGAAGCATAAATCTGAAACCCATTCATGGAACATAATCTCCCTCATGACTCAAATTATAAAACTCCATTCAAGCTTGTTGTACGCCTTCTATATATCGATCTAAAAAATAACATTGGACCCCACCACCTTCTCGTTCAAATCCTCTAGCAACTCTTGAGCCACACCCACTGCTCCCTGGATACCTCTACCTTGAACAAACCCATGTTGTTCTAGGGAAATGATACTGGGAATTACCTTATTTATTCTCCTTGATTGTAGGCAAGCCAAAATATTTTATAAGACATTTCATAGACAAATTGGTCTATACTGGGAAATAGAAGATAGATCTTTCACTTTAGTAACTAGAACTATTCTGGAAGCGTACGTACCCCTGTTGAGGGACCCCCCCTAAAGAAATTATGAACTTCCTCGGAAAAATCCTACCCCAAAAATCCCCAAACGACCACATAGAAGGCCCCAGGGAACCCGTCTGGCTCGAGAGAACTCTCCAGAGACAAGCTTCAAACCACCTCCCACACCACCTACCCAAACGTGACAGCCTTTAGCAACTCATTATTCCCTCTAAGAACCCTCCTGGTAATATTCCGGAAGAACTCCTCCTACTCCTCATTGGATCCCTCCTCCCCCAAGATCACTTCCTGACCACCTTCCAAAAGTAAATTGAAGTTCTCTAGCACAATCCTCCTAGAAACATCCAAATCAGAGGATAACAATCCATCCTCTAATCTGATATTAACCTTTGAGTTAAGTCATTCCTTCAAACAAGAATAGAAGAAGCGGTAATTCCTATAACCTTCTTTGAGCCACCTTACCCTATCCCTCTGCCCAAGTCATCTCTCCACCTTCAAGAGTCTTTGTACCAAAAAGGATCTCTTGTCATAAAGTTTAAGAAAGATGGAATCATCCCAGTTTTGTAGCAGAAACCCTTCCAAACAGTCAAACTCCTCCTGCAGAGCCTCCATTGAACTATCTGTGGAAGTAATAGATTTGGACCATTTGATAATATCATTTTTGAGCCTATTCAAACGTCTTGACAGACCCACCCATGATCTACCCTCAATTTACTACTTCTAGGAATCTTCCAACATTTGTAAGAACCCCTCCTTGTTATGCCAATTCACAAAGTACAAAAAATCCTTACTATCTCCACTCCTAAACTTCAGATCCATGAAAAAATGATAATGGTTTGATATGCCCCATGATAGATGTGAGACCATGGTGCTTGAGAATGATTCTAGGTCCTAAAGGTTGGTCAGACACCTATCCAGTCAACACTATATCCAACTATCACCTCTTCGGTTATTACACCATGTAAATTTTCTCCCCTGAAAACCCAGATCCAGAAGCCCCTTATTGAAAATGATGTTCCTGAAATCCAGCATACCATTGGTATAGGCCATTGTACCTCCCTTATTTTCCGAGATTTCCACAATAGAATTGAAGTCACCGCCTATAAACCATGACAAACCAGCCATCTCCAAGGAACCCAGAGACCCCCATAAGCTACACCTTTCCAAATAATCATAACTATAATAAATGAAGGAAAAAATGATTTCCATACCTCTGGACCTGATTTTGACTGAGATACATTGCTCCTCCACCTTCACTGGTTCCACTTGAAGAAATCCCTTCCAAAAAATCCAAATGTGATTATTAACCGAATATCCATGCAAGAAACACCCAAACCCCGCTCTCTTAGCAAACAGATTGATCTTGTTTGAATCCTGTTTAGGATCCAGGACCACTACAATCAAGTCATTGCATCTCCTGGATTCAGCCTAAAAAAATGCACATTTCACCCGACCCCCCAGACCTCGTGAGTTCCAAATTATTACCGAATACATTACTGGAGAAAACTACCCACACGAGGGGTATTAAGCCTTGATCTCAGAATTAACAATTCTTGGATAAAACCCTCCTTAGAAATCGACCGTGTTATTGGAAGATAAGGCCCCACCGAGGAGAAGCCCCTCTTTGGCACGAGAACCTTCTTCTTCATCAGGCTATCCTCTTCCTCTAGTAGCAAAAATTGGTTCTCCAATATCACCAGGGGCGAAGAAGGAGGAACTTTATCCCAAGACAAAGAGACTAGGAACAATCTAAAAGAAGAATTTCAGGACTCCACAATTTCTTTCTCAACCCCCTTGGAAGGATATTCATCGAAGGCATCTCTTTATAGCTATCACCACAGCCAACCGACACCAACAATATCATCTTCAGTGAACTTGGAGACAACATCGAGGAAATGCGTACCTCTGGTAGGGGAGGGGATAACCTCCTTGTAATGAAGGGAATAGGTTCAACAAACATCTTGTATTTCCCTTTTATAGAGAGGGAATCCTCCAAATGATCCATTTCATGTGCCCCTTGATTTGGGCCTGATGAGGACCCCTACTCCACCCCCAATTCCCCCCAACCAGGCACCGCAACACCCACTGAAAACTCACTAACCCTATGCCCCGAATCAGAAACAAAACCAACTAATCTAGATCTGTCAGAAATTGAAAATCCTCACGAAATCGTCGCCTCATTGAGCCCAAACACCTCCGATGCCGATGATGGAGGAATAACCAACGCTGCCTTCACGAACTCCTACTGGACCTACCATCCCCTCTAGCCACCCACTTTACCTCCAAGGACCTCAGCTGAGTCCAAAGGCCACATCTGTGAAGCAGAGACACCCCGAGGCTGAGAGATCCCATCCCCCTTCCTAAAAAACTTCAGACCATGACCTTGGAACCCACAAGCTGAGCAGAATCTCATAGGATACTGAAAAAATAAGTGTTTCGACCACAAAAACCCCTCCGGAGACCGAATCAAAATGCACACAAGGAATTTCCATGCAAGGTTCATCTCAATACACACCCACAGGTTAATCGATTCCAGCAGATGCTCCATCTTCTCATATAATCATAGGAATCTCCCCAACGCATTCCCCATCACTGTCAGAATCAATGGATTATAGAGTGGTAAAGGCAGCCTAGGGAGCTTTATCCATATTTCCCCCATAGAGGATTCTTTCCCATAGTGACACTCCAAATCCCAATGAGATAGAGAGAATTAGTGAGGACCACAACACCTTTCCTCCCTCTCTCAAGACCAAAAAAAATCATCCCTAGAAGAGAAATGAATGCAGAATGAAAACCTTGATAATTACAAGATTGCTGCTCTGCGGCGGAGGCCCCAAGAATCCAAAAACTCCCTAAAAATCTTCTAAGACGGATTGGCAGGACCAAACCTAGCAACCAGAGTTAACCTGTGAAACTTTGCCGCACAATCCAATTCTTGATCAGAGACCACCACCACTGGGTCTCCATTCATAAATTCCACCCTACACAGTTCCATATGAATCGAGGGTATATAGAAAAAACCATCCTTCTCCTCTACGGTTCCCCTTCAGACATCCTCCTTAAAGGATTTAGTCTTGGGAGATCTCTCCAAAACACCATCAATCCTCTCCAGGACCCTCAGATCCAGACCACCAGCGGTCGTAGGAACCCCATTTGTCTTCATAATCTATCAAAATATGAGGTTAGTGACAATTTCCATAGATTTGGGATTGATTTACTATTTTTTATATAGGTTTTTACTTGATTTTATAGAGTTGGGATCAAATGGTTATCTTCTATTGGTTTTGTATTGGTTCTGTGAGGTGTTCAAAGATGATTTTTTGGGTTGTCTCCCTAGTGAGAGGCCAAGTTCACTATTGATGTACTCCCCAAGATGATCCCCATATCTTTTCTATCATACCATATGGACCCTACTACGTTGAAGGTGTTAAATATTTAGTTATATGAACATTAAAGTAAGGTATTAATTAGTGCAAATGTTTTTTTTCAAATAAGGTAGATGTGAGTCTCTGATTTTTCATAGACTATTATAAGATGAATCATGTGACCGTTAATAAAAAACACTCATTACCTTGAATTTATTATCTTTTTGGCCAACTAAAGGGGCCTTAGTGGTTTTAAAAAAATTGGCCTTAGGTTAAGGTATCACTAGTTTATGGACTTTGGGGGAGGATGTTCTTAAAACCACCTTCAATAGCCTGTGTAGGTATTTTGTGCATCTGGTTATGCTATTTGTTCTTACTTAGGCTCATAAGGTCATTATAGATTTTATTAACCATATATTTCATTACTTTTTAGACTCCTTCATAGTCTTGTTTTTTGGTAATATATTGGTGTATTCCAAGATAGAGGATAACCATTGATAACATTTGAGAGTTGTTTTGGGAGCCTTAAAGGAACATTTCATGTATCCTAGGATGTAAAAATGTTATTTCTGGATCTGACATGCAACATTTTTGGGCTATGTGTTTTTTTAGAAATAGATTTCAATGGACATCGAGAAGATCCAATTAGTTATGTCTTGGAGTATAAAAATAACATGTTTGATATCAGGATATTTTTATGCTTTCCTGGGTATTGCAAGTACATTTTCAAGACTTCACCATATTAGCTTCCCCTTGAAAATGTTGACTCAGATTGGGGTACATTTTGAGTAGAGTGACAATTTATCACATTCTTTTGAAGTTTTTTTTTATGTTTTTTAACATTATCTCTAGTTTTTATTCTTTTTGAGTCTGGAAAGGGATATGTGGTGTATTTTAATTCCTTGGGTTTGGGGTTGGAGTTTGTGCTGATGTAGGATGATCATATGGTAACCCATGTCTCTCTCCATATATTCCTACATAATAGCACCTACCCAACCCATGACCTAGAGTTGGTATTTGTGATTCATGTGTTGAATAATTAACATCATTACCTCTTTGGGGAATGATTTACAATTTTCTTGGTCTATATGATCCTAAGGTATATCTTCACCCAAAAGGACTTGAATCTTACGTAGATATTCAAGGTAGGGTATCTATAGACATTTGATTCTGAAATCAATTATACTCCCATTAAATGGAATTTTCCACTGATGTATTAAGAAGAAATTTACCGATCCATGAAGTTAATTAATTTGTGGATGAGTGGATTTTTATAAGGTTTTTTACTCATATAATTCCAAAGATATTAGAGGTTGGAGAGTGGGTTCCTTTGATAGGTGTTTAGGCCACACCCACTCTTGATGACTAGGTTATGCGTGAGAAGTAATCCAACCCCAGCTTCTAGAAGATTAGTAGAGTTTTAAATATTAGGGATACCTTGAGTGAATAGTCTTAGTCTTCTGATAGAACCCTCTTCCTCAAGAAGCAGTTGGTGGTTACTTTGACCTTGAGGTAGGAGGTGATGCATGAAGGGCATTATTCTAGTTGGTCCATTCACTTAGGGTGTAGAGACCCAAACTTCCTCAGGCATAAATATTACATCTTAATAGATTAATATTCATTACATAACATAATAATACATGCCAAAATTATTTAGGTATAGTTCCATTAGAAACTTGGACATGTAAAAAACTTGTCTGTAAGTGATCCATATAATCTCCCGCTATTTTTTTCATAACTAAAACCCTTCTAATACATATCATACATAATACCTTTCATCATAAACCAAGGGAAAAACAAGAAAGGGTGATCTCAGATGATTAGTAAATGTAAACAAGGTAGATATCAATATATCATGAGCATGCGGGAATGAGAACATAAGAATAACATTTGAAAACCATACCTTGTAAAACAAAGATCATAAACTTGAGTCCTGAAGTAAATCTTGGCAGTTCATAAGACATGAATCATAATGGAATCAAAGAACATGATACATGAGAACACAACATTATCATAATATATATATATATATTTATTTCATACACATAAGTATGGAAAATAATTTCCTTACTATTCAAGACTCATTTCCAAGTCAATAATATTGAAATGGGTTCACTCCCCAAACCATCATAATAGTCCAGGTTTACTCCCAAGACTATCATAGTAGACAAATTCCATTACTAAACTAGGTTCACTCCGCATTCCAATCCTATTTTTCTCATGATATATCAATATTTACCTAATTAATTAGAGGTAGAAATAGGTCCCACCCCTCATATAATGAAAATCATATATATATATATATGTTCCATAAGATCATAAAACATTCATCATATTAGAACCTAATAATTGAAATGAGTTTTGTAAAAATTTTATAATAACATAACCTATGGGGAAAAAAGGTTTTATAATCAATTCAATGTTTCATTATATCATAACTTATGGAAAAGATGTGGGTTTTATAATCATTTTATCATAGTAAAACCTGTAAAATATAAATGAGTTTCATAAACATCTTGTCATTATAAAAATAAAAAATTAATATAAATAATAATCATGGTATCCTTTGATCATATCCCAATAAAGAATAATTAAAATAAATGGATTTTATCTTATATGGAAAATGACTATGAAATATCACTTGGAACATTTCTGGAGGAAAATAACCTTTCCACTTTAGAAAACACTATTTAAAACATAAAACTTTTTCAAAATAATTTTATTTGAAAATAACCTTTGAACAATATAAAGGATTCTTTGAAATTGATTTAAAACATTTATTTAGGAAAATATCCTTTCCACTTTAATTTTTTTTACAACATAAAACATTTTAAAAATCATTTTCATTGAAAATAACATTTTAAACATATAAAGGAAGATTCAAAAATAATTTAAAAAATTTATTGAGGACAATATCCATTCCAATTTGATTTAAAAAATATATAAATTTTTTAAAATAAATTTCTTTGAAAATAAACTTAAAATCATATAAATGAATCTTTAAAAATCAGTTAAACCATTTCTTAATGAAATTATCATTTCCACTCTGAAAAATATTTTTTTAATACATAAATATTTCTAAAATACTTTTATTTAAAAATAACCTTAAAAACATATAAAGGAATATTTAAAAACAATTTAAAACATTTATTGTGGAAAATATCTTTTCTACTTTGATTTTTATAGAAAACATGGGTTTGGAATAAAAATCATTTTTGTCCGAAGAGTGAAATAAAATCAAATTTTCTTAAAAAACATTATTTTGGAGTATTAAGTACATAAATAGAGTAAAATGAAGTAAAAACATGAATTCTAAAGAAATTACAAGAGGAGAATAAAAATTAGGAGTTTCTTGAGAGATGGATTATTATTTTTCATCATCATAAACAATCCTGATTAATGATGATGTTATATCATAAAACCATTACCACTTTGGCAACACTAAATCATAAACCCAATGAATGAATAAAATTAAATGAAACATAAAATATTAAGATAATAAATAAATTCATGATATTTCATGTCAATTGGGTTTTATATACACCTCATAAAAGAATATTGGTGTATAACTTAATGATGTCTCAAATAAGAAAAATTGAGAAAAAACCCTTATCACTTTGGTAACTTTGAATCGTAAAATACATTAAAGAGATATCCTCAAATTGATATTTAATTACTAATAAATTTCAGTATAATAATCAAAAAATATATTCATGGGTAGTATATACACCACATATAAGAAATAGTTGCTGAATATGGAATGTGTCTCACATAAGTAAAATGTGTGAAAGAAATCCCTTACCTTAAGTCTCAAATTACTTCATAAACATTCAAAAGTAATGTATAATAAATATAATTTTATTATAAATAAATTAAAAAACCAAATTTATATATATCATACCATATATTATTTATAAATTTCTTTTTATTACCCCTTTATTAACAATTTGATGTTAAATTCATGTTTTGAGTAATAAATGCTTTGTTTTTCATGTATGTTTTGATTTGGTATTTTTAGTCCTCTTAATTTTATCATTTTTAAATAATATAAATAATTTTAAAAATTATATAAATATAATATATATTCATTATATGTGTATTTAGAGTAATCCACAAATTTTAGAGATAGAAAATAAAATACGTCGTTCATGGGGACATTAGGTCGTACGTTTGCATGAGCGTTGTTTCCATTTCCTCAAAGGATTGAAAAATTAATGGTAAATAATATATTAGCATTATATAATTATTTATATGTCATATATATCAAATAAATCCATTAAATTTATCCTTATATAGTATATCCATCATCATACCCAACCATGAGAGGGGTTGATGGAAAATGTGTCACATTGGTTCATAAGGCAGTAGTGTGACGTACACATGAGTGACGTTATCATTTCCAATTTGAGGGAAGAGGAGATGGATGTAGGTTATTATAATATTATAATAACATATAATTATATTTAATAAAATTAATTTATTATATTATCATGGTTTAATAACATTTTAATGGGGTAGAGGAAGAAATAAAATAAAAACACCCATTTAAGAACATTACCTCTTCTTCTGGTAACCTCCTTGATTTTGGACCAAAATACTTCATAGGTCAGATTTATGAAAAAAATAACTCTTCTAGGATGATATTTGGGAATTAAGTAAGGTATTTATCATGTTTTATCCTAAAAATTGTTTTGGAAGTGTGAAGAGGAAAAGAGAGTGGGTGGACTTTTATAAGTGGGGGGAATGAAACACTTGAAATTTTTAAAAATAAAAAGCTATACCCACGTTTTTTACATTAAAAAGGATCCCAAGTGGTCCATAATTAAACTTTAGAGATTATAGTGTCTAAATATATAAATAAAATGGATTTTGGACAAGTTTTAGGTTATTTTAACCCTTATATTCTTAGTTTACACCCCCGAAAAACCCATTTTTACCTTAAACATGATAATTATTTTTTACTATTTTACTATTAATTGTTGTAAATAATTAATTTGAACTAGTTATATAATAAAAATTATTCTTATTAAAAATATTTAATCCAATTTTACAAATTAAATTCATATAATTTGAAAATTAACCCCACAAACGTGATGAGAAAGCGAGTTTTCAAAGAGAAAAGTTTTAAAAGTTTGAAAATATTTTATATCAAAATTCAATATTAAATTGATTTCAATGACATAAATTGTATTAATATATACTAATTTCACTAATTTTACTTTTAAAATCACCTTAACATAATTTATACATTTTTAAATTCTTTATATGAAGGATATTTCTAAATAAAAACTAGTGTTTTTCACTAATAATCAAAAAATAAATATTTTATAAAAAATCCTAAAATTTTACCCTAAGTTAATTTTGGTAATATTATTTAAAAAAAGAATATTATTTTTTTCAAATAAATTTTATAAAATTGTAAAAATTTAATTTTAAATTAAGTATCCAAAAGGTGACAAAACTATTTTTAGATATATATACTTTTTAAGCGTGAAATGGGATTTATTATTTTATATTTTCTAGAAAAGAACATGAGATGAATGATAAATAATTTATTTAATATATAATGTATAAATTTCATTAAAATAATTCAAAAAAAGTGATTTTTTAATTTATTGAGGTAAAACATGTTTGTGTGCAAGAAAATATTTTTTATGAAAAAGATTTATTTTATTTTCAAATAGTTTTTATTTTCATTTATAATTAATTAGTCACCAAAGAATTCATTTTATATACATGTATAAACCATATATTTTCATAATTTATTTAATATTGTTTAAACCCATCATTCCAAAGGCTATGTGATAACTATAATATTAAATAATATTATTTTAATAGTATGTCATGTTTCGTTAAAACTTGGTGTTGTTTTTAATGAAAGATTAACTCAGTGTTGTGTGTAACATAAAATATTTAAAAGATTAAATTTATTTGGAAAAAATATTTCATAAAATATAAGGGTGTTACATTATAACCCCCTTAAAATAAATTTTACCCTTTAAATTGATCACTTTGGTATCAATAACTAATTATACTTATGCATCATTACATTCTTAGGTTTGCATATTGCTAATTCAAGCTAGTGGTTTCACCACAAAATGTTGAACATCTGAGTGATCTTGTTTCGTAGAACATTCTCTATATCATCTAGAATCTCAATTGATTTCTCTTCATAATAAAGATCATTCTCTAGTTGTATTACCTCTGAGTTTATACATGTAGAGGACCAGGTATATACTTCCTTAGGAGAGATAAATGGAACACATTGTGGATTTGAGATGGGTTCATTAGAAGTGGTGATTAATAGTATATCATCCCAATATAATCCATAATTTCAAAGTGATTAATATAACCAGGGCTTATATTTCCTTTAAATCATATTAAAATTTAATTCTTTGGTTGTGCTTTGATCAATTTCCACTTAATCTCTTACAATAAGAAATAAAGCTGATTCTTTTAGGCCTAAAGCTCTAACAGATCACTAGATCCATAATAGAATGATAAGTCACTCCTTCTATCTCTTGTTTTTATTATAAAAAATTTCTAGAAAAAGTTATCCAATAACATCCAAAGTTCAACTTAATCCATTTCATGAATAGTTAACCTTATGGATTCTCCAAGTTTAACACAAATTGAAATCTAAAAATTTATAAATAAGGTCACTAAATTTCCGAAAATCAACTTATCATTATCCTTCAAACAACCCAAAGTATATCTTAATGTTAAATACCAAATATGTGAATATATTGATCTAAAACATGGTATTATCCTAAATTAAAATAAAACCATAATGAATATATACTACTTTCAAAAATTAACTCTTTCCTCTTTCCTTAAATAAAATAATAGATTATTTAATGTATTCCATAAATCCAAAAATGTTTTAAACTATATCAATGATAAAATAAAATATTTTTTTCATAAAATAATTAATTAGTTGCAAGATAATCAATACTATTTAATTCACTTTATCCATATTAATCATCTCTTTATAAAAAATAAATACCATTTTCTCAAAATCATGAATATATTTAGGGTTATCTTCCCTTAATCAAAATATCACATTTCCATTAAATCACTTTTCTAGGTCATAAATACCATTTAACATATTGTTGTAACTACTTAATGAAAAACGGCAATGGAATAATCCATTGATGTTTAATGATTTTAAAAACCAAAATACCATTGATAAAAATATAATTATTTGAATCCAAATACATAAACACATCAGTCATTCCACTTTCCTCACACACCATTAACCAAGCTTCATCTCCTTAGTCCTTATCACTTATTTTCTTTAATATGTCATTTTTAGTCTCTTTATCATTAAAAATACAACCCTTACTCATAAAAACTTTATAATTATATTCATTACCTTTCCCTATAGGAATCAATTAGAATAATTCCCATACATTCCACAATTGAAACATTCTACCATTGATGATATCTTAGCGAGACCATTATTGCCATCCACTATATTAACTAAATTTTTTATTTTTCCTACATAATTACTTGATTTTTTTCCTTAATTTACACACTCAAAACATATTCTCTTTCCAATAATACATAAACTTAGGTGCTTTTTCCCACATTCTTGATACATAGGAAACTGATTTTTCTTTACTCCATAGTATCCACCACCTAAACTCTCAACTAAATCTATCATTATATTATTTTGTGAGTTTAAATGTTGGTAAATGTTAATTTTATTAATCATATATCTTGATAAATGATTAGTAATATTTGAAAAATCCTTCACTCTAGTCATGACCCCATTTGGTTTCTCATCAACACATTGTATATCATATTAAATGTTAATCTAGTTCCTTATGCTTCCCACCATTGAACAAAACAAAAAATCATAGTGTGAGAAATTTTAATCATAGTTTAGAACCATAAAATCATGAAAAATCATTTATAGGATGTCTAAATAATGACACCATCTTGTTAATATATTAAACCTTAGGTTTAACATAGGTTATTATTAAAATCCTTCAAGATGGTTTGTAAAGAATTTGTGAATTCAGAAATCATACCCTGTAGGTGTGTAAAACTAGGTGAGTAGAAAGGCCCATTTTCATATATTAGGTTATGATATTGTGTAGCTCAATGCACCCCTTTAAGAGTTATTACCCCTAGGTACCTCTGTGCTAGAGCCACATCCACCTGTAGTATCCAGATAGGTATGCAATTGTTTTGAAACCAGTCGATATATCCTTTAACAAAATTCCAAGAAATTATTCTATACTTTGACTAATCATTAGAAATATCATCAGAAATATCCCTAGACATATCCTTATAAATATACCTAGGGGTATCACTAAATATTTCTCATCCTAGTTTCCAAAGGTTAACTAAACCATGCTCTAATACCAACTATAGAAACCCAAACTTCTCATTTATAAATATTACATCTTAATATATGAATATTCATTACATAGCATAACAATCCATGCCATAATTTTTTAGGTCTAGTGCCTTTGGATACCTGGACACGTAAACAACTAGTCCATAAGTAAGCTACATAATCTCCCACTATGTTCTTCATAACTATCACCCTTCTTAGACATATCATAAAAATATCTTTAATCATAACCTAGTGAAAGGAAACATAATAAAGGGTGATATAATATGCTCAATAATGGTAAATAAGGGAGATATCAACACATCATAATCATTAGGGTATGATAACTTGAGAATAATATTTTAAAACCATACCCTACATATCATAGATTAAACTTGATTCATGGCTTAAATTTTGTCATTTCATAAGACATGAATCATAATGGAATCAAAGAACATGATCCATGAGAACATAAAATTGGAATAAGACATAGATTTTTGGATTAAAAATTAGTATAGAAAATAATTTTCTTAGTATTCAAGGCACATTTACAAGGCTATAATAGTGGAATGAGTTCACCACCAAAACCATCAGAGTAGTCAAGGTTCACTCCCATGGTTATTATAGTGGAAGAAGTACCTTATAGAAATGTGTTCACTCACCATTTAAATCCTATTAATATCATGAGATATGAATATTTACCTAATGGATTGGAGGGAGATATATGTCCCACTTTTCACATAATGAAAATCATACATATATTTTTCACAAGATCATACAACATTCATTACATTAGAAATGAATAAAAATAAATTAGTTTGAAAAAAAATTATTATAACATAACCTATGGAAAAGAAATAGGTTTCATAATCATTTCATTATTTTATCATATCATAACCCATGAAAAAAGAAGCATGTTTCATTAAGAATTTATCATGGTATAAATCATGGAAGAGAAACGAGTTTCATAAAAATATTTTCATCATTAAAAAAGACCATTGAAAGAAACAATATGAGTGGTTTAATTAGATCATATCCTCATTAAAGCATAAGTAACATAAAAGGATTTTATCTTATATGGAAAATTATTTTGAAGCATCACTTGGAACATTTCTGGAGGAAAATAGCATTTCTAATTTGAAAAAAATGCTTTAAATCATAAAACATTTTCAAAATCATTTTCTTTGAAAATAACCTTTGAAACTTATAAAGAAAATTTAAAAATCATTCCAAAAATTTCTAGAGGAAAATATAATTTCCCCTTCAGAAAAAAGTAAAGCACACAACATTTTAAAAATAATATCTTTGAAAATAAACTTTTAAACGTATAATGGAAGCTTAAAAAATCATGTAAAACATTTTTTTGAGGAAAAATCCATTCTACTTTGATTTTTTTAAACCATAAAAAATTTTCAAAAATATTTTATTTTAAAGTAACCTTTAAATGTTATAAATTAATCTTTAAAAAATATTTAAAATATTTGTTGATAAACATATCTTTTCCACTTTGAAAAATAATTTTTTTAAAACATAAATTAATTTTCAAAATCATTTTCTTTGAAATATAACCTTGAAAATTTATAATAATATTTAAAAATAATTTAAATCATTTATTTATGAAAATTTTCTTTCAACTTTTAGAAACATTTTCATAAAATATGTTTTTGTAAGAAAAATCATTTTCTATTTAAGAGAGAGAGATAAAATTAGATTTTCTTAAATACAATATTTTTAAATGTTGAGTACATAAAGAGAGGAAAATGAATGGAAAAAATTTATTCTCAATAAATAGCCGTATTAAAATAAAATTCCTGAATTTATTGAGATATGGGTCATAATATTTCATTATCATAAGCATAAATATAAACAATCATAATAAACGAAAATATTGTATCATAAAACCCTTACCACTTTACTAACACTGATTCATAAGCCCCACAAAATAATATAATTAGAAGAAACATAAAATATCATGATAATAAATAAATTCAATATATTACATATAAAATGTATTATTTATACACCTTATAAAATAATATAGGTGCACAAATTCATGTATAACCCAAAAAAGAAAAATTGAGAAAAATATTACTTATCGCTTTGGTAATTTTTGAAATCTAATCTAAATAAAAGATATATACTCAAATGGATATTTAAATCACAAAAAAAATCAGGAGAAGAATCATTAAATACATTCATGAAAATTATATTCATCACATAAAATAATTAGGTGGTGAATATGGCATGTGTCTCATAAAAGTAAAAAGTGGGATGGAAATCCCTTACCTTAAGTATCCAGTTCCTTTATACACATTTGAACCTAGTGGATATAAATATATTATTTTTTATAAATCTATAAAATATCCATACTCATATATATAATACCATATATTATTTACTTATGAATTATTAATACCTATTTATTAATAATTCCATGTTAATGTCTTGTTTTGGTAATAACTGCTTTATTTTTTGTGTATGTTTTGATTTGGTATTTTTGGTACTCTTAATTTGAAAATTGTTCTACAATATATAGATTTTTAACATAATATAAATATCATATAAATATTCATTATATTTTTATTTAGATTAAACCAAAAAATTTAAATATAGAAAATGAAAACATTGTTTATGAAGACGGCAGGTCGTACGTACACAAGAATGTTGTTTCTATTTTCTCAATGGATTGAAGGAAAAAATGGTACATAATATATTAAAATAAATAAATCATTTATATTTCATATATATCACATATATCCATTAAATTTATTCTTATTACCTTCCATGATAAGTGTTAGTGGAAAACAAATCACATCGTTTCGTGAGGTGGTATTCCGTCGTATATACGAACGACATTATCATACCCCCCACAAAATGGAAATTAAAAAATTTATATGTGATAATATATTAATAGAAGTATATTTATTTTATAAATATCATATACATAGTATATTCATAATTATACCCAACCATGGGATGTGTTGATAGAAAATGTGTCACATTTGTTCGCGAAGCAGTAGTCTGACAAAAACACGAGCAACATTATCATTTATCATTTGAGGGAATAGGATATGGATGTAGGTCATGAAAAAAGTATAATAAAATCTGAATATATATATAATAAATTTATGCTATTATATTATCATGCTTTAATAATATTTTTAGGATGTTGAGGAAGAAATAAAATAAAAATTATTATTGAAGAACATTACCTCTTCTTTAGGTAACCTCTCCGAGTCTGTAGAAAAGCCTTCCTAGGTTTGATTTATGACCAAAATAAGGCCTCTAGGATGATATTAGGTAATTAAGAAACGTATTTGGTATTTATTTTTATAAAAAAGGGGGTTTTTGAAGTGTGAAGATAGGAGGATAGTGGGTGACCTTTTATAAGTAGGGCGAGTGACACACTTGTATTTTTTGAAAAGACAAAGGTGTACCGATGTTTTTCATATGATAGAAGTCTAAAATGGGTCATTATTAACCCTTATAATTTATAGGGTCTATATATTTATATATAATTTATGTTTAAAAATTTTACATCATTTTAACCATTATATTCTTAGTTTAACCCCATGGTAAACACTTTTTTACTTTAACTACAATAATTAATTTTTACTATTTTTAAAATTAATTATGATATTTTTTTTGAAATTATTACATAATAAAAAATATTTAGATTAAAATATTCAATCTATTTCTCTAAATTCAATTCACAGAAGTGGAAAATTTAAATTTAAAATTAATCCTGCAGAGGTGATGATAAAGTGGGTTTTCAAAGAAAAAAGTTTCAAAAGTTTATAATGTTTTTATATCAAAACTCAATAGAAAATTAATTACAATGAATTAAATTGGATTAATAGATATATAATTGAACTATTTTTTACTTTTAAATCCATATAAAAATAATTTTTATCTTTTTAAATTCTTTAAAATAAATGACAATTCTTAATAAAGACCAGTATTGTTCACTATTCATTGAAAAAATAATATTTTCTGATAAATCAAAAAAAAAAAAAAAAATCCCCAAGAAAATTTTAATATTATTGTTAAAAAAATGATACATATTTTTTTAGATTAAATTACTAAAATTGGGATAAAATAAATTCTAAAATAAGTGCGCAAAATACAATAAAAACCGTTTTTAGAAAAACATAGTTTAAAGTGTAAAATTTGTTTTATTCTTATATATTGTCTAGAAAACACATAAACTAAATTTTAGATGTGTGATTTAATATATAATATAATACTTAATTAAAATCATTGAACATAATTTTTTTAATTCATAATGGTAAAACATGTTTGTGTGCATAAAAATAGTTTTTCGAATTAAACCTTCCTTTATTTTCAAATAGTGTTTATTTTTATTTAAAATTAATTATTCACCAAAGAGTTCATTTTATATAAAGGATTAACCATATATTTTCATAATTTAGTTAATCTTATTCATACCCAACATTACAATAACAAGGTGATAATTATCATATTAAATAATAATATTTTAATAGTTTGTCACATTTCGTTTAAACTTGGTGTCTCATGTAGCACAAAAAAAACTTGGTGTTACATGTAATGAAAAATATAAAAAAGATTAAATTTATTGGGAAAAAAATATTTCACAAAATCTCATGGTTTTACATTCTACCCCCCTAAAATGAATCTATCTCTTGCAAGTTTTCACTTTGGTACCAATAACTAAGGATACTTCTAACTCAATAATTCCTCAGGTTCCCATATAAATTTCTCAAGCTAGTGGGTTCACCAAAAAAATCGACTATTTGAGGGGTTTGTTTCATAGAACATTCTCTATATGATCTAAAATATAAATTTATTTTTCCTTATAAGAAAAATCTTGCTCTAGCAGTACAAACTCTGAGTTCATTATATGTGAAAGATTAGGCATGTACTTTCTCAAGAGAGATATGTGGACACATCATGAACTTGTGAGGGGTTAGTTGGAAGTACCAATAAATAGGCTACCATACTGATATGATCAAGAATTTTAAAGGGTCTGATATACCTAGGTGTTATCTTTCCTTTATATCAAAATAAAAATTTCATCCTTTGGTTATGCGTAGATCAATTTCGACTTCATCTCTTAATCCAAGAAATAAAGATGAATTTGTTATGCCTAAATCCCTAATGGATCATGAGATCCATAATATAATGATAAGATATTCCTTATATCTCTATTTATCATTATAAAAACATGGTCAACACAAGTTATCCAATAACATCCAAAGTTTAACTTAATCTATTTCAGGAAAAGTTAACCTTAAGGCTCATCCAAGTGTGACCAAAACTGAAATCAAAAAATTTAGAAACAAGGTCACTAAATTTACAAAATCAACATATCATTAACCCTTAAAACGACATGATGCATATCTTAATGTCACATAACAAATATGTGAATACATTTATTTGAAATATGGTAATATCCTAAATTACCATAAAACCACAATGAAAATATACCCGACATAAAAAATTAACTCTTTTCTCATTCCTTAAATAAAACTAAAGATTATAGAATATATTACATAAATACAAAAATGTTCTAAACTCCATCAATAAATCATAAAACACTTTTTCATCAAATTCATATTCAGTTCTGAGGTAATCAATACTATCCAAATTACTTTTTCCATATCTATCATATCTTTATCCAAAATAAACACCATTTTCTTTATAGAATGAACATTTTAAGGGTCATTATTCCTTAATCAAAATATAAAATTTCCCTAAAATCACTTTTCTAGGTCATCAGTAACATTTATTATATTCTTGAAACTCCTTAATGAAAAACTACCGTGGAACAATACATTGGTATTTCATGATTCTAATAACCAAAATAACACTAAAAAAATTAATTATTTAAATCCCAATACATAAACACGTCAATAATTATACTTCCTTCATACACCATTAACCATGATTCATATTATTACTCCATAACATTTCTTTAATTTAATATGTCATTTGTAGTCTATTCATCACCAATAATACAACCATTACTCATAAAACCTTAATAATTATCTTCACAAGCTTTCCCCTTATGAAATCAATTTTCATAATTCCTATACTTTTCACATTTGAAACATTTTACCATTGATGATATCTTAGGGACACCACTATTCTCATCCACTAGATTAACTAATTTTTTTTATTTCCTCTATAATTACTTGATTTTTATACTTCTTTTCCACACTCAAAACATCTTCCCATTCCTATAAGACATCCACTTGGTTGATTCTTCCCACATTATGAACACATAGAAAACTAAATCTTCTTTCCTCAATTTTCTCAACTATGAAAACTCTCAGTGAACTCTATCATTATCTTCTTCGGTGAGTCCAAGAGTTAGTTAAGGTGCAAGTTTTTAATCCTATATCATGATAAATGATTAAGAATAATAAAAAAATCCTTCACTCTAGTCATCATTCCATTTGATTTATTATCAATACATTTTCCATCACATTCAATGTTAGTCAAGTTCCTACTAGTTCTTGATATTTATTAAAAAAAATAATAGTGTGAAAAATAATAATCATAATTGGGAACAACATAATCTTGAAAAATAATTTTTATGATGCCTAAATTATAACACAATATTTTAAATCTATGACACAATATGTTTAACCTAGGTCATTATCCTAATCCTTCATAGTGGTTTGTAAAGAGTTTTGGAATTCCCAAAGCATATCCCCCAGGAGTGTGAAACCAATTATGCACCAAGGATCATTTTCATGCACTCATGATAGAGTATATCTCAATGTACCATTTTTGGAGTTGTTACCCCTAGGTGACTCTATTCCAGAGACACGCCCACTTGTAGTATCCAGATAAAGATGTACTTTCTTGGAAACCAATTTCTCTATCCTTTACTAAAATTACTAGAATTTTCCTATACTTTGAATCATCCTTAGACATATCCTTATATGTATACTTAGGTATATACTTATAAATATCCCAAGGTATATCACTAAAGTTTTATCATCCTAGTCTTACAAGATTAACTAAAGCTTTCTCTGATACAAACTATAGAGACCCAACATTCTCATAAAAAAATATTACATCTTAATAGATGAGTATTAATTACATAACATAACAATCCACACTATAATAATTTAATTCTAGTGCCTTTGTAAAATTGTACACATAAAAAACTGGTCCATAATTGAGTTACATCATCTCTCACTATATTATTCATAATTATCATCACTCTTAGAAATATCATACATAAAACCTTTCATCATAACCTGGGTAGAGGAAACACATAAAAGGGTAATCACATATTCTCAGTAAGGGTGAACAAGAGAGATATCAATATATCATGAGAAAAAGGGTATGAGAACATGATAATAACATTTTAAAACCATACCATTCATATCATAGATCATAAACTTGAGTCATGGCATAAATATTAACTGTTCAAAAGACATGAATCATAATTGAACCGGTTAACATGATCCATGAGAACTTACAATTATTATAAGACATAGATTTTTGGAATACACTTAATCATATAAATTCATTTCTTTATTATTAAAGGATCATTTACAAGACTATAATCATGGAATGGGTTCACTCAAAAAACAATCATAGTAGTCAAGGATCACTCCCAAGACTATCATAGTGAAAAAAGTCCCATACTGAATCAGGTTCACTCCCTATTCTAGTCCTGTTTATCTCATGATATATCAATATTTACCCAATGAATTGGAGGGATATATAGGTCCCACCAATCACATAATTAAAATCATACATATGTGTGCCATACGATCATAAAATAGTCATCATATCAGAACCCAAAAAAAGGAAATAAGTTTCACAAATATTTCATCATAACATAACCTATGAAAAAAATAGGTTTAATTATCATTTAATCATTTCATTATGGCATAACCCAAGAAAAAATAAGTGGGTTTCATAATAATTTTATCATGGTGTAACCCATGGAAGAGAAATAGGTTTTATAAACATTTTTTCATTATAAAAAACCATTCATAGAAAGAATAATATTGGTATCCTTGGATCATACCCCAACTAAATCATAAGTAACATCAAAGGATGTCATATTATATGGAAAATTATTTCTATATATCAATTGTAACATTTCTATAGGAAAATATCCTTTACACTTTGAAAAACACTTTTTAAATCATAAAATATTTTTATAATCCTTTTCTTTGAAAATAAATTTTTGAATCTTATAAACAAATATTTAAAAATAATTTCAAAAATTTATTGAGTAAAATACCCTTTTACCTTTTAAAAATATTTTTTTAAAAGGTAAAACATTTTAAAAATCATTTTATTTGAAAATAACCTTTTAAAATTATAAAGGAATATTCAAAAATCATTAAAAACATTTCTTGAGAAAATTTTATTTATAAAAAAACATTAAACATTTTCAAAATAGTTTTCTTTTAAAATAAAATTTAAATCCTATAAATGAATCTTTAAAAATCATTTAGAACATTTCTGAATGAAAATTTCCTTTCTACTTTGAAAAAAAAAACGTTTTTAAGACATAATTTTTTTTTTCAAAATCCGTTTCTTCAAAAATAACATTGATAAAATATAATGGAATATTTAAAGGTAATTTAAAAAATTCCTTGAGTAAAATATCCTTTACACTTTGAAAAACATTTTTAGAATACATGGTTTTGGAAGAAAAATAATTTTCGACCGAGGAGAGAGACAAAATCAAATTTTATTAAAAAAATATTCTTTTGGAATCATGAGTACATAAAGCGAGGAAAATAAAGGGAAAGAATGAATTATCAATAAATCACCACAGTAGAAGAAATTTCATGAGTTTATTGAGATATGGATCATAATATTTTAACATCATAATCATAAACATAAACAACCATGATAAATGATGAGATTATATCATAAAACCCTTACCACTTTGGCAATAATGAATTGTAATCCCCATGAAAAAATAAAATTAAATGAAACATAAAATATCATTAGAATAAAAAAATTAAAAATATTACATGTTAAACAGGATGTATATAAACCTTATAAAAGAATATCGGTGCATAACTTAATGTATGGACCAAAGAAGAAAAATTGATACAAAAATTCTTTTCAGTTTTGGTAACTTTTGAATCGTAAAATCCATGAAATAGAGATAATAAAATAGATATATAAATATCATTATTTTTTAGGAGAATAATCATAAAATAAATTCATGGGAAGTATATACAACACATAAAATAAATAGGTGGTGAATATGGAATGTGTCTTATAGAAGTAAAAAGTGAGACGAAAATCCCTTACTTTAAGTATCGACTTCCTTCATACACATTTGAAACTAATTTATAATAAATATAAGTATATTATAAATATATTACATGTCCATAATAATATGTATCATACTATATTTTATTTAATTATGAATTTTTATTACCTTTTTGTTAATATTTCCCTGTTAAAGTCATGTTTTGGGTAATAAGTGCTTTATTTTTCTTATTTGTTTTGAATTGGTATTTTCAGTCCTATTACATTGATCCCTGTTATATCATATCCTGAATCTAAAAAATTACACAATATCATATATATTTAATATATGTGTATTTAGATTAATCTATAAAAGTTAGTGGTAGAAAATGAAATACATCGTTTATAAGGACATAGATTATACGTACACATGGATGTTGTTTCCATTTCCTATATAGATTGAAATAAATAAGGTTAAATAATATATTAAAATTAAATAATAATTTATATTTCATATATATCACATATATCCATTAAATTTATCCTTATTTTTTTCCATGGAAAGTGTTAGTGAAAAATGAATCACATCCCTTCGTGAGGAGGTAGTCCGCTATACACACAAATGATGTTATTATATCCCCTACGGAATGGAAAGTAAAAAAGGTATATGTGATAAAACATTTACAAAAATTATATTTATGTTTCAAATATTATATATATATAGTATATTCATCACTATACCAAACCGTGATAGGTGTTGATGGAAAACGTGTCCCATCGGTTCATGAGGTGGTAGTCGGCCTTACACAAAAGTGAAGTTATCATTTCCCATTTGAGGGAAGTAGAGATGGATGTAGTTCATGACCATTGTATAATAAAATATGAGTAAATTTAAGATATTAAGGTTATATATTATCATTTTTCTAATAATATTTGATGGAGGTGGAGAAAGAAATAAAATAAAAACATTCATTGAAGAACATTACCTCTTATTTGGGTAACCTCCTTGAGTTTGCCCCAAAATCTATTATAGGTTGTATTTATGAACAAAATAATGATTCTAGGAAGATATTATTAAATTAGTTAAGTGATTTTAAAATGGATTTTCCAAATCAAAGGTCTTTTGAATTTTTAAGAGGAGATTAGAGGGAGTGACCTTTTATAAGTGGGGTGAGTGGCATACTTGTAATGTTTGAAAAGAAAAATGTGTACCAATATTTTTCACATTTAAAAAGGATATAAAATGGGACATTATATAACTATAGAGATCATAGGGTCTAAATATCGTTAGAAAATGGGTGTTGGACAAGTTTTATTTAAATTTTAATCATTATATTCTTTGTTAGACCCCCAGTAAACCCATTTTTACCCGAACAACGGTAATTAATTTTTACTATTTTTACTATTCATTAAGGTAAAAATTAGGTTAACGTTATTATAAAATTTAAATTTTTATTATTCCAAAAATTAAATACATTTTTAAAAAGTCAATTCACAAAAGTGGAAAAACTTAATTTAAAATTAACCCCAGAGATGTGATGAGAAATAGGGTATTCAAAGAGAAATGTTTCAAAAAAATTTTAAAAAAAATATCATAATTAAATATAAAATTGATTAAAATAACTTAAATTTTATTAATAGATATATAATTGAACTAATTTTACTTTTAAAACCATATTTAAATAATTTTTAAGTTTTTAACTATGACGAACCCAACCCAAATACCCTCTCAAACTGGTACCTGACCTAAATTTCCACACACCCGAAGGGTGTTCTCGATCCCCATGGGCTGACGACTAGAACCCATAAATTTAAAAAAATAGAGGGAATTATTTTACCTAAAATGAAGAAGAAAACATGGAATATATATATATATATATATATAATAATGACAACCAAAAGAAGAAGAAGAAAAATATTCCATAACTGAAAGTAGACAACGAAAATGATATAAATTGAAAGCGGTTAGAAAATCCCAAAGTAAAATTATAATAATCATAGGAAAAATAAACAGGAAACCAACTAATCCATGTGATATCATGGGAAAAATCACACCACCTCACCACCAACAACTCAAACACAGCTAATAAAAAACCTCCCCACCTCACTATGGTGCATTTTCTTTCTCTGCATCAAAAGATATACAAAGGTCTATATACTACCAAAGGGGTGAACATCATGTGAGATAAAAGGATTAGTAGGATACCACGCAGGTGTTCTATAACAATTCTCTATACAATAATATTAAAATTTTCAACTTTAAAGAAAAAAGTACTGATAAACAGTTTATATTTTTTATATTGAAATCATAACAATGAATTTAATTTTTCCTTTTCAACATTTCCAAAATAATTGAGGAAAAATAGTTTCAAATAATTTAATATACATATTTAAAAACATTTACATAAAATAAAATTAAAAAAATAATGCATCACATATCACATCAAATCCATGATATTTGTACTAAAATAGTACAAGAAAAAATCATAGGTCACATCATGCCAAGAAACACTCTAGGCCAGGATAGCTAGGGCACTCATACCTAAACATAGAAAAGAGTGCACATAAATACTCTAGATATATCATTGAATATATAATTCATAGAAACACCCCAAAAAGTAAACCCCCTAACAAGTATACCAAGTACCTAAAATAACAGGCTTAGAGAGCATAAAAACACCCTATAAGTGAACCCTTCAAGAGTGGATGAGTCCAATTACTACACCTTACACCTAAGTACCCAAGGCTTCCCATGTTCTCTATTTTCATAAAAATTTCATCAAAACCATTATTTGAAAACCATTTCATAAATCCACTTCATAATGCTTTGAAAATACCTTTTTCTTTTACAAAAATAAGGGGAAACCCATCTTTTATGAAAATACCCCTTTACACACACACAAAAAATCATGCCAATTAATTTAATAAACAATTTATAAAACCAGATCCATGTAGTTCATCCAAAATATGAAAGATATAGAACCACCTACCTCAAACATGGGTTTCACACACCTAAAACGGAAATCTAATAATAAGTAAGAACATAATGATATTAACAAATGCCCTAGAATCAATCTATATAATGGTGATAATGCACAACTTTCGTACCACAACCAACAAAATATCAGCCCCCAGAACAAGATCACATGAAGGATATATAAAGGAATCAATAAAATAATCATCATTGATCAACATATATAAAACTTTAGTGTAATAGGGATACTATAATCAAAGGAAATGAAGAAATTGAAGGAATTATTACCTGGAGAGATGCAACCCAACCACAATAGAGATAAGTTGATAAAAGAAGCTATTTGGATAGAGTAGAGTTCCCCAAAATTTCCCTCGATAGCCTCTAGGTTGAGAACCAAAATACTACAATTAAATAAAATATGAAATCAACTATGAAACACCCTAAAAGAAAAACACATGAGACTTTTATGGTGCATAATCCCATTATAAGTCATGTAATCTACAAAGCTCAAGTACGTCTAAAACCCAACAAATTTTTATTAAAAACCATATTTTACCAATACATGATATGAACCAAATACATGGCATGTAATCCTTCATGATGTATACTAGAATTACAGATTCTTCCTTGAAGACATTACATGGCGTGGAATACCATTATGAAACATGTCTTTCTCTTATAGACTGAAAAGTCTAATTTTCGGCAGAAAACTCTAAAACTACCTTTGGTATTCTCCAAACTTCAGGAGGACCCAAAAATACATTTCACATTTATACCTAGAATCCATTAAATCAGAAAACATAAATCCTAGAACTTTATGTCATTTTCAATAGAAATTGATCACCACCATATGGAGTCCCAAGATTCACCCAAATAAGGATGAAAATGAATAAATATAAGGGAAATACTTGAAAGTAGGTGATAGGATGTTAAAAAATCCCCACCATAAGACTCTCTATCCCTGGGAAGTCATGTGGAAGAATGATGTATTGTAAATAGGTGAGGCCATTGCTCCCTCACTAATGAATCATTTTGCCAAGTCTCATGAGAATTTTATCCATGCCTCAATAAAACTTTTACCAATGGAATTGACTTCTCACAGAAGACTTTTTTCTTGAGTCTTAATAATCTCCACTATTTTATCCATAACAAAAACATCTAGCTCTAACTCAATATTTTTCCAACTTATAATGTGAGAGGGATCATATTTTTATTTTACGAGCTATAATATGTGGAAAAAATTATGAATTATTTTTATTTGAATTGGAAATTACAACTAACAATAAACCTTCCCATGCTACTCAGTGACCTCAAACGATCCTACAAATATCGGATCCAACATTCCCTATATTCCAATTTGATGATGACCCATCTGAGAATAAACATTCAAGAAAATACAAACACCTATAGAAAGATCCAAACGATGAAATTAATGACCTGCATATGATTTTTGTTGACTCTGATCTATAAATAGATGTTTATGTATATATTTAATCCTCATTGATTTATTCTAAATAAGACTTGGTCTCACCAAAGATGCTTCACCCACCTATTCCCAATAATGAGGTGGTATGCATGAGAAACCATACAAAATCATGAAGGGACCCATTTTGATCAATGAATAATAACTATTATTATAAGAAAATTCCATCAGTCCCAAATGGATATCATAAGATCTACCAAAATCTAGGACATAGCCATGGAGAATATTCTCCTGGATATGAATAGTATGACCTGTCTAACCATCTGTCTATGGATGGTAAGTTGTACTCATCTTAACATGACTTTCCATCACCTCCTAGAGAATCCTTTAAAACCTTAAGGTAAAAATATAATACTTATCTAAAACAATGTTATAAGGAACCCCATGTATCATCACAATATTCTGAACATACATTTTACCTAGATATTCGACTTTAGTGGAATTCTTGATTGTAATAAATCAAGCCAACTTTTTCAACCAATGAATCAAAACCTAGATAATATTCCTTCCTAAGGAAGTCTATGGTAATCCCACAAAAAATTTAATAGATACATCATCTCATTTCCAAACTGGCGCTAGAGGAGGAAAAAGTAAACTAGAAGGTATTATATGATCTACCTTTATTTATTGGAAGGAGTAACAGTGAGACACATAATCAGAAATGCCACACATCATTTCCAACAACTAGAATTTTCATTTTATGTCATAATACATATTCTTAGTACCCAGATGAATAACCCATGAAGAAATATGATAGTCAATACAAAATAAGCTCCTCATAGAAGTTGGGATGAAAAACCAATCCTCAAAATGGAGAACACCATCTAAAGAGAGAGACCAAATAGAAATGGTATCCCCACCATAAAGGGTTTCTATAACTTCTCTAAACTTTTCATAATTATGATGAATCTTTTGAATAGAATCAATAAGAGATTTTGATAATTGGAAAATGCTTAGAACTATACCTGAAATATCCTCTTGAGAATCCATGTTCAACTAAGAGAAGATCCACATAAGGTTATACTCTTCCTTTAATTTCAGAACATCCTATGATGGTACTTTTCTATTGAGATCATCAGGAATGACATTGCCCTTTCCCAAGGTGTAGGTGTTATCAAAGACACACTTTTTAAGGTATTCTAATTAATATATCTATATGATATTTAATACTTCCTATGAAATAATATATATTATACTCTTATGGTTATAAAATACTGTGAACCTCTCAATAAAAATATAGTGCTACCAACAATTAAGTGCATGCATAACTGGAATAAGATCAGAATCATGTGTGGGGTAATTCTTATCATGTGTTCAAAGATAACGTGAGTCGTAAGCCACTACATGATCATCCTAAATAAGAAAAAAACCCAAAAAAGTACCAAAATCATATTAAAGAACCACATACCCCTTACCTAGATTAGCTAAGATTAGAATAGGATCTGATGTCAGAAGTCATTTCAACTCATTGAAAAAGGACCAGAACATTTCATCCCATATAAATCTATCCCATTTCCTAGTAAGAGCATTCAAATGTGACATCATCTTTGATAAATCCTCAAAAAACCATCGATAGTATCCAATAAGAGAAAGGATTCTCTAAATCTTAAATATATTACATGGATATTCCCATGAAAAAACATCCTTCACCTTCTTAGGACCAACCGATAATCCATGATCATAAATTAAATGCATTGAGAACTTCAATTATTGAATCCAAAATATTTCTAAAAAAATAGTGACTTTTTAGGATTTTAGTATTAAACTCAAATGTTGTTCATGCTAGAATATAAAAAAACCTAAATAGAATCCATGAACACTACCATAAAAGTGTTAATATACTGATGGAATATATGATTCATCAAAGATATAAATGATGTAGGAGCATTGGTCAGACCAAACTACATCAAAATATATTTTTAATGGATATAACTAATCCTAAATTCCATCTTCAGTATATCACACTCTCGAACTATAAGTTGATGATAACATGACCAACGATTGATATTTGAAAACCACTTTTATCCCTTTAACTAATCAAATAGATTATCCACATGAGGCAAAGGATACTTTTTTTTAACCATTACCCAATTCAACTTCTGATAGTCGACACAAAATCAGATTGAACCATTATCCTTCTTGGAAAATAGCACTCGGTATTCCAAATTTGAAACACTCAGGTGAACAAAACCTTTTTAAAATAGGTTTTACAACTAAATATTTAGCTCTTTTAGCTATTCCAGTGACATATGATAAGAAGGTATAAAAGTTAGCTTCATACCTATCACTAGGTCAATCATAAACTCTACCTACCTATCTGGAAGAAGACCGGATAAATCATTTAGGAAAAATTAGAAAATACTCAAACAATAGTGGGAAGACTAATATTAGAAGAAACATCATCATGCTAACTACTAAAGTAAATAATAAACACCTGAGCTGAGGGAGGAAAGGTCCTTCAGGACTAGAACTTCGATCCCGCTCTCTTTGAAACACCTATGATCTCCTATAATCCATAAGAAATGATACATTCTAATGAAAATAATCAACCTCATCATGATAAGAAATATACCAATCTATTCTAATGATGATTCCAAATAGATATAGATCAAGAATAAGAAAATCCCAGAACAACTCTACATCATATATCGATAGATCACAAGAAGTACATCAAAACCCCTTCTCTTTTCTCTTCCCAAGAGGTGTCACTAAGTCTATAACATTGTAAATGAGTTCCATGGGATGTTTAAGAATATCAAAAAATATATAGATATAAATGATCCAGAATCACTGATATCAAATAAAGAAACCACTACTAAAGATGCAATAAAAATGGTACCTCTCACTATCACTAGACCTACATCATCCTACACTAGAAACTCATATATCTAGTAAAGGTTCTTCACTAATGAGGCATGTGGATGGATCCTTTTAATTTTTAAAAAATCTAACTGCACCGCACTAGACTTTGGAGTCGATGATCCCAGACCATATCAAGGCATAGACATAGCCAAAAAGAAACATTTTAGATGATCATAACATCAAAAAATATTACACATTTTGTAGGTGTAGGACAAGAATGTTGGGTGTTTCTAACCTTGACACACTGATAGAAATTCAGAGGCACTCTCTTAGCTATAACCGAGGGTGCTGAGGAAGCTTGTTGTTGAGAACCACCCCCACCACTCCTACGACAATCTTGACACTTTATCTTCTTCCCATATTCGACACAGAATATGCCACTTTGTGGAAGACAAGAGGCATAATATCTTACCTTTCCTTCCATATTCATATCTACCATCAAATATCTATATACCATATCCACATAGGTTGAAATATTCAGCATATTTATATAAGATTTGATATTTGATCAAAAACTCTATAAGTACTTTTGAGATTTCATTCAGTCATTATTTACCACATTTGGTGAAAAACAACCTAGCTCTACAAACCGATTGGTGTACATCAACACTGAACACTCTTCCTACTACAAAGACCGGAACTCCATAGACTTATTCATTATAAATGAATCTAGACAAAACTTATAGAAGAATAGAGTCTTAAAACCCTTCCATTCTAAACCCATATTCCTATCAATCTATACCACATAATCCCACAATCTATTTCCAGTACCCTCAAGTATGAATTCCACGCACTTTGCCTTGAAAATATCAAGTGTATCTAATAATTATAAGATATATTAAATATTTTCTACCCGTTACTATGATTCTTTAGGTTCATTTTTACCTTTAAAGGATGGTAACTTCTCATGCAAAAACTCTCGTGATCGATACTTGTCTCTTTCAGATCATGGTGGTATCTCAAAAACTATGCTCTGGACTTGCAGAATAGTATGGTCAATAAAACAAACTACTTGCATGATGGAATCTATAATATTATAATATATGGTAGGATTCCATTGAGGAGAAACTATTATAGCCTCTTAAGGAACTCGTGGAAGATATCATGGAGGCATAATACTGAACAATAAAAAAATGATCAGAAAATAGAACAAATTCATTTCAAACTAGAAAACCATAATAAAAATATGAGATTATGATCAAGAACTCAAATCTAAAGTTACAAATTCCAACATCCCATGATAACTTGAGTCTCAATTCCCAACAATCCTATATCAAGTCTACCAAACATCCTTAGACAACAACTCTTGAGGATATTACTCATTTGATAGAAAAATATGTCAAACCTAACATGGATACCCTCTCAAGATGATATCTGACCAAAATTTCCACAAACTCAAAAGGAATTCACAATCTCAATGGAATGGTGACTAGAACCCAAAAAAAAGAGGGAGTTATTTTTTCCAAGATGAAGAAAAATAATGAATATATATATATATAATAGTGACAACCAGAAGAAGAAAAAAATATATGACATAACTAAAAGAAGATAGTGGAAAAGATACATCTTAAAATTAGTAAAAGAATCTCAAAGTTCAAGTCTAACAAGAATAGGAAAAATAAATAAGAAACTAACTACTCCATGTGGTATTTTGGGAAAACTCCCACTATCTCACCACCATCAACCCAAACATAGCTGGTAGAAAACCTCACCACCTCACAAAAATTACTTTTCTTTCCTTGAATTGAAATAAATACAAAGTTATATAAACCTATGAAGGGGTGAATATGGTGTGAGCTAAAAGGCTTAGTAGGATCCCATCTAGGTGTTCCATAAAAATTATCTTTACAAAAATATGAACATACTTGAATTTAAATACAACAAAACATGATAAAAAATTTATCATTTTTATATCAAAATCATGGAAAAGAATTTAATTTTCCCCTTTTCCAAATTTTAAAAATATTCTAGGTAAAAATTTTTAAAATCATTTCATATACATATGTCAAATTAGATATATCTAATCAAACCAAAAAAATCATGTACCATATATCACATAAAATCCATGGTATACTACTAAAATAATACAAGCCAAAAGCATAGGTTACATGATGGAAAAGATCACTCTAGGTCAGGATAGTTAGGACACTCATACAAAAAAATAGACAATATCAGGAATTAAGCCTCTAGATATATGCATCAAATCTAGAAAGAATATAAACACCCAAAAAAGTGAACCCCCCAACAAGTCTACCAAGTCCCTAGAACAACAGGCCTAAGCAGCAGAGGAACACCCCATGTGTGAACCCCATGATAATGTACAATTCATATTACTAAACCTTCCACCTAAGTACCCAAGGATTCCCATGTGATCTATTTTCAAAACCATTTCATCAAAACCATGCTTTTAAAACCTTTTCAAAAACCAATTTCACAATTATTTGAAAATACATTTTCCTTTTAACAAAATAAGAAAAAGCCTATATTTTATCAAAAAACCATTTTCCACACGCATAAAAAACCATGCTAATTCATTTAAAAAACAATTTATAAAACAAGATCCATGCAGTTTATCCAACATAGGCTAGAGATAGAATCACCTACCTCAAAATCATGTCATAGACACTTGAAATGGAAATACAATAATAAGGAAGAACACAATGATGAAAAAGGAGGCCCTAGAATCAATATAATCATCATAGAATTGATTAAATTTAGTAAAAGTGGTAATATAAGAGGATTTATCACACATAAATCAAAGAACACACACCCAAAACACTAAAACCAACAAAATATCAACCCCTTGAACAAGATCACATGAAGGATCTAAAATAAAATCAAGAGAATCATCATCATAGATTAACATATCTAAAACCACAACACAACAGGTCTAAAACGATCAAAGTCAATGAAGAAACCAAAGGAATTCATAACCGGATAGACAAAAGCCAACCAAAATAGAGAGAAATCCCTGAATGAAGTGATTCAGATGGAGTATAGGTCCCCAAAGTCTCCCTTCAGAGCCTCAAGTTTAATATCCAAAAACCTATGGCCAAATGAAATAAAAATCAACTGTGAAGCACCCTAATAGCACAACCCATGAGACTTATATAGTGTGTAATACCATTACACATCATATAATCCATAATTCTCAAGTACATAAAAAACTAATTGAATTTTTATTAAAAACCCAAATTTTACCAATACACAACATGAACTAAATACATGGTGTGTAATCCATTCATATTGTGTACCAGACTCATGACTTCTTCTCGTCAGACATAACACAACGTGTAATACCATTACACAATGTGTATTTATATTGAATACTATGAAAATTCTAGTTTTCCTAAGAAAAATAAAAAACCACCTTCAACATTCTTCTAACTTTGAGAGAACCCACAAATCCATGACACTTTTATACATGTACTCCTTTAATTCAAACAAACATGCATCCCCAAACTTTAAGTCATTTGCCCAATAAATTCTCTCCACCATAGAGAGTCCCAAGATGCACTAAAATAAGGAGGAATACAAATAAATATAATGGAAATAACTAAAATTGGGTAACAAAATGTTATATTAAAATCATTAAAATAAATGAAAATTCTTAATAAAAACCAGTATTTTTTGCTATCCATAAAAAATCAATAATTTATGAAAAATCCCAAAATTTCACCCATAATAAATTTTTAGATTATAATTTAAAAAATGATTTTTATTTTTTCAAATAAATTTTCTTAAAGTTGAAAATACTAATTTTAAAATAAGTGTAAAAGGCGACAAAACCATTTTTTAGAAAAATATTATTTTAAGTGTAAAATTGGATTTATTCTTACCTTTTGTCCAGAAAACACATAAAATGAATGTTAAATATTTTATTGAATATATAATATATAAATTTAATTAAAATAATTCACCAAAATTTATTTAGTTAATTTATTTAGGTAAGACACGTTTGTGTGAACAAAAATAGATTTTTAGAAAAATATTTCCTTTATTTTCAAATAATTTTTATTTTCATTTCTCTTTAATTAGTCATTAAAAAATTCATTTTATATACATTCATAAACCATATATTTTCAAAATTTAATTAATCATATTCATACTCACCATTCCAAATACTAGGTGATAACTATCATATTAAATAATATTATTTCAATATTGTGTCACATTTTACTTAAAAATGGTGTTTTTTAAAACACAAGGTAAACTCTGTGTTTTGTGTAATAAAAAAATATTGAAATGATTTAAAATTATTTGAAAAAAATTCAATTTTTTTTGTTACATTATACCCCCTTAAAATGAATTTTTCTATTGAAATTCATCACTTTGGTACCAACAACTATGGATAATTTTTCCTCATTACAACATCAGTTTCCCATGTAGCTTCTTCAGGCAAGTGGTTTTGCCACAAAACTTTGAACAGTTGAATGGTCTTGTTTTGTAGAACTTTCTCTGTATTATCCATAATCTCAATCAATTGTTCCTTATAATAAAGATCATGCTCCAATGGTATGAACTATAAGTTTAGTACTTGTGAAGGATCAATTATGTACATCCTCATGAGAGATACATGGAACACATTTTGGACTTGAGAGTGGTTCAATGAAAGTTCCAATCTATGGGCTACAATCCGGATATGATCTATAATTTCAAAGGAATCAATATACCTAGGGCCTATGATTCCTTTGTATCGTAAGCAAAATTTCAACCTTTGGTTGTGCTTTGATCAATTTCTACTTCATATCTTACTCTAATAAATGGAGATAAATTTGTTATTCCAGAAGCACTAAAGGATCACCAAATCCATAATATAATGATAATTCATTCCTTATTTCTCTAATTATCATTATATAAAAATTCTTAGCACAAATTTTCTAATAACCTACAAAGTTCAACTTAATCAATCTCATGAATAGTTAACATTATGGCTCATCCATGTATAACCTAAATTGAAATCCAAAAATTTAGAAACAAGTTCACTAAATTTTCAAAATCAATTAATCATTAATCCTTAAAGAAACATGATGCATCTCTTAATCTCATATACCAAATATTTGAATACATTGATCTGAAACATGGTAATATATTAAAACACCATAAAACCTTAATGAAAATATACTTTCTTTCAAAATTTAACACTTTCCTAATTCCTTATATAAAATAATAAATTATTGAATATATTCCATAAATCAAAAAAAAAAATTCAAACTCCATCAATGATAATTTAAATAACTTTGTAATCAAATCATTAATCTGTTCCAACGTAATCAATATTATCCAATTTACTTTATCTATATCAATAATCTCTTTATCCAAAATAAACACCATTTTTTCAACATCATGAAAATATTAAGGGTTATATTCCCATAATCAAAATATCACATTTCCATGAAATCACTTTTCTATGTCATCATTACCATTTAATACATTCTTTAAAACATTTAATGAAAAAATATTGTGAAATAATCCATTGATGTTTCTTGATTATAATAACCAAAATACCACAAATAAAAATATAATTATTTGAATCTTAATTATTACAAGCACCAATCATTCCACTTTCTTTATACATAATTAACCATGCTTTATCTTCTTAGTTTTTAAAAATTATTCCCTTTCATATGTCATTTGTAGTCTCTTAATCATTATGAATAAAACCATTACTCATAAAACCTTGATAATTCTCTTCACGAGCATTCCCCCTGGGATATTAATTTTTATAATTCCCATAAATTCCATTTTGAAACATTCAACCATAGATGATATATTTGGGAGGTCATTATTCTAATCCATTGTGTTGACTAAAATTTTCATTTTTCATCCAAAATCTCTTGATTTTTGTCCTTATTTTCTATACAAAAAACATATTCCTATTCCTATAAAACATCCACTTAGGTTCCTATTCCAACATTATCAACACATATGAAATGAAATTTTCTTTCCTCCATGGTATCTACCACCCGAACTCTCAATGAACGCAATCATTCTATTCTTTGGTGAGTTCAAGAGTTGGTTAAGGTGAATGTTTTTAATCATATATCGTGATAACTAATTAAGAATGATAACAAAACCATTCACTCTAGTCATCATCCCATTTTGATTCTAATCAACACATTTTTATCACATTCAATCTTAATCCATTTCCTTCTGGTTCAATCCATTGACCAAAACCAAAAAGCACAACATGATAAATAATAATCATAGAAGGGAACCACATAATCATGAAAAATAATATATAGGATATCTAAATTAAGACACCTTGTCTTCAATCTATGAGACCTTATATTTAACCTATGTTATTATTCAAAACCATCATAATGGTTTATAAAAAGTTTGTGAATTCCTAAATCATATCCCCCTAGAGTGTAAAACCAGATGTGAAATAAGGCCCATTTCCATGTACCTGGTGACAATCAAGTCTTGCTAAAATTGCCATTTTTTAGAGTTATTACCCCTATATACCTCTATTCCAAATCCATATCATCTTTTAGTATCTAGATAGGGATTTAATTTCTTATAAACCACTCACTCTATCCTTTAGAAAAATTATAGGACATTTTCCTATACATTGAATCATCCTTAGAATTATCCTTAGACGTGTCCCTAGACACATCCTTATAAATATCCCTAGGGATTTCACTAAATTTTTATCATCCTAGTGTCTAAAGGTTAAATAAACCTTACTCTGATACAAACTATAGAGACCTAAACTTATCATGCATAAATATTACATCTTAATATATGGGTATTCATTACATAACATAATGATTCATACCAGAATCATTTAGTTTTAGTGACTTTGGAAACATGGAAATGTAAAGAACTGGTCTATAAGTGAGTTACATTATCTCCCACTATGTTATTAATAAATTGAACCCTTTATAGAAGTGTCATACATACCACCTTTCATCATAACCTAGGGAAGAGAAACATAATAATTAGTAAGATCAGAAGCTTAGTAAGGGTAAACAAAGTTATTATCAATATATCATGAGAATAAGAGTATTATAACATGAGAATAAAATTTGAAAACCATACCCTACATATTATAGATCATAAAATTGAGTCATGGAATAAATCAAGGTAGTTCATAAGACATGAATAATAATGGAATAAAATAAAATTATCCATGATAAGATAATAATTAAATAAGTCAAAGATTTGTGGTATACCCATAAGAATATAAAATCACTTCTTTAGTAGTCAAGTATCATTTCCTAGGATATCATAGTGTAATGGGATCACTCCCAATACTACCATAGTAGTCTGGGTTCACTCCCAAGACCATCATAATGGAAAAAGTCCTTTATTGAAATGGGTTTACTCACTAATCAATTCTTATTAATCTAATGAGATATCATTCTTGACCTAATGCATTGTATGGAGATATAGGTCCCACACATCCAATAATGAAAATAATACATACATGTTCCAAAAGATCATAAAACATTCATCATATTAGAAACCAAGAAAAGAAATAGGTTTCATAAAAATTTCATCATAACATAACCTATAAAAAAGATACAGGTTTTATAACCATTTCATCATTTCATCAAAGCATAACCTTTTGAAAATTAAGTAGGGTTCATAAATATTTGACCATGGTATAACTCGTGGAAGTGAAATTGGTTTCATAAACATATTGTCATTAAAAACATAAACCATTCAAAGAAAGAATAATAATGGTATCCTTTGATCATATCCCCAGTAAATAATATGTAACATAAAATGATGTTATATTATATAGAAAATGATTTTGAAATATCACTTGGAACATTTCTAGAATAAAATAGATTTTACACATTGAAAAAAAAACATTTTTTAAAAAAATTTGATTGAAAATTACCTTTGAAACTTATAAAGTAAGATTTAAAAATCATTTAAAAAATTTATTAAGGAAAATATCATTTCCACTTTGTGTTTTTTTAAAAATAAAACATTTTAAAAATAATTTTCATTAAAAATAACCTTTTATACTTATAATGGAAGATTCATAAATCTTTTAAAACATTTATTGAGTAAAATATCCTTTCCACTTTGAAATTTTATTTTAAAAACATAAAAATTTTAAAAGTCATTTTATTTGAAAATAGCCCTGAAATATTATAAATGAATCTTTAAAAATCATTTAAAAATTTTTGTTAATGAAAATATCCTTTCCAATTCGAAAAATAATTTTTTAAAACATAAAATATTTTTAAAATAATTTTATTTGAAAATAATCTTGAAAAATTATAAAAGAAGATTTAAAAATAATTTAAAAAGTTTTTTTTAAAAAATATCCTTTACACTTTGATTTTTTATATAAAAAAAGTTTTGGGAGAAAAATCATTTTTGACCAAAGAGAGAGATAAAAACATATTTTCTTAAAAAATTTATTTTGGAATATTGAGTACTTAAAGAGAGGAAAATTAAGGGAAAATTTTATTCTCAAGAAAACTTGAAAGTAGAAGAAAATTCATGATTTTCTTGAGAGTTTTATTATAATATTTAATTATCAGAATAATAAACATAAATAATATTGATAAATGATGAGATTTTATCATAAAACGCTTACCACATTGGTAACCTTAAAATCATAAGCTCTATGAAATAATAACATTAATTGAAACATAAAATATAATGAGAATAAGTAAATTCATGATATTAAATTTCAAAGGGGATATATATATAAATCAAAAAAGAAGATACATTTATAACTTAACGTATGTCCCAAAGAAGAAAAATTGAGAAAAAAATCCCTTATAGCTTTGGTAATATTTGAACTGTAAACTCCATAAAAGAGATACCATAAAATGAATATGTAATTAAAATTAATTTTTAGGAGAATAAACATAAAATAAATTTATTTTCATTATATAAATCACCAAAAATAAATAGGTGGTAAATATGATATATGTCTCATAGAAGTAAAAAGTGAGGTGAAAATATCTTACCTTAAGTCTTGACTTCCTCCATACACATTCAAACATACTTTATAATAAATATAAGTTTATTATAAATCTATTACCGAACCATACTCATATGTATCATACTATATATTATTTAATTATGAATTTTCATTACTCATTTATTAACAATTACATGTTAAGGTTGTGTTTTGGGTAAAAACTACTTTGTTTTTCATGTATGTTTTGATTTGGTATTTTCAGTCCTATTACTTTGATCATTATTCCATAATATACATAATTTTAACCATTATATAAATATCATATATATTTTTTATATCTATATTTATAGTAACCCATAAAATTTAGATATAGAAAGTGAAATACACTATTCCTGGAGATGGTATATCATACGTACTCTTGATCATTATTTCTATTTACTTGAAGGATGGATAGAAATAAAGAAAAATAATATATTAACATTAAAAAATAATTTATATATCATATGTATCACATATATACATTAAATTTATCCTTATTACCTTCCATTAAAATCATTATTTAAAAACGAATCACATCGCTTCATGAGGCGGTAGTCCATCGTACACACAAACGACATTATGGTATCCCACATGGAATGGAAAGAAAAATATTTATATGTGAAAATATATTTTCCAGAATTTTATTTATGTTAAAATTGTCATATATATACAGTATATCCATCGTCATATCCAACCGTGAGAGGTGCTGATGGAAAATGTGTCACATCAGTTCACGAGGTGGTAGTCCGTCGTACACACGTGCGATTTTATCATTTCCCATTTGAGGGAAGATGAGATGTATCTAAGTAATTACCATATTATAATAACATTTTAGTATATAAATATACCTAATTTATTTTTTAATAATGGTTTAACAATATTTGAAGTAATTGGAGATAGAAATAAAATAAAAATTCTCATCGAAAAATGTTACCACTTCTTCGAGTAGCCCCCTTGAGTTTGTATAAAAAAACATCCTTGGTTGGTTTTATGACCAAATTAACAATTATAGTGTGAAATAATAGAATTATTTACTCTATTTGGGTAGGTATTGTTCGAACCAATGGGGATTGTAAGTGTGAAGAGGATAGGAGAGAGGGTGACCTTTTATAACTGGGGTGAGTGGTACACTTGTAATCCTTGAAAAAAAGGTGTACCCACATTTTTCACATTACAAAAGGATATGAAATGGGTAATTATAGAACATTAGATATTATAGGTTCTAAATATGGCTATAAAATTGGTGTTGTACAAGTTTTAGGTCATTTTTAACCCTTATATTCTTAGTTAAACCCCCACTAAACCCATTTTTACCTTAACTGCGCTAATTAATTTTTACTGTTTGTATTATTCATTATGGTTAAAAATTAATTTGAAATTTTTATATAATTTAAATAATTATTATTAAAAATATTTAATCCATTTTAAAAATTAAATTCATAGAATTGGAAAATTTTAATTTAAAATTAATCCCGCAGACGTAACGAGAAAGTGGGTTTTTAAAGAGAAAGGTTTCAAAAGTTTAAAATGTTTTTATAAAAAAATTAAATATTAAATTAATGAAAATGAAATAAATTAGATTAATAGATATATTATTGTACTAATTTTAATTTTAAAACCATATTAAAATAATTTTTAATTTTTTTAAATGGTTTAAAAGAAATGAAAATTCTTCATAAAAACCTATTTTTTTCACTATTCATCAAAAAATCAATATTTTTTGAAAAATACAAAAATTTCAGTCAAATTAAATTTTGATATTATAATTTTAAAAAATAAATTTTATTTTATTAAATAAATTTTATATAATTAAAAATAGTTGATTTTAAAACAGGCGCACAAAAGGCAGAAAAACTGCTTTTTAGTAAAATACAGTTTTTAAGCATAATATTGGATTTGTTCTGATCTATTGTATAGACAACACAAAATATGAATGCTAGATATTTGATCGTATATATACTATATAAATTTAATTAAAATAATTCATCAAAGTTTATTTTTTGTTTAATTTATTGAGATAAAATACATTTTTGTGCGTAAATAGATTTTCAGAAAAATATTTAATTTGTTTTAGAATAGTTTTTATTTTAATTTATTTTTAATAAGTCACCAAAAAAATAATTTTATATAAATGTTTAAGAAATATATATTTTATAATTTAGTTAATCCAATTCATACCCACATTTCCAATGGCTAGGTGATTACTATCATATTAAATAATAATATTTTAATAGTATATCATGCTTCATTTAAACTTGGTGTTGCGTTTAATTAAATCTAAACTCGGTGTTACTTGTAATTATAAATATTGAAAATATTAAATTTATTTTATTTTTTTACAAAATCTTGTGGTGTTACATGGGTGTTATCAAAATGTTCTACACTTGAAGGAATCAATATTGGTGTCCTGAGATGAGGTGGAGGGTCGCAGATTGTGTGTCTTGATGTTTTACTTGCCAGAGGATCAAAGAGGGCATAAGAGGCCAGCCGAGGTACTTCAACCTATTTCCATTATAATGTCAAAGTGGGATGATATCTCAATATACTTTTTGATCGGTGTACCTTTTACTCATAGTGAGAAGTATATAATTTGGGTGATTATAGATCAATTCACTAAGTCGACCCATTTTCTTCCCACTATGGAGACAAAAAGGTAGGGGATATCAAAAAATAATATTTTTAAACCCAATTTTTTTTATGAAATAAATAAATAAATATATATATATGTTAATAAATTTAATTACTTTGATATCTTTCTCTTAATGAAACACCAAGTTTTAACAAAACACGGCATACTATTAAAATATTATTATTTAATATAATAGTTATTTTCTTATCATTGGAATGGAAAGTATGGATAGGATTAACTAATTTATTAAAATATATATTTTTAAAATGTATATAAAATCAATTATTTTGTGAATAATTAATTATAAATAAGTATAGGAACTATTTGAAAATAAAGAAATCCTTTTTCTAAAGAAACATTTTTATGCACATAAAAGTGTTTTACATCAATAAACTAAAAAACAATTCTGTTGAATTATATTAATTAAATGTATATATTATATATTAAATATAATATTTAGCATTAATATTATGTGTTTTTAGGCATGAGAGAAAATAAATACAATTTTATGCTTAAAAACTACATTTTCCTAAAAAGTAGTTTTGTCACATTTTGAACATTTTTTGGAATTAATTGTTAAAAATTTTAGAAAATTTATTTGAAAAAATTAAATTAAATTTTTAAATGAATATTTAAAAATTATCTTAGGTTGAATTTTTGATAATTTTTTGAGCAGATAAATTTTTGGATGAATAGTAATAAATAATTATTTTTATTAAGAATTGTCATTTCTTTTAAAGCTTTTAAAATATTATAAATTTTTTTAAGATGGTTTTAAAAGTTAAATTAGTTAAAATATATATCTATTAGTACAATTTATGTCATTTTAATCAATTTTATATTGAAATTTGTTATAAAAACTTTTTAACTTTTGAATATTTTCTCTTAAGAAAACCAGTTTTCGTTGCGTCTACAGGTTTAATTTTAAATTAAAATTCTTTACTTTTGTGAATGTAATTTGGAAAAATGGATTCAATATTTTGAATTATAATAATTTATATTTTATAATATGGCCATATTAATTTTTTACCATTATGAATAGTAAAATTAATAAAAATTTATTATCACAGTTAAGGTGAAAATGGGTTTACCGAGGGTTAAACTAATAAGATAAGGGGTAAAATGACCTAGAAACTCATCAAAAACCCATTTTATGGACATAGTTGGACCTTATAACCTATAATGTTCTATAATTTTCCATTTCTTAGCCTTATTGCATGAGAAAAACATGGGCACAACTTTCTCTTTTCAAAAATTACAAGTGTACCACTCACCCCACTTGTGAAAGGCCACCCCCTCTCCTATCCTATTCACACTTATAAAACCCATATATCCTTCCAATAACTATAAAAATAAATTAATTGACTCTATAAACTCATTATGAAGACATTTTTTGGTCATAAAGCTAAGCTAGGAAGGATTTAGGTATAACCTAATGAGGTTGTCCAATTAAGAGGCAAAGTTTTAAACTATACATTTTTGTTTTACTTATTCTTATAACTCTTTAAAATATCATTAAATTAAAATGATATAATAATATTATTATATCCAATATAGTTATATTTTATTATTTTAATTTTGTAAATTATATTCACATCCTCTTTTATCAAATTGGTTTTGAAATCATCATTTGTGTGTACGGTGGACTACCACCTCATAAACCGTTGTTATTCATTTTCTATCACCACCTCTCATGGATGGATATAATTATGGATTTGATATTTATATAATATATTTATTATATTATTAAACCTATTTAATTATAATACCAAATATACCTTATTACCTCCCAACCCATTGAAAAACAATAACGCCACTCATGTGTATAACAAACTACCGCCTCATGAACCGATGTTATGTGTTTATCATTTTTTACATGGATGGTAATAAGGATGAATTAAATGAATAAATATTATATTTATAATATAATTATACTTATATAATTATTATATCACATATAACTTCTTACTTTGTATTCCGTGGGGGATATGATAACATCATTCGTGTGTATGATAGACAACCACCCCGTGAAGCGATGTGATTCATTTTTCACATACACATTAAATGGAAGGTAATAAAGAATAGTATAAATAAAAATATTTGATATATATTAAATAAAAATTACTCAATAATTATAATATATCATATATCCTTCTTTCTTTCACCCCGTTGTGAAAATGGAAACAACGTTCATGTGTTCATAAGACCTACCATCTCCATGAACAGTGTATTTCATTTTCTATCTATAACTTTTATAGATTATGGTAAATAAATATATAATGAATATATATGATATTTATATCATGGTTAAAATTTTAGATATTATGGAACTATGATCAGAGTAATAGGGCCAAAAATAAAAAAATCGAAACATACATGAAAAACAATGTAGTCATCACCCAAAACACGTTTTAAGTAAGGAATTGTTAACAAACCAATAATAAAAGGTAATAAATAAATAATATATGTTATAATATATATAATTTTGGTTTATTAATATATTTATAATAAATTTATATTTATTATTCATGAAGTTCAAACCTGTACAAAGAAAGTCGAGACTTATAGTAATTGATTTATATCTCACTTTTATTTTCTTTAAGACAAATTTTATATTCCCTATTTGTTTCTTTTATGTGGTGTATATAATTACTATGAATTTTTTTTTTATTATTATCATGAAAATTATGGGTATTTACATATCCATTTTAGTATCTCTATTTCATGGGGTTTACAATTTCAAAGTTGTGAATGCGGTTATGGGGTTTTGATGTAATTTTACTTCTTTGTAATATATGTTATGTTATACACATATATTATTTCATGAAGTGTATATAAAACAAATTTAATATGAAATATCATGAATTTATTTATTCTCATTATATTTGAAGTTTCAATTAATATTATTCTTTTATGGTGCTTCTAATTCAATTTTACCAAAGTGGTAAGGGGTTTATGATACAATCTAATAATTTTTGGGATTATTTATGTCTTTGCATATGATGATAAAATGTTAAGATACATCGCTCAAGAAACTCTTGAATTTTATTATCCTATGGTTATTTCATGAAAATACCTATTTCCCTTAATTTATCTCTCTTATAGGATTAAATAGACAAAAATAATGTTTCTATGAAAAATCATCTTTATTTTTATCTTCTATCAAAAACCATTTTTCTTCCATGAAATTATTTTCTAAAAATGTTTTCAAAAATTTTATAAAATTATCGAAAGTATTTATTAAATAATTTTTTATCCATGTTTGACTTTTTAATTTTTTTTAAATGGAATATTCATGTTGTTTTCAAAATATGGCCCATTTGGATTTTATCGAAAATGTGAAAGGAAACTTTTTTTTAACATGTATGACTTGAACAATATTTCCACCTTCATGACCATTATTTTCTTGGAATATTTCTTTATAAGTTTTCAGAGATTATTTTCAAAGAAAATTATTTTTATAATTTTTTATGTTTTTTAATTTTTTTTTCAAAGTAGAATAAATATTTTCCTCAAGAAATTTTTTAAATGGTATTTAAAGCCTCCTTTATAAGTTTTAAATTTTATTTTCAAAAGAAAATGATTTTTAAAATGTTTTATGTTTAAAAAAAATCCTAGTGTAAATGACATTTTCCTTAATAAATGTTTTAAATTATATTTAAAAATTACTTTATAAGATTCCAAGGTTATTTTTAAATAAAAGGATCTTTATAATGTTTTAATTTTGGAAAAGATTTTTTTCAAGGTGGAAAGGATATTTTCCTAAAGAAATTTTCCATGTAATATTTCAAAATGATTTTACATCTAAGATAGAATCCTTTAATGTAACTTATGCTTTACTGGGGATATGATCCAGGGAAACCATTCTTATTCTTTCTATGAATAGTTTGGGTTCATGATGAAGAGATTTGTATGAAACCCATATCTATTACATGAGTTATAACATGATAAAATGATTATGAATCCTGATTTATATTACATGAGTTATTCTATGATGAAATGATGAATTTATTATGAAAACTATTTATTTTCCATAGGTTTTGCTATGATGAAATGTTTATGAAACCTATTTCTTTTCATGGGTTTTGATATGACAAATTTTTTATGATCTTGTGGAACATGTTTGTACAATTTTACTATTTCATGGATGGGAACTATATATTCATCTAATAAATTGGTTAAATATTAATATCTAATGAGATAAATAGAGATACAATGGGGAGCAAACCCAAATTATTAAGGGACTTTATCCATTATAATAGTATTGGGAGTAAACCTTAACTACTAAAATGGTTTGGGGAGTGAACCCATTCCACAATGATAGTTTTTGAGATAAAACTTGTCTACTAAGGAAATGATTTTATATGCTTATGTGTATATAAATGATATATTTCTTATGCCAATGTTATGTTCACATGAATCATGTTCTTTGATTCCATTATGATTCATGTCTTAGGAGCTTCCATGATTTATCCCATTGCCCAATCTTATGCTCTATGATATGAAAGGAATGGTTTTAAGATTTTATTCTCATGTTCTCATACCCATATGATCATGATATGATGATATCTTCTTTGTTTACCCTTACTAAGCATCCAATCTCACCCAATATTATGTTTCATTTCCCCAGGTTATAAAGAAATGATTTAAGTATGGCATGTATAATATGAGTACTATGTGGAAATATATTTATAAGAGATGTTAAATATATTTCATTAAATAAGAAGATTGTGTTTCTATTCTCCAAATACTCTAAACTATTATGGTCATCAGGCATGTGTTTATGAAATGTATTAAATATTCATAAAAAATATGTGATATTTATGTATGTAAAGCTTGGATAACTAATGTTTGTATCACAGTATAGGTTTATTTAACCTTTTAAAACTATGATATGAAAGCATTAATGAGAACCCTAAGGGTATATATGACGTTATATATGAGGATAAGTATAGGTATGAGTCAAAGAATCAGAAAATGTCTATGGATTTTGGAAAAGGATAGAGTGAGTGGTTTCCAAGAAATTAAATCCTTTTATGGATACTATATGTGGATGTGGCTCTAGTACAGATGTACCTTGAGGTAATAACTCTGAAAAGAAAACATTGAAATTGACTCAATCATCACATTATTCATGACAATGGGCCTTTCTACAAAACTGGTTTGACACTCCCATGGGATATTCTTTGGAAATTCATAATCTCTTTATGAACCATTATGATGGATTTAAATATATGATAACTATGAATGAACTAGTATACAACTAAGTTATCATATATTAAGAATAAGGTTTCATGATTCAAAAATCTTATAAGTTATTTTTCATGAATACGTGGTTTACCACTATGAATATAGTTACTCACACTATGTTTTTTGGTTTTATTAAATAGTTGGAACCAGAAGGAATTGAATTAATGTTGAATTTGATAAACTATGTGTTTATGAGAAAACAAATGGGATGATTACTAGAGTGAAGGTTATTGTGTTTTTTCATAATCATATGTCTTAATATGTTATTAAAAACTTCCACCTTACCCAACTTTAGGAATCAATAAATAAGATAAGGATATATTTCATTGAGAGTTTTGGTGGTGGATATCATGGAGGAAATAATATTCAGTTTCCTATATGTCAAGAATGTGGGAAGAATCACTCAAGGAAATGTCTCAAATTGATGAGTCTATGTTTTATTTGAGGAGAATAAGGGAACAAAGAAAGTAATTATTGATAAAAAATGAAAAGTGCAGTTAATGAAATGGATGAAAATATTGGTCTTCTTAAGGTATTATCAATGAATGAATGTTTTAAATGTGGAAATTATGGGAATTATGAAAATTTATTTCATATGGGGAAATCCCAAGAAGGGGATAAAAAAGGTGGTGCATGTAAATATATATTTTGTTAATGATGAAGAGACTACAAATTACATATTAAAGGAAAGAGGTATTAAGGAATAAGATGGTGAATACTAGTTGGTGGTTTAAGAATGATGTATAATTATTGAAGTGTTTATTTATTGGAATTAAATAATTATAAAATATATAAGGATTGTTTAGTATAAGTTTTAATTAATTATTTTCAATAATATGTTTAATTATATTGATGTCATAGACAATTGATTTAATGGAAATGTTATATTTTATGGAAAATACCTAATTAAGTGATGATAACCCTTAATATGTTCCTAATATTAAGAAAATGGTGTTTAGTTTGGATAAAGAGATGATTTATATAGATAAAGTAAATTTGATTGTATTAATATACTTAGAACTGATTAAATATTTATTAAAAAAGTGGTTTATGTTATCTTTGATAGAGTCTGCAACATTATTATATTTATGGAATATATTCAATAATATAGGGTTTTATTTAATGAAATAGGAAGCATGTATATTTTCATTATGGTTTTATGGTAATTATGGTTATTAACATGTTTTGTGATAATATATGATGAAGTTATTCACATATTTGGTATGTGACAATTGAGATCTAGTTTATGGTATTTAGGGGATTAATTTTAAGTTTATTTTGGGAAATTTAGTAGCCTTATTTATAAATTTTTGAATTTTGGATCGTTCTTAAGGTTAACAATTTATAGAGTGGTTTAAGATGAACTTTGGATGATAATTTAGAGATTGATATATTACTTCACCATATAAGGACTTATGCATATTTGATAACCAGTGCTAACTATTTTGATAACTAGATATAGAAGGAATGACTGATCATTCTATTATGGATCATGTGATCTGTTAGTGATTTAGGTATAAAAAAATCATCTTCATTTGTTAGAGTAATATATGAAGTATGAATTGATCTAAATGAAACCAAAGGATGAAATTGTTCTATAATAAAAAGGAAATATAATACCTATGTATATTAGTCCATTTTAAATTCTTGATCATATCAAGATAGTAGCCTATCTATTTGTGCTTTAACCAAACCTCTCTCAAGTTCACAATGTGTTCCATGTATCCCCCATAAAGAAGAACATACCTAACCCTTCACATGTAATAAACTCTGAAGTCATACCACTGGAGCATGAAATTTTTTATAATTAAAAATCAGTTGAGATTTTAGATCATAAAGAGAAATTTATAAATAATACCACTCACTTGGCAAAAGTTTTGTGGTGAAACCCCTATCTTGAGGAAACTATGTGGGAACCATAAGATGTAATGTATCAGAAGTATCCTCATTTATTTCTATCATAGTGAAAAATTTTGAGGGTGAAATTTATTTTAATGGGGGTAGAATGTAACATGCCAAGATTTTATGAAATATATATATTTTGAATAATTTATTTCATTTGATGTCTTACTCTACACACAATATCGAGTTTTAAAGAAACACGAAATACTATTAAAATATTATTATTTAATATAATAATTATCTCCGTGTTATTTTAATAGAAGGTATGAATAGTATTAACTAATTTATGAAAATATATTTTTTTCACATTTATATAAAATGAATTATTTGATGACCAATTAATTATAAATAAAAATAAGATCCATTTGAAAATTTAAAAAAATATTTTTATAAAGAACTATTTCTATGTGCACAAACTTGTTTTCCATAAATAAATTAAACAAATAAATTTTGGTGAATTATATTAATGAAATTTATATATAATATATTAAAAATAATATTTAACATTCACCTTATGTGTTTAATAGGAATAACATAAAATAAATCCAATTTTATGCTTAAAAATTGTATTATTCTAAAAATAGTTTTGTTTCATTTTACTCACTTTATAAAACCTTTATAAAATTTATTTGAAAAAATTAAATTCATTTTTTAAATTAGTAGTTCAAAATAATCTTAGGGATAATTTTTGGGAATTTTTTGAGTAGATAAATGTTTCAATGAGTAGTGAAAAATAGTGTTTTTATTAAGAATTGTCCTTTATTTTAAAGCTTTTAAAAACTTAAAAATTATTTTAAGATGTTTTTAAAACTAATATTATATTATTTATATATCTATTAATAATTTTTTTTATCGGAATCAATTTAATATTTAACTTTTATATAAAAACTTTTGAATATTTTCTCACTGGAAAACCACTTTTTTCGTCATATCTACAGGTTTACTTTTAAATTAAAAATTTCCAATTATGTTAATTAGATTTGTAAAAATGGATTCCATATTTTGAATTACAATAATTTATATTTTATAATAAGTTCAACTTAATTTTTTCCGTTATGAATAGTAATAGAAGTAAAAATTAATTATCGCGGTTAAGGTGATAATGAGTTTACTGCGAGGTTAAACTAAAATAGTAAGTGGTAAAATGAACAACTCTCACATATGTATATAATGATAGTATTAATGATTATATATCATATTTATGACATTTATATAAATTTTTAATTATAATAAAATATCTAAATTCTTACCTCACAACCCTTTGGAATACAATAACATTGCTCATGTGTATGATGGACTACGGCCTCACAAACCAATGTGATGTGTTTTAAATTTTTATTTTTATAGATGGTAATAAGGATATATTAAATGAATAATTATTATATTTTCAATATAATTATTCTTATTTAATAATTATATCATATATATATTATTTCTTTCCATTTCGTGGGGTATATGATAACGATGTTTGTGTGTACGACTGACTACCTCCTCACGAAGAAATGTGATTCATTTTTCATGTAAAATTTACATAGAAGGTAATAAGGATATGTTTGAATAAAAATATTTGTTTTATATGACATAAAAAATAATCTTTAATGATAATATATTATTTACCCTTCTTTCTTTAATCTCGTTAAGAAAATAGAAACAATGTTCAAGCATACGTAGGACCTACCGTCTCCATGAACGATGTATTTAATTTTCTCTCAACAAATTTTATGAATCAAACTAAATAAATATATACTAAATTTATATGATATTTATATCATGTTTTAAATTCTAGAGATTATGGAACCCTAATCAAAGTAAGAGGACCAGAAATAACTAATCAAAACATATATGAAAGACAAAGCAGTTATTGCCCGAAACATTATTTTAAGAAGGAATTATTAAGAAAATGGTAATAAAAGGTCATGAGTAAATCATATATGGTATGATATATAAAATTATGGTTTTATAATAGATGTATAATAAACTTATATTTATCATATAGTAGGTTATAATGTGCATGAAAGATGTCGATATTTATGGTTAGGGATTCTTGTCTCACTTTTATTTTCTATGATACAAATTCCATATTCACCATGTGTTTATTTTATTTTGTGTATATAATAACCATGAATGTATTTTATGAATATTATCATAAAAATTATATGTATTTACATATCAATTTTAGTATCTCTAATTCATAGGGTTTACAGTTTCAAAGTTACCAATGTCGTAAGGGACTTTTGTTTCAATTTTCCTTCTTTGATACATATGTTATGTTACACACCTATATTATTTTATGAGGTGTATATATAGACTATTTTACGTTTAATATCATGAATTTATTTATTATCACGAAATTCTAAGTTTTACTTAATTTTATTCTTTCATGGGGCTTATGATTCAATATTACCAAAGTGGTAAGTGTTTAGGATACAATCTCATTTTTATTGGGATTGTTTATGTTAATGATCCTGATTATGAAATATTACGATCCATACACCAATAAACTCATGATTTTTCTTATCCTATAGTTATTATAATAGAATACATGTTTTCCTTTCATTTCTCTCTTTTAAAGGATTAAACAACCCAAAATAATGTGTTTTTGAAATATCATATTTTTATCTATCTTCGGCTGAAAACCCCTTTTCTTCCATATCCATGTTTTCTAAAAAAAATTCAAAATTTTTTAACATTATCAAAAGGATTTACTAATGAAAATTTTACCAATGTTTTAATTTTTAATTTTTTTAAAAGGAATATTCATATCATTTTCTAAATAAGGCCCATTTTCCTTTTAAAAAAAACGTGAAAGGAATATTTGTTTTAATATATACAAAATGAATGGGATTTCCACTGTTAGGAACATTATTATCTTTGAAGATTCCTTTATAAGTTTTCAATAGTTTATTTCAAATAAATTCATTTTTAAAATGTTTTATATTTTATTTTATTTTTCCAATTGGATGGGATATTTTCCTCAAGGAATGTTTTGAATGATCTTTAGATCTTACCTTATAAGTTTTAAGGATTATTTTAGAAGAAATTTATTTTTAAAATGTTCAATATTTTAATTTTTTTCAAATTTAAAGGGGTATTTTCTTCAAGAAATATTTTAAATTATCTTTAAATGTTCCTTTATAAGTTTCAAGTTTTAGTTTAAAGGAAATGTATTTTGAAACTGTTTTATGTTTTAAAAAGTGTTTTTCAAGGTGGAAAGGATATATTCATAAAGTAATGTTCTAAGTAATATTTTAAAATAATATTCCATCTATAATGAAACTCTTTAATGTAACTAAGACTGTACTAAAGATATGATCCAATGACACCATTATTATTATTTTTCTTAATGGTTTTTGTTAATGATGATAAGATTTTTATGAAATCCATTTATTTTCCACGGGTTATACCATGATAAAATGCTTATGAAATCCCCTTATTTAACTATAGTTATTATATAATGCAATTATCTAATTATTAAGAAACATGTTAATTTTATACAAGTTATGATATGATGAAATTTTTATGAAAACCATTTCCTTTCTTGGTTTTTGATATGTTGAATATTTTATGATTTATGGCACACACACAGACACACACACACACACACACACACACACATATATATATATATATTATTTTAATTATGTGTTGGGTGGGACATTTATCTCCCTCCAATGCATTGTGTAAAATTTATATCTCATGAGATAAAAAAGGTTAGAATGGGGAGTGAAACCAGTTTATTAAGGGAATTTATCCTCTATGGTAGTATTGAGAGTAAACCTTGACTACTATGATGGTTTAGTGAGTGAACACATTCCACTATAATAGTTTTGGAAATGATTCTTGAATACTAAGGAACCGATTTTCTATTCTTACGTGTATCCCATAAATCTATGTCTTAGGCCAATGCTATTTTCTCATGGATCATGTGCTTTAATTCCATTATGATTCATGTATTATGAACTAATTTGATTTATTCCAAGACTTAAGTTTATTATCTATAATATGTAGGTTATGGTTTTAAAATATTATCTTCATGTTCTCATACCCTTATTCTCATGATATGCTGATATCGCCCTTATTTATCCTTGCTGAGCATTTGAGCTCACCCTTTATTAGGATTACATTCCTAAGGTTATGAAGAAAGTTTTTAAGTAGGGTATTTCTAAGAAGATTACTACATTGGAAGATCTTTATGGGATATGTTTAAGGTATTTCATAAAATAATAATATTGTGTTTCTAATCTCCAAGGACACTAAACTATTATGGTCCTTGGGAATGTGTTTATGAAATGTATTGAATACTCATATAAAAATATGTGATATCTATGTATATAAATATTAGGTCTATACATTTATGTCCAAGAGATAGTTAGGATTATTGTTATGCCTCCAATAATAGTTTCAAACTGAGATACTCATTTTACCTCTCTGTTTTAGAAGGGTCTACAGGATTCCATGGAAACCCAGTTGAAGTTAACTATAGCTCATCACCTAAATAGGGATGACGATAGTGAGTGGGCCATCTATAATCTTGAGGATATTATTTTTTCATGTTTTATTAACTTTAGGGGTTCATGGGATAAGTATTTATAATTATTTTAATTTTTATACAACAACTGTTACCATGTGTTCATCAAGATGGCCCCTTTTGCGGTGTTGTATGGGAGACCATGCTAGTCCCCATCATGTTAGATTGTGATGAGTGAGTATTCCTTATTAGGACCATGTACCATCTACGAGATGATGAATAAATATCAGTGTTTTTCCAACAATAATATTTATTTTTATTTCATATAAGGACAAGAGAAAACTAGTTCATAGGGGGATAAAATAATGAAAACCGAGGGCATCACCTATAACAATGTCTAGATAGCCAATAGCAAGAGAGAAAAGACTAGAAATAAATATTACATTCAATAATATAAAAAATTATTGAATCCAAGTATCCCACCACTTAATTCCCCTCATGCTAGGTATAGAGTAGAGTGTTTTTCTATTTGATGAGATCTTTACACCTATAGATTAGGTAAACGAACGACCAAGCAACAACAATCCGGACTTGGAGAGAGAGTTAAATATGAACTTAAAAGTTCATTTTTAATTGATTCTAAATAAATGTGCTTCTCACTACATAGTTCCATACCACTATGCATAGTACAAGACTCCGTGATAAGAGAGTCCCCCTATCCATACATTACACTTTATGCAAATATAACAGATCCCCAAGGGTGTCAAAAAATGAAACCACCAAACATAAGTCTAGAGGTGAATGAACCATCCATATTGAGTTGAATGTCAGATGTGGGAGGATCCCAAAAAACCCAGTGACCTTGCGGAGTAGCTTTCCACCTAGGGGAAGAAGGGCCATGTTAAGACAAAATATTCCTAAGTGATGGGGAATTTTCTCAGTGATGGAAGAGGGGATCCTGCTCAGCCACTAGGAACCTAGCTCTAACATCCAGGAGGAAATTCGATAATCTGGATCCCTCGAGCCAATACTTATTCCTCATGTACCAGATGGTCCAATAACCAACAAAAATAATAATCACCCATGCATCCTTCTCAGAGCTACTGTATGAAAACCCATTAAACCATAGTTGAAGAAACTCTAGATTATTGATACCACACATTGTTACTTTAATAAAGTTACAAAATGTACCCTAGATGAACTTTTAGTAGTCTCTTTTTAAGAAAAGGTAAGGGTTGGATTCTTATTTCAAGTTTGAGTAACACATACGCCTCAAGACTAGCATTAATACTTTAAGTTTAACCTCCTTATATGTAAGAATTTTACAGTTTCTAATCTTTCAAAGTAGAAAAGTATATTTTACAGGGATGTGTTTTCACTAGAGAGTGTCACCCCAGGTGTTTTACTCCTTATTTCCATGTAGATACTAATGGTAAAACTTCACTAAGAACTTTCTAGTTGCTGAGATCGTGAACATGTAGGAGTCCTACTCATCAATGATATAATTTTTTAGGAATAGCTCATGCTGTTGGGGTTAAGAACTATATTGATTAAATAGTGGTAGGTCTTAGTGATATTGAAGGAGATATAAGGGGTTAGGAACCCCATAAATCCAAGCATGACCCCCAACCAATTATGATCTAAGAAACCAATCTCCCCATAACCAATTATCCGATGGGATTTGTCCAGAAGAATCAAGATGTTCCCAGAAATTGATTTACATAACCAGAGACCATCCTATTCATAACCCTTACATCCTTCCCATAATTGTTACAATAAAACTACCACAAAGAGTATGGACCTAGACCACTTCCCATGCCATCTTAGCTTGGAGACTATGAATCATCCCAAAAAACTCCTTCCAGTTGATACCATCATCACCATAGGACTTGTCCAGTCTCATCCATGAGGCCCAATGACACCCTTGTTGGTGTGGGAATCCCAAATGAATAATACCATGAGGTTATCAATATCTCTGATAACTGATTTGGGACCATTAAAAGTTGATAGTATGTGCATTGGAATGGACTAGAGGACACTTTTGACTAAGAAGATCTTACCAACAAAGGATAGAAATTGGTTCTTTCGATTGTTAATTTTTCTAGTAATATTGTTAACTAAATTTTCAAAAAATGAATATAGATCTGACCAGGAGAGATGGGGGATCCCATATACTCAATCAAAAAGCCTCTCCTATGAAATCAAATCAACTATTCAATCAACTTTTCATGCATTGACAAGATGTGTGTCGGGGCATACACACTACTTTTATCACAATTAACACTTTTTACACTATTTCTACAATACTTATTCAAGATATTGTTGAATTAAAGAAGTTAACTCCTACTACCATTTAGAAATAAAATCATATCATTGGTGAAGAGAAGGTGTGAGACACCATTAAAGCCTCCTATCCTCCTATAAGGAAGGATTTCCCAATTAATAATATAATAAATTAGATACTTTTAGAGGAAATCTTGTACCCAAATAAATAGATTGGGAGAAAGAGGGTCCCCTTACCTCGGACCCCCAATCAATTTTATGAAGCCACACTTTCTACCCATAAAAGAGATTAAAATCCTAGTGGAACTATAACATCTAAAAAAATATCAATCACCCAATCTGATAACCCCATAAATCCTATCACCCTAAGAATGAATTTCTATTATAGCCTATCATATAATTTTTTTATGTCAACCTTGATGATAATATTCGAACCTATAGCCTTTATGTTGATATTGTTAATCATTTCATGTGCAATACCAATATGTCCCTGGATAGACCACCCCTTGATGAATCCATGTTTGTCCTTAGAGATCCAGTCTTACAGAAAGGAAACCAATATCTTATTTAGGATACTCACTAACACTTTTTAAGGGAAGTTACACATCCTGATAGGTCTGAATTATACCATAAAAGTTGGGTCCTTCACTTTCAGGATAAGACTGAGGGTGGTAGAAATAGCCACCCATGGAAACTCACTACAATTAAATAAGTCTTAAATTTATACCACTAGTTCTTTATTGACCACATCCCATGAAGAAACATAAAAGGATTCTAAATATCCATGAATCCCATGGAAAATTTCATGATTAAGAGAGCTAAAAGTCTCCCAAATTTCCTTTTCCTAGGGGGTGTCTCCAAGAAAAGAATTATTTTGGTCATTAAAAACACAAGGAATAACGTTTAAGATGAATTCATTATCCCTCAGGTATCCACTCTGTATATAAGGTTTAGCATCAACAAGCAAGTATTTAATGAAATCCATATCCATACCTCCCACAACCATTAGGTTGTTGGTATACATGCCATCTTGCATATGAATATTGGGCATGAGAGTGTTACTATTTTCATTAATACAAGCATGGAAATATGTCATTTTCTGATCACCCTCCTTGAGACACGGTTCCCTTGACTGATAATGAACATCCCTCTCTTGTTCTATAAGTAACTCTACCATTTGGATTTTTGTGTGTGCCAAGAGATCAAATATGTCATTCTCCCAATAATACTCAAGAAGAGATTCATGCTGCTCAATGTCAGACTTCAAAGAATCCAGGATGAGCCAAGGGGAAGTCATGTTGATATTCCAGGAATGTAGGTTTCTCTTTAGGATCCTAAGTTTGTTATGTAGATAGACTGATGGAACCCCATGCATGGATTTGTCCCAGGAAAACTGAACCATCGATAGAAAAATAGGATCTGAGGGACACTGGTTGGGAAAAAAGAAGAGGTGAATCCCTTAATTGCATTATGGCAGGGTGATAAGAAGCAGAGAATGATCAGAGAGTGACCTTACCAGGTGGATAATAGTCATGTTCATAAATGAGGAGATGGCCTAAATATGTTCACATAATATTTCTAGACAACACCACATCCACCTACACCCCTTCTCTTTATTACACCAGGTGAATTTATCGCATATGTACCACATGTACATAATTCCCACACATGTTATGAAATTAGAAAAGTCTTGTTGGGGCTTCCGTAGGCAAGCGCCACACCCTTTATTTTTTGAGGTGTCCAAAATTCCATTTAACTCACCACCAATGAACCAGACAACATCTGCTGGGATGAAGTGATCAAGATCTTTCCATAACTTCTCCCTCGTAGATGCATCATATTTGGTGTGAACAAAGGAAAATAAAAATAACCACGAGACATTTCTAACCTTAACCATAATGAAAAGATAAAAGACAGACAACCTCTCCCATGAAACACCACTTTTCTAGAAAATATAGATGTTTCTATTAGAGGGGTTTCCATGCATGCATCCCCAGACTCCCAACCTTTAACAGAATTTTGGTATGCTGGAATGGACTTGTTTATGTTCAAATATTGCAACAAGATACACATTATTATGAAAATTATTATTAGAAATAAAATTCATATTAGCTCAGGATCCAAGGCCCTATGAATTTCAAATTATGAGGGATGTCATTTGATAACCATAATCTTATCTAGTGGGACTGGCATCAAGAAGGATTCCTTGAACTTGGAGATAGAATTAGAAAACCTTTTCTTGGACTACGATTTGGTGCACATGCCACCACAAGATAAGGATCACGTTCCATTTATCTCATAAGTATATAGGAACTTTACAGAGTGAGATATAAAATTAGAAATCACTTCATATTAATTTTTTAGGAATATAGGGAAGCTTCTCGAGGGACTTCTATCCATAGAAAACTGATATTGGGGGGGGGGGGGGGGTCCTCTGGTATTGGGATAGCCTATATACCAACATAGTTGTACACAACCCATCCTTGTTTATGTGCAAAGTACTAGAAAGAAAAGAGAAACTGGGAGAGGAAGGTAGTGACACATGAGGAGGGAGAGAGGTAAGAGTTGACATGTAGAAGAGTAACGTAGGGTTCGACCCTACTGGAGATGAGATCTGAACACCACTCCCAATCTCTGTTTACCCCAACCCATGGCCAGACACCGATCGGGGATCCTTGAAACCAAAACAGGACCTCATGAATTTAGATATCGTATGACCTTAGAGATGGAATTCTAAAAAAAACCATGATGGGGAAGAATAAAATAAAAATTTCCACCATGAAACCAAGATACCATCTTGTATCAGAATGCATTGTGGGAGAGATTGCGAGAGACCGATTTCCATAAAAAAATGAGAAACTGAAGAATCAAGAAAATGAAGAGAGAATTCATCCACACATAGAAAGGACCCTAGCACATCGCTAATACCTAATAGAAAAGGGAGTTTATGAAATGTAAATGCGAGGTTGGGAGATAAATACAAAGTGCAGCTTGGGGAGAATCACAGATGACATGAACATCCATCAACTACTTGAAAAGGGTGAAACACCTTCTATCAAACACTAATGGGTTACATGACCATGTGAGAACAAAGTCATCCCTTAAAGTCATCACCACACATAAGGCCTTATGATAATGGAACAAAACACTATATGGTGATGCTAGGCCCCAAGATCTAACAAAAGCCTAGAACTCCTAAAGCGATGGTCGATCGGGACCGAAGTGGGCCACCAATATCCACTTATAGAAATCCATTGTCTCTTCAAAGGAAATTCACAAGAACTCAATCGCTAGTGAAACCTTCACCAATAAATATATCTACAACATAAAAGGGATATCGGGGATCTTAGGGAGAGATGGTTCCTGCAAGGATAAATGTCCAGTAAGAGCCTTTTTCATCAATTTCTAGGGACAGGGCTACGGACACCAGATGTGGGGGTACATCAACCTGGAAAACCAAAAACGCACCAGAAGTCCAAGAAAAACAAGGCACTCTGAGATTAAAAATTCTTAGGTAAATTTTGTTTAAAATTTGTGTCAATGGCGGAATCGCTGCTCCCACCTTTCCCGTAAAAAATTATATTTTTAATTTTCTTTTTTATATATTTAAAACATTTTTTTTTATTTTTATTTTTTTTGTTTATATATATATATAACAAAAATATTTAGAAAAATCTATATCTAATTTAATATATAGTAGAAATATCATTACATAAATCTAGATTATAACAGAAACCATCAGTCATGGCTCCCTTTTATAAGAGGTCTTGCCCTAGAAATGATTCTGCATTTCTGATGTGGGATTCAAGTTCTCCTATTCCTGTGTAGAACATTCCACATTTCCGATTTTGGATTCAGAAATGTTTCAAGTACGTGGCTTTGAAAGAATAAAATATACAATATAAGACCTATATAAATGAAAATTAAAACATGTATTAAATATATAATAAATAGTTAAAAATAAAAATAATCTCATAAAAAATGTTTATAAAAAATATTTTATAAGCTTTCAAAGACACTAACTTGAAACTTAAAAATGTTTCAAGTATGTGACATTAAAAGACTATAAAATATAAAATATAAGACCAATATAAATGAAAATTAAAACATGGATTAAAAATATAAGAAATAGTCGAAAATAAAAAAAATTCTTAAATTTTTTTGATGAAAAATAATTTATAATCTTTCGAAGCCACCAGCTTGAAACTTAAAAATGTTTCAAGTACATTAATTTGAAAGCCAATAAAATATAAACTATAAGACCAATATAAATGAAAATTAAAACATGGATTAAAAAAATAATAAATAGTCTAAAATAAAAATAATTTTGTAAAAAATAATGATGAAAAATAATTTATAATATTTCAAAACCGCCAACTTGAAATTTAAAAATGTTTCAAGTATGTGACTTTGAAATCCTATAAAATATAAAGTATAATAAAAATATAAATTAAAATTAAAACATGGATTAAAAATATAAGAAATAGTAAAAAATAAAAATAATTTCATAAAAAATGTTAATGAAAAATAATTTATATGTTTTCAAATCCACTAACTTGAAAATTAAAAATGTTTCAAGTATGTGAGTTTGAAAGCCTATAAAATATAAACTATAAGACCAATAGAAATGAAAATTAAAACATGGATTAAAAATATAAGAAATAGTCGAAAATAAAAATAATTTCATAAAAAAATGTTGATGAAAAATAATTTTTAAGATTTCAAAGTCACCAACTTGAAACTTAAAAATGTTTCAAGTATGTGACTTTGAAAGCCTATAAAATATAAATAATGAGACAAATAATTTATTTTTTACTATTTCATATATGTTCAATCAATGTTTTAATTTTCAATTATATGGGTCTTATAGTTTATATTTTATATCCTTTCAAATTTAAGTATGTGGATTTGGATCCTCCTTGACATTCCTTCTTTTCACTCTCACTTTTGAGTAACTTTTCTTACATTACTTTCATTTTCATTTATTTATTTTATTTATGAAACTATTTTTATTTTAAAAATTTATTTAGATGTTTAGGATATATTTTAAATTTTATTTACACTGTTTTTATTCTGTATATTTTATAAAATTTTAAAGTTAGCTACTTGAAATTTAATAATTATTCCTCTATTTCAAGTAGTCGAATTTGAAAGTTGAAAAATATATATTGTTCCTATAATATTAATGAAAACTGAAACACCAGATAAAAATATAATAAGGGATGATAGTAATAATAGTATATTCATTTCAATAGATATAAAACATATTAATGAACTAGTAAAATCAATGCATATGTCTATGGAAAGGAGATTCTGTCCGGCATGGGGGTCTGCAAATAGGATGCCCACTTTGAGTTTGTTGTGGAGTATAATGACTTAGAAAGGGCTAATCCTCGAGCACTAGAATATCAACTATCACATCATAAACCTATGTGTTAGTGGGAGGAGCTGTCAACTATATGTCATACTGCGCTTCTGATCCTTCTCTAATTAGGGTAGTAGAAGGACTTGCCATCATTACAATGGGGAACCAAGCCTATGATGGAGCTACACCCCATGATTATGATGGATCGGGACCCCAAGGATATTATGGATCTAGACCCCAAGATGGATAGACCTATGTATATCCTATCAAGAAATATGGATCAAATTCCACAAAAGGCACATCCTCAATCGGATGAGGTTGGACTGGTAGAGGTTCATCCTTTTCCTATAGAACAGGTGAGGCCTCACATGCCACACGATGCTATCAACGTCATCGTCATCGTACCTATTAAGCACCAGCTATAGCTACATGATGTTACTCTGAGGCAGGAACCTCCTCTCTCTAGACTAGACTCTTGAAGATGCTCTCGGAAAGTGTATGATAATATGACATCAGATCCAGTGCTTCATCATGGATAGCTTCACAGCTAATGAACCCCTCATCTTCTTCATTACTCATGATAACAAGATGTTCTGAGTGAGTTCCCTGTAATGAGATTCAAAATGAATTATAAAATAGTTCAATAAATAAACCAATGGAAATTTATTGACTTACAATCTTATGAATCTCTCTACTGTGTCAGCTAAGATATAATATAGACTTTAGTTTATACCATGGCTCATACTCGGCCTGCTCTGAAATAATGAATTTCATCATAGTTACACCATGGATATGAAAATATACACATCTATGCCAAAATTCCAGATATTCAATATGTACTCATCACCATTCCTCATCCTGCCTCCCTATCATATTCACTTCACGAAGCCTCTATGTCTGTCTCGGCGACAATGGAATTAGATGAATATAATAATACTGACGAAAGACTCTATCAAGCTGCTACCACTCAATAATATAGAAGTGAATGAGGGGATCTACGACCATAGAATCCTCAAGCCCAAAAGTGAAGTATGGTGGAAACTGGTCCAGTATAGTCTAGCATAGCATCCATGTAATCTGAAATGACATGTCACCTTTGTTAAAAAATATCCTTACTAAGAACCAAAATTGATGCTATTATTAAATTTTTTAGATAGTGGTAGATTGTATAGGATTACCTGGTCAGGTAAAAGAAAATCTAACTTGAGCTGATATTCACCCAAATAATGTCTCATAACCATGAAAAAAATGTGTCTCTGACACCACATGTAAAATAAAACATCTATAATAAAAAATAATGTGGAATTAAATTCAATAAATCCTAGTAGAATTAGAATCAAATAAAGATAAGTGATCATACCAGTGTCTATGCGGAGCATCATGAATCACTTTCTTATCAAGAGATAGAACAAAAAGTCGAGGGTGTAATAAGGGGAAGTGCTTCCATGACCACATTTGAATATGGATGACGCATCCCCCGAGATCTATGCAGTCGCTACGAGATACCCCTCATAATGCCCTGTATGTGTATGCCAAGTAGGCTAATCCCCAGTTGTACATCCCAACCTGATCAAAGTCCTCCAATAGGGTTAGATACATCATGTGCACATGAATCCATGAATGATCAGAAAACATGGTCCCTCTAGTGAGTTGTAATATATATGCACAGGCATAATGCATGACAGTCTGCTCATCAACATCATTAGGTAAATGTGGAATCTGATCCTCTAGCCAGGCCATAGATATTGACCCGCCATCTATAGCCCTACGATCGGCCAAAATGTCGATGCCTAATAATCACTTATCAAGGTCAGTCCAGGATGCATGGGTGGGTCCAATAACAACTTCCCCCTGGATAGGAAGACTGAGAAGCACTGCTACATCCTAGAGGGTGATGGTTATCTCTCCCTCAGGTAGGTGGAATGTGTGTGTATCTAGTATCTACCTCTCTATGAGTGAAGCAAGTAGGTGGTGGTTTAAAAATGTCAAATCTGATTCGGCAATGTCGTAGAAGCCATCATAGTGCAAGTATGGTCTAATGGCATGTAGAGGCTCTGTGTGATAAAATGGTGTGATCGACCCACCATGATCAGTTGATCGTCACCACCATCTAACACGACCTGAGAAATTTTCCTATGCTTCTGAGTGAGTAGTATGGAATCCTCCATATGTATATAAACAAATGAAATGAGTCATAAGTGTAAAATGTAAATATAATGTTATGGTCATTAGAATGTTATTACTTTTAGAATGTAAGAAATGTCATGTCTATTCTCATTATTTTATAAAGTTATTTTTACCAAAATAAAGGGGAATGCTTTCATGTTTTTCCAAGCATATTACTAACATGTTGTTAAGATATGCTTTTACTAAGAAAAGGGTGTTTTGTAAGATATGGTTTTATATATTTATATATATAAATATTTTGTCTTCGTTATGTAAATGTTTATTAGGAAATGGTGTGTTTTTAATTTATGTATGATTATACACATGATCATATGTTTCATGATTATTTTCCCACATGTATGACTAATTCTATAACACTAACTGAACTTTAAGAAATAATTTCTGTGAAATGAACCACAACTTAGGAGGAATGGTGAAAACGATGATGGTGATTACCTAAACTAATTCCATCATCGCCATCATTGTCACTGTTCATAGTGCACCATGGATCATTTTCCACAAATTCTTTCTTGAAGTTTAGTTAGTGTTACAGAATCAGCTATACTAACCACTGTTGTTGGATGTGTACTATAATAAGCTCCTTTCTTAGTTTGTATAAACTCCATGTATTAGTACACATAGGTAAAACATGACTATACGCCGAAAATGTTTTCTGATCATGATTCTGATAGTGTAACTAATATTGACTAAGATGGTTGATCATATAATATTTATTATATTGAAATTTTATAAAATATTTTTATACTATAATATATGATACTATTACTTCCTTATATAAAATTTTATTAGAATATCAGTCACATAATGTTTTGAAAACCGAGGTAAAAATAAGAGATAACAACATATAATTTACTATATAAGAATATCAGAATGAAGGCAATACATCATTGTAGATGAGAGTGTGAACTCAACCCAAAAATGTTAAGGAAATGTTTTTTGTTTATGACCTTCTTGATAACATATGATACATATCAAACTCTTCCCTTGTTCTTGAGGCCATTCCATCTCATTACGCATCCTTCTGGCCTTTTGTCTCCCATGGGTATGCAACCGATTGATGTTAGGTATCACTATCAATTGGCCTTCAGGCATTGGGAAATAACGAAACTCCCCAATAAGCATCAATGGTGCATCATAACAGTTAGAAATGGTGTCTATCTAGTACACTGAATAAAAATATACTTCCTATGATATGTTTAAAGAGGTACATGTTGCGATGGTGCGTGCACATGGAAACCGTAAGGCCTGAAAACTTCCACATTGACATTGCCTCATTTCCAAGAATACCACCATTTTTTTCACCAATACAATTTTTTATGGAGTCTAAATGATATTTAACTTCAAATTGAGAGTCTTCTTGTCAAAAAAGGCATACATTATAACCAAAATCTTCTTCAATATTCTTTTCAATCTCTCATTGAAAGTTTCTTATGTACCATAACCCTTACTGAATTTGCATGAGGATAGTTTTTTTCTATCAACAAAGTACTTCATGAAATGATACAATGACTCCTGAAATAGGAACTCCATAGGTAACTTGTGGATCCCCTCGAAAAAATCATTGATCCAATCCAAAATTTTTGTGGTTGTGTGTCTGTACCCCTTCCCCTCGTCATATGCCAATGTCTATTTTTCTATTGGAATATGCATCATATAATCATAAACTTCTTAATTAGCCTTATGGATTTGTTTAAAATTTTATTCAAACCATCATTGATCTAGATCATATGCTTAATAGAAGAGATGATATTTCACATAAATTGATTTTATCTTTACATTGAAATTGTAAAAAATAACAAAGACAATGCGTACCAAGCCTCGTGATTGTTGTATTCATTATTTTGTTATGGAATGTTTTCCAAACATTGCTAGTAATGTTTCTAATACAGAATCAATTATTTTAATTTGGGGATATTCATGTATTAGGGTCTATAATGATTTCCTCATTAATTTCCTACTGCCGATCAGATATCAAACAGACCCCCTAAATATTGGTGAAAGGGTTACTGATACATGCCAAAAACCAACTCCATGATTCATAGTTTTCCTTCTCCACAATGGAAAAGGCAAGAGAAAGAACCGAACAATTTCCATCTTGGGTTTCCACAATCAACAATAGGCCCTTTTATTTTCCATATAGAAACTTTCCATCAATGTGAATAAACTATTTGTTTAAATGAAATATGGAGATATATGGGAGGAATGACCAGAACAATTGATGAAATAGAACAAATTATAGATCAGGTCATTTATCTTGAGACACATGTTTGTTTGTATGAATATGAAATAAAACATGGTTATGGCACCTCAGTATGGATAGAAATTATGGCAACACCCGATACGAGTCATCCCAATCACCATAGACCTTCACAATTGCCTTCTGTTTCACCATCCATGCCTTATTATATGAAATATTATAACTGAATGTTTGTTGTATCCTATCTTTCACAAGGGATATCAGAATATATTGGAATGTACTAATCACATCAATGATAATGGATGACATAAATTCTACATCCAATGAGGTATGATCTTATGTTAGGCTTGGCTGATTGCAAGTATGAATGACCTCAATCCTAGAGATTCTCCAACCTCCAAATGCAATGTATGAAATCACTATCAAGCAGAATCTACAATCATCCCCATACTTCTCACACTGTATGATATATTTACTATGTCCTGATTACTGAACTATATATCTGTAGTTCCTCTCAATGTGAAATATCTTTGGAGTGATTTTTAATGCATCTTTACTTGGAAAATTCTTTCCAACATATAAGGTTTTCTACAACTTAATAAACCTATCTGGTAGAACTCTGGGAAACTCAGTTGAGGATGTGAGAACATTTCTGTCAAATTTTATCACACTTATCATTGATTCTAACAAAGATACAAAGAGTGGTGGATGATTTATTGTGGGTCAAGGATGCTGTACAACTAATGCATTTCTAGAAACTTCCTCCCAAACTTTCACTGGTCCCTCATCATCAACACTATTGTCACCATATCATTCATTATTACGAAACTCCTCATTAGAATTCATATTGAAATGTATATCTTGGAGATCATCTGGGTTTCCTGCTTCTGCATCATTTGGAATAGGCTCAATTTCATGGGGCAGACCATCTTCAACCACTCTTGTAAGTCTACATCTTCATATAACTGGATGTTTTTATTGTACAGTAGAAACATCAAGATATAACTTCCTCATGGTAACATATGACCATTGAGAAAATAAATTTATTTCTTGGATCCACTATCTTTTAGCAACCAATGGAAAAACTAGATTCCATATTGTTGTTGGGAATTGAACATGTATATAGCTCATTGAATTGATCTCTTGATCATGACCTAGATTTAAGGAACCAAAAATTATGTCTTGAAGGTCACTTAGGGTTACAAAATCAATTGTAATAACCCCTATTATTGGTTGTGTACTATAAGAAGCTCCTTGCTCAGTTTTAATAATCTCCCCATAATAGTTTTTACAGGCAAACATGACTCTTTATGTCAAATATTTTTTTTGATCAGGATTATGATAGTTTAACAAATATTAACAATGATGGTTGACCATATAATATTTATTAGAATGTAATTTTAGGATGCCTTTTTATACCCTAAAATATGATAGTAATGTTTCATTATATAAAAATTTATTAGAATATAAGTCACATAATGTTTTGGAAACTGAGGTAAAAAGAAGAGAAAACATCAAATTAGTTTATTTATCATTGATAAAATGAAAATTATGATCATATAAATTTAAATGTAGAAGAAAAAAGATATTAAATAACACATTAATTCTATACAACATACAAAAAATTGTCATTTTTCAGTGGAATACAGTTTGGATGAGATGAGCCTCACTTCAGATAAGAGATAAAATCCATCTTATTTTTACTTCGTACCTTAATAACATCTTCTAAAGATATCTATTTAACTTTAAAATTTTTAAAATATTTCAGCCTTCTAATAATATATCTTATATTTTATTAGAAGGCCAAAAGATTTCTAAAATTCCAAAGCTAAGTTCATTTCTTTCGAATATATTATTATGCTACAAGTAAAAATATGACGTATTTTACCTAATGTCTAAAGTGAGGCTCAACTCATCCAAACCACATTATATTTAAAAAATTATAGGTATTTCTTGTATGTTGTAAAGCATTCATGTGTTATTTAATGTTCTTTTTCTAATCCATTTCACATTATATGAGCATAATTATCATTAGCTAATCATTATAGGTATTCATTTTTTAATCCTATATTATTCATTAATTAATCTATAATTAATCATTACTAATAATAACTATTATTTATAAATAATATAATATTTATGATAATAAAATTTTAAAACATTTTCATATATCCTAAACTATGATACTAATGATTCTTAGTATAGTTTTTACTAAGTTAATCATTCTTTAATCACAATTTAACCATTAATAAGTTATTCATTAGTTAATCATTATTCAATAACTCTATAATCATCCCTTATTCAATCATTAATCATATGATATTCATTCTTTAATGTTTATTATCTTATCATTGTATGTATTCATTTTTTAATCCTAAGTTATTCATTAATTAATCTATAATTAATCATCACTAATAATAAGTATTATTTCTAAACTATATATTACTAATTTAACTACTTAATATATAACATATTTAAAATTAACTAAAAAAAATTCAATTACTAATAATAACTTTCATTCTTTAATGCCTTTGTCCTTGTCTATTTCATTTTATATCATCATAATTATCATTTCATCATTGATAAATATAATGATTTGATTTTTCTTTTCTTAGGTATTTTAGTAGTATATAATGAAAATATGAATCATCTAAAGCATATCCCTAGGAAGTATCAAGCCATAAGTACATCAAGGCCCATTATCATGCACCATTTCCCATTCAAGTCTAGCTCAAAGTGGTGCTTTCTTAGATAACCACATAATCTTTATGATACCAAAATTTTACAATATTTAATCTTAAGTTATTCTATATTTAATCTATACTAAATCATTACTATTAATAATTATTATTCCAAACTATATATAACTAATTAAACTACTTAATAAAAAAATATTTAGAAGTAACTAAACTACATAAAAAATAAAATATTTTGAACTAAAAATAATTCAATTAAATAAATAAAAAACATTAAATTAAATAAAAAATACCTCTAAATGATGATTTACAAAAAACCAGGTCTTCTTTTGGACCACCAACTCTACCACATCCGAAAATGATTTTTTAGAGAGATAATTAGTTGAATGAAGTGATATGGGGAAAATTGAAGTGAGGATAAGGTGGTTTCCCTGTTATAGGGAATTTAATGAAAGAAGGCACTGTCGATGCCTCCTTTTTCCTTACGCAAAGGCAAAAGGTGACACCCCCTGCCACCTTTTACATGTAATCAATCTAGGCCAAATGCATGGGGGGGAGGTGAGATCAGTGATTCCACCTTTGACGTTCATTTAAAAAAAATAAACCTACGCATTTAGATTTTTTTCATAAAACACATTAGAAAAAATCGATAAGAGATCCATTTTCTAGAAAGTACAGTTGATCTAAAAGAGTTTAGATATATCTTAGTGTCACCAGAAATAATATTTTGATCATCATAATTACCTTTTAGAGTTTTAGGTAAGTGATAAGGTATTCATTCAGATATCTATTCGATTGCGACATCACCAATTGGTAAATTAGGGGAAGTTGGTTCCATAATATGTTAGGTTGTTTCAGATTATGGAGTGTCTTGGGATGGTGTCCTATCTGATGGAATTTCTTCTAGGGGTATTTTAAATCCATTATTTTTTCCATATATACTAGTTAAATAAGTATCATCCAGACCCATATCATTTGATATAGTGGGAAGACTTAGAGTTAGTTCCTAATACCACCATTATGGAGTAGCCTGTTCATGTCCAAAATTATCAGAACAAGGTGCTCCATGGTAAGTATATCTTGTTGGTATACATGATTTGGGAGTGTGGTGGAGTTAACTACATGACATGGGATTTGGAGGTTCAATTGAGAGAGAAGTGGCCTCACCTATTTTTTTTAAAGTTCTTTGAGGACTTTCTAAGGGTAGAAAGTGGAATATGGTGGAGATAATTGTGGCACCCATAAATCCATTAGTATATATTATTTTTAGATTTAATTATTTATTTTAGGAGTTTACTGGAGTTTCAAGTTAAGATCTTTGGTTTTTGTAGTTTGTTCATGATTAGTAGAATTTTTGAAGCAAACCATGCGAGATGGATGTTTGGATGATAGTGGGGTTTTTCATGGCTTGAGCATAGGTTTTATAACAATATTGTGGTTTCCAGAAACCATGTGACTTATTTTTAGGTATATAGTGGATATCATATATTTGGAACATGGTTTTCATGAATTTTTGGAAAAACCATGTGTATTTTACAGTTCATTATTAGTTTTGGATTTTTACCATTTTCCCTTATGAATTTAAAATTGCTTGTCCCTCATTTCTCTCTACCTTCATGCATAGCCTCTCCCCCATGCCTTGGGAATTATTCCCCCTTTATTTTAGTGGATTATCCTTGGATATTTGGTGTTCTAGCTTGAGGTAAGATTTATTTTTTCATGATTTATTTATCCTTTCCTCTTATCTCATCTTGTTCTTTTTTTCCATAGAAGGTGGAGACCCTAGATTTTGTTTTGGCCAAACCTAGGGTTATTGATGTGGGGTTTTTGTTTCTTCTTTGTGTATTAGGCGTGTGAGTAATCATCATACTCTAATGAAATGATTTTAATTTAAGGTTATTGGTTTCAGTTTAATTAAAAAGTTGGAGCCTCTATTTAGGACCACTTTTCCATGGATTTACATTGATTCTTATTTCCCCATTATTTTTTTATTAAATTTCCCCTAATTTAAGTTATTTTTTATGGTTTATCCATGATTTTTGTGACTCTTGGAATATGTTTTATATTTAATGGTTTAACTTGTATTTTAAAATGGATTTTCTTTGATTTAATCTATGTTTTTGTTAAAACGGATCAAAGAGGTTTTATTTTTTTTAATGGGGTTTTTTAAAGATTTATTTCATTGTGTTAGATAATTGAATTTTTATTTTCCTAAAAGGTTTATGAAATTAATTTTTAAATGGATTATGTGATATGAATTTATTGATGTTTATATGTTTGAAATTTTTTAGAATATGGGAGACATTTGGTGTGTGTTTTCACATGAATTATACAAATATAATATTTGCCTATGTCTTAGAATAAATAGGGGGTGTTATCCAAGGGACCAAGTGATCCTTTTGGAGGAAGAACAAGGGAGCTTCCAAAACATAGCCATGTATACTTAGAGTACCCATAGAAGTGTTGTTAGGCTCGAGTAAGATCAATAATGCTTGTAAACTTTTCATATATTCTTTGCTAACTAGAAAAACTAAGTCTTATATGAATTCTCAAAAGACCCTATTAGTTAGAGCCTATGTTGTGTTTAACTTATACTCAGTTTTCTTATATTTTCTATGCATGATACTAGTTCCTTACTTTGTTATGATATTATTATTAATCCATTTCTATTTTTTTGGTTATATAATGATGTTTATGTTCACACCAATATTAATTCCATGTTTGGGTGTTATGATCATGTTTATGTTGAGTAGATTTACTTATTTATTCGAGCCTTGTTTTCCATATTTTTAAAAGAGGGTTTATTTGAGAAAAACCAAATGGATTTCTAAAGTGTTGTTTTCAAGTGAGCTCTCTTTTAAAAAGTGAAATTAGTTTTGAAGAATATTTTTCAAAATAGACAAAAAAATTTCATGTGTACATGCCTTCCATTGATTCATGTTGGTATCCTATTGAGATTTGTGCTTCACACCCTGCATACACCTATGGGTGTATTATGACCTTATTTTTTTTGGAAACTGTTAAAGATAAGGCCACCATTCAATTTAATGGATCATCTTGATTACTGACATATGAGGTCATTTTGGGATGGTGGAGGTGTGTTCTTTTGTGATTTAGATCTCATGGAGTGGTTTTGGGATTTTGGTTATTAAGATATTATGTATTGTAATTTTGGAACTTAATAATTATTTTGAGTTTTTACAATGAATATCATACGTATATGTCTTTTTTATGACTAGTTATGTGATGATGTTATGATATATTCTTTTAGACTTTATTGTGTTTACTTTACTATATATTTATATATATTTGATGTTTTTATTGGTTGGAATGGACCCCAAATTCCTGGATAGATCATACCAAATTTTCACTGGTGAAAACATTCCCAAATGATTATTTGTGATGCCCTAGTGCTTTTCACTAACCCATGGTGATCAGGAACATGCTTTAGGCCATATGGCACGTCGACTCGGGTGATAGGTCGAGTCGACCTAAGATGGTTCTATACATGAATTTATAAAGTGTCAGTGTATGAGAGTAAACATAATCTATATCAGGTGTCACATTAGATCCTAAGGATATAAGAGGTTATCCAAGCATCACTATATTGATAGGAAAGGGTTTTTCTCTTGAGAGGCCAGCCTAGGAGACGAGTACTGTGTTTGGGAGAGTTTCTAAACTATGTGGAATGATGTGAGTTACTAGGGATGATGTGACACCAAGTTTAGGTGATAAAATTATATTAATGAATTACATATTTGAGTTTATAGTGTGGGATGCCCTATGTTCATGATTTTAGAGGTTTCAGGTGAGTTGCATCCCTAAGAGTATAAAATGATGGTTTAGGAATTGGGGGTAGGATATGAACCTTAGGTAATGGAGGCCCAGTACCTATTCTGGGTAGGGGATATAACCTCTTTATTATGTGATAATTTGGTTTCATGGATGTATTTTGATCCCCTTGGGTAAGATTCTCATGGTTCTGGGGCTAGATATGGGTCCCACTAGGTAGTATCTTTATGTTCTAGGGTGGGACACCCCAAGGTGTATAATGAATGATGGTTCCAATTAAGGGATAAAACACCTCAAGTAGTTGATATATGCTAGTCCCAGGTAGGGGATGTGACCTCTCGGGTGGATTGATATGTTGGTTCTAAGTAATGGATATGATCCCCTAAGTTATGGATATATGCTGGTTTTGGGTAGGGGATGTGACCCCTAGGTGGATTGTTTTTATGACACAAGATCCAACGTAATATTTAGTCTCTTGGGTAAAATTATAGTTAATATTTTGGGTAATGTGGTGGATTACACCAAGGTGATACTCTTATAGTTTCTAGGTTGGACATGGTTCCCCTTGGGTGGTTGTAAGCAGCTCAGAGACATCCAAATCTGACCGGAACAAGTATAGGTGATCCTAGGTTTCACCTTAGAACCTTAGGATCAATAGTGATTCTTTACTACTCTTATATATTGTTTTATTTATTTTGATTATGTTACATATTTATACACTATATATACTAGTTATATTTGGGACACAATTGGTGGTGGTTTAATTTGTTTTACTCACACCCTGATCTGTTGTCCTTAGCACTTTAATACCTGAGTAGACCTCAAGTTTGCAGGTTCAGTTAGGGTAAAGTCTAATGTTTCCTGATTGGGTTAGGGAATATCATTAGGGATTGGAAAATAGGATGCAATGTGGATCTGGGATGGTAGTATATCCTCCCAAATTTTATTCTTTCTTTATTTTTTTATATGTGATCATCCAGACGGGCAATTGGTTGGGGTGTATTCTTGTATGGAAATATTTATATTTTTTTATAGAATTATTCTTTTTTATTGGGGGTTTCCATGATTTATTTTTATTATGGATGTTTTTTAGTTGTTTTAAACTAATTTATCACTCTAGTATGAGCTTATAGTCTTACCATGATAACTAATTAATCCCTCACTACTAGTCGGTAGCCTCTGGTGTATGGGGAGGCATGCCTGAGGTCACTTGACACCCCTAGTTCAGACAATGGTGAGTGACCTCAGGTTAAAATGGAATTAAAAAGTTGAATTAAATAATATTATTTCTTTTTATTACTATTTGGGGATGCGTTAGTCAAATAATATGGAGGTTTCAAAGATTGTGATAGACCTCTGACTGGTGCGTTATGAAAAATATTTATACTAATAATTCCTAGTTACCAAGGATATGGGATTTCTATTTTTTGATTTTCACTACTATGACTAAGATATTTATTTAAATATGATGTGTGTATTTAGGATTGTTATTTATGTTTTTTTCTCTTAAACCATTACAAAGAGGTCTTTATACATGCATTATTCTTAGAACATAGGATTCACATGACATATCATATGATATATATCAATGATGATAAAGGGTTTAATTATTTAAAGGATCAATAAAAACTTATAAGTTGTTATCCTATATAAAATTTTAGAGTCATTCTACTCAATTATACCATGGAATTTCCATGTAATGGAAGTTCACGTGGATCCCATGAAGGATTTTCCTTGATAATGAGTATATATTCCTTATGTGCAATGGATTTATAGAAACCGTTAGTGGGTTAATATGAAAATTGGATTCCTGGGTGATGGATCCTTGGTGGGTCAGTATAGGCATTACATGCCTTAGTAATGAACACCTTATGGGTGATGGTGATACTGGTTTAGTTACTTAATATATCAACCACAACATATATGGTGTTTTCCCATATAACTTCTTAGGGGAATTATACTTAACTAAAATATGTGTCAATTGTTTTACTCAATATGAATCATCATAGACTAATTTCATTATATGAAAATGGATGTGACCAATTCCTCAGGGGGGTGTAGTTTGGTATGAGGATGACCAATAAGGATGGGTTATCAAGGATGGTCAATGATTTAGTATATGACAATTGATATAAATTTGTGGATATCTTAGACTAGGTGTATTGGAATGTGTTTTGAATTATTGTTTTTGATATGGGATCATGGATTTCCCCCATGATATATGGACTATGTGAGATGTGGCTTATAGGCTAGGTAGAGAGATTAGTGACTTCAAATTGTGGATTGGGATTTTGGTGATCCAAGTGATATGATTGAGTATCATGAAAATTTACTACTACTATTGAGATCAATGGTGATATGTCAGGGTAACCAGAGAGAGGGGTTATCTCGAACTTATGAGTGACCTTAGAGATGAGAATCATGGGTAGATTATTTTAATTCAGATTTACTAATGAGAACAGATATTTGAGTTGTGGTATATGAATGGATATGCCATCGGATTTTGTGATGTAAAGTAGTTGAGGTACTTTGGTATTGAGGTTTGGTTTCAGAGGGAATGATTAGTTGGATGTCAAAAGTTGTTTATTTTTAGAGTGATTTCTGATGAGATTGTGTATCATAATCCTAGATGATTAAATCTTGGATGGATAGATATTGGATGGGAACTCATGGTTTTTGAGTTATGCCTAAGTGGTGGATGGTCATGTGGTATGCCTTGGCATGATTTGGATAACATGATTGTTGAAAAGGGAGTACTAAGGTGAATTTGGTTGGATGGTATTGAAATACTAGGCTAAGGGCATGGTTATCTGACTTATTAGGTGTGTGAGCCTATGTTTTATGATATGATACTTATGAGATTGTGAGTTAGGTTATACAGTTAGGTTATATGAGAGAATACACCCATTGTGTTCATATAAGACTAATTTTTATGGTGGGTGTGAACCTATGAAAAGGTTTTTAGAGGATCACACTACGTAGAAAAAGATAGTGAGGATAGGAATGGATTTTAAAAAAATGACACAGTGCATGATTTAAAGTGTGGATTGGGTATGTGTGGTGCTTGTTTGGTTTTGGATAAGTGAGCGGCCAGGTGAAAGTCAAGAATTAGTGTGATTGATAAAATGATTAAAATCATTTCATCCCTAGATATTGGATGATAATGGTAATTTTTTCCCTATAATTTATGAAAAAAATCATGGATGTATTGTGTTAGGGGTTGAGAGGATAATGGATCTTGGCATAGGAGTAGTGACACGTGTGTGATGATGGGACCCAGTTGGGTTTGTGCTCTAGGAGTGGTGTAATAAAAGCCATATGGAAGGGAGTAGAAAATTGATTGTTAGAGGGTCTGAACATTATTACATATATAAATTTTTGAATATGTCAAGGATGTTTTTCATATTGATCTGAGATCATGTTGTAATTGATGTTTTTGTGTTGGAACTTATGTATGAGTGGGATGAATATTTCTATAGTGGGGAGCATCTTATAAGGTTCCTCAGTGAACAAGAAATTTGTAACTGTGATGTGATATTGAATAGAATCCATGTGTCTTCACTAAGATCAAGATGGAATGTGATGAGATGGAATGTGATGAGATGGAAGGGTGAGTCGTATTGGAGATATGGCAGTGCTTAGGGTGAGAGCATGATTACTTGTGCAAGTGGTTAGTGATCAAACAATGGAATTACACCAAGTGTTGGGTTAGGACTTCAGTGTGAGTGTATGAATAATCTTGATATCCATTTAGATAATTTAGGAATCATAGTTGGGTGATGAGATATAACATTTCAAGGTGTCACTGAGTGTTTTTGAGAAAGGTTGGAAAGAGAAATTTTGGTTAGTGTTTTCAGTATAATTGGTTGTTGTGAGTTATAAGTAAAACTATGCATGTCAATGGGACAATATGACTTCATTTTTAGAAAATGATTCCTATGGTGGGGAGAACCATAGATTAGAATCGAACTTCATATGTTGGGTCTTATAATAGAGGGAACCATAAACCTAAAATGATTCAGTTGATGACACAATGTTTTCTTGGTATGGACAAGTGCAATTGATCACTATATATGTATTAGTGGTGGTGATGAGAGAATGGCTCAATTTTCGAAAAATTGTGAACCTCTGTGTTTGGATTCATGCAGTAGAAGCTTGTTTGATGTTTTAGGATAAAACATTATGAGTTAGTGATTAATTGACCTGTGGTTTAGGTCAAGAATAATGGTTAAAGAACCATCAAAGCTTCTCGAGGATGAGAAGTTCTATAGTGGGGAGGTTATAAAGACCTATGTTTTTAAGAGTTTTTGGTCATGATGTGGTGAAAATATTGATAATAAGGATTTAGATTAGAATTCATATAGTTGGAGAATACCAATGAGGTTTTTTTGGATATTTATTGAGGTCCAGGAGAGGTATTTATGATTGGGTAAATTTTGGGAGATTTGGGTTGAGGTTTGGAATTTTTAGAAGGGTTTTACCCCATTGAATGGTCACCATAGAGTTATAGAAAACTATGTGGGTGACCAGAGAAGACAGTGTGAGGTGGGTTTTCTCTTGTTGAGGTATAAGACTTTCACATGGATTCAAATAACTATGCGGTGTGGATTTTATTTTACAGTCAAGGTGAATGAATAGAACATATATATAGAGAACTGTGTAAGGAAACCATGAACAATATTGAGATTTCTCAAAGGGAACAACATGATTGGTACATGGTTTAGAAAAATGTGTATCCAAACCACATGGTTTACTATTTTTTCCTTAAAAAAAGTGAAAATATCATTTTCCCCTATTAAAATTTTAAACCCCTTATCTATTTTATTCCCTATTTCATAACCAAACCTAGGGATTCCCCCATATCCTATTACTCTATATTCCTCCTTGATATTTAGTGTTCTTAGTAGTGATTTAAATAGAATTTGGAGGTATAATTCTCCCTTATTACTCCTCCATTTTCACCCCCGCAGCTCTCCTTAATTTTGGTTCTATGACTTAGGGTTTTGAGTGTTGATTCCAAAAATCATGATGGAATTATATCGACATGATGGGTATTTTTCATAATATAGATAAATGATATCTTAAATGGATTATCAAATGTTTTTTCTCCCCATTTCAATGGAGGTTCATTACCTGAGGACTTCTCATAAAGGTTTTGTTGAAACTAGATTTATTTTATTTATGAATCAACGTTGGGTGATAAGGATTTTGTGTGGGTATATTCTTGGGGAATTCTATGGGAAGTTGGAATGACATTTCTAATGGTTTTGGTGAGTGGTAACTACTCATTTTTTTTTCAATTATGTGTATTTGGATTAAATTTAGTAATTAATTTTAATTGATTATAATTAATTGTTTTCGATTTTATGGATTTAGATATGAGATAACGTGTTGATAAGAGCTTGGAAAAGGCACATATGAGCTTTGGAGATGATGTCCAAGATATATTGAAGGTAGTAACTCAATTTATGAGTTAGGTTTTCCCTATATATTACCATAACTTTATTCATTTTTTATGTAGTATGTGATATAAGGTCTCACCACTTATTGAATATTAACCTATAAATTAAGATGAATTGTTTTATTTATCTATCATTGAATAAATGGATTGTCTGGAGCCACAATGGACTATTGAAACTAATGTGATTCCTCATCTACCGATGGATGAGTGATTAGTTATAAAGGGTCAAATGAGCCACCTGGGTTTAGAGTAGTTGCACCAAAAGAATTGTGGAAAATGGAATTTTCTAGTGATGATATCACAATGGAGAGACAATGGTGGTTGGATTTATGAGAAGACTAGGAATATTCCTTGGGTTTTAGATAAGGTTCACATATACTAGGTTAGTTTCCTAAGGATAGGAAGAAATGTATAATGGGGTTAAGCTTATAAAATATGGGTGAGATGATAATGCAACTCACACATGATAGAGATCACCATATTGAGGGTGGATTAGAGTCTTGAATTGTTCCATGAGTGTGATAGGTCCTCTGAGGATATACATCGTGTGATAAAGAGGGTTTTCAACTAGGTAATGGTTTAAGATATCTCTCAAGGGATTTGTGGGGTGGGGACTAGGTGAGGGTCATGAGGATGAGTTAATGTATTAGACTGGGGTTTTCTAAGTTCCATAGAATTAGATGGATTATGGAGGTCCTTGGTGAGAAATACTGAGTGGTTATATGGTATTTTGGTGAGGTTTGGACTGATCCTTTGAGTCTAGTGTTAGTAAAAGGCCTAGGATCTAGGAGGATACCTTGTATGATGTCCAGGATATGATATAGCCTATGGGATATTAGTGGGTTCCACATTGTTATATTGACCCTAGAGAGGGTCAATATGTGGGGAGAAAGTATTTTTGATCTTGGGTGTCACCTTAGAACCCAATAATCAATGGGGGGTATTCTAGTATAACTGAATTTATAAGGATGTGTTCTTCACCGGATAGGATTTACTAAGAGACATGTGCTAAGTTTGGGTGATTGGATAACTCTTTTAGAATGACATGAGTTTATAGAGAGGATTACCCCTTGGTTTTATGTGATATATTTTTATATATGTATGTCATATCTGGGGTTTCGGGGTAGGATACCCTATATGCATTCTATGTGATGTTCCAAGTGAGTTGCAGCCTAGGGTGTATGAAATGATAGTTCAAGAACCATGGGCTTGAAATGAACCATGAGTAGAGGCTCTGTACTTGTTATGGGTAGGGGATACAACCCCCTATGTTTATGCTTATATTGTTTTAGAGATAAAAGTTGATCACCCTAGGTTGGATTATTATGGTTTGGGGGATGGGTATGGGTCACCCTAGGTATTATATTCATATTCTAGTGTGTGATTCCCCTAGGTGAATATTATATGATGGTTATAGTTAAGGGATATGACCCTATGAATGGTGAAAATATTTTGGTTCTAAGTTGGGGTTGAGACCACTTAGTTGGATGGATATGTTTGTTATGGGTAGGGAATGAAACCTTATGAGTGGATGGATATGCTGATTCTGGGTAAGGTATGTGACCTCTCAGGTGGATATTTTTTTCTATCATAAACCTCGTGGTAGGATTTGGTCCCCGATGTGATATTATAGTATAGGTTTTATGGTAGGGAATTAAATTCACCTAGGTTATATTCTTATGGTTTTGGGGTTGGGCATGGTTCCCCCTAGGTGGTTGTGACTGGATCAGAGACATCCATCATTGGGGGAAGTGAGTATAGTCGATCTTGGGTGTCACCTTAGTACCCAAGGATCTATAGTGATTATTTTTATCAATATTACACAAATATTTATTTATTTTGAGCATGTTATATGTTCATACATTATATATATATATATATATATTAGTTTTGTTAGGGACACCACTAGTTGTGGCCTACTAAGTTTTACTCACACCTTAATCAAGTTTCCCTCATAGTTTGGTACCGAAGAAGACATCATGTTTATAGGTTTAGGTAGGTAAGAGGCCTAGTGTTTCATGATTAGGTCAGATAAATTCAATGGGGATTAGAGACTGGGATATTATGTGGTCCAATGATGGTAACAGAGACTCTAATATTTTATTGTTTTTTATATGTGATCGGCCTAGTGGGTGACCAATTTGGTTATATACTTTAATGAAAAAAAATTCACATTTTATTATAGAATGATTATTTTTATTGGTTTTTTTCATACTCTAATGTTTTATGAAAATTTTATTTATTTATTTTCTATTTTTCTATCTCTTTGATATGAGGGTATATTCTCCCCATAGTAACACCTTAGACACTCACTGCTAGTTGGTAGCCTCTAGCATATGGAGAGGCATGCCTGAGGTTATGAAACTCCCTTAGTCTAAACACTGGTGAGTTGTATCAGGACAGTGGGAAATTATGTAAATCTTATGAAAATAAATTCTAATATCATATAATGATCAGTCTCTATAAATTCCAAATAAAAAAAGGTAACATCCACTCAAAAAAAATTATATTTATGTTAATTCTAGTTTCATGTAAAATAAAGGTTTAAAACAAAATCTATAAAAAATGGATAAATAAAAATTATAGGGAACCCAACACTATATATGTAATGTATGTGAGAAAGTGTAACAAAATATGTTCCCCAAAGAAATCCCTACTTAATCATAAAACATCAAAAAACAATGAGAATTCAATTCTATCTAGATTAAAACTCAAGAAAAGAGATAAATGTTTATTGCCTACTGCTGGTACTATGAAAGGTTTGTGCACAAGACTATTGTTTTTTGATATAACATGTCAAACTTCAGAAGATAAAAAATAACACTATGGGGATCAAGGATAAGAAAAAATAGAAAAAGTATAAGGATCAAAAAATATTTATTCCAAAAAATTGAAAGTATTAAAAAATTATGTATAGTTGATAAAAATAGTGGTCAAATTGAATATTAATGGTGTTATAAACCCCCTAATCATATATCAAATAATTTTAAAGAGATAATATCACATGTTAGAAATAAAAGTAAAGGTAAGAAGATATAAGAGACTTCATTGGATTATATATGGAATCATTATATTAATCATAACACACTTAAGAAGGACAAAAGTAATTCCACCCCAAGGAGAAGGAAATTATTTTGTCATAAGAGAAGAGGGCATACAATGGACTCTTGAAAATCAGTCATGAGTATTGGTATTAATGGAAGTAACATGGATCATAAGGGAAAGAAAATTCAAGAGGATAACATGGGTCCTACATTAGTGAAGATCATTCCTAATAAACCATATATAAGTTCTAAGAAAGATGACAATGATTCTAAAGAGTGTATGGTATTTTGGCCAACTCATCTAGAAATGACAATAAAATTAGATGAAGCACAAGATAATGAAAGTGATAAAGGGAGGTAGGTAATTCCATATAAAAAATCTGAATCTCATGAGAGGTTATCAGGATAGGATATCCTAAAAACTCATTTGAATATTTATGGATGGTGAAAATAGTATGTTTACTTATCAAAGGATTGTTTGATTATTCTATCAACTATAATATTCCACTTTTATGTAGATGTATAGATCCTTTAAATTTTAGTCAAAACCTATTATTTTACCTTAATTGGAGTATGTAAAGAGGTCATGGAGGTTTTGGGAGTATTTAGGATTGGTTTTGGGCCTAAAGTAGGGGTTTTTAAAGAAGAAAGGTGTAGTTCCCAGTTAGCACATGGTTTATACTAACCCTGGACCTCAACTGTAAAACATTGTGATGGTGAACCATGAATTATTAAACTATGTTCTAGGGACTAAATTTAAATGAAAAACCTACTAATTACTATAGGTGAACCACACATGGTTTGAACATGATGTGTCTAACTGTGTGCTTAAACCGTGCGAGGTGAGGATTCATGGATAGTGGGAATCAAATAATTATTGAATTGTTTGGATAATCGTGTGTCCAAACTATGCATTCCTTTAAAATGATATAAATTACAATTTTATTCTCTTCTCTTTTAAACTTAATTATTCAGCCTCCTTCTTCATTATTGGAAAACAACCAATCATAGGATCTCTCCTCTTTCCCCATTCTAGGTTTTGGTGTGTCTCCTCCATTTGATCTCTGATTTGATCATCACCAGTCACATTATACCCCCTCAAAAAGTCTAGCACTACACTTTCTTCTTTTCTCACTTTCTTTTCCTGTATTTGGTGTAATCTTTATGTGAGATAATATGACCTATTTTCATGGAGTTTTCATGGTTTTCTATTTTTTCTTGTTCCCTCCCAAAACAAATTCCAATAATTTATGGGGAATAATCTATAGGGATAAGGTAGGTAATCTATTACCTTTCTATAAATGTCTTATGGTTTATATTGTGTCTCTATTATTCCACATGATGGACTTTCCATGCATTTCTCCTAAAATTAATATTGCATTAAATTATTGTCTAATCCTAGTTATAGAGGTTCAATGAGACCCTCAAAACCATTAGAGGTTGATGAACATAACTTGAACCACCACTTAGGGTGTTCTAGTTTAAATTCCCTTGATGACCATAGTTATTTTTATCCAAAACACCCCTTAGGTGTGTTTGGTTTGTCATTTATAAAAAGGAGTATCCAAATTAAATCAAATGAGTAGTAGTATGGTATGTATAATTTACCTAGACTATGATTTGTTATTAAATATTCCATTGGATGCTTTTATGTAACTAGATAACTTTAAAGGTGTGACCTTACTTGATTAAGACTTGGATTCACGACCTGTAATTCCTTGGAAAAACTTATAAGACTCTAGAAAATTAATTGATGTGATCACCAAGTGAGACACAACACTTGGGAATGGTTAATGTCTTATACTTGTGAGTAACTTGCCTTGATATCAACAATTCACCTTTATTTAGAGAAATTAGAATGACTTGGATATTCTCATTATATTTGAATTGATGTACTCAGAAACAGACCACCATAGATTCTCTCCTTGGGATCTAATCAAGTATATCCTAAGATTACCTTGGAATTATCATAAAGATTAGTTATAAACCTTTAGGGTAAAATGCTAAGGGTTTACCCCTTGAATTACACTCATACCCAATATCCTAACATCCATGTTGACCACTGTGAGTGGGATCAACCTTCGAAGGTCATGGATGTTATGGGTATATGTAGATCCCTTGTGATTATTATACTTAGATTCCTTGAATATGTTACTTGGACCCATGATGAATTAAAAGGTCCTATGCTAAGAGACATATGTCTTAGGGTGAAGCATATATGGTTATCTAGGTATCCCAAGAGGAGGATAATCTCGAAAAGGTTTATATTTATTTAAATATTTGTATTTATTATACTGGAACACTATTAAACTTTATATTTATAGTATGGATTTTCATTAGAAATCACTAGTGATGGACTACTAATATTTACTCACACCTTATTTTGGATACTATTTAGTACCCAGACATATTACTTTAATGATGGTAAGGATAAAGTGATGTTCCCAACTTTTTGTGCTTTATTTACATTCAAATAGGAGTTTGGGAGTAGATTATTAAGCCAGTACCCATGATGCTCATGGAGATAGTTTTTTGTCTTTTTTATATTTTGTATATATTGGTACCGAATTGTATATATGATACCATGCATGTCTGTTTTCACTTCTTTACTATCATAGACCCATATGTATATGACCATTTATCTCTTTATGCTTGTTTATAATTATTTTCATAGTTTACCTCCACTTCCCCATTATTATATTTCGATGCCTTACTATTTCCATTTATTATTTATTATTATTTAGCATTGTGTTATACTATGATAAAGAGGGTATAATCTCCCGACCATACCATCATAGAACCTCAATATTTGTTAGCAACCTCTAATGTATGGCGATGCATGCTTGAGGCCATGTTTCCCTCAAGTTCAATTACTTATGAGTGAAGTAGGACCAAGATGTCACAAAGAGGTATCAAGATATTTATTTTCATTTTTATTACTATCACGGGTTAGTATATAGGAGACTAGGAAGTGTCAAAACTTCATAATTAGTTGTGCCTGCGAGTAGGTAACCTAAGTGATAGAGAAAATCTAAGACACTAGGGATGAGACTAGTTGTTTTTGGATTTTACATATTATAGTTATACTATTTTCACCATTGGGTGACACAAATGTTTTATAATGCTATTTTTATAGATTTATACCCTTGGTATGGTAGGGAAAGGGAGAATTTCCTCATGCATCATTATAACCATGTAGAGATTTATATGTCTTGCATATTCCATGCCATGTTTACTACATTGAATATATTTCCTTTTTCTTATCATATATGTTTGTATGGTTATACCTATAATTTTATAATGTTTCTTATAAAAAAATGAGGAAATAATTGGTTACTTAAAGTCTTTGCATCAACCTAATCAATGTTTTCCCATATATCTTGATGGTGGAAACTTAACTAACCAATTATCATATGTTTAATCCATCGAACATTAGTTACATGGGATCAAAAATTAGTTGGTTTAAATTAAATGTATGATAATTTTAATTTTTAATGTTAATTCCTATATAAATTGGGAATGGATATCTATATAATTGAACCATTGTATATGTACTAGTTACATTCTCAGACTAGGCATAAAAGGATTCTTGTAGTTACATGGAATGTATGTTATAACTTATAAATCTTAATTATTTATAACATAGAAATTAAAATAAGTAAAACTATACCATTATATACAAAATTATTAAATTTTAATTCTTAAAAGAAATAGTTTCCATTAAATGGTATTTTCAATGATAACATAAATAGTGTTTTCCTATATAACATGGAATTGACACACTATAAAACTGAACATTATGATTGGAATTTGTAAATTTCACCTTATAATCTTACCTTATAAATGGGTAGTTTGACAATGTACCCGTTTTATTGAGGACTTGAGTTTTTCCATGTTTTACTATCTGGAATCCTTTATTCCTAGTACCCATTTCAAGGTATGTACTTGGCATTGTAGATACACATATCTATGATGGCCTCACGTTGAGCACTGGAATTGTGGTGACGACTATATTGTTGAGGTGGTGGGGCCTAACTTTCCAGTAGTTCCACCAAAGGTACCTCTTATAGTAACACCAATTTTACAAATACTAGGAACTGATTCTTAGCTTAAGGAGGGTAAAATATGGCTAGTGTAGTCTATGGAGAGATCTCTATGACATACAATGACTTTGTCAAATTTTACAAGGGAGTTCTAATAAAAACACCCACATATTTTTTCTAGGGGAAGGTGGTCCCCAGGATGATTTGTCCTGAATTGAGGCTATGATTTTGATTATTGTGCATCTGGAGATGAATATAAAACAGAGTTTGAATCTCATAGTGTATATGCTTCAAGGATCTTCCATGCGATTGTGGGATGTTCTTATACAGGTAGATCAGAATCATGGAATGGTTTGGAGGGACTTATAATTTACTTTTTAAAATAATTTTTTTCCTAAATACAATGAGATATGATCGAGCTAGGTAATTCATGAACCATGAGAATAGGTATACATCTACTAGGAATTATTCATCTTTTTTTTTATGATGCTTTATCACTTTGTGACAAATTTTTCTGGTGATGACCTATATAGGGTAAGGAATTTTGAGTTTTGTATTAGGTATGCCATCTGATATTAGGTGAAAATATTCCATGTAACTACTATCTCTAAGATGGTGAACCGGTCCTTTATCTATGAGAATAATCTATGGGAATATGAAGGTACATGGCATGGTATTTCAATAAATAGGAAAGAAAGTGGTTCATCTAGTGCCAGGAAGGGTCTCTTTGAGACTTCTCATGGGGGAAGTGGAAGTTAGAGTGTGTGAACTGGTAGTTACATGGAATTCCATTAGTGTTGAAGACCAGATCACATAAATAACCAACATAGAAAACAACTATAGAATTATGAGCCTATGGAAGAATGATCAATCTCTAGAGATTTCACAGGACCTTTCCACGGGTGCCTTGTGGGAGAGGGTTTGTACCAACTCTGAATTATAGAGTGGGATCAGTGGCACCATGCCTGTCTAGGAGCTAGAGTACGACCAGAAATACAATATAAGTAGGTGGATGAGGTTGAGTAAGACAACTTATGATGTGCAGCCCCAGCAAAGCAGGTCTGCACAGAGAGGTTAGGTTATAGATTAGGGTTGTGGATCTAGCCAGTTATATGTAGTGCATCCTACCCTAGAGGAAGAGAGTGTTAAGATATCTAGAGTGTGAGGTATGATCTTAGTATCCTAGACTCATGTATTTTCTTTATTTTATGTAGGTATCACAAAATCATTCATATATGTAGATTTAATGGAAATTATTTGTCTCACGATGGAATAAATTTTTAGGGTAATATCTCTTGATACTTCATTGGGAGTATGGTTAGAAGGTATGAAATGATGCATGGAGTGTCCCCTCAAGATTTATGATTGCCATTTATTATAGAATATTTTCTCCTTGAGATGATAGGTTTTGACATAATTATTTGGATGTAATAGTTAGTGCATTATCAATCCCATATTTATTATTAACTTTGGAGGGTATATTTCATATCACCCAAAGGATATAGCTATATTAATAAAGGAGAATGGGATGTCAATGTGAGACGAGATATACTCGAGCATTATGGGATGGGAGAAGTTTTAGACTAGATTGTCAGTATCTTTCTTGATTATTGAGGATTATGACTATTTTCCTCTAGTGGAAGACTGATTCAAAGATGTTTTCCTTGATGGATTTTCAAGGATACCTCCTAAGAAAGTAGTATAGTTCACATACTCTTTTTTTTAAATGAAGTTAGTACCTTAAGGAAATGTGTAGATTACCAGTGGTTGAATCAGCTTATTATAAATAACCAATACCCACTTCCTCAAATAAATGATATATTTGACGAGATCTGGGTATCTAGGGTCTTCTTGATGATTAGGTTGATATTAGGCTGCCATTAGGTGTGGGTTAGTCCCTCAGATATTCCATGTATGTTATACTAAATCATATATGGATTGTAAGAGTATTTGGATGTGTCATTCAGTCTAAAAACATTCCTTCAATCTTTATGAATTTAATTAATATTTTTTCTACTCATACATAGATTACATTGTGATAATTTTCATGGATGATATCTTAGTGTATTCTCAGGCTAGACACCATAATGATAAACTCCTTGACATTGTACTGAGTAAACTAAGAGTTCATAGGTTCTATTAAATTCTCACAAAATTAAACCTTTGTATTGATAAAGTTCACCTCGTGAGTCACATTATATCATAATAATGGGTATTTGTGGATCCAAATAATGTGAGATCCATTTTTTCCTGGGAAAATCACAAGAACATTTTTGATATAAGAAGCTTCTTTGGGCTAGCTAGTTACTTTCAAAATTTCGTCCAAAAAAGGTCATACCTTGTAAAAAACTTACAGGAATGATCAAAAAAGGTATGGATTTTATATGGTTTGAAGCTTGTGAGAAGTCCTTTTATAAGTTAAAAGGAAGGCTGAACTCAGTTCCAATCCTGATTTTACCTGAACCTAGTATAATCTATATAGTTTATTACGATGCTTCATGCATTGAGCTGGGAGATATTTTGATTCAAGTGGAATGAGTCATAGAATATATGTCACATTTGTTGAGGCCTCATAAGCAGAATTATCCAACACAAAACCTCAAGTTAATAGCTATTTTTTATGATTTGTGTTTCTAGAGACATTACATACTGGGGTAGAGGTTAATGTTATACAAAGACCATAAAATACTCAAATATATATTCAATCTATGTGATTTTAACCACTAATAGAAAAGATTGGTTGGATACCTTTAGTCTTTCAACTTTGATATTTCTTATATTCTAGTTAAGGGAAATGCAGTTACTCATGCTCTGAGCTAAAAAACTCAGAAAAAAACTATTCAGAAATCTAGTAGTGAATGTTAGTTTATGAATTTTCTTTCTAAAATTCATATGAAAGCCAAATAGTGTAACATGAATACTATCCTCATGGACTTATTGGTGACTTCATCACATCTAGATAGAGTGTAGACGAGATAAATTTTAGATACCAAAGGCTTCATCATGAGGGAAAGAGTTTTAGGTGAGGATCCAATGCCCAATTGGGCTGTCAATGAAGATGACATACTATATATCCATGGTAGTTTCATGGTACTAGAATATATAGAAGAGGATTTTATTTGATAATCTTATGATTCCAAGTGGGAAGTACATATTTGACTCACTAATATGTATTATGACTTACAATTCCATTATTGGTGTCCTGGGATGAGAAAGGAAATTGTATGTTTAGTCACTTGGTGTTGTACCTTCTAGGAAGTGAAAGCAGAACACTAATGACTTGTAGGTCTATTATATACAGTACCCATACTAGAGTAGAAATATGATAAAATCACTATGGATTTTGTGACAGTATTTCCAAAATCACCTTGGGGTAGTGATTCTGTATAGGTGATTGTGGACTGGATGATGAAGGTCACCCACTTATTGCCTATCTGGGAGACCTTCTCAGTGGATGATATTTGAAAAAATTATATTTCATGGATCATATTCCATCATTATGTACCATGAACCATCATTTTAAAATGGTATGATCTTTTTACCTCTTGATCCTCGAAAGGGTTGTATAAGGATCTTAGCTCAAATGTGCTTTTGAGTACATCTTATCACCTGCAAACCGATGGTCAGTCCGATCACACTATATAGGTACTATAGGACATGATCCATGCATGAATCCATGATTTTTTAGGCTTGGGGGAAAAAATTGTCTCAAGATAAATTCTCTTATAATAATATTTTTGAATCAACTATCTAGATAGATCTGTATGAGGTGCTCTATGGTGGGCCTTTCTATTTGTCACTATTCCGGTTAGAGGTAGGGGAGGCAACACTACAAAGTCCTCATATCATTCCAGATACATTGGAATAGGTATATATGATTAAGAAATGTATGTATATGGATTAGTCTAGGTAGAAATTATATATTTATCATCATCACTGACCCCTAGAGTTTTTGGTGGGAGATCAGTCTTCTAGTGCGTTTTTCCAAGAATGGGTCATCGATAGATTCATAGGCATGGTAATATATTACCTATATTTTTATAGCCTTTTAAGATTTTGGAGAGGGTTGTTCCGACATAATATTGGTTATAAATTTATCCCTGGTATATATCTATGAAAGATGTCTTCCATTTTTAATAGTTGTTCCAATATTACTTCAACATGTCTCATGTCTTTGATCCCAAGGAAGTTGAGTTTGAGGTTTATTCTTCTTTTGAGGAGTATCTAGTTCGTATCATTGATGGTAGCATGAGGGATCTACAAGGTAAGATAGTTTCTTTAGGTTAGGTTTTATGGAAGTACGATCATGTATATGAGGTAATGTGGGAACAAGAGTTTGATATATGTGCTCTGTGGATAGAATTATTCTTGGATGTATCTAAACCACCCTCAAAAGGGAAACTAGAGGATGTTTTGTTTTATGGAGGGGTGGTTATAAGACCCCTCTTTGTCATAAAGGTTCATATCCTTTAAATTTATGTCTAAACCTCTTTTTTACATTAATGTATGTGTTTAAAGGGGCCATAGAGGTTTTGGGTGCATTTATGCTTGGTTAAGGGAATGAAGTAAGGGTCTTAAAAGAATAAGGGTTAAACACATGGTTAGAGCATGATTTTCACTAACCTGACACCTCAATCATGCAACCTCGAGAGAGTAAAGAATAGTTTTTCAAATTATGTACCAGTGACCACATGACCATCAATTTTTTTTTAATTTACTATAGGTGAAACACACATAGTTTAAGAACTTCTTATCTAATTACACACCTAAATCATGTGAGGTGAGTGCTTAAGGATAGTGGTCATTTCATGGTTTGCACAAGATTTGTTTCAACTATGCGGATAAGTTGTACACCCATTTAAAATGTTAGAAATTAGCATTTTACCCTCTTCTCTTTTAACCTTAATTATTCCTCCTCTTTCTTTATTATTAGACCTCACCCACCCAAAAGAAGTCACCCATTTTCCTTGTTTTGATTTTGGGTGTCTCCTCAATTTGGAATCTGATTTGATTGTCATCAGTCATGTTGGATCCCCCTCATTAAGACTATCACTTCTCTTTCTTATTTTCTCTCTTCATATTTCCTTATTTAGTGTGAAATTTGTGAAAGTTAATATGGCATATTTTTAGGGATGTTTTCTATTTTCCCACTTTCTCTTATTCTATCCCAAATATGTGGACAATACTTGATAAGGAGTCTTCTATAGGGATATAGTGGGTGTTACACTACTTTAACCTAAAATTATTGGAGTTTATAATGTGTTTTTATTGTGATTTGTGTTAAATTTTAAAGTGTTACTCCTAAAATTAATATTCCCTCAAATTGTAATCTAAATCTGGTTCTAGAAGTGCTATGAGACCCTTGAAATCATTATAGGTTGATGAACTCAACTTAAACTACCCCTTAGGGTGTGTTAGTTTAATTTCCCTTTACGACCATTAATATTTTCAACCAAAACACACCATAGGTGTGTTTAGTTTGTCATTTATAAAAAGGAATGACTGTATTGAATTAAATGAATTATAGTTCTGAATGTATACTTAACTTGGACTATTATTTATTATTAAATATATTTTTGGATTATGTTATTGACATGGATCAATTTAAAGGAATTTCCTGGCCTTAGTAAAACTTGGATTCCCAATATGGAATGCCTTGGCCAAACTCATAGGATGTCAAGTGATTCATTGATAAGACCACCAATTGTGACACCACACTTGGGATCGGTCAATGTCTTATAATTATCAATTCCTTGAATGGATATTGAAAATTCACCTTTATTTATAGATATTATAATTCCTTGGATCATCTCCTTGGATTCATCTTGATTTCCTCATAAAAATAATGCCTTGGATTTTCTTTTTATGCTCTAATCAAGACTATCCCAAGATTACCTTGAAATTTTCCTTTGGATTGGTTAGAAACTTTTTAGTGAAATTAAAAGAGTTTATCCCTTGTATTACCCTCAAAACCCATAGATTAATGTCTCAGTTGATCACTTCAAGTGGGATCGACCTTATAAGGCCATTGATGATAGGGGCCTCCACGGATCCCTTGTAATTATTACACTTTTACACCATATATATGTTACGTTGGTACAAAGGAAAATTAAAAGGTCCCATATTCATAGACACGTGACTTAGGATGAAGTAGGTAGGGTCATCTAGGTATCCCATGAGGATCTTATTCTTGATAAGGTTTATATTTATTTACTGTATCACATTTATTATACCAGAACACTGTTACACATTATATTCATGGTCCAAATTTTTAAGAGACATTGTTGGTGGTGTCCAAATGAGTTTTATTAACACCCTATTTGGATATTGTTTGGTACCTGTATAGATTACATGGATGCAAGTAAGGATAACAAGAAGCACCCATATTTGAACTCTTGATTTCCTTTGGTATAGGAGTTTGGGAGAAGATGACTGAGCCAGTGATCCAGATTATCATGGAGATAATTTTTTTGGTCTTTTGAATATTTTGTATATATCGATTCTGTATGGTATTGATTCTACCATGTACACCTATTTTAACTTTGGTACAATCATTAAATCATCTGTATATTGACCCATTTTATATTTATGTAAGTTTAGGATTATTTGTATGGTTTAACTTCACTACAGTATTATTATATTCCACCCCATTACTATTTACTCTACTATATTATTATTATTATTATTTATCATTGTGATTAACTTTAATAAAGAGAGTATAGTCTCCCCACTATAGCTCCTTTGACCCTCGCTATTAGTCAACATCCTCTCATGTATGAGGAGGCACACTTGAGGCCATGTAGTCCTCATGTTTGGTTACTTATGAGTGAAATGGACCTAATACATGGAACCAAACTATGAAGCAATATTAAAGAAGATAAAACCATCACTAGGAAATTCATATTTCTAAATGGATCATGGTATGTTGTATATTACACACAAGGAAATAACTAAGAAAATTAAGATAACTAGACTTCCCAAGAAGATAAATGATTTGAAAAAAAGAGATAAAGCATTTAGAAATATCTCAATAATGGATTAAAAAAGAAAGAAGCATACTAATTGAGAAGAAACACTCGAAATTTTATCTCTTATTGATGAATCAAGGGGTTCCATATTGTTCTCATATTCACTGTGATGTATTTGTGTGATTTATTTTCAAGGAATTTGATGTGATGCATGTTTTCAGTGGGAGAAATGATAAAATTATCGTGCTATCAAAAAAATAGATAACAGATAAGAGTAACTATCTTGGAATTGATCAAACAGTTGATATATTAAAGTATAATTTTATTAAGTGATCAATCATGATAAATTAAAAATAATGTTTATCCATTTAGGAGGAGATATATGAGTAGTTATCGGGAGTTATTATTTCATAAAAATATGAAATTTATTGAATGTTCTTGTAAAATTTAATTTAAAATGTATGATTAAATATTATATCATCTCTATTTTCAAAATATTGAATTTTAATATTATGGGTGAGAAGCAGAATTTAATGATGATAGAAAAAAATAAGGGATTATTTTTGAAAATAAACACATTCTTTCTTTTTGAATTATTTTAGTATGTGTGTTATGATGAGTGTAATAATTTAAGTTAAATAATTTATGTATATATTAAATACTTGTATCATCCTAAAAATTTATGTCAATAGAAAAAATAATATAATTTGATTTAGTACAATTTTCTATTAGATTATGGACATCTTTATTATCTAGATTAGACCCTCTTATTTTCTATACTAAGTATGGATCTAGTATAATTAGAGTTACATAATTAAAGGCACATTTATTTAAAATAATTAATACCACCCTCTATTAATTTTCTATATTTATTATCAATAAAGGTTAGGGTTTAGAATATAACTAACAAATTGACAAAAATTTTCAATATTAATATTGAAAACAAATTCAAAGTGGGAGATTGTTAGAACCACTTAGTATTTATTATATTTTTTTTAATGAATAAGAAGGTCATATGATATAAAGATATATTAAGGATCCCAACATGGATGTTTTTTAGATTTTCTAAGAACATTTATGAGAAGTGGGTTCCTATTTAGGTTGTCTATATACACTGAGATTAGAAGAATAGAGAACCTTCCATTCTAAAGAAGTAAGTCACTTAATAGTTGATATATATTCTAAATAAATGTCAATAAGAGGGAAGAATATTCTACCATGAATTTATAAAAAATAATTGAGTGAGATATATACATTATTAATATGAAAAATAATTTTTTACTATTAGATATTACTAAGATCCATTCACATGACAGTGCTGGTTGAAAGGTCTGTTGTTTGATATTTTATGTGGATAATATATTTAAGAAATATTTAAATTATATTTAGAGGGTTATACCAACATTTATGTTGAAAATATATCATGTGTATTTTAATATAATATAAATAAAAGGTGTATACTAATGACTAGAAAACGTGTTTGAGAAGATGAGGAATCTTCTTGGAAGTCTATGTGAAACATTGGTCTAATAATATTTGAATAAGTTGATGAGTATTTAGAGTTCCATGAAGGGTGATATTTTTTGAGTATTACATATCTATGAATAATAATTAAAATATATCAATGAAAATTAATTCTAAGTATTATATTATAGAAATTAGATACTATGATGATGCTTAAGGGTTGAGGATGGTTGAAGTAGTAAAGACTCATTGAAATACTCTAAGGAGTGTTTATTTGATGTGTAATCATTGGAATTATTTTATAATAACTAAATTTTATTTAATTTTATTACAAATTGATTTGAAGTTTTTGATAAATATATTATTAATTTTGAAATTTTTTAGTTGCGGGTTGATCGCGCAGCGATTCACTATTCACTTCCACCCTTATACCGCTATGTTAAACTGATTTTTATTATAAATTCCAAATAATATAACAAACATAACTTCCAATTTTACATATTTAGTTAATTTATATCACTATTGAAAATTAAAATTTCACTTTTTAATGATTACATTATAGGTGGAGATTATTTGGAGATCCTATGATTAAATTCAAGCAAAATGGGTCAAACTGCTTAAGATCCCAAAAAAACATGTGGACTAAAATTTAAATTATTTATAATTCATTCATATTATTGTGAAAAAATTATGACGGTGAATGGAATGATATGTGTGATACAATTCTTTAGAATACCATGGAGCCCAATTTTTCCATTTTGAGGCCCAAAATGAACCATCATTGGAGAGAGTCTTCATTTTTCACAGTCTCAAGGTCTCTTTTTCAATTCAAAAATATCTCAAGATATAGGCATCCAAATGATTCTAAAATTTATGTAGAGATATTAAATAGGTGGATTATTTTTTTAGTTTTTTCAGTGTTGAGATAAGTTCTTTTTACAATCCAAAATTTTCAATCCAATTGGGTTATGAAATTCATGGTGCCCAAATCCACCATCCAAATTGTCTATAAATTGGAACCCTGGGAACCCCATTTTTATGTTCGATCAATAAGAAGGGTTATTCCAATTTGGAGATTCTATAGTTTATTCTCACCCATTTAGATGTTCTAGAGGCCCCTATACTCATAGGGAGACTAAGGATAAAGTTAAATTTCAACTCGATTCTCCTCCTCCTCTCAATGGAAAGTTAAAAATGGGTGGTAATTTTGAGATACCCACACAAACTTGAAGAGGGAGTTTCAGAACCTGTTCTTATACCTATTTGGTGTAATTTGTTTTTGAAACATTTTAGTTATGTTTTATCTTAACATTATTCTCCTCTGAATGCATTTTTTGTTATGATCAAGTGAAACATTTTTCATTTCAATACTAATGGGGTTGAGATTTCAAGTGGAAATTTTGGGTTGTTCTAATTGGAAAACAAAAGTATCCTTTTTCACTCACAAATATTATGATCTTAGTATTCATTCACATCGTTCACTATATTCTTGAGATCCAAATCTTGACAATATGGTTGTTTTATAAAGTGTTGGTTCTTTGTGCAACATTTTAAAATGACAGAGGGAAATTGAGATCTTGATTACCCTTATCCAAGGATTCCATTAAACCATGTGTAATTTTCAAAAAAATGATCTGACCATTATTTTTAGTAAACATTAAATGACCTCCTTCTCTCATAATTCTAAAAAAACACTTCCATTTTTGACTATTAAACTCTTTAATTAAGTCATATATTTTTAAAACTATTTTATAAATTTACCCCATTTTCTATTCTATTTTTGAAAACATTATTGTAAATAAACAATATAAACCACTAAAAATACTTTATATATGAAATTTGTTCTTCTATATACTACATTTAATCATACAAAGACTATTAAATTTTAAATTTCATGATAATTTAGTCATATTTTTGCAATGTTTTTGGGGTGTGCTTTTGTTTTTAATGTGTGGTTTTGATAATAACTTTTTTTGTAAAGATTATTTATTAATATCTTAATATTTTGTATATAAATTGTGTTTGGACCTCTTTTTTTATAGGTTATATGCATGATGAATTCTAATTTAGTTAAACTACCTCCTTTCTATCCCAAACCATATAGAATCCTATATTAGTAACCTTGAGACACACATGATGATCCTTTGAAGGAGGACACACAATATCTCAAGATATTATAGACCCCTATTCTTGGGAAGTAAAATAGAAACTAAAATTAACACTTATAACATATAAGAAAATAAAAATCACTAAATTAACTAACTTTACTTGATGTTGATATCCAATATGAATATATTCTAGCATTAGGAAAAGAACCAAACTTTGAACTAAAATCTGGTCCAATGCGCTTGTTTCTAATGTCTCATAGACTTATTAGAGAAGGCCCACATAATAATTTAAAGTAATTACATACTATATGGTCAAAAGTAAAACCTAAAAATGTTGATAAAGAACTTTTAAAACACCGGGATTTTCTTTTTTCCTTATAATGTACAGCAAAATATTGGCTATACAATGTTAACTCACTAAATAGATGATGGGAATACATGAAACCCCTTTTTCTCGAACAATATTTCCCATCCACTTGAACTGAAAAAATAAAGAAATAAATGTGTGTAATAATACAATATAATTGGGAAACACTTCATGATTATTGGAAAACATTTTAAAGGATTTATTCAACTTTTCCACACCTATAAATAAGAGAACAAATTTTAATACAATATTTTTATAAAGGTTTAATTCCTATTGATCATAATAATATTGATGCTATTGTAGGTGGATCCTTAGTGAATAGGGCACTAATTACTTCAAGGACCCTCATTGAGAATATGGAATAAGATACTCAAAAATTCAGTTCAAGGTTCAGTATACCCATCAGAGGTGTCCATGAGGTGAAAATGTATGAATTAGAGAATAAGGTGGATACAAAGTTTGAAGAGGTAAGTACCCAAAAATTGAAAATTACTCTTTCCCAAGGAAGATTTCAACAACATACTATAATTAATTATGGAATTTTTTACACCTATACCCACTATTTTGAACAATTTCTCCAACTGAGATAACTTTTAGAGAGTTGTGAGGTAATATTTCTAGTCTATCTATACAACCAACCCATAAAAAAAGAACTATAATATCCATAAAACTCTAAATGGAATGATTACTAAGATTATAATCAAAGAGGGAATCAAAACTAATCTCAATAATCATGGAACCACTTAGGGTAGGGTAGTAATCTTTACCACCACCCATAAATACTCAACCACTACAAAGGTATTTCCAAAAACCCCCACCAAAACCTGAACCAAGTCTCATATATATGAAGAAGAAAACGAAATCCTATAATATTTAGTTCCAAAAAAACACTCAATCCAAAATTTATTATCTAAGGACTCGAGTGGGACAATCATAAAACACCATCCATGATATAAAGATACAGGGTTCTAGACAACTACCTTCACAACTTGTTTTCAAACCAAAAGACCATGGTAATGTATGTTACATCACACTCTATAGTGGTAAATAAATTTATTCCAATAATGATTCCACACAATAAGTGTATCCTCCCCTTGAAAAAGTTATTTTTCAATCAACACAAGATTCATGCGAAGATAAAAATTAAAAAAATGTAAAAAGGTAATCATTGAGGGTTCCCATGATATATCCATTCCACTTCCTTTTCCCTAAAGTATCTATCAATCCTAGAAAGAAAATGATAAAAAAAGTGATAAAGAGATCATTTATACATTTAAAAAGGTATAAATTAAAATTACAATCATTTATGATGTTAAACAAATTCCTCACTATTCCAAATTTTATAAATATTATTATACCCATAGGTGATGACTGAAGGGTAATGAGAGAGTAAACCTTTTATGTAATGTATCAAACTTGATACAACCATTAATTCCAACCAAATTCAAGTACCCGGTCACATTTACAACACCTTATACCATAGGGGATGCTTTATTTTCATATGAAATGATATATTTAAATTCTTTGATTAATGTAATCCCTAACTCAGTGTATACTTATTTTTAGGTTCGAGAGCTTAAACCAATTGGAATTATAGTGAAATTTTCTAAGTAGATAATAAAACACCTCACTAGAGTGATCAAGGATGTCCTTGTGTGAGTGAAGAATTTTATCTTCCTTGTATACTTCTATGTTCTTGAGATATATGATACCCAAACCCAAGGACATAATATTATCATAATTAGCAGATCATTTCTTAAAAAATTAAATATGATCATCAACATTGATAATTGAACATTTTCCATGTATTTTCTAGGAGAAAAGTTATGTTTTTGTATCCTTAATGAAATGAAATACCTAGTTGAGGAGCATTCCATTATTGATGTCTATTTGATGGAAGTTATTCCCATGTATTATGTCATTCCAAATTACTATTTAGATACCCTCTCTAATTTTTATCCTCCTTTATATATTTTGGGTGAGGATTTATCAGTATATTTCTACATTGGTGTTGAAAAATTATATGTAGGTAATTATATTGATGATTTCTTACATTGTGGGAGTTTGAAACCATCAATAATTCTAAAATGACTTTTGATATTAACTTTCTTATCAATGAGATAGTAATGAGAAGATATATGGTATTAATGATATTATTCTCAAAAAGCCATTTCCTTCTATTCTAAACCTTACATCTATTGAATTTCATACCCTTTTTTGTAAATTTTAATATATATTCCTTGGGGGTGTCAACTAATTACCGATAATTATTTCAAATAAACTCTCTCTAGATCATGAAATTAAATTTCTTAACCTTCTGATAGAGTTTAAAAATGAAATTTTATGTACATTGAATGATATCTATATTCATGCATATAATTATTCTTAAGGATGAGGCTAATCCAATAAGGCAACCATAATTTTGATTAAACCCCACCCTTATTGATGTTGTCAAAATGGGGTAAGAAAACTATTAGAATCTAAGATTATATATCACATATATAATAGTAAATATATTAGTCCAATACTAATTGTTCCTAAAAATAATGTTCTTATAGTTGGTTTTAATGAGCATAATGAATTGGATCCACCTAGATTGTAAAATGGTTAGTAAGCCTGTATAGACTACTTCAAGATTAAAAATTTCACACTAAAGAACTATTTTCCACTACCATTTTTAAAAAAAATGTTGGAATGGTTAGTGGTTAAGCCTCATTAATGTTTCTTTGATGTTTTTTTAGATACCTCTAGATTCATATAGCCCCCTAGGACCAGGTAAATATAATATTTACAAGACCATTTTATACATTATCATATAGGAAGATACAATTCAGACTCAGTAATGATCCATGTACTTTCCAATGTTTTATGGTTTATTTTTTCTTGAATTTACTATATCATTACATGGTGGTCTTTATATATGACTTCACTATTTATGGATCCTCTTTTCATGATAGTTTATTAATCTCTATTCTCTTATCCATTGATGCATTGAAGAAAATATTATTTCCAATTATGAAAAAATTCTCTTTATGGTTGAATGGGGAATAGTTCTCAAGAATGTTATATTGAGTAAAAAAATTCATTTTTATCAATAAAAAATTGAAATAATTTCCTCTCTTACATTTCAAAAAGGTGTTCATGGGGCATGATCTTTCCTGTGTAATGATTATTTTTACCACTAATTCATTAAAGATTTTAGTAAGATAACACTTTCCTTATATCATTTGTTACAAAATGAATCTTTTTTTATAGAAACTGCAAGCATGAGTTTAATTCAATAAAAAGGAGTCTCACATCTCCTCCTATCATCCAACCACCAATTTGGGATCTCCCCTTCAAACTTATTTTTGATGCCTCTAACTTTATAATTGGGATAGTTTTATCACAAAGGGTCAAGAGGGATCCTTATGCCATTGTGTATACCTTATGTACACTTGAACCTTCCTTAAAAAACTACATGAACAATGAAAAAAAAATTATTTCTATTATGATTCCCTATAATAATCTCATTCATATATTATTGGGTTAAAATTCATTGTGTTTTCTAATTGTGATGGACATTAGTTTCTCTTTAAGAAACCCAAAGCTAAGATATGTCTTATACGGTAGATTCTACTACTCTAGGAGTTTAAAATAGAGATTTGAGATAATAGAGGAGTGTAAAATGTGGTATCTCACCATATTAGTAGTATTTCCACACCATTATACCTCCATATTGACTCATCCCTCCTCATTAGAGAATTATTCCCTAATGGGAACCTTTGTGATGTAGTGAACATTACCCCTTAGTATGAATACATCATTAATTTTTTAGTATCATCTAGGGTCCTTAAATATTGTAACACTTTATAATAGAAAATTCTTAATCATGATTCATGATGGTACATTTGACATGACCAATAATTTTGGATAACTTATAGTGACCAGGTTGTTCATTGATGTGTCCCTAACCATGAGTTCACATTTATTATGAGCTTCTCCCACACTCCATATTATGGAGGCCACTTTGGATCTCAATGTGAATCTTGAATGGTCATTGAATCTAGAAATTATAGACTATCATTTTATAGAAACACCAATAATATTTTTAATTTATGACCACATTTTCAATTCATAGGAAACATCTTTAAGAATACTTGAATACCCCAATAACTCATGTAATATTGTAAGATCTTCGATACATGGGGAATTTAATTCCTGGGGAATTTTCCAAATTCATTTGTATTTTTATACAATTTATTGGAAGTTGAATATATAACTAAATGGGTCGATGTAAAGGATACTAGGCAAAATTATTCTTGAGTAATTCTTGACATTATGAGATCTCAAATTTTTAGCAGGTTTGGTTAACTATAGTTCATCATTAGCAATTAGGGATCCCATTTTTTGTAATTTCAATAAGAAAACCTTACTCTATAAGTATTGATTTTTTATAATGTTTCCACTATATATCACCCCCAAACTAACATAAAAGATAAAATTTCAAGCCTAGAAGATAATTGAAAATGTTTGAAAAAATGGTACGACCCAATAGGAATGATTGGAGTTTATGCTTGGATGATATACTTTGGGCATAAAATATAACTTCTAAAAACCCAATCTGAATTCACTATATAGGATTTTTTTTGGAAAGGCTTTTAACCACTCTATATAGGTAGAAAAATATTCATATTGTGATGATAAAAAATTTATTATGAATCTCTCTGATACAGGTGAAAATAGGAAGTTTTAAATTTAAGAGTTGGAGGAAATATGATGAGACTTACATGAGAAATATTGAATATATAAGTAGGGAAAAAAGGCTTACCGTGATTTATTCTTCCTTCATTATTAGTTCCACATTAGATATACAACCATACTTTATAATTCAAGGCAAATGTTTCACCTGGGTAAGCTTTGTTCTTGATGGTTTGTCCCATATATTGTGACTAATATTTATCCTTTTGGGTTATATAGGTTAAAAATAAAAAAATACAGTAAACATTTACTATCAATGGGAAGCAGATGAAGCACTTCCAAAAACTATTATAGTTCCCCCAATGTAGGAAATACACATTGAAGAAATAAATTTTCAATAACACTCACCAGGTTTCATTACTAGAAAATTTTCCTATACTCATAGTTTCAAACCATGTGTATAGCCCATGAAACCGTGGGTATAGGCTATACACATAGTTTCATGAACCGTGGGATCCCAAGGTGTCAATATTTTCCTATACTCACATTTTTCTCGAAACCGTGGGGATAGACTGCTGGAAATTTCATTATACCCACAGTTTACTTAAACCATGGGAAAATATTTTTAACAAAATATATCTATCCCCATGGTTCACTAAACCACGGGAATAGGTAATTATGAGAACAACACAATACCCACGGTTGTCTTGAACCATGGGTATATATGTTTACTGAAATATACCTATTCTCATGGTTCAATAAACCATGGGTATAGGTGATTCCCCTTGACAATAGTAGCTACCAGCCTATTTGCTTCTTCCTACATCCAACTGCTACCCGCCTTCCCACTTCCTACTTCCATCCATCTTTTAGACCACAAAATAGAAGTAGTTTCACACAATATAAACTAGGAAGAAATGAAAAAAGATCATTTTTTTCCTCTAACCACTCATGATACTCCATATATATGGTTTTACATCTATTATTTTGATAAAGTATTTTTTGAACAATCTCTATAGAAATATCTGGGATAGTATGATATCGCATTACATTCAAACTTTTGTTAGAGTTCTCAATTGTTATTTGGTGGTGGAGGGATTCTAAGTGGAGTAGTATCTAATAGTTGGCATTGGATGTGGGCACCCTAGGGTTGAGACATTGGCATCTTCTAGCTGATTTCAGAAACATGGATCCTGGTGAGCTAGAAGTGTTCGAATATATTCACAAGATAGAGAGTCTACATTTCAGGTCTCTTGGGATGGTTCTAGTCAGTTGAGATAGAGGTGGTGATACTCTAATGAGGGTCAGGGATATGTCATGCAGTATTTTATAAGATGATATCCAAATGATAAAAGGATGGGTAGTGGATAGACTAGGTAGAAACATCAACTAGATAATTGAGTTCCCTAGGGAAGAATATATGTACAATAAGCTAAGAGAGAAGTATAAGGTGGATGATTGTATGACTAATTACCACTCACTACTCAACTGCACCTAAATCAAACTTTCTCCCTATTGTCAACTGGTCTAGGGGACAGTCTAGATATTCAACCATGAACCACTACAGTCTTACATACTCAATATTCAGGAAAGAAACATTTAATGGTGAATCACTTGAACTGCTACTTCACTAAATAGTTATGATTAAACAATTAAACAAATCAAATTAGAAGAGTAATAAAGATTACTTCTGATATGTAATAATACTAGTGACCATAAAATGATGATGTTAAGCTAAAACCAGTAGAGAAGTTAAACTGGTTCTTAATTCACAACAACAGAAACAGCTAAAAACATGCGCACATCACACAGAGAGATCATGGGATTTAGTTATGGTGGAAAATTTTAAACAATATATCCAAACACTATATTTTATACAAATTATTAATAGTTAGAGAAGAAGCAACTTAATAGGTTAACCAAGGAAACAAAGTTATCCACCATGAGCTAAAATTAAATGTAGTGCTTTTGATATGTTTTGGGAACTTCAATAAAAAGTAAAAGAAAACAAGTAACCCTACAGTGACAATCATGAATTTATATAAAATGAATCATAGATGGAAAAACTAGGTTTGAATTTTTCAAGTCTAAGAACCAAAGGAACCAATAATAAAATCTATGTCTACGTAATTTGACCTTTGGAAAACTCAAAACAACAACGAGAGTCTTCTTTAGTACACACAACTGGTGCTCCACCACATTTCCCATATTTATTACTAGAAACAATATAAATATCCATGGGTAGTAACTGGTCATTAAGATTAGCTTCCACTTTCCTAAATTGATCTAAATTTTCCCATGAGTGACACATTTCATAAGAGCCTACCCATGATCTTGGAGCATGACCATATGGTTTCCTAGCCTTGAGTAGATTGTGGATTGAGAGAGATGATGTCTTGGAATCACTAAAATGGTAAAATATTTCAACATATTCAAGATCCATTGGATATATAATTAGAAGGCAACAACATAAGCAGTTTAAAAGGGTAAAAAATAAATGATTGCAATTTATTTTTCTCTTCTAATATTTGCTTTACCCTATCCACTAGTTTTCTCAAAGATCTTCCTAATCGATGGAAAATAAATTCCTGCAAATAAAATTAGAATAACCACATGATCAATTAAAGAAAAACATGAGTAATCAAATCAATGAGGAACTGAAATTATTTAATTACCTAGAGGAAACACATCTGAGAAACAAGCATATGACTACTCCTGAGAATGAAACCCCAGCAAATGTGGAAAATTTTGGTGAGATATTTCTGGTTCTAGACTGCCAAAATGAAATTGGATTTAATAAAATTATCAACATCAATATCTTCCTTGGATGTGTGTGAGGTATGAATTTATTCTGGTTTCATTCGTAAGAACACTTGGATCATCTAAAAGACACAGATTATGGGTGGTCACATTTGTATACATCCCAAACATGTCTACGAAGTTATAAGTGAAAACATTAAGATGTTGTTTCAAAAATGAGATATACATCTTATTAAAATTAAGAGGTATGATGAACTAAATAATGTAGGCCATTGGTCCTCTTTTATACTAATGATTATATATTTGATTTCATTGATGGTTTCTAATATTCCTTCCTAATATTGTGATGGTTCATCATTAAGTTCGTACTCTCATTCATCCTCTACATCATTTTCAATGGTTGTGGGTTATGGAGGAATGATATCAAGGATGGATAATAATGAGGTGGAATTTTTATCCACTGTGAATGATGGAAATTCCTCTCAAAGTCTTAAAACAGTTGATGTATGTGCATAGATGTCGGGGGGGGGGGGGGGTCTAAATATTCTCTCTCTCTTCATTTCTGTTATTATGGATAAATAATATACTATAATATTGAGATCCATTTATTCCATTGGGGAATTTTCATTCCACCCTAGCATCAAGTAAGTGACTTTTGATCCTAATGATAATGCATATATCCCATGGGGGGTCAAGTATAGATCAGAAGAATTTGTGATGAGGAAATTTCTGTCCATGATGCCAATCTCATCTATTACATCAGGGTTCCCTTTTTTACATGCTCTCCTTAGATTCCATGATTATTATTATGTTAAATGTTTCCATAGAATCTTGTGAATCATTGTGAATCCCTTTAACTAGAACTATTTCCTCAATCAATTTTATATTTAATATGTAATCATTGTTACGTATGTTTTAAGGGGTGGTTTCCGCACCATTGTGAGAAAAGATACACATGTCACTATTCATCATCATCTTTTATCATTTTCTTATATAGATTTATTCTTCTACATTATATGATTTAGAATATTCAAAAGGGATATTATCTATACACAACACTCGAACACTTTTTGTGATAGAGTATATTAGGTATTGATTATATGATGATGAAGTCGATGCATAGATGTGAAGCCAGGGCCTTTCAAATTGAATATTGTATTCTATATCCTATTGGATAACCACAATATCTATGTTAGGTACCATATCCCTGAACTGGACTTTGATTATGATCATTATAAGGTGTTTTTAATCACTTTTTTCATACCCCTTAATAGTCAACAACGATGGAGACAATTCATCTTCACCACATCCAAAATGATGGAATATTTGGATTAGAATAATATGATCCTTGTAAGGATCATATTAATCATCATCCATAAACTAATAAAGTATAAAAAAACAATCTAGATCTATCATGATGACCTTATGATTCCGATACCTACCTTGGTGATGGTTCAGATGACTATTGGATTTTCCCTTATTACATGTTACCCCACTTAGACATATCAAGGGGTGGATAAGTTCATGTAGTAACTTTTCCATTATCCTAAACCAATGATATATGACTCTACTGGGGTCATTTTCTCATACTTAGGTAGTTTATATACGAATATCCTCAAGATATTTCCTTATTTTCCACATCAGTGGAACTACATTAGCTTAGAATGACAAGTAATCCTAGTGTGTCCTTCTCAGCCACATTGGAAGATTAAACTTGAGAAACTTTACAACTAAGAGAAAGGGAACTCCCACCCTGACATATATGTCAGGATCCTCTCTAAATTATATCATCCTAACATCACTTATAACCAATAGAATAACCATTCACTCACATACCACTATGGGAACCAGTTTCAACAAACACTTTCTTTTTCACCACCTCATAGAAGGAAGAGATATGACCAACTCCAGTTGGGTCTATAATGATTCCCTCAATCCTATATCAAACTATCTCACTTTATACTATTCTTATCAGCTTATATATAGACAAAATTATAGTATATCGGTGAATTTGGAAATACATTCCAACAAAAACATCATTACTTACCTAATCTCTATAAATTCTTGAGATTTTACCTAGATAAGGGTGTCAGGATAGAACTATTAGAAAAATAGATCCCATCCATCCAACATTACGTTTTTTATTTCAAATAGGCAAGAAATAAATACAGTAAATGGGAAAACATCTAGGGAGGCCGGAAATAATGAAGCCCCAGAGCATCACCCCTAATCCGGTTCACCCCCTCCGATTTAAAAAGAGAGACATTTGAATAACAAACCACAGGACCCTCCAGGACTACAAGGGAGGCCAAGTAGTCCACTACTTTGTTTCCTTCATGCCAAGTATGAGTGACCCTAACTCTGTCCGAGAGGAGAACCTTACATTGTCTGATAGTATAGATGATCGACCATGGAGTGCTACCCCTCCCAAGCATGGCATCCTGAACAATATTTGAATCTGTTTCAACCTGTGTGACACTGAGATTCCTCTGCTTACACACAGACATCCCTGTGAGCACTGCAAGGGCCTTCGACCGGACCTAATTACCGCTACCATAATAAGCCAAGAAATCCAAGACCACCCTACCACTGTGATCACATAATACCCCACCACCACGCATGACCTTTGTGACACAGGACCCCTCAGTATTTAGCTTAAAACCTTCCTCAGGAGGAAACCAAAGGATCCAACTCCCCTGTACCCTGGAACCATTCCTCCTAGCATCATCAAGCGGATACTGCAAACACAGAAATGCAGAAACCTCCTTCTTAATACCTTCCACGCCAACCAGGTCCAACAATAATCATCTGGTTCTGGCCACCACCTCCATCCCCGTAGATGACATCCCTTCATACCTAGAACGATTTCTTGCTTTCCAAAGTATCCAACAAACCACATTAAAAACAAAGGCCCATGACTTAGTCTCTCTAATATTATCATTGCTTCCTTGGAACCATTGCACCATGAAACTCTCATAATTACCAACATGAGAGGAAAAACCTGCAAGCCCCCCAAAGATGCTCCACACCTCATGGGCCCAATATCCCTCGAAAAAAATATGATTCATGATCTCCTCCTTCCTGAACTCAAAGCAATAGAAACAAGAGACCATACTAATACCCATCCTTTTGATGTTATCATATGATGGAATAGAATTATATTGAAACTACCAAGTAAGGAAATTAAGCTTTGCTGGAATATTCTTCCACCAGACCACTCTGTTCCAGCTCCCGCTCTCTTGAGGACCACCATAATCGGTGCTTCTTCGAAAAACATTGACACTAAACCTACCTAAACATGAAGGGTTATACACACACTTATCCTTATCTGAATTAAGCGTGATAGAGTAAAAAACAATCCGTTGAGAGGAATCTAGAATTGATCTGAAAAACAGAGGGTGCGAACTAGCCTCTCTAAAGGTGATAAAATGAGCCGGGCACCCTGGATAACTCAACACCTTCCCCGACCAGTTCTGCTGCCAAAAAAGGAAACTCTCCTCCACGAAAATCCATTGAGAATGAGGAAGAAGCTTTGGAATGATATTGCACACCGTAACCCACAGTGACGTCTCTCCACCCAAAGGACGAGCCACTCATGCCATGTATCTCTGAGGAATTCTTCTCCCCCACAGTGTACGTTCCTCGACGATTTCCCATGAAATATTCACAAGAACCCCATGCACTTCCTCCACCATACTCTTGACATTGATTCCTCCTTCCCCAAATGGCCGATCCATCTTCCCCCACACAACCCACATCTTTTTCTTTTCCAACGAGGCACCCCTAGATAAACCGATCCATGATTCTATCCATGGTCCTGATGACCCCCTTCGACACATTCGTATAAGCCATAGCATGCACCAGTACCACAGACAGCACGCTGTTCACTAAGGTGATGTGCCCCCAAAGGATAAAAAATGGTTCTTCCAATCCAAAATGTGGGCCATCATCATATCCACCACTTTGTCGAAGTCCCTGGTTCACAGCCTACTAGATGAAACCGGTGTACCCAGGTATTCCATAGGGAGAGAGCCCTTCCCCATTCCCAACTCGCTGCTCAACTTGTTCACCCTCCCTGCACCACAAGATCCAACAATTTAAAAACTAATCTTCTCCCTATTAACAATCTGCCCACTCCATCGACAATACTCCTCCAAAATTTTCTTGAACTCCCGAATCGACCTCCTTCCACCATTGATAAAGATGATAGTATCATCTGCATACATTAAATGTGAGATATAAAGACTTTCACGTTTCATCCTAAAAGGGATAATCTCCCCATTACCAACACCATTATTAATCATCCTACTAAGGGTGTCCTGTATCAGTATAAATATACTCGGAGAAATCGGATCACCTGCACCTTCCCACATGAAAGTAACAAAAAAACTCGATGTTTCTTAAAGTCTCAATTACATTAAAAATGTGATGATTAAAACCTCCTCACTCATATTATTCATGATAAGAGACCCCACCCTGGATGGTAGGTGGGTAATGGAACTAAAAAACCACATAACATCATCGTATGTGTAATAGTAGTAGAGTAACATGATACCAATAATAGACTGATCATACTTTAGTATGTTTCTCTATGATTGCTACTATCATATATACATATGTGTCTACGGTCGTATCATAGTTAACAATCATTCTATGGTGATATTTTGATCTTGAATTGAAATATTAAGGGGAATTTCATTGAGATTCAAAAGGAACAAAATAATTACCTTGTGTAGAAGGTTATTTCCAAAAAACATTCTATAATTTGAAAAAAAAAATAACCTCTTACAGAATAAAAACCCAAAACATCAAACCAAATATATACAAAAAAGTTAGATTTATGTGAATTCATGTGAAAATTTATACATAACTTGAAGAAAATAAATTAACTATTCTCATCCATACAAGAATTCAATTCAAATTCTTAAATCATATACATGAGTCTCCCTAATAAGTCAAAAATGGATTGGATTAATATCCCCCATCACCAAAATCCCCATCCCCATGTCCATTCCGATCATCATCATCATCATCATCAGCATCATCAACAACGTTCGCAACCTCATCACCAATAGCAGCATCAGTAACTACCTCACCACCAATAGCTCTATCTCCACCACCTTCATCTCCACTACTAACCTCATTGGAATCACCTGACACATCATTTAAAGAGTTAATTGATACCTTATATGATTAAAAAGTATCAATAGCCTCTGATGGAAGCAACTTTATCAAAACTACCATAGCTTTCATGAAATGCTCATCCACATATTACTTCTTTCATGCTCCTCTAAAGCTATTTTCTTAGCCTCGGCTACTTCAGCATGAGAAATTTCTATATCAAAGGTATGAGAAGCTTGAGAGGAGCCTGATTATGACCAATACCTAGAGGGGATAATGTTTTTCCCTGGTCAACATCGTACTCACCTCAGGTGCTCCTCAAATAATACCTAACTTAAATGATCATATGGCCCGAAGTTTTCATCTTCCTTACCATCAAGGGCCTCCATGGTAGAATTTGGAAATTATAAACATATTAAATTAGGAATTTCATATAAATATTTAAAATATAAATAAAAAAAATTACAATTTTATATTGTTTCTATGCATTTAATGCACTCACGTCCTTTTTCTTTCTACTATAGAAAAATAATTTGGCACGAGGTACAAGACCTTCAATGCCTAATGCAGCTTACTACAAATGAGAAATGCACAAATCTTGATTAGAACTATATATGAGATATCCAAAAATCTAGCCTATGTCTATTAAATAATATTTTCAATAGAACATCTTGTATAACATCATAATACTCGGTTAAACTACCTTGTGCTTTTCATGATCTGACATTATAGTGCACCACAATGTGTGAAAATATGTCATTGAATCCTTATTATTTGTTTTTTTCTATGAAACTTACTAAAAAATATTCTAACAAAAGTAATAAGAATTAAATTTTATATTCAAACCATTAAAGATTGAGATTAATTTAAACTTAGACGTCTTCAAATGTGAAATCATTTTTTCATATGGACTTTTTGGACAGTCGGGTAATATGGGTACCCCATTTAAGTCAGTACCAAACATGCTCTTCCAACCAACATACAACTCATGATTGTATGAGCACCATAACTCCCCAACACCCATCAACCTTGTAGTCTTAGGAGCTTCTCCATTAGGAAAGATAAACTGAATCTTCAATGAACATGTTATTTTATTTAAATACACCAATAATATAGATATGACTTTATAAAATTTTCTTACCCATGTTTTCTCCCATTCTTTGTCCTTGATCTCTTTACTGGTATATCTCCCTGACATAGGTTCCACTGGAATGATATCGTGATACTTGGATAAAGTGGTCATGAAACTTCTACACTATGTTGCAATTGGACCCACCATCTGATTTTGTTGATTGTAATCCACCATTAGACATGTCTGGTGATTCCAAACTTCCTTCATCTGAGTTCAACCACGTTACCTAGAAGAAAATCCCACTAAATAAGAAAAAGAAGGGGGAAAGAAGAATTAAGTCATGGTACAACATGAAAAAAATAAAGTGATATAATTTGAAATGGTTATAATAAAAAAACCATCTGCTGGCTGCTCAATAGACTATGATGGATCTGTGGGTTGTCTTGACTCAGCAGACTCTGCAGGAAGTGTCTGTTTCAGTGCATGCTCTAGGTGGCCTTCATGTACTCGAGTGGAAGCTAATGGAACAGACTCATCAGATGCTGTATGGATGGTAGGAATTAGAGGAAGTGTAGGCATGAAATCATATGGGTAGTAGGATGGGGGATACATCATTAGATATGGACATGTTAAAGGTGGAAACATATTTGGAGGGGTGTAGTCATCATATGGGAAGAAGAAGAAAAATGATATGATGGAGGCATTAGTGGGATCATCCTTGAAAGTGGAAAATACGTGGCTTGTGAATGATAGGGTAGCTAAGATAATGATGGGGGTATGGATAAAAACATCCCCAGAGACTCAAGAGGAGGATAGAAAGGTGTGGTGGAAGGGGTGTCTGATGGTGTGTCAGTGTGGAAATGGGTATGACGGGTGCTCCATCTAGGTTTAGGAGAATCCACACTCATACCCATTCTAACAGGATTAAGAATCAAATCTTGTGGAACTGAGTGTCCATAAAAAAATTGATAAAGAATATTAACATGAAATTATATGCAACAGAGAAGAAAAACTTTACAATTATAATACTCATTGATGGAAACAAAGGAAACGAACGCTCATGCCCCGGTTGATCTGGATCAAATATTTTCTTCCTTCAAACTTTTGTAGTATTTGGAATAATCTATATAATAATGGAATATAATGTTTTTAGAAATAGTTTTTACAAATCATGCATACAACTTACATCTATCAGCAATTCATGAGAGGAACCGATTTGACTTCTTTTAATTACTAATTTTACAAATTATTACAAGTAAATGACTAACACAGTTTTTAAAATTACATTACCAAGTTATACATTTTTTTAAAAAACATTTAATCCAGGTTTTTTACATTGAAATAAATATGATTTAATGAAACAATGCTAGAAAAAAACAAACATATCATTCCAAACCGAAACATAATTAAAGTAATTATAGTAATACTAACATGAGAAACTCATGTCAATGTAAACTGAATGAACAGTGAACATATATGGTTACTTCTACATATCACTGACCACTACTTTAGGTTCAAAATCAACTCTCACAATGGGACAATTTGATTTATCAAATGAAATATTTTTCCCAACACCAATGAGGGTGTCAATGGTGAAAATTTCCTCACTAGCATCATGAAAAATATGTCTGGGGATTACATCATCAATGACACCATAATCAGGTTTCAGATGATATTTCACATGAAAAACTTATTTATCCATTGATTCCAAAATGTATGGTTCATCGGTACACATGAATTGACTCATATCAATAACTCTGAATCCATAGTCATAAATAAATGTACCCTGTCGTCTCATTGAATTAAACCATTTACATTTCATCATAGTGACTCTACCTTGAGAGTATAAATCCAATAAAAATATTTTCTCAATAAGTCAATAATAATAAACATCTTCATATCGAGGCCGAATATATGATACACTGGAATAACAATCCATTGTAGTGGTTAACATAACGCCATCATGTTATGTTCTCATTTTCACCGCTTGATCCCTTGTAACAAATTTATACCCATTGATTATTAAAGATTTTAATTCACAAACCAAAGAATTATGACCTAAATCCAAAGCTCTTAATTCATGAGAAACAGAGTCAATAGGTAAAATCAACACCTAAAATATATATGAATAATATAATTAAATGGATATCTATATTTTAAACTAATTAATTTTAACTGAGTAGGAAAATCTAGGCTATGAAAAGCCTCTCTCCTTCTCAAAGGCAAAGATCAATTTTTTTTAAAAGGTTGGGGCCGAAGCCTCATATTTATTAATAAAGAAAAGAAAACCTCTTTTTAATTGGGTAGAGGGAACCCATTACATAACCCGAAGGACTAGTGGGATTGTAGCCCATTACATAGACCTTAGGCCCAATTTTTTGGCCCAATTCCAATTATGTGAATAGTAACCCGGCTGCTATAGTACCCACACAGTACCGCCCCTGCTACAGTGCCCTGTCGCCCCTACAGTGCCCGCCGATCAACAGTACCGCCACTGCTAAAGTACCGCTACAGTAATTCTACAGTAACCTACGCCTAATGGGTTTTGAACCCCCATTTTTCATGTAGTATTACGGGGTTCTTACCACTAATCCAAACCCTAACTACCAAAGGCAAAGATCAATGAACTATACTTAAAATTTTTTTATGTTACCAACATAAAATGATAACAAAAGTGTAAGGTATATGTGAAATTTCATAATATGAGATAACATATAAATATACAAATTACTTACTTGATATAGTCATCAAACAAACCATAGTTAAACAAGACTGTGAGATGTTCCATCTCCTGATCTTCATGGATTAATGTAGGCAATGTATAAGACCCAACAATTCCTCCTGTTTAAGAAATAGATGGAAATGAGGGATCAATTTCCCCATACCAGTCATCTTCATTTCTCATTGGCTGGTTATGTCTTGTGGTAACATCAGACAAATACATTGAAAAAAATCCATAAATTCTTGAGCTAGATAACCCCTCACAATCAAACCTTCAAGATAATTCTTATTTTGGACATATGATTTCACTGTACACATGTTTCTTTTATTATGATACATCCAACAAAAAGAAACTGGTTCCCAAGAATTGTTTCAATTTGATGATGATCCATTAAATGCAACATGCAAGTGAAAAAGGATGGAGGAAAAATATTTTCCACCTCACATAAAATTAATGGTGCCTCCTACTGCATTTTTATCAAGAATGAATTGGATAAAATTTTAGCACAACAGTCTCTAAAAAATGACACAATCAAATCATTGTCACCCTTACATTATTGGATAGAAAATGATGAATTTCTATTGGAATCAATTCATGAAGAAGGATGTGATAATCATGAGTTTTTAAATATTTTAGTTTCACATATCTTATGTTGACTCATTTAGATATGTTTCTGGAATAGCCATCGGGAACCTTGATATTATTTAATACTTCTAGAAATTGATCTTTCTCTGATAGTTTCATCTCATAAGAAGCACAATGAACAATCCATTTTTTTTCACTAATACACACAGGATGCAGTTCTGGTCAAATACTCCAATCCAACAAAGTCCCGAAAAGATTGGAAGTCATCTTTGGTCTTCCCATTAATATTCAAAATAATTACAAGAAACATTTAACATATATTTTTCTCAATATTAATTATGTCTAAACAATAATGTAACAAATTTGTAGAACAATATAGAAACTAAAAAAAATACTTATCTTTTTCCAATTGTATGTGGTTTTAATGTCACCATTCTTCCTATTTTTAGATTTAAATTGACCTTTACCTAATGAAAACTGAAATAATTCAATTCATTTAGCACATCACTTACTTACATACATTGATGTGGTTGTTCAGTCTCAACGGTATTATCAAACCTCTGACGATTCTTCCTATATTGATGATCCATTGGAAAGAATCGTTGATGACCCATGAAACTGAAACTACGATGATATTTAAGCCTTCTTGACCATGTATTATTCATACATATGAGACATGATAGTTTTCCCTTCATGCTCCACCCATATATCATTACATAATATGGGAAATCATTTATGGTCTATAGAAGGGAAACACACATCTAAAACGTATTCTTTGAAGATGCATCGAATGTCCACACACCCAAATAACAAAGTTGTTTCAACTCTCTTATTAAAGGCTATAAGTAGACATCTATATCATTACCATGATCAGAAGGTCTAGATATCAATATAATCAATAAAGTTAAATGTTTTCTCATAAACCTCCACATAGTAAGATTATAAACATGAATAAAAACTAACCACATCCTGTGAGAAGTAAAAATCATACCAAAAGGATTAAAACCATCACATGATAAAACCGACCCGACATTATCCACCTTAGCTGTAAAATCAGGATGTTGTTCATAAAATTCCTTCCATGGTAATCCATCTATAGGATGAACCAACTCATTGTTACCTTTAATTCTATCAACATCATACCATCACATATTTGCTGAGATTTCTGCAGACAAGAATAGATTTTGATGTCAGGGAATCAATGGAATATGGCACATGAGTTTCTATGACACACGATATGGTGTTACATATGAATTTTTCTTCCAAAGATATGTACCACATTCTTTACAGTCATTACGGTCATCTGTTTCCTCCAAAAATAAACTACAATATTTCAGACAAGCATGGACTTTATTAGTATCAAATCCAAGCTACTTAATTAACTTCCATGCCTTGTAATGATTTGATGGAATATATGAACCATCAAGAAGAAAGTCCTTCAAAAATGTAAGAATATAATCAATAGAGGTATTAGAAATTTCATACATGGGTTTCCCATGATATAGCCACATTAAAAATTCCAACTTGGTCATTTTAGTACATTCATGATATACTGGAGTTATGGAATCATCTAATAAATTTTTTCACTCTCTCATCATTATCTTCGGTATTTTCCTCATGTGTATTGATATAATTGTCTTATTTCACTATCATACTATCTCTCTCAGGATGATAGAAAAATGGAAACTGATCAAATATGAAATTCTCCATGCCACTTCTTTAATTTTGTTCATGACCAGTAGAACATTGACTCATCTCTCCATGGTGATACCAAACATAATAGTTTGTTTGAAATACAAATTTCATTATATGGTAGCTTACTTCTTACCGGATTAACAATGGTCTTCCAACAAATCTATAGCATTAACATTGTATACAACCTCCATCTGAAGCATTGTCAAATGAAAAATCTAAAAAACTCTCCAAATTATTTTGAAATGCAGTTGAAATCCTATCGGTATAATACATCTAGATTCTATCCATTCAACAACAAGAAAAAAAGTTATCTTCTAATCAATAATGTAAACTATAATTAAAAAAGGGGTATGCACTATAGAAAATAAAACTATTAGAACATAAAAACTTAATATTTAATTCACATTTGTATTTAAAGTGCATTGTTTTTTATAAACAATTTCAACCCTTTCAGTATCAGAGATAAAATTATTACCTCTATCCTATAAAGGGATGATAAAAAATGTAAACCATAATGGTATAATAATGGTTTCATGTCTATGATATAGTGGTATGTGTTATTATAGTTTAAATAAGGGAGAGATAAAAAAGTTTTTCCTCCCTTAGGTGAAATATAAAAAACCAACTTTTAATATTAAAACACACCCTTAAACATGGATTAATTCATTTAAAAAAAAGGGAGAGATAAAAACATTCACCCTTCATAAAAAATATTTTCAATGAGCCTAATATTCATTTAATTTAATATTTTCCATGGGTAAAATTTTAATTCAAAGAGAGAAAAGAAATTTAAAGAAAACCACTTCATCTCCAAGAATGAAAGTCATTAAGATAATTTATATAAAATAATCATGGGTATCAAATATTGGTATAAATATTATAGAAGATGAATTTAATAAACTAAATCACTTCATAAATTTTTTTAATAAAATAATTACCTAGAAACACCTACTGTATACAAAGTGGAACAAGTCATATCAATACTCTTAAAAAGGAAAAGGTCATTTTGGTAAAATAAATGAATTTAAAATCAATTTAAAAATAAAATAAACATTATTAGATTAATATTGAACACTAAATTTTACACACACTGTGATTAGGGTTCTCATATGAAATAAAAATGAGGGAAATTGATGTGAAATGACCAGGGGAATCTCCCATGGGATTTAAGTAATGTCTTATGTATCAAATGCCATTGATTACTGTTTTAAATTATTATGGAGTACCCTCATTTAATTGCGAATGATGAGTTAACTTGATTGGATTTGACCTATTTGGTTGGAATACCTCAATCTTAAGCTATGGGTTATAATACTACCACTCTTCTAAATGTTAAGGATGGTTTCTTGAGTTTAGACTGGAATAATGGATTTGGAAGAATGGAAAGGTTCACCCCTTTATATTTTGTCTGAGTTTTATTGAGAGAGAATTCTATATTAAGCCATATGGGTTCTCTTGGATTATTATTTCCTTAATTTCCTTGGTTTTTTACATTGTTACCATTTATGATTTGACACGTACCATGACTATAGACTTTCCAGGGATGAAAAAAGTAGATACAAAATAATTTTCAGTGTCATTATAGAGATCAAGCATCAGTAGTATTTTTATTACACTTTAACTTAAATTATAAAATTTTCAAATATTAATACGATAATCAATAATTTATTATTAAATAAAATCTAAATGAAAAAAAAGTTGAATTTTAAATTTAGGGACACCATTTTTTGAGTCTTACCGAGTTATAATAATACCATACACTTTCTACCATGGAAGTTGGGAACCTGAACTGTTATCATTATTATATTGTATATTAAGATTTGGGAAAGCACTTGATGTTTTTTATTTCATGGTTTCTAGGACTAAGCACGATTTTTGGGTCTAGGTTGATACTCAAGAACATTTTCTATAGTTTTCATAGTTTTATCTTCTGATATTCCAGTTATATTATGACTACATAAATATATTGAAAAAAATTATTTCTTTTATTGTGGGGATTATTTTGATTATTATTGAAATATTTTATTATGTAATTAAATTTATTATTTACATATGTTTATATTAGTATGTTTATTTCTACTATTTTTTAATCAAATATGTGGGTATAGTCTCCCCACCATACTACTTGACACCCTCACTATTAGTCAGCATCCTCCATCAAATGGGGAGGCATTCCTAGGGTATTATATCTACCAATGGTCCAAGCACCAATTGGTGGTATGTGGGACCTAGTAAAATTTTATTAGAGGTTTTTTTAGTGTTACTATTTTGGAAAGGTACAAAATAGAATAAGAATGTGTCGAGACATGGTATAGAACTTTTCCCTGGGACTAGCCAACCCATGTATGAGGAAAGTCCATATTATCTAGGACTAAATTTCTATTTATATTATTTAATTATATCATTGATAGAATTTAACCATAGTTGATATGATTTATTATGAGGTTAAGGATTTATAGGATTCATCTCATGGAATAGTATGACAAAAGGGGGTGTGTTTAGGAATCTTATCTAGAATGTTGCATTCTTGTGCATGATAGAATTTTATTATTTACTTGAAATATGACTTGAGTCAGTTATTTCAAGTGTTTTGGAAAATTTATATGTTTTTTTCATATAATTGTATGGTTTCATATTACATATCCAATCCCATAAATTACAAAATACATGTTATATGACTACTTGGAGTGATTATTGAATGGTTCTAACTAAAAAATTTCAATTATTACATAAATAATGTTTTCCTAAATAACATGTAATTGAAATATTATTTAACCGAGGCATATCTGTGGAGTTTTGGGTAAAAGTAAATGGTAAAGTATATTATTAATTTCCTTAACATTATTATTGTGAGGTTCCACCTAAAATAAAATTCAAAGTAAAACATAACAAGTGTTTTTATCCACAAGATTTCATTGAAATTTCATTTATCTAAGCCCTTATTTGTGGAATTTTTGGGTTAATATAAAATTTTAAAGTGTAATGAAAATGATTGGGAATTATATATATATATATATATATATATATATATATTGGTGACATGGTGGGTAGTATATACGGACCCTATGTTTTGGTGGTTGGGGATATTGAGAGTACCTGAGTAATGTGGTATCCCTATGATGAGGAGGCCCTAAAACTATAGTGAATTTTTATTTAGGTCATAGTGTGAGTGATATTGTTTTGAGATTTATAGTGATTACTTGTGAAACTATTTGTTTATGCTTGACCTATGAGTGGGTAGATCAAAATCAATTTCAATGGGTTGTTGAAACATAAAAGTATGTATTTGGATTGTTAAATGCCATTTTACCTTGAAATGAGGATAAATGAAACAAATGATACGACCACTTTTAGGAATAATGTGTAGAGTGGGTTTGAGAGACTGGTTACCTTATTTATCATGAATCTAGGTTTGTAATTTATAACATTATGACCTTTTAGGGTAACCCATAAAATTGGTTGGACATTTTGTAAGAACATTTAGGTGTGTGGGTCATAAGTAAAAAATTCAGTTTATGACATCAATTCACATAAATTTGTTTATGTATTTTTGATAGGTGTGTTAGGTGACTTGGGTTCTCTGATATAAGTACTTATATGATAGTTCTTTAATCCTTATGGATAGTTTCAGGAAGGGAGGTCTCATTTTGATTCCTAGACTAGGTGACATCGGTACATGTTTGGTAGAACAACTATATTCATGGTAGATAGAATGTCCAGTTCCCATGGGTAATAATAATCTTGGAGGAGTTTGGGTTAAGGAATATTGAGATACCTGGTGATGTTGAGATTAATACACTCTGTGATTTAGTGTTTTGATAGAATTTACAGTTTTCAATGGAAAATTGATTATGTACATGGCCCTATAAACCTAGTATAATCTTTTATAATAGTGGCGAGACTATAAATGAACTCTAGTTTAATTATAAAATAATGATATAATTATGAGTTTTCATTTACATGGTTTGACATGGTGACACACCTATGGTTTAAAGAAATAATAAAGGTTCTATATTCTTGCTGATATTGGAATATATAATAGGAATTTATAATTTCTAGGACGTGTGGGGATAGTATAGATTAAATGTGGTTCATTGGATCTTGGGTATAGTCTTCATGATAAGTTTTTGGATGAGAATGTAGAGGCTGAGTTTTGAAGTAATCTTAGAGCCACCCATGTGTGGAGATACAATATATTGTTTCAATTGTAGAGTAGGCTTACACTACGTCATGAAAACTAGAACATGGAGTTGAATTTATCTTGAAGCAACCTAAAAGTTAAATATTTCAAGGGTTTTATTGGTGTTGTGGAAGGTGTGGACCCAAATATTTTTCTTTATATTATAATATATCTTATATAGTGAAAATTAAAGAACCACAAGAGAGTTTTAGTGATCAATTAAGGGGGTAAAACTCAATATAATATATATATGAGTTATGATTTCTATCTCGGGGGATTGGAGTAGTTACTAGACTAAGCTATCACAATTCTAAAAGAATTGAATGTCTCATAAAAAAAGATGGACTCGGTGGTGGAGAATGTCATTCATCGACACTAGCACAGGAAAAAGATGTGAAATAGATGGTGTAATTTTATAGGTATTTCACTGGAGTTTCTCGGTTCATAGAGGATAACTTGAAACTCGAAAATAAAGGGCTATACTTGATGATAGAGTAGTATCATGAGTGATTAGGTGTAGTTGATGATTACAAGACGCTATAGTTAAATTCAAAATTGGCAACGAATATGGTTGAAATTATGTGAGAACAAATTTAAACCAAGAATGTAAGGTGACCTAGATAGAAAATATTTCTACCAATGGGAAATAAAAATTAGTCTCTTAATTACCTATATTCAATGATATGGGCTCAAGAAACTAGGAAATCCATGAATTTTTTTTTCTTCCACTACTATGGATAATAAAATTCAATGAAATAAATTATAGATCATAAAATAGGGAGGAAAATATGGGAGACTTCATGGAATGTTTATGTGGGATGCAATATTATAAATGACCTCAACAACATGATCCTAAATTAGTAGTGTTTTCGGTGATATCCAAAGATCAAAATGCAGTGGTATAAAACATTGTAAATGAAAAAGGATGTTTCAATAAAAATGTGAATAAGTATAAATTACCTCTAAGATGAATGACTATTTATTAAATAAAAAATTCAAAAGAGCAATTGTGTAGTCGACTTGTTGAGGCTGTTAACATGGTCCTAAATTAGTAGTGTTTTCTATTATATACAAATAAAAAAAATAAAGTATAAAACATTGTAAATGAAAAAGGATGTTGAAATAACAATGAGAGGAAGTAGAATTTACCACTAAGATGAATTATTATTGATTAAATAAATAATGAAAAATAGAAATTGTGTAGTCAACTTGTTGAGGCTGTTGATATTAGAATAAATGATTAGTTTAAAAAGAATAAAAAAGCAACTAGAAGAAATTCCAAAACATTAAATGAATTGTTAGGGATGTTGATGGAGGAGAGGGAGTCAATAGGGGGGAGGGGGGACATCACTGGAGTTGGGGGAAGGGAGGTAGAGGCTGGGATGTTGAGTTAGAGGTGAATGCCAAGAGGTTGAGGTCAGGAGTAGAGGCGGAGGTTGGGGAGGGGAGGAGATGGTTGGAAAGTGGTGGTCAGATAGATAGGAGGTGGAGGTCGGGGAGGGGAGGAGAGGGCCAGGATGAGGAGGTCGGATGGCTGAGAGGCAGTGGCAGTGGAGGGGAGGAGAGGGATGGTAGGAAGAGGTTGGTGAAGTGAGGGTTCAAGAAAGGGAGTATGATGGAAGAGTGAAGAAGATAATCCTGATGAGGCGGTGAAATTGGGGATTGAATACCACAGTTCTAATGAAACCGTGGGAATAGATAATAAACAAACACCTATCCCCACAGTTTAGAAAAACTGTGGGGATAGATGTGTGGGGATAGACCCCCTTTCTAGTAGTGTTTTTTCCTTCCATACCCTAATATCTTTTATTATAGCGAGGGCACTACACACTCTAGGTGTGTGGGGTGGGTATATTCATGGGTTAGTTAGGATTTTCATCATATGCTTTCTCTTTTTAACTCACTACATGGTTTTTTTACTTTCCCCCACATTATTGAGTTCATTAGTAATTATTTTCATCATTCTTAATTTTTCACTTTTTTTCTTGGTACATGATATTCTTAATTAACGCCCTCTCTACATCATTTTTTTCACTTTTATGTCAGAATAATCATTTTAAAAGCCCATATAATCCTAGAAATTATAGATAAATCATGATAAATTTTCTAATTTCATGTTGTTTTAACATTTAAAGAATATTTTGTTCACTGGTTTCATGTGAGTTTGATCATAAAATTAACATTAAGGGGTTGTTTTTTAAGTAAAATTAGTTTTTTCCATTGATATAAATGATTTTATATAAAACCATTGATATATTATTACCTTCAATGTGAGTTTTTATGGGTTAATTATTTCATTAAATATCTACACACATATTTTCACTCAACTATATTGAGTGAATATTTATTAATTAATTTAAGTTATATATAAGTTTGGTTAATGTTTCTCAGTTTTATAAAATCATTTTCCATACATCCATTCCTTATATGATCTGTTTCACTAGTGTAACAGATTGACATGTGCATGTGAACCTATTATCCGACTTTTGTATGCCCTCAAAAGCCAAAAAATACAAAAACTAAATCAAAATAAATGATGAAGGGAGTGATGAGATATAAAACATTTGGAAATATATAGGTTAAGAGATTAAGGTTTGACTTAAAAGAATTATTAATTTATTGGGTCTTGAAATTTGATTGTAAAATATGTAGGGCAAGATTGGAGGAACAAATTAGGTAAGAATAAAAATTTTAAGATAACCTATATTTACTACATAGAATGTGAAAAAATATAATTAAATGGTTATGAAACACACACACATGTATATTTAGTGACATGGTTAACTTTTAAATTTCTTTCTAAGACTAGTACCATATATCTCCTTAACTTTTTTTAAATACAATTTATGAGACCTCAAACCATGCTTAATGAAATTAACTATTTAGTGTGATTCTTCCATTACTATCCATGCTATCATGAAATGAATTTAATCTAAATGTTAAATCAACATGATCTAGGGAATATATCCATGAAACATTTTTTAAAATGTGATTTTTTTATGAAGAGAAAATGTTTAGGTGCAGGGGTGTGATCACATAGTGATTCACTATTCATTTCCACTCTTATATAACTATTTTAAACTAATTTTTTATTTTTAAATTATAAAAATAAATTCAATTTGTAAATTTTTATTACTGTTAAAAGGTAAATTTCAATTTATTTGATGATTACATTGTAGTTGGTGGTGATTTGGAGAGCCCATGATGAGATTCATTCAAAACAGGCCAAACTGTGCAGGATCCAAAGCACACACGTGGACTCAAAGGTACAATGATCCTAATATATGTGTTTAATTGGGTTGAAATTCAGTTTTTGAATGAAAACAAATGTGGGATACAATTATTTATAATTATAAGGATCCCAATTTGTAAATTTTGCTGCCCAAAATGTACCATCATTAGAGAGAATATTAACTATTTATATTCTTAAGGTAACTTCAGTAATTTGACCATATCTCGAGTTACAGGCCTCTAAATGATGAAACATTTTTAGTGGATATATTTAAAAGGTGAGAAAAATATTTTTTTTGTAATAATTGAGACATGTCTGTCTATTATGAAAAATCTTTAAGACAAGTGGTTTTTAGAATTCAGGGTTCCCAAATCCACCTTCCAAATTTTCTATAAATTGGAACCTTGGGAACCCCATTTTCATGTTTAACTAGGGGGAATTATTATGCTAATTTTGAGTGCATAAGGTTTATTATCACCCCTATGGAAGTTATATTGGCCCATATCATCATAAAGAGATCAAGGATGAAGGCGAAGTTCCACCCAAGCCTCCTCATCCTCTTGATGGTGAGAAAAATAGTTGGTAGTCATTTCAAGGGAGCTACACACACATGGAGAGGGAGTTACAACACTTGTCCTTCTAATGGTTTTGTTCAATTTTCATGTGAAAATTTTCATTTATGTTTTAATTTAACATGATTATCCATTGAATTCATTTTTTTGGTATGATCAAGTGAAGCACTTTTCATTTCAAAATCGAGTTGGTTGAGATTTCAAATGGGAATCTTATGTTGATCTGATTGGAAAACACAAGTATCCTTTTTCACTTTCATATAATGAGATCTCAATATAATTTCAAATGTGTCACTATATGATTGAGGTCCAAACCTTGAAAAAACAATTGATACATTAAGGTTTGGTTTTCTTAGTATCATTTCAAAAGGAAATAAGGGAATTAAGATCTTTATTACCCTAAATGAAAGTATTCCCTTAAACCATGTGTAATTTTTAGAAAAATGACCTAATCATTCTAAAAACCCAATTCCATTTCAAACTATTAAACTCTTTAATTAAGTCATTTTATTTTTAAAACTATTGTTAAAATTCCCCCCATTTTCTATTTTTGTTTATAAATAAATTATTCAAAATACACATTATGAACCACCAATGGTCCTTGATAGATAACCCAAGGTTTGACCTATAAAAAATTTAATAATATAAAACATATTCAATTTGATAGGTCCTGAAGACATGGCTACAAGATACTTGAAATCTAGCTAAGTATTTTATACATAATATATTTCTCAAAAATAAAATTTAGAAAAGATAAGAAGACAATGAGATGTATAATATATTTAATATCTCACTCAGTATATATAAATATGTTGAAAGTGGAAAATGAATGAGGTTAATAGGATATTTGGATAATGGGTAAGTTTTTATGGTGTTTTGTGATATATTTAATATATTACATATTTTTTTATACTCTAAGAGAACTATGAATTTTAAAAATTCAGGAAGCTCTATTTCTATTGTGAGAGTAATTTGATCCACTCATAAGATTCATTCATAGTTTCAATTTGAATATTTAAAAAAGGGATAGGTTTGTAAAGATGATAATTGATTTTATAAGGAACATTTGGTGATTTTAGATGGGTGACTAGAAAAAATCATAAGGGAAATCATATGAATCAAAGGGTCAATTGGGAATTCAAATACACCTTGTAGTAATTCATAGAGTAAGTTACTCCTAAATTATGGTAAAAATATATATGTCATAAGAGTATATCAACGGGATAAAATTTTATAATTTAAAGATTAAGAAGTTAATATTATGGAAGATATTTCAGTTTATGTTGTGTTATCATTTAAATATTAAATATCATGATGCTTTGAATAATCCATGATTCTATCTGAAGACCATGGACATAAGAATTCATGAAGGGGATGAATAGTGATAAGGGATTCTCACTATGAAGAAGTAGAATGTTCCATAGATCTGTTTGAAGAGAAATACCAACCAAATAAGGTTTTTTATTTTGATATGTAGTTTCACTGTGAGTTGATTTTTCACACCACAACTAATCTGATTTGAAGGAAAGTGAGGTTTAATTCATGTCATGAGGTAAAGGGTTGTATTGTGAGGTTTTGTGCATTCACACATGCATGCCATCAAGGATAAAATAAATTTATAAGATTTTTGTGAAATATTTGAGTATAATAAATATTGTGTCTCATGGAGACTAAATACTGGTTAAAATAAAATCTTTGACTGGGGATTGAATGAGATTTGAGAAGAATTTTATATTTCTATTTATCAAAGGAGATTTAAATATTCAAAAATGGAAAGATATTATCAAGTGATTATGAATATAGGAAAGGTACAAGAATAAGAGTGTGGGATGTCTCAACACTTCTATTATTATAAGAAACCCTTGTTTTGAAAAATAGAATAAGAAACCAATAATTAATTCCATGGAATATCCTATGTATCAAAGATAAAATAATCTAATACAAAATTTAAAGAGAAGTTATGCATATCAAAAAAAGAATAATACATGACACTATTATTACAATAAATATTCTTTGTTTCAAAGATAAATAGAGATTCAAAACTTCTATAATATCTTATCTTTTTTAATTGAAGAATATGTAGAAAAATAGAGACACAAACCTTATTCCTATTAGTTACCATTTAGTACAAAGAATAGTAATCTAGAAGTGAGTATTACAATGTTATCATATCATAATATTCAATTAAGAAATTATAGTCTATAATATGATCACATCATTAGGTTTGAATAAGTTTGTGGTAGATCTTGTGATTATTATAGTTTGAGGAAGAATATCACATCCATGTTGTCAAAGAGGGACATAGACCTTTACCATTGATCTTACTTCAATGAGGTGAAAACCCTTTCTTGTATTCAAAGAGTAGAAAGTTAGTTCTTTCATTATACCTAGTTTATGAGGTATGGGTCTAATAATATCCCATTTTTTCAATTCTCACCAACTATTAACCCTTAAAAATGATAATATTAATCTTTAATTGATGTGTACTAAAATAGAAACCACTATGTTATAGAAGTGCATGTAATTCCATGGTTAGAAACCGTAATTGTTTTTTGACCTTCATGTGATTCATGTGTGGTTTCATGTATCTCCTGCATATGTTAATTAGTTACAAATAAAAGAGTTGGGTCATTTATGTATTGGAATCCTCATTAATTCAAATTTTCAATAAATGAACACTCTAATTGGTGTAAAACTTGAGTGTCATACAATGTCACTTATAACATTTGAAATGGTAAATTCTCTTCATTAAATGAAGAGTTTTATGATTCCCATATAAGGATGTTATCATTTTCATATTAGGGTAACAAAATATGTTGTCTATGGTTTCCCTAAAAAATTTATTCAAGCCAATATTCTCTTCTATTGTTGAATCCCATTCATCTTTCAGTTAAGGCACTAGAATCCCTTGAAGAATTTTAGAGTACTCACAAAACATTCATGGATCAATTAACTTGTGTTACCCACTTATTGTTAACATTAATTTCACTCCCACTTCTCATGATTATCATCAATATTAATCCATTGAATAATAAGGATGGAATCTGCTGATGTTTGGGTGTTTTAGGTACACTGGTTTATGATTTATTTCCCAAATATGTTTACATGTTTCATTCCTTATAGATAGAAATTTATGTGGTCAGTCTCACTTCCACTGGATAAGGTCATAATATGATCCTATGAAACCCATCAGTTGTACTAGAGTGGGTTTTTTCAAATATTTAATATGTTTAATCCATGTTTTCAAAAAGTATCATCATTACCGTGGCATGAACATTTCTGTGGTTTTATCATGATTAATTTGAAAGGCCCAGATCATCATTACTATGGTGTAGAGTCTCTCACTGTGGTTCTTCACTGGGATTATCTAAGAACTATGACTGAATCCATGTAATATGATTTCTCATGTTCCATAAAAAGACCATTATTTGATGACCATGAGGTAGAGTAAGTCATGGTGGTCACAGTTTTGCAGTATGTAAGGGTCCTGATCCCCTACCCTTATATAGAGTGTCTATGTAGGTGTCATGGGGAGATTACTCATACATTGAGTGTATGTGTAAGGGTAATGATAGTATACCATTTTGCATAATATGGATTCTATATATATAAAAAATGAAAAAAAATTAAAAAAAATGTTTTTTAACATTTGATAATTTAATGGGTTTTAATGGTCAATAAAATGTTTATAAATCATGATAAATGGTATTTTGGGAATATTTAATTCAATAGGTATTTAGAAATTAATTAATTAATTATAAAAGGTTTATAATTAATTAAGTAAACATTCATGAATTTTTTCCAAAATATTAAATATTAATATTAAAGTTACTTTTACCAATATTATATGGAAGACATTATGATCTATAAATAAAAGGGTTCATTTAGAAATCATACATGGTAATTTATAGAATTTTTATAAATTAAAAAATATATAATATTTAGACTATATAAATTGTCTATATAATAAATATCTAATTATAAAATGTTCATGATTCACAAAATATCATATAAATTCCATATAATATAAATTTTGAAATATTTCAAATTGATATGAATATAAAATTTTTATGATTTTTATTAATTAATATTTTTTTATAATTAGAATTTATTTATGATATATTCATGATTTTTTATTTCAAATTTTCTAAAAAAATTATTTATTTATCAAATTCGTTTGATATTCTTGTTTAGTAAATTTTTTAAGAAATGTGAATATATTTTATTCTTTATGTTTAATTGTCAAACTACTTCTAGGAGTTAGATCCCTACATTACATGTTATGAATTAATTCATAAAATTTTGTTTTCATCTACATGGACCATGTTTTTTAATTTTTTTTAATGATCTTAATAATATTTTTGAATATATTTTGGTCATAGTACATGTTAGTAATATCATAAATTGAATTATCTAATGAGTAATGTATCCCCCGGTATAGGGACTTTGAGTCATACCCCCAACCTTCCTAAAGGCTAAGTCCTGTTTAGGATGGTGAATGGGATTAGATATCTATCTCTCTTGGATTACTCATGCAGATATTATCAATCTATTATAACACTGTGATTTTATATGAAGAGTCTATGTAAATTATGAATATGATTCATTAAAATATTTTTTAATATACTTGACTTTTGTTTTTGGGTGTGTGAAATAAACTTGTGTGTTGTGTAAAGAGTTACAAATTGATGTGGTTTGAAGTCATTAATTTTGTAGTTTGAATAGATATTCCAAAAATAAAATGATATAAGGATGAATAAATAAATGAAATAAAACATGAGAGGATAAAGATCTCCTAAGATTCAATAGTTATGAATTTAACATGAATATTATGTATATTAAATTAGTGAGACTAAAAAGACCCTAAATACTTATTTTTATATGTATCATCCCAAACCTGGTTCACTCATAAGAAAACCAATCGAGTTTCTACATAATCTTTAGCACACCTCCCCATATGGTAGAGTCTATTTAATAGTGTAAAGGAATTTGGAAGATTACATGGGGAGACTATACCCTTTGGTCAGAGTAGAAATAAGATCATAAATTATAATAATACCATCTTTCAAATACCATCACAACATACATCACATAAAATTATAAAATAATCCAAAACATATAACCATTATGTGACAAGATGAAAGTCACACTGCACAGATAAAAAATAAAAAATAATATAAAATTAAATTAGAACCAAATTTGGTTTCGAGTCCATGCTCAGTCCACTATCCATACTCCAATCCTAACATACTATATCACTCATATATCAAAGTGGCCTTACCCTTATCATGACCGGAAACCATGATGTTTGCTCGAGAACCGATGAAGGCCTGATAAAGGTGTGAGTATAAATCTGTATCCCACCATCAACAGTGTCTAAATAATATCCAGTCCGAATAAGAAAAAGTATGATAATGTGAGAAAAATAAAGTACAACATGATAATAAATAAAATAAATAAATTTTCTACACATGGGTTCCAAGATAAAACTCAGGGTCAATCCAAAACAGCTTCATCCAATTCCAAAATGTCTCTAAGCATGTCACATTACTATACCAACCTAGAGAAAATACATACTCCAAATCCATGGTAGACTGATCATAAATCTTCCTAAATCCATGGATCAAATCCAGTGGAAGCCCAAAAAATAAAAACCAAGATTTAAATCTATGACAACCCCAACTTTATCCTCATGACATAAATCACATGGTAAAAAAATATGTGAGGGGTCATATACCCTAACCATGTTACATAGGAGCATGCCCAAGGTGATAAATGTATATATAGATATAAATGGAACCCAAATAATAATCAATTACTGAAGGAAGAAGTTTGATGAATCCCCTAAACATAATAGATATATTGAGTACCCAAAATGGAAATCACTAACCTAAAGATAGAGTCAAAGGAATCCATTGACCACATATGTCAGTATCATTAACCATTAAATCAAATTAATTAAATAGGTGTTCAAAATTACATATATTAAAGGGAAAAAAATCTATTAACCAAAATTTACATCAATATTTAATTTAATAAAGTTTCATTAATGAATATTTTATTCAAGAACTCATCAATAAATAATTTTATCAATTGATTGTCAATGAACCATTTAATTATTTTTTTGAGTCTTAGGACACTTTTTAAGTAATGGTGGAAACCATTAGTCATTATTTAAGTCTAATGAAATCCTAGATTCACCACATCCATTTTAGTTTTATTCAATTTAAAAATATTTTCACACCTTATTTGATGGCCCAAATCATGATTTATACCCACCAACAAACTACTTGGATCCCATCAAATGTTCCATAACATTTTAATTTGGGATGCTGATCAATTATTAATTAAGTAGTTCATGAAAACATTTTTTTACTGTGACCACACATCACATACACATATAAAATCATCAATACATAAGGTAATATATCAAGACCACCTACCTCAAGAATAATGAATCGTAAATACCAAGAATCACGACCAAAATCAATATTGATGAACCACATCCTATAAGTATGACCCCAAAAAAACTAAATTATTATTTATTATAATAGAGATAAGGAAAAAGTGTAATAGAGCTATCTAGATTTTGAAGGATCTTTGACTCAATGAGAGGAACCAAAAAAATAAATGACACTCCAAACGACCGTAAAAAGAGAGGGAGAGATCCAAAATCACAAAAGAAGAGATCTTTCCCTCACTTAGCTCAAGTGATGTTTAGTCAAGAAGAGAGGAGGGTAAATAAGAGGGATTCTATGAAAATTTATGAGGCTTACCTCAATAAAAAATTCTAAGGAACCCATCGACTGGCCGGTAGCACCTATCATCCACTTGGGATACTGGATAGCCCATAAGATAACTAGTGGATTGTAACTAGATAGCTAGAGGAGACTGCAACTATATTCAAATTTTATGCTATACGCTTTTTTCTATTGAAGTAACTTATGACCATCTCAACACCCAAATCATTCAAAAAGAAGAATAAACACATTTTCTAATAAAATATTAACTAAAAAATTACCTTGAAAAGTGGATGGGTTTTACAACCTCCCCTATTTGTAATATATAATCTGTGAGATTCACTTTGAACTATCACTGAGATTCACTGAAGAATAACCTAGGCCACTAGGCCCACACATCATACTCATTCTCACATGTTTCCTCCTAGACAATCTCATACTACCACTACACTAATACCAGAGAAAATGTCTTTCCATGAAAAATATTATCACTTCAATCCAATTTAAGAACCAGACACTCCTAAAATGATTCATCAGTATTGTGATTAATAAAATTGGTTTCAATCATATGGGAAAGATCAGGGTGTTATAGTCTAAGTTGTGACATGTGGAAAATGGCATGCATGGCACCAAAACACTATGAAATATCCAAATTGTATACCACAACACAAATACTCTCTACGATCTATAACAACCCAACATACCTAGGATATTACTTTCCAAAATTATGAATATGGTGTTTTCTTATTCTCTACAAAACATGTAAGAAAAATTTACCCCCCACATGAAACTATAAAATTCATAGCCATCAATCAACAAATGACTTCTGGAAACCCTAGGTGGTTTCAAATTTTATTAATCAACTAAACAAGATAAAAAATCTCCAACATGAGACTCTACCCAACAATCACCAACTCACTAGCCTCTGACCAAAATAAAGGTGAATGACAAGGCCTACCATTGAAATCCTCAAATGGTGCCATATAAATTGAATCCTAGAAGCTAATATTGTAAGTAAAATATTCTAAATCCAAGTGTTCCTTTCAAGAAACACCAAAGTAAAAGATGTATACTCTTAGAATTTATTACATAATTTTAATAGTATACTCATATTGTCCATTAGTTAGTGGGTGATATACATTACATAGGCCTACTGTTTTACCAAGTTCCTTCTATAATACCTTCCAAAATAATATGTTAAATCAAGAATATCTATCTAATAAGATACTCCATAGAAATATCTCTAGGCACACTATATCCCAAAAAAATATCTTTCCTAGATTATCTACATTGAATGTATCATGAATCAACAACAATATGGATACCTTATTAAACTGATCAACGATCACCTGTAAAATATTGTTCCTTCAGGGTGTACTCAGAAAACCCATCATGAAGTCCATAGTAACATCATTAAATTTCCACTAAGGAATGGGAAACAATTTCAAAAGACTAGAAGGCTACTGGTGCCTATCCTTTACCCACTGATATATAGATAGCCACATCACAAAACCTGCTATCTCATTCTTCATCCCTAACCACTGCACTATCAGTGAATGTCATGATACATATTGGTCAATCCTGGATGCTATACCTTGTTTGGGGAATGAAATTCCCTCATCAATTCCTCATGCATACCCATGGGAACTAATATATAGACATGAACATGAATAATCTCACCATCATCGATGGTTTTGTCTGCTAGTGGCTCCCTAGCATATACGTTGTCCCTTAGGGCTAAGTACGATGGATTTGATGATTATCTTCCCTTCATCCTATTGATAAATATGGGAGAAATGGATAAGGATGTAAGATATTTTATACCATGATATTCTCATACATCTAATTCATCTCTTTAAAAATAACCATCATCTACAACTCACTTCAAGGATCATGAATAACTCGAGTCTGAGTATTTTTAATCAAAGCATCAACATTGATGTTTCCTTTTTTATGCTTATATTCCAACAAAAAGTCAAAAGTCTCTAGATACTCAACCCACCTCTAATATTGAAGATTTAAATCATGATATGAGAAAATATATTTCATGCTCTTATGATCCATGTAGACCATGAAAATTTCACCCAATAGGTAATGCCACTAACATTTCTAGTCATGTACCGAAACCAATAACTCTTAGTCATGTTTCAGATAGTTATGCTAATGCGACCTCAACTATCATGACCCATAAGTGACCACATGATCATCCTACATTAATATAAATCCCATTTGACCCCAAATTTATTGTAATATAAATTATTTTCATTACCCTATTTAGGTAAGATTATAATTAGTGTTCAATTCAACATTCCTTTAAACTATTTAAAAGTGTTAGACCACACAAACATCACCCCTTCTTTCCCAAATTCATCATCGATGAAACCATGTGGGAGAAGTCATAAATAAACCTTTGGTAATACCCAACCAAATGAAAAATCTAAGAATCTTGGAATAGTTCTTGGGTTACTACTATGAAACCATTAATCTAACCTTCTCAGGGTCCACTAATACTCTAGCATTAGATATCACATGCCCTAGGAAGTGTAGCAAGTCAATAAAAAAGTGACACTTTGATAGCTTGGCATATTGTCAGTGCTCTTTCATGGTTTCCAAAAAAATATATCAAAGTGTCACACATTTTCCTCCTCTAACTTGAAATAAAAATTATATCATTAATGAAAATGTCAACAAAATTATCCAAGAATGGGTGGAAAACCCAATTTATCAAGGACATAAACATTGCAGGCACATTATTCAGGCCAAATGATGTCACCAAGTACTCACATAGACCATGTATACTCCTAAAAGTTGTAAGGTGTATGTATAAATACCTCAAACTCAATTGTATATAACCCAATATTAGATCAATTTTGGAAAACTTATAGGTGACCCCGATATGGATGAATAAATCATATTTACATGATAGTGGATACTAGTTATTGACTATCACTTAGTTCAACCTCGGATATTCCTTGAAAAACCTCAGCGAAAAATAAAACATCTTGGAGTAGAGATCTAGAGAACCCCAAGGGGATATGCTCATTCATATAAACCCTTTAGCTTCAAATTCCACCAACTGATACTTATGCTCTTAATGTTCTACTTGATCCATTCAATAAAAAAGAATAGAAATTAGAATTTTACCTAGAATAAGCTCTATGGTGAACTTTATCTCTTTATTGGGTAGAAATATTGAGAATTAATCAGAAAAAATATATTTAAACTGATAAAAAACTAGAGGATAAACAATATTACAAGATACACCATCATGTAAAACAAGGTTGGCCACTTGATTTATAATTCCACACAACGTCCAGTGGTTGGGTCCTAACCAACCTGCTTGTAGATTGCACTCTCCCACATGAACATGGTTACTACAATAAATTGATGTGAAGGACACTGAATGATGATAATAATAGTTATGAGATCAATAGGGTACTAACCAATCTATCCCAAAAATCATGTCAAAATTTTCTATCTTGAACATGAAGAAATAATAGAGAAATTGATAACCAACAACCCCGAGAGTTTATTCCAGAAAGTAGTGAATTCCCTTATAACAATTTAGAAATGGTGTATCTATATTAGTCACCCAATATAGGTATGATATTGATAAATATAAAGTTTTAATGAATAGAAAAACTTAAAATAAATGGGAAGCTCCCGCATCATATACAATAGAGGTTAATCAAGAAGCTACAATAATCTTACCAATAATGGTAGAAGGTATGGTATCTTGTTCAACTAGAGTATATTGAATGGAGTAAATCTGTAATATAAAACAACCCAAATACCCTTCTTAACTCCCTTGAATCACAATTCTTAGATGGACCTATAGTTCTTTCCCAAGGGTACCACACACCCCACCCTGACTTATACGGTTGGTATAACTTAAACTGCTCGCCTGTCATGACATAGGTGATTTTATTCCAAAATTGTGAATCTTCATGGATGACCCATTAATGGACATATACTAGGGTTACCTAAATAATCTCTATAGGTGAACCATCTTTCCACAACCTTGATAGTCCATTAGTGGTCAATCACACTGAGGAAACTTTTTACCAGTCTTTCCACACTGAAAACATCGTACCAGGTTACTATCCTCAAATGACTATCCATCACTTTGTCTAATCCAACCATTTCCACCCTATAGAAAACCATAAAAGAATCAATTCATACTTTATAAATGTAAACTTCCAATTTTATAACTAAATATTCCGACCCTCTACTTGGGGCCTCCATCAGGTTCCCCTCAATGACGAGGCCTTGATTCACCACACTAGAGATGGACATCAAACAAAATACATTCACCTAGGAATGAATTTCAAATATAAGAACATAATAAAAGTGATTCTCTCTATACACCTTGTAACCTTCATATTTTAGGGGAAAACACTAAAAAAAAGTATAATCCATCATAGATTCACATCCTTTCTCAAGGATCTTAAACTCTCTAACCTTGTCTTCCCACAAGATATATGGGAATAAATATTTGAATAACTGAGTGTGGAATTACTTCTAAGTAATCTCCTCATGTTATTCTTACTAGACCAAGTTATCCCACCAATACTTCAATGATACCCAAAACTTATAAACTTTATTCTTTACTCTCATATTTAAAAAGTATCAAGGTGATCAAAAAGTTCTTCATCGATTCCACCCAGAACTATAATACACAGGGTCCACCTTCTCTTAAAAATATTTGTGGCTTTTTTAGGTGACGATACCTATTAAGGTTATACATAATTGTTATATCTCATGGAAGATGTGTCTTTATCAACTACAAAACTCAAAACAAGATAAAATGGGGATGGTCGTCTATTTCATCCCCTAGGGAAATTGGAGGCTCTGGTATAACAATTGAAGGGGTGTACTCATCAGAACTCTAATGAATATCTACCAAAGGTATTAAAGGAGTTATCACTCTATAATTTCAAAAACTTTCCTTAGATCACATAACATGAAAAATAGAAAAAACCACATTTAAATGAATCTATGATAGGCATAACATCATATTATTCACATCCGACATCATAATGTTTCATATCATTGGTGATGACTATCCCCAACCAGACCCAAATGGGGTCACCATAGAACTTATAGATTCCATAATTATAAAATACATTGTATATTTTTATTTAAAATTTTTCTTAACTAAGTCCCAATTAAATAACATTTCAATTTATAAGTTATATAGGAAAAAAATTTATAAGTTTTCATTGGAATTTTACTTAGCTTTATCTATAAGATAACCAAGAGAAATTAATCATGTATTGAGACTTAACCATCTCAAGAACAAGTAAATTAAGACACCATAATATATTTATTTGGTAAACACCATATAATGTGAAGTTAATAGTTTTAGTATTTTAACCTTATTTCATAACCAATTACTAATCAAAATAAAGTAGGAAACAACATGTAGTCCCTATATGCCTTTAAGGAAGCATGCACACATGCCCTCATGTAGTACCAGTCCATGAGTGAAATCATATAAATAATGAATCTCAAACATCAAGTTCATCACATTAGGTTAAAATAAGTCAACTATAAAAGATAAAATCATAAAAATAATTCCATTTATGGTAACTTGATATTTTCTCATATATTGGTTAGCTACTCCTAGGAAAGAGTTCTGTACTAATTCCTAATAATATCTTATCTTCTATCTATATTTCCCAAATGGAAAGAAAAAATAAAAGGAGGCTCTGATAGTACCTTATAATTTCCAAAAATTGATTCACTCACAAGTAAACTAATTAGGTCACTACATGACCTAAAGCACACCTCACCATATGCAAAAGGATGCTAACTAGTGGTGAGGGTCCTAAAGTATAACATGGTGGGACTGTAGATTTTTTTCAGAGTATAAATACCAATAAAAATCATAAAATTATTATTCAAACCATACCATTACAAAAGAAATCAAATAAAGTTCCAAATTAATCCACAATGTATAACAATGTCATAACAAGATGAAATTCACACTACATACATAAAAAGATCCAACATAATTCAAAAGAAAAATGAAACCAAAAATGGATTTGAGCCCATGCCTAATCCCAAAATCCATATTACAATCCTAATATAATAGATCAAAAGTATAGAATATGATCCTTACATTTATCCTAATCTACAACCATGAATTCTACATGGGTACCAATGGTGCCCAAAGCGAGGTGTGAGTATAACTCAGTAAGCCACCAACAATTGTTTATAAAGAATATCCATTATGAGTAAAATAATTATAGTGATGTGAGAAAAATAAAATAAAACAATATAATAAAGAAATCAATTAAACCATCAACCAACGTGTTCCAATATAGAACCAAGGTCAACCCAAACCAACTTCGACCAATACTATAATGTCTCTGAGAATGTTGTATGACTATGCCATCCCAGATAACACTCGATCTCTAAATACATGGTATCTCTACCATAAATCCTTATGAATCCATGGATAAAATAAAATGGAATAGTAAATGATATAAACCATGATCCATATCTATATAATCCCTAACAACATCCTCATGAATATTTGGATGAAGACTAAGATAGACCAAACTCTGTAGGGGGTTGCATACCCTACCCATGATTCCAAGGTTCATGTCCAAGGTGATAAATGTATATACAGATGTACATGTGTACATGAATGACCATCAATGACAAAAGGAAAAAGTCCAAGGAATCCCCCAACCCTAATATATAAACTAGGTATCTAAATAGGAAATCAAAGATTCAAGGATAATTTTCAAGGAATCCCCAACCATTTATGTCAGTATCATCACCACTTAAATAAAATTTAATAAACAAGAATTAATTATTAGTTCAATCCAAGATCTATTAATTCTTTTAACCAAAATTTCCCTCACTAATTAATTTAATTAAGGTTTATCAATGAATATTTTATTAAAGTGTTAATTAATAAATCATTTGATCAATTATTCATCAATAAATCATTTAATCAATTTTTCAAGTCATAGTATAATTAATATGTATTGGTGAAAACCATGATTCAATATCCAAGTCTAAGTCATTCATTATGCTACCACTTATATTTTTTTTCATTCAATTTTAAAAGGTTATCAAACCTTATGCAGTGGCCCAATTCCCAATTTATACCCACAAATAGACTACTCAAATCCCTTAGAGGGGTCCACCACATTTAAATTATTGTTCAATTTCAATTATTAATTAAATAAACCCATGAACTCATTATTTTGACATGACCATACATCACATAGGCATGGAAAATCATCAATACTTAAGGGGATATCTCAAGACCACCTACCTCAAGCATGATGAGTCTTTAACGCAAAGAACCACCATCAAAATCGAACTTGAAAAACTAAATCCTCAAAAATAGACCCCAATAACACTAAATTATGTTTTTTTAGAGGATATAAAATAAATATAGTGGAAGATAGATATCTATGTTTTGAAGGAGATTAGAATCACAGAGAAGAAACAAATAAAATAATTGAAAATAGAGAGAGAGAGAGAGATCAAAAATCCCCAAGGAAGGGCTCCTCCCATCACCTGGTTCGAGTGAAGGACATGGGTAAAAGTGGAGGGGAAATAAGGGGTATTTTTGGTAAAATTATAAGTCTACCCTCAATAAAAAATTCCTAGGAGATCACTATCCAGATGATAAGCCTCATAGATTGGATGGTGGATTATCACCAGCCATCCTGTGGCCCCTGTAGCTATATTCCAATAATATTCTCAACTCATTTTTCTCCCAAATCCAATTATGACGATCCTGAAACCCTAATAATTCAAAAATAGGGAAACAATGTGGTCCAAAAAAATCTTAATGAAACAAATTCCTAAAAAGGGTGGAGTTTTATATGATATTCCTTCCAAAGAGAAACTTTAAAAACCTCAATAGTTAAATTGGGTATTTTCAATATTATCACAAGTACCACTATATTATCTTATGTAATGAAACAAATTTATTAAAAACTCTAGATTTTTTATTGGGTATGTCAATCTTAGTAGATGTATCACTTTATTTTTCTTTGTTAGCTTGTTCTTGTCTTTTTATGTGTGTTACTCTAGCTAGTAAACACTAATGGTTAAGATACTATAGAAATATAGTTAATTGATTCCATATTATGGAATTGGATAGAGAGTAATCTACTTAATTATCCACACTCCAAGAAATTTTTTTAATTTTTTAAAAATCCATTTTAAGGATTACAAGTAACCGTACAAACAAAAAAAATGTTCAAAAGCAAAAAATCCTTAGCGGTACCCGAACATTCCAAAAATCATTTCAAATTTTCAAAATTAAAATTTTCAAGAAGAATCTTTACCAATGCCACATGTCCACCTCTACTAAAGATAAGAGGGATTTGATGAAGGGTGATGTAGATATTCATGCTAGTAATAGAGAAAAAGTTTCTACATTGGAAGTTAGAACTTATTTTCTAGGTCTACCAAGTGAATTAATCTAAGAATTTAAATACTATTCTTACATTCTTTCCATAAAAAAGAATTTGATTTATGAATGTTTTTTTGAAAAGATGATATTTTCATTAATTATAAAGAATTATATTTTTTCTATATATAATAATTATTTTTTCGCATTTGGAATGTAGTGAATGGTTTAAATGTATTCTAGTTTTGGATAATTCTATTTATAACTTTAAAAATAAGAAGTTCATGGTAGATTCTAAGCCCACCTACCTTTTTAATTTTTTCCTTGAACATATAAATGAGAAAAAAATCAAGGATTTATAGATATGGATTGTTGACTTATTTGAATATAAATAATTTGATACATGAGAATCTTGTTTATTAGAAAAAATACCAAAATACCTTTTGGGAGAAAATGTGAAATAACTAGTGTACTATTGGATTTTATACATAGTGATGTATATGGACTAATGAGTACTCAATAAAGTAGCGGTTTTAGGTACTTATATAATTTTATCAATTACTTTAGTCATTATAGTTATACGTTTCATATGAAACATGAGTATGAATATTTTGAAAAGTTAAAAGAGTCTCAAAATTAAGTATATAATCAACTATTAAAGAGTATTAAGATTCAACAATTAGATTGGGGAGGTGAATAATTGAGTTTGGAATTAATAAATCATCTAAGATATTGTGTAATTTTTTTAAAACTCACTCCCTATGGAACACCATGATGGAATGATGTGTAATAAATAAGTAATAGCACCTTATTATAAATTATTTGATCAATATGAGTTTATTTTACCTTTATATGTAAATTTTGGGTTATGATCTGGAGAGTACAACATTTATGCTAAACTGAGTTCTATATGAAATAGTCATAAAGACACAATATGAGATATTAATTGGGAAATGTACCAATATTTATTTTATAAGGATTTAGGGTTTTTAATCTGATGTGTAATGTTTGTATTTGATAAATATAGATTAAAATATGATAATTCCTTATTTTTTTTATCCCAAATAAATTGTGAGGTATTATTTCTATAACTATACTGAAAAAAAGTGTCTGTGGACTGATGTGGTGTTTTTATTTAAAAGGAACACATGATTCCTAGTGTTAGTATGAGTAAATTTAAACATAGAGAAGTTCAAGACCAATAAATAGGAAATTTACCTAATATTGTAGTTGAACTGTTTCCATAAAGTGTTTTGAAATATGAACAAACTAAAGTTACACAAAAACCTTGAAGTTATGGTAGGATTCATTAGTAACCCAAGAGATATGGATTTATTATGGATAATGATAATGAATTTACATTCATAAGTGATGGACCTACTACCTACTGAGAGGCAATTGAGTGTTCTGATTCTGAGAGATGGTCATGAGCCATGAAATTTGAAATGGGCTCCATATACACGAACAAAGTTTGGATCTTGGTGGATTCACCTGAAGGGATAAGAACCATAAGTATTTAGTACGTTTTATTCAATAATATTTACATATATTTTAGATTGTATTTATATAAAACACATATAGTGATAGGGGTTATAAAAATTCATATTATTAAATTTGAAGAGTCCTTTTCAACATTTGTGATGATAAATTACATTTATATTTTTGTAGCCATAAAAACTTATTTTTATTATGAGATAAATCAAATGGATGTCAAAACTACTTTCCTTAATATGAATTTAATCATGGATGTGTATATGAAAAAAATGTATGGTTTTAAATTTTCAAATTAGTTTGCTAAGGTATGCAAGTTGAAATAATACATTTATGGTTTGAAGAAATATTAAAATAGATGGAATATCCAGTTTGATGATATAATCAAATATTTTTGTTTCATTAAGAATAAAAATTATTCTGGTGTGTATAATAAGGTTTGTGGGGTTATAATAGTATTTCTGATATTTTATGTAGATGTCATACTACTTATTGGAAATTATATTCTGATTACTTCATTATATAAAGGTTTGACTATGTAATAGTTTCTCAGTTAAAGGAACTGGTGAAGCAACCTACATACTAAGTATTAAGATCTATAGATATTTATCTAAGAGGTTTCTTATTCTGAGTTAAAACACATATATTGGTAAAGTGATAAAGTGGTTTCACATGGGTAACCCCAAGAAGGGATCTTTATCAGTGTTTCATGGAATAAATATTAGGAAGATTCAAGATCATTCTAAAGAGTTAAAAAAGATTGATAATACTATTTATGCATCCACCATAGGATATACCATGTATGCCATGTTATGTAATTGACTTGAAGTCTCTTATGATTTGAGAGTAACAAGAAGATACCATTAAAATCCTAATTGGAGTCATTTTATTTCTAGGAATAAAATTCTTATTTATTTAATAAGTACTAAGTATTTTTTTGGTTCTTATATGAGATAATGAGCTTTGAGTAAAGGGTTTCACAAATTCTAGTTTCAAATATAAAAAGGATGATTTTATATCCTAATTAAAATTTTTTTTCTCCTAAATTGTAGAGCTATTATCTAAAATAGTGCTAGTAAATACATCATAGAGGAATCAAAAACAAAGGAAGAGTATATCACTTCATCTAATGATGCGAAGGAGGCAATTTGAATCAATAATTTCGTAATATAACTTAAAGTGGTTCATAGAATATGGGGATAAATTAAGCTATATTATAAAAAAACGGTGTTGATGCTTAGTATAAGGAACCTATAACTCCCTAAAGGATTAAAAAATACATTAACAATACTATATCGTATGAGATACTATTGAGATGGGTGATGTAAATATCATTTGAGTGGTTATATAGAAGAATTTAGTAGATCCATTGATGAAACCATTACCACAACAATAACATAAGGTTCATTTAGAATCTTTAGGTGTAATACATATGGGATTTTGGTTCTAATGGTTGTAAAATATATAATTTTATTATAATAAAGGAAATATTCTAATATCATTCATTTATGTGTGATATAATTTATTTTACATGAATAGTTGAATGATAATGATCCCTCAAAGTAAAACTTTGAGTGATCCCTAAATGATGATCATTATAGAGTATTATGGGTTATAATGATATGTTAATATTATAATGAATAGATTAATATACTAATTATAAAGAGTTTTATATTAGATATTAAGAATGGATTCATAAGGTAATAAGTAAATACTTATTACTTGTACTGACTCACCAAAGTATATCTCATGGAATTTCATATAGTCATAAATATACTTAGGGGTGTATTCTTATTATCAATACTTATTTATTATGGTTAGAAAGATATATATCATTAGAACATTTATATTTCGATACCCACTTATGTAAGATGAATTACATGAGAGACATGTGATATTATCATATGTAATATGAATGACATGTGATATATTCGTTGAATTTTTTATAGAATAAAAAATGATGAGTTTTCTATACTAGATTAATGTGTTCCATGTTTATTGATGACTCTATGCCTTGGAAAAAGGGATTATATAGGTATATATATGATTTATATGAAACATATTGTGGAGGACATTTTTTGATAGAGATATGTGTATGTTTTATGAATATCACACTAGTCTCCTTAGTATCTTGAGTAGAACTAATACTTTTCTAGAGTCTTATATTTTCTTAAATATATAAAATGAGGATTCCATATTTGTTTTACATTTTTATAGGTCCTGTAGGATCATACATTTAGTCCCTTGGATAAGTATTAAGTTTTGGAAAAAGTGTGCTTTCCAAAATGAAGAGAGTTTAATGAAACCATATCTAAAGGATTTCAGATAAATTCACAATGAGTTATGAAGTTTTTCATAATTTTTTATGAATTTAAGTGAAAATGTGATATTTTTGTATGATCACTAAAATAGAAACAACTATTCCATGGTGGAGCATGTATTTACGTAATTGAAAATGATGCTCTTTTTTATGTGCATGCGATGTATGTGTGGTTACAAATCTCCCCTAAAATATTTCATACATTATGAACCAAAGAGTTTATTCATTTATAGATGAAATGGATCATTCATTGAAGTGGTAAATTAATGAATTCTCAAAAAACTATAATGCTTGAGTTTCAAGTTATAACACTCAAACTATTTCACTTGGACAAGAATATTTATTTAATAAAGATCATCAAGGATTCCTATATAAGGATGTGACCCTTCTCCCATTGTGGTAACAAAATATTGCGTGTTAGTTCCTGTGATGATTGCATGCTATTCGAGACTCTATTCCATCCAGGAAGCTCATTAATCACTCATTAAAGGTTCCAACATCCCTTAATGCATTTTTAATCCTTAAAAAGAATCCATGGATCCATTGAATGATGTTACCCCCTTATAGGTAGGAGGTATTCATTTTCTACTCATCGTGATCATCAGTAAGATGACTCCATCAAAGAATAAGCATGGAATATGCTAATGTTTAGAAATTTCAAGTATGTCAGTTTATTCTCTCTTTTTGAAATATGTTTAAATTTTTGATACCAAGGAGATGGATCCATCTTTGTGTGGTTTATCTTCCATTGAATAAGGTCATAAGAAGAACCCATGAAACCATTATTCTTACTTTTTATAAAATCACACTTATAATTTATAGTGGATCCATAAAATGAGTCTTAGTAAAAATCATATGACTGTTATGATTCCCATGTATGAACCATAAAAAAATATAGGGTGTTATCCATTGAATCTTATGAAATTCTATGAACTCTAGGACTTAACTATTTTTTACCCTAATAAATAATTTCAAAAATCCTTCAATTAATCATAATAATACCTCAAAACTTCTAAAGGAATCTATATTCACTTAAAAAAATAATCCAATTTAAATTATTCAAATTATGTAAAAATATTCTTTCTTAGTACTCCATGGATGGATTCTACAAAAATCCAGCCAGACTTGTAATTCTTCATGGCTCCCCAATATTTTCAGTGGATAGCTTCTCCAAATTCTTTCCAAAACTGTTATAGTCAATGCATTCATATTCCATTAACACCTTCCATTTTTTCATTTAAAACCATCCATATAATAATTAGTAAAAAATTATTCATTTAATATTTATGGAAACTTAATCCCTTTTCCATATAAATGATGGAAACACCCTCTTTTTCTTACTTCGATCTTTCTTAAATAGATTCTCCATAAGGAATATCAAATAAAAGACCTTAAAAATGGATTTTTCATTTAAATGGATCATGATAATATATAACGGTAGAAATTCCTTTTCCATAATAATAATGAAATCCACTCACTCACTTATCTGCCATGCATTCATGTCAATATATTCTTCCCTCTAATTGATAGTTCCTTATCATATGAATCAACCATAAGGGGAGTTATAAATTTATGTTTCATGGTGATGAGTTTTGTGGGACCGTCTAATGAAATTTTTCATTAGAAGAGAAACCAAACATAGAATGATCTATCTCAAAGGAATAAAAAATTTAAACATATTTTAAAAACATAGAATAAAATAATGTACCTGAAATATCTGAACATCTGTAGATAACAACATCGTTCTTTAATTGAGTTATCATGATGATGATAATTTTGATTAGAAAAAAATTCCTCCTACCTATGAGAGGAAACACTAGAAAATTGATCCATGAACACTTAATGAGAACTCTTGAATGCTCAAAGGGGTTTCATAACCTTTAACGAGTGATTAATGAACCTCAGGAATGGAATAGATTATATGATAGTATGCAATATTCTAGAATTAAATCATCATAGGAACCACACACTACATTTTGTTATAGAAACAAGATAAGGGTCAGATCCTTATATCAACATCCTTATGTCGACATCCTTGATTCTATTCATTGAATAAAATGCAATGGACATGTGAAATAGTTCAAGTGTAATCATATAACGCTCAATAGTTGAACCTATGGAATTTTTAATTCATTGAAAACTTCAATAAATGAGGTATACTACCTATAAATTAACTAACCATTTGGTTTGTAACTGATCAAATCATGTGGGAGAGATATGGTGTCACACATGCATCATATTCATTTCAAAACCACAAGCAGTTGCTAACCACAACACCATACTCACTAATACATCATAGTGGTGGATGTTTTAGGGCACATTCAATAATCTACCATTTATACTAAAATCACAAAAAGAATTTATGAAAAACATTACAACACGTTATGAATATATCAAAACTCTTTTATATATTTTTCATCAAACTCTCTTCATTTTGGAATAAAAAATTTATATAAAACTTAATCATTATCAAATTACTTAATTGTGTGACCCTGTATGACTTGAAAATGTTAAAAAATATGAAATCCCCAATTCATATATGTAAATAAAGAGAATATTCTAGAAATACATCAATGATACTCAAGATACCAAGGGGTATGGTGTCATCTCTATCAAACATACTCATATTTGTATACAAACATGTACACCACAAGATTTATTAGATATATCATATGTATGACTATATAATAAATTTTTCTAAGATATTGAGTGACTACCATACATGGAACACATCAATCTAGTATAGTCAAATCAAATTATTTTATTCTATGAAAAATACTAACCAATTTGATTAATACATCACATGTCATTAATCTTACATTTGAGAACAACCCATGTATATAATACACGTAGCTGAACACATCATATGTGACTCAACTAAGCATAACCATGAATATACTCAATATAATTTAATCAATGGATATACATCTTTACTTTTCATACAAGTGGACAAATCCCATATTGGTTTTTCTCCTACTAATCACAGGATCAAAAATATACCCAACCACCCTAATATTAGCTATGTTATTTTAAAACTTCTATAAGTAGAGTATCAAAGTATACTTTTTATCCTGATAATTATCTCTATAACCTTAGGTAAAAAGTATTTATAATAAATATACACCCCTAAATATATTTATAACTGTATGAAATTTCATGAGATATAATATTGAAATTCATTCAATGTAATAAGTAAATAATTATTACCTCTTGAATCTATTCGTCATAAATCATATAAAACTCTTTGAAATTAGTGTAATAATTTATTCAATATAACCCAAACATATGATTAAAATCTATAATACTATATAATTACCATCAGTTAGGGACCACTAAATGTATCACTTAGAGGTGATATTATCATTCAACCATTAATATTAAATAAATTTTAGCACACATGAATGAATGATAATTAGAGAGTAAAATTATTATAATAAAATCATACATTTTATAACCATTATAAGAAAACTATTATGTATTATACACTTAATGATTCTACACAAACCTGATGTTGTTTCTGCGGTAATGGTTTTGTCAATGAATGTACTATATTATCCTTTGTATCCACCCAAATAATCTTTAAATATCCCATAATAATGACCTCTCATATGATATGGTATTTTTGAAGGATGTGTCTAGTCATTTGGAAAGACCTTTTCTCCTTATCCTAAGAAACAACACTATTATTATAAAAATCTTACATAATTTCTCCATTAATTATAAGAACCACTTCATGTTTGGTAATTTTGACAACCCATATTTAAATAAACATTAATTCATGTTTTATTATATAAAGGTACAAATAATACAATCCTATAAGATCATGAGGCCAAGTTTCTAAGAAATTAGGTGCATGAAATAATAACTTAAAACATGGATGTAATATCATTATTTTAAAAACACTAAAACATTCCCTTATTCTCTTTGGATCTTCTAAAACTGCACGAGATAACCAAGGGATATATAAAAGAATGGGGTGATGAATAAAGTTCAGTAAGGTAATAATCAATGCATAACATGATGAATGTAATATATGTGAGTCAATAGGTATATCATGGTAACATAAGAGGGGTGAGAATCATAAATGCGAACATTGAATCATAATATCAGATGATAACATAATGAAAACATGGGAATGTAGAAAAAACATAAAACATAAAATCATAAACATAAGTCAATTCTATCCACTTAAACATAATAACATAGTGTTATTAGGATTTCCTACCATCCACCATATATGGTATCTAATGAGATAAAAACATTACCTAATGTATTGGAGGGAAATATAATTCTACGCCCACCCATAACATTCATAACATGTACATGGATAAGTGTTATACATAGATCATACAATATAAGGATTTCCTTTAAAAATTTTAATCCCATGATTAAGGATTGTGGGTAAAATAAATTTAAGTCCCCAATCAATGAAGCATAGTTACATTGAGATGAATACCCTTGAGTGGAAATGGGGATGGGTATTCACTATAGAAATATTTGGAATGGAAAATTGCAAGATAATTTTGGTAGAATAATGGGGGAACATAAAGGTTTATGGGAGGGTACAATGAGAGTAAAAGGGTTCTATCATAATTTATAAATCATAATTATAGTAAGAGGTAAGTGAAAATACATATCCCAACATGAAAAATTATAAATCAAAAGTCATAGTACTAAGGATGTTCTTGAATAAAGTAGAGGAGAAGATCCCTTACCTTGAGAGGGAACTTCTAAAAACATGGGAGGATGTTCATAAAAGATTTTGGGTACCTTGGCAGGGATATATCGAAGGAATTGTAGAGTAAATAAATTTTACAAGGGTTTTTAGTGAAGATGACTTGGAGGTTGGGTGGGTTTTTAGAGAAAAATGGAGGGGGTTCTTTATTAATTTCTAAACATAGGTTTTGGACACTATATGTTAAATAAATCCAAACCATAATCAATAAAATGTTTTTACATGTTATATTCTAAATAGGAGTGTATTTCATTATTTTATAAGGCCAAGAACAAAAATCATTAAAATAATAGACTTGGTTATGTGTAAGTGATACATGTTTATAAATAATTGGTTGTTAAACCATAACATATAATATAGGGTTTGGGGGATTCAATAAGGGTTTATAAAATTAATAAAATTACATAAAAACCCATTATTTTAGAGTGGAAAAATAATTTTGGTCACATATACTCTTTAATGTATTTATTACATCACTTTTGGGCATTATGATGTCATAATATATATTGTATAATTGTACCATATTGAATTTTTACCCAAAACTTTTAATACCTCATAAAATTATGAAAAAATATTTGTTGGATAATTTTGAAATGATTATTTTAAAAATAATAATTATTTTATCAAAATTATCTTCTAAATATGATAATTTACACTTTTAAATAAAAATTCCCGTTTATTGAAAAATATTGGTTTTTTGACAATAAAAGTTTGATGGACCTTATAAAAATTTCATTTTTATTCATATAACTATTTTATAATTTTTATTTAATAAATATTATAAAATAATAATACTTTACCAAAATATCATTTATTTCAAAAGTTCTTTAATTCATCAAAAATTATATCTTTATTAAAACTATATATTTACCAAAAATAAAATTTGTGATTCATCGTTTAAAATATAATTTTTATCAAAATTATTATTTAAACATGTAACATTATAAAGGATAAGTATAATCATTATTTTATTAAAAATAAAAATGTACACACTTATACTATTATTTTCTAGATAAATGAACCATGATTGCTCTAGTGAATTCCCTAAGAGTAAGGGGTGCGATGATGATATTTTCTTACGGTAGTTCACCAAACATAGTTTTGGTCATGATCTTGATGAGCTTGAAGTTCTCCAATAAACAGTTTTACTCATTCTTTAGTTGGTGAATATCAGTGTGGTCTTTGTCAAGGGTAAATACTAATGATTATATCTCCCTAAAAAGATCAAAAAAATGGGATTCATTGGGTACAATCCTACTAGTCAAGTCCATTGTTCTTTCTGTCTATGTCAATTGGACTTTATCATAACCCTTAATTTAATAATATTAATGGTTACTATACAATTTCTATATTATCAATAGTTATGATGTTTAATAGCCTTTTAATCCCATTTGTATATACCTTATTACAGTCCGAAATAACCAAATGAGTGAATGTATTTTCTATAACTACATTAATAAGTAATTTATTCATTAAAAAGGGAATTTAATTTATAAAATTTGTGGTCATTACATTATTTACCCATTTAGAAATTTTTACCTCAATATTTTCATTTAATGCACTAAAACAGATGAGGGTACTTTTGTTTAATTTCCTCTTCCGGTTCCCAAGTTTCTTCCAATAATTTTTGGTTCCACCACAACACTTTGACAAGGTTATTTTTCTTGTTTCATATAAATTTGTCTTTAAAATTTATGATCTTCACCCCCACTCCTCATATGAAAGATCATTCCCCAATGGTAACACCTATGGATTCAGTACATGTGAGGGGTCTGGTATGAACTTCCTCAAGAGTGAATCATGGAACACATAATGTACTTGAGATAACTTAGTTGGGAGTGTTAGTCTATAGGACAAAGTTCCAATGTGATCAAGGATCTAAAAGGGGCTGAGGTATCTTGGACTAGGCTTTCCCTTCTTCCCAAACCTCATGATTTTCTTCCATGATGATATATGAAGTGGCACTTTATCTCTATACTCCAAATCTAGGTCTAATAAATAATTATCTGTATAGATTTTATATAAAATTTTTATATATTTCATATGTTATGGAATTATTTGAACCTTCTCCATAATCTCTTGGAAAAGACCGGGTCCCATTAGCTTCCAAACTCCAAATTTATACCAACATGTTGGAGTCTGACACCTCTTCCCATACAGAGCCTCATAAGGTGCCATTTTAATGATATAATGAACACAATTGTTATATAAGAACTCTACTAGGGGAAGGTGCTGATACCAACATACATGGATATATATTGAACATGACTCAATATAATGGTTTTTTCATTATGACCATCCACTTGTGGTTGATAAGTGGCGCTAAAGATTAATTTTGTATCCAACACTTACCGAAGGCTTCTCTAAAACCTATAGGTAAACCATGGGTCTCAATTAGATAAAAAATAGAGCTAAACTATATAAATTAACAATATTTCCATTATGTATATCTTTGAAATTTTGTCAAGTGAAAAATCTTCATTAACAATAATGAAATGAGTTGACTTTGAAAGGCAGTCAACTATCAACTAGATAGAATTATTTCCTTTAGGTTTCTTGACAATTCCTATGATTAATTCTTGATAAAACATATTTGTATTTAATTTTTTATTGATATTAAATGAAATAATTTACAAAAATTATATTAAATATGTTGATTTATAGAATATTTAGAATTATATCATTAATTTCTAAATTTGATGAAAATTACAGTTTTGAACCTTTAAAGTGAACTATTGTATTTTATACATAAATATATTTCTATATCATTTTAAAAATTTAAATTTTGTAAAAAAATTCTTTACTTAATTTTTTAAATGTTTAATTTACATCATCCAAGATGCATCATGAATTTGATTGGAGTAAATGATGTATAAATTCAAAGCTTTATTAGACTCTCCAGTTATGAAACAACTTCACCATTTGAGCCATATCTTCTACATGTTGGATTTAATTGGGATAAAAAATGGTAAGAATATATAAAACCCAATTAAGAAGAAATAATATTTCTATATATACTGTTGGTTTATGTTTTTTGGAGGTTAAAAAGTCAATTTAAATGGATTAAAATATTTGGATGAATTTCCCATTCACCCTTGAAAAATATTGAACCCCTAACCTCCCCTCCACCCTATAAATGTGTTTTTTTCTCAATCAAAGTGGGTTATACGTGAATTCAGTGTTTTAGGGAAGTGTGGAATTGGTTTCAATTCATTTATACAATTATTTAAATACGTAGAGATCTTGAAGAAAGGATCCCTTCATTTGAAGACTTCTTCAGCTTCTCCACGTTGCAATGTTTGTGTTTTTGTGATGAAAATATTAGTTTATCTTATATTTATTCTATATTGATCAATTTTATTATTCTTTAATTCAATTATTTGGGATAAAAATCATGTATTGAAATATTATTCAGTTATACCTTTTATAAACCTTTGCAAATTTAATTCATTTCTACTATGACTACACCATCGACGGAAGAGTAGTTTTTTTAGTAATTGATCTACCTATAACCTTATTAATTTATTTTTTTGAGTAAATGAATACTTTAATTCATATAATATGATATTTTAATTTATTTTTTAACTTCAAATAAAATAAATAATCAATTTAACAATTAACTAAAAACACACGAGGTCAAGTAATGTTTGAATTGTGAGAGAGTGATATTAATTGGTAAAATGAAAATAACACAGGATCAATTTGTAGAGTTAAAATACAATCCAAAAAATAAATTCATCCTCATTTCAAGAATATAAATGTGGAATAATTTACCACTAACCATAATATATCCCTAGAACAGTAATAAAATAAGGGTGATACAATTTCATATTCCCAAGATAGCATAGGGTTTAATTAATTTCATCTTTTCGGTTAAGTCTTATAGGGTTTAAGGGTTAAAAAAATTAAAGGATCCTATTAATTTGTATTTTAATTTAAATTATAATGATTAATAATAAATTTAATAGGTATACTTATATTGATTATTATTTATAAAAAACATTTTCTAAAAGAAAACATCTTCTCGTAGTTCATTTTTATTTAAATTTCATAAAAAATACAATCTTATTTCAACATATTTGTTCTAGTTTTATAAACATTAAAAAACCCATAATTATAAGTTGTGTGTTTATTTTATTTTTATTTTCATAATACCTTTTATAAGTTATTTTAATTACTATCTCTTTGAGTGATGACCTTGGTCAGCCACTCTATTGTACTTAAGTACTCAAAAACCACACATCATTTGAGAGTACCCATGACAACACATTACCAATTTGAACCACTTTTAGGGAGGAAAATTATTTATTCAACCAATTAGATGTTTTTTTTTTAATTTTCATTTTGTTCCCTTATTATCTTCTTTCTTCCTTCTTTACCCTTCCTCAATTTTTCATTTTCTTTCTTTGTTTTTTGGACCATCAAGTCAGACTTCTTGTCTTTTTATCACGGTACACTTTTCTTTATTAAATTTTTCTTTGATTTATGACGTGAACTAATCCTGAGGATCTCTTAGATATTTACCATAATATTGAATATAGTTGTAGGTCTCAAATTAGATAGTTTTAGTCTATGAGATGTTTCAACATTCACCTAGTTAGGTAATTCCTCCATTCATGGAACATTGAAATTGAAAGCACTTATGAATCAAAATTAAAACAAAAAATAATGGTTGTAAATAATAAAAAATCCACATAAAAGAACTATTCAAGAATTGGATGCACCAGACATTAACTATCAACCAAATTTTATTTCATACTCAAACCTTGAATCAGACTTTAAATTAAAATATATTTTGATACACCATCTTCTAAAATTTCACTGCCCCTCTAGCGAGCATCCCGAAAAATATAAAATAATTTAATGTGGTTTTCTCAAAACTAAAACCAATAAAATTTTCTGAAGATTAAATTGAAATAATATAATTCCCATTCTAAATTGATGGAACTATAAAATATTTCATGTATTATTTACAACCCAAATATGTAACATATTGGAATGATTTGAAACATATTTTATTGTAGATATTTTTTCCTGAATCAAGGAGTACTTCCATTCGAATAGAGATCATAAGAATTAAGAAATTCAAATGGGGGTCAATGTATGATTACTAGGAGAAACTCAATAAGTTTCATAAAAGATGCCCGCATCACTAAATCAGTGAGAAAATCCTCATCCAATACGTTTATGAAGGAATAATTACTATGGAGAAGAGTGTAGTGGATGTTCTATCTAGAGATTCATTGGTCGAAAAAACACCAGTAGCTTCATGTGTGTTTATTGAAAAGATGAAAAAACTCCAAAACATTAGTGAAAAATGTAAACCATGTGTTACGTAATTACATTAGTTAATTTCATCTTCTCTTTAAAATCATTTAATTGATACCAAGTTGGGTGAATTAACCACTATGGTGATATGGATTTTTTTGGTTAAAAATATATCCAAAACCACACTTGCAAGGCCTTGTGTATCATGCACCAAAAAAGAACACCCAACCAAATATTTCCCTAAATAACAAGAGATAGATGATTACACAATCGTATTCCCTGTGAGACTATATATGCAACAACGATAACCAATCCCCTAGAATAAGTATGATTAATTTTAAAAAAACATACCACCAAGGGTTAAAAGATAAATCAGGCACGAGGTATGGCTCTATAAATTAACAATGGACCCATTTTCAACAAATCATTCACTAGCATTCGTCTTACAAACATGGTTTTCAACAACCTGAAAGTAGATTTGAAGGCCAAGAATCAAAAGGTCAAAAATATTAATAGAACTATCAATAAAAGGTAGATTCTAACACTGACGACCCTTTAAAAAATTATTCTTAATAAAAAATGATCCGAAGAGTCAAGGTTCATAGTTGATGGAGTTGAAGATATAAATGATCTAGATTGCCACCACCCTCCATGGACAGGTAAGTAAGAATTCCAAAAATCATCCTTCCCATCCTACTCTAAATAAAAGGATATTGTAATTTCCATCACATTGAGAATTAGGAATAAAATTATTGATATATTTTCACTAATCATTCCATTGGGATTCACCACAACTCTGAATAATCCCCATTCAAGACCAACTAATGAACAAAAAAAAGGAGAAATATAAAGATAAGAAAAAGATTGAATATGTTCCTCTTAAAGCTCATCCATTTCCATATATATCAGTACAAACTAAGAAGATTTTTTAAGATGTGATGTAAAAATAGGTTTTGTATACATTTTTACATATTGATATAAATGTCCCACCACTTGAAGAAATTAAGAAAATTCCAAGGAATGCCATGTTTTTGAAAGAATTGTGTACAAATAGAAGAGGTATAATGGTAAATGAGAATATCAACATTAGAAAAAATGTATCTCCTCTCATAAATCCAACCTTTATGTTGACTAAAAAGTGAAAGAAGCCTAATACATTCACAATTCCATGCACTATATGACATTTTCAATTTTCATATGTTTTTTTGATTTGGTAGATTCAATAAATGTCATGCCTCACTCTATTTTCTATTCCTTTCATGTTGGAGAGATGAAGCCAATAATGGTGGTGGTGTAAATATATAATAGGGACATAACATGCCCAATGGGAGTCATCAAGGATGTCCTTATTTGGGTAATGGACATGATCTTTCCTAGGGATTTCTACAGGCTGAATATAAAGGATTTTCAAGTATGTTTTCATGCTCCCATAATTATTAGAAGCCCATTCCTAAAAAATTCCAAGGTAATCATAAATTTCTATGATTGTACACTTTCTATGGAGTTTGGTGATGAGATCACATGATTAAATATTTTAGACTCTATGAAGTACCCCTTAAAGGACCATTATTCTTTCCTGATCTCTCATTTTGACCCATCTTGTAATGAGTCTCTATGTTTTTATTTGTAGTATTTTACAAATGGGGGTAATTAAATGCAAAGAGTGATCTTAAGAATTGGTTCTAGTTTTATGTCACAAAATACTTGCAAAACCATTTCTCATGATAAAACAACACTCACTTTTGATTTTTGACATGGATTATTATTCTAATTTTGGGAATATAATTTCTGATTATTACATGGCTATTGATTTTGCAGATGGATTTAATTCATAATTTACTAATGTTGATGATTTATATTCAAACCTCAGTATTCATTATTCAAATATATCAGTTCCCAAATAATTCTCCTCAATACAAAAACCCACCCAAACTAGAACTTAAACCATTACCACCAAACATAAAATATTCATACCTATTTAATGGTGGAAAATTTCTTGTAATAATTTCTAATAATATATTTCCTAAAAAATAAGTATAACTTTTAAATATTTTAAAGGATAATATTAGGGAAATTGGGTGGAATTTATCATACATTCCATGTATTAACCCTTCAATTTTTATGAATATGATTATTTTGTTGGATGGGGATAAATAGGTTATAAAACAACAAAGGAGACTTAACAAGGAACTGTTAGAAGTTTTAAAAAAGAGGGGGAAAGTTTTCTTGATATAGGTAGCATTTAACCCATTTCTAAATCTTAGTGGGTCATCCCTTTCCCAGTGGTACCTAAGAAAACCAAGTTTGTTGTTATAAAGAATGAAAATAATGAGTTAGTTCTTATGGGAGTACAAAACACTTGGAGAATGTACATAGATTATAGGAAACTCAATCAATCCACTTGTAAAGACAGTTTCCAACTTTCATTAATTGATCAGATGCTTGAGATAACTTTAGGTATGACAAACTATTGCTTATTGGATGGATTCTATGGCTATTTCTAGGTTCCCATTGTAGTATAGGACCATGAGAATACGATGTTCACCTGCCTGTTTGGAACATTTTCTTACCGAAGTATTCTATTTGGAATTTTTAATCCCCCTATTACCATATAGAGATACACCATATGTATCATTTGTGATTTAATTTATAATTTCATGGAGGAATTTATGGATGATTTTAATTTTTACATTTTTTCATTTGAAGATTGTATCTGGTATTTGGGTAATGTGTTGCATTGTTTCATTGAGAAAAATCTGGTTTTAAACTTTGAGATATTATATTTCAAGGTAGATAAGGGAATTTACATGGTCATGTAGTGTCACAACATGTCATTGAGGTTGATAGACCTAAGGTGGACATTATTTCATCATTTCCATATCCTAAATGTTTGTGTGATGTTCAATCATTACATGTATATGATGGTTTGTATCAACACATCATTAGAGATATTAATAAGATTCCTTTATAATTATCTCAATTACTTCAAAAAGATATTGAATTATTTTTTTGATGATTTATATAATCTATCATTTGATGATATAAATAATATTTTTAACAATCCACCAATCATAAAACCACCCATGGTGGGAGATTACATTTGAGCATATGTGTGAGGCTTCCAACTTCACACTTGGAGTTGTCTTATCACAGAGGGTGGTGGGATGTTCACATGTGATTACTTATGATTTGAGGATATTTGATTCAAACTAATAAAACTAAAAAGCCTTGAAAAGGATTTTTTGGATGTAATATTAGAATTATATTAATTCCACTCATATTTATTGGACTCGAATGTTTTTTTGACCATGCACCTTTGAGGTACCTCTTGGAGAAGCTTGATTCCAATCCTAGAGTTATCTTATGGAAAATCCTTCTTCAAGAAATATATATTAAGATAAAGGACATGAAGTGTTTAGAGAACTTGGTGCAAAAACACATGAGTAGTATCACTCACACACTAGAGGATATAACCTTGGATAATGTACCACTTTAGTACACATTTCCCAATGATCATATTTATGCACTCTTAGGTAAGAATCCTTGGTATGATGATTTATCAAATTACCTCATTTCCACTGAAATTACTACAAATTTAAAGAAAAATCATGAACAAAAATTAAATTGTGAGTCTAGGTTTTTTGTGTTGGATGATCCCTACCTATAGAACATGTGTTGTGGTCAATTGATTAGGATGTATGTACTTGATCATGAGTTTGAGTCTATTATGAATGTATTTTATACACTTTCTTAGGGAAGAAACTTTGGACCGAAATGGATAGAAAGGAAAGTATTAGACTCTAGATTATATTGTAATAACATGATCCATGATACAAATTTGGCTTGTAAGTCATTCTCACATTGGAAACACCCTAGGAATATTTCTAGGTGACATGAGATGCCTCAACAGTCCATATTATTATGTGAGATTTTTGGTGTATCGAGAATTGATTTTAGGGGTACTTTTATAGTTTATTTTTGGTTATTTTGTAATTTTTTTTGTTTTAAATTATGATAGAAAATGTGTAGAGGATAAGGAAACTCATACTAATGATTCTTGTGTTGTAGTTGATTTTGTTAAGGTATAGATTTTTATAGGTTTGGAATACCAAAGGCCACCATCAATGGAATAGGGTCACACTTTTTAAAAAATAATTTGGATTCAATATTTCCAAATTATTGGGTGACACATAAAACTTCTGCTCTATACCACCCCCAAGAAAATGTCCAATTGAAGGTATAAAATTTCAAGTTAAAATATTTTTTTAAACTATGAAACTAAATTGAAAGGATTAGAGGAAGAACTTGAATGACAAAATTTGGGATTATATGACTGAATACAAGACTCCCATTAGTATGTCCGCATTTAATATCGTTTTTGGGAATTATTTCTATCTACTATTTGAGGTTGAGAATTAGGATATTTGGTCAATAAAGTTGTACAATACAGATTTATCCCAAGAAAGTGATCATAGAAAACCAAAACATAAAGAGAACGAGGATATCCGATTATCACCATATGATAACTCAACTATCTATTAAGAGCGATAGAAATTAACACCTCATAAGATGATCCATAAGAGTTTGTTTCATGAGGGTGAAAAATTCATTCTCTACAGTTCAATATTGAAGCAGATTCATGGTAAGATTCATTCTAGATGGGTAGGTACTTATGTTGTATATAATTTAATTCCTTATAGTGTGGTGTAGGTCACACAAGAATAAACTAGAAAGAGATTTACTGTCAATTGGAAACACTTTAAGTAATACATTTAGAAACTTCCTACCTATGTGTTTGATTTCATCACACTGCATGGCCCAATCATCACTTGAGAATATCTAGTTGTTCCTAACCCTTTTACTTTTATATTATTTTTCTTGCTTAAAATTCAACATTTCATGTTCATTTATCATTTCATTGGTTCACATTGAGGAAAATGTAATATTTTAAGTGTGGGGGAGGGGAAAATATTTTAAGGTAGCTTCTTTAGGTTTTTCCTTAATGTGTTTTTTTTGTGTGTTTTGAGTTAATTTTCAAAAAAAATTATAAAACACTATGTTACATGTACATTTAGATTTGAAACATATGAAAAATAAATATTTTAAAAAATCATTTTTATCATGATGAGTATGAGAATTATTTCATCACTAAAGGTTGATTTTTATTTATAGAAGTTGTTGATGATATGATTGTTTGTGTCATTATAAAAACTTTTATATTTTGACACAATTTTTTGGGATATTTGTACATTTTAATTTGTGTTTTTTATTTCTCAAAACAACTTTTCACACAACCATGACTTGTGAAATTTTTCCTACTCAATTTAAGATATGGCCAAGTTAGGTAAAAAATCATCTTATATCAATGGTTGATCTGTACATTTATTTCTCTTTATATCAGTTTCATTACTATAACAAATTAACCTATGTGTGTTTAAATGATATTAAATAGTTTTACATCATAAAAATTGGAAAAAAATTAAATAAAAAATATTATATTAATAAATAGGGGAGTAATGAAATGTACAACACATAGGGATATCTTGGTCGGGAGCTTAAAGATTAACTCTTGAGAATTCTTAAGTTTATGGGTCTTGAAATTTTATTAAAAAGTAATTGAGAATAGTTTTAGTGTAATTAAACTATGTAAGAAGAAAATTTTAACATAACATGAATATACTGAATAAAGGATGGACATATGATTATGAAGTTGTTGGCACACACACACATGTGGGGAATTAATGGAATGGTAGAACCATAACTTGTTTCATAGTGATTAGTGACATCAATATCATTGGATTTTGTTTTGATACAATTTATGAGATAACTAATTTAAAATTTATTTATATTTACTTCTTTATTATTTTATTACTTTTCCTATATTACTTTTGGGGATTGGTAAATATGAACATTTATATCTTGTCAAAAAACTTTGGAATACATGACATGTGACTTTACCAAGGAGTGAAAGAGGTTAGGTGTGAGGAGTGGATAAGACATATTTTTATTCAATATTTATTTATAATAAATGAAATAATTTCCTCACATTTTGTTAAATATTTTAATTTATAGAATATTTTTTATTAGATAATTCATTTACCAATTTGATGAAAATTTCAGTTTTGACCCTTTAAAGTTCACTTTTGTATTTTAGTCATAATTTTTTCGTATATATTTTTTTAAATTTAAGTTTTGTTAAATAATTATTAAATTATTTTTATACAAGTTTAATTGATATCACCCAATATGTATCATGAATTTGATTGAAGTAAATGGGCCATAAAGTCAAATCAGGATTAGACTCCCCATATTGGAAACAACTTCACCATTTGGGAAATATATTCTATATAAAATCTTGGATTGGGATAAAATTTGGAAGCAATATAGTGGAAAAAATTCCATATGAACAATACATCTTAAAGGATAGGTGGTTAATTCATTTTTTAGGTTAAAAAGTTAGTTCAGGTTGGATTAACGTATTTGGATAAAGTTCCCATTCACACTTGAAAGGTGTTGAAGCCATAACTACCCATCCACTCTATAAATGTTTTTTTCTCATTTGGAAAATGTTTTCCATGAATTAGGAGTTTATGGGAAGAGAATAAGTGGGTTCAATCTGTTTATACAAGCATTTTTAAAGGGATAAATCTTGAAGCAAGTATCCCTTCATCGATGCCTACTTCTTTTTCTCCACATTGTAATGTTTATGTTTTCATTATAATATTATTAGTTTATATTTTATTTATTATATTTTGTTAAATTTTATTATTCTTTAAAAAACTTCTTTGTTCTAGAAATCAAGAGTATAAACATGATTTGGTTATGCCCAAACTAAACCTTTCCAAATTTAATTCATTTCTATGATTACTACACAACCCATTGAATATTAGTTTTTCTTAGTAATTGATATACCTCGGTCCTTATTATTATTATTTTGAATAAATTATATAATTTAATTAAAATAATATGGTCAATGAATTGAGTTTTTACATAAAATAAACTAAACAAGGAATTTAACAATTAACAAAAAACACACAAGGTCAAGTAACATGTGAATTGTTAGAGCACAATATTAATATGTAAAATGAAATAACAAATTGTGAAATCATGGTTATATGATTTCATGTTCCAAAAATAGCATGGGGTTTAATTAATTTCATCTTTGTGGTTAAGTTAACTCTCATAGAGTTCAAGGGTTAAAAAATTTTAGGATCATAATTAAGTGGTAATTTAAATTACAATGATTGATATGTAATTGAATAGGTTGAGTTAGATATATTATGTATTCGAAAACCATTTTCTAAAAGAAAATATTTTCTTTTATCACTTTATTAATGAAATTTCAAAAACAAAAAAATAAAATACTCTTACAACATATTTGTTATAATTTTATCAATATTAAATAAAAACCCAATTATATTAAGTTGTGTGTTTTTATATTTTATTTTCTTAATACCTTTAATAGGATTGTTTAATTACTACCTATTTGATAGATGACTTTGGTCAACCACTATTCTACACTTAAGTACCCAAAAAACAAACATCATTTGAGAGCACCCATTATGGAACCATTAAAATCCATGGTTATGTTTTCCAATTTCTATTTAATTACGTTAAATGGGTGCATCATTCCCTTATAATTTTGTTATTCTACATTGAATTTTTGGCATACCAAGCATCGAGATACAAAATACACAATCTTCCTCTTCATGTTATCCCTACAAATTTTTTTCGTCAAATCTCTATAAATATTAGTGATTCCTATATTAATAGAGTAGAATGATATATTTACATCATCCAAAAGATCCCTTTTTCATTCTAGTTATTATGTAAAACATATTTATGTTTTAAAATTTATAACACCATATTTATAAAATTTGAAATTTAGAATATTCACTACTTTTTTCTATAACACCTCATCATCTTTTTAGGCCTATTCTATCCTATAAATAATGGTTGTTTAAGTAGTTATTTTCACAAGTTATGATGGATATCATTTTACTATTCCTAAATCCATCCTTTTCATGTCCATGAATATTAGATCCCTTTAAATTTTCATCATGGATAGGGTTACATGATCCTTTCTACTTAGAGAATCTACCACTTTTTTTTCCTTCACAATATGGAAATAGATTTAACAATCATAATCCTTGATCATCTTTAATTAATTTTGTTTGTTCCTATTAATCTCATTTTTTGTGAATATATACCTAATGATTTTATAATTTGTATACATGTCACACTTTTCTCTATCATGATAATGTCACTAAGTATTCAACGTAAAGATCAATCTAGCTAATTATAGATCATGATTTGGGTAGTTTTGATCATGGATATTTAATTAGTGGTATGAATAATATATCCATTTTTCGTCTTTCATGGGTACAAACCACAAGTCTTTTTTGGATGAATCACTGTAGATCACAAAGCCTTCCCCACTGGTAGGTAATGTAAGGACATATGTAGTGATAGAAATATTCTATAAATCATTAAATATTTCTTCAAATTTATCATTAAAAATAAAATTCATTCCATTCCATGTTAGCTTGGTTTGTGGGATTTAAAATCATGATAATTTTCCCATAAATCGATGATTGTAATCATCTAATCCAAGGAAACTATGGATTTCTATCATAGGGTTTAGTCCGAGTCATCCTTAAATTGCACCTATTTTTAAAGGATCCATAGATATCTCATTAATGGTGATATCATGACCTATTAATGTTACTTTCTCTATCTATAACTTTAATTTACTATACTTAAAAAATAACTTCTCTTTTCATGAAGTCTTTAGTAAATAATTAAAATTCCCTTCACATTCCTTATTATTTTTGGAGTAGATAAGAATATATTCTATAAATACTACCAAATTTTTTTTAGGTAGTCCCTAAAGTCTATATTCATGGAGTATTAGTGAGTTGAAATGGAATAACTATGAACTCATAGTTACTATAACTTGTACAAAAAACAATCTTGGGGATATCCTTTTTCTCCACCTTTACTTGATAATATCCCAAACGAATACCACCTTAGAGAAGAACTAAGCTCCATATAGATGATCAAATAATTCATCAATCCATGCAAGTGAATAATTATTATTTGTCGTGATTTTTTTACTCATTATAATCAATGCAGTGGAACATTGACCCATCCTTTTTCTTGACTAAGAGGACTAGCATACCCCATGGTGAAGCACTTGAGCATTTAAACCCTGTATCTATACTCTTCAATAGTTTATTCTTGAGCTCATAAATTTCAATAGTCTCGATCCTATATAGAGTATTGTATATAAAAAATCATCTCGGTATAAGTTTTTTTGTTAAATAATAATCTCATCTAGGAGAAAGACCAGTAAATTCTTAATGAAACACCATAACATAGTCCATCATAATGGGTATGTCTTAAAGGTTGATATTTTCCTCGGTCTCAATCATTTAAGAAGGAAACCCCTGATCATAGTGTAATAATATCCATGCTTGGGATAATTATACCAAATTATATTCATCCTCCTCCTTGAAAATTTATATAATAGGAGGAATATTAATTATATAGAGGGTGAATTCAATCTCTCAAAAATTTATATTAGATATATATTTTGAAATCCAATCCATACCTATAATTTCATGAAATTATTATAAAGAGAGTATCAAAGTGTAAATTGGGATGTTCATCCCATAAATATGTATAAGAGATGATTTATATACTTGGGATGAAATAATTAACCCATTCACTATCTTCATCAATAAATCAACTTCCATTTTTTGAGGTGGTGTTTGAATTTGTCTACTAAACATTAATGATATAAAAGATTGTGCAAAAATAGAATGAAATAGTATATTCTATATCCTTGAAAGAATAACTATAGTACCTTTCACTGCTTCATTTTTGGGATGTTCCTTAGAAATTATGATCACATAAGATCTCCCTTTCTCTATAGGACTTTTAGGTTTTTGGTTTTGATTTTCTTATAAAAACTTTGTCTTAGTGAAATTATTCACATAGTGTCCTTATTCCATGTAGTTGAAACATTGGAGAATAGATTGAGGGTTGAATGGATCATTTCTTTCTTCCATAACATTGGTGGGTTTATCCCAATTACAATCACTATCTATGTTCCCTTCTTTCCTACACCTAAAACATTAACTTTTCCCCTTCAAAAAAATCAGATACTTATTCCCACACATTTGAAAAGTGGGGTGTGGTAATTTCTTTTCCTCATGTGACTTTTACATCACACCTCCAGAATTAAAATATTTCGTCTACTTCTTATCTAAAAACTAATGAGACCCTTGAGATTTTTTGATCTCTATTTTGAATTTGAGGGAACATCATAAAGTTTCCTCATAGATTTTATGGTCTTGAATGGATAAGGCTCTTTATATATTTAGCTTTATCTCACTAAAGAAGTGGTCAACATTACTTTTGGTTGTAATGAAAAAGGTGGAGGCTTATTCTTCAAGTCTTGTGATGTTTTCCTCATACCCCCTAATGGATTCATCATACTTTTTCTTGAGGATAAGAATATCCCTCTTTATTTTTAGTTAGAGAGTATGAGGAAAATATATATCAAATAATATTTTCTAGAATTCTTTCCACTCCATTGCTTCAATCTCCTCAGGGGAATTTATATTTTTGATCAATTTACACCATTGATCAGATTCTCTTTCCTTACAATAAACATAAAACATGAAATTGTCATTTAAATATCATCAAAGTATGTAAAAGACATTCTAATTGATTTGACTCATTATTCCTTGATTATGGGATAAAAAGTTCCCCTAAATTCTTGGGGATTTTTTTCATAAAAAGGTATATATTTAAACTTTATCTTACTTATTGGGTTTGGACATTTCTCCAGATTCAATTTCCTATTCAAAACCTGATTAAATTAAGAAACTATTTTCATGAAGTTTGTAACTCCTTCCCCCATAAAGTTGGGTATCTCATTTGGGTATTCATCACATTTACCTTCACATTTTTTTACTTAGTTCCTTGTATTTATGACCATTGACAATAATAGAGATAAAATTAGGGTTAATTATTTTTAAAATATTAAAAACATAAATGGTAAACCATGAAAATTAAAGTGATGTCATTTATTCCTTAACCTTTGGATTTCTATTTTTCAATCAATGTTATCCATGATGTATTTCCTAATATAAAATCTTATGGGAATTTTTTTCCTTTATAATGGTTCACAAAGAGATTTTAAATTTACCAATGAATATCCTCTAGTATTTTCAAATGAGTTTGGTATCATGGACCGTTTATGTGCACCAGTTGATGATCGAGTTCATATAAATGTGACCTTTTGGGGTTATTACCCCTAGGTACAGCTGTGTCTGAGCCACATTCACTTGTAGTATCTAGAAATGGATGTATTTTCATGTAAACCACTTATGATATACTTTACCAAAATTTATGGATGTTTCCCTATGTTTAGTCTTATCACTTTGGGTTTTACAAGATTTTTTGAATCCTAATCCCAAAAGTAACTAGAATTTTCTCTGATACCAACTATGAAAACCCATATATCAATACACATTAATTCATGATTTAGTACATAAATATACACATAATACAATCTTAGAAGATCATGTGGCATAGTATATTTAAAAAATTAGGTACATGATATGATAAATTAACACACAGTTATAGAATCATTATTTTAAAAACTCCAAAACATGTTGTAACCCCCTAAACCTAGTTACCCAAAGTCAGTGCATTATTACATATCATTGGAACGATACAAAGAATCATGTATTGAAAGAACAAATATTTTAGTAGATTTGTAATTACTAGATTAATTCATATGTTTTACATTACATCATGAAATAAAAACATCAAAAAATTTTTGTCCCATTTTAAACCCACTAATATCCTTATCCTATCCCTTCAGGTTAACCATTAAATACATATTCACATCCTGGAAAAAATAAAACATAGAAATGGGTGATCTCAGATGCTCAGTAAGGATAACAATATAGAGGAAACTTTCATAAATAAGCGTAAAATTGTATGGAAATGTATAAGAATAAAACAAAAGCCTTTTAAACTTAAACTTTAGCATAATATAGAAAAGATAAAATCAAATAATTCCTTTTACTTTTTCACATGGATATACTACTAGTCGAATAATCACATGCAATATCAATAGCCACTTTCATAATGATGGAATGCATAATGCCAGACTTCATAACCACACAGTCAAGGCATTGTTCCAAAAATACAAATAAGATTTTGTCAAGGCCTTGTTTCAAGACACTAGTTTGTCTCATGAGACCTAACAATGCATCAAGGAGCTATAGCGGGCTCCACCCGTCACTTATTAAGTCCAATTCATTCCTCATATGAAAAGGTTTAAACATAACATAAAAATTCATATTAAAACTAGCATACAAAATGTCAATAATTTATCCATAAACCATGGATGGTGTAAAAATAACACATCCACATTCAAATACATCACAAAAAATTCAATAAAATATGGAATATTTGTATCATAATAAATCAACTTCAAACAAGCTTAAAATCCATCAAAGGATGTTGACATAGATGAAATCAAAACCTTTTTAGAGAAATTTATCTTTATATTTTGAAATCATTTAAAAAACATATAATTATAAAATAAAACATTTATTTTGAAAATATTCTTATAATATTGTATGGGAAGCTTCAACAGTGGAAAATAGCTACACCCACTGTAGATGTTAAAAAACATTCTTACCTTAATTTTGTCGAAAAGGTCATAAAGTACCTTATTTGGAAAATGACGGAAAGATTCATTTCAAAACATATAAGGTCAAATAAGGGTATAAATTACTTTAACCCATTTTCTAGTAAATAGTAATAATGTTTGGAAATACATTTTTAAGAAAACACGGATGTGGATGATAAAGAGGTCCCAATAGATACTTACGTAAAAACAAACTCAGATAATAAAGAGATTGTGAAATTAACCCATACCTTGTAATTTTCCTGGGTCAAGGGTATGTTAACCTCCTGTATAATAGTTAAATAATTGTTATTAAATTATACAAAAACTATATACATAAATATGAGATCATATATGAGCCTCTAATATTGCTTTGTTAATAATATTTCAGTAGTGTCATCATTTCAGGTGTTAGCTAATTCATTTTCCTTTATAAGCTTGGTTATGTAATACATGTTTGTTATGGATAAGATGTATTTTATTCATATACAGAATTATATTATGTTCATAAAAATTATTTTTAATCATAAAATGAAAATTATTCTTGAATTATTATAATGGGGAATGAAACTCATCGCATTCGTGGAGACGGTAATCCGTACGAATGCACGAGCGACAATATCATTATATTGATGGTGAAATTGAATGTAATTGGATGGTATATCATATATACAAACTCATTAACATTTTATATTTATTATTTACATCAGTTATACCCATTATTATACCCATCCAAATAATGAAGTGTTTGAATAACAAACTACACCACGACGTGGAGACGGTAAGCCGTACGTATGCACGTATGGTGACTTTGTCATTCATATGATGCATAGAATAATGAATATGGTTGTAAAATTTTTATAATAACATCAAATTATATAGAGTATACTGTATTTATTATTTTATAATGGAAACAACAAAGAAATAGGAAGTGGAAGAAGAAGAGAACTTGAAAGAGGTGATGAAATATTTACCTCTTCTTTGGGTTCTTCCTTTTGATTTGATCAAAAGGGATCCTTAGGTTGGATTTATGACCAAAGTAAGGCCTCTAGGATGAAGGAAGATAAGTTGGGAGGATATTTGGGCAGGGTATGGCCGATCCAAAAGGCTTTGGAGGTGTGAAATTAAGAGAAGTGGAAGATCCCTTTTATGAGAGAGGTAAGGGTCACTTTAGGAAAAGATTGAAATATTATTTTATAATAAAATATTTTTCAGTCTTTAATGGCTCCCAAATGAATTATTTAAATTATAAGGTGGGTATGGGTCGAAAAAATCTCAACCAATAGGTTTTAGATAGGTTTAGGTCATCATATTAACCTTATCTTTTAGATTTAACTCTTAGTTAAATAGTTTGGCATTTACCATGTCTCTTTGTATTTTTATATTATATGGTTAATAAACTAAATATAAAAATCCAAAAAGAACCCCATTCGGTTCCTTATTAATATATAAAACCTTATATAAGTCCTTTGTCTGAAAGTTATATTTTTAGGAATATTATATCAATTAATAATATAGTATTTGTTTTAAAAACTCAGTTATGTCAATTTTGACACTATTTAGTATTTGAATTTTTTTGAAAGCCATAAAAACTTTATCACTTAGAATAGAATTTATTTAACAAACCCTAATATGTCATATTAACCTATAAAATTACTGTAATTCATCATAAGTCTCAATTTACATTTATTTGGATATTTATAATATCAATTATTTTAATATTTCATTAATAATGTAATTACTGCATCATCGTTGTGTCATAAATAAATTAAATTATTTAATTTATAAAAATTATAAATAAAATAAAATTATTTAGGATATCTTATTATATTTCTAATGAATATTTATAGTCTAATTTATCTTATGTATAACCCAATATTAAACATGGTTTAGTTATTAAACTTTGAATTTAACTCTTTTAACTCTTCTTTAAATAAAATAATAATAAATGTACTAATCTAATCCAAGTGGAAAAAATGGGATCATATTTTATTCCTAATGTTTCTTTGGTTTAATTACACTTATCCAATAGAATTAATATAAGTTTTAGGATAATTATGATATTATTTTTATCCTTAATTACCCTATTTACTTTTAACTGTGGAAAATAAAAGTCAAAAGTTACTATTCAAAAGAAAATTATTTTCATCTTATTAAACCATATTTTACTTATTGATATCAACCGTGTCTCTTGGATTTTTTAAAATTCAACTCACAGAAGTGGTAAAATTATGTTTTATGCAAATTTGCAAATTCTCCTTGGAGGTGGGTGAAAGATGGTAAACAGTTCAATAAAATTTTTATATATTTAAACTTATTATAAAATGAATCCAATAAATTAAATTTAACTTATATAGGTATTATGTATATATTTTGATCTAAAATAAATTTAAATAAAATTAATAATTATTTAAATAAAAAGTCAGTTTTAACCAATAACACAGTGTTTTTCACTATTCATCAAAAATTGAAAGTTTTCAAAAAATACACAAAATTCACCCTAATATAATTTCGATATTCCAAATCCAATAATGAAGTCCATTTTGAAAAATAAAATTTATAAAATTTCAAAAAGTTGGTATCACTATTCATAACGGCTAGTTTGATTGGTCATAGTGTGTTAGAATCTCAAAGTTGCATACAATGCCAGCTATTGCATTATTCAAAGGGAAACGTACTATGGAAGTTTGGAGTGTTACATTCTCCCCTCCTTAAAATAATTTCATCCTCAAAATTTCAAGAATATTACTGCATAAAGTTATTCGTGTGTTTCTTCATCATAAGTTCCTCAGGTTCCCAAGTTGCCTCTTCCATATTATGACTTCTCCATAGAACTTTCACCAGATGAGTCATCCGGTTTCTCAACACTTGTTCTATGGTATCAAGAACTCTGATAGGTTGTTCACAAAAAGAAAGTTCAGGTTATATTTCTAATTCTTCATAGGTGAGTACATTCTTTGGGTCAGGCATGTATTTTCTCAATAGTGACACATGGAACACATCATGAACTTTGGAGAGACTTGGAGGCATTACCAAATGGTAAGCTACAGCCCCAATTCATTCCAGAATTTCAAAAGGTCTGACGTACTTGGGACTTAATTTACCCTTCTTATCAAAATGTATAACACCCTTCCATTGATATACCTTCAAGAAAACATGGACTCCTACTTGAAATCCCAAATCCTTCCTTCGTTTATCGACATAGCTATTTTCCCTACTTTGGGCTGCATTTATGTGGGTTTGGATAACTTCACATTTTCCATTATTTCCTTAACAAGTTGTAGACCTATGAGTTTTCTTTCACCAACATCATCCCAACAAGTTGGTGTGCGACATCTCTTGCCATATAACGCTTCATATGGTGTCATCTGAATACTTTAATGGAATCTATTGTAGTAGGAAAATTCTACCAGAGGTAAATATTGATCCCACATACCTTGAAAGTCAGGTGAGCATGATCTCAGTATGTATTCTACTATTTGAATAATCCATTCTGAGTGTCCATCAATTTGAGGGTGGTAGGAAGTGCTCAAACAAAGTTCATTATCCAGGGCCTTATGAAGAATTTTCTAGAATCTTGATGTAAAACAAGGATCATGCTTAGAAACAATTGATAGGGGTACTCCATGAAGTCTTGAAACTTCATTAATATATAGTCTTGCCATACGTTCAAGTGGTAAATCTTCTCTTATAGCAATAAAATGTGCTGAATTGGTAAGACAATCAATAATGACCCATATTGCATCATTCCTTCAAGGAGTCTTTGGTAGACCCATGACAAAATCCATTATAATATTATCCCATTTCCACTCAGGTATGGGAAGAGGTTGCATGAATCCTTTAGGACTTTTTCTTCCAGATTTCACTTGTTGGAAAACCATACATCTCAACACAAAATCAGCAATCTCTCTCTTAATGTTGTCCCACCAAAAATTTTCTTTCAAATCTCTATACATCTTAGTGCTACCAAGGTGTATAGAGAAATTTGAGCCGTGAGCATCATACAATAATTTCATTTTTAGACCAGGTATATTAAGAATACAAAGACTCTTCCCAAATTTTTAAATTCCACCTGCATATATGAAGTCACTCAATCTCCCATCATTCACAACTTTAATCTTCTTTTGAAATTCCTCATCATCAGTTTGAGAACTTTTTATCCTTTCTAGTAAATATGGTTTGGCAACCATTTGAAAAATCATTGATGTTTCACCTTCCATTGTTATTCCCATATCCATCTTTAATAGATCCATGTATATAGGATCCTTGAAAACTCCCATCTTGTTTAAAATTCTATGATTCTTTATGTTTAAAGCATCTTCCACCTTATTTTCCTTCCCCGGGTGGCATTGTATAGTGCAATCATAATCCATCTGTAGTTCAATCCATAAACTTTGCCTCATGTGGAGTTCTTTTTGTGAGATAATATAATTCAAACTCTTGTGATCTGTATAATTCTCACATTTTTCACCATAGTGATAGTGTCTCCATATTTTCAGAGAAAAGATTATAGCTTCTAACTCAAGATCATGAGTGGGATAGTTTTCTTCATTATTTTTTAGATGTTGTGATGCATAGGCAATAACTCTATCATTCTGCATAAGAACACAACCAAGTCCTTTCTTAGAATCATCACTATAAATAACAAACTCAATGTTCCATGATGGTAGAGTCCAGATAGGAGTATTGATTAATCTTCTCTTCAGTTATTCAAAACAATCTTCACACTTTTTTTCCAAGAAAATTTATCCCCTTTATGTGTGATCTCGGTTAATGGGTTAGACAACCGGGAAAAAATCTGGACAAAACGTCGATAATAACCTGCTAAACCAATAAAACTATGTACCTCAGCTATACTCATCGGTGCTGGATATTATTGGATTTCCTTTTTCTTTGAAGGATCAACAAAGATTCCATTATTAGAGGCAATATGGCCAAGAAAATAAATCTCCTGAAGCCAAAATTCACATTTTCTAAACTTCCCATAAAATTCATTTCTTCTAAGAGTTTTTAGAATAATGCGCAAGTGATTTTCAAGATCTTCGTAGCTTTTGGAGTATATCAAGATATCATCAATAAATAACAATAAAAATTCATCAATATATTCCTTTAAAACTCTATTCATGAGATCTATGAAGACATATGGAGCATTAGTCAATCCAAAAGGCATTATTGTAAACTCGTAATGCTTGTACCTGGTTCAAAATGATATTTTCGGAATGTATTCCGTATTCACAAACAACTGATGATATCTAGATTGAAGGTTAATATTTGAAAAATATTGAGCTCCATGAATTTGGTCGAATAAATCATCAATACGAGGTAGGGGATATTTGTTCTTTATTGTTATAACATTGATCTCCCTATAGTCAATGAAAAACCTCAGAGACCCATATTTCTTTTTAACAAAAAGGACAGGGGCACCCCATGGAGAAACACTAGGGCCAATAAATCCCTTATTACTCAATTCCCCTAGTTGTTTCTTTAGTTCCACTAATTGTACAATGGTCATTCTATAAGGGGTCTTCGATATGGGACTTCAACTAGGAATTAAATCAATGGAAAACTCAATTTCTCATTCTGGAGGATGTCCAGGTAAATCCTCTAGAAACACATCAACATATTCTTGCACAATAGGTTAATCCTATATTTGAACATTCCATTCCTCACCCATAGTTATTTCATTATATTCCTCCCCAATAACTGAATTTAGTTGAGCTACTGGGGGTGGATCTAGATAAGAATTAGGTGGTGAAGTTTCTGCTCTAAAGATAAGGTACTCCTTATCATCATTAAAAATTATAACCACCTTCTTCTTATAATACATTTTCCCATTATGGTCTTAAATCCTATCCATTCTGAGTATTATATCACATTCAATCATGGGCATGACAATAAGATCAGTAGATAAAGAATATTTATATACCCTAATGGGAATTGATTCACAAAAATTTGTTGCGATGATACTTCCCTTATGTGTTTTGACTAAAAACTCCCTAGTTAAGTAAAATTGAAAATATCTAATTTTCTTAGTAAACTAGGAAGATATGAAACAATTAAATGATCCAGAATCAAATAAAGCATTGGTTAAACATGATAAAACCATTAAATTACCTGCCACCATGTCTTTCAAAGCTTCAACCTCAGTAGTAGTGATCGTATAAGCTTAGCCTTTCTACCTTGTCCTTTTATGAGGTATGTTCCCTTGGAGCTTAGGACATTCATTTTCATAATTCCCATTTTCTCTACAATTTTAGCATTCAGCATTGACATCCTCTTTCTTCTCCTTGTAATCACGAGCTTGGTGGCCTTTTTCACCACACTTGTAACAGACTCCCATTCCCTCCAGGAAAGTACCAAGTTGTTTCTTCCCACATTTACCATAGGAAGGATATTCAACTTTTCCCTTCTTCCCCTTATTTCCATTTCCAGAGTGTTCAGAAGATCACTTTTTCTCTTTTTTTTCTTTAAATTCGTAAGACTTAGAGAATTCATTTTCTGTCTTGACAGTGCATAAGACAATATCTTCGTACAATGAGAAGGATTGTGGGACTAATGCTAAATTAAGAAATGGTTTCAACCCAACAAAGAATCAATCAATATTACTCATAGAGTTATGTATATAATCTGTTGCATTCCTTGCTAACCTTGTAAAGTTATCTTCATACTTTATGACATTCTCATCCTCCTTTTGGATCAGACTCAAAGATTTTCTTTCCATATTTGTTTGATGGTCATGAGGAAAGTATTTTTTCAATAAAATATCTTTAAAATCCCTACATTCCATGTTCTATACTTCTTCATCTTCATTTGTGTTTGGATTATTGACTACCATTGATCTGCATATCCCATGAGGCGATAAACTTCCATGAAAACTTTTTTCCTTTCGCTACTCCTCAAAGAATGAAATATTTTCTATAAGGAATTTATCCATTGCTCTGATACTAATAGATTTGTACTCACATTGAATGTTGGTGGTTTTTTCCTCATGAAGTGTTCTAACATTGATCCTCCTCATTGTGGATAAGGGTTCTTCATATGGGTAAGGTTATTATTAATAACCTGAGTGAGTTTTCCCAGTCTGGTGATAAGATGATTAGCACTAGTTGCTTCACCATCTCCACTATAATTATCTTGAGTAGGAGGGAAATACCTACATGGATTACGTGCATTAATATAATTTCCATTCCTTCTACTAGGTGCCATTTCTACACAATGGCATACACTACATTAGTTTATGAATCTCAATACATAATTCCAAACTTAGAAAACACTTAACATAAATTGAACAGTTTATAGATATAATCTATAATCATAAAAAAATCATTGAGTAAGTATATACTCATAAACCCTTCATAATTATTTGTAAAGAAAATGAGAGTTGTCCTAATCATATCCCCTGGGAGTGTTGTAACCAAGAGTGCAGCAAGGCCTATTGTCGTGCACCACTTCCAATTTGAGTCTAGATCAAAGCGGATTTTTTGGGTTTTACCCCTAAGTACATCTATGCCAGATCCGCCTCTACCTACTCATATCCATACAGGGATGTATTTCTTGGAAAACTCACAAAATCTCTATAGTACAAAAATTCTAGGAAGTTCTTCTATAATAATCCTCAAAGTCTATATTAGGGTAATGTTCTCTAATCAGTGTTTTTCTAAACCTAGCTTCCAAGGTTTGTACTAAACTTTCTCTGATACCAACTGTAATGCCTCAACCCTAGTTAGCTAAAGTCAGTGCATTATTACATAACATTATCATGATACAAAGAATCATGTCCTAAAAGACCATTCAGTTTAGGAGCCTTATAAGTACTAGATACATTCATAAGTTTTACATTACATCATGAAATAAAAACATCAACAACATTTTTTCCCCTTTTGAACACAATTATATCCTTAGACTATCCCTACAGGTCAACCATAAAATACTTCTTCACATATTGGGAAAAATAAAACATAGAAAGGGGTGAGCTCAGATGCTCAGTAGGGATAACAATATAGCAGAAACATTTATAAATAAGAATAAATATTTAAGGTAATGTATATGACTAAAACAAAAGACTTTTAAACTTAAACTTCAGCATAATATGGAAAATAGAAAATAAAATAATTCCATTTACTTATTCACATGGATATTCTACTAGTCGAATAATCACATGCAATATCAATAGCCACTTTCATAATGATGGAATGCATAATTCCAGACTTCATAACCACATAGTCAAGGCCTTGTGCCAAGACTACAAATAATATTTTATCAAGGCCTTGTGCCAAGAAACATGTTTTTCTCATGAGACCTACCTATGCATCGAGGATTTATAACGGGCTCCACCCGTCACTTACTAAGTCCAATGCATTCCTCATATGAAAAGGTTAAAACATAACATAAACATTCGTATTAAAACTAGAATATGAAATGTCAATACTTTATCCATAAACCATGAATGCTGTAAAAATAATACATCCACAGTCAAACATATCAAAAAACATTCAATACAATATGGAAGATTTTTATCATAATAAATTAACTTCAAACAAGCTTAAAATCCATCAAAGGATGTTGACATAGATAAAATCAAAAATTTTTTATTTTGAAATCCTTTTAAAGTCATATAATTATATAATAAAACATTTATTTTGAAAATATTCTTATAATATTGTATGGGAATCTTATATGATGTTATAACGGTAGAAAATATCCCCACCCACCATATAAGTTAAAAAACATTCTTACATTAATTTTGTTGAAAAGGTCATAAAGTACCTTATTTGGAAAACGACAGAAAGATTCCTTTAAAAACATATAAGGTCAAATAATGGTATAAATTACTTTAACCCATTTTCTAGTAAATGGTAAAAATGTTTTGAAATACATATTTAAGAAAACATGAATGTGGATGATAAAGAGGTCTCAATAGATACTTACGTAAAAACAACCTCGGATAATAAAGAGATTCTGAAATTAACCCTTAACTTGTACTTTTACTTGGTAAAGGGTACTTTAAACTCCAGTATAATAGTTAAATCATTGTTATTAAATTATACAAGAACAATATACATAAATATGATATTATATATGACCCTCTAATATTTCTTTGTTAATAATATTTCAGTAGTGTCATCATTTTGGGTGTTAACTGATTCGTTTTCCTTTTTAGGCATGTTTAAATAAGCCATGTTTGTTATGGATATGATGTATTTGATTCATATATAGAATTATATTATGTTAATAAACATTATTTTGAATCATAAATTGAAAATTATTCTTGAATGATTATAATGGGGAATGAATCTCATCGTGTTCGTGGAGATGGTAATCCGTACGTACGCATGAGCGACAATATCATTATATTGATGGTGAAATCCTATTTAATTGTATGCCATATCATATATAAATAATCTTTAACATTTTATATTTATTATTTGCATCAGTTATACTCATTATTATACCCATCCAAATAATGAAGTGTTTGAATAACAAACTACATCGCGACGTGGAGACGGTAAGCCGTACATACACACGTACGGTTACTTTTTCATTCATATGATGGTTAGAATAATGAATATGGTTGTAAAATTTTCATAATAACATAACAATATATATAAGATACTGGATTTATTATTTTAGAATTGAAACAACAATGAAAGAATAAGTGGAAGAAGAAAAGGACCTGAAAGATGTGTTGAAATATTTACCTCTTCTTCGAGTTCTTCCTTTTGATTTGATCTAAAGGGATCCTTTGGTTGTCTTTATGACCAATGTAAGGCATCTAGGATGAAGGGAGGAAAGTTGGGTGGATATTTGGGTAGGTTTTGTCTAATCCAAAAGTATTTGGAGGTGTAAAATTATGAGTAGGGGAATTTCCCTTTTATAAGAGATGTGAGGGTCACTTTAAAAAAAGCTTGAAATATTATTTTATAATAAAATTATTTTCGATTTCTAATGGATCCAAAATCAATTTTTCGAGTACAAGGTGGGTATGGTTAGAAAAACTCTCAACCAATAGTTTTTAGATAGGTTTATGTCATCATATTAACCTTATCTTTTAGATTTAACTCTTTGTTAAATAGTTTGACATTTACCATGTCTCTTTCTATTTTTATATTATATGGTTAATAAACTTAGTATAACAAGACAAGAGAACCCCATGGGTTTCATTATTAATATATATAACTGTATATAATTCCTTTGGAAGAACCTTATATTTTGAGTAATATTATATCAATTAATAATATAGTATTTCTTTTAAAAACACAATTAGGTCAATTTTGACACTATTTAGTATTTGAATTTTTTTGAAAGGCATAAAAACTTTATCACTTTGAATAAAAATTATTTAACCAACCCTAACATGTCAAATAAACTGGGAAATTAGTTGAATTCATCATATGTCTCAATTTACATTTATTTGGATATTTATAATATCAATAATTTTAATATTTCATTAATTAGGTAATTATTGAATCATCATTATCTCATAATTAAATTAAATTATTTAACATCTAAAAATTATAAATAAAATAAAATTATGTAGGAAATCGTTTTATATTTCTAATGAATATTTATAGTCAAATTTATCTTATGTATAAACCTATATTAAAAATGGTTTAGTTATTAAACTTTGAATTTATCTTTTTTAACTCTTCTTTAAATAAAATAATAACAAATGTCCTAATATAATACAAGTGGAGAAAATGGGATCATATGTTATTCCTAAGGTTTTTTTGGTCTAATTAAACTTTTATTATAGAATTAGGATATGCGTTAGGGTAATTATGATATCATTTTTACCCTTAATTACCCTATTTACTTTTAACCGTGGTAAATAAAAGTCAAAAGTTACTATTCACCAAAATTATTTTTATCTTATTGAACAAAATTTTACTTAATGATATCAATCATGTCTATTTAATTTTTGAAATTCAACTCACAGAAGTGGTAAAATTAAGTTTTATGCAAATTTGCAAATGCTCCTAGGAGGTGGGTAAAAGGCAGTAAAAAGTTCAATCAAATTTTTATATATTTAAACTTATTATAAAATGAATCCAATTAATTACATTGAACTTATATAAGTATTATGTATCTATGTTGAACTAAAAGAAATTTAAATAAAATAATAATTATGTAAATAAAAAGTCCGTTTTAACCAATAACGCTGTGTTTTTCACTATTCATCAACAATTGAAAGTTTTCAGAAAAATACCAAAAATTCACCCTAAGCTAATTTTCATCTTCTAAATCCAAAAATGATGTCCATTTGAAAAATAAAATTTATAATATTTCAAAAGGTGGGTATTACTATTCATAACGGCTAGTTTGATTGGTTGCGATGTGTTAGAATCTCGAAGTTGTATACAATGCAAGCTATTGCATGGGTGAGAATCATAAACTTTAACATTGAATAATTACATAAGATGATAACATAAAGGCAACATGGGAATATGGAAACAACATAAAACATGAAATTATAATCATAATTCAAGGATAACCACCTAAAAATCACAAAATAGTTTTCTTAGGATAACCTCTCAGGAACCATACATGGTATCTCATGAGATTAAAACATTACCCAATTCATTGGAGGACAATTTAATTCTAGGCCCACACATCACATTTATAACATATACATGCATAAGTGTGCCACATAAGGATGTATTTAATCACTTTTAATCCCATTATTAAGGAGTGTTGGTAATATATAAGGAATTACCCAATAAATTAATGATAAGTATATATATTTTAATACCTTTTAGGGGAAATGGGGATGGGTATTCACTAAATAAATTTTTGACATGGAAAATCGCAAGATAATTTAGAAAAAATAACAGGGGTACATAAAGGTTTACGGGAGGGGTTAATGAGCGTTAAGTGATCTATAATCACTTGGAAAAAATAATTACAGTAATATTTAAGTGAAAATATATATCCTAATGTGAAATGTTGAAATTAAAAGGCATATTGAAAAGGAAGTTCTTGAATAAAGAGGAGAGGGTCCCTTACCTTGAGAGGGTGATTTTAAAAGTTTGGTAGGATCTTCTTAAGAGCTTGATAAACCATGGGATGTCTATAAAGAGAGAAAGTAAAATTAAATTCATTCTACAAGGGTTTATAGTAAATATGAATGGGAGGTTGGGTGGTTTTTTATAGAAAAAGATAGGAGAAATATTTAATAATATCTAAAAATAGGTTTTGGACTCTATATGTTAAATTAATCCAAAAAACAAACCATGCCATAGTTTTTACCCATGTTTTCTACAAAATAGGAGTGTATTTCATTATTTTATATGTATGAGAACTAAAATCATTAAAATAATACCCTTAATGACGTGTAAGTGGGTCATGTTTATAAATAATTGATTTTAAAACCTTACAATATAATATAGGTTTTGGAGGATTTATTAAGGGTTTAGAAAATTAATCAAATAACATAAAACACTTTATTTTAAAGGAGAGACATAATTTTGGTAGTGGATAATCTTTATTTTATTTATTACATCACTTTTTGTCTTTTATTATGTCATAATAAAGAAGGTATCGGGGCACACTACAGAAGCCAGTTGGATGGAGATTTAAACATTTTCACTAGTGATCGATGTAAAAACATCATTTTCGGTGAAGCACTACCCCGGTTTAATCCCTAAGATTATGCATGAAGAAGTTTAACCACAAAAAATAAACCATAAATGCCTATTTTGATATGATGTAGTTTTTTCATCATCTGTTCATTGTCGATAATCAATGCTTAGAGAATCTGAAGTTAAATTCCTCTAGGTCATCCATATGCACTTCAAAAATCCATGAGAGCATCAATCATAAAATTATGGGTACTAGCATGGAGATATAATGATTACTCTTATGTCCTGAAGATCAGTACATCAACATTCTTATGATGTGTGAGGGATTGCTCGATCTGATCACTCGGATCGAGAGATTATCTAGAAAGAGGGAGACGAGAGAGAATATCTCAACAGATCATAGTGAATAGTCTACATACAAGATCTTCCCTCATCCTATTTATAGAGAGTTATGTGATTACCCAAAAAAGGCTCCCCAGACCTTGAATAATTATTACTCGTTATATAAAATATAAATGAAATATTATGACTAATGTACTAAATTATAAATATCATTTATATTTTTATCACTTTCTTGTAATATAATAAATATATTACATGATAAACCAATCCATTAATTCAAATAATCATTCTTGAAAATATTAAATGAATATTGAATATTAAAATAATATTCACTCATATAATATTTTTAGTGTATTTACATTAATATTTTTAAATAAATTTAACAAATAAATTCATTACAAATTATTGTGAACTCAAATAATATGAATTTATTTATTCCTTTTTTAGAGGGTATCCTAAGACATATCTCAAACCCCAATGGTAGGGCCCACCATATCCTAAACTCAAATTCATCATATTTGGGAAGATTCTTTAATACACTGTTGCGTGTGACCCTCTAGGCCCTTATTTTGATAGTAGTGAATACTATTCACCGACTAATAGTTGAATCTAGAAACCTATAATGTCCTCTAAAGAGATATAGAGTACTCATAGAAATAAAAACCAAACTACAAACACATACTATGTAATTTTTTAAGGGTAATTCTTTGGTAAAAGACCAAAGCACAATTTATTGATAATCAAAAAGATTACAAAAGGCAGAAAGATGGGATTTTTTTACAGTCTCTATCAAACAGATATAATAAGTCAGCTGGCAGAGTGTCCAGCCAAGTCATGCTCTGATGAACACCTTTGTTAGCAAGAGCATCTGCAACAACATTAGCTTCTTGGTAGGAATGAGTAGCTATGTAATCAATCCCATGAAGTCAGTTCAGACAATTCATCCAAAGAGTGGTAAGAGGCCAGGTGAGTTGAATGTTGCCATTCCAGATGGCATTAATGATAGTGGTAGAATCACTTTCAATCCAATGATTTCTCCAACCTCTTTGAAGCGCAAGATCAACAGCATGAATGACCCCCAGCATTTCAGCCTCCAGAGATGAATAATGTCTACATCCAATATAAAAGCAACCCTGACACTGGAAAGATGAGTCTCTGAAGATGGCACCACAACTGGTGGGGCCTGGATTGCCTTTAGAAGCACCATCCACATTCACTTTGATCCATCCTGGAATCGGTGATTGCCAGAATACTTCAAAGGAACGTTTGGGCTTTGGGTAAATTCCAGGCACATGAAGATGACGAAGGATCTCAAAATCATCAACCGAGTTGTTGAAACAGTCTTTTTGAATTGAAGAGGATTCTTGAATCGCAATAATAATCCGAGATTTTCCTGCATTGAGACTAAATGAGTGATTATTATGAATAAGATCCTTTCTAACGTACCAAATCTCATGCAGGAGTTCCGCCACCACTGCAAGAAAAATATTTTTAACCTGTAGAGAGGCTTCATAGCTAATGCATTTTTTTAAAAGCAAACAAATAGAGTCAGATAAGGACCATCTGCAATTAAATAAATCAAGGACATAATTCCATAAAGCAGAGTCCCTCGCACAAGACAAAAAAAGATGATAAGCATCCTCCCTGTGTTGATTACACAAATGACATTTAGAGCAGAGTTCTATGCTGAAAGTTTGAAGACAGGATTCAGTAGGCAATCTATTATGAGCAATGTGCCAAATAAGGGTGCGCCTAGAAGGTTTAATCCAAGGCTTGTTAAATTGACTCACCCATTGACAATTAGAATCATTTCCTGAAAATCTATGCATATAGTAGTTTTTAGAGTCTAAAATGCCATTTGAAGCAGGTTCCCAAACAAGGAAATCACTATTAGGAGAAAAATGGTGATTATAAATGATTTTTGAAATATTGTCAGCGAGTTCATGTCTATAAAATTGAATAACATCCTTTATATAATGACTAGTATCATTTGGAATAATGTTAGGAGGTAACAAAGAGATCAAGGGGTTACCACACCACTTGTCACACCAGAAATTGATGGAAGAATCATAACTAACCATACATCTAGAGTTTTCCATGATTTTGTGGTACGAGTCCCTAATAGAGGGCCAGATCAAAGAGTTGATGTAATTAAAATTTCCATTTAAAAGTTTAGAGAGGAATCTATGGTTCAAGAAATCAGAATCTTTAGAGGTACAGTTAATAATACGCCAAGTAAGATGGCCTTGAAGAGCATTGTTAAAGAGATTTAAATTTTTAATACCGATGCCACCTTTATCAAGGGTTTTAAAATAGGATTTCCAAGGGATAGTGACAAGTTTCCTTTCAAAAATAATTCCCGTCCAAAGGAAGTTTTTAATATAAGTATTAATTTTCCTGAAGATTCTGACAGGACACTTATAAATCATAAGAGAGTAGACCATTTTGGAGACAATGGTCGATTTGACCAAACATATTCTTCCATCCATGGAGAGATATTTACCCTTCCAAGTAGAGAGTTAGTTTACGATTAGATCAATGATATTAGAAAAATAGATTGCTTTAGGATGACCCCAAAAAATTGTGACACCCAAATAAGTGAAAGGTAAGAAGCATTATTTAATTCCAAGATAAGTGGTAATGCTAGTTTTCCTTCTGACAGGAAAGATCTTTCCAAAAAAAAATATGATTTGTTCCAGGAAATAGCTTGTCCCGAGACTTCCTCATAGTGACTAAGAGGTTGCTTGAGGACATGAATATTTTTTTTGGTCTCCATTGAGAAACAGGATGATATCATCTGTATATAAAAGGTGGGTAGGGGAATTTCGGTTTCTGACAACTTGTATAGGCTTAAGCTTACTTTGATCAACCAGATTATTGAGAAGTCTACTTAAGTAGTCCTCAGCAATAACAAAGAGGATGGTAGAGAGAAGATCACTCTGCCTGACACCTTTAGAGCATTTGAAAAAACCCCTAAGGGTGCCATTAATCAGAATAGAAATAAAATATGAGCGAAATAATGTTTTAAGTCTTCCAATGAAAGAATCATGAAATCCAAAGTTTTTTAGGACCTTGAAGATAAAGTTCTAGTCTTTGGTGTCAAAAGTCTTTCTGATATCAAGTTTGATGTCCACACACCCCCCTCTAGTGTTTTTATTTAGAATATTGGTACATTTAGAAGCAAGAAAAACATAGTCTTGGATGGACCTACCTTTAATAAAACCAAACTGATTCCATGAGACAATTTTATTGCAGATAGGCACAAGTCTATTCGCAATAATTTTGGTGATGATCTTATAGAGAGTGTTAATTAGAGAAATAGGTATGAATTTGTAACATCCCAAGTAAATAAATAATATTACATTCTAATTTTTATCAATATTTCTGAATAAAATGTTAATATTACTTTACAGGGAACGCTATGCTCGATGGCGTACCCAATACGCGACAACGAGTTCCTTTGAAATCTTACGTTGCACTCTAATAATAAAAAAATATTATTTTAAATAGAAGTTAATGCCTAGACATTGTAATGGTGGGAAAGAACAGAACTAACTAAAAAATTATTATATATGTTTGTCAAATATTTTTAATTTTATCCAATAAATTTTAGAGGCGTAAAATGCAAATGAATCCAATTTTGAGCATAAATATTCTAATATTCTTTAAAAGGTCGATTAACCACCTTTTGATGGAGAAACCTTTTTAAATATACTTTTGACAATTTTATATGTAGTATTTTACAAAATAAAATCCGTTTTTATAATCTGGACATCAAAATTTACTTTGTGTAAATTTTTGTTATTTTTCCGATAAAGATCATTTTTAGTGAAAATGTTGCATTTTAATTCAAAACCTCATTTTAATCTGATTTATTTATATGGATAGATTATATTTTTAATTGATATTAAAGTGTATTTATAATATATTTTTACCATTTAATCCAATGGTGGTCATTGGAATTAATTTTACTTTGAAATTGGACTTAAACTAGTGTTAATCTTTTAATAGATATTGTTTCTTAAAAACACGTTATTTGTTTTGACAGCAGGAATTAATTATTAAATTAATTAATGAAACTTATATGTTTTTAATTTCGTAAAATAGACATAATTTTTGAATTCGGAGTATCAAATATAGCTTAGGGTGAATTTTTGGTATTTTTCTGAAAAACATCAATTTTTTATGAATAGTGAAACCACTAAGTGGTAGTTAAAGAAACTGATTTTTCGTTTAAATGAAACTTTACCACTTCTGTGATTTGATTTTCAAAAATTCGACATACATGGTTGTCATTAGGAAGTAAAATGTGGTTCAATGAGATTAAAATAATTTTTTGTGAATAGTAACTTTTAAGTTTTATTAATCGCGATTAAAGGTAATTAGTGTGATTTAAGGTAAAAATGATATTATAATAAAATGAAAATATCTTGAAACTTTTCCTGACCCTATTGGATGAGTCATGACCGACAAAAACAACCCAAAGGTCAATTTCTGGTACCCCAGGGAGCCACTTGGGTAAGATAATGACATTAATATCTTTTATTTAAAGTAAAAGTAAAAATGACACAAACATTTATTATTTTACTAAAACAATTTTTACATGGGGTTATACAAGTCATATTTTTGAATATAAATAGTCATTGGAAAGATAAAAATATTTACTACATCATAGTATTTTTTTAGTTTTTAGACATTAAATAAATTAAATTATTTATGACATCATGATGATGCAACGATTACCTCATTATTTAATGATTTAAATAAAATGAAAAGATAATGTAAAATCTAAGACCTACACATGTAAAAAACCAATTGGATGGGTGGATTTCGAACCCTTATCACCTTATCCTTGAAATACATCAATGTGGGACCTTTAAAATCCGAAACTCATTTGAAAATAATGTAACCTTTTTTTGACTTTCCAAGAGTGCCCCTCATCTCCTCTTATAAAAGGCCCCCACCTCTACCTCCTTACCCACACCTCTCAAGCCTTTGTCTTGGAAAAAACCTTCCCATTGCAACTCTATACATCCATATCTTCATCATTGAAGCCTCACCTTTGGGCATAATCCTTTCCAAGGAAGTCTTTGAGCTCAAATCAAAAACAGTTACCCGATTTAAAGGTAATGTCTTCCCTTGTGTTCTTTTGTTTTATTTTGCTTCTCCAACCCTCTAAACTCTTTTTATTCCATTATTTTGTAACAACACCAGTATCATCAATATACTAGGATGTTGTTATGCTAAGTATTCGAGCTAAACTTACACACACCTTCGTCTAATGGTTAAAGAACATACTATTTCTGTGGATGACGAATTTCTACCTCACGAAACAATGATTGTTCAATCTTCTCTTAAAACCTTTCATGATGGACATTATGATGTCATTATATTTTATATATGATATATATGGTATTTATTTTTTCTATATTCTTCTGAATTTTATATTTAAAACATGCCATTATGCTTTTCATGTTGTGCAAATGCGATAATTTCATACGAGAAAGTGTGGACTACCACCCCCTCAAGTGATGTGACTCGTTCATGCAATACATAGAATGTATAAAGAATGAAATTAATGAAAATATGTGACCTATATAACATATATATTATACTGGAATTATAATATATATCTATCAATTATTTTTAATTCCATTAATATAACAAAGAAATGAAAGTAGCGTTCTTGCGTACGTACGGCCTACCATCTCCAAGAACGGTGCATTTCATTTATTTTTATCTCCAAATGTTATGGAGTAGTATAAAATGAATATGTATTGGATATATATGATATCTAAATCATTAATACTATTCTAGAGATGATTTACTTATAACTACATGGACAATCATTTTCAAACAAGTTCATTTTTGACTCATGTACCAAATATCGACAAAAACATCTCATATGAACTCACATTATTTACCAATTATTATAACATTATAATAAGTGATATGAACTGAATAAAAATCTTTAAAATAGGTCCTTAAGCATTTATAAATTGACCAAAGTTTATTATTCATGAATATAATGAAACGAACAAGACAAGTCAGACTTGAGGTAAGGGAACCTACCCCACTTTTTCTTTTTAAGTACACTCTTTTATGTCATTCCTTTTAAGCCAATATTTCATATGATTAGGATGTTATTTTATATTAATATTACTGTAATTTTCATGTTCATATGATTATATACCCTATTTTCTCTTATCAATCCATTTGGATGTTTTGAGTGGCGCTGTTAGGCTGCCGAATTTTTGTAAGGGATCCAACCTCTCTCTTTCTTTTTAAGTACCCTCTTTTATGTAATTTCTTTTAAGATTGTCTTTCTTATGTTTGGGGATGATATTTTATATTCCTCATACTTTAATTTTTATGATCATATTATGAGAGAACCTATTTTATCTCATAAATCCATTTTTGGAAGTTTCAAGTGGCGTCGTTAGACTCCTGAGTTTTCTTAAGGGATTTTTCATCTCACTTTTATTCCCATGACATTTATGCTATGTTTTCCACTATTTCCTTTGAGTGGTGTATGTAATGAACATTATTATACACTTTTTTCAGTATAATTTCATTTATGGGTATTTACATCTTCATTTTATGACCCTTCTTCCATGGGGTGTACGTTTCGAAAGTTACCCAACTCGGTAAGGGGACCTTTCGCCCTCCTCTTTTTAAAAGAATTATTTTGTTATGTATTTTAATTCACATACTATTATGTTGGGATATGTTCTTATATATCCTTATTTATTTATATTTTATGTCCAAGTGATGAGATATCATTTTATCTCTCATCAACTCATTTTTTGAATTTTAAAGTGACGTCGTTAGGCTGTTGGATTTATGTAAGGGAACTTATTAAGACACTTTCAATTCATTGGGTTAAACCTCTACTTCTTGATTTTATTATTACAATATTATGTGTGGAATATCTATGTTGTAATTTCCACAAGCCTTTGTGTAGATATACTATTTCTACACATAATCATCTCATTGATAAATTCTTACGAACTTGTATGGGAAATCATAACTCAATCTCATTTCATTGAGTTAAATATCTATGTCATTGGTTTTGTTTTTTCAAGATTATGTGTGAACGACTTCTGATTGTTCACACTTAATATACACTTATATTGGGTGTATTTATATTTCTCACACATAATTATGTGATAGATTTATCCTTAATTTAAGGATACCATCTTTATAATGGATTTCATCTCAATTTAAATTTCCATTAAGACTTCATTGTTGTTATGCACCAATTTACTCTTATATGGTGAGTATACTGTCCTTTGAAATATTATATCATAAATCCCTTTATTCTGATGATATTATAAAGCTCGGATTAAATGTTATTCTGCAATTATTTGTATTCAAGAGTCTCTCATTTTGTTAAAAACTCTTTAACAAAAATATCGTTTTAAATGTTTTAAAGATTCATTATTCTAAATCTTTATCTTTAATGTCCATGTTTTCAAAATGATTTTCAGTATTTATTTATATGGACATTAATGTTTTAAAATTATAATTCCATTAAAATCTTCAAAGTGGTATGGGACACTTTGATTCAAAATTCTCTTTTAAATGGTTTTTGAAAATGTATTGATTAATTCAATATCTTGGAATTACTTATTGTGATGTTGTTATTGAAATGTTTATATTTTCAATATTTTATTTGAAATTATGGTACTTGGACATTTTACGGGTGGTTACGTGATAGACCATATGATAGGTGATGCCGTGAATACCAGGATGGGTGGTTACGTTATAACCTCCAATGCATTGGGTATGGAAGTCGGCCGTATGGCTATTCCATTAAGTATGTTTGGAAGTCGACCGTATGGTTATTTAATTTAAGTATGTTTATGTCCCAAGTTACCTTTATATGTTATGTGTTCTTTATATGGGTTTTATGGTAATATTTTTGTTACAAAAGGGTAAGTAATGCTCTTTTATTCAGTGAATATTTTTTACTACTTCATAAAGGTGAAAAGTATTACTTTGGTAAAGTAATCATGGTTTACTTGTTGTTTTGAAAAACTAACAGTTTTCCTTATTTGTGTATCCTTTACTGGGCTTTTTATGCTCATCCCAAGTTTTTGAAATGTTTTCCATAGGACTTAAATATGAATAGGGTCAAGGATGGGATCAAGTAAAGACATTATATCTAAAACATGGAACTAGACATGTTTCTTTTTAAGTGCTTTTTTATTTTATGAAAACTTAGTAGAAGTTTATACTATTTAATCTTTTGAGATATAATAGTTATGACCTAATTCTCTAAAACTCTAAACCTAAAAAGGTTCTCTATGTGAAATATTCATTTAATTCATGATTAAGTAATTTTTAAGGACGGGGCCTTATAGTTGGTATCATAGGTTGGTTTAGATAACTTTAGAGGTTAGGGTAATCTTTAAGCATAAGTGACAAGTTGTGTTTGACCACAATGGTTACTATATTAGATGGAGTCATTGTTGTTTTTTTGAAGGTTGTAATGAGTTTGAGATAACTTGGATAAGTATATCTTAGTGTTTATCTTCCTATTTAGTACATGATGATTTTGTTGATATACTAACACTGACTCTTTTTTGTTTTAGTAAATGGATGGATCTAGCAGGAACCAAAGTGACAATGTGTATGAAGGAAACTATGGTGGTTCTATGATTAAGAGACTGGATGAAATAGGGGATTCAATGAGGAATCTCGTGGTTATTCCAAACCAACTATCAAGGAGTCATGATTAACCACTTGAACTTTGGTGAGTTATCTAATACATCATGTACGAGAGAACCAACTTGATGTGTAATTTAAGGTAATAATTATAAAGGTAGCCATTAGGGTTTATATGATCCTTACTTTGAGGTAATTATGGGTTTCTACATGATATGATGGAATTTGAAAGACATGAGATAAACTTGAGGTTAAAATATGTTATGGTTATTTTTGATGAATTTATCTCTTTTTGAGGAATGTTATAAAATTATATAGTTTTGGAGAAAGGACAACACGCAGACCGTGTGACAACCTGTCGCGTCAGATGAATCTGTGGGAATCGAACCCACAACTAAAGTGCAACTGGTATTTATCACCTACCACTGGACTACGTGAAGTCCCTAGTTAGTTTGACTAATTCTTTATAGTTAGATGATTTTATGAATCAAGAATAAGTTTATTTTGGGTTATCTATGGAAATGATTATCCTATCATGGAGAATATGTGATTAGGCTAATTACTTTTCAATGTGAGACTTTAAGAGTAACTGGTGGTATTTGGAGATAAATGTTAAGATTTACTTTGGAAGACAATGTGATTAAATCCTTCAAATATTTGGGTTTCAATCTTAGTTTAGATTAATTTGAAGAATTTTATGTATAGTTTTTTATTGAATGGTATTTTTTGAACTTTGGGTATTGTTGGAAAAATTTTGGAGATTAGGAGTAGTTTTTCATTTTGTAAAAAACAATATCATTTTTGGGCATTATCTGATCTCGTACTAAACTTTTTGGTTTGGTTTTGGTTGATATATAAAGACATGGGAAATATATAGTTCTCTTTTGTGGATTAGGTGATTCTCAAGAAGTTTATTATAGTACTCTTAATGTGAACAAGCCTTCCTAAATACTCATCTTTTGGAGAAAATATGAGTTTGATTAAGGAATCTAGTAAAAGTTGAAAGTCTACATGAAAAGTAAGTATGTTTCATTATGATTTAGTTAAGCTCAAAAATAAATTCCTCAATTAAGAGTAACTTAAAATAAAAATGTTGTCTGTTAACTTTTCCTACTGGGTAATTGAATACCATTTAACCCATCACAAGCTTTTGATTTTATTATGGTTAACTTTCTCCTAGACATGTTTACTATCACTCTCCATCAGAACATGACCCTTTGTTTTTTCCTCCGTATCCATATTTTCATACTTGGAATCCTAGTATGGGTTAACTCGGGTGACCTTTGTACTTCTCTCCCATTCTTTTTAAGTGATAGTTTTACTGACTCTTGTTCCGATGTGGGACATTCAATGGAGTTTCCAAGCCCAATTTTGAAATTGCGAGGACGCAATTCCCAAAAGGGGGGAAGGATGTAACATCCCAGGTAAATAAATAATATTAAATTCTAATTTTTATCAATATTTTTGAATAAAATGTTAATATTACTTTAAAGGGAATGCTATGCTCGATGGCGTACCCAATACGCGACAATGAGTTCTTTTGAAATCTTACGTTGCACTCTAATAATAAAATAATATTATTTTAAATGGTAGCTAATGCCTATCCATTGTAATGGCGGGAAATAATAGAACTAACTACAAAATGATTATATATGTTTTTCAAATATTTTTACTTTTATCCAATAAATGTTAGAGGCGTAAAATTCAAATGAATCCAATTTTAATCATAAATCTTCTAATATTCATTAAAAGGTTGATTAACCGCCTTTTGATGGAGAACCCTTTTTAAATATAATTTTGACAATTTTATATGTTTTATTTTACAAAATAAAATCCTTCTTTAGAATTTGGACATCAAAATTTACTTTGTGTAAATTTTTGTTATTTTTCCGATAAAGATCATTTTTAGTGAAAATGTTGCATTTTAATCCAAAACGACCTTTTAATCTGAATTATTTATCTGGATAAATTATTTTTTTAATTTATATTAAAGTTTATTTAGAATATATTTTTACCATTTAATCCAATGGTTGTTATTGGAATTAATTTCACTTTGAAATTGGACTTAAACTAGTGTTAATATTTTAATAGATATTGTTTCTTAAAAACACGCTATTTGTTTTGACAGCGGGAATTAATTATTAAAATAATTAATGAAACTTATATGTTTTGAATTTTGTAAAATAGAAATCATTTTTGAATTCGGAGTATCAAATATAGCTTAGGGTGAATTTTTAGTATTTTTCTGAAAAACATCAATTTTTGATGAATAGTGAAACCACTAAGTGGTAGTTAAAGAAACTGATTTTTCGTTTAAATGAAACTTTACCACTTCTGTGATTTGATTTTCAAAAATCTGACATACATGGTTGTCATTAATAAGTAAAATGTGGTTCAATGAGATTAAAATAATTTTTGGTGAATAGTAACTTTTATGTTTTATTAATCGCGATTAAAGGTAATTAGTGTGATTTAAGGTAAAAATGATATTATAATAAAATGAAAATATCTTCACACTTGTACTGACCCTATTGGATGAGTCATGGCCGACCAAGACAACCCATGGGTCGATTTTTGGGACTCCATAGAGCCCCTTGGGTAAGATAATGACATTAATGCCTTTTATTTAAAGTAAAAGTAAAAATGACACAAACATGTATTGTTTTACTAAAACAATTTTTACATGGGGTTATACAAGTCATATTTTTGACTATAAATAGTAATTAGAAATATAAAAATATTTCCTACATCATAGTATTTTTTATAATTTTTATACATTAAATAAATTAAATTATTTATGACATCATGATGATGCAGCGACTACCTCATTATTTAACGATTTAAATAAAATGAAAAGATAATGTAAAATCTAAGACCTACACATGTCAAAAACCTATTGGATGGGTGGATTTAGAACCCTTATCACCTTATCCTCGAAATATATCAATGTGGGACCTTTAAAATCCAAAACTCATTTGAAAATAATGTAACCTTTTTTTGACTTTTCAAGAGTGCCCCTCCTCTCCTCATATAAAAGGCCCCCACCTCTACCTACTTACACACACCTCTCAAGCCTTTGTCTCGGCCAAACCCTTAACATTTCATCTCACCACATACCTCTATTCATCATTTAAGCCTCACCTTTGGGCAGAATCCTTTTTGAGGAAGCCTTTGAGCTCAAATCAAAAAGAGTTACCTGATTTAATGGTAATGTCTTCCCTTGTGTTCTTTTGTTTTATTTTTCTTCTCCAACCCTCTAAAATATTTTTATTCCTTTATTTTGTAACAACACCAGTATCTTCAATATACTAGGATGTTGTTATGTGAAGTATTCGAGCTACACTTACACACACCTTCATCTAATGGTTAAAGAACATACTGTTTCTGTGGATGGCGAATTTCTGCCTCACGAAACGATGATTGTTCAATATTCTCTTAAAACATTTCATGGTGTCCATTATGATGTAACTATATTTTATATATTATATATATGGTATTTATGTTTTCTATATGCTTCTGAATTTTATATTTAAAACATGGCTTTATGCTTTTCATGTTGTGCAAATGCGATAATTTCATACGAGGAAGTGTGGACTACTGCCCCCTCAAGTGATGTGACTCATTCTTGCAATACATGGAATGTATAAATAATGAAATTAATGAACATATGTGACCTATATAACATATATATTATACTATAATTATAATATATATATATCTCTCAAATATTTTTAATTCCATTAATATTACAAAGAAATGAAAGTAGCGTCCATGCGTACGTACGACCTACCGTCTCCATGAACGGTGCATTTCATTTCTTTTCATCTACAAATGTTATGGAGTAGTATATAATGAATATTTACTGGATATATATGATATTTAAATCATTAATAATATTCTGGAGATTATTTACTTATAACTACACGGACAATCATTTTCAAACATGTTCATTTTTGACTCATGTACCAAACATAAAAAAAACGTCTGATATGAACTCACATTATTAACCAATTAATATAACATTATAATATGGGATATGAACTGAATAATAATCTTTAAAATAGGACCTTAAGCAATTATAAATTGACCAAAGTTTATTATTCAGGATTATAAAGAAACGAACAAGACAAGTCAGACTTGAGGTAAGGGAACCTACCCCTCTTTTTGTTTTTAAGTACACTCTTTTATGTCATTACTTTTAAGCTCATCTTTCGTATTATTGGGATGTTATTTTATATTACTATTACTGTAATTTTTATTTTTATATTATGAGATACCCTATTTTCTCTCATCAATCCATTTTGGAAGTTTTGAGTGGCGCCGTTAGGCTGCCGAATTTTCGTAAGGGATCCAACCTCTCTCTTTCTTTTTAAGTACTCTCTTTTATGTCATTTATTTTAATATCATCTTTATTTTGTTTGGGGATGTTATTTTATATTCCTCATACTTTAATTTTTATGATAATATTATGACATACCATATTTGATCTCATAAATCCATTTTTGGAAGTTTTAAGTGGCGTCGTTAGGCTACCAAGTTTTCGTAAGGGAATTTTCATCTCACTGTGATTCCCATGACATTTATGCTACATTTTCCACTATTTACTTTGATTGGTGTATGTAATGCACATTATTATACACTTTTTGTATTATAATTTCATTTATGGGTATTTAAATATTCATTTTATGACCCTTCTTCCATGGGGTGTACGTTTCGAAAGTTACCCAACTCGGTAAGGGGACCTTTCACCCTCCTCTTTTTAAAATACTTATTTTGTTATGTATTTTAATTCACATAAAATTATTTTGGGATATGTTCTTATATATCCTTATTTTTTAAAATTTTATGTCCAAGTGATGAGATACCATTTTCTCTCTCATCAACTCATTTTCTAAATTTTAAAGTGACATCGTTAGGCTGTCGGATTTCTATAAGGGAACTTCTTAACCCACTTTCAATTATTTGGGTTAAACCTATACTTCTTGATTTTATTATGCCAAGATTATGTGTGGAATCTCTATGTTGTAATTTCCACAAAACTTTGTGTAGATATACTATATCTACACATAATCATCTCATTGATAAATTCTTACGAACTTGTATGGGAAATCATAACTCAATCTCATTTCATTGAGTTAAATATCTATGTCATTGGTTTTGTTTTTTCAATATTATGTTTGAATGAATTATGATTGTTTCACACTTAATATCCACTTATATTGTGTGTATTTATATTTCTCACACATAATTATGTGATATATTTATCTTTAATTTAAGGATAACATCTTTATAATGGATTTCATCTCAATTTACATTTCTGTTAAGACTTCATTGTTGTTATGCACCAATTCACTCTTATATGGTGTGTATACTGTCCTTTAAAATATTATATCATGAATCCATTTATTTTCATGATATTATGAATCTCGGATTAAATGTTATTCCATAATTATTTGTATTCAAGAGTCTCTCATTTTGTTAAAAAATCTTTAACAAAAATATCGTTTTAAATGTTTTAAAGATTCGTTATTCTAAATCTTTATCTTTAATGTCCATTTTTTAAAAATGGTTTTCAGAATTTATTTATATGGAATTAATGTTTTAAAATTATAATTCCATTAAAATCTTCAAATTGGTATGGGACACTTTGATTCAAAAATCTCTTTTAAATGGTTTTTGAAAATGGATTGATTAATTCAATATCTTGGAATTACTTATTATGATTGCAAATGAAATGTTGTTATTGAAATGTTTATATTTTCAATATTTTATTTGTAATTATGGTACTTGGACATTTTATGGGTGGTTACATGATAAACCACATGACGGGTGGTGTCGTGAATACCAGGGCGGGTGGTTACGTTATAACCTTCAATGCATTGGGTATGGAAGTCGGCCGTATGACTATTCCATTAAGTATGTGTGGAAGTCGACTGTATGGTTATTCCATTTAATTTTGTTTATGTCCCAAGTTACCTTTATATGTTATGTGTTATTTATATGGGTTTTATGGTAATATTTTGGTTACAAAAGGGTAAGTAATGGTCTTTTATTCAATGAAGAGTTTTTACTACTTCATAAAGGTAAAAAGTATTACTTTGGTAAAGTACTCATGGTTTACTTGTTTTGAAAAACTAACAGTTTTCATTCTTTTTGTATCCTTTACTGGGATTTTTATGCTCATCCCAAGTTTTTGAAATGTTTTCCACAAGACTTAAAGATGAATAGGGTCAAGGATGGGATCATGGAAAGACATTCTATCTAAAACATGGAACTAGACATGTTTCTTTTTAAGTGTTTTTTATATTTTATGGAAACTTAGTAGAAGTGTCTAATGTGTAATCTTTTGAGATGTCATAGTTATGACCTAATTCTCTAAAACTCTAAACCTAAAAAGATACTCTATGTGAATTATTCATTTAATTCATGATTAAGAAATGTTTACGGATGGGGCCTTTTAGAATTGATGGATCTCTGGGTCATTTTCAACCTTGGGTATTAAAGTTATAAATTGAGCATTGATTCCATGAGGAAGAGATCCATGAATGAAAGAGGTCCTAATAAGGTTACAAACATCATTATGTAACATATCCCAATACTTTTGGTAGAAACCATTATTGAACCCATATGGACCAGGAGCACTGTCTGGATTAAGGCCAAAAATAGTATCTTTGATTTCCTGATCAAGTGGAGTTCCGAAAAGAGACTCATTGTCTTTATCATCTACCATTAAGGGAATAATATCAGATCTGAGATCAATATTTATCTCTGGACCATTAAAAATGTTGTAAAAGTATGAGATAACATGATTCTTTATGGCCTCTTCAGAATCAATGATCAAATCATTATGAATGAGCTTAGAAAGAGGACAATTAGACTTTCTGATTCTTTGAAGGGAATTATAAAATTTAGTATTATGATCACCATCTGTAAGACATTTAGTCCTAAAAATTTGCTTACGAATATTATCCTTAAATGTGAGAAAGGAATTAAGTTTAAGGGAGATATTTTCTTCCAATTTAGGATCTATATTAAAATCTGAATTAGTGTTCTGAGCTTGGACTCGGCTAAGATCGTTTTCAAGAGAGGAAATATCAAGTTCTATTTGAGAATTTGTAGTTTTACTCCAACCTTTAAGGGCGTATTTTAGGATTTTCAACTTGTACATATAGGCAGAGTAATCCTTATAGTGTTTCATAGAGTTCCAAGTGTTATGAATGAAAGTGACACAATCAGGATTCGAAGACCAAGAATTATTAAATTTAAAAGGTAGAGAAGGTTTACGGTTATTCATAATGAAGTTAACTAGAATAGGATGATGGTCAGAGTTAAGTCTAGGTAGGGTTACACTGGATATACTATCCCAAATATCAAGATCCTTCATGTTAACAAAATCCCTATCGAGCTTATTGGAAACAATTTTGTTATAGTGTTTTCTGTACCAAGTATATTTGGCCCCAGTAAGAGTGAATTCGAGAAGGCTATAGTCTTCAATAGTAAAATTGAATTCCCTTAAAGATACATAAAGATGTGAGGGACCAATTTTTTTGCAAGAGTTAAGGATGGCACTGAAGTCTCCCATAACCAACCAAGGATCCTGAATGGAGTTGACCATATCATGAAGTTCATTCCATAAAACTCCTCTATCTTGATGTCTATTATTGGAATAAACCATAGTGAAAAAGGTATGCCGACCAATGCACAAGAAATCACAGCTAAGTTGTTGCTCAGTCTTTTTAAAGATGTTGATATTTTATAGGGTGTTGTGATAAAAGATCCACATGGAGTCAGTTTGAAGACCATTTTTAAAAGAGCTTAGAAAACTATAACTAAGAGAACCAAATATCATGAAGTTCATATTGAAGTTGACTTTAGGTTCTGAAATGGAAAAGATATGAGGTTTATGAGTGTTTAATAACCTCCTAAGTGTTGTGGAGGTATCGTTGTTGGCCAAGCATTGGCAATTCCAAAAGAGAAAATTCATTTTTATTTGTGTTTTGGGTTAGAACCCTTATTTTGTTTAGATTTTCCAGATCCTTTCTTCCCTTGGGCTCGCGTAAACCTAGGTTAGGAAGGAAGTTTTTGTTTTCTCTCATAAGTTTCAGCACTTGGAGAATCATCTATTTTCAGAGTAGGATTTGGATTAAGGGCAGAAACTGGTGTTCCTAAACCAGAACTATCCAGAGAATTGTCCTTCACAGAAACATGAACATGAGTCTGTTCTATTGGAGGAGGAATCTCAATTCCAGCCAGAGAATTTTTGGACTTTGATGCGCACTGATCCAGGATTATGGATAAGACAGTAGGGGAAAAAGGCGGCAGGACAGTGCAGTCTTAGGGGGAGTGAGAATTGTTGTGTGCAGAAAGAGCAGTAACAATGTTAGCATTGACAGGATGAGTAGAAATATCAATATCAGGGCTGGGAACTTTGTCAGTAGATACAGGAGAATAATTTTTAGAATGTGGCAAAAACAAAGCAGAATTCTGCTTGTCAAGAGAAGGACTAGACCCCATCCTATTAGCAGGACAGAGAACAATAGGTTGGACAGACACATGGTCTGAAACAGAGACAGTGTGTGGAGTGTTGTGTGCAATATTATCCGTAGCATTGTCAACATTTGTAGCATGGGTAACCAGGACAACAATTTCAGGAGTAGGAGTAATGACTTTATCAGTAGCAATTGGATGGACATAAATACCTGGTTCTGAAGTTTTTTCCATAGAACCTTGATTAGCAGCATTCCCATTCAGGCCCAAAGGAACCGATGTAGATCTCTCCAAGTCCCTACAAACATGCTCATTTGAAGTTGATGTACCAAAGGTAGAAGCAATAGTATCAGAAATGGGAATAGTGGTAGGATTTCTCCTAACCAGATTATTTCCATTAACTCTAGCCATTATTTTTCCTATGTCAGTGATAGTGTTATCATTATTTTGAAGGTACTCTTCTTCCTCAACCAAATCTCCCCAAGATTTACCTTCTAGGGATGTAGAGACATTGGATTTTTGACCCAAATATCTTGCTTCTTTTTGGGGAGCTCTGGTTTGTCTTTAATGTGCAACCCCTTTTTACCATATTTTACCTCCTTCTAATAATTAGTTATTGGGGGATCCATTTGTTTCCTAACCACCCTACAATTGGAGGGGTTATGCCCAATAAATTTGAACACCTCACAGAATGGTTGTTTCTTTTCATATTCAATTCTAAGATCAATTCTATAATCAGGAGCATTGAAACCTATGTTAGCTAGGAGTTCACTGGCAAGATTAACCTCAACCATTATTCTTGCATATAGTCCAAGATCTCCATTCAAAGTCCTTTGATCAATTTTAATGGGGGTACCTATGCAGGAAGCAATGTCATTAAAAATATTCAGATGCCAATAGAACCAATTGAGTCCATGAATTCTAACCCAAACATGTTCCATATAGTTTGTGTGTGTGTATGGATTAAAAGTAGCATCCCAATCCAAAATTCTAAGAAAGCCTGGTTTAAGTTGTAAATTACCGAGTTTCCATACCTAATCAAGCTCACCTTTAGAGATGAAGATAATATGGTAATAACCCTTGCCTATGGGGACCATCTTCCATTTTGACAAGCCCCAGCAGTGAGCAATCTGATTCTTTAACTCTAGAAGAGGTCAGGGCAGGTCACCTGTGCTATATGAAACTCAGACAAGAACCGAATATTTTCATAGCTGATCCCTTTGCTTCAAGGTAGCTGGATCCACATCAACCATGTAACCCCCATCTTCAATCTTTTTAAAGAGCGGTTGTTTGCAGTTTTTCTCACTACTGAGTTCAGATCCTTGCAGAGCATCGCGGAAGGAGACAGGTAAGGTATGAAGAGGAACTTCAAGACTTCCCACTTCTATTTTTGAAGAAACCGGATCAGAAGATGCAGGAGAATGAGGGGTGAGTTCCCACACCGGATCAAAGTTGGCCATCGGAGAAATCAGGTAGAATCAGTGAAGAAGTTTAGGGTTTCTAGTTTCCCATTGGAGAGTGCTTCGAGAGATCCCATCTATCCCAAAAACCTCTAATAACATTTTACTAGGTCATACCACCACATCACATACTATGTAATATAATATCTTTCTCTTTAGGTATCTTATAAATCATGACACACAATTGTGTCATCATCCTTTCTTGCTTTATTATTTGTTGATCTAAATGGATGGATTTACTCTCAATTATCATGGACATGGATTTGTGAAGGTACTTCCATCCTGATTAACCAATCCCAAGCTATTACTTCCTTAAATCATAAGAGAAAAATCGTATCTTGATTATTCAACTAGCTCCATACCACCAATGACTCACCCAACACAAGATACCTCACCATGATTTCATTATAATGGTTTTTCCTTTCATCAATGTATGCAATACAATATAATACATTGATAATTTTCTCAATTTAGGAGACCAATAAACATGTTTGTATATAGGAAATACCAACGACACCCAAAATATGTGGTGTTCCCATTGGCGGATCTATCCTAAGGATCTCTACTACTATAGATCACCAAGTACAAAATTCATGAGAATAAGTATCAATGCTTATGATCCCCTAACACCTGATAGTCAGACATCAACTATGTTTAGTCAGTATTATGCATCTAGACCACAGGACATATGTTTAATATCAATATTATAATATCTAGAGGTTCAAATTATAGTATGAAATATTCTATAAATTTTTGATATGAAAATTAATCTATGAATATTACCATTTAGAAGTGGATGCATAAATTTCTACACTATTATGGTAAGTGTGCATCATGCTTATCTCAATGTATACATGAAATTGTATTCTAATGTACCGATAAAGTTGGGTATAGGGAACCCACTTTTACAACACTCCCACTTTCACTAGATCCAACTTGATAAATATAATTGTTTTCTCTTACATTATTAAGATCATATTTCTACTGAGTCATGGATTTAGTTGTTATGTCTTCCAAATTTCCCCCACATGGCTATTCTGCTATGTACGACCTCACCTATTAGAGTAAAACTTCTCAAGAGATAATATACCTAAATATATCCCATTTTTTCACTATCCAAACATGAAATCATGGCTAGTACCAATAATAAAATTATCATTATGATAAAGCTTTACTTACTAGATATCATTCCATGATCTATAACAAATCATTATATTTAAAACACTACTTCTTAGATGCATCAAAAGCGGCAACTTACTCAATATTTATAGATATGGGTGCCACTGGATTGAATGAACTTATCTTTAATATTACTCTTATAATGAATATGATATTAAATGACATTGATACAAGGAATAATAGTTTTTGTCTCCTCAAAACTATTATCCCTTCATCTCTACATACCAATTATATATGATTTGTACTTTTTCAAGTACAAAATGATAGTTATGACTAATTCCCTTACAGTTCTATTGGATATAACTGATATTTTACTATTTTAATTTTTATGTTGGAAATATCTTGTCTTTTACATATCATTGAATATGTGATTGATTCCTCACAGAAACATATAGAAATCAAATCACCACTTTAATCATCCCCTATGTCCAAAAATTTATACACAGAGAGATTCATACCATGTGACATTAGAAACAATTATCCCTTGAAATGTAATAACTTTTATTCCTAAATAAATATTCTGTATATGTATGATTAACTAGGTATATGAAATTGTTAGATCTACCTTAGTAGATCCTATCTATAGAAAATAGGTTTCTACATTAATTAAATCACTAGAGAATTACTTTATTTCTAGTATTGGCTAACTATAAGACAAATAACTATTTTTAATGTGTTATTAAACAAATTTTAGTTTGAAAGAAATGGTTCACCTACTAACATCTGGTAGACACATGAAAAAGATTCATTCCAAATGAATATAGTAAGATCATGCGACTTACTTTTAATCCTAAACAATATTTCAATAACTTTCAACCTTATTGGAATTATATGATGTCACCATCTCTTTCTGGATGATTTATATAGACACATTCCAGGAAATGTGGTCTTGACATCCAATTACCAATTTTAATGATCATAGATTGTAGCCATGAAAAGTAAAATTATAATGGATTTAGGAATAACACCTTGATGTAACCAATCAACCCTTATTAGTACCATTCTTGTACCATCCATGTATAGTTCCACTTGAATACCCACAGTGGTATTCAAAATGATAAGCCCCTTGTACTTTGATACATGAAATATATCAATGAATTTTAATTTATCATTTTGTTCTTAGCTTAATTCCATATACTTCTTAGGAGTATTAATTATTAATCTCAATGAATAATGTATCACCAACCATGGTGAATATAAAACCATCACCATTGTTTTTTTACTTCCTACACAGTATGTGCCTCTGGAATATTTCTCTTCCAAGAACCCTTGTGGAACTTGTTGTTATGTCAACTATTTTTATATCCCTAGTATTGACTAAGCCCAAGTCAATCTTTCTCCCACTATCTCAAATAGAGATGTGCTCCCTTTTATTGAAATATAGTCTATAACTTTACTATATCATTTATATCACTGGGATTCCTATGATATCCTTTGGATAATTAATTTAGATGCACATTGTGGTTAACTTGAAGAAACTTTTCTTATATCTTCAATAAAATCTTCACATATAAACACATGTCCTTATGATAATGTATTTCCATCATACTATAACTCATTTTATATCTATAACCCATGATATTTGACATATGGTTATGGGATCATGTTATTATTTGTGATTCATTTCATGAAAAAAAATTTGTTCCAATAATGGATATAAGTTAAAACATTTTGAATTATTTTACTAATATCATGTTTGTGATGTGTTAATGGAATTTTTAATTAAAAAGTTACTCCATGCTACATTTTTTTTATCAATTTTGACATGTAATAATCATCATCAATCCTATTTATTAGCATCAAATCCTTGTTGTGGATAAGGTAATGTGCATTTAAGAATTACTCCAAGCCATATTATATTGATCAATGAATGCTTGTTCAAGATATTATTTGGTACCCCAACCCAAAGTAACTTTGATCTTCTGACCATGCATGTTTTTTTCAATATGATGCTTTGGTCAAAGGACCAAAGCACTGCGATATATAAAGATAAAAATTTTATAGTATTCTAAAGGAGGAGAATTTATCACAATCATTTTGATGCAAGGGGGGTGTACTCAACCAGAAGATTCTCCATGCACATTCTATTTTTGTATACACCCTTATTAGAAAGACCATCAACCACAGTGTTTGCCTCCTTATAGGCATGAGTAATAATATGATTGAGATGTGATAGGTGTCGTAGGCAGGTGATCCATTTAGTAGTGAGTGTTCACACAAGGTGAATCATACCATGCCTAAGAGCCTAGACAATGGTATTTAAATCACTTTCAATCTAGAACTTGTTCCATCCTCTTTGTCTAATAAAATCAAAATAAATTATGACATTTTACATCTCTACTTCTAGGGAGGATCCATGACCACATAAACCAAATCAGCATCCATGTAGGTCACCGTTTTTATTTCTGCAAATGATACCATAGCTTGCAGGTCCTGAATTTCCTTTTGAAGCACTATCCACATTGATTTTGATCCATCCAGGAATATGAGGTTTCTAGAAAACTTCTAGAATACCTTTCGACATACTGTATCTTCCTTTGATCCCTATTCATCGTAGGAAAATGAAATCTTTAACCAAGTTGTGATAGGTCCTTTTTTGTATGATTCTAGCATCCTTGATCAATGTTTATATCTTAATTTTAGTTTCATGGAAATTGAATGTGTTATATTTAAGCATAATATAATTTATTTCATACCAAATAAGGTGTATCAGTTCTACCACAATGTTAATGAATATTTGAGTAATTTGAGGAGAGGTATCCATAGTAGTTCATCTATGAAGCTGTAGTCCAATAGATCTCAAACATGTCCATATAAGATCAAAAATATAAAAAATATATTTCCATAAAGTGGAATAAGTAGCAAAAGATACAAACAAGTGATTAGAATCATTTATGTTCTAGTTGCACATGCGACATTTAGAACAAATCTGAATACTACACATCTGAAGATTGAAATCCATGAGAATTCTATTATGATAAATTCTCCACACTAGGGTGAGTCAGGAGGGTCGAACCCAACTTTTTTTAAAGTTATTTACCTAGTTGACATCATTGTTGTGGGTATTGAAATTATAATTATAGTAGACTTTAGTGGTTATTATACCATAATATGCAGGTTCCCAAACTAAAAAATCATCGGTACTGATAAAGGTATAGTTGTTAATAATAATAATATTTATTTCATCAGGTAAATTAATATCAGTGGAGTTTAAACAATCATATGGAGATGTTTATATTTGTTGGTAATTGCATTGGATAAATCATGTTACAAAGCGGGATTCCATTCCAGTTTTCCAACCAAAACAACAGTGATGAGTCTCTGTTAACTATCCATCTAAAGCATGACATTATTTTTGAGAAGGTGAGTTTGATGGAAGTCCATATAGAGGATTCCATATACAATTGTTTTCCTTTTATAAGTTTTTTTTGTAAAATATGTCGTACAGGAAATCATAATCCTATGAGTTATTGTTCACAATATTCCAAGAAAGTTTGGCATGAAGGCCCTCATTAAAATGTCTTATATTTTTAATACCAAGGTCACCATTCTCAATAGGAGTGCAACATGTTTTCCAAGGAACTATGCCAATTTTCCACTCAAGAGTTCTTCCGCTCCAAACAAAATTTTTAATTCTCCTATTTATCTTTTTGAGAAGACCAGTAGGCCATTTATACACCATCATATAGTAAACCAATTTAGAAACAATGGTTTATTTGAAAAGACATATATTCCCTACCATTGATAAAGTTTTGGCTTTCTATGAGGAGAGTTTTCTATTGATCTAATAAACAATACCTGAAAAATAAGTATTTTTGGTATTTCCCCAAAAGATGGGGACCCCAAGATATGTAAAGGGAAAATATCCTTCCTTTATTCCCAAATAATTCATAATATTGACTTTCCTATTGACCAGGAAGCGTTTACCAAAGAAAAGGGATGATTTACTCTAGTTCATGGATTGACCAGAGATGTCTTCATAGTGGGAGAGGAAATATTTAAGATTTTATATATTCTTCATGTCTCCTTGGAGGAAAATAATTATATCATCTGTGTATAAAAGATGAGAGGGAACATTCATATCTCTAGAGGTAAAGATGGTCTTGAGTTCACCCCATATTGATTGAATCTGTAATAAGTTTTATGAAGTATTCCACAGCAATAACAAAAAGGATGGTATAAAGGGGTCTCCTTGTCTAACAACTTTTTACAAGTGAAATATCCTTTTAGGGATCCATTGATCAGAATAGAGATGTGGGCAGAGTTAAAAAGGGTTTTTTTTCTTACCAAGTTGTCATTAAATCCAATGCTTTAAAGGATTTTGAAAATGAAACTACAATTAATAGTATCAAAGGCTTTTATAATGTCAAGTTTGATGGCAACGCTCCCCCCTCTTTGTGAGAGCTTCTCTCATCCTCTTTATAGTGAGTTATTGAATCACCCAAAAAGGCTCCTCAAACCCCAAATATTTATGACTCGCTATAAAAACTATAAATTATATATTATGACCACTATTTTGAATCATAAATATCATTTATATTTTTATCAATTTTTTATTATATAATAAATATATTACATGGTAAAACTGATCCATTAACTCAACTAGTCATTCCCAAATGAACCATAAATATTAAAATAATATTCATTCATATAATATTTTCCCTAAATTTACTTTAATAATTGTATATATATTTAATAAATAAATTCATTACTAATTATTCTAAACTCACATAATAATAATTTTTTATTCCTTGGTTATCATGTATCCTCAGACATATCCTAAACACCACTGGTGGGTCCATAATTTCCTAAACTCATATTTATCAGAATATATAAAATTCTTGAATATTTTATTGTGTGTGACCCTCTAGACCCTTATATTTATAGTAGTGAATAATATTCACAATCCAAGAGAGGAAAATAGAAACCCATCATGCCCCTAAAGAGGTAAAGAGTAGTCATCAAAATGAAAACCAATCTATAGCCACATATAGTGTAATATAATCTCTTTGTCTTTAGATATCTCATAAAGAAGGATGCACACTTGTGTCATCATACTTTCTCTCATTATTATTTTTTGATCTAATTGGATAGATTTATCCTCAACTACCATGACCACGGATTTATAAAGGTACTACCATCCTAATCAACTAGGCTAGATATAATAATTCCTCAAATTAGAATAGATAAATTCTATATTGATTATTCAACCAATATCATACCACCAATGACGAACCCAACACAAGCTACCTTTCCACTATTTCATTATGATGATTTTTTCCTTGCTTCAAAGTATGTGATCAAATGTCACAAATTGATAATGATCTCAAGTCTAGATACCAATAAACATGTTTGTAGATAAAAATTACCAATGACACCCAAAACATGTGTTGTTCCTATTGGCAGGTCTATCTTTGTTATCTCAACTACTAGAGATCACCAAGTATGAAATTTCTGAGAAGAAGTCTCAATGATTATGAACAAAAAAAACTTGATAGTCAGACATGAAATATTTATAGTAAGTATGATGTATCTAAACTATAAGAAATATTTTTAAGATTAATGTCATAGTATCTTGAGGTTCTAATTATAGTCTGGGATCTTCTATAACCTTTTGATATGACAATTAATCTATAGATATTACCATTTAATAGTGGGGAAAAAATTTCCAAAATATAATGGTATGTGTACACAATGTATATATCACTTTATGCATGAAATGGTAATCGAAATTATAGATAAATTTGGTTCTATGGAACCCACTTTTATAACAAATACACATCGTATGTAATTCTTACTAAAAAATTAATATTTATCATAAAATTATGAAAAAAACACCATTGGATAAATTTGATGTTCCAATTTAAAAAATAATATTCATCTTATCAAAATAATTATCTAAATATTATAATTTTCCCATTTAAATCCAAGATCTATATTTAGTGAAAATACTAGTTTTTCAATAATTATAGTTTTATGACCCTTATAAAAATTATATTTGACATCATAAAATTATAATACATTTATATTTGAAAAATATTATTTAATAATAATTTTATATTAAAATATTATTTACTTCAAAAGCTATTGAATTCATCAAAAATAGTGTCTTCAGTGAAATTATTTATTTCTTAAAACTACAGTTTTTTTTATCATATCAAAATTTAATTTTTATCAATCTTATCAATTCATCAGTATAATGTAATAATAAAAAGGATAAATATAATTATTATTTTTGTAAAAACTGTACATATTCATACTATTAGGGTCTAGATACATAAACCCTTATTACACCAACATATTTCCTAAGAGTAATGTGTGATAAAGTGAAATTTTATTAGGGTGTTTTGGTGAACATGGTTTGGGCCATGATCTTGATGAGATTGAACTTCTTCAAAAAATAGTTTTCTCGTGATTTCGTTATTGAATACTTTCTTGGGATTGTTCAAGGGAAAATCTAAATGATATTATCTCCCTCATAAGATTCGATAAATGGGATTCATCGGGTAAAATCCTACTGGTCTTGGACATCACTCCTTCTATTTGTGTCAATTAGACTTTATAATAACACTTGATATACTAATATTAGTGGTCATTGTAAAAAAACTGTATTATAAATGGTTATAATGGTTAACAATCTTTTAAATATGACATTACATAACTTATAACTATCAAAAATAACAAAAGTAGTGCATGTGTTTTCTATTACCACATTAGTAAGAAATTTATTCATTAAAAATGAAATTTAATTTATAAAATTTTAGGTAATTACAATGATTAAATTCGTGATCCAAATTGCTTACAGCACAACATTAGATGTAGTGATGTACTCTACCTCTTTTTTTTGAGTATTCTATAGTGGATTTATTGGAACTCTTCCAATTTATAACTCCAACATTTAGGTAAAACATGAATCTAGATTGAGATCGTTAACTATATTTTTCAGATTGGAAACTAGAATATGTGTAACCCTTTACCCAAAATTCATTATCTCCTCTAAATAAAAATATATACCCTTATTCCTTTCTAAGTACTTGAGAATGTTCTTCATAACAATCCATTGTTTCTCATTGGGATTATATTGGTATCTACTAGTTATGATCAAATCATATTAGATATCAGGTCAATTACATAACACGGAATACATGATAGATCCTATGAAATATGAATAAAAAATCATATCCACCCTTTCTAACTCTTTAGAAATATCCTGATTCTTCCAAATATTCATGCCATGAAACACCAATAAAGACCCAATTTTGGAGTTATACATGATAAATAACTCTATAAATTTTCCAATATATGTGTTTGGAATCATTATAAGCAACCTATTAGATCTATATTTATGAATAATTATAGATGGTATGTAGGATACTTCACCCATGTATTTCGTTGAAAAACATTTACGCAACCACGTATTTATAGAATGAAGAATCATGATTTCATTTTTAATAATCAGTATTCCATCTATATATAATATCATAAATACTAATATACTCACACTGACCCCCATATAAATATATCATCTGTATTTTTGAGGAAACGAAACTCTTTTATTGTATCATCGAATCAGATATTCCATCTCTAAGAAGCATGCTTCAATCCATAAATGGACCGTTGAAAATATCATTCCTCATTAGGATGTATCATATAATTATCCTATATTAAATTCACATTAAGGAAATTTTTTTTGATATCCCTTTTAAATATCTCCTAATCAAAATGATCCTTTATGTCTAGAAAATTATAACTAAACTTTATCATTACAACAAGTTAAAAGGTCTTTTCATAGTCAATACTGTTGGCACCAAAAATGTGTCCATTTATTTCAATGAATACTTCCTAACATGATCTAGGAGAATAGATCATTTCTCAAGCTTAGATTTGACTGTTTGTGGAGCCTGAATGGAGTTATGGATCAAAAGTTATGGTTTTTCGAAGTCAGGATGTTGGAAATGGCCATCCCAGATGGTTTTGGGGGAAAGTATGGATTTGCGTGCAAAAATGAAATCTTGTGTGCAAGAATGGAATCTTGCATGAAAAATGGATTTGTGTGAAAAAGTGGAACATAATTTTACACACACCATTGTCCAAGTTTTCACCTATAAAGACAAGTGCACCCCCTTCTTCTAGGAGGGCCCCAAAGGTTGGTCGCTGCTCTAACGTGCATAAGTCCATATCTTCCATGCCTGCATGAAAAAACCTACATCTTTCACGAAAAATATAACTTTTTCACATAAATATTCCAACATTCCCAATTCTGTATGAAAAACATCATTTTTGTAGACAATAGTGCCACTGTGCCCAATTCTGCACGCACCAGTGCTACACCTGTCCAATTGCATGCACACCTCCCCTATTGCACACAATCCTTCCCTATTGTGCTACATCCTTCCCTATTGAATGAAATCCTTCCCTATTGTTTGAAATCATTCCCTATTACACACAAAAATTCCCTATTACTCACAAAACATCCAATACTGTGTGCAATAGTTCCACGGTGCCCAATGCTACGCACACATGTGCCCCACAACGCAATCTTGCACGCAACCCATCCTAAATATGGCACATTATATGCACAATAGTATCTAGTCCTGTGCCTGATGGTCCATATCGTGGGAGCTACTCCCCCACACCCTTGCTTGGGATCAGTGTCGGGCTGAGGTCTCAGCCCTCCGGGCCAGTCCCTTCACTTCCGTCAATGACCCCCATGAAAAATGGAGAGTCTCACTAAAAATTTTTCGGTCAAAGACGCCGACATTTTCCATTGCGCCCTTATGTGCATCTACATTCCAGCTATGGAATACCATAATTTGAGATACTCCTCCATAGTCCATGAAACAACTTGATTTGACATATTCCTCTTGGTCAATTTCCCATGTCCTGAGTCGAGATTCTCATCATCAATTCCCCTGAGTACCTTGAGTCGAACCATTCCTCAAGTAACTCATCCAAACCCCATCACCTGACTCTTATGCCAGGATCCACCAAAAAGGGACACTCTTCCGTAAGTCCCAACACCATCCATTTCTGGGCACCTTACGCCCAATAGTCATATCTATGTGACTTTAAACTATAGTGCACCCAATATGACAAATATAGGATGTCTCTTTCTCCAAAAAGGAGATTCCTTATGCGCCAAACATAAGATTCCAACAATCCTATCTACATGACTATAAACTATAGTGCACCCTATATGACAAATATAGGATGACTCTTTCTCCAAAAAATAGATTCATTATGCTCCAAGCATAAGATTCCAATAGTCCTCTCTACAAGGCCTTAAACTATTGTACACCATATGTTACAAATGTAGGATGCCTCTTTTTCCAAACAAGAGATGCCTTATGCGCCAAGCATAAGATGCAAATTTTCCTCACTAAATGACTATAAAATTTAGTATACCCTATCATTCTATAATAGGATTTTTATTGTTCCAAATAAAATATGGATTATGTGAAAAATCATAAGATACCTTATGACATGATCACCATGGCATAATTTGAAGAGAATTAGAATCCTTTCAAACATTACATCACTCCACCTCATGCTTTACGTGCCCTTAATTTGGATCTTAATCTTATTTCATGCATGAAGGGACCCCCTAATAGCTTGGTCCTATGTCACATCGGCTTACCTACCATCCTGGGACAATGCCCCAAAAGATTTTGGACGACACTTCGAGTCAGGTTTGGTGTTTCGAACACGGTTAGCAGTCAACCCTCATTTTTTTGTCCCCATTTCAGGCTAATGTGAAATGGATGTTGTGTTTTGAACATGGTAAACAATTATCCTCCATTTTCACACCACCCTCACCCCATTCCAAATGCCAGGCATGTGATTCACACTTTTCATCGCTCTTTTTTTGGACTGATCTTAATTCCCTTGGCCTTATCCTGCTTGTGAAATTACACATAGGTGTTGGACCCAATTATATACCTCATCCCACCAGTGAGTTGGGATTCCCTCATGGTTAGAAATGAGTAATACATTATTGGAATCTCCCATTCGTAATCCCCATTCACCATTTCTACTCCTTAGAGGCACATAGGAAGCTCCCATGAGTAAGCCTCATTCACTATTGTCGCTCCTTGGTGGCACCCATATAGGAATGCTAATGACTATTTCTTCTTTTCATAGCCATGCTAATGTGGCCCCCTTAGTGGATCACTCAACAACACCCCCTCTTTTTCACGGTATTGCTGATTCCTTCCACTCCCAAAGGGTGGATAGGTATCAGTTATGTAAGTCCTAGGGGTGTTGAGTGAACCTACCTTGTCCGAGCTGTAGGTTTCTAAACTGCCAAGAACCATCTTCTTTAGCAAATGACATTAAAATGTGGCCCCACCCCATGCATCATATACGGGGTTCCCCATATCATACATTCTCTATGACCGATCATCTCCATAGGAGTGAGATCTTCCCCAAATTGAATGGGATCCTCTTTGTTGGAGCGGACCTGTCCACAGGGATGGAAAACCATATTGGTGTAAGCCCCTATCCTTTCTTGTAGGAGGAAGCACCCCTACTATTCCTTTCTTCTTCAGTTCTAAAGACTAGAGGTGAGAGAGGCATAGGGAACTTTGTTACCATGTCCCTCTCCCTCTGGGCTATATCGCCATTAGTCCTCCTTCCCCGGAGTAAGTCCCAATATCCATCTCCCTGGGCCACTAACCATACATAAGCTCGTGTTTCCTCTTTGGGGTGCTAACCACATGTAATCTCCATTCCACTTCCCACGGATGAACCTTTCATGACATGATCGTCATGTCTGTGCTGCCTCTTGTTTCTCACACCGAGCATGACTGACATGGGCTTAGAGTAAGCATTGATCATGTCATCCTTCATTGGGACACCTTAGCATGTAATCCCCAAACCATCCTAAACTATGTGGAATTTGATCCTTGTATCCTAAACAAGGTACATTGGAAGCCTCCCTAAGGTTCAAGACCAACAATTACTTGTACCGACCCCATCACGTTGGTTCACCTTGTCCCGCATGACGTTAAACTGTATCAACCATTCTGAACTACATGGACTTTGATCCTTGTCTCCTAGACATGGTATGTAGGATGCCTCCCTATGGTTCAATCCCAACACACATCAGTCCCAACCACTTCACATCAGTCCACCCTCATCCCACATGACGTTAAACTATATTACCTTCTCTGTCCCACAAGAAGTTAAAGTATACCCATTAACTACATGGTCTTTGATCCTTGTCTCCTAGGTAAGGTACATAGTAAGCATCCCTAAAGTCCAACCCCAATCGATGGTAAGCTGTTGTTTTCCCCAATCGACGGTAAGTATTTTTTTTCCCAAATCGATGGTAAGCTGTTGTTTTCCACAATCAATGGTAAGTTATTGTATTCCCCAATAGATGGTAAGTTGTTGTGTTCCCCAATTAGTAGCAAGCAATTGTACTCCATCCAGCAGTAAGCCATTGTCATCTCTATATGACGGTAAGCCGTTGTGAGATGAACTATGTGATTTTGATCCCTGTCTCCTAAACATAGTATGTAGGAATCCTCCATGAGTTTCAAACCCAAGCACTAGTAAAATTTTTTGTCCCCCCTATTGGGACCCACATCTCTGGTCTTCCCTCGGGAGTCAGATGAACCCAGCTTGCTAACCCCACGTAAGACCTAGTATATCATCAGGTCATTGTCCTATGTGTGAACCCTGATTCTATAACCCATCCTGAACTATGTAAACTTTTAATCCCTTACATGGGGATACAGAGGAAGCCTCCTTGAGGTTCAAACCCATCACCCATGTCTCATCCTTGTCTTTATCTCAAGCCTATGTGTTTCGGGGAGGTCATGCCCCAACCTAGAGTTTCCTCTTCCTCCGGCTCCCATCCATACGGATCACCTCCTTAGGTTTCTCATCGCACCATTGAATTATGGGGATTTTGAATCCCTGCCACAGGGATACGTAGGAATTCTCTTAGAGGATCAATCACAATATCAACATCGCTCTCATGATGGTCCCATCACATTCTCTGTTCACTTCACTCAACTATCCATATCTATCCTGATTCTTACTTGGGCTGCCACATCCCGATGAAATCATGTCACCCACTTTCTCATTTCTCCTAGCAGTAATTGGGTAACTAACCATGTGTTATCCCCAACATCAGTGTTCCCTCCAGGGGTTGCACTCATCTGATCCACTCTTATCAGTGTTCTAATCATTCTGATTCATCTCCTCTAGATGATAAACCCACGGCATACCCTGTGTTAAACACAGGAAGCTGTGGAAAAACTCAGAGACATTCCTATGGAATATAGTTCCCCACATTCAATGTGGAATGCCTCAAGCTTCCAATCCCTCAAGAATCTCTTTCATAAGTAGAAGAAACCTAGACACATCAGTGTTCTAGCATCCAGACATGCCAGCGATGTCCAGTGTGACTACTCCCCCAACCGAAGGTTACAGTCCCAGCTGGACCCCTAGGAATGTCCTGACAGAAGCAGCGTAATTAACCGAAGTCCATGAAGACATGGCACTGGGAAGAGTATCACGAACAATGTCTTAAGTCTATGAGGTATACCCACACTAGGTAACGAGCTCTGAGGAGGAATCTATGGAAGGAGGAAACAATATCCCATCATCCAGTTTCGATCAAGGACCAAAGGTCCCTAAATAAGTGATGGATGCCACCCACCTTTGGAAAGAGGGAATGCTGGGAAATATTTGTGCGTTCTCCTCTGAATAAGAGATAGATGGGAACCCTGATGAAAGCATCAGAAACAAATACCATGAATTTTTTGTAACCATTTTCCCTTAGGAATGATTTATAGGTAGAAACTCTACCATCCATGGAATTTTTCTTTTAGAAAATAAACTTTCCCCCAATGGTTCTTATCTATTCATGTGAATCCACTATGTTCCAAACTTTGATAGTATACATAGATACCATTTCATATTCCATGGATCAGAACCATTTCTCAAAATCAAATATCTCAATGGAATCATGGTAGGTAGAAGGCTCATATATTATGAATATAAATTTATAATCATCATCCATGAGGAATCCATATCACTAGAGTTCTTAACAAATCCTAAATGAACTTCATGGTTCTAGTGCAACATGATTTAGATCAACTTACACAAGTCATTGTGGAACTAGATCAACTTCCATTTCAGAAAAATTTCATATTTTTTGGGTTTCGCACTTCTAAAATACCAACTTTCCTCCCATTAAAACCTCAAATAATGTGTTACTTTTTAATTAAAAAACCATGTCATGAAAAAAAAACTATGATTTTAGTAGGGTTATAGAAATAATACACCATATTTTCTTTAAGATAACCAATAAATAATCATTTATTAGTTTTAGAGTTAAATTTACCAAAATCCAAACATTATATGTATACTTCACATAACTAAATCCTTATAAAATAAATATTGGGATACTTTGTAATCCATATATTTTATGGTATCTTTATGAATACTTTAAGAGGAACAGGGTTTAGTAGAAATACAATTGTTTCGAAATAATAACCACCAAATGAAATAGGAAGGTCACATAAACTCACCATTGGTTAAATAATGTATAACAAGGAATAGTTTCTCCTTTTATACACACAATTATATTATGTTGTTCTAGGAGGAGTGAGTTGGGAAATAATTCCACAATCTCTCAGATGAGTTATGAATTACATTCTCAAGTATTCACCACCCCGATCTAACTAGACAATCTTAATACTATATCCTAGTTGATTCTATACTTATTTTTGAAACACACTGAACTTTTCAAAAGATTCATACTTGTGTTTCATCAGAAACACCTAACCATACCAAATAAATTCATTAGTAAAAATAATAAAGTATCTAAAATCACCCCTTTCAGGGGTATTTATTGGTCCACATACATCAAAATGTATAAGATTCTATAGTCTACTAGCCCTTACACCTTTTCTCCTAGAAGGCGTTTTTTCCATTTTTTATAATAAACAAAATTAATATGTATAAAATGATTCACTATCAAATGATTCAAATAATCCATATACATGGATTATTTTAATTCATTTCTTATTTGTATGTCTATGGTGAAAATGCTAATGGTATGTAGGATTAGAATCAACCCTGACCTTTTTATTCTATATTTTATAAAAAAAATCCAAATCTAAAATATATAAAAAATTAATTATATTCCCAAAATCATAAAACATTCCATTGTTATATATAGAAAAACTCTAGTTCATAATAATGAATTGAAATACCATATTTTCTAAAAGAGATACAGAAATCATATTCCTATTTACAGTGGAAACATAATAACCATATTCAATTATAGAAATAATCCAATGGGTATACTTATATTATAAACTCCAAATTCAAATGTTGCAACTTTCACTCCATCACCGATATGAAGATGTACTTAACCCTTTATCAATTCTATTATATCTCTAAGTCTATGTTTGTAAGCACAAATTGGTGCTGAATTCCCAGTATCTAAAACCCATAAGTCAAAACTGGTGGAATTAATATCTATAACATTCACATTGATACACTCAAAATGTTTCACCTTGAGAACACTTCTCAATCATAAATACCAATATTTAACTATTTTATAGATCATAGCTATTAGTAATCTCAATATGATTGTGATTAATTATTCCATAATCTATAATAAATATATATTAGTGGGTGAGTATCATTTTTCATACCTTTTCATTATGAATTTAAAATTAATGTTCTACTACTAAAAATGATGACGCTAAACATCATATCCATTTTGTAAGCTAAGATAAATATTTCATAATGACCTATACAAAATTTTTCATGTAAATAGGCCATGATTATTTAGGCAGGGCATCATCCCAATCATAATAGTTATCATTCTTGTATTGTTGAGTAGATAACACTATGTCCAATTCTATCATATGGATTCACTCAACTCTATTCCATTAGTATATTAACCATTATGCTTTCTCAACTAGTGTAAACCAAACCTATCACCAATAATAATCTAATAGAGGACAATCAAGGGATACTTTTTCTATGTTTGACCTACCCAATAAGAAAGGCTAAAGTTACTTATAGATTGCTCACCTCACACAAGATAATCCATGGGTAATTATTCTAAGCTTGATAATACCTAGTTGAATGATCATGGCATTGATAATTGTCTCTTCAGAATTAATCTAACACTTAGAATTTTAGGGGTTTTTTGTCTCACCAATTTAATATACACTATATTCATATTAAATTAATACCTATTGCATCATATGACACATTCTCACATTATTAATATAAATTGTTTTATATTACTATCAATATAATTTTTTTTACATATTTTATATTATATGTAATTTATAAGATATTTTATGAATCATAAAAATTTATAATTCAATTTTTATTATATAAACATTTTATATAATCTAAAAAAAATATTTTTTAATTTATAATTTTTTTATAAATTACCCTTTATGATTTCTAAATAAACGCTTTTATTTCTCGATCACAAGATTTGACATATAATTTTGGTAAATGGAATATTTATATTAACATTTAATATTTTGTAATAGATGTTTCATAATTTTTTTAATTAATTACATACCTTTTAAAATTAATTAATTTATTTATAAGTACCTTATAATTTAAATAATACCTAAATAAATTTTATCATGATTTATTGAAATTTTATAAACCATTAAAACCATTTAAAATTTCAAATGTCATAAAATCCATTTTTTGTCATTTTTTAGTTTATACTTATGAAAAATCCATATTATGCATAAGGGTACACTCTCATTACTATTATGTAGACACTCTACATAAGGTTAGGATACCAAGTCCCTTACGTAGTGTATAACTATGTAAGGGTTCAATGTATTTACCTTTATGTTAACCCTTGAAGTAAAGGTATAAAGTACTAACAAAGCTTTCTCAACCATATAGTCCTAAAAATATAGCCATTTTGAAGGACCCCATAAAATCATATGCTATATAGACTATCATAGTTCCAAGAGAATACTAATAAAGAATTAACAAAGGCTTCTAATTCATGGTGACGAATATCCTGGCATTTTGAAGTAATCATGAAAATACCACATGAATTTGTATGTCATGGTGATAATGATGCTTTTCAAAAACAGATATTAAACATGATTAATCATTGGAGAAACTAGATTTGATTTGATTAATGTGTTTTATAAGATTATATTTTTTATGTTAGGTAACATAAGTGAAACCAAACACAAAAGGATTTATCTCTAAGTAATAAATAGTGTAAAAATATTTGAAAAATAGATCATAGATCAACGTACCTGAAATGACCAAACATCAGAAGATTCCATCATCGTTCTTCAATAGAGTTATCTTAATGATGATAATGGGGAGAATCATATGAATTCCCATTACCTATGTGGGTAAACACCATCCAATGGATCCATGAATAATTTTTTGGACTCCCTAATTTTTAAAGGAATGTTGACACCATCAACAAGCAATTAATGAGCTTCATGGATAGAGGAGAGCCCCAACTAGTATGAAATCATCTAGAATGAAATCATCACATGAGCCTCAAAATTAATTATATTACACCAACTAGTGAAGGAGTACATCCTTATATTTAATCCTTGAAACTCTTTATCAAATAAAAATCATTGTTCATGTGAAAATATAGTTTCATTATATGAAACTTGAGAATTAAACCTATTGAAGTGTTCATTAATCAAACATTTCAATGAATGAGACTTTTTGAGCATAAATGAATCAAATATTCCTTTTATAACTAATAAAATAATGTGCAAGAAACATGGTACCAGACATGAATCACATTCATATGAAAAATAGGCATGTTTTTTACCAAGTCACCACATACACTACCATGATGTAGTGGTGGCCGCTTTAGTGAACACCCACACAAGGTTGTCCATTATGATCAACTAAATGTATATAAAAAATTATTGGTAACCTTCCTCTCATCAACATACTTATTCTCGTCAATATGGTTAAGAAATCCAAACAACTATCAAGTTTTAATCAATATTATATATGGACATCATAAAACCTTATTCTTAATTAGAAAAGTACAAAAAACACCATGTAAGTTAAACAACTCCTAACATACCTCCCATGTCCTGACATCCTATCACAATGTCTAACTGAAACAACCCTAATCAAACTTAGGCTCTAATACTAGTTTGTAATTCCACGGCCTATATTGCTCAATGGATGCCCAAATAAGGGTCACTTAATGATCTTAGGGGCACCCACTTATATATCAAAATTAGATGACTATAAGTGAGAACCTCAAAAAATCACAGAGAGACTATTCACCCAAAATAAATCCCTAAGGGTCTTTCTCCAATATATTAAACATTTGATTTGACATATCCATATAATGGACACACCCAAAACATATAGACATAAAATAGGGTGAAAAGAGTAACCCCACAATACAAAATATAAAATAAATAAATAATGTATTTGATGTATCAACCATAATAGTGAAGTATCATAAGACTAATAAATGAAATGAATCATAATAATAAGTCAACAATAGATAGTGTTTTTAGTACATTTATAGTAAATTATCTGAAAAGTAAATATATTATAGCCTCTATCCCAACTCATAATGATAAACTCCTAACAAATCCCATGCCTCTACAACTATGATCATCCTAATAAATTCTTCTATATATTCACTAATACCTATTCTAGAAGTAAAACATAAAGGTCTACCCATGTACATCAAAACCTAATTCCATATACGCAAGTAGAGAGCGAGTCCAACAATCTAGTGAGATTTCACCACTCAATTTTACACACTGGGTACTAATGTGATCAATAGTACATGAATTTAAATCTTAGGTGGGGGGAAATTAGTTCCCAATACATCCCAACCACCAAAACACATAAAAAAAATTCACATAAAACCCATACATGAGCCTACATGTCTAGAGGAAACATTCAACCTGAGACTCATACTAAACTACCCAATATTAGGACATGACCCGCACACCTATAATTGATAATACACATACCATAACCAAATTATTTATACAAAAACTCTATCATCTCAATAATGTTATCTTCTATAGATCATACTAGTATCCATAAAATCACTCAAAAAGTCACATATATACCATTGGTTATCTTTCTGACCACAAATACTACAAGAAGCAGTACCTAAGGGGGAGTAACATAGGAAACCTATCATGAAAATAGATGAATACCATATCACCCTTGGTAAGGTATAAAAATAATTATACTATAAATATCCTATCATTAAAGGTAAGTTATCCAAACCAATCCTCATACTAACACATTATCACTCAAGGTGGGGCTCATAACCACATCATGTACAAAAATCCTATCACTCAGGGTGGGGTATCATAACCACGCCTTATTCTAAAACCCAATTACTCAAGGGGATATCACATAACTATGTCTCATTATAACATATTATCACTCAGGGTGAGGCCTCATGAATAACTCACACTAACCATCACATTTGATATATGACCAACTCATGTCTAGAAAAACTAGAAATCCTCATACCAATATCCCACATTACAAATAAGAAAAAAAAACGTGTGAGTACTTATTACAATAAAACCCATTCTCATAAATCCACACAAAAAATTATAAAGGTTTTATTATATGACACCCCCTATAGGAATCAAAGCTCCATTAATATGTCCCTTTCATAATCATAATACCTCTCAGGCTATATTCTCCCTCATTCCTTCTCATGTGGCATAACCTAATGTCAAAAATAGAGAAACTTACAGTCCTATATTTTATAGAACAAAAGTGGAAAACCAGGCACCCAAACCCATCTCTAGATCCTCACCAAGGATAACCATGCCCTTAGGGTAATAACTCATGAATGTAAACTAAGCCTTCAATTGAAAGACACAAGGAATGAGTTTTTACTGAATTAATGAGTTTAATCAAGAATTAATATCACTAGTTAATAAATAGGAAAACAAACTATAAGAATCCCATTAAACACCAATGGTAAAATATTTAACAACTATCACATCACTCGTAAAATATTAATTTTTAACCTATCCTAATGGTAACCCAAGTATCATAAGGATTTACACTAAGAAGAAATCTAACACACTTCTCAATCTAATCTAACCAAAATATCACCCATGGGATGGCTTCTCCTATAGTGTCTATAGTATCATACATAGAAGATAAAATATTGGTAAAACATAACTGATAGGCATAAACATAAGAATACGTGATTTGGGAAATAGGGGTGTCGACCACACAAGGTCAAACAAACCAAAACATGCCTCAAACAAGATATTTTGGATTTCTTTTAATATCTATTTCAATGTAATCCTTTAATTCCTTTAAAAAAATCCAGTTGACAACAACATTTTATTGAAAGACACTTCATGCCAACTTTTTCTCAAACTAGGAACATTTTCAAAAAACATGAATCAGAACCCCATTAAATCCAAACTTTTTTCTGAAATCACATATCCAAACTCTTTTATCAAATTTCCAATTCCACCTATAATCAAATTAAAAAAATACATTTGAAACAAAATTTTTAAATGGAAAAATCATATATTTTAGAAAAACCAAATCCAAACCATTCATGACACCATAAAATCCATAATGATGGCCACCGAAATTTATTCGACCAATGCACAAAAAAAAATCATTTAACAAGTTATATAATACTTTTTTACTATTATACTAACATGATGACATCTCAATTATAGGGGGTGATACCACCAAAAATCATACAATATGCCAAAATGAATAATAATGATCACTTGATCTATAAAACCATCCAAATAATCAAGAGACTCAATAATGTCAAGGACACCAACCTAAACCATAGATGCATAACATAATACAATATTGCACTTGCATATTCTAAGACCATGATCACATGTTTCTTTCATGAACACTGATAAATAAATCATTAAATAAACCAGAATTCTAAACTTGTTATAATAGGAGTCATACTCACCTGGCGACTCTATGATATTGAAACCCCAAACAATGAGAAACATACCACTCATAATAGGCTCCTGATTTTATAAAAATAAAAAAACACAATTTATACAATCAAATTAGTCTTCAATTACATCTAATTTAAGATAAATCCATAATTAATTATTTCAAATAGTATAACTCAAGGTAAATAATGATTTGTGGCATGGATACCTCTATTTTGATTCTCTTATATGTGCCACACATTGAAACCCCATTACATAGAATCTATTCCACCATGAACCAATGGAATCATATTATAAACCCCAACCAAATCCACTAAAATTAGTTAAGAATAATAAATAATATCAAAGGAAGAATATGAGGTATATTAACTCGAATCGGTACACTAAAGGACCTCAAAATTCCACGGTTCCAAAGAGGGATCAAGGGGGGTTAAGAGGGATACTAGTTGACTAAAATAGACTTAAATTGAATATACAAACCCCTAAATTCCAAGGGGAGGGGTAAATATTAAATTATAGTTATTCCCCTAATAAATAAATTTGTGTAGACCCCCCAATGAGTTCCGAGTCTACCCCCACCTAGTACATAATGACTCTATCGGGTTCCCAGTGCAGAGCACCAACCATCCGGTGGCCTATCTAGGGGAAACCCACACTTGGACCTCCAAGAAGTACTAATTGACATTAAAATGGATACTTATTGACTATCAGTAACAAACCCCTATCCTTTTTTCCTTTATAAACACTCAAGAACCTACTTCTTGTGTTTTATATTTAAATCCTACCCCATAAACATATTATAAATCATTTTAAACATGATAAAAACACTCCTTCATCGAGAAAAATACAAAAAATCATATTTTACCATCCACTAAAAAATGTGAATCTAAATCATATCCTAGAAAACTAATACTAAAATCTATGTGTGGTTACACAAGAAAACCCATGACAACACTATTCAGACCTATTGATTACAACATTGGTTTACTACTATGAGTTTCCTCTATTTTCCCACCATTAATTTTAGGATTAGGAAAATCATCTACTATTACTACCTATTTAGTGGTTATTGATGTGTGGTGTGTATGTATATAGTATGATAATAAACCATACCTTGAGTGGGTGTATTTGTCCCCTTATGAACTAAACATTGTTAACCCCAAATTATCAATATTTAATTTAATAAGAGACATGGAACATCACCTCAATCATTTTTACTCCTGGTTTTGATTGATTTTGTGAACTCTTGAACAAAAAGAATCAACCAAAAGCATATGTTTCATTCATAATTTGGAGGTACATTCCTTTTTATAGTATAAAAATCTTGCGATGGGATACATTATTAACTGGGAATATATTTATCATAAATTTCTCTATTAGTTCAATTTTATACCAAAGAAAAAAATTGAATCCTCTCTAACTACAAGAAATATAAAAAAGTGAGAGTTACATATTTAATTTCTAGATATAAATATCTAAGATACTCCTTATATGTACAACTTCCCCAAGAGAAGTTATTGGAAATTTGTGTGGATATTCTACAAGATGAGTTGTAAACCATATTCATTTATCAAAAGTAACCTAATGGATTCCAATAATTTACTATAATATTATAATTTATAGAGGATTTTATTTAATAAATAAATACCAAACCTTGTAAGGAACCACTATTACAAGAACAGAATTCTAGAAAAGTGGAATAAACAACTATCACTCTAAAGCCAATAACAACACAATACCGATCTCAAAACTGTGGTATTGTGATTTTTATAGTAGAAATAATTGACCTAATTACTTTTATAATGATTAGGATCTAGGTTACTTTATTTATACCCTAGAAATAACTTGATCACATTTCTAGAGGTCAATAATCCATATGAAACAATGATAAATGATCACTTAAGTTATTATATATACCATTAGATTCTAGGAAATGAAACCCTAGAATATTTCATATTAAATAACTTCCTGAAAATTATGGTTAATGTTGTTTATATGGTTCTAGAAAAACCCAAGGAAGATGTGAAATATGTTTCAAATTCTCTCTATGAAGAAGGAGAAAAATGTAAAGAGTTACTAAATAGGAATGTATAGAAGTTTGATAACTAGATGATTTAGATGTGAGTGAATCATGTGAATACCATTAACAAGACATGGAAAATTAAAATAATCATGAACCTAAATACATCGTCAAATCCAATTAAAATACCCTCGTAACATCTAGTCTAAAAATACTAGAATGACACCTAATCCCCATCATAAAAACACCTACGACAAACCTCCTAGTTTCTAGAGTCTAGAGAAATACTATGGGGTTAGATAAAACTCATGTGGGAGGTATATTACCCTTTAAATTAAGTAAAAAATGGAATAAGGAACATAATAAAAGTGGAAAAACCCACTAAATCTATGGATATATAAACTATTTAAACCATCTTTAGTGGAATTAGGTATAAATATACACTATTTAAATAATCCACAATATGATATTCACATAATAATACACTCATATCAGGTCCAAACACAACAAAAATATACGATGTAAGTGAAACCAATCAAAAAACCCATATTTACATAAGTGTATAGGCTAAATGAGGTCTAATGACCCAAAGTAGTTCTTTTAAGTGTGAATATTATCTAAAATTTTCCTAGGAAATATCATGTTCCACTATCCACTATATATATAAAAATATTTAAAAACAAATCCTTATTCATTAAAATCTAAATTTTTACTAGATTCCATAGTTGGGATCTTTACCCTTACATAGATCATGAAAAAAAGTGTGCATGTGTCCTGGTAGGGGCTCATATAGGGTGTTAGTTTTAAAACTCGGTAGTTTATCACCATCCCCTCTCTAGTGAAAATCTAGAGAAGAGAGTAATATAATATGAAATACATGATTTTTAGAAAAACTTACATAAACACATATGATTACATGTAACTTTCAAATAAGGAAGGATCCTTACTAGTAGTACTTTCATTGAGCCTCAGATCAGGATATGATATGATATTATAAGGTCATACATCACATGAGGAAATTATGATACCTTAATATAGGTCACACAAATACACATATTCACCCAAAAATATGAGTTTATGTGTAACTAATTAGTTGGGGTAAAACACCCATCTGAAGGGGGAAAGGGAATAGTAGAATGAGTCATAGTGAACTAGTTTCCCATCCAATGGAGTCAGGGAAAATCATCCATACCAATGAAATAATGAATAATTCATATACAGATTGAGATTTACATCCCTTTAAATCCCTATAATTGGTTTGTTGATATGGGGTAACTACTCAAGTTCAAATAAAAAATGATATATATATATATATATATAACACTCAATGTAGTATTATAGACAAAAATGATTCATATATCATAATGATCATATAAGGAATGTAATAAAATCTTGAAGAGTGTCCACTTAACAGTGGAACCAAATGAAAAAATAATATAATTATCCATTTTTTGGTTACTAAGAATAAATAAATAAATATCCATGAAAACTTTTATAAAATAGAGAAAAATAACTAAAATTATAAAAGGATATGATAAACATGATAAATACAACTAGTCATGGAAAAATAATTCTCTCTAACCATGTAAATATTTCAGAAAAGACTTTCTTAATTTTAACATATTTATTTCAATTAGGTTCACTTGTACCTAAACCGTTACAAGGTTATCTCTATATAAATATGCAAGGAAAAGGGGAAAACCTACCAATTTAATTATAGGACATCTCTTTGAGGTCCCTATAATAATAAAGATGTAATCAAGGGACTAATTATACCACCTAACAAGATGGAATAATTAATTCATCACTACTTTTGGTTAAAGAGAGAGAATCCCGGAAGAAAAATGGTCTACTTACCATAGATTCCCTTAAGTAGATATTTTTCACCTATTAACCAGGAAGGAATCAAAGAGACTTAATGAGTTCCAAGAACCCTAGGTTATGAAAACATGGTATCAAATCTACTTCTGTGAAATAATAGGAGAAGATAAGAGAATATTGGAGGAATAGGTCTTTACCTAACCTATTCCAAGACTTCTCACTCAAACAAAGACCATTGAAGAAATATTAATGGGGATTATCACTTAATATAAAGGAGAAGGTGATGATATCTCTGTGGAGGTGGAAATCATTGTAATGAATGTTAATATTGACCCCCTTTGATTTTAGGGTATAATAAAGGGATAAAAATGAATATAATACACCTATTTTAGGTTTTTTTGTTAGGTGTTGACCGGGTACCTATTACAAGGACATCGAGTACCCAATGGTCTAAATAGAACTATTTTCATCCTTTGGACCCTCTGAGTGATGGGTTTGGGGGATTCATCATATGAACATAATAGAAAAAGTAAACCCATATTTATACCTGATATATCCACAAAGATATGAATATGTAATTAATAATGAATAAAAAATTACTATATAAATGATATAGTATCCTCCATCATAATTTAGTTTCCTAATAAAGGTCACATGTGTAGAAAACATAGTCCTACCACCACCGTATGTAATCCACTATCCTTTGGATCCTGGTTTGTAAAAAGAGAATTCACATAAACCAAGAGGGGTTCCAATTAAATCATGATGCATGAAGAATGATTATATAGCAAGGAAGAGATATTTAGAAGGATTTATTAGAAACTGATGATCATACAACTTACACATCATGAGGGATCACATCCATTTATATTTCCAACCTCAAGGCTCGCCATTTAATGAAACGCATTAGACATATGAAACATATCAATTGTGTATCTTACTTCCTGTTGGAGGAATAAATTGAACCCATTAAATGGATATGAAATCGATAATTAATCTATTCATAATGGATTGGTAACTGAAAGAACTCATGTGGGAAGGGAGTGGAGAATTCAGTCACCCAACCTGGATTACATTGAGTGAAATGTATTCTTGGGATCAATCTTAATGATACATTGGAAACAAAAAATCCTTAAGTCATATGTATTATATGAATATGTTTTTAGTGAATAAGAAAAAATCCTTCACTTCCATTAAAATCCATAAGGGCTCTATGAAACACTCAAAAACTCCTTTTTAATTTATAAAAATACTTTTGGATACAATTTGAACAAACACTCATTAGTTTGTAAAACAATTTATAAAAAACAAAATCCTTATTCACAGGCATAACTATGTGAACCTGATGGACTTAATAACATTTAAAAAAAATATAAAATCCCCATTTCATAGATTTAAGCAAAGATTGGCCTCTAGAAAAAAATCGATGCTACTCAAGCTAATAAGGGGTCTGGTGTGGTCTCCATCAAACAAAATCATATGCATATACAAAAATGTCCAATATAAGATGTATCATATACATCATTTTTATATGAGTGAACACTAGAAATTGAACATTTCAATTTAATATATGCTAACTCATTTTTATTGATTTTATAAAATTGACTAAATAGGTCGACGAATACATCACATTTCATTTATATAATAGAAGATTTTATCAAATTTTCCTCATCCAAATAGTTTAAAAAATAATATATGACTCAACTAAGAATATCTATGAATTTCTTCTTTCCAATTCAATCAATGTCCACATGTCTTTTCTCATCAAATAAGAGAACATATCCTATCTTGGTTTCATTATAACTGAAGACATAATAAACAAAATACCTAACAACCCCTTATTAGACAAGTTATTTTTTAACTTGTATGTGAAAGGTATAAATGTAGGAAGGTTCTCATTCTAAAAATCATGTAAAACTTAGGTAATAAGGATTTATTATAAGCATATTCCCCTAAGAATATCAATGACTTTATGACATTCCATGTGATATGGTTTAACGAGTCAATCCAAGAAATAAGTCTCTACTTATTACCTCATGAATATACACTTTATCTATTATATACAACCATTTTTTATGATTACAAGATTCTATTAATGTTAATATTAACTTATCACCACAACCCATAATACTCCATTATGATCATTGATTAGGGAATTCTCAAAGTCCTACTTTGAAAGGATATTTTCATCCTACTATTCATATAAAATACATTTTATCACACATAAATTATAGATAAATGGAGATTGAATTCATTATAATAACATGATACATTATAAAAAAAATCATCAATACATTATATATCTTACACCAAGAGACTCTACAAAACTATCATTATTTTTATGCGATAAATATTTCATCAATGGATCTAATACATCATCATCACTTTCTACCCAATATATATTTATATTTACCTTATCAATGATCTATAATATAAGATATTATTTCTAAAGGATGTTTCTAGTCTTTTTGTGATACCAGGGTTTCTTATCCTAAGAAGAATCTTTATTATTATCATAGTAAATTTCAATTTCTACCCCAATTTTGGGAACCACTCCTAATTATGAGATAAACTTCAAGATCAAAACAGATTACTTCAAATAATATGATATAGCAATATATGTTTCCACTATTGTCGAGTTTTTTATAGTGTTTGTTTGGAAGTATTACAATTAATATATCCACCATTCAGGAAAAACAAAAAACCACATTCAGATTTCATATCATCTCTATCAGATTGGAAACTAGAATTGGAGGAACCCTTTACACATAGATTATCCTCTCCTCCAAAGATTAGGAACATATCCTCAGTACTTCACAACTACTTAGGAATGTTATTCATAGACATCTAGTGACTCTCATTGGGATTGGATTGGAATATACTAGTTATGAATTGAGAAAAGGTGATCTCAGGTTGAGTACACAACATGGAATAGATGATAGATCCCATAGAAGACACATATAGAATTTTATCCATCCTAACCAACTCTTTAGAAGGATTCCAAATATTATTAAGATTTTTTCCATTTAACACCAGTAAAAAACCATTTTTGCACATCACCACGATAATATTATTTAACACTTTACTAATGTAAGTGTCATGATAGAGTATAAGAGACCTATTAGATATATCTCTATAGATATTTGTACCTAGAATGTTAGTAGCTTTAGTGATATATTTCATCCTGAAACATTTACCCAACCACAAAATATCATTTTCAATAACAATTATATCATGAAAATACAATATTAGAATCAATACTATTCTATCACTAATATATTTATATATATAGGAATAATATGTTGGATATACACTAAAATGGGAACCACCACACTGTGGTGGTGCATTTAAATCCATAGTTGAAATCCACATTGTTTTATCATTCATGAAATACATGCAGGTACAAGATCCTTCTCTACTTTAGTTTATCATCTATTATGAACTAAAGAATTTTTTTATTCATAGAATATTATGTTCATTGATCGAAGTTTTTAATGAGTGAAAACCAATAGATTGAAATGAACATATTCCAGGAAAATACATCTGGGTCGTAACATATAGTCGATGCTCTTAATTTATTTATGATTATCAAGGTTAGCCTATAACAACCCTACACTTTAATTCACACTTAAACATAATTTATTACATAAAATCTTCACTTGAGACAACATAGAAGATCAAGAGGTCTAGTGTCTTTGGGGCTTAGGAACATTATATAACAACTTAAAATATAAAAAACACATCTTTATTGAAAACTTATTTTACATGACCACACACTAGTGGAAACCACACCTATACCAATGAAAATATCCCAACGGTTTTAAAAAAACCATTGGGATATGTTCCATATACAAATGGTTCAATGAAACCATTATTATAGGTCTGTTAATAGATGGTTTTACCAATTGTTCAATACAACCATTGGTATAGGGGTGGAATTGTGAAGAGTATACCAACAGTTTTAAAAAACTGTTTGTATATCTTATCTATCTCAATGGTTTTTAAAAACTGTTGGGATATAAAACACCAAAAAATAACCATAACCCTCATGCTTCTCAAAGATCTGTCTGCATTCTTTCCACATTTTTTCTAAGTCATGAGCCTCTTTCATCATTTTTTCTAGCCCCCAACCTCCTTCTTCCAGAAGCAGATCTATTTCTCCTAAAAAAGAGTCCCATTCCACTTCAAATTCATAAGTGGTAACAAAGTTATATATTTATACTCCATTTATTTTTTTTCTTTTTTCATTCTATTTTGGTGCAATATGAATTAAATTTTTTACTTTGGGTGTTCATCCTTAATGTTTTAAGTCAGTTTACACCTCTTTAAGGTGTGTGTTTCAATGAAATTATTTCATTTTGAATTAAATGTTTGTTATTTAATCGTAAATTGATTTTTATTAAGGAGGGTGGGTTGTCCAGGTGGGGTGGGGTGGGGGGACGTGAAGGTGGGGAGGGGGTGTGTAGGTTGCAGGTTGGGAGGGGTGGGCTATGCAGGTGCGGTGGGGTGTGCAGGTTACAAGTTGGGAGGGGATGGGTTGTGCAGGTTGGGGGGGCTGTGCAGGTGGGGAGGGGGACATGCATGTTTCAGGTTGGGAGGGGGGTGTGGGCTGTCCAGGTGGGGTGGGGGGCAGGGCTCTGCAGGTGGGGAGGGGGTGTGTAGGTTGGGAGGGGTGTGGGATGTATAAGGAGGGGGGCTTTCTAGTTGGGGTGGGGGTGGGGTTGTCCAGGGGGTGGGGGTGTCCACGGTTGGGGGGTTGTCCACGGGGTTGGGGTGTTCAGGGGAGGTGTCCAGGGGCATGTGGGGACTGTCCAAGGGGGTGGGGATGTCCAAGGGTGGGGGTGTCCAAGGGAGTGGGGGTGTCTAGGGGTGGGGATGTCTAGGGGTGTGGTGTGGGGGTGTCTAGGGGTGGGGGTGTCTAAGGGGTGGGGGCTGTCCAAGGGGGTGGGGGTGTCCAGGGGTGGGGGGCTGTACAGGGGGTTAGGGGGCTATCCATGGGGGTTATGGTGTCCAGGTGGGTGGGTGGGGGGGGGGTTTCCATGGGAATGGGGGTGTCTAGTGGGGGGATATTCATGGGGGGGATATCCAGGGGTGGGGGTTTCCAGGGGGTGGGGGTCTTTAGGGGGTGGGGGATGTCCACAGGGGTGGGGGTTTCCAGGGGTGGGGGGGTTGTCTAAGGGAGTGGGGATGTCCAAGGGGGTGGGGGTGTCTAGGGTGTGGGGGTGTCCAGGGGGTGGTGTGTCCAGGGGGTGGGGGTTATCCAAGGGGGGTTGGAAATGATTCCCCAATTACAAAGTAGCCCAGCTCCTCCATTTGTGCAATTGTAGGCCCCAATATGAACCTCATTTGAAGCTCTCTCTTTACCCTATGGTGTGGAAATCCTTCCACCCGATAGATTGTAGCACCCCAAACATTTTATGGTACGTTTCTCTTAAATAAATTTTATTTGTAGCCTATATTTCAAGAATCACTGAGCCTATATGGGACAAAACCTGGTTACTTATAGGAGATAACCATAACCTAGCCATAAAACTTAAATTTTTCAGCTCTGTGATTTGAATTTTAAAAATCAAACATACAGGATTGTGATCGAGATGATAATTAGAGTATGATAGAATTAACTTAACTTTCAGTGAATAGTAACCTACCCTTAGGAATAGTAACCAACCCTTATGAATAGTAACTTACCCTTATGAATAGTAATATGACTCTTATGAATGGTATCTATTCCTTTGAATGTATAAATGAATTTAGGCACCTTAAAAATGAAGATGAATGTTTTAAGTGTATATATTTTTCAATTAAATAATTGTTTTAAATAAATATTTAATTAATCATATTTAGAAAAATATTTTTGAAAAATGGGATTCATTTTTGGATCTACACATTTAAAACTGGTTAGGGTGAATTTTTAGGATTTTTCTGAAATACTTAAATTTTTGATGAATAGTAAAATCCGATAATTCACAAATAATTGCTAAATAATGGATTAATTGAGTCATTGATGATGATCTACTAATATAAGCCCAATTGGTTCTAAGTCACATGCACATATTATTGTTATTGGTCATCGAATACTCACTATTGGTTGTCTTGAGAGGAAATAATTAAATAATGATTATAATATTAAGAAAACTCCTCTCCCCTCCACTATATAAAGCACCACTCACCCCTTGTTCCTCTCACACCAATAAGGCCTTGTTCCTGGCCAATATTCTACCCAAGTCTCTCCCCAAAATACTCCCCCACATCCAAAATCTCTTAGCCTCTTCAAAATACCAAAACCTCTCCCCTTAAGAGGTTCTCAAAGGAGGAAGTCTTAAGAGGTAAATTCCTCTTTCCAATTCCTTCAATTCTTTTAAGTTCTTTTCTTTTTGTTTATTTCCTCACCTCCCTTCACCATAATAGTATGAAAAATATAGTAACAAAAATGTACTGGAATATTTTCATGATAATGGTATATTTCATTACCTTCTCTCCTTTCCCCACCATTTATTTGAAATAAATGAAAGCACCGTTTGAGATGCGCTAATTTAGCACATTCAAAGACAACAGTTTATCAATTTCTATTATAATATTTAATTATGGTCCTAAAACCATTAATGTTATGGTTTAACTAGATTATTATATATTTAATATATCCTATATTTATTTCTCTAATCCTTTTGTACAAATAGTATTATGTTATAAAGCAAAACATGTTCATTGTAATCAAACCCACCATTTTTCCAAAACTGTTGTCACTAAGGTTATGTATATAATAATTCAACTTCACTATAAGTAACCAAATTAAATTTAAAACGATGTAATCTTAAGGATGTTCAATAATAGAATATAAATTAATTTCTGGACAACCACATCCATCTTATATATTTATCTGAATGTGAATATAAGTGAACCGATCGTTTAAAACCAAGTAAACAAACGAGCCCGAACAATGAAATTGAACCTTATAACTAATAAAAAAAGGCCTTGAATGAACTAAAAAAGGTTACAATAAATCATTTACATATAGAAGATGTTCTGGAATATTGAATTAATAATCCTAATTTTTTTATTCAGGTCTTAAATAACAAGTCAAGAACACCTTCAAGCATAAGGTAAGGGATCCTCTCTCTCACTTTTGTTCAAGAATATCCCCCATGTTGTGCTCTTTTACTTTTAATTCCTAATGATGGGGTATATTTTTTCACCTCCCCCATACTTCCCTTGTGACATATAAATAATGGAATACCCCTTTACCTCTCATTAATCCCTTGCAATAACACTCGTTACCATGCTGAAATGCTTGTAAGGGTTTTCTCATCTCACTTTGATTTCTGTGAGATTTTCATTGTTCGCCACTTATATCTTGTATGTGGTATATGTGTACTTCCATTTAATATATAATAATATTATTATCTTTATATTCATGTTATTTAATAATTAATTTGAGTGTTATTAGGTTCTGTTCATATGATTCGACCGATTATATTGTGGTAAGAGACTTTGTTTCAACAACTATTTTGTTTGACTAACATTGTATTGTGAACCTAATAATCCTTATGTGGTGTACCTACTTCCCATTTGAGATCACTTTTCATTTGAATTTATATTTATATTATATATCCATAATCTCATATCATGGATATGTAGTTGTCTAAACCGTATACCATTTTACATACAATGTTTATTTGGAAAGTTATTTTAATTATGGAAATGTTGATGAATCTGTATACTCTACTCAATACGGATATTGATAAGACATATTGATCTTGTATTGAATAAATGTATAGAGAATTAATTTTACATGTAGTGGATGGTGGGGCCCTCTATATCCCCTCAATGCATCAGTAGGTCTCATGAGACAGATCAGTTTGGCGACAAACCCTTCAAGTTTGTTTCCAAAAATCAGACAGGTTTCTACCCATAGAACTGAACCGTTTTTATGGTATTATGGTTCATGTTCTAGATACATGATGTCTAATTAATAATAATTCTCTTTATTCATTATTTTTTATTACAGTCCATGAGGATTTCAATATGAAAAAATCTATGGATGCAGTTTCATTCTCAGTTTATTAATGACGTGAGTTTTTAATTTATTCACCATGACATATTGATTATGTCAAATTGATTATGATTTACTTATTATTGTATTCAGGATTCTGATATTTTTAACCCTTAATAAGTGTTTTATCTCACCCCTTTCATTGATTACCTCTGACAGGTGATGAAGAGAAGATCATTTATGGAGTTCATGTGGTTGCAGATTTTAGTTCTATTATGTATTGTACTTTGTAACCTTTTCCAATATAATTTGAGTAACATATATGTATCTAGTTTCTTCAAGACTACTAAAATGATCATTCCTTCCGGATTTTCATTCCTTATAACCATTCCAATATAACATGTAATTCACCAGCTCCAGTCTAGAGGGGTCGGGGCAATACAGTTGGTATCAAAGGAAGTTTAGTAGGAAACATGGAAACTAGATTTAGAAAACATGGATTAGGGAGGAGTCCCTAAGATAGATTTGAGAAAAAAACATACATGAACATATTGGTATTTTGTTAAGGAATAGATTATGAGGATCTTTTAATAAATACGTCCCTTTTTGGATACGAGTAGGTACAGGTGGATCTGGCATAGATGTATCTAGGGGTAAAACCTAAAAACACCACTTTGAGCTAAACTTGAACGAGAACTGGTGAATGAAAATGGGCCTTCTTGCACTCTTAGTTAAAACAATCTCAGGGTATATAATTTATATAATTCATATTTTCTTTACAAGCCTTTATGAAGGATTTAAATGTAAATTATTCCTCAAAGAATTTTTTTTTCGATTACGAGATTAGCCATGCATATGATCTTGAACTATGATGAGTATTTTGTTAAGTTAAGATTATAAATTATGATTAATACCCTAATCAGGTGTGTGACATTATTTAGAAATGGCATATAATGGAAGAAGGGGAATCAATACTTGTAGATAATGTAGGTATTATCCCACTGAGCAAGTCAACACGGTCAATGTTGGAGCAGATCAGATCATGACCATATTGGGACAACTTACTCAGGTTGTAAAGAATAACCATTCCACCCATGTCTTGGATTGTTTCATGCGGCAGAAGCCCCCATCCTTTAGTGGGACTACTAATCCAGTGGTTGTTGAGAAATGGATCAAGTCCCTTGAAAAGATATTCATGGCATTAAGATGCAATGAAAATTAAAAGGTAGTACTGGTAGTATATTTTTTCAAGGGAGATGCTGATCAATGGTGGTCCTTGATTGAAAATACCACAAAGGAAGAAGAAATAGAAGATATAGAATGGAGTAATTTTAAGGAAATATTCTTCGAATAATATTTCCCCCATGAGAAACGAACTGAAATGAAGAGGAAATTCCTTTGCTTAAAAAAAGGGAAGAAGATAGTGTTGCAGAGTATGAGGCTAATTTCACAAGGCTGTCTAGGTATGCCGTAGATTACGTACATGAATCGGCAGACAAGATTGATCATTTCATTGAAGGTCTTAAGCCAAGTATTCAAAGGGAACTGGCTTCTCAATCATTTTCATCATATGATGAAATTGTATCAAGTGCCATCAAAATAGAGAAGGAATTTTCTAGATAAAATATTTTCAAAGGAAACCAAGATAAGAAGTGGTACTCTAATAACAAAGGAAAAGGAGAAGCACCAAAGAAGAGAAAGGGAATAAATATATCCCCATTATGTGAGAATTGTGGAAAGAATCATATCAGGAAATGCTTGAAATGCATGAGAGTCTGCTATAACTATGGAGAAAAGGGTCATTGATCTGATGAATGCAAGGGGAAGAAACAATTGAATGATATTAAATGCTATAATTGTAGAGAGATGGGACAATATGAAAATGATTGTCCTAATCTCCAAAGAAACATGCCTCAAAAAAATCCAAGATAATTAGGGAGAGCATATGAAATTATAACCGTGGAGGTTGAAATTCCTAATGATGTAGTGGTAGGTACTTTAATTGTTTCCTCAAACATAGCCAACACTTTATTTGATTCTGGATCATCGCATTCATTTATATCTTTCCATTTTTCCAAGAAAATTATATATGTCCTATTTTATTTAATATAGGAGTTTTCAGTCAAAACTCCCAGGGGATGTATCATTACAACAAAGGCATGTCGATTAGTCCCCCTCCAGACACCAAAACGTGCTTTAGTTGATAACCTTATCATTATACCAATGACTGAATTTGATATAATTCTTGGTATGTATTGGCTGTCAAATTATTATGTGAATATTTATTGTAAGAAGAAGGAAGTTACAATTTTTGAAAATGGTGTAGAATCCCTTATCTTTAGGGTAGAAATATCGCCACCTGATTCTTATCTAGAACCACCCCTAGTAGCTCTAATGAATGCAATACTTGAAGAGGAAGATAAACCAATATCTATGGGCAAGGAAAGAAATATTCAAATTGAATATGTGCACATATTTCAAGAGTACATTGATGTATTTACATGGGATTTACCTAGACATCCTCCAGAGCAAGAAGTTGAGTTCTCTATTGATTTAATTCCTAATGCAAGACCTATATCAAAGACTCCCTATAAAATGGCCACTGTGGAATTAGTAGAGCTAAAGAAACAACAAGAGGATTTGAGTAAAAAATGATTTATTCGACCTGGTGTTTCTCCATGGGGATCCTCTGTCCTCTTTTTTGAGAAAAAAGATGGATCCATGAGGCCGTGCATTGATTATAGGGAAATAGATGCTATTACAATAAAGAATAAGTATCCTCTGCCTCATATTGAAGATTTATTTGACCAACTTCAAGGATCTAAAAACATTTCAAAGATTGATCTTCGATCTGGATATCATCAACTGTGTGTGAGGAAGGAAGATATTTTGAAGACAACATTTTGAACCAGGTATGGGAATTATGAGTTTTGAGTGACGCCTTTCGGACTGATGAATGCACCATCTGTTTTCATTGATTTAATGAATAGAGTTTTCAAGGAATATCTTGATAACTTTGTTGTGGTATTCATTGATGATATCCTCATGTACTCAAAAAGTTATGAAGACCATGAGAATCACTTGCAAATTATTCAGAAAACTCTTAGAAGCAATAAATTATATGGGAAGTTTAGCAAGTGAAAATTCTGGCTTCAATCAGTTTCTTTTCTAGGCCATATTGTCTCTAAGTATGAAATCCTAGTTGATCCTACAAAGACAAAGTAAATCCAAGAATGACCCACTCCAACAAACATAACCGAGGTACACAGTTTTATTGGCTTAGAAGGTTACTATCGGTGTTTCATTCCGAATTTTTCCCGGCTAGCTAACCCGCTAACCAAGCTCACACGTAAAGGAGTTAAGTTTGTGTGGACAAAAGAATGTACAAAATGATTCAATGAATTGAAAATAAGATTATTCAATGCTATAATTTTGACTCTTCCATATGGAATTGGTGGATTTTTAATATACATCGATGCATCAAAGAATGGACTGGGTTGTGTCCTTATGCAAAATGATAGAGTTATTGCCTATGCATCAAGATAATTGAAGAATCATTGAAAAAATTATGCAACTCAGGATCTTGAGTTATATGATGTAATATTTGCTCTGAAAATATGGAGGCATTATCTCTACGGAGAGAGATGTGAGATTTATATAGACCTCAAGAGTTTGAAATACATTTTTACACAAAAAGAAATCAACATGAGACAAAGGATATGGCTTGAGTTAATCAAAGATTACAATTGTTTAATACACTACCACCCAGGAAAGGCGAATAAGGTGGTACATGCATTAAGTAGGAAATATCATGGACTTCAAACTCAATTGAGGATTGAGAGAGATCCTATATTTTTGGATCTACTAAAGATGGATATGGGAATTGTTAAGGAAAGGGAAACATCTTTCATCATTAAAATGATTGCTAAACCATCTTTACTAGAGAAAATAAAAATCTCTCAATCTGATGATGAGAACCTACACAAGAGAATTAATGCTGTCAATGATGGGAGATTGGCTGACTTTATGTATGAAGAAGGAGTTCTGAAATTTGGGAAGAGGTTGTGCGTTCCATCAGTACCTTAGCTAAAAAGGGAACAATTAGATGATTCTCATAGCTCAAATTTCTCTATACACCTGGGTATCACCATGATGTATAGATATCTGAAATAATATTTTTGGTGGGATAATATGAACCAGGAAAGTATTGACTATGTGTCAAGATGCCTAGTTTGCCAACATTTGAAGGCAGAGAGACAACATCCCAAAGGAGTGATGAAACCTCTACCTATTCTTATGCAGAGGTGGGATAACAATATGATGGATTTTGTCACCAGACTACCAAGGAAACCTGAAAGGAATGATGCAATATGGTTGATTGTTGATCGTCTCAAAAAATCAACACATTTCTTTCCTATTATAGAGGGTTTTCCACTTGAGCGCTTGTAAAGACTTTATATTAATGAAGTTATAAGGCTTCATGGTGCACCTCTGTCTATTGTGTCTGATCGAGAACCCCGGTTTACATCAAAATTATGGAAAAGTCTACATAAGGCTTTGAATACCGAGCTTTGTATGAGTACTTCTTATCACCCACAAACTGACAGAAAGTCTGAAAGGACCATTCAAACTATAGAAGATATACTGAGGTAATGCTCTCTTGACTTCCAAGGTATGTGGGATCAATACATTCCTTTGGTGGAATTTTCTTACAACAATATTTTCCATTCTAGTATTCAAATGGCTCCATATGAAGCATTATATAGAAATAGATGTCAAACTCCACCTTGTTGGGATGGAGTTGGTGAGAGGAAACTTATAGGCCCAGAACTTATTGAAGAGACCACGACAAAGGTGAAGAAGATACAAGCCCATATTAAGGCAATCCAAAGTAGGAAGAAGAGTTATACGGACAACCAGAGAAAGGAATTGGAATTATAAGTGGGAGATCATGTATTTCTGAAAGTATCTCCATAGAAGGGTGTCTTAATGTTCGGTAAGAAAGGGAAATTGAGCCCCAGGTATATCGAACCATTTGAAATTCTGGAAATAATCAGAGTTGTAGCTTACCATTTACTGATGCCACCAAATCTCTCGAATGTTCAAGATGTGTTCCATGTGTCATTGTTAAAGAAATACATGCCATAACCAATGCATGTACTCACATATGAAGAAAATGAACTACAACCTAATTTGTCATACTGTGAAAAGCCAATCAGGATTCTTGACACCAGGGAGAAAGTATTGAGAAGTCGGACAACTCGTCTAGTAAATGTTCTTTGGAGAAACCACACTATGGAGGAAGCAACATGAGATCCTGAGGATGTTTTGAAAAAGAATCACCCACATCTTTTTGGTGAGTTTCATACATAAAATTTCGATGAAGAAATTTTTGAAGGAGGGAATAATATAGCACCCCAAACATTTTATGGTACGTTTCTCTTAAATAAATTTTATTTATAGCCTATATTTCAAGAATCACTGAGCCTATATGGAAGAAAACATGGTTAATTATATGATATAGCCATAACCTAGCCATAAAACTTTAAATTTTCAGCTCTGTGATTTGAATTTTAAAAATCAAACATACACGATTGTGATCAAGATGATAATTAGAGTATGATAGAATTAACTTAACTTTTGGTGAATAGTAACCTACCATTATGAATATTAACCTACTCTTATTAATAGTAACTTACCCTTATGAATAGTAATATTACTCATATGAATGGTATCCATGACCTTGAATGTATAAATGAATTTAGGCACCTTAAAAATGAAGATGAATATTTTAAGTGTTTATATTTTTCGATTAAATAGTTTTTTTAATTAGATACTTAATTAATCAAATTTAGAAAAATATTTTGGAAAAATGGACTTCATTTTTTGATTATACACATCGAAAAATGGTTAGGGTGAATTTTTGGGATTTTTTTGAAATACTTAAATTTTTGATGAATAGTAAAATCCGATAATTCACAAATAAATGCTAAATAATGGATTTATTGTGTAATTGATGATGATATGGTGATGTAAGCCCAATTGGTTCGAAGTTACATGCATATATTACTATTATCGGTCATGGAATACTCACTATTGGTTGTATTGAGAGGAAATAATAAAATAATGATTATAATATTAAGAAAACTTTTCTCCCCTCCACTATATAAAGCACCCCTCACCCCTCTTCCTGTCACACCACTCAAGCCTTGTGCCTTGCCAATATTATTTCCAAGTATCTCCCCAAGATCCTCCCCCACGCCCAAAAGCTCATAGCCTCTTCAAAATACCAAAACCTCTTCCCTTAAGAGGTTCTCAAAGGAGGAAGTCTCAAGAGGTAAATTCCTCTTTCCAATTCCTTCAATTCTTTTAATTTATTTTATTTTTATTTATTTCCTCACCTCCCTTCACCATAATAGTATGATAAATCTGGTAACATACATGTACTGTAATGTTTTCATGCTAATGGTATATTTCATTACCTTCTCTCATTTTCCCACAATTTATTTGAAAGAAATGAAAGCACCATTTGAGATGTGCTATTCTAGCACATTCAAGGACAACAATTTATCAATTTCTATTATAATATTTAATTCTGGTCGTGAAACCAGTAATGTTATGGTTGAACCAGATTATTATATATTTAATATATCCTTTTTTAGTTCTTTAATCCTTTTTGAAAAATGTTATTAAGTTATAAAGAAAAACATGTTCATTGTAATCAAACCCTCCATTTAGCCAAAACTGTTGTCACTAAGGTTATGTATCTAATAATTTGACTTCACTCTAAGTAACCAAATTAAATTTAAAACCATGTAATATTATGGATGTTGAATAATAGATTATAAATTAATTTCTGGAAAACCACATCAATCTTATATATTTATCCAAACTTTAATATAAGTGAACCGGTCATTTAAAACCAAGTAAACAAAAGAGCCCGAACAATGAAATTGAACCTTATAACTAATCAAAAAGGCCTTGAATGAACTAAAAAGGGTTATAATAAATAATTTACATATATAAGAGGTCCGGGAATTATGAATTAATAAGACTAATTTTTTTATTTAGGTCTTAAATAACAAGTCAAGAACACCTTCATGCATAAGGCAAGGGATTCTCTCTCTCACTTTTGTTCAAGAATCTCCCCTATGTTGTGATATTTTACTTTTAATTCATAATGATGGGGTATGTTTTTGAACCTCCCCTATACTTCCCTTGTGACATATAAATAATGGAATACCCCTTTACCTCTCATTAATCCCTCACAAAAACACTCGTTAGCTTTCCGAAATGCTTGTAAGGGGTTTCTTATCTCACTTTCATTTCTGTGAGATTTTCATTGTTTTCCACTTATATCTTGTATGTGGTATATGTGTACTTACATTTGATATATAATAACATGATTCTCTTTATATTCATGTTATTCAATAATTCATTTGAGTGTTATTAGGATCTGGTCATTTGACTCGACCGATTACATTGTGGTAAGAGACTTTGTTTCAACAACTATTTTGTTGTGACTAACTTTTTATTATGCACCTAATTATCCTTAGGTGGTGTACCTAATGCCCATTTTATATCACTTTTCATTTGAAATTATATTTATATTATATATCCATACTCTCATATCATGGATATGTAGTTGTCTAAACCATATACCATTTTACATACGGTGTTTATTTGGATGGTTATATTAATCATGGTATGCGTGATTTGCTTCAACTAGGTGTATCTGGTATTGCGTGATTTGTTTAAACCCGATCAGTGGATTTTGATTTGGTTATCCTAGTTTAACCTCATTGTTTCTTCTTTTTTCATTCCCTCTAGAATGTTACTGTGAGGTTTCGGAACCTGGTGAGGGTGTTCTGAGGTTCTTATTGGAGCTGATTCATGCCTAGAGTGGCGTTTCTGTTTCAGGATGACCCAGACTCTCTCCTTAGTGGATTTCCCTTGGTGTTGGTTTGGTCCACCCATTCCTAGGTGATGATGGCTTGAACATGCACCTTTTGGTTTGTCTTCCGGTCTAATTTGACTCTGCTTGTGGTGGTTTAATGTGGAGGGCAACGTGGCTTTTCCAGGATGGTCACTTATTGAGGCACTATAGAGATGTGATTTTAGAATGGTGGAAAGGTTCCTTCTGTGAGGTATATTGGTATGGTGATGCACCCAGACTCTACCACATGGATCAGGCTCTAGAGGAGGTTCTAGAGTTGTCGTTCATCGTTGTATTTCTTTTCAGATTTGAATGTTTGAGATGGTATGACATCATCCATCAGATCAGGCCTGTGCTTTCACATAGGACACTTGCTTGTCGTTCAGCCTTGAAACAGTGGATTGTTTATTCATGTTCAATTTCTAGGGAGGGGTAGCTTCATGGTGTCAGTTTGGTTTGTCTTTCTTGACCTTCAGGATGTGATATGTCCTTTTTTGATGATGTCTATTAGGGTTCCCTCCTTATTCCCTTAAAAGGGGGCTTTGTTTAAAATAAAAAATTAAAGGCCTTCAGGTTGTTGGATGGATTTTAATTATAAAATGTTGATGAATCCGTATACTATAATCAATAATAATATTGATAGGAATATTTCTATTTTATTGAATCAATTTATAAATAATGAATTAGACAGGCAGTGTAGGGTGGGGCCCTATATATCCCCTAGATACATCAGTAGGTATCATGATACAAATCGATTTAGCCACAAACCCTTCACGTTTGTTTCCAAAAATCAGACAGGTTTCTACCCATAGAACTAAACCATTTTTATTGTATTATGGTTCATGTGATAGGTATATGAAGTCCAATTAATAAGAATTCTCTTTATTCATTATCATTTATTACTATCTATGAGGTTTTCATTATGACAAAATCTATGGATGCAGTTTCATTCTCAGTTTATTAATGGCATGAGTTTTTCATTTATTTACCATGCCATATTGATTATGTCATATTTATTATTATTCACTTATTATTGTATTCATTATCTCGCTATTTGTAACCCTTACTGAGCGTTTGAGCTCACCCCTTTCATTTTTTACCTCTGAAAGGTGATGAATAGAAGATCATTTATTGAGTTCATGTGGATTCAGTTTTTATTTCGGTTATGTATTGTACTTTGTAACCTTTTCCAATGTAATTTGAGTAACATCTATGTTTCTAGTTTCTTCAAGACTACTAAACTAATCATTCCTTTGGGATTTTAATTCCTTCTAACCATGCTAATATCACAACTAATGCACCGGCTCCATCCTAGAGGGGTTGGGGTGTTACATAGATACATATTCAATCAAGAAGTTATTTATTTCTACCCTTAAAATTAGCATGTTATACCTTAGTTTTAATGTTATTCATCTATTTTGGTTGGTTTTCTATTTTAATTTGGCCCAAACCAGAGTTCTGTACGTTCTGTGGAATTGTATACCAAACACTTTGATTTGTTTTCTTTTTTTTTCTTCACTTCAAGTGTCATGATTGTGTGAATCACCTTTATTTGAAGTCTTCATACCCACTCCTTATATATATAGTTTGTAAACCACATAAACTAATGGGTTCTAGTGAGATGTATCCCCACTCAAATATGGTAAAGGTTAATGGATATAAGGATGGTCTATGTGAAGGGATTGGGGAAGGTTGGGTTAGTGGTGTAGGTGGTTTTCCATTTTTTTAGTGGGGTGATATGGTAGTTTTTATGGAATTTAGTTTAGTTGAAAATTGGGTTTGGATTATTTATTTATAGTTTTTATTCATGGAATAATGGGAAGGATAGTGATATTGAGGATGAATTGGATATTGGCTGGGTGATGGATTGGAATTTTAATATTGACTGGATTGGGTATAAATAATTTTCAAGGTATTATATGGGTATTTCCTCCCCTAAACACCCCTATTGGACAACCAACCACCCCTACACACCCCCCTTGGAAAACCGCCACCCCATGGACACCCCCACCCCTTGGACACCCCCCTAGACACCCCTAACCCCCCGTGGACAACCCCCACCCCCTGGACACCCCCTACCCCCTAGACATCCCCCACCCCCTGGAACCCCCTTAGGACAGCCCCCTCCCCCCTCCCCCCACCCCATTGGAACACCCCCACCACCTGGACACCCCCAACCCCTGGACAGCCCCCACCCCTAGACACCACCACCCCCTTGGACACCCACTACCCCCTGGACACCCCCACCACCTGGACACCCCCACCTCCTGGACACCCCCACCCCTAGAAACCCTACACCCCCTGACATCCCCCTGAGACTCCTTCCCACATCTTAAGTTCTTGGACAAGTTTTAAAATTTGAATTAACCATGTAGTTGATTTCCCCTTCCCCCAATGACATTTCCTAAGTGACCCATAAAGCCTTATAAATTGAAAATTTTCATGTTTTGATAAATTGAATGGGTTGTTTTGAATGAAATATCTAATTCATGATGGTTTTCCTTTCTTAATTAATAAAATGGTTTTAAATAAAATTACCCTAAGAGGGGTTGTAGGGGGTAAGGGGGTTATCTAGGTGGGGGGTTGTCCAGGTGGGGTGTGGTTTGTCTAGGGGGTAGGGGGTTGTAGTGGGGTGGGGGATGTAGGGGTGTGGGGGAGGGGTGTGGGATGTCCAAGGAGGGGTGTGGGATGTTAAGGGGGTCATGGTGGGCTATCTAAGGGGGTGGGGGTGTGTTTTCTAGGTGGGGGAGGGGGTGTGGGTTGTCCATGAGGGTGGGGGTGGGCTGTCCAGGTGGTGGAGGGGGTGTGGGCTGTCCAGGGAGGGGGGTGGGCTGTCTAGGTGGGGGGTATCTAGGTGGGGGTGGGTTGGGATGTCCAGGTGGGGGTGAGGGGGCTCGCCAGGTGGGGGTGGGGGCTATCCATGTGGGGGTGGGGTTGGGGTGGGTTGTCCACTCCCCTGGACACCCCCACCCCTGGACACCCCACTCCCTAGAAAGCCCCCCCACCCCCGGTACAACCACCCGACCCCTGGATGCTCCCACCCCCTGGACACCCCACCCCCTTGGGCAGTGTATGTGATCACTCAAGTAATCTACTAAAATATAAAATTTCATCCTTCTAAAATTTACTCAACTCCTGAATAATTATCCTCCACAAGTCTACATGATCTTGTACACTCATGTATAGTTATTCAAATATATTTTGTTATAAATATTGTATTTTTTGGCCTTTAATATCATGATTCTCAAATAGAGTAGTGTGCTAGTTATGGTTTCATATAAAGTTAAAAATTCTCATTTACTTAAATATATTTTCAATGAAACTTCAATCATATTGAATTACTTTTGCTGAAAAGACTTATAAATTTTTTTTACAGAATGGATAGAAGTTGGATGTATGAAACCAATCAGATCACAAGATATTTTCAAAACAATTTGGAGAGATTTTTATATTCTTCATTTCACAATGCTTCAGATAGTAGTCACATACACTACCCATGTTACAATTGTGTTGGAAAACATTGGTTGATCCGTGAAGAAGTCAACTACCACATAACCAAATATGGATTTCAAGAAAACTATTATGTGTGGTATCATAATGGGGATAAAATGAAATCTCAAATTTTTGATGATCCAATTTAGAGGGCTGGATTAGAGAATTTGTTTTATAATCAGTTTCATTTTATTTTTCATCATGAAAAATAAAGGATTCGGACCCAAGAAGACTTTGATATGAGAACACATGATGTGTCTAATGAAAATGATGATGTTTTTAGGGTGAAAAAATGAATGATGCTACCACAACTCTAGTATATCGACAATGCGGTAAAATGAAAAAGATGGAATTTTTAATCTGATTATTTCATGGGAAAACAATGTATGGGATTTCTAATACTACCATCGATTACATTCTTACCTTCTTGAAGGACTCACTTCCAGATGATGCAAATATTCCCTCAAACCACTATATAGAATTGAAGTTAGTTGAGGAACATGGATTTTTAGCAAACAAAATTCATTCTTGCTTAAAATATTGTAGATTATTCTGGGAGTAAAATAATGAATAAAATGGTTTTATAAAATGTGGCACATCCCACTAGAAGCCAAAAGCTAATGGAACACCATCTTGTGTGCCACATAAAGTAATGTGGCACTTTCGATTGATCCCTAGACTCTATAATCTTTTTATGTTTGATGAAATATCAATAAAAATTTGATGTCATGATAAAGAGATAAAGAAAACTAATGATGAGTTGGTTTACCCAGCAGATGGATTTTCATGGAAGAGATTTGATGCTCGATATCCTGATTTTTCAGCTGACGTGCGTAATGTGAGGTTGGGTATTTCATGTGACAGTTTTAATCTGTTTGGGTAGATTTTTACTTCAAAAAGCACATGGCCAATTTTTATACACATTAATAACCTTCCCCCATGGTTGTGCATGAAAAAAAATTCAATTTCATGAGTATACTCATATCTAGCCTTTCTGATCCTATCTATGATATAGATGTATAAATTCAACCATTAATAAAATAGTTGAATATTCTTTGGTATGTGGGTGTGTGCACATATGATGCATGTTTTAAATACATATTTCAGATGCTTTCTATGCTTATGTGGTTGATCAATTATTTTCCTGCTTATGAAATGATATCTGGATGGAGCATGAAGGGAAAAATATCATGTCCTGTTTGTATGAAAAATACATGATCCATAAGACTAAAACATTGTTGTAGTTTCAGTTTTATGGAACATCGACGATTATTTCCAATGGACCATACATATAAAAATAATCATTGAAGATTTGACAATACCATGGAGACCGATGATCCACCTCATCATATGTCTGGAACTGATGTGCTTAATGAATTGAAAGATTTCAGTTTTTCATTTGGGAAGGGTCAAATGAAATATATAAAGTGAAAGAATATTCCCACTGAAACCCATTACAATTGTAAGAAGAGAAGTATCTTCTTTTACTTTCCTTATTGGTCAACCAATTTGTTATGTAATTACTTTGACGTAATGCGCATTGAAATAAATATGTGCGAAATGTTGCTTTTGATTCTTCTAAATGTTAAGGGAAAAAAAGATGATTTATGGTCTCAGAGTGACTTGGTGGATTGGGGCATCAAACCAGAACTGCATCCTGTGCATATTAGTGAAAATAAATTGAATGTTCCATGTGCTTCTAATGTGATGAAACCTATAGAAAAAAAATCAATTTATAGAAGTACTAGAGACTATTAAAGTTCCTGATGACTATTTAAGAAACATATCTAAGTGGGTCAATAGAAGAGAGTTGAAGCTAAAATCTGTGAAGATTTGTGATTATCACATCCTTATGCATGATTTGATTCCAATAGAAAACCTTCATCTATTGTCCAATAATGTAAGGGTGGATTTAATTCAGTTATGCCATTTTTTTAGAGATCTTTCTACTAAGAATTTTTCCATGTCTTTCATGCAAAAAATGTTGGCAGATGCCCCATTAATTTCGTGTGAGAAAGAGAAAATATTTCCTACATCAATTTTCACATGAATGTTGTATCTGACTGCTCATATTCCAACTAAAATACTATTCACATGACCTATTTCTTTTTGTTGGATGTATTCAACTTAAAGAAATATGTACACATTAAATTCTTATGTTTGAAACAGAAATCATCATGAAGGTTCTATTATGAACGGTTACTTAGATCTAGAATGTATGGATTTATGCTCTATGTATTTTTCTAATCTTACTATAAGAATAAACAAACCAATGAGAAATGAAGAATAATATTATGAGCAAATTGAACCCGGTTTTTCCATCACTTCCACAAATAAGATAAATTCCTGGATCATATACATTGATGACATTAAGACTAAAAGAGCGGGAGATGGCACATCACACTGTTTTGTTCAACTGTGATTTTTTTAATGACTAAATTAGGAAATTAAATTGAATATATGTATATCTTACATATATATCTATTAAACTTTTCCTATTTTTATCTATAGGTAATATAAATCAATGATAAATAGAAAGCATTGTTCTTTATATTTAAGAAGGAGGGAGACTTTTCATAGTAAAGAGTTTTCTGCTTGGTTGAAATTAAAGGTAAAAATATTACTATTTAAAATAAATAAATAAATATTTAACTAAGTTTAATATTCATTTATATTTCAGGTATTGAGTTTTCCTGCTGACTCTATCTCTGAGTAAATAAGAGCTTTGGCACTTGGTCTTAATACCATGGTTCGTGACTGTAAATCAATTTTTATCAATAGTTATAGATTTATTATCACCGAATGATAAAATAACATGAGAACACAAAATGATGGTGTTATGGTTACTAATATAATTGACTATTATTCCAGTGAATTAGATAGTATACCTCAATTTGAAAATGTAGGTTATTATGGAGTCATTTAAAAAATAATAATATTGGATTATTATTCACATGGATTATAACGACCCACATTTTACATACATTGTTAATACTTCAAAATTGAAGCACTCTTATTACAACATATGACAAAACCACAAAGGACCGTATAGGTATAGTGTCTTTAGAAACTGGGGAAACATAAACAACTGGTTCATAAATCTTCTACAGTGTCTCCCATTTATTCCATCATATCTAGGGTCCCTTTTAGCATATTCTACTTAATATCCATCTTCCTGACCTGGGGAAAAGAAAACATAAAAGGGTGAGCTCAAATGCTCAGCAAGGGCAAATAAAGGAAATAAAAATCATATCATATCTTTTTGAAAAATTAAAACCTGCAAAAGAGATCATAATATCTTAACATGGAATAAATCATAGAAGTGAAAATGAGATCCCCATAATCATAACATAAAACTTGAATCTTTGTGGCATGCACACATAATCATGGAAAATCATTTCTTGTTAGTCATGACTCATTGCCAAGACTATCTTAGTGGACAAAGTCCCTTTCTGAACCGAGTTAACTCCTCGTTTCAGTCCTGTATCACTGAACCGAAATAACCTTCCGTTCCAGCCATGTCTATCTCATGAGATATAAAATCATTACCCAATGCATTGGAGGGAGATATAGGTCCCACCCATCTTATAATGAATCCTTTCTTATGTGTGCCACATAATCATAAAACATACATCATCACATAAACATATGTAACAAAAATGGGATTCTTGAAACATCATGACATCATAAATAAATTCATATAAGATAAAGGAATTCATAAAAATAATTCCATCACAACATGATCAAATCAATGTAATAATAGGGATAAAAACAGAACCCTTTATTATCTTAGATGGAAAATAATTTTGATAAAACACTTGAACTCCATTCTTGAGGAAAATATCCTTTCTTCGTCAAAAACATTTTTCCTTTCATAACATGTCATACAACTTTAAAATAAAAGAAGTTGATTAAAAATAAACTTGAAAACTTGTAAAGGAAGCTTCTTGGAAATAATGTTTTAAAAATCCATTCATGCCGTATAAGTTAAAAAAAACATTCTTCGTACTTTTGTCGGAAAAGTCAAAAAGTACCTCGTACGGAAAAACGACAAAAGATTCCTTTCATATTCTTTACTAAAAACTCACCTAAGGGTAAAATTGGATTTAAACTATTTCAAGTGGATGGAAACAATATTACATATTGAGGGAACATGGATGTGGATGATAAAATACACCCCAGTAAATACTTACGAATAAACAATCTCGGATAAAAATGAGATTGTGATATTTCCCTTACCTTAGGTCCGATTTGCTTTGTTCGTGTCCGAAGCTCCTGTATAATGGTTTACATAATGTTATTGACTTATTCCAGAATCATACATATTGATATGAGATCATATATGGTCATATTATTAGCTTCTTGTTAGTAATATTTCATTGTTACTTGTTACTCGGGTCTTTATGACCTTTTGTTCTTATGCGTGTTTTGTCGAATAAATTCTTATTCTTATCTTTAGGTTATAGATAATTCATTTCCAGAATGGTATTAGTGTAGTATATACCATATTCATTCATTCAATTCATTTATATAATCATTATGAAATGAAGATCATGTAGAACGAGTCGCATCACATCGTGGAGACGGTATTCCGTACGTACGCACGAGTGATGATATCGTTCCTATGATCATGGAATTGTATTGGAGTATATATATATATTATTTCAGTATCAATATTACTTCATAATAATCATATATAGTTACTCATTACACCATTATACCCATCCTTGTAAGGTGATGGTGGAAAATAGATTACACCACGGCGTGGAGACGGTATTCCGTACGTACGCACGCGCGGTGATTTCATTTTTCCGTAGGATGGATAGAAGGTGAATTAGGGTTGTTTCATATTTATAATAACATATCAGTATGTAAGTAATACTGATGTTATTACTTTATCATGAAACAACTAAAGAAGAAGAAGTTGAAGAAGAAAGAAATTGAAAAGATCGGTAATGGATATTACCTCTTCTTTGGAACGCCTTTTTGAATCCTCCACTTAAGGAACTAAGATTGGTCTTTGGAGAAGACCAGGACCTCTAGGATTATTCTAGGGAAGTGGAGAAGGGAAAATGGCAGGGGTTGGCCGAGCTTGAGTGCTCAAATTGGTGTGAGGAGGAGGGGGAGGAGGTGTCCTTTTATAAGGGAGGAGAGGGGCACCTTAGGAATATCTCAAAATATTATTTTATATTAAAGTCAAAATCGGTTTATAATGGTTCCAAAGGGTCTTATTTCGAAGCTAAAGTGGGGATGGGTCGAAATCCTATCAACCAATAGAATTTAGACAAGTTTAGGATATTATTTTAACCTTATCAATTAAATTTAACTCTAAGTTAAATAATTTAACTTTTACCATGTCTTTTTGTTTTCTTTCACTATATGGTTAATAAACTTACTATAACATGCAAAACGAACCCCAAATTGTTTATTATTAATATATATATCCTTATCTAAGTCATTTGGCCGAACCTTAGATTTTTAGGAATAAAATAACAATTAATAATATAATATTTGATTTAAAAACTATTTTGTGTCAATTTTGACACTATTTGATATATGATTTTTGTCAAAGTCATAACAGAATTATATGTTCGAACCAAGTTGATTAAATCAATACTAATATATCATAGTAACCTAGAAAATTAGTGGAATTCATAAAAAGTCTAAAATTACATTTATTTTGGTATTTATATTATCAATTATGTCAATATTTCATTAATAAGATAATTACTGCATCATCTTTGTGTCATAAATAAATTAAATTATTTGATGTCTAAAAATTACAAATAAAATATCATCATGTAGGAAATCTTTTTATCTTTCTAATTAATATTTATAGTCGAATTTATCTTATGTATAACCCCATATTAAAAATTATTTACTTATTAAACTTTGATTTTAACTATTTTAACCCTTCTTTAAATAAATTAATAATAAATGTCCTAATCTAATCCAAGTGGGCCTAAATGGTCATATTTTATTCCTAAGTTTGTTTTTGGTCGAATTACACTTATCCAATAGAATTAGGACATGTGTTAGGGTAATATTGATATCATATTTACCCTTAGTTACCCTATTTACTATTAACCGCGGTAAAAATAGTAAAAAGTTACTATTCACCAAAAAATTATTTTCATCTCATTGAACCACATTTTAGTCCTTGATATTAACCGTGTCTCTCGGATTTTTGAAATTCCATTCACAGAAGCGGTAAAATTAAGTTTTATGCAAAATTCAGTTTTTAACCTACCACTTAGTGGTTTCACTATTCATCAAAAATTGAAAGTTTTCAGAAAAATACCAAAATTTCACCCTAGGCTAATTTCGATATTCTGAGTCCAAAAATGAAGTCCATTTTGAAAAATAAAATTTATAAAATTTTAAAAAGTGGTTATTACTATTCATAACGGCTAGTTTTAATAGCATATTGTTGTTTAGTGAAACTCGGTATTGCGTACGACGCAAGCTATCGAGGAAGGTCGCGATTGCGTGTAAAGCAAGCCAAGAAAGTGTTGTGTAGAAAAAGATTCCTTTGATGATTTATATAACATAAAATTCTCGGGTGTTGCATTCTACCCCCCTTAAAAAGAATTTCGCCCTCGAAATTCATCACTTTGCAACAAACAAATGAGGATACTTCTCCCTCATCATATCCTCAAGCTCCCATGTAGCTTCTTCAAGTTGGTGGTTTCTCCATAAAACTTTCACCAAGCGAGTGGTCTTGTTTCGTAGGACTTTTTCGCTACGATCCAGAATCTCTATCGGCTGTTCTTCATAAGAAAGATCTTGCTCCAGCGGTACAACTTCTGAGCTGAGTACATGTGAAGGATCTGGTATGTACTTTCTCAGGAGAGATACATGGAACACATCGTGAACTTGAGAGAGATTCGGTGGAAGCGCCAATCGGTAAGCTACCTTCCCAACACGATCCAGTATTTCAAAAGGACCGATATATCTAGGGCTCAACTTCCCCTTCTTTCCAAATCTCATAACCCTCTTCCAGGGAGATATTCGTAAGAACACTTTATCACCCACTTCAAACTCTAGGTCTTTTCTTCGGTTGTCGGCATAACTTTTCTGTCGACTCTGAGATGCTCTTATGTGTTGTTGAATAGATCTGACCTTTTCTGCCATTTCATCAACGAGATCAGGTCCTAATAGCTTTCTTTCCCCAACTTCATCCCAGCAAGTTGGAGTCCTGCATTTCTTTCCATAGAGAGCTTCATAAGGAGCCATCTGAATACTAGAGTGAAAGCTATTATTATAAGAAAATTCCACCAAAGGTAGGTGTTGATCCCAACCTCCTTTGAAATCCATAGAGCAAGCTCTCAACATATCTTCTAGGGTTTGAATTGTTCTCTCAGACTGACCGTCTGTCTGGGGATGATAAGCAGTGCTGAAACTCAACTCTGTATCCAGAGTATGCTGAAGACTTCGCCAGAACTTCGAGGTAAATCTCGGATCCCGATCAGATATAATAGAAAGTGGTACTCCATGTAATCTTACCACTTCCTTTACATATATCCTGGCAAGCTGATCTAGAGAGAAATCCTCTCTAATAGGAATGAAGTGTGCAGACTTTGTAAGACGATCAACTATGACCCAAATAGCATTATTGCCTTTGGATGTTTTAGGAAGTCCTGTGACAAAGTCCATAGTGATGTTTTCCCATTTCCATTCGGGTATGGGTAATGGTTGTAACATCCCCTTAGACTTCTGTCTCTCAGCTTTAACTTGTTGACAAACCAAGCATCGAGAGACATATTCAGCAACATCTCTTTTCATGCCATCCCACCAGAAGTACTCTTTCAGGTCCCTATACATCTTCGTGCTTCCAGGATGAATAGAGAATGAAGAACTATGAGCCTCATCCAGCAGCTCCTTCTTTAATTCGGGGATGGGAGGAACACAAACCCGATTCCTGAACTTTATTATCCCATCACAATCAAGGTTGAATTCAGTAACATTTCTCACCTTCTTTTGTAACTCGACATCTTCTTTCTGTGCCTCTTTAATCTTCACATGTATAGATGGTTGAACATTCATTTGAGAAAGATAAGATTTTCCCCTTCCATTATAATTCCAAGATCCATCCTTTGTAAATCCATAAATATTGGATCTTTTGTGATCCTCATCATGGATAAACTAGCATGGTCTTGTCGACTTAATGCATCTGCCACCTTGTTTGCTTTCCCAGGGTGGTAATGGATTGAGCAGTCATAATCCTTAATCAGCTCCAACCATCTTCTTTGGTGCATATTCAACTCCTTTTGTGTGAAAATATACTTTAAACTTTTATGATCAGTATAAATATCACACCTTTCACCATAAAGGTAATGCCTCCAAATCTTTAATGCAAAGATTACCGCAGCCAACTCCAAATCATGTGTTGGGTAATTTTGCTCATGGATTTTCAACTGTCGTGAGGCATAAGCTATCACCATATCATTTTGCATAAGAACACACCCCAATCCCTTCTTGGATGCATCACTGTAGATCACAAACCTTTCTCCACTACAAGGCAGTGTGAGCACAGGTGCACTGGATAACCTTCTTTTCAACTCCTTGAAATTCTCTTCACATTCCTCTGTCCAGACAAACTTAACTCCTTTCCGAGTCAACTTGGTGATTGGATTAGATAACCGTGAAAAATCTTTTACAAAACATCGATAATATCCAGCCAAACCAAGAAAACTTCGGATCTCAGTTACTGTTGTTGGTCTTGACCATCTTTCGATAACCTCTGTTTTTGCTGGATCCACAGATATCCCCTCTTTTGAGATTATATGACCCAAAAATGCAACTTTTTGAAGCCAAAATTCACACTTGGTAAATTTGGCATAAAGATTCTCTTTTCTCAGGGTCTTCAATATAATTCTCAAGTGATCTTCATGCTCTTCCTTGCTCTTTGAATAGACAAGAATATCGTCTATAAAGACTACCACAAATTGATCAAGATAGTCTCTAAAGACTCTATTCATTAGATCCATGAAGATAGCAGGGGCATTAGTAAGACCAAATGGCATCACTATAAATTCATAGTGTCCATACCTTGTACGGAAAGCCGTCTTTGGTATATCCTCCCTTTTGACCCTTAATTGATGATACCCTGAACGAAGATAAATCTTGGAAAAGTATTGAGCTCCGCGTAGTTGGTCAAATAAGTCATCAATGCGTGGGAGAGGATATTTGTTCTTGATAGTGATCTTGTTAAGTTCTCGATAATCAATGCAGAGTCTCATTGATCCATCTTTCTTCTTAACAAATAGAACAGGTGCTCCCCAAGGTGACGCACTAGGGCGTATGAATCCCTTATCAAGATTCTCTTGGAGTTGCTTCTTCAATTCCTGCAACTCAATTGGGGCCATTCTATAAGGTGTCTTTGAAATAGGCAAAGCACCCGACACGAGTTCTATTGAAAACTCAACTTCACGATTTGGTGGAAGACCCGGCAATTCCTCCGGAAAGACATCATCAAACTCCCGTACAATGGGCATATTCTTAATCGTGAGTTTCTCACCAACCATTTGAGATAAATAACCTTCATTTAGTGGAATCAATACCCATAAGATGGAAGAAATTTCCACTGGAAGGTTATGTTCATCCTTGCATTGATAGACGATCGTAGGTTGATCTGGAATATGAAATGTGACTTCCCTTCTTTGGCAATTGATATGAGCTCCATGTAGAGAAAGCCAATCCATGCCAAGAATCACATCAAATTCCACTAAAAGAAGGATCACAAGATTTGCAGGAAGCACTTTCCCACAAACTTCGATCGGAGAAGAATTATAAACTTCTGATGCGATTGATGTGCCATTAGGTGTTGTCACAGCTAACTCAACATCTAATTGTTGAGGTAATACGGTGATACCCTTAGAAAATTTTTCAGAAATAAAAGAGTGGGTGGATCCAGAATCAAATAAAACATTTGCTACTTTAGAGTGGATGGTAAGTGTACCTTTCACCACATCGTTATCGTACTCCACATCGCTGATAGAAATTGCATGTGACTTTCCTTTGTCTTTAGCCTTAAGAGTTTGTTGGCGTCGACCATCATCATCAACCCTTGGATTTGGGCATTGATTGGCATAATGCCCCATCTCCTTGCACTTGAAACATTGAAGTGTAGCAGGTTCATTCTGTGTATCCCTTCCTTTGTTTGCATCATTAGACATCTTCTTCCCATTATCACGGCATTCAAATGCCCGATGACCTTCCTTTCCACATTTAAAACATTTACTTGTCCCTTTAAGACAACTCCCTCCATGTTTCTTTCCACACTTTGAGCATAAGGGAAAGTTCATCTTCTTTTCCGTGTGCTCTTTAGATTTTTCTTTGAATTCCATCTTCCTCTTCTTATCAAAACCATGTGACTGATGGGTTACTCCAATCTCCATCTCGACTTTGAGAGCACATCGAACGATTTCCTCGTAGCAATTGAAGTCCCTTATGGCTAACGCCCTTCGAAGACTTGGTTTTAAGCCACTAAAGAATCGATCGATCTTACTCTCAGGTTGGATAATAATACCAGAAGCGTACCTTGCAAGTCTTGTAAAATTTTCTTCATAGGTACTAACAGATTCATCATCCCTTTGCTTCAGTTCAAGGAACTCTTTCTCCATCTTTGTTCGGAGAATACGAGGGAAGTACTTATTGAAAAATAAGTTCTTGAACTCGTCCCATTCCATAGACTCAATTTCATCCCTTTGCCTCGTATTCTTAACAAGATTCCACCATTGATCCGCATCTCCTTCCAAACGATACACTGCTAGGATGACTTTATCATGCTCAGAACATTGAAGAACTGAAAATATCTTTTCAGTAGTACTAATCCATTGTTCAGCAACTAATGGATCAGTAGACCCGCTGAAAGATGGTGGACGCTGCCTCATGAAGGATTCAACAGAATGTTGCTCCCTTCTTTGTTCGTTTGTAAATCCTGCATGATTCATAGCTTGAGAAAGTTGTGTGAGCATGGCTACAAGATTTTTCATTCCAGCTCCCATATCGTTTGGTTTCTCAGGGGGACAATCATTGCATTGCCCATCACATTCCGCATTAACACGGTTCCTTCGGGTTCCAGCCATTGACTAAAACCAAGAAGAATAGTGTGAGCAACACTAATTATAATAGGAAACCACATAATTCAAGAATAAAATTTTCATGCTTAAGGTCTTATCCTAGGTTATTCAAGGCCATTTCTAAAACACTAAGATTGTGTTCTATGCTTAGACTTATCCTTAGGGTTCTTACTAAGGCTTTCACATCCTAGTTTCCAAAGGTTGACTATACCTTTCCTCTGATACCAACTATAACGGTCTGGAATTACTTCCAGTGGACTATAATTGATACCTATCAGGGAACTCCATGGGCGGCTACACCCCCTGGGCGGGACACACCACCATCCCCAGTGGCAGCCATTTCCGCATGAAGCCCTTGGGCGGAGAGCCATGCTCCGTCCAACGCTCACATGTGAGAGTTCCCAAGGATCGGATACATTCCTACCTCCTTTGCCTCTGATACCAACTATAACGACCCACACTTTACATACATTGTTAATACTTCAAAATTGAAGCACTCTTATTACAACATATGACAAAACCACAAAGGACCGTATAGGTATAGTGTCTTTAGAAACTGGGGAAACATAAACAACTGGTTCATAAATCTTCTACAATGTCTCCCATTTATTCCATCATATCTAGGGTCCCTTTTAGCATATTCTACTTAATATCCATCTTCCTGACCTGGGGAAAAGAAAACATAAAAGGGTGAGCTCAAATGCTCAGCAAGGGCAAATAAAGGAAATAAAAATCATATCATATCTTTTTGAAAAATTAAAACCTGCAAAAGAGATCATAATATCTTAACATGGAATAAATCATAGAAGTGAAAATGAGATCCCCATAATCATAACATAAAACTTGAATCTTTGTGGCATGAACACATAATCATGGAAAATCATTTCTTGTTAGTCATGACTCATTGCCAAGACTATCTTAGTGGACAAAGCCCCTTTCTGAACCGAGTTAACTCCTCGTTTCAGTCCTGTATCACTGAACCGAAATAACCTTCCGTTCCAGCCATGTCTATCTCATGAGATATAAAATCATTACCCAATGCATTGGAGGGAGATATAGGTCCCACCCATCTTATAATGAATCCTTTCTTATGTGTGCCACATAATCATAAAACATACATCATCACATAAACATATGTAACAAAAATGGGATTCTTGAAACATCATGACATCATAAATAAATTCATATAAGATAAAGGAATTCATAAAAATAATTCCATCACAACATGATAAAATCAATGTAATAATAGGGATAAAAACAGAACCCTTTATTATCTTAGATGGAAAATAATTTTGATAAAACACTTGAACTCCATTCTTGAGGAAAATATCCTTTCTTCGTCAAAAACATTTTTCCTTTCATAACATGTCATACAACTTTAAAATAAAAGAAGTTGATTAAAAATAAACTTGAAAACTTGTAAAGGAAGCTTCTTGGAAATAATGTTTTAAAAATCCATTCATGCCGTATAAGTTAAAAAAAACATTCTTCGTACTTTTGTCGGAAAAGTCAAAAAGTACCTCGTACGGAAAAACGACAAAAGATTCCTTTCATATTCTTTACTAAAAACTCACCTAAGGGTAAAATTGGATTTAAACTATTTCAAGTGGATGGAAACAATATTACATATTGAGGGAACATGGATGTGGATGATAAAATACACCCCAGTAAATACTTACGAATAAACAATCTCGGATAAAAATGAGATTGTGATATTTCCCTTACCTTAGGTCCGATTTGCTTTGTTCGTGTCCGAAGCTCCTGTATAATGGTTTAAATAATGTTATTGACTTATTCCAAAATCATACATATTGATATGAGATCATATATGGTCATATTATTAGCTTCTTGTTAGTAATATTTCATTGTTACTTGTTACTCGGGTCTTTATAACTTTTTGTTCTTATGCGTGTTTTGTCGAATAAATTCTTATTCTTATCTTTAGGTTATAGATAATTCATTTCCAGAATGGTATTAGTGTATTATATACCATATTCATTCATTCAATTCATTTATATAATCATTATGAAATGAAGATCATGTAGAACGAGTCGCATCACATCGTGGAGACGGTATTCCGTACGTACGCACGAGTGATGATATCGTTCCTATGATCGTGGAATTGTATTGGAGTATATATATATATTATTTCAGTATCAATATTACTTCATAATAATCATATATAGTTACTCATTACACCATTATACCCATCCTTGTAAGGTGATGGTGGAAAATAGATTACACCACGGCGTGGAGACGGTATTCCGTACGTACGCACGCGCGGTGATTTCATTTTTCCGTAGGATGGATAGAAGGTGAATTAGGGTTGTTTCATATTTATAATAACATATCAGTATGTAAGTAATACTGATGTTATTACTTTATCATGAAACAACTAAAGAAGAAGAAGTTGAAGAAGAAAGAAATTGAAAAGATCGGTAATGGATATTACCTCTTCTTTGGAACGCCTTTTTGAATCCTCCACTTAAGGAACTAAGATTGGTCTTTGGAGAAGACCAGGACCTCTAGGATTATTCTAGGGAAGTGGAGAAGGGAAAATGGCAGGGTTTGGCCGAGCTTGAGTGCTCAAATTGGTGTGAGGAGGAGGGGGAGGAGGTGTCCTTTTATAAGGGAGGAGAGGGGCACCTTAGGAATATCTCAAAATATTATTTTATATTAAAGTCAAAATCGGTTTATAATGGTTCCAAAGGGTCTTATTTCGAAGCTAAAGTGGGTATGGGTCGAAATCCTATCAACCAATAGAATTTAGACAAGTTTAGGATATTATTTTAACCTTATCAATTAAATTTAACTCTAAGTTAAATAATTTAACTTTTACCATGTCTTTTTGTTTTCTTTCACTATATGGTTAATACACTTACTATAACATGCCAAACGAACCCCAAATTGTTTATTATTAATATATATATCCTTATCTAAGTCATTTGGCCGAACCTTAGATTTTTAGGAATACAATAACAATTAATAATATAATATTTGATTTAAAAACTATTTTGTGTCAATTTTGACACTATTTGATATATGATTTTTGTCAAAGTCATAACAGAATTATATGTTCAAACCAAGTTGATTAAATCAATACTAATATATCATAGTAACCTAGAAAATTAGTGTAATTCATAAAAAGTCTAAAATTACATTTATTTTGGTATTTATATTATCAATTATGTCAATATTTCATTAATAAGATAATTACTGCATCATCTTTGTGTCATAAATAAATTAAATTATTTGATGTCTAAAAATTACAAATAAAATATCATCATGTAGGAAATCTTTTTAGATTTCTAATGAATATTTATAGTCGAATTGATCTTATGTATAACCCCATATTAAAAATTATTTACTTATTAAACTTTGATTTTAACTATTTTAACCCTTCTTTAAATAAATTAATAATAAATGTCCTAATCTAATCCAAGTGGGCCTAAATGGTCATATTTTATTCCTAAGTTTGTTTTTGGTCGAATTAAACTTGTCCAATAGAATTAGGACATGTGTTAGGGTAATATTGATATCATATTTACCCTTAGTTACCCTATTTACTATTAACCGCGGTAAAAATAGTAAAAAGTTACTATTCACCAAAAAATTATTTTCATCTCATTGAACCACATTTTAGTCCTTGATATTAACCGTGTCTCTCGGATTTTTGAAATTCCATTCACAGAAGCGGTAAAATTAAGTTTTATGCAAAATTCAGTTTTTAACCTACCACTTAGTGGTTTCACTATTCATCAAAAATTGAAAGTTTTCAGAAAAATACCAAAATTTCACCCTAGGCTAATTTCGATATTCTGAGTCCAAAAATGAAGTCCATTTTGAAAAATAAAATTTATAAAATTTCAAAAAGTGGTTATTACTATTCATAACGGCTAGTTTTAATAGCATATTGTTGTTTAGTGAAACTCGGTATTACGTACGACACAAGCTATCGAGGAAGGTCGCGATTGCGTGTAAAGCAAGCCAAGAAAGTGTTGTGTAGAAAAAGATTCCTTTGATGATTTATATAACATAAAAGTCTCGGGTGTTGCATGGATGAGTCAGAATGATGAAATGCCAGTGGTTTGATTCGATGATGAGGTATGACAAATTTATTGATGATTGTATATTTTGAGTAATTAATATGACTTTCACTCTCTCTACTGATGAACCATATGTATTGGCATCAATCGCAAAACAAGTTGTTTATGTCAAAGACCATCTTTGACCTGATTTTGGTGTCATTATTGAAGTAATTCCAAGACATATTTTTTATGATGGTGATGATGAAATTGACACCATCCCTACTGCCATTGTAAATGATCCATTTATTACTTTTCATGACTCCTATAGCTCAATTTTCAGAGTTGACTGTGAACTTGATGTTGTGGTGGGAAATATATAAAATCATTCATCCATGTTCTTAATTCTTTTGGTTTAGCTCAACTTGGGTTGTTAAGGATGGTACTATTAAAATTTATTTCATACTAATTACAAATATATTGTATCTGACTTAATAGTTATATTAATTTTCAATGTTTATTGGTTGCAATTTTATATGAATTTCATTTTCTACTTTGTAATTTTACTGTTTTCAAACCTACAAAACCAACATTCGTAACTTGGTGAAAATTTAAATGATTTATTGACCATGTATAAAATTAGTATAACTATAAGAGATACATTTAACATTTTAACAAATAATGAACATGATGGTTTTTCTTCTTCTATAAAACATGTATAGAAACCTGCATCATCTACCTAGGCTAAAGAAATAAAAATTTTCCTTAATTTTGACAAGTGCTTTACCCCTTATGAACATGATTGTTTTTCTTCTTAGTAAATAACCATACTACAAAAAATAGTTTTTTTTTATATTTGGTAAGATTTATTGAATTCATTATATATCTATTCAAGATCAGCTAAAACAATGGATAGTTAAATTATCCCTGAATCTCTCTATTGCATCTCATTTATTTTGTTTTTTGGGTTAAAAATTAGTTATCCTTTTCTAATTACTTCCATATTTGTTTTCAAATGTAAGAAAAGTAACCAATTGAAGATAGATGACAAAAAAAGATGATGGACAACAATCGTCGCATGGCTGAGATGGGAATTACACCACTAGTGCCTGTAGTGAGTATTTTATTTCAAATATATATTTTTAAATAATATATAATGTCATGTGATAAATTTTTTATAAACATTTTTGTAGGATACACCTCTTAGGTGAAAATTATTTGATGAGCAGCCTAGTAGTGGTCCCAGTACTCAGGTTGTTCATACGAGTGGGGCGGTATGAGAGCTAGCCGATCTGGTCGGCGTACCCGATTAGATCCTGCCCCCCCACTGACATTCCATCTACCCCACATTCTGATCCCGGTGTGTCGTTAGGGACACATGGGATATTTAGGCCTCCCATGTTTTCAACACCCTTTGTATCTCAGTCTCCTCACCCATCTTTACCATATATGATGATTATTCCCACTCCCCTCCAGCATTCAGCCAGTCATCTATGCCATCTTCTTTTACTTATACTTCCTTCTCTTTGAGCTTCTATATTTCATCTACTTTGAATCTTTCTCTACCAAAGTCTATCCCTACAGAGCATACATTGGGTCCCACTCTACCTGCACATGGGATTCCTTTAGTTTCTATGGATCCAGTTGTGCCCATTGATCAGATTGTCACAGGTATATTTATAGAACCCTAACAAATTTTTATACCATTATTTATTTTAATTATAAAAAGTGTTGATAACATATATGTTTTTCTTTCATAATAGATACATATACTAATAGGAGGAAGGGGAAGGGGAATACATGCAATTGATGGAAGACTACAATGAAAAAAGTCAAATGATTTAAAAAATAGGGCAACAATGTCAGAGTATTTTGGCGATGCTTGTCAAATACTCTAACATCATTCCTGTTAGCCCACTCTCATGCAGACAGTTTCTAAATGAAGTCAAGGATAATGCTTGGGTAGAGATATGGGTAAATAAAATTTGTATTTAATGAAATATATTATTTTTTGTATTTATATGAATTAATATTTTGGTGTCAGCTTTGGTTTAATTTCCCTGATGGAGAGGGTGCACGTCCAGCACGTCTAAAGGATTTAAGTGAGATTTGGAGAGATTATAAGCTCGATTTGTATATTTTATAGTGTTCTAGAGTTGTAATAGTGTTAGAGGCGGTCCCCATCATTGATGACTATCTAATAGAATAGTATCAGCCGATGATTACTCATTGGATGACTACTTAGTTTACAGTATTAATCACATTTGAGTTATTTGAATGAAAAATTTCATGTTTTTCATTAATACCATCTTTTGTATTATTGAATTTTATTTAGGAATCATCTATAGGAAATAAAAAAACATTAATACTAAAAAACTACTCCAAACATTGGGGCATACTACGATGTCAAATCTTGAGAGGAAGTAGGTATGACAGTTGTTTATAATTCTTCTTTACGACTTGCACTTTCTATTTTTACACCATAATTTATTTGATTTCTAAAGTTCTTATATAATTTTAGTAATGAAATTATTTATTGGTAACCTATTTTTAATTATGTTTTCCTATATTTAGTGTCATTGTAGAGGAAAAAATTGAATATTTAAGGATGGGTGCCTTGAGTAAAATTGTTTTGCTCGAGTAGAAGGAAGAAAGATGGAATTGTGGTTAATGAACTGACTCAATAATAGATTGTAAGTTTTACTTTGTTGATTTAAAATTGTAATATCTATTTTGTAACTTAATAATATATTTATATTTGTAACAAGATTCTATAGAGGCCTTTGATTCTCAAGAACCTGGCAATTTTGGGCCAAATGATCAATTACATCAGGTGTTGGGAGATGAGCACCCTGGCAGAGTATGCTGCCAACCCGGGAAGAGTATAGTATTGAAGAGATATTGTACCTCCTCACATACGAGTTGTAGTTTTATCGAGTTCTAGCAGGTTTAAGGCACATGTAGAATAGGATGAAAAAGGGCCATAGAGACAGAAGAATAGTCTTCTAGGGAAAACACTACATTTATGAAACTGATGGAGGTTTTAAGTCCAAAACTTCCTCAAGAGGCCATAAGAGCTTGTGATGAATATATATCGCCAATGAATTCTATATATGGTGAACCAAGTGGCAGTTATAGTGGTAGTCAAGACAATGTCTAGGAGGAGGTCGGGCAAGAGGAGGAGGAGGCCGAGACAGAGGAGGAGGATGAGGAGGAGGCCGAGGAGGAGGAGGAGGGAGAGTAGGAGGTTGAGGCAGAGTACGAGGTCAAGGAGGAGGGCATTGAGGAGGTAGGGGACGATGATGGGGACAATGATGAGGATGGGGGTGAGGCTGATGATGACGGTGATGATAGTGATGGTGATGAGGGATAGATTGATCCATTGCATTTTTGACTGATATTACTGACATTTCATGTTTGATGATTTTTTGTGCCTAAATTTATGTGTGATTAGGTATATCATGTTATCTTTATTTATTTATCTATAATTAATAAAACTTGACTTGATGATTTGATATGACAGAATCACCCCTACCTTGGACACCCCCACCCCCTGGAAAAACCCTACCCCCTGGACACCCCCACCCCTAGACACCCCTACCCTTGTGGACAACCCCCACCCCCTAGACAGCTCCCACCCCCTGGATACCACCCCACAACCTGGACACCCCCACCCCCTTAGAAATACCCCTACCCCCTGGACATCCCCCAACCCCCTGGACACCACCCCACCACTAGGACACCCCCACCCCCATGGATAGCCTCCCAACCCTAGACAGACCCCCACCCCCCTGGACACCACCCCACCACCTGGACACCCCTCCCACCTGGAAACCCCCACCCCCATATACATCCCCCACCCCCCATAGACACCACCCCACCCCCTAGACCCCCACCCCCCATGGACAGCTCCCACCACCTAGACACCCCCACCCCCTGGACACCCCCACCTCCATGGACAGCCCCCCCCCCCCACCGCCCAAGACACCCCCACCCTCTGACACCCCCTACCCCCTTGGATAGCCCTAACCCCTGGATAGCCCCCCCTCCCCCCCGGACACCACATCACCACTTGGACACCCCCACCCCACCTGGACACCCCCACTCCCATATATAGCCCTCCCACCCCCAGGACACCACCCCACCCCTTGAACACCCTTTAGAAACCCCCACCCCCATGGACACCCCCCACCCCCTGGACACCCCTACCCCCTTGGACAGCCTCCCAACCCCTGGATAGCCCCCCACCCCCTCAACACCACCCCACCACCTCGACAGTCCCGACCCCCTGGACACACCCACCCCTATGGACACCCCCACCCCCTAGACAGCCCCCACCCCACATGGACACCCCCACCCCCTGGACAGCCCCCACCCCCCATGGACACCCCACCCCCTGGACACCCCCACCCCCATGGATATCCCCCACACCCCACTATGGACACCCCCACCCCTGGACACACCTATCCCCTTGGATAGTCCCTCACCCCTTCGATAGCCCCCACCCCTGGACACCACCCCACCTCCTAGACACCTCCATCCCCCATTGACACCCCCACCCCCATGGACAACCCCCACCCCTAGAAAACCCCCACCCCAACCCCACCCCCACCCCCTGGACACCCCCTACCCCTTAGACAGCCTCAAATCCCCTGGAAACCCCCACCCCAACCCCCTAGACACCCCCACCCCCATGGACACCCCCACCTCCTGGACACCCCCTACCCCCTTGGATAGCCCCCAAACCCCTGAACATCCCCACCCCTAGACACCCCCACCCCCATAGACATCCACCAAACATCCTGACAACCCCCCCATCTCCCCAAACACCCCCACCCCCTAGACACCCCTACCCATTGGAACCCCCCAACCCCCTGGACAACCCCCACCCCCTGGATAGCCCCACCCCCATGGACAGCCCCCCACCCCTGGACATACCCCCACCCCATGGACACCCCCTACCCACTTGGACAAACCCCTAAACACCCCCACCCCCTTGGACACCCCCACCACCCGGACACCCCCACCCCCTGGACACCTCCACCCCCTGGACAACCCCCACCCCACCTGGACAGCCCCCACCCCCTGGACACCCCACCCCCTAGATACCCCTACCCCCGTGGATAGGCATAAACCATTTGAGACTCTACCCCATGTCATATAACCCCTTACTACATCATGGCATACCACATTATCCAAAAATTAAAATCTCATCTGAATTCACCCATGCCTATGAACAACAATGCCATATTCAAAACCTAAAACATGATTTTCTTATATAGGGGTTATTACCTTTGGAATTCTGAATTCAATTCTATATGTGTTATAGAGAATTCAATATTGTATGTATTCAATTCATAATTCTGTATTGCATAGGGTAATTGATCTAAATTCTGAATTGAATTCTTTATGTATTTAATTAACTTATGAATTATGTGTTAATTTTGTATGAGTATACTTTTTTATGGGTATACTTGATGGAATTACCTTATGAATTATGTGTTAATTCTATATGAGTGTACGGGGTAATTAAATAGAGAACTGCAGGTATGTTATGTGTGTACTGAGAACTGGTGGAAGTTCATTGTTGCAGGTGCACAGGGGGCGGCAGGCCTGCTGCTGCTATAGGTGCATACAGGCTATGACAACGGTTTACAACCGTTGGAATATGTCTGAAAAGAAACCATATACCGATGGATTCATGTGAAACATTTTTATAGATTCTATACATGATCTTTACCAATGGTTTCTGAGAAACTGTTGGTAAAATTCTATACCAACGGTTTGGAAAACCATTGGTACAAACATGGATTTTGATATTTCCAATGGTTTTAAACCGTTGGTAAATATTTATACCAACGGTTTCTTATAACCATTGGTATATAATCTATTAAGAACCCATATCCAAATAGTTCTCATAGAACTATTAGGATATGTCTATCCTCATGACTCTATAGCCAATAGTTTTTTAGCCTTTACCAACAGTTTGAAATTGTTGGTTAAGGTTATGTTTCTAGTAGGTACACACATTCCTTCGTACTTAGCATTGCATGGGATAACCTGAGGACATGAATAAGAAAATGGTGATCTATAAATCCCAGTAAGGGAGTAAACAAGGAATAATATGAGGAATAAATTACATGTTAGTAAATGGACATATCAATGGATCATAATAGAAACACGAACATAAATGCATGATATAACATGATTATCATAACATGGAAATGTGGCATCAACATTTAACATGATATTAGCATAAATAAAGGCTCATTGCACATGGAGAATGAGTAAACCCTCATTTCAATTGAATTATCATGAGTGAATCCTTATTACACTTGACATATCATGATACTAATCTTTACCTAATGCATTGAAGCACTATTAGGGTGCACCTTTCTTAATCATTTCATTTCATGCATAAGTGTGCCACATGGATCATATAACATGGATTCATTAAAAATCATCATTTATTCCACAATAAAGGAACTTGGAATTCATACATGAAACTATATAATAAATAAGTAAATTTTTATAAAGGTGAATACCCTTGATAGAGAAATGGGAATGGTATTCACTACACAATGACTTTGGCTTGGAAAATCATGATGCAATTTCTGTAGCATAATAACATGACATAAGAATTCATAAAAATAGTTGATAAGAGAGAAAGAGGTATATAATCATATGTAAAAGAAATGGAAATTAGGGGGGCCATATGTATACATGTCCCAACATATATAATGAGATTTATATTCATAATACAAAATAATTGTTTTAATGTAAATGAGAAGAGATAAATTCTTTACGGAATTTCGGCATGGTAACATGTGTACATGAGAGGCATTAATGAGACATAAAGAGGTATCTAATCATTAAAAAATAAAGAGGTAATTATGGGGGATGTGATAAATCATACTATAACATTTTTAATTGAAAACATAATGATATAACAACTTAATAAAATTTGGACAAAAATGAGAAAGGAAGAGATCCCTTACTTGGAAGTGTGACCCCAAAGGCTTAGGAGAGGATTGAGAGAGGATTATTGGGAGCTTGGGGAGATTTGGGAGGATACTAGAGAGATTAGGTCTGATTAGGTACGTTCTCCAAGGGGTTTTAGTGAATTTAAGTGGGAGTTTGGGTGGGTTTATATAGGAAAAGAGAGGGAATTCTTTATTATTTAGGATTTAGACACCACACATTAAACGAATCAAAACCACAAACCGACCCATGTTTTTTCCCATGTTTTTTTCCAAAAGGGAGTGAAAAAAATTATTTTATAAGTACAATGGACTAAATTATTAAAATATTATACTTGCTTACATGGATGTGAGTCACACTCTCAAGGAAATCATTTTAAATATTAAAATGTTTTATAAGTCTTGGAGGGTCCACTAAGACACCATAAAATTAATCAAACAAATCTAAAATCACATTATTTTAAAGGTAAAACATATATTGTACGACCAAAAATTTTATAGTATTTTATTACATCACTATTGGGTCATTATGATGTTATAAAACACATTATATATTTAAATGGTATTTAATTTTTACCCAAAAATTCGACTGCCTTAGAAAATTATGAAAATTTCACCGTTGGATAATTTAGACATCATGATTCCAAAAATAATATTAATTTTATCTAAATAATTTTCTAAATATGTTCATATTAACTTTTAAAATAAAAATCTACATTTATTGAAAATTCATGGATTTGGACAAAAACATTTTTTAAACCATAATAAAAATTAAAATTGTATTCATTAAAATTATAAGATCATTTATATTTAATAAAAAGTAATTTAGTAATAATAATATTTTATTAAAATATTATTTAATTAAAAAAATAAATTAATTCATCATAATAGATTTCTTAATTAAATATTAACTAAAAAAACTATTTGTGCTTTAAAAACTATTTACAACGTAACAATAATAAAATGAATGTATATTATTTATACAAAAAACGAAAGCACATAATCATATTGTTAGGGTATTGTTATATAACCCCTTATAAAACCCACATAATACCTAAGGGTAAGGTGTGAGATGGTGATAGATTCTTGGGGAGGCTTAGATAACATCGCTGATGTGTTAATCTCTATTAACTTCAACTTCTCTTGTAGGCGGTTCCATTCCAGATTATCAAGTTAAAGCTTGGCTTGGGATTAATTAAGAGAGAATCCTAGTGATGCTACCTCCTTCATGAGCTCTGAAAAATGGGCTTCATAGGGATAAATTCTACTGGATGAGGCCATAAATTCCTTTTTCTGAGTAAATTAGATCTGTTAAAGCCTTATATTTATATTAATCATGTGGTCACTGTTCAACTACTATATTAGGAACGATAACGATTCTTAATAGTATTTTAAAATACAAAAACATAAAACCAAGGAAGTGAATTTGTTTTATATAAAAATTTTACATAAGAATACATTTAATTAGATCAGGAGGAATTTTCATTAATAAAATTTTGGTTCGTTACATGGCCATATAAGATGATATAATAATCTGTTGTTGAGTTTGGTTTATTCATGTGATTATTCCATACTAGATAAATCTATCTTCCATTTCAAAAGATCATTCATTTCTCAACAAAGGTACTGAAATCCCATCAATAATTTAAGACTCCTCATGATTTTTTAATTGATCCATTGTTTTGTGTATTCCTCTTGGAGGAAAAAGGAATTTTCGTACTACTCAAAGTGATATTCATCAAGCTAATTCCATTGAATATAAAGATGGATTCTTCTATTATTCAATAATTCCAGGTTTGTAATTTTTATTCTTTTTTTAAATAGCATGAACGTTGGATTACATAGAGATAGAATCATATTTATTTGGATTCTTTTCCCCTACCAGTGATCATTAGATGATTAAATGAATCCCATAAGTGGTTTTAGAGTTATTTTATTCAATATTTAAATTTATTTAATTAGTATTAGAGAAAATTTGTAACATCACCATAACTTTTATATTCTCATAGTGTGGTCATGGTGACTCCAAAATGCCCAAGTCTTTGACAGTATGATGTAGAAATTATCATGGTTTTTATTTTCAAGATTATCTTAGAACCATATCATAGTGAAAGCCGTGGTGGTTCTTTGTAGAAAAAACAACCAGAGTATGATTACCACAATATTTTGAAAGCTATGGTGAATATTAAAATGTTTTTAAAATTATTTTTTTACATTTTTATTTAAATGGTGTATAAAATTTTAATAAGTCATTTTAAAAGTTATTCTGGGATATTTATAATTATAAAAAGTTTATAAATTAATTAATAATAAATTTATTACAATTAATTAAATGTTTTGAAATAATTATAATACTCCTAAAATTTTAAATATTAATATCTAAAATACCCTTTTCAAATTATAATTAATATATTATGTTTTATAAATAGTATTTGATTTATAAATCATGGAAAATAATTTCTAAAGGTAATAAAAACAATTTATATTTAAAATTATGAATTATTAATTATTAATTAATTTGAAATTATTCAAATTAGATGGTTAAGCCTTATTTAAAGATATTATTTAGACCACATCAAAAATGGTTTTGAGGATTATTATGATTAATGGTTTGAATAATATTTAAAATTATATATAATGATAATTCGAAGGATTTCATATATAATTTTGAATGCAAAGTATTTATATTCATGATTTTTCTAATTTATAAAATGGTTATAATTAGCTTGTTTTTATGAACAATTCATAAATGGATCATGTTTTGGAAAATAAATGAAATGTTTATTTTTTATTCCTTTAATATTCATGTTTATTAGTTTTTTACTAAACATTATTATTGTGTATTATATACTTTAATAGATAAATTGATTCAAATATAGATCTTTTCATGTCATTCTATGTTCAATATCATAAAATTTAAATTTTATCTACCTTGTTCTAATTTTTTAATTATAGTTTTTAGATTGAGAATAATCATTAAAATTAGATTATTCATATTAGGTGTTAGAGATATCATGTATTCAGTTATGTTTTGAGTAAATTCTTCCCAAGTAGAGGGACTTTAGGTTAGACCACATACCAGTTCAAAAGTTATGCTTTTTCTAGAAAAGTGAATGAGGTTGGGTATTTATTGCTCGAATATTACTCATGAAGATATTTTCAATATCATATAAATATATACCTTTAAATGAGGAGTTCATATACATTATACATGTGATTCATTTGGATATTTATGAATATACTCGAATTCTATTTTTTGGTGCGTAACACAAACTTGTTAGTTGTGTAAAGCGTTACACATCAATGTGGTGTGAACACATTAATTTGGTGGCTTGAATAAGAATTCTAAAACTAAATTGTTAGAATCATTCATACACAAAAAGGAATAATACAAGAAAATATAATGATTACATAAGAGGCAATAGTTATGGATTTAATATTTATATTATGTATATTAAATTTGTGAGACTTTTAAAAACCTAAAATACTAAGTGTGAGATTCCTTCCAAATAGAAACTTTTCAACACCTCAATTATCCAATTAGGTAGGTCATACTAAATATGGGTACCCCTATATTATCTTTTGTATAGAAATAAAGTAATAATTGACTATGGATTATCCTATGGAGTGGGTAAACCTAAATATGGGATCCCATAGATTGTACCTTTTTATCTTGTTTTTAGTGTTTTCTTTAGTTTTCACTAGCCGAGAGACCCTAATAGGATTAAGTTACTAGAGGAATAGAGTTGATTAAATACATATGATGGATTTGGACAAATAGTTTTCCACTCATTTATTAAAGATTCATAATTTTTATTATTGGGATGATTCCCAACCAAAATAGATAAGTGATATTAGATATTTTAAAGTGACATAGAGTTTAGTGAAAAATGTATCTTGGATCACTAAAAGAATATGATGTTTAGTGTCATCATTTTTAGTGGGATATTTTTTATTTATTGTCCTTAATAAAATAATATAATACATGATACTCACCCACTAAAATGTCATTATTGTAGATTATTTAATAATTAACATTAATCATTTTCATATCACTAATAGGAATGAACTATAAGTTAGTTAGAGATTACTAGATTATATTGATAAGTGTTCTCAAGGAGAAACATTTAGAGTACCCAAATTTTAATGATATTGAGATCAATTCAACCAATTCTAACTCATGAGTATTACACACTAGGTGTGATTCACACATTTGTGCACAAAAACACATACTCAAAGATATAAAGGAATTGATGAAGGCCAAAGTAGAACTTTATGCCAGTAATGGGGAGAGAGTTACTGCATTAGAGGTTGGAACCTATGATTTTATTTTAACAAGTGGATTAATCCAAAAATTGAAAAAATATTATTATGTTTCTTCTATAAAAAATAATTTTATTTCTATATCTCAGTTGGATAAGATGGGATTTTCATTAATTACTATAAAAAAGAGTTGTTCTATATATAAGGATAAAATTATTTTTGGTGTTGGGAATATAATGAATGGCTTGTATATTCTTGGTATAGATAATCCTAGTTATAACATTTATAATAATAAGGTTATGGTTGATTCTAATCCTACATACATTTTTCATTATCACCATATAAATATAAATAGGAAAAACAGTTAAAGATTCCATAGAAAAGGTTTGTTACCCTCGTTTAATTATAAATCATTTTAGAATTATGAGTATAGTTTATTCAAAACAAATGACAAAGTTGAATTTTAGGAGAAAATGAAGGAATGATTGTGGGATATTGAATCTCGTACATAGTGATGTATGTGGACCAATGTTAACATAATAAAATAGTGTTTTTAGGTACTTAGTTACTTTTAACAATGACTTTAGTTGGTATGGATATGTGTTTTTTATAGAACATAATTATTAAACTTTTGAAAATCTCAAAGAGTTTCATAATTAAGTACAAAATAAACTAGGAAAATTATTAAATTCCTATGATCAGATTAAGGTAGAGATTACCTATGCCAAAAATTAATAACTTATCATAGATATTGTAGAATTGTTTCATAATTTAATCCTCCCAAAAACCAATAATGGAATAGTTTATTTTAAATGAGAAATCATATCTTATTAGACATGGTCTGATCTATGATGAGTCTATGAGACCTTCTAATATCATTCTAGAGTTATTCTATTTAAACTACTTCATTTTTTCTAAACCATGTTCCACATAAAGAATTCATAAAGAAACCATATGAGATATGGAATGGGAAATGTCCCAAAAATATTTTTCATAAGTATTTAGGGATGTAAACTACTCTTATAATGATTGGATTTTGATAAGATAAGACCAAAGTAAAAAAATTATTCTTTGGTTATCCTAAGGAAATGATGGAACACTATTTCTATAAACCAACTGAATAAAAAGTTTTCATGGATAGTACAAGTGTTTAAAATGATAAGGAACACATGAGATGAGGCATTAGTGGGAGGAAATTTGAACTTGGAGAAGTTTAAGACCAACAATTTGGAAGTGTTACTAAGATGGAAGTTGTTATGGTTCTATGAAGAGTTTTGGAATAAGAACAAACTCAATTTATAAAACATACTTTAAGGCCATGTATGATTCATCAATATCTAGTGAGATATATATTTCAAATAAAAAAATATGATGATGTAATTTTCATAGGTGATGAACCAACCACTTACCAGGATGCCAATGAGAGTTCTGATTCTGAGAGATGGTTAAAAGATATAAAATTTGGGATGGAATCCATGTACACTAACCAAGTTTGGAACTTGGTGGAAAACATAAATAGGTAATACCTATAGTGTTTCATTGGTTTTTTTTAAAATAACATGGATAGTAGAGTTTCTACCTATAAATCATTTCTGGTGGAAAAGGGTTATAAAAAATACACAACATTTTCTATGAAGATATCTTGTCTCCAATGTCATTGATAAATTAAATTAATATTTTCTATCCATAAAAAATCATTACAATTATGAGATATATCATATGGATGTAAAAGACCAAATTTAATTTATCTAAGGAAGTGTATATGATAAAACCTGGGGGTTTTGAAGTTCCAAATAAGACTTCTAAGGTTTTCAAGTTGCAATAATCCATCTATGTGCTAAAGAAATCTCCTCATATTTGGAATATCTAGTTTAATGATGTAATAAAAGAGTTAGGTTTCATAAATAATGCAGATCATTCCTATTTTTATATAAATACTAGTGGGAGTTTCATTGAATTTATGATATTGTAAGTAGATGAAAAATGTATTATAAAAAATGATGCCACAACAGTTCATTTGATGATGTTTTGGCTAGGTAAAAGTTTCTCAATGAAATTCCTTGGTGAAGGTACCTACACATTAAATATTAATATTTGTAGAGATACATCTGAATGGTTTCAAAAATTTATTCAAAAAATTTATATTGGTAATTTGATAAAGTGGACTATCATAGAGAACTCTAATAGGGGGTCTATAAAAATGTTGCATGGCAAAAATCTTATGAAGATTCGGTATCTGTCTATAGAGTTAGAAAGGATGGCCAAGATTACTTAGGAATCCTACATATAATCTATCTTTTATTCCATGTTGTTTACTCATCCAAATGTCACTTATGATTTTATCATAACAATTATATAGCAATCTAATCCTAGTGAAAGTCACTAGATTTCTATAAACAAAGTTCTTAAGTACTTACAAAAGACTAAGGATATATTCTTATTTTTTAAGGGTTGATGGGATTTGTGTAATGGGTTAAAAAGATTATAATTTCTAATATGATAAAAATAATATGAAATATGAATATAGATTAATGTTTTTTTAAATAGAGGATCTATTAGTTAAAAGAGTTCCAAACAAGACACTATAAAAAACTTGAAAATAGAGGCAGAGAAAATCAATTCATCATATGTATAAAAGGAAGATATCTGGATCAAGAAGTTAACTTCTATAATTTGGGTAGGTATGTGCATCAATGGTGAAATTGACTTATATTGTGACAAAAATGGGGTTGTTTCTTAGGATAAGGAATCTCAATATCACCAAAGGACTAAACACATCCGTTGGAAATACTACCACATATGCTATATCATTGAGAGGTCATATGTAAAGATTTACCAGGTAGCTACTGAGGATAATGTATGGTATCTATTGATTAAATTTATAACACATTGAATTTCTATGAATTATTGCTTTCTCAAATAAATTTAAATTCTTCGATTGCTTCAATTGCACTACACTAGGTGAAGCTTTATTTATATGTAACACCAAGTAAAAATTTCAATATAAGAAAAATTGAGTTTATCTTGTGGTAAATGAAACACTAAGGTTTCATTTTTTTACATACAATACCAAGTTCCTTTTATATATTGTGTTACACACAAGAACGAGTTTTACCAAACTATAATATACTATTAATAATATTATTTTATATACTAGATATCGCATAGACTTTGGAATGGAAAGAATGAATAACATTGAAAATAATTAAGAAAATAATTATGAATATATATATTTTAGAAATGTTTATTATTTATTTATTTCTTATAAATAAAATAATCATCATTTAAAAGAAAAAGAAATATTTTCTAAAAAACAACAACTTTTTCTAAAAGACGGATTAATCGTGTTTGGTACAAGAAAATTAAAATTAAAATTTACCAACTTTATAAAATTTATTTGAAAAAATAAAATTCATTATTGATATAGGAATATAAATATTATCTTATAGTTATTTTTTGGTATTTTTCTGAGAATTTTCAATTTTTGATAAATAGTAAAAAAATACTATATTTTAATTAAATGATTCCTTTTCATTTTAATAATTTATAATGTTAAAACATAATGTTAATTTGGTTTTAAATTAAAAATAATTCAATTAAACATATATTAATATAATTTAGTTCATTAAAATTACTTTTTTATTGAAATTTAATATAAATTTTTTGAAAACTTTCGATCTTTTTCTCTTTAAAAATGTGTTTTCTCATTATGTGTGTAGGATTAATCTTAAATTAATTTCTACCACTTATGTGATCTGAATTTGAAAAAATGGATTCCATATTTTTAATTAGAATAAATTATAATTTAAAACAAGGATAACTTAATTTTTGACCAAAGTAATTAGTGAAAACATTTAAAATTAATTAAAGTGATTAAGGTAAAAATGATTTTACTTAGTGGTTACACTAAGAAAATAATGTGTAAAATAACCTACAAACATATTGGAAACCCATTGGATAGACATAATTCGACCCTTACCAACTTATGATTTATTTTTATGATTTATGTGGAAACTATTCCCTGAAATGGACCAATATAATAAGTCAAGTAATGAAAAATAATAAAATGGAATCTTCCTTGTCTTTAATATTTATAAAGATTTGGGGTAGGAAAAAATCATATGTTCAGTTATAAATTTTATTTTTAATGGTAAATAAGTTTTTTTATCATGAAAATTTATTTCAAATTTTTATATATTGAATAATTACATTAAATGTTTAAGAAACACCAATGTACGAATTATTTAGTTAATAATTAACTAAAATAAATAATACTAAAAAAATTAAAAGTGAGGTAAATTGAATGAATTATTACCTTACATTATTTTTTTGATGAATTTATAATTTTAAGAAGGTTTTAATTTAATATATGTAAATTAAATTATTATGTGGATATTTTTAAATTCAAATTAAATAAATAATGTCAAAATTGACTTAAATGTTATTTTATAAAAATAGTATTTTATTAAATAATTTAAAATTACTAAAAATAATATATTCTTCCAAGTTATTTTTAAATGTTAATAAATAAAAAATATCTTCCATTCATGGGAAATTTATCTTTTATAATAAACATATTGACCCCTAAATAGTAAAAAGTATTGTTGTCACAGTTTGGGATAAAGAAGTGTTTGTGCGCATTACATGGGCTTCTATTGAATTAATTTCCAAAAAATGTGATATTTATTTTATAAATTAGTTATAATATTTTATAATCATTGGTTTTAAGGTTTTTAATAATTTTCACTTAATTTATACCTTATGGGTAAATTACTGAGGTTATAAAATTAGTTACCGTAATAAAAAACAAAAATGGAAAAAATAATTTGGAAACATAGAAGTTAAGTAAGAATAAAATAAAAATGGAATTATTTTTGTGTGTTGGAGGTATTTATAAAATAATAAATCCTCCCCTCCATTATTATCTAATTATGGAATCATATGAGGTAAGGGAGACCTCTTGATAGTGAATACTTTTGGGTATTTATAAGAATGTCACTCATCCTCTATTATAAAAGGAAATTCACTCTCCCCAATTAATCAAAAATATCAATCCATTTAGATCAACCAAAACATGCCAAAATAACTACAACATATTCCTCCTCTAACCATACAATCCTTAATTTTCCCATAAATCCAACCAAGGAATTTCTTTAGAGAAAACCAAAAGGAGATACCTGTAAAAGAGGCAATATTCATCAACAAATGATTTTGTTTTATTTCATCCTCAAAACCCTTAAATTATTTTTATATCATGATTATATAATGACCATAATATCTTACACATACTATGATGTTTTTAAGTTAAGTATATGACCTAAAATCACACACAAATCCATCAAATGCGCTACGAAATCATCGTTCATGTGTACAACATAATACTACCTCGCAAACCATTTCATTCATTTTTTCAATTAAAACCTTTAATGTTTGGTAATAATGTTGAAAATACTATTTATATATGACATATATGATATTTATAATGAATTTATGTTGTTAAAATTATTATATAACACATAATTTCATACTTTCCAGTTTTTGGGAATATGATAATGTCGTTCATGTGTATGAAAAACTATCTCCTCGGGAAGCGATGTGAATCATTCCTAATTTACATGTAATGCATTATGGATAATTTTAACTTAAATATTTGATATATATATATATATAATAGAAAAATTATACTATAATGATAATATATATCATTTAATTTTCTTACTTTCAATACGATAAGAAAATGGAAACAACGTTCATGCGTACGTATGACCTACCGTCGCCATGAACGACGTACTTAATTTCATATCACTAAATTTTATGTATTACTCTAAGTACATATATACTGAAAATATATGATATTAATATCATTATTATAATTCTAGATATTATGGAATCATCATCTAATTAAGAGGACCAAGAATAAAAAGTTAACATGTGTATGAAAAAAATCAGTTATTACCCAAAACATAACTTTAACATAGAATTGTTAATAAAAAAGTATTATAAAGTCATAAGTAAATCATATATGTTATTAAATATACAAATATGGTTCTATTTTAAATTTATGATAAACTTGTTTATATTATACAGGAGTATATAATGAGTATGATGAGAGCCAAGATGTAAGGCAAGGGATTTGCATCTCACTTTTATTTTCTATGAGACAGAAGTCATGTACACAATTTATTTATTTTATGTGGAGAGTATAATTCCAATGTTTTTATTTTATGATTATTATAATGATAATTATTTTCATTTATATATCCATTTTATTGTCTCTATTTAATGGGGTTTATGGTTAAAATATTACCAATATGGTAAGGGGTTTTTTGTCTCAATTATCCTTATTTGAGACATTTGTTATGTTATGCACCTATATTCTTCACAAGGTGTATATACAGCCCCTTTGACATGTAATATAATGATTTTTTTTCATAATGATATTTGATGTTTCATTTGATGTTATTATTTCTTGGTATTTATGATTCAAACTTACCCAAGTTGTAAGATTTTATTGTTGCAATCTCATCTTTTATCATGATTGTTTATGATTATGATTCTATTGATGAAATATTATGATCCATATCTCAATAATTCCAATAAATATTATAATCCTCGGGTTATTAATGACTTATTCAAGTAATGGTACAATTTTCCCACTCTTTGGTACTTAATATAATTAATAAAGTGTTTTTAATAAAACATTACTTTATTTCTCTCTTCAATCGGAAATCATTTTTCATTAAAAACCATGCTTTATAAAAATATTTTATAATTTTTTTAACATTTTTAAAATTATTTATTAAAGAAGTTTTTATCCATTTTTCTTTTAATTTTTTTTCAATGGCATCTTCTTGTCATTTTCGGATCAAGGAACTTTTCCACACTTTTTACAATGCAGAAGGAATATTTCTTTAACATGTATAACATGTACATATTCACTCATCATCATGAAAATAATTTATTTGAAGATTCATTTACAAGTTTACAAGGTTATTTTTAAATAAATTATTTTTTTATAATAATATGTAAATTCATTGTTTTTAATGTGGTTTTGAAAGAAAATTATTTTTCAAAGCAGAAATGGTATTTTCCTCAAGCAATATTTTAAATGATCTTTAAAAATTATTTTCCATCTAAGATGGAATTAATTGGTTTTAATCATTCCTTATTGAGAATATCATCCAAGTTTACCATTCATATTCTTTTTTTGAATGGTTATTATCTTGATGGAATGATGTTTATATAACCCGATTCTCTTCCATTGGTTTTATGATTATGAAACCATCTTCTTTTCATAGGTTATACAATGATGACATGATTATGGAACTTGTATCATATACATAGGTTATTATATGATGAAATGTTTATGATACACATTTTATTTCACAAGTTATGATATGATTAATGTTTATGATCTTATGGCACATATATTTATGATTTTATTATGTGATGAGTGGGACCTATATCTCTCTATAATGATTTGAGTAAAGATTTATATCTCATGAGATAGACATGGATGGAATGGGGAGTGAATTGAGTTGAGTAAGAAAATATTTCTACTAATATGGTCTTGGTAGAAAACCTTGACTCCTAATATGGTTTGGTGAGTGAACCCATTCATCTAAGATACCCTTGGTAGTGATCCTTGACTATTATGGAAATAATTTTATATGATTATGTGTTTTCCACAATTCCTTATCTTTTACCTATGTTATGATCACATGGATATGATCATTGATTCCTTTATGATTCATGTCTTATGAACTACTAACCTTTATACCATGATTTATGTTTATGAACTTCAATATGAATTGTATAGTTTTCCAATGTTATGATCATGTTCTCATACCCATATTCTCATGATTATTCTTATGTATCTCTGTTTTTTACCCTTACTGAGAATCTGAGATCGTCTTTCTTATGTTCACTTTACCCAATTTATGAATAAAGATTTTATGTAGGGTATTTCTATTAGGGAAACATGAAAGATCATTCACCAGATTAGAATATTGTGTTCCATGTTTCCAATAGCACTAAACTTTGACGGTCCTTAGGATTATGTTTATGTAATGTTTTGAGTATTGATATAAAAATATGGAATATCCATGTATGAGAATATTGGATTTCTCTAGTTGGTATCAAAGGAATGGTTTATTAAACCTTTAGAAATTGGGATGAGAAAACATTAGTATGATCCCTAGGGATATTTCTAAGGATATGTTTAGGAAGGTCTACATGGATAAGCTTAAGGATGAGTTAAAGTATAGGAAACTGTCCAAGAATTTTGGTAAAGGATAGAGATAGTGATTTATAAGAAATTGCATCCCCTTATAGATACTATAAGTAGATGTGGATCTAGAACAGATATACCTAGAGGTAACAACCCTAAAGACACCATATTTAGCTATAATTGATTGGGAACTGGTGCACGATAATGGGGCTTATAATACACCTTATTTTAAACTCCTAGGGGATATGATTTGTAAAATAATAAAATATTTATGAACCATTAAAAATGATTTAATTAGACAATAACTGTGAATAAACAAGGATAAACATATCATGTTATAGATTAAAAGGGAGGTGATATGATTTAGACATTATATAAGTTATTTTTCATGATTATGTGGTTTTCCACTATGATTAATGTTTCTTACACTGTTTTTGTTTTTATTCAATGGATGGAACCTATATGAAACATGTTAATGTTGTGGGTGTTAGAAAATATGTTGATGATCAGTCAGATGGGATGATTACAAGAGTGAAGGATATTGTGATTATGCCTAATCTGGCACCAAGAAACATGATTAATAATGTATACATCAACCAAATATTAGACTCACCAAAGAAGAGATGGAAGTAGTTCATTGACTTTTTATATAGTGGTGGCTATGGGGGAAAGAAGATTCAATTCCATATGTGTTAATAATGTAGGAAGAAACACTGAAGTGAATGTCTTATAGGAACACAAATATGTTTTTCCTCTAGAAAAGGACACAAAGAAAGTAGCTACAATGAAAAAATTAATAATTCACTTAATTAAATGGATAGAAATATTAGTCTCCCTAAGTTATTATTAGTTGATGAATTATTTAAATGTGGAATGTAAGGAATTATCAAAATCGATGTCCTTATTAAAAATTTTGTGAAGAAAATTAGAAAGGTTGTATGAGTTATGGTTATATTTCTAATGATGAAGAGACTAAAAATGAAATGCGAAAGAAAAGAAGTGTTAAGGTATAAGACGATGAATACTAGTTAATTTTTTGAGAAGTATGTGGGATGAATGAATTATTTATGTATTTTAATTCAAATATTAGGTTATAAAAATCATTAAATAGATAAGTATTGTTTGGTATAAGTTTTTCAATAAGGATTTGAAAGGATATAATGAATAATGTTGATGGACTAGAAAAGTGATTTAATGGAAATGTGATATTTTAGTTATGGGAAGGGACCCATAATATGTTCCAGATGCTGAGAAAATGGTGTTAATTTTTGATAAATAGATGAATGATTTGGATAAATTAAATTGGATAGTATCGATGACCTGAGAACTGATAAAGGATTTTTTGACATATTAGTTTATGACATCATTGATAGTGTTTAAAAAGTTTTTATATCTACGGAATATATTCAATAATTTTTGGTTTTATTCAAGTAATAAAGAATAATGCTTGTTTCCATTAAGGTTCTATGGTAAATCAGGTCATTACCATGTTTGAAGAAAATAAATGATTAAGGTATCAACATATTGGGTATGTGACAATCAAGATTTACTTTATGATATATTGGGTATTAATTTTAAGTTGGTTTGGAGAAATTTATTCATCTTCTTTCTCAAATTTTGGATTTTAATCTTTTTAAAGGTTCATAAGATTAATCATTTATAAACTGATTTACATTGAACATTAAATGAGGTTTTAGATATTAATGTATTACTTCACCATAAAAAGATTGATGCATATTGGATAACCTATTCTAACCATTTTTCTTTGATGATAAAAAAGTTATATTTAATTAATTATCATTCTATATATGTATCTTATGATTTGTTTACACTTCATGCATAACAAACCCACCTTTATTTCTTGGAGTATGAGATGAAGTGTAAATTGATTAAGGCCTAACCTAGGGGTGAGATTATTCTTATATAATATAATGAAATCAAGAAAGTATATATTCTTAGGAAAATTATTGTACTTTAGGAAAAGGATATTGAAACAAAAATTATATCCTAGTACCTTAATTTCTGATGAATCAAATAGTCCCTTAGATCATCACATATTTATGGTTTTGTGATTGTTAACTTTATCTATATCACCAAACCTGTTGTGATAAGTGGTCTTATCAGTCTTTATAATTATTTAAACTTTTCTTCCATGTCCAAATATTCACTTTCCACCCATGTTCTCTAATGTGGAAACCTAGTTATGAGTCACAATTGGAAACCATTATGTTTCCAACATTTCTTTTTTAAAGTATTTTTTAGTACTCATGTTTATGATATTTTTTTATATGAAAGATACTTTCAATTATTAAAAACTTGATTACCCATATGAATTTAGAGGGTTAAATTCATTTGAAGGGGGTAGAATGTTACACCTTGAGTTTTTATAAATTATTATTATTTTTGAATAAATTAAAATTATTTGATGGCTTGCATTTAATGCTACACCAAGTAAAGATTGTTTTATACATAATACCAAGTTAATATTTAAATACACATAATATTTATTTTAGGTTTGGGTACATGTAATGGTATGTTTTTATTGAGTACACAAAATACGTAGTTCCTTTGATAGCCTATGTTACATGCAAGATCTAGTTTTACCAAATTACAATGTACTATTAATAATATTGTTTAATATGATAGTTATTGCCCAACAACCGGAATGGATGGAATGAATAATATTAAAGAACTTATAAAAATATATAGTTTTCACATTTTTTTAGTTATTTATTATATAAAAATAAAATAAGAATCATTTAAAAGAAAAAGAAATGTTTTCTGACAAACATTATATTTTCTAAAAGTTGGTTTAATGGTGCTTGGAGAACATAATTTTAAATTAAAATTTTCCATTTTTTCAAAATTTATTTGAAAAAAACTACATTTTTTAAATAAGAATATAAAAATAAGTTTAGGGTGAATTTCTGGTATTTTTCTGAGAATTTCCAATTTTTTATGAATAGTGAAAAATACTGAATTTTAATTGAAAAATACATTTTTGTTTAAATAATTAATAATGAAAAACATTATTTTTAATAGATTTTAATGTCAAAATAGTCTAATCATACATATATTATACCAATTTAGGTCATTTGAGTAAATTTAACATGGAAATTGAATACAAGAACTTTATAAAATTTTGATCTTTTTCTCTTTCAAAACCCACTTTCTCATCATGTCTATGGGGTTAATTTTAAATTAATTTATGCCGCTGTTTTATTTTAATTTAGAAAAATATATTCCATATTTTTATTAATTATAATTAATAATGTATAATAAGGAAAAATTATTTTTTTACCAAATTAGTGAAAATAGTTAAAATTAAATACAGTGATTACGTTAAAAATGAGTTTATTAATTGGTTGAACTTACAAAATAAGTTGTAAAATGACCTAAAAAATTCTCCAAAACCCATTTTATGGAAAAATTTAGAATATTATAACCTTATTATCGATATTTATGAGTTATTGGGATACTATTCCATGAAATTGAGCTATAAAAATGTTATGTAAGGAAAACGATAAAAAAGGAACCTCCCCGGACTTTAATATTTATATAGTTTTGGGATAGGAAAGAAATAATATGTTTGGTTATAAATATTATTCCTAAATTTAAATAATTTTTTTTATCCTGGTAACTTATTTTAAATTTTTAGATATTAAAAAATTACTTTAAATTTTTAAGAAACCACAACATTGGAATGATTTAGTTAAATATTAACTAAATTAAATTATAAATAAAATATTAAAAGTGAGATAAATTGAATGAATTATTAATTTAAATTAATTTTTTAGATGAATATATCATGTTAAATGGGTGTGAAATTAGTATATTTAAATTCCATTATTATCTTGATATTTTTAAAGTAAAATTAAATTAATGATGTTAAAATTGACATTATTGTTATTTTATAATATTTTAATAAATATTAACTGTAACATCCCAGTTTTTTTAAAAAAAATAGAAATGAATGATTTTTTTTAAGTATATATTTTTAACTAGCCTTTAAAACATAACCTTTCCACTTCTATGTTTTTAATTCCAAGAAACTGTCATCTACAATTGTGTTCGGTATGTTATTTGGAGTCTATTGGAACCAACTTGTTTTTTGGTGAATAGTAACATACCCTTATGAATAGTATATATGAATAGTAATGTGACCCTAATGAATAGTAAATTTTATTATTATTTTATTTTTTGAAGGTTTTAAGATAATAATATCTTGGTTAATTTTTCATCGTGATATAGAAGTAGTTATAGAATTAAAATTGTTAATTTTTGAATTAAGTATTATTTTGCTTAAAAATTAAATTAATAATATTTAGAAAATTTATTTCAAAAAACGGACTTCATTTTTGAATTATAAATGTCAAAAAATGGTTAGGGTAAATTTTTGGGATTTTTCTGAAATTCTTTAATTTTCGATGAATAGTGAAATACGCTAAAATACCGTATAATCAAATTATCAGTAAAATTCACTATTTATTACATTTAAGTGATGAAAGGAAAATTTTTTCTAACTCACATGCAATTATTACTATTTAAGGTCACATGAACTAAGACTATTCATAATCTTGGGCAAAAATATTATAATAATGATTAAAATAATGAAAAATACCCCCTCTCCTCCACCATAAATATCACCCTCACTCCCCTCTTCTTCCCACACCTCTCAAGCCTTGATCCATTCCTAAGTTATACCCAATACTCGTCCAAAGTCTCTTACCAATGTCCTAGAGCTGCTGGTCTCACCAGAAGACCAAAACCAAAGCCCTTAAGAATGATCTCAAGGAGAAGAGATCAAGAGGTAAACATCATCTTTTATTTTCTTTCTTTTCTTTCATTTTATGTTATTATCTTCCTTTACATTTGGATTATGTTGGGATATTTCATTCCATATCCCCCCTTACTATCCATATTATGTATTAGTGATGATATATTCCCTTTCTTTCATCAAACTATTTTTATGAAATTTTAAGAGACGTCGTTAGGCTGCCGAATTTTCACGAGAAATTTCTCAAGTTTTCTTTTATTTCATGATTCTTTTTTCTTATTTCCTCACCCCCTCTTATTCAAGAGGTGTGAAATATCCAGAATCATTTATATTATGTATTTTCTCATGTTCATAGAAAATTATTCATCATTGTTCTTCTCCTCTCCCACTTATTCAAAGAATTAAAAACATTGTCCAGGATGTGTCAAATTACCATCATCGTGGACGATGTGATTTCATTTTTCTTTAAATCCTTCAATTCTGGCCATGAAACCATTTTTATGGTTGGAAAAAGTTATAATATATGTATTATTTATCATAAATGGTTCTAGAATTCATTTTAACATATTGTTTTAATTTATAAAACGAAATGAGGTTGTTATTATCAAAGAACCACTAAAATGATATAAACGAACATCATTCATGTTTTAACTTTTTAATCATCCTCATATTAAAAATCAAAATTATAAATAGTATAAAATATGGTATTGTAAATTTGAAAATACCTTTCAATTCAAATTCTATAATTTCACTTCCAATCAACAAGAACATCCACTATGAACCAATCATGGAAATCATGTTAAGAACTCACCCAAAAACAATGCAAGGAGAAAAATACTAACAACTAAAGGGTAAAATGATGTTCTGAAATGATAATATAAGATGTTATAAACATGAAAATGTTTCTTTAAACTACTAATTACACTCCTTTAACCATTATACATGAATTTTAAACAAGTTTGAAGTAAGATAGACCCGAGGTAAGGGAATTCTTAACCTGATTTCCATTCTTTGGGTTAACCTTATACTTCATTATTTATGTGGTATTAATTTTTTTTTTGATGAAAATTGTTTATATTATCATTATTTATGTGCATATACAGTATAGATACATATTCCATTCACTCTATTAAGTCTCACATCAATTATATGATGTTTGTAAGGGAATTTTTAACCCGATTTCCATTCTTTGGGTTATCCTTCAACTTCATTATTTATGTGGTATTCAAATTTTTTGTTCAATGAAAATTGTTTATATTATCAAGAGTTATGTGAATTTACATTATATAAACATATTAAGTTCACTCTATTAAGTCTCACTTCAATTATATGATGTTTCTAAGGGAATTCTTAACTCGATTTCCATTCTTTGTGTTAACCTTCTACTTCATTATTTATGTGGTATTAAAATTATTTTTTTGATGAAAATTGTTTATATTATCATGCGTTATGTGTATTTACAGTATATATACATATTCCATTCACTATATTAAGTATCACTTCAGTTATATGACGTTTTTTAGGGAATTATTAACCCGATTTCCATTATTTGGTTAACCTTCTTCTTCATTATTTATGTGATATTTAAATTGTTTCTGTGATGGGTTATATTTATATTATGTTTTATTATGTGTATTTACAGTATATATACATACTCCATCCACTATATTAATTCTCTCTTCAATTTTATGATATTTATAAGGGTTTTTTCTTTAAAAATCCTCTTTTAAAATTCGGTTTTACAAAATTCCAAAGCAATGTTTTTATGGAATTATTCATGTTGTATGATTATGTTTTGGTTCTTGTGGATTATTTATGATGAAGTGTGGGACCAATATATACCTCCAATTCATTGGGTATGTGTAAGTTTGAGGTCGGTTCTATGGTTACTCCAAGTGTAACTGTGATGGTTACACAAATTGTAAGGTAGCCGGGAGGGTTAAAAATTAATAGGTAGCCAAGATGGTTACAAGATTATGTAAGTAATGCCCCAAGATACCTTTATTATTATATTTATGTTCTCATATTTCTGTGTGGATCTTGTGTAAATCACATGTTACAGAAATTAAGTATATATGGGTGACAATAATGTCTTTTTAAAATGCTTTCATACGTTATGAGTATTCATGGACTAATGTGATCATTACTTCTTTTCCATCCCTTCCAGAGCTTTTGTGCTCATCCCAAGTTTTTAAATGATTTTCATAGGTTAATGGATGGGTAAGGAAAGGAAATAAGCCATTGAAAATGTTTAAGAATTGTCAAGGAGTCTTGTTTTATGTTTTAATGAATTATATTTTGAAAAAATGGAAACTATTTTGATGGTATCCACTCTGTAATAATGCGTAATGTTATGAATGTATTGTCCAAATTCTCTAAAGCTCTAAACTTGAAAAGATCCTCAATTTAAAAGTAAGTGTTTTCTTAACTAAATTCAAAATTATGTATGTAATAAGGCCGGGTCCTTATATTAACTATGTTATATTAATGGAAAACATTATCTTTTATAATGAAAATATTTACCCATAAATATTAAAAAACATCATTAGCACAGTTAGGGATAAATTAGTGTTTTTGTGCATTATACAAAATTCTGTTGAATTAACTTCTACAAAATATGTGTTTTTTATTTTATAAATTAAATTTCAAATTTTTTAATCAGTGGGATTAAATTTTATAATAAGTCCCACTTAAATTTATCTCTAAAGGATGAATTAACATGGTTATAAAATTAATTTCCTTAATAAAAAACAAAAATGTAAAAAATAGGGAAACATAGATGTTAAGGAAGAAATTTATAAAAATGAATTTATTTTTTTCATAGTGGAGGTATGTATAGACCAAATTAATCATATACTCCATTAATATCCAATTTTTTAAGAATATGAGGTAAGGTATACATCCCAATAGTGAATAATTCCATGTATTTACAAAAAATGACACTCCTACTCCATTATAAATGGTAATTTACTCTCTCCACTTCTTCACACCTATCAATCCATTTATATTGACCAAATACTACCACAATCACTTCTAAAATTCCGTACTTTCAGCCTATAAACCTTAATTTTTGATGAAATATAACCAATTATTCTTTGGTTCAAACTAAAAGGAGATACCTGAAGAAGAGGTAATGTTCATCAATAAACATTTTTATTTTATTTCTTCCTCGAGCCCCATCAATTATTTTTATATCATGATTATATAATAACCCCAATATATTAAATATAATGAGATTTTTAATTTCAAGGTTATTACTTACAATCACACACACATCCATTAAATTGACTATAAAATCATCATTCGTGTGTACGACAAAGTAACGGGTCACAAACCAATGTCATTCATTTTTACATTACCACATTTCAAGGTTGGGAATAATGATGGAAATAATATTTATATTATATATATATATATGATATATATGATATTTTTATGCTTATAAAATTATTATATAACACATACCTTCATGCTTTCCATTTTTTTGTGAATATGATAACATTGTTCATGTGCACAATGGACAACAGCCTTGCGAAGCGATGTGATTCGTTCACTCTTTACATGTAATATATTAAGTATGAGTTTAATATAAATATGTGATATATATAACATAAAAACTATAATTTAATTATAATATATAAATATGTATCATTTACTTTTATTTCATTGAATATGATAGGAAAATAGAAACATCATTCATGTGTGTGTACACCCTACCATCTCTATGAATAGTGCATTTCATTTACTATCACTAAATTTTATGGATTACTATCAATAAATATGTAATGAAAATATATGATATTAATATCATGGTTATCTTTCAAGAGATTATTAAATACTAATCTAAGTAATAGGACTAAGAATAAAAAATTTAAAAATATATGAAAAACAAAGTGGTTATTACCCGAAACATAACTTAAACAAGAAATTGTTAAAAAATGAGCAATATAAATTCATAATTAAATATTATATGGAATTAAATATATGAATATTGTTTCATGATAAATTTATAATAAAATTATATTTATTATATAGGAGGATTGAATGAGTATGACAAGAGTTAAGACTTAAAGGGAAATATGTCTCACTTTTATTTTCTATGTGAAACAAGCCATGATCACCCCTTATTTCTTGTAGGTAGTACAATACCATACCCGTGGATGTATTTTATGATTATTATAATTAGAATTATTTATATTTACATATCAATTTTTGGATCTCTATTTCATGGGGTTTATGGTTAAAACATTATCGACACAATAAGGGGGGTTTTTCAATTTTTCTTCTTTGAGGCGTATGTTATGTTATACACCTATATTCTTTCTCAAGGTGTATATAAAACCCCTTTGATGTGAAATAAATTTATTTTTTATTCCTAATGATATATTAAGTTTCATTTTATTTTATTCTTTCATGGTATTTAGGATTCAATGTTACCAAAGTGGGAAGAGTTTATTGCTAGAATATCATCACTTATCATGATTATTTATGATTATGCTTCCATTGATGAAATATTATGATTATTATCTTAAGATATATCAATAAGTTTCTCATAAACTGGTTATTCATGATATATTAAATTAATTTTACCTGTTTTCTATTCTTTAGTACTTAAGATATTTAAGAAAATGTTTTTAATAAAATCTGACATTATTTCTCTCTTCGGTTGGAAATCTGTTTTCTTTCAAAACTGTGTAATATAAAAATATTTTCAATTTATTTTTTAAAAATAAAAATAAAAATTATTTATTAGAGAAATATTTTTTCATTTTTCATTTTTTTAATTTTTTTATCAATGTAATCTTCTTATCATTTTCTGATCAAGGAATTTCTCTAAACTTTTTATAGTGCAAAAGGAATGTTTTTTTTAACATGTAATAAATTCATGGATTTACCTTCCATCATGAACATAATTTACTTGAAGATCTATTTACAAGTTTATATGGTTGTTTTTATATAATTTTTTTCCTGATATTTAATAAATTCATTTTTAAGTGTTTTTCAATGAAAGAGAATTTTCAAAATGTTTTATGTTTTAAAAAGCATTTTCAAAGTGGAAAGAATATTTTCCCCAAGAAATGTTTTAAATGATCTTCCAAAATTATTTTCCATCTAATAAGACATTCATTGTTGATTCCCATGCTTTACTGATAATACAATCCAATGGTAACATTTATACTATTTATTTTAATGGTTATTATTATTATGGAATGATTTTTATGAAACTTGTTTCTCTTCCATGGGTTATATGATTATGAAACCAACTTCTTTTCCTGGTTTATTCTATGATGAAATGATTATGAAACTTGTATCTTGTACACATGTTAAGACATGATGAAATATCTATGATACCAATTTCATTTCATGGGTTATGATTTGATGAATTTTTATTATCTTATCAAACAAATATATATTATTTCATTATGTGGATGGTAAGACCTATATCTACCTCAAATTCATTTGGTAATGATTTATATTTTGTGATATATACATGGATGGAATGGGGAGTGAACCCAATTCAACAAGGGAATTTTTACACTAAGATGGTCTTGGGTGTGAACCTTGACTACTAAGATGGTTTGGGGTGTGAACCCATTACACTCAGATAGCCTTGGTAGTGATAATTTAATACTATGGAAATAATTTAATATGTTTATGTTTTTTCCATAATTACGTATCTAATACCTATGTTATGCTCACATGGATTATTATTTTTGATAAATTTATGATTAATGTCTTATAAACTACCAATATTTATGCCATGATACATGTCTATGAACTTTGATATATAGTGTATGGTTTTCCAATGTATACTAATGTTCTCATACCCTTATGCTTATGATTATGCTTACATATCTCCCTTGTTTACCAATAATGAGAATCTAAGATCACCCTTTCTTATGTTTCCTTTCCCCAGGTTATGAAGAAAGGTTTTATGTAGGGTATTTTTATAATAAGTACTAAATAGGAAGATAATTGTGAAAAAAATGGATTTTTATTCACCAAATTAGAATATTTTGTTCCATGTTTCCAAAGGCACTAAACTTTTATGGTCCTCAAGAATGTGTTTATGTAATATATTGAACATTCATCTAAAAATATGTAATATCAATATATTAGAATAAAATGTTTCTATGAAACTATTATTGCAATGAAATCATATGAGTCTTGTTGAATATAATGGTATATGATAGTTTAGATATTGATATAACAGTTATAAAAGTATCATGTTATTATAATAATATAAATATCCAATTATCATTCATTCTTGTGGGATGAATTTTTTTACATGAACAGTCGAATGATAATATCCCCTCAAATTATAAATTTGAGTTGTCCTTTATTGATTCTCATCATGGAGTATTATCGGTTATGATGAAATGAAAATACTATCATGAATATAATATTATAATTAATACGTGTGGTTTTATGTGATGTATGAAGAATATATTCATGTATAAATAAGTATATACTTATTAATTGGATTGATCTAGTAAATTATATATCATGGAATTTCATGAAATCATCAATATACTTAGGGGTGTATTCTTATTATTGATCCTTAATACCATAGGTTTGTGATATATCTAGTATTAAAACCTTCATACTTTGATACCCTACTTATGAAAATCATTATATAAACTTACCTATTCAAGGTGTGGACGGGTATGTTTCTGAACATGTTGTCATTTAGATCATGAAAAAGATGGAATTTTTTCACCTGTATAACAAGAAGATACATTTGGACTTGGATTGAATTAGACTATAGAAATGTATTCAAATGCTTATTTTCTTCACATATAATGTGATAAAAAAACATAGATAAGTGACCTATAATATTCTTATCAGATATATGAATGACATGTGATGTATTCATCAACTTGGTGAATCTTTTTTAAATAATCAAGAGATGATGATATTCCTTCACTAGAATGAAATGTTCCATGTCTAGTGTTTAATCAATTTCATAAATAAAGGGATTATATAGGTATGAATATGATATTTATGATAAATATTGTGGTCAACATGTTCATATAGAGATATGAATATGTTTGATGGAGATCTCACTATTACCCTTATTAGCTTGAGTATCACTAGCACTTTTCTAGAGTCTGATTTTTTACTACAACTAAAAAATGGGGATTTCACAGTTATTTTCAATGCTACTGAAGGTTCACCCACTATAAAATAAGACTATAGATACATTTTTATTCTTCTTAGATATATAATAATGGTTAATTCATGGGTCACTTTCAAGAAAGTGGTGTTTCTTATTCTAGTGATCTTCCTAAAATATTTTTGTATTTTTATATATTTTAAAGTAGGAAATGAAAACATAAAGATATAGTGATAAAAATTATAGAGGTAGTGAGTGGAATGGAAATATTAAATAGGAACTAAAAACAAATAAAACAATACAAAATGAAGGAAATTGAAGTTAGTGAGAAATAATAACACATCTTGGTCAATCCACTCTTCAACTACCTATCGTGGTTCTCTAGATAGATTAGATCATTTCACAAACTCAATTTTTTCTTGATCGATCACTCGATTCACACAACTATCTTACAAAAAATTATGAACACTCAAACAAAAAATCTCTTCTAGTACATGATAGCTCCACTAAGAGTGAAATAATCACCCAATAAGACCACTCCAATCAATAATCTCTTCCCACTGAAGTGATCATCATGGGATAAAAAAACACACAAACTATATCAAAAACATGATTAATTATAATAAGAAAGTAAGTGGATAAATATAAAGAGGAAAATATTAAAAACACTTCATGTGAGTGGAAATGAATTTTTATCTCCACTTCACCACTATTGCCTACCAAGAGTGAGAAGAAATTGATGATCAAAATGATGTGTTAATCTTCTGGTAGCCTTGATATTCATTTCATAGATTGGGGATCATGGATTATACCTTCATTTATAAAGGTTATAGGTCATAATAAATTGAGTAGGAATAATGAACAACATTTTATTTTGAAATTGAAAACATATTTAGAGTGGAAAGAAATGATAGAGAAGAACGGTTAGAATAAGTTCATATGTCCATGAATTAGAGGATTTCTCCCATGTCTAGAAATACACAATTACAGAGCTAAAAACATAAAATAATTCAAAAAAATAAATAGAAAATGGTGATATCTGAACTAATAGGTATTATAACATATACATTGAACACTTTAAGGTTATTTTCATCAGCTTTGGGTGAATTCCAAGTGTTAAAATCCAAGATCCTATAATGTGATGAACTTCACCTCAAATTTTCTATTCTAAGAAGTGACTACAATACCAACATTAGATGATATCCATGTACAAATATTAGGGGTCATGATTACTAAAATTAGTATCATTAGAATCTTCCCTCTCTAATTAGGCCAAACCATATGAATAAGGAACAAAGTGGACTTTAAATGAAGCTACTCAGATATGGAGAAATTTACTTTACTCCTTACGAGCACATGATGATTTTAGTTTATTTTCCAAAGCCTCGATGTAGCTTTGGGACTATACCACTAATATATTTAATGGGACTAGAATAATGAAACATAAGTTTTAGATCACCGTTGCATGGTATTTGTTGATTTCTCTTCATGGTTCTGATAGAGTTCCATTGAATTTGTATTGAATTTGACACAAGCTATAAGAATTAATATGGAATAATCTTTTTAGCTACACTTTGTTTTTAAATCTTGATTAAAGATCATTATCATGAAATTCCTTTAATTAAGATGAGTTCATTATAGTTCAAAGCATTTGAACTTCTTGGATTGAAAGATTATATTATTTTACTTCAGTTCATCTTTAGCTCTATCATCATCATCTCATCATCCTGACTTGATATAGATTAGAAATTAAAGAAACTAATATGACCAACCAGCTTAAGAAAATTCAAAAAGAAACTGGTATGCATTCCACATCAACAACCTATCCAAAAAGTTTGGGAATGATTTATCCCCATCATAACCTTTTTTATACACCCACAATAAAATATATCAACAACCCAAAATAAAATTATTAACAAAAAAACCCATATGGGTCCATCATTTCCAAATCCTAATTCATTCTTACAAAAAATAATTATTCAATATTGTCATCTATTTTGGACTTCACATGTATAGTCTCATCATGTCAAATGAAAAAATATCTATTCAAATTAGGAATACACAATTTCATTCAAGTTTCCTTTTTCTAAGGTTCCATCAATAATTTCCTAAACATCATCTTCTCTTTTTTAATTATTAGTTTGAAAATTGTGGCTTAGGTCAATATCATGTCTCCTTCATGCATCTGGTTTACCTTGTGGTAAACTTCACAACATTTGAATACATGTAAAAAATAATTAATATTTTCACCATGTTCAACATATTTTATTACCACCACCACAAAATAATACTTGAATCGCTGATTCGAATCACCTAGATTGACCACCACTTTCTACTTGGATATTTCCATATTCTAAATCATCGATCTCATAGTTTGATTATGACTCCATGGATTCAATTGGCCATGAAACATCTAGGTTCTCAAATTTATACATACAAATAAATATCTATCACATTCATCTTCATTTCATCATCCTTGGAAAGCTTTGTTGTTAACCCCAACTTCATTAAAGTCTGGGCTCATGAAATTTAATCAGAATCATGCCTCCATTCAACAAGCAATCATAGTATTATGAGAAGGCACTGGTGAAGGATTGAAATAATTTTTCCACAATTATAAGAATCCTATAATGTTCACAATATAGAGGGAAGTATTCTCCTCATGGAGGTAGGTAAAGGTATCACATGACATGAAAGAAGAATCCCCACATAGAGGTAGGTTTTGGGGTGATGTTATGCATAATTGTACATGGATCATGGTTGTAACTTCCTGTGTCCAGAGCCCCTCCACTGGTGCCCCGTACCCGGTTCGCCACATGACCTCAAGCGTGTTTCCCCAAACGCCAGAGGCTGCCAACTAGCAGTGAGGGCCTTGGTGAGTCGGTGGGGAAACTATGCCCTCATTCGGTAAGGTATACAAGATAAGGAAACAACAATAAACAGCGGAAGTAGTAAACAACATGTATAAAAATAGAAACCAAACAGCAGAAGCAATGTAGATATATAACTATGATGACATTGATGTAGCAGGTACAAGTATCTAAGGAAAATAGAAAACACAACAACGTGCTGAAATACAACTAAACCAAGTGCAAAAGATAAAAAATAAAGTAATCTCATCAGCATCGCGAGCCACGGCTCGGTCCCATGCCCCCCAGCACCTGATGCAGTCAAGATCCTGAAATAGAAGGGATCTTTCCCTTGTCTATACCTGCAGCAACATAGTCTTCTTGGGCCCAAAAGCATGGCCTAAATTGGGTGTGAGATAAAATCCCTGTAGGTAATCACCCAATGATTTGTTCATAACAGTCAATGAATACAAGGAAAGTAATAAAACAAGAAACAGTAAACAAGAAAGCAGAAGCAGCTACAATCCACAGTTCTAAAAAAAGAAGTGCACAAGTAAACAACCAGTAACAAAGGAAAAAGGTAACCCTCTGGGTAGCTCTCACAGCCTAACCCCTATGGTTCAACCTATAAGTACTAGCAACCCTCTAGGTGGCACGCACAGTCTCACCCCTTTGGTTCAGTTACGTAAGTAAGCAGAATCTCTGGGGAAGCACTCACCGTCAATTCCCCCTATAGTCTTGTATCGTGCTAAAGGCTCTCTGGGGAAGCACTCAATGTCAATTCCCCCTGTGGCCCGCGTCGTAATTAAAAGACACTCTGGAGAAGCCCTTCCGTCAATTCTCCCTTTGGTCTCACATCATGATTAAAGACACTCTGGAGAAGCCCTACCGTCAATTCTCCCTTTGGTCTACTACTCTCAGTTCTCACAGTCCTGAGTATAACTAAACATGCTTAGTGTGAGTATATCATCCAAGTAAACCTCAAGAACTACTTAGCTATCAACTAAGGCTCAACAGAAAATCAAAAGAGGCAGTTCCACTATCCTACAACAAGGTATGGAAACTGGAAAAATTCCTAATAGGAAAAACAATCATGGAAAAGAAACCCGAGCAAAAAATAAATTACACTACTCACAAGTAATAACCTCTACTAAACAAATCAAGCAAAGCAGGAAAACAACAAGGGAAAAACAGGCAACACGCAATACCCCGTTCACGGGTATTGGTGGAATTTTCATATAATATTAATCAACTTTCAACGGAAAGGCACAAAACACCTACCTCAATCCTAGGAGATCGATATACGTGAACCTCGACGATAGATCCCCCTTGGAATGGCGTAGATCTGAGAAAACGCACAAAACGCTCAACCTATGATAACTTGGAAACAAGGAGGAATCAAGAAACAAGGATAAAGTAGAAGGAAGGACTCACCGCTGCGCTTCCAACGCAACTGACCGTTCTCGAATCGGAGAACGGATGGTGAGGCGGAAGTTTGTCAAAGATTTGGTTGTACGGGTCACTTCAGACAGATGAAAAATGAAGAAGAAGATGATTTTGGGGGTTAGACGTGACCCCGGTCCGTTTCATGAAAAAAAAGAAAGTACACGGCGTGTACTTTTTGAGTACACGGTGTGTACTTTTAATTTTCCGTACTTCGAATTAACCAGCCTCCACCTCAGTCTTAGACACCGTGTGTGTGGCCCGGACATGGCTAGCACACGACTTCGAGCCAGGGAAAGAGTACACGATGTGTACTTAGAAAGTACATGGCGTGTACTTATGATATTTCCAGAAAATTAATTTTTCTCAAAAACTCCAGAAAAGGGAAAACATACCTGAAAAGAGATCCGGGTTCTTACAAACTTCCCCCCTTAAAGAAATTCGTCCCCGAATTTCCCTAACGAGGCGGAGAAGGAGAAACCCCGAACAGATCTGGACACTGTGATCGTACATCGGCCTCCCTCTCCCAGGTCTCGTCCTGTACTCGCTCGTGATGCCATAGCACCTATACTAGAGGAATAGACCGCCCGCGGAGAACCTTCGTACTACGATCAAAAATCCAGATAGGATGCTCCTCGAACGACACATCCGCTTCAAGCTCGACTTCCTCGGGCTGAAAGACATGAGATGGGTCTGAAAAGTAACGTCGGAGCTGAGAGACGTGGAAGACGTCGGGCATGGCCTGATACCTCTGAGGTAGCTACAACCGATAGAAGACCGGCCCCACTCTCTCCAAGACCACAAATGGCCCGACGTACCGCAGTGAAAGCTTACCCTGTCTCCGGATCCTCTTGTGTCCCAACCCTGGTGCGACATGCAAGAAAACCTGATCACCGACCTCGAACACCAGAGGTCGTCTCCGCTAATCAGCATAAGACTTCTGTCGAGACTGCGGGGTAGGCATCCTCTTCCGAATCAGCTCTATCTGTTCTGAAGTCTCCTGAACAAGATGAGGTCCCAACAAAGCTGTCTCTCCTGCCTCCATCTAGCATAATGGTGATCGACATGGCCTACCTTACAAAGCCTCGTATGGCGCCATCTGAATGGTCGCCTGGAAACTGTTGTTGTAGGAGAAATCCACCAGAGGAATATGCTTCTCCCAAGAACCACCAAAGTCAAGGATGCAAGCTCGGAGCATATCCTCAAGCACCTGGATCGTGCGCTCGGACTAGCCATCAGTCTGGGGATGGTATGCTGTACTCAAAAGTACCTGTATACCCCAGGCCTTCTGAATTCCCTGCCAGAACCGAGAGGTAAAGCGCACATATCTGTCTAAAACAATAGAGCACGAAACTCCATTCAGACGAAAGATCTCTCTGATGTAAAGTCGTCCCAGATCATCGACACTGAAGGTTTCCTTGATCAGCAAGAAGTGAGCAACCTTCGTAAATCTATCGACGACAACCCAAACAGCATCGTTCCCTCGAGGTGATCTCGTCAACCCGGTCACGAAGTCCATCGCAACATCGTTACACTTACACACTGTGTTTGTGTCCCGGACACGGCCAACACACAGATTCGAGCCGGGGAAAGAGTACACAGTGTGTACTCAGAAAGTACACGGCGTGTACTTCTGAAATTTCCAGAAAATTAATTTTTCTCAAAAACTCTAGAAAAAGGGAAAACATACCTAAAAAGAGATCCGGGTTCTTACAAACTTCCCCGATTAAATAAATTCGTCCCCGAATTTCCCTAACGAGGCGGAGAAGGAGAAACCCCGAACAGCTCTGGCCACTGCGATCGCACATCGACCTCCCTCTCCCAGGTCTCGTCCTGTACTCGCCCGTGCTGCCATAGCACCCGTACCAGAGGAACAGACCACCCGCGGAGAACCTTCATACTATGATCGAAAATCCGGATAGGATGCTCCTTGAACGACGCATCCGCTTCAAGCTTGACTTCCTCGGGCTGAGAGACGTGAGATGGGTCTGAAAAGTAACGTCGGAGCTGAGAGACATGGAAGACGTCGTGCATGGCCCGATACCTCTGAGGTAGCTGCAACCGATAGGCGACCGACCCCAATCTCTCCAAGACCTCAAACGACCCAATGTACCACAGTGAAAGCTTACCCTGTCTCCGGATCCTCTTGTGTCCCAACCTCGGTGCGACATGCAGGAAAACCTGATCACCGACCTCGAACTCCAGAGGTCGTCTCCGCTGATCAGCATAAGACTTCTATCGAGACTGCACGGTAGCTATCCTCTTCTGAATCGGCTCTATCTGTTCTGAAGTCTCCTGAACAAGACGAGGTCCCAGTAAGAGTGCCTATCCTGCCTCCATCTAGCATAATGGTAATCGGCATGGCCTACTGTACAAAGCCTCGTATGGTGCCATCTGAATGGTCTCCTAGAAACTGTTGTTATAGACGGACTCCACCAGAGGAATATGCTACTCCCAAGAACCACCAAAGTCAAGGATGCAATCTTGGAGCATATCCTCAAGCACCTGGATCGTGTGCTCGGGATAGCCATTAGTCTGGGGATGGTATGTTGTACTCAAAAGTACCTGTGTACCCCAGGCCTTCTAAAGTCCCTTCTAGAACCGAGGGGTAAAGTGTGCATCTCTGTCTAAAACAATAGAGTGCGGAACTCCATGCAGACCAATGATCTCTCTGATGTAAAGTCATCCCATATCATCGACACTGAAGGTTTTTCTTGATCGAAAAGAAGTGAGAAACCTTCATAAGTCTATCAATGACAACCCAAATGGCGTCGTTCCCTCAAGGTGATCTCGGAAACCCGGTCACAAAGTCCATCACAACATCGTTCCACTTCCACTTCGGAATGGGTAACTGCTGTAAAAGCCCTGCTCCTCACTGATGCTCTGATTTCACCTGCTGACAAGTAGAACATCTCATGACAAAACCAGAAAAATCCTTCTTCATACCTGGCCACCAGTATTGGTGATGAAGGTCCCTATATATCTTGGTGACGCCAGGATGAACTTCCCAAACATAGTAACAGAAATCCCACATCAGCTCCTCGCGTATGTCTGTTGGCACCAATACGCATCCTTGAAAACACAAGATCTCATCCTCACCCACTATCCATCCAGGAAGAGGGTCCTCTCCTGACACACTCTCCCGCAGGACTAAGCCTTCTGAGTCTGATAGATTCCTTATCCATACCCGATAAAGTAACGTGGAGGTAACAGCTACAGAAGATAGAAAAGTCTATTCTCATCTGTCGTGCACCTCCAGATGCATCTCAGAGAACAGAGCCATCAGCTACCACTCACTACTAGCCTTCTGAACTGCCTGAATCTGGGTTCTCCTTATCAACGCATCAGCCACAGTGTTGCCCTTTCCCGGCGTATAGGCAAGCTTGAAATCAAAATACTGTAGATACTCAACCCACCTACACTGCATCATATTCAGATCACGCTGAGTGAAGATATACTTGAGACTCTTGTGGTTAGTGAGACCAAAAAGTGCTCTCCCAGAAGATAGTGTCTCCAATAGCGCAAGGCATGAACAATAGCTTCCAACTCCAGATCATGCGTAGGGTAGCTCCTCTCATGTGGTCTCAACTGCCGAGACCCGTACGCAACGACTCCATCTCCCTACATAAGAACAGCTCACAGCCCGATACTTGAAGCATCACAGTAAACGGTGTAGTTCTTGCCTGGTTCCGGTGAGACTAGTATCGGTGCTAACATCAACCTCCTTTTCAGCTCCAAAAAGGCTGACTCACAAGAATCTGACCATAAGAACTTCTCCCCCTTCTTGGTTAGACTTGTCAAAGGTGTTGCTAGATGAGAAAAGTCCTGAATGAAGCATCTGTAGTATCCAGCCAATCCTAGGAAAATCCATACCTCAAATACGTTCTTCAGCTACTACCAGGAAACTACAGCTCTCACTTTCTCTAGGTCCACTGATATTCCTACCTCTGAGATGACATGACCCAAGAAGTGAATCTGATCCATCCAGAAGTGGCACTTCGAGTGTTTATCATAAAGCTGATGCTCTCTCAGTGTACTCAAAACAATCTCAACATGTGTGGCATGGTCGTGTCGAATGTGAGAGTACACCAAGATATCATCCACAAAGACCACAACAAAGGAGTCCAAGTAAAGACGGAACATTCGGTTCATCAGTGCCATGAAAACTACAGGTGCGTTCGTGAGTCCGAATGGCTTGACTATATACCCGTATAGACCATACCTACTCCTGAAGGCTGTCAAAGGTATATCTGATGGTCTAATGCACAATTGATGATAACCGGACCTCATGTCGATCTTCGAGAACACCCGGGCTCCTCGAAGATGATCGAAAAGGTCATCAATCCACGACAAGGGATACCGGTTCTTGACCGTCAACTGGTTCAACTTCCGATAATCCACACAAAGCCGAAGGGTACCGTCTGCCTTCTTTGCAAACAGAACAGGCGAACCCCAAGGGGAAGTACTGGGTCAGATGAAACCCTTAGCATGTAGCTCCTCCAACTGCTTCTGGAGCTCCTGCAACTCAGGTGTGGCCATCCTATAGGGAGGAATGGACACCGGTGCCACTCCTAGAACAAGCTCAATAGAAAAGTCTACCTCATGCTCTGGAGGTAAACCTGAAAAGTCCTCTTGAAAGACATCCCTGAAGCGATCCACCACTGGAGGAAAGTCCAACTGTGGAGTCCCCTGATCATCCAGATAAAGACTAGCAATCTGGACTGTCACCCCTCCTAGGCCAAGATGCTTGAGTCCTTCCCGACTTGCCCGAACGCCCCATTTGCCTCTATGAAGAAAAGATTCACCCTCAAGTGAAATGAAACTGACTCTGCGGAGATAACAGTCGACGACTTCTTGAAAGGGAATCAAACAATCCATGCCAAGGATGACATCATAGCCTGTCATCTCTAGGACATAGAGATCCCATAAGAAGTGATACCCTGCAACCTCGATAGGGAACTCTCTACACTGGCGTGCACTAGATGTCCTCATTCCCAAAGGTGTGTCTAGTGTCAAGGATTCGGTAGAAGAAACGACGCAGAGTCCAAGGCTCTCCATAATAGCAACGAAGATAAAGCTATGCATAGCACCAGTATAGAAAAGGGCTGAAAATAAAATTGTTGCTAATAAAATCATACCTTGAACAGTAGAAGGGTTAGGATCCTTCTCCTGATAAGTCTGCTCCATGGTGAAAGACTGGCCCATACCGCAGCCCTGCGCCCCTGGCTGACAACTCTGAGCTGAACCGCCCTGCTGGTGCTAAAGAACTGGTGGCTGACCGCCACAGCCTCGACCTCCACCTCGGCCCGAACGTCCGGAAGAACTCTAGTTCTCCGGCTGGTGAGAAACTGGTGGGGCTGCTCCTGAACGGGGAGTCATGGAAGAACCTCGGTCACCAGCTGCTGGTGAGAAAACCTGGCAGAAACGCTGAAGGTGACCCATCTTTCCGCAAGATTGGCACTCCACGGGCAGTCTCTGGCACTGCGGCCTCATGTTCCCTACCTGGCTACACTAATATCATGTCACCTGGCTATCTGATGATGCATTTCGCTTCCTCGAATCACCACGCATAGGCTTGCTACAGAACTTCTTGCTGTCATCTGGAGGATGGATAACTCTGGAAATAGAACCGCCCTGGCTTGAAGCTCCAGAGTCTCTCAGATTGCTCTCTTTAATCAATGCCTGGTTGACGATGGAAGTAATGGAAGTCAGCTGGAATATGTTCACCTGCGAGCGGATCTCCCGCCTGAGTCCATCCTCAAAATTCCCCACTAAGAACACCCCACTCCCATCCCAAAGGGGTGTAAAATGATGCAGCTCAGTGAAACAAGAGGAATACTCCGTGACAGATAGAGTACCTTTCTCTAAGCCCATGAACTCCCGGGCTCGATCGGCCCTCAGGGTCTCCGGGTAGAAGTAGTCATAGAACACGCACTGGAACTCCTCCCAAGTCATAGCTTGCTGCTAACCCACCTGTGAGATCACATCCCACCACCTCTTGGTGGAGTCTCGAATCATGTAGGTGGAAAGCTTGACCCGCCTCTCTGGAGGTGTCTCCAGATGATTGAAGATAGTCAACATGACTTCCAGCCATGAATCTGCAGCCTGAGGTCCTCCCTCACCCAAGAACGTGGGAGGATGCTGCTGCTGAAAGACCCGTGTCAAATCTGCCATAGACAAGGCATGAGGCGGTGTTCCCTGAAAGGCCTGTACATCCTCCTAAAACCTTCCCTGAACTGCGCATCAGTGCCCGCGACTGGTATAAAAACCGGTTCCAAGGCTGGCTCGGCTGGGGGATCGACAAGAAGTTCTCGATCATCCCTGTCTGGCGTCTGATCACTTCCTGATGACAGACGTATGACCGGAGGACGTCTTGGAGGCATATCTATGAAAGATCAAAAGAACACCTTAGATTATGAAAACAAGGATAGAGAACACAAGAGTACAAAATGGGAATAGGGGAAGAGAAACACACAAGATTTCAAAACACGACTAGATGGCGTGTATAAAACTACACGGCATGTCTTTGTAAGCCACTGACATCGGCCTGTACTCCTACCCTACAGGTCATGTACACTTCAAACTACACGGTGTGTTGACCCCCCCCCCCACACGACATGTACTTGAAACTATTCCCCTGCCCAAGTCTCCTTACACAGCTAACCCACACGGTCCGACTAAACCCGAGACTACACGGCGTGTTCGAAACAAGCACGGCGTGCATAGGCGAAGGCGACACTATCCCGCATTGTCCGTGACACAGCCGGGTACCTGGGAAAGACTACACGGAATGTTCCGAACAAACACGGTGTGTGGAAAGGATGGTAACGTCGACCCGTGTTGCTCATGACACGGCCGAGTACCTGGACAGGACTACACGGTGTGTTCCCTACGGACACGACGTGTTCTAGTCGAGCTTCCCCGACCCGTGTTGTTAGTGACACAGCCGGGTACATGGCTCTTAACCCACACGACGTGTACCAATGGTACACGATGTGTTCCCGAAGTTACTCCTATGACACCGTGTTCTGCTCACAAGGTCAGTGACACGGCCAGAAAACTACACGGCGTGCGCCCAAAAAAGTACACACCGTGTATTCTGGGTTTTTTTGGGCAGTAGCTCAGAAACTGTACAGAATTCCAGATACACAAAAAAACAAGGGAAAAGATTCCAAATTCCAATCCGGGAGGGCCCATAGCACCTCAAGAACCAAAATTTGGCATTCATTTTAAGAAAGAAACAAAACAATAGTCTTCTAACACAACATTAGAGAATCTATCAAGAATCTATCACAACAGCATGCATAATCTACACAGAGCCTATCAGAATAGCACGCAATCGCTAATGCACCCAAGATGGCCTGGCAAGAATGCATGACATGTGATTTACACAAGTTCCTATATGATGCATGAGATGGAATACCCTCAGCTAATCGGGTTGTGATAGAAATAGAACCAAAATATCAAAACAACAACCACACAAGTCATACGAATCACTCTAGGTGAAAACATACCAACCATAAAATCTCAAAACCAGAAAACTGCATTTAACGAGGTAGTATGGCTTTTCCCAATACACAGGTTAGATACTCCCAGACACAGCTTAATGCCAAGTACCGAATCCGACCTATCCCTAGCTAAGGTCTCCAAACAGTAAAGAAAAAGAAAGAACTCCTCTGATACCACTTTGCAACGTCCTGAGTCCGGAGCCCCTCCACTGGTGCCCCATACCCGGTTCGCCACATGACCTAAAGTGTGTTTACCCAAATGCCAGAGGATGCCGACTAGTAGTGAGGGCCTTGGTGAGTCGGTGGGGGAACTATGCCCTCATTCAGTAAGGTATACAAGATAAGGAAACAACAATAAACAACGGAAGAAGTAAAAAACATGTATAACAATAGAAACTAACCAGCAGAAGCAATGTAGATATATAACTATGATGACAATGATGCAGCAGGTACAATTATCTAAGGAAAATAGAAAACCCAACAACGTGCTGAAATACAACTGAACAAAGTGCAAAAGAAAAAAAATAAAGTAATCTCATCATCATCGCGAGCCACGGCTCGGTCCCATGCTCCCCATCTCCTAATGCAGTCAAGATCCTGTAGTAGAAGGGCTCTTTCCCTAGTCTATACCTGCAGCAATATAGTCTTCTTGGGCCCAAAAGCATGGCCCAAACAGGGTGTGAGATACAATCCCAGTAGGCAATCACCAAAAGATTTGTGCCTAACAGTCAATGAATACAAGGCAAGTAATAAAACAAGAAACAGTAAACAGGAAATCACAAATAGTTACAATCCTCAGTTCTAACAAAATAAGTGCACAAGTAAACAACCAGTAAAAAAGGAAAAAGGTAACCCTCTGGGTATCTCTCACATCCTAACCCCTATGGTTTAACCTATAAGTATTAGCAACCCTCTAGGTGGCACACACAGTCTCACCCCTCTGGTTTAGTTACGTAAGTAACCAGACTCTCTGGGGAAGCACTCACCGTCAATTCCCCTTGTAGTCTCGTATCATGCTAAAGGCTCTCTGGGGAAGCACTCAACGTCAATTCCCCCTGTGGTCTACATCATAATTAAAAGACACTCTGGAAAAGCCCTTCCGTCAATTCTACCTTTGGTCTACTACCCTCGGTTCTCACAGTCCTGAGTATAACTAAACATGCCGAGTGCATGTATATCATCCTAGTAAACCTCAAGAACTACTTGGCTATCAACTAAGGCTCAACAGAAAATCAAAAGAGGTATTTCCACTATCCTAAAACAAGGTATGGCAACTGAAAAAACACCCAACAAGAAAAAAAAGCATGGAAAAGCAACCTGAGCACAAAATAAAATACACTACTCACAAGAAATAACCTCTACTAAAGCAATAAAGCAAATTAGGCAAACAACAAGGGAAAAACAGGCAACACGCAATACCCCGTTCACGGGTATTGGTGGAATTTGCCCATAATATTCATCAACTTTCAACGTAAAGGCACAAACCACCTACCTCGATCCTAGGAGATCGATATATATGAACCTCGACGACAGATTCCCCTTGGAATGACGTAGATCTGAGAAAACGCACAAAACTCTCAATATATGATAACTTGGAAATGAGGAGGAATAATGAAACAAGGCTAAAGCAGAAGGAAGAAATCACCGTTGCACTTCCAACGCAACTGACCGTGCTCGAATCAGAGAACCAATGGTGAGGCGGGACTTCCTCGAAGATTCGGCTGTACGGGTCACTTCGGACAGACTAAAACTGAAGAAGAAGATGATTTTGGGGGTTAAACGCGACCCTGGTCCGTTTCATGAAAAAAAAGAAAGTACACGGCGTGTACTTCTGAAATTTCCAGAAAATTAATTTTTCTCAAAAACTCCAGAAAAAGGGAAAACATACCTGAAAAGAGATCCCGGTTCTTACAATAGTAGTAGAAGGGGAATGGAATAAACTTCTCATATAGGTAGTATTTTTTTATTCCCATAGTAGTAGACTTCATGGTAGCCACCTTTATAGAGTAAATATTATTAAAATATAATGGGCATAGATACACATTTATGTTCATAGAAGCTACCCCTTTGCTAAATTTTAAGAAGGAACAGTGAAACCATCATGGTAGCATGGCATGTCTTCACATTTCATGATAACATCTAGATAATCACAAGACCTAGAACACAGTCTTAATGAAATAAATATATGATTTTAGAAAAAATTTAACAAAAAATATCCCGAAAAATTAAATTCCACAATTGATGATAAATAAATGGAATATGAAATAATTTTAAATCAATAATTTCAAAAATCATCAAATTCAATTAAAAATGAATAATGTTTATTATTAAGATTGTTGAGAAATTAAAGTTTAGAAAATTTGTCAATTAAATTACCAAAACACCTATTTATAGTATTTTTAAAGAATAATAGTTTCATATTCAATGTGACCAGAATTTATAAATTCTACATCAAGAACTTATTTTTAGAATTTTAAAATCAATTAATTAATTAAAATATTATGGAGAACTATAATAAAATAATACCTCATAAAATTCCCCCATACATAGTTAATTAAAATTCCAAAAAATTAAATGAATTTTATTTATTTATAAAGAATCCTAAAAATAAGTGGATTATTTTACCTTGGCTTGAATGCGCATATTTTAATTAGAGAAAATCACAGAAGAATTCATTTTGAAAACGTTTCAGTCCTCCTATGTGATTATCTCTCACCGCTAAACAAATACCTATTCTAGGATTGTATACAGGTAAGATTTATATGGAATTAAAACATTAATAAAAAGAACATTAATTTTTAACTCTCTCTCAATTTCCTTAAACCAATGTTCAAATTTATAATTACTTAATATAACTTAAAATAAATTTTTATATATAAATTTACCTCTTCTTCATCAAGGTTTGATATTTTCCACCTAAATGGATTCATTTTTTGGCACTTAGGAAATTTTATTTTTATTTTTCCTATCCATGTATGTGTAATGAATTTATTTAATTTACAAATGGATTTATTTAATTACACACAAAACCAGTGCCTAATGACTCATAAATACACCATGGGATCAAAATATCCCATTTTCTTTCATTTACTGGTATGACATTAATCTCTATTGAGTTTTCTCCTAGAGGTATTTTTCTTCACAAAGGTCAGGTTACTATGTTTATGTACAAACATCAAATTACCTCAAGATAAAATTAAATTCCACCTAAATCTATCCAATCACAAACTCTTTAATATTACCTAAATATAATTTCCATAAAAATAATTTCCATAAACATTAATAATCAAAATAAATCAATAATAATTGAAATCGAATAATTTTAAAAATAGTGGAATCGCTCAAAATAAGCAATAAATTTTCCCCAGTTAGGACATGTTGAATTTTAAAATTTATTGTCCCAACCACAGAAAAGGTATACTTTATTTACATATATATAGTAGATCATAATTAGGAAATGATGCTTGAAAGGGAGGAATTTATTTATTTTTGGGTTTTTTGATATGTGTAATATTGAAGCACAATTATGGAACATTAAACGACCATCTACCACATAAATAAAACCTAATTTGGGATAAAATTTTAATATAATTTGTTTTAAATAATAATTTTAATTTTAGTAGTGAAAAATAGTCTGTTTGAAGGATTCACTGGAAAATTAAAAAACCATATTAGCACAAACCATATGTTATCAAAAAAATCCAGATTATGTGAAATGTTCATGATTATTTTTATAATAGATAATGAGTTCAAAATTCACCTCAAAGGTATAATGATGGACAATGATAACCCATATAGTATTAAATTGAATCAAAATTTATTTTAAGGGTGATAATAAGGTTAAAAACTATAGTTTAGTTTAGTTTTCAATTCTCTAGATATTATTAATCCTCACACCCAACCATGAAAATTGATTCCAAAAATTAAATTAAAAATAGAAAAGGGAATCATTCCCCCAAAATTAATTCCAACTAACATGAAAAAATAAAAAATTATAGTTAAAATTGTACTCCTCTTGTATAGAAGCGTTATTCATATACTATTCAACAAAATGAAACTCCCCTTATTTTATTTTTTAAAGATCCTTGATTACACTTTTCAAGTCCCTGAAAAACGTAACACAAATCAACATTAGTGGTATAAAGGATAATAATAAATAATTAAAAAAGGTTTTAATTCAAGGAGGCTTGATCCAATAATAACAAGATTATAGCTCATCTTTTCCATGAAAATGAAAATGATTTGACTATGATTAATCATTTTCTAGATAGGTGCTTTGAATAATTCATTCCCTATGTGAATGTGCTTCGTGGTTATTACCTATAAGAATATATAAAATACTTAAAAAAATAAAATTAAAATAAAACTATTAAATAAAAAACAATAAGATAATATTTGATGAACCTTCTAAGGGGTGTAGTATTTATACTGCCTATAGGTGGATAGTGTTCGGGATAACCCCAATCTAATAGAGTATGTGGCTTCTTTTAGAACCACCATATTGTATTCTTACCAAATTCATTCCTTTTTACCTTATATATTACCCCTTATAAAACATCCTTCAAATCCCCCTCTTTATCTTTGTAGCATTTACAGAGCATTGGAGATATGAACAATATAAAGGGGTACCACCATTCTTCTTCACATTGAGGAGTGGTGTGCTCAGGTTGTATGAACTAAACTCTTAGATAATACATGTCTTTTGGTTTAGTCCAAATCATTATTTCTTAACAAAAAATGTATCACCATCCTCTTTTAATGTTTTTCAGAGTTCTAACCAATATTTTTCCTCTTTAACAACACCTAAAATAAAATTTTTAACAAAAACTTGGAGTTTCAAGGATTTCTATGTGAAACCTTCCAAAAACCCTCTAGGAAATCACAAAGTTCATCTGACTCATCGGATCCTACATAGGGAGAAGTAAAATTAAAATAAACTTTATTATAGTCATAATAAAATAGAAGAAATATGTGTCAATAATTTAAATATATTTTTGAATTTTTTTATCTTTCTCTTCATTAAGGTAAGAAAATTCTCTTAGGTCAGGAGTGAGGTTGTCAGCCTCCTACAAACTCTCTTCAAAACAGACCACCTCACTCAAATTTAAATTTCTATTCATTGAACCTAAACTGAAGGGGGTAAAACATAATGAATTCTAAGTGTATATCCATGTATAAAATAAATATAATAATAAGGTAGAGACCCATTATAATGGTAAAGAAAAAGACTCTCACTTAGACTTCCTTTGCTAGTGACAATGTCAGCTGAAAAATTATCATCCCTCCAAGTATGACTCACCTCCACACCATGACCAATAAGCATCTTGAATTTCCTTATGTAGTAGACCAGGTCCCAAAGAATTATTCCATTTTCTCTAAGGAAACCCACTAGAATATCATAGTTGGATTCCACCACTGAGAGACAAATATTTTATATCCTGCATAGAAGGAGGCCACTGAGAAGAGCTCTATTATCAACCCCAATGGAGTTACCCATACTATATAAGGCATTGAATTATAAGAGAACCAATAAATTATCTTCCATGTAAATTAATAAGATGTCATCAGATGGTTTATTTTTTAGATTCATTGAAAAATAATTAAATAATTTATTACACAAAAATATTCAAATAAATTATTAAAAAAATGACCTTCCAAATTGTGTCTATATTCCTTAGGTTATGCTTAAACTATCTCCTTCTGGCCCTTAAAAAAGTCCTCAAAATGTTAATATTGAATATTCAACCTTAAATATAGGGGAATATCAATATAAAATATGGAAATATCTAATTGTTTCTTTCTTTTATTTATTCTCTATTTTCTTCTCAAATGATTGCCAGAAATTTATTCAGTGGGTTGCTGGAGTTCTGCCTTTCTATTTTGGTTTTCACTACACGTATAATTTTTTTTTTGAAACATTTACATCAGCAGATGATAATAAGGCATTTCAAAACTATTAATCTCTTGATATTGTCATTCTTTCACCCATTATTGAAAATTTTACTTAGCCTCCCCATGTTCTTGAACCAGAGAATACTATAATAGTGAAATTGAATAAAAAATTTTAGTGTCCATCACTATTGAAATAATAATAAATAAAAAGATGAAAATATCTTAAACATGCATTGATTCCTAGAAAATGTGGAAAAAATCTGATTTCATCCCCATCGTAATTGCTTATTATTGACACATTTATATTCCACCTAGATATATCACAGTATAAAACCCAAGGGTTTCTCTCAAGGAAACAATGTCACTCATTCTAGCGATCTTCCTAATATATTTTTTGTGTTTATATACAAAAATAAGTAAATGAACACATGATTACATAGTGATAAGAATTATAGAGGTGGTGAGTGTAATTAAAATGGTAAACATGAAATGGAAATAGAGAAAATAAGAAAAAAATATGAAAAAAGAAGTTAGTAAGAAATAGGTTCAGATCCAGTTTGATCCACTATTCAACTACCTATCATGGATATACATATGGATTAGATCATTTACCAACCACACTCAGTTCATGATTTATCTCTCCATTCACACACCTCTCTCTCCCAAAATGTTCAACACTCTTTTTCTTCAGAGAAGAGTTGACTAGGAACCCCATTCATGGTGGATTTGGATTGGTTCGATGGTTGATTATGGGGGGGGGGTCATTTATCACATAATCACTAACATCTGGTCACTATTGTCATTCTCAACAGAAACTTCGAATGATTGTCTCATCCATCACTGAGTATGGACCTACATTGAAAAGGCATGTTGTCAATTGGAAAGTCAGACCCATCGATGCTTATAGATTCATATTAGTTGAGATGGTGGGAGGTTAGACTCATCACCCCATTTTAGGGGGATTTTTTTTCTTACTCAAGGGCTCTCTTATAGATATAAGATATGTTCAAGAATCTCTTCTAAATTTCAATATGGGACTAGTTAGACTAAAAAAATTATTACAAGTTAAGCCTCTTTTATATACAAAATAAAGGGGAATCTCATTATTGAATCCATATATTTATATATATATAAGGTTATTCATCCATTTCCTAATAATGAATTAATTCTTATATATTAAATCCATATAGTCGAGAACTTCATAATTTTCTTACATGCTGGGAGGTAGTTAATATTCTAAGGAAATAATTTATCCATTATGAGGTGTCCTACATATCTTTTTATTAAAGGAATAAAAACCCACGTAGTTCATTAAACACCTGAAGTTTAATGTCATATGGAGAGGATATATGTGCATGCACTAAGGCACCAGATATCCGATATTGAGTCTTGGGGAGACGTACGATGTATCTTAGTTATAGTAGGAGCCAGAGTTATCATATTTTTATCACACCCCTGGGATCGTTACCAAGGTATATGTCCTTATATGGGGGATATTTGTATCATGCCACTCGTGGGGGATTAAATATTGAGATTTCCCTAGCTGGTGGAGATTCATCATGCCAATGAGGTGTTCATTATGTCTCTCTAATGCAACATGATCCATGATCAGTCCGAACAAAGGGATATAAAGTGATTATCCTCATTTAATAGGGATATATGACTTATGTACTGGGAAAACCCTTATAATATTTTAATATATATCTCAAACCTTAAAGAGATATCCTATATACCCTATTAATGGTTGGTTTCAGAGTCTGCGTAGTTCAGTCGTTTCTTGGTCCCCTGAGAGATGAGGTAGAATGATCAAACCATGAGAATTATTGGGTCTCTATGGTTGAAATGTCAGAGATATGGAAGGAATTACACTAAGGCCGATGTGCATTTGAGTTGGGCTCATGCCATAAGAAAGATTCCTATGTATCCTGGTTATGGAAGGAATCAGGGTTCTTATAGTTCAATGGGTCGGGGCTTACACACAAATATTACCTATTTTATGAGGGATGTATCATTTGAGTTGGGCTTGGGCCTTAATAAGGATTCATATATATCCTGGTTACGGAAGGAATCAGTGTTCTCATAGTTCAACTGGTCGGGGCTTACACACAAATATTACCTATTTTATGAGGGATGTATCATATTATGCCACTAGTCAAGGCTTACATACTGAAATTTCCCTTCTCTTGATATATATATATGGTTAAAATTAGTATATTATTGCAACTACCTAATCCCACACGAGTTATTCTTCGCGTGATAAACAAGGTATGAAAATGATTAGTCTCACTACTTATGAATGTATGAATTATGTACTAGTACTTCCCTTTTGATGTTTAATATAGATCTCATGTCTCAGTGATGAATCCTATATATCCTAGTTTTATTAGGAATCTGAGTCATCATAGTTCCCTTAATTGGGGATTACACACCGCGGTCTTCCTTTTTTAATCAGGGCTTACACACTAAGGGTCGAAAAATTATCAAGTCCTGGGATTCCCTAGGACCCAACATGCTTGTCTACATGATTTATATTGATTGTTCTCTTGGTATGCCTTGATTTTCTTCTTAACACATTTGAGGGTGTCTTCCTAACATTTCCCAAAGAAATTACATGATCTAGTTGACTTTTCTAAGGGATTGTGCATAACCATGATGATATATCTGAAGGTTATCACATGATCTAGATGAATTATCTGGTGGAAATTTCAATACCAGGTCATTTAATCCTAGAATCCATTGCATGATCCTAGATGGAATGCCAAAAGAGTGTCGCATGATCTGAATAAAATTCCCTGGTATTATTGTAAGAGCTAGTTGACACATCTGTAGGGAATCATGAGAGTCAATGTGAAAAGTCTCAGAGGGTTCCACATGTCCTGGGTAACATGTCTAGAGGACATTGAGGAATCTAGATGGCATATCCAATAAACATCGCAAGAGCCAGTTGACATGACCGGGTGCTACCATAAGACTCTAATGACATGAATTGGTGTCACCATATAGATCGGGTGACACATCTAATGGGAATCACAATGCTTTAATGGCTTTCCTGGAGGGTTTCATAAGACTTGAATGACATGTATGGAGGGTGCCATGGGAATTTATTTGACATATCTAGGAGACTTCCCATGATCCAAAAATTATACCAAAATAACAACATGTGATCTATGTAACATGTCTTGGTGATGTCAGATGACTTGAGTGGTTTATGAGAATCCCTTGAGGATCAACATATATATTTTCTTCACATACTTTTACCACATTTATTCTTTGATCTAGCCTTAATATTTATAATTTCTTAGATTTGATTAGTGTCGGTTTATTTTAAGTTTCGTGTGATCTATTATATGTTCATGATATTCTTAGAATGTCTTGAAAGAAGTCCTCTATGTGATCTTTAGTGATCACAGGAAGTGATTATGCATGATTTATGATTCATTTAGCTATTCAATAGATCTTACATAATGAAAAACATCCTGGTCTCAAGATCAGCCGCTCTAAGAAACCAATTCTAGGGCTTGGTATGTTGGTGCCTCCTGATTAAAAAAGGGAAACCTTATTATAAAGAGTAGTGGTTCATTTTTCATGATGAGGTGGGGAATTTAAAGGCCTCACCAGCATGGTTGTTCACTTCTTTTCATGACACATATCACATGAATCTAGTCTAGAGTCATTGAAGGTCCCCAGTGTCACGTGTCTTCACAAGTCTCTTTCATGGATCACCCAGGGGGAAAAACTTTATTTTCAATGACCATGATCCCATCCCATCAACAAATCCTTTATTGGATTATTTCAAATTTATGTGGACTTGTTGAATCATGCAGAAATTCCCAAGTACTTCTATATTTTCATATTGACATGTCCAAGGGCCTTCATGAGATCTTGGCACCTATCGAAAGGATTTTTCATGATCTCATGCTACTTTTCTAGGACTTTCCACAAGAAAAGGATGGATTGTAATTGGGCCGTCACAGGATCAAGGTGTCTTTTCAAGGGGTCTTGTGAGGCCATTCTACAAACATCCTTATCTTGTCACAATATTTTTATAACCATGATAGGAACCTAACTTTACCCTCTTTATTTCCATATTCATATTCTACAAATATTGGGGATCACGTAATATTGTATGATTATTTTCAAAAACAATTACTCCATCTATTGGTGATGCGTCATATAACCAAAAATGGTCCGATGGATATGAGTGATCATTTCATGGAAAACTCAATCTGTTTTTCCTGGAGGAGTGAAAGGGATAGCACGAGACCATCTGGACATACCTGAGGCCCTTTATGTGACGAGGATGACATGCCACCAAGTGTTCATGATATGATAAAGACATTATTCTGGTGGATTTTAGTGTCTTTTGGAACACCATGGGCACATCATGAGGTGTTTTACGAACACAAGAGGCTTCCACCTTTTGGATATTTTCCTCCTAATTTAGATGGATTTTTGGATGGGTTTTTAAGAACCCACAAGTTGAAAATCCGCATGTCTTGGGGGTGATTTCTTGGTGGCCACTTCATGATAAATGATTTTTCAGGGTTCCTTCCCAATAGAAGAAGGGATTTTCAAAAGGATTTTTGTGGTATTTTCCATAGGTTATAAACTTCATAGGACTATACATATGACCCTCTACTGGTCATGTGATCGTATGTCTTATGGGGGTTCACATAATCCATGAGATCATGTCCTCCTTCCTATTATTCAAATTTTTGAGAATATAATACACATATTCATGTATTTCTTTCTTTTTGAATTTTTTGATTCTCATTTGGAAAGAATCAACACCCCCCCTATTAGTGACATCCATGGGGACATGTACTTGGTTCTAAGGAAAGTAAATGACCGCTTTATTCGTTGGGGTTGTCACAAATCAACATCTTGAGTGGAACTTAGTCTTGTGGAAAACATTCGGTATCCTGTAGGATGACCTATAAATATGGGAGTGGAGAGAGATCCACTCACCATATACTCATTAATGTCAATATTTCTCCCTACTTTCATCTTGTTTCCTTGTTACTAGACAATTTTTCAAGACCTGATTGTGAGACCTTATTGTGATATCATTCCCCGAGAACTATTCTGCAAGATATATTGTGTTCAGGTGCTAGCTTGAACCAATTTAAAAACTATACTTTGTAATTTTTTGAACTTCATCCATGGTGTTGAGTGATAATTTTGAGGGTTTCTTGGGATCTTCAAGCTTGATCACAATATTCTTTGACCATCGTATGGCTCACATGACCATGTATGGGTCACACAGTCATGAGTCTTCAATGGTTATGTAGCTGTATGATTCCCTTTGGGTTTATTTGACCCAAAATATATCAAGGGTTCAATCTATACATGATTCATATATATTATTCTCAAATTCATTTATTGATTCATATTATGCACATGATGGTACTGATTTATACCTTTTCATTGAAAAGATTTTATTTTATCTATTTCAATTGAGCCAGTTACTTTTGGTCAGATGGCTTCTGGTTCTCAATAAAGTTCTTCTACTATAGACAATCTAAGGGACATAATTACCAAAAACTAGAATACTGACCCTCTATATCAAGCATATTCTAATAAAAATATTTTAAAGAGGTTCCTCTCATCTGAGATTCAAGATTATCCTCTATCTCATCGGCACCCTCTATACAGGTTTAGTTTTCTAGACAATGTTGACATCCCTACTTCATACTTAAATATAGGATCTTGTTGGGTTTCAACTTCTTATCACTATATTTAGATGAAAATTACTAAGGAAAGAAAGAAGGTTATAGCTCAGCCCTAGGTTTGTTCCTATATATTGGAAAACTCTCCCTTGGGTTTGGATGGTGGTGATTCCCTCATCATCCAATTGCTAAAAAAATTCCATGTTTATTTTCCTCATATATAAAAAATATAGAAAGTATATGGAGCTTGAAATTTGAAGTTTTTCATGGTGTTAATTTCTCTAATGAATGGTCATGACCATTAAAGGTCAGGAAAAGTAACATAGAGTTTGCTGACCAATTATACAGGGTCCATTATTATAAATCCATGTGGATTTCCCAATTTATTATTTATTGCCAGACCGATCTTCTTCGAGAACTGATTAGCCTTTGGTTCAGTGACACCAAAACATTCCATTTGTCCAATAGTGAAGTGGGAATCATCCTATGGGACATATACCAATTCAGTGGGATTACCCCTCTCAAAGAGATGTATGATGAATTCCCCCATGCTACCAATGTCTTGGATGAACCATTGAATACTCCAATATTGGAGAAGGATATGCTCACCATTGTGAAGGTAAAGATGAGGAAGGATTAGACTATTCACTCTCTTATATCCTTCAATTAGTGGATCACCATTTTTCATTATCATAGAGGGGTTAGGCCAACCGCTATCCACACTAATTGTTGTCCTTCCCAGAAATTTATTGATAGTGCATGATCGTATTGGGTCATTTTATAATATAGAGATCAGACTTCATGGGGATATCAAGTGAACTCGAAGATCTCTATGAGCCTTAGGCTGGCCGGTTTTATGTAAATGTTCTTTAATGGGTGGTTTTCCTAGTCAGGGATGCGCGTACAGGAATCTGTGTTAGCATTCTAGTGATGGAAGTGTGGCTAGTAAAGGTAAAAAACCTTAATACGGTGGGGCCAAATCTTCAACTCCTTTACCAAATCCTAGGACACATTCAATAAGGCAACATCCCCTACAATATCAATGGTCCTTTATAGTTTTTGTTTGGGTATAAAGGTGATCATTTCCATTATTATGAATACTATAATTCCATGAGGATCCATACCCCCTCATATTTTCCCAAATTTTTAAACATATCTAGGGTTGGGGATATGACACTAATCCTAGACAAGGTTAGAGACACATTGAGCCAATCTGATAGCTTTTATTTCACCCCTTACTGCACACTGACTGGGCTGATTATTAATAACATTAGTGGATCTCTTGATTAAAGGTCATATAAGATCTCACTTCGATATGGGGTTCCTATAGCTATTGTAAAAGATCTGATCATCTGTGAGATATATACCCCTTATTAGTTTTATAATCAGTTTTTTGTACCCAAAAGGTCTCCCCTATTCCTTTGGATATCATATAAGGAGAGAGACCCCCTGGGATTATTCACCAGTTTTGGATGATGTTGGCATGTGAAGATACTGATACTAAGATCATTTATCTTCCCACCGATGGTCCCGACTTTCGTACCTAGGATTATGAATAGGCTTGGATGGAATCTATCCCAAATGATTTGTTAAGACGAGTTCTTCATCATGTGGATATGCTATTTGCCTCACCAACCCCTCTGCACATAGAAATTATGGATTTGATTATAGACTTGGTAGAGACCTCAAGGATGCACCCTCATCCTAACAATGACCATGCTAATAGTGGGAGCGAATTTTTTGATGGAATCATCCCTTTCACATAAGCAATAGATGATGTCTCCATTGAAGTGGTGATATCTCAATTGGTTATTCCAATTTTTGGCACACTTGATTATCCAGTCACAGAATCTTAGATAGAATGTAGGATAGTCTAGAAATAGAGTTACACATTGATTAATGAGACTCCTTTGGAAGCATTTATTTACCAAGGGGAATGCATTCTTCAGTTATTTCATCACTCGGGGGAAGGTGGTTTTGATCAACAACCACTATATGAAATTGTGAAGTAAATTGTCTTGGATCAGTGATATTTTTCCACCAATGAGAGGGACTTACATGATTGTGTAGATGGTAACTACAAAATGAAGCTATAGCCACAGACCTATAGCCACGGTTTTATAAGTCTGTGGCTATAGCATGGTTATACCAACGGATGAAAATTCATCCGTGGATATATGTGTGATTTGTCCAATATTCTCTTGGGCTCCTCCTACGGAACCCTCCCCAACTCACTCCCCTCCCCCGATGCACTCCCCTCCCCGGACGACCGCGCCTCCCCCCTCCCCGGTCGACAGCGCCTCCCCTGACGCCGACGGACTCCCATCCTCCCCCGACGCACTCCCCTCCTCCCGACGACCTCTCCTCCCTGGACGACCACGCCTCCCCCGATGGACTCCCCTCCTCCGGATGACCCCGACGAACTGCCCTCCTCCCTCGATGGACTCCCCTCCTCCCCCGAAGGACTCCCCTCCTCCCGATGGACTCCCCTCCTCCGGACGACCGCAACTCCCCTGCTCCCGATGGAATCTCCTCCTCCGACGAACTCTCCTCCTCCCGACGGCCTCCTCCGGACGACCTCATTGCCGGTATCTTTATCATTCCATTTTTTATCATTTACAGTATCTTTATCTTTAACAATAGTTTTTTCAAAATCCATATCAGTAGTAATTAGATCCTTGTCAAGAATATTTCCACTCTTTTATGTAAGATATTTCTGCTGCTCGGGTCGATACTCATGAATAAGGATACTAAATCATACCATTTTTGAATCTAAGGCATCCAGAAATTATATAGGTTATGTCAACATTTTATAATTGTGTTCCATGGATTTTGGTTTGATTTCCATCCCTTAAATATCGTATGAGGCATCATGGTTTTGTATAGGGTAATATTGTAGATTAACATCAAGAACTAGGAACATTAGTGTAGGATATGCCTTCATCTTCCAATTATTTTCTGCCATATATATCTATTTTTGAGGGAATACTAGATTTCTAGTTTTTCAAGCGAAATTAATGGGGCTTATTCCCAAAAAGGAGGAAAATATGAGAATATCATGGTGATATAACCATATGTAACATATGATTTTACCATTAATCTATGGTTGTTCCTAGAGATAGATGGTCTATCCATCATTGCACATCCGATAAGGATAGGAATCAATCCTTATAGAGTTTTGTATGGTAGAGCTGTTAGATTTATGCAACACCAGAGATGGTGAAAACCATGTGAATAATGGGTGCATGCATATAGTTTAGGTTCACAATGCCTTGATCTAGTCTTCTTGTTTGAGTTCATGGAGCTTAGTGAAAATGAAAATAGTTTATATTATTGATGATTTGAGTATACAGAGGATCTTTAAGGATGATAATGCAGTGAAAAATGCTTAAAACCCATGTTAACAGATACCAGGATGTCCTATAACAAATGAAGTGATCCTGAAGATGGTTGACCAATGTTTAATGTCATACCTCTTGGATGACAGAAAACAATTTACATTCATGATTCATGGGATACTGAAATAGGTATATTTTGAAAAAAAATTCAATTCATGAATGAGGTTGAATTTGATTTGAATTGAGGGTAGGACGTCCCACGCACCACACAAATACCTCAGAAAAAAATTCCATATCATATAATGTTATAATGATCAGACTGAGATGAATGTAGATGATATTTTAAATTCATGATGCTTGGAATATGTGTAATTTGGTTTCACAGTAATATATGTGTCACAGAAGTGGTAAAACCTACTGTAAATGGACCCAAATAGTCTTATATACCATGTTCACACCTTGATATGGACAACACACAAGTTAAATTCATAATGTTGTGTGTGTAAATGGGACTAAGGGGATGTAGGGTTGAAATATATTTATCTAGACCTATAAATGAGAGGTATAGGAACTACAACGTATCCCATGAAAATGGTATTCAATCCACACATGGTTCAAAATTATGTAATAGTAGGATTTCAATTCCAAAATTGGGGGAAATCCTCTCTCGTGAGGGAATCCCAAATTTATGACATGGGTAATGCTAGAGTTTAGCATCGTGTTATATGGATGATGGTTTAGTTCATCTCATATCATATGATTCGTATTGATTCCAAGTGGGGTGATTTTTTAGACAATATCATACATATATTATGAGTCACCATGGTTATAAAAATTGTAAGACCTTTCATATCATCCCATAGTTATCATATGAGTCATCTTAATTTTATATCGAGTAAGATCATTATTTAATTTTGTGTGCCTAGGATGTCAATATCTATAGTTTAAAGTCATTAAACTCAAACAATATTGGTAGAAAATAGTTATTTTCATAATTCATGGAATATGACTCCTTTTTTATGTTCAAAGATTTTAGATTAAGGATATTTTTAAGGTCTTGTTGCTTTGACCAGTTATGAATATTTTAAGGTCATACTAGCTCGACCATGGAGTTTCTAGTAGTTTTGGGTCATATATTTTGGAACATTTTTGAATATTTTATATTCATAATTCTTGGAACCATGAAAATATTTTTAGGTTTTCTTTCTTGGACCATGGGTATTCTCATGTGAAGTACTACTTCAGAAACATCACATTGGTGGGAGGTGTGATACGATCTCTATATATGGTGATCAAAGAGTATAACCCGTTGGAATAGACCTTATGAATGAGGTAAGGTCATTCCCACTTGGGCACCAACTTCGGTTTATTTATTTGGGTATCATCCTTGTTCTGAGATCCATTACCATGTCACCATATTGTATGGAGCAGAGGAAACCATATTTTTGAATTATATTTTCATCTAGTTTTGGTTTCTCTCTAGATTGGGAAATGCTTGGAAGTTGTTCTCTATGAGGGATTCCAAATCATCCAAGTGAGCTTCTTTCATTCTTTCTAGACTATTGTTGTTGTATAAATCTATTTAGATCTATGGTATCTAATCCTCGATGGGAATGACTTACTTGGATTCACATACTAGGGATATGAGGTCACTGGGGTGGAATTAAGAGTCATCATCCAATAGGTATAGAGGAAATTCAAGAGATTATCAGGCCAACTCTTATTTTTTATAACCCAGTGTTTTCTATAGGATAATAGATTGTTTCTTACTTCATTCTTCAATATACACATTTTTCTATGAATTCTAGTAAGTAGTAACGTTGGACCAGATTTTGTACTTCGTGTAAAATTTCATTAAATCCTAATCCTAAAAGTTAGTGCCTTATTATTTGAGAATGGAATGAAGAAATCCAAATTGATATATGGTGTGGTAGATCAAAAATATGATCACAAACATAGATTTAACATCATTGACGATAACTACTTCTTCCCACTTGGAGAAGAATACCATTTCAGTTAGAATAAACTATAACAAGATATATTTTTCTAGTGGGTATGGCCCTATGATATGAGACCCCATAGTGCAAAAGGAAAATATTACATGGTGGTGTGGAGGATCTATAATGGTTGATGGAAAATAATTTAATGTCTCTAACACCCATGAAAACTCTGAGAAAAAATGGTGTAGTTATGGAGCATGGAGGGCTAAATGTATCCCAATAATAGTATCTGTTGAGAGTGCTTCAGTCCCACATGATGGGTGAATTTGGACCCAACATTGACCTCAAAAATAACCTAAGGTATCCCATATATTTGTTTGTAATATACGATAATTTCATTAAACCCGGATCTTTTGAGGGTGGCATTAATTTATTCATACTTTGGAGTGTAAACGGCAAGGCTTACCGGTGGATTCACTTATGCTCAACTCAGTCGCGATGGAGAGTACCATGCTAGGGATACTCGATATAGGGAGGGATCTAATAGTTTATTTCCTCTACTATGGGGTGACTTTAGGGTCATTGAATATAATCACTAAAGGAATGTTGGTTTAGGTTCTTATTATCATCATCTCAAATGGAATGGGGACAATGACCCTTGGATAGGCCACATGGATAATCAAATCATCATTTTCAGGATCATATAAGAATGTGGCTAAAATTTTCAAGTGTTCAGCTCAACCATTCTATAACATGGGAATTTTATTCACCTCCATCATAGAAGGGAATTATACCATTAGTTGGTGGGTATGATCCAGTAGGTACATGAGCTCTTTCATCATAACAATGCGGTCACCATTAATATATTTGAGGTCTAACTTGGATTCTCCCTTCATATCCATTTGGGGGAAATAAATATCATCTGATAACTGATGACCAGTAATGAGAGCCTAATAATTTGCCTCATCATCAGTGAAACCTTATAAAAATAGGAAAAAGTATGATTGGACGTCTTGTGTTGGTGTGATAAAGATAACCACCTGGCCTACTCAATTAAGATTCTAATTATTAATCATTATTTCAGTCGATCTTTGAAAATCACCATCAAAATATGTTTTCTAATACTCTTTGACATGATCCACTAAGAGGGTAGCCTCATTTGGGAAATCAACATTCAGGGGTAGTTCTTCAGGGGTGGATGTGTGTCCATGAAGTCTTCTATTGCCTAGAATTTGACAACCATATATGGGATGAACCTAATGTTGAAATACTAGAGGATCACCTCCCAAAACAACATTCATCCAATAAACATAGGGTAATTGAAGATATACTTTAGGATTTTTAATTGTGTCACCAATTGTGTCTCATGATTCTATATATAATATCACAACTTCTACACTGTAAAAACTATTGCGAGGAAACTCTTATCTATAGGGGAGTATCTATTCTATATATCGAGGATCATCCGACTATGATATTATAAACAATTCTCTATTACCTCTTTGTTTTTTTGGGTTAGATGGGTTATAAGGGATCATTCCAAGGAAGTCCCATAAATGAAAAATGTCTTTCCTAAAATGGAAGAAATCAAAACTGACAGTTGTAAAAGATAATACGTAATGTTATCAATAATCGATATGGAACTCCTTAACCAATTTTTTAATAGGTACTTTATTCATTGGACACTAGAGGATCTTACACTATACAACTAGATTCACATTAAATCAGTTTATATAGGTGAATAGACCTTGGAGGACCCACAACTATTAGAGATTCCATGGGGGAGGAATCTGATTGATGGACTTGATCATCTCTGGGTCAATCTCGATGTCCATATATCTTGTAGTAAAGTGGAGAAACCTAATAGAGGTAACCCTGAATGTGAACTTCAGGGAGTTTATCTTAAAGTGTATGAAATATAGGAAGATAAAAAATTTCTAAAGATCCTTGAGATGGTCCAAATATGGTAGGATTTTTTCACCAAATAATCCTAGTATCATTCCACAAATTTCATGATAATTGGGTTGAAGATGTGGTGCATGGACAGTTGATAAGTGAATTATGCCTTATTCTATCCCATGAGAATCAATTAAAAGTAGAAATTCCCCTATGGAACCATAATTATGGGAGACTCTACATCCTTGGGGGCCATCCATGTCTGATTATACCTGGAGTATCCATCCATAAAAGATAGGGCATGTAACCCTGTTATAGCATTGATTAATAGATTTTTCATTGGAAGGGAAAAAAAATACTTTAGATAATGGTGGTTGAGTTATAAAAAGTCAATATTGATGATTACTTAATATCTTTTGAAACAATACATATAATGCTAAGTAATTTTCTAGATTATTTATCTAATGTATGTTTATCTGACTTAGGATGGATAGATACTGGATGCACAGCATTGATCGGATCACTAATGAATTTCAGAAGGAGTTACAATATTTTTTAGACTTTGCATTCACTAATGATTCAGATGGCGGGTTGATTCGATGCCCGTGTTTTTATTGTGTTGGAAGACCTTGGTTAACTCGCGAGGAAGTGAGTTACCTTATCACTAAAAGTGGTTTCCAAAAAAATTATCATGTGTGGTATCACAATAGAGAAAAAGCTCATGTTTTGAATTCCATCGATTCAGCAGAAAAGATTGGTATGAAAAATTTTATTTCTGATCAGTTTCATTTTATTTATGAAGCTAGCTCCTCATGTAGACCAGTTCAAGAGGAAATGAATACTGGAACACAGTTCTCATCTATTAATCAGGATGATGACATTGAGAGTGTTAGAAAGTTGATGGAAGATGCAAATACCCAAGTATATCAAGCATGTGGAAAAATGAGCAAACATGAGTTTTTAATGTGATTATATCATGGGAAAACAATGTATGGATTTAGTAATACTGCGGTCGACTATCTCCTTAGATTTATTAAGGATTTACTGCCTGATGATGCATGTATTCCAGAAAATGATTACATGGAATCAAAGTTGGTTGACAAATTTGGATTTTCATCTAGTAAGATTCATTCTTGTCTCAAAGACTGTTGTTTGTTCTGGAAGGAGAATGCAGACTTGAGTCATTGCAAACAGTGTGGCACATCAAGGTGGAAGACTAATAAAGACGGATCTCAATCTCGCATACCACAGAAATTGATGTGGCACTTCCCTTTAATTCCTAAGATTCAAAAAAAATTTAGGTCAGAACAAATGGCAAAGAATATGAGATGGCATGAAGATGAAAGAAATAAGGATAACGATGAAATAGTGAATCCTGCAGATGGGTTGGCTTGGAAGAAATTTGATAGGTTACATCCTGATTTTGCAGCAGACCCACGAAATGTTATATTGGGATTATCCTGTGATGGTTTCAACCCATTTCTCCAAATGCATACTGCACACAGTACTTGGCCTGTTTTCATTCACATTTATAACTTTCCTTCATGGATGTGTATGAAGAAGCCGTGCACTATCCTGAGTATATTGATATCTGGACCCAGTGATCCTAGAAATGATATTGATATATACTTGCAGCCATTAATAGAGGAGTTAAATGAGCTTTGTATTGTTGGTGCACAAGCGTATGATGCATTCAGAAAGGAGTACTTTATGTTTCGTGTAGATTTATTATGGACGATAAATGATTTCCCTGCCTACGGTATGATGTCTAGTTAGAGTACTAAAGGGAAATTATCCTGTCCTATTTGTATGAAAAATACACGTTTTCGAAGATTAAAGTTTTGACAAACTTTCAGCTTCATAGGTCATCGACGTTTTCTACCAATGGATCATCCATACAGGAAAAATTGGAGATAGTTCGATAATGCCATTGATACAGATGAGACACCTCAACGAATGTCAGGGACTGATATTGTTAAAGAACTCGATGATTTGAATTATGTTCTTGGCAAAAGTCAATCAAATATCAGAAATCAAAAGCATGCTAATTCGAATTCCAACAGCAATTGGAGAAAGAAAATCATATTCTTTGAGTTTTTATATTTGTCATCGAATTTATTACGTCATTGTTTGGATGTAATGCATATCGAGAAAAACATTTGTGAGATGTTACTTGCTACTATTTTAAATGTCAAAGGCAAAACAAAAGATGATTTACGGTGTCGTTGTGATTTGATGGATTGGGGTATAAGAGCAAGACTTCATCCTGAGTTAATTGGTCAAAATAAGTGGAAAGTCCCTGTTTCCTGTTATTCGATGACAAATGTGGAGAAAAAACAATTTCTTCAAGTCTTGGAAAGTTTGAAGGTTCCAGATGGTTATTAAAGTAATATTTCGAAAGGGGTGAATACACAAGATGTGAAACTCAAATCTCTTAAAACCCATGATTACCATGTCTTGTTACATGATTTGATTCCCATTGCCATTCGTCATTTACTTTCACATAATGTTAGAGTTGCGGTGATTAAGTTATGTCAATTTTATCGAGATCTTTGTGCCAAAAGATTGAGCAGAAGTGTTGTTCAGAAATTGAAAAGAGATGCACCGATTATTCTTTGCGACTTGGAGAAAATTTTCCCACCATCTTTTTTCACAATTATGTTACATTTGACTGTGCATCTTCCCAGGGAAGTTCTCTTTGGTGGTCCTGTTTCGAGTTGGTGGATGTATCCTACTGGAAGAATGATGTTTACATTGAAATATTATGTGAGAAATAAATATCATCCTGAAGGCTCTATTGTGAAATGCTATTTAGCACAAGAATGCATGGATTTCTGTTCATCGTACCTATCTAACGTTACTACGAGGTCTAATCGACTAATGAGAACTGAAGATGAGCAATATGATCCCATTGAGCCTGTATTTCCTTTAATGCCCCAAACAGGGGGGATATCTGGATCATACTCGTTGTGTACTTTAAGCAGGGAAGAGTGGGAAATGGCACATCGCACAATATTATTCAACTGTGGTGTGCTTGATGATTATATGAAGTAAGTAAACTAATAAATATGTATTTTTTTCATTGTGTGATTTCTTTATATCTTGTGACATTTTAATGCTTTCATATCTGTAGAGAACATTTTGAAATTATAAAAAAGAGACATTTCTCTCTATCTATTAAGAGGAAGGAACTGTTGCACAACAAAGAATTTGCTGCCTGGTTAAAGTCAAAGGTAATAGATTTATTTTTCTTCTTCTCATAACATAATCACATGTCTCTGTTTAATATTCTATGTTGGTATCTTTTAGGTTTTAACTCTACCAATGATTGAAGTATCAGATGAAATAAAAGCATTGTTCTTTGGTCCAAACGATGTGGTGCGTGATTGTAAGTCAATGGTTGTCAATGGATATAAATTTGTTATAAATAGTTGTGCAAAAAAATGGCAACACAGTATGACGGTGTCACAATAAGCGTCACAACAGATTGTTATGCGAGTACATCGGACAGGCAGCCTCGATCAGAAAATATATCATATTACGGTGTTGTTGAATGAATCATTTTATTAGCTTACTATTCACATGGCCGTGTTGCAATGATGAAATGCAAGTGGTTTGATTCAATGACATGACAAGGAATGCATATTGATAACTGTGGATTTAGAGTGATTGATATGAACCGCCAGCTTCGTACCAATGAACCTTATATTCTTGCGTCACAAGCTAAACATGTGTTTTATGTAAGTGACCTGTTACAACCACAATTTGGTGTTATTGTTGATGTTATTCCTAGACATATTTTTGACGAAGGCATGGATGACAATTATGTTGTGGATGAACCTGTTGGTATTTATTCGAATGTTTCATTTGATGATACGAATGATGCAATTGTTAGAACCGATTGTGAACCATAAATTGTCACAGACCCCACATAGCGTTGACACGTTTGTAAGTATTTACCTGATATTATCGAAATATTGTATGTGTTTTAATAACTTTCATACATGATATCAAAATAACTAGTATATTTTATACCATTATCGAATATAAAACTATTAATAGCCTCACCAATTTATGTTTAACCACTTCTCTAGTAAATCTTGAACATAGAAAAGTCTTGATATTTTATCAATATAAATATCACACATGAAAATGTATCTCATTGTTTTATGATACAATTTTATTATTTATCATTTTGCATTATTTCTATTTATTTGAGAATATTTTTTTAATTTTATAGGTCCAAATGTATGATTATGATGATACTAGAAGGAGTAGAAGAATACTGAGAAACGAACAACGTAGGTCTCCTCCTAGAAACCATGTAAGTACAAATTATGTTTGAATATTACGGTCTTTCATATTATTTATCTTGTTATCGTTCGTTTTATTTTATCATCTATGTTATTTTATACTGCATCATTGAGGAGATGCTTGGATTATGCCACTGAGGATGATATTGTGGCGGGGGGTACTGATTCTATAGGTCAGCCTACTACTTCGCCGCTTGAGACACCAGGAGGCCATCATCCCATTATGCCACCTCCATATTATCCATACCCACCTTTTCTGTATCCATTTTTGCCCGCACCCACATCGGATGGTAGTTCTCAGACTCCCATACCTCAGTTTCCATTCCCACCATCCACTGTACAGGATACTGTGCCCCCATATATCCCACCGCCATATCCATATCCACATCCACCCTCATCTATACATGGTTATCCATCGGGTTTTCTGCCTCCATCAGTACACTTTGCATCTACTATAAATAGTACTCTTGTACATATCTCACCTACCATGGAGGCTGCCCCCCTCCAGACGCAGCACTTCAGGGGTCAGCAGATCCCCCATCTATTGGTATTTGTTTAAACATTACTTTTACTGATTAATGATAAATTCATATATATTATTTTCTTTTATTTTGGTTTCATGATTAGCTCCAGCCTCTACCAAACGACGAGGACGCACAAAAATGCGTGATGTTTGGAATCGGAACACGCAAATCATAGTTGATTACAATAAGGACAATGCTATAATTAATAAAAATGGCATAGAATATAAAAGTTTTATGGGAACACTTGCTAGACACAGCAATATCATTCCGGTTTAACCGATAAGTTGGAATGCAGTTGGACAACAAATAAAGAACAAAGCCTGGGAAGAGATTTGGGTAAGTAATGTCAATCACCTTATATATATATATATATATATATATATAAATTTATAATATTTTCTTAACAAATATTATGTCCATTGCAGCTTCGATATAATTTTCCCTATGGACAAAATGCAAAGGCTGCAAGGATAATGGATTTAGGTGAAATGTGTCGAGCCTACAAGTATGATTTATATCTTGGGTGGAAAAAGAGATTTGGTATAGAGCTTGAAGAAGTACCGGTGATTCAAGATTTCCCAATATCACAATATAAAGAGATGATCAACTATTGGAAGAGTTCAGCATTTAAGGTGTTTGTTAAAATTATATATATATTCATTTATTTATTTAAAAACGATTTTAAATTACTTTTTTTATTTATGTTAATGAATTTATATAATTATTTGTTTATAAGAGAAATCAAATAGAAATAAAAAACAAGAGTTCAATGAAATACATTTATACTCGCGGACACACTTCATTACCAGATCATGAGCAGACGCAGGTAATTTAACATTTAAAATATTTTTCTTTGTTTTGTGTAATTTTTTTAACTTAAAATTTTGATTTATTTCTTTGTTTTTTTCCAGAAAAAGGCATCGAATATTGAGGGTCGCGTTCCTCGCTCAACTTTGTTTTGTACAAGTCGGAAAAAGAAAGATGGTACTGTGCCAAATCCCAACACTGAGAAGGCGATTGTAAGTATATTTCAATTTCTTTGATTTTTACTGAATTTAATTCCTCATATTATTTTATAATTTTAATTTATGTTATATATCAATCAACAGAATGCTTTAGAGGCATTGGAAGAAAAATAACCTGACAATTTGGGCCCAAATGATCATCTACATCAGGTATTAGGAGATGAGCATCACGGTAGAGTGTGTTGTCGACCTGGGAAGAAGATTGTACCATCTCGATACTGGTCTACTAACATTTCTTCGAGTACCGATTCTGGTTTTGTCATAGTGGAAAAAATGAATGCCGCAATCAAAGAAGCAAGTCAAAAATCAGAACAGGCGATAACTGCAAATATGATGAAGTTTATGTCTGCCCTTTCTTCTACACTTCCACCAGAAGCAGCTGCAACGGTTGATGCATTTTTGATGTCGATGCGTTCTGCTAATGTAGATTCTTCTGTTGGAGCCGGAGATGGACCTAGTGTTGGACCCAGTGCTGGTGCCAGTTCAGATGCAGATGCCGATGCCGATGATGATGTTGGTGGTGTGAGAGGTGGTGATGGTGTTTCTGTAGGAGGTGTGGATGAGGGTTATCATGATTCTGATGATACTGATATTGAGACTCACTTTTGATGTAAATTGTATTTTTGGATTGGCAATGTATGACGAGTTCCATGCATCTGATTACATTGCTTTTTTGATCAATATCATTAATATTTACCATATCTTATTGGGAATGAGAATGACTACTAACCTATATAGTTAGCATCAACCAAACTACAAATAATTTAAGTAGTATCCACATTTGTACCACAGAATAATGATTTGGAATGCATCATATTCTTTTACAGTGTGATTTTACATTGAATCTTTTTAGGTTTAAATGGTTTGGAATGCATCATATTCTTTTTATTATCTAAATCCAAACATTCTAAGAGATTTTAGTTATGAAGATAATGATATTGGATCCTCCAACACAAGAACTAGTCCTGGATATCCCCCAAAAATCTGAGTGTATGTATTCAAGTGGGCTGGCAGCATTGAAATAAGACCTATTTAATGATGATCTAGGTATCTAGTTTGGGAGGGAAACATATATAAGAGTTTCTAAAATAGATTACATCTTAATGGTTATCACAATTATTATCTTAGTACCATTGAATTAGTTGGCATCGTAGTAGTGGAGGCTATAATGGTGGAAGGGGCTTCAATTGGAGTAGAGGTAAACTCTACATTATCATGTGTTAATGCCTCCTAAATCAAGAGGTATTCTATGTGCCTTATAGTGGGATCAATGAATGGAAAATCCATGTGTAGATTAGAAATCTACCACTTACCCTTCATTTAGGATTCTAACTCTATTAGGGGGTCCGGGTGGTGTCCAGGGGTATGGGGACTAGCAGGGGACTGGCAGGGTTCCTGGTAGGGTGCAGGGGGGGACTGGCAGGGGGGACTGGTAGGGGGCAGGGGGACTAGAAGAGCCTATTTATATTACTATGGCCTTTTCTTTTTTTTTTTAATTACAGAATCCAACATTTTTAATTCAGGTTTTATTACTTATTTCTCTCATTTATATCTCTGTTTAATTTGTATACATTTAATTAATTTCTACTTTTTATTGAAATATTTCCATTTAGGGGGGGCGGGGTGTCCGGCAGGGGGGAGGGGTGTCCTGCAGGGGGGAGGGGTGTCCGACAGGGGGGAGGGGTGTCCACCAGGGGGGAGGGGCTGTTCGGCAGGGGGGAGGGCTGTTCGGCAGGGGGGGGCTGTCCAGCATGGGGGGAGGGTTGTCCAGCAGGGGGGAGGGCTGTCCAGCAGGGGGAGGGGTTTCCAGCAGGGGGGAGGGGTGTCCAGGCAGGGGGGGAAGGGTGTCCAGTCAGGGGGAGGGACAACCCTATTAGTATATGTCATATGTAACCTATAGGGTGAGGTCTGTAATGATGATCCTAGACATGTTATGGTTGTGTAAAAAATGTTGGGAACTCTCTATTTTCTATTTCTTGATTCATGTATATTGGTTGTTGGTACCCCATGTTGATAGGATGTTTCATCTTAATTCTAGTATGACCTCCCTTCGTGAGGATAATTTTATGTTCATTTTGAATTGCACACAATTTTTTAGCATGATATGCACATAGCCAAGTCTAAACCATGTAGCCCCTTGGTGAAACAATGTAGGATCCTTGGGCTAGTGCAGGGGGGCTGGGGAGGGGGGACAGGTGCAGGTGGGCTGGGGTATCAGGGGGCTGGTGCAGCTGGGGGCTGGTGCAGGTGGGCTGCGGGGGGGGGGGGGGGGCTGGTGCAGGGGGCTGGGGAGGGTGGGGGAGACTGGTGCAGCTGGGCTGGGGGTGGACTAGTGCAGCTAGGGGCTGGGGGATGGGGTTGGGAGCTGGTGCAGGTGGGCTGGGGGGTGGCAGGGGGCTGGTGCAGCTGGGCTGGGGGTAGCAGGGGGCTGGTGCCACTAGGGGTTGGGGTTGGGGGCTGGTGCAGGTGGGCTGCGGGGGGGGGGGGGGACTGGTGCAGCTAGGCTGGGGGTAGCAGGTGGCTGGGGGGGCTGGTGCAGGGGGGCTGGGGAGGGTGGGGGGATAGGCACAACAAGAGAGAAAATAAAAAATCTGAATGTGAGGAATTTCTGTGACAGTCAATGCTTTGTATAGGCACATTCAGGTTCACAAGCCCAAGCTTCTTGGAATTTCTGAACCTAAAGCTTCTTTTTCATTAGGCTTTGCTGGACTTAATAAATTTGGTTTTAATTTGGTTGCTGCTAGTGGTTCCACTAGTTAGGGGGATCTTTTATGGGTTTTTTTCTCATGATTCATTCGGAAAGGTTGAAGTTATTGCCATTGATGAGCAGAATATCTCCTGAATGTATGTGATTAAATTTCCAGTGTTTCTCTTCCTAAATGTGCTTCAGATCACCATCCAATTCTGGTTAGTTTCAAGAGTAAAGAGAAACAAATTCCTCTTCCTTTTTTATTCAATAATGCTTGGTCTTTTCAGACTGAATGTGACAATCTTATTAAAAGTTTCTGGTTCAGCATGAATTGTAGCTGGGGTGAATCGGCCTTCTCTTACAAGTTGAGGTTACTAAAGTCCCAACTGAGAATTTGGAGCAAGGCCAATTAGAGTGGGTTGGATAAAGAGATCCACACTCTCGATTTGACTCTGCAACATATTCAAGATGAAGCTACTAATTCTGATTTTAGTCAGGACATTTCAATATAATTGGGTGTTATATCCAGGATGAACTCTCTTATTACAAAGAGGGAAGGTGTTCAAAGGGAAACTTTCAGAATCAAATGGATACAAGATGGGTGTCTAGTGGGGTGTCCAGTGGGGTGTCCAGGGGGTGTCAGGGGGGTGTCCAAGGGGGTGTCCAGTGGGGTGTCCAGGGGGTGTCTAGGGGGTGTCTAGGGGGTGTCCAGGGGGTTGGGGGGGGGGTATTTTTTTATGTATGTGCACACCCTATATCCACGGTTTTAAACCGTGGCTATTGGTGTATTGCCACGGTTTTTAACCGTGGCTATAGACCTAACTCCACGGTTTCCAACCCTGGCTATAAAGCCTGTCCGACCTCTAATATAGCCATAGTTGAAACCGTGGCATTAAGTATACTGCCACAGTTTGAACCGTGGCTATAAACCTATAGCCACAGTTGAAACCGTGGCTTTAGGTATATAGCCACGGTTCGGAACCGTGTCTATAGGTCTGGGCCTATAGCCACGCCAAACTTAGCCACGGTTCCTCAAACTGTGGCTATTACCTATACCCACGGTTTGTGGGCCTATAGCCACGGTTTAGAACCGTGGTTATATCCCGAATTTCCAGTAGAACCCCCTTTATAAGAATATGAATGAGGTTCTATAGGCATTGGAGTAACGTCTCCTGTTGATATTCAAACTACAAGCCCATATGGATGCTCCGACTGTGCAAATATGAAGACATGAGGAGATCATAGATCACTTGAGTTCTAATCTTTGAATATGACAATTCTCATTGGAAACTGTTCAAAAGAGAGTTGAGGAGCTGAGTAATTTAGTTGAGTATCTCTATCCTAGGGAAGTAGCAGAAGAAGCAGGATGAGTGGAACTTCAGTGTTCAATTGACACTTAATGCAAGAATTTAGATGATTTGGCCTGCTCAGCTAATCGAATCTTATTATAATTTGATGTACTTTTTTTGGTGAAATTCTTGGAGAGACTCTGAAATATGGAGATTCCTCCTCTTGTATTCTATTATTGAATAGATCTGCTGAAATTTTTATATTGTTGTATAGTTTTCTTTTATTAATGATGTGCATAACATTTCATTGATCCAAAATTATATGAGTAACCAATGATGCCCATCCTTTGTATAATATCAAGTAAACCTGAATGTATAGATTTGAACATTAAATCATAAAATATTTTCATCAAGAAATTCTCATGAATTCCCACCAACATGATATTATTTATTGATTCATCTATTCTAGTTATTATAAGATCACCTGATTTATAGAAGGATCATCTGGGTAGGATATATGTCTCCAAGGGAGAGTTATCTATATTTTTTTGAAGCCAATAATCTTGGAGAGTGTATATTGACTTTTTCCAAATCCATATGGTGGGCCTTTCAATATTTATCATTCTGGTAGATAAAATAAGTTTTTCACTTTATTTTAAGTTATTTTAGCTCATACCTTCTATCATTATAGTTTAGGGTCTTTTAGATGAGACCTTCTATCATTGTAGTTTAGGGCCTTTTAGATTATACCTCCTATCACTATAGTTTAGGGTCTTTTAGTTCAGACCTTATATTAATATAGTTTATTTTCATCTATCTTAGACCTTCTATCATTGTATTTTATGATCTTTTAGCTCAGAACTTCTATCACTATAGTTTAGGGTATTTTATCTTAGACCTTCTATCGCTGTAGTTTATGGTCTTTTATCTTGTAAATTCTATCAAATTAGTTTAGTGTATTTTAGATTTAACCTTATATCATTTTAGTTTAGAATATTTTAGCTTTGAACTTCTATTTCTTAAGTTTATGTTCTTTTAGCTCAGACCTTTTATCACCTTAGTTTATGGTCTTTTTAGATCAGACCTTCTATCACTATAGTTTAGGTTCTTTTATCTAGGATCTTCTATCAATATATTTTAGGGTATTTTATCTTGGAAACCATCGTTGATCATGGGGTATGGTACATGCATGCAAATATTGACCCAAAATATAAAAATATTCTAGATTCTGTCATAGTGTTTCTAAGGATCAAGAAAATCAGATCTCCTTTCATGAAAGGAGGAGAAGCCTCCGGTTGGTAGGTTAAAGCCCTTATGCGCTGGTAGCATTTCCAATCATAGGTACCTACATACTTTTCCAAGGTTCAAGGAAGTTTTATGGGGGTAATATCAGTTGAGGGAGAAATACTAGGGATGGTAGGTCCACCTAGATAGTCAGAATATGGATGTTGTAAATCATAACCCAAAATTTTGAGTTAGTGAAAATGATATGGGGAAGACATGACGGTAATGTCCCGTAACACTCTGAGCTGCCAAGTTCTTTCATAATGTTTCCAAGGATCCTAAGTATTTAAGCACCTTTCTAGAAAGGAGTAGATTTCTTTAGTTAGTAGGTTAGATCCCTTATGTGTCAATAGCCTGGACAAGAAAATATGATATCCACCCCTTTATGAGGGCTATGTAATATTTGTGAAGACTCAATCTTCTAGATGATGAGGTTTGATATGGGAGGAAATCTACCAAGGAAGGGTTATGGAACCCTAGGGAAGTTCAACTCTTGATTGTGGAGCTTTATAACTACGTCCATTTGTTTTGAATCATGAGGTGTGTTTTATAAAATATTTGGGAATGGAGTTTTTCATTACGGCTTTAAGAAAGGGTACCATACATGGTGACCTAATATCAATGATGTTTAATCCTCTAGAATAATCTAGTGTGGAGATTTTAAATCATGGTTCAAAGTGATTAGTTGAGGAGGATGATATGGGATAATCATACTAGGAATGACCCAAAACACAATGAGGTGTTGATTTTTTCTGCCAAAATTTCAGGGCTCATGAGGATTAGAAAGCCCTTTTTATAGAGTGACCCATTTGTTTGACGACCATAGGAACATAGGAAACATCCATAAGCATACATGAATACTCAAGAAAAGGGACCCTTGAATCTCAGTATCACTTCTTAGGTCCATGGAAGATCGTGGTGATCTGAGGTACTCATATCATGAAGTGTGATTTGTGGAAAGTGTAATATCTAAGAAGGGTTAGATCACCCTAAAAGTCATGTCACCACCTAGAAAACATATTCTCAAGGTGAGGAGATGTGAAAAATCATTACTCAAACTTTTTCCTGAACCATAGGGTCTAGAGAGCATAGATTGGTTTTAATATGGATAAAAAGTATTCTATATATATTTTATTCTTTATTTATATGTGCCCTAATTTTTTCCCTAAAATCTGGAGATGCACATTTTATTGAGCTAAGACTTGACTTTTTCTAAGGAAAAACATTTTAGGTTTTTCACCTGGCAAGTTTTATGTATCTTTGACTAGAAGTTTAAGGTCTTGAGATTTAGACCATTATCGGATAGAGTTTAAGGTCGTACAACATTGATTGAAGTACATGATGTTTAAGGTCATGACACACATGGAACAAATATGAGGGATGATACACAAGATCCTAATTAGGATACTCAGTGTTAAGAGTACCCCAACATCCTTCTGAGCATGAGATGTAAATGTTGTAAATCATGGATCGAGGTTATCAGGTCATGGGTAATGACATGGTATAATCATACTGAAAGTAGTTCAAATCACACTGAGATGTTGAGTTCTACCACAATTATGTCAGAGATCACAAGGGTCAGAAAGACCTTTTTGTTGAGTGAAGAATTTGGTTGATGACCATAGGCACATATGCAATATCCATATGAATTCATACACTGTCAAACAATGGGTCCCTTGAAGATGGGTATCCTTTCCTAGTGTAATGGAAGATTTTTTCATCCTGAGGCACTTAAGACATGTTGTATAACTTATGGATTGAGGTGATTTAAAACACGGAGGAAGCTCCCCATACATTGGATGACCAAGGTAGGGCTCTTATGTTCCTTTGATGAGGAATAAAAAATTGGTGATGGTCAGCACAATTTTTCTTCATGTAGTGGGGATGTATTTGAATCAGTGTAATTTAACATCATGAGGTAATGGAATTTTTCATGTAGTTAATCATCATGTGGTAAATAAGTTACCTTTTAGTTTAATATCATGTGATATAGACATTTTTGTTGTGAAATTTTTATTTCATGTGACCAGGATGTTTGTCTTGTAGTTTAATGTCATGTGGTCAGGACATGGGAACTGATGTGAAAATTTTGGTTCTTGATATATTTCATTCACAAGAAATTCGTACATAGATCTAGCTCATCCATAGGAAAAATGAGTTTGTATGATTCAATCCCTACGTAGTTGGGGTGTATTTGTTTTATTAGTTGTTATAGATTGGCCCAGGATTAGAGATTCATGTGTCACTATGTACCTTATGATGACAGGAATCAAGACACATGTAGTTCTTGAATGAGAAATTCTCTATCAAGGTCTGACCCATACACAGAGGTGGGCATCGTTTCTATTGATTGTTGTAGCTAGGCCTAGAATTGGAGATTCATGTGTCACTATGTTTCCTGTGATGATAGGAATCAAGAAGCACATAGTTATGGAGGAACTATTTAGTTGAACATCATGCGGAAAGGACATGGGCTTCCCAACATGAAAAGGGGAATTATTATAGGACCCAAGTATGGAAATATGGAGCTATGTATCCTATGGTAATTGGAATCCTAACAAACATAGTTCTTGAGGAATAAATTTCCTCCGCAAGTCTCACTTATATAAAGAGAGGTGGAAGTATTATATTTGTTGTGATTGGACCCATGATTGAAGATTTGGGTGTCACAACATGTATCCTATGATGTCAGGAAACAAGTCACACATATTTTTTGAATGGAGGTGTGGTTCAAGGATAATACCAACAATGGTTTTCCTCTTAGGTGAGGTCCATAGGAATGTATAGTTTTATGTCTTGCAAGGTACATAAACTATGAGGTTTAACATCATGCGGTTAGGACTCATGGTATTCCTTTTATGGTCTTTAATTTAAGACCATATATTGATGATCCTATCATGAGATTCTATGCCTTGTTTATGCAGGGAATCCCTTACTAAAATTTCTAATCTCATTTGAGCTATTCTTGGTGTGAGAAACAAGGAATGGAAATGGTTCTTATCACTATATAGAGGGATTTAAGGATAGGATAGCGGTATTTTTAATATTTTAGTGGATAGACCAAGATATTGGATAAATTCCTCTTTATGTATCTCATTGAAAATGAGAATCAATCTGTACATAGTTTCAAAAAACCAATGTCTTTTAACATCACGTGGAAAATAAATTATTCATGAATTTTTAACATCTTGCAATAATGACATGGATCACCCGATGGGAAAGTAAAGTAATCCTATGTTGAGCCCCAAGAATAGAGGTTTATTCATCACTATATATCATGTGATAGCAGGAATAAATCCATAAGTTGTTCTAGAGTCCCATATAGTTTAAGGTAATGTGATGAGGACAACATCCATGCAATTTAACATCATGCAGTAAGGATGTGGGTCACCCAACATGAAGGAAAATAAAGGTTATGGATAGGACTAAGAGTAGAGGTTCAGGAATTACTAAATATCTTGTAATGGAAGGAATCAAGAAACACATAGTTCTTGGATGAATATATTCCCTTTGTGGAGCTAACTCTTTCATGAGGATGGGGGAATTTCATTTATCCTTCACACAGATCTAGCTAGAGTGCGGAAAGTCATTAGTGAGAATATGTTTTCTATGCAGTTTAACATCATGCAGTGATGAATTAAACCATGAAGTTTAATGTCATATAGTAAGGATGTCTCCGTAGAGTTTATCATCATGTATTAAGGATGTGAGATTCTATGCAATTTAACATCTTTATACTAGGATGACTCTACATAGTTAATCGTCATGTGGTTAAGAAGATCTGTTGTGCAATTTAACATCATATAATGAGGAAATCTCTATATAGTTTAACATCATGTGGTTAGGACATCCTAGTATAGTTTAACATCATGTAACCATGTTGATATTCCATGCAATTTAAAATCTTGTGGTAAGGATAACTCTATATAGTTAAACATCATGTGGTCAGGATGTGGGATACCACACAGTTTAAAGTCTTACTGTTAGGACTTGAGGTGCTATGCATTTTATCATATTGATGATGGGATGATCTTGTGTAGTTTAATTTCATGAAATTGGGATGGTCTGTCATACAATTTAATATATTTTAGTAAGGAAATTGTCGTACAATTTAACATCCTTTGGTCAGGACATGGGATACCACGTAGTTTAAAGTCTTTACTGTTAGGACTTAGGTTGTTGCACAATTTATCATATTTCTACTAGGATGATCTTTTGTAGTTAAATGTTATTCAGTTAGGATGATATATTCTTGATGATAGTTATGAAAAATATTTCTTGATAAATATAAAATTTTTGTTGGTGTGATGTGTTCCCCATTTATTCTATATGATGATTATGCTCTTTTATGATGGACCTTATGTATGTTGTAAGGCCCTTCCCATTTGGGTTCTATCCTTGAAGGATTCTTCCTAGGTATCATTGGAGTTCTGAGAGCCAATACTAATTCTCCTTGGAGGAATGAACAGAGTTGAAACTTTTTATCAAAGGATTGTGTGATATGGTTCTGATGGATTTCAAGGATGTGTAATGAACACAAACCATTATCATGGAGCCTCTCTAATTTATTCAGCAGCTTTTTCAATTGCTCATCAACGGAGAGCTGTCTATAAATGGCTATTTTGAGTGAAGGAAGCTGGACTTATATAGGTAACACTACCTTTGTCTGGTATACCAATAAGTATGGTGTTTCTTGTGTAGTAGTACATGTGGTGGTACGATAGGCCCATAAATCACGGAGGATCCTATATGGCCAGAAATTTTTATCCTTGTTCACCATATTCTAGTGTATATTTTAAATATTATTATTTAAGGCCTCTATCTATCTATTTTATACTATATTATAGTGATATGATTTATTGAAATTTATATTTTACTCTTTATAAAATTTCATTAACTTTATGGAATAGAATTTGGGGTAATTATCTGTTAATATTTTGTGAGGGACCCCAAACCTGGTGATAATATTGGACTTTAAAAAGTTGATGATATTCTTCATATAAAATTACTTGAGGGGTATTACCTCAAATCATTTGTAAAATAAGTTATTAGTGGTATGAATGTACTTAAACTATTTATTTATGGTTTGAGGATGTGGCCCCACATCATCCATTCCCCAAATGAAAAATGTCCAGGAATATTTAGATCTATATAATAAATCTAGGGGTTGATGGATGAAGTTTTTATGGATATGGAATGCATGAAATTTCCTAGAAAACTCCACATAGTCTCATATCATTGTTTTCTATTGGTAACCTAGTCTTCTAATTTGGTGGGAGATACTAGTCCCATATGGATGATCATTGTAAGATCTTATATGGATTTCTTCTATGACAATAGGAATATCTCTTTTTTTATTCATCCAAGGAGGATTCCATTAAATCTTCTATTATAGAGGGATTTTTTTCTCATTTAGACCATCCTATTGGGTAAAGTTCACTATATGGTTTTTAATTTTTTCTTTCCTGGCTCGGTCTATTGAGAGAGATCTTTTTTAGTGATAACCGATTATGGGATCCATCCATCCAGGGGTGGATACCTATTCATCATGTTTTGAGGCAGTGTTGAACTAATTTATTTCTTCCATATTATAGATTAAAATTGAAATACCATTCTTAGATGTGTGATCTAGAATATTGCTTCATCCTGATCAGGGTCATCTAGGATGGTGGATACATTAGATAATGCATTGGCATGAGTATTCTATGATCGGGGAACATGATGGAATGTGGTATTAAAAGGGAACTCTTGCATCAATCCCCTTACATAGCTAGTGAGAGGGGTAAGTTCTTACTTTTTGAAAGCATATTCTCCATTTGTCTTTATTGTCACTAGTTTAAAATCCCCTTTGATATTCAGGTAAGCTATATACAGTTGTTGGGGTAGTTCAAAGACAAATATAAGGGCTTAGAATTCATCCTAATTATACATGTAGCCTTAAAATGGTGAGAAATATTAGGTAAAAACTAATTTTTCTAGAGAGAAAAATAAAATCCCTAAGACAACCCTATTGAGATTCAGGGTTTCCATCCTTTTACCGGTAGGACACCAGGAGGTGCCATCAAAATACATCCCCTATGTTCGGGGGGGGGGGGGGTGATGGGTATAGAAGACCTCATCTAGTATATTGATGTCCGCCAGTGTATTCTCTATGGAAGGATGTGCTATGAGGAAATCAGATAGGGATTTCTCTTTCACCAACTATTATGACAAAAAATGGATGTCATATTATTATAGAATGACCACCTATCGGTCGAAGCACCTGATCATAATAGGGAAGCCAAGTAGGTACTTGAGAGGATCGATATGAGTGACTAGATGGACTTTGTGGTGCTATACGTAATGCATCAACTTTTTCACCATGAAGATGAGTGTAAGGTAGTTCTTTTTGACATTAGATTATCTCATCTCAGTACCTATCATTGTCCTGTTGAGGTATTATAGAGTATTCTCACTCCCCACATTATTTTTATATGCGAGGAGGGTTACTAGAGAGTGTTCTATGGTGGAAGCATACAATATGAGTAGCCTTCTTTACACTGAAGGCATCAGAATTGGTGAGTGTAGTAGGTACTCCTTGATACCTTCAAGGTATTCTTGATATTCATCACCCCAATGATAGATGTTTCCCTTATTCATTATCCCGATGAAGGGGGGATCTTTTTCGATCAAATTGGATATAAAATGAAAAATGTAGGTGAGGTTCCCTTGTATCCCCCTCCATTGTTTGATATTTCTGGGGGACATTTCTAAAATAGAACTAGTCTTCTCCAAGCCAACCTCTATGTCATGGTGTCATACCACAATGCTGAGGAACTTCCCTGAATTTACCCTAAAATAACTTTTCAACATATTTATATTCAGACTGTGATGTCACATCTTATTGATGATTATTTAATGATCATTGAAGTGATCACGTCCCTGTTAGGATTTAAAAACTAGGTTGTCGATGTAACATTCATCTACACTTCCAATGATAGATTAAAGATATGATGCAAGATGCATTGATATGTGGTTCCAAAATTCTTTAAGATGATGGGAATGACTTGATAGTAGAAGATACCTTGGGTCACCCCAAAGGAAGTATACTATTCATATTCATGGGCCATCTTTATTTGATTTTACCCTAAATATACATCCATGAAGGAAAGGTCTTAGAATCCAACAATTGCATTGATCAATAATTGTGTGATCTGCAATGGGAAATCATCTTATGGGTGTAGAAAATTAAGGCCTTTTAAATCAATTCAAACCCTAATTTTCAAATTCATCTTCTTTAATAGGCCGGTGTTAGAAATCCACCGTCTGTATTTCAATTCTTAGAAAAAGTATTCTTTGATTGATATATCAAATTCCACCGATACATTACTAGCATGTGAGTGGTGCATCATCGTGGATTCCTTCTTGAAGCCTCAATGCTCATTAGGTAAGATGATATGGTGCATAGATATATCTGAATTTTGTCTAGGCATTTATGTGTACTTCCAAATAAACACATAAAAATGTGTCTTGAGAAATTCAATGTACACCACTTTCTATTAAAAGGGCATGATGACACTAATCATTGTAGGCCAAAGGTCCTCTTATTTTCCTAGGTTTTTCTGTCTGAGCTCATCAATGGTGGTGGATATTCCTTCCTTTAATGAGGGAGGGGAAGTACTTAGGTCATACTTATCTTATTCTACCTCTTATTCTATGGATAAGCTTCCGAACGATGTTAGAAATTTCGGGGCTTCTCTATCACTATCGAGATGAGGGATTTCGGGAGAAGAGACATTATCATCCCTAGTGTTATGAGACATTGTAGAGGGATGACATAGATGATTATCTTTAATACTCTCTCTAGGGATGAGATAAGGTTGGATTTCTAGGACCAGGTCTATTACCTTGACTAGATTTATGAGGGGCACATAGTCACTATCGGGCATACTTTAGGGATTCATAGGGGAGGTCCCAAATCCATTGGGGGATACAACCTATGTATCATCATCTTCCATTGGTTTTTTCCTCCCCTTTTTAGAAATATGCTTCAGAATATGTGGAACTAAAAGTCTCAAAGGGGGAACTTTCACCATACTATATTCTAACCTTTCCATTGATGAGGTATTTTAGACATTGATGGAATGTTGAAGGTAGTACCATGTGGCTATGAAGAAAGGGACATCTGAGTAGTAAATTGATTATGATGTCTTGCTGGATAACTATAAACATAGTGATAGATGTGATATCCCCAAACTGAGCTTTGAGTTTGATATTCTCAAGAGTTCTTTTCTCACACTTATCATACCCTTGAATGGCCATCTTTGTGTGAGATAAGTCCCTTCTATATATCCTAAACATAGGAGAGTTTGAATGGGGATGAGGTTGATCCTGGAACCATTATCAATGAGATCACGTTGGACTTAGACATTATTGAGACTACCTGAAACATATAGGGGGTTGATGTGTCCTTGGATGACCTCTTCTTGGTCATGGTCTGTGAATGAGATAACTACATTGAATTTTGCTGACAAGGTCTCTATTCAATTGACCTTGGATGTAATGAATTATATATAAAATTCTTGTGAGATTTGAAGGGCCTTAATGAGTACCTCTATATGTTATTCTAAATTATTAAGCACATCCAGAATTGAGATATTTGTTGGGAGAACCTCCAACCATTTCAGAAGGTCATATTTTTATGCAAAATGTCGATTCTTCCCATGGTGGGGTTCTTCATGAACATGTGGCTTAGGAGTTGTGGAATTTGAGGTGAACAAGGTTTATGCTAATAAATAGGTTGTGGGAGAATCTAATATTGGTGGCATGGGTCATGTTGACCTTCCCTGTTGTCTGAGTTGATCAGATAATCGTACCCCTTCTAGGTATTCATGCAAGAAAACCAAGAATTGGAGACTATTGGAGGGTTCTAAGACACATTCAGACCTCTTTTGAGCTTAATGGAGCACTTTAATATAGGTATCGACTACATATTTGTCCTACGTGGGGATATGACTAAAATATTGGGTCCGACCATACCCATATTATCTCCTATTTCCCTGATTCCTGCACATGTGGCCTCTTGTTCCCCAATTATGAATGGGAACTCATATTATAAGCCATATTCATCATCAGATAAGGAGTCCTCCAAGTGCATCATATTTACAGAACCAAATATGAGCTCTTCTTCTGATGAGGGTTATGTTTGGTTGGGTGGTTCTCATTCTTCGGATGTTATAGGGAATAAATCTGCAAGATTCAAAGCTTGTATTAGAGCATAATATGAATCATACTCTTCTATTTTTCCCTAGTTCTGGTGGTCACACACAACTTTGAGAGGCATATATGATGTTACATCCATGGGTGTTGGATATGTTGTGGGTCAACACAACTATTCTATTAGGGTTTCATGAGCTTGATCAACTATCTTTTGAGTTATCCAATTGTTGAATTTCTGCTCACACCGAGCCAAAACTTTCTATAACCACCATCTTCTTCTGACTGGGCAACGGTTATGTATGACACCCACTCTGAGGACTTAACTAACACAACTTATCCATAATCGACCATTCCTTGAAGGAAGACTTTGAAGATGAAGCAGTCATGTATATTATGACCCAACCTTCTATGGAAGGGAAATAATCAGGATGGTCAGTGAAGTTGACCTCATCCGGCTTCTTGGGTTGTGTTAGCTTGAGCATGTTGTTATACAATCCTACCAAGAAATAACTAGGTACCTTTCCATTTTTGAAGTAGTTTTTTTATTCATCAGTTCCTCACATTTTAGGTAATCCTAATTTCTTTTGGCTTCTAGATGAGGGAAATTATGTGGTTGTTTTCGCTCGATAGGAAGTGATGGGTGTTTTAGGGCCAGTGTAGGTACTTGGATGGGAACTGCTACTGGATTGATATTGATATCTATAACTTCTTATTTTCATAGTATTCTCCCATATACTTAGGTAATGAGTCAATATTTGGATTGTGTTTTCGAAATAGAATCCTCAAGATATTGTGATATTTTTGAAAAATCATAGAGCCCACCAAGATAATTCATTGGGATCAAAAGTGTTTGAAAATCACCCAAGATATTTTTAGCATAGAGATCTCATAGTTTCTCCTATAAGAAGGGTTTTTAGTGAATAGTTTAATCCTTTCCATCTAGCTATGAAGTTAGAAACTCTCCCATTTTCTCAATGATTGCAGTTCTTTAGGTCAATAATTATCATTTTACTCAGTGTGGAGTTGAACTGGTAAAGTAATTGGCGATGAAGGTCTTCTCATCCTACAACAGATCCTATTGATAGGCTACTATACCAGAAAAGGCTATCCCTGTCAGAGTATTTATAAAAAATATCAACTTTATTGCCTCCTATTAATCTCTAGGTTCCATAATTAGCGCACATTGGGATAAAAAGTGTGTGAGATGTTGTTCAGGGGTTCCTACACCATTAAAAGTAGAGAATGTATGATTTCCAAAATAGGGTGGAGGAAACATGTCGTCCACCCACTTGGGATATGGCTTCCTCTTAAGATACACAGGTTCACATCATCATTCCATTGATTCTATTAGAGTAACCAGGGATTCGATAGAATTAAGAAGCCCAAGGGGAACTGCTATCGAAGCCACCTCCAATCTATAGGGAGTGGGTGGGGTTGATGAGGTGGCCCCACCTTTGTTTAACACTGATTCTCAATTCATCATAAGATGAAATGATTTCCCAAGAAAGGGAGAAGATTTTTCCACATTCGAGGGAAGTCATTATAATTTTCAACTTCCTCATTTATGTAGACCATCTTCCTAGATCCATAGAAATTTTGATGCTCATATGCCACTCTTTATGATAGATTGGCTGTGGGAGGGAGAATATTAATCTCTGTCGGAAGACAATACCCTGTAATAATATTTCCCCCGATTAGCTCCTCATTGAGTTGTCTAAGAGTTTTTATTTCATTCTCATATTGAGATAATTTTTTCTCCATGGAAGGATCCTCATATCTTCTAGGTGGTGATTGGAATTTAGTCACTCCAATATATTTTTCATTGGTATTATTCCTCTAGAGATGTGGAAACTCGATATTCAAAGGTGAAATATTTGGGAGCCTTCTTAGGATTCAGGTGCATGTAGCCTCGGTTAGTGCATCTGGATCATAATCCTCTTAGGGTAGATTTTTTTGCAGCCCTCAACATTTTTTCTTGATCCACCATATCTATTTTTTTATGGTGACAACATTCATAGAGACTTATTGGGAAATGGTGGTTGTACCATTACTTTTGATGCAATATATTGATTCTTCACTTCCTTAATCAGGGTAATTATTTGAACCCATGGCCATATTGGTCCATTTTTTCTTGCCAAAACATCAGGGTATGATCACATTTGATATATGTTCCTTCTTACTCATCATGTAAGTAATTACCTTGAGGGAGTTTCTAGTCATGATTTCTGAATAGGCTCTAAATATCTGTGTTTTTTCTTATGGTGGGAGGAGAAGATGGGATATCGACCATGGATTTTCACCTCCCAACCTAAAGAAGTTTGATTCCATCTATGGTGATGATGATGATGAAAATACCCCTAGCCCTGTATAATGGGGGTTATTTACAGCCACAATTGGTATTAACTTATTCTGTTATTGAGGATGAAATGATTCTATTCAGGGACTTTATGATTCATGGGACATACATTGAGGTATAAATGAACCTAGATTAGATAGAAGGGGTTAATATGGAATCATCACTAATTTCTCTAGGACCATTTTAGGTGATGATGAACCTAGTGATGGTGATTGATATATTAATTCCCCTATCCTAGTATGTTGGGTTTTTTTTACAGCTGCAACCGATATGTCCTGAATTCTCTCGGGAATTAATTATATGAGTGGTAGAGGCGATGGTAGATAATCCTTAAACCTAGAGAGATGGGTCTAATCTATGATGGTTGTTATGGTAGATTATACTATGGATCATTTGATTAGGAATAGTTGTTCTTGTTTAGAAGATGGGTGTGGTAACAACCCATGGTGGGAATCATTCTTTACAGAATGTTTTTCGGTTGAATGCAACTTTAGAGTTTGTGTTTTAAATAAAATACTATTGTATTGGGGGACAATTTTGAAGTCACATTGGATATCCTATCCCTCCGTTCATGATGTATGGGAACCGTTGAAGTGAGAGAATTCTTTTTTTGTTACCAACTGGCCAGAACGTTACCCGGTCCCTTGATTTCTCCAGAGGTTATGACATTATAGGATGTCGTATCTGAGGGGTTCTACTATTATAAGGGTTTAGTAAAGTGTAATTATATATACATTACTCATTATAAAATGAGGATACATTATGTGTCTTCATAGACCAGCTATCGAAGGGTTAAGATTCAATGGGGTTAAGCTTTTTGTAGATTTTCCTTATTTTTTATTCATTTTTAGATCTTGGGTCATGGAGATAGCAGCTAGGTCAAATAGATAATAGAGTATCTTGACGGTATGAAGGTTAACCTCATATCCTATATAAGATAGGTTTCTAGTATTTAGACACTAATGAGTATCCCACATATTTTGGTGTAGATAAGGCATGTTCTCCTTTTCTAGATCATCTAGGAACTGATGGTTAGAATTGGTGAGGGGAAAAAACATGATAGGGATGTTATTTCTAGATAACTCTCTCCATATTATAATTCTGACCCCATATTCATCAGACATACAGAACTCCATTTGGTCATACCATAGAAGTTGCTTCTAAGGGTCACCCACTGACTGGAGTGGAGTGCTGCTGGAAGTTGTTTGGGAACTATATAAGGTGGACCCTAATGTTTCAGTATCCTCTCTATACGAATATGTTTGATATTTGAACACACATATATATATATATGAAGGTGTTAGGGAAAGGGGAGGATTCTTTTGGGGGAGATATCACTGTGGAGAGGTTGACCATGGTGGATGTCAGGAGTAGAGTACCTATGATCCATCTTCACAATACCACAAAGAGGACTCTTTTGGTAATGATTGTCTTCTGCTCCAGTTTAATAGTCAATAGACCCTTGGGGTGTTTAGAATGTGTCTCAAATGATCTCAAGAACACTAGTATCAATCTGATTAGAAATATGGGTCATTTCCTACATTTTATTTAGAATATGGAAACCGGCCTTTTGAAATTGTGCAGAGATATAATCCTACTGTATGATAGTTTCCAAAACATGTTTATAACCTTATGGTGTTGTAATAATATGATCCCATTGTTGAGAAGATGATAGAATATACCAATGATATGTATCATTATTGAATTTAATATGATCATTTCCTAAGTCATATTCCATTACCACTTGGTGATAATCTCTTAGAATGTGACTATGATCCCAATCATGAGACTTTGGGATATGCTGGTGGTCTTTCTTAGTAGGAATATGATCCTTCCATGAGACATCATCCACTATCACCTAGTGATCCTCGGTTGGAATAGAAATATGTTCATGTTCCTAATATGATTTCACCACCAAAATATGTCGATAGACCTCTAGAATGGGAGAAGAGATATGATAATTCTCCTCTATTTCCATACAATGATGCTGGTGTAGTCGTTCATTGATAGAATTAGGAATATGCCCCTGGATTTTTTGATCTTCGGCAATATACCCGGAAGATTCACTAACAGGAATATGAGATTTTCCCAAGGCATGTTCCATTCTCACATGGTTAGACCTGGACAGAATGGGGATATAATCCCAATACTAGGCCTTTGGAGTATGTCGTTGGACATCTTCGACATGAATATGAGCCTGTCATGAGGCATATTCCCCTCTCACTTGTCGATCCCCATCCAAGAAAGGGATATAATCCTAGTCTTAGGCATTTGGAATATACTGCAAGACTTTTACAATAGGTATGTTCCCCTCTCCTAAGGCGTGTTACACTCTCACCAAGTGAGCCCTGGTTTGAATGAGAATATGACCCCAGTCTGATGCCTTTCCCTTTAATGAGATATGCTGATAATTTGCATGGATGGAATAAATAACATACACTTTCTATGAAGCAGTCACTTATTCTTGATAACCAGAGTGTTGAGTTATCTTATATCTAGGGATAAGAATATGTGCCATTCCCTTCATCTGAACTATTTTTGAAATTTTTCGGTAGAGTTATACAATTGTTGCTGAGATGTATTGGCCTTTTAGAAAAGTGTGTGTAGAGATATAAGTTTGTACATTTTATATCTTCATTACGTATTCATAGTTATCTTCAATTGAAGAAGGGATATGATACCACTTATATCCTCATTTTCACTAGAATATTCTAAAGAGATTCATGCACGAGGGTAGGGATATGTGCTTCCCCTACCTGTTGTGAGAATATACCCACAGACTTGTTTCGAGTGAGTAGGGATATGATCCTACTCACTATTTACTGATAGAATATTCATGTATACATTATTAGTGGGAGTGGGGATATTATCCCTCTCCTATATATCTAGGAATATTCCTCGCTTGATTTGTCTTTCTTTCTGCTCATCCATGGGTGTTATAAGTGGCAGTGTATCGGGTGGTACCCTCAATAGGGGACTGATGGGTACTCATGGGATGGTGCTGAAAATTAAGGTTAATGGAATCCCTCCTCAGATGCTCATTAATTTTAAGGGATTCATATATGACTCCTTGGTCTACCTTTATCAGATATTGGAGGTGGTGGTTGTCACACTTTAGGGATAAGCTCCCGAAGTGGTTGGATGTGGCAGCGAGGTCCACTTTCTTAGCTGTAGATTTCCCTAAGTGATGAAGACTCATAATTTTGCGTGCTTAGAGACCCTCACGGGAAGCTTATAGGGTTAGGATTGAACCAAATTAGTGTTACTCCTACACCATTGTGTTTTCCACCTGATGTTGACGTTTTCGAGAAGGTGATATCATTTTACGACCCATGGGGGTTACAGCCATAGATGATTTACCGAAATGGTCACTGGATGATGAATAAATTATCTTATATTGGGATTCTATTGATGAGATCAGTATCTAAATTCATGAATAAAATAGAGAACAAAGTCACTAATTAGTGAAATATCATAGGTATTATGTTCTCAATTACATATGCATGGTTAACATAATTTTTCTTTTATTCCCAATTCATCCATTTTGATCATGTGGAATTATCAATGTGAGGATGGAATTATCTCCTGAGAACCCTGGTTATATAGGATTAACTATTAGATTTATGTTAATATTATCATCATTGTTTGATATGACAATAATGTGGCCAGACACATAGCAAGACAACTATCCTTCTATTGGGATATTCACATTGGGCTCACATTTTTTGTTTTTGTATATTGTGAAAACAAAATGGACCAATGGATAATAATACCAATAATTTTGTTATTAAGATATTCACATCAGGTTTACCATTTCTGTAGTTGTGTGGTGTGAAAACAAAATGGCCCAAAAAATGATAACCCAATCATTTTTATTGATATATTCACATCAGGTTCACCAATTTTGTTTCAATAGAGAAGAGGTGACCAATAACCCCATTTGAGGTGGATTTGGGTTGTCCCATTGGTTGATTATGGTTGGGTTTCATTTCTTCCATAATCACTAACATCTAGTCACCATTATTGTTCTTAATAGAAACTCCCAATTGTTTCCTCATTCATAACTAGGTACAGACATGTTTTCCAAAGGTATGTGTCCAATTGGGGTTTTAGGCCTAATGACACTTAGGGACTTGCACTGGTCGAGAGGAGGGGAGGTCTAACTTATCACACCCTTTTAGGGGGGATTTTTTCCTACTTCAAAACTCTCTTATAGATTTAATATATGTTCAACAATATCTTCCTAATCTTGATATGGGACTGGTTACCATAAAAAATGATTATAGGTTAAGCCTATTTTATATAAAAAAGAAAGAGGAATATCAATATTGAATCCATCTGTACATATCTTAGGTTCTTCATCCATTTCCCAATAATGAATTGATGCTTATATGTTGAAGTCGTATAGCCAATAAATTCAGAATATTCTACCCTACAAGTAGTTAGTTAATATTCCTAGGAGAGGATTGAGGCATTATGATACATACTACATATAATGTTTATTACAGGAATCAAAACCCACATATTTCTTTAAACAAGTACAATTTAACATCATATGGATAGGATATATGTGTGGGCACTGAGGCACTAAATATTTTAACTCGAGTCTTGAAGAGACATCCTATGTATCCTGTTTATTATAAGAATTAGAGTTATCATAGTTTTATAAGTCCCCTAGGACAGGAACCAAGGTAGATACCCTTATATGAGGGATATTTATATCATGCCTCTCATTGGACCTTACATACTGATATTTCACTGGCTAGTGGAGATACATGATGCTAATGATGTGTTCATTGTGTCTCCCTAATCCCACATGATTTATGCTCAGTGTGATAAATAAGGTATAAAAAGTAATCAGACTCATTGCGTATAAAAGTGGGATTTATATACTAGTATATACCTTGGTATATTTTAATATAGATCTTGGACCTCATAGAGGCGTCCTACGTACCCTAGTTATTGCAGGAATAATACTCTTTGTAGTTTAGTTGTTTTCTTAGTCCCATAAGGGATGAGGTTGAATGATAAATCCATAGGAATTATTGGGTTCTAATGGTGTAAATGTTGGAGATATGGAGGTACTTAAACTAAGTTGGATTCCCATTTGAGTTCGGTATCAGACCTTAAGAATGAATCCTATGTATCTTGGTTATAGTGGGAATGAGAGTCCTTATAGTTCAACTGGTCAGTGCTTACAAATTGATGTTGTGTTTTTTATGCGAGATGTATCATATTATGATTCTAGTTAGGGATTAAAAAACTAGGATTACCCTGGTCTTGATAGAGGATTATGGTGAAAATGATATGATTATTGTAACTCCCTATGCCCGCATGAGCTCTGATCGGTGTGAGAAACAAGGGATGAAAAAAACCCAGTCTCACTACTTAAAGATGCGGGACTTATATACTAGGACATCCCTTTGGATGTTTAATATAGATCTTGGGACCTAGGGAGGTGCCCTATATATGCTAGATATGGAAGGAATCAGAGTCATCATAGTTCCCTTAATTGGGGCTTACACACTGTGGTTTCCCATTTTTAATCGGGGCTTACACACTAAGGGTGGAAAATTTATCAAGTCTTGGGATGCCTTAGGATCTAGCCTATAATTCTACCTAATATGAATTGACTATATACTCGATATTCCTTTATTGTATCCTTGAAATCTCAATAGGTTTCTTCCTAACAAGTCCAAAGGAAATTACCTGATCCATTTGAATTTTCCGAGGTATTTCACATAACATGGATGACATGTAGGAAGGTTATCCATGATCTATGTTGAATTTACTTTAGGACATCATAAGACTGGGTAGGTTGATCCTAGAATACACCGCATGATCCTGGATGACATTCCTAGAGGGTGTCTCATGATATGGCTGACATGACCTGGTGTCATTGAAAGAGCTAGATGAAACTTATAGAGGGTATCAAGAGAGTATGGGAAATGTCTCGGAGGGTTCCACATGTACTGGCTAACATTTTTGGAGGACATCATGAAACCTAGATGGCATGTCCAAGGGACATCGCAAGAGCCAGCTAACATACCCGGGTGCTACCACGAGACTCTGTTGACATGAATTAACGTCACTATATGGATCACGCGACACATCTTAAGGACATTACAATGCTTGAATGACTACCATGGATGGTTTCACAAGACTTGTATGGATTTTTCTGAGGCTTCCACTTGACATTATTTGAAATTCCCAAGAGACTTCACATAATCCAAATAGTATACCAAAGGAACGTCTCGTGATTTTTCCAACATTTCCTAATGTTGTCGAATGACCCAAGTAGTTTATGTAAAGTGCGTGAGTATTAGCGTATATCTTCTTCACATAAGTCTCCGACTTTTAGTATTTTTTCTATATTTTTTATTGAAATTGCCTTAATTTGTTCAGTGTCAGCTTATTTTAAGTCTCATATGATCTAGAAGATGTGTGGTATGTTCTTCGCATGTCCTTCTTGTGATCTAGAGTGATCATGTGAAGTGATTGTGCATGTTGTGTGATCACTCCGGTTGTTCAACTGATCTTACCTAATGTAAAACTTCATGGATGAAAGAACATCTACTCTAAGAAACCCACCATGGTTCTTGGTGTGCCTATGCATCTGGATTAAAAAGGCCAAACTTTCATCTAGAGAGTAGTGGTGAATTTTTCATGCAGGGGTAGGGGATTTATAGGCCTCTCCACCCCATTTGTTATTTTCTTTTCACAACACATATCATGAAAATCCAATATGGATTCAGATGAGGAACCTGGCATCACACATCTTCATGAGTCCTTGTTGTGGATTGCCCCAAGGGATTCACCTAGTTATTAGTGACCACTATCCCATCCCTTAAATGCCTCCTTTATTGGATTAATGAAAATTATTGTGACTTAATGAATCAATTTATCATTATGAATGACTTCCATATTTTCATATTGACATGCCCAAGGGCCTTCATGAGATAAAGGCTCATGTCGAAAGTCTTTCGTGTGATCTCTAGTGGCTTGTCTAGAAATTTCTATTAGATAATGATGGATTGTCAGGGGGGGATATGTGGGATTAAGAAGGATTTTAAAGGGTTCTTGTGAGACCATTTTGTAGATAGCCTTAGGTAATCCCATGAGTTTTATGATCAAGAGAGGCTCCCATCTTTCCCCTTTTTATTTCCATTGTTTTATTTTACAAATCTTGGGGATCATGTGAGATTATATGAGTATTGTTGAAGACAATTACTCTACCTATTTTTGAGGTGTCACATGACGAGAAAAGTTCCTATGGAGATGCATGATAATTTTTTAGAAAAATCCATTTTTTTTTTCTGGGTAGAGCTAAAGAGAGCGCAAGGCCGCTTGCACATACCCGAGGCCCTTCGTTTGATGAGGATGACATGCCAGTGGGCTTTAGTGAGATTATGTGGACACATTATTGGGTGCTTTTGGTGTCTTCATGAACTCATGGGGCACATCACATGATGTTTTATGACAGTAAGAGGCATCCATCTCTTGGTCATTTTCCTCCTATTTTTGAAGTATTTTTGGATGGGTTTTCAAGCTCCCATCAGCTGAAAATCCACATGTATTGGGGATGATTTATTGGAATATACCATGAGATCTTTAATTTTCTGGGGTTCCTTCATGATATCATAAGGGTTTTTATAAGGTATTTCTTGGGATCTTCTATAGGTTATGTGTTGGGCATGACTATGTGCATAACCCTCTTCTAGTTATGCCATCATGAGTCCCTTGGGGGTTCACGTGATCCGCTAGATCATGGCCTCCTTCCCCATCCTTTACTTTTTAGGGGAAAAATACCCTTATTCCGGTATTTCAACCTTTTTGAATTTTCCAATTCTCATTTGGTGGGAATCAACAAATCCCCCCTAGGAGCAACGTCCATGGGGACAAGGACTCAGTTCCAAGGGAATTAAATTTCTAACAGAGTATTTGTTGCTATCACAAATTGGCATATTGAGCACTGCTTGTTCTACCAAGAGCTGTTTTGAATCCTATAGGAGGCCCTATAAATAGGGTTGGAGAAATCTATTCACTCACCAATTAGTCATTCCTCTCGAGCTCTCACCCTACTTCCATCACATTCCATTATCGCCAGAGTGTTTCACAAGACCTGATCATGATAAATTATCATGAGATCATTCCCTAAGAACTATTCCACAATACTTCTTGTGCTTAGTCACCCATTCTACCCAATTTATGAAATATACTTTAGTAATTTTTTGAACTTCATCCATGAGGATGCCTAATAATTTTGAGGGTTTCATGGGATCTACAAGTTTGATCGCATGATCCTTTGACTATTGTACAGCTCATGTGACCATGTATGGATCCCATGATTTTGATTCTTTGAGGGGTCATGCAGTTGCGTGATGACCTACGGGATTATGAAACTTTCAATATCTTCTGGGTTCAAGAGATTTTTGAGTCATTTATGTAATTCGTGAATTCCTTTTTTGATTCATGTGGTGCACATGATGTTATTGTTTTATTCCTTTTCTTTTAAAAGATTTTATTTTATCTTTTTGACAAGTACCACTTAATTTTGTTGATATGTATTCTGGTTATCATCAAAATAATACTATTACGGCCAATCAAAGTGCCATGATTACCAGAAATTGAAATGATGACCCCCTGATATCATGCTTATTCTGATAACTAGATTTTGAAGAGGGTCCTCTCATCCTAGCATTAGGATTATCCTCTATCTCACTAGATTACTCTATATGGGTTTAGTTTTATGGATGATGTTTCCATCCCTCCTAAAGAATTTAATCTTCCATCTCATTGGGTGTCAACTTTTTATCACTGTATTCAGATGAAAATTTCCAAGGATGACTAGCTAGTAACAGCTCATCCCCATAGTTTGTCTTACATGTTTTCAAACTCTCCCTTAGGTTTGTATGGTTGTGATTTCACTCATTAGCCTATTTCTAAGATAAAATATAGTATGTTTTTATCTTCACTAAAAAATACAGGAAATTGATGTAGCTTGAAATGGGATCTCTGTTCTGGAGGTAATTTCTATGATCAATGGGGATTCACCTTCTAGGTCAGGAAAAGATTCATAGAGTTCACTAGCCAATTATATAGGGACCATATTTATGAAGACATGTGGATTATCTAATTTATTGGTTATTTCTTGCCTAATGTTCCTCAAGAAATGACCATCCATTAGTTCCCAGACAGCAAGACATTCCATTTGTCATGTGGTGAAGTAGGCATTAGCCGATGGGTCATCTATGAACTGGGTGGGATTCTCCCTCTTAGAGATATGTATGATGAGTTCCTCCTTGCTGAAGATGTCTGGGATGAACCATTGCAGACTCCAATCTTAGAAAGGGACATTCTCTCCATTTTTAAGTGGAATATAAGGAAGGATCTAACGATATGCTCACTTATATATTTCAATGATTGGATCAACATTTTCCTTTGTCATAGTGGGGTTATCCATCCGCTATCCGCCCCTAATGGTGTCATTCACAACAAGTTATTGATAGTTACGGCTCATATTATTCCATTTTGGAACCTAGGGATCACACTTCATGGGGATATCAAGGGAACACAAATATCTCCCTGAGCCTTAGGTTTGATGGGTTTATAGACAGGTTCTTGAATGAGTGGAATTTACCAACTCGACATGGCCATACAGGAATCTATGTCAGTACACTGGTGATGGAAGTGTCACTATCAGAAGGAAAATTCCTTAATCTTGTGGTGCCAAATATTTCACACCCTTAAAAAATCTTGGTCCACATTCAACAAGGTAGCATCGCCTACAAGATCAATGGTCGTTTCTAGTTTTTTTTGGAAAGATATGGGAGAATTTTCATTCTTATGAATACAAAAATGCTAACACGATCCCCAATGCCTCATCTCATCTCAGATTTTTGAACATATATGGGTTTGGGTATATTTCAATAATCCATGATGAGTTTATATATGGATTAATCTGATCTAATAGCTATGATTTTACCCCTTACTATGCACCAAATGGTCCAATTATTGATAATGACAGTGGCTCTCTTAATGAAAGGTCATATAAGATCTCGCTTTAGGATGAGGTTTTTATAGCTATGGAAGATGAGATAATCATCTAAAATCCATATATACCTTATAATTTTTCTCATCCATTTGGCTATACACAAAGGGTATCTCCTCTTGCTTTGGATGGCGTATAAAGAGAGAGACACATTGGGAGCATCTGACAATTTTTGGATGATGTTGGTGCGTGAAGATATTGATGATGAGATCATTATTCCACCCACTGATGATCCTACATTTATTACCTAGGATTATGCCCAGGCTTGGGCGATATCCTACGCAGGTGGTTTGTTAAGCTAACTAGTTCTTCATGTGGACCACCCATTTTCCTCACCAACACCTCTAATCATTGAAAAAATGGAGTTTATTGAATACATGGTAGATACCTCGAGGAAACTCCCTCATCCTATAGATGACCATGATGATAGTGAGAGTGAACCCATTAAGGGAATCATCCCTTCAACTAAATCAATGGTTAATGTCTCCATTGAGGTGGTGACATCTCAGCAGGCTATTCCTCTTTTTAGTGCACCCACTTATCCTATCACAAAAACATAGACACAACATAGGATAATCTAGAAATAGATCCATGCCTTGATTACTAAGAATAATTTCGTGACCAATGGAAACACCTTCATTAGTTATTTCCTAACTTGTGGGAATGTGGTTTTTATTGAAAAAATGTACAAAATTGTGAAGAAAAATGTACTAACTCGGAGTGATTTTTTCACCAATGAGATGGAATTGTATGATTTTTCAATTGAGGATCCCCTTTCTTAGTAGATGAAGGAGGATTCAGACATATTAGAGTAGGGTCTCTAGTTGATATCTAAACTACAAACCTTGATGGATGCATGGACCACGTAAATATGGAGGCATGAGTAAATCATAGATCACTTGAGGGATAACCTTTCAACATCCTCATCCTCATTAGAAACTATTAAAAATAGAGTTGAGGAGTTGAATAATTTAATCAAGACTCTATGTCTTTGGGTAGTAGTAGCAGTAGAAGAGACCATATGAGTGGTACTCTAGCGTTCAATTGACGCTTCTCACCAGACTCTAGCCTACTTCTCTAGCTAATCCAATAAAATCTTATTGTAATTTTATGTACATTGTTTTTGGTGTAATTATTTGAGAGATAACTAGATTTGTATATTCCTCCTATTGTATGTTATCAGTAAACAGTTCTACTAAACATTATATGTTGTTTTTCAATTTTCTTTTATTCATGATACTCATAACATTTCACTAATATGACATTATATGAATCCCCAATGATACTCATCCTTTTCATAATATCAAGTACACCTAAATTTCTAGATCTAAACATTAAATCATAGAATATTCTTCTCAAGAAGTTCTCATGAATTCCTACCAACATGAGATTCTTTATTGACATATCTATTACAGTTATATTGTGATCACTGCATTCATAGAAGCATCATCCAGATAGGATATATGTCTTGAATGGAGAGTGCTCTATATTTTTATAAAGCCGATAGGATTTGTGAGAATATCTTGATTTTTTCCAAAACTATATGGTGGTAATTTCAATATTTTCCATTCTTTTAGACTAATTCATTGATGTGAAATATTATAGGGTATTTTATCTCAAACCTTATGTCTCTACAGTTTAGGTTCTTTTAGCTTGGGCCTTCTATCATTGTAGTTTAGGGTCTTTTAGCTTAGAACTTCAATCACTGTAGTTTAGAGCCTTTTTTTCTTGGACCTTCTATCGTTATAATTTAGGGACATTTTTCTTGGACCTTTTATCACTATAGTTTAGGGTATTTTAGCTCAAACATTCTCTTTCTATATTTTAGGGCCTTTTAGTTCATAACTACTACCATTGCAGTGGTATTTTATCTCAAACATTCTATTTCTTTAGTTTAGGGTCTTTTAACATTGACCTTTTATCTCTGTAGTTTTGGGTTTTGTATCTCAAAATGTATATTTCATTAGTTTAGGTCCTTTTAGATCATACCTTCTATCGATTCATTTAAGGGTTTTTTAGATTTGACCTTCTATTGTTGTAGTTTAGTGTCTTTTAACTCAAAAATTATATCACTATAGTTTAGGGACTTTTATCTTGGAACTAATCGATGATCAAGTGGTATGGTGAAAAAATTCTAGGAATGACTCAAAGCATACTAAGATTTTGGGTTCTTCCATAGTGTTGTTGAGGATCATGAGGGTCAAAGATCATTTCCTACAATGAGGACATTGCTCTAGTTGGTAGGTCCAAGCCCTTATAAGTCAATATAAATTCCAATAAAAGGTACCTATACTCATTTTCAAGTTACATGGAAGGTTTATGGGGGTAATATCAGTTGAGGGAGAAATACTATGGATTCTAGGTCCACCCAAATAGTTGGAATATTGATGATGTAAATCATAACCCAAAATTTTGACACTGTGAATATGAGATGGGGAAAACATGCTATGGATGACCCATAACACTATGAGGTTCCTTGTTCTGGTGTTGTGTTTCCAAGGATCACAAGTATTGAAGCTCTTTTCTGGAATGGAGGAGATTCCATTAGTTGGTAGGTCAGAGCCCTTATATATCTAGAGCATTTCCAATAAAAGATTATCTTTACTTCTTTTCATGGGCCATGAATGATTTATTAAGACTCAAACATCCAAATGACAAGGTTAGGTATGGGAGAAAATATTTCCATGAAGAGTTTTGGCAACCTAGGTATGTTCAAATCTTGATAGTAAAGCTCGATCCCTATTCCCTATTATTTCAAATCATAATGTGTGGGAAATAAAAGGTTTGGGAATGGGGTTTTGAATTCCTACTTCAATAAAGGGAACAAGACAAGGTGACGTAATGCCGAGGATGTCGAATCTTCTTTAAAAGTATGGTGTAGAGATTGTAAAATGTGGTCCAAAGTGTATATACAAGGAGGATAATATAGAAAAATCATACTAAAAAAGAGCCAAAACACATTGAGGTTACAGGTTCTACCACATCAATTTCAGGTCTCATGAGTATTGGAAATCCCTTTTTATATATTGATGAATTTGGTTGAAGACCATAGGTGAATATGATGGATCCATAGGCATACATGCATAGTCATGAAAAGGGTCCCGTGAAGTCAGGTATCATTTCTGAGGTCCATGGAATATTATGGTGATCTAAGGAACTCAAATAATTAAGTGTGATTTGTGGAAAGTGTAATATCCAAGAAGGGTTTGAGCACCCTAAAAGTTGTGTCACCGCATAACATATATATTATCATGGAATGGAGATATGAAACATCATTACTCTAACTTTTTTCTAAACCATAGGGTCTAATGATAATAGCAAGGCATTTACTGGGGCTACAAAGTAGACCCTATGTGATTTATGGATTATTTATTTGTGCCCTAATTTTATTCCTAAACTCTGTAGATAATGTGTTTAGCGAGTGAAGACTTGACTTTTTATCAGGCCTCCCTTTATGGATTTTAAACCTAAAAAGTTTTGTGTATATTTCATTATAAGTTTATGGTCATGCAAATTTTACCATTATAGTCCAGAGTTTATGTTTATACAACTTCGAACAAAGTGCGGGAAGTTTAAGGTCATGATTCACATGGACCTAATATGGGGGATGATACACAAGAGACCAATTAGGAAACCTAGGGTAAAGATTACCCTAAAATTATTCTGAGCGGTATATGGAAATGTTTTAAAGCATGGATCTAGGTTCTTAAGTCATGAGTAATGACATGGAACAATAATAACGAGAGTAGTTCATATCACACTAAGGTGTTGAGTTCTGCCACGGTGATGCCGGGTCTCAAAAGGGGCAGAAAGTCCTTTTTGCCAAGTGATGATTTTGGTTAATGACCATAGGTGCCTATGAAAGAGGCATAGGAAAACATGCATAGTCAAACAAAGGGTCCCTTAATGATGGTTATATTTTCCTAGGGATATCAAAGGTTTTTGAAACCACATGCACTCAAGACACGAAGTATGACTTATAGATTAAGGTGCTTTAAAAGATAGAAGAATCACCCTGTACTATGGATGAACAGGGTAAGGCTCTTATGGTACTTTGATAAGGAATAAAAAATGGGTGATGGTCTATATATTTTATTTCCATATAGTGGGGAGGTATTTGTCTCTATGTAGTTTAGCGCCATGAAGTAAGGATATTTTTGTTGTGTAGTTTTAATTTCATGTGAACAAAATATTTGTCTTGCATTTTAACATCACTCAGAAAGTACTTGGGAACTGATGTAAAAAAATTGAGCCTGATATATTGCATGAAAAATAAATATATATGTTTATCTAGCTCGCATGTAAGCCAAATGAGTTTGTATGACTTGGCACCTATGGAGTTGGGGTGCATTTGTTTTATCAGTTATTGTAGCTGGACACAAAATTGGAGATTCTAGTGTCACTATGTATCCTATGATGATAGGAATCATGTCACATGTATTTTAGTAAAGATAAAATCTTTATATAGGTTTGACCCGTATGAAAATATGATCATTGTTTCCATTGATTACCATATCCAGGGGTAATATTAGATGTCCAGGTGTCATTATGTATCATTTGATAATAGGAATCCAGACACACCTAGTTCATGGATGAATGTATAGTTTAACATCATTTAAAAAGGATATGGGCTTCCCAACATGAATAGGGGAATTTTGGCTAGACCCAAGGATGGAAATCTGGGCATCACTACACATCTTATGGTAATCGGAATCAACCCAAATGTAGTTATTGAGGGTGGAAGTTTCTGCACAAGTCTAGCCTATACACAAAGAGGGAGTATTTTTACATTTGTTTTTATTGGACCTAGTATTGAAGATAAAGGGATCACTACGTATCCTGTGATGATAGGAACGAAGTCACACAAAGTTCTTGAATCAAGGTGTGGTATGAGGAAAATACCTACAATGGTGGTCCTCTCTGGTGAGGTCTATAAGAATGTATAGTTTCATGTCATGTAAGAAGAATCAACCATTTAGTTTAACATCATGTAGTGAGGACTCAGGGTATAACTTTTATGGTGTATTATTTTGGACCATGGTGATCTTTTAATGATATTCTATGCCTTGTTTTTGTGGGGAATTGGTCTCGGACAAATTTACCCAAGATTTGATGGTTAAGCGTTCTCTTGTAGTTTAGCTTGGGTTGTCGAATCCTCAGAAACCTAAGAAGTAACCTACAAACACATATATTCTAAGGATTGTTTTTGGATATAAAGTGGCCAAATTGGGTTTATTTTATATGGGTTTAATTTAATTCTAAGAGAATAAAGTGAATTTAATTTAAAATAATTAGTTGATCCTAGGTTATCACTTGGGGTGGATTGGATGTATTCCTTTTTCAACAATTTCAATTTCTTAGATTTGAGATGGGTTCATTTAAGAAGATCAAACTACATAATCACTTACTAGTTTAAAACCTAAACACCTTAATACTAATTACCTATACACTTGTATGATCAAGGTTTTGAGCACTCCAAGGTAAAGGTTCGTATTAGCACTTGAAGTGTGTGGCCATAAATTCAACAAGGACAAAGGAGTTTAAATATCATCAAACAAAATTATCAATTAAAAAAAGTTATTAGTCATTAATGGAGTGAGAAATAACATCCAATATAGCCTCATTATACTCCCTTCTATCAAAACATAAGTGGGTTATCTCTCCATTGATGTTATGGTTTCAATGGAAGCGGGAAGTAGACTCATGAGGGAGGAATTCAAGAAGTAAAAAACAATGAAATAATGAACACTCCACCATTGGGTGAAAATTTCACAAGGTTTTGTGTGAATAAATTCTCACTTTGAGCCAACAATGTCAACATGATATGAATAAGAACAAAATAAGAGGATAATAATAACTTTTATTAAGAAACTAAGGTTAATTGAACAACTTACATGAGAAAGATGAACCCAAGGCAACAAAATCACAACATAACATTATAATTAAACAAAACACCAAAGATGATCAACTCCTTCACCACCACTGCATTAAATAGGAATTTAAAGAGGCATGAGTGGAGATCCCAATAGTACAAATCATTATACTTGAGTATGAGAGGCCTAGGTTTGGAGAATGTAAGGGAGAGTGGACTTCTTTATCCTTGACCCGAAGTGGCATCTAGCTTGCATCCACCGAACAGAGGTGCCAAAATAACCTTCTATATGGACTAATTAGAGTGGTATATAGTATAAGAAAATGGATCCTCAGATTTCTCCTAACCTAATGTAAAAATAAATTTCAAATACAATTTTGGTTTGCGAGATATGATCGAAATTGTGGGATGTTTTTATGGTCCGTAGAATCTGGCCCAAAATTTTATCTCCAAATTGGGCCACCTGTAACTCTACTAAAAAATCTGAATTATCACTTGTCTTTGTTATATGAAATGTTACCCATGATGTTATTTATCTTTATTTGAATTTTTATAATCATTGGGGCAACACCCCAAGCTTCCACAGTATGCTTCTCTTTGAATAATGCAGTACTGTGTGTTGTATGCAACTATGAGTTCTAACCCACACCACAACCAATCAAACTAGCGGTTATGAATAGTAATACCCACTTTTTGAAATTTTAAAAAATTTATCTTTCAAAATGGACTTCATTTTTGGATTCGGAATATCGAAATTAGCTTAGGGTGAAGTTTTGGTACTTTTCTGATAACTTTCATATTTTGATGAATAGTGAAAATTACTAAATTTAAATTAAAAACAACTTTTTTAATCAAAATAATTTATAGTGATAAATTATGAATTTTATTGGTTATAAAGTATATTTAGAATAAATTTTTACCATTTAATCCAATGTTGGCCATTATAAATAATTTCATATTTAAACTAGACATAAAAAGGTGTCAATCTTTTGATAGTTATTATTTCTTAAAAACACGCTTTTTGTTTTGATAGCGGGAATTAATTTAAAATTAATTTATACCACTTTTGTGTTTTTAATTTATAAAAATGGATTCCATATTAATAATCAGGAGGTCCAAATTGTGTAAATAGGTAACTTTTATTTTTATACATTTTGAATAATTACATCAGTAAATATTTTATTTACCATAGTTAAAGGGTAAATCCAGTAAATAAGGGTAAAAAATTATATTATAATAATATTAAATTACCCTAAAACGTTTCATAACGCTTTTTTTGATACATGTCTGACCATGGGCATATTTGGGTCAATTTTGGGACCCCATGGAGCATCTTGTAAGGGATAATGACACTTTACATTAATTAAGTTAAAGTAAATACAAAAAATGACATAAGCATATATCTTTTAGAAAAACAATTTTTACATAGGGTTATATATGTTATATTTTCGACTATAAATATTCATTAGAAATCCAAAAATATTTCCAACATAATGGTATTTTATTTATAATTTTTAGACATTGAATAATTAAATTTATTTATGACACAATAATGATGCATTGTTTTACTTATTAATGAATGAATCAAATAATTATTATTATAAATGTTAAAATAAATATAATTTAACTTTTTTATGATATCAAAGAATTTTATTGGTTAATATTACATGTTTTTATTTCTTAAATGAATTTTTTTTCGAATTAATAAAGTTTTTATGACTTTAACAAAAATCAATTAGTGAATAGTGTCAAAAGTGACATAAATGAGTTTTTTAAAAAAATATTATATTATTAATTGATATTATATTCCTAAAAATCTCAATTTAGGCCAAATGACTTATATAATGATATTTTTATCATTAATTTACCACTTTGGGGTCTCTTGAAAGTATATAGTAAGTTTATTAACCATATAATATAAAAAACAAAGTGACATGGTAAATGTCAAACTAATTAACTAAGAGTTAAAAATAAAATATAAGTTTAATAAAGTGAACTAAACTTGTCTAAAACCTATTTGTTGAGTTTTTTTCGTCCTATATCCACCTTATAATTTGAATATTCCACTTTTGAGCCATTAGAAACTGGATATTAATTTATTATAAAATAATATTTCTAGCTTTTCCTAAGGTGCCACTCACCCCTCTTATAAAAGGGAACTCACAATTCTATCATATTCATACATTCAAAGCCTTTTGTATCAGCCAAACCCTGCCCAAATATTCTATAAATTTACCTCACTTCAACTTAGAGGCCTTAGTTTGATCATAAAGCCAACCTAAGGAACCCTTTTGATCAAATCAAAAGGAAGAACCCGAAGAAGAGGTAATGTTTTCACCGCCCTCTTTCAAGTTCCTTTCTTCTTCAACTTCTTCTTTATTTGTTATTTCCATTCTAAAATAATAACTCCAGTATATTCTAGATACTGTAATGTTATTATAAATATTTCACAAGTATATTCATTATTCTATCCATCTTATGAATGATAATGTTACTATGCGTTCCTACGTATGGCTTACCGTCTCCATGTCGTGGTGTAATTTTTTATTCAACACTATGTTATTTGGATGGATATAATGATAAGTAATATGTATATAAATAATGAAAATAACATGATAATTTATCTGTAAAATTAATATACCTTCCAATTCCACACCTTTAAGGAAATGATATTGTCGCTCGTGCGTACGTACAGATTACCGTCTCCACAACGCAATGAAATTCATTTACACATTCACCATTCATCAACAATTATAAAAATATATATTACTAATATGTTTGTAATATATGACATAATAATTCTACTGGATATATATATATATATATATATATATATATATATATATATATATATGTACTTAAATATATTTTATTCACTTAGTTTCATTCAATACGTTATAAAAATGGAAACAACGTTTATGCATACGTACGGACTACTGTGTCCATAAACGGTGTTTTCCATTTCATAGGGAACGGGCTGGATAATCTCTCGGGGGAGCCCTAGGTCCTCTCCATGACGGCGGCAGCCCTCGTGCTTGTCCCTACCCCGCCGATGGGGGAGGGACCCTCACCGTCTGCTAAAGGTTCCACCTCCAGATTTATCCCCTTCTCGAATCCTGAGTTGCTCCCTCCTTTCCACTGAATCTCTCTTGGTCTGAAAGATCCAAAACTCCTCGATGGTTGCCCTAATCTGAAGTTATCAACGATGGAGTTTGCAGAATCCTCAGATTTATTGAAGTATACTTTGATTTTTAGGTTTTACCGAGGTCGTCCGTCTGTGGATTCGTTCGACAGGAACATTTTCGAAACTTGGAAGCTACAGGACAGGGTTACTGTCGATCTTCTAGATAATTGGCAGATTATGATCCATTTCTACTCAAAGGAAGACCTCAACAATGCTTGGTCAAGTGCTCCAGGCAGCTCCAACGGTTTTGGATTCTTCTTGCTTTGATGGTCCTTTGATATGCACATGAAGAGGGATACTCCCTCTATGGCGACATGGGTAAGATTTCCCAACCTTCCCCTCCCGTTTCAAAACCCTGCTATTTTGCATATGCTAGGGAACATGATTGGTAGGTATATGTGCTCAGATAGTCACACTGAGACTCTTTTCCATCCTGTGAATCCGCATATCTGCGTTGAAATGGATGTTTCTCGGATGCCTTTTGAGTATGTCTGGATTACGGTGGGGGAGGAGTATCGTTGCAAACATCATGTTGTTTATGAGACTTGGACAGATTTCTGTTTGGGGTGTAAATGTTTGGGTCACTCTCAGAACCATTGTCATAGGGGGTTTTGATCTGTCTCTAGGAAGGGTGATGGTGGTGGTGAGAGGCCTGGGATGCTGGGGGAGGTGGAATAGATGCCAGCTATGGGCAGGGGAGTGCCTGCCGGTAGTCTGCATAGGGAGGGAATGCAACCTGACTGTTTCTCAGGGAATTGTGAATTGTCTATGGAGGCTGGGTGTAGCCAACCAACCCAACCTCGACCACCTGTGAAGAAGGTTGTAAGGCAGCAGAGTGATCCATTAGTTACTGATGCCATTGGATACTTGTGGAAGGGGATTCAGGGGACTGAAACAGAGGTGGCTGACCCTTCCAGGGAAGGGATTCTAGGGGTTTCTGGTCCAAGGGACTGTTCGCATATTCTTTTGAGTAATAGGTTTGAGGGGTTAGGCGAGGTTGGTTTGAGTTCTGATCCATTTAACAAATCTGATGCAGTTGGAGGTAGCTGGAATGTCCGCATTGAAAGATCCAGTCATTCTGATGGCGAAGTAGCAAGTCCAAAGGAACACAGGAGTAATAGGAGGAGGAGGGGTAAGAAGGATTAATCATCCCTACCACCTCCATTGGAAACTGGGTAAACTAGGAAGCTTAACAGCAAGAAGGAAATCCCGGTATATTAGATTCATCAAAGATCTGAGGACCAGGGTGATCAACACCTGGTTTTGTTAGTAAGCTCTGAGGAGGAGGTGATAGAATAGGTACTGTTGCTTAATGCTTCTAAGGAGGTGGCTGCGAAAATGATGGGGAGGCCCTTAAAGATGGCTCTTAATGAGGATCAATATGCTTGGATTGATAAACAGGATCTAATTCTTGTTGGGGGATTTAATCAAGGGAAGGTTAGTATTGTGGAGTACATTCAATCTTGGGACCAGCTGGCTATAGAATTTGAATAGTTGATGATGGGATCCCCAAACATCTAGGTAACATCCATCTCATATAAATTGTTTAGGGAGGCTACCACAGGGAAACTTAATTTACTTTTTAATGCATCTAGTTAACAGTGATGATGATGTTTCATTCGGTTTTTATGTCTTTGCTTGGTGTTGTTTGTTCTGTTCCGATTTGATGTTTTTTGATGGGAACACTTGTCTGGGTTAGCTGTGGATTTGGGTGCTTCAGGTATCAGGATTTGGACATCTTCAGGCTGGATTCTTTGAAGTCCTATGTGTATGGACTCTTGTCCATTTCACTTCGCTTGTAGGCTAGGTGAATTCCTCCAGAGTTTACCAACAGGAAGTTTTGGGGTGGTGTCGATGGTCGCACCAAGGGACGTTCAAGGTAATCCTTTCTGAGGTTTGGCCAGTTTTTTTGATGCTCTTATTCCCCTATTTGTGGTTTCTCGGTCACAGTGGTTTTGTTTTTATTTTTTAATGGTAGTAGCGGTTGTTTTGAACTCTTGTAATGGGGTACCAGGAACCCATAAACCGGCTACAAATAATGGGAAAAAAATAATTGGCAGGCATTTCATATATATGTCTATCATAAATATTTATATTCTAAATATATATGATATATCAATCATGTTTTATATTATGGAAGTATTTAAATCATGATCTAAGTGATACAATCAAGAGAAACAAGTTAAAACACATATGATAAAGAAATCTATTATTACCCAAAATGATAATTTATCATGGAAATTAATATTAAATGGGTAGTATAAAGCCATAAATGAATAAATTATGATATCATAAATATTAATATGGTTCTCTTATAACTTAATAACATACTACGGTCTTCATACAAGAGGTCAAACATACCCTCGACTAAAGGAAAGTGCAAGTTAAGGGGTTTTTATCTCACTCCTTATTCCCGTGATAATCGTGTCATATTGCCACTATTACCTTTTTTGTGGTGTATGTACTGCCCATAATTGTATTCATTGTGTAATACAATTTAATTTAGGTGTATTTACATATTCATTGTATGATACCTCTTTCATGGGGAGTATGTTTCGTAAGTTACCAAATTGGTAATGGTTAATTTCACAATCTCTTTATTATCCGAGGTTTTTTTACGTAAGTATCTAATGAGACATATTTATTATCCATGTCCAAGTTTCATGAAATAGCTTTCAAAGGGATTCTTTTAAGGAAAGTTTTTACAAAAACATAATTTCAAATGTTTTAAATATTTATTCTTCTAAATCTTTCTCATTAATGGTTTTTATGGATTTATTTATATAGAAATGAATGTTTTTAAAATGTTAATTCCTTTCAAAAGTTTCAATGTGGTATGGGACACTTTGATTCAAAAAAGACTTTAAATTTATTCCTTTATAAATTTTGTGACTTTTAAATGTTTTCATGAAAAATGGATATTTCTCTCAAAGAGTTTTACAAATCATTTTCATCTATGTCAACATCCTTTGATGGATTTTAAACTTGTTTAAAGATGATTTATTATGATAAAAATCTTCCATATTGTATTGAACGTTTTGTGATATGTTTGACTATGGATGTGTTATTTTTATACCATTCATGGTTTAGAGATAATGTATTGACATTTTTTATGCTAGTTTTAATATGAAAGTTTATGTTATGTTTAAACCTTTTCATATGAGGAATGCATTGGACTTAGTAAGTGACGGGTGGAGCCCGCTATAGCTCCTCGATGCATCGGTAGGTCTCATGAGACAAATTAGTGTCTTGGCACAAGACATTGACAAAATATTATTTGTAGTCTTGGCACAAGGCCTTGACTATGTGGTTATGATAGTCTGACAATATGCATTCCATCAATATGAATGTGGTTAGTGATATTGCATGTAATTGTTCGACTAGTAGAATATCCATGTGAATAAGTAAATGGAATTACTTCATTTTATTTTTTCCATATTATGATGAAGTTCAAGTTTAAAAGGATTTTGTTTTAGTTATACATTGCCTTAAATGTTTATGCTTATTTATGAAAGTTTCTGCTATATTTTTATCCTTACTGAGCATCTGAGCTCACCCCTTTATATGTTTTATTTTTCACAGGATTTGAAGAAGTTAGTTATGAGTGACTTTCAGGAAAAATCTAGGAAGCTTGGATGTTTCCAATGGAATAATTTAGTGTCGTTTTATTTTCAAGTTGTGATGTTGACCTTATGAATGTATCTAGTATTTCCAAGGCCACTAAACTGATCGGTCTTTCGGGACATGATTTCCTTGTATCATGCCAATGTTATGTAATAATACACTGAATCTGGGTAACTGGGGTCAGGGTGTTACAGTTGGTATTAGAGGAAGTTTAGAAATATCCTTGGAAACTAGATTTAGATAAACTCGGATTAGAGCACATATCTCTAAGATAGACTTTGATTATTAATATAGAAGAACTTCCTAGAATTTTTCTGTTGTAGAGATTTTGTGATTTTTCCAAGAAATAAATCCCTGTCTAGATACGAGTAGGTAGAGGCAGCTCTGGCATAGATGTACCTAGGAATAAAACCCGAAGACACAACTTTGAGTTAGACTCGAATGGGAGCTGGTGCATGGCAATGCGCCTTGCTGCACTCTTGGTTATGACACTCCCAGGGGATATGCTTAGGATAATTATCATTTTCTTTACAAACAATTATGAAGGGTTTATGATTATATACTTCCTCAAAGAAGACATTTTTATGATTATGTATTATATCTATAAACTGTTTAATTTATGTTAAGTGTTTTAAAAATTTGGGATTAGGTATTTCTATTCATAAACTAATCTAGTGTATGCCATTGTTTAGAAATGGTGCCCAATAGAAAGAATGAGAACTCCAACAATACGCATGATCCAAAGAGTAAGACGGATCATATCTTTCATGGTCTTAAGACATAATTTAGAAGGGAAATAGTCTCCCACGTATTATCATCATATGAAGAAATATTATCATGTGTTGGTAAGATAAGTAAATAGTTCTCGGAGTCATATGGATTCGAAGGGAAGCCAGAGAATAAAAGGATGGTAGAGAGAAGGACAGATAAAGGGAAGATGGTAAAGAAGGATTTTCCCATATGTGATAACTGTGGAAAGAATCACCTTGGAAAATTCTTGAAGGGAATGGGAGTATGTTATAAGTGTGGAGAAAAAGGACACCACGTTTATGATTGCGATGGTAAGAAAAAGGATTCAAATGTACAATGCTTCATTTGAAAGGAGTGGGGACACTATGCGAATCAATGTTCAAATCATCAAAGTATGCCCCAAATGATGCAACTGGATAATAATAATGTTATGATACTACCACAAATGAAGATGAATGACTAGTGTTCTTATGTTGTTATTAAAGAATTATTTCATTTGAGTGTTGTATCGATGATGTACTGGTTATATGAATTATGGAGATAAATAAGGATTGTACTGCAGTACTATTTCATTGAGGATTTGAGATTATATGGTACTATGAAAAGTGACTCAACAAGAAGTTAATTTTTTTTGAAAATACATGGTTGAAGGAAAGGTAATCCTTAATATGGTCTTGATACTGAGTTAGTAATTTTTGAATAAGAGACAGTTGATTTGGATAAATTATATTGGGTATTCTTGACTTCCTTAGAACTGGTTAATAGTTTGTTTAATTCATTATTGTTTTAATATTCAAAATTTTTGGATGTAAGAAATATATACAGCATTCTATAAGGAATAAGGGAGCATGAATGTAATAAATAAAGGTTTTATGATAATTCAGGAAGTTACCATATTTTAAAATAATACATGATGAAGGTGTTAACATATTATTACATGGCAAAAAGGATCTTAATTATGTTTAAAATCCTTATAAATTTTGGACTATGAGTTTGTATAGAAGTATTTTGGATAAGTCTAAAGGTTGGAATGAATTAAGTTTGAAAGGTTGTTTTTGGATTTTTATAAAAGTACAACACGCAGACCGTGTGACAACCCGTCGCATCGAACAAAGCTACGGGAATCAAACCCACAACCATAGTGTGTTTGGGATTTATCACCTACCTCTAGACTACGCGAAGTTCATGGATGTTATAATGTAGTTTCTTTTTTATAAAGTGTCTGATATGTTAATTATAAATTCATTATATTTGGAACCCTATATGATTAATTTTGAGTTATATTATGTTTTGGAGTGAATGATGAGTTTGTGGTACAAATTTATTAATGGATAAAACTATAATTATAAAGTAATTATATCTCCTTATGATCTTATCCAATCTCATAAATAAATTCCTCAAAATTAAGAAAAGGAACTTAGAACAAAAACATTGTCCCAGATAGTACCTTAAATCATCACAAATTTATGGCTTTGTGATTGTTGGCCTTTTCATAGCCATGTTCTATACCCCTCTCATTTAGATATTGATTGTCATATTTCTATACCATATCCATGTTTTCCTACATGGAACCCTAGTATGTGTTATTTTTGGTAACCTTCATACTTACCACTCTTTATTTTAAATAGAGGCCTCATTAATCCATTTTTAGATGTGGGATTTCAACTAAGATATTTTGAAATGTAAACCTCAAGTTTCCAATAACGAGCATAAATTGAGAGGAAGAAATTTATTGAAGGAGGGGAGAATGTAACACCCCAATATTCCATGGTACGCTTCTCTTTGAATAATGCAGTAGCATGTGTTGTATGCAACTTTGAGTTCTAACACACACCACAACCAATCAAACTAGCCATTATGAATAGTAATACCCACTTTTTGAAATGTTATAAATTCTATCATTCAAAATGGACTTCATTTTTGGATTCGTAATATATAAATTAGCTTAGGGTGAATTTTTGGTACTTTTCTGATAACTTTCATATTTTAATGAATAGTGAAAATTACTAAATTTTAATTAAAAACAACTTTTTTAATCAAAATAATTAATAAAGATAAATTATGAATTTTAGTGGTTATAATGTATATTTAGAATATATTTTTACCATTTAATCCAATGTTGGTCATTGGACATAATTTCATATTTAAACCAGACATAAACAAGTGTCAATCTTTTGATAGTTATTATTTCTTAAAAACATGCTTTTTGTTTTGACAGCGGGAATTAATTTTAAATTAATTTCTGCCACATCTGTGTTTTGAATTTAGAAAAATGGATTCCGTATTTAGAATCATGAGGTCCTAATTTTTTAAATAGGTAACTTTTATTTTTATACATTTTGAATAATTACTTCGGTAAATATTTTATTTACCATAGTTAATGGGTACATCCGGTAAATAAGGGTAAAAAATAATATTATAATAATATTAAATTATTCTAAAAAGTGTTCTAAACCTATTGGTTGATACATGTGAGACCATGGTCATATTTGGGTTGAATTGGGGACCCCATGGAGCCACTTGTAAGTGATAATGACACTTTATATTAATTAAGTTAAAGTAAATACTAAAATGACATAAGCATATATCTTTTAGAAAAACAATTTTTACAAAGGGTTATATATGTTATATTTTAGACTATAAATATTTTCTAGAAATATAAAAATATTTCCTACATAATGGTATTTTATTTATAATTTTTAGACATTGAATAATTAAATTTATTTATGATACAATAATGATGCAGTATTTTCCTTATTAATGAAAGAATCAAATAATTAGAATTATAAATGTTATAATAAATATAATTTAAAGTTTTTATGACATAAACGAACTTTATTAGTTAATATGATATTTTAGGATTGCTTAAATGATTTTTTTTTGAAATAATAAAGTTGTTATGACTTTAACAAAAATCAATTAGTGAATAGTGTCAAAATTGACATAAATGAGTTTTTTAAAAAAATATTATATTATTAATTGATATGCTATTCTTTAAAATATAAGGCTAGGAAAAAAGAATTATATAATGATATTTTCATAATTAATGGACCACTTGGGGGTCTCTTGGAATTATATAGTATGTTTATTAACCATATAATATAAAAATACAAAGTGAAATGGTAAATGTCAAACTAATTAACTAAGAGTTAAAACTAAAAGATAAAGTTAATAAAGTGACCCAAACTGGTATAAAACATATTGGTTGAGTTTTTTTTGACCTATCCCCACCTTAGAATTTGAGTAATCTACTTTGTATCCATTAGAAACCGAATATGAATTTATTATAAAATAATACTTCTAACTTTTCCTAAGGTGCCCCTCACCCCTCTTATAAATGGGCACTCCCCCTTCTCTCAAATTCATACCTTCAAAGCCTTTTGGATCTGACAAAACCTTCCCAAATATTCTCTAAACTTCCCTCACTTCAACCTAGAGGCCTTAGTTTGATCAGAAATCTAACATAAGGAACCCTTTTGATCAAATCAAAAGGAAGAACCCGAAGAAGAGGTAATGTTTTCACCACACTCTTTCAAGTTCCTTTCTTCTACCACTTCTTCTTTCTTTGTTATTTCCAGTCTAAAATAATAACTCTAGTATCATTTATATATTGTGATTTTATTATAAATATTTCAAAACTATATTCATTATTCTATCCATCTTATGAATGATAATGTCACCATGTGGGCGTACATACGACTTACCGTCTCCACATCGTGGTGTAATTTGTTATTCAACACTATGTTATTTGGATGGATATAATGATGAGTAATATGTATATAAATAATTAAAATAAAATGATAATGTATCTGTAAAAATAATATACCATCCAATTACACACCATTAAAGAAATTATACTATCGCTCGTGCGTACGTACGGATTACCGTCTCTACGACGCAATGAGATTTATTTCTACATTCACCATACATCGACGATTATAAAAATATATATTACTAATATTTTTTTAATATATGATATAATAATGCTACTGGAGATATATATATATTTAAATATATGTATGTACTTACATATATTTTATTCACTTAGATCCATTCAATACATTATAAAAACGGAAACAACGTTTATGCGTACGTACGGACTACCGTCTCCATAAATAGTGTTTTCCATTTCATATATATGTCTATCATACATATTTATATTCTAAATATATATGATATATAAATCATGTTTTATATTCTGTAAGTATTTAAATTATGATCTAAGTGATACAATCAAGAGTAACAAGTTAAAACACGTACGATAAAGAAAGCTATTATTACCTGAAATGTTAATTTAACATGGAAATTATTATTAAATGGGTAGTATAAAGTCATAAATGAATAAAGTAGGATATCATAAATATTAATATGGTTCTGGTATAATTTAATAACATACTAATGTCTTCATACAGGATGTTAAACGTATATTCTACTAAAGGAAAGTGCAAGGTAAGGGGTTTTTATCTCACTCCTTATTCCCGTGAGATTCATGCCATATTGCCACTATTACCTTTTGTGTGGTATATTTACTGCACATAATTGTATAATTTGTGTAATACACTTTAATTTAGGTTTATTTACATATTAACTGTATGATACCTCTTTCATTGGGTGTAAGTTTCGTAAGTTACCAAATTCGTAAGGGTAAATTTCATAATCTCTTTATTATCCGAGGTTGTTTTTACATAAGTATCTAATTAGACATATTTGTTATCCATGTCCATGTTTCATGAAATATTTTTCAAAGGGATTATTTTAAGTAAATTTTTTACAAAAATGTTATTTCAAATGTTTTATGTATTTATTCTTCTAAATCCTTCTTATTAATGGTTTTTAAGGATTTATTTATATGGACATGAATGTTTTTAAAATGTTAATTCCTCTCAAAAGTTTCAAAGTGGTATGGGACACTTTGATTCAAAAATGTCTTTAAATGTCTTCCTTTATAAATTGTGTGACTTTTAAATGTTTTCATGAAAAGGGGATATTTCTCTCAAAGAGTTTTAAAAATCATTTTCATCTATGTCAACATCCTTTGATGGATTTTAAACTTGTTTAAAGATGATTTATTATGATACAAATATTCCATATTTTATTGAATGATTTGTTATATGTTTGACTATGGATGTGTTATTTTTATACCATTCATGGTTTAGGGATAAAGTATTGACATTTCGTATGTTAGTTTTAATATGAATGTTTATGTTATGTTTAAACCTTTTCATATTAGGAATGAATTGGACTTAGTAAGTGATAGGTGGAGCCCGCTATATGTCCTCGATGCATCGGTAGGTCTCATGAGACAACTAGTGTCTTGGCACAAGGGATTGACAAAATCTTATTTGTAGTCTTGGCACAAGGCCTTGAATATGTGGTTATGATAGTTTGGCATTATGCATTCCATCAATATGAAAGTGGTTAGTGATATTGCATGTGATTATTCAACTAGTAGAATATCCATGTGAATACGTAAATGGCATTACTTCATTTTATTTTTGCAATATTATGTTGAAGTTCAAGTTTAAAAGGCTTTTGTTTTTGTTATACATTGCCTTAAATGTTTATTCTTATTTATAAAAGTTTCCGTTGTATTCTTATCCTTAATGAGCATCTAATCTCACCCCTTTCTATGTTATATTTTTTCCTGGATGTGAAGAAGTTAGTTATGAGTTACTTGCATACAAAATCTCGGAAGCTTGGATGTTTCCAATGGAATGATTTAGTGTCCTTTTTCTTTTCAATTTGTGATGTTGACCTTATGAATGTTTCTAGTATTTCCAAGGATACTAAACTTATCGGTCCTTAGGGACATGACTTACTTGTATCCTTCCAATTTTATGTAATAATTCACTGACTCTGGATAACTGGGGTCAGGGCGTTATAATTTGGATTGGATATTTTCCTCTATAGTCTCTTTATTGGGATGATGTCCAGTTTACTTTTCCCAGAATGTGTTGCCATGAAAGCTCATTTAGGTGGTCTTCCAATGTGAATCTTCTAGTACCCCAAAAGCATGAATTGTTCATTTTATAATAGTATAACTGAAAATAAAGTTCAAAAATAAAATCATACAATTTTTTATTTCCGTATGTGTTCAAATATGTACCAAGTAATAGTGCACTTTAATAATGAATTACAATCATAATGTGAAATAATGTTAAAATTGTAGAATTCACTAAAATTTTGTTTAGGAAAAATTAAGCTCATGAATATTTTAAATATTAGCAATGAATATTATCCTATTTCAGTGGTTAATGACACCCCCCAACTTGAGTTTTGCTAGTCCTGAGCAAAAAATATCTCAAAAATATGAAATTCAAATTCCTTTTACAAAACAATTTAATACAAAATGATCTCCAAAAACCCTTATATCATACAATTATGAAACCCATAAAAATATTTTAATACAAGATAGTTTCATAAGCACATCTCAATCCCAAGATCATTCCTTTTTTCAAATTCATCACCATATTTCATCCAATATCAATTAATCATGATGATGTGTTGTGTATCACAATAGACACGGGGGATCATATTTATTCAAGGGATAAATGATAGAAGCGCTAGGTGGATCAAATTTCAATATTAATATGAATATTCAATTATATATATTTATATATATTTGTAAATTTTCCATGGTAATTGAAATTGAACTCAATAGTATACCCATGTAGCACGACTTTGCCGATGACTCCCAGTCTCAAAGACCTTAGGGCGCTAAGTAAAGAACACATAATTAGGCATCATCTCGATTTAACTCAGTAAAAAGAAAAGTCAAATTACCATGAATAGAGATAAAATTACTAACTCTGGGCCAGACAACTATGGAGTTAGAATCCCCAAGTGTCGAAAGCCACACATTAGGTTATTTCATTGCTCTACACGCAAACTTATCATTTTCTTTTTATATTTTTTTTATTTTTTTGATTACTCATATTAAAACTAAAATGATGACCAAATTTGTGCTATTTATTTGGGGGAGCCCATGAACTAAAACTAATACCCCATAATTCAGAGGACATGCATTTTTTATTATTATTAAATGGGCGAAAATATAAATGATGAAATATCACATTAAGTAGACACACTTTCTGAAATCTATTCTCATGAACTTAAACTTGAATTAAAATCAAAATCATGGAATGAAATATTATTTGATATTTAATTTCAAAGTGTGAAATGTGTATTATAATGTTGAATGTTAAATTAATTTTTCATTCCATGCATTTTTTGTATTTCAAAACATTTTTTTCACAATTTTTTTATTTCATCCCCCCAACTTAAAATAGCATTATACACAATGTTTGAAGAAAAGAAAATTTAGAAGAGGATAGAGGTAAAGGAGATAAGTTTCAAAATTAAAATTTGAAAATGAGTTATAGAACAATGTCACCTAGTGTTTGAAGTTGAATTTCATGTTTCTCTTGATTACTCCTTTGATCTCCTTTTCACATGAATGATCCTCAAGGATAATTGATGATTGGGTTTCAACTTGTGATGGAATTTGGTTCCATTGACAACAAAAAACATTTTAAGCTTCTAAATCTCACACTCAAATAACATTAGTGCATAGTGGAAACCCCAAGGGGTTCCCTAAATAATAAAACAATAAAAACAAAAATTTGGATTGAAAAAACACCCTTATTATTTAAGGTAATACAAAAAAACAAATTAAAATTACAAAAGAGTCGGGTTTCCTCCCAAAACGCTCTTAGTTTAATGTCATTAGCTCCACATGAACCCCCATAACTTACCCAATACCAAATATGAACATTTTAAGGACCCCATATTTCTACACTTCTACTATATTGATATTTATTCTTTATTTATAATTTGTTTCATGTACAAAACTATGTTCTATATTGAGTGGAAAAATCCAAGGAATTTCAAAATTGATTGATCCGGTTTCCACTGTAGTCTTTCCAAAAACCTAAATGATCATTCCAACTTTTTTGGTTTCAGGAGAATAATAAATTCCAATTGAAAGTTTAGGGTTATATCCTGTGAAGTGATACTTGATCAGGGAAGGAAGGAAAATAATTTTGAGCTCAGGTTGGATAGGACATTCATACACAGGTCAAGATTTTGAATCCAACTCAATTTAATTTTCTAAATTTCTCAACAGAATCTGTTCCTTTCGAATGGAATATTAAACCACCAAATTAGAAATATCAATTTCAGTAATGGGTATGGACTCAATGTTTTTTATTTCTCCTAATGGTTTGGTTATTTTCGGTTCTGAAATGTCATTAATGGAGAAATATTTAGGACCCTCAATCCAAGATGTCAGATTTCCCTCTTGTGAATACATAAAATCAGTTTCCTCTTGATTTAAACAGCCATAAACTTTTACATCATGTTCTTAAGGTATCCTAGATTCAAAGTACATTTATTTAGCATTTTCATGAGGTGGTTGTGTATAACAAGATTCTTCTATCAATGTTGAGGAAGGGATAACCTGAGTGGGAATGGGTCCCAAAACTGTTTCAATGCTTTGTAGTTCTACTCTCAATGATGAAACATCATAATTAATTATCTCTATTTGGTGACACAATTTATAAAGTAATGGTTGTGGATCGTGATTGTCAAGGGGTTGTGATAGGTGGTCTATTTCTGGAGGATAATAAAGTTGTTGGAATTGCACATGAGGATATTCATATTGGCTTTTTGGGTATTGAAACTCATTGTATGTTGGAATGTTTTGAGGAGAATATGATTTCAAAAATTGTTATTGATTAAGTTGTTTATTATCCCACAAATAGAAACTAGTATGGTCATTGTAAATCAAACTTGGTGTGGGGTAGTCAAAGTAGGGAGAAGTTCCCTGTGTTTGGATTTATTCAAAATGTATTTCCATATGAGTGAAATCAGGTGTTGGAAAAGATAATTGGGGTAAGAAAAGGATTATAGTGTCTAAGAAAACTTACATAGGCCCCATAAACAGCTCCAAAACTTGGTCTCGGCCAAATTTACCCAAGATTTTAGGGTTAAGAAATCGCTTGTAGTTTATCTTGGGTTGTATAATCCTTAGAGATGTAAGAAGTAACCTAAGAACACATACATTATATGGATTTTTTTTGGATATGAAGTGGAATACTTGGGTTTATTTTAGATGGTTTTAAGTGAATTCGAAGATACTTAAGTGAATTCAATTTGAAATAATGATTTTATCCTAGGTTATCACTTGGGGTGGTTTGGATTCATTCCTTTTTCAACTTTTTCAATTTCTTAAATTTGAGATGGGTTAATTTAATAAGATAAAAAAATCATCACTTAATGGTTTAATAACTATACACCTTAATAATAATCACCTATACACTTAGAGGATCAAGGCTTTGAGCACTCCAAGGTAAAGGATCGCATTATCACTTGAAGTCTGTGGCCTTAAATTCAACAAGGATGAAAGAGTTTAAAGACCGTCAAACAAAATTATCAATTAAAAAAATTTATTAGTCATTAATGGAGTGGAAAATAAAATCAAATCCAACCACTTTATTCTCCCTTGTATCAAACCATAAGTGGGTTATCCCTCCATTGATTCTATGGTTTCAATGGAAGCGGGAAGTAGGCTAATGAGGGAGGAATTAAAGAAGTAAAAAAAATGAAATAATGACCACTCAACCATTGTGTTAAAATTTCAGAAGGTTTGGTTTGAATAAATTCAAAACATGATCAAACAGTATCAATATTATATAAATAAGAAAAGAATAAGAGTATAATAATAACTTTTATTAAAAAACTAAGGTGAATTGAACAACTTACAGGAGAAAGAAAAACTCAAGGAAACAAAATAGCTTCATAACATTAATATTAAACAAACCACCAAATATAATCAACTCCTTCACCACCACTACATTAAATAGGAATTTCAAGAGGCATGGGTCTATCTCCCAATAGTATAAATCATCACACTTGAGTATGGTAGGCCTAGGGTGGTGGAAAGTAAGGGAGAGTGGAATTCTTTATCCTTGACCTGAAGTGGCAGCCAACTTGCATCCAACAAAGAGAGGTGCCACAATTTCCTTCTAGATGGAAGAATTAGAGTGTGACATAACATAATATAATGAAGATCCTGATGTCTCCTAATCTTATGTAAAATTGAAACACAAATAGATTTTTATTTTGAGAGATACGATCTAAATGGTGGGATTTCTTCTGGGCCGCAAAATCTGGCCTATAATTTTATCTCCAATTTTTTCTACCTGGAACACCATTAAAACATATGAATTTGCTCTTTTAACTTTTGGATGAAATGTTCCCCATGATTTATTCTATTTTAAGTTTAAATTTTAGAATCATTGGTATTGTATATTGACCGATATTGTCTCTTTATTGGGTTTCTATCTAGTTTACTTTGCCCAGAATGTGTTTCCATGAAAGCCCATTTTGGTGGTCTTCTAATGTGAATCTTCAAGTACACCAAAATCATGAATTGTTACTTATATAATGGGAGACCTGAAAATAAATTATAAAAATAAAATCAAGTCTATTTTTTTATTTTAGGATATGTTAAAATATGTACCATGTAATAGTGCACTTTAACAAAGAATTGCAATCATAATGTGAAATAATGTTCAAAATGTAAATTGCACTGAGAATGATGTTTATGAATAATTAAGCTCATTATCATTATAAATATTAACAATAAGTATTATCCTATATCACTAGATAATCAGGAAACCCTTACTGATATTCCAAAGCTCGTGTGAGCTATACTTAGTGTGAGAAATAAGGAATTACAAGGATTTCTCTCACTATAAAGCAGAAATTAAGGATATGACATGGGAATTTTGTATCATGTAGTGGCTAGAATAAGATATAGGATCAAGTAATATCTACATATCTCATTGAAAATGATAATCAAATTGTACATATTTCTAAAAACTCATGAATTTTAGTGTCATGTGGAAAGGACATTAGCCGTGTAGTTTAACGTATTGTGATAAGGACATGGATTACCTGATGTTAAAGGAAAGTAATCATATAGTTGGGACTTAGAATAGAGGTTTGGGTGTCACTGAATATACTATGATAGAGGAAATCATACCATATGTATTTATAGAGACCCGTGCAGTTTAAGGTAATGTAGTAAGGACATCAACCATGCAGTTTAATGTCATGCAGTAAGGAAGAGGGTCAACTAACATGAATTAAAAGTAAGGTTGTGTCTAGCCCCTAGAATAGACTCTTGGACATCACTATATATCATTTAATGAAAATAATCAATCCATACATAGTTCTTGGATGAAGATTTTCCCTTTGTGGAGATAACCCTCCCATGGGGATGGGAGCATTTCATCCTTCGCATAGATCTGTCTCATGTGCAGTGAGTCGTTAGTGAGAATTTTTTTCTATGAAGTTTAAAATCATGCGGTGAGGACTTCAGAAATGAAATTTAACATCATATGGTAAGGACATCTCCATACAGTTTAAATTCATGTAGTCACGACATGAGATAGTGATAAATTTAACATCTTGCTACCAATATGACTCTAAATGGTTTGTCATCGTCTGGTCAGGATAATTTATCATGGATTATAACATCATGTGTTCAGGACATCTCTGTACAATTTAACATCATGTTGTTATGACGTCCTCATACAATTTAACATCATGTAACCAAGATGATCTTCCAAATAGTTTAACATATTTTGATAAAGACATATTTTTACAGTTTAACATCATGTGGTCAAGACATGGGATAACCTGTAGTTTAAAGTCTTACAGTTAGGAATTGAGGTTATGCACAGTTTTTCAGCTTAATATTGGGAAAATATTTTTTAATTTAACTTCATGCAATTAGGATGAGCTACCATGTTTTTTAATATCTTACACTAAATAAATCTCAGTAAAGTTTAACATCATGTGATCATGAAATGCAATACTGTATAGTTTAAATTCTTGTTGTTATGACTTGAGGTGTTGTGCAGTTTATAATCTTACTACCAGGATGTTCTTGTGATGTTTAACATCAAGAAATTAGGATGAGATGTTCTTGATGATATCTATGTGAATAATTTCATGAGAAATATTGCATTGGTGGGGGGGGGTGACATGCTCTCCATCCATTATGGCCAATGAGTTGGCTCGATTATGATAGACTTTGTGTATGATGTAAGGCCCTTACCATTTGAGTTATAGCTTCAGAGGATTTTTCCCTAGTATCTTTAGAGTTCTCAGATCCAATACTAGTTCTCCTTGGAGGAATGAACATAGGTGAACCTTTTTATTAAAGGATCATGTGGTTTTATTCTGATGGATTTAAAGGTTGTTCAATGTACGTAACCTGTTATCATCAAGCTACTCCAATTCATCCTACCACTTTTGTGATTTCTCATCATCTAAAATCTATCCTGAAATGGATATATAGATTTAAGGCATCTAGAATTCTATGAGTGACATTGCTTTAGTCCTATACACCAACAAGTATAGCATTGCATGTGTAGTAGTATGCATTGTGTTAAGGTAGGACCATAAAGCATGGAGGATATTATCAGACCAGGACTTCATATCCCCATTCACCACATTCTAGAGTATATTTGATAGAGTCTTATTAAAGGCCTCTATCTTTCAATTTTCTGCTACATGATGGAAAGATTAGTGATTGGAGTCAATATTGTACTCCTGGTACAGTTTCTTTAACTCTATAGAATATATATTGGTGTCAGTGTTCGTCAATATTTTTGGAGGTACCCCAAACATGGTGATAATATGGGTACTTATGAAGTTGATGATATTAGTTATCAGGAATTCCTTGAGGGGTATTTAATCAGACTATTTATAAAATAAGTAATTAGACGTAAGGATATATTTAAGCTGCTTTGCTATGGTTGGGGAATATGGCCTAACAACATCCATTCCCCAAATGGAAAATGGCCAGGAATATTTAGCTATATATAGCAATTATGGTGGTTAATGGATGAACTTTTCATGGATTTGGAATGCATGGAATTTCATGGTGAACTCCATGTAGTTATGTATCATAGTTTTTTAGTAGTAACCCAACCTTCTGATTTAGTGTGAGAGCCGTGTCCCATATAGATGAGTGTCATAGGAGACTATATGGTCTTCTTCCATGATAGTGGGAATCTCCCTTTATATTATTCCTCTGAGGAGGATTCCATCAAATCCTCTCATGTAGAATGATTTTTTATCATTTTTATCACCCTTCAGTGTAAAGTTCATTATACATCATTGAATCTATTCCCTACCTTCTTGTTCTATCAGGAGGGATTCAATTTGGAGATAACTGATTTTGGGTTTGATCCATCCAGGGTTAGATACCAGTTTATTACACTCTAGGGTGGTATTGGCATTATTGATATATTATATAATAATTATTATGATTGAAGAGACTATTATTTAGTGTGTGATATAGAAGATTACTTCCTCATGATCATGGATGTCCAGAATGGTGGCTGCATTAGACAATGAGTCAATGCGAGAATTCTGTTGTTGAGGAACATGAAGAAATGTGAGCTCAAAAGGGAACCCTTCCATCAATCCCCTGATGTAGAAAGTGAGAGGGGCTAGTTATTCCTTTTTTATAGAATATTCTCCATTGATATTCTTTATCCCTAGTTCCAAATCCCATTTGATATTTAGGTATGATATATGAAGTTGTGGGGATAGTTCCATGCCAATAATGAGGGCTTGTTATTTGGACTAATTATTTGTGAAACATTCACATAATGATAAAGAGTAGGGAAAAACTGTTGTGTCTGGGGAGAAAAATATAATCCCTAATCCAACCCGATTAACCTTTGAGTTTTCTACTTTACTGATTGGAATATGGGAGGCTCCATCAAGATATATCTCCCATTTCTAGGATGTGTTATGGGCATAGAATACATCCTTTTCTAGAAGATTAGTATCCACTAGTGTATTTTATAAGGTATGATGCAGTGCAAAGAAATCATCCAGGGATTTATCATTCACTAAATTTTGTGAAAAAACAATATGTCATATTGTTTCATAATAACCACCCATTAGGCCGAGCACTTGGTTATCATTGGGTGACGAAGGATGTACTTGATTGGATCAATGCATGAGACCAGTTTGAATTCCTGGTGATTCATGTAATGCCTCGGTGTTTTCACTACGAAGATGAATGCAAGGTAGTTATTATCAACATTAGAGTATCTAATATAAGTACATAGCATTATCATACTGAGTTAGTAGAGATTTTTATCCCTCCCTATATCATTTTTTCTATGTGAGGAGGGTGCCAAGTGAGCATTCCATGGTGACCACATACAAGATGAGTGGACTCCCTTCCACCAGAGGCATAAAAACGAGTGGGTATAGTAGGTACTATTTGAGACATTTGAAGGGTTATTTATAGTAATCACCTAACTGTTAGGTGATTCCATTCTTCATTATCATGGTGAAGGTGAGATATTTTCTGGACAAGTTGGATATGAAACACCAAATGTAGGTGAGGTTCCCTTGCATCCCTCTCAGTTCCTCGAGATTTATAGGGGGTGACATTGCTAAAATAGTATTAGTCTTCTCTGGTTAAATCTTAATGCCATGGTGGCATACCAAAAAGCCAAGTAAATTTCTTGATATTACCACAAATTCACATTTCCATGGATTCATCTTTAGATCATGTTGTCACAGATTATTGAAGATTGTTTGAAGATCCATGAAGTGATCACATCATTGTCATGATTTGAAAACCAGGACATTGATGTGATATTTGACTATCCTTACCATGAATGGATTAAAGATATGATGTTTGGTGAGTTGATATGTGGATCCATCATTCTTGAAGATGAATTTCATGACCTAATAGTGGAAAATACCTTGAGGTAATCTAAAGGCATTTTCTTCTTCCTATTTATGGTCCATCATTATTTGATTGTACCGTGAATACCCATAGATGACGGAAAGTGAATTTAAGATAAAAATTTCATCGATCAATATTTTTTTGATTGGCGATGAGAAATCATATTTTGGGTAGTTCCAATTAAGGTATTTAAAACAAACTATAGTGAACCTCACTTTATCAAACATAGACATTACATAACTTTTTCATAATTCTTAAAAAATTATACAAATAGTCTCCCAAATACCGTACTAGTATAGTGCCTTTGGAAACATGGAAATATAAACACTGGTATATAAATGGTCTACATTATCTCCAACTAGGTTCTTCTTGACTCGTACCCTTCTTAGACACATAAAAAATAAAATATATCTTCATAACCTGGGAAAGGAAACATAAAAATGGGTGAGATGAAATGATTGTGAGGGTAAATAAGGGACATATTTAAGAATAATTATCAGTATAATGGTATAAGAACATGATCATGAAAATAGAATACCATACCCTATGTATCAAATATCATATACATTAATCATGTCATAAATCATGGCAGTTCATAAGACATGACTCATAAGGAAATAAATAAAATAATCCATGCAACCATAACATAGTAATAAAACATGGAATTGTGGTAGAAATATAAGAATATATAACTATTTCCATAGTAGTCAAGGTATTGTTTCCAAGACCATCTTAGCAGACAAATTCCTTTATTGAACTGGGTTCGCACCCCATTCCAGCCATGTATTACTAAACTAATTTCACTCCTCATTCCAGCCCTATATTACTGAAATGAGTTCTAGCCTTGTTCCATCCCTATATTACTGAACCAAGTTCACTCCTCATTCTAGTTCTGTATTGTTGAACTGAGTTCATTTCACATTATCATCATGTAATACTGAATCAAGTCCATTTCTTATTTCAGCCCTATATTACTAAATCATGTTCATTTCTTGTTCTCGCCCTCTAATACCGAATGGAGTTCATTTCACATTCTAGCTTGGACTATCTCATGAGATATAAATCTTTACCCAATGTATTGGAGGGAGATATAGGTCATTCCCATCTTATAATGAAATAATACAAACATGTGCCACAAAATCATAAACAATCATATCATAACCCATGAAATGAAATGGGTATCATTAATAAGTAACCATATCATAACCTATAGAAAAAATACAGGTTTCATAATCATTTTATCAAAATCATAACCTGTGAAGGAGAAACATATTTTATAAAAATATAACCCATGGAAGGGAAATAGATTTCATAAAAATATAACCCTAGAAAGAGAAACAGGTTTCATAAAGACCATGAAATTAAAAAAAACCCATTATTAAAAATAATATGAATGCAAAATTTAGATCATTTCCTATAATGGAATTTGTAACATCAATAGATGTCATCTTATATGGAAAATAATTTTGAAATATCTTTAAAAAGAATTTCTTGATAAAATACCCTTTCTTTATTGAAAAAAGGTTTTTTAATACATAAAAATATTTGAAAATTATTTTCTTAAAAAATACCTTGAAAACTTATAAATATGACTTTAAATCATTTGAAAACATTTTCCCCTTAAAATATATAAAATAATATTCAAAAACATTTAAAATAATTTTTCTTTGAACACACTTTGAAAACTTAGAAATAAAGCTTGAAAATGTTTTGAAAACCTTTTTATATGAAAAAATATGAAATAAGCCTAATTTTTTTTTAAAACCATTTCATTTAAAATACTTTGAAAACTTATAAAAAGTGCTTGGAAAAATTTGGAAAACAATTTTCCTGGAGAAATTATTAAAGAATCTTGAAAGGGATTTGAAAAAAAATTTCCTTGAAAATTTACATTTAAAAAAATAATAAAAATTATCATATAAAAAATTCAAAGGAGGCTTCAAATAAACAATGACGGGTAAATATGTATATATCATATGAGGTAAAAAGAAAATTACTTTTTCACTATAAAAAGGTTAGAAAAATTCCCCGTTCAGAAAGAAAAAAGAATATTAATTTGAAATCATTAGTAAAATACTAAAATGGAAAAATTATTTCAATTATTATAGTATAATTATAGAATATTCTTGGAAACCCATTTTTGAAAACATTGTATTGAAGGAACATATATTTCTGAATGAAGTGAGGGTAAATTCGGGCATTCTTAAAAATACTTTCTTAACAATCTTATGTACCAAAAATTTAAAAAATGGTACCAATAAATGAATACATTATAAATAACCATAGGAGAAACAAATTCATGAGTGTTCTTGAAATATGTATCATAATATTTCATCAAAGGAAGGATAAACATAAACAATCTTGAAAAGAGATGATATTGTTTCAATAAACTCTTATAACTTGGTAACATTGGATCATACTCTCCATGTTAGAAAAGAAAATTAAATGAATATTATAATATCATGAAAAGAGTTATATTCCTGATATATCATATAGAATGTAAGTATATACACCTAAAAATGAATTTATTCACATAACAAAACATGAGTCTCAAAGAAGGAAAATTGAGACAAAACTATTTTACCTATTTGGTAACTTTTGAAACATAAAACCCATGAAATACAGGTCATATAATAGATATGTAAGTACCTATAAATTTAAATATATTAATCATTTATTAAATCCATGGTATTTACACACACCATATGAAAGGAATGAGTGGTGAATGAATCATGTATCTCATAAAAATAAAAAGTGAGATGAAATCACCTTACCTTGTGCCTTGAATCTCTTCATACTCATACGAAACTCCTTTATAATAAATATAAATTTATTATAAATATATAAAATAACCATATTATTAATTAAATACCATATATGGATTGATTGTGGATTTATATTACCTACTTCCTAACAAGACTATGCTAAGGTTTCACTTCAGGTAATATCTGCTTTGTTTTTTCGCATGTGTCTTAATTTGTTATATCTTTGATCCTTATAATTATATCATGATTTCCAGAACATGAACCATGATTTTAATATAATTTATATTCATTATAACTATATTATAATAATCTATATAATTTTGAAGTATGAAATGGAATACACTGTTCATGGAGATGGTAAGTTGTACGTACACATGAACGTTGTTCCCGTTTTATTGTCATATTGAAAGAAAGAAATAAAATAAAATACATGTATATCTGTATATAAAAAAATTATAGTATAATTATAATTTTATATATATATCATATAAGTACATTAAATCTATCCTTAATACATTACACATAGTGTGTGAATGGATCACATCGCTTTGAGATGGCGGTAGTCCACACTTCCTCAAACGAAATTATCATATTTACACCAAATGGAAAGTAAAAAAGATAAATGTTTTAAAATTAATAAATAATATTAAATATATAATAAATATAATCTATGAAATATATATACATATTTTATATCATTATTTTTACCATGATAGGCGGTAATGTAAAAATGAACAATCAACGTTTAGTGAGGCTGTAGTTCACCGTACATGTAAACAGTATGTTTGTTACCCATTAGATGGAGGTGTGTGTAAGTTTGTGTTGAAACCTTAGAATAAAAAAAATCCTATTATATTGAATAAATTGGTGTTTTTATACAATCATGGAATAAATATTATGGATTTGTGGATAAATAAAATAAAAAAATTATCTTGAGAGAAGACGTTACCTCTTAATCAGGTAAGTCCTTTTGGTTTTTTCCAAAAGGCTTCCCTGGGTTGATTTTTTCCCCAAGGGAGGCTTCAATAAGGAAGGTAGGAATGTTGGGTAGTTTATTTTATTGATAATTTTTGAGCCACAGTGTTTTAAGACGTGTTAAGAAGAGGAAGAAGTGGCGGCCTTTTATAGGGAAGGTAAATGACTCACTTGGTATTTCTGAAAACAGGTTTGGGGTACCCACATTTTTACCTAAAAAGGTCATAAAAACAAAAAAACCACCTAAATAATGGATGGTTCATGGTATAATAATGTACATAAAATTGGTTTTGGATAATGTTTAAAGTCTTTTTGGGTCTTAAATTTAAGGTTTGGTCCTTAGTTAAGCTTAATTTTACCTTAATCGATATAATTAATTGTAATTACTTTCACTAATATTTTTTTTGTAAAAAACTAAGTTTACTATTTTATAAATTTTAAATTATTCATATAACAAATATAGAATCAATTTTTCAAAATTTTAATCACATAATTGGCATCAATTAATTTAAAATTAATTCCACAGTCGGGTCGACAATGTGGTTTTTAAAGTAAAAACATTCAAATGTTTGTTATGTTTTTATACCCATGTTCAAATTGAAATTGATCTCAATGACCTAAATTTTATTAATTGGTTAAAATAACATCTAATTAATTTTATAAAAAAAATTAAAATATAATTTAATCTTATAAATAAAGTAGATAAAAAAGCATTTTTGAATTAAAATCCGGTAGTTTTCAATATTTATCCAAAAAAAAGTTTCTCAAAAAAATCTCAAAAATTCACCCTAAGCTAATTTATAAATTATAAATTAAAAAATTGATATTTTATAAAATTAAATTTATAAATGTTTCAAAAATTAATTTTATCATTTTTCACAAAAGTACATGACTAGTAGTTTGTTTGAGAAAATAGTATTTTTTAAACATATAAGGAATTTACAAAAAATTATATCTTTCTATATAAATATGATTTATTTCATTAAAATCAATATAAAAATTATTTTAAAAGTATTAATTACTATTAATATTACTATTTTTAAGAAATAGAATGTAATTATATCATTTAAATAATTATAATAATAAAATACATTTTGTATAAACTCAATTTTGCATGTAACGTATGCAAAGTCAGTGTTGCGTGTTCTGTACACCATGTTAGTGTTGTGTGTAATGTATACCAAGTCACGAGCTAAAATCAGTGTTCTGTATAGATCAATCTAAAATTTATTTTGTTTTTAGTTCATTATTAATTTGGTGTTTCGTATAACGCAAGAAAAACATAATGATTTAATATAAAATAAACTATTTTTAGTGTTATGTGAAATGAAAAATATTAAAAATGTTAAATTAATTTGGAAAAAAAATAATTCACAAAATCTAAGGGTGTTACAGTCTACCCCCCCCCCCCCAAATAAATTTCTCCCTTGAAATTTTTTTGGGTTATTAAAGGTTTAATACTTGAAAGTTTCATTCATAGAAACCCACATCGTAAAAATGGATACTAAAACTTCCCTTAAGAATGGAAAGTTGAAACAATAATGGTTACCCAAAGTAACATATAATTAGGTTTCCATATAGGAGAACATAGGTTTTGAGTGAATATTTGACATGGAGGAAAATCATAGATTTATATAGGGATTTATTGAGTTCATCAATCACAAACATTTCAATGATCAAAGAAAAGTTGAGGGCCTAAAAGTCATAAATATGTGATGATTTATAGGTCCATTGGTTCAACAAAAATTAAGGTATTAGGGAAATTTTTTTGATCATTATTATATCATTGTATAATTATATTATGGACCAATAATATAAGGAAATATAATTACTTGATATATTTCTATAAACAAAATTTTATTCTTTGGTTATGCTATTAACTATTTATAATTCATCAATTACATCAAGAACTGAATGTCCAAAAATTAACTTTGATTCCTAAAGCACTAAAATACACTTTTAGAAGATATTAAGGCCCATAAAATAATGAAAATTAAAACTATTTATATATAACTATTCTTAGAAATAAATATGTTTAATACATTAATCTCTAAACATAAAAAGTAACACTATTGTTTCATCATAAATAATTATTCATCAAAAATAATTATACATTACCCAGGATATTGCGTATGTCAGTGGTAGGTGTGAAACACATATCATTCTTTGGTCATGGGTTCAAGACCCATGGCCATTCTAGACATTATTTGTTTTCACCAACATACATGATGTCCTTTTCTAAATCCATAATAATATAATTTCCAAAATATGATGGACATACTTAAAATGAGGTTTATCTCTAAATATCCATTTAACCAAGGTTTTCTATATAATATCAATACATAAATACTTCCTCTAAAGTATAACATAAACTTTTCATGAATGGTTAACCTTATAACCCTTCTGAAAGATGAAAATCCAAAACATTATAATGAAAGGCATGAAATCATTATAACATTAATTCTCTCGTATATCAAAAAGTATCTCTTGGTTGTCACATTTCAAACATGTGAATACCCTTATGGTAAATTCTACTGGAACATGGTAAAATCCCGAATTACCATAAATCCTTTTGGAAAACATGTCTTTTTCTTTATTCCATAGATTATTGGATATATTCCATAAATCCAAGAAGTTTTAAACTTTATAGATGATAGTATAAAATACTTGAAAACAAGTCCTTAATTAGTTCCAGGGTAATCAATACTTTACAATTTACTTATATCCAATATATATTTATTCAAAAAAAAGTATCCTAACATACGGAACATATTATGGGTTATCGTTACCTTAATAATTTGTTTTCCATGGACATCGCATTTCCATTAAATCACTTTTCTATTCCATCATATCCATTCAATGTATTCTTGTAAATCATTAGTGAAAAAACATAAACTGGACAATACTTATGTATTTTATCTTTCACAATTCATGAATACAATTAAATAAAAACTTTGATTAATTCATCCTTAAGACATTAATAAGGCTAAATCATACTATTAAACAATACCTCTTTCCTTTCATGTTTCATATGTAGTCTCTTCATTATCAACAATGTAACCATTACTCGCACCACCTTGTTGATTCTCTTTAGGAGATTTCCTCTTGGGACATTGAGTTGTATGATGACCATTTATTCCACACTTAAAACACTTCACATTCTATGGTGTCTTAGAAAGGTGAATATTCTCATCCAATTCATAAACTGAAGTCATCATTTTTTATTTGAAGTCACTTTCTTTGTGTCCTTCTTTTCCATAGTCAAAACATATTCTTATTACTTTAATAAATTCACATAGTTGATTCATTAAACATCATAGACACAAATGAAATTGAATCATCTTTCCTCCATGGTCTCCATTACCCAAACTATAAGAAAACTCCTTTCTATTAATGGTGAGTTAGAGTGTTGTTTAAGGTACATGTTGTTAATTATGTTATGTAAAAATGATTAGGCATGATCACAACATATTTCACTCCAATGATAATCCAACTTGACTAATCATTATAAAATCATCCATCACATTCAACATTAATCATGTTCCTTATGATTACCTCTATTTACTAAAACTAGAAGCATAGTGTGATAATTACTTATCAAATTAGAAAACCACATAGTCCTGAAAAATAATTACTTATATGGTGTCTAAATCATGAAACCTTACTTAATATATAACACCCTAGGTTAATCCTAGGTTATTCATAGACAAATTATATTTAAATCCTTCATTATAGTTCATGAAGAGTTTGTGAATTCCAAAATCATATCACCTAGGAGTGTCAAACCATATGTGAAATAAGGCCCATTTTTGTGTACCAGATTACCACGAGTCAGGCTCGGAACATATTGTCGAAGTTGTTACTCATAAGAACATCAGTTCCAGATCTACATCTACTTGTAGTATTAATATAGATATGTATTTCTAGGAAACCATTCACTATATCCTTTACCAAAATTCCAGGACATTTCACTATTCTTTTCCTTATCCTTGTAATTATGCTTAGACATGTCCTTAGGGTTCTCACTAAGGTTTTCTCATCCTAGCGTCCAATGTTTGAAAAAAACATTCCTCTAATAGTAACTATTGAAACTCTCGCTTTTCATACATAGACATTACATAAAATTTTCAGAATACATAAAACATTATAAAAATAGACACCCAAAGACCATACTAGTCTAGTTACTTTGGAAACATGCAAACATAAGCACTGGTACATTAATGAGATACATTATCACCCACTGGGTTCTTCTTGATAGGAACCCTTCTTAGAAAAATAAAAAATAATACATATCTTCATAACTAGGGAAAGACTACATAAAAAGGGGTGAGCTCAAAATGCTCAGTAAGGGTAAAAAAGGGAGATATGTAAGCTTAATCATGAGTATAAAGGTATGAGAACATGATCATGAAAATCGAAGATCATACCCTCTATATCAAAGATCATATACATGAATCATGGAATAATGCTTGGTAGTTCATAAGACATGACTCATACAGAAATAAAGAATATAATCCATAAAAGCATAACATAGAAATAAAATATGGAATTATGGAACAAAAATAAGAATATATAATGATTTACATAGTTGTCAAGGCATCGCTTCCAAGACTATATTAGTGGATAAAGTAATTTACTGAACTAGTTTCACACCTCCTTCTATCCCTTTATTATTGAACTGAGTTCACTCCTCATTCTAGCACTGTATTACTAAACCGAGTTCACTCCTTGTTCCAGCCCTATATTACTAAACCAAGTCTACTCCTCATTCCAACCCGAAATTACTGAACCAAGTTCATTTCTCATTCTATACCTATAATACTTAACCAATTTCATTTCTCATTCAATCCCTATATTACTGAACTGAGTTAATTTCTCATTCTTTCCCTGTAATACCAAACTGAGTTAATTTCTCATTCCATCCATGACTATCTCATGAGACATAAATATTTACCCAATGCTTGGGAGGGAGATATAGGTCTCAACCATCTCATAATAAAACCATATATAAATATGCCACAAAATCATAAAAAATCATATCATAACCCATAAAATGAAATGGGTATCATAAACATGTAATCATATCATAACCCGTGAAAAATGATATAGGTTTCATAATCATTTCATCATAATAATAACTCATAAAAGAGAAAAGGATTTCTTAAATTTATAACCCTTGAAGGGAAACCAATTTCATAAATGTATGACCCATGAAAGAGAAATGGGTTTAATTAAGACAATTTAATTAAGCACAACCCATTCATATAAATAATATGAACAGAATCTTTAGATCATTTCCTAGAAGGTAATGACTCACATTAATGGATTTCCTATTAGATTGAAAATAATTTTGAAATATATTTCAAAAACTTTTCTTGAAGAAAATATATTTTCTTCTTTGAAATTTTATTTTTAATATATATAACCATTTGAAATTAATTTTCTTAGAAAATACCTTGAATACTAATAAATAAGGATCGATATCATTTGAAAACCTTTTTCCTTGAAAACTTGTAAAAAATATTCAAAAAATTTAAAAACCTTTTACTTTGAAAACACATTGAAAACTTATAAAGAAATATTGAAAATGTTTTGAAAACCCTTTTACTTGAAAAAATATGAAAGGATATTGAACAAAAATTTATGACCATTTCATTGAAAATAATTTTAAAATTTATAAATAAGGCTTGAAATCATTTTGAAAACCATTTTCCTTGAAAATTTATAAAATAAGATTGAAATTTTATTGAAAACAATTTTATGAGAAAATTAATTTTAAAAACTTTTTATTAAAAATTATCCTTTTAAAAATTCAAAGGAAGCTTCAAAGAAATGATGACAAGTAAATCTGTACATGTCATAAGCGGTAAAAAGAACATTCATTTTCCTCAGTAAAAGGTTAAAAAATCATAATTCGAAAAGTGAAAATAATATTCCTTTGAAATCATTTGTAAAATAAAAAAGGGTAAAATTTTATTTCAATGATTATATTATAATTTTATAATATTATTTGAAAATATATTTAGAAAACATGGTATTGAAGGAACACATACTTCTGACTAAAGAGAGGGTAAAGTCGGACTATCTTAAAAACACTTTCTAAAATATATTATATAACAAAGAGTGGTAAAAATGGTAACAATACATGAATATATTATTAAAAACCATATGAGAACAAAATTCATGAGTTTTCTTAAAATATTTATTATAATATTTCATCGAAGGAAGCATAAACAAAAACAATCTTTTGAAGCGATGAGATTGTTTCAATAAAATCTTATAACATGGTAACATGTGATCATACTATCCATTTAAGAAAAGGAAATTGAATGAAATTTAAAATATCATAAAAATATTTAGATTCATTATAAACCATATAAAATGGATTAATATACCCCTAAAAATAAATTTAGGTGCATAACATAACATGATTCTCCAATAAGGTAAATTGAGACAAGATTATTTGATAGATTTGGTAACTTATGAAAATTAAAGGCCATGAAATTGAGGGAATAGAGTGGATATATAAATACTGATAAATTTAACTATAATAATCATTTATTATATCCCTGGTCATTATACACACCACACAAAAGGAATGGGTGGTGAATAAAGGATGTATTTCACAAAAATAAAAAGTGAGATGAAATCCCCTTACCTTTTGTCTTAACTCTCTTTATACTCATAAAAAACTCATTTATAATAAATATAAAATTATTATAAATATATAAAAGAATAGTATTATTACTTATAATACCATATAATTTTTTATTATGTCTATATATTACCCTCATGTTAACAATTCTATGTTAATGTTTCACTTCAGTTACTATCCACTTTTTTCAGATGGGTCTTAATTTTTTATATCTTTGGTCCTTAAGAATTTTATTTTGATTTCTAGAATTTAAACTATTATTTAAATAAAATATATATTCATTATATTTTTATTATAATTATCTATATAATATAGATTTATGAAATGGAATACACCATTCGAGGAGATGGTATGTTGTGCGTACGCATGAACGTTGTTTCCGTTTTTATTATCACATTGAAAGAAAGAAAGAAAATGAAATAATTTTATATATGTGTATAATATCATTATAGTATAATTATAATTTTAAATATATCATATAAGTTCATTAAACACATCCTTAATACATTCCAAGTATTGTGTGAATGATTCACATCGCTTTGAGGGAGTGGTAGTCCACACTTCCTCAAACGAAATTATCACATTTACACCAAATGGAAAGTAAAGAGATATGTATTTTAAAATTAATAAATAAGATTAAATAAATAATAAATATAATATATGACATATATAAATATAGTTTTCATCATAATTTCTACCATGAGAGGTGGTAATGGAAAAACGAACAATCATCAATTAGTGAGGTGGTAGTTCGCCGCACACATAAATAATATGTTCGTTACCCATTCGATGAATATGTGTGCAATTTTAGCTTGAAAACTTACCATAAAAGATCCTAGCTTATTAAATATACTTTTTTTAATAAATTTATGGAATAAATAAGGTTTAGGGGGAGGAGAAAGAAAATAAAAGAAAGGATCTTAAGAGTAGTTGTTACCTCTTAATAGGTAACTCTTTTTTGGTTTGAGCCAAAAGGCTTCCTTGGGTTTTTTTCTACCAAAAGGGAGTCTTAAAGGAGTAAGGTATGGATGTTGGGAAGTGTATTGGGTAGATATTATCTGAACCTAAGTGGTTTTATATGTGTGAAGAATAGGGATAGGTGGTGGCTTTTTATAGGTAAAGGAAAGGGCTCACTTGGTAGTTTTGAAAACAAGTTAGGTGTACCCATGCTTTTACTTAAAAAATTCATAAAAACAAAAAAAACAAAAAAACCCAATAATGGGAGTTTTATGGATTAATAATGGCCATAAATGGGTTTTGAACAAGTTTTTAAGTCATTTTGAGTCTTAAATATAAGGTTTAGTCCATAGTTAAGCTTAATTTTACCTTCATCGATGTGATTAATTTTAATTACTTTCACTAATCCATTTGGTAAAAAACTATGTTGAACTTATTAGAAATTATAAATTATTATCATTTCAAATATAGAATCCATTTTTCTAAATTCTAATTACATAAGAGGTAGAAATTAATTTAATATTAATCCAGAAATCTGGTTGACAATGCTGTTTTTAAAGTAAAATAATTCAAAAGTTTGCAAAGTTTTTATACCCAAGATCTAAGTGAAATTGATATCAATGACCTATATTGTTTTAATTTATAAAAATATTATATAACTAAATTTTTAAACCAATTTAAAATATAATTTACCCTTACAAATAAATTAGATGAAAAAGTAGGTTTTAATTAAAATAAGGTATTTTTCACTATTAATAAAAAAATGACGTTTCTTAGAAAAATCCCAAACATTTTTACTAAGATAATTTAAAAATTATAAATTAAAAAATTAAGTTTATTTTATCATGTTCAATTTCAAAATGTGTCTAAAATTATTATTTATATTATTAATATAAGTACATGAAAATTAGTTTGATTGATAAAATAATATTTTTCTATATTTAAGGACTCCACAAAAAATTATAAATTTCATTATCAATATGTTTTATATATTTAAAACCACTATAATTTTTTTTGAAAATGTAGTTATGACTATTCATATTACTAAGTTTAGCAACTATATTTTAATTATATAATTTAAATAATTATAACAATAAAAGACATTTTGTAGAAACTCAGTGTTGTGTGTAATATATTCCAAGTCGGTATTTCCTGTTCTGTACTCCAAGTTAGTTTTTCATGTAATGTACACCATGTCACAAGATAAAATCCATGTTCTATGTAGAAAAAGATAAAATTTATGTTGTTTTTAGTGTATGATTAACTTCTTGTTTCATATAACGTAATACAATCATAGTGCTTTAAATTAAAAAAAACAATTTTCAGTGTTACCTGAAATGAAAAATATCGCAAAGGTTAAATTAATTCAAAAAAAATAATTCACAAATTCTCAGGGTGTTACATCAATAAAAACCCTAATTTTTCCATTCTTCTTCATAATAGTGATGATGGTAGCAATCCATCTTGGGCATTTCACTACTCAGAAAAAATTTCCATTGATCAATTTTTCAACTTCTCGCTCTACATTAGTGTTATAAGAGGGGTGAATCCTCCTAGATTCCTGCTTGAAGCCTCAATTCTCATCAGGTAAGCCAAGATGGTGTATAGAAACATCTGGATTAATTTTGGGAATTTCTGTATAGTTCCAAGTGAAAACATATCGATGTTTGCTGAGAAATGAAATGTATAGCTCCTTTTCTTCGAGGGTCATGGTGGCACTAATAAGTATTAGCACGAGGTCTTATTTTTTTCCTAGGTTTATCTATCTAAGTTCATAAATGGTGATGGAGAATCCTTCCTCGAATGTAATAGGTGAATTCATGAGGTCTTACTCATCTTCATCCACCTCTGAGTCTCTGGAGAAACTTCTAGATTAATTTTGAAATCTGGAGGATTCTCGATCACTATTAGGATGGGAGAGGCCATGAGAAGAGTCATTATTATCCCATGTTGCTTTAGTCATTGAAAAGAGATGTTTAAGATGATTTTCTTTAAATTTATATGGGGATAAGAGGAGCTTGGATCTATGGGACCAGGTTAATTTCCTTGACTAGATTTATGGAGGCACATAGTCATTGTCGAGCATACTCTAGGGATTTGTAGGGGCAGTTCCCAGGACATTGGGGGATACAACATATGTATCATAATCTACCATTGGTTGTTTTCATCCAATATTATAGAAATATTCTTCAAAATATGTGGCTCTTCATGTCTCAAATGAGGTGTTGTCACCATGATGTATGTCAGCCATTCCATTAATTAGGTATTTCAAACATTGATGGAATATTGAAGCTAGTGCCATGTGGCTATAGATCTAGGGATTTTTGAGTAGGTCATTGTATGTGGTGTCTTTATGGATAAACATAAACTCAACATCATATGTGAGATTACCAAATTGAGCATTGAGTTTGATCTTCTTGAATGGTTTTTTCTCATGCTTATCATACCCTTGAATGGTCATCTTTGTGGGAGATACATACCCTTCCCTATATCCCAAACATTGAAGGGTTCGAACTGGGATGAGGTCGATCCCAAAACCATTATCAATTATAACCCTTTAAATTTTGAAATTATTAAGTCTTTTGGGAACATATAGGGCCCAATGTGTCCCTGGATGACATCTTCATGGTCATACTCTATGAACAAGATGTCGAAATGTAATTCTACTAACATGGTCTCTATTTTATTGACCTCGTATGTGTCATGACCTGACCCAATGGGGCTTGAGCTATGAATTACCAATCCCACCTCTATAGGCTAGGGGATAGAATTTAGCGCTATATAGGCTATCACACACAACTTCTTAATACCCTGGGCCGACACGCCTCCATCTAAAATAACCAGTGCAGAAAACTTTATGTCGCACCTTTGGTTAACACGACATTCTAAACCCAACCGCGATATCATAAATTTTATTAGAGACTCCATTTAGAAATTATTTTATATGGATTTCAACATAAATTAAATTTATTTATTTATGGAAATGCCCTCGATAACTTTTTCTACAACAAACTCTTGCTAACAAAAATTAAACCCTGCAGAGGGTAAACAACACACTCTAGACTCAATCGTTCCCTCATATTTCTAATCTGATCTAAAATTTGAGATATAAACCATTTCAATTGAATTCATAGTATAAAATACTTAATATTTTTATAAAATTTATTTCGGGAACATTGGGCCTTGGAATTTCACACCATCTCAGCACTTAACTCTGAACATATTCTTAGGAATATTACAACGTTTGACAGGGAAAAACCCGAGTCACTACAGGATGAAAAAACTTAGGTCTCAAATTCCTATTGTATTTGGAGGACTTTAATAAGTACCTCCTTCAGTTATTTTGAAAGATAAAGAGCATATATAATTGAGAGTTTGGTTGGGAAAACTGCTAGATATTTCAGAATATCGTACTTTTGTTATAAAGGTTAGTGCTTCCTAAGGTGGGGTTTCTCCAGAACATATGGATAAGGTGTTAAGGAATTTGAGGAAGACGTGCCAAGAACTTTTTTAGAGGTAGTGGGGGGTATCTGATGTTAGTGGAGTTGGTCATGTTGTCCTTCCATGTTATATGGGTTGACCAAATAATCGAACCCCTACTGGGAAATCATGAAAGGAAATAGGGAATGAGTGACTATTGGAGGGTTCTGGAACACCTTCATTACTCTTTTGGGCCTATTGGAGCACTTTCCCATGGGTATCATCTACATATATGTCCTTCATGAGGATGTGAAAAAAATATTGGGTCCAACCACCCCTATGTTGTCCCATGTATCCCTGATTACTATTTATGCATCCTCTTATTCCCCTATTATGAATAGGAAACTCATATTTAGAGGCATATTAATCATCATAGAATGGAAATTCCAAGTGTATCATGTTGAAAGAACCAAATATTATCTCTTCGTCCAATGGGGGGGTCAGTTTGGTGGGGCAGTGACCATTCTTCGAATGCTTTAGGGAAGAAATTTTCATGAGTCAGAGCTTATGTTGGATTAGAATATGACTCCTAATCTTATATTTATTCCTAATTATAGTGGTCACACCATCCTTTGGGGGGTCATGCCTGATGTTACCTACCTAGGTTTTTGAGCTATTATGGGTCTGTGCAGCTATGCTCTCAGGGTGTCATGAGCTCTATCAAATTAATTTTGTGTCATCCAGTTGTCGAGTTTCCTCTCACACCTAGCCATAATATTTTACCAACCAACCTTTTCTTCTGATTGATAAATATTTATATAGGACACCTAATTTGAGGATTTATCCATCACCACCAGTCCAGAATTGACCATGCCTTGAATGATGTATTTTAAGACAAAGAAGTCCTAAATATTATGACACAACCTTCTATAGACAGAGAAATAGTCGGGATGGTCAGTGAGGTTGACCTCATCATACTTCTGGGGTTGTTTCATCTTGAGATGTTTTTTATCCATGGATACAGATAAATAATTGGGGAATCATTCATTTCGTAATGAGTATGCTTTATTCCTACATTCCTAAAATCCTGGGCGACCTGGATTTCTCTGTGCTTCTAGATGAGAGGATTTCTATGGTTTTCAGTGCTCAACGGGAGGTTTTGGGTAGTTCAGGGGCCTTCTTAGTTACTTGTATAGGGACTATGGCTGGCTTGAGATTAATAGTTATAGATTCTCATTTATCTAGTATTTTATCCTCTATTGAGGGAATGCATTGAGATTTCGATCAGGTTCACTAAATGGGGTCCACAAGATGTTGTTCCATTTCTATGACTCAAAAAACCCCACATGGGTACATTATTTGGATCATAGTAACTTATAACTCATCATAAATATTTTCAGTATAGAGATAAATTATTTTCATCTATGAGAGAGGTATGCTATGTGAATAGGTTAAAACTTTCCGTATGGATATGAAGTCAAAAACCCTCTCATTTTCACGTTTCTTTTAGTTTGTTTGGCTGAAAATATTCATTTTCCTCATAGTGAATATAAACTAATAAGGGAACTGGTAATCGAGGTCTTTCCATCCTACAATGGATCTTGCTGGTAGGCTTCTATACCACACAATAGTTGTCCCTGTCAGAGTCTTTATAAAACATCTCTTCTTTTTTTCCTCCCATTGATATCAAGCGCCCATCATCGGCCCACATCGAGATACGAAGTGTGTGAGATGTTGTTCAGGATCACTTGCACCATCAAAAGTGGGGAAGTTAGGATTTTAGAAATTGGTTGAAGTAAAAGTTTCATACACCCACTAAGTGTATGGATTCCTTTCAGGCTGTATAGGTGTATTTCTTCCTTCCATGGCTTCCATTTGAGTAGTCATGGACTGAATTAAATTAAGAAGCTCAAGTGGGACTGCTATATAAGTCACATCCTATCTACAGGGAGTGGTTGGGGGTCAATGTGGTGGAATTCCTTCATCTCACACTGATTCATGATTTTTTTATATGATGGAATGATTTTCCTGTTAAGGGAGAGGCTATCTCCATAATGGATGGAAGTCATTGTCATTTTCAAATTTCATATTTATTTAGACAAGCTACCTAGATTTAGAGATAGTCTAACACTAATATTCCACTCTTTATAGAGGATTTTAATAAGTAGGGAGAATATTCATCTTCAACTAAAGACGATACCCACTAGGAATATTTCTTCTGAGTAGCTCCTTATTGGTTTTTTGAGATTTTTTATATCACTATCATATTATGAAAGTTGTTCCTATGTGAAAAGAACCTCAATTGTTTTGGGTGGTTAATATGATGTAGCCAAACCTTTCCCTTTTTCTTTTGCAGTGCTCCACTGTAGAGGTAGAAGATCGATATTTTTAAGTGTTATATTTTGGAGTCTTCTCTAGTTCCGGGTGTGTGCAGTCTCAATTAGTGCATCTGGATCACCCTCCTCTTGGGGTAGGTTTTCCATGTTGTGGTTCTCAACATTTAAATATTTATCCAACATATCTATTGTTTTTATAGTGAAAAAATTCAGAGATTCATATCGGGAAATGGTTTCCATACCATTACTTTTGATGCAACATATTGATTCTGCACTGCCTTCATCAAGATCATTATACAAACCCTTATCCATTTTTGGCCATTTTGGATTGAGAACCTAATGGGGTATGATCACCTTTGATGTAAATTCCTCATATCTCATCCCATGAATAAGGACCTTAAGGGATTTTCATGTCCTAATTTCGAAACAGGCCCCAAATAGTGGATTTTTACCCCCCCCCCCCCCGCCTGAAGAAGACCGATTCCCTTTGTGGTGATGATGATGATAAAAATTAACCTAGCCCTAAAGACTGGGGGATATTAAGGAATAAAATTCGCATTGAATAATCCTATTGTTGAGGATGAATTGATTACATTCAATGACTTTATGATTCTCGAGATAAAAATTTATGTATAAATGCCCTCATCCTGGAATGTATGGTTTGATTTGGAATCACTTTTGATTTCTCCATGACCATCTCAGGGGATGATGAACTTGGTGATGGTGATTGAGATATAAATTTCCTCATCTCAGTGGGTTGGGGTTTGTTTATAGTTGCTTCCAATATGTTTTGAATCCTCTCATGAATTGACAATACAAGAGGTGGAGGAATTTATAGATAATCCTTCATCCTAAAGAGCTGGTTATTCTCCTGGATGAATATTATAGAGTCCACTACTATGGATTGTTTGATGTGGAATATCTATGCTCTCATAGGAGTTGGGTGTGACGATATCCCATAGTGGGAATAATTCTTTATGCTATGTTTTATGGTTAATCTCAACTTCATATTTTGGGTTGGAAATAAATTCATATTGCTTCAAGGGGACTAGTTTAAAGTAATGTTGGCTATAATATCCCTATATTCATGATGTTTGGGAACTATTGAGGTGGTGGTGTTCTATTTTAATGACCAACTGGCCTCAGAGTTACCCAATCCCCTAATTTCGTTGGAGGCGATGGCATTACAAGACTCCATATCTGAGGGGTTCTTCCATTCCAGGGGTATAGAAAAGTGTAATACCACATAAATTATCCATAATTCAATATGGATGAATGATATGTCTTTAGATATTAGTTTTCAAAGGTATATGATCCAATGGTGGCAACATTGTTATAGATTTTCTCTATGCTTTTCTAGTTTTGAATCCCAGTCCATTGAGGTATCGGTCAGGTCCAACTGATAATAGAGTATCTTGATGGTCTGATGGTTACCCTAGTATCCTAGATAAGGGAGGTGTCTAGTCTTCACCTATTGATGATTATCCCATATATTTTTACATAGATAATTCTTGAAATACTTTTCTATCTCTCCTGGGATCTCATAGTTAGCAGTTTTAAGGGGATAAAAAATGGCAAGTAGGTTGTTTCCAGCTAACTCTATCGATATATAAATGTTGACTTCCTATTCATTCGAATTACACACCTCGATCTAGTTAGACCATAGAAGGTGATTTAGAGGGTTGTCTACTAACAGGAGTGGCGTGCTACTAGAATTTGAGAGGGAAATATATATGGTTGATCTCTATGTTTCAATTACCTATCTATATGAAGGAATTTGGGTTTTGGATACCTATCTATAAGAAGGTTTTTAGTAAAGGGGAGGATTTCCTTGTCCAAGGGAGATATCATTGTGGGGAGGCTGACCATGATGGATTTTAGGATTAGAGTCCCTAAGATCCATCTTTACACTACCACGAGGGCTATCATGGTAATGATCATCTTTTACTTCATCTAAAGAAGTGAAGAATGCTTGGGGTGTTTAGAATTTTTCTCTAATGACCTCAATGATAGTACGATTGGAAATATTAGGAATATGGGTCAATTCTTACATTGTGGTTGGAATAAGGTGACCTACCTTTTGAAACTGTGCAGTGGTATGAACATGTTGTATAGAGGTTTCCAGAACATGTTTATAACTTTCTGGTGATATGGGAGTATGATCCCACTATTGATATACTACTAAAATATTCCAATGAGTTTTATCATCATTGACTGAAATATTATTTTTTTCCTGAGGCATGTGCCATTCCCACTTGGTGATCATTTTTCGGAATGAGAGTATGAGCCCAATCTCGAGCCTTTGGAATATGCTGATGGTCTTTCATGGTAGGAATATGATCCTGCCCTAAGGCATGAGCTGCTCTCACTTGGTGATCCCTAGTTGGAACTAGAATATTATCCTGGTCCGAATATTCATTCCCCATATAAATATGTTGACAGAACAAAATAATGGGAGATGGGATATGGAACTCCCCTTGTATTACCTCAAAATTATGTTGGTGCATTCATTAATTGGAGGAAGTAGGAATATGTGCCTTGCTTCCATGATCATCTAGAATGTACCTAGAATATTCACTAATAGGAATATGAGCCTATTCTGAGGCATGTTCTATTCTCACTTGGTTATCCCCAACCAAAAATGGGATATATGCCCAATCCTAGGCCTTTAGAGTATGTCACTGGACTTCTTTGATGCGAATATAAGCCTGCTCGAGGCATGTGCCCATCTCACATGGTGAGACCCAACCAAGAAAAGAATATAAGATCAATCCTAGCCCTTTGGAATATGTCTCAAAAAAGTTTTGATAGGCATGTTCCCCTTCCCCAAGGAATGTTTCTCTCTCACCTGGTGAGTCCTGGTTGGAATAGGAATTTGAGCCCATTCCAATGCCTCTTTACAAAAAATATTCAAATAATACTCCTATATGGGATAAAGATTTTGTGCTTTCTCTAAAGTAGTCACTTGATCATGATGATCATAGTGTTGAGTTGTCCTGGATGTAGGGATTGGAATATGTTCCCATCTCAGCACCTGAACTAGTGCTAGAACATTACGATGGAGTTCTTAAACTATTTATAATATGTATTTTCATTTTAGAAAAGTATGTGAAGGGATATAATCCTATACATTTTCTCTCTCCATTATGTACTAGAAAATGTATTCGATTGAAGTGGGAATATGAACCCACTTATTTCCTCCTTTTTATATTAGAATATGTCGATGATCTTCATGCATGGGGGAAGGGATATGCATCTCCCCTACCTATTGTGGTAAAACGATGGGGTCCACTGTCTTAGCTATATGTTTCCTTGGTCGATGCATAATCATTGGTTTTCATTCTTGGAGACTCTCACAGGTAGCTTCTAGGGTTGAGATTGTACCACATCAGTGGTACACCAAGACCATTGTGTTTTCCACCTGACATTGAAACATTTAGGTAGGTGATATCATTTTGTGATCTGCAATGGTTATAATTGTAGGTGATTTACCAGAATGGTCACTGGATAATAAAGAAATTATCTCATATTGGTATGTTCTTGATGATATAAGTATCTATAATCATGAAAAAATTGATAATAAGGTCATATATCAGTGAAATATTGTAGGAAAGATGTGCTCAATCAGATATGCATGGTTAACAAAATTGTTCTTTTATTCCTGATCTGGACATTATGCTCTTGTGGACATGTCAACACGAGGATGAAATTTTCTCATGATAATCCCTATTACAGAGGATCAGTTGTAATGTTTATTCCAGGCTTATCATCTTTGTTTTATATTCCAATAAAATGGATTGATACATGGTAAGACAACCATCCTTTTATTTGAAACTCTCATGTCGGGTTCACCATTTTGGTCTATATATACTGTGAAAACAAAATATCCCAATAAAAAATCAACCCAATCATTTTGTTATTGGTATATTCAAATAGGGTTCACAATTTTTGTTATTGTATGGTTTGAAAACAAAATAGACCGATGAATAATTACCCAATCATTTATTTATTGAGATATTCATGTCGGGTTCACCATTTTTGTTTTGATGGAGAAGAGATGGCCAAGAACCACATTTGAGGTGGATCCATTTTGGATTAATGGTTGATTGTGGGGGGTCATTTATTGTACAATCACTTACATTTGGTCTCCATTTTCATTCATAATTGAAACTCCCAATGGTTCCCTCATCCATAGCTGGGTATAGACCTTCTTTCTAAAGGTGGGTGGTCAATTAGGGTTTCATACCCAACAACTATTAGGGACTCACATTGGTTGAGAGGATGGGATTTTGGGCTCATCGCACCATTTGGGGGGGAATTTTTCCTACTTCAAGACTCTTTTATAGATTTTAAGATATGTTTGAGAATCTCTTCCAAATCCTAATACTGGACTGGTTACCCTAAAAAAATGATTACATGTTAATCCTATTTTATATACAATATAAAGGGGAATATCATTATATAATCAATCTGTATGAATCTGAGGTTATTCCTATATTTCCCAATAATGAATTTATCCTTATATGCAGAATCTATATATCCAAGCACTTAAGAATTTTCATCCATGTTGGGAGGAAGTTAATATTCCATAAAGAGGATTAATCCATTATAAAGTGTTCAACATATCTTGTTTATTATAGTAATCAAAACCCACATAGTTCATTAAACCCATATAGTTTAACATCATACGAAGAGGACATATGTGACAACACTGAGGTTCTAGACATTTAATCATGAGTCATAATGATATGCTCTACGAATCCCGGTTATAAAAGGAATCAGAGTTATCATAGTTCGATCATGCCCCTGGGACTAGCCCCATGGTAGATACCCTTATATGAGGGATATTTGTATCATTCCACTCATTGGTGATTACATAATAATATTTCCCTAGCTGTTGAAGATTAATGATTCCCATGATTTTTTCATTATAGATCCCTAAGCCCACATGATCCATGCTTAGTGTGAGAAACAAGGGATAACAAGTGATCAACCTCATTGCATATGGATTTGGTAATTATATACTGAGATAGAACTTGGTATATTTTAATTATGTGATATGGACTCTGATAGGTGTCCAACATATCTGGGTTATGGTAGGAATCAGAGTCTTCTTAGTTCAGTTGTTTTCTCGGTCCCCTGAGGGATGAGGTAGAACAATCATCCCACGCAAAAAAGATTGGGTCCTGATCGTTAAAATGTCAGAGATATGGAGGGAATTATACTGAGGTGGATGAACATTTGAGTTTTGTCTTGGGACTTTATAAGTAATATAATGTATCCTAGTTATGGTAAGAATTAGAGTTCTTATAGTTCAACTGGTCATGCATTACACACTAACGTTGCCTTTTTTATATGAGATGTATCATATGATGTCGCTGGTTGGGGATTACACATTAGAATTTCCATAGTATTTATAGAGGCTTATGGTAAAAATGGGATGATTATTGCAACTCCCTAAGCCCACATGGTCTATGCTTGGTGTGAAAAACAATGTATGCCAAATTAACAGTCTCACTGCTTACGAATGCGGGACTTATGTACGAGGAATAAACTTTGTGTGTTTAATATAGATATCAGGAATCGAGGAGGCATCCTTAAAATCCTGGTTATGGAAGGAATCATAGATATCTTAGTTTGATTAACTAGGTCCTAAACACTAAGGTTTCCCTTTTTTATTCAGGGCTTACACATCAAGGGTGGAAAAAATTATCAAGCCCTAGGATGCTCGAGGACCAATCCTACTTGTCTTCATACTATGGATTCATTGTCCACTCAGTATGCCTAGATTTTCTTCTTGAAACATATGAGGGTGTATGTATGACATGTCTAAAGTAAATTATATGATCATGTTGACATTTCTAAGGTATTTTTCATAACTTGGATGAAATGTCTGAAGGTTATCACATTATCTAGGATGACCTGTCTATAGGACATCACAAAACTGAGAAAATTGATCCTAGAAGCCATCTCATGACCTTAGATAACATTCCCAGAGGGTGTCGCATGATCTGGATGACATTCCCTATTGTAATATCAAGATATGGATGACACTTCTAGAGGGTGTCATGAGAGTAAATGTGACAATTCCCATAGGGTGTCTCACACTCTGACTGTCTTGTCTGAAGCACATCGTGAAACCTGGATGGTGTGTCCAAGGGACATCATAAGAGATAACTGACATGTACAAGTGCTACCACAAGACTCTACTAACATGAATTGGTGTCTCCATATGGATCAAGTGACACATATGAAGGACACCTAAAGGATTCAATGGCTATCCTAGAGGGTTTCACAAAACTTGGACTGCATGTCCAGAGGGTTCCATATGACTTGATTTTACATTTCCCAAGGACTTCACATGATCTAAATAGTATACTGAAGGAATTTCGTGTGATCTATGTGGCATTACCTTGTAATATTTCATGACCTGAGTGGTTTATTCAAAGCACATGAGGATCTGCATATATGTTCTTTATGTAAGTCTCCCACCATTAGTCTTTTTTGTAGCCTTTATATTATGAGTTCCTTAGATCTATTCTGTGTCATCTTATTTTAAGTCTCACATAATCTAGAGAATGTATGGGATGTTCTCCGTATGTCATGTTAAAAGCCCTTTACAAGATCTATAGTGATCACATAAATTGATTATGCATGCTGCATGATCACTCCGGTTGTTCACTTGATCTTACATTATGGAAAACTTCTCAGTCGCAAGATCAACCACTTTGAGAAACCCACTCTGGTGCTTGGTGCATCAGTGAGTCTAGATTCAAAAAGGCGAAACAACATCTAGAGAGTTGTGGTTTATTTTTCATGATGGTGTGGGGGATATATATGCCTCACCACATCGGTTGTTTACATCTTTCCATGGTGCATATAGCATAAATCCTTACTAGAGTCGGTGAAGGGACTTACAGTCATGCCTATTCAAGAGTACCTACTATGGATCACCCCGATGGAATCACCATATTTTCAGTGACTATGAGCCCATCCCATAAATTCCACCTTTATTAGATTACTAAAAATTAATGGGGACTTTTTGATTCATGTGGGAATGAATAATGAATTCAATATTTTCATATTAACATGTCCAAGGGCCTTCACAAGGTTATGGTGCCTATCAAAAGGATTTAGCGTGATCTTAGATGGATTTTCTTGGACTTTTTATGAAGGATGAGTTTTTAGGGAGATTTGTGGGATCAGGATAGCTTTTCAAGTGGTATTTTTAGACCATGCTTTGAATAGACTTAGCATGTCGCATGATTTTTATAACCACGAGAAGCTCCCACCCTTCCAATCTTTATTTCCTTTGTTTTATTTTACAAATCTAGGGGATCACATGAAATTGCTTGAGTATTTTTTAAGACAGTTAATCTATCTCTTGGTGATGTGTCACATGGAAAAGAAAGATCTTATGGATATGCATGATAATTTCATGAAAAAATCAATCTTTTTGACCTAGAAGAGCCAAAGAAAGAGCGCAAGACTTCCTGGACATACCCGAGGCCCTTTACATGATGAGGATGACATGCTATCAAAATTTCATGAGATGAAGAATACACATATATAGGGTATTACAACATCTTGTGAACTCTAGGGGAGTGTCACATGATGTTTTATGATCACAATATTTGTCCACCTCTAGTAATTTTCCTCCTATTTTAAAAGTATTATTGGATAGGTTTTCAAGTGCCCATTGGTTTATAATCTGTGTCTTGAGGGAGATTTACTTGCAACCACCACACTATCACTGATTGTCTGGGGTGCCTTTGTGTGAGTAGAAGATTTTTTCAATGGGGGTTTCCTAAGATATACCACAAGTTATACTTTGTGCCTTCCTGTCTGCATGACCCTCTATTGGTCATGTGATCATGTGTCTCATGGGGGTTCATGTGATCCATGAGATCATGGACACCTTCCTCTCCCCTTTCTTTGTGTGGAAAAGATACCCATATTTAGGTATTTATACCTTTATGAATTTTCTGATTTTTATTTGGGGGGTGTCAGCACACTCAAACACATAACCTCTAATAGTGCATTAGAGATCCACCATGTGTGAATGAATCACCCAATCAGACAACTTTAGTCAAGAGTCTCTTCCTAATGAAATGATCCTCATGGGATCAATAAACACACAACATCTCCTAGAAACTCAATTGAGTATACTAATAAAATAATGGGATATAGATCAATGGGATAATATTATAAAAACTTCCTACGATTGGATATGTTTTTTCATCACCAATTAACCTTCAATTTTGTCTAAGAGTGAAAATAATGTGATCTTAAATATGATTCATTAATCTCTCAGTAGCCTTGAGCTTTAGTTATTAGGTTTGGACTCACTGATTACACCTACACATCTGAAGAATGGATTTCAAAATAGATATAGGGGTATGAATAAATAATATTGTATTTAAAAATTGAAAAACAGAGTTATATTGGAAAGAAACATAGGAGAATAAGGGTTAGAATGTGTTCATGTTGCCCAGAATTTCGTGATTCATCGTATTTCATGGAATAACACATTATGGAGATAAACACATATACTTATTCAAAATGTAAAAGATAAAAATGATGAAACCCTAACCAGAAGGTACTAAAACATCCATGTAGCATACTTTGAGGTGCTCACCATTAGCTTCAGGTGAATTCATAATGTGTATATCCAAGATTCTATAATAACATGTTCTTACCCTCTAATTTTTCATGCCAATTATGACCATGATCCCAATCTCAGATGGGATCTATATGAAAATATCAGGGTTCATGGTCACTAAAATTAGTATCACTCAAATATTCCCTCACTAATTCATTTAAACCATAAAAAGGATTAGAAAATTTGACTTTGGGAGGAGTTACTCTGATTTAGGGAAATCTAATTTACTCCTCATAAGTACCTGGTGTTTTTTGTTTCTTTTATTTTTCCTCAACCAAGCTTTGGGTCTCAACAGCTAATTAATTTCCTATTTCTTGTATGGTATAACCCATGTTTCAGATCATCTTTGTGTAGCCATAGTTGATTGGTCTTCATGGTTATAATAGAGTTCCAATGGCTTTTGATTGACTTTTACATGATCTTAGAGTGTTAATTTGAAATTCCCCTTTAAGATACACCTATTTATTGAAACATTATTTAAGATCATTCTCACAAAATTACTTCAATTTAGACAAGTTCATACCAGTTTTAGGTGTTTAACCTTTTCATTTTGCAATATTGGAGTTCTTCTTCAGCTCTATTTTAACTCTATCACCATCATCTCACCATCCAATCTCAACACAAACTAAAAATTAAAGAGACCAATAAAATCTAGATATCTAAGATAATTCAATAATAATCCCATGTTTAAACCTCATTAAAAACCCATCCATAACATTAGGGAATGAGGAGGCCCCATCATCATATTTATCATCCACCTGAAAACAAATCCATTAATTTTTTTAAATTACCATAAAAATTACTCATATAGAATTAATCATTTCATAATGCTTATTAATTATTATAATATAGAATTATTTAATTTTTTAATATTCTTAGGGGTACACATTTGTAGTCTCATCATCTAAAATCAATAAAACAACTCTTCAAATCAGGAATAACTAATTTCATTTAAATTTTCTTATCTATGGTTCAATAAAGCATGGGATCATCATCATCCCTAGATTGAAAATAATTATTTTTCAAGGCATAGATCAGGTCAATATCATGTATCCTTCTCACATCAGGTTCATTTTGTGGTGATCTTAATAATATTTTAGTATGTGTAAAAATAACATCAATATTTTCAACATGTTCAACTTCATTTATTACTACCACTACACACTAAGACTAGAATTGAGGTATTAATGAACATAGATTGTCTCTCACTCTCAACTAGGTTATTTCCTTATTCTTATTATTCGATCACATCCTTTGATTTTGGCTCCATGACTTCAATCGACTATGAAACCCCCAGGTTCTCAAATTCACATGTTTGACATTGTTTCTATCACCTCCATCTTTAGTTCGTCATATTTGGAAATCTTTAGTGTTAACCCCAAATTTATATATGTCTACGATTTCCTGATTCAATTAGAATCACTTCTCCATTAAAAAAGAGGTTATGATTTCATGAGAAGGCATAAATTATGGACCGACATGATTGATCCATGAGAAGAAGGTTCTATGGATGGTTGAGGGTATATTGGAAATGATTCTTTGTATAGAGGTAGGTCATAGTCTCACATGGCATGGAAACTGAATCCCACTACGGTGGTGGGTTAGGGGGAGATATTGTTCTTGGTAAAAGAAGGGGAATGACTGCATAAGGGGAAAAAAGAATCTTCTAACATAGGAGAGATTTTTTTATTCCCATGGTAGAAGAACTCTCAAAAGTAATATTTTCAAAATTTAGTGGGAAGAAATGCATATTCATGGTCACATAAGATGCATTTTTCAAGATTTTAAGAAGTCATGTTGTAACCTTAATGTATGTATGGAAAAATAACACATTTCATAGTCACACCTAGATTAAAACACCTATAAAGACACAAGACCTATAACACTGTCTTTGTGAAATAATGAAATTATTTCAGTAAGAATTTATCAAAAAAATTTCACAGAAAATAAGTTCCACAATTGATAGTAAATAAATGGGATATAAAATAGTTTTAATTAAATAATTTTACAAAAAATAAAATTCAATTTAAATAATTATATATAGATTGTTAATAAAATAATTAATAAATGAAATCATAAAACATATGGTAATTAAACTACCAAAGAAACTAATTTTTATAGGATTTTTAGAGAATGACTATTTCAGCATCATAGTGACCATAATTTGAAAATTATTCACTAAAAAAATTTCAACTTTTAAAACTCAATTAATTCATATAAATTCTGTGAATAAAACGTAATAAAATAATTCCATTTTAGTTATTAATGCTCTTTGGGTGAAAAATTTATTCCCTTTAATGAGGATTATGATTTTGAATAAGTATTTATTCTAAAATGAAGAGAGTCTTAATGAAACCATATCCAAAAATATTTTTTTATATATTAATAAATATTTTATATGTTTTTCATGACATCTATATAAGATTTTAGTTTATTTAGAAGATTATTGGACGTGCACTAAAATGATAACCACTACAATATGGTAGCCTATTTGAAGTTGTGGTCAATAACCACACTGGTTTTAGTATGCATGTGATGCATGAATGTTCCATTCCCTCTTATACTTTAGTTTATCATCCATTAAGAAACAAGGATTTGGTTCATTTATATAATGTTATTCTCATTCATTGAAATTTTTAACAAATGAAAAATAATAGGTTAAACCAAATTGATTCCAGGCAAAGTAATCTGGGTCATTGAATATGGTTAAAACACTTCATTTAGTAAATATTTTCAAGGTTGTCCATATAATATGATAAAATCCTCTCGTGTTTGGTGTGGTTTGTTCTTGTCATGATTGAATGCTAGAAAATCTCTCTTCCTTTCCTAATTTTCATTCATCACTTTAATAAGGTGGTAACACCCCCTTGTGTGTTTGGGTGTCCCCATGAAGGATTCATGGATCCATTGGATAGTGTATTCCCCTCCTAGGTAGGTGAAATTAATATACTAATAATAGTTATCTTCATCAAGCTAACTCCATTGAAGATAAAGATAAATGATTCTTTTATTCAAGAATTTTTTTTCTTTTATATTTATGCTATTTTGTTTAAATAACTTTCATGTATGGTTACTTAGAGATAGATTCCTTTGTGTTTGGGGTTTGATTTTAAATCAAATGATCATTATATAATCAAATGAAACTCATCAACATCCTCATTCTAGATGAAACCAACCACTTTGATTGCATTGTCAAACTGTATATTCCAACACTAAGAATCTTCTCCAATCTATAAATGGATTGTTCTAGCTTGTATATATTAGTTGGATCATTTGGAAATTCAAAACCTTTTGGTTGGATAATATGCACATCTCTGACTAAATTCATGTTAAGGGAAGTTGTTTTGACATCCATTTGATGTATCTTATAATCATAACAAGCTGATATAGAAAGAAAAATATTAATAGTATTCATCATCACTATAGGTGAAATTTTTTATTCATAGTAAATACCATGAATTTTATTATAACCCTTCCCCCAATCAATATTTTTATGTAATACCCCAATATTTTGGAATTTATTTACTTTAAGTAATATATTCGTTATTTTTTGGTATATGTAACATCGGGTTTTAAGAGAATTGTGATATAACATAAAATATTATTATTCAAATGTGACAACTATAACATAACCAATAAATTAGAGGTACGAATATGAATAACCATATTATAAAAAATATTTATAAATATTTTTTATAATGAAAATATATTGATTAATTCATAATAAATAAGCAATCAATTTTTAGTAAAGTTGTTTTATGCTTCCAAAATATGTTTTCATCAAAAATATTTTTTTATTGATTATTTTACACAGACATTATAATTAATTTCTACCATTTGTATAAATTTTATTTAATTAAATCCTTATATATTTTTAAATCAGCATGTCAATATAAATTTTGGGTGAATTTTTGGGTGAATAGTAGAAAATATCAATATTTTATGAAAATATTGCTTCTTTTCATGTATTTACTAATTCATATTATATTTTAGATTAGTTTTAGAATTCAATTAGTTCTATTTTATTAAAAATAATTCAATAAAGGTAATTTGGATCAACATTACACTTTATTTTTGTATAAAACATTTTTATACTTGAAAGGTTATTTTTTAAAAAAATTATTTTTCGTTATGTTTATATTGTTTTTTAAATTAATTTTCACCACTTGTAAAAAATTAATTTGTTATAATGGATTCAATATTTTGAATCATCTTGTCCAAAATTTTAAATTATTTCACTTTTTTTTATTTTCATTATAAATTATAACTTTGGAAAAAAATCAGTTACCACAGTAAGAGTTAAAACATGTTAAAAGGGTTGAAACAAAAATGATAGTGGTTAAAATGATTTAAATACTTGTATAAATCCTATCTTTCAGCCTTATTTCGATACTATCTCATCTTTTATTCAAATATCAATCCTTTTGGATCCATTTTTCTTGAGTAATAAATTAATAAATTATAATCTTTTGAAAAAAATCTAACTATGTCATCTCAATATATTATAAAAGGACACCACATATCCTCTATTATACACACATCAATGTTCTATTAGATCAGAAAATACCTACCCAAATCCTATTATAACATCCCCTCATATTTTCTAGAAGTCATGTTTTTATCATAACACTATCCTAGGAAGTATTTAGATATAAACCTAAGGTGTTTGACTGAGGAAGAAGTATAGTTCTTAATTGAATGTTTTCTTTTTTATTTCTTCATTTAACTAATTCAAACCTATCCTATCCATTGTGATATAATAATATAAGTATCTAAAATATAATAAAAAGTTATTATTTTTATTTTATAAACATTTTTAATCTACTTATCCATTTAATGTAAAATTGAAACATCTTTTGTGTGTACGTACGGACTACCTCCTAATAAATACAATGTATTTCATTTTTCATCAGTAATTATTATGGTTGGTCATAATTATTGATAAAAATGAAATAATATGATATATATGATATAAATATAAATTTTTAATGGTAAATAAAAACTATAATTATTTATTTCAAATCCAATGAAAAATAAAATCATCGCTCATGAGTACATGTTGATTGCTGCCTCACAAAATGATGTATTTTTATTTTTCATCACTATCCCATGTGGATGGTATATATAGATTCATTTAAAGAGATAATATTATATTAATTTTTTAATTATAATTATGTAAATATAAAATAATTCTTACCTTCTCTCCCTCATATTTATTGAAAAATGGAAACGTTACTCATGAATATGTATCGACCACCATCTCCATGATGAAACGTAATGAAGTTTTCATAACCACCATACCTGGATGGTTATAAAAGTATAATTTTTGAATAAAAATTATAATTATAACATTATTTAGATTAAATAAATTATATAATCATGATCTATTAACCGTATTCAACCTATTGAAGTCATTTTGGACTTATAAATGAAACTTACTTAAAACATTCGAAGTAAACATAATCAAATAACTGATTAAGTATGATATAGTAAGAAATGAAATAAAAAATGAATAATAAAAATATGAAAAAACATTAAAAATACTATTAATAAATTTAGTAATTAACATAAATTTATTTTTTAGGAAGATAAAGAACTTATGTGAGTAGTTAAACTTAAAGTAAGGGATTTCTAGTCTCATTCTCTTTCCTTCATACCTAATAAATTTTCACCACATGATTTATTTTGTGTGGCATATAAACTACCTTATGTATAAATATGATCATTATTATATAAAAATTTAAAATTTTAAAAATCCATTAAAATTTATTTCCTTCAAGGATTCATTAGTTCAAAAGTTATCAATTCATACGGGATATTATATCTTAAAACCTGTTTTAAAATATTTTAAAGATATATTTATAATATTTTTCCTCTATGACCATATTTTTTTGGAAATTTAAATAATTATATAAATTAATTAAAAAATTTATTTTACCACATAATTTAATTTCTTACAAATACCATCAAAATTAATCTTTTTGTGTATTCAATACGGAATGTTTGCCTTTATTTACAAATAATTTTTTTTAAAGTTTATGAAGATAAAAAGTTTTATTTCCATCAAAATCATTGTTTGATATTTATATTAATTTACAAGATTCCATTTTTTCTTCAAAAAAAATCCCTTCTTTCCCTTTTTCATGATATTTTTGTTTTTGAAAATAGGGTTTTAAAGGAAAGGGATATATAAATATCCAAAAATATTTTATTTATGGGTTCAAAAGTATATTTTTATGAGTTTTATGATGGATATGAAAGATTTTATATGTATTTTATGGTCCTTATGAATTATTATTTTTTAAATTTAAGCACAATATCTCTCTCAAATTTATTCATTAAGTATTATACTCTCTAGATAATTATGTTGGAATTAACAAAGTATGATATTCCTCCTATATGGGTTCTTATAAGGGTTGTATGAAGATTATGTCATAAGTGACCTAAATTAATTTTCTATGCATGAAAATGACTTTCATTCAAATATTTTTATTTGATATTGTTATGTAGTGATGTTTTTTAAAGGAATGATTATTCCCTTTATTGTTAAATGGTATGTTTTTATGAAAATGTTTTCATAATTTCTTGTGTTTTTAAGAAACCCTCATGATTATGATTTTTTATATAATAACAACTTATGAAAAACATTGGGTAGAAAAAATGATTTCATGTATAAGTAAGTTATTATTTGATATCAAAGTTTACTATGTTAAAGGTAAAATTTTTAGGATGGATAGTGTAATGGAAGACTGTCTTGAAGAGGGTGAATAGACCAGATTAAAAAAATTTAAAAATATAATTTATTTAATAACTTAATTATCAAAGTTAATTATTAAGGTTCATTAGATGTAGAAAAAATAAATAACCGAAGGATGTTTTTTAAAGTAGTTTGGTCCAAATTTGGCCCACACTAATCATATACCTCTCTATTCGGTAAGAGATATGTGTGCACTAAAATAATTTTTGTGGGGGAGTCATAACCAAATACAAAATCCTTTTTGAGTGGAGGGATAACCACAACATTGAATTTTGTATGGGGAGTCAAAACCCTTACAACCTAAATTTAGATAGAGGGAGTCACAACACGAACGATCCAAAATTTTGATAGAGGGAGTTATAACACTTGGATCCTAAACATAGAATATGGGAGTCACAACCCAAGTAATAAGAATAAAAAATAATGATTTTCTATATAAAAGTATAAAAAGAAAAATAGAAAGTGCATGTGATAGATAGGAAATAGTGTTACAGACTTAGGAACAAGGAAAGAGAAGATAAACAATGAAAAAATAGTTACTGGTTCTTAAGATTTGATTTGAAAATATCATTAAGGTAGTAGAAGTTGAATCAGAAGAAATTCAGACCTTAAGATATCAGGAAAGTGATGAAACAGAGTGTCATAGGATGTTACAAATGCATAAAAGGTTCAAAGTTCACATCACTTTCTCTTTGAAAAATAGAGTATCAAAGATGATAACCTATGTATCTTCTTCTCCTATTAGATATATATATATATATATAAAGAATAAATATCTAGCAGAAATAGAACTCCACTTCCTCTGGATATTAAAAATAAATTGAGTCAAGAGCTTTTATAAATATCTCCACAAATATCACATCACATTTTCCTCTTTATTCCAATATAAGAAATCTTAAATAAAATAATTTAAAATAATTTGAATATGTAATGTCCTAGACACTCCTTGTCCATTACATTTCCAAATTCTGATGTTTGGGGTGTCTTGGACACCATCTGTGAGTCAGAAGGGCATTAGTTTCGATGGTGGGGTGTCACTATAGTGTCACCTATCGGTACCACAGATCGGTGCCACCGATCGGCACTGAACGGTTCCACCAAGGGGTGTTAGGGTTTCTTTTTCAATTTTTTCTTGTAAAGTTTTTTTTAATATTTATTACCTTTTTAAAGTGGTTTAAGACCTTTTAAGGTCTGTAAAGGATATTTTAAATCCCCAAGAGTCAGGAGACCCTTGAATTACTAAAACATGTTGCCTTTTTATCTGTTTCACACCCTTTTCCTTGTTTTCTAGTATCCAGTGTTTTCCTATTAGGCCCCTGTTATGTGTTTTTCTCTGTTTAAAGGAAAACTTATCAACTCATGACCATCTTCTGGTCTATCTGCAACATTTAAGATAGAATTTTTAAATATCAATTAATCCCAATGTGTGAAACCTCTGAGCCACATGGTCAAGCCACGATCTAACTTTTAAGTACTTCTAAATGGTCTCCCTGATTTTAAGATCTTGGCTCTTCTTAATCCAAGATCCCATCTTCCTTATTCTTTTTATTTCTTTAAGTGCGCCTTGAGACTTCTTCCCAAGAATAATCATGCACCCATAATGGAGCCCTTCCTGCTCAGCCTTGGAGTTCTTCCGGCAATTCGCGCCATCCCCAGTTTTTTGGCACAAAGAGAAAACTTTGATCCTTGATCATCCAAGTAGGGTTTTTTCCTTCATCACTCTTTATTGTGCATCATGAAGTGTGGGTATGACGATGATACTTTAGGAAAAAGATGAAACCAACTTTAACAGAAATAATAAACTGACTTTTAATGAATGAAGGGGTGGGAATAATGATAATGTAGTGTTTTACCTTTTTTTAGGATGTGAATTGTATTGGATTATGTCCACTGAAAATCATGGTCATTGGTGGTCCTTTCTTTCTCACTAATGAAGTTTTATATTCTAGATAATATTGTGATTGAATGAATGTATCATAAAAAATAATTCATCATGTAAACTTGGTTGATTAAATGGATGCCCGATGGATGAGAACCCTTGTCTGATCACCCCGGTTAACCAAATGAAAAGAAAGAACATAATGAATGGTGTTGGTTAAATCTGAAAAATCCCTTATTCTATTATGGTGATATGAATGGTTGTTCTATTAAATGTTTGTGGGGTAACATAGAGTTGAATAGAATCTTTGGTTGGTAGGTTTTTGGTTGTAAATCTGAGGATGTGTGGAGCCGGTGAGTTGGGGTTTGGTTTGGTTTTAGTACTTAGAGGGATCTCACGAATATCATTTTTATATTGTTACTTGCACAAGAACTGGGAGTAAATTCTTAAACTTCTTATTGTCTTTTTTTATTTCTGTTTTTGTTTTGGAATGTGTTTATGCCTGTTAGTTTCCCGATAGGGAAGGAATATTTAAACAGAACCACTTTAATATGATAACAAGAACCAGAGAAATGGGAAACTATTTCTTTTTTAGAAAAAGGGGTTGTGCTCTAGTTGTGGCTATTGTATACTTGTGCATGTTGGGATAATAATAAGAGTGGTTATGTATGGGCTTATTGTAGGTTTCGGGACCCTTAGGTTGGGATGAGTGCTTGATTACCTATATGTATAATATTTAGTTCTTTTGTTTCTTATAAGAACCCCACCCATGTTGAGAACTCCATGCCAAACAACCCCATTTATTGGGGGTGTTTTTCCAAGTATTCATATCAGTGGCTAGTTATTAGCTCCTTTTTTCTCCCTCTCCTAAGTAGCCTAAGAATATTCGGGTAGGCTATGATATCCTGAGGACTATTATGGACCAAGTATCTTGGGGTAGGTTGTGTTGTGGTGGTTTGGCCCAGGTGTATGCGGGTAGGTTTGTTTCCCAAGTGTCCTTGTGATGAGGCCTAAGTGTCTTCAGGTATGGAAATAGTTATTATGGAATAGGTGTCTTTGGGTGTGGAAGTAGTAATTCTGGCCGAGGTGTCTTTGGGTGTGGCAGTGGTTGTTTTGGCCCTGGTGTCTTCGGGTGTGGTAGTGGTTGTTCTGGACTAGGTGTCTGAGGGCATGGTTATGTGTGGTTGTGGTGGCCCAGGTGTCTACAGGTAGGATAAACATGTGGTTGGGATGGCCCATGGGGTTGTTATTGAGGTGGAAGTGGGGATGTAGTGGAATTTACGGGGGAGGTATGATGCATAGGATGTTCTAAATAACCATGGTAAAGTAGTGAGGGGTACCCAAAAATTGATTTTCTATTAATATTATTTTACATGACTTGTGTTATTTGGAGAGTGTGCCTTTGTGAGGCTGGGAAGATAGTTTTCCTTGATAGGTTTTTTGGTAACCTCTATTTTTCTCATGGGGAATTAGAATGTATCCCCACTTGTGCATGAGAGATTTTGCTTTCCCTACTGAGTATACTTGTATACTCACCCTACATATATAAAATTTTCTTTCAGGTTTCCAGGAGGACTTTGCGGACCGTGTCAGACATTACTAGCTCGAGCGTTAGGACTGTTGTCATTGATGCATTTATTTTCTTTTGGTACTTCATTAAGAGTTTTTCTTGTACCTTGTATCACTTTATTTTGAACATGCATATGGGAATGGATTTTTGGATTTACTTTTAACTTTATTCCTTGGTGTTGATAGGATTTACCATCTTATCTCTTGATCTAATTCTATAAAAAAGGTTAATGTCTTCCATTTATGTGAGAATATATACCCTTGGTACTATTCACGACTTCAGGGCCTACTGATGGCAGGACTCAGGGGTCATTATCCTTCATACACCTTGGAGAAGGAAGGGCAGGGAATATTTCTGTCATTTCCCTCATCTTGGAGAAGATAGGTCATGAAATAATGGTATCAGAGGTGATGGTTGAGTGATAAGATAGATTTTGGGGTTAGGCACAGTGAGGATTTCAGGGGATGGGAGGGAAATAGTGTTAGGAAATCTTAGTGTGTGAAATTGGCCAAGGAAGACTAGCTAGGAAATGCAATTTTAGGTCCCCCTGTAATCTGTTGCAAGGACTCTGGACCTACCGACCGACCAAGTGAGGCTACACTTATTTTAGGGTAGAGACCCTGGTAAATGTACATGAATCATAATGACTTTTTTTCTTATGTTTCTTTGATGTTTTGGTAATTTAAAACAAATAATAGTTTAAACAGAAATTTAAGAGGTATTTTATACACTAGTCGGGCTTCAGAGTTTCTTGTTGCTTTTTTAGCTGTGGAACCTGAATGACGTCCATGAGTAGTGCGAGCATTCGAAGCCCAGCAGGTTGATCAGGTTGATTAGTGGAGGGATGATTGAGAGGAGGAGGATGACCAGTGTCAGAAGACGCTTCATGCCTTCCAGTGATAGGCTCTAGGAAATTACGAGGGAAGCGTCTCAGACATGGAGACAAAGAGCTGGATCGAGGATATTGTGATAACATTCAGCTCGATCCAGGCTTCAAAAGAGTACTGGGTTCCTCTAGCAGTGAGCCAGATGTGGGGAGGGGCATATCAGTGGTGGATGCTTTATCTTGGGTAGAAGAGGGAAACTAAAGTTTCATGGACTGACTTTGAGAAGGAGTTCCAGGCAGAATTCCTTTCTTCCACGATGAAGGCCAACCTCAAGGCACTCTTTAGGGACCTCAACCAGGGTGTGGTTGAGGAGGAATTCAACATATTAGGGGAAGAGTATATGGGTGTGGGTAGTTGCACGCCATAAAGGTAGCAGTTCCAACAAGGCTAGAGGTTTTTCAAGGTACGATCAGTTTGATTAGTACTCTTTCGTGTGCCTTGTTTGATTCTGATGCTTCACACTCCTTTGTTGCACCCAGTCCATCCCATTCCTTGGGTATAGATGTAGAGAAACTTCTCATGCCCCTAGTGTTGAGTATTCTAGTTGGAGGTCATACCAGCCTATTTTATGTTTTTTGAGGATGAAAACCGATGTTGGGGTCGCATCAGTCCAGTGGGGATCTCCTTATTTTGAAACTTCATCCATATGATGTCATCCTATCAATTGATTGGTTGTTTTCCATGCACGCTATTATTGACTACCTCTAGAGAATATTCATGTTCTCAGATATGGGTAGCCAATGTGTAGCTTTCATTTGCGAGCGAGGATTCTAGGAGGGCAGCCGACATGCACAACCCCTTCTTTCCTTATTAGTCGAACTATCAATTGAATCAGAAAAATACGAGATAGTGGAAGTTCTAGGGATTTTCATTGAGTTCCCGGAAGTCTTCCCTAAAGAGGTTTTGACTCTACCCCCTCAACATGATGTTGAGTTTGGGATAGACTTACAACCCGATGCCCGTCTGATTTTGATGGCTCCCTATCGGACGATGCCTTCTGAATTGCGGGAGTTGCAGATTTAGGTTGATGACCTGATGAAGAAGGGTTTTATCCAACCAAGTGTGTTCCCATGGGGCACTCTAGTCTTGTTCAAGAAGAAGACAAACGACGGTATCAGGCTGTGCATAGACTACCGAAGACTAAATCAAGTGATAGTTAAGAACCGCTACCCCCTCCCAAGGATCGACGGCCTTTTTTACTAGTTGATGGGAGCAGGTTGGTTCTCTAAGATCGACTTATGGTCTGGATATTACCAGTTGAGGGTGAATGAAGGTGAAATTCTGAAGACTTGTTTTAGGTGTTGATATGGTCACTTTGATTTTTTGGTTATGTCATTCGGCATTACAAAAATACCATCTCTGTTCATGGGGATCATGAACTCTATTTTCCACGAGTATCTAGACTGGTTCTTGGTCATGTTCATCGATGAAATCCTAATCTACTCAAGGTCAGAGGAGGATCATGCTGATCATCTCAGGATAGTTTTGGTGGTCCTCTAACACCACTAGATCTACGGTAATTTGTCCAAGTGCAAGTTCTAGACAAGAGAGGTGAACTTCGTTAGACACGTGGTGTCCCAGCAGGGAATATAGGTGGACTAGTTGAAGGTCAAAGTAGTTGTTTCTTGGGAAGTACCCAAGAATGTGGTAGTAGTTTGTAGTTTCCTGGGACTAGTACGTTACTAATAAAGGTTCATACCCGAATTCTCTCGAGTTGATGTGCCTTTGATAGCCTTGAACAGAAAAGACCAGGCTTTCGTATGGAGTGATCAGTGCCAGGGTGAAGTTGTTCGGATTCAAAGAATTCCTATAACTATCATTTCTGATTAGGATACATGCTTTACTTAATGAGTTTATAAGGGATTATAGCATGATTTTTGCACCTAGCTATTCCTTAAAACTTCTTTCCACCCTCAAACGGATGGGAAGACAGAGAGGTCCATCCAAACAATGGAGGATATGATGTGATCATGTGTTTTGGACTTCTGAGGGTCATAGGTACAACAATTTCCTCTGGTAGTGTTTTCCTAAAATAATAGCTATCACTCTACCATTGGAGGGGAATCATTTGAAGCCTTGTAAGGGAGACCGTCTCATTCACCCATGTGTTGAACATAGGTTGGGAAGGCAGGTGCTCTTGGCCTAGAGGTGGTGTAGAGCATGACATAGAAGGTCCAACTTTTGCGTGAAAGGATGAAGGTAGCTCAGGATCGGCATAAGTCATATGTCAATCATAGGAGGAGAACCTTGGAGTTTGGGGTTAGAGACCACATGTTCTTAAAGGTCTCCCCTCGGTATGGAAAATGGAGGTTTGGTAGGGGGTAAGCTTTCTCCCAGGTTCATTGAACCCTTTGAGGTGTTGGGATGAGTCGGTGAGGTGGAATATCAGCTGGTGTCACCACCACAGTGGGAGAGGATCCACAACATATTTCATGCCTCTTAGCTCCATTGGTATCTACACAACAAATCCCACATTCTCTACTGGGGAAAGCTGGATATCGGGGATAATGCGATGTTTGTGGAGCTACTGGTGAGAATTGAGGATCGTAAGGAGAATGTGATTCATGGACAGACCATTCCATTGGATTGTGTGTTGTGGAGGCATGATGTCCTTGAGGAGAGTACCTGGGAATGAGATTCATAGATGCATTACCAGTACCTAGATCTATTCTAAGTTTTGATCTTGTGTTTGCTTTATTCCGTTCTCATGATGTAACATTTGACCTCGGTTGTTGTACGATAAGTTGTTTTCCCTATTCTCTGAATGTGTGTTAAATGTCCTAACTGTGGGGAGGGGAGAACTTGATCCCTAATCAATACACATTAATTTGGATGTGATTAAAGCCATACGAATGAGTCAGTTCCGTGCAAATCAGATAGAATCATAACATGGAGGAAGTAACTCTCTAATCCATATGTCTGGATGGTGTGAATTTTATGTTTGTGTGGTTTCTTAGTGTATCTAAAATTGTTCCGGAGATAGATGAGATAGGTGTTCCTAGATGTTGATGTTTTATTCCATCTTTCAAACATCTCTATATTGATTTTTCCCTGAGAGGTATCTTATGAGGTGGTTGTTCAGACCCCTTTATTTCCTACAGGTTTTCTCTTGAATTCTTGAGGGAGAGAATAGTTTGAGAGGTATCTAATATAATGGATTGGACCCTCCTAGTCCATTAATTTTCCAAATTCTGGTGTTTGGGGTGTCCTGTACACCATCTGTATGTTAGGAGGTCATTGGTGTCAGTGGCGGGGTGTCACCATGGTGTCACCTATCAGTTCCACCAAATGTCCCTAATCGGCACTGAACGGTGCCACCGAGGGGTGTCAGGGTTTCTTTCCCCAATTTATCCCGTAAAGTTTTTTTTATGTTTTATTACTTTTTTAAAGTGGTTTAAGACCTTTTAAGTCTGGTAAAGGATATTTTAAATCCCCATGAGTTGGGAGACCCTCAAATTACCAAAACATTTGGCCTTTTTATCAGTGTCACTCCATTTTTTGTGTTTTCTAGTCTCCCATGTTTTACACTTAGGACCCTATTACGTGTTTTTCTTTGTTTAAAAGACAATATATCATTTCACAAAAGTCTGTTTGTCTTTCTCCACTATTTTAGAGGGAATTATTAAATCTCAATTAATACCAACGTGTAAAACCATCAAGCCGCATGGTCAAGCCATGATATGACTTTTAAGTAATTCAAAATGGTCTCCCAGATTTTAGGATCATGCCTCTTCTTAAGCCAATATCCTCTCTTCCTTCTTATTTTTTGTTTCTCTAAGTGCACCTTGAGACTTCCTCTTTAAATTAATTGTGCACCCATGTTGGAGCTCTTCCTATACAACCTTGGAGTTTTACTTGAAAGTCGTTTCATCCCCAGTTTTTAGCATAAAGAGAAAACTTTGATCCTGGATCATCCAAGTAGGGGTTTTCCTTTGTCTCTCTTTACTATGCATCATGTGTGGTGGGTATGATGATGATCCTTTAGGTAATAGATGAATCCAACTTTAAAAAAGATAATAAATGGAGTTTTAAAGAATTAAGGGGTGGGAATGAAGATAGTGTTTTCGTGTTTTACCTTCATTTTTTATTTTTTGAATTGTATTGGCTCATGTCCACTGAAAATCGTGGTTGTTGGTGGTTCTTTCTTGTGCACTAATGAAGCTCTATTTTTTGGATAATTTTGAGATTGAATGATTGTAACATGGAAACTAATTAATCACGTAAACTTGTTTAATTAAATGGATTTCATATGGATGAGAACCCTTGTGTGATCACCCTAGTTTACCAAATAGAAAGAAAGAACGTAATGAATGGTGTTGTCTAAATCTGGAAACTCCCTTGATATGTTATGGTAATAGTAATGGTTGTTCGGTTAAATGTTTTGTGGGGTTGCATAGAGGGGAATGGAATCTATGGTTGGGAGGTTGTTGGTTGTGAATCTGAGCCAGTGTGGAGCTGGTGAGTTGGGTCTTGGTTTAGTTCCAGTACTTAGAGGGATCTCACAGATCCCATTTTGATATTTTTACTTGCATGAGAACCGAGAGAAAATGATTAAATACCTGCTTGGATTTTTTCTTTCAGTTGTTTATTTGGATTGTGGTTATTCCTGTTAGTTGCCTGGTAGTGAAGAAATATTTAAACAGAACCACATGAATATGATAATGAGAACTAGAGTGATGGGAAACTGTGTCTTTTTCAGAAAAAAGGGGTTGTGTTATGGTTGCGGTCGTTGTATACTAGTGCAAGTAGGGATAGCAGCAAGAGTGGTTGTGTATGGGATGATTGTTGGTATCAGGACCCTTAGGTTGGGATGAGTTCGTGATTACCTATTCATATATAATTTAGTTATTTTATTTTTTATATGCATCCCCACCCATGTTGAGCACTCTATGAAAAACACCCCCATTTCATGGGGGAGGTAGTTTTTTACAACATTCATATGAGTGGATTGTTATTAGCTCCTTTCTAATCCCTCTTCTAGGTAGCTTAAGACTCTTCGGGTAGGCTATGACAGATTGAGGTTCATTATAGACCAAGTCCCTCTAGGTAGGGTGTATTGTGTTGGGTTGGCCTAGGTGTGTGCGGGAAGGTTTGTTTCCCAAGTGTCTTTGGGACGAGGCCTATGTGTCTTCAGGCATGGTAGTAGTTGTTATAGCCCAAGTGTCTTCGAGCATGGAAATAGTTTTTATGGACCATGTATCTTCGGGCGTGGCAATGGTTGTTTTGGACCAGGGGTCTTCAGGCATGGCATTGTTTATTATGGCCTATGTGTCTTTGGGTGTGGTTATGTGTGGTTGTGGGGGCCCAGGTGTCTATGGGAAGGATAAACGTGCAGTTGGGATGGCCCATGGGGTTGTTTTGGGGTGACAATTGGACTATAGTAGGATTTATAGGGGAGTTCTGATGCATAGGATGTTCTAAATAACCATTGGGAAAGTAGTTCGGGATACCCAAACATCGATGTGCTATTACTATTATTTAACCATAATTACATTATTTGGTGGGTGTTCCTTAGTGAGGCTGGGTGGATAGTTTTCCTTGTTAGGTGTCTTGGTTAGCTCTATTTTTATCACAGGGAATTAGAATGTCACCCCACTTGTGCACGAGAGCTTTTGGTTTCCCTACTGAGTATACCTGTACACTCACCCTACGTATATAAAATTTTATTTCATGTTTCCAGGAGTACATTGAGGACCATACTGGACCTTACTAGCTTGGGTGTCAGGACAGTTGTCGTTGCTTCTTTTCTTTTCTTTTGGTACATCCTTCAGAGTTTTTCTTGAACCTTGTATCACATTATTTTGAACATGCATATGGGAATGGATTTTTGGCTTTACTTTTATCTTAAGTACTTGGTGTTGTTGGGATTTACTATCATATCTCATAATCTTGTTCTATAAAAAGGTAAATGCCTTCCATTTAGGTGAGATTATATGCCAATGGTGCCAGTCACCACTCCGGGGCCTATTGAAGGTGGGATTTAGGGGTCATTATCCCTCCAACACCTTGAATAAGGAAGGGCAGGGAATATTTCTGTCCTTTCCCTCATCTTGGATAAGGTGGGTCGTGATAGAATAACTCTTACACTAAAATTTCTAGAATAATAATTGCATTGAATTATTTTATAACTCAGGTTTAAATCCATTCAAACCAATTTAGACATAGTCAAAATAGTTCTATAAAACAAGTAGCACAGTCAGTAAGTAAATTCAGAAATTTTAATTTAAATAATCTTATATCCTCCGAATTTATTAGAAAAAGATGATGAAATAATTTATTAATTTTTCTCTTTAAATATTTCAAACAATTCATCAAAATATCATTGACCATAATCCTTATATTTAATGTGAATTTATCCAGCATAAAAACCTATAAAAATAATCAATATATATATATGATGCATATCAATGTTCATCAAAAAATTATAAAGTGTCCACAGAAAAGTAGGGTACAAAAATTAGGGTACAAAAGGTAGGGTACCCTTAATTAGGGTACAAGAATGTAGGGTACACAAAAGTAGGGTACACGACTGTAGGGTTAATGAAAATAGGGTACATGAAAGTAGGGTTAACCAAAATTCAGGTACATGAAAGTATAGTACACAAAACTAGGGTACATGAATTTTGGGTACATGAAAGTACGGTACATGAATATGGGTACACGAAAGTAGGGTTCACCAAAAGTAAGATTCACTGAAATTAGGGTTCATCAAAAGTAGGGTTCACTGAAAGTAGGGTTCACTGGAAGTAGGGTTAATTGAAAGTAGGGTTTCAAAACCATATTTTACACTGTTTTGAATGTAGGGTTACTGAACCATACTTTTAACTATTATCAATGAAGTTTTCTTGAACCATACTTTGAGAAAAAACTAGAAAACATACTTTAATAAACTTCAATGAATTTTTAATGCCTTTTAACAGCAGATTCAGACTTTGTTCGAGAAGAGTTAGTTGTATAAAATGTTTTATCTTTCTAAAGAATAAATAATCAAATAAATCCTACTTTTACTAATTCTAAAATTATCAAAATATAAAACCCATAACATTCTAAAAAAACTGCAGCAATGAAATAGAATAGCATAACCTCAGATAATTTATTAAACATCCAAAATTCCTTTTTAGACTTCTATGTAAACTAGTAAAATCAAGATAAACATTTGAGATTTATATAAAGTCAAGTTTCATGTGAATTCGATATCTATATAACTTATAGTAAATTAAATACAGTAACTTTTCAAAACTAATGACTGTAGAGTTTCTAAAATTGCAGTAGCAACTTCGTTGAATTTTTAGAGTACTAGAAAAGAATTTTAAAACTTACCCATAAACTAATGAAGTTTAGATAAATCTCTTATCTATCCATCATGATAAGAATCACAAAAATAAATACACTTTGTATTGAGATATCATCAAAATACAAAGAAAAATTATAATTTAGTTTATATTGAAAAATAGCATTTGAGAATAAAAAATAAGAAGTTACATGTAATAAAACAAAATAATAATGGTTTATTGGATATTGAAAAAAAATGTATAATCATAAGTAATAAAAAATAAAAAAGGTATACAAAATAAATATATAATAATTTGTAATCAAACAAAAGAAAACATTCATATTCATAAACAATATCCCCTTTTTGTTTTATTACAAAACCAAAATATTGAAACCATTAAATAACCAATTTATTTCTCCTCCTTTTTGTAATTAAAAAAAGGTAAAATAAACTCACACTAAACAATGTAGTAATAAAAATTTAAAATTCCAACATACGAAGATCAAATTTAATTTTTTCAAACTGAGCAGAGTCTAAAAGCTTTGTAAAAATATCTACTAGCATATTTTTAGAAGGTATGAAATCTAAAACAATATCACCCTTGTTCCCATGATCTCAAATAAAATGAAATCTAAGATCAATATTTTTTGTTCTAGAATGTTGTAAGGGGGTTTTAGAAATAAAAATTATAGAAGTGTTATCACAATAAATTGGAAGTTTATCAAGATAAACACCAAAATCACATAAGCTTTTCTTAATCCTTAAGCTTTGAGAAAAACTATTGGAAAAAGAAATATAGTCTTATTCTGTAGTAGATAAATCATTAGATAGTTTTTTCTTATATGATTAGGAAATTAAACATTTTCCTCAAAAATGACACATACCAGATGTTCTTTTTTTGGTTAATTATACATCTTACAAAATCAGGGCCAGAATAAGATGTTAAATCAAAAGAGTTATATTTTAGATAAAATAAACGAGAATAAATAGATCATTTAACATATCTAATTATTCATTTTACAACATTAATATGACTTTCTTTAGGATTATCTTGAAATCTAGCACATAAGAAAACATTAAACATAATATTATGTCTAGATCTTGTTAAATATAGTAAGCTACCTATCCTACCTCAATAAACTTTAATATAAATAGATTTACTAGATGCATCAATATCTAATTTATAATTAGTTACCATAGGATTTTTCATAGATTTAAATGAATCGAGACTGAATCATTTAACTAACTCTTTAGCATACATAGATTGATTAAACAAATTCCATTTTTTATTGAAAAATTTAAAGTTTAAGAAGGAATTATAATTCTCCCATTAAACTCATGTCAAACTTAGAAGAAATAAAAGTTGAAAAATCATTAGAGTATTTTACTAGATTTTCCAAAAAATATATCATTAACATAAATTTGTACAATTAAAATATCGTCAGAAATTATTTAAAAAAAGTGTAGCGTCAAAATTTCCTTTCTTGAAATTATTTTTTAATAAAAATAATGAAATCCTTTTATAACAAGAATGAGGTGATTTTTTGAGAATGTATAATGTTTTAGATAATTTAAAAACATGATTTTACCATCTTTCATTTTCAAAACCAGGGGGTTGAGAAACATGATATTCTTATGTTATAAAACCATTTAAGAAATCCATTTTTACATCCATTTGATATAATTTAAAACCATGAAAACAAGAAAAAGACAAAAAATTATAATAGCCTCTAACCTGAAAATAGGTGAAAATGAATCTTCAAAGTATATACCTTCTTCATGAGAGTATCCTTGAGAAACAAGTCTAGCTTTGTTTTTAAAAAACTATCCAGATTCATCCAGCTTATTTCTAAATATCCATTTAGTTCCAATAACCTATTTATCCTTAAGAAATTCTACTAAATTATAGACATTATTTCCAACAAACTGATTTAATTCATCTTGCATATAAACAATATAGTTTTCATATTTTAAAGAATCATTAACATTAATTGGAACAAAATCAAAAATAAAAGAAGAATTGGAACAAAAATTTAAAATAGAATTTATAGTTTTATTATGATAATAAACATTGTGAATTATATTTTCAACAGGATTATATTTATAAATATTACAAGATCGTGGATCAGGTTGAGAAGGAGTAGGATCCCACTTAATTGATTTATCATTATGCTGAGGTTTTTCTTCACCAAAATTAAAATCTCTAAAATAATCATCAATAACATTAGAATCCAAATTTATTTTAATATTATTTTCATTAAAAGTAACATGAAAATATTCTTCAGAAACTATATTTATTTAATTATAAACTCTATATGATTTACTATTATTCAAATAACCAATAAAAATACCTTCATCACTTTTAGTATCAACTTTATCAAAATTATCCTGTGGATTTAAAATAAAAAAATTTATAACCAAAAACTATAAAATAACCAACTTTAGGATTTTTATTTTTAAATAATTCATAAGGAGTTTTCTTTAATAAAGTTCAAACAAGAATTATTTTTGAAATATAAAAAGTATTAAAAATTGAATCAACCCAAAAAATATCTAGGATATTATATTCACTTAACATAGATTGAGCCATTTGAATAAGAGTTCTATTTTTTTGTTCTATAACAGCATTTTTCTGTGGTTTTCTAAGAGTGAAAAAATTATGAAAATAACCATTATTTTTGCAAAAACATTCATAATATAAATTTTGAAATTCACCTCCTTTATCAATATAAATATAAACAATAATACAATGTTATTTATTTTAAACTAAATTACAAATAAAAAGTAAAACTAGATAATGTATCATTTTAATGAGAAAGAAAGTATTCCCATGAAAATATACTGTATTTTTCAACAATAACTAAAGTATATTTCTTTAAACCAAGAATATAAATTTAATTGGGGATATATAAATCAAGATATACTAACTATAATGTTCTATTTTTACTTATCTGATTGATAGATCTAAAATAAATTTTGTGTTTCTTCTCTTTCATGCAAGAGTCACATACATGAAGATGTTCTTTATTCAAGGAATGAAGTTTTAACACCACAACCATAATATATATTTTTGTATTTTATAATATAACTTTTAAAGGCTATGTTTTAACCTTAACAAAGTTCCAACCAGATAAAACCTTCTATAGATTGAAACCACCACAACCTACTGACTTAAAAAATCCCAAAAAACGTGTAATAAAACAAAAAAATTGATTTAAAATTTTAAAAAACAACATACTAAAAAATTTTCACCATGTAATCCACATCACACACCAACCTAATATAGTCATGAAGATTTTATATGCCTTCCACAATCTCATCATCATCACTGTCCTAGACTCCAAAATTCCACCAATAAAATGAAATAACCATTTCAAATTTTGAAATTAAAAAAATAGTCTGACCAAAATTAGGGATCATTCACTAATCCTTGAGACGCACACTCTAACACTAAATAATTAGCCATCATATTACTGTCAAGATCCATCCATTTCAAAAAAACTATCATCATAGTGATCGTTGTCGTCATCACTGTAGATCACCACTAGAAACCATCATCAGTGCTGGTAAGAACACCAACATCATTGTTGAGAGACACCATTGGAAACCATCGTTTCCATTATATAAGTCGTCATTATTTCCACCGAGACAAATAAAATCATCATCTTCACTTTCTATGTTTCCAATACACCAATGATGTTGGAATAAAAATAAAAGACTAGGATTCACCACATGAAGAACACCCTGAAGTTCCAGTCACCTCAGCACCAAACCAAAAAAAATGTCGACGATGTCTGAAACGTCAACTAGAACCCAACATCACGGTTGTGAACCCCCCACAACTAGAGACCCGCTTAAGGAACCCATCACTAAATTCTTCAACATTTAACCACTGATGATCACCAAGAAACACCAAAACTAAAATTCCAAAGAGAAAAATAGTGCCAACCAATGACTAAAAGAAACAACACATCGTAACCCCAAACCGTATAGAAGAAGAAATCCATAGAGGGAAACCTGAAATGGGGAAGAAACCCAAAAGGGAATTAGGAACGAAAGTGGATAAAACCCAAAAGAAAAATGGGGATAAAGCTCAAACAGAAACCATCACTAGGAAGAAGGAGCGGAAACCAGGGGTGAAACCTTAATAACATACAAACATAGATAGAACCCAGAATTGGAAGAAATCAGAATGAGGGAGGGGAAAAACAAGACTAAATCCCTAAAAAGAAACTATGATTGAACCCTAATAAGAACACCAAAATAATTGAGATAAATGATGGAAGAGGCCACCAAAATAGAGAATATTGTATTTCCCCATCCCCCACCACCATAGTCCCAAACCAATTTAAAAAACCAACACACCCACCCAAGATAAAGATGAGTGTGTCAGACCAGATCAGTAGAGTAGGGGAGGGGGAGGAAAAAATTAGATACCTCTACTGAACCAAAAGATAACTAACATAGAAAGAGGAAGGCTGAATAAGATGGTGAAGAAGAAAGGATCTGTCACCACTAGGAAGAGATCGAAGCCCTACATGGAAGACAGAGAGTTGAGAGCCTGAGAGTGGATGCTAGGTGAGTGAGGTGTAATCTCATCATCAAGGAAGATGTAACACATTCTTGTGTTTTAAGATATTATGTAACATTCCAAAATAAAAATGACTAAAACATCAATGCCAAATGATGTTGTCATTCTATACAATATTTTAACACATAACATGTTGAACAGTTAGTTTAGAGAAATCAATAGTATAAATATTTTCTTTTATATTATCATAAAATAAAAATGAATCATCTGTAATAAATAAAAATTTATCATTTTAAAATTTTACTTCCATTTCATCATCACATAGTTTTGATAAACTAATAAAATTATTTTTTAAACCTTAAACATATAAAACTATAGAAATATAAGTATAATTTTAAATACAAACTTTACCAAAACCTTTTAATTTTCTTTTGTAATTGTCTCCAAAAGTAATAGTGCCTATATCACATGTGTTGTAACTGGTTAAATTTGATCTCTCTTCAGTAATATGCCTAGATTATCCAATGTTCATGTACCATATGTCATTATTGACACAACCAAGTCATTTTTTCTACAAAAAACAATTACAAGACAATTTTGGTACCCAAGCTAATTTGGGTCCAATATGATTAGTAATAAAAATTTTAGGTACCCATATAGAATTTAAACATGTATTTTAAGGTACTATAGATAATAAGAAATTAGGAGTATTAGTTTTTGTAAATTGTAAAGACTTATTAAATCTAAGTGAACAATCATTTTCATAGTGACCCTTCATGCCAAAATTAAAACAAGCAAAAGTTGAAGTAAAACCATTTTTACTTTAAAAAAATGAGTTTTATACATTTGGGGTAATTTCCTATCATAGAAAAAACCATATTTATTTTTATCATTTTTAGCCAAATAAATCATCTCATGATATTTTTCAGGAAGTTGAATAAAAGAATATATTATTTTTTTAAGACATTCAACTTATTTTTTTATATTTTTATTAAAATCTTGAGTAGTTATCAAATTTTTATAAACAATAGAATGAAAATAAGAAGCGGTGTTCTTTAATTTTTCATTTTCTTGTAAAATTACTTTATTTTTAGAAGTATGTTTTCATTATTTTACTTAATTTTATTATTTAAATAATAAGATTTGAAAATATATTTTCTTAATATTTCAATTTTTTTATTTAATTCAAAAATATTCGGGTTTTCAGAATCATATTATTAATCATAACATTCAAAATAAAAATGAGAATTACTAACCTTATCCAGTGATGTGATAAAGAAAAAGTTAGCAATTTATTTTTCATTTCTATATTTTTTTGCTAAAATAAAGTTCTTCTGTATAACTCCAACTGGTGGTCAATTCCTTTATCTCATTTTTTTTTATTTATCAACATTATTATGTTTAGGGGATTCAAGTTTGATATTCCCTTTCATCCTACACTCATACCAGGTTACATCTGAAACATTGTAATTTGTACCACCTTTCTTATCTCTCTTATATTTTTATTTTTTAGGGTTTATTATAAACTGGTTCTTAAATACGTTCTTTTTCATTATTTTGTAAACTACAGTCACAATCTGATCCACATCTTCTTTTTCACCATCCTATAGATCATAATTAGAATAATCAGTAGAAACAGCATTTACATATTTAAAAGCTACACCTTTTCTTTTTATTGTCTCCATGGAAGATATCTTCTTCGGTTCTAGTTCATACTAAAGTAGTGAGCCAATCAATTCATCCTTGGTATACTCTATGAAGTTATTGATTTCATTAATGGAAACCATATTGGTATTCCATTTTTTTGTAAGTCTCATAGGACTCATTCAACTAGTACTAGGTTTTCTAGTGATTCTCTAAATGAATTCATTCCATTCAAAATTCTTATGAATCTATAAAACATTAGGTTTACTATTTCATCTTCACCCATATTGAAGTCTTGGTACTTAGCATGAATAATTACAATCTTGGTTCAAATTAATTTGTTAGATCCAAGGTGAGTGACTTGTAGAATATTCCAAATCTCATGAACAGTCTTACAAGTGGACACATGACTAAAAAAATTATTTTTATAGAACAATATAAAATATTAACAACATTCTAATTTAAAATCTATCTAGTAACATCGTTTCTAGTAAGACTATCTGGGTTAGATTTAGGTAGTGTTAATTGTTTTGACATGATAGAACAGTGCTCAATGCTCAACTATTTGAGGTATTCCACCATTTGGGATCTCTGGTATCCATAATCATTTCCATCAAAGTGTGGTGGCTTCTAAGGTATCCAAGCATAATTCAGGTAAAATTACGCCATCTTATAAGATCTTGTCCTTAGACTATGAGGTCTAGGAATATTTTAGCATAATTAAATAAAAAATCAGACTATATAAAAGGGTTGGCTAAATTACCAAAGGAACAACCTATGATACCAATGTTTGGTATTGAGAAACTAAATGATAGAGATAAACTATTCTTAAGAATGTTATCCTCTGATACCAATTGTTAGGTTGGATAGGGTAATGGTAGATGGTCTAGAGGGGGTTAAATAGAGTAGATAAAAAAATAAAACAAAATAATTGATTAAATAAATTAATTATAAAATTTAATTATTAAGGTTAATTAACATAAAAAAATAACAAAAGAATGTTTTTATAGTAGTTCAGTCCAAAGTGGGACTAATCTACTCTTATACCTCTCTACTCAGTGAGAGATACGTGTGCACTAAAATAATTTTGTGTGGTAATCATAACTCCATTAAAAAAATAAATTTCTAGTAGAAGGATAACCATGATACTGAATTTTGTATTGGGAGTTATAACCCTTTAAACCTAACTTTAGAAAGATGGATTCATAACCCAAACAGTCATAACATTAGATATAGGGAGTCACAACCCTTATATTTTGACTTTAGAATCTAGGAGTCACAACCCAAGTAAGAAGAATAAAAAATTATTATTTTGTGTGTAAAATCATAAAAAATAATAGAAAGAGCGTGTGAGATATCAAAAATAGTGTTACAGACTCAGAAACCAAAAAAGAGAGCATACAAAATGAAAACATTGGTACTGGTTCTTGAGATTTGGATTAAAAAATCCCATAAAGGAAGTATAAGTTAAAGAATAATAAATTAGTCCCTTGAGATATCATGATAGTGATGAAACATAGTGTCACAAGACATTGTAAATGCACAAGAGGTTCAAAGTTCACATCACTTTGTCTTTGAAAAGCAGAGTATCGAATATGTTAACCCACATATATTATTTTACTTCCATAGAGATATATATATAGAGAGAGATAGAGAGAGAATAAATATCCAGTAGACATATCTCTACACTTTCTTCAGATATTCATAATAAACTGATTCAATAGCTTCTATAAATATCTCCACAAAACTCACAGCACCATTGCCTCTTTATTCCTGTAGAATAAATCTTAAATAAAATAATTTAAAATAATTTAAATAATTATTCCTATAAAATATCAAGAATAGTAATAGTTTTTAATTATTTAAAAAATATAGTTTTAATCCATTCAAATCTCTTTAGACTTGTTCAAAATAGTTCCTTAAAACTAATAGCATAATCAAAAAGTAAATTTAAATTTTTGAATTTAAATAATCTTGATTCTTATGACTTTATTACAAAAATATGTTAAAATAATTTATTAATTTTTATATTTAAATATTGAACTAAAATCATTAAAATCTCTTTGATCATAATCCTTATATATAATGTGAATTTATCCAATAGAAAAAACATCTTAAATTAATCCATTTATATATGTAGTAGATCAATGTTCAGCAAAAATAAAAAAGCAGTAGAAAAAAACTAGGGTACAAAATGTAGGGTACGTGAAATTAGGGTGTATAAAAGTAGGTACATGAAATTATTGTTTACCAAAATTAGGTTTCACTGAAATTAGTGTTCACCAAAATTAGGGTTCACCAAAATAAGGGTTCACCGAAAGTAGGGTTCACCGAAAGTAGGGTTCACTGAAATTAGGGTTCACCGAAAGTAAGGTACATCAAAAGTATGGTTAACTAAAATTAGAGTTCTCAAAAAGTAGGGTTCACCAAAATTAGGGTTGATGAACTATAATTTTCACTCTTCTAAAAGTAGGGTTTCGAAATAATACTTTACACTATTCTGAAAGTAGGGTTGTCAAACCATACTTTTCATTGTTTCCTGAATGTAGGGTTTCGAAACCACAGTTTGCACTGTTATGAAAGTTGGTTTTCTAAACCATACTTTTCATTGTTATAAAATTAGTCATTTTAAACCATATTTTCCACTATTTTGAAAGTATGGTTGTCGAACAATACTTTTAGAAAAAACTGGACAACATACTTTAACAAACTTCAAAAAAATTTAAGGGATTTTAACACCAGATTCAAACTATGGTCAGTATTACTTATTTGTATAAAATCTTATTATATTTCTAAATAATCAAGAATAAAATAAATCCAAATTATAATACTCCATAAATTATCAAAAAAATATAAGAAATAACATTCTAAAAAAAACTACAATTGTACAACAGAATAATAGACCGTTAGATAATTTATTGACCATCCAAGAGACCTTTTTAGACTTAAATGTAAACTAATGAAATCAGGATAAACATGTTGGATTGAAATAAAGTCAAGTTTAATGTAAATATAATATCTATATAACTTTCAATAAATTTAATACTATAACTTTTACGACTACAAATTTTGGAGTTTCTAAAACTACAGCAGCAACTTCGTTGAATTTTTAGAGCACTAGAAAATAATTTTCAGAATTCCTCATAAACTAATGATGTTTATATAATTATATTATCTATCCAATATGATAAGAATACCACAAATAAAAACTCTTTTGATTGAGATATCATCAAAATACATAGAAAAGTTATAATTTAGTTTATATTGAAAAATAGTATTTGAGAAAAAAAATAAGAAGTCACATGTAATAAAAAATCATAAAGGGTTTTTGATATTAAAAAAAATGTATAATAATATGTAATTAAAAAAAGTAATAAATGGTTAAAAAATAAATATATAATCATTTTTAATAAAACAAAACAAAACATTTACATGCATAAATAACTCTATTATATGATCTCATGGTTTTGAAATAAACTAACATTTATTTTTATTTTTTCATATATATACCTTACTGAGATTTTTTTTCTTATCCCATGTTCTTAAACTAATTTTCACTGGGCTAAGTATGAGTAAAAGTTTTCATAAATTTAGAGTTCAAGATATTGAGGTTACCTTGAATGATGAAAATGTGTATTTATAAAGAACATGTTCTAGGGAAAATGGATAATGTGTGTAAATGTCCTTTTTGAAATAGTTTTTCCTAATTCTCTAAAAACCTAAACCAAAAATTTATTTGGGTATGTTAGTGATCCAATATATTCATTAGATTATATATGTTTTGGTTATATAAAATTGGGATATGTTTATCAGTATTCAAGCTAGAAATGTAAAGATTTTATTTTTTCATCGGATTCTGGAGTGTGAGTTTGAGGCTGTTATATTATAAGTATAAACTTTGCTATCCATGTCATTTTTCATATGTAAAACCACTTTCACCCTATGGGTATCAACAATTTAAGTGTATCCACCAACTTCCATACACGGTTAGTGTATATAGTTTCCATTTTGGATTCAGTGTTTTTTACCATTTCTTATAATCATAACTCTTAATGGCTTCATGAAAGGTAGTGGGTTTATCTTATATGAATGTTATATCGTCATAATTTCCCATGAAAAATCAATATATTTCAGGTTCCTGGTAAATCATATAAGGCCTTTAATGTTATTGTATATATTCAATCAGTTCTTCTTCCTTAACTCTTTGTGAAACTAGATCAACTTTCACTATAGGAACACTTACTATTTTTTGGTATTAAACTTCTATGAGTACAAATATCCTCCCAATAACAATCTAAATTATATATTATTTCTCAAGGAAAGAATAATTTGAGTCCACACATTCTCTATTTTTAATAGGGTTATAGATATGGTATTCCCTTTTATCCTTGGGATAACCAACATAAAAGATTTTTTTTAAAATGTGTGGATAAATTTATTCATAGTAAATCATAATGTGGGTACCTCATAACTCTAAATATTTATAAAATAAAAGATGGAATTTTTATCATACCATATCTAATATGGCGTCTCTAATACCTTTTTATGGTACATAGTTAAGTACGAATTTTTTAGTCTCCAGAGAATAACCTTCGAACTGAATATGAAGGTCACATAAACGCATCATTGATCAAACCATGTCCATTACCTTATGATTCATCCTCTCAAACACACCATTCAATTGTGGTGTTTTAGGAAGGGTGATTTGTGAAATAATTACAAAATATATTAGATTATTATTGAATTCCTAACTTAAGTATTCACCACCTGATCTAATTTAAGAATATTAATACCTTTTCCCAATTAATTTTGTACCTCATTCTAAAACCATTTTAATTTTTTAAAAGTTTTATAATTTTTTTTAAATAGATACAAATATCTATAGAAACAAAAGTTAGGAGTAATGGTAACTATGTATCTAAAACTTCCATTTTCTTATGTTTTCATTAGTCAACATAATTCACAAGGTTTGAGATCCAATCATCTGTTATCCCTTTCACCTTTTCTCCCAAAAGGCTACTTGTTGATTTTTTTAAATAAAAAATATTCACATGTATCAAATGATTCATGAAAAAATGAGTCCAATAATAAATATTTATGGAGTCATTGATTTTTTTCTCATTTATATGTCTATGGTTATAATGCTGATGGTATTTTGGATTAGAATCAACATTAATATTCTTATTCTGAATGTTATAAATAGGATTATCCATATCTGGTATATAAACATTTTTTTATCATATTCTATATGCCAAAAAAATATTCATTATTATATATAGAATGAATTAGGTCATAATAATGAATGAAAATACCATATTTTACAAAAAAGAAATAGAAATCAAATTTCTATTTTTAACAAGAACATAATAACAATTTTACAAGTCAAGTATTAACCCACTTGGTAATTTTAGACCATAAGTTCTAACCTATAATGTGTAAAATCTCACTACATTATCAACATGAAGGTCCAATTCACCCTTTTTTTATTCCCTTTTATCTCTAAGTATTTGTCTTTCAGCAATAATGTGTGATGCGCAGCTGATATCTAATACCCAAGAATCTTATTTAGTGAAACTGAACTCTATAACATTCACATTATTATTCTTCGAATGCTTCTATTTTAGAATATTTCTTAACAGTAGATACTAATATATCATAATTTTATAGTTCATACCTATAATTAATGCGAATATGGTTATCATGATGTATACTATAATCTAAAACAATGACATATCAGTGAGTGAGTATCTTGTTTTATTTTTTTTTATCAAAAATCTTTAATGAAATCTATCCCCCCAAAATTAATAAACTCCTACATTATAACAATTTATTGATCCAAGATCGATACTCCACTATATAATTAGTTCTATAAGGAGTAAATTTCACCACTTATTTATTTAGGTAGGGAATCATCCCAATCAAAATAGTTGCGATTCTTGGATATTTTAGTTGATAACACTTTTCCCATATCAATAATTATATATTATTCTCAACTGTATTCTTCTGGTATCCAAAAAATTAGGGTTGATAGCTAGTGTAACCCAAAATAATCTCCAATAATGAGTCCCTAACCATTAAGGTATCCTCATTATGTTCTTTACATACCAAAGGTAATCAAGGGGAACCCAAATTCAGCACAAAACTACCTAGTTGGATGATTGAGTTCTTAAAAGGTTCATCTTGAAAAGTTCATAGGCTACGTTAAATCTTAAAATATGTTGCACCCAAACTCCACATTACATTAAATTCTTAGCATAAGGTCAAATTTTCAGTGAATATTTCCTTATATTAATAATTTAATGTCATGCACTAGCATATAATATGTTGTCACACAAACATATCCTTATGTTCTTCTTGATATTATGTTGATGCTCAACATAGTCTCAAAAGGGTGCACCTCAGGTGATGTTTTTATAAAATATAACCACTGGTATAAAACTTAACATTAAATTGAAACTAAACAAAATTTTGAGTGGGATGATTATATTTATTTATAATAAACATATTATTCATTTAAAATAATGAAATAAATAAGTTTAGTTTTTAAAGAACATGGATTTAATACCACTGATCTATTTTGGGGGTTCATCTTATGAACATAGCAGTATAAGGAAACCCATGTTTATACTTGATCAAAAATGATGATAACAATAAAACATTATTAATAAAAAACATAATACCTATATAACCAATGTAGTATCCTCTATCTCAATGGAATTTTCATGATGAAGTTCATTTGGGAAACGATCAAAGGCTTCTTAACTCCATAGGTAATCCAATAATATTTGGTGACTAGTTAAAAATAGAGAATTATTATACTCTGAGAGAGTTTCTAGCAATTCACAACAGGTGAAGAATGATTATATTGAAATGGGAATCCTTCATAAAACTTTTCATGAAATTTATGATCATACCCTTCATGCAATAGGAGGGGTCACATCCATTTATATAGAAAACCTCAAGGCCCACCATTTAATGAAAGATGTTATCAATATTCAACGTATCGATTAAATATATTACTATATATTGTATGAATCCATTGAAACAATTTTATGGATAAGAAATATATAATTAATCTATTAATAATGGATTAGTAACTAAAATAAACTGCATGGTAAGGATGTGGTAGATACTTGCACCCAGCCTAAATTATATTGAGTGTAACATAATCTCTTGGTCAAGATTATGTATACATTAAGACCACCATATACTCAATTCATATATATTATATAAATAATTTTTTAGTGCATAAATAGCATCGGGTACCTAGTATAAAGGCACAAGGTAACTCGTTCTCATTTCACCTTACCCACTTCTTTTTTTCTTCCATCTTTCTACTAAAAGAATTTTAACACCCTTTTGATTAAAAATAAACCCAAATAGAGACATAAATACTAAAACTAAAGAGGGAATTTTTTTTATAAATTTTATGTTTTTTATAATACGAATCTTCCCAAACATTTTGGAACTAAAAATAATTTAAATAATTAAATAATGAGAAAAAATGGATACTAATATAGGTCTTCAAACCAGTCAAAACTATCATAAGATTCATGCCCCCATCATTAGGAAGATGGGAACCATCCCACCAAACAAGATACTCCCTATATTAGGAGTACCGATTCACCCCCATAAATTTTATTCAATTGATGGATAATTGTGTTGAGTAATAAGGTTTTTATAAAATCAAATCCTATGTTTCCATTCATATTCAATCATCAGAGTTTGATGAATTTTCACCTAGTTATGAAATTCTCACTTTCTAAAAATATTATTAAATTAATGTGAAATATTTTGATTCTCATTAGGTTATTCTATACCCTATCATTTATGTTGGTAATATGTATGTACTCAGAGTTTCACTTCATGCCTCCAAAGAATACATTTACACCCCCATCGATACCTTAGAATATGAATTTCATAATGAGATAATTAGGGATGATGAAACTATTAAAAATATCATTTATACCAAAATACCTAAACAAGTAGTGTATTGATAATTTTAAAGACAAGTTTAGACATTAGTATCTTCAAATATAATTCTAATATCAGCCACCCATAACACCATTGGTAAAGTCAAGGGTTTTATCATGAATTAAAATAATATACCACTTGAAACTATTTTGAAAACCTATTAAAAATAATAAATCACTAAATTATAAAAATAGGATGAAAATATTCAAAATATTAATGCCAAGTTACTCTAGGGAATCATTACCATTTATGAAGATTCCTAGTATAAATACCCACATTCATTGGTTCACTCATATTAATGGAAAGAAACCATTGGTCATATGAGGGAATAATCGAGCGATATAGATGGGACCATACAAAATTATCCCATTCAACTAGAAACTTTCTCAAAGGATCATTATAGAAGATTCCAACTTGTTGAATTCCTAATGTAGAAATAAAAAGTCCCTCATTCAAATAAATTATCCCAATCCATAGGATTAAAGCAATTTTCATTCCATTTATCCTTTCATTAGTTGCTTTCCAAATAGTGGACAAGCCCCATGATCACCACATATTAACTATGATGGTTAGTGTTTTATAGGTTTAAAGAAATACTATATATATCTCAGATTCAACCATGTGTTTATCCTAATCGTAGAATTTCTCATGTACATGAGAAATAAATATTTTTGTTAAACAAGGGTAGCCTGAATATGGTATATTCATTTCAACCAAATAATGTTCTCTAGTACTTTACCCTCTCCTTGAAGAATAATATAATTGTTCTCCTAAGGATCAAGAGGACCAAGGAGGTCAAATTTAAGGTCTATTATATTCACTACCCCTACCATAAATTATTAGGGTATATAATCTAGAAGTGTTTCATAATTATTAATTAGATTTAAAAGAAGGTGGAAAATGGAATAATAGAGTTAGTGACACCCAAATATAAACTAAAAGCACATAAGTTGCCTTATACAAACATAAATTGTGTAAAAAAGAGAAAATAGCACCCATATCTTAAGGGTAAAAGAAAAATGTTAAATTCCATTATGATTTAGTAGGTGCCTACATGCTTCATCAGCTCTCTCAAGCATAATTTTCTTAATATTTTGAAGATTTGGAATCCCAAGTAGATTATTTTGATAATCAATCTAAATTATTACACATATCACCAATTATTAAGGAATTTTATCTTGGATGATTTATATTTAATTTCTAGCATTAGATGTATCATGATGAAGGCTATATAGAATTGGAGGGTTTTGAGATGTATGAAATAGGTATTCAACCCATCTTTAATTCTATGGGAAATTACCATGATTGATAATTCATGTTAGATTCATAAAGTCCTTGTAGTTAGGTTTTGTTATGATAAATATTTTTTAGTCAAGTGATGGAAGCTCTATAAGTTCGTTTACTATAATTTACCCTTGGGAGAGTTCAATTGGAGATAACCACACCAATTCAATAGAAGTACAGATTCAGGAAGCTAAATTCATATCATCAGATGCAACAATATAAGTTGAACAAAAGTTTTATGGGGTCCCTAGAAATCAAGCTCTCTTTAACACGATGGATGATGTGAGTTCACCGAAAGAAGTGAAAATATCATAGTGGAAGTATTTCAATGAATGGATCATAGTGGATTCATAGTGAGGGAAGGCCGAAGTGGATCTTTTGATGCATTAACTCTAGGTAGTTATCATGATTATAAAGGGATAAGTGGTGTAGATAGAAGGGTAAGGTTCTAGTATCAGAATAGAATCCTAAATATAGGTGATTGAGTTGTGTATGTTCTTGAGATATAGGAAATTATGATAATGGTGGCATGGAAGTCTTTACTAGATGATTCAAATAAGGGAGATCATTAAAATTCATTAGATTTAATTGGAGTTTACATGCATAGTTCATTGAGAGTTGATGTTCAAAATGGATTTACTACTCACAATTAGTAGTGGCTCATTATAATGGAAAGACACCTGGAATTTTATGATTGAAATTATGAGTGGATGAATATTTTAGGACCACTATAAAGAGTAGGCATGACCACTTGTGCAATATAGCAGAGTATAGTATATCTATATTAGATCTCATAACAGATAGAGTGGAAGTTAGGATGAAAGGGCCTAATGGATGAAAGGAAGTGGCTCTAGTGTGTGGAGTACAACTGGGTGTATCCAATTTCTAGAAGGCTTAAATACTATAGTCTATGGTCAGATAACTGGAATGAATAGATGGAAGATACAATGACTGAAGTATGGAGTTGGAGATACATTTTCCATAGAATTTAGTAGAGTTTTCATATTTTATAATCTCTTAAAACTCATATTTATCTATTTCTCATAGTCTTAAAATATATGTCATTGTTCTCCCATGTACATAGGATATATCTTCTGAACAACATAATCCCTATGTGAAATTTCTTTTGAACATTGTTCTTTTATTTGTGTGTAATATGTGTGATTTTTCACTTATACTCTCAATAGAAGTAGAATAATGAGGTGAATAGAACCATAAAATATTGTAAGACTCGATGTGGTAGATGGGGAACATATTCTTCATAGTTCTAGAATTTGAGCTCACAAGGGATAGATAATTGGAAGCATGCATGGCTTTTAATTTTTAAAATTCCTTTGTGTTGGATTATTAGAAGGGAAAACTTCTTATTCATTGAAAAGGAACCCAATATCCATCAAGTGGTATCAAATCTTGATTTCAATGCTTAGTGGTTTATCATGGTAGAAGAGATTCTAGTGGAGAAAATATTAGGGATTCAAAAGGATCATGGAAAAATATTGTTGGTTTTCTCCTGATCAAGTGGTCTATTAGATTTCCAGATGAATGTTATTGGAATATAGAGGTGGTACTAGTAGTTTTTCTGAGATATTTAAAGTCTAAAGTTATGTAACAGTCATGTAGAATGTCTCTTTCATTGGGTGTTATTCTGGATATTGGTGCAATACTACTAGGCATTTTTGATAGTAAGTTGATGATCCCCTATGTTAAATAAATTCAATGGGATTTCATGTTTCTATTGGAAAAAATTGTATAGATTAAACATGGTTTGATAATCTAGTGGAAATGGATAATGATCTTGGAGTATAATATTATTTCTACACAAGAAGGGGTTTTTCAAGTTCTATTTTTAGAGAAGTCATCTAGATGTGAGTGAACTGAAAGAAAATGAAAACAATAATATGGATTTTTATATAAGTCTTAATCAAGGATATGATGTAGTAACTATAAGAAGGTTTCAAATCAAGTTGAGGAGGTTTTTACTTGTGTTTGAAAGGTATTTTATTAAAATGATCTTTTCCGGAGGTTCCACAACCTAAAAATTAATGGGTGGATGTAATTGTTTCAAAATTTTCATCAATACCAACTATTAAGTTTGGATATTGTATTTGGGGTTACATTTATCAAATTCCATTGAGTGGAAGTATGTAAAATGTTCTGGATAATCTTTATAATGTGAGGGTTCCATCCACACAATGGATCAGATGGTGGGTGACCCCGTTAATCTGAATATTTTTATTTATAAGTAGTAGGAATTTTAGAAGGGTTTCAGATTTTTGTTTTTGGGGGATTCATACTAATAGAATATGTATAAAGGTTCCAATGATCCAAAAAGAGAGTTACATTATAGGTATTAGATTATTGGAATAAGAAATGTGAGGCATGGACTATCATTATCATATAAGAGTGAGAGATAAGGAAGGATGAGAATTCTATGTCATGAAATTTATTCCTGGAACTCGATGGTAGAGGGGGAAATATTTAATGTTCAAGTCAGGTGTCCATATTCTCATGAATTATCTCATATAATCCATTATACATTAATGTACCTTCATCAAACAATGGAGAGGATCCATAAAAAGGTGGATTGAAATCCAAGGTCCAGAAGATGAGAGGGTTGACAAGGAAGGAGTTCTTGAATAATACTTTATTGTTTTGTCTTAGTCAATAAAACAATACAGGAACACTAGAAATTAATTTCATAAATTAGAAGTGTGTTTTCTAAAATCATGTTTTGGATCCATGAGAAGTCTTGTGTTGAAATTATGCCCAATGGCATTGTTTGGTGGAGGGTTCTGAAAATAGAAGTACAAGATGTTTCTGTTCATTTGAAACATGTGTCAGTGTGTTTTACTTATTTTTTGGGTAGGTATCTTCTATAAGATACTCTAGATTCCTGAATGACGGATAAACATTTCTCTCATTAGTGATGTCTATAGTTGTTGTGGACTAGGACTGCGATAAATCTAGAGAAAGGAGAAACCCAAAGTCCCATCACACATTTCTTTACTGTGTTTCAAACTTTGTGGAACAATCATCAAAAGAATAATTAGATTAATGAAAGAACCTATATAATAGAGGTGATATCCTTAAAGTTTCAGGACCAGATGGAGAATTAGGATAAAAGGTGCATGAAGTCCTTAGTTTCACTGAGATAGTTTTTCAGTGGGAGTTCTTCTTGATAATGACATAAATATTTCTAGAAGTTGAAGTTTGGAATAGAGGTTTGTTTTGATGATTTTTTTTGGATTTTGATGCACTATAAAGCTCTCAGAGGTAGAGGAAAATCAATGATAGAGACTTTTGGAACTCAAGAAATATAGTAGGGTGGAGTAATAGACATGTTTCATGACACAACATAGTGATGAAAATCCAACAATGTTAGTGGTTAGAAACTGACTTTTTTTTCTGTAAAATATTTTCAGGGAGGCATTGAGATGAGTTTCATGGAGTTAGTAGAATGGAAAATCATGGTTCTAGAGGTGGAATGAGGAATTTTTTTCAGTAGGATCCAAGATGATCATAATAAACAAGAATGTAATAAAGAACCATGTGGATGTAGTGTAAGAATGGTGAGTGGAATATGTATAGTAAGAATTTTTTGTGGGAATGGAAATAAACATAGAGTGGGAGTTTTTTAGACTCAACCTAAAAAAAGTCTCAAGTGGGAGATTGTTAGGTTTAAGTGTGAAAAATTCTTCAGGGTAAATTATTGGATGCTTCATACTTTCATTGATCAAAAGTTACATTTGGAAGAGTTCGGTGGAGAAAACCACAAAAGTATCATGGAAGTCCACATTTAGAAAGATAAACTCATTTAATAAGATTCATCAATGTCATTTGAACATAATTTTTATGGAAGCATTTGGAATTGGGTAAAAATTATCATTTTGAAATATGAGATTTCACTATAAGAGATGTAAAAAACTGGGTGGAAGTATTCTAATAGATGGAGAACAGTGAATCCATAGTGCAGGAATGTGAGGAGGATCTTCCAATGCATACACTCTAGGGAGTGGTCACGATTACAAAGGGTAAAATTATGGCAAACAGAAGGGGTATCTTCAATTATTTGAAATTAATTTTAGATATAGGTGATGGAAGTGTAGAAGTTCATAAGATCTATTGTAATGTTCCCCGATTCATGACTCTCTCACATGGCCTGATTAGGTTGGTTTAGGTACCTCAAGTGTGCCTCCCCATATGTCAGTGGTTGTCAACGGGATATCAGGGCTTGATGGATATATTTTGAAGACTATACCCACTAGTATAGATTTACAAAACAATATAATAGTAAATAATAATAAATATCCGTGTAATGGAAATATAAAAAATCGTACAACATATAACTAGAAAATCAAATGAGGAACCAATAAACCAAATAATAGGGAAACATATAATGTTAGGCTGAATTGTATTTAAATGTAAAACTAAAAGTAACACAGTTTTAAGAACTATTTGATTAAAAAGTAATCAAAATACCCTAGTCCCAAACCCCATGCCAGTCTCGTCTCCAAACTCCAGTCCATCCAACAAGAAAAAATCAGCAAAAAGTCCCCTTAACCTTGTCCAAACCTATATCTATGTAACCTGATCAGGTAAAAAATGGTGTCCTAGATAGTGTGTGAGTAAAACATATAGGCTAACAAATAATGAGTAAAAAAACCAGTTAAATAATAAGTGTATGTAATAAATCAATAAGAGTTGTATTAATTAATAAATATAAGATAATACAACAATCAACTTAATTTGGTGCCATGCTAGAATATCTATGATAATTTAGCACAACCATGACAAGCATAAACAAGAAACCAATGTATAATAACATATTTGAGAAAATACCTCAGTATAATCTTTTCACAATCTAGGTATAACCCTCTATATAAGAATTTAAACATCTGGGCATAACCGTCTATATAAACATTTTATCATCTGAGTATACCCCTCTATATAGGAATTTATGAATGAGACTGGGACAATCCCACTATATAAGTATTACAACATCTGATCATAACCCTCTATATAATCATTATGGAATGAAATTGGTCTAATTCTGCTATATAAGCGTTACAACCTAAAACTGGGCCAAGCTCGCTGTATATTAATTACAACATGAATTTGGGCCAAGCCCGCTATATGATAATTACAGCATGAAATTGGAATAATCCCACTATATAATAATTACAACATATATCAAAACACAATTCATAACATTAAGGGTATCACAATAACATATCACAAGGATTAATGGTTAATTTTTTTAAATTTCTATTTATCTTTCAATTACACATCCATTTTTATCAAATTATCACCTACAATTTCTCTAATAAAATATTCCATTGCCATCATGTTTCTATACTAAGAAATAACCTAGAGTACAATGTCTTGCTAAAAAAACATTAATCCATTTTCCAATTAACTATTATGCGAGGGGTTTCTCTCCCAATGGGTACCACAAGCCATGTTGCAACACCATTAAATCCAAAGGGATCAAAGGAATAATCCATTCTGTGATTTAGCATCATCCATCATTCAATTGATTAATATGAACATTATTCCAAAAAAAATCTCAATATTTCACAAACTTGATAAATAAATTGACCATAGGATTATGTTTTGGACCACATAATTTTAACTAATGATCAAGATAATGCTTTAAACTGAGAAATCGAATAACAATAAAGGTCCATAGGACCGAAAAATGTAACCCAGATCATTCAATATTAATATAAACACCCATAAAAACCATGTTCAATAGATTCCAATACTACAATGAGGATTTATGGAAGATAAGGGAAAAAATAATAAAAAAACTCATTGGAGGTTGATCTCTTGAATGGGTCATTTGGAATGGTGGGAGGTGATCCTAAATCATCTAAAAATCCCCTAGGGTCTGATAGAGAAGTAATGAAAACAAAAGGAATGAAAAACTAAGTGTATGAAAAAACTTGTAGTCTCTATTTTTGGGAAATAAATAAATGTTTAAATGTATTACACGGTGTGTAATTATCAGTTTAAGATTACGCTAAAATTCAGATCAACTTAGGTAAATTTAACCCTTCTTGAGTGTTACAAGTCATGTAATGTAGATTCACGGTGTGTAATCAGTTTACGCCATGAAATATTTCACATCCAATACTCACTTCATCACGTCTTTTCAGTGACAATTACATACTATGTAATGCATTTTCATGGAGTGTAAATTCCCTGTAGACATCTTTAAGTCCAGCATCTATAAAAGCAACCAAACCACCTATAAATCATTAAAACTCATAGAAAACCCTCATAATCTAATTTAACATGTTTATACCCAGAATACATTAATTTTAAAAAATGTACATCCCTGAAATTTAGGCCATTTTACCTAATAAAATATATTCTTCTTTGAATGAGACTCAACCACCGTAGTTTAAAGATGATAAACCCAATGAAATATGCCCAAGGAAAAATTCATAGAGGATGTACATAGAAAAATATGGGATCTTACAACATACCCACCATATAACACATCACCCCCGACCTTCTCCAAGCATCACTATGGGGTCCCTATGAACAATTTTGTACAATGTTCTCACATACAAGACTCTCAAACCTAGGTCTCATCTTGAACACACCCAGGTTACCACTATACTTGAAATAGAGGCATGGTCCTACCCTGAAGATACTTATCACTACAGTCCAAAATCGATATTAGGTGCTTCTTAAAGGATATATCTACACAAATCTCAAGGTCCTAGATGTCTACCACATGATTAGGGTCATGATAAAATCTTCAAATATGGGACATATAAAACACATCATGCATGGAACTATATCACTATGGTAGGGCTAATTGGTATGCCACTAGACTAGACATTTCCACTATCTCAAATAGATCCAAAAACCTAGGCGTTAGATTTCCCTATTTCTATATATGGAGATTCCCCAACCTAGTAGACACCTGAAGTGAAACATGATGACCAACTTCAAACTCCATATACCATCTCCCAATATACCATAATTGCAACCTACTATTTGTCCATTGGCACTCCTACCTCTGAGATGACATAGTCCAAGAAGTTCACTTAATCAATATAGGAGATCAACTTGGTTAGATTAGAATAAATCAAATTCTCACTTAATGTGTTCAAGATGATTTCAAGATGTTGGGAATGATCACCCACTGATTGGGAGTACCCTATGATTTTTTTATACAAAAACCACCATAAATCGATCCATAAAAGGATGAAATATTCAAGTCAACAAGGTTATGAATATCAATGGTGGGTTCATCAAGTCAAACAATATAACTAAAAACTCATACAATCCATACCTTATCCTAAAAGAAGTACAAGGTATGTACGATAGTATCACCATCATCTGGTGGTATCCTAATCTCAATTCAATCTTGTAGAAGAGCTTATCACAACTCAACTGGTCAAAGATATCATTGATACATGGAAGGGGATAACAATTCTTGACCATAATCTAGTTCAATCACTAATAATACACACATAAGCACAAATTACCATAATCCTTCTTGATTAAAATAACTAGAGAATACCATGGAGATGTACTAGGTTGTATAAAACCTTTAGCTTCAATATCTTCCAACTAAAATTTCAACTCTCGAAACTCTACTAGTGCCATTATATAAGGTTTAATGGAAACTTTCTCTATTACTGACACCAAATTGATCTTGAATAAGATCTCCCACTTGGGTTTTAAGCCAAAAAAATCATCAGGAAAGACATCCTAAAAATGTTCTACCACTAATGGAAAGGTGTCCTACTACTTTATACCATAATCCAGAATAAGGCTTTCTATCTAAGACGTGATACAATCTAATCTACACTGAATTGATCCAAAATGACCACCCTAAAGATCCCACACACCCTATTGAGAATAGGTACCTCCTTAAGGAGATAGAAAGGTAAATCTCTTCCAATAATAGTCGATATAATCCAAGTATAGAACTAGTTAATCCATACCAAAAATAAAATTGACACCTATATAGAGTATGAACATCATCCAAGACATCCAAAACCAATCCCAAAATGCGTGAAAAATGATCAGATAAAAAGAAATGAAATAATTATATATAAAATAAAACTCAAGAAATAATATATGACACAAGAATCATAAATATGATGGTAGAAGGTACTAAAACCACACTAATTGGAGTAGACAGAATAGCATGCATTTAACCTTTACCACTACCCTAGGATCTAGTATTACTCCTATGGGTTATTCCCTCTATATGATATTTACACTCCTACACTGGGGTACAACTTCCCCTACCTTGACCCAAATGTCTTGTGAAACTACAGCTACCTTTCTTCTGAGGGGAATCTGAGTCCTTCCCAGAATCTTGTACCTATCCTGATCCCCTTTCACTACTCTTGTATAAAAAGTTCTTACAAAAAATCTATAGATGACCCAACTAACCGTAAACATGACACTTCAATGTAGGATATGGGCATCGATGCCTCTTATGGCCTAACATAACACACTGATAACACCGCCATAGAATTTAGTCTTAAGATGGATTCCTATTTCCTTAAATTCTCTTCCCCCTGTTACCTTGGTGATGACTGTCATAGAGGCACTTATTTCCACTAGAATAATAGCTACCTTTTTACCCTACAAAAACTATGTGGCCATTACTCGGGGCCTCTCTGAGATTCCCTTCTAGGACTAGTGCCAGATTCATCACTTAAAAAAAGCTACTCAAGTGAAATATGTTCACATATGACTTGATCTCATAGAGAATTCCATACTAAATACATCTTTCCCTGGAGATATTATCTGTTACTAAAGATAGAGAAAAGAAATTCAGGTTGGTGAAGCATCCAACATGGTCCATCACTGACATGTACTCTTCTGTTAGATGCATGAAATAGAAATCATTCTTATCCATAAACATCTTTGGATAGAAGTGTATCAAGAATTTTTCCTTGAATTCCATCTAAGATAACTCCTCTTGCTTCCCATAATTATCTAAAATGTCCCACCAATGCTTGGATGGTCCATGAAGCATATATGTATTTAGCTTCACCCTACTACCAATTAGTGTCTCAAGGTGAATCAATATTTTTTGGATTGAATTACTACAGAACTCAACATCCTTGGGCCATTCCCCCTAGTGAATTTAGAAGAATTATACAGTTGAAACTCTCTCACAAGATTAGATATTAAAGGAATAATATACACAATATCCCACTCTATTGATCACATAACCCTCAAGATGTTTCCACAAAGCTGAACATCCATATGATTCTAAGGAAATATAGGACTCTTTGATTCAAATATGTTTTGATTGTACTGATTTCCAATCACTTGAATTTAAAACTAAAGATAATGAGGATAAATTTCCTATAGCATCCCGCCTTATTATTACATAACTTTTCATTATATTTTACAAATAGAGGATCTTTAAATTCTAGTGTCTTAGAAATCAGGAAAAATAAAACATGAAAACTTATAACAATATTAAATCCCCTATAAAATATTCTTGAAAAGTTCATACTATATACAATTACTGCATGTCATAACCTGGAGACCTACATCAAAGGAAAGGGTGAGCTGAAGGCCCTGTAAGGGTAAATAATGGAATCAGTTTACTTGTGATATCAATAAGAACATGATAAAAAACATAAATACATGAGCAATGTAAGTAGGGTAATTTCTTAATGAAAATAACATTAAACATAACATGAATATGTGGCTAAAAAATTTAATTTAGACATTCATGAACATATCACCAAGTTTAATCCCTAAGGTGTCATAAAAATTAACAAGGTTATTCACCAAGGTATCGTGAAACTTGTCATCTCTAGAGATTAAATTCTTTACCCAATGAATTAGAGCGCTATCAGGGTTCACCCTTAATATGGATTTAAATTCATGTGAGTCACATAAATAAAAATAAAAAAATTCATAAATAACCCAAAGAGAGTAAAAGAAATCGGTTTCATTTCAAAATCGTGACGTTTTAAAAGTGCTTAAAAATAAGATCATTGTGCCATTTATAACCCATGGAAAGGGAATGAGGGATATATGTATGTAAATTCCAAAATAAATAATACAATTTTTATGTCTTCATGAACACAAATAGAAACGATATAGGTATCGGTATTCACATAAATAAGATAAGATAATTTCTTGAGATAAAGAGAGAGAAATTTTGAGATGAAATTTCTACAGCATAACAGCTATATAACATGGTTTTAAAAAACAATTAAAAATGGGAAAGGGGTATCCCATCCATAAATGAATCATTTTATAGTAGTGGGACATAATAAAAAAGAAATAAGATCATGGTGTGGAAATTCTAATGACATACCACATGAAAAGGAGACTTGAAAGGAAAGAGAAAATGTGATTTCTTTTACGAAAAATTTGGCAGCCTAACGATGTCACTCAAAAATCCAGAAAAAAATTTGATGAGAGTTGAAAGGGTCACTCATCAATTGAAAATGAAATGGATAGTATTAGGGATATATAATAAAAAAACCCCACATAATAAAATGGAAACTATAAGACAGAACATAAATGAAGTCATGACTTAAAAGAGGCGGGTGAAAGGTTCCCTTACCTTGAAGAGTAACTTTGAAAGCATGAAGGTTGGGCCCTTGGGGGACTTTAGGACACCTTGGGAGGACTCCTTGGGAGGTAAAATACTATAAAATTTTTTATAGGGATTTTATAATGAAATTAATGACGTAATGTCTTGTTATTTATAGGAAAAGTGAGGGAATATTTAATTAATTTCCGAGGGATACCTCATCGTTGGTATTGGCAAAACGATGGGATTTCCCATGGTATTTGACCATGTTATTTTTCACTTGGGACACCTCATAACATATATTACTATTCAAAAGTTGACCATATTTATTACATCATTCTTACATCGTCTATGATGTCATTGAACACCCGAAACTCAAAATTGTTTATTTACTATTCACTGAAAATTAAGCTATTTCAGAAAAATCCCAAAAAATTACCCTAACCTAATATCGATACTCTGAATTAAAAAATGAACTCCATTTTATGAAAATAATTTTCTAAATATTTTTAATTTAATTTTTAAATAAAATCGTTATTTATTCCAAATAAACAACTTTAAATCTATAACTTATTTTGTAAAACATTCAAAAAGTAACCAAGGTCCCATAAAATTATCGTATAACCATAAGAATATAAAGTGACAATTTATGATTACATTTAATGAAAATACATTTCCATTTTTAATTATTGAGTTAATAATAAAATTTTAAATGAACTATTTATGACATAAAAAAATACAAAAACTTATACTATTATTGTTTTCTCACCTTTAAGATTTCTAAATTGTATTTATAAATTCATGGGTGAAGTTTCTATTTTTTTGGCCAATTTACTATTCATTACTATTCATTACTATTCGTTACTATTCATAAGGGTATGTTACTATTAATACTTTACTATTCACTAAAAATTAAGTTGATCTTATAAGACTCTAAATTTTTTACTGGTCATAACTATAGAAGACCATTTTTTGAAAATCATTTTACATTTTTAATTATTTAATGTTTACATAAATATTTTAAAATACCATTTTTTCCAAAATTCATTAGTAATATAGAACATCTATAAATTCATCCTACATTTATCCAGACATTTAAAGTTCACAAATTTTACCATAAAAAGAAATAACAATTTTATTAATACCAAGGTATTACCAAAAAAGTATCTAAGGCCTCGTTACATAGCCCCTTATAACACCTGAATAGGACCTAAGTGTAAGGTGTGCTATGGTGATAGAATCTTGGGGCGGATCAGACAGCATTGCGTGAGTGGTGATTTCTATCAGCTTGAACTTCTCCCTTAGGTGATTCCATTCAAGATTCACTTGTTGTAGCTCGGCTTGGACTTGGTCCAGAGCAAAGCCCATAGATGTTACCTCCTTCCCAAGCTCTGACAGATTGGCTTCGTACGGCCCGAGTCTACTGGATAAGGTCATCAACTCTTCTTTTTGTATTAATTAACCTTGATCACTTGTATTTATAAGAAATAATTGTAACGTAAAGATTTATGTTTCCAAATTTCATGTTGACCAATGATCATATAACAGTCGAAACCCAATGGTCTCATTTAATTATACTCACTTCATTAATTAAAGGATATAGTTTTTTTGAGTATAAAATAACACACAAATTTAGGAAATAAATATTATTAAAAAGTTTGGGTCATTACATTATTCCCCCCTTAAGAAATTTCATTCCCTAAATTTTAACTCGTACCCTATGAAGAGAAAAGGTGTGGGTACTTCTGGCTCATAGACTTCTTTGGTTCCCACATGGCTTCTTCATATTTTTTGTTTCTCCACAACACCTTAACAATGTGGGTAGTCTTGTTGCATAGAACCTTGTCTCTACGATCCAAGATCTCCACCGGCTGGTCCTCATAAGAGAGGTCATGTTCTAGTTGTACCACCTATGGATTTAGTACATTTGAATGGTCAGGTATGTACTTCCTCAAGAGAGATGCCTGGAAGACATCATGAACTTGTGCTAGATTTAGAGTAAGTGTAAGCCGATAGGCCACTTCTCCCACACGATCAAGGATTTCACAGGGGCCAATGTACCTGGGGCTAAGCTTCCCTTTCTTCCCAAACCTCTTGACTCTCTTCCAAGGTGAAATTTGAAGAAATACCTTATCACTGACATTAAACTCCAAGTCCCATCAATGGTTGTCGACATAGATATTTTTCTGATTCTAAGAAGCCTTAATGTGTTGCTAGATGGTATGGACCTTTTTTCATCTCTTACACAAGATCAGACCCAAGAAGATTTCTCTCACCAACTTCATGCCAAACAATAGGAGTTCTACATCACTTACCATATATTGCTGCATAGGGTTTTATTTGAATGCTCTAGTGGAAGATGTTGTAGTAAGAGAACTCAACTAAAGGGATATGTTGAATGTTCTCATCATTTCCTAGAGTGTTTGAATATTCCTTTTAGATTGGATATTAATTTGGGGGTGATAGGTCATACTGAAATTCAATTTGGCACTCAGATCATATTGAAGACTTCTCCAAAAATTTGATGTGAACCATGGATCATGATCAGATATGATAGAAAGTGGAACTCCATACAGCCTTACCACTTCCTTCACATAAATCCTAGAAATTTGATCAAGAGATAAATCTTCCTGGATGAAGATAAAATGGGAAATCTTGGTGAGATGGTCCACAATAACCCATATCACATTGTTTCCTTTGGAAGTTCTCAAGAGACCAATGATGAAGTCCATAGTGATATTGTCCCACTTCCATGCTGGTATGGGTAGTAGTTGCAACCCATTTAGGAAGTTTTTGCTATGCCTTCACTTTCTGACATACTAGGCACCTTCAAGTGTAGTCAGTAATCTCCCTTTTCATATTATCCTACAAATAATGATCACGAAGGTCCTTATACTTTTTTATGCTTCCAGGATGTATAGAGAAAGTAGATCTATGAGCTTCATCCATCATCTCCTTATTTATTTATGGAATAAATGGAACACATAGTCTTGTATGAAATTTCAGTACACCTTCTTGATCAATATTGATCTCAGGAAACTTCCCATCCTTCACAGCCACAAAATTCTTATGTAACAAAGGATCTTATTTTTGAGATTTCTTGATCTTCTCTAGTAATGACGGTTGAGAAATCATTTGGGTTAGGGTTAATGATGTCCCTTCCCATATAATTCCCATTTATATCTTTATTATGTCATTGATCAAAGGATCTCTTCTAATCTTCATCATGGAAAGAACAACTGGGTCTTTCTTGCTTAATGCATCAGTGAATTTGTTTTCCATTTCAGGATGATAATGAGTTGAATAATCATAGTATTTTAGAAGTTCCAACCATATCCTATGTCTCATGTTAAATTCCTTTTGTGTGAAAATATACTTCAAAATTTGATGGTCTATGTATATATCACATTTCTCCCCATAAAGATAGTGCCTCCATATCTTCATAGCAAAAATGACCGTATAAAGCTCTAGATCATGCGTAGGATAGTTCTACTCATGTTTCTTCCACTGTCGAGATGCATAATCAATGACCTTGTCATTTTTCACGAGGACACACCCAATCCATTTCATATATGCATCGCTAAAAGTAATGAATCCTTCTCCACTTGAGGGAAAAGTTAACAATGGTGCAGTAACCAATCTCTTCTTCATCTCTTGGAAACATTCTTCACACTCATTTTTCTAGATGAACTTGACACCTTTTCAATTTAACTTAGTTAAAGGATTAGAAAGTCATGAAAACTTTTTCACAAACCTTCAATAATATCCTACTAATCCAAGGGAACTATGAATCTCAATTATTGTTGTAGGTTGAGGCCACTCCTCTATAACTTTTGTCTTTGCAGGCTCAACTGTGATTCCTTCATTGGTTACAATGTTCCCCAAGAAAGCAACTTACTATAACCAGAATTCACATTTGTTGAACTTTCCAAAAAGCCTATCCTTCTATAAAGTTTGAAATATAACCCTTAGATGGACCTCATGCTCCTTGAAACTTTTGGAATATATCAGAATATCATCAATAAAAAATTCCACAAAGTTATAAAGGTAGTCCTTAAAGACTCTATTCATAAAATCCATAAAAATAGCAGCTGCATTGGTCAGTCCTAAGGGCATAAAAACAAACTCATAATTCCCATAACTTGATCAGAAGGTAGTTTTTGGAATATATTATTTCTTCACCCTCAATTGATGATAACTACACCAAAGATAAATCTTAGAGAATAATTGATCCCCACAAAGTTGGTAAAATAAGTTATCAATTTTTGGAAGAGGGTATTTGTTCTTCACTATGATATCATTCAGTTCTCTATAATCAATGCATAGCTGCATTAATCCTTCTTTATTCTTCATAAAGGGAGCTGGTGCTCCCCAAGGAGACACACTCGATAAAACCCTTCTCCAAAAGATCTTGAATTTGTTTCTTTAACTCCTCCAACTTTACATTTTCTATCCTATACAGAGTATTTGATATCGTATGGGATCCAAGTATGAGTTCAATTGTTAAATATACCTCTTTTTCTGGGGGGGGATGTTTGGGTAACTCCTTAGGAAATACATCATTGTATTCTTGGATGATGGGGACATTTTCTATCCTCAAACTCGCATTTCCTTCTTCTTCTTCACCAATCAACTCCATAAATAAGGATATAGGAGGTTCTTCTAGACAAATATTAGGTTGAGATATATCTCCTTAGAAGATAACTATAGATTTCCATTTAATACTATTAAGATTTCCTTGATTCTATATTTGATCTTAGCATTATACTTTGAGAGTCAGTCCATACCTAGTATAAAGTTGAATTCTAGCATGGGAATAACTACTAGATTTATGATAAGATTTTTCTCACTAAAGTAAATACTAGAGTTTATAAAAACTAATTATGCTTGGATAATCCCACCAAGCGTCTTGACTGATAAATCTACTTTTAGAAGATCGGGGGTTGATTCTAAATTCTTTGCAAACATGGAGGAAATATAGGAATGTGTAGAACCAGAATCAAACAAAGTACTTGCTGGATTTGAGAGAACATCAAGAATACCTTCCACCACATCATTTGGCGCTTCAACTTCATCCATAGTGATTTCAAAATCATGACCTTTTTTCCTTAGTCGTTGCTAAGGATGATGCTGATTACCCTCCATTGCCCTCGGATTAGGATAGTGATTGGAAAAGTGCCCAAGTTGTATACACTTATAACATTGGACAACAGGTAGGACCTGCACCATCTTACCTTTGTCATTAGTGTTGGGAAGTTATAGATTCACCTCACTACGACAATTCCGAGCAATGTGGTCATCTCTACCACACTTTTTGTACTTTCCACTCCCGAGCAGGCAGTTCCCTGAATGCTTCTTCCCACATTTATTACATGTGGGACATTGTACTTGCTTGCCTCTTATTCCCTGATCAAAGATCCTACCTAATATTTTATCCATCAATATTTTATTATCATTGGATTTATGAGACCATTGTGTCTCACAAAACTCTAGTTCGAATTTCATCACAATTCGCACAATCTCCTCATAGCTATCATAATCTTGGTTGGCTAGATTCTTCTGCAGATGAGGTCTCAGTCCACCGAAAAATCTATCAACCTTACTATTTGGATCCATGAAAAAGATAGAGGTGTAAAATGAAAGCCTTGTGAAGTTCATCTCATAGCTTCCCACAGATTCATTCTCCTTCAGCTTCAGCTCGATAAACTCCTCCATTCTTGTTCTGATCAATCAAGGGAAATACTTTTTGAAGAATATCCCACTGAATGCTTCCCACTCCATAGCTTCAACATCCACTTGGCATTATGTTTTTAATCATTTCCCACCAATGATCAGTTTCTCCCTCTAAATGATAAACATCCAAGGTAAACTTCTCTTGTTTAGAATATTGGAGCACAGAAAAGATCTTCTCAATAGAGTTGATCCACTATTCAGAAATCAATGGGTCAGTAGATCCACTAATGGTTAGTGGTCATTGATGCATAAAGGATTCAATAGAATGTTTTCCCTTCACGGTGAGATCATTCTCTCATCTTGATTCAAGTTATTTCCCATAACTTGAGTTAGTTGGTTCATAATTCACATGAAAGTTTCCATTGTGGCTTCCATCGTAGGGTCTTCAGTGCATGGTCTATTGCAGTCACCATTCACACGGTTCCTCCTATTTCCTGCCATTTTCTAAAAGAATAAAACCTTAGTGAGAATATTATTTAATTTATTAATATTTTTACTATAAAGGATTTTATTTCTTAAAACTTCATGCTTTAAACAATTACATTTCTCTATAAATACTTTATAATGATTCATAAAAATATTATGATTAACCAAACATATACCTCAAGAATGTCGTAACCAAAAATTTAGCAAGGCCCATTTTCAGGTACCAAGATACCCTAGGTCAAGCCCGAAACTCCTTGTCAGATTTTTCACTCCTAGGTACATCTATTCCAGAGTCGCATCTACCTGCTCATATCCAGATATGGATGTATTTTCTTGATAAACCATTTACTCAATACTTAACAAAATACCAGGAAGTATTCCAATATATAAACTTTTAAATAGGGTGCTTCCTAATTTTTTCATATCCTAATTTACATAAATAACTATACATTCCATTTATTCCAATTATATCATCCCAACTTTTTATTATATATATTTTCATTACATTTTTCAAATAAAGGATCTTTAATGTCTAGTGTCTTGGAAATCAGGAAAAATAAAACATGAAAACAGAAAACACCCTTTTTAATCCCCTTGAAAAGATTTTGGAAAAGTTAATCCTATATACAATTACTACATCTCATAACCTAGAGACATACATCAAAGGAAAGGGTGAGCTGAAGGCCAAGTAAGGGCAAACAAGGGAATCATTTTACTAGTGATATAAAAAAGAACATGATAAAAAACATAAAGACATGAGCAATGGAAGTATAGAAATTTCATAATGAAAATAACTTGAACCATAACATGAATATTTGGATAGAACATTTAATTTAGACATTCATAAACATATCACCAAGGTTCATCCCCAAGGTGTCATAAAAATTACCAAGGTTCTTCACCAAGGTATCCTGAAACTTGTCATCTCTAGAGATTAAATTCTTTACCCAATGAATTAGAGCACTGTCAGAGTAAACCATTAATATTTATATAAATTAATTTGAGACACATATATAATAATCAAAAATTTCATAAATAACCCAAATATAATAAAAGAAATGGGTTTTATTTCAAAATCGTGACATTTTAAAAGTATGTAAAAATAAGATCATTATGTCATTTATTACCCATGTAAAGGGAATGAGGGTTATATGTATGTCAATTCCAGAATAAATAATAAAATTTTATGTCTTTTTGAACACCCATAGAAACGAAATAGGTCTGGGTATTCACATAGATAAGATAAGATAATTTCTTGAGATAAAGAGAGAGAAAGTTTGTGGCAAAATTTCTAAAGCATAACAGCTATATAACATGGATTTAGAAAAAAATACAAAAGGGAAAAGGGGTCTCCCAGACATAAATTAGTCATTTTATAGTAGAGGGATAGAATAAAATAGAAATAAGATCATTGTGTGGATATTTTAATGAAATTCCACTTGAAAAAGAAACATGAAAAAAAATAGAAAATCAGATTTCTTTTACGAAACATTTTGCAGCCTAACGACGTCACTTAAAAATCCAGAAAACAAGTTGATGAGAGTGTAAAGGGTCTCTCATAAATTGAAAATTTAATGTAAAGTAGTAGGTATATAGAAGAAGAAACCTCCATTTAATAAAATGGAAACCATAAGACATAACATAAAGGAGGTCATGACTTAAAAAAGGAGGGTGAAAAGTTCCCTTACCTTGAAGAGTAACTTCTAAAGCTTGATGGATGGGACCTTGGGAGGATTGAGGACACCTTGGGAAGACAACTTGGGATGAAAAAAGACTATAAATTCGTTGAGATGGATTTTGTAATGAAATAAATGAAGGAATGGCTTGGTATTTATAGAAAAAGTGAGGGAATATTTAATTAATTTCGAAGGGACATCTCATCGGTGGACTTCGCAAAACCATGGGCTTCCCCATGGTATTTTCCCATAGTATTGCACACTTTAGACACCTCATATAATATATTATAATTCAAAATTTGACCATATTTATTACATCTTGATAAAATCTTCACTGATGTCATTAAACACCCGAAACTCAAAACTGTATTTTTACTATTCATTGAAAATTCAATTGTTTCAGAAAAATACCAAAAATTTACCATAACCTAATATCAATGCTCTAAATTCAAAAATAAAATCCATTTTATGAAAATAATTTTTTAAATATTTTAATTTAATTTTTAAATAAAAACATTATTTATTCCAAATAAACAACTTTAAAGCTATAACTCATTTTGTAACACCATGAACAAGTAATCAAGGTACCATAAAGTTATTGTATAATTATAAGACAATAATGTAACAATTTATGATTAAATTTTATGAAAATAAATTTCCATTTTAAATTATTAAGTTAATTATAAAATTTTAAATAAAGTATTTATGACATAAAAAAATACAAAAAATTATACTATGATTTTTTTTCACTTTTTAGATGTCTAAATTGTATTTATACATTCATGGGTGAAGTCTCTTTTTTCGGGACAAGTTACTATTCATTACCATTCATAAGGGTATGTTACTATTGATACTTTACTATTCACTAAAAATAAGTTGATATTATTATACTCTAAATTTATTACTGGTCACAACTGTTGAAGACCATATTTTGAAAATGATTTTACATTTTTAATTATTTAAAGTTTACATAAATATTTTAAAATACCATTTTTTCCAAAATTAATATGTAATATGGAACTTCTATAAATTCATCCTACATTTATTCGGACATTTGAAATTCACAAATTTTACCATAAGAAGAAATAACAATTTTATTTTTATCAAGGGATTATAAAAAATTATGTAAGGCCTCGTTACATAGCCCTTTATAAAACCTGTATAAGACCAAAGTGTAAGTTGTTCTATGGTGATAGAATCTTGGGGGGGCTTGGACAACACTGCCTGAGTGGTGATTTCTATCAGCTTGAGCTTCTCCCTTAGGCGATTCCATTCCAGCTTCACATGTTGAAGCTCAGCTTGGGATTGGTCCAGAGCAAATCCCATAGATGCTACCTCCTTCCCATGCTCTAACAGATGGGATTCGTATGGATTGAGTCTATTGAATGAGGCCATCAACTCTTCTTTCAGTATTAATTAACAAAGATCACTTGTATTTATAAGAAATAATTGTAACGTAAAGAGTTTAGATTCCAATGGTCATATTGACAAACAGTCATATAATAGTCAAAACCCAACGTTCTCATTTAATTATACACATATCATTAATTAAATGATATAGTTTTTTTAGTATAAAATAACACAAATATTTAAGAAATAAATATTATTAAAAATTTCAGGTCATTACATTTTCTCTACAAGAAAAACACACTTCTTAGAAAATTGGAAAAAATAAGGTCAAACTCAACAGGTGACAACTACAAAGAACTATTAGATAATGGTCTCTCTAAACATGTATTTAATGTTCTTTATCATGACATAATAGTTCTTTCATTTTATTTATCACATAGAAAAGGTTTCCCATTTAACAGTTTATAGAGGAAAATCTATCACATGAAATAAATATCTCCCTATAATGACCAATTCATGTCAAGATATATGCCTATGTACCTATCATGATGCATATATAGTCACATCATGCCATATGAGACCATGAGTATAAATCTCAAGATACAATAACATCACACAACATGTGAATTACCCTCTGTGAAATAACATCAATTGTAATAAGAGAACATCATGAACAACAGTCCAATCCCTGGGTAATCAAATTTCCCCCCTTAAAATGGATAGATAGTCCCATGAATAAGATCATTACCAAGTCCTGACACATCCTAGTATCCTTTTTAACATTCAAAAATAGTAAATATATTAAATAGAACAACCAAATACTCTGATACCACTTTTCAACATCCCCTGATTCGCTACTCTCCCACGTAGCTAAATCAAGTTGGTTATGAGACCTCAAGCTTGCCTCCCTATATTCTAGAGGATGTTGAATAGTAGTTTACAATATATTAGGAAATTAAATGATATGAAATATCAGAGTAATTAAAATAGATGAAATAATACAACATACAACTGGGATGTAAGAAGAGGAACCAATAAACCAAATAATAGTGAACCATTCAATGATAGGCTAAAATGTGTCAAAATTTAAAACCAAAATTAATAAAATTAAACAAACCAGTTAACACAAAGAAATTCAAAAGAACCCAGTCCTGAACCCCATGTCAGCCCCATCTACAAACTCCAAATCATCCAACAAGTAACAATCTGAAAAAAGGTCTATTTACTAATCCAAACCTATATATATAATATTCCTAGGTACAAAATGGCTGCACAAATAGTGTGTGATTGAAACTTATTAGGTTAAAATCACCAATTCTAAGAAAAACCAATCTAATAATAAGAGTATACAGTAAAGTGATAACATGTGTATTAATTAATCCACTTAATATAATAAAACAATCAACCTGCTTTGGTGCCACACGGTAATATATTTGAGCATGTAGCATAACCATGCCAACCATAAACAACAAACAAAGGAATAATCAAATAAATGGGAAAAACCCTCTCTATAAGTATTTCAGCATCTGGGCATAGCCCTTTATATAATCATTTCATGATACAATAATAACCCTCTATATAATCCTTTCAGAATTCGGTGATATCACTCGATATATTAATTTTAGCATGAGACTAGTCCAAGACATCTATATAAGCATTAAATCATTTGGGAATAGCCCTAGATATAATCATTATGGCAAAAAATTGGGCAATCCCACTATATAAGCACTACAGCTTGAAACTGGACCAAGCCCGCTATATAAGCATTACAACATGAAACTGGGCCGAGCCATCATTATAAGAATTATAACATGTATCACAAAAAAAGTTATATTAGTAACTGTATCACAGTATCATATCATAAGTCTCAATTTTTAATTCATAAAATTTCCATTTTTCTTTCAATTACACATTCTTTTTAACCAAATTATCACTAGCCATTTCACTAAACAAATAGGCCATTACTGTAGTGATTCTATAACAAGAAATAACCCGGAGTACCATTTCATTCTAAACACAATTTAATCCTTTAGACAATTTATTATTATACAAGGTTTTTCTCACTCAATGGGTAGCCACAGGCTAGGTCACAACACCATTGAATCCAAAAAGATCCATGGATTAGTCCAATCCATGATTTACCATAATTAATTATACAATTGATAAATAATCACATTTTTAGTGAAATTTTCAATATTTCACATACTTAATAGTTAAAAAACCATAAGGTTAGGTTTTATACCACCTACCTTTAACTGGTGATCAAAATAATGATTTTAACTCATAACACCAAAATGAACGAAGGTAGAGAAAACTGATAAAATAATCCTAGATCATAAAATATCAAGATCAACACCCAAAACAATCAATATCAATAGATTCCATCTATAAAATTAATCATGATGTAAGATAAGGTAAAATCTAAGAAAAAAATATCCCCATAGATTGATCACTTCAACAGATCATCTCGAATGGAGGAAGGCTCTCCAAAATCAACTAGAAATCAACTATGGTATGAAAGAGGTGGGATACACACAAATAGAATGGAAACATAAGTGTATAACGCAACTTATAATTTTGGAGTCTAAGAAATAAATGACATGTAAATTTATTACACGTTGTATAATTCTCAAATTAAAAATATGTTGAAATTCATGTTTCCTCAATTGAATTTATCCATGCTTGAACATTACACGCTATGTAATGTAGATTCAAGGAGTTTAACCAGTTCAAGTCATAAACTAGTTCATGGCCTATAATCACTTCACAACATGTAGTCAATAATAGTTACACATTGTGTAATTCATTTAAATGGTGTGTAAATAACCTATATATGGGTTTTAACCCAGCTTCTGCAAAAGCACCCAAATCACCTATGAAGCCTTCAAAACTCATGGAGGACCCTCATAATCCCATTTAAAACATGTATACCTAGAATGCATTAATTACAAAAATCACACATCCCTAAAAATTTGTTTATTTTACTTAAAAATTCTCTTCATCTCTAAATGAGACTCAACCACCATGATTTAAAGGCAAGGGAAAACCCAAATGAAAGAGGTTCAATGAAAAACTCAATGAGGGACATAACTAAAAAAATATGGTATATTACATCCTTGAACTCTAATAATGGTATGTGGAAGTACTTCTTAGTATATTTTGTAAAGTTATATTCATAAAATTCATTAGAGTGAAGTGGATATGAATTGCATAGTTCACCAGGAGTTAATGCTCAAAATTAACTTGATGATAATTATCCCATGATTTTATATCAATCCAAGTGAATTCACTTGGTATTTTCCCCTTTTACAATATTTTTAACTTAACTCTAAATCCAAGGGATAGAAGCCACTTTCAATCATTCTAAGAAATTTAGGTATCTGATCAATGTGTCAATGATTCCTACATATTTTAAATGAATTAAGGATACTTTTATTAAGATTTCATGTCAATGGGAACTTATTTAATCAGTTTTGACCCCTACACACATGATTCTACCATTAATAAAAAAATGGTAAAAATGTAAAATAATACCTCAAGGCATACTGATCAATCCTGGCATCAAATTGACACATGGTTGAATCCAATATATTATAAATGATTCAAGGAATTTAATTCAATATTTTCATGTCAATCAAAATTTGTTTTCTCATTTTTGACCCCTTGATGGGAGATATACCATTTTAATAAAACTAAACAGCATTAACCTATTTTTTTTATCATACTAGAAAATACGCATCTGATGGATACGAAGTTGATCTATATATATGAAATATGGATATATGGTCATTCTCCCATGATTTCATGTTAATTTAGGTTTTATTTCTTGGTATTGTCCCCTTTTACATGATTTTCACTTAACTCAAAATATGAGGGACAAACGCCACTTTCGATCATACTAAGAAATTCAGGTATCTAATTGATTTGATGATTATTAATATATATTTTAAATGCCTTAAATAGAATTTTCCTAATATTTTAGGTCAATCAGAGCTCGTTGGGCCATTTTTGACCCCTACACACATGATTTTCCGATTATTACAAAAATTCTAATAATTTTAAATTATACCTTAAGAAATACTAATCAATTAGGGATTCAGATTAACACGTATTTGATTAAAATATATTTAAAATGATTTGAAAAATGTTCTCCAATATTTTAATGTCAATCATAATTCTTTTCTCATTTTTGACCCCATAATTGGAGATTTTCCATTTTAATAAAACTAACTGACTTTGCCTATCATTTTCCATCATATCAGGCAACATGAGAATTTGATGGATATAACATTGATTCCTACATATCAAAAATGAATATGTGATCAAAATACTATGATTTTATATAAATCCAAGTGTGTTAGCTTGGTGTTGGTTCCTTTTATGTTTTTTTTCACTTTAATCTAAATTTGAGGGACAAATGTCACTTTATATCATACTAAGTAATTGGGGTATATGATTAATGTTTTTATGATTCCTAAAAATTTTAAATGACATAAAGATCATTTTCTTAAGATTTCATGTTAGTTAAAGATTGTTTGGTTAGTTTTGACCCCTAAACACATGATATTCCCATTATTAATTTTTTTTAATAAATATGAAAATGAACTTTATATTGTACCAACCATTCCAAGAATCCCATTGATAGGTACTTGAAATATAAAGAAAAAAGTCACTTAAGGATTATTTTCCTAATTTTTTTAATTAATATAAATGCCTTAGTTGGTTTTGGATCCCTACTTAGTCAATTTTTATTTTTATGAAAATTCAAATGTGATTTGTGACCTTACTGAAAATATGAAAACAAAACGAGACATTCTATTTAAATGAAAAGTTAAAAAGTTAAAAAAACAAACCTTTTGTAGTAAGGGCCTTAAAAAATAAAAAATATGAAGATAATAATAATAAATATAATAAAAATAAATATAAAATATTGTATGAACCTACATTATAGAAACCCCTACATTATCAGCCTGATGAATATACTACCATAGTGACAAAAACTCGATTAAAAGTTATGCATTTACCTCCTCAAAATCACACATCTGTGCCTCCAAATTTGTCACATACTAAATAATCCCGAAAACAATAGGATACACAACCTCATTGTGTAAAAATACAAAATGAGGAATCCTCATTCCATATATAAATCTATATCCATTTACATCATGACCAATAATATAATGAAATATTTCATCCCTCTACATGGAAAGTTTTCATTTGAACGCTTTTATTTTTTCAAAATTAACCTTTAATTGATCCTATGTAATATATAAATATAAATATATATGTATATAAAAATATATTTAAATACTGATAATTAGACAAAGAAATTACTATAAGAGTTGCAACCTCATTATCATTTTGATCACGATTCATCATGAAAACCAACATTTTCTTAGTCGGTGCACCTTTATCCCATAATTTTATACCAATATGATATACATATAGGAAAAAACTCATATTAAATAATTAACATAAAGGTAAATGATAAATACATCATGTTGAATTTGGGACATGTGATGAGTCCCAAGCATGTGAGGTGGTCCCTCCAACACATGATTCTTGGAATATCGCGTTGTCACCTACAACATTCAATTAATTAAAATTTGAAACATGTAAAATGTTACACATTATTTGAAATATGTAAACAAAAATAAATAGTCTCATCATCATAGCCTTTATGGATTAACATGCAACCAAGTCACGCCACTGAGATGGAAGAATACCCCTCGGGACTCTATCCAAAATGTTTTTAGTGCCCAAATTTAGTACCCAGTTATCCTAATTTATGATACCTTTATAATATTTCTATTTTTTATGAAATTGTTTCATACACTCTATCCAAATATCACTAGGCCACAATCTTAGATTATTCTATTTAAGAAAAAAATTTATCACAAATGTAAGTGTTTTTTAAACATTACTAAGAAACTAAAATTATCCACTTACCTGAAAATCCCTATATAGGAAATATAAATTATTCTCATAAAATGAATCACAATAATGTGTAGATAGTATTAATTTGTGTGGGTTGTGTATTATATGACCCAACTAGTTAATAGATTCATGGGAACCCACTCCCACAGGATGAAAAATCTTTTCAAATGATATGTCAAGGGTTGTGTTAGAATTCCATGACGAAATCTCATGACTAGGACCTCTCTTATGAGTGTAAGAAGCGGTTGAATCATATACTATTGAAAAAAATCATACATAATTATATATATGTTCATCATATGTTTAACACTTAATAAAAAATAAAAACCCATTTACATTCATACATACCTCGACTCATAGATACAGATGCCTTTGTAGAAGGATGTGGATCCTATGTCTGTTACCTTAACAGGTTTGCATTAATTGAGATAATTAGTAGTTCAACACATGTAGACTATATAACAAATAAATATATAGTAAATACACAAAAAACATTTAAATAGTTCATAGAGTTAAATAGTTAAAAAAGAGGTTTTAAACTGAAGAGCATGAAAAAGATCATACCTTCCATTAAACATGAAATTTAATCATTTATCCTTCAATGGTTTATATAATAAAATGAATATATTCTTCATGTTTTGATGTAATTTGTTAATAAATATGTGAAGAAACAAATTCAATAGTCTCAGGTTTATCTTATTCAATTAAAAAAACTCATTACCTTGACATTCTTACAACATATTTCCAAATCAGATTATATGAAAAGGCGGTGAAGAAAACTTATTATACTTGTGATGCCAAAATTAAAGGTTAATTATGAACTCATTCATCTCTATATAACATATTGTTAAATTTCATCAATGTAAACTTATATTGTTCAACTTTAGTTCCAAAAACTGGATCAACCCAATTACACTTTTACAATATACATTTCAGCCCATGAATATATACAACTTTAATGATATCTTTCAATTGACTATAGTAATAACTAGAATTGATAAATTTACAACCAATGCCACTATTTGTGTTTCTAGTTTTTCATCAACATCTTTAATGTGAAACTAAAATCCATTAGCATCTAAAGCTTTATAAAAATGACCTTTTACAGTTAAAATCTCAGTCAGTTGGTTAAATTATTCATTTAGTGTAGGTTCACCTAAATCCCACAGTTTATGGACCTATATAATTCATATAATTCAATAAAAAGTTTATAAATAAATAAATTACTATTATACTTAAATCATAAAAAAAATCCATTTATATGTATAAAATCCTTGAACCAATCATGAAATTATGCATAATGGGACTGTTGAATTTGATAATCACTCAAATGATGCATCTCTTGTTTTAGATAATTAATGTGTTTCATGTAAATTATATTTCCATGTTTAAATGATAAAATTATATATGCAAATAAAGTATGTAAAATTTAAATAATAAAAATGATAATACGCTTTCTATAGTAATGGTGCAACTGATGGAGTATTGAACAAGATGTATCGATGATCTTTTACCCACTCAATGTTTTCTATATCAAATATAGTTCCTTCTCTAACCGGTCCCACCCTATAGATGGATTTTTCAAAACTAACACTGATGTCATTGTTTCTGCTACATCCAAGGTTGGTATTGGACTCATTTCTCATAACATATCTAGAAAGGTCATGGAAGCTCATTATTGGGTTGGGCAAAGAGCCAGGAGTCATGTAGTGGCGGAGACATCTACTATTCTCCTTGGGATCCTCCTTGCCTGTTCAAATTTTTGGCTTAGTATTTTGGTGAAACTGATTTCCTTGAGGTGGTTACTGTCTTATCAAAGAAGGAGGAGGACTCTTAGCCTTTTGTCATTATCTTGAGGAAGATTTGGTCCTTGATAGAAATATTTGTGGAATAAAAATTCTCTTTTATCAAGCGAGGTGGTAATATAGAGGCTCGTAGTTTGGCTTGTTTTTGTAAATACTAGGGTAATTATTGTTGGGTTGACTCTTTCCTAGAGTGTATTTGTAGGTATGGTTTCACTAATAAGTAATATTTGTTCCCTTTTCTCAAAAAAATATTCTGATCAAAAAATAGAACACTCATCAATCAAATAACCATCAGCTATTGATGCCTATGGATGAACTATATTATATACAAACCATTTCAATGTATTTAGATATTGCTCAATAGGATACATCCACCTAATTTACATTAGATTAACAACCATTACATCATAGGATAAGTGCACCATCAATTGAACCATAACAATAAAAAATGAGTGGAAATAGTTTCTCTAACTAATAAAGTGTATGTACAATTCTATCCTTAAAAATTTTTAAATCACCCATTTTTTTATTTCTTAAACAAATATGTCTAAAAATTACTCATCTCAATCAATGGTTAAACAACATTTTGAAATAAACAATTAGGAATTGTGATTGGAATAAACTGGTAAAGTAGTATGTGATTATCATGATTTCTCAACCCTTTAAATTTCTTCCTTATCACATTCCCATACTTGCAAATATTAAGAGTAACCATCATGAACCATGATCATCTTCAAAATGGAAAGAAATTTATCTTTCCCATTTTTACTGATCGTATACTGTGTAGAAATTTTGTATGCTTTGTTCCCCTCACTCAACTCTAAATGTAATTGTTTCCTTAAACCCAATTCTTCTAAATCAAGTCATGAGTTGTAACGATCATTTTATTTTATATTGAAAACCAAAATGGCCCATAAAATATTATCACAAACATTTTTAAATGTGCACGATATCTAGATTATTCCATAGTATATTAGTTTTCCATTAAGGGAGATTAAAAAAATAATTTTCTTCTTCCAATTATGATTGTGTTTTCTACCTACATCATATATAGAGGTAAATGGATGATCCACCAATTAGTAAAATTCATATACCATATAGATTCTTTCTTTCTCAATTTGTGATTATTTTTCCACTCCTATCATGATTGTTGGTGCTTTTTTGATTCTTCAGAACCATCAAATGAAACTTTGTACTTTCAAAACTTGTGCTTTAGGGGAATAAAATGTATATAACCTATGTATTCCCATATTTTACATTGTTTAAGACATGTAGAGTTTTTATTTTATTACAAAAAGGTAAATAAATTTCTTTCATGCTCCAACCTGATAAATTTTCATAAACTGGGAAGTTGTTGATTGTCTACAATAAAGCAACCTGTAGTTTGAGCATTTAATTCATTTCACATTTGTATGTCATCCCAAAATCACCCCAAAATTCATTCAACTAATAAATGAATGGATGAAGGTAAACATCAATCTTATCCCTTAGACTTCTAATTCCATTAATAAGACTAAAAAATAATATAAATTGATGTTTCATATAAATTCACATTGGAAGATTATTTGAAACCAACACCATGGGCCATGTGTTGTGAGTTACACCAACCATAGACATGAATGGATTGAAACTATATATTGTTAACCCCAATTGTATATTATGACTATTTTAGAAAATCCATAGTGCATATGGTCAAACTACTTCCATTCAAGAGAGTCTACTAGGTGGGTTAGCGTATCACTTTCCATATTTATTCCCACATGTCATATATTAATTTAGAAACTTTAGATGAAGTTAATAATATTTTCAACCTTGGGTCCAATGAAAAGTAATTAATTTTCTTTATGATAATAAGTTTCCCTTGTTTCACAGTCTGACTTTGATGAGTCTGATTTCCCCCATTATCTTTCCACCTAGAAGAGTCATAGACCATAAAATTATCTAAATGGGCAGTTTCATTTCTAAATAGCATACTATCATTTTCACATGAATCTACGATCTCATATGAAAAACCTAAGTTCTCTATCAACATACAATAATGGTAATATGACTCATAAATCTTAGCATAAGTAGGAATTAATTTTTTCAATAACACCAACAACATGTGAAATGATGTATATGACAACTAATTCAATGACATTAAGTGTAACAAATCAACGATAAATAAAAAATTTCTATAAACAGTACACCCTCAATATAATTCTGTTTATGCATCATCAAGTATTTAATAAAACCTTAATGAATCAGGATCTTTACCATAACATTAATTTATCCCACTTGTCTCAATATTTTGGGTCTTAATGCCTTTAAGATCCAACCCACATACCATTTCATTAAGAATTCAATGAATTAAATCATTCATCATCGCATCATTATCTATATGAATCATTTATATTTGATAAATATTAATATATTCTTCCCCATAATGGGTCCAAATCTTATAATATTTCAAAAAACCATTCAATAATTGGTGCTCCCTCACAGTATCTTTTGTGAATTGATATTTTTTTTCAAATTTTCTACATAGACAACTCATATAGTCACTTTGAAATCATCTAGTGAAATCAAAAAACTTCATAATGCTTTTAAAACATCCATAATACATTATTTTTATAAGATCAATCTAGCTCTTATCCATATTTGTATATGTACAACAAGTAGTAACAATTACACAAGACTTAAAATTTCATATATTTTTAGAATTTCATATAAAAAAATTATATTTAAAATAAAAACCAATGAATTGAATGTGAGATTGAATTCATTACTAAATATTTTGTAGAGAGCTACTTACAAATAAATGGATGGTAAGAAATTTTAAAAATTGAAAAAAATACATATATATTAATATATGACCAATGGTTATTTTCTAAAATTAAATATCAAAACACTATACTATATAAAATTACTATGTTATTCAGCTATTATTGATATGTTATTGTCAAACGATTGGTGAATATTTAATTTATATGAGTAAAAAATAAATGTGAATGCTCAATTATATTTTTGAGTAACTGACAAATATTTAATCAATCTTATTCTTGACTATCCACGATTTCATTAGTCAATAATGTTGAATTAATTTGGTTGACATATTTATTCAAAAAATCATCTAATAGATTTTAGCAATTAATAAACTATGCCACACAATTATAAATTCTTATCATTCATAGGAAGATCCTAATTAACATTAATAAATCTACTGTGGGTTTGTAGCAAAAAAATCTTGATTTCAATGCAATGCATAAAATATCAAAACTTAATTAGATTGAACATGAGTTATCAAGCTTCAAAAACAAAAATTAGAATATGTTTCAATAAATTATATCTAAAATAAAAACATGGAACACTAGAAATATAAATTCCAAAACATTAACCCTATAAAACAATAATAAAATAATATTTTAGTTTAAATTCAACTAAATCAATCAAAATGTTTGTAAAAATATATATATGGAATTTAAAATGAACAATATTAAAAAATTATACCCAAAAATTCCAATTTCTAATTGGAAAATACATAGAATGATAGTTTGAGGACAGTAGGATTATAATTCAATTATATATTTTCCCATTAAAGAAACTTTTGAAAATAAAACATCAACATTTAGTAAAATAAATGTGTCAATTATGTATCAAATGTTGAATCAAGATAATCCCTACATGGTTATTATCAAAATAAAACCCCTAAAATAGTGGTCATTTCATACTAATCAATAATCACATATTTTATATACTGAAATTAGCATTCACCTATGATAAATACGGAAATCAAGTGACAGATCCAACATATAGTGGTGGATTCGACTAGGACAACCTCACCCTTAGGGGATGGCTATGAGCAGAGGTAGAGGTGGAAGTCATATCATGGGTGGTAGAAGAGAGGGGTAGTGATAGCTTCGACAGAGGGTGCAACGATCAGGTAAGAGAGAGGACACATAGATGGGCAGTGGCTAGGTATGCAAGGTGAGGGGGAGTGGCGACAACTCCAACAATGATTGTGGTGAGGGTGAGGCAAGGGCGTGGGTGCGAAGAGGGTGAGGGAGCAGACGGGGGTGCATGAGGTGGGGAAGGGGGTTGTGATAGAAAGGGTTTTGTTGTACAGTGATCACCATTGGAAATCACTGATACTCAATAAATGTGATTGCTAATGACAGTTTCCCATTTCAACGAGCATAACAGATTTCTTTTCTAGTAGTGGTTTCATGCTTATTTTGGCAAGGCAACATTGATTATTATTTCTTTTTTCAGAGGCCCATAATCTATAGAAGTATCAAGGTGATAGATTCCTAATTTTACAATTATTTATATAGTCTCATAATTATTTTATGGAAGGCATGGGCATGTATCACAAGTAGACGATATATGATTCATTTATTTTCAATTATTTATATGACTACAATGTAATATTTTAGTAATGAATTTAATATTAATAGTACCATTCCAAAATCATAAACATAAAATTATTTTTTTATTAATCCCATATATGACTATTATTTATGTTATTATAATCATACATGATGCAAATACAATAGCATTGTTTATATTGGTGGATGAACTGACCCAAACAAGAACATTATATGATGAATGATTGAATATGTATATGTAGTTATATTATTAAAATATCAGTGTTTTAAGAATAATAATATTATTAATTATATGATATTAGAAAATTTAATGAGTTTTATTCAGATTTTGGGAAATAATATATATATAAAGAATAGAGAAAAACTCATTACTTACATGGATGGAACTGCCTCTTCCCATAACAACTTCCTTTATAATAAAGGATTCAAGAAACTTCATTATGACTAGAAGCTCCAAAATATGAGTGAAGATTTTAAATGATGAAATTTGGTCATAAATTGGATTTAAAACTAACCAAAAGTTTTGATTTATAATTCATATAAATTATACCTTTTATATAAGAGCTTTAGTATCATTGTTTAGTAAATAGTCACTTTTTAATGGTTACGGCCACCATGAGTTAGAAAGTGTCTCATAAATGGAAAAAATAGAGGGTCATTATTCCCTAAATAATTGATATGTTTTTTTATTTTATATTGTTTTATACACCATTTAAACTATATATAGTATTTTACCTCAATAACCATTTTTGACGTATTTCACTATTCACCCTAGTAAATTATTTTTTGTATCAACGTATGGAATTAATCCAATTAACTAATTTTGATGTATTAATTATGATTTCAAAATATATTTTATTAAATTCAAACTCTATATATAATACATTTAACTTTAAAAAAAACATAGAATGCTTAAAAACAATATATTTTAAGTGAAATAGATTTCATAAAAGCAGAATTGACCTTATATTATTATTTATTATCATTTATACATTATTTAATGAATGTTAAATATTCATTCTCAATATTGTGGATTGGTGTTTTTCACCTAGTTATCATTTTTTTCTAGACCCTTTACTTATTAAGGATCGCATAATGGATGTTTGTACCTAGGCCTCCAACTATTCATGATCTTGGAAGGTGCGGATGAAGACCGAATTTCATCATTGTGTTTTAGGTGTACTGATACGAAGTTTGGATCTATCACTCCATCCAATGTCATCTGACCATATCCAAATCTTCATCCTACTCCACTACTACAAAATCAAACCATTGAATTCAAAATTTGGTAGGCTTGAGTTCCAACCACCTAACCTTCCAATGATCTCTATTATTGTTTGGAATGCAAGAGGCTTGGGTTCCCATCCAAATATGACTTCTTGTTGAATGAACTTAGAAAAAATTTCTCCTCCATAATTATTATTCTATAACAAATACATAATCTATAGTGTATTCAAAATTTCACATCAAGGATTAGCATCATGGATTACTTTTATGAACATCCCAATAACTAGCATATATGGATTTTCTAGAAGTCGAGAATATCATGGGAAAAGGTAGACTATTCTCCCAAAAATATTCCTAAAAAATTCAATTTATTCACTAATATTTTTTATTTCACAATTTTATATGCTAAATTCCATGTTTTAGAGATATATAACCTTTTGTGGTCTTAATAATCCTTCGATATAGGTGGTCTTGTTGTGTGGAAGCCTCACTCACTCAGGAATCGCACACAAAATCAATGAAAAAACTAGGGAGAACACAAAAAAATTAATGTGGTTTAGTTGGGTGACCTATGTACATGGGGAAGATAATAAATTTGTTCATATTTAAATAGGATAACATATTATAGATGGCCACACCCACATATTAATTTTCACACACAACGACACCCGTATATGTAGATAGGTAGAATGAGAAGATTCAAAGGACCGCTGGAATTTCCCCAGGTGGTCAACAACTCCCTCTATGGTTTTGATTGGAATTATCTAGCTTCTTCATATTTTCCTTGGGTGGAACAAACCTCCTATAGTGGTTCTCCTCCAGCAGCTACTCATCAATGGTGGTCACCCACCATTTTGGATGGTGATATTTTTTTGTCAACCTTTAAAAATATCCACCTTGATGAAAAATATCACCATTGTAATGACCCGCCAATTCTCATTGGATTGAGAGTTCAATGAATCATTACTAGGCCTTAAGTAAAATCCCCAAGGCGCCAAAGGCTTGCAATAAATGCCAACGGGTTTCAAAACAGGTGGGGGATGATTTACCCTTTAAGAACATACCACAGATTCCACAATCATAACCAAACAAATCTACTAAATGATGCATGATAAAATATAAGACAAGTCAACCATTTATTTTATCAAAACCCAACCAAAACTACCACAGCAGAAACCAAAACTAAATCAGAGTAAATAGTGGAAAGACAAACTAAAAGACCACAGCACAACAACCCAACTCCGTGCTCCAAAAGCTCCAAGCTCCAACATCACAAACCAGCCCAAGTATCCCGAATTAGTGCTCTAAACATGTGACACTTTACCTTTTCCAACATCCTGGTACATAACATCTGCAAATGCACCAACGTGACAAAGCAGGAGGTGAGTAATTAAACTCAGTAGGTTTTCCCCAATGACTTCCCAACCAATGCCTCTAGGATAAAACATGTTAGGACATTTATATGAAAAAATTTATATAAAACAATTCAAAAGCAGTTCACAATAAACAAGTTCCATCTCAAAACCATTTTCCAAAAAAAAACATCTTTATCAAGAAAAGAAGACAAGAAATGTTTCCAATCAAATTCCCATTTTCATTTTCGCACATTCATTCCATTTTACCAGTCAACACAACCAACCATGCATGCAAACTAGACCTCTCTATACTCGTGAGTGGTGAGTTATCCTTCCACTAAGCTATCACTTAGTGGACTTCCTTGATAGGGGTACTTCGCAACCTTATCTATCCCAACCTAATTATGGGGTTACTTCTCACCCTTATCCATACCAACCTTTTGATGGGGGTACTTCTCGTCCTTATCCATCCCAATGCATATGAACACACACCACAACCCATGCAAATCCATGCCCAAAACCAAGTGTGTTCAAAACCTTTAAATAAATCATCATCCTTTTTATTGAAAACCATTTCTTTCAAGCATCAAAACTATAGCCAATTTAAAATCACCATTTTAAATTTACTTCAATAACCACTTTCCAAAAAACACACAATTTCCATCACCCGTTACCAAAAAGGGGTTTCAATCTTTCTTTCACAACAGATAAACAAACCATTTCAATCAGGGAAAACAATATGAAACTACGCCTTCAAGTTCTAAGAAAGAGGAATCGAGAGTGAATCCACCTACCACAAAGGTTTTGATGAAAACCCTAAAAAACGGAGAACACACAAGAAAACCAGCCCGATTCACCAAGGATCCTCCTTAGATCTCTTCTCCTAACACAACCAAGACCAAAACATGTCTTGATTGGAATCCACACACTTAGATCTACCCATGATGGTCATAGATCTAAGAAACTGAGAGATGATAAGAAGCATATCTAAGTAGATCTAAGAAACCATTCAAGAATGAAGGAGAATGATCACATACCTCAAGAATTCGACTTCGATTCGCCAATAGAAGCCTTCAGATCACCTCCGGAATAATGGGGGAACCCTCTTTGACCTTAGGAGAACCAAAATACCGAGTTAGGGCCACTTAAGAGCTTTAATGAGGCAATTAGAGGCAAACCGAGTTAGATACACAATTTAAGGATCTAATTTTAAGTGATCACATGGTTAGTCTGCACGGTTTGGCAAAATGTGCGCTAACCCTACGTTAGCTACTGCCTCAGCCACCCATCTCGCAGGGTTTGGCCACATAGTTTGACAAACCGTGCGCCGCCCGTGCGGAAGTTACTGCCTCTAATACCAACTCCGCACAGTTTGGCCGCACGGTTTAGACAAACTGTGTGCTGCCTGTGCGACTTCCCTTTCCCCCCCTAAACATCATTGTAAGTTCTCCCGAATCTCCCATACGTCACCCTTAACTTTATAACCACTAAAATCATCAAGAAAGGGTTACATACCAGGAACCGAGGGTACTAAATTCTCCCCACCATTGGTCTTTCCATCCTCGAAAAGTAGAAAACCATCGCTTGCCTGAAAGAGTTCTGGCCACTGCCCTTTCATCTCTTTCTCACATTCCCAAGTCTCTTCCTGAATCTGACCATGCTTCCATAAAACCCGCACTAGACCGATGCTTTTTCAGAGCAATACTTTCTCTTTCCTATCCACAATCCGTACCTGGATATGTATCAACGAAGCATCCAACTCTAGGTCAACGTGATCCCGTCTGATCACATGGTCAGGATCAGGCTAATACTTCTTCAACTGAGATACATGGAACACATTATGCACTACACTGAACAGTGGTGGTAATGCTAACTGATACGCCACCTTGCAAACCCATTCCAGTATCTCAAAAACGACCTATATATCAAGGAGATAATTTTCCCTACTTTCCAAAATGACGATGTCCAAGCCTTGGAGAGATTCTCAAAAAGACATGATCACTCACCGCAAATGACAACGGTCTTCAGCGATGATTCGCATAAGATTTATGATGACTCTGAGCCATCTCCATCCTCTTTATAATCAACTGGATCTTCTTCATTGTTTCTTTGACAATGCTCTACCCAACTAGTGAAGTCTCACTTGTTTCCACCCAACAAAGTGGAGAACGACAAGGACACCCATACAATGCTTCAAACGAAGCCACGTGTATCGAGGCCTGATAACTGTTATTGTATGAGAACTCCATTAAGGATATATGCTCCTCCCATGAGCCACAAAAATCCATTACACAAGCCAAAAACATTTCTTCAAACATCTATATCGTCCTTTCAGATTGTCCATCTGTCTGGGGATGATACGACGTACTCATAGTCAACTAAGTCCCCAAGGCTTGCTATAATGATTTCCAGAAACGAGATGTGAACCTCAAATCTCTATCTGAGACTATAGACACTATTACACCATGCCTCTTTACCACTTCTCAGATATAGATTTTTGAAAGATCTTCCACTGTATGAGTTTCACGAATCGAGATGAAATGGGATGACTTGGTTAGACGATCCACTATCACCCAAATGACATCATGTTTCCGGACCATTCATGGAAGACCTGTAACAAAATACATTTCTATATGATCCCATTTCCATACTGAGATAGGTAAATATTGTAACATACCAGCTGGCCGCTGATGTTCTGCTTTAACTTGCTTACAAGTTAAACACTTTGAAACAAATTCAGCTACCTTCCATATCATGCTGCTCTACCAAAACTGCGCCTTCAATGCCTTATACATCTTCTGTGTACCCGGATTTACAACCCATCTTGAATGGTGATAAGAATTAAAGAGTTTTTCCTAAGAAGTTAAAGGTACAACCATCCGATATTGAAACTGAAAAACTGAACTACCTTCCAGCTTCCATCCCTTAATGGTCTACCCACCCTTGAGTTGTGAACTCATTGCAACACAGTCTACATCGGATGCATGTGCCTCCTTTGCCATCTCCACCAAATCAGGAACAAGCACAACTAGAAAGAAAACAGAAACATCACCTTGGTCTTCACATTCCACATGCATGTCAGCTAAGACCGACATCAACTACCACTCATCTAAATCTTCTTTCGCCAACTGAGCTTACAAATTCCTGCTTAATTCATCGGCCATTGAATTTACCTTACCCGGTGTATAAATTAAGTCAAAGTCAAAGATTTGAAGATAATACATCCATCTCCTCTACCTCATATTCAAATATCACTATGAGAAAATGTGTTTCAAGGTTTTTTGATCCGTAAACACAATAAATTTCTCACCAAAGAGATAATGTCTCCATATTTTCAAAGCATGGACAACTGCAGCCAACTCTAAATCATGTGTTGGGTAATTTTTCTCATTCACCCTAAACTTCCTTGAGCCATAAGAAACCACATGGTCTCCTTGCATGAGAACACAACCCAACCCTGTTCCTGAAGCATCACAATACACCACATACCCCTGTCTTGATTCTGGAAAAATCAAGATGGGTGCTGATGTAAGGAGAACTTTCAACTCTTGAAATGATCTCTGACATTCTTCAGTCCATTGAAATGCACTGTTCTTCTTTGTCAATGCTATCATAGGTGAGGATGGTCATGAGAAGTCACTGACAAAGCATCAGTAATAATAAGCTAGACCAAGATAACTTCGTATTTCAAAGACATTCTTTGGTGGTTTCTGGGAAAGAACAGCTTCTATCTTTTCTAGATCCACTGAAACACCTTTCTCAGAAACATCATGGCCCAAAAAACGTACCTCTTGTATCCAATAATCACACTTTGATAATCTGGAATACAACTGATGGTCTCTCAAGATTTCCAACACTATTGACAAGTGTTACTCATGATCAGCCCTTGTTCTTGAATACACCAATATGTCGTCTACAAACACCAAAACAAAAGAATCCAGATATTGCTGAAATATCTGATTCATCAAATCCATGAAGCCCGCTGGTGCGTTCGTAAGACCAAAAGGCATAACTACATATTCATAGTGGTCAAATCTACTACTAAAGGTTGTCTTAGGAATATCCTCCTTCCGAACTCGCAACTGGTGATATCCTGATTGCAAGTCAATTTTTGAGAACCACTGATATCCCCTCAATTGATCAAATAGGTCATCAATGCGTGGAAGTGTATTTATATTATTTATCGTAACTTTTTTAAGTTTACAATAATCCACACATAGACTCAAAGTTCCATCTGCTTTCTTTATAAACAAAACCGGTGCTGCCCACGGAGACACGCTTGGCAGAATGAAACCCTTGCTTTACAGCTCCTCTAACTGGACTTTCAATTCTCTCAACTCTATTGGTTCCATCCTATAAGATGGAAGTGAGAAAGGACTAGTCCCTGAAAGGAGATCAATCATAAACACCACTTCCCTTACAGGTGGTAACCCTGAGAAGTTTTCACGAAAAAAAATCAGGAAATTGATCCACCACAGCTGGAAAACTATTTCCCTCTATCTCTTCCAATGATGACAAAGTCAACACTTTCAATTGGAAATAAATCAGTTCCAACAAGCTCTTTGCACCTTTATTTACTATACCTTCTCCTCTAAAGAGATAGTCGATGCTGTCCTCAGTCGTGAAACTAACCATTCTACTATAACAGTCGATGTGAGCCTTAAACCGTGTCAACCAATCCATACCCAGGATTACATCATAGACATCCATATCCAACATGGAGAAGTCCCATTATAGCTCAACTTAACCAACAGTTATAGCACATGCTCGACACACTAAGGATTGACATTCTCTTTCACCAAGAGGAGTTTGCAGTTTCAACATAGAAGGAATCATTTCCAGTTTTAAACATAGCAAGTCAACAACATGGTAAGAAATGAAGGAATGTGATGCACTGGTATCAAAAAACACTTGCACAAAGGTATAATTTAAAAGAATCATACCTCATATTGTTGATGGTCCAACCTGATCATCAAAAATCATGTGCTCAGCTCCATACAATTACTTCATCGCTGCACTTTCCTCCTTGTTGCCTTGTTGAGATTTCCCTGGTTGAGGAGTGATGGTATTTTTAGAATCACCATGGATAACTCTGTTATTCTACCAAGATTGATTTTGTTTTCCTCGCCCTGTCGAAACATATGATGCCTGCAACGCCAGGGAAGTGTAATGTGCACCCGAACTCGGAGTATTTCTACAATAGCGCTATAGATGCCTCATCTGCTTGCAATTGTGACATTTTCTAGGTTGTGTCGTACACTCTCGCTTTATGTGATCAGTCGAGCCACATTGAAAACACCTGACTTTCATCATGGGCCATAGAGGAAGACTCACCAGTCCAGCCGTCTGATTCTAATTCGCACTCCCACCTTGGAAGTAGGTGTCCCTCTTCCGATTGTTCCTAGCATTTGAGTTCTCACCTGTTCCCATGGGTATCATCATACTTCCTCCTCCCATAACTCCCGAGATGTATCTTTCATCTACTGTTTTTATGTTTACCATCTCCGTATAATTATTAATATAGAGAAAAACTATCTTTGATAAAATCTCTTATCGCAACTCCTATTCAAAGATGTGTGCCTTCAGCGACGCACTTATAGCAACATCTAGTGAAAAGCACCGTAAATTCATGAATTTAGCAGCATATTTTGCGACAGAGAGATTCTACTACTTTAGGCTGAAAATTTTCGTTGTCCTCTGGATCTTGAACGTGTGAGGATAGAATTGTTTATTGAAAAACTCCTCAAATTCCTCCCAGCCCAGTCCTTGATCCACCTTAGCCTACACCACTAGCTCCCACCACTGTTGTGCAATATCCTCCAACACATATGTCGCCAACTTTACTTTCAGATCTGCTGGTGTGCTGATGAAATCAATGATACGATTCATCCTACTCAGCCACACCTTTTCTCTTTCTGGTTCTAAATCACCCCAGAAGATGGGTGGATTCTGCTTCTAGAACATGATGGAATGGTCTACATGTCTTGACTCATCCCTATGACTCCCTGTGTCCACAGCCTATAATGCTTGAACAATACTCTGAACCATCTCTTGGTTCACACATGGTTTAGGTGCAACCACATTCTCCACAGCTTCTTCGGGTTGGATTCTACGATGCCTAATGGGTTCCATTTTCTATAAAACAACGCACGCCGTTAGTCTCACTTCCTAGTAACTAAAGGCTTAGCATTTCAATTTCTATCACATAAAATATCACATCATTGTTTTCTATCCATTAATATTTTCCACATGTTCGACCATTTTTGAAAACATTCAACATATTTTTTTTGAAAATCAATCCATTTTCAAAATACACCAAATACCCTATTCTCAAATTCTTTCAATTGAAAACAATTTCCGCATTTTTCAAAAATTGTCACCTCTCACAAAATTCTTACTCATTCCTCACAATGATATATGAAATCTTAGTGGGAAGTCATTCCTATAAAATGAATGTCATGCTCCTCCCATTGGCTAAACCCATGACAATGAGATTTCCAACATTATAGCAGTGTATCCAAAACACTTATATACCCAACACCCTGGTGACATGAAGTTCAGCATAAACAGGTTAGCTAAGTCCTTTTATGCTATACATTTCAAGTTCAGACAATCCTAATCCTGTCTAAGATTCCAACCCAAGGAATAGACGAAAAGGAATTTCAACTCCAAGACCAAGAACATTGATGACCACTTATTAGGGAAGGACCGAACAAGCTGATACCATTTGTAATAACCCGCCAATTCTCATTGGCTTGAGAGTTCAACGAATAATTACTATTCCTTAAGAAACATCCCCAAGGTGCAAAAGGCTGGAAATAAATGTCGAAGGGTTTAAAAATAGGTGGGGGATGATTTACCCTTTAAGAACATACCACAGATCCCATAAGAATAACCAAAAAAATCTCCTAAATGATGCATGATAAAAGCTAAGACACCTCAACCATTTATTTTATCAAAACCCAACCAAATGTACCACAGAATAAACCAACACTAAATCAGAGTAAACAGCATAAAGTAAAACTAAAAGACCATAGGACAAAAACCCAACTCCAAGCTCCACAAGCTCCAAGCTCCAACATCATGAACCAACCCAAGTATCCTGAAGTAGTGTTCTAAACATCTGACACTTTACCTTTTCCAATGTCCTGGTACATAACATCTATAAAAGCACCAACACGCCAAAGCAAGGGGTGAGTAATGAAACTAAGTAGGTTTTCCTCGATGACTTCCCAACCCATGCCTCTAGGATAAAACATGTTAGAAAATTTATATAAAACAATTTATATGAAACAATTCCAAAGTAGTTCACAATAAACTAGCTCCATGTCAAAACCATTTTCCAATAAAAACTATCTTTCTCAAGAAAAGTAGCCATGAAAAGTTCCCAATAAAATTCCCATTTCCATTTTGGAACATTCATTCCATTTCACCAATGTTTCCCTTGTAATTCGGAATGACCTCACTGATTAAAGTTTCAAACATTCCAAGAGGTTTCTAATGGGTTTGTTTATAAAACCGGAAATATCCAATGATTCTATATCCATCTGGACCTACTTTCCAAAGGTAGGTTCTCATTAGTTGTGAACTGATGAGGCTTAAGAATATTCATTGGTCGAGAGGATGGGAGGTCAGACTCATAACACTTTATAGATTTAAGTTATGTCCGTGAATCCTTATTACACTACCAAGTATGAAAAATGATATTTCCTTTAGATCTGACTATCAACGATTAATATGTATGAGATTTAGAGAATCTTTTATATGTATTCGAGGTTCTTCATCAATAGAGAATCATCTGTATTTGTTAGCGATTCTTAGTCAATGGTATCCTTAGACATGTTATATATAAATCTCTTGGTCATTATGATAACCATACTGGTTTTAAAGCCACTCAGTGGGGAACTTGAAGTTTATTTTCATTCAGAAGGACATAGATTATTTTGGAGTTGGGATCATACCTGCAGATGGGCTACCTACGTATCATTTTTTTAGAAAAGGAATCAGAACCCACATAGTTCGAGTAAGGAAGTATGATGTCTATGTATGATTTATGGCTCAAAGAAAGATTGAATAATGACTTTTACACTCTAATCTCATGCGAGTCATGCTCGGTGTGACAAAAAATAGGTATTGGTAAAACCAGACAATTGTGCCATCATGAGAAATGATGTGGGTCTTATGTTTGTATAACTACCCAAATAAATGAAGATTATGATTTACTTCAGGGAAGAAACCCGGGAACAAGGTCCATAAATGTATATGTACTTTATAGAGATTTAGATACTCTAACTTGGGGATTATTCCTGAAGAAGATGCCCAAATTATGAGGGGACTTATGATTGGGTTTTACTCTAGAGAAGGATGTCCAAATCAAAAAGTAAATTAAGACTGGTTAAGAGAAATTATGACTCGGACTTACTCCTAAGGAGGAGGCCCAGGTTAAAGGAAATTAGAGAACTGGGGCTTAGTCCTAAGGAGGAGGCCTAATTTAAAGGAAATTATGGTTGGGGCTTACTCCTGAAAAGGAACCCCAGGTTAAGGAAATTTGAATTTCTATGAACTTGGTGCTTATTCCTAAGGAGGATGCACAAAATTATGGGAACATGAAGACTGGGGCTTATTCGTGAAGAGGATGCCCAGATTAGAAGAATTATGACTGGGGCTTAATCCTGAAATGGAGGCCCAAAATTAAGGGACTTGGGGATTACTCCTATAGAGGATGCCCATATTTGAGACTGGGGCTTACTCCTGAAAAGTAAGCCCAGGTTAAATAACATGGGGATTACTCTTAAGGAGGATGCCCAAATTAATGAGAACGTGGACTGGGGATTACTCCTAAAAAGGAGGCCCAGTTTAAGGATTCTCTCATCTTAAAGGATGAGGTTGAATGAATGAAATCTCTAACATTAGTGACATAAAGATATGTAAATCACTAGGTTTTAAGAGATGTTCCACATAATTCCTTTCAGATAAGGAGGCCAATAAGGAAATCATTCCATGAATGGATTTAGAGATAGTTCAAAAGGCTTAATCTTGAAGAGGATGAGTGGATAGGCATGAGAGAGGTGAAATTGGTAGGAGGGGAACCCAAAAAGAAGGTGGCGCGCAAGTCTTGCGTGGGAGAACAAGTCCTGGTCGCGCAAGTATACTTGCGTGACACATGGATAATTGCGCGACAGTCAACCCTTAGGGTAATACCTGGTGAGGATTAGCTCAAACCCTTAGTATTATCCATATAGGCTTCCAGAAGGGTGGAACGCAAGTTCTGTTGAAGGGATAAGGTGGCGTGCAAGTGTGTCCATTTCCCTTAAGGGCTGGCCACTTAGGCGTGCAAGTATTGATGAGTTTCAACACTTAGGCCTTCCTCCCCCTCTTTAGATCTTCCGTTCTTGGTAAAAAAATTATCTTAGAAGTGTTCAAAAGCTTTGAGAAGAGACTAGGGCACTGGAAGCTCAAATATGAGTTTCTAGAATTTTTTGTCTCTAAATGGGTGGCCCACAAGGGGTATTTATAGGCTGGAGAAGACCCTGGGCGAAATTCAAAGAGGGTGCACAAGTCACTTGTGCAACCATTGGGTGGAGCACAAGTATACTTGCGCGAACTTGGTGGAACTTGCACAACCCAAGTGAATTTGAATCCTTGTTCATGACTTTGTCAATTTTTGATGTTTCTTCAAAGGATGAATAACTTTGGGTTCAAGGTATTTCCTCTTTTCAATGGTTAGACTCTGTGATGAAAAGGAGCGTCAAAAAAAGTCTCCCCTCAGAGTTTCATCTGAAATAAATGAGGATGTCAATCTGAGGAAAGAAGGAAAACCAAGGAAACTTCATCGCGCAGGTGCAGAGCATGTAGAGGGCGGCACACAAGTGCGAGTCGCATAGGCTTCGGCGCGCAGGGGTGCGGCCTTGTCTACATATATGCGATCATTCTTGCACAAAGCAACCAGATTTCAAACTTTCAAGCTCTCATCGCAAAATTTTCCTTCTTCATGCATGTTACTATGTTTTCCACTCCTTCATTTCTTTTGTTCATGTCACACTGCTGTAGAGGTATTTTGACCTGCGCGGTGATACCTGCATGCCCAAAATTTTCGCGACACAACTATACTTGCGTGCCAAAATTGGACTTGCATGCCTTAATGCCTTAGCCATATTTTTTACTTTTCTTCACAAATTTTATGAAAAAATCGACTCACTTAAGAGTTAATTATTAGACCTTTGTGCAGATTAAATGGCTCCTAGAAGAATTAGAATGGCTGATGAACTGGCTAGATAGTGGATTGATGACATGATGAGAATTGTTGTCCATGAAAACTACAATATCTATGAAATCACTCTCCCAAATTTGGCCAATTACATGAAGAAGTATCATCATAATTTTTCACAAAGAATCTACTTACCTCTGTATGGCCATGGTCTTCTTCAAGGAGTCAAAATTCCAGATGGAAATATTTATATGCTCGAGATGCAGTTGCACTGCTACTCCTCTATTTCGATTATGATGTGCATTAAGAGCAGTAACAATGGTGTGAACTTTCAAATTTTTCCTTCATGCCATTTCCTTGCAGATATGAAAATGGAAAACCATGGGATGATATGTTTTCCACTTATGGTTGATGGAGAGAAGACTATCATGACATTAGAAACAATATCTAAAAATATTACTCTCTCTAAATGGCTCTTTACTTCCAATGCTCCATTCTCAAATCCATGTATCCATCTTCCAAGTCTCTTGGACAGAAACAGATTCACTGTTTGATCAGCAGAAAATTTTCTCATACCGCACTCAAGAACATTATTTTACAGTTGTTCCAAGAAGAGCTGGTATTACTGCAACCCTTATTTATCCAGTTGAATGAATGAATTCCAGGTGGCTGCTGATGAAGCTCGGGATGTCATAAATCAAATGAAGACTTATGTTGATAGCCTTTTGTAATTTCTAAAAAAGAGAAGATACTCCAATCTGTGGATTTCCTTCTAATTCTTTTGCATCAAATAGAAAAACTCTTTCATTTTCAATCATCTGTGCATGAATTTTCCCACTACCTGCTTTAAATTTTTACCTAGGCCAATGGTCCTAGGAAGCATAGTTTGACTTTTTCTAGGATTATTATAAATAAACCTACAAAATTTGAATCTTTTAATTTCTCAATATTACCTAAATCATGCAAAATGTATGTTTAGTGAGCTAGAACTTGAATTTTATTCAGAGTTCCCTTGTCTTTTGTAAGAAGTTTAAAGTCATGCACGTTGGACATAAAAAGGCTAATGTTTAAGGTTGAAATAGCTTTGACAAAATGGATTAAAAATGACTCAATTACTTGATAATTTATCTGAAAACATATTACCATGTTCAAGTATGAGGGAAAATATGTAAACGATTCCTTAAGAAATTTTGAATCTGAGGAATGATTTGAAAAATGGCTAAAAAGGCATTAGAAGTAGTAGTTCCCAAGAATGAAGTTACCACTATTTAACAAACCTATTAGGGGGTTGAATTATGCAGGGCCACCTAAGGGCATTGGCTGTAGAGTTAAATAATAGCATCTTTTGGCTGAAACATCTATTTTGTAGACTGCTTATGCAAGGATGCCTAAGGGCATGTGCTGCATGGTCAGGAAAAAGAACTCTTAGAAATTTACCTTTCTACTGCTAAAAAGCCAGTGGAAGTTTATGGGGATTCAAATTTTCTAAAGCATAGAGGTTTTTGTATGTAGATAGGTACTTGAATATGTAAAAGATATTTCCAAACAGGATTTTCTAAGAACTGGATGAATGTCACTCCTACGAAGATTTGACCCAAATGTAGGGAAGGAAAAATATAAACCATAGACTTGAATACTTTCAAATCATGAAAAAGAACATGGGACAAATATTTTATGGATGGATATTTTCTGCGGATCCTTACATATTGTTGATAATATCAAGAAGGAAAAAAGAGGTCTTCTTCCCAAGAATGAAGTTACCATTATTTAACAAACCTGTTAGGGAGTTGAATTATGCAGGGCCACCTAAGGGCATTGGATGCATAGTTAAATAATAGCATCTTTTGGATGACAAGTCTGTTATGTAGACTGTTTATGCAAGGCCACCTAAGGGCATGTGCTGCATAGTCAGGAAAAAGAACTCTTAGAAATTGTAAATTTTGTGACTAGAAGTCAAGAAAAGGGTTATGAAGATCTGAAAATATTTAAGGTTAGGATTATGACACATAAAAATGGGTATTGTCCAATGTATGTAGAGATACACAGATCAATGCTAACCATAATCATGTGGTGGATGGGTCCTGAATTGAAATGTTGGACTTCACTACGTATCCCATAAGTATGGGAATCAAGCTATACATAGTTCTTTAAATACATTCTAACATCGTATGGGAATAAAGTGTAAGACATCTTAGTTTAGGGTAATAGAACTTGGACCATTATAAAAAATGCACAATGTGTATTTTCAGAGGGACTTTTCAGCCAGGGGACTGAAAGTGGAATTTGGGGTTAGGCCCAATAGACTTGTGGATGGATTCAAGGGACAATAGAAATTTACTACATATCCCATAAGGATGGGAATCAATCCCACGTAGTTCTAGAAATACCCTTTTTACAGATTTAGTTTGTACAAGTTAAGGGTGAAAGGGGACTTTAGTGCAATGATGGTTTGACCCAAGAAAAAAGGTTCAGGCATTTCCATGTATGCATGAAATATTTAGAATATAACATGATTGGAAATCAATGAAAATAATGATTCCCTCTCAGGTGAAGGTATCAAAGAATGTTATAGTTTGTTGTCGTACATGACAGAAGTGCTGTACAGTTTAATGTTATTTAGCTAGGACAAAGGTGAACCAATTTAAAGATATTTATTTTTGGAGTGGCTTCACGAATCAACATCGTATGAGATGGAGGTGAACCAATGTGAAGATATTTATTTTGGGCTTGAACCTCGGTAGGTTTCCTACGTACCCAGCCTAGAAGGCAAAGATCAAAGTCCACGTAGTTCAATTAAATAATAAATTAGTAATCAAGTTGTTTTTGAGAACAACGACCTAAAAATGGTGTTGGGACTTACACATGGTTAGCGGCCCAGAGAGGGGTTTATGGTTGAAGTTTACTCTAAGCTCACATGAATCATACTCGGTGTGAGAAACAAGAAGTAACAACAACCTTAACGATGCACAGTTTAAGGTCAAGCCCGACGTATGAAGGGACTATGAAATTTAAAGTCTTGCAGTGAGGACTATTTGTGCTGCACAGTTTAATGTCATGTAGCAGGGACAAAATACAGTTTAACGTCATGTTGGATGAAAGGGGGACTATGCAGTTTAATTTCATGCAGTAAAGACAAATATAGGGACACCGTTTAACATCACATTGGATGTATTAGGGATTTTTTCACAGTTTAACGTCATATTGGACGATGGTGAAAATAGTTTAAAGTCATGTGCATGGACCATATTGGTGTAGTTTAACATCTTACTGGATATAAGGGACTTCTGTACAGTTTAGCATCATGTAGTTAGGACATCACAGTTTAGCATCATGTTGGATGTAATTGCCAATAGTTTAAGGTCGTATGCATGGACTGCAACTAATGATGCAGTTTAACATCTTGTTGGACAATATGAAATGCAAATAGTTTAAGGTCATATGCATGGACTGTTGGTGTGTTTTGTGTATATACAAAATAATTATTCAGAAATCTATCATTGGTTGGAGTAGATGAGTTTTCCATCCATTGAGATTAAAGAATATGCTCCATTGGAGTAGACCTTATGTATTGAATAAGGTCCTTCCCATTTTGGCTCAAGCATGGGGGGTTTCTTTCCTGGTATCATTAGAGTTCTGTGAACCAATACCAATTCTCCCTGAACGAATGAACGAAGATGAACTTTTTTATTGAAAGCTCGTGCTATTCGATTCTGATAGACTTCCAAGTGGTGCAGGGTGCACAATATTTTCTCATCTAACCATTCCAATTCATCCAATCGCTTTTGAGATTGTTTATCTATAGATGACTAATCACAAATGGATACTCTAAGTGAGGGTAATTAAACCTCAGTTGGCAAGACTTCTTCTATTCCATATACCAATGAATATGGAGTTGACCGCGTTGCAGTGCGGGAGGTAGTTCGATAAGCCCATAAAGCATGAAAGAGTTTATCAGGACATGATTTCATATCTTTATCCACCATATTTTGTAGTATTTTTTAAAGAGTCTTGCTGAAAGATTCTATCTGGCCATTGACCACTGCATGATACCGAGAGGAATGATTGGATTTAATGTTGTATTCTTGATACAACTTCCTCACCTTGAATGAACAGAAGTTGGTGCCATTGTCCGTTAATATGGTATGAGGGACATGAAATCTGTTAATGATGTTAGACTTGATGAAACTAACAATGCATTTAGATCTGACTTCTTTGAGGGGTATTGCTTCTGCCCATTTGGAAAAGAAGTTAGTAACAGTAAGAATGTACTTAAATTACTTGGATGTAGCTGAAGGATAAGGTCACACTATATCCATTCCTCATGTAGAAAATAGCCACAAGTATTTAGCTGTATGAAGCAACTCTAGGGGCTGATTAATGAAGTTGGCATGTACTTGGCATGAATGAAACTTCTTTGTGAAATCAACACAATCATGTATCATTGAAGGCCAAAAGTATCCAAGCCTTTGAATTTGATCAGATAGTCTGCATTCAGACTAATGGGACCACAGGCTCCTGCATGCACTTATTTCATGACAGCCATTTTCTCTTCACCATCAATGCATTTGAATAGAACTCCATCAAAACCATGCCTGTAGACAATTTTCTCTAGGTGATCTGGGCTATCAAAAAGAGTGAAATTGACCACTCGTCTTTGGACTTGTTCTTTTCCGGCTCTATCAGGCGGAAGTGTTCCATTTTGAAGGTATTCCCTGATAGGTGTCATCCATCCTATAGTTTGACCATATGGTTCAGAGATGGGACTAATTTCATTGATTTTCTCTGTTCTTATTTGAACATAAGGTGAAATTGTATGATGGTGGGAAATGCTGATGGTTTTCTCGTCCTGATTTGGATTTTCCAGAGCTGTGGCTATATTATCTAGTGCATCAACTTGGGCATTTTGTGATCTTGGGACATAAGAAAATGTCGGTTCTGAAGGAAACTCTACCATTAAATCTATGACGTAATCACACAAAGGGATTAGTTCTTCTTTTTTGATTGCATAATCCCCATTGACTTGTTTGATTACAAGTTCTGAATCACCTTTCACCTTTAAGTGATTCACTTTTTCTGGAAGTTCCAACTCTAATCCTACAATAAGAGCTTGGTATTCCGCTTCATTATTTGTAACGCCTCCCAACAATGTAAAGGAATAAGGTAGCACTGCCTTTTCCAAGGAAATGAGTAAAATTCCTAACCTAACTCTATTGAACTTAGGATCCTCCATTTTCCTCCCTGTTGGACTTCTGGAAGCACCATCAAAGTACATTTCAAATGTTTGAATACATTTGTGAATAGAGATGACTTCCTCATCAGGGAGTTCAATATTTGAATATGTGTCTTCTACTGAAGGGTGTTTAGCAAGGAAATCAGCCAAAGCTTGGCCCTTTATTTCCTTCTAAGACACATATTGAATATCAAATTGCTGCAAAATAACTGCCCACCTTGCCAGACGTCCTGTAAGAATTGGACGACTAAGGATGAATTTGATCGAGTTATTCCGAGATACCAATTGGACCTCGTGATGTTGTAGGTAGTGTCTCAACTTCTGAACTACAAAGATTAATGCTAGGCAACACTTCCCAATATTTGAGTATCGGGTTTCTGCTTCAAGAATAGTCTGACTCAGATAGTAGAGGTTGTTTTCATTCCCAGTATCATTCTTATGAGAAAGAAAGGTACCCAATGATCACTCTAGAGATGTCACATAGAGGATAAGTGGTCTTCCTTCAATAGGTGGCATTAACACCGGTGGACTCAAGAGATACTTCTTGAGAATATCGAATGCTTCTTGACATTCTTCAGTCCACTTGTAAGTGACTCCCTTCTTCATCAATTTGGTGAAGGGTAAAATTTTGCCTGCCAAATTGGTGATGAAATGCCCAATAAAGGCCAAGTGTCCTTGAAGTCCTCTTAATTCCTTTAAATTTCGAGGATGTGACATACCAAGGATTGACTTTGTCTTCTCAGGATCGACTTCGATACCATGATGGCTTACAACAAAGCTGAGAAATTTCCCTGAGGTTACCCCAAAAGCACATTTTAAGGGGTTCATCTTCAAATTATGTTGCCGAAGTTTTTGGAATATTATTTCCAAATCAACCAAGTTATTAGAGAGTTTTTTGGATTTAACCAACAAATCATCCACATAACATTCAACAAATGTCCCTAAAAAGGGTTTGAAGATACGATGCATGGCACGCTGATATGTTGTGCCTACATTATTTAGGCCAAAGGGCATTACCTGATAGAAAAACAAACCCTGAGGGGCTCTGAAGGCTGTAGATTCTTCATATTTTAGAGCCATTTAGATTTGATTATATCCAGAATATCCATCCATGAAGGAAAGTGAATCATAGATAGCTATTGAATCAATTAAGAGTTCTGTAGTCAGTACTGGGAAATCATCCTTAGGATAATGTTGATTAAGATCTCTGAAATCAATGCAAACAAAATTTTTCCCATTATTATTTTTCACTGGGACAATTTATCCAACCATTTGGAATATTGAACTTCTATGATGATGTTAGCTTTGATAAGCTTATCCACTTTAGCTTCAATTTAGGAAGCATAGGTTGGTGTGTTCTTCTAGCAGCTTGTTTGAATCCTCGATGTTCTTCTGGAAAACCTAAACGATGAGTGGAAACATCAGGATCAAGCCATGGAATCTCTATGTAGTTCCAAGCAAATATATCTTGATTTTTCTTTAGAAAGGAAATATACATCACTTTCCCTTTAATAGTCATGGCCACACTAATTAAAGTGGGGTGTGGATATTCTTTTGTACCCAGATTTATTTCTCTGAGTTCATCCATGGTGGTAGAGATACCTTCTTCAAATACTGGAGGATCATCCCTGAGATATTTCTATTCTTCTTAAACATGTGTTATTTCTTCTATTTCTACTTGCATAGTAGATGATGAAGTAATATTTTCATGATCATAAGAGATGTTAAAATTTTCACATCTTGAAGAAGAAGCTTCCATTTCTGGCCTAATTGATGATGAAGGGTCTTCCTTGGGTAATATAGAGGAGATAATGGATTGATAATCAACATCATCATTGACCTCTGACATTGTTATAACTTCTTCTGGCCTGATTGGAGAAGTATAAACTTTCTGGATTTTAGCAGATGAAATGAAGACATCTCCATTTGAGATTTCATCATGGCTTGGTGGATCACCACTTTCTCCAATGTTGTCTGGCTTAATTTACGTAATTGACATTATGGAAGTTTCCATAAGAGTATTATGATTTGGGTCTATCATGTCAATTTGACTGATAGGAAACACATAATCTTCACTCACATGTGTAAATGGATTTACTGGAATCTTTTCCAAATCAAATTAAGCATTAACTTTGGTGACCTCCCCTGTCGTGGATTTATCCTTACCTTTCATGTGATAAAATTACACCTCAATGTATTGAGATTCACATGTTTGGAAAGGGGTTTTATGAAAATACAGTGTCCCAATTTGACCATTGAAACAATATTTGAGACATTGATGGTATGATGAAGGGATCACCACATGTTGATGTACCCAGGGTATTCCAAGAAACATGTTGAAGGCTGTGTCATGATCAACAACCATGAAATATGAATTGGATACAAGATCTCTAAACTGAGTTATGAGTGTAATCTCACCCAGTGGTTCTTGTTCATTTTTATCATATCCTTGCAACATCAAAGTAGAAGGAGATAAATCAGATTCTGTGAGGCCCAATTGACGAAGTGTACGAATGGGGATGAGGTTGACTCCTGAACCATTATCATTGAAATCTCTTCAGACGTTTACACCATTGGCCTTTCTAGATAAGTATAATGGTCTGATATGTCTATTCACAACATCATCTTCATCTTCATTTGTGAAAGATATCACTGCATGGCATTCTGTAGGATTATTCTCTAAATGGTAGACTTCAGCTGCAGCAATTTCAGTTTCAAACTCCTGAGGACTTGACAAAGCCTCAATGAGTGCCTCCTGAAGATCCTTTGATAAATTCCAGGCATCCAGAATTCTTATCTTGGATGGTACTTAGGTCAAGTGTTTCAGTACATCATACTTTTGATATAAAGGTATGCGTTTCCCAACAAGAACATGTGGTTTCGCAGGTGCCTTAAAAGTTCATGCTTTGGACATAGATGCATCTTGTACTAGGATAGGAGTTAGTAATACTCCTAGATTTGGAAGACTAGACCAATTGGGTCTATTTACATTTTGAGAGGAAGAAGGTGGAAACTCCAACCGATCTTCTAGAATAACTGTGCCAGGACTGAATCTACCTTGTGTAGAAGAACTTGATTGTTCTTGTTGAGCTCATTGAAGGGAAATGCCTCGAGTTTCTGCCGCATAAAAAGTTCTAGCAGAGGTAGAATTAGAATAGTGGCCTCTGAAATATCCACGTCTTCCCCTGTACCCTGAGCCTCTTGAACTCCCTCTGATTCCCCTGTTTGATAAAGGGAACTCGGGCTCATCAAAATCAAAACTGCAACTAGCATATGGATCTGTTAATTGAATCATATTAATAGAACTGAAGATCAACTCTTCATCCGATGAAGACTCTAGCTGATTATCCTATTTAGGTTGTTCCGTTTGGTGGGGTGGTTCCCATTGCTTCGAAATAGATGGTATAAAATCTGCTAGAGTCAAATACAACTTGGTCTTTGACACGATTTCATCTACCTCTGATTGTTCCTCTTTCTTGGAATTATGCCGCCCTTTTGAGGATTTTCCCTCTGATCAAGAGGGTTTTGCTGTGGTATTTATGGCAGAAGACACAATTGGCTTCTCCAATTGCATTTGCAAAATGGAATGATTTCGGTTGATCATTTTTCTGACCATCCAATCATCATATTTTTGCGCATTTTTGCTATTGACTTCTTTCCACTCGCCCTCTTCCTCTGGATTCGTAGCAGTTACACATGCTACCTAAGCTGAAGAACCTTTAAACTTGACTTGTCCCAAGTCGACCATTTTTTGTAGAAGTTCCTTGAAGACAAAACACTCTTGAATGGGATGCCCCAACATTTGATGTAATTGGAAATAGTTTGGATGGTCTTCGTCTCCTTCCTTGTTTGGCCTCTTGGGCCTTGGCAATTAATCCAAATTATTTTCCAGAGCCGAAATGAAGTAACTAGGAACTTGTTCATTTCGGAAAGAGTATGTTTTTCTCTTTAAATCCTAAAATTGTTTTCTTCTTTGATCTCTTTAATCATCTTGAAAAAACGGCCTCTGTTGTTGATGCTCAGGAGGTGGAGCCCTTTGATAAGATGAAGGTCTTGAAGTAGAAGCAGGTACGGGTGCTTGTTTAAGCATAAATGCATTAGTCTCTGCATTACCCATTCTCCTTCCTAGAGTTGATGGAATTACATGAGCTTTATCCTTAGTCTTTATAAGAGAGGCTTCAAACTGTTGAGAGATTGAAGTAAGGTCTCAAAACACTCCTATGTATTTCAAAGGGATCAACGGTGTGCGTAGCTCATCACGCATATTTTCCACATAGATTGGCAAAAATTCATCCTGAGGGAGTGCTAAGCTCATGGAATAGGTTAATCCCTTCCAGGAAGCGATGAAATATGAAACCCTTTCATTATACATTTTCTTACAATTTGTAAGATAAAAAACTATTGTCTTTGGAAAAGTTGAGCTAAATTGAAAAAGGAATCATTGACGGAGATCATCCCATCTGGTAACTGACCGGGATTGCAGGCTTGTATACCAGACAAAAGCAGGCCCTTGTAATGACGGTAAAAAACACCTGAGCTTAACTGCTTCTTGTTGCTAAAGGGTTCCCATCATAAGTTCGCAACGAGAAACAAAATGTGTTAAGTGTTGCTCTGGGTCTCCCAAACAATTAAATATTGGGAATGTGGTACTTGCAAAATTTGATGGGGGGGGATTGTGTCTACCCATTCTGGGTAAGATCTCTTCTCCGGTGGAACTGGTGCACGCTTTCCTTCCATAGAATCCAACCGAGATGTTAATGATTCAATATTAGTCATTAACTTTTGAGAAACATCCGGTTGATCTTGGACCTGTGCAGGTGCAATAACTAGAGTTGGATAGGTGTGGTGACTGGTACCGCAACTGAGGACAACACCACTGGTTGTTGTTGTGCCTGAACCATAGGTGGAGACCATTGAGGGTGTACTGGTAGAGGAGGATATTATTTATCCATTTCAGTAGCCGCAACAAATTCCCTTGGCTGACTGTCTCCAACACGTTTAGGAGGAAGACTACTTTGAAGTAGTCCTGCATTCAACTTCCTCAATTCCTTCTTTTATTACTCCTGTTGTGAAAATCTTTTCTCTAGTGAGAATGATTGGCCTTCTCCAGAGGAAGGTAATGTAACCTGATTCTTTCTATTCCCCTTATTGGACACCATTTGGAGAGGGGGAAGTGGGTTACTTGAAGGATTACCTAGGTTCTAAGTAATCCTTTGATTTTGTGTACGCACACATTCTTCATTTATGTCTGTGCATAAAACTTCTTGAGCAGGAACCTCTTCATCTGATCCCTCTGAGTGAACCTCATCTGGGGGATCAGTAGCAATGGCATTGATGACATTGACTGATGCATAACACATTGCATCCCTTCTATCAGCATTTCTGCGATATTGTCTTCTTCCATGTCCCTGATGAGACATTTACTTTTACTGATTCGATCCCTCAGGAACTTCTTGAAAAACCATAATTTGGAGGGAATCTCCTGATAATTTGGCTCTTCGTTCCTCTTGAGGCTTCTTCCCCAATCGAGAGAAGACTGACTTTCTCTGAGGGAGGGATTGAAGATTTGAAAAAGTCCCCAGTCCAGTGGACTGGGGTTGTTCCTGCTCAACTCCATGAATCCTATTTGTTGATTCTGAGGGTTGGATTAAAAGAGTCCCCAATCTGGAAAGTTGGGGTGGTTCTTGAAATGCTATATCTGAGACTTTCTTGAAATCTCTCCTGATCTTACAGACTTTAGTCCAGAAATTGGTTGGATGCATTAATTTGCATCCATTTTTATCACCCGGCTCAAAAGAATGTTAGATGATTTCTGACACCTCTGTAACTTGATTATGTGCTTTCTCCAAATGAGAGGCCTGTTCAATATTCTCATTTTTTTGATGCAGAAGTATTTCAACAACATGTTCTCTGTATTCCTAATTTTGAGAAGAACTAGTTGAGGCATGTTCTTGGGAAATCTTTTGATTACAAACAAATCCCATTGGTTGTGGCCGGCCGTGGGCAATAACATTGCATGAAACCACTTTATGCGGGCTTTGATGACTGAAGAGTACAGTGAAATGTAGTGGTCCATGAATACCCTATCCCCTGATATGAATACCAGATGGAAAATTGGCAATTAACTGGAACAATCTTTTTAGTGCGCCAATTCATGAATGTTGAAGGGCTCTCTGTTGCTTTTCAGCCTTCAGATATCGAGAAAATGAGAGAGATGCCATGTCAATTTGGCGTTGTAACCCTTCTGTTATCTTGACATGATTTTCATATTCATCATTAGATAATATTTTCTTTTTCAACTGACAATGATTTTTCCATATGTTAAGACGAATATCATGAATTCCATCTTCCGTCAACATCTATGGAATGTCATACTGAGAATCAGCCAAAGGCCAAAACATAACTGTCACATCACCTTTTTCCATTTATTTTCTCATATTCAGTACTTCCTCTTTATCATTCAATGAAGATTATTCTACCTAATTAGACCAGAGATGGTTCTTCCTTGTTGCTTCATTGGATTCAACAAGATTGGTAGAGAAATCAATATTCATACTAGAAGATTCATGACTTAGGGGTGGTTCGGAGAATGACCTACACCCTGGGCTATCTTCTTATTGAGAAAGTATTTCACCTGCTAATGGTAAAGCATAAGACATGAATAAATTCACATTTTCAAGTGCCTCAAGATAAGAGGGCTTCCTCATCACTACATTGTCTATTGGAGAATTTTCCAAGCATTTTGAATCACTACTATGGGGAGTAATTTCACATCTAGATTAATCATCATGGGGAGGAACACCATGGTGGGTTACAACAAAAGATGAAACATTTTACTCCTTGGTCATCTGGCCACATAGAGGGTTCTTTTGGCTCTTATATGAAGATGAAACTTCGACATCAACCAAATTCTCATGAATCAATCCTTCATGAGGAAGTTTCTGATGAAGACCTTCAAAATTAATGTTCCCACTATTGGGAACTGAGAGAGTAGAATCTTGAGTTGCAACAGATAATTGTCTGAGTGCATCAAGAACTCCAGCATCATGTAAGGCCTTATAAAACATTGGACCTTCATTTCTTGACTGTGTTGGGAGGGTCTTCTTGTTAGATGCCTTCTTACTCACTTTGGGAACCACTTGTTGATGAAATTGGTCATTATGGGAAGGTGTATGTGCCTACTCAGGAGAAATGATCAGGTTAGGCTGATTATATCCACTCAAATCAAGTGTATTTGGCTGACTTGGATGTCTGTATGATATAGGGGAGTACACTCCACAACCCTCTTAGACTGGCACAGATGTGTGTGTCTTTTCTGAAGTGAACTGTTGATGTGTCACTCCACTATCAGGGATAGATTTATGTGTCTTTCCCTAAGATGTTGCTGAAGCTGTTATAATATCCTGGCAGACATCCAGAATATGAGCAGGGATTTACTTATGTTCTTTCACCATTGAAAGAATATGCTTTGTGACTTCAGCTGCCGGAATGGGAATATACATCCATTCCATGCTTGGAGTAGGTGTGTGTGCCTGCTCCTGTCCTCCTTTTCCTGTTAGTGAATTCTGACAGTACTCATGTGTGGGGGCAGAGAGTTGAGTCTGCCTCCTGTTTGTCATTAGAGATTTCCAAATGAGTTCTCCTAATGCTACCAAACAATACTGTTGGTAGGCTTGACCAATACTAGATAGTGTATGTGCCTGTTGATTTCACTCCATAGAACGTGGTTGACAAGCTTCCTTCAATACTGACAGACGAGGCTGCTGGCAGGATTAATGAGTGTAAGCAGGTGTGTGTGCCTATTTACTAGTTGTCAACACATTGGGTTGGCGGGCTCCATCACATGTAGTTAGATGAGCCTGATGACTAGCCGATGATTTATAAACAGGTGTATGTTCTTGTCTATAGTACTCTGCCGAAATTTCCTGGCGGGATTGGCGCGCTGCTACCAGACGAGTCTGCTGGACAGCAGGATTAAAATAGATGGGTGTGTGTGCCCGCTCGTTGCTTGCCACCAAGTTAGGTTGGTGGAATTCCTTGGAAATGGCAGAGATAAGAACCTGCTCACTGTTAACTAGTTGTAACCTCTTGTGGTTCATCTTTCCTACTCGGGTTCAAGGAACCGGAGCCGAACGCCTGGAGACGACACCCCCATCATGTTGAGGGTGCTCTGCCGCACGAGTCTGGTGGTGATTGTTGGTGGGATCCCTCCGGAAGGACTATTGTATCCTTGAATTGAGGCCCTGAGGGACCTACTCATTCACCTCCTCAGAATATGGGTGGTAATGGTTGTTGTGTTCTGGGGATAACAACCAAAAATAGTTAGAGACGGTGGTTAGCACTGCCTGCTTCTTGATCAGTGGTCGTTATTGTCCGGATGACCAGGGTGAGTTATTCACTTGGAGGGCTTGTCGAGCAGCCTCTAGAGTTTGAATGGTACCGTGTTGACGGTACTCCTTAACCAGTGCATTAGATACCCTGTGTTGAAGACGCTGAGTAGGTGATGTCACCCTCAGTGCGGACAACAATCCAGTATGAGTAGCAGTAGATGCCTTCATAGCAGAGGCATTCACAGTAGTGAACTTAGGTAAATTGATTCTTATAATGCATAATATCTTGAAAAAGAGTGCCTGTTTGATATAACAAGCATAATCAAGATAATTTCAGCTGCTACATCTTTTGGATGAGCACATATTTTATTGATTGTTTTGTTGGCCCTCTCATAGGGGCTTAACAAATAAGTAAAACATTATTTTAACATAGTTAAGGATTCACATTGGGTTCACCATTTTTTGTTTCCTCTGGAATTGGGAATGACCTCACTGATTTAAGGTTCAAAAATTCCAAGCGGTTTCTAACGGGTTTGTTAATAGAACCGGAAACATCCAATTATTCTATATCCATATAGACCTACTTTCCAAAGGTATGTGCTCATTAGTTGTGAACTGGTGAGGCTTAAGAATTTTCATTGGTTGAGAGGATGGGAGGTCGGACTCATCACACCCTTTTTAGGGGAATTATGGTCTACTCCGGGACTCTATTTTTAGATTTATGTTATATTCGTGAATCCTTATTACACTACCAAGTATGAAAAATGATCTTTCCTTCAGATATGACAATCAATGATTAATATGTATGAGATTTAGAGAATCTTTTATATGTATTTAAGGTTCTTCATCAATAGAGAATCATCTGTATTTGTTAGAGATTATTAGTCAATGGTATCCTTCGACACATTATATTGAAATCTCTTGGTCATTATGATAACCATACTGGTTTTAACGCCACTCAGTGGTTCACTTGAAGATTATTTTCATTCAGAAGGACATAAATTATTTTAGAGTTGGGATCGTACCCGTAGATGGGATACCTATGTATGCTTTGTTTAGAAAAGGAATTAGAACCCACGTAGTTCGAGTAAGGGAGTATGATGTTTATGTATGATTTATGGCTCAAATAAAGATATCATAATTAATTTTACACTCTAATCTCATGTGAGTCATGCTCATTGAGAGAATCAAGAGGTGTGGTAAAACCAGACAATTGTGCCATCATGAGAAATGATGTGGGGATTATGTTTGTATAACTACCCAAATAGATGAAGATTATGATTTACATCAGGGAAGAACCCCGGGAACAAGGTCCATAAAGGTATATGTACTTTATAGAGATTTGGACACTCTAACTTGAGGATTATTCCTGAGGAAGATGCCCAAATTAGGAGGGGACTTATGATTGGGTTTTACTCCTGAGAAGGAAGTCCAAATCAAAAAGTAAATTATGACTGGTTAAGAGAAATTATGATTGGGACTTACTCCTAAGGAGGAGGCCCAGGTTAAAGGAAATTAGAGAACTGGGGCTTACTCCTAAGGAGGAGGCCCATGTTAAAGGAAATTATGGCTGGAGCTTACTCCTGAAAAGGAAGCCCAGGTTAAGGAAATTTTAATTTCGGGGAACTTGGGGCTTATTCCTAAGGAGGATGCCCAAAATTATGGGAACATGAAGATTGGGGCTTATTCCTAAAGAGGATGCCCAGATTAGAAGAATTATGAATGGGGATTAATCCTAAAAAGGAGGCCCAGAATTAAGCTACTTGGGGCTTACTCCTAAGGAGGATGCCCATATTTGAGACTGGGGCTTAGTCCTGAAAAGGAAGCCCATGTTAAGGAACTTGGGGCTTACTCCTAAAGAGGATTCCCAAATTAATGAGAACTTGGATTGGGGTTTACTCCTGAAAAGGAGGCCTAGGTTAAGGATTCTCTCATCTTAAAGGATGAGGTTGAATGAATGAAATCTATACCCTTAGTGGCATAAAGATATGTAAATTACTAGGTTTTAAGAGATGTTCCACAGAATTCCTTTCAGATAAGAAGGACAATAAGAAAATCATGCCATGAATGGATTTGGAGATAGTTATAAAGGCTTAATCTTAAAGAGTATGAGTGGATAGGAATGAGATATGTGAAATAGGTAGGAGGGGAACCCAAAAATAAGGTGGCACATAAGTCCTATGTGGGCGTGAAAGTCCTCGTCGCGTAAGTATACTTGCACGACACAGGGATAATTTCTCGACAGTAAACCCTTAGGGTAATACTTGGGAGAGGCTTAGCTCAAACCCTTAGTACTATCCCTAGAGGCTTCTAGAAGGGTAGAACACAAGTTCTGTTGAAGGGATAAGGTGGCGTGCAAGTGTGGCAATTTCCCTTAAGGTCTGGCCAATTAGGCGTGAAAGTATTGATGAGTTTCAACACTTAGGCCTTCCTAACCCTCTTTAGATATTCCGTTCTAGGTAAGAAATTAACTTAGAAGTGTTCAGAAGCTTTGAGAAGAGACTAGGGCGCCGGTATCTCAAATCTGAGTTTCTGGAATTTTTCATCTCGAAATGGGGGCCCACAAGGGGTATTTCTAGGCTGGAGAAGACCCTGGGTGAAATTCAAAGAGGGCGCGCCAGTCACCTGCACGACCATTGGGTGGTGCAAAAGTATACTTGCATGACCTTGGTGGAACTTGCATGACCCAAGTGCATTTGAATCCTTGTTCATGCCTTTGTCAATTTTTGATGTTTCTTCAAAGGATGAATCACTTTGGGTTCAAGGTATTTCCTCTTTTCTATAGTTAGACTCTATGACGAAAAGGAGCGTCAACAACCAATCCACACAACCAACCATGTATGAAACTTGGACCTCCCTATACTCACGAGTGGTGAGTTTTCCTTCCACTAAGCAGTCACTTAGTGGACTACCTTGATGGGGGTACTTCCTGACCTTATCTGTCCCAACCTAATGATGGGGGGGGGGGGACTTCTCGCCCTTATCCATCCCAACCTTTTAATGGGGGTAATTCTCACCCTTATCCATCCCAGTGCATATGAACACACACCACAACCCATGAAAATCCATTCCCAAAACCAAGTTTGTTCAAAACCTTTCAGTAAAACATCACCCTTCTTATTGAAAACCATTTCTCTCAAGCAGCAAAACCATAGCCAATTTAAAATCACCATTTTAAATTTACTTCAATGGCCACTTTCCAAAAACACACAATTTTTATCACCCGTTACCAAAAAGTGGTTTCAACCATTATTTTACAACATATAAATAAAAAATTTCAATCAAGGAAAACAATTTGAAACTAAGCCTTCAAGTTCTAAGAAAGAGGAATTGAGAGTGAATGCACCTACCTCAAAGGTTTTGATGAAAACCCTAACAAACAGAGAATTCACAATACAACCGGCCAAATTCACCAATGATCCTCCTTAGATCTATTCTCCTAACACAACCAAGACCAAAACTCGTCATAATTGGCTTCCATACACTTAGAACTACCCATAACGAGCGTAGATCTAAGAAACCGAGAGAAGACAAGAAGTAGATCTGAGTAGATCTAAGAAACCATTCATGAATGAAGGAGAACGATCACATACCTCAAGAATCCGGATTTTATTCATCAATAGAAGCCTTCGGATCTCCTCTGGAATGATGGGAGAACCCTCTTTCACCTTAGGAGAACCAAAATCCCATGTTAGGGCCACTTAGGAGCTTTAATGAGGAAATTAGAGGAAAAACGAGTTAGGTCCACAATTTAAGGATCTAATTTTAAGTGACTGCATGGTTAGTCCGCACGGTTTGGAAAACCGTGCGCTAACCGTGCCTTAGCTACTGCCTCAGAAACCCTTCTCACATGGTTTGGCCGCAAAGTTAGACAAACTGTGCACCACCCATTCAAAAGTTACTGCCTCCAATACCAACTCCGCTCGGTTTGGCCACAGGGTTTAGACAAACCGTGTGTCGCCAGTGCGGCTTCCCTTTTTTCCCCAAAACTTCATTCCGAGTTCTCTCGACTCTCCCATACGTCATCTTTAACTTCATAACCATTAAAAGCATCGATAAAGGGTTACATAACAGAAACCGGGGGTACTAAAACCATGTTTCTACTCAAACAATCCATCTTGATACTCTTTCTTTCCTAATGCTCATAAGAATCTCAAGTATGTGATATATTGATCAAGTCCAAAAAAAATCATCTTGATCCCTATAGATTCCTTCTTGTATTTTAGAGGAGGAACAAGATCCCATGTTGGATTCTGATTAAGTGAACTCATTTCTCCTTCCCTGACTAAATTCCACTGGTTCCTTTATTTGATATCCAAAAAATGTTGATAAATGTTTAGAGCATCATCTTCAATTACAAAAATAGAATAACTAACCATATAATCATACCTAGAAGGTCTTCGCATGGTCCTTTATGTTCTACTAGTGTTGATACTCTCATCTGGTATCACCACTCCATCTGTAATAATCTCAGTGTTCAAATAATACAAATCATCTTTTCGAATACCTTTTATCACAAGGAGTAAACCATGGATAACATTCATGACTCCATCTTCAATAGTTATATGATAACTAAGAATATCCAAGACTCCAAGTGATGTGATATTTTTTTCCAATTTTGATACATATCTTACATATGTAAGGCTTCGATTTGTACCATCATGAAACCTTAACTGTATTGTTACAATACCTCTCATGTGGAAGGGGTGGTTATTTACCATAACTACTACACATTAATTTGAATCCTTGAGGTATGAAAAAAATTATCAATTCCTACAAATATGGAATTAACAACCAGAATCAAGAATCAAACCTTTTAAATTGTTGACTATCGAGGAAATGAGGAAAGTAACATCTTCAAAATCATTGATTTTTTGTACAACATTCACCTTTTATTTCTTGATTTTAGTAATATCCTTCATCCAGTTCCCTTTTTGACAATAATAGGCTCACTCGTATTTTTTTATGTCTATATCTAGGCTCGCCACATAGCTTTTATTATGATTCAACTCTTTTAAATCCACCAAATTTCCTACTATATGATCTTCCTCTAGTTTCCATGAATGTTTCTGATGCAGAATCTTTATGGTAATACCTTTCCTTCCACATGTACTCATTATTAACTGATTCAATTAATAAATCAAAAAAAATTACCACATATTTACCATAAAATAATGTTTTGGTAAGGTGATCATAACTCTCTGGTAGATATTTTAGTAAAAGAAGATCCTTATCTTCATCTCCGATCATTACTTCCAAACATTGAAAATCTACCTGGATTTTACTAAAACATCCTAGGTTCTTAGTCATATAAATACCTTATTTTTATTGAAATTTGAACAATTTATTTTTCATGTAGATCCAATTTTCGATACTTTTTCCATATACTAGTTCTCCAAACTCATCCACAAGATTTTCCCAAAGGTCTCTTACATTACACTGTATTTGTGATCTTTAGGGAAAAAATCAGATCACACCACAGAAATTATGGTTCAGTCTCTTCTGATTACCAGCAAATATTTTAGTGGGCATTTCATCCAAAGTGATATCTAACTCCTTCTAAGTTAGAACATCAAAAAATTCACATTTCTATATGTTGAATTTATTTGTACTATCTGATCTATCTACCACAAATTTAGTATTGGACACCATACTTCTATGTTCGAAAGTACTTGCAGTCCCAGTATGTTTATCTAGAAAAAACTCTTGGGGTGGTACTGTACTACTTTTAGCTTGGGAATTCTCTATCAAAAAAATATCACAACTTCAAAAAATAGAGAGAACTGATGAATTCAGAATAGTCAAAAATTCTAAAATTGACTATGAAATTTATCAAATTATATCCAAAATGAATTACAAATTTGCAACCCAAATATTTCTTTTAAATACCAAAAATGTCAACTCAATTTTTTTCACAAAAAATACCCTTCAAAAATACCACCCCTCATTTCCCCCCAAAAAAATACCACATGTTCTAAAACTAAAGAAAATGTTACACCACCTCCCTTCTCAAAATTTAAAAAGGATTGTCACTTTGTCTACTTTTTGATTTATACTCACAACATGAAAAATGAACTTCCCATCTTTCCATGCCTATCACCTTCCAAATTTTCTTTTTTTTCTCTTTTATTAATACCACGCGCAACATTCCCTCTCCCCTCCTTTGAAGACCACAAAAAAACAAAAGGTTTAAGAGACCAAACAAGAGGAGGATAGATGTGGAAAACATCACCTAGGGGCTAATCTAGACTTGGAGATTCAATATTTAAGTAGAAAAAACAGGTATAAAAGGGTGAAATCTCACACAAGGGGTTTAGATCAGAGGTAAGAGCTTCAAGAAGATAGTAGTGACATCGCTGGGTAGATCCGGATTCAGACACCAGCTTCTAGTAAGAAGCATAGATAGTAGTAATTGTAGATGTGTAGAAAGAAGGTTTAATGAGAGTTTGATTCATTTCTAGGTAACGTATCTCACCTATGATACCAATTTGTTGTGAGAAAGCCTCACTCCCTCAAGAATTGCACAAAGAATAAGTGAAAAACCAAAACCATTGAGAACAAAAAAAATTAACATGATTCGGTCAGGTAACCTATGTCAACATTGAAGGTAATGGATTTTTTATTATTCAAATGTGATATCATATAATACATATGCACACCCACATATTATATTTCCCACATAGTGGAACCTATTTATATAGCCAGAGAGAAGGACCATATTCAAAGTACCACTACAATTTATCTAAGTAGTCACCTGTGGTTTTCATTGGATGATGCAAGCTTGTTCAGATTTTCCATAGGCGACACCAACCTCCTACAATGGGTCTCCTCTGATGACTAGTCATCTATGGTGGCCAACCCCCATTTTTTATGGTTCTATTTTTCTGTCATCATTCAATAATATCCACCTTGATGAAAAATATCACCATGTTGTTGCTCCAACAATTCTTCCTACTTTTTTTTCCTTTCTGATTCTCATATGCAACTCATTTATAAGAGAGATTGATCAAGTCAAACCAATGTTATAACTTAATCCATGTAGTTTTCTTCTTTTCCTTAAAATGAGTAACTTTATTCTATGTCATATTCAAATGTAGTGAACCGATTTATACTTCCTTGATGGACTTCCAATGGTTAATTTCTCTTCTATCTGAAACATCTCGATAGTTTTCCAAAACATCATCTTCAGTTACAAAAAGATCATTACTACCCATATCATCATACCTAGCAGGTCTCTGTATGGTTATTTGTGTTCTACTAGTGGAAATACTCTCATCTGATACCATTTCTTCACTTGTAACTATATCAGAATTCAAATAATACAAATCACCTTTTCAAATACCTTTCATCGCAAGGAGTACATTGCAGATAACTTTCCTGAATCCATATTCAATAGTTTTCCAATAACCAAGTCTTTCCAACACTCCAAGAAATATGAGGTTTTTTTCTAATTCTCGTATATATCCTATATATTTAAGGTGTTGAGTTATACCATCATGCATTTTCAACTGTATCATTCTAATACCTCTCATGCGACAAGGGTGGTTATTTACCCAAAGCACCACACCTTCATCTGACTCCTTGAGATTTTAAAATCAATATTGATTCCCACATATATGGAATGAATATTCTAAATCAATAATCCAACCTTATGAATGGTTAATCGTTGGGGAAATGAGGAAAGAGGTATCTTTAACATCCTTAGTTTTCTCTATAACATTCTCCATTAGTTTCCCAATTTTAATAAAATCCTTATTACAATGCCCTTTTTAATAAAAATAGGCACACTCATCATTTTATATATTTCTATAACTAGACTCACCACTTAAATTAAATCCTGATTCATCTCTTCATAATCCTTCTGATTTCTTGCTAGATGATCTTCCTCCAACAGCCATCAAGGCCTCTGATGAAAAATCGCTATGGTCAAAATTTTCTTTCCACCTATACTCATTCTCAACTAGGGAATTTTATACAAAAAAATACATCACCCTTACCATACTTTAATGTTGCACTAAGGTGATTTTAACTCTTCAGTAGAGATTCTAGCAATAGAAAATCCTTATCTTCATCTATGATCATTACTTCCAAACTTTGAAAATTCTCCAAGATTTTATTAAAATAGCCTAGGTTCTAAATCATAGACATACCTTCCTTGTAATGAAATATGAATATATTTTTTTAGGTTGAGATGGTTTTTGATGCTTTTGGCCTTATAATTGTTCTCCAAAATATTCCACAATATTTTCATAGAGGTCCCTCACATCACACTATATTTCTAATCTTTAGGAAAATTTATTTGGATCTTATCACATGATTTATGGTTTACTCTCATCCAATTATAATCAGAGATATTGGTAGGCTTTTCTTCCAAAGTGATATCTAACTCCTACTGAGTTCGAACATCAAAAGCTTCACATTAACGCATACTAAATTTATTCATCATATGAAATTTCTCCCCCTAAAATATGGCATTGTACACAATACTTTTATGTCCAAAAGTAAATGAAATATCGATCTGTGTATTTGGAATAGACCCCTGTGATGGTATAGTACTACTTTCATCTTTAGGATCATAAAAATAGATCATAATTTCCAATAACAGAGAGAATTAATGAATTCAGAATAGTCAAAAATGCTAAAATTGACAATTTATTTTCTCAAATATGATCCAAAATGAAATCCAATGTTTTTTATTAAGTATTTTATTAAAAATACAAAAAAATTCAATATCCATTTTTTTACAAAAATACCCTTCAAAAAATGCCACTTTTCATTTTTTCAGAAAAAATTCCATATTTTTTAAAAAATAAGAGAAATTCCATGCTACCCCATTCCCAAAATTAAAAAAGGTTTATTACTTTATCCTTTTATGACTTATACTCACAATATGACAAATGAGTTTCCCCTCATTTAATGCCTTCCCATTTTTCTTTTTTTCTCTTTTATTAATACCACATGCAACACTGGAAAAAAATTTAAATGGGTTTTAAATATTTTTTACAGAAGGGACAGTGTTGGCAGTTTTTTTTAAAAAGGGTCTGGAGATGCATCAAACTTGTGACGTCCCGAACCTGGATGCCACTTAATGGTTTCCTCGATCCCAGTGTGTCATATGGACTCAAGTGCATCTCCCTAAATTCCAGAGGCTACCGATTGGCAGCGAGGGCCTAGGTTGTGTCTATGGGGAGACTATGCCCCCATTACCAAAGTGTATCATAGCAGATGATTATAGACAGAGGTAAATAGAGGAAGCAATATAAGTAAACAGAAGGCACAATAGAAAATGGAGACAATGGTAACAATAACTAAAACAACTGTAATAACATTCAACAATTGATGAAGATATGTCATGTCATTAGAAAATGGGAAAACATGGATACAAGATAACAGGCATAACATGTTCCACATAAGTATAAAGAAAATCAAAGACTATCCCAAGAATCCCAATCTCCAACTCGGTCATATGCTATATATCTCCATACTGAACAGCAAGAAATCATGTTTTTGAAGAAATATGCTTCCCTTTGTTAGCACTCACAAACATGTAATCTACTCCGGGTATCAAACAGTGCATGGAGAGGGTGTGAGATAAATTTCAGTGGGCCACCACCAAAGGTTTCTACAACATCTGGTCCATGTAATAGAAATCTAACAGTGTGCAAGCATGCATAAATAAATTAATGTAGTACAATGTAACTAAATCCCCAAGTACCAACTTTAACCCTCAACTGGAATCTAAACATAACCAGTCCATTAATTGATTATTACTAGTTTATAAATAAGTAACATGTTGACAATAGTGAAGGTTCCATGTTATGACAAGTCAACCTATAATGATATTTAATAATAGAGTTCCAAGGTAATAACCAAGGCATTTTAGACCACAAGGGTCACTAACTCAAAAATAACTATAGTCTGGATAAGGGTAAGAGTGTAATCCAAGGAGAATAGTCCAAGGCATTCCACAATGATATGCCTACAGAGTCCAAGGAGTTCATCCAAGGTAAAACAGGGCTATGCAATGATTGGACCTGATGGGCTTTAACCATGTCACCTACTTATCAATGTTGGATTCAATGAGTCTATCCAAAGAATCCTCTAATAATATTGAATGGATCCTATGGTGTCATACTAATCATCTAATGAATAAAAAAGGATCGGGATCTAGGTGAGTCTCAACCTAAGCAATCCCTATCCTTGAATCAGAATGGGGTTCCAAAGTTCTCAAGGCATTCCCTGATAAGAATCCAAGGTGAGCTCAAGTCAGGACACTTCGATTTGATATTGAAGGCAAATAATATTTCATTTGGTTCAATCCTTTCCTTTCAATATTGAGATAAGGTTAAGTAGCGTGCAACATTTTAATCAAGTCATAATTAATCAATAAGTTCATTTGGTCTAAGCCTTGCCTTTCATTACTGTGATAAGGCCAAGTAGCATGAAACCTTTATTAATTCCATTTAAATCATATTCAATAATTAAGGTTCATTATGATACATTCCATTAATTTGGTAAGGGGTGCTACAAACATGAAACCTATTAATCATTCGCAATTAATCTAGTCAAGTCATATACTTGGTATATTGTCTAATTTCCATTTCACATTTAATTATAAATTGAAGAACTTACCTTAGGCCGGTCAAGTGGTGAGCATACATGGTACTTTCCACTATTAAATTTTCAATATAAATCAATCCATTTAATATATAAAATCATACCCTTAGAAGGGTCAAGCAAAGTCACACGCGAACGATGGCTCAAACATGTCAAATACTAAGAACCCAATTATGGCATAACATTATACATGGGATGGATGAAGTTGTGGGTGTAACCACCAACAACTAATTACTTTTATGGAAAGAGAATATCCATATGGTTCAAATGATTATCACTTACCTTAGGTGGGTCAAGTGGTGAGCGTACATGGTATATTACATTATGCAATTCACAATATAAATCAGTCCATTTAATATAGAAAAGTTTTCCCTTGGAAGGTTCAAGCAAAGTCACACCCAAATGGTGGCTCAAACACATCAAATACTAAAAACCCAATTATGGAATAACATCCTACGTGGGATGGATGAAGTTGTGGGTGTAACCTGTAACAACTAATCACATATATGGAAAGATAATATATATATGGTTTAACTGATTATAAACATGGCATATAAATTCTATAAATGGAAACCAATGAAATCAGTGGGCCCCACACAACAAATTACAAAATCAACAAACTTGAGGGATGAGTTATAGACCAACCAACTTAGTCTTGTACCACTATCCTCCTATGATATCGACCCTTGATTTGGATTAGAACAGAGTAGATCTGAGTAAAGGGGAAAAAACTCTCACACCTCGATAACTAGGTCAAGATCAAGAGAGGAGAAGAAAAGCTTAAATAGACTTGAGCACTTACCGTTGTGCATCCAACATGATGAAAGGAAGCTCGATCATATCCCAGATGATGGATATCCTTAAATCCCTATAATTTTCCTTCAAAAATCTCTAAAATGAGATCAAAATAGGATAATCCCGCTGGAAATTGTATTATGGAAGAAGAAGTGGATTAATAGATAATTAAGGGGAAAATGGACAATTTACTCAGAAAAATAGCATGTACATAGATTTTCTGCATGATTACCTAGGAAGAAGGGGCACTTTCATGGTTAGGCTTCATGGTCATATGCAAACCATTCCATATGGTTCTTTCAAAAAAATTTCATCTACAAGGTTAGATAAACCATGCGTCAACCATGTGCTAACCGTGCAACATGGCATGTTTCCCCAAAAAGATGGGTTCTGAGCTCCAATCATGCCCCAGAAACCCCTTAGACCTTTACTAACTCATTAGTCATCTATATTAGGTCTAAATTAAAGATTTATATTGAAATTTAAAGGATCCATACCTGAGTGAAAAAACCAGGTTCTTACAGTATTCCCCCATTAAAAGAATTCATCCCTAAGTTCACTTTCCAAGGGTAGAGAAACACTATATAAGAAAAACTCTAGTCATTGGGGACATATGAAAGTCTCCCGCTCCTAAGTCTCATCCTTCTTGTAGTTTTGCTACCATAAAACCCACACTAGAGGGATATATCGACCTCAGAGAGCCTTCGTGCTCTTATCAATGATGTTTACTGGATACTCCTCGAAGGTAGCATCAGCATCTAACTCAACTTCTTTGGGACCAAAAGTATGAGACAAATCAGCATGATACTAGAGAATATGTGATATGTAGAAGACTTCATGCATGGCATAGTACATCTGAGCTAGTAGCAATTGATAGGCTACCAGACTGACTCTCTCCAAGATTTCAAAAGGCCGTACATAATGAGTTGATAACTTCCCTTATTTATGTAACCATATATGATCAAGCCTGGGAAATACCAAAAGGAAAATTTGATCCCCAACATCAAACAATAGAGTTCATTATTGGAAATCAAAATAAGATTTTGGTCTATACTGAGCAACATTCATACGTTTTGTGATTAGCTAAACCTAATATTATATCTTTTGAATGAGACGAGGACCTAGTAGGGAAGAATCACCTACCTCTAGCCAGTACATGGGTGAATGGCATGACCTACCATATAATTCTTCAAAAGAATCCATTTTAATTGTTTCCTAAAAGATATTATTATAGGAAAACTCAACGAGTGAGATATGTTTCTCCCATGAACCACTGAAATAATGGACACATGCTCAAATCAAATCCTCTAGAACTTGTATCATCTGTTCTGATTTCCCACTGGTCTGAGGGTGAAAATATGTGCTTATAAGAACCTGCATTCCTATAGTGTTCTATAATCCATACCAGAATTGTGATAAAAAATGAGTATCCCTATCTGAAATGATAGTATGAGGGACCCCATGGAGTCATATGATCTCACGGACATACAATCTTCCCATCTCATCAACTAAGAAAGTCTTGTGAATAGGAATGAAGTGGGATGATTTCATTAGTCAGTCAATAACTACCCATATAGCATCGCTACCCCTCGGTGACCTAGGAAACCCAATTACAAAATCCATAGAAACATATCCCCATTTTCATTTCGGGACTAGAAGTGGTTGTAATAAGCCTACAGGTCTCTGGTGCTCAACCTTCAACTGTTGATAGGTGGAAAACCTAGTGATAAATACTATTGTCTGACATTTCATCATAGGCCACCAATACCAGCGTCTCATGTCTCGATGCATCTTTGAGATACCTGGATGAAATGTCCATTGAGAGGTGTGGCGCTCTTTCATCAACTCCTCTCTCATATTTTTTAGGAATCAAGATACATCCACACAGACATAGGAAGTTGCCTCTATACACAAACCCATCTGGAGGTGAGTTATCTACTGATATAATCTCATGGAGAACCAAACCTTCAATATCTAAATACTATCTACACTTCAACTTCTCAAGGAGGGAAGAGGTAACTATCAAGGATGAGAGGTAAAACTGCTTGTGACTATTATGAAACTCTACATGAAGCTCGGAAAAGAGGGCCATTAACTTCCATTTATTACTATCTTCCTGTACATCCTGTGTTTGATTTTTTCGACTCAGCACATCTGTAACTACATTGACCTTGTTAGGCATATAGGCAATCTCAAAATCAAAGGATTGCAGAAATTCAACCTATCTCCACTATCAGAGGTTCAAGTCATGATTTGAGAAGATATATTTGTGGCTCTTGTGGTCCGTGTACACCACAAATCACTCACTAAACAAATAATGTCTCCAACAACATAAGGCATGGACAACTGCTGCAAGCTCAAGGTTGTGCGTCAGGTAGTTTCTCTCATGAGGCCTCAACTATCAATATCTGAATGCAATGAATTTGTCCTCTTACATCAACACGACTCCTAAGACGATGCTTGATTCATCACATAAGATAGTATAACCTATTCTTGGCTCTCGAAGAGTCAGAATAAGTGATGATACAAGCCTCCCTTTCATCTCATGAAAGGCTTTCTCACATGCTTCTAACCATAGGAACTTGACAACCATACCTGTAAGACTAGTAAAAGGTGAAGAAAGGAGGGAAAAATATTTTATGAAATGCCAGTAATTTCTAGCCATCCCCAAGAAATTCTATATGTCAAACATGTTCTTAGGCTTCTCCTAGGAAACTACATCACTAACTTTTCCTGGTTCAACAGATACTTTTTATTCTGATATTATATGACCTAAGAAGTGAACATTGTTGATCCATAAGTGGTGCTTACCAAGCTTGGTGCAAATCTAATTCTCTCTCGGTGTACATAGAATGATCTCAAGATATTTTTCATGGTTGCTATGAGTGTGAGAATACACCAAGATTCCATCCTCAAATACCATGATAAAAGAATCCAAATAGGGGTGGAACACCCTATTCATCATGAAAACGTTTGGTGCATTCGTAATACCGAAAAACATAATGAGGTACTCATACATACCATACCTGCTATGTAAATTTGTACGAGGTATGTATGATGGTCTGACTCCTACCTGATGATAACCCGATCTCATATTGATCTTAGATAATACCTTTTCTCCTTAGAGTTGGTTGAAAAAAAATTGGGAAAGACATTACTAAAAAAATACACTACTGGAGGGAAATCAGCCTTACATAAACCCTGATCCTTCATGAAGAGACTTGAGATCTGGGAAGTCACTCCACTTATATCATGATGATCTAGTCCCACTCTACCATCCTGGATATCCCACTCACCTTTATATAGAAAATTGTTTCCCTCTGGTGATGTAAACGATACCCTGCAGCAGTAGAAGTCTATAAAACCATGATAGTGAACCAACCAGTCCATCCTGAGTATGACATCAAAGCCTATCATCTCGAGAAAAAAGATGTTCTATAAGAAAGGGTAATTGCCTACCTCAAGGGGAAAATACCTACACCAGCATATGCCCTCTTTTCATACCCCTAACGATGTATCTAAGGTCATCACACTACAATAATATTGTATCTCTAGTATGAGACTTTCTATGATAGATATAGAGATAAAAGAGTTCGAAGTACCTATATCAAATGAATCAGATACTATTATAGATGCCGCAAGAATAGTACATCGTACTGTAGATGGTCCTATAGCTTGATCCTCAGGTATCGACTATAGTGCATTCAACTGGCTTGATCCACATCCTGATGCAATAGATGGACTACCAAAATCATAACTACTTTGCTAGCACTACTGCTGATTATAGGTCGGGCTACAATGACCACAACCTCCTCCTATTCCAGACCTACCAGTGTTATTCCAACTCCCCTCCTGATGTTGTGTAAAAGGACCTTCTCTTGAAGGTGGATCTGGTATATATCATTTTCCACTCGAAGCTGGTTGAAAGGTCCTGAAGAAATGCTAGAGATGACTCATATGGCTGCATGCCCTACATTCCATTGGATCTCTATCACAATGAGGCTTCAGGTGCACCCATCATCCACACTGATGACACACTTTAAAGCTATCAAAACAGCCATTGTAGTTGTCACTACACTAACAAGAAAACTTGAGGGAATTTTTCCTACCACTGGAAGAACTATTGGCTTGTCGTAGCATTGATCCTCTATACCCAGTAATATTGTTGTCGATAGGGTTACACTCAGTGATAAGATCCTGATTAACTATCTCAAAAAAAGTAGGCAGGAGAAATACATTCACCTACGTATGAATGGAATACTGGAGCCCATCCTCAAAATGTATAGCACGTGAAAGCTCATCACTAGCTAGAAGTGGTGAAAAACACTGTAACTTTGTGAACCACGCTGAATATTCCATAACTAACATAGAAAATTTCTCAAGATGCATGAACACTCTGGATCTATCATCTCTCAGCATCTGAGGAAATAACTTATCATAGAAGATAGTTTGGAAATTAACCCATAACATGCCATAATGACGACTGGCCTGGGTAATCACATCCCACCAATGCTTGCCCGAGTCTTGAAGCATGTATGTGGAAAGCTTGAATCTATATGCTAGAGGCATTTCTAGATGATCAAAGATGGATAGGATGAACTTTATCCAAGACTCAATAGCCTGTGGACCTTCATCCCCTGAGAAAGTAGAAGCATGCTGCTACTGGAACTCATGATTCAGACTAGCCATCATAAGTACAAGTCATGGAGCACCATGCATGGAATTCATCAAATGTAGGAAACAATCACGAACTTGGGTATCAGTACCCATATTATTTAAAAAAATTGGTGCCTCAAGTGGAAATCCTGTAGGTATGAGTGTTGTCTTAGGGTCCACCATGTCTGGAGCATATTTTTCACCACCCTCCGGGCATACGATATGAGGATGTCATGGAAACATTGGTCTACAAATACAAATCACATGCCTCAGAACAAGCTTAATCAGAAAGATAACATCAATATATGAAGTTGAACATAAGAAAACTCACAAACCAAGGCATAATACCCCAACTACTCACTTAGATGAACTAGTATCAGTAAGTTCTCAAGTATAAGTTTAATTTAATTTTACATTTAATTACTAGGTTCACTCCTTTACCGTTCATAAACATTAAATGGTGGGATAAGGATGTGAAACTAATTCATTTTAGATGTCATGATTCACTTTATAATGGATAGTCATTTCCAATGAATCAATTCCCATACAACTTATCACTGGAAATGACACCCATTTATGTATAGCATAATTGCTCGACTCGGTAAATCACTCATCCCAACCCATGAGGGCCTATACACCTCATGAGTTGATACTGGAAATCACTCAACCAAAACCAAAATTAATACAAGCATAAACTAACTATTACAACATAACTCAACAATCACAGGCATAATAAGAAATGAAAAGCAGTGAAATGCACCTATATGAAATGAAAATATGCATGATATGCAAATTCTAAGTGCTTATAATGATGCATGTAATAATTATCCTTGCCCTCGTATCATCAGACCAAGGATGAAAGAAAATCCTCCAATAGAGTAATAATCAACAAAACCACACAGCATGTGTGTCACCCAATAGTAAAAGAATGTCAACTGTAGTAGGAAAAATAGAACAACAATTATATTTTGGGTAACGTAGATTTTACCATGAATTTGGGTTCGTGACACCTAATCACAACTTATGACTATGTCGCAAGCATTCTCAATCTCCAATCTATTATCTCTAAATAGTAAAGCAAGAAAGGAAACCACATCTAATACCACTTTGTGACATCCCGAACCTGGATGGAACTTAATGGGTTCCCCAAGCCCGGTGGGCCACATGGCCTCAAGTGCATCTCCTCAAATGCCAGAGGTTGTCGACTAACAATGAGCGCCCAGGGTGTGTTCGTGGGGATACAATGCCCTCATTGCCAAAATGCAGCATAGTAGATGATTATAAAAAGAGGTAAATTGCAAAAGCAATATAAGTAAACAGAAGGCACATCAGAAAATGAAGACAATAATAACAATAACTGAAACAAATTGAATAAAATTTAACAACTAATGATGATATGTCATGTCACTAGAAAACTGGAAAACATGGGTACACGATAGCAGACATAACATGTTCTACATAAGTATAAAGGAAATCAAAGAAAATCGCAAGCATCTCAAGCTCTAACTCGATCATGTATTATCAAGATCCATACTAAACAACAAGCAATCAAATGTTTAAAGTGGTATGTTTCCCTTTGTCAACACCTGCAACCATGTAATCTACTCTGGGTACAAAATGGCACCCAGAGAGGGTGTGAGATAAATCTCATTGGGCCACCACCAACAGTGTCGATAACATCTATCCTGTGTAATGGAAATGTAATAGTGTGAAAGCATGCATATATAAAGTAAAGCAATTCAATGTAACTAAAACACCCAAGTACCTACTTCAGCCCTTGGTTGGAGTCTGAACATAACTAGTCCATTAATTGATTATTACTAGTTTATAAATAAGTCACATGTTAACAATAGTGAAGGTTCCAATTTATGACAAGGAAACCTATAATGATATTTAATAATGAGGTTATAAGGTAATAACCAAGGCGAATTAGACCTCAAGGGTAGACAACTCAGTGAAAACTATAGCCTATCTAAGGGTAAGAGTGTAATCCAAGGAGCATAGTCCAAGGCATTCTACAATGAGATGTCTATCGAGTCCAAGGAGTTCATCCAAGGTAAAACGGACCTAATCAATGTCTGGGCCTAATGGGCTTTAACCGTGAAACCTACTTGTCATTGCTGTATCCAAGAAATCCTATTATAATATTTAAGGGATCGTATAGTGTCATATCGGGAATCCAAAGAATAGACGAGGATCATAATCTAGGTGGGTCTCAACCTAAGAAAGTTGTATCCTTGAATCATAATGGGGTTCCTGAGTGCTCAATACATTCCCCGATAAGAATCCAAGGAGTGCTCGAGTCAGGCCACTCTAATTTGATATTGAGGTCATGTAATATTTCATTTGGTTCAAGCCTTTCCTTTCATTAGTGTGATAAGGTCAAGTAGCATGAAACCTTTTAATCAAGTCATAATTAATCAATAATTCCATTTGGTCCAATTCTTTCCTTTTATTAGTGTGATAAGTACATGTAGCATGCAACCTTTATTAATTTCATTTAAATCATATAAAATAATTAATGTTTATTCCACTACCTTTCCATTAATGTGTTAAGGGGTCTTGCAGACATGCAACCTATTAATCATTCACAATTAATCTGGTCAAGTCATATACTTTGTATATTTTCACATTTCCATTTCACATTTAATTATCAATTGAAGCACTTACCTTAGGTGAGTCAACTGGTGAGCATTCACGGTACTTTCTATTATGAAATTCACAATATAAATCAAGCCATTTAATATAGAAAATCCTACCCTTGGAAGGTTCAAGAAAAGTCACACCCGAACGGTGGCTCAAATATGTCAAATACTAAAAACCCAATTATGACATAACATCCTACATGGGATGGATGAATTTTTTGGAGTAACCACTAACAACTAATCAATGAAAGTGGCATTTTTGATTCAAAGGATGGTGAAAATCAAGATGATGTCTTGATTCAGAAAGATGAAACTGGAGGAAATGAATCTCATGATGAGGAAGTTTAATCGGACATGGAATATCATTATAAAACTTAGCAGGCCCCTAAGCAGTGGAAGAGATGCAAACACTCGAAAGCTTGAGGTGGATCTCGAGGGTGGGGTTGTAGGTATAAAGTATGGAGATCATTGTTTGAACCTTTGTTTTATCGTGGTGTTGTTGTGCCATGTTTCTACCATGTTATCACCATATCCATTGTTTTTGAACTTTCCTTTCTCTAATAAATTTTTAAGACCATGGATTTTAATCCATGGTCGCACTATTTCTAGTATAAATTTGATAAAAGGCACCTGATGAAATCAGTGGGTCCCACATAACAAATTCCAAAATCAACAAACTTGAGAGATGAGTTATAGACCACCCACATTAGGCTTGTACGACTCTCCTCCTTCGGTATTGGCCCTTGATTTGGCTTAGAACATAGTAGATCTGAGAAAAATGGGGAAACCACTCACACCTCGATAACTACATTAAGAGAAAGAGAGGAGAAGAAATGCTTAAATGGACTAGATTACTAACCGTTGTGCATCCAACATGACGAACAGAAGCTCGATCGGATCCCGAATGAAGGATAGATTCCAATACCTATCTCTATCCTTCAAAAGGATCCAAAATGAGAGCAAAATAGGTTAATCCTGGTAGAAATCGTATTAGGGGAGAAGAGGTGACTTAATAGATCATTAAGGGCCAAAACTACAATTTACCCAGAAAAATTGTATGTGTACGATTTGTCTGCATGGTTGCCTGGGCAGAAGGGGCACTTGCACAGTTAGGTTTCATGACCATGCAGAAAACCATGCGATGTGGTTCTTTTAGAAAATTTACATCTGTACGGTTATTCAAACCGTGCGCCAACCATGCGCTAATTGTGCAACATGACCAGTTTCCCCAAAAAGATGGGTTCTTGGCTCCGAACTTGCCCCAAGCACCCCTGAGGCCGTTGCTAACTCATTAGACATTCATATTTGGTCCAAAGTAAATATGTAAACAAAAATTTAAAGGATCCACACTTGAGTGAAAAAAGGGTTCTTACAAACCCTATTGACGCTTCTACCCTCAGCAGGAAGAGTGGATGGGGTTGACGCATCTTGTGTAAGGTTTATGAAGGAAGAGTGAACCTCTTTCTCTCTTCTTACATATTTTTTTAATAAATAAATATTAATATATATGTATATATAATTAAATATTAAAATAAATATTAATAAGTAGTAATTAAATATAAATAAATATTAATTAAAAATTCATCAATATTAATAAAATATTAAAAAAAATCTAATTAAATATTTCTTAATATTAAAAAAATATTAAAAAATATTAAAAACATTAAAAAACATTAATAAACATTTAATAAATATTCATAAATATTCATAATACAAATAAATATTAATAAATATAGATTAAGTATTAAATAAATATTAATAAATACTAATGTATATAAACAAATGTAAGTAAATATTAATAAATAAAAATAAGTAATAATAAAATACTAATAAATATTAATTAAATATTCATAAATATTCATAAATATTGACTATTATTAATAATTATTCATAAATAATAAAAATATTAATAAATATTAGTATTTATTAAAAAAATCTTAATAAATATTCATAAAATATTAATTAAATTTTTATAAATATTAATAATATTAATAAATATTAATTAAATATTTAAAAAACGCAATAAAATATAATTAAATATTCATGAATAATAATAAATATTAATTAAATATCAATAAATTCCAATAATTATCAATAAATATAAATAAGTATTATTACATATTAATTAAATATTCTTATATATATATAAAATTCCAACGAATATTAATAAATAGTACTAAAATAATTTTTAATATATATAAATATTATAAATATTAATTAAAAATCAACATTATTACTCAATATTAGTAAATATTACTTTTTAATATCAATAAATATTATAAATATTAATTAAAAATTAATATTATTATTCAATATTAGTAAATATTAATTAATTAAAAATTAATATTATTAATCAATGTTAGTAAATATTAATTAAAAATTAATATAATTAATATTTATTTGTATTATGAATATTTATTAAAGGTTTATTAATATTTTATAATGTTTTTAATATTTTTTCATATTAATAAATATTTAATTGAGATTTTATTGAGATTTTATTAATATTGATAAATTTTTAATTAATTTTTATCTATATTTAATTAGTATTTATCAATATTGAATTTTTTTATTAATATTTATTTTAATATTTAATTATATATACATATATAGTCATATTTATTTATTAAAAAAAGTCTTTCAGCTTACACAAGATGCGTCAATCTTGTTCACTCTTCTTGTTGAGAGCAGAAGAGTCAACATACTTGATCCATATCCAGAACCTTTTCTAAAAAAAAGGTTCAGTCCTGTCCCTCTAGTAAAAAAATTTAAAACCCATTTAAAATTTTTTGACCGCAGCACTTCCCCTACCCACCTTTGAACACCACAAAAAATATAAGGTTTGAGAGACCAAACCAGAGGAGCCTGAAAACGGAGAACATCACCCAGGGGAAGATGCAGACCTGAATACTCCACCTATGATCAGGAAACACAGAAAGGGTGTAGGTTTGAACAAGGGGCATAGATTGATAGTTCGAGCTTCAAGCGGACAACAGTGTCATCGTAGGGGTAGATCCGGATTCGGACACCATCTTCCAACAGGAAGCGCAGACATCAGCGAGTGTATATGTGTTGATAGTTAATTTTCAGAGAGTGTGATTCATTTCCATTTAATGGAAATCACCTATGATACCAATCTGTTGTGTGGAATCCTCACTCAATCAAGAATCGCACACAAAATCTGGGAATAATAAAAACCAGGGAGAACATAAAAAAATTAACAAGGTTCGGTCAGATGACCTACATCCATAGAGAAGCAGTAGATTTGTTCTTATTCAAATGCGATAATATATTACTGATGGGAACACCCACATATTACTTTTCCCACACAGTGGACCCATATATATAGGCAGGGAGAAGGAGCAGATTCCAAGGATAGCTGCCATTTTTTATGGTACTCACCAACTCCCTCTGTGGTTTTCTTTGGACGAAACCAATTTCTTCAAATTTTCCTTAGGAGGTACTAACCTTCTATTGGGGGTCTCTTTCGGCATCTAGTCATCTATGTCAGTCACCCACCATTTTGTATGGTGGTATTTTCCTATCAACCTTCAATAGGTCTTTCATGGTTTGTGGGTGGTTACTTCAATACCATCATGGATGCATCAGAAAAGGGGTGGAGGGATATAATTGAGAAAGGCTATCCAAGACATCATATCATTTTATACCTATAAAAATTAATGTACTTGGGCTTCACATGGTATAAATTTACGTTGTGAAACAATAAGAAGGGAAGTAGCCGTATATGGCGCTACCTCAATAGTTTCTTATTTAACTTACAAGGGATCTATTCTTTCCCTATTTTTTTCGTGGTCCACATGGATAGAGACCTCTCTAAAAAATCCCCTATATTTATCCACCTTAATAATATGGCTTGTAATCATGAACAATTGTACTTCATCTGGATATGTGTACAAGAAGAAAACTTCATCCATGTGGAAGGAAAGTATTGGAATAGAGAAACCCTGGGTGTTGCATGGGTTGACTTACATAACCAAATAAGGAATTTAAAAGATGACCTCTAGATGTGTAACAACAATAGTTCTTGCACCCATTCCAGCCTATAGGAACTCAAAGAATAAATCAATCAACTAGATATGGTTCATCAGGATCAATTGGAAGATGAAAGTTATGCTCTCCTATTAAATAAACACAAATCATTAACAGAGAAACTACTCTAGGTTGAAAAAATTTCCAAGGAAAAATCTAGAGAGTTATGGTTGAGGGAGGTCAATAGAAACACTAATTTCTTTCAAGACTATGTTATAGAAGATAAGGTTCTTAAGAAACTGAACTTTATTTTTGAGGATAGTTCATACACAAGTAATATTTAGGTGGTGCGGAAACTTGTAGTGCGTCACTTCAAATCAACTTTTACTGGGGATAGGATATAATCAAATTAAATTTCCTTATCTAAGATCTGGATGACATTCTATAACTATATACCCGGGAAATAGATGAATTTAATAATGAATCAAAGGCATACTAGAGGAATCATAGGTTAAAAAGGTGTTTCATAAGTTGAACCCAAATATTACTCCCAGTACAGATGGTTTCCTTGGATCTTTCTACATCACAACTTGGTAGAATATCAAGGGTAACTTGACAAGCTATATATAAGACTTTTTCAGATGGTGGCCTTTCCCTGTAATATCTTGTGCTTCAACCATGGTCCTCATTTCTAAGGTTAAGGACCCCACAATGATCAAACAGTATAGGATGATCTGCATGTGCAACTTCCCATACAAGGTCCTAGTGTTTATAATAAATAGTATACCTATAAACATGATTCCTCAAATAATGTCAGAGGAGAAAAATAGGTTCATAAAGCATAATCATGCAATTATTGATCGGTATTTCTCATGAAATGATAGGGGCATCAACATAAAATCACTTGGATCCAATGTGATAGTTAAAATTATCATGGATAAGGTATACGAAAGGATGGAATAAAACTTCTTGCTTAAATTTATGAGGCATTCTAGATTCTCGTAGTGGGTGTGTGATCTCCTATTTTTATGCTATTCACCACCCTACATCTCCATTTCTCTCATGGGAACAAAATTTGGATTTTTCAAGAATGTTTGTGGGATTCATCGGGGAGACCCTTTATCTTCTTTCCTCTATAATGGCTCAAGACATGCTAAGCCTAAACATTAACCAAGGTATTTATTTAGGATCAATAACTCTATTTAGAGGAAGGTTTGGGTTTGTTGGGGTGTCAAATCACGCCTATTTTTTTCATATGATATCATCTTCTTCATAAATGATAGGAACAAATCGATCCAAGCATTCAACTAAATCTTAAATGAATTTTGCTGGAAGAGTGGACATTGCATTAACCAGGCCAAGAGCAGCACTTACACTTCTAAAATTTTCTCTACTAGGAATAAAAAATTGATTATGGGGAGGTTGGGAAATAACCCTACAATCTTCCCTATAGAATAACTTGGGGCTACCTTATTCATGGGAAGAATGTGCATTCACCACTTCAAAATTCTGGTCAACCATATTATAGCCCATGTGTATAACTAGGAAATAAATATTATCTCTTGTGGTGGTAGAATAACATTGGATAATAGTGTGCTCATACCCATCCATATGCACATCATGTACATGGTGATGGTTCATAAAGTAGTTATCAAAGATATCAAAGGAATCATGAACAAGATTATATGAGATTAACACTATGGATGAAACCATCACTGGTCGAGTTGGATGAGAATTGAAAAAAAATCATTGATGGGGTTGGTATCAATCTTAAAAAAATCAAGTAAATCTATGCATGGGAAGCAGGAAAAATTGGCATGGGATATTCTGGAAAGGAAATATATCGAGAAAAAAAATATGCAAACACATGTAGGGGGAATATATGACTAGAGGAGACCTGAACTTATGGCATGAAAAATGGTTAGGGATCCCACATGTGTTTGCATATTTTTTGAGACCATGTGGTGCTCCAATTGAGGAGGTGTTATGCGATGCGCCAATTAGGGAAGGCGCCCAACAAACTCCCCCTCTGACTCAAGTGGGGATCACCACCAAACCTGCAATCAGTCAGAAAGTCTAAAAAAAATTTCTGGGTAAACTCTTGGTCAACATGTCTGACCCGTTTTCATTAGTGTGAATCTTCTCAAGCTCTAACTATCTCAAATCAAGGATGTTGCAGATCCAATGATATCAAATATCGATATGTTTCGACCTACCATGAAAAGTGGAATTCTTTGCCAAAAAATAGCACTCTGGATATCACAAAATAAAACAAACCTATACTAATTTAAATTAATCTCTCGAATAAAATTTTTCATCCATAACAATTCTTTGTACGCCTCAATAGATGCAATAAACTCTGAATATGTAGTAGATAAAGCAACAAATCTCTGCAATCTAGACTACCAAGATACAACTCCCCCGGCAAAAGTGATCAAATAGCCTGAAGTCGACTTCCTCAAATCAATGTTTCCTACCATATCTAAATATGTAAATCCACAAATCATAGGTTCCCCCTTTCCAAAACACTATCTCAGATCAGAAGTACCATAAAGATAATGAAAAATATACTTCACTTATCTCTAATGCTCTCTGCCTGGATTTGACAGAAAACAACTGACCACACCAACTGTATGAGTTATATCCGGTCTAGTATATACCATCACATACATCAAACAACCAACGGTACATGAATAAGTTATGTGATGCATCTCCTCTCTCTATTCATCAATATAAGGTGACTGATTAGTAGTGAGCTTTAAATTTAATGCGAGAGGAGTACTAACCACTTTATCTATATCCATAGAAAATAACTGAAGAACCTTCTCAATGTATCTCTCTTGAGATAACAACAATTTCCTGGCCTTCCTTTCATAGGAAATCATCATGCCAACAATCTGTCGTGCTGGCCCCAAGTCTTTCAACACAAAAGACTGACAAAGATCCTTCTTCAATCTGTCAATTCTAGAAGTATCTTGGCCAACAATGAGAATATCATCAATATAAATAAACCGTATAGTAAAATCATCATCATTAAATATCTGAAAAAACAGTGATCAAAAGATGTATTCTTAAAACCCTGATGAGAAATGACATATTCAAACTTAGTATACCACTACCTCAGATCTTGATTCAAACCATACACACACTTCTTTAACCTGTAGAAATGATTTTTTTACCTGTTTCAACAAAACCCTCTAGATGCTCCATATAAATCTCTTCCTATAAATCTCCATGGTGGAAAGCTATCGTCACATCTATATTCTTAATATGCAGATCCAAACTAGCAGCCAAACCAAGAACAGCCCAAATGGAATACATTTTGAAAAAGGTGAGAAAATCTCATCAAAATAAATACCTTTCTTCTGAAGGAAGCCTTTAACAACTAACCTTGCCTTTTATCGTGGAACAGAATCAAATTATTTATTTTTAATCTGATAAATCCACCAATTTTCAAAGATCTATTACCTTTTGGAAACTTCACTAGCTCAAAAGTGTGGGTTTTCATGAAATGATGTTATATTCCATCTATTACCGCAACCCATATGCCCTTCTTTCCACTCTCCATTACCTCATCAAAAGATTCTAGTTCTCCCCCTTCAACAAGGAGCATATTGTCATTAGGTGAATACTGATTAGAAATAGTATGATGCCGAGATGACCTCCAGAGTGGAACTACGGGTTCATTAATAACACCTGTAACTGGATCATTATAAGAAAGAGGTGCATTAAAAACATCAAATCTAACCTGTTCACCCTGAACATCATTCTGTACATCAATGTGATCATCATAATAAACAATATGAGGTAAATGTGAATCAAAACCTGGATCAATACTAAAAAAACCATCAGAAGTTGGATAAGAAGTGTTTCCACCCTTATCAATGTCTGCAATAGTCTGATCCTTTTTAAACACCGCATCACAGCATCTAACAAGTTTCCTCAAAACAGGATCATAGAACATGTACCCAAACTCATCGTGTCAATATCCAATAAAAATACATTGGCCTGTCTTACCATCCATCTTGGATCTCTCATCTCTAATCATATGAACAAAAGCCTTGCAATCAAAAACATGAATGTGATTGAACCTGATCTCTTTGCGATACCAAAACTTGTCCAGAGTGTCTATTTTCAAAGCAACTGTAGGTGATAAATTGATAATATAAGCAAACAATATGTAAATCCTCACCCAAAAAATGTCCAAGTTACTTTGCTTCCGAAATCAAACAACAAACTCTTTCTAATAGAGTCTTTTTCATCCGATAAACTACACCATTCAATTGAGGTGTCTTTGGCGGCATCTTCTGATGTTGAATACCTTTCTGCCTACAATACTAGTCAAACAGACCACAATACTCTCCCTTATTTTCAATCCAAATACATTTCAATTTCTTTCTTGATTCCCTCTCAACAAAAACAGAAATTGCTTAAAAACACTGAGCAGCTGAATTTTGGCATTCAAAACATAAACCCAGAGATTATGTGAGTAGTCATCAATAAATATCACAAAATAAAGTCCACCACAAAAGGTATTAGGTTTCAAAGGACCGAAAACATCAGAATGTACCAATTCAAGTACCTATGACTTCTAGTGTGGAGGATGACTCCTGAAACTCACTTTTCTTGGTTTTCCAACCATACAATGATCACATGTGTCCAATTTGACACTCTTTAAATCTGGAAGATGATTTCTCCTGGAAAAACAACCAATACCTTTCTCACTGATGTGACTGAGCCTCTTAAGCCACAACATGGACAAAACACTACACTAAACAACACAAGAAGTATCACAAGAAATAGATACTCTAGTCCAATACTGTAACACCCTGAGATTTTTTGAAAAATATTCTTTTTAATTTCATTAATGTCTTGTGTTGTACGCTACACAAAAAGGAGCTTGCACAACATGCATCCCTGAATTACCTTGCATTACACGCATTCACGACCTTCCTCGATAGCGTGTGTAGTACGCAATACCGAGTTTCACTAAACGAGATATTATTATAATATTATTATGAACTAGCCGTTATGAATAGTAATACCCACTTTTTGAAATTTTCTAAATTTTATCTTTCAAAATGGACTTCATTTTTGGATTCAGAATATCGAAATTAGCTTAGGGTGAAATTTTGGTACTTTTCGGATAAATTTAATTTTCTGATGAATAGTGAAAATTACTAAATTTTAATTAAAAACAACATTTTTAATCGAAATAATTAATAGTGATAAATTATTAATTTGAGTGGTTTTAAATTATATTTAGAATATATTTTTACAATTTAATACAATGTTGGTCATTGGATTTAATTTCACATTTAAACCAGACATAAACAAGTGTCAATCTTTTGATAGTTATTATCTCTTAAGAACACACTATTTGTTTTGACGACGGGAATTAATTTTTAAATTAATTAATGCAACTGATATGTTTTGAATTTGGTAAAATAGACATCATTTTTGAGTTCATAATATCAAATATATCTTAGGCCTAATTTTTGGTATTTTTCTGGAAACTTTCATTTTTTGATGAATAGTGAAACCACTAAGTGGTAGTTAAAAAAAATGAATTTTTCATAAAACTTAATTTTACCGCTTCTGTGAGTGGAATTTCAAAAATCCGAGAGACACGGTTGATGTCAGTAAGTAAAATGTGGTTCAATGAGATGAAAATATTTTTTGGTGAATAGTAACTTTTTACTTTTTTTTACCACGGTTAAAAGTAAATAGGGTAATTAAGGGTAAAAATGTTATTATTATTACCCTAACACATGTCCTAATTCTATTGGATAAGTTTAATTCGACCAAAAACAACCTTAGGAATAACATATGACCATTTAGGCCCACTTGGATTAGATTAGGACATTTATTATTAATTTATTTAAAGAAGGGTTAAAATAGTTAAAATCAAAGTTTAATAACTAAATAATTTTTAATATAGGGTTATACATAAGATAAATTCGACTATAAATATTCATTAGAAAGATAAAAATATTTCCTACATAATGATATTTTATTTGTAGTTTGTAGACATTAAAAAAGTTAATTTATTTATGACACAAAGATGATGCAGTAATTATCTTATTAATGAATTATTGACATAATTGATGTTATAAATACCCAAATAAATGTAATTTAAGACTTTTTATGAAATAAAAAAAAATTATAGGTTAATATGACATGTTATTATTGATTTAATTAACTTTTTTCGAACTAATCATTCTTTTATGATTTTCACAAAAATAAATTACAAAATAGTGTCAAAATTGACATAAAATAGTTTTTAAAACAAATATTATATTATTAATTGTTATTTTATTCCAAAAATCTATGGTTTGGAAAAATGACTTATATAAGGCTATATATATTAATAATAAACAACTTGGGGTTCGTTTGGATTGTTATAGTATGTTTATTAACCTTATAGTGTAAGAACACAAAAAGACACGGTAAAAGTAAAATTATCTAACTTAAAGTTAAATATAAATGATAAGGTTAATATAGGAACCTAAACTTGTCTAAATTCTATTGGATGAGAGGATTTCGACCCATACCCACCTTAGCTTCTAAATAAATCAATTTGGAGCTATTTTAAACCGAATTTGTCTTTATAATAAAATAATAGTTTTAGTTTTTCCAAAGGAGCCCCTCTCCTCCCTTATAAAAGGGCACCTCCTCCCTCTCTTCCTCACACCACTTTTAGCCTTCAAGATGGGCCAAACCCTGCCAAATTATCTTCTCCACTTCCCTATAAACATCCTAGAGGTTTTGGTATTCTTAAAAGACAAATTATAGTTCCCTTAGAGGAGGACTCAAAGAGGCGCTTCAAAGAAGAGGTAATGTCTGTTACCAATTCTTTCAACTTTATTTATTCTTCCACTTCTTCTTCTTAGGTTGTTTAATTATGAAGTAATAACATAAGTATAACTAATATACTGATATGTTATTATAAGTATGAAACAACCCTATTTCACCATCTATCCATCCTACGGAAAACGAAATCACCGCGTGTGCGTACGTACGGAATACCGTCTCCACACTGTGGTGTAATCTATTTTCCACCACCACCTTACTTGGATGGGTATAATAGTGTAAATAATAAATATATATGATTATTTTAAATTGATATTGATTATTAAATACTATACATACACTCCAATAAAATTCCACGATCATGAGAACGATATAATCGCTCGCGCATACGTACGGACTACCGTCTCCACGACGCGATGAGATTCATTCTCCACATTAACCATTCATGAATGATTATAAAGTATATATAATAAGTAATCATGAAATATATGACATAATAATGATACTGTATTTATTTGTATATGTATTTCCTCTACTTAATTCCATTCAACTCAATAAAGAAATGAAAACAGCGTTCATGCGTACGTACGGCCTACCGTCTCCATGAACGGTGTATTTCTTTCCATTTACTGATCTATTATATATATGTATATTCTGAATATATATTATATATAAATAATTTTTTATATTCTGGAATTAAGTAATCATGATCTATGTAATCATATGAATAATTACAAGTCAAAACACGGATGACAAATGAAACGATTTTACCCAAAACGCTCTTTAACATGGAATTTACAAAAGAACGGGTAAAATAAAGTCATAAGTGAACCATATATGATATCATAACAATGAGTATGATTCTGGAATAAGTCAATGGCATTATTTAAATCACTATACAGAAGGTTCGGACACTTACGAAGCAAATCAGACCTAAGGTAAGGGATAAATATTCAATCTCATTTTTATCCGAGATTGCTTATACGTAAGTATTCACTGGGGTTACGTTTATCATCCATGACCATGTTTTCTAAAAATGTTTTTATAAAATTTTTACCATTATTACATGAATGTTTAAAGTCATTTTTACCATTTATTGACTTTTTACCACATTGTATGAATGGAATCTTTCCTTTGGTTACCATATAAGGTACTTTTTGACTTTTCCGACAAAATTACGAGGAGAATGTTATTTTTAACTTATACAGCGTGAACGGATTTTTACGGTTCCATAATGCCTCATTTTCAAGAAGCTTCCTCTACAAGATTTTATGATTATTTTCAACAAAACCCTTATCTTTTAAAATTGCATGGAATTTTGTTAAAAGAAAATGATTTTAAAGAAGAAAGGATATTTTCCTCAAGAATTCATTTCAAGTGTTTTTTTTCAAAACTATTTTCCATCTAAGATGACATTATTTCATATGTATGTTTCAAGTAAAATGTCTCTATGATTTAAATTGTTTCAATTTTCTTATGATGAAATGATATCAATTGTTTATGGATTATGATGGCATGATGTTTAAGAATCCCGTTTTATTACATGGGGTATTCTATGATGTATGATTTATGATTTTGTGGCACACGAAAGAATAATTTCATTATGAGATGGGTGGGAACTATATCTCCCTCCAATGCATTGGGTAAATATTTATATCTCATGAGATAGACATGGATGGAATGGAAAGTTAAACCGGTTCATTAATACAGGACTGGAACGAGGAGTGAACTCGATTCAGAAAGGGACTTTGTCCACTAAGATGGTCTTGGCAGCAATGCCTTGGATACTATGGAAATCATATCATGTGCTTAATGGTTGCCACAATTACATGTTTTATTCCCATGCTATTTTATCATTCTTAATGTTTCTTTATGATCTATGCCTTACTTACTTCCATGTTTTATGTCATTGCTCAAGATTTTGATGTTTAAACATTATGTTCATGTTTTTAAGATTCAAATGTATATGGTGTGTTTTATTTTATCCATGCTTACCCTTATTGATCATTTGAGCTCACCCTTTTTATGTTTTCTTTTCCCCAGGATATAAAGAAAGGTTTTATGTATGAAAAAAGGGGGGAAGATCTTTATGGGAGATGTTGAAGATCTTTCACCATGATTAGAATATTACGTTCCAAGTTTCCAAATACACTAAACTATTACGGTCCTTGTGTGTCTGTTTTTGTTATGTATTAAGTATTCTGCTAAATTAATGTAATGTCCATTTACGTCAAGCTTCGGGTCTCTACAAATACAACCCAGATTTCTTCTTCCCTCAATCCACAATCAAAGAGTCCTCAGAAATATTCCATTAGAAATCACCAAAAGTACTGATAAACCCTTCATCATCAAGAACGCTGGTAGAAATAAGATTCAACCAAACCTCTAGTGCATGTTGAACATTCTTCAAAATCAGCTTACTTCCTATACTAGTCTCTAAAAAAACAATACTAATACCTATAACATCAGCATGATAAACATTTCCCATCATAAAAATCCCAAAATTACCTGGGTTATAATATGTAAAGAACTCTTTCGATGCCATGTGAAAATAGGCAGCACTGTCAACAACCCAGCAAAAATCATCAGAAGCAATATTAATGGAGTCATAAAAAATAACAATATCACCTCTTGTAGCGACAGCGACATGATCACCTCTATTTTCCATTTTTCTTATGTTGATTTTCCTTAATTATATTCTCTCTTTTCATTTGATAAAAAAACTTCTTAGCATGCCCCTTCTTACCACAATGATAACATTCAAAATCCCTCTACAATGATTTAGATTTTCTTTGGCCTCTCCTCTTACCTCGACTGCTCTATCCCTGGTCCTTGCTTCTCCCCTTGTTCTCTACGTCTAAAAGATCTGAAGAATATTTCTTCTAAGTACGTCTCCTATTCTCTTCAGTTAAAATATCTGACATGAAAAAACTAAATGCCACAACACCATTCGGAGCATAACTAGTGAGAGTAACACATAAATTCTCCCAAGAATCGGGTGAAGTGTTAAGCAACAAAATAGTTAAAACCTCATCTTCAAAATTGACACCCATGTCAGAAAACTGATCAAAACATCCCAAATATTCACTAAAGTAGTCAGAAATAGATGTACATTCTTTGTATGCCAAATTCAACTTTTTTTTGAGAAGAAACAATTTATTGTTTCCCGTCTTGGGAGTGTACGTCATCTCAAGCTTCTCCCATAATGTTCTGGTGTAAGAAATGTTGAAAATGTAGTTCATCATGTCATCTTTGACCCATTGAAGAATGAAACCACAAACAATCCCATGCTCAAACGCCCATTCTTCATCTAACATCATTTATGGATTCTGGGTACTAAACACTAGAAGATGCATTCGCTTGACTAAAAACATATCCTTCATTTTAAGTCGCCACATATGGTAGTTGGTACCATTAAAAAAATCATCTAACTATAATTGGCCTCCATAATAAATATGAAATAAAAAAACCAAACCCTTTGATTCCAGGTATTTGGAAATACGGTAAAGTGACAAATGCACAAACAAATAAAAGTCGAACGCACAACAGAAATAAAATATTTCCCTCAAAAAATAAAGACATATGCACAATGACAAAATTAAGTGTAGAAAAATAAAGTTGACACTAGAAATTTTTACATGGAAAACCCAAAAGAAGGAAATACCGCAGGACCTAGTCCAGAAAGAGGGATCCACTAAAATCAAGAGGTACATGGTAGAGACTACCCAAAAATGGAAGGGATCTTAAAAGTAATACTCAAGAAAATAGTAGTGAATCAAAGATAGGGAGCAAGAAAAATGTTCATCAGAGAAAGGGGATCAAAAAATTGGATTTTCTCTCGGTGTTGTTGGCGTGTTGAAATGCCTTTCCACAAACTCCTTATATAGGAAAAATAATCCACATCAAATAATTTCGTTGTGTTAAAAGCATGTCACCGTGTGAATTAATTCATGCGGTCTTGACCTACGTTTCTCCTTCTTTTATGAGACCACGTGGTGCTCCAATCGAGGACGTGTTACAGGGTGTGCCAATTTGGGAAGGTGCCCAACACACACCTAGGTAGGTGTTACTATTTAAATTTCACTATCATGAATGTTTTATCTCTCCTAGTGTGCCTCAAGGGCCTGTACATACAGAAATAAATCCTTTGGATCTCAAGAAATTACTCCAATAGGCTCCTCATGAAACAGAGGGACCTAATAGTGGTCCTCTAAGTTGATGGGAATGCTATAGACCTCCAAGAGTTAGTGTGAAGTTAAACAAAGTTGGTTAATATTTATTATTCATGTTAAATATAAAATTTCTAATACATTATTCATTTATAGAAAAGGATTGAATACCCATTATGAGAATTTAAATATACTAATTAATTATATTTATTCTCAATAGATATAATGGCCATATTATACATATAATGGACACATTACCATTTTCGATTCATATATATATATACCTTAATACCTCTCTAAAATCATTCCTCCCATTACTTTATTGCTTTATCAAAATACCTATCATATTTCTAATTACTTGATTTATTTTTACAGTTATACATAGTGATATAATTTCTATAGAAGATCATGAGGAATAATACATCAATATTTCAATATTTTTGTTTACCTATAGTTATTTTACCCTTGTGGTATTCATAGTCATGTTCTATATTGTGTTATTTTAATATTAACATTCATTTAATTTCATATTGCAATATAATACCCTAATGAAATAAATCATTGTTCATTTTACTTTGTTATTGAGTGTTAATTTTCTTTTCAACACATTGAAATTATTGAAGGAATATTCATACTAACATATGGGGTGTTATTTTATGGTATTCAAGTCCTAGTAAGAGTGTATTATTGGATAATATTTTCAACTGATCTTCATTATTATATTAGATGCTCCAAGTTTCTTTCATTTAGATATAAATTTGGCCTTTTATTCAAGTAAGATATATCTAGATTATTAAAGTTGATTCTACAAACACTATGTTCCAACTTTTATTCATTTGTTCAGTGAGATATATGTTTATCATGATGTTTTACCAAATAATCAAAGTTTATTCTATATAAGATAGTAAATTTACATCAGAATCATCTGTTCAATGATTTGGCCATTCTTTCTGACATCTATGAACATTATTATTATTTTTCTTCTACTATTTTAATCTTTGTTTCTTTATATTATTGTATGGTAACTGGTCATTGCCTTTTTTCTTGTTTCACCATACATATTTCATTTATTGTTTCTTATACTAATTACTTAGGAAGATTTGTTAAACTAATCGGCTTCATATGATATTAAAACTGATAGAGTTATGCCCTAAATATGAAGTTATATATTATATATGTTAGTGTATATCAGAATTTATAGTATGAAGATATTGTATGGTATAATATCTATATAGACAAGGCATGCCTTGTACCAAAATATCAAAGGGAATTATATAATGATATTGTGTTATTGCCTTTGCTATATTTTAGTATATGATATAGGCATATCATAAATATTAATATGTAAGATAATTATATTGTACGATTAAAAATGGAAGCCAAATGTTTAATGATATCATTAAAGCATCATTCATGTATCACAATCATTAATTTTTGATGTTTCATATAATAAATATTTGGGAGAATAGGGAATTAATTTAAACATTAAATGCATTGGAAAGGTTTAAAAATGGTTTGGAAATTCATTCATTACCAAAATGTTACGTAAGGTTAGAGTAAATTCATGGAAGGATCGAGGAGCTTCCTCAATGCCTACATAAATAGGTTGAATCTGTGAGAATAGTTTATGCAACTCTAGTTGATTAACCCTTCTAAAAGAACTAATTTCTCTCCTCCTTTTCATCCATGGTACTGTAATACTATGTTCGGAAGGATTATAGTTCCCAAACATTGGGTAGTTCATCAACTGATTGATACCTTAGGATGAAAGAGTCATTTGACCACTTCTATGTGATCATCATAAAGCTCATGTGATCAAAGAAGGTGGTTTAACCATCATCATTTTGTGGGTCCTTTATTGATTTTTTATTATACATAGTTGATGAGCCCAAAAGTTTTCATTTATTCCTTTGGGAATGAGTCAAATTAGAAATTTATAAAACCCAAATTATACTAACTACAATGGCGTAGTATAGCAGATGTGTGGGGTCAAACCCACAGAGAGCGGGGAACACAATGATGAAAACTCTAGACTAAAGTTTAGGTTTCTCCCAATTTCTATTTTCTTTAATTAAACTAATTATGTAAATTTAAATAAGTGAATTAAAATATAAAAATAGAAGGGCGTGGAATCAGTTTCGATGGGTGGTTTCTCTAAAAACAAATCACGACTACACAACCAAAGAGTTTCATCGATAGAAGAAATGTTCATTCCTTAACAAAATATCATGGATTCTCAATTAATCCTTGTTAGATGAATCAAAATATATAATGTAAATTTAGTTTAGATTTCCATTACAGAAGAATAATCACATTCATTTGTCAAGAACTATTTATCTCAATCATGTTGGTTTTCATCCACTATTAGACACACTTGGTCCATGATTGAAAAATAGATATGATAATAATGAGTCACCACATGATACCAATTTAATTTAAGTATTATGAAAGGGAGTAATGAAATAAAACACTTTGATAGACATCCATTTTGACTAATTCCACTCTCTCCTACAGATTTAGCCAATCATTGTTGGGTGATCCCCAACGACGAATAAAACATATTACATAGGGAAGAGAATAAATGAGGTGGAATGATAAGGAGAGGGAATGAAAAGATATCTTGTAATTAAAATATAAATCATTCAACGATTATATCAAAGAAAGGAAAATAAAATAGAAACAAAAAACCTATCTACGGTGGAACCCTACGACAGCCTCTCAGTGGTCGTGCCATTCACATGGAATGGAATGTGTTAATATCTTGGCCGAACCCCATATAAATTGGTAAGTAAGTCATTGACGAGCCTCCTCTTGTCAAAAATGGCCTCTAATCACCATTATGAGTCAAACAATATCATGAAATCCCATCAAAAGATCTGTTGTAAATCATCATTTTTTGATGTATCGGGGAATTACACAGCGTATAACGGGTATTCACGTCATGTAATGTTGATCAATGATTTTCTCTGTGGATTTATAATATCCACGTATCTTTCACAAATCCTGTTTGAGAATTGGAATTTTGACTCTTATAATGACATATAACTGGATTTCACGTCGTTTAATGATGATTCATGACTTTCTTTATGGTTTGGTTCATGGCTTTTAGCATGTGGTGAAATGAAACTACACGTCATGTAATGATGTTACACAACGTGTAAAATGTTATTCCAATACCTATATATCTATTTCATCTTGCTTCTTCAGTTTTATACCTTTGGAAGTTCTTTATGATACCTCAAAATCCAGTGCCGCACCGCTTCACTTCGCTCATGGTGCAAAGTGTCGTTTTGTTCCTCACTTTCCATGTTTTTTTTTCTTCAAATGAAAATCCTGCATAATAATTTGAAAAACATTAATATCAAGAACAAATATTATTATAAATAATTTAATATGAAATCAATTCATATGTGAAAACCCATCAATATATATATTCAAAATAGAGATATCAATAGTTTTATTTTTGTTGGAGTCTGCATCCCACATCAGACATGTGGTTTGATGTGGTTTTTACTATTCATTGTAAAATAGCTTCAAGACCTCCCTTAGAGAGGCACCTTGAATATTGTATTTCCACTCTTTAACTTTAACATGGTATTAGAGGAGGTATTCTAACCTGATCCCTCCCTCCCATTTTTCTCTCTCCCTAGGTTCTTTTTTTCCCATCCCCGATCGGGGGTGGCGACTCGCAGCAGAATGAGTACCCCTACTCCCTGCCCCTTTACTGCTCCTCAAAGGTAGCCTATCTCACTAGCATGGAGAATCTTGGGACACTGACTCCCTATGTTGCAGTCATACTCTCCTCATCTGCCTCTGCTATTCACTGAGCAACGGTCCCCGATAACCTTTCTACCCTTACTGCACGTGATGACCCTGGTGCGCTTGACACTGATCGTCTTCCTCTCCTACCAGGCCGCTACCTCTCCTCTAGCGGACAATACTCCTTTGCCACTAGCCTCTCCTATAGCACACCTATACCTGTCACGATGCCCATAGGTCGATGACCCCATCTCTTTCTCGCGATCCCTCCCCTCTCGTCAAACTCCCATGTCAGCGACTCCCATGCGCCGACAATTCATCCCTGCACTCCACCCTTCGTGGCCCTTCAGGCATGGATTCTCCCTAATGCCTACCCCATCTTCTCCCTTAGATCCATCTTCTAGTGGATCCCTCCTTGTGCATGGTGTCCTTATCCTCCTATGATACACTCCACCCAAATACCACCCTCCAGTGGCCTCCCCTCTCCCATATCTAGTTAGATCCCATTCTCTGAGGACTCCTCCGGGGTCACTTCCCACCTATGACTGTGAAAGTATCCACCTCTCGTCACTCTCTAGTGTGAGGTAATATTTAGCAGTATGTGCCTCTCGTATGACAGCTTTCTTAAGCTCCATCCACTCACACAGAAGCTCCAAATCCTCCTTCCGATGCTCCCCGCACGTCCTGGACATCCCCTCTTGAGCGGCCTCCTGCGGCTCTCTTCTAAACCTCCATCGCATCATCGATCCACAGTGTAGCTCCTCTGTGGCTTTCCAGGTTTCCCAACGACCGGCCCCGCTAGTATGGATTTCCCGAAGCTCCATATTCCAGCCCTGCCTATGTGAATTTCCCAGTGATCTATCATCCAGACCAACTATGTGGCTTTCCCGATGTCGCTTCGACCAGCCCTACCTGCACGATTCCTATGTTATCCCTTGACAACTTTTTTCACTACTGAGGGGGATCTGTAATCTTCAATCATCCATATTTTTTATCTCAACGGGGAGCTTAAATATTGAGGGGGATCTACAATCGCGAATAATATCTTTTCTATTTTGTCTTTTTTTTGTAATCATGTTGGGTTTGTGTAGCTTGAGGGGGAGTGTTTGCAACAATTGTTGATTGCTTTGTTTTTCTTTATGTGTTGAAGATAGGTACACCTAGCTTGAGCGGGAGTGTTGGAGTCTGCATCCCACACCAGACTTGTGGTCTGATGTGGTCTTTATTATTCATTACAAAATAACCTCAAGGCCTCCCTTAGAGAGACACCATGGGTATTGGGTCCCCACTCTTTTAATTTAACAATTTTCAATAATGGATGACCTTGGCATCTGTTTCTTTGTATTTTGTTGTATGAATACTTGTTATTAGATCCTATGAAACATATTAATGGTATTTGAGAAATGGTTGGTGAGTTAACTAATTCCAAGAGACTCTCATAGTTGATTATGTGGTGAAGTTTGGCTCTCCACTAAGGAGATCCATTGTTGATACAATTAATTTAATATCCCAAATAGTTGGGTAAATGGAGTGAGTTGACTAGTTTATTTGAATTTCATGTTAGACATGTTCATAGAAGGTATGTGATCCCACCACTATAAATGGTATCAAATTAATTCCATGCTTCTTTGTTTCATGAAATTGTGTTTAATATAAAGAAATTATGGATGTTATATTTCAATCATTAAATACAATATCAATTTTCCATTGAAAAATGGAAAAAAATTTTGGTACCCTTAAATACAATATAAATATTTTAGTGTCATATGTCATGTGATATAGGATATCATAAGACGTGATGGGGTCATAACATATAATAGATGATATCATAATAGATGACATAGTGTAAATTATTTAGTTCTTGATATGCCATAACACATGATATGCTTTTCATATTAGATGATAGAACCGATCTAAACTAATTTTATTACGTCTCCACCTAACAATATCCACACTATATAAAGTAGGAGGAAGATAGGATGAAAAAATTGTTTATATATATTTCATTAGATAAAAGTAAAATTATAGTAGGAAAAGTAGAAATAGAAGGAGAAATATAATAAGGGAGAGATTGGAAAAGGAAGAGATGAAGAACATTTACCTAGAGATGACCACCCTTCTAAGAATCCAAACCATACCTACCAAGGTTGGCCCCTTGTATCTTCCAAGCATGAATATTCCCAATTAATAATGTATACACCTCCCTATAACACTTAGTACTATTTATTGGATGATCTCAACTGCCACAACCTACTAAAAAATAAAAAGACATTCCTTCCCTTTGGAATTTACACATACCTACCCACCTCTATTCATACAAACTACCCTTACATGGACTAATCACTCCTAACAGTACATGGCAGCCCCAACCACTCCCATACAACCCACTACCAAGAAGCACACCTAGAATCATAGAAATGATAATTCCAAACATGGAACAACTCCACACACATGGTAACCTCCCATTCCTAACATTTACTCCCCCTAAAAAACCACCTTGTCCCAAGGTGGACTTCCAACAGGTCTTGACATCTTTAGATCTGGAATTACAACCCCTCCCCGTTGAAAACAATGACATGTTGGGGTATACCTAGGAAGACAATGTAGGTGGATACTAATCCTAATATAATTCTTCAAAAAATAATGTTGTATTCAATATTGAATAGGTATTAAGGGACACATCCATATAAATAATTTCATTACATTGGCAATGATTACTAAACACTGACCCTAAAATCACTTAACCTTGGCTTCCCGATAGTAACAACACCCTTGGTGTCACCATTCCTATGTATCCAAGCATACCTAGCTTCTATTTTTTCAAAATTAAGATATAAAAATTAATCACACCATGTTGATTCTATAGGATAATCGGTAATTCCACTGTTCCCATTCACAGAAGCAAGGACAGCAGGAAATATTCCTATGGGATATCTAGGTGTTATATAGCTAGTTACTTTCTATATGGAAGTTTGGCTTTCCACATACATTAAATCCATACATGGATCCACTTCCTCCAATTCCACATTAATATCTCAACAATTAACACTTGTTTATCCTTCTATTACATCATCATTGTAACTCACTTGTCACTAAAAATCTCTTGTATGCTGCAACACTTCTCAACTCCATCAATTCCAACATTATAATTCCTACAATTTAATGATGGTAGTTCATCAAATATAGTCACAAAACTTGAACCGATATTTTATTCTTCTAAAAATTTCCAAGGATACTAACCCTTAAAATGTTCCAGAGCTCTGAAATCTCCTTATCCCAATCTCCCATAATGTGTAGTTATAAAACACCAGTTGTTTAATGAAAAATAACATGAGCGTCTAGATGTAGAACTTGTAATTTTGAAACTATTCTTCCATTTCTTGATGTATATCTTTCATCTTCTAGGAAATACCATGCTTATGGCATCAGACTCACTAGAACTCCAACAACCGGCTTCTAATGTGAAACAAGAACAATTTGTTCCTCCTTATAATCTGCATGCACCATCTATACTGGATCGACTTGTAGTGCTGAAAATTTGACATCTACTTTCAACTATTCTTGCCCAAATTCCCTCAGCTCATGTTGTGATTTCCAAAGGTCAATTATCATTTCTTCTATAGTTGACAATGCCTCTTGCATTTTTTTTATTCTAAAAATCCACACCTTTATACATTGATGAAATCTATGGAACCCACATTCCTTCCATGTGTTGGTGTGCAATCCTTCTCACACTCCTCTAAACCCTCACTAAGAGTAGTTAATGAGATGTATCCCTCCATTCCATTCCATGCAAGATCAGTAGCCTCATGGATTCTGGTGTTTCACTTTTTAGGAAGAATTCTTCTGTCTTCATGATCCAAACACAAGGATACTTCCCTAAAAACATTTTAGTTGGCTAATTCCTATGGAAAAACTTCAAAGTCCTTCCTAAGTTTTTCCAAAAACGTTTTGACCACACAACCTGTTCATTTTCCAGCAACATTCAAGAACCACAGTAATCATAAATGGTGTGATGACATTAAAAAAATAATTGGATTTCTCCTAATGTCTTTTTCATTCATCCTTAGCAGCAAACTACTCCGAAAACTCTTCTCTTATGAATTCGATTTCCCCATGGTTGTCTCTCTCTTTGTTCATCTCACCTAAACATTTTTTCAACCATGATCACCTCTCTCAACATAGTAGAGGCCAAGGTGATGTGACTGCCACACAGTGTTTGGATTACTCCATTCATCCTTGGAACATAGTAGGGGTATCCTTGCTATGTAGTAATCGTCTATTTTTTTATACATACATCAAACTCTTTCAGACTGTGCTAAGATATGATCATCCTTCATTTCCAATCAAAAACAAAATTCATACAAAATTATAGCTAGAGAACTCTAAAACTCAATAAGAGCACCAATTTGTTAAGTATATATCTAACAATAGCCGAAATATAAAAAATTTAAAAAAGATAGGATGAGAAAAATGTATATATATATATATATGTATGTATGTATGTAGATTCTTTTTGACATAATTAGAATTACAGTATCAAAAGTACAAATAGAAGGAGAAATATAAGAAGAGAGAGATTGGAAGAGGATGAGAAGAAGAACACTTCCCCTAGAGATGAAAACCCTCATGAGAAGCCAAACTAGACCAACCAAGGGCGGAAACATGTTGATACTAAGCAAGAATTTTCACAACGAATGATGCATCCCCCTCCCTACAACACATAGTCATATTTATTACCCCATGTCAACTTCCCCAACCTTCTAATAAAGATAATAAATTCCTACCATTAGGCGGTTACACACTGCTACCCAACTCTATTCACACAAGAAACCCATACATGGATAGACCACTCCTGAAAGCACATGGAAGCCTCAACCACTCCTAGCCATCCAATTACCAAGAAGCACACACCAAGATTCACAAAAATGATATGTTTGACCATCCCACAGCCCCACACACATGGAAATCCCACATTCCTAACACTTTTCATTTCATAAAGGAGGGCCTCATATTTTCATGGTGATATTAGTCATATCGTAAAACATGATAGCTAGTAAATAGAAGAGGACATCATGCCACAAAACACCTATCATAAAACACAATATAGACTAATGTTTAAAAAATAGATTATGACTGATAACGATATAACAAAATAGGATGAAAACATTGAGGGGTGATATCTCTATCCATTGAGTTCTTTCAACAAATCTCAATATAGGTTTTGAACTATATCATGCCCCATGATACAGATCAATAAAAATTTATGAAGTGTATATCAATTAAATAATTATAACATTAATATTATTAATTAATAAATGTTTCTGAAATGTTTAATAAATAAATATCATTAATATTAATTTTTAATATTATATAAATTTAAATATATATATGGAATGACTTAATTTTTATATGAAAGGTTTTATATAAAAATTATAAGATTATTTATAGTATTTAAAAATTATATAATAAGGAAAAATATAAGAGTTTTTATAAAATTATGAATTGTTCATAATTATTAATTTGAAATGTTAAAATTAAAGGCCATATATGATGAATTATTTGAGTCATATCAAAAATATTTTTGATAATTTATATTATCATGGTTCTAATAATATTAAACATGTGATATTTTAATTATTTAAAAAATTTACATAATATATGAATTGTCCATATGAAATATAAAATTTTAAGATTTTAATTAAATATCATATATGTAAAAATTCCATATAAAAGTATAATTTGAATTAGGTCCTATTATAAATAAATATAAAATGTTTATATTTATTTAATTATGTGATGTCCATGATGCATGACTAAATTATATAGTTTCTATAATTGGTTTATTTACGAGTTGATCATAAAGGTTTATCACAAATCTAAATTCATGAAATTTTCATTTATTTAGTATTATTCTATACTTAATTTCCAAGTATAAACTGTTTATATTATGAATAGGTTTTTTATTTAGTTTAAATGTGTTTCGGATTCTTCTTTAAATTATCAGACATGAATTTAAGGAGTTACAAGCTAGGTATGATAATTGATTTACTTTTCTTCTACCTTGACTTTGGATTACTCATGAGTTATGAGATTTAATTTAAGGGTTTATTCTTGTTTATACACATTAGTTGTTAAAATTATAAAGGAATTGAAGGCTATCTTGAGTACCAAACTATGGATTATGGGAAATTTTAATTGAAATTCCACTAGCCTAAGAACTCATGTTATATTTCTGAATCTATTGGTAGACTACCTGTACAAAACCCTTCCCCGAGAGCCACTGAATCAATTCTTTGGGTTGGTGTATCACATGTCCTCAAGCACGCATCCCCATACGCCAGAGGCTACCGACTAATAGTGCGGGTCTAAGGTGGGACAATGAGGAGACTATACTCATATATCAAAGTAAAACCAACAAAGGAAATTAACAAGCAAGTAAGTACATCCAGATAAAATAATAATATGGAACAACATCCAAGAAAGTGTTGATAGATAATAAAATAACCAATGATATAATGAAATGTTCCATGTATGATAACATAAAGACATACAAAAACAAACCATATACAAAATCCTCAAAGAAAAAAAAGGAAAATTATAAAAACCCTAAAAACGATCCCAAGCACTCACATGATCAGGACCTTTCCCATACTTTAACCAGTAATGGAATAATGATAGCTGTTCAGGTACTAAAGTGTCATGGAATCCTGAGAAGGCTCTAAGTATAACTTAGTAGCCACACTAATGATGTTTATAAAATAACCATTTGATAATAAACTGCATGAAATATTGATGTAAATAAACATTTATGCAGTTACCTATTTATCCATTTAACAGTTAATGTTTAACAAATTAAATGAAAGAGGGTAAAACAACCACCGATACTCGAGATCAATGGTGACACCTGACATCAGTCTCTACCTTCTTCAACTATCACCAGTAATCCTTTGATCAAGGTATACATCAGAGATCAAATAGTTCCAAGGTATAAAACTGAGGAAACCACAATTGCAATAATCTAAGAGAATTCACATGAATCATCTCGGCATTCCCTCCCAATAAATCCCATAGGGAATCCAAATGGGTGACCCATTAAATTCCAATGATCTAGTCTACAAGTGTGAACTCATAGAATTTTCCTTGACATTTAGAATTGGAATTTGATTTGAATCAATAGCTTATGTTCTAAACATTCCACTCTAATAGATCAAGCCGAATCTAAGGAGTTCATACCAAGACATTCAATGAGGGTACCCTATAAAAATCCATGACAATAATCTATCTCATATGATAAGTAAGACATAACCTAAATCTAAGGGGGAGCCACCTGAGATATTCACAAAAAAATAACTAAGAGGAATCTAATGGATTGATGGCATTCCATATTATCGACCCTCGATGAATCCACGGGTTTCATCACACCTCAACATTCATATGAGTCCCCTAGTGGAATCCAGAACTCACTCATAGCATTCCACACCAAACAAGTCCATACAGAATCCATAAAATTATTCTAATTCACTCTCATCACATATTCAATAAACCATATAATTCATGTAATTTAATCAAAAACTTCATTCATTACTTCCCAAGTAATCATCTCTTTAAAGAACAATATTTCCATTTACAACATTTTATTAACTAGGTAATGAAGTTATTTTGTTACCATTAAACTATTCACTACCAATCTCATTTAATTATCTATATCTTTATTTATAAGGGATACATACAACCTATACAAGTCACATAGCATCTCTTTTTTACAAATTAATTCCCACTTTCTTATTCAAGAATTACCATTTAGAACCATTTCACCAATTTCTTTCTCTTCCGAAGGTTCACATTTAATCTTTCCAAATTTTATCAAGAATCCTACATTTCCAATGTTTGATTATATAGGGTTCCATTCACAATCTATAAAGGAAAATGCCTTATAGGTTCCTTAGAGACACTCTATTCAACCAAATCTGTCACTTATAATTCACTTTATATTTAAATTCTCACAACCCAAAATGTCCAATTCAAGGGTCCAAACATAACCTAGGTCACACATATGGAACTATCCTTTTCTACAATTCAAGGAATTCTAAAAGGGACAATAAACAAAGGACACCATAAATTTAAACTTTTAATTAAACTAAGGTCATTTAATTAATTTTATTTCTATGTGAAAAAATTCCAACATGATTCAAACCCATGCACTTACAAAAAATAGGTGAGGAAATGAGTTAAATTTAATGGACCACCTACCTCAAATCGAGGCTTTCTATTTAATCTGTCAAGGTTGAACACTCCATCAAGTCATTTCCAAGATCGGCTTAGTCCAAACAATTCCCAACTCATCACTTGAGCCCTTGTCTCAAGATGAAGACCCATGGTCGATTCATTACAACATTTTTAATTAAACAGAAAAGTCACATTAAGCGAGGTATAATATCTATTTCACTCATTGGGAAACCTCACTAAATTGGTGTCATGCCCAAATTCACGGTAACGGCCTGTAGTGTGTCCTTGGACTCACTCAGGGAAAAATACCTAACATGTTTTGGAAATTCCATAAGAAAAACCGTTTAAATTTAAGATAAACCTAAGGAAAATTGATACTAAAATGAACCACTATTATAACAACATGTGAAGATGATATACATTGCCCTGGGTCCTCCTATTTAAGGGATAAGTGAAAGATCTGTCTCATTCAACTGATTCCACCAAGATTTTATGGAATCAGAATCAAAACCCTACCTGAGAGAAAGAGAAGTAAGGAAGAGTGGAGAAGTGAATCAATATAGACCAATGATGACAGAACTGTACCTTGGATCGGTGATAGAATCCATTTCAAACAACCAATTAAAGGATCTTGAAGGAGGGGAGAAGGGGAGAAGGCCCTATGATTATATGAGTGAAACGAGAGGGAGAAGTGGGGTTGCCTCCCTAAAAACCCCGAGGCGGAAAAGGTATTTTTATACCTTTAAGGGCCACCAGATAACCAATGAACTCGGTTGGGTTTCTAGGCCACATGCCTTGCCATCGGTTGGTGGGTAGATTTAGATTGCAGCCATGGCCACCTAGACCTCCTCTGGTGTTTCTTGTTACCTCTGATAACCATTTGAACCTCCTTTCATTTGTGAAAACACCAGTCTGAGGTTTCCAAACCCCCAAAATTTCAATCCTAACCCTAGATCAAAATTCGTCCCATAATATAGTTGACAATTTCAATTTCCTCTTGTAATTTAAATGAGTGTACGAACATAGGGTATTACAATCTCCCCACCATTGAACTTCTCATCCATTAGAAGTCACTTTGAGAATTCCATCAAATTTGCAACCCACTCAGGTCACCAAATCCCGTTCAGATGACAATGTTCCACCCTTGATTGTCCAATGCATTACTAAAGCTCCCCTATAACACCATAGTTCTCAAATCACCAATGAAAATGCCTGCATTCATTATCGAAACATAGAGATGTCTCTCTCAGAAACCCATCTACCCTGAGATACCCACGTGTAATTTTATAATTACCTCTCCAGTCTATGGTGTTCACCACCATAGAATTTATCTCATAGCAGTCAAATCTGATTCTATGACACATTCACCATCATAATTTCCTATCAAAACACAATCCCGATGTTCTAACGAAGCCCTTATATGAGGTTCCCAATCCATCTTGACCAGTATTTGGGAAAACATGGGTTTAATTCTGGTACCATTCATCATTCTCAATATCCAAGTCATACGAACAAACCTCCATCATCTAAGAATCATTCTAAATTGTTTCCCTTTTTCCTCGAAAGGCCCTGGTCAACACTCGTAACCTACTCATTGTACCAAAAATGATGCACCTTCTACGGTTTCTAGCCCAATGCTTCTAACTAGATGCAAGAATGAAAACCAAACCTTCCCTGAATGACATTTCCCAAGAACTCTTGGATTTTTTCATCGACACACTATTAACCCACCCAATCACAATTTCATAAACCCCGAGGGAATTCTGTGATAACCTGAAAATTCCCACTAAAGTATGTACCCTAAATTCCATTATATTCCATGGTTGAACCATCAGTCGCCCATTTCTACCATCATTCCATATTGTGATCACGGACACACCACTGATATGACAACATTCAGGTTACCACAAACCATCCCAAGCCTATAGCCGATGCTCGGTCCCATCATGACATCACATCTAGGTTCATAACTAAAATTCCCTGAGGAGACTATTGAATTTGACCCCATTTATCCATTGACGTCAAAATGCCACAATGATCATCCACCAATCAAAGTCACATGCCCTCAATGTCCCTTGTACAGGGTTCATATCACCATGATCGACCTCCCGCTTCCCACCATAGGAGTGTCCTTGTTGTCGCATAATATAACTATTCTCAATCTCTATGGCCTACTCTCCCTTCATTATAGAACATGATGACCAAATGAGGGTAAGACCTCTCATTGCCGAGCATTACTCTGAAAGGTAAACCAAAGGAGATCTCATCTTATGGTGACATTGGCCAAGGATTTTGCTGAAAGACCCACTGACAAACCTAACAAAAACAAGGTATATGCTTGTAATCAATAGATGGTGTTCCCCACACCACATGACTCATCCTTTACTAATCCTAGAGAACTAACCCAAAAGGACCTCATTGGAACAAAAACATAGGTCAATCCTCCGGATCCAAGCTTCCACACCTATCATATCAAACTTTTATTCTCACATTGAGATTCAAATTGAATCGGTCATGTTAGCACATATAATATTTACACATTTCCACTTCCACTATCAGGACAAGTAAATTCTCATCAGAGAGCCTTGGGTCACCATGCCTTCAAGCCTCTCATTACACCCACATTGGTTCTCAGTACCCACATAAGAATGGTTTCTTTTTTAAGAATCACATGTATATTCTTTCGTACCACTCATTCCATTAACCCATGACACAATTAATCTCCCACTTCTTCTTGATTCTATGATTCCTCCTAATCTCAATGGCGTCATGATACTGGGCAACCTAAACACAATACCTGACTCAAATCCCTTTGAGTCACATCTCACTAATGATCAGATCACACACATAAGCCATTATCCAATCCTCTTCTATATGCCAATGTTATTACATGATTTTCCATCAACAGACATAATTTTTGAACCAAAAACATTAACCCACACTATCCATGCTCCTAATGATGTATCAATAATTGACAGGGTTGGGTACTGAAATGGTACTACCCTTAAGAATCGTAACTGCTACCGAAACACAAACATTTAGTTTGCTTCGCACACAAACATTTAGTGTGCTACCCCTCAAATGTCATTACATTTATAGAGATCCTCGCTCTTGATCTAGATTATAACCACCAGGAATATCCCACTTGAAATGTAGTTACCTTGGCTAAGAATATGAACAATCCCACCTACCAAAATAGATTTTATTATCAAAACACCTTGCGACATCCACATTCCCTTAATCACCCACATTCAAGGGTATCTAAAACATGGGGCAATTGGGCCTTGATGTTCTCAAGGAATTCCAAAATCCTTAATCACACACTAAAAACACCTCCCCGACACTGATATCATACATGAATTATTATGGTTCTTACACTGACTAAGTTAGAAGATGAATTGCCTTTATGGAAAACAACAATATGCCGCTAGAATTATAAACTATGTATAGGAAAATAAGATAGAAAAATGATTCCAGGTATCCTCGAGAGGATCATTTGGTCTCCCACCTAAGGTTAAATATGAAGAATACTAACCTTCTAATTTTCTTCCTTTTCCCCCATGGTCTTGCTTCCCTTTATTCATTTTCTATGATCATCCAACTCTTGACCAGTTACCTAGAAAACTGCCTTTCCCCCACTCATAGAAAACTAAATCACCATCCTGTTGATTCCTCCAAATTTCTCCCCTCTCATTCTTACCATAGGGGTTGAAGAACCCAGTAGATGAGGAAATCTTAGCCAAAAAGTATTTGGAAAACCCCTGCTCCCATATGAACATGATCCTCTAGCCTGATTCTGTGGTACTTCCCATTTATTGAGGGCTAATTAAAAGTATTGTTCTAGTTACATCACCTATAGGTGGGCCTCTAGGTTGTAATGTGAACCCAAATTCAAAATTCTTCTCACAAACCATGAGGTAAGTACCTGACATATTGAGGTTCTACTTGATGTGGGGCGCCTAAAACTTAGATTGTTTGATGTATTCTTGGAGTGTTATTCTCTATCAATTTTTAGTTAATTCATCACATGTATTCTAAAATTTTAATCCATTGAATCACTCCTTAAAATCCTCCTTGAACTAGTGCCAAGATAATTGTGGGTTAACCTCTTCTAACATAATGAACCAATTAATGTCCACCCTTATATAATCACCATAGCTAAAAAAATTTGGCCTTATAATGAATTTTATTTATTCATAAGTATAATTCATCTCCGTTGATCCATCCCTGAGGATTTTGACTGTAAAACATAGGAAATTCAACCCATCGCACCGCCAACATTGTAAAAAGACCATCTCTAGCGGCTTCCGTCATTCCATGCATCCCCCCAATCAGTCTCATTTTCTCGTGTGGTCATGATAATTGGTCTCCTAACTCAATATTTAGAGTGTAGATCATTACCTCATCATGAATGGAAAATTTATCTATAAATCACACAATCCCATCCATCGAAATCTGAAGTTCTATGAAATTGGATATTTCCTGCTTAAATGCTCTTATAGTGGTGGCCAGCCTTGACAATGTCGAATCCACGTGTTCCATACACTGGTCTCTCCTACTTTTGGCATGCTACATTCAATGTTCCAAATCTTCCAATGGATCCTGAAGTCGGGTCTCTATACATGGAACAGGTGGTACGAAAGCATATACCTATTGTGAACATGAAAAAAAATTAGCTTACCCATGGTTTTAATTCATGGTTTAATACATTTAAGGTATTATTTTTTTACTCTTATTCATGAGAGAACAAAATCCAATTTTTTATATTAATTTGGGCATGTGAATATCATTTTTCCAAAAAAATATTCTTTTTGAAACCTCAATTTACATTATAGACTTTAGAGAGTTATTTATATATGCTTGTCAAATTTTTTTAATTAGTCAAAATGGATTTTATTAATAAAATAATATATTTTGGATCATGGGTTCACATATATTATTTTTTATATCACTATTACATATTTATGAAGTTATAAAATATACCAAAAATAAAAAAAAAGTGTATTTCTTACTACTCATTAAAAAATAAAGTATTTTAAAAAAATTTGAAAATTTTCACCCTAACCTAATTTCGATGTGTTGAATTTAAATATCATTTTTATTTTATCAAAATAAAATCCTAAGTATGAGAAATATTTATTTGAAAAAAAATAAAATATTTTTTATAAAAAACTATTTTCAAAGGGAAACAAATTAAATAATCATTTTAATGATTTCCAAGTTTTATAATATCATGAATATTCATTCATAAATATTATATGGACATATAATAGAATATTTAAAATATGATTATAACAATTTTAAATTTACTTTTAAATTGGTATTTTAATATTTTATTGGGTATTATTACTATACCAACAATCATACAATAATCACATTGAAATGGTCGGGTAATGATTATATCCTAATGTTCACGTTTCCCTTTAAACCATATATACAGTTCACTATTCTCATAACTCACTATTCACTAATTTTCTTATAAATTTTCTATGATTCCCTTGAATTTTTTTTTCATATTCCTAAATATTCTATTTATTTTTATAGAATTTATAGAAGGAGTGATATTCATGGGGGAATTTGGGAATATAGAGTCTTCTTTAGTTTTTACACTATTCTTTGGTGTTTTTATCCCTATATTATTCTTTAATATTTTATTAAATATTATTTCATAATGTGTTACATTACTAGGAAATGTAATATTCATTCTATGTGCTTTAATTATAGAACATAATAAAATAGTCACTGTGAAAAACATGTTCTTTTTCTAATAAAAGTAATTTTTATGTTATTATATATAATCTATTGCAAGTGTTTTATACTATAATATATTATTTAATATGATGATTTTAAAAAAAATTAATTTCATATATAAAATCTTGGATCGTAACAGTCATCCCCTTAAGAAATTTATCCCTCAAAATTTTATTTCATACACTTACGTGAAAAACAATTAGAGTATTTTTCATTAGTTCTTATGGTTCCCAAGTAGTCACTTTGTATTATTGATTGTTCCAATTTATTTGACTAGATAATTTGTCTTGATGCATTGAACTTTTTCCCTATGATACAATATCTTCACTAGATACTCCTCAAAATGAATATCATTCTCTAACATTACCACCTCTATATTCAGTACATGTGAGGTATTTAATATGTACTTCCTCAAGAAGGATTCATGAAACACATCATGTACTTGATAAAATTTTGGTGGAAGTTGTATTAAATAGGAAATAACTCTAATGTGCACAAGAATCTTGAAGGGACCAATATACCAAGGACTTTGCTTTGATTTCTTTTCAATCCACATGACTCTTTTTCTGGAAAATAAATGAAGGGACCCTTTATCTATAACCTAAAACACTATGTCTCATCAATAGTTATCGGTATAAATATTTTGTTGACTTTATGGTGATCTAATGTATTATTTAATGTCTTTGAACTAATCAGTCCTTTATTCCACCTGTTCACATCACAATAGATTTCTGTAATGTACTAGACCTTTCAGCTTGTTACATTTTAGAGAATATAGTTATTTAGGTGTCTATGGAAAGTATATAGGTGTTTAGTGGAGGGAGGGTGGGGTTTTGGGGTGTTTTTGAGGGAAAAGGGGTGTTTAAAATGATGATATTATATCACTAGTGGAAGATTACTAAATTAGTGGTAAATCAGCAATGGTAGATCACCAAAATGGTGGTAGAAAACCAATGGTAAATCTGTGAACTGGAAGCATATCACTAAAGGTATATCACTAGACTGATGGTAGATCACCAATGATAGATCACTAATGGTAGATACCTAAAATGGTGGTAGACCACTTATGGTAGATCTATGAACTAGTAGTAGATCACCAATGGTAGATCACTGAATTATAAGTAGATCCTAATGGTAGATCGCTGGAGATAGATTTACAGTGAATCCAGTTTTTTCTGAATTTCAATTTGTTCTCTTTTAACATATATTTTGATGAAAAATGGTTTTAATTAGTTAATTATTGGAATTTAACGCTATTTTAATGGTTTAAAATTATATATTCTATTTATTAATAGTTTAGAGACCTTTTAAATTGTTATATCATGTGTATTTGATGATATCTACACTTAATGGTCCACTAAATTGTATCAGATCCTTCTATGATCATTCTAAAGTGAAGATATTTCTTTCTTCCCTTCAGGGTTGCTTACTCTGGAGATTGGAGGTTCCTAATACTTCTTCCCTTGGATTCATGGAACCTTTTTTATATATTTGAATCAAGTTTCATTTTAGTGGTTTCCCATGTCTGTGTAATCCTTGCTTCTAGTGCAGAAAAATGTGAAAATTTTCTTTCCCAGTAGGGAATTCCTTCATTTCTCATCAGTTATAAAATGAGAGTGGGGTTCATGATTTTATTGTATTTTGGGAATATAGTATACACCAGATTAATTAAGATAATAAATTTGTTTAATTGAATCAAAATATAAGGGTAATGTTTCACATTCATTTATATATTTTTGATATTTTGATATTAAATCTATCTATGTTTATTATATCACTGAAAATTATGTCTATTTGTAGACCATATTTTTGAGGGTTTTATATAAGTAGCGATGCCCATGTAGTGTGATTTTTGTGGCACCATCATAAATAAATGGTTAACCACTTATACTCAGATAATAAATTTGTTTCACGAAGATATGTGACTTGTGTGATAATTCCCTTCAATAATGAAGTGGAATTAAATTAAATCCCCTATGAAAAATCTAGAAAAAGATATGTGTATGGTGTGAAATGTGTTTTTAGAAGTGGATGTGTGGTGTATCTTGGTTTTGTTGATGTGATTCTTAGATGGTGTCTATGTTGTGATTATGTGTGGTGGGGTTGTGAGGGTGGTTAGGGTGCGGTTGTGTTTCAAGGCTATGAATATTGAGGTCGGCATATTGATAGGTGAAAGTTTAGCGGTGTGTTGTTGTGATATGATGTGCTACGCTAGTTTCATGAGTATAATTGGAATTAAAATGGCTTGGATAATGGGTTGGAAATAATAAAACTAATTGAAATAAACTATAATAGGCTATTTTATTAAATGGTGGGATATTAAACATAAATTTAAGGTCCAGTTAAAGTGGAATTTATTTATAATCTTAAATATTAAAATTCAATAAATGTGGATTTAAAAGTGGAGTGTGAATTGTGGATTTGTTTTTATTATGTGGGGTTGTGTATTTAGTTTTGGAATTGGAATTAGAGGATCTTGTGATATGGATAATTCCTTGTTTGTGAACCCTTAGGATGGGAATTTTATGTTGTAACCATATATATATATATAAATGTTGTATATTCTTGTGATTTTATATACCCAACCCACCTACATAGAGCACTATGTATTGACACCTATATCCTCACATGGGTGTGCTTTTTCCAATATCTTGATGTTGGGGATGGATGGATGGCTACCCACTTTTTTCTGTCTCTCTCTTCCAGATGAAGATGGAATGCATAGGCAATGATGGTCATAAGTTAAAAGTTCCATTTTCATGATGCAGTGAGATGTATTGTGATGGAATATGTATCTACGAGTGAGGTGTGATGTGCTGACCCAGGTGTATTTGGGAGAGATTTGATATGACTATGGTGTGGGGTGGATTTTAGTGTGGCCATGTGTCATAAGAGGAGGTAATGAGTTTAATGTTATTCATGTTCATGATACCCTACTACTCATGTTCTGATTTTATGTATGAACTAGGTGTTTATTGGCATGATATGATGTCATGTGATGTTTGGCCTAGGTGTTTGAAGGTGATATGTGATGTGTTGTGATGTTATTTAGAAGAGATGGGAGGACCAGGATGTCCGACATTGGGTGTGAGAGCAACAAATCAATAGAAAAGTGGTGTGGGGTACCATTTATCGATATTCTTTTTATTATGTTATTATACATTGATTCATTATTTAGTGATTTTTCTATGGTGAGGATGGGTTTGGTGAGTATAACTATATAGGTGTTTCTTGGTTCTGCTTTTTGTTCACGGGTGCATTAGTATGCTATTTTCACATGTGCATGAGAAAATATAGTTTTCATAATGAGTATACATATATGCTCACCCTACATGTATAAACTAATTTTCTTGTTTCTATGATGACTATGTGGATCATGTTGGACATTACTAGATCAGATATTTGGATAATTTCTATGTTTCTACTTTTGTTTTACTTTATAGTATTTACTTTGGAGACTTTTATGTGTATCAATTTTATTTATATATACATTATGGGATGGATTTTGGATTTATTTTATATTATATACTAGATTTTCTTAGAGTTTATTAATCTTATATCCTGGTCCTATTTATATTATAGAGGGAAATGACTCCCATAAATGATATTTTAAACCCTCAGTGCTCATCACCAACCTGGAGCCTACTATAGGTGGGGATTGGGGGTTATTATCTCTCTCCACTCATTGTTCTATATTTGGAGGGAGGGGTTCATGATAGATTGCTATCATATTTTATGGTATTATGATAGTATGGTTTCTAGAGTTAGGAAATGTGAGGATTTCATGGGTTGGTATGGAAATAGTTTTAGTTGACCTTGGTGCATGAATTAGGCCTGTGAAACCATCTAGGATATGGGATTTTAGGGTCCCTCATAATCCAGTGTTTGGAAACTAATCTTATTGAATGACCGAATGAGGTTGACCTATTTTCAGGTTAGAGACCTAGGAGAGGTTCATGTATTATGATGAACTATGTTTCTATTTGAGTAGTGTTGTTTTGGGAAGTTAAAGATGAATAAAGTAAATTAAAATGAATCTAAATAAAATTACATACTACTAGGATTTGGAAATATTTTTATCCCTTTTATGTTATTTATTCTAGTCATCAATTATTTATGGCTCAAGAAGTATAGGTTCAGTAAGCTAACCCAATTGATCACTAGAGGGTTAATCCAGTTGAAGATGATGATCAGTGTCATAGGACATTGTGAGATTTTCTGCGGAAATATTTTAGGAAGTATGAGGGTAGCATTTCTAATTTGTAGATAAAGAGATAGATAGAGGAGTTATATATCACTTTTATTTTGATCCATTCCCTTAAATAGTATTAGTTCCCCTTGTTAGTTATTCAGATTTGAGGATTTTCACATCAATGGTGGATGTTGTAAATTGGTGAGTAGAAGGAGGCAGATGTTCCATCGATCGACTTCTAAAAGGAGTTCTGGGAAAAGTTACATTCATTAGCTATGAAGTCGGCGAATATGTATGAAGTGCTCTCCCTTCAGTGGGGGAGTATGTCTATATAGGATATTAGGATCAAGTTCAATGAATTTCTATATTTTTTCCTGGATCTTTTTTCTAATTAGGGGTCTCATGTGAGACTTCCTAAGGAGGCACTCTATCATTCAATCTAGTAATAAGTTTCTCATTTTACATTACCAAATTATCTGGAGATTTAAATGAAGGTATAGGTGAAAAATAGTATGCACTAATGAAGAGGTTTACTATGAGAGGGTAATTAGAAGGGTTACTTAACGAGTAGAGTTTTTAGTGGAAAGTCTTAGGAACTAGGGCCTTATAGGTTTCAACTAGTAAGGAGTTGAAATTTGTATCTTCCCTTTCATCCTTATGGGGAAAATAGTTTCCATACTCTTCCTAGGTACTTTATACCAGTGTTTTTCATATGTGGTGTCCATGGTCATCGTCATGATTGGTTCCTAGTGGCTACTCATGCTCAGTTTGGTAGGAGTGGATAGGTTCAACATCATCCTCAACAACAGTTACTAGTGAGGCTATTTCCATAGAAGGGGCACCATATTTGTTCTTCGAAAGGAACATATGGGGATGATAGAGGTTGACCTTAGGTTTTTCATTGAGTTTAGGGACCTCTATAGGAGCATAAACATGGAGGTGGCAATTAGTATAGAGGTATAGGAGTTGTGCGGGATCAGTTGCATGCAGTAGAGGTAGCCACACTAGAGGGTCCAAAGATCATTAGAGGTATGATCTGTTTATTTTCTACCCTTATCTATGATTTTTTTGAATCAAGAGATTTTAAATGATTTGTTAAACCTACTTTAGTTTGTGATTTGGATCTATATATAGAGAGTCTTCTCATTACCATGGTGTTGAATACACCAATCAGAGTCCATACCAGCTTTTTTGATGTGTGTCGAGGGTTTATACTGATGATGGGGCCACATCAGTCCCATGGAGATATTTTATTTCTTTGGATGAAGTCATATGATTTCATACATGGAATATTTGTGTGTGGTGTATCGATTACCTCTATAGGATATTCACGTTCTTTAATGTTGATATTCAACTTGTGGTTTTCATAGGTGAGTAGGGTTATCAAGAGAGAAGTTGGTGTGTGGATCCTGTTCATTATTTAAGGGCTAAGTATTCAATGTAATTAGTGGATGCTAGGATAAGGGTAGTCCCCAAGGTTTTTGGGGAGTTACTTTATGTTTTTCCTAAGGAGGTTGTGACGCTACCCCCTCGACATGATGTTGATGTCGGGGTATAATTTTAGTTTGGTGCTTCTCCAATTTCAATGGATCCTTATCAGATATCACCTTATTAGTTGTGGGAGTTGACAATTTAGATAGATGATCTAATGTATAAGTGTTTTATCTTGCCATGTATGTCACTGTGGGTTCTCCAGTGTGGTTATCCAAGATGGCGGATGGTAGACTGAGGTTGTTTATAAACTACCAGAGGTTGAATCAAGAAATGGTCACAAACTTTTATCATCTTACAAGGATTGAAAATATTTTCATCCAACTGATAGTGTTCAGTAAATTCTCTACGATTGATCTGTTGTTGGGATATTACCAGTTGAGGGTGAAGGGGATGATATCCTGAAGGCTACCTTCGTATTCTAGTATGGTCACTTCAAGTTTATTGTCATGTCGTTAAGTGTTACGAATGCACCATCCATGTTCATGGGGATTATGAACATCATCTTAGATGGGTTCCTAGACCAGTTTTTCATTATATTCATAGATGATATATTGATCTACTGGAAGTCATATGAGGATATTTATGATCATATCAGAGCTATATTACAGGTTCTTCCACTCCACTAGCTTTATGGAAAGTTGTATAGGTGTAAATTGTAGACATGATATGTTCATTTCCTCTAGAATGTGGTTTATTAGTAGGGTTTATTATTTGACCCATTGAATTTCAAGGTAGTTTTTTCTTAGGAAATACCCAATAACATGGGAGAGGATTGTAGTTTTTTATTATTCCAAGATATTATTGTAGGTTTGATAACAATTTCTATTGATTTGCAGCCCCATTGATATTATTGACCAGGAAATACTAAGAATCTATGTTGAAGTATTAGTGTCTGGAAACACTCATTTATCTAAAGTGGATGTTGTTCATCACTCCAATGCTTTATTTTCCTAAGGAGTGTGTGATGTTTGAGCTATTTTTTGATTCTTCCCGTATTGTATTAGGATGCATGTTGATGCAATAGTGGGAAGATATCTCTTAGGGGTATAGGAAGTTACATTCCCCTGAGAATAATTATTCCAACATTGGCCTAGAAGTGGTAGTGGTTGTTCTTTCACTGAAGTTGTGGTGGCATTACCTCATTTGGGAGCACCTTATGGTCTTCAAGAATTACAAGATCTTGAGGTATATCTTTTCTCAGCATAATCTAAACCTACAACAATGGTGGTGGATGGAGTTTATTCAGGACAATGATTTTGAGAACTCTTATATCTCAAGAAAATGGAATATTCTTTTTGATTATTTGATTAGAAATCCATGGAAGAATATTGTTCAGGAGTTTGGGGATGGTTGGACATATATTGAGATATTGGAAGCATTAAACATAGATGCAAGGGTGGATGATGATAGAGGAATTTTTTCCCAGATGACGTTACCGTATTATTTGATGTGGTAGGTAGAGGTATCTCAATGAGGAGAATCAAAGCTATAGGTGATGCATGATCAGGTTGGCCATTGTTATACTCCATTGGGATGGTCAAATACTGGTTAAAACTAAATGTTTCTTTAAAAAGGATGTTTTTTCTAAATGAAATGCATGATAGAGTCCTTCATGAATTTTATAAATCACCATTAATGGTAAAAATAGGATTTTATAAGATTTATCATGGGTTTAGGATGCAGTTTTGGTGCCTCGGGATGAAATAGGTAGTGGAAGAGTTCATGATGTGGTGTTTGGTTTTTCAATAGGAAAAGGCAATGCATCGTGTTCCTAGTAGTTTGTTACAAAATTTGGAAGGTACTGAGTTGAAATGGAATGAAATATTAATGGATTTTTCCATAGTGTTAATCATATATTATGGTGGTTGTGATGTTATTTGGGTGGTCAAGGGTCATTTGATGAAATTGTTCAACTTCTTAGTGATTGAGGAGTCGAGCATAGTGGATGTTTTGGGAAAATGTATATGGTTTAGGTGGTGTGGATACATGTAGTCTTGAGATCCACTATCTAGGATCATGATTCATGTTTTAACTCATGAGTATAGAGGGTATTAAACATTCTTTTGGAACTTAGTTACTCCTCGGTACTACTTTCCACCCTCAAATGGATGAGAAGGTAGAGTGAACTATTTAGACGCTAGAGGACATGTTGCAGGCATGTTTCTTATACTTCGGTGGATCAGTGGAATGACACCCACCTTTGGTTTAGTTTTCTTATAACAACAGTTTTCAATAATCCATCATCATGGCCCCATTTGGAGAATTTTATAGGTGACCAAGTTGTTCTCTATTGTGGTGGATGGAGGTTGGGGTGGCATCGATTTTTAGTCCTGATGTGGTGTAGAGAATGACAAAAAAGTTTTAGTAATTTTTAGAGAGGATAAAATAAATGCATGAAAGGAAGAAGTCTTATTCTGATTTTAGGAGGTGGATCCTAGTGTTTGAGGTTGGATATCATGTGTTCTAGAAGGTTTCCCTAAGATGTGGGTAGAAGACGTTTTCTAAAGGAGTAAGTTCTCACCCTAGCTTGTTAGGTTCTTTGAGGTGTTAGGGTACATTGTCAAGGTGGATTACTGGTTGGAACTGTTTCAATGGATGGACCAGATCCATGTGGTCTTCTACATCTCTTAGCTCCATCGATATATTCACAATAAATCCAATTTCATTGACTGATGAGAGTTTGATATTGAGGATAGTGTGATGTTTGTGGAGTGGCCAGTGGGGATCCAAGGTTGTTAAGAGAATGTTTTACAAGGAAAAACCATTCCCTTGGTTCATGTAATATAGATGCATGATGGATTAGAGGGTAGTTCTTGTGAGTCTGAGGCATATATTCAAGCCTAGTACCCGTATTTTTTTTTATTTTTTTTGTTCTTGTCAAATTATTCTTAATTTTTGATGTGATGTTTAGACCTTGTCATTTTATATGATATGTGATTCTTTTTTTATGTGTGATGTATAATAATTATTTCATAATATGAAAAAGGGAGGACATTATCACTAATTGAGACACATTATACTATAATGAAACTAAACCTATGTGTATATGTTAGTTTTTCCCAGAGAAGATAGTATCTTAACATGGGTTATCGAATTTTCAGATTCATATTTTTGTTGAATTATAGTATTTTTGGGATGTTGTGGGAACTTGGCTTGGAAATTTCAGCCAGTGGTGGTGTTTCAGATTTACGTATATCCTTAAGAGGTTTCTCGATGGATGGTTGTTTGGACCTTTTCCCTTTTTTCCTTCTAGGTTTATTTTAAATTATCAAGGTAAACAATAGTTTAAAAGCTATTTGATGTAAAATCCTAAACCTTTTGGCCAGTTACTTTTCAGTAAATCTAGTGATTAAGGTGTTTGGGGAATTTCCAGAGGTGTTTAGTGGAGGAAAGGAAGAGTTTTTTATGGTTTTGGAGGGGAAAAGGGGTGTTTTAAAGGATTATGTAAAATAACTCAATCAGAGGTATATTACCAATATTAGATCACAAATGGTAGATCACTGAACTGGTGGTTTTTTACCAACAGTAGATCACCAATGGTAGATCACTGAACTAGTAGTAGATTGCCAATGGTAGATCACTAAACTGGTGGAAGATCACAAATGGTAGATCACCAATAGTAGATCATTGAACCTCATTTATATCACCAATGATATATAACAAATTTTAGATCACTTAATTAGTGGTAGAACCCAATGGTAGATCACTTGTGGTATATGTATAGTGAATCCATATTTTTTCCAGAATTTCTAGTTTTTCCCTTTTTGGAATCATTTTTAATTAAAATTTGTTTTAATGCATTAATTTATTTAATTTAAATATATTTTGAAGGTGGATAATAATATATTCTATTTATTAACAATCCAAATACCTTTTGAATGTTTATACCATGTGGATTGATGAGATCCTCCTTTTATGTTCAACTAAATCTTATCAAATTCCATTGGTTTCAAATCTAATCATTATAAAGAGAAGTTATTTCTTTTGTTCCTTTTATATTCCTTCCTCTTGAGATGGGAATTTCCCATTCCTTCTTCCCTCAGAGTCATGGATCCTTATTGCTATAGTTGCTTTGAGTTCCTTGTAGTTGGTTTCCCCCTTTGTGTGCACCCCCTGTTTCTGGTGTAGAAAATTGTGTTAAGCTACTTTCTTTCTAAGTAATGAATTACTTCATTTCTCATCAATTATAAAATGAGGGTCAGTTCCATGCTTATTTTGTATTTTGGTAAAATAGTATACACTAGATTAATAAATATAATAATTTTTTTAAATTTAATCAAAGGGGAATGGGAATGTTTCACATGAATTTACAACATTTTGATATTTCTATATTGGATCTATTTATGTTTTTTGTATCACAAAAAATTATGGTCATTAGTGTCCCCTATTTTGTGTTTGTATATATTGTTTGATTACCATTTAGTTTTATTGTTGTGACACCATCGTAAATAAATGGTTAACCACTTATACTCTGCCAATGAATTTGTTACACCTATATATATGGCTTATGTAATAACTCCCTTAAATAAAGAAGTTTTATTGAATAAAATCCCATATTCCTAAAATAAAAAATGATATGTTTATGGTGTGGAATGCGTTTTTAGAAGAGGATTTGTGATGTGTCTTGGTTGTGTATATGTGAGTCTTGGATGAATGGATATGTTGTGATATGTGTGCAGTGGGGTTGTGAGGGTGGTTATGGTTCTATTGTGTAGCGGGGCTATGAAAGTGGAGGTAATAAGGTGGTATATTGAAGTTTTTCTATTTGTTTCTATGATATGATTTGCTATGATAGTTTCCCATGTAGTATTGAAATTAACATGGTTTGGGTAATGGGATGGAAATAATAAAATGAATTTGAGTAAACTATAAAAGGATGGGTTTTAAAATAGTGGAATGTTAAACATAAATTAAAGGGGGTAATTAATGGAGAATTTATTTATAATGTAAAATTTATAAATTTGATAAATGTGTATTTAAAATTGTAAAATGAATTGTGGTTTTGTTTTTCTTGTGTGGGGTTGTGTATTTAGTTTTAACAGTGGAAGTATAGGATCTTGTGAGATGGATTATGCCTTGGTTGTAAATCCTTTGGATGGGCCTTGTGTATAATGACTCTATATTTATACACATTTTATATCCATGTAATTTTCTATACGCACCCAGCCTACATCAGGCACTATGTTCTGACAGCCATACCGTCACATGTGGGTATTTTTTACAACATCTCGGAGATGATGATGGATGGATGAATGCCCACTTTTTCCTCACTCCCTCTTCCATGCGATGATGACATGCACGAAATGTGATGGATAGAAGTAAAGATTTTCATTTTCATGATGTGGTGAGATGTACTATGATGGACCAGGATTCTAGAGTCGAGTTTTTATGTGATGGCCCAAGTATCGTCAGCCGATATGTGATATGACCATGTTGGGAAACTTCTTATGAGGGGGTCATGCGTGGTAGGAGGAGGGAATGAGGTTTATGTCCTTCACATTAATGATATCCTAATGCTCTTGTTCTGATGTGATATGTGGCCCAAGTTTCTACTAGTATGAAGTGATGTGATATGATTTGATTTGATGTGTGGATTAGGTGTCTATGGTTGGTATGTGATCTGATGTGATCTGATATTATTCGGAAGATATGGGAGTGCCAGGTTGTCTGATATTTTGTATAAGAGTGGAAAATAAGTGGGAGAGTGGTGTGGGGTTCCCTTTATCGATATTCATCTTATTCTGTTATTATAATTGGATGTGTTATTTGGTGAGTGAGATATGGTGATAATGATTTTGGTTAGTATAACTATATAGGTTTTGTTTGGTTCTATTGTTTTCTCATAGGCGCATTAGTATGCTATTTTCATTTGTTAATGAGATACTTTTGTTTTCCTAATAAGTATAATTTTATGCTCACATTATGTTTATAAACTATTTTTATGGTTTTTAGGAAGACTATGTGGTTTGTGCTAAAAATTTATAGCTAAAATATTTAGACAATTGTTGTGTCGCTGCTTTATATTTAATTTTGGGTATTTACTTTGGAGACCCTTATCTATATCAGTTTTATTTATACATGCATTTTGGGATGATTTTTGGATTTATTTTATATTATTTAATGGATTTTCTTGTAGTTTATTCATCATATCTCATGTTACTATTTATATTATAGATGGAAATGCATCCCATACAAGATATTTTTATACCCTTAGTGCTAGTTACCAATATAGAGCCTACTGGAGGTGGGTCTCAGGGGTCATTTTCTCTCTCCTCTCATTATGGTATCTTTGGAGGAGGGGTTCATGAAACTTAGATTATCCAACTTCATTCCAATATGATATAGTTTTAAATTTTATTCCATAGAGGGATTCATAAGGATCTATGTGAATGCTTGAGTGAAAGCTATCTTTCTATAAGAATTCTGCCAAAGGAAGATGTTGATCCCAACCTTCATTGAAGTCTATTGAGCAAGATCTAAACATATCCTCAAGTGTTGGGATTGTTTGATCATCTCGTACATTATTATAAGGGTGATAGGTCATACTAAAATTCAACTCTATATTTAGAGAATGTGGGAAAGTTTTGTAGAATTTTTTATTGAATCTTTAATCTCAATCAGATACAGTTTAAAGTGTTGGTCCATGTATCCTCACCACTTATCTAATGTATATTTTTCAAATTAATCAAGTGAAAAGTCCTCCTAAATGGAAATGAAATGAGTATTATTTGTAATATGTTATACTGCAACCCATATGTCATTATTATCTTTGCTTGTATTTGGAATACCTATGAAAAAATCCGTATGGATATTATCCCACTTCCATGAAGGTATGGGTAATTGTTGCATAATCCCCTTGGGATTTTTCCTTTCTGCCTTCATTTATTAATTACCAAGAACTTTGGTTTATATTCTAAAATATTATTAATCATTTTGTCCCACCAATAGTGCAATTGGAGATCTTGATACATATCTATGCTCCCTAGGTGGATAGATAATGTTGATCTATCTGCATTAGTCAATAGGTCCTTTGTCTCAAGGTCTAATGGAACACATAATCCTGACCCAGATATCACAACTCCTTTATCATTAATATTTTATTTAAAGGCATTCAAATTCCTTATAGTATCCACCTTCACGTTTATCTCCATATCATTCCATTTGGATTCATTAATCTTATTAGGAATGGATGGTTAAGTAATCATTTGAGCATTGTAGGATGTGGTTCCTTCCTTTATGATTCCCATGTCCATTTTTTTCATTTCTAAGAAGATTGGGTCCTTATGAATCCTCATCATGGTTAATATTGTAGGGTAGTTTCTACTTAAAGAATCTTAAATTTAATTAACCTTCCTAATATGGTTGTATATTTAGAAATCATAATCATTGATTAGCATTAACCATCTTTATTGGCCCATGTTGATCTTATCCGATGTGAATGTAAACTTATGTCTCTTTTGATTTGTATATATGTCACACTTATCTCCATTGAGATAGTTATGCCAAATTTTCAATATAAATACTACTAAATCTAACTTCATATCATTCATTTTTAATTATACTAATGGATCTTCAATTTTCAAGTGGAATTGGCTTTCACTTTAACATTTTTCATGAGAAAATAGCCTGATACCTTTATTAAAGCATCACCATAGATCACAAATCCCCCCCTATGAGTGGGTTGTATGAGTACATGTGAATTAATTATCCATTTTTTCAACTACATGAATATCTATTCACATGCATCAGTCCAAAAAAAACATTACACCCTTATGAGTTAGCTTGGTTAATAAGTTTGATAATCATAAATTAATTCTCACAAATCACTGATAATAGTCAGCTAATATGAGGAAATTATAGATCTCTGTTATAGAATATGGTCTTATTCATTATTCAATTGACTCTATTTTTTATGGTTCAACATATATACCCTCACTTGAGATTACATGACCCAAGAAGGATAGTTTATATATCCAAAATTCAGACATGCTGAACTTGGAAAGCAATTTCTCCTTTCTCAATGTCTTTAGTGTAGTACCAAAATACTCCTCATGCTTCTCCTTTATATTGTATTATATGAGAATATCATCTATAAATACTACCAAAAATTTATAAATTTTTACTCTAAAGACTCTATTCATCATGTCTATGAATATTTTTGGAGCATTTGTGAGATTCAAGGGAATATTTATAAACTTATGGTGTTTTTACCTTTTATAAAAGTGATTCTTGGTTATATCCTCCTTCCTCACCTATATTTTATTATAACCAAACCGAATGTACACTTTAGATAATTATTGGGATCCAAATAGTTAATTCAATATGAAATAAACTTGGGTAGGGTATAAATTTTACTTATAATGATCTTGTTGAGTTTATAAAAATTGATGCAAAGATGCATTGATCCATCCTTAATCATGATAAAGAGAACTAGTTCACCCCAAGTTGAATTACTTGGGCGTATAAAACCCTTTTCCATATTCTCTTGTAACTATTTCTTTTATTCTTATATTTAAATAGTGGTCTTTCAATAGGGATTCTTAGATATCATCTGTTCTCCAATTATAATTTGAGTTGGAAAGTATGCCTAACAGTTAGCTAGAATACTAAGTAATTCTCTGGGGAACACATTATTATATTACCTTATAAATAGAATTTATTAAAAGTTGATCCAATATTTTGTATAAATAATTTTCACTTGATATAATTTATCATAAGGTAATAATATCCTTGATTGAGAAGAATTTTACAAAGGATATTCATCCACCTTTTTACACTTGCATAAAATCAAAGGACGATTCAAGACAAGGAAAGTGATTTTATTTTCCTAGTTATTGATATGGTATCTATATAATTATAGTTAATAAAATCCCAGTATAGCATGTAATTAAACTAAAGGTATTATGATAATGTTTTTGGGAGATTCATCCCAAAAATATTGAATGGTAAGGAGTTACATTTCCCCATAGGGTTTTTTCCCCGATAACTCAACCTCCATGATTTTTAATGCTATTTAAATAGTTCTAATAAACATACATGGTTTGAAAAAATTTGTATGAACAGAATCAAATAGTATGTTTTCTATTATAAAATGAATAATCAGTGTACCTATCACCACTTCATTATCAATATCCACTTCAGTGGTGGTACTGGTATACGATCATCCTTTATCCCTTAGCCTTGGTGGTTATTGTCATTAGTTATCTTCAAAAACCCTTGATTTTTTTAGTAGTTTAAATAGTGTATATGTTCCTTATAGTTGAAACATTGGATCATGGTCTAAGGATTGATCAAAACCTTCTTTTCCCCAATCATATTTTTTGTGTTTTTAAACTTCTTCTGGTATTAATTAGCATGGTGACCTTCCCTCCCACCTTCACTTACACACTTGAAACACTTCTTTGTGCCCTTGAGATAGTTTCTAGGTTAATTCTTCCAACACATATGGCATGTGGGTAGTTGGATTCTCATGCCAAAATTTGAATTTTTTGATGATCCTCTAAAATTTAAACTTCATACTCCACTTATTATTACTAAGTCTATGGGACCATTGAGAATCACCAATCTTCATTTTGTATTTGTGGACATATCAGATAATTTACTTATAGTTGATAAAGTTTAAAATCACTGTGGATTTTCAAGGACTTAGATTCAAACCACTAAATATGTTATCAACCCTACTTTAAATATCTATAAAAAATATGGAGGAATATATTTCAATCCTTATAAAAGTTTCCTTCTAATATACACTTTATTTGTCCTCCATTTGCTTAAGTCCAAGGAATTACCTCTCTATTTTAATATAGAGAGTGTTGGGAAAATATTTATTAAAAAATATCTTATTTAATCCATCCCATTATAGGGATTAACTTTCTTCCTTAGGAATTGTATTATTGATTAGTTTCCACCACTAATTATATTCTCCCTCAAGTGAATAGATGTAAAAATTGAATTTCTATTTCTCATAATATTAGAGGATAGTGAATATTTTATCAACAATGTTAATACATTTATCTACATTTAGGGGATCAGAAGATTCACTAAAAGTAAGAGGCATATTTATATAAAATATTAAGCTTCAAATTTTTCTCTCTTAAGTGTACAAGGATATTAGAAATGATTCATGTTATTACTTATAACATGATTAAGTTATTCTATTACTACCATGAAGTTCTCCACTCCTCCTATCATAGTAAGTATTTCATTAGGCCAATAATAACATTACTAATTATATATAATTTTTAGTTTATTCCTTCTATTTCCATCCATTTTATAAAATAAAAAAAAATTGGGATGATGATTAATGATTCCCCCAATTCATTTTTTTTTCATAAAACCACTTTCAGGTGGAATAGTGAGAACCCACACATTTTCCAAATCAACACACATTTTAGGAGTCATGAAATTCAAAATTCAAAATCAAAATAAATTTGTGATCATCACAGGGAACACATCATGAAAATACCACAAGATACCCAAGAAAAACTACATCAAATTAAGACATGATGAGCCTATTATGCCATACACATCATCACTTCCATCAACACATCATTGGTGTCATTGTCGTATTACTTTCATCCATGACGAACATCATCATCATCACCATCACCTGCTGTCAAGCTAAACCATACCCACATTGACCATTGTCTCCACTTCACCAGTGTGAACCCACGATTCATCATTTCACCATAAGAAACCCATAGATCCCTCATCGACTGATCCAGTCAATGTCCCCTTGAAGGTGATCACTAGAAAGGACACAACCATACCACTACACAACATCATTGAGAAACAATGTGCCTTTCATCACCACTGATCACCCAAGAACATCATCGTCGTCGTCATTGGGAAACCAACCAACATACATCGCAAAAATCTTTTTCATCGATATGAAAGAAATTCCAATACAATATAATATCAACTGATAACTAAACCAAAGAAAACACAAAAAATGGAACATAAATCATATTCGGGGATAAAAAATACAAGCCAAATCAATGAAGCAACATAAAACTAAGAAGAAACAGAAACACTATTAAAACCCTAAAGGAAGGACTGAATCCTACTCACATCATGCCTCCTGGTACACCATTGAAAGATGGACTAGCACATCCCAAACCCCCATAGTAAACTACTAACACCAATCCGACCTGGGAGAGTGGTAAAATATAAGGAAAGATTAGATATTGAAGTAGGAAATGGCCACTATAATGATACATGACCTTCTCTAGGACAACAAATCCTTCCTTCAAATAGGAAACCAAGAGAAATGGAACCACCTAAAATGCCTTTAGGAATGAATAACTAATGGATAAAAAAACAAAATAGAAACACAAAACCTCCATCTTCCGAATGAAATTGAGCATTGTTATTCCATCGTATGGCAATCCTTATCACCATCCCAATCTAGCATAAGAACCCTCATGTTGGACCATAGATGGGGTTTATCATGAAAGGAAGGAAAAAAGGAGAAGAGGAGTTGAGAAAAGGCTATGGATAACAAGATCAATGTCCCAAAAGAGAAAAAACTATAAGGAATATAGATATAGAGTAAGATAAAATGAGAAACAACATAGCATGGAGAACCATCAGAGGAAAAAATCAAGATGAGAATAAGAGGTAGAGATAATATTGGAGAGTCATGCAATGACCTCCCTCACTCTGAATCGGTGTCGAAGAGGAACCCTAGAACAAGAGATAGAAAAGGGAGACCATTAATGATTCATTAAACATAAAAAGTGAAACTAACTAACTTATATGGAATGAAATATATACCATAACTAATGAATTTCTTGGTTTCAATGTAGGTTATCTATGGTTTATTTTGTATTAATTTCCCTAAAGTAAAATTATGTCCAAATCTATCAAAATGGTTAGTAAATATATTATGGTTTATATGAATAATATCGTCCATGAGTGTTTTTCTAGGTGTACTATCATAGGCCCACTCATCATGCACTGATAAATATAGAGTTGATACTCAACCAACCGTTTTAAATGTAATTGATCGTAGGTGAATCTATGCCACAACAACATCCACTTTCCAGTATCTAGATAGGGTTATAATTGATAGTAAATCACACACTCTATATTTTACCAAAATTTAGGAGTTTTTCATATATTTAGACACATCCTGGGGATTTTATATATTGGTTTCTAATCAAAATCCCTATAAAATTACTATACCTTATATTGATACCAGTTATAATAATCCAAATTTCATTACAGATTTTATTTTTGTGTTTTTAACACAAATATCCATATAATATAATCCTAGAGAATCAAGAGGCATAGTGTCTTTGGAAAATTAGATACATGAACTATTAAATTAAAATGAAAGTGAGGAAATTATTTCAAATCTCTGAAATTTTCTCTTATTTACATTTAAACTCTTAATACTACACATGATAACCTGGGGACATATATCATAAAAGGGGTAATTTATAGATCCCAAAAAGGGAATAACCAAGATTAACGTGATGAAAGTTAATATATCTAATTCAATAAAAATATCATGATAATATAAAAAACTAATAATTATATACATGAAAATTGAAGCATGACATTAAAGGATGAGATCCTAAGATCAAGGAATCACATGATTGTGGAAAAAATATAAAATTTGACATCATAAGAAAAATTTTATGTAAACTACTAAGACATAAAAACATATTTTTCTTATACAAATTTTATTTTCACTGTACACGGTATATCTTAATATGAAAACAGTTTACAATGCATTAGACTGATATCAGGTCACATTCTTTGTATATCAAACATTATGTGTGCCACATTAGCCATATGGAATTAGAATTTATTTAATAATTTCAATCCCATAATTATGGAATGTGTGTTTAAAACATATAATCCACGAATCAATGAAGATTAGTTAAATATAGGTTAATACCCTTGATTGAAAATATGTGTGGGTCTTAAAAACCAAAAAATATCGCATGGAAAATCGAGGGATGATTTTTGTAGCATAACAAGCGTGCATAAAAGCTCATGTAAGGGTTTAATGAGAGAAGTGGGTTTTATTTCATTATTTATGAATCATTTGGATAGTAAAGGATTGTTTGTAAACACAATAAAGCATATGAAATTAGGGATAAAATGGTTCATTACCAAAGAAATTATTAACTAGAAAAGAGCACAGAGAGAACCCTTTTCCTTGGGAATCAAAATTTTTGTAGGATCTATGTTGATCCTTAAAAAATAATTGGGAGGTATTTTGAGTGAGGAAATGAGAAAAAAAATCATCCTCAAAGGCTTTAGAGTAATGATAAATTGGAAAATGAGATAATGGGTGGGTATTTGTAGCAAAATGAGGAGAATTGATTATTAATTTCTAAATAAAGGCCATAGAAATATTGAGTATAGAAATGATAAATAATGGGATTACCGAAGATTTTAGTTCATGGTTTTAGAAATTTAAGGTATGGTTTTTTTCTTTAATTCATGGGAGAAAAAAAAACTAATTTTTAATAATACATTGTCTATGTGAATATCATATTTTCATAAAATATTGTTTTTAAAACCTTAATTTAAATTTTAGACTTTGTAAATTTATTTGTTAGGTGTGAAAAATCATTTTAATTCATTAAAATACATTATATTAATAAAATATTTATTTATCATAGATTAATTTATATTAATTATTATATATTTATAAATTAATAAAACATACCGAAAATACAAAACTATATTTTTTAACTATTCACTAAAAATAATGTATCTTAGAAAATCATGAAAAGTTCACCCTAACCTAATCTCAATATGATGATTTCAAATATCCTATTTATTTTATAAAAATAAGATCGTAAGTATAATAAATAATTATTTTCTATAAAAATGACATATTTTCCACATAATATTTTTTTAAAGGGGAACACGTAATTTATTAATATTAAGTAATTGAGAATTTTATAATATTATACATATTGATTCATAAAGATTATATGGAAAAATAATAACATATTTAAAAATTAATTATAATACTTTTGAATTTTCTTTTAAACTGGTATTTTACTATTATATTCAGTTTTATTAAATTTATGGGGAGTTATATATTATCTATTTAATGTGTTTTATGTTATACTATATTATTAAATATGATTAAAATATATTTAAAATGGTAAATTCTTATAGAAAAGTTAAGGTCATTAAAAAACATCTGTATATAAACAAGACATTAAACAACATTGCTTTAGGTAATATTAGGATAAATTCCTCTATTTCTAATGTCATGGAAGCAATGGACATTAAGAATATCCTTAAGGTTTGGTAATTATCATTTTGAGAGTTACTTCTAGAATCCTCCACAAATTTCAAGCTTGGACAAGAATTTATTACTTTATACTTATGGTGAAAAGAATAGAAACTGGTATTGGCCTAATTTATAGCGGGTCTTGGTTTATATAGTGTGACATTAATTAAAACTCCATAGTTTTCTTCTTTGAAACTAGAGCTAAGTAAGAACCTTGTAAAACATAAGTGTAATTTTTTAAATTCTAACCTAGGTTCTGATAATGAATCGTCCAAGATAAAAAGAACACAACTGGAAAACCTATATCCTATGAATTATTCCCGAAGCCATTACACATGGATGGATTTATAATGGGGACTCCCAATGATTTTTGAGTTAGTTATATGTTCAAATTTTGTACAATATTTATAGCAATTAAAATTTAAACATGTCCCACCGGTTTGATTTATATTTTATAGGTTAGAGGAAGAGGTTTAAAGGATATTTCATGGGAATCATCTTCACTACTTACTTGTCTATGAATCTTAAAATAGTTAATACTATCAGGACCCTCAAAGTAATTGGGAAGCATGAATTTATTAACCTCTCTATTTGAGATAATATTTTCCACCTTTATAAAGATTCCACTTAGTATTATTAGATGATATATTATCTTATTTATTTTGTTGAGGTTGAAGGAGTGTGTCCATTCTCAGTCCATATTTATCCATGGGATTCCCATTATAAAATTATTCTTGATTCAGTCAAGATAATAGTATCACCTATTTTTAAGGAGGAGGGGACTCAGTTTTATGGAAAGGATTTCTATTTCATTTTTACTACATTGAAGCTTATTTTTAATTCTAGGAGATCCCTCGTGTTAAACCACCTATCCTCCTACCATCATTTCCACCCACACCCACACCCTCCAGCCTGACTCACCCAGTAGGGAATTCTCACCCCTCATCCTAGGAGACTCAACACCCCCACTAGTTATAACACCCTCATATTTTAGAATATATTTATCTTTAAATAAATTGTAAGTGTTGGATAACATTATTGACAAGAAACACTGAGCCTAAAACAAACCACACTATATCATAACCAATTCATTAAATTAATGAGTATGAATAAGATTAACAACATTGTGAAATATATATATATATAAACTTTTTAATTAATTCATAATTATTTATTAATTTATAACAAATAGTACTAAATATTTTTCAAAGTCATTTTATGCTTCAAAAAATAATTTTTCTTCAAAAATGGTTTTTATTACATTTTTTTCATGGACATGATAATTAATTTCTACAATATTTAGAAAGTTTATTTAATTAAGTAAATTTAATTTTTGTAATAATTATTTAAATATTATCTTATTATTAATTCTTGTTACTTTTTCTAAAATGATTTATTTTTATGTGAATAGTGAAAAAAATTCCAATTTTTGTAAAACAATCATTTTTTCATTAAATTGGGCAATTTAAAAGTCCCATTATTTTTTTAATTTGATCTTAAATTAAAATAATTCCAATTTAATTAGATATAGTGGAAATAATTACCTAGAAGTAATCATTATACTTAGTTTTATTATAAGTTCATTTTAGCCATAAAAACACATTTATCTAAAAGTTGTTTTTATTGCATTTTATGCATTTATATTAAAATAGATTTCTACAAATTATAGAAATTTAATATTCAAAAATTTATTCCATATTTTAAATCCTAAAATTTATATTTTTTAAATAATTTCCTCTTATTTTTGTTCATTATGTATAGTAACCATAGTAAATATTTTTCACCTCAGTAAGGACAAAACATTAAAAAATGAGTTAAAACTATGGGATAAACTTAGAAATATCCAAAAATATTACTTTATTAAATTTTATAGGATAATTTACAATATAATCATCTTCTCTTTGATTGTTTGATATTTTTTCACATTCCTTTGATAATGACCATAATATTATTTTAAGTAAATAATAAATAAAAAATGTCACACTCTTGGTTTTAATATTTATAAGATTTTATCTGAGAGATAACAAGAGGTTATTTTTTATAATAAATAGTTATTTGAAATATAAATTAATTTTTTATCATGGTAATTTATTTTTAATTTTTTGATATTAAATAATTACCTTAAATGCATACACAATTCATACACAGTTCTTCATCAAGTTTATGAAAAAATGAAATAAATTGCTTCAAAAATATTAAGAATAATACAATTTTGATGAATTATTTTGTTAAAAAAAATTAAATAAATATAAAATATTAATGATTTGTTAAATTTTATTATTATAATTTCATTTCTATCTTAATTTCTTTAAAGTCAAACTATGTGAATAGTCTTTAAAATGAATTTAATGGTACCTTATGTTAACTAATATTTTATTAAATGATTTAAAATTCATAAAAATATAATATTTATTCAGTCAAATGAGATATTGTCTATCATATAACTAATTTTCTACTTATGGGTCACTTTTCTTTTTATATTAACTTTCTTGACCCCTAAAGAGTAAAAAAATAGATATCATGGTAATCATGAAAAGGGTTAATGGGGGTTAAAAGTAAGATATAAAGGTTAAAAAATCACCTAAATTTGTCTAAATTTTATTAAATGAGCTTATTTATACTCATCCCAATCCTACATATAGAATATATCTTCTTGGTTCAACATGAACATGAAAAATAATTTATTATATTTAATTATTTTAAGTAATTCAATGTGTGTCCTTTCCTTCGCTATAAAAGGAAAACACTACTCCTTTCTTCCTCACACCACCTTGAGCCACATATATCAACCAATATCTACCATAAAATATTATAAAAATCATTATCCATGTTATAGAGGTTATGGTATCTTCAAAATACCATCCCTAGGTTCCGTGAGAATAAATCCAATTGAGTTCACTCCAAGAGGCGATAATCATTTTAACCGATCTCTATCATTTTCAATCTTCTTTTATCTTCTATATTTCTATGAAATTTTTTAAAATATAATAAAATCACTATATAACATATACTATTATGTTACCATGACAATTTTATAAACTTTATCCATCTTATTTTCCATAAAATTTGGAATTAAAGTATCTCTCATGTGTACATGTGCACTTCTGTCTCAACGTAATGATATGAGTCATTTTCTATAACCATATTTTATGGCTAGTTATTATGATGGATTTAAATTTTATATATTATATATATAACATAATTATTTTTTGATAATTATAATATATTATCTACCTTCTTACCTTCCTCTCCATTGTAAAATGATAACGTCACTTGTGCGTACATACAGACTGCTACCTCCACGAAGCGATGTCATTCGCTTTCATTTATGATTTACATGGATGTTAATAAGGAGATATTTAATGAATATATATCATATTTAATATATAATAATTATTCTATAATATATAATTATTATTTACCTTTCTATCATCCCATTCATTTAAAATTTAAATCATTACTTTTGTGTGTGTATGAATCATCATCTCCAAAAAGTGATTTAATTCATTTTCATCACCACTTTTTATGAATGATTATAAAAGTTTATATGATGAATAAATATTATACTTATTTAAGTATTGATATTTTTTATATGATTAAATTATTTCAAAGGTGTAAGTACCAAAACCATTGAACCAAAACATGCATGGAAAACATACCGGTTTTCACTCAAATATCAATTTTAAGGAAAAATTGTTAATAAAAGGATAATTATAAATTATAAAGGAATGATACATAGTAATTTATTTAAAAATATGGATCAATAATATATTTATAATAAATAAATATTTATTTTACAATATATTTTTAACACGTATAATGTAATATGGGACTTCAGGTAAGGGTTTCTCATCTCACTTTTGTTTTTGTGATACATATATCATATTCAATACTTTTTTATTTCATGTGGTGTATATAATACACCTTTGATTTGATATATCTTGAATAAATTTATATTAATGGTATTTTATGGTTCAATTTAATTTATTTATCCCATGGGGTTATGATTTATAAGTTATTAAAGTGATAAGGGTTAATGTTACAATCTCATTTCTTCTTGAAATTGTTTTTACTAAATTTCCATTAAGGTAAATTTTATAGTTCTTATTCTTTAAACCCCATATATTTCATTATCCTATATTAATTACTATAAAATTTATGTATTAGTATAATTTCCATCTATCTGATACATAAAATTATTATGAAAATGTTTTTTAATAAAAGTTAACATTTTCCTCTTTGGTCGTCAAACATTTCATTACATGTACATGCCCTTAAAAATTATTTTATATATGTTTTTACCTATACATTAAACGTTTTAAAATGTTAATTTTCATTAAATTTTAATTTATTTAAAAAATTTAAAATTAGTTTTTAAGGAAATGTTTTCCTAATAAGTTGTTTCTGAATTTTTAGAAAATTGTAAAAAATGTTCTCATTTAAAGTATACAGTATGGATGGATTTTACAGCAATCATTGAAATTTTTTTCTTTTAATATTCCATTAAAAGTGTCTATGGTTATTTTAAATTAAAATAATTTTCTCTATATATTTTGGTATTTTTTAGTTAAATTATTATAAAAAGAATACAATATTTTTCTCATGTTTTCAATGAAAGATTTGAATGTTCTTTATGGGAATTTTAATCTATATCAACATCCCTTAAGGATTGGTATGACTGAATGGGAATATAATATCATTGTTTAATCTAATTTATTTCACTTTATGTCTTATGATAATGATTATTTAAGTATGATTCTATAAAACTAATTAGTTTTCCATAGGTTATGATATGTTAATATGCTGATATAAGGAATGTTTTATAATCTTATGTCACACATATGTATGGTTTTCATTATGTGATGGTTGGGACTAGAATTATATAGAACTCTAATTAATTAAGAAAATATGGATATGTCATGAGATTATACAGACTGAAATGGGGATTTAACCAAATTAAAAAAAGGGACCTTGTCCAATAATATAGTCTAGGGAGTGTGCCTTGACTAAGGAAATATTGGAAAGAGTGAACCCAATCCAATATGGTTCTCTTGGAAGTGATCCTTGACTATGGAAATGATTTTATATGCTTATTATCATTACAAAAACTTATTTATTATTCCCATGATATGTTCTCATTGACCATGATTTATTATTGATGATTCTATACTCTTATGACTTAAGACTTTTGTTATGAAAAAATATTATTATTAATGTTCTGTAACTTATTAGGTATTATTATCATAATGTATTATCATGTTCATATAACCATATGTTTATTGTATGATCACCTTTGGTCATTTATTGATATCTTCTATGTTTACCCTTACTGATCATATGATCTCACTCTTTCTTATGTTTCATTTCCCCTGGGTTTTGAAGAAAGGTTTTAAGTAGGGTATATTTAAGAAGTATACTATGTGAGAAGAAATTTTTGATATATTTTTAAGATAATTCTTGTAATAAGATGATTATATTACTAGTATTCAAATACATTAATCCTTTATAGACCTTAGAAATGTATTATTATGATATTTATTGAACATTCATCTAAAATGATTAAATATTTATGTTTGTTATGATTCAGTTTCCTCAGTTGGTGTCAGAGAAGGGTTTAGTTATTTCTAGAGATTTGGATTAGAAAACATTTGGTGAAAACCTTAAGGATAATTCTAATTATATTAAAACATCTTAATGTTATGGTAATTTAGATACTGTGTATTTACATAGAAAATACATCAATGACAGGATATTGGTAAGTAGATGTGGCTATGGAATAAATACACCTAGAGGTAAAAAATCTAAAATGGGTGGATTAGGTATTAATTTGATCATAACTAGTGAACAATTAATGGGCCAAAGACTTCACACCTAACTATAAACTAATGGGGGATATGCTTAGGTTAATTCACATTTTTTTATAAACCATTATGGAAGATTAAAATAGATAATGACCATATTAGACTTAAGTTAAACCTAAGGTGACATATATTGAATATAAGGTGTCATAGTTTATACTTATAATGAATTATGTTTCATGATTTAATGATTATTCGATATGATTATTTTTACTCACACTGTACTTTTTGGCTTTAGTCAATGGATGAAACCAGGAGGAATCATGTTAATTTTGAATGTGATAGACAATGAAAAAAATTTCCTCATGAGAAACCAATTGAAATGGGAGTTGGAATGAAAACCCTTATGATTATTTATAATCATTTATCTCATCATATAATTAAAAAACTCAACTTGGTTGATTTTCCTAGCACACTTAATAATATAAAAATAGAGTTTCATGGGATTTTGGTTGATGAATACCATGTATAAAAGAAGATTCATCTTCCTACATGTCAAATATGTTGGAAGAAGAACCCAAGGAAATGTCTCAATGGAATGATAATATGTAGTAAGTGTGGAAAATAAAGGAAAATATAAAGTAATTTTTGAGGGAAAATTTAGATTTTGATGGAGTAAAATTAAGTTCATCTTGATGTTCCATTTATAGTTCAATGTCTTATGTGTGGGGAACTTGGGTATTTTCTAAGTTAATTCCATAATCCAATGGATAACTCTTAGTCCAATAAATGGCCTATGTTATTAAAATAATTGAAATGGAATGATTGAAGTGTCTTATATTTTGATTTGAGAATTATGTTGTAGAATTTTTTTCAATATTATTCCATCTATAAGAATCATGAAACATCTAAGGATTTTTTGGTAGTAGTTTCTCCTTAATGATTTGAAAATACATTTTGAATGTTACTGATAATCTAGAAAAGTAATATTGTGGTAAGGTGACATTTTTTAAAAAAAAATAATTGAGGGATAGATAACCCTGAATATGTTCTTAGTGTTGAGATAATAATTTTCATCTGGGATAAAGAGCAAATTAATATTGATAAAGTAAATTAGATAGTTTGTGTAGAGTTAATTTTTGGAAGCATATATGATTTTATTATGTCTTTATGATGATTCATGATATTTATCGAATCAATTATCATATTTGGGTGTAATATATGATTGGGGAAAATAAATTTTCTTTAAATGATGTTATGAAAGATAGATATTATTAGAGATAATTATTAAGTTTATCGTGGAGGAGTACGTGCTCAAATCATTTTAATCTTTTGGTTTCAATTTTAGTTTGTTATATTTTGATGAATTTTAAGTTTGATTATTTATGGAATGATTTATGTTGAATATTGAGTGTTATTATAGATATTTTGGAGATTGGTGTATGATGTTGTATTCATATTGGATAACTTGTGATAAACATTTCAATTTTATTAAATATCTAGAGATGGGTAGAGTGACTTGTTATTCTTTTCATATTTTATGATCAATTAAAAGTTAATTTTAGTCCTTTGGGAACAAAAAAATCGTCACTTTTATTTATCATATGTGATATGAGATAAATTAGTGATGGAAAATTTCTTCAAGAAAAATCACGTTATGGAGTTATTATTAGGTAATGGAAAAAATAAAGCATGTTATCATGTATTTTCTACCTTTATGGTAAATTATTTCATTAACTCAATTAATAGGGAAGTAAATCTATTAATTCTTATATAGAATTTATCAGTCAACTACAAAGGTATTTTTTTGGGAACTCATGGGTCTGATAAATGAAATATACTTAGTTTTATAAATACTTTGTCAGAAAATACTAAGCTTTCATGTATTGTTATATATTAATATGTTACAAAATTTATTTATAATTTTTTTGTTGAAATAAAAATTATTGATTAATTTATGATAAATAAGTACTAAATATCCTACAAAGTCATTTTATGCTTAAAAAAATAAGTTTTCTTCAAAAATGGTTTTTATTGCATTTTTTCACATGCAATATAATTAATTTATTCCATATTTATAAATTTTATTTGCTAAAATTAATATCATTTGTCAGATACTCATGTCAATATTATCTTAGGTTGAATTTTTATGATTTTTTTCTAAAAAGATTTATTTTTATGTGAATAGTGAAAATATAGATTTTTGTAAAAGTGTCATTTATTTCCATTAAATCAAGTTACTTATATTCCCCATTATGTTTTAAGTTTGATATTAAAGTAAAAAATATATATTTTAATTAGATATAATCTAATTAATTACATAGTAATCACCATTATACTTGGTTTTTGAATAAGTTTATTTTTCATCTTAAAAATGCATTTTTCTAAAAACAAAATTTTTTTGAGTTATAAGCATTTATATTAAAATGGATTTCTAAAAAATATAGAAAACTAATATTTAAAAATATATTCATAATTTTTAATTATTAGTTTCAATTTTTTATATATTCCACTTTAATTTTTAGTCATTTTGAATAGTAACAATGATAAATATTTTTCATATCGGTAAGGGTAAAATGGCTAAAACATGGTTAAAACTATGGGATAATGCATATAAATCATGAAAAAAACTTTCATTTATTTTATTTTATAGGTTACTTTCGACCTTAAGAATATTCTATTTTAATTTATATAAATTTTATCCTACTTTCTTTTGATAATGACCTTAATATTATTTTAAGTAAAGAGTAAATACAGAATGTCACTTTATTTGTTTTAATGTCTATAATATTTTTTCATAGGGATAAAACGAGATTATATTTAGTTATAAATGTTTATTTTTAATATTAATTATTTATTTTATCATGGTAATTAATTTTTTATTTTTATTGATATACTAATTGCCTTAAATTATTACAGAACACCAACACATTTCTTGTTCAAGTAATAGAAAAAAATAAATAAATGATATTAAAAATAATAAAATTTAGATGAATTATTGTGTTCTATAAATTTTTTAGATAAATATAACATACTAGTGTTGTTCTAAACGATTATATTCTAATTTCATTTCTATCTTGGTGTCATAATTCAAACAATGTGAATAGTTCAGAAATGTAATTAATGGAATCTTATATTAAATAATATTTTATTAAATGATTTAAAATTAATAAAATTCTTATATTTGGAAACATTAATGGTATATAGTCTATAATATCAATAAATTTCCAATTATGGATCACTTTTCCTTTTATAATGACTTTATTGACCCCTAAAGAGTAAAATTTTTGATATTGTAGTAACCATCAAAAGGGTTGATAGGGGTTATAACTAATCGATAAGGGTTAAAACATCACCTAAACATGTAAAAAAATTGTATGATATAATTAAGACTCAAAATAATCCAATATTCTAAATATATCATCTTGGTTATACTTTTATGTGAAAAATAATTTAATATGTTTTATTCTTTTAAGTATTTACATGTGTGACCTTTCCTTCACTATAAAATTACATCACCCATCCTCTCTTCATAAAACCAACATGAGCCACTTATCTTAACCATACCCTAAAAAAAATCTTATAAACATACTTATACAAGTTTTAGAGGTGTTTTTATCTTCAAATTATCATCCCAATGGTCCTTAAGAAGAAATCCAAAGAAGATATCTTAAAGAATAGGTAATCATTTTACTTTTTATTTTACCTTATAAATTAAAATCATAACCATTAAAATATAATAAAATAAGTATATTCTATATACTAAGTTGATATTATTTTTATTTCAAAAACATAATCTATCTCTTTTTCCATCAAATTTGAAATGAAAGTATCAATCATGTGTACGTGTGGACTATCGCCTCTATGTAGCGATATTATTCATTTTTTATCACCATATTTTATGGTTGGTTATTATTATATATTTAATATTTATATATTATATATATGAACTAATTATTATTTTTTAATTATAAGTTCTTATCTTCCTTCTAGCTTCTTATGCATTGGAAAATAATAGCATCGCTGGTTTGTATGTGTGGACTACCACCTACACCAAGTGATATGATTCATTTTTATTTTACGCTTTACATGGATGGTAATATGGATAGATTTAATCGATGTATATTATATATTTTATATAATAATCATTCTATAATGTTGAATTATTCTTTACCTTTTGTTTTTCCCTTTCAATAAAAATTGAAAACATTACTCGTGCGTACATACGGACTATCATCTCTATGAAGTGATGTAATTAATTTCTCATTGTATATTCTTATAAATTATTATAAAAATGTATATTTTGAATAAATATGATAATTATTTAATTATTAATACCATTAAGATGATGAAATAAGGACCAATGTTTTATTACTGGAACCATCGAACCAAAACATGGATAGAAAATGGAAAAATTTCAACCTGAATGTCCATTTTAAGGAAAAATTGTTTATAAAAGGATAATTGGAAATTATAAATGAATGATGTGTTTTTTTAAATATGTTTCTAGAATATATTATTAATAGATATATTTTTAGTATACATGATATTTTAACATGTACGAAGTAAGGTGAGACTTGAGATAAGGGTTTCTCATCTCACTTTTTTTCTGTGATACGTATTCCATATTCATCACTTGTTTATTTCATGTGGCATATATTCTTCCCATATAATATGATATATCATTAATCACCTTATATTAATGTTATTTAAATTTTAATTTAAGTTATTTTTTATCATGGGGGTTATGATTTAAAAATTACCAAAGGGTAAGGGATTATGTTACAATCTCATTTCTTCTCAAAGTTTCCTATGATAAATTTCCTTCGATGGAAATTATTTACACCCCATATATTTTCTTATCCTATATTTATTCCTAGTATATTTATGTATAATTTAAATTATCCTCTTTTTAGTACATGAAATGATGGATAATTTTTTTTGAATAAAAGTTGACTTTATTTCCTCTTTGGTCATTGAACTTTTTATTCTATGTCCATAATCTTCAAAATTATTTTATGGAAGTTTTCACCTAAACATTAAATTATTTTAATTATTCATTTTAATTACTTATTATTTTATTTAAAATGTTTTAAAAATAATATTTTTGAAGAAATGTTTTTTGAACAAGTCATTTTTGACTTTTTTTCTTAAGTGTGAAAAGAATATTCTCTTTTAACATATATGTTATAAACTGATTTTCCCACCATAAAGAAAAATCTTTTATTTGAAGATTACTTTACAAGTTTAGATGGATATTTTTGATGAAAAATATTTTCTCAATATTTTGGGAATTTTTAGTTGAAATGTTATCAAAATAAAAGGATATTGTTCTCATGTTTTTAAAGAAAGGTATGAATGTCCTATTTTGTGTTTTTTTATCTATTAAAATATCCTTTAATTATTTTTATGCTTAACTGGGTATATGATCTTATAATTTAATCCACTCTATTTATGGATATCTTAGGATGATTATGATTTAATAATTATTACATAAAACACATTTATTTTCCATGGGTTATGCAATGATGGAATGATGAAATGTTTATAAAACATTTTCCCTCTCCATGGGTGATGATATGATGATATGATGATATGATGATATGATGATATGATGGTATGATGATATGATGATATGATGATATGATGATATGATGATATGATGATCTGTTGATCTAATGATCTAATTATATGATGATATTATTAAGTGATGAAGGTTATATGATATTATGGAATACATATGTAATTTTTAATTATGTGATGGGTGGTCCTAGAATTATATATCCCACTAATGCATTAGGTTAATATGGAAATCTCATGAGATAAAAAGTACTAGAATGGGGAGTGAACCTAGTTTAGTAAGGGACTATGTCTAATAAGCTAATCTTGGGAGTGAACCCTGACTATTGAAATTATAGAATAAGGAGTGAACCAAATCCACTATGATAGTCTTCGAAATGATACTTGTCTAAGGAAATGATTTTCTATACTTACATTTATGCCACAAACTTATATCTTATGCTTATGATATGTTCTCATGGATATTGATTTATTATTAATGATTTCAAAAATTTATGAGTTATGTTTTTTTATGAAAAAATTATTATTCCTTAATTTAGAATTAATTATCTTTGACTAGTTGGGTTTGACTATTTTAAGTAATGATCATGTTCTTGGAAACTTATTCTTATCTTATGATTTCTTATGATTACTAATTGATATCCTATACATTTACCCTTATTGGGTATCTAAGCTCACCATTTCTTATTTTTATTCCCATGGATTATGATGAACAGTTTTAAGTAAGCTATATCTGAGAATTGTACTATATGAGAAGAAATTTATGGGAGATGTTGAAGATATTTCATGAAATAAGATCATTGTATACCTATTCCCCAAAGACACCAAAACATTATAATAATTGTGCATTTAATGTTATGATATTTATTTAATATTAATATAAATGATGTAATATTTGTGTTTATTATGTTTAGGTTGCCTCACTATCACCCTATGATAACGTTTACTGGTTAACTTCTCATTAGGAGACATCTACACCATACCCAGAGCTACCCTCTGATGTGGCCACTCTTCACTAGCTCAAGATTGATTCCTATAGAAAGGTAAAGAGGTTATTTCATATTTTAATCCCTATCATTCCATTTTTTATCCTAATTCTCATTCGGTATCATCACTTTAGATCAGGGAGATGCCCCAACCAGTGGATCTGAAGGCACTGATTGGCACTCTCATTATTGTGGCTAGTACTACATCAGTTCTAGGCACTCCCATGTAGATTTTTCCTTCTAATGCCCTTTTTTTACCATCATTTATCTGGACATCAGGTTATGTTTATTAGTCCTATGTGAGATTATGGAGAACATGGAGGAGTATTACAATAGTTCCCCCTTATCCCTTTTTTTGTGTCTCCACTTTGTCTACCTTTTGATGTTTTAATCTATCACAAACTAGCTTAGGAAACCTTATAACCTGATAACATAGTTGTTCTTGACTTGGCTTTAAGGGCGTTCCTATTCCCAATAGGTTGGCTACTAGCACCTGGAATCATACAAAAAGAAAGTGGGAACAATTTTTCCACAAACATTATCGAAGAATATAAACAAGACAGTATGCTTACACATTAATATCCACAATGAGAAGTGTACTATAAGTAAAATAGAAATAAACAACCCACAATACAGTATAAAAGTACCAAAAAACTGAAAGAACAACCCTAGTCCCAAAGGATGAAACTCTCTAAGTCAATAGTTCAATAGCTAGAACCACCTCCAAGTGGTGATTTACCCCTACTCGAACCTATAAGGAGATAATCTACAAACACCCAAAGCCATAGGTAGGTTATGAGATAACATCCCAGTATGGTCTCACAAAGGATTCCATAATCAAATTCCAATACTTAATTATCCAAAAAAAATATTTTTATTTTGAAATAAATAGGATTGGAATTTCAAAATCATATTTAAACAAATCATTCTTTATATTTCAAATGATATAATACATTTCAAATGATGGAAATACTTAAATAAATGTCTTAAGAAAACAATTTTATATAAAATAGTTTATACAAACTATAAGGTAGGTAAAACATTTCAAAAACATTAAAATAAATTTATATCTTATATATAAACAATAGAGAAAAATGGTCATCTTCCAAGAGGTATGGTAGTTCCAGGTTATGGGATCCTCAAACACTCATGTGAAAATAACCATAATATGCACACATGTCCCTCATCATTGGAAAGATAGGACTCATTTATTTCCCACTAAGGAATTAAATGTGTTAATGAGTGTATATTTAGTGTTTTAAATTGTCAATATCATGCTAGTGTATTCCCATATTATCATGTTTATCCCAAATAACTCACTAAGTACCTAGACTTTCATGTTCTCTAGTACAAAAAAATGATGGGAAATTTATTTTAAGACTACATAAAATAAAAATTAAATACCATTCTACCTTTTCAAAAATGAAAATTTTCCCATTTAAAAACCAAAATAGGTTTTTATTCAAAACATGTATTTTCCAGGATAAAACACAAAGGTTTCAATCAAAACCATTTTTAAGCCATTTTTTCAAAAATAAGAATTTTAAAATCAATTAACAATTTCAATTTCAAAATTCAATTTCCAAAATTTAATTAAAAATTTTAATTGAAACAATTTCCATCAATTTCATAATTTAAGTTCAACAATTTAAATCTCCACAATTCTTTGTCAATTTCGCAATCATACCCCAATATAATAGAATTGGTGGTTTTCCCAATTTCGGGCCAAAATTCAATTTCCAAAAACCCCAATTCAATAGAATTGTGTTTTTAATCAATAAATTAAAATAAATTTTATTTATAAAAGTAATTGAATTTAAATCAACAATCGTGTAATTTAAGGTTAATAAAAATTGAGCATCATGACATAACCACCTACCTTTCTTATGGAAACACAAATCCCGAAACAGAACTCTCCAACAAGAATGAAGGAACATAAGATCTAAGAACTAAACCTAGAGACAAGACTCAATAACATGGTTCTTAGATACATAAATACCAATATTATATATTAAACCCCAAGTAGAGAAAGAGAAAGAGGAGAATATATGGGTATAATTATTACCTATAAAGTCACACAACATTCACAACATTGACCAAAAGATGAAAGAAATTACTCGGAAGGGTTTAAGGGATCTAAAAATGACTTAAGAAGGCTCTAGGCTTGAGATAAAAGAATTATGGAAATGAGGAAATAAAAATTTCATTTGAGCATCCTGTTTAAACACAACAATTGGGACTTTATATGATATGTAACCCAATTACACATCATGTAATTAAAAATTCCCATAATCATTGAAAACCCCCATTTCCATTTGTTAAAAATAGATGTATTATTATTATAGAACATACACATTAAGTATCCATATTAAACGGTGTTTAAATCCCCAGAAGGATGCAGAACCAACATGTTTAATGCTGAGAATCCAACAAAACTTTGACTTTAGCATTATAGATATCCTCTTAATTCTTTCTCAGCCCTAACTAAATAATGAAAAGGGGAAAACAAAAAAAGATTTAAAATGTACCTATCATAAGGGTAACATAATGTTACAACCTCCCCACCTTAAAAACTTTATATCCCCATAAATCCTATCATAAAGCTTCCATATAAAAACGATGAGGCCTCTACTCTCTCATCAGTGCCTCGTGCTCCCATTTCTCATGAGAATCTGAACCATGATACCATAGAACACAATCCAAAGGTATATCCCTCCCATGAAGTAACTCGGTTTCAGAATCAACTATTCTAATTGGTTGTTCAATCATGGATAAATCAAGCTTAACCACAAGATCACTTAAGCTCGGAGCATGAGATGGATCATATAATTACTTTCAGAGTTATGATACATGGAACACGTTATGTATTGACATTAGCTATGGTGAAAGTGCTTACCAATAATCCACTTTTACCACCTTCTTAATAAACTCAAAATGTGCCATATAACATGTATCAAGTTTCTCTGTCTGCCCAAGCAATTTATGACCCAACAAAGAAGAAAATTTCATGAAAACTTTGTCACCAACTCATAATTCCAACGGTCTATGGTGACGATCATCATAAGACTTATACCTGATATGAATCATCAAAATTCTCTGATAAACCAACTGAATATTCTCAATTGTCTCTTGAACCAAGCATGGTCCAATTAACGAACATTCACTAATCTCCATACAAGATAATGAATATCTATAAGGATGGTCATACCAGGACTCAAAAAAATCCATTCTCATCATAGACTAGTAACTATTATTATAAAAAAAATTAAACCAGCCTTAAATGGTCATCCCAAGATCCACCAAAGTCAAGAATGTAGGCATGGATCATATCCTTAAGAATTTGTATTGATCTTTAAATTTTTCCTTCTGACTACAGATGGTATGTCTTACTCAAACGGACATGAGATCCTAGTGCCTCTTGAAGACCTCTCCAAAAACAAGAAGTGAACCGAGGATATTTTTAAGATACTATTATAGATGAAACTCCATGCAGAAGAATAATCTATTTCACATAGATATTTTATAACTCTTCAACAATTTTTTTTATCATGAATGGGTATAAATCATGTCAACTTAGTCAACTGATTGATCAAAACCCATATCATATTATTCTTTCTGAAGGTACAAGGAATCCCAACCACAAATTCCATGGAGATTTCATCTCACTTCCAAGTAGGGATTGGAAGCGGTTGAAGAAAACCTGAAAGTTTTTTGTGCTCATCCTTAACCTATTGGAACATATAACAATGAGAGACAAAATCAGCATACCCCATCTCATACCTAGACACAAAAACTGCCTCTAGATGTCATAGAACCTCTTCATGGTTCATGGGTGCAATACCCACCTGAAATTATGGAAATAACACATCACATCTTTCCTTACTATTAAAGTCATAACAAAGAGATTTTGATATAATAGAATGCCCTCTTTGGAAAAATATCACTCAGAAACTATCTCCACTTCATAAAGAGAGACTCTAATTCTATGGAACTTGTAATCAAGCTTTTGTTCCTAAAGACACACTTTGATAAGAGTAGATATCAACTGAAAACTATCCAAATCAACATCATCCACTGATTCATGGACTCCTATATGCCACTTTGAAAAGAGATCCATCAAGTATCAATATTCTAAAGATTCTTTCATGGATTGGGTCAGAAGTTTCCTACTCAAAGAATCTGTGATGATATTCCCTTTCCCTGAGGTATAGGAGATATTGAAATCAAAAGATTGTAGGTATTACACCAAAATCCTCTGGCATAGATTCAAATATTTTTGAGAGAAGATATAAATCAATATCTTGTGGTATGAAAATATGGTAAACCGTTCTCCATAAAGGTAATAACAAAAGATCTTAAGTTCATGCATCACTATTTCATATTTAAGGTCATAGGTCATATAATGTATCTTGTGTGGCCTAAGATGATGACGTCCATAAGCAACCACATGATCACCTTTCATAAGAACACAACCCAAACCTGAACCCAATGCATCACAGAAGACCACATAGCTATGCCTGACCATAGTAAGAGTCGACACCTATACAGTAGTTAAAAGAGACTTCAACTCAAAAAAATAACTATGACATTTATCATCCCAAGGAAACTTTACCCCTTTTGAGTTAGAGTATACATCAGAGAATCCAACTTTGATAAGTCCTTTACGAACCAACGATAATACCCAGCTATACCCAAGAATCTCTGAATTGCAACAACATTTTATGGTTATTCCCATGTCATAACATCTTTTAACTTCTCATGATCAACTGATATCCCATTTTCTAACAACATGTGTCCTAATAATTTCACTTCCGGAATCTAGAAATCGCATTTTGAAAGATTTGTATAAAGTTAGTGATTTATCAGCAAAATCAAGACTATTCTCAGATGATGCACATGATCCTCCTTAGACCAAGATTAAACAAGGATGTCATCCATAAATACTATCATGAAGCTGTCATGATACTCATGAAAATAATAATCATTAAATCCATAAAAATTTTAGGATCATTGGTTATACCAAAGGGAATGACAAGGTACTCATAAAGGTTTTACTTTCTCCGAAATGCATTTTTCTAAATGCCGGATTATTTTATCCTCAACTGATGGTAACACAACTAATGATCAATATTCAAGAACCACTTTGGTATTTTTCACTGATAAAATATATCATCAATACCTGTAAATGGATATTTTTTCTCTTCCATCACTTGATTGAGTTATCATTAATCAACACATAGGCAAAGTGAACCATTAGCCTTCTCAGTAAAGAGAAATGACACCACACAAGGTGAAACACTTAGGTGTATAAATCCTTTCTCTAGAAAATAATCCAACTAATTCTTCAACAATATCATTTCAGCTGGTTTCATGTGGTAATATGGAATAGAAACTGGTTGAATAACATGAACTAAGTCAATGGAAAACTTCACCTCCCTTACCGGTGGAAACCTAGAGATTTCAGAAGGAAATGCGTCTGGAAACTCAACAACCACTTGAATGATATCACCACTTAAATATTTCCACTTCATATCAATGAAAAATATAGATATCACTTTCCCCAACTTCGGATAAGAAGGTTCGACACTACTCGACCTTGGGTCCAATTCTCCTTGGAAGACACAACACATACCATTAGGTGTAGTAAAGGTGACCCGTTGAAGATTAAAATAAATATCGAATTTATTGAAAATGAGTCCATCAATATTGAGTATGAATTTAATAGGTTTCAAGTCAAGAACCAAAAAACACTAAGAAAGATTGACATCTGATAGGGAGAAAACACAGGCGGAGCTATAGAGACCCTGATCTCCCTTTATTCCAAGGGGTGTATTAACATACATGACATAAGATAAATGCTCCGTGGGAATATTTAGTAGATTAAAAATATAGGTTAAAATAAATTAATGAGATAAACCAATATCAAATAAAGTATTCACTAATGAAAAATATATAGTGATGGTACCTCTCATGATTGTTAGACCTATATCTACTTCCTTTGGAGACTCTTATACTGCATGAAGAATCTTTATTATGGATTCATATGGCTGGAACTATTTTATCCTTGAATAATTTTATTTTACCATAGTTTTAGAAGGAATTAATAATCTCATGACACAATGAGGTGTGGAAAATATATGTCATAACTTCTATAAGTGACCTGAGCATCCACAAAAACCACATATCTTGGGTGTCTCATTGAAAATCCTCTTCAAATGTCTCGGATTTCCACAATGGTAGAAAATCATAAGACCTATGCCAGGAACTGTAGGAGCTCTATAATGACCACACTGTCAAGAAACACCATGAGAATCATCACACTTCTATTTTACTTTAAAGGAACCCATGCTTCCACTAAGAGATAATGAGACTCTAGATAACCTTGGATTGTCAGCACGGTCCATTTCGAACATCAATGCTCTATCCAGCATTTTTGTATAAGAAGGAAACTTCTGTATGAAAACCTAATAAAGAATATCATATCGTAGTCTCAACTTGAATCTTCTATCCTTTAACTTCTCATTAGATACTACCTTAGGTGTGAAATGCACAATCTCAGAAAAATGGTTTGCATACTCTGTCATGTTCCTGTCAGTCTTCTCATGTTTGAAAAACGTCATATCCATGGACAAAAACATCAACTCTAGACAGAACTAGTCAGTGAAAATAATTTTAAATTATTTATAATCTTAGATACCATGATTCTTCTCCATTATCATAGTGTCCCACCATCTCCTTCTTGGTCCTTCCATAAGAAGGTGTTGTACTTCACCATAATCTTGTTAGGTGTCTCCAAGAACCCATAAAAATATTCCATCTTGATCAACCATTCATCATCCTCTTGAGGATAATTTGAGACTTTGAATGATGATGTCTTATGGAGAATAAACTCTTAAGAATGATATTAGAGAACATCCCTCCTAATTCCATGGATAGATCCTGAATAGGAATGAGTGGTAGTGCATGTACCAGAGCTTGGACAGTATGCACAATAACATCAACCAGGTTTGGGTCCACAATAGGATTTTATCACTGAGGTTTAAATACATATTCCTCTTAGATCTGATTCATGCATCTTTTAATAGGAATAATTCTATAAAACATTAGAAAAAAAAATTAAGGAAGACATCTAATAACAGTAAAACGGGGCAATAAGGGAAAATTTAATCCCAATAGATAGATAACGAGATTTGAATTTCAAACAATCAAAATCAAAATAAGGGAAAGAACTAAGACTAATCCTTAATATTTCTTACCCAAAACACCTCTATTACTTAAGGTTCATTGTGGTGATAGATGGAAAGAAACTCAATCGCTATTAAATCATATGTCCCGATAAGATTACAATGTGCATATTATCTTTAAGAAAAGAACTCAACCTAGATCTGATACCAATTTTTCATGAAACAGTATGAGTGACCTGGTAAAGTAATAACTGAACCAATCTTGACATAGACCAAAGGGAATTCCCAATCCCCATGGGATGGCAACTAGAACCTGGCATCAAACAAAAAGAAAATTGGAACAATTATTCCACAAAAATTGTGGAAGTAGATAAACAAGAAAATATTCATACCCAAGAAATGCCACAAGGAGAAGTGTACTAAGAGTAAAATAGGAATAAACAACAACAATTAATACAAAATATTACCATAAAATTTAAAAGAACTACCAAATTCCCAAAGGATGCAACTCTCCAAGTCCATGAATCAATAGCTAGAACCACCTCCATGTGGTGTTATACCCCTTCTTGAAACTGGAAGGAGATAATCTACAAATGCCTAAAGGCATAGGTATAGTGTAAGCTAAAATCCCATTAGGGTCTCACCAAGTATTCCATAATTAGATTCCAACACTTAATTAACTAAATAAAGAGCTTTCAATTTTCAAATAAACAGGTTTGTCATTCCAAAATAGTATTTAAACAAATCATGATTTACATTTCAAATGATGGAATATATTTCCAATGGTGTAAATACTTTGAAAAAATGGATTAAATAAACACTTTTATATAAAATAGTTTATATAAATCATAATTCATGAAAAAATCACAAACATTGGTATAAATTTATATCTTATATATAAATAGGTGAGCAACATTATAACATACCAGGTATTTATAGAATAACACATTTTCATATCTATTAATATTTATGAATAAGATATTAATTTTTCATTAAAGAGTAAAATTTTTCTAATAGGTTACTCAACATGCAACAATGAGTTTCTCCTAAATCTTACGTTTCACACAACATAGAGTTATACCGAAAAATAATACAATAATATTATTATTATTTTTAATGGTTGTTAACGCCTAGTTGTTGTATTAGTGGGATTGAAAAGAACTAACAAAAAAGTGATTATAAAATTTTGTAAAATTTTTATACTTTTATTCAATAAATTTTAGAGGATTAAAATGAGAATGAGTCAAATTTTATGCATAAAATACTCTATTATTTTTTAAAGGTCATTTTATCACCTTTTGATGGTGAACCTTTTTTAAATCTAGTTTTTTTTTACATTTATAAGTTATATTTGATAAAACAAAATTCTTATTTAGAATCAGGATATAAAAATTTACTTTGGATGAAATTTTGGTATTTTTCTACTAAACTCCATATTTTAATGAATAGTAAAAATATTGTATTTTAATTCAAAACTACATTTTCATATAATATATTTATATAGTTAGATTATCCTTTTAATTAGTTTTAAAGTGTAACTGGATTATGTTTCTATAATTTAATCCAATTTTTTACTTATAAGTAATTTTACATTTAAATTGGACATAAACACATGTCAATCTTTTGATAGTTTTTACTTCTTAAAAACCCGCTTTCTGGTTTTGAAAACAGGAATTAATTTTAATTTAATTACTAAAATTTCTATTTTTTTGAATTTCAAAAAATGGATTCCATATTTGGAATTAGAATATCTAAATTACGTAAATAGGTCCTATTTATTTTTGGACATTATTAATAGTAACTAAATAATTATTTCTATTTACCATAGTTAAAGGGTAAATTAGGTAAATAAGGGTAAAAATTAATATTATAGTAATATAAAAAATACCCTAAAACGTGTCTTAATACTATTTTATGGGATATTTCCAATCATTTTCATCCATGGGTCGATTTTAGTACCCCATGGAGCCACTTGGGTGTGCTAATGACATGTTATAATAATTAATTTAATGTAAACAGAAATATAACATAAACATGTATCTTTTTACTAAAACAATTTTAATATAGGGTTATATAACTGATATATATGAATTTAAATATTCATTAGAAATATAAAAAGATTTTATACATCATGGAATTTTATATATACGTCTTATGCATTAAATAAGTAATTTTTGAATGAAACAATGATGATGTAGTGATTACCTTATTAATGAATTATTCAAATATATGATATTATAAATATTAAAATAAATGTAATTTGTATATTTTGATGTTATCCACTAATTTTTTGCATGACATTGACATGTTAGGGGTTATTTTAATCATTTTTTTCTAAGTAATCAAGTTTCTATGACTTTAACAAAAATAAATTACTAAATAGTGTCACAATTGACATAAATGAGTTTTTTAAAATAAATACTATTTAATTAATTGATATAATAGTCCTAAAAATCCAATATTTGGAAACATGAATTATATAATGGTAAAATGTCATTAATTATCAAATTTTTGTTCTCTTGGCATTTTATAGTAACTATAGTAACCATATATTATGAAAATACAAGAAGACATGGTAAGAGTTAATGTTTTTAACTGAGGGATAAAGCTAAAATATAAGGTTAATCTTGAGACCTAAACTTGTATATAACCTATTAATTGAGAAGATTTATACTCATACTCATCTTATACTCGAAATATATTAATTTTTAACTATTATAATTCGAAAATAAATTTTCAATAAAATAATATTTCAAGACTTTCCTAAAGTGCCCCTCCCTCTTATAAAAGGCCACCACCTATACACACTTACTCACACCTCTAAAGCCCCATGGATCATCCAAATTATGATAAACTGACCTCCCAACATCCCTCATTTACATATAGTATCCTTACCATGGGTAAAATGAAAATCATTGAAGCCTTTTGGGTCAAATCAAAAAGAGTTACCTGATTTAGAGGAACATAATGATTGTATGTGATGAGTCGGACTCATGGTATGGTAATTTATCTCAATAAACATTTTTTGAGGAATATTTTTATGTTATAAAACACATTATTTTATATGGTGTATAATAAACCCCTCTTAATTTTAATTTCATTCAAAGGGAATGTTTTTTCAATGAAGCGTTTTACTAAACGAAAAAAAAGAATGTTTTTAACATATGGGGCGACAACAACCTCTCCATCGCTATAACTGTTATTTGATATTTTGATTCCTCTATAAGACATACTGTTTTTAAAAGGAAAATAAATACATTATTTTATTTTTTGGGTATTTTGGTATTGAATTTTTTTGAAAGTGGATTTACTATTTTAATATCTTGAAATGGTTTCTTGTGATTGCAAATGAGATTTTATGAGTGAAATATTTTTAATTGAAATAATTTAAATGTTATGATTATATAATGGTACATGGAAATTTTATGGATGGTTTCATGATAAATACAATATGGGTGGTTGTCAGATAAACCAAATATGGGTGGTTCTGTGATAAACCAAGGATGGGTGGTTATGTTATAACTTCCAATGCATTGGGTATGGAAGCCAGTTGTATTGTTATTCCATTTAGTGATACGTGTGGAAGTCGAATGTATGGTTGTTAAATTTAATTATTTTTATGTCCCAAGTTTGCATTATATGTTATATGTTGCTTTCTATGGGATTTATGGTAATCTATTGGTTACAAAAGGGTAAGCAATGAGATTATATTTGATAAAGTATATTTACTACTTCTTAAAGGTGAAAATTATTACTTTATGATAAAGTATACATGGTTTACATGTTTTCTCAAGACAAATAGTTTTCATTATTTATGTATCCCTTACTGTGATTTTTATGATCATCCCATTTTTTGAAATGTTTTTCACAGGACATAAAGAAGAATAGAGTCAAAGATGGGATCAAGGAAAAGTCATGATGTTTAAACATGAATCAAACCATGTTTCTTCTTAAAAAGTTTTTGTTTTATAAAAAAATAGATAGTTAGTAGAAGTTTATACTTGTAATGTTTAAGTTGTTAGGCATGAGTTATAACCTAATTCTCTAAATCTCTAAACTTGACAATATCCTCAAAGTGAATTAAATTCAATTTTTGAATTATCTAAATATTAAGAAATGTTTATGGTCAGGGCTTTATAGTTGGTATCAAAGGTCAGTTTAGATAACTTTAGGAGTTATAATATTTTTAATATAATATCCTTAAATTATTTTTACTTTATGGTCAAAATTATATATCTTTTTAATATTACCAAATTGCTTCGTCTAAGATATATTTGTTTATAACAGTTTTCCACAGAGGAAACAGAGTGGGTGTACTAGGAAGGCATATAGAGGGAAATAACCTTCCAAATCAACATCTTAAGATGGTCAGAATTGGAACTAAACAGTTTTTTATAGTGATGGATCAATTTAATTAGGCGATAAATGGTGGTTTTTTCCATGCACGAGATCAAAAAAACCAATCGCAAAGGCATATGTCGATCATAGTGCATTTCATGAGGCCATGCCCCCCATAATTTATAGGATCATCTGACCCTGGGCAAGATGAAGGGTTGATTAAAGCACTAGAAAAGTTATTTGATTTAATGGGGTGTTCATACAATCAAAATGTCTGTCTTGTTGTTTATCATTTTGAAGGTGATGTCGATCAGTGGTGGTCAATGATGAAAAATATTAGAGGAAGTGAAGATATTTAAGCTATGGAATGGGATGAATTTAAGAATATATTCCTTGATAAATATTTTCCTAAGGATGTTATACTTAGGATAGAAAGACAATTCTTGTAATTGGAACAAAAGAAAGAATATTTTTTGGATACATATGAATAAAATTTCACTCGTTTTTCAAGGTATGTCCCAAATTTTTTCAAATATATAGATAGTAATATAAATCGGTTTTACTCAATATTGAAGCGAAAATATCATAGGGCGATAGATTCTCAAAAGGTCAAAATAAATAAGAAACTTTTTTTATATCTTGAGAAGGTAGAAATGGATTTTTCTGATGAGAAAGTGTTCCATTAGAGAAAACAAAAGAATCGATCTAGTTGGCATGCAATGGGAAAGAATTCATCAAAGAAGTCTGGAGATAAGAAAACTAAATTTCTAACTTGTGAGAGGTATAGAAAAACATCATGGAGAATTCATCTCAACATCTAGGAAGTTCATTATATGTGTTAAGACTAGTCATATTTCTCATAACTATAAGGAAGATGATCAGGAAGGCATTGAAAAATCAGTGGTAAGATGTTTTAGTTGCTATAAGATAAGACATTATATCAATATATGCCCAAATTTGATTACCTTGGGTGAAAACCAGGAAGTTAAAAAACAAAAGGGCCTAGAAAATTCATTTTATACTACCATAGTTGATATGGGACCATAAAATTAGGTGGTGATAGATATGTTACAAGGTTCTTTAAAATATTAAAATACTCTATTTGACTCTGGATCTTCACATTCATTCATTTATAATATCATTTTCAAGTAAGTTTTAAATTTCACCTCACAAATGTGATATAGAACTTTTGGTAAATACTCCAGGTGTATGTATTGAAGCAACAATGATTTATAGTAATATTCCTATTATCTTTAGTGGGATGGTCTTTCCTATAAATCTTTTTGAACTTCTCATAGTGGAATTTGATATCATTTAGGGTATGGATTGGGTTTCAGTTTATCATGCTAAAATAGATTGTAAATCCAATAATGTTTTATTCAATGATTTCATACCTTTTATAAAATACCAAGAAGCTAAAATATTGATTAAAGATAGTAGTGAAAGTTATCTTTCTCATTTTATTGTAAATAAATAAATAGTTTTGATTAGCAACATTCTAGTAGTGAATGAATTCACAAAAATGTTTTTCCTAATGAATTGCCTTATATTGTTCCCAATCAGGAGGCTGAATTTACTATTGATTTAGTGCCTCATGATAATCATATTTCTAAACCCCCTTATCAAATTACTCAAGTATAATTGGTGGAATTAAAAAAACAGTTGCAAGAATTACTTGTTAAATGTTTCATTCGACCTAGCACTTTACCATGGGGTGCTCCAGTTTTTTGTGAAAAAGAAAGATGGTTATATGAGACTATGTATTGATTAAAGAGAATTGAATAACATCACTATTATGAACAAGTATTTTTTCCTCATATTGAGGATTTGTTTGATCAACTCTAGGGAGCTTATTATTTTTTGAAGATTGATTTAAGGTCTGGGTACCTTAAACTAAAGGTGAAGGAGGATGAAATTCCAAAGAAATTTTTTTGAATGAGATATAGGCTTTATGATTTTGTAGTTATTCCCTTTGGGTTATCTAATTCACTTTCTATATTTATTAATCTCATGAATGGAATCTTTAATCAGTTTTTTGGATCTTTTTTTGGTTGTGTTTATAGATGATATTTTGGTATATTTTAAAAGTCTCTAGGAACATGAAAATTAATTAAGGATTGTTTTGAAAACTTTAAAATAAAAGAAATTATATGGAATGTTTATTAAGAGTGAATTTTTATTGCAAAAAATTTCATTCCTTGGGAATATTGTTTCTAAAGAGTGCATAATTGTTGACCCTTTTAAAATAAAAGTTGTCGAAGATTGGGCAATACCTACCAATTTCACATAGATTCATAGTTTTCTTGTATTAGTAGGTTATTACCAAAGGTTTTTTGAAAACAAAATCAGTTATCTATCCCACTAACTAAGATAACATGTAAGGGGATTAAGTTCATTTGGACAAAATAATGTGATGATTGTTTTCATAAATTTAAAATAAGATTGGTAAATGCTCCAGTTTTGGACATACCACTGAAGAATGGTGAATTTGTTATTTATAGTGTTGCATCATGGAAAGGATTTGGTTGTAAACTAATGCAGAATGATTAGGTAATTATTTATACTTCATGTCAGTTGAAACCCCACAAGTTAAATTACACTACACATGATTTTGAATTAGTTGTTGTTTTTTTGAATTAAAATTTTAAAGGTGTCATTTGTATGGAATTAAGGGTGAAATATATATTGACCAAAAAAATTGAAGTATATATTCACTTAGAAATAATTAAACATGAGATAGAGGAGATGGCTGGAATTAATCAAGGATTATGATTGCATGATTCATTACCATCTAGGAAAGGAAAATAATGTTGCTGAAACTTTGAGTTGAAAGAGTAATGCTAAATTAACCATAATATATTTTGAACAAGATCCTTTGGTTTCTAATTTTATGAATTTTATATTGGAAGTTTTTGGTGTAGGGAATTCCTCTATTTTGTTTTAGGTAATAGTGAAATCATCTCTATCAGAAAAAATTAATAAATTGTATAAAGAAGATACTGAGGTGTAAAAAAAGGTAGAATATGTTCAAAAGGTTGTTACCCAAATTTAAAATTGGAAAAAGATTGTGTTTTAAGGTTTTGAAATAGATTATGTGTGCCTTGTGATTCAAAGTTGAAGAAAGAGTTGTTGTGTGAAGCTCAAAGTTCTCAGTTTTCAGTTCATCTTGGTAGTACTAAGATGTATAGGCATCTTCGAGAGTATTACTGGTGGGATGGAATAGAAAGAGATATTGCGGACATTACTATAAATTGTTTGACATTTCAATAGGTTAAAGCAGAAAAACAGTTAATAAAAGGGATGATTCATCCTTTTCTAGTGCTAGAGTAGAAATGGGAAAATATACATGGATTTCATAGTGGTATTACTAAAGATTTCTCGAGGTAACAATGAAATATGGGTTATTATTGATCGATTGACTAAATATTCTCATTCTTTTCCTATTTGAGATACTCTGTATATAGATAAACTTTCTTGGTTGTATCTTAAAGAGATTGTCTGGTTACATGGAGTTTCTCTCTCTATTGTATCTAATCGTGATCCCAAATTCACTTCTAACTTTTGGAAAGACCCTTAGAAGTCATTGGAAACTGAATAAAATTTTAGTATGTCTTTTCATCCTCAATCAGATGGGAAGTCATAACAAACAATTCAGGCCTTGGATGATATGATATGTTCTTGTTCAATAGATTACCAGGTATATGGGATCAACAAATTTCTTTGGTTGAGTTTTCCTATAATAACAGTTTTTATTCCAGTATACAGATGGCACCATTTGAAGCATTATATGGAAATCGGCGTCGAACTCTATCATTTTCAGATGAAGTAGGTGAAAGGTAGTTGTTGGGACCAGAATTGGTATATGGGATGGAAAAAAAGTTTAGTTGATTTAGAAGTACATGAGTAAAACTTAGAGAAGGAAAAAAAGTTGTGTGTATAACTAGAGGAAGGATCTTTCTTTCTAGGTAGGTGATCATGTCTTTCTCAATTATTCTCCATGGAAAAGTGTGATGTGTTTTGTTAAGAAGAGAAATATGAGTCTTCAGTTCATTGGAACCTATGAAATCCAAGAAAAAGTTGGATCAGTTGCCTATAGGATAGCTTTAACTCAAATTTTATTGTAGGTACACAATATTTTTCATGTTTTAATGCTGATAACATATATACTAGATCCATCTTATGTTTTGAGTCTAAAGGTAGTTCAGTTGGAAGATAATCTTTCTTATGAGGAATTACCAGTACAGATTCTTGACCCCAGAGAGAATGTGTTGCGGAATAAGGTGATTCATCAAGTAAAGGTTTGGTTGAAAGACCATATGGTTGAATACGCAGTGTGGGAATCTAAAAAAACTACGAGGGGGAAATAACCCCACTTATTTGATAAGTAAATAAAATTGTGGGGATGAAATTTCCAAAAGGGGAGAAGGATGTAACATCACAGGTATTTATAGACTATAAATTTTCATATATATTAATAATTATGAATAAGATATTAATTTTTCATTCAATAATGCACTTTTTCTGATTGCATACTTGACACACATCAACAGTTTTCTCTGAAATCTTATGTTGCACACAATATTGAGTTATACTGAAAAATAATACATTAATAATATTATTATTTTAAATGGTAGTTAATTCCTAGATATTTTATTGGTTGGAATGAAAAGAACTAACTAAAATATGATTATAGATGTTTTTAAATGTTTTTACTTTTATCCAAAAAAATTAGAGGCTTAAAATGAGAGTGAATCTAATTTTAAGCATTAAATACTCTAATATTTTTAAAAGGTCGTTTTACTGCCTTTGATTGGGGAACCCTTATGTCACGAACCGACCCAACGGGGCTCGAGCCGCGACTCCCCAAGCCCGCCTCCAATAGGCCAGGGGCTAGCGACCAGCGCCGAGTAGGCTATCACACACATGGGAGGCATTAGCCTAAGGTACCTGGACACACGCACTGACAAACACCTCCATGAAACAGTGCAGAGATATAGAAACTGAAAAGTAAATGCATGCATACAATCTATCCCAAACCAGAGTGCAACATCAAAAGTACAAAGGGAAAAATAGGGCCCACCAAAGAAAACTACAAAGCACGTACAACCTGCTCTGAAGAAGGGGAACGCTGCCACAAACACCCGCCAGAAAGATCCCTCAGCACAGCTCCGGTAGACACCCCGGTCAACTCGCTCACTAAGCTCCGCCTGCTCCGGGTCCTCCTGGGACTCCGTCAAAATTCCTGTGGTCTGCACAAGACACAAACATGTCCGGGCAAAGCCCGTGCAGGGGTGAGTATAAACATACTCAGTAGGCACCCCAAAAACCCAAAACCCAAGGGAGAAACTGAAAGGCAACAGTCCGCTCAACCCATCCAGAGGGAACCCAGATGAGAGAGAAACTCCATCTCATGACCATCCTCGGCTAAACACAACTAGTCAGATCAGCTCATCTCAGGTTTATGCCCATACATACACCTTGAACAATCTAGATATACTCAGCTCACGCCACAAGCCACAAGTGGTACCGACTTCATCACCAGCAACTGTCCCAACCAGGAGAGTACACCCCACGATCACTGTCATCCCAGATGACACTCATCTGAGAGATACACTCCATCGGGTCCCAAACAAACATCTCAGACGCTCACCCGAGAGGCCACGCTCGTCGGATAACATCACTCGCTGAAACAACATAACCACCAAACTCCTTGAATAGGGGATCGCCGCTAGGGTCCGCTAGGGGATACCAAGACCCACTCCAGTATACGTAGCTCACAGATAAGGGATCACTCCCAGGGTCCGCTGTAGGATACCACGACCCGATCTGGAATACGTAGTTCTCACAGATAGGGGATCACACCCAAGATCTGTTTGGGGATACCACAACCCGATCAGGCGCTCGACAGAAACTCCACACTCAGATAGAGGATCATCATCCATATAAAGACGGTCACGACGATACCGGAACCCTATCTGGTATAACTCACGATGTAGGGGATCGAACCGACGATGCCGAAACCCTACCGAAACCACGCGCTGAGTAGGGGATCACATAACCAACGATACCGTAACCCTACTATAAACTTCATGCTGAGTAGGGGATCGTATACCTGATGATGCCACAACCCTACTGAGCACGGCCCACCGTATAGGGGATCATATTTCCAATGATGCCACAAACCCTATGGGGTTAACCTGGTAGATAGGGGATCGCCTCCCGTAAATAAGCGGTCACAGCAATACCAAGAACCCGATCTAGGGTAAAGATGCTAGAGGATCCACTCCGGGCCCACTGGAGGGATACCACAACTCTAACAGTTTAAAAATCCCATCGAGAGGATCATAAACCCATAAGAAGGTTGTGATGCCACACGAACCCTCGTAGAAACGAACCAAGGGAGAACCCTCAACCACTGCTGGTCCAAACGTCGCTAACCCGAGCAACCCGCCACAACGCCACACTGCGTACCTCCTAGGCCAAAACCGAGGCCACCATCGCGTTCCACGCGGAAAAACACGCAGGATAGACTGTTTACTCGCCCGAAACGGAGCACCGGTGAAAAAGGCACTATTCACCGTAGCTAGCCAGTGTGGGGCCCACACAATGATCCCGAAACTCATCAATCGGACCATACCACGACGATCCCCTCGGAAAAACAAGTGGAATCGACTACTCGCTCGTCCAAAATGGACACTCGGTGAAAAATGTACTATTCACCGAAAGCCAGCTCGGGTGGGGCCCACGCCTCGATTCCGAAAGTCATCGAACGGATCGCACCATTGCAATCCTCTCAGAAAAACACACAAGATCGACTAATCATCCGTCAAAATCGGACTCCTGGTGCAAAAGTTGCGTTTCTCCGCAAAAGCCAAAACCCAGCCTCATGGGGCCCGCACCCCGAACTCGGTCCCAACACCCGAAAACCATCTCAAAAAGTCTGCCGTATTATCAGGGTCACAACGCCACCGACGGCACATCATTCGGACGCTCCGGGTAGAAGTTACAACGGCCCGAAATCATAAACTAATAAAATAATATTATTTTTTACGACGTTTCTAGCTCTCGGGCCACGATCCCGGACTTTTAAACCATCGAACCCACACCAGAGGGTTCGCCTCGTCGTCAGGGTCGCGTCGCCGCAAACGGCGTGCGAATCCAGCTCCCGGATTGCAAGATACGGGGGTTTAAAGACCCCCGTATAAGAAAAGAGGTCGAACCGGCCCTGACCGGCCGGTACGGCCGGCCCGCCCTGGCCGGCGGCTCTCCGCCGCGCGTCGGTGTCGTGCCGGCGGATCTTCCGCGGACCGCCGATGGCACCCCGACGGTCCTTTTTGTGATCCGAAGGCATCTACATGACCCTCGGGACCCGATCTACACTGGTATGACTTCAATTTGCAGAAAAACACAGCAAAAACGGGATCGGGGGTTAAAACTGAAATCCACATACCTCGCGGGCGAAACGCCGACGTTCTGCCTCAGATACACGCTCCAGAGCTTCCGTTGCGCGCTCCTGGAATGTCTTTTGTCAAATTCTGAGCTCATGGGCGCTTCGTTTGCTCGATTCGGCGGAGTGGCGGTGAAAAACGGCGAAAAATGTCGAGAGGAACGATAAGGGGGGGGGGGGGGCGATGATATTTATATCAGCCGCCCGCCGGCGCCAAACTCGCCTCGGACCCGACGCCCGATGCGAACAAAAGTAAGGTCACCCCTAGGGTAAACGCGTCGTTCTAAACGCAACGGATGGCTCATATTTTCCATCTGAGACTCCGTTCAGAAGTTATTCGAGCCGACGCTCACCCACTAACTTCGCCACTTATTTACGAAAATGCCCCTGGTGGCGTTTCTCACCGCAGGCCCGCGCCCGCAAAGTTTACACCCCTCCTAGGGTAAACGGCACGTTCCGGATGCAACCGTGCCCTCAGATTCCAGTTCTGAGCTACCGTTTAGAATATATCACACCCCTGCCACGTGCATAGTATAAAAATACTTAATATTTTTATAAAATTAATTCCGGGAACACCGGGCCTCGGAATCGCACGCCGTCTTCGCGCCTAGCTCTGAAATTATTCATAGAAATATTCCAAAGTATGATAGGACCAAAAACCCGAGTCGCTACATGATCCCCCCCTTAGAACTTTTCGTCCCCGAAAAGCCCTAAGCACAAGGAAAGCGACTGGACTCTCAACTAGGTCTCACACACCAGCGAGCTCACCAACCAACACCCATGCCCGAACACATAAGTCAGTGGGACTCATCCGCCACACCTCAATACTATCTGCTTTGGGTGGCACTGACTCTCCCACACGGTTTTAATCGCGTCACAAAAACTCGTCTCGGTGGGGGAAGGATCCATCTACCTCACGCATTCGAAGCATGCGGAACAACTCCCACACAGGGTCTTACCAACGCCCTGAACAAAACTTGAGCAAGCAATAAAAGGAAATATTACCACTAAACAGTATCTATCAAACTACTGAAGTAGAAAAGACACAAGGTGTACCTTTATCCATCCGCGGTGCCTCTGGGTCAACAGCCTTCAGGGCATGCAGCTGTCCTCGCCCTCGACCACCAGCTCCCTGAGCTTGGTGTGGACCACCTGAGGGTGGGGGTGGTGGAAACTGATACCGCCTACCACCTCCTCCTGCTGCACCCACTCCACTGCCCTGCGGACCTCCTTGCTCGAGACGCTGCCTCTGCCAAGGCGGTCCATCGACCGGCTCCCTCTTAGTGGCACGTCGGGTCGGACAATCTCTAGCAAGATGTCCCCGACCGTCGCAAGCGTAACACCGCCTCTTCTACGGCTGACCCAAACTGTCCTGCAAGCCCTGTGAGCCCTGAGGCTCAGATCCTCCATCCTGGGGTCACCTCCTGAAACGTCGACCACGTCCTGACCCCTGGCTCTGTCGTCGGCTACCAGATGTCGATCCGACTGAAAAAGTCTCAGCCCTCGAGTGCCCAGCACTAAGAGGGGGAATCTGCTCAGCCAGAAAACTCTCCACCACCAATTCTCGCTCCAGAACTCCAGCATAGGTGGGCAGGCACAAGGAAACCACACCTGCTCAGATGTCCCTACATAAGCCCTGCTCGAAAGTCCGAGCCCTAAATAAAGGGTCTCGAACCATATCCAAAGAGTAGCGCGACAAGTCTGTAAACCTCGCTAAGTAGTCCGACACAGTCATGCTCTCCTGTCGAAGTTGCAGAAGCTCCTGGATCCGCACTGACCTCAGCGTCACCGGATGGAACTCTTCCGTGAAGAGCCTCTCAAACTCTTCCCACATGAGCATCTCCTCGTCATGGGACTGCGTCACCAAACTCCACCATCGCCCGGCAGAACCATGAAGAAGGCTCGCTACTAGGACCACCATCTGATCTGGAGGTGTCCTCACTAGGCGGAAAACTCGGGTGACTGCCTCAAGCCAGTCATCAGCTGCCTGGGGGTCTGTATCACCCCGGAACCTTAGATGTCACTGCCTCTGGAACTCGTGCAGCGCACTCAGCCTGCACGTAACCTCGTCCTGCACTGCCGGCACAACCAGCTGCTTGACAGGTGGCGGCTCAACCGGCAGACCACCTGGAGGTGAAACCTCAGAACCTGCGCCCTGCTCCACAACCTCTACGCGGGGCGGGTCGTCAGCACAATCCTGTTGCAGAACCCTCGCTGGCCGTCTTCGTGGAGGCATCCTGAAATACATCCAAGACGAACCACAATGAAAGAGTATATCTGGAGAGCTGACTCGAGAAGGAAAAGGAAAAACCCAAAAACCCAGTCCTATATGATGCATGTACCATTATGTCCCCGCGACTAGTGTATGAATGTCCCGAGTCGAAATGCAGGTTATCAGAGTCCTGGTGTATGGATACGTCGGTCGCCGCACCAAAACTGGATTCCCTGGCCTGAAAGCCGAACTCGAAACATCCTAACACTGCCGCTATGTAACCCAAACCAAACTCACAGCTAGACCAGCTACGCTCTGAGATCCCAAAGGTGGAACCTCCTCGGATACCACTCTGTCAAGACCCGACCCAACGGGGCTCGAGCCGAGACTCCCCAAGCCTGCCTCCAATAGGCCAGGGGCTGGCGACCAGCGCCGAGTAGTCTATCACACACATGGGAGGCATTAGCCTCAGGTACCTGTACACACGCACCCACAAACACCTCCATGTAACAGTGCAGAGATATAGAAACTGAAAAGTAAATGCATGCATACAATCTATCCCAAACCAGAGTGCAACAGAAAAAGTACAAAGGTAAAAACAGGGCCCACTAAAGAAAACTACAAAGCACGTCCAACCTGCTCTGAAGAAGGGGAATGCTGCCACAAACACCCGCCGGAAAGATCCCTCAGCACAGCTCCGGTAGACACCCCGGTCAACTCGCTCACTAAGCTCCGCCTGCTTCGGGTCCTCCTAGGACTCCGTCAAAAGGCATGTGGTCTGCACAAGACACAAACATGTGCGGGCAAGGACCGTGCAAGGGTGAGTATAAACATACTCAGTAGGCACCCCAAAAACCCAAAACCCAAGGGAGCAACTGAAAGGAAACAGTCTGCTCAACCCAGCCAGAGGGAACCCAGACGAGAGAGAAACTCCATCTCGTGACCATCCTCGGCTAAACACAACTAGTCAGCTCAGCTCAGCTCAGGTGTATGCCCATACATACACCTTGAACAATCCATATATACTCAGCTCACGCCACAAGCCACAAGAGGTACCGACCTCATCACCAGCAACTGTCCCAACCAGGAGAGTACACCCCACGATCACTGTCATCCCCGATGACACTCATCCGAGAGATACACTCCATCGGGTCCCAAACAAACATCTCAGACGCTCACCCGAGAGACCACGCTCGTCGGATAACATCACTCGCTGAAACAATATAACCACCAAACTCCTCGGATAGGGGATTGTCACTAGGGTCTGCTAGGGGATACCAAGGCCCACTCCGGTATACGTAGCTCACAGATAGGGGATCACTCCCAGGGTCCGCTGGGGGATACCACGACCCAATCTGGCATACGTAGTTCTCACAGATAGGGGATCACACCCAAGATCCGTTGAGGGATACCACAACCCGATCTGGCGCTCGACAGAAACTCCACACTCAGATAGAGGATCATCGTCCATATAAAGATGGTCATGACGATACCGGAACCCTATCTGGTATAACTCGTGATGTAGGGGATCGAACCGACGATGCTGCAACCCTACCGAAACCACACGCTGAGTAGGGGATCACATAACCAACGATACTGTAACCCTACTATAAACTTCATGTTGAGTAGGGGATCGTATACCCGACGATGCCACAACCCTACTGAGCACAGCCCACCACGTAGGGGATCATATTTCCGATGATGCCACAAACCCTACGAGGTTAACCTGCTAGATAAGGGATCACCGCTCATAAATAAGCGGTCACAGCGATACCAAGAACCCGATCTAGGGTAAAGATGCTAGAGAATCCACTTCGGGCCCACCGGAGGGATACCACAACTCTAACAGTTTAAATATCCCATCAAGAGGATCAAAAACCCATACGAAGGTTGTGATGCCACACGAACCATCGTAGGAACGAACCAAGGGAGAACCCTCAACCACTGCTGGTCCAAACGTCGCTAACCCGAGCGACCTGCCACAATGCCACACTGCGCACCTTTTAGGCCAAAACCGAGGCCACCATCGCGTTCCACGCAGAAAAACACGCAGGATAGGCTGTTTACTCACCCAAAAAGGAGCACCGGTGAAAAAGGCACTATTCACCGTAGCTTGCCCATGCGGGGCCCACACAATGATCTCGGAACTCCTCGAGCGGACCATACAACGACGATCTCCTCAAAAAAACAAGCGGAATCGACTAATCGCTCATCCAAAACGGACACCCGGTGAAAAAGGTACTATTCACCGAAGGCCAGCTCGGGTGGGGCCCATGCCTCGATTCCGAAACTCATCGAACGGATTGAACCATTGTGATCCTCTCAGAAAAACACACATGATCGACTAATCATCTGTCAAAATCGGACTCTTGGTGCAAAAGCTGCATTTCTCCGCAAACGCCAAAACCCGGCCTCGTGGGGCCCACACCCCGAACTCAGTCCCAACACCCGGAAACCATCTCAAAAAGTCCACCGTACCATCAGGGTCACAACGCCACTGACGGCACGTCATTCGGACGCTCCGGGTAGAAGTTACAACGGCCCGAAGTCATAAAATAATAAAATAATATTATTTTTTACGACGTTTCTAGCTCCCGCGCCACGATCCCGAACCTTTAAACCCTCGAACCCACACTGGAGGGTTCGACTTGTCGTCAGGGTCGCGTCGCCGCAAACGGCGCGCGAATCCGGCTCCCGGATTACAAGATACAGGGGTTTAAAGACCCTCGTATAAGAAAAGAGGTCGGATCGGCCCTGACCGGTCGGTCCGACCGGCCTGGACCGGCCGCCGCCGCCGACCCGCCCTGGCCGGCGGCTCTCCGCCGCGCTCCGGCGGCCCGGCCGGTGCGCCGCCGCGCCGGTGCCGCTCCGACGGATCTTCCGCGGACTGCCGGGGGCACCCCGGAGGTCCGTTTTGCGATCCGGAGGCGTCTACACGACCCTCGGGACCCAATATACACTGCTACGGCATCAATTTGCAGAAAAACGCAGCAAAAACGGGATCGGGGGTTAAAACTCAAATCCGCCTACCTCGCGGGCGAAACGCCGACGTTCTGCCTTAGATACGCGCTCTAGAGCTTCCGTTGTGCGCTCCGGGAATGTCCGTCGTCAAATTCCGAGCTCGTGGGCCCTTTATTTGCTCGATTCGGCGGAGTGGCGGCGAAGAACGGCGAAGAACGTCGAGAGGAACGATAAAGGGGGGGGGGGCACTGATATTTATATCAGCCGCCCACCGGCACCAAACCCGTCTCGGACCCGACGCCCGATGCGAACAAAAGTAAGGTCACCCCTAGGGTAAAGGCGCCATTCTGAATGCAATGGTGGGCTCAGATTTTCCATCCGAGACTCCGTTCAGAAGTTATTCGAGCCGACGCTCACCCACTAACTTCGCCAATTATTTACGAAAATACCCCTGGTGGCGTTTCTCACCGCAAGCCTGCGCCCGCAAAGTTTACACCCCGCCTAGGGTAAACGGCACGTTCCGGACGCAACCGTTCCCTCAGATTCCAGTTCTGAGCTACCGTTTAGAAGATATCACACCCATGCCACGTGCATAGTATAAAAATACTTAATATTTTTATAAAATTAATTTCGGGCACACCGGGCCTCGGAATCGCACGCTGTCTTCGCGCCTAGCTCTAGAATTATTCGTAGAAATATTACAAAGTCTGACAGGACTAAAAACCCGAGTCACTACACCTTAAAAAATTAGTTTATTTCACGTTTATATGTTCTATTTGGAAAAATATACTTCTTCTTTAGAAAATATACATCAAAATTTACTTTGGTTAAAATTTTGGTATTTTTTTGATAAAATCCATATTTTAATTAATAGTAAAAAATTCTGCATTTTAATTGAAAACTTTCTTTTCATATAATTTATTTATATAGTTAGATTGTACTTTTAATTGGTTTCAAAGTGTAATTGGATTTTTTTTTCATTTAATCCTATTTTGGTCATTATAAGTAATTTCATATTTAAATTGGACATAAACACATGTCAATCTTTTGATAGTTTTTCATTCTTAAAAACCACCTTTTAGGTTTTGACAAAAGGAATTTATTTTAAATTAATTAATATTATTTATGTATTTTGAATTTAGTTAAATGGATTAAATATTTTAAATCATATGGCTCAAATTATATAAAAATTTTCCCTTTATTTTTGAACATTATGAATAATTTCTTCAATAATTATTTCTATTTACCACGGTTAAAGGGTAAATCAGGTAAATAGGGTAAAAATAATATTATAATAGTATAAAACTACCCTAAAACAAGTCCTAATACTATTGGATGAGTTATTTCCAACCATGAGCATCATTGGGTTGATTTTAAGACCCCATGGAGCCACTTGGGTGTGATAATGACAAGTTATAATAATTAATTTAAAGTAAAGATAAATATAACATAAACATGTATCTTTTTACTAAATCAATTTCAAAATTGGGTAATATAATTAATCTCTGTAACTGTAAATACCAATTAAAAAGATAAAAATATTTCCTAAATCATGTTATTTTATATATAATTTTTATACATTAAATAAATAAATTTATTTATGACACAATGATGATGCATTGATTAACTTATTAATGAAATATTCAAATAAATGATATTATATATATTAAAATAAATGTAATTTGAACATTTTGACACCATAAAAAAGTTTTTTGGATGACACTGACATTTTAGGGATGATTTAATGCATTTGGTTCGAAAAAATCATGTTTTTATGACTTATAAAATCATTTACTAAACATTGTCAAAATTGATATAAATGTGTTTTTAAAAGAAATACTATTTTATTAAATGATATAATTTTCCTAAAAAACCAAAATCCATCCACATGAATTATATAATGTTAAAATTTTCATTAATTATCCACTTTTCATTCTCTTGGTATTTTATAGTAACTATAGTTACCATATATTATGAAAATACAAGTCATGGTAAGAGTTAATATTTTTATCTAAGGGTTAAAGATAAAAGAGAATGTTAATTTTTTTTCCTAAACATGTCTAAAACCTATTGGTTTAGAGGATTTATACCCATAATCATCTTATCCTTAAAATATATAAATTTTGAACAGTTAAAATTCGAAAATCAATTTTTAATATAATAATATTTCAATACTTTCCTAAAGTGACCCCCTACCTCTTATAAAAGGCCACCACATCTACCCACTTAATCACATATCTCAAAAACATTGGATTATAAAACTTCTACTTAAATAATCTCCCACTATCCCTCCTTTCCTCCTAGAAGCCTTACCTTGGGCAGAAGGAAATTCAAGGAATCCTTTTCGCTCAAACCAAAAAGAGTTACCCGATTTAGAGGAATATAACGATTGTACGTGATGAGTCGGACTCAAGGTAAGGGAATTAATCTCAATATCCTTTAATTGGAAAATATTTTGATGTTAGACACCACTTTATTTTATAGGTTGTATTATGAACCCCTTTTACTTTTAATTTCATTCAGAGGGAGTCATTTTTCTACGAAGTGTTTTACTAAACAACAAAAAGGAATGTTTTTAACATATGCGGCAACAACAAACTCTCCATCGCAATAAATATTATTTTATATGTGGATTCATCTACAATAATTAATTCTTTTAAAATGAAAATAAATCTCTTATTCGCTTTTTTTTTGGTGTTTTTTGTATTGAACTTTGTTTTGAAAGTGGATTTACTATTTCAATATCTTGAAATGATTTCTTGTGATTTCTAATTAAATTTTATGAGTGAAATTTTTTTAATTGAAATATTTTATGTGTTATGATTATATAATGAAACTTAGACATTTTATGGGTTGTTACATGAAAATCCAAAGATATGTGGTTACTTGACCAACCAAAGAAATTCCGTTCCATGATAAACCAAGGACAAGTTGTTGTGTTATAACATCAAATGAATTTGGTATGAAAGTCAGCCGTATGGTTATTTCATTTAGTGATATTTCTGGAAGTTGGACATAGAGTTATTCCATTTAAGTATTTTTATTCCCCAAGTTACCTTTATATGTTATATGTTGCTTTCTATGGAATTTATGGTAATATTTTGGTTACAAAAAGGGTAAGCAATGAGCTTATACTCAGTGAAGTATATTTACTACTTCTTAAAGGTGAAAAGTATTACTTTATGATAAAATATTCATAGTTTACATGATTTCGAAAGACTAACAGTTTTCATTATTTATATATCGCTTACTGATATTTTTATTCTCACCCCAAGTTTTGAAATGTTTTTCAAAGGACATAAAGAAGAGTTGAGTGAATGATAGGATAAAGGAAATTCCATGTTGTTTAAACATGAAATGAACCGTGTTTCTTTTTAAAAAGTTTTTATTTCATACAAAATATAGATAGTGAGTAGAAGTATCTACTTTTAATATTTAAGTTGTTGTGTATGAGTTGTGACCTAATTATCTAAATATATAAACCTAAAAATATCCACAAAGTGAATTAAAGTCAAATTGTTAACTTATCTCAAGATTACATAATGTTTAAGGTTAAGTCCCTATAAACCTAGTCATCTACCAAGAGGTACGATATTTAAAAGTTATGGGATCCTCACACACACATGTGATAATAACCACAATATATAGACACGTCCCTCAACACTGGAAAGATAGGACTCATCTATGTCCCACTAGGGAATAAGATATGCTAGGAAGTGTTTAGTTAGTGTTTTAGAGCATCAATCTGGTACTAGGGAATTCCCATCCTAGTGTATTTAGTAGAAATAACTCACTAACTACCTAGTCTTTCTTGTACTCTAGTAAAAAATGATGGTAAATTTATTTTAATACTTCTTAAAATACAATTAAATCTCATTTTCCCATTTCAAAAACGATAATTTTCCATTTAGAAACAAAAATTGGATTTCAATAAAAACTAGAATTTTCTAAGATAAAACCTAATGATTTATATAAAAATCATTTTAATACATTTTCTCCAAAAATAAAAATTTAAAATCAATTCCCAATTCCAATTTTACAATTCAATTTCAATAATTAAATTCAACAATTTAATTGAAAAAAATTCCATCTTTTTTAAATTTTAAATTCGACCATTTAAATTTCCATTATTTTCCATCAATTTCACAATCACACCCCAATTTAATGGAATTAAGGTTTTTCCCAATTTCAAACCAAAATTCAATTTCCAAAAAACCTATTTCAATGGAATGTGGATTTTAATTAATAAATTGAAAGAAATTTCATTTATAATCGTAAATGAATTTAAATAAACAATCAAGAAATTTAAGGTTAATAAAAATTGAGGATCATGAAGGAACCACATACCTTTCTTATGGAAACACGACGCCTGTAACAGAACCCTCCAATAAGAACAAAGGAGTATAAGATTTATGAACTCAAACTAGAGACAAAATTCAAAAACATGGGGCTTAGATCCATCAATCTATAAATGATCTATTAAACCCCAAGGAGAGAAAGATAAAGATATGAAGAGACATGGAGAACTCATACCTATAAATTCACACCGTATTCATAACCATGACCAAAAGATGAACGAAATAACCCAAAAGGGTTTGAGGGATCAAAACATTCATGGGTAAGGCTCTTGGGTTGAGAGAAAAGAAATATGGAAATGAGGAGATAAAAATTTCAGTTGAGCATCCTATTTAAAAACAACAATCAGGACTTTTACATGATGTGTAACCAAATAACATGTCTTATAATTTACAATTCCTATAATCACTAAAAAACCCATAGCCTTTTGTTAAAAACAGATTTATTATTATTTTAGAACTTACATGTCATTTAACCACATTACATGATGTGTAAATCCCCATAAAGCTGGAAAACCAAAAGTTTTAATGCTGAGAATCCAAAAAAAATGACTTCACCAATATAGGTATCATCACGATTCTTTCTTGGCCTTACCCAGATAATGAAAATGGGAAAACCTGACAAGGTTTAAAACATACCTATCCGAAGGGTAATGAGATGTTATATAATCTAGGTACTTTATGATATTGTTGTTTTATTTTCTTGACTATAAGTGATAATTACCTGGATTTTTATAGGATTTTTTTCTCTTATCTATAATATTTATTGATATATTATTTTTGGAGCTAGCAATGATATGAGAGAAATTTTTTTATTCTAGCATAAACAACCACATTTTTCAAAAATTCATGGTCATATTTTTTGTTCCCCTATGGTGACATCTATATTATTAAAGGATAATTCTTACATTTATTTATTTTGAATTACCTCGTGTGTTTTTTTAGGGTTTCATTTGTTCCACATCTCTTCCCTTATTTTCCATATTCGGTACATGTGTCATTCAAGTCTATGGGAGGACATTATTGACCCCATTTATATTTTTAACCTGAGTTGATATAGGATACACAGTCAACTAGTTTAAACCATAGGATTGAGGAAACATCTAATAATAATAATCATAAATAATAGGGACATGGGACTTAATAAGTGGAGTTACATGATTTTTATAAATTGTAAGTCATTTTAACATGATTGTTGATTTAAATGTTTTCCTTGATTTTATTTATCCCAAACATGTATCTAGAAGATTAATTATTTGTATACATTTCATGAGTGGTTTTCCAATTTCATATGTATCCCATTCTGAAGAGGATTCTTGACATAATTTTCCCATTCTTCCTCTAAAATTTCTTGAAATGACCAGGGCATGTAAACCTACTATAATTTAAATTTCATCACATCAAAATAATGAAATTACAATGTAAATTTTTATGTGATTGAGACATTTTATATTTTAATCTAATATCCTTTAGATCCACCTTTATATTTTACCTTTTTTATGCCTATAAAATCTATGAATAACCTTTGATAGGGAAGAGTCACATTACAAGCCTATATTTTCCTTCATACCCACCTTTTGGTACTTTTTATGATTTTTAGTTTTTTAAATGTGGGGGGATATATCCATATTAGAGGTGAAATATTACATTGAATATGAATGTGGGGTGTTTTCAAGGTTATGGGAATGGTTCATGTATTAATTCATTATGTTTCATTGATCATCCTCATGTTAAAAAAGGTTGTGTCATGGTTAGGTCAAAAATCACCATTACTGGACCAATGGTCTTATTATAACTATTTTAATTAGTGTAATAAAGATATCATTTTATAATGGGTGATGGATGTAATATTTATCCTAAGAATTCTTTTTAAAAAAAATAGAAAAAGTACAAAAAACAAAAATGTGAATCATTACTTGTTATTCATTCCTTCATGAGATTTTCTTTGATTTTGGGAGTATGGGTGATTTTATTTCTAGATGGAGTTTAAATATAGTTTATTTATTAACCATAATGTATAGTGATTTTGAGTTTCCTCCTAATTTATCCTTTTTTACATCATCTAATTACCTAACTCGAAGCCTAAGAGTCACAGGATCCTATAATATAAATCACTCATGATTAATTGTGATATTTTTATTTATAGAGTAGAGATTGGAGAAACTTTTCAAGCCTATGGATTGGGACATGAGCTTGAGATATGGTAATTATTCGATAAAAATTATACCTTGAGTTATGAGAAAAATTCAAGTGAGTAAGATCATTATTTACATGGATTTTAATGATAAATATAATGATTTGAGTGAAAAAGAATAGGTGTATTGTGATGAATTTCAATTGGAAGCATGATTTGGAACATTATAAACGATTAGGTTTTATGCTCTAGGGATTTTCAGTCATGTATTAAAGTTAATGAGTATAACTTTCTAGATGTTACTTCTATTTGAGTTTGGACACATATTGATATTATTTTTATGTTTTCTTAGTAACAAGAAAATGTTGAAGTATGGGCGAATTTGATAATTCCTATTTTCATTAAATTTTTTATCAAGGTTTATTACTCCTTTTGGATAATATTAGAAAAATTTCAAGTCTTTTTTATTTATTTGTCGTAAAAAAAATTTCATAGATTTTAGTTCGTCCAGTTGATTTTGAATAATTTTTACTCATTTTATTGTAAAAAAACTACATTATGACATAGTCCCATGGATCCTAGCAGCTAAAGCACAAGTGATCAAAGGAAACCAAGGCATAGCGAAGGTACCACACTGCAAAAAAATATCTGGATTTATAAAGGTGTACACCAGCCCTAATACCTAAATTATGGTATTTTTTTAGAAGAAGATAGAACATGGTCATGGTTTATACCATTGAGGAACTAACCTATAGATAATTTTTGGGCTAGCTGAAAAAGTCCTATGTCGTGGTGTTGGCCCTATGTCATATAATTGTTGAAGACATATAAAACATTGACCAACACCAAGATATCACTAAACTGGATATAATTCTACCTATCCACCTGAATTTATCTATCTATTCAAATTGGTAAGGTTATCATATCATGATATATTTTTTGCAAAGCACCCACATTTGTCAGTATGATGCAGGGGTTTACAGTAAGTGGTGCTTATCCTCCATTGTGTGGGGAAACATAGTGAACCAATGGAGAGAACGGGCTATAAAATATTTGAATGGGTGTCATATAGAGTAGCCATGATAATATAGGGAAAATAATCTAGATAAATGATTGGTATGAGCCAATGGAATAAGGTGTTATTTCGCAGTTCTATGCCCTATGCTGTAGAATGTTTCCATTTTTTCCAAGTGCCAATCTAAGAAAGGACCTATGCTACATCCTCCATATTACATCATGGAACCATTGAGACTATACTAAAAGCATGGATGGTAAACCATCAGATATATACTAAACTATGTCAATCAGAATGAACCATAGATGTTTGAGATATGGTAGAGGCACCACTTCTCCGACCACCTGAGTGATATTGGGTAGAATTATGCTACATTTTAATTCACTCAGATAATAAGTTTTTTTAAGGATATTAAGAATAATATTTTAGGATAAAAAGGGGCCCTGATATTTTAGAGTTTAAAATTTTAAAAGAATTATTTTTCATGACATCTTAGGATATGTGGTTGTTCCATATCCTTGATTGAACCCAAGTAGAAATTCGGGATTTTATTAGTCCTAGCTGCAATTATTGTGGCTACATAATGAGACACTCTGACCTATTTAAATGATTTTATGGTGGAGTTTAAAAAATATGAGTAATTTCACATACATTAATCAAGTGAAATAAATAGAATTGGAAGGTATAAAATAATAAGTACAAGGTAGAGATGAATTGTATTATTTTTGAACTTGGTCATTCTGATTTCTTATGGATTGGAGATAAAAGTCAATTGGTCGTGAAAGATTTCATTTTTATTTTTTCCACTTGATTATTTATTATATATTCACCCTGAATCATTCATACCTTAAATTTTTTATTTTTATCATAAGGTTTGATGAAGTTTTCATGAGTTAGTAGTCACATTGAGGGTAGTGGACAAAGAGTAGAAGGACCTATTCTAGGAAATGAATGAATACTTTAATGGTGAATCACTAATGGAAGACAAAAATCTTTTTGGGTATATATTCAAACTTATCCTTTAACCATGTACTAAATGTGATGATCATGGAGAGATGAAACACAACTTTATTGGGAGAGTAGGAGAGTGTGGGATGACCTTACTCAACCTCTTATGTAGAGATTTAAATTAATACACAAAAGTTTGTTACAGATTACCTCGAAAGAGGGATCAAAGGGCCTAGGTAGGAATAGTTTTTACAAGACAATTATATATAGTGATTATAATGATTATTGAATTTAGTATCTTGTAGTGATCACAACAAGATCAACTAATTCTCCTTAAGATTCTATCCTATGAAATTGGTCCACTATCTCTACCTTAAATTCAAGTTTTATCAACCCTTATACTATATTCATATCTTATACTTCTGTTCTTACTTATTCACACATTTTACTTTGTTTTTCACCCACTTGATATTTTTTCTTACCTATCCAAATAACAATCAAGAAGTGGTGGTCAGTGTACGTTATTCTCTATTCCCTATGGTTTAACCTCATAAATCAAAAATTTCAATACTACTCTAAGTGCTATTATTGATTAAGTGGATTTTTTTTTAAAATTATAAACGTTGATAGATTCCAAAAGGAGTTAATGAAATCCAAGGTAATGTCACTCATATTCTCTCTATTATTCGACATCATATTCTTATTTCCCTTCACTTAATGATATGCAGATTTTTTTCATTTAGAGATTAAATATTTGGGGGGTTCTATTGAATATGAAGATACTCTTGATATAAAAGTGATATTTTCTAGAACATATTTTTAGGTGTCAATGTATCATGAGTTATCCTTACTCCACCACTTTTATAGAGTTTTACTTTAATAAAATTAGGTTATTTATAGATTACCTCAAGATAGGGATCAAAGTTCATAGGTAAGACTAGTTTGTACTAATGAATTAGAACTAGTGATTATAAGGACTCTTAAAATTATTATAACATATTTATAACCAATATATAAACTCAATTTCCTTAATATCACAGCATTTTAAATTGGTTCGTTGTCTCTATCTTAAATTTGAGTGTAATCAACCCTTAAAGTTGTAGTCATGTCTCATGTTTATGTTATTCCTTGTTCACCCCTTTTACTTTAGTCTTAACTCTCTATATCTTCTACTCTTACCAATCCAAATAATAAAAAAAGTGGTGGTTAGTGTAGGCTCTTCCTCATTCCATATGGTTCAACCTCATGGCTCTAATTATCAATACAACTCTATGTGGTATTGGTGATTAAGGGGATTTGTGTTTTAAATTATAAACTATGATATAAACCCCATAAAATTGATGAAATACAAGCATAAATCACCCATATTCTATCTCTTATCACTCATATTATTATTCTTACCCTTAACATGTTTATATGAAATTTTTTTCATTTAGATACTAAATATTTAAGGGGTTATCAAGAGTATAAAGAGACCCTTGACATTGAAGGGACTTTTCTAAAATATTTTCTTAGGAATGGATGTAATTGTATGGATTTATTTAAACCCTTTCCTTTTTCATGTACAAGATGTTAAGGGAGTCTAGGGATGTATTTTGTAAGGATTAGAGGTTGGGTAAGGTTAATTTCATTTTAATTTTAGATTATATCTAAAAAAAGTAATTATTTAGTTTTTGGGTTTTAGTCAGCCTTTTGGTCAAGTCCAGAATGCCCCTTATATATTTCTCTGGTAATAGTAATAGCCCTTACATATTGATTTTTTATCTAGGAGGACCCCTGTATATTCCATTATTTCTAGAAAATAATTTTTAAATTTCACCTAGGTGAACCTTATGCATTTTTTTTCAGGAAATGACTTTTATGTATTTTTTTCTTCCATCTTGGAAATGACCCTTACATATTGAGAAGTTCGTATTTTTTATATATAGTATCTATCTATATATTTAAAAGAATAATTTATTCAATTATAAAAGTAACTTTGAACAAACATAAATTAATTGGTGAAGTAAATTACTCATATTTATTACATATGATTTATTTATTAGTAAAATGTAACACATAAAAAATGTTGTCATGTAAAAGTAGTTTCTTCTATGTATAATAGTCATTATCCCATATAAAAAATTAATTTCATTTACCAAATTATTAATAAAAAATTCATTTATTTGAGTGTATGAGCCATCCTTTTTCTTATTTTGATATGTAAAAGTAAATTCTTTCCTTGTGTTAGAGTCTTCCCCTTAGTAACATTTCCACATTTTCTTGGTTTTTCCTGAATCATATTTCACAATAAATAAATAAATTATCATTCATAAAACTCTTAAAATAGTAATTTTTAAAAGGAAAATATTTCTTCACCCTGTGATGATTAAATCTATAATTGTAGGGGAAATAAATCCTATTATGTGGTTTTGATTATGACTCTTGAACCAAATAGTAAATTAAGAGGGTTGAATACATTTTAAAATGAAGAAATCCTTATAGAATGACCATGGGATTAATGTATTTGAATTCTTAAATTCAAGGTGAAACTCCCCATTTTTTTGGTTATTCCAGTATTTATAAAACCTGTGCTACCAAAGATTCATATCAGAAGATTGTGAGTACTTTTATATTTATTCCATCCCTCTTATTCAAGATGTCATATATTTTGATCCAAGACTAAAGTTTCCTTTTGAGTCCCTGGTATTGATAGTATCTCTATCTCTCTCTCCTTGTTCTTATGTACTGAATTTAAAAAGTTTTACATTGAATTAGGGGATTTATAAAATGTTTATCTATCTTCATGAATAATATTATTGATGATGTTTTATTGATTTCATCCAAGGATATTTCACATATTCATTTATTGCATGTTTTGTTACAACTTCTTGATTATTCTAGGTTGTGAGGAAGGGAAATATTATACAGAAATTTATTTGAGTATAATTAATTAAATAAAGATAATAAAATGGTTTTGGGTAACTTATAAGGTAGAGTAGAAGGTTTCATGTGATTAATGTATTTTTATATTGTTTCATATGTATTTTCTATTTTATTTATTCTTACATCCATTATTATGGAAGAACCTTATCACCATCATATTTGGAAGATTATTTAAATATGGTAATAAATATGGAATTTTTGAATGCTAAGATCTAAGAAACTATTACTGTTATTGACTACTTATGCTAGATTTTGTGTTTTCTACTATTTGGTTCTGTTATTAATTTGTTGATATTGGTTATGTTGGTTTTATATGTTTATTGAGGGTTTTTATGTGTTTTTGTTTGAAGTTTCTTCCCTTAGTAATGGATAATATGATTTATTGGATAGAGATTGTAATGGGAATGGAAATTAGAAGTTGAAGATTGATTTGAGTATCAATAAACCAAATGAGATAAATATTTCCTGGGAAAATGTGATGGGAAGGTTATGGGGGGTCATGTCTAGCTATTATGGTTGTATTTTCATGTTGGGTGGGGTATTTTTTGTTGTGTGGGATATGGAATGATGTAAAATGTAAAGTGGTGGGTTAAAAGGTAAATTGGGACTGGAGCAATTGATTTTTAATAATTTGAAGAATTACTGGGAAAAATTAAATGAAATAAATGAATGAGGTAGTTAATATGAATATAGTGATGGGATATAATTTAATTGGTCACATGATAAGTTATGAACTGTTAATAATAAAAATGAATGATTAATGGTTGGGATGAAAGTGGTTGATGGTTAAACAAATAGTTGACACCAAATAGGATAATGATTAGAAAAATGAATGCAATGAGTCTTTTAAATAGTGAAGGATGGAATCAGAAATGGTGTGGAAATGTGTAATTTTTTATTTTGTGATTTTTCTTTTTTTTAAATTTAAATTATTCTATTGAAAATGATGTGTTATGGGAAATGATGTTCTGGTGTGCAATTTTTATTTTGTTATTTTTGATATCATGGAAATGGTTTTGAGGATACGAAGTAGAAAATAAGAATGATAGGTGGGAATTTCATGGGTTTTGATGGTTCACAGTAGGTATACTCATACAAGATATAATGGTTTAATTATTAGTATGTCACATATAGGCTAACAAGATTAATTGGTTGGGTTGTGGATTTATAGTGGTGGACAAGCATGGTAGGTGGAGGGTTCTAGGGTGATGTCCTTCATGTTCATTTTACCCTATCGATGTGTGATTTCGAAAATGGATATGTGGTTCTAAAATATAGGTATGTGGTGGTTGGTTGTGGTGTGAAGATATGAAATTGATGCAGTGTTGCTATAGTTTAATTCTCATGTTCCTGGAAAAATAGGGAGAGGTAATCCTCTCAACTTTTTATTAGTTATAGGTGGAGTGGATCAATTACTAAGTGAGAGAGGTGGTAAAATTTTTGGGCCTTATTATTGGTTGATTTGATGATGTTTGTGTAGTTAGTAATATTTCCAATTGGTTTTTTCCTATGGTATTTAAGTCATTGGTTGGACCAAGGATTGATTTTTGAATTTTGGTTGGGAGAATGGTGGAGGAATTTATATGGAATATGAGAAAATATGGTAAATGAGGTGTATATAGAGTTCAGTGAATATTGTTTCTTATGATTATTCTATTTAAAATTGTGGTTATGTTTTTATTAGTTGATATTGCACATGTTTACTCTTTATTATCCATTTCACAAGGGTGTTTATTTTTTTTAAAGGATAATACTACTCAGTACTCTCAATTTCTCACCCCTCTATAGTTTATTAATTGTTTTGGATGATATTTTGAGGGGAATTGGACTAGTTGTTTGGGTATCTTGGATAGATTTTGGGATTCTTTAGAGTCCTGGGAGTTTTACTTTACTTGTATTATATAGAATTTTCATATTTTATATATATGTAACATTTTGTTTTTGAGGTTTATTCATTAAATGGAAATTCATTTGAGTTGATTGGTGGTTTTTTCATTATTCCATGTATTATAGGGGTAATTCCTCCTATTTGTTTGTTTTATACACTCAGTGTTAATCACCAATTCATTTCTAATTGGAGGTGGGATTTAGGGGTCATTTTCTCCTTTATTGTTGTCCCATGAGGAGTTTTAAATGGGTTCAGTTGGGATAAAGTGATATTAGATATTTTGGTCGAGATATAGGGTTTAGTTTGGAGTTAGGCATAAGTGAGGATTGCATGGGATTAATAATGAAGTGGTAAAACTTAATCCTAACATGTGATGTATTCTATGGAGACTATCTTGGACATGGATGTATAATGACTCATATGGTCTGGCATAAGGACCTCAATAGCCTACTACAAATGTTTACTTGAAATGCGTAACCATTTTAGGGTTGAAAATCATAGGGAGGTACACATGTCATTTTCATTAGGTGCATTTGAATTTTCATTATGGGACTTATCTATGATTCCCTAATTGTGTTTTTTTGTTTCAAATGTTTTAAATTTATATTTATCTTTCTAAAATCATTAAATTGTCTTGAGTTAAAGTAAAATGGTGATTAGATATAATATACACGTTAAATGAACCATTGTTTATTCTTGAATATGATGTTCCCATACTTGATACAACATGTTTTCCATATAATTTATTCCCATTAAAATTAATATCTATTACACTGTAATGAACCACTTATTCTCATTTTATTGAGAGGACGATGATCCATTACTTGGACTTTAGTTCCATCCCCAAGATGCCAAATATTGGAAATAAATGCTGAAGGGTTTCAAAACATTTGGGGGTGATTTAACCTTTAAGAATAAAATAACAAGACAATAATAAATAATAAAACATACCACAATATGATACATGATAACCATGAAATACAACTCAACATTTCATATATCAAAATTATACTCAAATCAATTGTCTGGAAGACCACAACATTGAAGTAAACAGTAGAAGATAAACTAATAAAACTCTAAGATGACTAAAAGACTCCATGCTCCACTAGCTCCATGCTCCAACATCACCAAATAACCCAACTATCACTAAGTAGTGCAAAAAATGTGTTACGTTACCTTTTCCCATGTCCCGGTAGATGACATATGCAAAAGAACCATAGTTCCAAAGTAGGGGTGACTATAAAACTCAGTAGGTTTTCCCCCAATGACTTCCCTACCCACGCCACTATGATAGAAAATTTATCAATATTTATATAAAACAGTTTATCTAAAATAGTTTCCAAAATAGTTTATGCCTAAATATAAACAATTACCATGTTAAAAAATTTCCAACAAAGGATACTTTCTATGAAAACAACCAAACAAATCTTTAAATCCATTTTGGCACAATTATGCCATTCCACCTATCTACACATCCAATCATGCATGTAACCTAGACCTGCCTATACTCGTGAGTGGTGAGACATCCTTTCACTAAGTCATCACCCAGTGAACCATATTGACAGTGGAGAGCCCCAACCCTTATCTATCCCAATAATTTTAGGGGAGACTCCTTACCATTATTTTTCCAGAATTCACATGAACGCACACAACCATTATGCCAAAAAAATTCCAAAACAAACATTTCATCCAATTCAATAAAAACATTCTTTTATTGAAAACCATTAAAAAATTCCAATAACCATTCCATTTCAATAAAATAGTCAATTTTATGGAAAAATAATAATCATACCTTTTACCTCAATTCCAAAAAAATCCCAATTTAAAATCCACCTTTTAAAATCAAGAACCAAAGCACTTATGCAAGAACACCCAATTTCCATGTTTCCAAAAACCGTCACTCAAGAGGGTTTCCAAAAACCATTAAAAAAAATAACAATCAATTTCACACAAAATAATAAATTTAAAATCATGTCAATCAGTTCTATAAAGATGAATTTAAAGTGAAGCCACTTACCTCAAGTGTTTTTGTGAAAATGGTAAATGGACGAAGAACGCTAACAAAACTGGGTTAAAAATCCATGAAAACTTCTTAGATATATTCCCTTATCATAAACCAAAAATTATATAATCATAAAGGCATACATAATCTTATATGCACCCATAGAGGGCATAGATCTAAGAATCTGAAAATAGGGGTGAAGTAGATCTAAGAAAACATGACAAGAACGATGAAGAACATGCACTTACCGCAAGAATCAAGCTTTAACTCACCAAGGAAAGGCTCTGGATCAATTCTAATTCTCTTGGTAGAGGTTTTATAGACATCAAGAGTGAAAAATCTCAAGTTAGGTCCATTTTGGAGCAAAAAGGAGTTATTTAAAGGTAAAATAAGTGAGTTCCACTTTTTAAGGATCTTACTTTGATCATGCACACGGTTTAGTCACATGATTAAACAAACCGTGCACTACCCATGTGTTAGCTACTATATGGAAAGACCCTCTCATAGCCTCCTTTCAAAGTATCCCTAACCATGCAGCCACCGTTCCAAATCTACTATACAATATCTACAATGTTGCATGGTTTCTAGTAGGATTTTGCACGGTTTAGACAAACCTTGTGGATCCCGTGCACCCCCCTAGCCCCAAAAAAAATCCTTATAAGTTCCCCTAAATCTCCAAATATTCACCCTTATACTTAATATATATGTAACATAAAGAAAGAGGTTACATACCAGAAATAAGGGGTGCTACATTCTCCCCACCGTTGGTATTTTCATACCCAAAAAGTAAAATACCATCATTACTCTAAAAGAGTTCCGACCATTGCTCTTTAATCTAATTCTAGAATTCCCAAGTATCTTCCTGAATCTGACCATGTTTCCATAAAACCTGCACTAGACCAACACTTTTCCCATGAAATACTTATTATTTCCTATCCATAATCTCCACCGAGGTATGTTCCAACAAAGCATCTGACTCTATGTCAATGTGAGTCCATCTGATCACATGGTCAGGATTAGGTGATACTTTTTCAACTAAGATACATGGAACACATTATACAAAAAGATGAATTGTGGTGGAAATGCCAGCCAATATGCCACCTCTCCAACCCATTACAGTATCTCAAAAAGGCTAATGTATTAAGGAGATAAATTTCCCAGCTTCCCCAAATGACAATGTTCAAGCCTTGGAGAGATCCTTAAGAACACATGATCACTCACCGCGAATTTAAATGGTCATCAGCGATGATTTTCATATGATTTATGATGACTTTCATCAATATCCATTCTATTTTTGATAAATTTAATCTTTTCTATTGTTTCATGGACAAGGCTAGGCTCAACTAGTGAAGGATCACCTATTTCCATCCAACAAAGTGGAGAACGATATGGATTACCATACAATGCTTCGAAAGGAGCCATATGTATTGAGGTATGAAATCAATTATTATTCGATAACTCCACAAATGGAATATTATCTTCTCATAAGACACCAAAATCCATTAGAAAAGTCTGTAACATGTCTTCTAATATCTATATCATTCTTTTAGATTGGTCATTCTTTTGAGGATGATATGACTTATTCATAGTCAACTGATTCCCAAGGTCCTTCTATAAGGATTTCTAGAAATGAGATGTGAACCTAGGATCTATATCTAAGACTATCAAAACTGGTATGACAAGTCTCTTTACCACTTCTTGGATTTAGATTTTGGACAGATCTTTCACCGTATTTGTTTCACGAATGGGGATGAAATGAGACGACGTGGTGAGTCGATCCACTATCACCCATATGAAATCATGTTTCTGAACCATTATTGGGAGATCTATAATAAAATCTATCAATATATTCTCCCATTTTCACACTAGAATAGGTAAAGACTGCAACATACATACTGTTCATTGATACTCTACCTTAACTTGCTGACAAGTTTATCACTTTGAAATAAACTCAACCACTTTCCTTTTCATATCGATCCACCAAAAATGAACCTTAAACTCCTTGTACATATTATATATTCTCAGATTTATAGACCATTTTGAATAGTGGTAATCATGAAGAAGTTTTTCCTGACAAGCCATAGGTACAACACTCTGATTTCTGAACCATAACACTGATCTCCCATCAAGTTTCCAACCCTCAATGGTCTCCCCACCACTGTGTTTTGAACTCATAAACAAGTAGTCTGCATAGGATGTTTGTGAGTCTTTAACAATATTTACAAAATAAAGAACCATATAAACTGAAAATAAAACTGCAACATCACCTCAGTATTCACATTCTATATGCATGTTTTCTAGTACCAACATCAACTGCCATTCATCTGAAGCTTCTTTTTCCAAATGAGTGTACAAATTTCTACTTAATGCATCTAACACTAAATTTCCCTTACTTGGTGTATATATCAAATAAATGTTGAACATTTTAAGATAGTCCTTACATCTTATTGCCTCAAATTAAAGTTCCATTGTGATAAAATGTGTTTCAAGCTCTTTTAATCTGTGAAGACAATAAATTTCTCACCAAAGAGATAATGATGCCATGTATGCAAGGAAAAGGCAACTATGGCTAAATCCAAATCGTTTGTTTGGTAATTATTCTCATGAACCCTCAAATTTCTTGAGCCATAAGAAACAACATGGTATCCTTACATGAGAACACATCCCAACCCAGATCCTAAAGAAGGACAGTACACCACATACCCTTGTCCTGATTCTGGAAAAATCAAGATAGGTGCTGTCACAAACCAGATCTAGTCACCATCCAAACTGATAACTGAACCAGTCCATGAAAAGTCTTGAAGGGAATTCCATATCCCCACAGGCTGGAACAAGTTCCTGGGTATCATAAACAATAGTTTTAAAATGATTTACCTTAGTATAGAAACATTAAACAATAAATGATAATAAAGAGATTGAATATAAAAAATCATACCAAACGAGCCTTAAATAAAATTCATAATTGAGTTACATAGTTTTAATAAAACCCCAATAGGTTCAGAGATCAAAAGGAGCATCAAGTCTGACTCAAGAACTAGTAGATGGTAAACAGACATTACCCCCAAGCCTTCTCTATAACACCACACATATAAGTGAATCTAACAACCCAAACTCTCATCTCCAAGGTCATTTCCCTTATCTGTGTCAAACATTATCATGTCTACTTACACCCAAAGGTGTAAGTAGGGTGTGATTCTAAGCCCAATATGATTCCACCCAAAATATTCTATTTGATAAACATTTTAAGATAAAACGCTTGAAATTTTTCATAAACAAGAAATGCTAGTAACAATTTATAAATGATGACACTTTATATGAAAACATTTTCCAAGATGGTAGCTTTGAAGAATTTACACTTTTAAAAGAATAATATATGATAATGAATTTTACAAAAAAACACACATTATGCTGACGGTATGTACAATATATCCAATGAGAACTAGTCACGGGAATACCCCTAGGCACTAGCTAGTGGTGGGGCCCTAGGTACATCATATCTTGGTGTATAAGTAACCATAACCAATATCTTTCTCATGCGTGATCCACTATGATGGGAAACCCTAATGGCCTCGTATTCCCCAAACATCATCAAAGTTTAGTTATTGTTTTCATCATCAAACCTTCTAAGTTAAACATGGATGATTCCACTACTAGATCACTAGCATACTAGTCATAGTCTTCCCACCTAGATACTTGGGTTTCCCTCTTCGTGCTCAATCAAGTTCCACATGTCCTAAATTTCCATTTCCACATGAAAATTCCATTTCTAAATCATACAAAAACAAAACATCCTACACACATGTCACATAATACCCTTTTCACATTAAAATTCATTTTAACATTATACACACACCAAAACAGCCCACAAACTTGTCTCGCACCTTTCTCACAATTTAATAAATCATCTCAAAAATTTATAAAACAATCTCAAAATGTTTTTCATCCAAAATCATCACTTACTCTTCTAAAAATCATTTTAATAACATATACCCACTAAAATAGTACCCAAACATATTTTTCACCCTTTTTGTAACTCAATAAACCATTTAAAATTTTCATAAAACAATTTCAAGAATTAAAACAAAGATTTACACACAAAATCCATTAAAAACCCTCTTTCATGGCCACATACACCCCAAAACCAAACCAAAAAATAATTATCAATCCTTTAAACATTTAATAAAACAGGTTTATATATTATAAAATTCCATCAAATAATACCACATGAGTTACACATGAAAAACACACAATTTCTAGAAAAAATGAAAATTTAAAATCAAACACTTAACCAATTATATCAAAAATTATTTTCACACCACAAAAAATAATAAACAAGATAGGAAGTTAAATAAAGAAATATAACTCATGAAATAATTATTACACATGGAATCACCAACCTTAGATGTCAAAAACCCCAAATCATTATGTGAAACTTCAACCGCACCACCGCCGCACCACAAGGGAATGAAAATGAACCCTAACCAAGAATATTGAACCAATAAACTAAAAAATAAACCCTAGGTATGAATCTATAGTTTATTTACATTTTGAACTTCACGTATGAGGAAAGAAACCCTATTTAAATGGAAGAAAAAAGAGATGAATTCACTTACTTGAAAGATCTCTAAGTTTCACCACCAAAAACCCCTTCAAAATGGGTTACTAAGGAGATTGAGAGATCTTGCGAGCCTTCCATGGCTGTAATGGTCAAATGGGGGAAGAGTGGGTCACATTAGGGTAAATACTAGAAGGTAAAAATTGAAATTAAAAAAAATTAATGATTTGGACACTATGCATGGTTTGTTTCCACGGTTTAGTAAACCCTTCAGCCAAACCGTGTGCCCAGTTCTATCCACTCAAAAATTGTTTTTTTGCTCCAAAACTAAATGGGTACCTAGGATAACCTAGGGGAAATATTGGATAATAATAGTCGAAAAATAATGCCCCAAAATCTCAAACCTTTCACAACAGACACCTGAGAAAAGGACCAAGAACCCAACCCGAACCGGAACGAAGTAAAACATAAAAACCCAGGTGTGACAGGTGGTGATGTAAGAAAAAATTTCAACCCTTGAAAATACTTTTGGAATTCCTCAATCTATTGAAATGTAATCTTATTATTTGTCAAGGATATCATTAGTGAAGCTAGTCATGAGAAATCATGAACAAAACATCGGTAATAACTAGCTAGACCAAGAAAACTTTATATCTCAAAGGGGTTTTTTGGCGGTTTCCTAGAGATAATTGCATCTATGTTTTCCAGATCTATAGAAACAAATTTTTCAGAAATTACATGGATGAGAAAGCGTACCTATAATATCAAAAAAATGCACTTTGATAGTTTTGCATATAAATGATGGTCTCTTAAGATTCCCAATGTTTTCGCCAAGTATTACTCATGCTCAACCCTTGTCCTTGAATACACCAATATGTCATCCACAAAAACCACAATAAAAGAATCGAAATATCTATGAAATATTTGATTCATAAATTCTATAAATACTTATGGTGCATTAATAAGACAGAAATACATAACCACATATTCATAATGGCCATATTTACTTCTAAAGCTATTTCCAGAATATCCTCTTTCTGAACTCGTAATTGATGATATTATGATCACAAGTAAATTTTAGAGAACCACTGAGCTCCCCTTAATTGATCAAATAGATCATCAATTCGTGGAAGTGGGTATCTATTATTTATCATAACTTGGTTAAGATTATGATAATCAACACACAACCTTAGATTTCCATCTAATTTCTGCACAAACAAGACTCATGCTGCCAACAGAGAAGTAATTAGTCGAATGAAACCCTTTATTTTCATCTCTTCTAACTTTAATTTCAACTCCCTTAATTCTTTTGGTGTAATCCTATAAGACAGAAGGGAAATAGGACTGGTCTCTAGAAGATGATCAATCGTATACACCACTTCTCTTATCAGTGGTAACCCAAAGAAATTTTCAGGAAGAACATTAGGAAATTTATCCACTACTACTAGAAAACTTCTATTATAGATCTCTTCCATCGATGTCAAAGTCAATACCACAAACTGGTAAGATAATTTTCCCACTGCTGGTTCCAACATGCATGTTTCACCTGTCTTTACAACCCTTTTTCCTCTGAAGATATGATCGATGACATCCTCAATTATGAAACTAATCATTCTACAATAATAGTCGATGTGAGCCTTGAATGTTTTCAATAAAACCATACCCGGGATTATATCATAGACATCCATATCTAACACTGATAAATCCCATTTCTACTCAACTCCATCAACAGTTATAGAAGACTCTCTATACAAAAAGGATTGACAATCACTCTCACAGAGAGGAGTTTGATGTTTTATTACAGAAGACATCATATCAAGTTTTAAACATAGAAAATCAATAGCTTGAGAAGAAATGATGGAATGTGATGTACCATTATAAAACATCACTTGAATAAGGGTAGAATTTAATTGAATTATACCTCTCACCATAGATGGTCCAGCATGATCATATATAATCACCTACTCGACTCCATACAACCACTTTGTCATTTCACTTTTCACCTTATTGTCTTGCTGATATTGCCATTGCTTAGGAGTCATGGTATTCCCAGAATCACTATGGCTAGCTCTGCACTACTGATGAGATTGATTCTACTTCCCTCATCTTGTCGAAGCATAGGACACCTGCAATACTTGAGAAGTGTCTTGAGCACCTAACCTCAGAGCACTATGATAATAATGCTTAAGATATACCATCTAGTTATAGTTATGAAATTATCTTGGTGGTGTTGTACATTGTTCCCTCATGTGGTCAAATGAACCACATTGGAAACATCTAGGCTGAATCCTTGGTTTTAGAGAAATATTCACCGATCCATCCGTCTGATTCTGATTCCCGCTCTCACACTACTAGAAAAATACCCTATACCAACAGTTTGGAACCATTGGTATAGGCCTCCAAACTGTTGGTATAACCTATACCAACGGTTTAGAGAACCATTGGCTAGTAATCTTTGGGGATAGGTTTATACCAACGGTTTTCAAAACCATTGGTATAAGTAATATGAAAATCTATACCAACGGTTCCATAAAACTATTCATATATGTAATTCAAAAAAGATTCATTTGGTTGGTTTTGATCCTAGCACCTCTCGTTTGTGATTGAACGACCTAACCACTAACCTAACATAGTTTTGTGAACATAATTTCATAAATATATATATGTATTTTCATTAGTATTTTAAATTTGGATTTATTTAATGTCCTCTGTAAGAAGATTCCTTTAAAAATACATGTACCTATACCAAGGGTTCTCAAAACCATTGGTATAGGTCTATACCAATGGTTTTGAGAATATTTGGTATAACTTCTTTGATTTTGGGACCTATACCAACGGTTTGAGGTCTAACCATTAGTATAGGTTCATATTAGTGAAATATACCAACGGTTTGACCAAAACAGTTGGTATAAATCCAAATTAGTGACCTATACCAACGGTTTTGGACAAATCGTTGGTATAGGTCAAAATTAGTGAACTATACCAATGGTTTTCCCAAAACCATTGGTATAGATCTTATTTCCAGTAGTGCCACCTGGGAAATAGGTGTCCCTATTTCTCTTGCTCCCAGCATTTGAGTTCCCACCATTTCCCATAGGTATCATTGTACTTCCTCCTCCCATAGCTCCTAATATGACTCATTTATCCATTGTCACTCTATTCATCTTTTCTATATAATCCATAATATAGAGCACTACAATCTTCAATTGAATCTCCTGACTTAGTCCTGATTCAAAGATAAATTCCTTCAATGCCACACTCACCATAATATCAGGTGAAAATTGCACTAAATTCATGAATTTAGCCGCATATTCTTTGACAAAAATATTTTCTTATGTCGGCCTAAAGAATTCTATCCTTATATAAATCTTGAACGTGTGAGGATAGAATTGTTTTGTGGACAATTCCTCAAAATCTCCCCACCCAATGTCTTGATCCAGTTTATAATGCACCGCTAAATTCCACCACTGTTAAGAAATATCCTCGAGCATATAAGTCACCATATTGACTTTCACCTCCGCTAATGTGCTGATGAAATAAAATTTTTGATTCGTCATAATCAGCCACACCCATGCCCTTTTTAGTTCATAATCACCCTGAAATATGGGTGGATTCTATTTCTAGATCTAGACAGAATGATTCAGTTTCCTTAATGCATCCCTATGGTTCCCTAGGTCCACAACCTAAAATTCTTGGTCGATACTCTAAAGCAGATCTTAGTTCACCTATTGCTCAGGTACAACCACATTATTTGCATCTTCTTCTAGTTGGTTTCTATGATGCCTATCGTCTGCCATTTTCAAAACAAAAAAAACAAACTTTGTAAGTCTCACTCTCTAGAAACTTAAGACTTAGCATTTCAAATTCTATCACATCAACTATTATAAATTTTTTTCAAAAATCCATTTTTTCATGTTCAATTACTTTTGAAAACATTCAACTTAATTTTTAGAATCAAACCATTTTCAAAATACACCAACTCTTCTCTTTTCAAAGTATTTTATTTGAAAAAAAAGAAACATTTTTAAAAAATAAACATAGTGCATCATATCATATATCATTATTCAAAATAAAATATGCAATCCTAGTGGAAATTCATTCCTCTAATGCATTTCAAGCGTGTCTCATTGGCTAACCCCATGACAATAACATTCCAATATCATATAGGTTTTATCAAAACACTTATGTATACAATTCCCTAGTAACATGAAGTTCAACATAAAAATTTTAGATACATATTTTTATTCTCTATATTTCAAGTCCAAAAAATAATACTCTTTTATAAGATCATAACCTAAGGAATAGACAGGGATGTATTTCAACTCCATGACCAAGAAAACTAATGACTACTTGTTCCACACGGAAAGGAACAAGTTGATACCACTTATCTCAAACAAGATTTGGGATCAAACAAAACTGATACCATTTGTAATGACCTACTTATTCTCATTGTCTTAAGAGGAAAATGAGCCATTACATGGTCTTAAGTGACATCTACAAGACACCATAGGCTATAAATAAATATCTAAGGGCTTAAAAACATTTTGGGGATGATTTACCCTTTAAGAATTAAACAACTAACCAAATATACATAACCAAACATACCACTATATGATGCATGATAACCATGAATGAAAAATCAAAATTTAATATATCAAAATCATACGCAATTCAAGTTCCACAGTAGAAGACCACAATGTAAAAGTAAGTAGTGAAGGATAAACTAATAAAACTCCAACATGACCATAAGACTCTATACTCCACCAGCTCCATGATCCAACATCACCAATTAGCCTATGTATTACAAAGTATTAATAAACATGAGTTACTTTACCTTTTCCAATGTCTTAGTAGATGACATCTACAAAAGAACCAAAGTGCCAAAGTAGGGGATAGTATAAAACTCAGTAGTTTTTCCCCAATTAATTTTCTAATCATGCCATTAGGATTGAAAAGTTAGCCACATTTATATAAGACAATTTATATAAAACAATTTTTAAAATAGTTTATAACTAAATATAAACAAGTACCATGTTAAAAAAATTCTATAAAAATCTAATTTCCATGAAAACAACCTAACAAATATTTAAATCCATTTTTTTATAATTATTGCATTCCACATATCCACACATCCAATCATGCATGTAACCTGGACCTCTTTATACTCATGGGTGGTGATTCATCCTTTCACTAAGCCTTAACTTAGTGAACCATCTTGATGGGGGAGATCCCTAACCCTTATCTATCCCACTATCGATGGGAGAGACTCATTACCCTTATCCTTCTTGACTACACATGAACGCACATAACCATTATGACAAAAACAAATGACAAAACAAACATTTCATCCATTTTAATAAAATTATTCTCTTATTGAAAACCATTAAACAACCCAATTCCAATAACCAATAAATTTAAATAAAATCATCCCTTTTATTGAAAACATTTTAATCATAACCTTTACCAAAATTCTAAAAAAATCCAATTTTAAAATCTAACTTTTAAAATCAAGAACCAAAGCACTTATGCAAGAACACCCAATTTCCATGTTTCTATAAACCGTCACTTAATAGGGTTTCCAAAAATAATTAAATAGAAAAATAATAATCAATTTCACACAAAACATTAAATTTTAAAGCATTACAATCATTTTTAGCAAGAGGAGTCGAGAGTGAAGCCACCTACCTTGAGCATTTTGACGAAAATGGTAAACGAACAAAGAACGCTAACGAAACTGGGTAAAAACTCCAAGAAACTGCCTTATATCTATTCCATAATCATAAACCAAGAAAAATATAATCATAAAAGACATACATAATATTATATGTACCCAAATCGGTCATATATCTAAGAATATGAGAATAGAGGTGAAGTAGATCAAAGAAAACGTAACAAGAATGATGAAGAACAGGCACTTACCGTAAGAATCAAGTTTCAACGCACCAAGTAAATGCTCCAGATTGATTCAAATTCACTTGGGATTGGTTCTATATACTTCAAGAGAGAATAATCATGAGTTAGGTATTTTTTGGATAAAAAAATAGTGATTTTAAGGTCAAATGAGTGAGATCCACTTTTTAAGGATCTAACTTTCACCATGCATGTGATTTAGTCGCACCGTTAGACAATCCTTGTGCTAATCATGTGTTAGATACTATTAGGAAAGACCCTCACATGACTTCCTTGCATGATCTCCCTAAATTTTCACCCACTATGCTAAAGCTACTATCTGACATCTGCAATGTTTCATAGTTTCTACTAGGCTTTCCCACGGTTTAGGAAAACAGTGTGCATCTCGTGCACCTCCTCTTTAGCCTCAAAAACTCATTGAAGTTTTACCAAACTCTCCCTACCATCACACTTATACTTTATATATATATAACATAAATATAGGGGTCACATAATAGAAACTAAGTTGCTACATTCCCCCCACAATTGGTTTTTTATGTCCCTAGAAAGTATAAAACCATTGTTGCTCTGAAAGTGTTCTGGTCATTACACTTTCATATCCTTCTTGTGTTCCCAAGTATCTTCCTAAATCTAATCATGTTTTCAGAAAACCCACACTAGACTGATTCTTTTCTTACACATGAATTTCTCTTTCCTATCCAAAATTTTCACCGAGATATGTATGAATGAAGCATCTGACACTAGGCCAATGTGATCCCATCTGATCTCATGGTCAGGATTAGGATGATACTTTTTCAATTGAGATACATGAAACAATTTATACACTGAGATGAACTATGGTGGAAATTCCAACCGATATTCCACCTCTTCAACCCATTCTAGTATCTCAAAAGGAGTAATGTATCGAGGAGATAACTTTCCCTTTTCCCAAAACGATGATGTCCAAGCCTTGGAGAGATCCTCAAAAACACATGATCACTCATCGCGAACAAAAATTTTCTTCAAAGATGATTTGTATATGATTTCTGAAGACTTTGAGCTATCTCCATTCTCTTTCTGATCAACTAAATCTTCTTCATTGTTTCTTAGACAAGAATAGGCCCAACTGGTGAAGTCTCACCTACTTCCACCCAACAAAGTGGAGAATGAAAAGGAAACCCATACAATGCTTCAAAAGGATCCATATGTATCGATCCATGAAAGCTATTATTATACGAGAACTCTGCTAATTGAATTTTATCTTTCCCATGATCCACCAAAATCCATTACACAATCCCACGACATGTCTTCCAATGTATGTATCATCCTTTAATATTGGTCATTTGTCTGAGGTTGATATGTTGTACACATATTCAACTGAGTCTCAAGGGATTTCTGTAATGATTTATAGACATGAAACATGAAACTCAGATCTCTATCTGAGACTATTGAAACTATTATGCCATGTATCTTCACCACTTCTTGGATATAGATTTTGGACAGATCCTCCACCATATGAGTTTGAAAAATGGGGATGAAATGTGCCGACAAGGTGAGTTGATTTACTATAACCCATATGGAATCAAGTTTCTAAATCATTCTTGGGAGACCTGTAACTAAATCCAGACATATCTACTCTCATTTCCACACTAGAATAGGTAAAGAATGCAACAGACCTTCTGGTCATTGATGCTCTACCTTAACTTTCTAAGAATTTAAGCACTTTGAAATGAACTCATCAACCTTCCTTTTCATGTCAATCCACCAAAACTGCACCTTCAACACCTTTTACATCTTCTTTATTCCTAGATTTACAACCCATTTATAATGGTTTATAACGTTAATAAGTTTTTCCTTATAATAAATAGGTAAAACCATCCAATTTCAAAACCACAACACTGACCTCCCATCAAGTTTCAAGCCCTTTATGGTCTCCCCACCATTGAGTTTTGAACTCAAAACCAATAATTCTACATCGGATGTTTGTACCTCTTTAACCATATTAACCAAATTAGGAACCACATAAAATTAAAATAAAACCACAACATCACCTCGGTCTTCACATTATACATGCATGTCGGCTAGGACCAAAATCAACTACCATTCATCTGAATATTCTTCTTCCAATTCAGTGTATGAATTTCTTATTAATACACCTGCAATCGAATTTCACTTAACTGGTGTATACATCAAGTCAAATTCAAACATTTGAAGATACTTTTTCCATATTCTTACAATATATTCAAGTCATGTTTTCAGAAAATGTGTTAAAAGATCTTATGATCTATGAACACATTAAATTTCTCACCAAAGAGATAATGATGCTAAGTATTTAAGGCATGGAAAGATGCAACTAACTCCAAATCGTGTATTGAGTAATTATTCTCATGCACCCTAAACTACCAAGAACCATAAGTAACAACATGGTCTTCTTGATTGAGAAAACATCCCAACCCAGATCTTGAAGCATTATAGTACACCACATACCCTTATCCTGATTCTAGTAAAATAAAGATAGGTTATGATGTAAGATGAAATTTCTTCTCTTGAAAAGACTTCTGGTATTCTTCAATCAATTGAAATTGAACGTTCTCTTTTTCAATTCTATCATAATAAAATCTAGTCATGAGAAGTCATGAACAAAACATTGGTAATAACCAATGAGACCAAAAAAAAATTGTATCTCAAAGATGTTTTTGGTGATTTCCAAGAGATAACTACTTATATCTTTTCCGAATCAAATGAATGACCTTTTTCAAAAATGATATGGTTAATAAAGCATACATATTATATTAAAAAATCACAATTTGATAGTTTGGAATATAAAAAATGGTCTCTCAATATTCCTAACATTGTCGCCAAGTGTTTCTCATTCTCATCCCTTGTCCTTAAATACACTAATATTTCTTCCACAAAAATCACAACAAAATAATACATATATCTTTTAAATATTTCATTCATCAATTACACAATGACTGATGGTGTATTCGTAAGACATAAAGGCATAACCACATATTCACAATGGACAAATCTACTTATGAAAGCTGTTTTTGTAATATCCTCCTTCTGAACTCACAATTGATTATATCCTGATTGCAAGTCAATTTTAGAGAATCACTGAGCTCCCCTCAATTGATCAAATAGATCATCAATTCATAGAAGTGGGTATATATTCTTTATCATAACATGGTTAATATTATAATAATTAATTTACACCCTTAGAGTTACATATTATTTTTTCATGAACAAGACTGGTGATGCTCATGGATAATTACTTGGTCAAATTAAACCCTTGATTTCCATCTCTTCCAATTATACTTTCTAATCCATAAATTATACTCATTCCATCATATAATTTGGAAGGGAAATAGTAATGGTCCCTAGAAAGAGATCAATCGTAAACTCCACTTATCTTATCAGTGGTAACCCAAATAAATTTTCCGGAAACACATCAAGAAATTAATCCACTATTGCTAGAAAACTATTATTATTGATCTCTTCGGTCGATTCCAAAGTTAATTCTACCAACTGGTAATAGATAATTCCCACCACTGGTTCCAACAAGCCCGTTGCACCTGTCTTTACAACTCTTTATCCCCTAAAGATATGTTTGATGCCATCCTTAGTTGTAAAACTAACCATTATACTATAACAGTTGATGTAGGCCTTGAATATTTTCAACCAATCCATACCTATGATTATATCATAGACATCTATCTACAATACTGAGAAATCACATTTCTTCTCAACTCCATCAGCAGTTATAGAACATGCTCTACACACAAAGTCTCGACATTATCTCTCACAAAGAAGAGTTTGATGTTTTATTACTAAAGGAATTATCTCAGGTTTTAAACATAGAAAATCAACAATACAAGAAAAAATGAAAGAAGTCAATGCACCAATATCAAACAACACATTCATAAGGGTAGAATTCAATAGAATTGTACCTCCCACCATAGATGGTTCATCCAGATCATCTACAATCACCAGATCATATCTATACAACCTCTTCATCGCTTCACTTCTCTTCTTATTATCTTGATGAGATTTCCCTTGCTGAGGAGTCATGATATATCTAGAATCACCATGGTAAGCCCTACTCAGCTGACGAGATTAATTCTTCTAACATCTTCCTATTGAATCATAGGATGTTTTGATACTTGATAAGTGTCTCGAGTGCCTAACCTCATAGCACTATGACAATAACGCTTAATATGCCACATCTGGTTGCAATTATGATATGCTTTTGGGGGTGTTATACACTATTGCTTCATGTGGTCAAATGTACCACATTGAAAACATCTAGGCTGGATCGTTGGTTTTGGAGGAAGATTCACTGATCCAGCCATCTGATTTTGATTTTCACTCCCACTTAGGAAATAGGTGTCCCTCTTTCACTTGCTCCTAGAATTTGAGTTACCACTATTTCCCATTGGTATCATTATACTTCCTCCTCCAATATCTCCTGAGATGTATCTTTCATCCACTGTTGCTCTATTCACCCTTTTTGTATAATCTATAATATAGATCATTACAATCTTCAATCGAATCTCCTATCTTAGTCCTGATTCAATGATATGTGCCTTTAAGGCTATACTCGACTCAACTTAAGTTGAAAAGTGAACTAAATTTATTAATTTATCAATACATTCTATGATAGAGAGATTTTACTCCTTCAAGATGAATAAGTTCATCATTCTATGAATCTTCAACGTGGGAGGATAGAATTGTTTGTTGAACAATTCCTCAAAATCCTCTGACGTAAGGCCTTGATCTAGTTTTTCTTACACTGCTAAATCATGCCATTGGCATGAAAGATACTTGAGTAGATAAGTCGCCAACTTTAATTTCAACTCAATTGTTCTATCGATAAAATTGAAGATGCGGTTCATCCTATTCAACTACACCTCTTCACTTTCTAGTTCAGAATCACCCTAGAAGATGGGTGGATTCTGTTTTCAAAACTAGACGGAATAATCCACTTGTCTTGGTGCATCCATATGGTTCCTTGTGTCCATAGTTTGAAATGCTTGGACAATACTCTGAACCAACTCTTGGTAAACCTATTTCTCAAGTGCAACCACATTCTTCAGAGCTTCTTTCAATTGGTTTCTATGATGCCTATTGATTTCCATTTTATAAATAGACAACAAAATCTATAAGTCTCACTCTCTATAAACTAAATAATTATCATTTTAAATTATATCACATCAACTATTATAACATTTCTTTCTAAAATCAACATTTTAGACATTTAACTACTTTCGAAAACTTTCAACTTGATTTTGAAAAACAAACCAGTTTCAAAATACACCAACTATGCTCTTTTCAATTATTTAATTTGAAAACAAATGAAATATTTATCAAAAATCAACATAGTGAATCAAAACATATTTCATTACTCATAGTAAAATATGAAATCTTAGTGGGAAGTCTTTCCTCTAATACATTTCATGCTCTTCTCATTGGCTAAACCTAAGAGAATGAGATTCCAATATCCTATAAATGTCTTCAAAACACATATCTACCCAATTATCTGGTAACATGAAGTTCAGTATAAAAAGGTTAGATATATCTTTTTATGCTCTACATTTAAAGTCCTAACAATCCTATTCCTTTCTAAGAGCATAACCCAAGGAATAGAAAAGAATTTATTTCAACTCTATGACCAAGAAAACTGATGACTACTTGTTCCACAAGGAAAGGAACAAGTTGATACCAGTTATCTGATACAATATTTGGGATCAAACAAAACTGATAACATTTGTAATGACCTACTAATTATTGTTATCTTGATAGTATGGTGATCCATTACTTGGCCTTAAGTTACATCCCCAATATGCCAATGGCTGAAAATAAATGTTGAAGGGTTTAAAAATATTTGGGGGTGATTTACCCTTTAAGAATAAAACAACTAACCAACAATACATAACCAAACATACCATAATATGATGAATGATAACCCTGAAGTAAAAATAAAAATTTCATATATCAAAATTAAACTCAAATCAAGTGCCATAGTGGAATACCACAACATCAAAGTAAATAGTGGATGATAAACTAATAAAACATTAAGATGACCATAAGACTCTATGCTCCACCATATCCTTTCACTAATATCACCCAACAGTCCAAGTATCAAAAAGTTGTGCTAAACATATATTAATTTTTCTTTTCCCATATCCTAGTAGATGACATCTACAAAATCACCAAAGTTCCAAAGTAGGGGTGAGTATAAAACTCAGTAGGTTATCCCCAATGACTTCCCTACTTATGCCACTATGATAGAAAAGTTATCCACATTTATATAAAATATCTTCTATAAAAAAATTACAAAATATTTTATAACTGAATATAAATAAGTACCATGTTAAAAAATTTCCATAAAAAGATACTTTCCATGAAAACAACTAAACAAATATTTAAATCCATTTTGGCACAATTTTTTCATTCCACATATCCACACATCCAATCATGCATGTAACCTGGACCTCCCTATACTCATGAGTGGTGAGTCATCCTTTCAGTAATCCATAACCTAGTGAACCATATTTATGGGGGATATCCCAAACCCTTATTCATCCCAATAATTATGTGGGAGACTACTTACCCTTATCCATCCTGAATTCATACGAACACACACAACAATTATTCAAAAAAACAAATACAAAAAAAACATTTCATCCATTTCAATAAAACTATTCTTTTATTGAAAACCATTAAACAAACCAATTCAAATAACTATTTCATTTCAATAAAATAATCCCTTTTATTGAAAAAATTTTAATCAAAACTTTTACTATAATTCTAGAAAAATCCCATTTTAAAATCCACCTTTTAAAATCAAGAACCAAAGCACTTAAGCAAGAACACCTGATTTCCATGTTTCCAAAAACTGTATCTCAAGAGTGTTTCAAACAATCATTAAACAAACAAGTCAAAATAAATTTCACATAAAATAATCTATTTTAAAGAATTATAATCATTTATACCAATATTATTCAAGAGTGAATTCACCAACCTTGAGTGTTTTGACAAAAATGGCAAACAGACGAAGAACGCTAACGAATCTGGGTAAAAACTCCACAAAACTGCCTTAGATCTACTTCCCTATCATCAACCAAGGAAAATATAATAATAATAGTAATAAATAATCTTAGATATATCTATAGTGGGCATATATCTAAGAATCCAGGAAGAGGGGCAAAGTATATCTAAGAAAATGTGACAAGAATGATGAAGAGTGGGCACTTACCGCAATAATTGAGCTTCAACACACCAAGGAAAGGCTTCAAATCAATTCCGATTCACTTGGGAGCGGTTCTATAGACTTAAAGGGAGAATAATAATGATTTAGGTCCATTTTGGAGAAAAAATGAGTGAGTTAAAGTTAAAATGAGTGGGATCCACTTTTTAAGGATCTCACTTTGACCCTGCGCATGGTTTAGTCACACAGTTACACAAAACATGTGCTAATCATGCATCAGCTACTGTCCAAAAAGAACATTGCATGGCCTCCTCACACGGTCTCCCTAACCATGCACCCACCATTCTGAATCTATTTTCCAACATCTACAACAATTCACTGTTTCTACTTGGCATTCATAAAGTTTAGACAAACTATGCACATCACATGTGCCTCCCCTTTAGCCCCAAAAACTCATTGAAAGTCCCCCAAACCCTCTCAAACTTCACCCTTATACTTTATATATATATAACATAAATAAAGGTGTCATATACTATAAACTGGAGGTGCTAAATACACTCCCATGATGTATATAATTTTTAAAAAATATAATTACAGATTCCTTATGGTATATAATAAAAAAAACTCTCAATATCCATTTAAAAAAATCACTTAACAAAATCCATATTGTTAAGATGAAAGAATTATTTTAGAGGCATGATTTATTAATTTTTGGATTTCATTATGAATTTATATGACATGTGTTGCCTTTAACATCGGATATTATATATGCATTTCTTAAAAATTTATTACAAGATTAAATGTCGATCATTTTTTCCTATAGTTGTTGGAAGAGGGAAATTTTTCTTAGTGATAGCCCATTAAATTTAGAATTTTTTCACATGAAAGAAATAATTTCTCCCTTTTTATGAATAACTAAATATTAGGTTGTTGAAATATTTATTGTGTCTAATATTAGATAATGAATACATTTCTAGGGGTAATTTTATAAAATATTGATGGGAATGTGTACAGGTTAACAAAAATTATATATGAACATATAGAATATAACTATTATGTAAAGCACTAATACATATTTCCTCAAGATAGTTTATGTGAAGATCAAGTTTAATCTAAAATATAGAGGATAAATTATGTCAATACTCGTGTAATATGAAATCATATTTCCTTGTTAATTAATGGTATGTTTCATATAAATCTAATAACTCTTATTAGAAACATCAAAAGCAATTAAAAACCAAATCTAAGGATATACTGTGAAAGATAAATGAATCATGTGATAAAACTGAAATGATGAACTAATGTAAATGTGTGTACCTTACACAGAATATCCACTTAAACCTTTTTGATCTTCATATGAGGAGTTTGATAAAGAACACCAAAGTGGAAGAAAAAATTATCTCACCTCTGTAGGTAACCATGGGCTGATCTGAATCATACAACATTTAGATGGGGTTTATCCTCCCTTCATGTCTAGCTAGAGCCTCTAATGCAAATTAGAATAATAAAGAGAGAAACAGGTCTGGGAGTATCGGCCAAGAATGAGGATCTGAATCCAACCCCATACATATCATTATATGGTAGTAGGGTTTATATATATCTCTAGTATTCTCCTGGGTAGTGGATGTGTTATCTCATGTGTTTATAATAGATGAGTTAATTCCTTGACTATTTCATACATCATATGCATAAATACATTTAAATCCCATTATTTTTATAGTATTAAATGGTTTCATAAATGGAAACTTATGTGGGAACAATAAATGATAACAATTTATCATTTTTTTGTAATCATATATTTAATTAAAAAATATACCCTTATGTGCATTAAATTTATAATTTTTTGGCAATATATGTATATATAACATATATATATATAAGGTTTTAGTGAATATCTCCATAAATATCCCACTTGATAGAATTTATGTTATTAAACCTTATATTGTACTGTATACAATAACTTGTGAAACCATATCCAAAACTCCTTTTAGATATCTTCTAAAACACTTTTGGAAAGGTAACATTAACATCACCTTGTATCACATCATAAGAAATACGTTGTGAACACCCTTCTAAAAAACTTTTAGATTAACTCAAAAATACTTTTAGAGTGGCTCTTTGAGTCAAAATTAATATACATTTATTCAACCATAATTTGTGACCCCACAAGACTTTATATTATTTCAAAAAATAAGAATCTATTAATCCATATATGTAAAAAAATAATGGACTCTATCAATGTGTCAATGATACTCAATCTTAAAGGAATCTAGCATGATTTGCATCAAATATACATATCAATATACTTGTGTTCACCGGACTATGTCATATGAAAATGTGCATTCTCAATTTTCCCTTTGTCCAAGATATCGAGGGACCATGGGACAAATATCATGTAAATCCCATATAGAAAATTCAACTGTTCTCAATTCATCGAGTATAGACTGATCTAATCGATGAATACATCACATGTAATTCATCCTTATGGATAAGTACATCATATGCCCCTTATAAATAAATAAATATATATATATTATCTTGATGCAACTACACAATCCCATAGTTTATCATAATAGAGGGAACATATGTCATACAGATCAGAAAAGAGGAAAAATCTCATCCAGGTTTAGATCCAGTGGATGACATGATTAGCAACATACCCAACCAACCTCATATTAGATAAGTTAATTTGTATACTTGCATAAGTAGGGTATCAAAGTATGAATTTTATAATTATAGGTATCTTTCCAACCTCGGGTAGTCGGGTCTCAAATATGACCCATGCACCCCTAGTATACCGTAGACATATATATGAAATTGCATGTGATATACTTAGTAGGAAATCCAGTGTACACAGAGAATCATTTAATATGTTTTGTGCCTCGTGATTATATGTTGTATCTCTATACAAGAATCTTAATCATTCTAACCTTAATATTTTGTCACAAACTATAGTACTCCTTAACAAATAACAGTTAGGGATAAACCCAAAGTCATGCTTTGTGAGGTCAATTATCATTGCACTTCACAAAATGTATATCTGTATATACATTTATGTTTCCAACATAAAATAATGATAAAATACAGGTTTCCTTTAATAAGATACATTTTAATATTCATAAAACCATAAAGAATATTTAAAAAATACAATATAATACCCAATTCATCATATCATATATGAAAAACTGTCAGATCAACCTTACGTTTGCTATATTTTCAAGGTTTTATTAACATATTACATCATATGTAATCCATATCACAAATCTATGTGGCCATATCATAAAACCCTCCCACTAAACTCTTTAGTGAGAAAAATATATGAAGTAATCCATTTTTAATAATGGTGAGATTTGGAAATCACATTCATAATTGTTCAACTACTTGAACATATTCAAACTTCCTAGATTCACAATAATAATTATTACAATGTTAACATTTTTTTCTATGTAAAAATATTTCTAATTTCATCATCATCATACTTGGAACCCTATTCCATATAAAATTACCCATAAATAATATAAATACTTATATTATTATTTATCAATACATGTTAACTCTCCTAGGATATTAAGTAAAACTCACTTTATAATTATATTGGTGTAATTATTTATTTTTTAGCATTTAACTTCTTTAAATCCAAGAATAATCTCGCTAGCCTCTTATTCATTATATTATCACCATAATATCATGATAATAAACAATAACCCATTTATATTAAGAAATAAAATTTATTACATTTTAGTATAAATATTAAAAAAATAAATTATATCATATGTGTTATTCTATGTGTTTAGAACATTTTTATTTGAAAATAAGACTTTATTAAAATTTAACGCCAATGGGTGGAAGGAAAAAATTCCCATATATTTTAAAAAATAGTTGGATAAAATACTTTATCCTAGATAAAACACTTTTATCCATATATAATTGTCAAAACTTTTTATAGAAATTTATGAATTATAAATCACGTGTATACAATTAATCATCTCATACTTGTTCATAAAAAATATTTGGAATCGAATTAATTCTATTATTATGTAAGGTAAATGAGATAAAGATACACAACTTTTACTTAGATTGATTTGAGATTAATAAAATCCTTTACATTAAAATCTAATTTATAGTAACTTTTTACTTCATCTCATGAATATAAACTCAAGATTTATCAATTCATCATTTTATTTTTAACTCCCATATACTTTTGGAATACCTTGTAAAATATACATTCTGTATCACATGACCTTCAAAATAAAATAATTAATTTGTATAACATCCATCACTAATAAGGGAATTCCATGGAATTTCCTAAACCTTTTTAGGTATTCTAAATAATTCCATAATATATTATTATTATTATTCCTTCCTAGAAACCCTGGGTTTAAATGACCTTTATTGGATTCTTGAAGAAATATTGTTAAACTTTTCAACTAATTTCTCTTCTTTCAATTTTAACTTTTACCTACCTATATAGTTTATACAATACTTTAGAACCTAGACATCATATGCCTAGTTCATATATATTCCCAACATTTGATAATATTAGGTAAAAATTCTTTGAAAAAAATCATATTGTTATATTATTTCCATAGATAAAAATAGTTTAGATTCCCTAAATAGAAAAATAAATTTTATATATCCCCTTAATTCATGTTATAGGACACAATAAATCATAACTATTTATATCAAAAACAAATTATATCATTTTACAAAAAACAAAAAATATTTTCTTGCTCTTTCGAAGAGAAAAATAAAATAAGACACATCTTATGACAAGATCATCAAAGTTGGAAGAACCCAAGTTATCAATAAAGCAACACCTTTACACCATTACTTGAAAAAACCGTAAAACTCCAAACTTCAATTATTTTCATCTTCTGACCTTTAGTATATTTATAAAACTTTGTAAAAAATAAAATTGATATCATATATCTATTAGAATTATTAGATTGATTTCTATAACCAATAAAGCTTTAAGTTAACCTTTATTCACATGAGAAATCAATATATTCAATCATATTGATCATCTATTGAAAAAACCAATCAATTTGAGTGTATAAGACATAAATATATCTATCCAATAATATTAAGTACATGACTGAAGAAAAATATTCTTTTGGTCCTTTTTCATATAATGACTTTGAAACCTTAAATGAATAACTCTATACTTCCATGAGAATCTAGATTTACTTTTTTTTAAAATTCAACACTTAGTTACTAAGGAACTATTCTGACACATATAATTTCACTTAATATTTTTTTAAATCGAAAATATTGTCTAAGAACTTTTCTTAAGATACAAGTCTTAAGAGTTGCTTATATTAAGTTTCTCATTTTCAAGGATTAATTAAAAAATTTATATTGATAGTGATGATAATGATATTATCTACAACAAAAAAATTATTAGATGAGTATCATGATTTATTAACCATTTAATAAGGGATTTTATTAAATGGTATCACATTAAAATGATGAACCCATTTTCAAAATACATCATATCCACTAGTGAAACAAGATCTATATTTCACTAAGAAATTGACCCACATTGGTTTGAAACTCATAGATTAGTTATTTAGGTAGGGTATCATCATAATCATATCATATATGACTCTTGTATAGTAAATTGGATAACTCTTTGTTCAATCCATCATATGGATAAACCTAAATAAAGTCCTCTGATATCTGAACCTTTAGGGTTTCCAAACTACTGTATCCTAAATAAAATGTTAAAAATTGTTAAATCATATAAAAATCTATGTGCACTCTGATATGGTGTGAAAATACTCAAGGATGATCTAGTATCACCCATTACATTATCTCCTTACATAAGATAATCTAAAGGCACCTGACTTTCATGTGAAACTATCCAGTTAGATAATATAGGTCCTAAAAAGTTCTAATTTGGAATGAATATCACACTTATTATTTGAATTAGATCTTATCTCACCATATTATCTCATGTTATTCCATATTATATATTCATGATTATAGTAATTTATATTGGAATCATTTCCCTCCACCAAATCAATACGTTCAAACCATATTGATATGTAATTCTTTACACAACCCATATGTTTGTGTTACATACCAAAAAATAGAGGTCAAACATATTCATACATATCTATATTAATCATATGCATAGGGCACATGAACACTTCATATAAAGGCATATATCTATATGGGATTGAAAATCTCCACATGAGTAATCCTAGAGATAAAGATAGCCAACCCCATTCACCAATCTTGACAAGGCATAATCCTCTAGGTATGTACTTAGTCCAGCCCCAAGTCCCTATACCTAGGGATACTTTACTCAATATATAATACAATTCACCATAACTTTAACACCTAATATGAAAAAACTATATTCTATAATAAAATTCAAGATAATAACTTCAATTACAAAATGAAGTCATGGTAGATGAAAAAAATTTATTATAGAGTTGATCCTAGAATGTAATGCAAGGATTTATCCTAGAATCAATTTAACTTCTTAAAATAATGTATAAATAATATTAAAATTTCTTAAAAAATCACTAAATATGTGTAGATCATAGACTAAAATTTTAAATAAATTAAAATTAAAAATATTTAAACATGAGATAATAATTTATGAATAATTCATAAATAAAATATAATTATAATCATTTTATAATTTTAGCTCTAATAACATAGACATTTCATAATAATAAATATAACATTTTATATTCATTTTAGAATGAAATATTTCATATGTATCATTATATAGAATTTCAAATTTAAATATATGATATTATATCAATTATAAACTATTTATAATATAATTTCTATTATAAAATCATATTATATAGTCTAAAAATCATATACATAAACATTATTTAATCCTTAATCATATCAATCATCAAAAAAACTTTTTGATGTGGCTTAAATAATATCCAAATAAGGCCCCTAATTATTTTGAACAATTTAAAATAATTATTTTGGAACAATTCATAATTGAAATATCATCACTTGGAATTTTTACCTTATTTAATAATTTATAACCTTTTATAAATTATTACTTTTGATTTATAAATAAACTCTTTTATTTCTATATCATAATTCATGCCAGATAATTTGTTAAAGTTATTTTAAATATTAACATTTAATATTTTGGGATAAAATGTTTCATAAAAATTTAATTAGTTATAAAAAATTTATAATTAATTAATTTATAAACGTTTTATAAATTAAAATATCCCAAAATACCTTTTATAATGATTGATTAACATTTTATAAACCATCAAAATCATTAAATAATTTTAAAAAAAAATTTAAAATACTTTATGTTTACCCTTATGCAAAACCCCTATTCTTTATAAGGGTATACTCCCAATACCCTAATGTAGACAGTCTATGTAATGGTAAATAGGATTTAACATTACATTGTTCATACCTTGTAAGGGTACTGATCTCTTACCTTTACATGAACCCTTAACTTAATGGTAAAATTTGGATTTCCCTTACATGAACTCCTTCATTTAAAGGTAAATCACTTAATATAAATGTAACTAGATGAAGAACATTGGAAAAGCCTTTAAAACCCCCAATCTACCTTTACATGTAAGGTTAATTAATATCATACCCTTACGTAACACCTTCACACAAACCATTTACATAAGGGTTACACTCCAAACTACATTTACGTGAACCCTTCATGTAAAGGTAAGCCTTGGGTTCTCATACTTATGAAATGATAATTCCAGGAGACCTTTATGTAGCCCATTCTATGAAAGGGTAATAGAGATATGACCCTTACTCAAACCAATCCATGTAAGGTTAAATACTTGGTTACCTTTACAAATCCCAACTGCGTAAGTGTTAACCATTTTTCTAGAATTTCATAAAACCTAGAAATTGATTTTTTATTCTTGGTTTCTTATTTATTTCAAAAAATTATTTCATATATCTAACACATAACCTCCCTTTGTTACAACTATTAGGTTTTATATGAATCTAATAACACTTATTAAACATAATAGAATAAATTTAAAACCAAATCTGAAGATCTCCCTTGCAAGATAAATGAAACATGTGATAAAATGAAATGAAGAAATACTATAAATGTGTGTAACTTGCACCAAAGAGACATTTAAACCTTTTTATCTTTATATGATTATTTTTATAAAGATCAAAAAACTGGGAGAAAATCATCCCACCTCTGTAGGTATAAATGGGCTGATCTGAATCATCTTAGGTTCAGATGGGATTTATCCTTACTCCATAGCCTGATAGGGCCTCTAATGAAAAGGATAGTAATAAAGAGAAAAATAGTTCAGGGAGTGTTGACCGAGCATAAGGATTTGAATCCACACCGACATATGTAATCATATGGAATTATGGTTTATATAGAACCCAAGGATGTTCTTTGTTGGTGTATATATTAACTCAAACATTTAAAATTCATGAGTTAATGCCTTGCCTATTTAATGCATCACATGCAAGAATACATTTAACTCACATTTGTTTTATCTTATGAAATAGTTTCATAAATGATATCTTTTGTGGGAAAATAAATTACAACAATTTATTATTCTGTTATAATCGCATATTGCATCAAATAATATACCCTTTTGTGCTTGAAAATCATAATTGAATTGAAATATATATATCATATATATATAAGAATTTGAGGTATATATCTATCAATAAAATGCTTAAATAATGTAAGGTTTGGTCATAACAAGCATGATGATTTCTATGAAATGTAATTTAAAATAAATTTTAGAGTTATTCATGTTATCCTATTGGATGATTATTGTCTTTAAGTGTTGAAACGTTTTTGGATACACTTTTTTCAAAACCAATAAGTAATTATAAAAAAAGGATGGATATTAATAGGACTAGCCATAATAAAATTTATGCCTTATAAATTTAGGTTTTTTTGTTAAAATCAAAGTGAGGTGATATTTTTCAGTTCTTGGTTTTGAACTGCGTTTCTCCAGCATGAAAGGAAAGCCTCTCTACAACTATACCATTTGAATTTAAGTGATATATTAACACATTATTATATTTGTATGTATTATAAATCAAATTTAAATAAATATTATTTGAATAAATATTTTTATAAATTAATATATACATATTTATGTTACATATTTATGTATTTATATTATAATACATTTATATTATATTCAATTTATACATTTATATAAACTATATTTTTTATATGTGTATTTACATACATTTGAGTAAATATATTTTATAATTATATTTATGTAATATATATACATATATATTTTTATATTTATAAATATATTTATGTAAATTATTGATATACTTAAATACATGTTTATATATTATGTACATGTTTATTTATATAATATATATATATATATGTAATTATTTAAAATATTTATATAATGTCTTTAAAAATATATTTATATAATGTATTTTAATATAAATATTTATTATTAAATACATTAATATATTTTTATTTGTATAAGTTGCATAATATTATATATTAATAATATATAATTAATATTATATGAAATATATATATATAAAATACAATTTATAAAAAAAATTATATATGAAATAAAATTTATTCAAAGATTTATATAATGTTATTTGAAATAAAATTTATACAAATATTTATATAATGTATTTTAATATGTATATTTATTATTATACACATTAATATATATATTTTTTAATAAATATAATTATATTATATTATATACATTAATATATATGTATTTCAATAAATATAATTGTATAATATTGTGTACATTAATATATATATGTTTATTTTTATAAATTGTATATAATATGATATTAATTATATATAATATAGAAGCATAAACATATTATTTAAAAATATATTTATTATTATTATAATATAAATTATAAAAACTATATTCTTGAGTTTTTATATGATATATATTTTTAAATAAATTATATTTATATAATATGTTTATTCTTTTACATTATATATAATTAATATTATATGAAATACAATTTCTACAAATGAATATATATAAATGTACATAAAATTATAAAATTAAATTTATGTATACATCTAAATACAATTAATTACATTCATATAATTGGAAATATATAATACAATTTAATGATATATATATATACACAGTAAATTAATTTATAATTAATATGGTATACTGAAATATATATAAAATAAATATATAATATATATAAATTTATATATAATAAAATATTTATAATATAAATATAAACATATAATTATATTTATATTTAAATTTGTCTATGTTATATTTATTTGTATACATAATATAATATAAATGTATTTATACATAAATATACAGTAATATGTATTTAATATAATATTAGTATAATAAAAATAGTATTATAAATGTATAGTATTTATAAAACCATATATAAATTTTATATATTTGAATAAATAAATTTATAATTACATTTATTTTATTTATACCAATATTTATAAAGGTAAAAAAAAATTTATATGTATAAGTATTTATTTGAAGTGTTTATATAATGTATATATATTCGTGTGTGTGTTTATAATGCATTTAAATACATTTATATAATGTGTTTATGTAATATGTGTGTGTGTGTGTGTCTGTACGCACACATGCGTGCACACACACACACATATTATATAATTTGAATTTATATGAGATTTATTTTAAAAAATAAATACAAATTCAAATTGGGTTAAAATCCCCTCTAATAAAAGGGATTAGTGGTGGTTTATAAACCCCCTCTAATTTCTTGAATTAGAGGTGGTTGAAATCCCCCTCTGATGTTATAAATTAGAGGGGGTTCAAAACCCCCTATAATGTTATATATTAGAGGTGGTTCAGAACCCCCTCTAATCTAAGGGATTAACAACCATTCATGAACTTCCTCTAATATAAGAGATTATAGGGGGTTGTGAATACCCACCATTTCATTTAAAAACAATTTACTTGTTATATATATAAATATATATATATAGAATCTAGTATCCAAATGAATATTATATATATAGTGCCTCTAAAATCCAACTGAACATATAGGGCCACTAATTATTAAATTAGCTGTGGTTTTCACACAACTGCCTCTAAAATCCAAAAAAAATATTACAAAAAAGAATGCTAAAATTTTTAGAGGGGGTTTTGAACCTCCTAGAAATTCCATTATTTGTGGGTTTGTGCATAATCCCTTCTAAAAACCACAACTAATATGTTGTTTTTTATAGTGAAAGGCATTAAAGTTCACAATGTAAAGATTCAACACTTAGAAAAAATTTAAAGATACTGCTGGATGAAACCTCAAGTTTCCATATTTAAATCTGATAAATATAAAATTATTTTATATGATTTTAAATTTATTCATACGTTTTTAGAACATTTTAAAGCCACGTTTTCTTGGATTCAAACCCATTTCAAGAAGGAATAAGTGATATGAGGATGGGGTACATTGTTCTTGATGGTGAAAAATAATTTTTTCATGTTTTCAAGAATAATTCATACATTGTTACATTGAAGATTGATCTTTATAACAAAGTCTACAATATTAAAATCCAAGCCACATGAGTGAGTTTTAGGATCCTCTTAACTAAGATAAAAAAGATCACAATAATTGAGATAGAAGGATGTTAATTTTCCCTAGCTTGAAAAGTGAGAATACATTTAGATTTTATGAATTTTTTAATAAAAAAAACCTAAAAATGTTGTGCTTATCTTAAGATCATAAATTATTTATTGGTTGATAAGTAATGAAAGTTGAGTATTTGAGATGAATTTTTAATGTGATATTATCTATTATTCACACAATCTAGTGTGAATCTATATATGAATTTTATAAATCTCTCAACCTATAAAACAAAGTAATAAAAGTCACATTTTAACTATTGTGAATATTTTATAGAGCTTTGAAATAAGAAATTTGGATGTTTTTGGAGTTTGTTTAGTTAAATTAGAATTTTAATTTGTACCTTATGTAGCTATTTTCTTAATATCTTTTCAATTGTGTTTCAAAAGAAAAATGATTTTCAATAAATAATGGAATTTTCTTTGAGTTTAAAATTTGGAGTGCATAAAATATCATGAGAATAAAGTTTGATACTTTATACTAAATATTTTCAGCAAGAGTTGAAAAATATTCAAGGTATTCCATTTAAGGTTATTTAAAATAAAAAACAATACTTTAATGTAGCCACTCATGCACATGAGAAATTGAAGAAATTGAAAAAGAAGAAATGGGGATAGGAGGATTGAGTTGTTAAAGAAGTGTGCTGAAAATTGTGAGTATCACATAAAATTGAAGCTCTATAAGAATATGAAAAACAATCCATTGAAAACTATAGTGAAGAAGGAGAATAAGAGATTTCCTAAAGTTGAGTTTATGTATATTTGAAAAATCATTTTACGCCTTAGATTATAGTGTTATGTTTGAGAAAAAATAGTTTAGTGTTTAACAATAGATTCTATGAATAACTGTAAGTTTTAAATAAAATACCAGAGATCAAGTTTCAAGTTGTTTTTGAAGATTTAAAGGAACTTAAATACTCAAAGGTGAGTAATAAAATCAATGTTTGTGGGTATGAAGACCTCCTTGTGTAGTATTATTGATCTGCTTCAATAGGAGAAGGAATAGATGAAGAGAAATGGTGGGATACCAGTATAAAAAAGAAGTTATGGTATATAGAAAATGGTTTTCATGCATAATATTATAGATTCACATCTGTGTAATATGATATACCTTGGTTTCAGGATGATCCCTATCCAACTCTACTTTTATATTAGTGATTTTATTTTAGTGGATAATTCATGACTTCGACATCCCATGAATGGAAAGGTGTAGTATTCCCAGTAGGTTCTAAACCTTGTAAAAACACATGTGTTGATTTACATTCATATATTGTATTTAATATAAGTGTATTCAAGGATAAACATCAAAATATCCAACTATCTTATCCATAAATAGAGTTTTGTTTCTAGAAGGGGTTGAAAGGTTTAAATAAAAAATTGAAATTGGTAAAAATTGGATCACACTTGGTTCACCCCCCCCCCATGTTTGTCTACATGGTACATTGAGAATAATAATTTTTATTATAGTATAGGAACTCACCCCATGGGTGGTTGAATATGGAATAAATAGTGTTATTCCAACAGTTACACCCCATGGGTGACCATGGTTTGACCAACGACTACCAACACATCATAACAGAACCTAAGGGAATTCCTAACAGGTCTGATTACATATATCTTAATTAACCAATTAAAATCATGGTTTGTTCCGAAAAGTCTAGTGGAAAACATAACATCCGATAGCTCTATAAACCACCAAAACTCAAAATAAATATATAGACCACCTACCTTATCTCGGTAGGGGAGTTCTCATCCAGTATCAAGTCCAAATTCGACTGGATTTTAGAGAAATTTGAATAATGAATGAAGAAAACAAAATAGGGCATATGAACCTAAACCCAAATAGTGAAATTGATGGCCAAAATAATTAAGAACAACTAAAAATAAATTTAGATATTACTGAGGTAGATCTGATGAGAAAAACTGCATGTGAATCAGAGATCGGAAAATGAAACATGATCAAATCCTAGTTTAGACACCTAGGGGTAGCTCTCAAACTCTTATTCTAATTTGAGTAGAAGGAAAATAAGATTTTAGGTTTATGAAAGAAATTAATTTAATTAAAAATTAACAAAAAATAAATATTCTATGGGTCACACAGTTTAGGATCACAATTTCACCAACCATATGCCAACCATGCATGGCTTCCTATTGGAAAACGGTCACCCACACAATTTACATGCATTATTTACAAACTATGTGCAAACCATGTGAAGAGCCTCTGTCAAATTCTGTAAAAAAATGAAGAGCTATTTGTATGGTTGTGCGGCCCATTCTACATGGTTTGGCCAAATAGTGTGGCCATTACCACCCCTTTGTCCAGCCTCATATGGGATAGTCAAACTGTGTATCCTTCCCCGCAGAGTTTTCACTAACCATGCGCTGGGCATAAAACACCCTAAAAATTGGTTCTGGGCTCCGAATAAGCCTTGAACACCTCCAAAACGCCCATGAGAAAGTTGGGAACTAAAATGAGGCCATATTTAAGAATTCAAATTGAAAAAGAAGGGATTTTTACCTCATACAAAAACCCATGATCTTATAATCTTCCCCCATATAGCAATTCATCCCAGAATTTCTCTTTGTAGTGTGGTCAATATTCATCTAAGAAAAACTCTAGCCACTGAGCATGTACATCGGCTTCCCACTCCCATGTCTCATCCTATAAAAGGCTATACTTCCATAGCATCTATACTAGAGGAAATGACTGACCTTAGAGAACCTTTTTGCTCCTATCAATGATATGAATCAAATGCTCCGTAAAGGATGTATCAACCAGTAGATCATCCTCCTCAGGTTGAAAAGCCTGAGATGGTTCTGAATGGTAAAGGCACGACTGATATACATGGAAGACATCATGAATGACTCAGTAACTCTAAGATAACTTCAACTGATAGGCTACCAACCCGACTCTCTCTATAATCTCAAATTGTCCAACATATCACGGTGAAATCCTACCATGTCTTCATATTCTACTATGTCCCAACCTTAGTGAAACATGTAATAAAACTCAATCCATGACCTCAAACTCCAAAGGTAATACACAATGATCAGTGTATGATTTTTTTCCATACTGTGTAGTAACCATCCATTTATGAATCAACTGGACCTTCTCAAAAGTCTCCTATATGAGAAATGGTCTCAGTAAAGCTGCCTTGCCTGCCTCTAGCCAGCACAGGGGTGGTCGGAAAGTCCTACCATATAAAACCTCCTAAGTTGTCATCTGTATAGTTTCCTAATAACGATTATTGTGGGGGAACTTAACCAGGGGTATATGATTCTACCAAGAGCCCCCAAAATCTAGGATGCATGCTCACATCATGTCTTCTGGAACCTGTATTGTATGCCCTGACTGGCCTTCAGTCTGAGGGTGGTATTATATGCTTAGAAGAAACTATATACCCAAAACCCTATGAAAACTCTACTAGAAACAAGACATAAAGTGGTAATACCTATATGAAATGGTAGTGTGTGATACCCCATGATGTCATACCATCTCACAGATGTACAACCTTCCTAGATAATGAACACTGATGGTCTCCTTGATCAGAAATAAATTAGCAACCTTAATGAGCCTGTAAACAACAACCCATACATCTTCATTACCTTAAGGTGAACTCGGTAAACCAGTCGCAAAATCAATCACAAAATCATTCCATTTTAACTCCAGAATGGGTAAATGTTGTATAATCCTAACTGGTCAATGATGTTATTCTTTCACCTGCTGACAGGTGGAACACCTTGTAACAAAACTAGTTACACCCCTTTTCGTACCTGATGTCACGAACCAAATCGGGTCTCCATCAAACTGATGCCTGACCCGATCTATGGCAAGGCCCGAGGGGCATTACCGATCCCCAAAAGCTGGAACCAGTGCGTGGGTATAAAATATAAAACATGGGAATGATTTACCAAAATAAGTAAATATAAAACAAATAAAAAGATTAATAAAACAAAATTAAAATCAGACAACCAAACAGGACCTTAAACTAAGTTCAGTTTTAAATTCTTCAACATGAACTACAAACCCAAAAGAGACTACAACAAAATAAAACCAAAACTCCAACCCAAACCTCCATGCGACATGAGGAGTCATATCCTCAAGCCACCACCACCAAACCAACACAAGGATGCCACTAACAACTCGAACCTCCCATGCTATGCTCGATGCCTCAACTTAGAATACAAAATAAATAGAATCAACATACACCCAACGGTGTATGTAGGGTGTGATCCAAAAGCCCAGTAAGATGACACTGAGAAAAGGTTCCACAAATAATTATTAAATGACAAATACATTTTCAATTTTACTGATGAAAAATAAATAAATTCACAAACAATTTTAATTAAACCAATTTTAATTAGAGAAATTTTTAATAAAAACAGTTTTAGTGGAAACAACATTAAAGGAAACAACTTAAATTAAAAACACACACAGACTCACCTTCATGGTAACCCCAATGTCACACCATGTGCCGAAGGTGATTGGAAAGAAAAGGAGGATCACAGTACATGGGAGAGTCCCTAATGAAACTATAGAGAAGTGGGACCCTATAACACCACGTCTCGATGAAAAAAGGTATAATAACACAACAATAAACATTCTCGTGCATGAGCTAATAGTAGGGAAACACATCCATAACCTAGTGGTCTCCCAACATCATCTAAAAGTTTAGTTAGTGTTGTATTTTTCAATCTAGATAAGTGAAACTGGGTTAGTTCCACTTCTTGTATCACTAGATCACGAATCCTAGTCTACCCACCTAGTACCCTGGCTTCCCAATTGTGCTCAAGTGATTTAGAATTCATGTCATATTTCATATTCATGCACTCAAACCAAAACATACACTACACACTCCAAAACCACCATTTTCACACATAAAATCCATTTGAAATAATACACACACTAAAACATCCTCCAATCAAGTTTCACACCATTTATATAATTTACTAAACTATTTAAAAAATTTATTAAATAATGTACAAAGAGTCTTACAATATCTTTCACACAAAACCCGCTCAAAATTATCTTTTATGATCAAAATCACACCAAAACATTTCTAAAATGAAATTCACAACCCTTGTACATTTTAATAAACCAACTACGCAATTTAATAAAACACTATTTGATGACACAATGTTGATTTTCATCAAAACCGCACTATATCTCATATGAACATAACACTTCAAAAAAATAAAACAAATAAAAAACCTATCTTAAAACGATTTTCACACCACATAAACCATTTAATAAATCAACTACACACCTAATAGAACATTTTCAAGGTGCACAATAATGTTTTACCACAAAACTACACCCAATTTATTCTCTTTAAAATTAAACACACACTAAAATGTTCTCCGCATACCATTCACATCACTTAAACAATTTGAAAAATCACCTATGATGTTTAATAAATCATTTTCACTATAAATTAAATTAACTAATCAATTTCTAAAGCAAATAAAAAATAAATGAATGATTTAACATAATTTTTCACAAAAAGTGGACTCCATAACACATATACTTTCCAAAAAACTAAATAAGTGAAGCAATTCACCAATTGGTAAAATATAACTTTATAGAAAACAAATAATTTAAACAATATTCTAATTTAATTAAACATGAAAATTGATTCATCAATTAATAATCAAGCATGGAACCACCTACTGTTATGTAGAAACCTATGTGATTTTGGCTTGTAAAGACCATTGCATGCTAATCACTCCTCAAACAACATGGATAAGCCCTATAATCAAAACAACTCACCACTTACATCAAAATCGGACCAAATGTAGTACAAACCATAACCCTACAACCTCCAAAATGCATGAGACAACTGGTCTAAGGGAAAAACACCTACGGAGAAGGTGAGTGAAGCTAGCCAGAGCTTGAAGGAAGCTGTCGGAGATGTGTCGTGCTGGAAAATCTGGTCAAGAGGGAGAAGCGACACGGGTCCAGGTGGTTTGAGGCAGTGGAGCGGTGTAGGTTGGGTGAAAGGTGGCCTCAAGGGGTGAAGAGGTTGGTCACTGGAAGAAGGTAGGGTTCCAGAGAGTGGGATCACCGGAGGGCATCTTGGATCCATCTTGGGTTTAAGGGTAGGGTGTGGTGCAGTTCGGTGTGAGGCAAATGGTCAGGTGTGCCGTGAATCTCCAGAGAGAATTGGGTGCAAAGGGGTTGTCTTTCTGGAAGAGAGGAGTGGAGGGTGGCACACCGGTTCGATGGAAGTAGGGTGGCATGCGCAGCAGGTCCAGGGAGGAGTGGCTTATGGTTGAAGGGTGGTGCAGGTTCCATGCGATGTCGTTATTAGGGCGCCGACGCGATTCGGTTGTGACTGGTCTGGTGAGAAGGAGGATGGAAGGGGGTGTTGAGTTTCTAGGGTTCGGAGAAGGGGGTGGCATGAACCAAGGGGAAGAAAGAAATCATATGGTGAGGTTAAAGGAAGGAGGTAAAGAAGGAAAAAAGAAATAAAAAAAGAAAAGAAAAGAAATAAAAAAATAAATAAAACATAAATGAAAATCTAAACTATCAAAAATTAATAATAATAATAATAATAATAACATGATAATAATTTTATAATTATGGAAAATATTAAATCTAAAAACCCTGATTAAAATAATGATAATGGTAGTAATAATAATAATAATAATAATAATCTTAATCCTATTATTACTATTATTATTATTATTTTAAATAATTCTAAAATAATTTAAATTTTAATGTTCACTTAAATTTTCATTCGGTCAACTAATTAATTTACCACACACCGGGTGGGGCACATGTCAATTTAGCAAAGCGATATAACTTCGACCGAACCCAAACCGTGTGTCGAGCACTGCTAATGAAAACATTCATTTATCATCAAAATGAAAAAATGCTCGTCAGTCCTGACATGCACCTTGAAAAAACAATTAAGTCAAAGAAAATTATCAGATAAAGGAAAAAAAATAAAATCATTACCGATGTGTGAAATCGGGGTGTGACAATTATATCCACCATGATACATTCTGGCGCTAAAAGTCCCAAAATACTTAGTTAACCCAAGATTCCAAGGAAGACCACAAATATGGGAAGGTATTTAAAACCAAACCTCAATCGCTCGAAGACCGAGCATCCAAAACACCCATGAACTAAACTCCAAAGATCTCAATACCAGAATCACCAATTAAAATAACCTACAACCAAGAATTCACATCTAATCACAACTACAACATGGAACACCCCGACCCCTAACTTAGGGATCACTAGGGCCACTCGAGATCTCCATGAACATTCATCAAGCGACCCACTATCTGAGCTAACCAATTAGCATGGTTGAGGTTGGGCAGAGTGGAAGTAAGGGGTTACCATTCCAAGAACACTTTCAAAATAGAGTTTCCCCCCAAGTTTGTCCTATGGTGGTCTCCCCACCATATTAGGATTCTTGACAAATATTGGTTCTCCAAACCAAGATGAATCACAACCCAGACAACCTCTAACACTAGCTTGACCCTCCAAACTCTCTAAGTTTGACCGACCAACACAAGAGGAGATTCCGACGAGACCCACAATTGGTATCCCCACCAATTCAGAATTTTCCTAACACCATAGAACCCACACGGGCATTCCCAGTTTACATTGAGTGATACAGACTGAACTCTTCATCATGAACCCACCAACACGGGCCAACCTGCATGGATAATTCCTACATTGGACAATACTCCATCCCTTTGGAGGGGTTTTGATAGTAGAAACCCCTAACCAGGAGGAGAACTGGATATGCACGCATTAATTCCACAAGACATGAGCATCTCTAAAACGAGTACAATTCCGATCCATAATCGACCACAAGAAGGGTCACTGAGAACGACCACTGGCTTTACAAGAATAAGGATTATCCAGACCTCTTTAAGGTCCAATAGTAACTCCCATAAATTAAGACCACATCAAGGAGGTGAGGGCTTCATGCCCCTAACAATAAGAATAACGCCTTCAGAGATGATACCACAATAAGGAAATTTAAGTTGTCCCAATCCCATCCTTGTGGACTTAAGTTGAACCAAGCCCATCTCACATCCGATTAGTTTTTGACCGTGCACAAGCTTCACCCCGAGACCTATGGTTGGGGCCCTGATGTCTAAAGCATCTACAACCTCACAGTCATAAGATGACCACCTCTGACTGGAACTTCCTCTTCTAGGAAAGCAATACATATACTTCTCCTCGTGTTTTAAAAGGCCACTCTGTCAATATACAAACTGATAATTGCATCAAATGACTTAGAGTGTTCGACTGACCACACTTGAGATAACAGATTGTGCAGTCTGTCAATCGCGTGATGCAAACTGACTGAAGGAGCACTCCAATAATAGGTCTCTTTGGTTCACACTCCTCATCGGATGAGGGGCATTCACTTACCACTACATGAAAAATACCAATGAAAAATATAAGATTTAAACTGATTGCTCCACAAAACCACTGAGGAACATGAAACTAGCTCATTAGAAAGGTTGGCGCACCTCCTTCTCCGCCTCTTGAGTTGTTGAGCACCTATGAGATCCATCACTTTCCCTCGCCTTCACTTCCTTAGGTACGACCAAGGGATGAGGATTGTCTTGAGGATCGCTCAAGACATCCCCATTTGCAATGAAAATGGAATAATACCCATTTTCTGGTCTAGTCCCGCTCCACCAGACGTACTCAATACATCTTACACCCACACGAATTTTGGAGTTCTTCCAAAACCTGAGACACTTCCAACTTCCCCAGAGCATTAAATGATATCCAACTGACCTCGAAGTCTACAAACTATCGACACAACCATACAGAACTAAACTTTTCCTCTCCACTAGAAGTCTAGGCTAAACCAAGAACTGAGAGACCTTCTAGAAACCCATGGGACCTTTAGAGGGGGCATATACTGAACAAGAAACACAAAATAGCCTTCCACAAATACAAACACATCCGAAAAAAAACATCCACACCTCAGACATAATTCTATTAATTCCAATTTAAAACAACAATTCATTCTTAAAGAAAAACCCTTTCTTGAAAAACCAAGCAGAGAATAATAAAACACACCAACTCTTTTGAACTCATCTCTTTCACTATAAACACCAAACCATTTCCCAATTTTTGAAACCATTTAAGCACAAAAACCCATTTTAAAGGAAAACCCACTTTTCAAGAAACAAGAATCATCCTAAAAAAATATTAACCCCTCACCACTAATATTCCATGATGCCTCGCAAATATGAATTTTTGTGACACCCAGGCACCCATCCAATCCAAAAAATGTACATTAATCACGTCCACATGCACATGCGAGAACCCATAGGAATACCACCAGACCAAAACAAGGCTCTTTCGCTTTCAAAACATAGCATTTACAATATTCCAAAATATCCACTTTTTTCAAAAACCATTTCAAAGATTCATGAAAAAATTTCCAAAATGCTTCCCACTTCCTAAACAGCCCACTCCAATTTCAGATAACTCAAGAAATTCTTTTATAAATATGATGTCAATAATTCAATAGCTAAATTCTAGAAACAATGTTAAAAAAACACACCCCAAAAATCATGTCAAACTCATTGCAAGGAGAAAAATAAGATCAACACCAAAGTCTGATTTCCTTTAAAAAATAACACTTTTTCACCAACCCAAAACTGAAGCAAGACATCACAAACATTAAAGAACCTAGATGAAGGACTAGTGGTCATGTCTAACCTGGCTACATGGTTTAGCAGACCATGACCTAGTTAAGAACCAACCACTAAGAGTGTCGAACTGTACTCTTGGGCATCACATGGGTAGTTACTCCATGTGAGACCATGCACAGTACCAGCTTACTCCTACTATCATCCCCCATCCACACAGACCAAATCTAAAAACTTAAATCCTGAAATACCCCTGGTTATTTGAGGATCAGAATGAGTATGAGTTCACAACGCTCTTCCCGCACCTACCCCTCAAGTACCGATAGTCCTATCCCTGATCTACCTTAAATCACAAATAATAAGAACAAAACCACTATATGATACCATTTTGTCACGAGCCAAAATGGGTCTCCATCAAACCGATGCACGACCCAGTCTATGGCTAGGACCGAGGGGCGTTCACGATCCCCACAGGTTGGAAAAAGTTCCCGAGTATCAAAAATAAAACATGGGAACGATTCATCCAAATAAATAAATATAAAACAAACAGCAATATAAATAATTCAAAACTAAAATCAGACAACCAAACATTCCCTTAAACTATGTTTAGATTTAAATTTTTCAACTTGAACTACAAACCCAAAATATACTACAACAAAAGAAAACCAAAACTCAAACCCAAACCTCTATGCGACATGAGGAGTCACATCCCCAAGCCACCACCACAAAACCAATATAAGGTTGACACTAACAACTCGAACCACCCATTCTATGCCCGATGCCTCAACCTAAAATACAAAAGAAACAAAATCTACATACACCCAAAGTTGTATGTAGGGTGTGAGACAAAAGCCCAGTAGGATTACACCAAGAAAAGGTTCCACTCATAATTATTAAATAACAAATGAATTTGCAATTTAACAGATGAAAAATAAATAAATTCTCAAACAATTTAAATTAAAACAATTTTAATTAGTGAAATTTTTAATAAAAATAGTTATAGTGGAAACAACCTGAATTAAAAATACACACTCACACTCACATTCATGGTAACCCCAACATCGCACCATTTGTTGATGGTGAGTGAAAAGAAAAGTAGGATCAAAATACATGGGAGAGGCCCTAAAGATACTAGTGAGAAGTCGGACCCTAGAACATCGCGTCTCGGTGAAAAAAGGTATAAGAACACAACAATATACATTATCGTACACGAGCCACTTGTAGGGAAACACATCCATAACCTAGTGCTCACCCAACATCATCCAAATGTTTAGTTAGTGTTGTAGTCATCAATCCAGATAAATGAAACTAGGCTGATGCAACTTCTGTATCACTAGCGCCCTAGTCCTAGTCCACCCACCTAGTACCCAGGCTTACCATTTATTCTCATGTGAATCAGAATTCATGTCATATGTCATAATCATGCACTCAAACCAAACCAGATAGCACACACACCAAAATCACCATTTTCACACACAAAATCCATTTGAAATAACACGCACACTAAAACGTACCCCAGTCAAGTTTCACACCGTTGATATAATTTAATAAACTATTTAAAAATTTTATAAAACAATGTCCAAAGGGTATCACCAGATCTTGCACACAAAACCCACTCAATAGATTATTTTACAATCAAACACACACCAAAACATTTCTAAAACACAATTCGCAAACCTTTTACATTTTAATAATCCAACTACGCAATTTAATAAAACAATATTTGATGATACAATGTGGAATTTCATCAAAACCGCACCATATCTCATATGAACATACCACTTCAAAAACATCAAACACAAAAATAAACTCTCTTAAAATGATTTTCTCACCACTTAAACCATTTAATAAATCAACTACACACTTAATAGAACATTTTCATGGTGTGTGATAATGTTTTATCACAAAACTACACTGAAATGATTCTGTTTAAAATTCAAAACACACTAAAATGTTCTCCACACACCATTCACATCACTTAAACAATTTGAAAAATCAATAATAAATTAACTACTCAATTTCTAAAGAAAATAAAAATAATAAATGATTTAACCTAAGTTTTCACAAAAACTATACTCCATAACAAATATACATGACACAAAATTAAATAAGCGAATACATTAATCAATTAATAAAAACTAACTTTGTACCAAACAAATAATTTAAATAATATGCTAATTTAATTAAACTTCAAAAGTGATTCCTTAATTTATAATCAAGCATGGAACCACCTACTGTTTTGTAGCAACCTCTGTGATTTTGGCACGTAAAGACCGTTGTATGCCAATCGCACCTCAAACAACTTGGATATTCCCTAAAATCAAAACACCTCACCACATGCATAAAAATAGAACCAAATGTAGCACAAACCATAACCCTATCACCTAAAAAATGCAAGAAACAAGTGGTCGAAGGGAAAAACACCTACAACGAAGGTACGAGGAGCTAGCTGGAGCTTGAAGAAAGCTGTAAAAGGTGTGTTGCCTTGGAAAATCCAGCTGGGAGGGAGAAGTGGCACGGGTACAGGTGGTTTGAGGTAGCAGAGTGGCATGGGTTGGGTGTGAGGTAGCCTAAAGGGATGCAGAGGGTGGTCACCGGACAAAGGGATGGTGCCAGATAGCAGGATCCCTAGAGAGTCGCAGGGAGCTGGCTAGGGTTTGAGGGTGGGGTGCGGTGCGGTTTCATTTGAGGCAGACGATTCGGTGCGCTGCACCTCTCCAGAGAGAATAGGTCACTGGGGTTGTTTTTTCAGAAGAGAGGAGGGGAGGGAGACGTACTAGTTCGAGGGAAGTAGGGCGGTGCACGCAACAGGTATAGGGAGGAGCGATGTAGGGTTTTCGGGTGGTGTAGGTTATGTGCGGCACCAGTAGAAGGGCAACGACGTGATTCGGTGGTGGCTTTTTCAGTGAGAAGGATGATGGAAGGGGGTGCTAGGGTCCGAAGAAGGGGGGAATGAACCAGGGGGAAGAAAAAAATCACATGGAGAGGGTAATGGAAGGAGGGAAAGAAGAAAAAAAAGTAAGAAGAACAAAATGAAACCTAAATAAAAATATAAACTAAAAAATTAATAATAATATTAATAGTAATAATGACATTCTAATAATTTTATAATTATAAAAAATATTTAATCTAAATAACCTGATTAAAATAATGATGATTGTAGTAAATATAAAAATAAAAATAAAAATAATTACTTTAATCCTATTATTACTATTATTATTATTATTATTATTATTATTAAAAAGTTCTAAAATAATTGTATTTTCAGAATCCACTCAAATTTTCATTCAGTCATCTAATTAATTAACCACACACCGGGTGGGGTGCATGTCGATTTAGAGAAGCGGCAAAGCTTCGACCGAGCCCAGCCCGTGTGTCGAGTGCTTCTAATCCAAACGTTCATTTATTATCAAAATAAAAAAAACTCTCTTCAGGCCCGACATGAACCTCAAAAAAACAATCAATTCAATGAAAATTATCAGATAAAGGTAAAAATTAAAATCATTACTGATGTGTGAATTTGGGGTGTGACACTCAACCACTATTACTAACGACACAAGTCCCGATACATCTTGGTGACTTCCAGATACATTTCCCATGATGAGGAATTAAAATCCTTCATCACATCCCCACATATGTCCAATGAAACCCAAACATGACCATGGATGCATAGGATCTCATCCTCACCTATGATCCAACCAAGAGACAGATCCTCACCTACCATGCTCTCCTATAGTATTATCCCCTTATAATCTGATAGATGCCTTATCCTCACTCTATTCAGCAAGGCATAGGTCACGGCTAAGGATGATAGGTAAGTCTATCCATAACTATTGTGCACCTTCAAGTGCATCTTAGAGAACAATTCCATAAGTTTCCACTCACTACTGGCCTACTGCGCTACCTATATATAAGTCCTCCTACTCAATGCATTGGCCACTGCATTTCCTTTACCAGTTGTATAGGCAAGCTCAAAGTCAAAACACATAAGGTACTCCACCCACCTTCACCACCTCAGATTTAGATCACACTTTTTAAATATGTATTTTTGGATTTTTTGGTTCATGTACACCACAAAATTATCTCCCAGTAAGTAATGTAACCAATAGCGTAAAACATGAATGAATACAACTAGCTCAAGATCGTGCATCGGGTAATTAATCTTGTGTGGCCTCAGCTATCGAGACATGTATGCCATGAATTTATCTCTCTACATCAACATTATTCCTAGACTGATACCTGATGTGTCACAATACACAATGTATATCTTTCTTTATTTTTGATGTATTAGGATTGGTGCTGATTTCAACCTCTCGTTCATCTCCTAGAACTCTATCTCATAATAATCTAACCAAGAAAAATTCACACCCATCCTAGATAATCTCTTCTACAGTGATTCTGACTAGGATAAGTCATATATAAAACTCATGTAGAAAAAAACTAGTCCCAGAAAACTTAATATGTCAAAAATGTGTTTGGGTTGTTACCAGGAAACTACAGCTCTCACCTTCTCTAGGTCCATTGATACTCCTGTCTCTGAGATGATGTGACCCAGGAAGTGAATCTGATCCATCCAAAAGTGGAACTTTGTAAGCTTAGCAAATAACTGATTCTCTGTCAGTGTATTCAAAACAATTTCAATATTTTTTTCATGGTCGTATTAATTATGAGAATACAACAATATATCATCCATGGAAACCACCACAAAAGAATCCAGGTAAGGATGGAACACTCAGTTCATTGGTTCCATGAAAACCATTAGCACATTCATGAGAATTAATGGCATAACCAAATACTCATATAGACTATAACTGCTGTTAAAGGTTGTACGAGGTATGTATGTAGGCCAAAAATGTACCTGTTGATATCTAGACCTCAAATAGATCATCAAGAACACTTTGCCTCCTTAAATATGATTAAAATAGGTCATATATACATAGTAAGGGGTATTGGTTTTTAATTGTTAGCTGGTTAAACTTTAGATAATCCATGCGTAGACTAAGGGTACCATCTGTCTTTTTCACAAAATGGACCAATGAAACTTTCTGAGAAGTACTTGGTAGAATAAACCCCTTCACCTCTAAAACCTCTAGCTGCCTCTTGAGCTTCTACAACTCCTTCATTACCATCTTTTAAGGAGGAATGGATACCAGTTCATCTCCTAGCACTAGATTGATGAAGAATTCCACCTCTATCCCAGGAGAAAAAATAGAAAAGTCATCCATGAACACATCCCTGAAGCTCTCAACCACTGGAAAAGGTCAACCTGACTCACCCCTGATCATCTAGATATAAATTGGCAATCTTGGTTGTCATCCTGTATAGCACATGATGCTCTAGTCCATCTTGTCTCTCCTAGACGTCCCATTAACCCTTTTATTTAAACCTTACACCCTTTGGTGATGTGAAAGTCACCCTCCAATGATAGTAGTAAATGTAATATCGATAATCTATAAGTTAGTCTATCCTAAGTATGACATCAATCCCAATCATCTCAAGTTCATACAAATTCCAGATGGAGTGACACCCACCAACCTCTAGAGGGAACTCCTTACACTGGCTTACATTTCTTGTTTTGTTTCCCAATGGTGTGTCTAGAATTAAAACACCCTAAAAATAAAACAAAACAATCCCATGGATTTCCACCATAGGTGAAGATATAAAACTATGAGATGCACATATATCAAAAAGGGAAGATGAAATAGTAGAGGCTACTAGTATCGTACCTCTCACCATAGACATTCTGACACCCTGCTCCTTGGGGGTAGGTTATAAAAAATAGAATTAGCATGCACCATGGCCCTGTGATACAACCTCACTGCTCGAAGTGTGCCTATTCTGATTTCTTATTATAACTGGTGTCTGGATGCCATATCCACGACCACCACTACCTTGGACTAATCGACCAGCACTGCCCTAACTCCCTGCTTGAAAAAAAACTGAGTAACCTACTTTTGAACCCAAATTTGGAGATGACCCCCAACCACTTACAATTTAAGGGAAGGTCCTACCAAAATGATGCACAAGGCCCATATTTATGAAATATTAGCACTTGATTGGGTCACTATCAAACAGATTATTTATGTTTCCTCTCCTTCCACACTGATAGAAAAACAAATAGCTACTAGTACTCATATCCTGACTGGTGCTCATCTCAGGGGAATCCTCAAAATGGTGATTCCTTCCTAAAGATGCAGAACTACTTGGTTGAGATATAACACTATACTATTCTATGCCCCCAACTACCCTTAGGTTCTTTTCAATAATCAGTTCTTGATTCACAATCTCAATTATAGAGTTCAATCTTAACATGTTGACATGAGATCTTATATCATGTCAGAGACCTTCCTCAGAGCGTCTCTCTCAAGATAGATCATTAGTAAGGTACATCGGTGTAAAACGATGCAACTCTATAAAGTGTGTTGAGTACTCTATAACTGTCATCACGCCCTACTCTAGATGTATAACCTCACTAGCCCGCTCTACCCACAGAGTTTAGGGGTAAAAGTAATCATAGAAGCATGTTTGGAAATCAGTCCAACCCATATCTCGTCGCCCATTATCCTGGTTGAATACATCCCAATAGAGGTTTTCTTCCCCACATAGAATATATGTAGCGAGCTTGGCCCTCATCTCACGAGGAATCTCAGGATTCTCTAAGATATCTAGCATGTTCTAAATCCATATCTCAGTAGCCTGTGGATTTCCATCCCCTGAAAATATGGGAATATGCTTCTGTTGGAACACCCATGTTAGCTCATCCATAGACAAGGTAGGCTATGATGCTCCATAGAAAGTCTTCATATAGAGAATAAAACCCTCATAGAATAGTGCCTCTGAACCTATGTCCGGAATAACATCTAGTGTTGTAGCTTCCACTAAATGAGGATCGGGCAGTAGCCTATAGACCACCGCCTCTGGAGTGTGATCATCACCTCCCTCCTGGTGTATGAATTAGATTCATCGTGGTATCATGTCTCTAAAATACCAAACACATGCCTCAAAAAATAATGAGTTCAAATATCATAGCTGAAAAGAACAATATAGGTCAAACCCCTCCTAAAAAAATTCATACACTATATCCTACTCCTAAATCTAGGACTATAAAAAGGAATAGTGAAAACACGTCTAGAAACACTACCTCTTGTCTACTCAAAAGTCAGGTCTAGGTGAAGTATCAGTTCTTCATTTCAAGTTTCCATTTCATTCTCATTAAAATTCACATTCATTTACATTTCATTTCCATATCTCAATTATTCAATAGATTTAACCAATGGTTCACCAATTCCAAATCCATGAGGGGCCATAACACCTCATGAACCCAAAATTCAATGCCCAATCAATCCATACATATCAAATTTACATTAATAATTAAATTAAAAAGGTTTGTCACTTCCTATCCCATAAGGGCCAATACACCTTATGAACTAAAAGATGGTGTCACTTCTTTATCCAATACTCAAAATCTATCATGGCAGTGGATATAGCTATCACATCACCTTATCATAATAGCATGAAATAAGTATTGCATCCTAAATGGCATGGAATAATGCATGGAATGTGATTCTAACAAGTGAATATATGATGAATGAGATGGAATACCCTCATCTCATTGGGTTTCAATAGAAATAGAACCCACAATTGTATCAATAGTAACAACATATATCAATTGTGTCACCCTACAGTGAAATCAAATCAACTGTAATAGTCAAAATCCAAAAAATTGAAATTTAATTCAAGGTAATTTGGATTTTCCTTATACGCGAGGTAGCTACTGTTAGGGACAACTGATTTCCAAAATAAATTTCTTTCATATCCCTATCTATTGTCACCAAATAGTAAAGAAAATCAAAAAGGAACTTTCCTTTTATACAACTTTGTAATGTCCTGAACCGAAAATCCACTCATTAATGCCTGAAGCCCAATTAGTCACAAGGCCTCAAGTGCATCTCCCAAAACACCAGATTCTTCTAAATAGAAGTGAGGGCCTAGGTGTGTTAGTCGAGAGACTATTCCATCATTTCTTGAGTATCTCATAGTGAAATTCAATAACATACAGATAGAAAAAGTAGATACAACAAGAAGATAACTGAAGGGTAAATAAGACAATATTTAATAAACAATCTAGAAGTGTCTAATATACATTGATGAAGGTACTACATGTATCTAGAAAACATACAAATTAGGTACATGTATGTACAATACAATACAAGTATCCAAAAATAAAAAAAGACCAAAAAGTGTGCCCATAGCATCGTAAGCCTCAACTTAGTCCCATGAACTCCTGCTCTAAATCAAAAAACAAAAACCAATGTTAGGGTGCTTTCCCATATCTGCACCTACAACCATATAATCTATTTGGTTCCCCGAGGTGGTCCAAATAGGGTGTGAGATAATCATTTAATTAGGCAACCACCAAAGATCTAAACAATTCCTGAATGCACTATATACCAAGATAAGAAGGTAAATAATAAGTAGGTAATAAATATAGAAAATAAAAGTTCCCATGACACATCCCGTACCAAGCCCGTGATGCTAACTAGCCTCTCAAGGCTCCCTGTAAAACCATTCTTAGATCTTGAATCCAGGAAACTATAACAATAGAAGTAAACCACATGACCTCTTCGTAAATGTATACTTACCAAATCACCATGGCCTTAACATATACTCTGAGTGAATCACATTCCCATGGCCATGCCTTATTAACAAAAGTATCAAACTACACAAGGTTCGGATCCAAGGTGTTAAGAACCAAGGAATCCTCACTGAGTTTCAGGAGCATCTTAATAGAAACTCGGTATAGGCACTGGTTGGATTCCTAGGAAAATGTCATACCAGACAAGTCCTATTTGAGTCCAAGAAAGCTAGATCCAAGGGGTAGTGAGACCCAAGGCATCCTACGGAGTCAATAATCAAGGGGCATCATCAACTTAAGGCATCTGGTACCACAGTCATGATCTATGGATATTCTTTCATGGTATATATAAATTTACCATTTCATTCATCCCACATGAGTCTACCAACTCATCACTACTGGAAATTGGACTATTTTGGATGCATTTTTTGTGATGGGACCCCATCGCAAAAGTTCATTTGTGATGGGGTCCCATTACAAATAACTCATTGCAGAAAAGGGAATTAAAAACTTATTTTTTATGATGGCCCATCGCAAAAAAAAACTATTTGAAATGGGACGTGGACCCGTTGCAAATAGTTTCTATGAGATTATTTAAAAAAAAATTGTGATAGGGACTCCCGTCGCAAAAGGTCCTGTTACAAAATATTTTCCATGGATTATTTTAAAAAAGTATTTGTGATGGGGACACCCCGTCGCAAATAATCCCCTTGAAAATAACTTAAAAAAATTGATTAAGATAATATTAATAATAATAATAAAATAATATTAGAAAATAATAATAAAATAATATTGGAAAATAATAATAATAATAATAATATTATTATTAATAATATAAATAATAATTATATATTAATAATAATAAAATATTATTAATATTAGTAAAATAATAATAATAATAAAATAATATTATTATTAATTTTATTAATATTAATGAAATAATAATATTAATATTAGTAAAATAATAAAAACCCCAATATTAGTAAAAATATAATTTTTTTTATAAAAATAATATATTAAAATAATAATAAAACAATAATATATAAAATAAAATAATAATTTAAATTAAATTAAATTAATAATAAAAAATTAAATATTCACAAAAATATAAAAAATGAACTATATAGAAATGTAAATAGTTAATATTATAAAAAAATTGTATTCAAATGTTTTATCTGAAAAAAACAAATATATCACTGAGGGAGGGTCCTCTGGAGGATTTGAATGAGATGGTGAAGGGAACTTCATCCCTAAACCACGAGTCAGATGATGTATATACTCCATTTTCTCGTACTGTTGTTGTTTTCATCGATTCATCTCCTCCTCCTCCTCTTACTGCTATCGTCGGACATCTTCCTGTTCATGCAGCTGCTGCCATTGGTGCATCTCTTATTGCTTCCATTGAAATATCTCCTCTTACTCCCTACGCATACTCCCTATTAGCTCACTCTGAGCATGAAAATGATCCTGATACTATGCAGCAGATGATACGAGCTCCTCTTAAGTTGTATGCCGACATTGCAGTCGTACCATAATAACTCTCAAACGTCATTCGAGATCCAAAACCAACAACTCGGCCTTTCTCGAAGGCATACTGGGTCTCCTGTATCCACATTGTCTCATAAAATTAGTGGGCACTGGTCTGATCCTCAGTATCAGCCTCACTCTCAGTCTTTGTCTGAGACACTGCGACTACATATGACTCTTTCAATTGCAATTTAAAATTAAAATACTTTAAACATTATTGGAAGTTAATTTAAAAAATTACAAAAATATACTAACCACAATGGGATGTTGGCGATCACCTATAATATCTCCAGTGACCGTATTGTTGTACATCCACCTATAAATGTGAAAAATCCCTAAAATCGGGTTGTTTGACTACCTATTTGAATATAAAATAAACTATAACATTTAAATTTAAATAAATTATTTAAAAAAATATTTACCATATGTTCCTTATGAGTACTAAATGTATGACTACTAGATCAATGCGTCACCTCCTATCTCCCCCGGTTTTGTCAACCTATCGATGTTCTCCTCAAAAAACATCCATGCAACTAACATGAACATAATCCATCTCAAACCTAAGATGAAATGTAATTACGTCAGTGGGAAAAAAAGACTCATTAAACTCTATCACTCCTGCTTTGATCATTGCTTTCCTTCTAAAAGTTCACAAAAACTGGCAGTAATGCTCATGCATAAACCCCTACCATTCATTCCAGATAGCTTCATGCGTGCTCTCATCGATGGGATACCATAAAACCTACAAATAGATTATAATATTAAGTTATTAATTAAATAAATTTCAAAATAAATATCATTTATTTACATACTAGCCAATGACCGATCATGCGTTGCTGAACATCAATAGGAATTTCATCCCATGTGACCCATGCTTTAGAAAAATAATTATGCAATATATTGCTCCCTTGTCTGATAGCTATATGTGAAAAATTGTGAAAAAAAATAAAAAATCATCAAACAATTAATATATAAATAAATTAAAGAAAACTAACTAAAATACATAGGTAAACATATCTATACATGCGTGGATCTAAGACAAGATGTGGACGTCACTCAAGAATAGGGTCAAGAATCATCAATCAATCATGACCATGCCCCCTCCAAGTCCTCCATGAACCACCAGTAGTCTGACGGTCAGATGAGCCAATATCCGGCTCGTTCGAAGGTATATCAGCCTCCTGCAACTGACGAAATAGATCTTGGTCCATCTAAAAAATGAAATTTATGTTGTTAGAAAATAATTAAAAACAACTATTATATATAGATATATATTATATATGATTATAACCAACATTTAACCATGTCAATCTTCATTTTCATCATCATCTTCATATCTGATGATGTAAATGTCTTCATATTCCACTTCAACATCATCAATTTTCCTATGAGTTTTAGTTTCATCATCTATTGTCATTTAAAATTCATTTTTAACATCATTAACATCATCATCACCATCAACCCTTACATGTGGGGTGTTATCATCTATATATATGTATCTTTAGGGAAAATATGGTTTTGGTGCTATCTCTTGAAAAATTTCAATTACTTTCACTTCAACAGAACCACATTCACTCTGAGTAAACTGATTTTCTAGAGATTTAATTTTTATTATAATCCACCAATAACTCAACTCTTTTGAAGTAGCATAATAATTTGCATAATAAATTTGATGTGTCTGATGAGAGAATAAAAATGGTTCATTTACTGTAAGAAAACTTTTATATTTAATTTCAATGATTCCATGGGTTGGAAAAACATTCAAGCCTCACTTAGTGTCCAACAACTTATATTTAAATATCATTATGTAATTCTATCCCACATAATACAATTCAATAATTTCTTCCATCATGCCGTAAAAGTCAACCTAAATTTATATATGATGAGATCTTCTCAAGAAGACACCACTATTCATTGTTTTTTATTCCCCATTTGAACATGTATGAAATTGAAAACCATTCACAATGTATGCATTATAAGATTTAACCATTTTTGATTGTGGGTTACTTAAGACACACAATCGATTATCAATTTTATCAGCATGTTGAGATATCTGAAAATTTGTAAAACAATTATCAATATAACAAGTAATAAATTGATTTTATATGTTAAACCATAAATAAATATTATAGAATAAGTGATAGGATCACTCATAGTATAAATAGCGTAATTTCTTTACATTTGAGCAGAACATATATATGAGCTTTGTGATATTAATAATCTAAAATTCATCATTCATGAACTCCACTGAAGCCAAGTTCGGGATGATTGAAAACTGATAATTGATTTCTCATATCATCGTCAACATTCCCCTCATTACTTCCCATGAGGTTTTGATTAGAGGAACATTCAGATTCAAAATAATGAGAGCATAAAAAATAAATTTTCTCTTACAAATAAGCTTTTGTAACTGAGTCTTCAACTGATACTTTATTATGTACTTTTTTTCTTCAATTTCTACATGAATCTGTCAAATCTGTACATCAATCATAACTGTACCAGACCTCCAAATTTCTCTTCGTGTGGAAAATGTAATATCACTTTTTCCATTGAGTCAAAAAAATTCAGTGAGAATATTTTTTCTAGTTTACATAAAATTAAAACAACATCTTCTTACAGTCTTCTCAGTGCATTATAGTATGTTTTTCCCACAAAAATGTCTCAAAAGTTTTTTGATATATCTATTATTTCATCCCAAATCATATAATTCAACAAACCTATTAATTAAATTGGTATAATTATTTCGATTATAACATAATAGTTTTCACTTTTTAATATGGTAATACGACTATTTCTGACACATCTTCCCAAATTATAAGAATAACCATTTGGAAGTATAAAATCTACAATACAATAACAAAATAATAATATATTTTCTTTGGAAAGTGTATAATATACTTTTGGTTTCATTAAATTTTGTGATCTTACATTTTCAAACAGTTTAAGTTCTGGTCACCTGAAAATTTGGGAAAGATCTAATCATGCCTTTACATTATCCTTCGTCTTACCTAGTGTATCACAAACTATATGAAATAAATTATCAAAACAGTTCTTCTCAATATGAATGACATCCAACATGTGACATACCAACAAATCAGGCCAATATGGAAGATACAAAAAAATGCTTTGTTTTAACCAATTGTGTTCTTTCCTAAAGCCATCAATTTTCTATTGATTTATTCACTACTAAAAAATGATCTATATCCATGGATCTATAGCCACACATTAAATGATCCGTGGCTATATCTAAGATATAGTCACACCCAAATAGCTGGGCATGGAAATATCTTATGTGAAAATTATTTTGATCGGGTTACCTTCCTCCCACATCGTGAATCTCCTCCCTCACCGTCCTCGTCGTTCCTCCCGCATTGTGATTCCTCCTCCCTTGTCGTCCTCATTGTTACTCTTCCACTACTCCCCACGGGATTCCTCCTCCCTCTCCATTTCTCCTATCCTCCTCCCCTCCTCCCCTTGTTATTCCTCCTCCTCTCTCTATTCCTCCTCCCCCTTCAGCTCCAACGCAGCCAACAAACCTCCCCACCAGCTCTGACGTGGATCTGATGCCTCCCTGCCAACGCAGCTCCTGAACTGCCAGCCCACCTCCTCACCGACACGACCTACCTACCTCCCTTCGGTCACCTCACCTCCCTGCTGACGTTTCTCAGAGTATTCATTCCCATCTCCTCCTCCAACGCACCACCTATATGGTGATTTGAGGTAGGAATCTCCATTTATTACCTTTGTTATTGGTTGAGTAGTTCATTATTATTGATGTGGATTCATTATAGAAGATAAATTATCCTATTACTAGGAGTTACAATCTGTTGGTATATTAACTTTGATTAATTTTTAATTGAGTAACCTTAGCTTCTACAACTCTTCTTCATGCTGGGTAATCATAATCTTAGTAGAAAGAGGCTCAATTTTTTCAGGTAACAAGTAGGATATGGATGTTGCTACACATTCCCCATTATACTAAGTTGAATTTTATTGAGTTTGAGACAATGGGGTTAAATTTTTGTTTCTCATTTTAATTATTCTATTTCAATCATTTTCTTCCAATACTATTGTTTGTGTTCATTTGTAGTGATTTGTACATTGAAGTGTGGTGATATAGGTGCATAGTTTTTTTGTTATAGACTCCAAATCATTATCTCAACTATCTATAATTTGATTCTACATAATTTAGTTTTGGAGGATATATTTAAGGGGTATTCTGGAAGATATCCATGAACCCAAAAAACCCTCTCACAAATAGTCATGCCTTGTAACTCTATCTATCATCTGCTACCTACTCTAGCTGATACATCCATTTATTCTGAATAAATTTATTTCTATCAGGCCTCTCCATTTTCACCCTTGTCCCATACACATGGAGGGAATAATTATCATCCCTCATGTATAACTCCCAATAATTAAATTCTTTCAAATATATTTCCTCTTTTAAGCTATTGGGTTCTCCATCGTCCATTAGATACAAGTAACACAAGTTAATTTCATACCTTTTTACTTGGAACCAAGGTAATAGAATTGGTAGTTTAATAACTTCATGGTGAAGTTGAATTTTATCTAGATAAATAACAATCTTTTTTGTTATTTCTGGCTGTTTGATGATAGGAGATACATCATCCCACTTAACTATGCTCATAATATGGTTACTTCCAATATAGTAAAGGAAAGGGTCACTGTGATGAAGATTGAATTGTCTAGATGTTTTGAGATGATAAACACTATTTTGAATAAATGTATATTTAGGATGAGGATTTTGAGGGACTTATGTTTCGGTACTTTGTACCTAAATTATTTGGATTACATCTAGAAATTGGTGGATCACTTCATCATGGGAGAGGTGAAACAAATGACCACAACCCTAGTAGAACATTTCAAATTGTGAAAGGAGAATGAACACATAGAATCCCATAAGATAATATTGGGTTAATGTGATGTGGATTTTATAGATATTAAAGGGTTCTAGAAGATTTGAAATTTCCTTCAAAATAGATGAGTCATTTCCTAGTTTTTTAAAGTCATACTTTGAGAGATATTCTTACACTTGAAAGATAACTACTATATATGTGTTCAATTTCAGAGAAAAGTCTTAGTGTCAAATATCAAATATTTAATTGATATTTTCACTCTAAATAGTAAAATTAGATTATATTTCTTTAATAGAAGTTGGAAATGAGTTCTTTGGGTTGAAGGGGACGTCGAAAGATCTTAGGAGGAAATATGATGAGATGTTGTTTTTTGAATCACAAATTGTGATTCAATTAGTAAAAAATATGATGTTTTAATCTAGTATGAAGAATATTTTGTGGAATTATATCTTTATATATAAGTTTTTGGGGGATAGAGTACTGGATATATGGAAAGATAGAAGGGACTCAAAATATGGTAAATATACTAAAAAAGGTCATTGTCAAGAATTTTTTTAGAGGATATTCACCTCATTTGAGCTAAGATAAATAAAATCATCATGGGGGAACCATAAATATATTAAGTAAGTTTGAGTAATAGAAATAGGTTTATAGAAGTTGATGGGGAACTAAATAGTGAATCCCAAAAGAGATTCCAAATTTTAAGGATTGTTAGGTTTCATCTATGTGTGTGAAAACAATTTTTAGGTTCCAAAACATAGTCAAATAGAAGGATAAATTCCAGAAGATTAATTTATGGGACATTTATTACAATAATGGAGTAGTAGCTAAAAATTATAGAAGAATATAAGTTAATTTAAAAGGATGGTGCAGTCAGAAAATGAAAATCAAATATTACCCAACAACTTATTATAATGGAAGTAGTGTGGGAAATGAAAAGGACTTTCATATATTTCCCTTGATTGAAGAGTATGTAAGTTTTTATGCTTGGAATATTTTTGAAAAGATAATATACTAGCTTATTAATGAATCAAACATAATGTTTTTCTCATGATATTTTTATAATGTGCACAACGTACTAGGTGAATGATTTTAGGTGGTGGGATCCTTTGATGGAATGGAGAGATAGTTGTGAAGCTATGAGATATATAGAATCAATCCTCATAAAGATTAAACGACATGGAATCTAGTTTCACTGGATGGATTATACTATATTTATTAACATGGATTATTTAATTAGTATTAGTAAATTGTAATAATTTTTGATTTCTTGAATAAAAATAAAATATTATTCTCCTTGTGGGGTAGGAATCATATCTTGACAATGTAAATATATTTTTTTCTTTTTTTTCTTTATTTAATTTTGATAATTATATTTTGATACTCTTGTATGTGTCCCTTTTAAGTGGTTTGTTTATTTTATTGTTATGATTTATTTCCATATCCTTCTAAGTCTTTGAAACCATAGTGTGGGATTGAATATTGAAACATTGTTTCTGCCTAAGTAATTTCCAGAAGATATCTTCTAGTGGTCTTCCAAAATGTATCCATGATCCCAAAAAAGCCTTTCACAACTAGCTGTATCTTATTTATCAATATACCATCCCCTTCCTCCTTCAGCTTCTAGACATATATTTTTTAGCAATATTCTTCCTAAGAGTCCAATCTATTATCACTTATGCTCTAAACACATGGAGGGAATCAATATCAACCCTTGTTTCCAACTCCCATTAATTTGAGTCTTTTAGATTTATGGACTTCTTCGGCCACTCAGGTTGTCTATCATTCAAGATAATCACATAGTGAAAGATACTTTTGTATTATTTCTCTCAGAAACAAGGAATCATAATTAGAAGATTAATTACTTCGCGATGAAACAAAATTACATCTAAAACAATACAAATCATTACTATTGCCTGAATTTTTTATAATATTTGATATTCATCATCCTATATATCCATGTTGATGATATTATTATTTACAATCCAATAAAATATATAGTTGATGAGATAAAGATCAAATTTTCTGGAAGTTTCAAGATGAAGAATCATATTCTAGCAAAATATATCCTAGGGATGAGGATTTTGAGGCACTTAAGTTATGATACTTTATAATCAACTCAACCCGATAACATTTGGAAGGTGGGGAAGTTATTTAGAATGAGTGAGGAAAAACTTGTGACTTTGGTTACCTTTACCATTTTTTATTTTTGTTTCATTCCTACTAATTTTATTCATCCAGGAAGTTGTAAAGATGAAACCTACATTTCATGATTCCTACCTAAACCTTAGAAATGTCTATAAGGTATGTTGTGGTTACTTTGTGTTGTTGCATTTGCCATATCATTTACGTGACAAAGGAAATTTTTTATACTTTTACAGGATTTAGAAATTCCAAATGAGGCTATTTTGTGCTTCAAGTGTGCTATTCAAACACAACCAAAACACGACCTGAACTATGTAAGATATTCTTCTAATAAAAGGTGTGTGTATTGTATTGTATCTTTATAATATTTATATTCTTCCTTATATCTCAATGTTTTATGTTTTTTGTTTCAATTACACAAGTAGATAACAGTACAACACAACACAAACAAATAACCTCTCTAAAGAGATGAGTTAGGAAGGCCCAGTTAGTGCCATCTTTTCAAACAGGTTCATCTTTCTTTCCAGAATTTAACAGGTTCATATTTTGGTTCTAATTTGTTCATATTTTTTTTTCAAATAGGTCCATCTTTTATTCCATATAGGTATGAAGATTATTCCTTTCCCAAGGTTTTCTTTGGTGGAAGGGATTCCCCATGCCTTTGTATCATCAAACTACTTTGATGGATACTTCCTCTAAGTGTCCAGCCAACTTGTAGCTATGGTTGCGGCAAGCAAAAGGGTTTTTATTCTAGGTGGTAGAATCATGAAAGGTATTATTCATGAGTAATTATCATCTATAGGAGGATATATGTGAGTTTCCATTAAATAATCTATATATTTCAATGTATTAAATTACAAGATGATCATTTCTTCATTACCTATAGTTTTCTAAGGTGGATGGGATTCCCCAAGCCTTTGTGTCACCAACTACTTTGATGGATTCTTCCTCTTAGTGTCAGGATAGCTTGAAGCTATGATTTCACTATGGGAAAGGGTTTTTATTCCAGGTGATGGAAACATGAAAGGTATTATTCTTGATGAATTAGAATCATTTTATATTTGTTAAAAATTTCTTTTTTTATCTCTACACAGCAAGAAATGGTTTCCTGAAATTCATCTCTTTCCACTGCTCCTCCTTGGGATTTCAGCAAGGGACTATTTTTGGTACTGCTATATTCTCCATGATTTATCTTAATTTCAAGAGAGGTACATCTCTACACATATATAATAACTTATTTTCCTTTTCTATCTCTTTTATTAGTTTGTGACTTGATAAATGTTGGTGAAAACAAATTGTATTAAAAACATTATTACTATTCCAATATTGTATCTGCCAATAGGTTGATCCAAATTGATTGCTCATAGAGAATGTTTCCTATAATAGAGTATTTGGTTTACATAAAAATACAATAAGAATAGTGAATTGGGTTTACTACTTAGTACTAAAACGCAGCGTATTGTTTCTACTCCCATGCCCTATATGAAAAGTATATTGGGTGTTAAACCCAGTACCATAAACATAGTGATCTAATTAAATGTAAAAATAATTACCTAATGTAAGGGGTGAAATTAGCCAAGTGGTAGGGATGGTGGGATTCAGGTTAGTTATACTCTCATGTTAACAAAGAAAAAAAGAAACACATGATGATGACAACTACCTTAATCTATCCTTTCTATGAACATACATGTGACCAATAAAAACATTCATAGGCATAAAAGTTTTCTTCTAGAACACACATGAGTATTACCTGGAGGCCATGAAACAAGATTGGATACCTTTTTATGTTTCCCTTAGCCATGTCCATGTTGCTGGTGCTCAAGATCCACTGTCTTCATCTAGCCAAGCGATAAGGTTTCCATTATCAAAACCGCACACTAATTTTGTATCATAAGTGTTACTTTTTAATCCTTTATTCTCCCTTTCATTAAAAGTTATTTTATAGGACTACTAGTGTATCTTGAACTCACAATTATCATGAATGTTGATTTACAGCCACCCACCTATTCCTTTCCTTCAAAAGAAGAAGGAAAAATGTATAATTCGACAGCTGATGATTTCCATTAGACTTGTACATAGTACAAATCTATCTTCTTCTAGCCTTCTCCACAAGGATAGAGGGTAATGTTTACTAGATTAACACATTTAATCATTAGGGACATAAACACTTGTACATACTATATAGGAATAGTAATTCATCAGAATAAGTCATCAAATCCACCCTCTGTGATACTTGCAAAATTTTCAGAACCTAAAATTTCAGTCACTAACATGTCCTGAACTAGAATCAGTAGAGAATTAGGGTTGAAGGGATATCCATTCCCAATTTCTAAATATAGGGTTGGAAAAGTGAAATCAGATTTGGTTGATGATTTTTCAGAGATAACATAACTAACATAAACTTCATGGTCATCAAGAATAGATACAGAAGTGGAGGATGAGGCACATAAAATCATTATTAGCTCTTGAAATTTCCAATACATGGAGTATATCATCCTAGAGGACACTGTTGAGAGAATCATGGAGTTTATGGACTCTCCTTTCAGCTTTATCTAATTTCTTTTTTCTATATTCACTTGATTTCAAGGCTTCTTTGTATTTCCTTTCAAAATCATCGATTATCTATTTCTCTAAGAGTGAAAATTCCTTAATTGACATCAGCTTGTCAACTTTTGTCAAAAGTGTTTCCATTATGATGGTGTTGTGTGCAATCGAATCATCTGTAAAAACATGGATTGGTTTTACAGCTGATGTTTGAGACAACACGGTCATCTACAAATATTTTTTAGACTCACAGGGGGGTGTGCAGGTTAGGGGTGGTGCAGGATAGGGGGGTGTGCAGGCTAGTGGGCTGGTGCAGGCTAGGGGGCAGGGGATGCAGGGGGGTGTAGGGGGGGTTGTGCAGGCTAGGGGGATGGGTGGAGGGGGCAGGGGCAGGCTAGGGGCTGGTGCAAGCTAGGGGATGGGGTTCAGGGGGGCTATGCAGGCTAGGGGACTGGGTGGAGGGGATCAGGGGGCAGGGGCAGGGGGCAGGGTGGAGGGGGAAGGGGGCAGGGTGGAGGGGGGCAGGGGCAGGGTGTGCAGGGGGGTGCAGGGGGGCTGTAAAGGCTCGGGGCTGGGAGGAGGGGGTAGGGGGAAGGGGGTAGGGATAGGGGCAGGGGCAGGGGTAGGGGGATGGGGCAGGGGGTAGGGGAGGTCTGCAGAGCAGGGGGCAGGGGCTGGGGGTTGTGGGTGGGTGGAGAGGGGCAGGGGGCAGGGGGTCGCGGTGAGGAGAGGTCGGGGAGGAGAGGTCGGGAAGGAAAAGTCACATCTTGTAAGCATTTATTGTTTTTTTCATCATCCTTTGCTATTATCTTACTCAACTGGTTTGTAGACCAATTTCATTTTCAAGAGAGGCCACCCTGATCTGTAGTGAAGCTTCTCCTAGAAGATTTTGCTGGGCTCTACCTCTCTTCATTATGGTTTAATGTGTAAATCCATACATGCTTTTTTGAATCATTTGTTCATCAGGATATGGGATCACATGGATGAACATGTTTTTTAATGGATAAGTGGTGGTTCAATTTAATGTTTTACTTGGTATTCCTAGACTGCATTGTATGTAAGCTCTTCCAATCTTCTTATTTTATTATAAATTTTAAAATTTTAATTGTCTGGTGCGGTTCAATATCTAGATCATATTTGTGTGTATAGGGACAAAAATTGTTGGATATGAAGGTCTTTATTTTAATAATTAGTTTTAGTGTTCCTTTAATTTAATAGCTTTATGGAAAGTGTTCAATATGAATTGCTAATTTTCATTTTTGAAACTATGGATTACCCAGATAATGAAGTTTTACTTCTATATAGATCTTGATCTTTATTAAAAATTCATTTATAGATTCTTAAATGTTTTTTCTATACAAAAACTCAGCATATATAAAATGAAAACATTTTATGACATAGAAAAATTATTTATACTTTTCCTTTAAATCATTTTATTTATATTCTTATTTTGATTTATTTACATTCATTTTCTATTTAGGATAAACAGGTATTTGTTCTATTATCAATGAGTAATGATTCTTAGCAAATTAGTTTAATAGATAGGATATATAAATACAATAATCACTCAATCCTACTATCCATCATAGGTAAAATATAGCCACTACTTACTATTCCAAAAGGCAGGTGACAGGTCAACGACGTCAATTTTACCATCCATAAGACTAATATATTTGACAATGTACTCTTAAGGAAATGTACTCCTAATTCACCCTACTGCTCAAAGGTAACATTTTGTCATGTTCATTTATTTATTATTACCATACTACAACTGTAATGTTGAGAGGTGTATTTTCTCATTATTCATTCATGTGGCTGTCTATATTGAAATTCCTGATAAATATGTAAATACCATTATCTGCATTAAAAACATTGATATGCCATATTTCATTTTTACTATTTGTTTGTGGTTCGTGATTAACAAGTTTATTCATTATGCTTATTTGGAAGGTATTGGACCAATAATTTATGGCTTTAACATTTTTTCCTTATTAACTCTTATATACATGACTCTGCTTCTGTGTTATATCTCATTAAAAATTTGGGTTCGGGTTGATTATTGTATAAGAACGGTCACTTAAGTAGTCTGGTTGATGCTAAGGGGGTGGATAACTAGAAGAGATAATGAGAGGTCTTAGTGGACATCGTATTGACTTCACTCAAGTTTAAGTTAAAGGGGAACTACAATAAACACTCAGTAGAAACAAGATGAGGTGGTTCCTACTCTAATGACCACACCCGCAAATGGACCAGGGTTGACCTGCTGGAACTGTCCAGCTGTGGACAAGTTATCAATATCCCCTGTTCAGGGTTTGAAACCAAAAAATTCTTTTCTCTTTTCTTTTATTTTATTTCTTTTAGTCATTTTACTATTTAATAAAAAATTTCTTGTGTTTTATGGGTAGGAAAAAAGATGGACAGCACCTCATTCACCTGTTGAAGATCAAATCATACTGTTGTTGGAAGCATAAACAAACATCCAGGTTCGCGTTTCTACTTTGTTTTCAATGTTTTTTATTTTTTCTACCTTCCTTATTAAATTGTATGTGAGACATTGCCAATTTAATTTGAAGGTTTCTGTAAAATAAATTTAATGTGTAAAGGTGTGTATACCCAATGGGGGAGCAACAACATTTAGTTAGAAATCTCCAAGAGGCGAAGTGGACGGTTTGGTTCCACCTTGAGGTAGGACCCCTCTTCTAGCCTCTTTAATTAAAGAATGCTTTAAATTGAATTTTTCTTTTTTCTTAATTCTTCTTAATTATATTTAATTTCATATCTTGAATAAGTGTTCTTTAATATAATTGTTTCATTTGATAAATAAAGTCATGTTTTTATAATGAAACCCATCAAACGGAGGCGCGCTGTCTACAAAAACTCACAGTGATAGTTATGTTGATCTAGTTGCTTAAATTATTGAATTTGATTTGTGCTGAATGAATTTTAGAATAATTGTTATATATAATTAAATTAATTGTGTGATAAATAAATTCCATGAGTCTTGTAATCAATATGGAGACAGACTAAACACAATTTCTGCCAGTGGGGCGATGATCAGAATGTTGCCCCACCTCCTCCCACTCTCTTCGCTCCTAGCCGGAAGATGCTGCCCCATGAATGTCACTGGACCGGGCCAACACATCGTCATCACGCTATGGTCACGCTGTGGTGATTTCGCAGTTATGCTGTGGTCATGCCATGATTTTTCCCTACTCCAGGACGACACCCCATGATAGTTCATAGTGATAGTATTCCATGAGTCTTGTGATCAATTTTGAGACTGACTAATCAAAATTTCTGTCAGTGGGGTGATGACCAGAATGTTACCCCACCTCCTCCTGCTCCCTTCGCTCCTGGTCGGAAGATGCTGCCCCACGGATGTTGCTGGACTAGGTCAACACGCCACGGTCATTCCACGGTCACTCCGTCGTCACGTCGTGGTCACGTCATGTTCATGCGGCAGTCACATCATGGTCATGCCGCGGTCAAGCCGTAGTCACGCCGCAGTAATGCTGTGATTTGGCCCTTCTCTAGGACGGCACCCTGCGGCGGTTCGCAGTGATAGTATTCCATGAGTCTTGTGTTCACTGTTGAGATAGACTAATCAGAATTTATGTTGGTGGGGTAATGGCCAGAATGTTGCCCCACCTCCTCCCGCTCCCCTCACTCCTGGCTGGAAGATGCTGCCCTGCGGATGTCGCTGGACCAGGACAACATGTCGTGGTCATGCCGCGGTCACGCTGCGGTCACGCTGTGGTCACGCCGCGGTAATTTCGTGATTTTTCCCTCCTATAATATTACACCCTATGGCGGTTCACAGTGATAGTATTCCATGAGTCTTGTGATCAATGTTGAGATTGACTAATCACAATTTCTTCCGGCTGGGTGATGGTCAGAATGTTGACCCACCTTTTCCTACTCCCTTCGCTCCTTGCCAGAAGATGTTACCCCTCAGATGTCACTGGACCTGGCCAACACGCCACCTTCACGCCGCGGTCACACCGCAGTCACGTCGTAGTTACACCGCGATCACACCACGGTCACACCGTGGTCACGCCGCAGTCACACCACTGTCATGTCGTGGTCACGCCGTGGTCACACCGCGGTTACACCATGGTCACGCCACGGTCACGCCGAAAAAATTCCGTGATTTGGACCTTCTCCAGGACGACACCTCGCGGCAGTTTGCAGTGATATTATTCCATGAGTTTTTTGATCAACGTTGAGACTAACTAATCACAATTTCCACCAGTGGGGAGATGGTCAGAATTTTTCCCCACCACCTCCTGATCACTTCACTCCTGGTTGGAAGATGCTGCCCCGCATATGTCACTGGATCGAGCCAACACGCCATGGTAATGCTGCGGTAATGCCATTATTTGGCCCTGCTCTAGGAAGAAACCCCACAGTGGTTCGTAGTGATAATATTTCATGAGTCTTGGGATCAATGTTGAGACCGACTAATCACTATTTCTATCGGGGGGGCGATGACCAGAATGTTGCCCCGCCTCCTCCCACTCCCTTCGCTCCTGGATGGAAGATGATGACCCATAGATGTTGCTGGACCGGGACAACACACCAAGGTAATGTCGCGGTCATGCCGCAGTCACGTTGTGGTCATGCCACGGTAATTTCTTGATTTGGCTCTGCTCCATGATGACATCCCGTGGCGGGGAGATGACCAGAATGTTTCCCTACCTCATCCTGCTCCCTTCGATCCTGGATGGAAGATGCTACCCCACGGATGTTGTTGGACTGGGCCAACACGCCACGGTCAGTCAGGCAGCGGTCACGCCGCAGACGCGTCATGGTCACGCCGTGGTCATGTCGCGGTCACGCCTTAGTAATGTCGTGATTTGGGCCTGCTCCAGGACGAAACCCCGTGGCAGTTCGCAGTGATAGTATTCGATGAGTCTTGTGATCAATGTTGAGGCCGACTAATCACAATTTCTGCTGGCAGGGCGACGGAGAGAATGTTTCCCTGCCTCCTCCTGTTCCCTTCACTCTTGGCCAGAAGATGCCGCCTCGCGGATGTCGCTGGACTGGGCCAACACACCGTGGTCACGTTGCAGTCACTCCGCGGTAATTCCATGTTTTGGCCCTACTCCAGCCACATCCTACCCAAACTATCCCCCTTACACCTTCATTTTAGCTCTCTACTTCAAGCATTCTAGCCTGCAACAGCCCCCCATGCCACCTTCGAATCAGCCTGCACCATATTTCCAGCACCTACAACTAGCCACATTCCACCAGCATTCGAGCCCGCACTAGCCCCCATCCACCTGTAATCCACCCCACACTAGCCACCACACCAGCCACAACCCCCCAGCCACCTACAAAACACTCATGCCAGCCCTGTGCCACCTGTAAAATAGCCCCATCCACCAATTCCATCCCTCACCAGCCCCTAGCCTCCAATGTCATGGTGGGAACCTCCAAAGTTTTTATGGTGATGTCAAAAAGTCTTCTCAGTGGATATATTGTCCCCTAAATCCATGGACATGTGTAAGAAAATTCAAAATCATGGGTTAGGGTTTAGATGTTTTTTAGGCCATGTATTTTGACATATATCCCTCGCATTTGGTTATAAATAGCCACCTCTTTGTACCCATTAAATCTTAATTACGAATTTTGAGATTTTCTAAAATTATTATGTTTGTGTTTCTTGTGTTCTTAGGTGAATTCATGTAAGGATTATCAAAGGAGTGATCAACCTTTTTGGTTCTTTATAATTAGGGTTTTAAGGAGAAAGTATCCTTGGGGACCTAATTGATTATCCCCCTTCCCCTTTTATTTCCTTTTCACTTCTTTTAATTTTCATTTTTACAACTTCCATCACTTGTGTTTCCACATTTCATCTAATAAATACCCCATATATATATTGTATCATATCAATAGCACACTAGAAACCCACCAAATAGTATAAGATCCCAGCATATGCACCAATTATAGACCAGTAGAAGGAATCACAGAAGCTCCCAAGCACAAAACCAATAAGCACTCCTAGGGGAAGTATAACCAAGGAAACAAGGCGGCTAAAGGAGAAATATAAAAACCCCAAAAGAAGTAGTCACAAATGATAGAAACCAACAACACACACACATTCATGAAATCACTCACACCCCCCCCCCCCTCGACACACACACACCCACCCACCCACAAGTTTCCAACATCCATCACCCATCCAAAAGTCTATCTTTATCCAAAGAAATAGAACCACTGAACACCCAACCCCACAGCCAACATCAACCAACCAGACCAGCACCTTCTAGCCTCAACCTTAAGAAGTATCCAAAGTAACCTGCATACCACTCCCTACGAACATACACCCCTCCACCTGAGTAGCCCCTCCCCACCCAACCTGAAACCAGAAGAACCAAAACACACACTTATACACCTCCATATAACTAGCCACACAATAGTGGGTGAAAGGGGGGGTCCAGTAGAGGGGGAAAGGGGGTGAAATGGGGTGTGTGCAAGGGGTGCAAGGGATGTGGGGGGGTGGCTGCTATCCAGTGGTGAATGGGGGGGCAAGGGGTGTGCTAGGAATGTGTAGGGGGGCTGTTGTCCAGGGGTCCAGTAGGGGGGGCGTCTGTTTAGGGGTTCCAGCAGGGGGGGGCAGCTGTTCAGGGGGGTCCAGAAGGGGGGGTTCTGTCTAGGGGGTTCATAAGGGGGGGGGGGCTTATGTCTTGGGGGGTCTAGCAGGGGGGATTCTGTCCAGGGGGTCCAACAGTGTGGGGGGGGGGGCTACTGTCCAGGGGGTCCAGTAGGGGGCTGCACTATTCTTGTTTATTGAGTTATATTCTTTGTGAATATTCTAAGATTTTTTGTTTTACCATAATTTTAGGGGATGATCACTACTATGTTCTACCTTGTGTTGTAGGTACTTTTGAGCTGGTTCCAGACATCTTTGATAGTTTGTCTTATAGGGAGAATCATGTAAGTACAGTTATGTGTTTTCTTATATTTCGATTTGTTTAATTCTTATTTTGTAAGTAGATTTTGTGTATAATTTAATTTGGAGGGGACTATCAGGGGGAAGGGGGGAAACTGGAAGGCGGTGAAAGTGGGGGCTGGTAGGGGTGCAAGTGGGAGCTGGCAGGGGCAGGGGGGGAGGGGAAATAAGTAGAGTGGGGGTGGAGGCAGGACTGGGGGGGTCTGGGGGGTGTCCAAGTTTTGCGGGGTGTTCTAGAGTCTGTCCAGGAGGGTGGGGGTGGCTATCTAGTGGAGTGGAGTCTGGTCTATCCAGGGGGATCTGTCCTGGGTCTGGGGGGGGTGTCTAGGGTCTCCGGGGGGTGTCCCAGGGTCTGTCCAGGGGGGTATCTAGGGTTCGGGGGGGGGGGGGGTCTGTCTCGGGTCTATTTGGAGGGTGTCGAGGGTATGGGGGTGTCCAGGGTCTGTCCGGGTGGTGTCCAGGGTCTGTCTGGGGGTGTCCAGGGTCTGTCTAAGGGGTGTCTAGGGTCTGTCTGGAGGGGTGTCTAGGGTCTGTCTGGGGGGTGTCTAGAGTCTGGGGGGAGGTGTATAGGGTCTGTCTGGGTGGGGGGGTTCTAGGGTCTGTCTAGGAGGGGGGCTTTGTAGGTGGGAGGGGGTTGTCTAGGGGATGGGGGTTTATATAGGGTGGGGGTGTCCATAAGGGAGGGGGCTGCAGGGGGTGGGCTACTGCAGGGGGGTTGTGGAGGGGGCAGGGGCTAATTTTTTTTTTATGGTTTTTCAGACCCTATAGCCACAATTTCTAACTGTGGATATAGGTCTATTGCCATGGTTTTTTATCATGGATATAGGTCTAATGCCACAGTTTCAAATGATGTAAATAAATTGTTTCCCTCTTCTAGTATACCCACGGTTCTAAACCGGGGCTATAGTGATATTACCACAGTTTGAATCGTGGCTCTATACCTATAGCCATAGTTTGAACTATGGCTCTAGACCTATAGTCATGGTTCCAAACTATGGCTATAATTCTAGGCCTATATCCATGTCAAACATAGTCACGGTTTCTCAAACCGTGGCTATTACCTATATCCACGGTTTGAGGACCTATAGCCATGATTTTAAACCGTGGATATAGCCCAAATTTCCAGTAGTGATTGTTGGTCTAAATATGATGTGAGGTAATGAAGAGAAAATTGATTTTACCTCTATACATGAGATCGTTATTGGAGGTTTATCTCCTTCAATTGTAACTTTTATAAAATGATATTTGTTCCATTGAAAAGGATGATCGGTTGGAAGGAATCTGCGATGACAGACAAAAAAACAAGGCTTTTTTCCATTGACGAGCATAAACAATTTACTATCTCTCATATAGTACATGCATGATTTTGGATCATGTGTACTCTAGACAGATAACATTCCATATGTTGGGAAGTCACTAATTATTCACATCAATTCATCTTTCAGTAAGAAATTATGTTTTTTCAACAACATCATATGTATTGACACCATTAATCCACGGTGAATTTAACTCATTAATCAATGGTTTCAAATAAACATAAATATTCTTTTTCAGATGTTCTAGAATTAATAAAGTTAAAAATATACATGACTCCTTCATCAACTTCTAAGGAGGTAAATTTTATAGAGTTATAAAGTGAGTCCAACATGAATACTGACTATTATAAGAACCAAATGGACATAAATCGTTAATATAAAGACACAATTGCACGTTTAGGGATTCTAAAGTAAAATATGGAAGCACTTTTCCAAAAAAATCAATGAATCATCATCAGAGGGATGATTTAATCTTTTACCAGTTGAAATATTTGTTTTGTGCCATGACATCAATGCCACTGTGTTCTGAGAAATAAATAAACACTACAATCTAGGTTCAAGTAGGAAATATCTCAACTTTTTTATATGAATCAATCCATACTTCCCTAGTTGATCCTATTTATACCTCAATTGTCCACATGTGGTACAACTATCCAATGACTCATTATCACCATAATATAAGATTCAATCATTTGAACATGCATGAATCTTATGATAACCAAGTACCAGATTACAAATCATCCTCTTGCTCTTGTAGAGATTTTTAGTCATCACATTTCCTTTAGGTAATAGTTTTTTAAATAAATAGAATATCATATCAAAATAGCTATTTAAAATTCCATCATCTAATTTAATAGCCATAAATTTTACAATTTCTTAAAATAAAATTATATTGCATCCAGGATATAAGGATTCCTCAATGGACCTCAAAATCTCATAAAATTAAGATGGTTCCAACATAAGAGTTAAATCAATATCATCCTGAGTTTTAGTTTATTCAAAAGATGGATATGCCATATCATGTACTAAATTTTGAAACTGTGATGGATCCAGAACCAAATTATTTGTATCTTCCCTAAAAATTCACTCACCATGTTGATACCAAAAGACATAATTTAGTTGAAAAACAAAAATTCAATATATGACCTCCAACATTTTCAAATGTGTCAAACGTCCTCATATCATAATTTTTGGAAAGGATAGTTAATTTTACCTTCTGAAATAAATTCTAGTGTTGAGGATGTAAATGATAAGAAAGCTTCAACACCCTCAATATATAAAGGACATAAACTAGAAGTGTTTGGATTCCTGTACTGATTTATCCAAGTGGAATCATCTAATAATGATTGTTTTCGACTTCTTTGCTCTATATTTCTCTAACAAATATAATATAATTAGGTTTTTTTAATAATTTGATATAAGACAAACACTATCCAAAAAATAAAAGAAATTTAAATTCATTTTTATAGTAATTTATAATAATTTCTATTATTTCATAGTTATTAATAGTATTTGTTTTAAAATTTGTACTAATCTATACAAATTTATAATAATTTATACAAATTACCTCTAATAATTAGAAATTATAGTTAATTTATACTAATTATCATTAATTATGAGAAGCATATTTTTTTGTGGATTTGCGGTAACTCTTTGGCCTGACGGCTCATCTCCTTACAACTTTCCCCGATTAAAATCAATATGAAAAATCTACCCCGAAGTATGATTTTCATATGAAAAAGAATGGAGTGTAGGGAGGCCTCACCGTACTACTCTCCATTATCCTGTATATGAAAATAGATATTTGTACGTCAGAGCAGATTTTTCATAGTGATTTTAGTCAGTGAAATTTGAAAGAAGATGAGTCGTGAGGTAAAATAGAATTTTTTCCAACTAATTATCTCCTTGCAACTTTCTCTCACTAAAATCAGTTTGAAAAATCTACTCGTACATATGCATATCAATTTTTATGAAACAAAAATAGATATCTGTACGTGGGAGTAGTTTTTTCATAGTGATTTGAGTGAGAGAAATTTTCAAGGTGATGAACCATCGTGCAAAAGGAATACTTCCAATCCGCTAGAAATTGTGCCAATTTTTTAAGAATTTATTATGAATTATTACAAATTATATTGAATTTATTACAAATTATTCCTAATTATTGTGAATTATTACTAATTATTGTAAATTATTCCTAATTATTGCGAATTATTCCTAATTATTTTGAATTATTATAAATTATTGCAAATTATTCCTAATTATTTCTAATTATTCCTAATTATTGAAAATTATTCCTAATTATTGTGAATTATTCCCAATTATTAGGAATTATTGTGAATTATTGCGAATTATTGAGAATTATTCCTAATTATTGTGAATTATTCCTAATAAATCCTAATTAATTCTAATTAATCTAAATTAATCCTAATTATTACTAATTAATCCTAATTATTACTTATTATTTCTAATTAATCATAATTATTACCAATTATTACTAATTAATCATAATTATTACTAATTAATACTAATTATTTCTAATTATTTCTAATTATTCCTAATTATTAGTAATTATTACTAATTATTTCTAATTATTCTTAATTATTAGTAATTATCGCTAATTATTCCTAATTGTTATTATTTCTAATTGTTACTAATTATTACTACTTAAGACTATTTATTAATATTTATTACTATTTATTAGTAATTATTAGTATTTGTTACTAGTTATTACTAGTTATTACTAATTATTACTAATTATTACTAATTATTAATAACTATTACTAATTGTTACTAATTATTAGTAATTCTTACTAATTATTCCTAATTATTACTAAATAATCCAAATTATCACTAATTAATCTTAATTATTACTAATTGTTACTAATTATTACTAATTAATACTAATTATTACTAATTAATCCCAATTATTACTATATATTACTATTTATTACTAATTATTACTAATTAATCTTATTATTACTAATTAATCCTAATTATTACTATTTATTACTATTTATTACTGTTTATTACAAATTCTTACTAACTATGACTAATTATTACTGATTAATCCTAATTATTACTTATTATTACTAATTAATCCTAATTATTACTATGTATTACTATTTATTACTATTTATTACTATTTATTACTATTTATTCCTAATTATTACAATTTATTCCTAATTATTACTATTTATTCTTAATTATTTCTATTTATTACTAATTGTTACTAATTCTTACTAATTGTTACTAGTTCTTATTAATTGTTACTAATTGTTACTTATTGTTTCTAATAATTACTAATTCTTACTAATTCTTACTAATTAATCCAAATTATTACTAATTAATCCTAATTATTACTAATTAATCCTATTTATTACTAATTAATTATATTTATTACTAATTAATATTTTTTATTACTAATTAATCCTAATTATTATTAATTAATTTAAATTATTACTAATTAATCCAAATTATTACCAATTAATCCAAATTAGTACTAATTATTACTAAGTATTCCTAATCATTCCTACTTATTACTAGTTATTACTAGTTATTACTAATTATTACTAATTATTACTAATTATTTCTAATTATTACTAATTATTACTAATTATTAATAATCATTACAAATTATTACAAATTATTACTATTTATTACTAATTATTTCTAATTAATCGTAATTATTACTAATTAATGATAATTATTACCAATTAATCCTAATTATTACTAATGAATCCTAATTATTACTATTTAAACTTAATTATAACTATTTAATAATATGTATTACTATTTATTCATAATTATTACAAATTATTACTATTTATTTCTATTTATTGTTATTTATTACTAATTATTCCTAATTATTCCAAATTATTCCTAGTTATTTCTAATTATTCTTAATTATTACTAATTATTCTTAATTAAAGATATTTATTTCTAATAATTACTAATTATTATTAATTATTTTTAATTATCATTATTTATTAACAATTATGACTAATTTTTACTATTTATTATTATTCATAAATATTTATTTTAATTTACTACTTATTAACGCTAATTTCTACTAATTATCGCTTATTATTACTAATTATGACAAAGTATTAAAGATTATTAATAATTTTTCTAATTAATACTAATGACTACAAATTAATAATAGTTAATATAACTATTAATTAATAGTAATTAATACTAATCACACGTATTCGGAAAAAAAATGTAAAATAAAACGATCGAATTCTAATTTAATTTAATTGAAAATAATTTACATTAATTATAATTAATATCAAATAAAATGAATTAACTAAAAAAATAGAAGAAATAGATAAATACCTTATAATTGAATCATTCGAAGGATTTAAGCTGCAAATATTGCACCGATTTAAAATTTTCGACCTAAAAATTTTGAGAGAGAAAATCTAAGTAGATAGGGAGAGAGGAGTATACAAAGGACTGAAATGAGAGGAAAACAGATGAAGGTATATATAGGTTATATTAGTTGTAATGAGATTCCAATCGCAAATACTAACCCTCGTATTAATTAGGGGCGATGGTTAAAAATGTATTTGCGATGGGAGGTAATGCTCATCACAAATAGTAAAAAATGTTGTCGGGTATTTTTGATGGGCTCTTATGCCAGTCACAAATACCCTTCCCGCAGTTTGGCATGCAACTCACGTCAAACCTTTTGCAATGGGTACCATCTACCCATCAAAAAATAACTAATTATTTGTGACGGAAAGAGGGTCTCGTCGTAAATAGTCCATCCAGACACACTTTTTGCGATGAGACCCTTCCCCGTTGCAGTTATCTTATCACAAATAACCATTTTTTCATAGTGCATGTAATCAAATTCACATTCAAACATGTCATAGGGGTATACCCACCCATTCATCACAATATACATTCAACCATATCACATGGGTATATCGGCCCATTCATCACAAATCATAATTAAATAAGTCACATGGGTATACCCACCCATTTATCTCCATTTCCAAATAATCATTTATGCAATTTAAAATCACTCAACTAGTTTATCCACTCATTTAACCCATTCCTCTTAAGCCATTTAATCAAACAAACATGACATATCAACATGGCATAAAGCAAGGAGGAAAAATATCTCCTAAACAAGCTATTCAACTTCCATTTGATCCTATTAGTCAAAGAAACAACATGATATGGAGGCATCCCATCGCCAATTCCTTTAATTCATTTAAATTCATTTATTTAAGAGATTCCTCTAAGAAGGAATGCTTCAACTCACCCCATGGGTTGTTCAATATGGCATAAATAGGGTAATTCCAATAGGTACAACCCATGGGTGACCATGGTTTGGCCAATGTCTACCAATGCATCATAACAAAACCTAAGGGCATTCCTAACAGGTCTGATTACATCTATCTAAATTAACCAATTAAAATTTGTGGCTGCATCAGAAAGTTTGGTGGGAAGCATAACGGCCGATAGCTCTACAAAGTACTAAAACTCAAAAAAAAAATGTATATAAAACCTACCTTAGCTTGGTAGGAGAGTTCTTGTCCAGTATCAAGTCCTGATTCAAATCAGTTTAGGATAAATCTGAAGTACGGATAAAGAATGATAAATTAAGTAATATGAGCCTAAAAACAAATAGCACAATCGATGGCTAGAAGAATCGATAACACCTAAAAAGAAATTTAGATCTTACCGATGCGGATATGATGAGACAAACCACAATCAAATCAGAGATCAAACAAAGAACCAGGATCAAATCCTAGTTTAGAAACCTAAGGAGAGATCTCAAACTCTTCCTTTACTATGTGTAGAAGGAAAATAATATTTTTGGTTTATAAAAGAAATAAATTTAATTAAAATTTAACAAAAACCCAAAATTACAGGGGTCGTATGATTTAAGAACTCGGTTTGGCAAACCATGCGCCAACCATGCATGGCTTTCTATAGGCCATGGGGAAGCCGCACAATTTACAAATCATGTGTAAACCAGGCGAAGAGCCTATATCAAGTTCTGTAAAAACTACAGACCTAGCAGCATGGATATATGGCCCATTCTGTATGGTTTTTCCAAACCATGTAGCCAATACCACCCCTATGTCCAGCCTCACTTGGTTTAGTCAAACCATGTGGCTTTCACCGCACTATTTTCACTAACTATGCACTAGGATTAAAACACCCCCAAAATTGGTTTTAGGCTCTAAACAGGCCTCAAACACCTCCAAAACACCCATGATCAAGTTGGTCACTCACACGATGCCATATTGAAGCATTCAAATTAAAAAAAAGGATTCTTACCTCATATCAAAACTCAGGTTCTTACAAAAATCCAAATAGAAATATCTCTTTGTTTGTAATGAAAGAATGTCTCTTGTTAATAAATAATTACAATGATCTAAATTTGAAAAAGTTTTTTGTAAGAATGTTTTAAAGTAAGTAGTCCATCCATTGGAGAATATCAACAAGGTCTCTATAAAGGTCAAGTCTTCCTATATGGATGTTAAATAAAAAATAATGAAAGAGTTGGATAACTCGTTAGTGGAGACAATAAAACTACATAAGGATTAGGTTAGGAAACTAAATAAAGATTGAGATACCAAACTAAGATCATTTGAGGATAAAAAATATACTCTTAATATGAGGTTCCTTGAGCTAAAAATTAATTTTAGAAATCTAGATTCAACCCATGTTGGAACTTCACAATCTTCTAAGAGAAGATGTGTTTCCATAAAAACATTATAATTCACACCTATATCAAATAAGGCTCAATGTTTTTGATCAAAGAGATTCATATTATCTATAGAATCCTCTTTCTTAGGATCATGGAAAAAAGGTAACCCACAATGCAGATATAGTGGATTTCCCTAAATCTAGAATTTCTGGATGTGTAGGAAAAACATTATATAAAAACATAAAAATTTTAGGACAACCACCAATATGTCTCCAAAAGGATCCCAAAAAGTTGGGGTTCCAACCAAAAAATAGCAATCATGTCATAATGGATAGCCTATACATGAAATAAAAAGAACAAGGCTTATTGGAAGGTGTTTTTGATACGAGAGATTTGTGAATTTGGCTATAGATTAATGGAATAATATGTTAGTATATGGAAATTAGATAAATCCTAATGTAAGGGGAGCAAGGATGGAGAGAACAGACAACCTATTATAGTAATAAAGGTAGTGCAGTTGGAGAAGAATCTATCTATAAGGAACAAATTTGATATAATGAAGAACTTATGTGATCTATGTAAAATTAGTGGTGTAACACCCTGACCCCTCTAGACCGGAGCTGGTTCTTTACTTGATACATTGGAATGGTTATAAGGAATAAAAATCCCCAAGTAAGGATCAGTTTATTAGTCTTGAAAAAACTAGATACATACATGTAACTCAAATTACATTAGAAAAGGTAATAGAATACAATACAAAACAAAAACAAATAAACTACAACAACAATAACTCAATAAGTAGCCTCCTCTTCATAACCTATTGAAGGTAAAAAAATGAAATGGGTGAGCTCAAATTCTCTGTATGGGATAAAAATAGCAGAATCATGAATCAATAATAAATTAATCATAAACAAATATGGCATGGTAAATAAATGGAAAACAGACACCATTAATAAACTGAGAAAGAGAATGCATCCATAGATTTTTTCATAGTGAAAAACTCATGGATAGTAATAAATAAAAATGAATAAATAGAATTATTATTAATTGGAGATCATGTATCTTGCACATGATACCATAATACCGTTAAAACAGTTTAGTTCTCTGGGTAGAAACCAGTCTGATTTTTGGAAACAAACTCGAAGGGTTTGTTGCCAAACTGATTTTCTCATGAGACCTATCATTGCATCGATAGTCCATAGATGGACCCACCTTCCACTTAAAGTCTAAATAATTTTTTTATAAATTTATTTACTACAAGAGCAATATGCTTTTTCAATATCTATGTAGAGTAGAGAATACAGATTCATCAATATTTCAACAGTTAAAACTACATTCCAAATAAACACTATTTGTAAAATGGTATACTGTTTAGACAATAAACATATCCATAATATGAGGATTTGGATATTTAATAGAAATATTATTTCAAATGAAAATTTATCTCAAATGGGTAGTAGGTACACCACATAAGGATTATTAAGTGCACAATACAAATTTAGTCACAATGAAATGGTAGTTGAGACAAAGTCCCTTACCACAATGAAATCAGTCGAATCATATGACCAGAACATTATAACCATAAAATTAATCATTGAATACCATTAATATAAAGTGAATCAATATATTATATGAAAAATGGCTGTAAACATACACCTCATACAAGAAATAAGCAGTGAATGATGGAAATCTTCCAGAAATGAAAGTGAGATGAGAAAACCCCTTACAAACATTTCGACATGCTAACAGGTGTTCTTGTGAGGGATTAATGAGAGGTAAAGAGGTATACCATCATTTATATATCATAATGGTGGTATGGGAGAGGTTCTAAAACATACCCCATCATTAGTAATTAAAAATAGAAGAACACAAGATAGGGTGAATTCTTGAATAAAAGTGAGAGAGAGTTTCCCTTACTAAGAACGTATCATTAGATTGAGGACAAATAAATGAAACAATTATGTGTGAAAAATAGAAACCCACACAATAAAAGTGGATATACAAAATAAAACATTCATATTTAATTCACACATATTTTGGAAAAATAAAAACCAATGAAATTATTGTTTAACTCAATGAATGGAAATTAAGTTAAGATATCCCTTACTATAAGCTCGAAAGTGTTTTTGATTGTTTTTAATGACCTAAATAATCAAATTTAGCTTCATTAATTAATAATTAAATAACCTCATAAACATTTAATTTATATGTTAAAACCTTATTAGGTTCATTCATGACCTTTTTGATGGGTTTTAAGATATTCAATTTTATTGTTTTGGAAGCATTTTCTTCCATGGGTTTTCATGACCGGTTTACTTGTGTTCATGAATGGAAGTTCATTTGAAATGTGGTAAAACATCCAAAATTGTAAATATATATTATTAGTGACATTATAAGTTATCTTATAATTACTTTGGTTTATATACTTTAAGATGATTCATTAGTTAAAATTTAGTGATAAATGTTTGGATTAACTTTTCCCATTTTGTGCATAATGACCTTGTTTTGTATTATTATTTTGTATTATGAGTGTGTAAGGATTCCAGAATATTTCATAAGTTAAAATACATATATTAAGATCTTACTCAACCATTAAAATGGTTTCATGACCAGTATTGAGTATAGAAATTCAAATTGAAAACCCGCCATCCAAGAGTGTCATAAATTAACACATCTTAGACGATGTTTTAATTTATAGTATAAAAGGATGGGGAAAAGAGAGATGATGATAAAAAATTCCATTAGAATAATGATAATACATTAAATTTAAGGTACTAGAATTATCATGTAATTTGGATGAGGTGAGGTGAGAAAAGAGAAACAAAATAATAAAACTTGTAAAAGAATTCGAAAGAAAAGAGAAGAGAGGTTTGCCGCTTGAGTACACCTCCTTGAGAAACTTCTTAAGACCTTTGTTTTTGGACATTTAGTGAGACCAGATGGTCTTGGACGTGAGGGGGGGGGGTCATGGATCTATTTGAGCAGAATTTAGGCAAGGCTTGAATCTTGAGTGGTGTGGGAGGAAGAGGGGGTGGGGTGGTTTATATAGTGGAGGGGAGGAGGGATTTTATGTTATTTTAATTATTATTTTAATATTTTTGCTCAAGAATATGAATAGACTTGATTAATGTGATTCAAAATAGTAATAATGGCATGTAAGTTCGAACCAAGTGTGCTTACATCATCCTTGAATCACCTATGATGTAGTAAATCAAATATTTAGCATTTGTTTCGCGCGGAATCCGAGGATGACCTCCTGGACGGGAGATTTAAACGTTCCGATCGGTTTCTAACGGGTTTGTTTGTAGAACCGGAAACATCCAATGATTCCACATCCGTTTGGACCTACTTTCCAAAGGCAGGCGCTCATTAGCTTGTGGGCTAATGAGGCTTAGGAATTTGCATTGGTCGAGAGGATGGGAGGTCGGACTCATCACACCTTTTTGAGGGGAATTATTGTCTACTCCGGGACTCTCTTTATAGATTTAAGTTAAGTTCGTGAATCCTTATTACATTACCAAGTATAAAATGAGCTTTCCTTTAGTTTTAACAATCAATGATTAAATATGCAAGAAATTTAGAGAATCTTTTATATGTATTCGAGGTTCTTCATCAATAGAGAATCATCTATATTTGTTTAGAGATTCTTGGTCAATGGTATCCTTCAAAACATTTATATAAAAGTCTCTTGGTCATTTTGATGACCAGGCTGGTTTTAAAGCCACTCAGTGGGGCACTTGAAGTTTATCGTCATTCAGAAGGACATAGATTATTTCAATGTTGGGATCGAACCCATAAATGGGCTACCTACGTATCCTTTGTTTTGAAAAAGGAATCAGAACCCACGTAGTTCGAGTAATGGGATATGATGTTTTATGATTGATGGCTCAAAAGATGAATGTCATAATTACTTTTACACTCTAAGCTCACGTGAGTCATGCTCGGTGTGAGAAACAAGAGGTATTGGTAAAATTTAGACAATTGTGCCATAAAAGATGCAATCATAAGAATTTGTTTTGGGGCTTATGTATAGATGACTGCCCAGATAGACGAAGGTTTAGGATTTACTTTTAGGGAGAAAATCCAAGAACAGGGTCCACAAAGTTATATGTGCTTCATGGAGATTTGAATACTCTAATCTTGGGGATTACTCCTAAGGAGGATGCCCAAGTTAGGAGGGGACTTATGATTGGGTTTTATTCCTGAAAAGGAAACCCAAATCAAAGGTAATTTATGACTGGTTAAGAGAAATTTTAAGAGACTTGGGGCTTACTCCTAAGAAGGATGCCCAAGATTTATGACTAGGACTTATTCCTGAGAAGGAAGCCTAGGTTAGGGGACTTGGGGCTTACTCCTGAAAAGGAAGCCCAAGGTTATGACTGAGTCTTATTCCTGAAAAGGAGACCCAGGTTAGGGATTAAGGTTTGGGGCTTACTCCTGAGGAGGATGCCCAAGATTAAAGGACTTGATTGGGGCTTATTCTTAAGAAAGATGCCCAAAATTTATGACTAGGACTTATTCCTGAGAAGGAAGCCTAGGTTAGGGGACTTGGGGCTTACTCCTGAAAAGGAAGCCCAAGGTTATGACTGAGTCTTATTCCTGAAAAGGAGACCCAGGTTAGGGATTAAGGTTTGGGGCTTACTCCTGAGGAGGATGCCCAAGATTAAAGGACTTGATTGGGGCTTATTCTTAAGAAAGATGCCCAAAATTTATGACTAGGACTTATTCCTGAGAAGGAAGCCTAGGTTAGGGGACTTGGGGCTTACTCCTGAAAAAGAAGCCCAAGGTTATGACTGAGTCTTATTCCTGAAAAGGAGACCCAGGTTAAGGATTAAGGTTTGGGGCTTACTCCTGAAGAGGATTCCCATATTTGAGGTTGGGGCTTATTCTTAAGAAAGATGCCCAAGATTAGAGGACTTTGATTGGGGCTTACTCCTGAGGAAGATGCCCAGATCAAAGGTTTTTTATAACTGGGGATTTATTCCTGAAAAGGAGACCCAGGTTAGGATTCTCTCATCTTAAAGGATGAGGTTGAAATGAATGAACTCTCAATCTTCGGTGACATAAAGATGTTTAAATCACTAGGTTTTGAGAGATATTTCACAGAATTCCTTTCAGATAAGGATGTCAAATCAAGAAATCATGCCATAAATGGCTTTGAAGAGTATCTTGAAGACTGAATCTTGAATAGGAAGGGTGAAATGGCTTAAGAGGGGTAAAAATGGGCAAGATGGGCACCCAAAAAGCTAGGGGCGCGCAAGTCTTGAAAGGCGCGCAAGTCCTGCGGCGGCACGCAAGTATTGGTCGCGCAAGTATACTTGCGCGACATTAGGGGTACTTGCGCGATTTTCAACCAGTATTGAAATACTTGAGCGACTCTTTATAAAACCCTTTAACATCCTCTTAAGGTTCTTCCAGAAGAGGGACGCGCAAGTTATATTGAAGGAATTAAGTCGGCGCGCAAGTGTTTGATAAGTTTCAACACTTAGGCCTTCCTTCTTCTCTTTATATCTTCCGTTCTAGGTAAGAAATTACCTTAGAAGTGTTCTGGAAGCTTTGAGAAGAGACTTGGGCGTCGGGAGCTTCAATCCGAGTTTCTGGAAAAAAATATCCTCTTTTGAATGGGGGGGCCCACAGGGTCTATTTATAGGCAAAAGAAGACCCCGGGCGGTTACTGGGCGGTTACCAGGCGGTTACCACATATGTCGCGCAAGTCCCTTGCACGAACATGAGGAGTCGCGCAAGTATTGAGGCGGCGCGCAAGTGTACTTGCGCGACCAAGAGGGAACTTGCGCGATACATGGGCAATGTTCTCCTTTTTTATCCCTTTGTCGATTTTTGATGTTTCTTCAAAGGATTAATCACTTTGAGCTCAGATATTCCCTTTTCCGAACTTTAGATTCTGTGACGAAAGGAGCGTCAACAAAAGTCCCCCCTCAGAGTTGGATCCGGAGAGAAAATGAGGATTTGACTCTGAGGAAATTGAATTCCTCAAAAGGAAAAGGGTGGGCGCGCAAGTCTTTCAGCGTCAGTGGGTGGCGCGCAAGTCTGCGTCGCGCAGGCTTTGAGCGCTCTGGGTGCGGCGCGCAGATAGGCCCCCTGGCCTATAAATATACCGCTTCCGGCCGTAGATGGCATCTGAAGTTCCGGATTTCTCGAGCTCTCGCCGCGCAAGTCTTCCTCGCCGCGCAAGTCTCTTGTTTTCACTGTTTCTTCGCAGCCGCGCTACTCTCAAGGTAATAAGGCTTGCGCGGCACATACTTGCGCGACAAATACTTGCGCGGCCATGTATCACTTGTGCGACATCTCCATACTTGCACGCCTTAATGCCTTGGCCATTTTTTCAAATTCTTTTCACAAATTTTATGAAAAATAAAACCCATTTAAGAGTTTAATTTATTCAACTCCTATGAAGATTCAATGGCTCTTAGACCTGGATTAATTGATGAACTGGCTAGCAAGCAGATAGATGATATGATGAATATCATTGGCCCTAATTACTATACTGTCAAAAACAGCACTCTTCCAGATTTGGCTAAGTATCTGAAGAAATATCATTGCGACTTTCCTCTCTGCACTTATCTAACTTTGTATGGTCATGGTCATCTGCAAGAAGTCATTATTCCGGAAGTAAAGAATTATCTTCCATTTTCTTGGTTTCAGAATTATACCAATTTTGCTTCAGAAAATATCTCAGGTGGAGGATCATTTCAAACTGCTGGAACAGTGGAGAAGGCTTATGTGATGCATCATAGCCCTTGCACACCAGATCTGAAAAAACATACACCTGAGCTCCAACCACATTGTCATCCTTCAATCTTCCGAAATGCTCAGATGGATCAATCCAAAGGCTGGAAGAAAAGTTGGGATTTCCGTCCTGGGGGAGGTGTGAAGCCAACTTGGATGTGGGTATACTGGGTGCGACAGACTTGCGCAGAGTTTATTGAGGATCTGAAGAGAGCTGCAATATATGAGGCTGTTTGGGTTGGGCAAACATATATTTACAGACATGATATCTTCGTGCCAGAGATACTCAGCCATTGGAGTCCAGCGACTAATTCTTTCCACTTGACTCATGGAGAAGTAGGTATCAGTTTGTGGGATGCCCACAAGATTTCAGGAGCTCCAATCTTGGGCGATATGTATGATGAATTCATTCCTCCCAAGGTGACTTGGAATGATCCAGAGAAGACTCCTTCTTTGGCTCGAGAATTATTCAAAATCTTTCACAAGCTCAAGAGTTCAGAGACCTCATTAACTCATTTCAGAAAAGATATCCATCCGGAAGAATGGATGAATGTGTTTCTTACTGAGAAGAAAGGGATGGAGCCAAAGGAAAAAGGATCCAAGAAAAAGAAATCCAAGGATACCTGGCCCAGACGTCCTACCACTTGTCCAAAACCTGAGAAGAGAGGAGCTCCTGGCACATTCTGGCCAACTCTAGAAGCAGGAGAGTTTGAAAAATGGGGCTATGAAGTGAATCAAAGAATTCCAAAGAAAACTCGTCTGGCGGGTTTCTTGGCAATGTGGCTCAGTATTTATCTCTTGCCGGTCAGGGATTCGAAGGGAGGCGTTAGGCCAGGGACCTTCGTCATTGCGGCCAAGTTGGCTGAGGGAAAAATGGTTGGGTTAGCTACCCCCATTTTAGCAAAGATTCACAGGAGTTTACTTCACGTCTTCCAGGGTAAATCTCCTTTAAGAATAGTGGGACCATTCCAGGTTTTGTGGGGATGGATCGCCACTCACTTCAGGACTTACAATGTACAGAATGGATTACAAATTCCTGGAAGCTCTTTCAGACCGTCAGTGCAAGCATTCTCTGGAATTGCTCCATTAGATGTCAATGGTTATGACATAAAAGTAAGACTAAGAATGTATAAGGAATTCAACTTCTTTCCTTATGGAAGTCTTCCATCTGGGCGGTTTGTTGATGATGGGAAAGCCCCTTTGGATTTGAGTGCATACATGCTAGCTTGCAGGGATGGCGTGTTAGTAGCCAGGATTGATGGAGAAATCATATGCGAGGCCTATGCTCCATATAGATTTGCACGCCAATTCAAATGTTTGCAATAGATTGTTGTATCCCCTCCAGTACATGTCAGGTTAGAGCAACATCCGATGGTTGCTCGACAACTATGGTTGCTGACATCAAGAGAGAAGACTGGGGCAGTATTTGATCTACCAGTTGAAAAAGCGGAACATTATCTGACTACATTTTATGCCGAACACTGGATAGCATCATACCCTAAAGGGATATTGAATCACCCTGTATATCAAGTGGGAAAGAGGAAGAGGTCTGTAGAGAAAGAAACTCTTCCTCATGAAGGTGATTCTTCTCCTCCTGAAATAGGTTCAACAGACTCCTCCTCTAGAACTGATTCCTCGGATTATCATGATGGGGATGATGAGGCACAACCGGCAGCAAAGCGGTTTCGTGCCCGGTATAATCCTCCGGCCAGAGTTAAAAGACCCACTCCATCAGCTCCTGGTGAGTTATTTGATTGTAATAACTTCAATCACTGCTACTTTATAAAGTAATAAGTCTCACTTTCTTATTCTCTATCTGTAGTTGCATGAGTCGGGAAGAAATTAAAATCAAAAATTGTAGGACCTTCCTCACAGCCTTTATATCTAAGACCAGAGGCTGTTCAGCTATGGCAGAGCTTATACTGTGATACTGAGACCGCCTGGCTGGATTTGTGTGAGGGCCTACAACTTCCTGGGATAGGATATCTTCTAGCTTCTAAAGACCTTCAATACGGAGATAACCCCATTGAAGTGCGAGCTTACATCAGAGAGCTGGAAATGCTCATATATGCCACTGATAATTCGGTTCCTATCACCAGGAGGGTGAAGGAAATGATTGATCGTGGAACCACTGAGGGGGCTGGTGGTTCTGGAGATGAGGAGTGGCAAGAGTACGTGGCTCCTGAAGATGTAAGTTTTCTTTCCTTATTTTCTTTGCAACTTGATTTCAGTTGAAGCTTTGTTACTTAAGGAAGTTATTTTCTTCATCTTGCAGCTTGCAAAGAAAGGGACCGGGGTTCCTTCGCCACAATATAGCCCTGGTGGTACTGCTGTTGGGGCTGCTGCTGATTATCCTCGCGAACCAGGCGAGATATCTCCAGGCCAGCAGGCCATGAATGAGGCACTGGACATAGCCTTTCATTCGCCAATCCAAGTGCCAATAAAGGAGACAACTGAAACTCCAAAAAAACAAAAGAAGCCAAGGCAACGAAGGAGGAAATCCTTAGCTAAACGTTTCATTAGCAGTGGTAAGTCCTTCGAAAAATCATGAGTTTATACCCATAATCATATGGTTACTCATATTTCTGAGGATTGCAGGGGCTTCTTCAATTTCCCCCTTGAGGGAAGGGACTGATCCTTCTTCAAAGGTCGTGGAGGGTGCTGTAGAACAACCACAGACTCAAGCTAACTTGGTTTCTCATAGAGAAGAGCTACCATCCATTCCCAGTATCCCTCCCACTACTGAAGATGTTGTCCAGGGTCAGGGGTTGCAGGACATAAGTCAGCAAGAAGACGTAGCAAATGCTCCCACTGGTGTGACTAACCAAGATTCTGAAGTATCATTAGATGAAATGATGAATCAAGGAATGACTTTTGAAGAATTTTATGATCATGCTAGATTATCATGTGATTTAGAAGACCTTGGGCGTGAGTGTTACCCTTCGCCCAAATTTTTCTTTTAAAAACAAAACATATTTCTAATCATGATGTAAAATAATATGCAGTTTCTTCTGTAGAAGCTGCTGAACTGCCAATGCCCGAAGAGGGTGTGGACACTGATGTCAACCCTATCATTGCAGAAACATTAGCTCAAGTAGAGCTAAATCCAATAAACTCTCCTGAGACCCATCTTGAAAATCCTGTTGAAACCGGGAAAGATGGGGAGAAGTCTTCTCATGTTGCTGAACCACCATTGGGTAAGGGATAACAATATTTGTGATTGTACTTTATTTGCAAGACAATCCATTCTTTTGTTATCCTTTAAGATTCAACTAAAATCTTTCAATTGATCATGTAGGGCCATCAATTGTAATGGCTAGATCCGGAGATGAGGCTTCAGCCTCTGCCCCAACGGTAATTGAAAGTGAAGAAGCCCAAGTCAGAGGGGAAAGAGCAGGACAAGGCACTTCCTTAAGCATGTTAATTCCAGATTACATACCCCCTTCTGACGAAGATGTTGAATCAGATCCAGAGATGCTCAAAGCGTTTAGCTTTTCATGACGTAAGTCATGGAACAACATATGGAACATCATATCGCGGGTGCCTTTAGAAGAGCTACCATCAAAAATTTCCCGATTGTCATCCCAATTTGTTATAATGGGACATGGTGGTTTTGGGTATGAAAAGATCCATGCTGCGGTGAAACAGATTATTTTCAGGAGGGAGCAAATGCAGACAAGTCGCGAAGATTTGACCAGAGTGAAATTGTCAGTCAACATAGGCGAATTTGAGGCTGCGATATCCCAGGCTGAAGCTGATTATGCTGTCAAGATGAAGGATCTGAAGCAAAAAATCAAAGAAAAGGTCGTCCAGCAGGTGCAACTCCAGCAACAGTTAGATGCTGTTACTGGGGAACTTGATCAGCTTAATAAATCATTGGATGAAACTCATATGAATGGCATGAAAGCCATTGCAGATGCTAAGAAGGCACTTCAGCAAGCTAAAAAGAGTGAAGCTGGTCAAGTGCACGAGCTTCAAGTAACTGTTGATAAGGCTCAGGATGCTATACATCAAATGAAGACTTATGTTGACAATCTTCTGTAATTCTTGAAAAAGAGAAGAGATTCCAGTCTGTGGATGTCCTTCTAACTCTTGTGTATCAATGAAAAACACTTTTGTCTTCAATCATTTGTACTTGCATTCTTCCATTACCTGCTTCAAATTTACTTAAGCCAATGGTCTTAGTAAGCATAGTTTGATTTTTACTAGGATTATTACAAATAACCCTACAAACTTTGAACCTTTTAACTGCTCAATATTACCTAAATCATACAAAAAATGTATATTTAGTGAGCTGGAACTTGAATTTTATTCAGAGTTCCTTTGTCTTTTGTGTGGGCAGTTTAAAGTCATGCAAGCCGGACATAAATGGGATAATGTTTAAGGTTGAAATAGCTTTGACCGGAAATGGATTAAAAAGAAAAAATGGATTCAATTTTCTTGACAATTTATCTGAAAACATATTACCATACTCAAGTATGAGGGAAAAAATGTAAACTATGGCTTAAGAATATTTGAATCTGAGGAATGATATGAAAAAGAGCTAAAAGGCATTAGAAGAAGTAGTTTCCAAGAATGAAGTTACTATTATTTAACAAAACCCGTTAGGGGGTTGAAATATGCAGGGCCACCTATGGGCATTGGCTGCATAGTCAAATAAAATAGCATCTTTTGGCTGACAAGTCTGTTATGTGGACTGTTTATGCAAGGCCACCTATGGGCACGTGCTGCATAGTCAGGCAAAAGAACTCCCAGAAATTTACTTTCCTAGTGCTAAAAGCTAGTGAAAGTTTATGGAGATTCAAATTTTCTAAAGCATAGAGTTTGTTGTATGGAAAGAGGTACTTGAATATAGAGAAGATATTTCCAAACAAGAATATCGATGAACTGGATGAATATCACTCCTACGAAGGTCTGACCCAAACGTAGGGAAGAAGAATAAACCATAGACTTGAATACTTTCAGATCATGAAAAAGGATATGGGAAAAATACGTTAAGGATGGCTATTTTTGCGGATCCCTACATACTGTCGTTTAAGACAAATAAGGACAAAAGAGGCATTCTTCCCAAGAATGAAGTTACTATTATTTAACAAACCCGTTAGGGGGTTGAAAACATGCAGGGACACCTATGGGCATTGGCTGCATGGTCAAATAAATAGCATCTCTTGGCTGACAAGTCTTTTATGTGGACTGTTTATGCAAGGCCACCTATGGGCACGTGCTGCATAGTCAGGCAAAAGAATTCTCAGAAGTTTGACATTTTTGTGACTAGAAGTCATGAAAAGGGTTATGAAGATCTGAAAATATTTAAGGTTAGGATTATAATACATAAAGATGGGTATTTTCCAATGTATATAGAGATACATAGGTCAATAAAAACCATAATCATGTTGTGGCTGGGTCCTGAATTGAAACTTTGACTTCACTACGTATCTCATAAGAATGAGAATCAAGCCATACGTAGTTCTTGAAATGTAGTTTAACGTCGTGCAGGACGAAAGTATGAGTAATCTTAGTTTAGGGTCATAGAATTCGGACCATAATAATGAATACACAGTGTGTGTTTTCATGAGGACTTTTCAGCCAAGGGACTGAAAGTGAAATTTGGGGTTAGGCCCAAAAGACTTGGGACTGGATTCAAGGGACACTCGAATGTTCCTACGTATCCCATAAGGATGGGAATCAAGTCCACGTAGTTCTAGAGCTACCCTTTGTACAAATTTGGTTCGTACATGTGAAGGGTGAAAGGGGACTTTAGTGCAATGATGGTTTTAACCTAAGATAAAAAGTTTAGGCATTACCATGTATGTATGTAGTCTTTTGAAAATGAAAACCATGATTGAAAAAGAATCAATGTTAATAATGGTTCTTTCTCAAATGAGGAAATCAAAGAATATTGTAGTTTATTGTCGTACCGGACAAAAGTGTTGTATAGTTTAACGTCATATAACAAGGACGAAAGTGAATCAATGTAAAGATATTGATTCCATGGGTGGTTTCACATATCATCATCATATGAGATGGTGGTGAACCAATGTGAAGAGATTGTTTTTGGGCTTGACCCTTTGGGAGGTTGCCTACATACCCAGCCTGGAGGGCAAGGATCAAAGTCCGTGTAGTTCAATTAAAGAATGAATCAATGATCAAGTTGTTCTTGTGGACAATGATCTAAAAAAAATATTGTTGGGACTTACCATGGTTAGTGGCCCAAAGGGAGTGTTATGGTTGATGTTCTCTCTAAGCTCACGTGAGTCATACTCGGTGTGAGAAACAAGAGGTAATAACAACCTTAACGATGTACAGTTTAATGTCATGTAGGACATAAAAAAGGGACTTTCTGTACAGTTTAGCGTCATGTAGTTAAGACGATGGGGACAATATAGTTTAACGTCATATTGGACGAAAAGGGGGACTGTGCAGTTTTAATGTCATGCTGGACTTTTGATGATTATACAGTTTAACGTCTTTCCGGACGTGAGGGACTTTTTACAGTTTATCGTCATGCTGGACGATGAAAGTGCCACACAGTTTAATGTCATGTTGCTAGGACACAATATAGTTTAATGTCATCTCGGACAAAATATAGGAACTTCTATACAGTTTATTGTCATGTAGGACAAAATCAGGGACCATGCAGTTTAAAGTCTTGCAGTTAGGACTATTGGTGCTGCACAGTTTAGTATCATGTTGCAGGGACATAAGTGCGAATAGTTTAAGGTCATATGCATGGACCGTACAGTTTATCGTCATGCTGGACGTATTATAGTTTAATTTCATCTCGGACAGAAGTGTGACACAGTTTAATGTCATGTTGGACGAAGTTGTAGTTTAAGGTCATACTGGACCATTGCTGTATGAACCAAATGTAAGAGTCTTGGTTCTGGGAACAATATTTTGTGTTTATACAAAATACTTCTTCAGAAATCTGGCATTAGTTGGAGTCGTGATGTGTTCTCCATCCATTGAAATCAGAGAATACGATCCATTGGAGTAGACCTTATGTATTGAATAAGGTCCTTCCCATTTTGGTTCAAGCTTGGGAGGCTTCTTTCCTGGTATCATTGGTGTTCTGAGAACCAATACCAATTCTCCCTGAATGAAAGAACGAAGACGAACTTTTTTGTTAAAAGCTCGTGCTATTCGATTCTGATAGATTTCCAAGTGGTGCAAAGTTCACAATCTTTTCTCATCTAACTGTTCCAATTCATTCAAACGCTTTTTGGATTGCTCATCTGTTGATAACTGATCACAAATGGCTATTCTGAGTGAGGGCAATTGAACTTCAATTGGCAAGACTGCTTCTGTTCCATATACCAATGAATATGGAGTAGACCGCGTTGCATTGCGAGTGGTAGTCCGATAAGCCCATAAAGCATGATAGAGTTTATCAGGCCATGACCTCTTATCTTTATCCACCATCTTTTGCAGTATATTTGAAAGAGTCTTGTTGAAGGCCTCTATCTGTCCATTAGCCACTGCATGATATCGAGATGAATGGTTGGACTTAATGTTGTATTCTTGATACAATTTCTTTACCTCAGAAGAACAGAAGTTGGTTCCGTTGTCTGTCAATATGGTATGAGGGACACCAAATCTAGTAATGATGTTAGACTTGATGAAGCTAACAATGCATTTAGAACTGACTTCTTTGAGAGGTACTGCCTCTGCCCATTTGGAAAAGAAATCAGTAGCAGTAAGAATGTACTTAAACTGCTTGGCCGTAGCTGAAGGGTAAGGTCCCACCACATCCATTCCCCATGTGGAAAATGGCCATGAGTATTTAGTTGTATGAAGCAACTCTGGAGGTTGATGAATGAAGTTGGAATATACTTGGCATGAATGACACTTCTTTGTGAAATTAACACAATCTTGTATCATTGAAGGACAGAAGTATCCAAGCCTTCGAACTTGATCAGACAATCTATGTCCAGACTGGTGGGCACCACAGACTCCTGCATGCACTTCTTTTATGACAGCCATTGTCTCTTCACCATCAATACATCTGAAGAGAACTCCATCAAAACCACGTTTGTAGAGAATTTTCTTGAGGTGGTTTGGACCATCATAAAGAGTAAAATTGACCACACGTCGCCGAATTTTTTCTCTCTCGGCTCTATCAGGTGGAAGTGTTCCATTTTGAAGGTATTCCCTGATAGGTGACATCCATCCTGTAGTATGACCATATGGTTCAGGAATGGGACTAATTTCATTAATTTCCTCTGTTATGACTTGAACATAAGGTGAAATTGCACGACGGTGGGCAATACAGATGGTTGTCTCGTCCCGATTTGGATCTGCTAAAGCTGTGGCTATATTAGCCAGTGCATCAGCTTGAGCATTTTGTGATCTTGGGACATAAGAAAATGTCGGTTCTGTAGGGAATTCCGACATTAACTCTCTGACGTAATCATACAAAGGGATTAATTCTTCTTTTCTAATGACATAATCCCCATTGATTTGTTTGATTACCAGGTCTGAATCACCTTTCACTTTTAAGTGATTCACTTGTGCTTGAAGCGCTAACTCCAATCCTGCAATGAGAGATTGGTATTCAGCTTCATTATTGGTACCACCTTCCCACAATAAAAAGGAATAAGGTAACACTGCCTTATCTGGAGAAATGAGCACAATTCCTAAACCAACTTTGTTGAATTTAGGATTTTCCATTTTCTTCCCTGTTGGACTTCTAGAAGCACCATCAAAATACATTTCCCATGTTTGAGGACTCTCTTGAATAGAAAACACTTCCTCATCAGGGAGTTCGATATCTGAATACGTGTCTTCCACTGAAGGGTGTTCAGCCAGGAAATCAGCCAGAGCTTGGCCCTTAATTGCCTTTTGAGACACATACTGGATGTCGAACTGCTGTAAAATAACCGCCCACCTTGCCAGACGTCCTGTAAGAATTGGATGACTAAGGATGAATTTGAGTGGATTATTACGAGATACCAATTGGACCTCGTGATGTTGCAGGTAGTGTCTCAGTTTCTGAACTGCAAAGATTAATGCTAGGCAGCATTTTTCAATACTCGAATACCGGGTTTCTGCTTCAAGCATAGTTCTACTGAGATAGTAGAGACTATTTTCATTCCCAGCATCATTCTTTTGAGCGAGAAAGGCACCCAATGATCGCTCTAAAGCTGTCACATAGAGGATAAGAGGCCTACCCTCAACAGGTGGCATGAGTACTGGTGGACTTAAGAGGTATTTCTTGAGAACATCAAATGCTTCTTGACATTCTTTAGTCCACTGGTAAGTGACTCCTTTATTCAATAATTTGGTAAAGGGTAAACTTTTGCCTGCCAAATTGGCGATGAAACGCCGAATATAGGCTAAGTGTCCTTGAAGTCCTCTTAATTATTTCAAATTCTGAGGAGGTGACATATCAAGGATTGATTTGGTCTTCTCAGGATCGACTTCAATACCACGATGGCGTACAACAAAGCCGGGGAATTTTCCTGAGGTTACCCCAAAAGCACATTTTAAGGGGTTCATCTTCAAATTATGTTGTCGAAGCTTGTGGAATATGACTTCCAAATCAGCTAAGTGATCAAAACGTTGTTTGGATTTAACCACCAGATCATCTACATAGCATTCAACAAATTTCCCTAGAAAAGGTTTGAAGATACGATGCATGGCGTGTTGATATGTTGCACCTGCATTCTTTAAACCAAAGGGCTTCACCCGGTAACAAAACACACCTTGAGGAGCTCTGAAGGCTGTATATTCCTCATCTTCTGGGGCCATTCGGATCTGATTATATCCAGAATACCCATCCATGAAAGAAAGTACTTCATAGCCAGCCGTCGCATCAATTAAGAGTTCTGTAATCGGAACTGGAAAATCATCTTTGGGAAAATACCGATTAAGATCTCTGAAATCGATGCAAACCCTAATTTGTCTGTTCTTTTTCTTTACTGGGACAATATTAGCCAACCACTTGGGATATTGAACTTCTCTGACGAAGTTAGCTTTGATAAGCTTGTCCACTTCAGCCTCGATTTTGGAAGCATAGGTTGGGTGTGTTCTTCTCGCGGCTTGCTTGAATCCTCGATGTTCTTTTGGCAAACCCAAATGATGGGTGGAAACATCAGGATCAAGGCCAGGAATCTCTGTATAATTCCAAGCAAAAATATCTTTATTTTGCTTTAGAAAAGAAATATACATCTCTTGTTCTTCAAGGGTCATGGCCGCACTAATTAAAGTGGGGCGTGGATCTTTCTCTGTACCCAGATTTACTTCTCTGAGTTCATCCACAGTGGTAGAGATACCCTCTTCAAATGCTGGAGGAGCATCTCTAAGATCTTCCTCTTCCTCTTCATCATGTGTTATTTCTTCCGTTTCTACTTGCAAAGTAGATGAAAAAACGAAATTCTCATGATCATAAGAGATGTCAAAATTTTCACATTTTGAAGAAGAAGCTTCCATTTCCGACCCTATTGATGAAAAAGGGTCTTCTTTGGAAATAAAGAGGAGATGATGGATTGAGAATCGACATCAACATTCACCTCTGGTGTTGCTATAACTTCTTCTGGCCTGATTAGCGAAGTATAGACTTGTTGGATTTCAGCAGACGAAATGAAAACGTCACCACTTATGCTTTCATCACTGCTTGGTAAGTTACCAATTTCTCCCATGTTGTCTGGCTCGATTGCCGTAATTGACATTATGGATCTTTCCATAAGAGTATTTTGATTTGGGCCTATTTTGTCAATTTGACTGATAGGTAACACATAATCTGTACTCACATGTGAAAATGGATTTATTGGAATTTTTTCCAAACCATATGGAGCATTAACTTTGGTAATTTCCTTCATTGTAGATTTTTCTCTTCCCTTCATGTGATAAAATTCCGCCTCAATGTATTGAGACTCACATGTTTTGAATGGGGCCTTATCACCATACAATGTTCCAACTTGACCATCGAAACAGTATTTGAGACATTGATGGTATGATGACGGAATAGCTGCATGCTGATGTAGCCAGGGTCTTCCAAGCAAGATATTGAAAGCTGAGTCTTGATCAACAATCATGAAATCCGAATTGGAAACAAGATCTCCAAACTGAGTTCTGAGCGTAACTTCTCCCAGTGGTTCTTGTTCATTTTTATCATATCCTTGCAACATCATGGTAGAAGGAGATAAATCAGATTCTGTGAGGCCCAATCGACGAAGTGTGCGAATGGGCATGAGGTTGACTCCTGAACCATTGTCAATAAAAGCTCTTCGAACATCTATACCATTGACTTTTCCAGATAGGTACAAAGGTTTTATGTGCCCATGCACAACATCATCTTCATCTTTATCAGTAAAAGATATCACTGCATGACATTCTGCGGGATTATTCTCTATGTGATAAATTTCAGCTGCAGCAATTTCAGCTTCAAACTCCTGAGGACTTGACAAAGCTTCGATGAGTGCTTCCCGAAGATCTTTTGATAGATTCAAAGCATCCAAAATTGATAATTTGGCTGGTACTTGGGCCAAGTGTTTCAATATATCATACTTTTGATCTAGAGACCTGCGTTTCCCAATGGGAATATGCGGTTTAGCAGGTACCTTGAAAGCAGATGCTTTGGAAGCTGATGCATCTTGTATTGAAGTTGGCAACATCTTTGGTTTTGGAAAATTAGACTGATTAGATCCATTTACTTGCTGAGATAAAGAAGATGGAACATTTAATCGGTCTTCCAAAATAATAGTGCCGAAGCTGAGTTGGCCATTGGCAGAAGAACTTGCTTGTTCATTTTGAGCTCGCTGAAGGGCTCTACCACGAGTTTCTGCTGCATATACAGTGCTAGCAGGGGTAGAATTAGAGTAGTGGCTTCGGAAAGATCCACGTCTTCCCCTATATCCTGAACCTCTAGAACTTCCTCGGGTTCCTTTATTTGATACAGGGAATTCAGGCTCATCAAGACTGGAATATGAATCTGTTAATTGAATCATATTAACAGAACCAAAGATCAATTCTTCGTCTGATAAAGACTCTGCCTGGTTGGCCTGTTTAGGCTGTGCCGTTTGGTGGGACGGTGCCCGTGGCTTTGAAGTAGATGGCATGAAATCTGCCAGAGTCAAAGACAATTTAGGCTTTGATACATACTCATCTTCTCCTGATTCCTCTTTCTTCTTTGAGTTGCGCTGCCCTTTTGAGGATTTATCCTTTGATGGAGGCTTTACTGCAGCTTTTGTAGGAGACACAATTGGCTTCTTCAATTGTGTTCGCAAAATGGAATGGGTCCAATTGATTGTCTTTCTGACCATCCAATCATCATATTTTTTCGCAGTTTTGCTTTTGACTTCCTGCCACTCGCCTCCTTCTTCTGGATCTGTAGCGGTAATACACGCTACATGAGCTGAAGAACCCTTCAATTTGACTTGTCCCAAGTCGACCATCTTTTGCAGGAGGTCTTTAAAGACAAAACACTCCTGGATGGGATGTCCCAACATTTGATGAAAAGGACAATAATTGGGACGGTCTTCATCTCCTTCCTTGTTTGGCCTCTTGGGCACTGGTAATTGAACCAGATTATTTTCCAGAGCTGAAATGAAGTAACCAGGAACCTGCTCACTTCGGAAAGATTATGTTTTACTCTTTATATCCTCAAATTGTTTTCGTCGTTGATCTTTTTGATCATTTGGACGAAACAGCCTTTGTTGTTGGCGTTCAGGAGGTGGAGCCCTTCGAGAAGATGAAGGTTTTGAAGTAGAAATAGGTACAGGTGCCTGTTTAAGCATAACTGTAGCAGTTTCTGCTTTACCCATTCTTCTTCCTGGAGCTGATGGAATTATACGAGATTTAACCTTAACCTGTATAAGGGAATATTCAATCTGTTGAGCGATTGAAGTAAGGTCTCGAAACCCTCCTGTGTATTTTACAGGGATCAATGGCGTGCGTAATTCGTCACGCAAATTTGCCACACAGATTGGCAACAATTCCTCCTGAGGGAGTGATAAACTCAAGGAATATGTTAATCCCTTCCAACGAGCAAGGAAATCAGAGACTCTTTCATTCTCCCTTTGCTTGCAGTTTGTAAGATCAAAAACTGTCGTTTTGGGCAAAGTTGAGCTAAACTGAAGAAGGAATTTTTGACGAAGATCCTCCCATCCGATGACTGACCGGGATTGCAAGCTTGTATACCAGACAAAAGCTGGTCCTTTCAAGGTTCGCACGAAGCATCTGAGTTTCACTGCTTCTTTCTGCTCTGGAGTTCCCATCATAGGATCACAACAAGACACGTAATGCGTCAAATGTTGTTCAGGGTCGCCTGATCCATTGAAAGTAGGGAAAACAGGGTTTCCAAAACTGGATGGAGGAGAAATTGAATCTACCCATTCAGGGTAAACCTTCTTTTCAGGTTGAACTTGCGCCCGTTTCCCTTCCATAGTTTCTAACCAAGCTGTTAATGACTCAATAGTAGTTATTAACTTTTGAGAAACGTCAGGTTGAACTTGGTTTTGGGTAGGTTCAATGAATGGATCTTGGACAGCCGTGGAGGTTGGTGCTGCAACTAATGGTAGTGCTGCCAACCGTTGTTGCGTTTGACCCGTAGGATTAGACCTCTGTGGGTGTACTGACAAAGGAGGATATTCTTGATCCATCTCAGTAGTTACAACAAATTCCTTCGGCTGTCGGACTTCAGCATTCTTAAGAAGAAGACTACTCTGAAGTAGTTCTGCATTCAACCTTCTTAATTCTTTCATTTCTTCCTCCTGTTGTGCAAATCTTTGCTCTAATGAGAGCGATTGACCTCCTTCAGAGGAAGGGTGAGAAGTAACCTGATTCTTTCCTTTCCCCTTATTGGATCCTTTTCGGAGAGGGGGAAGTGGGTTACTTGAAGGAATACCCAGATTTTGGGTAAGCCTTTGATTACGTGTGCGCACACCTTCTTCATTTAGGTCTGTGTGCGCAACTTCTTGAGCAGGAACCTCTTCGTCTGATCCCTCTGATTGAGCCTCATCTGGTGAATCAGCAGCAACGGCAGTGATGACATTAATGGATGCATATTGCATGGAATCCTTTCTATCAGCATTTCTGTGATATTGTCTCCTTCTATGTCCATGATAAGACATGACATTCCGTTGACTTGATCCCTCAGGAATTTCTTGGAGAACCGTCACTTGGAGCGAATCTCCTGACATCTTGGCTCTTTTTTCCTCTTGAGACTTATTCCCTAATCGAGAGAATACTGACTTTCTCTGAGGGAGGGATTGAAGATTTGAAAAAGTCCCCAGTCCGGTGGACTGGGGGTGTTCCTTTTGCTTCCGCTCAACTCCTCGAATCCCATTCGTTGATTCTGAGGGTTGGGTTAGAGAAGTCCCCAGTCTGTCAAGCTGGGGTGTCTCTTGACATGCTATGTCTGAGATCTTTTTAAAATCTCTCTTGATCTTGCGAATCTTAGTTCGGAAATTAGCTGGATGCATTAACCTGTATCCACTTTTATCACCTGGTTCAACAGACCGTTGGATGATTTCCGAAACTTCTGTCATTTGATGACGTGTTTGCTCCAGACGAGAGGCTTGCGCAATATTCTCGCCTGCTTGATGTAGGAGCAATTCAACAACCTGTTCTCTATATACTTGATTTTGAGAGGAACTAGTTGAAGCTTGATCTCGAGCAAGCTTTTGATTATGAACAAAGCCCATTGACTGTGGCCGGCCATGGGCAATAACATTGCATGAGACCATTTTCGGCGGGCTCTGCTGACCGGAAAGCACTGTGAAATGTAGTGCTCCGTGAACACCCCATCCTCTGATATGAATATTAGATGGAGCATTGGAAATTAACTGACGCAATCTTCTTAGTGCGCCAAGGCATGAACGTTGAAGGGTTCTCTGTTGCTTTTCAGCCTTCGGATACCGAGAGACTGATAGAGATGCCAAATCAATCTGGCGTTGTAACCCTTCTATTATCTTAAGATGATTTTCATATTCATCGTAAGATAATACCTTCTTCTTTAATTGACAAAGAGTTTTCCATATGTTGAGACGAATATTATGGATTCCATCATCCGTCAACATCTTTGGAATGTCGTACTGGGAGTCAGCCAAAGGCCAAAACATGACTGGTACTTCACCTTTTGCCAGTTTTTTCCTCATGTTCAGCATTTCCTATTTATCATTAAATGAAGATTCTTCTACCTGTTTGGACCAGAGTTGGTGTTTCCTTGTTGCTTCATCGGATTCAACAAGATTGGTAGAGGAATCACTATTCATGCTGGAAGATGAATGACCCAGGGAAGGTTCGGAGAATAACCTGAACCCCAGGCTATCTTCTGATGGAGAAAGAGTTTCACCTGCCGATAGTAAAGCATCAGACATGACTGGTTTTACGTTTGCAAGTGCTTTGAGATAGGAGGGCTTTCTCGTCACTACATTGCCTTCTGAAGAATTTTCGAGACAACGTGAATCACTACTGCGGAGAGGACTTTCGCAGCGAAGTTCATCACCATGAGGAGGACCATCATGATGGGTTACAGCAAAAGATGAAATCTCTTGCTCCTTGGTCTTCTGACCACACAGAGGGTTCCTGTGGCTCTAATCTGAAGAAGAAACTTCAAGATTGACCGAATTTTCATGAAGCAAGTCTTCATGAGGAAGTGTCTGTTGAAGACCTTCGGGATTAATGTTCCTGTTATTGGGAACTGAGGGAGTAGAATCTTGAATTTCGACAGATAAATGTCTGAGGGCTTCAAGAACTCCAGCATCGAGCAAGGCCTTGTTGCAGATTGGCCTTTGATCTCCTGACTGTGCTGGGCGGATCTTTTTCTTAGATGCCTTCTTACTCGCTTTAGAAATCACTTGATGACGAAAGTGATTGCTCTGAGCAGGTGTATGTGCCTGATCAGGAAAGATGGTCAGGTTAGGCTGACAATCATCGCTCAAATCAGGTGTCTGTGCCTGACTTGGTTGTCCGTATGATATGGGGGAGTATGCCCCATAACCCTCTTGTACTGGAACAGATGTGTGTGTCTGTTCCGGAGTGAATTGTTGATGTGTCACTCCACTGCTAGGGATAGATTTATGTGTCTGTCCCTGAGATGATGCTGAATCTGTTATGATATCCTGGCAAGCATCCAGAATATGAGCAGGAATTTGCTTCTGCTCTTTCACCATTGACAAAATATGTTTGGTGACTTCAGCCGCCGGAACAGGGATATACGTCCATTCCAGGCTTGGAGTAGGTGTATGTGCCTGCTCCTGTCCTCCTTTTCCTGTCAGTGAATTCTGACAGTACTCAAGTGTGGAGGCAGAGAGTTTAGTCTGCCCCCTGTTTGTTGTCGGGACTTTCCGACTGACTTCTCCGTGCGCTACCAAGCGAGACTGTTGGTAGGCTTGATTAGTATTAGCAGGTGTATGTGCCTGCTGATTACACTTCGCCAAACGCGGTTGACGAGATCCATCATATGTAGTCAGACGAGCCTGCTGACTAACTGCTGATGTATAAGCAGGTGTACGTTCCTGCCTATGGTACTCCGCCGGAATTGCCTGGCGGGATCGGCTTGATGCTGCCAGACGAGTCTGCTGGACAGCGGGATTAAAACGAACAGGTGTGTATGCCTGCTCGTTATTTGCCACCAAGTTAGGTTGGTGGACTTCTCCGGAAATGGCAGGGATGACAACCTGCCTATTGTTAACCGGATTCTGTCTCTGGCGATTCATCTTGCCTGCTCGGGTTCGAGGAACCTGAGCTGAATGTCTGGAGTCGGTACCCTCATCATGTTGAGGGTGCACTACCGCACGAGTCTGGCGGCGATTGTTGATGGGAGCCCTTGAGAAGGACTCCTGTCTTTTTGAATTAAGGTCCTGCGGGACCTGCTCATTCACTTCCTCGGAGTAAGGGAGTGAATGGAAATTGCGTTCCGGGGATAACGACCCGAAACGGTTGGAGACGGTAGTCAGCACCGTCTGCTTCTTGATTGCTGGTCGCCGTTGTCCGGACGACCAGGTAGAATTGTTAACTTGGAGGGCTTGACGAGCGGCCTCCAGAGTTGGGATAGTACCGTTGCGACGGTACTCCTTAACCAGTGCATTAGAAACACAGCGTTGAAGACGCTGAGTTGGTGATGTCATCCTCAGAACGGATGACGTTCCAGCAGGAGTAGCAGCATTGGTTTTCACAGCAGCAGACCTCACAGTAGAGGTGTTCCCAGCAGCAGTATTCACAGGGGTGAATTTAAGGAAAGCCATTTTTGTAGAAGATCTTGAAAAAAAAGAGTGCCTGTTCCATGTAACAGACATAATCAAGATGAATCCGGCTACTGCATCTTTTGGATGATCATATGTCAATGATTGCCTTGTTGGCCCAAAGGGCCTAACAGATAAGAAGAACATCACTTTAACTTGGTTAAGGATTCACGTCGGGTTCACCATTTTTGTTTCGCGCGGAATCCGGGGATGACCTCCTGGACGGGAGATTTAAACGTTCCGATCGGTTTCTAACGGGTTTGTTTGTAGAACCGGAAACATCCAATGATTCCACATCCGTTTGGACCTACTTTCCAAAGGCAGGCGCTCATTAGCTTGTGGGCTAATGAGGCTTAGGAATTTGCATTGGTCGAGAGGATGGGAGGTCGGACTCATCACACCTTTTTGAGGGGAATTATTGTCTACTCCGGGACTCTCTTTATATATTTAAGTTAAGTTCGTGAATCCTTATTACATTACCAAGTATAAAATGAGATTTCCTTTAGTTTTAACAATCAATGATTAAATATGCAAGAAATTTAGAGAATCTTTTATATGTATTCGAGGTTCCTCATCAATAGAGAATCATCTATATTTGTTTAGAGATTCTTGGTCAATGGTATCCTTCAAAACATTTATATAAAAGTCTCTTGGTCATTTTGATGACCAGGCTGGTTTTAAAGCCACTCAGTGGGGCACTTGAAGTTTATCGTCATTCAGAAGGACATAGATTATTTCAATGTTGGGATCGAACCCATAAATGGGCTACCTACGTATCCTTTGTTTTGAAAAAAGAATCAGAACCCACGTAGTTCGAGTAATGGGATATGATGTTTTATGATTGATGGCTCAAAAGATGAATGTCATAATTACTTTTACACTCTAAGCTCACGTGAGTCATGCTCGGTGGGAGAAACAAGAGGTATTGGTAAAATTTAGACAATTGTGCCATAAAAGATGCAATCATAAGAATTTGTTTTGGGGCTTATGTATAGATGACTGCCCAGATAGACGAAGGTTTAGGATTTACTTTTAGGGAGAAAATCCAAGAATAGGGTCCACAAAGTTATATGTGCTTCATGGAGATTTGAATACTCTAATCTTGGGGCTTACTTCTAAGGAGGATGCCCAAGTTAGGAGGGGACTTATGATTGGGTTTTATTCCTGAAAAGGAAACCCAAATCAAAGGTAATTTATGACTGGTTAAGAGAAATTTTAAGAGACTTGGGGCTTACTCCTAAGAAGGATGCCCAAGATTTATGACTAGGACTTATTCCTGAGAAGGAAGCCTAGGTTAGGGGACTTGGGGCTTACTCCTGAAAAGGAAGCCCAAGGTTATGACTGAGTCTTATTCCTGAAAAGGAGACCCAGGTTAGGGATTAAGGTTTGGGGCTTACTCCTGAGGAGGATGCCCAAGATTAAAGGACTTGATTGGGGCTTATTCTTAAGAAAGATGCCCAAAATTTATGACTAGGACTTATTCCTGAGAAGGAAGCCTAGGTTAGGGGACTTGGGGCTTACTCCTGAAAAGGAAGCCCAAGGTTATGACTGAGTCTTATTCCTGAAAAGGAGACCCAGGTTAGGGATTAAGGTTTGGGGCTTACTCCTGAGGAGGATGCCCAAGATTAAAGGACTTGATTGGGGATTATTCTTAAGAAAGATGCCCAAAATTTATGACTAGGACTTATTCCTGAGAAGGAAGCCTAGGTTAGGGGACTTGGGGCTTACTCCTGAAAAGGAAGCCCAAGGTTATGACTGAGTCTTATTCCTGAAAAGGAGACCCAGGTTAAGGATTAAGGTTTGGGGATTACTCCTGAAGAGGATGCCCATATTTGAGGTTGGGGCTTATTCTTAAGAAAGATGCCCAAGATTAGAGGACTTTGATTGGGGCTTACTCCTGAGGAAGATGCCCAGATCAAAGGTTTTTTATAACTGGGGATTTATTCCTGAAAAGGAGACCCAGGTTAGGATTCTCTCATCTTAAAGGATGAGGTTGAAATGAATGAACTCTCAATCTTCGGTGACATAAAGATGTTTAAATCACTAGGTTTTGAGAGATATTTCACAGAATTCCTTTCAGATAAGGATGTCAAATCAAGAAATCATTCCATAAATGGCTTTGAAGAGTATCTTGAAGACTGAATCTTGAATAGGAAGGGTGAAATGGCTTAAGAGGGGTAAAAATGGGCAAGATGGGCACCCAAAAAGCTAGGGGCGCGCAAGTCTTGAAAGGCGCGCAAGTCCTGCGGCGGCGTGCAAGTATTGGTCGCGCAAGTATACTTGCGCGACATTAGGGGTACTTGCGCGATTTTCAACCAGTATTGAAATACTTGAGCGACTCTTTATAAAACCCTTTACCATCCTCTTAAGGTTCTTCCAGAAGAGGGACGCGCAAGTTATATTGAAGGAATTAAGTCGGCGCGCAAGTGTTTGATAAGTTTCAACACTTAGGCCTTCCTTCTTCTCTTTAGATCTTCCGTTCTAGGTAAGAAATTACCTTAGAAGTGTTCCAGAAGCTTTGAGAAGAGACTTGGGCGTCGGGAGCTTCAATCCGAGTTTCTGGAAAAAAAGATCCTCTTTTGAATGGGGGGCCCACAGGGTCTATTTATAGGCAAAAGAAGACCCCGGGCGGTTACTGGGCGGTTACCAGGCGGTTACCACATATGTCGCGCAAGTCCCTTGCATGAACATGAGGAGTCGCGCAAGTATTGAGGCGGCGCGCAAGTGTACTTGCGCGACCAAGAGGGAACTTGCGCGATACATGGGCAATGTTCTCCTTTTTTATCCCTTTGTCGATTTTTGATGTTTCTTCAAAGGATTAATCACTTTGAGCTCAGATATTCCCTTTTCCGAACTTTAGATTCTTTGACGAAAGGAGCGTCAACAGCATTTTTTGTAATTTTTCGTATTTTACTATTCATCTAAAATTCAAGTCTTTTAGAAAAATACTAAAAATTCACCTTATCCATTTTTGGATTTGTAGAATCCAAAAATGAACTCCATTTTTCAAAAACAATTTTCTAAATTTAATAAATTTAATTTTTAATTAAAATCATTTTTTAATCGAAAATTAAAGACACTTAAAATATTAATCTTCATTTTTAAGGTGCTTAAATTTATTTATACATTCAAGGGTATGGATACCATTCATAAGAGTGATATTACTATTCATAGGGTTAAGTTAATATTCATAAGGGTAGGTTACTATTCATAAGGTTAGGTTACTATTCACTGAAAATTATGTTAATTCTATCAAACTCTAAATTTCATCCTGAACACACCCTTGTATGTCAAATTTTCAAAATTCAAATCAAAAAACTGGAAGATTTAAGTTTAATGGTTAGGTTATGACTATCTCCTATAAATAACCAAGTTTTCTTCCATATAGGCTTAGTGATTCATGAAATATAGGCTATATAATGGATACAATGTATTTAGGAGAAACATACCATAAAATGTTTGGGGTGCTACAGGTGGTCACAATTATGATGAATATCGGTATAATTCTATCAAATTTCATCCACTTTCTGTTGAAAACAAAGAACCACAATATTTTGTGAAAGAAATTGTTTCTTCCTTGGGAACTGAATTTTTGAAAGGTAATGTACCAAATAATTCAATGAAGAAACATAATAAGGGTGTCAAACCAAATGAAAATAGGTGCTTATATTTTGGTAAGAGAGTCCACACCATGATCCATTACAAGATGGACATGAATTCCAAAAGTGAGAGGGAGAAATATGAAAATCAAAAGGGAATCAATTTAAGAAATAGAAAACCAAATTGGTATGGTTTTTGACACTCATAATTAACAATATGATAGGTTGGTTAAGAATGGAAAGATCAAAGTCAATGTAGAGGTGTGTGGTGGGTTCCACTAATGAGGACACAAGGATATCAAATGTATGATTGTCTTTCCTGGATAGATGAAACAAAAAAGGGAAATCACTTATGAACTAAAGTTAAAAAATTAAAGCTATAATGAATTATCCCACACCCAAAGAGAGATCTAAGCATGACCCAACTAATTTTATCTTTGTAAGTCCATAATAGTTGAAGGTGTTAGTGATACTGGAGTGGGATAAAAAGAATCAAACTGTTATTTATTTAATGGAAAACAAGGCCATTCTAAGTATGAAGGAAGTTGAAAATAGACATAAATACATGTATCTGATAGTTGAACAAAGCTGGAAAGTGAAGGATGAAGCAACATGAAGAGTTCTAGACATTTTGGACCAATAAAAAAATAATTTTTTGGGTCTAGAAACTTTTATCAACCATTACTCAAATTGAAGAGTTTTTTGAACATCCACCTTCCCTCATTGTTTTTTAATGTTATTTAAATTATGGTTAAATAAGGTGATGAAGGTAAGAGATTATTATTATGAGGGGGGAGCTCTAGAAATGAGTATAGCTAACAGAAATTTTCAAATCTATTTGAATCTGGAAATTTGTACAAACCCTTCATAATCTAAAGAATGAGGTATGATTTCATTATCCTGCCATTTTATTAACGTATATATATTATGTTTATCTAGGGGGAGTTATTATCTAACCAGTTTGGGAACACATGGAGCTTGGAATATTTAATATATCTATTTAAGAGAGTGAATGTTCTGGAAAACTCCTAAATATTTGTATTAACAGCCCCCATGTTTTGAAAGTAAAAAAAGATGGTTCCACATTAAAGTGAGTAAATTGAATGCTTTTTTTTCTAAACTTACACTCTTATTTTATAACCATTAAATCCCAAGTGGACTTTGAGTTGGTTGGATGATGGAACTTTGTTAAGGAAAAGGTGTGATGACACCCTTCCATTAGAAGTGTATGATATCAAGAAATAAAGAGAACTACTTTTTGATCCTTCCCTATCATTTAAAAGGGGGGGATATTTTTTCCTGCCCTTTTCATTTATTTAAAATTAGGGTGAGAATAATTACATTGATTAATAGAGGAAATTTTGAATTAACAACAAACACAAAGTTAGAAACTATTGTGCCCAAAGGTGGTTGGTTATATTTTTGATAACTTGGGTTAAGGATTATAAATGTAATTAATGAAAAGATGATAACTTGTGTGATATATTCATAAGTATCAACCCAAATTACAATTTATATCATTATGTTTTCATGGTAAACGAGTATAACACATGTCCTTGGAATAGTTGGATGGATGAATTCCTTGGACCCTAACATTAGACGATTGAATGAGATTGTCTTCATGTTAATGGAAAGTGTTGAAGGTGAAGAAGACATTTCTTTATCAATTTGAATGATGGATATGGAGGTAGTGAAACTAGATATTGAACCTATGTTTCGAAATATTATGTATTTACTAATATGAAGTGTAAATTTGGTTCAATGTGATTAGAGGAGAGTGATATGGAAGTGGAGAACCCATCAGAGGAGTATAAATTATGTTGTTTATTTCAATTAGTGTTAAAAAATATGGTCGAAGGTAAAATAATTTTTAGTATACCAAGAGTAAGTGGATGTCTGTTCAAGGCTACATAAAGAAATTTTGTTTTTTATCTTCACCATAATGGATAAGTCCTGATCATAAGTATTTATCTACTAAATGTTAGAATTTATAATAAACGTATGACTTTAGGTGCTAAGTGTAAATATTTTAGGAGATATTAATACTTTGATCTATATCGTATAACCCAAATAATTGAAAATCTTGATCGTATGAATCTATCAGAGTCAATATTCAGAATAATGAGTGTATTGCTTTAGTGTAAGTCTTTGAAGATAAGACTTGATGATTGTGAGTCTTCAAATCCCCCATCATATATATTTGGTTAATTTTAAAGATTCAATACATAGAATTTTTTTTAGAATTCCACTGGATGAATTGAAGTACCCAGAGCAAAACATGATGCTTCACCATAAGGCTTTTAAAACATATGGCTTTGAAGTTCCCAATGTAAAGCATTAACACTAAGTGAAAATTCAATATTTCTTCTTGATAAAAATTCTGAGTTTCCATATTTAAATATAATGAAGATAAAAATGGTTAATATGATTTTGAATTTATTCTTAATTTTTATAAACATTATGAAGCCAAGGTTTTCAATGATTCAAGCCTGTTTCAAGAAAGAATAAGTGATACGAGGATGATATGCATTTTTCATTATAGTGAAAAAGGAAGTTGTCGAGTTTTCATGAATAATACATACATTATTCCATCAAAGCATGGTCTTTATATAAAAATGTACATTAGTAAAATTTGATCTTCTTTTTATCATTTTCTAATATTCTTGACTGATATAAAAGAGATAAAAGGAACTAATATGGAAGGATAGAAATTTTCCCAAGCCTTGAAAGTGAGAAGACTTTAAAATTTTTGGACTCTGGGAATGAAAAAACCTAATAATATTGGGCTCTATTAAGATCATAAATCATCTACTTGTTGAGCATTGATGTGAGATGAGTGGTTTAGATTAGTTTTTTCTAATCAGTTTTCTATTATTCATATATTCAAGTGTGAATCGATATATGAATTTTCTAAATCTATGAAGATGAAAATAATATGATCTAATTTGTATTTGAACAATTCGGTATATTTTATACAACTTTGAAATCATAAATGTAGATTTCATATGATATTTTTTTAGTTGAAGTAAAATATTAGTGCACTAATAATTAAATATTTTATGAATATATTTTCAATTATTTTTCAAAAAAAAACAAGTTTCAATAAATTTGGGCATTTATGGAATGTCCTTTGAGTTGAAAAGTTGAATGCTTGAAATATCATGAAAACAAAAGTGGGTGTTGAATAATAATGAGTTTTTTTTAGAATTGAAAAATATTCAATGTATTCCAATTAAGGATAATGAAAATGAAATAATGAATTTAATATGGATTCCCATGCACTAGATATATTGAGGAAATCAAAAATAAAGAAATGAGAAAATAAATATTATGTTGTTGTACCAGTGTGCTAAAAATTGCTATTATATGAGCGAAATAAAGTACGTAAAGAAGTTGAAAAAAGAAGTCATTAAAAACTATAGTGAAGAAGAAGAAGAATAGAGTGCCTAATATTGATTTTATATACATATGAAGCATCCGTTTATGCCTGAAGTTATAATGCTGAATTTTAGAAATAGATTTGAGTGTTAAAAAAAGGAAGTTTTCCACAAAGTACTAGAGAACAAGTTACAGGTAGTATTCAAATATATAGAGGTAGTCAAAGACTCTAAAGAATAAAATTATATTAGTGTTTTTGGGTGCATATACATCCCAATGTAGTATTATAGATTTATATTAAGAGGATAAGTAAGAGATGAAGAGAGCTAGTGAGATGCCATTATTAAAAAGAATATATGGGATGCATCAAATGGATTTCATGTGTAATATTGAAAACTCAAACCTATGTAATATGATGTTCCTTGGATTGAATATTATCCTTATCCTAATCCACCTGTAGATTTTTGATTTGATTTTAGTGGAGAATTCTTGACTTGTAAATCCCTAGAGTGATAATGAGTAGGATTCTTAGAGGGGTAGAAACTTGTAAAAACACTTATACTGATTTACATTCTTGTATTTCATTGTATATAGGTATATTTTAGGTTAATAATCAAAATATACAACTGTCATAACCTATGATAGAGGTTTAAGTCTAAAATTGGTTGAAACTTTTAAATAAAAAATAGAATTTCTAAACATTAGATCACATATGATTCACCCCCCTGTCAGGTGTATCTTCACATTACACTAGGTATAATTAAAATTTGGATGTTATTTGTTATTGGTGTTCATGGAATGTATTTTTGTGACTATTATCTTGTATTGGTGGTTATTGTAGTTGGTTTTGGGGATGTTGGTATGGATGGGTTTTTGTGTGGATAAGATTAGGGTTGTATAGCTAGTTGTAAGAGAAGGAAATGGTTATGTGGCTATAAAAAGTGTTATTATTCTTCATTGTGTTGATAAGATTAGTGTTGGTTATATTGACCTTTTCACATTTGATTAAAATATATTTAATTGAAACTTAATTGAGGTATTAGGACAATAAATAAAAAAGGAATCATTGGATAAAGAATTGATTATGTTCTGGAAATAATTTTTTTTGAAGTTCTATAGTGGGGAATCTATACTCAAGACTGAAGATTGTTTAAAAAATATTTAAGTTTCCTTTAGGCTAGTGAAGAATCTAGATTGATTCCAAGTTTCATTAGAAATTGGATTTTTTTGGAATGGGGATAGAATATTGTGAGAGATGAAGCCTAGAAACCCTAAAGGTATGTCATGGGATGAGTTTCTTGAATTGCTCAAGAAGTATTTCCTTCCTTGAGTGAAGATGGAAAATTATTTAAATAAGATTCAAAAGATTTATTAGGGGTTAAAATTGTGCATAGGTTTGAGAATCATTGTATAGACCTAATTATTCAATTCATGTGTTTTCTTCCCAATGAGGAATAATAAGTGAAATGGTTTGAGTCCACCTTGAGGATGGATATTTGGTGATATTTTATGGATTTTCAATTGTTTTCTTGGTTGAAGATAAAATATCAAGTGGATATCATGGTGAAAGGTTTATCAATAATGTTAGATTCTAATGATGGATCCTCCAGAGTGGTTGGGAAGGTTAAGTTCAATGTTTTAAATTGTATCTCATAGAGTTTATGGGAGAGGAGAGTGATGTGATATTCTAGAGATACAATGAAGCTTCCAGCCCTAGGTTTGATTATATCAAGGTTTTTAATTATTTTAAGTTGATATGATTCTGATGTAATGTTATAGGGAATTAGTAATATTAATACCTTTATATACATCATGATTATCAATATTTGGCTGAGAGTTATCTAGAGGAATGTCTTGGAGTGATCCTACCCATTTCATTAAAAACCCTATTATGGATTTTTAACCCATTTTACAGTGTTTGTTTACTGAGATTTAAAAGAAAGGTATTTTTGTTTTCATTAAAAATTCATATAATTTTTTTTCAAATGGTTTTTAATCAGTAAAAGTGGATATTTTTAATGGGTATTTACTTTTAAATATGGTTTAAGTAAAAAGGGTAGATTGTGGGGAATAATTTGTAAGTTAGGGTGGTTAGTTTTGTGTTTATTTTCTCTCAATGATGAAGTTATATTTGAGGGTTATATCTCATGGTTATGAAATTTTCCTTTGTTTTTTCCTTATAGTTGTTAGAAGGACCTTCATCTTGGGTTTACTTACCCTATCTGGTTTAGTTTTCATTCTCAAGGACAAGAATCATTTGAGAGGTATCTAATATAAAGGTCTGGATTTCCCTAAACACTTTCCTTTTCATTTCCCAGATTTATAGAGATTACAAGGAAGTATTTTGGTAGTCTTGGAGGTTGAGTAAGGTTAATTTAATTTTAATAAGTTATTTATAGCTGGGAGAAGTAATTATGTAGCATTTAAGTTTTATATAGATTTTTTGTCATGTCCAAAATGACCCTTATATATTGATATTATCATATAAATAACCCTTATATATTTCCTTTATCTTTGGATGGAATTTTAAAAATTCCCTTATCAGAAAAAATGACATTAATATATCAACTTGGTGACCATTATGCATTTATTGTTCCATGAAATGAATCATACTTATTGACCTACCTCTTGGAAATTACCTTTATGTATTGATGATTTTTTCAAATATAGAGTATATAGGAGTGTTCACTATATGCTTAAAGTTATTTATTCAGAGCATAAAAGTAACACTGAATGGACTTGAAGAAATTGGAAAATTAAATCACTTAAATGTATTATGTGAGAGTCATTTACTAGAAAATTGTGCTGCATGTAAAGTAAAATTTTGTTATATAGATGTAGTTTCCTTCATGTATAAGAGTCATTACCCCATACATAAATTTAATTTACTTTTATTATTTTTTAATATATATGTTTTATTTTTTGAACTGTTAGAGTCATCCCTTGGATGATTTTGATATATAAAAGTAAATTCTTCCCCTATATAAGAGCCTTCCCATCAGTAAAATTTCCCCATTTTCTTAGTCTGATCTACATCATATTTTACAAATAATAATTCAATTTTCAATTTTAAAAACCTTAAAAATTAGTAATTTGGAAATGGAAATAAATTCCTTCAACCTAGGAAGAATAAAACCATGATTATAGGATAATTAAATGTCATTGTGTGAGGATGATTATCATGAATAATTATAATAGTAAGTTAAGAGGTTTGATAGGTATTTAAAGAGATAAATTCTTAAGAGTATTACTCCATAATTCATACATCCTTATTCTTAACTTCATGATTACCCTCCATTTTTTTGGTCCATCCTATATCTCTCAAACCTAGACGACCTGAGATACATCTATGGAGATTGTGAGTACCATTCAACTAGTTACCTGACTTGGAATCAAAAAATCATCTACTATGGTCCATGTATACAGTTTCCTCATGAGTCTTTGGTCTTAATAACATCTCTCTCTCTCTCTCCAAATTCCTATATTGTTAATTTCTAAATCATTTCATTAAAGTAATGGATTCTTAAACTCTTATTTTATCTTCTAGAATAATATTATTAATTATATTACAATGATATATTCTTAGGATATTTATCATATTATTTTATTTTGGGTTATTTTGTAGCTTCTTAAATATTATGGGTTAGGAAAAAGGGAAATATTGTGGGTGAATTTATTTAAAAAGAATGAATTAAATAATGATAATAAACTCATTATAAATAAATTGAAAGGGAAAAGAGAGGTTTTCATATGAATTATATATTTTTAGGTTGTTTTCTATTTATTTTTTCATGATTTTTCTTATTATCATTTCTATTGAAGAACCTTTTTACCATCCAAATTATAATATTATTTAAATATGGTAATAAAAAGTGAATTTATGAAAGCTAAAATATGCGAAACTACTTCTTTTATTGATGATTTATGCTTGGTGTTGTGTTTACTTCATTTTGATCCAACTTTGAATTCGTTTATCTTGGTTGGTATGGTTTACTGTGGTTGAGAAGGGGGTGTTGAGGTGTTATTGTTTTATGTTTCTTCCATTAAGCATAGATACACTATTTTATGGGATAAAGATAGTAATGGGAATTTAAATGGGATGTGGGAGTTTGTGTTGAGTATCAATAAACATAATAAGTTAATTTTTTTAGAAAAATATTATAGGAATGTTTTGGGGGTTCATGTTTGGTTATTTTATCTCCCCAAGATTTTGTGACATATTTTTTTCTAATTAATTTAATATTTTTGATATTTTTCATCTCACACAACACTGAATATAGAATTTGTTATACGAAATCACTAAGTGTGGTTTGTGTTATACACAAACCAAGTCAATATTGTGCTACACACTCCACTTATATTAGCTTCTGGTACACGTAACACTATATTTGGATTGTATTACACATAATACAGAGTCCCTATAATATCTTTTGGTACACACAAGGTCGAGTTTTATGGAACTACAAGATACTATTAATATTATTATTGAAATATTATTATAGATACAAACTAACTATTTGAATGGAAGTAATGAATAAGATTAACTAAATTGTCAAAATATGATTTAAACATGAATACAAAATGAATCCTTCAATCGTCAATTAGTATACTTGAATATAATAACTATTTGATAATAAAGAAATTACTTTTCTGAAAAAACTATTTTTCTTTGTAGAAGCACAATTTTATATCAATAAATTGAAAAAACAAATTTTGAATAATGTTTTCAATAAAATTTAGATATTATATATTCAATAAATATTTTTTATACTCATCCAATATATTTTATATGTATAAGATAAGAATAAATCCAATTTTATGAACAAAAAGATGTATTCTTCTAAAAGGTAATTTTATCGCCTTTTAATGGAGAAACCATTTTAAATATGTTTTTTAAAACTTTTATAATTATTATTTCACAAAATAATAATAATTTTTTAAATAGGAACATAAAAATTATATTAGGGTGAATTTTTTGAATTTTTCTGTGAAGTTTCATTTTCTATTGAATAATGAATAATACTGAATTTTAATTCAAAATTTTTTTTTCATATAATTTAATTATAAGGTTGAATAATGTTTTTATTGGTTTTAAAGTTCAATTAGATTAATTATAAAAAAATTTATCAATTTTTGGTCATTTTAATCAATTTGACTTTGAAATTTGAAATAAAAACTTACCAAACTTTTGAACATTTTTACTTTAAAAAACCGCTTTATCTTCCCGTCTACAGGATTAAATTTAAATTAATTTCTTCCACTTATTTGATTAGAATTTGAAAAAATGTATTCAATATTTGGAATAATAATAATTAAAATTTATAATAATTTTAAATTAGTTTTGGATCAAAAACATTAGTGAAAGTGTTTAAAATTAATTATAGAAATAATGAGAAAAATTAGCTTAACAAAGGACTGAACCTTAAATTTAAGGCCCAAAATTACATATAAACTGATAAATAATCCATTTTATGGTCATAGTTATACCATATTATATATTTTATCTAATATTTACCATTATTGTATCTACTTTACATAGAAAAAATGTGGGTGGAATTCCCTTTTTGAAAGTTTACAAGAATGTCACTCCTCCTCCATTATAAAAAGGTACTCACCCCTACCACTTATTCACACCTATAAATCCCTCTGGATTGACCAAAATATGGCCAAATAAGCTACCAAAATCACTCCCCTAAACCTATAAGCCTCACCTTATGTATAAAACCATCCATGGAAGTATTTTATTATAAACCAAAAGGAGTTACCTGAAAATGAGATAACATTCTTCAACGATCATCTTTTATTTCATTTACTTCTCCACCCCATCAGTTATTTTTATATCATGATTATATAATAAATCTATTATAATAAATATAATTATATTTTTTTATGATAATATTTTGACCTACACATACATACACTTCAATATAATGGGTAACAAACTTACTATTCATGTACGGTGAACTACCTCCTCAAGAACAAATGATTGTTCATTTTTCCTCTACCACCTCTCATGGTTAAAAATTATGTTCGACAATATATTTTTATATAATATATATATATATATTATATTTATGACTTATTTATGTTTCTTTAATTATTATATAAAACATAACTTCATTCATTCTATTTTGTGTAAATTCGATAACTTCCTTTGTGGATGTTTGGACTACCACTTCCTCAAAGCGGTGTGATTCATTCACAGTCCACATGGAACGTATTAAGGATGGTTTTGGTGAAAATATATGATATATATGATATAATTTTTCTAATGTAAATATATATATATATATATATATATTTCATTTACTTTTCTTTCAATACGACAAGAAAATGGAAATAGTCTTCATGAGTACGTACAGTCTACCGTCTCCATGAACAGTGTATTCCATTTAACATATATATCTTTTATAGATTATTATAAATATTTATATATTCAATATATCTGATATATAAATCATTTTTTCATTCTATAAGTAATTAAATCATGATCAGAGTAAGAGTATCAAGAATATAAAGTCAAAACATGTATGATAAACAGACCAGTTATTAACCAAAACATTTATTTAATAAAGAATTGTTAATAAATGGGTAATATAAGGTAATAAGTTAATAATATATGTTATGATAAATATTAATATGGTTTTTTTATATATAATAAAAAAATATTTATTATACATTAGGTTTTAACGTGTACAATGAAACTCAAGAGTTAAGGTAAGGGTTTTCTCATCTCACTTTTTATATCTATGAGATACATGTCATGTTCATGGATAATTTCTTTTGTGTGGTGTATATAATAACAATGAATTTATTCTATGATACTTATACATAAATTTATTATTATTTACATATCCATTTTATGATCTTTATTTCATGGTGTTTGTGGTTTAAAATTTACCAAATCCGTAAAGTAATTTTGTCTTGATTTTCATTCTTTGAGATACATATCGTGGTATGCACATATGTTTTTTTCTGAGGTGTATGAGCTACCTCTGACATGTTATATCATGATTTTTCTTATTTTATTAATATTATAAGCTTCATTTGATGTTATTATCTTATGGGGTCTTGATTTAAATTTAGCAAAGTGGTAGTAGTTTATTGCAACAATCTCATCATATATCGGGATTTTTTATGATTATGCTTCTATTGATGAAATGTTATTATAAATATCATAAGAACTCTCATTAATTTTACTTATAATCTGGTTATTCATGTTATATCCAAGTAATGGTTCCATTTTTCCACACTTTGGTACTTGAGATAATTAATAAAATGTTTCTATGAAAATATGACTATTTCACCTTTCAGTCAAAAATTTGTGTTCTTTCAAAACTGTGTTTTCTAAAAAAAATTAGAAAATTTTTAACTTTTAAAAAGTGGGTTAAATGATTTTAAAATCTTACATTATAGTTTTTAACATGTTCTTTTCAAAGAAAAGGATTTCAAGGATTTCAATATTTCTTAATAATTTTTCAAATCTATTTTCCAAAAAAGGGTTTTCAAATTGATTTCAATACTTCTTTTTATGTTTTTAAAGTATATTCAAATAAAAAGGTTTTCAATATTTCATAATTATTTTTCAAGGTTTTTTTAAAGAAAAATGGTTACAAAATATTTTCAAGTTCCCTTTTTAAGTTTTCAAATCTATTTTAAAAGAAAAAGTTTTCAAAATGTCTTATGTTTTAAAAAGTGTATTTCATAGAGAAAAAGATATTTTCCTCAAGAATTTTTTTAAATGAAATTGTAAATATTTATTTATAATAATGTGATTTAAATGGTTTTATAAAAATTATTTTCAAATAAAAGATATTTTCTTTAATAAATGTTTCATATAAACTTTAAAAATCCTTCTCCATATAAGATGATATAATTTGTTATAGTTTATACCTTACTAGGGACATGATCCAAGAATACCATTCATATTATTTCTTTAATAGTTTATGTTTATATAAAATGATTTTTATGACACACATTTCTCTTCCATGGGTTATATTTTTTTTGAAATCTGTTTATTTACATGAGTTATGCTTTGATGAAATGATTATAAAACCCATCTATTTTCATAGTTTATGATATGATAAAATGTTAAGATACCCTTTTCATTTCATGGGATATTATATGATGTTTATCAAACCCATCTATTTTTATTCCTCATGATATGATTCATGTTTTATTATCTTGTGTCATGTGTATGTATGATTTTATTATGTTATCGGTGGGACCTATATCTCCCTCTAATAAATTGGGTAAAGATTTATATATCATGAGATAATGATGGGAATCAAGTCAATATGATTTATCCACAATGGGAATATGGGGAAAATGATACACTATGGGAAGATAGGGAAACTCAATCCATTATAGGTAGATGGAGAAACCCGATCAACTATGTAAAGATGGGGAAACCTGATCCCTTATAAGAAAAGGACTACAACTAGGGATATTGGTGTGTCCCTCCAAGTAGGTGTTGTCCCCATGAATTCACCTAATAAGTTTTTTGGAAATTTTCCTTTACTTATGGGGAATGATGTTACATGTTTATGTGTCTGCCAAAAATTTCATGTCTTTTGCCTTTGATATTATCACATGGTTCATGTTCTTGATTATATTATTATTAATGTATTGTGAACTACCAATATTTATTCCATGCCTATTGATTATGATCTTTTTATGTTGGATATGATCTTATAATTCTAAGATCATGTTTTCATACCCTTATTCTCATGTTATGCTTACATATCTCTCTTATTTACCCTTACTGAGCATCCAAACGCACCCCTTTCTTAGGTTTCCTTTCCCCTAGTTATGAAGAAAGGTTTTAAGTAGGAGTAATAAATGGGAAGATCCTTATGGGATATTGTTCTCAACCAAATTTACCAATGTTTTTAGGGTTAATCGGTCTCTTGTAGTTTATCTTGGCTTGTTTAATCCTCAGAGACCTAAGAAGAAACCTATAGGCATGTACATTCCATGAAATATTTTTGGTTATAAAGCAGCCAAGTTTTGGTTGATTTTAGGTGGGCTTAAAAGAGCACAAATAGGTCTATTAAATTTCAATTTATGATAAAGGGTTGATCCTAGGTTATCGCTTGGGGATGGATTGGATGAATTCATTTTTCAACTATTTCAATTTATTAATTTGAGATTGGTTCATTTATGAAGATAAAAAAATATCACAACTTATTGGTTTAATTCCTACAAACCCTAATACTCATCACCTATACACTTAGAGGATCAATGTTTTAATAACTACAAGGTAAAGGTTTGTATTAGCACTTGAAGTGTGTGGCCTTAAATTCAACAAGGACGAAGGAGTTTAATGATCATTAAACAAAATTATCAATTAAAATAAGTGATTAGAAATTAATGGAGTGATAAATAATATCCCATACAGCCCTTTTCTAAACCCTTGGATCAACCCATAAGAGTATTATCCCTATATTGATTCTATGATCTCAATGGAAGTGGGAAGTAGACTAATAAGGGTGGAATCGAAGAAGTGAAAAACAATGAAATTACAATCACTCCACCATTGTGTGATAATTTCACAAGGTTTGGTGTGAATAAATTCACACTTTGAGGTGATGGTATCAACATGATATGAATAATAACATAATAAGAGAAAATAAAGAACTTTTATTATGAAACTAAGGTGAATTGAACAACTTACATGAGAAAGAAATTTGATTGCAAAAACAAAGCGGAAACCTAACATTACAATTAAACGAAGATCCAAAAATCATTAACTCATCCAACACCACTTCCTTAAATTGGTATTTTTGGAAGCCTTAGTTTAATTCCTAAATAGTTAATGTCTTTACACTTGATTATGGTAGGCCTAGAGGGGTGGAAAGCTTGTGGAATTTATACTTTTTCACCCTTGACCTAAAATGGAAGCCAGCTTGCATCCACTGAACAGAGGCACTGACCTGACCTTCTTGATGGAAAAATTTGAGTGGGACATAGAAGAATAAAATTAATCCCTAGATTTATCCTAATAGTTTGTAAAATTTCATCCAAATGTATTATTTTTTAAGATATTATAGAAATGGTGGGCTTTTTTTTTAGACCACAGAATCTGGCCCAGAATTACATCTTTAACTTGGGACTCAGGTAACTCCATTAAAAACTCTGAACTAGCTTAAGCCAATATTTAATGAAAGGTTCCCTATTCTTTCCTCTATATTTATATAAATGTTTAGAATCATTTGGATTGAATAATTTCCACTGTAGTAATTTTATTGGGATGATATCCAGTTCACTTCACCCATAATGTTGTTGGTTCCATAGGATCGAAATACGAATGTAGATGATCAATTACAAGAGGGGGGTGAATTGTAGGTTTAAAATTTTTCATTTTTAACCATATAGAAAACTATGTTTAAAATGTTTAAAAAATAAAAATTCACAAGATCTCTTTTAATTATATTAAACAACCTTATTAGGTTACATAAATGTGGTTCTAAAAATGAAACATAAGGAAAATTTACAAGAAAAAGATTTTACCTTAAAGAATATAGAATATAACTTATCAGGGTATACAAAAGTGCAAGAAAGTATAATAAATTTATACTTTCTTATTTTTTTCAAAATAACACAGAAATAAACTTGAAATAAAACAAGTAACAAGTATAAAATATTTTAACCCAAAGAGTTGGGTATCCAACAAGATTGGATAAAGGTCCCTTGATTTATACTTTCAAGAAAAGACTTCTGAACCACACGAGGGTAATCCCTTGGTAGGAATATCAGAATCTGTCTTGATATCCCCAAAATCCTTTGAACTTTAAGGTTTTTGACACCTCTATCTTCCAATCCCCGGAAGTCCTCGAACTTTAAGGTATTCAGAACCTCTGTCATCCTATCCTTGAAAGCCCTCGATTGTACTCAGCAATAATCAAAGTCGCAAGAAGCAATATGAACAAGATGTTTAGAACCTTACAAAGCATGAGTCTCTTTCTCTAGAAATCACTTCAATAGTATGCAATCTCTAGAGTGATGGAATGGTCGAAATGGTGTGTGAACTCGTTCAAATGAGCTCCTATTTATAATCACTTCTCCAACAGTTATCTCCCTACTTCAATAGTCATATTTTTTCTTGAATCTTGGAGGGACCTATACACGTTTCACTCAAACAAAGGTTAGTTAAAAAAATATTGTACGAAATCGTTTCCTAATTATAACAAGTGTAAGAAAAATAATCTTACTTAACCAAATATATTTTTAGGAGTCTAAAGAAAAATATAATTCAGAACCTAACCAAATAAACATGCGGAGTCTATAAGGCATGGATATTCGGATTCTATTTTGAAAATAATTTGGAGTGTGAATTCTGAGGAATTTAGAGTCTAAATTCTAAGGAATTCGGATTCTATATTAAGAGAAATTCTGATTCCAAATTCTAAGAAATTCAGAGTCTGAATTATAAGGAACTTGGGGTCAGAATTCTAAGGAATTATGAACCTGAATTTCAGAGAATTTGGAGTCTGAATTTCAGAAAATTTGGAATCTGAATTTCAAAGAATTTGGAGTCTGAATTTTAGAGAATTCAGAATCTGAATTTCAGAGAATACGAAGTCTGAATTTCAGAGAATTCAGAATCAGAATTTAATAGATTTCTAAATCTAAATTATAGAGAATTCGATGTCTGAATTTCAGAGAATTTTGAATCTGAATTTTAGAGAATTCGGAGTCTGAATTTCAGAGAATTCAGAGTCTGAATTTTAGAGAATTCAGAATCTGAAAACATAATACTCTATAACCAAGGATTTATATTATTCTGAGGTTTTAGAAGTGAAACCGAATTTTATAATTTTGGAATAAAATGAGTTAGATTTTGAGAGACTATAAAATTAATAATGAAAACATAGATAATGATAAAATTGCCTTAGAGAAGGAAAATTTTCCTTACGAAAACAATCCATAGGAAAAAATAATTTGCCTTAAGATAAAGTGATTGTGATTTTCAAAACATTGAGTAATGGAAAAGTCATAAGGAAACCTTATTGACTCAATAATCTCCCCCTTTTTAGAAAGAAAAAACATCCTTATGAAAAACAATATAAGGACTTAGAATTTTTCATTATGAACATGAAAAATAAAAACATATCTCCCTTTACTTATGAATCATGGTGAATATGACTAACTCCTCCTTTGGTTTTGAAATTCCTGAGGATCATATTCATAACTTCCTTAAAGAGATTTTTCTTTTTCCTGTATAAGGAAATCTTCTTTGATAAAGCTCCCCCTTAGATGGACTCCACCTTACTTAGGGAATTATCTTCTTTACTTAGTATTCTTTTTTTAATTCATTTCTCCCCCTTTGTGATTTTCAAAAATGAATTGAAAATTCATAGGGGAATATTATTAACTCAACAGGTTCAAGGATCAGTTTTTTGGTTTTATGTTGTGAATCTTCAAGTGATCCAAAATTTTGAATTGTTCCTTATAGTATGGGAGAACCGAAAATAAAATCAAGACCATTTTGTGTTTTATGAGGTGTTTAATAATGTACCATTCAATAGTGCAATTTAAGAAGGAATTACAATCATATTTTGAATTAATGTTTAATTTGAAAATACACTAAATTTTTTTTATGAATAATGAAGAACATGAATATTATATATATTAACAATGAATATTATCCTATTTCAGTGTCTAATCACACCCCTAACTTGAGTTTCTCTAGTTTTGGGAAAAATACATCTCAATAATATGAAATTCTAATTCCCTTTTCCAAAAATATTTTAATACACATTGCTTACCCAAATTCCTCATACCAAAAAATTACAAAACCCATCAAAATCATTTAAAAAAATCTAAGTCCAGAGGTATATCCCAATCCCAATCTCATTACTTTGTTCAAATTTATCACTAAATTTCATCCAATTTCAATTAAGAATGATGAAGTGTTGTGCATCACAATAGATATGGGGGTTCATCATTATTAAAGGGAGAAAAAGATGAAAGAACTTGGTGGAATCAATTTTTAATATTATAATGAGTATTCATTTTTTATTTATTTTTGTTTTTTTTTGTTTTTTTTGTTAGAATGTTTCCATGGTAATTGAAATTTAACTCAATTGAGTCAACCCATGTAGCAAGACTTTGCTGATGACTCCCAAGATTAAAGACCTTTGGGAACCAAGTGAAGCTCACATACTTAGGCATCATCTCAAGTTTACTCAATCAAAAACAAATTCAAATTAGCAAAAATAGAGATAAAATTCCCAACTCTAGACTAGAAAACTATGAATTCACTATCCCCAAGTGTTGAAAGCCGTACATTAGGTCAATCCATTTCTCTATGAATAATTGATTTTTTCTTGATTTTTTTTAGATTTTTTTAATACTCTTGTTAAAATTAAAATGATCACAAAACCTATGCCATTTATTATGGGACCCCACGAACTAAAACTAATACCCCAAAATCTAGAGGATGTGCATTGTGTTTTTTAATTAAATGGATGAAAATATAAATAGAGAAAAACCAAATTAGACAACCGATCTTTCCAAAATATATGCACATGAACTTAAACAGACATTAAAATCAGAATCAAGGAATGAAAAATTATTTAATATTCAATTTAAAAGTTTTAAATGTGTATTATCATGTTTAAGGTTAAATAAAATTTTCCTTCTACACATTTTTTTATTCACACAAAAGCAATTTTTTTTAATTCATCTCCCCCCAAATTAAAATAACACTTTCCCTAGTGTTTAAGGAAAATAAAATTTATAAGGGGGTAGAGGTAGAGGATAGTAGTTCTAAAAAGAATTTGAAATATGAAACATGGAACAAAGTCACATGGTTTTTAAGTTGAAGTTCATGATGCTCCTGATTACTCCTTTGATCTCCATGTCACTCAAAGAAGTCTTATTAATGATGGTAGTTTGTTTTTGTACACCTATGATATTCCTAAAAATTAATAAATCTCATTATACCATGAATATTACACAACAAAACAATTTAAACACATTGGGAACCCCTTGTGGACCCCTTAATAAAAATTACACAAAATAACACAAAATAAAATAACATAAAATAAAATCAATGAAAAAGTCAGGTTTCCTCCCAAAAAGTGCTCAGTTTAATGTCATTATCTCAACATGAACACCCCTAACATACCAAATACCAACTTTAAACATTTTAAGGAATATATTTTTTTTCTAATTCTACTAGATTTAGATTACTTATTTGTTTATAATTTGTTTCATGCACAAACTATGTTCTAAAATGAGTAGAAAAATCCAAGGAATATAAAAAATGGTGGATTTAGTTGCTTATGTATTCTTACATAATAGATCAAGTGTCATTATAATTTTATTTATTTCAAGATAATAAACAATGAAAACATTATCCTTTTGGATTTACCCAATGAATGAAAACTTAAGGGAGGATGAAAAAGACATATGTTCAAGTTCATGTAGGAAAATACTTTCAAACATAGGTTGGGTATTTGAATTGAACTAAATTTCATTTTCAAAATCTCTCAATAGAATTAGTTCTTTTGTAATAGAAGATTCAACTACCAAATTGGCAAGATCAGTGTCAGGAATGGGTATGGACTCAAATTTTGTGATTTCTCCCAATGGTTTTGGGATTGTTGTTTCTAAAAAATCATAAATGGAGAAATAATATATACACTCAATCCATGATGTAAAATTTTCTAATTTTGAATTAAAAAATAAGTTCCCTCTTGATTTGAACACCCATCAACAATTCCCCCATGTTCTTTAGGTCTCTTAGATTTAAAGGAACCTTCTTTAGAATTTTCATGTGAAGTTTGTGTGTAACAGGATTCTTCTATCAATGATGAGGAATCGAAAACTTGAGTGGGAGTGGGTTCCATAGACATTTAAATTCTTTATAGTTCTACACTCAAGGATGAAATTTCAGAAGTCATTCTGTCCATTTTCTAACAAAATTTCTCATGTAATGGATGTGGATTGGGATGGGAAATGGTTTGAGACATGTGGTCTATTCTAGGAGGATAATTAAGTTGGAGTAATTATACATAAGGATGCTCATATTGAATTTTTGGGGATTAAAACTCATTTTATGTTGGAATGTTTTATGGAGAGTGGTATTTAAAACACTATGGCTCAATTGGTTGTTGATTGTCCAACCAATAGAAACTTGGATGGTCATTGTACATCATAATTGGTGTGGGGTAGTCAATGTAGGGAGAGGTTCCCCATGTTTGTATTTGTTGAAAAGAGATTCCCATAGGAGTGAAATCGGGGATGAGAATGGAGAATTTGGGTGATAATAAGATGTGAGGGTCTAAGATAACTTACTTAGGTCCCCAGGAATGGTTCCAAAATTTGGTCTCTCCCAAATTTACCCATGTTTTTAGGGTTAAGCAATCGCTTGAAGTTTAGCCTGGATTATCGAATCCTCAGAGACCTAAGAAGAAACCTATAGACATGCACGTTCTAAGGAATATGTTTTTTTATAAAGTAGTAAAGTTTTAGTTGATTTTAGGTGGGTTTAAAATATCACAAACATGTCAATGTGATTTCAATTTATGAGAAAGGGTTGATTCTAAGTTATCTCTTGGGTGTGGATTGGATGAATTCCTTTTTCAACTATTTCAATTTCTTATTTTTGAGATGGGTTCATTTAAGAAGATAAAAGAATATCATAACCAAATTGTTTAATACCTAAAAAACCTAATACTAATCACCTATAAACGTAGAGGATCAATGTTTTGATCACTCCAAGGCAAATTTTGTATTAGCACTTGAAGTGTGTGGCCTTAAATTCAACAAGGAAGAAGGAGTTTAACGATCTTCAAACAAAATTTTCAATTAAAAAAAGTGATTAGACATTAATAGAGTGAGAAATAATATACCATATATCCCTTTTATACTCCCTTGGATCAAACCATAAGAGTATTAGCCCTCCATTGATTTTATGATCTCAATGGAAGTGAGAAATGGACTCGTGAGGGTAGAATTGAAGAAGTGAAAAACAATGAAATAAAAATCACTCCTCCATTGTGTGGTAATTTCACATGGTTTGGTGTGAATAAATTCACACTTTTATGCAATGGTATCAATGTGGTATAAATAATAACATAATAATAGAAACAAAATAAATTTTATTAAGAAACTAAGTTGAATTAAACAACTTACTCGAGAATGAAATGTGATTACAAACATAAAGAGGTATCATAACATTACAATTAAAACAAGCAGAAAAAATTGCTAACACCTCCAAAAACACTTCGTTAAATAGGAATTTTGGAAGACTTGGTTTAATACCCTAATATTTAAAGTATTAACACTTGATTATGGTAGGCCCAGGGTGGTGGAAGGCTTGTGGAATTTAGAATTTTCCACCATTGACCCGAAATGGAATCTTGGTTTCATCCAACGAACAGAGACACCCAAATAATCATCTAGATGGATGAATTTGAGTGGGACATATGATAATAAAATGAATCTCCGGATGTCTCCTAACATCTTGTAAAATTTCAGCCCAAATTTAATTTTTGTTTGTGAGATATGATAGAAATGGTGGGCTGTTTTTCTAGACAGCAGAATCTGGCCCAGCATTACATCTTTAACTTGGTCCACATGCAACTCTATTAAAAACTGTGAATTAGATTAAGACACTATTTAATTAAAATTATTCCTATGATTTCATCTTTTTTTATATAAATTTTTAGAATCATTGGGCTTGAATCTTGGCTGATATAATAATTGTATTGGGCTGCTGTCCAGTTCACTTTTCCTAGAATGTTGTTGGTTCAAGGACCACTATAGTGGTCTTACATTGTGAATATTTAAGTTCTCCAGAAGTATGAATTGTTCCTTATATCATGGGATACCTGAAATTAAAATATTAAAATAAAATCAAAACCATTTTGTGTTTTATGAGGTGTTCAAGAATATACCATGCAATAGTGCATTTTAAGAAGGAATTACAATCATAATGTGAATTAATGTTCAATTTGTAAAATGCACTAAAAATGGAGTTTATGAATAATTAAGCACATGAATATTATATATATTAACAATTAATATTATCTTATTTTAGTGAATAATCAGATATGTTGAGGATATTTCACCATGTTAGAAGATTATGTTTCCATGTTTCAAAAGACAGTAAACTAATATGGTCCTCACGCATGTATTTTTGTAATGTAATGAATTTTAATATTAAATAACGTAATATCCATGTATGTGGAGTCTGGGTCACTATAGTAGGTATCATAGAAAATTTTTATTCTACCATTATAAAATATGATGAAAAAACTTTAGTGAAATCCCTAGGGTTACTTCTAAGGATATATCTAGGGATGTCTTTAAGGATAAATATAATGACTAGTTAAAGTATATGAAAATGTATTGAAATTTTGGTAAAGGATAGAGTGAGTGGTTTACTAAAAATACATCCATTTCTGGATTCTATAAGTGGACCTGGGTTTGTAATAGATGTATATGGGTGTAACATCCTTGGAAACATTGTATTGGGCTAGACTAGATTGAGAACTGGTGCACAACAATGGGTCTTGTTGCACACCTAGTTTGACACTCTCGGGGGATATTATTTGGAAATTCAAAAACTATTTACAAACAATCATAAAGGATTTAAATATAGTTTTATTATGAATAACCTAGGATAAACCTAAGGTTATAGATTAAATAAATATGTGTCATTACTTAAACATCCAATAAGAAATTTTCATGATTATGTGGTTTTATACTATGATAAGTGTTTCTCACCCTATGATTTCTAGTTTTATTCAATATAATGAACTAGAAGGAACTGTGTAAAAATTGAATATTTCATATGTGTAAAGTATGGTAATGATGAAAATTGATCTACTATGTGAAAATATCATGAATATAATTAGGAAGGTCCAAGAGTATTGGTTATACCACTAAAGATAAAGAAATTGTAAATGACATGTGAAAGGTATGGAATGTTCATCCAATATTATTTACATTAAATATATGAAGCATGACTGGATTGAGGTTAAGGAACCTTAACACAAGATTTATATTTCATATTTTGTGAAATGGGTATTAATGGATAATTTGATGAATCTAGAGAAATGGTTTGAGGATAAAGTTGGATAATTAAAGTGTATATATATAAGGATTCAAGAATTATGCAATATGAATCATGAAGTAAATTTTTTCCATTAAGGATTTAAAAAACTATATTGAATTTTGTTAATGAACTAGAAAAGTGATTTAATAGAAATGTGATATTTTGATTAAGGGAAGGTAACCCTTAATGTGTCCTTGATGTTGAGAATACTGTGTTTATCCTGGTTAAAGAGATAATTGATATGGATAAAGTAAATTGGATAGTACTGATTACCCTATAACTAAATATTGATTTATTTAAAAATTGATCTATTTAATCATGTACGAAGTTTACAACTTCTTGTATTTAAGGAGTATATCCAATAATCTTTATAATAAGGAATAATTCATGTTTTCCAAAATGTTTTACTATAATTTAGGTTATTACCATGTTTCAAGATAATATACGATGAGAGTATTCACATGTTTGGAATGTGAAAACCAATATATACTTTTTTTATATATGGGGGATAAATTTTAAGCTCATTTCATGATATTATTTGTAAATTTTTGTATTTTAATCTTTTAAAAGGGTTATAAGGTTAAACATTTATGTAAATTTTAAGTTAAACTTCAGATGAAGTTTGAGAGATTAAAGTATTATATCATCATAGGAGGATTTACTCATATTTTATAACCTATTCTAACCACATTTTGTTGATGGTAACTGAAGATATATGGGATGAATTATTATATATCTCATGATCTATTAGTTTTTTAGGAATAAATATCCACCTTACTTTTGGAGAAACAAGTAAAGTAGAAATTGTTCAATACATGTACAAAGGGTGAGATTTTACTTATGAAAGGGAATAAAATCAAGTAAGTATATATTATTGTGAAAAAAATTATTCAATTTTAGGAAAATGGTCGTGGAATAAAAATTTATCCTACTATCATTGATTTTTATGATAATAATGACCTCTTTCATGCTTCTTCACTTTGTGGTTTTGTTATTATTAACTTTCTCTTAATCAATCACTTTCTTGTGTTTAGTGATCTTTATCAATATCTATGGTTATTTATTATTTTCTTCTATGTCCATGTTTTCACGTCCCACCTTTGTTCCCTTATGTGGAAACCTAGTTATGTGTTTCTTTGGGTAACCATTATGTTTCCAACTTTCCTTTTTTAAAGGAAGTTTTAGTATTCATTTTTATGATGTGGGTATCTATGAATGAAACTTTCAAGTATAAAACCTTTGATAACCATAATGAATTATTAGGGTGAAATTCATTTTAAGGGGGATAGAATGTAACACCTAGAGATTTTGTGATTTTTTTTTGAATTAATTTAATCTTTTTGATATTTTTCATTTCACACAACACTGAATATATATTTTCTTATATGAATGAACTAAGTTTGGCTTGTGTTATATGCAAAGCCAAGTCAATATTTCACTACAAAAAAACTTAGATTATATTTTGGTATACACAACACTTTTTTATTCTTATATTACACACAATACTGAGTCCCTTAGATATCTTTTGTTACTCGCAAGGTTGAGTTTTAATGAACTATAAGAAACTATTAATATTATTATAGCTTTCACCTAGCCATTGGAATGGAAGTTATGAATAAGATTAACTAATTTGTAAAAACATGATTTAAACATGTATATAAAATTAATCCTTTGGTTATCAATTAGTAGAAGTGAATGTATGAACTATTTGAAAATAAAGAAATTAATTCTCTAAGAAAACAATTTTTCTATGTACAAACATAATTTTATCTCAATAAATTAAAAATACCAATTTTGATTAGTTTGTCAATAAAATTTATATATTATATATTCAATAAATATTTTTGATACTCATATAATAGATTTGATAGGTATAAGATAAGAATAAATTCAACTTTATAAATAAAAAATCTATTATTCTAAATGGTAATTTTACCAACTTTTAATGGAGAACCCATTTTAAATATGATTTTTGATACTTTTATAATTTTTATTTGAAAAAATAAACTTAATTTTTGAAATAAGAATATAAAAATTAGATTAGTGTTAATTTTTGGTATTTTTCTGCAAAGTTTCATTATCTAATGAATAGTGAAAAATACTGAATTTTAATTCAAAACTGATTTTTTGTCTAAATTATTTATAACGATAAATTATATTTTTGATTGGTTTTAAAATTCAATTAGATAAATTATACATTAATTAATATAATTTATGTTATTGGAATCAATTTTAATTTTTAATTGGATGTAAAAATTAACCAAACTTTTGAACATTTTTACTTTTAAAACTCGCTTTGTCATCCCATCTATGGGATTAAAAGTAAATTAATATCTACCACTTATGGGATTAGAATTTTGAAAAAAGTATTAAACATTTTTAATTATAATAATTTATAATTTCTAATAATGTATCCTTTTTTGTCCAAAAATATTAGTAAAATTAATTAAAATTAATTACAACAATTAAGAGAACAATTAGCTTAACAAAGAACTAAACCTTAAACTTAAAGGCCAAAATAACCTATAAACTTGTCCAAAATCTATTTTATGGACATATTTATACCATATTTTCCCCTATATAAAATTTTTATGGACATTTTTATACCATATTCTCCATTATATAAAACTTTTATTATTATTGGTTCCACTTTATATTAGAAAAATGTGGTCATAATTCCCTTTTCAAAAATTTACAAGAATGTCACCCCTCCTCCACTATAAAAAGGCACTCAACCCTCCCACTTATTCACACCTCTCAAGCCATTTGGATCACCCAAAATCTCACCAAATAATCTCCAAAAATCCATCCCCTAAATCTAGAACCCTTAACATGGGGATAAATCCAACAAAGGAATGCTTTTGTTATAAACAAAAAGGAGTTACCTGAAAACAAGGTAACATTCTTCAATGATCATCTTTTGTTTCATTTACTTATACACCCCTTAAATTATTTTTATATCATGATTATATAATAAAACTAGTATAATAAATATAATTAGATGTTTTTATGTTAATATTTATACCTAAACCTACACACACTTCCATCTAATGGGTAACAAACATATTGTTCTTTTATGGTGAACTACAGCCTCACGAAACGATGATTGTTCATTTTTTATTTACCACCTTTCATGGTTGTGAATTATGATGGAAACTCTATTTTTATATGATATATATGATATTTATTATTTCATTATTCTTATTTTATTATTATATAAAATATATCTTCCTGATTTCTATTTTTTGTAAATATGATAACTTCATTTGTGGGCGTATAGCTACTGCATCCTCAAGGAAATGTGATTCATTCACACTCCTCATGGAATGTATTAAGGATGAGTTTAGTGAAATTATATGATATATATAACCTAATAATTCTAATGGAATGATATATATATATATATATATTTCATTTACTTTTCATTCAATATGATAAGTAAAGGGAAACAACGTTAATGTATACATATAGTCTACCATCTCTATGAACGGTGTATTCTATTTCATATATCTATCTTTAAAGATTTTTATAAATATTTATATTATGAATAAATATGATATATAAATCATTTTTTAAATTATTTAAATAATAAAATCATTATCTATGTAAGATGATCACGAATAACAAGTCAAAACACGTGTGATAAACAAAGTAGTTATTACCAGAGACATTGCTTTACCAATGAATTGTTAATAAATTGATAATATAAAGTCATAAGTGAGTCATAAAAGGTATGATATGTAGTAATATGTTTCTATGGAGGATTTATAATAAACTTATATTTATTATATAGTAGGTTTTAATGTGTACAAATAAAGTCAATACTTAATGTAAGGGTTTTCTCATCTCACTTTTTATATCTGTGAGATACATGTCATATTCACCACTTGTTTCTTTTGTGTGGTTTATTTACTAAAAATGAATGTATTATATGATAATAATAAATAAATTTATTGGTATTTACATTTCCATTTTATGATATTTATTTCATGGGGTTTATGGTTCAAAAGTTACCAAATTGGTAAAGTAATTTTGTCTCGATTTTCCTTTTTTGAGATACATGTTATGTTTTGAACCTATATTTTTCTATAAGGTTTATATACTAAATATGACATGTTATATAAAGAATTTTATTCTTTTAATGATATTATAAGATTAATTTAATGTTATTCTCTTTTGGGGGTCATGATTTAAAGTTACCAAAGTGATAACTATTTATTTCAATAATCTCATCATATATCGAGATTGTTTACGATTATGCTTCCATTGATGAAATGTTATAATAGTTATCTTAATAAATCTTATTAATATTTCTTATCCTATGGTTATTCATGTTATATCCAAGTAATGGTACCATTTTTTTACTCTTTGGTGCTTTATATAATTAACAAGATGTTTTTATGAAAATCTGACTTTGTTTTTCCTTTCGGCCAGAAATTTGTATTCTTTAAAAATTGTGTTTTCTAAAAAAATAAAAAATAATGTGTTTAAAAAGTGTTTTAAATAATTTTCAAATTTTCTATTTTAATTTTTCAAGATTTTATTTTCAAATAAAAGGAGTTCAATGATTTCAAGATTTCTTTATATGTTTTCAAATCCATTTTCTAAGAAAGGGTTTTCAAAATGATTTTAATCCTTATTTTTAATTTTTTAAATTATTTTAAAAGAAAAAGGTTTTAAAAATGTTTTCATGATTTATTTTTGAGCTTTCGATGTGTTTTCAAATAAAAAGTTTTACAAAATATTTTCAAGATTCCTTTATCAGTTTTCAAATCTATTTTAAAAAAATGTTTTCAAAATGATTTATGTTTTAAAAATCATTTTTCGTAGTGAAAAATATATTTTACTAAAGAAATTTTTTAAATGAAATTGTAAATCATTATTTATAAGAAAATTATTTTGAAATGTTTTTATAAAAATGATTTTAAAAAAAGGCTATTTCTTTAAGAAATGTTTCATATGAACTTTCAAAATCCTTCTCCATCTAAGATAGAATATTTTGTTATAGTTTGTGATTTAATGGGGATATGATCCAAGAATACCATTCATATTCTTTAATTAATGATTTATGTTTAGATGGAATGATGTTTATGACTCTCATTCCTCTTCCATGGGTAATATTATTTTGAAACACATTTCTTTACATGGGTTATAATTTGATGAAATTATTATTAAACCTATGCATTTTCCATAGGTAATGATATGATAAAATGTTAGGATTCCCATTTCAATTCATGGTTTATGATATAATGTTTATAAAACCCATTTATTTTTATGGGTCATGATATGATGAACGTTTTGTTATCCTGTGTCACATGTATGTATGATTTTATTATGTGATGGGTGGAACCTATATCTCTCTCCAATACATTGGGTAAAGATTTATATCTCATGAGATAATGATGGGAATCAAGTCAATGAGCTTGATCCACTATGAAAAGATGGGGAAACCTAATCCACAATGGAATATGGGAAAACCTAATACCTTACATGTAAATAACTACAACTAGGGATGGTGGTTCATCCCTCCCATTAGGTGTAGTCCCCATGAATTTCCCTAATATGTTTTTTGGTAATGATCCTTAACTTATGGGAAATGATTTCACATGTTTATGTTTTCCAAAAATTCTATGTCCATGTCTTTGATATGATCACAGGGTTCATGTTCTTGATTAACCTATGATTCATGTCCTATGAACTTCCAATCTTTATGTCATGTCTCATGATTATTATATTTTTATATAGGGTATGATATTATAACATTGATATCATGTTCTCATACCCTTATTCTCAAGTTATTATTACATATCTCCCTTGTTTACCCTTACTAAGCATCTGATCTCACCCCTTTCTTATATTCCTCTTTCCTAGGTTATGATATAAGGTTTTAAGTAGGGGTAATAAAGGGGAAGATATTTATGGGATATGTTGAAGATATTTTATCAAGTTAGAATATTATTTTTCCAATATCCAAAAAAACTAAACTATTATGCTCCTCGGGCATTTATTTTTGTAATGTGCTTAATATTCGTCTAATACCGCAAGGAATGGGTGAGTTGGTTACTAGTGATGGCATCCTGACCCCAAGATTTTGGTTTTGAGTACCTCATAATGCAACACGCACTATATGTCATTAGAACCTCTCACGGGGCCCTCTACCCTATTGAGAACTAGCCTAAGCCTATGATTGGTCACCTTGGGCCTCACTGGGGATGTGTGGAACATAGGTGGTGAGGCCACACCTATACCTCATTACCCGAATACATGTTTTGTGTGATCACACTAGCATTAATGCACTAGATCCCATTAGTAATATACAGTTAAGAATTCTTGGGTGAGAGTGGTACTAGGATGGTTGAGCACCTGGGAAGTACTTGTGTTGCACTATTTTGGACTGGGTGGGAAAGAGGATGACGTTGAGTCTAGGGTTGCTACTTTAAAAGACTCACCATGGTGGATAGGGTTCCAAATGGGGTCTTTATCCTTTCCTTTACAGGAGTAATCATTCCTACCTAATGGTTGATTCAACACTTATAATTTTACAGGAACTATTTTGCATCCAATGGTGGTAGTTCAGATTGATGTGGCCGCTGCAACGAAACCCTGAGATCTAGATGTTCTAGAGCACATTGTTTCAAAGAAGAGGGTTTTCTAAAAATATCTTACAGATTCAATTTTGCTTGAGAAGCACATCAATTGGAATGGCCCTATTACATTCATGTAGGAAAACCCTTGGATTTTTTGGAACAACTCGAAGAGTATCAGTTCTACCTTCTTTCTCGAATCTCAGGCTCTTGGTCTTAGTGGTGTCAAGATGATTTAAGAAATCTCATCCAACAATTCTGGGGTTTCACCAAATGAAAATTGATCTCAATCATGAAAGGATCATTTCATCTTGTTTTCACATCGAAATAACTCTATTAGTTTGAATAGATCCATGGGTTGATCCCTCTTAAACTTGGGTACCTTACCTACAACAGTAGGATCCTCTCTTGAATCCTTTCATGGTGCATAGCTCGGTGTAGACCTGAATTAGGATCAAGGGTCTGGGATTGTTCTTTTAGAACCCTTACATTCTTTAGAAGGTTGGTTCTACTATGGATCTCCCAATCAAAATTGACAAAGAGATTAAGAATTATAGGTATGTACACTTTGCTCGTATTCTCATTCAAGTTGATCTTGCATATGAACTGATTGGAAAAGTTGTATTGGTTGTGGGTGATATCAAACTCATGTTGTCTATTTGTTTTGAGTGGGTAACCAGTTTTTTTGATATATTTGTATGTATCAAATACTCTAATGATCAATTATAATGGAATAATATTGCACGACATGACCCTGATCAATCCAAGCAACAACCAGATGGGAGAAAGAGTAAATTGGTTTTTAGGAAGAAGGACATTGAACCTGGCATCGCAAAATGTTTTTTTGATTTTGTCAAGAATTTGTAGAGTCATATTATCATGATACTCTATCTAAAGGCCTTGTTTCAATCTCTCAAGACTCATACCTTTATGCTTTAAGCGACAAGGGATGTGTATAAATGAAGGATACTGTTGATTCCCTTACAGGAACGAGTGGATTGAAGACATCCAGGGAAGATGTGGCTGATGAAGAGGAAAATCAGTCTAACCATGAGAATATTATCCAAGATGAGGTAAATTTTGACATGATACATGAGTCACTTGGGTCTAAGAACATCATAAGAATGGAAAAACTGATTGTTGATAAGGTCTTTCAGTTGGTTATGTCAAAAAAAATTCGAACTCCTTTGTCTAAGGGTCTTGAAAAGGAGCATGAAACTCTGAAACTAAGGGAACATGTGAGTCCCTAATTGGAGGTGACCCCACCTAGAATGAAAATTGATTAAAATAAGCCTGATCCTTTGTATATTGTTCACTCTATTGTTGAGTGTACTTATCCATCCCATTTCTCTGATTTAATGAAAAGTGATTGTACGTTTTTTTTTGGAAGTGATACTAATGAGGAGTGTGCATCTCCATGGGAAAGGAATTCAAATATCTCCACTCTATAAGGTCAATAAGGTAAGAGACTGATCAAAAGAACCTGTAAGGAAGCAGTGAAATGGTATTTCTCACAACTTGTGGTGACCTTTGCAGTGATGGAACCAAAGGTTTTTGAATACATTGATTATATGAAAGTGCATAGGATTTTATCATTTAATTTTGAAAGATTAATTTTCTCTAATATGGATATGGATTTTCATGATCTATCTTGTGAATTCATGGTTTTCTCCACACTAGATGTTTCATTTTCATCATCTTCAAAAGATGAATGTGTGGTGCCCCCAAGGACCAAGACTTGGCAGCATGGTCGACATCTAAAAGGAAGATAATGTTTTCCATGGAATATGGGATATAGATGACCTATTAATGTTTAGAATTTGTATGTTGTGTATAATTATCTCCATCCTTCCTTGTATGTTTCAATTTTTTATTAATAAATTTTATGGTCATGGATTTGGGATTTCTGAATCCATGGTTGGGTAGCTTTGGTAATATTCATCTAAAATGTTGTAATATCCATGTATGTTAATACTGGGTTATTATAGTTATCATGGTTGTATTATAAGGTTAGGTTAGTGTGTTTAATTATGTTGGTCATGGAATGGTTTTAAATGTAGAGTGGTGGGTTAAGAGGTAAAATATAACTAGATAAGTCAGTTTCTAAAAATATACATAATGAGTGGCGAAAACTGAAATGAAATGAATAAAAGAGATAGTTAATATTAATACATTAAAGAGATGGAATTAATGAGTAATGAGATAACTTATAAACTGTTAATAACTGAAATGAATGATTAATGGTTGGGATGAAAGTGGGTGATAAAATGAAAAATTGATGATTATATGGGTAATAATTGGCATAATGAATGTAATGAAGCTAGTGAATGGTAAAGGATAGAATTAGAAATGGTTAAGAAAGGTGTAATTTGTTATTATGTGATTTTAAATTTTTATGGTTTCTATTATACTATTAATAATGATGTATTGTGGGAAGTGGTGTTCTGGTGTGTAGTTTTTATGTTGTTATTTTTGATACAATACAAGTGGTTTTTTGGGATATGATTCAGTAATGGAGGATGATAGGTTATAATTTCATGTGTTTTAATTGATCACTATAAGTATATTCATATGGGATACAATTATTTAAAGTTTATTATGTAACATATTTTCTAACCTAATTAAGTGGTTGTGTTGTAGATGTATAGTGTGGATCATGCATGGTAGGATTAGGGAACAAGGTTGATTTCTCCCATGTTCACATTACCCTGTTGATGTGTGGTTGGGAAAAGTGGATATATTTTTGTGATATATGAGTATGTTTTGGTTGTTTTTATCATGAAAATATGGTACTAATTTGGTTTCATTATTTCATTATTATTGCATTCATGGTCAGTTAAGGAAAAGTTTTCCTATTGACACTCTACCAGTTAGAGGTCAAATGACTCTGCTGATACATGAGAGTGGTGGTAAAATTTTCAATCCTTTTATTATTTGATTTGATGATATTTATGGAGTTAGTGGTATTTACCGATGATTGGTTTTCAATGGTATTTAAGTCTTTGGTTGGATTGGGAATTTATTTTGGATTTTTTGTTGGAAAAATAGTTAGTGAGGTTGCATGTAATTGAGGAAATTTTGTTAAACATGGAGAAATATGGGGTTTGGTGATTATTTTTTCTTATTATTATTGTGTTCATATTTGTGGTTATGATTATATTGATTGATATTACTCATGTATAATATTTTAAATTTATTTTATAGGGACATTGATTTGATTAGAATTATGATCCTACTAATTACTCTCAAGTGCTCACCCATCCATAGTTTGTTATGTGTTTTATAGGAAATTTATAAGGAGATTGGAGCTATTGTTTATGTACCTTGAATAATTTTTAGGATGAATTTGAGTTTTTTAGAGTTCATACTTACATGTATTCTATGGTGTTCATGTATTTTACATAAAAGTAACATTTTTGACATGGGATTTACTAATTAAATAGAAATTCTTTAGAGTTTTCTAGTGTATCAGTTTCTTTATTCTGAGGATTATGAGGATAATTCCTCTTAGTTTTTTGATTTATACTCTTGGTGTTAGTTTCTGACTCATGGAATGTTGAAGGTGGGATTTAGGGGTTTGTATCACCTTCATTCTCAGCCTTGGATGGGTTTCTAATGGGGGTAGGTCGTGACACCCAATGTAAAGTAAATGAGCTATGTTGGATGTTGAACTATTTTCCTAAGTCATCTCAGAGAGTTTAACTCAATTTTTGATTAATCACCACTTATTAAATGGTATTAATAAATTTGAAATTATTTTTGATTTATTTTCTATGTGTCAATGATTGGTTTTATTATTTAGACATAAAGATATTATTTTTTGGAAAAAATTGAAAAATTTATTTTGAATGAGAAAAAAACAACAAAGACCATCGAAAAATAAAAATGAAACAAGTGAAAAAACTACCCACAAAAAAAATCCAACAAACAAACTACACCACATCCCTACCTGACCAGATCTACTACCATATTCATCCAAGAATATGGATATTATTACCTAGAAAGTGTAATAAGGTAATAAGATTCAATGTTTTATATGGGTGGTGAATTCCTTTATGGTTAGTTGAGTAATTTAACAAACCTCATTAAAATTATATTATTAAATTATAAGTGTATTTTAATTTATTATTTCACAAAAATATCATAAATTTCATTAAATATGAGTTTGTGTTATGAGAACCACTTATTTTGTTCTATAATTTGTTTTTATTTAATTAATAAGTGAATTTAGGATTAAAATAAGGGTTCGTGGTGTTAGTTTAAAAAATAGTAAAAATGTGGCATTTTAATGGTTGGAATTGATTTATATGGTAAATTTGGATGATTCAATTTTAAAATATTATTTACTAAATGAACCAAGTGTGAATAACTTAAATGGAATAACAGTCCTCATTTAAGGATTTCTATTCAATATCTAGATTGAGTAGTTAAGTTTATCCTTGGTTGAGGTGATTAATCAAATAAACATGCTTGATATCTTTTTTTTATAGTGTTTCTCATAGTATGTCATGGATATATGATGACCTAAACATGTAGGATTTGTTTCACTTGATAATAGGGTGACCTAGTTAGATCTTATTTTCTTAATTTTTCTTTCATATGATAGAAATCATTCTTAAATAGGATGATGGTGTGAGTTTTTATATGTTTGAATGATTGTGAATGAAAATATTAATGGAAGATTTATCTCTAATAATCAATACATTTATTTTAATTATTTAATAATTTTATAGGTTATGTATATCTTTTTATTAATTAATTCACCTTTATATAATTGACATGGTATGACACATAAATTGTTTTATAAAACCCAAAAATAATTTTATTTTTCTAATGCATAAAACATTATAGAAGACATATGGGTAAATTCCAATAGGTTTTATTCTCATTTTATAAATTAATTTTCATATTTTAGGCCTTTCTGACACATTATATTTCTGTATTAGTGGTTGAAAGTGTTACAGGGGAGGCCTGATGAGGTTCTGTGGAGGTTGGAGTTACAACAAATCTATAGAGATAAATTAAAATTTTAAAAGGTGGACTCATGATGTCAATTGGCTATTCGTGGCTTGTGTAGCTAGAAAATTCATTACTAGTGTGTGTTTGTGGGGAAGTTCCCGAAATAGTCTCATGTCATAAAAATTAAATTCATTATGTGAGATTAATTCGAGCATAGGAGACTTAGTTTTTGGTGAAAACTAAGGATATAAGGTATACATAGCCTAAAATAGATTCATAGCTACCCCCATGGAATTAATTATGTGAATCCATAATTCATAATGTGAAAGGGGTATTTTCTATATTGTTTATAACCCTTACAAGGCCAAATTTCTCCTGATTTGGCCAATATTTCTCTCAGTTGTGGGAAGAACCCTAGGTTTTTTGAGAGATCTTCCAGCCCTTCTTTTATTTTGATCCTTCGGTTGTGGTGGTTGGTTATTGGCAATTAGTGGTAATTTCTTCTCCCTTTTCCATTATTTTCCTTCATTATTCTTTCAGGAATCCACTATAGAGATTTTGGTTTAGTTTGAGGTGTGTGTGGGATGGAATTTTACGATTCCTTGTTATGGTGTATGTAGATCTGTGAGTTTCTTGTACAATTGTGTTTCAAAGATTGTTTCTTCTTTTCCTTGTAGTGCACAACGAGATCGAAAATCCTCTTTTATATAAGGAATCCCATTCTCTCCCTATTTAAGTTCTATGTGTGGGGGTTTCATGATTTTTCTTTCTATTGGGTGGATAGTAAGGGTTGGCATAATAAAGATAATAAATTGGAATAATTGAAATTGTTGGGTGTAGGGAGATATTTCATGTTTTGACTACTTTGATATTATTATTAATGATATTATTCCATGATGATGCCTTATTTAAAATAGAAATTATTCAGAGCCTTGGTTTTACTTTATGTGATATTTTGTGATGACTTTTGTCATGTTGTTGTATGATCGCACCTTGAATAAAAGGCTAAGAATATATATTTGTCTAATGAAAGGTTTCCAATGGAATCTAGTTGCATGAAAATACCCATTCTAATAAATATGTAATGAGATGAAATCCATTGAATAAATTGTGGAAGTTGGTATGTGTTGGTGTCACGTGGGATTGTGATTGTTGTGTTTCTATCCATGGTTTTGGATATTGTGAGTAGATGGAAGTTACTAGTTGGGTCATATGATGTGTGGGGTTATGATGTGGTGGTTGGTGGGAATGTATACAACGTGGGAAGTTGTGTGATGGTGAATTTTTTGGTTTTTTTTGTGTAATGTGGCGGCGTTATGCGATGAGGATGTGATATAAGATGTAGTGTGCAATGGTTTTGATGCATAGTAATTTCAGTGTGTGGTGGTTGTGGTGGTGTGGCGGTTGTGATGTGAGATTATTGTGGCAAGATGGCTTGGTTGTCATGGCATGACAATGATGGTGATTGTGTTGTTTTGGAAATAGTTGTTGTGAGATTGGTGAGTTATTCTGTGATGGTTGTGTTTGTCTCCCAGTTAGCTATGGAATAAATCAAGACGATAAAACAAAACAAAATGGGCTACTAAATAAATCATATGGGATAGAAATGGTTTTTTAGTAACTGGATTTATTAATTTAACATTAAATGAATGGGTTGTGTAAGCGTGAATGGGGTGTCTTAGTAATGAAAGTTAGAGGAATTTTTTATATTTGGAAAGTGGTGAAATTGTAAGTGAAAGTGGAAAATGTTGTATGGATGCATAGTGGTGGTGTGGTGTGTAATATATAGTGGTGTAAATAATTATAATAGTTGATATGTTGTATGATGGTAGTGAAATTTTGTGCTCTATTGTGGTTGATGTGAACCCATAGGTTGGGTATTGTGTGTTATCTATATATCATGTATTTTATGTTATTTCCATATAATCCCCACCCAAGTAGGATATCCTTACCAATGGTTAGAGATTGTAAGTTCTTGTTTCTTTACAAAACATCCTAGATGGTGGTTATATGGATATCTAACTAACCCCTCTTCCCCACTCTTCCTTCAATAGTGATGGTCTAGGTGTATTTGGGGGAGATGTGGTGTTATGACCCAGGTGTTTTCAGGGAAGATGATATGTGATGAGGCAGTGATGTGATGTGATACATGGTGGGGGTCATGTGTAGTAGGGGGAGGGTGTGAGGTTTATGTACTTCAAATTCATTATACCTTAATTCCCTGGTTATATGATGAGATGAATTATAATGGTCCAGGTGTCTTCAGTCGTCATGTGGTGTGGTGATACCTGATGCTAGAACAGGATGTTAGACCTTGTGATGGTGGTGTAGGTAGGGATGCATCCCAACCCACATCAAATATGGTCTAAGTGTCTTCGGGTGAGATGTGATGTGGTTTTGTTTTGAAGTGGCATGTATGTAAGGGATGGGAGCACTGGAATTTCAATGTTGGTTAATTATATTATAAAATTAGGGGGAAGTGGCAACAAGGCTCATTACTTTGTTATGATCTAGATATTATATTATTATATTGGATGCATGATTTGGTTAATGATCCATGGTGAGGTTGGGATGGTTAAATGACATGTATAGGAAATTTTTGGTTCTATTTTTTATTAACTAGCACATTATCATGCACTTTTCACGTGTTCACTTGAGACCATGGTTATGTCCCTGCTAAGTATACTTGTTTTCTCACCCTACGTATATAAACTATTTTCAAAGTTTCCATGATTATTTTGGGGACCGATCCGGACAATTATATCTTGGGTTTGTATTTTTTACTATGTCATGGTCATAGAATTCTCTTTTGGTATATTTTGAGTATTATATATATATCATTCTACTTTATTCATGCATTGTGGGACAATTTTTAGTTTACCTTTATTTTATCTAATGGACTTTTTTTGGTGGTGGTTTATCCTATCTTTCAATCGTGTATTATATTATAGAGGGTAATACCTCCCATTTGTTAGATTTTTATACCATCGGTGCTAGTCACCAACCTGGGGCCTACTAAAGGCAGGACTCAGTGGGTCGTTATCTCTCTCCCTTCATTGAAAAAACATTGGTGGGAGGGAGTCATGAAATTCTTTACTTTTGATATATAAGTTTAGTGGTAGAAGATTCTAATGGAATTTTTTGGTGGTTTTTTATGCCATGGACCATGGATCTTGGATGAGTTTGATGGTCATGGTCATCTACTTTGGATATATCTTTATATTTTATTTATATTATTTTTACATTGTATTGGTCAGTATTTTTTTATGATTTATAATCCTTTAATAAAATTATATTTATTTGTTTTCATTGACAATTTAGAGGCATGCATCTTTTTGTTCGGATGAGATTTATGGGATCCTAGTAGTAGATTATATTTTTTATAGTTGAATATGTAATAAGATGTCTAATATATATACCATGGTGATTCAAGGGATATCATTTCCCCACTGATTGTATAAACCTTTACAAATCCCTAATGAACTATAATGATTTAGTCTGGCACTTTAGTTTTCAATGGTGATCTATTATAGCTTTAGTTTATTAAAGGATGGGTCATTATAATGCACTCACCAATTGGGCAATGCATCACGTTCCATTAGCTCACAAATTTTTACATGAATCATTTTTCATGTAAGTGGTGCACAATACTGGTGTAAGGTTATAAGACTCCACAATTCATATGGAATGGTTAGGAAAACTATATAAGTCACATAATCTTGGAGTGTGTCATGCATATTTTATCTAACCTACTGAGAAAGTCAAGCACAACTTAGAGAGGTTGTGTAACTCTTATTTTGATATTGTGTGGGTGAGTAAAAGTAAATAATGGTAGTAAGGATATGGAATATGAGGATGAGAAACATTTTTACATGGAACTTATAGAGAAAATAAAAACAACCTTATCTTACCAAATAGGATTAATATCATTGTAATATTTCATATCTTGTACATCCAGTCCTTAAGGTGGAAAAATAACCAAAATAGTTTATAGGAAAATAAAAATATCCTAATTAAACAATAAATAAAAAATCATTTTGTTAAATATAAATAAAATACCATAATTATCTCAATGATACATAAATAAGTGGGAAATATAGGAAACAAATTAAAATGAAAATTCTCACATCATTCCCTTTGTGTCATGGAGTGTGTGTAATTAGAACACATTCCTAGGCCATAGGTCTAGTTTAGGCTTGAGGTCAAGAGGTCCTATAAGGCCACTATGATCATCCTCATTTTCTATATATGATTCACCACTAACTAAAAAGGACTCATCCTTATGGTAATCTATGGATAGAATAGATCCTCTATTATTATAGGTGTCAAGTCAAAAACATTATATATAGGGAAGATAGACCACCCTCATTAAAGATATATTATATTCATATTTTCATTGATACATTGTATCACTGTCATGGTTTTATATATTAGTCCCCAATATAGTGATATTACAAAATAAAAGAGGGGTTGAATTTTCAAGAAAATAAATCAGAGTAAATAAAAAAATATATTTAGATGATTTTGGATATAAGATATGACAATTTGGTCCAAAATAAATTAGCATAGTGGTTGTATAATTGAGGTAGTAAATAAATAAACAAGTTGGAAAAAGTGTTTTATAGTGTTTCAAGAATTATATAATCCACTCTCTATTCTTTAAAATGTAGGAAAGATATACTTGAACTATAATTTTTCCTTTTCACATCAGAAGGAACAATGAAAATATGAACTCTATATTTTTCAGACCTGGAATCACAAAACCAAACTTATTTCTTTTTCAACCTTGAGATTTGAACCTAATGTATCATTTTATGGATAAGGAAGAAGCATATACATACCATTTATATGGGATGTTATAACTTGCGTGTGTTGAGTATATCTCAACTCATTTAAATATAATAAAACCTTTATAATTCATCTTAAACAAAAAATAAATTGTAAAATTGAAGATATAGAAGATATTAATGTTGGTGTTGAATACTAAATCTAGGATCCTTGAATATCTCTTAAATAATGAATTAATCAAGAAAACCAGTAAGATTTTATCCTTCCCAAAACCTAAAACAAGGATTTAACAATTAAGTTCCCAGTCTTGTCATCTTTATTATTCCTAATCTATATTTATAATCAAATTTTCCAATTTTTTACATGGTATGTAATGCTCATATTCAAATGTTCTTCTCTTTTACATGCATTCCTATGATTATTTTGTCTTTTTTACTACATTAGATATGTATACAAATGGTAGGATAAATAACATTGAAGGTAATCATTCCACATCACATGGACATATAAATTTAAAGGATCATGGGACATTAGTTTTATAATTTAATCTATATAATTGTTCACGTAGAAATAAAGTCATTTTATACACAGATCCCATAAAACATAGAGCTTTGGTCAATCTTATATTGTGTTTGGAATCCTCATGATGTCACTACTTGTATCTTCACCTCATGTGCTATTTTCCATTTTATGTTATCTACATAAACTAACAATCAATGCATTGTAATTTCTTCACTTCCTATATTGGATTATGATAAATTGATCTTAGGGTTTTTCTTCATTTATGGTAACCTCAAATGGTATTCATATAGAAATTCATTATATTTTAGCCTATGATATGACATCACATTTACAACACTATCAACAAACTCTTGGATGTAAATGAAAATTGTTCACTATTAACATTGTAGCATGAATTACATCATAGAGTGAAAAAATTTAAAGGTTTAAATTCATAACTTGTCTCATAAATCCAACCCACCTTTCTTCCTTGATCTCATTTAATATTACATCAATCTACTTCAAATCTTTTTACGTGAAGCATATTTTTGTTTTCAGGTATGATTTCCAAATGAAAACTATCTCATAAGATATAAATTTTTGTCCAATACATTATAGGGATTTATAATTCTTTTCCCACCCATCATATAACTATGTACTTACTTATGTGTCTCATACAAACATGAAACAATCATAATTATATCAAAAGGTATAACATAATTTATTGATTGAAATAAAATGGGTTATATTTTTTTTTCATAAGGTATACAAATAAATCATCCATATAATAAGAGTACATGATGACATGAAATTATGTCCTTAAAAAATATAATAAGTATCAAAGTATTATAAAATATCAGGGTATTCACAATGATAAAATATTCTTTAGAGGAATATAATAAACAATTTAAAAATAATTTTGAAATATAATTTATATTTTGATGTTTTTTTAAAATAAAGTGTGGATAAATTATTTTTAGTCCAATGAGTAAGGTGAAAGGTGTTTTTAAGAAAATTAAATAAGAAAAATCAAAAGAAATATTTGTAAATAAAATTGTTGACAAGTGGGAGAAAGTTACAAAGTAATAAATGTAAAAGGAGGATAGGGAGAGAGAGATTATATTACCACCTTCATAATTAATTCAAAATCATTAAAAAATATTATAAAATCGTATAAATATAAGTAAATATACATCCTAAAACTATATAAATAATATGCACATGGAAGATAAATATCCAATCGAAAAGAGAGATAAAGAATATTCCCTTACCTTTTCCCAATGATTTCCATGAACGTTCTCAAACTCCTTATATAATCAGCATAAAATTATTAATCATATATTTCATAACCTTTTTTATATTCATTATGTTTTATATTAATAAAATATATTAATTAATTACACACACACACAGAGAGATATATATATATCACTATTACAAATCGTGTAAAATTCAGCGCTAGCTATTATCAGCAGTAACTAAAAGTATGGATAAATGGGCTGAATTTATTAGTTCTAGGTAAAAGTGATGATAAAATCCCCCCTTTGTTAGTGATTTTTCGAGTGCTTATAAAGGTGGTTCCTTTATCATTAGTAATAAAACCCCACTTCATTATCATTTTTTTATCGTTGATGAATGTCCCCTTTATCAATGTTTTTTTAGCATTGATAAAGGGTGACCGTTGTCAGCACTTTTTTTAGTGCTGAAAAGGGTATATTTCATTATATATATATCATTAAAAAGCATGTATTAATATATAAATATACTTATATTTATAAAAATATAATATATTTTATTAAATATGCTTTATGTAAGACAAAATATGCATTTACACTTAATATATAAAATATTTAATGAAAAATGACTTATAAAATAATTAAAAAATAATATTAATTACTAATTTTATAATTTTTATTGAGTAATAGTAATTTAAAAGTAATTTTATATCATAAAAATTCAATAAATTAATTAATAATCGAAGATAAGCTCAAAAATATGACTTGAACTTCAAACGGACATAACTTTTGATTCGAGTGTTTGTTTGGGTGCTACCATATATAAAATCTAATCCTGATAAGTGATCTATAGATTTTAAACCTAGGAAATCCCAATCATTATCTATTAAAGGTTAAAAAATTCTTAAATGGCCTGCAAAACCGAGTTTTTAGTTTGGATACCCTAATTTGTTAATATTCAATGGGATTTCAACTTTGTTTAAAAAGGTCTTTTTGTCCACTTTTAGTGGAGAATGAATTTATTCTCAAGGAATACATTCATATAGATGTTATAGTTTTTAAAATTTTATCATTTTTCATTTATTTTTTTGATTTATAATTTAATATATACATATTTTCTTATATTTACATATAATAAACCAATTTCATAAATAAATATTTAAACATATTTATATAAAAATGTACTTTTAAATAAATAAACCAAATGGAAATAATTATTTATTATTTATTTTAATTAAAATAAAAAAATAATAATTTTATTTACCTTCTAAAAATGCATCGATATATATATACATGTACAAGTAATGTTTATATATAAATACATGTGTGGAAATAAACAAATATATATTTATATGTATATTATAATATACATAAATAAATACAAATATGTAAATATTTTTGAATCTATCTGTGAAATATGAATGTATATGGGTGTGTGCACGCGCACGTGTGTCAATATTGTGTAAATACATCATATATAAATGTATTTTTATAAATATATCAGTATCATTAAATATAGTATATATGTGTTTTTACAATAAATATTTATATTATAAAAAATATATCTAAATACACTATTATATGTAAATATTCATAAATATATATATCAATAAATAGGCATATAAATATATATGTAATTAATAATATTTATATCTAAATATACAGTATATAGACATATTTTAAAAACGTATTTAAAAATAATTATATAAATCATATGGAAATAATTATTAACTATTTTATTTAAAACAATATCTAGCTATTTTCTACATTATAAAAATATATGAATATACATATACTTATACAAATGTATATATAATATTTATATATACATATGTGTGTGTTAATAAATGAATATATATTTATATTTATATTATAATATATGTTAATAAATATTAATATATAACATATTTTAATAAATATAAGTGTGTATATATATCACATACACACACAAACATATATTTTATAAATGTATTTGTAAAAGATTATATAAATATATATAAATGTAAATATACATATATATCATATAATATATAATAAAGGAAGATTGAGGTAGTAGTATTGGGGATAAAATGGCACAAGGGAGGTCACACGATTGAGTCAATGAATGCACATGGTTGAATAGGTATTAGGGATGTGGAAAAGCGCTGACAAAGGGGCTTTGTGAATGTTGACAAAAGGGGGTGTATGGGAGTGGTATTGAGGGTCAAGCACTAACGGGGGGTGAGAGGTTCAAAAAATTAATTTCTTTTCAAATTTTATCAATGCTAGAAAATAGAACTGCCAAAGGTCTCATTTATCCATGTTAAAAAGGTGCTCATAAGGACCGCATTTCTAAGTGTTTTTTGTTTTAGCAATGATAAAGGCACCATTTATTTGAATTTTTTAGCATTGATAAACATTGTGAATTTTAATGGCACTTGTCATGTAAGCACTTTTTTAGCACTAAAAAATCCCATTTATAGTGATTTTATAAGAATGATATGTAGTTGTGTTTTAGAAAGACTCGTATTATTTTTATCATCGGATGTTAGTAGTTTTGAATGTTCACTACAAAAAATTTGACCTTTAGAGACCACTTTTGGTGGTCGGAGTTTCCCTATTGGTAAAGGTAAATAGAAACCACTAATGGAGTTATCTATACAGGTATAAAAATGACAAGTATATTAGTCATTTAGAAGGGATTTAGTAACTTCTAGAGGTGGCTGCTAAATATTTTTATTCTAGTGACCACCTATGGGGGTCACTAATACTCCCATAAAAATAGCATTAGCGACCACCAGTGATGGTTCCTAGGCTATAATTATTTTTATATAAATTAAATTTAAATTCCATGGAAAATAAAAAATCCAAAAAAAAACAATATCCAGACATCTATATAGCCTTCAATTATTCTTTCTCAATCAACCTACATATATGATACAAAAAAATAATTACAGAACGAGAATAAACATTAATACATTTAACATTAAAATAAAATTTATTCGGTTAATATATATAGAATAATCAAAATATTTTATACAATTTTATGAGCATAAAGAATCATATATACAAAAATAATGAAAACCGATTGTGAAATATTTGAATACGCTATTTAATTATCATTTGAGTAGTGACTATTAGAGATGAAAACCATGTTTACCATGTACTAATCTTTTCAAGAATTGGATTAATGAGAAGTTGATTCCAAAAAATGAATCAATGAATTTTCTCCTAGCTTTTCATGCCAATCAGACATTTTTCTCACTTTTCCCCATGGCAGGAGATATGTAATTTTATTAAAACTAGACAACGTTACCCATCATTTTCCATCATATCGGGTGACACGAGAATCCTATGAATATAGCGTGGATTCATATAGATCAAAACCGATTACATGGTCATTATCTCATGATTTTATATCAACTCAAGTTTTTTTGAATGTAATTAGCCTCTTTTATATGATTTTTCACTTAACTCCAAATTTGAGGGAAAAATTCCACTCTGAATCATATCAATCAATTTGTGTATCTAATTGACATGCTGATGATTCCTAAAAATTTTAAATGACTAAATGATCATTTTCCAAATATCTCATGTCAATTAGAGCTCATTTTGTTGTTTTTAACCCTTGCACTCATGATTTTTTCATTATTACAAAATGGTAATAATATTAAAAAATACCTTAATTCATGCTGGTCAATATAGGCATAAGATTGACACACAAGTGATTCCAATAGACCAAAAATGATTTAGGGGATGGTCTCCTAGATTTTCACATCAATCAGAATTCATTTGATCATTTTTTACCCCCTAAGAGGACATGTCATTTCAATAAAACTAGGCAATGTTACCCATAATTTTCCATCATAGCATGTGAAATGAGCATTTGATGGATACAACATTGATTTATATAGATAAAAAAACTCGATGATCATTATCCCATTATTTCATATCAATCCAAGTCTATTTTATTAGTATTGGACCCTTTTATATGATTTATCACTTAACTCCAAATTTGAGGGACCAACACCACTTTCAATCATACCGAGAAATTTAAGTATCTGATCGATGTTCTAATTACACTACTAGAAATACAATGTTTCCCAACGGTTTAGAACCGTTGGGAAAGGCCTTCTAACCGTTGGTATATCATATACCAACGGTTCTGAGAACCCTAGGGAAGTAAGCCATTGGGAAATATTTTCCCAACGGTTTACAGGAAACTGTTGGCATATGCTGGGAAAATCAAATATACCCCAACGGTTCTGGAAACCATTAGGAAAAACTATCCCAACGGTTTGGCCAGAACCGTTGGGAAATCCCAATAGTCAACAACTATCCCAACGGTTCTGGAAAATCGTTGGGATAGTGTTTCCCCATGGATCCTTTTACCAATGGTTCTAAACCGTTGGGAAAACATCTATTTACCAACGGTTCAATGAACAGTGGTAAATAGAGGAGCTCTAGGCTATGCCAACGGTTTAAAACCGTTGGCATACCCTGCACAGCAGACTGCCTATAATTCCTGCAATTTGAACCAGGGGCCTCATTGGGGCTCATTTTGAGCTCATTTTCAATCCAATAATTTTACCTGTAATAAAATAAGACATACATATATAACATATACAATTAAGAACAAATTCATACACAACATATTCAATTAAGAACAAATTCATACACATTTAATATATAATACATCCTAAAACTATACACATTCATAATTAAATTAGAATTCATAATGTAATTATAAACATACATAATTCATTTAGAATTCAATTTCAAATTTAGATGACAATTATATGTCGAATCCGGAATTCAATTCATAATTTGATCGGTTTTTTTCTATACCAAATATTTTTACCTCAAATGATTCCATTTTAAACAAAATACATACACCTAGAGTGATACCGGCCACACTGCTCCTCGGATTGAGGCCGGGTTGACTCGTACATGACACATACAACCCATGAATCGTTGTAATAAAGTATCGACACAGTCCGAATGCCTTTGGTCGGTTTTCCGTATGTCAGTTGATGCTTTTCACTTAAAATGACGTCCTTTCGAAACAAAAGACGGACACTTTGAGTGGTTCCGGCCACACCACGTCTCCGATTGAGGTGGGGTTGATTATTACATGTCACATATGACCCATGGATAGTTCTCCTAAAGTTTCAACAGAAACCGAATCCGTTTGGTTGGTTTTCCGTATGTACTTAAAATGGTGTCCGTTTTAAACAAAAGAGAGGCACTTAGACTGATCTCGGCCACACCGCGACTCGTATTCATCCCGGGTTGGCTCGTACACGTCACATATGACCCATGGATCATTGGGATAAATTATCAATAGATTCGGAATGCGTTTGGTTGGTTTTCCGTATGCCAGTTGTTCTTTTCACTTATAATCCTATCCATTTTAAACAAAAGAGACACAGTTAGAGCGGTGTTGGCCACACCACTCCTCGGATTGATGCGGGATTGACTCGTACATGTCACATACAACCCATGGATCTTTTTTCTAAAGTATCGACACAGTCCAAATGCCTTTGGTCGGTTTTCCTTATGTCAGTTGATGCTTTTCACTTAAAATGACGTCCTTTTGAAACAAAAGACGGACACTTTGAGTGGTGCCAGCCACACTGCGTCTTATATTGAGGTGGGGTTGATTCGTACACGTCACATATGACCCATGGATCGTTCCCCTAAATTTTCAACGGAAATCAAATCCGTTTGGTCGGGTTTCCGTATGTACTTAAAATGGTGTCTGTTTTAAACAAAAGAGAGTCACTTAGACTGTTCCCGGCCACACCGCGACTCGGATTCATCCCAGGTTGGCTCGTACACGTCACATATGACCCATGGATCATTGGGATAAATTATCAACAGATTCGGAATGCGTTTGGTCGGTTTTCTGTATGCCAGTTGTTCTTTTCACTTATAATCCTGTCCATTTTAAACAAAAGAGACACAGTTAGAGCGGTGCCGGCCACACCGCTCCTCGGATTGATGCGGTATTGACTCGTACACATCACATACGACCCATGGATCTTTGTGCTAAAGTATCGACACAGTCCGAATGCCTTTTTTCGGTTTTCCGTACGTCAGTTGATGCTTTTCACTTAAAATGGCGTCCTTTTGAAACAAAAGATGGACACTTGGAGTGGTTCCAGCCACACCGCGTCTCCGATTGAGGCAGGGTTGATTCGTACACGTCACATATGACCCATGGATCGTTCTCCTAAAGTTTCAACAGAAACCGAATCCGTTTGGTTGGTTTTCCATATGTACTTAAAATGGTGTCTGTTTTAAACAAAAGAGAGCCAGTTAGACTGATCCCGGCCACACCGCGACTCGGATTCATCCTGAGTTGGCTAGTACACGTCACATATGACCCATGGATCGTTGGGATAAATTATCAACAGATTCGGAATGCTTTTGGTCGGTTTTCCTTATGCCAGTTGTTCTTTTCACTTATAATCCTGTCCATTTTAAACAAAAGAGACACAGTTAGAGTGGTGTCGGCCACACCGCTCTGCGGATTGATGCGGGATTGACTCGTACATGTCACATACGACCCATGGATCTTTTTCCTAAAGTATCGACATAGTCCTAATGCCTTTGGTCAGTTTTCCGTATGTTAGTTGATGCTTTTCACTTAAAATGACGTCCTTTTGAAACAGAAGACGGACACTTTGAGTGGTTCCAGCCACACCGCGTCTCCGATTGAGGCGGGGTTGATTCGTACACGTCACATATGACCCATGGATCGTTCTCCTAAAGTTTCAATGTAAAATGAATCCGTTTGTTTGGTTTTCCGTATGTACTTAAAATGGTGTCCGTTTTAAACAAAAGAGATCCAGTTAGACTGATCCCGGCCACACCGTGACTCAGATTCATCCAGGGTTGGCTCGTACACGTCACATATGACCCATGGATTGAGGCGGGGTTGACTCGTACATGTCGCATACTTAAAATCGGTTTGGTTGGTTTTCCGTATGTACTTATTCCGAATGTGTTTGGTCGGTTTTCCGTATGTACTTAAAATGGTGTCCGGGGGGATGTTCGGGGGGCTGTCCGGGGGGTGTTCGGGGGGTTGTCCGGGGTCCAAGGAGCTGGGTGGGGGGGGGGATGTCTGGGGGGCTGTCTAAGGGGCTGTCCGGGGGGTTGTCAGGGGTCCAGGGAGGAGGGTGGGGGGGCTGTTCGGGGGCTGTCTGGGGATTGTCCGGGGGTGTTCGTGGGGTTGTCCGGGGTCCAAGGAGGAGGGGGCTGTTCGGGGGGTTGTCCGGGGTCTGTCCGGGGGCTGTCCGGGGTCCAGGGTGGAGGGTGGGGGGGGCTGTTCGGGGGGGCTGTCCGGGGGGTGTTTGGGGGGTTGTCCGGGGTCCACGGAGGTGGGTGGGGGGACTGTTCGGGGGGCTGTCCGGGGGGTGTTCAGGGGGTTGTCCGGGGTCCAAGGAGCTGGGTGGGGGGGCTGTCCGGGGGGCTGTCTGAGGGGCTGTCCGGGGGGTTGTCAGGGGTCCATGAAAGACCCAGCCTCACATTACGCATGTCAGCTGCAAAATCAGGATGTCGAGCATCAAATCTCTTCCATGCAAATCCATATGCAGGATGAACCAACTCATCATCAGTCTTCTTTCTCTCGGTATCATGCTATCTCATTTTTATTGATATGTCATCAGACATAAAAAGATTCTGGAGTCTGGGGATCAATGGAAAGTTCCACATTACTTTCTGTGGAACGCGGGATGGTGTTCCATCATATTTTGACTTCCAGCGGGATGTGCCACATTTTATACAATCATTTTGTTCAGCGGTTTCCTCCCAGAATAAACTGTAATCTTTCGGGAAAGCATGAATTTTGTTTCTTGAAAATCCAAGTTCCTCAACTAACTTCCATGCCATATAGTGGTTTGAGGGAATATCTGCATCATCTGGAAGTAAATCCTTCAAGAGGGTAAGAATGTAATCAATTGCTGTATTAGAAATCCCATACATAGTTTTCCCATGAAATAATCGGATTAAAAATTCCAGCTTTTTCATTTTATCGCATTGTCGATATACTGGAGTCGTGGCAGCATCATTCAATTTTTTCACCCTATCAATATCATCATTTTCACTAGATGCATCAGCTGTCCTCATATCGAAGTCTTCTTGAGTCGAAATCCTTTCTTTTTCATGATGACGAATAAACGGAAACCGATCATCTAACAAATTCTCCATTCCAGTCCTTTCATTTCGATCATCACCAATTTGAGATTTCGTTTTCTCTCCATTGTGATACCACACAAAGTAGTTTGTTTGAAACCCATTTTTGGTTATGTGGTAGCTGACTTCTTCACGGCTCAACCAAGGTATACCAACACAATTGGAACATGGGCAGTGTATGCGACCACTATCTGAAGCATTGTGAAATGCAAAATCTATAAATCTCTCCAAATTGTTTTGAAAATCGTTTGAGATCTGATCGGTTTCATACATCCAACTTCTGTCCATTCTATAAAAATAATTTATATAAGTCATTTTGTCATAAACAATTCAATAGGAATTAACTTTAATAAAAAATACATTTAAGTAAATGATAAAGGAAGAAAATAATAAAGGTATCAACTACACATGTGAAAAAAACATACAAATGTGTTATTGAAAAAATGTAAAACCAACAAGAACTTAATGTGTTATATCACATAACAGCATGCCTCATCCCATAACCATATTAGTAGGGTATCATGAACATGAATAACATCAACCTTGTGCCATCCTCCTACACTACATGAACCCAACCACATGACACATCTTATTATAGCCTTATCCCATCACACCTCACCGGAAAACACTAGGGAAATCATAGTACATCTCACCTGAAGACACATGGAAAATCACATCGCATCTTGCCTAAAAACACATGGTCAATCAATTTTGAAGGAAGAGTAGGGAAGACATGGTAGCTATCCAACCATATAACCACCATCCTAGATGTTAGAAAAAATACCCATAACTCAAAACCTCAGATCGTTGGTAAGTTTATCCAACTCTGGTTGGGAATGTGTAGAAATAACATAAAAATACATGATATATAGATAGCACAAAATACTCAACCTATGGGTTCACATTAACTACATAATCACACACTTCACTACTACCATAAAACACATAAACCACACCACCACCACACAAGACGCATAGCATTTCTCACTTTCATTTATAAGCCACTTCATTCACACTTACATTGTCCATTCATTTAATGTTAAATTAATTAAATCCATTTACCAAACATCCATTTCTATTCCATATCATTTATTTAATATCTTGTTTTTTGTTTTAACAACATAATTTATTCCATAGATAACCAGGAAACTAATAAAATCACCACACAACAACTCACCATCTCACAATAACCATCGACACCATGTTACATCGACCAACCATCTCACTAAAACAACCACATATCACAATAAAAATATTGCACATCACAAACCACTGCACAAAAAAAACCACCTCACCAAATTATACACCAAAAATTCATCACACAACACCTCCACACGACACAACACCACCACACATCATCACTATCATACAACTTCACATGACACATCCATGCCCACTAACCATCACATTACAACCCCACATATCACAAAGCCCAACTGGTCACCTCAATCCCCATAAAACATCCTACAACATACAATGAAACACAACAAAAAACCTCTCATAGAGGCAACATACCCCAACTTCCACAATTTATTTATTCAAGGTCTTTTTTTACATCACCCCTTTATTTAGCATGGACATTATAACACAATTGATATTCCAGGGGAAACTAATTAATTAAAAAAATATTCATTCATTTCCCTATTTTACACGGTGAAATCAAATCAAAATCCAAACATAAAACTAAAATATTAGATCAATAACAATAAAAACAAGGTACCATATGTGTATAAAGAAAAAATTACCTGATTTGAGATGATTCAGATGGGTTTTCACCTATTCCGATGGGGGAGTTTGAGAGTAGCAGAGAGTTGTAGCTGGATTGATAACTTAAAACTAAAATACTAGAGAAATAACAATAAAAATAATAAAAACAAGGTACCATATGTGTATAAACAAAAAATTACCTGATTTGAGATGATTCAAATGGGTTTTCACCTATTCGGATGGGGGATTTGGAGAGTAGCAGAGAGATGGAGGTGGATTGATAACTTAAAACTAAAATAATAAAGAAATAACAATAAAAATAAGGAATTATATGTGTATAAATGAAAAAATACCTGATTTCAGATGGATTTCACCTCTTCGGATAGGGGAGTTCGCGAGAGGAGATCGGTGGAGCGGATGAAATTAGGTTTCTGTACCAATGGGGGAGAGCAGCCCCGCGGCTGGATTTGGGGGAAATAATTACCAATGGTTTTTAAAAACCATTGGGAAAGAGATGCTAAGGACCCCTTTACCAATGGTTTGAGGAAACCATTGGCAAAAGGGTGATTAACACACCCCTTTACCAACGGTTTGAAGAAACTATTGGCAAAGGGGTGGCTTTTCCCAACGGTTTTAGTGAACCGTTGGGAAAGCCTTCCCTAGCCATTTCTTTACCAATGGTTTTATAAAACCGTTGGTAAAGACTCCCTTAATCCTTCAAGCCCAACGGTTTTAGAAAACCGTTGGTAAACACCCGTTGGGAAAAAAACTATTTCCAGTAGTGTTATTCATTAAAATTTGAAAATACTTAAAGATCATTGTCCTAATATGTCACGACCTGACCCAACGGGGCTCAAGCCGCGACTCCCCAAGCCCGCCTCCAATAGGCCAGGGGCTGGCGACCAGCGCCGAGTAGGCTATCACACACATGGAAGGCATTAGCCTAAGGTACCTGTACACACACACCCACACACACCTCCATGCAACAATGCAGAGATATGTAAAACTGAAAATAAAATGCATGAATACACTATCCCACAACCAGAGTACAGTAGAAGTACAAAGGGAAAAACAAGGCCCACCAAAATTAAACTACAAAAGCGCATCCAACCTGCTCTGAAGAAGGGGAATGCTGCCACAAACACCGCCGAAAAGCTCCCTCGGCACTGTACTGGCAAACACCCCGGTCAGTCTCGCTCACTCAGCTCTGCCTGCTCTGGGTCCTCCTGGGAATCCGTCAAAAGGCTTATGGTCTGCACAAGACACAAACATGTGCGAGAAAAGTCCGTGCAGGGGTGAGTATAAACATACTCAGTAGGCACCCCAAAAACCCAAAACCAAAGAGAGAAACTGAAAAGCAACAGTCCGCTCATCCCAGTCAGAGGGAACCCAAACGAGAGAGAAACTCCATATCGTGACCATCCTCGGCTAAACACAACTAGTCAGCTCAGCTCAGGTGTATGCCCATACATACACCTTGAACAATTCAGATATACTCATCTCATGCCACAAAGCCACAAGAGGTACCGTCCTCATCACCAGGAACTGTCCACAACCAGGAGAGTACACCACATGAACACTGTCATACCAGATGACACTCATCCGAGAGATACATTCCATTGGGTTTCTCTCAAACCTCTCAGACACTCACCCGAGAGATCACGCTTGTCGGATAGCATCACTGAGGAAACCTCCCTGAAACAACAGAACCACCAAACTCCTCGGACAGGGGATCGCTCCTAGGGTCCGCTAGGGGATACCAGAACCCACTCCGGTATTCAAATCTCGCAGATAGGGGATCACTCCCAGGGTCCGCTGGGGGATACCACGACCCAATCTGGAATACGTAGTTCACACAGATAGGGGTTCACACCCAGGATCCGCTGGGGGATACCACAACCTGATCTGGCGCTAGACAGAAGCACGTCTCACAGATAGAGGATCATCACCTATAAAAACGTGGTCACGATGATACCGGAACCCTACCTGGTATAACTCTCGATGTAGGGGATCGAATCGACGATGCCGCAACCCTACCGAAACCACGTGCTGAGTAGGGTATCGCATATCCAATGATACTGCAACCCTACTATAAACCTCATGCTGAGTAGTTGATCGTATACCCAACGATGCCACAACCCTACTGAGCACGACCCACCACGTAGGGGATCATATTCCCGATGATTCCACAAACCCTATGGGGTTAACCCGCTAGATAGGGGACCACCGCCCGTGAATAAGCGGTCACAGCAATACCAAGAACCCGATCTAGAGTAAAGATGCTAGAGGATCCGCTCCGGGGCCACTGGAGGGATGCCACAACTCTAACAGTTTAAACATCCCATCGAGAGGATCACAAACCCATATGAAGGTTGTGATGCCACACGAACCCTCGTAGTAATGAACCAAGGGAGAACCCTCAACCATTGCTCGTCCAAACATCGCTAACCCGAGCGACCCGCCACAACGCCACACTGTGCACCTTCTAGGCCAAAACCGAGGCCACCATCGCGTTCCACACGGAAAAACATGCAGGATAGGTTGTTTACTCGCCCGAAATGGAGCACTGGTGAAAAAGGCACTATTCACCTTAGCTAGCTCGTGCAGGGCCCACACAACGATCCCGAAACCCGTCGAGTGGATCACACCATGGAGATCCCCTCGGAAAAAAAAGCGGAATCGACTACTCGCTCGCCCGAAATGGAAACCCATTGAAAAAGATACTATTTACCGAAGCCAGCTCGGGTGGGTCCCACACCTGGATCCCAAAACTCGTCGAACGGATCGCACCATTGTGATCTTCTCGGAAAAAACACACAAGATCGACTATTCATCTGCCAAAATCGGACTCCTGGTGAAAAAGATGTGTTTCTCCGCAAATTCCAAAACCCAGCCTTGTGGGGTCAGCACCCCGTCCTCAGTCCCAACACCCAGAATCCATCTCAAAAATTCTGTCGTACCATCATGGTCTCAACGCCACTGACGGCACGTCAATTGGACGCTCTGGGTAGAAGTTACAACGGCCCGTAGTCGTAAAATAATAAAATAATATTATTTTATTCGACATTTCTAGTTCTCGGTCCAAGATCCTGAACCTTTAAACCCTCGAACCCACACTGGAGGGTTCGCCTCGTCGTCAGGGTCACGTCGCCGCAAACGGAGCACGAATCCAGCTCCCGGATTGCAAGATACGGGGGTTTAAAGACCCTCGTATAACAAAAAGAGGTCGGACCGGCCTCGACCGGCCGGGACCGGCCGCCGCTGCCGGCCCGCCCTGGCCGGCGGCTCTCCACCGCGCGGCGCCCGGCGCCGCCGCGCTCCAGCGGTTGGGCCGGCGCGCCACCACGTGCCGCCGCGGGCCGCCGTGCCAGCGAACCTTCCGAGGTCCGCTGGAGGCACCTCGGGGGTCCAAACGCAGATCCGGAAGCATCTGCACGCCCCCCGGGACCCGATCTACCCATCTGAAGGTTCAAAACAGAGAAAAACGCAGAAATTTTGGATTCGGGATTTTCAAAATGTAAAACGCCTGCCTCGCGGGCGAAACGCCGACGTTCTGCCTTAGATCCGCGCTCCAGAGCTTCCGCTGCACGCTCCTGGAACGTTCGCCATCAAATTCCGAGCTCGTGGGCGCTTCCTTGTCTCGATTCGACGGAGTGGCGGCGAAGAACAGTGAAGAACGTCGAGGGGAACGATAAAGGGGGGGGGGATATTTATATCAGCCACCCGCCGGCGCCAAACCCACCTCGGACCCGACGCCCGATGCGAACAAAAGTAAGGTCACCCATAGGGTAAACGCGTCGTTCTGAATGCAATGGCGGACTCAGATTTTCCATCCAAGACTCCGATCAGAAGTTATCCGAGCCGACGCTCACACACTAACTTCGCCACTTATTTACGGAAACGCCCCTGGTGGCGTTTCTCACCGTAGGCCCGCGCCCGCAAAGTTTACACCCCGCCTAGGGTAAACGGCACCTTACGGACGCAACCGTGCCATCAGATTTCTGTTTTTAGCTACCATTTAGGAGATATCACACCCCTGCCATGTGCGTAGTATAAAAATACTTAATATTTTTTAAAAATTAATTCTGGGCACATCGGGCCTCGGAATCGCACGCCATCTTCGTTCCTAGCTCTGGAATTATTCCTAGAAATATTCTAAAGTCTGACAGGGCCAAAAACCCGAGTTGCTACATAATATTTCATGTCAATTAGATCATGTTTGGTCATTTTTTACACCTACACACATGATTTTTCCATTATTAAAAAATTGTAATAATGTCAAATAATACCTTAATCCATACCGATCAATCCATGAATCATATTAACACACAATTGATTACAATAGATCACAAATTATTCATGGAATTTTCTCCTAGATTTTCAATCCAATCATAAGTTTTTTTCTTATCTTTGATCCCCTAATGGGAGATATGGAATTTTAATAAAAATACACAACATTAGATATCATTTTTTTATCATATCAGACAACATGAGAATATGATGGATGCAGTGTTGATTCTTATAGATCAAAAATGATTATGTGATAATTATCTATTGATTTTATATTAATCAAAGTGTGTTTTATTTTTATTGGACCCTTTTATGTGATTTTTCTCTTAACACAAAATTTCAAGGGAAAAACACCACTTTCAATCACACTGAGAAATCCAGGTTTCTGATTGATGTACCAAACATTTTTCTATAGATTTTAAATGACTTAAAGACCATTTTTCTAATATTTCATGACAATTGGATATTTTTTGGACAGTTTTGACCCATACACACATGATTTTCACATTATTAAAAAAATAAGAATAATGACAAATCATACATTAAGCCATACTGATCAATCTAGTAATCAAATTGAAGAATGGTGGATTCCAATGGATCCAAAATGATTCTAGGAATTTTCTTCTAGATTTTCACATATATCAGAGGTTTTTTTTCTAATTTTGATCCCCTGATGGGAGATATTCCATTTTAATAAAACTAGATAATGTTACCCCTTTTTTACATCATATCAGGTGAAACGAGCATCTGATTGTTGTAGAACTAATTCCTATATAAAAAAAATGTCTGAATGATCATTATACCCTGATTTTATATTAATCCAAGTGAATTCACTTGGTATTTTCCCCTTTTACATGATTTTTCACTAAACTCTAAATCCAAGGGACAAATGCAACCTTCAATCATACTAAGAAATTTAGGTATGTAATTGATGTTTTGATGACTCCTATATATTTTAAATGACTTAAGGATACTTTTATAAAGATTTCATGTCAATGGGATCTTGTTTAATTATCTTTGACCCCTACACACATGATTTTTCCATTATTACAAAAATGGCAATAATGTAAAATAATACTTCAATCCATACCCATAAATTCGGGAATTTAATTGACACATGGTTGATTCCAATATATTAGAAATGATTAAAGTAATTTTATCCAATATTTTCATGTTAATCATACATTTTTTTTCTCATTTTGACCCCTTGATGGGAGATATACCATTTTAATAAAACTAAACAACATTACCCTTTGTTTTCCATCATTCTAGAAAAACGAGCATCTGATTGATATGAAGTTGATCTATATATATCAAAAATGGATCTATGGTCATTATACCATGATATCATGTTAATTTAGGTTTGTTTTCTTAGTATTGTCCCTTTTTACATGATATTTTACTTAACTCAAAATGTAAGGCACAAACACCACTTTAAGTCATACCAAGAAATTTAGGTATTTGATTGACATGATGGTGATTAATATATATTTTAAATGACTTAAATATCATTTTCATAATATTTTAGGTCAATCAGAACTCCTTTGGTCAGTTTTGACCCCTACACACATGATTTTAATAATGAAGTTCCAAGGTAATAACCAAGGAAACGTAGAACTCAAGGGTCACCAAATCAGAAATAATTATAGCCTAGCTAAGGGTAAGAGTGTATTCTAAGGATAATAGTCCATGAAATTCCACAATAATATGTCTACTGAGTCTAAGGAGTTCATCCAAGGTAAAATGGGGCTAAATAATGATTAGGATCGATGGTATTTAACCATGGAACCTACTTGTCAATGATGGATCTAAGGAGTGTATCCAAGGCATCCTATAATAATATTGAAGGGATCATACAATGTCATATTGGACATCTAAATAATAGACAAGGATCAGGATCTAGTTGGGTCTTAACCTAAGAAATTTATATCCTTTAATCGAAATGGGGTTCCCATGTGCTCAAGGCATTCCCCGATAAGAATCCAAGGAGAGACCGAGTCATGAAACTCCTATTTGATATTGAAGTCGTGTAATATTTAATTTGGTTCAAGAATTTACTTTTATTAGTGTGATAAGGTCAAGTATCATGCAACATTTTAATCAAGTCATAATTAATCAATAAGTCCATTTGGTCCAAGTCGTTCCATTCATTAGTGTGACGAGGCCAAGTAGCATACAACCTTTATTAATTCCATTTAAAGCATATTAAATAATTAAGGTGCATTCCTCTACCTTCCATTAATGTGGTAAGGGGTTCTACGGACATGAAACCTATTAATAATTCACAATTAATCTGGTCAAGTCATATTCTTGGAATATTTTTTAATTTCCATTTCAAAATTAATTATCAATTGAAGTAATTACCTTAGGTGCGTCAATTGGTGAGCATACATGGTACTTGAGATTATACAATTCACAATATAAATCAAGCTATTTAATATAGAAAATATTACCCTTAGAAGGTTCAAGTAATGTCACACTCGAATGATGGCTCAAACATGTCAAATACTAAAAATCCAATTGTGAAATAACATCCAACATGGGATGGATGAAGTTGTGTGTGTAATCACCAACAACTAATCACATATACGGAAATTGTATATCCATATGGTTCAAATGATTATCACTTACCTTAGGTGGGTCAAGTGGTGAGCATAAATGGTACTTTCCATTATCCAATTCATAATTTATATCAAGCCATTTAATATAGAAATGATTACCCTTAGAAGGTTCAATCAAAGTCACGCTCGAACAGTGGCTCAATCATGTCAAAATACTAAAAACCCAATTATGGAATGACATCCTACATGGGATGGATGAGTCTTTGGGTGTAACCCCAAAAAACTAATCACATATATAGAAAGAGCATATCCATATGGTTCAACTGATTTTATGAATGGCATAAAAATTCTATAAACAGCACCTGATGAAATCAGTGGGCTCCACAAGAAAAATTCCAAAATAAAGGAACTTGAGGGATGGATTATTGGTCAACAATGTCATGACCCGCCCTCGGAACCTGTGTCGTGACTACCCCATGCCCGCCTTCCATAGGACAGGGGCTGGAAACTATCCCCAAAGGCGTAAATCCCGATATCAGGGAAGGAATTGCCTTTAAGTAAGAAAACAAACACCACAAAGTATGCAAGAAGAAGTAAACACTAAGTAAACCGAGTACAAAGGTAAGTGCTGGAAAGTAAATGGTTCAGAATACAAACCCAACTGAAAGTAAAGTACAACTGAAAAGAGAGTACATCAGCAAAAAAGTAAAGCAGCAACACCGAGACGTCCTCTGTAAATCCCACCTGAAGGGTGGGTACATATAGTCTCCTCTGCTCCTCGGCTCCAACTGTCCGCTCCGTGTATGTCTCATCCAGTGATCCACCTCCAGGTACCATCCAGCTCCACGAGCTCCTACCTCGATCAGCGTTGTCTGTCGTCTGCATCCAACACAACGTAGTGCGGGTATGTCCCGTGCAGGGGTGAGTATACGCTACCCAGTAGGGACCCCGAGACCCCCAAAGGTCTCCCATAATCCACGAAGGATAATACACAAAGGAAAGATACAATCACACAGTAACAACCAACTCTACTTAGGTATATTCTCATACATATACCTAAGTCATCAATTCCAGTTCGTCTCCAACATCCAACCCCACGTTTGATCTAGTCCACACAGGAAAGCACAAACCAATCCACCTAGGATAACACAACCCAATCAACAAAGGATAGCAAAACAATCATATCGAAGATAGTGATTGAAAGTCAAGACTTAGCTCACACAGGTATATTCTTCGTAAGGTGATAGATATGATCAGATGTAGCCACTGATTCATCTAAGCTTTTAGAACCACATAGGATATAAGACCAGCTATGTTGTCAGACCCACAAAGGATACAAGACCAACTACTCTGCCGGACCCAATTAGAATACAAGTACAGAATCAAATACAGTCGGACCCACATAGGATACAAGAACAGTAGTCAAGTACTGCCGAACCCACATAGGATACAAGAATATTATTCATCGTTGTCGAACCCACATAGGATTCTACTACGATCTCCGTCGCTACCGAACCCACAGAGGATCATAGTATAGTGGTCATCGTCGTCGCAGTCGTAGCCAGCTCTAGGGTTCCCACACACAACATGCTCAATTTTGGGAGGGTCCACTCCACGATCCAAGGGGTTCGATACATCAAATGACACATAGTCTGGATTTGATGTATCCCAAAGTTCTGTCTCGTCAAAAGAAACTCAACGTGACAAATGGTGCGTCAATTGGATGTCCGGTTTGAGAGCTATTGGCTTTTTCGTCCTAGGGGCCTGGTTGGTTTTTAAGTTAAAACCAACCGGACCATACTCCAACTATGTCCAAAACTCTAGAAGAGTAATCCAAAAGAAATTTCTCACTAAAAGGACTCCAATAAAGTCGATGGCATGTCAATCGGACATCTGGAACTCAAAGTTATAAGAATTTCTGCTCTGAAGGCCCGGTTGGTTTCGTGTTCGAACCAACCTGTCTATACAAAAAGTTCTCAGAAACCATGAGTTTAATATACCAAAATGACCTTCTTGATCTAAGGATCTCTATGCAACTGACGTTGCATCGATCGGAGGTCTGTAGCCCATGTTATTGCCATTTGAACAGATCTGTCCGAAAACAGGGCGTTCGGGCCCGGTCCGATCCGGCCCGATACCCCTAGGTCAGCCCGAACCGGGTCGACCTGACCCGGTTGGGTGTGGCCCAGCCCAGTTGGTGTGGCCAGGTCGGGTGCGGGGGTCCAGCCCGACGCAGGTGGCCTGGCCCGGCGCCGGTGGCCCGGCCCGGTGCGGCCGGTTCGGTCCCATGCGGGCACCCGCTCGCCGAGCGGACACGGAAGGGGGGGGGGGCTGCCCCCCTTACTGGAAAAATGGCCGTCTATTTATGGCTGGCCTTAACCGAACCTGCGGGACCCTTGGGGTCCCACCTCCAGCTAGCTCCAGTGGCCGACTCAGCCAGCCGCTTCCCCGAACCGCCGCGGCTCCTGGCCGTCCGGCGCGGCGCGACGGCGCCGCACCCCTCCACCACGACCCTCCCCAGCCGCTTCCCTCCTTGATGCTCTGTCGTGGTACAATGGCGCCGCGCCCCTCCATCGCTACCCGACTCCTGCCGCGGCCTCTTTCGGTCTCAAAAGCGCGGCACGACGGCGCCGTACTCCTTCACCGCAGCCCGCACCAGTCGCGGTTCCTTCATTTCCACATGGTGTGATGGCACCGTGTCGCCTCCGTTCCAAACCATAATGAAGAATAACATCAAAGGGGAGGAGGGTCGGCCGTGTTTGTGCGGTCCGGCCTCCTCCCGTTAATTTGATAACAAGTGGCTATTGAATTAACGATGAATGCCAGAAATAACCACAAACATAAAATCAAACCCCTGCCTCGAAGAAGTTATAGAATGTTGATCATCACGAGAAAACGTCATCGCGGGGGGTGGTTTCGATGATGGTGTTGGCAAGCGTCAAAGAAGAGGATGACGTCTCACAGCGGCTGCAGATAAGAGAGAGATCGGCACGCCGTCTCTCCTTGGTGCTCTGGCGTTCTTCACGTTCTTCAACGAGATAGAAGATGTTCTTCAAGACTAGAGCATTCTTCTCCAATCCTTAACACAACCAATATAGCCCAAAAATAAAACAAGCTCCACTTATTTTATTAATCCATGCCATGAGTTAAAAATTTAAAAACTCCAATCCATTAATTGAATTAATGTGTTGTCTTGATTAAATGAGAGGAGAGGGGAAGTCACACCATTAAAATCAAGGGAGGTTTTAAAAGGAGTTTAAAGGGGGTTATGCGGAAAGTGAAAAGGTGGGGGCTCATTTGGGCCCCACCTCACTAATATCCTAACCAAAAGTTAGGATCATATAGTAGAGAGAAATAAAGTTGTGACACAACTTAATTTCACTTAACACTTAAACCACTTAGTAAAGAAATAAAAATAAAATTGTAAAACAATTATATTTTTATTCCTCGCATTTTTAACATCTCATCCAGAGAAAACGCACCTTCGGAAAAGGTGTTCCTAATCAATTACCGGTGTTTTAGTTTCATCAGTGCCCTCGGATTTTGATTCCGAGTACCGGTTCAGAAGTTAGTAAAACCCACTCGTTCATTCACTAAACGTACCCGAGCTAAACTTCGGAAATTGATTCCAGGCACACCGGGCCTTGGAATCAGGTGCTGTCAGAAACTGCGTACTCATAAAATCCCAAAGAAATTAAGAAAAAAAATTCCTTGAAATTTTCAGTTATTTACATTCCTCCCACCTCAGGGATTTACGTCCCCATAAAGACACATCACAAACTAGGGGAAAAAATGAGGGTACTGAGCACGCATCTGAGCCTCCCTCTCCCAAGTGCTCTCTTGGAGGTTACTGTGCTGCCACCTGATTCACAATAGAGGAATCGACTACCCACATAGGACCCGCTCCTGTCGATCCTCGATCTCCACTGGGACCTCCGCAAAAGTCGCCCCATCATTGATGTCTAGCTCCCCATGGTCGATGATATGCGTTGGGTCGTGTAGGTTTCTCCTCAGCTGAAATAATTGGAAGACTTCATGCACCCGGTGTAATTGAGTTGGTAGAGCCAAGCGATAAGCCACCTCGCATATCCTGCTGAGAACCTGGAATGGTCTAATGAAGCACAGAGATAACTTGCCTCCCTGGCCAAATCTCCGTAATCCACATCGAGGTGAGATCCGCAAGAAAACGTGGTTGCCATCCTCGAACTCTAGTGGTCTCTGTCTCCTGTCAGCATAAGACTTATGTCGTCTCTGAGCTATCCTTATCCGCTCTTGGATGACTTGGACCTTTTCTGTCGTAGCCTAGACCATCTCTGGTCCCACAAGTGCTGACTCCCCAGGGTCTGTCCAGCACAGAGGTGATATACAAGGTCGGTCGTACAATGCCTCGTATGGTGCCATCCCGATGGTGGAGTGGTAGCTATTGTTGTACGCAAACTCCACAAAGGGTAGGTGATCCTCCCAGCTGCGACCAAAGTCGAGGACACATGCACAGAGCATGTCCTCGAGATTCTGAATGGTCCTCTCCATCTGACCATCCATCTGAGGGTGAAAGGCGGTGCTCAGACGTAGTTGTGTCCCAAATGCCTCCTGAAACCCCTTCCAAAGCTGGGAAGTAAAGCGAGCATCTTGATTGGAGATGATAGATGATGGAACACCATGCAGTCGTACGATCACCTGAACGTAGTGATGTCCCAAGCTCTCCACTGAGCCCTACTCTCTGATGGGTAAGAAGTGGGCTAACTTGGTGAGTCGGTCGACAATCACCCAAATGGAGTTGTGACCTCTAGAAGTACGTGGAAGTCCAGTCACTAAATAAATAGATATCCCTTCCCACTTCCACTCTGGGACCTCTAATGGTTGTACCAAGCCTGCTGGTACCTGGTGGTCCACCTTCAACATTTGGCAGGTGAGACATCGAGAAACGAACTCTGCCATAACCTTGTTCATCCCCAGCCACCAGTTCTATCGTCTGAGATCCTGATACATCTTTGCTACCCCTGGATGTACCGCCAAAGGTGATGTGTGAAACTCTACCAGCACCTCTAACTGCAAAGCAGATGGTACCATGGTATGTCCTCTGAAAAGGACAACGTGCTCTCCTCCTATAGAGAATCCATAAGGTTCCTGTCCTATGGAAATCTGTGCATGCCGCATCTCATAGTCAACGTCCCCACATTGTGCCTCTCTGAACCACTGAAGAAGTGGAAGAGTGACTGTGAGTGACTGAAGAAAGGCTGCTCCATCTCTATCCATGAAGTATATTTGCAAAGCAGCTAGCTTCTCTATTGCCTCTCCAAGTAGCTGAATACCCATCCTCCTGCTGAGAGCATCGGCTACTACGTTCCCAATTCTAGGAGTATAGACTATCTCAATGTCATAGTCCTGGAGGAACTAGATCCATATATGTTGTCTCAGGTTCAGGTCCTTCTGCGAGAAGATGTACTTGAGACTCTGGTGGTCAGAATAGACTATAAAGTGCTCGCCCATCAGATAGTGCTGCCACATCTTCAGAGCAAAGAACACTACTTCTAACTCTAGGTCATGGGTAGCATAGTTCTGCTCATGCTACCTCATTTGTTGTGATCCATAGGCGATCACTACCCTCTCCTGCATCAGGAAATGCCCGAGTCCAGTCCCTGATGCATCATAATAGACTTCGTACCCTACTCCCTCCTATGGTAGCCTCAAGATGGGTGCACTAGTCAGTCTCTGTCTCAGCTCCTGGAAGCTCTGCTGACATCTGTCTGACCACACGAAGGGGTTCCCTTTCTTCGTCAAAGCTGTAAGTGGTGCTATAACTCTGGAGAAGTCTGGCACAAATCTCTGGTAGTACCCAGCCAAACCTAGGAAACTTCGCACCTCCATCATGCTCCTGGGTGTCTCTCAAGCTAGAAATGCCTCGATCTTCGCAGGATCCACCACAACTTCTACCTCAGAGATGATATAGTTCACATTAACAGTGAGGTCCAGGGAAGGGGTATCCATATAGATAATAAATGTATCGGTTTCATGTATCTAAAGATAAAATCCACTGCACATATTTTCTTTGAAGGTGAGTGGGCACGGTTGGTCAGGAACTTTATCTGGGACTGCATAGGACTGGGGATACAAATTGATGCCCTGTAAGAATTCTCACAAGTTTGGATTCAAGGGATGGGAACTCAATAACTGAAGGGATCACAACCTGTTATTAGTAGTCAGTTGTTGGGCTATATGGGAGGCCCAGAGTGAATCTACACACCTTGGTAGGCGTTACTATTTTAATTTCACCATCATGAATGTTTGATCTCTCCTAGCATGACTTGAGGTCCTGTTCATACAGAAAGAAAACACTCTGAATCTCAAGAAATTACTTCAACAGGCTCCTTATGAAACAGAGGGACCTAATAGTAATCCTTTAGGTCGATGGGTATGCTATAGACCTCCAAGATATGGCATGAAGTTAAACAAAGATGGTTAAATATTCCTTATTCTTGTTAAATATAAAATTTCTAGTACATTATTCACTTATAAAAAAGGATTACATACCCATTATGAAATTTTCAATATACTAATTAATTATATGTATTATAAATAGATATAATGTCCGTATTATACATATAATGGCCATATTACCATTTTCCATTCATATATATATATATACCTCAATACCTCTCTAAAAATCATTCCTCTCATTCCTTCATTTCTTTATCAAAATACCTATCATATTTCTAATTCCTTGATTTATTTTTACAGTTATACGTTGTGATATAATTCTTATAGAAGATCATGAGGTAGAATACCTCAAACATTCTCTATTTTTATTTACCTACAGTTATTTTACCCTTGTATTATTCATAATTATGTTCTATATTGCGTTATTTTAATATTAAAATTCATTTAATTTCATGTTATAATATAATACCCTAATGAAATAAATCATTGTTCATTTTACTTTGTTATTGAGTGTTAAAAATGTTATTCAACACATTGAATTTATTGAAGGAATATTTATACTAACACATGGGGTGTTACTTTATGGTATTCAAGGCCTAGTAGAAGTGTATTATTGGATAAGATCCTCAACTAATTTTCATTATTTTATTAAATGATTTGAGTTTCTTTCATTTAGATATAAAATTGGCCTTCTGTTCTAGTAAGAGATATTTGGATGAATAATGTTGACTCCACAAACACTATGTTCCAAGTTTTCTTTATTTGTTCAGTGAGATACCTGTTTATCATGATGTTTTACCAAATACTCAATGTTGATTCTATACAAGTTAGTCAATTTACATCAGCATCATCTGTTCATTGATTCATCCATTCCTTCTAACATCAATGAACTTTATTATTTGTCTGCTTATACTATTTTACTCTTTGATTGTTTATATAGTTGTATGATAACTGATCACTGTCTTTTTTCTTGTTTCTCCATATATCTGTCATTTATTGTTTTTGATACTAATTACTTGGGTGGATTTGTTAAAATAAAAGGTTTCTAATGATATTAAAACTGATAGAGTTATGCCCTAAATCTGAATGTATATATTATATATGTTAAAATATATTGTAATTTATAGTATGACGATATTTTATGGTATAATATTCATATAGCCAAGGAATTCCTTATACCGAAATATTAAAGGGAACGATATAATGATATTGTGTTATAGACTTTTCTATATTGCGGTTTATGATATAGGCATCTCATATATATTATTATGTAAGTTAATTATATGGTAAGATTAACATTGGCAGCCAAATGTTTAATGATAGCATTCAAGAATCATTCATGTATGACAATCATTAATTGTTGATGTTTCATATGATATATATTTGGGAGAATCGGAAAGGTATTTAAACATTAAATTCATGGTAAAGTTTTAAAAATGGTTTGTTAATTATTTCATTACTGAAATGTTACAAAAGTTTAGAGTAAATTCATGGAAGGATCAAGGAGATTCCTCAATGCATACATAAAGAGGTCGAATTCATGAGAATAGTTTATGTGATTCTAGTTGATTATACCTTTTCAAAGCTTTATTTTCCTTCCTCCTCTGAATCCAAGGTACTATAATACTGTTGTCGAAAGGAATATAGTACCAAAACATTGGGTAGTTCATCAACCAATTGATACCTTAGGATGAAAGAGTCATTTAACCACTTCTGTGTGATCTTCATAAAGATCATGTGATCGAAGAAGGTGGATTAACCATCATCATGTCGTGGTTCATTTCATGATCTTATATTATACATAGTTGATGCTCCTGAAAGGTGTCATTAATTCCTCTTGTTGTGAGTCAAATTAGAAATTTCTAAAAACTCGAATTGTACTAACTACAAAGGCATAGTATAACAGATGTGTGGGGTCAAACCCATAGAGAGCGGGGAACACAATGATGATAACTCTAGACTAAAGGTTAGGTCACTCCTAATTTAAGTTTTCTTTAATTAAACTAATTATGCAAATTGAAATAAGTGAATTAAAATAGAAAAATAGGAGAGAGGGGAATCAGTTTCCATGGGCAGTTTCTCTAAAAATAAATCATGACTGCACAACCAAACAGTTTCATCGATAGAAGAAATGTTCATTCCCTATAAAAAATCCTATAATCCCAATTCATCCTGGTCTGATGAATCAAAATATCTAAAGTTCATTTAGTTCATATTTCCATTGTAGAAGAATAATCACATTCATTGGTCATGAAATAACTATCTCAATCATGTTGGTTTTCTTCCTCTATTAAACACAATTGATCCATGATTCAATAACAGATATGATAATAATGAGTTTCCACATGATACCAATTTAATAAAATTATTGTGAAAGGGAAGAATGAAATAAAACACTTTGATACACACCTATTTCGACTGATTCCGCTCTCCCCTGCGGATTTAGCCAATCATTATTGGGTGATCGCCAACAATGAATAAAGCGTATTCCATAGGGAAGAGAATAGATGAGGGGGAATTATAAGGGGAGGGACTGAAAAGATATATTGTAATTAAAATATAAAGCATTCAACGATTATATCAAAGAAAGGATAAAAAAATAGAAAGAAAAACCTATCTATGGTGGAACCCTACGGTAGCCTCCCGGTGGTCGCGCATTTCACCTGGAATGGAATGTGTTAATATCTTCGAAGAACCCCATATAAATAGGAAAATAAGTCATCAACGAGCTTTCTCTGGTTAAAAAAAGCCTTTAATTTCTGCTATGAGTCAAACAATATCATAAAATCTCTTCAAGAGATTCATTGGAAATCATCGTTTTTTATGTATCGGGCTATTACACAACATGTAATGGGCATTCACATCATGCAATGTTGATCAAAGATTTTCTCTATGGATTTTGAATATCCACATATCTTGCTCGAATCCCATTTGAGATTTTGAATTTTGACTCCTATCATGACATGTAACTGGATGTCACGTTGTGTAATGATGATTCATGACTTTCTTGATGGTTTGCTTCATGGCTTGTAGCATGTGGTGAAATGAAACTACATGTCATGTAATGATGTTACACAATGTGTAAAATGTTATTTCAACACAGTTATCACCATTTTTTCTTGATTCTTCTATTTTGTGCCTCCAGAAGTGCTCTATGATACCTCAAAATCCGGTGTTGTGCTGCTTTGCTTCGCTCGTGGCACCAACTGTCGTTTTGTTCATCACTTTCCATGTTTTCCTATGTTTTTCTTCAAATGAAAATCCTGCATAAGAATTTTAAAACATTAATATCAGGAACATATATTATAAAAAATCATTTAAAATGAAATCAATTCATATGTGAGAATCCATCAGTATATATATACAAAATAGAGATATTAATAGTTTTATTTTTGTGGAGTCTGCATCCCACATCAGACATGTGGCTAGATGTGGTTTTTATTATTCATTATAAAATAACTTCAAGACCTCCCTTAGAGATACACCTTGGATATTGGGTCTCTACACTTTTAATTTTACATGGTATCCGAGGAGGTATTTTAACCTGATCCCTCCCTACCATTTTTTACAAGCCCTAGGTTCTTTTTTTTTCTCATCCTCGGTCAGGGGCGGCGACTCCCAATAGAATGAGTTGCCCCCCTGTCCCTCTACTGCTCCTCAAAGGTAGCCTCCCTTGCTGTCGTGGCGCATCCTGTGGTGCTGATACCATGTGTTGCAGTCACCCTCCCCTCACCCACCTCTCATGTCCATTGCGTGACGGTTCTCGATGGCCTTTGTCCCCTTTCTGCACGTGACGACCTTGGTACGCTCGACGCCGATCGTCTGCCTATCCTACTAGGCTGCAACCTCTCCTCCAACAGACACTCTGCCTATGACATTGGCCTCTTCTCTAGAACGCCTCTCCCTTGCATGATTCCCATCGGTCGACGACCCCTAATCTTGGTCACGATCCCTCCCTTCCCATCATACTCCCGTGTAATCAACTCTCATGCACCAACAATGCATCCCCGCACTCTACCCTCTATGGCCCTCCAGGCACAGTTTCTCTCTGATGCCCGCACCATCTCCTACCGCTGATCCCTCGTCTGGTGGCTCCCTCCCTGCGCGCGGTGGCCCCATCCTCTTGCGATGCACTCCACCAGGTGACCGCCCACCAACGACCTCCCCTCTCCCAGATCCGGTTAGTTCCCATTATACTCCGGCTCTTTTGAGGTCCTAGACCACCCGTGACTGCGCTCATCTTGGCCTCCCATCACTCTCTAGTGCGAGGAAATCTCCAACTGGTCATGCCTCTCAGACGAAAAATTTTCTATGTTCCAGCCACTTGTGCAGAAGCTCCATCTCCTCCTTCGGCTTCCACCCCCCCCCCCCCCACACGCCCTGGCCATCCCCTCCTGAGTAGCCTCCTATGGCTCGCTTCCACACCTCCATCACATCGTCGATCCACATACTAAATTCTTTGCGGCTTTCCTAGCTTCCCGACGACCGATCCCACTAGTGTGGATTTCCCGACGCTCCTTCATCTGGCCCCTCCAATGAAACTTTCCCAGCGATCCGCCATCCAACCTAGCTATGCGTCATTCTTAGCGTCCCTTCGACCAGCCCCACCAGCACGGTTCCTCTGTTGTGTCTCGACAACTTGTTTCATCCCTGAGGGGGAGCTGTAATCGACAATCATTCATCCTTATCATCTTAAGGGGGATCTGCAATCTTGAAGGGGGATACAATTGTGAATGATTTATTTTTTGTTTTGTCTTGTTTTTAAATCAAGCTAGGTATGTGAAGCTTGAGAGAGAGTGTTTGAAGCATCTATTAATTGCTTTGTTTTTTATGTGTTCAAGCTAGGTACACCTAGTTTGAGGGGGAGTGTTGTAGTTTGTATCCCAAACCAGACTTGTGGTCTGATGTGGCCTTTATTATTCATTATAAACTAACCTCAAGGCATACCTTAGAGAGAAACCTTGGGTATTGGATCCCCACTCTTTTACTTTAATAATTTTCAATAACATGGATGATCTTCACATCTATTTCTTTGTATTTTGTTGTAATAATACTTGTTATTAGATCCTATGAATCCTATTGAAGGTATTTAAGCAATGGTTGGAGAGTTAACTAATTCCAGGAAACTCCCATGCTTGATCGTGTGGTGAATTCTAGCTCTCCACTGAGGAGCTCCATTATTGATACTAGAATTGCATAGCCCAAACAGTTGGGGAAACAGAGTGAGTTGACTAGTTTATTTTAATTTCATGTTAGACATGTTCATATATGGTATGCGATCCCACCCTTATAAATGGTATCAGATTAATTGCATGCTACATTGTTTCATGAAATCATGTTTAAAATAAAGAAATTTCCAATATTATATTTCAATCATTAAATACAATATAAATTTTCCTTTGAAAAATGGAAAATGTATTTGGTACCCTTAAATACAATATATATTTTTCAGTGAGGAATTTAATGTGATATATTATATCATAAGATGTGATGGGATCATACCATATAATAAATGATATCATAATAGATGACATAGTGTAAATTATTTAGTTATTTATATGTCATAACACATGATATGGTTGTCATATTAGATGATATTGCTGATCTAAACTATTTTTGTTAGGTCTCCTCCTAACAATATCCACACTATAGAAAATAGGAGGAAGATATGATTAAAAAACTGTATATATATTCCTTTTGATAGAATTAAAATTAGAGCAAGAAAATTAGAAATAGAAGGAGAAATATAATAAGGGAGAGATTGGAAAAGGAAGAGATGAAGAACACTTCCCTGAATATGACCACCCTTCTAAGAATCCAAACCAGGCCTACCAAGGTTGGCCCCTTGTTTCTTCCAAGCATGAATTTTCCCAATAAATAACGTATAACCCTCCCTATAACACTTAGTACTATTTATTATATGCTTTCAACTTCCACAACCTACTAATAATGAAAAATACATTCCTTCCCTTAGGAATTTACACATATCTACCCACCTCTATTCATACAAACAAGCCTTACACGAATTTCCCACTCATGATAACACATGGCAACCCCAACCACTCCCATACAACCCACTACCAAGAAGCACACACCTAGAAGCACACAAATGATAAGGCCGACCCTACCATAACTCCACACACACGGTAACCTCACATTCATAACATTTCCTCCCCCTCAAAACCCACCTTGTCCCAAGGTGGACTTCCAATAGGTCTTAACATCTTTAGATTTGGAATGACATCCCCTCCCCCCTTGAAAACAGCGACATGATGGGGTATACATAGAAACCAATGTAGGTGGATAATAATTATAGTATAATTCCCCAAAAAATGATGTTGTATTCAATCTTGAATAGGTATTGGGGGACACTTCCATATAAATAATTACATTGTATTGACAACAATTACTAAACACCGACCCTACAACCGCTTAACATTGGGTTCCCGATAGCAACAACATCCTTGGCATCACCATTCTCAGTATCCCAACATCCCTAGATTCTATTGTTTCAAAATTAATATATGACAATTCATCACTCAAAGTAGATTTTGTAGGATAACTGGTAATTTCACTATTCCTACCACACAAGTGATTCTTCCAAAATTCCAAAACTGTCTAACACATCAACACCTGATACCCAGTAGCACCCTTTGTGTACTAATCCTGTATGTTGAACCATCCACCTAAAGGAACTCATTGAATCAACTGACCCCTGACGGGTCACCCTTGAAAGTCATAAGTCACCAACCCCCAAATTTGGATTCTCACTAAAGAAAGTCATTGTGATCTCCCTCCTAGCCTACACATTAAGCATTACAAAAGTCACAACTTCTAAGATGATACTCACCCCACCTCAAGGTCACATGAAACTTTATTCCAAACACCCACTACATGTTACACCCATCATTTTTAAATTATTTATTTTATTAATTTTCTTGGCATCGAGTAGTTCGGGTCGAGGGACGACATAAAAGTTTTGAGTTCTTATTTAAAAATGCGTGTTTTTCCCTTGATAGCATTTAGCACACTATGATCGAAGCTGCACGACCATGCCCGGCTCACCGCGCAACCCGCTTGATGTTCAAGGCTGATAAATAGAATGTGATGAATAGTAAAATGAAAATAAAATAAAAATGAGAAGTATAATAAAATTTAAAGGACTATTTAAATTATAATAATATTGTTGAGTATAATGTTATTACCATTAATAGTGTTAAGAATATATAAAAAATATATTAATTATGTTATTAATATTGTAATAATTATCATTATCGTTAATGTGAAATTAATTCAATATCTTTTTGTTTTATTTAATTTGTACTCGACACATTCCGTAGAGGTGTGGGATAAGTCCCGGTTGGATTTGATGTTTTTTATCGATAAATGAGTTTTTCAGGGCTTGAAATCATGCGATGCATGGGTAAAGCATAATTGTGAAGCCGTGCGACTTCGCCAGCACTGCCATGTGACCTTCCCATAATGAAATTAACCAAATAAAATGAATTAAAAATAATGAAATAAAATTAAAGGTGTGGAAGAATAAGAATAAAAATAAAATGAGAAAGATTTGTTAATAAATTAATAAACTTTGTTTATAATGATAATAATAATATTATTATTATTTGGGGTTATTGATTAGTCACTAAAAGTGGCTAATATTCATTGTTAAGATCTTGATATTAATGTATTTAAAAGTTCATAAACATCAATTTTAGTCCAATTCAGAAATTGAACTTCATTTCCCATCATTGTGCAATTCATGCTTAAAATGTCAATTTGGGCCCACTCAATAATTTGCTTGTGGAAATTACAATATTCATCATTTTAATTTGCAATTTTGGGATATGATTGATCACTTTGTTTGTAACATTTTATCTTTTAGGTCCGATGGATGAATCCCAAAGGAAGATGGAGAATTTTGCGCCTGAAGGAAGAAACATGCTGGAAAAAGCATAATGGGCCTAAGGCCCATCAAACAAATGTGGGGCCCAGACACAAAGCCCAATGAAGCTCAAATTTATACAGTAGAAAGATAAAAATATGAGGATCATTTTATTCAACTGTGGATGTAGCTAATTCTGAAGTTATCATGATGATAAATGGATCTGAAGTTGAGATTTAAATGGTGGACATGACATTAATGCTCAAAACTCCGTCCCACCATTTCGAATATAACTTACAAACGGCTGAGCGAAATTTCCTGAAATTTTTACAGATCATAGAGGACAGATGTATGAAGATATTTTGATACTACAGTCCCTCCGGATTCGGCCTTCTTCAATTTCGAATTCACACGTCAATGCGGTGGACGAATCTGGACAGTTTTCCGGGTCAAATTCAAAACATCAATTTCCTTTTGATTATTCACCCTCCATTTGACTCTATTAATTGTTGGGGGGTGAATTAATTGTTGGGGGATGTACCTAAGGCTCCTAATATGCCTATATAAGGAGCTAGTGGTGAAGGGAATGGGGGTGGAAAATTTTCTTATCATCTTGGATGCTTTGTTTCATTGTAATGTTTTGCATCCAAATTTCCTTTGTAATGTTTTCCATTTCCATGTAAGTTTTTTTTTGTATATTTATGTTCTTAATCAACTTATTCTCTTATATATTTTCCATTTCATTTATTAAAACTTTATAATCACAAAGCACAGTGATATCTCTGTGTTGTTGTGAATTAGTTCACACACATGTGTGAATTTCATTCACACACACGGAGGAGTGCTCGTTATTTCCGCGGTTTTAATTTCTTCAATCCAATTCTTGTTAGCCATCTTATGCCCACCATTGAGAGTATACCATCAATGGAGGGATAAACCCTTAATGGGTTGATCTTAGGAGGATGCATAGGCTGGATTGAATGTTATTTTATGAACGAATTGTTGTTAAATGGATAATTAATTTAAGACATCTATTCTTCAGTTATTTCTACTCTTCATCTTTACTGTGTTTGAGAAAAATAAATTCAATTACTAAATGACCATATACCTCGGAGAGATCATGAATTTGGTTCTCTAAGTGTATAGGGGATTAGTAATTGTGTTTAGTAAGCACCAAACCAGAAAATGATGAAGGTAGTGTTATTTTTGAAGAATGGATTCATCAAGAATTAATAAAACCAAAATTGTTTAAAGAAGTAAAATTCATTCAATCCACCCCGAGCATAATCCTAGATCAACCCATTTTCATTAAATTGAATTCACGTAGGTGTCTTAGTGTTATTTAAACCATCCAAAATCAAAACCAAATTTGGCTACTTCATAGCCCATCCTTCACCAGAAGATGAGTGTCTAAGGTACTTAATTGGGTCCCCGGCAACGGCGCCAAAATTTGACCCAATTAAGTACCTTAGACACTCATCTTCTTTTCTCACCCCAAATTCTCTATTCTCACCCCAATTTCTCTTCCCTTTTCCCCTTTCTATTTCTGCATGTCCAATGAATCCAAAAAACAACTTTCAATCAACTCCAATGGATTATCTTCAACATTACCCATTAATATACCAAGGATATAATCAACTGGAAAATCAATATTTTGAATCACCTCACATAGAAAATTTCATTGACCAAACCAGGATTGAGTACACCACACCAGATGAGATGTACAATCAATGGGATGCTGATTGTTTAAAGGATCAATTTCCATACCTCTCGAGGATGATTGAAGAGATCAAACATAATGAAGTTCATGATGTCCAAACATCTATAAATCCTAATTCTGAAAAAATTCCTGAACAATTGTGTGAAAAAATGGATAAAATGAATTCAGAGGTTTCAACTTTAAGAGTAGAACTACAAAGCATTGAAATGGTTGTGGAACCCATTCCCACTCATGTTGTCTCTTCTTCATTACTAATACAAGAATCTTGCCTCCCACAAACCTCACAAGAATTTATTGAAGAACCAACCATTGAATTTGGGATAGTTGAAGATAATCAAGGAATTTTTGAAGGGTCTTTAAATCAGGAGGAAATTGATTTTTTGGATTCAAAAGAGGAAAATTTGACATCATGGATTAAGAGTCCTGAATATTTCTCCATTGATGATTTTTCAAAAACACAAATCACTGAACAATTGGGAGAAATACCAAACATTGATCCCATTCCCACACCTCGAATTCAACTAGACACTTTTGGGAATGAAACATATTTTAAAACAGAACCAATTCTTTCTAAATTTTTTGGAGAAGAAACTGACTTTCATTCAAATTTCCAATCATTATTAGGAAATTGCAATCGACCAGAACTCAAAATCATTATCCTTCCTTCCCCAGAAAATAATTCCATCATAGGTGATAAAAAAGACCTTTCAGTTTTAGTTCATTCATCTAATGAAGCCAATAATTTTGAAATGGTCATTGATGTCTTAAGAAAGAATATAAGTTCAAATCGATCAACCATTTCAGATATTCCTTGGATTTTACCAATCATTGTGGAAAATAGGATTTTACATGAAACAAATTTCAAAAAAATAATCAATCTCAATCTTATTGAAGTGGAAAAAAGATGGGTTAATTAAAATGCTGAAAGTTGGAATTGGATAAGTTGGGGGGTAAAAGTCGAGCCAACGACGTTAAACAAAAGCGCTGAATGGGAGGCAACCCATGGTTTTCATGTTTCTAATAATTTTGAATCATTTTTTTTTCATATAATAAATTACCATAAACTGTTGACCTGTTCTTCTTTTATGAGTAAGGATGGGTATGAAAGGGGAGCGCCATATTCATCCGTGTCACGTGTTGTGATCTATGAGTAATACCTTACCTAGAAAATATAAAGAAGACAATGTATCATCAGTTTATTTTGTTTTGTTTTATTTTTATGTTTTTATAGGTTTAAAAAAAATAAAAGGACAAGTCGTAAGCCATAAGGAAAATCCATTCACCACCATCCAAGCCACTGAGACTCAAATCCAGGATTGAAGGGAGAATATGGAATGCGCTATCATCATCAACCACCAGGTGACTTCATTCCATGATTTTCATTTTAAATTTCTTCTTTGAACACCTCTCCTACCCCCTTCTAGCTTTTCTTTTCTTTAAACACTAGGGACAGTGTTATTCTAAGTTCGGGGGGGGGGATAAAAAATGATTTTTTTTTCTTCAATAAAAACATGCATGAAAAGAAAAATTCCATTAACCTTGAACATGATAACACACATTGCAAACTCTAAAATTGGATATCAAATAATTTTGTATGCCTTGATTCTGATTTTAATGCAAGTTTAAGTTCATGAGCATAGTTTTTGGAAAGTGCGGTTGTCCGATGTGATTTTTCAAAGTTTACATTTTCATCCTATTAATAAAAATGCCACAATGCACGTATACTGGATCGTGGGTGTAAATTTGAGTTCTTGGGTCCCTTTCATTATAGCATAGGGTTCTGGGGTCACTTTTAGTTTAATTTGAGTATCCAAAAAAAACAAAAAAAAACAAAACAAAAAAAAAACAAAAAAAAAATTGAAAAAAATAATAATGACCACATAGAGAAATGTTTTTTCCAAATGTGTGGCATCCGGCACTTGGGGATCATGACTCTATAGTTGTCTTGCCCAGAGTTAGGCTTTATATCTCTATTGTAGAGCATGAAATTGACAAAATGCGTGGCGTCTGGCACTTGGGGATCGTGACTCCATAGTTGTCTTGCCCAGAGTTAGTCTTTTCATATCTATTGTGGTTAAATAAAAAATAAAAAAATGGATACTCATCTTAAGGTTTAATGTGATTCCCACATAGCGCTTCCATTTTTTCCCCTTGAACAATAAAATGGGCCCCATGTCTTTTATGATACACAACACTTTATCATGCTTAATTGGAATTGGATGAAATGTGACGATGAATTTGAACAAAGGAATGGGCTTGGGCTTGGGATATGCTTATGGACCTAGCTTGTTTTAAATGATTTTGATGGGTCTTCATAATTTTTTTTTGGTATTAGATATTTGGGTGAGTAATGTGTATTTAAATGTTTTTGGAAAAGGGGATTTGAATTTCATATTTGTAATTTATTTTGCTCGGGACTAGCAAAACTCAAGTTGGGGGGTGTGATTAGTCACTAAAAGTGGCTAATATTCATTGTTAAGATCTTAATATTAATGTATTTAAAAGTTCATAAACATCAATTTTAGTCTAATTCAGAAATTGAACTTCATTTCCCATCATTGTGCAATTCATGCTTAAAATGTCAATTTGTGCCCACTCAATAATTTGCTTGTGGAAATTAAAATATTCATCATTTTAATTTGAAATTTTGGGATATGATTGATCACTTTGTTTGGTACATTTTATATTTTAGGTCCGATGGATGAATCCCAAAGGAAGATGGATAATTTTGCGCCTGAAGGCAGAAACATGCTGGAAAAAGCATAATGGGCCTAAGGCCCATCAATCAAATGTGGGGCCCAGACACCAAGACCAATGAAGCTCAAATTTATACAGTAGAAAGATAAAAATATGAGGATCATTTTATTCAACTGTGGATGGAGCTAATTCTGAAATTATCATGATGATAAATGGATCTGAGGTTGAGATTTAAATGGTGGACATGACATTAATGCTCAAAAATTCGTCCCACCATTTCGACTATAACTTCCAAAAGGATGAGCGAAATTTCCTGAAATTTTTACACCTCATAGAGGAAAGATGGATGAAGATATTTCGCTTCTACAGCCCCTCCGTATTCGGCTTTCTTCAATTTCGAATTCACACGTCAATGCGGTGGACGAATCTGGACAGTTTTCCGGGTCAAATTCAAAACATCAATTTCCTTTTGATTATTCACCCTCCATTTGAGTCTATTAATTGTTGGGGGGTGAATTAATTGTTGTGGGATGTACCTAAGGCTCCTAATATGCCTATATAAGGAGCTAGTGGTGAAGGGAATGGGGGTGGAAAATTTTCTTATCATCTTGGATGCTTTGTTTCATTGTAATGTTTTGCTTCCAAATTTCCTTTGTAATGTTTTCCATTTCCATGTAAGTTTTTTTTGTATCTTTATATTCTTAATCAACTTCTTCTCTTATATATTTTCCATTTCATTTATTAAAACTTTATAATCACAAAGCACAGTGATATCTCTGTTTTGTTGTGTATTAGTTCACACACCGGTGTGAATTTCATTCACACACACGGAGGAGTGCTCGTTATTTCCACGGTTTTAATTTCTTCAATCCAATTCTTGTTAGCCATCTTCTGCCCACCATTGAGAGTATACCATAAATGGAGGGATAAACCCTTAATGGGTTGATCTTAGGAGGATGCAAAGGCTGGATTGAATGTTATTTTATGAACGAATTGTTGTTAAATGGATAATTAATTTAAGACATCCATTCTTCAGTTATTTCTACTCTTCATCTTTACTGTGTTTGAGAAAAATAAATTCAATTACTAAATGACCATATACCTCGGAGAGATCATGAATTTGGTTCTCTAAGTGTATATGGGATTAGTAATTGTGTTTAGTAAGCACCAAACCAGAAAATGATGAAGGTAGTGTTATTTTTGAAGAATGGATTCATCAAGAATTAATAAAACCAAAATTGTTTAAAGAAGTAAAATTCATTCAATCCACCCCGAGCATAATCCTAGATCAACCCATTTTCATTAAATTGAATTCACGTAGGTGTCTTAGTGTTATTTAAACCATCCAAAATCAAAACCAAATTTGGCTACTTCATAGCCCATCCTTCACCAGAAGATGAGTGTCTAAGGTACTTAATTGGGTCCCTGGCAACGACGCCAAAATTTGACCCAATTAAGTACCTTAGACACTCATCTTCTTTTCTCACCCCAAATTCTCTATTCTCACCCTAATTTCTCTTCTCTTTTCCCCTTTCTATTTCTGCATGTCCAATGAATCCAAAAAACAACTTTCAATCAACTCCAATGGATTATCTTCAACATTACCCATTAATATACCAAGGATATAATCAACTGGAAAATCAATATTTTGAATCACCTCACATAGAAAATTTCACTGACCAAACCAGGATTGAGTACACCACACCAGATGAGATGTACAATCAATGGGATGCTGATTGTTTAAAGGATCAATTTCCATACCTCTCGAGGATGATTGAAGAGATCAAACATAATGAAGTTCATGATGTCCAAACATCTATAAATCCTAATTCTGAAAAAATTCTTGAACAATTGTGTGAAAAAATGGATAAAATGAATTCAGAGGTTTCATCTTTAAGAGTAGAACTACAAAGCATTGAAATGGTTGTGGAACCCATTCCCACTCAAGTTGTCTCTTCCTCATTACTAATACAAGAATCTTGTCTCCCACAAACCTCACAAGAATTTATTGAAGAACCAACCATTGAATTTGGGATAGTTGAAGATAATCAAGGAATTTTTGAAGGGTCTTTAAATCAGGAGGAAATTGATTTTTTGGATTCAAAAGAGGAAAATTTGACATCATGGATTAAGATCCTGAATATTTCTCCATTGATGATTTTTCAAAAACACAAATCACTGAACAATTGGGAGAAATACCAAACATTGAGCCCATTCCCACACCTCAAATTCAACTAGACACTTTTGAGAATGAAACATATTTTAAAACAGAACCATTTCTTTCTAATTTTTTTGGAGAAGAAACTGACTTTCATTCAAATTTCCAATCATTATTAGGAAATTGCAATCGACCAGAACTCAAAATCATTATCCTTCCTTCCCCAGACAATAATTCCATCATAGGTGATAAAAAAGACCTTGCAGTTTTAGATCATTCATCTAATGAAGCCAATAATTTTGAAATGGTCATTGATGTCTTAAGAAAGAATATAAGTTCAAATCGATCAACCATTTCAGATATTCCTTGGATTTTACCAATCATTGTGGAAAATAGGATTTTACATGAAACAAATTTCAAAAAAATAATCAATCTCAATCTTATTGAAGTGGAAAAAGATGGGTTAATTAAAATGCTGAAAGTTGGAATTGGATAAGTTGGGGGGTAAAAGTCGAGCCAACGACGTTAAACAAAAGCGTTGAATGGGAGGCAACCCATGGTTTTCATGTTTCTAATAATTTTGAATCATTTTTTTTTCATATAATAAATTACCATAAACTGTTGACATGTTTTTCTTTTATGAGTAAGGATGGGTATAAAAAGGGAGCGCCATATTCATCTGTGTCACATGGTGTGATCTATGAGTAATACCTTACCCAGAAAATATAAAGAAAACAATGTATCATCAGTTTATTTTGTTTTGTTTTATTTTTATGTTTTTATAGGTTTAAAAAAAATAAAAGAAAAAGTCGTAAGCCATAAGGAAAATCCATTCACCACCATCCAAGCCACTGAGACTCAAATCCAGGATTGAAGGGAGACTATGGCATGCGCTATCATCATCAACCACCAGGTGACTTCATTCCATGATTTTCATTTTAAATTTCTTCTTTGAACACCTCTCCTACCCCCTTCTATCTTTTCTTTTCTTTAAACACTGGGGACAGTGTTATTCTAAGTTGGGGGGGATAAAAAATGATTTTTTTTCTTCAATAAAAACATGCATGAAAAGAAAAATTCCATTAACCTTGAACATGATAACACACATTGTAAACTCTAAAATTGGATATCAAATAATTTTGTATGCCTTGATTCTGATTTTAATGCAAGTTTAAGTTCATGAGCATAGTTTTTGGAAAGTGCGGTTGTCTGATGTGATTTTTCAAAGTTTACATTTTCATCCTCTTAATAAAAATGCCACAATGCACGTCTACTGGATCGTGGGTGTAAATTTGAGTTCTTGGGTCCATTTCATTATAGCATAGGGTTCTGGGGTCACTTTTAGTTTAATTTGAGTATCCAAAAAAACAAAAAAAAAACAAAACAAAAAAAAACAAAAAAAAATTGAAAAAAATAATAATGACCACATAGAGCAATGTTTTGTCCAAATGTGTGGCGTCCGGAACTTGGGGATCGTGACTCTATAGTTGTCTTGCCCAGAGTTAGGCTTTATATCTCTATTGTAGAGCATGAAATTGACAAAATGCGTGGCGTCCGACACTTGGGGATCGTGACTCCATAGTTGTCTTGCCCAGAGTTAGTCTTTTCATATCTATTGTGGTTAAAAAAAATAAAAAAAATGGATACTCATCTTAAGGTTTAATGTGATTCCCACATAGCGCTTCCATTTTTCCCCCTTGAACAATAAAATGGGCCCCATGTCTTTTATGATGCACAACACTTTATCATGCTTAATTGGAATTGGATGAAATGTGACGATGAATTTGAACAAAGGAATGGGCTTGGGCTTGGGATATTCTTATGGACCTAGCTTGTTTTAAATGATTTTGATGGGTTTTCATAATTTTTTTTTGTTATTAGATATTTGGGTGAGTAATGTGTATTTAAATGTTTTTGGAAAAGGGGATTTGAATTTAATATTTGTAATTTATTTTGCTCAGGACTAGAAAAACTCAAGTTGGGGGGTGTGATTAGTCACTAAAAGTGGCTAATATTCATTGTTAAGATCTTAATATTAATGTATTTAAAAGTTAATAAACATCAATTTTAGTCCAATTCAGAAATTGAACTTCATTTCCCATCATTGTGCAATTCAGGCTTAAAATGTCAATTTGGGCCCACTCAATAATTTGCTTGTGGAAATTACAATATTCATCATTTTAATTTGAAATTTTGGGATATTATTTATCAATTTGTTTGGAACATTTTATCTTTTAGGTCCTATGGATGAATCCCAAAGAAAGATGGAGAATTTTGTGCCTGAAGGAAGAAACATGCTGGAAAAAGCATAATGGGCCTAAGGCCCATCAAACAAATGTGGGGCCCAGACACCAAGCCCAATGAAGCTCAAATTTATACAGTAGAAATATAAAAATATGAGGATCATTTTATTCAACTGTGGATGGAGCTAATTCTGAAGTTATCATGATGATAAATGGATCTGAAGTTGAGATTTAAATGGTGGACATGACATTAATGCTCAAAAATCCGTCCCACCATTTCGACTATAACTTCCAAAAGGATGAGCGAAATTTCCTAAACTTTTTACAGCTCATAGAGGACAGATGGATGAAGATATTTCGCTTCTACAGACCCTCCGGATTCGGCCTTCTTCAATTTTTAATTCACATGTCAATGCGGTGGACGAATCTGGACAGTTTTCCGGGTCAAATTCAAAACATCAATTTCCTTTTGATTATTCACCCTCCATTTGACTCTATTAATTGTTGGGGGGTGAATTAATTGTTGGGGGATGTACCTAATGCTCCTAATATGCCTATATAATGAGCTAGTGGTGAAGAGAATGGGGGTGTAAAATTTTCTTATCATCTTGGATGCTTTGTTTCATTGTAATGTTTTGCTTCCAAATTTCCTTTGTAATGTTTTCCATTTCCATGTAAGTTTTTTTTTGTATCTTTATGTTCTTAATCAACTTATTCTCTTATATATTTTCCATTTCATTTATTAAAACTTTATAATCACAAAGCACAGTGATATCTCTGTGTTGTTGTGAATTAGTTCACACACTGGTGTGAATTTCATTCACACACACGGAGGAGTGCTCGTTATTTCCACGGTTTTAATTTCTTCAATCCCATTCTTGTTAGCCATCTTCTGCCCACCATTGAGAGTATACCATCAATGGAGGGATAAACCCTTAATGGGTTGATCTTAGGAGGATGCAAAGGCTGGATTGAATGTTATTTTATGAACGAATTGTTGTTAAATGGATAATTAATTTAAGACATCCATTCTTCGGTTATTTCTACTCTTCATCTTTACTGTGTTTGAAAAAAATAAATTCAATTACTAAATGACCATATACCTCGGAGAGATCATGAATTTGTTTCTCTAAGTGTATAGGGGATTTGTAATTGTGTTTAGTAAGCACCAAACCAGAAAATGATGAAGGTAGTGTTATTTTTGAAGAATGGATTCATCAAGAATTAATAAAACCAAAATTGTTTAAAGAAGTAAAATTCATTCAATCCACCCCGAGCATAATCCTAGATCAACCCATTTTCATTAAATTGAATTCACGTAGGTGTCTTAGTGTTATTTAAACCATCCAAAATCAAAACCAAATTTGGCTACTTCATAGCCCATCCTTCACCAGAAGATGAGTGTCTAAGGTACTTAATTGGGTCCCTGGCAACGGCGCCAAAATTTGACCCAATTAAGTACCTTAGACACTCATCTTCTTTTCTCACCCCAAATTCTCTATTCTCACCCTAATTTCTCTTCTCTTTTCCCCTTTCTATTTCTGCATGTCCAATGAATCCAAAAAACAACTTTCAATCAACTCCAATGGATTATCTTCAACATTACCCATTAATATACCAAGGATATAATCAACTGGAAAATCAATATTTTGAATCACCTCACATAGAAAATTTCATTGACCAAACCAGGATTGAGTACACCACACCAGATGAGATGTACAATCAATGGGATGCTGATTGTTTAAAGGATCAATTTCCATAACTCTTGAGGATGATTGAAGAGATCAAACATAATGAAGTTCATGATGTCCAAACATCTATAAATCCTAATTCTGAAAAAATTCTTGAACAATTGTGTGAAAAAAATGGATAAAATGAATTCAGAGGTTTCATCTTTAAGAGTAGAACTACAAAGCATTGAAATGGTTGTGGAACCCATTCCCACTCAAGTTGTCTCTTCCTCATTACTAATACAAGAATCTTGTCTCCCACAAACCTCACAAGAATTTATTGAAGAACCAACCATTGAATTTGGGATAGCTGAAGATAATCAAGGAATTTTTGAAGGGTCTTTAAATCAGGAGGAAATTGATTTTATGGATTCAAAAGAGGAAAATTTGACATCATGGATTAAGAGTCCTGAATATTTCTCCATTGATGATTTTTCAAAAACACAAATCACTGAACAATTGGGAGAAATACCAAACATTGAGCCCATTCCCACACCTCAAATTCAACTAGACACTTTTGGGAATGAAACATATTTTAAAACAGAACCAATTCTTTCTAAATTTTTTGGAGAAGAAACTGACTTTCATTCAAATTTCCAATCTTTATTAGGAAATTGCAATCGACCATAACTCAAAATCATTATCCTTCCTTCCCCAGACAATAATTCCATCATAGGTGATAAAAAGACCTTGCAGTTTTAGTTCATTCATCTAATGAAGCCAATAATTTTGAAATGGTCATTGATGTCTTAAGAAAGAATATAAGTTCAAATCGATCAACCATTTCAGATATTCCTTGGATTTTACCAATCATTGTGGAAAATAGGATTTTACATGAAACAAATTTCAAAAAAATAATCAATCTCAATCTTATTGAAGAGGAAAAAGATGGGTTAATTAAAATACTGAAAGTTGGAATTGGATAAGTTGGGGGGTAAAAGTCGAGCCAACGACGTTAAACAAAAGCGCTGAATGGGAGGCAACCCATGGTTTTCATGTTTCTAATAATTTTGAATCATTTTTTTTCATATAATAAATTACCATAAACTGTTGACCTATTCTTCTTTTATGAGTAAGGATGGGTATGAAAGGGGAGCGCCATATTCATCCGTGTCACGTGGTGTGATCTCTGAGTAATACCTTACCCAGAAAATATAAAGAAGACAATGTATCATCAGTTTATTTTGTTTTGTTTTATTTTTATGTTTTTATAGGTTTAAAAAAATAAAAGGACAAGTCGTAAGCCATAAGGAAAATCCATTCACCACCATCCAAGCCACTGAGACTCAAATCCAGGATTGAAGGGAGACTATGGCATGCGCTATCATCATCAACCACCAGGTGACTTCAAACCATTATTTTCATTTTAAATTTCTTCTTTGAACACCTCTCCTACCCCCTTCTAGATTTTCTTTTCTTTAAACACTGGGGATAGTGTTATTCTAAGTTGGGGGGGGATAAAAAATGATTTTTTTTCTTCAATAAAAACATGCATGAAAAGAAAAATTGCATTAACCTTGAACATGATAACACACATTGCAAACTCTAAAATTAGATATCAAATGATTTTATATGCCTTGATTCTGATTTTAATGCAAGTTTAAGTTCATGAGAATAGTTTTTGGAAAGTGCGGTTGTCCGATGTGATTTTTCAAAGTTTACATTTTCATCCTCTTAATAAAAATGTCACAATGCACGTCTACTGGATCGTGGGTGTAAATTTGAGTTCTTGGGTCCCTTTCATTATAGCATAGGGTTCTGGGGTCAATTTTATTTTAATTTGAGTATCAAAAAAAAACAAAAAATAACAAAACAAAAATAAAACAAAAAAAATTGAAAAAAATAATAATGACCACATAGAGCAATGTTTTGTCCAAATGTGTGGCGTCCGGCACTTGGGGATCGTGACTCGATAGTTGTCTTGCCTAGAGTTAGGCTTTATATCTCTATTGTAGAGCATGAAATTGACAAAATGCGTAGCGTCCGACACTTGGGGATCGTGACTCCATAGTTGTCTTGCCCAGAGTTAGTCTTTTCATATCTATTGTGGTTAAAAAAAAATAAAAAAATGGATACTCATCTTAAGGTTTAATGTGATTCCCACATAGCGCTTCCATTTTTTCCCCTTGAACAATAAAATGGGCCCCATGTCTTTTATGATGCACCACACTTTATCATGCTTAATTGGATTTGGATGAAATGTGACGATGAATTTGAACAAAGGAATGGGCTTGGGCTTGGGATATGCTTATGGACCTAGCTTGTTTTAAATGATTTTGATGGATTTTCATAATTTTTTTTTGGTATTAGATATTTGGGTGAGTAATGTGTATTTAAATGTTTTTGGAAAAGGGGATTTGAATTTCATATTTGTAATTTATTTTGCTCGGGACTAGCAAAACTCAAGTTGGGGTGTGTGATTAGTCACTAAAAGTGGCTAATATTCATTGTTAAGATCTTAATATTAATGTATTTAAAAGTTCATAAACATCAATTTTGGTCCAATTCAGAAATTGAACTTCATTTCCCATCATTGTGCAATTCATGCTTAAAATGTCAATTTGGGCCCACTCAATAATTTGCTTGTGGAAATTACAATATTCATCATTTTAATTTGAAAAATTTTGTTATATGATTGATCACTTTGTTTGGAACATTTTATCTTTTAGGTTCGATGGATGAATCCCAAAAGAAGATGGAGAATTTTGCGCCTGAAGGCAGAAACATGCTGGAAAAAGCATAATGGGCCTAAGGCCCATCAAACAAATGTGGGGCCCAGACACCAAGCCCAATGAAGCTCAAATTTATACAGTAGAAAGATAAAAATATGAGGATCATTTTATTCAACTGTGGATGGAGCTAATTATGAAGTTATCATGATGATAAATGGATCTGAAGTTGAGATTTAAATGGTGGACATGACATTAATGCTCAAAAATCCGTCTCACCATTTCGACTATAACATTCAAACGGATGAGCGAAATTTTCTGAAATTTTTACAGATCATAGAGGACAGATGGATGAAGATATTTCGCTTCTACAGACCCTCCGGATTCGGCCTTCTTCAGTTTCTAATTCACACGTCAATGCGGTGGACGAATCTGGACAGTTTTCCGGGTCAAATTCAAAACATCAATTTCCTTTTGATTATTCACCCTCCATTTGACTCTATTAATTGTTGGGGGGTGAATTAATTGTTGGGGGATGTACCTAAGGCTCCTAATATGCCTATATAAGGAGCTAGTGGTGAAGGGAATGGGGGTGGAAAATTTTCTTATCATCTTGGATGCTTTGTTTCATTGTAATGTTTTGCTTCCAAATTTCCTTTGTAATGTTTTCCATTTCCATGTAAGTTTTTTTTTGTATCTTTATGTTTTTAATCAACTTATTCTCTTATATATTTTCCATTTCATTTATTAAAACTTTATAATCACAAAGCACAGTGATATCTCTGTGTTGTTGTGAATTAGTTCACACACAGGTGTGAATTTCATTCACACACACGGAGGAGTGCTCGTTATTTCCGCGGTTTTAATTTCTTCAATCCAATTCTTGTTAGCCATCTTCTGCCCACCATTGAGAGTATACCATCAATGGAGGGATAAACCCTTAATGGGTTTATCTTAGGAGGATGCAAAGGCTGGATTGAATATTATTTTATGAATGAATTGTTGTTAAATGGATAATTAATTTAAGACATACATTCTTCAGTTATTTCTACTCTTCATCTTTACTGTGTTTGAGAAAAATAAATTCAATTACTAAATGACCATATACCTCGGAGAGATCATGAATTTGGTTCTCTAAGTGTATAGGGGATTAGTAATTGTGTTTAGTAAGCACCAAACCAGAAAATGATGAAGGTAGTGTTATTTTTGAAGAATGGATTCATCAAATATTAATAAAACCAAAATTGTTTAAAGAAGTAAAATTCATTCAATCCACCCCGAGCATAATCCTAGATCAACCCATTTTCATTAAATTGAATTCACGTAGGTGTCTTAGTGTTATTTAAACCATCCAAAATCAAAACCAAATTTGGCTACTTCATAGCCCATCCTTCACCAGAAGATGAGTGTCTAAGGTACTTAATTGGGTCCCCGGCAACGGCGCCAAAATTTGACCCAATTAAGTACCTTAGACACTCATCTTCTTTTCTCACCCCAAATTCTCTATTCTCACCCTAATTTCTCTTCTCTTTTCCCCTTTCTATTTCTGCATGTCCAATGAATCCAAAAAACAACTTTCAATCAACTCCAATGGATTATCTTCAACATTACCCATTAATATACCAAGGATATAATCAACTGGAAAATCAATATTTTGAATCACCTCACATAGAAAATTTCATTGACCAAACCAGGATTGAGTACACCACACCAGATGAGATGTACAATCAATGGGATGCTGATTGTTTAAAGGATCAATTTCCATACCTCTCGAGGATGATTGAAGAGATCAAACATAATGAAGTTCATGATGTCCAAACATCTATAAATCCTAATTCTGAAAAAATTCTTGAAAAATTGTGTGAAAAAAATGGATAAAATGAATTCAGAGGTTTCATCTCTAAGAGTAGAACTACAAAGCATTGAAATGGTTGTGGAACCCATTCCCACTCAAGTTGTCTCTTCCTCATTACTAATACAAGAATCTTGTCTCCCACAAACCTCACAAGAATTTATTGAAGAACCGACCATTGAATTTGGGATAGTTGAAGATAATCAAGGAATTTTGGAAGGGTCTTTAAATCAGGAGGAAATTGATTTTTTGGATTCAAAAGAGGAAAATTTGACATCATGGATTAAGAGTCCTGAATATTTCTCCATTGAGGATTTTTCAAAAACACAAATCACTGAACAATTGGGAGAAATACCAAACATTGAGCACATTCCCACACCTCAAATTCAACTAGACACTTTGGGGAATGAAACATATTTTAAAACAGAACCAATTCTTTCTAAATTTTTTGGAGAAGAAACTGACTTTCATTCAAATTTCCAATCTTTATTAGGAAATTGCAATCGACCAGAACTCAAAATCATTATCCTTCCTTCCCCAGACAATAATTCCATCATAGGTGATAAAAAAGACCTTGCAGTTTTAGTTCATTCATCTAATGAAGCCAATAATTTTGAAATGGTCATTGATGTCTTAAGAAAGAATATAAGTTCAAATCGATCAACCATTTCAGATATTCCTTGGATTTTACCAATCATTGTGGAAAATAGGATTTTACATGAAACAAATTTCAAAAAAATAATCAATCTCAATCTTATTGAAGTGGAAAAAGATGGGTTAATTAAAATGCTAAAAGTTGGAATTGGATAAGTTGGGGGGTAAAAGTCGAGCCAACGACGTTAAACAAAAGCGCTGAATGGGAGGCAACCCATGGTTTTCATGTTTCTAATAATTTTGAATCATTTTTTTTCATATAATAAATTACCATAAACTGTTGACCTGTTCTTCTTTTATGAGTAAGGATGGGTATGAAAGGGGAGCGCCATATTCATCCGTGTCACGTGGTGTGATCTATGAGTAATACCTTACCCAGAAAATATAAAGAAGACAATGTATCATCAGTTTATTTTGTTTTGTTTTATTTTTATGTTTTTATAGGTTTAAAGAAAATAAAAGGACAAGTCGTAAGCCATAAGGAAAATCCATTCACCACCATCCAAGCCACTAAGACTCAAATCCAGGATTGAAGGGAGACTATGGCATGCGCTATCATCATCAACCACCAGGTGACTTCATTCCATGATTTTCATTTTAAATTTCTTCTTTGAACACCTCTCCTACCCCCTTCTAGCTTTTCTTTTCTTTAAACACTAGGGACAGTGTTATTCTATGTTGGGGGGGGGATAAAAAATGATTTTTTTTTTCTTCAATAAAAACATGCATGAAAAGAAAAATTTCATTAACCTTGAACAGGATAACACACATTGCAAACTCTAAAATTGGATATCAAATAATTTTGTATGCCTTGATTCTGATTTTAATGAAAGTTTAAGTTCATGAGCATAGTTTTTGGAAAGTGCGGTTGTCCGATGTGATTTTTCAAAGTTTATATTTTCATCCTCTTAATAAAAATGCCACAATGCACGTCTACTGGATCGTGGGTGTAAATTTGAGTTCTTGGGTCCCTTTAATTATAGCATAGGGTTCTGGGGTCACTTTTAGTTTAATTTGAGTATCCAAAAAAAAAACAAAACAAAACAAAACAAAAAAAAACAAAAAAAAAATTGAAAAAAATAATAATGACCACATAGAGCAATGTTTTGTCCAAATGTGTGGCGTCCGGAACTTGGGGATCATGACTCTATAGTTGTCTTTCCCAGAGTTAGGCTTTATATCTCTATTGTAGAGCATGAAATTGACAAAATGCGTGGCGTCCGGCACTTGTGGATCGTGACTCCATAGTTGTCTTGCCCAGAGTTAGTCTTTTCATATCTATTGTGGTTAAAAAAAATAAAAAAAATGGATAATCATCTTAAGGTTTAATGTGATTCCCACATAGCGCTTCCATTTTTTCCCCTTGAACAATAAAATGGGCCCCATGTCTTTTATGATGCACAACACTTTATCATGCTTAATTGGAATTGGATGAAATGTGACGATGAATTTGAACAAAGGAATGGGCTTGGGCTTGGGATATGCTTATGGACCTAGCTTGTTTTAAATGATTTTGATGGGTTTTCATAATTTTTTTTTGGTATTAGATATTTGGGTGAGTAATGTGTATTTAAATGTTTTTGGAAAAGGGGATTTGAATTTCATATTTGTAATTTATTTTGCTCGGGACTAGCAAAACTCAAGTTAGGGGTGTGATTAGTCACTAAAAGTGGCTAATATTCATTGTTAAGATCTTAATATTAATGTATTTAAAAGTTCATAAACATCAATTTTAGTCCAATTCAGAAATTGAATTTCATTTCCCATCATTGTGCAATTCATGCTTAAAATGTCAATTTGGGGCCACTCAATAATTTGCTTGTGGAAATTACAATATTCATCATTTTAATTTGAAATTTTGGGATATGATTTATCAATTTGTTTGGAACATTTTATCTTTTAGGTCCGATGGATGAATCCCAAAGGAAGATGGATAATTTTGTGCCTGAAGGCAGAAACATGCTGGAAAAAGCATAATGGGCCTAAGGCCCATCAAACAAATGTGGGGCCCAGAAACCAAGCCCAATAAAGCTCAAATTTATACAGTAGAAAGATAAAAATATTAGGATCATTTTATTCAACTGTGGACGGAGCTAATTCTGAATTTATCATGATGATAAATGGATCTGAAGTTGAGATTTAAATGGTGGACATGACATTAATGCTCAAATATCTGTCCCACCATTTCGACTATAACTTCCAAACGGCTAAGCAAACTTTCCTGAAATTTTTACAGCTCATAGAGAACATATGTATGAAGATATTTTGATTCTACAGACCCTCCGGATTCGGCCTTCTTCAATTTCGAATTCACACGTCAATGCGGTGGACGAATCTGGACAGTTTTCCGGGTCAAATTCAAAACATCAATTTCCTTTTGATTATTCACCCTCCATTTGACTCTATTAATTGTTGGGGGTGAATTAATTGTTGGGGGATGTAACTAAGGCTCCTAATATGCCTATATAAGGAGCTAGTGGTGAAGGGAATGGTGGTGGAAAATTTTCTTATCATCTTGGATGCTTTGTTTCATTATAATGTTTTGTTTCCGAATTTCCTTTGTAATGTTTTCCATTTCCATGTAAGTTTTTTTTGTATCTTTATGTTCCTAATCAACTTATTCTCTTATATATTTTCCATTTCATTTATTAAAACTTTATAATCACAAAGCACAGTGATATCTCTGTGTTGTTGTGAATTAGTTCACACACAGGTGTGAATTTCATTCACACACACGGAGCAATGCTCGTTATTTCCGCGGTTTTAATTTCTTCAATCCAATTCTTGTTAGCCATCTTCTTCCCACCATTGAGAGTATACCATCAATGTAGAGATAAACCCTTAATGGGTTGATCTTAGGAGGATGCAAAGGCAGTATTGAATGTTATTTTATGAACGAATTGTTGTTAAATGGATAATTAATTTAAGACATCCATTCTTCAGTTATTTCTACTCTTCATCTTTACTGTGTTTGAGAAAAATAAATTCAATTACTAAATGGCCATATACCTCGGAGAGATCATGAATTTGGTTCTCTAAGTGTATAGGGGATTAGTAATTGTGTTTAGTAAGCACCAAACCAGAAAATGATGAAGGTAGTGTTATTTTTGAAGAATAGATTCCTCAAGAATTAATAAAACCAAAATTGTTTAAAGAAGTAAAATTCATTCAATCCACCCCGAGCATAATCCTAGATCAACCCATTTTCATTAAATTGAATTCACGTAGGTGTCTTAGTGTTATTTAAACCATCCAAAATCAAAACCAAATTTGGCTACTTCATAGCCCATCCTTCACCAGAAGATGAGTGTCTAAGGTACTTAATTGGGTCCCCGGCAACGGCGCCAAAATTTGACCCAATTAAGTACCTTAGAAACTCATCTTCTTTTCTCACCCCAAATTCTCTATTCTCACCCTAATTTCTCTTCTCTTTTCCCCTTTCTATTTATGCATGTCCAATGAATCCAAAAAACAACTTTCAATCAACTCCAATGGATTATCTTCAACATTACCCATTAATATACCAAGGATATAATCAACTGGAAAATCAATATTTTGAATCACCTCACATAGAGAATTTCATTGACCAAACCAGGATTGAGTACACCACACGAGATGAGATGTACAATCAATGGGATGTTGATTGTTTAAAGGATCAATTTCCATACCTCTCGAGGATGATTGAAGAGATCAAACATAATGAAGTTCATGATGTCCAAACATCTATAAATCCTAATTCTGAAAAAATTCTTGAACAATTGTGTGAAAAAATGGATAAAATGAATTCAGAGGTTTCATCTTTAAGAGTAGAACTACAAAGCATTGAAATGGTTGTGGAACCCATTCCCACTCAAGTTGTCTCTTCCTCATTACTAATACAAGAATCTTGTCTCCCACAAACCTCACAAGAATTTATTGAAGAACCAACCATTGAATTTGGGATAGTTGAAGATAATCAAGGAATTTTTGAAGGGTCTTTAAATCAGGAGGAAATTGATTTTTTGGATTCAAAAGAGGAAAATTTGACATCATGGATTAAGAGTCCTGAATATTTCTCCATTGATGATTTTTCAAAAACACAAATCACTGAACAATTGGGAGAAATACCAAACATTGAGCCCATTCCCACACCTCAAATTCAACTAGACACTTTTGGGAATGAAACATATTTTAAAATAGAACCAATTCTTTCTAAATTTTTTGGAGAAGAAACTGACTTTCATTCAAATTTCCAATCTTTATTAGGAAATTGCAATCGACCAGAACTCAAAATAATTATCCTTCCTTCCCCAGACAATAATTCCATCATAGGTGATAAAAAAGACCTTGCAGTTTTAGTTCATTCATCTAATGAAGCTAATAATTTTGAAATGGTCATTGATGTCTTAAGAAAGAATATAAGTTCAAATCGATCAACCATTTCAGATATTCCTTGGATTTTACCAATCATTGTGGAAAATAGGATTTTACATGAAACAAATTTCAAAAAAATAATCAATCTCAATCTTATTGAAGTGGAAAAAGATGGGTTAATTAAAATGCTGAAAGTTGGAATTGGATAAGTTGGGGGGTAAAAGTAGAGCCAACGACGTTAAACAAAAGCGCTGAATGGGAGGAAACCCATGGTTTTCATGTTTCTAATAATTTTGAATCATTTTTTTTTCATATAATAAATTACCATAAACTGTTGACCTGTTCTTCTTTTATGAGTAAGGATGAGTATGAAAGGGGAGCTCCATATTCATCCGTGTCACGTGGTGTGATCTATGAGTAATACCTTACCCAGAAAATATAAAGAAGACAATGTATCATCAGTTTATTTTGTTTTGTTTTATTTTTATGTTTTTATAGGTTTAAAAAAAAGGAAAAGTCGTAAGCCATAAGGAAAATCCATTCACCACCAACCAAGCCACTGAGACTCAAATCCAGGAATGAAGGGAGAATATGGCATGCGCTATCATCATCAACCACCAGGTGACTTCATTCCATGATTTTCATTTTAAATTTCTTCTTTGAACACCTCTCCTACCCCCTTCTAGCTTTTCTTTTCTTTAAACACTGGGGACAGTGTTATTCTAAGTTGGGGGGGGGGATAAAAAATGATTTTTTTTCTTCAATAAAAACATGAATGAAAAGAAAAATTCCATTAACCTTGAACATGATAACACACATTGCAAACTCTAAAATTGGATATCAAATAATTTTGTATGCCTTGATTCTGATTTTAATGCAAGTTTAAGTTCATGAGAATAGTTTTTGGAAAGTGCGTTTGTCTGATGTGATTTTTCAAAGTTTACATTTTCATCCTCTTAATAAAAATGCCACAATGCACGTCTACTGGATCGTGGGTGTAAATTTGAGTTCTTGGGTCCCTTTCATTATAGAATAGGGTTCTGGGGTCACTTTTAGTTTAATTTGAGTATCCAAAAAAAACAAAACAAAAACAAAACAAAAAAAAAAACAAAAAAAAATTGAAAAAAATAATAATGACCACATAGAGCAATGTTTTGTCCAAATGTGTGGCGTCCGGCACTTGGGGATCGTGACTCTATAGTTTTCTTGACCATAGTTAGGCTTTATATCTCTATTGTAGAGCATGGAATTGACAAAATGCGTGGCGTCCGGCACTTGGGGATCGTGACTCCATAGTTGTCTTGCCCAGAGTTAGTCTTTTCATATCTATTGTGGTTAAAAATAAAAAAAAAATGGATACTCATCTTAAGGTTTAATGTGATTCCCACATAGCGCTTCCATTTTTTCCCCTTGAACAATAAAATGGGCCCCATGTCTTTTATGATGCACAACACTTTATCATGCTTAATTGGAGTTGGATGAAATGTGACGATGAATTTAAACAAAGGAATGGGCTTGGGTTTGAGATATGCTTATGGACCTAGCTTGTTTTAAATGATTTTGATGGGTTTTCATAATTTTTTTTGGTATTAGATATTTGGGTGAGTAATGTGTATTTAAATGTTTTTGGAAAAGGGGATTTGAATTTCATATTTGTAATTTTTTTTGCTCAGGACTAGCAAAACTCAAGTTGGGGGGTGTGATTAGTCACTAAAAGTGGATAATATTCATTGTTAAGATCTTAATATTAATGTATTTAAAAGTTCATAAACATCAATTTTAGTCCAATTCAGAAATTGAACTTCATTTCCCATCATTGTGCATTTCATGCTTAAAATGTCAATTTGGGACCACTCAATAATTTGATTGTGGAAATTACAATATTCATCATTTTATTTGAAATTTTGGGATATGGTTGATCACTTTGTTTGGAACATTTTATCTTTTAGGTCCGATGGATGAATCTCAAAGGAAGATGGAGAATTTTGCGCCTGAAGGCAGAAACATGCTGGAAAAAGCATAATGGGCCTAAGGCCCATCAAACAAATGTGGGGCCCAGAAACCAAGCTCAATGAAGATCAAATTTATACAGTAGAAAGATAACAATATGAGGATAATTTTATTCAACTGTGGATGGAGCTAATTCTGAAGTTATCATGATGATAAATGGATCTGAAGTTGAGATTTAAATGGTGGACATGACATTAATGCTCAAAAAGCCGTCCCACCATTTCGACTATAACTTCCAAACGGCTAAGCGAAATTTCCTGAAATGTTTACACCTCATAGAGGATAGATGGATTAATATATTTCTCTTCTACAGCCCCTACGGATTCGGCCTTCTTCAATTTCTAATTCACACGTCAATGCGGTGGACGAATCTGGACAGTTTTCCAGGTCAAATTCAAAACATCAATTTCCTTTTGATTATTCACCATCCATTTGACTCTATTAATTGTTGGGGGGTGAATTAATTGTTGGGGGTGTACCTAAGGCTCCTAATATGCCTATATAAGGAGATAGTGGTGAAGGGAATGGGGGTGGAAAATTTTCTTATCATCTTGGATGCTTTGTTTCATTGTAATGTTTTGCTTCCAAATTTCCTTTGTAATGTTTTCCATTTCCATGTAAGTTTTTTTTTGTATCTTTATGTTCTTAATCAACTTCTTCTCTTATATATTTTCCATTTAATTTATTAAAACTTTATAATCACAAAGCACAGTGATATCTCTGTGTTTTTGTGAATTAGTTCACACACAGGTGTGAATTTCATTCACACACACGGAGGAGTGCTCGTTATTTCCGCGGTTTTAATTTCTTCAATCCAATTCTTGTTAGCCATCTTCTGCCCACCATTGAGAGTATACCATCAATGGAGGGATAAACCCTTAGTGGGTTGATCTTAGGAGGATGCAAAGGCTGGATTGAATGTTATTTTATGAACGAATTGTTGTTAAATGGATAATTAATTTAAGACATCCATTCTTCAGTTATTTCTACTCTTCATCTTTACTGTGTTTGAGAAAAATAAATTCAATTACTAAATGACCATATACCTCGGAGAGATCATGAATTTGGTTCTCTAAGTGTATAGGGTATTAGTAATTGTGTTTAGTAAGCACCAAACCAGAAAATGAGGAAGTTAGTGTTATTTTTGAAGAATGGATTCATCAAGAATTAATAAAACCAAAATTGTTTAAAGAAGTAAAATTCATTCAATCCACCCCGAGCATAATCCTAGATCAACCCATTTTCATTAAATTGAATTCACGTAGGTGTCTTAGTGTTATTTAAACCATCCAAAATCAAAACCAAATTTGGCTACTTCATAACCCATCCTTCACCAGAAGATGTGTGTCTAAGGTACTTAATTGGGTCCCCGGCAATGGCGCCAAAATTTGACCCAATTAAGTACCTTAGACACTCATCTTCTTTTCTCACCCCAAATTCTCTATTCTCACCCTAATTTCTCTTCTCTTTTCCCCTTTCTATTTCTGCATGTCCAATGAATCCAAAAAACAATTTTCAATCAACTCCAATGGATTATCTTCAACATTACCCATTAATATACCAAGGATATAATCAACTGGAAAATCAATATTTTGAATCACCTCACATAGAAAATTTCATTGACCAAACCAGGATTGAGTACACCACACCAGATGAGATGTACAATCAATGGGATGCTGATTGTTTAAAGGATCAATTTCCATACCTCTCGAGGATGATTGAAGAGATCAAACATAATGAAGTTCATGATGTCCAAACATCTATAAATCCTAATTCTGAAAAAATTCTTGAACAATTGTGTGAAAAAATGGATAAAATGAATTTAGAGGTTTCATCTTTAAGAGTAAAACTACAAAGCATTGAAATGGTTGTGGAACCCATTCCCACTCAAGTTGTCTCCTCCTCATTACTAATACAAGAATCTTGTCTCCCACAAACCTCACAAGAATTTATTGAAGAACCAACCATTGAATTTGGGATAGTTTAAGATAATCAAGGAATTTTTGAAGGGTATTTAAATCAGGAGGAAATTATTTTTTGGATTCAAAAGAGGAAAATTTGACATCATGGATTAGGAGTCCTGAATATTTCTCCATTGATGATTTTTCAAAAACACAAATCACTGAACAATTGGGAGAAATACCAAACATTGAGCCCATTCCCACACCTCAAATTCAACTAGACACTTTTGGGAATGAAACATATTTTAAAACAGAAACAATTCTTTCTAAATTTTTTGGAGAAGAAACTGAATTTCATTCAAATTTCCAATCTTTATTAGGAAATTGCAATCGACCAGAACTCAAAATCATTATCCTTCCTTCCCCAGACAATAATTCCATCATAGGTGATAAAAAAGACCTTGCAGTTTTAGTTCATTCATCTAATGAAGCCAATAATTTTGAAATGGTCATTGATGTCTTAAGAAAGAATATAAGTTCAAATCGATCAACCATTTCAGATATTCCTTGGATTTTACCAATCATTGTGGAAAATAGGATTTTACATGAAGCAAATTTCAAAAAAATAATCAATCTCAATCTTATTGAAGTGGAAAAAGATGGGTTAATTAAAATGCTGAAAGTTGGAATTGGATAAGTTGGGGGGTAAAAGTCGAGCCAACGAAGTTAAACAAAAGCGTTGAATGGGAGGCAACCCATGGTTTTCATGTTTCTAATAATTTTGAATCATTTTTTTTTTCATATAATAAATTACCATAAACTGTTGACCTGTTCTTCTTTTATGAGTAAGGATGGGTATGAAAGGGGAGCGCCATATTCATCCGTGTCACGTGGTGTGATCTCTGAGTAATACCTTACCCAGAAAATATAATGAAGAAAATGTATCATCAGTTTATTTTGTTTTGTTTTATTTTTAGGTTTTTATAGGTTTAAAAAAAATAAAAGGACAAGTCATAAGCCATAAGGAAAATCCATTCACCACCATCCAAGCCACTGAGACTCAAATCCAGGATTGAAGGGATACTATGGCATGCACTATCATCAACAACCACCAGGTGACTTCATTCCATGATTTTCATTTTAAATTTCTTCTTTGAACACCTCTCCTACCCCTTCTAGCTTTTCTTTTCTTTAAACACTGGGGACAGTGTTATTCTATGTTGGGGGGGGATAAAAAATGATTTTTTTCTTCAATAAAAACATGCATGAAAAGAAAAATTCCATTAACCTTGAACATGATAACACACATTGCAAACTCTAAAATTAGATATCAAATAATTTTGTATGCCTTGATTCTTATTTTAATGCATGTTTAAGTTCATGAGCATAGTTTTTGGAAAGTGCGGTTGTCCGATGTGATTTTTCAAAGTTTACATTTTCATCCTCTTAATAAAAATTCCACAATGCACGTCTACTGGATCGTGGGTGTAAATTTGAGTTCTTGGGTCCCTTTCATTATAGCATAGGGTTCTGGGGTCACTTTTAGTTTAATTTGAGTATCCAAAAAAAACAAAAAAAAACAAAACAAAAAAAAATTGAAAAAAATAATAATGACCACATAGAGCAATGTTTTGTCCAAATGTGTGGTGTCCGGCACTTGGGGATCGTGACTCTATAGTTTTCTTGCCCAGAGTTAGGCTTTATATCTCTATTGTAGAGCATGAAATTGACAAAATGCGTAGCGTCCGGCACTTGGGGATCGTGACTCCATAGTTGTCTTGCCCAGAGTTAGTCTTTTCATATCTATTGTGGTTTAAAAAAATAAAAAAATGGATACTCATCTTAAGGTTTAATGTGATTCCCACATAGCACTTCCATTTTTTCCCCTTGAACAATAAAATGGGCCCCATGTCTTTTATGATGCACAACACTTTATCATGATTAATTGGAATTGGATGAAATGTGACGATGAATTTGAACAAAGGAATGGGCTTGGGCTTGGGATATGATTATGGACCTAGCTTGTTTTAAATGATTTTGATGGGTTTTCATAATTTTTTTTTGGTATTAGATATTTGGGTGAGTAATGTGTATTTAAATGTTTTTGGAAAAGGGGATTTGAATTTCATATTTGTAATTTATTTTGCTCGGGACTAGCAAAACTCAAGTCGGGGGGTGTGATTAGTCACTAAAAGTGGCTAATATTCATTGTTATGATCTTAATATTAATTTATTTAAAATTTCATAAACATCAATTTTAGTCCAATTCAGAAATTGAACTTCATTTCCCATCATTGTGCAATTCATGCTTAAAATGTCAATTTGGGACCACTCAATAATTTGCTTATGGAAATTACAATATTCATCATTTTAATTTGAAATTTTGGGATATGATTGATCGATTTTTTTGGAACATTTTATCTTTTAGGTCCGATGGATGAATTCCAAAGGAAGATGGAGAATTTTGCGCCTGATGGCAGAAACATGCTGGAAAAAGCATAATGGGCCTAAGGCCCATCAAACAAATGTGGGGCCCAGACACCAAGCCCAATGAAGCTCAAATTTATACAGTAGAAAGATAAAAATATTAGGATCATTTTATTCGACTGTGGATGGAGCTAATTCTGAAGTTATCATGATGATAAATGGATCTGAAGTTGAGATTTAAATGGTGGACATGACATTAATGATCAAAAATCCGTCCCACCATTTCGACTATAACTTCCAAACGGCTGAGAGAAATTTCCTGAAATCTTTACAACTCATATAGGACAGATGGATGAAGATATTTAGATTCTACAGCCCCTCCGGATTCGGCCTTCTTCAATTTCTAATTCACACATCAATGCGGTGGACGAATCTGGACAGTTTTCCGGGTCAAATTCAAAACATCAATTTCCTTTTGATTATTCACCCTCCATTTGACTCTATTAATTGTTGGGGGGTGAATTAATTGTTGGGGGATGTACCTAAGGCTCCTAATATGCCTATATAAGGAGCTAGTAGTGAAGGGAATGGGGGTGGAAAATTTTCTTATCATCTTGGATGCTTTGTTTCATTGTAATGTTTTGCTTCCAAATTTCCTTTGTAATGTTTTCCATTTCCATGTAAGTTTTTTTTTGTATCTTTATGTTCTTAATCAACTTATTCTCTTATATATTTTCCATTTCATTTATTAAAACTTTATAATCACAAAGCACAGTGATATCTCTGTGTTGTTGTGAATTAGTTCACACACACGGAGGAGTGCTTGTTATTTCCGCGGTTTTAATTTCTTCAATCCAATTCTTGTTAGCCATCTTCTGCCCACCATTGAGAGTATACCATCAATGGAGGGATAAACCCTTAATGGGTTGATCTTAGGAGGATGAAAATGCTGGATTGAATGTTATTTTATGAACGAATTGTTGTTAAATGGATAATTAATTTAAGACATCCATTCTTCAGTTATTTCTACTCTTCATCTTTACTGTGTTTGAGAAAAATAAATTCAATTACTAAATGACCATATAACTCGGAGAGAAAATGAATTTGGTTCTCTAAGTGTATAGGGGATTAGTAATTGTGTTTAGTAAGCACCAAACCAGAAAATGATGAAGGTAGTGTTATTTTTGAAGAATGGATTAATCAAGAATTAATAAAACCAAAATTATTTAAAGAAGTAAAATTCATTCAATCCACCCCGAGCATAATCCTAGATCAACCCATTTTCATTAAATTGAATTCACGTAGGTGTCTTAGTGTTATTTAAACCATCCAAAATCAAAACCAAATTTGGCTACTTCATATCCCATCCTTCACCAAATCATAGCGTCTCAAGGTTACTTCTTCGGTCCCTGTGGACTCGACCCCTACATGTACTACATCGATCGCTTTTACCCGTAGGGTAAATTTGGGCGCAACCAGTTATTATTATTATTATTATTACAAATATTAATTTTATCATCAATATCATTAATCATATAATTTTAGGGTTAGGAATTTAGTTTTTATTAAACTAATAATGTTGTTATCATTTAGTAATGCGAAACGGGAGGGCCGGGGTGGGGCGGGCCATGCCCGCACGGGTTTGAGCCCGTGTGGGTTTGTTTGCAAAAACCTGCATATAATGTGAACAAAAAATTTCAAGCTCTCCCTGCCCCGCATAAACTCGCGGGTTTCCCACGATCTTACCCACATTTACAAAACAAATACTATTTATAATCATTTAAATACTGTATTTTTTATCATTCTTAAAAGTATTTGTGGGGAGAAGTATGAATTAACAATAACTAGAGTTTTAAAGGATGTGATGTAACATTTTTTGTGGTTTAATGGTGGCATGCAGTGACACTGATGTGGTGGAAAACTGTTGTGATAGAAATTAGGTGAGTGATCGGTGATGAGCGATGAATGATAATGTTGGTTGTGTGGTGATGTGAATAACTAAATTTATGAATGAATGAAGTCTCTCTAGGTAATGATCACTTTCATAGGAAGCTATTAATATTGTTTTCACGAGGTTCTATCCTATTCTCTTAATAACAAAATAAAATTAAATAGTAATAAAATTAAATCGACCTAACAAATATTATGATTATAATAACTCTTATAGAATTGAAACCATGCGCATGGGAAATGAGTTCCAATTTTCAAGAGATGGGTTGACACACCATGTGAATATGGTTAATAATTACTATATAAATAATATAATATCATATTTAAAAAATAAATATAGGCCTATTTGAAATTCACATGTGAATAAATGGTGAATTAATATGACCATTACACTGAGAAATCATATGTCACTGTCTAACCATGATTTTTTTATTAAAAAAACTAAAATGTTAAATAAACATATATTTTAAAAATAATTTTTTTTTTTAAATCAGACCCGCGGGAAAGCCCGCACCCGTACGAGCTCAACCCGCATTGGCCCACACCCACGTGGGACCATCCCAAATTGTCCCGCACTCTAAACGGTCAAAAATTTTAGGCCTGCCCCACCTCGCATCCACCCCATACCCGCAAAGCCCACGCGATGCAGGCCCATTTTTCATTGCTATTGTCATTGCGATTATAAATATTAATATTGTTTTAAGTTAGTTTTTTAGGGTTTTCTTTTACCCTCTATCTCTCCCTCCCCTATCTTCCATGAATCCACCCATCTCCCCACCTGGGTCGCACCGCACCTCCCTCCTTGCCCTCCTCCTCATGTGCACCATTCGCCGGACCAGCCGGCTCCCTGCCCTCCTCCTTGCCTGTGCCATCCGCCGGACCAGGCGACTCCCTACCGTTCTCCTTGCCCATGCTATCCTCCAGACCAGCCGACTCCCTACCCTTCTCCTTGCCCGCACCGTCCTCCGGACCAACCCCCTCCATGGCCAACACCTCCTTCAGCGCCGCCCACCTTCAACGCCCCACACCCCTTCGGTGACCATGCTCCGACGTCCCGGCTCCCCTCGTACTGCCTCACGCCACCCCCATGAACACCCCTCGCATGAATTGTTCAACCGAGCCCTCAATGAACTCCCTCCTTGCGCTGCACACCGAACCAGCCGCGCCTCCCTCCTCCGGTAGCCATGAGCTCACCACCTCCCTCATGTTACTCTGCTGTCACACGCGCCTCCCTCCGTTATTTGATTCCTTCATTTTTGTAAATTTTTTATTAAGGGTTTTGTGTGTTTTGGCTCGTTTTGATTCTAGTGGTTTGATATCTAGTTTTTAGGGTTCACTTTTCATCCCTCGTGGTGCGACTAGGGTGCGATTGATGTTTTCCTACCAATTTTGTGTTTTTTGACGTTGAGGTAGGTGGTTCCATGCCCTTGATTTTTTTTGATAATTTAACTTGTTTGTTTAGTTAATTTTAACATGGTCTATGGTTTAATTGGATGCTGCGAACCATGTTTTAGAATTTTTATTGTCATACTCGTTTGATGACATTGAATTTCCTAAATAATATAGTCTTCTCGCATGTGTGTGTTATTATATAAATTCTTGAAAGTGTTTAGTGAATTGTTTGAGAGATGAAAAAAATGTTTTCATGTGCACTTTATTTTAAAATGGTTTTTTGTATGTAATTTTTTTTGTGTTTTTAAGTGAGACCTTGTGTTAAATATTGTTGTGCCTTTTGGGTGTTTTATAAATCGTGTAAATGGTTTGTTTAATTAATTTTGTAATGAGAAACATGGTTGGAAAGGTTTTCAGGTTTGTTTGGTTGGTGTGAAATGTATTTTCAAGGCACTTTGGGTGCGTGTTTATTTAAATGATATTTTCAATGGAAAATTGATTGTTTTGATGTGTTGAGATTGTTGTGCACCATTTAAATTGTTTGGAAAAATGTTTAAGTGGTTTATTGAATTGTGAATGTGATGAGTACCCTATTTGAAAGATGTTGTAATGTGAGTTTTGTTTTAATGAGGTGATTTTGAGTGGTTTTTTGGTGTAAAGTCTTGTTGCGATTCTTGCAAGTGTTTCAAAAATTATGTGTACAGTTTATTAAGTTGCACAGGCAATGCAAAATACATTTTTGAAAGGTTTGACATGTTATATGTTTTTGTGTGTGGGGTGCGGGTGAGTTTTTGTTTGTGCAAAGCCATGTGGGATTTCTTGAAATTATTTTATAATTTTTCTTAGTGCCTTATTTAATGGTGAAAATGGTTGTTTAATTGCGCAAATAGTTTATTGAATTTTTAAGTGATGCAAATGGTGTTTGAAGAAAGCATTGGTGTGTGTATTATTTCAAAGTGGAAATTATGAGAGAAAATAGACTTTTTTAAGTATACTTGGTATTTTGTAACATATGGAGCTTGATTGAGCACAAGGGAAACCCTGGGTATCTAGGTTGGAGGACAAGAAATAGTATGCTAGTGAACAGAGTGGTTTTGACCATGGTTCACTTAGCAATTTTGACATGACAACACTAAAAAAAATATATTGGATATGATTTGGTACCACTAGGTTATGGGTATACTCCCTACTAGTGGCTCGTGCATGAGAACAAATATTTTTTAGGGTTACTTTTCACCAAGTTATGAGTTTCTAGGGACCCATACGAGCTAGATGATCCTTAGGGAATTTACCCATGGTGCTCTACTATTCATGACATGGTGCCTTCCGTCAGCATATGGAGGACCACTAGGGTGTGTGTGCTATTTATAAATTTTCTTTTCCACTTTAAAATAGTATTTGTGAAATGGTTTTTCTTCAAGTGTTCATTCTTAAATATCAATGTCTAAATGTTCTCTTTAAAAGAGTTTTAAAAAGAATGAATTCAAAAAAACATGTTAAATTATATTTTTGATGTTATGGCATGGAATCTCTTTGTATGGTGGTATCCTATTGGGTCCTTGACTCACACCCTACATACACCTTTGGGTGTATGTAGTTTCTGTTTCTTGTATATCCCAGGTTGAGGCATCGTTCTAAGCGATGATGGTTCGAGTCTTAGTGTCCCTTCTCATGCATGTCCTTGTTGGTAGTTTATGGATGTTTCACCTCTCTTGTTGCATTGAGGTTTATTATATAGTTTTATTACTCCCCTGTCGTAGTACTCTATGGTTTTGTCTAATGTTGTAAATCATTAAATTTGAAATTTGTTAAGGTTGTGTTTGAATGAATTTATCATATCTGAATTTTTATTTTCTGTTGGTCATTTTAATATGTTTAATTCAGGTAAATCATTCTCTTGTCTTATTTTTAATGCACAGGCACTTGTACCAGCCCATGGGGATCGGGAATGCCCCTCGGGTCTTGTCGCGGACTGGGTCGGGTGCCGAGTCGGATGGCGACCCGACCTAGTTCATGACAAAATGGTATCAAAGGAGGTTGAGTCTCTTAGTTCATGTCCCTTTAGGAAGAGTCAGGGTAGATTGGAGTCAAGGTAGTCGGAACTCGAAGTTCTTACTATGAGTAAGGTGCCTGGCTAGCACACCTCGTGGTGGGACTTGAGTTACCTGGGGAAGTTGAGGTTTGTTTGAGTCTTTAGTCCTTGTGGTTAATCTTTTTTGGGGGAAATGAAAAGGGAGTAAGGTCAATGGTGTCATCAAGCTCATATGGCCTAACAAGCCATGTGGTGCCAGGGACATTGTCCTATAATACTCTCTCTGATGGTGGTGTGACCGACATATGGCCACCAACCATATGTTTGAGTCACCCATCGACACTAGTTTCCACTTGAATCGTCTTATGTCTCCTTCGGTCCTAATTTTTTTTAAACCCTTATATTAAAAGTGTGAGAATCCAATTTTAATACAGGAATGGTTTGATCGGGTTCTTGGGTATCCTCATCAGCTAGTGTATTCCCCCATAAAGATTTAGTGCATGGTTGAAGTGAGAACATAGGTAATTATTTGTGGGTGGATCCTATAGTTGATCAGTGTAATAACTTTTTCTTTTTGAACATCAGAATATGAATTCACCGCTCTTTTGTGGTCTAGAGGATCCTCTAGGAGTGGGAGAGCATACGTGAGAGGATTGGGAAGAAACATTGGTCTCTTATGTTTCTTGAGTTGTTGACGGTGGATTTCAACATTGTTAAGTCTGTAAGTCCTTTCTGGAAGCGGCAAAAGAAGTTCATGTTGAGAAATGAAGAAGCAGTCTGGAGTAGTTGATGCGGGTCTCTATTTTAAAAAGGGCCTTTGGGTCTTCCGTGTGCCCTTTATTTTGGTGATGTGCTACGTGAAAAAAATGGATACTGAAGCAGGCTTTGTTTGATGGTGCTGTTTGGGTCGTTGTATGGTCATTCATGACATTGGAAGAAGAAGTTTTATTCGAGGGGTTTTTAATGCCTGACTGTGAGGTAGGAGATGATTCAATCATCATAGCTCTAACCATAGGTCTTATAGTGAAGCTCGGGCATAGTCAAGAAACCCCTGGGGTTGTGAGGGACCTCAGTCCAATGTCCATTTTTGGTTTGGGAAATGAAGACATTTTGAGTTTTCTGAGAATCTGTTGTGTTCTAGGCGGTCTAGTTGGATGAAGGGGTCATGAGGAATCTGTTTCTTTGTGATGAACCAAGTGTTTTCTTCTGTGTGGTTCGGAGTTTTTTGGTCAGGCCCTTGTGGTGAGTGTTAATCTATACAGGAATCCCCCAGGTAAACTCATGTCAGGCCTTCTGTGTCGGTCTGTTTCAGCTTGTTAAGCTAGTTGGTCTTTATGGTGGGGAGCCCCTTCATGCTTCCCCATGTTGTCCTTCAGGTTCTTCTCCTAAATATTTCTTAGTGGATAGATGAAAATAGTGTTCTTAGGGTGTGGTTTGATCATGTTTGTTCGTTCCAATCAAACGGTGTGGTTTTCGTTTAATGGTTCTTGGGGTGTCTTGGTTTGTGTAGTCGGTTTCCATGGGTACGAGAGTTTCCTTCCTTGATCAATCAACTGGATGTGTTATAACCTTTGAGGTGGGTGAAACTTAGCAGAATGTCTTTTTACGGGTTTCTTGAGGTTTTTGTTTAAGACACTTTCCCTGAGCACGGTGTGTTTGCCTCTTTTCACTCCTTTTTTAGGAATTATTTTCGAACCTTAAGGGGGGTTTCTCTTTCTACTTTGGTGGTTCAGCCTAAGTTGTGGATTTATGGGTAAAGAAAGTGCTATGGTGGGAATATTTTTCACACCTATCATTTTTAAATTATTTATTTTATTAATTTTCTGGGCATCGAGTAGTTTGAGTAGAGGACCGACATAAAAGTTTTGAGTTCTTATTTAAAAACATGTGTTTTCCCTTGAAAGCATTTAGCACACCGTGGTCGAGGCCGTGCAACCTCACCCGGATCACCGCACAAACCGCTTGATGTTTAAGGCTAATAAATTGAATGCGATGAATAGTAAAATGAAAATAAAATAAAAATGAGAAGTATAATAAAATTTAAAGGACTATTTTAATTATAATAATATTGTTGAGTATATTGTTATTACCATTAATAGTGTTAAGAATATATATATAAAAATATTTATTAAGTTATTAATATTATAATACTTATCATTATCGTTAATGTGAAATTAAGTTAATATATTTTTGTTTTATTTTATTTGGCCTCGAAACGTTTCGTCGAGGTGCGGGCTAAGTCCCAGTTGGATTTGGTGTTTTTGTCGATAAATGGGATTTTTGAGGCTTGAAAGCATGTGATGCATGGGCGAAGCATAATTGTGAAGCAGTGTGACTTCGACAGCACCGCCATGTGACCCGTCCATCATGAAATTAACCAAATAAAATGCATTAACAATAATTAAATAAAATTAAAGGTGTAGAAGAATAAGAATAAAAATAAAATGAGAAATATTTGTTAATAAATTAATAAACTTTGTTTATAATGATAATAATATTATTATTATTGCTTGGGGGTATTATTATTATTATTACTAATATTAATTTTATCATCAATATCATTAATCATATAATTGTAGGGTTACGAATTTAGTTTTTATTAAACTAATAATGTTGTTTTCATTGTGATTATAAATATTAATATCGTTTTAAGTTAGTTTTTTAGGGTTTCATTTACCCTATCTCTCTTGTAAAGACCCGTAAAATTCAAGGGAAATTTTCTCTTAATTTTCATTGGGATTTTACAAGAACACAGTTTCTGACGACACCTGATTCTGAGGCCCGGTGTGCCCGGAATCAATTTCCAAACATTAGCTCGGGTATATTCAGTGAACGAGTGAGCGGGTTTTCCTAACTTTTGAACCAGTGCTCAGAATCGAAATCTGAGGGCACCGATGAAACCGCAGAGCCGATATTTTCTTAAGAACACCTTTTCTGGAGTTGTATTTTCTCGGGTGTAGTTATAAAAAAAAGGGTTAACTAATGAATAAAATAAAAGTTGTGTAACAATTTTTATTTTATGTTCTAAGTAGTTTAAATCTACTTATGGAAGTTGAGGTGGGTCCCACTATATACTAACCCCTCTTGATTGGATATTATTGAGGTGGGTCCCACTTGAGCCCCACCTATTCAAATTCCCCAAACACCCATTATTTTGTAACACACCCACACCCCCTTATTAAATGCCAAGTCAACTCTCACATTAATTGGACTGTTAAAACTCTTCAATTAATTCAATTAATTGAATGAATTCTTTTGAATTTCAAATGGAATGTTGGCCTGTGTGTGTTAATTAAATATGAATAGTCTTATTTCATTAGGGGTTTCTTTGTTGTGTTGAGAGGGAGAGTTCCACGAAGAACTTCATCTTCCTCCTTGAAGAACGCGAAGAACGCACCAACACCGACGAAGAACGCTAATTCCTCAGAGATCGACGACGGGACGCCATGTACCGCGATGCCGACGGTCCTCTTCACCATGACGTCATGTATCGTGATGTCGACGATGCTTTCGGAGCCTCCTTCCGTGACGTCGTCTTCCACGACGTCTTATTTCTGCAACGAACCTCATTCGACGACTTCATCGAGGTAGGGGTTAATTTTTGTTCGTGTTTTCTTTGTCATTCATCGACTTTTATATTAGGCCGCCTGTTATCGTAATAACGAGAGGAGGTCGGACCGTACGAATACGGCAGACCCTCATCCCCCTTTGATGATGTACTTGTTGTGGCACGATCAAAGGCAGCGCGGTGCAACGACACTGCGCGGAAGCAAGAGGAACATGCAAAGATGTGTGGCGCCTTCGTGCCGCGCCATAGAACCACGAAACGACCGCGGCCAGAGCGGGGCCGCGGAGGACGGGCGCGGTGCCATCACGCCGCGCCGGTCGGACAAGGCCGTAGTGGTGCGGGGAGCAGTGGCCGAAACCGCCGGCCGCCGGCACAAGGAGGGCAGGATCCATGGGGGTCCTGCGGCGACACACCTGCCGGCCAAACCGGTCGGCCGGTTCTGAGAAAACCCGGGGGTCGTAACCCCCTACTGGAAAGGAGAGGCCCCCATATGGGGGACATAGATTCTCAATTAGAGGGGCAGTGCGCCCCCCCTTTCCACTACAGTTCGGCTGAGGCGAGCTGTCTGGCCACGCGGGCCGCGCCCACGCCAGGCCAACCGGCTGCCCAGGCCAGGCCGGGCCATGCCGGCTGGGCCGGGCCACGCCCTAATGGTCCAGACCCGAACCTGGGTCTGGTCGACCCGGTTTGGGCCGACCCAAGGGGTCTTGGGTCGGGTCGGTCCGGGCCCAAAACCCCCTATTTCCGGACAGTTCCGTTCAAACGCCCGTATCTTGGGCTACAGACTTCCGATCAACGCACCATCAGTTGCGATGCGATCCTTGGATAGAGACAGCCATTTTGATATATTACACTCAAGGTTATGGAGAACTTGGGGTACAGCCGGTTTGGTTCGAACACGAAACCAACAGGGCCCTCAGAGCGGAAACGCATATAACTTGAGCTCTGGATGTCCGATTGACGTGTCGTTGACTTTGTTGGATTCCTCTTAGTGAGACTGACCTTTTGGCTTACTACACTTGAGGTTTGGATGCAGTTGGAGTATGGTCGGGTTCGTTTTGACTTAAAAACCAACCGGGCCCCTGGAACAAAAAAGCCAATAACTCTCAGACCGAGCGTTCGATTGACGCGCCGTCTATCACGTTGAGTTCCCTTTGTCAAGAAAAAACTTTGGGATACATCACACTAGACTACGTGTCAGTTGATGTATCTAAACCTTGGCTTGTGGAGCGGACCCTCCTGGAATCGAGCATGTTGTGTGCGGGAACCCTAGAGCTGGCTGTGACTGCGACGACGATGATGACTGCACTGAAATCCTCTGTGGGTTCGGCACCGACAACGACTGCACTGAAATTCTCCGTGGGTTTGGTAGCGATGAAGACTACACTGTAATTCTTCGTGGGTTCGGAAGCAATGAAGACCGTACTAAAATCCTCCATGGTTTTGACGGCGATGACTACTGTTCTTGTATCCTACGTGGGTCCTGCAGTACTACTGTTCTTGTATCCTACATGGGTCTGGCAGTGTTTGACTCTGTTCTTGTATCCTACGTGGGTCTAGTAGAGTAGCTGGTCTATATCCTATGTGGGTCTGACAGCTTAGCTGGTTTAGTATCCTACGTGGGTCCCAGCATAGATGAATCAGTGGCTACATCTGATCATCTCTATTATCTTACGAAGAAGTATACCTATGTGAGCTGAGTCTTGACTTTCAATCATTATCTTCGATATGATTGTATTGCTTTCCTATGTGGATTGTGTAGTGATTTACTGTGTGTATTGGGTTGTACTATCCTGTGTGGACGTGATCGAACTTGGGCTCAGATGTTGGAGCCGAACTGGAATTGTTGACTTAGGTATATGTATGAGTATATATCTAAGTAGTGTTGGATGTTACTTCGTGATTGTATATTTCCTTTGTGGATTATCCTTTGTGGATTCTGGGAGACCTTCGGAGGTATCGTGGTCCCTACTGAGTAGCATATACTCACCCCTTCACGGGCTATGCCCGCACTACGTTGTGTTGGATGCAGACGACGGACAGCACTGATCGTGGTTGAGGCTTGTGGAGCAGGTCGGTACATGGAGGTGGACCACTGGGCGGGACGTACACAGAGCAGATAGCTGGACCCTGAGGAGCTGAGGAGGCTATCTATACCCACCCTTTATGTGGGACTTCTAGTGGATGGCTCGACGTTGATGCTTTACTTTTGGTTGTTGTACTTTCTTACCAGTTTTACTTTACTTTCAGTTTGGGTTCGTATTCTGGCTCATTTACTTTCTGCACTTACTTTTGTACCCAGTTTTACTTTGTGTTTACTTCTGCTGGCTTACTCTATTATGTTAGTTTACTTTATAAGGAAATTCCTTCCCCTTTTTTTAGGATTTACACCTTTGGTGCTAGTCTCCAACCTCTGGCCTATGGGAGGCGGGCTTGGGGTAGTCACGACACGGGTCCTGAGGACGAGTCGTGACAAATTGGTATCAAATGAGTTCAGTTCTATCGCAGAACTCAGGACTCTGATCTTTCTTCTATGTGAAGCAATAATGTTAAGGGTATTGAGTGTGGTTATCAATCCAGGGAGTTCAGTGTTGGTGCGGCGGCCGACGTATCCGTACACCAGGACCCTGACTTCTGATTTCCGACTCAATGCACGAAAACATTGATTGCATGTGTGTTTCAAAAGTATTCTTTGTGATTACTTTGTGTTAGCTCACCAGGTATACTGTTTGACCGTGGCGCACCTGTTTATTTTCAAGATAGCCCTACGACGGTAGCAAGCTAGGGTTCCGAGCTTTGTGCGAGATGACATCCCACCGAGCGACGAGGCCTCTGTTCATGACCCTTTTTCAGTGGAGGCACTACGGCAAAAAAGACATTTAGCGGCGGTTTAAACTGCCGCTAAATCGATTGGCGGCGGTCTTTCAAAACCGCCGCTAAATCGTGCGTCGGGAAACTATTTGGCGGCGGTTTTCAAAACCGTCGCAGAACGTTTCGCGGCGGTTTTTTAGCGGCGGTTTTTCTTATTTTTTAATTTTTTTTGTTATTTTTTTTAATTTTTTTTAATTTTTTTAATAATATATATTTCTTTATATATTTATTTATATATTTATTTATATATTTATTTATATATTTATTTACATATTTATTTATATATTTATTTACATATTTATTTATATATTTATTTACATATTTATTTATCTATTTATTTATCTATTTATTTATCTATTTATTTCGTATTTATTTTATTTTATTTATTTTATTTATTTTATTTATTTTATTTATTTATTTTATTTATTTTATTTATTTTATTTATTTATTTATTTATTTTATTTATTTATTTTATTTATTTATTTTATTTATTTATTTTATTTATTTATTTTATTTATTTATTTATTTATTTTATTTATTTATTTTATTTATTTATTTTATTTATTTATTTTATTTATTTATTTTATTTATTTATTTTTCGTATTTATTTATTTATTTTTCGTATTTATTTATTTATTTATTTATTTATTTTATTTCGTATTTATTTTATTTATTTATTTAATTTTATTTTTTTATCTTATTTTATTTATTTATTTTATTTAATTCCGTATTTATTATTTTTTTATATCGTATTTATTTTATTTATTATTTTTTTATTTCATATTTATTTTATTTATTTATTTATCCATGCATGCACATGCACATGCAATATAAATAAATTCTGCGTTTGGTGAAATTTGAACCCCTAACCTCTTGCATATTTTACAAAGACTTTACCACTCCAGCAAGCTCGCCATGTGTTTAATAAACAGAATTTAATATAATTATATATATTAATTGAAAAAACAAATAATACATAAATAATAAATACAAACTCAATAATAATTAATAATTAATAATAAATAATAAATAATAAATAATAAATAAGGAATAAGAAATATAAATAATAAATAATAAATAAATATAAATAATAAATAATAAATTAATATAAATATAAATAATAAATAAATATCAATAATAAATAATAAATAATAAATAATAAATAATAAATAATAAATAATAAATAATAAATAATAAATAATAAATAATAAATAATAAATAATAACTAATAAATAATAACTAATAAATAAATATAAATAATAAATAATAAATAATAAATAATAAATAAATATAAATAATAAATAATAAATATAAAATAATAAATAATAAATAAATAAAAATAATAAATAATAAATAAATAAAAATAATAAATAATAAATAATAAATAAATATAAATATAAATAATAAATAATAAATAATAAATAATAAATAATAAATAATAAATAAATATAAATAATAAATAATAAATAGAAAATAATAAATAATAAATAATAAATAATAAATAATAAATAATAAATAATAAATAAATACAAATAATAAATAATAAATAATAAATAAATAAATAGAAATAATAAATAATAAATAATAAATAATAAATAATAAATAAATAATAAATAATAAATAATAAATAATAAATAATAAATAATAAATAATAAATAATAAATAATAAATAATAAATAATAAATAATAAATAATAAATAATAAATAATAAATAATAACTAATAAATAATAACTAATAAATAAATATAAATAATAAATAATAAATAATAAATAATAAATAATAAATAAATATAAATAATAAATAATAAATAGAAAATAATAAATAATAAATAAATAAAAATAATAAATAATAAATAAATAAAAATAATAAATAATAAATAATAAATAAATATAAATATAAATAATAAATAATAAATAATAAATAATAAATAATAAATAATAAATAAATATAAATAATAAATAATAAATATAAAATAATAAATAATAAATAAATATAAATAATAAATAATAAATAATAAATAATAAATAATAAATAATAAATAATAAATAATAAATAAATACAAATAATAAATAATAAATAATAAATAAATAAATAGAAATAATAAATAATAAATAATAAATAATAAATAATAAATAATAAATAAATAATAAATAATAAATAATAAATAATAAATAATAAATAATAAATAATAAATAAATATAAATAATAAATAGAAAATAATAAATAATAAATAAATATAAATAATAAATAATAAATAATAAATAAATATAAATAATAAATAATAAATAGAAAATAATAAATAGAAAATAATAAATAATAAATAAATATAAATAATAAATAATAAATAATAAATAAATATAAATAATAAATAAAAATAAATAATAAATAATAAATAATAAATAATAAATAAATATAAATAATAAATAAAAATAAATAATAAATAATAAATAATAAATAATAAATAATAAATAAATATAAATAATAAATAATAATTAATAAATTAATATAAATATAAATAATAAATAATAAATAATAAATAAATATAAATAATAAATAATAAATAGAAAATAATAAATAATAAATAAATATAAATAATAAATAATAAATAATAAATAAATATAAATAATAAATAATAAATAATAAATAATAAATAATAAATAAATATAAATAATAAATAATAAATAATAAATAAATAAATATAAATAATAAATAATAAATAATAAATAATAAATAATAAATAATAAATAATAAATAATAAATAATAAATAATAAATAATAAATAAATATAAATAATAAATAGAAAATAATAAATAATAAATAAATATAAATAATAAATAATAAATAATAAATAAATATAAATAATAAATAATAAATAGAAAATAATAAATGGAAAATAATAAATAATAAATAAATATAAATAATAAATAATAAATAATAAATAAATATAAATAATAAATAAAAATAAATAAAAATAAATAATAAATAATAAATAATAAATAAATATAAATAATAAATAAAAATAAATAATAAATAATAAATAATAAATAATAAATAAATATAAATAATAAATAATAATTAATAAATTAATATAAATATAAATAATAAATAAATATAAATAATAAATAATAAATAATAAATAATAAATAATAAATAAATATAAATAATAAATAATAAATAATAAATAATAAATAATAACTACAAAATAATAACTAATAAATAAAAATAAATAATAAATAATAAATAATAAATAATAAATAAATATAAATAATAAATAATAAATAAATATAAAAAATAAATAAAAATAAATAATAAATAAATACAAATAATAAATAATAAATAATAAATAAATAATAAATAAAAATAATAAATAATAAATAATAAATAATAAATAAATATAAATAATAAATAATAAATAATAAATAATAAATAAATATAAATAATAAATAATAAATAATAAATAATAAATAATAAATAATAAATAAATATAAATAATAAATAATAAATAATAAATTAATATAAATATAAATAATAAATAAATATAAATAATAAATAATAAATATAAATAATAAATAATAAATAATAAATAATAACTAATAACTAATAAATAATAACTAAGAAATAAATATAAATAATAAATATAAATAATAAATAATAAATAATAAATAATAAATAATAAATAATAAATAATAAATAAATATAAATAATAAATAATAAATAATAAATAAGGAATAATAAATATAAATAATAAATATAAATAATAAATAATAAATAAATATAAATAATAAATAATAAATAAATATAAATAATAAATAATAAATAATAAATAAATAAAAATAATAAATAATACATTAATATAAATAATAAATAATAAATAATAAATAATAAATAATAAATAATAAATAATAAATAAATATAAATAATAAATAAAAATAAATAAAAATAAATATAAATAACAAATAACAAATAATAAATAAAAAAAATATAAATATAAATAATAAATAATAAATAATAAATAATAAATAATAAATAATAAATAGAAAATAATAAATAATAAATAAATATAAATAATAAATAAATATAAATAATAAATAAAAATAAATAATAAAAAAATATAAATAATAAATAATAAATAAATATAAATAATAAATAAAAATAAATAATAAATAAATATAAATAATAAATAATAAATAATAAATAATAAATAATAAATAAATATAAATAATAAATAATAAATAGAAAATAATAAATAATAAATAAATATAAACAATAAATAATAAATAATAAATAAATATAAATAATAAATAAATATAAATAATAAATAATAAATAATAAATAAATATAAATAATAAATAAATATAAATAATAAATAAATATAAATAATAAATAAATATAAATAATAAATAATAAATAATAAATAAATATAAATATAAATAATAAATAAATATAAATAATAAATAAATATAAATAATAAATAATAAATAATAAATAAATATAAATACTAAATAATAAATAATAAATAATAAATAATAAATAATAAATAATAAATAATAAATAAATAATAAATAAATATAAATAATAAATAATAACTAATAAATAAATATAAATAATAAATAATAAATAATAAATAATAAATAATAAATAATAAATAACCAGTTACAAATAATAGATAATAAATAAATTAATGTATATTATAAATAATAAATAATAAATAATAAAGGAAACACATGAAAAAGTATGAAAAGGCGTGATAAGGGATGAAAAATCATGAAAACGCATGAAAAAGGACAGAGAAGCATATGAAGAATGAGGCATTAGAAAAAATGAGAACGCATGAAAACTCGTGACAACTCTGGAAAACTCCTTAATAATTCAACATAACCATCATAATAACCCATCAAAAACCATTGATAAAGATAAAAAGTCCTAAAAACCCAAATAAACAGTAATAAATGGAGCTACCGTTGAAACCCTTCAAAACGGTAATAAAGAGACAAAAACATTGGACTCACATTAACAGAGATAACTTATGATCCGAGAGTCTGTTTTAGATCCGCGACCTGTCAAATCAAAGATCCTGAAACGCTCTTCAACCTGAAAGGTGAAAGACTCTGAATGGACAGACGAATCGGAAGTTATGACCATGTAAAAAAAGCTGACGGAGAATGGGTGCAAGAAACGAGACACTGAAAAACATAACAAACCCGATACCCACTAAAAATGCAATAATATATGATCTAGGAGTGCATGTGGGCGCCGCGACTAGTCAAACTGAAGCTCATGGAACGAGCTATGATCTGGCAGGTGGAGGAGGCCAAACTGACACGCGGATCGAAAGTTAAGTCTGTTTGAAGGCAAGTTCGACGGGACACCGGTGACGGAAATGGGGTTTTGAAGGCCTTCGGAGGGGTTTTTGGGGTTGAAAAACCTAACAGAAGCTTTCTTGTGTCAAACTGTTGCATAGCTCTCTTCGCTGGCTTTAATTTGATATGTGGTAGAGCCCAAACGGACACCTGGAGCGAAAGTTATGGCCGTTTGAAGTTGGAGAACTTTTTTCAACTTTCTTATAACTCTAATATCTTCCACACCTTAGACCGTCTCACGGTTTTGATTATATGTGTCTCTATATCTCTTCATGAGCTTCAATTTGACTGGTCTTGGCGCTTCAACGGACGCCCGGATCAAAATTTATGGTCGTTTTAGTGATTTCGGGGTTTCTCACGTTTTTTATTTTTTTCATTTCATTTAGCGGCGGTTTTACCGAAACCGCCGCTATTTCACGGCAGTTTTTTAAAAAACCGCCGCTAATCCTCGAATAAAATTAAAATAAAAATAAAAAAAATTAAAAAAAAATAATTTTTTTTGCCGTTTAGCCGCGGTTTTTTCGCGGCGGTTCTTAAAACTGCCGCGAAATGACGGCCTGAAAATACGTTTCGCGGTGGTTTTAAAAACAGTCGCGAAAAAACCGCCGCTAAACGGTGGTTTTCTTGTAGTGAGGCACCGACGATACCACTACCGGCCGAGCCACCAATGCCACCAGCCCCAGCCGCTGAGAGTGCACGTCGCCTTAGTGCACTTCACGAGTTTCAGCGTTAGAGACCGCCCAGGTTCCGTGGGGATACGAACCCTCAGGCAGCCGAGGATTGGTTGGGACCGTAGTTTGATTTTTCAGGCTTGTGGGGACACCAGCTGACCTCATAGTGATCCTTGCAGCGAGCCTCCTACACGTGGCTGCAGGCAGATGGTGGAGCTTGATTCTCCTGGTGCACGACAAGGAATCTCTCCTCTAGATGAACTTTGAGAGCCTCTTTTGCTCAGAGTTCATCCTAGCCACCCTCCGTGCGGTGCGCATCCAGAAGCTACTACAGCTGTGGTAGGTCAGCATGACGGTCACCCAGTACTCGGTGAGATTTACCGATCTCTCCCTCTATTCGACGGACATGGTACTGGACCCATTCTTCCGAGCCCGGACCTTCGAGTAGGGACTGAGGCATGAGATCAGGGCATCAATGATCTCCCTCATCATTCCGACACAGGTATGAGTACTGGAGTGAGCCCTTCTCATAGAGAGATTTTTTTTGAGCCTACACCAGCAGCGAGACCTACTGCAGGGCAGAACGTAGTAGAGTCATCTGCAGCTAGCAGTCGACGGATGTCACAGCGGTCCAGGCAGACTAAACCATCAGGCGGACGACCTCAGGACACTAGCTCAGAGGTACGGGGCACCTGGCGTAGAGCCAACCTTTTGAGGAGCAGACAGTGTTATGCATGCGGCGGGCAGGACCACATGGCTCGTGACTGCCCGACCCGCCGTGCAGAGGAGCAGCAGACAGTTAAGGGGCCACCCAGGAAGAGGCAGCGGGTGGTGGGCGACGCTTTGAGGCTTTACCGCCACCACCCCCAAGAGGTCCACCCCGACCACTGGGAGCTGGCGGACAGAGACAGTCTTAGCTTCAGGCAGCGACGACCTACGACCACGGCACGCCAGAGATTATTTGAGGTATTATCTATGTCTACTCCACCCTTGCTGCAGTTCTTATAGACTCAGGAGCAAGTCATTATTTCATTACCGTTGCCCTTGTTCGGAGCTCAGAGATTTCAACAGAGCCGATGGCTCGATCCGTACGGCTAGAGACTCCTACGGGAGCAAACTCGATGATTATGCACTAGTTCCAGCAGTGTGAGCTTAATCTAGGAGGCGAGATCTACGGCTAAGATCTTCTTGTAGCGGCGTCGAGGCCTTACGATGTCATCTTGGGCATGGATTGGTTATCTACAGTTCATGCACTGATTGACTGTATTAGGCGCATGGTGCAATGTGTTCGCACCGATGGGAGAAGGTTCACCTTCACCGGTGATACGGGAGCCTTAGAAGTGCAGGATGGACTCACACAGAGGAGAGGACAGCTGATCACTCATTAGTTGGATAGCCTCATCCTAATAGAAACTGACGTGTGGAGTTCGAGTTTTCCTATAGTGGTGGATCAGTATGCAGACGTTTTTACTGACGACGTTCCAGGACTACCTCCTCGAAGAGAACTATATTGACCTATACCCCGAGATAACCCTGATATCCACTCCATCATATCGGAAGGCCCCCACAGAGCTTTGAGAGCTATGGGTATAGTTGGAGGAATTGCAGGGAAATGGATTCATCTGAACCAGTGTTTCACCCTGGGCTTCCCCGATTTTGTTCGCCAAGAAGGCGGATGGGAGCTTGCGACTGTGTGTCGACTACAATAACCCGAACCAGGTGACCGTGAGGAACAAGTATCTGATACCAAGGATTGACGACCTCTTCGATCAGCTCAAGGGAGCATGGTGGTTCTCGAAGATAGACCTTAGACCAGGCTATCATCAGCTCAGTGTTCGGGACGAGGACGTGCAGAAGACGACCTTCAGATGTTGGTATGGCCACTGTGAGTTCTCAGTTATGCCATTCGGCGTAACCAATTCTCTATTGGTGTTCATGGGTCACATGAACAGGATCTTTCAGCAATACCTCGATCGATTTGTCGTGGTCTTCATCAATGACATTTTGATATACTCGACCCCTGAGGAGGAGCACGCCTACCACTTGCGGGTTGTACGAGACACAATCTGAGAGCACCAGCTTTATGGTAATCTCTCGAAGTTTCAGTTATGGTTACGTGAGGTCCACTTCTTGGGACAATTCATCTCTGAGGCGGGAGTTTCGGTGGATCCTGCGAAGATCGAGGCAGTTCTAGCTTGGGAGCCACCCAGGAGCGTAACAGAGGAGCTGAATTTCTTGGGTCTAGCTGGGTACTACTGGAGAATTGTGCCAGACTTCTCCAGAGTTGTGGAACCACTCTCAGCTTTGAAGAAGAAGGGTAAACCCTTCGTGTGGTCAGATAAATGTCAGCAGAGCTTCCAGGAGCTGAGACAGAGTTTGACCAGTACACCTATCTTGAGGCTACCATAGGAGGGATTAGGGTACGTAGTCTACTGTGATGCATCAGGGATCAAGGTCGGATGTGTCCTGATGCAGGAGCGAGCAGTGATCTCCTATGGATCACGATAGTTGAGGCAGCATGAGCAGAACTACGCTACCCATGACCTGGAGTTAGCAGTAGTGGTCTTCGCTCTGAAGATGTGGTGACGCTATCTGATGGGAAAGCGCATTACAGTCTACTCTGACCACCAGAGTCTTAGGTACATCTTCTCACAAAAGGACCTGAACCTGAGACAGCGGTGATGGATTGAGTTCCTCCATGACTATGACTCTCAGATAGTCTATACTCTGGGAAAGGGGAATATAGTAGCTGATGCTCTCAGCAGGAGGACGGGCATTCAACTACTTGGAGAGGCGACGGAGCAGCTAGCCGCTTTGCAGATATCCTTCATGGATAGAGATGGAGCAGCCTTTATTCAGTCACTCACAATCACTCTTCTACTACTACAGTGGGTCAGAGAGGCTCAGCGTGGGGACATTGATTGTTAGACACGGTGTACACAGATATGCTCAGGATAGGCACTTGATGGATTCTCTGTGGGAGGAGAGCACGTCGTCCTTTTCAGAGGACGTACCATGGTACCGACTGCTTTACAGGAGGAGGTGCTGAGAGAGTTTCAAAATTCCCCTTTACCGGTACATCCAGGAGTGGCGAAGATGAACCAGGATCTCAGACATAAGCACTGTTAGCCGGGTATGAAGAAGGTTGTGGCAGAGTTCGTTTCTCGATGCCTCACCTACCAGCAGGTGAAGGCGGAGCACCAAGTACCAGCAGGCTTGGTACAACCCTTGGAGGACCCAGAGTGGAAGTGGGATGGGATATCTATGGACTTCGTGACTGGAATTCCACGTACTTCTAGAGGTCATGACTCCATTTGGGTTATTGTCGACCAACTCACCAAGTCGGCCCACTTATTACCCATCAGAGAGCAGGGCTCAGTAGAGAGTTTGGGACATCTCTACGTTCAGGAGATTATACTGCTTCATGGTGTGAAATCATCTATCGTCTCCGATCGAGATGCTCGCTTTACTTCCCGACTTTGGAAGGGGTTGCAAGAGGCATTCGGGACGCAGCTACGTCTAAGCACTGCCTTTCACCCAAAGACGGATGGTCAGACGAAGAGGACCATTCAGACTCTCGAGGACATGCTCCGTGCATGTGTCCTCGACTTTGGTCGTAGCTTAGAGGGCCACCTGCCCTTGGAGGAGTTCGCGTACAAAAACCGCAACCACTCCACAATCGGAATGACACCTTACGAGGCATTGTACGACCGACCTTGCAGATCACCTCTGTGCTGTACAGACCCTGGGGAGTCAACACTTGTGGGACCGAAGATGGTCCAGGCCACGATAGAAAAGGTCCAGGTCATACAGGAGCGGATGAGGACAGCTCAGAGCCGGCATAAGTCTTATGCTGATAGGAGGCAGAGACCACCAGAGTTCGAGGATGGTGACCACGTCTTCTTACGGGTCTCACCTCAACGTGGATTTCGGAGATTTGGTCTAGGCAGAAAGTTGTCTCCGCGCTTCATCAGACCTTTTCAGGTACTCAGCAGGATATGCGATGTGGCTTATCACCTGGCTCTACCACCTCAGTTGCACCAGGTGCACGACGTCTTCCACGTATCTCAGCTGAGGAGATATGTGCACGACTCGACGCATATCATCAATCATGGGGAGCTGGACATTGACGATGGAGCAACTTTTGAGGAGGTCCCGGTGCAGATCGAGGATAGATAAAAGTGGGTCCTATGTGGGCAGTCGATTCCTTTAGTGTGCATCAGATGGCAGCACGGGAACCTTCAGAAGAGCACTTGGGAGCGGGAGGCTCAGATGCGTGCATAGTACCCACTTTTGTTCCCCTAGTTTATGATGTATCTTTACAGGGACGTAAAGCCCTGAGGTGGGAGTAAGGTAAAGACCCTTAAAATTCAAGGGAAATTTTTTCTTAATTTTATTTGGGATTTTAAAAGAAAGCAATTTCTGATGGCACTTGATTTCGAGGCCCGGTGTGCCCGGAATAAATTTCCAAAGTTTAGATCGGGTACGTTCAGTGAACGAGTGAGTGAGTTTTTCTAACTTTTGAACCGGTGCTCGGAATCAAAATCTGAGGGCACCGATGAAACCACAGTGCCGGTATTTTCTTAGGAACACCTTTTCTGGAGTTGCGTTTTCTCAGGTGTGGTTATAAAAAAAAGGGTTAACTAATTAATAAAATAAAAGTTGTGTAACAATTTTTATTTTATGTTCTATGTAGTTTAAATCTACTTATGGAAGTTGATGTGGGACCCACTATATCCTAACGCCTCTTGATAGGATATTAGTGAGGTGGGCCTCGCACGAGCCCCACCTATTCAACTTCCTCAAACCCCCATTATTTTGTAACACACCCGCACCCCCTTATTAAAGGCCAAATCAACTCTCACATTAATTGGACTGTTAAGACTCTTCAATTGAATTCTTTTGAATTTAAAATGTAATGTTGGCTTGTGTGTGTTAATTAAATAAGACAAGTCTTATTTCATTAGGGGTTTCTTCTTTGGGTTGAGAGGGAGAGTTCCACGAAGAACTTCATCTTCCTCCTTGAAGAATGCGAAGAACGCACCGACACCGACGAAGAACGCTGAATCCACGGAGATTGACGATGCGACACCGTGTACCGCGACACTGACGATCCTCTTCACCACGATGCTGTGTACCGCGACATCGACAACACTTACGGAGCCTCCTTCCACGACGCCATCTTCCGCACCATCTTATTTCCACGGTCGAACCTCGTTCGACGACTTCATCGAGGTAGGGGTTAATTTTTGTTTGTGTTTTCTTTTCATTTCATCGACTTTTATATTGGGCCGCCTGTTATCGTAATAACCAGAGGAAGTTGGACCACACGAATATGGCCGACCCTCCTCCCCCTTAGATGTTGTACTAGTTGTGGCTCGAGCAAAGTCAGCGCGGTGCAACGACACCGCGCGAAAGCAAGAGGAATGGGCGAAGATGCGCGACGCCATAATGTCGCGCCGTTGAGGCCGAACGAAGCCACGACACCATCGCACCGCGCTGGGAAACCACGAAAGGACCGCAGCCGGAGCGGGGCCGCGACGGAGGGGCGCAGCGCCGTCACGCCGTGCCGGTCGGACAAGGTCGTGGCCTAAGGCCGCAATGGGGCGGGGAGCGGCGGTCGGAACCACCGGCCGCCAGTGCAAGGAGGGAGGGACCCACGAGGGTCCCGCGGAGACACACAGGCCGGCTAAACTGGCCGGCCGGTTCTGCGAAAACCTGGGGTTCGTAACCCCCGACTGTCAAGGAGCGGACCCCATGTGGCGGCCGCGGTTTCTCAATCAGGGGGCCAGCGCCCCCCCCCCCTTTCTGCGACAGATCGGCCGAGCTGAGCTGTTTGGCCACATGGGTCGCGCCCGCGCTAGGCCAACCGGCCGCCCAGGCCGGGACGGGCTGTGCAGGTCGGTCTGGGCTGGGCCCAAAACCCCCTATTTTCGTACAGTTCCGTTCAAACGCCCGTATCTTGGGCTACGGACCTCCAATCGATGCACCGTTAGTTGAAATGAGATCCTTGGATAGAGATGATCATTTCTTATTATTACACTCAAGGTTTCGTAGAACTTGGGGTACAGCCGAGTTGGTTTGAAAACGAAACTAATCGGGCCCTCGGAGCGGAAACACTTATAACTTGAGCTCCAGACGTCTGATTGACGTGCTGTCGACTTTGTTGGATTCCTCTTAGTGAGACAGACCTTTTTATTACTTATCTTGAGGTTTGGACATATTTAGATTCCGGTCGGGTTGGTTTTGACTTAAAAACCAACCAGGCCCCTTGAATGAAAAAGCCAATAACTCTCAGACCGGGCGTCCGATTGACACGCCGTCGGTCGATTTGAGTTCTCTTTGTTGAGATGGAACTTTGGGATACATAAACTCCAGACTACGTGTCAGTTTATGTATCGACACCTTGGATCATGGAGCGGACCCTCCCGGAAATGAGCATGCTGTGTGCGGGGACCCTAGAGCTGGCTGCGACTACGACGACAATGATGACTGCACTGAAATCCTCTGTGGGTTCATCAGCGACGACGACTGCACTGAAATCCTCTGTGGGTTCGGCAGCAATGAAGACTTCACTGTAATCCTCCATGGGTTCGGCAGCAATGAAGACCGTACTGAAATCCTCTGTGGGTTCGACGGTGATGACTATTGTTCTTGTATCCTACATGGGTCCGGCAGTACTACTGTTCTTGTATCCTACGTGGGTCCGATAGTGTTTGAATTTGTTCTTGTATCCTACGCGGGTCTAGAAGAGTAGCTGGTCTGTATCCTATGTGGGTCCGACAGCTTAGCTGGTTTAGTATCCTACGTGGGTCCCAACTTAGATGAATCGGTGGCTACATCTGATCATCTCTATTATCTTACAAAGAAGTATACTTGTGTGAGATGAGTCTTGACTTTCAATCATTATCTTTGATATAATTGACTTGCTTTCCTATGTGGATTGTGTTGTGATTTCCTGTGTGGATTGGGTTGTACTATCCTGTGTGGACGTGATCGAACTTGGGCTTGGATGTTGGAGCCGAACTGGAATTGTTGACTTAGGTATATGTATGGGTATATACCTAAGTAGTGTTGGATGTTACTTTGTGATTGTATCTTTCCTTTGTGGATTATCCTTTGTGGATTCAGGGAGTCCTTCGGGGGTCTCGGGGTCCCTACTGAGTAGCGTATACTCACCCCTGAACGGCCTATGCACGCACTTCATTGTGTTTGATGCAGACGACGGACAACACTGATCATGGTTGAGGCTTGTGGAGCAGGTCGGTACCTGGAGGTGGACCACTGGGCGGGACGTACACGGAACGAACGACTGGACCCGAGGAGATGAGGAGGCTATCTGTACCCACCCTTCAGGTGGGACTTGCAGTGGATGGCTCGACGTTGTTGCTTTACTTTCAATTTTTGTACTTTCTTTCCAGTTGTACTTTACTTTCAGTTTGGGTTTGTATTCTGGCCCATTTACTTTCTACACTTACTTTTGTACCCAGTTTTACTTAGTGTTTACTTCTGTTGGATTACTATGTTATGTTTGTTTACTTTATAAGGCAATGCCTTCCCCTTTTTTTGGTATTTATGCCTTTGGGGCTAGTCACCATCCCCTGGCCTATGGGAGGCGAGCTTGGGGTAGTCATGGCATGGGTCCCGGGGATGGGTCGTGAAATCTCTCCCTTCCCTCTCTTCCACAAAACCCCCTTCTCCCTACCTGGGTCGCACCACAACTCCCTCACTTCCCTCCTCCTCACGTGCTCCGTTATCTAGACCAGCCGACTCCCTACCCTCCTCCTCGCCTGCATCGTCCGCGGGACCAGCCGTCTCCCTACCCTTCTCCTCGCCCGCGTCGTCCGCCGGACTAGACTCCTCCAGGCCGACGCCCACCTCCAGCACCCTGCACCCCTTTGAAGACCATGCTCTGACATCCGGGCTATCCTCTCACCTCCTCAAGCCGCCCTCATGACCCCCCCCCTCACATGACCTATTCAGCCGAGCCCCCGACAAACTCTCTCCTTTCATTGCACATCGAACCAGCCGCACCTCCCTCATTCGAAAGCCATGAGCTCACCGCCTCCCTCGTGTGACTCCGCTGCCACACGCACCTACCTTGGGTAGTTGATTCCTTTGTTTTGGTAAATTTTTGATTTAGTATTTTGTGTGTTTTGGCTCGTTTTGATGCCTGTGGTTCGATATCTTGTTTTTAGGGTTCACTTCACGTCCCTTGTGGTGCGACTAGGGTGCGATTGATGTTTTCCTACCAATTTTATGGTTTTTGATGTTGAGGTAGGTGGTTCCATGCCCTTGCATTTTTTTGATAATTTAACTTGTTTGTTTAGTTAATTTTAACATGTTATATGGTTTAATTGGATGTTGTGAACCATGTTTTAGAATTTTTATTGGCATACTCGTTTGATGACATTGAATTTACTAAATAATATAGTCTTCTCGCATGTGTTTGTTATTATATATATTCTTGAAAGTTTTTAGTGAATTGTTTGAGAGATGAAATAAAATGTTTTCATGTGCATTTTATTTTAAAATGGGGGTTTTCATGTAAAAATTATTGTGTTTTTAAGTAAAACCCTGTGTTAAATCTTTTTGTGGCTTTTGGTTGTTTTATGAATTGTGTAAATGGTTTGTTTAAATAATTGTTTAATGCGAAACATGGTTGGAAAGGTTTTCAGGTTTTTTTGGTTGGTGTGAAATGTGTTTTCAAGGCACTTTGGGTGCGTGTGTATTTAAATGAGATTTTCATTGGAAAATTGATTGTTTTGATGTGTTGAGATTGTTGTTAACCATTGAAATTTTTTGGAAAAATGTTTCAGTGGTTTATTGAATTGTGAATGTGATGCGAAATCTCTATTTGAAAAATGTTGTAATGTTAGTTTTGTTTTAATGAGGTGATTTTGAGTGTTTTTTTGGTGTAAAGTCGTGTTTCACTTCTTTCAAGTGTTTCAAAAATTATGTGTATGGTTTATTAAGTTTTGTGAGTAATGAAGAATACATTTTTGAAAGGTTTGGCATGTTATATGTTTTTTTGTGTGGGGTGCGGGTGAGTTTTTGTGTGTGCAATGCCATGTGGGATTTCTTGAAATTATTTTATAATTTTTCTTAGTGCCTTATTTAACGGTGAAAATGGTTGTTTAATTGTGAAAATAGTTTTTTGAATTTTTAAGTGATGAAAATGGTGTTTGAAGAATGCATTGGTGTGTGTATTATTTCAAAGTGGAAATTATGAGTGAAAATAGAATTTTTTAAGTATAGTTTGTATTTTGTAACATATGGATCTTTTTTGAGCACAAGGGAAACCCTGGGTATCTAGGTGGGAGGACCAGAAATAGTACACTAGTGAACGGAGGGGTTTTGACCATGGTTCACTTAGAAAGTATGACGTGACAACACTAACAAAATTATATTGGAGATGATTGGGGACCACTAGTATTTGTGAAATGGTTTTTCTTCAAGTGTTCATTCTTAAATATCAATTTCTAAATGTTTTATTTAAAATAGTTTTAAAAAGCATGAATTTGAATAAACATGTTAAATTATCTTTTTGATGTTGTGGCATGGAATCTCTTTGTATGGTGGTATCCTTTTGGGTCCTTGGATCACACCCTATTTACACCTTTGGGTGTATGTAGTTTCTGTTTCTTGTATATCCCATGTTGAGGCCTCATGCTCACGGATGATGGTTCGAGTCATTAGTGGCCCTTCTCATACAGGTCCTTGTTGGTAGCTTATGGTTGTTTCACCTCTCTTGTTGCGTAGAGGTCTATTATATAGTTTTATTACTCCCCTATCTTAGTAGTCTGTGGTTTTGTCTAACAATGTAAATCATTAAATTTGAAAGTTGTTAAGGGCGTGTTTGACTGAATTTATCATATCTGAATTTTTAGTTTTTGTTGTTCATTTTAATATGTTTAATTCGGGGAAATTGTTCCCTTGTTTTATTTTTGATACCCGGGCACTTGTGCCAGCCCGTGGGGATCGGGAATGCCCGTCAGGTCTTGTTGTGGACCGAGTTAGGTGCTGGGTCGGATGGCGACCCAGCCTGGTTCATGAAAAAATGGTATCAGAGGAGGTTGAGTCTCTTGGTTCACGTACCTTTATAAAGAGTCCAGGTAGATTGGAGTTAAGTTTGTCGGAACTTGAAGTTCTGACTATGGGTAAGGTGCCTGGCCAGCACACCTTGTGGCGGGACTTAAGTTACTAGGGGAAGATGAGGTTTTTTTGAGTCTTTCATCCTTGTGGTTAATCTGGTTTGGGGGAAATGAAAAGGGAGTAAAGTCAATGGTCTCATCGAGCTTGTAGGGCCTGGAAATCCATGTGGTGCCGGTGAAATTGTCCTTGAATAATCTCCGTGACAGTGGTGTGACTGACGTATGGCCACCAACCATATGTCCGAGTCACCCATTGACACTAGTTTCCACTTGAATCGTCTTATGTATCCTTCAGTCCCAAAAACCTTTTTTAAACCCTTCTTTGAAAATTGTGAGAATCAAATTTTAATATGGGGACAGTTTGATCAGGTTCTTGGGTATTCTCATCAGCTAGTGTACACCCCCATAAAGAGTTAGTGCATGGTTGAAGTGCGACCACGGGTGATTCTTTGTGGGTTGATCCTCCAGTTGATCAGTGTAAGAACCTTTTCTTTCTGAACATCAGAATATGAATTCACCTCTCTTTTGCGGTCCAGTGGATCCTCTCATAGTGGGAAAGAGTATGCGAGAGGAGTTAGAAGAAATTTTTTCCTCTTAGGTTGCTTGAGTTGTTGATGGTGGAGTTCAACATCGTTAAGTCTATAAGTCCTGTCTGGAAGTGGCTAAAGAAGTTCTTGTTGAGAAACGAATCAGTCTAGATTTTTTTATGCGGGTCACTATTTTAAAAAGGTCCTTTGGGTATTTCGTGTTCCCTTTATTTCAGTGAAGTTCTATGTGAAAAAAATGGACGCCGAAGCAGGCTGTGTTTGATGGTGCTGTTTGGGTCATGGTATGGTCATTCATGACATTGAAAGGAGAAGTTTAATTCGAGGGGTTTTTAAAGCCTGACTGTGAGGAATGAGATGCTTCAATCATCAAAGATCCAACCATAGGTCTCGGAGTGAAGATGGCACGTAGTCATGAAACCCCTGGGGTTGTGAGGGACCTGATTCTAGTGTCCATTTTCAGTTTGGGAAATGAAGACAGTTTGAGTTTTCATTGAATCTGTTGTGTTATAGGGAGTCTAGTTGGATGAAGGGGTCATGAGGACCCTGCTTCTTTGTGACAAACCAAGTTTTTTCTTCAGTGTGGTTTGGAGTTTTTTGGTCAGGCCCTTGCAGTGGGGTTTTAAGCTGTGCTGGAATCCCCCAGGTTAACTCATGTCGGGCCTTCTGTGTCAGTCTGTTTCAGCTTGTTAAGCTAGTTGGTCTTTATGGTGGGGATCCCCTTCGTGCTTCCCCATGTTGTCATTTGTATTTTTCTCCTAAATATTGCTTAGTGGATAGATGAATAGAGTGTTCTTTGGGTGTGGTTTGATCTTGTTTGTTCGTTCCAATCAAACGGTGTGGTTTTCGTTTAATGGTGCGTTGGGTGTCTCGGTTTGTGAAGTCAGTTTCCATGGGTATGAGAGTTTCTTTCCTTGATCAATAAATTGGATGTGTTCTAACCTTTGAGGTGGGAGAAAATTAGAAAAAAGTCTTTTTACGGGTTTCTTGAGGTTTTCTTTTAAGATACTTTCTCTGAGCACGATGTGTTTGCCTCTTTTCACTCCTTTTTCACAGGAATTCTTTTCTAACCTTAAGGGGGGTGTCTCTTTCTACTTTGGAGGTTCAGCCTAAGTTGTGGCTTTCCGGGGACAGAAAGCATTATGGTGGGGATATTTTTCACACCCATCATTTTTAAATTATTTGTTTTATTAATTTTCTGGGCATCGAGTAGTTCTGGTCGAGGCCTGACAAAAAAGTTTTGAGTTCTTATTTAAAAACATGTGTTTTTACCTTAATAGCATTTAGCGCACTACGGTCGAAGTCACGTGACCTCGCCCAGCTCACCGTGCAACCCGCTTGATGTTTAAGGCTGATAAATAGAATGTGATGAATAGTAAAATGAAAATAAAATAAAAATGAGAAGTATAATAAAATTTAATGAAATATTTCAATGATAATAATATTTTTGAGTATATTGTTATTACCATTAATAGTGTTAAGAATATATATAAAAATATTAATTAAGCTATTAATATTGTAATAATTATCATTATTTTTAGTGTGAAATTAAGTTAGTATCTTTTTGTTTTATTTTATTTGGCCTTGAAATGTTCAGTCAAGGTGTGGGCTAAGTCCTGGTTAGATTTGGTGTTTTTGTCGATAAATGAGTTTTTCGGGGCTTGACAGCATGCGATGCATGGGCGAAGCAGAATTGTGAAGCCGTGCGACTTCGCCAGCACCACCATGTGACCCTCCCATCATGAAATTAACAAAATAAAATGAATTAACAATAATGAAATAAAATTAAAGGTGTGGAAGAATAAAAATAAAATGGGAAAGATTTTTTAATAAATTAATAAACTTTGATTATAATGATAATAATATTATCATTATTATTTGGGGGTATTATTATTATTATTACTAATATTAATTTTATCATCAATAACATTAATCATATAATTTTAGGGTTATGAATTTAGTTTTTATTAAACTAATAATGTTGTTGTCATTGTGATTATAAATATTAATATTTTTTTAAGTTAGTTTTATTTATTTATTTTATTTGTTTTCTTTTTTTAGGGTTTCCTCTACCCTCTCTCTCTCCCTTCCCTCTCTTCCACGAAGCCCCCCCTTCTCCCCACCTGGGTCACGCCAAACCTCCCTCACCGGTCTCCTCCTCGCGTGCACCATTCGCCAGACCAGCTGGCTCCTTGCCCACCTCCTCACCTGTGTCGTCCGCCGGACCAGCCGACTCCCTGCCCTTCTCCTCGCCTACGCCGTCCACTGGACTAGCCCCCTCCATGGCCGACGCCTCCTCCAGCGCTGCCCACCTTCGGCTCCCCACATCCCTCCAGCGACCATGCTCTGACGTCTTGGCTCCCCTCGTACCTCCTCACACCGCCCCCACGAACCCCCCCTTCCCATGACCTATTCCGCCAAGCCCCCGACAAACTCCCCCTTACGTTGCACACCGAACTAGTCGCGCCTCCCTCCTCCGGCAACTGTGAGCTCTCTGCCTCCCTCGTGTGACTCTGCCTCCATAGGTGTCTCCCTCCGGTAGTTGATTCCATTGTTTTGGTAAATTTTTGATTTAGGGTTTTGTGTGTTTTGGTTCGTTTTGATGCCAGTGGTTCAATATCTTGTTTTTAGGGTTCACTTCACGTCCCTCATGGTAACACTAGGGTGTGATTGATGTTTTCCTACCAATTTTTTGTTTTTTTATGTTAAGGTAGGTGGTTCCATGGCATTGCATTTTTTTGATAATTTAACTTGTTTGTTTAGATAATTTTAACATGTTCTATGCTTTAATTAGATACTGTGAACCTTGTTTTAGAATTGTTATTGGCATACTCATTTGATGACATTGAATTTCCAAAATAATATAGTCTTATTGCATGTGTGTGTTATTATATAAATGATTTAAATTGTTTAGTGAATTGTTTGAAAGATGAAAAAAAATGTTTTCATGTGCACTGTAAAGACCCAAAAAATTCAAGGAAATTTTTTTCTTAATTTTCGTGGGAATTTTACAAGAACGCAGTTTCTGACGGCACCTAATTCTGAGGCCCGATGTGTCCGGAATCATTTTACGAAGTTTGGCTTGGGTACGTTCAGTGAACGAACGAGCGAGTTTTTCTAACTTTTGAACCGGTGCTCAGAATCAAATTCTGAGGGCACCGATGGAATCACAGTGCTGATTTTTGCTTATAAACACCTTTTCCAGAGTTGCGTTTGCTTGGGTGTGGATTTTAATTTTTGGGGTTAAGTTAAGGAATAAAATAAAAGTGGTGCAACCGATTTTTATTTTATTTTGCTTAACTTAAGTTAAGTGGATGATGTGAGACCCACAATATCCTACCCACTTGGTAGGATATTTGTGAGGTGTGGCCCACACGAGCCCCACCGTTTCTTTTCTTCCTAAACCTCCTCTTTTAATTATGAAACGCCCCTGCACCCCCTTTTTAATGAAGCCAACCCTTGCATTTAATCTGGTTAATAAAAGCCTCATTAATTTGGGCAGTTAAATCGTTGCAATTAATTCAATTAATTGTTTGTTCATTTTTGAATTTTAAAACACATGGCTTGAGAAATAAAATAAGAGAACTCTTATTTTATTAGTCTAGTGGTGTTGAGAGGGGATTGGGAGAAAGAAGGGAGGCTTGAAGATCTTCATCTTCTTCGTCGATGAACACGAAGAACGCGAAGAACGTGAAGAACGCACCGATCTCCGACGAAGAACGCCGAATCCTCGGAGATCGACTACGTGACGCCGTGTACCGCGATGCCAACAACCCTTCTTCCGTGACACTTCTTCCGCAATGCTTCTTCCGTGATGTTCCTTCTCCGCGACGCGACGATCCCTTTTCCGCGACGCATTCTTCCGCGACGCGCTTTTCCGTGAAGAACCCTCGCTCGACGATGCTTGAGGTAGGGGTTTTGGTTCAATTAAATATATGTGATTTATATCATCGGCATGTGTTTAAAATTTTTTGGAAACCTTTTTAAACCGCTAATGCAGTGGGTGCGGACCAACAAACAAGTCTGAACCCACAGTCTCTTCGTTCTTGGTGTGCGGATCGGCGGGCGATGATAAAGCAGGCCGCACGGGCGTTGTGAGGTCTTCGCAGCGAAGAACTGGTCCCAGGAGGGCCATTGGCGAAGATGGCAGGCAAAACCGACCACCAGAGCTCATCCGGTGGTCTGCGGAACACTCCGTCGGCTCGCCTCGCCAGCACGGGCCGGCCGCCGGTAGGCGGCGGCGCCCGACGCGCCACAAGGAAGGGACGCAGGTCCCGCGACCGTGCGGGAACGAGGGAGGCGGGATGCGGTGCTCGACCACGTCCATTGGTAGGGAGCGGCCCCCACGCGGGGCCGCGGTCTCATTCAAGGGGGCGGCGCCCCCCTTGCGCATCCGCTCGGCCGAAACGGCCGAGCCGCCTGGCGCCAGACCAGGCCACCAGTCCGGGCAGCGCCGGCCGGGCCAGGACGCACCAGCCGGGCCAGGCCACGCCCAAGCGGGATGGACCCGGACTCCGGTCGGTTCGACCCGGTTCGGGCCATGCCAGGGGGTCTCGGGCCGGGTCGGCCCGGGCCCGAAACCCCCACTTACGGACCCCTTTTGGTCTTTTGCCCATAACATGGGCTACATACCTCCGATCGATGCACCGTTAGTTGCATAACAATCCTTGGATCGAGATAATCGTTTCTGTATATTACACACAAGGTTTAAAAGAACTTTGGGTTCATCCTAGTTGGTTCAAACACGAAATCAACCGGGCCCTCGGAGCAGAAACGCTTATAACTTGAGCTCCGGACGTCCGATTGATGTGACGTCGACTTTGATGGACTCCTTATAGTGAGAAGGACCTTTTGGCTTACTCCGCTCAAGGGTTGGACGCATTTGGAGTACGTTCGGGTTGGTTTTGACTTAAAAACCAACTGGGCCCCTGGGACGAAAAAGCCAATAACTCTCAGACCGGGCGTCCGATTGATGCACCGTCTGTGTCGTTGAGTTCCTATTGACGATACAGAACTTTTGGATACATCAACTTCAGAGTACGTGTTAGTTGATGTATCAGCCCCTCGGCTCATGGAGCGGACCCTCCCGAACGATCTTGCTGTGTGCGGGAACCCTAGAGCTGGCTGCGACAACGACGACGATGACGACTGTACAAAAATCCTCCGTGGATTCGACGGCGACGACTACAACACTCAGTGATCCTATGTGGATCAGTGCTACCGATCCTGTGTGGGTCAGATCCTGTGTGGGTCAGCGCTCAGCGGTCCTGTGTGGGCCAGCGCCTACAGATCATGTGTGGGTCCGATCTTGTGTGGGTCATTGCGGGGGTTAGTTACCTATCGATGCTGTGCGGGTCAGATCATTTGTGGGTCATTGCGGGGGTTAGTTACCTATCGATCATGTGTGGGTCATTGTGGGGTTAGTACCTATCGATAATTTGTGGGTTCGATGGCTTAGATGAATCAGTGGCTACATCTGATCATCTCTATCGTCATACGAAGAAGTATACCTGTGTGAGCTGAGTCTTGTTTTTCTTTCCTATGTGGATTGTGTTGTGCTATCCTGTGTGGATTACGTTATGCTTTCCTGTGTGGATTTGGTTGTGTTTTCCTGTGTGGGCTGGGTTGTACTTGAGCTCAGATGTTAGAGCCGAATGAGAATTAGTGACTTAGGTATATGTTTGGGCATATACCTAAGTAGTGTCAGATGTTACTTCGTGATTGTATATTTTCTTTGTGGATTATCCATTGTGGATTTTGGGAGACCTTTGGGGGTCTCGGGGTCCCTACTGAGTAGTTTATACTCACCCCTGCACGGGCTATTCCTGCACTACGTTGTGTTGGTTGTAGACGACAGACAGCGCTGATCGTGGTTGAGGCTTGCGGAGCAGGATGGTACCTGGAGGTGGACCACTGGACGGGACGTACTCGGAGCGGACGGCTGGACCCGAGGAGCTGTGGAGGCTATCTGTACCCACCCTTTAGGTGGGACTTCTAGTGGACGGCTCAAGTCTACGGTTTTACTTTTCAGTTGCTGTTTTCCCTTTCTAGTTGTACTTTACTTTCAGTTTGGGTTTGTATTCTGACCCACTTACTTTTCTGCACTTACTATTGTATGCAGTTTTTACTTAGTGTTTACTTCGACTTGCTTGCTCTGTGGTGTTTGTTTACTTTAAAAAGGCAATGCATTCCCTTTTTACCGGGATTTACACCTTGGTGCTAGTCGCCAGCCCCTGGCCTATGGAAGGCGGGCTTGGGGTAGTCACGACACGGGCCCCGAGGACGGGTCGTGACCAATTGGCATCAGAGGAGTTCAGTTCTACCACAGAACTCAGCACTCTGAACTTTTTCTATTTGAAGCAATAATGTTAAGAGTATTGAGTGTGGTTATCAGTCCAGGGAGTGCAATGTTGGTGCAGCGGCCGACGTATCCGCACACCAGGACCCTGACTTCTGATTTCTAACTTAATGCACGAAAACATTGATTGCATATGTGTTTCAAGTTTTCTTTGTGATTACTTTGTGTCAGCTCACCAGGTATACTGTTCTGACCGTGGCGCACCTGTTTCTTTTCAGGATGGCCCCACGATGGTAGCCAGCTAGGGTTCCGAGTGTTGTGCGAGACGACAGCCCACCGAGCGACGAGGCCTCGGTATAGGGCCTTTTGACAGCAGAGGCACCGGCAGTACCTCTACCTGCCGAGCCACCGATGCTGCCAGCCCCAGCCGCTGACGATGCACATCGCCTTAGTGCACTGCATGAGTTTCAGCGCCAGCGACCACCCAGGTTCCACGGGGAGACAGACCCTCAGGCAGCCGAGGATTGGCTGGAGGCAGTTGTATGAGTATTCAGGTTAGTGAGGACACCAGCAGACCTCATGGTGATCCTCGCAGTGAGCCTCCTGCACGCGGAAACAGGCAGATGGTGGAGCTTGATGCTCCAGGTGCACGACAAGGCATCTCTCCTATGGACGGACATTGAGAGCCTATTCTGTTCAGAGTTCGTCCCAGCCACCCTCCGTGCGGTGCGCATCCAGGAGCTTCTACAGCTGTGGCAGGGCAGCTTGACGGTCGCCCAGTACTCAGCGAGATTTACGGATCTCTCGCGCGACTCGACAGACATGTTACGAGACCCTTTCATCCGGGCCTGGACCTTTGACCAGGGATTGAGGCATGAGATCAGGGCATCACTGATCTCCCTCAGAATTCTGACACAGGCAGGAGTACTGGAGCGAGCCCTTCTCATCGAGAGATTTCCTGCTGAGCCTACTTCAGCAGCGAGACCTACCGTAGGGCGGCACATAGCAGAGTCTTCTACAGCAGGCAGTCGACGGATGACGCATGGGTCCAGGCAGACCAGACCCTCAAGCAGACGACCTCAGGACACTGGCTTAGTGGTGCGGGGCACACAGCGCGGATCGAGTCTTTCGAGAGGCAGACAGTGCTACGCATGCGGTGGACATGGCCACATGGCTCGTGACTGCTCGACCTGCCATACTGAGGAGTAGCAGATGGTTGAGGGGCCACCCAGAAAGAGGCAGAGGGTCGAACATGGTGGTCCGCCGGGAGCAGGCAGACGAGGCAGAGGAGCTGGCCGAGTGGCAGGTGGTGGGCGATGCTTTGAGTCTCTACCACCACCACCACCAGGAGGCCCACCCTGACTATAGGGAGCTGGCGGGCAGAGACAGGAACCGCTCCAGGCAGCGGAGGCCTATGACCACGGCACGCCCGAGATGATTCGAGGTACTATTTTTGTCTATTCCACCCTTGCTGCAGTTCTTATAGACACAGAAGCGAGTCATTCTTTCATAGCCGCTGCCCTTGTTCGGAGCTCGGAGATTCCGACGGAGCTGTTGGCTCGATCCTTACGGCTAAAGACTCCTACGGGAGTAGACTCGACGATTACACACTGGTTCCGGTAGTGTGAGCTTACTCTAGGAGGCAAGAGCTTCGGCTGAGATCTTCTTGTAGCGGCGTCGAGGCCTTACGACATCATCTTGGGCATGGATTGGTTATCTACATTCCATGATCAGATTGACTATATTAGGCGCAAGGTGTGGTGTGTACGCACCAACGGGAGCAGGTTCACCATCACCGGCAAGAAGGGATCCTTCACATCACAGGAGGGACTCTCGCAGAGGAGAGGACAACCCATCACTCATCAGTTGGATAGCCTCATCCTAGGAGTAATTGACGTGCGAAGTCCTGGTTTTCCTACAGTGGTGGATCAGTATGCATACGTTTTCCCCGACGACGTTCCAGGACTACCTCCTCACAGAGAGGTATACTTTTATATTGACCTGTACCCCTGGATAGCCCCGATATCCAATACAACATATCGGATGGCCCCCGCTAAGCTTCGAGAGCTACGAGTACAGTTGGAGTACTTGCAGGGAAAGTGATTCATCCGACCCAGTGTTTCACCCTGGGCTTCCCCAATATTGTTCGCCAAGAAGGCGGACGGGATCTTGCGACTTTGTGTTGACTATCGTCGCCTGAACTAGGTGACAGTGAGGAACAAGTATCCGCTACCGAGGATTGATGACCTCTTCAATCAGCTCAAGGGAGCATGGTGGTTCTCTAAGGTAGACCTTAGATCAGGCTATCATCAGCTCAGAGTTAGGGACGAGGACGTGCAGAAGACAACCTTCAAATGTAGGTATGGCCACTACGAGTTCTTGGTTATGCCATTCGGCGTAACCAATTCTCCAGCAGTGTTCATGGGCCTCATGAACAATATCTTTCATCCATACCTTGATCGATTTGTCATGGTCTTCATCGACGACATTTTGATATACTCGACCGCTGAGGAGGAGCACACCTACCACATGCGGGTTATACTAGACAAACTCCGAGAGCACCAACTTTATGGAAAGTTCTCGAAGTGTCAGTTATGAATACGTGAGGTCCACTTCTTGGGACACGTCATCTCTGAGGCAGGAGTTGTGGTGGATCCTGCGAAGATCGAGGTGGTTCTAGCTTGGGAGCCACCCAGGAGCGTGACGGAGGTGCAGAGTTTCTTGGGACTAGTTGGATACTACCGGAGATTTGTGCCAAACTTCTCTAGAGTTGCGGCACCACTCTCAGCTTTGAAAAAGAAGGGGAAACCCTTTGTGTGGTCAGGCAGATGTTAGCAGAGCTTCTAAGAGCTGAGATAGAGATTGACCAGCGCGCCTATATTGAGGCTACCAGAGGAGGGAGTTGGGTACGTAGTTTACTGCGATGCATCAGGGACCGGACTCGGATGTGTCCTGATGAAGGAGTGGGCCGTGATCGCCTATGGATCACGTCAGTTAAGGAATCTTGAGCAAAACTACGCTACCCATGAACTGGAGTTAGCAGCAGTGGTCTTCGCTCTGAAGATGTGGTGACGCTATCTGATGGGCGAGCACTTGTCTCAGGTATATCTTCTTGCAGAAGGACCTGAACCTGAGACAAAGACGATGGCTCGAGTTCTTCTAGGACAATGACTTTGAGATAGTCTATAATCCTAGAAAGGGTAATGTAGTAGCCAATGCCCTCAGTAGGAGGACGGGCATTCAGCTACTTGGGGAGGCGACGGAGCAGCTAGCTGCTTTGTAGATATCCTTCGTGGATAGAGATGGAGCGGCCTTCCTTCAGTCACTCACAGTCACTCCTCCACTACTACAATGGGTCAGAGAGGCACAGCGTGGGGACGCCGACTATGAGACGCGACGTGCGTAGATATCCTCAGGATAGGCACCTTATGGTTTCTCTTTAGGGGGATATCACGATGTCCTTTTCATAGGACGTACCTTGGTACTAGTTGATTTATGGGAGGAGGTGCTAAGAGAGTTTCACACATCCCCTTTTGAGGTACATCCTGGCGTGGTGAAGATGTACCAGGATCTCAGACGACAGCACTGGTGGCCGGGCATGAAGAAGGCTGTGGCAGAGTTCGTTTCCCGATGCCTCACCTGCCAGCAGGTGAAGGCAGAGCACTAGGTACCAGCAGGCTTGGTACAACCCTTAGAGGTCCCAGAGTGGAAGTGGGATGGAATATCTATGGACTTCATGACTGGACTTACACGCACTTCCAGAGATCACGATTCCATTTGGGTGATTGTCGACCGACTCACCAAGTCGGCCCACTTCTTACCCATCAGAGAGCAGGGCTCAGTGGAGAGCTTGGAACGCCTCTACATTCAGGAGATTGTACGACTTCACGGTGTGCCATAATTTATCGTCTCCGATCTAGATGATCACTTTACTTCCCGGCTCTAGAAGGGGTTGCAGGAGGCGTTCGGGACGCAGCTACGTCTGAGCACCACCTTTCACCCTCAGACGAATGGTCAGACGGAGAGGACCATTCAGACTATCGAGGACATGCTCCGCGCATGTGTCCTCGACTTTGGTAGCAGCTGGGAGGACCACTTACCCTTGGTGGAGTTCGTGTACAAAAACATCTACCACTCCACCATCGGGATGGCACCATACGCGGCGTTGTACGACCGACCTTGCAGATCACCGCTGTGCTGGACAGACCCTGGGGAGTCAGCACTTGTGGAACCAGAGATGGTCCAAGCCACGACAGAGAAGGTCCAGGTCATCCAGGAGCGGATGAGGATAACTCATATCCGGTAGAAGTCTTATGCTGTCAGGAGGCGGAGGCCACTGGAGTTCGAGGATGGCGACCACGTCTTCTTGTGGGTATCGCCTCAACGTGGATTACGAAGATTTGGCCGAGGCGGCAAGTTGTCTCCATGATTCATCTGACCATTCCAGGTCCTCAGCAGGATTGGTGAGGTGGATTATTGCCTGGATCTACTACCTCAGTTGCACCAGGTGCACGACGTCTTCCACGTATCTCAACTGAGGAGATACGTGCATGACCCAACTCATATCATTGACCATGGGGAGTTGGACGTTGATGATGGGACGACTTTTGCGGAGGTCCCAGTGGAGATCGAGGATCGACATGAGTGGTTCCTACATGGACGATCGATTCCTCTAGTGCACATCAGATGGCAGCACGAGAACCTCCAGGAGAGCACTTGGGAGCAGGAGGCTCAGATTCGTGCTCAGTACCCACATTTGTTTCCCAAGTTTATGATGTATCTTTACGGGGATGTAAAGCCCTGAGGTGGGTGTGATGTAAAGACAAAAAAAATTCAAGGAATTTTTTTTCTTAATTTTCTTGGGAATTTTAAAAGAACACAGTTTTTGACGACACTTAATTCCGAGGCCCGGTGTGCCCAGAATCATTTTCTGAAGTTTGGCTCGGGTACGTTCAGTGAACGAACGAGCGGGTTTTTCTAACTTTTGAACTGGTGCTCGGAATCGAATTCTGAGGGCACCGATGGAATCGCAGTGCCGATTTTTTCTTAGAAACACCTTTTCCAGAGTTGTGTTTGCTTGGGTGTGGTTTTTAATTTTTGGGGTTTAGTTAAGGAATAAAATAAAAGTGGTGCAACCGATTTTTATTTTATTTTTCTTAACTTAAGTTAAGTGGATGATGTGGGACCCACAATATCCTACCCACTTGGTAGGATATTTTTGAGGTGGGGCCCACACGAGCCCCACCATTTCTTTTCTTCCTAAACCCCCTCCTTTAATTAAGAAATGCACCCGCACCCCCATTTTAATGATGTCAACCCTTTCGTTTAATCTGGTTAATAAACGTCTCATTAATTTGGGTGGATAAATCGTTGCAATTAATTCAATTAATTGTTTTTTCATTTTTGAATTTTAAAACGCATGTATTGAGAAATAAAATAAGAGAACTCTTATTTTATTAGTCTAGGTGTGTTGAGAGGGGATTGGGAGAAAGAAGGGAGGCTTGAAGATATTCATCTTCTTCATCAAAGAATGCGATGAACGCACCGATCTTTGATGAATAACGCCGAATCCTCGGAGATTGACTACACGACGCCATGTACCACGAGTCCAACGACCCTTCTTCCGCGACGCTTCTTCCGTGACGTTCCTTCTCCGCGATGCGACGATCCCCCTTCCACGATGCCTTCTTCCACAACGTGCTTTTCCGTGACGAACCCTTGCTCAACGACGCTTGAGGTAGGGGTTTTGGTTCAATTAAATCTATGTGATATATATCATCGGCATGTGTTTAAAATTTTTCGGAAGCCTTTTTAAACCGCTAACGTGGTGGGTGCGGACCAACGAACAAGTCCGAACCCACCGTCTCTTCGTTCTTGGTGTTCAGATCGGCGGGCGACGATAAAGCAGGCCGCACAGGCATTGTGAGGTCTTTGCAGCAAAGAACCGGTCCCGGGAGGGCCGTTGGCGAAGACGGTAGGCAAAACCGACCACCGAAGCTCGTCTGGTGGTCCGCGGAACACTCCGCCGGCGCACCTCGCCGGCACGGCGGCGCCGGGGGCCGGAGGCGGCGGTGCCCGGCGCGCCGCCGGAAAGGGCCGCCACGGCGGCATGCTGCAGATCCCGCGACCACGCGGGACCAAGGGAGGCGGGACGCGGTGCTCGGCCGCATCCGTTGGCAGGGGGCGGCCCCCATGCGGGGCCGCGGTCTCATTCAAGGGGGCGGTGCCCCCCTTGAGCATCCGCTTGGCCGAAACGGCAGAGCCGCCTGGCGCCAGACCAGGCCGGGCCGGGCCGCGCCAGTCGGGCCGGACCCGGACCCAGATCTGGTCGACCCAGTTCGGGCCGACCCAGGGGGTCTCGGGCCAGGTCGACCTGGGCCCGAAACCCCCACTTCCGGACCCCTTTCGGTCTTTTGCCCATAACGTGGGCTACGGATTTCCGATCGATGCACCATCAGTTGCGTTGTGATCCTTGGATCGAAATGGTAATTTCAGTATATTACACTCAAGGTTTCGTAGAACTTTCAGTTCGGCCAGGTTGGTTTGAACACGAAACCAATCTGGCCCTCGGAGCGGAAACGCTTATAACTTGAGATCCGGATGTCCGATTGACGTTCCATCAACTTTGATGGATTTCTCTTAGTGAGACGAACCTTTTGGCTTACTCCGCTCAAGGTTTGTACGCAGTTGGAGTATGGTCGGGTTGGTTTTGACTTAAAAACCAACCGGGCCCCTGGGATGGAAAATCCAATAACTCTAAGACCGGGCATCCGATTGACGCACCGTCTGTGTCGTTGAGTTCCTATTGATGATACAGAACTTTTGGATACATCAACTTCGGACTATGTGTCAGTTGATGTATCAGCCCCTCGGCTCGTGGAGCGGACCATCCCGAACGAGCTTGCTATGTGCGGGAACCCTAGAGCTGGCTGTGACTGCGACGACGATGACAACTGTATAGAAATCCTCCGTGGATTTGACGGCGACGACTACAACACTCAGCGATCCTATGTGGATCAGTGCTACTGATCCTGTGTGGGTTAGATCCTGTGTGGGTTAGCGCTCAGCGCTCCTGTGTGGACCATCGCCAACAGATCCTGTGTGGGTCTGATCCTGTGTGGGTCATTGTGGGGGTTAGTTACCTATTGATCCTGTGTGTGTCAGATCCTTTGTGGGTCATTGCAGGGGTTAGTTACCTATCAATCCTGTGTGGGTTAGATCCTTTTTGGGTCATTGCGGGGGTTAGTACCTATCGATCCTTTGTGGGTTCGACGGCATAGATGAATCAATGGCTACATCTGATCATCTCTATCGTCATACGAATAAGTATACCTGTGTGAGCTGAATCTTGTTTTTCTTTCCTATGTGGATTGTGTTGTGCTATCCTGTGTGGAGTATGTTATGCTTTCCTGTGTGGATTTGGTTGTGTTTTCCTGTGTGGACTAGTTTTTACTTGAGCTCGGATGTTGGAGCCGAACGAGAATTGGTGACTTAGGTATATGTATGGGAATATACCTAAGTAGTGTCGGATGTTACTTCGTGATTGTATCTTTCCTTTCTGGATTATCCTTTGTGGATTTTGGGAGACCTTTGGGGGTCTCGGGGTCCCTACTGAGTATCTTATACTCACCCCTACATGGGCTATGCCCACACTACGTTGTGTTGGTTGCAGACGACAAACAACGCTGATCGTGGTTGAGGCTTGCGGAGCAGGACAGTACCTAGAGGTGGACCACTGGGCTGGATGTACTCGGAGCGGACGACTGGACCCGAGGAGTTGTGGAGGCTGTCTATACCTACCCTTCAGGTGGGACTTCCAGTGGACGGCTCGAGGCTACGACTTTACTTTTCATTTGTTGTCTTCCCTTTCCAGTTGTACTTTACTTTCAGTTTGGGTTTGTATTCTGGCCCACTTACTTTTCCGCACTTACTTTTGTACCCAGTTTTTACCTAGTGTTTACTTATGCTTGATTGCTCTGTGGTGTTTGTTTACTTTACAAAGGCAATGCCTTCCCTTTTTACTGGGATTTACGCCTTGGTGCTAGTCTCCAGCCCCTGGCCTATGGAAGGCGGGCTTGGGGTAGTCACGACACGGGCCCCAAGGACGGGTCATGACATGCACTTTATTTTTAAATGGTTTTTTGCATGTAAAAATTGATGTGTTTTTAAGTGAGACCCTGTGTTAAATCTTGTTGTGCCTTTTTGGTGTTTTAGAAATTGTGTAAATTGTTTATTTAATTAATTGTGTAATGCGAAACATGGTTGGAAAGGTTTTCAGGTTTTTTTGGTTGGTGTGAAATGTGTTTTCAAGGCACTTTGGGTGCGTGTGTATTTAAATGTGATTTTCCATGGAAAATTGATTGTTTTGATGTGTTGAGATTGTTGTGCACCATTTAAATTGTTTGGAAAAATGTTTAAGTGGTTTATTGAATTGTGAATGTGATGATAACCCTATTTGAAAGATGTTCTAATGTGAGTTTTGTTTTAATGAGGTGATTTTGAGTGTTTTTTTGGTGTAAAGTCATGTTGCGCTTCTTGCAAGTGTTTCAAAAATTATTTGTATGGATTATTACTTTGTGTGAGTAATGCAGAATACATTTTTGAAAGGTTTGGCATGTTATATATTTTTGTGTGTCGGGTGCGGGTGAGTTTTTGTGTGTGAAAATCCATGTGGGATTTCTTGAAATTATTTTATAATTTTTCTTATTTCCTTATTTAATGGTGAAAATGGCTGTTTAATTGCGTAAATAGTTAATTGAATTTTTAAGTGATGCAAATGGTGTTTGAAGAAAGCATTGGTGTGTGTATTATTTCAAAGTGGATATTATGAGTGCAAATAGAATTTTTTTTAAGTATAGTTGGTATTTTGTAACATATGGTGCTTGTTTGAGCATAAGGGAAACCCTAGGTATCTAGGTGTGAGGACCAAAAATAGTACGCTAGTGAACGGAGGGGTTTTGACCATGGTTCACTTAGCAAGTTTGATGTGAAAACACTAAAAAAACTATATTGGAGGTGATTGGGTACCACTAGGTTATGGGTATTCTCCCTATTAGTGGCTCGTGCATGAGAACATATATTTTTTATGGTTACTTTTCACTGAGGTAAGAGGTTATAGGGACCCACACGAGCTAGATGACCAATAGGGGATTTACCCATGGTGCTTTACTTTTCATGACATGGTTCCTTCTTTCGGCATACAGAGGACCACTCGAGTGTGTGTGATCTTTATAAATTTTATTTTCCACTTTAAAATAGTATATGTGAAATGGTTTTTCTTCAAGTGTTCATTCTTAAATCTCAATTTATAAATGTTTTCTTTAAAAGTGTTAAAAAAATGAATTTGAATAAACATGTTAAATTATATTTTAGATGTTGTGGCATGGAATCTCTTTGTATGGTGGTATCCTATTGGGTCCTTGGATCACACCCTACATACACCTTTGGGTGTATGTAGTTTATGTTTCTTGTATATCCCAGGTTGAGGTATCGTTCTCAGGGATGATGGTTCGAGTCATTAGTGGCCCTTCTCATGAAGGTCCTTGTTGGTAGCTTGTGGATGTTGCACCTCTCTTGTTACATAGAGGTTTGTTATATAGTTTTGTTACTCCCCTATCTTAGTACTTAATGGTTTTTTCTAACATTGTAAATCATTAAATTTTAATGTTGTTAAGGGCATGTTTGACTGAATTTTTCATATCTAAATTTTTAGTTTTTGTTGGTCATTTTAATATGTTTAATTCAGGTAAATCGTTCCCTTGTTTTATTTTTGATACCCAGGAAATTATGCCAGTCCATGGGGATCAGGAACGCCCCTTGGGTCTTGTCACAGGCAGGGTCGGGCGCCGGGTCGGATGGCGACCCGGCCTGGTTCATGACACTACAAGGTCTCATACAAAAGTTTGAATCTAACTCATCCTATCCATTCTTGGGCCAGGAACTAACCAGTAGGATCTAAATAAATCACAAACCATCACTCATCGTAACCCAAGAATCCAATACTCAAGGATATCAGATAAATTGGGAGCTCTCACAACACCAATTACCTCTATATAGGGTCAACATCAATGACCCATTAAGTCTAACTCATACATATACAATGTTCACAACTTTATTCTTTTCCATTTTACATTATCAAGAACCTCCTCATAACTAAGACTCAGATAAATGAAATATCAAGCACAAGTTATAGAGGAAAACACTTTATATCACTAGTGGAAATACGGGCTTTAACGTCGTCGTAATAACGTCGGTTTTTTAAAAACCGACGCGAATAGTATATGCGGGGAATTTTTGGCGTCGGTTTTACACAAAACCGACGCCAAAAATAATTATGTTTTTATTTTTCGCGTCGGTTTTTCTCAGAACCGACGTGGAAAATCCTGTTATAATCGGTTTTCCGCGTCGGTTTTTAGAAAAACCGACGCGGAAAATCCGGTCGAATAGGTTTTCCGCGTCGGTTTTTCTAAAAACTGACGCGGAAAATCCTGTTTTAATAGGTTTTCCGCGTCGGTTTTTAGAAAAACCGACGCGGAAAATCCTTTTTTAATCGGTTTTCCGCGTCGGTTTTTAGAAAAACCGACGCGGAAAACCTCTTCGACTATATTTTCCGCGTCGGTTTTCATGAAAACCGACGCCGAAACTCATAAAAAAAATATATTTCGCGTCGGTTTTAATGAAAACCGACGCGAAAAGTCTTTTAAAAATATTCACGGTCAGAAACCCTCATTTTGTTCGTCCGTCGAAATCGAGTTCCGCTGTGGCTCTTCGGACTCCCGACGACCTTCGAACTTGATTTGCGATCTTGAACGGCCATTGTTGAAGGTTTTTTGTCGTCTGCACGATTTTGGGTATGTGTTCTTCCTATTTATCTCTTGTTTCATATCCCATTGTTTATTTCTTTATCAATAACCCTATTTTGCGTGATTTGGATTATTGGTTAGATTTTAGTTGTAATTTATCATTATTTTTTGTTTGTATTATCATTGTTGGTGTAGATTTGATATTGTTTGTTTTTGGAAGTAATTATACCGGTCGCAGTTTGGATTTAACATCTCAATTCGGGTTGAATAATTATGTAAGATTTTATATTATGTTGGATTTTAAATAATTATGTAAGATTTTATTTTATTTTATTTCAAACTAGATTAAAAGGGGCTTTAATTAAAAGTTAGAAATTTTGTAAGGTGAGTAGTGGCCTAATTAGTATTTGTATACTCATGTTTATCTACATTTCAGTTTTAGGATCTTATCCAGTTCTTTTTCCCTCTTAGGATGCATTCTGTTTCAGTTTGGGTTAGTGATTAGTGGGGACTTGAGCTCAGTTATTGTTTTACTTATCAAATTATCCCAAGTGTGCCTATTATAGGTTTTTTACGGATTTATTTAAATAGAATATGTGTAAATTTTTTCCATTTAAATGATGTTTTTACTACTTAAAATTATGGTTAAAAGTGTATTGAATTACTTTTGTGAGGACTAGGTGATTTAGGAGATGAAGTGTATTGAGGGAATTTGTGGGTGAGTAGAGGGAGTTGGCTAGGTGAGGGGGTTTAGAAGGTTAAATAAGGGATTAGTTTATATCTATTTATAGTTATTCTTTATATTATTTCTACTGATTCAAATTTTGTGTTGATGTATAACCTATGGATAGGTCATTTCAGATTTCTGATAGAAATATGATGTTAATTACACTATGATTAATGGGTGAAATCATACCTAGTGATTGTTTTAGATGCCTATAATGCTTATTGTTAGTCTATGAGGATTAGGTACTCCCCTCAAGTATGTCATGGTCTAGTTTAGGTGTTTAATGGATAGATATCTTGGGTTGGTTCATGAAAATGGTATCAAAACCAAGATTTTTCAGAGGGTTTGGGTTTCCAAGTTCCCTTTGTTATTTGGCATTATAATGTTATTATGGATATAGGTTATAAAAAATCTAGTGCTACACATTGGGAAAAGTGTCATAATATCTTTTCCATTTGAATCCTTGAGTGTTTATGTAATTCTAGGATTTATTGTTGGATTTTGATATTGATTTTGATTTGTTTTATGTGTTTGATATAAAAATGATGATTGAATTACCAATGATGTGTAATCTATTTGGGGGTTCACTTAATATTGGGGTGATGGTGGATGAAGATTTGTAGCTATAGGTCTATCCCCCATAGTTAGGCCAACCATATGGAGCCCTTTTGAATAGTTTTAATGACTCTTCAAATCCCACAAGTAGTTTTGTTAATCGAGTTCCACATGTGTGTTTTAATACACATTTTTTTAAATAAGGATAGTTATTGCACTATTTTTCACATTAATTTTTCCATGATTCATTCATGTTACATCAAATGAATAAAAAAATAAATATAGTGTGATCAATAGTAGTCATAGTGAGAAATCATATTATCTTGTATGTCATTCATTTAATATTTATATCATGAAACTTTATTTTCAAAAAATGAAACCTTTGATTTAACCATTTTGTCCTTGTATTTCAATATAACACACATGTATATAATATTAAAATTAACTGTTTACTATATTTGTAAATGTGTTTCATATCTGATGTCTTTTATCTGATTATCAATAGTTTTTATGGAATATGTTTTTGTTTATAATTTATCTGATAGATATTTAAATGTTTTTATGTTTTAATATATTCATCAATTATATTGTGATATCAGGTATTAATATGGATCATAATTGGATTTATCTACGAAGAACTACTAGTGAATATGAAAGAGGAGTTGACAATTTTTTGGAATTTGCTAAACGGCATAATCAAAATATTGATTTGATTTTCTGTCCATGTGTGAAGTGTGTAAATATGAGAAAGTTAAACTTCAGAGAAATCAAAGATCATCTCATTTGTTATGGTTTTAGCCTTAATTATACACGTTGGATCTTGCATGGTGAAAGAACTGAAAATTCAACATCCAATGTTGATGACGATATTCATAATGAGGCAGAGGATCGTATTGAAGAATTAATTCATGATTTAGGTGTTGAAACCATCGAAAAAACACCAACTGTTGAACGATTGTATGGAGATTCTGAGAAACCATTATTCCCAGGTTGCAGTAAATATACAGTGTTATCAGCAGTTTTGAGATTAGTTAACTTAAAAGCAAAAAATGGGTGGAGTGATAAATGTTTCTCCAGTTTACTTGAGCTTTTAAAAGAGCTTCTTCCAGAAGGCAATGGGCTTCCAGATTCCAATTATGAGGCGAAGAAAATATTATGCCCAATGGGATTGGGGTATAAAAAGATACATGCTTGCCCCAATGATTGTGTACTGTATAGGAAAGAAAATGAACATTTATCAAGTTGTCCTACATGTGGAACATCGCGCTATAAGATGGATGAGAAAGTCAACTCAGATTCATTTTCAGGTGATGTCATGTAACTTTATGAAAAATCAATTTTTTTACTTTCCAATGATATCATCCAATATTTTTTTCAAACAATTCTGATAATTCAATTCTGGTTTATTTTTAGGTACCAAAATCAAAACTCCATCTAAAGCATTTTGGTACCTTCCAATTATTCCTCGTTTGAAGCGTCTATTTGCAAATTCAAATGATGCAAAAAGGTTAAGATGGCATTCAGATGAGCGCATTTCTGATGGTAACTTACGTCACCCTGCCGATTCACCACAGTGGAAGAGTTTTGATAAAAAATTTCATGATTTTGGAAGTGAAGTTAGAAATCTCAGAATGGGATTGTGTACTGATGGAATGAATCCATATCGGAGCCTCAATAGCCAACATAGTTCATGGCCTGTTTTGCTGGTACTTTACAACTTGTCCCCACATCTATGTATGAAGAAAAAATATGTTATGATGAGCTTGATGATTTCTGGACCAAAACAACCAGGAAATGATATTGATGTGTATCTTACACCATTGATTGAGGATTTAAAACTGCTATGGGAGAAAGGTGTTACAGTTTTCGATGCATACAAGAAAGAGTATTTTCTTTTGCGTGCTATGATAATGTTCACTATAAACGACTTTCCTGCGTATGGAAACTTATCTGGATATAGTGTTAAGGGACATAAAGCATGTCCAATTTGTGAAGAACAAACTTCATATTATCAATTGCAGAATGGAAGAAAGACAGTGTACATGGGACATCGAAGATTTTTGCGAATTGATCATCCTTATCGTAGATTGAGAAAAGCATTTAACGGTTTACAAGAATTCAACCTCCCCCCTCAACCATTGTCAGCTGAAGAATATTATGACAGAGTGAAAGATATTGATTCAACATTTGGAAAGAGAAAAAGTTCTGGTTTACAAAAACATATCTGGAAGAAGCAGTCTATTTTTTTCAAACTACCTTATTGGAGATTTTTAGAGATAAAACATAACATTGATGTTATGCATGTTGAGAAAAACATATGTGATAGTTTGATTGGAACTTTGTTAGACATAAAAGGAAAGACAAAAGATGGATTACATGCTAGATTGGACTTGATGTTAATGCGAATACGTTTGGAGTTAGCTCCCGCTGTGAAAGGAAAAAGAACATATTTACCTCCGGCTTGTCACACATTAAGCAAGATTGAAAAGATGAATTTTTGTCAGTGTCTTCATGGTATTAAAGTACCCAGCGGTTTTTCTTCAAATGTGAATAATTTTGTGTCATTGAAGGATTGTAAATTAATAGGTATGAAATCACATGATTGCCATGTGTTAATGCAACAAATTCTACCAGTAGCAGTGCGTGGTATATTACCGAAAGCTGTCAGGAAGACAATCATCAGGTTATGTAATTTCTTTAAATCCATTTGTAGCAAAGTCGTTGATCCAAATTTGTTAGATTTGTTGGAGAATGAAGCAACTCTTATTCTTTGTCAACTAGAAATGTATTTCCCACCCACATTTTTTGATATAATGGTTCATCTATTGGTTCATTTGGTGCGTGAGATAAGAATGTGTGGGCCTGTTTATTTAAGATGGATGTATCCTTTTGAAAGATATATGAAAATTTTGAAAGGATATGTTAAAAATCCTTATCGACCAGAGGCCTCTATTGTTCAAAAATATGTATCAGAAGAGGTGATTGAGTTCTGTACTGATTATTTGAATGAAGTGGAGCATATTGGTCTCCCTCTCTCTCGACATATGACAGTTGACAGAGATGGTAGAGGGGTTCGAGGCTTAAAGGTAAAGTTCATTCCACGTGATGAAGTGATGCAAGCACATTTATACATTTTGAACAACACAGATGAGGTTCAACCATATATATCCTCACATATTGCTGAATTAAAGTTACGATATCAGAAAAGAAATGAAAAGTGGTTGATGATTGAGCATAAGAAGACATTTGTTTTATGGTTTAAAGAGAAAGTCACCTCAGATATATCTGTATCAGAAACATTGAAGTGGTTATCAGGGGGACCATCTTTTAATGTGATCACTTGGTCTGGTTTTGATATCAATGGCTACACATTTTACACAAAAAACCTGGATGACAAGAGTACCGTTCAGAATAGTGGTGTGATGGTATTCGCTGAAGCAGTGCATTTTTCGAGTGCCAAAGATAAAAACCCAATTTCTGCATCAACATCATATTTTGGAGTTATTGAAGACATATGGGAAATTGATTATATTAAATTTCGAGTCACTATTTTTAAGTGCAATTGGGTTGATAGTAATAGTGGCGTGAAACATGATGAATATGGGTTTAAACTGGTTGATTTGAAAAGATTTAATCACAATGAGGAACCATTTATCTTGGCGACACATGCAAAACAAGTATTTTATGTCATTGATCCGTCGAATGATCAGTGGTCAGTTGTTTTGCAAGGGAAAAGATATCATTTGGGTGATGATGATGATTCTGATGATGCTAGTGATTTACATGAGCGTTATTCATCTATTATGCAATTTTCAGATGATTACAATGAATATAAGACAGACATAGTGCATGCAGTACGTACCGATCATGATGAAGGGACGTGGGAAAACACTAAATTAGTCTCCTAATTTTTCTGGTAAATATTTATATTTTGTGTCTATTTTTAAAACTTACAAATGCATGCCTCTATTTTTACATATTTATTTTTCATTTCCTTGTTTCTAATTATTCAGTTTTCTAATGATATGCAGGTACCCAAAATTTCATTACACTTTCTAGTAGCAATGTCAAATACAGATAGAGATGAGCAGTTACCGAGGTATATCTATTTTGACATATTATTAAATATTCAGTAATATACATATTTAATGAAATAAAACTGTTAATTTATTAAAAAAAATTGCAGGACTACTGATGCGTCCTCGGCGGAGGAGACTTCTCCAGTTACTACTGAAAAATCAAGTTCTCTAGTTGGTAAACGTGGTATTACACGTTTACCAAAACTATCACTCGCTCGTGATGATAACAAATTACACATCCGTTTTGATGATAATAATAATGCAGTTGGCCCAAATCCAGTTCAGTTTGTCAGTTATATAGCGATGCAGAGCCGTTGCAGGATTAATATTTTATATCCTGATTGGAAGTCAGTGGACAGGACGGCGAAGCAACAGCTTTGGGAGGCCGTGACGGTAAAATATCTTTATTTATTTATTTTATCTCATTTTTTTAATATTATATAGTTTAAATGACATATTTTATTTTTTCAATTACAGATGACATTCAATTTTGAGGAAACCAAAGAAATTAGGAAAAGACATCTCTCTTTAGCGGCGGTTCGATGGAGAGATTTTAAAAACAAACTGACGAAAGATTATGTTTTTGGAAAGAGAAGGTTTGAAAGCCCATGTCTTAAGTATCCATATATAGATGAAGAAACATGGAAGCGATTTGTTGACAGTCGTCAGGAAGAGAAATTTCAGGTATTGTAATTGTTTTATATTTTAAAATTTATGCTATATTTTCCTTATTACTTATGTGTTTATTTTTATGTAACAGGCCTCCAGAAGATCTCATCAGGAGATCCAGTTGAAAAACGTATACCCTCATACTTTATCACGTGGAGGATACTCGTATTTGGAGCAGAAAATTATTGAAGAAAAATTTGAAGCATTAAGAGCTCGATCAAGTAGTGGTTCAGAAGAGGTCCAGTATGGTCCTCCATCTCCTCCCACTCGCCATGAGAAATGGAAACGAGCAAGAAGAAAAAAAATGAACAATATCTTACAGACGAAGCTCATCAAGTGGCTGATAGAATTGTAAGTAAATATTAATTCTTTGTTAACAATTTTCCTTTTTTATAATTTATAAACACTAATATAAATTTTTTATTTTTCATTTCAGGATGAACTTCAGGAGAAAGAGACACAGGGCTCTTTTATCCCTGAGGGTAGGATGGATATCCTAGCCACTGCTTTGGGAAAGACTGAACACCCCGGCCGTGTTAGAGGATATCAGGCGGGTGTTAGTATTCGGAAGGTTTTTGGTAAGAGTAAGCAACCAAGAGACCCGGAAATTGAATCCTTAAAAGAAGAGCTGCAGGATATGAAACGGTCTATGGGTGATCAAATTCAAGCAGCAGTACAGAAGGCTTTATTAGAACACTTGGCAAGACAGTCACAGTCTGCTCATCCTTCCGAGGTATATTATTTACTGTTAACAATTTTTCTTTTCTATAAATTATAAACACTGATATAACTTTTTCATTTTTCAACATTCTCAGCCTACTCACTCAGACTATCATGCCTCATATGCTTACCCAACACCGTCTGGGCAGCCTTCCGAGGTATATTATTTAATGTCATCAATTTGTCTATTTTATAAATTATAAACACTGATATAACTTTTTCATTTTTCAACATTCTCAGCCAACTCACCCGGACTACCCTGCCTCATCTGCTTACCCTGCCCCGTCTGCGCAACCATTTGAGGTATATTATTTAATTTAATTTTTAATCAATTTTTCTATGTTAAAAATTTTAAACACTAATATACCCTTTTCATTTTTCTGACTTCTCAGCCTGCTCACCCTGACTACCCTGCCCCACCTGCTAACTTTGAGCCTCCACCTCCTCCATCGGATCAAACCTTATATTGTGAGTTGTTTGCGGGAGATCCTCATGTACATATTGTTGCGTTAGGACAAGTGTATTTTTTGGGGGACTCGGTACATCATCAGCCTATGCAGATGGGTCAGGTTAGAGTATCAGTACTTTTTATTATAGATCCTACTGCTCTACTACCATTTCCTACTGCGGAGATCACCAGTGTTGGGGAATGCATGGGCCATTTTTTACTTTGGCCAACTGCACTTCTTCGTTATATTTCACATGAGGTATGAGTTTTTTTAACTAGTAATTAGAAATGATTCCAAATTACTTATAATGTTTTCTGACATTTAACTTATATAGGAATATCTGAAAGCAAAAGAAACTGTACAAATGCAGCAAAATGTTCAAAAACAGTCGGCTGTAGATACTTCTGATATTTCTTCTGGGTTGAAAAGATTATCTCAGTGCTCTTCTTCCTTGAATTTTATCTATGAGTTTCGGATGACGCCCGATATATGTGGAAGAAATTATAAATTGAGAATATTGAAAGAAGATATCATGAATTTAGTTAATTTTGAAGAGATCGGGCTGAATGTGGTGCAGTTGTTTTCCATGTAAGTAAATTGACGTCTGAATTGCTATTTCTTTACTAAAATATTGTTATGTCATTGACTAACTATGTTTTCTTTTTAAATTAGGTATCTATACAGGATTCTTTTACAAAATGAAACTACAAGCATTTATAGCTTTATAGATCCAGAGTACATTTCCTCAGAAGTCAAACATGTGAAAAATGATGAAAAAGTTAAATATATATCCGAGAGATTATCACAAACAGAGATTCAGTGCTGGTTTTTGCCATTTGTTGATAAGTAAGAATATCAACATAATTTTGAACTCATGATCATTATAATGTCATTAATTATGAACTTTTTGTATTATAGGGGGCATTGGATGTTAGGTGTATTTTGCCCAAATGAATGCACCTTATATTGGTTTTGCTCTTTATTAGGAAAAGTGCGTAAAACGTTTTCCAACTTATTAAACAGGTAAGTTGTTTTTTTATTTTTAGAAGTTTGTTATGTTTAATTTTAATTGTTTACACAAGTTTTATTTGTTCTTATATAAAACAATGCAGTTCATGGAAACATTTTACAAATGAAAAGAAACCAACGAAAATCAAATATGTGGAAGTACAGGTAATTAGTTTTTATATTTTTGTTATATATTGGGTTTCATTATTAGTTAAATGTTTTATAACTGCAGTGTCATCGTCAAAATGGAAGCGTTGAATGTGGTTATTATATTCTACGATTTATGTACGAGATAATCACAACTGGGGAAACTACTGATTTTCATAAGGTTAGTTGTATTAACTTTTTTATATATTTTCATCCACTTTCTTCTATTTATTAATTTCATATCATTCAATATTATTGTAGGTATTCAATGATTCACAGTCATATTCTCAATCTGATATGATTCATATTCAATCTACTTTTGCGGACTATTTGTTAAGTCTGATTAAGATTTGAGGTATGTATACTAATATTTATAAATAATATTATATATGGGTTTAAAAAACTAACTCTTATGATATATTAGGTGTTTGAACCTACTAATAATCAAATGAATGCTTCAACAATAACAAACAATGAGCATGTCATATATTTCAGGTACGTGTATTTTAATTCTGATTTACTGAGTTTTCTCAAGTGCCTCTGCAAAAACTGTTTTATTGAATCTACTAATAATCAAATGAATCCTTCAACAATAACCAACAATAACCATGTCGTATATTTCAGGTACGTGTATTTTAATTCAGAATTAGTTATTATATTTCTTTTCATTGTTATTTCTTAAAATCATTTGTCTGTACAGTGACAAATCTGTAGGGTGGTACTTGGATCATGAACATAGAGATTCGTATAGCGAAATAACATTCACAAACACTAAAAATTGTCTCCCTTGAATGCACAGCAATATCTTCTAGGCCTTTTTATTTTTTATGCAAATAAATATCGAAAAATGATTGCCGAGAAGCATATCACATAATACCTGAAACAGCGCTTAGTGGGTTTGCACAAAGATAAAATAGAAGGCGTCAATTTTTAAGGTATGTTTCTTTATGTATCTTCAATCTGCATTTGATTTCAATTTTCTAACCTATTTTTTGCACTCAAATTTATTTCTCTATTATTCCATAACTTAAACAAATAACAATAGTGAATGGGTAATGCACGTCTATACAGAGCAAATATAAAAACCTGAGGTTGGGGGTGGTGGGGATTCTATGGTGAAAAGACACCCCCAACATCTTCAGTGGGGGAGGTGAGGAAGAGGTTGCATCGGCTGAGTGTTCCTGGAATTTTGATCAGGAGTCGTAACATTTCATTTTGGTAATTTACTTTGTGAAAAAATGAATGATTCAAATAAATTACACATTTTCATTTAATGTTTATTCATTGCACTAATAACTTGGATTGATTTTTTCACTCACATATCCTTAGTTTCATTACTGTTTTGACAGGATTGGTGCTATCTATGGGAGGAAACTTACAATGATTGATACTGAGTATGGTTAGATTAAGAAAATGCACCATGTAGGTACGTGTATTTTAATTCTGCTTTACTTTGAGTTTTCTGAAGTACTTCTGTTAAAGCTGTTTAATTGTTTTTGTATACTTTGTTATTTTTTTTCAGGGTTCTGATTTGTTTGGAGGAGAAAATATATGTATTTTATTTAAAAAAAAAAAAATTACGGCGTCGGTTATTTTAAAAACCGACGCCGAATATTTTTAAAAAATTATTTACGGCGTCGGTTTTTTTAAAAACCGACGTCGAAAGGGTTTTCCGCGTCGGTTTTTAGAAAAACCGACGCGGAAAATCCGGTTGAAACCGGTTTTCCGCGTCGGTTTTTCTAAAAACCGACGCGGAAAATCCTGTTCTAATCGGTTTTCCGCGTCGGTTTTTAGAAAAACCGACGCGGAAAACCTCTTCGACTATATTTTCCGCGTCGGTTTTTTAATGAACCGACGCGGAAAATAATGTCTAAATGTAGCTTCGGCGTCGGTTTTATAAAAAACCGACGCCGAAGCTCATAAGCGAATTAATTTTCGCGTCGGTTTCTATGAACCGACGCGAAAACTCTATTTTTAACGTCGCCTATAAAGACGTCGGTTTATAACCGACGTTAAAAATTAAAAAAAACCGACGCGAAAAAGTGTTTTTGCACTAGTGTATGTTGCATATAACGTTAGGTAAAACACAAAACAAGTCATCCCAGGATTTACTATTGACCATTTACTTTAACCAAAACTTTTCATGGCCAAGTCTCAGTTAAATAATATTTCAATTGAAAGTTATATAGAAAAACACTCTTTTTTAGTATTAATTGACATTTAAATTAGGCGACACCTCATAAAAATCTAGGAAAAATAATTTCACAACATATCTTTTATCCATATAGAGGATCGAGTCCTTGTCTCAAGACAATGAATCTTGATTGATTAATTAATACAATATTAATTAAAAAGACATACCACATTGGGATTTAACATTGTAAAAAATACTATTTTTCATGCTCGCTTTACTTTTTATTTTTCATACATTGTGAAGGTGTTAAATATATGAGATCCATACAATCTAGTAGGTTCAATGATTGAAATTATTAATATGAAAAAAGAATTCTGTAAAAATTAGTCTATGTTGATTCACCACCCCCACTATTAGTGTTTATATGGCACAAAGTTTTACCTCTAATTGGATCTATTATGTTTTTACCAATTATTTTTATCTATTATATATAAAGTGTAGATTTGAAGAAGGTTATGAGTTTCCTTAGATGGATAATACAATTTCCATCCATATCAACACCAACATGGAGATTTTATCCAGGACCTTTATAAACAAGAAGAAGAAAGAGTCAAAGCTATAGAGAAATAACTAAAAAGTGAGAAAATATAAAGGGGTTAAAATACTGGTTTAATGAAATTGAAGAGGCTATTTTTATAAGATATCCATTAATATGTATCCTCTATAAGATTCTAGTTTTGTCTATAAAGAGTATGTGCCTATTAAATCATGTAGAACAATAATATAACTCAATGAGAGGTGGACCCCTTTATTTATAGATAGAGAAATAGTGATAAAAGATAGAGAAACCCATTGTGGGAATCTAAAATATACATCATTGAGTACAACACTCCCCCTTAAGATAAAACAGGTATAGTTTGGAAGAAGAGTCCCACAAAAAAAAAGACATCACAAAGATCAAACACACTCCTCATCAATAAGAATCATTGATGTTGTGGATGATCAGCTTGATGCAGAGAGATCTAATTGAGCACCTAACATGCCTTTGTTAATGATGTTGGCAATTTGATGAGCAATTGAAATGTATCTAAAATCGTTATTCTTTTTCATAAGATAGTGTTGAACGAAGTGATAGTCAAATTCAATATGCTTCATGTGTTCATGGAATATTGGATTAGAAGAAATCTTTTTAGCCACATGATTATCACAAAAAATATGAGCAGGTGTCTCTGGAGGAAAAACAGTTCCAGAAAAAAGTTGACAGAGCCCAAAAACTTTGGTAGTGATTGTGACCATCGCATGCTATTCATATTCAACACTGGATCTGGAGAAAATAGTTTTTTTTATTAATTTTCATGGAAATTAAGTTAGAATCCATAAAAACCGTAATCCCATAAATCCCAATGTGTGTTTTTGTGGGTTTCATTGTAGTTTTGTAGTTCCACTTCCCCTATCATTTGTAATATATATGATATATGTTACCCTATATCATAATTTACTCTATTAGAATATCGTGTGGTATGATATCCATGTAGCCATAACATATTCATGATATGAGTTTTTGTCAAAACATTTTTTTGAATTTCAGTATATATACTCCCTTACATCATGTTAAATGCTAAGAAAATACATTTTCTTGTGTTTTTCGTGTCACTCATGTGAATAAAAAATTGGATTTTTTTGTACTTAAATGTTTAAAATAAACATGCTAATTACTGAGACACATTCTAAATATATTTTGATAATTTAATTCTATAAAATAATGTGTTATTGTGTAAATTAATTTATCTTTGATATTTTTAGAACTCAATATTTAATTTCTTTTGGAATTATATATTTGAGAAACACATTAGAAATGAATTTTTTGGAAATATTTTTTTGTCTAAAAATTAATTCCATTTTCGAAAAAATATATTTTTTTAGAAAAATACAAGTATTTTGGATAGTTATGCACCTGAAATGATAAAATTTGAAAATATATGTGGAAATATTTTGTTAATTTTAACTGTTAAAATTTTATTGATTTATAGTTGTTCAATTTTGATTTTAATTGTTTAAAACCATCAACATGAATTAATTGCCTTCTAATATTGAGATTTCATGGGTTAAATTTTATGACACGTTGACATAAAGCTAAACACTTTGTTTGGGCTAAAAAATGAATCCCAAATTTCCATATTATGGATGATCTAGTTTTCCTCTACTATAATATCAGTAAACAGGGTTTAAGTCATTTTGTAGATGCTTCACATGTTCACAACTAGTGGCTGAATCCCTCCCTAATTTTAAAACTTCCCTCTATGTGTAAATGGGAATTAGGGCTCTGTCATTGCTTCACAAAGTCGATCTAGGTTATTCATTTCTATATTGAAGGCTTGATCGTGGTTCACTATTCATAGAGGTTACTAGAGATAAGTCCTTCTTATTTCTGGTTTTATGGGGAACTCATCTTTGTTGGGGATTCTGTTGCAGCTAGTTGGAGAGACCAAATGGAGTCACTGTTCAAGGGTCTGATCAAGGATATTTCTACATAGGATTTTTGATCAATGGAGAGTGTATATTTCATTTGAATTTGATGAATTGGAGCAACCATCCATTAGAGTTTGAGGATTTCTGTTTTCTTCTTTGGGGCTAGTTTGTGGTTTCGAGTCACTGCTCAATCCAAGAGACCTAACCAATCATTGAAACTTACCACTGGTGATGGAGTTAATTGTTTTTTTATGTATAATTTACTAGCTTATGTAGAATTTTTTTTAATCAAATACCCCATGATTTTATTCTCTTCATCTAATTTTTAAATGTTTCTGGTAAAAAACATTGTGTCACTGCAGGTTATGGTTGAAGGTCACTAGTTTGAGGAGCAAAAAAAGAGTTTTCCACCACTGCTTTTCAATTCGTTCCAAGGAGGATTTTCTGGGTGGACTATTTTTTCCAAAATATATTGGCTTGATTGAAGATAAAGGAACCATTATATGTCTAGTTATGGATGTTTGGATGTTTCTAGTCCACTGACATAGATGTTCACTAGTGGGAGTATGACATCTACGCTATTGTGATTAATTTGTATGAAAAAAATAATGGATGAAGAAAGCATAGTGGGTAGTTATTCCATGTGAACATGCTTCAACCATTTTTTCATTCAAATTAATCCAAAAAATATCCACATAATTAAAATTTGAAAAAACATCACCCTCATCTCTAACATAGGCTTCATGATTATCAAATATATCTTCATCGGCTTCATTACAATCTGATGCATATGGAGATGATTCAGATTATAGTGGAGTAACATCGTTCCCACCCGTAGTATGAGGTAGAATGATAAGGAAATCCAACAAGATCAAATCTAACTTCGACATGGGGATGAAAAAGGGCTGTAAGATTGGTCTTTGATGTTTATCATTATTCCTCTTGTTGGTCAACATTGATAAACAAGGTCTCCCAATGCATGCCTCATCATGGGCATCAATACCGACCTCTCTAGGTATAGAACATATTGGTTCCTCCAGGGTGTATAACCCAATTGGAATGATTACCTTCCTGAATCACCACCCACTTTAAGATCAAAGTAATCACTAGTTGATATCTTAAAAGGAGAGAACCATTTTGATACTGAGACCAATCACCTGAGTTTTCCCCACCATTTCAAACACTGCTAATCTGTTGGAACTTAGGGTCATATATCTTCCCACTCTTATCCCAACTGATGATAGAGGGCGTGACCATTAAACTGGCCAAGAACACCTTCCTTCTATACTTATGTACCTCCAGACTCAAATCAGTAAACTCATCCGACCCCACTCATCCACTGATTCTCAAACAACCTGCACTGGATGCTTCCTTCTCAATGCATCAACGACTACGTTTCCCTTCCTTGGTGTATAAGTAATGTCAAAATCAAAAGTTTAAATACATTCTACCCATCGTCAATATATGAGGTTCAATTCCATATAGGGAAAGATATAATTTAGTATTTTATTACCCAAATAGACTGTAAAACACTCCCCAAAGAGGTAACATCATCACATCTTAAGTTCATGCATCATGACTACTAACTCTAGGTTGTGGGTGGGATAATTCTAATCATTTTAGAATAGAAGACGTGAGCCATAAGCCACTACATGGTCAATATGCATCAGTACACATCCCAAACCCACACCAGAGGCATCACTAGACACATCATATTCTTTTCTGAGCTCAAGAAGAATAAAGACCAACGCAAAAGTCAAATAGGTCTGGAACTGCTCAGAATAATGATAGTACTTCTCATCCCATAAAGAATCATCCACTTTTTTGGTCAATTCCTTCAAGGGTGAAGCTAGCCAAGGTATGTATCGAACAAAATGTCTATAGTACCCGACCAAGCCCAAAATGTTTCAGACCTCGAACACATTCTTGGGATAGTCCCAAGACATAACTACTTGAACCTTCTCAGGATCTACTAAAACTCCTCTTACAGATATCACATGGCTTAAGAAATTTACTTTCAGAATCCAAAACTGGTATTTAGGTATCTTAACATACATATGATGGTCCTTTAGGGACCCCAAAACAACCTCCGGGAAATCACCGTGATCATCCTCCTTGGAATACTCTAAGATGTCTTCAACAAACACAACTATGAAGTAACCGATAAAATGGTGGAATATCCAATTCATCCTGGACCTAAAGACCACACGATCATTAGTAAGCCCAAATGACAAAAACCATATACTCAAAATGACCACAGTAAATTTAAATGATGTTTTTGGGATATCCCCTTCCTGGAGCCTCAATCGGTGGTACTTGGATCTCATGTCAATTTTTGAAAACCAATGAGTTCCTATGAGATGATCAAGGATATAATTAATTCTAGGAAACATGAATTTATTCTTTACGGTCACTTGGTTAAGCTTACGATATCCGATGTAGAGGCGAAAGATTCTGTCCACCTTCTTTGAAAACAACAATAGTGAATCCATTTTTGACACACTGGGGATAATAAATATATTTCTATGAATATTCTATACCTTAACTTTCATCTCTTTCGGCTCATATTAATTCATTTGGTAAGATGAGAAATAAATTGGGCTTATCCTAAGGAGGAGATCGATAGTGAACTCAACCTATCCCTGGGGTGACAACCCCAAAAAATCGCTTGAGAAAACATATGGGTACCTATCTACGACCATAGGGAGACCAGCCTCTGAACCCTACTATGAGGAATTGAAAACAAAATATGATCAACATTCATGAGATCAATCCTATCTTTGAAGAAACTGGTCTTGCCAACCCTGATCAATGATCCCACTCACCCTGAAAGACATGAGTACTCCCTTTAGGATTATTAAAACGGACCCTATGATGATAATAATTAATTTATTCTTTGAAGTTGAGAAACCAATCCATGCATATGATGGTGTTTAAGATATCCAGGTCCCACCCAAGGAAGTCCCAAATGACTTCCACATTAGCCACTAGAATGCACCACTTTGGGCATTTGAAACCTTGATCCTCCATACCCAATGATGTAATAAAATCTATAACGAAAGCCATAAACTCCACTCATATAACCAAAGAATCAAGAAACTTCCATGAGATAAAATAATGGGATTCTACCATATAAAAAATAATAGATTACATGGAATAAGTAATAAACATCACACCTCTCATGGTGTCTGACACAGAATTTGAGTCATACGGTATCACAACGGCTGCAAGAAGACACCCTGAATCAGGCCCTCCACAAGTACTCTTTACCTAGTGAGAACCTCCTTTACCCTGAGAGAGAGTTCCTCCACTCTTGTAATCATTATACCATGAATAAGAACCCTTTGAGAGCATGGAGCCAACACCAATCCCATGTGGAAAAGCCTAGAATAAGCATTGAAGATGACTTGAACAACAACACTGATGGAATGAACTCAAAGACTCTAGGAATATATGCTTGGCATGACCATACATCCCACAATAATAGAATACAACTAGATTACACCATGTAGACTCCATGAGAATTGTACCTAATGATTGTGGAACACTCTTACAACTTCCCTAGAGACTCTCCCCGCTTCTATTTTTTACCGTATTAGAGCTTCCACTACCACCCCCCTAAAGGTACACCATTGAGACCAGCCTTTCTAGGCATATCTATCTCATCCATAGATGCCCTATCTTCCAACTTTGGAAATTTTGAAAAGTGTATAAGAATAATCATGGATTTGATCTTAGACTTTAGGCCCATTTTGAAATATTGAACTTTGAGATGATCATTCACGAGGAGTTCTGGAGAAACGTGAACCAAATCTGTAAACTGAGTAGCATGCTCCAACACTGAATTCCCCCCTTGGTCTAAATTCAACAACTCGTGAGCACTCACCACCCTCAAGGTATCTGGTTAGAACAACTGATTAAAAGATAATTTAAAATTAGTTCATGTGAGACCCTCATCCATCCTCACTAGCACCATTGATCCCCACCACTTTATAACCATCCCTTCGAGAATGTAGGTGTAAAAGAAAACTTTTGAGGTTTGAGGAGTCGTTAGAAACTCAAAAATCTACTCAATCAGATCCAACCACTCCTCAGGCTCATAGAAACCATTATCACCACATAACACCAGTGGGTTTTTCTTAGTAAACTTTTGGGCATAGTCCACCATCCATGGTTGATCTTGACTTCCCACCTAGCCCAAGGATTGGATCATTATAATTAACAACTCCACCAAAAAGTCTAATCAACTAGAGGATTACCATGCATGGCATGATTCGTAGCACCTTCTCCAAACCTAGATGACGTCCTTTTTGGAGGCATTGTCTACAATACACAAAACACAAACTCAATCAATACACAACTGATTCTCAAACACTATCAATCAAACTGAAAGAACCATTAGAATAGATCTTAATAGACAACATTAACAACTATAGTATCTTCAAATGATTAAGGGGAGAAAACATAGAAAAAATTAATCATTTACTCATTGCCCATTGTTAAGTCGCACGATTAGGAAAACCATGAACCAACTATGAAAGTGTCACTGAAAGGTGAAAGAAAATTCCACATGGGATGTGTATAGTTACTACTAACCATGCACCTAAATCAAGAGCTTCCTAAAAAATTCTCTATTTCACCTCAAAACTCAAAAAAAAAACACACGGTCTCACCCTGTAACTCACAATAGATAAGGATATACATAAAATCACAATAAAACAACCTATAATCAAGCTAAAAACATAAACATAATCCCAAAACACCCATGTAAACTCAAGTTTCAACACAAAGAAGAGATGGTTAGTCACTCCTCTATTCCTTCTTTATATTTCCGAAATGTTGAGAGCTACAACAATATAAAGGTTTGTAGATGTAGAAAAGAAAATTCAAAATAAAAAGAAGAATATGAACATAGACACATCAATTTACCTAGTTTAGTAAATGATCCCTACGTCAAAGGAGAGTCAGAAATATAAATAGAATTAGGAGCATAATTACAGGGAAAATTTCATAGTTTCACACACATAAATCCTATCTCGAATGATCTCATAATAAATATTATGTCACTGCACCACCAACCACACATTAGGTCCACACTGAAATAGTTCCACAACCACCAAGTCTAAACTACTACAATGTTAGTGATAAGATGTCTATGGTGGTATAATATTACTGTATCCAAAGCACGATATGCTACAGTAATCATGTTAAAGTCCACATTTTAATATTTACATATTGGTGTCACCTAATCAGATTTTCTATAATCCGGTCATAGTTTCTACAGTGCCCCAAATTTGGGTCAGGGACCTTCATCCCCTAAACACTCCGAGTAGGGGTGTACTGCCCCTGTGACCACAAGGACCTCAATATAGTAGTCGAACCATGAGATTTATAGTCTGGTGTACTATCTGGGCCCCTAGCATTCTGTCCAACATTATCCAAACAGATCAAGATAACTATTCCAACACCTCCCAAGTCCCGAAGATCTTATCTCAATTCTACCACTAAACCCCAACACAAGAATATCCCTCTGATATCATATTGTAGAAAGCCAACCCGTCACCCAATCTGAAAGTCCACATGACCCGAAGCACATTCCCTATCGCCACGAGCTAGTGACTAGCACCTGACCTAATGAATAATCTCTTGGGAATGATTTTCCCATGTTAAATTGGAAGGATGCATCCATGAAATGGTATAAATACACTAATACCCTCAAAGTCAATAGAAAATGAACATCCAACCTGAGCACACAAAGATGATACCATACCAAAATTATACATCATATACAAAATACACCATAAGATAACATATACATGGTTTCTCAGGACAAAAGATCAAAACCCCAAAAATGTAAACAAGATACTAACATGGAAAATTAATACATCCCAAAAGGATAAAACTCACAAAATATATCTTCATGGGTCAACCCTATGAGACCATGTCTCCTCCATCAAAATAATGGATGATGGTAATCAAGAAGAGACACCTATATTCATAGTGCCATTTCCTTTACCCATGTCATACAAAACAAAGTCTACATATTCCTAAAGACATATGTAGGGTGTGAGGAACAAATCCTAGTAGGACACCACCATGAATCTATTGAAGGATTTTAGACCATGAATAATAATAAACTAGTTTTGAAAACTCATTCTCCAAAACAATATCTTTTTGAAAACATTTCACTTGACATTAACCACTCGAAATCCATTTTTTTTCCTTTAGGAAAAACTAGTTTTACAAAAACATTTATCAATATGGAATAGGTAAAGAAAAAAGTTCATAAAACAAAACATGATCAATATTAAAAAACAAGGAATGACAAGGGTTAACATAAATATGATCATCATATAACCAAATAAAAGGGAATGGTAATAACAAATTATATCATATCAAACAAGTGTTGTGAAAATTACAAGATTCACAATGAAAAAACATGTCTACAGATGAAGAAAAGTTAAAATAAAACAATGAGAAAAGAATGAGAAGAATATCTCACAGGAAATGATGATTTATGTGGTTTGGGAATATTCCTTACATCTACGGAGAAGTTGAATTTCACCTTGATTCTAGAGATCAGATACAAATTGAATATCAAAGTTTCAAAACATAGAAACCATAGCTCAAAATGATCTAATAAAGAAGACAACACACTATTCCACCAACTGCATAGTAATTACACTTTGCTACAGTGAATGGTGGTTGGAAGTCCACACGACTACTATTCTGCGACCAACCATGTACAAGTTACTACTGTGTCTGATAGAAAGAAGTCCTCTAAGCTACTGTATTATTGCCTCTAATGTCTTAGATGCTACAAAAACCACGACAAAGTCTGCACTGGTATAGTTCCATGTTGGTGACGGCTGGTCAGCTCTGCTACAGACCATCAGAGTTGCTATAGTTCCCCAAAATTTGTGTTGGGGGACTTCATCCCCTAAACCCTGGGAATAGGGGTGTGTTGCCTCTGCAACCCCTAAAGCGCTGACCATGGAGCATAACTCACATGATTTGTAGCCTGGTGTTCAATATGGTCTACTAGAATTTGTCCCAAAATCATCCAAATGGATCGGGATACACCAATCCAACAATCTCTCACTTGGATCATGATCTTCTAAACTATCATTCTTCAGAACAACTTACTTAAACAACTTACTTAACCAGAAATCCTCTTTTTCTTTACTCATTGGTGCATGATATCCATTCAAAACTTCAAATTCAAGATAATGGTTCATGAAATACCAACTATTTTTACCATTTGTGCTCCCAAATTTTTCTCCCATATTCTATATCTCATCCTCCATTCATTAGTGGAGACCAACTGAGGAACAATAGTTCCTCAACTTATGTATTACCGTTGGATTTGTCAATACGTCTTCTAGATTATTTGTTCCATGAATCTTCTATAGTGTCACCAACCCATCCTATATCAACCCTCTGATAAAATTGTATTTCAAATGAATGTTCTTCATCCATACATGAAATACTGTGTTCTTGGAAATATTTATAGAACTATGAGTGTCATAGTGAAATACATTTAGCTATTTCTTTCGACCAATATCATCCATTAAGTTCTTCATCCAAATCATATCCTTTTTAGTTTATGTTAAAACAATGTATTCTGCCTCTATAGTGGACAGTGCCACCACCTTCTGCAACTGTGATATCCAGCTTACTATAGTTCCTCCATAGGTGAATACATAACCCTTGGTACTCCTCCTATCATTGAAATCTCCTCTAAGGCCAGAATCTTCATATCCCTACAATGAATTTACTTTTCAATGCACATATATACTTCCTTGTGTCCCTTCAGATACCTCAATATCCACTTCACAGCTTCCTAATGCTACTTTCCAGGGTTATCCATGTACCTGCTCACAACTCCCACCACATGAGCAGTGTCAAGTCAATTATAGACCATGAAATACCTAAATATTCTTGTAGTTGGTATGTATGGAACCTTTTCCCTATAATCAACCTATTCTGTCATCTTCGGTGATTGCTTCTCTGATAAATTGAAATGACCTTCTAGGGGAATAGAGGTTATCTTCGCTTCCAGAATATTGAATCTTCGAAGAACCATTCCAATATAGTCAGAATGTGATAAAATAAGGTTCTATCTGTGTGTTCTCTCTTGGTCTTAACCTACAAAATCTTGTCAACTTCTACAAGATTTTTCATCTTGAACTCCTCATCCAGCTGCCCTTTCAGCTCATAAATCCTCTGCATACATGATCCTATAATGAACATGTCATCCACATATAGAATCATTATAATTTATTTATCACCAAAAGACCTGGAATGGCTATATTTATCCATGGTACACCATTTGTATACATTTATAGTCATAAATGAATCAAAATTTTTATTTTAATACCTGGGTGACTACTTCAACACATATAAGATCTTTTGGAGTTTGAACACTAGATCTTCTTTCCCAAACTCAACATATCTCTCTGGTTTTTTCATATAGATTTCCTCCTCTAGATCTCCAAGAAGGAAAAAAATCCTGAAATTAAGATAATCAAGATGTAAGTCTTCTAATGCCAAAATTCTTAAAACCACATGGATGGTGGTAAGCTTAACTATAGGTTAAATAATTTCAATGAAATCCACTCACTCCTATTGAAAACCATTCTTCTGTAGCCTTGCTTTGTACCTCCTCTTTCCATCGTGTTTTTTCTTGACCTGGTATAGAATTTTTTTTTGCAATAATTTAATTTTTTATGGAAGATCTGTCAACTCCTAGGTGTTTCCATATTACAATGAGGAAATATCCTCTTTTATAGTCAACTCCCACTTTCTTGACTACTTCAACTGCATTTCTTCTTCAAAAAATTCTGGTTCTCCACTATCATTCAATAAAAAATAATTTAAGGATGGTGAATAACTCTACACATGCATTCTTACCCTTGTTGATCTCCTCAACTCCACTTAAGGGGTAGACTTCATGGGTTTTGGAATCATGTGATCAGACACAAATTCAAACTCAACTTGATCATGGAACTATGATTCCTTATTCTCATTTTAAATTTTAACTCAATAATGTTCTTTTTATGTGATAGCTTCATTAAATACCATGTTCTAGATCCTGATGTCCATGTTGTTGAAATCAACCCACAATCGGTAACTGAACACCTCAACACTATATCTAATAAATAAACATTATTTGGACATAACATCAAGTTTTTCCCTTGAACCAATATCAATATGTACATATTACAAACACACAAAGGCTCGTAAGTGTGAGATTCTTATATCCTTACCAGACCAAATCTCATCAGATAAACATTCTCTTTTTGATACAGATGTTACCCTATTGATGAGATATGATTCCATGTTCATTTCATTATCCTAGGAGATCTTGGGTAACCTCAAGTACAACCTCATTCTCCTAGAATGTTCATTCAATGTCATATTCATCCTTACAACTACACTATTCCGATGTGGTGTTATTAGAATAGTCTTCTCCCACCGAATCCCATTATTTGAATATTATTTCTTAAACTCATTACTGCCTTACTCTCCCTTGTTTTCAGACCTCAATAATTTTTTCTTTTTTCATGACTCATTTTCTACCTTGGTTTTCCACTTCTAAAACATATTAAATACATCATATTTTCTTTTTCAAAAGTAAACCCATACCTTCCTTGTTGAGTCATCAATAAATTTCACATAATATTTTGAATCTTAAAGGGAATGTATTGGAGAAGCCCCCCAAACATCAGTGTGCACTAGGTTAAACTTTCCATCCTTCAGTGTTATGCCTCCTTTCACAAAAGACACCTTATTCTACTTTCTAAAGATATAATCATCACATAGGACAACATCCAATGACTTCATCTCTGAAAAATATCCTTTTGTTTATAGCACCTTCTTCCCATTCTCACTCATGTGTCCTAGATAGTAGTTCCAATGTTATGAATCACAAGCAACATTTATTGATGGAACCATGTCCATGCATCTTTCTATCATGTTGTACAAGGTTCCATTCTTTTCTCCCCGAGCTATGACCACAACTCCTTTATTGATCTTTCATGCTCTACTAGTGAATGTTGTACTAAAACCTACATCATCATGATGTCCAAAAAAATTAATATTTCCTTCTAAACTAGGGATATAACTCATGTTTTCCAAAAATAGCAAACTACCACTATTGGTATGGATCCATGCATCTCCTTTCCCCATAATCTGCAATGGTTCATTATCAGCAAGATATACCTTTCCAAAATTTCCAAATACAAAATTGTTTAGAAAACCCTTCTCAAAAGTGGAATGTAAAGATTCTCCTGATTCTAAAATTATCAACTCTATAGGGATATCCACACTCAGTAGAAACACATCATCTGTTCCATCAGCCACTATATTTTCTCCATTGGTTTCATGAACCTTTCATTTTTTTATGCACACATTCTTGATGTGTCATTTATTCCTAAAAATGAAGAAGGTAGGACCAACCCCCTTTCCATTTTCTCTACTCTTTCATCCTAAATTTGTTTGTTCTCTCTAATTATCTTACTGCACAAATTTTCCTCTTCCTTATACATTCAATACAGAACCTGAGAATCTACCCGATTCGCTTCTTATAATATCCTCACTCAAGATCTGGTCCCATGCATCCTTTAGAATTGGATTGGTATTCCCTGATGAACTTCTCACAACTATTGCAGTCACTTCCCAACTATAAGGTATTGAAGATAGTAAAACCAATTCACACACCTCATCATCAAGAAAAAAATCCACTGATGTCATCTAACTTATGATGGTGTTTAATTCATTGATGTGATCTACAATAATCCCCCTTCTATCATTTTCAGATAGAACAATCATTTCATCATGTACAAAATATATGACAATGAAGCCTTCTCATACATATTCACTTGAGCTTTCATCAGTCCAACCATCATATTCTCCTCTTTGATGTTGAATACTTATTTTTTCCAATGTAAGGCACACAACTCCTAGAACCAGTCGATCTAGAAGATCCAACCCCATCTGCTCCATGTCTGTTGGATTTAGACCTAGAAGTGGAAAATGATATTTCTTATGGTAAATATATCCTTAAATATGTATCATCCATTAGATAAATTTAGGTCTATCCAATTAGTCAATATTTCACTTTCCTTCTCCCATAGCCATCATTCAATTTGAGAAATCTAAACTCAACCTTTGAAACCAGTTGTAATGAAAACTACAGGAGTCGCAGTGATAGAATAGGTTTGCAGGTGAAAAAAAGATAGAGTATAAAAATAAGAAAATAAGGATAAGAATATATCATAGGAAACCATGATTTATTTTGTTTAGTAATGATCCCTACATCCAAAGAGAGGCAGAATTTCACTATGATTTTGGAGTACAGATACCAAGAGAATATAAAAGTATCAAAACTCATAAATCCTTTCCTTAAATGAACTAATAAAGAAGACGATGCATTTTTCCACTAACCAAACTGTATGTCCACTATGATACAATGAATGGTATCTAGAAGTTCACACTGCTACAATGCTGCGGCCAACCATGTCCAAGATACTACAATTTTTTGTGGAAATAAGTTCATGGAGATGCAGTATTGCTGCCTCTAAAGATCAAGCTGCTATAGATTCCATGACACACTTCACACTGCTATAGTACTTTATCAATTTCAGTTGTTTAGCTCTGCTACAAGAGGATAGAGTTTCTATAGTCCCCAAAATTTAGGTTAGGGCCTTTGGACTCAAGACCCCTAGAGTAGGGGTGTGTTGCCCCTACAATCCCCAACAAGATCACTATGGATCTTGACCTGTGAGATTTGTGACCTACTATTTAGTATGTGTTACTTGAATTTGTCCTAACATCATTCAAATGAATCGAGCTCCACAAATCTAACAACAAGGAACTGACATAATTTAGAATACATATAAATCAACCCGGAATGGGTAATGCGCGCCAAGGTCTCTAACCAAAAGGGTTTTATATGATTATACCTAAAATATAGTTTTCTTTCCGACTAAACAAAATGGAATATCTCACATCCTTCCCCGATCCCAACTCCAAGAGCTCCCTTGGTCTCTTGGCCAACAAGTAGAAGCTCCATCAGTCGTCCTCCCAAAGGATCACATGGTCCCTTGTATAAAAAATATAATCCCTCTCTATCTTCCTCCCAAAGGCTCTCACAACCCCTTTGACAACAAGAACTCACACCCGAGGTATCCCATGTGATAGTCAATACCAATCATATCCACATCATAATTTTTGTACATTTAAATACATTTCACAATCGATTTTAATATTAAAACATGCCCATTTTGTTAAAACACATTTTTCAAGGTAAAAATTTTCTAAAACCTCTTTATAAATCTATTCAAACATATAAATCCTCTTTAATCCATTTAAACAAATACATGGAGTGAATTAAAGACACCTTTCTTTGGGAAACCAATTTAAACCATAAACTCCCAATAAAAACCTGTAGATAACATTAAACATGAAATAGAAATCAATCATAAATCATTTAAATATCAATTTAACAAAAATAAACCAATGAAGATTAATAATTCAATGGTAATCCATGAAACAAACCCTTAAATAATGACACCTACCTCATAAATGGTTTGATTTAGGAATAAGAATACCTTACACACCTAAAACACATAAAATCAAACCAAAATCCCCCATTAAAAACCTTAGATTTAGAAAACACACCACTATGGTTTCAAACATCCATATGAATGGAAGAAATAAAGATAAAATGGGGAGAAAATGAAGAAAACTTTAATATTAGGACTTAACTCATTTAAAAAACCTTGAATTCAAGGATTATCCACAACCATGGAGAGGGGAGAATCTTCCATGCTTCGGGAATGCCTGTAAATGAAATGGTAAAGAAAATGAGGCTAAAGGGGTTAAAAACCCATCAGGGAAATTTTGGTAAAAAGACAAATTTTTAATGATTTGGAAAATTCACATGGTTTGGCCACACGATTAGGAAAACTATGTGACAACCTTGTGGGTGCTTCTTCCTCTTCAAAATCGAGCCGCGCAGTTACTTGTGGGATTTGAATGGTTTGACAAGCCATGCAAAAGCGTACGATCACCCAAACAACCACCCTCGCATGGTTAGCCGCACAAATAGAAAAAATATGCACCAACAATGTTCTAGGGATTATCTCCTCTAAAAACTCTAATTTTGACCTCAGAAATTAAAGAAACCCAAGATTTAAATAAAATATAAATAAAAACTCAAAAATAGACATACTAGTTACATGAATGGTGTCATAGTAACCTCTAATTAAAGTTATCTTTCAAGGCCTCTGTGGCATAACTTATAGTTTGGATTCCTAAACCCCCTACCTCTATAAGTTTACAACATCTAGACCATTTTACTATTATGATCCCCTTTTCTATGTTTCCACCACTCAAAAAAAAGTTTCTAATAGAATTATTAATCTTAATAATCGAATTATAATGTTTTTTCTATATTATAAATGAGTAAATCAATTTATAGACAAACAGATTTAAATAATAAAAATATCCCATCCATGGAATTTGACTTTCCATTCCATGTTTGTAGCTATTGGTTTACCCTAGATACAATCTCTAAGAAGAAGACTTCCTTGGAATTTCCCAAAAACATGGGCACTCCAATGTGCATGAATGGAAAATTTCTGTCTCTAATTCCTAAGAGATTAAAAATATGAGTCTTCCTTAAAAGTGATAATACATTCCCAAAATAAATATAAAATTTAAAAAAATTTATTTTTTAAGTCAAAACCATACCATATTTTTCAAAGTAATCCTTGATATTTTGAATATTCATTTTTTACTACCCTAATAAAAAAATAATATCATCAACATATTTTAAATGGGAGAGACCAACCAAACCTCTGGAATCATATATGGGATTAATAATAAATTTATCTATTTATGTGGCCCAATTTAGATACTTTAATTCCACATATATGTTGTGGAATAAATGAGCCTGTAATGCTGTAATTGTGATTTAAATGAAGAATCATTGAATATTTTTAAAACTATGATGAAAAAAAAAATTTATTTAATAACTTGATAAAAATATGTGTTTTGGAATTACATTATTCAAGTTCCATGATTTTATTCTGAATATTAATTGTTGGAACACATATTAACATAAATTGTGAATTTTTAGAATTCATTAATTATTAATGTTTATTTCTAAGCCCTAATTTATCAAATCAAATCAATGGATATCAAAGGGGGATCTTAGCTCATTGATGAAGTTTTGGGAAGGTTCTAGTGAATTCTAGTGAATATTGTTGAGATTAAACCATGTTTGTAACTCTTATAGGTTCATCATGCTCAAGATGAAGGAAGTTAGACTTTGGGGTGAAAATTTAGTTAGAGGAGTTTTGTTTATTTCTCCTATGATAAAGGTGATGAACATCAATGTGGGCCATGTTAAGGTTGTTGAGGCGATGTTAGAAGATAATTTTGTGATGATGGCTATGATAATGGAGTGGTAGAGTGAGTTAAATAATAGGGCTTGTACATAATTGGGGGTGGGGGCCGGGGTGGGGGGTATTTCAATAGATATAGGACAAACAAATGGGGTGAGACACATCTTGTTGATAGAGGAGATGGACCATAAGTGAGGATCTATCTTGAATCAAGTCTCAAATGAATCCAAGGCTCGAATCCAAGGCTTGAACAAATCAAGGCTTGAATGAATCCAAGATTTCATGATATATCTACTTTCTCTTGGACAAATAAAAGATTGAATCCAATGTATGCTATTTTATCCTCCTCCTCACTTATTAATTGCTTGTTTGTGTGCTAATTTTTATTCCTTTTCAAGCCTTCCACCCACTGTTTCTGAATTTTTTGTACCATCTATTATATCCCTAGGTAGGTGTATTTATGATTTCCTTTATCCCTATCTTTTTTTCATATACTTTGGTGTTTGAAATTGGTTTCTATAAAATTATAATTGTTATTTTGGTTTAATTGGATTTAAATATTCTTGTTATTCAGTGTTTTTAAGGGATTATAATTTATTTCCAATTGGGTTCTTGTAGATTTGGACTTGTTTTTTATCTACACTCAAAGGATAAAATATATTTTTGGCCAATAAAATTTTTATTATAGTTTTGATAAAGTAAATTTGTGTTTTAAAATTATTTAAAGTTGTTTATGAAATCTATTTGGGTAATACATGAGCTCATTGAATTGATTAATAGAGGATTCCTAGTTTGAGAATTTTTATTATGTTTTTATTTTTTTCTTGTGTTATTTATTTATGTCCAATGTTATGGATTTCTATTTTCATGTTTTATTCATTTAAACATATGTAATGGTTTATATATATATATTTTAGACACATGCACATATTCACATAAAAATATGTGAATATTTTTATTGAGTATTGTTTAGATATGTATTTGTGTAAATGCATATATTTATAACATTTAATGAGAAGTTTTAAAATTTAAAAAATTTAATTAAATTTTATTTTCTTATATAAGTTTTTAAATTGGGGGTTTAAATGTTTTTTTCATTTAAAAAAAGTTTTTAGATTACAATTTTTTTAAATGACCTCAAGAGAAATGATGGAATTTCTTGTGATATTCCAATTAAGGTTTCTAAAGGGGGAATGGTTTCAATTGTGTTCTTAATTGTGGGTTTTTACTGTTTAAGGGATGAATCATTTATATGTGGATTGTTTTTTGGTTTTCACAAGGGTGATCATAGATAGGATGGTAAATAGATGGGTGTTGCTATATCTTAATAGAGGTATTACCTAGGGGTCTTTTTCAGTTTTTTCGAGAGACATGAGTTGCATTACTTGTTTTTTTCACATATCCAATTAGTATTCTATGAGATATTCAGTTACCTTTAGAACCTATAGGTCATAGCTATGACAACCCTGCTTTTTATTACAATTTAAACTTGATTTATTACATAAAAATTAACTTGATACAACAAAGAAGATTGATAGGTTTAGTGTCTTTGGAGATTAGGATCATTACATAAAAACTTAAAACATGAAATACAACATATTTGTGGAAAAATTACTTTACATGACCACTATATTCCCTCGTACTTAGCATTGCATGGGATAACCTGAGGACATGCATAAGAAAAGGGTGAGCTATAATGTCCAGTAAGGTAATACACATGGAATAACATGAGGAGTACAATACATGTTACAAATTAGGAATATCAATAGAGCAAAATAGAAACATGAACATAAAGGCATGATAAATAATGATAATCATAACATGGAAATGTGACAACAACACTTAACATGGAATTAGCATGAGCCAAGCCCCATTGCACATGGAGCATGATTAAATACTCATTGCACATAAAGAACGAGTAAACCCTCATTTCACATGAATTAGAATGATTCAACACTCATTGCACATGACGTATCATGATATTATACTTTACCAAAGGCATTGGAGCGCTATAAGGGCGCACCCTTATTAAACATTTCATTTCATGCATAAGTGTGCCACATGGATCATAAAACATGGATTCATAAAACATAATCATTTATTCCATGATAAAGGAATGTGGAATTCATACATGAAACTTTACAATCAATAAGTAAAGGTGTATAATGTTGAATACCCTTGATGGAGAAATGGGCAGGGTATTCACTACACAATGACATTGGCTTAGAAAATCGGTGCGATTTCGGCATCGTAACGGCGTGACATAAGAATTAATAAAAATGGTTGATGAGAGAGAAAGGGTTTCATAATCATATTTAAATTTAATGGACAGTAATGAGGTCATATAGATACATGTCCCAACAGTTGTAATGGAATTTAGATTCATGATACAAAAGTATTGCTTGAATGTAAAGGAGGAGAGAGAAGTTCCTTTCGGAATTTCGACATAGTAACAGGTGTACATGGGATGAATTTAATGAGAGAGAAAGGGTATCCCATAATTCAAACATAAATAGGGAAGTATTAGGGAGTTGTGAAACCAAACCCCAACATTCATAATTGTTATTAAAAGGGAAAAACAACTTAAAGAAAATTGGACAAAAATGAGAAAGGAAGAAAAAACCCTTAATTGGAAGTGTGCTCCCAAAGGCTAGAGAGAGGCTTGTGAGAGGCTTCTTGGGAGATTGGGGTACCTTGGTAGGATTCTAGAGAGAGTATGGCAGAGGTTGGATGAACTCCAAAGGCTTTGAGTGATGAGGAAGTGGGAGCATGGGTGGGTTTATATAGTAAAGGTGAGGAAATTCTTTATTATTTAGGTTTGGGACCCCTTGTATTAAATTAATCCAAACCACAAACCATGCCATAGTTTTTGCCCATGGTTTTTGGAAAAGGGAAGAGTATAAAAATATTTTATAAGGCCAAAGTCTGAATTTCTTAAAATAATAGGGTTGATTATGTGGAGGTGATTCACACTCCCATGGAAATTAATTTGAAAAGACAAGGTGTTTAATAAGTCTTGAGGGGTCCATTAATGTTTTCAAAAGTAAGAAAAATAAACCCAAAATCACATTATTTTAATGGTAAAACAAATATTGGCCGAACATAAAGATTATAGTATTTTATTACATCACTATTGGGTCATTATGATGTCATAAAACACATTATATATTTAAACGGTATTTAATTTTTACTCAAAAATTTGACTATCTCAGAAAATTATGAAAAATTCACCATTGGATAATTTCGACGTCCTGATTCCCAAAATAACATTTATTTTATCTAAATAATTATATAAATATGTTAATTTTCACTTTTAAAATAAAAACCGATATTTATCGAAAATTCACGGGTTTTGACAAAAATGGCTTTCAAACCTTAATAAAAATTATAATTGCATTCATACAATTATATGATCATTTATATATAATAAAATTAATCTAATAATAATAATAATATTTTATTAAAATATTATTTAATTCAAAAATCTCTTAATTTAATAAAATAGATTTCTTAATTAAATAATAACTAAAAACACCATTTGTACTTTAAAAAATGTTTAAAATGTATCAATAATGACAAGAAATTATATTCATTATTATATAAAAAAATAATGTACATGAACATAGTACTATATATTAGTTACATAACCCCTTAAAACAGCTGCATAAGACCTAAAGGTAAGGTGTGCGATGGTGACAGACTCTTGGGGTGTCTCGGATAACATCGCTCGAGTGGTAATTTCTATCAACTTCCACTTCTCCTGTAGACGGTCCCGTTCGAGCTTGACATGGTGGAGATCATCTTGGGATTAGTCAAGAGTGAACCCCAAGGATGACAAATCTTTTCTAAGCTCTGATAAATGGGCTTCGTATGGGGAAATTCTACTGGATGAGGCCATCACTTCCTTTGTCTAAGTAAAATTGGATGTGTTAAAGCCCTATATTTATACTAATCATTTGATCACTATTCAATGCCTATAAAAGTAATGGTCACAATTCTTATCATAAAACCAATTAAGTTGACATTTTATAAAAACATTTTATATAAAGAGTCATTTAATAAGATCAAGAGGGATTTTCCATTAATGAAACTTTGGGTCGTTACAATATTCCCCCCTTAAGAAATCTCGCCCTCAAAATTTTCCTTTTCCCACACTAAAACAGATGTGGGTAACTCAGCTTCATCATTTCCTCCAATTCCCAAGTCGCTTCTTCAAACTTGTGGTTTCTCAACAACACCTTGACAAGGGGCATTGTATTATTTCATAGAAATTTTTCTCTACGATCTAAGATCTTCACTGGTTTCTCCTCATAAGAAATATCATCTTCCAATTGTACCACCTCAGAAGAGAGTACATGTGAAGGGTCCGGTATGTACTTCCTTAAAAGGGATACATGAAATATATCATGTACTTTGGCCATAGTAGGTGGAAGTGCTAGTCGATAAGCCACAACACCGACACGATCAAGAATCTCGAAGGGGCCGATGTACCTTAGACTTAACTTCCCTTTCTTTCCAAACCTCATGAACTTCTTCCATAGAGATATGCATAGAAAAACCATGTCTCCAACTTTAAACTCAAGGTCTCGTCGACAATTATCTGCATAACTCTTCTGTCAACTCTGGGATGCCTTGATATGATGCTGAATGGTTTTCACCTTCTCCACCATTTCCTCGACCATTTCCAGTCCAACCAGCTTACGTTCACCGACCTCGTCCCAACATGCCAGTGTTCTGCACCTTTTCCCATACAGGGCCTCATATGGTGCCATTTGGATGCTCGAGTGGAAACTGTTATTATAAGAGAACTCAACCAGAGGAATATTTTGACCCCATCCTCCTTTAAATTCCATTGAGAATGCTCTCAACATATCCTCGTGTGTTTGGATAGTCCGCTCGGATTTTCCATAAGTTTGAGGATGATAGGCCGTACTAAAGTTCAGTTCATTATTCAGAGCATGTTGAAGACTCTTCTAAAACTTAGAGGCGAATCTTGGATCTCGGTCAGAAAAAATAGATAGTGGTACTCCATGCAACCTTACCACTTCCTTGATATATATCTATGCCAGTTGATCAAATGAGAAATCCTCCCGAATAGCAATGAAGTGTGCAGTCTTTGTAAGATGATCCACAATAACCCAGATTGCATTGTTGCCTTTGGATGTCCTTGGAAGTCCAGTGATAAAGTCCATGGTGATGTTCTCCCATTTTCATTCTGGTATGGGAAATGGTTGAATCATCCCCTTAGACTTCTGCCTCTCTGCCTTCACTTACTGACACACCAGGCACTTTGATGTATATTCAACGATCTCCTTCTTCATATTATCCCACCAAAAGTTTTCTTAGATATCTCGAAACATCTTTGTGCTCCCTGGGTGAATAGAGAAATTTGAACTATGTGCATCATCCAAAAGTTCATTCTTCAGCTCCGGAATTGATTGAACACATAGTCTTTTCCCAAACCGCACAATTCCATCTTCATTAACATTAAACTATAAGGATTTACCTTTTTTGATAGCTTCCACTTTTTCTTGAATTCCCAAATCATCCTTTTGATCCTCCTTTAAACTTTCCAAAAGAGACGGCTGAGCAATCATTTGTGAAAGGATTGATTATGTTCCCTTCTCTATGATTCCCATGTCCATTTTCATCAAGTCTAAGAAGACTGGATCCTTCTCAATTCTCATCATTGAGAGAATCACTGGATCATTTCTACTTAGGGAATTTTCCACCTTGTTCTCTCTCCCAGGGAGGTAATGGATTGAACAGTCATAATCCTTGATGAGCTCTATCCATCTTCTCTGGTGCACATTAATCTCTTTCTGTGTGAATATATATTTAAGACTCTTGTGGTCAGTATATATCTCACATTTCACCCCATAGAGATAATGACGCCAGATTTTCAATGCAAAGATCACCGCTGGAAACTCCCAATCATGCGTTGGATAGTTTCACTCATGGATTTTCAACTGCCTTGAGGCATAGGATATCACTTTATCATTTTTCATCAGCACACAACCTAAGACCTTCTTTGAAGCAACACTAAATACCACTAAACGTTCCCCACTTGTGGGTAAAGTGAGCACAAGTGTAGTGATAAGCCTCCTTTTCAACTCCTTGAAGCTTTCTTTTCATTCATCACTCCAAGAAAAATTTACTCCCTTTAGAGTTATCTTGGTAAGAGGGTTGGACAATCGTGAGAAATTTCTCACAAATCGTCGATAATATCCAGCTATCCCCAAGAAGCTACGGATATCTGTTACCGATGTTGGCCTTGGCCATCCCTCAATTGCATCTATTTTGGAGGGATCCACAGATATCCCATTGATTGTTATGATATGGCCCAAGAATGAGACCTACTTCAACTAGAACTCACACTTGCTGTACTTTTCATAGTGCTTATCCTTGCGAAAAGTCTCTAGTACAGTTCTTAAATGTTCCTCATGATCATCCTTGGTTTTTGGAGTATATTAGAATATCATCTATAAAGGCTGCCATAGATTTGTCTAGGTAATCTCTAAAGACTCTATTCATCAAGTCCATGAAGATTTATGGAGCATTGGCGAGTCCAAAAGGCATTACTATGAATTCATAGTGCTCGTATATTGTACAAAAAGTAGTCTTGGGGACATCTTACTTCTTCACCCTTACTTGATAATATACCGACCACAAATCTACCTTGAAGAAGAATTGTGCTCCACGCAGCTGATCAAAAAAGTCATCAATTCTTGGGAGAGGATACTTGTTCTTTATCGTGATTTTTTAAGTCCACAATAATCAATGCAAAGCCGCATTTACCCATCCTTCTTCTTGACGAAGAGGGATGATGCACCCCATGGTGAAGCACTTGGGCGTATAAACCATTTATCCAGATTCTCCTGTAGTTGTTTCTTCAGATATTCAAGATCTAAAACAGCCATTCTATATGGAGTCTTGAATAATGGTAAATCCCCAGGTATAAGTTCAATTGATAATTCAACATCTCTTCTAGGAGGAAGACCAGTCAGTTCCTCAGGAAACACTTTAGTGAATTCCCTCACAATATACATTTCTTCAAGGATGGTTTCTTCCTTGGGATCAATCATCTGAGCCAGATATGTGTTCTCATAGGGCAGTAATATCCATGCTTGAGATGATGAAGCTAAAGCAGATTCATCTTCCTCCTTACACTTGTAAAGAATCAGGGGTTGATTCTCCATATGGAGTGTGATTTCCCTCTCCTAACAATTTATGTTGGCACTATATAAGGAAAGCCAATCCATGCAACGAATTGTATAAAATTCCACCAGAGAGAGTATGACGAGTTTTTCCGGGAAATTCAATCCATAGATTATAATGGGGGAGGACTTATATTCTTGGGATGCAATGATTGCCCCATTTTCCATACTCATAGACATCTTCACTTCCATGATTTGTGGTGGTGTTGGGATTGTTCTACAAAACTTTTGAGATATCAAAGAATGCGTAGAACCTGAATCAAAAAGTACGTCCGCTATTCTTGAATGAATAACTGGTGTACCTTTCACCACTTTGTTTTTGGAGTTCACTTCGGCAGAAGTGATGTCAAAAGCTCTTCCTTAATACCTTGAAGGTTGTTTGTTTCCTCCAAAAACCCTTGGATTAGGGCACAGATTCGAAAAATGACCTGGTTCATTGCATTTGTAGCATTGAACAACGCGTTGAGGTTCGAATGGAGCGTTCCTCTCTTCTATCGCAGCCACGAGTCTTTCTTTCCGATAGTTAACAGCTAGGTTCCCTTCCCTTCCACACCTGAAGCATTTCTTCATCCCCTTATGGCAATTTCCAGGGTGCTTCTTTTAGAACTTTTGGCTTGTGGGGTGCTAGATCTTCTTAGTAGTGTTGGATTTATCCATTGGCCCACCAACATTGAAGTCCACCATACGCTTCTTATCCCCATGATACCCCTGTAATTATCCGATCTCCATTTAGACCTTGAGGGCACATCAGACAATTTCCTCATAGCTGTCGAAGTCACAGATCGCCAATGCTTTCCGCAGGCTAGGCTTCAACCCACCATAGAAGCGGTCAACATTGTATTCTGGGGTAACGACAAAGCCGGAATCATATCGTGCAAGCCTTAGGAAGTTTTCCTCATAAGCTCCAATAGATTCTTCATATTTTTTCTTGAGGTAAAGGAAGTACCTTTTCATCTTAAGCCGGAGGGTGAACAAAAAATATTTATCAAAAAAAATCTTCCGAAAATCCTTCCATTACAACGCCTCGATCTCCTCCTCAGGCTTCGTATTTTTTATCAAAGTCCACCATTGATCAGATTCACCGTCCATACGATAAGCCTTCAGGAGAACCTTCTCTTGTTCAGAACATTGAAGGATGGAGAAGATCTTTTCAATGGAGTTAAACCATTGTTCAGCGATTGTGGGATCAGATGATCCACTAAAATTAGGTGGCCTTTGTCTCATGAATCTCTCTATAGTGACTTGTTCTTTCTTAGGGGGGGGGGGGGGTTGAATGTTCCTCTTGACCCATGTTTCTATTCAAAACTTGAGTTAGTTGAGATAGAAACGTGAAAAAGTTCGTGATTCCCGCTCCCATTGGATTGGGCATCTCATTAGTACAATCATCACACTGATCTTCACAACGATTTTTAGCCAGAGTCCTCCTATTACCATCCATTGGCTAAAATAAAAGGAAAGTTAGGGGTAACACATAAAGGGTAATCCAAAGACAAAAGTTGATGACTTATAAATAAACTTTCATTTCCTTAACTCATGATTCTATAGGCTTCAATCTAGGCTTTTCATGATCTACTTTCTAACATATATTCTTAGGGGAATTTTTTAATTCCCTTAATAAGGGTTCATACTAAGCTTGTGAATTTACCAAAGCATATCCCTTAGGAGTGTCGTAACCAAGAGTGCAACAAGGATCATTTTCGTGCACCAGTTCCCATTCGAGTCTAGCTCAAAGCGGTGTTTTTGAGTTTTACCCCTAGGATACATCTGTGCCAGAGCCGCCTATACCTGCTCGTATCCAGACAGGGATGTATTTGCTTGATAACCCAAAGACTCAATACTCAAAAAAACATAGGGATGTTTTTATTGTACTTAGTCTTTTATCTAAGGCTTTACTAGGGTTTTCTAATCCTAATCCCAATAATAACCAAACCTATCCTCTGATACCAACTATGACAACCCTGCTTTTTATTACAACTTAAACACGATTTATTACATAAAACATCACTTGATACAAAAAAGAAGATCGAGAATTTTAGTGTCTTCAGGGATAAGGATCATTACATAAAAACTTAAAACATGAAATAAAACATCTTTATTGAAAACTTCCTTTACATGACCACTACATTCCCTCGTACATAGCATTGCATGGGATAACCTGAGGACATGCATAAAAAAAGGGTGAGCTATAAATCCCAGTAAGGGAATACACATGGAATAACATGAGTAGTACAATACATGTTAGAAATTAGGCATATCAATATATCACAAGAGAAATATGAACATAAAGGCATGATAAAGCATGATAATCATAACATGGAAATGTGGAAACAACACTTAACATAGAATTAGCGTGAGCCAAGGCCCATTGCACATGGAGCATGAGTAAATCCTCATTGAACATAAAGTACGAGTAAACCCTAGTTTCAATTGAATTATCATGAGTCAACACTCATTGCACATGATGTATCATGATACTATACTTTACCCAATGCATTGGAGCGCTATAAGGGTGCACCCTTCTTAAACATTTCATTTCATGCATAAGTGTCCCACATGGATCATAAAACATGGATTCATAAAACATAATCATTTATTCCACGATAAAGGAATGTGAAATTAATACATGAAACTTTAAAATCAATATGTAAATGTTCATAAAGGTGAATACCCTTGATGGAGAAATGAGAATGGTATTCACTACACAATGACATTGGCTTAGAAAATCGGTGCGATTTCAGCAGCGTAACGGCGTGACATAAGAATTCATAAAAATGATTACTGAGAGAGAAAGGGGTTCCTTGTCATATTTTCATGTAATGGACAGTAAGTAGGTAATATGTATAAATTCCCAACAATTTTTATGGAATTTAGATTCATGATACAAAATTATTTCTTGAATGTAAAAGAGGAGAGAGAAGTTCCTTTCGGAATTTTGACATAGTAACGGGTGTACATGGGAGGAGTTTAATGAGAGAGAAAGGGTCTCCCATAATTCAAAAATAAATATGGAAGTATGAGGGAGGTGATAAAACACACCCCAACATTCATAATTTAAATTAAAGGGCAAAACAACTTAAAGAAAATTGGACAAAAATGAGAAAGGAAGAAAAAACCCTTACTTGGAAGTGTGCTTCCAAAGGCTAGAGAGAGGCTTGTGAGAGGATTATTGGGAGCTTGGGGCACCTTGGGAGGATTCTATAGAGAGTAGGACAGAGGTTGGACGAACTAAAAAGGATTTGAGTGAGGAGGAAGTGGGAGCTTGGGTGGGTTTATATAGGAAAGGTGAGATAATTCTTTATTATTTAGGGTTGGGACCCCTAATATTAAATTAATCCAAACCACAAACCATCCCATGGTTTTTGCACATGTTTTTTGGAAAAGGGAAGAGGAAAAAAATATATTATAAGGCCAAAGTCCTAACTTCTTAAAATAATTTGGTTGCTTATGTGGAGGTGAGTCACACTCCCATGGAAATTAATTTAAAAAGACAAGGTGTTTAATAAATCTTGAGGGGTCCATTAATGTTTTGAAAAGTAAGACAAATAAACCCAAAATCACATTATTTTAATGTTAAAACATATATTGTCCAATAATAATGATTATAGTATTTTATTACATCACTATTGGTTCATTATTATGTCATAAAACACATTATATATTTAAACGGTATTTAATTTTTACTCAAAAATTTTACTATTTTAGAAAATTATAAAAATTTAAGCATTGGATAATTTCCACGTACTGATTCCAAAAATAACATTTATTTTTTCTAAATAATTTTATAAATATTCTAATTTTCACTTTTAAAATAAAAACCTACAGTTATCGAAAATTCACGGGTTTTGACAAAAATGGCTTTCAAACCTTAATAAAAATTATAATTGCATTCATACAATTATTTGATCATTTATATATAATAAAATTAATCTAATATTAATAATAATATTTTATTAAAATATTATTTAATTCAAAAATCCCTTAATTTAATAAAATAGAATTCTTAATTAAATAATAACTAAAAACACCATTTGTACTTTAAAAATTATTTACAATGTATCAATAATGACAAGAAATTATATTCATTATTATATAAAAAATAATGTACATAAACATAGTACTTTCGATTAGTTATATAACTTCTTAAAATAGCCGCATAAGACCTAAGGGTAAGGTGTGCGATGATGACAGACTCTTGGGGTGTCTCGGATAACATCGCTCGAGTGGTAATTTCTATCAACTTCCACTTCTCCCGTAGACATTCTTATTCGAGCTTGACATGGTGAAGCTCAGATTGAACGTGGTCAAGAGCGAAGCCCAAGGACGCCACCTCTTTTCCGAGATCCAATAAATGGGCTTCGTATGGGGCAATTCTACTGGATGAGGCTATCGCTTCCTTTGTCTAAGTAAAATTGTATGTGTTAAAGCTCTATATGTATACTAATCATGTGATCACTATTCAACGGCTATAAAAGTAACAGTCACAATTCTTTTCATAAAACCAATGAAGTTGACATTTTATAAAAACATTTTATATAAAGATACATTTAATAAGATCAAGAGGAATTTTCCATTAGTGAAACTTTGGTTCGTTATAATATATCCTCCCCATGTGTTGGGGCTTATAATTGTGCTATTATATATAATGATTGGTACACACTTTCACTTTTAAGTAAGGTTTTCTGCACACCGTTATTTAATTTTTTTCTTACATATTCTATACTTTTGTTTCTTATTTTGATTTGTTTTGTTTATTTATTTAATTTTAAATAAATTTTTTATATCAAGTTTTCCTTCCTAAATACATTTCATTAAAAAAAACCCCCAATATGGATTTATATATGAATGTTTTTAATAAATAAGTATTGGGAAAAGTAAAATGAATTTCCACTATTTTTTTATTTAAAAGGGAAAAAATAAATAGTTTAATAATTGTTTATAAATGATTTTTTAAAATATTATTCATTTTTAAATATCGATGTCAGGAAAATATCATGGTTGGATTTTCTTAAAACAATAAAAAAATATTCTCCAAATGAATTTCAAACAATCTTTCTTGGTATTTGATAAATGATATCCTTAGTTCATAATAAGGATGGTTTTGTAATAACTTATTCACGAATCTAGTTACCAAAGGCACATTTTCACTTTATTAAACAAAGTTTCATTATGATTTTATCACTCTTATTAGAAAACCCTTGGGTTTAGTGTTTTCTATAGTCTATTTCCATTTCAATGGATGTGTATTGATTATTATTTTGTGATTCATGTATAATATTATAGGGTGATTTTTATTGAGAGGGTGTTGGAGTTGAAATGAGGTTTATTACTTATTTTTTATTATAAATTTATAAATTGATCATGTTCATATTTTTTTCATCAACACTTTTATATGTAATGGGAACCCAATGTAATAATTTTAGTGATCTTGTGTGTTTCATAGTGTCTGGACATGATGTACTTATTGCTTTTCCCATATCATTTGTGATTTAATATCCATGTTTCTTTACCTACAGTGTTAGGGATGTGATAGAATTATTTCTTTGTTGATGGTGTTGTTATAGATAAGAACCCATGGGTTTTTGATTTTAATGGTATCTGTTTAATATTGTCACACCCTAGAATCCAATGAGTTTTCCATGATGATTTTTCATTTTATGATATTATCTTAGAGATCCTCGCTACACATATTGTTTTCACCCCTTTTTATATTTTATGGAAATATTGTAACAATTTATATTTGTTTACTATTATTATACATCATTGTTATAATGGATCTCATTTGATCTATATTATATCTTTAATTTATGATTGAGTTTTTTTTTTATTATAAAATGTGTTTTGAGAAATTTTTTGAATTAATAAAATTGATTTTGATTTATTTTCATAAGATTTGAAGTCCAAATTTTTAATATTTTAAATTGTCTTCACATTTAAATTTATGATTTCTTTCATTTTTTGGTAAAAATTGTAATTTTAAAGAATGATTTTAAGTGAAATTTTTTATCTAAATGAGTATAAATGTATTGATTTTAATCATTATTGTATTTTATTTTCCAAAAAGGTTTTACCTTGGGATTTCAAAAAGAGATAAATGTATGATATTTCATTCTTTTATACTTTATTTTTTTGAAACATTTTTTAAATGGCGTTCAAACTATTTTTTTGTGAAATGATTCATAAATGAAATTTAAATGACTATTTGGTGAAATATTACTAGACCTATTTAGCTCACACCCTATACACACACCCATATGGGTATATATAGCTTTTATGTTTTCATATATGTTTTGAGGTATGATCTCAACGTATAAAAAGGGATACTTAAATAAGTACATTCATACCATTTAAACTCAGGATTTAAAACAAAATTCAGGTTTACTAAAAGTACTTAAGATATCATAACATAAATATGTACAAATTAGTAATTCTATTTCTTGAACAAAGGTCTAAGACATGTGTATATTCTTGTTACTTTATCAAAATAAAGTGAGGTTACATAACCCAAACATGACAGATACATTCCATTATGGATCTTATAATGATTAGGAGCTTATGGAATTTCTAATACTGAAATTATATAAGTAAAATAATATAAATAATTAAATAAAAAAAGTCCAAAATTTGATGAAACTATTTTTTGATTAATGAATAGTCCCTTGATTGAATTTTGAAAGGATCCCATGAGAACCTCTACATTTAAGTGGGTATTCCATGACAATAATGTTTGGAATTAAATTGTTAATTTACTACCATCTTTCGGATAATGTTTTATTCATCTAAGATTTATAAAATTTTTACGAAATGTTTATTAAAAATGCTTTTATTTACACTTTGTGGTGGCCTACTTAAAATTTTTATGATCATGCTTATTTTAAATTTTAGTTTTAAAAAATTAAAGTCGACATTAAATGTTAATGTGGGTTTTGAAATTAAAAAACGAGGTTTTCCTTTAAAATGAATTAAAATGGATTCAGTGTCTTGAAACTCATGATGTGATTTAAAATTTAACTTGTTTAATTTTAATCATTTAAAAGTATACATATTTCCATTAAAAAGGTTTTAAAGTTTTAATTTATTATTAATGTTTTTTTAATATGATTTTTAAATGTTCCACTTGATGCTAACAGTTTTGATAAAAAAGAGTCTTCATATCCCATGAAGTGTTATGAAAAACATTGGTCAATTTCATGTAGAATTTAAAAAATATATTTAAAGAGAGGTTTTAAAAATTCAAAAATCAACCTTTTCAAATTTTAAAGTGTTTTTGAGATGGGATTAGAAATTTTAAATTGCGATGTGGTAATTTAAAAAGTTTTAAAGAGACAATTTTCATCCTTATAAGATCCATCTTCTAAAAATTATTATTGCATTTTTTCTATTGAGACTCATATCTAATTTCTTTTGGACATGCAACTATTTTTCTTGAACTACTCTGAGTAGTAGTCATCACATACTAAGAACTGAGGATCATTTTGTTTGAATTAATTGGATAAAAAATACCATATTGAAGTAATTATTTTCTTAAATTCAATTATCCATTTCTTTTAAATAATAATGAAATTAATTGAAACAATCAAATGTTTGGTTCCCAATATTCGAATTATCTATAAATTTCTTATTTTTAATGAATATCATGTGTGTATTTATTTATTTATTATAAAAAATGAATATTTTGTGAACATAATCATATTAATATGAATAAAAAATGGATGTACGCTAATTGTATGACAAAAGAGTATGTATATGGAGTTATATAGTTAATAATATTTGCAATAGAGCATGCATACGACCCTTCTCAAATCCTTTTTCTGTGTTTATGTTGTTTTTACTCAAGAAAAATTAGTTTGGAAGAGTTAGAAGAACATTTTATTTCTCACAGAATAGATCAAAGCTATAAATTTTGAACTAAAAATGGGAAAAAATGAACATGTACTCCAATTGGGATGATACTATGGTTTATGGATCCTTTGATATGAATACCAGTGTAAATGATGATGGAGATCACATGGAATAAATGAGAATAGAAAATGAAGGTGAAATTCATGATTGTCCAAAGTTGTCTAAGATGTTAAATAGATGTGATAAGAGACTATTGTATATTGGTTGTACTAAATACAGAACATTTTCAAATGTATTGAAGTTATATAATTTGAAAGTTCGTTGCGGATGAAGCGACACTAGCTTTAAAAAACTACTTGGTCAACTAAATGATATGATTCTAGAAGAAAATAAAATTCCAATAAAAAAATATGATGCTAAATTTTTTTTACATTCAATGAGAATGATCTCAAAAAAATACATTCTTTTCCTAATGATGTCATATCATTTCAAAAATACCATTAATCACTCATTAAATTCCCTATGTGTGGTGAGGATCGATACAAGAAAAATTAATCAAACCCTTCGAAAGATGTATGGTACATTAATATCATTTCATAATTTAGAAGACTATATAGATGTTAGGAAACCATGAGACAATTGACATGGTATAAAGCTACAATAATTAAAGATGGGAACCTACATCATCCAGCGGATTCTCCCCAGTAGAAGAAAATTGATTATAGGTATCCTGAATTTGAAAATGAGTTGAGAAACATTCATCTATCCTTATCTATAGATAGAATAAATCCTTTTAGTGTATAGATTAGTACTCACAGTACATGAAACATGATGTTGTAAAATTATAAATTGTCTCCATGGTTATGCATGTAGAAAAAATACATTATGTTGTCTCTGCATATATCTGAACCAACGAAACTTGGTAGTGATATTGATTCATATTTGGATCCATTGATCGATAATTTTAAATTGATGAGGGATAAAAGTGTTAAAATGTATGATACTCATAGAAGTTAATAATTCATATTGAGGACCATGTTATACGGGACTATAAATGAGTTTCCTACTTATGGAAATTTGTTAGGATATAGCGTTAAAGGAATGTTGGGGTGTCTCAGTTTCAAAGAATTGACACACTCAGTTTGGTTGAAACATCCCTCAAAGACTATTTTTTTAGTAAATCATATATTTTTACCGTGATGACATAAATATCAATCTTGTAAGAAAAAATTTGATGGGAATACAAAAAAAAGGTATAACATCATCTCCATTAATCGATGATCAACTGTTTGATAATATAAAATATATTGACCTTGTTTTTGGTAATATATTTTCAAATAACATTATGAAATCAAGTTTGAAGAAGAAATAAATTTTCTTTGAATTACCATATTGGAATTGTTTTTACGTCAGTAATTTTCTTGATTTCATGAATATAGAGAAAATATATTTTATACTGTTATTGGTACGTTACTGAATGTTCCTAAAAAAAGATGGAATCATGGCTAGGTTGGACATGATGGACATGGGGATAAGAGAAGAGTTGGCACAAGTTAATGTTAAAGGGAATACTTTTCTTCCTCCAATGACTTAAACTTTATCCAAATAAGAAAAACTACAATTTTCCATTTTACCTAATGGTGTATAAGTTACTGAGGGGAATTCATAAAATATAAAAAATTTCATTTCAATAACTAATTTGAAGTTACAGGGACTAAAATCACACGAATATCATGTTTTGATGCAATATTTAATGTCTGCTTCTTTATGCTGCTTTCTGCATAAAAATATATGACATACATTAACCAGACTCTACTTATTTTTCAAATATATATATATATCATATTGTTAAAGAACTGGAGAAGTTTCTGATCATGAATAAAGAGGATTCAATTATAATATGTGTATTAGATATGTTCTTACCAACATTATTATTTGATATAATGGTCCACCTGAGGGTTTACTTGGTTAGAGAGGTTCAACTATGTGGTGATTTCCATTACTGATGGATGTACCCCATTGAATGGTATATGAATATTTTTAAAGGGTATGTCAAGAATCAAAGTTTCTCATAAAGTTATATTGCAGAATGATATATATTTGAATAAGATGTTAAATTATCTACCGATTACCTATCATATGTTAACAACATCAGTCTCCCAAGGTCTCATCAGATTGGATTACTTATAGGTAAAGGGATTTCTAGAATAGTTGTTGGTATAATTACCATCACAGTGTGGGAGAAAGCACTACTTTACTTTTTAAATAATAGTGAAGATGTTTATCCATACATTGAATCCCAAAAATCAATTCTTAGATATTTGAATCCATTAAAAGATGATGGATGGATATAAAATACACACAATCAACATTTTATAGGATGTTTTTGAGATTAACTTTATGAAAAGTTATATGAAAATCCAAATTAAATTTCCAAATGACTTTGATGGCTAGCCAGGAATCCAAATTAAAATGTTATATCTTACACCAAATTTTTAATCAATGGTTATACATTCTATATGAAAAAACATGATGACTGATGTACAATGAAAAATAGTGGAGTTAAACTTATGACAAAAGCAATGTAGATATCTGATTCCAATGATAGAAATCCAATTTATGCAAATATGTAATATTTCGACATTATCGAGGATATATATGAGTTGTATTATAAAACGTTTCAAGTGCCGATTTTCCATTTCAAATTGGTTGATAATAAGTGTGTAGTGAAAACTGATGAAACATGTTTTGTGAATGTGAATTTCAGTGTGGAAGGGGAAAATGATGAGCATTCATAATGGAATCACAAGTAGTGTAAGTGTTTTATGTCTCAAATATAGCAAACAATAATTGGTCTATTTTCCTACTATCGACTAAAAAAAATACAAGAGTTCAATAACATGGTTAAAGTGTTTTTAATATACTATGATTTTGCTCATAATATTATATATTCTATAATGTATTAATATAATCTAAATTAAATATTTGAATAATCATGCAGGTAATGTGTTTTGTACATGATAATGTTACCAATCTCAGGGAAGAAAAAAATTTTGATGCTAAAACTAAAAAATTATTAGGGGATCAACAACATATTGATGAAAAAAAACATGAACGATGAAACATCATAGTGTTGAATGCAATTATCATAGAAATAATTAAGTGTATAAACGTTGAAGTTGGATGGAATAAATGCATCCAACCTTTTGACCCCAACAAGTAATTGTTCATTAGTTATGCTAGGGTCACAATTATGATGAATGTTCTGATTGATATTGATTCATGGATCCACATCTACTATATAATGATAGAAACCCTTTGGGAAGATATAAAGGTAATGTTATGATATACTTTACCTATTTTACAGAAAATTTATATAATAAAACATTGATTTAATTTTCATTATTCCTTATAGAGTTTATTTATTTTCGAATATTTTTGTATGAAATCTGTCTTAATGGCTTCTAGAAAATCCCATAGAGGCTTTCAGACCATTCTAATAAAGTTACATCATAGGGATACAAAGGGTAAAGTAAAACCCCACCCACCTGTTAGTTATACACACATTATAAAGCAGAAAAATTTGAATTCATTCATCATTTTTCATAATGAGAAATAATTTTATATGAACTGACATCAATAATATATTATTTGACATTATCTATTTTATCCATTTTCATTTTAAGGTGTTAATTTAAAAAATAGCAAAATAATGCTGAAAATAAAGAACGTGCTTCAAAACCAATTGTAACAACCCATATTTTCTCGAAGGTATGAATCTTTTGTTTTTAAATTAGAACCTTTTTTAATAATGGTAAAGGTGTACTACGTCCTAGGGAAGGTCCCAGGAGCATTCGTGGCTTATTTTCAGTCCATAGTTCCGAGAAATGGGATAAAAAAAGGCCACACAGTTAAAATAAGCCATTCCACCCAGGTTTCATGGTTAGTTTTAATCGTGTGGGGGAAAATAGAGGTGCGGTAGGAGCCAAATGGTTTTTCTGCAACAGTGCAACTCTAGGCGCACGACCAAGTGAGAATTATAAGTTTTTGGATAGTGGGTTATCACACTATTTTCAAACCATGCACCTAAATCATGGCCCCTTATTTTGGGGTTAATTTAGTATTTTTACCCTCTTTTAACTTTAAACCCTTTCCCCATTTTCCTTCTTCCTCCTCTAGTGGTTGGGCAACTTCTTCTCCTCCAATGACTTATTTTTTCTCCATCAAACTAGGATCTCATATAACTCCTTCCTCAGTTATCTATTTCTCAATCCGTAGAAGGTATTAGACTCCATAAGGTATTCTATTCTAGTCACTTACCTTTGATCATTGTTTATTTTTGAATCCAACATGCTATTTAGGTGAAAAGTCATTTTCTCTAATTTATGGGCATTGGACCATTTCTCAAATCTCTGCCAACCTACTCTGAATCTGAGGCCAATATCGAGCAAGGATTCATCTACAACCTTGAGGTAGGTGGTCATGTTGTTTTCCTTTAATGTTTTGATTCTTCGTAGCTATGTTGTTGTGTCACATGCCAAATTTTCCTAGGAAACCCTTTAATTTCGAGTTCTTCATGTCTAATAGATCCTTGCACCTAAGTATATCTCTATTTAATCTTTTTTAGTATATTAGTGGATGGTTTCACCTATTATAAACATCCTTTCAGTGTTCTGAGTAGAAACACCATGTCTTGTTAAATTTTTATATGTCTAATTTTACTCATAAGCATTCGTCTTAGACTTTAAATTGAATTTTCCTTGTAATGTGAGTGCTTAGTGGGACCAAGGGTTCCTCCCATGTTTTTGGGCAACTTAGACTTGTAATTTCCCATGTAGGAAATTCCTTTATTGACCATGTCACCTCCCAAGTTACACATTTGAGCTTATAAATTTTATTTCCATGTTTTAGTAAATTTAATGAGTTAAATATAATGGATCAATTAGAATGGAATATACAAGATGGTTTAATATTACTAAAATCCCATGAATCAATTAGTTGAATTGAATAAACTTGTTTATGATGTATGTAAAGGCCATGTTATTAATCATGATTATAATTAATTGTAATGTTATGAATGGAATTGAACTTGACCAAAGGAACACATGAGAGGTGTTGACTCATTTACTATGTTATAAATATGAATATGCCTTACCTTATATATATGGGAATGATGAGTAAGTTTCATGATATATTTTTCCTCATGACTTATGGTATAAATGGCACACCCTTATATAGGTTGTGTACGATGGTAAGGGGTGTTGATCATGGTAGGAAATCACAATTACTTACATCAGGTTTTGAGTATGAAGTCTTCCAATAGTGATACTATATGATCCTTGGGATTTACGTTCCAGGTTTCATGGTTAAAGTGATGACATTATGGCTTACTCACCACCCTGAGTGTTGTTGCATGACATCTCATGCTTTTATTGGGATGTAGGTCATATACCCTATTTCTTGAGCATATAGACTCATTAGACTGGTCATGAATGAAATATAGTTGGATGAAATATATATATTTAAACTATATATATATATATGTATATATAATATTACTATATATATAGTGACTGATCAAACTTCCATTTTGGCCATGAGATAAAGTAGGAAAACCCGATTGGTGTCCAACATGAACATGAGTGGGCTGGTTATTTATTTTATCATTTTTTACATTTCTGTTATTACCTGCACAGTATTTAGAAACAAGCACTGCTACATAGACACCATTGGTGGTGGCCTACTGAGATTTATATGTCACACCCAACAAAGGCTGAATTTAGTACTGAAGAAGATTATTTGTCTACAGGTATTGATAAGGGAAAGGGTCCTGATATGGGTTGTTGATATGATTACTCATAGTTGGATATTAGGAAAAAAGGACCGAGCATTCTCTCAAGATTCTAGTGGATCTATTTTGGTACTTTTTGTACTTTTTTATAGCATGTTTGTATGCCAAATCCCCTGCTCTTTTTTTGCGTATCAACATTCCACACATCATGTGTTGACACTTCTATAGAGTATTTTGTATTATTATCAGTTGTTCAATTATTATTCTTCTTATAATTGTCTTTCTATTATATATATTTATTTATATATGATTTATCTACAGTTGTATATTTATTTTCATTTCTTTTGTACCACTCAGATAAGAGGGGATAATCTCCCCACTGTACCACCTTTTCACCCTCACTACTAGTCGGCAGCCTCTGGTGTACGGGGAGGCATGCATGAGACCATGTGTCCCATAGGCTTGGGGAATAGGTTAAGTGGACCCTAGGTCATGACATTAAAAAGTGGTATCATAGCCTATTTTTTCCATTGTATTATTATTTGGGTATTAGACATGAGACTAGGAGTTAAAGGGATTTGGAATTAACCTAGTTTTTGGACATAGTTAACCCATGTACAGGGGAAACCCAAATTTCCTGGGATGGGTGATTTCATTTACTGATTATGGAATTTATAGTTGATATGACTTCACCCTATGTTTGGACGTAGCTAACTACTTTTTCTTGAACCCAACCTTAGTAGTGGGTAGTGGTGTCTATTGCATTCTTATGTCTTGTAATGGTTTCTTTTTTATCATCTAGACCTAGATCATTGAGTAGGTAGAGAGGTATGATCTATCTAAATGAAGATGCTTTATACCTTTACTATATTTCTGTCTACAATTATTTAAATTTATTAAATATTTAATGAGGCATTCATTTGAAACTATAGAATTATACAACCACAACGTCCTCTGGTTTCTTTCCCTGAAGGTGGTGGTGACTATGCTCCTAAGGTTGTGGTCCATGAGATGCTAGTGATTTCTCCGGCTGTGCTTCATGTGGCACCTCTCCTTATTCCTGACATGGGAACTAACTCCCATTTCTGAGAGGTTTTCTTACATATGTTGCAGTATATGCAAGGTGTTGTTCAACCTACCTTGAGCACGATGAAGTTGACTCATGAATTATAGTAGCAGCATCCTCCCACCTTTTAGGGTGATGACATACCAAATTCTACTGAGTCATGGATCGAAGAAATCTTATCTATATTTGATCATTTGGAGATGCCTCTAGTGTAAAGGTTCAAACTAGAATTGTACATGATACACGATTTGGCCGAGTGATGGTGGGATGTTATCATCTAGGAGAATCTATATCAGGATATCTTTGGGGCAGATTTTCAGACCATCTTCTATGAATACTTCTTTCCTCAGACTCTGAGGGCTGATAGAGTTAGAAAATTCATGAACTTGCATCAGGGGAGTATGTAAGTTATGAAATACTCTTCTCATATTATCGAGCTATAGTGGTTCATTCCTACTCTAGCAGTTGATGATCTTATGACCGCCACGAGATTCAAGGAAGGGTTGGTTTGATCCATTTGATCATAGGTCAATGTGTTCAGGATTACCACTATTTCTAAAATAATTAACTAGGCTCTAATTGCAGAGAGAAACGTGAGGGAAAACTGATGGTACGATTCGGGGTGGTTCGACACCTAAATCTACTAGTGGTTCTTTTTTATGGTAGAAGTGATGTTTTGAGGATACTCATAGAGTTGGAAGTAGTCATGTTCTACATGTATATATTTTCTTGATCTATCACTAGTGTGTGAAGTTGGGACACATGAAACCATAGTGTTTACAAGATCCATTCATGTGCAGAGGTTGTAGTAGTATGGGCCATATCAAACACTTCTATAGGATATTTTCATAATTGCTTAGAGAGTGGGGATCTTTACCAATTCCATGACCAGGATCAGGGATAGTAGTATCATGACAGGAATGAAGTTGGTATACCATCAACTGATTAGGATGAGGTGGTGGTCGAGGAAGAGGTACTCAAAATTATTATTCTCAGTGATAGTAGAGGAGGCTTTCATAGGGAAGTCAGGTAGTGACTCAGGGCCATGGTACATGCCAGTTAGATGAAGTCTAGCTTATGCCACCGGAGAAAAGCATCAAAATGTCAATTGTATGAGTGATTATTCTAGTAGACTCTACATTAGTGTTTTATTTATTCAAAATAGTCACATATCACTCTTTTATATATAATATTGTTATAGGAAGTCAAGGCCTCATGATCGAACACTTTCATGGAATTATGATGCCAGATACACAGTTAGGTATCCTATCTAAGGGAATTCATTATTTTAAGGATTGTCCCCTTGAGATAGGTGGTTACCTTTTTTTATGGAATCTCTTCATCCTTAACATGGAGGGATTTGATATAATCTTTTTTATGGGATGATAAGTTCCCTATCAATCACATATTGATTTCTATCATCGTAGGTTGATGTTTATTCCACCCATGGGTGCTAAGAACATGAATAAGGGAGAATGGAATGTTCTAGAGATGTGATAAGAACCTGAACAGTAGAGTATGGGTAATGTGAAATCTCAAATGGCCAGTATCTTCCTAGATGACTAGGGGTTACAACCCATTTTTTTCACTGTAGTGGATCGTTTCAGATACATCTCTCCTGGTGAATTCTCTAGTCTATCTCCAGTGTGATAGGTAGAGTCTATCATTGAGTTAGTACCTGGAGAAACACTATCAACCATTCTTTATTATAGGATAAAACCTAAGGATATTTTGGATCACAAGAAGTAGTTAGATGATCTAACTGAAAAAGGCCTTATATGCCCCAATACTTCTACTTGGGGTTCACTGGTTTTTATTTTCGAATAAGAAATATGGTACCCTTAGGATCTGTGTGGGTCACCATCATTTGAATCATCTCAGAATCAATAATTAGTTTCCATTTCCTAGAATAGACGACCTATTTGATCAGCTACAGGGAGATAAAGTATTTTAAAAAATAGAACTAAAGTTTGGATATCACTGGGTGCATGTAGGGACATCAAGCATACCTAAAAAAACCTTCAATAATATGTATGGAATATAAAAGTACCTGGTTATGCCGTTCGGACTCATGAACGCACCTAAAATCTTTATATCTCATATAAATCAGGTTTTCCACCCATATCTGGATTCATTTGTGGTAATATTTTTTGATGATATCTTGGTAAAATCACACTACATGAACAACTATGAAACCCATATTGAGATCATGCTGAATACGTTGATATATTATTAACTCTATTCCAAGATCAATAAATGCCACATTTGGATTGACAAGTTCCCCTTCCTTGGTCATATTTTCTCAGAGTCAAAAGTTTCAGTGACCTAGAGAAAGTGAGAGCTGTAGTTTCCTAGGATTACCCCATGAATGTATTTGACATTAGGATTTTCATGGGAATAGACATATATTAAAGATGATTTATCTATGATTTCTCACATATTACTGCACTTCTCACAGGTTTGAAAAAGATAAATGTGATATTTGTATGGTCAGAAGCTTGTGATGCAGTCTTTAAGAAGCTAAAGGTTCATTTGAATTCTACATCAATATTGATTCTTCCAAAGCTAGGATGGAGTTACACTGTATACATTGATGCATCAAGTATCTATATTATAGTTTTTCTATTTTAGGATGAATGAGTCATCACATACGGGTCTCGTTTGCTGAGGCCTCACAGGAGAAATTAATCGACACAAGACCTCAAGATCGCTATAGTTGTGTATGCCTTATGTTGTTAGAGACACTACCTACTTGGATAGATTTTTTTGGTATACATAGATCAAAAACATACCCAATTACACATTACATAGTGATATTTGAATCTTAGGTAACACATGTTGGTTGAGTACCTACATTCATTTGATTTCGAGCTTGCCTACACACCTGGTAAAGGAAATTTTGTGGCCAATGCTCTGAGTTGAAAAACTAAGACACAGGAAGTTCATAAATCTAGTGGATAATGGAATCTTATGGTCTTATTTTCATAGATGAATATTGAGGTTTAGAAGATACATGGCCAAACTATCCTCTTAGTCTTAGTGGTGACATCTACTCTTATGGAATGAGTGAGGTCGAGGTAGTTATCTAATCCCGAAGGACTATTACTAAGGGAAAGTGTCTTGGATGATGATACATCTTCAAGATGGACCATGGATGGGGATAATACCTTATTGTTCCATGGTAGTGTATGAGTCCTAGATAACATCAGATAGGAGTTGATGTGGGTATTCCCTGCCTCAACATGATAATTTCACTCTAGTGTCACAAAAATGTTTCGGGATTTTCGATGGTAGTACTATTGGCCGGATATAATATGTGAAATTTATATCTTCATCACTTTATGTTACACCAATCAGTAGGTGAAGGTAGATCACTAGTGGAAAAAAAGGCTTTTACAATCATTCTCTATTCCTAAGTATAAATGAGATGACGTTTCGATGAATTTCCTGATTGGTCTACCTAGATCACCTTGTGGTAATGATATGGTATGGGTTGTCATTGATCGTTTGACGAAGGTCACACATTTCTTACCTATGCAAGAGACCTTCATGGTAGATGATCTAGGAAGGTTGTAAGTCAGAGAGGTTGTACATATTTTGGGATATCCTCTTTCTATAATTTATGATAGAGACACTGAATTCACATCACGATTTGGGAAGGGGTAGTAGAAGGACTTGGGTACAGAGGTACTTTTGAGCACGACCGATCACCCACAGACCGATGGAAAGATAAAGCATACTATTTAGATGCTAGAGGACATGCTCCATGCATGTAACCTTAACATTAGAGGTTCTTGGGAGAAACACACTCCACTAATTGAGTTTTCTTATAATAATTGATTTCAGGCTACCCTCGAGATGACTCATTATGAATCCTTATATAGTAGGGATTAATGCTCCCCTCTATGCTGTCTAGAGGCATGGGAAGCTACTATGCTTGGACCATGTCTCACACAAGAGTCTAAGGAGTAGGTTTAGCTAATCAAAAAGTGCACGAGGGAAGATCACTCAAAACAACAGTCGTATGACAATAGACACCAGTGACCTCTTGAGTTTGGGGACAGAGACTAGGTTTTCCTACGAGTCTCACCCAGGTTGGGCCATAGACATATATGAAAGTATGGTAAGCTCTCATAGAGGTTTTTTGGACCCTTTGAGGTTGTGAAACATATCATATCAGTGTCTAACCAGTTGTAACTTACTAAGATATACTGATCTCAGCATAATTTCTTCCATGTATCTCATATTCACTGATACTATCTAGACTCATCACATGTATTACAACCTGATGAGGTTTAGCTGGATATAGATGCTTACTTCAAGGAGTATACTATGTGTATTGTTTATTAGATCATGAAGACACTCTATGGTAGGTCCATTAATTTGGTATGGTTGCTATGGATGCATGATCGAGTATATGACACGACCTATGAATGAGAAGCTAAAATATGATCTTAGTGGCCAAAACACTTTTCTAATGATACCTCCTTACCCTCAGAAGACCATATTGAGGATGAGGTTCCATAAGGATGTGAGGATATAACAAATCATCTTTTCACAATGGTATGAATCATTTGTTTTTCTATTTGAACGTTTTTTTTAATAATGGAAAAGGTGTTCTACGACATAGGGAAGGTCCTAGGAGAGTCTAAGTCTTGTTCAGAGTCTGGAGTTCCATGAAATGGATTAAACAACAGGGTTGCACTATTAGGTTAAATTGTACAGCCCAAGTTACAGGGTTAGTTTTAATCATGTGGGGGAAACTGAGGTGCATCAGGAGCCACACAATTTGTCTATAACCATGAACCTACAGGCACAGGGCCATGAAAGGATTGTAGGTATTTGGATAGTGGGTTATTTCATGGTTTGAGCATGGTTTTAAAACTATGTTACTAAAATGTGTGCCCCTTTATTTTGGGATGAATTAACTATTTTCCTCCTCTCTTAACTTAGAACCCCCTTTCCCTTTTCTATCTTCTTCATCCAGTGGTTGGGAAGCTTCTTCTCGTCTCGTGGCTACTTTTCTCCATCAACATAGGATCTCTTATAACTCCTTCCTTTCATGTTTGTTTCTCAATCTTTTGATGGTGTTGTACACCTTAAGGTATTATCTTCTATTCTCCTACCTTAAATCATAGTTAATTTTAGAATCTATCATTCTATTTAGGTGAAAGTTAGTTTTCCCTAATTTTTGGGTGTTGGACCATTTCTTATATCTCATCCAACACACTATGAATCTGATATTGATATTGAGTGAGAAGTCATCTATAGCCTTAAGGTAGGTGGTCAAATTTTTTTCCCTTTGCGTGTTGATTCTCTATAGCTACGTCATTGTATAAAATGTCAAATTTTGTGATCATCCCTTTTATATTGATTTTATCAGGTCTAATTGATCCTTGTACCTTAGTAGACCTCTATTGAATCTTGTTTAGTATATTATTGGATGGTTTCACCTATTATAAACATACCTTGGGTGTTCTGAGAAGAAATTCCTATTTTTTTTGTAAAATATGTATATGTTCAATTTTCCACCTAAGAGTTTGTATTAGATTTTAAATTGAATTCCCCTTGTACTATGAGTGCTTAGTTGGGACAAGGGTGACTTCCATGTGTTTGGCCAACTTAGGCATGAAATTTCCCATTTAGGAAATTCCCTTAATGACCATGTCACCTCCCAAGTGACCCCTTTATGCTAATAAATGGTATTACCATGTTTTAGTAAATTGAATGAGTTAAATGGGATAGATCATGTAAAATGTCATTTACAAGATGGTTTGATCTTACTCAAACCACATTAATAAATTGGTTTAATTGAATAAAATGGTTTATGAGGTGTGGTAAGGCTATGAAATTAGTCATGATTATAATTAATTGTAATGTCATGAATGGAATTGAACTTGACTAAAGGAACATATGAGAGGTGTTGGCTCATTCTTATGTTATAAACATGAATATTTTATAACATATATATATATATATGTGTGTGTGTGTGTGTGTGTGTGGTCATGACGAGTAAGTTGCATGGGATGTTTTTACTCATTCATTAGGTTATAAATGATATTTCTTTATATGGGTTGTGTACAATGGTAAGAGGTGTTGATCATGGAAGAAAATCAAACTTCCTTACATCGGGTGTTGAGTGTGGAATCTTGCACCAATGATGGAATATGGGTGTTGGGATTTATGCACCACATTCCAAGATTAGAGTGATGACATGATGGCCCACTCACCATCCCAAGTGTTGTTGCATGAATTATCACACTCTTATTGTGATGTAGGACATGTTCCCTATTTCTTGAGCTCATAGGCTTGTTAAACTTCTCATGGATGTTTGAGTTACACCCTGGTCCATCCAGTGTTAGTATTCCAATTCTATGGGTACTTATGTCTACTCATACTTGGTTTATATAGATGGATTTAATATATATATTTAAACTATATATATAATATTATTATATATATATTATGACCGATCAGAATTTCATTTCGGCAGTGAGGTAAAGTAGGTAGATCTTTCAGGTGTCCAACAGGAACCTGAGCAGGTTGGATATTTATTTTAGAATTATTTTCCTTCTATATTATTACCTATACACTATTTAGTTATGTGTACTACATGGATTACACATAGACATCATTGGTGGTGGCCTATTGAGATTTATATCTCACACCCTACCTGGGCTTCGATTGGTACCTGGGAAGATTATCTTTCTGTGGGTATTGATAATGGAAAGGTCCCTTCTATGAGTTGTTGATGTTCTTACTCATAGTTGGATATTTGGAGCAGAGGACCAAGCATGCGCTCAAGATTATAGAGAAGCTGTTTTTGTATTTTTTGTACTTTTGTATAGCATGTGTGTATGCCTGATCCCATACTCCACTTTTTTTATATCAACATTCCATATGTCATGTATTGACAATGCCATAGAGGCTTTTATATTATTATCAGTTTTTCAATTACTATTTTTCTACTACATTGATTAATATTATTCCTTCTTATTTATATATTATTTTTCTACTATTGTATGTTTCTTGTTGTATCCACTATGCCACTTCGATAAGAGGGTATAGTCTCCCCACCATTCCACCTTTTCACCCTTACTATTAGTTAATAACCTCTGGCATATGGGGAGGCATGCTTGAGGCCATCTGACCCACTGGTTTGGGGCCCATGTTAAGTGTACCTCAGGTTGGGATGTTACACCAATTTACCCCTTTCACAAATATCGGAAATAGTACGCTCCAGTAGAGAAGAAATTGGTATGTATTTTAAATCAATAGTAAAAGTTTTACGTTATATGAAACAACATATGTTCCATTGATTATATGAATATTTTTGAATCAAAATCAAAATCCACTTTCATCCCAGGTCAGGTGCTATGGAATGTGGATTGCATAAATAAATTGGTTAAAATAGTTAATGGAAGCACAAAATTAGTATGAAAAATATGTGAAAGTATGAAATTATAGTTATTAATTATGATTTATAAAAGTATTGCAAAAAAATACCCATTTTTTTATATGTTATTTATGTGGTTTAGCTATATGAATTGGAAGCGACCATACTAAAAGAAAAAATACTTTCTGTAGCTTTGAAGAGGACAGAGAAATATGGCCGTGTTAGAAGAGTGGGTTTTGGAGTGTGTCTAAGAACATATTTCGAAGACAAAAACCATAAGAAGATACATATAAGGCGATGGAAGGATTAGAGGAAAAAATTTATGCTTTTCACGATATTATTTTCCATTCTAGTTAGAAATCCAATATACAAGAAAAGGATCAATGTGAACCAGTGGTGAAAAAATGATCCGCACATGAAAAATCAAATTAAACTGCTAGATTTGGGGATAGTCATTCCCCTCAACTGCATAAAATACCCAATATAATCAATATTTTCATTACTCATTATCTTAAATGTGAATAAAAAAACATCCAATAACTTTATATTACTAAAATTATGCATGGTAAAGTTATATGTGAATTCAATCTTTCAACACCCATACACCAATTTGATGTGAGGGGTACAATGTATAATATCACAGGAGAAAATATACACAATAATAAACTCTCATAAGATAACATGAGAGTGGGGATTGAGGTTACTTAGGAGATGACCACTAAGCTTCCAATTCCACTTGATGATCTAAATATTACAATGGTCAATGATTCTATAAGAACTTTCATTGCATGGTCAACTAATATTATAATGATACAAGATGTGTGTATTTAACAATTATTTTAATATGAATAACCTGTAACAATTGATGAAAAAGGTTTTAAGTGAGGTATGATATTACAGATGGATAAATCTATGGGGAAATGGATGGTCAGATCAAGATAATCCAATGAATCAACCAAGAACTCCAAAGGACATTCCGAGAGTACCTTCTCCCTGCCAGTTCCAAAGAAAAATTTATTATCATTACATATTCATCCATAGAACACATTTAAAGATGAAAATATTTCTTACATTCCATATGAAGAATAAATATATGGAAATTTCATGACGGTCATAGATTTTCTCGAGAGTATAAATGAGATTATGATGTTTGAATGGCGGAGATTCTCAGTCGTGAATAAATTCATAAGGTACATTTTCATTTCATATCTATCCAAAATATGATATAATATGTTCATTAAAGTTAAAAACTATTCATATTTTCTATAGTATTTTATATTTCTACTATATAATGGGATGAACTTATGAAGCAGGATTTGGATTCATTAATCCTTATATCATTTCTATGAAAGAAACTTCTTTGGATAAGGATGAACTTGAGAAGAACAAAATGAGTTATAGGATGCGTTTGAGAAAAAAATAAGAGACAACATACTCTTTTTGATGCCTAAAATGCAGGGTAAAACTCCACAATCAAATCACATAAATTACATATTTATTTTTCATCACATATTTGTTTTTTTAGGATGCACTAGATGCTGATCTAACTCAATCTGGATACCCAAAATATTTATTTTTTGGATATAAAGCATCGATATCCAAAAAACCGACCACACATGATGCTGATTGTGAATTTTTAATACATTAAAACCAATATTTTATAGATAAACTTATAATTTTATTTTTTAGTCTTTATTTTAACAAGAATTTTATTATTATAGGGAGGTCTCAAAATATAGGATAAATCATGGGATGAGTTCGGTGACTGAACATAAAAAGCCTGTGGATTAATTCAAATAGAAATAGATTATGGAATATATATAATTATTTAACTATAAAAACATATTTCAAAAAAATTTACTTATTTTGGAAAATTTTTTCTTTAGTGTCTGATGTAAGATAATGAAAATGATTGTGGATATTATTTTTGCAAATTTTCAAAGAAGATCATAAAACATATGAATACCAACATCCCTAAAGAGGTATGTTTCAAAGGTAATTAAAATCTCTTTAAATATATTTCTTAATCATTTGTTTTTCAATATTTTCTTAGTAATACCAATATTTTTGATAACCTTCATACTCAAAAGAATATGGAAATTTATTTAGAGATGATTGGGAAAATACACGGTGTTAAATTGTTTTCCAACACAAAATTTAGGTGATTGCCTATAATGTTTGTGATCTAGTATGGGCTATAACTTTAGAAATATATTTGGGGTTCGAAGCATTAGTATCAGAATGATTATATATTATTCTTGATCTATTTATCATGGATAAATATAATGGAGAAAATCAATTTTTTTAGAAATAATTAGAAAACACAGTGATATAATATATACAAGAATCATGAAGTGGTGAATTCCTACAACTTATATAGTTAAATTTATCACTATTTTATCTATTTTTTTAGTTAATTTACTTATCATTTTTAGAATAAAATTAGACTAATTCTATCTCTTGGGTTCCATTATGGGTGGTGGTAAATAATTGAAGAAAATAATGATATAGTAGTTTCACTTTGGTGGGTGGTGGAATTATTTGGGCTATTCGATCTTCAATTAGATACATGATATGATATCTCAAATAATTTCAAAATCTATACAAGTAACACATCATATTTACATTAGTGAGATGGATTGACTAAAGTATATTCTTTTGAATGCACAAGATGTTAAATGAAATCATCCAACCATTATATCAAATATATTATCACAATAATTACATGAATAGAGATGTTTAAACTATCCTTATTATGTATATAGATACTTTTTCACCAGCTCACCATAAAAAAATGTTTCCATAGGTTCTTCACTAATATTAATGTGCACATTTAATATGTAAAATGATCAATGTTAAAATGATTATTAATAAAAAAATAATCATCATTCTCAATAAAAAATAAATGATAATAGGGATCTTCCCATTTTGATAAAAAATAACAAAGATGTAATGTTAGAGTTTATCATCACCCAGAATATTGAAAAGGATATGCTAATCTATAGCACAATCCAGGAAGAGTTAATGGATGAAGTATATTTTAGTGTCATTTGGATTCTATATAGGGATATAATGATGTTTAATACTATCAAAAAGGGGTAAAGAATTTATAATGAAGCTCAGTATCTTCTAAAAATACACAATGGGTCACACTAAAATTTTTTACATTAAATAAGTTAAATAGTTTATCAAGGAGTTTGTACTCTCTATGATGGGGAAAAGGAAATATAGATTTTATAATGTTCCATAAAAAATCAATTGTAAATATTTATTTTAGTTCAATAAATGAACCATAATAGGTTATCACTATTGGTTAATGTTTTCAAGGATTAAATAAAGTTATACACTAAGTTTTATTATAGTCGAGGAATATATAATATGTTATACTAGTTTTTTTTTGTAGAAAATTAAAAATAAAATTTTTATATATTATTTTTATACCAACCCAAAAGGATAAAAGTTTTTATTGTAATTTTTTGTAATACATGAATGTTATGTAATTTTAAAGTGGTTAAATGTATCATATTGTTGGAATTGAGCTTCTAAAATATCTCATATTTAACCACAGTTGGTGAATCGAAAATGTTATAGTTTGGAATCATTATTTAATATAATGGGACTAGGAATGCATTGATTAATATTTATGTTTAGTTTATTTATTAATAGTACTACTAACATAATAATTTTTTTCCGATAAAAGTGGATCGTTTTACTTGATTTAGGCTAGTTTGTTCGAATCAATTCATTCTCATGAGACATTGGAAATATCTCGTTCATTTAAGATGGAAGAGGAAACCCCATGATGCTTAGAATGTGAAGTGTTTGAGGTAACATTATGTCATTACCTGACACATGGAGAAGAGGAATGGTAATACGATTCACTAGAATCCTCTAGAAATTTATTCATATATAATAGGTTATGTAATATTATAGACTTATCTAGATTATTGTCGAACACCCCTTGGGCCTTGAATTCTCCACATTAGAGTTTGGGGAAGGAAAAGTCCTATGAAAATGAGGTTTCCTCTTCCATCAGAATGGTACATGATCTCTCTTTTATGGATTTTTCATATAGTTTAAAACTAAACACATATCACATACTCAATCATCCAAACCTCAATCCATTACAAAATGTGCTCGGTATGACTCAGATTGTATATTTTTATTTTATATTTACATTTTAGTTCTAAAATCACATCTCATAATCTAAACTGAGGAAAAACATTAAGATTGTTTTGATACTTTAGGAAAACCATACATAAGTCATTTTTTGATGTGTAGGAATCATTGTAACCTCAATTTAACGGATGGTGTGGCCGACATGACTCCAAGTGTGTATTTCTATTTAAAAACGACATTAATTTTAGTCAAAAATACAACTAACAAACTTAAAATAGAGAAAAAACATTCAGATTATTTTGATACTTTATGAAAATGATCCACACATCATTTTTTTTGTATAAGAATCATCCTCACCTTAATCCAATATACGATGTTCCCGGTATGACTCAAAGTGTCTATTATTAGTTTAAAATTTACATTTTAGTTCAAAATATGTGTCACTCACTGAAAATCAAGAAAAAAGTCTTGAATTGTCTTGATAATTTAATAAAATGATTCATAAGTCATTTTTTATGTTTAGGAATCCATATCATGTCAAACTGGCACACGATATGACCAGTGTGACTCAAAGTTCTTGTTTCCAATTTAAAATGACATTTTAGTAAAAAAGAAAAGTGACATACTCAAAAATGATAAAATGTATTGGTACTGTTTTGATACTTTAGGAAAATGATCCATAAATCATTTTGATTTGTTGGAATTATCCTCACATTAATCCAATGCATGATGTGACTGATATGAATCCAAATGTTTCTTTTTATTTTAAATTGAAATTAATTTTCGAAAAAAAGACAACTGAAAAACTAAAAAGTAGTTAAAATAAATTAATATTGTTTTTAGACTTTGAGAAAATAATCAATAATTCATTTTTTATCTGTAGGAATCATCCTCACATCAATACAACATATGGTGTGACTATTATGATTCCTGTGTTTGTTTGTATTTAAAATTGACATTAATTTTCGTAAAAAAGACATGTGACATACTCAAAACCGAGTAAATGAATTAATATTATTTTTATACTATAGTAAAATGATTAATAAGTCATTTTTGATCTGTAGGAATTATATTCACCTTAATATGATGCACGATGTGACCGGTATGACTCCAAGTGTATCTTTTTATTTAAAATTGACATTAATTTTAATAAAAAGACAACTGGCATACTCAAAACCAATAATAAAAATTATTATTGTTTCTACACTCTAGGAAAATGAACCATAATTAATTTTGGAAATGTAGGAATCATTCATACCTCAATCAGATATATGATATGCTTGGTATGACTCAAAGTGTCTGTTATCACTATAAAATTAACATTTTAGTTCAACAAGTGTCACTCACTAAAAACTGAGAAAAAAACTCAGATTGTCTTAATAATTTAGGAAACAGTTTTATAAGTCATTTTTTATTTATAGTAATTAGTCTCATGTCAAAACAATATACAATGTGACCGGTATGACTCAAAGTATGTGTTTCCAGTTTAAAATGACATTTTAGAAAAAAAGACAAGTAACATATTGAAAACCAAGACAATACCTTGAGATTATTTTGACACTTTAGGAAAATTATCCCTAAGTCATCTGTGGTGTGTAGGATTCATCTACACCTCAATATAACATATAGTGTGACCATTATGACTCCAAGTGTGTGTTTTCATTTATAATTGACATTAAATTTAGTAAAAAAATAAAGTGACATACTTGAAACCAAGAAGAAACGTTTAGATTGTTTTGATACATTAGGAAAACTACACATAAGTCATTTATTACATGTTGGAATCATATTTAACTCAATCCTATGTATATTGTGATATGTATGACTCCAAGTGTGTTCTTTATTTAAAATTGAAATTAATTTTAATAAAAAAGACAAGTGACATAATCAAAACCAATAAAATACATTTTGATTGTTTTTATACATTAAGAGAATGATCCATATGTAATTTTTGATGTGTAAGAATCAAAACCATCTAAATATAACACAAATTTTGACCGTTATACCTCAAAGTGTGTCTTTTAATTTTAAATCGATATTAATTTAATTAAAAATATAGGCGACATACTAAGAACCGAGAAAATACATTCTGATTATTTTGTTACTTTAGGAAATTTTTCCATAAGTCATTTTTTATGTGAGGTAATTATACCCACATCAATCTGATACACGATGTGACCAGTATGGCTCCAAGTACCTTTTTTTATAATTGACATTAATTTTAGTAAAAAAGAATATTTTCATTCTCAAAAACCAATAAATCACACTCGTATTGTTTTGATACTTTATAAAGATGATCCATAAGTCATTTTTGACATGTAGTAATCATAGTTACCTTATTATGAAGCATGGTGTGACTGGTATAACTCAAAGTAAGTCTTTTTATTTAAAATTAACATTAATTTTAGTAAAAAAGATAACAGATATACTCAAAATCAATAAAATGAATTCATATTGTTTTGATACCTTAGAAAAATGATCTATAAGACATTTTGGATGTTTATTAATCCACCACACCTTAATCTGATACCTGATGTTCCCAATATGACTCAAACTATCTATTATGAGTTTAAAATTAACATTTCTGTTCAAAAAGTGACACTCACTGAAAACTATGAAAATGAACTCTTATTATCTTGATAATTTAGGGAATAAATTAATAATTCATTTGTGATGTGTATAAATTAGTTTGACATAAAACCGATAAATGACATGAATGGTATGACTCTAACTGTGTGTTTCTAGTTTAAAATGACATTTTTTGTAAAAAACACAATTGACATACTCAAAACTAAGAAAAATAATTTGTATTGTTTTTATACCTTATAAAAAAGATCTAAAAGTCATTTGGAACATGTATGAATCAGTCACACCTCAATTTGATGCACGGTGTGACCAGTATGACTCCAAGTGTGACTTATTATTTAAAAATAACTATGATTTTAGTAAAAAAGACAACTGACATACTCAAAACTAAGAAAACACATTCATATTATTTTTATAATTTAGGAAAATTATACATAATTTATTTTTGATATTTAGAAATTAGATTCACCTCAATCTGATACATGATGTACCTAATATGACTCAAAGTGTCTGTTATCTGTTTAAAATGGAAATTTTAGTTCAAAAAGTACAACTCATTGAAAACCAAGAAAATGTGATCTTATTGTCTTGATAATTTAGTACAATTATTCATTAGTATTTTTTGATAAGTAAGAATCAGTCTCACATCAAACTGACACTTGATATGACCAGTATGACTCAAAGTGCATATTTCTAAATTAAAATGACATTTTAGTAAACAATACAATTAAAATAATAAAAACTAAGAAAATTCATAAATATTTCCTTAATAATTTATAATTATTATCCAAAAGTCATTTTTGGTATGTAGGGATCATCCAAACCTCTATATGATGCAAAATGTGAATGATATGATTCTAAGTGTGTGTTTTTATTTAAAATTGACATTAATTTTTGTAAAAAAGAAAACTGACATTCTTAAAACTAATAAAAATAATTTTAATTATTTTTATACTTTAATAAAAATATCCATTAGTCATTTTTTATGTGTAGGAATAATCCTCACCTCAATTTGATTCACGGTGTGATGGGTATGACTCCATGTGTGTCTTTTTATTTAAAATTTACATTAATTTTAGTAAAAAAGACAATTGACTTACACAAAACTGAGAAAAACATTTTTATTGTTTTGATAATTTAGGAAATGATTTGTAAGTCATTTTTCATGTCCAGGAATAATCCACACCTCAATCAGATACATGATGCACCCAGTATAACTCAAAGTGTTTGTTATCTGTTTAAAATTGACATTTTAGTTCAAAAAGTGTTACTCATTGAAAACTGAGAAAATGTGCTCAAATAGTCTTGATAATTTATTAAAATGATTCATAAGTCATTTTTAATGTGTATTAATTAGTATCATGTCAAAATAACACACGATGTGATCAGTATGACTGAAAGTGTGTGTTTCCAGTTTAAAATGGCATTTTAGTAAAAAACACAACTGACGTACTCAAAATAGAGAAGACATATTCATATTGTTTTGATACTTTAAGAAAATAATACATAAGTCATTTGGGATGTGTAGGGCTTATCTACACATCAATTTGACACATTGTGTGGCCAACATGACTCCAAGTGTGTGTTTTCTATACACAAGTGTCAGTTTAGTTTAAAACACATATCACATCACCAAAACTAATCAAATGAGCACAATTTCTCTCTCTCATAATTTTATATTATATTACATAATTAATTTCCTTATCATTTGTATCTTATACTTATTTAGTTAATTTTCAAAGAGACAATACTTGAAGACGAATGAGAAACAGGGTGATGTGCAAGAATCAACTGCAACTCAATCTGATACACAACCTTCTTAGAATGAATGAAAGATTAGTTTAATGTTCATTATAAAATTAACACATTATATTTTATTTATTTATTTATATTATTACTAACATAGTATTTTTTATATAGTTTCATTATTTTTCTCGATCTGGGATGGTTTTTTCGACAATTGCATGAGTGGGGGTTAGGGAAAAAAGACAAAGGAACATTGATGTTTTTGAATGTTTGTGATAACTTTTAATTACTCATGTAATTATATAAACCAATGTTTGAATTGTCTATAATATAGAGTTTTTATTGTATTTTTGTTGTAAATTTTATTTCATTTATAATCTGTATTGTACCTATCTGTAATTTATGGTGTTATCTGTATTGTATCTGTGTTGTTTGTGGTGTTGTACTATATTGTAAGTTTTACTTCACACTTCAGAATTCCCCTTGATAAATCCTTATAGAAGCACTGATAAAGGGTCCCTTTATCAGTTCTTCTAAAAGTGCTAATTAAGGTTCCCTTTATGAGTACATTTATAGGGGTTGATGAAGTGTCCTTTTACCAATGCTTCTAAAATCACTGATGAAGTGTCCTTTTATCAGCACTTCTAAAAGCACTGATAAAGGGGTCCTTTATCAGTGCTTTCCTATAATTGATACAGACCTATGGAATTTAATTATTCTACGTTAGTCAGATATTTTTAGCATTTCAAAAGACCAAATTTATCATGATAAAGTCATGTTTTGTAGTAGTGTGTGGTTTTAATCCTAGAGGTTTATTTTTTATTTTTTTCATATTTCACAATTTCACTTCTCTATGAGAATATTTTTCACTCTATATAAGTATAAAAAATAAAATATTAGAGTTTCTTTCTCCATATAAACTATAACTGAAGTAAATTGTTTTGGAAAATATTGTAATTATGATTTTCTTTATAAAGAAACAATATTATCTTAATTTTTTTAGACATAGTAGTTCATAGGAGGGTTCTATGGAAGTTTTAATTATCTAATAATATCTTGGTATTTCAATACTTTATTCACTAAAAATTAGTACATCTATGGTTTAACATGTTGCAAGATTAGTGAATATATTCTATAAAATCTATCTAGTATAATTACACTAACTCCATAAATTTTTTACCCTTTCTCTCTCTGTTTTTTATTATCTCTAATTGCTCACTTTCACCATTATTACAAATAAATTTAAAATTTATTTTTCACAAAACATAATATTTAAATTTAGGCTATCTTGGTTGTTTTTGTATTGTTTGATCACACACCTTTATCATTCTATGTTGTTCAACCCTAATTACTTCATTACCAGTAGTTAGTATGTTATAAATAATAATTTTGATTCTAGTCAGTGGACTATAATACTAAATTTTGGCACCATTATCGGGAAAAAAATGTGTGAACAATTAAAAAATTTTACAATTAAAATGAATACAAGGAAACAACATTCAATCTATTAAAAAAGAAAATTTGAAAAGAAATGGAAAATATAAAAACCTGATTTATCATCACTACTGTGTGATTAAATCATAAATAGTTTTAAATAAAACTGTTATGCACATTAGAGATTCTACAACTAACTTTACTCATTCATACATAAAATAATAAAGAAATATTCTACCCTTAAAAAGGAAAATAAGTCTAAAATGAAAAATATTGAAATTGAAATATTTGAAAATTTAAATCAACATATGAATCCACCACAACCTATTAATTGAGTTGAATAGAGGCTAAAACTTGGGGATATTTATTTTCTTATAGTGTCTAGTAATCCTTCATGCATAAGGATTTATCCTAAGTCTAGGAACTATGAATTCAAATAGTATTATCTCTGTATGATCCCTTTACTGATCATCCCAATGAAGATTCACTTGAGTTTGTTGATGTTTTTTATAGTTATATCCAATAGTTAACTTTGTATTTAATTAGTAAGGTTGAGATTATGTTGATAATTTTTCCCGTTTTCTTGAAGATAAGGACTAGGAGTTGGTTCTTGAACATAGATAATGAAATTTTTTATACTTGGGAAAATGTATTCAACTCATTTGTTGTTAAGTTCTATCCTAGAACCAGTAGCTCTGAAGTGAGACAAAAAAATCACAGGGTTTGTATAGGATGAGGGATAACTCTTTCATGAAACATGACATAGATTTAAATCTCTACTTAGGTAATGCCCTAACCATCAAACATCTCTTAATATTATTTATAATATCCCATGTTTTTCTACCAGGTGAAAATTCCAAGAGAATTTGAACTTTTCATTTGGTGGATTTGATGAATCTTAAAATGTGTCTCTAAATGTTAATATGAGTGTTGGAATTCTTAAACGTGATGTTTTTTATATGTGGTTTAAGGCTTGAGAGGTGACTCAAGTGTTTAGTTAAGTTTCATAAGAATAAATCTTCAAACACCATGTTTTTCAGAAAGGTAAGGTGAGTCACATGGTTTGCACATAGTTAGTGAAAACTGTGAACCTAAACCATGCATCTCTTAAGGGGTGTCACATGGTTTTTTAAACAGTGCACCCATGATTGCACGACAAGTATCTTTGTTTTGTAGAAAATTTTAGATGGGATCATATGGCTTGTGCACGATTTGTCAAACCATGCGCCTAGCCGTGTGATGGGGTGTCCCTTTGGACACTAGCACCGCATGGTTGGTGCCCAATTTTCCAAACTATATTGACAAATTGCAAGTCTCATTAATGTTTTTGAAATTACCATTTACCCTTCCATCCTTTAACTTTACTTATTTATCCTCCTAATTTCTCCACACCAGTAGCTGCTCGAAATTCCCCCTTGGACTCTTTCTTAGCTTCCATGATTCTACTTCATTCAGACTCAGAATCGGTTGTCATCGGATGTGTTAGAATCGTAATAGTTAGTTTTCGATTCCCCCTTCTTAGTTACTCTATTTAACTTTCCATATTGAATTCTTTTCAATGAGATCTTATATGCCCTATTTTCATGGCATTTTTTTATCTCTTTGATTTATCTTGAACCGTCTTGAATAAAATAATACAATTGGATGAGTGAAGCATCCTTATTATAAGGTAGGTGGTTTATACCTTTTCCCTTAAAATATTGATGTTTATAGCTTGAACCATTATATATCATGACCAAATCTCCATTTTTTTCTTCTAAAATGGGTTATACATTAAATAAAATGTTGTATAAAATGTTTTTCATATTTTATTTGCACCTTTAATATGGTTGGAGGTCATCGACCTCAACTTGAACAACCTATTGACATTGTTTCATTGAACACCTATGACTATTCCACCCATTTAGTCATGTTGATCTTACCATCCATGAGTGGGATCCATATAGAAACTGAATTTGGATATTAAGGGTTGAATACCACTTATCCAATGTTGAAATATAAGTGAAATAGAAGTCAATGAAATTGTAAATGAGATGGATGATTTCTTGGATTATTAATAATATTAAAAATGGTTAATAAGGGAATGAACACTAACATGAACCCTCTTTCTTATCACTTATTATTTAATTAATTAATGAAATGAATGTGATAAATTAATTTGATAAGGTGTCATGGAAGCTAACATAACCCAACTTTTATCACTTATAATTGAACTCAATAATGAATTGGATGTGATGAATTAAATTGATAGAGGCATGGACACTAACATGGCCCCTTGATCATTTATATAATATGGTCAATGATAGATGATTTAGTATATAACCAACATCACATCATGACACCAATGATTTATTTACATTGGATTCCTTGTATTATTACCTTTGATACATATTTCTTGGACCTCCTTGGGCTTTCTCCCTGGGATCCACCCAAGTACATACAAAGTTTTCTATGAATGATCTTCATAGAACCGAAGAGTATTCCTCGAACATGGACCTTTGGTTCATGGCCCTTTTAGGTCAAAATTTTATTGAATTTTATATATATGTTCTCCATGGAATTGAATAGGACACCTTGTCCAATAACATTGGTTCCCAACCCTTATAGGTATGATACTTGATACATCCAACATATGTCATGGATGATGCCTTAATTTGGTATACAATTACTTTTCACTCATATACTACATAAGAAATAACTTATGCAGGATTGATTGGAATTGTTTTATATTATCATTCATAGCCTTATTACTGTGATACCTACACGTAACTACAACTTATATACATTGAATGGACTTGTTATAGACGCAGTTGGTGGTGTCATATTGTGTATATCTCACACCCTATTAGGGTCATTGTTTTGTTTCTAGAAAAATATCCCTACTACAGGTTAGGATATAGACTGTGCTTTGTGTATTTTTCATTATGGCCTTAAACTAGATATTGGGAGTAACAGCCAAGAATGTACTCAAGATTCCCTTTGAGTTGGAGTCTTTTATTTATTTATACTAGTCAGTCTAGTCCTGTTTAATATATCACTTGCAGTATGTCTATTTATTTTCACATTTTAGAATGTCCATGAATGATTGTGTATTTGGTGTTAGCATGGTTGTTTATTCGTAATTTATTGATTTTTATCTATTATCATCCACTGCATAGTTATTTATTTATATTGATTTCTTCCACTATTGATTATCTTTTATACCTCAGTGCCACTTTGATTATGAGTGTATAGTCTCCCCATAATACCATCATTATAACCTCACTGATATTTGGAAGCCTTTGGTATATAGAGAGTCATACTTGAGGCCACGTGACCAACTAACTCGAGGCACCATTTCTGTTGCTCTCGATTCAGGATGTCACATTATTATAGACACCATTTATAATAGTATCACCCCTTACCATAAAAATATTTTGGACCAGACTTGTGGAGGTGATTTCTCAAATATACAATTTAATATCTCAAACATATTTTTGATAAAATAGCTCAAAAGTATCATAAAAATGATCTAGGAAGAGAATTATTCATAACAATTAAACAAGCCCTTAAGTTGTTATAGTTAATGATCACTCACTTAGGAAGCAGTGTAATCATTGTGGAATGATCAATCATATTAGGAGTTGTTTTCCCAACATTGAACAACCATTTTAATGTTATGAGAGTGCTCAATTCATGGATTATAGTGCTATAGAAATGGAGAAATGACACATTTTCAATTTATTATAACACTGGTTTCAAAAAGCACCCACATCTATCCTAGATAAATTAGAGGGTTATTAAGAAATATTTTGTTGTCCCTAGGTTCCCTCCATAGATAAAACGAAAATTTTATAATCATTATGGGGTTTAGTCTTCAAATTATCATGGGGTGTTAAAGAGTCTGATGAAAAAAATGTTAGCTGAAATCAGTTCTTCACAAAATGTAGATTCTATAGTTCATAACATGGATTTAAAAATGGTCCAACTTTCTAGAGGCATAATTTTTAGAGATAAGGGAAAACTTCCCAAAATAAAATTTATGAATCAAAAAGAAAATGTGCTGATTGTTACCTCTCGAATTTTTCTAAAAGCACAAGAAAAAGTTATGGTGAAGTATTTAGAGGATTTGACTAAATCTAAAAATCATAATATGGAAAATGATAAATATGGATACCTAGACAACATGTTCCAACCCAAACTGAATGACGAATATATGCCTATAAAAACTGAGTAACTAAGGATAATGAAATGATAAATAATAGAGGAAGGTAAAAAGAAACTAGGGTATACTAGAGATGTCAAAAATCATCTTATATAACAAAATTATACCCCTCCCATTTTCTTTACCAATATTTTTTTAGAGGAATGATATGGAATTAAGGATTTATAAGTAAGAATTTCTCTTTGACATGTTGTGGGTAGGTGAATATTGTTCATGAACATAATATTACATTGATGGTTTATTTAATATAATGTGTGAACATAGAGATTTTTTTCATCCAATATGATGTTTTTATGGTTTTATTTCAACTATATTTAGTTATTTTTGTAATGTTATGGGCCTTGAAGTTACTAGTGATATGAATCTTATCCCTATGGCCTTAAAAAATCTTAATAATACTCTAGTTTATACGGATGTACTAAAATCCCTTATAGAATAATATAACATTTCTACTCAAAGAAATGATATCATAGTCATTAATAAAACATACCCATCAAATGATCATGGTTAGATTTTTTGTGGTATTGTTGGATAAAGACTCTAAACTTAGAGTTTCATGTGAAAGAACAGATGATTATTCTAGTATTTTATTTTTTGTTTTCTATTACAAAAAAATATATCACTAAGTTGTTTGATAGCTCCAAAACTTCCATGTTATCCCCTAATTGACAACAACAAGTGACTGCACATTGAGAAGATGATTGATCATACCAAGATTTCATGAAGATTATCGAAAAAGTTTCATATTGACAAAATGAATACATGGATCGAACACATATGATCTAGTGGCTACAAGAAGATATTTAAGTGGCCATGAGGAAGGTCGATCAATTGTGAGAAGAATCGACCGTAAGTCAAAGGCAACAGACCATGATTTCATTGGCCATGAAGTCAATCAGTTGACCATAAGAATAATGTGAGGATTGACCATGAGGTGAAGTAAATTGTGGCTAGTCAACAGACCATAAGAGAAATGGACCAAAAAACCAAAGGAATCATGTGATCATGCTAGTTGATCGATCAAAAGTAGGAAGGATAGACCACATGAAAGGAGTTGACTGACTATAAAACAACTAATCCCAAGATGAAGTAACTATGAGACCACTTAACTGAACACATGCTGAGATGAACCAACCATGCTAGTGATAAAGAGACTGTAAGAAGCACATAAAGTAACCATGTGACCAGTCAACTGTCTATCACTCAAAAAAATTTAAGATGGGTTAATTTACCATGCATCCAATATATCACAACATATTCTAGTTAAAATTCTAGGATTAAAGGAGTTTTATCCTAGATCATTAGGATTAAAATACTTTTAACTCAAACTTTGGCTACAACACACTTTGAGTTTCACCTTTTTAATTATAATGTTAACCTGTTTTAAATTTTATGGGGACTTAAACTAAGAAATTTGGGTTCTTTCTCAATGGAAAATAGATATTCTTCATTCAAATAAACATATATTATTTTAGGCGAGTAATAGATCAAATTTTATAAGATCCATATATCCCATCATTTTTAAACTACTCTACTAGTTTTTTAGGTTGAATGCCTAAAATTAGTTCTAGAAGTGTTGTTTTACATGTAGCAATCTTAGTTAAATTTTCTAGCCAACTCTATTCTATTGGTCTCTTTGATTGTTGAAATAATTGTATTGAATGTGTTTTTGTACCCTTACGAAAAACATTTGTGAAATCAAAATTTAAGAATGCAAATTTTCTGAAGATTTTGTTCTATGATAAATAGTTTAAGTAGTGAACATTAGTATTTTTTTTGTTTTGGATCTTTTTGATTTCTTGCATTATGTGTAAAAATGATTTTTTTTATCTTCATTGTAAACCTTTTAACATCAATTTTTTATACCTATTTCTAAATTTTTCTGAACAAACATGTTTTTCTTGTTCATTAATATTGGGATTAAACACTATGTAAAATAATGGGTTTTAAGTGAGGGGGATACATTATAAAAAATTATTAATTATACTTAATTTTATTCACATAAATAACCTTATTTTTTTTTCAAAATTTCATGTTTTTAAGGATTGATGTGTAAATTTTAGTGGGATACATTTTTTTTAAAGTTTGAAGGGTCTTTTTACAATTTGAGGAGGTCAATTTCTATTACTCTATAGACATAATTGGTTACATAATTTTCATTTATCCAATTAATTTTTTTTATTTTGTAAACAATTTTGGAGTATGATTTAAAATATTTATTGGTTTTGAACTTTGTGACTACTTTTTGAACTCATATGATATACATTTAAATGGGCTATGAAATTAACTCATAATCTTTAAGGAATATTTTTTTCTTTTAAAATAAAAATTATATTTGAGTTAATTTATTCATTCTTTTAATTTATTAAACTCTACATTCCTCTAGCTGTGTCTATTTATTTTTTTAAATAATGTAAGTATTTTCACTTGAAGATAAATAGAATTTTGAAAATGTTTGTTAAATTCAATGTGATGTTTTTTAATCATTTTTTAAAAATTTCAATGCCAAATTTTTTTATAAAACCACAACCAACATTTAGCCAAATTTTTTTATAGGAGATAAATTGAATTTTCTACTTAATATTGTTCATGAGGGAAAATATATTTGAAAATCTATTAATTTTGTCACTTCAGTATTTCATTCCTGGGATCTCTTTTCTTCCATTGAATTTGACTAAAATATTTCTTAAGGAGAAAGAATTACTTATGTGTGGGATAATTTAATGTGGCCTATTTTGGATACATATTTTGATACCTATATTAGGGATTAAATGATATTTTATTTCTATAATTTTTTTAAAGGGATAATTATTGAATAATTTTTAAACTATGATGAAAATGAAATTCATCAAATATATTGATGAATATAAGAGTTTTGGATTTAAGTCATTAATGTTCCATGATTTTATTTTGAATATTAATTTTTGGAACATATTTTAAATCACATTGTTCATTTTGGGATTCATTAAATATTAAGTTTATTTTAAAGCACTAATTTCTCAAATTAACAAAAGGAAGGGATTTTTCAGCTCCCAATTTTGCTTTCGTGTTGATGGCATAGGAGGAATGGACACTTCATTGGAACCTCTCTGCAGAGGAGGGGGGGGGGGGAACCCCATTGGACCCTTTGGTCTTGTAGCTTTAGCCTTTCATCTCGTTCATAGACCTGAGATGTCTTCTGAGCTTCCTTGAACTGGAATCCTTCCCTAAAGTTCAACTATAAGAAGATGGGGTTCCTTCGATTTTAATCTCCCTCTTGGAATTAAAAAATACCTCTTCACTACTAAATCTATCCCCAATGGCTCTATTTGGAAAGAGTACCACCTTAGTGTATGCCTTTGATATGTACGTTTACAACTCTTGAAGTTTGTAAGAATGTGTTATAGTTGGGCTTCTCGATCCTTGGAATTTCTTGATTCATTTCTAGATGGAATAAGACCTCATCATAGCCTGGGAGAATGATCCACAATCCATTTCGAGCTTCCACTTCTCACACTTTAGATGTTCATTTGATTTCCACTTGAAACAAGATCCTCCCTTCTTTTATATTTGGATCGCACATCCTGAGATTCCTCTTCCATTCTAGAATAAGGTGATTCTTTGAAATGATTGGTAACATGGTAGGGGCATTTTCTATTTTCTGATGATCTTACCTATTCCATTTTTCATCTAATTTCTACTCAAAACTTTATATAAGTTGACATATCCAATATTACTCTTGATTTTATATTAATATATATTGAAGGAGAACTCCATTGGAAGCAGCTGGTTTGATATTAATCTTGGGTCCCTTTCTATTTGATATATGGATACCTTGCCCATGATCCTTCCAAATTCTCATAAGGGGTATGTGCGGGACTCCCTACATGCATATCAAGTATTTAAGGTTATGATGTAGATATTTCTTGGGGGAGAGATGTGTGGCCTCAGAATCTAGATTTCAGGGTTTTAGTTGTTTTTTCCAGCTTGTGGCACGACCTTAATGCTTCCAGGATGGTTGATTTAACTGAGAGGGAGGGAGGTCCAAGATCCTTATACATTTTACTTTATTATACCAAAATTGTGGCAATGGGGAATGGGGATGTTATCAAGGTTATAGGGTAGGTAAAAGGGTATGAAGTCTATTTTGGTGATGGTGGGTGTGATGCCTATGGTACCATGGCTAATTCAGGTCTTCTTTCTTCATTAAAGGTATTCCCTTATTTCAATGCAACAAGTTCTTAGGCATGGGGGTCTTTCTGACCACAAGATTCCCCCAAGCTCTATTTTACTTAAAAATTTATTCACTACTCTGAATGAAAGTTAATAAGAGGATATAGTTGATGAAGGTTTGCAAACATTTAATATAAGATAGGAAAGAAAGAAGACTAGGTTAAGGACCTAGGTGGACTCTGAGCTAAGTGACAAAGAAAAAAAATCCTAATTATCTTTGGACTATTAGTATGATTACTAGGTGATACTGAATATCCAATCTAGCTTGAGAAATTGTAAGTAAGGTAACTTTGTATCTTGAAATGTTCCATCCAACATGGGGAAATAGACATGGAAACATAAATACTACTTAAACATACTGAAACCCATGATCACTAGATTAGTGAAAAAACCTAAGAATGCTAAGGAAGTGGTAAGGTTAGTTTCATTATGTTGGAACCATGGATTTTCACATCTATGAATAAATAAATATATTTTTTTTGTCAATTCACACTAGTTTGATGGGGGATTTTTCAAGCCAAGTGATCATATGGTGTAGGTTTCATTGGTGTTGAAGGTGGAGTCATTTTGTAGTTTATACCAAATTTTTGGATATCAAAATCTCATAGAAGGGATGAGCTTTGTGGAAGATGGATTTATAGGACTGAAATATTAATATATAGAATTGAAATCTATTTTGTGAAGATGCAGAGCTTCAAAAAATGTGGAGCATTGAGAATGATTTTGTTTTCATGATGGTTTTAAGGTTTTTTATGAGGTTTCATAAAGAATGGCATAAAAATGATGTAAAGATAGAAAATAATGCGACTATGAGAAGCTTCACAAATGGAAATATTTCAATTATCCTCCCCAAAGAAGATAAGATTTATGAACATAAATGAATTGCTTTATGAAAAGGACATGGGAGCATGAAATCTTAGTGAAGGAGTTGATGACTATAAATATGATTCTGCTCACCATATGAAACATTGAGAGAGTTTGTAAAAGGGTGAAATTACTTTGATTTCATGAAGTTCTTATGAGAAGTTATTTATTTTATGAATCAGTAACTCTTCGCAAAAAAAATCTTCACAAAAAGTATGGTTAAGAACTAATTAACAATAATGGATTTCAGAAAAGAGAGTTTTACCAAGGATGATAACTTCATGATAGTTTGGAGTTTTTAGAATTCGTGAAGGTTCAAAAAGGATAATATTTTTGTGAAAGTATGTAATTCAGGAAAACTAAAATATCCTTGAAACAAAAAGTGGGTTTTTTGAAGGGGAGAGTTTCACAAAAGGTTCCTATGTGAACAGAAAGTTTTGAACATCTAGTTTCAGTGAACAGTACATTCAAGTGCATCAATTCTGGACTATAGTGTAGGTATAGCCTCATGCTAATTAAGGACAAAGACTTATGTTCCAAATTTTTTTGATACAACCTTCAAGTCAATAAACTGAGTAAGGGTTCACCCAAGGTAGGGAGATAGGGGGATTCGATAGAAGTGATCCAAGGGAGACAATGTGCTATCTCTAAAATTATTATAAAGGTAGTGTTCTTGGAATTGAGTGACCAAGTTTAGTCTTTTTAAATCCAAAATATCTAGTAAATTATAGTGTATTCTGGTATAACTAACACATTGTTGGGGTATGATCCTTAGACTAGGCCTTAGTGTTAAATCAAGTAAAATTGACATGTTTTGTTATTATTTTTTCATTTGGTTGTCTAATAATTGAACTAGATAGGTTTAACAAGATCTTACCAATGTGGGGAAATGATCTGTATCATTTAAAGAAAAATTTGACTTCCTAATTCACCCTCCCATCTCATTGTGTTTTGTGGTTCTACAAATGGTATTATAGAATACAAGTTATAGGTGTTAATTTTTCCTCTGTTTTTGTTTTCAAGGAGTATTCAGTGAATGTTATGGGAGTTTCCCTTTTTTATTTAAGAAACTTCCAAATTTGGAAGAATAAAATGAGATCTCATCTGTGATCTATTGGGATGTATGTTCTCTATGCCACAGTTCAAGGGATTCAGTTCAATGTTTCCAAATTGTCTTTTTATGACTGAAATAGAAAATAAAATTCTTGATAGAGATGCCAAACCTTAAAATGATCTTAACTGCTTCACTATATGATAAAATATACATTATGACGATGAGTTTCACTACATCCAATTACATACAGGAGAAACTAGAAAAAATATATGAAGGCGATAACAAAGTGAAGTATGAAAAACTACATGTTTTTCATAATCATTTTGATGATATGAAAATGAATCCAAATGAAAATGTAGATAGTTTCTTTAATTTCATTACTAATGTTATTAGATCTATTTGATTAATTTTGGAAGAAATTATGTATATTTTCATTATAAAGAATATTCTAAGAAGGCTCCCACCTCTATACAATCCAAATGTGTCAGCCCTTGAGGAAGTAGATTTATCTCATATTTCTCATAATGCTCTTTTAATTAGTATGGTGTCTTATGAAATGAGAGTAAAACTAAAAGATACAAAAATTCTAGTAAGAAACTAACTATAATTCAAATCCATGGAAAAAATTGAAATTTCCAAAGATAGTGATTATGGTGATGATGTGGATAAATAAATAGTTTACGTTTTTTCTAAAAAATCCAAGAGAGGAAAAAGGAGATTATATGGCAAGCTTCCTTTGGCTTGTTTTCAGTGTGGTAAAGAAGGGCACATTACCACTCAATGCTCAAGGAGATTCTATGAGGATGAAGGTGAAGAATAAATCATTTAGAAGGCTCATAAGAGGTACCTAAAAAAGGGATACTTCAAATCAGGAAAGAAAATATAGATAAAGACATTTGTCTATAAAGAGAAAGAAGATAATAATGAAGTTCTAGAGGATGTGGAACCATAGTATAAATTTGATTTTAAAGATTCAATAATGGATAAAATTGAAAAGGTAAGACCTACCAAATTTAATGATAATTAATATAATGGTGTTTTAGATATCAAGGTGGACCTTGAGGGTTATCTCGATGAGCTTGAAATTCAAGGAAAAGAAAAAAAAATGAAATTATGAGAGATCTATTGAAAGATTCATCAGAGTATGTGAATCATATTGAAGTAGAGATTGATTTAATTAAATGAGAGGGAGAAGAATATTTTAAAACTATTGAAATATTTGAAGAGATTGTGGATTTTGAACTCAGGATTGAAGAGAAGGAAAAATTCTTCAACGAACTTACATTAATACTGGAGGAAAAGGCTATGATAGTTGGTGGAATTGAAGAATAAGTCATTTCATTATGGAGAAAACTGAAAATTGAATCAAAACAAATCGAAAGGAAGAAATTATAGTTTTTAAATTTTAAAAATTCAGATCTTTTGGAAAGATTCAAACATGGTTATGAAAGAGTAGAGAAATACTTGAATGATCAAACATCAAAATTTATAAAAAAATGTGTAGTTGGTGTGATATTAAAACATAAAATGTTAAAAATAGGATGATCCAAAAAAATGGAAGCATGAAGTTGGACATGTCACAAAGGAACCTGATGTCCTAATATAAATATCTTCAAACTAAATAGAGAAGAGAGATAAAAATAATCCTCAATTATCTAGAGAGGATCTCTTATCAAATACCTATACAAAATAAGGGGAAATTTAGAGGAATGGAAGTGATAATATATTTCATTTTATGAAATGTCAATTATATGGATTTATGGGCTATACCATGTCTTACTATAAAGAGGAAAAGATTTATCTAGACGGGGAAGCACCAAGATGTTAAAAAAGGATAACAAGACCATATCCTTCATTGTATAGAATAAATAATTTATATGGATATTATTTTCACTATTCTAACATTGGAAATAAATCTATTCATTATAGATATAGGAAATATGGTAACAATAACTATAAAACTATGAGACAAGTCAATACTGGTCAACCAAGCAGAATTTCCCTTGAAAATAGATATTGTACTCTGGAATATTAATATGAGTATGATTCAATCATTCATGTTGAGAACATGTTGGAGAGGGTATATTTTGACTCCACTCAATCAGGCATCTCATGGAAGGAAAAGAATAATATTTAGAAATCTATCCTTAAAAAATTACTCTTGAAGATATAAATAACAATAACACATGGATTGATGACAGTGGATTCTCATCCAACATGATAAGAAATGAATATTTTTTGAAACATTTTAAGTAAAGGGTTTATGGAATAGTGATATTTGAATATGATGGTTCTATAATGATCAAAGGTAGTGAAAATATAGAATTATAAATTGATGATCTAGTGAAAATTGAAGTACTCTATAAGGAAAGTTTGCAACACAATCTTCTGAGTGTGAGACAACTCTATGACTCAGTACTGGTAGTGACATTTAATCATAAGGGGTACACTATCAATGGGAATACTATAATTATCTCATGAATGGATACAGGATAGATGGTACTTTATACCATGTAGATAGTAAAGAAAACACTAATTTCTTAACAATTGTAGTGGAAAACAACTTGTGGAACTGGAGTTTGGGTCACATTAATAAAACAATTATGGAAAAATTATCTTATCTAAAGGATATTTTAGACATTCCCAATCTAAATCATGATCAAGAAAAGACATGTGATGCCAGAATGCAAGGGAATATGGTCCATAATTCTTATTGTCCAAGTAAAAAAAGGGAATAAAATCTGCTTGATCTCATCCACATAGATGTGTGTGATCAAATTAATGTGACTGAAACTTATGTAGAGTGGTAAGTTTTTATTTTTATTGATTATTATAGCAGAATGGATTGTGTGATGTTTATTTAGTTAAAAAATGATGTGATATCAAAATATTTTAGAAAGAAACTAGTCGTCCAATCAATATATTATGATCTAAGAATGGAATAGAATACACATCAATTGAATTATAAAATTACCAAAAAAATGGGATCAAGAATGAGGTTTCTTTAATGAGAAAACCTCAAAAAAACGGGGTCATTAAACAAAAAATAGATAAGTGAATAATATGGTCAAAACTATTCTAATTGATAGTTATGTTTCTCATCATTATTGAAAGATGGTGTTCAAGTTTCAGTGTACACTCAAAATAAAATAGGGCTATGTATAGGATATGAAATGGAACCATATGAGATATCACATAGAATTAATCCCTCACTAAAGAATTTCATGTTTTTGAATGTAATTGTTTCATAAAAAATTAATGATGTAAATCAAGGCAAGTATGGTGATTCTGTATATGAGGGATTGTTCCTTGGATACTCAATGAAGTGTAATACCTACAAATGCTACAATAATCATCTTTGAAATATTATGGAGAAAAATGATGTCAAGATCATTAGGGATAAAACTATATATAACTTAAGGAGATCATATGTGGATATGATTTAAGAAGAAGAAGAAATCGGAAAAGGAATAGATTCAAATATATAAATTATGGAAGGCTTTCCCAATATTTATGTATCACAAAATGATGATGATTCTAAAGTAGAATTAGAAGAGGAAACCATTTCTAAATAAAATCTATCAGAACCTCATAAGATAAATAAAATAGAATTAGTTGATCAATCCAAAATTATTGGGGATTGGAACACACCTAAAAAGACAAGGATAATGAGTAATGAATCACATTAATCTCTCCTATCAAGTTTTAAATCAACCACTTTTTAAGAAAAAAAAAGTGATGAATTAGTTGTTAAGTCCATTAATGAAGAATTGGAACAGATTGAAAAAAAAAATTGGACTTGGGAGATTGTTAGGAGAAAATAAAATCACAATGTGATTAGAGTAAAGAGGATCTTTAGAAACAATATCATGAGTTAGGAAATGTGATCAGAAACAAGGAATGTTTGGTGTGTAAAGGATGTGAATATATTTAAGGAAATTATGTTGAAGAAAAAATTTCTTCAGTAGCAGGACTAGAGTAGATTAGGATCTTCTTATCCATTACAATTTAAAGAGGGTAAAATGTTTATTATATGGATGTGAAAATGTAATTAATAAATGTTTTTCTTGAAGAAGAAGTATACATTGAACTACATGAGGGATTTTTGATTAGAAATGAAAAAATAAAGGTTTGTAGAATAAATAAGGCTCTTTATGGTCTAAAGCAGAAACCAAGAGAATGAAATTCTTGACTAGATGCTTATCTTAAGTATCTACAATTTAAAAGACGAGGTTTTGAGCATAACCTATATTTGAAGAATTCACAGGGAGATAAATTTATGGTTTGGGTGTATGTGAATGATATTATATTTGGTAGAAATAGACATGGAAGAGTGGAATAATTTTCTAATAACATGAAATATAAATTTAAAATGTCCATGATTGGATAAATCATATACCTTTTGGGGATATAGGTGATTAGAAAAAAGGAATACACCTTTATTTTTGAGGTAAATTATGAAATATAGCTTCTGTATAAATTCAACATGCACGACTGTAAACCAATGCCAACTCTGGCTGTGGTTGAGATAAAACCTAGAAAACACAAGGATGGTAAATCTATCGATACTACCTTATATAGTAGGATCATTGGTAGCATATTATTTTTGACTATAACTCAAAAAAATATCATATTTTCAATATGTTTAGTATATCACTTCCAAAGTACTCTAAAGGAAGAGAAAATTTCAATAGTAAAAACAGCCCTGAGATATATTTAAGGTACTCTCATCTTTTTCTTATACTTTATAGTAGGAAGAGATAATGAATTATCAACATTTACTGATTTTTATTAGGCTGAAGATGTGGTGGATCGAAAGTCCACAAGTGGGGTGAATTCATCATTAGAAACAACTATGTGGGTTGGTTGAGAAAGAAACAAGAAATAACTTCTCTTAGTATGGATAAGGCAGAGTATATCTTTGTGACAAAGGAACACACTCAGATAGTGTATATAAAGAAATAAATTATTGATATTGGTGATGTGGTGAAACAGTCAATGGTTATACACTATGATAAGAAGAGTGCAATAGATCTTATAAAAAATATTGTTCAGCACTCTCTTACAAAACATATTGAGATTATATATCATATCATCTTATAAAAATTTTAAAAAGGTGTGATTAAAAGGGATAATGTTGAAAATAGTGATCTTATAGTCAATATTATGACTAAGCCTTTGGTAGAATCAATTATCATGAAACATTGGTTGAACCTCAATGTTCATCCACCTCCCATTGCATGAGGAGGTTATGATTTATCCCCTCTCCCCACTTTTCTTAAATGTTTTAATCTTTTTTTGTATGTGATGTAGGTATATGGGGGAGACACAATATAGGGGGATGTTTTTTTTATTCTAAGGTCCCAATATAGTTTCTTTTGTATTATTTCCAAAGGAGAAGAATGAAATTGAATGAATTGATGGTTTGGAGGATAGGTCGATGGTGGTATCTTGAGGCATGAATTTCTATTTTTCCACTCTTATTTTCTACATTGAGATTTTTATCACATAGACATAGAGTGATGGATGAGTTATTTCACACCTAGTAGGTTTTTGTTGGAGGCTGGTTCTTTATAAAATTTATTTGTATATTTGTAGAAAAAAAACAAAGTGAGAGATTATTAGAACCAAGGTTTTCCACAGTTTGAAATAGATTTTTTTGTGTTTTTTTCAATCCACATTGGGATGATCAAGGAATTTTTAATCCAAGTGATCATAGGTTGTATGTGGTTTTAGTGTTGGAGTTGGTGTCATTTCTTAGAGTTTGAATTTTTTTGGATCTCAAAATCTGGAGGAAGAGATGGGGTTTTCAAAAGATGTATTTTCATGTTTGACTCTTTAAAATAAAAAAAATGAATGAATTTCCTAAATATTCAAACATTCATGAAGGAATATGGTTTATAGAAGGTTTTAAGGTTTATAAATGAGGTTTCATGATGAATATCTAAGGCACGATGGAAAGATGGTAAGTTATGTGACTAAGAGAAGCTTCATGAATGGAAAAAATTCACTTACTCCTCATAAAGAAAAGGATATTTGTCAACATAAATGAAGTGGTTCATGAAAGAACCATGGTGAGCGTGAAAACTTAATGAAGGAGGAAATTTCTATAAATAGAAGGCTGCTCATCATATAAGACATCGAGATAGTTTGAAAAAAGGAGGAATTGCTATGATTTTGAGAAGGGATTCTGAGATGGAATTTATTTCGTGAATCATGAAATCTTCACGATGGTAAAATTTTCAAAAATTATGTTTAAGAACTAATTTACACTAAGGCATTTTAGAAAAGAGGGTTTCAAAAAGGCTAATAAATTTTTGACAGTTTGGAGTTCCATTAATTCCTAAACGTTTGTGAAGGATTGGAACTTCATGAAAGTATGTAGTTTTGTGAAAGTTAAAATGTATTTAAATAAAAAGTGTTTTTCATGAAGGATGGATATTCAAAGAAGTTACATACACGAATGATGGGTTTTGAACATCTTGTTTAAGTGAACAGTATATTCAAGTTCATCAATTTAGGACTATTGTGAAATAAGAGTCATATTATAATTAGGGACAATGACTTATGTGCACAATTTGTTAATGTGATCTTCAAGTTGATAAACTGAGTAAGACTTTATCAAAGACAATGAGCAATGGCGATTCAATAGAAGTGATCCTATGGAGGCCGTGTGCTATCCCTAAAATTCATGAAAATGAAGTGTTCCTAGAATAGAGTTACCATGTCTAATATTTTATAATCCATGATATCTATTGAAACTTAGTGGATTATGGTATGACTGACAGACTATCAATGTATTCTTCTTGGACTAGAAATTAGTAGTGAACTAAGTAAAACTATTGTTTTGTGTTTCTATTTCTTCATATGGGTGTTTAATGATTTCATCAGATAGTTTTAACAAGTTCTTACTAATGTAGAGACAAGATCTATCTCATTGAAAGAAAAATTTGACACCAGGATTTTCCCCTCCCCTATCAGGGTGTTCTAGGTTTCTACACATTATCACATGAAGAAGGTGTTACTCATGAGATAGTTAAGTAGGTTGAGTAAGTTAAAACACATTGTGTTGAGATAAGTAAGCCTCAAGGTGGTACGATAGTGGACCCAAAACACTCTTTTGAAATGGAGTTAACTGATGGTGCCTAAGAGGATACATTAATGGATGTAGTCAAAAAATAAAAAGACTTGGTCATTCTACTAAAATCTAAATAATAGATGTTGGTGGAGTCCTTAAACATCAAGGTTTAAAAGGAGGAGGCTGATTGAATTCTTGAGAGGTGTATCCAAGTTGATCTCAATGATGAGAAACTTCTTTGGATCGAAAAATAGGATCAGATCCTCACTCATAGAATTAATGGGGTTAAAATAAATCTGGAAGAATATATTCATACTTGTGATAGGATATCCAATCACTTTGAGGATCTCATCATGGATGATCCAGACATGGATGTAATCTTCATCGATTGGTGCTTATAATGGGTAAAGGATTCATCCTCCTTTAAATTCTTCTATAATGGAATGGTGATTTCCAATATTGTTAATCTTGGGGTAGGTTGAATTTTGTTTAAATTATCACTTACCCCTTATAAGTGTTTTTTAATAAAAATTTAATTTTTTAATTAGTATATTTTCCCAAGTTAACTCAATGGATATCAAAGGGGGAGTTGAGATTGTTGATGAAGTATTGGGAATTTTTGGGTGAATTTAAGTGAAGCTGATGAAGATTAAACCAAGTTGTGAAGTCATCCAAGTTCATCACGTTCAATATGAAGCAATTTACATGTAGGGAACCACATTTAGTTACAAAATATTTTTTGGTGTCAGCTACGAGGAAGGTGATGAACACTAAGGTGCATCATTTGGAGGTTTTTGAGGTGATGATTGAAGCTTATTTTGGTGATTATACCTCTGATTATGATTTTGGTGCACATCCTAAAGAGGAGGACATGCACATAATTAAGTGGGAGGGGGTCCCCATACCATTTTATTGGATATAGGAAACACATTTGGGGTGAGAAAAACATCTTACTAAAAGAGGAACTGGACTATAATCAAGGATCATTCTTGAAGTAATGTTTAGTGGAGTTTGAGCTAGAGGAAGGAGAAAATCTCATGAGGGAATATTTCTCTTCTATTATATTATTTTTTATATACTGTATGATGATGTTTACCTTGATATTATTTCTGATGTCATGTGAAATAGAATTGTTTAGGGGATTGGACTGGATGAACTGAAATATACTTCCCTGTTATTGTGTGGTTTTAATAATAGTGGTATGTTTTTTATTTTGTCCAGATTTCTCATTTTTTTATTTTTAGGAGCTTCTTTTTTCACTGTACTCTAATTACCAATATGATAATAATAGAGTTTTTTCCTTGAAAACTATAACTGAAGAACTTTTTTTCTCTATAAAATGTTGGATTTATTCTTATCTCTAGGAAGGCACATCCATATATTGAGTTCTGTTAAGCATAATAATTCATAACACACACATATTTAAATATAAATAAATATATAAATACTTTAAATATACAGTTTATATTTTGATTTATTATATATTTATATTTATATTATATAATTTATAATATAAATATATATTTACAATATATGTATATTTATAATTAATTATTCACGTGTTTTCATATATATATATATAATTATATATATATAAATAAATGAATATACTAAAATATAAATATACATGTAAAAGGTATATTTAGGAATATGATTCTTATTAAAGTAATATTTTTGAATCTTATTTTCTTAATATATATATAAAAAAATTGTTAAATTTATACCAATCAATGAAAATATTTAATAATTTATTTTAATACATAAATAATTGTATATGTAAATCTAATTAATAGAAATTTTATTTAAATAATTATATAAATATATAAATTAACATATATTCATTTATTTATACTTATTTATATTATATGTACATGAATATTAATATTAATATTAATATAATCATTGGTGTTATGATGCAAATCCTTGACATGACCTGAAATGAATGTGTGCATGTATGCATGTATATGTATTTAGATGTGTATGTATATATGTATGTATATGTGTATGTATGTATGTATGTATGTCTGTCTATATGTATGTATGTGTATTTATGTGTATATATGTGTGTAAATGTGTATGTATATGTATATTTGTTTTTTAAATGAGTATCTATTTGTATGGATGTGTATGGATTTGTATGCTTGTTTATATATCTGTATGTGTGTGTGTGTGCATGTATGCATATCTGTATGTGTATGTATGTATATGTGTAACTTTATGTATGTGTATTTTTGTGTATGTGTATGTGTATGTGTATGTATTTTTATGTGTATTTGTATGTGCATGTGTATGTATGTGTATATACATGTAAGTGTATTTTTGGGTAAGAATGTATATGTATATGTATTTGTATCTGTATACATGTGTATGCATATATGTGTATGTGTATGTATGTGAATGTGAATGTGTATGTGTATGAGCATGTATATTTATGTGTGTGTTTGTATATGTTTGTATGTATGTATGTGCATTTCTATGTATGTTTGTGTATGTGTATGTATGTGCATGTACATGTATGTTTATGAATGTGTATACATGTGTATGCATGTGTGTATTTATGTGTGTATGTGTATGTATGTTTATTTGTATGTCTGTATTTCTCTGCATGTGCATATGTATATGAATAGTTGATACACATAGAAATGTGTTCGTTCACCCAAGTATCACAAACACACACACACAAATATGTAAATATTTTTTAAATAATATATTTTTATTTATATAAAATAATTTTAATATTATTATTATTCTATTATATTTTTTATACATTAAATATAGTATATACATCTATATAATTAATTGGTAATAATAATATATCTTGCGGACAAGGCCACGGTCAAGTGGTGCTCGATAGCGGTATTACATTCGTGAGGTTAGGGGTTCAACCCATGATGACCCCCATTTATAGGGGATTTTCTATGGAATTGTTCATTAATTTAGCAGGTACTTTAGCGGTTGAGTACTATAGTGTATTTTAGAAACCGGGCTCTATTCATCGGTTTGGGCCTTTGATCCACTTTCTAGGGCCTTCAAAGCCACAAGATGAACCAACCTCACTACTGATCAAGAACATTAGGTTAGAAGGGAATTTAGGCCACAAAAAAGGGCCTTTAAGGCCATAGGAGGAACCAACCTCATTTATAGATCAAGGGCATTTGGGCCAGGAGAATGAGTTTCAAGCCTTAGGGACTTTAGGACACATAATGTAATAAAATTAGTCAAGTGGGAGCTTTCTAATTCTAGTTGGTAGGGATGAAGCTTGAAACACTAGGGTTCTCAGGTGTGTGAGAAGTTTGGTTACTTCTAATCCCCTTTACATATAATAAATCATAATATATATATATATATTAGAAATCATAAATATTTTTAAATATAATATTAAAACATGACTTTTTAATTTTATAGTCTTACAATTATTAATATATTGTTAAAAATGTATATACATAATATTACTATTTTTACATTTATTAATACATTTATCACAGTATTAATACATTTATTAATAAATTTATTTGTGTTACTAAGCCTTTAGGTCATGTAATGTCTAGATCTATGAGTTATGTAAGGGTTCTCTTTCAACCAAGTTAAAAAAGAGGTTTCATTCCTTAATAAAAGGGGATTGACCCCAACTTGTTTCGATTATAATATCATAATATTAATACATTTATTATAACATTAATACATTTATCATAATATTAATACATTCATTTTTAATATTTTTGTAAATTGTTTATTTTTTATATTTTTTATTTTTTATTTTAGAGTAATTTTTTATTTTTTTAATTAATTATAATATTAATACATTTATAAATAATATATATTATAATATTAAAACTTGTATTGATAAAATATTTGTTGTAAAAATAATACATTTATTATAATATTAATAATATATTTATCACAATATTAATACATTTATTAATAATTGCAATTTATAATATTCATTCTCATATAATTATTTTTTTTAATTTTTTTCATTATTCTAGTGTGAATAAATTTATTATAATATTAATAATAAATTTATCATAATATTAATTCACTCATTAATACTTTTATTAATAAAACATTTATTATACTATTAATAAATTTATTATAATATTAATAGATTTATTATAATATCATAATAGTAATACATTTATTGTAGTATTAATACACTTATTATAATTTTAATACATAAAATTTTACTATATTTATAATTAATCCATTTTTTGGGTATTTCCAATTTGTGGCTCCTATAGATCAGATTGATGGTGCTAGAGTTACTGCTCTGGGGACTGGTTCTTATTAAGAAGATCTTCAGGATTTTATTTCTTATGAGGATCTTGACCTATGACATATGGTAGATCGAATGGATAGTTATGAGGCTCCTAGAAAGAGGAACTATTCAAGTGACTCAAAAGGGAGTGGTGCTTTTGGCTAGCCTTAGGTTCGGAAGAAATTTATTATTAGTGACACTAAGTAGGGTAAGGTTTATATTGATGAGATCCTGGATGGGATCTGCCCTTTGAGGAATTCTCTTGGATATGGTCACTTGTTTAACACCTTTTTTTATATTCAATATAAGTAGGCTTTGGGTGTTTTCCTTATAGGGAATAAAGTCCAAGGTAACTCCAGTACTGAGAAACTCTAGAATGCATAGTTATTTAATGTTGGTTTCTCTGATGGGTCCAAGGAGAAGGCTATTTCCATGGATGTGACTAATACTGTTAGAGCCTCTGTTGTTAGCATGGATGATCCTAAGACCCAAGGAGATGATATTTTAAAAGAGTACCCTTTAGAAACTACTATTGAGGCTTCAGAGAAGGACCAATGTCCATCAGATAGCGAGGATAACATGGATCAAGATGATCTATATGAAGAAAATTTTCTAAATTTTGGTGATAACAATTTCAAGCTGAATTATGTGTGCTTATATTAGTTGAAACTGGCAGAAGTGAAGGGAAACAATGTAACTTTTCCTCTCAAAAACCTGATCTAGTGAAACTAGAATTTAGAGACAAAAATTCTCCAAAAGTATGGAAAGATTCCAATACCTATTAAGATGATGCCTCTTATTCGGAAATGAAACCAGTTACACCTAGTCTTACTATACCACCAGTGGATGGAAATACATTGGTTAATGCCAAGGATATTTGGATTTTTCCTTTAATGCTTGTTGACACCACTGTTAATTCATGGAAGTTTGGTAGATCCTATGTGATTTAGGATAAATTTATTTCAACTACTACCCCTACTAATGTTAGGTATGTTTACATGTCCACTAAAGAGAAACCTATAAACATGTTTTCAAATGGTAATGAATTTTTCTCAAAGTTTTATTCTTTTAATACACCTGGTTTTGGTGTTTTTTATATTGAAAACTAAAAGATGGATTGATAAAGATCCATTAATTATTTTAAATTCCATGATCTTTCTCACTCAAAGATGAATGAGGATGGGTCTAAAGGGGAAGGGAAATATAATAATCTATATGGAGGAAAGGATGGGTGATTTTAGATGTCTATATCCAACACCATTAGTTTGGGAAGAAGGATAATGTTGGGTCCTACACTAAGTAAATTACTGAGGGTTCTATGTAAAAGGATCTAATCCCTCCTTCAAACATGGTCACTTCATCTAGTACTTCATCTCATATAGAGCATGTGAATACTAAGCAAAAATATAAGGCCAATTCTTTTTATGATGACTCTCTTGAGTATTTCAAAATTTTTTATGACAAATCTATGTCATTTAATGTTAGAAATATTGTTTCAGGTGATGAAAAACAATATGGTATGACATCCCATTGTAATCATATTCTGGATTTCCATGAATAACCCAATAATAAGGTAGATCACTTGGATACTAAGGATCATAATGAACTTTGGAATACTCTAAAATGGAGGAGTGGCCATAACCCTTTGGGTAGGGATATGCCTAAAAAATACGATAAATCTTGTTGGTACTTTATTGGTTATTATTGGAGGATCATTGATGATTATTATGATGGTAGCTACACTTTTAGTGTGGCATAATCATGGAAATAAATTACAAGGGATGTTTCAGTATTTTTAAGGAAATTTATGACTATTTTCATCTATTTTAGTATGATTCAGTTTGAAAATTACTTATTGGAAGCCCTAATTTCATAATAGTTTATTATGATGTTGTTATGCTCAATATATCAGTATTTTTTTCTTTTCTCTTTTTTGATACCTTTGTGTGCACCACACTTTTTCTCTTTTGTGGTTTGTTTGCATTTCTCATTTTATAACCCTATGTACTGTGTGTGTGCATTTTCTTAAAACATTACAAGTTCCATGGTTTTGGTTTTCTAATCTTATGGTTTGTTTCATTTATTATTATTAATTTGTTGTACTTTTTAAATGTAATTATTAATTCTTAATATTCACTACAATTTATTAGTTCTAATATTAGTGCTGATAAATATAAATTTTATTATCTCTACTAGTTAGTGATGATAATGGCCAGGTTTTAGCACTGATAAAATTATTCTTTATCAATAATTTTTATTTTATCACCAATAAATGGTACTTTTATTGATGATTTTTTTGTAGATCTAATAAAACCCTTCACTACTTTTAAAATAACCCTAGCTGTTGCATTGCTCCTTGTTGATGAAGATATCACGAAACTGGAATATTTGTGGAATATTTTGGACTAATCAACCTCCAAATTTGAAGGTATGGTATTTGAAACTTGTTTTTAAGGTTTTTTTAAATAGTTATGCCTATTTTTTCTTGATTTTTATCTTTTATTCCTTTATCACAATCCAATTTTGTTTTTTTCAATTCTTTCATGTTTTTTCGTGATTTTTTGTTATTATTCCTATATATATGTGTGTGTATATATATATATTACAAGATTAATTTGATCCCTATTTTTGTTGTTATTGAAAAAATCATTTCAATACACACACAAAAACACACATACCCTATTTATGAGTTTCATCTATTTTAATACATATAAATATATTTGCATATATGTTTTTGTTTATGTGTGTTTGTGTATTTATATAGTTTTATATGTATATGTATTAATATATAAAAATTTACATATTTATACATTAACATTAGTTTATATTATAATTAATATTTTTTTCTATTTTGTTTATATATACTAAAAAACATGATTCAAATATATATTGTTTCTTTTTTATATAAAAAACTTGACTTCATTTAATATTAATATTTAATTTTATTTATATTAATATTATTTTATATTAAATTTAATATTTATTTCTACTTATATATACCAAACATAACTTTATTTTTTGAACACATTATCATTTAACCCCCTTTTATCCAATAAAAATAATACATCATGTTCACAAAACCACATGAAAATTTCCTTTAATTCCTAACTTAATTCTATGCTTCATTATTTTATTTTCAACATGCATAATTCATATAAAAATCCTCATTTTAATCCAATTTAACTTATTCTTAAATAAAAATATCATTAAATAACCACTTCCTAAATTATTATAACATTACCTAATTGGAAATGAAATTTATAGAAATAAATTATCTCTCTAATTCGTTATAGTTCAATGATTAAAATATTACACTATACTATCACATTGTGTATAGATTTACCTATTTCACAAAAGGGAAAAAATCCACACCATAAGTGAATAATTAATTATTTAAAAAACATGGCCATTATTATAAGTATATATTATGAATTATATTATAAAACTTAGGTTATATATATATATCTATTTATATAATTTATATTTATATGTATTATAATTTAAAATTATATTTATAAATCCATACATTACATAATATTTTGATTAAAAAATGACACATTATAGGCATACCTTGTGTGTATTTATTTATTTTTTCTAAAATATTAAATTTTTTAAACCAAATAGGATGTATTTGAATTTAAAATTAAATAATTACAATCATATGGAAAAAGAATATGAGGATGTGGTAAAAGTGTTTACCATGTTTGAACAGATCATGAACGCGACCCTTATTAAATCATTTGACTATGTTTACATTGTTGTTATTCAAGAATAATTTGTATAGAGAAGTTGAAATAATACTTGATCCATCACAGAATAGATCAAAGTTATAAATGTTTGACTTAACATAGGGAAGAACTAGATATAACTATAGACTTGGATAATAGTATATTTTATAGATGATTTGATATGATTATAAGTATAAACTATGATGTCGATAACATTGTGGTTTACGGATCATCTAATATGATTGTAAGTGTAAATTATGATGAATATCATAATGAAGAAATGACAATGGTAGTTTAATATAAACTTCACGATCATCTAAAGATACTTGAGAAGTTAAATAGATATGAAAATAATCTATTTTATGTTGGTTGTATTAAATATACAACATTTTCAGCTGAATTTATATAATTTGAAAGTTGGAAATAGTTGGAGCAACACCGACTCTAGAGAACTACTTTATGTTTTTAATGACATTCTATGAGAAGATAATGAGTTTTCTTGTCAAAAATATGAGGATAAATGAATTATATATTTAGTAGGTATGGTCTTTATAAATTTACATGCCTATCCAATTGATTGCATATTGTTTCTCAAGGACTATAAATCATTTAAAAGATGCCCAAAGTATGGTGCAGTTCGATATAAGAAAAATGAATCAAGTCCATTGAATGTTGTATGGTGATTTACAATCATTCTAATGTTTAGAGACTTATATTGAAGTGAGAATAATATAAAAAAATAATCTTGGAATTCACATAAAAGAATATAAGATGAGAAACACCATCACCATACTAACTCCCCTCAATGGAATAAAATCAATCACAAGTATCATGATCTCGGAAATGGGTGAATAAACCTTTTTCATATGCTACATATATATGGAATGGATCCTTTTAGAGTATAAAGTAGAAATTACAATACATGGGTAATTATTATGATAAATTATAACTTACCACTGTAGTTATTCATGAAACAAATATACATTATGTTGTCTTTGTTTATATCAAGACCAAAAAAATGGGCTAATTATTTTGATGCTTATTTGGCTATATTAATCAAAATTTGACATTAATGTGAGATTCAAGTGCTACATTGTACGATGATAATAAAAATAGAGATTACACATTCAGATCTATGTTGTGAGGGATGATGAATGACTTTCCTACTTATGGAAATTTGTATGAATAAAAAATTAAAGGAATGATAGGGTGTCACATATGTATTGATGGCACACACTTAGGCTGAAAAATTACTTATAGACAATGTTTCTAGGATATCACAAATATTTACCAGATTACATAAATACTAATCCTAGACAATATCATTCAATGGAAATATAAAATAAGGTACAACACAATCTTTGCTACCATTTGATCAATTTTTTTGAAGGTAACAGATATTGTCACCATTTTTGTTAAACCCTTTTTGAAAAAACCAGATGAAAACAAGTTGTAAAGAGAGATAAGTGTTTCTTCAATTATTATACCAAAATTTTTTGTTTGTCAGAATTTTTTTGTCATGCATGTATAATAAAATATATGTGATAGTGTCATTGGAACTTTACTAAATGAAATTAAAAAAACAAATGATAACATTAAGTCTTGGTTTGATATGATTGACATACAGATAAGATAATAGTTAGTGCCAATGAAAGGTTAAATAAATTTTTTTCTTCCTTCAGTGGATTATACTCATTCAATACAAGAGAGATTTTAGTTTTGATACATTCTAAACGAGGTAAAAGTTATATAGGGATATTCATCAAATATCAACAAATCTTTTCGTTGATTGATTTGAAGTTAAATGGCCTAAAATCATATGACTATCAAGTTTTGATGCCAAAATAAAATCCCTTAGATTAACATTACATTCTTCCTAAAAAATCCTTACATATATTAAATAGGATCTTCATCTTTTTCAAAGCTATATGCATTAATTTTATAAACTTGAATAAGTTTCCAATTATGGAAAAGGAAATTACAATAAAATTAATTGACTTAGAGATGTTTTACCGCCATCATTATTCTATATAACGGTTAACTTGGTTAGATATATCTAACTATATGGTCTTGTACAATATAAATGTATGTAACCCATTAAATGGTATATGGGGATTCTGAAAGGGTAAATCAAAAATAAAATTTGAACATAAAGTTATATTGTATAGTGATATATTATTGAGGAAGTCAGTGAATTCTATACTGACTACTTATCTGATAAACATTGCATTAGTATCCAAAAATATCATCAAAACAGGTGTCTAGTGGGTGATAGAATTTCTAGAAGAGATGCTATCACAATTTCTATATTGGTGTGGGAGGAAGTTCACATTTACATTTTACATAATAGTATGGAGGTTGCTCTATATCTCAAATGCCACAATATAATTATTATCCATTCAAATATGTCATGGTTTAAAATACAGATATTACATACACATAATCAATAGTTGATTGGATTGTTTTGAGGCCTTTTTTAGGAGTTTCATAAAAATTCAAATTCAATATAATAATTACATTGATGAATAATTATAATTCTATGTGTATATGTATTATCTTACAATGGTCATGTAATTAAATATTATATATTATATACAATGGAATAATATGAATGTAGTCTAATACATAAACAGTGGAGATATTCTTATGGTAAAAGTGATGCTTTTACCTAGTACCAAGGATAGAAATCCAATTGACACAAATATGTCATACTTTGGAATCATTGAAAAAATATGGGAGTTGGACTACAAAAACATTATAAGAGTTGATTTTATGACGTATATGATTTGATACTAGGATAATAGTAAGAATCGATGAATTTGTATTCATGAAAGTGAATTTTAGTAAGGAAATATATGGGAACACACCATTTATAATGAAATCAAAAGCAGTACAAGTATTTTATTTCCATGATATTGAAAATGAAAATTGTTCAATTATTACACTATGGACTAAAACCACTGTAGGGTAAAATAAAAATTCTATTTTGTATGAACCTTTCATTTCGAAGTCATAATCATTTTATGGTTTTCAAAATTTATATTATATGTTATATGTTAGAGCGACCAAATCCCTTCAAACTTTAAATAAAAATAGAGAATTTAATGAACATGTTAATTTTTATTTCATATACAGTGTATTGGTTCATATTATTATGTGTTCACTATTTCATTTACATAATATGAGCGAAATTTTTAACTACTTAAGTAGATATTGGATTCTATAGATACTGATGATACAAATACTTATGAAAAAAATATTGAAAATATTTAAATTGACAAAATATTAAAAGGTGAACAATATATAGTTGAAAAATTATTTGAGATTTATAGCTATATTATCTAAAAAATTATTAAGGTGGGAAGAAAATGACTAACATTAAAGGATTTATTGAATGCACATGGAAAACCTATTTACCCCAATTAGTCCATTTTCATGAGTTAAATTTGGGTAACTACTCAAATGCATTTATTGTTTGATGTAAATTCATTTCACTATTTTTTCCATCATCAAAGATAAAAATATGGGAATACATTTAGGTTTCATTCTGATATAATTTCTCTATTTTACTAAAAAATTGAATAGTTAAACATTTATTTACTCTTAATTAATTCTTATAGTGTGCATTTATATTATATGATTTTAAAATGGAATTATTATTAATTTTAATTGGAAATTCTTATAGATACTTTTGGACAATTCTTATAAAGAAACATCTTTGGGATGTTTAGGGGATGGTAAACCCACACCCACCATCCATTATAGAGACATGGTAAACCAATAGACATGGAATTATTTCAATGACAATTGTAAGAAAGAATCATTTTAGGTAAATCTTATTTGGTAATATTTTATTTTATATTTCATGTATTAATCTCTTTGATATATAATTTTTAATTTTTAAAACAATGAAGGAGTGATGAAAATAATTATTTCCCATCAAAACCAATGTACCCCTACCACAAAGTAAATATTACGTATGTTTCACTTGAAAAAATTGTATGAATTTTAAATTTATAGTATTATATTTCATGTGATATGAAATAAAAACAAAATTATGTTTCTTTTCATATAATAAAATTGATTAATCAGAATCTAAATCAACTTTAATCCCATATCATGTGTTGTAGAAGGAGGTTTGTTTAAATAAAAAAAAGAAAAATAGTAGAAAAAATAGTTAAAAAGTATGGGGATCACATGTAAATATGAAATAATATAATTTTTTTCTACTTTAAATCAGTATTAAATTTAATAAAATAGTTATTTTTCTATTTTTTATTCATTTTAGACATAATAATCGTCATCAACTATACCTAATGAATGCCACATTTCAGTTTCCATGAAATGAAAAGAACAATATGGCAAAATCAAAAGTGTGGGTTTTGGAGTGTCACCTCAAAAATATTTTGAGAAACCAAAGACATAGGGAGATGAATATGAGAGAATAAAATAATTCCAGGCACAAATTGATACTCTAAAGATACATTAGTTTGGGGGATGAGATGTTATACAAGACTGTGGGAAGGGATTAAGGAGAAGAAAAAAATCACTAGTTACCACTGCATGAAGAGCCACAACCACCAACTTTGAGGTTATCCATTCCCCTTAAGTTCCTACATTACCCCTGGTAATATATTTTTCATAGCTATTTCCACTAAATTTGAATAAAAAAACTACTTATAAAATTATTGTACTAAAATTCCATAGGGTAAAATATATTGTGATTTATATCTATTAATACTCAACCATTGCCTTGTTGAGAGGGGTACAATGTACAATATCCAAGGAGATATTATATAGAATAAAAAGATTCTATAAGATCACATGAGAGTATGGATAAACTTTTAATGAATAACAGGCCTATGGCCCAAGGGATTTGTGGATATGGGGTAGGGCGGGCCTAAAATTTTGACCCTTAATAGGGAAGGGTAGGCGGGTTGAGCCTGCTTGGGTGCAGCCCACGGTGGGTTAAGCCCGCATGGGTTGGGGCTTACCTACGAGATTGATTTAAAAATTATTATTATTTTTAAAATATATTCTTCTTTAATATTTATGTTTTTAATAAAAAGTTATGATTGAATGATGATATATGATTTCTCATCTAAATTGTCATACTAATTCACCATTCATTCACATGTGAATTTTAAATATATCTATATTTATTGTTTTAGTATGATATTATAATAAATCTTTAGTAATTATAAACTATATTCATATGGTGTTTCGTCCCACCTCTTGAAAAATATAACTCATCTCCCTTGCACATGGTTTCCATTCTAAAAGAGTTATTATAATTATAATATTTTTTGGGATGATTTATTATTGTTATTATTTAATTTTATTTTTTATTAAAAAAAATAGGAAAGGAGATCATGGGAACCCTAATGATCTCTTATGAAACTTGTTGATACCTAGACATTAAAAATTCATTCACAGTTCTAGCCATTCGCATCACCAAATAAGAAACATAATTATCCATAGCCCCTCACCGATCACTCACCTTCTTTGCATCGCAACATTTCACCGTCACATTGATGTTACCATATGCCACCATCAATCCATAAAAAATTCTCTACCACATCCCTTAAAAATCCAACTCTGGTCGATCCATACTTCTCCCTAAAACTATGATTAAGAATGATAAAAAATACAATGTTTAAATGATTATAAATAATTCAATTTTTTAAAATGTGGGAAAGCCTGTGGGATACCAGTGGGCTTATTTGGGGAAAGATGGGTTTGAAATTTTTTTTTCACATTATATGTGAGAGTTTTCATACAAACCTATGTGATATCAAACCCCTACGGTATTGGCTCGACCCACCCCACCCCTCATATTTATCATTACTAGGATACACATAGCTCATAAGATGAGTGTTGATATAGTTATCCCCTTTATTATCTAGATGTTCATAGAATCAAAATTTCTATTAGAACATTCATTGAATGTTCATTTAATCTTATAAAGATACATTATGATAATGAGATATTTCTTTTAAAATTTACTTTATGTGAAAAAATCCATTAACAGTTAATGAAAAAAGGTCTGAATCAAGGCATGTTATTGAAAACATTGAAACAAAAGGCGAAATAGAAGGTCAGTTCAGAATAATATAGAGGATAAAAAAATACATTGAAAGGACCGTCTAAGAGTACCTTTACCCCACCAATTACACTACCACATTTATTGACATTTTATGTTCATGTGAATATGATGTTAAAAGATAATAATAAGTCCTATATTTAATTTTAAGTACAAATGTATGGATGTAACATTATAAAAATGATTTATCATGAGAGTGTAAATTAATTCTAAAGAATGAATGACTAAGATACTCTTTCAAGTACTAAGCCAGAGTTCCATTCAGCCCGACACCCTACATATTATGAGGGATGGTCTAAATGGTTTTCTTGATCCCCATGGGTTGCTAACAAATTATCTGGTATAAAAATATTATTTGGGAATTATTTTACCCATTTGTATAAGAATAAGAAACTAACAAAAATAAAAATCACAATAATAAATAACTGAAGCCAAACAAGGTATAATAATTTTTAGATCCAAGATTTACAACTTTAAACAAAAACAAAAATGGGCTACAAAAAAAAATATAACAACTAAACTATACCCAAAATCTCCACGTAACAAGAGGAGAATCACCCTAAAGTCACCACTCAAAACACTTTCAAGAGGTGGATCTATAGAAACTGGATCCACCATTCCCATGAAACATATTTCCTTTACCTTTATTATATATAAAAAAGTCTACATACACCCAAAGGTGTATGCAGGGTGTGAGAAAAATCCCCATAGGATGATACCCAAAAGAGAATATTCCATACAATAACATTAGAAGGAAAATCACTATGAAAATTTTAAGAAATAACTTGGAAACATTTTTAATAATACATTTTTAGAAAAAGGATTTAAAGAAATCATGCCTTTCAAATTAACATAAGAGTACTTCCCACTATATTCCAACTGTATGCACAACAACACAAGAGCACCTCGAGAAATCCCCAATGATACTAGCACTAGTGGGACACTAGGAACATCATATATCTACGAAACATGGTACAACAAGCATAACCCATAGCATTCTCATGAACAAGTCACTAGAGAGGAATCTATCCAAAGTTCTAGTGGTATCCAATCATCATAATAATTTATTTAGTGTTGTAATCTTAAATCCTGCTAGATGAATCCAGGCCAAGACACTTCTGAGTAAACTAGATTACTATTAATAGTCCCACACTAAGGTACCAAGGAATCCCATTGTTCTCAATTTCAATTTCACATATAACATGGATCTCCATGTTCACATGAACACACAAGCAATGTGAATACGAATATAGAACCAAAATTTCTCAAAAGAAAAACATCCTTCAAATTCGCATGCACACTTAATCCACCTAAAAGCATGTTTTTTACCACTTGCACAATTTATTAACCCACTTTCATAATTTTTAAAACACAATTATGAAATAAAAATTGAGATAAAAAATGAAACACAACTCATTTTTTTTGTAAAACCATCTATCAACACATACTCACCTCAAATACTTTTGAAAACACATTTCTTAGAACAAAAATATTCTATATAACTTGCTTAAATATTCAAGAAAGAAAATCCAAATCATCAAATAATTCTAAAACACAGAATCACCGACCTCAAGATCAGAAACATCTAGAAATCAGTGTGAAACCTCAACCACACCTCATTCAAAACCTATAAAGGAAATATCAAACCATAAACATCACGATTGGACCCTAATAATCAATATTAAACCTAAAATAGGTCACCCAATCTGTTGGGGAACAAAACCCAAAAAAGGATTAAAAGAAACCGAAGAAAATAGATGAAATCAAGGGATAAAGGCACTTATTTATAGATTCTTAGAGAAACCACACCAAATTTACCAAAAAGCGAAGATCCAAGGGAGCACAAACAGAGGAAGAAGGTTACTAGGGTGAATAATCACAAATGAAAAAGACCTATTTTCAGAGTTCAAAACCATAGAAATAGGCCCCAAAACCATGGCCATAGGCTACAGCCATAGTTTGACACAATCGTGGCCCCTATCGCTGTGGCAGTAGGTCGTAACCTATTGCCATAGTTTTAACCGTGGAAATAGATGCCTATGGACACGGTTTTGAAAAACGTGGAAATAGGTCTTAAAAATTGCCACCGTTGTAGTTAACCTACATACAAGGTTTAAACTATGGATATAGGAAACTATTTCCACAGTTTTAACCATGACTATAGCCATGGTAAACCATGACAATAGTCTAAATACAAAATGACAGCAGTGAGTTTCGATCTCTGCACCTTTGCTCTACGAACCAGCATACTTACCACTAAACCGAGTGAAATTTTGGGTTTATATATATATATATTATGATATATATATATATATATATATATATTAATATAAACCATGGGAATATCCTCAAAACCATGGAGGTAAGTCTTCTCACCATTTTTTTTGCGGGGAATTTTTTTCCCTCAGAAGCGCGGGAACCCAATTGCCACGATTTTGAAAAACCGTGGAAATAGGCCATTGAAAAAAGTGTCCTATAGCCACAACCTATTTCCATGGTTTTCAGAACCATGGAAATAGGCCATGAAACTTTCCTATAGTAATTATTTTAAAACCGTGGCTATAGGACACAAAAACCGTGGCTATAACCACCTATATCCACGGTTTTAAAACTGTGGCTATAGGTCTGTGGTAGTAGCATAATTTTATTGTTTTGAATCCTGAATAGGGAGAAACAGGGTTTTTTAAGGTTAAAAATAGAAGGGAAAAAAAGGTGAAAACACATTTCTTAATGACCTGGAAAAATTGCTAAATTTTACCCCACAGGTTTCCAAACCATGTGGAAATCGTTCATCATCACTGTCCAAGAGGGACGTGTCACACAGTTAGCCCACACAGTCTTCGAATTGTGTTATAACCATGAAATTCACATCTATACCAAAATGACCAAATGCTATATGGTTTCTAGGGAAACTGTGCATGGTTTGATAAATCATGTGCCAACAGTGAACCACCTACTTCCATACACAAATTCTCAAATTTTTACTAAAATCTAAAGGTTAAACTAAAGGATAAAAGATAAAATAAAAATAAAACGAAAATTTCCTCAAAAAAATGACACGGATGTGAAAATTATCCCCACCATGAAAAACTTTATGTCCCCTAAAAGTAAACTCAAAGCTTGATCAAAGAGAAAAAATGGATACTCCTTCTTAACCCATGTCTTTCTCTCCCAAGTCTCATGAACATCATTTCCATGATTCCAAAGAAATCATACCCAAGGAATAGAATTCCCATGAAGCACTTTTTCTTGGGAATATATAATCTATACCATTCATTCAAACATAGAAAAATATGGATACAATTCTAACTCTTCCCAATTTAGAACATGAGACAGAATGGGTTATACTTTTTACAATTGAGAAACATAGAAGACGTCATGAATTGACATCAAATGGGAGGGAAAATATATCCAAAATGAAACCATTAAAATCCAATAATTAATCTTAAATGGTCCAATATTCCTTAGTGTTAGCTTTCCCTACTTACCCAAATGATGAGGACCCAAGCAAGGTGCTAACTTTTGGAACAATTGACCACCTTCTCAGGTGTTTCTTGTATAAGGATCAGCCCCAATAATGAGGTCTCACCCACCTCAACCCAATAAAAATTAGACTAAGATGGTCGATGACAAATATCTTAAAAAGGAACCCTTTAGAACATGGATTGGTAGCTATTGTTATATGTAAAATCAAGCAATCCAAAATGGTTATCCCACAAACCTCCAAAATCCAACACACATGACTGGATAATGTATTCCAAAATATGATTTTCCCACTATGTATAACCATGTTTTTGAGTATGGTATTACAAAATCAACCTGCCTTGTGACCCCATCACCTTATAAAGTCTTTCCCAATACCATGAGGTAAAATAGGGGTCCCTGTAAGAAACAATTACCAATAGAACACCATGAATCCTCACAACCACTTGAACATAAAAACAGATAAACTCATCAACCTTGGCTGAATCCCTAATTATAATGAAGTGGGATGATTTGGTCAGATGATCGATCACTGCCCATATAACATTCCTGTCTTGGGGTGTATGAGGAAGTCCAATAATAAAGTGCATGGTAATCTCATCCCACTTCTAGGTAGGAATGGGTAATGGTTGAAACAAACTAGAGGGACTTTGTTTCTCTTTTATAACCTACTAACATGTATAAAGCCATGATACAAAGTCATTGACATCCCATCTCATACCTGGCCACCATAATAGTAGACGCATGTAAAAGTACATATTGGTATCACCAGGATGAATGACCCACTAAGACTAGTGGATATCCTGCACCACCACCTTTCTCATAGACAATGACACCAAAAAGTGACCCTTAAAGAATAAAACTCCCTCAAGAGACAACAACCAATCACAAGATGTCTCCCCACTAGAGAGTTACTTCATAGACTTCTATCACAACTCATCACCAGGCTTTAGCCACTGAATCAGTTCTAGAAGAGGAGTTAGCTGAACATTGGTCAATAATGCACCTCCACAGTGCTCCTTGGTCTCCAAACTCAATTGAGAAAAGATCCCCCTCAAATACCACTCACCACTGGACTCTTTCAATTCTTTCACCGACACTTTCCTACTCAAAGAAACATCCACAACATTACATTTACCTTTGATATAGACTATATCAAAATCAATCCCCGGAAAGTACTCTACCCAATGATGCTAACTCAAGTTATGATCATTCTAGGAGAAAATATAGGCTAAAATATTATGATCATAATAAACAAAAAACTTTTACCAAAAAAGATAATGGCTCCATGTTTTCAAGGCATGCATCACTAATTCCAACTCTACATAATGGGTTGGGTAATTATTCTCATGTGGTCAGAATTGATGAGAGCCATAAGCCACCACATGATCATCCTACATCACCAGACACCCAAGACCCATACCTGAAGCATCAAAATAGACCGCACATCACTTTACAAATTCTGTAAGGAACAAAACACAAGCTTTGTTCAATCACTATTTAAGCTCTTAAAAGGAAGCTTGACACTTTGGGATTCATTTAAACATTACCCATTTCTAGGTGATCCCCATCATGGGTGGATCAAGACAAGAGAAATATCGAATGAACCACATATAATACACTACTAGTCCTAGAATTCTTCTGATCTCAAACACATTCCTCAACTACTCAAATGACATAACCACACTAATTTTCTCAAGGTCCACTAAAACCCCTTGTTTTGTTTTAACATGGCCCAAAAACATCACGTCTATAATCTAGAAGCTACACATAGAAAACATTGAATAAAGATGATAGTCCCAAAGGGTTCCCTACATGATTCGAAAATGATGCTCATTCTCCTCCTTGGTCCCAAAATAGACTAGGATGTTTTCCACAAATACCATAAAAAATTAATCAAGTTACTAGTGGAACACCCTATTCATAAGTTCCATGAAGACTATTGGATCATTTTTCAACTAGAAAGGCATGACCAAGTTCTCAAAATGGTTGTACCTGCTTTAGAATGATTTTTTTGGAACATCCACCTCTCTAACTCTAACTTGGTGATAACCAGAGAACAATTATATTTTGGAAAATCACAATTTACCCTTAATATGATTAAAAGATCATCAATTCAGGTTAAAGGGTACTTATTCTTAATAGTTAACTTATTCAAATTTTGGTAATCAATTCACAACCAGATAGATCCATTATCCATTTTTAAAAATAAAAATGGGGAGGCCCAAGGTGAGACGCTCGGGTGAATGAATCCTTTAGATTCTAGATTGTCTAGTTGTACCTTTAATTCCCTCAACTCGATGGTGGATATATGGTATAAGGGAGAAGATATTAGCTGTATTCCCAATTCCAAATCAATAGAAAACTCTACATCCTGCTCAGGAGGTAAACCTGAGAAATCCTCTAGAAAAACCTCTATAAATTCATTAACCACATGAGGTAATCCACTCATTAGAACACCATCATCATCCTCAAGTGTGAACGAAAATATCTAAATATTAGATTTCACAACTCGATAAGTGGAGGTCCTGCACGAACTGGCCAAGGATACCATTCTACTTGAAAGTCTGGGTACTTCAATCAGGTGCCACAAAGCTCCCTCACCTCCTATAATAATCGATTTCTTCCTAAAAAACACAATCCAGTCCATACTGAGTATTATGTCCAAGAGGATCATCTCCAAAACAAGGAATTCACATTCCAACTCGACCCTTTATATGGTGATTACACAAGATGGACACCTGAAACCCTGTTCTCACTTCTTAACAAGAAACATTAACAACTATATATCATACAATGTAATCTTGATTGGAATATTTAACACATCAATAAGGCGAGAATAAATAAAATAAATAGAAGAATTAGAATCAAACAAAACAACAACTAAAGATGATGAAATGAGAACAATACCTCGAACTGTAGTAGGCCCGACATCCAATTACAATGGTGCTCGATCCACTACAAGAAGTTTCCTTATCTCATCATGAGCTCGAGAATGAACACTAGCAATCTATCCCTTCCTCCATGACATAAAAAACAAGAACCCGCTATCATGGAGAGTTCTAACCTGGTTGAAATCCCTTTAGAATCCACAGATCCTAAACCACTATGATAAGAACACATGGCCCTGCAAAACTATTATAAGTGTCCCATAACACCACATAGGTGACAAGGTCTTGGAGAAAATGAGCATACATTTCATATTTTCTCTTCCATCCCAGACAGGTGGCACAAAACAACCCCAAATTGTAATCCACAGGTGAAGAAAACCAAGAAGGATGGCCTGAATGACCACCTCCATTCTTCCCCTTCTCATCCCGCTTCATCTTCTTCTCTAAAAAATGGCCACTACCCAAAATTGATATAGATCCATAAAAGAAAAGATGGTCAATATGGTCAATATATACCATAATTTCACGTTAAACCACATCATCATAGGTCTTAAGATTGAATAAAAATACATGAGATAAGATCTTTGGCCACAAACCCTTCTCGAACCATTGAGCCTTCATTTTATCATTGGAAACAAGCTTCGATGCATACCAAACTAACTTAGCAAAGAGGTTATCATATTTAATCACAAAACAATATCCCTATATAAGCTCTATAAACTCCAAAGATCTAGAATTGGACAAGACCCCTGGATAATACTACTCATTAAAAAGTACCTTGAATTTTTTCCAACCCATTTTCACATGATTTCCTGATTTCACCACCAAGCCCCACCACTTCCAAATGGGACCTTCTAACATGAAAAAAAATTTCACCCTAATAGACTCTGAATTGTTGAGGAACATGAACATCCTATTTATCTTCTCAAGATAATCCTCCTATTCCTAAGGTTTCATGCCACCTCAGAAAGAAGTAGGTTTGTTCTTGAGGACCTCTTGAGACTTGTCATTCCTAGGACATGGTTTGACTTCTCTAACCTGAGCAGGATGAGATCCCGCTCCTTTTTCCAAAGCCAGAATAGCCCGAACCACAACTTTAACCAATATAAGATCAATTGGAGAGGGGTAACTCTCTATATCCCCTTTTCATGGTTTCATAAGAATTATTTGGGGGTGAATTTTTCTACAAGAAGCAATAAGCACAAGAAAAAACCACCAATAAAACTATTCTGAAAATTCTCAACAACTACAACAAATATCAAACAGATCCATAAATAAAAACACAACCAATTACTTCGTAATAACAGATTAATAACACCACTCCAACTCAACCCTGTGTTTATATAGAATATGTATCATGTATGTCTCCACTAGAGTAGAATTCAAACAAAATACCAATAGCCCAAGGTGACTTAAGATCTATCATGAGGTATGCTGGCCCGACACCCTACTTGTGACTAGAACCTCAATACCTAATAGTCCTAGCTCCCGTCTATCTAGACTCACACTAAAATAACTTTACCCAAAAGAGAATAACAATCTATAATACCATTTTTTCATGAACCAAGATGGAGTACCATCCAAACCAACACCAAAACCAGTACGAAGCATAGATTGAAGGGAATTCACGATCCCCACAGGTGGGAAAATGGTGTCTGGGTATCAATAATATTATTTGGGAATGATTTTACCCATTTTTATAAGAATAAGAAACTAACATAAGTAAATATCACAATAATAAATAACCAAATTCAAACAAGGAACAATAATTTTAACATTCAAGGTTTACAACTTTAAACAAAACCAAAATAGGCTACAATAAAAATGAAATAGCCAAACTATCCCAAATCCTTCATGTAACATGATGAGAATCACCCTTAAGTTACCACCACTAACACTTGTATGAGGTAGAGATCTAGAAACTAGATCCAATATCTCCATGACACATATTTACTTTACATGGGTCATACATAACAAATTATATATACACCCAAAGGTATATGTAGGGTGTGAGAAAAAGGCTAGTAGGATGCCACCCAAAATAAAAGATTTCATTCCCTAACATTAGAAGACAAATAACTATGAAAATTTTAAGAAAGAACTTGAATTTTTTTAATAATAAATTTTAAGAAAAACGATTTCTAGAAAACATGCCTTGAAAATTAACATAAGAGTAAGGTCCAGCATATGCCGACAGTATGAAAAAAATCACAAGAGTTCCATAGGAAATCACAAAAGGCACTAAAACTTGTGGGACACTAGAAACCTAAAATCTTTGTGAAACATGGTACACCAACCATAACCCACACCGTTCTCATGCATGATTCACTAGAGAGGAATTTATCCAATGATATAGTGGCATCCCATCATCATCATAATTTATTTAGTGTTGTAATCATAAATCCTGCCAGATGAATTTGGGACAAGTCACATCCGAGTCAACAAGATTACTAGTCCTTTCTCACCCACCTAGATACCAAGGATTCACTTTATTCTCAATTTCCATTTAACATATCACATAAATCACCACTTTCACAAACACACACTTGCAATGTGAATACACATATGAAACCCCCATTTCTCATAAAAAACATCTTTAAAATTCACAGGCACACGAAATCCACTTAAAAACATTTTTCACAACACTTTTATAATTTATTAAGTTACTTTCAAAAATTATAAAACACATTTAAGAAACACAACATGAGATCACACATGAAACACAACCCATTTCCTTTGGAAAACCATATTTCCACACATGAACACCTAGAATCATTTTTAAAACACATTTCTCAACACAAAAATATTCCATAGAGAATGTTCAAATTCTCAATAAATTATATTCAAATCACCTAATAATGCTAAAACATGGAACCACCTACCCCAATCTTGGAAACATCTAGAAATCGGTGTGAAACCACAACCACACTGAAATTTAACCATATAATGTCATGATCAAACCATAAAAAAAATATTGAACCCTAATAATCATGATTCAACTTGAAATAGGTCACCCAACCCAATGGAGAACAAAATCCCAAAGAAGGAGGAATAGAAACCATAGAAATGTGGATACATCAAGGGAGGAAGGAAATTACTTGGTGATTCTTAGAGAAACCACAAAATATACACCATAAAAATGAAAATATAAGGGAGAAAGGGGGGATGGAATACGTTCCTAGGGTGAAGAATCCTGAATGGGAAGGATTAGGGGTGTTTAGGGTTAGAAATTGAAGGGAAAAAAAGGTAAAAACCCAATTTTTAATGATCTGGAAAACTCACATGGGTTTCTGGAAATAGTTTTCCAAACATTGAAACAATTGTGTGCCCCTCACTCTCCAAGAGGGATATGACACACAGTTAGCCAACATAGTATCCAAACCATGCTCTAACCATTCGGTTCACCTCTATCCTAAAATGAACAAATGCCACATAGTTTGAAAAACCTTGCACCAACCATGAAACCCCTACTACTTTGCCCAAATTCCTTATTTTCCACCAAAATCTCAAGGGAAAACTAAGGGATAAAATCCAAACTAAAAATAAATAGAAAATTAACTAAGGAAAAGAAGAAATAGATGTGAAATCCTCTATTGTAAATGTATACATGAGGTACATTTTCCTAATACATTTTTCAAATAATTGATCTACTATGTTAATTACAATTAAAAACTATTAATATTTTATTCAAATATATATATCACTACTATGTAAAAGAAAAACATAGTGGGAAAAAATTTGGATTCATTAGTCCTCATATAACTTCTACACAACAATTTTTAATGGGAGAAGTTGAAATTTTAAAAAAGAAGAGCTAATAGGTGTAACATTTGAATGAAAAATAATAGAATATTGATTATTCATAATTACTAAAATTTAGGGGTAAAACTCTACAATCTAATAATGTTAAAAATAATCCTAGTTCGACCGAACCCATCACCTGATCCAACCAACTACATAGCCCAAAGGGAATTTCTGAACCCCATGTGATGGAAACTAGTTATTGTGAATTAGAGAACACTCTTGAAAATGTGTTTTCCCATATAATAAAAAAAATTAAACATAAAATTAGAGAATAGAATAATAGGTAAATTAAATGGAACTTATATAATCATGAAATAAGATAACTGAATAATAAATAATACTCAGTATGATACAAGAGTATCCCAAAATAAAAACCAAATAAAAACCACCACCACTACCTTTATGTAACCCCTCAGTCACTCTTCACATCCCAACCCAACTATAGTGGTATAACCTGATCATAAAACATGAATAATAATATCACCAAAGGAACTTGAAATGAAAAATAATAACTTCATAAACCTAATGGTGTATGTAGAGTTTGAGTGAAACATGCCATGAAGAATTTAACAAAAGAGTTTTTGCAATTCCATTAATAGAGAATTTCATCTATTCTAGTTTGAATTATAATAATATTATTGGGGTTTACTAGAATGGTTTTTAGAAAACCAAATAATAAGAAATCCACATTTTTTAAAACCACACATTTAATTTAATAAAACTAAGGTGAAGAAATTTATTTTATTAACAAACACTTTAGACACTTTTTTAAATGAAAAAATCACTTTGAAAATAAGTATTTTAAACTGTGAATACCATAACAAGTAACTCTTTTTCAGTTAAAATAGACTTCTTAAAAATTTTTCCAGGATTCTTCAGAAAACCCACTGAATTTGAACAATTAAAGAAGGAACCACATCAAAAATAAACCCAGAAAAAAACAAAATCAAGTAAATAAATAAATATCCCAAACATACACCAATCATATAGGGAATACAAAATAAAGTCAAAGGTATCCCCTACATAGAACCAATAATCAAGGAAAGGGTGTCATGGGAGCTACCCTATGTTATAACATGAGACAATCAAAGAGATTACCGAAAACATACCAAAAATCAATCTACATGGCATCCTATACACAATCCACCCGACTAGCCTGCACCTTACCGTCATCGAGGTCACTCCCCATCTTGTATTATCTCATACAAGAGGTGTAACTGTAACACCCAAGACTTTTATGAGAAATATTTTGTTTTTATGTTATATACATCATCAAAGGAATCTTTCACTACACACAACACTATCTTGTCTTGCTTTACACGCAACCACGACCTTCCTCGATAGCTTGTGTTGTACGCAATACCGAGTTTCACTAAACAACGACATGCTATTAAAATATTGGTAAAACTAGCCATTATGAATAGTAATACCCACTTTTTGAAATTTTTTAATTTTTATTTTTCAAAACGAACTTCATTTTTGGATTTTGAATATCGAAATTATCCTTGGGTGAAATTTTGGTATTTTTCTGAAAACTTTCAATTTTTGATGAATATTGAAAACCCTGGGTTACTATTTAAAAAACCGACTTTTTATTTAAATAATTATTTATTTTATTTAAATTTATTTTTGGTCAAAATTGATATATAATACCTATATAAGTTCAATGCAATTCATTGGAGTAATTTTATAATAATTTTAGATATATAAAAATTTTATTGAACTTTTCACCGTCTTTTACCCACCTCCTAGGAAAATTTCCAAATTAACATAAAACATAATTTTACCACTTCTGTGAATGGAATTTCAAAAATCCGAGTGACATGGTTGATGTTTGTAAGTAAAACGTGGTTCAATGAGATGAAAATAATTTTTGGTGAATAGTAACTTTTTACTTTTTTTTACCACGGTTAAAAGTAAATAGGATAATTAAGGGTAAAAAATGATATTATTATTACTATAAAACATGTCCTAATTCTATTGGATAAGTGTAATTCGACCAAAATAAACCTTATAAATAAAATATGACCATTTAGGCCCACTTGGATTAGATTAGAACATTTATTATTAATTTAATTAAAGAAGGGTTAAAATAGTTAAAATCAAAGTTTAATAACTAAATCATTTTTAATATAGGGTTATACATAAGATAAATTCGACTATAAATATTATTTAGAAAGATAATTATATTTCCTACATAATGATATTTTATTTGTAATTTTTAGACATTAAATAATTTAATTTATTTATGACACAATGATGATGCAGTAATTATCTTATTACTGAAATATTGATATAGTTGATGTTATAAATACCCAAATATATGTAATTAGAGACTTTTTATGAATTAAATTAATTCTCTAGGTTAATATGACATGTTATTATTGATTTTATTAACTTTTTTATAACTAATATTTCTGTTATAAGTTTCACAAAAAACAATTACCAAATAGTGTCAAAACTGACATAAAATAGTTTTTTAAAAAACTATTATATTATTAAATGGTATTTTATTCCTAAAAATCTAAGGTTCTACAAAATGACTTAGATAAGGTTATATATATTAATAATAAACAACTTTGGGTTCGTTTGTCTTGTTATACTAAGTTTATTAACCTTATAGTGTAAGAAAACAAGAAGACACAGTAAATGTTAAATTATCTAACTCAAAGTTAAATCTAAATTATAAGGTTAAAATAGATACCTAAACTTGTCTAAATTCTATTTTATGAGAGGTTTTAGATCCATACCCACCTTAGCTTTGAAATAAATCAATTTTGAGCTATTAAAAACCAAATATGACTTTATAATAAAATAAAATTTTTAGTTTTTCCAAAGGTGCCAGTCTCCTCCCTTAGAAAAGGGCACCTCCTCCCTCTGTTCCTCACACCACTTTGAGCCTTCAAGCTTAGAAAAACCCTGTAAAATTATTTTCTCCACTTCCCTAGAAACATCCTAGAGGTCCTGGTATTCTTTAAATACTAATTTTAGTGCCCTAAGAGGTGGTCTCAAAGAGGCACTTCAAAGAGGAGGTAATGTCTGTTGCTGATTCTTTCAACTTTATTTCTTCTTTCACTTCTTCATCATTAGTTGTTTCTTTATGAAGTAATAACATAAGTATCACTCATATACTGATATGTTATTATAATTATGAAACAACCCTATTTCAGTATCTATCCATCCTACGGAAAACGAAATCACCGCGCGTGCGTACGTACGGAATACCATCTCCACGCCGTGGTGTAATCTATTTTCCACCACCACCTTACTTGGATGGGTATAATGGTGAAAATAAATAACTATATATGATTATTGTAAAGTGGTATTGATTCTGAAATAGTATACATACACTCCAATACAATTCCACGATCATGGGAATGATATCATCGCTCGTGCGTATGTACGGAATACCGTCTCCACGATGTGATGCGACTCAATCTACATGATATTCATTGCATAATGATTATATAAATGAATTGAATAAATAAATATGATATATAGTACACTAATACCATTCTGGAAATGAGGTATCTATAACCTAAAGAGAAGAATAAGAATTTATTCGACAAAACACGCATAAGAACAAAAAGTAATAAACACCCGAATAATAAGTAGCAATGAAATATAATTAATAAGAAGCTAAGAATATGACCATATATGATATCATAACAATGAGTATGATTCTGGAAGAAGTCAATGACATTATTTAAATCATTATACAGGAGGTTCGGATACTTACGAAGAAAATTGGACCCAAGGTAAGGGAAAATCTCACAATCTCATTTGTATCCGATATTGTTTGTACTTCAGAATTTAATGGGGAATATTTATCATCCACATCAATGTTTCCTCAATATGTAATATTATTTCCATCCACCTACAATTTTTTAAATCCAATTTTACCCTTCGGTGAGTTTTTAGTAAAATATATGAAAGGAATCTTTTGTTATTATTCATACGAGGTACTTTTTGACTTTTACTACATAAGTACGAGAAGAATGTTTTTTTAACTTATACGACATGAATGGATTTTTAGAAAATTATTTCCATGAAGAATCCTTCACAAGTTTTCATTTTTATTTTTAATCAACTTCTTTTAGTTTAAAATTATATGACATGTTAATAAAGGAAAATGTTTTTGAAGTAGAAAGGATATTTTCCTCAAGAATGGAGTTCAAGTGTTTTATCAAAATTATTTTCCATCTAAGATAATATAGGGTTCTGTTTCTATCCCTATTTTTACATTGTTTTGATTATGTTATGATTGAATTATTTTTATGATGTCCTTTTATCTTATATGGATTGTGTTATGATGGCATGATGATTAAGAATCCCATTTTTTATTACATGGTTTATGATATGATGTATGATTTATGATTTTGTGGCACACATAATAATGGTTTCATTATGAGATTGGTGGGACCTATATCTCCCTCCAATGAATTGGGTAAAGATTTAAATTTCATGAGATATACATGGCTGGAATGGCAGGTTAAACCGGTTCAGTGAAACAGGACTAAGATTATGTGTTGGAAACCGGTTCAGTGAACTCGGTTCAGAAATGGACTTTGTCTGCTAAGATAGTCTTGGAAACGAGTCTTGACTACTAAGAAATGATTCTCTATGATTATGTGTGTATTCCAAAAAGTTTCATGTTTCATGTTATGATTATTGGGATAACATTTCACTACTATGATTTATCCCATGTTATGAAATTTTGATCTCTTTTGCTGGTTAAGATTTCCAAAATGATACGTTCTTATGAATATGATGTGACTGATATTTCTTTTGTTTACCCTTACTGAGAATTTGAGCTCACCCTTTTCTATGTTTTCTTTTCCCCAGGTCAGGAAGAAGGATATTAAGTAAGATATTCCAAAAGGGTCTCTATATATGATAAAATAAAAGGGAGACAATGTAGATGATTTATGAACCAGTTGTTTATGTTTCCCTGTTTCTAAAGACGCTATACCTATACGGTTCTTTCCTGGGTTTGTTATATGTTGTAATAAGTGTGCTTCAATTCTGAATTAATAAAAATGTATGTAAAGTATGGGTCATTATATTTGATATCAGAGGGAAGGTATAGTCAACCTTTGGAAACTAGGATGTGAAAGCCTTAGTAAGAACCCTAAGGATAAGTCTAAGCATAGAACATGATCTTAGTGCTTTAAAAATAGCAATTAAAAACCTATGATAAGACCTTAAGTGTGAAATTTTATTCTTGATTATGTGTTTTTCCTATTATAATTAGTGTTGCTCACACTATTATTCTTTGTTTTAGTCAATAGCTGGAACCCGAAGGAACCGTGTTAATGCGGAATGCGACGAGAAATGCAATGATTGTCCCCCAGAGCAACTAAACGTTATGGGAGCTGGAATGAAAAATCTTGTATCCATGCTCACACAACTTTCTCAAGCTATGAATTATACAGGACTTCCAAAAGAGCAAAGGAAGGTGTAACATTCTGTTGAATCTTTCATGAGGCAGCGTCCACCTTCATTCAGCGGGTCTACTGATCCATTAGTTGCTGAATAATGGATTAGTACTACTAAAATGATATTTTTAGTTCTTCAATGTTCTGAATATGATAAAGTCATCTTAGCAGTGTATCGTTTGGAAGGAGATGCTGATCAATGGTGTAATATTATCAAGAATACGAGGCAAAGATATGAAATTGAGTCCATGGAATGGGACAAGTTCCAGAACATATTTTTCAATAAGTACTTCCCTTGTATTCTTCGAACAAAGATGGAGAAGGAGTTTCTTGAACTAAAGAAAAAGGATGATGAATCTATTGGTACCTATGAAGAAAATTTTACAAGACTTGAAAGGTACACTTCTGGTATTATTATCCAACCTGAGAGTAAGATCGATTGATTCTTTAGTGTCTTAAAACCAAGTCTTCGAAGGGAGTTAACCATAAGGGACTTCAATAGCTACGAGGAAATCGTTTGATGTGCTCTCAAAGTTGAGATAGAGATTGGAGTAACCCATTAGTCATATGGGTTTGATAAGAAGAGGAAAATGGAATTCAAAGGGAAATCTAAAGAGCACACTAAAAAGAAGATGAGTTTTCCCTTATGCTCAAAGTGTGTAAAGAAACATGGAGGGAGTTGTCTTAAAGGGACAAGTAAATTTTTCAAATGTGGAAAGGAAGGTCAACAAGCATTTGAATGCCGCAATGATAGGAAGAAGATGTCTAGTGGTGCAAAAAAAGAAAAGGCTACACAGAGTGCACCTCCTACACTTCAATGTTACAAGTGCAAGGAAATGGGTTATTATGCCAATCAATGCCCTAATACAAGTGTTTTTGATGATGATCAACATCAAAAAACTCTTAAGGCTAAAGACAAAGGAAAGTCACATGCAATTTCTATCAGAAATGTGGAGTACGATAATGATGTGGTGAAAGGTACACTTACCATCCACTCTAAAGTAGCAAATGTTTTATTTGATTTTGGATCCACCCACTCTTTTATTTCTGAAAAATTTTCTAAGGGTATCACCGTATTACCTCAACAATTAGATGTTGAGTTAGCTGTGACAACCCCTAATGGAAAAACAGTTGCGTCAAATGTTTATAATTATTCTCCGATTGATGTTTGTGGGAAAGTGCTTCCTGAAAATCTTGTGATCCTTCCTATAGTGGAATTTGATGTGATTCTTGGCATGGATTGGATTTCTCTATATGGAGCTCATATCAATTTCCAAAGAAGAGAAGTCACATTTCAGATTCCAGATCAATCTATGATCGACTATCGATACAAGGATGAACATTACCTTCCAGTGGAAATTTCTTCCATCTTATGGGTCATGATTCCACTAAATGAAGGTTATTTATCTCAAATGGTTGGTGAGAAACTCATGATTAAGAATATTCCCATTGTATGGGAGTTTGACGATGTATTTCCGGAGGAATTGCTGGGTCTTACACCAAATCGTGAAGTTGAGTTTTCAATAGAACTCGTACCAGGTGTTTTGCCTATTTCAAATACACCTTATAGAATGGCCCTAATTGAGTTGCAGTAATTGAAGAAGAAACTCCAAGCGAATATTGATAAAGGATTCATACGCCCTAGTGTGTCACCTTGGGGAGAACCTGTTCTGTTTGTTAAGAAGAAAGATGGATCAATGAGAATTTGCATTGATTATCAAGAACTTAACAAGATCACTATCAAGAACAAATATCCTCTCCCATGCATTGATGACTTATTTGACCAACTACGCGGAGCTCAATACTTTTCCAAGATTGATCTTCATTCAAGGTATCATCAATTAAGGGTCAAAAGAGAGGATATACCAAAGATAGCTTTCCGTACAAGGTATGGACACTATGAATTTATAGTGATGCCATTTGGTCTTACTAATGCCCCTGTTATCTACATGGATCTGATAAATAGAGTCTTTAGAGACTATCTTGATCAGTTTGTGGTAGTATTTATAGACGTTATTCTTGTCTATTTAATGAGAAAGGAAAAACATGAAGATCACTTGAGAATTGTATTGAAGACCCTGAGAAAGGAGAATCTTTATGCCAAATTTACCAAGTGTGAATTTTGGATTCAAAAAGTAGAATTTTTGGGTCACATAATCTCAAAAGAGGGGATATCTGTGGATCCAGCAAAAAATAGAGGTTATCGAAAGACGGTCGAGACCAACAATAGTAACCGAGATGCGGAGTTTTCTTGGTTTGGATGGATATTATCGAAGTTTTGTGAAATATTTTTCACAATTATCTAATCCACTCAACAAGTTGACTCAGAAAGGAGTTAAGTTTGTTTGGATGTAGGAATGTGAAGAGAATTTCAAGGAGTTGAAAATAAGGTTATCCAGTGCACCTGTACTCACACTTTCTTGTAGTGGAGAAAGGTTTGTGATCTATAGTGATGCATCCAAAAAGGGATTGGGGTGTGTTCTCATGAAAAATGATATGGTGATAGCTTATGCCTGACGATAGTTGAAAATACATGAGCAAAATTACCCAACTCATGATTTGGAGTTAGCTACGGTAATCTTTGAATTAAATATTTGGAGGCATTATCTTTATGGAGAAATGTGTGATATTTATACTGATCATAAAAGTTTAAAGTATATTTTCACAAAAAATGAGCTGAATATGTGCCAAAGAAGATGTTTGGAGATGATTAAGGATTACAACTGCTCAATTCATTACCACCCTGGGAAAGCAAACAAGGTGGAAGATGCATTAAGTCGACAAGACCATGCTAGCTTATCCATGATGAGGATCAAAAAAGATCCAATATTTATGGATTTACAAAGGATGGATCTTGGAATTATAATGATAGGGGAAAAATCATATCTTTCTCAAATGAATGTTCAACCATCTATACACGTGAAAATTAAAGAGGCACAGAAAGAAGATGTAGAGTTACAAAAGAAGGTGAGAAATGTTCCTGAATTCAACCTTGATTGTGATGAAATAATAAGGTTCAGGAATCGGGTTTGGGTTCCTCCCATCCCAGAATTAAAGAAGGAGCTGCTGGATGAGGCTCATAGTTCTTCATTCTCTATTCATCCTTGAAGCACGAAGATGTATAGGGACATAAAAGAGTACTTCTGGTGGGATGGCATGAAAAGAGATGTTTCTGAATATGTCTCTTGATGCTTGGTTTTTCAGCAAGTTAAAGCTGAGAGACAGAAGTCTAAGGGGATGTTACAACCATTACCCATACCAGAATGGAAATGGGAAAACATCATTATGGACTTTGTCACTAGACTTCCTAAAACATACAAAGGCAATAATGCTATCTGGATCATATTTGATCATCTTACAATGTCAGCACACTTTATTTCTATTAGAGAGGATTTCTCTCTAGATCAGCTTGCCATGATATATGTAAAGGAAGTGGTAAGATTGCATGGAGTACAACTTTCCATTATATCTGATCGGGATTTGAGATTTACCTCAAAGTTCTGGCAAAGTCTTCAGCATACTCTTAATACAGAGTTGAGTTTCAGCACTGCTTATCATCTTTAGACAGACGGTCAGTCTGAGAGGATGATTCAAACTCTAGAAGATATGTTGAGAGCTTGATCTATGGATTTCAAAGGTGGTTGGGATCAACACCTATCTTTGGTGGGATTTTCTTATAATAAAAGCTTTCACTCCAGTATTCAGATGGCTCCTTATGAAGCTCTCTATGGAAAGAAATGCAGAACTCCAACTTGCTGGGATAAAGTTGGGGAAAGAAAGCTATTAGGACCTGATCTTGTTGATGAGATGGCAGAAAAGGTCAGATCTATTCAACAACACATAAGAGCAGCTCAGATTCGACAGAAAATTTATGCCAACAACCGAATAAAAGACCTAGAATTTGAAGTGGGTGATAAATTTTTCTTGCGAATATCTCCCTGGAAGAGGGTCATGAGATTTGGAAAGAAGGGAAAGTTGATCCCTAGGTATATCGGTCCTTTCGGAATACTGGATCATGTTGGGTAGGTAGCTTACTGATTGTCGATTCCACTGAATCTCTCTCAAGTTCATGATGTGTTCCATGTATCTCTCCTGAGAAAGTACATACCTGATACTTCACATGTACTCAGCTCAGAAGTTGTACCGTTGGAGCAAGATCTTTCTTATGAAGAACAACCAATAGAGATTCTGGATCATAGAGAAAAAGTCCTACGGAACAAGACCACTCGCTTGGTGAAAGTTTTATGTAGGAACCACCAATTATATTAAGCTACATGGGAGCTTGAGGATATGATGAGGGAGAGGTATCCTCATCTGTTTATTACAAAGTGACGAATTTCGAGGGTGAAATTCATTTTAAGGGGGGTAGAATGTAACACCCGATACTTTTATGAGAAATATTTTGTTTTTATGTTATATACATAACCAAATGAATCTTTCACTACACACAACACTAGCTTGGCTTACTTTACACGCAACCGTGGCCTTCCTCGATAGCTTGCGTTGTACGCAATATCGAGTTTTACTAAACAACGATATGCAATTAAAATATTATTAAAACTAGCCGTTATGAATAGTAATACCCACTTTTTGAAATTTTGTAATATTTATTTTTCAAAACGAACTTCATATTTAGATTCGGAATATCGAAATTAGCCTAGGGTGAAATTTTGGTATTCTTCTGAAAACTTTCAATTTTTGATGAATAGTGAAAACACTGGGTTACTATTTAAAAAACCGACTTTTTATTTAAATAATTATTTATTTTATTTAAATTTATTTTAGGTCAAAATTGATACATAATACATATATAAGTTCAATGAAATTCATTGGAGTCATTTTATAATAATTTTAGATATATAAAAATTTTATTTAACTTTTCACCGTCTTTTACCCACCTCCTAGGAGAATTTCCAAATTCACATAAAACTTAATTTTACCGCTTCTGTGAATGGAATTTCAAAAATCCGAGAGACACGGTTGATGTTAGTAAGTAAAATGTGGTTCAATGAGATGAAAATAATTTTTGGTGAATAGTAAATTTTTTACTTTTTTTACCACGGTTAAAAGTAAATAGGGTAATTAAGGGTAAAAATGATATTATTATTACCCTAAAACATGTCCTAATTCTATTGGATAAGTTTAATTCGACCAAAAACAACCTTCTGAATTAACTATGACCATTTAGGCCCAGTTGGATTAGATTAGGACATTTATTATTAATTTATTTAAAGAAGGGTTAAAATAGTTAAAATAAAAGTTTAATAACTAAATCATTTTTAATATAGTGTTATACATAAGATAAATTCTAATATAAATATTATTTAGAAAGATAAGAATATTTCATAAATAATGATATTTTATTTGTAATTTATAGACATTAAATAATTTAATTTATTTATGACACAATGATGATGTACTAATTATATTATTAATGAAATATTGACATAATTGATGTTATAAATACCAAAATAAATGTAATTTGAGACTTTTTATGAATTAAACTAATTTTATAGGTTAATATGACATATTATTATTGATTTTAATAACTTTTTTTGAACTAATATTCCTGTTATGATTTTCACAAAAACCAATTACCAAATAGTGTCAAAATTGAAATAAAATAGTTTTAAAAAAAATATTATATTAGTAATTGTTATTTTATTCCTAAAAATCTAAGGTTCAGCCAAATGACTTAAATAAGGTTATATATATTAATAATAAACAACTTGGGGTTCGTTTTTCTTGTTATAGTAAGTTTATTAACCTTATAGTGTAAGAAAACAAGAAGACACGATAAAAGTTAAATTATATAACTTAAAGTTAAATCTAAATGATAAGGTTAAAATAGATACCTAAACATGTCTAAATTCTATTGGATGAGAGGATTTCGACCCATACCCACCTTAGCTTCGAAATAAATCAATTTAGAGCTATTAAAAACCGAATATGACTTTATAATAAAATAATATTTTTAGTTTTTCCAAAGGTTCCCCTATCCTCCATTATAAAAGGGCACCTCCTCCCTCTCTTCCTCACACAACTTTGAGCCTTCAAGCTCAGACAAACCCTACCAAATTCTCTTCTACACTTCCCTATAAGCATCCTAGAGGTCCTGGTATTCTTCAATGACCAATTTTAGTACCGTAAGAGGTGGTCACAAAGAGGCGCTTCAAAGAAGAGGTAATGTCCGTTACCGATTCTTTCAACTTTATTTCTTCTTTCACTTATTCTTCTTTAGTTGTTTCATTATGAAGTAGTAACATCAGTATCAATCATATACTGATATGTTATTATAAGTATGAAATAACCCTATTTCACCATCTATCCATCCTATGAAAAATGAAATCACCGCATGTGCGTACGTACAAAATACCATCTCCACGCCGTGGTGTAATCTATTTTCCACCACCACCTTACTTGGATTTGTATAATGGTGAAAATAAATAACTATATATGATTATTGTAAAGTGGTATTGATTCTGAAATAGTATACATACACTCCAATACAATTCCACAATCATGGGAACAATATCATCGCTCGTGCGTACGTACGGAATACCGTCTCCACGATGTGATGCGACTCAATCTTCATTGACTAATGATTATATAAATGAATTGAATAAATAAATATGATATATAGTACACTAATAACATTATTGAAATGAGGTATCTATAACATAAAGAGAAGAATAATAATTTATTCGACAAAACACGCATAAGAACAAAAAGTAATAAACACCCGAATAACAAGTAGCAATGAAATATTACTAATAAGAAGCTAAGAATATGACCATATATAATATAATAACAATGATTATGATTCTAGAATAAGTCAATGACATTATTTAAATCATTATACCGGAGGTTCGGACACTTACGAAGCAAATCAGACCTAAGGTAAGGGAAAATCTCTTAATCTCATTTGTATCTGTGATTGTTTATACTTCAGAATTTACTAGGGAATATTTATCATCCACATCCATGTTTCCTAAATATTTAATATTATTTCCATCCACCTACAATATTTTAAATCCAATTTTACCCTTCGGTGAGTTTTTAGTAAATGATATGAAAGGAATCTTTTGTCGTTATTCGTACGAGGTACTTTTTGACTTTTCCGACATAAGTACGAGAAGAATGTTTTTTTAATTTATACGACATGAATGGATTTTTAGAACATTATTTACATGAATATTCCTTCACATTTTTTCAAGTTTATTTTTAATCAACTTATTTTAGTTTAAAATTATATGACATGTTAAAAAAGGAAAATATTTTTGAAGTAGAAAGGATATTTTCCTCAAGAATGGAGTTCAAGTATTTTATCAAAATTATTTTCCATCTAAGATAATATGGGGTTCTGTTTCTATCCCTATTTTTACATTGTTTTGATTATTTTATGATGGAATTATTTTTATGATGTCCTTTTATCTTATATGGATTGTGTTATGATGGCATGATGATTAAGAATCACATTTTTATTACACGGGTTATGATATGATGTATGATTTATGATTTTGTGGCACACATAAGAATGGTTTCATTATGAGATGGGTGGGACCAATATTTCCCTCCAATGCATTGGGTAAAGATTTATATCTCATGAGACAGACATGGCTAGAATGACAGGTTAAACCGGTTTAGTGAAACAGGACTGAAACGAGGAGTGAAATTGGTTCAGAAATGGACTTTTTCTATTAAGATTGTCTTGGAAATGAGTCTTGACTAATAAGAAATGATTCTCTATGATTATGTGTGTATTTCACAAAGTTTCATGTTTTAAGTTATGATTATTAGGATTACATTTCACTACTATGAGTTATCCCATGTTATGAAATTATGATCTCTTTTGCAGGTTAAGATTTCAAAAATGATATGTTCTTATGAATATGATGTGATTGATATTTCTTTTTTTTTACCCTTACTGAGAATTTGAGCTCACAATTTTGTAAGTTTTCTTTTCCCCTGGTCGGGAATAAGGATATTAAGTAAGAAATTCCAAAAGGAAATCTAGATATTATAAAATAAAAGAGAGACAATGTAGATGATTTATGAACCAGTTGTTTATGTTTCCTAGTTTCTAAAGACACTATACCTATATGTTCCTTTCCTGGTTTTGTTATATGTTGTAATAAGTGTGATTAAATTATGAAGTAATAACAATGTATATAAAGTATGGGTTGTTATACTGACACCCTGATCTGAATTTCCTGAATGGAACCTAATCACGGGTCACCACATGAAATTAGGTGCGCCTACCTATATGATAATGGTGGATGATTAGAGGTGAGGACCTAACACAATCATGGGGAAGTCGCTCCCTCTATCATAATTCCTAAGGTTCATGATCTAATCTCAAAAAAATTTGGAATGACCCATCTTTATTAAATACATCACAAAAACCTATAGATTAAAAATAAGGTTCCCCACATTCCATAGTAGAAAGTTGTAAAATAGTCTATATGATTCACCAACTAAAACAGAGTAGTAGTTGACAAAAAACATGGATTAATAAGAATTATTTATAAATAATGGGTCAATGGCCTTAAAACATGCTAAATGATAACTAAAAATAAATGCACTATCCTATGACCTAACTCACATACCATCCTGCAAAGTCCTTAACCCCCATATCTACTAACTTAACCATAGGACCAACTCCAAGACAACTTATCCCTGATATGAAACATGATGGTCTAACCACATGCATCAAAACCCATTCTATGTACATGGGTAATGTGTTAGTCTAGTGAATTAGTAGGAATCCAAAATGATTCAATGATACTGAGTGATACTATGATCAATTGGATGTACATGAAACACATATATAGAGTGATGATGTATCCCTGCAACACATCCACCCAAAAAAATAATAAAGAATGAATATAAAATCAAACAAGTTAGTTCATCATGTACTAACTATGACACCATGATACTTTACCATACCTTCTTCAACCAATTCCAAAAAAAAGAGTCACCATGTTCCACAATCCCAACCCATACCCAAAGAATCTAGGAAATGTTTCATCCATTCCTGATCTCATACCAAGAATCCAAACATACATTCTTAATCAAGGGAGGATACATCACTAACTGACCACTACCTCATCACTCAAGGTAGGAAAATTCACCCATAACCCAAAGCACATCCCAACATAGACCCCATATCATTTATGGTGGTACCACTATTTTATCTCACATCTCAGTCCAGTCATACCACTCATGACTGACCCAATATATGTATTTCAACCAACATATTAACACTCAAAGAATAGTCAACCAATCTATCCCACCCATGGAAAAACCCCTTCCATAACCACTACACTATCACTCTGGTTATGTATCACCCCTTATTTCTGGTAAATAACACTTTCTTTATGAAAATTATGTATATAATGCATATGGGTGAAGTTTGGGAGATTTTGGAGAACTTTTTGAGTATTTTTTGAGATTTTATACAAGTTCACGGTTGGTGCATGGTTTGGAAAAACTATACACCATCTCTATGAAACCTTGCATAGTGAGATAGGGTAAAAGGGGAAGGAACATGGTTGGCACACTATTTTCCTAAACCATGCATCCACTAAGTAGAAACAGTGTGCTTTGAAAAATGTTTTTTTTTCCTTTTTGAGGGAGTTGATTCAGAATGGTTAGTGAATAGTTTGGAGACTGTGAGATATGATCATGAGAGGTTTTCCTTAAGGAAGTGTCCAGTGCACGTCTAGAACATGGTTTTCTTAACTGTGCAACTAAATAATGTACTATAAAGAAACTAGATCCTAATAAGTGGATGTTGTTCAGTTTAAGGTTTCAATGCCTCGTTTTTTCCCCCAAAATAGCCCTAACTCAGGATTTTTCTCTCTACAAGGTCACTGAAGGTTCTCCCATTGAATTTGAATAGATCTATAACTATTATTTAGTGTGTTGAAGCTCAATTCTTATGGTAAGGCTTCATTATTTGTCATTATTGATGAGTTTTCTTAGATCTACTTCACCCACTCTCTCATTTTCTTAGATCTATACCTGTTGTGGGTAGATATAAGGTTTTGGATACATAATATTTATATATTTGGGCTTTTTTATGTTAGTGGAGGAGATCTAAGGTGGGTTCATTGAGATTCAACTAGGTTTTGTTACATTTTTCACGCCATTTATCATTTTTGCCAAAACTATCAAGGTATGTGGCTTCACTCTCAACTACTCTATTTATAACATGAAGTCTTAGTTTCAAATTGATTTATTTGATTAAAATTGGTTTCCATATTGATGTGATTTTTTATGGAAACATTCTTTAGTGATTTTTTAGAGAATTATGGAAAATTGAACATTTTTTTGGAAAGTTAAATTGGGTTATTGATTTTAAAATTTTGATTTTAAAATAATATTTGATAGAATTATGGTAAATGGTTTCATTGAAAATTTTTCAATAAAAGGAAAGTATTATTGAAATAAAATTTAAATGGTTTGTTTTAAAGGTTTTAAATAAAAGTACAGTTCTATTGAAATGGTTAAAATGACTGGTTTAGTATTGGGATTGGGCATAAATTATTTCATGTGTTCATATTTATTCAGGACGATTAAGGTTAATAAGTATCCCCAAAAATTATGGGATGGATAAGAGTTATGTATTTCTCCCCCATCAAAATTGGTTCATTTAGTTGTGTGTGTTCATGTGCATTTGAGGTGGGCAGGGGTGTGGAGTCTCCCCCATCATTCTGGGAAAGATAAGATTTAGGTATTTCTCCCATTAAAATGGTTATGGGTAATAATTCTACCAAGTCATTTCTAGGATGGATAAGGGTCATGTATTTCCCCAAACAAAATGGAACTTGTGAAATGGGTTTTAAAGTATTATTTGGATAATTTACATGGAACTTGTGGTTATCTTGAGAAAGATGTTTTATTGTCACTTATTTATATTTTGATATAAAATATTTTAGAAATTGTTTTATAGAAACTATTTTATATTAAGTGTTTTATATAAATGTGATAAATTTTTTATCCTATTGAATTGATTAGAGAATTCATTAGAGAAAACCTGCTATGTTTTAGTACTCACCCCTTCTTTGGAATTTTGGTGATTTTTTTAAATGTCATTTATCGGGATACAAACAAAGGTAAAGTATCTCACATATTTAGCACTACTTTGTGATACATGGGATATTTGGAGGTGTTATATCTTTGAGGATGTAGATATTTGGAGTTATGTGGTTTTCATTGAGACTTGTAGGTTGTATTCCTCTGTTTACTTTGATTTTAGTTTTTCTTTTGCTGTGGTACACTTTGGTTGGTTTGATATAAATAAAATGTTTGAGTTGTCTTTCATTTTTATCATGCATCATGTAGTGTTTTATTTGGTTATGATTTTTTGGTTGGTTGTTTTAATTTTCCAAGGGAAAATCATCCCACATGTATATTTAAGTCCTTCAGAATTTATTTCCAAACATTAGCATCTTGGGGATGTCTCTTAAGGCCAAGTAAACTTCCACCACCTTCTTAAGATATGAGAAGGGGTGAGATGTTACGAATTGTATCAATTTTGTTTGGTACAAAAGTTAGTTTAATACAAGTGGTATCATCTTAGTATTTACTTTATGGAACAAGTGGTTTATGTCTTGGTTGGTCTTTGACTTGGTATTGGTTGTCAGTCTTGGAGTTGAATTCATTCTGTTCTATTCCTTGAGTTGGGATCATCGAAAGGTGTATGATTGTTGGGACTTGAAATGGAGAGAATAAAAATATGTATCTAACCTTTTTATGTTTAACTTCATGTTACCAGGGATTTGGGAACATAAGTATTTTTGAGACACTTATAGGATTTGGAATCATATTTTCATTGGTTTAACCAATGATACAAGAATGAAATACATTAGAGGAATGACTTCCCCACTAGAAATGAATACATCAGTTTGAGTAATGATTTATGAATTGGTGAAATGTGTTGATTTTTGAAAAAAAGTGATTTTTTTTTCAAAATGAAATATTTTGAAAAAGGGCACGGTTGTGATATTTTGGAAATGGAAATATTTTCAAAAGCAAGTTGGAGTTTTTTTTTCAAAAATGGCTGAATGTGGAAAAAGTTGATTTTGGGAAATAAATGTTGTGATAGTATGCTATGTTAGAATTTGAAATTGTTAATACTTAAATTAATTGAGAGTGATACTTATTAAGTTATTGTGTTTCTAGAAAATGGCACCTGATAGGCGTTATAGGAACCAATCGGAAGAGGCTGTTGAGAATGTTGTTGCACCTGAGCCACATGTGAACCAACCTTTGGTCTGAATTATCACACATGATTTTCAAACCATTGAGTTTGGACTGCAACTGTACACTCTATTTACTATATCTTTTGCTATTGAAAACCAAAGTGGAGGAATTAAGGTTGTATTCATGACAAAAGGTGAGAAATCTGACAATAAGAGAAAGAGGAAGAAAGAAACCTATTATCAAGGAGGTGGAACACATCAGAATCAAACAAAAGGATAAATTAACCTTCCTCTAAGACCTAAGAGAAATCTTGGATGTTTTTAGTGTGGTTCACTGAGTCACATCAAGTGAGAGTGTAAAACACAACTGAGATCATTCCACAATTGCAACAAAATGGGGAACCTCAAGCACTATTGTTGCATTTCTCTGAGGTCAAGTGTTGGGGACACTTATAAGGTGTATCAAGTGTCATATGCTTTCATGAGGAAAGGGAACTAGAATATAACTTTTCAGCAGAATAGATCTAGTTAGGGTGACTCTAGGAATACCATTTTTCCTCAATAAGGGAAATCCCAACAAGGCAATAGAGAACATAGTGTAGTGATGAAGAAATTATATAGAGTTGAGAAGTTTATTGTGGATGATCAGGATAGAACATATATAGTGCAAGGAATGATTCTTTTGAATTTTACCCTTATGTAAGTTCTATTGGATACTGAATCATCTCATTCCTTCATTTCGTCCCATTTAGTTGATATGATAAGGTTAAAAGTTGATATGATGCCTTCTGCGATAAAAATTCAGACTCCTCTTGGTCAAATAGAGTGTTGAGCCTTATTTTGTAGAGCATGTTCTATAATAATTGATGCAGATGAGATGAAATGGGATTTCTCTATGCTTGATATTGATGTATTTGATATAATCTTGGGTATGGATTGGTTGACAATTTTCAAGACTTACATCGACTGTTATACCAGAAAGTTCAGTCTTATAATAGAGAATGGTGTCTAATATCTCTTTTCAGGATACATGAATGTAAAGGTGGGTACAACATTATTGTTGGAACCAGAAGTTGGAATGATCTCCTACTAGTTGGTGGATTTTTATTTGGAATCGATAGACAAGATTGAGAAGAATAGTTTTACAGTAATGGTGGATGAATTCCCAGATATGTTTCCTAATAATTTCTCAGGGTTTCCATTTATGAGATAAGTGTAGTTTATAATTAATCTCCTTTTGGGGACCAATCCAATTTTCATTCCATATTATCCAATGACACCAAAATATTTATGGGAGTTGAAAGTGTAGTTTAAATAATTGGAAAGCAAATGTTTCATTCGGCCTAGAACCTCTGTGGGCAGTGCCGGTCCTGTTTGTGAAAAAGGTGGATAGAACTCTATGGCTATGTATCGATTATTATAATATTAACCAATTTATGATAATGAATGGATATATAATTACATGAATTGATGATCTATTATATTAATTGAGATGAGCTCAATTGTTCTGTGAGATTGAATTGTGATCATGATATCACCAATTGCAGGTTTGGAAGGAGGATATTATAAAAAAACCTTCAGAAGCAGATATAACCATTATGAATTTGTAGTGATGCCTTTTGATCTTCTGAATGCACCAACAATTTTTATGAAATTGGAGGATTAGGTATTTCAAAGGTATATGGATTATTTTGTGGTGGTGTTGATGGATGACATATGGATGTATTCAAGGATGATGGATAATCATGAACAACAGTTGAATTTTTTTTGATAATCTAAAGGGATCATCAGTTGTACACACTGGGTAAAGAAGATGAATGGAGTGTCTCCAAATTCTTGAATTTGGAATGATGTATACACCGGGTAAAAACAATTTGGTGGTCGATGCATTAAGCAGAAATTTGTATGCTCAGTTGAAAAAATAATCCTTATAAGAGTGGCAGTTGATGTCGGTTATAGCCGACATTCATGTAAAATGTGAAGACTGAGATGATATTATATTTTTATTTTTAGTAGCTGTGGTTTCTGATTTGGTAAAAATGGTTAAGGAGGCACATACATTTGATGCAGAATGTGTTGCAATGAGTTCAAAAGTCAATGGTGGGGAGACCATTGAGGGATGGATTCTAGATGGGAATTTAGTGTTATGGTTCTGAAATTGGATGGTTGTACCTATGGATTATCAATAATAACTTCATCATGATTTTCACCATTCAAGATGGGTTTTTCATCTGAGAAAACAAAAGATGTATAAGGCATTTAAAGAGTAGTTTTGGTGGATCAACATGAAACTAAAGGTGGCTATGTTTGTTTCAAGATGCTTAACTTGTCAGAACATTAAGGTAGAACATCAAAAAACAACATGTATGTTAATATTTACCTATTATAGTGTAGTAATGGTAGTAAATAACTATGGGTTTTGTTACACATCTCCCTAGAAAATTTTGGAAACACGATTCTATATGGGTGATAATGGATTGGATTATGAAGTCATCCCATTTCATCCCTATTCATGAAAATCATATGGTGGATGATCTGTCAAAAATATATATATCCAAGAATTGGTAAAGAGACATGGCATACTATTTTCAATATTGTTAGATAGAGATCCAAGGTTTACATCTTGTTTATGTAAATCCTTATAGAAAACCATTGGGACTCCGTTAACTATGAGTATGGTGTATCATCCTCAGATGGACGACCAATATGAAAGGATGATACAATAATTGGAAGACATGTTGTGGGATTGTGTAATTGAGTTTATTGGATCATGGGAAGATCACATACCCTTAGTGGAGTTCTTGTATAACAACAGCTATCAGGACTCAATAAATATGGATCTTTTTGAAGCATTGTGTGGGAATCCTTTCCTTTATACAGTTTTTTGGGTTGAAACGAGTGACACATCACTAGTTGGGCCAAGAATTGTCCAAGAAATAACAAAAAATATTTAGTTGATTAATAAATAGAGGAAGATAGATCAGAGTCATCAGAAATCATATGCAAAACATCATCGACAACTTTTGTTGTTCGTAGTGAGTGATCATGTGTTCCTGAGGATTTCTAAATGGCTTGGACATCAACGTTTTGGGTAGCAGGTAAACTTATATCCTCGATAAATATACCCTTTTGAGATAATTTAATAGGTGGGATATGTGGCATATCATTTGACATGTCCACCAAATTTCAGTGATCTGCATAATGTGTTCTATTTATCTCAATTGAAGAAGTATCAGTATGATCCTGACCATGTGATTTGATGGAATCATGTTGAACAAGAGATAGATACATCATTGGTACATATCAATATGAAGATTTTTGATAGGTAGGATAAAATAATTCATGGAAAAAGCATTGTTATAGTGTGGGTTTTTTGGAAACATGGTCAGATTCATGATGGGACATTGAACACAAGAAGGAAATTTAAGAGTAGTGGCTGAAACTCATTCAGGTAAACGATTGTTAATAAAACACTATTTTTTACTATTTTATTTATAATAAATGATATAATTTCCTCACATTGGGTTAAATATGTTTATTTATAAAATATTTGGGATTTGATCATCCATTTGAAAATTTGGAGAAAATTCCAGGTTTACCCTTTATAGTGCACTGTAGTATTTTGAAGATAAATATTTTTATATTTATTATTTGAATTTGAAATGATGTAACAGTATTCCTAACGTAATGTTCTACAACTTTTATCCATGACACTAGAGCTAAAAAGGGTATTTGGATGGATGAAATGGGCCATTAATCCAATGGTGGGCTGGACTCGGTAGAATGGACATGGGTTCTGTATTTGGGACATATCTTCTTCATCCACGCTTTTATTGAGCCCATATTTTGAGGAAAGCTCGGGGACATGATTTTGCACAAATCATAAGTATGGAAGGCCGGTCAATTCACGCGTTTTAGAGGTAAACTAGGCAGTGCAACTTGGAATAAAATATTTGGACGAGTTTTTCATTTCACACTTAAAAAGTTATATCTCCCTAGCCCTCACAAACTCTATTTAAAGGGGGTTTTAACTCTTTTAGAGAGTGGGTAGAGGCTTTGGAAGGTGTGGCTGAAATGGTGTATCTTGGGATCCCCTCACAACTCTTGTAAGAAGTAAGACTTTGTGCAAACCTCTCTTCCAAAAAGGCTCTCTTCTCCCACCTCCTCTTTGTATTTATTTTCTTTCATGTCTGTTTCTTGAATTTTTCTTCAAATAAACTTCTGTGTTCTTCCCTATTCTTATTCTATTAATCTTCTTAATTGGGTTGGAATCAAGAGTGGTGACAAGATTGGGTTCTACCCTTTCAATCCTTTGCTTATGCAAAACGTCTCCACGATGACTACACCACCTATGGAAGAGTAGTTCTTTTTAGTAATCAATCGACCTCTATCCTTCTTCATTTAATTATTTTGAATCATTGAGATACTATAATTCACTTAATATGATCCATGGATTGTGTTTTTAAATTTTAAAAAACTAAGAAAGCAATTGAACAATTAACACGAAACACGCGTGGTCGGGAATTGTGTAAATTGTGAGAGCGCGATCTTAATCGGTAATACAAGACCATATGGGATAAATTTGTAGAGTTCAAATATAATCCCTAAAAACAATTCATCATAATTTCCAGAATGGATATGTGCCCTAATTAACAACTGACCATAATCTAACCTTAGAACAACAATCAAAGCAGGGTGCTGCGATTGCGTGTTCCGAAGCTAGCATAGGGTTTAAGTAATTTCATCTTTGTGGTTAAGTTAACTCTCGTAGGGTTCAAGGGATAAAAAATTAGGGGATCATAATTAAGTGGATATTGATTTAAATGATAATTATTAATAAGTGAATGAAGAGGTAGAGTTAGATTGATTACACCTTTTAAAATAGATTTCTAAAAAAAACATCTTCTTGTCGTGTCATTTTAATCGAAATTCATTTCAAAACTAAAAACAAAAAAATTATACATTCTTCTTCCAGAAAACTTCTTCTAGATTCATAAACTATAACCAACCCCCATCCTTTCAAATAGTTTTTTATTCTCTTTTATTTTATTTTTAGAATACCTTTAAAAAGTTGTTCTAAATCTACTTCCTCCTTTGAGAGACGACCTTGGTCAGCCACTCTGCTGCACCTAAGTACCCCAAAATAACATTAATCATTTGTGGGTGCCCACGACAGTGCTCTACCAAATTGGCGCCATTTCTGGGGAGGCAAGTAATTATTTCAAATAATTAGAGGTATTTATTTTGTTTTACATTTTATTCTTTTCCTCTCTTCTTTCTTTCGTCTTTACCCAATCTGATTTTTTTCCTTCTTCTTTTATTTCCTTCTACTTCTTTTTGGACCATCAACTCCAACTTCTAATTTTTATTTTACTATGGTCCAATTTCCTTCTTTTCATCTTTCATTGGTTGATGACACGAACTAATCTCAAAGATCTCTTAGATCATGACCCTGAGATTGAACGCAGCCTTAGGGCACGAATCAGAAACTCTCAGTCTACGAGAAGTTTCAATATTAAACCAGTTGGTGAATTCCTCTCTTCTGGAAACATTGGAATTGTAAGTTATTCAAATTAAAACATAAAAGAAGAACCAATGGATGAAAATAATGGAAATGAACTTAATATAACCATTTGATAATTGGATGCACCTGATATTAACTTTCAACTAAATTGTATTGCATACCAAAATCTCGAATTGGACTTTTGAACTAAAATCTGGGTTAATTCACTTACTTCCAAAGTTTCATGGACTCTTTGGTGAGGATCCCAATAAACATTTGAAATAATTTAATGTGGTTTGATCAACCTTGAAACCAAGAAATGTATCTGAAGACCAAATCAAATTAAGATCATTCCCATTCTCACTTGATGGAGCTGCGAAAGATTGGATGTATTATTTACAACCCAAAGATGTAACTTGTTGGAACGATTTGAAACGTCTTTTCTTGCAGAGATTTTTCCAGCATCAAGGAACACTTCTATTCGTAAGGTGATCTCGAGGATCAAGCAAGCACAATGGGAGTCAATATATGAGTATTGGGAGAGATTCAAGAAGTTATGCGCAAGCTGTCCGCATCACCAAATCAGTGAGCATCTCCTCATCCAATACTTCTACGAAGGACTCAAACCCATGGAGAGGAGCATGGTTGATGCTGTAGCTAGAGGAGAATTGGTGGACAAGACACTAGTAGCCGCACGTGCATTGATCGACAAGATGGACCAAAACTCCCAACAATTTGGTGATCGAGGTACACCACATATCAGGGGAGTACATCAGGTAAGTCCTTCTTCTCTTGAGAGTCATTTGATTGATACCAAGTTAGAAGAATTGAAAACTATGGTGAGGAAAATTGCTTTGGCACAAAAGACATCTCTACCCCCTTGTTCAAGACCTTGTGGCATTTGCACTGAGACAAGCCACCCAACTGACTGTTTCCCACAACTACAAGAGATAGAGGATTGCACAACAGTATTCCCAGGGAGACCATTTCAGCAGCAACAACAACCATATCCCAAAAAGAAGTTTGATTCATTTGCTCCAACATACAACCATGGGAGGAAGGATCAACTGGACATTAGGTATGGCTCTGGACAAAAACAAAGGCCCCCTTTCAACCAAACTTCCAGCAGCCTTCACCTTACCAATAGGGTTTCCAACAACCCCAAAGGAGATTTGAAGCTCAAACATTAACAAGTCAGCAACAAGGGAATCCCCCACCAAAGTTAGATTCTAATACTGATGATATTTTGAAGAAAATTGTTCTTAATCAACAGAATGAGCTAAAGAGTGAAAGTTCGGAGCTGAGGGAGTTGAAGACTCAAATTTTCCAGATTGCCACCGCCCTCCATGAACTTGTGAGTAAGAATTCTAGAAATCTACCTTCCCAACCCACTCCAAATCCAAAGGGGAATGTCAGTGCCATAACATTGAGAAGTGGGAAGCAAATGAACGATACATCTATACCTACCATTCCACTGGGATTCACCTCAACTCTAGAGAATCCTCATTCCATACCAACTGATGAGAAATACAAGGAGAAAGATAAACGTAAGAAAAAGATTGATGATGTTCCTCCTAAACCCCTTCCATTTCCAAAAAGGGTTGTTCAAACCAAGAAGATGGCTGAATAAGCAATGAAAAAGGAGGTTTTGGACACATTCAAGCGTGTTGAGACTAACATTCCTCTACATGAAGCCATTAAGAAAATCCCAAGGTATTCCAAATTCTTAAAAGAACTCTGCACCAATCGAAGTGGGCTCAAGGTAAATGAGAGGATCAACCTTGGAAGGAATGTCTCAGCACTCATTTCACCAACTCTAGCAATGCCAAAAAAGTGAAAGGATCCAAGGAAATTCACCATCCCATGCACCATAGGGGAGTTGCACTTCATTGATGCTCTTTGTGATTTAGGAGATTCAATAAATGTGATGCCTCACTCTGTATTCTCTTCCTTGTAGATTGGTGAGTTGAATCCAACAAGAGTAGTGGTGCAATTGGCGAATAGAGCTACGGCATATCCAGTGGGAGTCCTTGAGGATGTACTTGTCCGGGTAAGAGACATGATCTTTCCAGCAGAATTCTATGTGCTTAACATGTAGGATGATCAGGTAAGTTCTCATGCCCCCATTATCTTAGGTAGTCCCTTCCTCAAAACTGTAAAAACTATCATAAATGTAAATGAGGGTACACTTTCCATGGAAGTTGGAGATGAAGTTGTGATATTTAATGTTATGGATTCCATGAAGTACCCCTTAGAGGACCATTCTGCTTTTGTTAACTCCCATTTTGAACCACCAAATAAAAACTACATAGAATTTGATTGTCCTATGCTTAGGGTGATTATGAGTATTGGTTCGAGTTTGATGTTGAAGAGCACATCCACACATGTTGCTGATACAAAATCCTTTCTTGGATTTGATTTTGATGTGGATTCATATTTTGATTTTGATCATGTTCACTCTGATTATGACATGGCTGTTGAGTATGCTGATGGATTTGATGCTTTATTCTCTAATTTTGATGATGTCTATTATGATACTGATGCTCCTTGTGCACATATTTCAGCTCCTTCAATGTCTCCATCGATAATACACCCTCCTTCATTAGAACTCAAGCCATTGCCACCAAATCTGAAATACTCATACTTGTTGAGTGGTGAGAAATTACCTGTTATCATTGCTAACAATCTCCCTTTTGAACATGAAGAAAAGATTTTGAATATTTTGAGGGAGAACATCAGGGCGATTGGGTGGACCTTGGCTGACATATTAGGTATTTGCCCCTCCATTTTCATGCATAGGATTCTCTTGGACGATGGGGCTAAACCGGTGAGACAACCACAAAGGAGAATCAATCCCACCCTCCTGGAAGTTGTTAAAAAAGAAGTTGAGTAATTGCTCGAGACAGGTATAATCTTTCCCATTTCAGATTCTCAGTGGGTAAGTCCTATTCAGGTTATGCCTAAGAAAAGTGGTGTTACTGTTGTTAAAAATGAGAAAGATGAGTTAGTTCCAATGAGGATGCAAAACAGTTGGCATGTGTGTATTGATTATAGGAAACTAAATCAGTCCACTCGCAAGGACCATTTCCCCCTCCCATTTATTGATCAGATGCTTGAGAGACTAGCTGGGAAGACACACTATTGTTTCTTGGATGGATTTTCTGGATATTTTCAGGTTCTTATAGCTCCAGAGGATCAGGAGAAGACTACATTAACCAGTCCCTTTGGCACATTTACCTACCGAAGGATGCCATTTGGACTTTTCAACGCCCCAGGTACCTTCCAGAGATGCATGGTGAGTATTTTTCCTGATTTTATTGAGACCTGCATAGAGGTATTTATGGATGATTTTATAGTGTATGGGTCTTTATTTGATGAATGTATAATTAGTTTGGGAATGGTTTTGAATCGTTGTATTGAGAAGAATCTGGTCTTGAACTTTGAAAGTGTCATTTCATGGTAGAGCAGGGAATTGTCTTAGGTCATATAGTGTCAAAACATGGGATAGAGGTTGATAGATCAAAGGTAGATATTATTTCATCCTTACCATATCCTTCATGTGTGCGTGATGTTAGATCTTTCCTAGGGCATGCATGATTTTATCGGTGCTTCATCAAAGATTTTAGTAAGATTGCTCTTCCTATGTCAAGATTACTTCAAAAGGATTCTGATTTTGTGTTTGATGTTTCTTGAAGGAATTAATTTGATGAGTTAAAACAACGTCTGACCACTCCACCTATCATACAGCCTCCGCGGTGGGACCTCCCTTTTGAGCTTATGTGTGACGCCTCCAACTTCGCGGTTGGAGCTGTCTTATCTCAAAGGGTGGAGGGACGTTCACATTTGATCGCCTATGCATCGAGGACACTGGATTCAGCCCAATCAAACTACACTACCACGGAAAAGGAGTTTCTTGCAGTCATATTTGCTTTAGATAAATTACGTTCATATTTATTGGGCTCTAAAGTAGTTGTTTTTTCTGACCATGAAGCTTTGAGGTACCTCATAAAGAAGCCAGATGCAAAGCCCAGGCTGATTCGATGGATGCTCCTTCTTCAGGAATTTGATATTGAGATAAAGGACAAGAAGGGTTCAGAGAATTTGGTGGAAGACCACATGATAAAGCTTACTCACACACTAGAGGATGACACCTTGGACCAGGTACCACTTCAGGACACTTTTCTTGATGTGCATCTTTATTCCATCTCAGGTACGCATCCTTGGTATGCTGATTTAGTTAACTACATTTTTGCCTCTAAAATCCCTGCAAATTTAAAGAAATATCAAGTCCAAAAATTAAAAAGTGAGTCTAGGTTTTATGTGTGGGATGATCCTTACATCTGGCTCATGTTTAGTGACCAAGTTATTAGGAGGTGTGTTCCTGATCATGAGTTTGAGTCTGTTTTGCAATTCTGTCATATAATTGCATGTGGTGGTCACTTTGGGCCCCGAAGGGTAGGTAGGAAAGTTTTAGACTCTGGATTATATTGGCATAGCTTATTCCATGATTCCTATGTGTTTTGTAAGTCATGCTCTCATTGCCAACACACTGAAAATATTTCTAGGAGACATGAGATGCCCCAACAACCCATACTATTCTGTGAGATTTTTGATGTGTGGGGCATTGATTTTATAGGTCCTTTTCCAATTTCATATGGTTTCTTTTATATTTTGGTTGCTGTTGATTATGTGAGCAAATGGGTGGAGGCCAAGGCCACCAGGACTGATGATTCTCATGTTGATGTGGATTTTGTGAAGGCACATATTTTTTGTAGGTTTGGAGTACCAAAGGCCATCATCAGTGACCAAGGGACACATTTCTACAATCAGAATCTTTCTTCCCTTCTTCGGAAGTATAGGGTAACACACAAAACATCAACACCATACTACCCCCAAACAAATGGCCAGGATGAGGTTTCAAATCATGAGTTGAAACAAATTTTGGAGAAAACTGTGCATCCAAATAGGAAGGATTGGAGAAATCTCATTGATAATGCATTGTGGGCTTATAGAACAACATACACGACCCCCATTGGTATGTCCCCATTTCAGATTGTGTTTGGGAAATCATGTTATCTCCCAGTGGAAGTCGAGCATCGGGCATATTGGGTTATAAATAAATGCAACATAGATTTTTCCCAAGCTGGAATTCAAAGGAAGTTGCTAATTCAAGATCTTGAGGAGATTCGACTTTCATCATATGAGAACTCAAGGCTCTATAAGGAAAGATCAAAAGCATCTCATGATAGAATGATCCAACAAAGGGAGTTTCATGTTGTAGAGAAAGTCCTTATCTACAGTTCACGACTGAAGCTGATGCCTGGTAAGTTGCATTCCAGATGGTTAGGTCCTTATATTGTATCTAATGTTTTTCCTTATGGTACAGTAGAGATCACACAAGAAGACACTGGAAATAGCTTTACAGTCAATGGGAAACTTTTGAAGAGATACATTGAGGGACATTCTACTAATGTAGTGGATTTTATCACACTGCATGACCCCATCATCACTTGAGCACATCAGTCTGTTCCTAACCCTTTAACTTTTATATTATTTGTTCTATTTAAAAATTCTGCATTTCATGTGCATATATCATCTCACGGGTTCACATTGAGGACAATTAAGTATTTTAAGTGTGGGGGAGGGAAATTTTTAGTTTAGTAATTTCAATTGTTTTCCTGTTTAAAAAAAACCAAAAAAATTGTGTGTTTTTCAAAAAAAAATTATGTGTTTTTCAAATTTTGTGTGTTTATTTTACAATTTTCTGTGTTTTTTGAAACTTTTGAGCTAAAATGATTCTCATCACCATTTATAAATCCATATCAATATGTTAAACAATTTACCCCTTGAAACTAATCTTAAATGAATGCTGAAATGACTTTGTTTTAAGTTCAAATATTTAGTAATTTCATGAAAAGTACAATGAATTTTGAATCCCATGCCACATCTCACTGTCTTTATATTTGAAATAAATTTCCTTTGAGGCTTCTGAACCATTATTTTCATATTCTTCACATTCACCTCACTTCTTGATAGAACAAAACCATACTTGATTTAACTAGAATTTGATCTATTCCTATCAAAACTTGAGGGTTTTAGGTACTTATGTTTAATTGATCGAGGCATTTGTTTGGTATTAAAGCCCCTAATTCAAAGAATCCTTTTTTTATAATGGCCTACCTTGAACATTTAATCCTTTTATCCCTTAGAAGCCATGCATAGCCTGTTAGGTTAGCCACATTACAAGCCAATTTTCCCTATCCAACCAACAATTGTAGTGAAATTGCATAATCTAGTTGATCTTAAGTGTGGGGGAAGCTGTCTTGTGTTGTGCTTCCACATTTTGTGATACTTTGGGTGGAAAATTAAATTCTGAAGAGATTTGTATGCTACTGAAGAAAGTAATTATATTGAAAGTTGTGCCTTTTCTAGAGCTTTCATGACAAGTGAAGTTGTGCCTTTTCTGGAGCTTCTAATTGAGGTGGAAAGTTATGCCCATCTGGAGCTTTCAAGAAAATCATGTTTGAGAAGATTGAAATTTTTCATGATGAAATGACGAATGGTGTAAACTTTTCTTGACTTTTAATGATGATGGAGATGAATTGATACTATGGGGATTGAGGAGAAGACCATATTTAAGTGAAAATTAGATTAATGCAATTTTGCTTCAAAAAGAGTCAAGCCCTCCCCATTCAGCCTCAGAATTTTTCACATATAAATCCTACCAACCGAAAGCCATAGAACAACCCTAAAAAGTCCTCATGATAAACGTATGACCTTGACTCACATTGGGTAGTGATGTAGGAATCTGTCAAGCCTATGGTGACCCTTGTATGAGTTTGGATGAGAAAGACATTGCAAAAAAATTGATATTTGTGTGATGATAGATAATTCAAGCGAGGTAAGTGTTTTGTGCATGGGAGGATAAATGAAAAGGAAATATATTGAATAATATAAATTAAGAACTTTAAATAATGGTTTTTTATGAGGCATGATATATTTTGTTTCTTGGTGTATAATTGTTTGATCTCAATGATATGTGTTTTAAAATTGGTTTTGATTTGATATTGATGTTTACTTGAAATGAGGTTTTGCCCAGGAGTGCAAAAGGGTAAGTGTGGGGAGTTGATAAAACACTATTTTGTTGAATATTTTATTTATAATAAATGATATAATTTCCTCACATTGTGTTAAATATGTTTATTTATAAAATATTTGGGATTTGATCATTCATTTGAAAATTTGGAAAAAATTACGGTTTTACCCATTATAGTGCACTGTAGTATTTTGAAGATAAATATTTTTATATTTCTTATTGGAATTTGAAATTTTGTAACAGTGTTCCTAACTTAATTTTCTACAACTGTCAATCAGGACACTAGAGATAAAAAGTGCATTTGGATGGAGGAAATGGGCCATTAATCCAATGTTGGGATGGACTTGGTAGAATGGACATGGATTCTGTATTTGGGCCATATATTCTTCATCCGGGCTTGGATTGAGCCCAAATTTTGAGGAAATATCGGGGACATTATTTGGAAAAAATAATCCATCTGGAAGAACGGTCAATTCACGCGTTTTTGAGGTCAACTAGGCGGTGAAACTTGGAATAAAATATTTGGCCGGGTTTTTCATTTCACACTTAAAAAGTTATGTATCTCTAGCCCTCACAAAATCTATTTAAAGGGGGTTTTAACTCTTTTAGAGGGTGGTTTGAGGCTTTGCGAAGGTGTGGCCAAAAAGTTGTCTCTTGGGATCCCCTCACAACTCTTGGAAGAAGTAATCCTTTGTGAAAACATCTCTTCCAAAAGGCTCTCCTCTCCCACCTCCTCTTTGTAATTATTTTCTTTCCTGTTTGTTTCTTGAATTTTTATTCAAATAATCTTCTGTGTTCTTCCCTCTTCTTATTCTCTTAATCTTCTTAATTGGGTTGGAATCAAGAGTGGAGACAATATTGGGTTCTACCCGTTCAATCCTTTGCTTATGCAAAACGTCTCCACGATGACTACACCACCTATGGAAGAGTAGTTCTTTTTAGTAATTGATCGACCTCTATCCTTCTTCATTTAATTATTTTGAATCATTGAGATACTGTAATTCACTTAATATGATCCATGGATTGTGTTTTTAAATTGTAATAAACAAAGAAAGCAATTGAACAATTAACACAAAACACGCGAGGTCGGGAATTGTGTAAATTGTGAGAGTGCGATCTTAATCGGTAATACAAGACCATATGGGATAAATTTGTAGAGTTAAAATATAATCCCTAAACACAATTCATCCTCATTTCCAGAATGGATATGTTCCCTAATTAACCACTGAACATAATCTAACCTTATAACAATAATCAAAGCAGGGTGTTGCGATTGCGTGTTCCGAAGCTAGCCTAGGGTTTAAGAAATTTCATCTTTGTGGTTAAGTTAACTCTCGTAGGGTTCGAGGGATAAAAAATTAGGGGATCATAATTAAGTGGATATTGATTTAAATGATAACGATTAATAAGTGAATTAAGAGGTACAGTTAGATCGATTACGCCTTTTAAAATAGATTTCTAAAAAAACATCTTCTGGTCGTGTCATTTTAATCGAAATTCATTTCAAAACTAAAAACAAAAAAAATTATACAATCTTCTTCCAGAAAACTTCTTCAAGATTCATAAACTATAACCAACCCCCATCCTTTCAAATAGTGTTTTATTTCTCTTTTATTTTATTTTTAGAATACCTTTAAAAAGTTGTTCTAAATCTACTTCCTCCTTTGAGAGACGACCTTAGTCAGCCACTCTGCTGCACCTATATACCCCAAAATAACATTAATCATTTGTGGGTTCCCACGACAGTGCTCTACCAATGGTTTTATACATTCCAAGGACGAAAATGGAAATTATGGGGAGAATGTATCACCCCTAATTTTTGGTAAGTAACCCTTTCTTTTTTCTTTTTATGTATATAAAGTATATGGGTTAACTTTGGGAGTGTTTGGAGAACATTTGGAGTGTTTTTGGGTATTTTCTATATGTTTATGGTTGGTACATAGTTTGGGAAAACCATGAATCATCTTCTGGAAGTCATGCATAGTGAGACTAGGGTAAAGGGGAAGGTTCATGGGTGACGCTAGGTTTAGAGATCGTGTGAGATGACGATACAAGGGTTTTACTTAAGGTAGTGGTTGGTGCATAGTTAGTGCATGGTTTTCCTAACCGTGTGACTAAACTGTGCGAGACAAATAACCAAGATGCTAAAAAAGTTGATCTTGGTCAATTTATGGTTTCAATGCCTTAATTTTTACTCAAAATAGCCCTAACACGGGATTTTTCCCTCTCCATGGTCAAGGATGGTTCTCCCATTGAATTGGAAACAATTTGGAGTCGTTTCTTGGTGCGTTAAAGCTCATTTTTTGCAGTAAGGCTTCGTTCTTCATCATTCTTAATGACTTTTCCAAGATATAATTCTCCCTCTCTCTCAGTTTTTTATATCTATGCCCAATATGGGTAGATCTAAGGTTGTGGATGCCAAATATGTTTATATTTGGGTTTCTTATGTTAGAGAGGAGATCTATGGTGGGTTTGTGGAGATTCTACCTGGTTTTGTGATGTTTTTAATTTTTTTATCATTTCTTACAAAATGCTTAAGGTAGGTGGATTTACTGTAGACTCCTCTATTTAGAACATGAAGGATTATGTTCAAATTGATTGTTTGGAATTAATTTTTTTGTGATATTGATGTGATTTTTTGGGAAACCTTATTTAGTGATTGTTTAGAGAATTTTGGGAAATTGATCATTTTTTTGGAAAGTTAAATTGGTTTCTTGATTTTAAAATGTATATTTGTTGGAATCGTGTTAAATGGTTTCATTGATTTTTTTCAATAAAATAAATATTTTATTAAAATAAATTACAAATGGTTTGTTTTAAAGGTTTTCAATAAAATTATGGTTTTATAGAAATAGTTGAAATGATTTGTTTGGCATTGGGATTGGGGATAAAAGGTTGTTTGTGTTAATATGAATTTAGGACCAATAAGGGTATAAATTCTCCCCATCATTATTCTATAGATAAGGGTTAGGGATTTCTTCCCCATCAAAATTGGTACATTTAGTCGTGTGTGTTCATGTGTATTTGAGGCGGAAAAGGGTGTGTAGTCTCCCACATTATTTTGAGATGGATAAGGGTTAGGGATTTCTCCCATCAAAATGGTTAAGGGTAAGAAGTCTCCCCCATCATTTTTGAGATGGATAAGGGATAGGGATTTACACCACAAAAATGAAATTGTGAAATGGGTTTTAAATTATTGTTTGGTTACATTCCTTTGAACTTGTAGTTATCTTGAGAAAATTGTTTTATTATCACTTGTTTATATTTTGATATAAACAGTTTAAAAAATGTTTTGTATAAAATGTTTTATATAAATGTACTAACTTTTTCTATCCTAGTGGCATGATTTGGGATGTCATTGGGGAAACCTACTAATTTTTAGTACTCACCCCTGCTTTGGAACTTTGGTGATTTTTCAGATGTTGTTTATTAGGATATGATAAAAGGTAAAGTACCACACATCTTTAGCACTAATTTTTTATACTTAGTCTCTTTAAAGGAGTTGGATCTTGAAGAATGTGGAGCTTTGGAGTTATGTGGTTTGGTTTGATACATTTAGGTTGTATTCCACTATTTAATTTGATGTTACTTTTTCTTCCACTGTGGTACACTTTGGTTGGTTTGATATAAATGAAATATTTGAGCTGTCTTTCATTTTTATCGCGCATCATGTAGTGTTTTATTTGGTTATGGTTTATTGGTTGTTTGTTTTAATTTTCTAATAGAAAAATGTCCCACATGTATATTGAATCCCTTCGATATTTATTTCTAGCCTTTGTTGTCTTTGGGATGTCGCTTAAGGCAAAGTACCCTTCCACTTCCTTCTCAAGATAATGAGAAGGGGAAATATATTATAGGTTATGTCCCTAAATCATGCACACTAGGATCCAATTTCTCCCATGGAGATCCCTTAAACACCATCTCACTCATGGTAAGGCCAAACCTCTGTATCTTTTTGCACATTGACACTAGTTTCCTATCAAAAAATCATATTCAAAACATGCATGTAATAATAAATAGGGCATGTAACCCATCTAACATCTTTCCATCTCCCTAGTAGGTAATTAGTCACAAGATACCTATGTGACGGGCTGAGTATCTCAGCACAACAGTCCACCTGTGCGGTACCCCAGACCCCTCCAAGGCGGGTAGGGTTTATCCATCCATCTCTTCATATGATGTGAGGTTCACTGGTTTCATCCTTCCATGGACTTATCAGGAGAGTGGCCCCAACTCCCAACCATTGGTGGCAGGATTGACATGCACTATCCTCCTTTTTATCGGGGCGACTCCCATCTCTTCGATAGGGACAAACAAGATGAACCACAGATTTTATGTTCTTGCTGGTGTGGGACAGGACCCCCATGATTGGGTGGTGACATTATCCCACCACCATTCCATGCACACCCTCGTGCATTCAAGATTGTGGCCTTCTGTTTCTCCGTAAAATGGTGCTTCCAACTAATAGGCTATCAAGCATGGGAGTTTCCCTGAAAAAGAGGAGGATGATGTGTGTCAATCTTGACACCACTGGTTGGGAGTTGGGGCCACTCTCCTGATGACTCCATGGTAGGACGAAACTAGTGAACCTCACATCATATGAAGAGTTGGACGGCTGAACCCCACCCACCTTGGAGGGGGATGGGGTGCCGCATAGGCAAACTGCTGTGCTGAGATGCTCAACCAGTGACACCTATCCTCATGCCCTGACATATCATAATTACCATCATAACACTATAGGATCAGAGACTTTGAAATGGATCAAAATATCACTTTAATACAAAGAATATTTCTTACAAGTCTACATAGTCAACACAAATTATCATGAAAGAGATCTCACACTATAAAATCATAACCAAGGAGAATATCAAGAACACAATCATTTGAAAGCATGGGATGGACCTCCAGAGGTCAAACAAACCAAGATAATTCAAGATAAGACCTTCTATATTTCCTTTAAAACCCAATTCAAATCCTCTATTAAAATTAATTTTAAAAATTAATCACACTACAATTTATTTACATAAGGAACTTGGTTTAAATACCATCAAAACATCATTTAGAAAAAAACATCATCTATTTTAAAGTTCCATTTCAAAACCCGTTCTTGAATCACTTCTTTCCCTTTGAAATTCCTTTTATCCAAAACTCAAAAGGCCCCAACCCTAGTAGCCTAGATTCGGTGTTTACTTTATAACACTAATACTAGATATAAGTGATCACACCCCAATGGATCAAATACCTAAGTTGTCTTAGAAAACTAGATAAATACTTGAATTTCAAATTACATTTAAAAAATTAAAATCCAACATAACATTTTATTTGAGAATTTTTTTCCCTTTGTTATATACCTGAATATAAATTATAACACACTTTATGTAATTCAAGGGAACAGAAACATAATAAAGGGGTGATCTCAGACACTCAATAAGGGTATGTGTGTAGAAGAAGATAATAAGGCATGAATACTATGGAAATAATAATTGATAATCAAAATAATACCATATAAATAATTTCATGAGCTAGAAAACTAATCCATGGATATCATAACTATTCAAATACTCTCATGGAAATCAATAAATTATTTCAAAATAATGGAATGTATAATTCTATTTATCTGAAACTTATAATTGTGGCCTTATGCCAATGTATCATAGATAAATGTGTAAGTCCTCATCCAAATACCCAATCTATTTTGGCTCATGGAACTTATTGATGTGTCAATGGTCTATTTACTAACAATAACCACATAAAAATTAATAAGTCTAAATCATTCATTATATAAGTAAATATTATAATGTAATCCACATTCCTTAAAAATAAATAATTTTCTGTACTGGAATAACTAGTATATGAAATCTCAATAAATTCCCTAGTCAATTTAATAATAATACATCCATAGAAATATGATGGATGGTATCATAAGAGTATATTATTAGTAAATAAAAATAATCAAAAAATGATCATTACTTATATGAAAATAATTTCAATAATTCATCTAAAAATTTCTTGAGGAAAATACCCTTTTTCAATTTGAAATCACTTATTTAAAATAAAAAATTTCCCAAATATTAAGGGAAAAATTTATTTGTTAAGAAAAATTTAAAAATTTAAAGGAAGAAAAAAATAAATTAGTAGTCATAATTGTGGGAAATTATGTTCATGTCATATAAGATAAAAACCCCTTTCACACTTTTATAAAAAGGTCAAAATGTACCTCATTCGGAATGCAACAGGAGAATTCCTTTTAATACATTTTTTAAAAGTAAAACATGGGTAAAACTTTCTAATAAAACATTTTATAATATTAAAAATATAATTTTATACATTGTATAGAAAGTACGGATATGTAAGAGAATGATTTACGACTAAGTAGAAAAAAAAGGTTGGTTTTCCTTAAAAACAAATATTTCAGCATCTTGAGTAATTAAAGGGAGTAAATTGAAAGAAAAAATTTTAATTTATAGATATTACAATAAGAGAATAAAATGGATTTATTTTAAGAAATAAACATCAAATAATTCCCTCAATGGGGACTTAAATATATTCAATCCTGGATAATGATGAGATTTATAAATATACCCTTACATTAGGTTCAACATCTTTTTTATGTCTACAAACCTCTTGTATAATAAATATATATTTTTTATACATCTATCCCATAAAAATAATCATATATATTATATCATATATGATTTAATTATTATATTTTATCACCCTCTTATTAACAATTCTTTTTAAAATCTTTGTTCTAGGTAATAATTGCTACATTTTTTATGTATGTTTTAGTTTGGTAGTTTTGGTACTTTTACTTTTATCATAGTTACATAATATAAAAAATGTTAAATATTATATAAATATCATATATATTCATTATGTAATAATTTAAGGAAATCCATAGAAGATTGGGATAGAAAAATTAATTACATTATTCATGGAGACGATATGACATACGTATGCATGAACAATATTTTCACTTTTCGATGGATGGAATGAATGAAATGATAATAAAACTTCATATTTCCAAAAATATAATTATATATTATATTAAATATATATTTATAAAATATATCATTATTACCATCCATGTAAAGAGAAAACAAAAAAGTGATTCACATCGCTTAATGGAGGTGGTAGTCTACATGTATGCACGAGCGACGTTATCATTTTTCATTTGATGAAAAAGAGGATGGATAGTGATGTTTTCATAATCATAATAACATTAAATAATTTTTATTACATAGAAGTTATTATTTTATGATAAATACAAAATATTTATAGGAGGTAAAATATGAAGTAAATAAAGAAAGTGATCTGTTAATGCGATTACCTCTTCTTGGAAAGAACTCTATTAGATATCCTCTTAAAGACTCTAGGGTTAGTATTTTGGGGAGACCAACACCTATAAAACATAGATAAGTATTTTTATAAGAGAAATGGTTAGGTATTGGTTGAACTAGATTTTTCAAATATTTGTAAAGAAGAGAAGGAAGGGGTGTCCTTTTATAAGGGAGGGAAAGGACACACATGGGATTACAAAAAAGATTAAAATATACTGAATTAATTTTCCATAAAAATTATTACAAATAGATATAAATTAAAATATAATATATGATATGGTTAACATATCATCAAAAAATAAATTTTGGAAAGGTTTATTATAAGTCCCCAGACATAAAGATTACATAATCTTTAGTTAAATAAAGAATTCAAATTGAGGTTCTTTTTAGGTTTAGAGATTTAGAGAAATATTCCATAAACAATAAATTACATCTCAGAAATTACAAAGTAGACACTTATACTCACATTCCATTTTTTCATAAAATAAAATCTATTAAAAAATGAAATATGTCAAGTTCTATGTTTTAGACAACATAAATTTTCCTTGATCCTATCCTTGACCCTTTTCATCTTTAAGTCCTGTGAAAAATATTTCAAAACTTGGGATGAGCATAAAAAAGATCAGTATGGGTTATAAAATAAGGAATAAAAACATTTTACCATAAATAAATACAAAACAATGAAACCATACATTTCAAACATAACATACCTTATGAAATCATAAGATTTACGAATAACACACAAAATCATAAATCATAAAGGTAACTTATAGAATACATAACTTACTTACATTGTAGATTTCACAACTATGTAGGGATTTATGTTTGGAATACCCGTCATAGTATATTACCTAAATCTATTAGGATAAATATTAATTTTTACCTCTGTCACATTACCCAATGCATTGGAGAGCTATCTCGGGCTCACCCACCCTAGGTTTATCACAAAACCACCCGTATATGTAAACAATACCCATTAACCATAACATATTCCTGACACATAAAATAATCATAAATTAAAGATAAAATTTCTACATTTCAATCAAAATATATCATTTCAAGATATTCACAAAATCAATGCTTTGTCAAACCATTTTCAAAACCATTTAAAACATTTTAATAATGACATTTTTCAATCAAAGTGTCCCATACCACTTTGAAGCATTTAATTAAATTAAAATTTTAAAACATTAATGTACATATAAATAAATCCTTAAAACCATTTTGAAAACAAGGACATTAATGATAAATATTGAGAAGAATAAATCTTTGAAGCTTTTAAAATGATGATTTAGTTAATGAGTCTTGTAAAACTTGAGAAACACTTCACTAAACATAATTAAAGAATAAAATAAAACAAAACATATGATATCATGATAATATGGATATTCAAGATATAATATTTCAAAGGGAAGTATATAAACCATTTAAAAGTGAATTGTTCTATAACAAAAAATAACTTTCAATCGAATTTAAATTGAGACAAATTACCTTGCAAAGATCATATCATTAGATTAAGGAGAAATCAATGACATAAGTATGTGTGAAAAATAATAATACACCCAATATAAGTGAATATTAAGTGTAAAAAAAGCAGAGGTAATTAAAACATATTCATATCATTACATAATCAAGAAGTATAAGTTTAACCCAAATAATTGAAATTTGGTTAAGAAGTTCACTTACAAATATTTGAAAGCCTAACATCATCACTTTAAAATTCAGAAAATGAGTTGATGAGAGAAAAAAGGGTCTCTCATCAAATGAAAATAAAATATACAGAAATAAGGATATTTAATAACATATCCCAACATAAGAAAATGGAAATTTAAAATACAAAACATAAAATAGGTTTTTGATTAGAAGAGGAGAGTGAATGGATCCCTTACTAATTTGGTAACTTATGAAACACACACCACATGAAACAAGGATCATACAATGAAGATTTAAATAACCATAAATTAAAGTATATTACATAAATAATACAATCATTAACATTACATACACCACACCAATGGAAAAATTTGTAAATATAGAATGAATCTCATGAGAATAAAAAGTGAGATGAAAACCCCTTACCTCAAGTCCGACTTGTATAGTATTTACCTTGTTCTTACTAAATAATAAACATAAGTTAATTTATACTTTCTTAAGAACCTTTTTCATGTTTATTATTCCTTTTATAGCACCTATTACATTACTATAACAATTAGTAAATTATTTTAGTTCATATCATACATTTTATTGATGTTCATAACTTGAGTAAAAAATGAATTTCTTTTAAGTACAAGTTGTCCCTGTGGTCAAAATTCCATTATCTCCAGGATGAAATTCAGGATTTATATATCATATATATCATATATATCCAGTATATATATATATATATGTGTGTGTGTGTGTGTGTGTGTGTGTGTATTTATAACAATACATAACACTCGAAGATAAGAAATGAAATGCACCGTTCATGGAGACGTTAATCCATACGTACACTTGAACGCTACTTTCATTTCTATTTTATATTTTAATGGAATTAAAACATAATGATATATAGGTATATTGTAATTATAGTATAATATCATATATAATTTCATTAAATCCATCCTTTATATGTTCCATGTATGGAATGAACGAGTCATATCACTTTGAGGGGGCAGTAGTCCACATTTCCTCAAATGATATTATCGTATTTACCCATTATGGAAACCATAAAGGTATAATATAATTGAAAAATATAGAAGTAACGAGACAATATAAATATAATATATATCGCATATAAATATTGTTCCATCATAATGGACACCATGAGAGGTGGTGGTTGTAGATATTTAAATAATCATCGTTTCGTGAGGCAGTAATTTTATGTCCACAAAACAGTATGTTCTTTACCCATTAGATGGAGGTGTTTTCATGTGTAGTTAAACTCCTTATCATAACAACAAACAATTATATTTATAATAAAATTGTTTTTATAAAACAAAGTAATAAAATGATTATAGTGGGTTGGAGTAGTAAAATAAAATAAAACAACTTAATAGAAGACGTTACCTTTAAATTGGGTATCTTCCATTGGTTTGAACCAAAAGGTTTACTTGAATATCCTTCTTCTTAGTGTAAGGATTATAGGAGGAAGAGAGTGATTTTGGGAGCTTAATTGTGAAGAGGTTTGATGAGACAAAGAGATTGAGAGGTGTGAGTAATTGGTTAGAGGTGAGAGCATTTTATAAGGGGGTCTCTTTAAAAAAGATTGAAAGTAGTATTTTATTATAAACTTATTTTTGGTTTCATATTGTAAAAAACACATTAAAGTAAAATATAACATGAATCTTGTTAGAAATAAAATCATCCAATAATAATTAGATAGGTTTGGATATTGTTTTAATTTTTATTATCTTATTTATTTAAATCATTCATTAATGAGGTAAACATTACATCATTATTGTGTCATAAATAATTTTATTTATTTGATGTCTAAAAATTATAAATAAAATACCATGATGTAGGAAATATTTTTATTTTTATAATTAATATTTATAGTTGAAGAGATAATTTATTTAACCCGATGTAAAAATTTATTTACTAAAAGATATATGTTTATGTTATTTTTGGCTTTACATTAAGTTAATTAAAATACAGTGTCATAATCACTCCAATGTGGCTCCATGAGGTCCCAAAATTGGCCCAAGGATTCCTATGGTCGTAAAGGTATCAACTAATAATATTAGGACACATGTTAGGGTTATTTAATATTATAATAATAATATTTTTACCCTTATTTACCATATTTACCCTTTAACCATGGTTAATAAAATATTTACCGAAGTAAATATTCATAATGTTTAAAAATAAAAGAAACATATTAAAACAAATTGGACATCCTGATTCCAAATATGGAATCCATTTTTCAAAATTAAAAACACAGAAGTGGCAGAAATTAATTTAAAATTAATTCCCGTTGTCAAAACAAAAAACGTGTTTTTAAGAAATATTAACTATCAAATGATTAACACTTGTTTATGTCCAATTTCATAGTGAAATTACTTATAATGACCAAAATTGGATTAAATGGTAAAAAATAATCTAACTAAAATTTAAAACCAATTAAAAAGATAATCTAACCATATAAATACATTATATTAAAAGGTAGTTTTGAATGAAAATACAATATTTTTCACTATTCATTAAAAAATGAAATTTATCAGAAAAATACCAAAATTTTATCCAAAGTAAATTTTGATGTCCTGATTCTAAATAAGAATATAATTTTGTCAAATAGAACATATAAAAGTGACAAAAATTAGATCTAAAAATAGATCTCCATCAAAAGGTGGTAAATTGACTTTTTGAAGAATATTAGAGTATTTACGCTTAAAATTGGATTCATTTTCATTTTAAGACTCTAACATTTATTGGATAAATGTAAAAACATTTAATATAAATGTTTAATAATATTTTATTTAGTTTTGTTCATTTCCTCCAATACAACGGCTTTGCGTTAACTACCATTTAAAATAATAATATTATATTATTATTTTTCCATATTACTCAAAATTGTGTGCATCGTAAGACTTTAAAGAAACCCGTTGTTGCGTATTGGGTACTCCATCAATCATAAAATCCCTTATAAAGAAAAAAATAATATTTAATTCCCAAATAATAATAAATATGAAAATCCCTTACTCTTTATTTACGTGGGATGTTAGATTTATGTGGAATTTCAAGCCCTATCTTTTGGTTTAACCCCTTAGTTAACCTATATTAACCTTAACCGCAGTAACAAATTTTTTAATCATAAAAGGTTATAATATTACTTATAAGATAACAATTCATTAAAAAATGAAAAGGGATGAAAATTTAGAAAACATATTTCCCCACTGTTCTATTATGTTTTTCAATTAATTTAATAATATATTATTTTAATAAAATATCATTCTTGTGATTTTTGAAAATATTCATTTAATATGACTTTAAAGACATAAATAAAAATATTTAATTAAAATATAATCATTTAACAAATAACTAATATGTTATGTTCATCCATAAAATTTATGGAAGATTATTACTTACTAAAATTATATTACATTTAATATTTTTAAAATCATTTATTTAATTTTTCTACTATTTGAAGATATTTTTTTGACATTGTATAAGAATTTAAGTTAATTATATAATCACTAAAAATTATAAATAAAATACTATAATGAAAATAATTTCATTATTCTCAAAATAAACATTAATATTCAATAAAAACATACTTTTATATGTTTGTGAACATGTCAAAGATATTTAAAAGTAAGAGAGTTAAATTTTGTATTTTTATTTTCTTTAAATATTATAGAAACATCCCAATATTTTAAGGAAGAATGACTATGTTTGATGTCATAGATGACACACAATACAGAGGTTAACCGAACAAGGATATATTATTATTTAAATATGACTATTATAACCTATCCATTAAATTGGTGTGTATGAACAGTATTAACTGAATAACGAAATACGTACATACATACATACATATATATATAAATATATAAAGGATATAATTAATAAAAAATAATTGATTAATAATATATGGGCCCAGCTTTAAACATTGCATAATCTTGAATTAAGTTAATAATTCACATTGAGTATCTTTTCAGGTTTAGATTTTTAGAGAATTAGGACATAACCATTACATTACATCTAAAAAATTACAAGGTAGACACTTCTACATAGTTTCCATTTTTTTCATAAAATAAAAACTCTTGAAAAGAAGGTAATGTCTAGTTCCATGTTTTAGATAGCATGACTTTTCCTTGATTCATCCTTTACCCTATTCATCTTTAGGCCCTGTGAAAAACATTTCAAAACTTGGGATGAGCATAAAAAGCTCAGTAAGGGTTATAAAACAAAGAAAGAAAAAATTAGTTCACAATTACATAAAAAACATAAAATCTTTAACATACCTCATTAAATTATAATATTTATGAATAACACATAGAAAACATAAATCATATAGGTAACTTGTGGTATCCATATCATACTTACATTTTAGAAATCACAGCTACTTAGGGATTTACATTTGGAACACCCATCACAATATATTCCCTAAATCTCTTTGGAGAAACATTCACGTTTACCTCTATCACTTTACCCAATGAATTGGAGAGGTATCTTGGGATCACCTTCCCTAGTTTTATCATGGAACCACCCATATATGTAAACAATACCAATAAACCATAACATATTCATAACACATAAAATAAAAACAAATGAAAGATAACATTTCCACATTTCAATCGCAATATATCATTTAAATATATTTTCATAAAAAATTCATCATCAAAACCATTTTTGATACCAAAATATGTAAAGTAGTATATGGTATTTATTTTCCTTTTAAAAACATTACGGCTTGTTAAGGAAGCCAAATATCAAATAATAATCGCAACGGTATATAGGTCATTGTCACCACTCACGTAAAAAACATTCTTTTTTTCGTTTAGTAAAACTCTTCATAGAAAAATATTCCCTTTGAATGAAATTAAAAGTCAAAGGTGTTTATACAGAGTATAAAAGAAATTCATGTATTAAAACAAAATATGCCTCAATGAATGGAGATTGAGACAAAGTCCCTTCTCTTGTGTACGACTTGACCCGTTCATTCTTTAATCTCCTGAATAATAAACTAAAGTTAATTTCTACTTTTTTAAGAACCCTTTTCAAGTTTATTAATCCTTTTATATCACTTATTACCATGTTATAAACATTATTTAATCATTTATGTTAATAATAATCATTTTGTCGATATTTTCTACTTGAGTGAAAAAAGGACTTCTTATAATTACAAGTTTTTCACATGGTCAAAATTTCATTATATCCAGAATGATATTCATGATTTAGATATCATATATATCATATGTATCATATATATCTAGTATATACATGTATTTATAATATTACATAACATTTATAGGTAAGAAATGAATTACACCGTTCATGGAGATGGTAAGCTGTACGTACACATAAACGCTACTTTCATTTATTTTTCGTATTTAATGGAATTAAAAATAATGATATAAAGTTATATTATAATTACAGTATAATATCATATATAATATCATTAACAACATCCTTTATACTTCCCACATAAGTAATTTAACGAGTCATATCACTTTGAGGGGGCGGTAGTCTGCACTTCCTAAAATGAAATTATTGTGTTTACCCAAAATCGAAACCATAAAGGTATGATGTAAATGAAAAATAAAGAAGAATAAAGAAAAAATAAACATAATATATATCATATATAAATATAGTACCATATTAATGGCCACCATGATAGGCGATCATAGATAATTTAATAATCATCATTTCGTGAGGCACTAGTTTGACATCCCCAGAAACAGTATGTTCTTTACCCATTAGATGGAGGTGTGTGAAAATTTAGTTCAAATACTTCTTATAACAACATCCTAGTATATTTAGGATACTGTTTTTGTTATAAAGGAAAATAATAAAAAGAGTTAAGTGGTTGGAGAAGTAAAATAAAAGAAACAAATTTAAGAGAAATTGTTACCTTTTATTCGGGTAACTCCATTTGGTTTGAACCAAAAGGACTTATTGAAGTGCCTTTTGCCTATGTTAAGGCTTCTAGATGTAAGATATGGAATTTGAGAGCTTATTTGGGAAGTGTTTTAATGATCAAAGGGGCTTGAGATGAGTGAGGAATGGGTTAGAGGTGAGGTCTTTTTATAAGGGGGAGGAGGGTCTCTTTAGGAAAGTGTGAAAATATTATTTTATTATATAATGATTTTTCTGTTTTAAAGGTCCAAAACTTATTAAAGTAGAAGATAATATGACTTAGGGTTGAAATAAAATTATCCAATAACAATTTTACAGGTTTTGGATATTATTTTAATCTTTTTAATATTATTTATTTAAATCATTTATTAATGAGGTAAACACTGCATCATTATTGTGTCATAAATAAATTTATTTATATGTTGTCTAAAAATTATGAAAAAAACCATGATGTAGGAAATATTTTTTTCTTTAAAATGAATAATTATGGTCTAAAAGATAACTTATATAACCACTTGTAAAAATTAATTTACTAAAAGATATTTGTTTATGTTATTTTTGTCTTTACTATAAATTAATTAATACAAAGTGTCATTATCACTCTTATGTGGCTCCATGGGGTCCCAAATTTGACCCAAGGATGAACATGGTCGGATATGTGTCAACCAATAGTATTATGACACATTTTAGGGTAATTTTATATTATTATAATAATATTTGTTTACCATTATTTACTAGATTTACCCTTTAACCATGGTAAATAAATTTTTTAACTGTAGTAAATATTTAAAATTTATAATAATAAAAGTTACCTATTTACAAAATTTAGACCTAATAATTTTAAATATGGAATCCATTTTTCTAAATTCAAAACACAAAAGTGGCAGAAATTAATTTTAAATTAATTCTCGCTGTCAAAACAAAAGGCGTGTTTTTTAAGAAATAATAACTATCAAAAGATTTACATTTGTTTATGTCCAATTTCAAAGTGAAATTAATTCCAATAACCAGAATTGGATTAAATGGTAAAAATATAATCTAATTACACTTTAACCCAATTAAAAAGATATTCTAACCATATAAATAAATTATATTAAAATGTAGATTTGAATTAAAATACATTATTTTTCACTATTCATTTAAAAAATAAATTTTATCAGAAAAATACCAAAAAATTACCCAAAGTAAATTTTGATGTCCTGATTCTAAAGAAAAATTTTATTTTTTCAAATAGAATATATAAATTTTAATACAACTAGATTTAAGGAGGGTTCGCCCTCAAAAGGCGGTAAATCAACATTTTAAAGTAAATTATGCTTAAAATTTGATTCATTCACATTTTACGCCTCTAAATTTTATTGGATAAATGTAAAAACATTTAACTAACATGTATAATCATATTGTAGTTAGTTCTGTTCATTCCTGCCAATATAACTGCTAGGCATTAACTACCATTTAAAATAATATTATATTATTATTATGGAACATAATATTTCAAAGAAACCCATTGTTGCATATCAGGTACACCATCAAACATAGTGTCCCATTTAAAGTAAAATTAATATTTAATTAACAAATATTAATAAATATTGAAAATTCCTTATACTTTATTTACCTGGGATTTTACATCCTTCCCCCTTTTGGAAATTAAATCCTCTCAATTTTATTCACTTATGAAATAAATGTGGGGTATTTATCCCTCATAGAATTTTCAGATTCCCACGTTGCCTCTTCAACCATATGGTTTTTTCACAAAACCTTTACCTGGTGAATTACGTTATTTTGCAACACATGCTCTCTACGGTCAAGAATCTGGAATGTTTGTTCCTCATAAAAGAGATTCTCTTCCAACTGAACTACATCTAGACTTAAAACATGAGATGGATCTGGCATCTAATTTCTCAACATTGAAACATGAAAAAAATTGTGTACCTATGACAAACATGGAGGTAAATCCACTCTATACGCAACTGATCCAACTTTCTCTAGGATTTCATAAGGTCTAATGAACCTCAGACTCAACATTACCTTCTTACCAAAACACATCACACTTTTCCGTGGAAAACAATTTGAGAAAGACATGATCACCTACCTCAAAAGAAAGATCCTACCTCTGATTATACGTATTACTTTTCTGTCTACTCTAAGCTATTCTCATGTGATTCTAAATCAACTAGACTTTTTATGCCATCTCTTCTACCAATTATAGTCCCATCAACTTCCTTTCACCTACTTCATCCCAAAAATCTGAAGTTCGACACCACTTCCCATATAATGCCTCAAATGGAGCAATCTGTATACTGAAATGAAAACTGTTATTATAATAAAATCCAACCAAAGAAATATGTTGGTCGCAACATCCCTGGTAATCTAGTGAACATGCTCATAGCATATCCTCTAAGGTTTGAATGTTTCGTTCTGACTTCCCATCTGATTGCAGATTGAAATCTGTACTAAAATTCAATTCAGTGCCCAACGACTTTTGAAGGCCTTTCCAAAAGTTAGAAGTAAACCTGGGATCACGATCAAATACAATGGAGAGGGGAACACCATGAAACCTAATTATATATTTAACATACAACTGAGAAATTTGATCTACAAATAATGTATCTCTAATAGGAAGGAAATGAGTAGATTTAGTCCATCGATCAACAATATCCCGGATTTCATTATTACATCGAGATGTCTTTGGTAATCCCACAACAAAGTCCATAGATATATTTTCCCATTTCCACTCTGGCAACGGTAAAGACTGAAGTATCCCTTTCGGTAACTACTGCTCTAATTTAACCTAATTACAAGTCAAACACTTCACAGTAAAATCAGCAATATCTCTTTTCATTCCATCCCACCAGTAATACTCCCGAAGATATCTATACATCTTAGTACTGCTTGGATGAACTGAAAATGGAGAACTATGACCTTCACATAATAACTCTCTCTTCAACTATGAATCACAAGGCACACATAATCTCTTTCAAAATCTCAAAACACAATCATTATCAATGTTAAATTCAGGCAACTTACCCTTTTAACCAACTCAAACTTTTTCTACAACTCACTGTCTTCCTTCTACGATTGCTTTATTTTGTCTGATAGAGAGGATTTTACTAACACCGAAAACAAAACAGAATAATTTTCTGCACTAACAACTTCTATGCCAAAGTTCATAAAATCAAAAACCAAAGGATCTTGTTACAAACATATCATGGTTAATGAAGCATTAATTTTTCAACTCAAAGCATCAACCACTTTATTTTCTTTTTTGGATGGTAATGAATCAAGAAATCAAAATCCTTGATTAATTCCATCCATCTCTTCTATCTCATGTTAAATTCTTTCTGAGTGAATATATACTTCAAAATTTTATGGTCAGTATATAATTCAAATTTTACTTCATAAAGATGATGCCTCCAAATTTTTAAAGCAAAAACAAAAACAAAAACTAATTACAAATCATGTGTAGGGTACTTTAACTCTTGAGGTTTCAACTATCGTGAAGCATAAGCAATTACCTGATTATTCTACATAAGGAAACAACTGAGTCCTTTCAACAAAGCATCACTGTAGATAACAAACTCACCATTTTTGGAAGGTTGATCCAAAACTGGATCATTCACTAATCTTCTTTTCAATTCTTGAAAACAATCATCACATTATTTTGTCTAAACAAAAATAACACCTTTTTGAGTTAACTTAGTCATTGGACTAGATAACCATGAAAAATTATCAACAAAACTCCTGTAATAAACTGCCAAACCAAGAAAACTACGAATCTCAGTTATATTTGTGGGTCTTGGACATTCTTTGATAACTTTTGTTTTAGAAGGATCAACAGTTATGCAATTTTTTGAAACAATGTGACCAAGGAAACAAATTTTTTGTAACCAAAACTCACACATGCTGAATTTCCCAAATAGTTTCCTTTCTTTTAAGGTTTTCAAGACAACCCTTAAATGAATTTCATGCCCCCTTTACTTTAATAATAAACCAAAATATCATCAATGAACACAACCACAATCTTATCCAAGAACTCACGGAAAATTTTATTCATAAGATCTATTAATACAGAAGGTGCATTGGTTAAACCGAAAGGCATAACTACCAATTCATAATTGCTATATCTAGTATGAAATGAAGTCTTCAGAATGTATTCTTCCTTTACTTTCAACTGATGGTAACCCGACCTCATGTCAATCTTTAAAAAATTATGATCTCTCTAGGATGATCAAACAAATCATCGATATGAGGTAAATGATACTTTTTCTTAATAGCGATGTTATTCAATGATCTATAATAAATGAAAAATCTCATTGAACCATCTTTATTTTTAACAATTAATATAGGATCACCCCATGGTGATGTTCTAGGTTGAATGAAACCTTTATCTAATAACTCCTGTAGTTGATTATTTAACTCTAAAAGTTCAATTTGAACTATTCGATAAGGGATTTTTGAAATTGGTTTAACATTAGGAACTAAGTCAACAGTAAATTCAACTTCTCAATCAAGTATTATACCATAAAAATCATTAGTAAAAACATCAAGATACTCATTTACCACTGGCACATTGTTAATATGAATAGTTTCTTTATTTTCAAAAATATGTGCAAGGTAACATTCATTTCCATTTTTTACTAGTTTCTCAGCTTTCTGATATGTTATCAAAAGAAAGGGTTCATTCTTGTACACAAACTGAATCTTTTTTGAAAAGAAACATCTTTTTCTCTATAGTAAATCTTATCAGGATAAACAGACAGCCATTCCATGTCCAAAATAACATCAAACTCTACTAGAGGAAAAATAATAAGGTTTCCAGGTAGATTATTTATGCACACAAGGACAAGAAGGTTCTTATGTTTTCTTTTTTGTCTAAACATTTCCTCCAAGTTTTTTTACCATAAGTTCAGGATTCATATCATGGTATGGAATTCCTAATTTATTAGAAAACTTCTCAAAAATGAAATAGTGTATAGACCCCGAATCAAACAACAGATTGACCTAATCTGAACAAACAAACAGTGTACCTGATAATACTTCATTTGATGGCCCGACATCTACTGAAGTAGTTGCACAGGATTTCACTACCCCTTTCTGTTTGTAGTTTGGATTATTTCCCTTAGTTGAGTTATTCGTTGGACACTCATTTGCATAATGGACCATTTCATTGCACTTAAAACATTTTACTAATTGCAAATCAGATCTTGTATTACAATTACCCTGCTCATTTTCAGTGCAGTTATGAGCCTTATGTCCCATTTTACCACATCGGTAGCACTTACCAGAATTCAAAAGACATTCATCAACATGGTTTTTACCACAATTTTTTCAAACTCTAAACTGAAGTTTCTTACCATTAGACTTTTTTGAAGAGTTCTTCCCTTTCTTCTACCACCTTGACCTCTTATTCTATTAGTTTTCAAAGAACACTTAATCATCGACAAACTCCATTGCCACCTTCTATATACATTGAACACGTTTTTCATAACTTTTTAACTCACGAGAAGCTAAATCCCTTCGATATATTGGCATTAATCTTGAGTAAAACTGTTGATTTTACTATCAAGATCTCGTATGAAATTTGGAGCATACATTGCCAGTCAAGTGATTTTTTCTTCATAAGAAGCCATTGAGTCATTCTCCTACCTCAATTCTAGGAATTTTTTTCCATCCTAAGAGGAAACACCTTAGGAAAATATGTCACAAGAAACATACCATTGAATTCATCCCAATCAAGAGCATCAATCTCCTCACTATCCCTAATATTTTTCACCATCGACCGATACTGATCAGCTTCACCTTCAAAATTGTAAATAGCGACACTAACCTTTATATGTTCTGAACACCCCATGACATCAAAAAATTTCTCTCATGCTTTAATCCACCCTTCAGCTAGAACAGGGTTAGATGATCCTCTAAATGATGAGGGATGTTGCCTCATGAAATGCTCCACTACTAACATGTTTCTCTGTGGTTGATCTAGATAATCTCATGTATGGATACCACCACCATTTATATCTTGAGTCAATTGTGCCATCACTACAACAAACTGTTCTGTTCTGATTCCGACCATCCCAGGTTTCTGATTTGGAATGTTTTCTTCCTCCAGATGTCATCCCATCATAGCTGCCCTATATTCTCTGTGGAAAACCATTCTGAACATAGAAATATTTTTGGCAAAGCAACATGGTAATCTGTAAATGCTGCATCAGTTCAATTTTAACATAACATAATTTATGGATATTAATTTAACAATCCCCTAACTCCTAAAGTTATCTAAACTGACCTATGATAACAACTATAAGGACTCATCCATAAACATTACATAATTTTAATTAAGTTAATAATTCACATTGAGGATCTTTTTAGGTTTAGAGTTTTATAGAATTAGGCAATAACTATTAAATTACACCTCAAAAATTACAAGGTAGACACTTCTACTCAATTTCAATTTTTTTCATAAAATAAAAACTCTTGAAAAAACAGTCATGTCTAATCCTATGTTTTATACATCATGAATTTTTCTTGATTCATCCTTTATCCAATTCATCTTTAGGTCCTATGGAAAACATTTCAAAACATGGGATGAGTATAAAATTCTCATTAAGGGTTATAAAACAATGAAAGAAAACATTATTTAACCATTATATACATAACATAAACTCTTTATCATACCTCATGAAATCATAAGATTTAGGAATAACACATAGAAAACATAAATCATACAGGTAAGTTTTGGCATCCATATCATAATTACATTGTAGCTATCACAGCTATGTAGGGAGTAACATTTGGAATACCCAGCATAGTATATTCCCTAAATATGTTAGGAGAAACATTCACGTTTACCTCCGTCACTTTACCCAATGCATTGGAGAGATATCTCGGGCTCATCCACCTTATTTTTATCATGGAATCACCCATATATGTAAATAATTCCCAATAACCATAACCTATTCATAACTCATAAAATAAAAACAAATGAAAGATAAAATTTCCAAATTTCAATCACAATATATCATTTAAATATATTGACATAAAACATCAATAATCAAAACCATTTTAAATACCAAAATATATAAAAGAGTATATGGTATTTATTTTCCTTTTAAAAACATTATGGATTGTTAAAGAAGCCAAAGATTAAATAATACTCGAGATGGCGGAAAGTTCATTGTCACTGCTCACGTAAAAAAAATTCTTTTTTGTCATTTAGTAAAATGCTTCATAGAAAAAGATTCCATTTGAATGAAATGAAAATTAAAAGGTGTTTATACATCATATAAAATAAATTCATGTATTAAAACAAAATATTAAGCAATTAAAGGAGATTGAGACGAAGTCCCTTACCTCGTGTCTGACTTGACCCGTTTGTTCTTTAATCTCCTGAATAATAAACTAAAGTTAATTTATACTTTATTAAGAACCTTTTTCATGTTTATTATTCCTTTTATATCACTTATTACCATGTTATAAACATTACATAATCATTTAAGTTAATAATGGTCATTTTTTTCGATATTTGGTACTTGAGTCAAAAATGGCCTTATTATTATTACAAGTTGTTCACGTGGTCAAAATTTCATTATATCCAAAATGATATTCCAGATTTAGATATCATATATATCATATATATCCAGTATATACATGTATTTATAATATTACATAACATTTATAGGCAATAAATGAAATGCACCATTCATGGAGATGATAACCCGTATGTACGCATGAATGCTACCTTCATTTCAATTTCGTATTAAATAGAAATAAAACATAATGATATAAAGGTATATTATAATTTTAGTATAATATCATATATAATATAATTAACTTAATCATTTATACTTCCCATATAAGGCATTTAATGAGTCATATCACTTTTAGGGCATGGTAGTTCACACTTCCTAAAATTAAATTATCACGTTTACCCAAAATGGAATCCTTAAAGGATTGTTATAAATTAAAAATACAGAAGCATAAAGAAAACATAAACATAATATATATCATATATAAATACAATTCTATCATAATATCCACCATGAGAGGTGGTAGGAGATAATTAAACAATCATCGTTTCATGAGGCGTTAGTTTTCCATCCACATAAACAGTATGTTCTTTACCCATTAGATGGAGGTGTGTGTAAGTTTAGTTTGAATAATTTTTATAAAAAATCCTAATATATTGAGGATAATGTTTTTTTTATAAAATAAAATAATAAAAAGAGTTTAGTGGTTGGAGAAGTAAAATAACAGAAAAGAATTTAAGAGAACCTGTTACCTTTAATTTAGGTAACTTTCTTCGGTTTGAACCAAAATGACTTATGGAAGTGTCTTATGACTAAGTTAAGGCTTCTAGGTGTAAGAGAGGGATCGTAAGAGATTATTTGGGTAGGGTTTGTATGAGCCAAGGGGATTTATAGGAGTGAGGAATGGGTTAGAGATGATGGATTTTTATAAGGGGGAGGGGGGCTCTTTAAGATTGTGTGAAAATATTATTTTATTATATAATGATTTTCCATTTTTAAAAGTCCAAAACTTATTAAAGTAGAAGATAATATGACTCATGGTCGAAATAAAATCATCCAATAAGAATTGTATAGGTTTTGGAAATTATTTTAATCTTTATAATATTATTTATTTAAATCATGTATTAATGAGGTAAACACACCATCATCATTATTAATGAGGTAAACACACCATCATTATTATATCATAAATAATTTTATTTTACACTTTAACCATGGTAAATAAAATTTTTACTGTAGTAAATATTTAAAATGCCTAAAAATAAAAGTTACCTATTTATACAATTTGGACATAATTATTCCAAATATAGAATCCATTTTTCTAAATTCAAAACAAATAAGTGGAAAGAATTAATTACCGCTGTCAAAAAAAGGTGTGTTTTTTAAGAAATAATAACCATCAAAAGATTGACCCTTGTTTATGTCCAATTTCAAAGTGAAATTAATTCAAATAACCAGAATTGGATTAAATTGTAAAAATATAATCTAATTATACTTTAAAACCAATTAAAAAGATAATATGACCATATAAATAAATTATATTCAAAAGCAGATTTGAATTAAAATACAGTATTTTCACTATTCATTAAAAAAAATCAATTTTATCAGAAAAGTACCAAAAAATTACCCAAATTAAATTTTGATGTACCAATTCTAAAGGATAATTTTATTTGGTCAAATAGAACATATAAAAGTGACTAAAACTATATTTAAAGAGGTCTCTCCATCAAAAGGAAGTAAATCAACCTTTTAAAGTAAATTATGCTTAAAATTAGATTCATTCACATTCTAAGCCTCTATCTTTTATTGGATAAATGTAAAAACATTTAACAAACATGTATAATAATATTTTAGTTAATTTTTTTCATTACCTCCAATATAACTTTTAGGCATTATCTACCATTTAAAATAATAATATTATATTATTATTTTACAACATAAGATTTCAAAGTAACCCATTGTTGTGTATCGGGTACGCCATGAAAAATAGCGTCTGTTTTAAAGTAAAATTAATATTTAATTCAAAAATAATAATAAATATAGAAAATTTATTATTATATATTTACCTGGGATGTTACAAATAATTATGAAATATTCACTCATTTTTTTGTTATTTTATGCTTTAGAAATATGTCTTCTCAAAAAATTAATTTTTTTATTTTTTATAAGTGAATATTATAATATTTTTTTAGAAATTCTATAAATATTTTTTTATAGAAATGATATTATTTTCAAAATAATCTTACCAAATTGTTATAGGGTGAAATTTACATATTTTTTGGACAATATTGATTTTCCTATGAAAAGTTAAAAATACAAACATTTATTGAAAACTGTATTTTTGTTTCAACCATTTGTGAAGTTACAATTTATTTTAAAATGGTTTCAAATAAAAATTTGTTCTATTATTTTAAGAATAATTTAGTTAGGTTTATTGGAATCAATTTTATATTTTTTTTGTATAAAATCATTTTTAAACATAAATAAACATTTTTTAAAAAAAATTATTTTTTCTAAAAATCAGTTTTCATCACATTATACACACTTATTTTAAAATTAATTTAAATAAAATATAGGAATTTAATTTTATAAAATGGAATTTATTTTTGTATTTACCAATTAAAATTTATTATAGGATGATTTTTTTGAAATTTCTTTGAAGAAGTTAAATTTTTAGTGAATAGAAAAAACATAATGTTTTTATGAAATATGACATATCTTATGATATAAACAATACATATGAATAATATAAAAATTTATGAAACTTATGTAATTAATAAATTATTATAAAATTAACTAACTATTAATAAAAAATAGTTGAAAACATATAGATTATAATTTATTTCATGATAAATATGGAAATCATTTTCAGTGCTCACGGTGTGCTTGCACAACACTAGAAAAGTCAAATTAGGTGTATAATAGATAATAATTGAAAGTTAAAACGTAATTTCACAACATTTTTATTAAATTTAATATATAAAATTTTATTTTCATTGAAAATTTCTAATTTTTGAGTCATATAACAAGAATCTTATCAAAATTATTGTGCAATTCTTGCCTAAGGATAGAAAAGTCAAATCAACAAATTAAATAAGTTCTCTTTACATGGATATGAGTAAATATAAATAATGAATTAATATAATATATTATATTAATCTAGTTAATTTATTTTCATGATAGTATTTTAGTTTTAATTTTTATATATGAAATAATTGCATTAAATTCTTATGCAACACTAACGCAGTTCTTGTGCAAGAAAAAGAAAAATCAATAAAATAATTTTAAAAACTATAAAATTTAAATTATAAGTACCATTAAATAATTGAAAAACTTTAATAAATATTATTAGTTGATTATATTTCTACTATAATCATCTAAGGGTCAAATTTATGATCTTCTGAGGCCACATGGATGAATTTGGGACCTTTATAATATTTTATTTAAAGAAAAGTCAAACATGTCACACTCTTGTTTTTAATAAGTGTAATATTTTTAATATTGTTTTATATAGATGATATGTTTCACTATAAATATTATTTTGAAATATAAAATATTTATATTCGTCATGATAATTTATTTTCAATTTTTATGGAATAAATAATAACCTTAAATGCATACCCAATTCTGATATCGTAATTTTTCTTTTAATGGGAAAACAAAATAATTTATATTAAAAATACTATCATAAATATAATTTGAAATAAGTAATGTAATAAAATAATAATTAGAGTAATATGACATATTAGAGATATATTAATATATTTTATTCAATGTTACCTTGTTGTATTTATATTTTTAAAGTCAAATAAAATTAATAGTATCTTAATTGACAATAATGATGTCTTATAAATATAATATTTTATTAAATTATTTAAAAATAATAAAAATATTAAATAATGTAGAATGGTATAAAATATTTTATAATATGTTATGTAATTTTCATTTATATGCTATTTGGATGCATTTGGGTCTAGAGTAGTCTTATTATAGTTTACTCTTTTGAGATATTCCAAAAAATCCCCTCACTTCAATTATAATGGGGCACCTACTTCCTCACTTATTTACATAAATTTGAGAAATATATCATGAGAAAAATATTACCATTAAATTTATAAACATCCTTATCCATGTTATAGAGGTTATGGCCCTTTGTAAAGACTAACCATAGATCCCTTAAAAAGGTGTTTAATGGAAGTTCACTGAAGAGGTAATCTTTATAGACTCTTTCCTGTTTATTTATTCTTCTACTTCATCATATTATATTTTTTACAAACAAAATTCATAAATCTAGTATAATATATGTATTGTGATGTTATTATGATTACGATAGATCCATATTAAAACTTTAATCCATCCTACAAAAACCAAGTCACCCCACATGTGTACGTACAACTTACCATCTCCATGTAGTGATGTAATTTTTTTCATTACCACTTTACTTGGATGGTTATAATTATGGAATTAATATTTATATATATTATATTAATGAAATACTTATCATTATTTAAATATTATATATCACATATTTTATTACCTTTCCATACATCAAAAGATGATATCGTCATTCATGCGTACATGTGGACAACCACCTCCACGAAGTGATGTAATTCATTTTCCATCACCAAATCACATAGATGATATATGTGTATATTTAAAGAATTAATATAAAGTTTATGATATTATTAATATTATATAAATATAAAATAATAATTATCTTCTTTCAATAATGATTGTTGAAAAATGGAAGTGTTACTCATGCGTACGTATGATGTACAATCTCCATGATTGTAGCATAGTTAATTTTTCCTAAAAATATTTAATCATTGGATTTAAATGTATAATTGGTGTATAAAATTATGTTTTTAAAGTTTCCTTTAAAAATATTTTTTACTTCCATGTCCATGTTTTCTAAAAATGATTTCAAAAATGTTTTTAGTATTCTCATATGATTTTTAGATTCATTTTTACTATGTTTTCCTTATTAACAAATGGTTTGAAAAAAATGTTTATTTGTTTTCTAGACGAGGTACTTCATGAATTTTCTAACAAAAATAATGAAGGAATGTTTTCTTAACATATACAGAATGAGAATATTTTCCCACTATCATGATGCTTTAATTAAATCAAGTTTAATTTTTTTCCATGGTTATTTTTAGATAAAATTTATTCTTTATTATGTTCATAGTTTTTCTATTTTAAAATTCATTTCTAATAGAAAATGGAATTTTGATATATAAATGTTTTTTTATTTTAAATAGTTTTTCAAATATTTTATAATGAAAAGGTGCAAGAATAAATTATTTTATATTGTACATGAGAATTATATGTGAAATTTGTGAGACTGATATATCTTTTTTGAAGTGTTTATCTCCATTAGAGCTTATGGGTGAGCCTAATACAAATTATATGTTGGGGGCTCTTAGATAGTACTGGGTGAACCTGTTATAGCTTTTTGTAAGCCAAGATAGCTCTCCAGTACATTGGGTATTATACCATTCCTTCTAAGGAATGAATTATAAAGTTACTAAAGAGTTTCTACTATGGATTTAATTGTTCTTTAGTTTAGAACACATGTTTAAAATGGGTTATGAATGTGATGATCTATGTTTCCAAAAAGGTTTTTTATTTGCTTACTATGGGGTTTGAAGGGTTTGTTTAAGAAATAAGTGGGTGTTTAACAAGTGAAAATGTTTTATTTCATATGCTCAAAGAACTTTGAAGGTAAAGGTAACATTACATTGGTTTTTATATTTTCCATTAGACTAACATTTTTATTTATTTTATATCCCTTACTAAGATTTTTGTGATCATATCAAATTTTAAAAAAAATCCACTATGTTTAAGGAAGAGTATAGACATGGATGAAGTTGAGATGAAAATTTTGAATATATATCAAGAAAAGAAATCATGTTTTATTTTAAATGTTTTATATTATAGATAAAATAGACACTGAGTATAAGTATCCACTTGTAATGTATGGGTTTACTATGTAAGAGTTTGTACAGATTCTCTAAAACTATAAAATAAAAATATCCTGGTAATTATAAGAAAGAGAATTCTAGCTCAACGTAATTAGAAGAAATAATTCTTAAGGAAATTTCCTTACAGTTGGTATTAGAGGAGGGTTTAGACAACTTTGGATATTAGTATGTTTTCTTAATAGTTATGGATATAATCATGGGTTTATAATTTTAAGGTTGATCATAATTTCAATGTATTTGAAACACATTTGGGGATTTATGTTATGAAATTTTAAGGTGACTAATGATATTTTTGGAGACAATTATGTTTTATGTAATTGTGGTTTATTACATTTTGGGATGCAGAATGAATAGTATAAGATAACCTTTGTGGTTAAAACATTTCTTTCATTTTGAATTTATTATGGTTTATTCTGAGGATGTTCCTCACATTTTCAGAATTTTATTAGGATTATATTAATATATTTTTATAAAAAATAAAACCTACATGATGAGTGACAGCCTATAACATATGACAAGGCTTTCGGGATTTAACCCACAATCAAAGAGAAACAAGGGTTCATCACCTACTAATGGCCTATGTGATGTCCTGGTAAGATTTGTATTGTTTTTATTTACTTAAAATATTTTATGGATAAAGGTTAAGTTAATTTTGGAAATATATGTTTTACCAAATAGTTAACCCTCTACTTAAAAAATGATTTTTTGATTAAGTGATTAATGTCATTTTATAAGATGTTCACTATTTTGGGAACCCTGTATGGTTAATTTAAATAGAAAAATATGGGAATTATTTGAGGAAAAAATGTTGAATTATATTTTTTAAGCATAAATGATTTTATTGTGGATTTTTTGTGATTCAGTTTATTTATAGAAATTGTTATAATATCATGAAGATTATGTGATTTAGGAAATTAAATTTTCGGTATGAGGCATTAAGAGTGATTGATGTTATTTGGAGATAAATATTAAAATTTATCATGGAAGACTTTTCAATAAGATCATTATAATTTTTTGTATTTAAAATTTCTCAAGAATAATTTTTAGGACTTTTAAGGATAGTTATTTATTGAATGATCTATGTGGTTATTTCGGTATTAGAATTGATTTTTTGATATTAGAGTAGTTTTTTACATATAAAGATTTATTATTTTTGGAGAATTATCTAATCTTATATTAACCATTTTGGTTTTGGTTAATGTTTAATGATTGGATGAATATATTGTTATTATGTTATGGAATTTATGATTCATTATATATTGATTCTAGTACTTTAAGCATGAAAAATTCATACTCATAATTTAGAGAAAAACATGAGTTTGTGGTGGGAATTGATTAAAAGATGAAATTGTACTTGTCAAATTACTGTATTCCATATGTTTTTAGTATATATGGAAATGAAATTCCTCAAAATCTAGGATTATGATATTGAAATGAAAATGTTATCTATTTACTTTTCTTACTGATAAATCAATAACCTTTTAGCCCATAATAGATTTATAGTTTTGTGATGATTAACTTTATCATGGCCATGTTCTCTTTCAATCACCATCTATACATAAGAGCTATTTTTCACATCTATATCCATGTTTTCACTTTCCACTAATTTTATCCTATTTGGAAACCAATTTATGTTTTATTACCAATGATATTCATACTTCCCTTTCTTTCTTTTTATGTGAGAGGTTTACTAATCCTTTTGACGATATTGGATTTCAACAAAGGTATTTTGAAAAGTCAAACCCCTAGTTTATGATCCTGAGTTAAAATTATAAGGAAAAAATTTCAGGGGGGGTTAGAATATAACATCTTTAGATTTAAAAAAAATAAAATACTATGTTTGATAACAAACGAGATACACAACACTGAGCTTAAATAAACAAATAAATATTATTATTTAAATATGATTGTTATAACCTATCCATCAAATTAGTGGGTATAAATAGTATTAACTAAATTATGATATATATATATATATATAAAGTAACTAATCAATAAAAAATCATTGATTAATTATTATGATATATGTACTCATTTTTTAGTTATTTTATGCTACAGAAATACATTTTCTTCAAAAATTGGTTTTCTTTACTTTTATGAGTAAATATTATAATCAATTTTTGGAAATTTTATAAATTTAATTTTATCATAAAAATATTATTTTTTTAATCAGCATAACGAAATTATGTAAGGGTAAAATGTTCATATTTTTTCTGAAAATATTGATTTCTAGTGAATAGTGAAAAATACCAATTTTTGTTGAAAACTATATTTTTGTTGCAAAAATTTGTAAAGTTACATTTTATTTTAAAATGGTTTAAAATAAAAATTAGTTTTATTATATTATTAATAATTCAGTTAGTTTCATTATAATCATATAAAATTATTTTTTAAACATAAATAGACATTTTTAAGAAATACTATTTTTTCTCAAAAGCAGTTTTCGTTGTGTTTTGCACAGTGATTTTAAAATTAATTTATATCACCTATAGTAATTTAATTTCATAAAATGGGATTAATTTTTGTATTAATCAATCCAAATTTATCCTTGGATAATTTTTTTACTTTTTTCTTAAGAATCTAAATCTTTAGTGAATAGTAAAAAATTTGGTTTTTTTGAAATATAGTATCTTTTATAATATCAGCAAGAAATAGGAATAATATAAAAAATTATGAAACTTCATGGATGAATAAATTATTATAAAATAATATATATATCATTAAAAAATATTTTATAACCAAAAGATTAGAATTTATTTCATGATAAATATGAAAAATCTTTTTCAGTGATGATGCACTACATGCACAACCCAGGAAAAGTAAAATTCAGTGTCATATAGATAATAATTTTAAGGTAACAAGTCATTTAAAAACCTTTTTATAAAATTTGATCTAAAAATTATTTTTTTAATGATAATTTATAATTTTAGTGTTATATAACAGGAATATTATTCAAATGATTGTGCAATGCTTACACTCGGCTAGAAAATTCAAATTAAAAAATGAAATTAGCCCCCTTAACATTGATATTATTAAATATAAGTAATGAATGGTTATAATATATTATATTGTGTTAATTATTTTATTTTCTTGATAGTAGTTTATTTCTAATTTTTATATATTAAATAATTTACTTAATAGATTATGCAACACAAATGCAGTGCTTGTGCTAGTAGAAGAAAAATAAATAAAATGATTATAAAAAATATAAAATTAAAATGATAAGAACCATTAAATGACAAAAAAACTTAACTAAATATTATTGGTTGAGTACATATCAAACATAATCATACAAGGATCTAATTTATGATCTTTTTGATGCCACATGGATGAGATTATGAACTTTATAGTATTTTATTTAATGAAAATTCAACCATGTTTCACTCTTGTTTTTAATAAGTGTAATATTTTTAATATGGTGTTATTAAGAGGATATATTTTAATATAAATATTATTTTAAAATATAATTTTATTTATTATATTACTCTTATTTATAAATTTTAGTGATTAAATAATTACATTAAATGCTTACACAATGACAATACAGTAATTAGTCATTTAATAGGAATATAAAATAAATGACATTAAAAATATTAAGATATTTATAATTTGAATTAAATAATGTTATAAATAAATTTATTGATAAATATTAAATTATAGGGATGTATAAATTTTTTTCCATGCAATCTTTTTGTCTCAATATTTTTATAGTCAAAGTAATAAATTATGTCAAAATGAACAATAATGATGTTTTATAAATATATTATTTTAATAAATAATCTAAAAATAATTGAAATATTAAAAAAAGGGATAATATAAGTTATAAAATATCATTCCTTTAGAATTTATAGTCCATTTATAATTATTTTGATCTAGAATGGTCTTATTATAGTTTACTCTTTTCAGAATTTCCAAAAGCGACCCTCACTTCAATTATTAAAGGGCACCTCCTTCATCACTTCTTTACATCACTATGAGACATCTAGATCAAAAAAACACACCCATTCCTTTTATAAAAATCCTTATACAATTTATATAGGTTTTTTACTCCCAAAATACCAACCATATATCCCTTAATAAGTCATCTAATGGAAGTTCACCAAGGAAGAGGTAATTATATTTACTGACTCTTCCATGATTATTTCTTCTTCAACGTCCTCTAATTTTTATATTTAAAAACTAAATTAATAAATACAGTATCATATATATATATATTGAGATGTTATTAGTATTATGATATAATCATATTCCATCTTTTATCCATCCTAAAAAAACAAAGTCATCATGCGTGCCTACATACGACTTACCATCTCCACGTAGTGGTGCAATTTGTTTTCATCACCACTTTACTTGGATGGTTATAATGATGGAATTAATGTTTATATATGATATTAATTAAATATTTACTATTATTGAAAGATAATATAACACATATTTTTTAACCTTTCCATGCACAGAATAATGATAATGTTGTTCTTGCATACATGTGGACTACCACATCCACGAAGCGATGAGATTAATTTTCCATCACCATATCACATGAATGATATATATAACCCTATTTAAATAAATAATTTTAAACTTATGATATTATGATAATTAATGAATGATAAAATAATATTTTTCATCTTTTCATAATGACTGTTGAAAAATGGAAACATTATTCATGCGTACATACGACCTATCATCTCTATGATTGTCACATAGTTTATTTTTCATAACCATATTTATTTTTTGTATTTAAAAGTATTATTTATGTATAAAAATGATAATTATTTCATGATTTGTATTCTAGAAATGATTTAATAATGACCACATGACCATAACCACCCGACCAAAGTCAATTTGGACCTACAAAACGAATATCAATAAAACATCCTATGTGGACTTAAATAAATAAGTAATTTTTATAACATAGTAATAAGTGAAATAATAGGAATAGTAAACTCAAAAAAGTTTTTAAATAAAATATACATTTAACATAATTTCATTATCCTAGAAAATAAAGAATATACATCACATGTCAAACTCAAGGTGATGGACTTTATTTTAAAAATAATATCTTTAATGTTTCCCTTAAAACTCTATTTTTATTCAATGCTCACGTTTTGTAAATTTTATTATTATTATTATAATATTATTTTTTAATGTAATTTTTACTATGTTTTACTTATTACAATTATTTTTAAAGGAATACTTTTTCATTTTCCAAATGATGTACTTTGTGAATTTTCGGACAAAAACATGGAAGGAATGTTTTTTAAATTATAAAGAATGAGAGGATTTCCCATATTACATGATGATTTATTTATTTTAAATTTACTTTATATGTTTCATTGTTTATTTATAAAGAAACGTTTTTCTTTATGACCTGGATAGGTTTTCTATTTTAAAAGTAATTCTAAAAGAAAATAATATTGTAATATCCAATAGTGGTTTTATTTAAAATAGTTTTTCAATGCCTTTATAATTAAAAGGTGCAAGAATAAATGTTTTATATGGTACTTGAGTATTATGTGTGAAATTGGCGATCCTGATACAACTTTTACAATGGTTTGAGCCCCATTTTAGATCACAGGTGAGGCTGATACAAATTATACATTGGATGCACCTAGATAGTGTTGGGTGATACCGTTATAGATTTGAGTGTGCCTAGATAGATCTAAAATGAATTGGGAAATTTACCATATATTTTGAGGTAATATGTAGGGTTTTACCAAAGTTTTATCCTATGGACTTAACTGGGCTCTATTTATTTCTCACATGGGTTTCAAATTTGTTATGAATGTGATGCTCTATGTTTCCAAATGGAGTGTTATTTTATTTTCATGGTATTTAAAGGTTTTATTTGATTAAAAATTGTGTGTGTTTATCATGTGGAAATGTTTTATTTCATACACTCACAGAACATTGAAGATAAAGGTAAACGTTATATGGGTTTTAATTTTTTTCATTAGACTAATGATTTTTATTCTTTTATGTCCCTTACTGATCTTTTTGTGGTCATCCCATGTTTTGAAAATGTCTTTAACTGTGTTTATAGAATAATTGGGACAAGGATGAGGTCATGATGAAAATTACGAAGATATATCAGGAAGGTAAATCAAGTTTTATTTTATAAGTTATATATTATGAAAAAATGGCTTTTGATTATAATTTTACTCTTGTAATGTATGAGTTTATTATGTAAGATTTTCTCTTAATTAATTAATAATATAAACTCAAAATATCCTCATGATTATAAGAAAGTGAATTCTAACTAAATGTAACTATAATATATAATGATTAAGGTCACATCATTATAATTATATAGGTAATTTACAGGAAACATTTTCCTTTAAATAATTAATTTAAATACTATGGTGATAAGTGTCAAATTAAATTCATCCAATAAGATAAATTCTTGTGTTAGAGAAATTATAAAGCCTTACCACCTTAATTACCATATTTACCATTTACCATGGTGATGTATTATTCCAACATTACCAAATATAATGAATAAAAATAAAATGGAACTATTTACCAAATTTAAACATCCTTATTAAAAATATGAAATCCATTTTTAAGGTTTAATATCTATAAGTTCGCAATTAAATTTTAAAATATGTGTACAAAATAGGATATTTTTTATAAAAATAAAAATTTTAAGAACAAAAATAGATTTACTATTTTCCCATTTCTAGAAAGAATATTTGATGAAATATAATTTTTTTATTGAATATATAATATAAATATTTAATTAAAGTCATTCAATAATAGTGATTAATTTAATTTATTAAGATAAATACACATTGTGTGCATATTTTTTTCTAAAAACATTTCTTTTTCATCCAAATTATTTCTATTTTCAATTATAATCAATTTATAAACAATGAATTCATTATAATCCATTATTTTTTCATTATTTAGTTAGTCCTATTCAAACCCCCAAATTTTAATGGTTAGGTTAAAATGGTTACATTTAAATAATATTTCAATAGTATATCATGGTTCCTTTAAATTCAGTGTTGCATGCAACACAAGATATTGAGGAAATTAAATTTATTTAAAAAATATATCATAAAATATAAAGGTGTTACAAAACCCCATTTTTAAAATATTTTTTAAAAGAAAAATATCTTTCACCTTTGAAAAACCAACACACACCTCGAAACAATCCCTAAAGAGGACCACCAATCGTTTAACAAAAGTGACAACATCAAACCATTTAGGAAGCTATAAAATCCATGTTGGATGTTAGGTTGTTGTGAGTCCATATGAAACTTATAAGGAATCTTACATAAGATATAAAATATGAATACAATAAAACCAGTGATGGCACACAAACATAAAATCACTAATTAGCCAAGATTCCTAAATAAAGACAAGGCCTCATACACCAATCAGTGATCACAACTCATCCCTAGATTTTATTGACAAAATTAGAGTCTATGAGAACTTATATATTACATAAAAACCATCAAATAAATTATTTATTCATTTAAATCAAAAAAAAATGTCATACTCAATGCCAAACTCACTTGGAAAACTCAGGATACCAAATATGTGTGCAACAAGGTGAATTCCCCTCCCAAAATGTACCTGATCATAATACACAAAAAATAAAAAAGATTAAATGAATGATTAAATAGTAAATTTCACCCAAAATAATAAGAGAACATAAATAAACCCATAAATCAACAAAAATCATGTCAAACGATGAAATATGACTTGATTTCTTCCACCTAAGACATCCTTTGAGAGGTGCACAAAAAATATCCATCAAGTACGATGATTTATCCATGAATTTATTAAAAAATCCTCCAAACCATATTTATTTCAACCAAAATGAATGAATAATGTATAAGAAAAACTGGAGGAAGAGAGGGATGGGTCATACCATGAACCTGTGTGATAAAATCCGCCAAAATCCATTAGATCAAAGGGTAATTAAATAATGAAAGAGGGGATCTCCATAAAGATCTAAATATTTATTTTTTTTTGAAAAAAAGGAAACCAAAAGGGGTTCTTAAAATTTACCATTAAGGAAAATACTAAAAGTGCCTTAAAAGAGGGAACCCATTACAAGTTCATGGTTTCAACACCCCCAAGCGGAGGGAACTTCCCCTCTGCGCTGATGATTTCAAGGTGTGAACCTATATTCACACTATGAATACTATGGTCAAAATACCTTCACTCTGAAACCTCATTTGTTTCTAGGGAATACCTCATAAAAGGTAATTAATAGTTTTAATGACTCTGTCACAGCAAGAGTGGCATGAAATTGTGAATTTTAATTAGCCCCCTGACCACTACTATAATTTCCTCTTAAACTCCCAAACACATCCAAATACACAATTTAATAACATTTAAACACTGGGAAATATTTTTAGAGCTTCCATTATCCAAAAAATCCAACACCAAACAAAAATTCAAATTCCCTTAGGAATTCACCACTTGTAATGAAGCAGATCATTACAAATTCCGCACTATAATGCTTCTTTTCCTTCAGAATCCATGGTAGTCCTTCAACCATGAGCCATGAATTTCCCTAGATGTCAATTCCTGATTAAAATTACATGAATCATCTCCAAAATAACAACACACATCCAATGGGAAACTCTAAGCACAATTCCTGAACACATAAATTTTCCCTATATATCCTATTTTAATCCTCAAACCACATTAATCGCATCTTGAATGACACCTATGATGTGGGTTCAACCTCACTACATCAAAATTATCATAACAAAAGTTGATCCTATTATAGAAGACTTATCTTTAAAGTACTTATCTTGACCTGTTGATTCACTATTACTTTTTAGACCACGATTCATTAACACCAAGAGGTATCATGAAAATGAAAAATGATCACACCAAATTCTAAACCAAAATCTCTATATAATTCCATAATTGGTTCCTTGATCAACAACCTCCATTTTCACTCCACTTTGAGAATTGACACACCTATGATTCAAACCACCCTTGAATCCACTAGTTCCAAACCTATCCTAATGAAAATTCACCAAACCCAAAAAAAATCATATGAATCCCCTAATCGAGTCCATCCACTCATCATCATCCTGCTACTATCTCAACTGTATACCAATAATTTTCATTCCCCCAATGAACCTTCCATCATGAGGGTTATACAAAATGGGACCAATTTTATGGTATCCCTTATTTATGTATCATCATAATCACCCTACTAAACTGGGAAGTCAATCTCCATCACGCACTTGTCATGTATTACTGTGCATAATAACTAGATGTGGTCATTCTTATAAAACCTAAGCACCAAGCAAGAAACACCAATCACCAAGTACTAAGATTCTTCCCAAACTCACTCATTAATCCCATAAATTCTAGAAAAACTTACAATAAATTAATCTTTGAGCTTATAGTTCTCCCCACTATAAGGATCCACTACCTAAAAATACAACTTAAGCAGTCTTATCACAGATTCATCAACCACACATCAATATGTCAATCCTAAAGAATCATTAACATTTATAAAGGGGATTGATATATGAAACCACCAAAATCACACCCATTTACTTGATCCTGACATCAACATCATCCATTCATTCCATGATCCCTCCACAAGAGGATATTTTTAAATAACCACGACATAGCCATCAAATACAGTATCCAACACCCAGGATCACCCCGTTCCACCATCAAAAACCAAGAAATAATCTTCTACATAGGCACTAATTTATTTTTCTATCATAAATGAAAATAAGGTCCACACTCACCAATTACACAAGGTAGTCCCAAAGAAACACCACTCATAGGCTAAGCACAAAATTCAAGCATCTATGTTATTCTCATCTAAAACACCAAAACATAAGTAGACCAATTTACAAAGTTATAGGTCAATTATTTACAAATAATCCATTCAAACCATTTTAATGATGTGAACCCCCAAATTAGTTTTGGAAAACCCATTTTTATCCAAGGGTTTTCACTAAAATTACCCAAAATATTCCGCCTAACTGGTGAATTTGTTGAAAACCAATCCCGTTTTCAATTTTTCTTCAAGTCAAATTCCAAAAATAATTTCCATAGATTAAAAAAAAAATTCCAAACCATTTAAAATAACATAATACATGATTCATTTAAAATATAAACAATTTCAAAACCATTTTACATACACCTTATGTCATCACATGAGTTTTCTTTTCAAAACCATGTTTTCAAAAAAACCAACCATTTTGAAATCCATGGCCCTATGACCATAAAAAACACATTAAAATAAATCACACAACCTCATCATATACATATTAATATAATCAAAAATTATAATATATATGGTAAAAAATGATTATATTATATGTTTCTTCAATTAAAAATAGATTTTGATAAGAAAATAGGTCGAAAAATACCACCCATAAGCGTGTGTATCATGCACTTACAATAATAGTGGGTTCTATAGAGCCCATTTAAATATTACTTTTTTATTACCATATAATGTATATAGTGATTCATGTATGATTTAAACTTACCATAGTATTTTTGATATTTCTATATCATATGAAAAGTTTATAGTATTTCCCAGTCTATAATTAGAACCTCCCGACACCATGAAATTAATCTTAAAAATATGTCCTACGGTATTGATAAATCATACTAACTAGAGGAATATGACATATGAATATCAGGTGTTAGGGTATCATAATCCTTGAGACTTTTTCTCACGAAGTTGACATATGGGGATCTCGAGTAGATGAGATCATGGGGATTTATCCACTAATAGGAACACCACTTGTTTCTGGTGTCATTGGTTGTTTCAATCTGGGAACATGTGTAATGGTCTCCCAATATAAGATTATTATTAGTTTATATAGTTTGATTTTGTACTTTGATGCAAGATGAAAAAAATTTCATTGATGTAGTAGTGAGGTAGCTTTTGTTGGGTTCATCATTGGTGGTATGATATTGATTGAATAATGAAGAAAGAATTTTTTTCTTCAAAAAGGGAGTGATTTCTCAGGCCTAGTTGATCAAGATGATGGTAACTTCACTAAATCCATGTCCATTGTATAATAAGGTATGTTTATCCAAATTAGGTCAATGGATCATAAGAAATTAAAGGATGATGACTTAAAGTTTTCAACCTTCTTTATGAGATATCTCAAGAAAAAGAGATTATATTACATGTTGTGTGTTAATTGGAAATGTTTTTGTTGATATGAATTTTCCTTATCACTTTAGGGTCTTGATGGGTTTTTAGACTGTCCTATTGGTTTATTAATTTTATTCATTACTATCAAGATAAGTGCCTCAAGGGTCACATACCTAGCGAAAAGGTTAGGGCAGAGCCCTTTTTATTATCACACACCTAGAATATTCAAAATTCTTCTCTATTCAGATGTATAGGAATATGGGACAAGGTGGGCCCCACCATGGAGTCTCAAATATATCCAAGAATATATAAATTCCATGAAATAAATAAATTAATATTACTTGATTTTAGAATAATTGGCATTGAATTTTTGGCCAGCTTCACAGCTGAGTGGTCCTCAGTCCATGGCTCCACATCAGGTGGATAGGGATCAAATCCTAGACCAATAAATATTTCCCCCAATTTAAAGTGGTGGTGTTCTTATCCCATTTACTAGATGTCATTTTTAGTGTGTAGAGAACAAGCAGTATATCATGGTACATCTTCAATGACAGGTAATGGTTCAGGGTGCCATCCCTCTGGATCTGTGACAGTCGATGGGCTGCTAGATTTTCAAGGATTTCGGGCGGAGGCAAGGCCGCAAACATTTGTGATTGGAAGGATCATAATGGTATCACTGGAGGGGGAGCGAACTTGATGGATGGGAGTACAACATGAGTTCTATAATTGGTGGCCTATGATGGAGTGAAACAAGCTGACAACATGTAGAATGATGGGGCCTTGGATGGAGGGCGACGTGTTGGAGAGAAGGATAGTGAGGTCAATAGATGGGATGACTACAAACCACATGCAGATTTAATTATGGTAGGGTGAACATTTAGACCTATTAGTATGGGCTTACAAGACATATAATGAGCTTTGTCCTCAATGGGTCTTTAGACCCTAAATCATCAATGTAATAAAAATGTGTCTCGTTGGGCGGGTTATCCCTTGGGGGGATATGAACTACCTTTCCTGTCTACAAGTGTGTGGTGTGTGTGTGTTTGATTGTAATTATACCCCCAAGAACCTAATATAATATAATAATTGGCAATGAATTTATTTATCAAATGTATTTAACAGTATTAATGTTAATAATTTGAAAACTATTATAGGAACAAATATTATTTTAATATTAAAGGTTCATTTAATATTTATGGGAATGAATAGTTGAGTTAATGTTTATGTTTTATCATGTAATATATTTATAATATTATAGTAAAGTGTTCAAAATATAAATGATATCAATGAATTAGTAAATCAGTCGAAAGATTTTGTTTATAGTACATAATAAATATCTAGGGGTCAGGGTCAATTTTTGGTTATTTTAGAATCTCACTACATAAGGAGAAAAGGGCCTCTCATGAAAATGACTATTCACTACACAATATATGAGAGCCTATATATCCTCTCCCACTACCTATAGAGAGAAGTAGACAATACAAGTTTTTGACCCAAGTTTTTCTTCTAGGATAGATGGATCTGTTCTGTGGTGATCATCGAGAAGTCAAAGGTGTCATCAAATCTCTATGCTAGCACCTAGAATCTGATAATCGACACTCCCAATAAATTTTAATGTGTGTGTAGAAAATACTGAGGGATATGAGTTCTAGGGTGGATGTCCAAAAATTCATATACATCCAAACGATCATCGATATGTCATTCTATTGATCTGTGATGGAGGTTTTTGATTGATTTCTTGGAATGAGAGCTTATCTCTATAGGAGACAGGAGAGAGGATAGAAGGGATCTCAAAATCATAGGATAAATAGTACACATGAATAAGAGCCTCTCACACTTATATATAGAACTTATAAATACCCAAAAAGGCCCCCCGACCCTTAGATATATATTACCCAATAAATAATCTATAAATGACGTGTTACGATGATCTAACTGAGTCATCAGTGTAATTTAAATTTTTATCAATTTTTTTTAAAATAATAAATATTTTACAATCTTAAATATAAGTATTAAGTCAAAATTCCATTCATGAGAATAGTAAACATACTGTGAATATTAGAATAATTTTGATTCATATAATATTTTACCTATATTTACTTTAATTCTTGTAAATACATTTAATATAAATATTTAATACCAATTATTCAAAACTAGGATAATATGAATTTATTTATTCATTGGCGATCAAATATTCTCATAAAATTATAAAAATACATGGTGGGACCCACCATATCATATAGTCATATTCATATAAATAGGATAGACTTCTGATTATGTAATGTATGTAACCCACTAGACCCTTATCTAAATAGATGTAAATATTATTCACAGAATAAGAGCGGAGTCTATCAACCTATCAAGGACACTAAAGAGATAACGTATGGTCATATCAATGATGAAATTTCCTACAAACACATGTTGTATAATATAATATCATTGTCTCTTGATATCTCATAATGTCGGATGCACACTTCATGTTATCATATTTTCATACTTTATTTTTTGTTATCCATACTGGACAAACTTTCCTTCTTCTTCTATGGTCATGGATTTAGTGAAGGTACTTCTATCTTGATTAACCAGGCCTGAGATATCACTTCTGTTTGAAAGTAACAAATTTTATTTTGATTATTCAATCAATTTCATACAACCAATGAAGAAACCAACACAAGTTACCTATATATGGCATCAATGATGTAGTTTATTCCTTGCATAAAATTAAATTATCAAAAAATACAAATTGATAATAATATCAAGTCAAAATACCATTACTCATGTTCATATATTGAAACAACCAATGAAACCTAAAACATTTAGTTTTATTATTTTTGGGTCAGACCTCATGATCTAATCTACTTGAGATCATCAAGTGAGAACATCATGAGAAGAAGACACATTTCTTATGATCCCCCAACACCTAATGGCCAAACATCATTTGTGTTCGGTCAGTATGAGGCATCTAGACCATAATACATATGTTTAAGATTAATTTCATAGTATCTAAATGTTCTCATTATATATTCGGAACTACTATAACCTTTTTATATGAAAAATAATATATAGATAGTTCCATATAAACAGTGGATGTAGAAATATTAACACTATTATGGTATGTGTGAATTATGAATAACTCATTCTATACAAGACATGGTAATAAAAAATTACTATTTAAGAAGGGCTTAGGGAACCCATTATTAAAACACACTAACTTTCACTAGATCCATCTTACTAATGAAACTTGTTAGCTCTCACATTATAATATCTTGCATTGGATGATTTATAACTTTAGTTATTTGTCCATCCATGTCTCTACTGCATGGCTACTATTATATATGTGACTTTACGTCCTTAAGAAAGGCTCCTAAAGGGATGATATACCCAAGTAAATTCTATTTTTCCAATATCAAAACAAGACTTATTGTCTAGTACCAGTTTTAGGATTATCATAATTTATATTGTGTTAAATACTTTACTTACTAAGTGAAATTACAATAACTAGAGAAAATCATTATATATTTTAAAATTCTCCTTTAACTACATAAAATGATACAATGTAATAATTATTTATAGTTATGGATACCATTGGATTGAATTATATTATCTTTCCCAGTACCTTATCCTTTATGTGATATATTGATCTTAAGGAAGACTAGTTTATTGCCCCTTTAATCTAGCATACCTTCAACTTCAAGTACCAAGAACATATCTTCTGTACTATTTCATATATAATTGGATAGTTCTGACTACTTTCCATGAAGTTACCCTGGATTATACTAAAATTTTCCTACCATAAATTATATGCTTTAAATATCACATTTAGTATATAGCATTGAATATGTGATTGATCTATCACATAGTTGTATGGAATTTGTCTCACCACATTAATCTCATCCTATGTCTCATACATGTATTGTTGGAGAGAATTAATTCATGTGATGTAGGTAATAATTCTATCTCGAATTATTACGAATTATATTTTCCAATACCTTATTAGTATATATACTTTGTCTTGGTCTAATAAACCATTAGATATACCTCATTATATCTCATTCTATAGAACATAGGTTGCTACATTAAGTCAATCTCTAAAGAGTTTATTTCTTTCTTGTCTTAGCTAACTGTAAGACCAATAAATATTTTCCATATGTAATAAAACCTATTTTCTTGTAAATTACTACACTCCCACTTACCTCCTTTAGAATTATGTAAAAAATTTATTTTAAATGAATATTCTATGATCTTTTCACTTACTTCAATCAACAAATAGTTTTTAGTAACTTTCCCCCTTATTATAATTCCATGGTGTCACTAAACCTTTATGGTTTTGTCATATAGGAACCTTCCAAGATTGGTGGTCTTGAAATCCAATTCCTAATCTAATGATTATAAAATGTAGCTATGAAAATTATAACTCTAACTGATTTTTTTATAATAACTTCTTATCACCAATCAAACCTCATTGGTACCATGATTGTATGACCCTTGTATAGTCGTACTTGAATACCCACCAAATTTTTCAAAATAGTAAGAATTTGTATTTTAATTCATGAAATCCATTGTTGAATTATAATTGACTTTTTCAATGTTAGATTTTTGTCATTTACTCCTTACTTATATAATTCATTATTCTCAATGAATAATGTATCATCGACTATGGTTAATATAAAATCATTATCATGGTTTTTTCATTCCTATGTAGTACATGTCTCTAGGACATTACTTTTCTACAAGATCATGTGTAACTAGTTCTTATGGAAACTATATATGTATATACAACATTGAATAAACCCAAGTCAATCATGATCCCACTATCTAAAATAGATATTTGTACCCTTTTATTACAATATTTTGTATCACTTGTCAATAAATTTTCTATTTGATTTTTTTTGTAATATCCTTATAAACATTTAGAATATTTAATTTAGATGCACATTGTGTTTTTCTTGATGAAATTTATTTATATACTTTACAAAAATATTTAAATCTAGACATATATTATGGCATGATGGATTTATATCATACTATAAATCATATGATATCCATTTTTCATAGTAATTGATATATGATTATGGGATGACACCATTATTTTCAAATAATTTCTTGAAAAATAATGGAAGTTCTGCAATGCATATAAATCTAAACATTGATTTTCCATTTACATTCATCACAAAATTGATGTGTATGAAGAAATGATCTTTTAAGAGTTACTCCATGATCTATTTTATTAATTAATGTTTTCATATAAAAATCATCTTTTATCATCCTTACTAATATTATAACTTTGATTTTTATAAGGAAATATGTATTTAGGAATTACTCCTTGCTATATTTGATGATCAATTAATGCTTGGTCACGATATTATTCAAAAAATGATCTCGAAGAAAATCACATATTATAACCATTCATATTTCATACTTCACTTTTACATTCCTTAATAATAGTTAAAGGAATATTGTGAAGTATATTTACCTCTAGATTAACCTTGGAATAGTTCACACTCCTTATTTAAACAAATTCTAAAATCATTGTGGATTACGTTTATTTCAAATAATTTCTTTATCAAAAACTATATTTGTTGGTAATACCTAAGGTCTTTAACTACATAGATTATAAAAATAATAGTTGATATATCCTTTCCAATTTTTTATTTTTACTAGAAAAATAATTATCTTGGCCCAACTTGGTATAAATGAGTCTCACATTTTATATTCATAAGTTTTTTCCAATGATTCAAGAATTATTGAACTACTTGAAGAGTATTTAGAAACCAAAAATGATATTCATTCTGAAAATGGAATAATGAATCATTGTTTCTAATATAAACCTGAGATATATGTTTTTTTCTACTCAATAAAAGTTTAACTAGAATAATTAATATTAGTAATTAGGTGTCACGTATTTCTCACCGCTAACTTTGGAATCACCCTTTGTCATCCACTGGGAGAATACAACTTTCTTCTAGTAATGTTTATTTTCTTAATTTGCTAGTGTATTTAAATAATCATATGTGATAATAATATTGAATTTAATATCCATGAAGTATAACAAAAACATTATATACAATTGGTGAATATACTAGAAGAATAAGTGACTACTAGATTATTCAATTTAGTTCATATAATTTGATCTTCCATAGGCTTATCTCATGAAATATGAGGAAAATAACCTCCTATATAATTATTTTCCTTTATTTTTAAGGAAAATGTGAAGGTTTCATTTCCATGAAACTTTCCATTGGCCTTTCTCACATTGTCTTTCAACTTGATCACCATAAGAACTAAAGATTAATTTTTCATTAAATTCTTATCTTCTTAGAGAATATTATCCAAAAGTTAATAAAGGGTTTCCTCCATTTATTATTATTTTTTCATATTTAAAGAAACTATAGAATGTTTGTGATTAATATATAATAATGGTACGTATTGAAATAAAGTGTTCCATTTTTAATGTATATGTTTTCAGTGTAATAATCACCCCAATCATATCTTACTTAACTCTCTCCTCACAGAGTTCTCAGGGATGATATAACATATAATACCATCTATGTCAAGATTATGTATCCTAAAATCATTGGAAATCGATGATGACATTATGATGTAAAAATTTAATGCATTGTATTTGAGTCTCCTGTAATCATATTTTATACCCTCACTTCCTGAGGCGTCTCAACAGGCATTGGGAACTCCATCACATATAATTTTTATCTCATTGTACTTTGAGAAAGTTCCTATAATACTCATAATGCTGAGGATATATACTTTTTTAGAAATTAGTCACAGTGTGATTGTGTTATTACATTCCATTTTCTAAAAAACAAAATCTTATAGATTAGTAATTTTATCTTGATTACTGATTAGACATTAGAGATTAATTAAATCATTAAATATCACCCAATATTTTATCGAATCCTAGTATACCTCATTAATATATTCAAAATACTTGGTTTCTAGAGTATCATAATAAAATGGATCCCTAAAACCTAGCCTCACAGTCTAAGTTTTTCAAATAACACTATTCAGTGAGTTTCAAGAAAATCATTTAATTATCCAATTGCATTAACTAGTGACTCCTTCAACTACAGAGTGAAGTATAATATTATGAAAATAATAAAATTGATTTACCCAATTATTTTCTTCTAAAGATTAAACAAGATAGATATTAATAATTATTTTTTTCAATTATTAGTCAATTCAACCCATTATTATCATAATAACTCCATAGTAGTAAGAGACACCCTCAACTACGACCGATGAGCACTCCGTACAACAGGTTTTGTTTAAATTAAAATGATGGAATGTGATATGAATTAATATTTCTTTGAGGAGTTTTTCTATTTATTGAGGAATGATACCAATTTCTATGAGATATGAAAACACTATGCAATCGCACTCATAATTGACTACAGAGTAAATAGAAAAACACTCATCACACATTGATTTTATTTAATCTATGAATTTTATATTATTATTTCATTTGATTACAGAAAATCTCATATTCAAAAAAATTAAAAAAATAATGCATAAATTAATAAATACTTTGATTGATCTTGAGAATATTGTACCGGTTGATCTATTTATGCTTAATAGATCAACTGTGACCCTAGGGGTATAATACCGAAGTCATGTTTTACTCATATCATAGCTCGCACCTGAGTCCAACATATCCATATATTTTTTGGAATACCTTATCATCTAGACCCAATTTAGATGGCCTCCCATAGGCATCTAAATGCTAATATAATTCCCATATGCGATCCTCTTTTGAGTTCTCCCACATCTAGAAGACCACCCATGTAACACCCTGAGATTTTATAAAATATTTTTTTTCCAAATTAATTTATTCTTTTTATTATTTTTCATTTTCCACAACACTAAAAATAGTTTATTTTATATTAAATAATATGACTGGATTGTGTTATATGTAAAAATGAGTTAATCTTGCACTACATGAGATATAAATTTTATCTTTCTCTACATGGAACATTGATATTTGCTTATGTTACATGCATTAATGACTTTCCTTGATGGCTTGTGTAACACACAAGACTGATTCATACTGAATAACGATATATTATTTAATATATACTAGCCATTAAATTAGTATTAATAACTAACTTATTAAAAATTTATAGTTTACACAAATATAAGATAAATTCATAGGTTACCAATAAATTAGAAATGAAAATATAATAATCGAGCACTTGAGCCTCATCCAGGTTGGTGGTGACACTTCAAGTAAATCCAAGAGACTAGAGATCAAATCCAGGTGGAGGAATATTATTGGGTTACTATAACAGTACTATAACAAGTATTGTTTGGTACTATAGTAGATGGAAATATTCATCTGTTTCACTGGTTTGGTCCTCAAGTCCTTCAAGGTCTTCGGGACTCCCAAGGCCTTCGATCCAGTAAGTCTTCTGGGCCACCTCAAGGCTTTCGGGCCACCTCAAGGCCTTTAAGCCACATAAAATTTAGACACTAGTATACAAATTTCAAAGGAACAAGGTTTCTGATGATCTGGATTCAGAGAAAACACATTCACTAGAGCAGAGATAACTGGAATTGGAAGAATGAGAGTTTATGGAATTTCCATTGTTTTCAGGCTTGTGTATCTCTGCGGAAGACAGCTAGCCGACCAGCCTTGTGAAGTTGGAGATCTAACATCAAGATATATTCTAGGGATGGGCAGTTCCATATAGTCTATTTTGGATGAATTCTTCTAAGGCCTTTGGGTCAGGTAATGTGTCACTAAGCCTACGGTCCATGTAAGGGTTCCCCTTCGACCATTAAAAGGGGTATTATAAAAAATACATAAAAACCGAAGGCCTAAAATATAAGAACCAATTAAATATAAAGGATATATTTTTATTTTTATGATGCTAAATGATTTTTGACTTAATAAATTTAATTCTTTAAAATTTGTGAGTTATATTAATGTAATTTATATGTTTTATATTCAAAAAAATATTTCTGATAATCATCTAATATATTTGATAAATATAAGAACCTATACATTTATAAAGGTATTTTTATCACCTTTTAATGGAGAACCCAATTTAAATCCTATTTTTGGAACTCCTATAGATTTAATATGCAAAAATAAACTTTATATTTGAAATAGAAACATAAAAATTAGGTATTTATAAATGTTTCATATTTTTCTGTATGGTTTTGTTTTTTTAATGAATAGTTAAAATATTGAATTTTAATTCCAAACTGCTTTTCATATAATTTATGTATTAGGTTAATTTATATTTTAAATTGGTTTTATAGTTTAATTAGATAATTATTTTATAAATTAATCTAATTAAGGTCATTGGAATCAATTTCACTTTGAAATTTGGTATAAAAACTTAGCAAACATTTGGACGTTTTTACTTAAAAAACCCACTGTGTCATCCCATTAGTCAGATTATTTGTAAATTAATTTATGCCACTATTGTGATTATAATTAATAAACATTTATTCCACATTTTTAATCATAAAAATTCATAATTTATAATAAGTTCCAATTTGTTTTTGAACAAAAATATTAGTAAAAATGATTGAAATTAATTACAATGATTCAGAGAAAAATTGGATTAACAAAGTACAAAACTAAATATTTAAGACCCAAAACGACCAAGAAACTAATCCAAAACCCATTGGATGGAAATTATTCGTCCATGAACCTTAAATTATTGATTTTTTTTTGATTTGTTATGACTTTTCTTAGGTAAAAACATGGTTTAACCTAACAAGTTTTAAGAAATTCCAAATTTGTCCCTTCCCTTTCCTATAAAAGTCCACCACCTCCCCATCTTCTTCACACCCCTCAAAACACTTAGTTTCTTCCAAAATATACCAAATAAACTTTCCAACATACATATATTCATCCTATAGTCCTACCATTGGGAATAAAGAAATCCAATAAATCTTTTTGAAAAAAACCAAAAGTAGTTACATGATTAAGGTAACGAATTCTCTCATGCTCCTTTATTTTATTTTCCTTCTCCATCGATAATCTCTCTTTATTACATATTGTATTAAAAACCCTGTATAATAAATATAATAGGATTTTTTTATGTTAATGTTTCAACCTAATCTTTTACATGCCTCCATATAATGGGTAACAAACAAATTTTTTATGTGTACGACGAACTACCGCCTCACAAAATAATGATAGTTCATTTTTCCTTACCACCTATCATGATAAATATTATGATGGAAAATATGTTTAAATATGTTATATATTATATTTATTATGTATTTATTCCTCTTTAATTTTTTACAACACATATATTTATACATTCTACTTGTTGTAAGTATGATAAGTTCGTTTGAGGAAGTGTGGACTACCGCCCCCTCAAGGTGATGTAATTCGTTTACACACTTCATTGAATGTATTAAGGATGATATTAGTGAACTTATATGATATATATTATATAATAATTCTTCTATAATAATTATATATATATAAAAATATATGTATATGTATTTCATTTACCTTGATTCTTTCAATACGATAATAAAAACAGAGACAACATTCATGCATACGTTTGGTCTTACCGCCTCCATGAATGGTGTATTACATTTAATAATTATATATTTTATGGATTATTAAAATGAAAATAAAATTAATATAAATTATATTTATATAATTATTTAAATTCTGGAAATCATGATATAAGTATAAGGACAAATGATATAACAAATTAAGGCATATGCGAAGAACAAAGCGAATATTACCCAAAGTGAAATCTTAACATAGGATTATTAGCAAGATTGTATTATAAGGTCATAATAAAAACATATAAGGTATTACATATAAGAATATGGTTCTATAAATTATTTATAATAAATTTAAATTTACTATACAGGTGGTTTGAATGAGTACGGTGATAGTCAAGACACAAGGTAAGGGGATTTCATCTCACCTTTTACTTCCATGAGATACATGTTTTATTCACGAACTATTCCTTTTGTGTGGTGTGTATACTACCCATGTATTTATTAAATCATTATTATACTTAAAATTTATGGTTATTTACATATCCATTAAATGATATTTATTTCATGGGGTTTAAGTTTCAAAAGTAACCAAATCGGTAAAATAGTTATGTCTCAATTTTCCATCTTTGAGGCTCATGTCTTGTAATGCACCTAAATTCTTTTTGAGGTGTATATAATTAAATTTTACCTGTTATATAATGAATATAATTAATTTAATGTTATTTTAATATTCATTTAATTCTATTTTATTACATGGATAGTATGATCCCAAGTTACCAATTTATAAGAGTATATTGATGCAATTCAAGATTGTTTATGTTTATGCTTCCATTGATGAAATATTATGATCCATATCTCAGAAAAAATAATTAATTTTACTTTTCCATGGTCATTAATAATATATTCACGTATTGGTTAAATTTTTCAACTCTTTGTTACATAATATAGTTAAGAAAGTGTTTTTAAGAAATCTTGACTTGACCCTCTCTACAGTCATAAATCTATGTTCTTTCAAAACCATTTTTTATAAAAAGGTTTTCAAAACATTTTCAAGAATTATTTATAAAATTTAATTTTTTTTTAAAATTAAAATGTTTTTAAATTTTTTTGAATCTTATTTTATATATTTTCAAGGAAAATTGTTTTCAAAAGGTTTTAAACCTCTTTTATATGTTTTCCAGGAAAATGGTTTTCAAAATTAATTTAAATATTCTTTCTTAAGTTCTCATGTAAAGATATTTTGAAAAAAATTTCAATTTTTATTTATAGTTTTCAATGTTATTTTTAGAGTAATATTTTTCAAAAAAATTTCACTATTTCTTTATAAGTTTCAAATTATTTTCAATGAAATGGTTTTCAAAACTTTTTTAGGATTTTTTATAAAGTTTTCAATGTGTTTTTAATGAAAAACGTTTTAAAATTTTTTAAGCTTATTATATAAGTTTTCATTGAAAAGGTTTTCAAAAATTGTCAATTATTATTTATAAAATTTTAGGGTATTTTATATGAAAATTATTTTCAAATGGTTTTTTAAATTAAAAAGTCTTTTTCTAGGAATAAATGATATTTTTTTCAAAAAATGTCTTCTGAAAGATATTTCAAAATTATTTTCCATTTAAGATGTCATTTGATGAGGTTAATCATTCCTTTCTAGGAAATTATCTAAACATTCCATTCATATTATTTCTCTATATGGGTTATGCTTAATGTCTTGGTATTTGATAAACCAATTTATCTTTAATGGGTTATATGTTTATGAAATCCATTTATCTTTTATGGGTTTTTCATTTAATGAAATGAATATGAAACCTATATCTTTTTTTCTACAGGTTCTGATATGATTACATGTTTATGATACCCATTTCCTTTCATGGGTTATGATATTATTTTTAATGATCTTATAGAACATATATGTATGATTTCATAATGATATGGGTGGTACCAATATATCCCTCCAATGCATTGGGTAAAAATTTATATATCATGAGATAGACTAAGATGGTCTTGGTAATAAAACTCAACTACTATGATTTCCATGGGAGTTAACCATGACTACCAAGATGGTATGAGGAGTGAATTAATGCTACTATGATGGCCATGAGAGTGAATCATGACTACCAAGATAGTATGGAGAGTTAACCTGTAGTACTAAGATGGTCTCGACAATAATTCCTTGGATACTTTGGAAATCATATAATATGCTTATTTGTTTTCTATAATTCCATGTTTTATTCTTATGTTATTATTTTATTGATTATGTACTTTATTTCCTTAGGATTCATGTCTTATGAACTAACAATATTTATTCCATGATTCATGTTTATGATCTTGTGATATATAGGGTATAGTATTCTAATGTTCTGATCATGTTCTCAAACCCTTATACTCATGCTTATGATAAAATGTCTCCCATGTTTACCCTTACAAAGAATCTGAGATCAACCCTTTGTATGTTTTCTTCCCCAATTTATGATGATATTTATTATGTAAGATATTTCTAAGAAGGTTTATAGTCATTAAGAATATAGTGGGAGATAATATAGCTCACTTACATATCGGTGTTTATGTTTACTTATTTCCAAAGGCACTAGACTAATATGGTCTTTGGGAATCTATTTGTATAATGTTTTACGTATTCCACAAAAGTTATGTAATGTTAACATATTAAAAGAAATGTTATCTCTAGTTGATATCATATTAATGGTTTAGTTAACCTTTGTAAAATATGATAAGAAAACTTTACTGATATCCTTAGGAATAATTCTAAGGACATGTCTAGGGATGTCTCTAAGGATGAGTATAAGGATGAGTCAACATTTAAGAAAATGTTATGGAATCTTGTTAAAGGATATAGTAAGTGGTTTCCTAGAAATACATACCTATATATACACTAAAAGTGGTTGTGGCTCTGGGATAGATGTACCTAGGAGTAACAACCCCAACATGATGTTCTGAGCCCAACTCAGGGTAATCTCGTACACAACAACAGGCTTTACTGCATGACTGGTTTACTCTTATGGTCATTATTTTTTGGGAATTCAAAAACCCTTAATAAACCATCATGAAGGATTTAAATATAAGTTTACTATGAAAAAATAGGATAAAACAAAGGGATTATAGATTAAAGAAGTTGTATCCATGATTTAGGAACTATATAAGTAATTTTTCAGGATTATATGTTATCCAAATATGATAAATGTTTCTCAAAATATGATTTCTGGTTTTATTCAATGGATAGACCTAGAAGTAGCATGGTTAAAATTTATTGTTTCATATGTGGAAAGTATGAAATTATGTGAATCGACTACCAAAGTGGAAATCTCATAAAGATAATCCGGAATGTGGTATGAGTATTGGTTATACTTATGAAGATAATGGGACTACAAATGTCATGTGAAAGGTATGTGATGTTATTACATTATTTCTTACATTAATCATAATAATATTGATTAGAGTGAGTTTGAGGAACCTTAAGACATGATTCATAATTTATATTCTAGGAAAGAGGTATTGATGAATAACTTGATGAAGCCTGAGTAATGGTTTAAGAATAAATTTGGATTAATGAAGTAATTATGTTTTATAATTGAAATATTAGGTTATATGAATCCTAAAATATATGCATATTTTTACTAAAAATTTTCATTAAGGATTAAAAATTACATGATGGTTGGTGATTTCATAGAAAGGTGATATTTTGTTTAAGGGAAGGTCACCATTATTGTGATCAAGATGTTGAGAAAATTTTGCTGTGCTTGGATAAAGAGATGATTGATTTGGATAAAGTAAATTGGATAGAATTGATTACCCTAAATACGTTTATTGATTGGTTTAATTTTTTTATTTCATCATGGATGAATTTTATAACTTCTTTGATTTAAGGAGTATATTTAGTATGCTTTGGAATATGGAAACATGTATATTTTCTAAAAGTATTTAAGTAAATTCAGGTTATTACAATGGCTTAAGAGAATATATGACGAGGGTATTCACATGTTTGGAATATGATAACCAGGAAATACTTAGTGATATATGGGGGATCAATGTCAAGCCGATTTCAGAAAATTATTTCCAAAGTAAAGATATTTTATATTTCAAAATGGATTTAAGGTTAACTATTTATGGAAATTTTAATCTAAACTTTAGATAATGTTATTATGATTAAAGACTTATCTCTCTATATGTGGATTTTTTCATATTAGATATCCTATTAAAACTACATTGTATTGATGATAACTGATGACAAATGGGATGAAATATCATGGATCTCATGATCTATTAGTACATGAGGAATGAAAAAGACACATTCCATTTTAGAGAAAGAGGTGAAGTGGATCAACAAACAATAAAGGGTGACATTTTTATGAAATCATGCAAGTATATATTTTTATGAAAATTCTAAAACATTATGAAAAATGATCTTGAATCCAAAAATGTTGTCCTAGTAACTTTGTTTCTGATGAATCAGAAGGTCCCTCAGGTCATCACTAATTTATGGTTTTGTGATTGTTAACTTTCTCCTGACCTTGTTCTCTGTCACCCTCTATTAGAACTTTTTGGTTATATTTCTCTTAAATGTCTATGTTTTCACTTCTAACCAATTTTCTCATATGTGGAATCGTAGTTATATGTTACTTTTGGTAACCATTATGGTTCCAAATTTTAATTATTAAGGGAAGTTTTAGTATTAATTTTTACAATGTGGGTTTCTATGAATAAAAAGTTCCAATATTAAACCTTTAATAACCCAGAAAAATTTTTAGGGTAAAATTTATTATAAAAGCGTAGAATACAACACCCCAAGATTTTGTGAATAATTTTTCGAATTAATTTATTCTTTTTTCTATTTTTCATTTCACGCAACACTAAAAATAGTTTATTTTATATTAAAAAACTATGTTTGGATTGAATTATAAATAAAACCATGTTAATCATGAACTACACAAAACATAAAATTTAGCTTACTCTATATGACACCCCAAGGTTAGCTTTCATTAAACGCGATAATGACTTTCCTTGATGACTTGTGTAACATGCAAGATAGAGTCATACTGAAAAATGATATATTATTTAATATAAAATATCCATTAAAATAGTAGTTATAAATAAATAATAAAAAATATATGGTTTACAAAAATATAATATGGATTCATAGGTTAACAATTAATTAGAAATTAAAATATAAAAACCGATTGAATATAAAGGATATATTTTTATTTTTATGACCCCAAAGGATTTTTGGCTTAATAAATTAAATTAATTAAATTTAGTGAGTTAAATTAATGTAATTTATATTTTATATATTCAAATAAATAATTTTTATAATAATCTAATAGATTTTATAGATATAATATGAGAACAAACCCGATTTTACGCTTAAAAACCTTTATTTTAATAAAGGTAACTTTTCCACCTTTTAATGGAAATCCCATTTTAAATTCATTTTTTGGAACTTTTATAGATTTAAAATATCAAAATAAACTTTATATTTTAAATATAGACATAAAAATTATGTTAGGATAATTTTTTTTTATTTTTCTATAAGGTTTCATTTTTGAACTAATAGTTAAAAATATTCAATTTTAATTCAAAACTATTTTTTCATATATTTTATTTATAAGGTTAAATTATATTTTAAATTAGTTGTAAAGTTTAATTATATAATAATTTCATAAATTGATAAAATTATGTTTCTGGGAATCAATTTAATATTGAAATTGGGTATAATAACTTAGAAAACATTGGACATTTTTACTTTGAAAACCAGCAGTGTTTTCCTGTCAGCATGATTATTTTTAAATTAATTTCCACCACTTATAAGATTATAATTTGAAAAATTGATTCCATATTTGGAATTATCATAATTTATAATGTAAAATATGATAAAATTGATTTTTTACCAAAAATATAAATGAAAATTATTAAAATTAATTACAATGATTAAGAGGAAAATTTAGTTAACAAATTACTAACCCGTATATTTAAGACCCAAAACGACAAAGAAAATTGTCCAAAATCCATTTTATGGACATTATTCTTCCATCAAACTTAAAGTATTGAGTTTTTTTTTCATGACTTTTTTATATAAAAACATGGGTACACCTAACTTGTTCTCAAAAATGGAAAGTATGTCCTTTCCCTTCCCTATAAAAGTCCACTACCTCTCCCTCTTCTTAACACTCATCAAAACACTTAGGTTTAGACAATATCTGACTAATAAACTTCCCAAAATCTATAAATTCCTCTTAGAATCCTTACTTTGGGCATAAATCAATCCAAGTAATCTTTTTGGCACAAACCAAAAGCAGTTACCTGATTAAGGGGTAACAACTTCTCTCAAGCTCCTTTATTTTATTTTCTTTCTCCAACCCTCCACTATCTTTATTCCATGATTATATAACAAAAAATTATGATAAATATACTAGGATATTTTTATACTATGGGTTCTACCTACACTTACAAAAAACTACATATAATTTGTAACGAACATACTATTTATTTGTATGATGAACTACCACCTCACAAAACGGTGATTGTTCCTTTTTTCCTTACTGCCTATCATGGTGGAAATTATGATAGAAAATATGTTTATATATGTTTTATATTATATTTAATATGACTTTAATCTTCTTTAATACCTTTATAACACATATATTTATAAATTCCATTTTTTCTAAATATGATAATTTCTTTTGAGGATGTGTGGACTACCACCCCCTTATGGGAATGTGATTCATTCACACACTACATGGAATGCATTAAAGATGGGTTTAGTGAACTTATATGATATATATTATATAATAATTCTACCATAATAATGATATATATATATATACATATATATAGATATATACATATATATAGATATATACACATATATAATTTACATTCTTTCTTTCAATACGCTAATAAAAATGGAAACAATGTTCATGCGCACGTACGACGAATCGTCTCCATGAATCATGTATTCCATTTCATAATTATATATAATATATATTATTATAATACAAATATAATTAACTTAAATTATATATATATAGTTATATACATTCTATAAATAATGATATAAGTATAAGGACAAAAAATATAACAAATTAAGACACATGCGAAGAACAAAGCGAATATTACCTGAAGTGAAACCTTAACATTGGATTATTAACAAGAAGGTAATGTAAGATCATAACCAAACCATATATGGTATGAAAAATAATAATATGGTTCTATTAAATATGTATAATAAATTTAAATTTATTATATAGGTGGTTTGAAGGAGTATGATGAGATCTGAGACACAAGGTAAGGGGATTTCATTTCACATCTTATTTCCATGAGATAAATGCTTTTTTCACCACCCATTCCTTTTGTGTGGTGTTTATACTGCCCATGTATGTATTATATTATTATTATAATTATGCTTATGGGTAATTATATATAAATTATATCATCATTATTTCATGGGGTTTAATGTTCAAAAGTTACCAAATCAGTAAAATAGTTTTGTCTTAATTTTCCTTCTTTGAGACTCATGTATTGTTATACACCCAAATTATTTTAGAGTTGTATATACTTAAATTTCACATGTTATATAATTAATATAATTCTTTTCATCATATTTTAATTTTCATTTAATTTCCTTTTCTAACATGGATAGTATGGACCCAAGTTTCCAAGTTATAAGATTTTATTGAAACAATATCATCACTTTTTAAGATTGTTTATATATATACTTCCTTTGATGAAATATTATGATTCATCTCTCAAGAACACTAATTAATTTTATTCTGATATGGTTATTCATAATATATTAATGTATTGGTACCATTTTAAACTCTTTGGTACATAATATAGTTAATAAAGTGTTTTAAGAAAGCCTGACTTTAAGCTCTCTTTAGTCAGAAATATGTGTTCTTTCAAAACCATGTTTTCTAAAAAGGATTTCAAAATGTTTTAAAGAATTATTTATAAAATTTCATATCGTTTTCAAATAACATTTTTATTTTTTTAAGATTATTTTATAAGTTTTCAAGGAAAAATATTTTCAAAAGGTTTTGAAACATCTTTTATAATTTTTAAAGGAAAATGGTTTTAAAAAAACATTTTCAAGATTCTTTCATAAGTTTTCAGGTAGAAAGGTTTTAAAAACATTTTCAAGATTTATTTATAAGTTTCATAATTATTTTTAAATAAATTATTTTCAATACATTTTCAATATTTTTTTATAAGTTCTCAAATTATTTTCAATGAAATGGCTTTCAAAACATTTTTAGGATTTATTTATAACATTTAAAAGTATTTTGAATGAAATAGTTTTAAATTTTTTTTTTCGGATTTCTTTTTACACTTTCAAAGTATTTTCAATGATTTTTTTTTAAAATTTCATTGAATCATGTTCTATAAGTTTTCATGGAAAACGGTTTTCTGAATGTTTTCATGTATTCTTTATAAGTTTTCAAGGAATTGTTTTTTAAGAAAATAATTTTTAAATGGTTTTATGAATTAAGAATCATTTTTCAAAGAAGAAAGTATATTTTACTCAAGAAATTTTTTTTAAAGATTTTTCAAAATTATTTTCCTTCTAAGATGACATCTTTTGATGTTACTCATTCCTTTCTAGGTAATGATATAAAGTTTCCATTCATATTCTCTCTCTAAATGGGTTATTCTTAACGTCATGATCTTTATGAAAGCCATTTCTATTTCATGGGTTATATGTTTATGAAATTTATTTCTCTTTCATGGGTTATGCTTTTGAAGAAATGATTATAAAACCTGTATCTTTTTCCAAAGGTTGTAATTTGATTACATGTTTATGATACCTATTTCATTTCTTGAGTTATGATATTATTTTTAATGATCTTGTGTCACAAGTATGTATGATTTAATTATGATGTGGATGGACCTATATCTTTATATAATGCATTGGGTAAGGAGTTATATATCATGAGATATACTAATATGGTCTTGGTAATAAAACTGGACTACTAAGTTGTCCATGGGAGTGAACCATGACTACCAAGACGGTATGAGGAGTGAAATAATGATACTAAGATAGACATGGGAGTGAACCATGAATACCAAGATGGTATGGAGAGTTAACATGTACAACTAAGATGGTATCAGTATTGATGCCTTTGCTACTATGGGAATCATATTATATGCTTACGTGTCTCCTACAATTCCATGTTTTATTCCAATGTTATTATTTGATGGATTAATGTATTTTTTTCTTTATTAATCATGTCTTATAAAATTCTATGATTTATTCCATTATTCATGTTTATGATCTTATGATATGAAGGGTATTATCTTCCATTGTTAAGATCACATTCTCAGACCATTATAATCATGCTTATGATTACGTTTCTCTTTTGTTTACCCTTACTGAGCATATGAGATCACACCTTTTTATATTTCCTTCCCTAGGTAATGAAGTTATTTACTATGTATGATGTGTCCATGAAGGGTGATATTCATGTAAAACACAGTGGGAGATAATGTAACTCATTTATGCACCGATGTTTACGTTTTCATATTTCTAATGGTAGTAGTCTAATACGGTGTTTGGGCATATATTTGTATTATGTTTTAAGTTTTACAAAAACTTTATGTAATGTTTATGTATGAAAATAGAGGGTATCTATAAGTCGGTTGACTGGTGTCCAAGGCGGGTTAGCCTGACTCGTGCCAAGGCAGGTGGGGCCCTGGCCGACCCAATATAGGTAAAACATAGACATGAAGCCACTTTTAGGGGTTTCTAGAAAGCGTGGGGTGTGGGAAAAAGAATAGTATATATATATATATATTTGAAAATAAGTTAAAAATTTAGAATATATATTTAAAAATAATAATAAATTATTTTGGTTGTTTGAGATTTATTTATTTGAATTAAAATTTAATTAAATTGTTTTAATTCATTTAATTTCCTCGACATGTATTTATTGAATTTTTATTTTTTATTTTTATGTTTTATTTAAATTTTTATTCTGAATGATCTTGAGCATTGACTGACCAATTTATATTAGGTTTTAAATTTATTTAATTATTTATTCAAATGCACTCGATGTGTGTAATAATTAAATTTAATTACATGGTCTGTGCATAATCAGTTTTTTTCTTAATATGTATGAGGGAATGTGCATTCATCAGAATAATTATGTATGTATTTTATGAATTCTTGAGACCCCTTTACCTACATAAGATTATTTATGTATTACAAAAAGGATGTTGTAAGATTTAGTCCATGTCGAGATGAGGCGCATTTCCAGATAAGATGGTGATATATTGGAATGGGGTACGAGCTATGATATGAGTCAGATTCAACTCTAGTATTTTAATAATACGGGAATTATTGATCCATCGAGTGTAAATTAATCAATAAATATTAAATTCTCAAGATTTATTATCTATTTTGTTCAATTTATGCACTATTTTTTATTTTTATTGATTTTTCATATTTATGCAGTCGTATAAAATAATAAACTAAATGCATAGATTAAAATAATTTATAATGTGATGAATTTTTCTCTATTTATTGCATGGTTATTTGTTAGTGTGATCACATAAAACATGCATATCATATAGAAAATCAAGAAACAATATAAATCTTCAAAGAAATATTAATTCATAACACCTTCCATCATTTGAGTATGAACAAAACTGGGTGTATGGAGTTCCTATCAACCCAAGTTGAGGGTGACTCCTACTTCCAGGGAGTTATTATGATAATGATGGTTTCACTTAACTAAAAATGGTAGAAAAAAAAAGTTTCAATTTTTATCTTTCTACATCTTTAGAGGGAAAGTGTTGAGTAAATCATGTTTACAATTTTTAGAAGCTAAAAATCTACTCAGTAATTCAAGGTGTCATGAGTTAATGTGATTTTCCAGTCATACACTTACCTTAAAAATCTATGATTGAGGATGTATCCATAACATTGAATATGAAGAGATATTTAAAGGATCATTCCCAGAAGAATACTTGATCAAATAATTATTCCAAATCTAGTAGTGAGGGCTACTAGGATTTGATAAAATTAGGGGAAGAATTTTAGTTATTTAATTGGTAATTAATAATTGGTAATCAAAATAAAAGTACTCATATGATACTGTTTATTTTTTTTATAAAAAGTTAATGTAATAATGAATGTACACTATGATTAATTTTGGAAAAAGAAAATTTCATTACTGGAATGGATTTATAAAGAGTGGTAGAGCCACTTCCACAAAGTAACACAATATAGGAAATTAAAGGTGTTGGTGTCCCTACTACTTATTGAGCCACCTCAAGAAGCGAGGGTGTGGAAATTCCAACATGAGACTCATGTATAATTAATTTTATGGTTACAAAATAATACTATCAGAAATGTACAATGAGTTTTAGAAACAACATCCGAACATTGATGGATTAAAATGGGTCCTTATCTTTGAATAGTCAGTAATGAGAAAGTGAAGAAAGATATGAGTGGGGTGATGATTACAATGAATATATGTAAATTGAAAGATAGATCATGATATTTTGATACATACCTTTCATATATCATCATCATTAAACATCTTAAATTTTGTTTAAGATTACAAAATTAACAATACAGAGAAAATGATTCATTACATACTGGGTAAGTTTCTACAAGCAAATAAGAACTTAAAGGATGATTAATCTTCATTTATTATGGTTAAAAAGTTGAAATACAAGGAAAAAAGTCCAATGTAAAGTGTAATTACAAAGTAATATTCACAAATTCATTCAATGAATTGAGGTATATCATCATATAAGAGTTTATTTGTTGTTTATGTTGTGAGATAAGACTATGGAAGATTAAATGTAGAGAATTGAAGAAGAAGCGAGAAATTTATTAAACTTATTTTATTTTCATCAATGTATGGGATGATATTTTTTTAATTCATGGGTAATAAAAACAACATGACTATCACATATATTTATTTAAATAATGTAACAAAGTAATAAAAGAAACATTACAATAAGTAAGGTGTGTTCTCCAAGTGGTTGAGAAAGGGTGATTCCTAAGTTAGTGGTGAGAAGCACAAAACCTCTAATTTCTATGTAAATGGTTCTAGATAGAATATAATAGAGTATAAGAAAAAATTTATCTCATGTGTCCATTGGACACAAAGATAAATTATTCTGTTTTTTGGAATGAATTTTTTTATGGTGTCTTATACTCAACTAAAGGTTATTAATTCTTGAATCATTGGAAATAATTGATGAATATAAAATGTAAGACCAAGTTATACCCAATTATGGTAAGATAATTATTTTAAAAGAAAAAATATGTATTTATTAAGGATATACTAAGAAGGGTTTTATAATATTTGTATTTTAATACCTTAGGTACGATCAAAAAATTTACTTATTTATTTTTTGACAAATAATCCTTTAGAAATAATGGGAGTCCACAAATATTTCATAATTAATTTTCCCAAAGAGTGTGACCTATTCCAAAGTTAATCCTGGTGGTAAAAATACTTTATAAGATTACCTTAAGTATTGTTTTCGAAATTTGAAAGTGAAATATGGTATATTCATGGTCAAAATATATGATTTTTTTATTACCCTGTTCCAACTAATATATTAACCAACCATTCATCGATCTTAAAATTCCGGAAGGATTTATTCCAAAAAAACAATTTCTTATACACATAAATGTTATTATGTTGATAAGGAGGATCGACAATGAGTCTTACATTAAAATATTGATCATCAATATGTAGTTTAGAGTAATTCCAAAACACACATTTCCTTATACTCATCAGAGTTGTCATGTATGTAAAAGGAGCATCAATGTTGAGACTCATAGGAATTACAAAAGATTCCATTATTTTTGAAGACATGCTTCACAAAGAGTAGTGTTATCCCATTACCATATTCCAAATTTTATGAAAAATGGTTATCATATGATCTATAATATGACATAATTCCATCATGTCATGTGTTTAGATTAATGTTTTTGTTAAGGATATAAACAAACTTGCATTAAGAAAAACACAAAGTGCATCTTGGTTAATATAAGAAAGTCATATAAGATATTATAAAAATACATATGATAGAAAGGTTATAGTCAAGTGAAGGAATATTTTTCTATAAAAGGGTCCATGGAAAGATTGACTAGGTTCTAGTCAATTCTATAGAAACACAAATAGTTTACATGAGAACATGTTCTATAAGGGATTGTGCAAAGTGAATGTTGCAATAACACGTAATGTGTAAGAAGGATAAAACCATGGTAATGGTTTTATATTCACCATGGTTGATAGTACATTTTTCATTGAGAATAATGAATCATATAAGTAATAAGTAAATAGTTACAAGCTAACATATACTATATCAATTAAAATTCAATAATTGATTCTAGATATCAAAATTAACATGTTTATTATTTTGAATACTTTGTTGAGTATTAAAGTGAAATAATTCATGGATGGTATAAGAGTGGTACCAATAATAATTTATTAGTTATACCAAGTAATCATTTCTAAATCCATTTTAATTTTCTACTAATCATAGCTACTTTCTATGATCATTATATTGGTCATTGGATGTCAATATCACCAATCATGGAAGGTGTCTATATGAAACAACCATAAAGGGTTAATGACACCACCAAATTACAATAAGGGGTGAATGTTAATAAAATCTATTTTAGGAGTGAATTAAGAAAGAATATAATAGAATACTCATTTGGAATGAATTTTTTCTATACATATAGAATAGGTTTGTGGGAGCATCAATTTTTTCAAGGGAAAATATGTTTGATAACATATCGAAAAAAACTATTGGTCTCACAATTAGTTAGTAATATAATTAATTTAACACTCTAGAGATTGAATTAATGTAACATCCCATGTGCTAAGAAATAATAACTACTCAGGTAGATCTAAAAATTTCATAGAACAAATAAAATTACATATACTGAAAAGGTATTGAAAAATAAAAGTTCAAACAAATTAAGAGAGAATTGTTATCAATGTTACATGGAAAAATTATCTCCAACAACACATGTATAGGATATACACGGAGATTAATGTGGTTAGTAGAATTTTACGTTCTTATACAATTTATCAATCACACATTTCATGATATGAACTAAATAAGATACTTCCAATATATATAATAATATGAAAATATCAATTTAATCTGAGAGAACCGCACAAGTGGAAGTTATTACTATCCAATTGTACTCTAGAGAGTACAAGAGATATTTTTCGAGTACTTATATAGAAATGGGAACTAGTAAAAATGGGATAAAAGCTAGTCTTCCTTTAGATCAATATGATATAATATCCTATTTAGGCTAAGGTAGTGAGAAATAGAATATTATTCAAGACAATAGAAGCCATATATACAAATACAAAGTTCATTGTCCCTTCTAATGCAGCTGAATAATAAGTCTAAAATACACAATGATTTTTTCCACTTCATAGAATATAACCTAGTAAGTATAGTTCTATTATAATAAAAATTATTATAATCCTTCTACTAGTAATATATAATATGTCATGTTTTGATAGTAGACAAAGGGAATATTCTTTGGGATATAATATCTTGAAAAGTTTTACTCATGGAAGTAAAGTTATAGATAGAATAATAGACACACATTGGATAAGTGTTAGGATGAATGACTAAATAAATAACATAGGAGAAGTATGATATTGTCATGTGAGAGATAACAAGGATAACTAAAAAGTTTCTCTATTGTAAGTGAGAGTTTTGTAATAGTGGGTTCCCTATACCTAACATAAATAATACTTTTGGATTACCATATCATGTATATAGTGAGTTATGAACGATGTTCACTTAGCATAATAGTATTGATATTTCAGTGTCTACTATTTATCAGGTAATATCCATTGATTATTTATCATATAAAAAGGTTATAGTAGTTTATAGGCTAAAATGAGAACCTTCAGATACCATTTCATTAATCCTAAACATATGTCCTATGGTCTATATTTGTCATACTAGCTTGGCATAGATGTTTTCTAACTATCAGGTGCTAGGGGATCATAAGCATTGAGACTTCTTCTCATAAAGTTCACACTAGGTGATCTCAAGTAGATGGGATCATGAGGACTGGCCCACCAATAGGAAAACCACATATTTCATGTGTTATTGGTTGTTTCTATCTATAAACATTATTAATGGTTTCTCAACTTGATATTATTATTAGTATATACTATTTTATTGCATACTTTGATGCAAGATGAAAAACATGGAATTGATATAATAGTGATGTATCTTGTGTTTGGTGCATCATTGGTGTTATGAAATTGATTGAATAATTAATAAAGAACTTATTGATTAAAAAATTAAGTGATATCTCAGTCCTAGTTGATCAGGATGGTGGTACCTTCACTAAATCCATGGCCATGGTAGAATTATGTAAGTCAATCTAGTTAGGTCAATGAATAATAAAGAAAATGAGGATTATGGCACAAAGTGTGTGTCCTACTATATGAGATATCACGGGATAAAGATATTATATTTTAAGGTGTTTGTTTTTAGTAAAGGATTTCATTGTTATGACTTTTCCTTATTTCTTTAGGGGTATTGATGAGTTTTTAGACTCGACTCCTAGTCTCTGAAAAGAATTTACTACTATTGAGACAAGGTTCGAGAGGGACATACACTTACTATATTAAAAACACTTCCAAATTCTTATGAGTAGGAGTATGAGACATAGTGGGCCCCACTATGGGGCTAAGAAGATGTACAAGAAAATACGATATGCATCAAATAAATAAATTCATGTTATTTGATTTTAGAATAATTGGTATTGAATTTATTTATTAAATGTATTTACAAGTATTAATATAAATATTTCTAAAAATATTATATGAAGGATATTATTTTATTATTCATGGTTTGCTTAATATTTGTGGGCATAAATTATCTAGTCAAAGACTCAGTTTTATCATGGAATATATTTATTATATAACAATAAAGTGATAAAAATAAAAATGATATTAATGAATCAGTAAAGTATTCACAAGATTTCATTTATAATAGGTAAAAAATATCAAGGGTTCGAGAACCATTTTGGTTATTTTAGAGTCTCACTATATAAGGATAAAAGAGGCTCTCACAGAAATGACCATTCACTACACAATGGTTGAGAGCCTCTCTCTCCTCTCCCACTTCCTAGAGAGAGAAGTAGACGATTTGATCTTCCAATATGAGGTCTTCTTCTCAGATTGATGGATCATCACTACAGTGATCATTGAGACATCAAATGTGTTGTTTTATCTCCACGTTAGTACTCGAAATTTGATAATCAACACTTCCATGGAATTTCAATGGGTGTGTGGACAATCTAATGGGACCCATCTTCATTTCATTCATGTAATAGTCACTGGTGAAGAAAGACCGATGAACAATTTAAGAAAAAGACTTCAAAAATAATGAGGTATTATTTGATTAATTTTTTATATTAAATTCATCATGTTGGATCCATAAAAGCTGTATCATGCTGCGATTCACTGGAAATGATGTAGTTACATTGATCACTAGTGAAAATTTTTAAATCCTCAACCCATATGCTTCTACTACACACCCCGATACCTTCATCCCTAAGAATTCCACTATAATGATACATGTACAACTTATTGGCTCTAACTAAGCCCTTCGACTCATCCTAAGTCTCATCTATCCCACATTGTGATTCTCGATCCAACCCAACACCTCACTCATCCTGGAGTGCATAAACTAACACTGTATATCCCTTAAAAACTTTTGTTTTGACTAATGTCTTGCTTTCTCATAACATCCAAAAAACTTATAAGCATTGTTTCCTTCTTTATAATGATTTTTATTAAATAAATATTTAATATTGTTATGTAGATATATATCATTTTAAACTTAGTAAAATATTAATTTGATATTAAAATTAATAATGTAATATATATTAAAAAGTTTAAAATTTTCATTCTAATTCTTAAAAAATTCTATATTATATATATATAAATGATAAGATTATATAATAAATATATATTTTTATCCCTTTAATGAGAATGCTAAATTCACGGTTCTTTGAAATATATAAGAATAGATAAATATACATATATATAAAATATGTTAATATTTATATGTGGTAAACTGAAATAATAACAATATAAATATATGTATGTATATATATAGATGTGTGTAATTTATAATAAAATTTAAGTTTATGTTTATATAAAAAAAATATAAAACTTTTATTTAATATATATATATATATACGTGTGTGTGTATGTCGGGGTGTGTAGAATATAAATATATATATATACACACAATCATTTTTGGTATACACACACACACACACACACACACACATATATTTTAGAGGTAATTGTATATATATGTGGCACATGAAGCGAGGGATTAAAAAAATGAATAAAAAAATATAAATGAAAAGGAAGGTGCAAAGTGGTGTGTCTTGTAAGAAATCCAAATATATATATTTATAAAAATATTTAAAACATATATACATGTTATATATATAAAAATATATGTTTAAATACATGTCATATAAAATATATATGATATATATATTAGAATATATACGTAGGTGTATATAAATAATATATATGTGTAAATATATATATATAATCAACAATTAAGTAAAGTAATAAAAAATAATATATATATATATATATATATATATCTGTGTGTGTGTGTGTGTAATGTGTGTGGTTTGTAAGGGAAGATAGGAAAGGAAAAAACAAGAGATGCAAGTGGGGTGTGTGTGATGTGAAGGTGAAGGTAAAATAAATGAAAAGTGAGGAAAAAATACAAGTGTGTGTGTGTGGTTTTTAAGGGAAGGAAGAGAGAAAAAACAAAAAGATGAGTGACATGAAGATATGTGTGACATATGAGAGAAGAGAAAAAAATAAACAAAAATAAATAAAAAAATCAAAAAATGGGATATATATATATAGTGTTGATATGTATATATATGATAAATTTATATGCTATAAATATATAAGTTATAAAATTTAAGTTAAAATATAATTTTATTAGAAATATGTTTTATATATTTTATAATATATATGTATATATATATTTTATATATGTCACATGTATATATATATATATGTGAGTTGAAAGTAAGAAAAATAATAAAAAAATACCAATATATAAATATTGTGATGAAGGTGATGTGTTAGAGAAGAAAAAAAAAAGAAAATTAGTAGAGTGTGTGCGTGGGTGATGAAAAAACAAAACAAAAAAAAGAAGAAAAAAAAGAAAAATGTGAAATATATATATAATGTTATATACATATAAAAATTGATATATATATATATATATATTTTGTGTATGTGTGTGCATGTGTGTGTTAAAATTGATGTGTTATAAATATTTATAAGTTATAAATGATATATTAAAATATATTTTCCATAAATAAATGTTATATATATATATATATGTGTTATATTTTTTATACACACACACACATGGTAATAAAATGTTTCTTAAGTATTAAGGAATGAAAAAAGGGAAACTAAAAATAAAATAAAACCATATTTTCTGGATGGGTAAGAAAAAAGTACAACCACTATTTGGATGTATTTCCAAATAGTGTTTAATAATAATTAAATAATTAAATGATTTATTCCATTTTTTGGACTTATAAATAGAATCCCTTCTCCTTGGATATGCCTACAACAATTTGATTGTATACTTCCTTGAAATATTATGCATGTTCCTCTAGATATAGAGATAGTGAGAGGGTTAGTTTAGTCTCTGGAGAAGGAGGTTTGACTTGGTTTCAATATGTGAGATGTTTTGTTAGGTTGTTTTAGGTAAATTGATATATATTATTTTCAAATTATAAGATTACTTATTTTTTTATCCTATGTATTATGTATTTATTTCAAAACCTCTTTTTATGAAAGAGTGATTTTTTTTAAAATATTTTATATTCATGGTTTTCAAAAACCCCTTTTATGTAAGGGAGTTATTTTTAAAATAATTTTATTTTAAAAAGCTATTATTTTATGAAATGATATTTTATTATTTTCAAAATATTTTATGAAAATATATGTAATTTTTTTTATTTAAGAAGGTTATTTCAAAAAATTTAAATATGTTTTGAAATATTAAAGCTGTCATTTTATGTGAAAATTGTCATCTAGAAATTATGAATGTCATGCATGATCAGCTATGGACATAAACTATATTTATTCATGATATTTATTTCATATAAATACAAGCATGTTCATAAGAAAAATTATTTCTTAAAATTAATTATTTTTAAAGTATTATTTATAAATTATGTATTACTACAAATTATTGGGAAAATGGTGTTTCCTAAAAGAGTGATTTTTTAAAAATATATTTTATGTAAAATTATTTTCTATTGAAGATAATTTATATTATTTTAAAAATTTTGTTTTAGTGGGAATTAAATGATAAAATCAACCCACACAAAAATGTTTTTATAAAAACATAACACATGGGTATGAAAAGTTATCATGAGTAATGGGGATTGAATCCACGACCTTAAGAGGACTTTTTCCAAGAAGTGATAAATCAAGTGGACACAATGATTTATTAAGGGTTTTAAATTGTCATATTCCCTCCATAATAGTTATTATTTCATAAAAAATTGTTTTTTGAAACCTAAAGGTGAAATCCATGTATTTTCAAATGTTATTATATTTTGAAAAATTGTTTTCAAAATAATGCTTTCAAAGCAATAAATATTTTCAAAGATATCATATATTGAAAAAAAGTGTTTTTGAAATAATTTTTTTGAAAGTGATAAGTAATTTAAAATATATTGTATTCTTAAAAAAATTTATAATAATGTTTTAAAAGGAGTTTCTAAATACTATTTACTAAAAAAATTCATTGGTTTTTTAAAACACCCTACTGAGAAATTTTATTCTAACCACGCGTTTAAAAAATGTTTTTTACTGGTTCATTAGAAGTTCCAAAACAAATTAGCTTCATTAAGAAGCTATAGAGATATAGTCTAAATTAGCTATTTAATTTTAATTTTTTAAACTATCATATTTTGTAATACTTAGAAATTTCCTTCAAATCCTAGATAAAAAAGATCCTTGATTTTGTAATAGAATGTATATTTTTTTGTTTTTATTTTAAAAGAAAGATACAACATTTTTGTACTAGGTCCGAAAATGTAGGTCTCATGTATCTATAGGTCCAGACATGCACTTGATCAACATCTCGTGTCCCATTGACCTATATCTATCTCTAACTAACACTACTTCATCCTAAGATAATCCCTAATACCTATTTTCAATTCCCTGACCTGGATCACCCCAATGAAACCCGAGAAGGGGTCACCACATGACCTCAAGCATGCCTCCCTATATTCCATAGACTTCAAACTAGTGTTGATAGAATAACACAGTCATGGGGATACAATTTCATCTAATATAAATCCCAAGTATCATGCTCCAATCTACCAAAAATTCGGTATAACTCATCCATATGGTGATCATCCTAAAAACCTATAGACATAAAATTGGAATCTTTATGGCCCCCTGTAGTCTTGAATAAAAAGTAGTAAACTAGTTAATATAATTCATCCCACAAAACAGAGGATAAAAAAATAATGGAATAATAGGAATCATATATAAATAAAGCCTCACTTTCTAGTACACATGGTGAACAATAACTAAAAATAAATGCATTGGCCTTTGGACCAACTCACGTACCATCCCACTGAGTCCTCAACCTCCATAACCTACTAAATACACCACATGTCTAGATCTAAGGCAACCTATCCTTAAGAGGTAACATTAAGGTCTACCCACATACATCCAAACCTAGGTTATATACATGGGTATGAGGTGAGTCCAACGACTAAATGAGAATCCATAATGCCTCATCAATTCTGAGGGATGTTGTAATCAAGTGGATGAGCATGGAAGATGTATATAGTGTTTTATCAAGATTTTACAATTCAACCACCTGAAATCATAACACACAATTCCCACACAGTCACACATGTCAGGTTTTTGTCTACTAAACATTCCCCCACAACACCTGACTATACTTTCTTTTCCTATTTATGGAAAGATGAGTCAGTGTGTATCATAGCCCAAACCAGACCTAAATAATTTTGGAAGGATACTATCCACATCTAATATCATAAAAAAATTCCAATAATCACTTCTAATTCAAGGGAGTAAATGTAAAACCCCAATCTTCCACAGTACATTTCCCTTTGAATAATGCAATAACTTGCATTATACGCAACTTCGAGATTCTAACACACTGGTACCAATCAAACTAGCCATTATGAATAGTAATACCCACCTTTTGAAATTTTATAAATTTTATCTTTCAAATTAGACTTCATTTTTGGATTCAAAATATTGAAATCATCTTAGGGGGAATTTTTGGTATTTTTCGGAAAACATTCAATTTTGGATGAATAGTGAAAAACACTATGTTATTGGTTAAAATCAATTTCTTTTTTTAAATAATTTTTTATTTTATTTAAATTTATTTTAGGTTAAAATAGATACATAATAGGTATATATGATCAATTTAATTCATTGGAGTCATTTTATAATAAGTTTAGATATATAAAAATTTTATTGAACTTTTTACAGTCTTTTACCCACCTCTTAGGAGCATTTGAAAATTTGCATAAAACATAATTTTAAAGCATCTGTGAGTTTAATTTAAAAAATAAGAGAGACATGGTTGACATTAGTAAGTAAAATTTTGTTCAATAAGGTGAAAATAATTTTTGGTGAATAGTAGCTTTTTTACTTTTATTTACCACGGTTAAAAGTAAATAGGGTAATTAACGGTAAAAATGATATCATAATTACCCTAACACAAGTCCTAATTATATTGGATAATTATAATTCGACCAAATAAAACCTTATGAATATAATATGATCCTATTTGGTCCACTTAAATTAGATTAGGACAATTATTATTATTTTATTTAAAGAAGAGTTAAAAGAGTTAAATTCAATGTTTAATAACTAAACCATTTTTATTATATGGTTACAAACAATATAAATTCGACTAAAAATATTCATTATAAATATAAAAATATTTCCTACATAATGGTATTTTATTTATAATTTTTAGAGATTAAATAATTTAATTTATTTATGACATAGTGATGATGTAGTATTTACCTTATTTAAAAAAGATTAAAATAATTGATATTATAAATATCAAAATAAATATAATTTGAGACTTCTGATGAATTAAACTAATTTTATAGGTTAATATGACAATTTATGGTTGATTAAATATTTTTTTTGAAGTAATCATGCTTTTATGATTTTTCCAAAAATAAAATACTAAATAGTGTCAAAATTGACATAATTGAGTTTTCAAAACAAATACTATATTATTAATGGATATTATATTCTTAAAAATCCAAGGTTCTAAAAAATGACTTATATAAGGTTATATATATTAATAATGAACCACTTTGTGTTCTCTTGGATGTTTATAGTAAGTTTATTAACCATATAATATAATAATACAAAGAGACATGGTAAATGACAAACTATTTAACTAGGAGTTAAATCTAAAAGATAAGGTTAATATGGTAACCTAAACCTGTCTAAAACCAAATGGTTGAGATGTTTTTGACACATCCCCATATTATCCTCTACATAAATTATTTTAAAGCCATTATAAACCGAAAATTATTTTATTATAAAATAATATTTCAAAGTTTTCCTAAAGTGACCCCCACCTCTCTTATAAAAGGAAACTTCCCATTCTATTAATTTTACACCTCCAAAGCATTTTGGATTTCCCAAACCCAACCCAAATATCCTCCCAACTTTCTTATCTTCATCTTAGAGTCCAAAATTTGGTTATAAATCCAACCTAAGGATCCCTTTTGATCAAATCAAATGGAAGAACCCGAAGAAGAGGTAAATATTTCATTACCTCTTTCAAGTTCTTTTCTTCTTCCACTTCCTCATTATTTTTTTTCATTATAAAATAATAACTATAGTATATTCTATATAATTTGATGTTATTTTAAAAATTGTACAACCATATTCATTTTTCTATCCATCCTATAAATGACAAAGTCACCATACGTGCGTACGTACGGATTACCGTCTCCACGTCATGGTGTAGTTTGTTATTCAAACACTTCATTATTTGGATGTGTATAATAATGAGTATAACTAATGTAAATAATAAATATAAAATGTTAATGATTCTGTATATGTGATATAACATCCAATTACTTATGATTTCTCTATCAATATAATGATATTGTCGCTCGTGCGTATGTACGGATTACCGTCTCCACGAACGCGATGAGATTCATTCCTCATCGTAATCATTCAAGAATAATTTTCATTTTACGATTAAAAATAATTTTTATGAACATAATATCATTATGTATATGAATAAAATATATCCTATCCATAAAAAAAATTTCTTACGTAACCAAGAATATAAAGGAAAACAAATCAGTTAACACTCGAAACGATGATGCTACTAAAATATTATTAAAATAGAAATATTATAAGATCATATATGATATCATATTTATTTATATAGTTCATGTATATTTTAATAACAATTTTTTAACTAATATACAGGAGGTTAACATACCATAGACTAAGGAAAAGTACAAGGTAAGGGTTAATTTCACAATCTCTTTATTATCTGAAGTTTTTTTTATGTAAGTATATACTGGGACCTCTTTATCATCCACATCCGTGTTTTCTAAAAAATGTAATTCAATTTTTTTTACTATTTACTATACTATGGGTTAAATTATTTTATACCATTATTTCACCATATATGTTTTGAAAGGAATCTTTCCATCATTTTCAAAATAAGGTACTTTATGACCTTTTCGACAAAATTAATGTAAGAATGTATTTTTTTAACTTATACAGTGGCTGTGGATATTTTACACCGTTATATCACCGTCAAAGCTTCACATAAAATATTATAAGAATATTTTAAAAATAAATGTTCTCTTTTATAATTATATGACTTATAAATGATTTCAAAATATAAAGATATATATCTCGAAAAAAGTTTTGATTTCATCTATGTCAACATCCTTTGATGGATTTTAATCTTATTTGAAATTGATTTATTATGATACAAAACTTCCATATTGTATTGAAGGTTATGAGATATGTTTCACTGTGGATGTGTATTTTATACACCATTCATGGTTTGTGGATAAACTATTGACATTTCATATACTAGTTTTAATATGAATGTTAATGTTATGTTTAAACCTTTTCATATAAGGAATGCATTGGACTTAGTAAGTGATTGGTGGAGCTCGCTAGAGCTCTTCGATGCATCGATAGGTCTCATGAGACAAACTCGTGTCTTGGCACAGGGCCTTGACAAAATCTTATTTGTATTCTTGGCAAAAGGCCTTGACTTTGTGGTTATGAAGTCTGGAATTATGCATTCCATCATTATGAAAGTGGCTATTATTTTTGTACATTATTATTTGGCTAGTAGAATATCCATATAAATAAGTAAATAGCATTATTTGATTTTATCATTTCCACATTATGCCGAATTTTAAGTTTAAAAGCTTTTGTTTTAGTCTTATACGTTGCCTTAAATTTTATGCTTATTTATGAAAGTTTTCGCTATATTGTTATCCTTACTGAGCATATGAGCTCAACCCTTTTTATGTTTCATTTTTTCCAGGATATGAAGAAGTATTTTATGGTTGACTTTTAGGGATAGAATAATGATATAAGTGTGTTCAAAAGGGGACAAAATTATGTTGATGTTTTTATTTCATGGTGTAATGTAAAACATATGAATGTATCTAATACTTTCAAGGCTACTAAACTGACCGTTATTTCGGGACATGATTCTTTGTATCATGGCAATGTTATGTAGTAATTCACCGACCCCAGGTAACTAGGGTTGGGGTGTTACAGTTGGTATTAGAGGAAGTTTAGTTCAAACCTTGAAAGCTAGACTTTGAAAAACTCTGATTAGAGAACATTACCCTAAGACAGACTTTGAGGATTAGTACAAAAGAACTTCCTAGAATTTTGGTACTGTATAGATTTTGTGAGTTTTCCAAGAAATACATCCCTATCTGGATACGAGTAGTAGAGAGTGCTCTAGAACAGATGTACCTAGTGGTAAAACCTGAGAACACTACTTTGAGCTAGACTCGAACAAGAACTGGTGCATGACAATGGGCATTGCAGTACTCTTGGTTACGACACTTCCGGGGATTATGCTTAGGATAATTCTCATTTTCTTTACAAACCATTATGAAGGGTTTATGAGTATATAATTTTTTAAAGAAAACATTTTTATGATTATGGATTATATCTATAAACTGTTCAATTTATGTTAAGTGTTTTACAAGTTTGGAATTATGCATTGTGATTCATAAACTAATCTAGTGTATGCCATTGTTTAGAAATGGCGCATAGTGGAAGGAATGGAAACTGTATCAAAACACATAATCCATGTAAGGATTTCCCTCCTAATCAAGATAATTATAGCGGAGTTGGTGATGCAACTGGTGTTGATCATCTTATCACCATGTTGAGACAACTCACTCAGGTTATGAATAATAACATTTCCCATATGGAGCACCCTGATCCATAATGTAGAGGATCAATGTTAGACCGCTTCATGAGGAAACAAGCACCAAAATTCAATGGGTGTAAAAATCCATTAGAATCTAAGAAATGGATAAATTCTTTAGAGAGAATATTTCATACTTTGGGGAGTATTGAAAGGGAAAAAGTTGTCATGGTAGTTTATCTCCTCATGGTAGATGCAGATCAATGGTGGTCATTAATCCAAAACACAAAGGAAGATGAATAAGTATCGAACATTGAATGGAGGGAGTTTAAAGATATTTTCTTGATAAAATATTTTCCTTGTGACCATAAAGAAGATATGGAAAGACAATTTCAGATTCTGAGGAAAAATAAGAATGAGAATGTCGCAAAGTATAAGGATAATTTTACAAGTAGCAAGACATGCATCAGATTATATAAATAACCCAAGGAGTAATATTGATTGATTCTTTGATGGGTTAAAAACATTTCTCCAGTGAGCATTAGTCTCACAATATTTCTTATCATGCGAAGATATTGTCTCATGTGCTATCAAGATGGAAAAAGAATTCTCTAAGTCTTACGAATTTAAAGAAAAGCAAGAGAATAAGAGATATACTGAACACTCTAGAAATGGAAATAAGGGGAAGAAGGGAAAAGTTGAATATCCATCCTATAGTAAATGTGGGAAGAAACCACCCAGTACTTACCTCAAGGTAATGAGAGTCTATTATTAGTGTGGTTTAAAAGGCCCCCAAGATCGTGATTTCAAGGGGAAGAAAGAGGTTATCAATTTTGAGTTCTACAATTTTATATAAAATGAAAATTATGCAAATTAATGTCCTATGCACCAAGGGAACTTACCTCAGAAAAGGACATGGGAGCAAGGCCAAGATTTTCCGATCACTACTACTGATGTTGAAGCTCCAAACGACATGGTGGTAGGTAATTTAATGGTTTCCTCATGTTTAACCAATGCTTTATTTGATTCTGGATCATCACATTATTTCATATCTTCCTAGTTTGCTAAGAAAATTAGATATTTCCAATTTAATTTAACAAGGGAGTTGTCAGTGAAAACTCATAAGGGGAGTATCAATGCAAAAAAGTTTTGTGAATCAGTTCCCATTAGGGAATATAAATGTTTTTTATCTTTTGATCTCATCATCATACCCATGATTGAATTTTATATAATCCTTGGTATGTATTGGATTTCAGACCTTGATGTGAAAATTTATATTAATAATAAATATGTTACAATTCTTGATGATGATAAAGAGTACCTTATATTTGGAACAAAAACATCACCACCTAATTCTTATCTAGATCCGCCCCTAGTAGATCTACTAAATTTAATTATTAGGGAGGAAGAGAATGAAATAACTATGGGTGAGGAAAAGAATGTTCCAATAGAGGATGCACCTATTGTGCAAGAATATTTTTACGTGTTTCCAGAAGATTTACCTGGACATCCTCTGGAATGAGAAATTGTGTTTTCCATCGATTTAATTCCTAGTTTAATGTCCATATCTAAGATCCCTTATAGAATGATCACTGTGGAATTAGTGGAATTAAAGAAACATCTAGAGGAATTTAGTAATAAGGGATTTATTCGCTCCAGTGTTTCTCCATGGAGAGCCCCTTCCCTTTTTGTTAAGAAGAAAGATAGATCTATGAGGCTGTGCATTGACTACAGGGAGGTCAGTGATATAACAATAAATGACAAGTATACCCTACCTAGAATTAATGATTTATTCGACCAACTTCATGGAGCACAATATTTTTCATAGATTGAACTTTGATCTGGATATCATCAATTGTGTGTGAAGAAGGAAGAAATTCCGAAAACAACATTTTGAACTCGGTGCAGGAATTACGAGTTTACAATAATGCCTTTTGGATTGACTAATGCAGCCTCTGTCATAATAGATCTAATGAATAGATTTTTCAAGGAATATCTTGATGACTTTGTAGTTTTATTTATTGTTGACAGATTGGCATACTCCAAAATCTATGATGATCATGAAAATTACTTGCGCATTATTCTAAAGACTCATAGAAGAAATGAATTATATGTGAAGTTTATCAAGTGTGAATTATAGCTTCAATAGATTTATTTTCTTGGAAATATTATCTCTAAGGATGGAATATCTCTTGATCTTTCAAAGACCAAGGAAATCCAAGAATGTCCAGCACCGAAGAGTGTAACTGAGGTACATAGTTTTATTGGTTTAGAAAGTTATTATCAACATTTGGTCCATAATTTTTCCCGGTTGGCTAACCCATTAACCAAGATCACATGTAAAGGGGTTAAATTTGTTTGGACAAAAGAGTGTGAATAATTTTTTGATGAACTGAAGAGAATATTAGTTAATTCTCTTATATTGAATCTACCATCAGAGAACAATGGTTTTTTTATTTATAGTGATGCTTCATAGAAAGGACTTAGTTGTTTCCTTATGCAGAATGATAGAGTTATTAACTATGCATAACTATAACTAAAAACTCATGAAAAAAATATCCCACTCACGATCTTGAGTTAGCAACTGTAATATTTTCTCTGAAAATATGGAGACACTATTTATATGGTAAAAAATGTGAGATTTATACTGATCACAAGAGTTTGAAGTATATTTTCTCACAAAAAGAACTCAACATGAGGCAAAGATTATGGCTTGAACTACTCATGTATTATGATTTCACTGTACACTACCACATGGGGAAGGAAAATAAGGTGAAAGATGCTTTGGGTAGAAAGGATCATGGTGTTTTGAACAACATGAGGGTTGAAAGGGATCTTATTTTCATGGATCTTGTAATGATAGATATGGGAATAACCATATAAGGTGAGACATCAATGCTTTTTCAAATTATTGCTAAACCATCTTTACAAGAAAGGATAAAAAGTTCTTAGACTGATGATGAGGAATTTCAAAAGAAGATTAAAGCTGTGAATGATGGGATATTAGGTGAATTCATATATGAAGATAGGGCTTTGAAATTTGGGAAGAGACTTTGTGTTCCTAACATACTTGATCTAAAAAGGGATTTGTTGGATAATGCTCTTAGCTCCAATTTCTCTATTCACCCTGGGAGCACCAAGATGTATAGAGATTTGAAGGAACATTTTTGGCGGGACAACATGAAAAGGAAGACTACTTTTTTTGTCCTGATGTATGGTTTTTCAACAAGTGAAAGTTGGAAAGCAACATCCTGGAGGAGTCATGCAACCTCTTTCCATACCTGAGGGGAAAGGGGATAATATTATGATGGACTCTGTCATGGGACTACCTGAGACTCCTAAAAGGAATGATGCAATATGTGTCATTGTTGATCATCTTACCAAGTCAACACATTTTATTGATATAATAGAAGATTTACCACTTGGACGTATGACTATACTATATATTAATGAATTTGTAAGACTTCATGGAGTACCCCTATCAATTGTTTCTGATTGGGATCCCTGTTTTACATCAAGATTCTGGAAATGTCTTCAGAAATCCCTGGATACTAAACTTCATTTGAGCACCATCTACCACCCTCAAACCAATGGAAAATAAGAACGAACTATTCAAACCTTAGAAGACATGTTGAGATCCTTCTCAATTGACTTTCAGGGTATTTGGAATCAATATTTACCTCTGGTAGAATTTTCCTATAATAATAGCTTCTATTCATGTATTCAGATGGCACCATATGAAGCGTTATATGGAAAGAGATGTCACACACAAACTTGTTGGGATATATTGGTGAAATAAAACTTGTAGGCCCAGAACTTATTTAGGAAACAATGGAAAAGGTGAAGGTTATCCAAACCCACATCAAAGTAGCCCAAAGTAGGCAAAAGAGCTATGCCGATAACTGAAGGAAGGATTTGACATTTCAAGTAAGAGACCATGTTTTCTTGAAGGTATCTCCATGGAAGGGTGTTATACATTTAGGTAACAATGGTAAATTGAGTCCTAGGTACATTAGACCTTTTGAAATTCAAGAAATAATTGGAGTTGTAGATTATTGTTTAGCAATGCCTCCAAGTCTCTCCAAAGTTCACGATGTATTCCACATATCACTATTGAGAAAATACATGCCTGACCCAACACATGTACTCACACATGAGAAAATTGAACTGGAACATGATCTGTCTTATTGTGAAGAACCTTTCAAAATTATTGATACCAAATATCAAGTGTTAAGAAACTAGACAACTCATCTGGTGAGAGTTCTACGGAGAAACCATAAGATGGAAGGGGAAATGTGGGAACCTGAGGAACTTATGATGAAGAATCACCTGAATATTTTTATGTAGTAATATTCTAGAAATTTTGGGGAAAAATTTATTTTAAGTAGGGTAGAATGTAACACCCAAATATTCCATGATATGTTTCCCTTTGAATAATATAATAGCTTGCATTGTACACAACTTCGAGATTCTAACACACCGCAACCAATCAAACAAGCCGTTATGAAAAGTAATACCCACTTCTTGAAATTTTATAAATTTTAAAATTAAAAATGGACTTTATTTTTGGATTCGGAATATCGAAATTAGCTTAGGGTGAATTTTTGGTATTTTTCTTAAAACATTCAATTTTTGGTGAATAGTGAAAACACTGTGTTATTGGTTAAAACGGAATTTTTTATTTAATTTTTTTTATTTAAATTTATTTTAGGTAAAAATAGATACATAATACCTACATAAGTTCAATGTAATTCATTGGAGTCATTTTATAATATGTTTAGATATATAAAATGTTTATTGAACTTTTTACTGTCTTTTACCCACCTCCTAGGAGCATTTTCAAATTTGCATAAAACTTAATTTTACCACTTATATGAGTTGATTTTCAAAAATCCCAGAGACAAGCTGGAAATTAGTAAGTAAAATTTGGTTCAATAAGATGAAAATAATTTTTGGTGAATAATAACTTTTTACTTTTATTTACCATGGTTAAAAGTAAATAGGGTAATTAAGGGTAAAAATGATATCATAATTACCCAAAAACATGTACTAATTCTATTGGATTAGTATAATTCGACCAAAAACAACCTTTGGAATAAAATATGATCCTATTTGGTCCACTTTTATTATATTAGGACATTTATTATTATTTTATTTAAATAAGAGTTAAAAGAGTTAAATTCAAATTTTAATAACTAAGCCATTTTTAATATAGGGTTAAAGACAATATAGATTAGACTATAAATATAAATTATAAAGATAAAAATATTTCTTATTTAATTTTATTTTATTTATAATTTTTAGACATTATATAATTTATTTTATTTTTGACACAATGATGATGCATTAATTACCTTATTAAAGAAGGATTAAAATAATTGATATTATAAATATCCAAATAAATGTAATTTGAGACTTTTGAGGAATTATACTAATTTTTTAGGTTAATATGACATTTTAGGGTTTATTAAATATTTTTTTTCTATGTAATCATACTGTTATGATTTTCACAAAAATCAAATACTAAATAGCATCAAAATTGACATAATTGAGTTTTTAAAACAAATACTATATTATTATTGTATATAATATTCATAAAAATATAAGGTTTGAAAAAAGAACTTAGATAAGGTTATATATATTAATAATGAACCAATTGGGGTTCAGTTGGATGTTTATAGTAAGTTTATTAACCATATAATATAAAAATACAAAGAGACATGGTAAATAACAAACTATTTAACTAAGAGTTAAATCTAAAATATAAGGTTAATATGGTGACATAAACCTGAATAAAACCTATTGGTTGAGAGGTTTTCTACTCATCCCCAAATTATCCTCTAAATAAATTATTTTAGAGACATTAGAAACTAAAAATTAGTTTATTATAAAATAATATTTCAATGTTTTCCTAAAGTGACCCTCACCTCTCTTATTAAAGGCCACTTCCCCTTCACTTAATTTCACACCTCCAAAGACTTTTGACTCAGACAAACCCTGAAAAAATATCCTCCAAAATATCCTATATTACTGATAGATGCATTACTTTGTTCATAAAACCAACATAAGGATCCATTTGGATCAAATGAAAAAGAAGAACCCGAAGAAGATGTAAATATTTTATCACCTCTTTTAAGTTCTTTTATTCTTCCACTTATTCCTCCTTTGTTGTTTCCATTCTAAAATAATAACTCCAATATCTTCTACATAATATGATATTATTATAAAAATGGTACAACCATATTCATTATTCTATCCATCCTATAAATGACAAAGTCACCATATGTGCGTACATACGGATTTCCATCTCCACGTCATGGTGTAGTTTGTTATTTAAACACTTCAATATTTGGATGGGTATAATAGTGAGTATAATTTATGTAAATAATAAATATAACATGTTAATTTTTCTGTATATATGATATACCATCCAATTACTTATGATTTCTCCATCAATATAATGAAATTATCGCTCGTGCATACATACGGAATACCGTCCCCACGAACTTGATGAGATTCATTCCCCATCGTAAAAATTCAAGAATAATTTTATTTTATGATTAAAAACAATGTTTATGAATATAATATCATTATGTATATGAATCAAATACATCCTATCCATAAAAAATTGATTTCATAACCAATCTTATAAAGGAAAACGAATCAGTTAACACCCAAAATGATGATACTACTAAAATATTATTAAAAAATTAATATCATAAGATCATATATGATATCATATTTATCTATATAGTTCTTGTATAATTTTATAAAAATTTTATAACTATTATATAGGAGGTTAACATACCATCTACTAAGGAAAATTACAATGTAAGGGTCAATTTTAAAATCTCTTTATTATCTAAGGTTGTTTTTAGGTAAGAATCTACTGGGACCACTTTATCATCCACATCCATGTTTTCTAAAAAATGTAATTCAAAAAATTTATAGTATTTACTATACTATGGGTTAAAGTCATTTATACCCTTATTTGACCATATATTTTTTGAAAGGAATCTTTCTGTTGTTTTCCAAACAAGGTACTTTTTGACCTTTTTGACAAAATTAAGGTAAGAATATCTTTTTTAACTTATACAGCAGGTGTGACTATTTTCTACCATTATATCATCATCAAAGCTTCCAATACAAGCATATAAAAATATTTTGAAAATAAATATTTTCTTTTATAGTTATATGACTTTTAAATGATTTCAAAATATAAAGTGATATTTCTCTAAAAATGTTTTGATTTCATCTATGTCAATATCCTTTGTTGGACTTTAAACTTATTTGAAGTTGATTTATTATGATACAAAACATCCATATTTTATTGAAGGTTGTGTGATATGTATTAATGTAGATGTGTTATTTTTACACCATTCATGGTTTATGGATAATGTATTGACATTTTATATTCTAGTTTTATTATGAATGTTTCTCTTATGTTTAAACCTTTTTATATGAGGAATTCATTGGACTTAGTAAGTGACGGGTGGAGCCTAATATAGATCCTCAATGCATCAGTAGGTCTAATGAGACAAAATGGTGTCTTGGAACAAGGTCTTGACAAAATATTATTTGTAGTCTTGGCACTAGGCCTTGACTATGTGTTTATGAAGTCTGGAATTATGCATTCCATCATTATGAAAGTGGCTATTGATATTGCTTGTAATTAGTAGACAAGTAGAATATCCATTTTAATAAGTAAATTCCATTATTTGATTTTATATTTTAAATTTTATAATGAAGTTTAAGTTTAAAATTCTTTTGTTTTAGTCTTATATATTGATTTAAAAGTTTAGGCTTATTTATAAAAGTTTCCGCTTTATTGTAATCCTTACTGAGCATCTGAGCTCACCCATTTCTATGTTTTATTTTTCCCAGGATGTGAATAAGTATATTTTGGTTGACCTATAGGGATAGGCTAAGGATATAAGTGTTTCTAAAAGGGGAAAAAATTTGATGTTTTTATTTCATGATGTAATGTAAAATATATGTATGTATCTAGTACTTCCAAGGATACTAAACTGATCGGTCTTTCGGGCCATGATTCTTTGTATCATGCCAATGTTATGCAATAATGCACCAACTATGGGTAACTAGGGTCGGGGAGTTATAGTAAACATCACTAATCAACCACTAACATCTCAGTCAAGGTAGTAAAATCCATCCAAAAAATAACAACACATCACAACACGAACACTAACTCACTCATAGTAGTCCCACCACCCGATCGTGCATCCTAGTCTAGTAATCTCACTCATTACTAAACCTACATACATCTATCAACCCTCATCTTCTCACTCAAGGCATGGTCTACTAGGACATATCACTCATGGAAATCCCTCTTACACTATCACTACCATATCACTCATGGTATACTATGAAATTATGCGCATAATAATCCCATTTCTTTCATGGAGATCTTGCGAATTCCAGATCACCCATAGCAATAACAGACCTTAGGATCCTCTCCAAAATTGACATCTATCACCAATCCCAAGGATATTTTTGTCATATGAATGTAATAAAAAATAGGGCACAAAACCCATCTCAAACCTCACTGTCTCGTCAGTATGGTTCTAGTTACTTGGGACTTAGCCTCACATCATGATATATATTGATGCTTATCTCAAACCTCTATGGGTAATATCACATATAACAAGATAAATCCATAACTTTAATACCAAGAAATGTACTCAAATGGATACACACACAACATGTATCATCATGAAAAAAATAACACACCAGGAAAGAACAATCAGGAAGCACATCAAGCATGCAAGCATTTGAAAATAGGGTATCCGCTTCTTGAGGTCAAACTGACCAAAAAATTTAAAGTCAAGACCTTTTGGATTTCATTTAAAATCCAATTAAAATCCACTCTTTAATACCATTTAAAACATTTACCAAATTATTCATTACTCATACAATATATTTGAACCAAATCCCATTAAAACATATTTTAAAAAATTACATAAACATTCTAAAATATGATTTCAAAACACATTCCTCATTACTTCTTTCACCTAGAAATTACTTTTATCTGAGGCCTAATTTTTCAATCCATTTTACAAATAAATAGGTTTTGACTTTTAAAAAACAACACAAACCTCTGAAAAATATATAAATATGGTCATCGATTCTCATTCAACCAAGACATCACCATTGATCCATTTAACAACCTATCTAGTCCATGTTTATTTTCAAGTTGATGTGGTCCCATTCAAATATTATGATGAAAATTACACATGATATAAAATATGTAAAAATGAATACTAATGATAAAACATGAACATTAAATCACCAATTATCTGGGAGAATTAAATAATTCCAATCCCCCAACCTCAAGTAATGATCACAACTCATCCCAATATCATACTGACCTTGTTTGTGTCCACTAACACCTATCTCATTCAAAACATTCATTAAATCAATTAATTAAAAATATAAAACCAATTTATTTTAAAATTTATGCTAAGATCACTTGGAAACCTCTCATCACCAAATTCATGTACAAGGGGTTATGTTCTACTCATGACACACAATCATACAAATTCCATGAAAAATTCCCAAATTAAATCATCAATTTGATGGGAAGTTTCACCAAAATTACTACAAACCCTAAATAAACCAATCAAATATCATGAATCACATAAAATGATTAATGATGATTTGATTTTCTCTTCTTGAGAAATTTTTGAGACCCGCACACAAAAATTTCCATCAAGCATGATGATTTCACCAAGATCTAGTGAAATAATCCCTCCAAACCATTTCCGAACAAACCGAAATCAATAAATAATGAATAAGTGAAATAAGAGGAATAAAGGGAGAGATATTAACATGAACCACTTTAATTAAATCATCCCAAATCCAAAATATTGAGGGGAATGAAATTGGGGATGAGGAGATCACAAAAGGTCTCTCCATCTTTATTCAGCTGACTAAAAACAAGGAAACCCAAGGTAGCGTTCTTGAAATAGACCCCTAGTGAATAATACCCAAAGGATCCTAAAAAATAGGTTTCTTGGTACCAATTCATGTTGTTAACCCTTGGGTTATGGTGTCAACACCCCCAAGAAAAGGGATCCACCCCTTTGCGTTGATGATTTCGTAGTGAGAACCTATGTTTACATCATGAATGACCCTTGATAGAATCCCTTCACATGACCACCCCTTCTTGGCTTGGAAACACCCTATGAAATGTTATTCATGGTGTGAATGGAATTTTCACACCATTAATGGATTACAACTATAAAGTTTCATTAACCCTACCCCCTTTTCCACTATATAACATCCCCTTGAACTCTCGAGGTGGCCACCAAGCCTTGAACTACTTCCAAAAACACATTTTAAGAAAATTCAAATTCTCAGAAACCCAATATGAGAATTGTTTATCCAAATGACACAAATACTAAACAAAAAAATTAGGTTCCCTCTGGAATTTATAACCTATAACAATACATTTAGTTACATGACGGGACACTAATAGTGTGTGACTATTTATTATAACATAAATCAAGATTACCCACATAGCTACTTGGGTTCTGATGATAAAAACAAAGAGATGGTGGGAAAAAAAGTAATTAGGAAAACCATCATAAATAATAAATAATAATATCACCCACACCTCCAATTACCACATAAGAATTATCCCCTTTAGATCTATCACCCGATCAATACATACATCAAGCACTTCCCATAAGGGAAATAATAAAATGGGGCATCGAGAGGGTCTCAAACACCCAAACATTTAAAAAACTGGTTGAAAGAGCCAAATATTATTTCTTAGAAATCCACTCAAGATTCCAACACTTTTATCATCACTGGAAATTTTTTTAAAAAAATTACTTAAAATAATACACATAAAACAATCCTTGAATTTTTTTTATAAATTAGTCTTTTGTTCATAAAATCAACTAAAAGTTTAAAATATTACTCATTAACTGATTCCAAGAACAAATTGGGGTAAAATACTCTTCAAGAATCAAGGATCTATTTATAACAATCCTTTAAAACATTTCCAAGGCACTTAGAATTTAATAAGCCTTTAAAAACTAGAAAACACTAATAAATGGATATGATTTCAAGTATTAAATCACTTTAAACCATTTCTAGATTATTCAAAATGATCAAATATAATTATAATTTTACAAATAAAATATCTTAAACTCTAAAAAAAATGAAATACTGAATCATAAAACACATTCCTTGATTCAATGATGATCAAGTTAGAAGACATTAAATAAGGGGAAAGGTGCTCAAACATGACTATAAGAAACTTACAAAATCAATAATGAAAAATACCACCTATATTAGGATATTCTATACCCACAATTTGAGATTAGAAATCTATAGGGTTCATACGAGGACGAGAAGAGGGGAAAAGAAGGATGTAATAAGGAGAAAGGAGGTATTTTAACTTGATAAATTGATGAGAACATAGAGAAAGGTTATTGGAGTCATAAGAGGATGGAGGGAGGGATACCCTCTCATGATCCCTAATTTATCTAATCTATGTGTAAGGGAAAATTAAGTTAAACCCCTTTTAAAAACTGAGAGGGTGTACCATTGGAAATTCACAATTTTAGACACCTGGTTAATTAAAATAGTTAGGCCTCATTTCTTTGTAAACTATATATAAACTATGTGGTTTCCATTATAGAAGAACACCACACACGCTTGATTTAGCCACATGGTTAAGAGAAATAATGAACAAACTATACAAATCAATAAGAAGAGTTATAACACTATCCACATGCTACCTTCATGTCCTGCCTAACTATACACTACAACCATGTGAGAGCTAAAACCCTTAAAAATTATATATTATAAACCCCAAACTATAAAACAATGTTATAACCCAATAAATAAATAAAATAAATAAATAAAATAATAAAGGAAATTCATGATTTCGGTATGAATAATCATATAAAATATTTTTTGATTTTTTCATTACCTATTCCTTTTTTTTATGAAGCACTAGATTCTCATTGCAATCAATTTGGATACACTAAATATTTATTTGTTCTGGATCCAATGCATAAATTTAAAACAAATCAACCCTAAATGATTCCCTTTATCAATTTGTAACAAATTTAATTAAACATTATACAAATAAAATTAAAATTACACATTTTATATTATGATTTAATGAAAATTTTGTTATGATAAAGTGTTGTTTAATTATCATAAAAATCCTAATATGAGGATGAAAAATGAGCTTAAGAAGACTATAAATTAATTTAAATAGTAAATTATTATGGTATATATAATAATATATCACAATCAAATAATATATCAAAACTTCTCAATTATTTTTATCAATGTTTCTATAGTGTCAAAAACAAAGTAATGATAATGATTATGGTTATTACATTAGTAAATTTATCAACAATATTTTTCTATATAAAAAAATAGCATACAAAAAGTAAAAGTTACAAAAGTAATTAAAATTTCATTTAAAATATTTTTTAAATCATTTTTTATATATATTTTTCCAATACTAATAGGATATCCTATACTCAGCATAGTAAAAAGAGAAATTATATTTGTTTATAAATGTGTGAGAAACATACATGGTGTTATAATTTTTATAAACCTCAAGGGGTGGTGATTTATTATCATGTTTTTAATTTTTTTATCATAAATAGATCATGGGCAATTGATTCTTCTACTTCTTATTTAGTTTTTTTTCTTAACATTTTTCAACATCTTATTTAGTTTATTTTCTTATTATTTTTAAATACTACTTATTTAGTTAATTTTCACAAAGATCGTGAGTAGTTAATTTCTTATGGATTTGTTTTAAGAATTTTCACCTATTAAGAGAGAAAAATGCCTTTATATAGAGTCCATGGTTCTTTTTGAAGGATAAAATCATTTCAATAGAGAAGGGACCTAAAATATGAAGGAGAAATGATTAATTTAAATGATGTAGGTTTATAAATATTAAATGATATCAACCATAAAAAAGGACCTTGATCTATGTATGGAGTCCTCTTGCACTCTTAATAGTCAAAAATGATTATAAGGAAATAATTTCTCAATAAAGTATTCGACAAAGATGGTGCACAGAGGTACTATTTAATGTTATCTCTATGAAGATGTTTATTCTTTATTTGATTTTTTTATATTCAATAGTGATGTAATTCATTCCATTTTGGGTATAGTACCTTTTAATAACTTTTTGGAGAGAAAAAAATTTATTTTACTAATAGAAAATGATTTTTTTTTAATTTACTATAGAAGGTGATTTGGTAATGAAACTATTACATGTATAATTTTTTTATACTCCCTTTTGTGTAATTATATACATTTCATCTTACAATCTTCAATATTTTCCAAAACTATTTATGGTTATCCATTTATCTTAGATTAACATTTTATCTCACAACATTCATCATATAGTCAAAACTATAAAAATGTGCTTGGATTGTATTGGTACTTTAGAACAATGACTTGTGATTCATTTATGACATATAAGAATCCAAAAAATATTAATCCAATATATGGTATGAATTTTATGACCCAGAGTACAAGTTTTAATTTAAAATTGTCATTTTACTTCAAAACATGGATAATATACAAAAAACTGAGAAAATTAACTCATATTTTATTGAAACATTATAGAATGATCCATGATTAATTTAAGATGTGAAAGAATTAACCTCATATCAATCTGACACATAGTGTGATCTATATGACCAAAAGTGTGTATTTTAATTTAGAAATGACATTTTGACTAAAAAAATTCACAACATACCCAAAAATTAGTAAAAATTCTTGAATTTCCCTAATATTTTTGAAAAAATATTTACATTTTATTTATGATATATTGGAATTAACTCTTTGACAATCCGACACATGGTGTGGATGGTATGACTAAAAGTGTATGTTCTCATTTTCAAGTGACATATTAGTTCAAAACACATATCAAATACCCAAATATAATAAAACAAACTCATAAAACTAAAATACTTTTAAAAAATGGCCTATATTTTATTTTTTTGAAGTGATAGAGTCAACCACATGTTAATTAGATACATGATGTGGATCGCATGATTGAAAGTGGATGTTTTCCTTAAAAATTGGCATTTATTTCAAAATTAATTTCACATAATCATAAAAAAGAAAAATCACTCATATTGTACTCAAAATTTATCCAAACAATCCATAATCCATTTGTGATGTGTAAGAATTAACCACATGTCATTATGAGACATAGTGTGAGGAGTTTAACTGAAATTGATTATTTTCATTTAAAACATACATTTTTGTTTAAAATACATATCACATATTAAAAATTGATAAAACAATATTTTATTTTCTTGATACTTTAGTAAAAATATTGATAATTATTTTTTTGAAGTTTTTGAATTAACCACACTTCAATCTAATACACAGTGTGACTGATATAACTAAAAGTGTATTTTTTCATTTAAGAGTGAAATTTTAGTTCTAATGTCACACCACATACTCAAAACTAGTCAATCACACTTTTATTTTATTGATAAATTAGGATAAATTTTATTAATTTATTTTTAAAGTGTAATAATTAACCACAGGACAATCAGATACATGATATGGTTTTTATGAATGAATGTGCATGTTTTCATTTGAAAGTAACATTTTATTTTAAATCATATATCACATACCCAAAACCAAGAAACCATACTTTTATTATCTTGATACTATATGAAAATGACATGTGATCAACCTGACATACGATGTGTCCATTATAACATATGGTCGATGTTTTTAGAAAAAAAGATACATTTTATCTCAAAAATTCCCATCATATAGTCAAAACCAATAAAATATACTCAAATTTTGTTGATACTTTAGTAAATGATCCATTATTCTATTTTTATGTGTATGAATTAATCTCATATCATTCTGATATATTTTGTGTTTGGTATGAATGAAAGTCCATGTTTTCATTAAAAAATGAAATTTTAGTTTGAGACATGCCTCACATACTCAAAATTGTTAAAATGTTCTTTTACAATATTTTTAATTTAATAAAAATATTGATAATTTGTTTTTGAATTAATGAAACCAATCACATTTTCAATTTGATACACAATGTTGTGGGTATTACTAAAAGTGCATGTTTTCATTTTAAAGTTATATTTTAGATAAAAATAAACATCTCCTAATCACAACCAAGAAAAAATGATTTTATTGTCTTTATATTTTAGGAAAATTATCCCTGATTCATTCATTATGTAAAGGAAAAAAGCATATATCATTTTGAAAAATGGTTTGTCTGGTATGACTTAAAGTGTGTGTTTTCTGTAAGAAAATAATTTTTTTCTCACAACACAAGACACGTAGTCAAAACCAAGAAAACATGCTCAGATTTTCATAATAATTTGGTAAAATTGTCATTGATTCATTTTTATGTGTATGAATTAACCTCAGATCAATCTGATACATGGTGTGTCTGAATTGACTAAAAGTTCATGTTTTCATTTTAAAAGTTTAATTTTAGTCTAAAACATGTTTCACATTATCAAAATAAAAAAATGAACTCATTTTTTTAATAATTTTGTAAAATTTTATATGATTACTTTTTTATTTTTAGGAATTAAACTCATTCCAATTCGACACAGAGTGTGGATAGCATGACCGATAGTGCTTGTTTTCATTAAAAAACAACATTTTATTTTAAAACAAGCACCACATAATCAAAAATAAAAAACAAAAATGTATTGATATGACATTAAAAAAAACCATTTTTTATGTTTTGGAATTAATATCATAGTAATCTAGCACATAGTACAGTAAATTTGACTAAATGTGTTTGTTTTTATTTATAAGTGATATTTTAGTTCAAAATACACATCAGATAATAAAAATAGAGAAAAAACCCAGATTTTATTGATAATTTAGTAAAATTATCCATGATTCATTTTTCACATTTAGGAATTAATTTCATATTAATTCGATACTCAATGTGGTCGGATTGACTAAAAGTGCATTATTAAGTTTAAATGGAACATTTTAGACTAACACATGTCACATACTCAAAACATAGAAAATGAACTCAGATTGTCTTGATACTTTATGAAAATGAACTATGATTCCTTTTTTACATGAATTAATTAACTTCAAGTTAATCTGATACATAGTGTTGCTGGTATGATTGATATCACATATTTTCATTTAAAAATTACATTTTATTTCAAAATTATGCATCACTAGCTCAAAAATGAAGAAACACACTCAAATTGTATTTATATTTTACAATAATTATCTATAATTGATTTCTTATATGTATAAATTAACTACAAATCAATTCGACACATGGCATGGTTGGTATGATTGTAATTTAGGGTTTTCATTTAAAAGTGACATTTTAGTTCAAAACACACAACACATACTAAAAATCTAGAAAATATTCTTAGAATATCCTGATACTTTAGAAAAACAACCAAATTTTCATTTGTTACTTATATGAGGTTACCTCATATCATTCAAATGGAAATTTATAATAGATTATATAACATTTCAAATATAAATTGTTTTTATTTTTTATATACTATTACTGAAATAAATGTTATTTTTATTAATGTAACATGCTTCTTTTGTACAATTTTGGGTTGATTATTGGATAAGGCCTTCTAAGAAACATTTGTATACTGGTTGTAATTTTTTTTGTTTTTATTTAGATTTTACATCAATTTAATTGTAATATAAAAAAATTCTTCAATGCTATATTAGTATTAAATAGTGGTGGAATGTAAATTAAATTGATTTTTTATGTTTAACTGAATATTTTACTAGAATTTATTTATAAAATTTTTTATATGTTACATATTCGATTCTATAGAGTGTTTTTGATATAGTTTCTATCATTATAGAATATCTAGTAAGGGTTTTATCAATATAAACATTAGCGCTGATAAAAGTATACCTTAATAAGAACTAATGATAGAGGTGATAAAGTCACCCTTTATCTATGTTAAAAGAATCACTGATAAAGGATTACTTTAGAAACTCATTTCTTATTAATGATAAAATGAATTTTTTAAAGGTTTTGATAACATAGATTATTTTTTAGTGATAATAAAACCGATTTCTAGTATTGATAAAAGTGTATTCTATAGTACTATTATCTTTTATCTAAAACACTCTAGGAATTTTATCCTCTAGAACCATTTCATTCTCAATAGAATATTCATTAAATAAATACAAATAATATTCAACAATAAATTATATAATCTCATATCTTTCAAAAATGATACCATCAATCTATTTGAGATGGTTCATAGGGTTTTAACCTTTCTATCCTTCCAGAGAACATTAAGGAGAGATGTGTTATGATCTCCATCCTTTAACCACGAAACCCTATTGTGATGTTTTATAATATCTACCTTATATTTCATATGTTAAAAAAATTCTATTATTAAAATATACCTCATTTAATCACACTTGAGTTTATAGAATAAAAATATCCTTAAGCTTATTTCTAATTTCCACAATTATATTAATTAATTTTAGCGAAATTTATTCATCTATAATATTTAAAACATAAATTTAAATCCTTCAATTTTATAAACTGTATATCATTCTTATAAAATATGGCCTCCTAATACCCTTTAACAACCTCCCAATAGTTATAATTAGAGATCAATGTATTATAAAATTGAAAATTAATTGGATTTTTATCAATAATCCAAGAGAAAGTAGTTATAATTAGATGATGGTATGAATTTACATTAGGGCTGGAAAATAATAAATTTTATCCTATTAATCTCAATCATCTAGATTAATAAAATATCTATCAATTTTAATAGTAACCATCCTATTAACAAACCATCAATTCCAATTATACTCAACTCAGAAAATTTTTACCTGAACCAATTTTATCTTCTTAATAAAAGATTTAGATTCATTATTAGTAGTATATAATAAATTCAACCATTTTTTCCATTTATCTCCATAATAACATTTAAATATTCTATAAAAAATCATTATCATCAATTTTAAGATTGGGAATGTCTAAATATTCTTATAAAAGTTCACCTATCATGATTCATGTAAAAAAGAATAAAAAAGGAACCAAATATAATCTTATCATCAAATCTTAATTGAAAACTAATAATCTTTATGAAATAACTATAGACTAAAATATCAAATATTTTATTATATTTAATGTCCCAATGTTCCTTTATAATAATAATCATGAACTTAAAAGCAATGAGTCTATAACTATATTTTTTATAATCAATCCATGAAAAATAAGTCAAAAGAATCATAGGCAATAAAATTATAAAAATAATAAGATTATTTTTTTTTAAATAAGATAGATACAGTTATTTATTTACTATCCAAACTCTATAAATTCCATAATATGAAAAAAATTTCCTCCTAGATTTCATTTTATTCTTCCCACTACTTAAATGAGGTTTTTATTATAATTAGGCCCTTTATCTCCCTACCGTTTTGTTATAAGAATTTTTAGTAGGTGTCTCCTCAGAAAAATATTTATAATTCTTTCCATTCTTATAACTATCACCCTCCTACACATTTGTGTTTATATTTGGTTATTCTTGATCTATATTTTTATGTTAGAAGACTCCCTGGATGTAGAATCTATTCCTTCACTTTTTCCCCATTTAGTAGTCCCCTTCACAAGAGTGGATAGTAACTGATTCTATTTATGAACATGATCACCTGTAATACTTGGTTATTATTTACATTATTCAAAATCAAATTACTTATTATAGTTAGTTTCCTTTAAATAATAGGCAATCACATGGCCTTGATGATCTGAATGATTCTCCTCATTAGAATCCATCATAAATTATCCTTGATTTTCAACCGCATCTTAGTACCTATCTAATGTATCTGTAGGATCCATTATGTTAACACCTTCTACTTATGTTAAATTCAAAAAATTATCTTCTTAAATATTTTGAAGTTAGATATTATCTTCAAAGTACATCAAAGTAATCTCCTCTACCTCAACCATTTCACTCAATTTCTTTTTTTCTTTTTTGTGTACATTTATCTCACTATCCAACATAAAAATGGATCATTATTCATCCAAATATTCTAATAATTATTTTACTTATATTATTCTTCACCTTTTTCATTTTTATTCTTAGTCCTTTCATCTTTTATAAATTTATTAGAGTCATATTTGATTTGAACCTTTTACACCACTTGGTAGTTTAACATTTCATGGCCTATAACATTTAAAAAGTTATAGAAAGCGGTAATAAATTTTTATTTCACTTGTAACTTATATTCTTAAAGAATTTCAATGAGTATTAATATGGTATTATATCATCAATATTTTCATAAATGTGTATTCCTGTATAATACCCATTCTATTTCTTAAAGGTTGTTCTCATCCAACTTCAACGACAAACCAACATAGGCTAAATATTTTTTTAAATCTATATATTATAGAATAAATATCTCAAAACATGAATAATGATCCAAATATGGATTTTTATAGTCCTCTGTAAAAAATTATTAATGTGAATATTCCATTTTTTGATTCATAATATCCATATATTATGATTAGAATTTATGAAAATATATTCTCTCAAGATATCATTAGAGGGTTTAAAAATTAAATGGTAACACCCTCTATCCATCGAAATGAGAATCTAGAAAATAATATTCTAAATTGATGATAAATTCATGTCCAATTAATTCCAAGACCAAGAATTATCACCTTATATTACCAATCAATAAAAACCTACATATCTTTATCTCTGGGTTATTCTTTTCTTGATTTGATACAACCACAAATTTCCCAAATTTGGATTTTGGAATGATAGGTTCATTAACTGAAATTACCCCATCCCAAACACATGTATTCTTTATGTATTCCATGAACATAAATACTCATTGAATAAATTTTTGTTGTTGTGGTTCTTGATCCACTACTTTAAGTTTTTTATTCCCCTCTATACTCACTGTGATATATTAAATTAATCCATGGAGTCCTTTGTTGCTTTTGAATTAGTATTAATTTGTTCTCTTTAAAAATCCATAATCTAATTTGAAAAATAATAGGATTAAATTTATATACCTATTGAAAACTATATGGTAAAATGTTTTCACCTACTAATTAAAAACAGATTAGTTTAAACTAAACTCTTCACTTTTGTGATTATAAAAAAGATAAGCTCAAATAAATCTTTCCCTTTTAAATACATTTTCCCCTTATGAAAAATGTGGGATTATATTTTAAATGATAGGATCTAAAAATCCCTAATATAAAATACAAATTAATAATATTTTACCTTTTAATTAATTATTTATATACCCATGATTTCCATAAAATATGAGAATTTAATAAATATTTTGTAATTTGGGACATTTTGGACTTTATTGTAAATATATACCAACATTGTGATTTTATTAATTTAATTCTTATTTTGTATTTTATTATTTTATACATAATTTAACATAGGTGTTTTATGAAAAAATAGGAATAAATCTACAATTGTTTTAAAAAAGGGATTTTGGACTGATCACACAAGTATAAAATTCCATCTACATTTGAATAAATGAATAAATATGTAGTTTCTATAAGAGAAACATATGCAGATGAAAAAATCACATGAGGATTTATACTGTTTTTTGAAAATGGATTCATAACTCAATTTTATGAAAATAAATATGGTTTTTCACTGAATATAGATAATTAAATCTGATCTTTGTCAGATTAAACCAAAAATTTCAAAGGCCATGTAAGAATGGCCAATACCTACATAAGATTATCACAATTCTTTCATAAAAATAAACCCAAATTATAAATGTCTATGTAAGATTAAATAATGTCATAGTAAGAATAAATATAAATTTACTAAGAGTTAGTGGGATTTCAACATGTTAAATAAGATTTTATAAATTAAAAAAAAACTGTTCTGGTTTTTAAGAATAAAAAATTATCACATGAGGATTTATATTAGAATTTATATAATCTAGCTAAAGGGAAATTTTGGGTTGTTGATTAAAATAATTTTCATGTAGTCAATATGCACAACCCAAGGTTAAATAATGATTAACCGTACACCACTTCCTAACTAAAGTAAACATGTTTCAATGAAATGTTCCACATGGAATAAAATCTAGGTGTGTGAAAGAATAAGGGTGTTGAAACAAATTATAATTCTTAATACTTAAGGAAAGTATATAAGTGATACTTATAAATAGAATGGGATACACTATATTTGTGATTTTTCTAGATATCATTTTATAATGTTTTATATTTTTCATTCCATGTTAATATATAGATGTTTTGTTATCTCTTGTTATTTCATTTTCATTGTCATGACTGTGATATATCATATCCCTGATTATAGAGAACTAATTTTATAATTAGACCAAGGGTAATTAACTATGTCATTCCTAAGTCCATTACATTCACATTTTAATTATTTTACATTCATTATGAGAACTAAAAAATTTATATGATGATGAGGATAGTATAAAGTGGTTAACATATTGAACATAATATATTATTCTTTTTTCATTATTTAATTTATTTTTTATCCCTCCACTTAGTTTAGTTTTCATGGAATCAGATTGACCAGTGGGTTGAGTGATGAATAGTGAGTGACTACTGCTAGGGTGGTGGGTGATCAAATGATATCAATTATGGGGTATTTTCATATTATCACATATAAGGAGGTGATTGATCATTACAATCAATGATCTTTAGGTCTATTAGTTGATCATTCCATCATGAAACTTTTAGATATGGGAACTTAGATGATGTTGGGGGTGTGCATTGAGTAAGAGTGAGGCAAATTTTGGTGACCAAGAAGGAACATAATATAATTCTTCAATGTACTAGCTAATTTATTCAAAACATCACTATAGTTTCATATGCATGCATTTTTATTTTATTTTTTCATGTTTTATTTTCTACAACCATCCCAAACCACCCTATCGTTTACATGATTTGATAAAAATATAAAACACCAAATACATATATAAGTGACAAAGATGGTAAATGATTTGTAATGATCATTAGGAGATGACCCTAACATGAACTAATAAAATATTCTAGGGAAAATATATATACTATATTAGAAATGTTCATGACAATCCTCTATCAAAATTCGACACTATTTCTGGGGAGACAAGTTATTTATTCATTTTTCATTGTCACTTTGAAAATATTATTTTTCTATTTTCATATAAGAAATATTAAAAATGAGCTATTTTTGTATGAAAATAGAGAAAAAAACGGCCTATGATAATATTTAAAGAGTGGTTAATAAACTTACCCCAATATACTACAACCACAACTGATTCCCATAATTTTATAATGAAGACAAAACTAAAATTATATATTTATAAAAATAGTATAAATAATAACTTGTGTACTAATCTAGATGGGAAGACTACGATGGATTCCATTGAAAACATTCAACACCCCTATATTATCAAGAACAAATTTATATAATTGATTCATTATTCTCAGAGTAAGAAGTTATTCACTTGAAATGTGAAATACAAGAGATGAAGGGGCATGTTGCACAACATGATTTCATTCTCTAAGATATGAATAAGAAATGATCAGAGAAATTATATTCTAAATAGGAACTTATATTTGAACCTATGAACATTGAAATACAGGAGATGTAAATCAATATTGAATATGACCCAAAATCCATCTCAATAGATTTATTTCCATGGATACATTATAAAGAACTTAAAATATATGTTGAAAAAAATGGAGTTGACATGACCATAGATTTATATATTTTTTATTATCATCAAGATAAACCATAGACTAATATCCCTTTATAACAAAATGAAAAATTATATGAGTATCGGTAGGCCCTATAAAGTAAAGATAATAAATAATATCCCACTATCAATGAGATTATTTTAACATCCCATTACATTTTTTCTAGTATTACATGACCCATGTTTATATCCCTTTTATGTTGGGTCTTGTTTTGGGGTCATTCTGGATATCTTGGATTTTTTGGATGTTTTTTTGGGCTGTGCAAGATTGGTGCATGATTTGACCAAAACATGTTCCCCCAGTAAAAACTCTAAAACACCTAAATAGTGAGGAATTCATGGATGGTTCATAGTTTCCCGAACTATGTGCCCACCCATGGGAAACCATGGACCCCAAATAGTAGGGTCATATGACTGGCACACAGTTACCTAAAAGTGAACCCCTTTTATTTAACCGTGCACGTGGGATTTTAAAGTTCTTAAAAGTAATTTAACATTTAAAAACCTGCCGATTTAGTTTCCTAATCCTCCCATTCTACCCTAATATGATGTTTTCTTCATTTGAGTCTCTCAAAAAGTGATTTTGGCTCCCCCAACCATTTTTTTTGGAGGATCAATGTGGTGTTGATCTCATTTGATCTTCTCTAGATAAGTGGATCGCCTCTCATGTGTTTTCTTCCAATCTCCCTTTCTCTCCTACTTATATATTTTTAGGTCATCATGTTCTTAATGGATTTAAAATCCATTTTGATAGATTTAATCTTTGTCTTGTTATATCTTGATTCGAGATTTTATTTCTATATATTCATCTCCTTCAATCATAATTGGCATTACCATTGTGGGTGTTGATCATTTTATTTCCATGATAAAATTTAGGTGGTTCCATTTGAGATTTTTTATGTAATTGAAACCTTTATTTTCTTTCTTTATTTCGAATATATTTCAATTAATTTATAAAACCTTGATTTTAAATGATTTGAAGAAAAAATAAAAATGATCTAGATTTTGAATAAAAAACCCCAATTCCAATGAAATTGGAATTATGGGAGGAATTTTGAGAATAATAAATTAATTTTTAAGAAAAATATTTGATGAAATGATTTGAGATTGTATAAGAAAATTGATTAATGATAAATGATGAAAAACACATGATTGTTTCTGGATTGAAAATATATGAAATGATGATAATCATAAGTTTTGGTTTTGAAATAGAATTGTCATATTTAAACTAAGAAATTGGAAATTGAATTTTGAATGTTTATTTATTTTAAATGATATGATTTACCCATTATTGACTGATTGACTGAGAATATATGAACCTAGGTAGTTAGTGGGTTATTTGGGACAATAACACTAGTACATCGATCCCCTAGTCATTTATTGATTATGAATACTAAAAAAACCTATTTAGTCATAATTAATCTTGATGGGATAATGATGAGTGTTATTCATCATGATCCATAAGGATGTTTGCACACCTCATTAGTCGTGATCACTAATTTGAGAAGTGTGAGGATCCTATAGCCAGAAAGTAACATACTTCTAAGCAGTTGACCATCGTTCTTATTGTGTTTTATTTGATTATATATGTCATTTTCTATAGAATAGTTTTACTCATACCAATTTTTTTATAGAAATTATTTTATATTAAATTTTTATTTAAGCTGTGTTTGAGATTTTTTTCATCTATTGAAAATAAATAATTTTATATATAAATATAAAAATGACACATTATTTCATTACTTATTAAATTTAAATTGAATTTATTATCCATTTATTATTGTATAATCTATTATGGAACACTTGGTGAGACCCTACTAGGCTTTTTGGCTCACACCCAAACTTTTCCTTCGAGTGTTTGTAGATTTTCTTATGATAGGTCCAAGAAAAGGGAGATCTCCATTTGTATGTGGTATATGTTCTTGATCTTTTAGACTGTGGAGTGATGATGGTGTCAATTAGAACTAAGGTCCAGTATTTTATATAGGGTTTTGAGACATTGATAGTTTCATGGTGGCATTTTGGGTTGATGTTTTGTTGTATAGTTTATCTATCTACTTTGGTATTATTTTAACTATTCTACTTTTGATACTTTATCCTTGAGGAGTATTTACATATCAACTTGTATATTTTATCTTCCACTCTCTTGTGGAATAATCATCCCCTCTTTGATATTGTATGATACCAGGATTTATTCATCGACCCATGAGGATTGAAAAATGCCTTTTTGATATGTTAAATCTAGATCGAGTATTAGGGTATGAGGGTATCTAAGATTCTTTGTGGAAAAGTAATATTTGAGGTGTATGTTAAACATCTTTCAATGAAGTTAGTATATATTCTGGGTTGTCCTAGTATACAATATGTTGGACTTACGAGACTTGGGGGTTAGTTATGAGTGAGTTCCTATCACGATCATGTTAGCCTTAAGTCAACATGGGTTGGGGGAAAAGTGTATTTGATTATTATTTTAATATATTTATAATATTTTCACTATTTAACTAGAGTGTTCTGAAATTCCTAGAATTTTGAATCCTATTTGAGTTATTAATATAAGTGTCTTGGTTAATGTTTTAATTATTTTTTATTTATGGTGTGGAGAATTATGCCCCAAGAAGTTTTTTGATCCAACCTAAGGAGGGACCATCAGATGAAACACAACAACAAAACCCTACAGTTGACTAGAATCTCATTGATATTGTGGTGCATGCAATATATTATCTTGGATATGCATCCATACCCATTTACATTTAAGCTCTAGTTGTGTAACCTTAAAGGAAAGACTCTAGAGATCATAGTAAAGAGTTTCTTCTCTAGTATATACCAGCTTTCCATGAATTTAATGATCCTAAAGAGGCTAAGGATTGATTGAATGAAATTGAGTATATTTTTAAGTTATTTGAAAGTCTTGATTCAATTAAGGTGACGTGTGATACATTAAATCATTAGGGGCCTAGCAAAAATTAGTGGGATTTGATGGTGACTATATATAAGTATAAAGTCTTGAAGCATAAATATTTCAAGGTACTTTTTACAAATCAATTTTATCTAGAGTCAATGGTTTTAGAAAATTCAATGGAGTTTCTTAATCTCCCACAAAGTGATAAGACCATGACTCATTATGAAAATTTATTTATTAAGATATTACTGTTTTCTCTTGATATTATAATTAATGAGGAGCCGAAGGCATGAATATTTGAGATGACACTTCAAGTTGAAATTTGATCCCAAGTTTTCATATTAATGTAGAATTCTCACACTGATGTACTAGATAGAGAATTGATGCCTGATCTGGACATAAATAGTATGTTAGGGTTCGCATGAGTAGATTATTGTTTAAGTGGTTATTCCATCAGATCATTTAAAGGAATTAGGAAGTGTGATAACTCTCATAATGGATCATGATAGCTATGTTTCTTCAAACCCCCTCGCAGTTCATAGTATATTCCCTTTGACTTGTTTCGAGTGTGTCAAGGTTGGAAATTCAAAAAATGTTTACACTGAGGAACACAATATATATAGTTCATATAGATTCTCAAGTAATATAATGAAATTAAGATATATCTTTTCTGCCCCACATAGTGGCACATAGTCATAAGCACCTAAAAGTAATATGGTTTAATCGGATTCTTCAAGAACAAAGGGGTTTCAACTATAGGAATCTGGAATAATGATTCTTAACAAAGTATAAGAGTCTCTAAAGTATGTGGACACTGGTCCCACTACTGTGATAGATACCATCACTATAGCTTTGTCCTTATTGATTCTTTTATTTGATACTAGTGCATCTCACTCATTCATATCAACCAATGTTGTTGATTTTCTAACCCTTCTTATGGTTATTTTATCTTATGTGATGATTATTACTATGCCCCTCATAAGGATGACAGATAAGGTTCTTCATTTTCTTAGTGGTGTTTTATCTTTATTATAGATTTATCATACCTGTAATTTTCTGGTCCTCATCATGAAATCTCTTAATATCATTCTCAAGATAGACTGGATGATCACTCATCAGGTTAGGATTGACTGTTATCTTTATAAAGTATCCTTTACCACACCTAATGGGGTAAGACATGTATTTTAGGGAGAATGTGATGAGATATTGAGTAGAACCAGAACTTATTTTCTATATTTGGGTAGGGTAATATTTGTATTTTATTTATATTTTTAACAATAATCCTTGAGTGATGATCTACCTCCATTCATCGTTGAGTTTCCTGATGTTTTCTTTCTGATTTCTCTATCTTTCCACCAGTATGATAGATGAAGTTTTCAATTGATTTATTACCTAGTACTCAACCAGTTTCCATTACCTCTTACCATATGGATCCTACAAAGTTAAAATAGTTTAATAATTAGTTGGATGATTTTCTTGAGAAAATATTTATATGCACAAGTGTGTCACCTTGGGTGGAACCTATTCTCTTTTCAAAGAATGCTGATGGTACACTTCACCTATGTCTTAATCACCAGAATCTAAAATGAGTTACTGTAAAGAACATGTATTCATTACTTTGGATAGATGATATTTTGGGAAGTAAAATAGGGTAAAGTGGGTCTCAATGATTGATCTTTGATCTAGATACCACCTGTTACTAATTAAAGAAGCTAACATTCTAAAGACTACATTTAGAAGTAGGTATAACCTTTTTGATTATCTTGTTATTCATTTTGGTCAAACCAATGCTCCTACATTGTTCATGAATTCTATGAAAAACGTTTTTCCATGAGTACAATGACATATTAATTGTAGTCTTTATGGATAAAATCCTTGATTACTAAAAAATAGAGGAGGCTCATATTCTTCATTTAAGGAAAGTGATGGAAATCTTGAGAGGTCATTAAATTTTTTCATGAATTTTAAAATATTTTCTATTTATTCGGGAAGTGAAGTTACTAGGGAAATGGTATTAGAACTAGGTATTTCAGTTGATCTTGTGAATGTGAAAGCTGTTATGACATGAGAACAACCATGAAATGTTTTTGAGATTTGGAGATTCTTGGGTTTAGTAGGGTATTACCATAGGTTTGTGAAGGATTTCTCAAAGATGACATCTATAATAACCAGCCTCAATCTTAAAGTAGTGAAGTTTTTTTGAGATGATTCTTCATGAATAGTAGTGTGGTGATGAGTTTTGTGGTGTTAGAGACTCTCTTCATGGTGCGGGGACCGTTACTGAGTGATATTTCTCTATGAAAGGTATTCTATGATTCTAGAACTATTGCAATGTAACTTTTTTCCATGAGGAAGATATTGATGGAATATTTTTATATTTATCTATGGTAAGTGCACTCAGGCACCATGAATATTTTATATGATATGCATTGATGATTTTGGTGGCCAGGTATGATATGATACATTTCTGACTTTGTTTTATTTTGTTAAACTTTCCAAAAGGTCAAGGTTGAGAACCAGAAACCCTTGTGTTTTCTTCAACCACTTTTAGTGACAAATTGTAAGTGGGATTATATTTATATCGACATCATGGTGGGTTTTCCTCATACCCCTTAGAAGAAGAAAATGATATGGTTTGTGATCAATTTAATGACCAAATCATATCAATTTATTACCATATATGATACAAATAAATTTAAGGACTGGGGAATCCTATACATATAGGAGGTCCTTAGGATACATATTGTGCCATCTGTGATAATCTCTGATAGGGACCCCCAATTCACTTCTCATTTTTTTGGGAGGCCTCTATGAGGAAATGATATCTCAAGTGAACTTGATTACAACATATCATCCACAAATGGATGGCTAGATAGAATAGGCTATACATATTTTGGAAGTAATTCTCCATGACTTTATCCTCAAATTTACTGGGTCTTTGGATTGCCACTTGGGACTAGTTGAGTTTTCCTATAAAAATATTTACCATTCGTCCATTCATATGGCTACGTTTGAGGCCTGTTATCGAAGTTCATGAAAATATCTACTATTTTGGTCAGAGATCGGAGAATATTCCTTAATTGGAATACATTTTTTACAAAATATGAAGACTAATAATCAGTTTATTCATCAGATAATAGTGACAATATAGAGATGGTATATATTTTATCCTGGTCATAATCGATGACCATTCAAGTTTTTGGTTAGGGATCGGGTGTTCTTGATAGTTTAACCACATTTGGGCCACTGATGTCTTGGAAAATAGAGAAAGATTGCACTAAAATTTTTGCTACCTTCTAAGGTTGATGAGCCGATGGGGAAAGTGGATTATAATTTTTCACTTCCACCATAGTTAACATCGATACATAATGTGTTCTATATATGATTTCTTTAGAATTTTTTTTCTAAACCATATCATGTCTTGAACTAAGAGTATACTTATATTGAGCCTGATTTATCCATGATTTAGTATCCAATAAGGATTTTTTGTTCTGGGATAAAGTTACTTCATGGGAGGATGATAACTTTTAGCTATGTGCTATGGAAACATGGTTTTGATTCTCATGAGACATGGGAGTAGGAGGCACTGTTGAGAGAGTGGTGACCTCATCTCTTTGATATGAAGCATTCTTGATAGGCTTTCAGAGGATAAATGGTTTTTATGGTGGGGAGGTTATAACATCATGTTACTTGTTTTCTAGGATTCCATGACCATTTTTTAATCTTCTTTATGATGGGTCTTGTTTTGGGGTTGGTACAAGAGATATTTTATATTTTAGAGTTTTTTTGGTCTATATACAATTAGCGCATGGTTTGACCAAACCATGCACCCCCAATTAAAACCTTATATCAATTTGATAGTGGGGAATGAATAGTTGGAACATGGTTTAGAAAAAAATTTCCCCCTATGGGAATTTTTGTTCCAAAAACATTAGGATAACACAAATGGAACATGGTTTCCCCTAACTACTTCCTCCCTCTAACTAACCATGGACACATGATTTTAATGTTATGAACATTATTTTAAAAACTCCAAACCCATTGTTTAAATTTCATAATCCTACCATTTGTACCCAATATGAGTTTTTCTTCCTTGGAGTCTCTCAAGAATTAAATTTTGATCCTCAAAACACTTTTCATGGTGGATTTAAGTGGAGTTGATCTTATTCAATCTCTTAAAAGCAAGTGGATCTCCTCTCACGTCTTTTCTTGCAGTCTCCCTTTATCTCATCCTTAGATATTGTTTGGTCATCATGTTCATTCTGGATCTAAAATTCATTTCTATTGATCAAATCATTGTCTTGTTAGATCATGATTCCAGATTTGATTATTAGTTCTTTTTCACCTTCAATCTTTGTGGGAATTCATATTGTGGGTGTTGATCTCTTGATTTCCCTGATAAAAGGTAGGTGGTTCAATTTTTAATTTTCGATATAATTGAAATTTTGATTTTCTTGATCTATTTGAAATAGATTTCAATTCATTTATAACACCTCATTTTTAAATTATTGGATTATGAAATTTGAAATTGAATGGATTTTGAAGAAAAAAACCAATTCAAATGGAATTGGAATTTTGAGAGAAAATTTGATAATGGTGAATTTATTTTTGAAAAAATTATTTAATGAAATGTTTTGTGGTTGTTTGAGTAAATTTCTTAAAGTTAAATGATTAAAAAACCATGATTGGTTTTGAATAGAAAATTCATGAAATGGTGAAAAACCTATGTATTTTTTTAAATTTATTTATCATATTGAAATTAAATAGTCATAAATTGAATTTTTAATAGCGATTTATTTGAAAGGAGATGATTTTCCCATTATTTATCGATTGATTGGGCACATAAAATCATGGGTAGTCATTCAATGATTTGGGAAAATCATGATAGTATCTTGATCCCCTAGAAATTTATTGACAAGGAAAACTCCCAAAAAAATTATTTTGGAATAAATATCCCTAATTGGATGTTGATGTTTCCTATTCATCCTGAGCCTGGAAGATTTGTGCACACATTATTAGTTGTGATCATAGATTTGAGAAGTGTGGGGATCCTATAACCGAAAACTGGTATAGTTAAAGGAAAATAACCTTGTTTTTTTATTGATTTTATTATACATGGCAATGATTATAGAACTTCTTTACTCACGCCAAATGATATATATAAATAATTTTATATAAAAATATTTATTTAAGAATTTTTTGCAATGTTTTCTATCTATTGAAATGAAAGCATGTTTTTTTAAATATCTAAATGATATAATATTCCATTCCCTATATTATTTAAATTGAATTTATGATGGATTTATTATCATGACATTTATTATGGAACACTTGGTGAGGCTCTACTTGAATTTTTAGATAATACCCTACCTTTACCTTTGGTTGTTTATAGATTTTATGATTCTCGATCTGTGGAAAGGGAGAATTCCACTAGGAGGTGGTTTATATTCTTAATATTTTGGACTTTTCTATGATTATTCTGAATGGTGGAGCTAACTTCCACTTTTTACATTGGGATTTGATATTTTGAACTTTTTTGGTTGTATCTTGGGATGATGTTTCATTTTGTTTATCTATTTTCTTGTGTACTATTTTACCTATTTGAATTCTTGTACTTTATCCTTAAGAAGTTTTGATATACCAAATTTTATCTTTTATCTTCCACTTTATTATGGAAAAATAGTTCCCACATTTATCTTGTATGATGCTAGGTACTAGTCACTGACCCATGGGGATAGATAATTTCCTTCGGGCCATGTTAGAGCCAGCTTTGGTATTAGGGTACTATGGTATCCTTATTGGTTCATGAAAATGATGGTGCGTGAGATAGAAGAATAAGAGTTACCAATGGATTTGAATAATTATACCTAATTTTAATTCAACAATTATTAGATTTACCATGAATATATGAACCACTGAGAAGGGAGGGTTGAATCAGTAGTGGTATTTTATAATTTCCTTTCTCTTAAAATTAACCTCTTCAACATTATAAAATTTTGATCCTCTAGACTTTATAACTCAACCTCACCCACATTCAATGAAAATGAAAATAAAATAAAGGAACATAAGTTTTTACAAGGTTTTTTGTTGATTTAAGTACTTACTCATTGATGTATCCAATTATTATCCTGATGAACCAATATCCATTACTTAAAATGTGTGGATATTCCTTTGAGCATAAAAAACCAATATAAATTTAATTTCTATTCATAATATAGTCAATATAAAATAAATTTTCCTTCACTTCAAATAATAGAATTTTCAATTTAGGATTCTTAGCTCTATAATTATATGGAATTTGGTGCCAATTATTTATGTAAAAACATATAAAATGGTAGAAATTCTTTGACTCTTTTAGTTATTGATAAAAAGTTTTTCAGAAACTCATCAACAACAAATTATTTTAGAATTCTCAAAAAATCAGCACCATTTTTTCAATTAACTCACTCTTATGTACTCATGAATTTTCAGAATAGTTCATAGGTTCATGGTATTCAAATTCCTTGACATTAGAACATTCCCAATTCTGATTGAATGCCTTCAAAGACTCTAGAAATTTTAGAGTCAACATTATTTGTCTTAAAATCCATGAATATTGAATTTAAGTATCCTCAAAAATTAAAAATATATTAGAAATAATAATTCATTTTAATTTTTGGAAAAATTAATCATCCAACTCAGCATCAATAATGTTATTATTTTCAAGTGATTAATTTTTCCTAAATGTCCTGAAGGCCTTCAATTTTTATTCATTCTGGATAATCCTCTTTTTAAGGGTTTAAGGTGAACCCTTACATGGTCCGTAGGTTTTCTTGGAATTATATGACCCAAAGGTCTTAGAGGAATCATCCCAAAATATGACTACATGGAACTGACCCTCCCCAGTATCAGCATTGTGATTAGCTCTCCACCTTCACGTGGCTATTTAGTTAGTTATCCTATATAGAGATGCACAGGATGGGTACCAATGACAATTCCATACACTCTCATTATTCCAAATTTGATAGCTCTGCTCTACTGGATGCACCTTGCTCTGAACCTCCTATGGAGTTAGTTCCTTGTAGAATCATCCTGGTATATACTAGACACATGCCTTTTCCTCTACAACTTATGAACTTTTAAAAACACTTGTATTGATTCTAGTGATTCTAGTGAAAAACATTTGTTGCACCAACACGTTTCATGAACAACATCTAGCCTCTTGTAATCTTCTAATTGTCCCTTTAACTCTTATTTTAATCATATATAGCCTTTAGTTTAGATGACCCTCAGAATTTGAGATTAACACCAGCTATAGATGAACTTTATCTTCCACACACTTGGGCTTCTACATCATCATCCATCAAATACGTAATCAAACTTACAATTTGTTAACACTTTTGTTTATCATCACCCATTCTTGTCAATATGATTGATTATATGAACTTTTGATGGACTCGAAATTTGACCACACAATATATTGTTTTGGTAAAATTAAGATTTCAATGTTCAAAATATTTTTCATGATATTGTAACTTTTATTCAATAAACTCAAATCAGTTTATAATTATTTTTTCATGTAACCTATTCTGTGTTTTTTCAATATTTTTTGACTACCACATCTCGCACGAATTTATAATCCAACATGTTCAAATATCACATCTTATTTTTATCAGATACTTCCACATTATTTAGTACCATACATATGTTTTCTAAATTTCAATCAAATTATCATTTTTTTGAATAATTTTAAATCATATTTGACTAAAACTTTGATTTTTATTTTATTAAATAAACAATATATTACATTATCTCATTTAATTTTCCTATAAGTCTCCTATGAAATTATCATCTACCATAGAATATATAATATTATATGATCAAACTTCATTTCCCTTTAAAAACATCATTGCATTTTGTCATGTTATCCTTCTATAATATTATCATATGATGATTTATTGTCTAAAAATTTGACTTTATAGATTTAAATCTCAAATATTTTTCATGTTAGTCTCATGATATTGACTAGTTTAGAGATCTTAGTAGATGTAAATTGGTTTTTACATACATTGAATAAATTAAAAACTTCATGATATTAATGTTTTCCCACATTAGAAAATTATATGGGAAGAATGATTTTTGATAATTGGTAACACTCCATAACCATTTGTACAAATCCAGGGGATCTGCTCTGGTCCTACTTTCCATCATACCACCCTATATGATAGTTCATTCCAAGTTGTAACTTGTGATTCTTACCTGGAATAGGCATTTTCCAACATAATTTGTCAATTCCAATGATCCTACTCACCATAACTACCTAATCTTGGATGACTTTGAGCTCAACAAGTACTACTGTACTAGGCTACTTAGGTGGATATCTATGTTTGGAAATAATTTGTTTAATAAACTCCAAATATTCTTTTACAATTAATATTGCATGAAATATTTAAAATAATTATATGTTCTAGTCACATTAACAGATTACCTCATGTGCATATCCAGTACTCGAATCATCTAAACCAATACTTTAACATCACATCCAACTCAAAAATTATTGAATAAATGGTTGGAAACAAAAAAAATAAATTTAGTATTTCCAATCCATGGGTTTTTCAATATCCCCATTTGAATTTATTGAAAACACTATTATTAATAACTCTCACATCAGATGTACTAAACTTACCATCAAACAACAACCTTTCTTATATATATTTATCTTGCAAGCACACAACCGGATTAAGATTTTTTTAAGGGAATTACATTCCCAAATGAAAATTATTTTTTCAATGATATTGATGTACTAAAATACAATTATATTCCATAGGTTTAACTTATGGAGCTTATAATACCACTTTTTATAAAAGTACTAACTTCATATTCCCAAAATATAATTAAAGTACAAAGTTATGCACTTCTTCTTCCCCTTTGAAAAAACGATCCAAATAAAAGTTTAGGAACTTATAAATATCTTTAAGTGATGGGTGGAGGATGAACATGAATTTTTAACCTCAATTCCCCAAATATTTCCCTTGGGATTACATTGGTGAAAACATTATAAATTTGATCTTTTTATAAAATATACTCGTATTTTAAAACACCACTAAAAACTCTCTCCTTGGTAAAATTATAATTAATATGAATATTATGGTATTTATTGTGTTGTGTTATATTTTTAGATAATGTAATTCAACTTTGATCATCACAAATAATTTTCATTGAATTTTCAACATTTACCCTCAAATATTCCAAAAAAACATTCATCTACATCATTTTTGTAAATTAATTGGTGGTGGAAAAATATTCTTCTTCCAATGTAATTAAATTTAATGATATTTAACTATATCAACACACTAAACTTTCTCCCAAAGAAATTTTTTCTCATGATGTTTATTTTTAATCATGGAAATCTACAACACAATTACAATATGTGAAAAAGTATTTTTAACTCATTACTCATTATATACATTAGGTTGTAATTTGATATTCATTTAACATACCTGAGGATTATTTTTGTTTCCAGTAAGTGTTATTATATCAGATCATATTGATATCTTTCAAAAAAATTACTACATATAAAATGTCTTACCATGATGCAGTAAAATAAATAAAACATTGTATTGACTTCCAAAAATCCATTTGTTTCATACTTTGTTTAACTTCAAATTTTCTTATTCTAACACCAAGTATAATGGGTTTTCTAATTTTTTTGATTCTTTTATACCAATTTTTTTAATAATTCCTTGGAATACTTTTCTTCTAAATCATGATGTATCTTCCTTTCTATTGAAGTTTTTGTCAGAAAATAAATTCAACTCTTCAAGCACTGACATATCAAATTTTATCTTCATTTGTTAAGTAAATTCTTCAAAATATTTATCTCCATCAAAATAAAAAATCAAGTCATCAACATAAAAAATAAAAATAAGGGTACACTTAAATATATATTTCATATATAAGTTGATATAAAATATTCAATTAGAAAATTTCAACTACTTCAGGTAGCTATAAAATTTCAAATACTATGAATGAAGGTCCTACTTAAACCCATACAACGACTTCTTCAGTTTTCAGAACAAGGTTGTATCATTATAATGTAATGATCCATTAGGTTGATCAAGATGTAATTATTATTTTATTTAAGAATTCAAAAAATCTTACTTAATATCCATCAGATAAACTTTATAATTTCAGTGAGAATTAAAATCAAAAAATAATATTTATTTGATGTTCTGAAGAAAAAGAAAATTTTTCTTCAAACACAAAACCTTCAACCTAAGAATAAACCCCTATAAACTAACTAATATTTATTCCATAAAATCTCTCATTTTTTATTGAGATTACTTCTAAAAAACCATTTAGTTCCTATGAAATTATTTACTTTTGGTCAAGGAATAAGATCCCATGTGTCATTTTTCTCAATACGATCTAACTTCATTCATCACATTTAACCAATATTCATGCTTGAATTCTTCTAATATGGATTTTAGTTCCACCTATAAGATAATTTTAATTTGGTTTTCAACCTCAAATTCTATTTGATCTATTTTTGATTGCATAATTTTGATTATATTATCTATTTTAAAATATTTTTGTAAAGTTAAAATTTATAGTGTGTTTCTTATGGTATTACTGTCCCCATCACAACACTGATTGGGATGCCCTCAGAATTCATTACTTCATACCACCACGATCCCTTCTTTGTTGTGTCCAGTATGCATATTTCTTTGAATAAAAAATTACACAATTATGATGATGATGGTGCCATTTATTCCAAAATATATAGATTCATTCATTGGATGAATATCTAATGAAAATTCATTCTTCCCCTTTTTCATCAAATATACCTGAATTCTGATTATTGATCTTGAATAAACATGGGATTCCAAACACTTTAACATATTTCACAGTAAGTTTTTTAGATACCATATCTTATAGGGGGACTTTTATGATTATGAAACCTGTAAAAATCTATTATGGAGATGCACATTTTTCTTACATCTACCCTCTAGAATAACAATGCAATTTTATATTTAGTGAGCATGGTTCTTCCAATATCAACAAAACTTATGTTTTTTTATTTCCACAATCCCATTTTTTCAAGGAGTGTAGGGAGAACTATACTAATTTTTAATCCTATATTTCTTTAGGAAGGACTCAAAAGAGTTACTTGGGGACTCATTTTCATTGTTTATTCCTAAATTTGAAATATATACACATTACTCTTCTACTTCCCTTCCAGATACATTGAAGAAATCTATAGCTCATGATTTATGTTTCATGAACATAATTTTGGTCATCCATGTGAAACCATTAAAAAGGGTGATAAATTATAAGTCACACTTTTTTGACTAAGGTCTTATCATCCCACATAGGTCAAAATGAATGATCTAAAGTGGTATGGTGGATTTAATTTCAACTTTCTTGTTACTTACACTAACCATCCTTACATTCTTTAAAGTTGAGGATATAATATTATATTTTTTATTTTGTTGTGGTTAATATCTTACAACAGATTCCTTTGAATTTTGGCTTATATTTTTTTTAAGATGGAGAAATTTCTAGTGATGCAACTTTTTTTCATCCTCAGAACTCACGTAGAAATAATTACCAGGTTCACCAAAATTGAATACATTACCTCTAGTTCTATCTCCCTTCATAATTATTTATCCATTATTTTACCATTAAATGATAAATAAACATTTCTTAATTATAATTCCTTTCCCATCATCACATTGCTAGCTAATAATAAGTTTGTTGTGTTTATTTCTACCAATAAATATGAATTCTTATAATTTAACTTTCAAGCATCAATATTAGTTATACCAATTCAACTCATTTATAAGGAACTATCATTCCCAATGATATTTTATCCTCCTTCATTTTATTCAATTCATTATAATATTTTTAAATCACTAGTCATATATGAGGAATAACCTATATCAAGAATCCATTATTTTTTTACCAACTTTCATTAAAACTACAACAATAAAAGATTTTCTATTATCTTTTACTTACTAGATTCTATATATTTTATAGCACAAGTAATCTACCTCAGAAGTGTTGTCAGGCATTCTTCTTTATAGTGACCTAGTTGGTCACATATTCCACAAATATTCTCTAGGGATTCAAAATTTGTTTCCTTAATAGGGGTTTAACTTAATATTTCATCATTTTTTATCTTCCTTTAACTTCATAAAGTTTCATCATTTCCTTATAGTGTTTCTCCCCCTCAATTAATACCTACTCTCAAGGAGTGAAATGTTGTTAATATAGTTAAATTATTTTCATCCAAATAACCCACAACACCAATAATATATATTAAACATATATCTTCCATAGTAGTAAAGATATTTCATGGGATATGTTTGATGAAATTAAACAAATACAACAACATCTATTTTCCTTTGGAATGGGGATACACTATTCTAGAATTTATTTTAACTTCCCTCAATGTTGAATATTTTTCACATCCTTTCTCAACCTAGGATACCCCATTATTGGTTTGTGAATCTATATGGTTTGTAAAACCAGAGGAACATTTAATTTTAACAGGATTATATTTTCACTAACTTTTTGGGTGAGTTATCTTAGTAGTCAGATTCATTTTATCTCTCACCTCTGATTTATTATTTAAATTATCATTCATCTTTCTAAAAGTATTTTCAATATCAAGAGACATTGATTATGTCTAAAATACTTATTCTTCCTAAGAAATATGTTTTTAATAAAGGTATTTTAATATTTTTTTCATTCTCTATTACTTTAAACTTGAGATTTTTAATTTCCAAAATGTATTTATATTCATTTTTGAAAATTTATTCATTCCATACACACTTCCTTTAAGCTTTCTTTTTTAATATCCTGATGTCTTTCATGAGTTTACTATTTTTCATGATATATTCCCCAATTTCTAATCTCAACATGTATTCTATATAAGTTTTTTCAAATCCTTATCCTTTGATTCCTAAAGCAACGCTTGTTATATCAACATAGTCTATGAAAGTTTTAAATTTTTTAGCACTGCATCTTTTAGTACACTTTTATCAGTAGAGTATTCCTCATATTATTTAATCAACATGTTTCTTATAGTCTTTCTGGTAATATTTTTCTCACTTCTAAGGGATTGTTTATCTTCCTTTGATGTTTAACATTACATATTACACTAAAAGTTTTCTTCTAGAACATCATTATCACATTACACATCATTAATTTTAAGGAGGTTTATAGAAAAGTGTTTGATTCCCCAAAACTAAAAATATCAAATCGGATTTTTTATTTCTAAAAGACTCTAAATTTCTTAAAATTTATAGAGATAAGAGATATATTTCTCTCATGTTCTTCATCATAACTTTCTTTATCTTTCGATTCACTAGAGCACATTTTTTTTATTTTTTGGTTCTTAAACTCCAAGATTGGTTATAGACTCAAAATCCATATCCTTTGTAATGTTATTTTTCAATGATAGCATTTTTTATCTCATAAAAATAAATTATATTATGAATTTCATTGAGAGATAAATAAACTTTATCTTATAATTTAGTTTCTTTAAAATTAAACTAGTTTGATAAGTTCCTCATAAGTTTTTTAACAATAGCTGAATATTCCAAGATATATTTGAATCCTATAATGTTTCTAAGAACTCCATTCACTTTGGAAAAGTAACCATTAATAGTTTTTCCTCTATGATCATGATGTATTCAAACTTCATTCACCATATTTGATGTTTTTCTTCCATTAATTTTACATTTCCATCAAAGATAAGTTTATGTTTTTCCTAGGTATCCTTTAAAATTTTAAGATAGATAACATTAGTATACACCTTATCATACAAGGACATTAGAAACAATTATGAGATTTTCCATCTACCATGAGATTATTTTTTTTAAAAAGGTTATAAGAGAATATTTATCCATCAGTTGAGATACTATAGTAGCTACATCAATCACCTTTAGACCAAGTAAAAAAATATAGTGTATAATCCAATTCTTCCATCAATGATAAATTTTTCTGTTAAATGTAGGAATAACTCCACTGTTGAATGTGTTAAGATTTTATATGATAGGAAAATTGTGATCTTACAGAGGAAACCTCACCTACTTTGAAACCAATTGATGTTCCTAGGAATATATCAACCAATAAGAGAGGGGGATTAAATCAATAGTAATATTTTATAATTTTTTTCACCTAAAATCAATATCTAACTTGTTAATGTTTCTATCCTCTAGAAATTATATCTCAAACTCAACTACATACAATGATTATAAAAATAAATGCAAGAAATGTAATTTTTTATAAGGTTCGGTATCAATGTCGATACATACTCTTTGTTGTTTCTGTTTGTTATATAGGGCCACATATATCCACTAAATAAAACAAGTAAATACAAATGAACTATCTCTTTAAAATCAATTTCTATCTCTTGATAGGAAATAATACTGGTTCCCACCTATTAAAATGTTTGGATATTATTTCGATCCTATAAAATAGTAAAAAATTGTTTCTTATTCACAATATAACCTATTTATAATAAATTCTTGTAAATTTAAAATACCATAAGATTTACTTTTTGTTTCTATGTTATTTATTTATCCAGAATATGGTTCTTCTTCTTAAACTCTAAAAATATTTGGAACCCTATCACTTATACAGGACTTATAATCATATTTAAAAATTTATCTAGACACCCCTAAATAATAACTTATCTCAATGTTCTAAAAAATTAAACATCAATTTTAAATGATCCTTCTCTTATATACTCAAAAATTTTATGTGCAATTATGTGTTTCATCATATTTGAATTCAAATACTTTATCACCTTCCCATTTTTTACTGAATGCATTCAAATCCTTATAAAATTTTGGATTAAAAATTATTTTTCAATACTTCCTTGAATAGTTGATCCCAACATCTTTAAATATTACTAATATCTTAACAATAATCATTCATTTTACTTTGTAAAAAACGAATTATTTAGTACAACATTGATGAAGTGATTTGTTTTATTGTTCTTATAATCCCAGAATTTCACCCTTCATAAATATACCAGACATTATATTTCTTCATGATCACACTTATTCCTTCAATTTTTATTATAATAAAACACATTGATATTACCCTTTCTTCTAATCAAAATAAATATGTATGTATGCACTCTCAGATATTCTACTTGGTCTACCTTCTAGACACTTTCTTTTTCCTCTACGAAATTTATGATTTCAAAAACCCTCGTACATGAATATAGTGAATCCATTAAACAACATATATTTTACTAATACCTCACATTAACATTATCTATGTGCATATCTTATTTTTATATTATAGTGAGATAATTATTCAATCATCTATAGCTTTCAGTTTGGATGACCTTTAAAATTATTTATTTCCAACAACCATAGATATACTTTAGCTTTTAAAAAAATGGGATTCCACATCTCATACCATAAAATAATAATTTGAACATACATTCCTCTATCACATTGGATTTTCATCACCAAAGGTTATTAATATAACTAATTATTTAAACATCTCAATGAACTCAACATTCTAACCACACTTTATCTAATTCCAATAAACAGAATAGTTAGTTTTAGAATATATAGTACACAGTATTCTCACTATTATTAAATAATATCAACTCAGTTTAGAATTACTATTTAACTTAAATTATTTTAAAGTTTTTCACTATTGTATAACTACCTATTCTTCCATTGATCTATCATCAGTTTTGTTCACAAAACACTTCTTCTTCTTTTCACCTGTATTGAGATCATTCAATATAAAAAATAATTATTCCAAATTTTGATTGAATTATAATTTAATCAAATAATCTTGAATCAATATTTTCTTCTATTATGATATTTTTTTCATTAAGTGAACAATTCATAAAATTTTCAGTATTAGTTGTTAGGTATGTCTTTCAAAAAATTATAATTAATCGATAAATAAATCATTTTACATGCTCAACATCATATTCCCTTATTGAAGTCCACTTTATTTTATAGAGTTATCCTTCTGTGAGATTATTTTATGATCATGTATCATCCGAGAAACTATCTTCACTACTTAAAATATCAAATACAATGCATGTTCATTTCATGATATTTTTTGGTGTTGAGACCTCGTTAAATGTGGTGTAATTTTTTATAGAATCCGCATTCAAAACCTATTTCATGAAGTTGAAAATGATATATAGTTTCATAAATTAAATTAAATCTTATGGGTGAATTTATTTTAATTAATAAAAATATCAACTAAAGTTTTACCACATCATAATGTCATATGTTAATAAAAATTGGTAATAAGTGGAAGCAATCCACCAATGGTTGGGAAAATCTGTTGGATTCACCCTACTCCTATAGTTATTAATGCCTCTATAAATGATAGTTATTCTCAAGAATCTCCCCATACTTATTTATCTTCTCAGTACAGTCCCAAACTGTGTTATCCATGCCTCTGATCCTCTACAATATAGCCTCCCAATGTTGATAACCTTTGAGCTCGACCGATATTACTATAATAGAATACTCAGGTGGTTATCTTAGGGTGGTAATTATTTAATAAACTCACAATATGTTTTTTCCATTATAATGAATACAATATTCACAATAATTATATCTTCTAGTCATATTTTATAATAACCTTGTGTGCATCTTCCAAACTAAAATAATGTAAACTAACACTTAAATTTAACCAATTAATAAAAAAAATTGTATAAAAGGATGGTAATAAATATAATAAATTCAAAATTTCCAAACCATGGGTTCCATTATTATGTTGTGTAAAATTAATACTTGAATTAATTTTTTTTAAGCGTGCTCAAATTCAATTATTTATTAATTTTTTCAATACATTGGATGTAGAATTAGAATCCTTGAAGGAGGACCTAGTTGATAAGGATGATAATTCGACAAAATAGGTGTCTGAAGTAGAATGAATACTAGAGGAACATGTGTTACCCTTTGAAACACATTAGGCAGTCTGTAACGAGATAGATCCAATAGCAAAGTAGCCTACTCAAAATAATCTATAGTATAATATTTTTATGAGATAGTCCAGATATAACTACTAGACTATACATATCCTATATATTTAGTTAAAGAGGATCCTTACATCATCCTTCCACCCCCACCTCTTGAACTATTTTTAATTGAATAAGGGTGTCTAACCTATAAATAGTATAAGAGAGCCTCTATAAATAGTTTTTATGGTAAATATATGGAACTAACTATATATAATATTTATTATCAAAGAAACCCAATTCACCATTTGATTGGTGATGATAGATAGAATTACTAATCTGTAGGTGGTATAAACACAACACCACTTGGGGAATGATATAAGAATATTTACTTTTATCTCAATATTTTTTATTTTGTTTTTATTTTTTTAATTTTTTTTCTCAAAATTTCATGAAAAATTAGTGATTAGGGATCCTAACATGTGTTGAATTAAATAATAAAAACTAAGTTGCATTCCCATACTAAATTTTGTTTATTATTCATAATTGTTTTTATGTACATTAAGGAGGGAAGTAACATCCAATTTTAGAGGAGGTTGTATAAATTTATATAAGTATTTTTCTTAGTATTTTTTTAATTGTTTTGTGTGTTTTAGAATATATAAAAAAATAAAGCTCAAAATCAACCCTTTTGATTTATGTTTCATTAAAATTTCTATAAAAGTTAGTTAATTTTTAAATCGTCAATTTATATGATTGTTAATATGAGTTTTCTTTTAGTTTTTGTAGACTTAAACTTGTGTGATTTAACTAGATAAATATGTTAATTCCCAAAACTAAATACCCTAAAAGTTTTATCGCATTCTCAGGAGGCATTAAAACCCTATTTGATATATTCATCCTTTCACCCTATTTTCTTGAGAGTCTTGGGAAATGAAGGAAACTAGAAAGTTACTTGGTTCTTATTTAAATCTAAGAGATTCATGTTTGTTAAGTATAATTTTAGACAAATTTCATTGAAAATACCATATAAACCAAAAAGGCTCACCATTACATTTAAACCCTTTTAATCCTTAAAAATCATGAACAATATGTTAGGTATGATACATCACATGGTAACACATCCCTTCCAAACCATCTCTTCGAAAATTTGAGGGTATATTTTTTACTAAGTATGGTAGAGAAGGTGTGCTCATGGTATATGTTATCATGAATTGCAATGTATAGAAATAATATATAGATATTTTCTCATTGTTTTTGGGTTGTTTAGTTAGTATCTTCAATTTATCATTGTAATTAATTTTACAATCTTATTCTCTAAGAAAACAAATGTGAATATAAAAAATTATGTTTATAATAAAATATAATAAAATCCAAAATTATAAAAAATAGAGATTAGAGGAAAAATATTTCATTGATATGCATAAAATAGATTCAAAACCACCAAAATAATAATAGAGAATGAGTTTGGAGTGATACATTTAGAAGGAGATGATTAAATACAATTAATGTGGTTGAAATTTTATATCATACATTGTGCTTAAGATATAGGCCTCCTCATTAAACCTCCAAATGTTTTCATGTTAATTACCTAGAAAACCTTAAACCCCATGAAAACTTGTTTTATGTTATCATGAGTAGGGTTCGTTGACTATATTGGTAGATAAATTAAGATCTTATAAAGCCTATGGTGGAACACATGTACTTATGGAATTAGAATAACTCTATTTTTTTCTTTATGTAATGAGAGAAATTTTATATGGAGGCCATGTCACTACTGTGCATAGGAAAAAGTTAAAGGTTAAAAACATAGGAGATTAGAAGTGATCCAAGGGGAATAACTTATAAAATAAGTAGGATAAATTTTAATCATTGATGGATTATTTAGTTACCACTTCTTGGGTTTGTGTAATAGAAATTGTTAGTGTAATATTTTTTATTAAATGTGTTTTTTATATATTTTCCCAGGTATGGAAAGGAATGTGTGTTCGATTGAAATGAAAACAAAATTAATTATTTTTTAACTTTAAATTAATTTTTCATATCTCCATAATTCCCATAATATATGGAACTATTATACATATTTAGTAATTTGGGATATTTTAAGATATATTTTAAATAAATAAAAAACAATTATTTAATTTGATTATTCATATATAATACTTTATTATAAGGAAGATACTTTAGTTTATGTGTTTTTTCTATATAGGTGGAATAAAAGCATAGCTACATATGAATAAATGGATGTTGGCCTAGTCACATTTTTATAAAACAAAAACTATTTACAAATAAATGAAGCAATATGAGGTTGCGTTAGAGAAACCTATATGAATGAAACAACTACATGGGGATTTATAATTTTCTATAAAAATGAAGATATTTCATTGTTGTTTAAGAATAAACATTAAGTTACACTGTCTATGAATGAATGAATATGATCTACATCAGATTATAGTATAAATTTCAAAGGCTATGTATGAATAACCAATACAAATGTGAGATAAACCTAGAGCCTATATAATATTAAATGGAATATATGAAAAATACGTAGGATTAAATAAACTATATGTAACATTAGAGATAAACTACATAATATTATCTAAGATTTTCAATATGTTGTGTAAGGTTTTTTATATATAAATAAAATAACTAGGATACTCTTATAAGAGTAAAAAAATTTCATGTGAGGATTTTTATTAAAATTTAACCAATATATATATCAGATAATTCTTGGTTATTAATTAATATCCTTTAAAAAATGTTAAAATTAATTTATTAAGAATAAATTAAGATTCAAATTATACATTTGCCTAATTGAATCATGCATGCTTAACTGAAATGATCCATGTGTAAGTATGTTAGATGCAAAGATAAATAAGGGTGTTAAAACTTATACCGATTCTTAATACCGAAGGAAGAAAGTTTGGATACTTATATAAATAGAAGAGGAGTACATTGTTGCTATGTTTTATAAAAACTATTGGTTTTATTAATATTATTTTAAATTTCTATTATGTTTTAATATTTATAATTTCATGTTTTATCTTCATATCTTTTCTATTTTCATTATTGTTATCTCTCATCCCTATGATTATGGTGAACTAAATTTAACGTTAATATGAGGGCCATGAATTTTATTTTACCAAATTAAATAAAATTTATTTTATAATTGTTTCAATTTCCTTAAAAGAATTATATAATATGGATAAGAATTAAAATAAGTGACAAAGGTTCGCATCTGGACCATAATTTATTATCCTTCTCTTGTAGTTTAATTTTTTCCACTCATCAATATAGTTAGTTGAAAAATAATATTATGGGGTAGTGGGTTGAGTAAAGAATGATGGGTGATTTTTTAAAAAGAGGTTAGTGATGATATACTATTGATTTAATTGTTTTGTAACTTTTTATCATAGGAGTAGGTGATTAACTAGTGTACTTGAGGATATTTGGGTGTATTGGGTGATCATTCCATTAAGAATTAATGATATATTAGAAATCAAACAATGTTGGGTGTGTTAATTTATGGAGATAGATAGAGACATATTTCATTGATATAGAATAAAATCATAATAATTAATATTAGTATTAACCAATTTATTCTCTACTTTACAATGTTTGAAACTATATGAATTTTCATTTTATTTTTGTATGTTTTATTTTCTGAACTCATCAAAAACAACCCCCACTTTTAAATGCTTTGATAAAAATATTAAACAAAAAAACATAAATGATTTAAAATTATATTTAATGATTTAAAAAGATCATTTTAAGATGATCCTTATCTTTAAAAACAGTACATTATATGAGAAAAAAAATTCTATTACACATAGGTTTATAAAAAAAACTTTTCAGCCCCTCTCTAAAGTATCTTACGCATCGAGTGATGTAAATAGTCATTGACGCACATTAAGATTCTAACATAACTAAAAGTAAAAAAAATATAATAATTTGAAAGTATATAAAGCATATTATATAATGAAAAATTAATATTAAAAAATATGAAAGGAATTAAAATGAATAATACTTCAACAAGTATAAAATTGAATAGATTTTACTAACTTTCTTAGTTTCAGGACTTAATCATTTTGTCAATATTGACATATTTGTTTGATTTTGGAAGAATTTGACCATATTTATGAATCATATGATCTATATAAAATCTTAATTTGAGAGTCTTTATATATATATATATTTAATTTAGTTTGGATTATTGTATATATCCCAATAAGGTTTAGACCTTATGAAATTTTTGGTTATCAATTTATTCATTAATATACCAAAACTTTATTCCAGTAAGTTTAAAATATTTTGGTACTCAAACTCATGGGTTACTTAATATAAGAAAAAGATATATAAGAAATGTAAAATAGTAAATTATGTTATAGAAAAATTAATTTTTTTAAGTGCATAACATTCTGATAAAAAATTATATAAAATATATATGAAATTCTAAGATAAAAATAAACTTAGAAAAATATTCTATTAACACCCATCTCATGCAACATCCTAACTCCTTATTCATTTTTCCTCTGAGTACTTTGTTTCCACCTCATTTTTGTATTCGTCATCCTCCCATCCTTCTACCTATTTCTCTGTGGAATAAATGGGGAGTTGATGAACAAGAGGTTTATTTGACTAAAAACTATCTCAAACCACTAGTCTCCAACTTTATCAACCCAATTTCCAAGGTCTATAATTATATACTTTTTTGGATATAAAATAACATTGAGACTAGATTAGACATTGAAAATAAGGTTGGAGGAAAATATAATGAGGGTTGTTTCTTCATGGATGACTAATATCTATATATTTTGTATCAAGTTAACTATTAAAGGTGGATAAGGAACATATACTAGTTATACCCATTTCATAGGTGTTTAAAAAAATTATAAAATTATAAATAAGGATAGGAAATTTAATTAAATAATAATATTAATAAATTTAATTTCTAAAAGTTAATTAAATGATATTTGAAAAATTGAGAAAGTTAATTCTGAAAGGATGATTAAGAAGTGATGAAGTGAGAATCTATTAAGAAGCACATTCAAATGAATAGGGATTTTATTATTTATTATGTAATAGTGAAAAATTTATAATAATTTTCTATTAAATGATTCATGGGAAAAATAAACACCATAAAAGACCAGGATATTGAATTGAAGAATCAAATATCAAAAATCGTATTCAAAAAATCACCACAGATAAGTTATTTTAATAATAATAGATTTATTCCTAGAAACATAATTTATAATTCAATATTGGCTACTATTTTTTCATTATTATTCATAATTTAATGAAAATTAAATATAAATTAGCCAATAAGACTTCCAATTTTTATAATGTATTGGGAAGGTGGTATTATTTGGTTAATTCATTATTGAAGCAATTTTACATCTTTCTACTAAATATTTATGATGAGTATTTGATATGATGTAATTAAAACCCATATCTTATTTTATTTAAACATATCAGTTCATAATGAATTAAAAATAAATATTTTCAAGTATTCATTTTCATTGAACATTACTTATAACTTTCTTTGATTTTTTTCCAAGAACTAATTTATTCCAATTACTCATTATTAATTTTTTTTGTTGAATATATGATTCAATATCAATAATTTAGAAGATTAAGGTGTGATAATAATTTCTCAAAGTTTTTTTCTCCTATAGATATATCCATATTATACTATAGATATAAATTTTTATATTACATTCTATCTTTAATGTACATATTAGAGGATATCTATTTAATTATATAATTTTTGAAATCATATGATTTAATGGAATGGATTTGATAGGGTTAAACTAATAGACATTTGATTTTTTTATATATTTTCTAAATAATTAAAACAATTAATATTCTTGTCCTCAAATTATTAAAATCATGAAACCAATTATTTTATATTGATATTCATCTATGAAAAGTTTTAAAATATATATTCATATTCTTTTTTAGAGGATGAATATTTGGTAGATGAATTTGATAAACCATATTATTTTTAGTTTGATTAATAAATATATATATATTGAATAAATATTCTAGAATATTTTTTTATAAAAATAATTATTTATATATGTTTTAAATGGATAAAATGTTTCACAATATTTAAGATTTTTTTGGTAGATTATATCTTTTTTCATTATTTATATCTTTATAATATTTTTAGTGAAAAATATTGAATAAGAAACATCTTTCTTATATATTACATTGATTGAAGAGTTGGAATAATGATTTTCATAAAGATCATATATTCTTAATCAACTTCTATTGTTAGTATTTACAAGATTTATCAATCTAAATCTAGAAATCCAAATTTTTTGATAACTACTTTGAAGTAATTTCAATATCAAAAGTAGTATTTCTATCTGGTATATTCTTTAAAAAGTTAAACTCAATATATTTCCAAATTTCATGGGTACTGTAATGTGAAAAATATTTCTTTTAAATATCACAACTCATGCTATAATTTATTATATTATTTAAAAAAACACTTTAATAAAAATTTGTAATTTTCTTATGAATAAATGAATTTATCTCTTTTATATGAATAAATTAAAGTATAATAATGATTAGGAAATTTAAAAACTTTGATACATAAGATTTTATTAAATTATATATTTTTAATGTACCTAATTTGTTCTATAAAAAAATTAAGAAAAATAAAATAACATTTAAAAAATTAAAATAATGAAATAAAAAGTGTTGCAGAAAGATATTCTCTTTATGAATAGAAACCACTCAAATAATTTCATTTGACACCACTTGTTGTGTATTAGAGAGAGATTAAATGTTTCTGAGTTGATCTTTACCCTCTAGCTTACCAGCTCCAAAATATAAAATCTTTTGAGAGTCGACACTTGTTGGTATTATTGAGAGATAATAGGTTATCATGTATATTTTTTTCTATTAGATACCATTTCTTAACTTATTAGAGATACAAATGTCTTAGATATTTTATATAATATAAAGTGTTAAAAAATTATGGAATTCAAAATATTAAATAGCTAACTCTTTAAACACACATTCTATCACCATTTCATTGGTCTATAAAAATACAAGGAGATGGAATCTAGTTGGAAATTTGAAGAGGCGGTAGATATATAAACTAAAGAAATAACACCCTTTTAAAAAATTTATGTTTAAAACAAGATATCATAGTAAAGGAATAAATTATGTGGTGGAAAAACAAACAATATTTAAAATCATAAATGAGTTGATAAAGATATGTATAAAAATTGTAATGAAAATTAATTTATAGAAAATATATTTCTGGATAATTGAATGTATATGTTATAATTTAATAGACCATTTAATAAAGTAATATGTAAAATAAAATAAATAATTAAAGATTATGGGTATTTAATAATCTATGGATGATGGTTAAGAAATTATTAGGATTTACTCAACTCTTCTTCAAACTCATAAATTGAATAAATTTAAAGTGAATGGGGATACATGAAAATGTAAAGTAGATAAATAAAATAAAGTATAAATTCTAGATATAAAGGACATATTAAATGATAAATATTTTAGGGATAATAAATTCATAAATCTTATATTTTATATGAAGTATAAGTTCTTTTCCATGAAAACTTCTTTTCTTACAACCAAAAGTAGTCAGAGTATCTTACTACAAGATTCATACAAAACAATGTATAAGTAGTTAACACTTTCCAATGAGATAAACATGTTATTATCTTCATTAATTATTCAATCACGAATTAATTGTATTTAAGTTCCTATCTATAATTTTATTTGATCATGGATTAGTAAAAGGAATGTCTCTATCCACATGACTTATTCAATCAAAATATGAAAGGATAGATGGATTGAATACAATATAGGGGATCCTTGTGTCAATTTTAAATGAATAAAAATATAGATAAACACATTTATTAAAAGAGGAAAATATAAATATATGAAATACTAGAAGAAAAGTACTGTTCTTAAAAATAATATAATAAGAAGAACAAATATAAGTATTTGGATGGAATATGTGATACCCCTGATGTCACTAAAAAGTATTTATTCTATATAATTATTTTTTATCTTCATTCCTTGGAGTTTAACTATAAAAAATTGATGTTTTTAGGCTTTTAAAAATTTCATGTTTAGGACATACGGTCTCCATAAACATGAAAACCTGCTATGTGAGCCATTAATTTGTCAAGGTTCCTTCGCATGGTTATATATACATTCTATCAACTTATTCATATTAATTTTACATAGATATAAAATTTAAAATATTAATTATTAATAATTCAATTCATAATTGTTTTAGTAACCAATTTTATCTCACACATTCATATACTTCTAGATAATGGCCCCCTTGTTCTGTCCCCTTGTCCTTGATTCTTGATGTTTTTTTGTCAATATGGGTTGATAATTCAATATTTGATTCTATAATCCCCATTATTTATTTTTATACTCCATTTTTCTTCAATTTAATTACCTTATTTTAGAAATATTATCTTATAGTATTATCATGGATGAAAATTTAGTAGGTTTTTTTTATCAATTTAGGTCTTTTATCCAGCTTATAAGGATCTAATCAACTCTAATTTTGGGGAATTACACTAATTGATTTTTATTTCATTTTTTATTAGTAGTTGTTGGTATAAAAATCTATTTGTTGATATCGCCATCAGTGATTTAATGCGTTCAATTAAAATATCAATAAATTATTTTGTATATTTAACATATATGATAATTTTTTAAAATTATTTTATTATATTTTATTAAATATCATTTTACATAAAAATGAATTTTTCTTTTGGAACATTAAAAACCGTATTTTATAAAAGCAGTGCACATTACATGTTTGATAAAATGCTTCCTGTAATTTATTGTGAAAGAATTGAACATATCTTTATAAAATGATTTAATATGAATTTTAAAAGGAATAAATTATATTTTTATTATTGTTTTCATATGATAAGGGCTTGTTTGGATTGGAAAGAGAGTTTTTTTCATGTGATATAAACCATAATTATTGTTCCCCCATTGTTATTGTTTATATATATTTAGAATTATGTTATACGGAGTGATAGATATTTCTCTCTTTCAATGGGGTTTTGAGGTATTATGTGAGTTCATTAAATATTATATTTCACTAAAATGATTTATGAATTTTTCTTTGAATACTTGTTGGGAGGCTTTGGGCATATAAGAGGGGTTTTATTAACAAGTTCATTACTAGGTCATAATTCTAATCTAACTATCCTTTATTAAACCTGTTATGACCCAGCTCTGAATAGTATAGACTAATTTAGTATTATACTATAGATACATCAATCTCATGAATTTAAAAAAGATTATTATTCCACTCTAGATAGTAGTTGTCACATTAATTTTATATTATACTCTAACTAGTGGAAAAAATCAAGTTATTATATAAGTCCTCATCCTTAATCATTACTTATTATTGAATTAAATGAATAATTCACATTGAGGATCTTTTTAGGTTTAGAGTTTTAGAGAATTAGGACATAACTATTACATCCCAAAGATTACAAAGTAGACACATCAACTCAGCTTCCATTTTTTTCACAAGATAAAAACTCTTGAACACAAGAGTCGTGTCTAGTTCCTTGTTTTAGATAGCCTGACATTTCCTTGATCTCATCGTTAACCCTATTCATCTTTATGTCCTGTGAAAAACATTTCAAAAAAACTTGGGATGAGCATAAAATGCTCAGTAAGGGTTATAACAATACAGAAAGAAAACATCAGTCCGTGTATACATAAGAATCAATGAAATCATACTTTACTCATAAAACATAAGCAATTTAACATACCTCATGAAATCATAAGATTTATGCATAGATCAATAGAAATCATAAGGCATAAAGGTAACTTGAGGAATTCATAACATTCTTACGTAGGGAGTAACCCTCATGGTTATGTTTGGAATACCCATCACAGTATATTCCCTAAATATCTTTGGAGAAACCTTAGCGTTTAACTCCTTCACGTTACCCAATACATTAGAGAGCTATATCGGGCTCACCCGCCATTAGTTTATCACGGAACCACCTGTCTTCATAAACAATGCCCAAGAACCATAACATAATCACAACACATAACTTAAGCATAAAGGAAAGATAACATTCCCACATTGCAATAATAATATAACATTTTAATATATTTAAATAATGAATCCATTCTAAAAACCATTTTTCAAAACCATTTAAAACATTTAATAAAGAGATTTTTGAATCAAAGTGTCCCATACCACTTTGATGGTTTTAACATTTTAAACCATTAATATCCATACTAATAAATACTTAAAAACATTTTGAAAACATGGATATTAATGAGAAATATTTATAAGAATAAATCATTAAAACATTTAAAATGATATTTTAGTTAAAGGGTTGTTAACAAAATGAGAGGAACTTGAATACAATAATTGAGGAATAACATTTAATCAGAAATTTATAATATCATGAGAATAAAGGGATTCATGATATAATATTCCAAAGGACATTATATACACCATATAAGAGTGAACTGGTTCATAACAACAATGAAGTCTCAATAGAAATGTAAAATGAGATGAAATCCATTATAAAGATGGTATCCTTAAATTAAGGATAAATCAATCTCATAATTATGTGTGACAAATATAAATACACCCAATTTAAGTGGATATTAAGTGTAAAATAATCGAAGTTCATTCCCACATATTCAAAGGATGACATATTCAATAACTACATGTTAAACCCAAAGAAATTGAAATTGGGTTAAGAAGTTCCCTTGATAGCCTAACAACGTCACATCAAATTTTAGAAAAAGAGTTGATGAGAGAGATAAAGGGTATCTCATAACTTGTACATAGAAATTATGGAAATAAGGATATATAAGAACATATCTCCACATAATAAGATGAAAATTAAAAGACATAACAAAAGAAGTCTTTTAAAAAGAGGAGTGTGAAAGGTTCCCTTACCGATTTGGGTAACTTTCGACGTACACCCCATGAAAGAAGGACTATACAAAATTGATGTAAATACTCATAAACGAAGTTATATTACACAAAGAGTAGAATAATGGACAGTACATACACCACTCAAAAGGAAATATTGGCAAATGTAGCATGAACCTCACGAAAATACATTGTGAGATAAAAAGTCCCTTACGAAATTTCGGTAGCCTAACGACGCCAATTAAAACTTAAAAAAATGGATTTATGAGATCAAATAGGGTCTCTCATAATATGAATATAAAAATTACAGAATGAGGAATATAAAATAACATCCCAAAACATAAGAAAGATGAGCTTAAAATAAATGACATAAAAGAGAGTACTTAAAAATAAAGAGAGAGGTAGGATCCCTTACCACAAGTCCGACTTGTCTTGTTCATTTCTTTATATTCTGGAATAATAAACTTTGGTCAATTTATAATTACTTAAGGTCATACTTTATATATTATTATTAAGTTTATATCACATATTATAATGTTATAACAATTGGCTAATAATGTGAGTTCATATCAGATGTTTTTGTCGATGTTTGGTACATGAGTGAAAAATGAACTTGTTTGAAAATGATTGTCCATGTAGTTATAAGTAAATCATCCCCAGAATATTATTAATGATTTAAATATCATATAAATCCAGTACATATTCATTTTATACTATTCCATAACATTTGGAGATAAAAAGGAAATGAAATGCACCATTCATGGAGACGGTAGGCCGTACGTACGCATGAACGCTACTTTCATTTCTTTGTCATATTAATGGAATTAAAAATAATTGAGAGATATATATATATTATAATTCCAGTATAATATATATTTTTTATAGGTCACATAAGTTCATTAATTTTATTCTTTATACATTCCATTTATTGCATGAACGAGTCACATCACTTGAGGGGGCGGTAGTCCGCACTTCCTCATATGAAATTATCACATTTGCACAAGATGAAAATAATAAAGGTATGATTTAAATATAAAATACAAAAGCATATATAAAACATAAATACCACATATATCATATATAAAATACAGTGACATAATAATGGCCACCTTTAAAGGTGTTAAAAGAATATTGAACAGTCATCGTTTTGTGAGGCAGTAATTCACCATCCACAGAAATAGTATGTTCTTTAACCATTAGACAGATGTGTGTGTAATTGTAGCTCTAATCCTTCTTATAAAAACATACAAGTATATTTAAGATAATTTTTTTGTTACAAAATAAAGGAATAAAAATATTTTAGGGGGTTGGAGAAGCAAAATAAAACAAAAGAACATAAGAGAAGACATTACCTTTAAATCAGGTAACTCCTCTTGGTTTGAACCAAAAAGTTTTCCTGGAGAGAATTATTCCAAATTTGGGGCTTCAATGATGAAGAGAGGGATTTTTAGAGATGAAATGGGCAGGTTTTGGCCGAGCCAAAGGCTTGAGAGGTGTGGGTAAGGTGGTAGTGGTGGTGGCCTTTTATAAGAGAAGAGGAGGGACACTCTTGGAAAGTTATAAAATATTACTTTATTATAAAATTATTTTCGGATTTTAAAGGTCCCAAAAGGATATATTTTGAGGATAAGGTGATAATGTTTCAAAATCCACCCATACAATATTTTTGTGACAAGTTTAAGACTTATATTTTACCCTATCTTCTCATTTTATTTATATCGTTCATTTATGAGGTAATCACCGCATCATCATGGTGTCATAAATAAAATAATTTATTTAATGTCTAAAAATTATAAAAAAAATATCATGATGTAGGAAATATTTTTATATTTCCAATTAATATTTATAGTATAAGAGATAGCTTATGTCGACAAAATTAAAATTATTTTACTTAGGTGGTACATACTTTGGTTACATTTTCCTTTCTTTAAATAAAATATGATAAAAGGTCACTATCACACTAATGTGATTCCATGGGGTCCCAAGGTTTTCATAAGGCATCCCATGGTCGACCATGACACCACAAATAGAATTAGGACACATTTTAGGGTCATTTTATATTTTTATGATATTATTTTCTTACCCTTAATTACCCGATTACTAATTAAACACGATAATTAAAGATAATTACCGTCGTTACTATTCATAATGTCAAAAAACAAAAGAGTATTAATTACATAATTTGGAACTTCTGATTCAAAATATGTAATAAATTTCATAAAATTCAAAACACATAAATTTTAGTAATTAATTTAAAAGTAAATCTCATTGTCAAAACAAAAGACGAGTTTTTAAGAAGTAACATTTATCAAAAGATTGACTTGTTTTACATCCAATTGAAAAGTTAAATTACTTCCAATGAACAAAATTGTATTAAGTGATAAAAATATAATTCAATTATACTTTAAAAACAATTAAAATGATAATCTAAATATATAAATAAATTGGATGAAAATCGAGTTTTGAATTAAAAACTATATTTTTCATTATTCATTAAAAAAAATCATTATCAGAAAAATACCAAAAATTAACCCTAAGCTATATTTGATATTTCAAATTCAGAAATGATTTCCATTTTACCAAATTCAAAACATATAAGTTTAATTAATATGTCATATAGTTAATTTCCACTGTCAAAACAAATAGCTGGTTTTTTGGAAGCAATATCTATGAAAAGTTTGGCACTTATTTATGTCCATTTTCAAAGTGAAATTAATTCTAATGAACACCATTGAATTAAGTTGTAAAAATATATTCTAATTAAACTTTAAGACAAATTAAAAAGATAATCTAACCATATATTTAAATTAGATGAAAAAGCAGCTTTGATGTAAAATGCAATATGTTTCACTATTCATTAAAAAGAATGAACGTTGTCAGAAACATACCAAAAATTTAACCAAAGTAAATTTCAATATCCCAATAAAAAATAATAAGTTTATTTTGACAAATAGAGCTTATAAAATTTTCAGAAGTTATATTTAAAAAAGGTTCGCCATCAAAAGGCGGTAAAACATTCTTTTAAAAAATATTCGAGTTTTTATTCTTAAAATTGGATTCATTTGGATTTTAAGCCTCTAACATTTATTGGATAAATGTAAAAATATTTGACAAACATATGTAATAATTTTGTATTTATTTATGTTCATTCCCTCCATTACAACAACTAGGCATTAACTATTATAATATTATTATATTATTACTGTGCAATGTAAGATTTCAAAGAAACTCGTTGTTGAGTATTGGGTACGCCATCAAACATAGCATTCCCTTTAAAGTAATATTAACATTTTATTCACAAATATTTATAAACATGAGAATGTATTATTATTTATTTATGTAGGATGTTACATCCTTCCCCCCTTTTGGGAATTGCATCCTCGCAATTTCAAAATTGGGCTTGTAAACTTCATTGAAAGTCCCACATCGGAACAAGAGTCCATAAAACAATCAATTTAAAATAAAGGGAGAGAAGTACAAAGGTCACCCGAGTTAACCCATACTAGGATTCCAAGTATGAAAATATGGATATAGAAGAAAAAAAGTCTCATGTTCAGAGGGAGAGTGATAGAAAACATGTTTAGGAGAAAGTTAACCACAAGAAAATCACAAACTTATGATGGGTTAAACGGTATTCGATTCCCCAGTAAGAAAGGTTAACAGACAACATTTTTGTTTTAAGTTACTCTTCATTGAGGAATTTATTTTTTATCTTAACTAAATAATAATGAAACATACGTACTTGTCACGTAGACTTTCAACTTTTACTAGATTCCTTAATCAAACTCATATTTTCTCCAAAAGATGAGTATTTAGGAAGACTTGTTCACATTAAGAGTACTATAATTAACTTCTTGAGAATCACCTAATACAAAAAAGAGAACTATATATTTCCCATGTCTTTATATCTCAACCAAAACCAAACCAAAAAGTTTAGTACGAGATCAGATAATACCCAGAAAGGATTTTTTTTTACAAAAATAAAAACTACTTCTAATATACAAAATTTTTCAAACAAAACGCAAAGTTCAACAAAGACCATTCAATAAACATCTATCCATAAAATTCTTCAAAGTAAACCAAACTAATATTGAAACCCAAATCTCTGAAGGATTTAATCACATAGTCTCCTAAGATAAATCTTAACATTTTTCTCCAAAATAACATCAGTTACTCTTACAGTCGCATACTGAAAATTAATTAACATAATCACATATCCTCCATGATAGGATAATTATTTCCATTGATAACCCAAAATAAACTTACTCTTAATTCATAAAATCATCTAACTAAAAATAATCATTCAAACTAACCAGGGACTTCACATAGACCAGTGGTAGGCGATAAATACCAGTTGCACATTGGTTGTGGGTTCGATTGCCCTAGCTTTGTCCGACATGATGGGTTGTCACACGGTCTTCATGTTTTCCTTTTTCCAAAACTATATAATTCTTAAAACATTCCCCAATAAGAGATAAAATCTTCAAAAATAACCTTAACAAAATTTAACCTCAATTTTACCTCATTCCTTTCATCTTCCATCATAACATATAGTAACCCATAATTACCTCAAAAGTAAGGATCATATAAACCCTAATGGTTACCTTTATAATTATCACATGAACATCCACATTGAGTTGGTTCTCTCATATAAGAGGCATTAGAGAACTCACCAAGGTTCAAGTGGTTGATCATGACTCCTGATAGTTGGTTTAGAATAACCACGAGATTTCTCATTAAATCCCCCATTTCATCCAGTCTCTTAATCAGAGAACCACCACTGTGTCCTTCAAACCCATTGTCACTTTGGTGCCTACTAGATCCATCCATTTACTAAAACCAAAAATGTCAGTGTGAGTATATCAAAAAAATAACTTTGTACTAAAGAGGAAGATAAACACTAAAATATACTTATCCAAGTTATCTCAAACTCAATCCAGCCTTCAAAAATAACAATGACTCTATCTAATATAATAACCATTGTGGTTATACACAACTTGTCACTTAACACTCTAACCTCTAAAGTTATCTAAACCGACCTATGATACCAACTATAAGGCCACGAACATAAACATTACTTATTATTGAATTAAACGAATAATTCACATTGAGGATCTTTTTAGGTTTAGAGTTTTAGAGAATTTGGACATAAATATTACATCTCAAATATTACAAAGTAGACACATCTACTCAGCTTACATTTTTTCACAAGATAAAAACTCTTGAACACAAGAGTCATGTCTAGTTCCTTGTTTTAGATAGCCTGACATTTCCTTGATCCCATCCTTGACCCTATTCATCTTTATGTCCTGTGAAAAAAATTTCAAAAAAACTTGGGATGAGCATAAAATGCTCAGTAAGGGTTATAACAATATGGAAAGAAAACATCAGTCCATGTATACATAAGAATCAATGAAATCATACTTTACTCATAAAACATAATCAATTTAACATACCTCATGAAATCATAAGATTTATGCATAACTCAATAGAAATCATAAGGCATAAAGTTAACTTGAGGTATTTATAACATTCTTACGTAGGGAGTAACCCTCATAGTTACATTTGGAATACCCATCACAGTATATTCCCTAAATCTCTTCAGAGAAACCTTATAATTTAACTCCTTCGTGTTACCCAATGCATTGGAGAGCTATATCAGGCTCACCCACCCTTAGTTTATCACGGAACCACCCCTCTTCATAAACAATGCCCAAGAACCATTACATAATCATAGCACATAACTTAAGCATAAAGGAAAGATAAAATTACCACATTGCAATAAAAATATAACATTTTAAGATATTGAAATAATGAATCCATTCTAAAAACCATTTTTCTAAAGCATTTAAAACATTTAATAAATTGATTTTTTAATCAAAGTGTCCCATGCCACTTTGAAGCTTTTAACATTTTAAACCTTTAATATCCATATTAATAAATCCATAAAACCATTTTGAAAACAATGATATTAATGATAAATATTTATAATAATAATTCATTAAAACATTTAAAATAATATTTTAGTTAAAGGGTTGTTAACAAAATGAGAGGCACTTGAATACAATAATTGAGGAATAACATTTAATCAGAACTTTATAATATCATGAGAATAAAGGGATTCAGGATATAATATTCGAAAGGACAGTATATACACCATATAAGAGTGAACTTGTTCATAACAACAATGAAGTCTCAATAGAAATGTAAAATGAGATGAAATCCATTATAAAGAAGGTATCCTTAAATTAAGGATAAATCAATCTCATAATTATGTGTGAAAAATATAAATACACCCAATTTAATTGGATATTAAGTGTAAAACAATCGAAGTTCATTCACAAATATTAAAAGGATGACATATTCAATAACTACATGTTGAACCCAAATAAATCAAAATTGGGTTAAGAGTTTCCCTTGACAGCCTAACGACGTCACATCAAATTTTAGAAAAAGAGTTGACGAGGGAGATAAAGGGTATCTCATCACTTGGACAAAAAATTTATGGCAATAAGGAAATATAAGAACATATCCCCACATAATAAGATGAAAATTAAAATACATAACAAAAGAAGTCTTTTAAAAAGAAGATGGTGAAAGGTTCCCTTACCGATTTGGGTAACTTTCGAAACTTACACCCCTTGAAAGAAGGACTATACAACATTGATGTAAATACTCATAAACGAAATTATATTACACAAAGAGTAGAATAATGGATAGTACATACACAACTCAAAAGGAAATATTGGAAAATGTATAATGAACCTCATGAAAACACATAGTGAGATAAAAAGTCCCTTACGAAATTTCAGCAGCCTAACAACGCCAATTAAAACATCCAAAAATGTATTAATGAGATCAAATAGGGTCTCTAATAATATGAACATAAAAAGTATAGAATTATTAATATAAAATAACATCCCCAAACATAAGAAATATGAGCTTAAAAGAAATGACATAAAAGAGAGTACTTAAAAAGAAAGAGAGAGGTAAGATCCCTTACCACAAGTCCAACTTGTCTTGTTCATTTATTTATATTCCTGAATAATAAACTTTGGTCAATTTATAATTGTTTAAGGTAATACTTTATAGATTATTATTAAGTTCATATCACATATTATAATGTTATAACAATTGGTTAATAATGTGAGTTCATATCAGACGTTTTTGTCGATGTTTGGTACATGAGTCAAAAATGAACTTGTTTGAAAATGATTGTCCATGTAGTTATAATTAAATCATCTCCAGAATAGTATTAATGATTTAAATATAATATATATCCATTAAATATTAATTTTATAGTATTCCATAACATTTGGAGATAAAAAAGAACTGAAATGCACCGTTCATGGAGACGGTAGGCCGTACGTACGCATGAACGCTACTTTCATTTCTTTGTCATATTAATGGAATTAAACATAATTGAGATATATATATATATATATATATTATAATTACAGTATAATATATATGTTTTATAGGTCACATAAGTTCATTAATTTCATTCTTTATACATTCCATGTATTGCATGAATGAGTCACATCACTTGAGGGGGCGGTAGTCCGCACTTCCTCATATGAAATTATCACATTTTCACAACATGAAAAGAATAAAGGTATGATTTAAATATAAAATAAAGAAGAATATATAAAACATAAATACCATATATATCATATATAAAATACAGTGACATCATAACGGCCACCTTTAAAGGTGTTAAAAGAATATTGAACAATCATCATTTCATGAGGCAGTAATTCGTCATCCACAGAAACAGTATGTTCTTTAACCATTAGACGGATGTGTGTGTAAGTGTAGATATAATACTTCTTATAAAAACATACTAGTATATTGAAGATACTTTTTTCGTTACAAAATAAAGGAATAAAAAGATTTTAGGGGGTTTGATAATCAAAATAAAACAAAAGAACATAACAGAAGACATTACCTTTAAATCGGGTAACTCCTCTTGGTTTGAACCAAAAGGGTTTCGTGAAGAGAATTATGCCAAAGGTGAGGCTTCAATGATGAATATAGGGATGTGTAGAGATGGAATGGTCAGGGTTTGGCTGATTCAAAGTCTTGAGAGGTGTGGGTAAGGTGGTAGAGGTGGGGGCCTTTTACAAGATAAGAGGAGGGGCACTCTTGGAAAGTTATAAAATATTACTTTATTATAAAATGTTTTTCAGATTTTAAAGGTCCCAAAAGAATATATTTCTAGTATAAGGTGATATTTTTTCGAAATACACCCATAAAATTGGTTTGTGACAAGTTTAAGACTTATATTTTACCCTATCTTCTCATTTTATTTAAATCGTTCATTTATGAGGTAATCACTACATCATCACGGTGTCATAAATAAAATAATTTATTTAATGTCTAAAAATTACAAAACAAATATCATTATTTAGGAAATATTTGTATCTTTCCAATTACTATTTATAGTCTAAGATATAGTTTATTTATACAAAATTAAAATTATTTTACTTAGGTGTTACATACTTTGGTTACATTTTCCTTTCTTTAAAAAAAATATGATAAAAGGTCACTATCACAATAAAGTGATTCCATGGGGTCCCAAGGTTGTCACAAGGAATCCCATGGTTGGACATGACATCACCAATATCATTAGGACACATGTTGGGGTTATTTTATATTTTTATGATATTATTTTCTTACCCTTAATTACCTGATTACTAATTAAACATGATAATTAAAGATAATTACCGTCGTTACTATTCATAATGTCCAAAAAAAGAGTCTTAATTGCATAATTTGGACCTTCTGATTCCAAATAATTATTCAATTTCATCAAATTAAAAACACATAAATTTTAGTAATTAATTTAAAAGTAAATCTCATTGTCAAAACAAAAGACAGGTTTTTAAGAAGCAAAATTTATCAAAAGATTGACTTGTTTTACATACAATTGAAAAGTGAAATTACTTAAAATGAACAAAATTGTATTAATTGATAAAAAATAATTCAATTATAATTTAAAAACTATTAAAATGACAATCTAAATATATAAATAAATTGGATGAAAAGGCAGTTTTGAATTAAAAACTGTATTTTTCACTTTTCATTAAAAAATTCATTATCAGAAAAATACCAAAAATTAACCCTAAGCTATATTTGATATTTCAAATTCATAAATGATGTCCATTTTACCAAATTAAAAACATATAAGTTTCATTAATAAATCATATAGTTAATTCTTGCTGTCAAAACAAATAGCGGGTTTTTTGGAAGCAATATATATAAATAGTTTGGCACTTGTCTATGTCCATTTTCAAAGTGAAATTAATTCTAATGACCACCATTGAATTAAATTGTAAAAATATATTCTAATTAAACTTTAAAACCAATTAAAAATATAATTTAACCATATATTTAAATTAGATGAAAACACAGTTTTGATGTAAAATGCAATATTTTTCACTATTCATTAAAAAGAATGAACGTTGTCAGAAACATACCAAAAATTTAACCAAAGTAAATTTCAATATAACAATCATAAAGAATAAGTTTATTTTGAAAAATAGATCTTATAAAATTTTCAAAAGTTATATTTAAAAAAAGGTTCGCCATCAAAAGGCGGTAAAACAATCTTTTAAAAAATATTAGAGTATTTATTCTTAAAATTGGATTCATTTGGATTTTAAGCCTCTAACATTTATTGGATAAATGTAAAAATATTTGACAAACATATGTAATCATTTTGTAGTTATTTCTTTTCATTACCTCCATTACAACGGCTAGGCGTTAACTATTATAATATTATTATATTATTAGTGTGCAACGTAAGATTTCAAAGAAACTCGTTGTTGCGTATTGGGTACGCCATCAAGCATAGAATTCCATTTAAAGTAATATTAACATTTTATTCACAAATATTGATAAACATGATAATGTATTATTATTTATTTACTTGGGATGTTACATATTAGTTTGCTAAATGGATTCTAGAATCTAAAATATATGGGTGAGACTACTCCTTAGTTGTTGGATAATTTCGCTCATTTATAGAATATTTTCAAATTAAAGGAATAATAAATTTTTTTAGAGAAGAATATGAAAGGAAAGAAAAGGGACCCAAAATCAATTAGTCTACTATGTACCCAGTTGGGGGCACAAGGGGTGTAGGTGTTTTATTTAAACCACTAAGAACCTGATGGATCTGTAATAGGTACCCAATAGGTTCCTAGGAAAAAGTACCTTAATAATGGATATTTTAATCTTTTAATCCCAAAATTATACACAAAAAATGCTTTATCTTGTGATTTTTGGAATTATTTACCCCTCTTGAGATCTCTCTCAAGCATTCACTTTTCGTTTATCTTATTTAAGTTAACCCTCATCAATCCTTATCTTGGAGTGCCTCTAACCTCTTATGTGATCTTAGATTCAGAAATCTAGGTCCATTAAATCATATAATATCCCCATTCTTCATGTTTATTTAATGTATCATTTGTAATAATCTACCCTCGTAATATTGGATTGAAATAATCTTCTAAACATTCAGTCTAGTTATTGTAATGGAGGATTTACATGAAAAATATATAATGTAAACACACAATTTTTCTTCCCAGATTCACCCTTATCAAATGGTAGTGACGTTTACCTAATCCTTCCCTCTTTTTTGGCGGCCTAATTAATATTTTTGTGGGATCTCTCTTCTCCCTAAGACCTCCAAGAGAATTTATATAATTTATTTTATAAGTTTATCACTTCTTCCTCTCATACTCATAAAGAACCAAGATAATAAAGATATTGTTCCGAGTGAACCTAAATAAAATTATGATTTTATAACTGATAGAATTTTTTTTCTATATGTTTAATGGGTAAAGTGTTTGATTTAACTTTCTCTTATTTTTGTTTTTAATTATTAAAAAACTATGTCAAATAATTACATGACATGAATTATATTTTTAATTTATTTGAATACCTAATGACTTTTTATGTCTAAATAATCTTAATGTGGGAATATACTTCCCTTATATACTATTTAATATTAATGGTTATTTTAATTTTATTTTTTAATTATTTATTTTAAGGATTTTATAAATTTTTATCCTATTGGTTGGCACAATTGCTATTATTAGTAATGGAACCTATATATATTATGGTATATTATTTTCAGCGGTTAGACACATATTAAAAATTGAAGGTTGTTATGGTACAATATCTCAATTTTCTAAATCATTAAACCCATTTCCCTATTCTTGAATTGATGAGATATAAAATTTCTCTTACTCGGTATACCCAAGTCTTTTTCAATAAACAGGACAAGCCTCTAGGGACATGAATTTTTTACACACATCTATTTATATATGTGTAGATTTATATATATACATGTTTAGAATATTTATAGGCATGATCTATACTTCTCCTAGAGGAATGTCATTGACATATCATCGCATATATTTTGATAAGGCTTGAAGTAGGTATACATTTAAATTTCCTACCCTCATATGGTGTTATATTTTGAATTATAATGAGCATTTCTAGATTTATTATTAATCCATATTGTTTGTTACTTTATTATTCAGGAATCTTGGTATTATTTTTGGTACACAATAGTGATTACAAAATGATACAAGGTTAGTGGTGGTGACCAATTTCCAATTTTTCATATTCCATCCCTATTTGGACCCATTTCATAATTTATACAGACTTTTTACATATTATATGGGTAAGGGAAAAGCATTGAAACATGATATATAGTTGAAGGATGAGTATAAATACTAGGGATATTAATTTTTGATTCATTATAGGTGACCTGTGGATGGATTTTGGGTTTTCCTTAACACATTATGGAGAGGATAAATTAATTAACGAACTTCTTTTAGGACCTTAGTCCTTGTTTTAATTGTGTTACACATGTACATATATTTTTCCTCATTCTCGTAATCTTTGTAGACTATATGAATGTTTAGGAATGGTGTTGTTTGTTTATACATGTTTATATTTTAATTTTCCTTGTTTCATGGTCTTATAATTCACACACTCTCTAGTTGGTAATTGGTTACACACCTTGTATAACCAACTCTTAGAATCATTGTACCACATGTGGGTATGTACATTGACTAGTGATATGTCATTTAAAGGGGGTAACCCATCACCCATGTATGTGTTATTAATCCCTCAATGTTTATAATATCCTATGGTCATTGAGAGGTGAACATGAGGTGTTTTAATGAAGTGGTTAGGGTACTATTTAGGTATTAGAGTCAAGGAAATTAAAAACTAGTTTTAGAGATCAATTTTTGTTCTCTTGGGTATGAGACTCAAGTGTAGGTAGAAGATAACACTGTTGTGAGTTAAGAAGTAAAAAATAAATAAACCAAGCTATCATAAATATGGTAGATGATTTATTTTCATGGTTTAGTACGATATATCTATTTCTTTTTCCAAAGTATATTTCCCATTCCCACATGCCTCATGAATCATACTAGGAATTGATAGTTAGGAATAAATAGAGTGTCTTGATATGTCAAGTTCATGTTTCTCTTTGTTTGTTATATCCCCATTGAAACTAGTTGATGAATCATATTTAATGAAACGTTATCAATAAATAAACTAAATATTACAATATATTTATTATTAATGATTTGGTGAATATGGTTTCACAGAAGATTCATATGAGTTCATAATTTTTATATATTTTAATGATAGTTAGTTATATTTATATGGTTATCAAAGCATGATTTTACATATTTCAAAATGATTTTTGGAACATATGAAATTGTTAAAAAATGGTTTATAAAGTGTGTTTTAAATAAAAAATTATTATGATAAATTGAACTGAGGGAGAGAGGAATGGGGTTAGACCTAACCTATAAGGTGCAGTTAAAGATTTGAGGTTATTTGCATTAGGAAAGAGGGTTTTGGTGATATAATATACTTTATTATAGAGGATATCCCGAATAAGATTGCCTACAACTATTTAAGAAGGGGAAGATAACCATGCACCACAAAATATAACTATAAAAGATCCTTAGGTATCATAAGGGATTAGACACTTTATCCAAGAATCTAGTCATGTAACTCCATGAATGGATCATATGACCTCTAATATCATGGGTGATTTTCTATTTCATCATCCAATGATATATTAGGGTGATGTTTTTCCTAAAGTGGGTAATGATTGGATTAATAACCTACATCATATCTTTGAGTATTTTGAAACCCTTGATCATATCGAGTTTAGATTTCTACTATCATGTTAGAGTGGGTGGTGGAATATCGATGGTGGATGTTATTCTCACGGATAAGAAATTTTAGTGCCTTACCTAGAAAAAATTTCAAGAGATATTCATTGAAAAATTTTACACATAATCAATGTATATGGTGAAGGAATATGATTTCATGATCCTTTCACAAGTCTCAATATTGGGTATGGAATACACTACTACTGTTATGAATCTTCTCCAATTCACTCCATTCTTAGTGGAAATATGAATTATAAGGTGAGGAATTCTAAAATTGGGTTGAAATATCCTTTTCATATCGAGGTTATGATATTTAAACTATCAAAATTATATAAAGTTGTCAAGAAATCCCTACTTCTGAGAAAAATATAAGGGAGGTTTAGGAATTTGTGGTTTATTACCAAGTTGTTACTTAGACAAAAACTCTTTTAGTGATTGGAAGCAATAGTAAAGCGATGTGATATACTGTGGATATCACCATGGAAGTAAAATTGGTGGTGTAAATTCATCACCTAGCTCATGAATACCTTTTGTTCAGTTCCATCATTTCAATTAATCATTTCACATAATGTTTAATTATACTATCATAAAAAATCAGTTTCACATTTAATGAAATTATGTCCATCTTCAAAGACTATATTGATACGATGTTTACAAGAGTTTTGGGAAGTGAAATAAGAAAACCCAAGTCTCTCAAGAATAGTTAGTTATGAAATATAATTGAGGGAGTTAATTAACCTCTTAGAGATCTATTCAAGGTGTATGATACAAAAATCAAGGAAAATTAGTTTTTGTAAAATATTTAGAGTCGGTTTTTCTGACATTAGGTTAGTATGAGGAAGAATGTTGTATATATGTTATATATAATTATATATCTATTTCTGGAGTAGGGACTTATATATCTATAGGTATTATCCTAATATCCACTAATTTATTATGTTCTTTATTTAATACAGGTTCCTTATATTCTTTTATTTTTGATCAATTGGTATCACTTCTTGAGCTTAATGTGAAATATTATCCTTCATATATGAGCCTTTACAATTATTTACGGAAGTGGGTTGAATAGACTTAAAATTGATCTTCTTATGCTCTGGTAGTGGTAACCTTCATTTAATTTTAGGATTTGATAGATCTTAATATGAATTTAATTTAATTTCATTCTAGGAATGGATTGGTTAATCCAATTACAACCTATATTGATTGATATAATAAGATTTTATCCATATCATTCTCTCACTATTATCCATTAAAATCTCTATGGAAAGTGTGTTTTTTAGGCTGGTCGAGGAGGTCTTAATCTAGGGTGAGTGAATGTGATCACCGTAGAGATGATCCGTCTGGTCCTATAAGAAATTGATGTTATGGAGTGAAAATTATTGCCTCATATGATTGTTTTATATTAAAATTTCTTCCCTAAATACTTATCAGGTATCCCACAAAAGTATAAAGTATAAATTACTATTGATTTAATCCCTATAATTGTACCTATATCCATACCATTTCACTTTATGGATCTAATTGAATTAAAGGGTTTCAAGATATATCAAGAATATCTTGATTCCAAAGGATTCATCTGACTAAGAACATATCCTTAGAATTCTCCAATCCTATTTACCAATAAGGCTAATGGAATTAAACATTTATGTTTTTTATTCTAAACTAGGTCATGAACAAGCACTACTACCCTTTTCCCAGAATAGAGGAACACTTTGATCTGTTAAAAAGGGTGAAGTTTTTTTTAAAAAATCAATTTGTTCTTAGGTTACCATAATCTTCATGTCAATCCAGAGGAAATTACGAAGATATATTTGTATATTCAGTAAAATAATTATACTTATCTATAAATTTAATTCATCTTTACTTATTCATTATGTTTTTCATGGATCTAATAAACAGGGGCCTTCATCTATTATTAGAATCTTTAATAGTGGTCTTTATGGATAATATCCTTATTTATTTGAGGTCTAAAGATGAGCATTTTTTATATCTATAAACCACTCAAGAAACCATAATAAAACATCAGATTTATATCATCATTTCCAAAATATATTTCTTGATCCGATATGCGATATTACTTGGGCATGTAGTCTTTGAATCTATTATTTTAGTGGATTGTTATAAGGTGAAGTCATTGAACATTTATAGGATTACCTATATTGTGTTTAAAATATGGATTTACATTATAATATCTAGGCACTATCATAGTTTCCTTTAGTATTTCTCAAAAATTAACACTCACATGTCTGCCTTAACTGTAAAATGATCTAAATTCACTTGGTTGAACTTGTTTGAATCGACATTCTAAGAGTCGATTGATCGATTAACTATTCTTATTGCACCTCAATTAGGTGATATATTTGATTTATATTATGATATGTAATTATTTTACCTTTCTTACATCCTTATGCGAGATTATTAGTAGGTGTCATATTTTCCTAGTAATTTTCAACATCCATAATGGAACCACCATACCAAAGATTAATAATTGGCTAAAATTATTATAATCTTGAAATATTTGAGGAACTACCAATATAATGAAAATGCTTTAGTCTTTATAGAATATGTGTGTCTAAAATACATATTTTTTCAATGATATTTGAATCTATATAAATTTCACTAGATTTTATACCTTCAGCAATTGGATTTATATATTCAATATTCTCTTTGTAAATGTAATATTATTTTAAATTCTCCTAGCCTGAAAACTCACTCTTAAATAGTAATGGAAGATAATGATAAATATCAATTGATATATATTATTTATGAACTCTTCATTGATCTGTTTTATGATCATTAAGGAATAAACCTATAAAATATCAATCTCGTATCTTCTATTACAGAATAGTTCATGGTTTTTGGGAAATGTGATCTAGACTGTATCATTATTCAAGAGAAACCCAATGGTGGAGAGATCCATGATGATTGGTTTTAAGATTCTTTATCCTTCTTATATATACATGGATAATTTTTCATAATAGATAGTCTTATAGAAAATGTGCTCAAAGAATATTATTTTAAATAGTGTGCTATGAACCCTAGAATCATAAAAATGTATCATGATATTAATCGCTAGTTCTGGTGGATTGGAATAAAAAATTTGATTATAGGGTTTTCTTATATATTACATACCATTAAATAGGTAAATGTGGACAACCAAATTAATTTGGGTAATATCCATCCACTTCCTATAATGGTATGGAAATGGGATGAGTTCACTATTGATTTTTTAACTAATCTTCTAAGATATTCCAAAGGGTGAGAGATAATATTTGTAATTATAGATCATATGAACAAGACAATTACATATATATTACTTAATAAATCTTCTTCAGTCGATAATATTATGAAATTATTTTCTTGAGATATTTTAGATCTTCATGGTGTACCTAATAGAATCATCTTGAATAGGTACATGAGGTTCAGGTCTCAGTTTTTTGAAGGACTGCAATGGGATTTGGATTCTTAGGTCTATTTGATAATTGATTTAAAGCCAAGAATGATGGTCGATTTGATCCATCCATTTTTACTCAATATGATATGATCTGATCCTATATACATAACACTTTTTTCTTATTATAGTATCACCTCTCAATAGAGTATTTATCATATAATAATATATACCAATGATCAACATAAATAACACCCTTTAAATCATTATATGGTTGGCCATGTTGTTCTCTATTATGCTAATAGAGATAGGTAAATCCTCTCTAATCATGCATAGTATTTTCTAAGAGATTACTATGTATTTTAAATCAATCTTAAAACATATTACACCACTCATAAATATAAAATTACTATACTAAACATTGAAGGGAACCTTTACGATTCATGGTGGGTGGTGAGGTATTTCTTTATATTTCACTATGATTGGGTCATTAAATAATGGGAAAAATAGGGAAAATTATCCTCATGATTTTTTAGGCATCCTAAAATCCTAAAAAGACTCATGAAAACTATATATCATCTGGATATACCAACTAAATTCAATTCCATGCATAACACCTTCCACATATCATACTTGAGGTAGTATATATAAAACCCTTTAAATGTGATCTATTACGATTATGTTGAGTTAGAATTCAATGATTACTATATAGAGCATCCTATTTTCTTCATTGAATAGAGTCATATGGTTATATAGGGAAAGGTGATCCCTCTTGTTTGGGTTATGTGGCCAAATAGAAATATCAAACATGAAACTTCAGAAAATGAAGCTATAATAAAGTTATAATTTCCATAATTATTACCTTAGGAATCTGATTGTTGATTCTCAAGGAAATGAATTCCAACTATGGAGAGGTGGTGAATACTCCAACATTTATGGGTGAGAAATGTCTTTAATTTTGTGTAATATTTTTCATTTATGGTGTATTTTATAATTTAATATAGAAATAAAAGAGTTGGGAGAAGAAGGGGGAAATAAAGTAAAGGTACCCAATGTCTAGGAGTACACCCGATATCTAGTGTAAATAGATTGGGTACCCAATGGGGTTTGTATGAGTTCATGGGGTTGTGTTTGAACCAAAAAATACCTAGAGGCTCTGAACTAGGTACCCAATATATTTCATTAAAAATTACCATTACTAAATGAAATTATGGTATTCTAATATAGAAATTATAACCATAAAACTCTTAAACTCAATATTTTTGACTCATTTATTCTCATTGAGATCTCTTTTAATATTTTTATATCCTCTTATCCTCTCTAAGTGAACACTCATTAATTTTTAGTCCGGAGTGTCTCTAATCGATCATGGGAGGTAGTCTTTGAAGTAACCCTATAGTATCCCCTTTATTAATATTTATTTATTATAATAGGTTTAATATTATCACCTTATGATCTTGGTATGATATGATCTCAGACATATCATGGGTTCCTTTTAAGCTAGATGTACGCGTTAATCCATTCATATTCTTTGAGATTAAAACCAGTAATGATATGGTTATGAGTGAACCTAACTAAAAATTTGAATTTTAAACTAATAAAGATATTTACTAAAGAATTAATGATAAAATTAGTTGTTACATATTTGTGTTGATTACATTTGAAATTTTTTCATACTATATAAACTAGTTACATGACATGTAATACATGATTAATTTTTTGGAATTCCCTATAGTGATTATGTTATTTTTTCATGTAATTATTTTTTACCCTTTTTAACATTTCTTAACCTATAAGTTGGGTTGGTTGATATTATTGGATTTTATAATCTACTTATATCGTGATATGTGGGTTTGATTAGCTACACACATGATTAAAAATTAGTGGGATGTATGAGATGATGTCTCAAAACCACAACTAGTTATACCAATTTCCCTTTTCTCAAAGGGATAGGCTGTAATATTTCATTGATTTATGATACCTGAATCCCTTTCCCCTAATTGGATATGACACTAGGGTCCTGAATTTATTATGGGCACACAAATAATTAAATATATATGTGTGTGTGTGTGTTTGTGTGTGTGTGTGGGTACACAGATATATATATATATAAACACACATAAAAGTGTACAAGATTCACTGGTATGAGCTCTGCTTCCCCGAAGGGGATCACAACAATGCGTTGTCTCAAAACAAATGTTGAGGCTTGATGTTGGTATGCAGATAAGGATCCAACCCTCATTGAGAGTTATATTTTAAATGTTGATGAGCAAGTAAATATTTTTTATTCCATTTTTCTTATTAAATTTTCATTCCACTAACTAGGTATCTTTTTTGGAGTAGACTCTATCATATAATTAGATTAAAGGGGTAATATTTTGACTGCTTAATAATTTTTCATACTCAATCAATACATGAGCCCATTTTGGATCATGGAAAGACTCATGTATATATGATATAGGTATGTTAAAAGCACTTGAAAATTAGATCCAGTTTCATAAGGAGTATGGATATTGGGGAGATTCATTTTAGTTAATGTTAGGTGATATGGATGATGTCTTCAGGGTTATCCTCATCACTTTATAGTGAGTCTATATAACACTCTATAACATAATCACCCATATATACATGATTTATAACAAGTTAATCACTTTCATAAATTTCTTGGATCTTTTAGGTTTGGAGTTATAAAGAATTAGGAAACCATTAAATTAATAAGTGGATTTTTCCACAAAGTGTACATTTTTTCCACAAAAAAAACATTATTAAATTTATACTGTTATTTCATTCATTAAACCTCTTCTTATTTTAATATAACTTACTATTGTTGAAATATGGTCCTTACTATAGTTTCTAAACATTCTTATATTCTATGAAAAACATTTGAAGATATTAGATAATAATAAAAAATCTCAGTAAGGTATATTAAAATAAAGTAATCATGTTAGTCCAGTGAAAAACCTTAAAACCAATGAAAATGTTTACCTTTTTCACAATAAAACCTGTATCACATAAATAAAATATATCCACATGATAAAATCACCCTTTTACTAAAATAAAACCTTTTAAGACCATTAGAAAAATAATAAGACCATGAATGGATCAGGAGGTACATAATAACTCATTAAATCATTCCTTGAAAGACAAACTATTCACCTTTAAATAATTATAAAATTTTCCTTCCTCATGAAATAAAAAAATTCCATAATTTTTTTAGTAAGAATGATATAAATATCATGGTGCATCTTATTCAAAACCCATGTTCAAACTTGCTTAAAATGTGTTGTAAATAACCAGGTCCTAGTTAATTCTATAGGAGTAACCTATAAAGTTATCACCTTGATTTTCATATTATAAGACTATTCAATTCTCAAATAATTAGAGATATATATTAGAATCACCCATTGTTATGTTCTATATCAGGATCAGCCATCATTATATATAATGATCAAGTACAATATAATGGGAAAAGATATGTAATATTTCACGTTTTTTACCATAATAAATTTAAAAACTCATTTTAGCCGATAAAGAAATGAAATTTTCATTTCTTCATAAAAATACTGAGAAATATCTCTTTCCTTTGAAAAATATTTAATTAAAATATTCAAACAAGAATATGTATAATATATTATTTTTAAGAACCATGAAAACTTATAGAGGAAGTTTTACAATGAAAATGGCTATGATAGATATAACAACCCAATCCATAAACACACATTATTTTATATTTTTTGACATATATTTCCAAGAACTATGGACCAAGGATCTATTGGTCTAGTTTATTAGGATTAAAAACATAAATAGATTACATAAAATTTAAAATCATCATCAATATTAAAAACTCCACATTTTAATCCTAACTCCAATAGATATTTTAAAACTATATAGGATACCATGGAGAAAATACATAAGGAAATGGGTGAGATAGAAAGAAAAATAATGGAACGAACATGTAAATAACTCATAAAATGAGAGTCAAGAGGAACAACCATGATATCATAAATAGAATGATTATAATAATAGAAACATGGAATAATGAAATTAAATTATAATATCATTCAGTGATGGAAGATGTGGAAACATTATAAGGAATGACAATATAAACATAAGTCAAGGTTCATCCCCAAGACCATATTTATAAGTGGATTTTGTCCCATGGTGGACTACGTTTAATTATAAATACCTTACATAGAATATCATTATTTATAATGAATTAACTAATTCATTAGATAGATGTATAATTTCATGACCACCCTTCACATAATTAAAATAATATATATTAATTAAAGAGAGGAAAAATTAACCAAAAAAATCATAAGAATGATAAAACCCATGAGAAGAAAGTGGGTTTCATAATTAGGATTCAAGGTATAACCAAATGATAAATCATTATAAATCCTTAAACAATAAGCAATTAAATCTTTTTGAAATTTCATAATTGAAATGGTACATGGGTTATTAACCTGGATTTACAATTTAGAAAATTCATGAGAAGGTTCAAAGAGAAGAAATAATAAAAACAAACCACATGGGAGATGATTTGTGAAATAAGAAAATTATATTTTTAAAGAAGAAAAGAGATTTTTGTTTTCCATAAAACCATAATTTAACCAAGAGGTTTATCCATGTAATAATTTTATTTTAAAAAATATATTTATGGATTAAAAACATTTGATGGAGTGATGCTTGATATCAGACAATAAATAGTAAAGTTCTATTAAATTAGGTCTATGTTAAAGTGATAATTTTTAAGGGAACTAAAAACACATATACCCCATAAATGAAAAGGTTATTAAACTATTAAATATTTAATGGGAATATATTAATTAAAAGAATAGTTTCATGATAATAATTCTATGTAAAATAGATAAAAATAAAGAGAATGCGTGATCAATAAATAACAATGGTGGTGTGGAAGATCCCCATTTTTTCTTTAAAACACCCTTTCTGAAATCATAAATCATAAAAATGTTAATAAAAAATTATTTTAAAAAGTTTGTAAAGGAAATATGAATTTATAATGATATAATACATAATTAGGTTTCTAATTAAATACGAAAACATTGGAAGGAAGAGAAATTAAGGATAAGGAGGGGAAATAAGTGTTTCAAAGGATGAGAATTATTATTAATATAGTTACATTTTAAAGAATTAAGGTAACTCATAAATAAGAAAATTTTGAATCAAGATTTATATCCAAGATAAAAGTAGTGTATAACATATGAAATGAAAGATGAATCTCAAAGGAAATCATTATAACTCAAGAAATAATTTTGAATTATGAAAACCCTTATATTTTAGAGAAGATATAAATAATAGCCCACAATAAGAAAAATGATGGATAAAAGTTAATTTTATAATTTAAATAATAATTTATGATATTATAAGTCAATGTGGGTGGTATTTACAACATATGAATGAATATTTGATGCATAATATCAAAGCATGCCTCAATAAAGTGTGATTGAGATGAAAACCCTTACCTTGTTCCTGATTCATTCTACACATGTGCATAACTTCCTGAATAATAAAATTAAATTCATTAAATATATACCTACAAACCTTATTCATATATATTAAATTTATATGGTCTATTTTTATCCTTATTTATTTAATTTTAGTATAGTTTTTTATTACATCAGTTACTCGGGTTTGTTTGGTTAATTTCCCTTCAATGCTTCTAGTTTATTGACCATGGTAAAAAGTGTTGTAGAATATTATAATAATATAAAAATATTAATAGTTAAATTAAAATAATTTCTATATATATAAATAAAATTTTAAATATATCGATTTTGGGTGGTGATGAAAATTGAAAGTCATCTCTCATGGAGGAGGTAGTCCACACATACACACAATTAATGTTTCCATTTCTCAATGAGCAAGAAGGAAATAGAATATATGAAAATTTAAAATTTAATAAAAATATTTATAATATATATAATATTATTTCATTAATAAGATCCTTAAAACCATCCATGAGATATGTTTATAAAAAATAGATGACCTCACTTTGTGGAGGCAGTAGTTCGCACACATTCACTAAAAAAACTTTTATTTTCCTTAGTGGATAGTGATTGTTGCTCTATTAGTATAATAACATATAAGTATAATAATTATATTTATTTAATTATTTTTTTATGGATATAATATGTTTGAAGAGTAAGATAAAGAATAAATGATTAAACATGATTTAATACTAACATTGGAGACTCTATTTTCTATTAAAGATCTCCTTAGAAATGACTGATTTAGGTTAACTTATAGAGATTAGGCTCTTAACAATGATCAAATTAATTCTATGAGAGTTATTTTTTTATTTTTCAATAGTAATTAAAATGATGAGTGTATCACTAGAACATAAGAAGTGATCCCCTTTTATAAGTGAATAAGAAGGAACTTTTGTGAATTCCCCTTATATTTCAATGAAATAATTACATTATTCAACAATAAATGACACAAATTTAAAATTAATGGATTTGGGGTGATATTTTCCTTATAATACCTCAAAAATTAATTCTCATAGACGTTTTAAACATTTTTTAGTTATTTATCAATAGATTTTTATATTTTACTATTTTTTGGTTCTTCCATGGTAACTTGTTTTTAACTAAGTAATTTATATTTTATTTAAAATATAAGGTAAACATTATTACCAAATATTTATGTTATGAACTTAAATTTAATCTCAATTTAATCAAATTAAATTTTTATATAGGACAATGTTATATTAAAAAAATTAATATATATAAAAAACTTTTTTTGTAAAAAAATGATATTTTCAAAATTACGTGTTCCTAATACAATTTTGAGTTGATTACTAAATTTATGATTGTTAGTAAATTTATATATTTGTTAAAAATTATATTATAATCATTATTGAGAAGTGATTAATTTATTTTATTAGATAAAAATCATGCAATGATAATAAACAACTATTTTAGAAAAAAAACATTTATAATAATTAACTTTATTTCTAATAATTTAATAATTATGATTAAAAATGAAATTTAATTTATTACTTAATATCCAAATTTTTATCTGAAATATAAAATCATTTATTTAAATTATTCACTTAGAAGTGGGAAATTTTAATTTTAATATATGAATGTAAAAGTAGTTTTTTGAGTAAACCACTACTTTAGTAACAAAAAAAATTAAATATCGTTTTTATATTTTCTAATTTTAATTTTAAAATGAAATATTTTACATTATAATATATATTTTTTATTTTAATAAATTTTTTTAAACACTTTGGTTTAATAATGATATTTTTTGAAAAATTTATATTTTCACTATTCTAAGAAAATTAATTATATTTGAAAAACATTGAAAATTTCGCTTACAATAAATTTTATATGTGGAATTAAATTTTTATTTTATTTTATTAAACTAAATTCCTAAAATTTATAATTTTTTATTTTAAATTAAGATATAAAAAGTAAAGAAGACTAGTTATATTAAAAAAATATATTTTTAAAATTTATGTGTTCTTAATCGTACTTCACAGTAATGGATTATAAAATTAGTGTCAATATATATCAATAATAGACATTATAATTGTTTCCACATAATACAATTATTTTCTTAAGAAAATTAATAGTGCATGAAAAGAATTTTTTTAGAAAAATACCCTTTTATGTATAAAATTATCTTAACCTAAATTTCATTAATTATTTATATCTTAAACATTTATTTTTTTCAATATGTTGATATTAAAATACATCTTTTGATTTAATCAAATCATTCATTTTATAAAAATAATTTAAAACATAAAAATAAAATAATTTAATTAGATATTTTATTTTTTTATTACATTATTTATAAAATATATTATTTAAACTTTTTATTATCAATACATATATATTGTATACTTATTTTACACAAGTATATCAAGCATCTATTTATGTAATGACCATATTTATAATGAATATATTTTCAATGACTATATTTTCAGTGGTTTGATTCTATTTCTATATATATTCTTACTAAAATCACTCATTCCTCTCTCACTTTTTATGTCACACTACTCATTTTCTTACTTTTCATTTTAGTTCTCACAACATGATTTCTCATTTCATGGTATTATTTCTCATTGTAGTTTTTTTCAATAATAGTAATTCTTAAAGGAAAAAATGGTCCATGAGAGTTTCTAGTTCTAATGATACAATTCTTTTCAATTTGTTATCCCCTTTTTGTTTTTATAGTTTTAATGGATGTAATCATTAATGATGAGTGAAAATCTCTTTCATGTGAGACATGGTTTCATGTAAATTCATTTTAATATTCCATTATATTTTAATAAATGTTAGTTAGCATAGTTTATGTATTATATGGATTAATATCTAATTAATTATAAATTCTTTTGAAATAATAGAGAAATATTCTTTATTAAATATAAGAAAAAATTAATGGCTCCTAAAACCTAGGGCTCTATATTCTCCCACTTAAATAAATTGAATCCCATGAATTTTAATAATCAATTACAAATAAAAATATTTAAGGGTACATAAATATAATAATAACTTAAGATATAACTTATATGATATACTAACCTTTGTATCCTAGGGATGACTAGGTAACATATCTTTTCCCTCTCAATATGAATATATTAACATTCACAACCATTTATTCCAAATATATCTCTATAACGAAGTCTTAGGAGTTTCTAGAAGAATACCTTCCAGATATTCATTTTCAATATCCTATTTCCAACCAAAAATTAAAACCAAAATGATTACGATAATATTCAACTAAAATAGATTAATGGTCACAGAAATATTAAATCTAAATATTAAGATGTATTCTTCGATGAAAACTTTATTTCAACATATCATACTTTAATTTAAACTATGTCACACTTGGTTCATCCTATAAATCTCTTGGTTCATCAAATGTTACTTTATGTTTTTTTATCTCAAACCTCTTAGGCTATCACCATAATTTAATTAACAAAATAAATCATTTATAGTGGTTCATAAAGTGTGTAAAATTAACCAAAGCATATCCCTTGGGATTTCTAGACTAGGTGTACAGGTAGGCCACTTCTTTTTTGCAACAAGTGATGATCAATTTTATTACTAATTCGTCCTTTTCGGGGTTATTACCCATAAGTACATATATGCTAGATACTAAATCTATTTTTAATATCTAAAAAAGGAAGTCAATTCTAGGAAAACCAAATACTCAAAATGTTTATAATATTTTAGGATGTTATCCTATACGTAGGATTATTCATTAGACTTATACCTTGATTTATCACCAATTTTATCTCATCCTAATCTCAAAAAATAAGTATGATTTTCTCTCATACTGGCAGTAGTTATCCAATTCTTAAAAAACATTATTTCATAATTTTTCGCATAGAGTTTTAATAAATTCATACCATGGATATAGAGGTCTAGTGTATTTGAATAATTAGATACATAAATAAATCATCTTAAATGTAAAAACATCACCATTATTTAAAAATACACATAGGGATCCTAACACCCTTTTATCATTTAAGACTGTATAGCTTTCATTGGGGAAAATACATCAGGAAAAGGGTAATTTATAAATCAAAAAAATAGAATAAACTTGAAAATAAAGAATAACATGAGAGTAAAGAGGCATAAAAATAGGATCATAAATAGAATGTTCATAAGCATGTAAAAATGGAGTATAGAAATTAAATCATATGATAATTGAATCATGGAATGTGTGAAAAAATATAATACATGACATTATAAATATAGTTCAAGGGCTATTCCCATGGCCATTATCTTAAGTGGAAAAATCCCCATGGTGGATTAGGTTAACTCCTTAATCCATTACATAGAATTTATTGACATTTTAAGCTTAATCTAATGCATTATAGGTATATAAAATTCTAGAATCACCCATCACATAATCAAAATCAAATATATGCATGCCAAAAGGGGGAGTGAAACCATACATAAATCCTAAGCATTATCAAACCTTTGATAAAGAATGGGAATTTATAATTATAATTCAAGGAAAATATGAAGGATAAATCATAAGGATTCCCAAAACAAGATGTAATTAATTAATTTTTATATTTCATAATTCAAAATGGACATGGGTCTCGAACATGGAGTTCCAATGTAGAAAATTTATTTGAATGATCTTGGAGAAGAAAGAATAAAAACAAACCACTTGAGTGATGCTTTGTGAGATAAGTAAAGGATATTTTTCAAGAAGGAATGTTATTATTGTTTTTCATATAACTAAAATTTAACCAAAAGGGTTATATATAAACTAATGATGTTTTTTAGAAGATATGAATGTTTTAAAATCATTTTATATGGGTGATTATTGAGATGATATAAGAAATAGGAAAGTTCCTTTAAATCGTGTATGCATAAAAGTGTAAATTTTTAGGTAATTTAAAACATGAAAAACCCTAGTAATTTAAATGATATTTAAATAGTTATATATTTAGTTGAAATATTTTAAAATATATAATAAGTTCATGAGAATAAGACAGCATAAAATGGGGAAAATCAAAGAGAACATGTAACTGAAAAGTAATGAGGGTGGTAGGGAAGATCCTTTTTTATGTTTATAAAACCTTGGTTAAAATAAACCAACATAAAAAAACATTATTTCTAAAAATGGGATAATTTAAATATAATTTTTATGTGATATAACACATAAGTATGTTTCTAATTAAAATTTAGAGCTTTGAATGGAAAGTAAATTATACACGAGGAGTGAAAAATGTTGTTTAAGAGGTTGGTAATTATTATTAACATAGTTGATTTTTTAAGAATAAAGGAAACTAATCAATAAGGTAGATTTTATTCAAAATTTACCTCCAAGATATAAATTAGTTATACCAATTGAAATGAAGATAATGATCAAGTAGAAACATTATAGCTCAACAAAGAAGATTGAGTTATGAAAAACCCTTATATTTTTAAGAAGATATAAATAATTTAATACAAGAAGAAAGAGAACGAATATAAGTTAACTTTTAAATTTAAATAATTATTCATGATATTATAATTCAATTGGGTATTATTTACACCATTCAAATGAATATTTATTATTAATATCAAATCATGCCTCAATAAAGGTTGATTGAGATAGAAACCCTTACCTTGTTCCTAATTAATTATGTGCATAAACTTAAATTTTGAATAATAAAATTTATTTAATTAAATACATAACCAAGAAAATTATATATATATATTTAATTTTATAACTTTTTTTATTATATTCATTTTTCTATTTTTAATACAGTTTCTACAACATCGGTTTCTCAGGGTTGTTCGGTTAATTTCCATGTATCACTTTCGACTTCTTAACAGTGGTAAAACAATGTTGTAAAATAGTATAATAATCTCTATAATTTTAAAAGTATAACTAAAAACACACACATATATATAAATACATCTTAAAATCAATCCATGTTGGGTGGTGATGATGAAAGAAATTTATCACTTATGAAGGCAGTAATCTGCACGTACACACAATTAACGTTTCTATTTCTCAATGAGTGAGAGGTAATTAGATTATATTATAATTTGAATTTTAATAATCATTATTATATTATAGATGTAATATTAATTAACCAATTATATCATTAAAAACAACCATTAGAGGCATTTATGAAAAACAAAATATGTCACTTTGCGGAGGTGATAATCAGCACACACACACTGAAAACACTTTTATTTTTCTTAGAGGGAAGAGAGGAAAAAATAATGGTTGTTAAATGTATATAGTAACATCCCATTATAATAATTATAATAATTTCAATATGTTCATATGTATATAAGATATTTGGAAGAGTAATATTAATAAGAAAATATTAAAAATGTGGTAAAACTAACATTGGTGACTTGATCTTCTCTTAAGGATCACCTTTGAAACGAAGGTATTAAGCTAAGTTCTAGAGATGAGGGGATTAAGAATGAGAAAATTAAATATATGATATTTATATTGGATACAATTTTAATGGATATTCAAATGTTAACTGTAGTATTTAAAGGTTGTAATTGGCCCCCTTTTATAAGTGAAAAAGGGGAACTTTAATGAATACCCTTAACATTTCAATGACATTATTACAATATAAAAGGGACAATTAATCAAAAGGTTCAAAATAAGTGAGTGAGGGTGTGATATTGAGTCTATAATACCTCATTAAATAGTTTTAATAAATTTTTTAAACATTTTTATAGTTATTTCCCATTAAATTTTACATTTTAGTATTTTTGTTTTTACCTTGGAAATTAGATTATAAATAAGTAATTTATATATAATAAAATATTTAAGGCAATAAATCTTACAAAATATTGATGTTATAAACCTAAATTTAATCTAAATATAATCTATCTTAGTTTATAAATAATATTAAACCATACTTTAAATAAAAAAATTTAATATAAAAAACATTTATTTGTAGAAAACGTATGTTTTCACAATTAAGTGTTCCTAGTCATGATTAACATTGATTAGTAAATTAATTAGTGTTAATAAATTTGTATATATGTCAAAATTTTATATAAGAATAATTATTTAGAATTAATTACAATGTTTTATTAGAGAAAAATTATGCATTGATAATAAAACAACTCTTAGAGAGAAATAGTTTATGCAGTAATATACATTAATCCTAGAAATATATTTTTATACCTAAAAATGAAATTTTCCTTATTATATAATATGGTAATTTTATATCAAATATTAAATCCATTTTTAATAACATGTTCTTATAGGTAATAAAAATTAATTTTTAATATTAGGAAATATAAAAGATTTTTTTAATGAACCATTACTTAAGTTAGTAAAAAAATTAAATGTGGGTTTTATAAATTCAATAAGGAATTATTATATTAATTATTTTACTTTATAAATATATTTTTTATCTAAAGAAGTTTTTTTGGACATAATGTTTTTATAGTGATAATATAAGGCCCCGACATTAAACCTTACTTAATATTGAATTAAATGAATAATTCACATTGAGGATCTTTTCAGGTTTAGAGTTTTAGAGAATTAGATCATAAATCATGAATTACATTCCACATTTAAAAGGGTATCTCATCACTTGGACATAAAATTTAAATCAATAAGGATATAGAAGAACATATCCCAACATAATAGTATGTGAATTAAAAGACATAACAAAAGAAGTCTTTTAAAAAGAGGAGGGTGAAATGTTCCCCTACCAACATGGGTATCTTTTGAAACATACACCCCGTGAAAGAAGGACAATAAAAAATTGATTTAAATACTCATAAATGAAAGTATATTACACAATGAGTAAAATAATGGGTAGTAAATACACCACTCAAAGGAAATTGTGGCAAATGTAGCATAAATCTCACGGGAATAAAATTGAGATGAAAAATCCCTTACGAAAACTCGGCAGCCTAACAACGCCACTTAAAACATACAAAAATGGATTGATGAGATCAAATAGGGTCTCTAATCATATTAACATAAAGTTTACATCAAGAGTAATATAAAATAACATCCCCAAACATAACAAAGGGGAGCTTAAAATAAGTGACATAAAAGAGGTTACTTAAAAAGAAAGAGAGAGGTTAGATCTCTTACGAAAATTCGGCAGCCTAACGGTGCCTCTCAAAACATTCAAAATGGATTTATGATAGAGAATAGGGTCTCTCATCATATGAACATAAAAATTACAGTATGATTAATATAAAATAACATCCCAATCACAAGAAAGATGAGCTTAAAATTAATGACATAAAAGAGTGTACTTAAAAAGAAAAAGAGGAGTAGGATCCCTTACCTCAAGTCCGACTTGTCTTGTTCATTTCTTTATATTCCTAAATAATAAACTTTGGTCAATTTATAATTGCAAAAGGACCTACTTTAAAGATTATCATTCAGTTCATATCACATATTATAATGTTATAATAATTGTTTAACAATGTTAGTTCATATCAGACGTTTTTGCCGATGTTTGGTACATGAGTCAAAAATGATCTTCTTTGAAAAATGATTTCCCATGTAGTTATAAGTAAATAATTTCCAGAATAGTATTAATGATTAAAATATCATATATATCCAGTACATATTCATTTTATACTATTCCATTTCATTTGGAGATAAAAGAACAAAAATCACTGTTCATGGAGACGGTAGGTCGTACGTACGCATGAACGCTACTTTCATTTTTTTTGTCTTATTAATGGAATTAAAAATAAATGATATATATATATATATATTATAATTACATTATAATATATATGTTATATAGGTCACATATTTTCATTAATTTCATTCTTTATACATTCCATGTATTGCATGTACGAGTCACATCACTTGAGGGGGCGGTAGTCCACACTTCCTCATATGAAATTATCGCATTTGCACAACATGGAAAGAATAAAGGTACGTTTTAAATATAAAATAAAGATGAATATAGTAAAAATAAATACCATATATATCATATATAAAATAAAGTTACATCATAATGGCCACCTTTAAAGGTGTTAAAAGAATATTGAACAATCATCGTTTCGGGAGGCAGAAAATCGCCAACCACAGAAATAGTATGTTATTTAACCATTAGATGAAGGTGTGTGTAAGTGTATCTCTAATAATTCACATAAAAACATCATAGTATATTGTAGATACTGGTTTTGTTACAATGGAAATGAATAAAAATAGTTTAGGGGGTTGGAGAAGCAAAATAAAACAGAAGAACACAAGAGAAAACACCACCTTTAAAACGGGTAACTCTCTTTGATTTAAGCTCAATGGATTCATTGGAAAGGATTCAGCCCAAAGTGAGGCTTCAATGATTAAGATAGGGATGTGGAGAGATTAAATGGGTAGCAGTTGGCCGATCAAAAGGCTTTAGAGGTGTGTGTAAGGTGGTAGAGGTGGGGGCCTTTTATAAGAGGAGAGGAGGTGCACTCTTGGAAAGTAAAGAAATGTAACTTTATTTTAAAATGAGTTTTGGATTTAAAAGGTCCCACATTGATATAATTAGATTATAAGGTGATAAGGGTTATAAATATACTCATCCAATAGGTTTTTGACAAGTTTAGGTCTTAGAGTTTACATTATCTTTTCATTTTATTTAAATTGTTAAATAATGAGGTAATCGATGCATCATCATGATGTCACAAATAATTTAATTTATTTAATGTCTAAAAATTATAAAAAAAATACTACGATGTATGAAATCTTTTAAGATTTACAATTACTATTTATAGACAAAAATATGACTTGTATAACCCCATTTAAAAATTGTTATAGTAAAACAACTCATGTTTGTGTCATTTTTACTTTTACATTAAATAAAAAGATATTAATGTCATTTTCCATCCAAAGTGGCTCCATGGGGTCCCCAAGTTGACCCATGGATTTTATTGGTCGACCATGACACATCCAATAAGGGTAGGATATGTGTCAATATCATCTCATATTATTAAAACATTATTTTTACCTTAAACTACACTAATTACCTCTAATCGCGATTAAAAAGTTTAAAGTTACTATTCACCAAAAAAAATTAATCTCATTGAACCACATTTTACTTCTTAATGAAAACCATGTATGTCTAATTTTTTATATTAAAAACATAGAGGTGTAAAATTTCATTTAAACGAAAAATCAGTTTTTTATGTACCACTTAGTGGTTTCACTATTCATCAAAAATTGAAGTTTTTCAGAAAAATACCAAAACTTCACCCTAAGCTATATTTGATATTCTGAATTAAAAAATTATTTATATTTTACAAAACTCAAAACATATAAGTTACATTTATTAATTTAATAATTAATTCCCGCTGTCATAGAAAATAGTGTGTTTTTATGAAACAATAAGTATCAAAAGATTGACACTAGTTTAAGTCCAATTTCAAAGTGAAATTAATTCCAACGACCACTATTGGATTAAATGGTAAAAATATATTCTAATTTTACTTTAAAAACAACTCAAAAGATAATCTAATCATATAAATAAATTATATTAAAAAGAGTTTTTGAATTAAAATACAACATTTTTCACTATTCATTAAAAAATGAACTTTATCGGAAAGATACAAAAAATTTACACAAAGTAAATTTTGATGTCCTGATTCTAAATAAAAATTTTATTTTGTAAAATATAACACATAAAATTGTCAAAAAGTTGATTTAAAAGTGGTTTTCCATTAAAAGGCGGTTAATCGACCTTTTAAAGAATATTAGAATGTTTACGCTTAAAATTGGATTCATTCGCATTTTTAATCCTTTAACATTTATTGTAAAGAGTAAAAAATATTTGAAAAACATATATAATCATTTTGTAGTTATTTCTATTCATTCCCTCCATTACAATGGCTAGGCGTTAACTACAATTTAAAATAATATTATTTTATTATTAGAGTGCAACGTAAGATTCCCAAGAAACTCGTTGTTGCGTATTGGGTACGCCATCGAGAATATCATCCCCTTTAAAGTAATATTAATATTTTATTCAAAAATATGGATAAATATAAAAATTTCATATTCTTTATTTACCTGGGTTGTTACATCCTTCCCCCTTTTTGGTAATTGCGTCCTCACAATTTTAAAATTTGGCTTGGAAACATCCTTGAAAGTCCCACATCGGAATAAGAGTCGGTAAAACAATCACTTTAAAATAAAGAAAGAGAAGTACAGAGGTCACCCGAGTTAACCCATACTAGGATTACATGTAGGAAAACATGGGCATGGAGGAGAAAACATAGGGTCATGTTCTGATGGAGATTGATAGAAAACATGTTTAGGAGAAAGTTAACCACAAGAAAATCACAAACTTGTGATGGGTTAAACGTTATTCGATTCCCCAGTAGGAAAAGTTAATAGACAACATTTTTGTTTTAAGTTACTTTTTATTGAGGAAATTATTCATAAGGAAACATAATTACTTATCATGTTGACTTTCAGCTTTTATTATATTTCTTACACAAACTCATATTTTCTCTAAAAGATGATTATTTAGGAAGACTTGTTCACATTAAGAGTACTATAATCAAATTCTAGAGAATCACCTAATCCAAAAAAGAGAACTATATACTTCCCATGTCTTTAGACTTTAACCAAAACCAAAACCAAAAAGGTTAGTACAAGATTAGATAATCCAGAAAAGGATAACTCTTTATAAAAAGAAAATCTATTCTTAATCTCCAAAATTTGTCCAACAAAACCCAAAGTTCAACGAGGAACATTCGATAAACAATTTGTCCATAAAATTCTTCAAAGTAAACCAAACTAAGATTGAAACCCAAATATTTGAAGGATTTAGTCACATAGTCTTCCAAGTTAAATCGTAACATTTATCTCCAAACAACATCAGTTTCTCTTAAACTCTCGTATTGAAAAGTAATTAACCTAATCACATATCCTCCATGATAGGTTAATAAATTTTCATAGATAACTCAAAATCAACTTACTTTTAATTCATAAAATCATATAACTAAAAAGAATCAGTCAAACTAACTAGGCACTTCACGTTGTCCATTGGTAGGCGATAAATACCAGTTGCACTTTGGTTGTGGGTTCGATTCCCACAGCTTTGTCCGACGTGACAGATTTTCACACGGTCTGCCTGTTGTCCTTTTTATAAAACTCCAAAAATAACCCTAACATGTTTTAATCTCAACAGTTTCCTTATACCTCTCATTTTCATCCAAATTATTTACGATCTCAACATCTTAATTCTTGAAGTCTTATTTTACCACCATAAGATAAAATAAAATGATTCCCAAAATGAATAACATCATACCTTGATCATGGCGTCCACTCGGTTTCATCGTCATCTTGTTCATGTAGGTAGAAGCCCCATGCATTACAACAATGATTTAGAGATCCTTCAAAATCATTTGCTTCCTCCATCAAAATACACCTTGTACAACATGGGTCATATGGGTGTTCACAGAAAAACAGTTTTGTAAAATAATCATGTATGACATATAATTCCAAAACATCTGATAAAACATGATTTCTATATAATATTCGGACAGAATTTGAGTTTAAAATTTCTATTATTGGTCCTTTTAAAATACCATAAGTATGTGCTGAGAGACCATATTTTAAAAGCAAATATAAATAGGTTACGCAAGGGTCTCCTTCCTCAGCACCATTTTTAAAATCATAATATGCTTCAAATTCTTATGATAAGGTAAAATATTTGAAAATACATTGATAATATTTACCTTTCTTGAAAATATTTGAGTATTGTGAAAATAGTATTTGTCTAAATAAAACCCATGATCCAAGATGATAACGAGGTATAGTGGAGGTGTTTTATATCTCAAACAACTGCTTGCAAGTGATTTGTATGCTAGAAAACGTTTCACAATCATCCGAACATGACTTTGCAATAATTGTTGCAAGCATGTCATCAGGAAGAGATAGGAATTCCATTTGAGATCCTTCTCCTTCCATTCGTAACTGACTTTACTTGACCTGAAAAAAGTTATAAAACAAGGATTTAACTGAAATAATAGATATAGGGACTAATCATGTGTCTAACAAAAACTCCTAATCCCTAAAGTTGTCTAAACCGACCTCTGATACCAACTATAAGGCCCCGGTCTTAAACCTTACTTAATATTGAATTAAATGAATAATCCACATTAAGGATATTTTCATGTTTAGAGTTTTAGAGAATTAGATCATAAATCATGAATTACATTCCACATTTAAACAAATTGGTTACATAAAAGATAGTATTCATTTTCCCCATCAACGGAAACATATTTAAAATAAAACATGGATTCTTTCTTGAAACTTCTTTGACACTATCATCATATCATGTACCTTTCCCTTGACCTGTGAAAAACATTTCAAAAACTTGGGATGAGCATAAAAAGCTCAGTAAGGGATATAAAAATATTGAAAGGAAACATGAGTACATGTATACATAATAATTAAATCATACTTTACCCATAAAACATAAGCACCTTAACATACCTCATACAATCATGAATAAATCATAGAAATCATAAGACATAAAGGTAACTTGAGGCATTCATAACATTCTTACATAGGGAGTAACCCTCTTGGTTACGTTTGGAATACCCATCATAGTATATTCCCTAAATCTCTTCGGAGAAACCTTAACGTTTAACTCCTTCGTATTACCCAATGCATTTGAGAGCTATATCGGGCTCACCCGCCCTTAGTTTATCACGAAAACACCCATCTTCATAAAAATGCCCAAGAACCATAACATAATCGTATCACATAAAACATGCATAAAGGAAAAATAACATTTCCACCTTTCAATCACAAGATATCAATACAACACGTTGATATATAAACATTATGAAAACCATTTTCAATACCAAAATAAAATAAAAGTAAAACATTGTATTTATTTTTCTTTTAAAAAGAAGGTATGGCTTATAGAGGAATCCAAAACACAAATAATGGTCACAGCGGCGGAGAAGTCGTTGTCACCACATACGTACGACAAAAACATTCCCTTTTGTCATTTAGTAAAATGATTCATATAAAGAATATTCCTTTTGGATAAATGTATAAGTCAGAGGGGTTTATACACCGTATAAAAGAAGGTTGTGTATAAAACAAAATATGCCTCAGTGAATGGAGATTGAGACGAAGTCCCTTACAAAGATGGTATCCTTGGATTAAGGATAAATCAATTACATAATTATGTGTGACAAACGAATACACCAAATATAATTCGATATTAAGTGTAAAAAAATCAGAGTTTATTCACACATATTCATAGAATGACATATTCAAGGAGTAAAAGTTTATCCCAAAGAATCAAAATTGGGTTAAGAAGTTCCCTTGCAAAAATTTGACAGCCTAACGACGTCACTACAAAATTCAGAAAATGAGTTGATGAGAGATAAAAAGGGTATATCATCACTTGGACATAAAATTTAAATAAATAAGGATATATAACAACATATCCCAACATAATAGTATGTGAATTAAAAGAAATAACTAATGAAGTCTTTTAAAAAGATGAGGGTGAAAGTTTCCCTTACCGACATGGGTATCTTTCGAAACATACACCCCGTGAAAGAAGAACAATACAACATTGATGTAAATACTCATAAATGAAAGTATATTACACAGTGAGTAAAATAATGGGCAGTACATACACCAATCAAAGGAAATTGTGGCAAATGTAGCATAAATCTCACTGGAATAAAAGTGAGATGAAAAATCCCTTACAAAAACTCGGCAGCCTAACGGTGCCACTTAAAACATACAAAAATGAATTGATGAGATCAAATAGGGTCTCTCATCATATTAATATAAAGTTTACAGAAAGAGGAATATAAAATAACATCCCCCAAAATAACAAATAGGATCTTAAAAGAAGTTACATAAAGGAGAGTACTTAAAAAGAAAGAGAGAGGTTAGATCTCTTACGAAAATTGGGCCGCCTAACGGCGCCACTTTAAATTTCCAAAATGGATTGATGAGAGAGAATAGGGTCTCTCATCATATGTACATAAGAATTACAGTAAGAGTAATAGAAAATAACATCCCAATCACAAGAAAGATGAGCTTAAAAGTAATGACATAAAAGAGTGTACTTAAAAAGAAAGAGAGGAGTAGGATCCCTTAACTCAAGTCCGACTTGTCTTTTTCGTTTCTTTATATTCCTAAATAATAAACTTTGGTCAATTTATAATTACCTAAGGACCTCCTTTAATGATTATTATTCAGTTAATATCATATATTATAATGTTATAATAATTGTTTAATAATGTTAGTTCATATCAGAAGTTTTGTCCGATGTTTGGTACATGAGTCAAAAATGAACTTATTTGAAAAATGATTGCCCATGTAGTTATAAGTAAATAATTTCCAGAATAGTATTAATGATTAAAATATCATATATATCCAGTATATATTCATTTTATACTATTCCATTTCATTTGGAGATAAAAAACGAAAAGCACCGTTTATGGAGACGGTAGGTCGTACGTACGCTTGAACGCTACTTTCATTTTTTTGTCATATTAATGGAATTAAAAATAAATGATATATATATATATATTATAATTACATTATAATATATATGTTATATAGGTAACATATTTTCATTAATTTCATTCTTTATACATTCCATGTATTGCATGTACGAGTCACATCACTTGAGGGGGCGGTAGTCCACACTTCCTCATATGAAATTATCACATTTGCACAACATGAAAAGAATAAAGTTATGTTTTAAATATAAAATACAGAAGTATATAGTATACATAAATACCATATATATCATATATAAAATACAGTTACATCATAATGGACACCTTTAAAGGTCTTAAAAGAATATTGAACAATAATCATTTCGTGAGGTAGAAAATCGCCAACCACAGAAACAGTATGTTCTTTAACCATTAGAAGAAGGTGTGTGTAAGTATAGCTAGAATAATTCATATAAAAACATCTTAGTATATTTAATATACTGGTGTTGTTACAAAATAAAATAATAAAAAGAGTTTAGGGGGTTGGAGAAGCAAAATAAAACATAAGAACACAAGAGAAAACACTACCTTTAAAACGGGTAACTCTCTTTGATTTAAGCTCAATGGCTTCCTTGGAAAGGATTATGACCAAAGTGAGGTTTCAATGATTAAGAGAGGGATGTGGAGAGATGAAATGGGTAGGGTTTGGCCGAGCCAAAGGCTAGAGAGGTGTCTTTAAGGTGGTAGAGGTGGGGGCCTTTTATAAGAGGAGAGGGTGGGCACTCTTGGAAAGTAAAGAAATATTACTTTATTTTAAAATGATTTTCGGATTTAAAAGGTCCCACATTGATATAATTCTAGGATAAGGTGATAAGGGTTAGAAATATACCCATACAATAGGTTTTTTACAAGTGTAGGTCTTAGATTTTACATTATCTTTTCATTTTATTTAAATCGTTAAATAATGAGGTAATCGCTGCATCATCATGATGTCATAAAAAATTTAATTTATTTAATGTCTAAAAATTATAAAATAAAATACTATGATGTAGGAAATCATTTTATCTTTCCAATTACTATTTATAGTCAAACATATGGCTTGTATAACCCCATTTAAAAATTGTTATAGTAAAACAACTCATGTTTGTGTCATTTTTACTTTTACATTAAATAAAAAGATATTAATGTCATTTTCCTTCCAAAGTGGCTCCATGGGGTCCCCAAGTTGACCCATGGATTGTCTTGGTCGGCCATGACACATCAAATAAGGGTATTAAATGTTTCAAGCTCATCTCATATTATTAAAACATTATTTTTACCTTAAACTACACTAATTACCTCTAATCGCGATTAAAAACTTAAAAGTTACAATTCACCAAAAAAAATATTTTAATCCCATTAAACCAAATTTTACTTCTTAATGACAACCATTTATGTCAAATTTTTGAAATTCAAAACATATAGGTGGTAAAATTTCATTTAAACGAAAAATTAGTTTTTTAAGTACCACTTAGTGGTTTCACTATTCATAAAAAATTGAAGTTTTTCAGAAAAATACCAATACTTCACCCTAAGCTATATTTGATATTCCAAATTCAAAAATGATGTCTATTTTTAAAATTTCAAAACATATAAGTTACATTAATTAATTTAATAATTAATTCCCGCTGTCAGAGCAAATAGCGTGTTTTTATGAAACAATAAGTATCAAAAGATTGACACTAGTTTAAGTCCAATTTCAAAGTGAAATTAATTACAACAACCACTATTGTATTAAATGGTAAAAATATATTCTAATTTTACTATAAAAACAATTCAAAAGATAATCTAATCATATAAATAAATTAGATTAAAAAGAGGTTTTGAATTAAAATACAACATTTTTTACTATTCATTAAAAAATGGACTTTAACGGAAAGATACCAAAAATTTATACAATGTAAATTTTGATGTCCCGATTCTAAATAAGAATTTTATTTTGTCAAATATAACACATAAAATTTTCAAAAAGTGGATTTAAAAGAGGTTCGCCGTCAAAAGGCGGTTAATCAACCTTTTAAACAATATTAAAATGTTTACGCTTAAAATTGGATTCATTCGCATTTCTAATCCTCTAACATTTATTGTAAAGAGTAAAAAATATTTGACAAACATATATAATCATTTTGTAGTTAGTTCTGTTCATTCCCACCATTACAATGACTAGGCGTTAACTACAATTTAAAATAATATTATTTTATTATTAGAGTGCAACGTAAGATTTCCATGAAACTCATTGTTGCGTATTGGGTACGGCATAGAGCATAGCGTCCCATTTAAAGTAATATTAATATTTTATTCACAAATATGGATAAATAAAAAAATTTCATATTCTTTATTTACCTGGGGTGTTACAGATAATTTTTTCAAAAACATTATTTTTACTATTCTCCTAAAAGTATTATTTTTAAACCCAAAAATTCATGTTAAGATAATTTTAATATTTGAAATTAAAAAATGATGTTACTTTTATCAATTTAAAATACTAAAATTTAGAAATTTGGATTTTAAATTAAGATAAATAAATAAATAAAACTACTTATATATATAAAAAGTGAGTTTTTAGATTTTATTTGTTTTTAATCTTATTTCGCATCAATTAATAATAAAATTAGTGTTAATTAATATATATCAATAATAAAAATTAGCATCATTTCAACATAATATATTTACTCTATTAAAATAATTCATAGTGAATGAAAAACTATATTTCATAAAAATACACTTTTATATATAAAATGATTTTAACCTAAATATAATTAATTATTTATATCATAATCATTAAATTGTTTCTATTTATTGATATTAAAATATTTCTTTGAATATTTCCAATTCATTCCTTTAATAATAATATTTTTGTGCGTGATAATAAAATATTTTAATTAGATATCATATTTTTGTTTTGTTATTATTATTTCTAAAATACATCATTTAAACTCGTTGTTAATAATACAGAAATATAATATACCTAGTTGACACATGCATATCCGATGCCTATTTTTTAAATGACAATATTTTCAATGACCATATTTTCTATGTGCATATTTTCTATGGTTGGATTCTATTTCTATACATAGGCTTAATAAATCATCCATTCTATTCTCACTTTATAATTCACAATTCTCATTTCCATAGTTCTCAATTTATATCTCATAATATGTTTTCTTCTTTCATTATATTATTTCTCATTGTTGGTTTTTCAATACTAATAGTGATTCTTAAAGGTGAAGATGGCCAAGAGGAGTTTCTAGTTCTAAATATATTATATTTTTCAGTATATCATCCCCTTTTAAATTTTTCGATTTTAATAGATGTAATCATCCATGATGTGTAATAATACATTGTATGTGATACATGGTTTCATGTCACTTTTTTGTATTGTTTTGTTATAATTGAATAAACCCTCGTTATCTTGGTTCATATCTTATATGGCCCAATCTATAATCAAATATTAATTATTTTTGAAATAATATAGAAAAATTATTTTTAATTACAGGGAAATATTCATTAATCCTAAAACCAAGGGAAATATAATGGTGGGGAAAGGTGGTCAAGCTGTATATGTCAAAAAAATATTATTTTTCACTATGATAAAAAAAGTTAAAATGACCCATACGTTATATGTTAAAAGAACATTTTTAATCCTTTTAAAAGATAAGAAAAATTTGTGGAAAATTACATTTATCAATATTTTAAGTATCAATAAAAAAATTCATTGATAATTTTTAAGAACTTGGATATGAAGGATAATGATTTGAAAGAAACACTTTAAAACATAGTTTTCAAGAAAAATCCCTTACCTTAAGTCCCATATAGATTTATAAATTCTATAAATCCTAAATAATAAAATTATATTATTTATTTACATAATTTATAAACTTTTTAATTTTCATTCCATTATCATTATTATTATTATTTAATTTATTACCATGTTTTATTTAGTTACTAAAATAGTTAGGTTTTTGTTGGTTGTATTACGTTTGTTTGGTTTATAACATCAAGATAAAATCAGTATGTATAGAATGGTCAAAGGGTTAATGTTGAATCATATAAATAATCTTAAAATTTTTATAATTATAATATTTATATATTTAATATATCTTTATAAACATCTATGAAATGTGGTCATAAAAAATAAAGCACATCATTTCATGGAGATGATGGTCCATATGTACAAACGAATGAGGTTTTAATTTTTCTACTCGGGGAAAAATAAAAAAAGTATATAATATTTTACACATAAAAAATCATAAATTTTTTATAAATTTCATTTTTAATAATTATTTTTATCATTATGACAGACCATGTGAAGAATTAATGAAAACTGAATCATCTCACTACGTGGAGGTGGTGGTCCGCACGTACACATGAGTGACATTATCATTTTTCAAAAAATTGATTGTTAAGTAGAAAAGTAATATTTTATATTTAAAAAAATATATCAAATAAATAAATATCTTACATATTCATTAGACCCATCATTTTAACCATCCATATGGATTGATGATGAAAAATGAAACACATAGCTTTGTTGAGGTGGTAGTCCACACGTATGCGCAAGCAAAGTTTTCATTTACCATATTATAGAAAAAATCTGAAAAATAGATGTTACATGAACATAATAAAATTTTAGTATATTTCATATATTTATGTTATTATAACATCATGTTTAAAGAATATTTTAATGATTTAGAATAATAAATAAACATAAAAACACTCAGTTAAGACTTATAACTCTTCTTTGGGAAACTAACTTCGGCCTACACCTTAAGCCTTATAATATTGGTCCTTTAGTGAGACAAAGAAATATATAACATGTGGAGTTCTATAGAGAAGGTATTTATCCATTTATTTTCTAAGATAAAAGGATTAATGTACATTTATATGATAGGAGAGGAGGTTCACTTTTATAAGTTAGTGGAGTGACACTCTTCTAATTATTCATAACTTTTAATTATAATAAATGTATTACTCATGGGAAAGTGGTAAAAAATAAATTAAATTTAGATGATAAGGTGATAAGGGTAGAAATAATATCATCCCATATGATTTAAGATGAGACTTTATAACCTTATCATAATGTTTTAACCCTAAGTAATTTGTTTTACCCTTTACTACATTGATAAGAATTTAACATGGTTACTATTCATTATAAATAAAAATTAATTTCAAATCATTACTAAATTTGAACCTAATAATTTAAAATATTAAATACATTCTTCATGACTTAATCTATGAAATTTGTATAAATTAAATTTTAATATAAGAGCAGAATACACAATGAATAACTATTTTTTTAAAAAAAATAAATTTTTATGCCAAAAGAGGAATTTATACTAAAATGAAGTATAATAATGATTATTATGGAATTAATTGTATTATTTTTATTAAAAGGGGATAAATTTATTTTAAAACCAATCAAAAATATAATGGCACATTTTAAATATTTGAAAAAAAATTGATAATTGTTTTATAAAAAATATTATTTTCACTATTCCCCCAAAGTATCAATATTTACAAATAAATATTAAAAAATCACCCTAATATAAGTTTGATATTATGATATAAGAAATGAAGTCCATTTAATCAAAATCAATTATTAAAATTTAGAAATTTAACGTTAAAATAAAACCTTATAATTCCAAAAAAAATCTGTTATATAGAGATATTTGTTTTTTAATGGAAAAATCACTCAAAATAAGTATAGTGAATATGAATATATAAAATATAATCATGAATATTAAAAATAAATGAAATTTATTTTTTATTAAAATTACATAGATTTTCAAATTATTATATCTTTATGAAATTGGATCCAAAATATTATATTCCTCACTTAAAGAAGTGAGGGTATTTTTCCTTTATAAATTATTCTCATTCCCATTTTTTATTCTTAATCATGATATTATTCTATAAAACCTAAACCTAATGAATCACCTTATTCCGTAGTAGATTATCTATATAATTGAAAATTGAAATAGGTATTTCTTCATTTGAAATATTCTATTCCAACTATACCACCTCTAGGATTAAAAACATGAGATGAATCAGTCACATATTTCCTTAAAAATGAATCCAGAAACACATTAGGCACCAGAGATAAATAAAAAGTTAAGGATACACATTAAGTAATGGATTACATTTTTCTATAATTTCATATATATTGAAATATCATGAACTTAATTTCCATTTCTTACCAAAACACCTAACATTATTCCTATAGGATACTTTAAGAAATACATTATATCCTAGATACCAAAAACAAAAGATCTTTCCTCTAGTTACCATTATAACATTTCCACCTTATCTATGAAACCCTTATATGGTTATGAATCATATTTACCTTCTCAATCATATCTTCTAACAATAATACTCTTAATAAATTCCTTTCACTAACTTCATAAAAACATGCTAGAGTTTTACATCACTTTCCTTATAATGCCTCAAAAGGTTCCATATGTATATTGGAATGAAAACTCTAATTTTAAGAAAATACCATTGGATAAAGACACTGATCCCAAATTAACTAATAATCCAGTGAGTAATCTCAATGAAAATATTCTAAATTTTTAATTATTCACTTTGACTATCCATCTAGTTAAATATGAAATAAAGTAATGAAATTTAATTTAGTTTCTAATGACTTTTTAATTCCTTTAAAAAATATTAAATATATATTAGATTATGATCAGATATAATAGAGGGGGGAACTCCCTTGAATATGACTATATATTTATGAAAAATTATGTAAAGATAATCTAAATACATAGTTTCTCAAATATAAATTAAATGCATTGACTTAGTCAAATAATCAGCAATAACCCCTATCACATTATTACCTCAGAACCACTTTGGTAATACCATCATGAAATCCATGGATATATTCTCGAACTTCCATCCAGGTATTGTAAAATGGTGAATTCCCTTTACTAGTTTTTATTCAGTTTTAACCTATTGAAATGTAAAATATTTCATTGTAAAATAAGTAATATATTTCTTCATTATTCCTTAACAATGATACTTATTAAGGTCTCTATAAACTTTAGTACTACTAGGATTAATAGAAAATAGAGGGATATTAGCTTCCCTTAATAATTGATTCTTCAATTGGGAGCCACTTACCATACACAACCACTGTACAAACTCCATAACCCCTATTTTTCAATATAAAATTAAATAAAACTATCCTTGAGAAAATATACCATTTCTTGTAAATCATGATAATATTTTTTAGCGTGGTTAATTCTATCTAAAAAATATGACTGTACATACACCTGAACCAAAAGAGAGGGAGTTTCTACATGCACATTTTGTAGTCTAACATTCATTAAATCATTAACCAAAGTATCATATTTTAAATGTAGCATGGTTAATGATACATTATGTTTTCAAATAAAGGAATAAAATACTGTGCTTTCTTTACCTATATGATAGTTAATTGTGAAATCATAATCCTTTATCAGCTCCATCCATATTCTTTCCCTCATGATCAAATATTTTTAAGTAAATATATACTTTAAACATTTTTGGTTAATATATATTAAAAAATTTACCCTATATAAAGACGCCTCAAAAATTTTTAATTAAAAAGAACCTCTACAAGATCAAGATCATGAATAATATTATTTTTGTCATGGGGTTTCAATTGATGTGAAGTATATGAAATTATACAATCATATAACATCAAGAAAAAACAAAGTATATAAAAAGAAGTAGCACTGTAATAAAAAATAAACTATTTCTTATTTTTAAGGATAACAATAGATAATTTTATAATCTTATTTTAAATTCTTGAATACATTTATCATATTAATTTTTCTAGATGAATTTAAATCATTTTTGAGTAATCATATTTAGTGCGCAAGATAACGTAGAATTTTTTTCAAAAAATCATCAATAGTAACCCACTAATCAAATAATAATTTGAATATAAGTGAAATTTTTAAGTGTTGGACATTATTCCACCATTTGTTTATAGGATCATCAGCTACGTCACATTTAAAAATAATATAACCAAGGAAGAAATATTTTTTAACCAAATTTCACATTCATTATATTTTTAATGTAATATTTATTCTTTTAATAGTCTATAGAAAAATCCTAATATGTTTCTCTTATTATTCATAACGTTTTGAATAAACCAAAATATCATTAATAAATACCACTACAAATTTATCTAAATAATCTTGAAAAAATCTATTTATAAGATCCATAAATACTGTGGGTGCACTCATTAATTTGAAAGTCATAACAAAAAACTCATAATATCATTACCACATATGGAAATCCATGTTTGGAATGTATTATTCATTCACTTTTATTTGGTGATATTTATAATAGTAATCAATATTTTAAAAATTATGGGTACCCCAGAGCTGATCAAACATGTCATTGATATGTGGCTATATATACGTGTTCTTAATAGTGATGCTATTGAGTGCTCTATAATCAATGAAAACATCACAGAAACACAATTCTTTGTGGAAAAAAAATTTTGGTGAACCTTGAGATTAAGTGATAGGATGAATGAAACCCTTTCCACACAACTATTATAACATATTTTTTAATTGCAAAATTTTCACTAGATCCATTAGATAAGGGGGTTTTGAAATTATCTTAGCATTAGGAATTAAGTCAATAATAAATTCATCTTCTTATTTATGAATAACACTAGTAAAATAATAATAAAATACATCCATATACTAATTCACTAATGGAACATCAATAATTTTAACAGTTTCATTTTTTTTACAATACATTCAAGATAACATTCACTACCATCTTTAATTAATTTCTCAACCTCTTGATATGTTATCAATGGTATAAATTCATCCATATATACATTCTAGAACTCACTCTAAAAATAAAACATAACTTCTTTAGCTTTGAAATATATCTTACCATGATAAACTAAAAGATAATCCATATCTAGAATAATAAAAAACGATACTAAATATAAGATAATAAGGTTTGTAGGAAAAACCATTCCATAAATAATTATAGGAAGTTTAATATAAATTCTTGTTGAATTAATACTAACCCATGAGTTTTTAAAAAAAGTTATCAATTCATTTATTGGAATATCATTTCCATTATACATTAATTTTTTTTAAAATAAAAGAATGCATAGATCCATAATAAAATAAGACTTTTACACAGCCTGAATAAACAAGTAATGTACCTGGAACCACTTCATTTGATGGTCCAAAATCTATTCTAGTAGTATAAAATGAATTTTCCAAACCTTTCTGATTTTAGTCTTGATTATTCCCATATTAAGTTATAAACATAAATCATGTGTTAGCTTAATAAACAACTCATTATAACTAAAACATCACATTGTGGGATGACTATCCATTTTTCCATTACTTGTATAATCAAAATGCATTTCTTTGTAGTCACAAGCTAAATGACCAAGCTTACCACATCGATTAAAATTTACTAATTCTATAAAATATTTTCTAAAATGTATTTTACCACATTTAGAACATTTGGGGCTTACCTCCATATTTCCTGGATGACTTCTTCTCCATTTCTTAACACCATGATCACTTCACCCTTATTTTGATAAAGTATGCAGTTGTTGATAAACTCCTTCTCAATTTTCTAATCCAAAAAAAATTCCCATAATTTTTAAATTCATGAGAATAAAACACTATTTTTAAAATTTGTTTTAGACTTTTATAAAATCTATCAATTTTACTCTCATGGTCCAGAACAAAATTTGGTACATACCTAGCGAGTCTAGTAATATTTTCTTTATAAAAAGACATCTTTCCTTATTCATTTTTTTTAACTATAGAAATTGAATTTTCATTCCATGTAAAATAAATTTTGGAAAATAAATATCCAGAAAAAATTATTTATTTATATCTCACTCCATGTAATCAATATCATCCTTATCCTTAGTATTTTTAGACAACAATCGATCAAATTAACCTTCAAAATGATAAATAAGAAGAATTAAATTTTTATGTTCCATATATTTGAAAATTTAATATATCTTCTCTAATGAATTTATCCATAATTTATGTTTCACTAGTCTTGAAGAACCACTGATGGATGAATGATTTAATTTCATGAAATTCTCCACTTTATACATGTTCCTGTATAGAGTATCCAGTCACTCTTTTTCATGGGTGTCATCATTAATAACTTGCATCAACTATACTAACACTACAATAACATTATTTGTTTCATACATTCCAAGTTATGGATATACAAGTTTAATATCCCATCGATTCCTTCATACTTTAGTTTTATTTTTTCCTATAACAGTCCATGATTTTAAAAGAACACTATGTTAAATAGCATACAGAACACGCAACACCGTTCTTAAATGAACCCAAAAATACTATTATTAAAATATTACCGAAATAACCTAGTCATTAAATTGAAACATATAAATATGTTTAAAAAAATTATGATATATATATATATAATGTAAATAATATATACATAATGAATAATTCTTAGGTAAAATGTGTTCAATTTTTAGTAAAGTCATTTTATTCTTTAAAAATATTTTTTCTTCAAGAATGGTTTTTATTTTTTTTGTGAAAAAATACTATAAATAATTTATGCAAATTTTAGAAATTTTTTTTTATAAAAAGAATATTAATTTTTTAAATCATAATATAAAAATAAGCATATGGTGAAATTTTGGTATATTTCTGAAAAGATAGATTATTTAACGAATGGTGAAAATACTGATTTTTGTAAAACTGTAACTTATTTTCATTAAAAAGTACCATTACTTGTTAAATTTTTTCCAAGATTAAAATAATATTCATTTAATTATAAATAATATAATCAATTACAAAATAATAATCTTTATTATTATTTTTTTGTATAAGTTAATTTTTGGGCTTAGAAACACATTTTTCTAAAAACTATTTTTTCATTGCATTTTATGAATTTTTGTTAAAAATAATTTCTATAAATTATAAGAATTTAATTTTGAAAAATTTAATTAGTTTTTGGATTAATTAATTCAAATTTATCCTAGTTTTAATTTTTCAGATTTTTCTAATGAAGTTAATTTTTTTTTGAATTGTAAAAAATACTGTTTTAATGAAATATGGTATCTTTTATGATATAGAAAAGTCATAAATATAAAATAAAAATTTATTACACTTATTTAAAGATTCATGTATGATAATATAATACAAATATAATACAGAAATAGTTAAAAAAAGCTAAACTATAATTTATTTCATGATAAATATGAAAATCATTTTTTGTGTCGACGTAGTGTTTCAAAGCAATGGAAGAGACAAAGTTGACTTTCAAAAGATAATTTTTGAGGAGAGATCAGTATTTTATTGTATTTTATAATAAATATGAAGTAATATTTATGATTTTTATGGATATATTATAATCAAGGAGTTAATATAACAACTATATTATCCAAATTCGTGTGCAATAATTGTATAAGGATTGACAAGTCAAAATAACATACTAAATAAGTTTTCATGGAATATATGTGATTAAATATACATATTTAACAAATATAAAAATTTATATTGAATTCAATTTATTTATTTTTATGATTTTAATTTTTTTAAAATTTCCTAATAAAAAAATAACCTTAAATTCTCACACAATACTGACTCAATGCTTGTGTAAGTAAAACAAAAATCAACATATGATTTAAAAAATCCAAAAGAAATATTTTTTTGGGTGATTTATAGTTTAACATGAATTTAATCGATCCATAAAAAATATTAGGTATGGTTTAGAGGTTTATATTCTAGTTAAATTACTGTCATGATGACTTTAAAGTCAAATTAAATTAATAGTGTCAAAAATGGTATTAAAGATAATTTATGTTAAATAATATTTTATTAAATTATATTAAAATTATTAAAATATTGAAATAGAAAAAGTAGTATTATAAATAGTCTAAAATTTCAACCATTTTTTATTTATTATAAAATTTTTACATTATATGTAAAATTATAACCCCTTAATATTGAAAAAGTCATTACTACATTTAAGGTTAAAATTTAGTTAACCAAAGGGTTAAACCAAATTATAAGGTTTAAAATAAAATCTAAACCTCCCTCAATTTTATTATTTAATTATATTAAGATCACACCTACCTTATATTATAATTAATATCATTTTTGAACCATTTTAAATGAGTTAGACAAATATTATATTATAATATTTTACGAATATATAAAAATACTATAATGACATTTTATAATAAACAATATTTTATTAAATGATATAAAACTCATAAAAATCTTATAATAATCTAATTGAATGATATATAGTTTATAAAATCAAACATGGTCTATTTATCTTTCATTTTACTTTTTATATTAACTTTCTTGTTCTATAATGAGTAAAACACATTGATATCGTAGTAATTGTCAAAATGGTTAACGGGGAAAAAAATATATATGGGAAAAACATATTATAAACATGTATAAATTTTATTTTATGATATTATTTAAAAAATAATTATCCTATATTATAATTATATCCATTTTCATCTATTTGTTCTTAAAAAACCTATATTAATTTAAGAATTTAAGAATTTCCATGAATGCCCATCCCCTCACTTATAAAAGGGAACCCCCTCTCCTTTTCTCTCCATATATAAAGAGATATTTTTTTAGTCCAATACCAAAAAATAACTTCATAACATCCATCAACATGTTTTATATGTTTAATTTTGGGCATAATACCAACCTTAGAGGGATTAAGGTGTAAAGAAATGGGGGTTGTCTAAATAAGTGGTATAAATTTTAACTTAATGTTTTAGTTTCATTTATTCATTGACCTCCTAAAAGTATTATTAAAACATGGATAAATAAAAACACCATAATATTATATATTCCAAGATGTTTTTATAATAATGTAATAACCTATATCCTTCTCATAATTCCATCAAATGGGAAATGAATCTATCGTTCTTGTTTATGGAGGACCACCGCATCATAGATCGATGTAATTTTTTTTCCATCACAAAATAATATGGCTATATATAATGATGGATTTTATGTAAATTAATTAAAATTAATAAAATAATTATAATTATTTGATGATAATATTTAATGTTTTTTCTTACATTTTCATACACTGAAAAATGATAACTTTGTTCGTGTGTACGTTTGGATTACCACCTCCATGAAGTGATGCTATTCATTTTTTGTCACCACATATTACATATATTAAGTATTTAAATATATAATATTATATTTATGATATATTAAAAATGTAAACATTACTCATGCGAATGTACGATCTATAATCTCCATGATTGTAACATAATTCATTTTTTATAAAAATATTTGATAGTTGGTTTCAAAATTATAATTAATGAAAAAAAGTAAAATGATATATTTATTATTATTATGAAGATTATGGAACAATGATCTATTTTACCATGATAGGTATACCAAATTAATTTTGAAATTATGAACCTAACATCCTCAAAATACCCGATGTGGACTTAGTCGATTAAGTAATTAAATATGTCATTAAAATAAATGAAACAAATAGTTTAATTATAAATAAATAAAATAATAAAAGGTTATTAAAAATATAAATAATTTACAAAAATTTATTATAATTGCATTAATGTACATACATGGAACGTATAGACTCGAGATGAGGGATTTCATCTAAATGCCCTTTCTCTGAGGTATATTTTAATTTTATACACATACTTTCTTTTATATGGTGTATATATTTCAATTTTACATGTTTTATAACATATAATTAATAATTATTGGTATTTAAAGTTACAAATAATATTATTTTATCCAAGGGGTTTGGATTCCTATGTTACCAAACCAATAAGGGTTTCTTAAACCAATTTCTTTTAATTGGGTAATATCACTTTTTGATTGATTTTATTATGAAATGATTATGTGTAAAATGATATATTTTTAATTTATATTTTATTAAATATTTTTTTTTGTGTTTAAATTTTTACACATAATCAATCAATTTATTAATTCTCAATACAGTGATATGATCTTTGTAAGGGTTATTCATCTCAGATTCTCTTACATTGGGACATATGTTTTTGTTTTTCACCTATATTATTTTATGAGGTGTATATAATTACCATAACACCCCAAGATTTAATGAGATAAATTATTTTAATTTATTTTAAGTCTTGTTTTGTATGCAATACCAATATTATCTTGAGTCATACGCAACATCATATTAGCCTGTAGTATATGCAACATTATTCATAGCTTTTGTTGGACACAATTTCATGTTCTTTTGAAGAATTTATTTCACGCAACACTGAGTTTAGATTTTGTTCAATTTATAAATGAAATAAGTTTTTATTATGTAATACACAACACCAAAGTAATATTTCACTACACACAACACTTACTGGGATTGTTTTTTACGAAAGAACAACCTTCCTCGATAGCTTGTGTTGTACGCGATACCAAGATTCACAAAATAGTGATATATTATTAAAAAAATTATTTAATGGGACATAAACTATACTTTATGAATATTATTAACCCCATTTTTAATTTTATATAACATTATCATTCATCTTACAAATTTTCTAGAACACGATATGAGAACAAAATCAATAAAAGAGGTATTTTTCCAAAAATGCAGTTTTGCCACGTTTTAATGGCACACCAATTTTAAATCTAGTTATTAACAATTTTATATATTATATAAGAAAATATAAACATATTATTTGGAATAATGACATAAATATTTATCTTGGTTAAAATATTGGTATTTTTCTGATGAAATTCATATTTTGATGAATAGTGAAAATACTGCATTTTAATTCAAAACTACATTTTTGTCTAATTTATTTATATAGATAGATTATATTTTTAACTAGTTTCAAAGTTTAATTGGATTATGTTTTTATCATTTAATACAATTTTGTTCCTTTTATGTTATTTCACCTTTAAATTGTACATAAATACTTGTCAATCTTTTGATAGTTATTACTTCTTAAAAACACATTTTTTGGTTTCGACAACAAGAATTAATTTTAAATTAATTACTGCAACTTCTGTGTTTTCAATTTATAAAAAAAGATTACATATTTGGAATCATAATTTTTAAATTGATTAAATAGGTACATTTTATTTTTGTACATTATGAATAATAACTTCAGTAATTATTTTATTTACCAAGGTTAAAGGGTGAATACAGTAAATAATGGAAAAAAATAATATTATAATAATATTAAACTACCCTGAAACATGTAATGATCATATTTTATGAGATATTTACGACCATGGTCTTCATTGAGTCGATTTTGGGACCCCATGGATTCACTTGGATGTGAAAATGACCTTTTATAAGAATTAATTCAAAGTAAAGAGAATTATAACCTAAAAATATATCTTTTACTAAATTGATTTTAATATAGGTTTATATAATTCTTATATATGTCTATAAATAATCATTAGAAATAAAAAAATATTACCAACATCATGGTATTATATTTATAATTTTTAAACACCATATATATAAATTTATTTATGAAAAAATGATGATGTAGTGATTACCTTATTAATGAATGATTTAAATAAATGAGATTATAAATATTAAAATAAATTTACTTTGAACCTTTTTATGACATAAATTGACTTTATGGATTATTATTTATTTTTATATTTTAATTAATGAAGTTATTTATGAAGTAATCAAGTTGCTAGGTATTTTTAAAAAGTTATGATATAAATAGTATAAAAATTGACATAAATGAGTTTTTAAAGCAAACACTATTTAATTAAATGATATTATAGTCAAAAAAATTTACGATTTGTCCAAATGACTTATATAATATTTAAAATGTCATTAATTAAACACTTGATGTTATATTGGCATATTATAGAAAATATATTAACCATATAGTATGAATATACAACAAGACATGGTAAGAGTTAAATTAGTTAACTAAGGGTTTACGCTAAAAGATAAGGTTATATTTGAGACAAAAACATTTCTAAAACCTATTATATTATAGGATTTATAAAAATAATGACCTTATATTCTAATTAAATTAGTTTTTTAACTTTTAAAATAAAAAATTATTTTATAATAAATTTATATTTTGAGAGTTTCTTAAAGTGAGACTCTCCTCTATTATAAAAGGGAACCTTCTCCCTCTCATCATCACTACATTTTAAGTCTTCATGCTCTAGAAAACCCTACCCATTTCTCTTATAAACATCACTATTTTCATTTTAGAGGTGGTAGTATTCTCTAAAGACCGACTCTAGTGCCCTATGATGAAATTCAAAGGAGGCATGCCGAGGAAGAGGTAATATCTTCTACCGATTCTTTCAAATTTATTTCTTATTAAACATCATCTTCATTAGTTGTTTCATTATAAAGTAATAAAATAATTATAAATCATATTATGATATGTTATTATAAATATTAAATAACACTATTTCACCTTCTATTGATCCTACGTAAAATGAAATCACCACGCATGAATACGTACGACTTTCCATCTCCACACCGTGGCGTAATCTATTTTTCACCACCACATTAATTGGATGGGTATAATGGTGGAAATAAAAAATATTTATTATTATTATGAAATTATACTAATTATTAGAAATTATATACCATCCAATTCAATACCATTCCACAATTATGAAAACGATATCGTCGCTCCTGCGTACATACAACTTACCGTCTCCATGATGTGATGATATTCTTTGTCCATGTTAACCATTCCAGAATGATTATAAAAAATATATAATAAATAATCATGAATTATATGACATAATAATACTACTTTAATTATTTGTATATATATATGTTATTTAATTACTTCCATTCAATTCAATAAGGAAATGAAAACAACGTTCATGAGTACGTACGACCTACCGTCTCCATGAACTGTGTATTCTTTTCCATTTATCTATCTATTATATATATATATACTGAAAATATATGATATATAAATCATTTTTTACATTTTTTAAGTAATTGAATCATGATATAAATAATAATATTATGAATAACAACTCAAAACACACACGATAAATAAAATGTTGCTTTAACATGGAATTGACAAATGAATAGGTAATATAAAGTCCACAGTGAATCATATATGATATCATAAATATTATTATGGTTCTGTTAAAATTTAATAATAAGTTTAAACCCAATAAATAGTAGTTTTAGACACATATGGAAGAAATCATACCTGTGGTAAGGGATGACTTTTCCAAACCAGTTTTATCTGAGATTGTTTATTCTTAAGTATTTTCTTAGGATATATTTATCATCCATGTCCATGTTTGCTAAAAATGTTTCCATAAATTTTTTACTATTCTTCTATGTATTTTTAAACTCATTTTTATCCATTTTTGACTTTTACTACATGGTATGGAAGGAATATTTTTTTTACCATATGAGGTACTTTTTGACTTTTTCGACAAAATTACAAGGAGAATGTTTTTTAAATTATAAGACATGAATGAATTTTTACAGTATCATGATCCTTTATTTTCATGAATCTTCCTATACAATATTTCATGTTTAAATTCATCTAAATTATTTTCATTTAAAATTTTACGGCATTTTGAGAAAAGAAAACGTCTTTGAAGAAGAAAAGATATATTCCTCAAGAACTATGTTCAAATGTTTTATAAAAATTATTTTCCATCTAAGATGACTCTCTTTAAATAGGGTTATGTTTATATCCCTATTATTACTATGATTTTATATCATTAATTATGGAATGATCTTATATATGGATTATTTTATGATGAAATGATATTTAAAAAACCCATTTTATTTCTTGGGTTATGCTATGATAAATGATTTATGTTTTGGGGAACATGTAATAATGATTTCATTATGAGATGGGTGAGACCTATATCTCAATCCAATGCATTAGGTAAAGATTTATATCTCATTCGATGTACCTGGGTGGAATGGAAAGTAAATCCAGTTTAGTAATACATGGTTGGAAGGACAAGTAAACCCAATTTAGTAATGGAATTTGTACACTATGATGCTCTTGGAAGAAATGCCTTGCCTACTATGGAAATCATATTATGTGCTTATTAGTTTTCCATAATGACCTGTTTTATTCCAATGAAATTATATCTTGGTTAATGTTCCTTTATGATCTATTTGTTATGTACTTCTAATATTTATTTCTTGACTTTTGATTTTGATGTTTATACTTTTTGTTCATGTTATTACTTTCAAAGGTTTATGGTTTATTTTATGTTCTCCATGATTACCCTTAATGAGAATTTTAGCTCACCCTTTTTATTTTTTCATTTCCCTAGGATATAAAGAAAGGTTTTAGGTTGGAAAATAAAAATGGGAATATCTTTATTGGAGATGTTGAACATCTTTCAAAAAGTTAGATGATTATGTTCCAAGTTCCCAATGACACTAAACTAATACGGTCTTTGGGAATCTTTTTGTGTCATGTATTAAGTATTATAAATAAGTAATGTAATTTACATGTATGTCAAGATTGGGTATCTATAGTTGGTATCATATTTCAAGTTTAGTCAATTTTTTGAAACTAGGATGTAAAAACATTAGTGATATCCCTAGAGATAGTTCTATGGTATGTCTAGGGATGTCCCTGTGTATAAGTTTGACTATAGATTATAGTTCTAGAATTATGGTAATGATCTTGAATAACCAAGGATTAAACCTAATATTTAAAATATTTAAAGTACTCCCTCATGATAATTTTTTTTCCTAGTATGAGTTTTTCCTCTCACACTGTTCTTTTTGGGTTTTAGATAATGGCTGGAACTCGTTGGAATCGTGTTAATGACCAATGCACTGGCCAATGCAATGATTGTCCTCCTGAACAACCAAATGTTCTGAGTGATGGAATAAAAAATCTTATTTCTATACTTAAAAAAGCTATGAATCATTCTAGGCTTCCAAATGAGAATAAAGGGGAATAAAATTCTTTTGAGTCCTTCGTGAGGAAACGTCCACCTTCTTTCAGTGGGTCTTCTCGTCTACTTGTTTCTGAATGATGAATCAGTACCATTGAAAAAATCTTTTCCATCCTTCTATATTCAGAGAATGAAAAGGTCATTTTAGATTTATATCATTTAAAAGGTGAAGAAGACCGGTGGTGGTATCTAATTAAGAATACAAGGCAATAAGATGAAATTGAATCCATGGAATGGGATGAGTTTAAGAACACAATTTTTAATTAGCACTTCCCTCATATTATTCAAAAAAATATGGAAAAGGAGTTACTTGAGCTTACGAAAAATGATGATGAATCTAATGGTATTTAAAAGTATAGATTTATAAGTCTTGAAAGGTATTCTTCTAGCTTTATTATCCAACCTGAACGTAAAGTGGATCGATTCTTCAGTGGCTTAAAACAAAGGGAATTGGCTATAAGAGACTTCAGTAGCTATTAAGATATTGTGCATTGTGCTATCAAGGTAGAACTAGAAGTTGGTGTTACATATCAGTATCATGGTTTTTACAAGAAATGAAAGATGGAGTTCATGGAAAAATCTCAAAACAATGGTGAAAAGAATATGAATGTTTGGTTATGCTCAAAGTGTGGAAAGAAGCATGGTGGAGATTGTATTAAAGGGAATAGAAAATGTTTCAAGTGTGGAAAAGAAGTTCATCAAGTATTTTAGTGACAATGTAATGGGAAAAAGGTTTCTGCTAATGTGAATAGATAAAAGACTATAGAGAAGGCACCACTAACACTTCAATACTATAAGTGCAAGGAAATGGGGAATTATGCTAACCAATGCCCAAATCCAGTGGTTAATGATGATGATCGATGTCAACAACATCTTATGTCCAAAGATAAAGGAAAATCACATTATCTTTATTGGTGATGCTGAGTATGACAACAAAGTGGTGGAATGATTAAGTGTTTATGTAATGGGATTCCAAAATAGTGTTGTGGAATCTCATTTATAGTATTATTGAATATTGGGATATCTATTTATTGGTTTATTGTGGTTTTCAATAATTATATAGTACTGGTAACCATGAAAAGTGATTGAAATATTCTTTTAAACCACATAATATGTGCATAATGAAGGGATAAAGAGAAAATGAGAAGTTTGCTCGTATTAATAACCTCAGGACTGATATAAGGACAATGTGATATCATGGTTTGAGTATATATAATTTTTGGTATTTTTGGTTCATGGAAAGAGTTAATTTTGATATAATTCATGTTATTGTGTTTCAAGAGAATACATGATTAAGGTATTCACATGTTTGGAATGTGACAACCAAGAACTAACAAATGAGATATGAGAGACAAATGATAAGTCCATTTAGTTCACCTCCTTCTAATGTTTTATATTTTTATTTTTTGTAAGGATTATAATATTATATATTTATGGATAGTATAAGTTATATTCCAGTTGGTATTGCTTAGATTAATGTATTATCTCACTATAGTTCAACTTATGCATATTTGATAACCTATTCTAACCTTTTTGTTGAGATAGTTGGAATGACCTATCATTCTATTTCTTGATATTCTAACACTTAAAGAATGAAAAAAATCCCTTTATTTATTTAAATAAGAGATGAAGTGAAAAATTTTCAGGGAATGACCAACGATGAGATCGTACTGAAAACATGTAAGTATTTCTCCTCATGTAAAAATTCATCAACTTTAAGAAAAAGATCTTGAAACCAAAAATATTATCCTAATACCTTCATATCTGATTAATCATATGGTCTATTAAATCATCATAGATTTCTAGTAGTTATCTTTCTCCAAACCTTATTCTCTATCACAGTCCATCAAAACTTGATGGATATATTTCTCTTCCATATCCATGTTTTCACTTTCCGCCTATGTTCTCTTATGTGGAAACCTAGTGATTAGTTAATTTGGGAAACCATTATGTCTCAAAAATTCCTTTTTAAAATTAATTATTAGTATACCTTTTAATGATGTGGGTTTCCATAAGAGAAACCTTCAAGTAGTATAATATTTATAACCCCAACAAATTTTGAGGGAGAAATTCATTTTAAGGGGGGTAGAATGTAACACCTAGAGAATTTATGAGATATATATATTTTTTAATTTCTTTTATGTCTTGTGTTGTATTCTACACCAGTATTATCTTGTTCTATATGTAACACTATATTATCTTGCAGTATACAGAACAATATTCATGGCTTGTGTTGCACACAATTTCAAGTTATTTTGATAGATTTCATTTCACAAAATACTGAGTGTATATTTTGTTCAATATTTAAATGAACTAAGTTTATATTATGTTATACGCAACACCAAAAGAATATTTCACTACACAAAACACTGACTTGGCTTGCATTACATGAAAGAGTGACCTTCCTTGATAGCTTGTGTTGTACATGATACCGAGTTTCACTAAGCAATGATATATTTTTAAAATATTATTATTTAATGGCATATAAACAAGTTTTTATGAATATTATTAACTAAAATTTTAATTTTTTATAACATTATCATTCATATTACACATATTCTAGAACATTATATGATAATAAAATCAATAAAAGATGTTTTAAAAGAAATGCAGTTTTGACTCCTTTTGATGGAGGACCAATTATAAATCTTGTTTTTAATAATTTTATATATTCTATTTTAAAATATAAATATATTATATATAATAGGGACATCAAAATTTAACTTGGTTAAAATTATGGTATTTTTCAAATGAAATTCATATTTTGATGAATAGTGAAAAATACTGAATTTTAATTCAAAAATGCATTTTCATATAATTTATTTATATAGTTAGATTATATTATTAATTGGTTTTAAAGTATAATTGGATTATTTTTTATCATTTAATCCACTGTTTCTCATTGGAGGTAATTTCACTTTTAAATTGGACATAAACACATGTCAATCTTTAGATAGTTATTACTTCTTAAAAACTTGATTTTTGGTTGTGACAACAGGAATTAATTTTAAATGAATTAATTCAACCTATATCTTGAATTTGGAAAAACGGATTCCATATTTGAAATTATAAGTTTCAAATTTTATAAATAGGTACCTTTTAATTTTGGACATTATGAATAGCAACTTTAGAAATTATTTTATTTACCATGGTTAAAGAGTGAATATGGTAAATAAGGGTAAAAACTAATATTATAATAATATTAAAATAACCTAATACATATACTAATACTATTAGATGATACATATACAACCATGGGAATCCTTGGGTCGATTTTTGGACCCCATGGATTCACTTGGATGTGAAAATGACACTTTATAAGAATTAATTTAAAGTAAAGAGAATTATAACCAAAACATATATATTTTAATAAATCAATTTTAATATAGGGTGATATAACTGATCTATATGTATATAAATATTAATTAGAAATATTAAAATATTTCCTATATCATGGTATTTTATTTATAATTTCTAGACACCAAATAAATAAATTTATTTATGACACAATGATGATGTAGTGATTACCTTATTAATGAATGATTTAAATAAATGAGATTATAAATATTAAAATAAATTAACATTGCACATTTTTATCCCATAACATAATTTTATGGATTATTATCACTTGTTATATTTGAATTAATGATGTTTTTTTGAATGAATCAAGTTGTTATGGATTTTTTAAAAGTCATGATAAGAATAGTATAAAAATTGACATTAATGAGTTTTTAAAACAAATTCTATTTAATTAAATGATAAAATAGTCATAAAATATAATATTCAGCCAAATTACTTATATAATGTTTATAATTTCATTAATGAACCACTTGAGGTTCGATTTCCATTTTATAGTAACTTTACTAACTATATAGTATGAATATACAAGAAGACATAGTAAGAGTTTAATTAGTTAACTAAGGGTTGAAGCTAAAAGATAAAGTTAAATTTGAGACATTACCTGTCTAAAACCTATTGGTTGAGAGGATTTAGAAAAATAATCGTCTTATCTTCTTATTAAATGAGTTTTGGAACTTTTTAAACCGAAAATCGGTTTATAATAAATTAATATTTTGAGAGTTTCCTAAAGTTCCCCTGTCCTTTATTATAAATGGGAACCTCATCCCTCTACTCTTCCCTCCATTTTGAGCCTTCATGCTCAGAAAAACCCTTCCAATTTCTCTTATAAACTTCCCTAGTTACATTCTAGAGGTTCTGTTCTTCTCAAAAGACCAACTCTAGTTCCTTAAGAAGAAATTTAAAGGAGGCACGTCGAGGAAGAGGTAATCTCTTCTATCGATTTTTTCAAATTTCTTTCTTCTTATACTTCCTCTTCATTTGTTGTTTCATTATAAAGAAATAAAACCAGTATCACTCATATTATGATATGTTATTATAAATATTAAACAAAACTATTTCACCTTTTATCCATCCTATCAAAAACCAAATCACCGTGCGTGCGTACGTATGACTTACCATCTCCACACTATGGTGTAATATGTTGTTCACCACCACCATACATGGATAGTTATAATGGTGAAAATAATAAACATATATGATTATTATGACATGATAATTATTCTGAGATATTATAAACCATCCACTTTAATACCATTCAACAATTATGAGAACAATATCATCGCTCGTGCGTACGTATAACTTACCGTCTCCACGACGTGATGAGATTCACTCTCCATTTTAACCATTTAAGAATGATTATAAAATATATATAATAAATAATCATAAAATATATGAAATAATAATAATAATTTATTTATTTGTATATACATATTTAATTTACTTACTTCCATTCAATTCAATAAGGAAATGAAAACAACGTTCATGCGTACGTAGAGCCTACCGTCTCCATGAACGGTGTATTCCATTTCATTTATCTATTTACTATATGTATATTTAAATACTAAATGTTTATGATATATAAATCATGTTTTAAATTATGTATGTAAGTAAATCATGATATAATTATTAATATTAAGCATAACAATTCAAAACACGTATGATAAATAAAACAATTATTACCCAAAACATTGCTTTAACATGGAATTGACAAATGAATGAGTAATATAACATCGTAAGTGGATCATATATTACATCATAAATATTATTATTGTTTGGTTGAAAGTTAATAATATGTTTAAGCACACAATATAAGAGTTTTTAACACATACAGAATAAATCAGACCTAAGGTAAAGGATAACTTTTCCAATCTCATTTTTATCCGGGATTGTTTATTCGTAAGTATTTATTTTGGATATATTTATCATCCATGTCCATGTTTCATAAAAAATGTTTTCATAAATTTTGTTCTATTATTATATGTTTTATTAGATTCATTTTTACCCATTTTTTTACTTTTTCTAAATGGTATGAAAGGAATTTTTATTTTTTTACCATACAAGGCAGTTTTTGACTTTTCTAACAAAAGTACGAGGATAATGTTTTTTAACTTATATGGAATGGGTGGATTTTTATGATTTCATAATGCCTTATTTCCAAGAAGATTCATATACACTATTTAAAGTTTATTTTAAACTAAATTACTTTATTTTCAAATTGTGCAGAATTTTTAGAAAAGAAAACATTTTTGAAGAAAAAGTATATTTTCCTCAAGAACTAAGTTCAAGTGCTTTATCAAAACTATTTTCCATCTAAGATGGATCTATTTATATATAGATATGTTTTTATACCTATTATTACTATAATTTTATTTCATTAATGATGGAATGATCTTTTATATGGATTTTTTATGATGAAATTGTATTTAAAAAAACCCATTTTATTTATTGGGTTATACTATGATGAATGATTTATGTTTTGGGGAACATGTAAGAATGATTTAATTATAAGATGTGTGGGAACTATATCTACCTAAAATGAATTGGGTAAATATTTATATATCATGAGATAGACATGACTAGAACAAAAAGTAAATTTGGTTGAGTAATACATGCCTGGAACGACAAGTAAACCCGGTTTAGTAATGGACTTTGTCTACTATGATGGTCTTGTCAGTAATGACTTGGATACTATGGAAATCATATTATGTTCTTATTAGTTTGAAACAACTATATGTTTTAGTCCAATGGTATTATATCATGGTTAATGTTCCTTTATGATCTATTTCTTATGAACATACAATATTTATTTCATGACTCAAGTTTTGGATTTTTAAACGTTATGTTCATGTTTTTACGTTAAAATGTTTATGGTTTGTTTTATGTTATCCATGTTTACCATTACTGAGAATTTGATCTCACCATTTATATGTTTTCTTTTCACCAGGATATTAATAAAGGTTTTAGGTAGTAAAACCAAAAGGGGAATATCTTTATTGAAGATTTTGAAGATCTTTCACCATGTTTGAATATTATATTCCATATTTCCAAAGATACTAAACTAATATGGTGTTTGGGCATCTATTTGTGTAATGTATTAATTATTATACATAAGTAATGTAATGTATATGTATTTCAATCTTGGATATCTACAATTCCCATATAAAATTTTATATAATTAATTTACATATATTGAGTATATATAAAGTTTCATTTCAAGTTATTATTTTATGGGTCCTATGATTCAAAATTTACCAACTGGTAAGGGGTTTATGTTTCAATCCAATTTTAATCAAGGATTATTTTTTATTGAATTTAATTTGAGAAAATTATATGGTCCTTATATGATAAAAACTTTTTATTATTATTATTCCCTGGTTATTTATATAATTTTTATGTTTTCTTACAATTTTCCTTTATTTGGTACACAAAGAAGTTCATAAAATGTTTTTATGAAATTATGACCTATTTTATCTTTTTTTGGTAATAAAACATTTTTCTTCCATATCCATATTTTATAAAATATTTGAAATAATTTTTTTTATATTGTTAAATTTTTTATTTAGTTCATTTTTACCCATGTTTTACTTTTAAAAAAATTCTTAATAAGATTTTTTTTATTTTCTAGTCAAGGGTCTTTTTACCAAATGTGTGAATTAAATATTTGTTTTAATGTTTATAGAATAAAGAACTTTTTTTATCATCATGACCAATCAAGGATTTTAAGATTCATTTATAGGTTTTCATGGTACATTTTAAAAAAATATTTTCCCCAATATTTTAATTTTTTTATATTTTAAAAGGGATTTTCAATGTGGAATGGGTTTTTTCCTCAGGATTGTTTTTAATATACTTTTATTAGTATTTTGGTTCATCAATGAAATAAAACCTTCATGTTTCTTATGCTCTAATTATGATATATTTTGACGATACCAACCTTATTATTTTTCTCTATGAATTATAATTGTCTTAAATAGATTTCCATGGAACCCATTGATAAGATAAAATATTATATACATTTCAATATCACTTGATTAAGTATTTTCAATGATTTTTATGATAATGCACTTGGTATCTATTTATTTTTTCAGGAATTAGGCTTAAAAAGTTTAAAATCGGTAAAATGCATAAAAAGAGAAAATTTTCCTATTACACATCGTGAAACCTCATTACATGACGTATAGTGGAGTTTCACAGTATGCTGCAATTCATGAAGCATGTGAGGATAAAGTCACGAAAACTACATGTGGAGAATCCATTACACAAAGTGAGTTTTAGATACATGTCATAAAAACCTTAAAATCAATTCCCACTCTGTATATAAATCTTAATGGAAGGTACACACCATGAGTATTGGATACACATCATGAATGGATTAAAATCTTAAAATATTAAATGAGATATGTGTAACATATATTTAGTTTCCAAATCCGTAGAGAAACCCATGGATCTAAATTACATGATTTAAATCCCAATTTAATGTCATTTAATATTCCACTTATATATAAAGTAATTGGGAATCTGATTTTGGAGGAGGTTCCAGAGTAGAAAACTTTTATTCTTTCATTCCTCTATTGTTTCCTTCTACTCCCTTTAACCCAAACTTGAAATTTCTTAGTTTCTACTTTTTTTACTTTAATACAAGCATATTGATTTGTTTTCAATGGATTTATTCGTTACATTTCACACCATAAACCTCTTTCATCACTATTTCAAGAACCGAATATTAGAAAACTTTTTCTTCCATTCATTTATGCTCCTATTTCAAATAATTTGATTCCTAAATTGTGGTTGATCCAATATTTTAAACTGATTACACTTAATTAAATTCTTAGATTGAATCATTTCATGTTTGAAAATATTTTAATCTTAATTATTATTGGAATGTTATGAATGATTTCAATTCTTTATTTAATTAAATTTGATCTTACCATGTGTGGCTAAACCAACTAGGGTAGGGATTGAGAGTAGGTTTATCTAAATTCAGTAAATCTTTAATTCTAAACATGTAAACCTTAAGAATTAGTAATTAGGATAAATAAATATTTTCCATTTAATTCATTTAAACATCATGACCATGGGACATTTTAATGAAGGACCCTATCTTGGTTGGAGTAGATTAGGCAGTGACCAATAGCCTAAAATACATTCTTCCTTGGAAGCTAAGATTAACACATCTAGGTTGTCACTATCTCCATATCAAAGAATAGTTTCTTCTTAGGTAGAACTAGTTGATTTGAACAAATTAAACTAGAAACCTCCACTTTCTTTATAGCCCAAACCCTAGGATCCTACCAAGTTAGAATTAAGATAAAATTTTCTAAAGGTCCCCAAAATTGATCTTGATTTCTTTCTTCTTCCTGAAGTCAACCCTAAACTCTCTAGAAATAGTTTTTTAAAACTGATTTAACTCGTGAGGACTCTTACACCAAAGGGTTTTGAGCCAAATGTTACTAGTGCTAGACCAATTCCTTATGGGATTTACTACCCAAACTAATGATAAACTATATCCTAATAGAAAATGATGTTTGGGAAACAATCAATTCTAATCTGACCAAAGACTAAGAAAATTAAATGACGTGCACGAGCACATCAATTTTTGGTTCCATTGTTGTGGAAATAAAGCTATGTTTCACACATGCTACCTTCTGGAAATGATCTAGGCTTACATCTCCCTCAACCTATTTCGATCTTATTTTCTATCTAAGACGCCACTACATGCCTGCTTTTGTAGCATATTTCATGCATCATGTCCATTTGACTCGTTCGAGGATCCTTGAAGCACAGAAATAGTTAGCCTCGGGTCCTGATATTAAATATTATCCCTATGAATTCCACCGGTCAAACATAGCTGACCAAAACAATCTAGTGGAACCCAACCCACCAAACCCTCTAAACATACAATAGTTAGTTCTATGGTAGAAACTAGTGCAAAAAAGAGAGAACCATCATGGACTATGGATTTCCATTAATCCATGGTGCTACACTAAGCATCATGCATCCTCCTATTCAAGCCCATACATTTGAAATAAAAACTGGACTCCTTCACATGATCCAAAACATGGGCTAGTTCGGTGGACTTGAGAGAGAAAATTATCATAAACACATCTCCAACTTCATGGAAGTATGCCACACCTTTCACAATCAGGGAGTATCATCTTATGCAATTAGAATTCATGTTTTTTCCTTCTACCTATGCTATAGATCCAAGGATTGGATCAAGAGTCAAGATAATGATTCAATCATGACTTGGGACAATCTTTTCATGAAGTTTCTAGACAAATAATTACCACCAATTTGAACATGGAATCTATGGAAATATATAAAAAACATTTCTAAGATTGATGGAGAATCCAGATATGAATCTTGGTATAAATTTAAGGAGCTCATGATGAAGTGTATGTACCATGGACTAAACATGTGGATCTAGCTCTAGACATTTTACCAAGGTCTCTAGGTAGCCACACGCACAATCGTCGATGTTTCTGCCGATGGAGGACTTATGTTCAAGACACAAAAATCCAGAGGATCCATTATGGATGAAGTTTCTCACAACTCCATCCTATGGAAGAGTGATCATGAACCACCTCATCACGGAAGTCACTAAGTGGATGAAAATACCATACTAGTTGTGCAATTCAAAGCGCTCACAAAGAAGATAGAGTCATTCCAGCTTCCTACTACACCACCCCTCCTACTCCTATAATGGAGATACATTGATGCGAAATGTGTGGTGGTATACACCTATACCAAGATGTAAAGGCATGAGTTGAATAAAAAAGCTCAAGATTACAATTACATCAATTACAACTAGCAGAACCCACTATTCTAAGAGTAACAATAATATTATCAGTAGAGGCCATCTCAGCAGCCACCTCAAAAAAACATGGCTATTATCAACAAATAAGTGTTCAAACACCATTTTTAAGCAATGAAAACCAGGTTACCCACCCAAGAAACCTATCCTATGACCACAACGACAACCCTTCCATCAAAGATCACAACAAGAGTTTCAAATAGCTCAACTAAGACCTCAAAAACAAACTACCCCTCTCTAGAATAAATCAATGAACCTTCTGGATAATTTTTTTAAAATAATACAAGTGAATGACTACTCAAGAAATGGAGATGCATAACCAAAGATCTTCCCTATGCAATATTTAATTTTATAATGGTCAGATATGAAAGAATCTTTCAGACAGATTACCAAGTACCCTACCAAGTAACACAAAGACATACCCAAGATAAGAAGCTAAGGTTGTAGTGATAAGAAGTGGAATGTTTTTGGATTTTAAACAACCAGTTATAAGAGATGAAATAAAAACTGAGTAACCTAATAAGAAGTCATTGGTATAAGAAGAAATAGTTGATGAGACCACTCAAGTAATACCCAAATAAGTATCACCAACCACAAATGCCCACACACCTGAGAAACCAAAAGAGCTAGTCTATGTTTCCCCACCACCACACAAGACTCCTATTTATTTTCTGGAAAGGGATAGATAAGGTAGAAAATAAGAACAACATAAGAAGTTATTGGAAATGTTAAAGAAATTTCATATCAACATACCCTTTGTAGAGGATATTTCCCAGATGACAATTTTGGTCAAATTCCTAAAGGATATTTTTTCTAACAAAATAAAAATGGAAGATCATTGTTTTATATCACTAAATTAAGAATTATATTCTATTTTTAAAGAGAAAAACTCACCAAATATGAGATACCCCATAATTTTTTCAATCCCATGTTATATTGGAGATTATAAATTTGAAAGAGCTTTGTTCAATCTTAGAGAAAGTATTAAGCTAATGTCAATGAGTTTATTATGAAAGTTGGGACTTCAAGAGCTTAAATGAACTTGAGTACCACTAAAACATGAAGGATGGTCAGTAAATTACCCTATAGGACTTCCCAAGGATTTTTTAGTCAAATTCGGAAAATTCATCTTTCCCATAAACTTCCTATTTTTAGACATGGAAAAAATAAGATGTCCCTATCATTATCAGAAGACCATTCACAGATACAAGAAAGGCTATGATAGATGTAGATCATGGGTGTATAATATCTTGAGTCAGAGAATAATAGGTAGTATTCAACCCTATCTAGGCTTCTAAACAATCAGATGATGCCATTGATTACAATGTTATCTCTCTTACCCAAGAAAGAAATTAATTCATGGACATATAGGAAGATAGTGAAGAGTCACTTCATGATGATGAAAAACAATATGATTTGAAGAAATTTAGATTCAATGAACCTCTCAAAAGTGAAAATTTCTATCCCTTTACTCCCTCGATTATTCAACCACCGACATTGGAGTTGAAGCCCATACACAGTACTAATAATTTTTCAAACTTAGGAGCTTCAAACTCTCTTCTAGTAGACATCAACTCTGAACTATCTTGGAAATAATAGGAAACAATGTTTGAATTATTGAAAATACACAAGAAATAAATTTCTTTGGGAGTGAATTATATTAAATTAATCGGTCCTATTGTGTTCACCCACAAAATTATGCTTTAGGAAGATGCAAAATCCAAATTCCACCTCAAAGGAAACATACACCACTAATGAATAAAGTTGTTAAAAAAGGTACTGAATCTTAAAGACATAAGAATAAATTTTTTAATCTGTGATAGTGAGTGGTTGAGCTTTCTATAAGTATTTCACATGAAATGTGGGATTATAGTGAAAAAAATTATGAAAATGAATTGATCTCAATATGCACCATCAATGGATAGAGAGTTTGCGTGGATTATCGAAGAATAAATGAAAAAACACAAAAAGATCATTTTACTTTACCCTTTAGGGATCAAATATTGTAAGTTATATCTTGAAATTAATTTTATTTTTTACTGTATGGATATTTAGAATACAATTAGTTTTTAGTCGGCTAAACCGATTACTCAAAAACCACATTCACATGTCCATTTTAAACCTTTGACTACAGGTGCATGTCATTCAATATGTGTAATGCTCCATAAACATTTCAAAGATGCATAAAGCATATTTTCTATGATATGGTGGAGGAATTATTAGAAATATTCATGAAAAAATTATTAGTTTATGGAAGATCTTATGAAACTTGCCTAAATAATATTTAGTTAGTCCTACCACACCGTGAAGAGAATTTCCTCATTTTGAATTAGGAAAAATGTCATTTTATGGTTCAAGGAGGAATATTAATCAGACATAAAATATCCAAAGAGGGTTTATAAGTTTATCCAACTAAGATAATCATCACCAAATATTTACATGAACCTTCAACGGTTAGGGGTATAAGTATATTTTTAGGCTATACAAGATTATAGAGGTGATTTGAAAATGATTTTTCCAAATTTGTTCTCCCACTGATGCACCTTTTTTCAAAGTAAGTTCCATTTGAATCCAATATAGAATTTTGGTAGGCATTCAATAATTTAAATAAGATCCTGATAGAAACCCCAAAAATCATTTCACCTGATTAGGACAAAGAATTTAAATTGATGAGTGACGCCAGAAACATTGTTGTTGGCACTATTTTAGGAAAACGAGTTGGTCAAATATTATAACCTATTTACTATTCCAACCACACACTGAATGAAGCTCAATTCAACCACACAACTATAAATAAATAACTCTTAGTAGTTGTATATGTTTTTGTAAAATTCCTCTTCTATTTGGTCTTGTATAAGGTTACCGTTCACACTAATCATGCTACCATCAAATATTTAATGAACAAAAAGGTTGAAAAAACAAGGATGATAAGGTGGATCCTCCTACTTCAAGAATTTGATATTTCAATCAATGACAATAAAGGCACATAAAATTTCCTCATTGATCATCTATCTTGTCTCCATCTTTCACTCATAAAATACGATGACGATATTGACATCGAAGTCTATTTTCCTAATGAAACCCTTTTCAGCATCAAGGTACAACCATTGTTTTATGATATTGATAATTATCTCACCACATGTTTTTTACACCAAGACCTCTCCTACTAACAAAGAAGAATATTTTTAGCTGAAGAAAAACATTACTTTAGGGAAAAACAACTATTGTTCAAATATTGTACTTATCAATTGTTGCGATGTTATATTCTTGAGAATGAAATCACAAATTTGAAATAATGTGTCATAAAACACCAACTAGATAAGATTATAAACCTAAGAATACTATAGTAATGATTTTAAAAAGTGGACTCTTCTGGACCACTCTACACCAAGACACAATGGAATTTTTTCAAACTTATGATAGGTTCTAGTGAACTGGGACCATTGGGAAAAGGAACAAAATGCCTCAAAACCTAGTCATGGAAGTAGAAATCTTAGACATATGGGGAATAGAATTCATGGGGACATTTTTTTAATTCACATGGAAAGTCCTATATTCTTGTTGGTGTTGACTACATCTCGAAGTGGGTAGAAGTTGAAGCCACATCACATGAAACAAAGAAATGCTCACGAATTTATTGAAAAAGAATGTGTTCCCAAGATTTGGATTTCTTATATTACTCATTAGTGATATAAGAACACATTTTACCAATCAAGATGTTAAAGGATTGTTGGAAAAGTACAAAATCAATAATAACAAAAGAACTCCCTACAACCCACAAAAAATGGGCAAGTTGAAATGTTAAATAGGGAGATGAAAAAAATCTTGGAAAAGATGGTGAACACAAGTTGAAGTGACTGGATTTTGAAACTGGATGATGCATTAGGGGCATACCACACCGCCTATAAAAAACCCATTGGTACTGCACCATTGAAATTGGTTTATGGGAAACTGTTTCATCTTCCAGTTGAACTAGAGAATATCTCATACTAGGAAATTAATAAGTAAAATTTGTATTCTCATAAATATGAAGAATATTGAATGCTGTAAATTGATGAATTGGAAGAAATCATGTAATATTCTTACAAAAATTAAAAGATCTACCAATAGAAAACTAATAAATGGATTGATTAACAAATTATAAGATGCATATTTGTCCCAGGAAAGAATGTCGTCTTATTCAATTCCAGATTGAAATTATTCACTAGGAAGCTAAAATATAGATGGTATGAAACTTTTGAAGTCATTAAAGTTTTCCCTAATGGGACTATTTAAATTTAGAAAGAAGGTGGAACACCTTTTAAATATAACATTCAATGGTTTAAAATCTTTGAAGAACCCTTCTGTGAAGGTTGTATCATCATCCTAAAGTTCATTTGAGCCTTAAAGGAGTCATGATCTCAATGTTAAATGAATCACTGACAGGGAAGCAGAATCTATAAAACCCCACATTACACAATTTGAAACATAGTTACATATCAAGAACTCCCTTGGTATAGTTTAAAAAAACACACAGTGAACCTAGGGTTCTCGAACTGACACCCCAACTTCCCCCCGACCCTCAAACTTTCTCTTAACACCCTACCTCCCCTTCCCTTATCCCTACATTTTGCACACCCCTCCCTTTCTCCATCTCATTTGTTCAACTATCTGCACCTCCCCTTCCCTCACACTGTGACCACCCACTCCCCTTCTCTTCCCCCTCATGACTTGCACTACACCCCCATTACCCTCCTCTATTTCAGCCTCAACCAATCCCCCATCATTTTCCCAGGAACCTGCACCCTCTCCCTACCAACTAAGAAACCAACTCCCCCCATCTACCTCTCGACTGTGACTACCTCTCCCATTCCTCTCCCTCTATGGCCATGAAACAAACCCCCAATCATCTTACCCCTCATTCGTACCCCTCCATCGTCCTTCCGTGATGGAAAGTAAAAAAACATTATTCCATTCACCATCATATTCTTCATTGGACCGTGGAAATCATCCATCAGTGAAATTTTTATGAGGGAACACACCTTTCTCACCCTCATTACCTTGGAAAACATCTCCCCCACCTCCTACGACAGCCCGTGCTACACCCACTACTCAAGAAGAATCCTAAACTAACCCTAATGATTCATATGGTGATTATAAAATCTATTTACATCCCATTATATGCTTCTCCAACCCAAAGAATCATGTGAACCTAAATGGGATAAAGGCAAAGCCCATGAGAAAAAAAGATCGTGGATATGGCCATTCTCAGTCTCCTGAAAATCAGTGATGAGATCCTTGAGCTCCTCGACAAACTCCATATATATTGTATTATTGAGGTACATGAGAAAACATACCGAGAGATGTTCTTGGAATTCCTATCTACATTGGAGGTAATAATGGATAACATGTGTTTCCATCTAGGCAGCCGACCACATGATCTCTCTTTTTTTAAATTCAACATTTCTTTAGGAATATACACAAAAGTGTTTTCTATGTCTTAAATTTTTTGAAACATTAGATCGATCCTCCTCAATCATATTCGAGGTGATTATGGTGGATGATTGTATGAGATGCTCAGACAGCTCATGGAAACAGAATCACCAAGTCCCCTCATCTATGCATCCCAGCCCTTCATATACTCCATAGAGCATTGACCCACACCTAGTTGTCTCGGGTAGAGTATCATGGAAGTGTGAGCCAGATATACATCTTCATTTTAGAAGCATCCATGGGTGGACTAGCCATCAACATGGCTACCCAGTTCACATACTACTATTGGGCTCACACATAGCAGAATACATGCACATTAATGGGTAGTTCAATCACCACCCACCTCGCCAGACATCTCATAGTTATTAATGATTCTCTTCCCCTCATGTATCTTGGACCTTTGGAATACATTGATTTTATAATGATGTATAAGATGAAACTCTTGATGAGGGAATATGATACTTACCATTGGGCACCTAGTGTGCTTGAGGCAACCACTACAGCAATAGAGGAACCTCTAAAAGACCCTGCACCAGATCTATCCACCACTACCCCACTAACACCTCCATCACATATCCCTAAAACTACCACCATTGTATCCACTACAACACCACCCACCCATCCCACCCCACCATATCTCTAGCAAATGAAACTATGCATCTTGGAGAACTAGTGATGGATCTCTTCCCATATGAATTTACCCTTCATAGAGCTATCCCATTTTACTACACTCCACCACCGTCTCCTCCAACATACTCTCCTCCACCACCAGCACCTTCTGAACCCTCCTCTTCTACCACACCAGCAACACCCAAAACCCACACGGACCTGCCCTCATATCTCGGTGACCCTGCTTCCCAGCAGCAGTAACTCACTAATCAGGCCTAACGGGGCAAGGGACCGACCACCACTACATCCACCAAGGTTCCCTTTTTTGACCAAGCTACTAGACTCGGAGACCCACTTCTAATTGTCACTACTCCATCACCTATCCCATCCCATCTTTCTAGCACCCCGAATCCAACCTCTATTGCTGATCCACCAGCCCCTTCTACAGTCACTGTCAATGATCCAGCTACACAACAACTGACACCACCTGACCAGTAGTGGACTTTGTAGGAGATTTTTAATGCTTCTATTTTTTCTTAGTTGGCCACTTTACTCATTTTTTATAGAATTTTATAACAGAGATGTCTATTTTTTTATTTTATGCTATGTATCCCATCATATTATACTACCAAACCTATCTATATATGGGAACTTGTTATTTATCTACCTTAATTGGATTACAAATTTTAATATTTATAATTTTATAATATCCATGTTTAGATCTTATATTTCATTTATTGTTTTTGATGGACCTATACCACCATCTATTCTAGTTCAACGATTGAATCAACATGTGACCAAAATAGAACTTTAACTTCAGGAAATCTCATTAGAGATTCATGCACAACAGCAACTAGTATGAGAACAAATACCCTTCTTTACACATCTGAACCATGCTCACAATTTTTTTGAAGTTATCAATCTTATCAAGAGTCCCTGCGATCTGGAGGACACTACAACATGTTGATGTATATGCCAGAGGATACACTGAGCCGATGGACCACACTACCTGATACTTTGATCCACCAATCTGGATAATGACATTTCTATTAGCGCTTTATGAGAGGCAACCCATAGTTCATCATTTTTCAAGTCTGGGTACTTATGTCGAGTTTAGTTATGGATTCTATTTACTTTTATTATATGTCCCTTTATATTTATTGTATAAACCTACCCATTATTTAATAAAAATGGTTTCCCTTTCACATCATACTCTGTACCTACTTATATTTCTATTAATTAATGTTTCAAACCTATGGATTAATGTTTTATCTAGTGCATTATTTTTATTTCTAACCCATTTTTTAGGTAGTCCCATGTCTAACTCAACATATACAAGTTCGCCCATGGAATGTCACTTCTTATAGGGAGCTCTTGATTCCCTCAGTCAGCATTTGTTCAATTTCTGTTTCATTTATCTAAAGAGTTATTTTCACAACACTCCCACAATAATTCCATGTACAGTGCATACACTGTCTCCTTCCAAATATGGGGGTGTTTTTCGTGAGTTTTACTTTTGACATACTTGAATTTTTTTCTTATTATCGTCTGTCTAGGAGACATTTTTCAAATTAGAAGCATTATTTTAACCTAACATTCATTATATACATTTAAGTTAATGAAATATTTATATTAGAATTTTTTTGGAAATCTATGTTTTGTCTTTGATTATATTTTTAAATTGATTTATGAGCTTAATTATTTGATTTAAATTCAAAATTTGTGAAATTATAGTTAATTGGCTTATTTCTTGGTGTTATACCCTTAGTGATTTCCATTTTCTATTTTTATTCTCATTCCTGAGAGGATTCTAATCATAGAATTTCAGATTCTTTTTTTAGCATACTTTTTGAGTGGTACTTGAGACATGTAAACCTGTCATAAATTTTATTGAGATCATATTAAGGCTATAACTGAACAAATACAATTATAAAATGATTGAAGAAATATTTGTTGAGCTACTTTTTCTTGAGACCCACCTTACTTGTTTCCCTCATTAAGCCCATTGTCTACAAGAATGACCTTATAGTGTGCCGCTATTCCAATCCCACTACACCTTTCTACCCTGCTCTTTTTATAATGCATGAATTTAATTTGAACAAGTGTGGGGGAGGATTTAGATAGAACGAGATGATTCTACTATGGAGATGTATTGTGTCACTCATCATACCATTTGGTTGTGATCAATTTATACTTTTTATCATTTCATATCTATCTTGTTCCTTGAAAAATACAAAAGAAAAGAAAAATTGACATGGGTTATGTATTAGGAAGGTTAAAAGAACCATTTCTAGACTAAAAAATCCCCGAAAGGATCATATGTTGTTAGGGGACGAATGTGGGATCAGGCCATAAAATTACTTCTAGCAAATAAAAATTCAAAAGAAAAAGAGAGAAATAGGATTCCATTTTTCACTTAATTGACATATACATAGATATAACATGATTTGGAGGGAGTGCGGACATTATTATCTTTGGAGGACTCATTTTATAACACTTTCCATGATATTCATACATTATAATCTAGAGCATACCCTCTTTTTTGAGCTTATTTTTCACATTTTCTCCTACCCACCCACAACCTTAGAGTCATTAGAGACTAATTGTGGAAGCTGTCATCATTGATTTTGTCTTTGTATTTACAAAGTAGTGATGATAGAACCAATGAAATCAAATGGAGCATGTACTCTGGGTATGAGCATAAATCCATATTCATTTCACCCTGAGAGATGACATAAAATTCATTATGAGGTAAATTGAAAATTGTTATAGAGTTAATGGAAAAGTTAAAAATTGTGATTTTAAGATTAAGAATTTTTCAAAGAACCGAGCTATACAACATGACTGATTTTATATGATGGTATTCTTTTGGAGAATGACTTATTATACTTATACATAGTTTTATATTCCTGGACATAATTAATGTTTCCTACATTAAAATTGATTACCATTTTTAAATACCTATTGAGATCTTTTTTCTTGAGGACAAGGAATTGTTCATTTGTAGGGGAATTATATAGGCTGAAATATTATATATATTTTATTGATATTTGATTACGGATTTTCAATGATTTATAAAATAATGAAATTGGTATGTGTTTATTTATTTAGTAATTAGGATTCCAATGTTTAAAATTGTGAAAATGTAGAAAAGAGAAAAATTTCCCATTATACATCAAGAAACCTAATTAAATGATGTGTAATAGAGTTTTAAAGCATGCTGAAATTCATGAAGAAAGTTGTGATAGATGTTGTGAAAACTTCAAGTGGAGAATCCATTATAAAATGTGAGTTTTAGATGAACATTTTTAATCCTTTGGATGCAATTCCTGCTTTGAAGATAATGCTTCAAGTAAGGTACATGTCGTGAGTCTCAGATATATGTCATGAAGGGAGTCAAATCATCAAATATCAAACGTGATATGTATGAGATACATGTAGTTTCCAAATTAGTGTAGAAAAAATGGATTAGGAATACATTATGTGAATCCAAATTACACATAGTGTAAAATTTCTCCTATATATACAATATTTGGGAATCAGATTTTGGAGGAGGTTCCAGAGCATAAAACTTTTGTTCTTTTAGTCCTCTATTGTTTCCTACTACTCCCTATACCCAAAACTTGAAATTTATTAGTTTTTATTTTTTTACTTTTATAAAAGAATAATGATTTGTTTTCTATAGATTTATTCATTCCTTTTCACACTGTCAAACTCGTTAATCACCGTTTTGAGCACCGACTATTAGAGAACTTTTGATTGCATTTATTATAAATACTATTTCAAGAAAGTAGTTTTCTAAATTATGTCTAATCCAAGATTTTAAAGTTCTTGTTCTTAATTGAATATGTCAACTAAATCATTACATATTTTAAAATCCTTTAATCTTAATTATTACTATCTTGTTAAGCATGATTTCACTTCTTCATTTAATTTCATTTGATCCTACCATGAGTGGATAAACCACATAGGGTAGGGATAAAGAGTATGTGTATTTTAATTCAATAGATCTTTAATTATAAACTTGGAAAACATAAGTATTCATGTAACACCCAAGCTTTCATGGTATGTTTCTCTTTGAATAATACAATAACTTGCGTTATACGCAACTTCAAGTTCTAGCACACCACGACCAATAAAACTAGACGTTTAAAAAGTTGTTAGAAATAGTAAAACCAACTTTTTGAATTTTTTGAAATTCTATTTTTCAAATTGGACTTCATTTTTAGATTCGGAATAACCAAATTAGCTTAGGTTGAATTTTTGGTATTTTTCTAAAAACTATCAAGTTTTCATGAATAGTGAAAAGCAATGTGTTATTGTTTAAAACCAACTTTTTATTTAAATGATTATTTTTTTAATTTAAAATTATTTTGAAGTAAAAATAGATACATAAAACCCATATTAATCCAACATAATTCATTGGAGTCATTTTATAAAAATATTAGATATATAAAATTTTATTGAACATTTAAACATCTTTTACCCACCTTCTAGGCACCTTAGCGAATTTGCATAAAATGTAATTTTACCACTTCTGTGAATTGAATTTAAAAATATTTATATACATGGTTGTTATCAGTAAGTAAAATCTTATTCAATAAGATGAAAGCAATGTTTGGTGAATAGTAACTTTTGAATTTTATTTACCACGATTAAAAGTAAATAGGGTAATTAAAGTTAAAAATAATATTATAATATTATAAAATTACCAAAACACATGTCATAATTCTATTGGATAAGTGTATTTTGATGAAAATATACCTTAAGAAAATAAATATGATCCTTTTTTATCTGCTTGGATTAGATTAGGACATTTATTATATTTTACTTAAAGAAGAGTTAAAAGTGTTAAATTCAAATTATAATAAATAAAACCTTTTTAATATAGGGTTATAAAAAAGATAAAATCAACTATAAGTATTAATTATAAATCTAAAAATATATTTTATACATCAGAGTATTTTAATTTTAATTTTTAGACATTAAATAATTAAATTTATTTATGACACAATGATGATGCATTAATTACCTTATTAATGAACTATTTAAATAATTGATATTATAAATATTAAAATAAATGTAAATTGAACCTTGTTATGCCATAAAAAAAATTAGGTGGAAATTACACTTTAGGTTTTATTTAATGTATTTTTTTAAAGTAGTAATGTTGTGATGACTTTAATAAAAACCAAATACTAAATAGTGTCAAATTTGACATAAATGAGTTTAAAAAAAAATACTATTTTATTAAATGATATAATATTCCTAAAAATATAATATGAGGAAAAATGGATTAGATAATGTTAGATATGTCATTAATGAACCACTTTAGGTTCTCTTGGCATTTTATAGTAACTGTATTTACCATGTTGTATAAAAATACATAAATACATGGTAAATGTTAAACTATTTAACTAAGGGTTAAGTATAAAATATAAGGTTAATATGGTGACCTAAACATGTCTAAAACCTATTAGTTGGGAGTATTTTGACCCATAACCAACATATACTAGAAATAAATCCATTTCGAGCTATTATAAACCAAAAATAATTTTATAATAAATTAATATTTCAAACATTTCATGAATTCCCCCTCACCTCTCTTATAAAAGTATACTTCCCCTTCTATTAAATTCACACCTAAAAATCCATTTAGATCGTCCAAAACCTACTCCAATTCCTACCAACTACTCTAAATTCAACCTAGAGGCCCTACTTTGATTATAAATCCAACCTAAGGATCCCTTTTGTTCAAATCAAAAAGAAACACATGAAGAAGAGGTAATTATTTTATCACTTCTTTCAAAGTTCTTTTCTTATTCTACTTCTTCTTTCTATGTTGTTTCCATACTAAAATAATAAATCACATACCTTATACATAATTATATTTTATTATAAATATGGTACAACAATATTCATTATTCTATCCATCCTATGAATGACAAAGTCACCATACGTGCATACGTACGACTTACCGCCTCCACGTCATGGTGTAACTTCATTATTTGTATGGGTATAATAATGAGTTTAATTGATGTAAATAATAAATATAACATGTTAAAGAATCTGTATATATATAATATAACATCCAATTACAGATAATTTCACCATCAATAGAATGAAATTGTCATTCATGAATACGTACGACTTACTATATCCATGACGCAATGAGATTTCATTACCCATCATAACCATTCAAGAATAATTTTCATTTGATGATTAAAAATAATTTTTAAAAACTTAATATAATTATGTATTTTAATAAAATAAATCCTATCCATAACAAACATTACTTATGTAATAAAACATATAAAGTAAAATGAATCAGTAAACACCAAAAACAATGATAATACTAAAATATTATTAACAAATAAATATTGGAGGATCATATATGATATCATATTCATATATGTGATTATTGTATAATTTAATAACAATTCTTTAAACATTATACAATAGGTTAACGTACCCTTGACTAAGGAAAAGTACAAGGTAAGGGTTAATTTTGAAATCTCATTATTATCCGAGATATTTTATACTTAAGTATATACTAGGAATTCTTTATCATCCACATCCGTGTTTCTAAAAAATTAATTTCAAAACATTTTTACTATTTACTAGATAATGATTTAAATTCATTTATACCCTTGTTTTACTTTTTATAATTTGTTTTAAAGGAATCTTTCTATCATTTTCCAAACAAGGTACTTTACGACCTTTTTGACAAATTAAGGAAGGAATGTTTTTTAACTTATACAGAAGGTGCGGCTATAATACACCATTATAAAAAATTAGAAACTTCCCTTACAAGATTATAAGAATATTTTAAAAATAAAGGTCTTATTTTAAAATTACGAAACTTTTTAATGATTTAAACTTATAAATAGATATTTTTCTCAAATAGTTTTTGGATTGATTTTATCTATGTCAAAATCTGTTGTTGGATTATATGTTTTATTAAATTTGGTTTATTATGATACAATATTTCATATTCTGTTGATAGTTTTATGATATGTTTGATTGTGCACGTGCTATTCTTATGTCATCAATGGTTTATGGTTAATGTATTAACATTTCTTAAGCGAGTTTAATACAAATTTTTTTTCTATGGTTCTCCCTTTTCATATGAGGAATGCATTGGACATAATAAGTGATGGGCATGGCCCGTTATAGCCCCTTGATGTATCAGTAGGTCTCATGAGAAAAACTAGTTTTTTGGAATAGGGCATTGACAATATTTTTATTTTTAGTCTTGGCATGAGGCCTTGACTATGTAGTTATGATGTCTGGCATTATGCATTCCATCTTTATGAGATTAGATATTGGTATTACATATGATTATTCAACTAGTAAAATATCCATGTGAATAAGTAAATGGAATTAGTTGATTTATCTTTTCCATATTATGCTGATGTTTATATTTAAAAGGCTTGTGTTTTAGTCTTATAAATTGGTTTAAATGTTTGTGCTTATTTATGTTAGATTCCACTATATTGTTATCATTACTAAGCATCTAATCTCACCCCTTATTATAATTAATTTTTTCCAGGATGTGAAGATGTATTTTATGAATAACATGCAGATATATGATAAGGGATATGAGTGTGTTTAAAGGAGACACAATGTTTTTTTCATTTCATAATGTATGCATAACTTATGTATATATCTAGTACTCTAAGGATACTAAACTGATTGGTATTTTGGGACATGATCTCTTGTAATCATGCCAATGTTATGTAATAATGCACTGACTCTAGGTAACTGGGGTCGGGGCATTACAGTTGGTATCAGAAGAAGTTTAGTACTAACCTTTGACACAAGATTTAGAAAAACTCTAATTAAAGATCATTGCCCTAAGTTAAACATTGATGATTAGTATAGAAAAAAAATACAAAAGTTTTGGTAATATAGATATTATGTGGGTTTTACAAGAATTACAACCCCGTATAGATACTATAAGTTGACATGGTTCAAAAACAAATTTACCTAGGAGTGAAAAATTTGACAAGAAGTTTTGGGCTTGACCTGGGGTATCCTAGTACATGAAAATGAGCCTTACTGCGCACTAGGTTTGACAGTCCCAAGGGATATGCTTAAGATAATTCACATTTTCATTACAAAACATTATGAAGGATTTATGATTAAATACTTCCCCAAAGAATTTTTTTTTCGGATTACGGGTTATATGCATAAAATGTTCAATTTATGTTAAGTATTTTACAAGTTTGGAATTATGCATTATGATTCATAAACTAATCAATTGTATTCTATTATTTAGAAATTAAACCTAGTAAAAATGGAAACTGTATCAATGCACGTAATCCATGTAGGGATTTCCCTAATATTCATGATAATTATAGTGGTACTGGTGATATAACTGGTCCTGAACAACTTATAAACATTTTGGGACAACTCACTCAGGTTATGAATAATAACCTTACTCGTATGGATCACCCTGATCCAAAACACTGAGGATCAATGTTAGACCTCTTCATGAGGAAGAAACCACCAACATTCAATGGTACTATAAATACATTTGTAGCTGAGTAATGGATAAGTTCCTTAGAGAAAATATTTCATTCTGTGGGGAGTAATGAAAGGGAAAAAGTTTTCATGGAAGTTTATCACCTCTCAAGTGATGCAGATCAATGGTGATGATTAATTTAAAACACAAAGGGGGATGAAGAAGAATAAAATATGGAATAGAGGGTGTTTAAATAGATTTTATTAGAAAAATAATTTCCTCGTGAACATGGAGCGGATATGGAAAGGCAATTTCTGAGTCTAAGGTAGAAGGAGGATGAGAATTTCTCAAAGTATGATGATAACTTTACAAGGATATCAAGGAATACTAAAGATTATATTTTTAACCCAATAAGTATGATTGATCGATTCTTTGATGGGTTAAAACCATTTCTCTGAGAAGCATTAGTCTTATAATCCTTCAAATCTTATGAAGTTATAGTCTCATGTGCTATCAAGACAAAAAATAATAATTCTCTAAGTCTTACGAATTTTAAGTGATTCAATAGAAGAAGAGATCTTATGAACACTCTAGAAAATGAAATAAGGGGAAGAAGGGAAAATTTGAATTTTCCATCCTGCAGTAATTATAGGAAGAAACACCCTGTTATATGCCTAAATGGGAGGTGAGTTTGATACAAGTGTGGACAAAAATTCCACCAAGATCGTGATTGAAAGTTGATGAAATAGGATGTAAATTTTCAATGCCACAATTATAAAGAGATTAGGAATTATTCAAATTAATTTCCTAAGTATTAAGGAAACTTACCTCACAAAAGGCTAAGTGAGAAAGGCCAAGATTATGTGATCACAACTGCTGAGGTTCAAGTTCCTAATGACATGGTGGAGGGTACATTATTCATTTCCTCAAAATTTGAGAATGCTTTATTTGATTCTGCATCAATTCATTCTTTCATATCTTCCCAGCTTTACAAGAAAATTAGATATTTCCAATTTTACTTAATAATGGAGTTTTCATTCCAAACTTCTAAGGGAAGTATCATTGCAACAAATTTTTTTCAAGCAGTTACCATTTTGGAATATAAACATACATTATCTGCTAATTTTATTTTCCTACCCCATATTGAATTTGATATAATCCTCAGTATGGATTGGATTTTGAACCATGATGTAAAAATTATTATAAGAAAGGGGTTACCATTTTTGATGATGATAAGGAATCCCTTATCCTTAGAGAAGAAACATCACCATATGATTCTAATCTAGATCCACCACCCATAGCTCTACGAAATTCAATTATTAGTGGGGGGAGGGAGTAAAATAACTGTGCGTGAGGAAGGGAATGTTCAAATAAAGGATGTACCTACTGTACAAGAATGTGTTGATGTGTTTCCATAGGTTTTACTTGGAAATCCTATAGAATGGAAAATTGAGTTTTACATTGAATTAATTCATGGTTCAAGGCTAATATCAAAAACCCCTTATAGAATGGCCACTGTGGAATTAGTGGAACTAAAGAAACAACTAGAGGAATTTAGTAATAAAGGATTTATTTTCCCCAGTGTTTCTTCATGTGGATCCCCTATTCTTTTTGTTAAGAAGAAAGATAGATCTACGAGGTTATGCATTGACTACAGGGTGATCAATGATATAATAATAAAGAAAAAGTATCCCCTACCTGACATTGATTATTTATTTGATCAACTTAATAGAGATCAATATTATTCAAAGATTTATCTTCGATCTGGATAACATCAGTTGTGCATGAAGAAAGAAGACATTCCAAAGACAACATTTTGAACCAAGTATGAGCATTATGAGTTTACAGTAATGCCTTTTGGACTGACTAATTCACCATCTATTTTCATGGATCTAATGAATAGAGTTTTCAAGAAGTATCTTGGTGACTTTGTAATTGTATTTATTGATGATATCTTAGTATACTCCAAAAGATAAAAAGATCATTAAAATCACTTGAGAAATATTCTGAAACCTCTTAGAAGAAATGAATTATATGGGATGTTTACATGTGTGAATTATGGCTTTAGGAGATTTTTTTTCTTGTCTATATTGTGTTTAAGGATGAAATCTCTATTGATCCTTAAAATACAAGGTAAATCCATAAATGAATAGCACTAACGAGTATAAATGAGGTACATAGTTTTATTGGTTTAGCAGGTAACTATCGGCATTTCGTTCATAATTTTTCTCAATTGGGTAACCCATTAACCAAGATCACAAATAAAGGGGTTAAATTTGTTTGAAAAAAAGTGTGTAGAGAATGTTTTGAAGAATTGAAGAGAATATTAGTCAATGCTCCTATCTTGAATATTCCATCGAGTAATGATGGGTTATTTATTTATAGTGATGCATCAAAGAAAGGACTTGGTTGTGTCCTTATATAGAATTATAGAGTTATTGCATATGCATCATGGAAGCTAAAAATTAATGAACAAAACTATCATACTCATGATCTTGAGTGATCAATTGTAATAATTTCTCCGAAAATATGAAGACACAATCTCTATGGTAAAAAATGTGAGATATATACTCATCACAAGATTTTGATGTATATTTTATCACAGAAAGAAATAAATATGAGGTAAAGTTGATGATCAAAATACTCAAGGACTATGATTGCATAATACACTACCACCCCAAGAAGGAAAATAACGTAGAAGATACTTTGAGCAAAAAGGATCATGGAGTTCTAAACAAGATGAGAGATGAAAGGGATCCTATGTTCATGTATCTAGTAAAGATGGATATGGGAATAATCATGGAAGGTAAAACATCAATACTTTTTCAAATGGTTTCCAAACCATCTTTACTAGAAAGGATAAAAATTTCTCAGACTAATGATGAGGAGTTTCAAAATTAATCTAAATCTATGAATTATGGGAGATTGATTGACTTTGTATATGAAAATGGAATTCTGAAATTTGGGAAGAGACTTGTGTTCCTGATACAACTGATCTAAAAAGGAAATTTTTGGATGATGCTCATAGCTCAAATTTATCTATAAACCTTGGTAGCACTAAGATGTTTAGAGATTTGAAGGAACATTTTTGGTGGGACAATATGAAGGGGGATATTGCTGATTATGTGTCAAGATGTATGGTTTTCAATGGTGATATCTAGAAGACAACATCCTAGAGGACTCATGCAACCTCTTCCCACACCTTAGTGGAAATGGGATTATATTATGATGGAATGTTTTATAGGTCTACCAAATATTCCTAGAATGAATGATGCAATATGGGTCATTGTTGATTATCTTAGAAAGTCAACACATTTTCTTTTTATAAGAGATGATTTACCACTTGAACATTTAGTAAGACTATATATTAATGAATTTATAAGACTTCATGGTGTACCCTTATCGATTGTTTCTAATCACCCATTTTACATCAAGATTCTAGAAAAGTATTCAGGAATCCCTAGATACTGAACTTCATTTGAGCACTGCCTTCCACCCTCAAATTGATAGAAAATCATAATGGACTATTCAAACCTTAGAAGACATGTTGAGATCTTTCCCACTTGGATTTCAAGGTATGTGGGATCAGTATTTACCTCTGGTAGAATTTTCCTATATCAATAGATTCCATTAAAGTATTCAGATTGAACCTTATGAAGCCTCATATGGAAAGAGAGGTCGCACACCAACTAGTTGGGATGATGTTGGTGAAATAAAACTCTTAGGACCAGAACTTGTTGAGGAAATAATGGATAAGGTGTAGATTATCTAAACCCACATCAAAGCAGCTCAAAGTATGCAAAACAGCTACGCTGATAACCTAAGGAAGGATTTGGAATTTCAAGTAGGAGATCTGGTTTTCTTGAAGGTGTCTCCATAAAAGGGTGTTATACAATTCAGTAATAAGGGTAAATTAAGTCTTAGGTACATCAGACCTTTCAAAATTATGGAATAAATTGGAGTTGTAGCTTACCATTTGGAAATGCCTCTATATCTCTCCAAATATCATGACGTGTTCCGCATATTATTTTCGAGAAAATATATGCCATACCCAACGCATGTACTCACCTATGACAGAATAGAACTGGAACCTGATCTATATTATTGTGAAGAGTATATCAAGATTCTCGATACCATCGAACAAGTGTAGAGAAAGCAGATGACTCTTCTGGTAAAAGTTCTTTGGAGAAACCATAAAATGGAAGAGGCAACATGGGAAGCTGAGGAACTTATAATGAAGAACCACCCAAATATTTTTATATAGTATTGTTATAGAAATTTCGAAGAAGAAATTATTTAACGGAGGGAATAATGTAACACCCCAAGCTTCCATGATACGTTTCACTTATAATAATACAATATATTGTGTTGTACGTAACTTCGAGTTCTAGCACACCACGACCAATCAAAATAGCCATTTAAAAAAGCAGTTATGAATAGTAATACAAACTTTTTGAAATTTTATAAATTTTATTTTTCAAATTGGAATTCAATTTTTGTTTCATAATATCAAAATTATCTTTGGGTGGATTTTCGGTATTTTTCTAAAAACTTTCAATTTTTGATGAATAGTGAAAAACATTACGTTATTGTTTAAAACCAAATTTTTATTTAATTAATTATTTTAAAATTTAAATTTATTTTCAAGTCAAAATAGATACATAATACCTATATTAGTCTAATTTAATTCATTGGATTCATTTTCTAATTATATTAGATATATAAAATTTTATTTAAATTTTTAATGTTTTTACCCACCTTCTAGGCACATTTGTACATTTGCATAAAACGTAATTTTACCACATCAATGAATTGAATTTAAAAAAATAAATAGACACAGTTGTCATTATTATGTTAAATTTTATTCAATATGATGAAAATAAAATTTCATGAATAGGAACTTTTGAATTTTATTTGCCCTCGTTAAAAGTAAATAGGGTAATTAAAGGTAAAAATAATATTATAATAATATAAAATTACCCCAAAACATGTCATAATTCAAGTTGGTAAGTGTATTTCGACCAAAATAAACATTAAGAAAAACAATATGATCCTTTTTGTTCCATCTGTATTAGATTAGGGCATTTATTATATTTTATTTAAAGAAGAGTTAAAAGTGTTAAATTCAAATTTTAATAACTATTTTTTCTAATATTAGGTTATACATAAGATATATTTGAATATAAATATTCATTATAAATATAAAAATATTTTCTACATCATATTATTTTATTTATAATTTTTAGACATTAAATATTAAAATTTATTTATGACACAATGATGATGCAGTAATTACATTATTAATGAAAGATTAAAATAATTGATATTATAAATATTAAAATAAATGTAAATTGAAACTTTTGATGCAATTTAAAATTTTTTTTAAGTGAATATGACATGTTTGTGTTGATTAAATGTATTTTTTCTAAGTAATCAAGTTGTGATGACATTAACAAAACCCATATAAAAATAGTGTTAAAATTGGCATAAATGGGTTTTGAAAACAATACTAATTTATTAAATGATATAATATTCCTAAAAATATAATATTATGCCAAATGTCTTAGATAATATTATATAAGTCATTTAATAACCACTTTAGGCTATCTTGGCATTTTATAGTAACTATATTAACCATGTAGTATAAAAATACAAGAAGACATGATAAATGTCAAACTATTTAACTAAGGGTTAAGTATAAAATATTAGGTTAATATGGGGATCTAGAAATGTATAAAACATATTGTTTGAGATTATTTTGACCCATAAACACCTTATCCTAGAAATAAATTCATTTGAGGCTATTAGAAAATGTATATAATTTTATAATGTATTGATATTTCAAGCATTTCCTAAAGTACCCCACACCTCTCTTATAAAAGGGCACTACCACTTCTATTAAATTAACACCTCCAAATCCATTTGGGTCAGCTTAAACCTTCTCAAATATTCTCCCAAATACCCTTAATTAATTCTAGAGTACTTAATTTGATCATAAATCCATCTTATGGAACTCTTTTGTTCAAATCAAAAGAAATCACCTGAAGAAGAGGTAATTATTTTATCACCTCTTTCAAAGTTATTTTATTCTTCTACTTAATCTTTCTATTTTGTTTCCATACTATAATAATAACTCCAATTCCTTCTATATAATGATATTTTATTTATAAATATGGTAAAACCGTATTCATTATTCTATCCGTCCTATGAATGGAAAAGTCACCATACGTGCGTACATATGGATTACCGTCTCCACGTTGTGGTGTATTTTGTTATTCAACACTTCATTATTTGGATGGGTATAATAATTACTATAATTTATGTAAATAATAAATATAAAATTTTAATGATTCGATATATATAATATATAATCCAATTACATACGATTTCACCATCAATAGAGTGATATTGTCATTCGTGCGTACGTACGGCTTACCGTCTCCACGATGCGATGAGATTTCATTCCCCATCATTAAAATTCAAGAATAATTTTCATTTGATGATAAAAAATAATATATAATAACTTAATATAATTCTATAATTTAATTAAATGTATCCTATCCATAAAAAACACAACTTATGAAAGAAAACACATATTAAAATATGAATCAGTTAGTACCCGAAACAATGATAATACAGAAATATTATTAACAAAGAAATATTAGAGGATAATATAAGATATCATATTTATGTATGTGGTTCTTGTATAATTTAATAACAATTCTTTAATAATTATAAATGAGTTTAACTTATCATCGACTAAGGAAAAGTACAAGTTAATGGTTAATTTTAAATCACTTTATTATTTGAGGTTGTTTATACGTAAGTATCTACTGAATCTTATTTATCATCCACATCTGTGGTTCTTAAAAATGTATTTCAAAACATTTTTACAATTTCATAGACTATGTGTTAAAGTAATTTATCCCCTTTTTTGAATTTTTATAAAATGTTTTGAAAGGAATCTTTCTATCATTTTCCAAACAAGGTACTTTATGACCTTTTCAGGAAACTAAGGAAAGAATGTTTTTTAACTTATATGATGGGTACAACTATCTTCCTCTATTATAAAAAATTTGAGACATCCCTTTCAATCTTATAAGAATATTTTCAAAATAAATATTTTATTTTATAATTATGAAACTTTTAAATGATTTCAAAGTAGAAAGAGATATTTCTCTCAAATAGTTTTTGGATTGATTTTATTTGTGTCAACATCTATTGTTCGATTTTATGTTTAATTGAAGTATGTTATTATAATAAAATATTCCATATTGCAATGTAGGTTTTATGATATGTTTTACTGTGGTTGTGCTATTTTTATGCCATTAATGGTTTATGGTTATAGTATTAACATTTTATATTCCAGTTTAATATGAATGTTTATGTTATGTTTCACCCTTTTCATATGAAGAATGAATTGTATGTAATAAGTGATAGGAATTCCCCACTATAGCCCATCGATGCATTAGTAGGTCTCATGAGACAAACTAGTGTCTTTGCATAATGCCTAGACAATATTTTTATTTGTATTCTTGGAATGAGGCCTTAACTATGTAGCTATGATGTTCGACATTATGCATTCCATCATTATGAGATTAGATATGGATATTACATGTGATTAATTGACTAGTAAAATATCCATGTGAATAAGTAAATGGAATTAGTTGATTTATCTTTTTCATATTATGCTAATGTTTATGTTTAAAAGGCTTCTGTTTTAGTCTTATACGTTGGTTTAAATGTTTATGCTTATTTATGTTAGCTTCCTCTATATTGTTATCCTTACTGAGCATCTAATATCACCCCTTTCTTATGTTTTATTTTTCATAGGATGCGAAGATGTATTTTATGAATAACCTTCAGGGATAGGATAAGGGATTTGAGTGCGTTTAAAGGAGACACAATATTTTTTTTTCATCACATAATGTAATGTAAAACTTATTTATGTGTCTATTACTTCCAAGGTAACTAAACTGATCGGTATTTTGGGAATTTATCTTTTGTGATAATGATAATGTTATGTAATAATGCACTAACTCTTTGTAACTAGGTTCGGGGCATTACAATTAATAATCAGGAAAAATAACCCTTTTCAATTTAATTCATTCAATCACCCCCGACCACATGACATTCGAATAAAGGATCCTATCCTGATTGGAGTAGATTAGGCTATGACAATAGCCTAAAATACTTTTTTCCTTAGAATCTAAGCTTAATGCATCTATGTTGTCACTATCTATAGATCAAGGAATGGTTTTCTCTTAGGTAGAACTAATTGATTTGACCATCATCAACTAGTGACCTCCGATTTCTTCACAACCTAATCCTTAGGATCCTACCAAGTTATAATTAAGATAATATTTTCTACAGATTTCTAAAATTGATCATGATCCCTTTCTTATTTGTAAAGTTAACCCTAAACTCTATATAAACAGTTTTTCCAAATTTATTTAACTCATGAGGACTCATACACCAAAGGATCCCAATCCACATGTTACTATTTCTAGCCTAATTCACTATGGGATCGACCCCAAACTATCAATATACTACATACTAGTTACAAGTGATGTTTGGGAAACAATAAAATCTAATCTGACCATAGCCTTTGGGAATTAAACAATGCATGTAGGTGTGTCATCCAATTATTTTCCATGGGTAAATGAAGTTATAAATGAACAATGGTTATTATAATATTGAAAAGTGAGAGCTTCTAATTTTTTTTATAATTATATGGTACTTTGACATATGTATGGATGATTTAAGTGTGGTTCAATTTTAAAATAATGATTGGTTGTTTCGTTATAAATATAGCATGTTTGGTTCCATTATAAACCATGTATAGCTGGTTACATTATAAATCAAGGATAGGCGGATCCGTTATAGCCCTGTAATGCATTGCATAAGGACAAAAAATTTGAATGAATATAGATAACTACTAAGAGAAGAGTGAGTTAAATGGTTAATAGGTTACTATTAGGTTATTATGGGTATTAAGAAGGTGTAGTTATCCCATATATAAGGGGTTTTAATGGTTATGTGAAGATAATGTTCTAAGATACCAACACATTTTATTTATGCTTGTTGTGAATTTTTAATGTTTCCTTTGATCAAGATTGAGATAACATGGCTCATGATTATAGATTCATATAAATCTTCTATTTGTAAAATATTTATTCCATATTACATGTTTAATGATATAGGTTTTTATGGTTATAAATCCTCTTATTTTATGATCATTCACATTGATTATATCTTCATACCCTTATAGTCATCTCATGCTCACTGATGACATTTAACTATTAAGGATTATATTTACACATAAAAAGTGTTTGAGATAACCCTTATTTTTCCCACTTTTCTGTAGGTTATTAATAACGGTTTTATGTATGTAATGCCTAATAAGGTTTCTAAATGTAATGAATTTTGTGGGAAATAATACATATTTTTATAAAACAGTTTGTTATGTATCCATATTGTAATGTAATAGTTCATCCTAATTCTATAAAACTCTAAACCTAAAAGGTCCTTGGGTATGTAAGTGATCAAATATTTCATTTTTATGTTTTATATTTTGTATTTTTGAAATTTGGTTACATTTTTTGGTATTAAATACAAAAATATAAAGTTGATATTAAGAATTGGATTTGGGAGTGTGGGTTCGGGGCAATTAAAGTTTGTATTAGAGTAGGGTTTAAATAAATTTGGAGATTTGGATGTCTTAATGTGAGGTTATATTAAGAGTTATGGATACCATGATGAGTTTATAATCTTAATTTTGATCATAATTTCTATGGAATAGAAAAACCATTCAAGGTTTTAAGAGAATGTATTTTGATGTCATCAATGATATTTTAGGATATGTTTTATTGGGGTTAGGTAAATGTAACTCTTAGTGTCATGACCCGGCTTCACCAAGATGAGGCAAGGGACACCAGATTTCCCGACCCTTCTGTATTCATGTTTAAGGATAGATAATGACCCCCAATACTCGCCTTCAATAGGTCCCAGAGTGGCGACTAGCACAGGGTATAGAATCACACATAAAAATGGAAGGCATTTCCATTTTTATTTAGTAGGATAAGGAGATAGACAACAAGTCCCAAACAACACCAAAAAATGTAAAGGTAAATCCCAAAAAATCCTTTCCAATATTCTTATTTCAATAAAAGTGATAGATTAAAAGAAAACTCCAAAGGTAAATACCAAAGAAAATAAAAACAAAAACAACTATCCCAACGTCCAAACTAGTATAGTCCCACGTGGTCCTCTAAGTCCTCCTAGAAACCTGAAACCAGTTATATATACATAGGGTGAGTATACAGGTATACTCAGCAGGGAAAACCAAAAGTTCTCATGCACAAGTAGGGAGGTATTTTAATTCCATGTGAGAAAAGGAGGTAACCAAGAACCTAATAAGGAAAACTATCCACCCAAACCTCACTAAGTCACACTCCCCAAATAACTCAAGTCAAGTAATGTAATAGTAATAACACATCAATATTTGGGTACCCCGCACCACCTTCCCACTAGTTATTAAATACATCATACGCCTCAGACCTCTCCCTTAATTGTCACCGCAGTCCCACTGCCATACCCAACCCGCACACAACTAGGTTACCACAACCACACATCTCCTAAAAAATCATGGGCCACAGCCAACTATAACTGCGCCCAGAGACACTTGGGCCAAAAAATGACCTCCATGCCTGAAGACACCTATGCCTCATCCCGAAGACACTTGGGAAATAACCTGACCGAACACACTTGGGTCAACCACCACAATGTACCCTTCCTAATGAATCTTGGGCTATAATGGACCTCAGGCCATCACATCCTGCCCTAAGAGTCATGGGATACTCTGGAAAGGGAGCATAAAAGGAGCTAATAACCAGCCACTTATTAGAGTGTTGGAAAAAACACCCTCCCCCATGACATGGGGGTGTTTGGCATGAAGTGATCTAAATGTGTGGGGAACGAATAAGAAACACAAGAAATAAATTATACATATAGGTAAATAAGAACTCATCCCAACCTAGGGGTTCAAAACCAGCCTATAGAAAAATACCCTAGTTAATATTCATTCATAAAAAGAACAACACCCACACCCATGTCACAACTAATTCCCAGAAAACAATTCCCCATTGAACCCATTCTTGTTTTCATATTTAAGTGGTTCCATTTATGTAATTCTTCACAACTAGGAAACTAATAGGCATATCCATAAGCCAAGAAAAAATTACCAGGCCTAAATTTAAGAATTCACACCTGATTATCTTTTACATTCACAACAAGAAAAGGGATCTGTGAGATCCCTAAAAGTACAGGAACCAAACCAAGCCCCAACATGCGGCCCCTCACGACATCATTTCAAAAAACCAACAACAATACCACAATAGGGGATCCCATCCCCATCCATGTCACCCCATAATAATCAAGCAGAACAACCCCACATATTACCAAGATAGAGCATGGGAGTTTCTAGATTCTATCACACCATTCATTTAGTTTCTTCTTTTCGTTTGGTTAGTCGGGGTGATCACCTTAGGATTATTGTTCACTAGACATTCATTTATTCAATCGGGTTTACGTGATTAACCAATTTCCATGTTATATCAATTCAATCATCACAGAATATAGGGTTCCATTAGTGCACAAGGAAAGACCACCAACATCCATTATTTTCAGTGGACACAAGCCCATATAATCTAAAATATATATCAAATGGTAAATGAGTACAGAAACAACATCAAACACACCCCTTCATTCTTTAAAAGTTTATTTATTATCTTCATTAAGGTTTGGTTTCATCCATCCCTATAGAAACATCAGCATACTCGCCCCACATGATATACAATAAAGAGAGACGAATAAATAACCCTACATGAATGATAAATGATTGAAGCTTCTCTCCATGCGCCATGAATTGGGGATGCACGACATGCAAAGAAGGTACTCTAGGGGCCCCAAGAGTGGGTAGAAAGGGATCCAGCATAGGCGCACCACTTGCTTTGTGAAGGGTGAATCCAAACACACCTATGGGAGAAGGAAACCAATAATGAAGAAGAAGGAATGAATTTCCGTGCAATAAAAAAGGCCAGATCCTAGAGTTACGGGACATTAAAATCTTGAACAGATTTTAAGGAAAATCATGGTTTCACCACGCAGTTGGGTGGTTACACAATATGGAATTAATTGTAATTTAGTAATTCTCATCGGATAGGTGTCCATAAAGGCTATTAGTTAAAGGATTTCCTTTCACTAGAGGAAACAAGAGTGATAGGGGTGGAACCAGAAAGTACGATAAAAGGTGTGACACTGAGGAAAAGCCACATGTTTTCATAAGTCAAGGGTCACCTGACTCTTGGGGGATTTTAGGTATCAATTATGGGATTTAAACGGATTTGAAAAGGTTATTAAAAAACTTTTATGTCAAAAGATATGTTGTAGGTTTGGAACTGGGAAAAAAACAAGGGTGGGACATTGTTTGGCGAGACACCGTAAGTAGTGCCACGGTCCTGGTGTCACCCTCACGGTGCCACCGCAAGTGGTGCCACCATTTCAGTTTGTGATCATGATGGTGTGACCATTACAGTGCCACGCTCACGATTCCACTCTCACGGTTCCACCGCTTCAGTGTGTGACCATGACCAGTGCCACCATTTTGATGTGCAACCATGACGATGAGACCATTTCAGTGCCACTGTCACGATTCCACTGTAAGTTGTGCCACCATGAGTGGTGCCACCATTTTGGTGTGAGACCATGACCAGTGCCACCATTTCAGTGGAGCAGTTTTATGGAGCTGAGTTTTTTGGAAAAATCCTTAACGAGTCATTGGCCGAGCCATTACATCAATTACCTCTCAAGGTATTCTCAACCTCGAGAATCAAACTAGACCCAAAGAGAAATAGGGGTCTGAAAAACCACCTTGAAAGATACCTATAAGGAGAAAACCCCCTTAACATCTAAGAACACCTCTCCCTCATGTAACCACACAACATATCACGGTGTCACTCTCCAGAAATATAGATTATAATTTCCTTTTCTCCATGTCAAGATATTATCCGCTTTGGGAAGCACTGACTTGCCCGCATGGGTTTATTCGCATCCACTATAATGCATCTTCATTAGGGATTGGGTCCTCCATTCCCCACAGCCAGGAACCTTCACACACATTCATAGAACAAGTAAAATAACACATTTAATAGTTAACAAGGTTAAGCACTACATCACAAAAAATGCATGAAACAAAACCAAAAAAACTCAAAATAGGTCTGGGTACTGGGCGCACATATGTGCCTCTTATTCCCAGGTACTCTCATCGAGGCTACCATGGCTCCATAACACATGAACCAAGGGAATGGTTCATCCACAAATCACCTTCTCCTCATGACCTTCAATCATCACAGGTCTCTCTATGAACATTGGATCATCCTCGATATCCATCTTTCCCCAGTCGAGGATGTAGGAATCATTATGTAGATACTGATGGAGCTAAGACACATGGAAGAATTCATGCACTCTCAGTAGCGGTGATGGTATTTCTAGCTGATAAGCCACTTTGCTGACCTTCCACAACACCTCAAAGGGTTTGAATAACCTAGGATAAAGCTTACTCCCCCTACCTAACCTCTGTTGTCCACATCGAGGGGAGACCTTCAAGAACACATGGTCCCCAACCTCGAACTCCAAGGGTATCATCCTACTATCAGTATATGACTTATGCTGGTCTTGGGCTACCTTCATCCTCTCTCGTACAAGCTGAACCTTCTCCGTTGTGCTCTGCACCACTTTCAGGCCAAGAACACCTGCTTCCCCAACCTCTGTCCACCACACGGGTGAGTGAGACAGCCTCCCATACAAAGCTTCGAACAACGCCATAGAAATGGTATATTGAAATCTATTGTTATAGGAAAACTCTAATAAAGTAATTTTTTGAACCCACAATCCCCCAATGTCCAAAACACATTCCTGTAGAATATCCTCTAATGTTTGGATGGTGCGTTGTGTCTGCCCATCTGTCTGGGGATGGAAAGTAAAACTAAGGCATAACTGGGTGCCAAAAGCATGTTACAATCATTTCTAAACCTGTGAGGTAAACTAGGTATCCCAATCAAAGACTATGGACCTAGGAACTCCATGAAATTGCATCACCTCATCTACGTACCGCTTTTCTAGGGAATCCACCACACTCAACTCCATGATTTACAGGAAGTGACCTGATTTCATAAGCGGATCCACCACTACCTAGATAGAATCACAAACCCCTTGAACTCTGGGTAGTCTCATGAAGAAATACATTGAGATATTGTCCCACTTCCACTTTGGGACATCTAGAGGGTGTAACAGACCTCTTGGGACACGATGTTCAACCATCACCTGCTGACACACGAGGCACTTTGCCACAAACTCTGCCACTGCCCGCTTCACCCTAAGCCACCAAAACTAACCCCTAAATTCCCAATACATCTTGGAAACTCATGGATGTACCGCCAGGGGTGAGTTGTGGAACTCACCAATTACTCTACCCCGCATCCTCTTTGGAACAAATAACTCCCCTCAGAAAAGAATCTAATTCTGACCATCCTCTGACCACCCTTCTGGAGCATTGCCTTGGTTAGCCTGATCAGGCATCACTTCACTCCCTAAGTCTCCCCCCTAAGACTCACCTACCTGCCACAACTAAGAGGTTTCCACTGTCATCTAAAACAGAAAACCTCTACCACCATCCTCCCTTGCATCCAGGTGAAGGGAAACCAACTCCTCCATCTCCTTCCAAGAATCTCCTGAATCTTGAATGACATCCTTCTGTGACTTCTTTATCAAGGAATCAACCACCACATTCCCCTTACGTTTAGTATAAGATATTTAGAAGTCATAGTCCTAATGAAACTAAAACCACCATTGTTTCCGCATGTTCAGGTCCCACTGGGAGAAGATATACCTCAAGCTCTTGTGATCCGTGAACACCACGAAGCGCTCCCCGATGAGGTAGTGCTGCCACAACATTAATGCGAACAAAACCGCTATGATCTCCAAGTTTTGGGTGGAATAGTTACATTTATGGGGACATAACTAGCTAGACCAATAAGAGATCACATATACTGATGCATCATAGAACACCCCATTCCTTGGCCTGAATCATTACATAACACTACAAATGTCACCCCTTCTTTTGGAAACCTCAGTATTGGTTCACTAACCAGCTTCCCCTTCAGATAACTGAAGGATTTATGGAACTGTTCACTCCACATAAAATCTTGTTCTTTCTTGGTCAAGGATGTCAAAGGGGCTACAACTCAAAATAATTTCTGTACAAATATCCAATAGTAACCTGATAGACCTAGGAAACTATCAACTTTTTCCACATTCTTGGGTGTTTCCGAAGAAATAACCACTTAGAACTTCAATGGGTCCACTGCTATCCCCTACTCGGACACCATGTATCCAAGGAAATAAACTTTTCATGTACAGAACTTACATTTGGACAATTTTCAGTAGAGCTAGTGCTATCAGAGGACCTATAAAACCATTCTTAGATGCTCAATGTGATACTCCTTTGATCTTGAGTTGATCAGGCTGTTGTCAATAAACATGACTACGAATCAGTCTATATATTCCCAGAAGACAGAGTTCTTGAGCCCCATGAACATGGCTGGTTCATTTGTAATTCTGAACAATGTGACTAAGAACTCAAAGTGCCCATATCTACACCTGAAGGAAGTCTTTGAGATGTCACCCTCCTTCACCCTCTACTGGTGATATCCTGACCACAGGTAAATCTTGGAGAACCATCTTACCCCCTTTAACTGGTCAAAAAGGTCGTCTATCCTTGGGAGAGGGTAATGGTTCTTGACCGTTACCTTATTCAATCTCCGGTAGTCTATGCATAACCTGAGACCACCATCTTCCTTCTTCGCAAACAAGACTAGAGCACCACATGGTGACACACTTGGTCGAAAAAAACCCTTCTTCATCCGATCATCAATCTGAATTTGTAACTCTCGCATCTTAGAAGTCGACATCTGATAGGGATGCATCGAAATCAGATGGGAACAAGGTTGCAAGTCTATCCCATACTCAATATCACACCATGGGGGTAGAGTCACCACCTATTTAGGGAAGATGTCCTTGAACTCAAAGAAAATCCTTGATACAACCACCATCTTTGTATCCACTGACTCTACTAATAGATTGGATAACAAGAAATGAAGGGGCTCCACTCGCCGACTATCCTCATAGTAGCCCCGCTCACCGACGAATGTCACATGTTGTCCGCCCACATCTGAAAACACGATCCTCATTCTGATGCATTCGATAATGGAACACAAAGAGAATAGCCAGTCGATGCCTATAATGACATTGTATGGCTGCATCTGTAGCAAAAGATGGTCTCCACTGGACTAATGTGGTCCCAACATTAGTCTACATCCTCAGAAAACATGAGACAAGATGATCTGACCTCTGACTGGCGTACTCAAAACTAGGAGTATGGGAAGTCTTTCTGAATCTAGACCAAAAGCATGGGATAGAATGGGTGAAATAAAGGAGTGTGAAGATCCTAAATCAAACAAGGAATAGGCAAGAGTACTAAACAAGCAGATAATATCTTGAATAACTTTCGGACCTACTGAAACTTCTCTTCTACAGTGTGTAACTGCCCATGACCAACTCCTCTGTCCCTCAGCTAAAAAATGCCTCCTCGACCACACCATGGTCCAGGTCCCTGAGGAGCACCCTGAGGTCAGCCTCCTCCCGCAACATCTGCTCTTAGAGGAGCAGGAGCTCGCTGTCCCTACTTCTGCTGTTGAAAGGGCCTAGCCGGAAATTGATGCTGCTGAGGTGGGCGCTGAACCGACCCACCCCCACTGTACTACACTTAGTCCAGGCACGGATTCTAAAGGTTCTCATGGATTCCACAAATGAATCATCTTGGTCCTAGGTCTGAAAGGAAAGGGTGAGGACCGGGAGATCAAAACTAGAACTGCTGGGGCCTGCTCCCCACTAGCTGAAACCTAGAATGCCCTAATGCTGGAGGCCTGATACTGACGACCTTCCCCTTTGACAAGACCAACTGGTTCCCCTCTTGTGGCACACTTCGTAGTGTGTGCATATTTTCTACCACATAATCCTTCTTCTGGACCTCCAAGTATGTTGGTAGAGTTATGGGAGTAATAACATACTGAAGAGAAGGTTAGAGTGCCTCTTCTAAACATCTCACCCGAGTCACCTCATTCAGAAAGAGGTCTGGAGAAAACCAAAGGAGAACATTGAACTTTATCCCCAACTCTCTCAATGACATACCCCCTACTGGAGGGAGAGTAGATCCTACCTATTATTATACTTCATCGTCGAAGAGAGTAATTTCACCCGAAACTCCCTCTCGAATCCAGTCCACGTAACATCAACCTCCCTCTTCTCCCCAAGGTAGTGTGTACACCACTGATTCTCTACTCCCCACATCTGGCTTACAGCCAGAGGAACCTAGTACTCCATCAGAGCCCAAATTAATCTAAAATCTATCACCAGCTCCATGAGACATCTCTCTATCTTAATATTCAAGACGATGCCCTCATACTTCCTAAGGATCTTCCACTAAAAGATACAAAGCATCCTATACCACCGATCATTATCCTCCTCTCAATCATCCCTCTGCTGATCAGCCAAATCAACCTCCTAGGCCTCGATCTGCCACACTACTCGTGGTCATCATCTAGGTTAAATATTTGTAAGGTAAATAAGGGATGTCTTAGCCTGAGTAGTGTAGAATATTGATTTTTTATTTTTCTTAGAATTATTATTCATTCTAAATCCCCAAATTACCCAAGATACACAAGAAAAAAATTCATTATGATGCATGTACCATTCCTAGGGTCTCTTCCCTACAATCAGTGTATCCTCATATGGTTTTTCAGTAGGCCCAGAGTCCTTGTATTAGATCATGGGGGGCCCTAAAATCCCATGTCCTAACTAGTCTTCCCTAGACTATTTCACAAACGATGATTTCCTAACACTATTTCCCTACCATACCATGCCTCCCTCAATGTGCCTAACTCCAATCTCCATCTTATCTCTCAGCCCTGGAGCCTTTTATACCATTCTATCAAGACCCGCCTTCACGAAGATGAGGGAAGGGACAAAAGATTTCCAGACCCTTACTTCTTTAAGTTTAAAGAGAGATAATGACCCCTGAGACCTGCCTTTAATAGGTCCCAGAGTAGTGAATATTACCAAGGGTATAAAATCTCACACAAAAATGGAAGGCATTACCCTTTTTATTTAGTAGGACTGGGAGATAGACAGAAAGTCCCAAAGAACACCAAAAGTAAAAGTAAAAGTAAATCCCAAACAATCCTTTCCCATATGCATGTTTCAATAAAAGTGCTACAATACAAGAAAACTCCAAAGGTAAATACGAAAGAAAAGAAAAACAGTAATAACAAATTTCCCAACGTCCGAACTAGTACATCCCTTCACGGACCTCAAAGTCCACCTAGAAACATAAAAGTAGTATTATATACATTGGGTGAGTATATAGTTATACTCATCCGGGAAAACCAATGGGTCTCGTGCACTAGTGGGGAGACATTTTAATGTCCCATGAAAAAAGGAGGTAACCAAGAAACCAATAAGGAAAACTATCCACCCAAACCTCACCAAGGCACACTCCCCAAATAATTCAAGTCAAATAATGTAATTGTAATAAAGCATCGATGATTGGGTACCCTAGACCACCTTCCCATTGGTTATTCAAGACATCCTATGCATCAGACCTCTCGTGCCATTTTCACTACAGTCCCACTGCCATACCCCGCCCGCACACACCTGGGCTACCACAACCACGCATCTCATGCGAAACACGTAGTCCATAGCCACCCATAACCACGCTTATAGACACCTAGTCCAGAACAACTACCACCATGACCGAAGACACTGAGCCTTATCCCGAATACACTTGGGAAACAACTTGTCTACACACACCTGAGATAACCACGACAATGTACCCTGCCTAAAGAATCATGGGCATTAATGGAACTCAAGCCATCACAGCCTACCTGAAGAGTCTTGGGCTACTCAGGTAAAGGAGTAGAAAAGGATCTAATTACCAGACACTAATAGGAGTGTAGGAAAAAACACCCTCCCCTAATAAATGGGGGTGTTCGGTACAAAGTGAGCAATGTGGGTGGGGCACAAATAAGAAACATAAGAACTAAATTATATATAAAGGTAAATAAGCACTCTTTCCAACCAAGGGGTTCCAATACCAGCCTATACACAAACACCCTTGTTACTATTCATTCATAAAAAGAACAACACCCACAACCAAGTCACAACTCATTCCTGAAAATCAATTCCCCATTGAAACCAATCTTGTTTTCATATTGAAGTGTCTCAATTTAATTAATTCTTCACTACTAGGCAACTAATAGGAATAACTATAAGCCATGGAAAAATAGCCAAGCAACAATTTAAGCATTCACACCCTATTCTCTTGTAAAGTCACAACAACAAAAGGGATCCATGATATCCCTTAAAGTACTGGAACCAAACCAAGCCCCAACATAAAACCCCTTACGACCTCAGGTCCATGAACCAAAAAGTGTACCACAATAGGGGATCACATCTGAATCCATGTCACCCCACAAGAATCAAGAATAACAACCCCACATATTACCAAGATAGAGTAAGGGAGTTTCTAGATTCTATCACACCATTCATTGAGTTTCTAATTTTTGTTGTGTTAGCCAGGGTGATCACACAAGGATTCTTGTTCACTGGACATTCATTTAATCAACTGAGTTTATTTGATTAACCAATTTCCACATTACAGCCATTCAATCATCATAGAATACAGGGCTCCATTAGTGTGAAAGGAAAGACCACCATCAACCATGATTTTTAGTGGACACAAGACCATACAATTCACAATATATAAGAAAGGGTAAATGAGTACAACAACATCATCAAACAAACCCCTTCATTCTTTAAAAGTCTATTTATTATCTTAATTAAGGTTTCATTTCATCCATACCCATGGAAACATAAAAATACCCTCCCCACATGATACACAGTAAAGAGAGACGAAGGAAGAACCCTATATGGATGATCAATGATCGAAGCTTATCTCTATGTGTCATGAACTAGGGATGCACGACTAGAAAAGGAGGAACTTCAGGGGCTCCATGAGTGGGAAGAAAGGGCTCCGGCATATGTAAACCACTTTATTTAGAAAAGGGGGACTCCAAACACACCAAGGGGAAGAAGGAAACCAGACATGATGAATAAGGAAAGAATTTCAGTGTGATAAAAAGGAAAGATCCTAGAGTTATAGGACATCAAAATATTGAATGGCTTTTAAGGAGGATCCTAGTTTCACCACGCAGTTGGGTGGTTACACTCAATGGAATTAATTGTCATTTAATAATTCTCATTGGAGAGGTGGGTATAACGGTTTTGAGTTAATAAGATTCTTTTAACCAGAAGAAACATGTGTAAAAGGGGAAGAACTGGAAAGTAATGGAAAAGGTGTGACACTGAGGAAAACCACACATTTTCATAAGTCAAGGGTCGCCCGACTCTTGGGGGATTTTAGATATCATTTATGGTATTTAAATGTCTTTGAAACTAGTATTAAAACACATTTACATCAAAAGATATGTTGTGGGGGTGGAACTGGGAAAAGAAAAAAGGGTTGGACACCGTTTGGTGAGACACCATAAGCGGTGTCATGGTCATGCTGCCATTGTCACAGTTCCACCCTCATGGTGCCACCGTATGTGGTGCCACCGTTTTAGTGTGCGACCATGGCAGTGTGAACATTATAGTTCCACCATCACATTTCCACCCCCACGGTGCCACTGTCATGGTGCCACCTCCAGTGGTGCCACCACTTCGGTGTGCAACCATGACCGGTGCCACCGTTTAGGTGTGCGACTGTCACTGCGCCACCATCACAGTGCCATCCTCTTGGTGGAACCATCACTGTGCCACCCTCATCGTGCCACCAATACCAGTTCCACCGTAAGTGGTGCTACCATTTTAGTGTGAGACTGTGACCGGTGACAACATTTCAGTGGAACTGTTTGATGGAAATGAATTTTTTTTGGAAAAATTCTCAACAAGTCATTGCCTGGGCTATTACACTTTGGTATAACATGAAGGATTATTTTGAAATAATTAGATTAAATTTTTGGTGATGTAAGAAGATTGGTATGATATAAACATTTATGTTAAAAAACTATTTAATGTTCCAGTCATTAAAGTTAATTGATATGTAAGGATAATTATTTATTAAATGATTTGGGTTGAAACTATGGTGTTATTGTTGAATTTTTGGAGGTTAATATAATATTTATTCATATTATTGTTTTTAATTTTGATAATTACATTAAATTAAGAAAAACATTTTATTTTCATTTAATTTATAACTATTGAATTAATAGATTATTATCCTTTTATGGATTATTTGATCTGTTAGATGTTGTAATTAGTGCTTCAAGAATGAAAAAATTATTCTGAATACTCATCATTTGGAGTAAATTTTTTTGATTTTGTTAGAAATTTATTAATGGGTGAAATTATAATTTTAATGTAAGTATATTTACTTATGTTCTTATTCTAAATGGTAAATTAATTCCTAAAATATTAGAAAATGAATCTAGAATTAAAAATCCCATCATATTACCTTTATTTCTAATGAATTTATTTTCTTCTTAATGCGATATTTATTTATGGTTTTAGGGTTGTTCACATTTTTATGACCACACTATCTATCACATTCCATTAGTTGGAATATAATTTTTCCCTCCATTCCTATATTTTCATTTCCCACTAATGTTATTATATTTAGAAACCTAGTTATTTTTTAATCTATATGACCTTAATATTTTCCTTTCCCTATTGTCCAAAGAAAGTTATACTAACCGTTTTTTATGATGTGATTTTTCAAAAAGGTATTTTAAATTTGTTAGTTTTTATATATAAAACATTAGAGTTTTTAAGGTGTAAATAAATGGAGGGTGTTCGAAGAAGATGTATAGACTTTAGCCGAATGATTTAGTTTTATTTGTTCTCATACCACCTTCAAATATTTCTCAAATATAATGAGATAATAACACCAATAAATTATATATATCGATATGTTTTAATTTTAATGGAATAAACTATATCTATCTCCCTCTCCCATAAAATGGGAAATGTTCCATCATTCATGCTTATGATGGATTATAGCTTCATGGACTGATGTAATTCAGTTCCCTACACATCCTATTATGGATGTATATAATGATGAATTTAATTTATATAAATTATATTAATAAAATAATTATGACTATGTAAATATAATATATCATCTATTTTCATACATTTCCACCCATTTAAAAATGATAACATCATTCTTGCGTACATATGGATTACTACATCCACGAAGTGATGTGATTTTTTTTCATTACTAAATCACATGGATGGTATCTATAAATTATTTAAAGAGATTATATGATATTTATGATATAATAATTATATAAATATAAAATAATACAAACATTCTTCATCTCATATTCAATGAAAAATGGAAACACTACTCATGCGTACATAAGACCTATTGTCTCCATGATATCAATATAATTCATTTCACATAACCATATTTCATAGTTAGTTTTAAATGTATAATTAATGTATAAATATAATAATTATTCCATTATTATTATTTTATATATGAAGAAATAATGACCACTTTAGCCAGAGTCAACATACAAAATTCATTTTGAAATTATGAACTGAATGACCTCAAAATACCTGATGTAGTCTTAACCATTTAAGTAATTAAATATGTCATTGAAATAAATTAAAAAAATATTTAATAATAAATCAATAAACCTATAAAATATTCATAAAAATGTAAATAATTTATATAAGTTTATTGGGCAGGATCAGAGGGGCATACATGGAATGTCTGGACTCGAGGTAAGAGATTTCAACTCAAGTTCCGTTCATTGAGAAATATTTTTAAGTTATACGCATAATTTATTTTATATAGTGTATATGATGCACTTTTACATGTTGAATCCAAAAACCTACATAATTCGGGTAGTTTTATGTTATAATTCAAATTATTTTATCCAAGGGGTTTTGATTCAAAATTTATCAAATTAGTAAGGGTTTCTTAACTGAATTTTCCTTTCCTTGGGTTATATAAAGTTTTAATTGATTTTATTTTGACATGATTAAGTGTAAAATGATATTTTATTAATTTATTATTTATTTAATAATTTTTTATTTAATTTTTGTACACATAATCACTCCATTTATTAATTCTTAATTCAATGATGTGATGATTTTAATGGTTAATCATATCAAATTATCTTTCTTCAGGACATATATTTATGTTATGAAGCTATATTCTTTATAGGGTGTATATTACACCCCTATGAAATGTTATATAATGAAAAATACTATTTTTATAATATTTTATGTTTCATTTGAAGTTATTATTTCATGGAGATTTTTCTTTAAAAGCTACCAAGTGTTGAGGGGTTTATGTTTCAATACTATTTTAATCATGATTGTTTATACTTAAATTTATTTTAAGGAAATTATATGATCCTTATATAATAAAACAATTTCATTATACTTATAGTATGGTTATTTCTTCAATGTTGAAGTTCTGGTAAGATTTTACCATCTTCGGTACACAAAAAGGTTTAGAAAATGTTTTTAAGAAAAGGGGACCTTTTTTCTCCCCTTTAGTCAAAAATCCCTTTTCTTTCATATCATTTTTAATAAAATATTTTCAAGATTTTTTTAATATTATTAAATTATTTTTTGAATTATTTTTTACATATTTTTAATTTTTAGAAAATTTATAAAAATTATTTTTCCTTTTTTCTAAACAAGATAATTTTTTCTGAAGATGTAAATAGAATATTTTTTGTATGATTTCGATATGAAATTTTTTTTCCATAATTATGATCAATTAATATCTTGAAATTAAAATAAAAATGTCCATAGTTATTTTCAAAAAATATATTTCCTAATATTATATACATTTGTATTTCTTAGTAGTGATTTTCAAGGTGTAAATGGTATTTTCATCAAAAATGTTTTTAGTGATCTTTTAATTGAATTTATATTCATCAATGACATAAAAACATGATGTTACTTATGATGCAATAAGGATTTATTGTAATTATACCATAAAAATTATTTATTCCAATGTATTTTGATTTTTTAAAATATATTTACATGGAACCAATTTCTATTCCATTGAAAAATCAAGCTATAAATGAATATTGGTTATTATTATATTGAAAACTACCAGATTATAATTGTTTTTATCATTCTATAGTAATTAAAAATATGTATTGATAATTTATGGGTGGTTATTTTATAAACCAAGGATAAGTGGTTCCATTATAAAAAAATTACATGTGTTTTCTTCATAAAACAAGGAATGTTGGTTATGTTAGAAACCAAGGATGGGTGGGTCTGTTAAATCCCTCCAATGCATTGGGTAATGAAAACAGAGATGACTAAATATAAGTTACTCTTAATAGATGATGGATTTATCTAGTTAGTATGTTACTCCTAAGAGATTATGTGAATTAATTAGGTATGATTATCACATTAGAAAGGGTTTTTTTAAGGATTCTATGAAGATAATGTTCTAAGATACCAACACATTTTCTTTATGCTTACTATAGGGTTTAAATGTATCTTTTGATCAAGATTTATGTCACATGGCTCTTGATTATTGATTTATTTGATAGTTTACTTTGTTGAAGATATATTAAATGAAAATTTTTAATTATCTATGTTTTAATGGGTATGAGTTCTCTTATGTTATGCTCTTGTTTTTGTAATATGTCATCACACCTTTATTCTCATCTTATGAGAACCTGTGATATTCAATTTTTAATGCTTATTTTTACCTTTAAAAAGTGTTTGATATCATCCTTATTATGTTTCCTTTCACCTAGGTTTTGAATACAGGGTTTTTAGTTTATTCCTAAAAAGGTTACTATATATGAAGAACGTAGTGGGAGATTATAAATATTTTTAAGAACCAGTTATCTATGTATCCAAGTTATAATGTATGATTTTTCATAATTATATGAAAATATAACCCTAAATATTCCTTCAGTATGTAATTGATCCAATATTTTATTTTTATGTTACAAATTTTTTATGTTTGAATTTTGGCCACATTTTTTGGTATCAAATATTGAAATATAAAGATGGAGTTTTATTATCAGATTTGGGAGTGTGGGTTCGGGGTTCTTATATTTTCTCTAATGGAAAACCATTCTCAATAGATATGGAAGATATGTAGAAATATGTAAATCCTAAAAATTTAAAAACTTTAATTTTTAAACTAATAAAATTTTATTTTATTGGATATGTTTCATACAACAACAAGCTTAAAAACCCAAAAAAATTAATTTCTTTGAATTTAATCTCATTGATAGCTTGTGGAACACGCAATCCTAAGTCTAAATGAACCTTAACATGGTATACCATTATATGATTGACATTAAATTGGAAGGTATGAATATTTATAAGTAAATTATTAAAATTATGTTTATATATGGATTATAAATAAAATAATAATAAATTAAATTAAAAGAAAATATTTTCCAAAAAGTATCATTTTTTCTAAAAGACGGTTTAGTCATGATTTTTGAAAATAGTTTTAAATTATTTTTCACTAAATATATAAAATATATTTGATAATAATATATTCATTTTTAAAATAATAATATAAAAATTATCTTTGTGTTATTTTTTGGTATTTTTCTGAAATGTTTCATTTTTCGATGAATAGTGAAAATACTTATTTTTATTAAAAACTCCTCTTTTATTTAAATAATTTACAAGGTTAAATTACATTTTAAATTTATTTTAAAGTTTAATTAGTTGAATTATATTAAAATTTAACTATTTTATTTCATTAGAATTAATTTCATATTGAATTTTTATATTAAAACCTTCTCTACTTATGAGAATATATTCTTTGAAAACTCGGGGTTTAATCGTATCTACGAGTATAATTTTAAATTTAATTCTTTCAATTATTTGAATATAATTTGGAATAATGGATTAAATATATGTAATTAGAATAATTTATATCATCTAATAAGTTTAAGTTAATTTTTTACCATTATGAATGAAAAAAGGAGTAAAAATTAATCACCATAGTTAAGTTAAAAAAACTGATTTATCGGGGGTTAAACTAAGAAGATTAGGGATAAATTACCTAACAACTTGTAAAAAACCCATTTTTAGCCATATTTAGACATTATATCCTCTAAGGGTCATTAAGGACATATTTTATATGCATATGTAATTATAAAAATATGGGTATAATTGAATCTTTTAAAAATTCATTATGTGTCCTCTCCCCCATTTAAAAAAGGAAACCCCATCCCTTCCCCGCTACACAAATCCAAATCCATTTGGTACAACCAATACATAACAAAATCAGTTCCATAATCCCCAAAAAACAATCATAGATCCATGTTTTTTTATCTTAAATCCATAATTGGAAGTATTTTGGTACGAACTAAAAGAAGTTCCTCAAAGTTGAGGTAACATTCATATATGAGAATTTTCATATTATTTATTCTTCCAGCTCACTAAAATCTTGTTTAATAATGATAATATAATAAAAAATTATCAAAAATATAATCACATGTTATTATTTATTTGGAACAACCTATATCTCTATAATATTTCATCAATAGGGAAATGAAACGGTCCCTCGTTTGTATGGCTGACTACCACCTCGCGAAGCGATGTGATACGTATTTCACTTATGCTTTTCATGGAAAGTAATACAGATAAATTTAATGAATATATGTGATATTTATGAGATGATATTTATTCTTAAATATTAATATATTACATACTTCTTTACCCTTTCACCCATTAAAGGAATGATAACGTCACTCGTGCATATGTATGACCTACCGTCTCCATGAAGTGATGTGATCCATTCCCCGTGTTCAAATTTAAATAATGATTCTAAAAATACATAAAATAAAAATATTATATTTAAAAAATTTATATAATTATAAATAATATGGATCTATACAATATACACAAGAACTGAAACTTTCATGACAAAACACGCATGGAAAAATAAGGAAATTAACAAATGAAATAATGAAAATAATAAAATATTAATAACAAACGGGTAATAATATGTTATAAGAGGATATTATCACTCACCCTATAAATATTACTTTTAGGGTTTTTGATATCATTAATTTGATTTTTTACTCCTTGCACAGGCACCGATTCAGCATTGTGTAAGCATTTAAGGTAATAATATCATAACAAATTTTATTTTAAAAAAATAAATTCAATATAAAAATTTATATTCACTAAATATATATTTACGTGCATCAATTTTAATAAAACTTATTTAATATGTTATTTTTACTTTTCCAGTCTTACTCAAGCATTAAAAAAGCATTTGGATAAACTACTTGTTATATAACTCCAAAATTATAATATATCCAAAAAATCATAAATAAAACATAATTTTTAATAAAAAAAAATAATTAATTATTTTACCTCCACAAATATTATCTTTAGGAAAACACAATTTACTTTTATAATGATGTGCGAGCATTGCATTAGTACTGAAAATTGTTTTTTTATTTAATATGAAATAAATTATGATTTATATGTTTTGAATTATTTTTTATGATATTTTTATCATATTATAAAATATTATTATTTTTATATGTTTAAAAAAAATTTATATCATAATTATATCTTGAAGATATCATAAATGATATTTTATTTCATAAAACCTATATTTTTTACTATTCATAAAAAAATTAACTTCTTCAGAAAAATATAAAACATTTATACTAGTATAAATTTAAATTTATGAATCCAAAAATGAATAAAAGTAAATTAACCTAATTTTTATAAATTACTTTTAATATAAATATGTAAAACACAAAAAAAATCTCTTTTAGATAAATGTGTTTTTAAGCCATAAAATGAACTTATACAAAAAATAAAGTATAATGCTTATTATTATGTAATTAATTAGGTTATTTATGAAAAAGGATTATTATATTAATGAAATATAAAATTAAAATAATAATGCAACATTTTAAATAAAAAAATTACACTTTAAAAAAATGATATTATTTATTATACAATGAAAAATCAATCATTTCCAAAAAATTCATAAAATTTCACCCTAAGATAATTTTTATAAGAAAATTTAAAAAATGATATAATTTTAATCAAAAGAAATATAAAATTTTTAGAAATTAGTTATAGTATTTTCTCACTTATGTCTATAAAAATAATTTCTCAAGAAAATATATTTTTGATGAATAAATTGAATTTACTAAAAATAGAATACTTATTTCATAATAGTTAATCAATATATATATATTAGACTGTAAATATATATATATATATATATCATAATTTTCTTACTATTATCTATATACTCCAATTAAATCTCTAGGTTATATCAATCATATTTAAATAATAACATTTCATAGTTTATTTAAGCTCGGTGTTGTGTGTTGTATACATTATCAAACATAATGTTGTTTTAAAATCATTTATTATTACATTTTCAAATATTTTAATAATTTTTTCCTCAAAATATTAACTTGAGGGACTTCGTCTCAATTTACCTTCATTGAGGCATATTTTAATGTTATGAACATAATTTATATTATATTTTTTATATAATTTCAATATAAAATTTTATATAATAATTCCATAATAATTCATGTCATTTTAAGTTTAGATTTTATTTATTTACCCAAGGGTATTTGACTTGAAAACTATCATGTGGTAAATAATTTCATAACTCAATTTATTTTTATTAGGTTCTATTACTTTTTCGATGTCTTTGATATTATAAGATTATGTGTGTAATGAATATTGATTTTATTAAGTTTTATTTCCATATTTTTTGTTTATTTAAATTCTATACACATAATTGATCCATTTATTAATTCTCACTTCATCATTATGATCATTATGAGGGGTTATTTTACAATCTCATTTTAATTGGGATTGTTTATGCATGAATTTACATAGAAGGAAATCAATTGATTTTTATATAATAAACCCGTTTTAATTTATTATCCTCTGTTTATTCAATAATTTTTAAACTAATAGTACTATATTACTCTCTTTTGTACTTAAAATATTTTATAAAATGTTTTTAATAAAATCCAACTCCATTTCACTCTTTGGTCAAAAATCCATTTTATTCCAAAACCTTGTTTTATAAAAATAATTTAAAAAATGTTTTTAACATTCTAGAAATGATTTATTAAATACATTTTTCCCATTTTTTATTTTTTACAACTTTTCTTGAAAGTAATCTTCATGTCATTTTCTAAATAACGAATGTTTGGATTTTACCAAAAATGTAAAGGGAGTCTTTGTTTTTACGTGTACATATTGTATAGAATTTCATACTATAATGACCAAATATTGCTATAAATATTACATCAGCAGTTTCAAAAGGAAATTATCAATGAAATTTATTTTCAAAATATATTTAAATGTTTTGTTTTAAAAATATTTTTAAAGCTAAAAGTATATTTTCATTAAGAATGTTTTGATAGATCTTTTTATGGAATTTCAATTTATCAATGATAACAACCATTTATTTTACTTATATTACACTTGGGATACATTATCTTAATACCATATATATTCTTTATTTGTATGGGTTATGATAATTTTGGCTAAGGAATGTATTGATATTCACTTTATTGATTCATTTTTTAATAATTAACTTTCCCTTGAAAGAATATCTTTCTTGTAATCATTGGAAATTACATTTCTGATAAATATCCATATTATTTATCTGGGATAAACATATTAATTAAACCATAAATAATTTATATATATAGTTTTACTTTGAAAGTTATATGATTATCTATGGAAATATTGATAAATATGAATTCTTTACTCTATATACATATTTTATGATAAGTCATGTTGTTCATGAACTAAATAAATTATTTGATTTAGGAGGAATGATATGGATATGCAGATATGGTTTGGTCCAAGTTATAGATAGTCCCATGATGAATCAATATTCCCATGGGACAAATCAATTGTATATCCTTAGTTAAATGGGTTTCTCGTGTATACCTACCCATCAGTTTTAAACTATCTTGAGAATGGTCTTAGCCATAGAGGTATTATGATAATTGAGATCATTACATCCAATAATTATGAATTTGCATTATTAATAATTAAGTTATTATTATCAATACAGATATTATATATGGTTTCATTTTATTCTCAGTTTATTGATTAAATGGAACGTGTTTTTCTTTATTTACCTTTCCATATTGATCAGGACTTATCCAGTTATGATTGTCATATTATTGAATAAATATAATGTGTGTTTAGTTATCTACCCTTTAATATTGATTCAGATAGTCAAATTATTTAAATGTAATGTGTGGTTAGTAATTTACCTTTCCATAATTATGATTATTGATTCCTGATAGCATCCATTTTACATAACCCTTATTGAGAATTTGATCTCACCCTTATTCTTATAATTTATTAGGAATATTGGATGTTTACTATGAAATATATACAAGGATATGCTAAATAGAATAATGATATTCTAAAAAAAATATTATATAATGGGTGTATTCAAATGTAATTTAGTAATCATGTATGTATCTATTTTACCATGACTACTAATCTATTGAATCCTTTATAATGTGATTCCTTATATCTTATGATAATGTAATAAAGTAGATTCCAGCTCTGGGTTATTATATTTGGGGCTCTGAAATTTTTTGTTAGAGGAAGTATAATATAAACTATAGTTACTATATTTAAGAAAACCTAGATTAGGGAACATAATCCTATGATATAATTTGATGATAAGTATTAAAGAATATCTTATTGTTTTAGTAAAGTAAAGATTATGTTATTCTTCATATTAATACATACATATATGAATACTATAAGTGGACATAGTTACAGAACAAATTCACTTAGGGATAATAACTCTAGAAAAGGCATGTCTAGCTTGACTCAAGCATTACCTGGTATATTACAACATGCCTTACAGTGAACTTTGTTTGATGCTCTTGGAGGATATTATTTAGATAATTGAAATTTTATTTGAAAATAATTATGAAGGATTTAATTATATTATGGCAGTTAACTACTTATGATAAACATAAGGTGTCTTATATTAAAAGAATGTGTTAGGATTTAGACATCCAATAAATTATTATATGATTTTCTCACTATGATTATTATTTATCACACTATAATTTTTGTTTTTATTCAATGGATAACACCCTATGGAATCATATTAACATTAAACCAGAAGGTTATTGTAGTGACTATGATAAACCAAATGGGGTTATGACATGATTGAAGGATATTTCTATAATTCCTAATCAGTTATCCTAAAATATTATTAACAACCTTTACTTTAACCAACTCTCAGTCTCACTAAAGAAGAGAATAATGAAGTTAACTGAGAGTTTGATTGATGAAGACCATAGAGAAAATAATGATAGATTTCCTTTATTTTAGAAATGTTTAAAGTGACACTTATAAAAGTTATTTAAAGGAACACAAAGATTTTTAATTTGTGGAAAATAATGGAATAACTAAATGAATTATCGAGGAAAAATGGTGAGTATGATAGAAAGAAAAAAATTTCATCAGAGGGGTCCATTTATAGTTTTTTGTCTTGAATGAAAGAAACCTATGAATTATTCGAGTCAATTATCTCTTCTTAATAATATCCCCTAGACCAAGGATGGAACTATATAGAAATAAAATGGATGAATTATTTATTTATTGGGATTCAATAATTAAATTATAGAAGTTCGTTTACCAATTGTCTTTTGGTTATAAGAATTATGAAACATCTAAGTATTGTGTAATATTTTAGAAGTATATATGTATTAATTAACTTGAAATATATATACCATCATGGTTTTATGTTTTTAAGAGTTATAATATGTTCAATGTCTAAAAAAACCCTTTTATAATTTTTTTTGGTGTCAATATAACATGATTAAGGATAATTTTGGAAAATAATTATGGGAATAAAATCCTTTGGTTTAGTATATGAAACAATTATTTGAGGAATAATTCCTTTAACATTTTGTGGAATTAATATTAAATTTATTTGTAACCTTTATGTTTTTTCTTATCTTTGATGTTTTAGTAATTATTGGTCAACATAATTTGTTAATGTTATAAGAATTATATTAATATATTTTTATAAAATGAACAACCTATATACCAGGTGAAAACCTATTGAGTCTGGAAATACCTTAGAGATTAAACCCACAACTAAAGGATGATAAGGGTTTATAACCTCTCATTGGCCTATATGATGTACTTGTTAATTTTTAGTTATTTTTAGTTAAATAATTTGATGAATGAATACTAATGATAAAATAGTGGTGTTATTATTTAGGATTAGAGATTAATGTATAATATTAAATAACTTATGATAATTATATTGGTTTTGGAAAAAATTTTGAGACATAAAAAAATGTTTTCTGCTCTTTTATGGATCTTATGATCTGTTAAAATGGAATTTTAGTGATTCAGTATAAAAATTCAGTTTTGGATATTTATTTTTTGCAGTAAGTGATGGATTGAAAATTTATTGAATCAAAACCAATGGATAGAAAAGTTATTATGAAATAGAAACATATCAAGTATATAGATTTCATTTTATTCATAGATAGCGAAAGACTTCATCAACTTTAGGAATAGGATGTTGAAACAAAAAAATTATTCTATTGCCATCAAATGCAATGAATCAAATGGTCTTTTAAATCAACAGAAATTTATGGTTTTAAGGTCCCTAACTTTTCATTGATCATTCAAATTCTTGTGGTCAATGACCACTATAACTATATATACTTATTTATGATTTTATTCCATGCTCATATCTTCACATAGAAATTTTATTATCCTATTTAGAAACCTAATTATGTGTTATTCCATTGGAAAATTTTTACATCCATTTCTCTCTTATTATGATGATGGCTTTAACCTATTTTATGATGTGGGATTTCAAAAAAAGAATTTTCAAATATCAAATGATTAGTTTTGAAATGTAAGATCAAATTGTGAGGATGAAATTTATTTAATGTGTAGAGAATAAAAAAACCAAAATTAAAGAATAATAACATTATATTTGATAGTGTATAATACACACAACACAGATCTAAAACATCCCAAGAAATATATTTCTTTAAATTTAATCTCTTCAATAGCTTAAGGAACAAGAAACCCTACTTCTAAATGAACCATAATATAATATAACATTATTACCTATCTCTTAAATTGGTTCTATAAATAGTACTACATAAATTATTAAAATTATTGTCATATATTGATTAGAAATAAAATGAGGATCCTTAAATATTTTTATGAAAACTGTATTTTTTTTCTAAATGATGGTTTAATCATGCTTTTCGAACAAAACTTAATTTTATTAATCACAAATTTTATGAAATTTATATTATAAAATTATTTTTTTTGAAAAAATACTATCAATATTATCTTAGAGTTATTTTTTTGAAATATTTCATTTATCAATGAATAGGGAAAAACACATTTTTATTGAACATTTTCATTTTGATTAAATACTTTACAAGATTAAATTATATTTTTAATTGATTTTAAAGTAAATTTAGTTCAATTATATTGAAATTTTACATATTTAGGTCATTTTAATCAATTTCATATTGAATTTTGATATTAAAACCATCTATACTTATTATAATTTTCTCTTTGAAAACTATTATTTTCATCGCACCTCTCGGTATAATTTTAAATTGTGTTTTTCAAATTATGTGAATTTAATTTGGAAAAATGGATTCCATATATAGAATCATAATAATTAATATCATTTAATAATATGAACTTAATTTTTGACCATTATGTAGATTAAAAATAGAAAAAATTAATTCATGTAGTAAAGGTAAAAAAATTATTTACCTTTCCATGATTGTACTTATTGATTGATGGTAGCTTTGGATGTATATACTATGCATTTGATTTTACAATTATTTTTTTCTTTCCTAGGAATACAGGATGTGTACTATGAAATATATGCATGGATTTTATAAATGTAATAATGATATTCTCATAGAAAATTATGTTATGATTTGAGCATTCAAATGTAATATGAGAATAATGTATGTATATAGTTTACCAAGAGTACTAAATTATTTGGTTCTTTGGGAGGTGATTAATTATATCTCATGACAATTCAATAAAGTAAATTCCAATTCTAGGTTACTAGAGTCAAGTTAATTACAAAAAATATATCTCATGATAATATACCTTAAATTGGAATCTATAAAAAGTGTGTTTTAACATTACTCTAACCTCTAAAATTATCAAAACCTTTCCATTGATATTAACTATAATTCCCAATAAAATAATCAAACTATATATAAATGATTTATAAAAGGGTTATACTGTATTACATTTCACATATCATTTAGTTTCTAAGTTTTACAGAATTAGGTTAATAATTACATATCAAAGTGGATATTTTTACACAATATACATTTTCCCACAAAAACATGTTCTATAATTTACACTCCTATTTCATTCAGTACACATTTTTTATTTTATGAAACGTCTCCATATTGGTTTTATTGACCTCGTAATCGTTTATTACCATCCTTATATCCTATAAAAAATATTTGAAAACATGAAATTATAAGAAAATCTCAATAAGGGATATAAAAAATGAAGGAATTTATTTATTCTAGTGAAGAACACAAGAACCCATGAAAATGATTATCTTTTTCACAATAAAACATTGATAACATAAATAAAACATATCTATATGATAAAATAAAACTTTTCCCAAATAAAACCATTCAAAAATATAATACCCCGACCCCAGTTACCCAGAGCCCGTGCATTTTTATATAACATTGGCATGATCACAAGTGATCAAATCCTGAAAGACTGATCAATTTAGTAGCCTTAGAAGTACTAGATACATTCATAAGTTTTACTTTACATCCTGAAAGAAAACAAAAAAAAACATTTTTTCCCCTTCGAACACACTTATATCCCTTATCCTATTCCTATAGGTCAACTATAAAATACTTATTCACATCTCAGGGAAAAATAAAACATAGAAAGGGGTGAGGTTAGATGCTCAAAAAGGATAACAACATAGAGGTAACATTCATAAATAAGAATAAATTTTTAAGAAAATTTATAATAATAAAACAAAATCCTTTTAAACATAATATTAATCATAATAGGGCAATAAAAAATAAAATAATTTCATTTACTTATTCGCATGGATAATCTACCAGTCGAATAATCATATGCAATATCAATAGCCAATTTCATAATGATGGAGTGCATAATGATGGAAATCATAATCAAACAGTCAAGGAATCATTCCAACACTACAAATAATATTTTTTCAACACCTTTTTCTAATACATTATTTTATCTCATGAGACCTACTGATGCATCGAAGAGCTACAAAGGTCTCCACCAGTCACTTACTAAGTCCAATGTATTCTTCATAGGAAAAGGTTTAAACATAACATAAACATTCATATTAAAACTAGAATAAAAAATTTCAATAATTAATCTATAAAATACGAATGGTATAAAAATAACACATACGTAGTCAAACTTATCAAAAAACTTTTAATAAAATATGTAAGATTTGTATCATAATAAAGCATCTTCAAACAAGTTTAAAATCAATCAAAGGATGTTGAGATGGATGAAATGAAAACTATCTGAAAGAAATACATATTTTTTATTTTGAAGCCATTTAAAAGTCACATAATTATAAAATTAAACAATTATTTTGGAAAAAGTCTTATAAGATTGTAAGGGAAGCTTCAAAGGTGTTATAACAATAGAAAATAGCCGCACCCACTATATAAGTTAAAAAATATATATTCTATCCTTAATTTAATCGAAAAGATCATAATGGACCTTGGTTGGAAAACAAAAGGAATATTACTTTATAAAAATATTAGAAAAATTCAAAAAATAATATAAATTAATTTAACCCATAGTCTAGGAAATCTTAATTTTTTTGAAATACATTTTTTAAGAAACATGGATGTGGATGATAAACAGGTCCCAATAGATACTTACGTATTAACAACCTCAGATAAGTAAAGATATTTTAGAATTAACCCTTACTTTGTACTTTTCCTTGATTGAGGGTATGTTTAAATCCTATATAATAGTTAAATCATTGTTATTAAATTATACAATAACCAAATACATATATATGATATCATATATGATCTTCTAATATTGATTCGTTAATAATATTTCAGTTGTATCATCATTTCGGGTGTTAACAGATTTGGTTTCCTTTATATGCTTGGCTATGTTAGCCATTTTTGTTATGGATATGATGTATTTTATTTATATCAAAAATTATATTAAGTTCTTAGACATTATTTTTAATCATTAAATCAGTATTATTCTTGAATGATTATGATGGGGGATGAATCACATCACGTTCGTGGAGATGGTAATCTGTACGTACGCACGAGCGAAAATATCATTATATTGATGGGTAAATACTATGAAATTTGATGGCATATCATATATAAAAAATCATTAAAATTTTATATTTATTATTTTCATCACTTATACTCATTATTATACCCATCCAAAAAATGAAGTGTTTGAATAACAAACTACACCACGACATGGAGACGGTAAGCCGTACGTACACATGTATGATGAAATGTCATTAATAGGATGGATATAATAATGAATATGGTTGTACCATATTTATAATAACATAAAAATATGTATAATGTACTAGATTTATTATTTTGGTATGGGAACAAAAAAGAAATAAGAAGTGGAAGAACAAAAGAACTTTGAAAAAAGGTGGTGAAATTATTACCTCTTATTCGGGTGTTTCCTTTTACATTGATCAAAAGGGATCCTTTGGTTTGATTTCAGATCAATGTAATTACTCTAGTATTAATTGAGGGTAGTTGGGAGGATATTTGAGCAGGGTTTGGCTGAGCCAAAGGGCTTTGGATGTGTGATTGTGAGAGAAGGGGAAGTACCATTTTATAAGAGAGGTGAGGGTCACTTTAGGAAAACCATGAAAAATTATTTTATAATACAATCCTATTCAGTTTATAATGACACATAAATGATTTATTTAGAGTATAAGGTGGTTATGGGTTGAAAAAATCTCAACTAATAGGTTTTAGATAGGTTTATGCCTCCATATTAACCTTATCTTTTAGATTTAACACTTAGTTAAATAGTTTAACTTTTACCATGTATTCTTGTATTAGTATAATAAATGGTTAACAAACATACTATGAAAATCCAATAGAACCCTAAGTGGTTTATTATTAATATATCTAACCTTATCTATGTCCTTTGGATGAACCTCAGTTTTTTAGGAATATTAAATCAATTAATAATATAGTATTTGTTTTAAAAACTCATTTATGTCAATTGTGACACTATTTGGTATTTTTTTGTGATATTCATAACAACATTATTACATCAAACTAAATTAATTTAATCAACCCTAAAATGTCATATTAATCTATTAAATTCGTGTAATGCATCAAAAGTATTAATTTACCTTTATTTTGATATTTTTAATATCAATTATTTTAATTTTCATTAATAAGGTAATTACTACATCATCATTTTGTCATAAATAAATTTAATTATTTAATTTCTAAAAATTATAACTAAAATAAAATTATGTAGGAAATTTATTTATATTTCTAATGAATATTTATAGTCAAATTTATCTTATGTATAACCCTGTATTAAAAATGGATTAGTTATTACACTTTGAATTTAACACTTTTAACTCTTCTTTAAAAAAAATAATTTTCCTAATCTAATCCAATTGAACATAAAAGGTAATATTTAATTCCTAAAGTTGTTTTTAGTCTAGATAAATTTATCCAATATAATTAGGACATTTGTTATAGTAATTATAATATCATTCTTTTACCTTTAATTCCCCTATTTACTTTTAACCGTGGTAAATAAAAGCCAAATGTTATTATTCACCAAAAATTATTTTTATCTTATTGAACAACAATTTACTTACAGATGTCAACATTATCTATCAAATTTTTGAAATTCAATTTACAGAAGCTGTAAAATTATGTTTTATGAAAATTTTCAAATGCACCTAGAAGGTGGGTAAAAAACGGTGAAAAGTCCAATAAAATTTTATATATATATAATATTATTATAAAATGACTCCAATGAATTACTTTGAACATAAAGCGGTATTATGTATCTATTTCTAACTAATATAAATTTAAATAAAATAACTAATTATTTATATAAAAAGTCATTTTTAAACAATAATGCATTGTTTTTCAGTATTCATCAAAAATTGAATGTTTTCAGGAAAATACCAAAAATTCACCCTAAACTAATTTCGATATTCTGAATTCAAAAATGAAGTCCATTTTGAAAAATAAAATTTAAAAAATTTCAAAAAGTGGGTATTAGTGTTCATAACGGCTAGTTTGATTGGGCTTGTTGTGTTAAAACTCCATGTTTTATACAACACAAGCTACTGTATTATTCAAAGGGATACGTACCGTGGAAGCTTGGGGTGTTACATTCTCCCCTCCTTCAAACAATTTTTTCCTTGAAATTTCTAGAATATTATTGCATAAAAGTATTTGGGTGGTTAAGTTCCTCAGGTTCCCACATTACCTCTTCCATCTTATGGTTTCTCCACAGAACCATTAACAGATGAGTCGTCTGATTTCTCAGCACTTGTTCTCTGGTATCAAGAATCTTGATAGGCTCTTCGCAATAAGACAAGTTGGGTTCCAGTTCTATTTCTTCATAGGTGAGTATATGCATTGGGTCAAGCATGTATTTTCTCAACAGTGATACATGGAACACATCATGAACTTTGGAAATACTTGGCGGCATTTTCAAACTATAAGCCACAACTCCAATTTGTTCTAGAATATCAAAAGGTCCGATGTACCTGAGACTTAATTTACCCTTCTTATCGAAACATATAACACCCTTACATAGAGATACCTTCAAGAATACTTGATATCCTACTTGAAATTCCAAATCTTTCCTTCAGTTATCGACATATCTCTTTTTCCTACTTTGATCTACTTTGATGTGGGTTTGGATAATCTTCACATTTTCCCTTATTTCCTCAACAAGTTCAAGACCTACAAGTTTTATTTCACCAACATCATCCCAAAAAGATAGTGTGGGACATCTCTTTACTTATAATGCTTCATATGGTGCCATTTTAGTACTTGAATGGAAGCTATTATTATAGGAAATTCTACCAGAGGTAAATATTGTTCCCACATACCTTAAAAGTCAACTAATCATGATCTCAACATGTCTTATAAGGTTTTAATAGTATGTTATGATTGTCCATTAGTTTGAGGGTGGTTGGAAGTGCTCAAACAAAGTTCAATATCCAAGGCCTTCTAAAGACTTTTCCAGAATCTTGATGTAAAACGGGGATCACGATCAGAAACAGTCAATAGGGGTACTCCATGAAGTCTTACAACTTAATTAATATATATTATTTCTAGACGTTCAAGTGGTAAATCTTCTCTTATAGTAAGAAAATGTGATGACTTGGTAAGATGATAAACAATGACCCATATTGCATCATTCCTTCTAGGAGTCTTTTTTATCCCCATGACAATGTCCATCGTAATATCATACCATTTACACTCAGGTATAGGAAGAGGTTTCATGACTACTCTAGGATGTTGTATTCCAACCTTCACATGTTGATAAACCATAAATCTTGACACATAATCATCAATCTCTCTCTTCATGTTTTCCCACCAAAAAATATTCCTTCAAATCTCTATACATCTTAATGCTACCAAAGTGTATAGATAAATTTGAGCTATGAGAAAAATCCAACAATTCCCTTTTTAGATTAGGTATCTTAGGAACATAAAGTCTCCTCCCAAATTTCAAAATCCCATATTCATGTACAAATTCGATCAATCTCATATCGTTCACAACCTTAATTTTTTTTTGAAACTCCTCATCATCAGACTGTGAACTTTTTATCCTTTCTAGTAAAGATGGTTTGACAACCATTTGAAAAAGTATTGATGTTTCACCTTATATGGTTATTCCCATATCCATCTTTACTAGATCCATGAAAATAGGATCCCTTTCAACTCTCATCTTGTGAAAAACTCCAAGATATATTCTACTCAAAGCATCTTTTACTTTATTTTCCTTCATCGAGTGGTAGTGTATAGTGAAATCATAATTCTTGTGTAGTTTAAGCCATCATATTTACCACATGTTGAGTCTTTTATGTGAGAAAATATACATCAAAATCTTGTGATTATTATAAATCTCATGTTTTTCACCATAGAGATAGTGTCTCCATATTTTCGGAGTAGAGATTACAGCTTCTAACTCAAGATCATGAGTTGGATAATTTTTCTCATGAGTTTTTAGCTATCGTCATGTATATTCAATAACTGTATCATTTTGTATAAGGACACAACCAAACCCTATCTTTGAAGAATCACTATAAATAACAAACCCATCAATCCTCGATGGTACATTCAAGATATGAGCATTGACTAATCTTCTATTTAGTCCTTAAAAAAATTCTTCACAAACTTTTTTACAAACAAATTTAACCCCTTTTACGTGTGAGCTTGGATAATGGGTTTTCCAATCAGGAAACATTCTGGATGAAACATCAATAATAACCTGTTAAACTAATAAAACTGCGTACCTCAGTTATACTCATCAGTGCAAGGCATTCCTGAAGTATCGATAGAGATTCCCTCCTTAGAGACAATATTCCCAAGAAAAGAAATTTCTTGAAGCCATAATTCACACTTGCTAAACTTCCCATATAATTCATTTAATCTGAGGGTTTTCAAAATAGTGTGCAGGGGATTTTTCTGATCTTTGTATATTTTTCAGTATACAAAGATATCATCAATAAATACCACTAAAAATTCATCAAGATATTCCATGAAAACTCTATTAATTAGATACATTAAAACATAGGGTGCATTAGTTTGTCCAAAAGGCATTACTATAAACTCATAATGCTCATACCTGGTTCGAAATGCTGTTTTTGGAATGTATTTATTCTTCACACACAACTGATGATATCCAGATCAAAGGTCAATATTTGAAAATATTGAGCACCATGAAGTTGATTGAATAAATCATCAATTTGAGGTAGGGGATACTTGTTCTTTATTGTTATAGCATTGATCCCCCTGTAGTCAATGTATAAACTCATAGATCCATCTTTCTTCTTAACAAAAATAACAGGGGCTCCCCATGGGGAAACACTCGGGTGAATAAATACCTTATTACTCAATTCATCTAGTTGTTTCTTTAGTTACACTAATTCCACAGTGGCCATTCTATAAGGGGTCTTCGATATGGGCCTTGAACTAGGAATTATGTCAATGGAAAATTCAATTTCTCATTCTGGATGATATCCAGATAAATCCTCTAGAAACACATCAACATATTCTTGTACAATGAGTACATCCTATATTTGATCATTCTTTTCCTCACCCATAGTTATTTCATTCTCTTTCTCCCTAAGAATTGAATTTAGTTGAACTAATAAGGGTGGATCTAGATAAAAATCAGGTGGCAAAATTTCTTCTCTAAAGATAAGGTACTTCTTATCATCATTGAAAATTGTATCCTCCTTATTCTTAAAATAAAATTTCACATCATGGTCCAAAATCAAATCCATAACAAGGATTATATCAAATTTAATCATGGGTATGATGATGATATCAGCAGATAAAGAACATTTATATGCCCTAATGGGAACTAATTCACAAAACATTGTTGCAATCATACTTCCCTTAAGTGTTTTGACTGACAAATACCTTGTTAAATAAAATTGAAAATATATAATTTTCTTAGAAAACTGGGAAGATATAAAATAATCCCATGATCCATAATTAAATAAAGCATTGGATAAACTTGAGGAAACCATTAAATTACCTGCCACCACATCTTTCAGATCATCAACCTTAGTCGTAGTGATCACATAAGCTTGGCCTTGCTCTAATGGACTTTTCTAAGGTATGTTTCCTTGGAACCTAGGACAATCATTTTCATAATTACCCTTTTCTCTACAATTGTAGCATTCAACATTGAAGTCCTCTTTCTTCCCCTTTCAATCACGAGCTTGGTGGCCTTTTTCACCACACTTGTAATAGACTCCCATTCCATTCAGGAAAGATCTGAGGATTTTCTTCCCACATTAACCATAGGATGGATATTTAACTTTTCCCTTCTTCCCCTTATTTTCATTTCTAGAGTGCTCAACAGATCTCTTCTTCTCTTGATTTTCTTTAAAGTCATAAGACATAGAGAATTATTTTTCTGTCTTGATAGAATTCTAGACAATATCTTTGTATGATGAGAAGGATTATGAGACTAATGATCGATGAAGAAATGGTTTTAACCCATCAAATAATCGATCAATATTACTACTTAGTTTACATATATAATCTGTTTCATGCCTTTATTACCTTGTAAAGTTAGCCTCTTACTTTGCGACATTCTCATCCTCCTTTTTCCTTAGACTGAGAAATTGTCTTTTCCATATCTGCTCAATGGTCATGTGGAATTTATTTTTCAAATAAAATCTCTATAAACTCACTCCATTCCATATTTGATACTTCTTCATCTTCCTTTATTTTTTGAATTAATGACCACCATTGATCTGCATCTCTAGTGAGGCGGTAAACTGCAATGACTAATTTTTCACTTTCACTATTCCCCAGAGTGAGAAATATTTTCTCTAAGGAACTTATCTATTTCTGAGTTACAAATGGATTTGTAGTCCCATTTAATGTTGGTGGTTATTTCCTCATAAAGCAGTTTAACATTGATCCTCCATATTGTGGATCAGGGTGCTCCATACAGGTAAGGTTATTATTCATGGCATGAGTGAGTTGTCCTAGTATGGTGGTAAGATGATCAGAACCACTTGGATCACCAGCTCCACTATAATTATCTTGAGTAGGAGGGAAACCATACATGGATTACATGTGTTGATATAGTTTCCATTCCTTCCACTAGGAACAATTTATAATAAATGGCATACACTATATTATTTTATGAATCGCAATACATAATTAAAACTTGTAAAACACTTAACATAAATTTAATAGTCTATAGATACAATACATAATCATAAAAATGTTTTCATTGAGGAGGTATATAATCATAAATCCTTCATAATGGGTTTAAAATAAAATGTGAATTATCCTAAACATATCCCCCAGGAGTGTCGTAACCAAGAGTGCAGCGAGGCCCATTGTCATGTACTAGGATACACCAGGTCAATCTGGAAAATCCATGTTGGATTTTTCACTCCTAGGTACATCTGTGCTAGAGGAACCTCTACCTGATCATATCCAGACAGAGATTAATTTCTTGGAAAACTCACAAAATCTCTACATTAAGATATTCGTATGGATATTCTACTAATCAAATAATCACATGCAATATCAATATCCAATTTCATAATGATAGAATGCATTATACCGGACATCATAACCACATAGTCAAGGCCTCATGACAAAACTACAAAAAAGATTTTTTCAAGGACTTGTGCCAAGATAGTAGTTTCTCTCATGAGACCTACCAATGCATCGAGGAGCTATAGTGGGCTCCACCCATTACATACTAAGTCCAATGTATTCCTCTTATGAAAATGTTTAAACATAACATAAACATTCGTATTAAAACTAGCATAAAAAATGTCAATATATAATATATAAACCATGAATGGTATAAAAATAACATATCCACAGTCAGACATATCACAAAACCTTCAATAAAATATAGAATATTTTTATCATAATAAATCAACTTCAAAAAAGTTTAAAATCCATCAAAGGATGTTGACATAGATTAAATGAAAAATATATGAAAGAAATACCTATTTCAATTTTGAAACCATTTAAAAGTCACATAATTATAAAAGAAAAAATATATTTTATAAATATACTTATAATAGTGTAAGGGATGCTCCAAAGGTTTTATAATGGTAGAAAATAGCCGCACTCACCATATAAGTTAAAAAATATTCTCTCGTTAATATTATTGAAATGGTCATAAAGGACCCTGTTTGGAAAACGAAGGAAATATTCCTTTATAAAAATCTTATAAAAAGTAAAACAAGGGTATAAATTAATTTAACCAATATTATAGGAAATAGTAAAAATGTTTTGAAATACATTTTTTAGGAAACACAGATGTGGACGATAAAGCGGTCCTAGTATATACTTACGTATCAACAACCTCAGATAAGTAAAGAGATTGTAGAATTGACCCTAACTATGTAATTTTCCTTGATCGAGGGTACGTTATCATATTTTATAATAGTAAAATCATTTTTATTGAATTATACAAGAACCACAGGCATAAATATGATATCATATATGATCTTCTAATATTTCATTGTTAATAATATTACAGTAGTATCATCATTTCGGGTGTTAACTGATTTGATTTCCTTTATATTCTTGGTTATGTAAGCCATGTTTTTTATGGATATGATGTATATGATTAATATCTAGGATGATATTAAGTTCATAAAAATTATTTTTAATCCTCAAATGAAAATTATTCTAGAATTATTACGACGGGGAATGAATTTCATCGTGTTCGTGGAGACTGTAATCCGTACGTACGCACGAGCGACAATATCATTATATTTATGGTGAAATCGTATATAATTTTATGGTATATCATATATACAGAATCATTAACATGTTATATTTATTATTTATATCAGTTATTCTCATTATTATACCCAAACAAATAATGAAGTGTTTGAATATCAAACTATACAACGACGTGGTGACGGTAAGCTGTACGTACACACGTATGGTGACATGTCATTCATAGGATGGATAGAATAATTAATATGGTTGTACTATATTTATAATAACATCAATGTATGTATAAGGTAATGGATTTTTTTTATAGAAACAACAAATAAAGCGTAAGTGTAAGAAGAAAAGAACTTTGAACAAAGGCAGTGAAATTATTACCTCTTCTTCGGGTCTTTCCTTTTGAGATGATCAAAACGGATTCTTAGGTTGGATTTATGATCAAATTAAGGCCTATAGGTTGAATTTAGGGTAGTTGGGAGGGTATATTGAGCATGGGTTGTCTGATCCAAATGTATTTGGAGGTGTGATTTTGAGAGAAGGGGAAGTACCCTTTTATAAGAGAGGTGAGGGTCACATTAGGAAAACATGAAATATTATTTTATTATACAATCATATTCTGTTAATAATGGATCCAAAATGATTTATTTCGAGGATAATGTGGGTATGGGTCGAAAAAATCTCAGGAAATAGTTTTTAGACAGGCTTAGGTCACCATATTAACCATATATTTTAGATTTAACTCTTAGTTTAATAGTTTAACTTTTACCATGTATTCTTGATTTATTATAATAAATGGATAATAAAATTACTACAAAATCCAAGAGAACCTCAATTGGTTCATTATTAATATATATATCCTTATCTATGTCCTTTGGATAAACCATAGATTTTTAGTAATATTATATCAATTAAAAATACAGTATTTTTTTTAAAAACCCATTTATGTCAATTTTAACACTATTTGGAATTTTGTATTTGTGAAAGTCATAACAACATGATTACCTTGAAAAAAATCATTTAATCAACCATAGCATGTAATATTATTCTATAAAATTCTTTGAAAGAATCAAATGTATAAATTTACATTTATTTAATATTTATAATATCAGTTATTTTAATCTTTCATTAATAAGGTAATTACTGCATCATCATTGTGTCATGAATAAATTTTATTATTTCATATCTAAAAATTATAAATAAAATACCATTACGTGGGAAATATTTTTATCTTTCTAATGAATATTTACAGTCGAATTTATCTTATGTATAACCCTCTATTAAAAATGTTATAGTTATTACACTTTGAATTTAACACTTTTAACTCTTCTTTAAATAAAATAATAATAAATATCCTAATCAAATTAAAGTGGACCTAAAGGATCATATTGAATTCATAATGTTGTTTTTGGTCTAAATACACTTATATAATAGAATTAGGACATTTTTTAGGGTAATTATAATATCATGTTTACCTTTGATTAGCCTATTTTCTTTTAATTGTGGCAAATAAAAGTTAAAAGATACAATTCACCAAAAATTATTTTCATCTTATTGAACCAAATTTTACTTACTTATTTCAATCGTTTCTCCCAGATTTTTGAAATTCAATTCAAAGAAGAAGTAAAATTATGTTTTATGCAAATTTTCAAATGCGCCTAGAAGGTGGGTAAAAATGGTAAAAAGTTCAATAAAATTTTATATATCTAATATTATTATAAAATGACTCTAATGAAATAAATTGAACATAAATAGATATTATGTATCTATTTTAACCTAATATAAATTTAAATAAAATAACTAATTATTTAAAGAGAAAGTATGTTTTAAACAATAACACATTGTTTTTCACTATTCATCAATAATAGAATGTTTTTAGAAAAATATCAAAAATTTACCCTAAGATAATTTCAATATTCTAAATTCAAAAAAGAAACCCAATTTGAAAAATAAAATTTATATAATTTTGAAAATTGGGTATTACTATTCATAACAGCATTTTTGATTGGTCGTGGTGTGTTAAAACTCCATGTTCTGTACAACGCAAGCTATTGTATTATTCAAAGGGAAAGGTACCCTGGAAACCTGGGGTGTTACAAAACTATTAGATATCATAATAAATCCAAGAATTAATCATGATGTATAGGAGATCTATGGAAATAATTCCTTGAAAAACAAAGTATTCACCCTTAAAATTTTATAAACCTTTTTTTCCTTATGAAATAAAAATATTTCCAGAAAAATGCTTAGTAAGAAAGAAATAAGTATCTTGGACCATAATATTAATAACCTTATTTCACTCATATTTAACCCATTTTATAAATAACTGAGTTCTAGTTAATTTCACAGGATTAATTTGCTAGGTTATCTGCCCATACCTTTGAGGACTATTCATTATCCAATACATTAGAGAGCAATATCGGTCTCAACCATCATCATGAGAAATATTGGGACTGCCCGTCATCATATATAATGATAAAGTACTATGTAATATAACAATAATTTTTAATATCTCACTTTTATATAATAAAATTATTACACATTTGAACCCATAAGGAAATGAAATTTCTATTTTTATATAAAAATGTGAATAAAGATTTCATTATTTTGGGAACTTTTTATGTGAAATATTCTAAAAATATCATAAATAAGATATTATTTGAATAAGTATGAAAATTTTATATAATTTATTATAATTTAGAATGTATATGGTTGTGGGAAAATGCAGTCATGTCGTATATATTGAATTTTTTACTTTGCACTTTGGTAAGAAAATGTCAAAATGACCGATATGGTATATGTTAAAATGATTTATTTTTAATTTTTTTTAATGATGTTAAAAAGTATTTGAAAATAAAATTTATATTTTTTTTATTATAAATAATAAAATTTTTATAAATTTATTTCAGAACATGGAAATGGGGGAGAAATATTTGAAAGAAATACTTTAAAATAAGATTTTAAATAAAAACCCATTACCTTAATACCATTTGGCTTCGTAAATTCTCAAACTCCTAAATAATAAAATTATATTAGTTATTTAATTTCAAAAGAATATTTTTATTGTTAATTCAATTATAATTAATAATTTTGTTTCATTTATTATCAATTTTTATTTAGTTAGTAAAATGGTTCACGTTGGTAGTTTTGGGGTTTAGTTTATAACCCCAAAATAACATCAGTGCACTGACCATGGTCATATGGATAATTGTTACATCACATAAATAATATTAAATAATTTTATAACAATCATATTTATGTATTAAATATACTTTTCTTAACCATCTGTGTAATGTGTCCATGAAAAATTAAGCACATCATTTCATGGAGATGACAGTCTGTATGAACACATGAATGACATTTTAATTTTTTTATTGGGTGGAAGAGAAATAAATTAGATAATATTTTAATTATAAATAATAATAAATTAATTATTCATGTCATATTTATTAATTATTTTAACCCTCATAAACATCCATGTTAGGCGATAATGAAAAAGGAATCACAACGCTTCGTTAAGGTGGTTGTTCACTCGTACGCACGAGTGGTGTTATCATTTTCAAACTAATGAAAGGGTAAGAAGATAAGTAATATATAATATTTATAGAATGATTATTATTTTATAAACATTATAAATATTCATTTTATCAATCATTTTGACCATCCATATGATGAGGTGTTAAAAAAACCACATTGCTTTGTGGAGGTGGTATTCTACATGTACACGTAAGAAAAATATTCATTTATCATATGATTGGAAAATGATGACAATGTGTTATAAAATAAAAAATAACGTTTAAGTATATTTAAGAAAATTATTTTATTATATCATCATGGTTAAATAATATTCCAAGTTTCTAAAAGTAGAAATTAATATGAAAACACTCAGTTAAGAGTAATTCCACTTCATTTGAAAACCTCCTTTGACTTACACCTTAATATTTCTAGGATTTGTCATTTGTTGAGAATATAACATCTAATAAATGGTGAGACTTCTTAGGAAGTTATTTTTATAGTACTAGGTCAAGATAAATGGCTCAAATTATGTTAGTAAGGGAGGATATTAGGTTCCCTTTTATAAGCGATGGGAGATATAGTCTTCTAATTGGTCTAAACTTTTAAATATTATGAATATCATACTTCTGGGAAATTGGAACCAAATAACATAAATTTAAAATATAATTTTATAATGGTATAAATACTACAATCCAATAAAATTTAATTTTATATTTCGTGACCTTATCACAAATTTTTAACCCTAATTAAGTCATTTTACCCTTTACTACGATGATAACAGTTTTCCATGATTACTATTCATTATAAACAAGAGTGGAATTAAAATCATTACTAAATATGAAACTCAAGATTGAAAATATTAAATCAATTATTCGACATTAAATATATGGAAGTGTTAGAAATTAATTTTATAGTAATTCATAATGCAACGAAAACCGGTTTAAAAGAAATCCTTTTTAAGCATTAAATAAATTTATTCCAAAATCAAGTATAAAGATGATTTTTTTGGAATTAATTGGATTTTTTTAGTTAAAGGGGATTAATTTTAATTTAAAATTTATCCAAAATATAATGATACTTTTTAAATACTTGAATAATATGGTACTTATTATAAAAATCATTTTTTTCACTATTCAACAAAAAATAAATCTTTTTAGAAAAATCTCAAAAATTCACCCAAAGATATGTTTGATATGATTCCAAAAAACATATTCATGAATATTAATATGACATTAAATAGATTTATTTTCAACATTACATGGGCTTTCATAGTCCATACACATAATAGAACTTTTTTTCGCCTTTAGGTGGTGTTTTACTTGCACCATCCTTGTACATCTAGTTTTTTCTTTGTCATACAAACTTTTGAAAACTTATGGATGATTATGATTGGTATTTTATGTTTATGATTTTTCATGTCAGATAATTCTAGGTTTCATTGTATTATAATTAATTCTTTCTTACATTGGTATTTAGTTACAAAAATTGTATAACCAAATCATGGAATGACCATACCATGTGTGGGTAGAAACCTTGAATAGTTGATACATTATTTAAAGGGGAAACCATACCACTATTTAATGTTATTAAACACAAGTTTTATGCATTTATATTGAAATCTGAAGGTGTGCTTGATATGTATTGATGATGGGGTTTTATTATCATACTATTATCTGTGTCATAGACATTACACGTAGGGAGTATCCCATTATGACTTACAATATGATATATATAATGATATTTTTATGAATTATTCCATACCCACACTTGAATTGTTCTAATAAAATTTAAGTAACATATATTATTGAAAGATAAAGAAAAAAATGTGATTATTACTTTATTTTATTATCTCTTGTAATTTAATTTCAAAAAATTAAAAATGGTATTTATTTATATGTATTTCCAAACTAGAATGTCATTATTTGATTTAAAAAAGGGATTTTATAAAACCTTTTTGGTATCCTATTGATATTCTTGGTCACACCAAATATATAAAATTAAATGTGTATATATAATTGATTAGTTATTATGTAGGTAAATAGAAAGCTCAACATCAATATAATTAGAGTTCATGTATATTATTCAAGACATAGAGGAGGTGACAAGTGGTGGGTTCTCATGTTTTAGATAGAGATGGTAAGATTTGATTTATTTTTGGATCATGTATTTTTATTCACCATCTTGTATTTAGGTACCTCAACTTCTGATCACATTTTTATCCTTAGTTTTTATTTTTTTACAGTATTGTATATGATGTTTGGACATATATAATAATTATTGGTTTTGGTTATGTTTATTTTTTATTTTTTTAATGAATGTTTCTTCTTCTTTATATGTTTGATGTATTTTGTAGATATAGTTTATTTCTGAAAGTTAATATTTTACTTACATGATTCACAGAATGTATGGAATTATCATTCAAGATTTCTTGGTTAAAATGTCACGTTATTTTATTTATAATTGGTTGAAACCATTTTGAAAAGAAAAAATTTATATCTTTGGTATTTTTGGTTACCTTATAGTGATCAATAATGTGATTTGGACCTTAGGGTAGGCTATCTTGATTATTGATATAGGATAGTCTAGGTTTGTTTATTACAAAATTGTTTTAATTGCACGGTTTTTATTATATTTTTTAAAATATAGTAAATAAGATATTAGATCACCCAAACATAGAGTAAGATTATAGGGAAGTGTCTGGACCATACTTCTCATTTGGATCCTTGGGTTTTCATGGGATTTAGTGTTTGTAAATTTTTTTGGTGATTTTTTATTTCTTTATTTTGAGATATTTTAGTTTAAATTAATTTTATGATGTTTTTTAATGAATATTTACAAGATATTTGGAAAATAAGGTCTTCTGAAGTGAAAATAGTTGGAATTTAAAAGGGAACAAGGTTTCGAATATTAAACTATAAATTGGGATAACTAAAAGTACGTAAAATATAGAATTAGATTAATGGTTTCATGGTTAGATGCACATTTTAGATAACCATGTGGAAAAACAATTATTATTATAAGGAACTATATTTTTATTTATTATTTCCTTTTTAATAGATTTGTAATCTATTTATTGGTGTTATAAGTCAATCGTGGTTGAATAGATGTTTCATGGTGTTTTTATATGTGGTTTTATTTGAAAAATTATATAATTTCATTTCATTAATCATTTTTTAGAAATTCTTAACTCCCTGAATAGTATCGATGAAACTTCAGGAGGGAGTGAAAGATAATTACCCGTAATCCAATCCTTATGTTAATCATGGTTTAATTGAGATAGTTGATTGAACTATATAATATATAGAAAGGGAATCTATTCCTAAATTAAATAAAAACATTTATAAATATTAAGAGTTATATAAACATAATACTAAACTTTTATAGGTAATAAGTGTAACAAACTAACCTGTTTCTACTTTCATGTCACTAAATCCATATTTTTCAGGGCCTAAATTTTGTTCCTAACCACTATGGGATGGAGGAAAGTACCAAGTGTAATAAAACTATACCTTGTGAATGATTTTACCCTAAAATAAAAATAAAAAAATAATATATTGTTGTTGAAAATTTGGTATTTTTCACCTATACATTGGACTTACATGTAAATAATAATTGTTTTTGAATATAACAAAAGAAAAACAAGATGTAAGTAATAGAAACATATAAACGAAATTCCAATATAAAAATAAAGATAGATACAAAAAAAGTAATAATAAAAATAAATCAAAAATTTATTGGGATGATAAAAATGTTTCATATGAATATCCTAACAAAAAACATAAGATTTGAACCATTATAAGAACATTTCCCTGTGACTAGAGGTCACAAACACTACCCAAAAATACCCACTAAAATAAAAATGATGTATTCCACTAACATGGGAACATGGTCTAAATATATAAATGATGATAATATAACAAAATACACACTACATTATGTACATAGGGTGCGAGTCAATCATTCCCAATAAGATTCCACCAAATAGTTTATATAATTACTTTTATGTATCATTTCATAAATGTTAGTTTGAACACTATCTAGAAAATAGATTTTACCATGATAGGGATTGTAGTGAAAAAATAACATTCCATTATCCTTGGGAGAAAATAAAATCCACTTTTGATATAAACTAAAAGTAAGGATACTATTTTAAATATTGGAAATAGATACTTTCAAATGTATAAAAATCAAAATAAGGGACATCTTTCAGAATTTTATGATTTCATTACAAAAACCATTAGCAAAGTAATTGGAATGGAAACTAAGAAAAGAAGAAGTATAAACATAAATTAAATTATATAATAAACAAATCCATGAAAAATGGCATGATTATATAATCATTTTCAGGTGTTAATGTCAAATAATAAAGAAAATATTAGGTTAAGGTATAAGTTCATCAACAATATAAAAAGAGAGACAAGTAACACCACAAAAACACTATTGATTTAAATAATCATAAAACAAATACCCATATTTTCAAAAGAGAATATAATTTAACATAATGAGCATTATATGAAACTCACTAGGTCTTAATGGTATGATCCTAGACTTAATGAAGTAGAACCAATAATCATCCTATATTTGGTTCCTAGTAAAATAAAATCCTAAATTACTCTTAGATAGAATATTTGAGGTAAATACCATAGATATTGTCAAATTTAACCCAATGAGAGTAGATAATGGATAATATAAACTACTATAGAGTCAATCTCTAACCTCTAACTTAGTTACCTAGAGTTCTCATGAAATAAACAAAATTACAATGAGGAATCCATAAATCAAGATATCAACACAAAATAACAATATAACATAATAATTAATCCATTATATCACCTCTAAACACCCTTTAAAGAAACACATCATTCCAAACTTATACAGATATAAAATTTTAATCAATATCAAATCAAATAATACCCAATTATATATAAAATATTACACGAACGATCTCAAAAACATGGGCGGTAAATTTTCTATAAAAAACCTTCATGTTTTACTAAATGGGACTTTAAAATAAAAAAGGTAAAAAAATAAGACAATACATTAATAATAGTAAAATTATTAATAAAATTATTAAAGAATTATTTAATAAAATTTAGAACAAAATCAATAATTAAATATCTCAAAACATGAGAGGTGTCCAAATAAATACAATGATAATCAGTCATGCACCATGAACATCTTTACATTGGAAATAATTTCTTGAAAACATGAATTACCTCTTTTTAGAAATAAATTTTATGTTAAATAACTCCTTAGGTTACCAATTCACATGAAAAAATCTTCCTAGAAATTTACAGTAATTTATAAAGTGAATTAATTTTTTTTTATAAAAGTAAGGAACCAAATCTCACGGAAACACGCTTTATAACTAATGAAAAAGCCATGAAATCCAAAGAAATAATTTATAATTTCATCAAGGGAGATAGATATATTTTTTTATAGAAAATATGTTTATAAATACCAATCATCCCATGACATAATAAATAAAAGGGATTAAACAAAAACACTTAACTTAGGTTGAAGAAATTAATTTTGATTCAGTGGGAAAAGAAAGATCATGGAAGGAAAAAACCTCTACAATCCTAAAAAAATATCAAACTAACAGTAAACAGAGTTTCATCCTACATGTTCATAAGTGGTTTAGGATGGATAGATACATGAAGGAAATTGAGGAAATAAAGAGAGAAGATGAGTAAAAATAAGAGAAATCAGGTTTTACATAATATATTCCTCTCGTATCAATAATGAGAAGTCATTGATACAAGGATTAAATGTGGAGAAATGTAATTAGGGAACCCTTGGTCAATTTTAACGATTGATTTAAGAATAGTAGGGTTCCCCATTTATAATGGGTAAAATAAAAATAAAAATTTAAAAATCTAGGAACTCTACAAGGTTAGGCTACAGAGTTAGGTAAACTATGCACAAACTTTGAAATAGTTAAAAGAAATTAATTGAAACATTAAAAGGTTAAAATTCACAATTCTATAAGCTATGAACCAACTATTCATAACCCACTACATAAATAATTTTCACTATGCATGATTAGCTTGTATGGTTATTTCTAATCATGTCTTAACCATACAACTAGAAAATTTATAAAAAAAATTAAAAATACAAATATCAAAAAATTAATGATAATAAATAATGAGAATTAATAACAAACAAAATATAAAATAAAGTTTCATAATTATCCCTGTAATATAAATAATAATATCTAAGCCACCTCATCCAAATGAGGACCCTGATTTGATTTAGGATAATAAATTTTTTAATCATAATAAAAAAATTCCAACTCATAAAAGAAATTTTCTATCTCATTTTAAAATTACTAGTTGATATAGAAATGAGTCTAATATGACCATCATCCCACTGAATATATTAATGGGAAAACACTAAGATATCTAATGAAAATTAAATACCAGCATGTCATTATGCTAATGATTTTTTTCTGAAACCCAATGACTAACAAAAACCAATCCTCAAATATCATGAGTTGAATCCAAGTTGTTACCCAATTCACAATTAATGACATATGAAATAAGATGTGATTATCCCATTAGATGAATAATTTTAGGACGATTGAATGATAACCATATAGAAAAGTTTTTATGTAATAGATAAGAACAAATCACTTAAAAAATACATAGCTTAATGTGATAGTGAAATTAAAATCTAGGGTATCATTCTTACCCAAGGATACAAATAGAAATGTTTGAATTCCTTGGAGTTAGTATCTCAATAGTGGTGAATTGAGTACACAAAATATTCTATTTAAAAAGAATTATTTTGAAGTTTCCCAAATATTTAAACATATCCCAGTTTATCAAAATAAATAATATAATATAGTTCTTAATATTTCTAATGATTTCTCTAAAGATTTATTAGGTCTCAGATAAATAATATACAATATTATTATAGGCTTTGAAATCAATTTACTTGATCAAAATACTATATGAACACAAATTAAGATAAACTATGAAAGTATATATTTTTTTATAGTTAAAAAACAATTTTTAGTTTTAAAGTGGAAATAATGTAAAACAAAATTAAAACACATAGTGAAAATAATGAATACAAAAGATTCGGCCACAAGACCAGACCCAGTCCTCTCCACTTAGTGATTTCCATCTATCAAGTAGTTTATATAAAATAGACAAGCTAATCCACAACTTGTATTAGTTTTATACAATAGTTTACAACTTTCCAGGTCACACACGACCTCTTCCATAGTTATTCATTGGAGTAAATGTAAACAAGACACACAAGGACCTCTAAAAATATTATTCATGGTAAAAAAAATATGGAAAGAGGTTGTGAAGATATTGAGTATCTTCTAGTTCAGAATAGGGGACACTAGGCATGTGATAAAATAGAGTATGCATAGATAGTGCTTAAAAAGAAATAATTACAAACAAAAATGAGAAATATAGAAGTTTAGAGTTTATAAGTGCTTGGTATATGTAAAATAATATTATAACTGTTTATTTGATTCAATAGTGAAGCTTGAGTCTAGTTTTCTTGAAAAAAAATTAGGAAAAGATATTGTTGTAGAATTTTGTTCTTGTCTGGAGGAAGGAAACAATGTGTTAATAATTGGAGAGATATTATTGTTTGAAATTAGGTTTGAATTTTTGTGTGTTCAGAAGTTGTGAGTTCTTTCTAATAGTTCGCTTCACATATCTCTTTCATTACTACTAAAAAATTTCTCTTTTTGCACGAGGGAGTGTGCTGCACTATTATCAGCAGTATAAATAGAGAGAACATCTGGATTAACCACTTCCTCATACTACACATCCTAAAAATCTATTTAATTATTACTGTTGATAAATAAAGATAAAATTATTATCATTATAAATGGAATTAACTTCAATAAATATATCCATTAAAAATGATTAAAAAAGTAACGTAAGAAAATTAGTAGGCATGTGTCAAACTATGGTGGTGTTTGAAGGTCTAAAGGTGTCTTTCTCTAGTGGTATATGGTTTTGGCAGCATGATACTAGTGGTGTCTTATACTTGGCCCAATTTCCACTATAATGGTGGCATATCAAATATCAGTGGCTAGTATAGTGGTATATTGTCGAACAGTATCATATATTAGCCAAAAATTCCATGCTGGTGGTATGAAACTAATGATGTCTCATCAGGCGGTATGTTAGGATTATCCAAATTCGTTCTCTAGAGGCATGGCATTCAGGTGGTGTGTCTAACTGATGATGTCTCATATTTTTTCATTTTTTCAGTCCAATGATATGATATTCTAGTGATGTGATATCCTGGTGGTATCGCATACTTTGGTAAAATTTTTATGCTCGTGGAATGTCATGGATAATGGTGTCTATCTCAATGGTGTCTCTTAGTAAATTTCAGAACCTATCTCAGAATATGAAATTTTTATAGAAACAATGATACTCATTAAGATCATTAGTATCCTGATTTTGTAATCATTAAAACTATGTGGTCAACAATCTCCCCCTTTTTGATGATCAGAAATCATGGCATCAAAGAGTATTATAAATATTTAAATAGGTCATAAAATGTATTAAAAATGTTTAAACAAGATATCCAAGGTTAGATAAAAATATAAAACAAGACTTATCATTCAATATATGCTTAGATTGTATCATATAAAAATAAATACGAATAAATAATATGTACAAAGGCAAGTACCATGAACAAAAAGATTTAAAATAGATAGTATCAAAGAAAAACATCAATCCAAAATAATTATGCCAAACAAATTCTCCCCCATTTAGGATTATCAGAAAGGTAAAGATTAGAGAAGAAAATATAGTAATTTTAGTGAAACAATGAGAAATAAAAGAATAATAGGCATTTAAATTAATGATCAAAAAGTTATTACAAACCAATTCCCATCAAATACATACAGTCTAAGCCAAAAATTGAGAAATTTTTAAGGTTTGGTTAAGGGATCCATAGGTTATTTTCCTTTAGATATGGATTTTTGTTTCTCCTTATCCAAGGAAACAAGATCAGCCTAAAGGAGAGAAAATGGAGCACCAAGAGAATGACTAGTGAGAGCCCAAAGAGGAAGATCTTCCAAAAAAACCAATATCTTGTGTTGGTGTACAAATTATAAAGGATCCATAGGAAAAGGATGAAAGCTAACTAGAAGGGTTACAAGGGAAGCACCTGTTACACCAGGTCTGAATGAGAACTAAGGAATAATTGGAATGGCTGACCGAGACACAACTTCTTGGACTTGAACAGGATGAAAAGGCTTCAAGAGATTTTTGAAATGAATTATGATTTTCCTAACCCATTCCATTTCAAAAAATAAGTCACCCTTATCTTCCATAAACTAATTCAACCTAGGGGTTGTAAAAACCCAGATCTTCGTTTCAGTTATGTCCTTCCTTTTTATGGAGTTTTTGAGAAAAATAATGTTTCTGGAAATTTTTGAAGTACACGCCGTATACTTTCTGAGTATACGTTGTGTGCTCTTTTCTTGCTTGAAGCTGTGCAGTGGCCATGTCTGGGCCACACACACGGTGTGTAGGGGTGAAGTGGAAGCCAATTTTGGTGGATTACGGAAAGACCTAGTACACGCCATCTACTATAAAAGTACACGCTGTGTACTTTTCTTTTTTTTCATTAAATATACTCGGGTCGTGCCTAATCAAAAAAAGGTCTTCTTCTCTAGCTTCTTCATCCAAGAGCACTGGGAATCCATGGATCCTCGATGATCCACCATTCCTCTGTCCATTCTCTGATTCGATTATGGTCGATTGCGTTGGAATCACAGCGGTGAGTTCTTCCTTCTGCTTGAGCATTGTTTTCCAATTCCTCCTATTTCTCAAGATATCGTGGGTTGATCATTTTGGGCATTTTATCAGATCTACGATGTTTGGGGGAGAATCAGTCATTGTGGTTCAAGTATATTGATCTCCTATTATCGATGTAGGTGGATTGTACCTTACCATTCAAAGTCTTTGAGTTTTATGTGAACATTTCACCAATACCTGTGAACGGGGTATTGGGTGTTTACCTTTTTTCCCTTCTTGTTTTTCTACCTTGATTGTATGCTTGTGTGGAGGTAAATTAATCATGTTAGAGGATATTTTGTTGTGCATGGATGTCTTTCTCATTATTTGTTCTGTTTATGACCTTCGGGTTTCGTTTTCCTTTGGCTGTTACACCGGTTTCCATGCCTTATGTCTATAGGATGGAGTGTTTTTGTATAACATGCTTGTTGCCCTGTAGAATATTAGTCAAGTATCTCTATAGGTGTACTTTGTTTATCTAAGTAGCTCTATAGGTGTACTCTGGCCTTATATCATTATTATTCACTGATCGACATGAGACTGATAGAAACTGGTGCTATAGACTATAAGGGATAGACCGAGTGAGCTTCCAAATGAGTCTTAGACATTATAGAATATATGAGGGTAGACCGAGAGAGCTTCCTCAGAGAGCCTTAGACATTATACTACAGGGGATGGACCAAGTGAGCTCCCAGAGAGTCTTGGATTATTATAGACTACAAGAGTGTAGACCGAGTGCACTTCCTCAGAGAGTATTACCTTCTTTGTTTACTCCTTAAGAACCTTCCCAGGCTAGAGGAGGAATTGACCGAGAGAGCTTCCTTAGAGAGTCTGTGGTATACCTGAGGAAATAGGAGTAATTGAACGAGATAGATTCCTCAGAGAGTCACTAGAACATGGGTCTAAGAGGATTAGACAGCGTGATCTTCCTCAGAGAGTCCCTGACTACGCTAGACTATAAGGGGAATTGACCGAGTGTGCTTCCCCAGAGAGTCTCATAAATTCGTATGACCAAACCATAGGGGTTAGGCTGAGTGCACTACCCAGAGGGTTGTGGTACACCTTGGATAGGACCCGAAGGGGATGGATGCGAGTACTTCCCAAAGGGTTTCCTACTTGTTAGATGTTTGATTCACTGCTATTGTTGGTAGTGGATTGAATAATGTTGTGTATCATCATGCTTTACTGCTTACTGTTTACTGCCTAATACTTTACTGTTGCTGTTTACTTCTTATTGAACTTTTACCTACCATATACTCACTGACTGTTAGGAATAGATCTTCGGGTGGTTTCCTACTGGGATTTTTTTTCACACCCTGTTTGGGCCATGCATTTGGGCCTAAGAAGACTATTTTGTTGTAGATATAGACAAGAGAAAGTGCCCTTCGACTTCTGGTACTTGATTGCTTGGAGCAGGAGAGCATGAGACCAAGCATTGGCTTATGATGCTGAGGATATATTTATATTTATTTTGTACTTGTTTTGGTACTGTGGTGTTTCATCATTGTGACTTGTTTGGCTATTTTTCTAGAGTAGTATCTTTCATTATTCCAAGTATACATATGTGCTCCAGTTTGTTGATTTAGTCTTCTGTTGTTTATTGCTGTTAGTTATTTACTGCTTCCGTTATTGCATGTTTATTACTTCTATTTTTTGCTCTTCCAATGAGGGAATATTTTCCCCACTATCACACCCAAGGCCCTCGCTACTAGTCGGCAGCCTCTAGTGTTTGGGGAAATGCGCTTGAGGCCATGATACCAACCGGGTACGGGGTGCCTTTGGGTGGCTTCCAGAACTGGGACGTTACAAAGTGGTATCAGAGGAGTTCTTTTCTCTTTCTCTACTATTTGGAGACTTTATCTAGGGATAGGATAGATTTGGTACTTGGTAATAAGATGTGAATGGGAGTGGCTAACCCATGTACAGGGAAAATCCATACTACCTCTTTTATTTCAGTTTTCTGGTTTTGAGATTTTACGGTTGATATGATTTCAGATAGAGTGATTCACATGCTTTGTGTTGTTACTGTTTTGATATTACAGTTCTATTTCTGTCGCAACCCGATGAGATGAGGGTATGCCATCTCATGCATCATATAGGAACATGTTACAAATCACATGACATGCATTCTTGCCATGCCATCTAGGGTGCATTAGCAATTGCATGTTGTTGTGATCGAATCTGTGCAGATTATGCATGCTGTTGTGATAGATGCTTGATAGAATCCCTATTCTTGTGATAGAGAAATTTATTTTGTTGTATTTTTCTTAAATGAATGCCAAATTTTGAGTCTTGAGGTGTTATGGTCCCTATTGAATCGAAAATTGGTGGATCATGACCCTGTTTTCTCTTGTATATGACTGTAGGAGATTCCATGCTTTGATTCATGGGGTGTATGGACCCTCACGAATCGGAATTTGGCACCTCATTGCATTGTTTTCAGTGTTTCTGGGCTTCTGTGCAGTTTCTGAGCTACTTCCCAGAAAAACCTAGAATACACGGCATGTACTTTCGGGATACACGCTGTGTAGATTTTAGGCCGTGTTACTGACCGTGTGAATAGAAACACGGTGTCGTGGAAATAACTTCAAGAACACACCGTGTACAGTAGGTGTACACCGTGTAGTTTGGAGCCGTGTACCCGGCCGTGTCACTTACAACATGGTCCGAGGAAGCTCGAGTAGAACACACCGTGTGGGTAAAGAACACACCATGTAGTTTTGTCCCGAGTACCCAGCCATGTCATGAACAACACGTATTGGTGTTATCTTCTCCTATACACGCCGTGTTTGTTCGGAACATGCTGTGTAAGGGTAGTCATGTAGATGGTCATGTAACTAACAACACGAGCCACCGATACCGTGTCTAGTACACGCTGTGTCCCTAGGGAACATGCCGTGTAGTCTTGGGTTAGTTTGGACCGTGTGGATTAGCTGTGTAAGGAGACCCGGGCAGGCGTTTAAAGTTCAAGTACACGCTGTGTGTGGAAACAACACGCCGTGTTGGTTGGGGTGTTACACGAACAGTAGGGGGAGGAGTACATTCCCATGTTAATGGCTGAAGAAGACACACAGTGTAGTTATTATACACGTCGTGTAGTCCTGTTTTGTAAAACTTTAATGTTTCTTTCCCCTATTCCCATTTGGTACCCCTGTGTTTTCAGTCCTTGTTAATTCTGATCTAAGGTGAGCTTTTGATCTTTCAGAGATATGCCTCCAAGACGTCCTCCGGTGGTATGTCAGTTTCTAGATGGTGATCAGACACTGGATATGGCCGATCAGGGACCTCCTGTTGATCCTCCTATTGATCCTCCTGTTGTGCCAGCCTTAGCACCAGTAGTTATACCAGTCACAGGCACCGATACACAGTTCAGGGAGGACTTCATGAGGATGTTGCAGACTTTTCAGGGAGCAACGCCTCCTGCCCCGTCGATGGATGAGTTGACGAGGGTTTTTCAGCAGCAGCATCCTCTTACTTTATTAGGGGATGGAGGACCCCAAGCTGCAGAGTCGTGGTTCGAGGCCACCCGGACTATCTTCGAGCAACTAGAGATACCTCCGGAGAAAAGGGTAAAGCTAGATACTTATATTCTCCGGGACACCGCCAAGAGGTGGTGGGAGGTGATCTCATAGTCAGGGCGTTAGCAGGGTATGTCATGGGATGAGTTTCAATGCACCTTCTATGACTACTTCTATCTGGAGACCCTGAGGGCCGATTGAGCCCGGGAGTTTATGAGCCTGTAGTAGGGTACTCTTTCTATCATTGAGTACTCATCCCATTTTACTGAGCTGCATCATTTCACACCGATTCCAGAAGGTGATGAGTTGTTCCTTTCTAGGAAGTTTGAGGATGGTCTTAGGCAGGAGATCTGTTCCCAGGTGAATATCTTCAAGTTGACTTCGATATCCTCAATCGTCAACCATGCGCTAATTGTTGAGCGCAATCTGAGGGATTCTAGAGAAGTATGCCAGTTCGGTTCGTCATCCAGAGCTGGTGTTCCTCTTACGGACAGTAGGAAGAGTCGTAGATTGTCTTCTCGATGAGATTGGGGTTTGTGGGATACATCTTCTGTCAGCCAGGTTGTATGCTACCAGTGCGGTAGGAGTGGGCATACTAGGCCTCAGTGCCAGAGGGATCTGATGGAGTGCCGATATTGCTGAAAGATGGGCCATATTCAGCACTTTTTTCATGTCTTCTCACCTTCACCTGGTGGTAGGGGTTCCTCTATGACCCCAAGTTCTGGAGATACTTCGCCAGTTTCCCACCAGTCCGAGAACTGGAGTTCATCCGGCCATTCGGGCCGAGGTGGAGGTTAAGGCTGTGGTGGTCAGTCACCAGGTCATCAGCGACAACAGAGTGGATCAGCTCAGAGTAGTCAGCCTGGGGCACAGGGCCGTGGTGCAGGCTTGTATTTCGCCGTGGAGCAGACCTATTAGGAGAAGGATCACGACCCTTCTACAGTTCGAGGTAAGATCTTAATAGCCTTAGTTTTATCTTCAGCTCTTTTCGATATTGGTGCTTCCTATAGCTTTATCTATGTTGTGGTTGTGGAGTTCCTTGTGCTCTGTATCTTTTCGTCTGCCGACTTGTTGACTCTAGACAGGCCGTTGGGAAATAGGACATCTAGCGTACGTCAGTGCATAGAGTTCCCTCTTGAGGTTGCACGGTGTCACTTCTTATGGGACCTCTATGTCCTAGAGATGTCAGGTTATGACATCATTATCGGGATGGACTGGTTGGTTCCTTTTCAGGCAGTCATTGATTACTATCACCGCAGGGTGTGTTTCATATCACCATAGGAAAGATATTTTCTTCATAGAGGTGAGTGGGATGTCTAGGAGGTTAGAGCTGGACCAGAGCATGATGTTCTAGGGGAAGTTACAGCCCAGATTTCCAGTCATTATCTAGATGACCAAGGGACTTCACAGTTAGATTTCCCCCAATGGTGGATCGTTTTAGGGATGTCTTTCCAGAGTAATTTTCAGGTTTTCCTCCAAAGTGTGATGTAGACTTCTCGATTGAGCTCATTCCAGGAGCGGCACCAGTGTCCATTCCTCTATATAGGATGGCTACACCTAAATTGCAAGATCTTAAGAGGCAGTTGGAGGAGTTACGGGCAAATGTTTTTATCCGACCCAGTACTTCTCCTTGGGGTTCGCCTTTCCTATTTACGAAAAAGGCATATGGCACCCTTCGGATTTGTGTGGATTATTAGAAGCTGAACCAGTTGACGGTCAAGAACCGATAGCCCTTTCCAAGTATTGATGACCTCTTTGATCACCTTCGAGGAGCTCAAGTGTTCTCAAAGATTGACTTGAGGTCCAGTTATCATTAGTTGTGTGTTAGACCATAGGATATAACTCTGACAGCCTTCAGGAGTAGGTATGTTCTATATGAGTATACATTCATGTCGTTCAGTCTCACGAACATTCCTGCAGTTTTCATGGTACTAATGAACCGAGTGTTCCATACATATTTGGACTCCTTCGTCGTGGTCTTTATGGATGATATCTTGTTTTACTCTCACAATCGACATGACCATGCCACACATCTTGAGATCATTCTAAGTACACTGAGAGAGCATCAGTTGTTTGTTAAACTCTTGAAGTGCCACATCTGGATGGATCAGATTCACTTCTTGGGACATGTCATCTCTCAGGCTGGAGTATCTGTAGACCCAGAGAAAGTGAGAGCTGTGGTTTCCTGGGAGTAGGCAAAGAACGTCTTTGAGGTGTGGAGTTTTCTAGGGCTGGCTAGATACTACATGCATTTCATATAGGAATTATCGCACCTAGCAGCACCATTGATATGTTTTACCAAGAAGGGGGGAATGTTTTTATGGTCAGATCCTTGTGAGTCAGCCTTTTAAGAGTTGAAGGGGAGGTTGACGTCAGCACCGATACTAGTCTTTCCAGAGCCTAGAAAGGGCTACACTATTTACTATGATGCCTCAGGTATCGGTCTAGGAGCTGTTCTTATGCAAGGAGATGGGGTCGTTGCTTACGAGTCTCAGCTGTTGAGGCTACACGAGAGGAACTACCTGACACATGATCTTGAGTTGGCAGTAGTTTTTCATGCCTTTTGCTGTTGGAGACACAACCTTCTGGGAGATCACTTTGGGGTTTTCACCAACCACAAGAGTCTCAAGTATATCTTCTCTCAGCATGATCTGAATCTTAGACAGCGCAGGTGGGTCGAGTATCTTCAGTCCTTTGACTTTGAGCTCGCCTATATGTCGGGAAAGGGAAATGCAATGGTTGATGCTTTGAGCAGGAGAACTCAGATTCAGGTAGTTCAGGAGGCCAGTGGTGAGTGGCAGCTTATGGCTCTATTCTCTAAGATGCACTTATAAGTGCACGATAGGCAGGGACAGATTGTCCTATCTTCTGTAGCTATTACCTCTACACTTCTTGATCGGGTACGGATGAGAAAGCTATCCGATTCAGAGGCCTTAGTCCTGTGGGAGAGTGTGTCAGGAAGGGACCCTCTTCCTGGATGGACAGTAAGCGAGGATGAGATCTTGCATTTCTGGGGATGCGTATGGGTGCCAGCAGACATACGAGAGGAGCTGATGCAGTATTTTCATTCCTCAGTTTGGGAAGTTCACCCTGGCATCACCAATATGTATCATGACCTACACCGCCAGTATTGGTGACCAGGTATGAAGAATGATGTTGCTGGTTTTTTCATGAGATGTTCTACATGTCAGTAGGTGAAAACAGAGCATCAGCGACCATTAGGGATTTTACAGTAGTTACCCATTCCCAAGTGGAAGTGGAACAATGTCACGATGGAATTCTTGATCGGGTTGCCGAAGTCGCCTCAGGGAAACGATGTTTTTTGGGTTGTTGTCGACAGACTCATGAAGGTCGCACACTTCTTTCCAATCAAGGAGACCTTCAGTGTTGATGATCTGGGACGGTTGTACATCTGAGAGATCGTACATCTACATGGAGTTCCACACACCATTGTTTCAGACAGGGATGCACGCTTTACTTCTCGGTTCTGGCAGGGACTTTAGAAGGCTTTGGGTACACAGGTAATTTTGAGTACAACATACCATCCCCATATTGATGGCTAGTCTGAGCGCACGATCCAGGTGATTGAGGATATGCTCCGAGATTTCATTCTAGACTTCGGCGGTTCTTAGGAGAAGCATATACCTATTGTGTAGTTTTCATACCACAATAGCTTTCAGGAGACCATTCAGATGGCACCATATGACTCTCTGTAAGGTAGGCCATGCCGATCACCCTTATGCTTGTTAGAGGTAGGAGAGACAACTTTTCTAGGACCTCATCTGGTTTAGGAGACCTCTGAGCAGATAGAGTCGATTCAAAAGAGGATGGATACAACATAGTCTCGACAAAATACTTATACTTATCAGTAGAGATGACCTTTGGAGTTTGAGGTTGGGGATCCGGTTTTCCTGCGTGTCTTAGCGAGGTTGGGACACAAGAGGATTCAGAGACATGGTAAACTTTCACCACGGTACGTCGGGCCGTTTGAGGTTTTTGAGAGAGTTGGTCCAGTTGCCTATCGGTTGCAGCTACCTCAGATGTATCGGGCTATGCATGATGTCTTCCACGTCTCTTAGCTCCAATGTTACTTTTCAGACCCGTCTCATGTCTTCCAACCTGAGGAGGTTGAGCTCAAAGCGTATGCATCATTTGAGGAGCATCCCATTCGGATTGTCAATCGCAGTACGAAGGTTCTTCATGGACGGTCTATTCCTTTAGTATGGGTGCTTTGGCAGCTTGGGTGAGTATAGGATGAGACCTAGGAGAGAGATGCTGATGTATGATCGCAGTGGGTAGAGCTGTTCAGGGTTTCTTCTTCTACGCCTCACTAGGGAAATTCGGGGATGAATTTCTTTAAGGGGGGAAGTTTGTAAGAACCTGGATCTTCATTTTAGGTATGTACTTCCTTTTTCTAGAGTTTTTGAGAAAAATAATGCTTCTGGAAATTTTTGAAGTACACGCCGTGTACTTTCTGAGTACACGCCTTGTACTCTTTTACCGCTCGAAGCCTTGTAGTGGTCGTGTATGGGCCACACACACGGTGTGTAGGGGTGACGTGGAGGCCGATTTTGGCAGAGTACAGAAAGACCTAGTACACATCGTGTACTCTAAAAGTACACACCGTGTAATTTTTTTCATTAAACGGACCGGGGTCACACCTAATCGAAAAAAAGTTCTTCTTCTCCAACTTCTTCATCCGAGAGCACCAGGAATCCGCGGATCTTTTACAAGCCACCGTTCCTCCATCCGTTCTCCGATTCGAGCATGGTTGATTGTGTTGGAGTCCTAGCGGTGAATTCTTCCTTCTTCTTGAGCCCTGTTTTCCAATTCCTCCTCCTTCTCAAGATATCGTTGGTTGAGAGTTTTGGGCATTTTCTCAGATCTACAACATTCGGGGTAGAATTAGTCATCGTGGTTTAAGTATATCGATCTCCTAGGATCAAGGTAGTTGTTTTGTGCCTTACCGTTCAAATTCATTGAGTTTTATGTGCAAATTTCACCAATACCTGTGAACGTGGTATTGGGTGTTTACCTTTTTTCCCTTGTTTTATTTCCTTAATTGTATGCTTGTGTGGAGGTAAAGTAATCATATTAGATGATATTTTGTTGCACTTGGATGTTTTTCCCATGCTTTGTTCTGTTTACAACCTTTAGGTTTCGTTTTCCTTTGGCTGTTACATCAGTTTTCAATGCCTTGTGTCTATAGGATGGAGTGTTTTTGTATAACATGATTGTTGACCTATAGACTGTTAGCCAAGTAGCTCTATAGGTGTATTTTGGTTATCCAGGTAGATCTATAGGTGTAATTTGTCCTTATAGAATTATTATGAACTGACTGACACGAGATTGAGAGAACCTGGTGCTATAGACTATAAGGGATAGACCGAGTGAGCTTCCCAATGAGTCTTAGACATTATAGACTATAGGAGGGTAGACTGAGAGAGATTCCTCAGAGAGGCTTGGAAATTAGACTACAGGGGATGGACCGAGTGAGCTCCCAAAGAGTCTTGGATTATTATAGACTACAGGAGGGTAGACCAAGTGCGCTTCCTTATAGAGTCTTACCTTGTTTGTTTACTCCTTAAGAACCTTCCCAGGCTAGAGGAGGAATTGACCGAGAGAAATTTCTCAGAGAGTCTGCGGTATACCCGAGGCTATAGAAGGAATTGACTGAGATAGATTCCTTATAGTGTCTCTAGACCTTGTGGATAAGAGGGTCATACCACATGATCTTCCTCAGAGAGTCCCTAACTACCCTAGACTATAAGGGGAATTGACCGACTATGCTTCCCCAGAGAGTCTCATAAATTCATATGACCAAACTAGAGGGGTTAGGCTGAGTGCACTACCCAGAGGGTTGTGGTAATCCTTGGATAGGACCAAAGGGGGATTGTTTCAAGTACTTCCCAGAGGGTTTCCTTCTTGCTAGCTATTTGCTTCACTGCTGTTGTTGGTTGTGGATTGATTACTATTGTGTATCATCCTACTTTACTGCTTACTGTTTACTGCCTACTTCTTTGTTGTTGATGTTTACTGCTTATTGAAATTTTACCTACCATATACTCACTAACTGTTAGGCCCAAATCTTCGGGTGGTTGCCTACTGGGATTTTATCTCACACCCTGTTTGGGCCATGCTTTTGGGCCCAAGCAGACTATGTTGTTGCAGGTATATACAAGGGAATGCGCCCTTCGACTTCTGGTACTTGATTGCTTGGAGCAGGAGAGCATGGGACCAAGCTTTGGCTTGCGATGTTGAGGAGCTGTTTACTTTTCTTTTGTACTTGTTTTAGTACTATGGTGTTTCAGCATTGTGACTTGTTTGGCTTTTTTTATAGAGTTGTTTCTTGCCTCATTCCATATATACATATGTGGTCCATTTTGTTGATTTAGTCTTCCGCTGTTTATTATTGTTGGTTATTTACTTCTTCTTCTATTGCATATTTATTACTTCTGCTATATACTCTACCAATGAGGGCATTGATTCCCCACTATCACACCCAAGGCCCTCACTGCTAGTCGGTAGCCTCTGGCATTTGGTGAAATGCGCTTGAGGCCATATGAAAAACCGGGTATGGGGTGCCTTTGGGTGGATTCTAGAACTGGGACGTTACAGGGGTTATCTCCTTTATTTGTACAACTTTTTATTTGAAATCATGAGTTAGAGGTGGAATCCTCAAATTTTCATCCAAAAATTTGAAATTGGAATCCATGGCATGCTTGGTATAAATCCTCAAGATATAGAACTTGATGGAATTAGAGATAGTCTCTATAGAATAATTCATATCCTTGACATAATTCCTGATCATATTATGATCATGCTCAGTTTCTTTCTCAAACTTCCTCATAATTTATAAATTAATCACAGGTTCTCAACTTGAGGGACAGCTAGAGGTAGTCGAAACTTCTTTTCTAATAACTGATTGGATGACATAAAAATTAAGAAGAGGGGAAGGAGTAGTAGTAACCAAAGTATCTAAAGATGAATCCTAAATAATTTTAAGGATACCTTCCATAGAACTAGTAAAGGTAGACTTCATGGCCTCAATAATATTCTTGATAGTATCCAACTCGCTTACATTTATTATATTCTCAATCTCAACTTCATGTATGTGATTCATCATCTTTGGGTGGATATGTTGGATAACCCAATAAAATAGATATCTATAATCCTTTTAAATAATTTTAGTCAATAGAGGATATTGATATCTCAAAAACTTATGAAACATAGAAAGAAGTTTTTTTTAAAAATATTCAAGTCATCTCTAGTGACTACATCTATAGGAAAAATAGGAGGAGTTGGAGAAACTGATTTAGAATCAGGGGCTATAACAGAAGAAAACAGTTCTATAATTCTATTATGATATACTTGAGAAATCATGGATCCCTTAGGATCACCTTTAATTTTAATATCATGTCCCTCATGCTTTGGTGTACTCCTTGCAACACTGAAAAACATTCCCCACTCTAATTCCATTAGAACAATCCATCTCCTAGAAACCTCAATAGCTACTGGAGAAGTGGTAGGAGGAACCAAACTTGTAGGTAAAACAAACATTTCATGATTCTTCTATACATACGAAATTTGTGCAGTAGCACTAAAAGACTCGACTTCTAACTATGTACCAACATTAGGTGCATCTATATTTTGAAAAACCTTTTGTTGAACAAAATCAATGGATTCACCTTCCACCTTCTCATGCACAGAAGGATCCACTTCTATAAGGCTATCAATTTGTGTCTTATCAGTAGATGAAATGTCATACTGAAAATTAATTCCTTTCTTAGAAGAAGTTATCTCTGATTTCCATTGATCTACAACATGTTGTTCTACATTAGCAATCACAATCAACTTTTCTAACAAAATAGAATTAGAAACTGTATGACCAGTGGAAATAGAAATGTCCTCAACATTAGTAAGAGAATAAGATTCATTAAATATTTCCACAGATGGGTATTTTCCCCCCTCATCAAGCGCATCATAAATCTCTCAAGGCATCTCCATTACTTGCCTCTTAATTCGGCCACTAGAAACATTAGGGCTAGATTAATCTCTATCATCATCATCACCACTTCTATCATTTTCATCCCTATCATTTCCATTTCCATCTCCATTCTTATATAATTTTTCATTTTCTTCCTCCTCATCACCAGCTTCAGTTGATTTTGAACTCATTTATTGATCCTCCCTAGAGACCTCAATCTCTTGTTCATTTATTTTATCTAACTTTTCTCTTTTTGGAAAACTCTTAGGTTGACTAAGAGATCCAAATGTAATGGTAGAATCTTTGGAATACAAATCAGGATCACTCCCCATATAAATAGATGGTTCTTTTTTATCTTCTGTATCAATAGATTCTTCATTATCCTTATCAGAATATTCAACTACTTCATTAGGCTCCAATCCTAGATCAACTTCACCCTTTGGTCTAGTTGGATGATCAACTGGATTATACTCATCATATAACTTCAGAAAATCACCAACCCACTATTCTTCCATGTGTTCTAGCTAATCTTCATCATTGAAAAAGTATAACTTATAATGGAAAAACAACCGTGGACTATAAAAAACTCATCATCATCAGGTACTAGTCCATTTCCCTTTAATATTGTAGAAATTAAATTCTAGTAGATAAAAAAATTAGATCATGATGTTGGTTTGGTCATATCACACATATACACCATGAGATATCTAAAAAGATTGATAATGTGACATTCTTTCATCAGAGATAGAAGATACAAATATTGGTAACTTAAGGTTGAAAAATCACCCTTTCTTAGGCATAAACATTGTTTCACAAACTTAATGTGGAGCCTGTATTCTCCATCTAGATCTGAGGAAAAAGGCCTTATGGTTTTTCCATCTCCTATCTCCATAGAAAGAGAATCTTAATTTATGAATATCCCACTGTATTCTATAATGAGACCCTGTTAGTCATCATAAATTCCATCATGAGGTACACCTAAACATTTATCCCACATCCTTGAAGAAAAACCAAATACACATCCTCTGATGCTTCATTTGATTCAATTACCACCATCTTCTTCAAAATCAAACTCTACATTCAGATAAAAATGAAGAACCATCTTAGGGTAGAAATGTATTTTTTTTATGCGAACCATTATAAACACCCTTGTCCCGAGATCACTTTGAGTACTAGAGAAAAACTAGACATCAACCACTTAGATTAAACTTCCATTTAAATTAGAACAATCCTATTAGCAAGATCAATATTAACTGGTGCAATGGGAGTAGGTGCACTAAATTATTTATTCTTATTCTTAGAAGATATAGACTTAGAATGAGAAAACTCAAAAGCATGCTTAATTATCAGAATTCAGATTAGTTCAGAAATCTTGGTCGGGAGAGGAGAAGGTTTGAAATGCAGGAGGCAAAGGGTTACAATAGGCTTGAGAGAGAAAGATACGAGAGTATCGCACGGGGATCAATATATATTGGAAATAGATATTATTCAATTTTTATATAATTTTAAATTTTAGGTATTCTAAAATAGAATATATAACTGAAATTGAAATCAAAATCTCAGAAAAAAACCGTTTATAGGATATAACAAAAACTAGGAAATAGACCTACAGTTCAAAAATATTGAGAAATAGAGAAAAAATTGAAAAGGCGTGAAAAAAATGACATGACATAGAAATGGAGTGACAATACAATGAATTGATATCCAATAGAAGGACAAGATAATGGTGTGAGGAGCCAATGGAATGATATCCAATGACATGACAAACCAACAGTGTGATGAGACAATGACATGAGAGGCCAACGGTGTGTTACAACAACAACATGTCATCACAACGATGTTTCAATCAATAAAGGTATTTCAATCATAATGGTATGTTATAAAAAATTATACATAACCAAAATTAATCATTACTAACTCTTCTTTGATATAATTAATTCTCTAATAATTCAAAGTCTTAGTGAATATACCATCCAACTGATGTTCTCTTCCAATAAATTCAAGTGTGATATCTTCTTTTTGAAAACTATCCCTAAAAAAGTGATGTATTATATCAATATGTTTTTTCCCATAATGAGAAACCCGAATATTGGAAATGTTTATTTCATTTTTTTGTCACAGTTTATGGTGACATGATGGAGTTGAAATCCATAGTCTATTATAGAGTGTTTCATAAAAAAAATTTGTGCAAAACAAATTCAAGTAGCTATGTACTCATCTTTAACAGTATACAATGCAACCTAATTTTTTTTACATCACCATGAAACAAGAGAGTTTCCTAATAAGTGACATCTTTAAGAGGTGATTTTTCTATCTAACTTTCATCCACCAAAATCAGTATTATAATAACATACTAAATCAAATGATTTTCCTCTTGTGTAAAAAAAATCCTAAATTGGTTTTATACTTGAGTTATTTGAAAATTATTTTAACAGAAACAAGTGTGACTCTTTTTGGTTTTCCGGAAAGTGAGCACCCATACGCACACTAAACATAATATCTGATAAGCTTGTAATTAAGTAGAGAAGACTTCCAATCATACCTCTATAACAGGTTTCCCAACATCATCATTATCGAATTTATAGGTGGTACTCATATGAGTATCACTATTATTCATTCATTCCATGTTAAAATGTTTTAAAATATCTTATGTATACTTACATGGATTTAAAATAATTCCTTCCTTGTTTTGAAAAATTTTAAATCCGAGAAAAAATTTGACTTCACCGATTAAACTCATTTCAAATTCATTTTTCCTCATTTTAGAGAAATCAGTACATAAATAATTTTTTGAAGATCCAAAAATAATATTATCAACATATATTTGAACAATAAATACATATTTTGAAACTCATTTTATAAAAAGGGTAGGATCATCTATTCCTTTTTAAAATATTTTTAATATTATAAAATTACAAAGACAATCAAACCAAGCTCACAGAGATTATTTTAAACCATATAGGTCTTTAGTTAATTTAAAAACATGTTTTGGAAAAAGTGGGTTTTGAAAACCAGGGAGTTTGTTCAACAAAAAATATCCTCAACAATAAAACAATTTAAGAATACACTCTTGAAACCCACTGAATCTAACATAAAATATTGATGTGCTTCCAAAGAAAAAAATATTATTATCCACTCAAGTATAGCTATATTTTCAAGGGTTTTCTCATAGTCTATCCCATTTTCCTCATTATATCCTTGGAAAATAAGTCTTGCCTTATTTTAAATTATACTTCCTTACTCATCAACTTTATTCCTAAACACCCATTTAGTACTGATACTCATGGTGTACGTTGGTCTATTTACAAGTACCCACACTTTTTATCTTAAAAACTAATTTAATTATTCTTACATAGTTATTACCCATAATTCATCATTAATTGCTTTATTGATGTTCTTAGGTTTAATCTAAGATAATAAAGCTTGATGTTCAACATGATTTCTAATATAATATCTAGTTTATGTTCCTCTATTTAGATCACCTAAAAAATCTAAATTATGGTATTTAATATTTATAGTAGCACTTGAGAAAGAGGGAATGGTCACTTTGGGATTTCTATGTTAAGGTTCTACATGTCCTGGAAGTTCTTCAGAACATGAAGATTTTTTTTCTTATTTGACAGTAAATTCTAAAGTATTCAAATTTAAATTGCAAAAACAAAAATGTAACGTGCTGACCCCAGTTACCCAGAGTCAGTGAATTATTACATAACAATGGAATGATAAAAGGAATAATTTTCTGAATGGATGATCAATTTTGTAGCCTTTGATGTACTAGATACATTCATAAGTTTTACATTACATCATGAAATAAAAACATCAAAAAAAAATTGGTCTCCTTTTGAACACACTTATATCCTTAGGCTATCCCTATAGGTAAACCATAAAATAATTCTCCACATCCTGGAAAAAATAAAACATAGAAAGTGGTGAGCTCTGATTCTCAGTAAGGATAACAATATAGAGGAAACTTTCATTAATAAGCATAAACATTTAAGGCAATGTATAAGACTAAAATAAAAGACTTTTAACCTTAAACTTCAGCATAATATGAAAAAGATAAAATCAAATAATTCCATTTACTTATTCACATGGATATTCTACTAGTAAAACAATCACATGCAATATCAATAGACACTTTCATAATGATGGAATGCATAATGCCAGACTTCATAACCACATAGTCAAGGCCTTGTGCCAAGAATACAAATAAGATATTGTCAATGACTTGTGAGAAGACACAATTTTGTCTCATTACACCTACCGATGAATCAAGGAGCTATAACAGTATCCACTCGTCACTAACTAAGTCCAATATATTCCTCATATGAAAAGGTTTAAACAAAACACAAACAGTCATATTAAAACTAGCATACAAAATGTCTATACTTTATCCATAAACCATGAATGGTGTAAAAATAACACATCAATAGTAAAACATATACAAAAACCTTAAATACAATATGGAAGTTTGGTATTATAAAAAATAAACTTCAAACAAGCTTAAAATCCATCAAAGGATGTTGGCATAGATGAAATCAAAACATTTTTAGAGAAATATCTCTTTCTACTTGGAAATCATTAAAAAGTAATATAATTATAAAAGAAAAAATTTATTATGAAAATACTCTTATAAGATTGTATGGGAAGCTTCGATGATGATATAATGGAGGAAAATAGCCACACCCTCCATATAAGTTGAAAAAATACATTGTTACGTTAATGTTTTCGAAAAGGTCATAAAGTACCTTGTTTGGAAAATGATGGAAATATTCCTTTAAAAACATATATGGTCAAATAGATGTGTAAATGAATTTAACCCATAGTATAGTAAATAATAAAAATGTTTTGAATTACATTTTTAATAAAACACTTATGTTGTTGATAAAGAGGTCCCAGTTGATACTTACGTTTTATCAACCTCAGATAAGTAAAGAGATTATAGAATTTACCCTTACCTTTTACTTTTCCTTAGTCGAGGGTATGTTAACCTCCTGTATAATAGTTAAATCATTGTTATTAAATTATATAAGAACTATATACATAAATATGATATCATATATGATTCTCTAATATTTCTTCATTAATAGTATTTTAGTAGTATCATCATTTTAGGTGTTAACTGATCTGTTTTCCTTTATATTCTCTATTACGTAAGCCACGTTTGTTATGGATATGATGTATTATATTCATATCTAGAATGATATTAAGTTCTAAAACATTATTTTTAATAATAAAATGGAAATTTTTCTTTAATGATTATGATGGGGAATGAATCTCATATCATTCATGGAGACGGTAATCCGTATGTACGCCTGAGCGACAATATCATTATATTGATGGTAAAATCATTTGTAATTTTATGGTATTTCATATATACAGAATCATTAACATGTTATATTTACTTTTTACACTAGTTACCCTCATTATTATAACCATCCAAATAATAATGTGTTTGATTAACAAACTACACCACGACGTGGAGACGGTAAGCAGTACATACAAACATACGGTGACTTTGTCATTTATATTATGGATAGAATAATGAATATAGTTGTACCATTTTTATAACAACATAATAGTATATAGAAGATACTAGAGTTATTATTTTATAACGGAAACAACAATGAAAGAGGAAGTGGAAGAAGAAAAGTACTTGAAAAGGTGATTAAATATTTACCTCTTCTTTGGGTTCTTCCTTTGGATTTGATCAAAAGGGATCCCTAGGATGGCTATCTAACCAAAGGAAGGCCTCTATAATGAAGGGAGGAAAGTTGGGATGATATTTGGTAGGGTTTGGTGGAGCCAAATGGATTGGGAGGTGTAAAATTTAGAGAATAGGATGGGTCAAAAACCTCTCAACCAATAGTTTTTAGACAAGTTTAGGTCACTATATTAACCTTACCTTTTATATCTAACTCTTAGTTAAATAGTTTGATATTTACCATGTCTCTTTGTATTTTTATATTATATAGTTAATAAACGTACTATAACAAGACATGAAAATCCCAAGTGGTCCATTATTAATATATATAACCTTATCTAAGTCCTTTGGCCGAACCTCAAATTTTTAGGAATACTATATCAATTAATAATATAATATTTGTTTTAAAAACACAATTATGTCAATTTTGACACTATTTAGTATTTCGTTTTTGTGAAAATAATAAAAGCATGATTACTTTGAAAAAAATTATTTAATCAACCCTAACATGTCATATTAACCTAAAAAATTGGTGGAATTCATCAAAATCCTCAGATTACATTTATTTAGATATTTATAATATCAATTATTTTAATATTTCATTAATAAGGTAATTACTGCATCATCATTTTGTCATAAATAAATTTAATTATTTAATGTCTAAAAATAATAAATAAAATACCATTATATAGGAAATACTTTTAGCTTTATAATGAATATTTATAGTTTAATTTTACTTATGTATAACACAATATTAAAAATTGTTTATTTATTAAACATTGAATTTAACACATTTAACTCTTCTTTAAATAAAATAATAATAAATGTCCTAATATAATGAAAGTGGACAAAGGGGGTAATATTTTATTCCTAAGGTTGTTTTTGGTCAAATTACACTTATCCAGTTGAATTAGGACATGTTTTAGGGTAATTATAATATCATTTTTACCCCTAATTACCCTATATACTTTTAACAATGGTAAATAAAAGTCAAAAGTTACTATTCACCAGAAATTATTTTCATCTTATTGAACAACATTCTACTTACTGTTATCAACCATTTATCTCATATTTTTTAAATTCAATTCATATAAGCAGTAAAATTATGTTTTATGAAAATTTACAAATGCTCCTAGATAGTGGGTAAAAGACGGTAAAAAGTTAAATAAAATTTTATATATCTAAAATTATTATAAAATGACTCCAATGAATTAATTTGAAAATATATAAATATTATGTATCTATTCAGACCTAAAATAAAATATCTAATTATTTAAATAAAAAAATCACTTTTAAACAATAAAGCATTGTTTTTAACTATTCATCAAAAATTGAAAGTTTTCAGAAAAATACAAAAAATTCACCCTAAGTTAATTTTGATTTTATGAAACAAAAAATGATGGCTATTTTGAATATTAAAATTTATAAAATTTTAAATTTTGGGTATTACTATTCATAACGGCTAGTTTGATTAGTTGCGGCGGGTTAAATCTCTATGTTGCGTACAAATCAAGCTACTGCATTATTCAAAGGGAAACGTACCGTGGAATATTGGGATTCTACATTCTCCATTCCTTAAAATAATTTTTTCCTCAAAATTTCTAGAATATTACTGCATAAAAAGATTCACACGGTTCTTCATCATAAGTTCCTTGGGGTCCCACATTGCCTCTTCCATCTTATGGTTTCTCCATTGAACTTTTACCAGATGAGTCTTCAGGTTTATAAGAACTAGTTCTCTAGTATCAGGAATTTTTACAGGATCCTCATAATAAGATAGACCAGGTTCTAGTTCAATTTCCTCATAGGTGAGTACATGCGTTGGGTCATGCATGTATTTTCTCAGCAATGATACATGGAACACATCATGAATTTTGGAGAGACTTGGAGGCATTGTCAAACGAGAAGCGACAACTCCAATTCGTTCTAGAATTTCGAAAGGTCCAACTTACCTGGGAAATAATTTACCCTTCTTACCGAATTATATAAGACCCTTCCATAGAGATACCTTTAAGAAAACATGGTCTCCTACTTCAAATTCCAAATCTTTCCTTCAGTTATCAACATAGCTCTTTTTCCTACTTTGGGATGCTTTGATGTGGGTATGGATAATCATCACTTTTCCATTGTTTCATCAACAAGTTCTAGGCCTATGAGTTTTCTTTCACCAACATCATCCCAACAAATTGGTGTACGACATCTCTTTCCATATAACACTTCATATGGTTTCATCTGAATACTTTAATGGAAGCTATTATTATAGAGAAATTCTAATTGAGGTAAATATTGATCCCACATACCTGGAAATTCAAGTGACCAAGATCTCAAAAAGTTTTCTATGTTTTAAATATTCTATTTTGATTGTCCATCGGTTTGAGGGTGGTTGGAAGTTCTCAAACAAAGTTTAGTATCTAGGGATTTCTGAAAACTTTTCTAGAATCTTGATGTAAGATGGGGATCACGATCAGAAACAATCAATAGGGGTACTCCATGAAGTCTTACAACTTCATTAATATATATTCTTTCTAAATGATCAAGTGGTAAATATTCTCTTATTGAAAGAAAATGCGATGTCTTGGTAAGACGATAAAAAATGAACCATATTGCATCATTTCTTCTGTAAGTCTTTGTTAGTCCCATGAAAAAGTCCATCATAATATTATCCAATTTCCACTCAAGTATGGGAAGAGGTTGCATGACTCTTCTAGGATGTTTTCTTCTAGATTTCACTTGTTGTAAAATCATACATCTCGACACAAAATTAGAAATATCTCTCTTCATGTTGTCCAACCAGATACATTCTTTCAAATCTCTATAAATCTTAGTGATGGCATGGTGTATAGAGAAATTGGAGCTATAAGCATCTTCCAACAATTAAATTTTTATATCAGGTATATCGGGAACAAAAATTCTCTTCCCAAATTTCAAAATTCCATCTTCATATACAAAGTTGATCAATCTCCAATTTTTCATAGATTTAATTTCCATTTTAAATTAGTCAACATCAATCTGAGAACTTTTTATAATTTCTAGTAAATATGATTTGGAAACCGATTGAAAAAGAATTGATGTTTCACCTTCCATGGTTATTCCCATATCCATCATTACTAGATCCATGTATATAGGATTCTTTTCAACTCTCATCTTGTTCAAAACTCCATGATTTTTAATGCTCAAAGAATCTTCCAGCTTATTTTAATCCCTTGAGTGGTAGTTTATAGTGTAATCATAATCCTTGAGTAGTTCAAGCCATCGTCTTTGCCTCATGTTGGTTTTTTTTGTGAGAAAATATAATTCAAACTCTTATTATCAGTATAAATCTCACATTTTCACCATAGAGATAGTGTATCCATGTTTTCAGAGAAAATATTACAACTACAAACTCAAGATCTTGAGTGGGATAGATTTGTTCATGAATTTTTGGCTATCATGATGCATAGACAATAACTCTATCATTATGCATAAGGACAAAACCAAGTCCTTTTTTGAAGCATCAATATAAATAACAAACCCATCATTCCCCAATGGAAGTGTCAAGATAGGATCATTAACTAATATTCTCTTTATTTATTAAAAACAATCTTCACACTCTTTTTCCCAAAAAAAATTACCCCCTTTACGCATGAGCTTGGTTAATGGGTTATCCAATCAGGCAATATTCTAGACAAAATGCCAGTAATAAACTACTAAACCAAAACAACTGCGTACCTTAGTTAAAATCGTCGGTGCTGGCCATTCATGGATTGACCTGGTCTTTGAATTATCAATAGAGATTCCATCCATAGAGAAAATATGTCCATGAAATGAAATCTCCTGAAGCTAGAATTCAAGCATGCTAAATTTTCCATATAATTTAATTATTCTAAGAGTCCTTGGGATAATGTGCAAGTGATTTTCATGATCTTCATAGAATTTAGAGTATACCAAGATATCATCAATAAATAACACTAAAAAGTCATCAAGATATTCCTTAAAACTCTATTCGTTAGATCCATGAATAGAGAGGGTGCATTAGTCTTCCCAAAAGGCATTACTGTAAACTCGTAATGCCTGTACCTGGTTCAAAATGATGTTTTCAGAATGTCTTCCTTCTTCACTCACAACTGATGGCATCCAGATCATAGTTCAATCTTTGAAAAATATTGAGCTCCATGAAGTTGGTCGAATAAATTATCAATGTGAGGTAGGCGATACTTGTTAATTATTGTAATAACATTGATCTACCTATTGTCAATGCACAACCTCATAGATCCATCTTTCTTCTCAACAAAAATAACTGGGGATCCCCTTGGAGAAACACTAGTGCGAAGAAATCTCTTGTTACTCAATTCCTCTAGTTGCTTCTTTAGTTCCACTAATTCTACAGTGGCCATTCTATAATGGGTCTTCGATATGGCCCTTGAACCAAAAATTAAATCAATGGAAAACTCAATTTCTCACTCTGGAGGATGTCTAGGTAAATCCTCTGGAAACACATCAAAATATTCTTGCACAATAGGTACATCCTCTATTTGAACAATCTTTCCCTCTCCCATAGTTATTTTATTCTCTTCACCCCAATAATTGAATTTAGTAGAGCTACTGGGGGTAGATCAAGATAAGAATCAGGTGGTGACGTTTCTTCTCTAAAGATAAGGAACACTTTATCATCATTAAAAAATATAACCTTATTCTTCTTACAATAAATTTTCACATCATGGTACAAAAGCTAATCCATACCGAGGATTATATAAAATTCAATCATGGGTATGACGATGAGATCAGCAGATAAAGAACATTTATATGACCTAATGGGAACTGATTCACAAAACTTTGTTGCAATGATACTTCCATTAGGAGTTTCTACTGACAACTCCTTTGTTAATTAAAATTGAAAATATCTAATTTTCATAGAAAATTGGGATGATATGAAACAATATGATGATCCAGAATCAAATAAATCATTGGACATAATTGGGGAAACCATTAAATTACCTGCCACCAGGTCTTTCGGAGCATCAACCTCGGCTGTAGTTATCGCATAAGCTTGGCCTTACTCCCTTGGCCTTTTCTGGGGTAAATTTCATTGTCACCTAGGAAATTTATTTTCATAATGCCCCTTTTCTCTATAATTGTATCATTCAACATTTACAACCTCTTTCTTCCCCTTTCAATCACAAGTTTGGTGTCATTTTTTCCCACACTTGTAACAGACTCTCATTCCCTTCAAGAAAGTATCAGGGTGTTTCTTCCCACATTTACCATAAGATGTATATTCAAATTTTCCCTTCTTCACCTTATTTCCATTTCTAGAGTGTTCAACATATCTCTTCTTCTCTTTCTTTGCTTTGAAGTCATAATACTTAGATAATTCCTTTTCTGTCTTAATAGCACATGAGACAAAATCTCTGTATGATGAGAAGGATTGTGCAACTAATTATCGATGGATAAATGGTTTTAAACAGTAAAAGAATCGATCAATATTACTCCTTGTGTTATGTATATAATTTACTGCATTCCTTAATAACCTTGTAAATTTAGCCTCATACCTAGCGGTATTATCATCCTCCTTTTGCATCAGACTATGAAATTGCCTTTCCATATCTGCTCAATGGTCATGAGGAAATTATGTTTCTAAGAAAATATCTTTAAGCTCCATCCATTCCATGTTTGATACTTCTTCAAATTCCATTGTATTTTTTATTAATGACCACCATTGATCTTCATCTCCCGTGAGGCGATAAACTCTCTTGACAACCTTTTCCCTTTCGCTACTCCCCAAAGCATGAAATAGTTTCTCTAAGGAACTTATCCATTTCTCATCTAAAAATGGATTTTTACTCCCATAGAATGTTGGTGGTTGTTTCCTCATGAAGTAGTTTAAATTGATCCTCCATGTTGTGGATCAGGGTGCTTCATATGGGTAAGGTAATTATTCATAACCTGAGTGAGTTGTCCCAGTTTGGTGATAAGATGATCAACGCCAGTTGTATCACTAGCTCCACTATAATTATCATCAGTAGGATGGAAATCCCTAAATGGATTACGTGGGTTGATATGCTTTAAATTCCTTCCACTAGGTTACATTAAAACACAATATCATACACTAGATTAGTTTATAAATCACAATACATAATTACAAACTTGTAAAATAGTTAACATAAATTGAACAGTTTATGGATATAATCCATAATCATAAAAATGTTTTCTTTGAGGATGTATATACTATTAAACCCTTCATAATGGTTTGTAATGAAAATGATAATTTTCTTAAGCATATCCCACGGGAGTGTCGTAACCAAGAATTCAGTAAGGCCCCCTGTCGTGCACCAGTTCCCATTCGAGTCTCAATCAAAGCGGTGATTTCATGTTTTACCCCTAGTTATATCTGTTCTAGAGCCACCACTACCTACTCGTATCTAGACAGGGGTGTATTTCTTTAAAAACTCAAAAAATCTCTACAGTACCAAAATTCTAGGAAGTTCTTCTATATTAATCCTCAAAGTCTATTTTAGGGTAATGTTCTCTAATCAGAGTTTTTCTAAATATATCTTCCAAGGTTTATAATAAAATTACTATGATACCAACTGTAACACCCCGACCCAAGTTACCCATAGTTAGTGCATTATTACATAACATTAGCATGATACAAGGAATCATGTCTTGAAAGACCAATTAGTTTAGTAGCCTTGAAAAAACTAGATACATTAATAAGTTGTACATTACATCTTGAAATAAAAACATCAAGAACATTTTGTCCCCTTTTAAACACACTTATAACCTTATCCTATCTCTATATGTCAACCATAAAATACTTTTTTCACATCATGGGAAAAATAAAACATAGAAATGGGTGATCTTAGATGCTCAATAAGGATAACAATGTAGAGGAACATCCATAAATAATCATAAACATTTAAGGCAATGTATAAAAAAATCCTTTTAAACTTAAACTTCAACATAATATAGAAAACATAAAATCAAATAACACCATTAACTTATTCACATGGATATTCTACTAGTCGAATAATTGCAAGCAATATCTGTAGCATCTTTCATAATGATGGAATGCATTATTCTAGACTTCATAACCACATAGTCAAGGCCTTATTCCAAGACTACAAATACAATATTATCAAGGACTTGTTCCAAGAGACTAGTTTGTTTCATGATACCTATTGATGCATCAAGAAGCTATAGAGGGCTCCACCTATCACTTACTAAGTCAAATGCATTCCTCATATGAAAAGTTTTAAACATAGCATAAACATTTGTATTAAAAATAGCATACAAAATGTCAATAATTTATCCATAAACCATGAATGGTGAAAAAATAACACATCCACAGCCAAACATATCACAAAACCTTAAATACAATATGGAATTTTTGTATCATAATAAATCAACTTCAAATAAGCTTAATATCCATCAAAGGATGTTAACATAGATGAAATCAAAACTATTTTTGAGAAATATATCTTTCTATTTTGAAATCATTTAAAAGTCATATAATTATAAAAGAAAAAATTTATTTTCAAAATATTTTTATAATCTTGTATGGGAAGCTTTGATTATGATATAACAACAAAAAATATCCACACCCACTATATAAGTCAAAAAAACATTCTTACCTTAACTTTGTCGAAATGGTCATAAAGTACCTTATTTGGAAAACAACAGAAAGATTCAATTAAAAATATATATCATAAAATAAGGGTATGAATGAATTTAGACCATAGTATAGTAAATAGTAAAAATGTTTTGAATTTCATTTTTAAGAAAACATGTATGTGGGTGATATAGAGGTCCAAGTAGATACTTACATATTAAAAACCTCGGATAAGTAAAGAGATTGTAAAATTAACCCTTACCATGTAATTTTACATGGTTGAGGGGACATTAACCTTATGTATAATAGTTAAATCATTGTTATTCAATTATAAAAGAACTATATATATAAATATGATATCATATTTGATCATCTAATATTACTTTGTTAATAATATTTGAGTAGTATCATCATTTCGGGTGTTAACTGATCCATTTCCTTTATATACTCGGTTATGTAAGACAGATTTTTTATGGATAGGATGTATTTTATTCATATATAGAATGGTATTAAGTTCTTAAAAATTATTTTTAATCATAAAATTAAAATTATCCTTGAATGATTACGATGGGGAATGAATCTCATCATGTTCGTGGAGACGGTAATCCATACGTACGCACGAGCAACAATATCATTGTATTGATGGTGAAATAATTTGTAATTGGAGGGTATATCATATATAAAGAATAATTAACATATTATATTTATTATTTATATTAGTTATACTCATTATTAAACCCATCCAAATAATGATGTGTTTGATTAAAAAACTACACCACGACGTGGAGACTGTAAGTCTTACTTACAAACGTATGGTGACTTTGTCATTCATATGATGGATAGAATAATGAATATGGTTGTACCATTTTTATAATAACATAAAAGTATATAGAATATACTAGATTTATTATTTTAGAATGGAAACAACAAAGAAAGTGGAAGTGGAGGAAGAAAATAACTTGAATGTGGTTATGAAATATTTACCTCTTCTTCGTGTTCTTCCTTTTGATTTGATCAAAAAGGCTCCTTAGGATGGCTTTATGACCATACAAATGCCTATAGGATTAAGAGAGGAAAGTTGGGAGGATATTTGGGCAGGGGTTGGCCGAGAAAAATGGCTTTGGATGTGTGTAATTAAGAGAACGGTAATTACCCTTTTATAAGGGAGGTGAGGGTCACTTTAGGAAAAGCTTGAAACATTATTTTATAATAAAATCATTTTCAGTTTCTAATGGCTAAAAAATGACCTATTTTGAGGATAATGTGGGGATGGGTATAAAACCTATCGAACCATACGTTTTAGATAGGTCTATGTCACCATATTAACCTTATCTTTTAGATTTAACTCTTAGTTAACCAGTTTGACATTTACCATGTCTCTTTGTATTTTTATATTACATAGTTAATAAACATACTATAACAAGCCAATAGAACCCCAATTGGTTCATTATTACAATATATAACCTTATCTAAGTCCATTTTCTAAACCATATATTTTTACGAATACTATATCAATTAATAATATAGTATTTTGTTAAAAACTCAATTATGTCAATTTTGACACTAATTAGTATTTGGTTTTTGTGACAATCATAACAGCCTGATTACATCGAACAAAAATTATTTAATCAACCCTAACATGTAATATAAACCTATAAAATTATTTTAATTCACCAAAAGTCTAAAATTGTATTTATATAGATATTTATAATATCTATTATTTTAATCTTTCATTAATAAGGTAATTACTACAACATCATTGTGTCATAATTAAATTTAATTATTTAAGGTCTAAAGATTATAAATAAAATACAATTATGTAGAAAAATATTTTTAGATTTAAAATGAATATTTATAGTCTAATTTAACTTATGTATAACCCTATATTAAAAATGGTTTAGTTATTAAACATTGAATTTAACACTTTTAACTCTTCTTCAAACAAAATAATAATAAAAGTCCTAATCTAGTCCAACTAGACCAAAGGGGGTCATAATTTTTCCTATGGTTGTTTTTGGTCAAATTAAACTTAATCAATATAATTAATATAGGTGTGAAGGGAATTATAATATCATTTTTACCCTTAATTACCCTATATACTTTTAACAGTCGTAAATAATAGTCAAAAAGTTACTATTCAACAAAAATTATTTTCATCTTATTGAATAAAAATTTACTTACTTATTTCAACCATGTCTCTCAAATTTTTGAAATTAAATTCACAGAAGCGGTAAAATTATGTTTTATGGAAATTTTCAAATGCTCCTAGAAGGTGTGTAAAAGACGGTAAAAAGTTCAATAAAATTTTATACATCTAAACTTATTATAAAATGACTCCAATGAAATACTTTGAACATATATAGGTATTGTGTATCTATTATTATGGAAAATAAATTAAAATAAAATAATTAATTATTTAAATAAAAAATTTGGTTTTAAACAATAACACAGTGTTTTTCACTACTCATAAAAAATTGAATGTTTTCAGAAAAAATACCAAAAATTCCCCCTAAGCTAATTTTTATATTCCAAATCAAAAAATGAAATCCATTTTGAAAATTAAGATTTTTAAAATTTCAGAAAGTGGGTATTACTATTCATAACGGCTAGTTTGATTGGTTTTGGTGTGTTAAATCACCAAGTTGCATACAAAGCAAGCTACAACATTATTCAAAGGGAAACCTGTCGTGGAAGCTTCTAGTGTTACAAGAAATAATCCTAAAGTTTTTATAAGGAGGTTTTAGGATCCTCATAGTCAGTTTCATTGAATTTTACATAGATTTATTCTTCCAAGGTTTTGGTATTTTTATTGAAAACTCTATAGGCTTTTCAAGTGATTAAACAACCACGGAAAATTCCTTCATCACTTTTGGAGGAAAAATTTTCAATATTATCCTTAGTGTTAAAAATAAAGACGTTGCAACCAAAAACTCTAAATTAATTATCCATAGTTTTTCTATTGTTCCATAGCTCATAAAGGGCCACCTTAAGGATAGTTCTAATCAAAATTATATGGATGATATAACAGGTTATATTGACGTCTTCTTTGCAAAAATATATTGGAAGGTCATACTCATTCGACATGATCTCGACTATCTCTTATAAGTTTCAATTTATTCTTTCAACAACTCCTTTATGTTGGGTTTTCTTAGGTGTAGATATGTATTGAGTGTTTCCATTTTTGTGAAAAAAATGATTCAAAATCATGATTTTCAAACTCACATCCATGGTCACTTTTTAAGGTCTTAATCCTAAGTCAACTATGATATTCTAAAGACTTAGCATATTTGGTGAAGAGTAGGCTTCACATTTGTGAGCAGGAAAATATACCCAAGTATATCTACATAAATCATATTCGATAACATAAACATAGTTATTACCATTAATACTAGAAACTCAAGAACTTCCAAACAAATACATGTGAACCAACTTAAGGGGTTGATAATTTGAAACGTAAATTTTTTAATTCAAAATAAAATTTGTGCTAATTCCATTTTTGTTAGGGGTTACAAACTTTATTAGTTGGGAACTCAAAATTTGTTAGATCCATAACTAAACCTTTCCAAGTGAGCTTCCTAAGTGAGTGAATATTTTAATGGTCGTTTCTCATATTCTAAATACAAGATTCCTTGTTAATGGAACTTAAGCATGAAACATTTTGAGAAATAAAAAAATTTAAATCTTCAGCATAAACATTATTATTTTACCAAGCAGTAAAAACTAAGCTATTTTTAGAATAAAAAAATTACAATAATCATCCTAAAATTTAACACAAAAACCATCATCACATATATTAGACGTTCTTAATAGAATAAAATTTAACCCATCAACATATAAAACTTTAGCAAATAAAACTGAATTTTTGTTACAAATCTGAACTACACCGATGATTTTTCCCTTAAAATCAATACCAAAGGTGGCATGACCACCATCAAAATTTATGATGTTCTTGAAGAATGAATAATACCCTATAATATGTATTGAACATTTACTGTACAAGTACCATAGACTTATACTAAAGGTCTTCAATAATTTTCCCGAAAAAACAAATTTTAAACAAAAAATGATTTTGGTACCCAAATCTGTTTGGGTCCAGAAATGTTAGAAATTAGAGATTTGGGAACCCAAAATTTCTTTTTGGGTTTACTATAAACAAATTGAATACTATTTTAAATAATGAAATTTTTTGGACCTTATGAAAAGTTATTAGAAGTATAGCTTTTAGGTCTTGATTTAGGAGCAAATGTGTTTTTAGATTATCTCCTCAATCCAGGCTCATATCCTATTTGAGTAAAATATTTTGGTCCAAATTTCATTCCAAAAATTTGTGTGAGTGTATCTATATCATTTTTAAACATTTCAAGATATTTCCTCAATTTTTCATTATATAGTTTATGTTTAGTTTTTTCTTTGAGCAGTTGAACATTTTTCTCTTTTTCTACTGACTGTTCAGATTTAATATTTGTAGATAGATCATGTTGTATTTTATGACTTTTATACTTATCCTTTAACTCATTAATTATATACTATAACATGTTGTAGTACTCAAATAATTCATCATTTTACATTCTATCATTTTCATTTTGTTCATTGTTAGAATTATCTAACTAATTCATAGGAAAAATACTGGATATAATAGGTAATGCAGATACCTCACTGAATTTAGTCATGGAACACATATTGGATATATCAAGTTTTTCTTCAGGTGATGAATCCGAGCCACTAAGGCTATACTAAAAATCACTCTAGGTTTCCTTCATGTCCTTTTTTCAACTCATATCCTTTTCCTTATATTTACTTTTTTACTTAAGATTTCAACAGTTAGATTTTATGGGACCTTTCCTCTTACATTCATAGAAAACAACTTCCTTTAGTTCATAATATTTCTTCTATTATTTCTTCCAATTTCCAATATTTTTATACTTTCCTTTATAATTTTATTTTCTAAAAAAAAATTCTCCCTATATAACTTCATAACTATTTTGGAAAATTGATCCATTTCCTCATCATTTTTAGAAGGTGGTTCACTATCACTTAACTCTGCAGCTTGAACATTCTCTTTCCCTTATTCCTTTTTTTGTTTGGAGAAAATAGTCTTGAAAGATATTGAATTTCATTTAGGTTCCTCATCATTTTCATGGTTTATATTTAATTATTATTTATACATCATAAGTTTTCTGATCAAATAATTCACATGAAACTTACTAATGTTGCAAGATTCTATGATTGAAACTGATGTGCCTCTCCATCTTTCTTGTAGGCATCTCAGAAATCCCATAATTTTATCCTCGTCAGACTCTGGTTTTCCAAGTGAACTCATTATTATGAAAAACTCATTAAAACAAAGATACATATCAAAAATGGGTTCATGAGGCTTCATCTTAAAATTATAACATTTAATAGTGTAAGCGTTAAGCCTCATCTCTTTAGAATTTTATTTTCCTGATAAGTCTATTTTATTTATATATTTTAAGAGTGTTTAATGTATTGATTTTTTCAATTAAATGACAATTCATTCCAATTTTCAATAGAAATGATTTGTGGCATGAAATTTTGGATATTTGAAAAAGGAATGTAAAGGGAGGAAGTATGAGCTTAAATATGTGACACTAGAATTTTTCAAGATGAATATAAGATGGAAAATAATGAAACAATATTACATGACATGTAACATCATTACATGTTGTTACTTCATCAACTTATGTCCCCAAAACTATAGTAAGTCATGATATGCATACACTCTATTAAAGAAGGTTACACATTGTGAGTACACAATACGCATTTTTAATAGAGTCAAAGATTCAAATCCATGTACAAGATTTTTGTGAATTTAAAAATCATGGCGGAAATAGTGGATCGGAATTACATGACATGTAATCCTATTAAAAATAATATAATGTGTTAGTTAGAAGAAGTTTAAAGCCTATAAATGGATCCTCTGTTCGTACCATTTAATGCATTACAAAGCTTGATGAGGACCCACTTCCTGGGACACACACCACCGTGGAGTCCCGCTTTACCAATTTCTATAGGATTTTAATTTATTATTTTTCTAAACCAGTTCATAGTGAGTATGAGCATGTGATTTATTTGTTATAAAGAAAGAGTGGTGATGGGAATTGATTGTACGAGGTATTTTATATTTTAATGAAATTCATGTTGGGATTTCATATTCAATCTTCAAATCTATCCTTTCTATGATTTCATCTTGTATGACCATTGTTAGTAGGATTTGGGATTGATATTAATTTCATTATTTCTTTAAGAATGACCATTTCCTTAGATGATTGAATAAATTTTTTTAATATGAGATCTAAGTTTTAGACTTCCACCATGAACATTGGGTTTGTCTCTTCCATATGATTAAATTTGTTTTCACGTTATCCATTCATTACAATCTAAAGTACCTGACCATAAGAAAAGGTGAGTTTGGAATGGGGTGAATTTATCAAGACCATTTAATTCACTAGATCTTTATTATGACGACTAATTAATTTTTATTCAATTATTCCATACCTTTTCATCCACTGAATGTGGAATCATTTATACCCGACACCCATTTTATATTTTTTTCTCCCACTGTCTCCACAAATCCAATGTTATCAACTTCAGATTTTATTTCTTCAATTTGAAATTAGTTTAGGTTTATTTTATTTAATTGATATTTTCTCCAACCTTATATTTACGGGTTCAACGTTAGACTTGAATTGCTTATACTACCCAGTAGTTTATTGTTTTGTTTGTTTCATGTTTATAAATTTATAAATTCGATAATGCAAATGAAACCTACAGGGCTATAAATTCTTTCATGGGAAATGTAAAATGTTTTCCATATTTCAAGAATCTATTTTACAAGTATAAATTCTCTTGAATTCATCATCTCCTAAATCACAGTAAAGGGAATTCATAGTTTTACTATTATTATTATAAGCTAATTTTCTTGCATCATACCAAGTACTTATAGTAGTTTCAAGTATACATATTCATCTACAATGGCTGACCAAATAGCGAAACCCATGATTTCTATAGGTATTTTTATCTTAATTTTCCATTGACCACAATTTATTCTATTAAAAAAGGAGCTCTGTTGGTATCAGATCCTTCTTGTCAATTATCCATTTAAAGAACTAAATTTAGAAATAACAAAAATTATATATTAAAATATAACTAAAATAAAATTTGAAATGATTTGAAACTTTTAATACCAAAAAAAGAAATATTTTGATACTAAATATTGGTTTAAGTGAGTATCTCAAGAGGGGTGAATTGAGTACCTAAAACATTTATGTCTGAAAATTATTATATTTAAATCTCTAAAATATTTAAACAAATCCCATTTTATCAAAATAATTTGTATGATATTGTTCTAAATCTTTCTAAATATTTCCCTAAAGATTTATTAGGTCTTGGATGAATAATATAAAATTTTATTAGATTATTTTAAAACAAATTACTTGATCAAAATATAATATGAACACAAATTGAGATAATCTATCAAAATATATATTTTTTTACAATTAAAACAATTTTTAGTTTTAAAGTGGAAATACAGTAAAAAAAATTAAAACAAACATCAGAAATAATAAATATAAGAAGATTAATATCAAGACGATACTTATTCCTCTCCCCATGGTGATCTCCCGCCACTAAGTAGTTTAAAAAATAAAAACGTTGATCTATAACCTTGAACAAGTTTATACAATAGTTTATAACTATCGAGGTCATGCATGACCTCTTCCACAATTATTCATGGGATAAAAATTAAACAAGATACACAAGGACCTCAACCACTCTTATCCATGGAAAAAATACATATGGAAAGAGATTGTGATAATATCATGTATCTTCAAGTTTATCACAAGAGATAGTGTGTGTGTGATAAAATAGAGTATGAACACGCACTGATCAAAAAGAAATAAATGCAAAAAGAACTGGAAAATATAGAAGACTGTAGTTTATAAGTTCTCGGCCAATTTTAATGTAGCTAGTGAATCCTGATTTGATTAAAAATAATGATTCAGTATAGCTTTGTAGAAAAAATTATGGAAAAAAGAGTGTCACAAACTCTAGTTCCTGAATGAATGAAGGAAGAAAATTTGAATGTGTTGTATGGTTTTCTAGTCAAGTGTTTGTAGTAGCAAATCTCTTTTTTGGAAATTATGTTCAGCTCTATGTGTGTTTAGTATTCATTATTTCTTGGTAAAATTTATCTCTATGCATATCTTTCATTACTACTACAAATTTTCTCTCTTTTTCACGAGGGAGTGTGTTATACTTTTATCTGTATTAGTAGCATAGAGAATATGAAAATCAATAACTTCCTCATACTTCACATCCTGACACACTCTTCAATTATATTGATAGATAATTTAAGATACAATTATTATAATAGTAAATGGCATTAACTTAAATAAATATAGTCGTTAGAAAAAATTCAAAATAAGTAATGTGAAAAAATTAGTAGTGGTGTGTCGAGGTATGGAGGTGTCTCAATGTTTGACGGTGTCTCTTTATGGATCTATATAGTTCTAGAACAAGATACTGTAAGTGACTTAGAATTAGATAAATTTCTTCTACGTTGGTGTCATTTCAACTAGTGGTTTTTGGTCTGGTAGTATATTGTCTGACGATATCTTAGACTTAGCCAAAAATTCAATGTTGGCAGTATGACACTGACTGTGTCTCATCTAAAGGTATATTAGAATTAGCCAAAATTAGAATCTAGAGGCATGAAATCCTGATGGTGTGTCGAATTTATGGTGTATCATAATTTTACATTTTTTTAGTCCAATGAGATGATATTATGGCAGTTTGATATCCAGGTGGTATTTTATACTTTGGTGAAATTTTTAAGTTGGCGGTGAGTCCGGGAAAATAGTGTATGTCTCAATGGTGTCTCATCCATAGTCAATTTCATATTCTTTGTCAGAATATTATATTCTTAAAAAAAACAAGAAACATATTAAGATCACTAGAATCATGATTTTGTGATCATTAAAATGAGTAGGTCAATAGTTTTATATCAAATTACATACTAGAATCATCTTGGTGTTTGGTCTTGAATGGGGAATAAATAAATATGGTACCTATTGTTTTTTAGAAATTGAATACTTGTAATAGGTCTCCCCACCATTTAAGGTTCACCTAAAAATTTTAAAATAGATATTGTTACATCACTATAAAAAGAATACTACTAGATAGAACACATTCCCATGATCAAGGAGGCAAAAAGGAATAATGAATCATACCAATTCCATACAAAACATTGTAGGATATGGACCAATAATATGATAGAAGTCATAAAATGAATGAAAATAAAAATAAAACTGATGTTGGATAAAACTAGTCAGTAATATTCCAAAAAACAATATCTGAATGATTATTTCATCTCTAAAGTAATAACCCAAAAGAAATACATCAAGACTATGGTACCTTAGATAATCTCTATCCTACTTCAAGTTCATCAAGAATAATCACAATGATAGAATACCTTCTCGAATCAGGATATATATGGAATATCCACTATTGCTGATAATTCAATTTATAGAATTTTTATTGATGAACTAAATGGCCACATGAAGGGAAAGTCTTTTTAGAACGTAATTTGGGTGTTTTAGAGTACATTATTATATGAAACTATAAATAAACAAGTGAATATATAATTTTGGAGGAATTGTAAGAGAATTATAATAAATAATAGTATCACCCCAAAATCATTATTGAAGATAATATTTCTTCAAATTCTTGAAAGACTAGATATCCTTTCTTACACTAGATTGAACAGTGGAACCACCCATCACAAGATTATTTTATAGACTCAAATATACGACCATATCCTTATTAATATTCTAATATAGCAAGTCATATAAAATTAAAATACATCTTATATAAGGTCTAACCTAATACCGCTTAAAAAATTAACATTTCTGAGAGTCATTAAAGAATATACTAGGTGATAAAGACACCAGATCTTAGAAATGAAAATTATACCCCTTCACTATTTTTTCACCCAATAATAGAATCCTAAATTCCATCAATTTTTACACTTTTACATTTTTTAGCTAATTACACTACATAGAAATTATTTGAATTAATTAAAAATACTTTTCAATATGGAGCTAAATTGGAATGATGGTCTACCACCATTCTCAACTTGATCATTTGAACACATATACAATGAACTCCACTTTAAGGGCCTCACAAATTCCCAAAGAATGAAATATTGCATCAATATTCTTCAGCCTCTCCATTAACTCTGGGATTATTTATCACTATAAAAAGTAGGTAAATATAGATTTAGAATTAATTTAATGTTCTCAAATAGTAGAGAAGTAATATGATCTGACTCTTTTTTTAGATCGCAAGTGGATTCAACATTCAAAAAGGTCATACATGTGCTATAAGTGAGACCACTTATAGAAAATCCTTTGAAATAAAATTACCATGTTTTTTTGACAATGTTTTGAGTGGAATGATCTAAATAGAACTAATTTCATTGGAAAATGAATTCAAAAAGGTTCTAGGAATAATATGAATGTGAGAATGGATTTCTGAGCATAGTATAAAATTTTACATAACATGAGTTGTGTGAGTCTGTAACCAGAGGTCTTATGAACGTATAGAGTAGTGAATGCATTGAAATATTCTAACATTGTGAAATAAATATGATATTCATACATATTCAAAGAGATAAGGGCCTAATAATACCCCTCAACCATCCATTTAAAGGATCCTTAGTAGGGATTCTAAATTTTAGGGAATCTAAAGCCCTTAGCTGGAAGAAACCAACTTACATGAATAATTAAACCTAATGAATCTTCTATTAATACCAATATGTGAGAAATTAAATGAATTACCTCATGAAATTACTTTAAATTATTTAATTATGTTTGATTTTTTCTTATATAACTCCCTCCAAGGAAGAATACACATCACACAAAGATCAAAACTTCACCCAAGTCATGGTTTTGTGCAACACCAATCTTGCATGAAAATCAAACCATATACAACCATTCAATTCCATTAATTTTTTAAATAAATTCTCATGAAATTCAATGTAATTTGAAAAAAATACATTTAATATGGGTTCATTCATGCAATTTTTATATGAAAAACCGGTATCATGGACTTCCACCCCAAAGAATTTTTCACTATGAATAGACTAAGAAACATCCTTACCTATTTCCACCAAGAATATGATTGGAATATTATTGGGTAAGCCACACACTATCCCATGATTTCATGCCATTCATGAAATAATAATACTTATAACATGATGATAAGCTATATAGACTGATCATATCACATGACCATAGATCTTTCATCTTGTAGTACATGGTTTCTAATTCTTGTACCAACATGATACATAAGATTCCAATTTGTGGTTTAATCTTGGTACCCAAACAATTATTACTATCCCATATCTCTCTCAAGGGGTGATATTCCTATGAATCTAACCACCTCCTGGGAAGAACCAACTCTCTAAGAGATCCTACCTATGAGGCTTCATTCCACCAGGAATCTTTTACAAGACTCTAATCTATGAGAATCTACCACTGAACATTAAACCATAAGTATCCATTATTGTAATTTTAACCATTGGTGTATGCCAAATTTTAAGAAAAATCTATAAGTATTAAAACCATGAGTCTCTGTTTTTTTACTATAAACTATGAGTGAATTCTATAAAAATCTAATCATGAGTGTCTGCCATAATACATTAAACCATAAGAGTCCTACACCTGACTCTAAATAGTGAGAATCATAATCTGAAACATAAACCATGAGTATAACCACTTTATTATGAACTATTCCTACCCTTATGTGACGAGTGTAAGAGGAAAAAACCACACTTGTGAGGACCTTTCTCTTCCTTATGTTATATTTCAAGCTTTTATTATGTGATGAGAATAAGATACCTCATGTAATGAGCATGGTATTCCTCTGGTGAAGATCTTAGGTTGCAATATGTGATGAGAAAAAATACCTTCTCTAATAATCACGGGATACCTTAGGTGAAAATCCTAGGTTTCCTTATGCGATGAGCATAAGATGCCTCATGAAACGAGTATGGGATACCTTAGGTGATGATCATAGGATAATTTATGTGATGATCATAAGTTTCCCTTTTTTTCTTATATAAGGAAGATAAAATATCCTTTCTTCATGAGTCTAAACAACATACAGACTTTTTCCCTTACGTGATGAGCATAATATGCTCTCATGGTCAGAAAGAAGGTAGATATAAACAGAAACCCTTGAAACATCCTAAAAACTCCTTATATGACTAAAAGATATCTTTTTTTTCATAATGGTTAAATTTTACAACATAAGTACATAGAAAGAATATGACAAAAAGAATATTATTTTTCTAGTAATAATAATTATTACTATAAATAAGAATAGTAAATGGATATAAAACCAAATTATAGTGACCACATAATGTTATACTCCATATGATCAAACTCTTCTAGGAATATTACAACTACTGTGAAAATAATTAAAAGGAAAATAAAACTTCGAAATATAATAGACATTATCGAAGGAATTGTTAAAAACTTTAGAATGAAGTGGTAAATATTGATAAATAGAAGAGTATACATATGGTATAATGGGAAAATTGGTAATTGAGATTTAAAAAATTACCTGATCATTGTTTCATATGACTGTTGGGAATACGACCATTGGTAATAATGTTACCATTATAATTAGAGTTTATAAAGGGTAATTTCAATTGATAATTAATGCAGAAAGGAGAAAAAATAACCTCAAACTATAAATCCATGCCTTTGGAAACCCATTTACTAAAACATGGTATATAGGTATCCTCACTGGGGTTATCCATTGACCAATACCAAGAATATATTAAATAAGTGATGCTCAAATTAAATCACACATGGGATAAGTTCAATTCAGTTGAGATCCCTACTAGGCCAATGTTCACTGAGCCACCCAATGAAACTACCACCACCTCACACCTTACCCTTAGGTCATATGAAAGTTAAATAAGGGGTTATGCATCGGGACCTTAGTATAATTTCTTTTGTATAAATTAAATAGTTATTTAATCAATCCCTTTTTCAGTATTATTTTGTTAATAAAATACACATGAATATAAGATAAATTTGATAAATAGATTTTTGGATATATATAAAACATAATTGTATCTTTATTAAATATATAAAACATTATAATAAAATTATTTATTTTAAATAAATTTTATTAAATATTATTTTAAAATACTTTTTATTTAAATGATTATATAATTATATAATGTTTTAAGACATTTTATTATATGTCAGAAAGCTGACTATGTCATAAAAACTATTATTTTTTAAGGGCTAATGAATTTTTATTTAATTATTTTAAATTATCTAATTAAAATAATATTTTTGAGAAAAATTTTAAATTCTAAATCATCACATCAAAATTTATTTAAGTTTAAATTTTGAAAAGTTTCTAAAATAATATATTTTTAGTGAATAGTAGAAATAGAGTTTCATGTTTTTAGTAAGTTTTATGAACTCATATATAAGAAATAATGTTTTAATAATTAATTAAATATAATTCATGAATAAAATATGTTATTATATTAATATTCTATATTTTAATGGATTTAAATTAATTTAAAAACCTATAAATTAATTTAAAATTCTAAAATGCAAATCTTGATTTTAAAAACTATATTTTGTGGAAAAATTTACATTTCCATGTCTAAAGTAATATTAAAAAATGGATTTCGGTTATACTATATTAATATGTTATAAAAAAATCAAATTTCTAAAACCCTAAGAAAAAACAATTGGTATGATGATGTTTTTTTTTATTTTCCATAACCTATAATTCCAAGACCTATATTTTGAAATTATTAAACAATTACTCATGTTTTACTATAAATACCTATCTATCCACCCATTATTATCCAATAAAATATATTATACATGAACTTATACTAATTTCCATCTCTAAATACCAATTATAGTTTGTCCAAAGTCCTATGGTTTCCCTCTTCGAGCTTTAGGAAGTTACATCCCAAGGTAAGGGAACTCTCCTCTTTTTCTTTCACATTCAAGTTCCTATTTTGTGCTTTTTCTTGTAAATGTTGAATTATGTTATTTTAATGAAATTATTGGCATAACTTTACTTAAAAAGTAATGTTTTATAAATTGGATACCTTGGTTATCTTCCATCATTCCCTTTACTTGATCCATATTGTTATGATTCCGAATTCATTTAATAAAATTTTCTTTTTTACATGAAATATTCATATTCATTGAATACTCAAACTATTTCACTATTCATGATTATTCACCTTGATATAACCATGATTCATTAATTGTGGAATTACAAATATAAAACCCTTATTACTTTATCATTGGTTTAAAATGATGTAGTACTCAGGTTGTAACATCCCCAACCTGGAAGTCGTTGAACTGGTGTCTTGGGCCGGGTCACTACATGACCTCAGATGCACTTCCCTGTATGCCAGAGGCTACTGACTAATAGAAAGGGGGTAAAAAAACACATGGGGATTCTATACCCTCTTTATCATTGTAATCCCTAGAATACAACATATAAAATAATGGAATCAATAAACAATTCACCTGAAATGAGCATTACCAACCATTCCCCAAATTGGGGTAAGAACACAACCAAATGATAAATATGATGTGCCATTATAACAATGCCAAAAGTGAAGAAAACCCAAAATAAATACAAATATATGAATCCCCAAAATAGGTCATATCTCCCAGTCAATATTCTCATCCATGCACATCCCAAGTCCAACTCAACTCCCTAATATAGGTCCCTAACCCTTATCCTGACCTGAAACCATGAAATCTTATTGGGTACCCAATAGTGACCACAATAGGGTGTGAGTAAAAATAATTAGGCCAAAACCAATGGAATCTATAAAATATCTTGTCTAATAAAATATTTCATTAAAGTACTAAATAAATGATAATGTAACATAAGATAGCTCAGGTGCCATTAGTTAACAATATTCACTTCAACTATGCTTTAATCACATAATAAATTTTCAACACTTGTTCTATGGGTTAGACATTTACATTATTTACAAAATGGCATAATTTGGTCAATTATGATGTATAAGGGAACAATTTAAGATCCCTATCTCACTAGGGATACACATTTCATAAACAATTACCACATTTACCTTGGAGCATCAGTCCAGGTAGTCTCATCAGATACAACCATTAAGGGTATAAAGCTTCAGTCCCCTTCCCAAACCCATGCATTATGGGTGGGGTTTAGATCCCCAGTCTAAACCGAATCATGGGGGTAGATCCTAAAGTCTAATACCCCACAACTACTAAGCCATGTGAAAATGCTTATTTATCCAATTACAACATATAACAAATTAAAACCATGCACAATCAATAAACACAACATTAAAATTCCATAAATATTTAATATATACTTTAACATCAATCCTTAACCAATGTTCACATTTACCATTTACATTACATAACATTTTAAACCATTTCCCTTTCACATGCCTTAACCAATTAAATATTTTCAACAATTCACATACATTATCCCATTTGACATGTTTATAAATTCACACGCATTTACCCATTTAACATATTTATCACTTTCACATGCATTATCCCACATATTCATTTCACTTACAATTTACAAGTCATTGAGCACAATCACTTTATTTCATCCAACCCATTTCATATTAAGATAAACAATCCCCTATTCCATTATCAATGTCTATAAAAAACTATCAATATTCCATTTTCAATTCAACTAAAATATCAACATGTCCATCATAGGATCTACTTCATCACATGTCAATTATATTCTTAACATTAAAATTTTCCTTCTTCCAGAATGTTGGCACACCCCAAGTGTGGACAAAAACCAGTCTAGTCAAACTCAATACATCCCACTAGAATCATGAGGGGTTAAATTCATCATTTGGCCAACCAATATTCAAATTCCATTTTAAGTAATCAAAATCACCATAATAGAGAACCATTAACACAATAACACATGAAGAAATTAACTTCAAGACTATGGGATAAAACTTATATACCACCTACCCTAAATATATAGATGAACACATTCTTAACCATAGCCTTGGATTTGGATTAAATCACCCTTTAAAGACCCAACCTATGGTCCACTATAAAAAGAGAGTTTTAGATATTTATTTGAATGAGAACAAATCTATAATCCCTAAACTATAAAAGAGAATAAATATGAGAGTTAGACTAACCCAAATCCTCCATCCACACATAAACACACTCCAAACAGCAAATAATTGATGGAGATTTATCCTTGGGACATCTTGGGCGTTTTAGGCCATCCTTAGGACTGGAGGAGGAAGAGTGGGGAACAAATCAGGTGGAATGATTAAAGTCTTTAGGGGTAAAAATTGTAAAAACAAACTTTTATTGAGTCACATAGTTTGGCCGCACAGTTTTTCAAACCATGAAACAATCATACACCAACCTCTATCCAAGAGGGGTCTAAGTGACATAGTTTTCTAGGGTTCCTGCATGGTTTCACAAACCATGCTCCAATCGTAAAAGATCCCTATATCACATGATTTATGTTTTTTCCTCCCACTTTGTATGGTTTACTTAAACCATGAACCCCTCTTCTTGGTCATCACCATTAAGGTTCACTTTTTCCACTAATCCTGTTCCAATCATGCAACATGTACAGGATGTCCAAAATTCCCCTTATTTCATGTCTTGTGCCCCCTAATACACAATTTTTATCCTCATACATCTGGTGAGAATTCTGTTGACCAACATTAAGGGATTTAAAGAGAAAATTAAATAATAATGTACCATCATGATGACCAAGGTCTTACACATGTACTTAAGAATCTCTGAATTTAATGAATTTTATATGGAACCCATTCATTTTGTCATGTGGGTTATTAATGAAATGTTATTTTATGATCTATATGGAAAAATAAATTTATACATATTATGGGTTCTCCCAAATAGTTCTCCAATGCATTGGGTAAATAATTAATCTCGAGATATAACATGTTTTATGATACCGTGGTGAATAACCATGGAAATTATGTTTTATAAAACCTTTTTATAAACCTTTATGATATGATTATGAATGTCTCATTTTTATGTTGTAGAAACATTTCCATGTCATTATTCATGATAATTCTATTATGATATAACCCATATTCTTATGATCAGGACCTATTGTATTTCCTATTGATCACATGATAAATATTTCTTTTATTATTCCCTTACTAATTTTATGATCACCTCTTTCTCTTAATATATGTTTCTAGTATATGAAATGAAGTATAATTAATCTAGCATGAATCTATAAAGAATCCATTCATGTATATTAGAAGAATATTTATGGTCTTAATGTATTACATTCCAAATCCCCATTAATATAATCCTCAAAATATCCTCTATGTTATTAATGTTGTACCATTTAATTAAATATTAATGTAATAAAGAATTAGTATGTAATATTTAGTATCAAAGGTAATGTTTAGTTATTTGTGGAAATTAGGATTGAAAAAACAACCAATAACCAAAAGAACAAATCTCAGTATAGGAAAATGTTATAATTTTTTTTCATTTATTAGGATATTGGTTTCCATGTAATGAGATCTTTGTTTGGATACTATAATGTATATTTATATGGAAAATTTTCACCTAGGTTTAATAAACATGAAAATTTACCATTGGGTATTAACTAAAACATCACTTGGTGCACAACAAAGAGGCCATGATCCACACCTAATTTGACACTCACGGGGGATATGTTTGGTTAATCATATGATTTTTATGAACCATTATGGAGGATATATAGAAAATGAAATTTTTATTAGAGGAGATTAAATAATAACATCTTTGAGGTAAGTTTCTTTAGGACATAAAACCCCTTTAGAACTAAAAGATTCCTAAAGTAACATGTATCTCACTAATGTTTTGTCATTTTATAAAAATTTTAGGAAATATAAGGCCTTTTGTAAATAAAGGATGTAATGGATAGTGTAATGATGATCTTACAAATTTTATGGCATCTGGAGTTAAAAACATTCTGATGACAATGAATCAGTTAACTTGGGCCATGAAAAATAACCTAAACCATGTGGAACAACCAATTCATCCAAGATATAACAACTAGATATTGGATCCTTTACACATAAATGGCAATATCTTTTTAGTGGAACCTCTAATATACTAATAACATATCAATGTATCAACACTACATAAAATATTTTTTTGTTACTGTGCTATCTTAACCAATGGAAATTTACATTGGTAGTATATCACTTAGAAGGAGAAGCTGATCAGTGGTGGAAATTGATAAAGAACACAAATCCAAAAGATGATTTGGGAGCTATGGAATATAAAGACATTAAAAATTATTTTTCAATATCTATTTCTCTCATGTAGTCAAAAAAACTATGGAGTGGAAATTCGATGAGTTTAGACAAATAGAAAATGAATATATGGGAGTTTATGAGATAAACATTACAAGGCTTGTGGGATACACATCAAGCTTTATCATCGATTCCGACATGAATATTGATTAAGTTTTGAGTAGTATGAGACCCCATCTATAGAAATAATTGATAACTTGAGACATTGGTATATATTAAGAGATATTTTGATGTCCCCTCAACATTTAAATGGAATTTGGAGATGTCCAAGGTACTCATGGACTAAATGAAAAGAAGACAAGGATACCGAATTTTTTTTGGAAAGGATCCAGACATGAAGAAAGTAAAATATCTGATATGAAACAAATGTGGGGATAATAATTTTGGGAATTGTCAAGAAGAAAGTGAAAAGTGATAAAATTGTAGAAGAGATGACCATATGACTGAAAATTTTATGAAAATGTTAAGCCTCAATATATAAATGCCAATGGAAAAGTGAATATGGTGCATGGCCAACATTCCAAACAATTCTTCAAGTGTGAGGAGCATAGAAATTTTCCTAATAAATATCAAAATTAGGGAATGTTAGAAAGAAAACACCATCAACACTAGAAGGGCCCACAATAGAAAGGTTATTTTTTTAATTACAATGGTTGAAGTCGAGGATCCAAATAATGTTGTAGAATGTACACTCATCATACAATCAATGATATAAAGTTCATTTTTTGAAATTGTTTTTACATATTATTTTATGTCATTCATGTTTTCAAATCATGTTAATAAATAAACATTTAGTGATATAGATTTTAGTGAAAAATCATGGAGTAACTAATCTAGAATCAAAGATATATAAGGATTTCACTCTTAACTTTGGTGATTTCAATCTCTCTATAAACTCAGTGGTCATTACAATAGTGTAATTTTACATAAAACTTGGTATGGATTTATTTTAAAAGTATAATGAAAATATCAATTGTAGTAAAAGAAGATTTATTTTATCCTGAAGGGAAAATCTATAGTTATCTTTAAAGGAGATATATCCTAGAATGAGACTTACCAAGAGCCTCTTATTATTTACTTATTTGTGGAATTATTGGTGAAGAATGGGAAGAAAGGGAATGTATAATTATTAGAGATATATCAATTGTTTGGGAATAAATTGATGTATTTCCTAAATAGTTACTTAGAAATACCCTAGAAAGAGATGTAGAGTCCTTAATTGAACTCGTACCTAGATCTCATCCAATATCTAAGACCCCATATATAATGGAAAATCCAGAGATGGAAGAATTAAATAAGAAAATGATGGACCTCTTAGAAAATGGTTTTATCCAACTGAGCATGTCTCCTTTGGGGGGACCTATTCTCTCTGTAAAAAGTGATATGGATCGATACAGCTATCAGTTAACTATAAAGAGATTATTAGGATCACAATAAAGAAAATATAACATCTCCCAAAGATTTATGATTTATTTGAACGACTTTTATGGAATTAATTTTTCTCTAAGATTTACCTATAATTAGGGTATCATCGGTGGAGGGTTAATAAATACAATATCCTAAAGTATTTATTTTGAGTAAGATATGACCATTATGTGTTTTCTGTTATTCCCTTTTTATTGCATAATACTCCTACAATATTTATAGATTTGATGAATAAAGTCTTTAATGACTCAATGATAAATTTGTGGTGGTATTTATTGATGATATTATGATATTTTTATAATTTCATGAGGAGCACGGGGATCATTTAAGGGTTATACTACAAACTTTAAGGAACAATAATATTTTTGGTAAATTATATAAATGTGGGTTCTTGTTACAAAAATTTTCAATCTTGGGTCACATCAAAACTAGTGAAGGAATCTCAATTGATTCTTCCATGATAGTGGATATATAGTAGTGTTCTTATCCTATAATAGTAACTAAGATTCATATATTCCTTAGCTTATTGAGATATTATATATTGTGAAAAAATATTCACATCTTTCTAAGACACTAACAAAGTTATCTTAAAAAGGAGTTATGTTTATCTGGACAAAGAAGAATAAAGTTTCCAAGAACTAAAGAAGAGGTTGGTTGGTGCACCTTTGATAACTCTACCCTCTTTTGGTGAAGGATTTTTTATTTATAGTGATGAACCTATAAATGGTCTTGGATTTTTTCTCATGAAAAATAATAGGTTGATTGCTTAGGCATATTTATAGTTAAATCCTAATGAGTAGAATTATCCTAATCATTATCTGAAGTTATCTGTAGTCATTTTCTCTATGATGATTTGAAAATGATATCTTTATGAGTTAAAGTGTAATATATACATAAAACAAAAACATTTTAAGAGTATATTCTCACAAAAGGAACTGAACATGATAAAAAGGAGATGGTTTGAACATCTTAAACACTATGATTTTTCAATTCATTTTACATCAAAAGAGAAAACAAATCATAGATGCATTGATTAGGTAATGTATTTTTGTTCTTTCAATGATGGGGATTGAAGGAGATACATTGACCAAGGATATAGTATGGTTGGGCATGGGAATAAATAATTATGGTACATCATCAATCCTATACGAAATTATTTTGTGACCATCATCACTAGATAAGATCAAGAAAGCTCAGAGAGATGATCCTTTTTTGCAAAAGAAGATGGTGAAAGTAAAAAATGAGAAGTTTCATGAACCCAATATTGACTAAGAAGGTGTACTAAAATTTGGTACAAGTATATTTATTCCATGTATTATATAGATAAATAATGAGTTGATGGATGAAGCTTATATCTTTATATTATCTATACATCTCAGAAGCACTAAGATGTATAAGGACCTTAATGATAATTATTGGTGGGATAATATGAAAAGGGAGATTTCTGATTACAATACAAGGTTTTTGGTGTGTTAAAAAGTGATGAAATGTGAAAATTTCATAAATGGATATCACAACCACTACCCATAACTATATGGAAGTGGTACAACATCACTATGGTATTTTTCACTAGCTTTCCTAAGATATACAAGGGAAACAATACTATATGGGTAATCATAGATAGCTGAAAAAGTCTACCCATTTTATTTCCATAAGATAGGATTTCTACCTAGATTTCCTAGATCACCTCTATATTCATGAAGTTTCAAGACTCCATCGAGTACCACATTTGATTATTTAGGACCGAGATCTATGATTTACTTATAATTTCTAGAGGATCCTTCAAAAGGATATGAATAGAAAATTAAACCTATACACAACCTATCATGCTCAAAATTATGGGAATTCTGAGAGGAAAATAAAATCATTAGAAGAAATTATAAGGGATGTATAACTTTATTTAAATGGAGTTAGGACCAACATTATCCACTTGTTGAATTATCCTATAACAACAATTCCCACTTGAGTATTGAAATAGATAATTTTTATTCTTTTTATGTAAAATGTGTAGTACTCTAACATGTTGGGATGAAGTTGGATAAGTGAAACTATTGGAACCATATATTATGATGAAAACTAAAAAAAATATAATCAGTTTAGAGACATGTCAAAGCTACACAAAGTTGAATGAAAATTTACACAGAAAATTAAAGGAAAGACATAGAATTTTATGTCATAAATCATGTTTTTATCAAGATATCAGCATAGAAATAATTTTTGAGATTTGTAAATAGAGGATATTGAGTCTTTGGTATATTGGACTATTTGAAATTATTTAGCATGTTGGATTGGTTTCATATCAATTATAATTACCTCCAAATCATTCAATTTTCATTGATGTATTCCATGTGTCTATATTGAGAAATTATATTTTTGAACCAATGAACATTATTTACATTGATGGTGTGGAATTAGAACTTAACATGTCTTATGAAGTAGAGCCATTCCAAATTCTTGACATAATGGAACAACTATTGATGAACAAGACATCATGACTTGTGAATTACCTATAGAGAAATCACATGTTTTAGGAAGCTAAATGGGAACCTGAAGAATTTATGAAAAAAATACACCCATTCTTTTGAGGTAAGTGTCAAATTTTAAGGAAGAAATTTCTTAAAGAGGGTGGGGTATGTAGAACCCTGAAGATTAATTCTATAATTAATAAAAGAACAGTTTTCTTCATAATGGTTATATTTCATAATTGATGTACACAGAAAGAATATTATAAAAATAATATTCATGTTATGTAATAATACTGATTATAATAACTAATGCTAGTATAAGGATATAAAAATCAAAGAATAATGAACACACAATGGAATACCCCATAGGATCAAAATCTCTCAGGAATATTACACATATTATGAAAAACTTTAAAATAAAAAATATTATGAATATAATAAATATTATCAAAGGAATTGAAAAAATATTTGGGGATGAAGTGGAAAATGTTGATGAATGGTAGAGTACATATAGGGTATAAAGGGAAAGTAACAGATGATATATGACCATTACCCAACTATTGTGAAATATATCCATTGGTAATAATGTTACCATTAATATTAGAGTTCATAAATGTTAATCAAAAATGGTAATTGATACATAAACAAGAAAATATTAACTCAAATAGTAGAGTCATGAATTTTAAATCCCATTTGTTTGAACTTGGGCAGGTAGTACCTCAATTCATCTTTACCCTTGACCAAGCCCACATAGGGCTTCAACAATTATGGCATGAATGAAATTTACAATGGGAGAAATTCAAGTTTGTAGAGATCAGCACAAGGTCATTATTAGCTGATCCACCCCATGAAACTACTGCCATATCAAACCTTACATTTAGGGCATGTGATGATGTGATAAAGGGTTATATATCTATAAAATATTATAATTCACTTTATATAAATGAAATATTTATTTCACCAATCCCTTTTTAAGTATTTTTTTATTTTATAAAATACATGTGAATATAAGATGAGTTTGATAAATAGTTTTTTTGATATAGATAAAAGATAATTGCATATTCAAAAAAAATATAATCTTATATAATAACTCAAGTATTCTAAATAAGTTTCATGAAATAGTATTTTAAAATAATATTTATTTAAATGATAATATACTTTTATAACACCCCAAGAAATATTTTTACGTGTGAGAAAGTTGACTTTGTCATAAAAACTATTTTTTTCAGTAAATAAGGATTTCATATTCAAAAGATAAAATTATCAAATTTATCGAATTATTTTTTTAAATCAAACATTATATTTAAAATCAGAAAATAAAAAATTAATTTATGCTTAAAATTTGATAATTTTCTAAAATACATTATTTTTAGTGAATAGTAAAAATATAGTTTTTTGTTTTCTATATATTTTATAACATCATATATATATATATATTTAATAATTAATAAATAAAAAAATAAAATAATACATGAAAAAATATATATTATTTTCTTAATATTATTCATTTTAATGGATTTAAATCAATTTCCAAACTGATAAATGACATTCCAAGGACTAAAATGGAAAATATAATTTTAAAAACTATATGTTGTGGAAATTTATTTTCCTTGTCTAAATAAATATTAAAAATTGGATTTTGGTTCTAATAGATTAAATTATAATAAAACATGAGTCAAATGTCTAAAATCATGAGCAAAAACTTTGGCTATGCTAATGGTATTTCATTTTCCACAACCTAGAATTACAAGACCTATATTTAGAAATTATTAAACAACTCATCCTATTTTACTATAAATACCACCCCATACCCCAATTAATATCCACTAAAAATTCCTTAATCATTAAATTATTCTAATTTAACCTCTATAAAGTCCCTCCAAGGTTTCTCAATTGTCCAAAGTTTTCCTTCTTTAAGTAGTAGGAAGTTACTTCTCAAGGTAAGAAACTCTCCACTCTTTCTTTTCCATTCAAGTTCCTTTTTATAGGAAATATTTTAAATATTGAATTATGTCATTTTAATTAAAATTTTAGTATCCCATTACCTCCAAAATAATTTTTTATCAATGAGAGACCTTCATTACAACACGTTATTCCCTTTACATAGTCTATATTTTATACCCATCTTGCAGCCAAATCAGTTTCATGATTTTTTTTATTTTATATGAAATTTTCTTATACTGTGAATACTACACCCATTTTTCTATTAATTGGTTATCAAAAAGATTTAACTATGATTCATTGATTGTTGACTTCCAAATATTAAACCCATATTCCTTTCACAAGTGTTAAAATAATTTAATTCTCATGTCTTTAAGAATTTAAAATTTTAATGACTTTTACATGAAATTTTTTCAGTATTTCCCATGGGTTATTAATGAAATGTTTTCTTATGAACTATGTGTAACACATGAATTTATGCATATAAAGAGTTTTACCTGATAGTGATCCAATTTATTAGGTAAAGAATTAATATCTAGATATGACATGTTTTATGATACCATGGTGAATAACCATGGTAATTATGTTTTATGAATCATTGGTGACAAACCTTGGTGAGATGGTTATAAATGTCTCATTTTTATGTTTTATCCACATTTACATGTTATGATTCATGATCATTATATTATGACATGCCTTATTTTCTTATGATCATTGCCTATTGTTATGCCTCATGATCACATGATAAATATTTCCTTTGTTATTACATTTCTGGGATTTATACTCACCCATTTCTTTTAATGTATGTTCCCAGGACATGAGATTTAGTAAATGTAACCTTGGATGAATCTATAAGAAAATCATTATAAGTGGACCAGAATAAATTTTATGTATTTCATGTATTACATTCCTAATTTCCAAGAAACAAAACCTCAAAATATCATATATTTTATTAAATGTTGTAACTAGTAATGAATGCCTTATTTATTAAAAAGGGAGGATTAAAATACCCCTGGATTCCAAACATGCCTAACAATATTCCTAAAAGTCTTATCTCTCCAACCAAAGGTGTACAAACTACCAATTCATCATGTGAAGAAATTATCCGATGTCAAATGAATATAGGTCTAGGAATGGGATTTATGACCACATCATAAATTTATAAAGGAGACTTAGACTTAGTGGTAATATTCTTAGTGAAACATAAACATCTCATTGTGTCATTTAGATCAAGGTTTCATCATCATAACCTTGGTAGTGATAGGCCACCCGCCTTTGGAAATAAAAAATAAATTCCCCATATCATGAACAACCATGATATAGTATGATGAAGTTTTCCTAAAAGTGAATCAAAAGTGAATCCATTCTCCTTGAAAAGTTAGAGGATGATAAACATTATACTTCAACACCATTAGGTATCACCAATGCTGGTCACTTTGGGGGTCACTATCATCACACATGTACTCATAGTTGTCTTCAAATATCCTTATATAATTCCATCCACAAAACATGCTAGAAAATATTATAGAACCACTACAAATAGTCATGGGGGAAAGAGTGGCACCCATGATGTTGTTGGAACTCATGGGTTCCCCCAAATAATGATTCCATGCACTTATCCCCAGGTAGTGATTTCTATATATCCCATGACTACTTGGTTACCTCACCCCCACTCCCAAATGGAAATAATTCAAGAGAATTTCATCAATAACCTTATTCACCTCTATAAATGAGAGGGAATCATTTTGTACCAATATATGTCTTGGAAATATCTGGACACCATGTAACTATTCTATCACCACAACCAACAAATATCCTATAAGGGGAAAGAAACTCCTATCACTACATCTAATTTCCAAGGGAGAATTTCCATTGACGGAACTAAGGATAATTTACATTACTCCTATAATGTAGGGGATATATGAGGTATGTTATCCTAACTACCATTAAGGAGTCACTGAGGAGGGATCCCACCACTTAGTTTCATCGTTAGCATATCCCCCCTAGAGCACAACTAGAATGATTGAGCCTACCCCTACAATATCCTCTTCCGCATCAATCCAGACTACACTATGCCTATTTCAGAGGAAGGTTTCCACCCCTAATTCATGTTAGGCTACTCCTAAAACATATATAACATCCCCAAATATATTGAATAATGTGTAGACATAAATATTCTCCAAAATATGATTGAGAAGTAAACGATTATCCAGGAATTTTAGGTAAACTCTCCATACCATTGGTGTCACCCCAAACTATTATAGAGGCTCTACCCATGTATATTTTTGCACCATATTATAGTTCCACCCTAGTGTAGAGAGGATAATAGACATCATGAAGGTACTCTATGATACCCCAATAGTAATTCATGTGTATGGTCTCCTTATAGATCAAAGAAGATCACACTCAAAGAACATATAAATTAGTACTGAAGGAAGAACAATGGGAACCAATTATCAATCCCCCCTAATCTTTTAGAATCTAATACGATTTTGGATTTATGATAGTTTTTTCTATGTCCAAAACCATGAAAATTTTTATAGGAAGGAATTCATAAATTAAGGATGTTCATTACAAAGGATAAAGTGCTCGTGGTCCTAAAGATACTCAATAAAAACTTATATATGGAGGATATATTGGCTTACTTCTAAGTAAAAACCATGGAGAAACCTCTAGAACTATTATAATCTCTTCTCTATACTTCTATACAAATGGTTGGTAATGATTAGGATCCAAACTACTTCTCTTGAATGAGGAATAATTTAGGATATAGAAAAATTCACTCTATTAAATCCCTCAAAAAGAGGATGTAGACTCATTATCTGAAATGGGAATGCATATAAATATTGTGTTACCTCAATGACACACCTTATTTTCATTAGTAAGTATAATTTAGATGATGAAACTACCACTTTGAGAGCCATATCCTAAGAGATCATCACTTATCCCTACTATGAATTCCCTTCAACTCACCACTCCAGAGCAGGACAATCCCTTTGAGTGGATGGGGAGGAAGATGATATCTTGTGGAAGCTCTTATCCACCAAAAAACTCATGGTCAAGTTTTGGAAATGTGTGACTATTTATTTATTTATCCTAGAGTAGATCTATGAAAACCATGTTACATATCTCTAGAAAAATATTGGGGAGACATTCAAACACATTCAAATACATCATATAAACTATCAATAAATCTTCAAGAACCTTTAATCCCTTGAAAAGAAATACTAAAGGTTCTATCTCACAACAGTCCTAGTTGATTAACATCATTAATATGATGTATATAGTTATATATTATGAAATTTATATATCAATAGTATCCTAGTACAATTTCTAATTACTAAATATGTATCTCCCCATGTATAAATTATTGGTTGGGGGAACCATGATGCTTTTCAGTTCAGTCATATCATATATTGATCCCAAGATTGGTTCATTAGCCCATGTCAACAACTCTTCACCACTAATCATCACCATAGTGAATTTCATCACAACCAATACTCTAACAATTAGAATAATTATACCAGTGATAATCCATGATGAGAAGAACTTCCCACATTGAATTGATAAAAAAATTGAGCCCTCTTACTGGTGTCCACACCCATTAAGAAAAGAAACCATGGGCATCATAATTATTCCTAAGATAACACTTAAAAACACAAACTAAATACAAAATAATAAAAAGGATATGGACAAGACTTTTGGTGTTTCTAAAGTCTCCAAAATGACTAAATAATATTCTAGAACAGCCACTTTTCTGTAGGATATTATGGTTACTTGATTGCTCAAAATTAATATCCATTGGGGATATTTTCTTGATTGGGGAGGTGTTCAAGATGAAACATTCACTCTTCATGTAGGAACCTGATGAAATATATTCCTTGGTCACTCCACTAGGTTTATGGGAGGATTTTATGCCCCTTGAGAAATATCCTAGTGATCTCAATGGTTTCCTCTCTAGTAGGTCACTGTGACATATTACAACTCAACCATGACCAATCAACTTCATTATAAATAAAACAAGTTTGATAGAATACCTATATACAATAACTCCATGAAAAATTTATTATTTCTCATTCCACATTATTTTAGATCATACAAACAAAACAATACTTATTATAACTTGAAAGGAAACCATTCATAGTGTGGGTGGATCATGTTTCATCGTAAACAAGTTTCAGAAACCCGATCCTTGTGTTATTCAATAGTATAGGTGACCCAGAGCGGATCCTTTTCCACTTTGACTCATGATTTGGTCCAATTATGGGTACCCTAGATCATGAGGATTCATCTAAGATGTGATATTTTTTCCATACTTTTGATGTAACTTTCCTTTTCTGGAATAAAAACCTGGTGAAAGGATCCATAACTAGTTGGGATGATCTCCAAAGATAAATCCTCTACTAATTCTGACCCACCTTGCACATGATTAGTGACTGACCTCTATAAGTTAAAATAGTAGGTGAAAAAAAAATTACTGGATTCAAAATATGGTGTAATCTTCTAATATACCCCCTCAATGTCTAACTTCACTAGGAACACTTATTGGGGAAAGTGTTTGGAGAACATCAGGTAAAATCTTGTCATAACCCTTATCTCCCTAATGTACCCATGTGGATTCTAGGAATTAAATGAAATAGGTCATCACCTAGTGGAGTCTATAAAATGGACCAATAAATGATCTCATCCATCACCTAATTCACATATGTAAAATCTTGGTATAATAGAAACAACTTTTATGATGCATAATCCATCCCCTTAGACAATCAATCTTTAAGAGGTCCCACAGAGAAAGTCATGCTACCACATTCTCATGATGATAATGTTTCCTAACCCCCACCTAATCAATGAAGGGATACTAGACCCTTCAAGTAATAGAATAACAAGGTATAATCCTTCAAGGATGATAAATTTCTTATATTCTTCCAATATTCGATGGAGAGGAACCTGATTCAACTTCTCAAAATAAATAATCTATAAAATGTTTAGTTGAAGAAACATGAAAATGATTTCCCCTACCATAGGTTCCTCAGACAATGTATCCAAAAATATTTTATCTCTATGTACTATCTTAAATTCATGGTTTATCATGGTATAATAGAACTAGGCAATCCTCTAACACATGTCACATATATTTTATCCACCCCAATGATGATCAATATTTTAGTGAATGTAGGAAATTATCTGAAAGAGGGGTGTAGTAGTTTTAAGAATATATGTCTTGAAACATGATCACTCGAGACCATGGGATCATTCTTATATGGTGTATTTAACTAAAACCCTCCCCATATAGTTCATCCTCTCCATTGAAACTATTAACTTCACAACCTTGAAAACCAAAAAAGAACTAGAGTTGGTACTAAAATTATTATCATGATCCTCTTCTAATACCAAATATGGTGTTCACCCTTATGGAATTTATACCCCACTTATTAAGAGGAGGTATCATGAACCTTCTAAATATAGAGGAATTTTCCAATAGGGAACAACTATATTCCTATTTCAATACCGTCATGTTGGTTGATTATTGTTCTAAACAAAGAGGTGAATCCCATATATCAAATTCCATTGGAACTCCTAACTAATTGTCTCAAGAAAAAAAAATCCCCCTATTGAAAGCACAACACCTGAGGTACTATCCCTGAAAATGATGTCTATGCTATTGATATGACAATTGAATAATTTCACTATAATCAATAGAAATAACTACCCAGGAAAAAATCCTTCAGTGTATCTATATTTTTCATTTGTTTGGTTGAATATTAAGCTCATCCAAAATAATTTAATTCTCGACCATAATTATCTAACCATTTGGAGAATTAAATCAGTGTTCGATAGAAATCCTCTTCATATCTATCTTGGCCTTCAATGATTCTAGTCTAGGAGATTACTCTATGTGAAAACATTCCCTTGGATTAGAAGTATGATTTTCTGATGAACTTTTCTAGAATAAAAAACCATATCTCAATCCTTGAATCACTTCACCTATAAAAAGAGCATCCTAAGGTCCTAATTGAGGCCCTAAATATCCCTCTTGATTTTGATACTGAAGTGAAATATGTTGAGGTTTATCATGTAATGGAATGAAAGTATGAGGACTATCAACTTATAATCTCCTTCTCAGGTGAATATAAGGGTGAAATCAAATAGGGCTACACACCTCCTGTACATCTAAGAAATTTTTAACAAGATTAATGTCTTCTAGTTCTGGGAAGAAACTAGCTATGGGATTATCCTCTTACAAACCTATATTATCTATAAGATTGGGTACACAAAGATAAATATATCATCATAAAAATGTCACATTTATGGATATGAAAGGAGAAAATAGAAACTTCTTGATCAAATCCAATTAAAAGGCCATGTTTTTTTGGTTTGGTATTTCATACAAAATTCATGGTTGGGTCGCAAGACACTTCCTTATACAACTTACCAGGAAGTCCTCACATCAACCTTCATGAGATATTACATTTTTTATCATTTGTGGCACCAGTATAACTTCAACCATTGAGTGGGTGTGCTTTATGTTAATTCCACCCCTTTTATTCATGTGAAATCCATTACCTATATGAAAATTATTACAAAAGGAATGGAATGAAGCTCTTATTCAAGGGAACAAAGCCTTTGATGATTCTAATGACTTGAAACCCAATTCAGAAAATCCTTAAAATGAATTTAATGTAAATTTCTACTGTAAATACACATTCTAGGAGTAACAACCCTTGACATTGGTAACTATATCATTATTTCAAATAAAAATGTTGCACTCAGATCACATACTACTCATAAGAAGGAAAGGTGACATGGAAGATGGGGAATATATCTCCCATTGCACATAGAAAATATTTTCCTTTTCTAGACAATAAATGTCCTCACCTTGTATAATGAAGAGTCAGAATGTCCCATTAGATGTTGATGGAGACATGAATCTTCAACATAGTTGGAAGATAACACTAATGAAGACTAAACATGATAGGGTCCATAACCGTAATCATCATGGTATCCATGGAACCATTAATATATGAATCTGACTATGAATATCTTGCACTTATATAGAAAGGTGATGTTGTCTCATGGTCACCTATAAATAAGGATTCATCTTCTCTCTCTAATCCTCAGGATTCTGATGAAGAGGATTTGGGTAAATCCAATATTACCTTTTAAAATGGATGTTACACTATAGCTGACAAGATGATGCATGAAAACATGGATATTAAGGAAGATTTGAGGCTTACAATGTCTATTTACATATTTCTTCTTGATGAAAAATAATAGTATGTTGTTTTATTGAAGTATAATCATTTTATATTTACCTAGAAATACAAGAATATTCTAGGGATTGATCCCTAGGTTATTTCCCACCATCGAGGCCTTCCTATTGGCCACCATGGATAAAAATTGTCACCTGAGAGGTGGCATCCCTCCCATGGTGGAATGGTTTATGTCAAATTTTATAATATATTTAAAGCTAACTTCATCAGGGATGTTCAGTCCTCTAAGTGGTCGGATAACATTATCCTACTCTTGAAAAATAATTTACCAATCAAATGTTTCATCAACTTCTAGGATATCAACTACCACTACATGAAGTATGACTTCCCTATCTGGGTCACATATTTTATAACCAAAAAAACCATTGGATTACAGTCCCTATCTTCAAGGATTTTTACTCTATGTATAATAAAATCTATATATCACCCAAATATGACGAGGCTACTACTTTAAGGTAACCCCATATAACATATTTCTACTAGGTGATTCCATTTATCAGGAAAAAAATCGAAGGAACCTAGTAACTGTCCATGCGTCACATCTTCTATCCCTTACTAAGAATGATGGTGGAGTTCTAAATTGATGATTTAATTTTTATGTCCCCCAAACAATCAGACAATCTCAATGATCTTTCATTTTTTTCAATATTCTTCATTCTCATAATCTTAAGATGAATCTCATAAAGTGTATATTTGGGTTCACATTCTGAAAATTACACATATTCATTATCTAATACAAATTCATTGAGATTAACCTATAGAATATTAAGGCCATCATTAAAATTCCCCTCCATGTAATCTATGAGAGGTAATGGGATTTCATGGTAATATTTCATACATATGATATTCTTTTTCCATTCTGGTGGGAAAATGTAAATATTTATTTGATGCTAATGAAGAAAGGGACCTCCTACAAGTGGGACAAAGAATGAAAAAATTAATTAAAGGATATAAAATAGTATTTAATATATCCACCAATCCTCATGCCACATGTCCAGGTGAAGACCTTACTCCTCTATGTGGCAGCTCTAGAGAAATCCCTTGGTTTCATCAAAAACTCTAATAATATTGAGGGAAAATAGTGTATTATTACTACATTAGTAGAATGATTCCTAACATTAAGGTTACATATTATCTCATAAATAAGAACTTCCTAGAATTGGGTTTTGTGGTCCAAAATATACACCATTATCGAGATCATCATGAGGCCCAACTAATCTACCATATTGATCTACTAAAGTAAATCCTCAACCGTCCCATGCCAACGATGATTAGTGTAATGGGTAATGATCCATCATTAGTTTACATCATGTTCATTACCTAGAAGGTTATAAAGGGACCAGTACCATAATGTTTATTTCTCATGAACCCCACACTAGTGGTGTTTCCCCTAGATGTTCTATTTTCTAATGATTCCATTCTCTCCATCAATGAAGCCACACCATGTTAGTAGATTCCTTTTGAAGGTGCCTCCCAGAGACCGACTATAAGAAAAATCAACAACCATAATCTTAATAATTTTGACATTGGATTTTTCTTCGTCACTCCCTTAAAATCCCCCATACCATGCTAGTTCATCTTTTAGAATGATTTCACCAACAAATAGGATGAATACCAAGTCTATGTTACCTTTCTTGAATTTTCTCTCATGATTATGGTTCCATGGTTTCATATGAATGGGTACTCTAAGATGGTCATCAAGAAAGTAAATTGTGACTACACTGTTAAGAAACATGATCTTGTTCTCTTACCTTAATGCACCCAAGTTTTGATATATTGATTTACATATGATCCAAAGGTGTCTCATGTCCCATGGTATTAGAATGATTGGGTAGTGTTTTTTTAAAACACATCCACATCACCTATCGATCCAAACCAGGATGTCCTAGTGATCCATGTGGTGCATAAAAAAGTGATCACCCCTACTTTTCCTAATGGATAGGTTAGAGAGGTGAATCAAATGCATTTAATTTACCCTCATAAAAGACCCAAAAATTCTTATAAGAAATAAGAACAATACAATTTAATTAATCCTTTAATAAATTATATATAACAAGGATGAATACCATCTAGTCAAGATGAGTAGGATGAAATTTGCGGGAATACAAAAAAATTCATCCTTTGTGACTATCCCAACTCAGTGGGAATCCTATAAAAGTAAATATTTGATGAAATGATTATATTTTTCATCAAATGGAAGATAAATCATTATGTCTTGCAAGATTTTCACACTATTACATTTGGATCACACTAGTTAGTACTGAAGCTCTCCCACCAAATCCAAAGATTGGTTTATTTCTAGACCTGCATTGTTTATGGATAAATTGAAATTACAATGATGTTTAATTCATTAATGGATCATTAAAAATTCATCCATAGGAATCTAGATATTATTCATGTCACAAAGTACTCTTTAGCGTTTTCTAAATAAGTAATAGATGTCATGTATCCCAACTTTCCAAAGATAGATGATAATCCAAGTTCATTTTAACCACCACAATTTATTCTCAAAGTGGGATATATACATTTCCTACAAATATTTCAATACTAGTTCCATGATTTATTTTTTAAAATCACACATAATTCATCATTTTAGGATCCCTCACACCATTTTTTCAAACAATGGTAACACTTTTGAAGGTTATTGGCTGAAGAAGGTGTACTCTAAGTAGAAAATCCAATAAAACCATACTTCCCACCATCATGAATCAAAAAATAAATAGATCGAGATATTGAATAATTCCTTCTCTAAAATCATACTGATGATGGTATAGAAAAATAAGTTCATATTTCCTACCAAGCTCTCAAATTCTTTGTGGCCATATCAGATGATGATCCAAACATACACCTAGGTGAATTCATACTCCATAGTGTGTGGAATAGAAGTAGTGAAACCTATAGTGTTCTAGTAACCATCACTCTAGATATCCACCTATAATCAATTTAATCTGAAAAAAGGTCTCATTCCCAACATGCCAAACTATAATCCCATTATGATAAAAAGCTACAATTGATACACAACCTCAAGTCCCATAAGAACTGAGTGGATTGAGCATTCAAAAAATGTAAACCTCCTATCATTCCTCAAAGGTGATTTAGTATTAGCACTGATAATTCCAATGATACTTAGTAAGAAACATCTCATATTGAAGCCTAAAAAGTGATTCCCCTTTACTATTCACATGTTATACTCTAATGGAGTTTATTTGTTGATCATCACGGATGGGGAGTGCATTATGCCTCCCACCAATGTCAGGTTCCTCAAGAAGTAATTCATATAATATTATAGTTTTCACTATTCCATGCCACATGACATAATACAACATGACATATTGTCCTAGATTAATGATGTTAAACTATATAGTTCATTAGTTTGTGTCACATGACCAAAAATGGAATGGAATAAATTCCCAGTTACATGATGTTAAAATTCATAGTGCATTGGTCCTTACATCCTGACCCTAAACTACATGGCACATGGGTCTCAATTGTGTGACCTTAAACTATGTATAAGATCGTCCATACTACATGATGTTAAAGTGTGTGTTCAACATTTAAGCCTCGTGAGGTTAAACTGGACCAAATTTAGTCCTAGCTACATGACCTTAAGATGTATAGATAATGTATTTCTATATGATAATTAATATATAAAACTATGATAAAATCATTGACTAAGAGGACTCCCACAATTTATTCTGGCATTGGTCACCTATTGAATGGACATTTGAGAATAGCATATGGCTTGATTCCAACTATATAGAATACATAGTTATTTTTGGACCTTTTGTCTGGGACCAAACACATAATTTATATCCATTACCCCTACTTCTCTTGATGATGATGCTCATTGTGATGATATTTTAACTGATCCCTATAATGTTTTAGTATTCATTTTATCATAAGGGAAACCATCCTTTTATTTCCCACTATTCTTTACATGATTTATATATATATAATTATCTTTATACTAAGAATTAAATGAGTCTTGATTCCTACTCCATAAGATATGTAGTGATATTTAGATCTCTTATCCTATGACCGACTAGAAATCCCACATTCTCCTTACCATGTTTTGGTACTCAGTTTCACTTTACTAGATCCCTTTTCCCCTGAGCATTGAGGAATCTCCAATATTAGAAGGATATAGTTGAAGATTCACAAAATTAAACTCAAATATTCAAATTCCAAGAATCAAGACCCAAAATTGGGTGAACACATATCAAATAATATCTATATTGGCATCGACAACTCTATTTAATTACAGGTTTACCCCAAATAGTGATATGATTACTACACTAAGTAGCCCCTATGTTCCATGATCTATGGACTTAAACTAAGAAACATGGTCCAATAATTACAAACATAAATTTGGTTCACTCCTTATATGAGATATCTATATCAGTATATGGTCTTCCAATTCACATCACGTTTACATCGCTCTTTTTGGAATGATACACACAACCCAATGGAATAAGTTATATGACCATCGAATAAATCTCAATGGTGTAAGATATATGAAATGAAACCATAAATCCTCATAGACCAACCATGTTCTCTATGAGGCATGATAAAGATTCTCCTATATCTCTCATGGGTTCGACACCCCAGCAATCTAGGAGTGCCACATTGATTTTCCTAATGCATGAAAGTGTATACCTAGGGTTCTCAGGCCTCCCATTGAGAATTTAATTTCACTAAAATATAAAATTGGAATATATAATGTTTGAATCACCCCATGATCTTTAATTTCCAAATGTAATCCCTTATAGTTAGGGTACAAAGCCCTAGTGTCATCCCACCACCCATATAGGGTGTACATCATAGGGAAATTTTCTTTACAGGAACATAGTGGATCCCTTATTTTGAGTTTTTTATGATCAACCACAAATTTCCTTCCACTATTCATAAAGATATGGTAGTGGAATCATTGTTTTTAACTCAGTAAACGATTATCCTCAACTTATCTTGCACCTCTATATTAATTTAGATATTGAAAGTCATTATATGCCCTTCCTCTAGTATCTTTTGGTCGAAAATAGTTTAAACACCCTTCATGCTACCCTATCATTCCTTATTTCATGTTTTTAGAGTGAACCAGTCATGTGGAACCACTTGGATGATTTCCCTAACATCATGGGTCTCCTTGGTGGTCACTGAAACATTTCAAACTCAAATCATCAATAATTATATGACACCCTCTCCCAATGTGGGTATACTTCTATTTTACCTTGTTTCTCACATCAACCACAAATCATATATACTTAGAGGCTTCAGTTGATCATTTCAGTAACACAATATAGATGCATTGAATTCAATATAAAGGAATTATCCAATATTTTTAGCAGCATGACTTTAAAAAAAATGGAGTATCTTCCTCATTAGAAGTGTTAAACCATGTGTCCAACATCCTTTTATTATAAAATTAAACTACATGTCATAACATGTCTGAAAATGTGTGTTGTTTTGGGCCTCATTAGAGAGGACACCCTCTATGGAATAGATTATCTACTACATCTCTTTCCCAGAACCACATATGGCTTGATTTCCACTTTATCAAATGTGTAGTGCTTCTTGGGAACATTATCTTGGGGCCAGTAATAAAATCCAATCCCATTCCATCATGGTGCTCATGATACTCCTTCGAATCAAGTCAATCAACCTTATATTCCAAAATTTCAGATGATAAACCTTTACCCACACATTAGATAGATCTACACTAGAGATCTTTCATAGTTTCACTCTAGTGATAAGGCCCCACCTAATTAAAATTGGGTTTTTATTGTCTCTTCCCACTAGATCATCCATGTATTTATCTATTACTCTTCTATATATGACACAAATTTATACAGGTAGAATCTATATTCCAAGAATACAAATAATTTTATTCTCATGTCATGGAATACATAGTGATTTCTATATTTCTTATCTTGGGCCCAAGAATAAATTTCCCTATATCTCCCATCTCATTTTAGTATCATATACCCTTAATGGGGTATCTTTTCTTACCCAACACCAAGGAGATTCTACGTTATATAGAGACGGTCCGAGTTCTATGTCCTCAAACCGGGAAACAAGTACTAAGAATCATGATCATAAATTGCATGTTATCACATCTAAGTTTGTTTTTATTGTCACATGAGGTCACAATACACCCAAGGTCTTTCTTTTCCATAATCTCTATGTTGACTACCTCAAGCCCCATTTTGTTCTCTTCACATGGTGTTAAATTTCATGGTCTTAGTTCTGGATGCACAACTTAAAATAAACCATTATTGATCTAATATATATAACCTTGAACCTAAATATCCCATTTTCAATGCACTATAACCTTAAACCATGCACAACTCTCTATGATGAAATATATACTTTCATTGGGAATCACATTCATGTAGGGTTTTATTTACAACATATTAATTGATTTCTTACCCATTTGATTAATTTGTAATACCTTAAATTAATATAAAAAATTCAATATTTTAACACCATGATATCTTAATATATGATAAACATTGAATAAGTCAATGTTATCAATATCTTTCACCACATGAAACACCATAATTAAAGGAAACCACAATATATTTCCATAAAACATAAATATATAAGTATAAATGTTGAAACATTGTCACTGAATTATTAGGAATTAATAGTATTACCGTATTTATGTAACATATTTATAAATAAAATAAATTCTACTTTTAATATGAATGAAATTTAATTATATTTTTTAAATCTACTAATAAGATCATTTATTTTTTAGAAAATTATTTTTATTGAAAATTGTCTTCTATTTGAAATGAATTTATATTTCCAGAAAAATATGATTAATAGTGATAAATTACACTTCATATTAATAATTTTTAACACCATTTTAGTTGGTAGATGATATGAAAAAGTAATAATAGTTAATATTTGAAAATTTAATTTTCCAATAAAAACAGGTTTCATTATGTTTTTTTATTTTATTCAAAAATTAAATTTATAAATATTAGACTTTTTATTTTACAATATGGACCTATTTTTTCATTTAAAATAAAAAATTACCATATGATGCAAATTTTAGTTTTTTATAAAAATATTTTTTAGTCAAAAATTATAGTATTTGAAAAAATTATAACTTTTATGATTATGTAACCATATACTAGAAATTTTAAAACCCATTTAATTAATAAAATTTTGTATTTAAGTAATAAATTATAAATTTTAACATATTATTTGAACTTATAAATAATATTTCCGATATTTTTAGAATTAAATTAAAATTCTAGTTTAATAAAAAAGTTTTTTTGTTATTTTCTTTGAATCAAGTAATTTCAAGGTTTGATTTTGTTTCAACTTTAAATTAAAGTATCATATATTTTATTATATTTATAATAACTAAAATATTTCAGGATAATTGATCTTTTTAATAAATATTTAATACAAATTAATTCTTTTCTTAAAAAACACACATTTTCTAAAAAATTTATTTACCCATTATATGTATTAATCGTAAAATTAAATTTTGAAAAAAATAGAAATTTTATAATATAAAATGATTTCAAGATTTCAAAATAATACTATTCAAATTTGTTAAGTGTTCATTTTTAATTTTTTTATTAATATTAATTACTTAGTTTAAAAATTTATTTCCATGGTTAAAGAAAATGGAGGTAAAATTTAAACAGTTAAAAGAAAAACAATTAAACACTCAAATTTGTCTCTAAGATGAGCGGTTATGGTTATTCTATACCCAAAATCACTTTTCTACCCACTTATTCCAATTTTTGATCCATTGAACTTGGAATAGTAACATCACATTATTGAAAATGATAAATGTGATTCCAAAAGTCTCATTATCTTCACTAATAAAAAGGTAACACTTTATCCACATTATGAATAAACTTACCTTATAATTACTTCTAAAAAATATTCCAATTATCTCTAAATATAACCTTATTCTATGTTTAAAGGTTTTTGGTCATCATTATTTTTCATAATGCCTTCATTTATATGGATAATTAAATGGAAAATTCAGGAACACAATATGAGTATTATGAACTACATAGCTTATCAACTTAATTATATTTATTGAAATTTATTCTATCCATAATAATGTAATCATATTTAAATCATTTATATAATTTAATTATACAATATTAAGGTAATTACTATGTCCGTCCATATATCTCATCCATTAAGAAAAATGAAATCGCCATTTGTGCATACGTTCAACTAACTTCACCACGAGTAAAAGAATACATTTTTAATCACCATCCAAAATTGATTTTTATTAGAATGGTTTAATTATGAAATATTTTTGTTAAGAAATCATTAATTTTTTGGTATTTTAAATTTGAGAACCTATTAATGATATGATCATCAAAATATTATTGTTAATTCAATCGTTAGAAATGAGCTAACTAAAAGGAAAGTGGTATGTTCTTTATAATTAATTAATTTATAAAAACTATATTATTTTATAATTATTTAAACTAATTTTATATTAGAATAATAAATAAAAAATAATATATTTTTTCTAAACCATCTCAAAATCATAAATTAATCATGATATGTTCATGTTTGAGTTTATTTTACCACCTACTTTAACAATAATATATATGTATGTCATAGATGAGAATGTGAAATTATTTAGTGGTATAATATTATTTAAATATGTAAATATTTTTTTGGTTATAGTACGGTTATATCAACATTAAACACATTTATTAATAAAACTCATTTTATGCTTTAAGAATCACCAAAACATGATCATTTTTGATTTAATATCCATGGTTCATAACAAAAAACTAACATTAAATGGAATTATAGATTGAAAAGATATCATAGAACATATATTATAGTACCTTCTATTATCTAATAGTGATGGTATTTGTAAAAATAATAGATACTAATACTATATTTATGAAACTAGTTCAAAGAAATAATGATTACTTACACCTGGTATTGAAAATTGGAAAAACTAACTAATATATATGTACAGAATGATTATAAACGAGGAGTATAAGTGGATTTATTTTATTATTATTTTATTTGGTATATATTTAATGAAATTAATTTAATTATTCATTACATTTTTTGCAAGTGCAGGATGAATCAGGATTGAGGTAAATGTTTTCATCTGGAAATCCTCTCTTTGAGACATGATTAGTATTATTGAACTAATTTCGCTAATTTTGAGTATATAATACTATTTTTTATTAAAATTTTACTCAATCCACAATAGTTTTCTTGGCCTTAATTCTGATTCTTTCAGACTTAATACATTTATGCACTATGATTCTTTGAATGGTTTGTTTTATAACCATGGATATATATTTTTTTGTATATTTTTTATTCATGGTAAATACTTTTCAAAATTGGTTCCTTTACATCATATGTATTTTATTAAATTGTTACCCCAGTTGTAAAGTTTTTGGTTTTATAATTTTAATTTATTGTGTTATGATCATCCTATTGAACTTAAAAATTAAGTAAATTATAAAAAATTATTATATCATGTGGTATTCTATTTTTTTCTCTATTAATATATATTTCTACCACATAATTTAGCTTTTGGAAATATTTCAAACACTAAGGAGTATGTTCCTTATGATGAATATTGATAACTATATTCTCCTTTCCTTGAGTTATATTTTTACATCATGAACTTATTTCTTCCATTATTGGGTTATCCAACCCAAATATTTTATTATATGTAAATTTATCTACCTTCATGAAGAAAAATATATTTTGATAAAAAAGTTTTGTTACTACTTTTACAGCGTGAATTTTGAACAATGGTATTTTCAAAATAATAAAAAGGTTTTTTTCCTTTCCATTTCATATGTTTTATATTACACTTCTTTTTCACGAGATAAAATTTATGTCTTTTCAAGGATCCATTATTATAGATTATTTATAAAAGTAAATTCATTCAAAATAATTCACATCTCATTTTTACAATTTACCTTTAAAAATAAAATGTAATTTTCTATTTTACATTAATGTTAAAAATGTTTTCTTAAATATATTTTATGTTTTTGTTTCCATTTCCATTATAATTTTCAAAATTATTACCATAATAGTGTTTAGGTTGAATTATTTATCCACTAATATATATATTTATCATGTTTGGGATTGAAATTAGGGCACCAAAATTTGATTCTTGATATATTTTTTATGATATCATTCGAAGCTTCCTTTAAATGGTGTTTTCAATTATGTGAACATGCTTATATGTCTCCTTTTTTTAATGGGGATATGTTCTTTTGAAAGCATCCAATTTATTACACTAAATGGATTATTTTCATGTTACTTTAGTATTAACTTATCCATATACTAATTTTTCTATAAGGTATGAGAATCACATTTTACATAATTTAGACTAGATGATGTTCATCAAGAAATAATGTTATTATATTGGTATGTGGAAAGATATTGGTATTATTTACATTATTTTTCCAATATAGATGATTATTAAAAAGTTCACTATGTATTTATTTACTATCCACCTTCTTTATTTTGGTGGGGTTTGAACATTTTATCTGTTTTATTGACATTGATAAAATTATTAGCATTCTTGATGATTATATACTGCCAATATAGGTTTATTATGTATTAAAATTTTGTATTTTTTATTATAACGGTATCCATGTTTTTATTTATCTAGAGTTTCCTCAAGGAATAGTATGATTTTTTTTGAATCATATGGTGAATTAATTGTACTTAAACCAGTAATGGGTGGGGTATGTAAATATATATCCCCTCGATTCATCGATTGGTCTCATGAGAAAAGACAAATTGGGTTTCAGTGTCTACCTCTCCCCATATAAGTATAGTGCCTTGGAACAATGACTTGATAACATGTTCTTGATTTATAAAATTTTTCTTTTCATTAGTATGTGATCAGTATTATAGATATCCATGTTTTTTTAATTTTATTTATACAATATGCTTTCAACTTCAATAGACTATGGAAATATTCATATATCTATTCCTTCTATATTATGCTTATGTTTTTTATAGTTTATGGTACACATTTCCCATATTATGCATTTTTTCTCACCACATTATTATGCTTTTATTCCATAGGTTATAAATAAAATTAGTACATAATACATGTTTATAAGGAAATAATATTTGAAATAATTTATAATAGATATTTCAGACTTGTCATGGATTAAGTATTTTCATATATATTGAAAAAAATGATACAGAGAACACAAGATTTTCTAGTTATTACACTGTCCTAATTCTTTAAATATATAATCCTAAAAATATCTTCAGGATGTAAGAAATGAAATAATATTTTTTTAATTAAGGATATTTATATCCAAGATTTTACAATTTGTATTAAAGAGAGTATTTAAAGTATGTGTTAATGAAACTAGATCCAAAAGTGAGGGTCTGGAGTGTCAAAAAAGATTTATGACCTTAAACATTAGTATCCTTGGATTAAATCTCATGACCTTAAAATATGAAGAAAACACTGGGTATAAACAATGTAAATGTAAACTATGTAGAATTATGGATCATACTATTCCCCAAAGGCATGATTATATTACACTATCATGCCCCTTTCATAGGTTTTACATTTGTATTTAATTAAAAATATCACAGGACTTTATACTGTTTCACCTACATTGGTATGAGCCATAAATATGCACAATGCATGGAAGTATGACCCATATGGTTTTTGATATTTTCTTCACTACCCCCTTAAATTTCATATTACCACTTTAGGATTCTTGAATATAAATCCCCATAAGTATTTCATTACTAAATAAAAACCCTATAGTGATGGAAGATCATCCAATTCTCAACCCATGTCTTGTCCCAATAACATAACACATATGAAACTTTCTTAGTAGAATCATATAGGTTACCAATATTTTTATATTCATGACTATTTACTTTAACATGTATCTCTCATTCAGGATGATATGGTATTATAAACCACTCTTTAAATGTATCAAGGGGTCATCCTCAGTTTATCTATCACTGTCCCTTGTGATTAAAACTATAGAGGTCACACATTACCAAATTTTCACCCTCCATTGTTCATAAAATTTCTTACTACCCTTATTGTTACCCCTTGTTGAATTGTTACTTGTTTGCAGGGAGAATAAGTCACATATATTTAATGAAAAATATTTTTCTCCATCTTTATAGGTTTCCTTGGTGACCAGTTCAACAATTTGACTCCAACCCACCTATTAATGTTATGCACTCTTGTGAGACACAATAAAATTTTTGTTATACCTAATTTACCACATAGATAATGACATAAATTGTTTTAGTGATTTTATTGGTTATTTCCTAACATATTTTATGTGCATCATAATTGGGAATTCCGCCTTCATCCTCACTAAAAGGTGTTAAACTACAAAGTTCGAGTCTTGGTTACAAATACATAAAAGTTACACCCCTTTGTCCAAGTATCATGACCTTTATAATAGAATCTCTAGTTTCTAGTAGTGAATCTTAAAATTAATGTCACTTGTCCTTTGTTTCATGAAATTAAAAGTCACTCCCCTTATTCTCTATTACATAACCATAAAAGACACACCCTATGGTTAGAGTTCCATGACCTAAAACTAGAAAAACCACTATTCAAATATATATGACCCTAAAATACAACACCCATATGGATAAAGTTACATTAACATAATACATTATCTCATACATTATAAATGTTCTATGGTATTAATCTAAGTGTACCCATTGATCACACTAGATTCCTCCTTCATGAATGATCGAGTCTCATTCTTGTGTCTTAAACTTGGTTGGAATTTTTTCTTAGATCACTAAAATGTATTCTTTCCATAAATACCTCACTAATATTTATGTTCATTGGATATTAAACATAAGATTCATAAAAAAATCATGATAATCCCTTTCTCCATCTGACAATGTTTGCATCATGTGGATCTAAATCAAAATCCCCATTCATTTTCAAATAGGCCTCACTAATGTGATGTCATAATTACATAATATCATCATACCTCCCATATTGGGGATACATCTTTTAGGAACCACTCTCATAATATCAAAATATTTTCCACTACAATAATGGAAATGTGCCCCATATCATTCCCCCTATCTATGGTACATGTCCCAGTGGAAGCATCTCTGATGATATAGTGCTATAAATCAATTTTCAAACTTAGTAAATGGTCAAAATAATCCTTTATTCCATTTTCATTAGTAGATTAATAATATGAGAGTAACAACACACAATTATCCCACTTTATGTTGATCAATTGGAATTTTAACACCCTTTGTTTCTTTCCCTCATGCATTCATTCTTGATGATAAGGCATTGAACTTTTGGAATGATACCAACCCGATTCCCCTATCATCATGGGTTTCCAAAAAATGGGGGTTGATGACACATTATGATCTTAAATTTTCCTCCCCTATTATATAACCTCATATAACATGATTGATATTTTATTTATCTATTGTTTCTTACAAAAGTCATGGAACTTTCAATCTTAGAGGTTTTTAGTTTATTGTTTCATTAACACAATCAAATAACAAAATTCAAAACATGGAATTAAAATTATTAATGTTTTTTATTACTAGTTAAGAAAAATAAGAGGTTCATACATACATTAAAGAATCTACATTAATGAAAAAAAAATTCCTAATGGTTATTCCTTAGATATCACCTACTTATGTTTGAATAAAATTTTCAAGGAGGAGTATATGGCTTACTACAATCTATCTAGTATCACTTTATCAACCTCTACCTATGGAAATACCTCAACATCCAACATATCAAACATATCCTGATAAAACTAAAACTCTACTACTGAAGATGAGGTTTTAAATATCATTAATTTAACAAGGACTACATCATCATTTAAGTTATTTGTCTCCTCCTACTATATTTGAGAGATTTCCTCCAGCTATAAATTCTCTTCCTCCTTCCTAGAAATTTCTTTTTATGTCACTTGAAGAGATTTTAAATCACAATCCATGTAAAAAACCTTTAAAGTGTTGAATTGACATTCCATTAGATTCTTATATTCAAATAATAAGTCTAAATCCATAACATGGACTCCAAGATAGTCAACCCGACTAACACCCATGTTCACTAGCTAGTGGTAGAGGATTACCATCCAACCCTTTATTTGAACCAATTTTTTGTAGTTGATGAAGATATTAATGTTCTTTTGGGATATAAATTTGGTTAACTAATTATCCTATTGAAAATCCAACTCTGAGTGTTCTTCATCCTTATGTGTAGGATCATACCAGAGAAGCATAGTCAGAGGCAAGCCACTAACAATTTATTAGAATAAAAGAAAAGAATATCAAGCATGTACTAAAAGGTAGAAAAGAAAACTACAGATAATAAAAATCATACCCATCATCACCTCCATAGTAGCTGATTCCCACTCTAAAAATTCATAGTGATTCATAATAATGGCATACTTCCTTCTAAGATTCAACTTATCCAAAGATATAAATTCCTTAGAAGACTGTGTAGCCCAACCTTCCTTCCCAATAGAATACTTGGTGGACATTGTCTTAGGAAAGTAAGAATAATCTTTCCTCAATATTTTTTGGGGTAGGTCCGTCATCACTTCCTCATTCCCAGAAACCATCTTCTTCCCACCTAGAACAACGTCACTATAGGAAGGTCAGACCATTCCACTATCATTTTCCTTGTCACTATCAGAGATGTCCGCCCATTTTCTAGAGACGTTCACCTCTCGGTAACCCTCATTCACCCCCCGTTCTAGATGAAATGGACTGTTAGTGTCTATCATGGAAAGACATTGTGGGTGATCCAAAAACTCGTGATCATCATGTATCCCCTCCTTCATTACACCTTCCCTAGTTACATCAGCCTAATAAGTACCTCCAACTTCATTCATTAAATTAACCTCCTCTACATGAGAACTCTTATCATGCTTTAGTTCATGAAAGCGATTACCATTAGAGACTACAGAAATCACACCATCAACACCATATTCCCTCCCTTAAAACTTTTCAGCACACACACTTAGAGATACAACACTTTGAACCTTATAATCATTGTCACTCAATTTTTTAATAGGTCACATTTCCATCAGATGTGGAACCTGATTATTCAAAGGCACAACCCTATCATGGTCCAAAGCCAATTCATTATTCACCAAACCTGCAAAATGATTACCAAGCTCAATGATGGTTTCCTGCTTCTTAGAAATTGGCTGCATCCCAGCTGAAATCCTCACCCAATCACCACTTTCATCAATTAAATCACATTCCTAAAAGTCCATTGCAGGACTATCCCTCACCGCCTCATTGCTCTCAGTGGGTTAAATATATTTCTTCACAGTGGACACCAATTTTCTTGTATTGAGAAACTTGAGATCACGCTTCAACCTATCAAAAACCTCATCCACACTCGGGTTCATTGGTTCCTCCACTGCATTCATTGGGGTGCCTTACACTGAAATGGAACTAACAGGACTAGGCCCTGTCAATTTCCCAGAAACCAGGTCCTAATTTCCTTTCTAGTAATTCAAGACCACTGTGACCTATCAATCCAAATCCACCTATAGAACAACCCTTATACCTTGGCACAGGTCCTTCAGATGCCAGATTTTGAAACACTGGGAGAAGTAATCAATCCAAGATTAAAAAACCACAACCTGCTTATATCTAAACTCTTCACTCACAGCAATGAAAAAGGACTTAACCAGAACTCTAGATAAATATAATTAAATGAAAATTCTTGTTGAAATAAGATGGAAAACAACCCCCATTCTACTGTTTGAGGATAGAAAATAACTAACTAAATTACCAAGAATACGAATTATTAAAGGATTCTGAAATGGTAGCGGTAGTTCGGGAAATCTTACCCAAATTTCCATGGTCAGACAATTGAACTTTTGGTAATAGTCATATGTCCATCAAAATAGAAAAAGTTGGTGGTCATCACATGATCATGGGGCTGAAGACCAGGCTAGAATCAAGTCTTCTTCTGAGGAGAATTGAATCATTATGTGCCTCGATTCAAGGAGACCCACTATGGAGCGCTCCTATAAATTCCACGAATCAAATATGAAACAATAAAATAGATCCAAGAGAAGCCATTATTTCTTGAAGTGCACTATTAAATTCAGTTTTATCACATAGGAAGCATCAGTGAACTCTCGATCCATGATCGAGAGCTTCAGGATCTCATCAAAGAGCTCATGAACTTTGTGGGAGATAAAGATTTTCGAGAACGAGGGAAAACAACTAGGGTTTGAGAAGGGTAGGAATAAGTGATCACTAGAGGGAAGCATAGATTCCCCCTCCACGAAGGCAGGAGGGACCTGGTCGGATACCATCACCACCTAGGGTAGTGATTTCCATGCTTGAACCCTAGATCACATGCTCCTCCCTTTTTTCCTTAGGTGTAGGATCATACTCATGTAATTGTGAAGGCAATGGATATAATGCTTCAACCTTATCCTCAAGCTATTATGGGATTGAGTCAAATGTGTAAGGAGGGATTAGGTCACCTAACTCCTACTCATTGGGCATTAAGTCTACTATTTTCTCCCATAAATGAGGTAAACCAATATTTTTAGTAATGGTTGGTCCCTTTTAGGTAGCCAATTCCCTACCACTGATAACTTACTAGGATCGCCATCTGGAGAAGCATATGATTTAGGTTCTTACATTGTATACACAATCATCAAATGGAAAAAAAGTTATTCATAGCCTTCCAGTGTACCAAGCCACTGACCTTTCTAGGGATATACCTATAAGGGATAAACTTTCAAAAGAATTTTTGGAATTATCTTATTCTATGAATGTAGTAGATTCATGAAGAATCATTAGGGTGATGGATTTTGTGTCATATATATGACCACACGATCACCACTTGTTAGAGAGACAATGGTCTCAAACACTTCATAATATTCAATAGACACACCTATAATTGGGTTGAGGTCCAAATCACTAGAGATAGGTTCTTCCATCCATGAATCGTCATTTTTGGTGGTCATATCATTAACCATGGTGGGAGAATCATCAATTTGACATGTGGATCTATAATGGGGAAATCAAACAAGTTAATGAAAATTATAAACTTTTCTAACGATAATTAAAGAGTGGGATTTTGAATTCAGATTCCTATGAGAATAAGATAATAAGACTATTTAGATATTAAACACTATCATTTTCTTGTATCATCTTCATAACATCAAAATATGTAACTTCTTGTAAACTTGTTAGATACCCACAATCTCTTCTTTTTTACATTCTCTAGGGGTTTTTATAAATCCTCCTATTACTCCTTACTCATGGAGTCATAAGAAATATTTTTAGAAGAGTTCTATTTGATTCAAATATAATTAGTTACATTCTCATATTAATGATTTGGTAACATATTGAAAGTATTATGAGCTCCCCCAACTATTTATAATATTATGTATCCTTACTTTTATCAGAATCATAAGAATTATATACATCACTTACCTAGATGTTATCATAACTATAATGCCTTTACTCCATGTATTGGACTTCCTATTAGGTGTATCCCCTAAGCCTTCACTAGATTACTATTCAAGAAACTCCATCACCTTGATAGTGATGAATCCACCACCACTACTAAATATATGAGATTCTACAGCTCATCCATGTAAGTTGAAATATTATCTCAATATATTTTATGCATAGTTCTTGGCATACCCGATATGAAGATGGTATATCCCAGTCATTTCAAACTGCCCCATATATACAGACATATGGACATCCCCCACATATCTTCTTAATTCCTCCAAGATTCAAGATATTTTACATCCTTAGATTGGAATATAATTGACTACAGAAACATCCTTCTATCCATTTGGGGAATAACATAGGTATTCTATAAAGCCTTTTAACACTCCTAATATCACATCCTAGAGATTAATTGATTATTAGGATACCCATCACTATAGTCCCCTCCTATATGGAAATCAAGAGGCCTCATATCTCCCATAGAAACTACCAGTGCTTTCATATAATCTTCCCTCCTCTGTTGGCATGTTTCCCTGGTTATAGGGAACCCTTTTCCTTACTACCCTTGAGCATGTTCCAAAGGTTCAACCCAAATCACTAGATACCTTCTAATTTACTATGGATATTCTTTCATCTATATTTTTTCATTCTCATGAAGTAACCCAATAGAGTTGTTAACAAATAAAAAAATTACTTTCATCGGTGCCTTCACTATGTACCATGAATTAATGGTAATGTTATTAGTGAGAAAATATATATGGTGTGTATAACTCATAGATGATATTATCATAAATATATGTTTCCAACACCCCACCTATGGAGGATATCATATATGATCTTTTTTTATGCTACCTTGTTCATCATCTATGATCTCCTTGGATGGAACATTGAAATAGTTGATGCAAAATAGTCATGTGCCCAAATTTTATTGACCACCTCGATATGGTTGATTTGAATAAGATGGATCAAAATGATATTCAATAGTGTGATACTGATTTTGGTTTTTATAGGGATGGTCATATTTAGATACTCATGACCCTAAATGTGTGTGATAAACTACTTATATAAAAAAATATAATGGGATTTGTACATATAGTGGCATGTTCGTACAACTCATATGCTTCATATTTTTATAGATCATGGAAGTACGTGGACAATTAAATTAATCTGATTTTGTCTGTATAACAACACTACAATGATGAAGGTTCATAGAAACACCCCCATGTGTACATCCACAACCAAAATCTTCAATCCACTAAGGAATACTTATTAGTCTTATCTCCAAGGTATAGTCCTTGACACCGATGCTCCACTAGATGTGTTGAATCTATTCTAAAAGGAACCAATATATCTTGGTCCTAACTCTTGTTTATGATCTTGAAAATTTCTTTTGAATATCTATAATCTAATCTTGATTCATGAAAAGCAAGATCAAAAAATATTTCTTGAAGTATAAATATAAGTATAGTCGATGATTGTGCTGATTCGCACTTCTCAAGGACCCCAAGAACACCCTATAAAGAAACTATATATTATTTTTATCCTCTTAGATTTTAACCATTGATAAAATTTCATCATAAATACTAACAAGGAGGAGATCCCTTGGATTTTTTGTAGATCCCAACAACAAATTCTAAATTCACCATAATGGTGGTTAAAAGTGTTTCTGTCATGTGACAAAAAAACTAAGAAGATTTAACATCAGGTCTGGATAAAAGTAAAAGTGGAATCAAGAGGTATAAATTTTCTAATACAATCTACCCCCATAAAGGATTTCCCAAAACTCATAGCACATCTAGTGGACCTAGTATACCAAAATCCACTCATCATTGATGTTCCCCATGAGTACATGTCTCATTTATCTGTCTATCCCTGGAAGATATTTGTGATATTATCCGTGGTAATTTTGGAGTACTGAGGGGGAGAACATTCAATAGTTTTTATCTCCCCATTAATCATCTGGGTTATATCCACAATATTGGGGCCAATATGGGTTTATTATTCCTCATGCAAAGAGCTACAATAACTATATTCCACAAATCATATCGTAATGAGTTCCTAAACTAGTAACCAAGAGTTTCAATGTTAAAATTCATAAGTTTAACATCATCTCCCAACCTAGGCCTATAAATATAGTGTTAGTTTCTCAATGGATACTCCCTTTGTCCCTATATCAAAATGTCATCCAGTTATTTTAGAAGAGATTGGATTTTTTTTCTTGATCCAAGCCATTAGTTCTCAACCATTTTCCTATATTATTATTTATTATCCTCAGTTTCATGGGTTTTTATCGGGTGAGTTATTAAATAATTTTCAATGTCCAATTCATGGAACTTTTGTTCTTGAAAATACCATCATGAAAGAAATCCTATTGAATTCAAGTATTATGCTTCATGAAACCTTCATTAATGAAACTTTTTTGATATAATATGTGAGTTAAAAAAACGAGGACTCTTTCCATGTACTTTCATGAAAATTTGAGTTCTATAAAACGATAAAACTCTCCAATTTTAACAAAGATCTTGTAGTCCAGGTTTTGAACCCTATTTCTAAGAAATGGGTCAAACCTAGTTGTGTGAATTAGAAGGATAAAATACTTGAAATTTAGAATTTTCCGCAATATTTGATCCTCTACTTACATGTCAGATCCAATTATTTGGGGGAATTTATTGACACTAAAAAATATGTTCAAGTAGGATTTGGGAGGAAATATGACTAATTGATGTTATTTTAGATAAAATTATATAATTTCCAAAAACTCAATTTTTACGAGTCCATAAAAAGAGGAATCACCCAATTATAGAGTTGTGAACACACAAAAATCCATTTCAAGAAAATGAAACATCTATGAGATAGAGACCTATAAATATCCCTCTTCTCATTATTTAAAGGATCTTCAATAGGGATTCCATATTTCATGGAATCTATAGCTATCAACTCATGTAAAGAAACATTCATGATTTGAGGAACCCAAATTAACCTATATAGATTCTTTTAGGAAATAAATTATATAAATTACATTTTATAATCCATTGAATTAATTCACATTCATTCTATATACTTTCATGAAACTCCCTTTAATGAAGAACACACTTCATAAAAAGACCAAAACTTCATGAATGTTGTGGTTTCATGAAACACTAATCTTTCATGAAACATATACCATTTACACCCATTTAATTAATCCTTTTTTGAAATATAAATTTATGAAATTTTAAGGAATATGAAAGTCACATACATAAAATCCAAGTTCATTTGTGAAAATTTCATTTGCATAAGTTTCATGGAATTTCACCCCATGAATTTTTATAGTAAGAATGGGTTTGTTAATATCTATAAATGTTACTCCCATGAGAATATTGGGAGGTTTAATTCTTAAACCCCACATTATCCCATTATCTCACCCCATTGGAAGCAAAATAATCCTTACCACATGAGGATAAAATACATGTATTGTTCTTTCCACATGACCATAAACTGTGCATGTTGAACTATGTTGGTTTTGATTCCCAAACTAACAAGATATATATGATTCCACTTTGAGGGAAATTATTGACTCCCAAAATACTAATATCATAAGTCTCCCAATGTTCCTACTTATGAGGATTTATTCATTCAAGCATATTATATTGGACTCTAAATCATGAGGATCTACCACTAAACATTAAACCATGAGAATCTACAACTAGAATTTATACCTGGAGTGTGAACCCCCAAACATTAAAACATGAGTGTACTTCATAAGTATTTATACTATGAGAATCCACCACCAAACATATAACCATTAGTTTCCTTGAATATACTCTAAACCACAAGAATCCTTCATCATAAATTTAACTATGAGTATCCCCAATATACTTTAAACCATGAGTGTCCCCACTAGAATCAAAACCGTGCCTTCCCAAACATGATGAGTGTAGAAATATAACCGCACATTTATGTTATTATAATGAGATTAACCTTATATGCCTTAGGTTATGAGGCTAGGATTCCTTATGTGATGAGTATAATATGCCTCAACTAATAGGAATGGGATTCCTTAAGTTATGAGTCTAGGATGCCCTATGTGATCAATGTAATATATCAAATGTGACAAGAATGAGATTACTTAGGTGATGATCCTAGTATTCATTCTGTGATGAGTATAATATGAATAATGTGATGAGAATGGGGCTTTTAAGGTGATGATCCTAGGTTTTCTGAAGTGATGATAATTAGATTCCCATTTAGTAGTGAAGGTGTGGTCTTTCAAAGAAAAAATAGATTTATTTACTACCCAGACTCCTCATTCCTGAGATAGTGATGGACTCCAAGCTAGCCCCTCTCCCCTTAGTGGGAAAGGGACCTTCGTTTTCCCTTTAAAGATATCAATATCATCCATTTACCACTTTTATAATCCTAATTATCTTCATTCCCTACCATTGATCTACCTTATCTTGAATGTATCAGAGTTGTTTGATGGATCCCCATAACTATCTATTTTTTCCTTAAAAGTTACTTCTACATAATATTTGATAAATATGACGATGATAGCATAGTTCAAACAACATTTTCCATTGGGTATTTGAAATAGCACTGTCATGGGTGCCCTCAAATGATTAGTGTGATTTTGGGGTACTTTGGTGCAGCAGAGTGGCTGACCAAGGTCGTCTCTCAAAAGAAGAAGTGAATTAAAACAACTTCTTAGAGGTATTATAAAAATAAAATAAAAGATAATAAAAAAACTAATTGAAAGGATGGGGGTTTTTTATAGTTTATAGATCTAGAAGAAGTTTTCTGGATGAAGATTTCATTTTTTTGTTTTTAATTTTGAAATGATGTTTGATTAAAAAGACACAACAAGAAGATGTTTTATTAGAAAATATTTTAAAAGGCATAATCGATCTAAATCTACCTATTCACTCTATTATTTATCATTTTAATTTAAATTAACATTCACTTAATTATAATCCCTTAATTTGTTAAATCCCAAACCCTACGAGAATAAACTTTACCACGAAGATGAAGTGAATTTAACCCTAGGCTAACTTCGGAACATGCAATCGCAACACCCTGATTTGATTGATGTTCTAAGATTAGATTATGTTAAGTGATAAATTAAGGCACATAATCACTATGGAAATGAGGATTAATTGAGTTTAGGGATTATATTTGAACTCTACAAATTGATCCTGTGTGGTCTTATATTATCGATTAAGATTACGCTCTCACAATTCACACAAATCCCGACCTCGCGCATTTTGTGTTTATTGTTCAATTTCTTGCTTAGTTTCATTTAAATTGAAAACTCAATTAATAGATCATATTTAGTGAATTATAGTAGATCATTGATTCAAAATAAATTAATGAAGAAGGTGAGAGGTAGATCGATTACTAAAAGACTACTCTTCCATGGGTGGCGTAATCATCGTAGAAGCGTTTTGCATGTGCAAAGGTTTATAATGGGCATAACCCAATAACGCTTCTACTCAAGAATTAAAAAACAATTAGGAAGATTAATAGAAGAATAAATTTAAACAAAACATAAGAAAATAGAAGAAATAAAATAAGAACAAAGAAGTTTATTACACAAATGAAAACATTACAAAATGAAGAAGAGAAGGAGGCTTCGATGAGGGGATCCTTGCTTCAAGAGCTACCCCTCTTACAATGGTTGGAGAATTTTGGTGAAACAAATTCTCCTCTGCCTCCAATATCCTAATGCACGTCCCAACCCCTCAAAATGAGAAAAACTCCAATTTATAGAGTGGAGGGGAAGCTTGGTTTAAAGAGATTTCAATTGTGAATGGGAAATCTACTCAAAATATTTTAATACAAATTTCACCGCCCATTTGACCTCGAAAACGCGTGAACCAGATCTCCTTATAGAAGGATTATTTGTGGGAAAATGAATCCCAGAGCGCCTCTAAAAATATGGGCTTAATCCAAGACCGGATGAAGATGATATGGCCAAAATACGGAACCCATGTCCATTCTGCCGAGTCCATCCCACCATTGGATTAATGGCCCATTTACTCCATCCAAATGCACTCTTTAGATCTAGTGTCCTGAATGAAAGTTGTACCCAATTATGTTAGGAACACTGTTACAAAATATAAAATTCAAATAATAAATAAAAAAATATTTATCTTCTAAATACTACAGTGCACTATTAAGGGTAAAACTGGAATTTTCACCAAATTTTCAAATGAATGATCAAATCCCAAATATTTTATAAATAAACATATTTAACACAATGTGAGGAAATTATTTCATTTATTATCAATAAAATATTCAACAAAATAGTGTTTTATCAACTCCCCCACACTTACCCTTTTGCACCCCTGAGCAAAACCTCATATCAAGTAAACATTAATATCAAATCAAAACCAATTTTAAAACACATATCTTTGAGATCACACAATTACACACCAAGAAACAAAAGATATAATTCCTCATAAAAAACATTATTTCAAGTTCTTCATTTATATCATTCAATATATTTCCACTTTATTTATCCTCCTATGCACAAAACACTTACCTCGCTTAAATTTTCTCTCATCACTCAAATATCAATTTTTTTTGCAATGTCTTTCTCATCCAAACTCATACAAGGGTCACCATAGGCTTGATAAATTCCTACATCACTACCCGATGCGAGTCAAGGACATATGTTTATCATGAGGACTTTTCAGGGTTGTTCAATGGCTTTCGGTTGGTAGGATTTAGATGTGAAAAATTATGAGGCTGAATGAGGAGGGCTTGACTCTTTTTGAAGAAAAATTGAATTAATATAATTTTCACTTAAATATGGTCTTCTTCTTAATCCCCATAGTATAAATTCAGCTCTATAATCATGAAAAGTAATGAAAGGTTTACACCATTCATCATTTTAGCATAAAAAATTTCAATCTTCTCAAAAATGATTTTCTTAAAAGCTCTAGATGGGCACAGTTTTCCACCTCAATTAGAAGCTCCAGAAAAGGCACAGCTTCACTTGTCATGAAAGCTCTAGAAAAGGCACAGCTTTCAATATAATGAATTTCTTCAGCAGCAAACACATATCTTAAGAATTTAATTTTTCACCCAAAGTATCACAGAATGTGGTAGCACAACACAACATAGCTTCCCCCACACTTAAGCTCAACTAGATTATGCAATTTCACTTCAAGAGTTGGTTGGATAGGGAAAATTGGCTTGTAATGTGGCTAACCTAAAAGGTTGTGCATGGATTATAAGGCCTAAAAGGATTTAATATTCAAGTTAGGCCATTATAAAAAAGGATTCTCTAAAATAGGGGCTTTAATACCAAACAAATGCCTCAATCATTTAAACATAAGTACCTCAAACCCTCAAGTTTTGATAGGAATAAATCAAATTCTGGTTAAATCAAGCATGGTTTGGTTATCTCAAGAAGTGAGGTGAATGTAAATAATATGAAAATAATGGTTTAGAAGCCTCATAGGAAAGCGATTTCAAATATAAAGACAGTGAGATGTGGCATGGGATTCAAAATTTGGTGTACTTTCCGTGAAATTACTAAACATTTGAACTTGAAACAAAGTCATTTTCAGCATTCATTTAATCTTAGTTTCAAGGGATAAATTGTTTCACTCATTGATATGCATTTCGAAATTGTGATGAGAATCATTTCAGCTCAAAAATTTCAAAAACACAAAGAAAATTGAAAACTAAACACACAAATTTTGAAAAACACAAATTTTTTTAAATAGGAAAACAATTTAAATTACTGAACTAAAAGGTTCCCTCCCCCACACTTAAAATATTTCATTGTCCTCAATTTGAACCCATGAGATGATATATACACCTGAAATGACGAATTTTTAAATAGGAAAAATAATATAAAAGTGAAAGGGTTAGGAACAGCCTGATGTGATCAATTGATGATTGGGTCATGCAGTGTGATAAAATCCAATGCATTAGTAGGAAGTCCCTCAATGTATCTCTTCAAATGTTGCCCATTGATTGTAAAGCTCCTTCCAGTGTCCTCTTTTGTGATCTCCACTGCACTATAAGGAAAAACATTAGATACAATATAAGGACCTAACCATCTGGAACGCAACTTACCAGGCATCAGCTTCAGTCGTGAACAGTAGAGAAGGACTTTCTCTCCAACATGAAACTCCCTTTGTTGGATCATTTTTTCATGAGATTCTTTTGATCTTTCCTTGTAGAGCCTTGAGTTTTCATATGATGACTGTTGAATCTCCTCAAGCTCTTGAATTTGCAACTTTCTTTGAATTCCATCTTGGGCCAAATCCATGTTGCATTTCTTTATAGCCCAATATGCTCGATGCTCGACTTCCACTGGGAGATGACATGCTTTCCCAAAAACAATCCTAAATGGGGACATACCAATGGGTGTCTTGTATGCTGTCCTATAAGCTCACAATGCATCATCCAAGCGCTTGCTCCAATCCTTCCTATTTGGTTGCACGGTTTTCTCTAATATTTGTTTTAACTCACGATTTGAAACCTCAGCCAGACCATTTGTTTGGGGGTGGTATGGTGTTGATGTTTTGTGTGTCACCCCATACTTTCAAAGGAGGGGAGAGAAATTATTATTGCAAAAGTGTGTCCCTTGGTCACTGATAATGGCCTTTGGTACTCCAAACCTGTAAAAAATCTGTGCTTTGGCAAAGTCCACAACAACATTAGAATCATCAGTCCTAGTGGCCTTAGCCTCCACCCATTTACTCACATAATCAACAGCAACCAAAATATATAAAAATCCAAATGAACTAGGAAAAGGACCCATAAAATCAATGCCCCATAAATCAAAAATCTCACAGAATAATATGGGTTGTTGGGGCATCTCATGTCTCTTAGAAATGTTCCCAGTGTGTTGGAAACAAGAGCATGACTTAAAAAACACATGGGCATCATGGAATAATCTTGGAAAATATAATCCAGAGTCCAAAACCTTCCTAGTTATCCTTTGGGGTCCAAAGTGTCCACCACAAGAAATTGTATGACAAAACTGCAAAACAGACTCAAACTCATGATCGGGAACACACCTCCTAATGACTTGGTCACTACACATGCGCCAGAGGTAAGGATCATCCCACACATAAAACCTAGACTCACTTTTTAATTTTTGGAGTTGATGTTTCTTTAAATTTGTAGGGATTTCAGAGGCAACAATGTAGTTTACTAAATCATCATACCAAGGATGCATACCTGAGATGGAATACAGATTCTCATCGGGGAAACTGTCCCGAAGTGGTACCTGGTCCAAGGTGTCATCCTCTAGTGTGTGTGTTAGCCTACTCATGTGGTCTGCTACCAAATTCTCTGATCCCTTCTTATCCTTTATCTCAATATCAAATTCTTGAAGAAGGAGCATCCATCGAATCAGCCTGGGATTTGCATCTGGCTTCTTTAGGAGGTACCTCAAAGTTGCATGGTAAAAAAAAACAACTACTTTAGAGCCCAATAAATATGAACGGAATTTATCTAAAGCAAATATAACAGCAAGAAACTCTTTTTCCGTGGTTGTGTATTTTGATTGGGCTGAATCTAGTGTCCTCGATGCATAGGCGATCACATGTGAACGTCCCTCCACCCTCTGAGATAAGACATCTCCAACTGCAAAGTTGGAGGCGTCACACATAAGCTCAAAAGGAAGGTCCCACCGAGGGGGCTATATGATCAATGGAGTGGTCAGACACTTCTTTAGATCATCAAATGATACCCTGCATGAATCATCAAAATTGAAGTCAATATATTTTTGAAGCAATCGAGATAAGGGTAGAGAAATCTTACTAAAATATATGATGAAGTGTCGATAAAATCCAACATGTCCAAGGAATGATTGAACCTCACGCAATCATGTAGGATATGGGAGGGATGAAATAATGTCTATCTTAGATCTATCAACCTCTATCCCATGTTTTGACACTACATACCCTAAGACAATGTCATTCTCTACAATGAAATGACACTTTTCAAAGTTCAGGACCAGATTCTTCTCAATACAATGATTCAATACATTTCCCAAACTATTTAGACATTCATCAAATGAAGACCCATACACTGTAAAATCATCCATAAATACCTCCATGCAAGTGTCAATAAAATCATAAAAAATACTCACCATGCATCTCTGGAAGGTATCTGGGGCATTGCAAAGTCCAAATGGCGTCCTCCGGTAGGCAAATGTTCCAAAGGTACAGGTGAATGTTGTCTTCTTCTGATCCTCTGGAGCTATAGAAACCTGAAAATATCCAGAAAATCCATCCAAGAAACAATAGTGTGTTTTTCCAGCTAGTCTCTCAAGATTTGGATCAATAAATGGGAGGGGGAAATGGTCCTTGCAAGTGGAATGATTTAGTTTCCTATAATCAATACACACACGCCAACTGTTTTATACCCTCATTGGAACTAATTCATCTTTCAAATTTTTAACAATAGTAACACCAGTTTTCTTAGGTACAACCTAGACGGGGATAACCCATTGTGATTCAGAAATAGGGTAAATTATACCTGCCTCGAGCAATTTTTCAACCTCTTTTTTAACAACCTCTAGAAGGGTTAGATTGAGTCTCCTTTTTGGTTGCCTCACCGGTTTAGCCCCATCCTCCAAGAGAATCCTATGCATGCAAATGGAGGGGCTAATACCTAATATGTCAGCCAATGTCCAACCAATTGCCCTAATGTTATCTCTCGATAGATTCAAAAGTTTTTCTTCATGTTCAAAAGAGAGATTGTTAGCAATGATAACAGGTAATCTATCACCACTCAGTAGGTATGCATATTTATGATTTGGGGGAAATGGCTTCAGTTCCAATGTAGGGGGGTGATGTATAGATGGATAAATTGATTCAATGGACATATCTGCACAATGAACATTAGTATCAGAATAAAAATCATCACAATTAGAAAATAATGCATCAAATCCATCAGCGTACTCAACAGCCATGTCATAATTAGAGTCCACATGTTCAAAATCAGAATATGATTCTATTTCAAAATCAAATCTTAGAGAGTCTTGTTCCTTAAAAACGGGTGTATAAGTACTCTTAGACATCAAACTAGAACCAATACTCATAATCTCCCTAAGCATAGGACAATCCAATTCCATGGTGTTTTTACTTGGTGGCTCAAAATGGGAGATAAAAAAAGCAGAATGGTCCTATGAGGGGTACTTCATGGAATCCATAACATTAAATATCACAACATCATCTCCAAATTCCATGGAAAGTGTATCCTCATTGACATTTATGATAGTTTTTGCAGTTTTGAGGAAGGGCCTACCTAAGATAATGGGGGCATGAGAACTTACCTGATCATCCTCCATGTTAAGCACATAGAAGTCTGGTGGAAAGATCATGTCTCTTACCCGGACAAGTACATCCGCATGGACTCCCGCTGGATATGTTGTAGCTCTATTTTCCAACTGCACCACTACTCTCGTCGGCTTCAACTGACCAACCTGCAAAGAAGAGAATACAGAGTGAGGTATCACATTTATTGAAGCTTCTAAATCAAAAAGTGCATCAGAAAAGTGCAACTCTTCTATGGTGCATGGGATGGTGAATGTCCTTGGATCCTTGCACTTTGTTGGCATTGCTAGAGTTGGTGAAATGAGTTCTGAGACATTCCTTCCAAGGTTGATCCTCTCATTTCCCTTGTGCCCTCTTCGATTGGTGCAGAGTTCTTTTAAGAATTTGGAATACCTTGGGATTTTCTTAATGGCTTCAAGTAGAGGAATGTTGATCTACACACGCTTGAATGTGTCCAAAACCTCCTTTTTCATTGCTTCTTCAGCCATCTTCTTGGTTTGAACAACCCTGTTTGGAAAAGGAAGGGGCTTAGGAGGAACATCATCAATCTTTTTCTTACCTTTATCTTTCTCCTTGGATAGCTCATCAGTTGGTTTTGAATGCGGCTGCTCCAGAGTTGAGGTGAATCCCGGTGGAATGGTAGGTACAGAGGTATCGTTCATTTTCTTCCCACTTCTCAATGTGATGGCACTAACATTCCCCTTTGGATTTGGAGTGGGTTGAGAAGGTAGATTTCCGGAATTCTTACTTACAAGTTCATGGAGGGCGGTGGCAATCTGGCTCATTTGAGTCTTTAACTCCCTCAGCTCTGAACCTTGACTCTTTAGCTCATTCTATTGATTAAGAACAATTTGCTTCAAAAGATCATTAGTATTAGAATCTACCTTTGGTGGAGGATTCCCTTGTTGCTGAATTGTTGATGTTTGAGCTTCAAAACTCTTTTGGGGTTGTTAGAAACCCTGTAGGTAAGGTGGAGGCTACTGGAAGTTTGGTTGAAAAGGGGGCCTTTGTTGTTGTCTAGAGCTATACCTCATGTTCGGCTAATCTTTCCACCTTTGGTTGTATGCTATATCAAACTTCTTTTGGGGATATGGTTATTGTTGTTGCTACTGATATGGTCTCCCAGGGAACACTGCTGCACAATCTTCTGTTTCTTGGAGTTCTGAGCAACAGTCAGTTGGGTGGCTTGTCTCAATGCAAATACCACAAGGCCTTGAAGGAGGGGGTAGAGATTTCTTTTGTTCCAAAGAAATTTTCCTCACCATAGTAGTCAATTCTTTTAACTTGGTATCAATCAAATGACTCTCAAGAGAAGGACTTACCTGATGTACTCCCCTGATATGTGGTGTACCTCGATCACCAAATTGTAGAGAGTTTTGGGCTATCTTGTCGATCAATGGACGTGAGGCTACTGGTGTCTTTTCCACCAATGCTCCTCCAGCTGCAGCATCCACCATTCTCCTTTCCATGGGTGTGAGTCCTTCGTAGAAGTACTGGATGAGTAATTGCTCACTGATTTGGTGATGTGGGCAGCTTGCACACAACTTCTTGAATCGCTCCCAGTACTCATACATTGACTCCCATTGGGCTTGCTTGATCCCCGATATCTTCTTTCGAATGGATGTTGTCCTTGATGCTGGAAAAAATCTTTGCAAGAAAAGACATTTCAAATCATTCCAACATGTTACATATTCAGGTTGCAAATAATACATCCAATCTTTTGCAGCTCCATCAAGTGAGAATGGTAATGCTCTTAATTTAATTTGATCTTCAGAAACATTTCTTGGTTTTAAAGTTGAGAAAACTACATTAAATTCCTTAAGGTGTTTTTTGGGATCCTCACCAGATAATCCATGAAACTTTGGAAGAAGGTGAATTAATCCAGATTTCAATTCAAATTCCGATTCGATATTTGGGTATGCAATACAATTTGGTTGATAGTTAATATCAGGTGCAGCCAATTCTCGAATGGTTCTATTATGTTCATTTCCATTATTTCCAGCCATTGGTTCCTCTTTTATGTTTGAATTTGAATAGATTCCAATTTCAATGTTTCCAGAAATGAGGAATTCACCAACTGGTTGAATATTGAAACTTCCCGTAGACTGAGAATTTCTGATTCTAGCCCTAAGGCTACGTTCAATCTCATGGTCAAGATCTAAGAGATCTTCGGGATTAGTTCGTGTCATAAATCAAATAAAAACGTAAAGAAAGAAATTGGATCATAGTAAAATAAAAATGGGAAGTTTGAGTTGATGGTCCAAAAAGAAGTAGAAGAAAAATCAGATTGGGTAAAGAAGGAAGAAAGAAGAGAGGAAGAGAATAAAATGTAAAATAAAATAAATACCTCTAATTGGTTGAAATAATTACTTGCCTCCCCGGAAACGGCTCCAATTTGGAATAGCACTGTCGTGGGTGCCCTCAAATGATTAGTATGATTTTGGGGTACTTAGGTGCAGCAGAGTGGCTGACCAAGGTGGTCTCTCAAAGGAGGAAGTGAATTAAAACAACTTATTAGAGGTATTCTAAAAATAAAATAAAAGAGAATAAAAACACTAATTGAATGGATGGGGGGTTTTTATAGTTTATAGATCTAGAAGAAGTTTGCTGGATGAAGATTTCATTTTTTTGTTTTTAATTTTGAAATGATGTTTGATTAAAAAGACACAACAAGAAGATGTTTTTTTAGAAAATATTTTAAAAGGCGTAATCGATCTAACTCTACCTCTTCACTCTATTATTAATAATTATCATTTAAATTAACTTTCACTTAATTATTATCCCTTAATTTGTTAAATCCTGAACCCTATGAGAATTAACTTTACCATGAAGATGAAGTGAATTTAACCATAGGCTAACTTCGGAACATGCAATCGCAACACCCTGCTTTGATTGATGTTCTAAGATTAGCTTATGGTCAGTGATAAATTAAGGCACATAACCACTATGTAAATGAGGATTAATTGAGTTTAGGGATTGTATTTTAACTCTAAAAATTGATCTTGTGTGGTCTTGTATTACCGATTAATATTACGCTCTCACAATTCACACAAATCCCGACCTCGTGCGTTTTGTGTTTATTGTTCAATTGCTTGATTAGTTTCATTTAAATTGAACACTCAATTAATAGATCATATTTAGTTAATTACAGTATATCATTGATTCAAAATAAATTAATGAATAATGTGAGAGGTAGATCGATTACTAAAAGACTACTCTTCCATGGGTGGCGTAATCATCGTAGAAGCGTTTTGCATGTGCAAAGGTTTATAATGGGCATAACCCAATAACGCTTCTACTCAAGAATTTCAAAACAATTAGGAAGATTAATAGAAGAAGAAATTTAAACAAAACATAAGAAAATAGAAGAAATAAAATAAGAACAAAGAAGTTTATTACACAAATGAAAACATTACAAAATAAAGAAGAGAAGGAGGCTTCGATGAGGGGATCCTTGCTTCAAGAGATACCCCTCTTACAATGGTTGGAGAATTTGGGTGAAACATATTCTCCTCTTCCTCCAATCTCCTAATGCACGTATCAACCCCTCCAAATTAGAAAAACTCCAATTTATAGAGTGGAGGGGAGGCTAGGTTTAAAGAGGTTTCAAGTGTGAATGGGAAATCCCGTCCAAATATTTTAATACAAATTGCAACGACCATTTGACCTCGACAACGCGTGAACCAGATCTCCTTCCAGAAGGAAGATTTGTGGGAAACTGAATCCCCGAGATCCTCTCAAAATATGGGCTTAATCCAAGATCGTATGAAGAAAATATGGCCCAAATACAGAACCCATGTCCATTCTGCCGAGTCCATCCCACCATTGGATTAATGGCCCTTTTACTCCATCCAAATTCACTCTTTAGCTCTAGTGTCCTGAATTAAAGTTGTAGAAAATTAAGTTAGTAACACTGTTACAAAATTTCAAATTCAAATAATAAATTTAAAAATATTTATCTTCTAAATACTACAGTTCACTATTAAGGGTAAAACTGGAATTTTCACCAAATTTTCAAATGAATGATCAAATCCCAAATATTTTATAAATAAACATATTTAACACAATGTGAGAAAATTATTTCATTTATTATCAATAAAATATTCAACAAAATAGTGTTTTATCAGTATCCTTTCAACTGACTCATTATATGATATTGGGGTTTATAGGAGCGAGTAACAGTGGGTTTTTTCAATTCCAAGAACATCATGGTAATGTCTACATCAGAGGAAAACTTTTTCTTGGGCAGGTCATGTGCTCCCCATAGTTTTAATAGATCTATATTCTTCCTTTTTATGTTGAAATACAACTTTCACATGAAATGTGATTCACTGCCCAAGGAAATTTTGGTCATATTTCTCAAACTCCCACTTCTATTTTAAAATTATTTGTTTATTTGAATGTTATAAAATATAGTAGGGAATTATCATTGATTTTATATAAGGACTAAATCAGTTTTACACCCTATTTATCCAAAAATATGAATTTATGTAGATGTTTCAAGATTACTTGTTGATTCTATTTTGGTTGCTATTGGAGAAGAGTTTTGTAATAAAAAAAGTCGTCGTTTTTGAATCATGGTTTGGTTTACTTTATTTGTAAAAATTAAATGGGGAATGTTTTGGTAATGTGTAGGCATGGGAGTCCAAATAAGAATATAGTTTCAGGATTGGGAATCCATGATGAAAATTAGCATCTAGTTCTAGTGAAAATTAGATGGATTAGGATCCAGTTGGAGTTTCAATTGGTCGTAATAGTTTCTAGGATGTTGTGCACAGATGAACACATGAGGGTAGGTAGTTGGATGAGGGTAAATTTATTATTGGCCATACTTTTGATAACTTATTTTCATGTGGGGCAGTAAAGTATGTCACCACCTAAAAGAAAGAACAAGTTATACCTCAAGATATGAAAGTTGTCGATATATATGGTAGGTAGGATCATAACCTGAAGCGGGTGTGTGCATCAAGACCTGTGATGATTCATTTAGATGTACTGGAAATAGGATATGGAGATAAAGGTATGATGTTTATACAGTATGAAGGTGAGGAAAATTCCCTGGCCTTATTAAACACTAGAGGTGGCTGGGACTGGGTGAATGCAACAAGTAAAGAAAGGTCGTGAAGGATCAGTCAAGAAATTCATATTAGCAATTATTTTGAAAATTTGGAGTCCAAAGAATTAGTTTAGGAACAAGGGGATGAGACACAATATAGAAAGGGAATCCAACCCACAGTTTAGAAGAAGGACCTCTCTGACGATTATATAATTTATGGGTTGGATTCATGGAATGAGTCGTATAACTATGTTTTTGGAGAAATATTTGATGGACATCACGAAATAGGACTATAAAACACTATGAGGAAGAAGGGGTAAAAGGGTAACAGAGATTAGGGGATTTTCATTTTGTTAAAGGAGAAAAAGTATAAAGGTCATAAGGACTACTCTCATCTACCTAAGCTGATGGAAACAATGTATTTCAAGAAGAATAATGTGATGGAAAGTGAATTAAAATCCAATGACCAGGAAGAAAAATCAATTATTTTTGAGTGATATTCAAGAGAAGGTGACTTCTAATGTTACAAGCAAAGTAGATGATAAGGATAATTCCATAAAAGGAGAAATAAGAGCTCATTTATAAATTTAATGATGAAATTTTAGAGTTAGAATTTAGATTTTAGGCTACCTAGGAGTATTTTGATAGGATTGTTGAGAGAATGATTCTTATGAACCTTGATGAAGAATATATTACATATATCAATAATCCAAATTTCATTTTAACACATGGCTTCAATGAAAGGAATAATGGTGTTGGAGAGTTTATATAAACTTGGGGCAAGATAGCCTACAACTTTGAAGACCTCATCCTAGATGATTTAGGCATAAAGGACACTGTATTTAAATGGATTATCTACATAGGTAAGGTCTCTAATAAGAGTAAAAATAATTTCAATAAATCATTTAAATCTTATGACATTTACTGATAGGCTATTCTAAACTTTTATGGTTTCCTACTTTTTCCACGAATGTGTTTTTTTAATAAAAAATTCAATTTTCATTCAAATAGCCTTCCTACATTGATCTATACTATAGGACTATATTTTTTCATTATGTGATGAGAATAATATTCATCCATGGACTATAATTAGGAAGATATAAAAAGATACATTCTAATTCCCAACATGCCTCACAACAGGACAGATCGACTCATCTCTCCAACCAAAGGTTTTCACCTTTCTAGCAAAGAAAGGGAAGTAATTAAGTTATTTCCACATGAATATATAATCAGTAATGACATTAATCAGAATAATTAAATATATTTGGGATACCTATAATAGTCATAAAGCTTAATAGTGATATGCTAAAATCCTATCATCCTATTTCGATCAGGGTTCAATTGCTAAGGAAAATCCTCCATTCTTTGTAAACCAAGAATACATGACCTAGATCAAGACCATACATGGCATAGATCAATGAATCTATACCAATAGAAATCATTAGAATAAAAAAAAAATATATACCCCAAATTAATAATATTTCAATCATTATACCACAAAATCGAAACATAGAGTGATGATCAAATTCAAAATTCATGTTTATTGGAGTTAACCGTATACATAACAAAATTAAATAACCATAAATATAATTAAATACACCTTATAAAAGTAAATAAACACTAAATACATTCAATTTTAGATTTTAGATAATACATTTTTCTTTGAAAAATCTATTATAGATTAAAAGTTCACTTTCATCCCAAGATATCTCATAATTGAATTCTAATATATTCATATAGAAATTTGAAAATATATTTTAATGTTAAATATATAGTTAAATTCATCCATTAAAAATATTTCATAAAGGAATTATTTCATTCAAAACATTTTTTGTAAACCTAGTCAAAAAAGGAAATTCTTTACTTTTTCATTCAAACGCAATAATAGTCCTTTTAATATAAATAACATAACACCAAATATAAATCTTTATTAAGTAAAATAACATAAAAAATCCATTTACTTCATCCCAAATAGATGATAAATACATTATAAAATATTTAAAAATCAAAAGGGGTCAAACAACATGAGTTATAGGGTTATAAGATTAGGAATAGGTTGGAAAAATGGGTTTTCAGACCATGCACAAACTGTGTGAAAATCCAAAAAATGGAATTCATAACCATATTCATATTTTGTGCATTGTTTTCCATATCATTTTTAATTACTATCTACCTTTGGTTATCCTTTACTTTCAATCAAATAAAATGGAAATTTTTAAAAAGAACAATATGATAAAAATAGAAACAAAAATAACATCACATTATATAATAACAAATAAAAAAACTCATATTCAATACTCACATGATGTCTACCAATGGTAACTCAAGTATCTTCACAAAAAGTGTTGATTAATCACTTACTCATGACCAACCTCTTGAGTTTTGATAGAATGATCTTTAAACAACAATCAATCCCTAAATAAAGCGGGACATTGATAAATGTTTATAATGAAATAGCTTGGTTCAACATTCTATGTTTCCCTATCAACCTTTCCATAAGGATCGTAGCATGTTCGTAATCATGATGTGTTAGATAAATGTACATAGATAATCAAAACTATACATTAGGAATGATTTAAAAATCAAATTCTGATAAATATATTGTGGACTCCTTTGAGAACTTGTCCTATTCCACCCATATAATAGACTTCCATGCATATGAAATAGTGGTTTGTTAGGTCCACTAGGCTAGATACCCTAATAGGGGGGGTGAATCAGGGTAGGACTGATTAAAAAAATGGTTCATTTGTTATCTTTTTTTTATTTTTAGACAAAACTCTCTTCTATCTTCTTCCTATTGTAGAGTATGTAAAAATATTAAAGAATACAAATGAAAACTTTTGTATTGTTTCACCCTCACTAGGCTACGTCCAAGGAGAATACACCGGCAATGTGTCGATGTATCAAATCCACTATAAGTGCACTACTATTTACAAGTTTGTAGTGGACTCACTGTCCCTCCTAGTTTACAACCAATCAATATTTTAAACCTCGTTTGTCACTCAATTGAAGTGTGCATGCTACTCCTTTAGAAGATCCAATCACAGTTTGTAGACTTATAGGTCCCTTCATTATCTTTAATGAATGCATCCTCCACTGTATATAGATGCTCTATTGATGTCCCACTTTCATCCACCAATGAATACAAATCTACCACAGTATTAATGGGAGTCCTCAAATATTTCACACAACCCTTACTTCCTCTTGCACACATTTTTAATGCCTTTTATGGAAGATTCCACTTTTTTCATGAAACACCCCTTTCACGCACTTCCATATTACATGCAACTCAAATATTATATGCAACATTATTAGCTTGCGTGCACCTCAAAATATTTCATGAAACTACCTTTGCTTAATATTATTACACGATCCAAATATTAGATTATCTCTAAGTGGTGGGATTATTCAAATGAGAGGGTTAACCTCTAATTTATAGGTGTTTCCTACCCCTGTGTGGAATATTCAATGTGTCACACAAGATCATCCTCGAGCATACAAACCCCCATTTGATGTCGCATTAGGTGTGCAAGGTTCTTTCAAACAACTTCATATTTCCCATATATTTCTAAATATTTCATGCAATCCATTCCTTTCCCATTTTATGACGTTCTGGTCCAAAATCATTCCTTATGTGCATGTTTCCAAAACACCTTCAATATTGTGCACAACTTCCTTTTCCAAAAATATATTTCCCCATTTTACAATTCTGAGGCCCAAAAATTTGGAAAACACTGGAAAACGACGTCACATTATATATGTTGTTTTGTACTGCCTCAAAATTGACCATTCCTTTTTCATGGTTCTTTTTCAACATAGGTTGTCAAAAATATATCTACAACACGACAAATGACAAAGGAAACCCTCTTTGTCCATAAGAAAACCTGATTTTTCAATAAACACAAACACCTAAAAAACGTTTCATTGTTCCCTTGAGGGATTTTTGACCAACAATATCCCCCTTAGAGTTTGTTGACAACTATTTCATAATTTTGACCTTTTTAAATATCCTTCCATCTACATCTACCATTCACCTATTGCGATTCTAATAGAAATCAAGGATTTATTCAACATATACTCTTAGACAACAAGAGAAATGCTCCCCCTGAGAAACAAGAGTATATGAAAAGTTCATCAATGAATTACTTCATTTTAGAAACCAATTGTTAACACTAAACTGATACCAATAAACTGATTTTATCATGAACCATAGTTTTCATGATATATCTTCTTTGATCAATCACTGCTAGCATCGTTAGATTTAAAACTCTTACTTCGTCACTTCATTTGTTTTTGTGTTGTCCAAGATAATATCTGACTGATCACTTCATACATTGAAGAAACACATAATCTCAATATTTTTCTCCCCCTATCATCTTCACCAACTATCATGTTTCTCCTCGTGTCTCAATAGAGACATTTTATCCACCTTTAATAGTCACACTTTCTCCCCTTTTGTCAACAAACCTAAAGGTCACTCCTTTGTGGCCTGTAACAGAGTAAGGAACACAGATCAACACATTTGGTGAAAAACATCATACCACAGAGATAGGTGGTCCCACATCAACACTTTCTTCAAGTGTGGGGAGTCGACTGAATTCATAGATCTAGTTGATAACTCTTGAATTATTCTTTTAGTAAGGCCTTTGTTAGAATTTCTACAACCTGTAGCTCTATAGGTACATACTCCAACTTTACAATCCCATGCTCCACCTTTTCCTTGATAAACTGATATTTGATTTCAATGCAATGTTTCCTTTATTTATGGACTGGATATTTTCTAAGATTTATATAACTTGAATTATCACAATTGATTCCAATCGAAGACTTCACTTTAACTCCCATATCATCAAGCTACTACTTCATCCATAATAACTATGTTCAATCTTGAGTGGCCGCAATATACTCTGCTTCTGCGAGGCTAAATGAAATGAAATCTTGTTTCTTTGTTAGCCAATAAATACATAATCCACCAAGATAAAAAGAACATTGTAAAATTTATTTTCTATCATCTGTTGAACTGGCCTAATTGGCATTAGTATATCCCAATAACTCTGGCCGATATTTGTCATTATACATCAACCTAAAGTATATTGTTCCCTTAAAATACCGAATTATTCTTTTCACTACTATCATGTGGAATTCCTTGGGATTTATTTGATACCTCAATTCTTGGAATGTGGAAAATACAATATCAGGTATTGTCGCTGTCAAGTGCAATAAGATTCCAATGACATTCATGTATTCTGTGATATTAACTACCTTTCCATCATCTTCTTTTGAATGTTTCATTTGGGTAGTAATCATAATTTTTATATCCTATGAATTTTCTATTCAAACTATTCTTATAACCTCCTTGGAATATTTGTATTGAGACATGAAATTTCTATTCTTTCTTTGTGTCATCTGTAAATCAAGGAAAAACATCATATCACCAACTATTGACATTTCAAACTCATGTTTCATGAATTCAAAAAACTATCTACATGGTGCTTAATTTGATCCTCTAAAGATTATATCATCAATGCATACCGGCACCATCATACTTTTATTACTATCATTGTTCATATATAAATTATAATAAACTTCACCTCCATAGAAACCAAGATTCTTAAAAAACTAATATATCCTTGAATACCATGCTCTTGGCGATTACTTCAACCAATACAAATACTTCTTCTACTAAAAAATATTGTTATTATCTCTATGAATGAAAAAACCATTTGGCTTCCAAATATACACTTCTTCTTCCAGTACCCCAATCAAAACTTATGACTTGACATCCAACTAGAACACATTAAACTTCCATTGTACTGCAATGGAAAAAATAATCTGATTGTTTACAGCCTTGACATAGGTGGAATTTCCTCATCAAAATCAATACCGTATATTTGAGAGTATCCTTTACACACAAGACCTAATTTTTTTCAAATCACCATGTCATATTCATTCATATTATTATGAAATACCCATTTAGTCCTAATGAAATTCTTATCTATTGTCCTAGAAACAATCTCCCAAGTCTGATTCTTCTCAATCTATTCTAGCACTTCATTCATCGCCTGAATCCAATTTTCATCTTTCGTGGCATCAACAAAACATTTATTTTTAACTTGAGATAAGAGAGATGTCAACTACAGGGAATTAATTCTTCTTGTATGAACTCATGCTGTCTGATAACCAATTATATTCTATCTTTCAATTTCAGTTTGAATCATTGGGTTCTTTGTAGATACAGACTTGACTTCTTCTTGTTCATTATAAATATCTTCTTTTGAGTCAGCATATGATACTTATGCACCCCCTATATTACTTTCCTCTTCATTACTTTCATTAAGACATTGTTCATTGTGCTGTTGATTATTCTCTTCATTTTCCACAATAATGACATCATTTTTCTCAACTACTTCTCCCAGCCTATAGTTAAAGCATTTGTATGATTTGATTTGTCTTGAATAACTAAGAAATATCCCCTCATCTCCACACAACACAAATTTCCAATGTTTTTCTTTATTGAGAATCAAGAACCTACTTCAATAGATTTTAAAGTATTTCACTGTTGGATTCTTTCTACACCACATCTCATACGACGTCATTCCTTCCTTCGGACATAATATAGCTATGTTAGAAATGTAGAATGATGTCAATAGTTCTTCATTCCAAAATTTATATGATAGGTATTTTTATATAAGCATCATTTTGTCCATGTTTTTGATGATCCAATTTATCCTCTCAACCACTCCATTCTGTTGGGGAGTTCCTACTAAAGAAACTTGATGCCTCATCCCATGTTTCTTGAGATAGTATTTTACCTAATTTTTTGTGCATTTAATACCATTTTCAGTACAAAACATCATAATTTTCTTCCCAAACATCCTTTTAGATTCCCTAAAATACTGTATTAGGAAACCGAACACATCATACTTAGAGTAAATGACAAATAACCATTCAATTCTTCTATAATTATCAATGAAAATCATGTAATATCTCTTTACATAAATGGATCTTGGTGAGATAGGTCCACATACATCAGCATGTACTAATTCCAGCACTCTCGTTGACTTATATTCCTTTTCCTTGTACATATTTCTGAAGATTTTCTATTATTTACATGAATCACATGTATGAGTACAATCATGTGATAGCTTAGGGAGGTCTCTAGCTGCATCACACTTCACCAGATCTTCTAGGGATGTTTGGCATTGATGACCCAGTTGTTTATGCCACAACTTTTTCTCTTCCTCTCTTGAAAAAAACACATATCTTCTTCTCCACATACAAGGTTTAAATTTCACTTTTTACTTATTACCAGTAGAAAAAATGAACCATATATTCCTTTTATAACACACACCTTCTTACTAGATCTTATAGAATGACCAAAGTCACATAGTTTACTGATGCTAAGAAAATTGTGATTGAGACATTCTACTACCAAGACATCAGCACATCTCATCTCTTTATCATCAAACCTGACCTTTTGTGGGCCAATAATCATTATGCCTTCATCCTTTTAAAACTTGACAACCTTCTTGGTTATATTTTATGACTGTAACAAGATCCTTATTACCTATCATGTGATATTTTCAACCGTTTTCAAGGATCCATACACCAGAATGATTGGATGCTTTAAGGGGAATTTTTGTAACCACTACCTTCTTTTATCTCTTCTTCTTGATCCATGGTTTGGGATTCATACTTAGAATGGATTATAAATCATGATCTTCCTCAGATTATGATGGACCATCTTCTTCCTATAGAGCTTCAAATCAAATTTTTGTTTTTAGCGCATTTTTTGATTCTTTGATTTTTTGCTTGTGACTTCTTGGGTTATTCTTTGGAAAATTACTCTACAAGATTTATGTATAATATCTCCCCATGTTCCCAAAACCTCTACACCAAAAACAATGTTCCTTAAATGATTTTCTATAATATTTCACTCTTTTTGGCTAACACTATTTCTCTTCTGTCTTTCGATATCTTTTGGCTATGGAAGGTACATTCTGTGAATGTCCCATCATTCCACAACAATAACACCTGATGTAGGGTGGATTCCTATGTGTCACTTATGAATTTCTAATTTCCCCTTGGGTTCTCTGAATCATCTGATTTTTCTTTGTACCCAAATCAATTTTTAACTTCAGAGTAGGTGCTTTCAGTTTGACTTCAACTTTCATAGATTTCTGTTTTTGGTCAAGCCCCACATCAGCCTTAATATATATAGATGAGTGTTTCTTCTTTTCTGTTCTACCACTGTGCTCCCCTTTCATCTTTTCAATCTTATGAGTCATCTTATTTTCTGATAATGTGTTTGGAAACAATTTTTTTTCTTTTCCTTAGGTTTTCATCACAGACCAACAACTTCCTCTTCAAGTTTATTGATAAGATTGACTTTATATTTCACTATTTTATTCAAGCCATTGATCAACCTCTTCTGTTCTTTAACCTTGATATTATACTCACTCGTTAATTCTGAGTCCTCTGTTGCTGAAAACTTTAGTTTCTCAATTTCTTCCATTAAATCAGACTTCTATTCTACTTGGTATTGTATGTAGAGTTTTCCATCATGACTCACTTTGTTGGATATCTTTATTTTTTCTCTCAAAACATCTATCTCTTCAAGAGTGGCTTCTAACTCATCTTGCATATCAATTATTCCTTCAAATTCTTCTTCTTAATCAATGTTGGTTCTTCCTTTTTTTAGCACTACTGAAATCAGTAACCATCACATTCTCTCCACTATCTTTGTATATCTATATATCTTTGACCTCTTCAACCACTGATTCATCTGAATAATCACATTTTTCTTAAAGAAGATTCTCCTCCTTGAAGAAATTTATCATTAACAATTTCATTCCATTCGCATTGGCTAAAGACTTATTCTTGGAAATTTAAACTTCATCCTCGTCATATTTTTATAACATTGTAGGGAATCTTACAGCAAGATGAAAAACCATTCCAACCCTAAAGGAAGAAATCAGAAGTCTCCCTTTGAACATTCATTTTCCTCTTTGTATATATGAAGATAGGAATGACATCACATCATTTGTCTCTTGTTCTTGTAGAGAATAATCAATGGTGAGCTTCTTCAGGGACTTGAATGCCACCTCTTTAAATTTACACTTTTCCACAACATCATTATCGTCATTTTTCATTTCATATGCTATTATGGTATTATACAAGTAATCCAGTGTCAACTATTTTAGATCATTATATTCTAATACTAAAACATTCAGATTGAAATAAGCTGGAAGTTTCCACAAGATATGATTCAAAATCTTAATATCTTCAATGGATTCTCCAATACCTCGCATGACTTCCACTACAATATTTACCATGTCAAAGAATGCATCAGTAAACTCATTTGGGTTCATTTTCATATCCTCATACTTATTCCAAAGAACATAGAGCTTTTCCTCTCTGACCTTAGGATCTCTTATATATATATATATATATATATTCAAGAGATTTTCCCACATGGCATGTGATGTTTTGCATGACATCACCTTCATATAGAAACAATTGGATTGGGATCCCCCTAAGAAACTAATTCCCTTGGAGTCAACATCTAATTCCCTTATCTCAATATCTGATAAAGCACCACTATTTATATCGGCTGGGATACCATGAATTTTTTCTATAAACACATCCATTCCCAAAGTCCAAAAATAATGTTTCATCTGATTCTTACATAACTGAAAATTATTCTCATCAAATATTGGAATCCCTTTTTGATCGATGACCTCTATTGAGAGAGAAAAACTGATATAAAAATTTTCCACTAATACCAATTGTTAGGTCAACTAGGCTATATACCCTGAGGGGGGTGAATCAGGGTATGACATATTAAAACATCATCCCCCTTTTTATCTTGTTTTTTTATTATAAATAACACTATTTTCTCTCCATCCCATTTCTAAGTATGAATATATCTTAAAGTATGCACAAGAAACAGTAATTTTACTTGTTTCACCCTCACTGGGATACAACCAAGGAACATACACTAACAATGTGCAAATGTAATTAATCCACTATAAGAACACTACTGTTTACATTTTCGGAGTAGACTCATTGTCCCTCCTAGTTTAAAACCTATAAAAATTTGAAAACTCACTACATTATCAACTAAAGTGTCATGAATACTCCTTCAGAAGATCCACTCATATTTATAGACTTTCAAATCTCTTCATTATCTCTAATTAATGCATCCTCTAGTATATGTAGATGTTCTATTAATGTCCAACTTTCTTCCACTAATGTACACAACTTTATCGCAATATTTTTGGGCAACATAAAGTCTTTCACAAAACCCTTAATGCATCTTTCCTGAAACTTAAATGTCTTTTGTGAATGATTCCACTTTTTTCATGAAACACCCCTTGCACAGAACCTTAATCTTACATACAACTTTCTTACCTTGCACGCAACTCAAAAGAATTCGCATAACACCCTTTACTTTAAATTGTTATGCGATCCGGAGCTCAGATTCTCTCTAAGTGTTGAGCTTCATCGAATGAGGGGGTCACCTCTTATTTATAGGTGTTTCCCACCCCCGTGAAGAAGATTCTATGTGCCATGAAAGATCCTCCCCAAGCGTAAAAAACCCCAATTTACATCACAAATTGGAACACAAGTTTCCTTCGCACGACCTCATCTTTCATGCACATTTCCAAATATTTCATGTAATCTATTAATTTTCCATTTTCCAATTTTTTGGACCCAAATCACGCCTTGCATTCATGTTTCCAAACCACCTTCAATCTTTCATGCAACATCCTTTTCCAAAACCATATTTCCCTATTTTCCGATTTTGAGGCCCAAATAATTTGGAAAACACTGGAAAGCTATGCCACATTATATATTTTCTTTTGCAACACCTCCAGATCAACCATTCCTTTTTCATTTCTATTTGTCAACATAGGTTGTCAAAAATATCTCTAGAGCATGAAAACTAACCAAGGAAACCCTCTTTTTCAACAAGCCCACCCACTTTTTCAAAAAACACAAACACCTAAAAAAATTTCAATGTTACCTTGAGGGATTTTTTTCCAACATGGTTTTTGAATAAAACACAAAATATAAATTTCATAACCAATAGAAACATTAGAAACCACATTAATGTATAAAAATTAAGATAGATACATAACAATTAATGAAGAAAATGAAACATAAAATATAAATATGGATGGTGTAATCAATATGAACATCCTAAATTGAACCAAAAGAGAAAACCAAGATATGAACATCTCCATGTGTCCCATGGTCACTTCCATATCCCAAAATCATCCATCAAAATTAACAAATATGCATTACACCAATATGTGAACATACCATAAATACCATTATGATGACATGAGAAATACATAAAAAAAGTGAGTATGTTCGGTGTGAGCCAAACATTCCCAGTATAATACCGCAAAAGAGTTATTGTAATTTTTTATATAAGAAATTTCACTAATTTAAAATTTAACTATATTTATAAAATATTTTTTACTTGGAGAGGGATTTTATTAGAAATAAATAACAATCCTTTATCATTTGAAGAAATATAACACCCCTTTTATGTTAACTAAATGTAATGATACTATTTAGAAAAATCATTGAAATCTTGGAAAGTGATACTTTCGAATGAATTAAAATAAAAATTTGGACTAACTTTCCCTATTTTATGTATATCATTCCAAACCCATTTTGAAAACTAGTTAGAATAGAATCAAAATATTTATAAGAGGAAACTCCAAGTAATTTACATAATAAAAAACTCAAAACAACATGGTATAAGTATAAAATTATATATTCTATTATGAATTAAAAAAGACAAAGAAAATATTAGAAAAAGTTATATGATCATCAATAATATAAAAAGGAAAAATAGGTAACACCATGAAATCAATCTAGAAATAAGGAACCATAAAAAAATACAAGTACATGAATTTTCATTGGTGAATATATGCTAATATAATCATAATCATGGGAAACTCAATAGTTCCTAATGGGATGATCCTAAAAATACACTAGTGGAACCATCTACCATCCTATGTAGAATTCATAAAAAAACAACCTCCAAAAATACTCTCAACTAGCTTCATTGGGATAACTCCCATAGAAAAAAAAAGAAATCCAGATAGGGGAAACTAGACAATGCATAATATAAAATGATTTAGCATCAATAATTGGTCTTGCACTTAATTTCCTAGGGTTCCCATGAAATAAAAGAAATCAATGTGAAGAAATAAGCAATAAATATATCAAAGCATAACAAAAATATAACACAACAAGTAATCCCTTATCAAACCTTAAAACACCATTAAAAATAAATATATCCTTTAATATATATATATATATATTCAATAAATGATAATAAAGTCCATCTCACACAACAATCATGTTTACATCTAGGATAACATAAAGGGGATCAAAATAAAAGGTGTAATACATGCAATAAAACCCATTTTATGTTTTACTAAATGGGAATTTTAAAATAAAAAAAACAAGTTATAATATTATCCTTTTAAAATCCTCCAAGAATCAACGTGACCATTAAAACCTCATTTAAAACAATTGGAAACAAAACCAATGCCTTAGTATCTCAAAACATGACATATTTCTAAAGAAACACAATGAAAATCCGACACATTCTAGAAACACCATTATATTGAAATAAATTTCCTATAAATATAAAATACCCCATTTTAGAAATAAATTGGAATCTAAAAAACACCTTTGGATACCAATTTTATTATATAAGTATTCATAGGTATTTTCACAAACATCTAAAGTGAATTGAATTTTTAATATTAGTAATGAACAAAATAGCATGGAAAATCAATTACTAATATTGGAAATGTCATAAAAACCATAGAGAAAATTTATAATTTCATCAAGTGTGACATGTATAGAATTTGTTTATATAAAATAGGATTTTAAATCCCAATCATCACATGAAATATCAAATAAAAGGGATTGCAAAAAAGTACCCACGTTAAGTTGAGGAAATCAATATTCCTATGATGGAATAAAGAAGATAATGGAAGGAAATAACTTTCACAATACCTAAACATCAAAAATACTAATATGATACCAACCATAACCTTATATTCAACCACCAATTATGTTAGAGTTAGAGGGAGGATATATAGATTTTGGAAATGGAGGAAAGAAGGAGCGAAGAATAAGAAAAGGAAGGGAAAGAGGTATTTACCTTAGATATTCCAATTAAATTAAGATGAAGAACCCATGGATTCATGGGTGAAAGGTTGAGGGTTTTGGATAGGTCTATCTAGGTTGACTCTAATTAGTGATTCAAAAATAGGAGGGTTTCCCGCTTAAAACGGACAAAAGAAAAAGAATTTTTTTTAAACAAATCAGGCATTATGCATATTTTGGATTCATAGTTTGGTAAACCATGATCTAAAAATGGAAATGTTTTCCAATAAAACTACATAACTAACAATGATAGATTTCATGGTTCCTAATATAACACCCTAATATTTTATATGTATTTTCTTCTAAATAAACACGAGGAATTCGATAGTGTTCTTTACACTCAAACCCAAGTCTAAGTGATCATGATAAAGTAATCCTTTATAACCTAGAAGTTAAATAATATGGTATGAATAATAATAACCACATTTTGAAAATTATGTATTTATGTTTTAATTAAAGAAAATTAATTGATTAATTCCAAATAAATAAGTACTAAATTTTTGATAAAGTCATTTTATAATTTAATAATATGTTTTCCTTAAAAGTGTTTTTTATTTAAACTTGTGCATGAAAATTATAATTAATTTCTTCCACTTTTAAAAAATTTATTTGCATAAATTAAAATTTCTTTTCAAATAAAGATTTCAATGTTATCTTAGAGTTAATTTTTAAGATTTTTTTAAAAATATTTATTTGTTAATGAATAGTGAAAAATGCCAAATTTTTTAAAAACTATAATTTATTATAAAGTAAAAGTAACATTATATTTTTAATTTTATCATAAATTAACATAAGTATAATTTAATTATAAATAATCTAATCAATTTTATAGAAATAATCATTATTCTAAATTTTGGAATATGTTCATTTTTTGGTTTAAAAACACATTTTTCTAAAAATTGTTTTTGTACATGAAATGTGTTTTTATCTGAATAAATTAAAGTAATATAAATTTATTAATAGTTTTAATGAAATTTATATATTATATAATCAATAATATATTTTAACTTTTTTTTACAAGGAATGGAATGGTTGTAAATTATGTTTTATGTTTAAAAATACAATATTCTAAAATGGGTTTTTCATTACAGTTTGCGTGCTTATTTAAAATTAAATTATAAAACATATATAAATTTAATATATTAAAATGGTTTATTATTTAGAATCATCACAATTAAGATAATTTAATATTTTAAATATAATTTTTGGTCATTATGAATAGTAAAAATAGAAAAAATTTGTTACCACAGTTAAGGTTAACATGAGCTTGATGAGGGTTAAACAAAGAGATAAGGGAAGTATTTCTACCCACAATTGAGTAATTATTAATGGTTGATGATATTTCAACATTATTTTATACTAACATTGAATAATTTTCCATTTGGATGCACATTAAAATTAATGTGGCCTTATATCTATTCCTCCTTCGAGGTGGGGCATTTACGGGCAACGTAGAAATGACACAACGAGAGTCATCACTCATCCCTTTTCTTATGGTGATGGGTTCTCATCTAATTCTTCCTTTATTTTATTTTGACCTATTCAGCATCATTATCCTTTAAAGAAGGTTGAATCAACCCTGCAGGAGATGTTGATCCTAGTAGGCTATTGTGTGGGGGAGTCAAGAACTTGCGCAATTAGCCCTTCTCAAATATAACTTCCTCGGATGGTCTTCAATGGGTTTATTCATGGAGACAAGAACACCCAATGACCTTGGAATCCATGATTCATGGACATGATTTCCAAAGGCAGGTGCTCGTTGGATGAATATTTGGCCAAAAACACTTAAGGACTCCATTGGTTGAGAGGATGGGAGGTCAGGCTCACCGCGCCCTTCTGAGGGAGGATTATTGCCCATTCTGGGACTCTATTATAGATTTAAATCATGTTAATATGTTCGTGAATCTTTGGTTAAATCCCAAAGAGTGTTTCCATGGGCTACCCTTGGTTTGCGAGATCATTAGAGGCATGAATATGTTTGGTGCTACAGAGGTGATGCTGACTTTAGCCATACAATAAGGCGCTCTAGAGTTTATCATAATCCAGGGAGGAAAAAAGGTGACGTGATATTGGTATCAGGCCCATAAGAAGGGCTTCCTAAATATCCTCAGGATAGGAATCAGAACCCATGTATTTCAGATTGAGTGGGGCTTATGCATAGGAGATTCCCACTTGATAAACATGATTGGGTGGATCCTTTTGGATGGGAACCCATTTGAGATCAGGCCTTCGGTTAGGAGACCTACGTATCCTGTTTTGGTCATGAATCAGAGTTCTCGTAGTCTAGATAGTGTGTGGATTACACGTAGAAGCTTCCCATTTAAGGGGGAATGGTTGGGTAAACCCTTTTTGGATGGGCACCCTATTGAGCTCGGGCCTTCTGGCAGGCGTCCTACATATCCTGGTTCGAACATGAATTAGAGTTCTCATAGTTTATATGTTGTTGATGTTTTAATCATTGCCAACCTCCAACGCCACGTGATCCATGATCAGTGTGATAAAAAAGAGGATTTAAAATATTCAACAATGCACATTCTTCCTCCCCTGTTGGTAGGGGAGGAAGAGCCCACAGCGGAAGAGGATGGGGTGACCATGGGTAAGGGCGCGGAGTGATGAAAATTTCCATATGAGATGGCATTAAAGGTCATGTGAACCGGCCTCATAATATTGGGGTCTTCCCTCAATGGGAGGGACCCAGAGCATGTCATGTGTGGTAAAATGTAGTTTAAAGACTTATAGATCGGATGATGATTAACTGGAGGAAAATCATGTTGTAATGTTCTGGAATGCCTCAAACATGAGAGGGATATAGTGTAAAACATGATTATGGAGGATGTTGGATCCGAATAAATGATATGGTTTATGGGAGCCATTGAGGCATACAAAGGTAGGAAAGAACTTTCCTAAGGATGAATTTGCCTTTGGTTGACATGCTATTTTGTGGGAAACAAATGTAGAGCCACTGGGTTATGATGTACATAGTCAAGAAGAGGTGTCCTCAGAACACTGGAATTCCTTTTTAGATGGATGGGGATGTTTATACAGAGCCAAAATCACCTAGTATACTATAGTTTAAAGTCATATAGCTTGGACGATGACATATATGTTTAATTTCTTGTTACTAGGACTAGTACTATATAGTTTAATGTCATGGGGTAAGGATGATGTATAATAGTTTAGGATCATAGAGTTTGGACCAATAGTTATAGAAACTCATGACTAGCTATAGGATAATCGGGCTGGGATGTTCTGACATGCCTCAAACATGAGAGTGAAGGAAATTGTAAACCGTGAATCCAGGGATTCTCAAATCAAGATAAATGATATGGGGAATGTAATCCATTGAGGCGCACATAGGTAGGAATGGACTCTCCTAAGCATGAATTTTCCCCTGGTAGATGGCCATTTTTTGGGAAAAATATACAGATCCACTGGGGAATGATGTGCATAGTCAATTAGAGGTGTCCTCAGGACACTAGCCTTTCACTTCTATTTTCCATGGAGGTTTATAAGGATCCATAATCACCAGAGGCACCGAGTTTGATGGATGGAAAGGATCTATTTGGGCATTTAAGAAACATCTGGTCTGTGATTTTCCATGGAGTTATGGGTCATCCTGGCATAGGAGGTTAGTGATAGGGTTTTTGGGAGGTACATGAGGAATGTCTCTTCATATGGTATTTATGGGACAGATGTTTGGGCGGCATAAGGGCACAATGGAAAATGTCCTTGACTCAGCCCGAAAAGTTCATTGTGCGACCCTTAATTTTTCATAGGGGTCAGTGAAGGAAGTGTAGGGACCAGACCGAAGGGGCGTGACCATAGTGTAGCAGAAATCCCGATTGGGGGTGCAGGGGCGCAACCCCTGTGGTATAGACTGGTTGGCGCGAATGATTTTCTGCATAGGGCATCCACATAAGAGCTCACCGCGTAGGAGTTGTCCACTTATGATGGTACGCAGAGGAGCTTTCCATGAAATTTCTTCAACATTGGGGGGGGGCGTACTATCTTATGCATATGGGTGTATGGGAACCGCCTTCTGCAAATGGTCATCTACATATTTTCTTCCGCATATGGGCCTCCACGAACAGTTTTTGTTATATTTTTTTATTGGTTCGTTGATTGTCTGCAGAGGGTCTTTAGAATATGGATCACGGGGAGGACCTTCACAAAATTCTTTATAAATATGGTTCGTGGGATGGACTCCTTGAACTACTCATTGTTCATGGGATGGAATCCATGAACTGCTTTAGGTGCGAGATGGAGTCCTGTGAACTGGTTCGGGTGCGGGAGAAATTTCTCCCGCACCATCTATATTCTTCGTTTACTTTTCATATGTCCCATAACTCTCCCCTATCTTTTCCACATTTTTTTAGTTACCCTAGTGGTCCTTTTATAGAGTGTCAAAGAATCTATATCTATAGATCTCGCGACACATTTTTTGGAATCCCATGGAGATATATCTTTACCCGTGGAAGACTCAGTCAGCCAAGGTTTACGGAGGCTGCGTTACACCGTCAACTTCTCCTCATCCGCAAGCCACATTGTTCTTGGGGATGTTGTGCATGTAGTACTTCCATCAAATTTGATTTAGCAAAATCGTTTCATGCAAGCTTTAGTTTGTAGGTGGAAATTCATCACAAACTACTTCATTCACTGGACAATGCCTCATGGTCCAGTGCATCATAGGCCTTCCACGTATGGGTGGATCACGTTTTATGCCTTCCTAGAACCTTTCCTGGTAATCGTTATACAGATAAGATTGGGTCCTTTTCCGAACATGATTTCTTCACTTTTCTCCTAATATTTTCAATTGAACATGCATAAATCTTATTTACCAAACTTTTGGGAGTATCTTCCTTCCCTTTGCTTAATTTTCGGGACCCTACAATATCATTGAAATGTTTTGAGAGATTCTATCAGTGTCTCTCCCCTTACTTATAAAAGGTAACCTTCTCTCCTCCATTATTCACACAATTTTATCCCTATATATAATAAAATCAGTACTACAAAACATTATTAGATTCATTACCTTCATCATAGATATTTTTTCCTCTTAAGTCCAATCATTAAATGATTATGGTGTATTCCATACGTGGTCTCTAAAAGAAGAGGTATAAATCCAAACCGAGCTATTTTGATTTTATTTTTTTACATCCAATAATTTTTTTATTGAAAAACAAAATTATGAATATAATATAAAAGATATACTTAGAAATTATTATTATTATTTATATACTATTTCCCACCACTTCTCCATCAAATGGGAGATGAATGTAGCACTCATGCATTTGTGTGGACTACCGCCTCCACATTGTGATACAATCCATTTTCCATCCCCATATTCCATGGGTATTTATTATGATGGGGTTAATTTTTATATATTATATTTATGAATAATTATTCTTCTATAATTATAATATCATATCTACCTTATTACCTTCCTATCTGTTGTAATACAATAACGTCACTCAGGCATACGTGTGGACTACCACCTCTAAGAAGTGATGTGATTAATTTTTCCATTACATTTTACTTTACCAATAATAAGGACATATATAATGAATATATATGATATTAATTATAAAATAATTTTTTTTTATAGGTAAATTATCATATAATGTTTTTTCCATTGATCATAAAATCGAAACATCAATCTTGTGCACGAATGGAATACTATCTCCACGTAGTGGTGTAATTCATTTTTAATTACCGATATATAAGAATGGTAATATATAGATATATAATTATGGTATGTTATATATAAATATCTTGATTAAAATTATATATATAGAGAAACCATGATCAATGTACATTTTCCAAAACATCATAAGTAAAACACATATGATAAACAAAGTAGTTAACACCTGAAATGATGAATTTAATCAAGAATTTTGTATAAGTTGTTGTTGAAATGATATAAGTAGATTATATATAATATTATAAGTATGAATGTGATTCTAGTATATAATTTTAATAAATATAAATTTATTATATATGATTTATTGATCATAAAAATCAATTTTGATATATGGTAAGGGTTTCTCATCTCACTTTTGTTTCTGTGAGACATATTCTATATTCACCACTGGTTTCCTTAATGTGGCGTATATACTAACCCTTTGATATTTTATATAGTAATTTTATTTGATCTCATGGTATTTGACGTTTTTTATGTCATTCCTTTTATAATTTTATAATTTAAAAGAAATCAATGTTGCAAGGGTATTATGTAACAATTTCATTTTTAATGGTATTGTTTATGATTAAGTTTACAATGATGAAATTATATGATCTATCTATACCAAATGATATTTTATTTATTATCCATTATTTATTTCTTTTAATTACATTTTTTCCTTTCATTTTCATTGATTTATTCACTATTGATACTGAAAGAATTTTTTTACAGAAAATGAACCTTATTTATCTCTTTCTTCAAGAATCTTTTCATCCATGTCCATATTTTATTTAAAAAAAATTCATGTATATTTTAAATATTTTAGAAATACTATTTAATAAAAAAAATTAACTATATTTAAATATTTTTACCATGGTTTGAATGTGATTTTCTTATCATCTTCCAAATTTGGTACATTGGAAATTTGACTGAAAATATGAAGGGAATGTTTTGTTTTAACGTAAACCACATGAAAACAACCCCAACTCTCATGAATAGTATTTTCCTTAAATATTAATTTATAATTTTACTTTTTTATTTTCAAATAAAATTTTTCCCTCAATATTTTAAATAATTAATTTCAAAATGAAAAGGGTATTTCCCTCAAGAAATAATCTCGTGGTCTTTTAAGGGAAATTTTATCAACAAAAACATCATTTATCATTATATATTATTTACCTGGGATATAATCCAATATAACCAATCTATTATCTCTCTTGATGGTTAATTATTATGATAATGAAATGTTTATGAAACTCATATCTATTCCCTACGTTATGATATAATGATTATTTTATGATATTGTGTAACACATATGTATTTTTTAATTATGTGATATATAAGACTAGAATTAAATATCCCTCTAATTAAGTGGGTAAATATTTTTATCTAATGAGATAATAAAAACTATAATGGGGACTGGACCCAATTTTGTAAGATAATTTTTCCAATAAGATATTCTTATGAGTGAACCTTGACTAAGGAAAAGATGTAATGTGGAGTAAACCCAATCCACTAGATAGTCTTGGTAGTGATCCTTGACTAAGGAAATGATTTTATATGATTATGTTTATGCCACAAACATATACCTTATTCTTATGCTATTGTATAATAGAACATGATTTATTATTGATTATTCCACACTCTTATATATTTTGTCTTTAGTTTGACAAAACCATACACCATGTTTCATGATTAAAGATCCCTGATTGATTATTTATAATTATTTAAAGTCATGATTGCATTCTAATACACTTATTATTATCATATGATCACTCATGATCATTGATTTATATATTTTATTTTTACCCTTACTGAGCACTTGATCTGACCCATTCTTATGTTTTCCTTCCTTTGGTTATGAAGAAAATTTTTAAGTATGATATGTATAATTAGGGTGGTATTTGATAATAAATTAATGGGAAATGATGTAGATATTTAATATACTAGTTTCATATATATCAGTGTTTCTAGAGAAACTAAACCATTATTGTTTTGGTGCATATTGAAATGATATATAGTGAATATATAGCCAATAATAGGAAATATATATGTATGAAATAATGGGCCACAATAGTAGTCAATAGAGAAAGGTTTCATTACATTTGAAAACTAGGATGCGGAAACTTTAGTGATAACCCTTAGCATAATACTATGTCTAGAAGAAAATACTATGTTATGGTAAAGAAAAGAGTGTTCTTCCTAATAATACATCCTTATCTGATAATTGGGGTGGTAGCCGAGTAGTTAACACATCCTATAATCTTGCATGAAACACAAGAAAAATCTTGGTGGATGGATATTTTTGTGTCACTGTGGTTATATTGTAGCTATTAGAACTATTCATATGATTTTGGACTTCAGGATATTTGTATGGACATTTGGGAAATAGGTCATTTGAGACACCATTAGAATTTAGGCCACATGGAAATTAGTCTACTTACACTTCTAGTCCATGGGATTTCGGGCCATATCCCCCTGTGCCATGAAGTAGTCAGGTCAAATAACATATTAATATGCCCCTAAAGAGGAATTAGAGTAATCAAAGCCACAAAAAAAGAGATAACTGAACTGGGAATGAATGAGAGGTTACGAAAATAACCATCAATACCAGGCACAATGAATCTATACATTGGGAAATTATATCCAAGCACACATACAAGGTGGGGAGCAAGGAACCATCAATGAAGCAGATGTTGGTGAGGGCCAGTTCTAGTGTAATCGATCTTTGGGCCTGTGGGTCATGCACTTGGATTTTTGAATAATGTCCTTTAAGAAATGTAAGATGTCCCACTCAACCCATTTAAAAATGGGGTTATCCAAAAATTAAAAAAAAAATCTAAGGCCTTCATCCCATTAAAACAATACATCCCTATCTTGATACTATAAGGGGATGTGGTTTTGACACAGTTGAGTTTATGGGTAATTACTCCAAAAATAGTTATTTGACTATATCTCAACCATTATGATGGTGCAAGGTGAATGGCCCCTTACTATAAACATAGTTTTACACACCCCGGGGATATTAATTAGTTAACTTACATTTTCTTTAAGAGTTTTTATAAAGGATTTAAATATATATTGATCATTGGAATCCTAGGTTAAAACAAAGGTGTTATAGATTGAAAAAATTGTGTCATGGTTTAGCCATCATATTAAATATTTTCATGATTTTATGACTTGAAATTATTATTATTGTTTCCGATACTATTACTGTTGGTTTCTATAAACGGTAAGAACTAGATGGAATTGTGTTATGATAAATGTGATAGAAAATGTAATGATTGTACTCAGGGGAAAAAATGAAACATGAGATGGAATGAGAGTCCTTGTGAGTATTCATAATAATATATCTCATTATATGATTGAAAATATAAACTTGGATGATATTTTTGGCAAACATCATAGGATAAAAATAGAGTTTTATGATGAAAATAGTGGAAAACATTTGGATTCCTATATGTTAAGAATGTGGGAATAAGAACCTAGGGAAAATGTTGTAAAATAATAATATGATTTTTTATTTGTGTAATAAAAGGGCATAAAGAAACTAATTTCTATGAAAAAAAGAATATTCCAATGAAGGGAAATGATTTTTCATTTGGTAACCACTATTTGTTTAATGTTTTATGTGTGGGGAAGTTGATCATTATCCAAATAGATTCCACATTCCAAGGGATAACTCCTAGACCAAGGAAGGGAATATTATATGTCTATCAATGAAGTGAATCATGATAATTGAGGCACACTATAGATTTTAGTATTTCATTTTTATGTTTGTAAGATTATTCCTTATGAAAACCTTATTGTTTAGACTTTAGGGTACTTTTATATGATTTTTAGCATTGATGATCTCCCTATAGAAATATCCCTTATAAATTTCTATATTAAGGGAATCATATTTGATATTACAAATAGATATATGATTGTCGATTTATTTTAGGATGAATACGAATTTCAAATGGGAATTACTTCCATTTTTGGGTCATAGTAACTATTCATGAGGGGTATTCAAATTAAATGGTTGGGGATAAAATCAACATTAATGATATGACTATTTTATGGGAGTTTGTTATTGTCTTTATAAAAAGGATTCCCAGTCTTCCACTAAATATTGTTGTTGATTTTTCAATATAATGTATACCTAGTGCTACACATATTTGAAATACTCTATATAGAGTGGCCCGATTGAGCTGTAGGAATTGAAGAATAACCTCCAGGATAAATTTGATAAGGTATTCATTTATCCAGGCATGTCACCTTGGGTGGAACCTATTCTTTTAGTTAATAACAAAGATCTATCAATGAGACTCTATATTTATTACTAGGAACATTACAATTTCATTATCAAGAATAAGTATCCTATGCCTTATATTAATGATTTGTTAGATTATTTATGAGGATGTCAATTTTTCTACAAGATTGATATTTTATTTTGACACTATAAGTGGGGTTTCAAAAGAGAGTTTTTACCCAAGAAAACTTTTATTTTGAGGTATGGAAACTATGAATTTATTTTTATTACATTTGGTTTTACTGATTCCTTGATGATCTTCATGGATTTAATGAATATAGTCTTTAAAGATTACATTGATCAGTTTGTGGTAGTATATACAGTTGATATTCTCATATATTCTATGAGAAAATAATAGCATGAATATCAATTATGTAATGTAATTAATACCATTAGTAATTAAAATTTAAATGAAAAAATTCCAATGTGTGAATTTTTCTTATAAAAATTCTCATTTTTTGTTTCATAAAATCTCAAGATAGAGTTTATCGGTGGATCCATCGAAGACAATAGTTATTGAACATTGGCCCAGACAAACACTATGACTATGATCCATAGTTATTTAGATTGGTTGGATATTATCAACACATTTTGAAGGATTTATCATGACTATTGAATCCAATCCCAATGTTAACTCAGAAGGGAGTTATGTTCCTTTGGACTGATGAATGTGATGAAAATTTCAAGGAACCAAAGAGAATGTTGGTTAGTACACCTTTTCACATTCTAACCTATAATGGAGAAGGGGTTTTGATTTATATTGATGCATAAAATATGGGTTTGTGATGTTTTATTTATTAATAATTATATGGTGATATACTATGCATCACAACAATTGATGAATCATGAGAAAAATTACCCAAATCATGATATGGAGTTAGTAGTGGTACTGTTTTAATTAATGATATGAACAAATATATTTTGGAGAGAGGTGTAAAATATATAACAATAATAAAATTTTAAATTATATATTCACATAGAAAGAGTATAATATGTTTCAAATAAGGTGGATGGAGTTTATTAAAGATTATGACTACTTAATACATTACTAATTTCAAAAATAAAACATGGTTGTTGATGATTTGACTTTAAAGGATCATGATAGATAATCTATGATGAGGACCACATGAGATAAAATATTAATGGATCCTCAATGGATTGACCTTAAAATATTGAAGGAAGGGTATAAATATTATCTTTATCTTATGAGTGTGCAACTATCTATCAATATACAGATTAAAGAGACACACAAGGATGATGTAGATATTGAAAATAATGTGTGAAATGTTCTAGATTTATACCTTGATTATAATGGAATGGTATGTTTTAGTAACTAAGCTTGCATCCCATCAATACCAAAAAATGAAGAAATATCTCTTGGAAGAATCTTATATCCCAACATTCTCTATTCATCTAAGAAGTACAAAGATGTATATAGATAAGAAAGAGTACTTCTAGTGGGAAAACATGAAGAGTGATATTTTATCATATATATATTATTTCATGGTATTTCAAAAAGTTAAGGTTGTGATACATAGGTCTAAGGTAATGTTACAACCTTTAAACATACTAGAATGTAAATGGGAAAACATCACCATTGATTTTATTGTTGGACTCCCTAAAACTTCTAAAGGTCGTAATATTATTTGGGTTGTTATCAATCACCTTATGAATTCAACACCCTTTCTTAATATCATATATGATTTATATCTTGATCAATATATGAGTATATAAATTAAGTATGTTGTAATGTTTCATGGGGTACCAAATTCTCCTATATCTGATTAATATCTGATATTTTCCTCAACATTATGGAGAAGTATTGAGAAAATTTTTCATAGAGAGTTTTGTTTTAGTACTTCCCATTATATGTAGTCATATGGTCAATATAAGAGAACCATTAAACCCATTGAGGATATGTTTTCATCTTTTTATCTTGATTTTAAAGGTGTTTGGGACTGTTGATGCCTGCAAAATAAGCATCATAAAAAATAACGAAGGAATAAATACCTAAATAGGGGTATTACCATCCACACAAAAGAAAAGGATCCAAGACTTGAGGATCGCATGAGCCCCCAAGGGACTCATGATTGCTTGACCATTTCAAGGTCATGCGAGGAATCCATGCATAGTACACAACCAATGGTGAATTCCACAAATCCCTCTTCAATGAAACTTATTTCTTTTATAAAGGCCCTCCAGACAACCAATGACCTCATTGTAACAATCAAATTAATGCCCCTTGGTCACATGGTTTTTCATTGGAAAGTTCTTGAGAATCTATCCGAAATTCTTTTGAGAATAATGTGGAATAATATCCAAAGAAAAAGACCCCCAATGGTCGTAAATATCATGTTCCATATCATCATTTGGATGAATATAATTCATTTATGATATCTAAGAAAACTCATAGGACTCCTAAAATTTTATTGAATAAAATAAAGATGATCATGGGTAGGAGGTGAGAGGTACTCTTGGTTGTTGAAGGACATGCAACATGCCCTTAGTGATCTGCAAAGCACCACGAGTCCCTGGTGACATGTTCGCCTCATCTCAAAAAAATCCATTTGTCTTTTCAACCTCACCGCACTAAATTCCTCAGATATATATAGAATACTCTTCATTTTCCCTTCAGTGCTCCAAGGATGAATGGAAATATTTGTCCAAGAAATTATTGAACACCCCCATATGAACCATATTGGTCACACGAGGTGTCATAAAAAATTGACTAAATTTAATTGAAATTCCTCATGAAAAATCAAATTATCCCTTAAATTTATAAAACATAACAAAGGGGACAAAAAAGGAGGATGTGAGAGGTACTCGAGTTAACTAAAAGACATGCGATGCACTAGGACATCCATAGCATGGCTCTGTGAGACCTCCTGAAAATTCAATATTCTCTTGAAAATATTCTTGGATAAGCCACCCTTACCCCCTGAATGATTTCAGGAAAGGCATCGAGCTCTCATGAAGGCCCTCAGGCATGCCTGTAGGGAAATATTAAAATTCCTTTAGAAAACTCATGTGATCAAGAAAGTATTCATCAATCGAAAATAATATGAAAAAAGAGGCCTTGACGAAAGAGAATCAGGATCAATGAAAATCAAAAAATGTACTCAGGATGACCCACAAAAAAGTCTCATGAAGCCACATGGTTACAACCCCCTTCATCGACTCCATCTAGGGTTTGCACCAGATATTCCACAAAAATCTTCAGACCATCAATGTGGCGATGAATATACATTTCCCACCCTTATATGAAAAAAGAGTATTTGAACTCTAAATGATTTGAATATTAGATTCTATGCTCCCAGGCTAGAGAATACTTCTCAAAGTGATAGATCTTGTGACCGGTGGAGCTTCTATCAGGTAATATACTAGTTAACTTTTGGATTAGTCATGCACCAGGAATTGAACACTTCACGTGATCATTCATAGATTATATAAAGTGTATCTAGTGGCATATGCGAATAACATCCCTCACTCCCACCAGATAACATGAGACTCGAGATAAATTGACATTAAATAAAACCAAGGAATATGAAAGGAAAAGTTTGGAATAAAGAATAAAATTGTAAGACTTAAATAAAAAGAAAAACATGTTTCCTTACCCATGTGTGCTTCGTGTTGGACTCTAAAAGACACGCGACCACAACGGGGTACATTGCCTAGATCCCAGAATGCTCCTTTAGCATTCTTCCTAGGTCATAGGAAACCATCTGAACATGTCAAGAAAGATTCACACAACCCCCTTAGATGTATCACCATAGTCTCATGAAAGTCCCCATGGGCTTGTCACCCATGCATCACAAAGTCCTTCAGATGCATCACCTGACTCATATAATGGTTTCTGCTCATGTCGGCCAAGTCTTTCAAAGGATCCTGGGAAAAATAATGGTATCTTGTGACATCCTCCAGAAATATTATCTAGGAATCATTATGTACCCCTAGGGGTTTCATCTAAGACATGAAATACCCTTTGGAAGTGACCAACAAGTCTCACGAGATCATCAAGGCATATCAATGGGATCACTAAACATCCACCAGACATATTAGCTAGGACATGCGATGTCCCCCCCACAGGGGTGTCATCCAAGACATGAGATACCCTCTGGACATGAAAACCAAGTCTTGCGAGAGCATCAGGGAATATCATTAGGCTCTCACAACATCCTCTGGGCAATCCAGCTGAGTCACAAAACACCCTCAAGACATGATGGTCAGGTCTCGTGATGACCTCCAAGGATGTTAGCCAAGATACATGACATCCTTCAAACCATGTCACATTGAATCTTGTGACACCCTTCATATGTTTTATGATTTATTCTGTGATGGGTTCTAGAACAAGCCAACTGAATCGTGATGCACCCTCTAGGAAAGAAATAGGAAAATCCCAGAGTGTAAGACTAGATCAATAGGGAAACCTTAGTGTGTAAGCCCCAATATAAAGGGAAATACGATGGAACTAATTCTTTCTATATTCAGAATATGTAGGACACCTACTCAAGGTTTTACTTCTAGATTGATCATCAAAGGAAATCCCATAATCCAAGACCTTATCTAATGAAATGACATTGATCACTCGCTAACCCTTTTTTCTCACAACAAGCATGGATCACGTGGGATTAGAGAGTTTATCTTATCATTTCATCTTCACTATACACCACATAGTTATAAGGGTAGCCTTAATTCATAATTCCCAACAACCGACACCATATAGTATATCCTCGATCAATAGGGCATCCATCTTGGTGTAAGCCCCTAGAATTCATGAAACCTTAAAGAAAATCATAATGTCCCCGAATGTGATCACCCACTCTATCCTATCAACAAGTTAAGGGATTACTGAACTACAATTAATCTAATTCCTTCTATACTCAGGATACATTGGATGAATTCTCAAGGCCCGAGCACTACACCAAACACCCCAAGGACTATCCTAGTACATAATTCCCATATCTAAATACCATAAAACTAATCATCTATTCCCCCTTTTTTACATTGAGTGTAACTCATGTTGTATAATAGAAGTGCCATAGACACCTCATTAGGCATCATGAACTTCCACTATCTAGGGAGATACCAGTATGAAATCCCCGATGAGTGGCACAATATGAACACCCCTAATATAAGGGAAAGTACCTTGGGGATAGTCCCAAGGGCATGATTGAACTATAATGAATCTGATTCATTCCATAACCAGGATACGTAGGATGCCTCCTTGAGACCTGATCTCTAACATTTGGTGTCTCAGTACCCGCAAATATGTTATCCCTACATGATGCTAAACAACACGAGATTAATGAACTATGTTGGTTTTGATTCCTATAATAAATAAGATATATAGGAAACCTCATAATGTCTTAATCACCTCCAAGGAATATTATCCCCCTCCTCATATCGCGGTACATTCCAAAGAATTTGGTCATATGGCTTCAGCACATAAAGTGGTTATTCATTGTTAGAAGAATGGGTGTAGAACCTCAAATACATAAAGATAGATTCACTAATGAGGTCGTACACCCCTCAGTTCATCAATAAGGCTCCCTTTCATTATTTAATGATAGAATTAACCAATGAATCATTTTTTCAGCATAACTGGTCCCGTATTGGGATTAAAAAGAGATTCATGAACATATCTTAAATCTATAAGAGACTCTTGGAGTTGAAAAAAATTCCCCCCAAAAGGATGTGATGATCCTGAACTCCCATCCTCTCAACCAATGTGAGTCCCCAAGAGATACTCGGCCTAAAAACCAAGATGACTGTTGGCCTTTGGAAAGTAGGTCTATACCCAGCTGTAGATGGGGTAACCATTGGGAGTTTCAAGGAAAAGTGACAATGGTACCTCCAAAATAGTAACCTATTGCATTCCTCAAAACCTGAAAAAACAAAAATAGTGAACCCAAAGTGAATCCCTATAATGACAAGATGATTTGTTATTATCTATCGGGCCTTTTTTCCTACCCCTATATGAAAAAAAATAATTAAACCATTATGATTCTCTGTAAAAATAGAATGATTTGGTTATATGTGACATGAAACTTTGTTATGAAAACCCTATAAAAACAATGTAGTGAGATTAACATAATATGATAGATGATCCTCTATAACCAGGCTTCTCATTAAATAAGTCAATCCTCATTTGGACAAATCCAAATGAGAAGAATGGCTGAATTTGGGAATATCAAGACAATTGTGTTAACCATGCATATCTGATTGAGAAAATTATGCCTATGATATTTCACTAATTGTTAACCTTGTTCCTTATTTTCTGCATGAATACATATATTGAAAAAATCTTGATTCGAGACAATGTATTCAACATCCAGCATTCACTCTGGAAAATAATTCGTAGCTAAAACCTCTAGGGGTTGAAAGATAACTTCACATGCTCGAAAAATCCAATGATATGTAGAAAATATGATGGTATAGGAGTACCAATGATATGGTAAAATCCTAAACAAGGAATATACTCATGATGTTCTCTAATCATGATGACGAGCAAGTCTGCATCGCCCGAGAAAGATTTTTTCTAAGAGAGTAGTCCTTGTTTCTACGACCAATAGCTTTGGGAGCTTATCCCCAGATCATGACAACCTCCACCTTCCATATCTGATGAAGTTGGACAAGGATTCCAAATACAGATCCATTTCAATTTAGGTTCCACCTAGGAGGGAACCTATTAATCACCATCACTAACATCATCCCACTGATACCCATCAATCACCTACTAAGGGTACCATCTGACACATAGCCACCCATAATGCCCATACATGGGCTATAAGGAAGATTCATCAGAGAAGGAAGGCATTGAATATCCATAAGATGGATCATATAAGCACTCCTACCAGTGATTCCTATAGGAATAATCAGGCATGGACTAGAAAGCAGACACATAATCATGCTTGTTCGAAACTAGTCTACGGGCATATTCCCACAAGATGTATTAGGGAGGCTCATAATACTACCCCCTTGAATGAATTCCATTAGAATATTCTGGTGGAATAAGGAGGATATAAGTGGGAATATATCCCCACTTCAATTGAATACATCTTCAAGTTTATCATGGAGCCAAAAAATGTGCAGTATCAAATCCCAGCATGCACTTTGCTAAAATTCCAATATATTTTATGAACAACTGAAGAACACCACTGCCATATTCCAAAACTGTTGCAGAAGAAGGGACAAGTGCATAATCTTATCCCTACATCCCTAATAGTTAAGCACTCTGATCATTACAGACAAGTGGATTTACTAGGGAAATTGAAAACTCTTTCTCCCATGAGAGATAATTATCGACATATTTTGATGAAGGGTGATGCATCAGAATGAGATCATATTCTTGTTCTAACTGGGGCTCACCAGGTGAGAGCATCACATTCCTTGAGAAAGGGAAACATGACTATCGAAGAAGTCGGAAGGCATATTTCAAAGGCCAAGGTTCTTGCTCATATCCCCATTCAAGATGGGTCTCACCACATGATAGGGGAACAAGCTTCAGGATAGGCTCATATTCCTATCGAAGAAGTTAAGAGGAATATTCCAAAGGCTTAGGATCAAGCATATATCCTTGTTATGGTCATGATTGACCATGTGAGAATGAAACATGCCTCAGCATAGGCTCATATTCTTGTCAGTGAATCTATATGGAATACTCTAGCAGATCATAGAAGAAATCTGTATATTCCTACTTATGTCGACGAACGATTATGCCAACATCATTCCAAGAAAATATATGGGGTGGCTCATATTCCTTCCCCCATTCCAGAGGTTCGTCAACATATTTATATGGGGAATTCATATTCAGACTAGGATTGAATTCCTGATCCAACTAAGTCCCACCAAGTAAGAGTGGAAAATTCCCCTAGGTAGGCTCATATTTCTTCCAAGAATGATCAGAAACATATTCCAAAGGCTTTGGATTGGGAACATATCCCCATCCTCACTGAGGCTCATCAAGTGAGAGTGGTATATTCCTCATGAGAGGATCATATTCTTATTAATAATGAGATAGTTCATCATCATATTATGACAGCTTCTCAACAACATGCTCATACTCCCATAGCACTAGGTAGTTATATACAAGTTTCGACAACCATCACATAGCAGGATCATATCCCTACACAATTACAAAAGGATGGTCTACATATACTGACCACGACACAGAACATGGCACAAACTCCTAATCTGTTCAATGTTAGTCTCCTTGAAGTTGTTTGAGACACATTCTAAATACCACAAGGTTCCTTTGAATTTTCTATCCAAGTGAAAGTAGAAGACGTTTGTTACCATGATTCTCCTCCTTGTGGTAGTGTCAAGATGGACCAAAGACAATTTCTCCTAACAGTCATCATGGTCAACCTCAGCACGACAATATCCCCCATGGACAAATAAATCCACCCTTTATCTAGACACCTCTACATGGATAAGTGTTTAGAAGTCTAACCCATTCACATAGAGAGGTCCTTAAATCATCAGGGTCAACTGTATATGGTTCCCCATCAACTTTCAGCAGCACCCCACTCCCGTCAGTAGGTGACCATCCAAGTCTTCTTCTATTGTCTCGCTAGATAGAGGCATATAAGTATGACGAGGAGGAGAAAGAAATTGATATATGGAGAGAGTTATCCAGAAACAACCTCCCCATCATGTTCTATCCCCTCGCTACTAATGATTATGATATCCAAGATGAGATATAAAAGGAGTGCATGCCTTATCTAAGCCAAAATATATTGGCTACTCATCAGCGACTAAAGGATCAACATCTCCTTTATCTATTATACGAGCTTTACCATTAGAAAATAAATATACTATATTATCAACTAGACCTGGTGGCTATCTCCATGGGCTGGGATCCAAAACTAGAAAAGTACTACGCAAATATGCAACACACTTGCCACCATTTCATTACAACCCTTCATTAGATGATCTATGAAGACTAGTCATGCATCCATATTTGAGGATGGAGACAGTATGGAGAGTTACACTTTGATTCACCCTTGTAACAACAAATTCCCCCAGATGCGACATCCTACAATGTTATATCCTCTGGTGAGATCACGATATAGGGTAATACTCAAGCTAGTTGGTCACCACATCAAAATACCCCCACTTCAATGGTGACAAGACAGCACAGGCAGGGAGAGAGGATAGACAATAGGATTTCAAAATGGTCCTCTTAAGACAATAAGAGGACTTTCCCAACATGGAGACTAAAGTTGCAATCACCCAAACAACTTCCCCTAAAAAATGGTTCTCAGCATGGGTTTTCGTCGCACCCAGCTTCTACATGAGAACATTTGTGCCACATCACACAAACCATAGTAGCTACTACCATGATAGCTATCCAGGAGCAGACTCAGCCCCCTAAGATGGGAGAATATCTACCACCACCTCCACCCCTCGTATATTCAATTCTTGAGAGGATTCAGGGAATACCCTCAGTAACCACAAGTGAACCCCATCCCACTAGGCTGGGGGAATTTATATATCAATCATCATAAATTGGATTATCATCCCCTGAGAAGACACCTAGATAAATAAACGGTGATTCTAGATCACCGCCACCCAACTGGGATGGGGAATTTATATCATTATGTCTGTTTTAAGAATCATTCAGTCCCCAACTGGAGTCCTTGGATCTTCAAAAACAGGACCAATCCATGCCAATTGTGGCTCCGAATGGCCCCACCCAATAAGGATGGAGTAATTTCCATCATCATCACCACCATTAATGGAATCAATCATCTCTTAGTTGGGAGGAATTAATCATTGGTCGACATTCCACTGGCTCCTCCAACCACAATAAAAACCCCAATGGGTTGGGGAATGTTCAACAACCATGACTGGAAACTCATTTAGAGTAACTATTCATAGACCAAAATGGGAGAAACTTGAGGTGATGAAAATCAGACCCTGTTGGGGCCGTAAGAATAAATTTCCCAACATGGACAAGGGTTCGAATAATGACACTAAAGAAGATAGTTCCGAATCATCCTATTGCGTCGAGAGTAATGAAACAACCACCATTTCCCAATATGCCTCTATAAATATTTTCACTTTCAACATGGAAGATATTGATCAAGATGTAAGTGAAAAACTCCATGACATGGAAAACAAGCCATAGGAGGAGGGTGACTTGGATGCACCAAATGAGGTTGCATCCACTAGGAACCAAAGACGGATCCAAAACATGGCACCTATGAATATTGAGTTTCCCACTCTATGATGGAATATTACCAACGGGATGGGTATAAAAATTTCCTGATCACCACCCAAAAGAATAAAGGTTTCTTCCCCAGAGGAATGGTTGTCACAATATGAGAGAGAAATAAAAAATCCCTGATAAATCAAAGAGGGGCTACTCAGAGGAAATATTCATGTTGGGTATCATCATAAGGAAGAGAGAAACTTTCTCCCTCACATTACCTCTCCACCAAAAAGAGCAGTATCTAAGTGCAAATTGGTTATGGATCTAGACACCTAATTCACAAAAATGAGAAAGTTGAAAATGATCGTGAATTGCCTCTATGAAAGAAACAACCTCTCCCTCACTGGGAAAACCATTCAATATTGTTCTGAATCGAAAATCAGCATGAGATAAAATTGGGGCCACCTCATCAAACCCCACCAGCTCCCTTTGGATGGAAGATATCTCATGAAATAGTACCCCATAGATTTGTAACATCAATGAATCCCTAACTACTCTAATGGAATCCCTGGAATGGAGATGTGTTCCTATGCAACCTAAAAGGAATCCAAATCCTAATTGGTTGGATGACACTTTTCCTCCACCCAATTTCATAAATCTTACCTTCTCTAAATTTTATTGTGTGGGTGACCCTGAATAACTTCTCACACACTTTGTATCTCGATGTGGGATGATAATAGGAGCTCAAGATCAACATGAGGGAACAAAGATGAGATGATTTGTATAGACTCTGAGAAGGGAATCCTTTTTAGGAACAATAATCTTCCAATAGTATCCATGTCATGATGGGAAGACCTTCATTGTCAATTCCTTTATCAATTAGGTTCTATACTGAGGAAGACAACCATCATTGACCTGAAGAAATACAAACAACGTGAGAATGAGAGGGTGTATGAAATCATAGCAATTTGTAAGTGTCTATACTAATCACCATGCATCCCTATTTTATAAGAGAACCAGTTTGAAATCTATATTGAAAATCTTAGGGATAAGTTTTAGATGCCTCTGATTCCAATGGAATATGCTAGTGGATTCTGTTAGTTTGCTGAAATTGGCCAACATCTAGAAGATTTCATCCAATAGACCCGATCCAAAACTCAACTCATTCTGATAGTGTAGGGGAAAGGCCAATCATAGGATAAGATGTTTCTTTCATGGTCAATCCAGCAGTGGTACTCATCTAAATACCTAAGTAGGCCCTGAAATTCCCAACACCTCATGTTGAGCGACGAGAATCGCAGAATCACCCTTGGTCAGAAGCACAAAGAAATAAGAGTTGTTTAGGATTTTAATAATGTATGAATACAGTATACAACTTCCAAAATTAATATTTCCTCAGTTATTTCTTGGAAACCATGGACAATAACCAGCTCACACTTCTTCAACCCATAAGCCCAATGAGTTTGGCCATAGTGATCATATTGATTACTACACTTTCTATAGAAGTCCGGGTCATAATATCTAAAACTTCTTCATCTTCAAGGACGTTCTTCCAGGAATGATCGATTCCGAACAAGTGGTGATAGATAACTCCCCAGAGCAGGTAGCTTGCATAACCACGATCTAACTGAAAGGAGAGATTCATTGAAAAAGTCTTGGCTAGACATGCATGAAAATTAGAAAAATGGATGACCTGAATGATATTTGATCGAGCCCATTCCACTCTGAAATCACAATTTCAAAAACCCTTGATAGCTCCACCACCCAAGAAAATGACACAAAATGTGCCTCCTGAAGGTGGGCATGACCACCAGAAGTGGGAAGAAAGAGAATAGAAAGAGTCATATTCTCTTCTAAATGGAGCATTACCTCTCACCGAATTCATCCCTGTAGCATCTAAAATATGGGAACCTCCCCAAAAACAGAGCTCTCATCAGATGAAGAAATCATATTTGGTTCTGTCAACATGGTACACTTATCAGACCCCTTCTCCATGGATGAGTTTCCCCTAAAGAATGATCTTAAATCACAAAACTGGGGAACAAGAGGATTCATGCTCAGGAACTAATAGAGGAAAATGTAGACATAGTAGGAAACAATATAATAGTCATGTCCTTAGAAAAAATACATATGTAGTTGAGACACATGGGAAAGTTCTCTAGTGATCCCAACAAGAAAATTAAGGCGTCTTAGAACCCTCTAGTATCCATCCACACCTGATTGTCTTGGATAACTACCAAGAAGGGGCTCAACCCAATCATCCTAGACCAAGGGTAAGTCTAGGATGACCCACACCACTGGTACAGATGGTCCCACAAACCATGCACAAGCATTGGGTTCATCCATCCCCAAATGCCTCGACTCCTCATCTGCACATCTTGAAGAAACCCCGTAGCGGGATGTTCTGAGCTTTATCACAAAATTATGATGTTCTAAAAAAGTTGGTTGTATCCCTCTAGAGTCCATAAGTGTTCGAGATAGAACTTCCTGCAACTGAGGTCTATAGTGGAGACCATGGCATCCAAATGCAAAATTTCCATATCATTCATTGAAAAAGATCAAGAAGAGGCCCTTCATGGTCACATAATACCCCTATATGTGTCAGGAATACCCAATAATGTTAATTTCCAAAGGGATCTAATTGATAATTGTTCTGGAATCAATCTTATTCAAGTCTGAACCCTATGACATTTGGGATATGGCGAAGGGGATCTCTCTCCCACTAAGCTAACCATCAAAGGGAATGATAGGCGTGATCAAGAAGACCTCTCAGGAAGATCAAGCATGAAGCCCAGTTTAGGGATCTTGCATTAGACACTGAGTTTATGGTAATCTAGCAAGACAACACATATAACATCTTGCTCGAAAGGTTGTGGCTCCAAAGCCACTTGGAGATTCTTTCAAATACCCGTCAGTGTATGAAGTATCCCATTAATGGAAAAGTTGGAATACTACGCAATGAAAATGCTCCCTTCTATATTTATGAGGCTATATATGTTAAAGCATATTTCTTTAAAAAGTGAGGAAAATGAACAATGGCAGGTGAGGATGTAAAAGTTTCCACTCCTAATGGTTTGGGGACTAACCCTGTGAATCCCTAGAGTATGCTCAACAATGACTATGTACTCCCCATAAACCTAGTTGAGGTAGTAGATATAATCCTAGAGTTTGAAGCCCTTAATGTCTCAAGTGATATAATCATAGATTATCATTCCTATCATCTCTCTACAATGAATCAGTCAACATGGGATGAAAATGTCTCTTCTCATAGCCTCTCTCACCCGGATAATGATAGCAGGGCCCCAAGATTGTTATAATTGTTTGAAAATTTCTCAATAGATTTTGAGATGGAAGAAGATGAGGCTTGACCTCAAGAACACCCTTCCAGAATTTGAGGAAGGTGTCTCTACCACCATCGATGAACTCAGGCAGATAATTCTAGGAATAGAGAAAGACTCATGGCCTACACGGATTAGTGTCTCCATTCCCCTAAAAGACCAAGATATGAACATTGTATTTCTAAATCAATACCGATATGTTTTCTACGGAACTACATAGAAATTCCCGAACAAAATCTAGATGTAGCTATGCACCACCTCAGGTTACCGGATGAGCATAGAGGCTTCAAGAAAGAATCCAAGAGGATTCACCCCTCTCATGCCACCAATATAAAAGCATTGTTTTACATGTTGATTGAATCCAAATTTATCTGAGAAGTGAAATACCTAAGATAGATTCCAACATCATCCCTATCAAAAAGAAGAATGGGATGATTAAGGTGTGCATTGATTTCAGTGACCTTAGTCTTCATTTCACAAAGGACGATTTCCCATTGCGGATCACAGAACTCTTGACCAATGAAATTTCTGGTTTACAAGCCCTTTATTTCATCGATGGGTATTCGAAGTACAATAATATAAACATGGCCCCTGAAGATGAAGCATGCACTCCTTTAGAGTGCCTCAGGGGATATTTTTCTATTAGATAATTCCTTTTGGTTTGAAGAATGATGGAGCCACACATAAATGCACCATAAACCATATATTTAATACATTCTTGTGAAAGATACTCCAATGTTTTTTCAATGACCTGGTAGTTAAATCATGACAATGATGTGATCACATCAGGGACCTTCAAACAATTTTTGACAAGAAGCGACAACAGAGTCTGAAGATGAATCCACTGAAATGTGCTTTTGGGGTAATGTCTAGGAAATTAGTTTGTTTTTTGGTATGACATCATGGCATGGAGGTCAACCTAGAGAGGGATAGTGCTATCTTACCAATGTCACCCCCATAAATCTCAATTAATTGAGGGGACTCCAATGGCACCTTTCTTATATTCAACGATTCATTTCCAACCTGGCTGGAAATGATCTCCCCTTCACTAGGAAAATGAAGAATAGAATCACCTACCAATGGGAAAATAATTACAAAAAAAAATCTTCAAAAGTCTCAACCAGTAACTATTACACCCACAAGTCCTGATGCCTCTGCTGGAAGGAAGGCTACTTATCATATATTTGGTCACCATGGAATGCTCATTGGGTACCCTCCTCACATAAAATAATGATGCAAGAAATGAGCATAGTATCTATTACCTCATCTAGACTGTGATAGGTACTGAGAACCAATACTATGATGTTGAAAAGAAGTACCTCACACTCATCTTTATAGTGAGAAATATGAGGCATTACATAATGTACCCAAAATTCCAACTGGTCTCTCGTATCGATCCACTCAAGTACATCATTGGCCACCCAATACTGATTGGGAGCTTGGACCAATGGGGATAATTCTTTGAAAATATGACATTCATTTTCTGTCATAGAATTCAGTGAAAGAACAAGCCCTGGATGATTTCCTCACAGAACATTCTACCTAGGTGAATATACTGAAAGACATAGAGCTTCTTGTTGAAGAGGTCTTCTATGCCCATGACACTCCCTAGACATGAGAGATATATTTTGATGGAACCTCACGAAGTCCAATCGAAAAAAGGATAGAAATCCCAAAGATCAATAGAGTAGCCCTAGGGATTGTATTTTCCTCGACTAAAAAAGTGGTAATTCCCTACTATTTCTCACCATCCAAAGGTTTCACATATAATGAGGCGGAATACCCAGACCTCATAGTTGGATTGGAATTATCCCTACAACTACAAATAGACTACCTGAACATAAAAGGAGATTCAGAGTTAGTGATAAAGTTGTTCAATGGAGAATACACCATCAAAAAGGAGGAATTGGCCCCTCCCATAGGCTACGTCAGGGGACTAATGGCATAATTCCCTTTTGAGCCCACATTGCATCATGTTCCTTGATCATAGCATGCTCGCGCTAATGGATTAGCCAATACGGCCACCATCTTAGCAAACCCTGACTAGTAACAAGAAATATTCCATATTACACATCAGAGAATAGTCTCAACAGTCATCATTTGTGATATGGAAGAGATCAATTAGGTCAATACCACCCCAGAGCATGATGCATCAATAATAACCCCTAGATAGATGGATCCCATATTTGACTTTCTAAAAAATGGGATTCTCCCAATTCATAGAGCCTAAAGGGAACAAATTCGGTGTTATATAGTGAACTATACCTTGTAGGATTGACCGAATGAGAAGAAAACCCTCTGTAAATGTTGCTTTGATGAGATCCTCATAAAATGCATAATAGAAGGTGATATTTCTATCTTCATGAATGAAGTTCATGTTGGCTCTTATGGTGCCCATTAATCTGGGAAAATTCTCTCCCACCAGATCAAGAGGTTAGGATATTACTGGATAACCATGATACAGGACTGCGTGGAATTCACCAAGAAATTTCACGCATGCCAAATCCCGGAAAACTTCATCCATTAACCTATAGAATTTATGCATATAGTTAAATATTACAAGACATTTTCCGTTTGGGGGATGGATTTTGTGGGACCATATCCCCCATCCAAAACTAATCAGTTCAAGTACATTCTTACTGCTACCGATTTATTTTCCAAATGGACTGAGGTGATATCCCTTAAGGAATATGGTATGAAGAACATCATTAGCTTCATAAATTACCATATCAACACCAGTTTTAGGGTCCCTCACACAATATTTATAGACAATGACACCAATTTTTATTATGCAGAATTGAAGAAGATTTACTAGGAGTACAATATCAATTACAATCACTCATCTCCCTATCATTTAACAACAAATGGAAAGAGAGAGCCCTTCAATAAGACTCTGTCTAATATACTCCAGAAGATGGTGAACATGGATACTAATTATTGGCCAGAAAAACTCTTCCATGCTTTATGGGATTACCGTACAAGCACACATACTTATATACAAGCAACACCATACTCACTGGTGTATGAGACTGATGAAGTGTTACCCTTGGAGTTTTGGCTACCCTTTCTTCGACTAACCATATACAGTCAAATCTCATATGATGAAAAATCCCAAAAGTGAATAGATGAATTGGAACATCTTAACAATAACAGTTTGCGCACACTACACATCCTTGAGGTTCACCACAATCGGATTGCATTAACCTTTAATAAAAGGGTTCGCCTCTGCTCATTACTCCATGGGGAACTCGTGTTAGTCCTAAAAACACTAATGATACCAGGCGGGAAGCCCCCAAATCTGGCACCCAAATGGGAGGGAACCTATATCATATATAAGGTATACCAATAGGGACTTCTCATTGGACACAATGGACAGGGAGTTTGCCACACCACCCACCAATGCAATATTTCTCAAGAAATGCTTTCTGTAGCTATCAGCATAATGGTTTCCACATCAGTGTAGGTCCCATTACTCATCTAAGTTACTTGTTGTTAAATTTTAAATTTGTTTCATAGAATTAAGATTTTAAAAAGGCACAAAACCTTTCATCCTTGAAGAAAGACATTAAAATGCATGACACCTTTCATCCTTACCCCAATACATTAAAATGCATGGCCAATGTCCTTATCACCTAACATAAAATCTCTATTCACATTGATTCACCTAATTCCTAGCTACATGACATTGAACTTCGTAGTTATTCTAGAACTACGAATGGATAGATTCTCACTTCCAATGAGATATGCAGGGACTCCTCAATCCTATATCTTGGTCCAACCACTATATGATGGAAAATTCCCTTATTGTTCCCTCAACTGTCTATGCATTATAGGGAAACCCTTTCCATTAACTGTTTATCACACCGAGAATAGCTCACGTGAGCTTAGGAAATATGGTAGGGAATTACACTCACAAGAAAGGCATAAAAGTACACAATAGGTACATTATAGTCCTGAATGAAAAAACATAAAAGGAATATCATGAGTCCTCACTACATGACATTAAACTGCATGATCAATGTCCTTATCACATGAAATTAAACTGCATGATTCATTAGAACTATGTGTGTATTAATTCTCATTCTCATGCAATACGTAGTGGCACCTAGACATCCACCCTTGGGACCGATCTAAATATTCGCTTCAATTCACTTTAGTTCACCTTTATCCTCACCGCATGACATTAAAATGCTTGGGATTAGAAGAACTATGTGTCATTTGATTCTTATCCTCATGATATACATAGTGATGCTCAGACATCCATCTTTGGGCTCAACTGAATCATTTCCATCTATTCATGTATGTTCACCCTCATTATCACTTCATGACATTAAACTGCATGTAACATCAACAATTACATGTGACTTGATTCGTGTCATCATAGGATACATAGTGACGGCTAGATATTCAATTCATTGCCCAGCCAAAATGGTCAACAAATATAATTTCCACCTCTATGTATGGGTTAGAACTGTGTTGGGTATTTCCCATTAAATAAATATGTTTGACATGATTCTTACTCTCATAGGATACATAGTGATGCTCAAATTTCCAACACTGATCCCATTAAAAAACAATAAAAAAATGTCCCCTCTTTGCATATGGTCCATACATGCATTTGAGACTTCATTTATAACTATGTGTGGCTTGATTCTCATCCTCACAAGATACATAGTGAAGCCTGAGTCTCCATCTTTAGGCCCAACCGCAACATTTCCACACATTCATGATGGTTCCCACATCCTTTCTGCAGGATTTTAAACTACATGGAAGTACGTCCGTTCCATATAACATTAAACTGCTTGGAATTAAGTCCTTGTCATATGAAGTCAGAATGCATGGAAGTATATCCTTACAACATGATGTCAAAATGAAACGAAGTACATCCTTATCGCATGACGTTAAACTTAATAGATGTACATCCTTACCACATGATGTTAAACTGCATGGAAGTATGTCTTTATCACATAACGTTAAACTACATGGATGTATGTTCTTACCACATGTGTCAAAACTACATGTAGGCATGTACATCCCCACTACATGACGTAAAACGTGAAAAAACATAACCCATTTTTCATTCCTTATCAAAAGACCACAAGATACTTACCCAAGTCAACTAGAGTATGGGGTTCTTCCACCACATTTTAAATCCCCTCAATCCAAAAGACACACTTCATGCCTCAGGTGTCTTAGATCATCATAACCTTCCATGGAACTTGGAAAGGTTATTTGTCTTCAATGACCCTTTTCTTGACTATGCATGCATGCCGATAGATGTTGAATATTCACCGATGGCTGTCAACCAAATGCATCACTCTGAAAAGGGAAATTCCAGTCCTCGTGAGCCCTGACATCACTACGTCAGCACTCAACACCTCAGCGTGTCTGAACTAATCCTGGTATGATTGTCCTATATCATCACTGATGACCTCAAAACCTTGATCCGTGATTTACAATACATTCACCTCCCACTCATAAAGATGTTGGAGTACTCTCGACCCTGGGAATCATAATTAGGCACTTGTGTAACATTTAACATATTAGTTCTAGGTTCTTCATGACCATAAACTGCATGTATGTTGGTCAAAGATATAAAAACATGAAATTATAGCCTATAATGGTCCAAATTAAAAGACGTTAAATTGTTAATAGAAGAGACATGAAACCTTTCAGGTCGAAAACCCATAAAGGGAAACCTGAGAAAAAGTTGAGCCCCCGCCCACTAAAAACCTCATTCTAAGAGTTTAAGAAAAAATTAGGGCATAAATAAATAAGGCATAAAGCTCAAATGGTCTACTATGTATCCCTTGTAAAATCCAAGATATGCTCGCTGGACCCTCTAGTCTAGGAAAAAGTTAGAGTAACGGTTTGCCACATATCCTAACCATGGGAATACATTCATCAGGTTGTGGCACAACTTTTTGGGAACTTGAACCCTCCATGGATTTTATGCTCTCCATTGATCACACTTCATGAGTTTGGGTATCTCAGATCACCATAACCTTTGATGTCCTTTTTAAAGGAAATCTGGATTCAATGGGCCTTTTATTGACTATGTATGCATGTCTATGGCTCATGCATATGTGCCTATGGCCGTCAACCAAATGCATCAGTCTAAAAAAATAAATTCCAATCCTTGAGAACCCTAACATCATCACAATATCACTCAACTCCTCAGCATGTCTGAACTACTCCATGTATGACTGTCCCAAATCATTATCCTAACTCGAGCACTCTAGATCATGATTTACAATCCCCACACCAAACTATCCAAGTTGATTCAATATCATGGATATTACATCACCTTGTTGTGTACCCTTTCTCTTGGATAGAGTGAAACACTTCATTCCTTATCCATTGATGGACCACACCATGTGATCAGAAACTACAAGGCGTAGGGCTCCAGCTTTATGATTTAAGAGATAATCTCCCTTGGGTGATGGAACCCTTCTGTAATAGCCTTCCTTCCATACACTGCTTCATCATATGGATGTTTGAGCCTTCAAAAACCATTCACGGGCCTTCTAGAGGGGTGTAGATCACCATTTTTAGGGAATGATACCGACAAATAAGGACCTTGAACCACCAACTAAGGGCGTCTTCTCCTTTCCAGAAAGGATCCTTTGATCATTCTGAGACTTGGGAACACCATACTGGAACATGGAATTTCAGAATGTCATGGGATATACTCGACATATCTGCACCATCTCATATTCATGGACTCAAACTTCCAGGCTATGATTTACATCACCCACACTCCAACTATCTAGGATGACATAGATTTCCTAATATTCCACCCTCAATCGATGTCACCTCAATAAATCTTCCATATCCCCCAGAAAGGATACCCAGCTTCAAGGACCCTATGTTTGACTATGCATGCATGCCTATAGCTCATGAATATGAGCCTATGGTTCTCAACCAATTATGTCACTATGAAAGGAGGGATTTATAATCCTTATGAGTCTCTACAACACCACAAAATGAATCTAACATCTCAGTGTGTTTTAGGTTATTCATAGCATGTCTTCCTAATATCCCATGATCATACATTAGGTTCGTGCTAAAAAAACTTAAACTAAAAGCAACATTAGGTCTGATATAAAATAAATTAAATAAAATAAACATTAGGTCTGAGCTAAAAGACCATAACAAAATCAATAATTTGAGATAAAATACTATACACAAAAGAAACATTTGGATCGAGCTAGAAGACCTAAAACTAAAGAAACATTAGATCCATGCTAGAAGACCTTAAAATAAAGCAATATTAGGTATGGTCTAAAGATGATAGACTAAAGAAATATTAGATCTAAGATAAATGGCCTTAAACTAAATCACAATGAAAATCTATTCTGAATTTTTTTGAAAGGAACTCCATATGGATTCAAAAATCAAGCTATGCTCACCAAGATTATCGAGTTCGTAAAATAATGGAACAATATCCCTCTAGGAAATATATTTTGCAGAACAACTGGAACATACTCATCAGTAAGGGGTGCCATGTTAGTGGGAATTTTTTAGTATTTCCTGAAAAAAATATTAAGATCCAAACATTCAGGTTTACTTGATGATGTGAAAAAGATGGGTAGTGTTGGTGATTCTCATAATATGGGAGCATCAAAATGTCAAGAAAATCATTGATGAAGAAATAATAAATAGAAAAATGAAATTATCTAAAGATCCATTTGTATTGTTCAAAAATTGGTGAGGAATGTACACATTTTGGAGTCTCTCTAAAGTTGATACCAAAACATGATGTATCACAAGGGTCAAAATATGATAAAATTTGATCGGCTCCACCGACAAGGTCAGTAAGACTCTAGTAAGATGCATCGATAGAATGCTGGAGTGCTTCTCTCCCTACTTCCACTTTCTCTATAGGATGAAGAGTCTCGACCAAAGTAGTCAACTCTTCAACCCTCTTTCGAGTAGTATCCAATCAAGATGAAGATCTATTAAGATTAAATGTCAAACGAGTAATTATTTCCTCATACCTCCATATTTGTATGGTACACATGTCTGCCTGAGCTTGAAATTCAAATAACAGCTGATGAACCGACTCCAATGCCTCTATTTTCTCCCTCATCTACCTAGAAATGGGGTAATCATAAGAAAAGTCATGCAGATCTGGTTCACTCACAACCAGATCTCGCTAAATCAAAAACAAATCTTCAGAATTTCATTTGGAGGCTAAAAGTCAAAACCATATACACCCAAGTCATGAAATAATTGTTAATGGTGTCCCCTTAGGTCATAAAATAGCTCTATTGGGGTTTTAGTGATCAAATAATGATTCCATTTATTGATCAGACAATATCACCCATGTGCTCCCACAACCAAATGAGAAGGCTAGAAGGATGGAGGTATAATTAGCAAAACCAATGAAAAAGTAGGATAGGAATCCCTATAAGCTCTTATATCAGTAGGCATATAGTCCATAGCTTGTACTGAAGGACTGTTATCCCCAAAAAAATCTAAACAACTATCCAAATTACCATCCTCAGAGAAGGGTTTCTTCCTTGACGTCTTACATGGGTCTTCAATCAATTCCATCAACACCACATATAAAGGATTGGGTGATGCAAAAGGTGTAAAAATGATGGAAGAGAGGGCCTAACACACTGTTTGGATAAGATGTTACCCGTTCCAGGGAATAATCCTAGGTGAGGAATGTAGATGCATATGTAGGAAAAAAGTATGATCTTTTCTCTGGTATCATCATGTGCAGTATCTTCCAGAATTGATGAATGACTCTAGGATGTCATTCCCCTAGATCGATGACCAAAGGGATGGCAGAAAAGCTCTGAACATAGATAAACTATTGAGAGAATCAATAAGGTGTGTCAAAATCCTAGTTGACCAGCTCATCCAAATTTTCTGTGATAACCCCATCCTGATGGGATGTAATATAAGATCTTTCATCAAGGGAACTGATGACATCATCAATAATCGGACAACCTGGTTCATAGAAAGTAGCAAAGTCAAAGCAATAATATTGATGAAGTGCATCTTTAACCGTAGTAGGGCTTAGAGACATTGTCCCAACCCCATAAATGTTCATCCATTTAGGACAGTATGGGGAAACTGAGATCCTAAAATCATTATAATACTCGTAATAATGGAAGGACTTCCCTATCCGGACAAATAGGAACTGGAGAAGGCCACTGATCCTATAGGGAGTGTTTCCTTGTTGTATATGGACCAATATTTGGGAGAGGCATGCAAGTAATGGTACTATAAGGTTAAGGTGCCACCCTTTCATGAGTCATGCCGCCATCACCAATGTTCTACTCATATTCCTTAACACGCGTCCCTAGCTGGGAAGAGCCACCCATTCTGGAACATGGCTAGAAAGACTACCAACCTGAGGTTCAAATAGACCTATGATTTCACCTTATATCCCCATGAGGTGTATTCCCCAAATTATGGAATGACCCAATATGATATAGCATTTTCATGAACTCATTTGGAATGGAACTGATAGGTATGAATAATAGTTAGTCTATCCCCACTTCCACATTGAAAAATATACTTCAAATCTGTGAAAGAAATTATCGAGTGCACCGTCAGCTCTTTCTTCAATTTATCCGTCACGATAATAATCATCTCCATCACCAATATTGTGGTCTATAGGGGATCTCTCCAGAAATCCACAATAGAAATAAATTCATCAAATATCTCTCCAAGAGGAGGGATACCACCTAGTTGATTAATATCACATAAGTTGATACCCACATCACCATGAGAAAAATGTAATGTTTTGGTACCTGGACACCAACAACTAATCATTTCCTAGAGGAGTATAGGCTGGAGGTAAATGATGAATTGAGAAATCCACATGGCTTCGTAAAGATGAACCCTGTATAGATCATCATCAAACTCCCAACATCTTTTCCTCACCTAAAATAGGGTTTGAAACGTGGTAACTAGAAGGAAATAGCAGCGGAGGAACCGATTGGGCTTCAATAGGGGCCAAGACCGCGTAAAGAGAGAGGATGAGCTGGAAAAGAAAGGAACCAAAGAAAACCAAGCAAGTAGGAGTGAGGAGCAAGAAGAAATAGGGGAAAGCGGGGAGGGAAGGAAGGAGGAATGAGGGGAGGGGGAGACGACGCCGAAGAAGCAGCGCGCAAGCCTCCCCCTCCAGATCACCGCCGGAGGAACCCTAGCTCGGGAGGGGAACAAGAGAAAGGCTGCTCAGAGGCCGCGATCCTTTAGACACGTTGACCATACTTGTTTATTTTAGTTTGAGTGTAGTTGAGGAAACCGAACACCCAACAATAAAGTAGATTAAATTTTGGAGGAGATATGGTGGCGTCATCTTTCCAGAGAAAATCATATAGAGGGACTCAATGAGATAAGGGATAATCCTAAAGATTAAGGGATATGAAACCATTTAGACTCTTATTAGAAGTATAAAAATGTTAGCAGAGATCTTCATTATGATTTCTGGAAATCAGGTCCCTTTGATTGGACACAACCGAGGGACCTTAACGAAAACCTGAAGCCATATTAAATCAAGTAAGTGGAACATTTTATAGAAATAAAATTAATGTTTTCAAATCATGATGAGGACCGGAGACATTAGGTAGATCACATGACTTGGAAAGGGGTTCATGATTCACAAAAGATACCCATGGATCACATGACCCCTAGAGTACTCATAGGTTACATAACCCCTTTAGTACATCACGTGAACAACATGGCCCACTTGGAGACACGTGACCACATGAACTGAACATGGTCACGTGAGTCACAATCGATCAAATGATCGAGCTAAAAGATCTTGCAATTTCCTCAAGACAACCTCAACCCTCATAGTAAATGTTCAAGAAGTTATTGAAGTGTGATTCACTGTTGGATTAGATGAGCGTCTATGTAAGAAATAATCATGTAGAAAAGATCAAACGTTACAGACTTATGGAGCGAACATGCAAATGAGGCTCGTGATCAGTGTTTGCAATATGATCTTGTGATAGAGGTGCACTATATAGGCAAAAATTGAGAGTGCTCTAGAAAAGGGGTGACCGACAGAATGAATTTTCCTCCACCCCTACCTATATATAATAAATTTTCCATAATACCAAATGTCACCTAGTAGACCAAACATCACCTAAGACAACTAGTTCGCGACACCACCAAAGAATTAGGCGTACTTCAGTTTTCCTCATAACTGAGACCATGTCCCAGCAAACATCGCTCCTAGGGGGCATTTGTTGACACATGACAAATATGTATGAATAAAAATCAAAAAGAAAGAAATAATTGAATAGGGGTTTTACCTTCCCCAAAAAAGGAAAAAAAATCTAGAATTATGGATCACATGAGCCTCCACGGGACCTGTGATCACATAACCATTTTATGGTCATGTGAGGGAATCCACACACCACACACAATGTTTGAAGAATCCAAAAGATCCATCATCGATGATCCTTTTTTCTCTTATGAAGTACCTCAAGAAAACCAATGATGGCATGGTTGAAATCGAATTAATTCACCTAGGACATATGGGTTTTCATTGGAAAGTTTCTAAAAAACCATCCAAAATTCTTCCAAGAATAAGGAGGAATAATATCCAAAGGGATGGGCCCATAGTGGTCATAAAACCTTGGAAAAATATTATCATTGGGAAGAATAAAATTCCTTGATGATATCCAATAAAACATGTAGGACCCCTGAACCGTTGTAGAATAAAACAACGATAATCATGGGGGGAGATGAGAGGTACTCGTGGTCATTGAAGGACATGTGGCGTATCCCTGGCAATCCGAAAAGCACCACGAGTCCTTGGAGACATTTCACCTCATATCACATAATCCCTATGGATTATCAGACTCACTACAAAGAAGTCCTTAGGTACTTCCATACAACTAAGTACTTTCCCTTCGGTGGCCTAAGGACAAACAGACAAATTTTCCCACGACATGTTCGTTCACCCCCATATGACCCATATTTGTTACGCGAGGCATCCTGATAAAATCGAGTAAATGTCCTTGACATTCCTCATATAAAATAACATAATCAATGAACTTTATAAAATAAAAAGATGGATAAAAAGAAAGGAGGTGAGAAGTACTCTTTGTTGCTGAAAGACATGCGACATGCTATGACATCCACATCATGGATCCATGAGACCTCCTGAAAAGTCAACCTAATCTCACGAAGATGCCTGGACAAGCCACCATTGCCCCATAAAGTATTTCAAGAAAGTCATTGAGATCTGATGAAGGACCTTAGACATTCCCATAGGGTAATATGAAAATTCCTTTGACATACCCATGTGATCCAGAAAGTATTCATCAATTGCCATTAATCTGATAAAAGAGGTGTGGATGGAAGATACTTGTGTTTGCTGAAAATCAGGTGACACACTCGGGATGAACCATGACAAAGAATCATGAAGCCATGTGGTTCCAACACCCTTCGCCGACTTCATCATGGATCCATTCCAGATACTCCATGCAAATCACCAAAAAATCAGTGTGGTGATTCCTATAAATTCTCCAACCCTATATAAAAAAAGGAGGATTTGAATTTTGGAAGATTCAACTATCGACTAATGGACTCCCAAGATAGATAGTACTTCTAAGAGTAGTAGATCACATGACCATCCAACCTTTAGTTGGGTAATATACCGGCGGACAGCTGAAGTAGTCATTCGCTAGGCAAAGGATACTTCCTGTGATCATTCATAGATTACATGAAGGGTCTTTGGTGGGATATGCGAAGAACATCCCGCAATCCCACTAAATCACACAAGACTTGAGATAAATTGACATTGAATAAAACCAAGGAATATGAAAATCAAAGGCAGAAATAAATACTAAAAGTGGAGGAATAAAATAAAAACACAATCATGTTTGTTGACCCCTATGAACATCGCGTGAGCCTCCTAAAGACACCTGACAACACAATAGAATTTTTCCTAGATATCATGATGCTCTTTCAGCATGCTACCTATATCATACAAAATACTCCAGAAATGTTATGAAAAATTCACACGACCCCCTTAAATGTATTACTATAGTCTCGTGGAAGTCCCCATGGACTTGTCTCTAGTAACGTCCCGGATCCGGGTGCCACACAACGGGTGCCCCGAACCCGGTTGGTCACATGAACTCAAGCGCATTTTCCCAAATGATAGAGGCTGCCGCCTAGTATCTAGGGCCTAAGACTGATAGTGGGGAAACTATGCCCTCATTTTTTAAAGTGTAGCGCAGTAGAATAAATATAAAAATGCAAAAGCAGAAGCATTAAACAATAATAACCTGAAATGGATAACGGAACTGAAGTATGAGATAACCAGAAGTCATATATATGATGATGCAATATGTCACTAATTCTAAGAAAACATCCAACATAGGATACACTGCAATCAGATACAATATAGCACAAGTTACAAAGTACTGTCAAACAAAACCCAACTAGTGCACCAAGAACGCAACCACATCTCAAGCCTAAGTTCCGTGCCATGCTCTCATAATCCTCTACAAAAATCATGTACCTATGGAGGGAACCTTTCCCTTATATACACCTATATCAATATAATATGCTTGGGCCCAAGACATGACCCAAATAGGGTGTGAGAAATAAATCCCAGTAGGCAACCACAAAAGGCATGTGCCCAACTGTCAGTGAAAAAGTTCAATAGTAGTGCGCAATAATGAAATACAGTAAACTAGGAAGTACACAAAAGTAACTATTTATACCAGTTAAATTGTCCTTTTAATAATTATTTAACAATTCCAAGCCTATTCTTTAGCTTGGCAGGTAAAATGTAAGAAATAACCACAGTGAATATTCAAAGTAAACATTGTCCTCAGACGTAAGAACCATTTCCCTCAGGAGAAACAAAACCTTTCCCTCAGGATAAACAGAACCTTTCCCTCAGGCTAATCAGAACCATGCCCTCAGTCCAAATAGAACCTCGACCTCAGGCTAATGAGAACCTTGACCATAGGCTAATCAGAACCTTGCCCTCAGGCTAATCCGAACCTTTCTCTCAGGCTAATCAGAACCGTTCCCTCAGGTCAAACAGAACCTTTCCCTCAGGATAAATAGAAACTTTCAAGTAACTGAGCTGAGCCCAAAGAATAATAAAGTAGTTTATATATTTTTCCTCTCAAGAAAACCCACAATATTATATAATCACAGCATACCCACGGGTATCCTATCCAAACAGCTAAACAAGGGAAATGCACCCTCGGGGTGGCCTTGGATCAAAGTAACGATCCAAAACAACAGTTTATACACAATCATAAGATTACCTATGCATTTATAGGTATCTAAATAGTCAAGGCCTCAGCCACACAACACCCCGAACATGGGTGCATGGCACAATGGCGCACACAATCAACTCGACAGTTGGAAATAAGCACAAGACCACCTACCTCAATCTCCTCTGATCGATATACGTGAAATGCGCATCCAAAAACAACCCCGAATGACATAGATCTGAGATAAAATATTTCCCATTCAAACCCAAATAACATCCCTTAGGGAAAGAATTAGAAGGAAGGATTCAAGAAGAGGGATGGCCTCACCTGCGTGGTTCAAACGAGATTGACAGTGGAAGAATTGGAGTCCCGGTGTGCGATTGGGAGCTTCTCCAAATCACAGACTCCTCTCTCAAAGCTCCGGTGAGTTCTTTGCTACCTCTACTGAAGGAGGAGGCTACTGCCAGTTTTTAATGAAAAAACATAACTACACGGCGTGTACTCTCAAGTACCCAATGTGTACTTTCCATTTTTTTAACCGTTTCATTGGCGGATACTTTGCACTGCCTCCCTATTCATCTACCGACATGATTACATTGTGTGTATTAATAAATACATTGCCTATACTATGGTTCCTCTGGCGGCTAATTTCACTACCTTAATGTTTACCTACCGACTGATTACACGGTGTGTATTACTAAGTACATGGAGTGTAGTTAGTTTTTACACCCTTAATCACTGAAAGGCCTACACACCCTATATTTTCATCCCAAACGACCAAAGTACACGGTGTGTGTACAAAGTACATGGCGTGTACCCATAAATTTGGAATTTTTTCCACATTTCCCTTGTTTTCTCAAAAACACTTAAGGAAAAAAGAAAAAGAAGAAACTCGCACCTCAAGAATAAGAACCAGGTTCTAACAAACATCCCCCCTTAAAGCAATTCTTCCCTGAATTTCCCTTCCAAGGATGATGAAGATAAAGCTGAGAATGACTCTGGCCACTGAGCACGTACGTCAGTCTCCCGCTCCCAGGTCTCATTCTATACTCGTCCATGCTGCCATAGCACCTGTATGAGAGGAACTGACTGGCCTCAGAGAACCTTAATTCTCCTATCAACAATACGAATCAAATTCCCCTCAAAGGATGCATCAACCTGAAGTTCAACCTCCTCGGGCTGAAAAATGTGAGATGGTTTTGAGTGATAACGACATAGCTGAAATATGTAGAAGACATCATTCATGGCCCGATACCTCTATAGTAAATGACACTGATAGACAACTGGTCCGACTCTCTCCAGAATCTCAAACGGCCCTACATTACTCGGTGAAAGTTTACCTTATCTCCTGATCTTCCTGGGTCCCAACCTCGGTGAAACACGCAAGAAAACCTCATACCCAACCACGAACTCCAAGCGTCATTTGCGGTGATCAGTATAAGATTTCTGACAAGATTGTGTAGCTGCCATCCACTTCTAAATCAACTGGACCAACTCTGAAGTCTCCTATACGATACATGGTCCCAGTAAAGCTACCTCACCTACCCCAAACCATTACAAGTGTGATTAGCATGGACTACCATATAAAGCCTCATAAGGTTCCATCTGATAGTTTCTTGAAAGCTATTATTGTAGGAAAACTCAACCAGGTGTATGTGCTTCTCCCAAGAGCCCCCAAAGTCTAGGACGCATGCACGCAATATGTCCTCCAGCACCTGTATCGTACGATATGACTAGCCATTGGTTTGAGGGTGGTAAGCTATGCTTAGAAGCACCTATGTACCCAGTGCCCTATGAAATATCTGACAGAAATGAGACATAAAATGGGTGTCACTAATGAAAATTCAGGTTTTCCCAACACTTCTTTACCAACGGTTTTCTTAAACCGTTGGTAATGAAGGGCCAGGACACCCTTTCCCAACGGTTTCCTCAAACCGTTGGTAAAGGGGTTTCCAAGACACCCTTTCTGAATGGTTCTAGTAAACCGTTGGGAATGGGTGCCCCTTTACCAATGGTTCTACTGAACCATTGGGAAAGGGTTCCTTGGACACCCCTTTACCAACGGTTTTTAAAAACCATTGGTAAATGTTTCCCCCAAATACAGTCAGCCGCTACTCTCCCCCATTCACGACAGAACCCTAAATATCTACAGCGCTCATCTCCCCTCGCGACTTCCCCCATACGAACCGGTGAAACTCCATCGGAATCATCTCAAATCAGGTATTTTCTTCTTTATTCACAAAAAATATTTAAGTGCTACCTTGTTTTTATTGTTATTCATCTAATATTTTAGTTTTACGTTTTGATTTTGATGTGTATATCATTTTTTTGTGTTTTGATTTGATCTAGACTTTCTCCATTCCAATCCATTTGATCAATTAAATCTTTAACCCTCCATCAAAGAAGAAAAATCTCAAACTCATTGTGATTGGATTATAGGTTTTTTAAGTATGTGATTTTATGCTTTTTCTTCATCTTGTAATTAATTGCTACATGGAAATTTATTTATATGTGTTTATTAATTTTTAGCAAAGTTTCTATGAATGTTTTCCATAAAATTCATTGAGGAAAGTGTTTTATTAAAATGAGAATTTTTTTAATTAGGCTTGTGTAATGTAATTTGTTATAGTACACTTGTTATGTGACTATGTTTGGTATTTAGTAACACATGAGATAACTAGTGTGTGAGAATGTGCTGTGAAAGAGATTCCATGGTTGGTTAAAGATTATATTTATGTTTTTATCCTATTAATGAGTTGTTTTAAAGATACTTTGGGATATTTACCTTATGTTTATTGGTGAAAACTGGGAGCTGTAGAGGTGGTTCATGATTAAGACATATAATTACTACTAAACATGTGGATAAACCATGCATAGTAGTGAATTCTTGAAATGTTTGATGTTTTTAGTCTTTTTTTATTTGGATTTTCTTTTGATGCTGATGTTTCTTATTGATACCTAGGATGGGAATTTATTGTAGTTTCTAAATCAGCTGAGACTCCCCCACCATGCACAATGTATGAAACCTCTACCCTTATTTAATCATTCTGTTTACACAGCCTATGCAACCTCTACCCTCATTTAATCAGTGAACTCAAGTCACTAATTCATGCCTTCATTATCACTAGCATGTAAGAAATTGAATGCTGTAAACCCATCCTCGCATGATTTATTACCTTAGATAGTGTCCAACATATGGAATATGAGATTTTGAATTCATTAGTTAACCAGGATCATATATTCCATTTCCCCCAATATGACTGTACTAATATAACTATAGAGTCAATTAAATATGGTTCGCATTGTATGTTGTATATTATGTGTCCTTCTTGGCCAATACTCACTTTTATGACGCTGGGGTACTTTTCACTAGCCATGTTGGCATGTGTAGAAATCCATAAAAATGTTAGATAAGCCACAAGTATAATTCAGTAATGTTGTTATCATTGACATACTTTATTATTAATATCAAATTTAAAAATAAATGTTTTTGTCTATACTTAATGTAATTAAATCTTTTTACAAGCCATGAACAACCTATTAGTGTAGAAGCCTAAAATTTATTCACTCATGGGGTGCGTTTAACTTGGGGAAGTAATTGGGTAATGAAAGGTATGGCCATAGAGGCGCCAATAATGAGTTATTGAACATGAGTGAATGATTTGGGATGCCTATAACACATATTGGGACCTAAGGCATGTTCCTCTTACAGACCTAATGAAAATGAATATAAATAAAATTTAATTTAATTTATGAGTACTTGTTCTTTACATTATTTTAATTTTTCACTACATCGACTAGAAACTTCTTCCGTTATTGTTTACTTAAATGTATTTTCTATTAAAGTTCAATCCTATTGAATTGTTTATGACAAAATGACTTATATAAATTCTTTTTACAGAATGGACAGAAGTTGGATGTATGAAACCGATCAGATCTCAAGCGGTTTTCAAAACAACTTGGAGAGCCTAAAAGATTTTGCATTTCACAATGCTTCAGATAGTGGTCGCATACACTGTCCATGTTCCAATTGTGTTCGTAGACCTTGGTTGAGCTGTGAAGAAGTCAGCTACCACATAACCAAAAATGGTTTTAAGGAAAACTACTTTGTGTGGTATCACAATGGGGAGAAAATAAAATCTCAAATTGGTGATGATCGAAATGAAAGGACTGGAATGGAGAATTTATTAGATGATCGGTTTCTATTTATTCGTCATCATGAAAAAGAAAGGATTTCAACTCAAGAAGACTTCGATATGGGGACAACATATTCATCTAGTGAAAATGATGATATTGATAGTGTGGAAAAATTGAATGATGCTGCCACGACTCCAGTACATCGACAATGTGATAAAATGAAAAAGATGGAATTTTTAATCAGATTGTTTCATGGGAAAACTATGTATGGGATTTCTAATACAACAATCGATTACATTATTACCCTCTTGAAGATTTTACTTCTAAATGATGCAGTTATTTCCTCAAACCACAATATGGCATGGAAGTTTGTTAAGGAACTTGGATTTTCAAGAATCAAAATTCATTCTAGCCCGAAAAGATTGTAGTTTATTCTGGGAGGAAACTACTAAACGAAATGATTGTATAAAATGTGGCATATCCCGCTGGAAGTCAAAATCTGATGGAACACCATCCCACGTTCCACAGAAAGTAATGTGGCACTTTCCATTGATCCCTAGACTCGAGAATATTTTTATGTATGATGAGATATCAATAAAAATGAGATGGAATGATACTGATAGAAAGAAGACTAATGATGAGTTGGTTCATCCTGAAGATGGATTTTCATGATAGAGATTTGATGCTCGACATCTTGATTTTGCAGCTAACATGCGTTATGTGAGGCTGGGTTTTTCATGCGACAGTTTTAATCTTTTTGGGCATATGCTTACTTTTCACAGCACATGGCTAGTTTTTATACACATTTATAATCTTCCCCCATGGTTGTGTATGAAAAAAACTTTCACTTTCATGAGTATACTCATATCTGGTCCTTCTGATCCCAACATTGATATTGATGTATGCATGAACCCTTTAACAAAAGTGTTGAAACATCTTTGGGATGAGAGTGTGCGAACATAAGATGCATTTTCGAAAGACATATTTCAGATGTGTGCTGCGCTTATGTGGACGATCAATGATTTTGCGGCTTACGCAATAATGTCTGGATGGATCAAGAATGGAAAATTTTCATTCCCAGTTTGTATATAGAATACACGATCCAGAAGACTGAAACATCGTTGTAGTTTCGGTTTTATGGGACATCGACGATTCTTTCCAAATGATCATCCATATAGAATGAATCATTGAAGATTTGATAGTACCACATAGACCGATGATCCACATCCACATATGTCTGAAACTGATGTGCTTAATGAATTGAAAGATTTCAGTTTTTCATTCGGGAAGGGTCAAATGAAATCTATAAAGAGAAAGAAAATTTCCACTGAAACCTGTTACAATTGGAGGAAGATGAGTATCTTTTTTGATTTTCCTTATTGGTCAACCAATTTGTTATGTAATTTCTTAGACATAATTAATATTGAAAAGAATATATGTGAAATTTTGCTTTTGGTTCTTCTAAATGTCAAGGGGAAGACAAAAGATGATTTACGATCTCGGTGTGATTTGGTAGATTGGGGCATCAGACCAGAATTGCATCCTGTACGTATTAGTGAAAATAAATGGAAACTTCCATGTGCTTCTTATGTGATGAAACCTATAGAAAATGAAACAATTTATGGAAGTATTAGAGACTATTAGATTTCTTGATTGCTATTCGAGCAACATATCTAAACGGGTCAACAGAAGAGAGTTGAAGCTAAAATCATTGAAGACTCATGATTATCACATTCTACTACATGAGTTGCTTCCAATAACAATCTGTCATCTTTTTTCCAATAATGTAAGAGTTACTTTTATTCAGTTGTGCCATTTTTTAGAGATCTTTGTGCAAAGAAGTTTTCCAAGTCTTTCTTGTAAAAAATGTTGACAGATGCCCCATTAATTTTGTGTGAGTTGGAGAAAATATTTCCTCCCTCATTTTTCACATGCATGCTGCATATGACTATCCATATTCCCACTGATATAATTCTTGGAGGACCTATTTCTTGTCATTGGATGTATCCAACTAAAAGAAATATGTACACATCAAAGTCTTATGTCCGAAACAGGAATCATCCCAAAGGTTCTATCATGAACGGTTACTTGGCTTAAGAACGTATGGATTTATGCTCAATGTATTTGTCTGATATTACTACAAGAGTGAACAAACTAATGAGAAATGAATAATAAAAGTATGAGAAAATTGAACCCATTTTTCCATCACTTCCTCAAACAGGAGGAATTCTTGGATCATATACATTGAAGACGTTAATCCATGAAGAGCGTGAGATGGCACATCGCACAGTTTTGTTCAAATGTGATTTGTTTGATGACTATATCAGGTAACTAAATTGAATATGTATATCTTACATATATATCTATTAAAATATTCATATTTTTTATCTATAGGGAACATAAAATAATGATAAATAGGAATCATCGTTCTTTATCTTTGAGAAGGAGAGAGACTTTGCATAGCAAAAAGTTTTCTGCTTGGTTAAAATTGAAGGTAAAAATATTACTGTTTAAAATAATTATATCAATATTTAATTAAGTTTAATAGTCATTTATATTGCAGGTATCGAGTTTTTCTGTTGAATATGTCTTTGAGGAAATAAGAGCTTTGGCTTTTGGTCCTAATATCGTGGTTCGTGACTGTAAATCAATTGTTATCACTGGGTACAAATTTATTGTCACTAAATGAGAAAAGAACATGAGAACGCAACATGATGGTGTTATGGTTACTACCACAAAAAATTGTTATTCCAGTGCATCAGATAGTAGACCATGATTTGAAAATGTGGGTTATTATGGAGTCGTTGAGAAAATATTAATATTGGATTATTACTCTCATGGACGAGTCACAATGATGAAATGCCATTGGATTGATTCGATGATGAGATAGGGAACATTTATTGATGATTGTAGATTTCATGTAATTAATATGACTCGCACTCTTCCTACTAAAGAACCATATGTGTTAGCATCAATGGTTAAACAAGTTTTTTATGTCAAAGACCAACTTCATCCTGAATTTGTTGTCATAATTGAAGTAATTCAAAGAAATATTTTAGATGATGGTGATGATGGAATTGAAAGTGTCCCTAGTTCCATTGGAACCAATCCATTTATTTCTTTTGATGACTCCAATAGCTCAATTGTCAGTGTTGATTTTGAACTTGATGTTGTGGTTGAAAATATATAGAATCATTCATCCATGTTCTCAATTCTTTTGGTTTACCTTGAGTTGGGTTGTTAAGGTTGGTAATATTCAAATTGATTTGGTATTGATCAAAAATATGATTTAGATGACTTGACCGTTAGGTGAATTTTCAATGTTTATTGGTTGCAGTTTTATTTGAATTGCATTTTCTAATTTGTAATTGGACTGTATTCAAACCTAGTCAAACAATATTTCTAACTTGGTGAACATTACAACTTGTATTATTTATTAAATCCATTCAAGATCTTCTAAAACAATTGATAGGTAAATTACCAAATAATCTCCCTATTCCCTCATATATTTATTTTTTGGGTTACACATTAGTTTCTTTTTTATAATTAATTACATATTTGTTTTCAAAAGCAAGAAATACAGCCAATTGAAGAGAGATGAAGTAAAAAATGATGGAGAACAATTGTCGAATGACGGTGATGAGAGTTCCACCATTAGTGCCTACAATGAGTACTTTATTTCAAATATATATATTTAAAGAATATATAATGTCATGTGATTAATTTTTTTGTAAACATTTTTGTAGGATCTACCTATACGTCGACATTTATTCAATGAGGAGCCTAGTACTGGTCCTAGTACTCAGGCCGGTGATACAAGGAGGTTTCGTAACAGAGGTGGATGAGTAGATTCGCGTACCTGACTAGACCCTACCCCTCCCACTGACATGTCCTCCTTCCCACATTCTGATCCCGGTGTGTCGTTAGGGACACATGGGATATTTAGGCCTCCCATGTTTTTGCCACCTTTTGCATCTTCTAGCCCATCTTTTTCATATCCCATGATGATTCTCACTCCCCAGTTAGAATCCGGTCATACAGCTGTACCATCTTCTTTTCCTTCTACTTCTGTCTCTCCGAGATTCTATATTCCATCATCTTCGACTCCTATTCCACCACAGGGTGTTCTATCAGTTTCTATGGATCCATTGTCACTCAGTGATCAGACTGTAGCAGGTATATTTATATAACCCTAACAAATTTTTATAGCAATATTTATTTTCATTATAACATGTTTTGATAAAATATTTTTTTTTCTTTCATGACAGATACATATACTTACAGGAGGTGGGGGCGGGAGTGTACACGCATGTGTGTGCTGTGAAACTGCCGCACACATGTTATGGTTGATTACAATGAAGACAACCAAATGGTTGAGAAAATAGGGTAGCAATGTCAGAGTTTTTTGGCGACGCTTTCCAAATACTCTGACATCATTCCCGTCAGCCCGCTATCATGGAGACATTTGCCACATGAGTTCAAGGATAGAGCTTGGGAAGAGATATGGGTAAAAAAATCTGTTGTATTTAATTCCATGAATTATTTTTGTATTTATATGAATTAATATTTTGATGTCAGCTTCGATTTAATTTTCTCGATGGTGAGGGTGCACGATCAGAACATCTAAAGGATTTAGGAGAGCTTTGGAGAGACTACAAGCATGAGTTGTATATTGGCTGGCGTTCTAGAGTTGGCACATAGTTTGAGGCAGTACCAGTCATGGATGATTGTCCTATAGAGCAGTATCGTCAGATGATTACTCATTGGACGAATACCCAGTTTAAGGTATTAATTACATTAAAGCTATTTAAATAATAAATTTCATGTTTCGAATTAATATTATCTTTTACATTATCTAATTTTATTTAGGAATTATCTGGAAAAAAATAAAAACAAAACATTGATCCAAAAAAATACCTCCACACACTAGGACATACTACGATGCCAGATCATGAGAGGAAGCATGTATGGCAATTGTTTATAAGTTTTCTTTATGACTTAAATTTTTTTTTGTTTCCTCAATTATTTAATCATTTTTTAAAGTTTTCATATAAATTTATTTTTCAATGTCATTGTAGAGGAAAATACAGAGCAAAACTGTTTTTCTTGAGTAGATGGAAAAAGGATAGAAGTGCCGTCAACGAAGTGACTTAATAGAAGATTATAAGTTTTAATCTGTTGATTTTATATTTTATTATCTATTTTTTAACTTAATAATATATTTTTATTTATAACCGGTTAATTTAGAGGCCCTCGATACCCAAGAACCAGACAATTTTGGGCCAACTGATCACTTACATCAGGTGTTGGGAGAGGAGCATCCTGGCAGAGTATGCTGCCGACCTAGGATAACCCCGACGAGGTATTGGCCCTCCTCAAGTATGAGTTGTAGTGCCACCAAGCTGAATTAAGTTAGGGAATAGGCAGAACAGGCTGACAAAAGGGCCACAGAGATGGCAGAACAGTCTTCTAAGGAAAATAGTGCATTTAGGAAATTTATTGAAGTTCTACGTCCAACACTTCCACCAGAGGCCAGCCCAGATTTTGAGGAATATATGTCATCGATACGTTCTATATATGGTGCACCAGGTGGAAGTTCTAGTGGTGGTCAAGAAGATGTCCATCCTGACAATGATAATGGTGAGGAGTCTGATGCGGAAGAGGAGGGAGAGGAGCAGGGAGAGGCGGTTAGTGAGGGCGAGGAGGAGGACAAGGGTGAGGAGGAGGGTGCTGAAGAGGGTGAGGATGAATATGGGGATGAGGATGAGGGTGATGATGGTGATGATGATGATGGTGATGTGGGAAAAATTGATTTGTTACATTTTTGATTAATATTACTGAGATTTGATGTTGAATATATTCTAGTTGTTAGTTTTATCTAGACCTGTAGTATAGTATTGGATTTGAGTTATTTTTATATATTTCTTGTTTTCATAGATGTTGTTGTCTTTTAGTGGTTGAGGTGTATCTTGAGCATGTTTATAGAGTTTTGTGTGTTTGAGAACTCCCTGGACATCCCCCTTCTTCCTAGACCCTGGACAACCCCCACCATCCTCCTTGGACCCCGAACAGCCCCCCAGACAGCCCCCCGGACAACCCCCCACCATCCTCCTTGGTCCCCGAACAGCCCCCCTAACACCCCTTGGATAGCCCCCCGAAGAACCCCCCATACAACCCCCCAGACAGCCCCCCACCCTCCTCCTTGGACCCCGGACAGCCCCCCGAACACCCCCTGGACAGCCCCCGCCACATCCCCCCCACCCTCCTCCTTGGTCCCCAGACAGCCCCCCAGACACCCCCCAGACATCTCCCCGGACAACCCCCCCCCCCCCCCCACCCTCCTCCTTGGACCCCGGACAGCCCCCTAAACATCCCCCGGATATCCCCCTGCATAGCCTCCCCACCCTCCTCCATGGTCCTCAGACAGCCCCACGGACACCCCCCGGACAACCCCCCAGACATCCCCCCACCCTCCACCCTGGACCCCCAGACAGCCCCCCACCCTCCTTGATTTCACATGCCTTTTTTTTATTTCTCTGATCATGCAATGTTATTTAGGATTATTCCATTTTTGTATGTCTTGAATTATACGAATGTCTTGGTAAGCTTATTAGCTCATGATCATCAAATGCATGTGATGATATACTTTAATTTGAATACAAAGACATATTGTACATTCTCTATGATATATAAATTATGCCTTGTTTGATTTGGTTTACTTGTAAATTGTTAGGATAAGACATGGGTTACATGTTAAGGACTCATGGACGGACTTGTCATGATCAAGGAATTTAGACTTCAAATTCCAAGGTGTGTGATTTGGTTTCTAGGTGAGGGATAACAGGATGGTTTCTATTACTCATTTGTGACGAGTACGAGTCAACCCCACCTCAATCCGAGGCCCGGTGTGGCTGACACCACTCAAAGTGTCTCAGGTTTATTTGAAATGGAAAACATTTTAAGTGAAAATAACAACAAGAATACGAAAAACCAAATAAACAGATTCTGATTGTGATTATAATTTATCACAATGATCCATCGGTCATATGTGATGTGTATGAGTGAACCCCGCCTCAATCCGAGGCCCGGTGTGGCCGGCACCACTCAAAGTGTCTCAGGTTTATTTGAAATGGACAACATTTTAAGTGAAAATAAAATCTAGCATATGGAAAACCGACCAAAAGGATTCTGATTGTGTTGATACTTTAGAACAATGATCCATGGGTAATATGTGATGTGTACGAGTCAACCCCGCCTCAATTTGCGGCATGGTTTGGACGACACCACTCAAAGTGTCTCTCTTTTGTTTAAAATGGACATGATTTTAAGTGAAAACAACAAATGACATACAGAAAACTGACAAAACAAATTCAGAATGTGTTGATGCTTTAGGAAAACGTTCCATGAGTCATATGTGTTGTGTATAAGTCAACCCCATCTCAATCAGAGGCACAGTGTGGCCATAACCATTCGAAGTGTCTCACTTTTGTTTGAAATGGATAGCATTTTAAGTGAAAAGTACAACTGACATATGGAAAACTGACCAAACACATTCGGATTGCATTGATACTTTAGGAAAATGATATTTGGGTCAATTTTGGCATGTAAAAGTCAACCCCACCTCAATTTGAGGTGCGGTGTGGCTAGCACCACCCAATGTGTCTCAGGTTTATTTGAAATGGGCAACATTTTAAGTGAAAATAACAATTATCATACTGAAAACCAACCAAACACATTTTGATTGTGTTAATACTTTAGCACAATGATCCATGGATCATATGTGATGTGTACGAGTCAACCCTGCCTCAATATGAGGCATGGTGTTGCCAGCACCACTCAAAGTGTCTTTCTTTTGTTTAAAATGGACATCATTTTAAGTGAAAACAACAACTGACATACGTAAAACTGACCAAACGACTTCAAAATGTGTTGATGCTTTAGGAAGAAATTTCATGAGTCATTTTTGACATGTACGAGTCAACCCTGCCTCAATCCAGGACGCGGTGTGTCCGACACCACTCAAAGTATCTCTCTTTAGTTTAAAATGGACTTCATGTTAACTGAAAACAGCAACTGACATACGGAAAACTGACCAAACACATTCTGATTCTGTTTAAACTTTATAAAAATGATCCATGGGTCATATGTGATGTGTATGAGTCAACTGCGCCTCAATCCGAGTCACATTGTGGCCAACCCCACCCAAAGTATCACTTATGTTTAAAATGGACAACATTTTAAGTACATACGAAAAACCAACAAAACAGATTCTGATTGTGTTGATACTTTATAACAACGATCCATGGGTCATATATAAAGTGTATGAGTCAACCCCGCCTCAATCTGAGGCGCGGTGTGGCCGACATAACTCAAAGTTTCTCTCTTTTGTTTAAAATGGTATTAATTTTAACTGAAAACAACAACTGACATACGGAAAACCAACCAAATGCTTTTGGAATGTATTGTTTCTTTAGGAAAACGATCCATGGGTCATATGTGATGTGTACGAGTCAACCCTGCCTTAATATGAGGTGCGGTGTGGCCGAGATCACTCTAAGTGTCTCTCTTTTTTTTAAAATGGAAAACATTTTAAGTACATACAGAAAATAGACCAAACGGATTCTGATTGTGTTGATACTTTATCACATCGATCCATGGGTCATATGTGACGTGTATGAGTCAATCCCACATCAATCTGAGGCATGGTGTGGTCGAGATCACTCTTTGTGTCTCTCTTTTGTTTAAAATGGAAGATATTTTAAGTACATTCAAAAAACTGACCAAACAGATTCTGATTGTGTTGATACTTTAGTATAATGATCCATGGGTCATATGTGATGTGTATGAATCAACCCTGCCTCAATCTGAGGCGCCACTAGTACAAAAACCTTTTTTTACATTGGTTTTTTTTCTTTTTAACGTCGGTTTTTAGGCAACATTATTGCAAGCGATGTTAAAAATATGATTTTTTACGTCGGTTATTTAATAACCGACGTGAAATAGATTCTAGAAATGGCGATAAGAAGCCATTTTTTACGTCGATTTTTGAAAAACCGACGTTATAAGTCATTTTTTACGTCGGTTATTTAATAACCGACATTAAAAGTTATTTTTAACTTCGGTTATTAAATAACCGATATAAAAAATGTTTACAATCTTATATAAAATTTTCTAAGATTTTATTTTACAGGTCATAGAGCTCAGACGGATTTACGGATCAAAAGTTATGACCACCCAAAGTTTGATATTTTTTTCGAGGAAAGATTGAATGAGCCAACCGTAGCTTCATATTAGAAGGAATTTTTGAATCAGTAGGGGTATTTGTAGTTTTATCATGATATAAAGAATCATCCATCATTATAATAAATTAACAATCGTTAAATGGTATATCAATTATGAAAACTACTCATAGAAAATATAAATCATGGGAAAATAATTACAAATACCTTGATGAGGTCGCGGAAATAAGAAATCGTTGATTCACGTTGAAGATAAAACAAGTTGATTCGGTGGAACGATTATGGTTGAATGAAATTATTGTAAAATGGTATTTCAATTAAGAAAACAAATCATAAAAACCATAAACCAGTGATGTATGATTAAATATACCTTGACGAGATCGCGGAAAGAAGAAATAATTGATTCACGTTCGAGAGAAAAAGAGTCAATTTGGGGGAACGATAATGGTTGAAATAAATGATCATAAAATTTGGATGGGTATATAATGGAAATATATAATTGAGATTCTATGAGAAAACGCGGTATTAAAAATTTTAGGCGGCAATTCGAATTTTCGATGTCGTGATGTAAAAAAATTGAAATTTCGCGTTCGTGGGATATTAAAATTTTCATTCACATCGGTTTTATGATAACCGATGTGAAAAGATATTAAAATTTTCACTTATTTTTCACGTCTATTATTATAAAACCGACGTGAAAAATCAAACTTCATCACTCTTTCACGTCGGTTATTAAATAACTGACGTGAAAAATCGATTTTCATGACTTTTTCACGTCGGTTATTTATTTAATAACCAACATTAAAAGGTATTTTTCATGTCGGTTATTTAATAACTGACATTAAAAAAGTTTACAAAAATTTAGTTTATTTTACAATATTTAATTTGACAGGTCACGGAGCTCAAACAGAGTTACGGATTAAAAGTTATGGCTTTCAGAAGTTGGACATCCTTAAGACATCATTTAGAGATGATCAAATTCTGAAAGCCATAACTTTTAATCCGTAACTCCGTTTGAGCTCCGTGACCTGTCAAATTAAAGCTTGAAAAACGAACTACATTTTTGTAAACATTTTTCACATTAGTTATTAAATAACCGATGTGAAAAATTCAAGAAAATCAATTTTTCACGTCGGTTATTTAATAACTGACATGAAAAATAAGTGAAAATTTTAATATATTTTCCTAGAAAAGGATTTTTCACGTCGGTTTTATGATAACCGACATGAAAAATCAATGTACATCACTTTTCCACGTCGGTTATTAAATAACCGATGTGAAAAATCCTTTTCCAAGAAAATATATTAAAATTTTCACTTATTTTTCACGTCGGTTATTAAATAACCAACGTGAAAAATTGATTTTCATGACTTTTTCACGTCGGTTATTTAATAACCTGTAACATCGCCAAATGATAAAGGGTTAAATAACTAAATGATATGACTCATGTCAACAAGGTGCACCTTTCTTTTCAAGAGCCCGTCTGATTAGAACTCCACAATTAAGCGTGCTTGGCCTGGAGTAGTGATCAGGATGGGTGACCTCCTGGGAAGTTTCTCAGGGTGTGTGTGATTGAGGACAAAACACACTGAACCATGTTAAGGCGAGGTGGCTGTGCTGTCACTGGGAACCGATTGTCACATTTGGTATCAGAGGAGGAACCCAGCCTTAAGTGTGTGGTGCACTGCCTGGGTTGAGATGTAGGGCCCACAACGAGGGAGTTGTGCCCTAAAGGGGTGGTGATTTTAACATCCCCAAATGATAAAGGGTTAAATGACTAAATGATATGACTCATGTCAAAAAGTTGCACCTTCCTTTTCGGGAGCCTGTCTGATTAGAACTCCACAGTTAAGCGTGCTTGGCCTGGAGTAGGGATCAGGATGGGTGACCTCCTGGGAAGTTTCTCAGGGTGTGTGTGAGTGAGGACAAAACACATAGGAAAGGACATGTGTTGGCGTGTGGGGACTATCACCAGTTGCCTCGCAGACACGTGGGGCCCACCCTAGGGTCAAAGGACATGTGTTGGCATGTAGGGACTATCAGCAGTTGCCTCGCAGACACGTGGGGCCCACCCCAGGGTCAAAGGACATGTGTTGGCCTGTGGGGACTATCATTAGTCAGATAACCCGTTCAGGCATGTGGGTGTACCCTAGGGTTGGCCCCACGTGTCTGCGGGGCAACTGGTGGTACCTGGTGGACCAGGACCCGACGACCATGTTAAGGCGGGGTGGCTGTGCTGTCACTGGGGCCCGGTTGTCACATAACCGACGTGAAAAATGTTTACAAAAATGTAGTTCATTTCTCAAGCTTTAATTTGACAGGTCACGGAGCTCAAACAGAGTTATGGATTAAAAGTTATGGCCTTCAGAAGTTGGACATCCTTAAGACATCCTTTAGAGATGATCAACTTCTGAAATCCATAACTTTTAATCCGTAACTCCATTTGAGCTTCGTGACCTGTCAAATTAAAGTTTGAGAAATGAAATACATTTTTGTAAGCATTTTTCACATCGGCCTATGGGGACTATCATTAGTCAGATAACCCGTTCAGGCATGTGGGTGGACCCTATGGCGGGCCCCACGTGTCTGCGGGGCAACTGGTGGTACCTAGTGGACCAGGACCCGACGACCATGTTAAGGCGGGGTGGCTGTGCTGTCACTGGGACCCAGTTGTCACATAACAGACGTGAAAAATGTTTATAAAAATGTAGTTCATTTTTCAAGCTTTAATTTGACAGGTCACGGAGCTCAAACGGAGTTACGGATTAAAAGTTATGGCCTTCAGAAGTTTGACATCATTAAGACATCCTTTAGAGATGATCAACTTCTGAAAGCCATAACTTTTAATCTGTAACTCCATTTGAGCTCCGTGACCTGTCAAATTAAATCTTGAGAAATGAACTACATTTTTGTAAACATTTTTCACATCAGTTATTAAATAACCGACATGAAAAGGTCATGAAAATCAATTTTTCACGTTGGTTATTTAATAACTGACGTTATAAATAAGTGAAAATTTAAATATATTTTCCTGGAAAAGGATTTTTCACGTTGGTTATTTAATAACCGACGTGGAAAAGTGATGTACGTTGATTTTTCACGTCGGTTATATAATAACCAACGTGAAAAACCAGATAAAATGGATTTTTAACGTCGGTTCTTATATAACCGACGTGAAAAATCAGCGAAAATGTATTTTTACGTCGGTTATATAATAAACGACGTGAAAAATCGATTTTTAGATATTTTCACGTCGGTTCTAAAAAACCAACGTGAAAAATCGCTGGGACCCAGTTGTCACATAAACGACATGAAAAATGTTTAAAAAAATGTAGTTCATTTCTCAAGATTTAATTTGATAGGTCACGGAGCTCAAACAGAGTTACGGATTAAAAGTTATGGCCTTCAGAAGTTGGACATCCTTAAGACATTGTTTAGAGATGATCAACTTCTGAACGCCATAACTTTTAATACGTAACTCTGTTTGAGCTCAGTGACCTGTCAAATTAAAGATTGAGAAATGAACTACATTTTTGTAAACATTTTTCATGTCAGTTTTTAAATAACCGACATGAAAAAGTCATGAAAATCAATTTTTCACGTCAGTTATTTAATAACCGACGTGAAAAATAAGTGAAAATTTTAATATATTTTCCTGGAAAATGTTTTTTCACATCGGTTATTTAATAACCAACGTGGAAAAGTGATGTAGGTTGATTTTTCACGTCGGTTATATAATAACTGACGTGAAAAATCAGATAAAATGGATTTTTAACGTCGGTTCCTGTATAATCGACGTGAAAAATCAGCGAAAATGTATTTTTATGTCTGTTATATAATAACCGATGTGAAAAATCGTTTTTTAGATATTTTCACGTCGGTTCTAAAAAACTGACATGAAAAATGGTGACGTAAAAAAATGTTTTTGTACTAGTGTGCGGTGTGGCCGGCACCACTCAAAGTGTCTCTCTTTTGTTTTAAAAGGATATCATTTTAAGTGAAAACATCAACTAGCATACAAAAAACGAACCAAATGCATTCGGATTGTGTTGATACTTTAGGAAAATGATCCATGGGTCATTTGAGATGTGTACGAGTCAACCTCGTCTAAATAAAAGATGCGGTGTGGCCGGTACCACTCTAACTGTGTCTCTTTGGTTTAAAATGGACAAGATTATAAGTGAAAAGAAAAAATAGCATATGGAAAACTAACCAAACCCATTCGGATTCTATTGATAATTTTTCACAACGATCCATGTAGAGACCCGTATCTTGACGTACATGGACATTACATTACATTTGCGGAAAACTTAGTACATAACATAAACACACACACAAGGATCGTAACAGTTTAGTGTCTTTGGAAACTCGGAATAAATTCTTCTAATCGTGGGGAAAGATCTTCAACATCTCCCATAAAGATCTTCCTTTTTTTTACCTAAAACCTTTATTTATGTCCTGGGGAAAATAAAACATAAAAGGGTGAGCTCAAATGCTCAGTAAGGGTAAACAAAAGATATATCAATCACATCGTATTCATAAGAACATAACATTTTGGAAATCATAACCTGCAAAAGAGAGCATAATTTCATAACATGGGATAAATCATGGTAGTGAAATGTAATCACAATAATCATAACTTAAAACATGAATCTTTGTGGCATTCGCACATAATCATAGAGAATCGTTTCTTGTTAGTCAAGACTCATTGCCAAGACCATCTTAGTGGACAAAGTCCCTTTCTGAATCGAGTCACCCTTGTTTCAGTCCTGTTTCACTGAACCGGTATAACCTACCATTCCAGCCATGTCTATCTCATGAGATATGAAATATTTACCCAATGCATTGGAGGGAGATATAGGTCCCACCCATCTCATAATGATACCATTCTTATGTGTGCCACAAAATCATAAATCATACATCATTGCATAACCCATGTAATAAAAATGGGATTCTTAAACAACATGACATCTTAAAACCATTCATATAAGATAAAGGAATTCATAAACATAATTCCATCACAACATAGTCAAATCAATGTAAAAATATGGATAGAAACAGAACCTTTTATTATCTTAGATGGAAAATAATTTTGATAAAACACTTGAAATGAATTCTTGAGGAAAATATCCTTTCTTCTTCAAAATCAATTTCTTTTCACAAAACATCATACAATTTTAAAAGAAAGAGATTTTATTAAAAATAGTCATGAAATATTTTGGAGGAAGGTTCATGAAAATAAGGCTTTATAAAACCGTAAAAATCCGTTCGTGTTGTATAAGTTAAAAAAAACATTCTTCTCGTACTTTTGTCGGAAAAGTCAAAAAGTACCTCGTACAAAAAACGACAAAAGATTCCTTTCATATCTTTTACTAAAAACTCACTGAAGGGTAAATTTGGATTTAAACATTTGTAGGTGGATGGAAATAACATTACATATTCAGGAAACATGGATGTGGATGATAAAATACACCCTAGTAACTTTCAAAGTATAAAAAATCTCGGATAAAAATGAGATTGTGATATTTCCCTTACCTTAGGTCCGACTTGCTTTGTAAGTGTCCGAACCTCCTCTTCTTTGAAGCGCCTTTTGGAGACCTCCTCTTAGGGAACTAAAATTGTTCTTTGAGTAAGACCAGAACCTCTAGGATGTTTCTAGGAAAGTGGAGAAGAGATTTTGGCAGGGGTTGGCTGAGCTTGAGTGCTCAAATTGGTGTGAGGAGGAGGGGGAGGAGGTGTCCTTTTATAAGGGAGGAGAGGGGCACCTTAGGAATATCTCAAAATATTATTTTATATTAAAGTCAAAATCGGTTTATAATGGTTCCAAAGGGTCTTATTTCGAAGCTAAAGTGGGGATGGGTCGAAATCCTATCAACCAATAGGATTTAGACAAGTTTAGGGTATTATTTTAACCTTATCAATTAGATTTAACTCTAAGTTAATTAATTTAACTTTTACCGTGTCTTTTTGTTTTCTTTCACTATATGGTTAATACACTTACTATAACATGCCAAACGAACCCCAAATTGTATATTATTAATACATATATCCTTATCTAAGTCATTTGGCCGAACCTTAGATTTTTAGGAATAAAATAACAATTAATAATATAATATTTGATTTAAAAACTATTTTGTGTCAATTTTGACACTATTTGATACATGATTTTTGTGAAAGTCATAACAGAATTATATGTTCGAAACAAGTTGATTAAATCAACACTAATATGTCATAGTAACCTAGAAAATTAGTGTAATTCATAAAAAGTCTTAAATTACATTTATTTTGGTATTTATATTATCAATTATGTCAATATTTCATTAATAAGATAATTACTGCATCATCTTTGTGTCATAAATAAATTATATTATTTGATGTCTAAAAATTACAAATAAAATACCATCATGTAGGAAATATTTTTAGCTTTCTAATTAATATTTATAGTCGAATTTATCTTATGTATAACCCCATATTAAAAATGATTTACTTATTAAACTTTGATTTTAACTATTTTAACCCTTCTTTAAATAAATTAATAATAAATGTCCTAATCTAATCCAAGTGGGCCTAAATGGTCATATTTTATTCCTAAGTTTGTTTTTGGTCGAATTACTCTTGTCCAATAGAATTAGGACATGTGTTAGGGTAATATTAATATCATATTTACCCTTAGTTACCCTATTTACTATTAACCGTGGTAAAAAAAATAAAAAGTTACTATTCACCAAAAAATTATTTTCATCTCATTGAACCACATTTTAGTCCTTGATATTAACCGTGTCTCTCGGATTTTCGAAATTCCATTCACAGAAGCGGTAAAATTAAGTTTTATGAAAAATTCAGTTTTTAACCTACCACTTAGTAGTTTCACTATTCATCAAAAATTGATGTTTTTCAGAACAATGCCAAAATTTCATCCCAAGCTATATTTCATATTCCGAATTCAAAAATGAAGTCTATTTTACCAAATTCATAACATAAAAGTTGCATTAATTAATTTTATAATTAAATCCCGCTGTTAAAACAAATAGCGTGTTTTTAAGAAACAATATCTATCAAAAGATTGACACTTGTTTATGTCTAGTTTAAATGTGAAATTACATCCAATGACCAAAATTGTATTAAATTGTAAAAATATATTCTAAATATACTTTAAAACCACTCAAATTAATGATTTATCACTATTAATTATTTCGATTAAAAAAGTTGTTTTTAATTATAATTTAGTAATTTTCACTATTCATCAGAATATGAAAGTTATCCGAAAAGTACGAAAATTTCACCTTAGGCTAAATTCGATACTCCGAATCCAAAAATGAAGTCCATTTTGAGAGTTAAAATTTCTAAAATTTAAAACGTGGTTATTACTATTCATAACGGCTAGTTTTAATAATATTTTAATAGCATATCATTGTTTCGTGAAACTCAGGATTACGTACCACACACGCTATCGAGGAAGGTTACGATTGCGTGTAATGCAAGGCAAGTCAAGGATGCGTGTTGTGAAAGCTCCTTTTGGTGTAGCGTATAACACAAGACATTAGTAAAATAAAAAAGAATGTTTTTCATAAAATCTCGGGCTGTTACATTCTACCCCCCTTAAAATGAATTTCTCCCTCAAAATTCGTCGGGGTTATAAATGGTTTACTATTCAAAAGTTTCTTTAATAGAAACCCACATCGTAAAAGGGAATACCAAAACTTGGCTTTAAAAACTAAAGTATGAAATGTAACGATTACCCAAATAAACTAATCACTGGGTTTCCACATAGGTGAAAATATGGATATGGAAGAGAAATCTAACCATGATGTTCTGATGGAGAGTGGTAGAGAACATGGCTATGGAAAAGCCAGTAATCACAAATCCATAGATTTGTGATGATATAAGGTACCATCTGATTAATCAGGTATAAGATCACTAGGACCACATTTTTGGTTTTCAAGATCATTTCCCTAAAGTTGAAAATTTTCTTAGAATATATACTTACTTTATTTTGGTACAATCTCACTTTTGTTCGTGCCTTGAACAATTTCTACTTCATATCTTAAATAAATGAAGTTGAATTTGTTATTTGTGAAGTGTTAGAAGATCATGTGATAGAATGACTGTTCATTCCATCTGTCTCAAACAAAAGGTTAGCAAAGGTTATTAAATATACATAAGTCATTCTATAGTGAGATTAATCATATATGGTTCCTAAAATGGACTTATACTTCATATATCATGCTGCTTAATATAATAAAACTAGTTTCTACTAAACAGGGACTTCCTGTAGGCCAGTGGTAGGCGATAAAGGCCAGTCGCACTTCGGTTGTGGGTTCGATTCCTACAGCCTTGTCCGAAGCGATGGGCTGTTGCCCGTCCTGCAGGTTGTCCCTTTTTCTAAAACTACGTTACTATAACATCCCATCAATAATATCGAAAATCTTCTATCCTTAAACAATACTAACTTATGTCCAACATAATCCAGTCTAATCTTTAGGCTTATACATAATACTGCAGTCCACTCTCATAATATAGTGACATCGATTACCAGAGATTTAATACTGTCGTTGATCCCCACATATCATAAGATATGTCTTGTTGGTCACATTCCAAACATTCAAAGTCCTTAATCGTGTATTCTCTTGAATACCTTAGTGAAAACATGAGTGCAGTTAAAAGATAACACTTTCCACATACCAAAATCCTCAAAATTCTATATACTCAAACCATGATATCACTTAGTCCTTATATAAATCATGAGCTCATGAATACTATCAAACATTTAATTTTCTCCTTATCCCTTCATTATGCACATATCATCTACATTCCAAAAATATCTGAATAACCTTTCATGGATACTGGTAACATTAATCATACACTTTCAAAACACAAGGAAAGACAACAGTGTAACAATCCATAGATGTCTCTTTATTCCAAAATTACACATGATAAACATGTAATCATTCCACTACATTCTCAAACCATTGACCGAGCTTCAAAAATTCTTTCATCTCACATATCATTTGTAGTCTCTTCATCATCATCCACATAAATACTACCCATATGACCATATTGATTCTCTTCATGAGTCTTTCCCTTAGGGCATTTGTTTGCATAATGCCCATACATTCCACATTTAAAACACTTAACCATTTTTGATGTCGTAGCAATACCATTATCCTCATCCATGGTGTTAACCGACCCTTTTCATTTGCACTTACTTGCTTTGTTTCCTTCTTTTCCACACCCAAAGCATCTTCCAGTTCCCTTGAAACATTCTCCTTGATGCCTCTTCCCACATGATTTACATAGGGGAAATTGAACTTTCTTTCCTCTATGATCATCATGGAACTCCATATTTCTCTTATTAGTCGAGTCAGGAAACTTACCAAATTTTACTTTATTGATCATGTTGTGAGATTGCTGATTCGGCATAATAATGATTTTTGGACATCCAAATCCCATTTCATTTGGTTTCTCATGAAGAATATCATTCCATTGTCCATCATATTCTCCATGATTGTGAATCATCTTGTTTCCAGCCATTTTCTAAAACCCAAACAGAATAGTGTTAGATGCAAAAATCGTAATAAAGGGGGAGTAACTTAAATATCTATCATCTTTGGTTTAATCTAATATCGTTACCATAGTTCTAGGACTATATCCTATATGTATACTTATCCTTAGGGGCATCCCTAGACATACCTTAGAAATATCTCTAGGGATCTCACTAACGTTTTCGCATCCTAGTTTCCAAAGGTTGACTAAACCTTTCCTCTGATACCAAATGTAGAGACCTGTATCTTGACGTACATGGACATTACATTACATTTGCGGAAAACTTAGTACATAACATAAACACACACACAAGGATCGTAATAGTTTAGTGTCTTTGGAAACTCGGAATAAAATCTTCTAATCGTGGGGAAAGATCTTCAACATCTCCCATAAATATCTTCCTTTTTTTTACCTAAAACCTTTATTTATGTCCTGGGGAAAATAAAACATAAAAGGGTGAGCTCAAACGCTCAGTAAGGGTAAACAAAAGATATATCAATCACATCGTATTCATAAGAACATAACATTTTGGAAATCATAACCTGCAAAAGAGAGCATAATTTCATAACATGGGATAAATCATGGTAGTGAAATGTAATCACAATAATCATAACTTAAAACATGAAACTTTGTGGCATTCGCACATAATCATAGAGAATCGTTTCTTGTTAGTCAAGACTCATTGCCAAGACCATCTTAGTGGACAAAGTCCCTTTCTGAATCGAGTCACCCTCGTTTCAGTCCTGTTTCACTGAACCGGTATAACCTACCATTCCATCCATGTCTATCTCATGAGGTATGAAATCTTTACCCAATGCATTGGAGGGAGATATAGGTCCCACCCATCTCATAATGATACCATTCTTATGTGTGCCACAAAATCATAAATCATACATCATTGCATAACCCATGTAATAAAAATGGGATTCTTAAACAACATGACATCATAAAACCATTCATATAAGATAAAGGAATTCATAAACATAATTCCATCACAACATAGTCAAATCAATGTAAAAATATGGATAGAAACAGAACCTTTTATTATCTTAGATGGAAAATAATTTTGATAAACACTTGAAATGAATTCTTGAGGAAAATATCCTTTCTTCTTCAAAATCAATTTCTTTTCACAAAACATCATACAATTTTAAAAGAAAGAGATTTTATTAAAAATAGTCATGAAATATTTTGGAGGAAGGTTCATGAAAATAAGGCTTTATAAAACCGTAAAAATCCGTTCGTGCCGTATAAGTTAAAAAAAACATTCTTCTCGTACTTTTGTCGGAAAAGTCAAAAAGTACCTCGTACAAAAAACGACAAAAGATTCCTTTCATATCTTTTACTAAAAACTCACTGAAGGGTAAATTTGGATTTAAACATTTGTAGGTGGATGGAAATAACATTACATATTCAGGAAACATGGATGTGGATGATAAAATACACCCCAGTAACTTTCAAAGTATAAACAATCTCGGATAAAAATGAGATTGTGATATTTCCCTTACCTTAGGTCCGACTTGCTTTGTAAGTGTCCGAACCTCCTCTTCTTTGAAGCGCCTTTTGGAGACCTCCTCTTAGGGAACTAAAATTGTTCTTTGAGTAAGACCAGAACCTCTAGGATGTTTCTAGGAAAGTGGAGAAGAGATTTTGGCAGGGGTTGGCCGAGCTTGAGTGCTCAAATTGGTGCGAGGAGGAGGGGGAGGAAGTGTCCTTTTATAAGGGAGGAGAGGGGCACCTTAGGAATATCTCAAAATATTATTTTATATTAAAGTCAAAATCGGTTTATAATGGTTCCAAAGGGTCTTATTTCGAAGCTAAAGTGGGGATGGGTCGAAATCCTATCAACCAATAGGATTTAGACAAGTTTAGGGTATTATTTTAACCTTATCAATTAGATTTAACTCTAAGTTAATTAATTTAACTTTTACCGTGTCTTTTTGTTTTCTTTCACTATATGGTTAATACACTTACTATAACATGCCAAACGAACCCCAAATTGTATATTATTAATACATATATCCTTATCTAAGTCATTTGGCCGAACCTTAGATTTTTAGGAATAAAATAACAATTAATAATATAATATTTGATTTAAAAACTATTTTGTGTCAATTTTGACACTATTTGATACATGATTTTTGTGAAAGTCATAACAGAATTATATGTTCGAAACAAGTTGATTAAATCAACACTAATATGTCATAGTAACCTAGAAAATTAGTGGAATTCATAAAAAGTCTTAAATTACATTTATTTTGGTATTTATATTATCAATTATGTCAATATTTCATTAATAAGATAATTACTGCATCATCTTTGTGTCATAAATAAATTATATTATTTGATGTCTAAAAATTACAAATAAAATACCATCATGTAGGAAATATTTTTAGCTTTCTAATTAATATTTATAGTCGAATTTATCTTATGTATAACCCCATATTAAAAATGATTTACTTATTAAACTTTGATTTTAACTATTTTAACCCTTCTTTAAATAAATTAATAATAAATGTCCTAATCTAATCCAAGTGGGCCTAAATGGTCATATTTTATTCCTAAGTTTGTTTTTGGTCGAATTACTCTTGTCCAATAGAATTAGGACATGTGTTAGGGTAATATTAATATCATATTTACCCTTAGTTACCCTATTTACTATTAACCGTGGTAAAAAAAATAAAAAGTTACTATTCACCAAAAAATTATTTTCATCTCATTGAACCACATTTTAGTCCTTGATATTAACCGTGTCTCTCGGATTTTCGAAATTCCATTCACAGAAGCGGTAAAATTAAGTTTTATGCAAAATTCAGTTTTTAACCTACCACCTAGTAGTTTCACTATTCATCAAAAATTGATGTTTTTCAGAACAATGCCAAAATTTCATCCCAAGCTATATTTCATATTCCGAATTCAAAAATGAAGTATATTTTACCAAATTCATAACATAAAAGTTTCATTAATTAATTTTATAATTAAATCCCGCTGTTAAAACAAATAGCGTGTTTTTAAGAAACAATATCTATCAAAAGATTGACACTTGTTTATGTCTAGTTTAAATGTGAAATTACATCCAATGACCAACATTGTATTAAATTGTAAAAATATATTCTAAATATACTTTAAAACCACTCAAATTAATGATTTATAACTATTAATTATTTCGATTAAAAAAGTTGTTTTTAATTATAATTTAGTAATTTTCACTATTCATCAGAATATGAAAGTTATCCGAAAAGTACCAAAATTTCACCTTAGGCTAAATTCGATACTCCGAATCCAAAAAATGAAGTCCATTTTGAGAGTTAAAATTTCTAAAATTTAAAAAGTGGTTATTACTATTCATAACGGCTAGTTTTAATAATATTTTAATAGCATATCATTGTTTCGTGAAACTCAGGATTACGTACCACACACGCTATCGAGGAAGGTTACGATTGCGTGTAATGCAAGGCAAGTCAAGGATGCGTGTTGTGCAAGCTCCTTTTGGTGTAGCGTATAACACAAGACATTAGTAAAATAAAAAAAATGTTTTTCATAAAATCTCGGGCTGTTACAATCCATGGGTCATATGTGACATGTACAAGCCATCCCAGGCTCAATCTGAGTTGCAGTGTGGCCGAGATCACTCTAAGTGTCTCTCTTTTGTTTAAAATGGACAACACTTTATGTACATATGGAAAACCGACCAAACGCATTCAGTTTCCATTGAAACTTTAGGAGAAAAATACATGGGTTATATGTGACATGTAAGAGTAAACCTAGCCTCAATCCGAGGCGCGATGTGGCCAACATCACTCAAAGTGTCTCTCTTTTGTTTAAAATGGACTTCATTTTAAGTGAAAACAACAACTAGCTTACGGAAAACCTGCCAAACAGATTCTGATTGTGTTGATACATTAGTAAAATGATCCATGGGTCTTATGTGACGTGTATGAGTCATCCCCGCCTCAATCCGAGGTGCAGTGTGGCCTACACCATTCATAATGTCTCTCTTTTGTTTAAAATGGACATCATTTTAAGTGAAAACAACAACTGACATACGAAAAACTAATCAAACACATTAAAAATGTATTGATGCTTTAGGAAATCGATCAATGGGACATATGTGACGTGTAAGAGTCAACCCCACCTCAATCCGAGGCACGGTGTGGCCGGGATCACTCTAAGTGTCTCTCTTTTGTTTAAAATGGACAACATTTTAAGTACATACAGAAAACTAACCAAATGGATTCTGATTGTGTTGATACTTTAGAACAATGATCCTTGGGTCATATGTGACTTGTACGAATCAACCCCGCCTAAATTTGAGGTGCGGTGTGGCCGACACCACTCAAAGTGTCTCTCTTTTGTTTCAAAAGGAAATCATTTTAAGTGAAAACATCAATTAGCATACGGAAAACCGGCCAAACGCATTCGGATTGTGTTGATACTTTATGAAAATGATCCATGGGTCATTTGAGACGTGTACGAGTCAACCTCGTTTAAATATGAGGCACAGTGTGGCCGGTACCACTCTAACTGTGTCTCTTTTGTTTTAAATGGACAAAATTATAAGTGTAAAGAACAACTGGCATACGGAAAACTGACCAAACACATTTGAATTCTGCTGATAATTTATCACAACGTCCATGGGTCATATGTGATGTTTATGAGCTAACCCGGGCTCAATCCGAGTTGTTGTGTGGCCTTCACCACTCTAAGTGTCTCTTTTTTTTAAATGGACAACATTTTATGTACATACGGAAAACCGACCAAACAGATTCAGTTTCCATTGAAAATCTAGGAGAATGATCCATGGGTCATATGTGACATGTACGAGTCAACCTCGCCTCAATCCGAGTTGCAATGTGACCGAAACCACTCAAAGTGTCTCTCTTTTGTTTAAAATGGACTTAATTTTAAGTGAAAACAACAACTAGTATAAGGAAAACTGACCAAATGGATTCTGATTATATTGATTCTTTAGAAAAACGATCCATGTGTCATATGTGACATGTACGAGTCAACCTCACCTCAATATGAGGTGTGGTGTGGCTGACACCATTCATAGTGTCTCTCTTTTGTTTAAAATGGACATCATTTTAAGTGAAAACAACAACTGACATAAGAAAAACTGACCAAACGCATTCGAAATGTGTTGATGCTTTAGGAAATCAATCCATGGGTCATATTTGATGTGTAAAAGTAAACTCCACCTTAATACGAGGCACGGTATGGCCGAGATCACTCTAAATGTCTCTCTTTTGTTTAAAATGGACAACATTTTAAGTACATACAGAAAACTGACCAAATAGATTCTGATTGTATTAATACTTTAGAACAATGTTCCATGGGTCATATGTGACGTGTACGAATCAACCCCACCTCAATCTGAGGCATGGTGTGTCCATCACCACTCAAAGTGTCTCTCTTTTGTTTCAAAAGGAAATTATTTTAAGTGAAAACATCAACTGGAATACGGAAAACCAACAAAACACATTCGTATTGTGTTGATACTTTAAGATAATGATCCATAGGTCATTTGAGACGTGTATGAGTAAACCCTGTCTAAATACGAGGCACAGTGTGTCCGGTACCACTCTAACTGTGTCTCTTTTGTTTAAAATGGACAGGATTATAAATGAAAAGAACAACTGGCATACGAAAACCTACCAAATTCATTCGGATTCTGTTGAAACATCAGTACAATGATCCATGGGTCATATGTGATGTGTATGAGTCAACAACACCTCAATCCAAGTCGTGGTGTGGCTGGCACCACCCAAAGTGTCTCTCTTATGTTTAAAATGGAAAAAAATTTAAGTACATACATAAAACCGACCAAACAGATTCTGATTGTGTTGATATTTCACCACAACGATCCATGGGTCATTTGTGACGTGTACGAGTCAACTACGCCTCAATCCGAGGCGTGATGTGGCCGACACCACTCAAAGTGTCTCTTTTATTTAAAAAGCACTTCATTTTAAGTGAAAACAACAACTAACATACGGAAAACCAACCAAATGCTTTCGGAATATGTTGAACTTTAGGACAATAATCTATGGGTTATTTGTGATGTTTACAAGTTAACCTCACCTCAATCTGAGGCATGATGTGGCCAGTAACACTCTAGGTATATGTATTTTGTTTAAAATGGACTTCATTTCTAGTAAAAACATATGTTATATGAAAAACCAATAAAATTATGAATTGAATTCCAGATTCCACATATAATTATCATCTAAATTTTAAATTGAATTCTAAATAAATTATGATTGTTTTTAATTACGTTATGAATTCTGATTTAATTCTAGATGTGTATAGTTCCTGGATGCATTATATGTTAAATGTGTATGAATTTGTTCTCTATATTTATGTGTTAGTTGGTTATTGTAGGTTCAATAATTGTATATGTATACGTTAGTTTATTGCAAGTACAATAATTGGAAATGATTGGAAATGAGAGGGAATTGGAAAGGAGGGGGAATGGACTGGCTGCTGTGCAAATTGTAGGCTGCTGTGCAATTTGCACAGCATAGGTTATGCCAACTATTTCAAACCATTGGCATAGAATTATGATTATTTTTTATACCAATGGTTCTCTATGAACCATTAGTAAAAATCATTTCCCAACGGTTTAAAACCATTGGGAAAGAAGTCATCTTGTTTGTTTTTTCAACGGTTCTAAACCTTTGGGAAAGGCTATCCCAATGGTTTGGCACAACCGTTGGTATATGTTCATTTTTTCTATCCTATCCCAATAGTTTTATGTAAACCATTGGGAAAAGCTTTCCCAACAGCTTACTTCTCTATGGTTTGCAGAACCGTTGGTATAAAATATACCAATGGTTATGCAGGATTTCCCAACGGTTCTCAACCATTAGGAAAGCCTGCATTTCTAGTAGTGTGTCTCTATCTGAAATGATAGAACGAGGGACCCCATGAATACATACTACCTCTCAGATATACAACTTCTCACGCTCGTCAACACCGAAGGTCTCCTTGATTTAAAAAAATGAGATACATTTGTAAGTTTTTTCACAACAACCCATACAGTATAATTGCCTCTAGGTGACCTCGGAAACCCAGTTAAGAAGTCCATCGCGTCATCATCCCATTTACACTCTGAAATGGGTAGCTGTTGTAATAGTCTGGCTAGCCTCTAATGCTCTGCCTTCACCTATAGATTGGTGGAACATCTCGTAACAAAACCACCTACATTTTGTTTTAATACTCAGCCACCAATACTGACATCTCAAGTAATGGTACATTTTGGTAACTCTAGGATGCACTGCCCAAGCTGAAGCATAAAATTCCCGCTTCAACTCCTATCATATTTCCCCTAGAACCCACACTCATCCATGGATACATAGGACCTCATCATTTCCAATCGTCCAACTAGAAGGAGGGTCCTCACTTTCCAACCAATCTCGTAGAACTAGGACTTCTAAATCTGATAGTTGTCTCATCCTTACTCTATCCTAGAGGGTATAAGTCACAAAAAGGATGAAAGATAGGTTCAACCCTGACTATCGTGCACCTCTATATGCATCTCAGAGAACAAATCCATAAGCTTCCACTCACAACTGGCCTCTTGCACTTCCTGTATCTAAGTCCTCCGACTCAGTGCATCAGTTACTGCATTACCTTTACCAGGTGCATAGGGAAGCTCGAAGTCGAAGGGTTGAAGGTATTCAACAAACCTTCACAGTCTCAAATTCATGTAACACTAGGTAAACATGTGTTTAAGACTTTTTTGGGTCTGTAAACACCACAAAATGTTCTCCCAAGAGATAATGTATCCAATAGTGTAACACATGAACAACTGCAGCCAACTCAAGATCATACGTCGGGTAATTCCTCTCAAGTGGCCTCAACTTCCATGACCCGTAAGAAACTACTCGATCACCCTGAATCAACACTGCTCCTATCCCAATACCTGATGCATCACAGTAAACTATATAGCTCGTCCCTTACTCTGGAAGTATCAGGACTAGTGCTGATGTCAACCTTCCATTCAGCTCTTGAAAGGCTGTCTCAGAATCTTCTGTCCAAACAAACTTCATACCCTTCTTAGTCAAACCCTTTCACGACACTACTAAGTAGGAGAAGTCTTGTATAAAGCTCCTTTAGTAACTATCCATACCCAAGAAACAACATATTTCAAACAAGTTCTTTGGACGCTCTGAGGAAACTACTGCTCCCACTTTCTTTGGGTCTACTAAAACTCTTGCCTATGAGATAATATGACCCAGGAAGTGAATCTAGTCCTTCCAATAGTGGAAATTTGAGAGCATAACATATAACTGATGCTCTATTAGTGTAATCTTTATGATATCAATATGGGTGGCATGGTCGTGTCGAGTGTGATAGTAAATCAAGATATCATCCACGAAGACTACCACAAAATAATCTAGATATGGGTGGAACACATGATTTATCAAAGCCATAAAAACCGATGGCACATTTGTGAGTCCAAACGGCATGAACAAGTACTCATATAAACAATATCTGCTCTGAAAGGATGTAAGCGGTATGTACGATGGTCTAACATGTAACTGATGATATCTGGATCTCAAGTCAATATTTGAGAACACTCGTACTCCTCAAAGTTGATCAAAAGGACCATCAATCCTTGGTAAGGGATTTCGGTTCTTAACCGTAAACTGGTTCAGTTTCTGATAATCCACAAAGAGTCTGAGGGTACCGTCTACCTTATTCGCAAAGAGGACATGCGAACCCCAAGGAGAAGTACTGGGTCAGATGAAACCCTTTACCAGTAACCCCTCTAACTGCCTCTTGAACTCCTAAAACTCTGGTGTAGCCATCCTATAAGGTGTAATGGACACTGGTGCCGCTCCTAGCACATGATCAATAAGGAAATACACCTCTCACTCTGGAGGTAGACCTGAAAAGCAATCCGGGAAGACATCCATGAAATGATTAACCACAGGAGGGAATTCATTCTCCCATGTTCCTCGATTATCGAGATATAAACTCACAATCTGGGCTATCACTCCACCTCACCCACGATGTTCGACTCCGACTCGGCTCACCAGGACATCTAATTTGCCCTTATATAGAAACTCTCCACCCTCTAGTGATGTGAAACTCACCCTTTGATGATAGAAATATACAAAGGAAATAAAGGGTACCAACCAGTCTATCTTGAGAATGACATCATAGCCCGTCATCTGTAATACATAGAGGTCCCATAGAAAGTGACAACCACCAACATATAGGGGGAAATCCTTGTACTGACACACACCTGGCATTCTAATTATCAACCTAGTGTCTAGAATCAAGATATCAGAAGAAAAAAGAAACATAGATCCCAAGGCCCTCCACAACGGGCACAAATATAAAGCTATGTGTAGCACCAGTATCAAAAAGTACTGAAGATAAAACAGAATCAACTAGAATAGTACCTCTGACAGTGGAAGGTCTGGGATCCTGCTCATGTTGGGTCTATTGCACTTCATATGTCTGCACAGTGCCACAACCCTATGACACAGCCTGGCTACCCTGAGCTGACCCGCCCTACTGTCTCTGAGATCCTGATGTCTGGCTACCACGGCCACAACCACCACCACGACCTAAATGTCCTAACATATTCCAATTTCCTGACTAGTAAGAAGCTAGTGGCCCTACTCCTACACAAGGGGTCTGAATAGAAATACTCTCACTAGTCACTGGTGGGAACGCCCATAAAAAACGCTGAAGATAACCTATCTTTCCACAACCTTGAAAATCCACTGGGTCACGGGGACACTGAGGTCACTTGTGACCCTCTTTATAGCACTGGTAGCACATTATCAAGACACCTGAAGAATTATTATAGCTAGTACTACCATCGCAAGAGAAATCCATCTGCCCCTTCCACATGCTGGTAGAAATAGTACCAGTGACCAGTGCCGAACTGCCCTGGTCCACACCACTAGCTTCCCGCAGGTTCTGCTCAGTAATAAATGCTTGGTTAATAATAACATGCACTGTAGGAAACTTTAAAACATTCAATAGCACTAGGATGTCATATCAAAGACCATCCTCAAAGCATCTATCCCTCAACGTCTCATTACCCACTAGAACAGGTGACAAATGCTCTAGTTCAGTGAAGAGGGTAGAATAGTCCATAGATGAAATGGCGCCCTGCTGCAGATTTATGAACTATCGATCTCAATATACCCTTAGTGTCTCTAGAAATAAAAATTCATAGAAGACTGCCTAAAAATATTCCCACGACATGTCTTAGTCATGCTCAGTCTTGGTGGTAACATCCCACCATCTCTTAGCAGAATGACACATTATATAAGTAGCGAGCTTGACCCTCCTCCCAGGAGAAATCTCCAAATTCTTGAAGATCGTCTACATAGAATCCAACCATGAATCTGCATCCTGTGGTCCTCCATCCCCTAAAAACGTAGGTGAATGCTGTTACTGAAATATACGTGTCCGCTCTTCCATAGATGTGGCAACCTACGGTGTTCCCTGAAAGGTCTGCATGAACCACATGAAGCCTTCACAAAACTGCACATCTGCTCCTATGTCTAGTATAATGGTTGGCGCCGCATCTGGCACTGCTGGAGGATCCATCGGTAGCCCATGACCTACCATCTCTGAAGTATAATAGTTACAACTCTCTTGGTGAGTAACTCGAGGTCGTATCGTCGACATGACTCTAGAAGTTCAAACACACGCCTTAGATTAAAATCATCTAGGATAAAGAACTGGAAACGTAAGAAGGGAACAAAAGAAAGAAAACATTCAAGTTTTACCAAACTAGACTACACAACATGTATTATAACTACATGGCATTTTCCCTTAAGTCTTTCACATGGGCTTTTACTTCTGCCAGAACTGGTTGTGTAACACCCCACACATGGCGTGTTGTCCTTACACATGGTGTGTACTTGAATTTTATTCCCCTGCCCGAGTCCTTCAACATGGCTATGCCACATGGCTCCCCATAGAACAAGGTTACACGGCGTGTTACACCCGCACATGGCATGTACACCACCCTATTTCCCAGCCACATGGCCAAGTCCACACGGTCTCTCACCGGTCAAGGCTACATGAAGTGTCCCATAGGTACATGTTGTGTAATATATATGCTTTACCGGACCGTATTGTTAGTAACACGACCTCTAAACCTAGGTTTCACTACACGGCGGGTTCCAGAAAAACATGACATGTACTAATAACCCCAACCGACCCGTGTTGTTGGATACATGGCTAGATACCTGGGTTAGACTACATGGCGTGTTGAATCCTGACACGACGTGTATATATTAAGGTTTACCCATCTGTGTTGTTCGTTACACAGACTGACATAAGGTCAACCCTACAGGGCATGTACAACTGGTACACAACGTGTTTCCCCAAGAACTTTTGTATCCCGTGTCTCTGACCACACGGTTAGAGACTACACAGAATGTACATAAGGTACATGACATGTACTTAAAAAAAAGTTTCTTCCTGAACAGAAGAACACATGGCATGTAGTCAAAACTAACCGGCATGTATTCTGGGTTTTTTGGACAGTAAGCCTTAGAAACTACTCTGGAACCTAGAAAAACACTAAAATGAATAGCTAAGTGCCAAATTATGATCTGTGGGGGCCCATACTCCCCGAGAATCAAATCTTGGCATCTTATACATGTTATAACAAGGTAAATAAGTCGATGATCCACCAAATTTTGGCTAATGAGGTCCCATAATCCTCAAGAACCAAAGTTTGGCGTTCATTCACAAAACCTTACAAAACAATAACCTATCAAATAGATAGTATTTTATCAAGGAGCCTATCATAACAACATGAAATTTATAGCACAACATCTATCACAACAACATGCAATTTCTGATGCACCTACATGGCATGGAAACTTTGCATGACATGTGATTCTAACATGTTCCTAAATGATGCATGTGATGTCATACCCTCATCTCATCAAATTGAAACTAAATCAAACCCAAGTATTAAATATAAACATCACCCCACAAGTGTGTCACACAATGGTGAAAATCAAATCAATTGTAAAATTGAAAAACCAAAAAAATTGCAATTAAATGAGGTAGATTGGATTTTCCCTGTACATGGGTTAGCTACTCCCAGACATAGCTTATTACCAAGTACATATTCCTTCTTATACTTGGATAAAGGCTCCAAACTGTAAGTCAAGAGAAAAAACTCCCTCTGATACCACTTTGTAATGTCCCAAATCCGGGTTCCATACAACGGGTGCCCCGAACCCATTTGTTCACATGACCTCAAGTGCATGTCCCCAAATGCCAAAGGCTGCAAACTAGCAGTGAGGGCCTAGTATTGATAGTGGGGAAACTATTACCTTATTTTTCAAAGTGTAGCACAATGGAATAAATATAAAAATGAAAAAGCAGAAGCAGTAAACAATATTAACCTGAAATGGATAACGAAATTGAAGTAAGAGATAACTAGTAGTCATATATATAATGATGCAGCATGTCACTACTTCTAAGAAAACAGAAAAAACATGATACACTATAATCAGATACAATACAACACAAAGCACAAAGTACAGTCAAACAAAACCCTAGTAGTGAAACAAGAATGCAGCAGCATCGCAAGCCTATGCTCGGTCCCATGCTCTCCAACTCCACTACAACAATCATGTACCTGTGGAGGGACCCTTTCCCTTATCGAAACCTGTAGAAATATAATCTATTTGGTCCCAAGACATGACCCAAATAGGGCGTGAGAAATAAATCCCATTATGAAACCACCAAAGGCATGTTCCCAACTATTAGTGAAAAAGTGCAACATTTGTGTGCAATAATGAAATGAATTAAACTAAGAAGTACTCAAAAATAACTATTCCTACCAGTTACATTATCATTTTAATAATTATTTAACAATTCTAAGATTGGGATTTATATTTGAAGGTAAAATTTATGAAATCACCACAGTGAATATTCAAAGTAAACATTGTCCTTAGACATAAGAATCGGTGCCCTCAGGCGAAACAAAACCTTGCCCTCAGGCTAAATAAAACCTTGCCCTCAGGATAATCAGAACATTTCCCTCATGCCAAATATAACCTTTCCCTTGGGCTAATCAGAACATTTCCCTCGGGCTAGTAAAAACCTTACCCTCAGGCTAATCATAACCTTACCCTCAGGCTAATCAAAACCTTGCCCTTAGGCTAAACAACACCTTTCCCTCGGGCTAAATAGAACCTTGCAAGTAACCCAACTGATCCCAAAGCATAAGCAAGCAGTTTATACATTTTTCCTCTCAAGAAAACTCAAAACATGTTATAATCACAACATACCCATGAGTATCCTTGCCAAATGTCTAAACAAGGGAAACATACCCTCGGGGTGGCCGTAGATCAAAGCAACCATCCCAAACAGCAGTTTATACACAATCATAAGATTACCTATTCAATTATATGTATTTAAACAATCAATGCCTCAACCACACAACACACAAAACATGGGAACGTGGCACAACGGTGCACAAAATCAACTCGACAGTTTTAAATAAGCACAAGAACACCTACCTCGATCTCCTCTGATTGATATATGTGAAAGGCGCCTCCCCAAACAACAAAGAACGACGTAGATCTGAGATAAATGATTTACCATTAAAACCCAAATAACATCCCTTAGGGAATGAATTAGAAGGAAATATTCAATAAGAGGTAAGGCCTTTCCCACATGGTTCAAACGAGATCGACGAAGGAAGAATCAGAGTCCCGATGTGCGATCAGGAGCTCCTCCAAGTCCCGACCTCCTCTCCCGATGCTCTGGTGAGTTCTCTGCATCCTCTTCCTATATAAGAGGCTAATTTCAGTTTTTAACAATGAAACATAACTACACATCATGTACTCTCAAGTACATGACGTTTAATTTCTATTTTTTAACTGTTCCACTGGCGGCTACTTTGCACTACCTCATTGTTCATCTCCCAACTTGATTACAGGGTGTGTATTAATAAATAAATGGTGTGTACTATTGTTCCTCTGACAGCTACTTTAACCGCCTTACTGTTCACCTTCCGACTAATTACACGGTGTGTATTACTAAGTAAAAGACATGTAGTTAGTTTTTACACCCTTAATCACCTAGAAGCCAACATGCCCCCTATTCTCATCCCACATGTCCAAAACACATGACGTGTGTACAAAAGTACACGGTGTGTACCTATAAATTTGGAATTTTCCCACATTTACCTTGTTTTCTCAAAAAACACTTAAGGAAAAAGGAAAAGAAAAAACCCATACCTCAAGTATAATAACTGGGTTCTTACATCTCCCAAACCTTGTAGAATCCTTCGGATGCATCGCTTGACTCATATAATGGTGTCTGCTCATGTTTGCAAGGTCTCACAAAGGCACCTAGGAATAATAATGGTCTCTCATGTCATCCTATAGAAATATTAACTCAGACACATGATGTCCCCCAGGGGTGTCAGTCAAGACATGCGATACCCTATGGACACGACAACCATTTCTCATGATAGAATAAGGGAATATCAATGGGATCTCGCAACATTCTCCAGACATATTAGTCAATAATCATGATTTCCACCCTAGGGGTGTCAACCATGACATCTGATACCCTATGTGCATGAAAACCAAGTATCATGAGAGAATCAAGGAATATCAACGGGATCTCATGATATCCTATGAGAAAGCCAAATGAGACCCCTAATGCCATCCAGACATGATGGTTAGGTCTCGCGATGACCTACAAGGATGTCAGCCAAGATACATGACATCCATTGAACAATGTCACATTGAATCTTCTGAAACCCTTCATATATGTTATGAAAGGTTATGATGTGGCTTCCAAAACAAGACAACTGTATCATACGGCACCTTCGAGGCAAGAAATAGGGAAACCCCATAGTGTATGCCATGATCACTAGGCCAACCATAGTGAGTAAGACCCAACATAATGGGAACTACAATGACTCTAATTTCTACCATATTAAGGATGCATAGGCCACATATTTAATGTTTATGTTACATATTGATATTCTAGGGTGATCCCTGTATCCAATACCTTATCCAGAGCAATGAAAATGATCACTAGATAACCCCTTTTTCTCAAAACCAGCATGGCTCACATAGCATTATGGAGTTTCACGGATCATTTCATATACAGTATACACACCAAGGTTATAAGGACATCCTCAGTGAATAATCTCCACCTACTGAAACTATATAGTATGTCCCTGATCAATAGGGAATCCATCTCGGTGTAAGATCCTACAATTCCTAAAACCTTAAAGAAGATCAAAATGTCCCTGAGTGTGATCATCCACCCTAGCCTATCAGCAGGTTAAGAGACAATTGAACTACGATGACTCTGATTCCTTCCATACTCAGGATATGTAGGATGCCTTCTCAAGGCTCAAGATCTACACCAAACACACAATGGACTATCTTAGTACATATTTCATATATCTACACTTTATGAGACGGATAATCTATCCCCCCTTGTTTCTCACGCCGAGCACAGCTCATGTGGGCTTAAGAAGATGCAATGGACACCTCATTGGCAATCAAAAACTTCCACTAACTAGGGAAATCCCAGGACATAACCTCTGATGAGTGGCATGGTAAAAACACCCTTAATATAAGGGCATATACCTTGCGTCCAATCCCAAGGGAATGATTGAACTATGATGAATATGATTCCTTCCATAACCAGGATACATAAGACATCTCCCCAAGACCTGACCTCATACATTTGGTGTCTCTGTACACCCACATATATACTATAAACATGATGATAAATTGCACATGATTAATTAACAACATTAGTTTTGATTCATGCAATAACCCGGATTCGTAAGACACCTCATAATGGCTCCATCCCATCCTCAAAATATTAACTAACTCCTCCCATGGAAAAAAATTCCAAAGAATTTTTTCATATGGCTTCATCAAATAAAGTGATTATTCACCATTAGGAAAATGGATAAGAAACCCTGAATACATATAAAGGGATTCACTAATGATACCACACTTCCCTCAGTTTATCAATGAGGATCCCTTTCTTTTTTTAATGAGATAATTAACCAATAAATTGGTTCTTTAGGGTAACTGGTATCATATTTGGATTAAGAGGAGATCCGTGAACATATATCAAATCTATAAAAGAGTCATAGAGTAGTCCAAAATTCCGCCAAAAGGGTGATATGAGCCCAATCTCTGATCCTATCGACCAATGCAAGTCCCCAAGAGTCGGTGGGAATGAAATCCCAGATGACCATTATCCTTTGTAAATTATGTCTATACCCAGATATTGATGGGGGAACCATTATAAGTTTCTCGAAAAAGTGAAAATGGTAACCCAATGAGTGAAAACCATTTCACACGTAAAAAAACCCAATGAAACAGGGACCAACACCTTCCTCGAGTTGAATTCTTTTAAAATAATCGCTTTCACTTGTGCATTCAGATGGATCCTTATGAGTACCCTTATGAGAAGAAGTATATAACTCTGACATATTAGGATAATGTTAGAGAAATAAATATATGGATAATTTTTCTAGATGAGGAAATGGAATATAAGGTTAAATCTATTCAAGAACACATGAAGGAATCATAGAGTAGACAAACGATTTCTGCGGACAGTTTCTGGTGACATATGAAATTCAATGTTAGTGAGATGGTTTTCCTATGAATTTATCCATGAAAGAAGGGAATGATATTTAGAAATAATGGAAAGATGATCCCTAGTTATATTTTTCCCTTTATGATTCTTGATCGAGTAAGGACTGTAGCTTATTTCTTGGCACTCCCACTAAACCTCTCTCATGTTCATAATTTGTTCCATGTATATTTTCTGAGGATGTACATACCTAATAATTTACATATACTGAACATATAGGTTATAACACTGGAGTTTTATATTTACTATGAGGAATTACTTGTATAAATATCAGACCATAGAGATAAAGTGCTACAAAAAAATTCTATTTTTTCGGATAAAGTAGTCTTAGAAATTTCAAGAAGCTACTTGGGAAATAGAGGATATGATGAAGCAAAGATATCATCATTTTTTTGTATCATTGTGATGGAATTTTGAGGGATAAATTCCTTTTAATGTGGTTATAATGTAACACCATAAGATTTTCTATGTATTTCCTTTAAAAAAAACTTAAGGTATTCGACAACTTGCTTTACATGAAACCCCATATCTAAATGAACCATGATAAAGTAATCCTTTATAACCTAGATATTAAATTAGAATTTATAAATAGTAATATCTAAATTAGAAAAAAATATTAAGAATTTTTTTAAATAATTCAAATGTATTGATGAATTTATAATAAATAAGTACTTAATTTTTGACAAAATCATTTTGTGTTTTAAGAATATGTTTTCATCAAAAGGGATTTTTTTAAAATTTTGTTTATCGAAATTATAATTAATTTACAAAATTTTTATAAATTTTATTTGAGGAAATTATTTTTATTTTAGAAATAATTATGTCAAAAATATATTTGGGAGAAATTTGAATTTTTTTCTAAATGTTTTATTTTTATTTAATAATGATAAAATAATGATTTTTTAAAACTATCCTTTCTTTGTAAGTAAAATTACCATCTTGTTTTTAATTTTTCCTTAAAGTGGAATAAAAACAATTTTATTAGAAATAATATAACTAATTACATATTAATAATCATTATAATTTAATTTTTTATAAGTTTATTTTTTGTGATTAAAAACACATTTATCTAAAAACCAATTTTATGTTCGCATTGTATTTTTTCTTAATAAATTAAATTATTTTATATTGATTAATGAATTTAATGAAATATATATACTATATATTTAATCAGTTATTTTATTAAAAATTTTATGGGTTTTACAAGGAAATCAATAGAAATTAATTATGTTTTATGCTTAAAATGCTTTTTTTCTTAATAGGTTTTTGTTGACGTTTGTGAACTTATTTAAAATTAAATTCTGAAACATATTGAAACTGAATCTGGAAAAATGGATTAAAATTTTTTAATAATAAAAATTATTTTAATATTATAGGGTAAAATTTATCCTTGTTTATAATGAGTTTTCAAAATATTAAAATGTTGTTACCACTATTAAGGTCAAAATGAGTTTACCAAGGGGTTAAACAAATAGATATGAGTAAAATTTCCACCCAAACTTGCATAATTATTATTATTTAAATATATTAATACCATATATTATAATACCTTCTATTATTTTTCTATTAGGAGTCTCTTTCTCATAAAAATGGCCTTATATCATTGAAATATCTTAAGAAATTCCATATGTGTCCCTCCCCTCACTTGAGGGAACCTCATATCCTACCTTATTCACACCATTTGTGTCTTTTAGATAAGAAAATACATACTATAAAACCTTCCTATAATCATTCCCTTAATACAAGATATTGTTTTTGATCTCTTTAGAGAATTATTTTAGGGAATAGATTGCAGGTGAAAATGAGGTCTCTCAAAGAAGAGGTATATATCATAACTATGATCTTTTGATATTATTTCTTCTCTTACTACCCCTTAAATTTTGGTATCAATAAAAACATGATTAATAAAATATCATTAATATATTGTAATTTTATAATGATGATATATCAACCATTACCCACCACTTCTCCATCAAATGTGAGATGAAAGTATCGCTCGTGCATACTTATGGACTACCACCACTACGTTGTTATATGATTCATTTTCCATCACTGTATTCTATGGATGGTTATTAGGATGAGTCTAATTATTATATAAGATATATTTTTAATATTTTTTATTCCATTAATTATAATGTCATATATACCTTCTTACCATCTAATATATTGAAAAATGATAATGCTGCGCATGTATACACATGGACCACCCCCTCTACAAAGCAATGCGATTCATTTTTTATTTCTATTTTACTTGGCCAATACTAAGGATAGATATAATGAATACATTTTATATTTATGATAAAAAAATAATTATATATTATTGATTTATAATTTACCATTATTTATTTCCATCCATCAAAAAATGGAATCACCACTCAGGCATGTGTATATAATACCATCTCGACGTAGTGATGTAATTAATTTTTCAATAACTCTATATATAAATGTATATAAATTCATATAAAATGAATAAATACTATATTTATATCTTTATTAAATTTATATAAATGTTTAAATCAAGATCAATGTACAAGGAATGGAACTACTGAAACAAAACAAACATGATAAATGAGCAGTTCACACCTGAAATAACAACTTCAATAGAGAACTATTAATAAAGGGATTTTGAAATAATATAAGTGTATCATATATGATATTTTATGTATGAATATGATTTTTTATATAATTATAATAAATAAAAATATATTATATTGGAGTTTCGATCTCTTTTGAATCAATTCGTATATAAGGTAAGAGTCTCTTATCTCACTTTTGTTTTCGTGAGACCTATTCCATATTCAAAACTTGTTTCCATAATGTGGTATATATACAAACACTTTTTTATGATATATAATTAATTTTGTTTTGTTTATTGAAATTAATTTTTTATTTAAATTTATTCATTTTATGGGGGTTATGAGTCAAAATTATTCAATGATATAAGGGTTTTATGTTACAATCTTATTTTTCTTAGGACTATTTATGATTAAATATCTAAAAATAAAATTATATACTATATATCCCAAAGATATTATAAAGTTTCTTATAATATATTTATTTATAGAGATTATTTGCTTTCCTTTAAATTTCTTCTCTTTATTTAGTTAGGAGGCCAAAAGAATATTTTAAACAAATAACACCCTTATTTCTCTACTCAATTGGGAATATTTTAATTCACGTCTATATTTTCATTAACCCATTTTAAAAAATGTTTTTTTCAATTATAAAAATATATTTAAATTATTTTAAAAATAAATTTTACTAGATTTACCAAGGTTTAAAATGAAAATGCTAATCATTTTAGAAACATTAGGTTTTTGACTTTTTACTGAAAATATTCAAGGATTTTTTGTTTTTACATACTCCGTATGAGTGGATTTATCCTTATCTTGAATACTATTTTACATAAAGATTAACATATAAGAATACTTGTTTCTTTTAAAATAAATTTTTTCATTAATATTTTGGATATTTTTTTATTTTAAATAAGTTATTTAGAACTTAATATGGTACTTTCCAAAATAAATATTCTTGTTGTATTTTATTGGTATTTTCATCTATAACAACATCCTTTCATGTTCCTTGTGATTTATTAGGGATATGATCAAATGTTACTATATATATTCTTTCCCAATATGGTTTATGATTAAGGTAATTAAATGTTTATGAAACTTTTATCCTTTCTATAGGTTATTATATGAGTATATTATTAAGAAAATGATGGAATTGGGAGAGAACCCAATCAACTATGATAATATTTGTAGTGATACTAGACTAAGGAAATTATTTTATTTGATTTTGTGTATCCCATAAACTTATATCTTATTATTATGTTATATTATAATGGAAAATGAATTATTATTAATGATTCCCCAATATTATGTATTATGTATTGTTTTGAAAACAAATTATGCTAGGTTCCATGGTTAATAATATTTGACTAGTTGGGCATGATTATTTAAATTCATGATCTTATTATCCTACCATTATTATTATCTTATGATCACTGACAGTCATTGATTAACATATATTATGTTTACCCTTACTGAGAACATAATCTCACCTTTATTATATTTCCCTTCCTCAAGTTATAAATTATGTTTTTAAGTATGATATTTCTTATAAGGGTGCTAGTTGGGAAGAAAATAATGGTAAATGGTGTATATATTTTATGTAATAGTTGTTTATGCATACAAGTTCCCAAAGACACAAAAGCATTATGATTTTGGAATGGATTATAATGATATGAAATGAATATTCATCTGATAATATGCAATGTTTATGTATGAAAATTAAAGGTCATTATACCCTAAACCATTCAACAACCATGAATCAACCACTATATGTGGAATTAGTTCTATTCAAAATTTGGTGTCATGGTTACTCCATACCAAGCTCCAACCGTACAACTTACAATTTTCCATTTTTTTTAAAATTAACCAATACAAACTTAACTATTTTTATGATAATAAATAATTAGATGGAATAGTTCAAAAAAATGATATTGGGGACTTATAATATGTATCATAAAGAAGAAACGGTATTTTTGGGGAAAATAAATATAACATTTGTTTTTGAAATTTCTAAAACCTCTAGGTTGAAGTGATCCACAATTATACTTGGTGGATTCTATAGGAAGTGGTGGGTGTCAGTAGTCCAGGTAAAAATACATGGGAATTTATTATTGAAGGATTTTAAATCTTTTTTTGCTGAATATTTTTATCCTGATATAATGAAGTTAGTGATATTATGACTGTTCCTATGAATTTAGTAAGAAAAATTTATTGTTTTTTAGTACGTGACTTGGTTCACTTAGAGAGTTTATTTTACAGTAGTGATTTCCTTTAATAAAACTCCAAAGGATCAAATATATGAAATATTTATTCACCCAAATATTCAATTAAAATTATCCTTATTTAAACTATATTATTATTCTGATGTAATAGATCAATAAATGGAACGATTTATGCTTCTTATTCTTCGAGTTATATAGAAGTTGACTTCTTTGAAAATAATAAGAAGTTTGATGGGTTTAGACCTAAAAGTTGTATAAGTTCAATATGAATATTTTTTTAATATTAGTCATTTCTTATGGAGATTAAAACTATTATATTTCATAAGTATGGAAATAAATGGAATTCAAGGCCACCATTCTACAATCTTATTAATTATTGTCATTTATATGGTTGTTTGGGTTATCTCTAGAAGTTATGTAGAGTAAAACTTCAATAGAATAGTGGATCTATTTCATCAACTCCAAAATAAACTCAAATATAGTAATATTATTTTATGTTCATGTGATCTTGATCTCATGAGTTCTAAGGTAGGGGTGATTTACCCATGGGTAGAGTAAGTTGAAAATGAGACTCATTTTAGTAGAAAATCATATATAAAACCTAAATTTGAGTAATTATTTATAGCTAAGTAAACACCCATTGAATCTGAAATTGGACCCACTATATTTATAGGTATTGTTCTTATTTCATCATCCATGACTATTAAGTTATTTTATACAGGTTTCTATCACTCTTCTATCTCTAGTCGAGTTGTGAATATAAAAAAATTTATATTTGAACTAATTCCGTATGTGATAGAGACAATTGATCATATTATAAGGAATAGAGACTAGGTCTTATAATGTCCCTAATAGTTTATAACCAATTTATTCTGAGATGATATGGGATTTTTTTATTCAAGATATAGACCCTTTTGATTTTATACTAGGAATGGACTAGATGATTGAATTTAAATACCAAATCGATGGATATCAGTAGATGGTCGTGTTTCTTTCTTTTAAAGGAAATTATCCTATGTTTCTAGGAGAATGGGATACTTTATGTGGTTAATATAGACCTAGTATCCTAGGATTAAAATATTCATCATATAATTTAGTTTGTTCTTTTAATAGATATAGTTTAGTGGAATTCAGGGAATGAATTTATAGCTTTGGTGAGGAATTTATCTAAGATATTTTATGGAGATTTATCTAGGTTTCCTCTAGAAATAGAAGTGTAATTTTATTTTAATATTATACTAAGAACATTATTTATATATTTATCACCTTTTTATATAAACCCTTTATAATTAAAGGGATTAAAAATCCAGCTTTATTATTTTGAAGGTAATGGGTATTTTAATTCTATTCTATCTCTAAGGGTATCTCCTATGCTCTAAAGGAATCCTATTGGAGTCTGTGACTCTATGTTGATTATTTGAATCTTAATTTAGTGATTAGGATTAATAAAAATCCTTTACCTAAAATTGATGACCTCATTTATAAATTAAATTGGGATATGTGGTTCTCTAAAATTTTTCTCAGGTATGGGGACCGTAATTTTAGAGTGATGTAATGTAATATACCATTTTTTTTAAAAATAGGATATAATAATTTTGAGTATTACTTGATTCCATTTTCTTTAAAAAATTACCCTATAGTATTTTTGGATCTAATAAACCATTTTTTACAATGATACCTTGATTCTTTTATAATAGAGTTTTTGGACAATATATTGGTTTATAATAACTCATAAGAGGATTTTTAGCATCATTTAACAACATTATTGGGAATTAATTGTGATAATTTATTTTACTCTATGTAACACATGTTTTATTTCTGGATCCAAGAATTATATTTCATGGGGCATATGTTTTCAAGGATGGGTGTATTAGTTGAACCTAAAATGGTAGAAGTTATTATATATTGGGATACTCCAAATAGTGTCTTTTAGATATGAAGAATATTTTGATTTAAAAGACATTATTAATGATTTTTAAATAATTTCTGAAAATTAGAATTGATTTTTAAAACTCTCACTCATAAAACGGGCGATGTTTGTGATGTGTCCTGAATGAAAATCATCATTTGGTGAATTTAAATAAAATTCAACATCAGATATTATTTTAATTCAACTTAATACATGTTTGGGTGCTGTTATCCATTGAAATACATGTGGTATGGGTTTGTGATGTTTATGTAAGAAGATTGTGTGAAAATGGAAATCCCACTGTCCATTTGTAGGACATTATAGTTTCTATGTAGGTGTATTTTTATATAATTTAATTGGGGGGGGGTATGAGTGAATAAATCCAATTAGCTTTCCAATAATATAATTTTGATTGAAACTTCTCAATAGTATTAGGGAATAACCTATATAGGATTGATAGAGATACACTAATCATTATCATGGGATCTGATGAAAGGTTTTCTTTTACTATGTTTGACGAATCAACCTAAATCATCACTAAAAATTACATCGAATCTAAATATGATAGTTTCTACTAGGGTTTTGGATTCATATTTTTATATTGAACTAATCTAGAAGTCATACACTCAATTCCACTTCCCCTAATAATTATAATACCTTTATTTGGTCACACCACTAGTATAGAAAGGTTTTTATTAATAGTTGAATCCTATGTTAATCTAATAACTCTAGTTAACATTAGACTTTAAAGGAACCAAAGCTCATATTTCACTACCAGTGGTGGGTTCCCCAATTGGATTTCTATAGGATTATTTTTGAAACTATGAAGTGGATTACCCTAGGTACATTTTGAAGTATGTTGTTTTGTGGGTGGATGAGCTAGTAAAGGTTCATGGGAGGCTAATTTATGGGAATACTGGTTCCTAATGAACCCATTGATCATGGAACAAGGACCATTATAAGAAAACAACTTTTGAGTAGGGGGAGCATATAACCCCCCACCCAATATCATGGTAGGGATTTGGTGGCTAGCGCAACCCTTAATGAGGGTCACCCTAGGAAGAACATTTATTATTAGGTTGAGGCCTAAGGTACTTCATCTACTCCCCAAAGTTTTTATCTAATTAATAAAGTGAGGAAATCGAGTGAGATACTAAAGGATGTATTATTCCACCAATCTAGGAAAACATCATACAATACATGAATTAACCTTATGTGTATGATATTATTGGTGAAACTCAAATCGATTGAGTTATACTTTTCCAATATTAGGATGGTTATAGATGCATTAAAAACATTAAAAATAGAATCCATGATCAATATTGACGAGTAAAAGGTTCTAGACGACTCCCACAACCAATACAACATCTTACTTGAGTGACTGTGGGCCATGACTGGTGGGATGTTTAAATAAGTATTGAGTTATGATGGGATGAATTGATATGCGAAGTATGAAAAAGTGGGTATGGATTCCAGGTGTGATGAGGAAACTAAATCATAAAAATATTCAGGTGAGATTGTTCCAATCTAAGAAAATATAAATTATATGGATAAAATTTTCATACTTGGAGAAGCAATAATTTATGTTCTACAATTTATAAAGTAATCACTGATAACAAAATATCTAGAATTTCCCCTTCATCATTCATATAGGAGGGGTAATGTGTAGGATCAACATGATCAATAAGTGAAGGGAGGATCTCCAGATTCCATGGAATTAATGATGGTCCATGGAGTGTCTCCTCCTTGATATTCATCCGTATCACCAGCCATATATAATTATAAATGTAAAAAATACATGAGGATACTAAATATCCACCAATATAATGACCCAAAATTTGGATTTGATATTTCTTATTATAAATTTTACATATTTCCTTAACTCATTAACTATTGAACCAGTGCACTAGGTTGAATGACCTTTTATTTCGGTGTTAGTGTTACCCCCCAAAATAGATGGGTATCAAGTAATCAAGTTGTTATCTAGTACCATCATGATCAATTTACTAGTTGAAATGGTGAAAATAAGAGCCACGTAGTGGAAAATCCTAGGATTGAGAACTATATATTCATGCCAAAATAATTTGAAAAGCTTTCATCCACTTTGGATGAGGGTAAGTATTCATTGATACTGTTCAACCTAATTATCATCATTATCACTTGGACCAATGTTCAACCAATTTTAATATTTACTTCTCCCAATAAACAAGAACCAATAGTTCCCTCTACTTCAAAAGAATTACCTATCACTACTTCTAGAGTGAATTTGTGGGATCAAGACCATATTGTGTTATAGTCCGCACTAAATATGGATAGAGTTACCATCCTATATGAAGTGGGAAATCAAGTGTCCCACCATCCCAAAGGAGTAATCTATTATGGGTATGAAATCTAGCTAGGGGTTTTGTTAAAGTGATGTGTCTCCACTGATGTTAGCTGGAGAGGCAAGTGATACTCATGATATAGAGGATAACATTGTCATAACTAATGGTGAATCACCGAGAATGACCATTTAAGTGTTTCAATGGGTAATTATCATTTCCTATTTTAGTTCCCATGCACATCATTCTATTGGAATCGATCCTTCCCAACACAATAGAACTGAATAATGTAAAAATTGTAGGAAAATTACCTTTTCTAATAATGGATCAGTTCCATAAATATAAAATTCCTATGAAGACAAAGATAAAATGGGTATAGATATGGAAGAAGAAAATTGGTTTATCAAGAAAATGGAATGATGAGACATATAATTCTTCATAACCCACACTCCATTGAACCATTTTCATGGTTAGATGGTACAATTATGTCAATGTATGGTAAACCTAGGGACCAAAAAAGTCTCTTATTACACCATCTATTCTATGAGTTGTAATTTTATAGTCGTGAAAAGGTAGGTTGAGAAAAAATGAGCATATTTTGATAGGGTTGAGTTTAAGGAATGGGACATGGATTCATTGGCGGAGATTCTGTAGAACATTTCTTCTGAAGATAAGTAAGATATAAAACTCACTACTATAAATATGATCTTTATTAGTGCTATAAAATTCCATTTACATCACTAAAAAAGCGATGTTAATGTCAACGAAGATAAAGGGGGTCCCTTTTATCGGCGCTAAAAAAGTTCTTATAAATGTAAAAAAACATTAATATATATATATATATATTTATATGAATCAGGGAGGGGGCTTCAATAGCACTTGAACCCCCCTTCAATAGCACCCTGCATTCTCCAGCCACCCCCAACCTTTAATAGTGCTAACCCCCACCCTTTAATAGCACTAGCCCTTATTACACCCATGCACATGACCTACCTCCTATGGATTCGAACTCGGGACCTGTTTCCTACTCACCTAAGACGTTACCACTCCACCATATTTCTTTTCTCTTCATTTTTCAATATATCTATTTATATATATATAGTTATATTTCTCATGTATTAATATATATTTATATTAAAACAGACATATATATTTATATTAATATATATATTTAGTTATATTAGTATATATATATATATATTCATATATAAATAAATAAATATAGACAGTTATATTTATATATTTATATATTTATTTGTATTTTAATATATATTTATAAGATCGGTTTAAAATACATTTATAAAATATGCTTTTTGTGTGTTTTTATAAATAAATAAATATATATATACAAAAAACACACACATATTATATGTGTATTGTATGTATAATTATAAATATTTATATATATCTAAAAATATTATATTTTAATATGTATATACATATGTTTAAAATATAAAGATAATATATATCAGTTTGTCAATACATACACACACAAATACACACACACACACACAAACATCATACAGGTATATAAATATTAATATATTTGTATTTTAAATAAAACAGATATTAGATTTTATTTAGATAAGCCTTATATATTGAGAAATATACTTTATATGTAAATATGTTTAATTATTTATTTATAAAATTAAATTTTTATGGGCGAATATATTAAAAATATGTATATATTGTTATATAATTGATTATAAATAACATTAAATTGTTAAAAATGATAAAATTTCACAGCCATAATATCAATATAAATGTAACCCCTCAGAATAATTTTAGTCCCTAGTGTAAAATGTCAAAAATACCCCCTTAAACGTGTCTAAAATTTGATCAAATGTTAAAAATTTGGGTATCAAGACTAAAAACTCATATTCGGAGGCCTTCTAGGCCTTTTTTGGCCTAAAAAATGTGAAAAAACGATTCCTTTAGTAATTAGCATGTAGAGATCATCACATGCTTCGATTTGATATGTTGTAGAGCTCAAACGGACACTCGGATCAAAACTTATGGTCGTTTGAAGTTTGAGTTATGTTATTAACTTATTTAAGATCTTTTATTAATTTTTTTAATTTTTTGTGTCTTCAAATTGTTATTAAATTATTATTAGTCGATGATAATTGTCAAATTATTAACTAATATTTTTAAAGATATTTTTATGTCATTTTCACAAAATATCTTATATATTAAGTGAAAATATTTATTTATTATTATGTAAAACATATTTAAAAAATTATATTACATTTATATCAATATAAATATACATAAATATCAATCTATTATTTGTTACGAAATAATTTTTTTTTGAAATATAAACTTTATCAATGATAGGAAAAAAAGTGTTGATAAATCCCCCTTTATCAGCGCTACTATAAAAAGTACTGATAAAGGATGCCCCATTAACAAAGCTAAAAAAAGCACTGATAAAGGGTCACTTTTAACAATGCTTTTTTAGCACTGATAAAATTTCCATTTATCAGCCCTTTTTTTTAGCGCTGGTAAAGGGAGGTTCTGCCGAAACCTAGTTTTTTGGTAGTGAATATAGATCCTTAGTTTGGTGAGGAAAGATGAAATCACTAAATTGATGACCCAAATAGAAGGTAAAAAGGTCAATTTGGATTAATAAAAACTAAAATTTAATAGATTATATGGATCGATAAGTTTAACTCTTTATTAAAGAGGGACAACTGTTCCTACAAGAGGAGGTCAACATTGAAGAACTGAAAAGTCTATCAAAGGGTTTTGAATCCTCCTCAAAAAGGATTATAGAGATTGAGTAGTTATACATCAAGAACTACTATAGAGAATTTTTTATTTTGGATATACATTAGCTTGTAGATGATCGTCCCTACTTTATCACATAGTGATATTATACTTGTTCAAATATATTATTTCAAAACCTGATGAAACTCAATCACGTGAATGAAACAATCAACTATAACCCTCATTTCCATGTGAGTCATTATTAATATAAAAAACAAAAGGAAATATAAGATCAATCATGTCATATTAGATCACTCAAATATACATGGTGGGTTAGGATGAAGATGTTTCATTGTTGTGCACAAAATATCTCATGATGATCTAGGTATCCAGTTAAATGAAATTTTAAAAGACTAATTCATCCTAACAATGTGAAAAAGTGCATTGGGTGTAACACCATGTGTGAGTAACTCTGATTGAACCTAGTAGTGTGAGAGAGGTATGTTTTAACCCTGGGGTTTCTCATCAATGGTTTAATGATAGGGGAAAAAAGTTGGGCATGACCTCTAACCACATGTTTTAAATATAGGTTCCATAATCAAAATTATGGGTAGGGCAATATGATTTAAGGATGGGTGTTGATAATGTTTGAAGTAAATATTCCACAACATCCCCAATTAGAATTTTTCCACTAAGATGTGCACCTTAGATGGGTTTTGGTAGGTCAAAAATAGATTACATGTATCATCAGTGTAAACTGAGGAGAGGCTATTTAGAAATGAAGGATTATGGTAATTATTTGAACCCAAAGAGCATAAAGTCATTTTTTTAGGAAATATAGATTCTTAAGAACTTTGTAAGAAGTATAAGTGTTACACCATCACTAATTTAGAATATTTTTGGGATGAACCAATACATATGAGAGGTATACTGGCCAATGAGATTCCTATGATAATGATAATTATAACACCATGAAAGACATGAGGGTAAGAATTTAATTGGTCCTTAAAGGGGTTCAATAGGATCATTGATTTTGTATAGTTTGTGTTTATATAAACTGAACAGAATGGGTGATGGTACTAGAGTTTATGGTTATACATCCCTGAATGAATATGTGTCTCCTAGTTTATATTCATAGAGCTTAAAACATCTTTCTATGGAATAAAGTCATATCAGTGTCTGGTAGGAAAACGTATCACAATATGATGACTCTATATTCCAAGAATAAATTTTAGTATGAATAGATTTTTGACTAGACTAAAAAAATATGATATCATGGCATTACTACATATCCATTTAAACATGAATCAATCTATATGTAGTTTTGGAAGAAAAATTCCATCACGACATAAACTCAAATATAGGAATACATGACATGAATTAGTGAATTTGTACATCACGATATAGATTTTAAAAGGATGAAATATATGAATAGGATGGATATAAGAAATTTTTCTGTCACTATATATCCTAGGAAATAGTAATCAAGCTATACCTAGATAATGGATGGTCAGGTTTCTTAACAAATATAGATTATATGTAGACAAAAATTTAAATGGCCATTTCCCAGTGTTAGGCTATTAGAAGAAATATGATGTGGGTCTAAACACTAGGAGGATGTGAGGGAATAAAATTTTCTACTAGGCCTAGGATATGAGATTTTAGAATCGTTACAAATATTTTTAAACAAGAATCATGCTACACGTAGTTATTGGAAGGGAGACATAGTAAGTGACTAACACTATAATAAAAGGGGATCCCTATTGAGTGAGGAAACCAATACAATTTTTATAGTTTATATAGTGTAAATGTAGATGTAATTCATATAGTTTAATATTTTGTAGAAAGGAATAAACAGTCATGGAGTTTAAAATCATGCGATATGGATATACCCATGCATTTTGGATGAAGGAGATTACTAGGGATACAAACGATATATTTTGGGAAACCATGTATTAGTATGGGGTGTGATATTCTCCTCATCCATGGTAATAAGTGAATTGTCACCATTGGAGTAAACCTTATATATAGAAAAGGATCCTTTACACTTGTATTGAAACATTGATATTTTATTTCCTAGTAAAATTGGTTCTCTTAATACTAGTTTTAATTTACCTAAGAGAAACGAGAAAATGTGGAATATGTTTTTGAATGCTCGAGCCACAAGATTGTGATAAACCATGAAATTTTGAATTGATTAAAACCTATTTTAATTAAGGGATTCAAAATATTCCAAACTAACTTGTGATCTATCATCCTATATTAGTCAGTCATAGATATCCATCTGGGGTCATGGTTGTTATACCTCAAAGGTAAATATTTCATTTTTTACATACATTAATGAGTAATGGTTTTCCTAGAAATAATTTTGAGTTATGGTGTAAAATTATCCCAATGAGTTAAATAGTTTTTTTGGACAACTCTTCTTATTCTAATCAACCATATTCAATATAATTTTAGAGAGGGATTAATTAAATTCCTCAATTTATCAATTCATGGATGAATTATTATTGAAATTATTGTTTGATTAGATATGATACTTGGAATGAACCTTATTTATACTATAGAGTGTGAAATTGGTTCCATTTTCTATTTAAATTATATGAGGAACTTAAAACTTATAGATAATGTTGGATTTAATAATCTCAAACGTGAAATGACTGTCAACCTCTTTCAAGAGAATTAATTTGAACCATTTCAAAAATATTTCTCTTGAAATATGAATGATCTTGAATTTTTTTCTTTCATAAGATGGTATGGATGTATGACATTGACTACCTATACAAAAATGGTCAAAGAGTACTTGATGGAATGTATTTTTTCTAATAATTAATGGGTGATGCTGATATGAAATTGTATTGTGTGAAAACTATTATAAATCTACATGTAATCATGATTTGTGGGATGTTTAATGATGTATTGAGTCATGATGGGATGAATTGATATGGAAAGTATGAAAAAGAGGGTATGGATTCCATGTGTGATGAGGAAAATAAATCATAAAAATAATCTGGTGAGATCGTTCCAATCAAAGAAACTATAAATTATATGGATAAAATTTTCATACTTGGAGATGCAATAATTTATGTTCTCTAATTTATATAGTAATCACTGAGAAAATAATATCTAGAATTACCCCTTCATCATTCATATTAGAGGGGTACTGTGTAGGATCAACATGATCAATAAGTGAAGGGAGGATCTCCAAATGCCATGGAATTAATGATGGTCAATGGAGTCTCTCCTCCATGAGATTCATCCATATCACCACCCATATATAATTATAAATGTAAAAAATACACGAGGATACTAAATATCCACCTATATAATTACCCCCAATTTGGCTTTGATATTTCTTATTATAACTTTTACTTAGGTCCTTAACTCATTAATCGTTGAACCGATGCACTGGGTTGAATGGACTTTTATTTCAGTGTTAGTGTTACCCCCCAAAATAGATGGGTATCAAGTAATCAAGTCATTATCTAGTACCATCATGATCAATTTACTAGTTGAAATGGTGAGAAAGAGCGCCACATAGTGGGGAATCCTAGGATCGAGAACTACATATTCATGCGAAAATAATTGGAAAGATTTCATCCACTTTGGATGAGGGTAAGTATTCATTGATATTGTTCAACCTAATTCTCATCATTATCACATGGACCAATGTTCAACCAATTTTAATATTTACTTCTGCCAATAGGCAAGAACCAATAGTTACCTCTACTTCAAAAAAAGTACCTATCACTACTTCTTGAGTGAATTTATGGGATCAAGACCATATTGTGTTATAGTTCGCACCTGAGATGGATATAGTTACCATCCTAGATGAAGATCCAAGGGAGTGGGAAATCGAGTGGCCCACCATCCCAAAGGAGTAATCTATTATGGGTATGAAAGATAGCCAGGGGTTTTGGGAAAGTGCTGTGTCTCCACTGATGTTAGGTGGAGAGGCAAGTGATACTCATGATATGGAGGATACCAATGTCATAACTAATGGTGAATCACCAAGAATGAGCATTTAATTGTTTCATTGGGTAATTATCATTTCCTATTTTAGTTCCCATGCACATCATTCTAGTGGAATCGATCCTTCCCTACCCAATAGAACTGAATCATGTAAAACTTGTAGGAAAATTAACTTCTCTAATAATGGATCAGTTCCCTAAATATAAAATTCCTTTGAAGACAAAGATAAAATGGGTATAGATATGGTAGAAGATAATTGTTTTATCAAGAAAATGGAATGATGAGACATATAATTCTTCATAACCCACACTCCATTGAACCATATGCATGGTTAGATGGTAATATTATGTCAATGTATAGTAAACCTAGGGAGCAAAAAATTATCTTATTACACCATCTATGCTACGAGTTGTAATTTTATAGTCATGAAAAAGTAGGTTGAGAAACAATGAACTGATTTCGGTAGGGTTGAGTTTAAGGAATGGGACATAGATTCATTCTCAGAGATTCTGTAGAATATTTTTTCTGAAGAGGAGTAAGAGATAAAACTCACTACTACAAATATGATCATTATTAGTGCTAGACAAGTCCATTTACATCACTAAAAAAGTGCTGTTAATGTCAGTGAAGATAAAGGGGGTCCCTTTTATCAGCGCTAAAAAAGTGATTGTAAATGTAAAAAACATATATATATATATATGTATATATATATATATATATTTCTACTAATCAGGGAGGGGAATTCAACAGAACTTGAACCCCCTTCAATAGTACCCTACATGCCCTAGTCACCGCCAACCATTAATAGTGCTAGCCCACACCCTTTAATATCGGTAGCCCTTATTACATCCACGGGCACGACCTACCTCCTATGGATTCGAACCCAGGACCTATTTCCTGCGCACCTAAGACTTTACCACTCCACCATATTTCTTTTCTCTTCATTTATCAATATATCTATTTATTTAAATATATATAGTTATATTTCTCATGTATTAATATATATTTATATTAACACACGCATATATATATTAATATTAATATATATATTTAGTTATATTAGTATATATATATTTGTATATTAATATATATATTGTTATATTTATATATTTATATATTTATTTGTATTTTAATATATATTTATAAGATCAGTTTTAAATACATCTATAAAATACTCTTTTTTTGTGTGTTTATAAATAAATAAATGCATATATACAAGACACACACACATATTATATGTGTATTTGTATGTATAATTATACATTAAAATAAATATCTAAAAATATTATATTTTAATATGTATATACATATGTTTAAAATATAAAGATAATATATATCATTTTGTCAATACAGATGCACACAAATATACACACACACACACACAAACATCATACAAGTATATAAATATTAATATATTTTTATTTTAAATAAAATGGATATTAGTTTTTATTTATATAAGCCTTATATATTGAGAAATATATGTTATATGTAAATATGTTTAATTATTTATTTATAAAATTAAATTTTTATGGGTGAATATATTAAAAATATGTATATATTGTTATATAATTGATTATAAATACCATTATATTGTGAAAAATGATAAAATTTGAAATCCTTAATATCAATATAAATGTTACCCATCAGAATAAATTCAGTCCCAAGTGAAAAAGGTCAAAAAGACCCCTTGAAACCTGGCTAAATTTTGATCGAATTTTACAAATTTGGGTATCTAGACTAAAAACTCAGTTTTGGAGGCATTCTAGGACTTTTTTAGCCTAAAAAAAATGTGAGATAAGGATTCCTTCAGTCACTAGCACATAGATATCATCACAATCTTTGATTTGATATGTTTTAGTGCTCAAATGGACACCCGGATCAAAATTTATGGTCGTTTGAAGGTTGAGTTATGTTTTTAACTTATTTTAGATCTTTTATTATTTTTTTTTGATTTTTTGTGTCTTAAAATTGTGATTAAATGATTATTATTCGATGAAAATTATCAAATTATTAACATATATTTTTTAAGAAATTTTTATTTCATTTTCACTAAATATCTTATATATTAAGTGAAAATGTTTATTTATACTTATCTAAAACATATTTAAAAATATATATTACATTTATATCAATATAAATATAACTAAATATCAGTCTATTATTTGTTATGAAATAAATTATTTTTTAAAATATACAGTTTTTCTGTGCTAGAAAAAAATGCGTTGATAAAGCCCTCCATTATCAACGCTACTATAAAAATAACTGATAAAGGAGGTCCCTTTAACAATGATAAAAAAATCTCTGAAAAAGGGTCACTTTTAACAACGCTTTTTTAGCACTGATAAAAGTTCCCTTTATCAGCCCTTTTTTGCTCTGTTAAAGGGTGGCTCTGTGGAAACCTAGTTTTGTGGTAGTGACTATAGATCCTTAGTTTGGTGAGGAAAGAAGAAATCACTCAATTGATGACCCAAAAAAAGGTAAATAGGTCAATTTGGACCAATCAAAACCAAAATTAAATAGATTATAGGAATCAATATGTTTAACTCTTTATTAAAGAGTTCCAACTGTTCCTTCAAGAGGAGGTCAAGATTAAAGAACCGACATGTCTATCAAAGGGTTCTGAATCCTCCTCAAAAAGTATTATCGAGATTGAGTAGTAATACATCAGGAACTACTATAGAGAATTTTTTATTTTGGAGATACATTAGCATATAGATGATCCTCCCTACTTTATCACATAGTGATATTATACTTGTTCAAATTTCTTATTTCAAAACCTGATGAAACTCAATCACGTGAATGAAACAATCAACTATAACCCTCATTTCCATGTGAGTCATTCTTGATATAAAAAAAATGAAATATAAGATCAATCAAGTCATATTAGATCACTCAAATATACATGGTGGGTTAGGATGAATATGTTTCATTGTTGGGCATCGAATATCTCATGATGATCTAGGTATCTAGTTAAATGAAATTCTAAAAGACTAATTCATCCTAACAACGTGACAAAGTGCATTGGGTGTAACACCTTGTGTGAATAACTCTGATTGAACCTAGTTGTGTGAGAGAGGTAAGTTTTAACTGAGGGGTTTCTCATCAATGGTTTAATGATAGGGGAAAAAATTTGGGGACGACCTCTAACCACTTGTTTTAAATATAGGTTCCAAAATCAAAATTATGGGAAAGGAAATATGTGTTAAGGATGGGTGTTGATAATGTTTAATGTAAAGGTTCCACAACATCTTCAATTAGAATGTTTCCACTAGGATGTGCACCTTAGATGGGTTTTGGTACGTCAAAAATAGATTACATGTGTCATCAGTGTAAACTGAGGTGAGGCTATTTGGAAATGAAGGATTATGGTAATTATTCGAACCCAAATAACATAAAGTCGTTTTTTGAGGAAATAAATATTCTTAATTTTTTTTAAGAAGTATAAGTGTTACACCATAACTAATTGAGAATATTTTTGGGATGAACTAATACATATGAGGAGTATACTGGCCAATGAGATTCCTACGATAATGATAATTCTAACACCATGAAAGACATGAGGGTAAGAAATTAATTGGTCCTTAAAGGGGTTCAATATAATCATTGAGTTTGTATAGTTTATGTTTATATAAACTGAATAGAATGGGTGGTGACTCTAGAGTTTATGGTTGTACATCCCTGAATGAATATGTTTCTCCTAGTTTATATACATAGACCTTAAAATATCTTTCTATGAAATAAATTCATATCAGTGTCTGGTAGGAAAATGTATCACAATATGATGACTCTATATGCCAAGAAGAAATGGTAGTATGAATATATTTTTGACTAGACTAATAAAATATGATATCTAGGCATTACTACTTATCCATTTAAACATGAATCAATATATATGATGTTTTGGAAGAAAAATTCCATCATAACATAAACTCAAATATAGGAATACATGACATGAATTGGTGAATTTAAACATCATGATATAGATTTTAAAGGGATGAAGTCTATGACTAGGATGGATATAAGAAATTTTTCTGTCATTATATATCCAAGGAAATAGTAATCAAGACATACATAGATATTAGATGGTCAGGTTTCTTAAAAAATATAGATTTTATGTAGACAAAAATTAAAATGGCCATTTCCCAGTGTTAGGCTGTTAGAGGAAATATGATGTGGGTCTAAACACTGGGAGGATGTGAGGGATTAAAATTTTCTACTTGGCCTAGGATATGATATTTGAGAATCATTAAAAATATTTTTAAACAAGAATCATGCTACACATAGTTATTGGAAGGGAGACATAGTAGGCGACTAACACTATAATAAAAGGGGATCCCTATTGAGTGAGGAAACCAATACAATTTTTATAGTTTATATAGTTTAACTATTGATGTCATTCATATAGATTAATATCTGGTAGAAAGGACTAAACAATCATGGAGTTTAAAATCATGTGATATGGATATACCCATGCAGTTTGGATGAAAGCGATAACTAGTGATACAAATGATACACTTTGCAAAACCATGTATTAGTATGAGGTGTGATATTCTCCTCATCCGTGGTAATAAGTGAATTGTCACCATTGGAGAAAAAATTTTATATAAAAAATGGGCCTTTAAACTTATATTGAAACATTGATATTTTATTTCCTAGTAAAATTGATTCTCTTAATACTAGTTTTAAGTTACCTAAGAGAAATGAAAAAATGTGGAATATGCTTTTGAATGCACAAGCCACAAGATTTTGATATTAACCCTGAAATTTTGAATTGATTAAAACCTATTTTCATTATAGGATTGAAAATATTCCAAACTAAGTTATGATCCATCATCCTATATTAGTCAGTCATAGACATCCATCTAGGGTCATGGTTATAAGGCCCCAGCCTTAAACCTTACTTAATCTTGAGTTATTACAAGATTACACATTGAGGATCTTTTCAGGTTCAGAGTTTTAGAGAATTAGATCATAAAACTTGCATTACATTCCACATATAAACAAAGTGGTTACATAAAGATAGTTTTCTTCATTCCCATCGATGGAAACATATTTAAAATAAAACATGGATTCTTTCTTGAAACTTCCTTGACACTATCATCATATCATGTACCTTTCCCTTAACCTATGAAAAACATTTCAAAAAACTTGGGATGAGCATAAAAAGCTCAGTAAGGGATATAAAAATATTTAAAGGAAACATGGGTACATATATACATAAGAATGAGATCATACATTACCCATAAAACATAAGCACTTTAACATACCTCATCAAATCATGAGTAAATCATAGAAATCATAAGACATAAAGGTAACTTGAGGCATTCATAACATTCTTACGTAGGGAGTAACCCTCTTGGTTACGTTTGGAATACCCATCACAGTATATTCCCTAAATCTCTTCGGAGAAACCTTAAAATTTCACTCCTTCGCGTTACCCAATGCATTGGAGATCTATATTGGGCTCACTCGCCCTTAGTTTATCACGGAACCACCCGTCTTCATAATAATGCCCAAGAACCTCAACATAATTGTATCACATAAAACATGCATAAAGGAAACATAACATTTCCACCTTTCAATCACAAGATATCAATACAACACATTGATATAAAAACATTATGAAAACCATTTTCAATACCAAAATAAAAGAAAAGTAAAACATGGTATTTATTTTTCTTTTAGAAAGAAGGTATGGCTTGTAGAGGAAGCCAAATCTCAAATAATGGTCATGGCGGCGGAGAAGTCGTTGTCGCCGCATACGTATGACAAAAACATTCCCTTTTGTCATTTAGTAAACGCTTCGTATAAAAAAGATTCCTTTTGAATAAACGTAAAAGTCAAAGGGGTTTATACACCGTATAAAATAAGGTTGTGTATAAAACAAAATATGCCTCAGTGAAAGGAGATTGAGACGAAGTCCCATACCTCGGGTCCGACTTGACTCGGTCATTCTTTAATCTCCTGAATAATAAACTTGAGTTAATTTATACTTGTTTAAGAACCTTTTTCAAGTTCATTATTCCTTTTATATCACTTATTGCCATGTCATGAACACTATGTAATTATTTAAGTTAATAACGGTCGTTTTAACGATCATTGGTACTTGAGTCAAAAATAAGCCCTTTATAATTACAAGTTGTTCAGGTATCCATTATATCCAGAATGGTATTCATGATGTAGATATCATATATGTCATATATATCCAGTACATGCATGAATTTATAATATTACATAATCATTTAGAGGTAAGAAATGAAATGCACCGTTCATGGAGATGGTAAGCCATACGTACGCATGAATGCTACTTTCATTTCTAATTCGTATTTTATAGAATGGAATCATAATGATATAAAGGTATATTATAATTAAAGTATAATATCATATATAATATCATATTCCCATCCTTTATTTGTCCCACATATGGTATTTAACGAATCAAATCACTTTGAGGGGGCGGTAGTCCGCACTTCCTTAAATGAAGATATTGCGTTTACCCATAATGGAAACCATAATGGTATGCCCAAAATGAAAAATACAGAATCTTAAGTAGAACATAAACATATTATATATCATATATAAATATAGTGACATCTTAATGGCCACCTTTGAAGGTGTTAAAGGAATGTTGAACAATCATCGTTTCGGGAGGCATAAATTCACCATCCAAGGAAACATTATGTTCTTTAACCATTAGATGTAGGTATGTGTAAGTGTAGCTTGAATCATTCTTATAACAACATCATAGTATATTGAAGATAATAGAGTTGTTACAAAAGAAATAAATAAAAAGAGTTTAGGGGGTTGGAGAAGCAAAATAAAACAAAAGGACTCAAGTGAAGACATTACCTTAAAATCGGGTAACTCTCTTAGATTTGAGCTCAAAGGCTTCCTTGGGAAGTCGTCTGCCCAAAGTGAGGCTTCAATGAGTAATATAGGGAATTTTAGAGACAAAATGGGCAGGTGTTGGCCGATCCAAAGGCTTTGGGAGTGTGGGTAAGGAGGTAGAGGTGGGGGCCTTTTATAAGAGGAGAGGAGGGGCACTCTTGGAAAGTAATGAAATATTACTTTATTTGAAAATGCGTTTCGGATTTAAAATGTCCCACATTGATATATTTCAAGGATAAGGTGATAAGGGTTAGAAATACACCCATCAAATAGGTTTTGGACATTTTTAGGTCATATATTTTACATTATCTTTTCATTTTATTTAAATCCTTTATTAATGAGGTAATCGCTACATCATTATAATGTCATAAATAAATTTAATTATTTAATGTCAAAAAATTATAAAAAAAATACTATGATGTAGGAAATCGTTTTATATTTCCAATGAATATTTATAGTAAAAAATCTTACTTGTATAAACCAATTTAAAAATTGTTTTCGTAAAACATATTATGTTTGTGTCATTTTTACTTTTACATTAAATAAAAAGTTATTTATGTCATTTCCCATCCAAAGTGGCTCCATGGGGCCCCCAAGTTGACCCATGGCTTGTCTTGGTCGGCCATGACACATAAAATAAGGTTACGACATGTGTCTAGGTCATTTCATATTATTAAAGCATTATTTTTACCTTAAACTACACTAATTACCACTAATCGCGATTAAAAACTTAATAAGTTACTATTCAAAAAAAAATTATTTTAATCTTATTGAACCACATTTTACTTCTTAATTACAACCATGTATGTCGGATTTTTGAAAATAAAATCACATAAGTGACAAATTTTCATTTAAACGAAAAAATCAGTTTCTTTAACTACCACTTAGTGATTTCACTATTCATCAAAAATTGAAGTTTTTCAGAAAAATACCAAAAATTCATCCTAAGCTATATTTGATATTCCGAATTCAAAAATGAGGTCTATTTTACAAAATTCAAAACATATATGTCACATTAATTAGTTTAATAATTAATTCCCACTGTCATGACAAATAGCGTGTTTTTATGAAACAATAAGTATCAAAAGATTGACACCAGTTTAAGTCCAATTTCAAAGTGAAATTGATTCCAATGACCACCATTGGATTAAATGGTAAAAATATATTCTAATTTCACTTCAAAACCAATTCAAAAGATAATCTATTCATATAAATAAATTATATTAAAAAGCAGTTTTGATGTAAAATGCAGTATTTTTCACTATTCATTAAAAAATGAACATTGTCCGAAAAATACCAAAAATTCACACAAAGTAAATTTTGATGTCCCAATCATAAAGAATATGTTTATTTTGACAAACATATATTATAAAATTTTCAAAATATAGATTTAAAAATGGTTTTCCATCAAAAGGCAGTAAAACAATCTTGTAAAAATATTAGTGTATTCCATGCTTAAGATTGGATTTCTTTTCATTTTAAGCCTGTAAAACACTATCTAGTTCATTAATAGACATAGATAAAAAGATCTATTATTCATTACTTACTTGGGATGTTACATCCTTCCCCCCTTTAGAAAATTGCGTCCCTGCAATTTATTTACTTATCGAATAAATGGGGGGTACTTATCCCTCATTGCATTTTTAGATTCCCATGTTGCCTCTTCAATCATGTGGTTTTTCCACAAAACCTTTACCTGGTGAATCACCATATTCTGTAACACATGCTCCCTGTGGTCAGGAATCTGGACCGGTTGTTCCTCATAAGATAGGTTCTCTTCCAGCTGAACTACCTCTAGACTCAAAACATGAGATGGATCTGGCACGTACTTTCTCAAGATCGAAACGTGAAAAACATTGTGTACCTGAGATAAACTCGGAGGTAAAGCCACCCGGTAAGCAACTGATCCAACTCTCTCCAAAATTTCATATGGTCCAATGAACCTTGGACTCAGCTTTCCTTTCTTACCAAATCGCATCACACTTCTCCATGGTGGTACTTTGAGAAAAACATGATCACCTACCTCAAAAGAGAGATCCTTCCTCCTGTTGTCCGCATAACGCTTCTGCCTACTCTGAGCTGTTCTCATGTGTTTCTGAATCAGCTGAACTTTTTCTGCCATCTCTTCTACCAATTCTGGTCCCATCAACTTCCTTTCACCCACTTCATCCCAAAAAGCTGGAGTTCGACACCGCTTCCCATATAATGCCTGAAATGGTGCCATCTGTATACTGAAATGAAAACTGTTATTATATGAAAATTCAACCAAAGAAAGATATTGGTCCCAAATTCCCTGATAATCTATAGAGAAAGAACGTAGAATATCCTCCAAGGTCTGAATTGTTCGTTCTGACTGCCCATCTGATTGAGGATGAAAATCTGTACTAAAATTTAATTCAATACCCAACGACTTCTGAAGGCCTTTCCAAAAGTTATAAGTGAACCTGGGATCACGGTCAGATACAATGAATAGAGGAACTCCATGTAACCTGACTATCTCTTTATGATACAAATGGGAAAGTTTATCTAGGGAAAAAGTATCTCGTTTAGCAAGGAAATGAGCAGATTTGGTCAAGCGATCAATAATAACCCAGATTGCATTATTACCTTGAGATGTTTTCGGTAATCCCACAAAAAAGTCCATGGATATATTCTCCCATTTCCACTCTGGCACTGGTAATTGCTGAAGCATCCCTTTCGGTAACTGCCGCTCTACTTTAACCTACTGACAAGTCAAACGCTTCACAGTAAAATCAACAATATCTCTATTCATTCCATCCCACTAGTAATACTCCCGAAGATCTGTGTACATCTTAGTACTACCAGGATGAACTGAAAACAAATAACTATGAGCTTCACATAACAACTCTCTCTTCAACTGTGAACCACAAGGCACACACAATCTCTTCCCAAATCTCAAAACACAATCATTATCAATGTTGAATTCAGGCAACTTACCTTTCTGAACCAGCTCTACCTTTTTCTGCAACTCACTGTCTTGCTTCTGTGCTTTCTTGATTCTATCTGATAGAGATGATCTCACTGATACCTGAAACAAAATAGAAGAACTTCCTGCACCAACAACTTCTATGCCAAAGTTCATCAAATCCTTAACCAAAGGATCACGTTCCAAACGCAACATTGCTAATGAAGCATTACTTTTTCTACTCAAAGCATCAGCCACTTTATTTTCTTTTCCTAGATGGTAATGAATTGTACAATCATAATCCTTGATTAATTCCAGCCATCTCCTCTGTCTCATGTTTAACTCTTTCTGAGTAAATATATACTTTAAACTTTTGTGATCAGCATATATTTCACACTTTACTCCATACAAATGATGCCTCCAAATTTTTAAAGCGAAAACAACAACAGCTAATTCAAATCATGTGTAGGGTAATTTACCTCATGAGTTTTCAACTGTCGTGAAGCATAAGCAATTACCTGATCATTCTTCATTAGGACGCAACCATGTCCTTTCAATGAAGCATAACTGTATATAACAAACTCACCATTCCTGGAAGGTAGTGCCAAAACTGGAGCACTCACCAATCTTCTTTTCAATTCCTGAAAACAATCATCACATTCTTTTGTCCAGATAAACTTAACACCCTTCTGAGTTAGCTTAGTCGTTGGACTAGATAACCGTGAAAAATTTCTAACAAACCTTCGGTAATAGCCTGCCAAACCAAGGAAGCTACGAATCTCTGTTACATTTGTGGGTCTTGGCCAGTCTTCCACAACTTTTGTTTTTGCAGGATCAACAGTTATCCCATCTTTAGAAACAATTTGACCAAGGAAAGAAATTTGTTGCACCCAAAACTCACACTTTCTGAATTTTCCATACAGTTTCTTTTCTTTTATGGTTTTCAAGATAACCCTTAAATGTCTTTCATGCTCCTCCTTACTTTTAGAAAACACCAAAATATAATTAATAAACACAACCACCATTTATCACCTGAATCAACTGAGCCATCACTGCAACAAACTGTTTAGTTCCAATTCCGACCATCTCAGGATGCTAATTCGGAAGGTTATTTCCTTCTATATGCCTTCCTAGCACTGCTTCCCTGTTTCCTCTACGGAAAACCATTCTGAACAAACATGTCTTAGATGAAGCAACATGGTAATATTCAAATACTATATCACTTCAATCGGACCATAAAAAAAATATTTTTGGATAATAATTTAATAGAATTCTAACTCCTAAAGTTATCTAAACCGACCTCTGATACCAAATATAAGGCCCCAGCCTTAAACCTTACTTAATCTTGAGTTATTACAAGATTACAAATTGAGGATCTTTTCAGGTTTAGAGTTTTAGATAATTAGATCATAAAACTTGCATTACATTCCACATATAAACAAAGTGGTTACATAAAGATAGTATTATTCATTCCCATCAATGGAAACATATTTAAAATAAAACATGGATTCTTTCTTGACACTTCCTTGACACTATCATCATATCATGTACCTTTCCATTGACCTGTGAAAAACATTTCAAAAAACTTGGGATGAGCATAAAAAGCTCAGTAAGGGATATAAAAATATGTAAAGGAAACATGGGTACATATATACATAATAATGAGATCTTACTTTACCCATAAAACATAAGCACTTTAACATACCTCATCAAATCATGAGTAAATCATAGAAATCATAAGACGTAAAGGTAACTTGAGGCATTCATAACATTCTTACGTAGGGAGTAACCCTCTTGGTTATGTTTGGAATACCCATCACAGTATATTCCATAAATCTCTTCGGAGAAACATTAACGTTTCACTCCTTTGCATTACCCAATGCATTAGAGAGCTATATTGGGCTCACCCGCCCTTAGTTTATCACGGAACCACCCGTCTTTATAATAATGCCCAAGAACCTCAACATAATTGTATCACATAAAACTTGCATAAAGGAAACATAACATTTCCACATTTCAATCACAAGATATCAATACAACACATTGATATAAAAACATTATGAAAACCATTTTCAATACCAAAATAAAAGAAAAGTAAAACATGGTATTTATTTTTCTTTTATAAAGAAGGTATGACTTGTAGGGGAAGCCGAAACTCAAATAATGGTAACGACGGCGGAGAAGTCATTGTCGCCACATACGTACGACAAAAACATTCCCTTTTGTGGTTTAGTAAACGCTTCGTATAAAAAAGATTCCTTTTGAATAGACGTAAAAGTCAAAGGGGTTTATACACCGTATAAAAGAAGGGTGTGTATAAAACAAAATATGCCTCAATGAAAGGAGATTGAGACGAAGTCCCATACCTCAGGTCCGACTTGACTCGGTCGTTCTTTAATCTCCTGAATAATAAACTTGAGTTAATTTCTACTTGTTTAAGAACCTTTTTCAAGTTCATTATTCCTTTTATATCACTTATTTCCATGTCATGAACACTATGTAATTATTTAAGTTAATAACGGTCGTTTTAACGATCATTGGTACTTGAGTAAAAAATAAGCCCTTTATAATTACAAGTTGTTCATGTATCCATTATATCCAGAATGGTATTCATGATGTAGATATCATATATGTCATATATATCCAGTACATGCATGCATTTATAATATTACATAATCATTTAGAGGTAAGAAATGAAATGAACCGTTCATGGAGACGGTACGCAGTACGTACGCATGAATGCTACTTTCATTTCTATTTCGTATTTTATAGAATGGAATCATAATGATATAAAGGTATATTATAATTCCAGTATAATATCATATATAATATCATAGTTCCATCCTTTATACATCCCACATATGGTATTTAAAGAATCAAATCACTTTGAGGGGGCGGTAGTCCGCACTTCCTTAAATGAAGATATCGCGTTTACCCATAATGGAAACCATAAAGGTATGACCAAAATGAAAAATACAGAATCTTAAGTAAAACATAAACATATTATATATCATATATAAATATAGTGACATCTTAGTGGCCACCTTTTAATGTGTTAAAGGAATGTTGAACAATCATCGTTTCGGGAGGCATAAATTCACCATCCACAGAAATAGTATGTTCTTTAACCATTAGATGTAGGTATGTGTAAGTGTAGATTGAATAATTATTATAACAACATCCTAGTATATTTAAGATATTGTATTTGTTACAAAAGAAATAAATAAAAAGAGTTTAGGGGGTTGGAGAAGCAAAATAAAACAAAAGGACTCAAGTGAAGACATTACCTTAAAATCGGGTAACTCTCTTAGATTTGAGCTCAAAGGCTTCCTTGGGAAGTCTTCTGCCCAAAGTGAGGATTCAAGGAGTAAGATAGGAAAGTGGAGAGACAAAATGGGCAGGGTTTGGCCAAGCCAAAGGCTTTGGGAGTGTGGGTAAGGAGGTAGAGGTGGGGGCCTTTTATAAGAGGAGAGGAGGGGCACTCTTGGAATGTAAAGAAATATTACTTTATTTGAAAATGAGTTTCGGATTTAAAATGTCCCAAATTGATATATTTCTAGGATAAGGTGATAAGGGTAATAAATCCACCCATAAAATAGGTTTTGGACATGTGTAGGTCATTGATTTTACATTATCTTTTCATTTTATTTAAATCCTTTATTGATGAGGTAATCGCTACATCATTATGATGTCATAAATATATTTATTTATTTAATGTCAAAAAATTATAAAAAAAATACTATGATTTAGGAAATCTTTTTAAATTTCCAATGAATATTTATAGTCAATAATATTACCTCTATAACCCCATTTAAAAATTGTTTTTGTAAAACATATTATGTTTGTGTCATTTTTACTTTTACATTAAATAAAAAGTTATTTATGTAATCTCCCAACCAAAGTGGCTCCATGGGGTCCCCAAGTTGACCCATGGCTTGTCTTGGTCGTCCATGACACATCCAATAAGGTTAGGACATGTGTCTAGGTCATTTAATATTATTAAAGAATTATTTTTACCTTAAACTACACTAATTACCATTAATCGCGATTAAAAATTTAATAAGTTACTATTCCCCAAAAAATTATTTTAATCTCATTGAACCACATTTTACTTCTTAATGACAACCATGTATGTCGGATTTTTGAAAATCAAATCACAGAAGTGACAAAGTTTCATTTAAACGAAAAATCAGTTTTTTTAACTACCACTTAGTGATTTCACTATTCATCAAAAATTGAAGTTTTTCAGAAAAATACCAAAAATTCATCCTAAGATATATATGATATTACGAATTAAAAAATGAAGTCTATTTTACAAAATTCAAAACATATATGTCACATTAATTAATTTAATAATTAATTTCCGCTGTCATGACAAATAGCGTGTTTTTATGAAACAATAAGTATCAAAAGATTGACACCAGTTTAAGTCCAATTTCAAAGTGAAATTGATTCCAATGACCACCATTGGATTAAATGGTAAAAATATATTATAATTTCACTTCAAAACCAATTCAAAAGATAATCTAATCATATAAATAAATTAGATTAAAAAGCAGTTTTGATGTAAAATGAAGTATTTTTCACTATTCATTAAAAAATGAACATTGTCCGAAAAATACCAAAAATTCACACAAAGTAAATTTTGATGTCCCAATAATAAAGAATAAGTTTATTTTGACAAACATAGCTTATAAAATTGTCAAAAGATAGATTTAAAAATGGTTTTCCATCAAAAGGCAGTAAAACAATCTTTTAAAAATATTAGTGTATTCCATGCTTAAGATTGGATTTATTTTCATTTTAAGCCTCTAAAACACTATCTAGTTCATTAATAGACATAGGTAAAAATATCTATTATTCATTACTTACTTGGGATGTTACAATGGTTGTTATAACTGAATGGGAAATATTTCATTTTTTTCATACATTAATGAGTAATGGTTTTCCTAGAAAGAATTTTGAGTTATGGTGTAAAATTATCCCAATGAGTTAAATAGTTATTTTGGATAACTCTTATTATTATAATAAACTATATTCAATATAATTTTAGAGATTAATTTATTAAATTCCTCAATTTATTAATTCATGGATGAATTATTATTGAAAGTATTGTTTAATCAGATATGATACTTGGCATACACCTTATTTTTACTATAGAGTGTGAAATTGGTTCCATTTTCAATAGAAATTATATGAGGAACTTAAAACTTGTATATAATGTTGGATTTAATAATCTCAAACATTAAATTAGTGTTAAAATCTTTCAAGAGAATTAATTCGAACCATTTCAAAAATATTTCTCTTGAAATACAAATGATCTTGAATTTTTTTCTTTCATAAGAGGGTATAGATGTATGAAATTGGATACCTATACAAAAATGGTCAAAGAGTACTTGATGGAATGTATTTGTTCTAATAATTAATTTGTGATGCTGATATGAAAATGTATTGTGTGAAAAATGTTAGAAATCTCCATGTAATCCTGAAACATAGTGGCACAAAATTAGTTCAACCTTCTGTTCATGAGAGAGTGCTTAACCATCTTTTGTTTATCCTCATATTACCATGCATAAAACTCCTATATATATTGATTAATTTCTATTTCCTTGATGAAATGGAGATTTATTCCATTTAAACTTTGTTTTTGGAGTAGTTTCACCAAATTGTGACTATTATATAGGAACACATTTAATACTCACCAATGAACCTTTTCTTACTAAGATCGATTTGATGTAAGGGTCCCATTTTAGAGGTACTCCACCAAGGGAGTCATAAAATTAGAACATTATTATACTATAGTATAATTATAGTTCCCTACTTATGAAGATATGGTGTTGATTTCGTTCACCTATTTCCCCTCCCCATTGAGAATGATGGGTGTTATCTCCCTTTTGTGTGACACATGGATTACAATTTAATATTAGTATCAGTTAGTAAGGGTTGTGACCAAATTTTATAGAGTTGTTTACTGATAATATAATTTTCATAGGATGTGAGATACCTTCAATATAAAGGGTAATTTCACTATCAAGTCATAGGTATGTTTGAGAAAAGGGATAACCTCCTTAATTTTGATAACATAATCAGCATTGATTTCCTTGATGGCTAAATTATTGTCACCCTTTATATATTTTTGGGAAACCAAGATATTTAGATCTAACACAAGTATGGAAATGAGGGATTTATATTATTACTAATTGTTGGTGAAACCCATTTAAACGAAGAATGGATATGACATAAGGGTCTTTTAGGTAGAAATAATGAAAATTTTATTTCTCACCGTATTGAGTTTAGGGTTGTTAATCCACATCCTGGTTGGGATTTGAGAGGCACCATCAAATTCCATCTCATATCAAGATGATTCTTTATCCTTAAAAAGAATTATCTTATTCATTAATTCAAATACCAATGGAATTACCTTTAGCATTGGGCTCATGATAAGGAAATATGCCAATATATTTCCCTTGATATCCTTATAAGCGATGACCCAAATGTATTATTACTAAAGGATCACTACCCATAATGCCAATCCCCCATTTAACATTGGTTAATTATGGATGTATGTAAATTAGTTGATTAAGGAGATCAATTAAACCTCATGATCTTGCAGATAGTGATGCAACTTTCTTCTACAAAGGAAAAGGAATGAAAAATATTCTCAACATAATAATATATAACCTTAATATTTATCATCACTTAACTAATGTAGTACAAGTTATTCTCTTTTCCCTCATTGTTTTTTAGAGCCAAGGTTGTACCAAGTGACCGCTCTAGAGATTCCACATAGATAATCAAGGGGTTTATTTTAACATGTGGTATCAAACTAGAAAATGTAGTAAGTAATACTTGAACTCATTTAATTTTATTTGCTTATCTTAATCCCACTAGTAAGTAGAACCTTTCTTAATCAATTTTTAATGTACTATAATTCATATACTATATTGGAAAAAAATTCCTATATAATCCCAAAACCCTTTAAAAACTCTAAATTCTCACAAATCGTGTGGAAGGGTAATTTCAATGATGAACATAATCTTCTCAAGCTAAATCTTGATTTATTTTTATTAAAAAAATAAATCAATAAAATTATCAGATGTGATCATGAAGCTATACTTTAGGGGGGTCATCTTTAGGTTTTGGGTAAAAAACATGGTATCAATATCACCAAGATAATGATGGATATAGATCCCTAAGCCATTTGACCACGGGATGTGTGTGTGTGGGGGGGTGAATCAGTAGGTATTTTTTTTATGAATTATTTATCTTTTGAATTCAAACTCTTGAACCTATTAGAGTTATCTAACCAATAAATATAATCTCTTTGGTTCATCTTGTGTGTAAAGATAATGAAATATATAGAATCAAAAAATATTTAAATTGTTTGACCTGAAAGAGTACTCTTTTCCATATTTTTATTCCACCTAATGTTGATTCTACAGTTTAACCATATTTAAGATTACACAGGCACATATAAAATTTGGTTATACACCACCCATACTCAATCCTCTATTTGAAATAGGTTCCATACCCTGACTAAAAACTCATCAACCATAGTTTATCATACACCCCAACTATCCTCCTCCTACACCACTTCCTAGACATATTATACACCCCGACACTTGAGACTCATTAGAGATTTTTTGGACACACCCATAATAAGATCCTATTATTTTGGTGTTGATTTATTATTAGAGAGACTTACTTCTTCAAATGATCCTTTTTTCGGATCCTGTAGGACCATACATGATCATGTACAGATTCAATATCTTTAACATCTACTAGAAAAAATTTGATGGTCTTGAAAATTCTTCTATATATGGTGTGATTCTGATTCTCCTCATCTTACAATAATAATAAAGTTTATCTCCTTTGGGGACTACTGGATTCATCTCTCATTCATTCTTGGAACTTTAGAGTATTATATTCACTTATAATTATTTCAATGTATGAAAATAATTATACATTTTATCAACAACTACAAATTCTATATATATTCACAATAATAATATAATGAATATGATTATGTGATTAGTAGATAAATTCAGAAAATAAAATATAAAAATATGTCAAGCATAAATGAATCAGGGTCCGTGAATTGACATGGTATGAAATAATTAATTAAAAAACATACATTCGTTAGAATCAGGTTCTAGAGAGTCCAATTATCCTGGTAAACACTCTCCATCCAAGACTCTACATGTCTCATTTTCAGGTACTTCATATTGAAAATGATGGGTAATCCAAAACATAATTTAAAAATAGGGAAGTGACAAAACCAATTGTCATGGTGAAAGTCTAGACCCTATACATAAAATTAAACAATTGAATTTAATCAACTCATCAAATGGTCATTATCAAGGAATGAAAAAACTTAAACTCATTCCCCAACCCCACTCACAATGGTCATGCAAGAAGAATAAATAAATATATGGAAATGAAGAATAAATATGATATATCAACATGAATTTCATTAAAAAATGAAATACATCATTAAATCAATCCTCATTCATCACACACTCTAAAACACGATGAAATCACCCCTCATGATAGCCATTAGAGGGTGAAGAAAATAAAAAGGAAAATTATATAGAGAAGTGGCAGCATTAGGGCTCCGTGGTTGTGTGCCTTGGTCCAGTAGGCATCCCTCGGCAAGACTCCCCTTTGATCATTCTCCAAGGAAGGACTAAGTGTGTATTTTTATAATTTTTTTGTCAAACCCTAGGCCACATAAGAGATCTCACAAATCTATATTTTTTATGTTTTCAAAAAATATCATGATGTGTAAATTTACCTGATAGGTAATCCATGGTAGTAGTGGGTTTTAAAAATCTTTCTCTTTCCTGATCATTTATGTCATGTATATTGTACAAAAATTTTAACATCTTTTAAAAATATGAATTCTTTTACTACATGTTTCGAGCAGTGGAAAATACAATTGAATCTCATGTCATGAAATGAAATACATGATGTGTAATTTTTCTACTCCAGTTCCCCAACTCTGATGCATCCTAAAAAATCTGTCATCACATCGTGACTGAATCGAAGAAGCATAATGTTTATTTTTTCTCCTTCATTCATAACTTTTTGTTCCATTTCCAAAAATCCATTGTATCCTACCACAAATAACAAAACACATCAAATTTTCCATCATTTGGAAAGAATAATAGATTAAATATAGAATGAAATATATTAAATCACTATAAAATGTATGCATTAAATAATGTTATGAGAATATTAACCACACTAATATCATCGTAATTATTCTAGGAATATGGAAACAAAAAAAATTACCAAAATGTAATTTATTCTCATTAATTTTTTCTATGGGAACCAAATTAACCATTTATTTATTTTATATATTATTTGATATTTAATATCGGACAATAATTACTCCTTTTCAAATGCTACATGAATCATGATATATGTATTGTGATATTATTCATTGAAGTCTCAGCTTAAATGAAACATAAAATTTAAATACCTGAATGTCTTATGTCTCATTATCTCAAACAATTATCAAAATACTCACCTAAACTCATGATTTTAATCAGTATGAATTGAAAACACAAAACCACTCCTTGATTTATGCATGTAATTCTATATGACTATTACTCAATTATTTTTATTTGACTTTATCATCTTTATGAATGGAATGTATAATACATTACATTAATTTCAAATAACCATAACTTAATTGAATGAATTATTTTCATTATGAAACATAATATCATGTAACATGCATAATACACACAATTCTCATATTTTACTCATATAAATATAATTTCTACATGAAATAATATTTTAAATAACCATACATACGATATGTATCACACCCTCAATCTTATTTACGTTGTTTCTCTATTAACATTAATTGTAATGCATATATAAACTCTTAACTTCCTCTAATTTATGTATTTTCTTTCATGAGCTATTTTAGTCAATGAACTCATTCATCATTTATTTTTCACAAAAAATTTTATCTTTATATGAATAATTCATTCGTACATGCATTGAGTTTTCCCATAGTGACCGATATATGTTGTGTCTTTAATATATTTTTCTTCATCAATCAATTTACATGAATATAATGTGAATATGTATGCATGTATTTCAAATATTCCTTCCCAATATTCTCACATTCTCATTCTTGGAGAGTAAAATGATTATATTATTGATTATGACATATAATTCCTTGATTAATATAAAACCAAAAATCGTATGATAATTATAGTGAAAACAACTCACACTACAGTGTGATCCCATATTCTACATCACACGATCAGTAATCTTGATGAATTGAATATCCATGGCCTTTATTCATATTGGGAGGTCTATGTGAGCTCCATTATCATGGAAGACATGTGCTCTTCATTGTGGATGTTCTATATCTACACTAATATAATCTTCTATGCAGTTCACACCGAAGCAAGACATACTCTCATGGAACATTCATACTTCTCTCTCATGAAAAATATGGAAATCCATCTTATAAACATGGAGTATCATTTCATTTTTGTCATGGAATATTTGGTAATATTATCATTCTCATGTAAGCTTAGTTATTGATGTTAAATATTCATTAAATATCATGTGGTCGATACCAACTTAACACATGCATTCAATATTTTACATGAACATGAGGCCGATGAATTGAGAATGTTGTGAACTCATCCTTATAGATGCTCTAATAGTCAAGCATCAACAATAGGAAGATGATGATATGTAAAATAGATCAGTTTCAATAGATTGAACTAATTGAATGATGTGACTTATTTACATGTCTTTTAATGGTGGCTGAACAACTACTGCTTATTTAAATACAACATATGAGGTTTTATCAACCACATGCTTTTTAATAAACAATATTACTCCATCATCCACTTTTTGTGTGTAACCAAGACCACTCTATAACACTACACGCACATGCCTATATTGTGCTCAACCCAACATGAACCATGAAACTCCTTCACACTACTCATTCACACTCATTCCAGGCCATATAGGATATCTTCATTTACTATGCTCATCTTCCACTTTATGCTATCCATGTGGGCTGGAACCCATTTGGTGACATCTTCTTCCACATGTGTGGTTGAGGTTGCCTCATTTATTACTTGGTCTTGGGCTAACTTTTACTAAATGCTTGTGAAAAGAATTAATCGAACTCTCAATAAAGTATAAGTCCATCTAAAATATTCTTCAATTTCTTAATGAAAGAATAAAATATTTTTACATGGACTTCTACTCAAAACCCATTTTTATCTTCAATTAATCAATATAATTATCACCATGAAATATAAAAAAATATCATGGGATTCTAAGAAAATTCTTCCTATAATAATAATAAATTTCATATCACTCTCATTCCATATTTCTATATTGTCCTGAACTCCACCATCCAATTTATTCTTGAATATAGCCTCATTTTTTTATAGATTCAAATGGATTATTTATGAACCATGAAAGAGAATTAATTTCTAATTAATTCATAAATATTCTCTAAGAATCATCTTTATCTCTACTAAATACATATTGAACCACTGAAAAATAATGAAACACAAACCTTGGGAACTTTATTCAACCCATTTAATTGGTTGTAAATACCAATACTCTATGTAAATATGTGTTCTTGGATGGATTCATTATTCAAACTCTTATTGAAAATAAAATTCCAAGTATACTATAAGTATCTTATCATCACTTCATATTTCATTTAAGGCATGTAAATTCCATTCCCCCTTTTCTAATATAAGGAAGATACCACATGGTTTTATTAGAGAAGTGTCTTTACCTAGTCTACTATAACCCTACATTGGATAAATTGATATAGAAAAAAAATTAGGTACAAGCATGGTTTTCTATGTTTCCCATAAACTACCATGAATGTGATATCATGATTATGAAATTTCCATTTAACGAATAGTGGTTGTATAAAAAATATTTATCAAGAAACATGTAATCTTTCACACTTTGGAAAACACATTATAATGTTCAAGATTATGATATTTAAATCCCACTTTTTTTCATCATTTTAATCAATCAAAACCCCCTCAATATATATGATTGATACACTAAAAACATGGGTTATAATTTGAGTTTGAGTACCTCATTCGTCTAGTTTCAAAATATATGAATAATTTCTAGATTCACATAAATTTCAAATAAATGACATATTATTCTAAAAGTTTCTCCCCATAAAGTGAATACTACCTATTCCCAAATTTTATGGTAGTCATTAGGCTCCACGAAGGAAAATATCTCCCTAATTTCTATAAGGAACAACCATAATCATATTCTTCAATTAATATATGTTAGAATATATAAAGAAAATGATGAGATAATAAATATTGATATCCAGTTTATTTAAAAGAAACATTAGGGTTGACAGTTTTATATTATCATTACTTTTTTATTCTTTATATGCTCAGTAAATAATGTTATTTCTTCCTTGTTAACAACTTTTATAAATTGTGAACATATTTTATTCCAATTAATTAAATACTTTTGATTTTCTAAGTCACTATCTTGGGTAGAATTCACATCTGAGATCACTTTGAATCATTTGGAATCTACACTAACACACACTTTCTCAATTTTTTAATCTTGGATAATTGGTTAGGCTAAGTAAATCATTATATCTTTGATTGTACTTTATTTTTGGGCTTCATGAATTCCTTCATGACTTCATCCATCTTTCATGATTTTTCTCTTGTTGTCTTATAATTTTGTTCTTTCATTACATAGGGACATTCTCCTATCAAAAAAGTTATATAAACCTCACCTTGTGACCTTCTTGACCACATATTTGACACACATCAATAAATTTTTATAATGTATTAAGGGAAGAAATATTTTAAGTAATTATATTCATAAATTTCATCCTTTTAATTTTTACTCATTTTCTCACTACAACCCCCTTGGTTTATTTCTTTTTCTTTGAAATGATCTTTTATACTAATAATTAAAATCATTGTGTCCATATTTTCCATAACACTAGTAGAACCCTTGGAGTTTCAAATTCCTTGGTCAACTCATTATATGACTACTTTTATATTGTAAATGTCTTACTGTAAAAGATTAATTATTATTTTTAGAGTTTTTTGACCCCTTTTGATTTTTATTTTCTAAATTTTATGGGGAAGACTGCATCCCATTTTTCCTATCAAAAAAATTTTCAATTTTTTAAAACATGAATTTTTTGAAATATAATATTTATCATGTTTATTTAAAAATTTATTTTTAACATCTTGAGAGGACACAAATTTTACCTATTATGATTTATAAATTCTTCCCCATTTTATTAATTAATATTAAAATGGAATACATTTTGAATTTCTCATTGCTAGTTCTTTTTCCCTTGCATATAACTTATCCTATATATCTTTCACTTTCATGTCAAGATTGACCATACTCATTTTATTCTTATTTATCTCATTCTTAACAAAGGAAATGATTTTAATTTCATCAACGTATTGTCTTCTGGACAATGATGAATCAATTTTTTTACTTTTCAATCATCATATTATTCAATGGGAATTTTTGTCAAGGTATATACTACCAATATAATTACAATACTTCAATAATTATTTTTCTTTATTTTTCACATTACCGTTTTTGATTTTATTTAAATAAAGGAATTGGTTTCTTTTAAATCCAAATTAAATTCTATCCTCAATACTTTTTTTGTATTTATTTGGAGCTGACACATTAATACCAAATATAGAGCCATATGTTGGTTGACCACTGAGAAGGAAGAGGGGGTGAATATGTGGTATCATTTAACAAATTCTTTATCTTTTTAGTTCAACCTATCAAACCTATTGAAGTTATAGATATACTAAATATAATTTCTCAACCTCACCTCAGGTGCAGTGATAATGAAAGATATTGTATCACACTTTATTTACAAGGTTCATCCTAAAATCATACCATTTCCCATATTTATTATTTCCCTAACATGGTTTCTCAAATATAACCTTATTTGGGATTTTAATGGGACAAGAATAAATTGGGTATACACCATAGTACTTGATCATCCAGTTTACCATGGTTTTATACCCTATCCCCAAACTCTTTTTCCATAGTTGGTTATACATCTCAGGTTTCCATTTCATCCTTCTCTTTGTTCACTGACTATACACCCCATCCTTTAATCCTATTTAGAAAAAATTTAGACACTCATATCATAATCTCCTTATATTTGAGTGTTGATCTAGAATAAGAATGTGATCCTTATTTACAAGACCCCCCTCCACTATCGTGTAGGATTTGTCTGATATTCTACACCTTAAAGATCTTCAATAGTTTCCAGAATAGATCAAAAAATGTTGATATATTTTTGAAATTTCATGTGATTTTGACTATCCTCTACTTCCTTAATTACTAAGGAATTTCTAATTCCTGGACTTATGGATTCAACACACATACTTTATTTTATACATTGGAGTACCTAATTCTCTCAAAATTATCTCAATGTGCACACTAGATCATACATTTCTTCATCACTATAAAATTTCATATTTATATCGAAAAATATTACCAGGAATATTATCCTCAATATTTTAATTTTAATAATTCCATGAATATGGATACACAATGACTATTCACAACATATATTTTCTTCTCTTTAATTTAGTTAATAGATTACAAAATTAATCTTTATTTATTCTGGATATTATTTTTTTAATATCCTAAAATATATAAATTTTTTTGAATACAACATGAATTATGATACATGAATCTTAATATTCTTCAATGAATGATTGACTTAATTGAATCATAAAATTTAAATACCTGAAAGGCTCTCGACTCTTTATCTCACATGGTTATCAAAATTCCAATAACAACTCATGCATTAACTCGATATGAATTAAAAAAATGTGGCCTCTATTTGATTAATGAAATAAATTATACATGTGTATTATTTAATTTTTCTAACATGACTTCATCATCTATATGAATGTCATGCATGATTCTTCATGTGTATTTAAAATAACCAAAACCTTATCAAATGAAATATTTCTTCATACAATGCAATATCATGCAGCATGCATAATTCATGCCTTATTCACATTGAAATTTACATATAAAACTTTTTTCCTCATGAAATAATTTTGTATGTATCCATGGTAAAGATACATATCGCACCATATATCTTCTTCTTGCACTTGCTATATTAATGGAAATTCTGATGAATATATAAATTCATTACTTCCCATGTATTCTATGTTTTTTCCATGAACCAATTCATTGAATTCATGCATTCGTCATTTATTTTTCATAGAAACTAAACTTATTACAAAGAATTAATTATTATACAAATAGAGATTCATCATAATGACCTATAAATGAAATTACATTCACATATATTTTTTCCTTTGGATTTACATGCATGCAATACAAAGGTGCATGTATGTTTCTTAGATCTACCTTCCAAATCATCTCACATTCTCATTATTGGAATGAATCATGATTATATCATTGATCATGATATATAAATCTACGAAGAATAAAAAACAATGCATCATATGATTTTTATAGTTACCACAAATCACACTACATTTTGATCTCATTGTATTCATTGAACAGTCAATAATCCTTGATGAAAAAATATAACTTCCATTCATTCCTCATAAAAGGTATTTCCATGATCCATTATTATATAAGATGCATTACCTTATTCATAAATTTCAAAACTCCACACTCACTAAAGTTTATACACAGTTCACACAAAAGCACTAGATAATCTCATTGAACATCTATGTCTATACCTCAAGAAATATTTATGATGTCATCTCATACAAATACATGATTCATGCATGGTTGTCACCGAGTATTTGTGTATATTATCATTACCATTGAAGCTCAATTCTTCATGTGGAATATTTATCAAAAGGCATTTAGTTGATACCAACACAACATAATCAGTTTATCTTATACTTGATTATTAATTCAATGAATCAACCATGTTGTGAACTCATCTACATGGAATCTTCATCAGTTTGGTATTAGTTAAAGAAAGAAGATGATACATGGAGGAGATTAGATGGATTAAATTGATCTGATCAAATGACAGAAACTCTTTGCATATATTTTATTAGTGGGTGAACAATGACCCTTATTTGAATCCAAAAAATAGAGGTATTCTTAACTATGTGTTGTTTAGTAAACAATCCTTATCCCTTACATACTCTATATGAGTAACTTGGCCCATTCCAGAACACTATTATAATAACCTCTACTCTAGAATCCCAGAGCCCGGGGTAACTTTTTTACATTAAAACTAGATATATTCTATTGTATCCTAAAAGAAAAAATAGTTTGGTAGTCTTTAGAAATTATATACATAATTGAATCTTACATTACATTTTCAAAATAAAACACAACATAGTATTTTCATTGAGAACATTATTATCCCCTACATAATATCCTAGAATATTAATCATAGTAAACTTCCTAGCATTCAAGGGAAAGGAAAAAAAATATAACCCAGTGAGTTCAAATGATCATTAATGGAATATGTATAGTGGATTCTATCATAGAAGAAATAAGGTACGAATAAAATGGAAAGAAAAAAATAATGATAAAATAAATCCATATAAATAATCTCTTTAACTTGAAAATTATCCATTAATATCATAACTATTCATGCAATCATATATATATTACAAAATGATTTCATAATGATGAAAACCATGAAAGAAAATATCTTAAACATACCATTGAGGCCTCATTCCATGACATAATACATAAATGGGTAAGGCATATGCCAAATAATCAACCAGTTTTCTCTTAAGAAACCAACTGATGCATCAAGGGGATATGTAATTCCTGGCCCCACCCATCACTTAATAAATCAAATTCATTCATCATATGAATAAATAATACATATTAATCTATATGCCTTAATAATAAATAACAATTCATATTGGAAGATATGACATATAGATATTCAGTACTTCCCCCAGTAAAAATGATCATAAGATCTTCAGAGAGATATGGTAAATGGAATCATTATAATCCCTAATTAAGCCTAATAATCATCAAAAAGTTTTACAAATATTTGAATACTTTTAAAATATCACCGACCATTTTTGAGGAAAATACCATTTTCATTTTGAAATCACTTATTTAAAGTCTAAAAATTTCCCGAATATTATAAAAAACACTTTCATTGAAAATAAATATGAAAACATGTAAATTAATCTTCAAATAAAATATTAGTAATGATAGTAGTAAAATCCTTTTGTCCAGTAAGTGTTAATACAAATATTTAGTTCACACCTTTGGTAAAAAGTGTCTCATTTGGAAAAAAACAAGAAGGTTCCTTTTTATTTTTTATATAATTTAAATAATGGTTAAAAATGACTTTAATAAATCATTAGTAAATATCAAAAACATTCTGGAAGACATTTTAGAGATAATTTAAGAATAGAGGAGAAAGATTCCTGTCGACATAAAAAAAGTTGTTTTCCTTAAAAACACTCTATCTGAATATTGAGAACATAGAGAGAGAAAAATGAATGATAAACTTTTAATTTATAAAAATGACTATGGTTTAAGAAACAAATATGTGGTTTAAGATAGAAATATCATATAATCCCACCAATGGTAACTTAAACATAACCAATACCTAATTAAGATGTGATTGTAAAATTTTCCCTTGCCACAAGTCTAACTTTATTCATTTGTAATTTTAGCCTATTATATAATACATTTAAATTTATAGTACAAATATAATATAACCATATAAATATATATAATATCATATATGATCCACTTATAACATTTTAACAACCTTTTTTTGTAAATAATTATTAAAATAATCATTCATGAGTGTTAACAGTCTCATTTTCAAGTAAGTATGGGTTTGGTAGATTCAACCCTCACATATTTATCAAAGTTCCATCATATAGAGAATTTTAATCATAACATGTCATGACCCCTTCTTAAATATGAGGGAAGGGATAGAAAAGGGCCCCACCCATCCTTTATCTAGACGAGGGACAAATAATGATCCCCCAAGTCCCACCTTTAGTAGGCCCTAGAGTGGTGACTTGAACCAGGGTTATAGAATCTCACACTATATAGAAGGCATTACCCTTTTTATAAAACAATATCATGAGATAAGACGGTAAATCCCAAGAAAATCCAAGCACTAAAAGTATAAGTAAATCCAAAATCTATTCCAACATGTATGTTCAACAGTAAAGTTGATGCAAAGTACAAAAAATGTACCGAAACAAGTACCAAAACAAAATGAGACTAAGAATAAACAACAATTAATCCCACCTCCAAATCTATTATAGCCCAACACGGTCCTCAAAGTCCTCCAGGAAACCTAAAAATAGTTTATATATATAGGTTCAGCATATGAGTATACTTATTAGGGAAACTAAAGATACCCATGCACAAGTGGGGGAAAATATTAATTTCCCTAGGAGAAAACATTAGATCCTCGAAGAACCTACCAAGGAGTACTAACAAGACCAACCTCAATAAGGAACAATCACCAAATAACATAGGTAATGTAATGTAGTAGTATAAGAACATCGACGTTTGGGTACCCCATACCACTTTCCCACCGGTTAACTGTTTATCCCTAATGGCTATCGTCTTAACTCTACAACTCTTTGAATATGCATTCCCACTTCCACAACCCAAACACACACGCGAGGGCCTCAAACGACGTATAATCCTACTCACACACACTTGTTCCAAAACAACCATGCCTCTCACTCTAAGACACTTAGGCCTCAACAACCACACCTCTCACCCGAAGACACATAAGACTAATCCCACAGACACTTGGGAAAACAATCCTAGCCCGAAAACACTAGTCTTCTCATCCACATCAAACCTACTTGAAGGATTTGTAAGTATGGTAATCCTCAAGCTTGTACAGCCTCTCGGATATGCTTGAGTGGTTAGAATCAAGAAGAGGGTGGGAGGAAGAAATTTAGTAACCATCCATCCATCCTCCCACTAAGATATAGGGAAAGACACCTTCCCCATTATATGGGGGTGTTTGGAACATTGTTCTCAACAAGGGTGGGGTGTGTATTGAAACCATAAGGAACTAAAATAAATATATACATAAATAAATATATAGGTAATCAACCACTTAGCCCAACCTATGGGTCCCAAAACAAAAAACAACTCATACAGAACCACATTTTCTCCTACTCCTATATTCACAAACACACAATAATCACTACCGAAGAATAAACCATCCCCTTTTCATTTAACCACTTTCTATTTATTAATTAATAGATTCACATTAATTTATTCTAGCACTACCGGACAACTACCAACCATAACCATATCAAAACAAAAAATAAAACCAAATTTGTAGTCCCACTACACACCACCTCTCAAACACTAAAAGCTATCATTCTTCAAATTTATACCAAAAAATCCAAATATTTCTCGATGCAGTTCCACTACATAAGAAGACCATAACCACCCCGCAATCCCACTGCCCAATGTTTCTCTACGAACACATCACAAAGAAAGGCAGTCCCAATGCCTACATGTTTATCCATTCCACAATCAATAAGTCTCTAAAAATAAGATACCGACACACCTCACATACAACACCACACAGAAATCCCACAACAACTACCATTAACCATTTCCCCACTGCACACATGCGCCACTACATTCTCTGAGAACCAACTCCCCAACCCACCCCTGGACCCGTAACCGTGCTCCCAACAGTAGCACCACAAAACTCTCCAAAAACCCAATAGAACAAAACACTTGGACACACTTATCAATAGGATATATATTTAAATATGGTAAACATTTTTATTTAACCAATTTTGATAGATAGGGGGGAGTAAACATGGGTTTTTATTCTGGGGTATCAATTTCATTTAACCTGGTATAGGTGATTAAGAAGATGTCATGTTAGAACCAATTATCAAAAAACACGACAAAAACAAATAGAACACCACCAGTACGCAAGAAATTACCACAAAGAACCCTGATTTCTAGAAGGCATACATCTAAAATCAATCCACAAAAGAACAAAGATAACAAAATAAAAGAGCTAATCGAACATCAATCCACTCCCAACCCATCATTTCATTACCCAGTTATATTTTGATCATATTCCCTTCTTATTTATTTCTTTTTAAGAAACAGATTCATCCGTTCTTTACAAATAATCATTAGTACACACACCACACATGATTCACAATTAAATATAGACTAAATAAATCTCTACTTAAAGTAACAGGTGAAAAAATTATCCTAGCATCAAGAACTATGGATCACACGAGCAATAGAGAAGAACTCCAAGAAAACTGAGCAAGAGGGGATCTAGCATAGGTGCATGACTCATGTGGGGAGTAAGGATAAATACACAATAATTGGAAATGGAAAACACACTAAGAAGTAAATATCCTGGTTTTGAAGAGAAATATCCAATTTTAGAGGAAGAACAATTTCGAAAAGTCATTAACGTGGAATCAGGGTCAAGATTACACAGTCTGGGTATCTCCAATCTCAAAAAATGTTAGGATATTAAATATATACTTTATATCCTCCAAAATTCTCTTCAAATCAACCAAAAGGCTTTAAATTCAGTTTACTTTAAATAAGATGTAAGAGGGGAGAAACATGAAAATTGGGAAAAACTAGGAAAAAATGAAAATGAGTCGTCGGTGGGTGAGTCACTGACGTGGAGTCACTGACAGGTGAGCAACCAATGCAGAGCTACCGACACTGAGATACTAACACAATGACTTACCAAAACCCCTAACTACCGATGACCTAACCTACCAATGCCCTGACTCACTGACACTTACGCCCTTGACTCACCAACAGTGACGTTCCTGACTCACCGATGCCAACACATTTCAATCACTGACACCGATGCTCCTGAATCACTGATTCTGACACCTTTGACTCACTGATGCACTGATTATCCCTTCCAAGTACCCTCCTTGAGGCCACCATGCATCCATAACACAAAAACCAAAAGAATGTTTCATCCACGAAGCATCTTCTCCCTACGATCATCGATTCATACCAATCGTTTCATGAATGTCACATCATCCTCAATATCCAACTCCCCCTAATCAAGGATGTGGGAGTTATAGTGTAGATACTGATATATCTGAGAGATATGGAAGACATTTTGGATCTTCTACAATAGTTTTGGAAATGCCATCTAATATTCCACCTTGCCAACTCATCCCAATACATCAAAAGGTCCAATGAAACTGGGAGAAAGCTTGTTTGCCATAATGAACCTCCACTTCCCACACTGAGTTGAAAAATTTGATAACCCATGGTGAAAAACCTCCAAAACTAAGGTCCTCATCCTATGATCGAAATACGACTTCTTATGGTCCTATTATGCCTTCATCATATCAAGCACAAGCTGAACCTTCTCTGTCATGCTCTGCACTACCTCTGGTCCAAGATGGGATTCTTCCCCAACCTCTGTCTAGCTTACCGTTGAATAGAACAATCTTCCATATAAGGCAACAAATAGTTCCATGTCAATGGTAGAGTTATAGATATTATTTTAAGAAAACTCTACAAGAGGCAAGTGTCATACCCATGATACTCTGAAGCCCAAAATGCACACTCACAGCATATCTTCCAACACTTGGATGGTCCTCTCAGTCTTCCCATCCTTATGAGGGTGGAAAAAATTACTAAGGAATAACTGAGTGCCAAAAAAATGTTTCAATACCCTCTAGACTCACAATTTAAAATGTGTATCTTGATCCAAGACAGTGGATCTAGGAACTCCATGCAGCTGCAACCACCTCATCCACTCACCTCCATGCTATGGAATCCACTGCGCTTGACTCCAAGATGATGAAGAAGTGAGTTAACTTCATCCACTGATCCACTACTACCCAAAGAGAATCACATCCTCTCAGAGTCCTGGGTAATCTTATGATGAAATTCATTGAGATATCATCCCACCTCCACTCAGGAACATTTAATGGATGAAATAGATCTCCAAGAACATGATGCTCAACCTTCACTTGCTGACACACTAGGCACCTTGCCAAAAACTCCACCACTTCCTGATTCAGCATGAGCCACCAAAACTATTCTCTTAAGCCTCAGTACATCTTAGAAACTGCTGGATTTAGCTCCATGGGTGATCTATGGCATTAAAAAATAACTCCCTCGCGAATTGTTACAGGAAAAAATTGCTTCTAGTGAAACAACATTTGATTCTTACTAACCATTGACCATACTCTCAGAGCATCACCCTGGACAATGCGATAATGCATCACATTAGTATTTGAGTCTCCCCACTGACACTCCTCTAATGTTCGCACCAAGGAAGACTAAACTGTCATATGAAATAGATATCCTCTTCCAATATCCTCCCTAGTATCTAGGCACAAGGTGACCAACACCTCCATTTACTTCCAAGAATTTTTGGATTTATGACTACCTTCTTCTGCGACATCCTTATCAAGGAATCGGACACAACATTCCACTTTCCGTTGTTGTAAGAGTCCTCGTTGTTTTAGTCTTGGATAAAGACTATCCGCCTTTGCTGCTACAAGTGAAGGTCTTGCTAGGAGAAGATATGCACCAGGATCTTATGATTTGTGAAGACCACAAAGCATTATCCAATGAGGAAATTCCACCACAATTTTAGTGATAACATGAACTTCTAGGTCATGGGTGGTTGAGTTACATTCATAAGGACATAACGAACTAGAACCATAAGAAACCACTCTGCACTGATATATCAGAAAACATATCAAGCCTAGTCCTAAAGCGTCAAAGAACACCTCAAACCACAACCCATCTTCTGGAAACCTAATGACTAGAGCATTGAACAACTTCCCCATATGATATCTAAAATTTGACTGACACTACTCACTACATATGAATTCATGGTTTTTTCTGGTCAAATCCTTCAATGGAGACATAACTCGATAGATGTTGGGAAAGAATCTATGGTAATATCCTTCTAGGCCCTGGAATTTGCGAACCTCTTCCACATTATTGGGTGCTTCCAATGAAACAACCATTTCAACCTTCTATGGGTCTACTGTTATCCCATGCTGAGACACCACATGTTAAAGAGAGTGCAACTCTCGAACCTAGATGTTTCACTTGGACAACCTTTTGTAGAGATGGTGGTGTCGTAGGACCTCTAAAACAGTATTCAAATGATCGACATGCTCCTACTGTTATCTTGAGTAGATCAATATTTCATCGATGAAAACAATGATGAAACAGTCTAGGAACTCACAGAATACAAATTTCATGAGCCCCATGAACATGGATAGTTCATTCGTAACACCGAAGGGCATGACCATGAATTTGAAGTGCCCGTACCGACATCTGAAATCTATCTTCAAGATGTCACCCTTTGTCAGCATCAACTGGTGATATCCGAACCATAGATCAATTTTTGAGAACCAACCAACTCCATTTAACTGGTCAAAAAGATCATATATTCATGTAATAGGTTAAAGGTTCTTGACTATTACCTTATTCAATATCCAGTAGTCTATGCACAGCCTCATACCACTATCTACCTTCTTTTCGAAGAAGGCTAGAGCACCCCATAGACACACACTTTTCTGAATGAAAAACTTCTTCATCAGGTCGTAAACCCAAAGCCTCAACTCTCATAACTTAGAAGGCACCATCTGATTGGGCACCATCATAATATGATGAGAACTGGGTTGAAAGTCTATCCTGAATGCAATTTCCCTTCGAGGGGGGTAAAGTAACAACCTCTTCCAGGAAGGCATCCAAGAACTCACTACCAACCCCTAGAAATTCCACCATCTTTGTGTCTTCTATCCCCACTAAAATCTCCCTTAATAAAGAAAAAACGAGGATCCACACGTAGCCTGTCCAACTGAAAACTCTAATCTCTAATGAAAGATACGTGATGGATTCCCATATCTGAGAACACAACCCTTGTTTGGAAATATTCGATAAAGAAACACATAGAGAACAACCACTGAATGCACATAATGACATCGTATTACTTCATTTTTAGCAGAAGAAGATCCCCACTAGACTGATACAGCCCCTTCATCATTCTACATCCTTGAAAAACATCAAACAGACTGATTTGACCTCCAACAATCATACTCAAAACATGGGGAATGAAAATTATCTCTTTTTCTAGACACAGGGCATGGGATAGACTAGCTGAAACAAAGGAGTGAAAAGATCCTGAATCAAACAAATCACACACAAGAGTACTAAACAGACTAATCATACCAGGAACAACCTATGATATCATTGGAACTACTGCCTGGACAGTGTGAAACATCCCACACCCAGATCCTCTACTACACTTCATTCGACCACCTCCCCATCCATGCCCTAGTTGAGGTCCCTGAGGATCCCCCTGAGGTTAGCCTCCTCCGACATCGTCTACCCTTGGTGAAGCGTGAGCTCGCTGCCCCTACTGTTACTGGGGTGGATGTTATACCTTCCCACCCCCACCATATTGCGTTCAAACTAGGAACTGGTTTCCAAGATGTCCATGACCCCTATAGATAAATCACCTCAGTCCCAGGCCCATGGGGAATAGGCAAGGACCAGGGATTAGAACTAGAACTACTGAGACCTACTTCCCACTGGATGAAACCTAGAAGGTCCTAACATCAGAGTCCTGCGGCTGACAGCCTTTCCCTTCAATAAACTCGGTTAGATCCCCTCTCTCAACACACCTCCCAATGAGTTCATCCTTTCTAGTACGCCATCCTTCTTATGAACCTCTAAGTATGTCGGTAGGGTAAAGGGAGTGATGGCATACTTATGAGAAGGTCTTAGCGCCAACTCTAAGAGTCTCTCTTGGGACTTGTTATCTGGAAAGATATACAGTGTGAAGCATAGAAGATCCATGAACATGATCCACAATTCCCTTACATAAATACTCCCATGTGGATGGTAGAGTAGCTCCTTCCTCTTCTCAACCTTCATTGTAGAATAAATAAATTACACCCAGAAATCGTTCTCAAAGTCATCCCACATAACATAAGTCTTCTTCCTCACCCCAAGGTAAAGCAACCACCATAGAAACAATACTCCACTCATATAGATCAATACTAGAGGAACCCATTACTCTATCAAATCCCAAAATAATTTGAAAGCAATCACCAAAATCCTGAGCCAACTCTATGTCTCAATGTTTGAGATGCTGCCCTCATACTTTCCTAGAGTCTACCGCTGTAAGGCATGAAGTGTCTTCTTCCACTAAGCATCTTTATCCTCTTTAGAAAACCTACAATAGTAAAATCCGTCAATATATTGGGCCTCAAATACTCTTACCACACATGGATGATGTCTGGGATCCATAGATGAAAAAGTAAAATAAAAAACACCTAATCCCGAGTAGTGTGGAAATTTTATTTTAAATCTTTTTTAACTCTTCATTTATATTAAATTCCCAAAACACCCTAGACACATAAGAACACAAGTCATTATGATGCATGTAACATTCCTAGGGTCTCTATCCTATAATTCTTGTATCCTCACTTGGTCATTCAGTAGGTCCATAGTCCTTGCATCAGATCACAAGGGGCCCTAAGATCATGTGTCCTAACCGGTCTTCCCTGACATATTTCATGCACCAAAATTTCCTAACACCATTGAACTACCATGATATGAAATCCCCACTATGGATAACTATGAACTCCATACAATCCCTCAAACTCCAAAATTCACGCTCTTATACCATTTTTTTCATGACCCTTCATCTTCAATGTGAGGGAAGGGGCGACAAAGTGACCCACCCTTCCCTCCTCAAGATGAAGGATAGATAATGATCCCAATGTCCCGACATGAGTATGCCCTAAAGTGGAGACTATCACCAAGGGTATAGAATCTCATAAAATATAGAGGTAATTACCCTTTTTATAAAACAATATTGGTAGATAAGATGGTAAATACCAAGAAACTCCAAGTAACAAAAGTATAAGTAAATCCAAAATCCATTCCCACATGCATGTTCAACAGTAAAGCTGAAGCAAAGTACAAAAAAAGTACCAAAACAAGTACCAAAATAAAGGAGACTAAGAAGAAAAAATAACTAATCCCAATGCCTGAGCTAGTAAAGTCCACCACAGTCTTCAAAGTCCTCCTAGAAACCTGAAAACAATGTATATATGTAGGGTGAGAATATGAGTATACTCAGTAGGGAAACTAAAGCTACCTGTGCACAAGTGAGGGAGGATACTAATATCCTTATGAGAAAACAATAGATACTCAAAGCACCTACCAAGGAGTACTAACCATCAAAAACTCACCAAGGCACACTCACCAAATAACGCATGTCAAGTAATGTATAAGTATAAGCAAATTGACATTTGGGTACCCTACACCACTTCCCCATAGGTTAACTGCCTATCCCTAATGGATAACATCTTGACGCTACCACTCTTCCCATATGCAATCCCACTGCCACAAACCACCCGCACACACCAGGGACTCAAACCACACACAACCCCACCCGCAGACACCTGGGCCATAACAACCACACCTCTCGCTCAAAGACACACGAGCCTCAACAACCACGCCTCTCACTTGAAGACATGTGAGACTCATCCCGAAGACACTTGGGGAAAAAAATCCTATCATGAAAACACCTTGGACTCTCATCCACAACAAACCTAACTGAAGGATCCAGGACAATGGTAAGTTTCAACCCATTACAACCTATCTGAATACACTTGAGCGGTAAGAACCTAGAAGAGGGTGCGAGGAAGAAAGTCAGTAACCAGCCATCCATCCTCCCACATGGATATTAGGAATGACACCCTCCCCCATGAGATGGAGGTTTTCAGAACATGGTGATCAATAAGGGTGTGGTGCGTATAGAAACCAAAAGGAACTACAATACATATATATAGGTAATCAAACACTCATCCCACCATACGGGTCCCAAAGAAAACAACCAACTCATACAGAATCACATTATTTTCAACCCCTATATGCACAACCACACAAAAACCACTACTAAAGCATGACCCAACACCTTTTCATTTAAGCACTATCAATTTATTAATTAAGTGATTCACGTTAATTTATTCCAGCACTACTGGGAAACTACCAACCACAACCATATCAAAACAAAAAACAAAACCAGATTTGCAGTCCCACTACACACCCCCACTCAACCAATTCCAACTATCATTCTTCAATGTTATACTATAGAATCCTAATATTTCCAGATGTAGTTCCACTGCATAACAAGTTCATAACCACCCCACAGTCCTACTACCCAATGTTGCTTTGTGACCACATCATAAACAAAGGCAGTCCCACTAACTACAAGTCCATCCATTCCACAATCAATAATTCAATCAAATTGGGATACCAACACACATCCCGCACATCCCCATACACAAATACCACAAAAACTACCATTAGAACACGTCTCTAATGCACACATGCACCACTCCCTTCTCAGATAACCAACTCCTCTACCCACCTTGGTACCCATAACTGGGCTCCCAATAGTATCACCACACAACTCACACCAAACCCACCAGAACATAGCACTTAGCCACACCTATCAACATGATATATATTCAGATTTGGTAAAAACCATTCTATAACCCACTTTGATAAACATTGGTGATCACACAAGGGTTTTAATCCTTGGGGATTCATTTCATTTAACCGGGTATATTTGATTAAGAAGATATCATGTTATGACCAATTATGAAAGAACATGAACAAAACAAACAAAACAACAACAATGCCAAGAAAAGACCCCCAACGTCCATGATTTTCAAAATACATACAGCCACAATCAATCCATAAAAAAACATGGAAAAAAATAAAACTGACCATCAAACATCAATCCGCTTCCAACCCATAATTTTATTACTCCATTATATTTTTATCATATTCTATTCTTATTTATTTCTTGTTAAGAAAAGGATTCAGACATTCTTCACACGGAATCATTATTACACCCACCCCACATGATGCAAAATTAAAGAGAGAAAAATAAATCCCTACTTGAAGTAACAGGTAACCAAACTTCTCCTTGCATCAAGAAAAGGGGATCATGTTAGTAGTAGGGAATAACTCCAAGAAAACTGAGCCGAAGGGGCTGTAGCATAGGCGCATGAATTGTCTAGGGAGGAATTATCTAAACACACAAAGGGGAAATAGAACACAAAATAGGAATAAAAGATCATGGCTTTGAAGATCCAGATCCAATTTTAAGGGAAGAACGTTTTCCAAAAGTCATTAACGTGGGATCATGATCAAGATTACACTATTTGAGTAGCTTCAATACCATGGAACGTTAGGATATTAAATATATACTCAATATCCTTCAAAATGATCTTTAAACACCCAAACAATGTTTTAAATTCAGGATACATCACATAAGACGTAAGAGTGGTGAAACATGAAAACTAGAAAAAACTGCAAATGAGTCACTGATGAGTGAGTCATTGATGGGTGAGTCACCTATGTGGATCCACCAACAGGTGAGCTACCAATTCTAAGCTACTGACACAATGACCTACCTACACCCTAACTTACTGAAACCTTGACCTACAGTCACCCAGACTCACTGACACTGATACCGTCGACTCACCGACATCGATACTCCTGACTCACCAATTCTAAACCAACGATGCTCCTGACTAACTGATACTGATGCCTTTGACTCACCGATGCACTGACATGCTGACACACTGACATGATGATGCACTAACATGCCAACACAATGACATGCCAATGCACTAACATGATGATGCACTGACATGCAGATGCTGACGCCCTGATCTACCTATGGAAAAATTGGAAAAACTATAAATTTGACAAACTCTTGAAATGAGAAACTATTTCCTCCCAGAGCACCCTAAATAATGGTTTTTAAAAAAAGTAAAGGCCTAGGGAAATCCAGGTTATTACATGATATAAATATAATATATATAAATTATATAAATATTTATAATCATCCTTTAAACGTGGACATGAAAAATGAATCACATCGATTCATGGATGTTGTTGTCCATTCATATGCAAAAGTGATGTTATCATTTTTTAACAGGTGTAAGGGTAAGAAGTTAAATGATATACTATATTACCAGAATAATAATTATTTCATGAATATCATATATATTCATTAGTTCCATATTTATGACCATCCAAGTAAAGTGGTGATGATTAACTGATTATGCCACTATGTGGAGATGATACGCTGTATATACACATGAGTGGTGTTTTCATTTTCCATTGGATAAAAAGGAGGTCAATAAAGGTTTTGATAACAAAATGATAATATTTAATCATATTAATAAATTTTTTTATTTTATGATCATATTTATATAAAATTTTAATTGTATAATAGGAAATAAAATAAAAAACTAATTTAAGATTTATACATATTCTTCAAAAAAACCACCTTTGGCTTACACTTCAATCCTTATAGGTAAGTATTTTGTTGATACTATAGCCTCTAGGTCATGGGGAGTAAGTTTGAGAATTTATTTGGTTAGGAATTTTTTGAGATAAGTGGCTCAACAGGTGTCAATAAGAGAGGTGAATTGGTTCCCATTTATAAGTGAGGGAAATGAAAAACTATTAATTACTTAAAATATTTTAATAATATAAACTAAATTTCTTGTGAAAGTGACTCCACATTGTGATATATCAAATATTATTAGGTTAAGGTATAAATAAAACTTGAAAATGATTTTTAACTATGTTTTCTGAATTATATTGAATCTGTATCCCTTTTAATCAATTTTACCATTAACTTAGGTGATAAATACTTATAATGGATACTATTCATTATGAAAGAAAATAGGTTGAATTTATTACATAATATTAATTATTCTAATTTGAAATATTAAATTCATTTTATATGATTCATTTTTTATAGGTGTTAGAGATTAATTTTAATATAAGTGCGCAAAACCCAATAAAAACCTTTTTTAGGAAAAATGTTTTCTGAAGTATAAAAATGATTTTATTAAAAAATAAATTATTATATTTATTATAATGTAATTAATTATATTATATTAAATAAAAAGAGACATATTTTTCTTAAAAAACAAATCCAATCTTAAAGGAACCCCTTATATACTTGATTAAGAGAAAAGACTGATTTTTTTGAATAATAAACATTACTTAGATTTCCAATATGTTAAAAAAATATTTATAAGTTAAAAATTATGTTTTCATAAAAAATATATTAATTATTAAATATATATTTTTTCAGGAAGAAATTTTCATAAGAATTAATATTATTATTATATTATGATATCATAAAAGTGACTCTTTTTGAAAATTGGTATTTTTCACTATACACCAAAAAATAAAATATTTATGAAAAATATAAAAAATTAACCATGAGATAATTTATAAATGATGAATTAAAGAATAAAATTCTTTTCATGAAACTCAATTGAAAAAAAACTGAGAATTTATGTTTTAATCAAAATTTTAAATAAATATTTGTGCATTGTGCTATTATTTCTCTTGAATGAAAACCTTAACATAATTGAAGCTCAGGTGTTATATTATTCCATACATTAAAATTTTCATTCATGAAATTTCAATAATAACACATCATGAAAATATGAGGGTATTTTTTCATCATAACTTCTTTAGGTTCTCACATTATTTCTTTTATCTTATGATTTCTCCAAGGTACCTTTACCATCCATGTCATCTGATATATAAACACTTATCCTCTTGTGTCAAGAATATGGATAGGCTCTTCATATTAATATAAAATAGGTTCCAATTATATTTCATTATTTTTTAGAACATGTATTGGGTCGTGAATGTACTTCCTCAATAAAGATATATGGAAAACATAATGAACTTTAGAGAGGCTAGATGGCATTTCTAAATGTTAATCCACATATCAAATTCATTCATAAATTTCAAAAGTTTTAATGTACATAGGATTTAGTTTCTATTTATTAACAAAACTTATAACACCCATCCACAGAGACACATTCAAGAAAAAATGATCCCCGACATGAAATTATAAATCATTCCTTTGGTTAGTGACATATCTCTTATGCCTACCTTAAGACATCCTAATATGATTCTAAATATAATTCATATTCATATTTGTTTCCTCAATTAGTTTGAGGCCTATAAGATTCATTTCACCAACATTATCCCAACAATTTTGGGTATAAAATATATTTATATAGAATACTTCATAAGATCCCATTTGAATTCTTTATTAGAAGCTACTATTATATGAAAATTATAGTAAAGGTAAATATGGATCTCACATACCTAGAAAGTCAATTGAGTATGACATCATCATACATTCTAAAGTTTGAATAGTTATTTTGGATGGTCCATTGGTCTGAGGTTGATAATTATTTCTCAAATGTATTATAGTGTCATGAGATTTATGAAGACTCTTATAGAATTTAGAAATAAATCATGGAGCATGATTAGATACAATTGAAAGAGGTGTACCCTGATGTCTGAAATATTCATTAATATATAACCATGAAAAAATATAATAATGTAGATCTTCCCATACAGTGATGAAATTTCATGACTTTTAAAGATAGTAAATAATAACCCATATAATATCATTTAATTTAGGAGTTTTTTTAAATCTAACAAAACGTTTCGTAGTAATATCATCCCATTTCTACTAAGGGATAGAGATAAGATACACGAATCCTCTAGGATGTTTTCTCTCAGCGTTTACCTATTGAAAAAACTAGTGTCTTCATACATATTCTATGATTTTCTATTTCATACTGTCCTACCAAAAATGTTCCTTCAATTCCTGATATATTCTGGTGATTCCAAGGAGTATAATGAAATTTGAGCTATGATCATCATTCAATAATTCTCACATCAACTTGGATATAGATCAAGCACATAACCACTTTTTGAATTTAATCACATCATATTCAAAAATAATATCTTCTAGTTTACCATTATTAACAAATTTAATTTTCTTTTTTAAACTGTTATAATCAAGATAAGAAATTTTTGTCTTTTTCAAATTAATGGTTTGACAATCGTTTAATAAAGGTGTGATGTTTCCCCTTCTATAATAATTACCATATGAAACATTACTATGTTCTTGAATATAGAATCCATTATAGTCCACATCATATTCATAATTCCATAATCATTCTACTCAATGAATCAACTGCCATATTATCTCTCCTAGCGTGGTATTGTATCGAGCAATCTATAATTTCATGAAATTATAATGTAAGAACATTGTATTCGATAGTGTGTATGATACCCAACACCAATAATGTAAGGGAATATAATATACCAACAATTTCAATTTTATTTTCTATTTAAAATAAATTCATTCCATGATATGTATTTCAATTCACTAGAAACTGATTCATCTTGCATCACACGCAACAGAAATTTTCTTCGATAGCATACTCTACACCCAAGACTGAGTTTTACCAAACAACAATATATTTAAAAAAATATTATTTAATATAATGGGCCTTAAACTGGCCATTAAAATTATTAATTATTAATATTATTGACTAACATATTAAAATATATGGTTTATTAAAATATAAAATGACTTCATTGGTTTCAATTAATTAGAAATGAACATATAAACCGGTTGAATATAAATGTAATATGTCTACACTCCCAAAGGTGTACTGTATTAAAAAATTAAATTAATTACAATTAGATAATGATATTAATTAAATATATATGTTATATATTTGATAAAATATTTTTTTTTGTATTTATCCAATAGTTTTGGTAGCCATAATATAGGAAAAAACTCAATTTTATCCATAAAAACCTATATTTTTCTAATGATTGTTTTACAACATTTTAACAGAGAAAATATTTTAAATAAATATTTTAATTTTTTTTTAAATTTTATATGTCAAAATAAACTTCATTCTTTTAAGAGGAACATAAAAATTTTCTTAGGGTGAATTTTTGGAATCTTTCTGTGAAGTTTAATTTTTAATGAATAGTGAAATATATTTAATTGTAATTTAAAAATTATTTTTCGTATTATTTATTTATTTAGTTAAATTATATTTTTGATTGTTTTAGAATTTTATTTAAATTTATTTTATATCAATTTTTTAAAATTATGGAATATTAATCAAATTCAATTTGAAATTGAATATAAAATCCTAGCATGTTTTTGAACATCTTACTTTAAAAACCTACTTTTTCGTCCTATCTGTGAGGTTAAATTTAAATTAATTTATGCAACTTCTATGATTGGAATTTTGAAAAATAAATTCCATATTTATAATCATAATAATTTAAATTTTATAATAATTTCAACTAAATTTTTTGATATCAAATATTAGTCAAAGTGATTAAAATTAATTCCAATAATTAAGGGAAAAATTGGCTTATCAAGGGACTAAACCCTAAAATTAAGGGCCAAAATGACCTAGAAACTTGTACAAAATCCATTTTATATTCATATTTCGACCCTGTTTTCCATTTTCTCTAATTTATACCATTATTTGAGCCACTTTTAATATGTAAAATATGGTTGGAATTACCTTTTCAAAAATTTAAAATAATGTCACTCCTCTACTATAAAAAGGCACTCATCCGTACACCTTATTCACACATCTAAATCTCATTGGATATCCCAATATCTACTCAAATAATCTCACATAATCCATTCCCTAATATTATTATCCTCACCTTGGGTAGAAATAAAACTGAGGAAGTCTTTTGGTATAAACCAAAAGGAGTTACTCGATTAAGAGGTAACGTTTTCCAATGATCATTTTCCATAATTTACATCTCCACCCCTTTGTTACTTTTTATGTTATTATTAAATAATAATATAATTATAATAAATATAATGTGTTTTTTTATTGTAATGTATCTACCTACTCTTACACACACTTCCATCTAATGGGTAAATAAATTACCATTTGTGTGTACGACGGACTACCGCCTCGTGAAATGGTGACTTTCAGTTCTTCTATTACATCCCATCATGGTGGAAATTATGATGGAAACCATATTTATATATTATATATGTTGTATTTATTCTATATACATACACATTTAATTTTTATACAACACATACCTCAATTCTTTTCAATTTTATAAATATGATAACATTGTTTGTGGAAGTTTGGACTACTACATCCTCAAATTGATGTGATTCATTCACACTATACATGGAATGTATATTTTTTCATAAACCTCTATAATAGATATTAAATATATATTATAATATAATTACAATAAACATATATATCATTTATGTTTCATTATCTTAAATATATAAAATTAATTAAAGTAGTGTTCATTCATACGGATGTCCTACCATCTCTATGAACGGTGAATTTCATTTCCTATCTAATTTTTTTGGATTATTATAAATAAATATATAATAAATATATATGATATTTAAATATTTGTTTACATTATTGATCTGATTAAATATTTATCTAAATAAAAATAACAACAAGTAACAAATTAAAACATACTCAACAAACTAGGCAATTAACACCTGAAATAGTGAAAATATTGAAATATTATTAACAAAGAGGTAATAAGATATTATAAGAAGTTAATATATGATATTATAATATGATTATGGTTCTTCTATAAGTTATTGACATGTATAAAACCCTTATGTATAATATTAAATGATATTCACCCAAAAGGAAATGTAAGGTAAGAGATTCTTGTCTCACTTTTATTTCCGTGAGGCATACACCAAATCACCAATTATTTTTTGCAGTGTATCTATGATTCCCCTATAATATGTGTTTTGGTTAAGAATCACTATTTATAAATAGGTTCCAATGGATTTTTTTATTGAACTAAAAACACCCAACAATTCTGTATCCAAAGGGACCTGCTTTCCAAAGGCAGGTTCTCATTAAATATTTTGACCTAGGATGCTTAAGAACACATATTGGTCAAGAGGATGGGAGGTCAAGCACATCACACCCTTTTGAGCAGAATTAATTCATACTCTAGAAATCTATTCTATATGTAAGATATGTTTATGAATATATATTAATTTATCAAGTGTAGTGTAGGTTTCCCTGGGATTTCTCAATCAATTATTAGCATGTATAGAAATCAAAATTATCTGTATGTGTTCAAGGTTATTCATCAATAGAGATACTTGTATGTAACCTAAGTTCTCCATAAATTCTATCCTCCCATATACTACTTATAGATTCTTTGTTCTTTAGTATGACAATTCTGGGTTTTAAGCCACTCAGTGGGGCACTCTGGAATTTATGGTCATCCAGGTAGACAAAAGTTTCTTTGGACTTTATTTTCATCCAAGGAGATAAAAATTTATATTGGAGTTTATTTTTATCCAGGTAAATAAAGGTTACTCTAGAGTTTATCATCATCCTATTAGAGGGAAGTTGTTTTGATGTTGGGATCAAACCAATATATTAGATTACTACGTATCCGTATATATGTAATTACAACCCACTTAGTTCAGTTCTACATAATGGGACACATCATACCTTTTATGTCGTGTGATTAGGACCCAACCATATAGTTTAATATCATATGGAATGAAAATATAAGGAGAAAGTTCCTAGTCAATTTTTGGTTTGGGAATTATACTGAGGCAACCCAAGGAACCAGGAAATAATATGAGTTACCAAGTTGGATTATACCCCACTGGGAATATGGCCTAAAGAGAACAGGGTGGATTTAGGATGTTGGGTATGAACCCGCAGGAGGCTTCCTACATATCCAAATTGTATTGGAATAAAAGTCCACATAGTTTGGTAATTATCACAGGGAAATATGCTACTTTTAGAGAAACAAGATAGTGCATACTCTTAAGGAGGATTCCCTTTATCATTGTCCATGAGAGATGTCTTAACTCATTGAAATTTTGGGAGGATTAATTTGAAGAGTAATCTTAAGGAGGATGCCTAGATTTGGGGGATTAGGATTATGGATTAATCCTAAGGAGGATAACCTAATAAAGGGGTATTATTTCCATTTCATGGTTGAGATTTTATACATATCAAACCTTAAAAAGGCTTCCTACATTTCCCAATTATGGAGGGAATCAGAGTTCTCATAGTTCATTCATTAAAGTGGATTTTGAGGGTGTTTAATTCAATATAAACCTCTAAGACCGCCTGATTCATGCTTGGTGTGAGAAACAAGTGGATTTTAAAAATTCAAAAAACCACACATGCCTTCTCCTCTGCTGATGGAAGTTGATAGTTCTACAGTAGAAGAGGCCGGGGTGATGGTGGATGAGGCCGTGGCTATGGCTGAAGAGGCTGAATCGATGACCCTTACCTCTCTTCACTTTACATTTGATGAGGTTTCAATGTATGGAAGGAGTGATGGTGAAGGAAGTACAGAGGAGTGAGACAGCAACCTACTACATGAATATCTAGGGGCTTAAACTAGGATGGATTCCCTTAAATGGGCCCTATAGTGGGGAGGGGGACTTCTACATTGTCTAAAAGGAAAATTAAGTGTGATACTTTCCCTCCCTACTAGGGATCGGATGCTCCAAGTCTTAGAGAAGTTAAGGGGAGGAAAGAGTCATATCCCATAAATCCATGACTAGGAACACCACAACACGATCCCTAGGGTAAGGGTCTATGTGAACATAGATATCCAAATCCACAAACACCCCGAGGACCCTTACCCTCTGGTAAGAAATGTGTGGGAAACCCCTGACCATTGATATCCAAATCCAAATGGTAGACATACAGATGTTTCTTTACCTAATATTTGGTAAATTAGGATGTTTTAGTGGGGGTTTCAACATAATCATTTTTAAGCAAGGGAACCAATAGAGGATGGGAATTTACATGAGTCACTTTGAAGGAGGCTTCATGAATGGCTTGAGCATGCTTAAGGGGTGAGGTGAACCAAGAAAGAGTGCTCAAGTAAGTGCCACGTAGGTATGTTGCATGCAAGTAGACTTGGGAAAACTAGTTTCACCTTGGGTGATGATAAACTAGGATTACTAGAAATGGGAAATACTTTACTAAATTCTTTAGGAGTCTTCATATGTATTCCCTAACGTGGAGCTCTAAACTTCCTACTTGAGGAAGGGTGGTCATGCATGTATTATCAAATTAGAGGGATTGGTTAATAAGTTTCACAAGTGTTGTTAATTTTTAACAATTTTAGAACCTAAGTCTCACTATCCCACTTTAATTCCATCTCTTTAGGTGTTATAAAACTACCTTGTTGGTTTCAGATGACTTGGGAGAAACACTAGGAAGATTATAGAATCAATCAGGCTTTAGGGAAATTCATCTATAGAAATGAAGGCCCCAAGGGTCTATTTATAAGAAAATGTGAAACCTTGAGTGATGGTGACATGTCATGTAAGTGATTAGGTGGCGTATATGTGAGTGGTGCAAAAGTACTTGTGCACCACCAATGATTCAGGCTACCTTGGGTGATCCAATTTTTGACCCTTTCTAAATCTTGATATTCTCCAAGAATTTTCTCCTCCATTTTCTATGGAATTTCCTATTGTCAACTTTTCTTCCATGTTATGTAATAGAGTGTGAAAAAAAATCCCCACTCAATATTGGATCCAAATTAAAATGTGGTTCCAATGATGAGGTAAAAATGGGATGAAAAAGTAAATGGATCGTGCAATTTTCATGGGTTGTCATGCAAAATAGTGGCGCACAAGTACTCTTCATCGTCTGTATATAAGAGATTCATTTTAGAGAAAATCACAAAGGATTCAAAAATTTTCATCTCTCCACTCACAATTCTAACATGTCGATGTTTGTTTTTTCTAAATATTTTCTTTTTGAAGAATGTATATTTAGGTATAATACTTGTAAACCAAACCTTGAGCGACATACTTTCGCGCAATAGTTTCACTTGTGCCCCTTAATGACTTTGTCAAATTTTATTTATTTTTTCAAACATTTTTCAAAATTAACCTACTTTGAAATAAATTTCATATTTATTTGTTGGTTCAAATGGTTCCCAAGAGAATCAACACTAGTTATGAATTGGATCGTAAGCAGACTAAATAATTAATGGAGATTATAGGAAACGATTACCAAAATATCAAGGAAACTAATCTTCCTAATATAGAAAAGTATTTAATGAATTATCATAGAGACTTTACAAAGATCAATTATCTGACACTTTATGGTTATGGTCATCTACATGAATTGAACATACCATATCTAAATAACTATGTATCAGTCTCTTAGTTTCATGGTTACAAGAAAATTTTATCTGCCAAAATTTATTTTGTGGGCACATATATCAATGTCGGAACGAAAACCAAATACCATGTTATGAATCACAACCCATGTGATCTAGATTTTAAACCATACATAGTAGAATTGAGTCCATACTTCTATTAATCCATCTTCTTAGATTCCCAAACAGATCAATTGAAGTGATGCATGAAAAGTTGAGACTTTTTCCTTGGAGGGGGTGTGAAACCCGCTTCTATGTGGGTTTACTGTGTGTGAAAAACATGTGTGGAGTTTAAAAATTATATGAAAGGCTTCAGGATTTATGAATCTGTGTAGTTATATCCAACCTACATATATAGTAATGATGATATTTGTGCCATATCTACTGAGCGGATGGAGTCTAGAGATGAATTATTTTCATCTGATGCATGTAGAAGTGGGAATCATCTGGTGGGATGATTACGAGATATCCAAAGGTACAATCCTCATATACATGTATGTTGAATCCATTCCTCCAAAGGAAATATGTAATTATGAAGAAATGACACCAACCTTGGCATGTGAGCTATTGAAAATATCTCACAAGATCAAGACGGTAAATCCCCATACAATAGGGGATATTCATCCAAATGAGTGGACAAAAATATTTTTAGTGAAGAAGGAAGAGAAAAGTATCACATTCATGCATTCAACAAACCATCCCAAGGTGGAAAAGAGAGTTTCACCTTTCCCATTCTATAAAACACTATATAAAGAATAGTTTGAAACATGGTGGTCAAAAATCAACACCAAAATTCCTTCCAAGATGCATATTGCGGGTTTCCTAGCCATGTAGTATATTTGTTTCCTGTCTGTTATTTTAAGGGCAGTGTAAGTCCTTGATCATTTTTTATAGTAGATAATCTGTAAAAGAGAAATATGGGGGGTTTGGATACCCCTATTAAAGAAAATAATCCTTGGATCTTGTTTCATATTCACGGAGGGAATTCTCCTTTCAGAATAGCAGGACCATTACATGTTTGTGGGGATGGATCATGACTCACTTCAGAACCTATGATTTTCAAAGTGGGATCCAGGTCATAGGGAGTTTGTTCCAACCATTTTTCAAGATTTCTCTAGTATTCCACCTCTATCCTAGACACCTCTTGATATTAAGACAAGGATGAGTATGTTCATGGAATTCCGATTCTTTCCAATTCCTACAGTAAGAGTGGTTGATGATGAGACATCCAATTTAGATTTGATGGAGTATAAGATACACTGTATAGATGGTGTTATAGAAAAAAGGAATGAAAGTGAAATAATATTCTAGGCATATGATCCTTACATATTTTCAAACCATTCATGTATATTCAGTAGATTACTATATCTCCTATGGTGCGTGTTAGACTAGAACAACATCTGATGGTGTCTTGACACTTATAATTGCTGACAACTATGGAGAAGAGAGGGGTGATGATTAATATTTCTATAACTGATGAAGTGAGAAGGTTCCATAGTTGGTATGATAATACTTGGGTTTCCTCATACCCTAAAGGGGTACTAAACAATATTGTCCCTTGGGTTATAATAAAGAGAGGGTGTATGAAGGAATCTTCTCATTTGGAAGGTTCTTCCTCATCTTCCTAGGCCGATTCCTCAGAGATGAAGGGTGAGGATGATGAGAATCCAAGATCACCAAACAGAACCCATGTAAAATAAAATCCACCCATAAGGATCATGCATTCTACACCAGCATCACCGACCGATGTTTCACCTAGGTGGTCAAGTTATCATCGCTCAGAAGAGAGTCGGGTTCCTTTTTTAATCCACAGTCTCTGACAACAGGGATTAGGAATCCCATAAAGTCTAAGGATACAAGATTTTCTTCACAACAATATATAGTGTATTCTGAATATGTACAACTAGAGGCGGTTCAATCATGGTAGAATTTCTTTTGTAATGATGAAAATATTTGGGAGCTTTTACATGAGGGGTTGCATATTCTAGGTATAGGAAATATTCAAGACTCATCTATTATTCACTATGAGAATAATCTAGATGAAGTAATAATTGATATTTGAGATCCAAAAATACTTATATATGAAACCAAAAATTTAATTCCCACAAAAACAAGAGTGAATTAAATGATAGATCGTGGTGAAACTAAAGGGATTGAACCTTTATCTCTTGAAGAATGGCATGATTTTGTCAATTTTGAAGATGTATGTTTCCTTTTTCTCATATTTATTTCTATTTTTACTTTTAAATTTAGTCAAAAAATTATTAATCAGGAGAAATACCATCTTTAAATTGCCACTAACTAAGGGATAATATATTGAAGTTCCATCGCCAGGGTATAGCCCTAGTGGTACCACAATTGAGGTAGTCAAGTCACCCTGTGAATAGAGAGAGATATCTCTAGGCCGACATGCCATAGAGGATGAGATGGAGGGAGGCTTGCAGTTTCCCATACCATTATTCGGAGATGATGACGCTAATTCCCCCAAGAAGGTAAAGAATCAAAGACACCAAAGAAAGAAAGAAGCAGCTAAATGCTTTATCAACATTGGTAAATATTTCTGTTAGTATTATTTTCAGAATCATCCATATAATTTTTTTAAACTTCATAAAATTTCTGAAGCTTATTCTATTTCATCCCATAGGAATGTTACAAATGAGACTTTTGGAACTAAGAAGTGTACTTCCAATCAAGTGAAAATTCCTACCAATGAAGCAACTCCTTCTACAAAACAAGCATCCGGGATAAACAAAACAACAACTTCTCTCGACACTACTACTATACTTACTGCTATGATAGCAGAGGAATATTGTATGTTTAAATTGATTCATGAAAATATATACATAAAAATAATTGACTTATATTTTTTTTAATATTTTAGGTTCTTCACATGTACCGAAATATCCTGTGATGGCTAATGCTGACCCGATGACTATCAGAGAGGAGGTTGTTCAGGGTCTAAATTCACCAAATGAGGGTCACAAACCAACTGATCAATGTATTCTCATGGGTGAGAATAATATGAAGAATGTTATATCATTAGAATCTTTGATAAATCTTATGATGTCTTTTGAATAGGTACTGGAACAAGTTAATATGCCAACTAATTTAGTAGAATTTGAAGTTACATATATAGAACCAAATGGAAATGAGTTTTTATTATTCATCCAATCAATCTTTTTATGCTTGATTTCCTGACCATAATTGGTTGTAATGTGCAGATCTATTTAAAGAATTAGCTACAATGTTGGTGTCTGGAAAGATGCTGATATTACTATTAATCCCAATGTCAAGGAAGAGCTGGCTAAGGTGATACTTGAAATGTAAAATCGTCCTGAGGTTCATCTAGAGAATATTGAGTAGGTTCAAGAAATTATCCCCCACCAAGAGGAGCAAAAAAAACTGTTGAGGCTGGAAATGTTGGGGGGAGGAGTCTTCTCAGGATACTGAACAATTATTAGGTAAGTGTTACCAACCCTTGTGATTATGACAATTCTTTCCATTCTTTTGAAGCAAACCATGAATTTGATTTATCATATAGGATTATCATGATTCTATTGATATATTTGAATCTGAAGTTTCTGCATCGACTCAACCAGCATCATAAGGCTCGTTAACCACTATTCATAAAGGAGTAGAACTGGTCACTTTTTTACATTCATCAATCCCAGAGTACGTCCCTCTTTATGACAATGATTCTGAATCAGATCTAGAGTTTCAGAAAACTCTCTTCCTTGAATGATGTAAATATTGGAGATATATATGGAATCATTTCTATGAAACATCTTTCAAGGAACTAACTTTGCAAATCCCACATCTCTTAGCTCTATTAATTATGTTAGTATTTGGAGGTTTCAATTATCAAATAATATATACTACAGTAAAAGAAACCAAATTAGAGGCAGGAGAAAGAGAAAAAACATTGATAGGGCCTAGTAAAAGCCTGGATACTTACTAACATTGATGATTTTAGAGCAGCATTATCTCAAGGTGAGGTTAGTCATACTGTAAAGTTGGAAACATTTTGGATGCAAGATAAAGAGAGGACCATTCAAGTGTTGGATCTTCAGCAAGAGTTGGAAAATGATACCAAAGAACTTGAACACCTTCATTATTCAATATAGAAAGACCCAAAAGAAAGAAAAAAATACATTGCAGAAACTATGTAGGCACTAGGTCAGAAAAAGGATACAGAGGCCGATTGACTGGTGGAGCTTCGACAAGCGGCTGATGGGGACCAAGAGGCCATTAAACAAATGAAATTTATATCGATAGCCTCTTGTAATTTATAATAGAGAGACTCCAATTAATGGATGTTCCCCTATAGACTTTTTTTATACTCATAAATTAAAATAATTTTGTTTCTAATCATCTATTTCTTCATCCCATTTTTTAATTTTAATGTCAAATCTGATTTCCATAACATGACATTATCAAACTAGATAATCATAATTACACTGATAAGGATGTAATGGACTCTAATTTTTACCTAATCCAATGGGCCCGTTGAGCATTGTTTTATTATATCTAGGGTCATATGGAAAACCCTACAACGTTTATGTATTTTAAAATTTTAATTGGTCAATATTATCTAGAACCTACAGAGTGAAGGTTGAGCGAGCTGAGACTCTACTTTTATCTACAGTTCCCTTTGTGGATTTTTAGCATGGTGAGTACTTTGTTTATTATTTTTGATGGGCAGTTTAAAGTCATGAATATATTACTAATAAAGATAGTGTTTTAGGTCGAGTAGCTTTGACCATGAATTTTGAAATTAGAACCCAAACAAGGATTGATGGCTAGGAATATCCTGATATATTTTATTTTAGATACTTCCAAGGCGAATCTTGAGTCATGATTTTTATGGTCACAAAATCAAATTGTTGAAATATAATAATAGAGAATATCTCTTCCATGAATTATGTTAATGCTATTTGAAAAACCCTTTATGGGGGATGTATTACATAGGGCCAACTAGGGAATGTGATGCATAACCAAATAGTGGAATCCTTATTTTGACATTCCCATTATGTGGGTTACATTATGCAAGGCCAACTAGGATCATGTAATACATAGTCAGGTAAAGGAGTTCCTAGGAATTCTAATATTCTACTCCTGATAAATAAATGGGTTTATGATTTGGATTTCTCAAGTCCATAGTGGGTGTCTTTTCCAATGAATGGTAGCTAAATATAAAGGGTGTTATCTGTGCCGATATAGGCAATGAATGAGGAACCACTCTTAAACAAATTTAGTTAATTAAGAAGGGTATATTTGTTAGAAATGATCTTTTTGATATTTTTCTATGTAGTTTAAAGTCACGCAGTAATGAAATTAGGTTTTACGGTTTCAAATCATGTAGTAATGACATTGAGGGAATCGTTTTTTATAATATGGTATACAATTTAAAGTCATGCAATAAGGAAATTCGATGTATGTTTAGTTTATAGTAAAGTAGCAATGACATTGGGGGGCTATGCAGTTTAAAGTCATGCAACAAGGTAATTGGGGGGATATGTAGTTTAAAGTCATGAAAAAAGGAAATTATAGGGGCTATGCAGTTTAAAGTCTTGTATCAAGGAAATTATGGGGGTTTAATTTAAGGTCTTTATATTTGAAAAAAGTATTAATGGTTCTCCAATTATTTTTAATTCATCTAGAAATGTGATATTATATTCAGGTACGAGAATAATGAATTTAAGTTGTGATTTGGGGATTTCAGATTCTGAAGAATAAAATGGTAAAAAGGCTAATTTAATTTAGAGGGGGTATCTTCCAAGAATGATGTTACAATAATTTTAAAACCCCATTATGGGGGTTGTATTATGTAGGGCCAACTATGGCATGTGTTTCATGGACAAATAGTGGAATCCTTAGGATTATAATCGCTTTATATAGGAAAATTTTATGGAAGGCCAACTAGACCACGTATTATACAGTCAAAAAAAGGATCTATCTAGAATTATTATGTTCTATTTCTCAAAAATGTTAAATTTTTTATAGATATTGGGATATTTACAAGAGAATAGTTTGGTTTATGGAAAAAAATACCTAAATATAGAATGGATATTTCCAATCATGATTCCCAATGAATTAAAGGAATAAGTTCTCTACAAAGGTCTGACCCAAATGTAGTAAGTGTGGTACCAATAGTTTTAGGTCATACGATAACGAACATAATATTATGTAAATAATGGATGATATGTGGTCGAATGGCCCAAGATCATTCCAATATGATTTGAACATATAGAGATGGAAAATTTAAAAAACAGTCTTGGAGACTTTCATGTTGAAAGAAAGGATATGAGAAAAATACACAAAGGATTACCTGTTTAAGTTGTGGGATCTTGCATACCGTTGTTAAATCTTAAAGTTACATAAGAGGATTCTCTAAAGAACAAAGTTACCAATATTTTTCAAACCTATTATGGTGTCTGTATTATGCACGTACACATAGGGCATGTTTTGCATAGCTAAAAAATGGCATCCTTTGGCTGACAAGCTTGTTATATGGGTGATTTATGCAAGGCCACAAAGGGTCACATACTTCATAGTCAGGAAAAATAGATATCAGGAATCATACATTTTACTATTAGAAAACAAATAAATATTATGAATATATGAAAGTATCAATGAATAGGAGTATTAAATACAAAAGGGGTAGTGTCTAATGTGTGAGGGAAGTATTTGGACTGGTAATGGCCATGATTATGGAGTCTCTTACATAGACCTAACTCATATGTATAATGGGACACATTTTTGTTTCCTTGATGGGTTCTTTAAAGAGAGGGCCCAAAATAAAAGATCCTATATCGATTTCGGTTGTATGTTGGATAGGGGGAGTTTTTATTTATCCCATGGTTAGGAATAGGATATGAGGCCTAGTCTTCACTAGTTATCTCAAATGGAATGGGAATCAATCCTACATAGTTCTACAAATATCATGAATTTAATGTCCTGAGGTAAGAACATTATCCATTCTTTTTAACATCATTCAGTGAGGATGATGAATTACCCGATTTGAAAAGGAATGGATATTGTGGATCCATGAAATTTTATGTCATTCAGTAAGTAAATTAAGTTTCTTGACTTGAATTGTCAAAAATTAATGCAGTTAAACCAAGGCATATGGCCCCAGCATCATTACACATCTTATCAGAGCAATAATTAAGCCACAAATAGTTCCTTATAAATATGAGTTTATATGTAAAATGAGAACTCGTATGGGAATTACTCTTGTATATCTATCTCATACATGAGAGAGTAGAGTATTTTTCATGTTGTGATACAGCTAGGCCCAAGATTGAAAATTTAGACATCACTACGTATCTCACAAGGGTGAGAATCAAGCCACAGATAGTTATTACATGAAGGTCCATGCATTTTATCATCATGAGGTGATGACATATATTATGCCTTTTATGTTCTTACAACCACAACCATTGATAATTCCAATAGGAATTTAAATTCCTTATTTATATAGAGAATCTATTTACACAATTCCTAAGCCCACATAAGCTATACTCGATATGGGAAATATGGAGCGGGAAATGTTTATTCTGAAACATAAAGGTAACACAAGTGAAAGATAAGGGTATGATGATTATGTGGTGGCTAAGCCCAGGTATAGGGCTTGGGTGTCACTATGTATCTTACTGGAGCAAGAATCAAGCCCCACATATTTCTTGAAATTGTTCTCCATATCAGTAAAGTTCTGATGTGGGGAAGAGGGATTTTTTTTAAATTTCTGGGTGATGGTTGGGCCTAGAGTAGGAAGTCTAGGAATCCCCATGTATCTTATTGTAATAATAATCAACTCAAAAGTCCGGAATGACATCCCTATGTAGATCCGAATCATGCATGGGGGAAAATAATTGATTTTCTCTTCCAAAATCACTACTGGGCCAAGGTTTGGAGTTCTGGGCATCACTATGTATCTCATTAGGATAAGAATAAAGACCCACATATGTTCTTTAAATGCAGTTTATCATCATACAACAAGGACATGGGTGACCTGATTTGAAAGAAACATTGAAGCTGGACCAGGGGATAAGACCCAGGAATCACTACATTTCTTTCTAGGGTCAAGGATCAAGCCACACATATTTCATGACAGTTTCCCTGTATAGATATGATCCATACATAAGAATTAAAAGGGTTTTAATGATTATTCATTGATAGACCAAGGATTGGAGATCCATGCATCACTATTTATCTTGCAGAGAAAAGAATCAAGCCACACAGAGTTCTTGAAGGTACTCCTTATGAATATTTGATTCATACACATAAGGTGTGAAGAGAATTTTTCATCATTGCTACTAGACCCAAGATAGGAGATTTGGGTGTCACTATATATATTTTAGGGGAAAGAACCAAGAAACACATATTTCTTGAAATGTTCCATGCATTTTAACATCATGCAGTATGGATGATGTTGAACCTACGTGAAAAGAAAGAAATATTATAGTTGGACCACGGGATATGATCCATTTGTCACTACATATCTTATTGAGGAAATAATCAAGCCACACATAGTTCTTGATGATGGTATCCCACACCAATTGAATGTTGATGTGAAAAACGAGGGCTTTAATAATTTCTAGAACAATGGTCAGGCCCAAAATACAAGAAGGAATGAGAATCAAGCCATATTTTCTATAAGGGTTCCTTAGTATTGAATTAATTCATAACCAAGGAAAGGGGAAATTGTTTCTTTTTTGACTATGGCTGGGCCCATGATAGAAGATCCATGTGTCACTATATATACCATTAGAATGATAATTAAGTGACATATATCTCTTAAAAAGGGGTCCCAATGCAGATCTGATTCAAATATAGGGACAAATGTGGTTTATGTGATAATAGGTAGTGGAAATGATGTGAGTAATGCTTACGTAGGAAGGATACTCATCTTTTAAGGGTCCATAAACAATGTAAATTTTTTGTATCTTGTTAGATTTATTAACATCAAATGAAGGAGATGTTAACCGTACAGTTTAATATTGTGTGCGTAGGACAAATGGGGTTTTGCAATTTCAATTCATGCAACTAGGACCTCATGTCATGTTTTTTAACATTATGATATAAGGAAGAAGATAATAAATTGTTTAACATCATATAGAAAAGACATATATGGTTCTATGTAGTCAAACATCATGCATCTATGGCATTGGTTGTTATGTAGTTTCATGTCATACAACTAGGACAAACCTCGTATGATTAAAAAAAGTACCTTTTTAGCAACCTTGCATTGGTTATAGTTGTAGTGAGTTTTCCATACATTTATATTAATAAATAGTCTCCATTAGAGTAGACCTTTTGAATGGAATAATGTCCTTCCAACTTAGGATAATTTTTTTGAGGCTTCTTTCCTAGTATCATTGCATTCCTAAGGACCAATACCAATTCTTCTTAGAGGAATGAACAGAGGGAAAAATTCATGTTGAATAATCTTGCAATTCAGTTATGATAGACTTCCATGTTATTAAAGTTATGCAATCTCATTTCATCCAATATATTTAGATCATCTAGTCAATTATGATACTGTTAATTTGTAGATAAATGATCAAAAAAAACCACTCCAAGTGAAGGACATTGAACTTCAATGGGAATGACTACTTCTATTCCACATACCAATGAGTATGAAGTTCATGATATAGTAGTATGGTTTGTAGTACTATAATCCCATAAGGTATGCAATATTTTATTAGGACAATAATTTTTATCTTTATCCTCTTTTTTTCGAGTATATTAGGCAATGTTTTTTAAAATGACTTTATCTTCCCATTTTTTGCTACATGATAGAGGGATGGATGATTGGATTTGATATTATATTCCTAATATTACTTTCCTACCATAGAAGAATAGAAATTGGTGCCATTCTACATCAATTTGGTATGAGGTAAACCAAATCTAGTAATTATATTTGCTTTGAAAAATCTAAAAATTCTTTTGGCCCTAACTTCTTTGAGAAGTATTTCCTAATCCCAATTAGTGAAGAAATTGGTACAAGTAAGGATGTATTTGAACTGTTGGATCGTAGTTGGAGGATAAGGCCCTACTACATCCCATCCCCATATATAATATGGCAAGGAGTATTTGGTTGTAGGTAGTAACTCTGGGGGTTGATGAATGAAGTTGGCATGAACATGGTAGGGATGAAACTTCTTAGTGAAATATGTGCAATCCTATATCATTGAAGGCCATAAGAATCCAAAAATTTGAATTTGATTAGAAATCCTATACCCAGACTGGTGGGAACCACAGGATCCTAGATGTACTTCTTTCATGACAGCTACAGTTTCATCCCCATCAACGTATCTAAGGAGAACTCCATCGAAGACTCATATATAGAGGACCTCCTGGTTATTTGGACCATCATAAAGAGTGAAATTAACTAATCGTCTCCAAACTTGTTCTTTTCCACCTATCTATGATAGAAGTATTCCACCTTGGATATATTCTAGGATGGATGTCATCCATCTCATGGAAGGACCAGATGGTTCGGGAATGGGACTGTTTTCATTGATTTCCTATGTTTTGATTTTTATAAAAGGTGAAACCACATGACGATGAGAAACGATAATGATTGTCCTGTAATGATTCATATTTTCTATGGAAGTAGCTGTATTTTCCAATGCATTAGTTTTGGAGTTTTGCAATCGCAGTACAAAAGAAAATGTGGTCTCAAAGGGAAACTCTTCCATTAACCCTCAGACATAATCACATAGGGGAAATAGTTCTTCTTTTCAAATGGCATAATATCCATTTATCTATTTGATTTCCAATTTTGATTCACCCTTAACCTCCATGTAATCCACTAGTACATGGAGTGATAATTCCAAGACTATAATGAGAGCTTGATATTTTGCTTCATTATTATTACCACAATATGATAACAGGAAGGATTAAGCCAACACTTCCTTTTCTGGGGAGATAAGAAAAATTACTAACCCAACTTTTTTAAGCTTAGGGTCTTCAATTACCTTCCCCGTTAGACTTATGGAAGAACCATAGAAATAAATTTCCCATGTTCGGGGACTATCCTGTATATAGAAGATATCATCATTAGGAAGTTCAGTATTAAATAAGATTTCTTTTGCATATAGGTGTTCAATAGGGAAGTCTTCCAAGGATTCACCTTTTACTTCTTTTGAGGCACAAACTGTATATCAAACTACTTTAGAATAACTTCCCTTCCTTCTATACATCCTATAAACACTGGATGACAAATGATACATTTCAGTGGGTTATTAAGAGAGGCCAAATGGACCTCATGATGCTGCAGGTAGTGACATAGCTTCTAAACTGAAAATATTAATGGTAGGAAGCTCTTCTCAATATTTGAATATCGAGTCTTCCCATCAATCATGGTTTGATTGAGATATTAAAGTTTTTTTTTCATTCCCATTATCATTCTTTTTCGTAAGAAATGTGCCTACTGATCACTCCAAGGATATCAAATAAAGAATGGATGGTTTTCCTTCAAATGGTGGCATCAATATTGGTTGAATCATGAGGTATTTCTTGAGGGTATAAAATGCTTCTAGGAAGTCACCGGTACATTGATAAGTGACCCCCTATTTATTAATTTTCTGAAAGGGAAAACCCTTGTATACCATATTAGCTATGAAGTGTCAGATGAAGGACAAGTTTCCTTTAATTCCTATTAATTGTTTCAAGTTTCAAGGAGGTTAAATTCCAAGGATATATTTAGACTTCTGGGTATTGACTTCACTATCACAATATCCTACAAAAAAACGAGGAATTTTCATGAGGATACCCCGAAAGCAATTTTCAAGGGGTTCATCTTCAGATTATGCTATCTAATTTTTATAATATATGGTCTCTAGGTCATCCAAGTGATCATAACATTGTCTATATTTTATCACTAAATCATCAACATAGCATTCAATAAATTTCCCCAAAAATGGTTTGAAGATGTGGTGCATTGCACATTGATATGTCAAACCATCATTCTTTAAGCGAAAATGTATTAACCAAAATAAAAATACAATTTGACGGGATTTCAAGGCTATATATTTCTCATTTTATGGGTTCATATGGATTTGGTTATACCCAGAGTATCCGTCCCTGAAGGAAAGAGATTCGTATCTAGCTGTTTCATCAATCATGATTTCTATGATTGTAATATGGAAGTCATCTTAGGGAAAATATTGATTAAGATATCTGAAATATATGAAGAATCTAATTTTACCATTCTTCTATTTCACTAGGAAAATATTAGATAGTAAAATTGGATATTACACCACTCATATGAAGTTGGATGTGATAAACTTATCCACTTAAACATCTATTTTGGAGGTGTGAGTCGGGTATGTTCTTCTTAATGCCTGCTTGTATCCCTAATGATCTTCTAGTAATCCCAAATGATGGGTGGCCACCTTAGGGCCTAAACCTGGAAACTCTGTGTAATTCCATGAAAACACATCCTGGTTTTGGTATATAAATTAAATATACACCTCTCTCTCTTTATAAATCATTTTCGCACAAAATTGAGTGGGGCATGGATCGTCGTCTATACCCAGATTTATTTCACTAAGTTCATCCATAGTGGTTGAGAAGACTTCATCAAATGTTGGAGAGGGATCCTTGAGATCTATATCTTCTTTTTATTATACATTTTTTGCTTCATATTCGTATTCTTGAATGGTTGGTGTTGAATAAAAACTTTTAGAGTTAGGAGAGTGGTTGGTATTCAGACATCTTGAAGTGGAGGCAACCATCTCCAACCCAACTGATGATGAAGGGTATTTTCAATGTTCTGAAGGAATGATGATGGTATGTGAATATACATCCCTATTATTTTTCAAGACTGTAATAACTTCTTCTATCATGGATGATGAAATAGATGCTTTTTGAAGTTTGGTAGATGGAAGGAAGACATCTCCATTTAGGCTTTCATTATTTTTTGGGGAATCAATGATTTATCCTATGATGTTAGTCTTAATTTACACAACTGAAATTACGAATTCCACTTAACAAGTTCTTGGATTTGGGCCAACTATTTCAATTTTATTAATGGGTAACACATAATCTTGACTGAGATGCTCGAATGGGTTAACTGGGATCTTTTCCAGACCATTCGTTGCATTGATTCTAGTAACATAATTCTCAATGGACTATTTTCCTTTTGTGATATAGAACTATGCATCTAGGTAGTGAGATTCAAAAGTTTTTAATGGGGTATTATAATTTTAAAATGTCCCAATTTTACCATTGCCACAATATTTGAGACATTTATGGTATGATGAAGGAATATCCACATGATGATGTACCCAATGTCTCTCCAATATAATGTTGAAAGTTTTGTCCTATTGACTGATTGAAAGTTATTTTTTATTGAAAAATAAAGGAAGGAACACCACACTAGCCCTTCAAGGAGGGAGAAAGTGATGGAGACCCCAGGAATCCCCTTGGACAATGCTTTTACACTAAACTGGGAGAGAATCTAAACTATCATAAATCGAAATCTCCTCCTCCTGTCTACCCAATCTAGCCAAAGCATCTGCTGCAAAATTGGTTTCCCTCCAACTGTGATGGAAAATGCGCCCCTGTTGGGTTTCTCCTTTGCATCGTCTAATGAGGTAATTCAATTCCCAAGGGATCACATTTCATCCCTGTATGGCCTTTACAAGGTCTTCAGAATCAGACTCGATCTCGTCCACCCCGAAACCCCTTCTTCTACAAACCATTAGCCCAAAAAGGAGGGCCCTCACTTTAGCTCCCAAAGAGTTCCCCAGACCATAATAATCCTTGAATCTGATATGTACCAACCCCCATGAGTCCCATAGTACCCCCACCCCTCATGACCCCTTCCATAATATCACTAATAGGTTTTTGATCTTTGTTTTCAAAAACCTTGTAACATCGATGTGGAGGGACACAAGTGAGATTCAATGAGGCCCAATCAGTGAAGTGTTTGTATTATTACACAAAGTAATTCTTCAGGAAACTTTCATTGGTTGGAGTTCTAGGAAGTTATCCATACATTGATATTAATAATTAGCTCCATTAGGGTATACATTTTGTATGGAATAAGGTCCTTCCAACTATGCATAATGTTTTTAGGCTTCTTTCCTTGTATCATTGGATTCCTAAGGACCAATACCGATTCTTCTTAGAGGAATGAATAGAGGAGAACTTTCTTATTGAAATATCATGAAATTAGGTTATGATAGGCTTCCCAAGCGATGAACTGTATGAAATATCTTTTCATCCAATATATCTAGATTATCTAGTCAACTCTGAGACAACTCATCTGTAGATAAATGATCGCAAACACCAAATCTAAGTGAAGGCCATTTAACATCAATGGGAAAGACTTCTTTTATTCCATATACCAATGAGTATGGTTCTGACCACGTTGTAGTATGGGTAATTTTCCTATAAGACCATAATGCTTGCATGATTTTATCATTCGAAGATTTTTTATATTTATCCACCATTTATTGGAGTATGTTGGAAAAGGTTTTGTTGAAATCCTTTATCTTCCCATTTTCGCTGCATGAGAGTGGGATGGATGGTTAGATTTGATATTGTATGATTGATATAACTTCCCTACCATAGCACAATAGCAATTGGTTCCATTGTCCATCAATATGTTTTGAGGGAAACCAAATATAATAATTATATTGCATTGATGAAGCTAACATATCTTTTAGCCCTTACTTCTTTGAGAGGTATTGTCTGATCCCATTTAGAGAAGAAATCGGTAGAATTAAGGATGTATTTGAACTGCTTTCCCATAGTAGGAGGATAAGGCCCTACTACATCCCCTACCCATATAGAATATGGCTAGGAGTATTTGGTTGTATGTAGTAACTATGGGGGTTGATGAATTAAGTTGGCATGAACTTGGTAGGGAAGACAATTCTTAGTAAAATATGTGTAATCCTGTATCATCGAAGGCCAAAAGTATCCAATCCTTTGGGTTTTATCAGAAATACTATACCCAGATTGGTGGGAACCACATGATCCTAGATGTAATTATTTAATGATAGGTATGGTTTCTTCCCAATAAATGTATCTAACGAGAATTCCATTGAATCCTCATCTATATAGTACCTTTTGGTGATTTGGACCATCATAAATAGTGAAATTAACTACTCATTGTCGAACTTGTTCTTTTCACCAGTCTCTGGCGGAAGTATTCCACCTTGGAGATATTCTATTATTGGTGTCATCTATCTCATGGAAGGAATAAATGGTATGTGAATGGGACTGATTTCATTGATTTCCTATGTTCTGATTTGAATAAAAGGTGAAACCACATGAAGATGATAAATGCAATTGATTGTATCATCCTGATTCAGATTTTCAAGGGTAGTGGCTACTGTTTCCAATGTATCATCTTGGGAGTTTTGTGATCGTAGGACATAAGACAGTATGGTCTCAAAGGGAAACTCTACCATTAATCATCATACATAATCACATAGGGGAATTATTTCTTCTTTTCTTGTGGCATAATATCCATTGATCTATTTTATTTCCAATTCTGAATCACCATTCACCTACATATAATCCACTGGTACTTGGAGTGATAATTCCATGAATATAATGAGATCTTGATATTTTTCTTTATTATTGTTACCAACTTATAATAGAAGGATGGATTAATGAAATAATTACTTTTCTGGGGAGATAATAACAATTCCTAACCCATCTTTTTTAAGCATAGGGTCTTCCTTTCTCTTCCCCATTAGACTTATGGATTCACCATAAAAATACATTTCCCATGTTTGGATACAATCCTATATACAGAAGATTTCATCACCAGGAAGTTCAGTATTCAATGAGGTTTCTTTTTCATATGGGTTTTCTATAGGAAATTCTACCAAGTCTTCACATTTTAATTCTTTTTGAGGAACAAAATATATATCAAACTACTGTAGAATAACATCGCTTCATGCTATATGTATTGTAAACATTGGATTACTAAGGATTAATTTGAGTGGGTTATTAAGAGAGGCCAAGTAGAACTCATTATGCAGCAGGTAGTGACTTAGCTTCTGAACTGCAAAGATTAATTCTAGGCATCTCTTCTTGATATTTTAATATTGAGTCTCTGCATTGAGCATGGTATGACTGAGATATTAAAGGGGTATTTTATTCGCACTATCATTATTTTGTTCAAGAAAGGTTCCTAGTGATCACTCCAAGGATGTCACATAAATAATGGGTGGTTTTCTTTCAATAGGTGGCATCAATATTGGTGGAATAAAGAGGTATTTTGTGAGGGTATCACATGCTTCTTGGAAGTCATTGGTCCATTGATATGTGACCCCCTCTTTATTAACCTACTGAAGGGAAAACACTTTTATTCCAAATTAGTTATGAAGGGTCAGATGAAGGCCAAGTTTTCTTTTTTGTCCTCTCAATTGTTTCAAGTTCTTAGGAGGTGACATTATAAGGATATCTTTAGTCTTCTCTATATTGAATTTGATGTCATGATATCTTACAACAAAACCGAGGAATTTTCCAAAGGATACCCCAGAATCACATTTGAAGGGGTTTATCTTTAGATTATTCTATCTAATCTTACTAAATATGGTATCCAGGTCATCCATGAGATCATAAAAGTTTCATTATTTGACCACTAAATCATCAAAATAACATTCAATAAATTTCCCAAAGATGGGTTTAAAGATGTGGTGCATTGCACATTAATATGTCTATCCATTATTCTTTAAGACAAAGGGAATTACCGAAAAGAAGAATACACCATGAGGGGATCTGAAGAATAGATATTCCTAATATTATGGGTCAATATAGATTTGGTTATACCCAGATTATCCATCCATGAAGGAGAGAGCATCGAATCTAGCTGTTTTACCAATAATGATTTCTATGATCGGAAAATGGAAGTCAACTTTTAAAAAATGATGATTGATATCTCTAAAATCTATGAAGACTCTGATTTCACCTTTCTTCTTTTTCACTGAGACAATATTATCTAGCCACATTGGATATATCACCTCTCATGTGATGTCGGTTCTGATAATATCTTCCACTTCAACTTCAATTATGGAGGTGTGAGTCATGTGTCTTTTTCTTAATTCCTTCTTGTATCCTTGATGATCTTCTAGTAATCCCAAACGATTGGTGGCCACCTCAGGTCCAAGACCTGAAATATCTATGTAATTACATGAAAATTCATTCTGGTTTTTTTATAAAGGAAATATACACCTCTCTCTCTCTCTTCAGAATTCATTGCCACACAAATTAGAGTGGGGAATATATCTTCTTCTATACCTAGATATATTTCTCAAAGTTCATCCACAATGGTGGAGACTCCTTCCTCAAATGATGGATATGAATCCCTGATATTTTTCTCTTCTTCTTATTCTTCATGTGTTACTTATTCTTCTTATTATTAAATGGTAGGTGTTGAATAAAGTCTTTTAGAGCAAGGGGAGGGGTTGATATTTGTACATCCTGTAGAGGAGGCAACCATCTCAAGCCCAAGTAATGATGAATGGCATTTTTGATGTTTTTAAGGGATGATTATGGGATATGAATTAGCATCCCTATCATTTTTCATGAGTGTAATAACTTCTTCTAGCCTGAATGATGAAGCAGAGACTTGCTGAAGTTGTGTAGATGGAATGAATACATCTCCGTTTAGGCTTTCATCATTGTTTGGTGAATCAATAATTTCTCCTATGATGTCAGTCTTAATTTAGACAACAGAAATTATGTATTCCACTTAAAAAGTTCTTGGATTTGGTCCAACCCTTTCAGTTTTATTAATGGGTAACACATAATATTGAAGGAGATTCTCGAATTGGTTAGCTGGGATCTTTTCTATCCCATTTATAGCATTGATTCTAGTAACATAATTCTCCATGGACTGTTTTCATTTTGTGTGATAGAACTCTACATAAATTTACTGAGATTCAAAAGTTTTGAACGGAGAATTATCATTTTGAAATGTCCCAATTTGACCATTGACACAATATTTGAGACATTGATGGTATGATGATGTGATAACCACATGATGATGTATCCAAGGTCTCCCTAATAGAATGTCGAAAGTTGTGTCCTATCAGAAAACCATGAACTATGAATCAAATATGTGATACCCAAATTGAGTTCAAAGAATAATATCACTAAGAGGTTATTTATCATTTTTTTCAAAACCCTATAACATCAAAGTTGATGGACATAAGGGATGTTCAATGAGGCCCAATCATTGAAGTGTTTGGATATGAATGGGATTGAACTATGATCCATTATTAATGAGAGCTCATTGGATGTCAATATAATTGATCTTTATAAATAGATACAAAGGTTTGATGTGTCCATGTACGACAACATACCTATCCTGGTTTGTGGAAGATATGAAAACATGGCATTCAGCAGGTTCATTCTCCATATGGTAAACCTCTGCAGCATAAACCTTAGTTTCAAACTCTTGAGGGCTTGACAAATCTTCAATAAGTGCTTCCCGTAGATCATTTGATAGATTAAGAGAATCCAAGATTTTTAACTTTTCCAGTACATGGGCTAGTATCTTCAAAACATCATACTTTTGATCTAGGGGTCTGCGTTTTCCATAATGGAAATGATGTTTTGTAGGTTCTATGAACGTTTATGCTCCTGATGTGGATAGTCCATTTATCGGGGTAGAAATTGGAAATACTTCTGCTCTTCGAGGACTAGGCTGGCTAGGTATGACCACTTTCTGAAGAGGTTTTGGTATATCCTTTAATATGTCTCCCAAGTTGTTCATGTTATTATATACCCTATCATGTGTGGGAGAATTACCTTGTTCCTGATAAGCCAGTTGGAGGGATCTCCCATGAGTTTATACTCCATAAACAGTTCAAGAAGGGGTGTAATTGAAGTAGTTGGTTTTGGAATACCCATGTCTTCCCCTGTATCCTCAACCTTGACGACTTATCCCCTAGTTTCATAATCAAGTACGGGGAAATCAGGTTCATACTTAGAGTCATCATTTGCATAGGGATCCGTTAAGTGAATAATGTTAATGAAACCAAAGATCAACTCCCCATATGATGAAGATTCTTCCTTACTTGTCGATTTTTATTGTGCTATTTAGAGGGGTGGTGCCCATTATTTTGAGACAATTGGTATAAAACCCACTGAATTCTAAAACAACATTGACCTTGAAACAAACTAATCCTCTTCTACTACCTCCTACTAGCCATGTTTCTTATTTTAGGATTGAACTTAAGATGAATGGGATTTTAATAAAGATGGATTTTTATAGGGTAAGTGAAAGATGACACAGTTGGTTGTTTCAACTATGTTCATGGAATGGAATGAGTTAAGTTGATTGTTTCTCTGACCATCCAATCATTCTTAGTTTTGAATTTCTTCCATTCTCCCTCATCATCTGGATCGGTAATAATCACACTTTCCACTAGATCTTGTGAATTTTCTAGCTTGACATTCCCAAAGTCCACCATCATTTATATGAGGTCCTTAAAAACAAAACACTCCTAGATGGGGTGCCTCAAAATTTTTGGAAGGGAAATAGTTTGGGAGGTCCTCATCTCATTCTTTTTTAGGTTTATTTTGTCTTGTCAAATGAACTATTTTTTTTTCCAAAGTTTAGATGAAGTAGATGGGGACATGGTCATTTCGAAAAGAAATGAACTTTTTTTCAACTCCTAAGAATATCTTTTACTTTGATATTTTTGATCATATTGATGAGTTAGTCATTGCTACTAATGCTCCGGAGAGGGATCCTTACAACATGATTGGGTCATTAAAGTAGGAGTGGGTACATGGGCCTTCTTAAGCATGACTATAGTAGCCTATGATTTTCTTATTATTATTCCTAGAGTTGATGGTATTACTAGGGATTTGGCTATAGTACTTTTTATGGAGTTTTCCACTTTTTGAGAAATCGAAGATTGATCCCTAAACCTTCCTATATATTTTATAGGGATTAATATTGTGCACAATTCATCAGATAGATTTTATATACAAATGGGAAAAACTCTTCCTAAGGGAGTGGTATATTCAAGGAGTATATTAATATGTTCCACCAAGAAATGAAATATGAATCTCATTAATTCTCTCTTTTATTGTAGTTTATGAGATCAAACACTGTTGTCTTCTTCAGTGTTGAGCTAAACTGGAAAAGAAATTTTGATGAAGGTTTTATTATCCAATAATCAATTGAGATTATAAGCTTCTATACTAGATGAAGGATGACCCCTGTAGCGATTACAGAAAACTTCTAAGCTTCAATGCCTCTTATTTATAAAGGGCTCCCATCATGGGATCATAGAGAGAGGCAAATTGTGTTATGTGATACTCTAGATCTCTTGATTCATTGAATATTCGAAATGCAGGATTCCCAAAATTTGGTGGAGGAGGGGTCAGATCCACCCATTCGGGATAAACAATCATTTTTTCGATGTATTGGTGAATGTTGTAGTTATATAGCTTCCAATAAATTCATCAATCACTCAATGGTGTTTATGAGAATTCGAGGAATATTTGGCTATGCTGGGACCGAAGTAGGTGTGATGATTGGAGCCTAAATAGTTGAAAAAACTGAGAAAACCATTGGGGGTGGTGCTTTTGGTATCTTCTATTGGTAACCAATAAAGAAAGGCCAATAAGGATGTGTCTGACCTTGCTCTGGCTGTACTGAGAATGGATGGAATTTATTATCCACATTAGTAGTTTCAATAAACCCTCTTTCAAGAAGTTCCCCTACTGGAAGTGGAAGGTGATGACCTTCTTATAGAGCATTTTTGGAAGGAGTACTACTCTAAAGTAACTATGAATTGAGTCTTCTAAACTCCTTTATCTCCTACTCTAGCGTAGAAAATCTTTCATCAAGATAAATTTATCGAACCTATCCAAGAAAAAAGGCGATACTTGGTATGAGTTTTAAAATTTCCCTCATTAGGTTCCTTTCAAAGTGGTGGAAGTTTATTATTCGAGGGGATACATAAATTTTTGGTAAGTCTCTAATTTCAGGTACAAAAACCTCCTTCATTTTCTTCGAAGTGGGACACATTATGAATAAGAACTTAATCATCTGTATCCTTTGAACTGGACTCATTTTCAATAAGATATTCTATGATAGAATTAATGACATTCAACAACACATAATTCATCGATGGAATTCTGTCTGTATCTTTATGAGATTTCCTTTTTCTGTTACATCCAAAATACTATGTTCTCTTACTTGTTGGTTCCCCAGGAACTTTTTGGTGGGAATTAACCTAAAGAGGATCCTCCGATAGTTCATTCATGCATTCATTTTGCGACTTCTTACCTAATCAGGAGAAAACTGAATTCCACTGAGGAGGGGATTCTCAATGTAAAAAATCCACCAGCCCTGTGGACTGGGGATATTTCCTTCTTCTTTATCAATCCTTCAGGCTCTATTTGTTGACTCTGAGGGTTGGGTTGAAAAATATCCCAGCCCTACTGGCTAGGGTGGTTTCTAAATAGGTATGGATGATATCACCACAACTGCACTTTTGATTTTATGAATTTCTGTCCAAATGATAGTCGGGTGCATTATCCAGAACTCACTTAAATTTCCTACTTCATAACGTCGTTGTGCTACTTTTGACATTTTTGCAATTTGATGGGTTAAATCCTCTATACAGGAGGCCTACTCAATGTTTTTAAATGCTTGATGTGAATGTTTCCCAATATATTTCCATCTTTGATCCTGACATTGGTGGAAGCTAGTTGAGGCCTATTCTTATAGAGCATCTCTTCAGTCATGAACATCATTTTCTTATTGTAGCCGGCCTGGGGAAATGACATTTCATGATACAACATTTTTTGGGATTTTATAGTTTTTGAGTGCAGTGATATACAATGCTCCATGTGCACCCCATCATATGTTATGAATGTAACACCCCAATATTTCATAGTAAGTTATTTTCTTTAATTCAATGGCTTGCGCTACACGCACCACCGAGTTCGAGCACGCCACGACTTAGCAAACTAGCCGTTAAAAAGTAATTATGAATAGTATTAAATAAATTTTGAATTTTATATATTCTATATAATTTTAGAATCCATATTTTGTGTTTTTTTACATAATATAAGAACAAATTCAATTTTTCAGATCAAATAAGTATTTTTCAAAAATGCAATTTTACCACCTTTTAATGGTGAACCCTTTTAAATCAAATATTTGACAATTTTATATATTCAATTTGAAAAAAATAAAATTCTTATTTTGAATTGCGACATAAAAATTTAGTTTTGATAAATTTTTGATGTTTTTCTGATAACTTTCTTATTTGGGTGAATAGTGAAAAATACTAAATTTAAATTGAAAATAAAATTTTTAATCAGAATAGTTTATAGTGTTCAATTATACATTTTAATGGTTTGGAAGTATAATTAGATTATATTTTTACCATTTAATCCAATTTTGTACATTGGAATTAATTTCGCATTGAAATTATAAACAAAAAAGTGTCAATCTTTTGATAGTTATTGTTTCTTAAAAACATGCTATTTATTTTGACAAAGGGAATTAATATTAAATTAATTAATACAACTTCTATGTTTTGAATTTGGTAAAATAGTCATCATTTTTGAATTCGGAATATCAAATATAGTTTAGGAAGAATTTTTGGTATTTTTTTTGAAAAATTCAATTTTTGATGAATAGTAAAAAAAACACTACGTTATAGTTTAAAACCGACTTTTTATTTAAATCATTATTTATTTTATTTAAATTTATTTTAAGTAAAAATAGATATATTATACCTATATAAGTTAAATATAATTCATTGGAGTCATTTTATAATAATATTATATGTATACAATTTTATTGAACTTTTTACTGTCTTTTACCCACCTCCTAGGAGTATTTGCAAATTTACATAAAACATAATTTTACCACTTCTGTGAGTTGAATTTCAAAAATCTGAGAGACATTATTGATATAAATAAGTAAAAATGTGGTTTAATACGATAAAAATAATTTTTGGTGAATAGTAACTTTTTACTTTTATTTACCACAGTTAACAGTAAATAGGGTAATTAAGGATAAAAATGATATTATTATTACCCTAACAAATGTTCTAATTCTATTGGATAAGTGTAATTCGAACAAAAAAAACCTTAGGAATAAAATACAATCCTTTAGGTCCACATGTATTAGATTAGGACATTTATTATTATTTAATTCAAAGAAGAGTTAAAAGTGTTAAATTCAAAGTTTAAAAACTATACCATTTTTAATATAGGGTTACACATAAGATAAATTAGAATATAAACATTCATTAGAATTATAAAAATATTTCCTACATAATGGTATTTTATTTATACTTTTTAGACATTAAATAATTAAATTTATTTATGACACAATGATGTTGCAGTAATTACATAATTAATGAAATATTTAAATAATTGATATTATAAATATCCAAATAAATGTAATTTGAGACTTTTTATGAATTAAAATAACATTATAGGTTACTATGAAATTTTAGTTTTTTAGATGAATTTTTTTCAAAGTAATAATTCTGTTATGAATTTAGAAAAAACAAATTACCAAATACTGTCAAAATTTACATAAAAGAGTTTTTAAAACAAATATTATATTATTAATTGATATTCTATTCCTAAAAAATATAAGGTTCTGCCAAAAGACTTATATAATAATAGTTTTATCATTAATGAACCAATTGGGGTTCTCTTATATGTTTATAGTAAGTTTATTAACTATATAATATAAAAATACAACGAGACATGGTAAATGTCAAACTATTTAACTAAGAGTTAAATCTAAAAGATAAAGTTAATATAGTGACCCAAACCTGTATAAAATCTATTGGTTGAGTGATTTTCGACCCATACCCACCTTATCCTTTAAATAGTTCATTTTGGAGCAATTATAAAAAGAAAATTATTTTATTATAAAACAATATTTCTTGCATTTCCTAAGGTTCCCCTCACCCCTCTTATAAAAGGGCACTCCCCCTTATCTCTAATTAACACCATCAAATCCATTAGGCTCAGACAGAATCTACCCAAATATCCTCCCAAATATCCTCCCATAATCCAAGAGTCCTTCTTTTAGTCAGAAATCCAACCTATGGAGCCCTTTTGATCAAATCAAAAGGAAGAACCCGAAGAAGAGGTAAATATTTCATCACCTCTTTCAAGCCCTTTTGATCAAGTTCTTTTCTTCTTCCACTTCCTCTTTCTTTGTTGTCTCCACGTCGTGGTGTAATTGTTATTCAATATATTATTATTTTTATGTGTATAATTATGATGTGTAATTGGTGTAAATAATAAGTATAACATTATAATTATTCTGTATATATGATATACCATCCAATTATATATGATTTTAATATCAAAATAATGATATTGTCACTCGTGCGTACGTACGGATTACCATCTCCACGAATGCGATGGGACTCATTCCACATCATATCCATTAAAGAATAATTTTTATTTTATGATTAAAAATAATGTTTAAAGACTTAATATCATTCTGAATATTAATAAGATACATCCATCCATAACAAATATGGCTTACGTAACCAAGCATATAAAGGAGAACGAACTAGTTAACACCTAAAATGAAGATAATACTAAAATAGCAATATTAAAAGATCATATATGATATCATATTAATGTAAATGGTTATTGAATAATTTAATAACAATTATTTCTCCATTATAAATGATATTAATGTACCCTTGACCAAGGAAAAGTTAAAGGTAAGGGGTTTTCATCTCAATTTTATTTCAGTGAGATTCATGCTATATTTTCAACTATTACCTTTTGTGTGGTGTATGTACTGTCCATGATTTTATGATTTGTGTAATATAATTTAATGTATGGGTATTTACATCATCATTTTATTATCCTTCTTTCATGGGGTGTATGTTTCATATGTTACCAAATCGGTAAGGGAATTTCAAATTTCAATTTCCACTCATTCGGTTTTACGCAAACATCATTGAATACATTAGTCCAATATTATGTCTAAAATCAATATTTATTTACTTATGTTGTAATTTCCACTCCCCTTTTTATGTATATACTTTTGATACACTTAATCACTCCATTGATAAATTCTCAATTCTTCAGTATAAACAAGATAAGAATAATTTTAACTCAATTTCTATTCATTTAGTTAAACATCCATGTCATTGGTGTTCTTTTTAAATGAATATGTGTGAATATCCTCTGATTTATTTACAAGGAATATCCAATAATATTGAGTGTATTTATATTTTTCACACATAATTATGTCATTTATTTATCCTCAACCTAACAATATTGTCTTTATAAGGGATTTCATCTCAACTTACATTCCATTGAGTCTTCTTTGTTCTTATGCGCCAACTCACTTTTGTTTGCTGTATATACTGTACCTTGACATAGTATATCATGAATCCCATTATTCTTATGATATTATAATGTTTTTATTACCTTAATTATTTGTATTCAAGTGTCTCTATTTCGATTATAAAATCTAATTAAAATATCATTTTAAATGTTTTAAATATTAATTCTTTTAAATCTTTCTCATTAATGTTCATGGTTTAAAAAAGTGTTTAAGGATTTATTTATAAGGACATTAATGTTTTAAAATTAAAATAACTTTTAAAAGTTTCAAATTATTATGGGACACTTTGATTCAAAAATCTATTTTAAATGGCTTCTTGATAAATAGTGTGACTTTTAAATGTTTTCCAGAAAAAGGGGGATATTTCTCTCAAAATGTTTTGATGATTATTTTCATGTATTTCAATATCCTTCATTATTCTCAATTGAGGTTAATCTATTATAATAAAATCTTCTATATTGTATTGAATGAGTTATGTTTGACTGTGGATGTACTATTTTTATACCATTCATGGTTTATGGTTAAAGTATTGACATTTCGTATGCTTGTTTTAATACGAATGATATGTTATGTTTCACCCTTTTCATATGAGTAATGCATTGGAATTAGTATGTGATGGGTGGAGCCCGCTATTGCTCCTCGATGCATCGGTAGGTCTCATGAGATAAACTAGTTTCTTGGCACAAGGCCTTGACAAAATCTTATTTGTAGTCTTGGCCCAAGGACTTGCCTATGTGGTTATGAAGTATGGAATTATGCATTCCATCATTATGAAAGTTTCTATTGATATTTCTTGTGATTATTCGACTAGTAGAATATCCATCTGAATAAGTAAATTTCATTATTGGATTTTATCCTTTCCATATTATAATGAAGTTCAATTAAGAGGATTTTTTTAGTCTTATACATTTCCTTAAATGTTTAGGCTTATTTATGAAAGTTTCCGCTTTATTATTATCTTTACTGAGCATCTAAGATCAACCCTTTCTATGTATTATTTTTCCCAGGTTGTGAAGAAGTATATTATGACTAACCTGTAGGGATAGTATATGGGATATCAATGTTGTCTATGGAAACAATGTTGTTGTAGTTTTCTATTTTATGATGTAATAAAAACATTATGAATGTATCTAGCACTTCCAAGGCTACTAAACAAAGCAGTCTTTCGAGACATGATCTTTTGTGATTATGCCAATGATACGTAATAATGCACCGACTCTGGGATTCTGGGGTCAAGGCGTTATAGTTGGTTTCAGAGGAATTTTAGTACAAACCTTGGAATCTAGATTTAGATAAACTCTGATTAGAGCACATTACCCTAAGATAGAATTTGAGGATTAATATAGAATAACTTCATAGAATTTTTGTATTTTAGAGATTATGTGGGTTTACTAAAAAATAAATCCCTTTCTAGATAAGATAAGGTAGAGGCGGCTCTGGCATAGATGTACCTCGGAGTGAAAACTCTGACGAGGAGTTTCGGGCTTGCCTCGGGTATCTTGGTACACGAAAAGATTTTATGACATACACTATGCTTTCTGGTGTTATTCTATTGTTGGCTTCCAAGGAAGTCATAGTAACATTGAACATGATGTACAAGGTGGGAACGATGCAGGAAATGAACAACAGAATGGAATATTGATAAGTTCATAAGATATCGTGTTCATTCCGAATCAGTTTTCCAAAAATATGATCAACAACATATATATTAACCAACTCCCGGATTCAACAAAGATGAGAAAGGCAGTGAATGATAAGAGCTACAGTAGTGGAGACTATGGAGAAAAGAAATCTCAATTTCCATCATGCAGGAAATGTGGAAGGAGACACCTAGGGAAGTGTCTTAATAGAACAAAGAAATGATTTATGTGTGGGAAATAAGGTCATAAAGTAAAAAATTGCTGAGGAAAAATGAGGAGTACTATAGAAGAAAATAAAATTGATTCGAAGAATCCATTTACAGTCATTTACCGTAAATGTAGGGGACCTGGTCATTACCCGAGTGAATGCCCTATTATCTAGGATAACCCCCTCGTCAAGGAAGAACCAATGTAGAAATAAATGTATGGTCAAATGTTTAAAAGTATTAGTGCTCTTTGTTGATGGGATTACTTTGGAAGACTTTTCTTTTATGTGTAACCCTGTAGTTTATTATCTAAAAATTCTATTTTAGGAAGAATTGTGTTTTCTATTGTTGATATAATTATAAGTAATCATTTAGGTTTATATGATCCTTTAATTTTAGGCAATTACATGTTATTAAATTTTGGGATAAAAATGTGAGGTATGAGATAACATTTGTGGTGAAATTATGTTATAGTTATTTTGAGGAATTTATCTCATTTTGGGAATGTTATAAAATATATTTTTTTTGAAAAAAGACAACAAGAAGACTGTGTGACAACCCATCATGTTAGACAAAGCTGCAGGAATAGAACCCACAACCATAGTGCGATTGGGATTTATCACCGACCACTGGACTACATGAAGTCCCTGGTTAGTGTGACTAATTCTTTTTAGTTAAAAGATTTTATTGATCAATAATGAGTTTATTTGGGATCTTATGTATTATCAAATGGATATCCTTAGTGTAGGAAAAATATTTGGGGATTAAGTGATAAATGTTATTTTGGAAGACATTCACTCTGTTGGGAATACGATATTCCTAAGAAAAATAGAATACTATATGATTTTATTTGAGGAGTAACGGTGGATTTTAATCAATGTTTGTATTGTGGATTTATAGAGATTTGGTTTATTTGTGGAAATGATTATCCTATCATAGAGAATATGTGATTAGGTTAATTAATTTTAAGTATGTGACTTTAAGAGTAGTCTATGTTATTTGGAAATACAATTTAACATGGAAGACTGCATCATCAAATTCTTCTATATTGTGGGTTTCAATATTAGTTTTGATTTAATTGATGGATTTTAAGGACAATTGTTTATTGAATGATATTTATTGAACTTCAGGTATTGTTGGTTTAATTTTAGAAAGTAAGATAAGTATTTCATTCTCTAAAGGATTATCCTTTTTGGGGATCACCTGATCTTGTACTAACCGTTTTGGTTTTGGTTAATCTCTAAAGACAAGGTAAATATATATAGTTTATCTTTTTTGGATTATGTGATTCTCAATAAGTTTATTCTAGCACTTAATGTGTAACCAAGTCATCTTGAATAATCATCATTTGAAAAAAAGATGAGTTAGTGGTAGAAATTTATTAAAGGATGAAACTCTACTTAAAAAGTAAGTATAACTCTTTATGTTCTTAGTCGATCTTATAAATAAATTCCTCAACATTATGAAATGGAACTTAGAACAAAAAACATTATCCATTTAATTTTTCTACTAGGAAGCTAATGAACATTGATCTCATCACATGTTTGTGGTTTTCTTGTTTCTAGCTTTATCCTAATCATGTTTTCTATCCCTCTCCATCAGAACATGATACGTAGTTTATCTTACATATCCATGTTTTTCTACATGGAATCCTAGTATGGGTTATCTCGGTTGACCTTTGTACTTCTATTTCTTTATTTTAAAGTGATAGTTTTATTGACTCTTTTTACGATGTGGGACTTTCAATGAAGTTCCCAAGCCCAATTTTAAAAATTGCGAGGATGCAATTTCCAAAATGGGGAAGAATGTAACACCCCAATATTTCATAGTAAGTTATTTTATTTAATTAAATAGCTTACGATACATGCAACACCGAGTTTGAGCACACCATGACTTACCAAACTAGCCACTCAAAAGCAGTTATGAATAGTAATAAATGAATTTTGAATTTTATATACTTTATATAATTTTAGAATCCATATTATGTGTTTTTTATATAATATAAGAACAAATTCAAATTTTTAGTTAAAAAAAGTATTTTTCAAAAATGAAATTTTACAGCCTTTTAATGGTGACCACTTTTAAATCCAATATTTGACACTTTTATATATTTAATTTGACAAAATAAACTTCTTATTTATATTCCAGATATAAAAAATTTGTTCTGATAAATTTTTGTTGTTTTTCTGATAACTTTCATATTTGGGTGAATAGTGAAAAATAATAAATTTTTATTGAAAAAAACTTTTTTAATCAGAATAATTTATAGAGTTCAATTATACATTTAAATGGTTTGGAAGTATAATTATATTATTTTTTACCATTTAATCCTATATTGGACATCTAAATTAATTTCACTTTGAAATTATACATAAAAAAGTGTCAATCTTTTGATAGTTATAGTTTCTTAAAAACACGCTATTTGTTTTGATAATGGGAATTAATTTTCAATTAATTAATACAACTTCTATGTTTTGAATTCGGAATATGAAATTTAGCTTAGGCTGAATTTTTGGTATTTTTCTGAAAAATTCAATTTTTGATGAATAGTGAAAAAACACTACGTTATAGTTTATAATCGACTTTTTATTTAAATAATTATTTATTTTATTTAAATTTATTTTAAGTCAAAATAGATATATAATACCTATATAAGTTCAATATAATTCATTGGAGTCATTTTATAATAAAATTAGATGTATAATATTTTATGGAAATTTTTACCGTCTTTTACCCACCTAATAGGAGCATTTGCAAATTTACATAAAACTTAATTTTACCACTTCTGTGAGTTTAATTTCAAAAATTCGAGAGACATTGGTGATATTAGTAAGTAAAATGTGGTTCAATAAGATGAAAATAATTTTTGGTTAATAATAACTTTTTTACTTTTATTTACCACTGTTAAAAGTAAATAGTGTAATTAGCGGTAAAAATGATATTATTATTACCCAAATACATGTCCTAATTTGATTGTATAAGTGTAGTTTTACCAAAACAACCTTAGGAATAAAATATGATCCTTCAGGTCCACTTGGATTAGATTAGTTCATTTATTATTATTTAATTCAAAGAAGAGTTAAAGCGTTAAATTCAAAGTTTAATAAATAAACAATTTTAATATAGGAATATACATAAGATAAATTCAACTATAAATACTCCTTAGAAATATAAAAATATTTCAAATGTAATGGTGTTTTATTTATAATTTTTATACATTAAACAATATAATTTATTTATGACAGAATGATGATGCAGTGATTACCTAATTAATGAAATATTAAAATAATAGATATTATAGATATCCAAATAAATGTAATTTGTGAATTTTTATGAATTAAAATAATTTTCTAGGTTAATATGACATGTTAGGGTCGGTTAAATTAATTTTTTTCGAAGTAATAATGCTGTTATGAATTTAGAAAAAAAAATACCAAATAGTGTCAAAATTGACATAAAAGAGTTTTTAAAACAAATATTATATTTTTAATTGATATTCTATTCCTCAAAAATATAAGGATCATAAAAAATACTTAAATAATGATATGTGTATCATTAATGAACCACTTTATATTCTATTGTAAGTTTATAGTATGTTTATTAACAGTATAATATAAAAATACAAAGAGACATGGTAAATGTCGAACTATTTAACTAAGAGTTAAATCTAAAAGAAAAAGTTAATATAGTGACCAAAACCTGTCTAAAACATATTTATTGAGTGGGTTTCGACCCATACAAACCTTAGAATTTAAATAATTCATTTTTAGCAATTATAAACAAAAAATTATTTTATTATAAAATAATATTTCTAGCTTGTCCTAAGGTGCCCCTCACCCCTCTTATAAAAGGGAACTCCCCCTTCTCTCTAATTCACAAATTCAAAGCCATTAGGATCGGCCAAACCCTACCCAAATATCCTCTAATATATCCCCCCTTTCTACTAGAGGCATTATTTTAGTAAAAAATCCAACCTATGGAGCCATTTTGATCAAATAAAAAGGAAGAACCCAAAGAAGTGGTAAATATTTCATCACCTCTTTCAAGTTTCTTTCTTCTTTCACTTCCTCTTTCTTTGTTGTTTCCATACTAAAATAAAAAATACAGTATCTTCTATATACTGTGATGTTATTATAAATATGGTACATCCATATTCATTATTCTATCTATCCTTTGAATGACATGTCACCATACGTGCGTACGTAAGACTTACCGTCTCCACGTCGTGGTGTAATTGTAATTCAATACATTATTATTTTGATGGGTGAAATAATGATGATTAATTGGTGTAAATAATAAATATAAAATGATAATTATTCTGTATATATGATATACCATCCAATTATATATGATTTTAATGTCAAAAGAATGATATTTTCGCTCGTGCGTACGTACGGATTACCGTCTCCACGAACGCGATGAGATTCATTCCCAGTCGTATAAATTCAAGAATAATATTCATTTGATGATTAAAAATAATTTTTAAATACTTAATATAATTCTTAATATTAATAAGATACATCCATCCATAACAAACATGGATTACGTAACCAAGCTTATAAATGAGAACGAATCAGTTAACACCCAGAACGACGATAATACTAAAATATCAATATTAGTTAATCATATATGATATCATATTAATGTATATGGTCATTGTATATTGTAATAACAATTATTTTACCATTATACAGTATATTAATGTACCCTCAACCAAGTAAAAGTACAATGTAAGGTGTTTTCATCTCACTTTTATTTTCGTGAGATTCATGCTATTTTTTCCACTATTACCTTTTGTGTGCTGTATGTACTGCCCTTGATTTTATGGTTTGAATAATATAATTTAATTTATGGATATTTAAATCATCATTGGATGATCCATCTCTCATGGGGTGTATGTTTCCTATTTTACCAAATTGGTAAGGGAATTTTAAATTTTAATTTCCACTCATTCAGTTTTACACAAACTTAATTGATTACTTTACTCCAAGATTATGTGTGAAATCACTATTTAATAACTTATGTAGTAATTTACACTCCCCTTTTATAGATATACATTTGATACACATAATCACTCCATTGATAAATTCTCAATTCATCAGTATAAACTTGATAAGAAAAATTTTAACTCAATTTCTATTCATTGAGTTAAACATCCATGTCATTAGTGTTTTTTAACAAGAATATGTGTGAATATCCTCTGATTTATTTACACCGAATATCCAATCATGTTGAGTATATTTATATTTTTCACACATAATTATGTCATTTATTTATCCTTAACCTAAGGATATAGTCTTTATAAGGGATTTCATCTCAACTTACATTCCAATGAGTCTTCTTTGTTGTTATGCACCAACTCACTTTTGTTTGGTGTATATACTGTACTCTGACATAGTATAGCATGAATCCCTTTATTATCATGATATTATAAAGTTTTTATTACCTCAATTATTTGTATTCATGTGTCTCTCATTTGGTTATGAACTCTAATTAAAATATCATTTTAAATGTGTTAAAGATTTATTCTTTTAAATATTTCTCATTAAAGTCCATGGTTTAATTTTTTAAGGATTTATTTATATGAAAATCAATGTTTTAAAATTAAAATACCTTCTAAAAGTTTCAAATTTGAATGGGAAACTTTGATTCAAAAATATATTTTAATTGAATTATTGATAAATAGTGTGACTTTTAAATGTTTTCACGAAAAAAGGGGATATTTCTCTTAAATAGTTTTGATGATTATTTTCATATATGTCAATATCCTTCTTTATTCTAGATTGAGGTTAATCTATTATAATACAATATTCTATATTGTATTGAATGAGTTATGTTTGACTATGGATGTGCTATTTTTATACCATTCATGGTTTATGGTTAAAGTATTGACATTTTATATGCTAGTTTTAATATGAATGTTTATGTTATGTTTCAACTTTTTCATATAAGGAATGAATTGGACTTAATAAGTGACGGGTGGAGCCTGCTATAGCTCCTCGATGATTCGGTAGGTCTCATGAGACAAACTAGTGTCTTGGCACAAGGCCTTGACTAAATCTTATTTTTAGTCTTGGCACAAGGCCATGACTATGTGTTTATGAAGTCTGGCATTATGTATTCCACCATTATGAATGTAGCTATTGATATTTCATGTGATTATTCGACTAGTAGAATATCCATGTGAATAAGTAAATATCATTATTTGATTTTATCTTTGCCATATTATGATGAAGTTCAAGTTTAAAATTATTTTGTTTTTTTTCTTATACATTTCCTTAAATGTTGATGCTTATTTATGAATGTTTCCACTTTATTGTTATCCTTACTGAGAATATGAGTTCACATCTTTCTATATTTTATTTTTCCTATGATGAGAAGAAGTATATTATGACTGAACTTCAGGGATAGTCTACGGGATATCAGTGTTGTCTATGGAAACAATGTTGTTGTAGTTTTACATTTAATGATGTAATGTAAACCTTATCAATGTATCTAGAACTTCCAAGGGTACTAAACTAACTGGTCTTTAGAGACTTGATCTTTTGTGATCATTCCAATGATACATAATAATTCACTGAATCTGGGCTTCTGGGGTCGGGGTGTTATAGTTGGTATCAGGGGAAGTTTAATATATACCTTAGAATCTAGATTTAGATAAACTATGATTAGAGAACATTACCCTAAGATAGACTTTAAGGATTAGTATAGAAGAAATTACTCAAATTTTGGTATTGTAGAGATTATGTGGGTTTTCTAAAGAATACATCCTTGTCTAGATACGAGAAGGTAGAGGCAGATCTCGCAAAAATGTACCTAGGAGTGAAAACTCTGACAAGGAGTTCTGGGTTTGACCCGGGGTATCTTAGAACATGACAACAGGCCTTACTGCACTCTTAGTTACAACACTCCCGAGGGATATGCTTAGGATAATTCAAATTTTCTTTACAAACCAATTTTAAGGATTTTAATATAATATGAGAATAAATAAAATTCGTTAATCCTAAGGTGTTCTATATTGGAAATAGGTTGTTATTATATTCTCTAAATGATTTTATGACTCACACTACACTTTCTTGAGTTATTCCATGGATGGATTCTAAGGAAGTCATAGTAACATTGAACATGATGTAAAAGGTGGGAATGGTTGAAGAAATGAAAAAAAGAATTGAATATTGATAGTTGTAAAATATATCATGTTCATGCTGAATCGGTTTTCCAATAATATGACCAACAACATATATATTAACCAACTCCCGGACTCAACAAAGAAGAGAAAGGCAGTGAATGATAAGAGCTCCGGTAGTAAAGACCATGGAGAAAAGAAAGATCAATTTCCATCATGCAAGAAATGTGGAAGGAGACACCTAGAGAAGTGTCTTAATAGAACAATGAAATGATTTATGAGTGGGAAATAAGGACATAAAGTAAAGAATTTCCGTGAAAAAATTAACAGTACTATGGAAGAAAATAAAAATTATCCCAAGAATCCATTTACAGTCATTTGCCGTAAATGTAGGGGACCTGGTCATTACCCGAGTGAATTCCATATTCAATAGGATAACCCCTTGGTCAAGGAAGAACCTATGTGGAAATAAATGGATGGTCACATGTTTAAAAGTATTAGTGCTCTTTGTTGATGGGATTACTTTGGAAGACTTTTCTATAATGCGTAACCCTGCAGTTTATTATCTAAAAATGGTATTTTAGGAAGAATTGTGTTTTCTATTTTTGATATAATTATACATAACCATTTAGGTTCATATAATCCTTGAATTTGAGGCAATTACATGTTATTAAATTTTGGGATGAAAATGTGATGTATGAGATAACATTTGTAGTGAAATTATGTTATAGTTATTTTGAAGAATTTATCACATTTTGGGAATGTTATAAAATATAGTTTATTTTTGAAAAAGGACATCACACAGACCGTGTGATAACCCATCACGTCAGGCAAAGTTGCAGGAATCGAACACACAACTATAGTGCGATTGGAATTTATCGCCTACCACTAGACTACGTGAAGTCCCTGGTTAGTGTGACTAATTATTTTTAGTTAAATTATTTTATTGATCAATAATAAGTTGATTTGGGATCTTATGTCTTACCAAATGGATATAATTATTATAGGAAAATTATTTGGGGATTAAGTGATAAAAGTAATTTTGGAAGACATTCGCTCTATTGGAAATACTATATGCCTAAGGAAAATAGAATACTATGAGATTTCATTTGAGGAGTAATGGTGGATTTTTATCTATGTTTTTATTGTAGATTTATAGTGATTTGGGTTATTTATGGAAATGATTAACCTATCATAGAGAATATGTGATTATGTTAATTAATTTTTATGTATGTGACTTTAAGAGTAGTCAATGTTATTTGGAAATACAATTTAACGTGGAAGACTACCTGTCAAATTCTTCTATGTTTTGGGTTTCAATATTAGTTTGGATTATATTAATGGATTTTAAGGAAATTTTTTTATTGAATGGTATTTATTGAACTTTAGGTATTGTTGATTTAATTTTAGAAATTAAGATAAATATTTATTTCTCTAAAGTATTATCCATTTTGCGGATCATCTGATCTTTTACTAACCATTTTGGTTTTGGTTAATCTTTAAAGAAAAGGTAAATATTTATATTTTTACACTTTGTGGAATATGTGACTCTCTAGAAGTTGATTCTAGAACTTCAAATGTAACCAAGTCATCTTGAATAATAATTGTTTGAAAAATAGATGAGTTAGTGGTAGAAATTTATTAAAAGATGAAACTATACATAAAAATTAAGTATAACTCTTTATGTTCTTAGTCAATATCCTAAATAAATTCCTCAAAATTATGAAATGGAACTTAAAACAAAAAATGTTATCTGTTTACTTTTACTACAAGGAAACTAATAAACATTTATCTCATCAAAAGTTTGTGGTTTTCTTGTTGTTAACTTTCTCCTAATCATGTTTTCTATCCCTCTCTAGCAGAACATGACACTTAGTTTATCATCCATATCCATGCTTTCCTACATGGAATTCTAGTATGGGTTATCTCGGCTGAACTTTGTACCTATCTTTCTTTATTTTAAAGTTATAGTTTTATTGACTCCTTTTTCTATGTGGGATTTTCAAAGAAGTTCTGAAGCCCACTTTTAAAAATTGCGTGGATGAAATTTCCAAAAGGGGTGAAGAATGTAACACCCCAATATTTCATAGTAAGTTATTTTCTTTAATTCAATAGCTTGCACTACACGCAACACTGAGTTCGAGCACACCATGACTTACCAAACTAGCCTCTCAAAAGAAGTTATGAATAGTATTAACTGAATTTTGAATTTTATATACTCCATATAATTTTTGAATCCATATTATGCATTTTTTTACATAATATAATAAGAAATTCAATTTTTCAGATAAAAGAAGTATTTTTCAGAAATGCAGTTTTACCACCTTTTATTGTTGAACCCTTTTAAATCCAATATTTGACACTTTTATATATTCAATTTTAGAAAATAAACTTCTTATTTAGAATCAGGACCTAAAAATTTAGTTTTAATAAATTTTTGCTGTTTTTCTGATAACTTTCATATTTGGGTGAATAATGAAAAATAGTAAATTTTAATTGAAAACAACCATTTCGATAAGAATAATTTATAGTATTCAATTATAAATTTTAATGGTTTGGAAGTATAATTAGATAATATTTTTACCATTTAATCCAATGTTCGAAATTGTAATTAATTTCACTATGAAATTATATATAAAAAAGTGTCAATCTTTTGATAGTTATTGTTTCTTAAAAACACGGTATTTGTTTTGTCAACGAGAATTAATTTTAAATTAATTAATACAACTTCTATGTTTTGAATTTGGTAAAATACACATAATTTTTGAATCCAGAATATCAAATATATCTTAGGCTGAATTTTTGGTATTTTTCTATAAAACATTTAATTTTTTATGAATAGTGAAAAAACATTACGTTATTGTTTAAAACCAACATTTTATTTAAATAAATATTTATTTTATTTAAATTTATTTTTATTCAAAATAGATATATAATGCCTATATAAGTTCAATATAATTCATTGGATTCATTTGATAATAAAATTAGATTTATAAAATTTTATTGAACTTTTTACCGTCTTTTACCGACTTCCTAGGAGCATTTACAGATTTACATAAAACTTAATTTTACCACTTCGGTGAGTTGAATTTCAAAAATCCAAGAAGCATGGTTGATTTCAGTAAGTAAAATGTGGTTCAATAAGATGAAAATAATTTTTGGTGAATAATAACTTCTTACTTTTATTGACCATGGTTAAAAGTAAATAGGGTAATTAACGGTAAAAATGATATTATTATTATCCTAACACATGTCCTAATTCTATTGGATAAGATTAATTCATCAAAAAACAACCTTAGGAATAAAATATGATCCTTTAGGTCCACTTTTATTAAATTAGGACATTTATTATTATTTAATTCAAAGAAGAGTTAACGTGTCAAATTCAATGTTTAAAAAATAAACCATTTTTAATATAGGAATAAACATAAGATAAATTTGACTATAAATATTAATTAGAAAGATAAAAATATTTCCTACATAATGGTGTTTTATTTATTATTTTTATACATTAAATAATTAAATTTATTTATGATACAATGATGATGCAGTAATTACCTAATTAATGAAATATTAAAATAATTGATATTATAAATATAAAAATAAATGTAATTTGAGACTTTTTATGAATTAAAACAATTTTACAGGTTAATATTACATGTTAATATTGTTTAGATGAATTTTTTTCTAAGTAATAATGGTGTTATAAATTTAGAAAAAACAAATTACCAAATAGTGTCAAAATTGACATAAAATAGTTTTTAAACAAAATATAATATTATTAATTGATATTATATTCGTAAAAAATATACGGTTCGACAAAAAGACTATTTTAATGATAGGTGTATCATAAATGAACCACTTGGGGTTTTCTTGGAAGTTTATTGTATGTTTATTAACCATATAATATAAAAATACAAAGAGATGAGAAATGTCAAACTATTTAACTAAGAGTTAAATCTAAAAGACAATGTTAATATAGTGACCCAAACCTATCTAAAACCTATTGGATGAGTGGTTTTAGACCCATAACCAACTTAAACTATAAATAATTCATTTTGGAGTAATTAGAAACCGAAAATGATTTTATTATAAAATAATATTTCTAGCTTTTCCTAAGGTTCCCCTCACCTCTCTTATAAAAGGGAACTCCCCCTTATATCTAGTTCACACCTTCAAATCCATTATTATTGGACAAAACCTGAAAAAAATACTCCCAACTCTCCTCCCTTAATCCTAGAGTCCTAAATTTATTAATAAAGCCATCCTATAGAGCCTCTTTGATCAAATCAAGTGGAAGAACCCGAAGAAGAGGTAAATATTTCATCACCTCTTTCAAGTTCCTTTCTTCTTCCACTTCCTCTTTCTTTTTTGTTTACATTATAAAATAATAACTCCATTATCTTATATATATTGTGATGTTATTATAAATATGGAACAACCATATTCATTATTCTATCCATCCTATGAATGACATGTCACCATACGTGCGTACGTACAGCTTACCATCTCCACGTCATGGTGTAATTGTTATTCAACACATTATTATTTGGATGGGTATAATTTTGATGTGTAATTTTTGTAAATAATAAATATAACATGATAATTAATATGTATATTTGATAAACCATCCAATTATAAATTATTTTAATATCAAAATATTGATATTGTCACTCATGCGTACATACGGATTACCATCTCCACGAACGCGATGAGATTCATTCCCCATCGTATCTATTCAAGAATAATTTTTATTTGATGATTAGAAATAATTCTAAATACTTAATATAATTATTAATATTAATAAGATAAATCCCATCCATAACAAACATGGCTTACGTAACCAAGCATATAAAAGAGAATAAATCAGTTAACACGTGAAACGAAGATAATACTAAAAACAATATTAGAAGATCATATATGATATCATATTAATGTATATGGTTATTTTATAATTTAATAAAAATTATTTCACCATTATACAAGATATCAACATACCCTTGTCCAAGGAAAAGTAAAGGGTAATGGGTTTTCATCTAACATTTATTTCAGTGAGATTCAAGCTATATTTTCCACTATTACCTTCTATGTGGTGTATGTACTGCCCATGATTTTATGGTTTGAGTAATATACTTTAATTTATGGGTATTTACATCATCATTGGATGATCCTTCTTTTATGGGGTGTATGTTTCGTATGTTACCAAATCAGTAAAGGTATTTCAAATTTCAATTTCCACTCATTCAGTTTTACGTAAACTTCATTGATTACTTCACTCCAAGATTATGTGTGAAATCGCTATTTATTTACTTATGTAGTAATTTACACTCCCCTTTGTGTGGATATAATTTTGATACACATAATCACTCCATTGATAAATTCTCATTCCATCAGTATAAACTTGATAAGAGTAATTTTAACTCAATTTCTATTCATTGAGTTAAACATTCATGTCATTGGTGTTGTTTTTACAAGAATATGTGTGAATATACTCTGATTGATTTACACTATATATCTAATAATATTGAGTGTATTTATATTTTTCAAACATAATTATTTCATTAATTTATCCTTAACCTAAGGATACCGTCTTTATAAGGGATTTCATCTCAACATACATTCCATCAAGTCTTATTTGTTGTTATGGGCCAAATCAATTTTGTTTGGTGTATATACTGTAAATTGACATAGTATATCATGAATCCCTTTATTCTCATGATATTACAATTTTTTGATTACATAAATTGTTTTTATTTAAGTGTATCTATTTCTGTTATGAAATCTAATTAAAATATCATTTTTAATGTTTTATTGATTTATTCTTTTAAATATTTTTCATTAATGTCCATGGTTTAATAATGTTTTTAAGGATTTACTTATATGGACATTTATGTTTTAAAATTAAAATACCTTTTAAAATTTTCAAAGTGATTTAGGACACTTTGATTCAAAAATCTATTATAAATGGCTTCTTGATAAATAGTGTGACTTTTAAATGTTTTCAAGAAAAAGGGAAATATTTCTCTCAATTAGTTTTGATGATTATTTTCATCTTTGTCAATATCCTTCATTATTATCTATTGAGGTTAATCTATTATAATACAATCTCCCATATTGTATTGAATGAGATATGTTTGACTGTAGATGTTCTATTTTTATACCATTCATGGTTTATGATTAATGTATTGACATTTCATATTCTAGTTTTAATATATATGTTTATGTTATGTTTCAACCTTTTCATATGAGGAATTCATTAGACTTAGTAAGTGATAGGTGGAGCCCACTATAGCTCCTCGATGGATTGGTAGGTCTCATGAGAAAAACTAGTGCCTTGGCACAAGGCCTTGACAAAATATTATTTGTAGTCTTGGTACAAGGCCTTGACTATGTGGTTATGAAGACTGGAATTATGCATTCCATCATTATAAAAGTTCCTATTGGTATTTCATGTGATTATTTTACTAGTATAATATCCATGTGAATAAGTAAATGCCATTATTTGATTTTATATTTTCTATATTATACTGAATTTCATGTTTAAAAGGATTTTTTTAGTCTTATACATTGCCTTAAATGGTTATGCTTATTTATGTAAGTTTCTGTTTTATTGTTATCCTTACTTAGCATCTAAGCTCACCCATTTCTATGTTTTATTTTTCCTAGGATGCGGAGAAGTATATTATGACTGACCTGAAGGGATAATCTATGGGATATCAGTGTTGTCTATGGAAATAATGTTTTTTTAGTTTTCCATCTTATGATGTAATGTAAACTTTATGAATGTATCTAGAACATCCAAAGGATACTAAATTAATCGGTCTTTCTAGACTTGATCTTTTGTGATCATGCCAATGATACTTAATAATGCACCGACTCTGGGCTTCTGGGATTAGGGCATTATAATGGAGAAAAGACAGGATATCTATGATTAACCATTACAACCTCATTAATGCATTGATACTTGCACATTGAAGGACTCCCTATTGCTTCTCGATATTTGGATGTCAAGAAACATGGAGTGATTCCAAGTCAATTTAGTGTTATAACCCTTATATAACCTTGAAATGAATTTGATATTCATGATATGGTAATATTTTGGATTTCAGATCATGAATATTTTTCCATATGTTGAGGTGAATATCATGAATAAAATGTTCTGCCAACATCTCTGAAATTTTGTATTAAGAGATGGAAAATGGCTAGAACATGACTATAATTTCACCATTATTTATTTGTTTATTCATCTTCATTATATCCTCTTCATATTTTTCCAATGGTTTCTCAACCTAGTCCGACCAGAGTGGGAACTTACCTATTATTTTTCCATAATAAATGGGATCAGTTAGTGTTTTTCTACTATATTAGACGTAAAATGTCTTAAGGGAGGTTCAGAGAATAAACATCGCCTTGTGTTGTCTTCTGGATAAGAAATTATTTCACATAAAAATAACAAGGCAATAGACATGACTAGATTTATGTTTGCAAGTTCCTCAAGATAAGAGGGTTTTCTCATCAGTATGTTGTTAGTTAGATAATTCCATTGATAATGCAAAAAATATTGTGAAGAGAACATTTGTAGAAAATTCCATCATAGGGAGGAACACCATGGTGGATTACAATAAGGTATAAATACTCTTACACCTTGGACTTTTGGCCACATGGATGGTTTCTGTGTCTCTCATCCAAGGATAGGTTCTTGAGATCGATCTAATTGTCAGAAAAAATGGCTTTATGTAGACATTTTTGACAAGGAACGTCATAATAACTACTAATAATCCGAAGATATATTAATGTGAAGGAATGATCTTGATATAAAAAAAATAAATATCTGAGGTCTTCATGAACTCCAGCATTAAGAGGAACCAGATCACAGATCGACTCTAAATTATCCAACTATGATTGGTGCGACTTATTCTTAGATTCCTTCTTACATGTAGTCATGGACACTTTCTAGGATAAGTGGTTTTCATGGGTAGGTTTATGTGCCTGCATTGGATTGACTATCAGAATATGCTGATTATCTCTAATTAGAAAGGGTGTTTGTTCCCAATCTGGTTGTCCGTATGATATGGGGGAGTGTTTCCCATAACCCTATTAGACTAGAATAGAGGTTCGTATCTACTACATGATGTTGTGATGATGAGTAATTAAAGGTATGGGGAAAAATTATTTGTTTATCCCTCGGGTACTACTGACATTTCCATTATGATATTCTAGAAAATGTCCATGATATGGGCATGAATTTTTGTCTTCCCTTTCAACATTTCAAAAATGTTTTTGGTGACCTTAGAAACTAGAACATAAATAAATTTCCATTCCATATCCAGAGTAGGTGAATGTAACTACTCTTATCCTCCATTTCCTATCATTGGATACTGACAGTACTCTTGTATGGGGGAAGAGAGTTGATTGGCCCCATGTGTTTCATCGAATTGTTCTAACTAACTTCTCTGAGTACTTTCAAAAAAGACTATTGGAAATCTTGATTAATGTTGAGATGTGTATGCACCTGCTGGCTATTTGAAATCAAGGTTGGTCAAAGAACTTCTTTATGTGATACTAGAAGAGAATGTTGGTAGGCTTGGTGAGTGCAGGTGGGTGTATCTTCCTTCTTGCATGTTTTCAAAGAATTTGGTTGGATGGATTCATTAAATTTAGCTAGACGAGTCTTCTTGTTGGATGAGTGATTACAAGGAGGTGTATGTGCCTTCTCATGAAACTCCATCATATTTGGATGGCAAGACTAATTGGGTGCCACTAGAAAAATATGCTGGCTAATGAAATTAAGGTGAACGAGTATATGTGCCCAATCGCTGTTTTCCACCAAATTGGGTTGGTGTAATTCTCTAGAGGGGGAAAAGGTAGGATCCTACTATAAGGCCCCATCCTTAAACCTTACTTAATCTTGAGTTATTACAAGATTACACATTGAGGATCTTTTCGGGTGTAGAGTTTTATAGAATTAGATCATAAAACTTGCATTACATTCCACATATAAACAAAGTGGTTACATAAAGATAGTATTCTTCATTCCCATCAATGGAAACATATTTAAAATAAAACATGGATTATTTCTTGACACTTCCTTGACACTATCATCACATCATGTACCTTTTCCTTGACCTGTGAAAAACATTTCAAAAAACTTGGGATGAGCATAAAAAGCTCAGTAAGGGATATAAAAATATGGAAAGGAAACATGGGTACATATATACATAAGAATGAGATCATACTTTACCCATAAAACATAATCACTTTAACATACCTCATCAAATCATGAATAAATCATAGAAAATCATAAGACATAATGGTAACACGAGGCATTCATAACATTCTTACGTAAGGAGTAACCCTCTTGGTTACGTTTGGAATACCCATCATAGTATATTCCCTAAATCTATTCGGAGAAACCTTAACGTTTCACTCCTTCACGTTACCCAATGAATTGGAGAGCTATATCGGGCTCACCTGCCCTTAGTTTATCATGGAATCACCCGTCTTCATAGTAATGCCCAAGAACCTCAACATAATCGTATCACATAAAACATGTATAAAGGAAACATAACATTTACACCGTTCAATCACAAGATATCAATACAACACATTGATATAAAAACATTATGAAAACCATTTCCAATACCAAAATAAAAGAAAAGTAAAACATGGTATTTATTTTTTCTTATAAAAAAAGGTATGGCTTGTAGAGAAAGCCAAAACTCAAATAATGGTCACGGCGGCGGAGAAGTCGTTGTCGCCGCATACGTACGACAAAAGCATTCCCTTTTGTCGTTTAGTAAAACACTTCATATAAACAAGATTCCTTCTCGATAAATGTAAAATTCAAAGGGGTTTATACACCGTATAAAAGAAGGTTGTGTATAAAACAAAATATGCCTCAATGAAAGGAGATTGAGACGAAGTCCCATACCTCGGGTCCGACTTGACTCGGTCATTCTTTAATCTCCTGAATAATAATCTAGAGTTAATTTCTACTTTTTAAGAACCTTTTTCAAGTTCATTATTCCTTTTATATCACTTATTGTCATGTCATGAACACTATGTAATTATTTAAGTTAATAAAGGTCGTTTTAACGATCATTGGTACTTGAGTCAAAATAAACCCTTTATAATTACAAGTTGTTCATGTATATATTATATCCAGAATTATAATAATGATGTATATATCATATATACCATATATATCCAGTATATACGTGTATTTATAATATTACATAATCATTTAGAGGTAAGAAATGAAATGCACCGTTCATGGATACAGTAAGCCGTACGTACGCATGAACGCTACTTTCATTTCTATTTCGCATTTTATAGAATGGAATCATAATGATATAAAGGTATATTATAATTCCAGTATAATATCATATATAATATCATAGTTCCATCCTTTATACGTCCCACATATGGTATTTAACGAATCAAATCACTTTAAGGGGGCGGTAGTCTGCACTTCCTTAAATGAAGATATCGCATTTACCCATAATGGAAACCATAAAGGTATGCCAAAAATGAAAAATACAGAAGCTTAAGGAAAAAATAAACATATTATATATCATATATAAATATATTGTCATCTTAATGGCCACCTTTTAAGGTGTTAAAAGAATGTTGAACAATCATCGTTTCGGGAGGCATAAATTCACCATCCACGGAAACCGTATGTTCTTTAACCATTAGATGTAGGTGTGTGTAAGTTTAGCTTGAATACTTTTTATAACAACATCCTAGTATATTTAATATACTGTATTTGTTACAAAATAAATAAATAAAAAGAGTTTAGGGGGTTGGAGAAGCAAAATAAAACAAAAGGACTCAAGTGAATACATTACCTTAAAATCGGGTAACTCCCTTTGGTTTGAGCTCAAAGGCTTCCTTGGGAAGACTTCTGCCCAAAGTGAGGATTCAAGGAGTAAGAGAGGGAAGTGGAGAGACAAAATGGGTAGGGTTTGGCCGATCCAAAGGCTTTGGGAGTGTGGGTAAGGAGGTAGAGGTGTGGGCCTTTTATAAGAGGAGAGGAGGGGCACTCTTGGAAAGTAAAGAAATATTACTTTATTTGAAAATGAGTTTCGGATTTAAAAGGTCTCACATTGATATATTTCTAGGATAAGGTGATAAGGGTTCCAAATACACCCATCCAAATGGTTTTGTCCATGTGTAGGTCATAGATTTTACATTATCTTTTCATTTTATTTAAATCCTTTATTAATGAGGTAATCGCTACATCATTATGATGTCATAAATACATTTATTTATTTAATGTAAAAAAATTATAAAAAAATACTATGATGTAGGAAATCTATTTGGATTTCCAATGAATATTTATAGTCAAAAATCTGACTTGTATAACCCCATTTAAAAATTGTTTTCGTAAAACATATTATGTTTGTGTCATTTTTACTTTTACATTAAATAAAAAGTTATTTATGTCATTTTCCAACCAAAGTGGCTCCATGGGGTCCCCAAGTTGACCCATGGATTGTATTGGTCGGCCATGAAACATCCAATAAGGGTAGGAAATGTTTCAAGATCATCTCATATTATTAAAACATTATGTTTACCTTAAACTACACTAATTACCACTAATCGCGATTAAGAACTTAATAAGTTACTATTCACCAAAAAATTATTTTAATCTCATTGAACCACATTTTACTTCTTAATGACAACCATGTATGTCGGATTTTTGAAATTCAAAACACAAAGGTTAAAAAGTTTCATTTAAACAAAAAATCAGTTTCTTTAACTACCACTTAGTGATTTCACTATTCATCAAAAATTGAAGTTTTTCAGAAAAATACCAAAAATTCACCCTAAGCTATATTTGATATTCCGAATTCAAAAATGAAGTCTATTTTATAAAATACAAAACCTATAAGTCAAATTGATTAATTTAATAATTAACTCCCGCTGTCATGACAAATAGCGTGTTTTTATGAAACAATAAGTATCAAAAGATTGACACCAGTTTAAGTCCAATTTCAAAGTGAAATTGATTCCAATGACCACCATTGGATTAAATGGTAAAAATATATTCTAATTTCACTTCAAAACTAATTCAAAATATAATTTAATAATATAAATAAATTATATTAAAAAGCAGTTCTGATGTAAAATGCAGTATTTTTCACTATTCATTAAAAAATGAACATTGTCAGAAAAATACCAAAAATTCACAAAAAGTAAATTTTGATGTCCCAATCATAAAGAATAAGTTTATTTTGACAAACATAGTTTATAAAATTGTCAAAAGATAGATTCAAAAATGATTTTCCATCAAAAGGCAGTAAAACAATCTTTTAAAAATATTAGTGTATTCCATGCTTAAGATTGGATTTATTTTCATTTTAAGCCTCTAAAACACTATCTAGTTTATTAATAGACATAGATAAAAATATCTATTAATCATTACTTACTTGGGATGTTACATCCTTCCCCCCTTTAGAAAATTGCGTCCCCGTAATTTATTTACTTATCGAATAAATGGGGGTACTTATCCCTCATTACATTTTCAGATTCCCATGTTGCCTCTTCAATCATGTGGTTTTTCCACAAAACCTTTACCTGGTGAATCACCTTATTCCATAACACTTGCTCCCTGTGGTCAAGAATTTGGACTGGTTGTTCCTCATAAGATAGGTTCTCTTCCAGCTGAACTACCTCTGGACTCAAAACATGAGATGGATCTGGCATGTACTTTCTCAACATCGAAACGTGAAAAACATTGTGTACCTGAGATAAACTCAGAGGTAAGGCCACCCGGTATGCAACTGATCCAACTCTCTCCAGAATTTCATATGGTCCAATAAACCTTGGACTCAACTTTCCTTTCTTACCAAATCTCATCACACTTTTCCAAGGAGAAACCTTAAGAAAAACATGATCACCTACCTCGAAAGATAGATCCTTCCTCCGGTTATCCGCATAACTCTTCTGCCTTCTCTAAGTTGTTCTCATGTGTTTCTGAATCAGCTGAACTTTTTCTACCATCTCTTCTACCAATTCTGGTCCCATCAACTTCCTTTCACCCACTTCATCCCAGAAAGCTGGAGTTCGACACCGCTTCCCATATAACGCCTCAAATGGTGCCATCTGTATACTGGAATGAAAACTGTTATTATATGAAAATTCAACCAAAGAAATATGTTGGTCCCAACTTCCCTGATAATCCATCGAACAAGATCGTAGCATATCCCCCATGGTCTGAATTGTTCGTTCTGACTGCCCATCTGATTGAGGATGAAAAGCTATACTAAAATTTAATTCAGTACCCAACTACTTCTGAAGGACTTTCCAAAAGTTAGAAGTGAACTTGGGATCACGGTCAGATACAATGGAGAGAGGAACTCCATGTAACCTGACTACATCTTTAAGATACAAACGAGAAAGTTGATCCAGGGAAAAAGTATCTCATATAGCAAGGAAATGAGCAGACTTGGTCAAGCGATCAATAATAACCCAGATTGAATTATTACCTCGAGATGTCTTCGGTAATCCCACAACAAAGTCCATGGATAGATTCTCCCATTTCCACTCTGGCACTGGTAAAGGATGAAGCATCCCTTTCGGTAACTGATGCTCTTCTTTAACCTGCTGACAAGTCAAACACATCACAGTAAAATCAGCAATATCTCTTTTCATTCCATCCCACCAGTAATACTCCCAAATATCTATATACATCTTAGTACTTCCTGGATGAACTGAAAACAGAGAACTATGAGCTTCATATAACAACTCTCTCTTCAACTGTGAATCATAAGGCACACACAATCTCTTCCCAAATCTCAAAACACAATCATTATCAATGTTGAATTCAGGCAACTTACCTTTCTGAACCAGCTCTACCTTTTTCTGCAACTCACTGTCTTGCTTCTGTGCTTGCTTGATTTTATCTGATAGAGATGATCTCACTAATACCTGAAACAAAACAGAAGAACTTCCTGCACCAACAACTTCTATGCCAAAGTTCATCAAATCCTTAACCAAAGGATCACGTTCCAAACGCAACATTGCTAATGAAGAATTACTTTTTCGACTCAAAGCATCAACCACTTTATTTGCTTTTCCCGGATGGTAATGAATTGTACAATCATAATCCTTGATTAATTATAGCCATCTCCTCTGTCTCATGTTTAACTCTTTTTGAGTGAATATATACTTTAAACTTTTGTGATAGGTATATATTTCACACTTTACTCCATACAAATGATGCCTCCAAATTTTTAAAGCTAAAACAACAGCAGCTAATTCCAAATCATGTGTAAGGTAATTTACCTCATGAGTTTTCAACTGACGTGAAGCATAAGAAATTACCTGATCATTCTGCATTAAGACGCAACCAAGTCCTTTCAATGAAGCATCACTGTATATAATAAACTCACCATTCCTGGAAGGTAGTTCCAAAACTGGAGCATTCACCAATCTTCTTTTCAATTCCTGAAAACAATCATCACATTCTTTTGTCCAGATAAACTTAACACCCTTCCGAGTTAGCTTAGTCCTTGGACTAGATAATCGTGAAAAATTTCTAACAAACCTTAGGTAATAGCCTACCAAACCAAGGAAGCTACGAATCTCGATTACAATTGTGGGTCTTGGCCATTCTTCCACAACTTTTGTTTTTGCAGGATCAACAGTTATTCCATCTTTAGAAACAATATGACCAAGGAAAGATTTTTTTTGCAACCAAAACTCACACTTACTGAATTTTCCATATAGTTTCTTTTCTTTTAAGGTTTTCAAGATAACCCTTAAATGCCTTTCATGCTCTTCTTTACTTTTAGAAAACACCAAAATATCATCAATGAATACCACCACAAACTTATCCAAGAACTCATGGAAAAATCTATTCATTAAGTCCATGAATACAGCAGGTGCATTGGTTAGCCCAAAAGGCATTACTACAAATTCATAATGGCCATATCTTGTACGGAACACGGTCTTCCGAATATCTGCCTCCTTTACCTTTAGCTGATGGTACCCCGATCTCAGGTCAATCTTTGAAAAAAACTGAGCTCCCTAGAGCTGATCAAACAAATCATCGATATGAGGCAAAGGATATTTGTTCTTAATAGTGATATTATTCAAGGCCCTATAATCAATGAAAAGTCTCATAGAACCATCTTTCTTTTTAACAAATAAAACAGGAGCACCCCAAGGTGATGTGCTAGGTCGAATGAAAACTTTCTCTAATAAATCTTGCAATTGCTCCTTCAACTCTAAAAGTTCAATTTGAGACATTCGATAAGGGGGTTTTGAAATTGGCTTAGCATCAGGAACTAAGTCAATAGTAAACTCAACTTCCCGATCTGGTATTATTCCAGGCAACTCATCAGGAAAAACATCAGGATACTCATTTACCACTGGCACATCATTAATCTGAATAGTTCCTTTGTTTTCAATGATGTGTCCAAGGTAACATTAATTTCCATATTTTACAAGTTTCTTGGCCTCTTGATAAGTTATCAATAGTAAGGGCTCATTCTTGTACACAAACTGAAAGTCTTTCTGAAAAGAAACTTCTTTATCTCTACAGTCAATCTTAGCATGGTAAATAGAGAGAAAATCCATACCCAGGATAACATCAAACACTACTAGAGGTAAAACAATAAGGTTCACAAGTAGGTTCTTTCCACAGATAAGGATAGGAAGATTCTTATAAATTCTTTTTGCCTCAAAATTTCCCCCAGGTGTTTTTACCACAAGTTCAGGAGTCATCTCTTGAGATGGTATTCCCATTTTACTAGAAAAGGTTTTAGAGATGAAAGAATGTGTAGACCCCGAATCAAACAACACACTGGCATAATCTGAAAAAACAAAAAAACTACCTGATACAACTTCATTTGATGGCCCGACGTCTGCTGAAGTAGTTGCAAAGGATTTCACCACCCCTTTCTGCTTGTAGGCTAACTGCTTCCCATCACTCAAGCTCTTTGTCGGACACTCGTTTGCATAGTGACCCATCTCATTGCACTTATAACATTTCACTAACTGTAAATCAAATTTGGTCTTACCATCACCCTGATCTTTTTCAGTGCAATCACAAGCCTTATGTCCCATCTTACCACATCGGTAGCACATTCCAGAATTCAGAAGACATTACCCAGCATGCCTTTTGCCACATTTATCACAAACTGGAAACTTAGTTTTCTTACCATCAGACTTTTTTGAATAATTCTTACCTTTCTCCTACCACCTCGGTCTCTTCTTCTGCTGGATGTTATAAAACACTTGGTCATCGGAAAACTCCATTTCCACCTTATCAGCACATCGAACAAGCTTTTCATAACTTTTAAACTCACGAGAAGCTAATTCCCTTCGATATTTTGGATTTAATACTGAGTAAAAACAATTGATTTTACTATCAAGGTCTTGGATAAAATTTGGAGCATACCTTGCCAATCGAGTGAACCTTTCTTCATAGGCAGCCACTGAGTCTTCCTCTTGACTCAATTCCAAGAATTTCTTTTCCATCCTAAGTCGAACAGCCTTAGGAAAATACTTCTCAAGAAACATACCTTTGAATTCATCCCAGTCAAGAGCATCAATCTCATTGGCGTCCCTGATATTTTTAACCATCGACCACCACTGATCTGCCTCACCCTCCAAACGGTAAATAGCAAGACTAACCTTTTGATTGTCTGAACACCCCATGACATTGAAAATCTTCTCCAGTGATTTAATCCACCCTTCAGCTAACACAGGGTCAGATGATCCTCTGAATGATGGGGGATGTTGCCTCATGAAATGTTCCACCACAGACATGTTCCTCTGCGGTTTATTTGGCTGATCTCGTGTATGGATACCACCACCATTAATTGCTTGAGGCAACTGCTCCATTACTGCAACAAACTGTTCAGTTCCAATTCCGACCATCTCAGGATGCTGATTCGGAAGGTAATTTCTTTCTGCATGCCTTCCTAGCACTGCTTCCCTGTTTCCTCTGCGGAAAACCATTCTGAACAAACATGTCTTAGATGAAGAAACATGGTAATCTTCAAATGCTATATCATTTTAAAAAAAATATTTTTGGATAATAATTTAATAGAATTCTAACTCCTAAAGTTATCTAAACTGACCTTTGATACCAACTATAAGGCCCCAGCCTTAAACCTTACTTAATCATGAGTTATTACAAGATTACACATTGAGGATCTTTTCGGGTTTAGAGTTTTAGAGAATTAGATCATAAAACTTTCATTACATTCCACATATAAACAAAGTGGTTACATAAAGATAGTATTCTTCATTCCCATCAATGGAAAAATATTTAAAATAAAACATGGATTCTTTCTTGACACCTCCGTAACACTATCATCATATCATGTACCTTTACCTTGACCTGTGAAAAAAATTTAAAAAAACTTGGGATGAGCATAAAAATCTCAGTAAGGGATATAAAAATATGGAAAGGAAACATGGGTACATATATACATAATAATGAGATCATACTTTACCCATAAAACATAAGCACTTTAACATACCTCATCAAATCATGAATAAATCATAGAAAATCATAAGACATAAAGGTAACTTGAGGCATTCATAACATTCTTACGTAGGGAGTAACCCTCTTGGTTACGTTTGGAATACCCATCACAGTATATTCCCTAAATCTCTTCGGAGAAACCATAACGTTTCACTCCTTCGCATTACCCAATGCATTGGAGAGCTATATCGGGCTCACCCGCCCTTAGTTTATCACGAAACCACCCGTATTCATAATAATTCCCAAGAACCTCAACATAATCGTATCACATAAAACATGTATAAAGGAAACATAACATTTCCACCTTTCAATCACAAGATATCAATACAACACATTGATATAAAAAAATTATGAAAACCATTTTCAATACCAAAATAAAATAAAAGTAAAACATGGAATTTATTTTTTCTTTTAAAAAAAAGGTATGGCTTGTAGAGGAAGCCAAAACTCAAATAATGGTCACGGCGGAGGAGAAGTCGTTATCGCTGCATACGTACGACAAAAACATTCCCTTTTGTCCTTTAGTAAAACACTCCATATAAAAAATATTACTTTTGGATAAACGTAAAAGTCAAAGGGGTTTATACACCGTATAAAAGAAGGTTGTGTATAAAACAAAATATGCCTCAATGAAAGGAGATTGAGACGAAGTCCCATACCTCGGGTCCGACTTGACTCGGTCGTTCTTTAATCTCATGAATAATAAACTTGAGTTAATTTATAATTTTTAAGAACCTTTTTCAAGTTCATTATTCCTTTTATATCACTTATTGCCATGTCATGAACACTATGTAATTATTTAAGTTAATAACGGTCGTTTTAACGATCATTGGTACTTGAGTCAAAATAAACCCTTTATAATTACAAGTTGTTCATGTATCCATTATATCCAGAATTATAATCATGATGTATATATCATATATATCATATATATCCAGTATATACGTGGATTTATAATATTACATAATCATTTAGAGGTAAGAAATGAAATGCACCGTTCATGGAGACGGTAAGCCGTACGTACGCATGAACACAACTTTCATTTCTATTTCATATTTTATAGAATGGAATCATAATGATATAAAGTTATATTATAATTCCAGTATAATATCATATATAATATCATAGTTCCATCCTTTATACGTCCCACATATGGTATTTAACGAATCAAATCACTTTGAGGGGGCAGTAGTCCACACTTCCTTAAATGAAGATATCACGTTTACCCATAATGGAAACCATAAAGGTATGCCAAAAATGAAAAATACATAAGCTTAAGGAAAACATAAACATATTATATATCATATATAAATATAGTTTCATCTTAATGGCCACCTTTTAAGGTGTTAAAAGAATGTTGAACAATCATCATTTCGGGAGGCATAAATTCACCATCCACGGAAACCGTATGTTCTTTAACCATTAGATGTAGGTGTGTGTAAGTGTAGAGTGAATCCTTATTATAACAACATCCTAGTATATTGAAGATACTAGAGTTGTTATAAAAGAAATAAATAAAAATAGTTTAGGGGGTTGGAGAAGCAAAATAAAACAAAAGGACTCAAGTGAAGACATTACCTTAAAATCGGGTAACTCCCTTTGGTTTGAGCTCAAAGGATTCCTTGGGAAGAATTCTGCCCAAAGTGAGGATTCAAGGAGTAACAGAGGGAAGTGGAGAGACAAAATGGGTAGGGGTTGGCCGAGCCAAGGGCTTTAGGAGTGTGGGTAAGGAGGTAGAGGTGGGGGCCTTTTATAAGAGGAGAGGAGGGGCACTCTTGGAAAGTAAATGAATATTACTTTATTTGAAAATGTGTTTCAGATTTCAAAGGTCCCGCATTGATATATTTCGAGGATAAGGTGATAAGGGTTCTAAATCCACCCATCCCATAGGTTTTGGACATGTTTAGGTCATAGATTTTACATTATCTTTTCATTTTATTTAAATCCTTTATTAATGAGGTAATCACTACATCATTATGATGTCATAAATACATTTATTTATTTAATGTCAAAAAATTATAAAAAAAAGACTATGATGTAGGAAATCTTTTTGGATTTCCAATGAATATTTATTGTAAAAAATATGACTTGTATAACCCCATTTAAAAATTGTTTTTGTAAAACATATTATGTTTGTGTCATTTTTACTTTTACATTAAATAAAAAGTTATTTATGTCATTTTCCAACCAAAGTGGCTCCATGGGGTCCCCAAGTTGAACCATGGATTGTCTTGGTCGGCCATGACACATACAATAAGGGTAGGACATGTGTCAAGCTCATCTCATATTATTTAAACATTATGTTTACCTTAAACTACAATAATTACCACTAATCGCGATTAAGAACTTAATAAGTTACTATTCACCAAAAAATTATTTTAATCTCATTGAACCACATTTTACTTATTAATGACAACCATGTATGTCGGATTTTTTAAATTCAAAACAAAAAGGTGAAAAATTTTCATTTAAACGAAAAATCAGTTTCTTTAACTACCACTTAGTGATTTCACTATTCATCAAAAATTGAAGTTTTTCAGAAAAATACCAAAAATTCACCCTAAGATATATTTGATATTCCTAATTCAAAAATGAAGTCTATTTTAAAAAATTCAAAACATATAAGTCACATTAATTAATTTAATAATTAATTCCCGCTGTCATGACAAATAGCGTGTTTTTATGAAACAATAAGTATCAAAAGATTGACACCAGTTTAAGTCCAATTTCAAAGTGAAATTGATTCCAATGACCACCATTGGATTAAATGGTAAACATATATTCTAATTTCACTTCAAAACCAATTCAAAATATAATCTAATCATATAAATAAATTAGATTAAAAAGCAGTTTTGATGTAAAATGCAGTATTTTTCACTATTCATTAAAAAATGAACATTGTCAGAAAAATACCAAAAATTCACACAAAATAAATTTTGATGTCTCAATCATAAAGAATAAGTTTATTTTGACAAACATAGTTTATAAAATTGTCAAAAGTTATATTCAAAAATGGTTTGCCATCAAAAGGCAGTAAAACAATCTTTTAAAAATATTAGTGTATTCCATGCTTAAGATTGGATTTATTTTCATTTTAATCCTCTAAAACACTATCTAGTTCATTAATATACATAGATAAAAATATTTATTATTCATTACTTACTTGGGATGTTACACCTACTCCCTATTAGATGATCATTTTACCTGTCGGTTCGTCTTGAATGCTTGGGTTCAAGAGACCTAATTTGGACATCCAATGATAACACCCACATCATGTTGAGGGATTACTGCCACTTGGTGTTGGTGTTAGTGATGTTAGTAGGAGCCTTTGAAAAGGACCTATGTGTCTTCAGGATAAGGCTATTAGTGGCCTCTTGGTCAACCCCCATGACATATGGGGAGGATTGGTGATTGTGTTCCAAGTATAATCTCTCTAAGTTATTGGAGAAGATGGTAGGCAATGTCTGCTTTAAGACCACCAGTTGTCATTGAGTGGATGACTGGAGATTATTCATGATTTGGGGGGACTGTTGGGAAGCTTCCAAGGTTGGAATGGTACCGTGTTAGTGGTACTCTTGAACCAATGCGTTAGAGACCCAGCATTGAATATATTGAGTCAGTGATGACATCCATTGAGTGGACGAGGATCCATCATGAGTAGCACTCGGGGTGTTCACGAGTGTAAACATGAAGTAATCCATTGGAATTAAGGGAGTTCTTGGTAGAAAGTGCATGTATATTTGAAAAATAAAAACAATAAAACCAGTAAAAGTATAATTTTTGTGGATGAACACATGAGAGATTGATTTCCTTTTTTGGCCCTTTTTTATAAATTGATATGGTTTGGAAAAATGGGTAACAATATTATAATTGTTGAGGATTCACATTGGGTTTTCCATTTTTTTGATTCCCCTAGAATGTGTGTTCTAGCAAGGAATAACTATTTCCCAATGGTTTCCAACAAATTTGTTTATGGAACCGGAAACACCTAACGATTCTATATCCAAAGGGACCTTCTTTCCAAAGGAATGTTTTCGTTATGGATTTTGAACCATGATTCTTAAGAACTCACATAGGTTGAGTAGATGTGAGGTCAGGCTCATCACACTCTTTTGAGAGGAATTGTTTCCTACTTTGGGACTCTATTATATATTTAAGATATGTTCATGAATCCTTATTAATTCTCTAAGCATAATATAGGTTTCCTAGGAAATTTTCAATCAATTATTTCACGTATAGAAATATGAGTCATCTATATATATTAAAGGTTCTTAATTAATAGAGATATCTATATGTATTTGAGGATCTCCATTAATGGTATCCTCTCATATAATACTTAGAAATTCTTTGTTCGTTATTATGAAAATACTGGTTTTTAAGCCACTCATTGGGGAACTCTAGAATTTATGGTCATCCAGTTAGATGAAAGTGACATTGGAATTTAATGTCATACAGTGAGATGGAAATTCACTCTACATTTTATTAAAATCAAGGAAAACAGAGGTTACTCTTGAGTTTATTGTCATCCTGGGAAACATAATTAGATTTATATTGGGATTCAACCTATAGATGTGATTCGTATGTATCCTTATAAAAGGAATCAGAAACCATGTACTTCAGTGCCACTTAATGGGACAAATTATTCCATATAAGGTAATGTGACAAGGAATCAGCCATATAGTTTATCATAATGTGGAAATGACACCTAGGAGGAAGATTCCTAGTCAACGTTTGGCGTGGGACTTATACTGAGGCGGCCCAAGGAACTAGGAAATAATATGAGTTTCTACGTTGGATTAGACCTTACTGGGAGTGTGGCCTAGAGAGAGTAAGGTTGATTTAGGATGTTGGGTTTGAACCTCAGGGAGGATTTTTATATATCCCATTTTGACAGGAGTCAAATCTCATGTAGTTTGGAAAATTTCGTAGGGAAATATGGCCTTTGATGAAATAGGTTGGGGATTACTCTTATGGAAGATGACCTTATAACAGGCTCCATGAGATATGTCTTGACTCATGGAGATGTAAGGAGGCTTAATTTAGTGCTCACTCCTAAGGAGGATTCCTATATTAAAGTAATTATTAGTGGGGCTTACTCCAATGTAGGATGACATCCAAATGGGGTATTATTTCTCATTTAAAGGATGAGATTGTATGGAGCTTAGGCCTTAATAATTTTTCCAATGTGTCCAAATTAGGGTGGGAATTAGAGTTTTCATAGTTCATTCTTTCAGGTGTATTGTGAGGGTGTTTCAATCATTAAAAACCTCAAAATACCATGAGAGTAATGATCGATGTGAGAAACAAGAGAATATGAATGATTCAAAATACCACAAATGATTTATCCTCTACTGATGGAAGAGGATGGGCCTATGATGGAATAGGCTAGGGAAATGATTGTAGAGGTTGTGGCTATGGAGGCAGAGGCTGAAACAACAAACCTTTCCTCAATCCACTTTACATTATATGATGGTCTGATGTAAGGAAGGATTGAATGTAAAAGAATTATCTAGGATCAATAATGCAACATCCAACATGGATGGATAATGATTTACAATAGGGTGGTTGCCTAAAATGGGTTCTTTAGTGGGGAGGGAGACTTATTTTTTATTCAAAATGAAAAGGAAGTGTGATCCTTACCCCCTACTAGGGTCTGGAGGCTCATGGTATTAGAGACGAGAAGGGGAGGACAAAGTCCTATCATAGGAATACATGATTGAGAACTCCTCAACACTATCCCCAGGTTAAGTATATATGGACCATAGATATACAAATTCAAGGACACCCAAAGGATCCTTATCCTATGGTAGGACAAGTTTGGGAAACCCTTGATCATAGATATCTAAATAGAAATGGGATACAAAAAGATGTTCCTTTACCTAATATTTGGTAATTCAGGAGGGCTTGGGGGAGGTTTCAATATAAACCCTTTTAATAAAGGTTTCCAATTAATGAGAGGACCTCCATTGAGTGGCTATGAATGAGGCTTTATGAAAGGCTTGAGCAGACTAAAGGGGTGTGGTGCACCAAAAAAGGGCACTCTAGTAGCTGGGACTTAGGTATGTGGATCACAATTAGACGTGGGAAAATTGGTTTCACCTTTGGATAAGAAATAACTTGATTCCTATACTTGGGTGAGACTTGTATAAATCATTTATGAGTCTTCAATGGTATTCCATAATGTGGGGTTCACAAATTTCTACTTGATTAAGGGTGGTTTCCTAAGTGTTCTCAAGTTATGATGGGTGGGAAAATGAGTCGTGAAAGTGTCGTTAATTTTTAACACTTATAGAATGTAAGTCTATATATCCCTATTTAATTCCCCCTCTTTAGGTGTTATTAACTAAATTGGAGGTTTCAGTGGGATTGGGAGAATAACTAGGGCGATCAGAGAAGCAGTCGGGCTTCAGGAAAATTCATCCATACAAATAAAGGCCCTAAGGGTATATTTATAGGCTAATATGGAACCCTGAGTGATGGTGATTTGGAGTGTAAGTGATGATCCGACGAGCAATTGAGTGGAATTAAAGTAATTTTATGCCTATAGTGATTATTTCTACCTTAGGCAATCCAATTTTTGACCATTTTCTAATCTTGAAATTATTTATTTATTTTCTACTCCTTTTTATATGGAATTTCCCTTTGTCACTTTTTCATCCATGTGATGGAATGATGTTTCAATAATCTAATACAAATTTTGATATATTATATAATTATTTATTTCAACTTCATGATATTTAAATTTTTATTTTATTTTATCTCGTTCATGGGGCTTATGATTCAAAACTTACAAAGTAGTAAGGGACTTCGTCTCAATTTCTATTATTTGATAAATATTGTATTTTTGTGCTCCTAATTTTTTTATATGTGTACATACTTCCATATTGAGATAAAATATCATGATTCATTCATTCTTCATGACATTTTGGGCTTCAAATTGAATTACTTTATAAAAGGATATTTGAATTAAGTGTTACCATGTGGAAAATAATTTCATAACCCAATTTATTTTTTGGGTTATATTATATCCCCATTGTCATTAATACATAATGATTATGTGTGTAATCAATTTTTACTATCTAATTTTGTGTTTTCACTTATTTTATGTGGGTTTTCATTTAAAACTGATAGTCTATTTATTCATTGATTCTCACATAATTATTATGGACTTTTCAAGGGTTTACTTTAATAAACCGATAGTCTATTGTTATGGACTATCGGTTATGGACTTTTCAAGGGTTTCCACTTATCTAATTGTCATAATTGATTTTTTTGGGATTATTTATACTTGAATTTCCATTACAGGAAATTATTGGATCATTGTTCCATAAATCCTTTAATTTTATTATATATTGGTTATTAATTAACTTTCTCAACTAGTATTACCATTTTAACACTCTTTTGTACATAAAATTATTTAGAAAATATTTTCAAAAAACCAAAATCTATTTCTCTCTTTAGTCGGAGAACCAATTTTCTTATAAAAACCATATTTTCAAAAAATGTTTTCAAAAATGTTTTAACCTTTCCAAAATGATTTATTAAATAAATGTTTACACTTTTTTTCTTTTTAAATTTTTTTCAAATGAAACTTCTTGTCTCTTAATGAACAAGTAAATTTTCTAACCTTTTTATCGTGTATAAGGAATATTCTCTCTACCTTGAACATTATGTACATATTTACATGTTTTCATTTATTTGAAACTTTAATTTCATGTTTAAAAGGTTTTTTTTAATATTGTATTATAACAGATTTAAAAAGAATAATTTTATTTTTTTTTCAAAATAAAATGGTTATTTACCTCAATAATTTTTTAAAAGATACTTTTATAGTATATCTATTTATCAATGAAAAAACCTTTTTTAATCCACCAGGGATAGTTTTTATTAATATCATCCTTATCATTCTCTGGATGGTTTATTATTCATTTGGACAAAGATTGAATTTACGTTCACTTCCATGATTCCATTGTTAGTCCTCTTGAAATATTCAATTTAATATGATAATTATACATTGAATTTACACTAATTATCCATATCAGTTTTTATGTATGTGTTTATTTCCTAAAACATATATCATTTTTACAAACAATGATTAATTTGACAGCTATTTTATTTTATAGGAATATATTGATAAATCAATTTCCTTTATTTGATAAAGGTATTTAATAAGGCATATTTTTTATTCATAAAATAAATTACTCAATATAAAGAATACTTTGAACATGAAACGATGGGTGGGGCCCATATTTTATAGATCCCCTCGATGCATCGACATGTTTTCATGAGAAAAATATGTTTTAAAAATTAAATGGGTTTCAACCAGTATTTTAAAACTGTATTGGGAAAGGTCTTGATGGTAGACGTTTTCATGTGCCTAATACATGGTGTCCAAAAATTAAGTATTGTCTTCATTCTATTTCAGTATTCATTATCCATGATATATTCACTATGAAAAAGTATATGGATGAATTTAATTTTCATTTAATTGATTAAATGTCCTGTATTTTCGTTTTATCATATTTTTATATTGATTAATCTAGATCCAGTTATTTAAATGTCATGTGTTTTTAGTTATTTACCTTTCCATACATTTTTTACTTCCTTATTAGTTTATTGATTATATAGCATGTGTGTTTAGTTATTAAATTTCCATATTTATTTTTATCATTGATTCATTAATTCTTCCACTATACTTAATCTTAATGAGAATTTGAACTCACCCATATTATGTTTCCTTTACCTAGTAATCCTTTATGTGTTCTAAGAAAGATATTCAATGATACACAATATGGAATAAAGTTATTATCATTGAAATAAAGAAAAAATATTGTAATTAGTGTATTAATTTGTAAAACAAGACTCCTTTATATATCAATTTTACCAATACTACTAAACTCTTTATTCATTTGGAACATGATTTAATTTTCTCTTTTTCCAATGTAATGGTAGCATAAAACCGGATCCAGGATTGCAGGGGTTGATTCACTAAAGCTGGAATTATAGATAGTTTAGCAGAAACCTTGGGAACTATATTTAGTAAAATATATATTAGGTAAAAAAATCCTAAGATAAATTTTTTTGGAAATATATAGGAGAATATATGAGAATTTTTGAATGGTAGATATCATGAGGTTCTTACTGGAAATACATCTCTACCTAGATACCAAAAGTGGGCATGGTTCTATAATATATCTACCTATGGGTAACCAATCGAAAAAGGTGAATTCGGATTGACTCGAGTGTAACCTTATATACAAAAATGGGCCTTACTGCACACATGTTTTGACACTCTTAGGGAATATGATTAGGTTAATTAACATTATCTTTACAAACCACTATGAAATATTTTAATAGAAAATGAAAATGAATTACTATGGTTAAACCTATGTTGTATTAGATTGATTATAATGTTTCAATATTTAGTCATCTTAAAAATAATTATATGGTTTTTCCAATATGATAATTGATGCTCACACTATGGTTTTTGGTTTTAGGGAATTCCCTCTTATAAAGGATAATATATAGACCAAGGAATAACCTATGTGGAAATAAATAGATGAAGTATTTATGTATTTTGATTGTATTTAAAACTTTAGTCAAATAAAATTTAATGATTAAATTTCAAGGATTTATATCATATTTATTTTTAAAAATATATTAATTTGTTTTAAGAAAAGGATAAAAGGCATGCTGGGTGAAAAACCATCAATTCTGGATAGGTCATGAAACTTGAACCCATGACTGAAGGATGATAGGGTTTAATACCAACCACTAACCTACATAATGTCCTGGTTAATAAGTCATTCCTTTTAGTTGAATAATTTGATGAATAGATATTAATAATGAACCATTAGTTTTAATTTTTAGGTATAGAGATTAATATACTAACCATATTGGCATTAGATAATAGTTAGAGACAAATAGAGATACATTTCACTCTTTTATGGGCCTTATGATCCATTTAAAGTTTATTTTAGTGCTTCAAGAATAAAATTTAATTTTTGGATATCCATTTCTTGGAGTAATGGATGAATTGAAAATTGATCAAAGAATAAACTAAGGATGAAAATTATGTTTATAGAAATATTTCAAGTATATATATTCTACTACATCTTTAGGCTCTAATAGAATTACCCAACATTAGGAAAATTATATAGAAATATTTTTTTTTTCAATACCATAATTTCAATTGAACCAATGGTCTTTAAATCATCATAGATTTATGAATTTGAGTCCCAAAACATTCTATTGATAGTTTAATTTTTTTTGATTGATTCCCTCAATCACTCCCTATAAATATTTACTCTTTTTCTCCATGTACATATCTCCACTTTCCACTAATGTTCTCATACTTAGAGACCTAGTTATATATTTTTCCATGTGACCATTTTTACTTCCCATTATCTTCTTTCTAGAGGACGTTTTACGAACCCTTCACATGATGTGTGATTTTAATATAAGAAATATCAAACAATTTATTAAACAGATCCTGTTTAAATTACAAGGTTGCAATTTATATAAGACGGGGAGAATTTAAAACCCCTCAATTCTTAAGTAATAACATTGTGGTCGATAACATGTATGACACAAAACACCAAGAACATAAGGGAACATAATATCATGATACTTTAAAATGAATTTACTATTTTAAATAAACTAAATCTATTATATAGATTTCAATGAATGAGATATTGAGTTATCTTGGGTTGCACGCAACAACGAGTTTCGTCGATGTCTTATGTTACATGTAAGATCGATTTTTACTGGAAAACAATATATTCATTAAATATTATTATTTAATATAATAAAATGTAACATTGCCATTAAAATTACCAATTATGAATAGAATTAAATAACTTATGAAAATATATGGTTTATCAAAATATAAAATGAATTCATTTGAATCCAATTAATTAGAAATTAAAATATAAACCAATTGAATATAAAGAAAATATTTTTATTCTCTAAAAGTCATGTTATAAGGACTTGACCTTATTATATTACATAATATTGAATTTTAGTCAAGAACTCACTTACTTTCATATTGAGGATTATTTTAGGTTTATAATTATAGAGAATTGGTATATAATACACACTTAACATTCCACATTCATATAGAGAAGATACCACAAAGATAGTATCCATTTCTTCCAAAATTTAAAACTTTTCAAATAAAACAATATTTCTTTGAATAATATTCATAACATTTAAAATAGCTTCCTTCTTTTTCTTACACATCCTTATAAACTATTAAAATAATTAAAAAACATGGGATGAGCACAATGTCTTAGTAAGAGATATAAAAGGATGAAAAAAAGAAAACATTAGTCTATAAATACTTGTAAATATGTGAAATAATTTTAAAAAAGACATACTTGTCACCCATATATACTTACTTTGTGAAACATGATATTTATAAAATATTTCCACGAAACATAAAGAACATAAATAGAACAATAAGGGTATCTTGGGGAACTAATTACATAATTTTGTAACCATGTTGGCTAACTTATAATTTTTAACCCTCACAACTACCTTACACTGTAACCCTCAAGACTACCTTATTATGTAACAATCATAGTTACACTTGGAGTAACCATACAACCAACCTAGAATATACACATACCCAATGAATTGTAGGGAGATATAGGTTCCAAACTTAATCCAAAAAATTATTAATAACCCTAAAATAATCATCAAACTAGAATACTTGCATAAAAATATTCACTTTGAATTTTGTAAAACTAGAAGTTTAAAAGAGGATTTTTTTAAGAAAAGTCACTTAAAAGTTACATATAATGATTTGAATATCAATTGAAGTAATGTAATGTGTTTATAAAATATAAATAAACAATATAAAACATAATATTAACAAAAAATCATCACAAAAATGATCTTAAATCCTCATAATTAATAAATTATAAGGTTAACTAAAAGAATGGAAATTGGGTTAGGAATTCTCTTACCCTGGGTTTGTTTTACTTATAACATGTTTAAAACTCTTATATAATGGTTTAACAAGTGTAGTTAATAATTTTAAAGAAACCCTTTATTGTTTATAAAAACTTCTATTATCATTTTATAACATCATTTTACCCTTTGGTTATTAGTATTTTGTTCTTTCCGTTGTTTCATATGCATTCTTTACATGATTTCTATGGCTAGTTTAAATTTTATTTACATGTATTGTGGAAATGAAATTCAAAAAGTGGAATAAAATGGTATTAATGTGTTTCCTGAATACATAATGATACTGTAAATCATTTTTATCATATATGATGATGAATCATTAGATTAATCATTAATGATATTTGTTAAGATCAGTTTTGGTGATTCCTTGATAATCATGAACTATTTTCATTATATAATTTAATGTCATTAATAGAAGTTCATTCCAGAACATAAAATAGGTGAAATTATAAAAATTATATTCTATTTAAACCATTAAAAGGGTTTTATGATCATATTTTAAGGAATTAAAGGAAACTAAAATCACAACGTCCAAAATTTAGGTAATCAACAGATCATGAATGGGGTTTTTATTTTTTTTATAATATGAGGAAGAAGAGAGGAAGAAAGATAATGAATTTTTTACATTAACATGATAACATAAAAAATATATAAGATTCTTGAGATTTATATCTCCTGGATAAGAGTAGGTAAATAAAGTATAATAAATTAAAGGATTTGAAAAGAAAACACATGAAAATGAAAGAGGATTCTTACCTCTTGATCTCTTCTCATTGAGATCCTCCTCACGACCTTTGGTTTTTCCCTTTTGCTGAGACCAATAGTTCTTGGATATGAGGAAGAGCCTTAGGGAGGGGATTTGGAAGAAATTAGGCAATTCTGATGGCTTGATATGAGTGATAGGAAGAAGGGAATGAGGGTGGTATTTATAGTGGAGGAGAGGAGGGATTTTACATTAATTTAATCATTATTTTAATATTTTTGCCCAAGACAATGAATAGTATTTATTATTATGCTAAAAAAGTAAAGAGAGAATGTGAGTTCAAAACAAGTTGGATTACATTTTCCATGATGTAACGAATAGTGTATTTAACTGATAATTTGAATATATTGTATTTTACCGTATTTCACTATTCATAAAAAATTCACGAATTTTAGAAAAATATCAAAAATTCACCCTTACCATTTTTCAACGTGTTGAACTAAAAAATGAACTTCATTTTTTGAGAATAATTTTCTAAATATAATTAATTAAAATTTTAAATTACATCATAAATTATTAAAATATTATCAATTTTAAAACTATATCTCATTTTATATCAACATAAAAAATTAATCAAGGTGTCAATATCTTGAAGACTAATGAATATAAAATAAAAAAACAATTTAATATTCACTAGGGTCATATTACTATTTATAATAGTATTCATAAGGGTATGATACTATTCAAAAAAAATCACGTTAGTTTGATAAGACTCCAAATAACATACTGATCATAAATATAGATGACCATTTTTTGAAATTCAAAACATAGAAGTGGTAAAATTATGTTTTAAAAGCTACTTTATAAATATATATTTTTAAAATTTTTGTCTTATAGAGTCTTATTATTTCATTATTTTCATTTTTTTGGGAAACCTTGGGGTGTTAAAAAGTTTGCTTTAATAAATAAAATTAATTTCAATTAGTGAATTATATTAAGGAAATATATTTTTTACATATTCAATGGCATAAATTTTATATTCATCCAACAGGTTTTCTAGGCATAACATAAGATCAAAACCCAATTTTACGCAGAAAACCTGATATTTTTCAAAATATTGTTTTACTTATTTTTAATGGAAAACCAATTTTAAATCACATTTTGAAAAAATTATAAATTTTATATTTCAAATTAATATTCATTTTTTAAGTAGAACAAAAAAATTATCTTAGGGTAAATTTTTGGAAATTTTTATTTAAGTTTCATTTTTAATGAATAGTGATAAATAATGAACTTTAATTCAAAAATTATTATTTATCTAATTTATTTATAAATTTAAATTATTTTTTTGTCTGGTTTAAAAGTTTTATTAAATAATTTTTTTTTATAAATTAATCAAATTTAGGTCATTGTAATTAATTTCACCTTAAAATTGAATGTAAATACATAACAATGTTTTGAGCATTCTTACTTTAATAACCCACTTTGTCGTCCCACCAATAAGATTAAATTTAAATTTATTTCATCCATGATTTTTTATTATAATTTTAAATAATGAATTCCATTTTTGGAATCAGAATAATTTAAAATATCTAGTAAGGTCAACTATGTTTTTGACAAAAAAATTTAGTAAAAGTGATAAAAATTATTTATAACGATTCAAAGACAAGTTAGCTTAATAGGGCAGTAAACCTTAAACATAAGAGACAAAATTACCTATAAAATTGTCCAAAATACATTGGATTATCATTTTAAAACATATATTCTATTTTATAGAATTTGGATCATTATTGAATCTAAGTTTCATAGTAAAAACATTGGTGGAATTCCATTTTAAAAAATTTATAAGAATGTCACTCCTCGTCCACTATAAAAGGAACTCACCCCTTTAACATATTGACCAATAAATATCTATTTGGATCTAAAAAAATGCACTCAAATAATCTAAAAACATCCCTCCCTTTCACTTATAAGAATCAATTTTTTCATAATGTGAACCAAGAATGTCTTTTGGTATAAACAAAAAAGGAGTCACCCGATTAAGAGGAAAAATTTTCCAACGATCAATTTTATTTCATTTACTTCTCCACCCCTTAAATTTCATTTATATAATTTTTATATAATTAGATAAATATCCTAAATATACTGAATTTTTTTTATGTTTAAGGGTTTGACCGACACTTACACACACTTCCATATAATGGGTAACGAACTTATTGTTTGTGTGTACGGCGAACTACCACGTCGCGAAATGATGATTGTTCGTTCTTCATTTAAAACCCCTCATGGTAAAAATTATGATTGAAACACTTTTTATATATCATATTTATTATATTTATGTTTTATTTATACTTATTTAATTTTTATATAACATATAACTTAATGATTTTAAATTGGTGTAAATATGATAACATCGTTTGTGGAAGTGTGGACTACCGCCTCCTCAAAGCGATGTTATTCGTTCATGTTATAAATAGAATGTATAAATAATGGTTTTAATAATACTATTTACCAAATATTATATATATATATATTATAATATTATTTTAATATATGTATATATAATTTTCATTTAATTCTGTTAAATATCTAAAAGAAATGAAAGTAGTGTTTATGCGTACGTATGACCTACCACCTTCAAGAATGATGGGTTGCATTTCCTATCTACATATTTTACAGATTATTATAAATACATATATAACGAAATTAGATGATATATAGATCATGGTTTCAATTCTTTAGATGGTTAAATCATGATCCAATTAATAAGAACAACAAGTAATAAGTTAAAACATACTAGACAAACTAGGCAATTAACACCAAAAATGGTGAAATTAATGAACGATTACTATTAAACATGTAATAATATATTATCAGAAGTAAATATATGATATCATATGTATTATTATGGTTCATTTATAATTTATTGAAATTGTTAAAACCCTTATATAAAAGGTTAATAGATGTTCACCCAAAAGGAAATGCAAGGTAAGGGATTCTTGTCTCACTTTTCTTTCCGTGAGGCATACACAATTTTTACAACTTAATTCCTTTGTGTGACGTATATACTATCAATTTTGATAAATTAAATCATGAATTATTTTATCCTCATGGTATTTAAATTTTATTATTAATTTATCTTTTTTAGGGGACTTATGATTTAAAAATTACCATGTAGAAAGGGAAATTTCCTGAATTTCCATTCTTTGAGGAATATTTTATTATTGTGAACCTAATTTCATATATATAGTGTAAATTCTGCCACTTTGAATTACTATATCATGATTAATTCATTAATCATGTTATTTTAAATTTTATATATAAATATTTTATCAATGAGTATTTGAAATAAGCGTTACCAAGTGGAAAAGAATGTCATAATAGAATTTTCATTCTTTGGGATATATTACTTCATTGTTGTCGCTAATATTATAATATTATGTGTGTAATCAATTTTTTACTATCAATTTTTTTATTTCCACATGTTTTTTGTTGATTTAAATTTGACACAAATAATATATTTATTGATTGATTCTCACATCAACGTTGTGGAATTTTCATGGGTTTAATTTACAGTAACATTTTATTCAGGATTGTTTATAACTGAATTTCCAATAAAGGAAATGATTGGATAATTTTTCCGTAAAAGATTTAATTTTCATATCCTGTAGTTATTTAGGGATTTTTTTAATATATAGTACTATTTTGTCTCTCTTTGTTATGTAATGTGTTTTAGAAAATATATTTGAGAAAACCTGACTTCATTTCCCCCTTTAGTATGAGTACTTGTTTTCTTATAAAATCTTATTAATAAAATGACTTTGAAAAATGTTTTAACCTTTATAAAATGATTTATTAAAAAAAATTTTTACCCTTTATTATTTTATAAAATTTTCAATGGAATATTCTTTTTCTTTATGAACATGGTATTTCCATAACATTTTTACTATGAAAAAGGAACTTTCTTTTTACCTTTTAAGAAATTTACAGATTTACCTACCATAATTTCTTTGAATATTTCTTTTCATGTTCAAAAAGAAAATTTTTAAATAAAATGTTTTTAAAATTGATTTTCAAATAAAATAATTTTTAATTTTTTTCCAAATTAAAATGTTCATTTTCTCCAAGAATGTTTTTAAAATATATTTTTATTGTATTTCTATTCATCAATGACAAACACCCTTTATTTTTACAAGACATGGGATATGTTGTATTGATACCTTTTTTATTCTTCCACTATATGGTTTATGATTGATTTAGCCAAGGATATTATTGAAATTCACTTCCATGATACCTTTTTAGTCCTCTTGAAATATTCCATTTACTATAATCAATAGACATTTAATTTATCCAAATTATCCATATCATTTATCATGGATATGTTTATTACCAAAAAATACTTCATTTTTACATACGGTGTTTACTTTGACAGTTATTTGATTTTATGGGGAAATATTGATAAATCCACATCCTTTATTCAAAACGGATATTTGATAAGGACTATTGTTTATTAATATAATTGATTACACAATATAAGTATGATTTAGATAGGTGATGACAGTTGGTTCTTGGACTTTATAGATCACCTTGATGCATCGAAAGGTTCACATGACACAAATTTTTTGTTCAAATTAAATGGGTTTCTACATGAAGGTTTAAACCATATTGTGAAAGGACTTGATAGCATAGGTTATCATGTGCCATATAAATGACCTACAAAAATTAAGCATTGAATTCATTTTGATTCAGTATTCATAGTCCATGTTATTTTCACCATAACAAATTCTATAGATGCATCTAATTATTAGTTAACTAATTAAATGGAATGTTTTTTTAGTTTCTCACCTTTCCATATTGATATTTCATTATCCCTTTATTTAAATGGTATGTATTTTCAGTTATTTTCCTTTCCATACTATTTTTTTACTTCTTTCTTAGTTGATTTATTATATTTCATATGTGTTCATTTATTACCTTATCATATTGATTTTTATTAATGATTCATTAATTATTATAATATAATAATGATTAATGAGAATTTGAGCTCACCCATATTATGTTTTTCTTTCCCCATGTTTCTCTAATGTTTACTGAGAATGATCTGTAAGGATAATATATATGGAATAAAGTTATTATCCTTGAAGGAAAAAAAGATAATGTAATTAGTGTATTCATTGGTAAAACAAGAATCATGTATGTATATAGTTTACCAAGACTACTAAACTCTTGGTTCCTTTGTGAAATTATTTACTTGTAACTTATGACAATATAATTGTAGCATGAAACTAGCTCTAGGATCACTTGGGTGGAGTCACTATAGCTGGTATCAGAGCATGTTTAGTACAAACCTTGGGAACTATATTTATGAAAGCATAGATTAAGTAACATAACCCTAAGAAATAATTTGACAATAAGTATAGAATAATATCATAAAAAGTGTTGTAAGGTATAGATTATGTGAGTATTCCAAAAAATACATCCCTGTTTGGATAGTAAAAGTGGAAATGCTTATGGAACAGATGTACCTATGGGTAACCACTCCAAAAATGTGTGATGGGCCTAACTCGAGCGTAACCTAGTACAAGAAAATGACTCATACTACACACCTAGTTTGACACTCCTGGAGGATATGTTTAGTATAATTGAAATTAAGTTTACAAACCATTATGAAGGATTTTAATAGATAATGAAAATGAATTACCATGGTTAACCATAAAGTGTATTTGGCTATTTATAATGTGTCCAGATTTATACATCCTAAAAATGATTATATGGTTTTTCTAATATGATAATTGATGATCACACTATGTTTTTTAGGAAATCCCAACTTATAAATAATAAAATCTGGACCAAAGAAGGACCTATATTGAAATAATTGGATGAAGTATTTATATATTTATGTTTTATTGAAAACCTTATTTAAAAAGAAATTTTATGATTAACTTTTAAGAATGTCTATCATATTTATTTTTTAAATTATATTAATTTGGTCATAAAAAAGGATAACATATATGTCATATGAAAACCCATCAATTGTGGCATGGCTACGGGACTTGAACCCATGACCAAAGGAAGATAAAGATTTAATGCTAACCACTGACCTACGTAATGTCCTGGTTAATATTTCATTTATTTTAGATGAACACTTTGATGAATTTTTTTATTAATGACCCAATATTGTTACTTTTTAGGTTTATATATTTAATGTATTAACCATATTGGATTTTTATAATAGTTAAAGACAAATAAAAAGATATTCACTCTTTTGTGGGAATTAAAATCTGTTAAAAATGTATTTTAGTGCTTCAGGAATCAAAGATAATTTTGGGATATCCATTTCTTAATGTAAGAGACGAATTGGAAATTGATTAAAGAAAAAACTAAGGATGAAAATTGTGTTTACAGAAATATGTCAAGTATATATATTTCCTTATATTCTTAGGAAGTAAAATACTTACCCAACAATAGGAAAATTATCTAGAAATAAAATGCAGTCCCAATACCGTAATTTTTTTCGGACTAATGGACTTTTAACTAATTATAGATTTGTGACTTTGAGACCCTAAAATTTCCATTGATAATTAAGTTGTTTGTGATTGATGACATCAATGAGTCCAAATAAATATTTATTCTTTCCCACCATGTACGTATCTCCACTTGACACTAATGTTCTCCTACCTAGAGACCTAGTTATATGTTAGTCCATGTAACCTTTATACTTCTCATTCTCTCTTTTCTAGATGATATTTTATGAAACATTATCCGGATATGAGATTTTAACATAGTAAATATCAAACTATTTATTACCAAGGATGATTTTAAAATACGAGAACAAAATTTATATAAGGTGGGGAGAATGTAATGTCCTAAAGTTCTAATGTAAGAACATTGTATTTGTTAGCGTGTATGACATGAAACACCAAGAACGTAAGGGAATATAATATCCTAATACTTTACATCATATATAATATCTTAAAGAAATAAAATATATTATATATATTAAAATGCATGATAAAATATGTTAGCTTGGGTCACATGCAACAACTAGTATCATTGATAGCTTTTGTTACACACAAGATTGATTTTTACCGAACAACAATATATTACTAAAATATTATTATTTAATATAATAAGTCACAACCTAACCATTAAAATTAGTGATAATGAATATTATTAACAAAATTAAGAAATTATATGTTTTATGAAAATATAAAATGAATTTATTGGTAACCCATTAATTAGAAATGAAAATATAAACTAATTGAATATTAAGGAAATATTTATGTCCTCCAAAAGGTGTATTTTCTTAATAAATTAAATAAATTAAAATTATCAAATTATATTAAGTGAATATATATGTTTTATATTAAATTAAATATTTTTAATTTTCATAATTGGTTTTACAGAAACATGATGTGAAAAAACTGAATTTTACGCATACAAACATATATTTTTCAAAAGATAGTATTACCACCTTTTAATGGAAGTCCCATTTTAAATCCATTTTTTGAAAAAATTATAAATTTAATATTTTAAAATAAAATATATTTTTGGAAGAAGAATAAAAAAATTATCTTATGGTGAATGTTTGATATTTTTCTGTGAAGTTTCATTTTTTAATGACTAGTGAAAAATTATGAATTTTAATTAAAAACTGCATTTTATTATAATTTATTAATATTGTTAAATTTTATTTTTAATTAGTTTTAAAGTTTAATTAGAGAAATTTTACATAAATAAATCCAACTTATTTCATGGGAATTAATTTATCTTTTAAATCGAATATAAAAACATAACAAACTTTTGAACATTCTTACTTTAAAAATTTTCATTATCGTCCCGTCAACAAAATTAAATTTAAATTAATTTCTTCCACTTTTGAGATTTAAATTTGGAAAAATTTATTCCATATTTGGAATCATAATAATTAATATTTTTTAAAAAGGTAAAATTATTTTTGAACAAAAAATATTAGTGAATGTGATTGAAATTAATTACAGTGATCAAAGGTAAAAATTAGCTTAATAAGGTACTAATCCATAAATGTAAGGACCTAAGTGGTCTATACACTTCTCAAAAATACATTGGATTGTAGTTTTAGACAATATATTCCATTTTAAAGTTTTTTGACCACTATTTTATACATGTGTAAAAGGAAAAACGTTTTTGGAATTCACTTTTCAAGAATTTACAAGAATGCCACTCTGCCTCCACTATAAAAAGGTACTCACCCTCCCACTTTTTCACACTTATAACGCCCTTTAGATCACCCAAATATGATAAAATAATATGAAAACATCCCTCCTCTTACCCTATAATATTCAATTTGTGCATAATGTAAACCAATGATGTCTTTTGGTATAAACCAAAAGGAGTCACCCGATTAAGAGGCAACATTTTCCAATGATCACTTTTCATTCATTTACTTATCCACCCCTTCAATTATTTTTATATGATTACTATATAATTTCAAAAGTATCCAAAATATACTGATATTTTTTTAATCTAAGGGTTCTACTTACACTTACATTATTTTCCATATAAAGGGTAATGAACTTACCGTTCATGTGTACAACAGGCTACCACCTCACAAAACAATTATTGTTCATTTTTCCTTTACCACCCCACATGGTGGGAATTATGATGGAAAAAATATTTATATATGATATATGTGATATTAATATTTTATTAATACTTATTTAATTATTATATAACAGACACCTTAATAGTTTTCATTTTGTGTAAATACGATAACATCGTTTGTGGAAGTGTGGAGTAACACCGACTCAAATCGATGTGATTCATTCACACTATACACAGAATGTATAAAATATGACTTTAATATAACTATATAACATATATTAAATATATATTATACTATAATTATAATATACATATATATAATTTAATTTTAGTTCATTAAAATATAGCAATGTTATGAATGTAGCGTTAATGCATACGTACAACCTACCGTCTCCATGAATAACGAATTTTATTTCCTATCTCCAAATTTTATGGATTATTATAAATAAATTTATAATATATATATATGTTATTTAAATAATTTTTTCAATTATAGATTCTGTGAAATAATTATCTAATTAATAATAACAAGTAACAAGTTAAAACATACTCGACAAACTAGGTAATTAACACCCAAAATAGTGAAAATAAAGAAAGACTATTTTCAAATGTGTACTAATATATTGTAATAAGTCTATATATGATATTATAAACATGAGTATCATTATGTTATAATTTAGTGACATGTTCAAAATCCTTAAAAAAGAGTTTGAAGGATGTTCACTCAAAGGAAACAGAATATAAGTGATTCATGTATCTCTTTTCTTTCCAGGAGGAATACACCATTTTCACTACATACTTCTTTTGTGTGCTGTATATACCATCCCATTCAATATATTATATAATTTATTATTTTATATTCATGGTATTTAATGTTTTTTTAATTTACCTCTTTCATGGGGCTTACGATTAAAAATTTACTAAGTAGTAAGGGACTTTATTTCGATTTCCATTCTTTGAGAAATATTTTATTATTGTGCATATAATTTGTTATATATAGGGTACATATTGACACTTTGAAATATAATATACAGATTAATTAATTATTCAAAATATTTTTGGTTTCAAATTGAATTATTTTATCAAATAATAATTGAACTGACCATCACCGAGTGGAAAATAATTTCATAACTTATTTTCCTTTCTTTGGGATATATTACATGTTGTTTTTAATATTTTAAGATTATGTGTGTAATCACATTTTACTATATATATTTTTTTATTTAGACTTATTTTAGGTGGTTTTACATTTTATACAAATAATCTATTTATTGATTGACTCTCACATAAATGTTATAAACTTTTCAAGGGTTTACTTTATAGTCTCATTTTTTACAGGATTGTTTATTCTTGAATTTCCATTAGAGAACATTATTGGACAAATATTCCATAAAACGACTAATATTTTTCTCATATTGTTATTAATGACCTTTTCATATAATAGTTCCATTTGACACTATTTAGTATATAAAATGTTTTAGAAAATATTTTTGAGAAAACCCGACTTTATTCCTCCCTTTATTCAGAGAACCTATTTTATTCTAAAAACCATATTTTCTAAATTTTTTTCAAAAATATTTTAACATTTACAAAATGATTTATTAAAGAAATTATTAACATTTTTGTCTTTTAATTTTTTTCAAAGTAATATTATTTTCTCTTTCCAAATAATCCATTTTTTAAACTTTTCATTGTGGAAAAGGAATGTTCTTTTTACCTTATAAGACATGTATGGACTTACCTGCTATTATTTCATTGAATCTTCCATTGAATGTTTAATGGTAAATTCTTAAGGTTTTTTTTAAAATTTTATTTTCAATAAAAAGGATTTTCAAAATGTTTTCAAAAAAAAATGAATATTTTTCTCAAGAATATTTTTAAAATATATTTTTACATTATTTCTATTAATCAATGACAACAAACCATTATTTTTACTCCACTAGGGATATTTAGTATTGATACCATTCTTATTATTCCTTGGAATGTTTTATGATTTATTTGTCCAAGCATATTATTGAAATTAATTTCATTAATTAATTTTTTAATCCCCTTGTAATATTCAATTTTCTATGGCAATTAAACAATGAATTTCCTCTAGTTATCCATATAATTTACAATGTATATGTTTATTTCATAAGTTTTATATCATTTTTTACATATGGTGTTTACTTTGGAAGCTATTTTATCATCTATTGAAATATTGATAAATTATTTTCCTTTATTCAATATTGATATTCGATAATGCGTATTATTTATTAATTAAATTGATTACATGGTATAAGGAATAATTTAGATAGACAGTGATGGTTGGGTCCTAGAACACATATAGCCCCTTGATGCATCAACATCATTTCATGAGACAAATAAATTTCATAAATTAAATGGGTTTATATGTTTAGTATTGAACTATATTATGAATGATATTGATATCATATTTTTTAATGTGACTCACACATGATGTCCAAAAATTAATCATTTCCTTCATTATATATTAAGTATTCATTATCCATGAGATTTACACTATGACAAAGTATATGGATTCATTTTAATCCCAGGTCATTGATTAAATAGAATGTGTTTTTAGTTTCTCACCTTTCTATATTGGTTATTCCTTATCAAGTTATTTAAATGAAATGTTTTTTAAGATATTTACCTTTCCATACTATTTTTTCACATCCTTTTCAGTTTATTGATTATATGGCATGTCTATTCAGTTATTACCTTGCCATATTTTTTCTCATTGATTAATTATTTATTCTTATGTACTTACCCATACCAATAATTTGACCTCACCCTTATTATTTTTCCATTACCTAGGATTATATAAAGATTACTGAGAAATATATGCAAGGATAAATTAGATGAAATATATTTATTATCCTTGAATGAAAGAAAAAAATTATGTTGAAATTAGGGTATTAATTTTTAAAACAAGACTCATGTGTGTATTTAATTTTTCAAAACTAATAAAAAACTCACTTATTTGGGAAATTATTAACTTTTATATTATGAAAATGTAATGGTAGAATGACACCAGCTCCAGTGTCACTATGGTCGGGTCGCTACAAAATTCTATTCCTTGACTATATCTATCCAACTTTTCCTCCCATGATGATATATTTCTATAATATATATATATATATCACATTATTTCTATATAGATGATGCATCCATGCCTTCAAGAAAACAATTATGGCTACCAAATCAATATCATGGGTTGGATAGTTCAATTCATGGATCTTAAACTTTCTTGATGCATAGGAAATAACTTTATCATTATTAATATGGAAACATCCTAGTCTTTTATTGGACGGGTCACTATATATCATAAATCCATCCCCTCCTAATGGTAATTTGAACACCATCACGTTAATCAACTTCAAATTTAACACTTGAAAATATTTTTTACATTCCGCTATCCATATTTACTTAACCTCTTTATGTGTCAACTTGATTAAGATGTTTAATAATCAATAATTTATTAAATCAAATCTCCATTAGTAACCTCCTTATCCAAGGAAACTATATACCTTATTTATGTTTTCTGGACTTTGACATTATTGTACTATATCTTTCCTTGAAGTATCAACTAATATTTCATTATCACACATAATATAGTCAAGAAAAATAATTTCATGAATATAGAATTCATAATTTTTAAATTTTTTATATAATTCATTTTATCTGAAATTATCTATAAAGTTTCATAAATTACTCTCATTCTATTCATAAATTTTTAATTATACCAAGATATCCTCAAAAAATACCCCCCAAAAAATATCAAGATATTACTTAAATACTTTATTCATTAGATCAATTAGAATGTAGTGTACATTAGTCAAACAAAAAGAAATTACTATACAATCATAATGTTTATACCTTGTATAAAATTTTATCAGTAGAATATCTTCCATCCTTACTCGTAGTTGAAGACACCTAGAATGAATATCAAACTTAGAAAAATGTTAAGCTCCTTGAAGTTGACCAAAAAAGTCAAAAATACAAAGTAGAGGATAATTTTTCATCATTGTAATGGAATTGATTTCTCTATAGTGATAACACAACCTCATAGTCCCATCCTTCATTTTCACAAACAGAACATGATCACCCCAAGGTGAAACACATGAGAATATCAATCCCTTATCATATAATTCCTACAACTGTTTAATTGATTCTACTATCTCCAATGTTTCTATTTGGTAGGGATTCATAGATCTTGGTTTTTCTGCATGGATGAGATTAATAGAAACATTAACTTCATGATTAGGTGGATGTCTGGGTGTCACATCCAGAAACACATCAATGTATTCATGCATAAGAATAATGAAATCTATCATAGGGTTGCATTTCCCTTCCATATGTTGTGTCTAATCTTCATCTACAAGTGTTGTATTTAGGATATCCACTGGATTTGGATCTAGGCATGATTAATATCTTGAAGGATGTGTCCTAAATATAAGGAATTCCATATCTTTGTCAGAAATCATGATCTCCTTCTCCTAAAAATATATTTTTTCATTATTCTTTGAAAGCTAGTACATACTAATGATTTTTTCAAATTTTAACATAGGTATAAAAATAAAATTTTTGAACATTTTATGTCTATGTATGATAACTGTGATTGACTGATTTTTTTTAATAATATTTCTTTTAGGTGTCTTAATTGATAACTCCCTTTTTAGTGTGCAAGATATTTTTTTAATATTTTTAGCGAACATTTTAATGTCCCGAGTTTTTCATCCCCAATTAAATAAATTTATAAATGGGTTGTTCCACATGAATCATAGAAACCAAAAAATACCCTTTTAAGGTTTTCATAAAATTAGATGGTACAATCAATAATAACAATATTATAAAATATATATAAATAAATATATTTATAGAAGAAAAAACACAAAATAAAATTCACTATCAATATCAAAAAAATTAGTACATCTAAGAAACTAATAAAATCTATTATAATTATTATAATTTTATTATTAAAATGGATATTTTCAGTCATAATATATTTATAATTTTAAATAATTTTAAAAGAAAAGTAAATATGAAAAAAATGAATTCTTATAAAAAAGAGTTTTTAATGATATTTTGTGATATTTTATTAATGTTTAGTTTATAAATTTTAGGATGTGAATTTGAGTAAATTAACATTAATTTTATATTTATCATATTAATATAATCTTAAGATAATTTTTTGGTTTTTTTAGAAATAGTTAATTTTTAGGTGAATAGTGAAAATACCAATTTTATTAATGCCATCACTTTTATGATATCATTTTATTACATGAATAAATTGAATGTTTTTTTAAAAATATCATAATAAAATAAATAATATAAATTATATTAAATAATTTTAAAATACCATTTGTAATTTATTAAACCATTCTCAACATTTAACCCTAATCATAAATCATTTTAATTACACATGAAATTTTTCAAAAAACAGGTTTTTTCTGAGTTACATGAGTTTGTGATAAATTTAATTTTATATAAACATAATATTTTTATTTGATAAATTAAATTTAATATTAATAATAATTGTGTCCAAATTATCTAATATGTATCATTTTAATATGTGCCTTAAATGATAAATTACCTAGGTAAAAACTAGTTATGAGGTGAAAACTCAAATGGTGAAAGTGAGTAACCTTAGAGGTAAAGTTAATAACATGTTTAAAACATATTTTTTTTGAATTTAAGATATTTATATCAACCTTATCTTCCAAAAAACACATTATTTATCAATTTCTGAGTGACTTGTCTTTAATGTTAATTCTCATTGATGAATAATTTTGATTATTTAAAAAAATGTCATTCATTTTATCTTTTAAAAGGGGATCATTTATCCTCACATACCCTCACTCCAAAAAACCCAAACTTTTGTACAAAAGTAGGAGAAAACTATTCTCCACACTATTAACCACATTATTGACATTTGAATATTCTCAAAAAATCACCCCTCAAAGGTTTAATCCCTTTTGCAAAGGTGATAATCTAAGAAGTGAGGTATTAGTTCTCAAACCCCTCATTCATTTTCACTTTATATATACAATTTTATTATTAATAAAATTTGATTTATCCATATTAAAATTTTAAAATTTCTATAATAATTACTCTGTTATGTTATTATAATGATATTGCAAGCATTAATCACCTTCACCTTTTCCATTATGAATAATCAAATGTTAATCTTACATTGGGTAGACTATCTCCTCAATGAATAAACGTGTTTCATTTTTCCTTATCTTACAAAAATACCATGTCATAGTTTATAATTTTAAATAGTATATGATATTTATAAGTAATATATTTCATTAATTTGTTTATTTTTTAATAACATAAGAATTAATTATTGTTATATGGTAATCCATGGATATCATTAAATAAAAAGAAACTAGTTCTACAAATTTTTTATTTTCACAACTGTGAATAAAAATAAAATGTAATGGAATCACAACATTATAATTATTTATAACAAATAAATTAAAAAACCTTTAATAAATTTTAAATGATTATATTTAGGATAAAAATGAAGATCAACACTACTTTTATTAAAATATAGATCAAATCGGTTAATATTATTAATATTCTATGTTGAGAAGAGATTACAAAAATCTAATACATGAAGAGAATTTTTGTCAATTAATAGTATAAATAGAAATATCTAGTAATTTTATTCTAAAAATAATAATTATGTTTTTTATATTTATGATAAGTGAGTTTAAAAAATTCCACTAAAATCAAGGGAAAAGGTATGGGAATTGGTAACTCAAAATCCTTTATTTTAGTTATGAAATTTATTATCTAACATCATTTTTCATATAAATTCCATTTTGATTGATGTTATTTAGTTATATCTAGTGAAAAGGAGTTTTTTTTATCCAAAATAAATTTATTTAATGTTGTTCTTATCATTTCATTTAAAATCAAATGCGACTTCTTGAAATGGTACCCATAACTAGGACTTTTACAAAGATGAATAAAAAATATTAAAAAAAAACTCTTCATGATTTGGTTCTCAATATCATATATTTATATATCACTCATAAAGTGATGTTTTATGTTTTATTACATTATGTAACCTTTTTTATAGTTATAATTTTATGTCCTATGATTTCTTAAGTTCAAATTATGTGATATGCTTTAGAAAAACATTTGTTTTCAATAAGATATTTATGTTATAATGATGATTGTTTTTCTATGGAATAATTGTATAGTTGAATATGGGTGAGGTACTATATCACCCTAAGATTAATTTTTATAAGATCAAGAGATTGTTAGGTGTGGGAATAATGGATTTTATCACACTTGTGAAGGCATGACGGGTTTTCTCTCATTTTCAGGTATGAACATAATTTGTTTGTTCACAAAGGTGTGGGCATAATGGGATTTCTCAATCAAGTTTTAATATACTTATGGATGTTACAAGTTTTCATGTTTATCAATTTTTGATATATTTCTATGTTTTTAATCAAGTTATTCTATGTTTCAAGATATATTTTATTTCTATAAAATTCCATGTTTGTAGTATTATGCCTTTTCAACTATCCTAAATATTATGTCATGTTCACATGTTATATGTTTTATATGTTATGTTTCGTTAATATTTTTTGATCTTATGTGGATCCATCATATTTTTTGATAATCATACATGGTCTTATGATCTATTTTTTTTACATATTTATTTTTTCCTCATATTCTCCTCTCACTTATGGTCTAATACTTTATTATATGACTTTTCCCATACTGATAATTAGAGATCCCCCATTTCTTATAATTACTTTCCATAGGTTATAAATATGATCACATCATGTGAGATGTATAGAAAATTATCTATAGGATAAAAATTATGGAAAAATTTATTCATGTTTTATAAAATAAGATATTTATGTAACTAATATCCAAGAAAATAAAACATTTCGTACTAGTATTATGTGACTGTTGTGTGATTTAATATTTAAATTTTAATATTATTGAGTTATTTATGTTATATTTATCTTGGGACCTTATAGTTGGAACCAGAGGCGGGTTTATTTATATTTTATATTATATTATATATTTTTTGTGCATTAGTTAATTGAAATTTATTAAAATATATAAGGAAAAATCCAAGCGATGAGTATAATTATTGGTTGATATGACCTTGTTTTGGTAAAATATGAATTAGTTTGTTATCAATAAATAAATCCTTTTATGAATAATAAAAGTGTGTATGGTTTTAAATCAATTTCATATTTGGGTAATAACCCCGAAAAGAGTTTGGAGAGTATATATTGACAATCATTATGGTGCACTATAAATGGGACCATATTTGCACCATGTTTGACACTCCCTGGGGATATTCTTTGGTCAAACTCTTTATCTTTGTAAATCATTATAAATTATTTGAATATATATATATATATATATCTAGTTTAGTTATAAAACCAATCATGGAGAACCTAGATTGAAAAGTATAGATTTGTAGGCTACCTTATTCACGTAATTTATAAAATACTTCTTCTATTTTTAAAGTTTCCTTTTATGTATAATAATTAATTTTATTATAATCATCCCCAATTTTTTTAGTCAATGTAATATAGGGAACCCAAAATAACCAAGTTAATAATGGGTTTAATAGAAATTGTGGATATAGTCCCAATGGTAATCCTAATGAAATTATGGTGTTAATGAAATATCTCATTAAAATTATCACCCAACTATCTCAATATATAAGAAAAAACCTAAATATTTTTGATCTCACACACTCTACAAGGATGGAGATACTCACTCTTGAGTCATTTATATGGTAACACACACCCTCTTTTAGTGGATCTTTTAATTACCTTGTTTCTGAGTAGTGGGTTAATGAAATGGAAAAGATGTTTTTTATTCTCCCATGTTTGGACCACATGAATGTTTTTTTGTCCATCTATCATTTAGAAGGTGATATTGACCAGTGGGGAAGATTTATTAAGAAATCCATGGAAAGGTGGGAATACAATATATAGAATGGTATGTGTTCAAGAATATATTTTTCGCTAAGTATTTTCCATAGAATATTCTCACATAAATGTATAAAAAATTCTTGGAATTGAAGAAAAAACTGGATGGGTCTATTTGGTCATATGAATAAAATTCCACAATACATGTGAGATATGATTATGGTTTTACCTTAGATACCAAGTTTAAGGTTGATCACTTATTTACTGGTTTAAAGAAGATTCATTGAATAGAGTTATCCATTCAATATATTGGAAGCTATGGAGATACTGTTTGATGTGATCTTAATGGTTTATATGGAAATTTAATCCTCTAAGTATTTTAGGGAAAAGAAAAGTGGATTATCATATAAGAACCAAGGATAAGACACATGGTGGGAAGAAATCCCAATTTCCCTACATGAAATAAATGTGGGGGGGAAGTAACTGAGTAATTTATAGACAGTAAATTATAAAATTTTATTAATAAATGGACATTAACATAAAATAACACCAGTTATAAAGTTCACGAGGACCGAAAATGATGAAGGATGAGGGCACACCCTCAAACAATCATAGAATAGTCAATAAGAAGAGAACCTATTCTAGAAATAATCAAATGAGTTTTATTCTGGTTTCCTTTAGAATCAATGATATCTTACAACATATTACCCAAACACTATGTATAAAGAGCCAATATATATGAATTAATGATATTTATGTAAGAATAGATGGAATAGATAATATTTAAGTGGAAATCCACTTTATCTTCTAGGGCATTAATCACAATAGAGTATTCCAATTCGATTTCAAATAGATGAATAAATATTTCCCTATATATATTAAGACCTTGAACCAGTGCTAATGCCTCATACACCATTAAATTACCCTCCCTAAAGAAAGAAGAAAAAAAATCGACAATAATTGAGTTGTGATCATCCTGAATTGATCTTCTACTATGCATGACTCCTTACACACAAGAACCATAAGTATTTAATTTAAGCCCATTGAAAGGAGGATTACATCGCACCTATATCTAAGAAGACCTCCACCTTGAAATGGATACATCCATTAAAGGAACTGATGAATCAAATGATTTCAAAACTAGAAAAATATTTGTAAATTTACACTGCCTCACAAAAGAAGATAGAAGGACTATAAATTTACATTTTATATATTATAGTTTATAAAGTAATCCTTGATGATCAGTAGTGTTGCATGATTCCAATAATGTTTAGCAAATAGTAAGGATGTGTAGATACCACCCCTTGGATTGTACACAATACCTATCCCACGAATTCTAGAATGCCTGAAGAAATTCTACCGCATTCCTCACACAACCACTGAAATATGAAAAACCAAAAACATTAACCCAAAAATTAAAACCCAATCACATTTTCAAAAAAGATGAAATTTTTTCTCAGAGTGAGAGAACAAGCAACATTATCATTTCAAAATAATTGGAATTGAAATACATTGAATATTATCATCAGCAGGAATAACACCATTTTAGATTATCCAAAGAAGAAAACTAAATTTATGAGAGAGGTCCTTACACCAATGTCTACTACCCATACAATCAAAATTAAGAGAAGGATGGATCAGAACATGAAAAGTTGAGTAGGAAAGATTACCAATGAAAGAAGATGTAATATAACACTTATCGAGATCCTTATAAAAGTAAATATGATGAAAATTATCCTTTTGAACATCATTCAACACTACATTAGTGAACCAAAGGTATGCCCTTTCAGGCATAATAGTTATATTCAAGGCTAGATAGCTTGGATTGAACAGAATGGAATTGTCCCAATTATGTTTCTAGAATGAAATCTCCCCACTCCCAGCAATCCAACGATAATTCTTCAAAATAGGAGAAACCAGACACTTTAAAAAATTACAATGGTGAGAAATATTACTGTTGCCAACCCTATCAAAAGGACATTTGGCATACTTCATCTTGATAAATACAGACAAAAAATAGTCCCCAAAAATAGCCTCCCACAACAGTTTGGCTTGCATACACCACATATTTTCACAAATACCTTTGAGATTAAAACCCTAATCTAGAAAAGGGCCTTTTCAGTCTGGAAGAACTATCCAAATGATGATGTCCTTCAAGATGAGAGTTCCATATGAAGAAATTTAAAATCCTTTCAATATTCTTAATCACTACTTTAGGAGGTTTACACATAGATAACACATGGATAAGAATGGAAGAAAGCACACTACTGAAGAAAGTGATCCTTCCCCCAAAGGATAAAAAACGACAATTCCAATTTTGGATCCTTTCTATAATTTTTGTCACAATAGAATCAAAATGAAAAGTTATGGCTAACCCATTAGATGAAGGAGAACCAAAATATTCCCTATGGAAACTTTTTTTAGACAAACCAATTCAATTCTGAATGAGCATAGTTCTCCTAGAAGAATAGTTTTTGGAGATAAATACACCAATTTTGTTAGTATTGACACATTGGATGACTTTATTACAGTATTCAAAAAGTTTTTTCTTGAAATTACGAATAGAATTGGCACTACCATTGAGGAAAAATAACATATCATCAGAAAAATATATATGTGAAATACCAGAGAAGCCGTACTACCCTTTAAAACGAAAAATCAAGACAATATAGAGACTCTTATTAATATTTCTACTAAGAACATCTTGGGCTATAATGAATAATCTCGGAGATAAAGGATCATCTTATATCACATCCCTTGAAGATTATAAAAAACTAAACCTCATCCCCATTAAGGAAATAGAGAACCAAGGTGAAGAAAATAACCTAAGGAAGAGATCCCCAACCCAATTAGAGAAGCCACATTTGTTGAAAAATTTAATGAGAAAAGAAAAATCCTTCTGATTATAGGACTTTTCTATGTCAATCTTAACCATAACATTAGTTCTAATCACTCTATTGTCAAGATCAACAATCATTTTCTGGGATAGACGAATATATACCAGAATACCTATCCCTTTAATAAATCCATGATATTATTTAGATACCAGGAGAGGAAGATGGAGGGAATTTTTTTTGAGAATAGTGGACGACACTTTGTAAGAATAATTGTACACACTAATGGGATGAAATTTCCCAAAACCACATAGATGTTTAAAATTAGGAATTAGAGACATGATGGTAGCAAAAAAACTCTAGGTTAAGGAAAACCTATGAAAAAATAACAAATAGCATACACCACATCCACTTTGATAATGATCCAAGCATCAGAATAAAATGAACCAAGAAAACCTTGAGGCCCAGGGGTGTTTTTGGGATTTAGAGACCCGATGGACTCAAGCGAATCATTCTATCCTGAAAGAAACTCCAGAATTTGATTTTCTAGAAAAAAAAATAATTTACATTAAAAAAAAGAATTAGAGGTTAACCAATCCTGAGAAGAAGCCTCATGACACTTCTGCTGACCAGAAAGAGGATCAAAGAAGTGAGACACCACAAAAGAACCCATCAAGGAGAAGAAGATTAAATTTTCCAAAGAACTTTTTCTCCCTAATACAAGCCTGAAAGAAGGAAGTATTCATGTCACCAATCTTAATCCAATTAGCATTTGATATCTCTCTATAATATGTTTCAAGATCTATCAAAATCTCTTCCAAACCTGGAATCTTATTAAATAGAAGAACATCCTTATCATCACCCCATTGATGTTGTAACTGAAGATCAATATGTTTGATCTCCTCCTGGAGAGTTTCCTATACAATTTCCTTATTAGGAATTGGAAGGATCTATAAGAGAATTGTTTTATTAGGTCTTCTAAGTTAATTATCTTTTTAAACTCAAGAAAAACCCCGAATAGGTGAAGGACCCCAGGACACCCTGAGAGGGGAGGGGTGAATCAGGGTGGCAACTTTTTCTTCTTAAAGTTGTGGATCTTGTTCCCACGTTGGCAGGAACTTCTTAAACCTGTATGAAGGATATGATCATCAATTAAACATTCACATGCAGAGAGATGACACAACAATTTTTACTTGGTTCACCACTAAGGGCTACGTCCAAGGAGCATACGCCGACAGATTGTCGGTCGTACCAAAATCCACTATGCTTCAGTAGCTGCGGATACAAAAGTTCGGGTACAGTCACTCTGTCCCAGGCTCACTGCCTTTACATAAGGTTTAGGGATAGCTCACTGCTTCCCTCGGGTCACTCCCGTTGACTCCCCCTGGCTCACTGCCGTTGGTGAAGTCTCACTCAGTTTATAGACGTGAAGGTCTCTTCAATAAATTTGCATTGAAGTCTTTGCCTCTGCTCAGCACGAGACTCTTCTTGCATCGAAGTCCGGAAGAGATGCACTAGAACGCACAGAACCACTGAACTGGATAACCAAAACGTGCAGACAAACCTTACTGATAAAAATGCGAAACATCAACCATTTGCGCGCAAAATCATCCTATTGCGCGCAACATTTTCTTTTGGTGCGGAAAAATATTTCGCGCAAAAATCCCCTTTTTCGCGCAACTCCAAATATTTCGCGCAAGCTCCTTTACGCGATCCTTTTCGCGCATCAGACCTCGGATCTTCTCTAAGTCTTCCAACCACCGAATGAAGGGGGTCACCTCATATTTATAGGCGACTGAGACCACTGCGCGCAAAATCCCCTTCGGCGCGGAAAATCTCTCATCTGGCGCGTAATCTTTCGCCCAGCTTATGTATTTCGCGCACAACCCTTATTTTCCGCGCAGCCCATGCCTTTGCCATTTTTCACCTCTCTGATTTCGAAACACTGTTTGCGCGAAAAACTATTTCGCGCATCCCGCTGTTTTCCGCGCCTAACTTAAATTTTTCGCGCAAGCCTCTTATATTTCGCGCACCACTTCCTTTTTCTGCGAAGCTCCTTTTGCAGACAATCCATGTCTTCATTTTCCGATTTTGAGGCCCAAAAATTTGGCAAACACTGGGAAACAGCGCCACCTTCAAAACTGTTGTCTGCTTGAACTGTATGATCACTTTGCTGGAACACATTCGGAACTTCCACTGAGGATTGACAACAAACACAAACCATACACCAAATCATGCTTTGAAGAACCTGGTTCCAACAATCTCCCCCTTTGGGTTTGTTGGCAATCAGAATAAATTCAATAGATCTCCAACCATGAGCAAATCCAAAACGCAAGAATCAACTCAGCCAACACTCTAAGTCTACGTGAGCAATGCTCGGTGTAGAAAACAAGAGAGGAAGCTTGAATTGGGTCTTAGTGTTTTGAAATTCTCCATGACGCCCGATGTTATCCTTATTAAACTTCTCATCACAATCTTACACTTCCATCACAGAAGAATTTCTTGCCGTAAATTTCTTGCCCATGAATTCTCTTGCCGTGAATTTATTCCTTTCTCCCCCATTGACAATAAAACCAAAGACCGAAAAGTTTGTTCAGCGTTCAGCTCAAGCCATAATCCCCCTGGATAGTATCTCCCCCATAAACCTGCATCACAGCCATAAGCAGATAAAAACAGTTAAAACAAACGGGGAGAGGGGATTTTCGAAACCTCCTTATGCAGCAGGAGGTGGTTGAACACCTAGGTTCAACCGATGCTTTTCAAACACAGCTGCTGACAGTGGCTTTGTCAGGATATCAGCTACCTGCTTATCAGTTCCCACATGGTCCAGTCTAATCACCCCTTGTTCAACCTTTTCTTTGATGAAATGATACCGTATTTCAATATGTTTTGTACGAGAATGCTGAACAGGTTTTTTTGTGAGATCAATTGCGCTTTTGTTATCACAGTAGATCACCATTGGCTGCTTTACCTCATCACCAATATCTGTTAATTGTTGCTTCATCCATAGCAGTTGAGTGCATGACTTTGTGGCAGATATATACTCAGCTTCAGCAGTACTAAGAGAAGTACTTTCTTGTTTCTTGCTCAACCAGCCAACACAATTATTTCCGATAAAGAATGCTCCACCACTGGTGGACTTTCTGTTCACAACATCGCCAGCCCAGTCAGCATCAGAAAATGCGGATAATTCACTATCCCTTCCTACAGCAAAGTATAATCCATACTTGTAAGTACCTTGAATATACCTCATGATTCTTTTCACTGCTGTCATGTGTTCCTCTTTTGGATTACTCTGAAAGCGGGCAGAAAGACATGTGGCAAAGACAATATCTGGCCGTGTCGCTGTCAGGTACAATAGGCTCCCAATAATTCTCCTGTACAGGGTGGGATCTACAGATTTCCCATCCTCATGCTTCCCAAGTTTGGTTCCAACTGCAATCGGAGTTGACATTGGTTTGGAGTCTTGCATGTTAAACTTCTTCAGCAGCTCTCTTGCATACTTTTCCTGAGAGATAAAAGTGTAGTCTTTCCTCTGAGTCACTTGCAGTCCCAAGAAATATGTGAGCTCCCCAATCATTGACATTTCAAATTCTGATTTCATATGATTGGCAAATTCATCCACTGATTTCTGTTTGCTGCCACCAAATATAATGTCATCGACGTAAACAAGAACCATGAACTGATCTTTTGGAGAATTCTTCACATAGAGATTGTGATCAACTCCTCCTCTTTTGAATTCCAGCTTTTTGAGATACGAATCTAGTCTAGAATACCATGCCCTTGGTGCCTGTTTTAATCCATAAAGTGCTTTCTTTAGCTTGCAGACCTTTGATTCGTCAGTACCAAGAAGAAAACCCACTGGTTGTTCAATGTAGACTTCTTCTTCGAGTACACCATTTAAGAATGCTGTCTTGACATCCATTTGATATACTTTATATCCTCTTTGGAGAGCCATGGAAAGGAATAGCCTGATTGACTCCAATCTAGCCACTGGAGCAAAGGTTTCTTCAACATCAACACCTTCAATCTGAGAATACCCTTTACATACCAGTCGAGCCTTGTTTCTGATGACATTGCCATGCTCATCAAACTTGTTCTTGAAAATCCATTTGGTGCCAATAACATTGTGACCTTTGGGTCTCTGGACCAAATCCCACGTCTGATTTTTGTCAATCTGATCTAACTCTTCATTCATGGCTTTCACCCAGGATTCATCCATTGCAGCTTCTTCAAATGAGGATGGCTCTACAACTGATAGAAATGCAGAAGGTGTGTTATTTCTCATCCTCCTGGTTTGAGTGGGTGCATTCATGTCCCCAATTATGTTGGATGGATCAATCTCAGCTCTTCGGTTTCTCCTGAGAGATTCAATAGCATGCTTTTCAGCTATAGGTTCTTCTTCTGATTCTTCTTCTGAGTCAACATCATGATGTGACTGCTGAGAGTTTTGAACAACTTCCTCTATCTCTGTGTTTGTGTTTTCTTCACGTTCACTTTCTTCCTGATTGTCCATCACATCCGCATATGGCGTCCTTGAAGCATTTGTGGTTTTCTCTTCAATTATCTTAACATCACTGCTTACCACAATCTTCCCCAAGCGTTTATTGAAACACTTGTAAGCTTTACTGTTCATTGGATACCCAAGAAAAATTCCTTCATCAGCATTGTCACCATACTTTCCTTGGTTTCCTTCTTTATTCCGGATGAAACATTTGCTTCCAAAAACCCGAAAGTATTTCAAGGAAGGCTTCCTTCCATGCCATAATTCGTACGGTGTCTTTGTTTCTCCCATGTAGAGCCCTGTTCGATTCTGAATGTGAACTGCAGCTTCAACAGCCTCCTTCCAGTAATGGCGAGAGATACCACTCTCAATCAACATAGTCCTGGCCATATTGTTGACCTGTCGATTTCGACGCTCAACAACTCCATTTTGTTGTGGAGTTCTCACAGCAGCTACCTCATGTTGTATTCCATGTTTCTCTAGATAGTTTTCAAACTCAATGGATGTGTATTCCCCTCCATTGTCCGATCGTAGGACTTTTATTGACCGTCCAGTGTCATTCTCGGCAATTCGGCGATAAGTTTTCATGCAATCAAGTACTTGTCGCTTCCTGTGAATCACCATTACACAAGCCATTCTACTATAATCATCAATGAAAAGGACGAAGTACCTCTCTCCATAGGTTCCAGCAACATTTATTGGGCCGCATACATCAGTGTGAATGAGATCGAGAAGATGTGATGCCCTTTTCTTCTTTGGACGATACGAATTACAGACCAGCTTCCCACGAATACATGCATCACAAGATTTTTCCCGTTCGCGTTTTAGAATGGGAATGTCCATGACTATCTTCAGCTTAGATATCTTTTCCATGTCTTGTTGGTTAATGTGCCCCAGCCTTCGATGCCATAAATTGTTTTCTTCGTCAACAGACAAGTAACAAGAGTTCACTTTGCTGTCAACCTGATATAAGTTTCCATCTGTTCTACAACCTTTCATAAGAGAATTCCCTGTTTTTCCTTTTATAGTGCAGCCTTTTTGATTGAAGGTTACTATGAGCCCTGAGTCACAGAGTTGACTTACACTGAGGAGATTATGGCGTAGACCGTCCACATAAAGAACTTCAGTCTTTTTCAGCTCTCCGTTGGCGAGAGCAGTATTCCCACTGCCTTTAATCTTCAAAGCGCCATCGTTACCAAACCGTACTGTTCCATCAACCTTCTTTTCAATGTTCTTCAGAAGGTCAGCATTTCCTGTCATATGGGAAGAACATCCACTATCAAGAATCCAGGTGCTGCTACTCTTTGTAGCTTTGAGGGCTACTTCTGCAAGATTGGATTTCTCGATTTTCTTCTTTTCTTTCCATGAGATATTGGATTGAGCATAAGAAACTGATGGCCTTTTAAAACTTTCTTCCACATAATCTGAGTCTTCATACCCATAATCTTCTTCCAGAAGAGAAAAACTATTTGTGAGAACCACATCATCAGGAGGATGAACCCTGTCCCTTCTTTGGGTGTTGTATGAATTTCTCTTGTCATACCGCTGCCTGCAAAACATAGCTTTATGGCCAAAGTTAGAACAATTAAAACAGTAACCATAGAAGATATTTCTTCTATAAGATGGAGGATAAGAAATCGGTCTCATTTGTTGATTTCCCAGATCTTCTCCATTAAGGTAACTCCTTGCCTCTTCGCAATATGACATAGTATGGCCCAGATAGCCACAGAATTGACACTTCATGTGAGGGAATGCCTTCACACCTGAATTTCTCTTCATACCTTCATCCCTGTGAGAGTAGTTGAACTGCCTATCATTTCTAAATGTTTGATGGTAATTGTCAGTTATCCTTCTAGTTTGGATTGAGGGTTCCTTTTTCAGCACTTCAGAAAATGCTTCAACATGTTCAACCTTCGTTTTGTCTTTCTTTTGAATTTCTTTATTTCCAGCAGTTGATGTCTCAGCTTCACATCCAATTCCACGCTTTCCCATGCAGGCGGGTCTTTGAACGCTCAAGATTTTTTCAACTCCATCAGAACCACATTTGGCTCTTGCCAATAATTCAGCATCTGAGAATCTTCTAGGTTGTATTTTCTTTGTTGATTCTTTTGAAAAAGATTCGGTCTCAAGTTTACTCCTAAGAGTAACAATTTCCTCCTCAAGACCCTCAGTAGTCTTGGACTTTTCTTCCAGTCTTGAGGTGAGTTCATTGATGACCTTTCCCTGCTCTTCAATTCTTATCTTATGATCCAATACATCATCATTGCTTTCAATGATTTTAGACTGAACTTTCACAAACTCTTCCAGACGTTCAATTTCAGCTTCAAGTTCATCAACATATTCTGATGACTCTTTGACCATTTCCTTCCACTTATTACATTTCTTACATTTACTCTCAATCTTGGAGAAAGCATCCTTAATTTGAACCTTTGGATTATCAAGGGCAGTACTCTGCTTATTTATGCCTTTATTGATTGAAGAATCTGATATTTCAGTGGTAGCCATCATGGAAGCATGTTTTTCAGTTTTAAATTCTGGTTCTTCTTCCTCACAGAATTCAATATCATCATCTTCTTCCTCACAGACAAAGCTCTTCCTCTGCATTTTCATTCCAGATTTGAAATCACCCTTTTTGAAAAACCTTTTCCGAGGCTTTTCAATGTCTTCATCTTCACTCTCATCATTATCCAACTTTCTTTGGCACTGAGAGGCAATGTGCCCAACTCTTCCACAACGGAAACATGCAAGAGGTAACTTACCTCTAAATTTACCTTTACCCTTTTTCAGCTTCTTCGCGATGAGGGAAAGAATTTCTTTTTCTTCGTCATCATCACCACTACTGTCTTCTGAAAGTTTCAGTTTGTCCATGGCTTTGAATTCCATTTCTTTGCTCACGCGAGTCGTGGCATCTTCAGGTTTGACTCTCATCTCATATGCCACTAAACTACTTAACAAATCATCCAGAGAAAGTTTGGATAGATCTCTTTCTTCGAGGGCTGACACCTTTGCATTGTACATGGGAGGAAGTCTTCTCAATATTTTCTTAACGATATCAATGTCTTTTATTTCTTCTCCAAGACCTCGAATTTCTCCCACGACTTCAGTAATTCGATTAAAAAAAGAATCTGCATTTTCATTGGGATGCATCTTTAGGTCGTCAAACCTGTTATGTAAAACCTGAAGTTTTGCCTCCTTTACCATGCTATCTCCTTCATAAATGTTTTCAAGTTTATCCCACATAGACTTTGCTGAAGTGCAACTCATCACCTTTAGATATATCTGATCAGAAAGAGCTGCGGTGAGTGCATTTTGAGCTTTAGCATCTGCATCAAGAATTTTCCTGTCTGTGTCAGTCATAGCTAGTCCTGTTTGATCAGTGACTTGTATTCCTTGCACAATAGAAAACAAAACTTCCATTCCAAGAGATCTTAGATGAGATCGCATCCTATTCTTCCAGATCTGAAAATTATTTCCATCAAAGAGAGGGACTCCCCTCACATTGGCTGCATTCTCCATGGCGACAAAGGACAGATTCAAGACCAGCAACCTCCCTCTGATACCACTTGAAGGACCCCGGGACACCCTGAGAGGGGAGGGGTGAATCAGGGTGGCAACTTTTTCTTCTTAAAGTTGTGGATCTTGTTCCCACGTTGGCAGGAACTTCTTAAACCTGTATGAAGGATATGATCAGCAATTAAACATTCACATGCAGAGAGATGACACAACAATTTTTACTTGGTTCACCACTAAGGGCTACGTCCAAGGAGCATACGCCGACAGATTGTCGGTCGTACCAAAATCCACTATGCTTCAGTAGCTGCGGATACAAAAGTTCGGGTACAGTCACTCTGTCCCAGGCTCACTGCCTTTACATAAGGTTTAGGGATAGCTCACTGCTTCCCTCGGGTCACTCCCGTTGACTCCCCCTGGCTCACTGCCGTTGGTGAAGTCTCACTCAGTTTATAGACGTGAAGGTCTCTTCAATAAATTTGCATTGAAGTCTTTGCCTCTGCTCAGCACGAGACTCTGCTTGCATCGAAGTCCGGAAGAGATGCACTAGAACGCACAGAACCACTGAACTGGATAACCAAAACGTGCAGACAAACCTTACTGATAAAAATGCGAAACATCAACCATTTGCGCGCAAAATCATCCTATTGCGCGCAACATTTTCTTTTGGTGCGGAAAAATATTTCGCGCAAAAATCCCCTTTTTCGCGCAACTCCAAATATTTCGCGCAAGCTCCTTTACGCGATCCTTTTCGCGCATCAGACCTCGGATCTTCTCTAAGTCTTCCAACCACCGAATGAAGGGGGTCACCTCATATTTATAGGCGACTGAGACCACTGCGCGCAAAATCCCCTTCGGCGCGGAAAATCTCTCATCTGGCGCGTAATCTTTCGCCCAGCTTATGTATTTCGCGCAAAACCCTTATTTTCCGCGCAGCCCATGCCTTTGCCATTTTTCACCTCTCTGATTTCGAAACACTGTTTGCGCGAAAAACTATTTCGCGCATCCCGCTGTTTTCCGCGCCTAACTTAAATTTTTCGCGCAAGCCTCTTATATTTCGCGCACCACTTCCTTTTTCTGCGAAGCTCCTTTTGCAGACAATCCATGTCTTCATTTTCCGATTTTGAGGCCCAAAAATTTGGCAAACACTGGGAAACAGCGCCACCTTCAAAACTGTTGTCTGCTTGAACTGTATGATCACTTTGCTGGAACACATTCGGAACTTCCACTGAGGATTGACAATAAACACAAACCATACACCAAATCATGCTTTGAAGAACCTGGTTCCAACAATAGGAACATTATAAGAATATTAAATCATCTCTCTAAAGCCTTACTATCACCAAAAATGACTAGAATAAAAGGAACCCTTCCTGATCACACTTGGAACGTGAACATGAAATAGGAGATGATAATGATTAGATAAAAACTTAGAAATATAAGTAACAGAGGAACCTGAGAAATCTAAGATTGCCTACAAATTCCAAAGGGACCTATCAGGTCTACTCCAAAATTATGCTATCGCCCCCTGAGATTATTTCCCCATGTAAATGCATCTCTAAAAAAACCCAAGTACAAAAGTTGGTTGGATGAAATAAAGGAAATACAGTCTTGTATATCATTTCTAGGATAAAATCACTCCCTGGTTTTTAGGTGTATCCATAATAGTGTTGAAATCTCCTCCAATAAACCAAGTGGCATAACCAGAGTTAAAGGAATAAAGAGAGGCCCACAAATGTCTCCATATAATTAGTTCACAACTAGAATAAAAAATAGACATAAAGTAAAAAACCCCATTGTTACTACCTTTAATGGAATGATGTTGACATGAGATCTCTATTAAATCAACAATGATTAGATAAATCAAAAATAGCCAAATATTCTTGTTATTAGGATAACTATGAAAAAAATGACTAAAATGAAAACCATGATACATGTTATTTGATGGAATCAGGTTTATGATATGGTTCAAGGATAGAAAGTAAATAAAAACTTCTCTTTCGAACTGACTTTTAAAGAAATTGTCTATTTTCCAAGAATTCTAGACCCCTGGAATTCCATATAATGTAATTAATCATGATGAAATAGAGAAATTGGCATGTTTGTCTAAAACATTAATTTATGACTTGGATTGGAATGAGTTTCAATGATACTGGGATGAAGACTATGTTTAGATGACTTCAAAAAACCCCGAACTGATGATGATTGTAATCAATCCTCTCCAAAATCTACCATCACCTTGAAAAAATTTAGAATAGGGGTACTGTCATCAGGGATATTGTTTTTTTCCAAAACTTTAAGAGGAAAGTGAGACACACAATTCAAAGCCTTGGAATCCAAATCAACAAAATTTAACATTGACAACTCTTTATTAATAACATGAATTGGGGAGCCAACCACATGTTTCACTGAACAAGAAGAAATACCCACTACAACAGCCCTAGAACTGGCCACAATATCCTAAGAAATCACCACTAGATGATCAAGCCTCATAATCACAAGTATAATAGGGACTTCATTGTCATACTCACGTGGAGATGGCTAGCCAAGAGAAGAAGAAGTTGTAACAAGAGGATCCAAAAGAAAATCATTCACTTCGACCAAATGACCAACACCTAACACCTCTAGAACCAAAGAAACATCATTCAAAATACCATAAGACACATTATCCTAAATCACATAATCATTCGAAGGAGGATGCACATTCACTTGATATTGAGGTTCGTCTGACATCCTTACACGAACCACATGATTATTACAGAATGAATCAGAATGCTCTTGTTGTTTACAAATAAAACAAAAACCTAGAGACTATTAAAAAATAATATTTTTACATAAAAATAAATTGGTCCCATCTCTCATATGAATTATATTCTTATGAGGATATTCTATATCAAACTCCAAAAAAATATGAGCTGACATAGTATGATCCATCCTAATAGTAGAAACATCAATACAATGAAAATAAACCAAAGAATTTCTGACTGATTTAAGGATTTGTGGATTATGAATGGGAAGAGGAATCCTTTGAAGATGAATCCAAAGGTCTTCCAAAGTAGATTCATTTCCCAGATGCGCATTAAGAGACCACTAATAAAGAAAAAAACCTTGAAATCCAGAAGAATGACCTTCTATGGCCCATTCCCAAATGAAGTCCAATTCAAAGAATAAATGAATACATAATATTTTCCTAGAGGGAATAGAAACTGCTGCCGCACCAGTGAGATCCCATGATTCAACAATATTTGAAACAACCACCAATGAAGGATGATTATTTCCAAACATTGCGATAAGGGAAAAGCAGTGATAATTTTATGTTTCAGAGAGTTTATCGTTCGAAAGAGAGAAGGATGGAAACTAGTCCACTGATTCTCGTTCCTTATGAACCAAAGAAATTGGAGGAACCATAGGGAGAGGGGGTCAAGAAACCAATGGAAACTCCCCAGTCACCACCGGTCTAAAGGATGAATCCACCATTGGAAAATCTGAACCAACTGGAAAAGAAGGATGAGAGGAACTGCCAGTAGAAAAAGACATTGAATTATCCTCTAGTGAAGGTAGAGATGGGATAGGGGGAAGTTCCGGTAAATCCTCAAATGAGATTATAAAATCACCACTCCAAAAACATGATGTCGGAGCAACATAATCCACCATTTCACTGCCAGAGGCACAAATGAGGGAAATCATAAATTTTGACAAAATGAGAGACACCTGATGCACATAATTTTGAGAGGGATTTTCCATCTCAATAAATTTTCACAAGTACCAAAAACGTGTAATTGTATTGAGGGATCAATGAAGTTTTCTAAATTTTAGATAATAGGAATCTAGTTATTCAACCTTTGAACCAAGGCTAAGAGGCTTCTTGAAATGACATGAGAGAAGAATATCCATTCAATGATCCACACACACTACAATTCTTTATGTGAATGGTGTTTAAAAATTATGAAAATCAATGAACAAACCTTGATCCAATGAATTAAATGAACCCCAATAACCTCCAAGACCAAGGGAACGTGGAAGGTAATTTGTGATCACTAAATCTAAGGTAGATAATGATAATGAATTGATGTGATATATGCCTTTTATCTTTTCTAGATTATCTAATACCTTATTTGATTCTTGTTTATAATATTTTTTATATCATATAATTTTTATTGAAATATGAAATCCCCATGCCATGTAATGGATATTGAACTACAATTAAAAAACCATAGTGGAAAAATGATCATATCTATGATCTAAAAATCTATGCTGATTGAGATTTGTTGGAGGGTACAATATGTAGATCTAATTATTCTTCCATTTTTTTAATTTTACATAATATTGGGTATGGATTGGATTTCAATATATAAATCACAGATCAAATTTTATCATAAATAAGTCTCATTTTAAATCCTAACTCATCCTATAATAATATATCAATGAAAGGATGATTATTAACACCCTATAAAAAAAATTCTATAATGTCAGTTATGGTTCCCAACAATGAAGGGCTTTTGGTTCAAACAACCAGAGAGGAAGTTAACATTGGTTATATGTCTATTATATGAGAATATACATATGTTTTTTTAATGGATTTCTCAATATTACACCAAAGCGTGTGGTTGATTTTTCAATAAAAATCATACTTGGATCCATTATTATCCCAGAGAGTCCATATATATTGTCTCACATTGAACTAAATGAGTTAAAGAAGAAACTGTGAGATTGTTTAGGCAAGGTTTTCATATTCCCCTATGATTCACTATGGGGTGTACTAGTCCTATTTGTTAAAAAAAGCATAGATCGTTGTGTATTTTCATTTATTTTTATAAGATTAATAAAATCATGAAAAAAATCAAGTATTCTATACCATGTATTGATGAATTATTTGATAAATTCTAGGGATATCAATATTTCTTGAAGCCTGAATTTTGGTTTTGATACCATTAGTTAAGGGTCAAGAAAAGAGTTATCTATGATGATTTTCCATAAAATCTATGGAAACTGCGAGGTTTTAGAGATACAATTTAGAATTACCAATTCCCCTACTATTTTAGGGATAAAATGAATAGAGTACTTAAATATCACCTTGATTAATTTATGGTTGTCTTTATAGTTGATATTTTTATAAATTCAAAGAGAAATTAAGATCATAAGAATCATTTTCAAATTGCGTTAATAACCTTGAGAAAAAATACATTGTGTGATAAATTTATAAAATGTTAATTCTTGCTATAAAATGTGACATTCATGGATCATTTAGTCATAAGAAGGTTCATATTAGTAAATCCATTAATGATTTATGTTTTTGAGATTTGATCTAGAATGAACTCTATAACTATGATTCATATTTTTCCTAGGTTAGTAGGATATTAACTATTATTTGAAAGAAATTTATCACAAATACTATATCCAAAAACCTAGTTGACATGGAAGGGAGTAAATTTACTTTAGATAGAAGATTATGAAGAATATTTTATGGATCTGAATAAGTGTTTTGTCACTACTTATGTACATACATTACCATATAGTGGGTAAGGGTTTGTAATATATAATGTTTCTTAAAAAAATGGTTTATGTTATGTACTCATAAATAATGATAATGTAATTTCTTATCTATTATTCTATTAATTTTTTTGTGAGAAAAATTACTTGAGACTTGATTTAGTACTAGATGTAGTGATCCTTTCAATAATGAATTTATGTAATTATCTCTATGGATAAATTTTTGATATATATAATGATTCAAAGAACATAAAATATACATTCTCCAATAATGAATTGAATATGTGTAAAATGAGATGGAAGGAGTTGATAAAATATTATGACTATACAATACATTACCATTGGGAAAGGAAAATAGCATGTCAGATGTCATGAGTAGGAAAGACCATGCTATTATATACATGATGCAGATTAAAAAAGATCTAATACTCATGTATTTTAAAAGGATTAATCTTAATGTTAAAATGGTGGAGATAAATCCCATATTTCCCAACTAATTTCTCAACAATATACTCACATGAAAATCCAATAATCTAAAAAAGATAATGTAGTGCTATAGGAAAAGGTAGAAAATATTAAGAAGTTCAAATTTGATAAATATGGAGTTATATTTTTGGAACACAAATTTGTATCCCATGAAATCAAAAATTTAAGAAGGATTATTTGGATGAATCACATAACTCATAATTTTATAGGCATATAGAAAGAATAAATATATATAGAGATCTGAAAAATAATTCAAGTGGGATAGTATGAAAATAGGTATTATAGGGTATGCATCTCGATGAAAGGTGGAAAGACAAAAATATAAGGGTATGTTACGACTATTAACTATACTGGTATGGAAATGGAAAAACATCACCATAGACATCGTCAAATGAGTCCATAAGACATATCCATTCCATAATTATTTTTGTGTTGCAGTTGATCACCTTAAAAAGTAATGAATTTTATTTCCATCAAATAATATTTATCCCTTAACCAAACCACTATGATATACAAAAGGTAAGTGGTGAGTGTTAATGTAATATGAATATCCACTTTATATGACTTGGATTCAAGATTTACCACAAGGTTCTAGAGAATTATTCAAAAAAAATTCTGGAGAGAGAGATAAGATTTAATATTGTATATCATCCTTATAAAGAAGATAAATCTGAGGGGTAAATTCAAAATACATAGGATATGTTGAGATCTTGTTTGATGGATCCCTATGGATGTTGATATTGAAACTTTCGTTAAAGAAACAGACCCTAGTATCCTAGAGTCAATGTTTTCTTTATTACATTGGAATAATACACAAGGAATCGAATCCTGAAGGAAATTTTTTTAGTAGTATTGGTAAACTAGATACATAATTTAAAATCACATTATACTTTAAAAAAACAAAATAAAATTCTTCAAGAACACCATTATTCCCTTTATCATATCCCTACATATCCATCATAAAACACTTCTTGGTATCTTGGGGATAAGAAAAATAAAAAGGTGAATAAAAATTCTTAGTAAGGGTATGCATATAGTGTAATATAACATTAATAAATTAAGAATAATCAATATGGCATGGTAAATAACTGAATCACATGAAATTTAATCAATGACTTGAACATGAAGAACAATATGGAAGGAATACCAAATGATAAAAATAATGTCATATAAATAATAGCATAATCTTGAAACATAACCATGGATATTATAACTAATATAGAAATCACATAAAACATCAATAGATGATCTCATAATGAAAAAATTCAATTTTATGGAAGTATGAAACATTCTTTCTAGACCTTTCACAATACATTTTAAAACTATTGGTAAAGACCAATTTTATTTGGACACCTGATTTATCTCATCATACCTACAAATAAATCCACGAGAAATATAATTTTGGACAAAAAATATCACTTAATAAATTTTATTTATTTACTCATATGAAAGAGGTGAAACATAATAAATATAAATATACTTACTGAAAAACTAACATATTAAATTTTAATACTTACCCCAATCAATAAAAATAATCAAAAACCATCCAGAGTAATATGGTGAATGGTAATAAAATTATACATTCCTAGTCAAACTGATCATAAACTATCCAAATAAATAATAATTGAAATTGTAATACAACATATCCCTTGTACACCATAATTACAATAAAGGATTTTTATCTTTTTTGAATTAAATTACCATAAAAATGTCGTCAAAAATATATTTGATGAAAATAGACTTTTTACATTAAATTTTTCTTAAAAATAAAACTTAAAAAAATATTTTTTAAAAATATAATTTGTAAATTAATATTTAAACTTATAATGTGAGATTTAAATAATTTATTGGTCATAATGGTGGGAAATTCCTTTTTTGTTGTTTATATGAAAACAAATATTTCATTCATATCTTCAGTAAAATCCAAAAAAGACTTATTTTGAAAATTTTGTAAAGATTCCTTTATTTTTTTAGAATTCCATAATGTGTAACTCTTCCTATATGAATTCAATTATAAAATGTTAAAAACGTTTTTTGAAACATTTTTAGAAAACACAGATTTTGATGAAAAATGATTTTCTACCGAAGAGAGAAATAAAGTGTGTTTTTTATGAACCATTTTCTGAATCATTTTAAGTACCATAGAGATGGATAATGGTTATATTACATGAAACATTTAGTGAATAAAAAAATTAGAAAAAATATATTGAGTTTATGAAATATCAAATAATTCCCTCAAGGGAGACTTAAATATAAACAATCCTGAGTAATGATAAGATTGTTAAATAAACTCTTACCACTTCGGTGACTTTTAAATCATAATACCCATAAAATAAATAACTTCAAATGAAAAATTAAATAAAATTAAGATAATTTATATTATTATATTAAATTTATATGTTTTATTATATACGCCACAAAAAATAAATAATTAGTGAATATGTATTGTGTCTCACAGAAGTAAAAAGGAAGATGAGAAACCCATACCTTAGGTAAAATTTCCATTATATGTTTTCAGAAATCATGATAATAAATATATATTTATTATAAATATATTACATAACCATTATCATATATTTCATACCATATATGATATACTTATATTACTTTATCGCTCATTTATTAACATTTCTTTGTTAAATATATGTTTAAGGTGATAATTGCTTTATTTTTCAGGTATGATTCAGTTTTGTAATTTTAGTTCTTTTAAATTTATCTTGGTTACATCATATAAACAATTTTAACCATGATTTAAATATTTTATACATTCATTATATATATAATTATATTAATGTATAAAATTTATAGATTGAAAATTTATTACACCATTCTTGGAGATGATCATCCTTATGTATGCATGAACACTATTTATATTTTTTTCATAAAGGATGGAATGAAAGGAAAATAATTATTAACTTACAATAAAAACAATTATGTTATATATATCATTTATATTAATCAAATAAATATTTATTACCACCCATCTAAAAATGAAATGTAAAACATTTCACATCACTATGTGGAGGTTGTAGTCTCCACATACGCATGAGTGACATTATTGTTTTCCAATAGATTTGATGGTAAAAAGATAGATGTGATATTATATTTATAAATGTATTTTTAGGTCATAAATATAAAAAATATTCATTTAAATTATCCTTAATGCCTTTCATGTACAACATAAGCGAAAAAATGAATCACATCGCTTCATTAAGAAGTAGTCCACCACACACAAGAATGACATTTTCATAACCCCTCATTGAATGAAAAGTAAGATGGTATTTGTGATATCATAATTAAAAAATTATTATAATATAATAATTATCATATAAATATGTTAAATCCATCATTAGATACATCCTTGAAATGTGTTTTTGGGAAAAACATTACATATATTTGGGAGGCGGTAGTCTACTGTACACACGATTGACAATTTTAGTTTCCATTTGATGGGAGTGGTGATGGATATAGGTTATTAAATTAAAATAATAAAATATCAGTATATTTTATATAATTATGTTATTATATTATCATTATTTAATAATATTTTAAGGATGTGTATGAATAAATTAAAGAAATACACAGTTTATGAATTTTACATCTTCTTTGAAGAACTCATTTAGGTTTATACCTAATTACTTACTAGATATCATTTATAATAAAACAATTACTATATAATTTTGTAATATGAGTAAGGAATTTATTTTTTCATGTATTGGCTGAACCAAAAGGTTTTGGATGTGTGAATATGACAGGAGAGTGAGTGGAATTTTATAAGTGTGGGAGAGGATATACTTTGTCTTTTTGAAAAGAAAACATGATAACCATATTTTTTCATGAAAAAAACCATATTAATGGATAATTATATAACCATATATGTTATAAGGTATAAATATGTCCATAAAATTATCATCGGACAAGTTTTAGGTCATTTTTAACCCTTATCTTCTTAGTTTAACCCCTGATAAACCCATTTTTACATTAACCATGATAATTATTTTTTATGGGTTTCACTATTCATAGTGGTAAAAAAATTAGATTAAACATATTATATAATTAAAATTACCATGATTCTGAATACGAAACCCATTTCTCCAAATTCAATTCAGAGTTGAGGCAGAACTCAATAAAAATTGAACCAACAGGTGCATCGAAAATAGGGGGTTTCTAAAGAAAATATTTCAAAACATTAAAATGTTTTCATATCATAATTAAATATTTAATTATAAAAATGAACTATATTAAAAAAAATTATATAATTTAACTAATTTAACTTTGAAACCAATTTAAAATATAATTTAAGTTTTTAAATAATTTAAATGAAAATATAGTTTTTGATAAAAATCGGTATTTTCATTATTCTTCATAAAATTAATCTTTTCAATAAATTATAAAAAATTATCCCAAAGATAAATTTGAAATGTTACTTAAAAAATTAATTATATTTTCTCATGTAAATTTTCTATAAGTGGTAAAAATAATTTTTAGATTTTTAGTTCAAAGTATAACAAAATCACTTTTTAGAAAAATACAGTTTTTTGAAAACATTTAATTTTCGTTCAAATGGATCTTAATTTATTTATTATCAATTAATAACTATTGAAATTATTTTATAAATGTTTAAAACATATTATTTTCATTAGTTATATATTTTTATTCATACCCTCCAACTTAACAGCTATTTTATAATGGGGATGATTAAATAATTATATTTTTTAATAGAGTATCATGTATCCTTTAGACTCGGTGTTGTGTGAATTAAATGATATCAAAGTGATTGAATCATAGATTCTAATGGTAATTAATTATCTTTTAATATTAGTGTTTCATGCCATATACTATATTGAATATGATGCTCCCCTTTTAAAATCTTATAGTGTTACATTAAACCTCACTTAAATGAATTTCATCCTCATAATTTATTCTTGATCTTAATTATATAAGGGTTGGACATTTGAAAATATCATTAAATAAACCCCAAATAATAAAAATGTTTACTATAAAATCACCATGATAATAGTGGAAGGTAGGTATGAAGATCATCCGGAATAAGACATACCAGGTTTCCAAATAGAAGAACATTTGTGGAAATTAAAGATATAAGAATGGAACAAAATACTAATGCCCAACGATTAATGGTAAGTGATAGAGATAATTGATCAAATGTAATTCAAGGATCTAGAAAATTTAATAATCAAAAATCCATAAACCTTCAATGAGTTAAAAGGGCATTAGATTCATTTAAAATGAATGTACTATGATAAGATTTTGGTTTTTGGATCCTTTTCCTAGATTTGTAGAATTACTTTATCAGATAGAGTGAGAGAATAAAAAATATACTTATGAGGTATATTTATATTTCATAATAATAATTTAATCATTTTTATGTTCTTTGATCAATTCCTACATCATCTCTAATGCTAATAAATGAATATCAAACATTAATTTTTATTCCTGAAGCACAGAAATTAACATTAGAAGACCATTAACATGATAAAATAATGAAAATTAATTCCACCTATATGTATATATTTTTCAACACCTAACTTTATTTTTACATGTTATCTAATAAAACCTGATGTTTAACCAAATCTATTACATAAAAAGTTATCCTTAAGACTTGTTCAAAATATGGTTGACCAAATTCAAATTCCAAAAATTTATAAGGGAGATCAATAAATCTACAATATATTATTTAGAAAATATAAAGTGGACATTTATGTTATATTCTAATAATGTGAATACATTGATAACCACAAAAAATTAATGAATACTTGCATGATTCCGAAAATAAAATCTCACGTTTTGGAATATATTCCATAAATCTAAAAATGCAACAATATCTAGCAAAGATAACCTAATTTACAAAACAATTTCAAGGTTACTAATATTATCTAATAAAAATGTCTTTATCATTATTATCTAAAAATTGGACGAATAATAATGGTTATCTTCCATCAATCATGTGTTTTACCAATGATAAACTTTCTATATAATCAATTTTCTTGGTTATAATTATTATTCATCATATTATTTTGAATCCTTAATGAAAATTTAATGTAGTAAAATCCTTAAGTGTTTCACAATTCTTATATATATAATATTATTTATATCATAATTCAGACATCTGAAGAAAAGCATAATAATCATTCTACTTCATATGTATTAATAGCTTAATCCTGACCTTGGATCCTTAATTTCTTCTGAGTAATATTCCATTTCTTCCTAGAGAATTATTTTATATAGTGAACCATATAATTATAGTTGAATAATTAAATATAAAATATTTCTTTCTTTCACTTTCATTCACGTGCCTTATATACATATTATCAACAATAGAAGAAAAATTTCATTCCCTTCAAGCGAGTATGAGGTAATTTCTTTCCACAACTATCACATGCGGGAAAACCCTTCTTCCCCTTCTTCCACTTATCAATTTTTTCCCTATCATGCTATTTTTATCTCCCTCCCTTAAAATAAATTATAATTAGAGAATTATTTATCTTTCTTGATAGCAAATGAAATTATATCCTCTTATGATTCAAATGATTGAGAGGTTTGTTTCCTTTGAAATATTTTCTTAAGATTATCAATAAAATTATCATTCATAATCTTTGGGTTACGTACATTGTGACTGTTCCCATTCTATATAATAGATTCAATTTTTAAACAATTTCATACACTATATTAGATCATAACATTATGTATTATAATTGATAATCATAAAACTAGTGAAACACTGAATATAAATTGAATAATTTATTCATGGATAATCTCATAGACATAAACATGGTTTCCTTTTGGGAGGTTTCCAAATCATATAAATATTTTCAAATACTTCATAATGGTTTGTAATGAAATTGTGAAATAAACCATTTTTATCCCTTTGGAGATTAAAAATAGCAACATAATAAGGCCTATTGTCTTGTACTAGGAAACAGTTGAGTCAAGTCCGATACGCCTTCTTTTGTAGTTATTACCCCTAAGTTTTTCTATTCCAGAACTATGTCAAGTTGTAGTATCCAGACATGGATATATTTTTAGAAAAACAAAATAATCCCCATATTGCTAAAAATTTGTGATGTTATACTATAATTATACTTATCCTTAATGTATTTCGTAGGGTTATATTACCAAATATATGTTTCCCTTAATATATTTACCAAGGATTATAATATAATATCTTTGATACCAACCATAAGGAACCTGGACCTAGTAGACCAAATTAAGTAGATACTTGATTAAATTTGTATGAGATACATGGAATCACATTCTAAATCACCAAATAGTTTATTAGTCTAGGTAAACTAGATACACATTTAAAACTCACAATACATTCTAAAACATAAAATAATTTTTTTGAGAACATAATTATTACCCTAATTAAATATGTATACATTAATCATAAAACAATTCATGGTATCTGGGAGAAAACATATGAAAGGGTTGAGATAAAATGCTGAATAAGGGTATATATACAAAGGAATATATACTGAATAAATGAAGCATAATCTATATAGAAAGGTAAATAAATGATAAAATTTACATTTAATAAATAACTAGATATTGAATAATAATATCACTATAATAAATGATGATCAATATAATGCATTATAAATAACCTCATGAGCTTAAAAATTAACCATTGATATACTAAAAAATCAGATACTCACATAGAAAATCAATAAATTTTCTTATAAGGAGGTAATTCATTATATCAGGAATCTTAAACATATTTTCAAGACCTTTGAATAAACATGTCAAGAATATGGGTAAAAACATGTTTAATTTGGCCAATTAATTTGTCTCAGGAGACCCACCGATGCATTGAGGGGTAAAATAATTTAAGCCCCACCAACCAATTAATATGTGTAATGCATGCCCCATATAATTTTTCATAATAATAATCAATATAATCATTATCATTGGAAAACTAACCTAACAAAATTTTAATACATACCCCCATCAATAAACATAATAATGAACCATCAACAGTAAAATGGTTAATGGTAAAAAAACTGAACAACCCCAATGAAACTAATCATAAAACATCTGGAAAAATAATAAGGATGATATCAATAAAATATATCCCCAGGGGATCATATGTATAATAAAGGGTATAATACATTTATGAATATAAATACCATAAATATTCAACTAAAAACATATTTGAGGAAAATAGCCTTTTCACTTTGAAAATAATTTTAAAACTAAACATTCACATAATATTTTCGAAATAATATTATTTTAAAATAACCTTTTAAACTTATAATTGAATTTTTTAAACACTAAGTGGTCCTAATAGTGATAAATTATGATCATTCCATAAATTTAAAATCAAATATTCCTTAACATTTTCAATAAAATCCAAATGGGACTTGTTTTTAAAATGACATAAAGGTTCTTTTCAATTTTTATAAAATAAATAATGGGAAAAACATATTTAATAAATAATTTTTAAAATGTAAAAATTAATTTGTAATTTTTTCTAAAAAACATGGATTTTTGTGAAAATTGATTTTTGATTGAAGAGAGAAATAAATTCAAAATGTTTAAAAAAAATTCACAATCATTTTAAGTACCAAAGTGAGAAAAAGTTGTACTATTACATTAAAAATTTATTGAATAACCATGGGATAGGAAAGTTTATTGAGGGTAATAAATATTATATAATTACCCCAATGAATACCTAAACATAAAAAATCCTGTTTAATGATAAGATTATGAAATAAACCCTTACAACTTAGATAACATCTGAATCACAAGACCTAAGAAAAAAATAACATCAAATTGAATATTAAATTCAATGAAGATAAATTAAATAAAGATATTACATATCAAAGGATAAGTATATACACCAAAAAACGAATAAGTGGTGAATATGACTTATGTCTTAGTAGAGTAAAAGTTAAATGAGATACCCTCACCATAGATTTGATTTTTTTCATACATGTTAACAATTCATGAATAATAAATATAGTTTTATTATAAATCTATTATAGATCCACAATAATATATTTAATAGAATATATTACTTACTTATAGTCATTTACTACCCTTTTGTTAATATTCCACTGTTAAAATCTCTCTTTTTTGTGATAATTGCTTTATTTTTCATGTTTGCTTTGATTTGATAATTTTAGTCCTTTTAATTTTATTCTGTAAACATAATATATAAAATTTTAACAATATTTATATTTTATATATTCACTATATATGTATATATATTAATCTATAAAAGTTAGTGATATAAAATGGAATACACTAGAAGACCATGCATACGCAAGAAGGCATGTTCCATTTTTTATCGACAGATGAAACAAAAACAAAAATATTAATTAACTCGACCAGATTATTATTATGCTATATATAGAATTTTTATTAAAAAATAAATCCTTATTACCATCCTTTTATAAATAAAATAAAAAAAATTTCACATCTCAATGTAGAGGCGGTAGTCCACACTGATGCTCTTCCGACATTATTATTTTTTAATGGATTAGAAGGTAAATATTTTGATGTGATATTATATATACATAAGTATTTTTAGTCCATAAATATCACATATATCCATTTACACTACCCTTAATACATTCCGTGTAAAGAGTGAGAGAAAAAATGAATGCCATCGCTTCATGTGTCGGTAGTCCACCATATACACGAGTGTCATTATCGTATCACCCACAAAATTAAAAGGAAAAAAATTAATGTGAAATAATATTTAAAGAAGTATAATAATTTATAATTATAATAAAAATATGTTAAATACATAATTATATCTATCCTTGAATGTTGGTGATGTAAAACTAAATACATCGATGGGTGAGGTGGTAGTCCACCATACTCATGATCAACGATTTTATTTTCCTTTTGATGGAGGTGGTGATGGATATAGATTATTTAATTAATATAATAACGTCTAATTGTATGGGATATATTGGGTTTATTATATTATCACGATTTAATACAATTTTTTGGAGGTATAAGAAGAAGAATAACAAATACGTTCTTTAATAATTCTGCTTCTTCATCAAAGAACTCTTTTACATTTATACCTAAAGAGTTCCCAGATTGTCTTTATGATCCAAAAATTTCATATAGTATTTTGTGAGAGGATTAAAGAAATTATTTGGTTAGGTCTTCACTAAATCAAATTATTTTGGAAGTGTGAAGAGGAGAGGATATGGGGTAGCATTTTATAAGTGGGGGAGATGACACACTTTGTATTTTTGAAAAGAAAAAGTGATATCCATGATTCTATAATTCAAAAATCCTCCCAAATTGGAAATTATTTTACCTTATATTTTATAAGGTTAAAATATTTCAGTAAATAGGTGGTGGAAAAGGTATAGGTTATTTTTAACCCTTATCTTCTTATTTTAACCCCGATAAACCTATTTTTACCTTATCTATGATAATTAGTTTTTATTATTTTTGACTATTCATTAGGGTAAAAAAATAATTTGAACATATTAGATAATATAAATTATTATAATTAAAAATATTTAATCCTTTTTACAAATTAAATTCATATAAGTGGCATAATTCAATTACAAATTAAACCCATAGGGACATCGAAAAGACGAGATTTCTTGGGAAAAACCTTCAAATTATTAAAATGTTTTAATATCATAATGAAATATAAAATTGATTCCAATTACATAAATTCGTTAGTTTTTAATATAAAGGAACTATTTTCACATTAAATCTAATTTAAAATATAATTTATCTTTGTAAATAATTAAAACAAAAAGATAATTTTCAATAACATTATGTCTTTTTCACTATTCATAAACAAATTAAAATTTTTAGAAAGTTTTATATTTGAAGAAGATAGAGACCCTGCCCAGAAAAGAAGGATCCCTTTATTAATAAAAAAGAGAGATTACACCAGTATTAAAGTATGGGATTTACATAGATCCTTCCTAAGGATATGAATTAGTTCATCCAGTACTTGATCCTCCCATTGGGATTCTGGACCATTAACTCTTTTACCAGCAAGCCCATCCGTCAAATAGTTCACCTCTCAATAAGCATGAGTGACGATATTCTCCTTTGAGAAGAGTAGGTCCATGCACATTCTCCATCGATTGGTCAGCTTCCAAGAAAGATGAAGGGATCCTGTCCGAAGAACCATAACCATGGACATGGAGTCACATTCGATCCATAACTTGTTCCAACCCCTTCGGTCATCATGTTCAACGGCCTCCTTGAATCCATGAATCTCTGCTTAAAGATCCGAAGAAAAGACACACAAACCATATAAACAGCCAAGAACACACCTTTTGTGATATCTAAAAACTGCACCAAAAATTACTGAACCCGAGTTACCTCTAGATGCACCATCTGAATTTACCTTAATCCATCAATGAAAGGGAGGTTACCATAACACTTCAAGCATACCATTAGGTGTCCTAAAATTACCTTTAACACCAACTCAAGATAGGACAGACAAGTCATGAAGAGAGTTCGCACAGTACATGCCTCCAGGAATAGAGACGTCACTTGCAGCAGTAAGAAGACCTGCCAAGTAAGTCCCAGCGTGAAACGTGTGTTGTTCATGAAGGGCTTCGTTCTTGTAAAACCATATAATGTACAACAGTTCCTATTCAACATAGAATAAAATAGAGGAAACCTGAGGTGAGAGTTTCAGCTCAGGACAACACTTCATGAAGTAACCAATTGAATTGGCATGGGGTAGATCCGCTTCAAAGATGCTAAAAACTGATTACCACATTTCTGAAGCCACAACACAGGTGAGGAATAGATTATTTATGTCTTCCCTATGATAATGACACATAAAACACCTTGAGAAGAGATAGATTCCACAGTTTTGAATAAATCCATCAGTTGTAAGCCTTTTGTAAGCAAGCCTCCATGAAAACATAGCCCAAGTGGGCCTGAGAAAGCCCTTGCTCAGGAAACCCATCCATTAAAAACCAAGAATGTTATCAATAGTGTGCTTGTAGAAACTCTTAGAAGAAATAATACCATTAGAAATTGGCTCCGAAGCCCAAAAATCACCATGAGAAGAAAAACAATACTGCTCCACCATGTGACTAACCTGATTGGGAAGATCATCTACGCATGCAAGTTGATCTTTAATTTAAATATTAAAATCCATGTTAGAGATGTCCCCAAAGCCCATGTCTTGAAATCTATTACTAGTCTCTTTTCATTTCTAGAACTAAATAATAGAGTCCCTTAAGACCAACCAGCGGGAGTCAGTTTCAATTCTGGAGAAGATACTCTTGATGGCAGGAAAAACTGAGGAGGAAAAATAATTGAAATTCCCTATCTTAATCCTATGCAAGAACCTAGTTTTGAGAAAGTATAGAGCCTCAGAATATGTATTCATAAGCCTCCATATAAAACCACCCTTCATGGAGTCATTGAAGCAACCAAGATTCTTGATACCCAAGCCCCCTTCATCATAAGGCTTACAAACCAAGTTCCAAGAGACTGTTGCAAGCCTCCTCTTAGTGACACTACTACTCTAGATAAAATTATTAATAGAGACATTGACGCTATTGAGTAAAGAAATAAGCCATTTTTATACCATAAAAGAGTATACAAATTTTGAAGTGATGATAGATTTCACAAGACACACTCTTCCTGCCATGGGTAAAGATTTTACCTTACATGCCGATAACTGTCTTCTTATCGTGCTGAAAATAGTAGAGAAGTTGCAAACTTTTGTTCTACCTCAAAACATAAGCACCGCTAAGTAAGTGAAGGGAAGAGAACCCTCTCAAATCCCCATCTATCTGATGATGTATTTTTTCTAGGCTGGAGAGAAGGTCCTTACAAAATAAACAAATGACTTATTCCAACTAATATCCTCTCCAGAAACCAACTCCTAATGGAGAAGAGCCCTCTTGATATTATTAATGTTTCTCTTGTCCCCCCGAGTAAGGAGGATAATATCTTTAGCATATAAAAGATGATATGGAGAAACTAACCCCATTATAGTGTGAATGGTCTTCAAATTCCCATTGCCATCAATAATAGTTAGAATTATGCTGAGATAATCCTCATTAATAGAGAAAATAACAGCTGATAAAGGATCACCCTACCTTACCCCTCTTGAGCATTCAATGTATCCCTCTGGGGATCCATTGATATGGACTGAAACATGGGTATAGCATAAAATAGATTTGATCCAACTGATGAAGACACCAGCACAACCATACATATCAAGGACCCTGCAAATAAAACCCTAATCCACTGTGTCAAAGGATTTCCTGATGTCCAGCTTGAGAGTAATGTTTCCACCCCTGGAGGGACTTTTTAGGAGATTTACACACTCTAAGTTAGTAATTAGACAATCCTGAATCGATATCCTCTTAATGAATCCAAACTGGTTTGCAGATAAAATCTTACTAGCAATACTTGAAAGCATGATGGCAAGAATATTGAAAATGATTTTGTAAACAGTATTGACTAGGGAAATGGGCCTGAAGAGGTGAATTTCATTGGCATTATCCACTTTTGGAATAAGAGTAAGAAACTGAGCCTTCAACTCTTTTGGTAGATACCCACCCATGAAGAAATAAATGACCAACCTACAAAAATGGCCATGAATGATATCCTTGAATTTTTGAAAATAGAAATTACAAAATCCATCTGGTCAAGGAGAGATCTCAGGTTTTAGACTGAAGACAACATGCTTTATTTCAGGTTTAAGAGGAATAGAAGTAAGGATGTCATTATACTCATGATTCACAATCCTTAGAATCACACCATCCATGGGGTAATTGGTGGAGGGAGACCCATTGAAGTGACTCTTGATGTAAGGAATTATATTATCAACAAGATCCTTTATATTATCAATCATGTTGTCCCCATTTTTTATCAAAGAGAGGGGCTTGGACAACCTTCTGATTTTTTGCAAAGAATTGAAAAATTTCGAGTTCCTATCACCATCCTTTAACCATTTCACATTGAAATAGTCCCTTTTCAAGGAGTATTTTATGTTAAGAATCTTGTTGAGTTTTGTGATTAAATCAGCTTCTTCCAAACACCCATTAGAAAAATCATTAGACATATTGAGATCTTGAAGATTCTGAAGGGATGTCTCGAGAGAAAGAATATCAGAATCAAGGGAGCTAAAGAAATCCTTACTCCAAATCTTAAGGTTCCTATTGAGGATATTAATCTTGGTTATGCTATAAAAAACCACATTCCTGAAATCTATAGAGTACCATGTATTCGACATAATGACCCTGCAATCTGGGTGTGTAACCCAGGCTTTATTAAATCGAAAGGTGAAGGGAAGCTTGGATTCCTTCTCCAAAAGGTCCATTAGCATTGTGTGATGATCAGAATTAAGTATTTTAAGAGTTGAACAAGATATGGATCCCCAAGAATCCAAAGAAACCCCACTAAAAAGGCCTTGTGAATTTTGATGGAAACAAAACTATTTAAATGCTTCTGGTACTCAGTGTATTTAGCACCAACCAAATTGACCTCAATCAGGACATTTTGATCAATGCAAGGTCGGAAGTCTCTCGAGGATGTGGAATTGGTGGCGGCCCCCATTTTTTTATTCGGATGAAGAATTGCATTAAAATACCCTAAAATGAACCATGGACTAGAGATACCAGAATTAAGATCTCTCAATTCCTCCCAGAGGACCCTACGATTCTGATATCTATTACTAGTATAAACATAGGTGCAAACAAAATCATGACAGAGGAAATTAAAGGAGCAAGTGAAATGTTGCTCGCCTGGAATAACCATTTCAGTGCAGACCACGGATGAATGAGCCAACACCTAGAGTCCCTTCACATCAGAAGGACCATTTTTGGTGTTGATTAGAGAATATCCCAACTTTTTGAAGGTGTCAATATTAGAGAGAAAGACCTTTTTGGGCTCAGAGATGCCAATTAGGACAGGTTGATGCCTCAGAATAAAAATCCTAATGGATCTAATGGTTTCTAGATTCCCTAGGCCTCAACAGTTCCAAAAAATCAACTTCATTTGAAACCTACTCCGAGGCTGGTTCCCCTTGTGGCTTTGCCACCTTGTTTTTTGGGTGGACGTTCTGTCTTATTTTTGGTTACTTTGGAACTTTTCAATAAGTTAGAAATATTAGCTGTTGTATTTCTTACAGAATTTTCTGTACCATTCAGATATTTTTGCTCAATATCTATTAGGTTTCATTGCTCAGAATTATTGCTGTTATCAGCAGGTTTGGAGCCATATCCAGGTTGCACTTCACTCGCCCAAGGCTATGAAGCTCCATGTTCCTTTCCTTGTGAATGATCAGGTCCAGAGAACTTCATTCCTATAGTCTCCTCTAACTGTATAGGCGAGCTGCCACTAAGGTCATCGAGCACCTGTGGCTCTGCAGAATCTGGGGAACCAGGTACAGTTCACTTCGAGGAAGGGTGATCTTCCAAGATGAATATACCATCTTGTGACTCTTTATTTGGGTTCTTTCCATCCATCAGATAGACCATCCTGCTAATTTAATTGGAATATTCCACATAGATAAATTGATCCTCCACTTCTTGTTGCATTTTCAGAGCCAAGTGGAATATATCATTTGAGATTTCACAATCCAGATCATGACTGATCTTGATGTCATTTTCTGCAAGGATGTTATATGCTTCCTCTTTGGCCTCTTTCTCCTCCACCTTGTCTACCCAGTATTGTTTCTTCTTTAGAGAACCAAATTTTTTCTTTCCAGGGTCATTATTCTGTAAAATATTCAGGGCCACTTCTTGAGTGGTAGGTGGATGTTCCTGCTGATTCTTCAGAGTAACCTGAGAGGGTCCTGCTTGATTACTAGAGGGACCTGCTTGATTTTTAGAGGCACCCATCTTTTCCTCACCAATATTTATACCAACCATACTCTTGTTAGCAACATTAAATTCCATGGTTTTTGAGGTATTTAACTTCTTCTACAAGGTTCTTTAATTGGATATGGAGTGTCCTATAATTTTTCAAACCTCACAGAAATATGGGACATTCTCCTACTCGATTTTTACCACTGACCTATTTCCACTCGCGGTGAAAGATATGTTATTAGGACTCTACAATTAAATATTGATATCAACCAGCATGCGGTAAAAGAAACCAAAATCCCCCTCCATAGTCCTCTAATCCATGCGAATTGGAGTGACAAGGCAGGAGGAAATATCATTCAATATCATTGGATTCCAGTACACCCGGTTCAAGTGAAGTAGCCTTACCCAAATCTAAGCATTAGATTTATTGAGGTTAAAGTGGTTGAAATTAACATCCAAATCTAACAATATGAGAATCCCTGGATTCAGTTGCAGGTTTCCCACACTCCAGGCAGCATTCATCGCCTCCCTTTATTGTAGAACAATGTGAAAAAACCTCTCCCTATGGGTATAAGCTTCCAATCCATGTTACTCCAACAATGAGAGATTCGATTTTTGAGCTCTACATATGACCAGGGTATTCCACCTTTTGAATAGATAAACTGACCTAATATCAAAAACTTATTTAAGTTAATCCATTTCTCAAGGGCTTTCAGATCTGCCTCAATAGAAAAACCTCCATTGTCAAGTCGAGTGATATTAGATGGTCTGTGATGATCATCGTTGACTGGCTCTCTAGATCCTGAGAGGGCTTCCACGAATGTTAGACCCGTCTTCTTCCTTCCCTAAGGTTCTCATTGATTCTCAATTTCATTCGGATTCATCAGAAGCTTTCAATCATTCCTAAAAACCAGTTCCAATTCGGGTTTAAACAAATCCATTTGAGAAATCAAGGTCGCAGCCAGAGAAATGGGGATTCTCCATTAGAATCACCATATCGCCCTACTCTCAACATCTCCTTTAGAATGTTATTAAAAAATAACCAAGAAATAATTTTATTATTTTTATGTAAAAAATTAAGTTTAGTTTTCTAAAAAAATTATCTTAAATAAGTAAAAATAAATTTTAAATTATGTGTGCAAAGCATGAATAAACATTCTTTTCGAAAAATACTATTTTTTCTCAAAATACTTTATTTTATTTTAAATGGTTATTATTTTATTTTTAATCCTGAGATAGAAATTTAAAATTATTTTATACTTTTTTAAACCATATAATTTTAATAATGTTTTAATTATTATTCATTCCCAGCATCTTAAATACTACTTTATAATGGTTATGTTTAAATAATTATATTTTAATTCAGTATCTGAATTTGTTTAAACAGGATGTTACATGCATTACAATCTATCAAAGATATTGAGTCAAAAAGTATTGGGGTGTTACATTCTCTTATAAACGTGATATTTTGTGTCATTTATACTATTGAATATGATGTTTCTCTATTAAAATCTCAAAGTGTTACACTTTTCCGTCATATATTTGGAATATAACAATAGTATCTATTCTGAAATTTATATAGAACCATATGAGGCTCTGCATCGGAAGAGATACAGGTCACCAACATGCCGGGATAGAGATGGAGAGAGTAATATGATAAATCATAACCTTGTCCAAGAAATGATAGAGAAGGTTCAAACCATTCAATGAAATATGAAATTAAAAAAAATAAAACATAAAATTTATGCAGTTTATTATCAACATGATCTAGAGTTTGAAGTTATTTAAAATTTGTTCCTTAAGATATATGCATGAAAGTGAGTTATGAGATTTATTAAGAAACGTAAAATGATCCCTAGATATATCAGACCCTAAATTATCTATGTACATGTTAGTATTGGAGTGCATTTTTTATCACTCCCTCCACACCTCTCTCAAGTAAACGATGTGTTCCATATCACTTTTGAGAATTTTTATACAAGACACTTCACAAGAGATAAGCTTAGATTTTATGCAACTAGAGAATGATCAATCATATGAAGAGAAACCAGTGGAAATTATGGATTTAAGATATAAGGTTATATAGAAAAAAACACCAATCTGTTAAGTGTTCTATGGTTAAATCAGATGTTTGGGGAGGATATGTGGGAACATGATAATGGGATGATAAAAAATTACACTCCCTAATTTTCTTCCATGTAGAGATTTTTTTGGACAAATGTTTTAGGGGATACAATGTAAAGAACTAAGTTTTTATTCTAAATTAAATACTATTCTTGATAACTTTCTACACATGAAGCAATGAAAACAAACAAATATGGACTGTTATAAGTTAGTCAAAAAATTAAACAGCATAAACAGTAATATCATAATTATGAAATATATGTATAAAAATATATTTAAAAAATATAATATTCACATTAAATATTGAAACATTAAATATTTATAATTAACTAATAAAATCATTTCTTATGATAAAAAATAATTTTATAAAATGAATATTTTTCAAGTTTGATATATTTTTGATTACCACTAATTCTAAAATATTATTTAATATGAAGAATTATTTATTGAAAGAAGATTTTTTTTTGATATTTTATTATTTTATTTTAATATTATGCTTATAAATTTTCAAATTTAAATTTGAAAAAATTGATATAATTTTTGGATTTATCATATCCATATTATCATAGGATAATTTTTTTTGTAAATAATTATTATTTTTGGTTAATAGTGAAAAATATTGATTTTATTGATGTCGTCACTTTTATGAAATTATTTTATTATATGAAAAAATTTAATTTTTTTAAAAAAATTTCCATTTAAATTATATTTTATAAATTATAATCAATCCTTTTAAAATAAATGTTTAAATTTTTGAACCCATGCTCTATATTTTAAAAATTTATATTGCGTTTTAAGAAAATCATTTTTTGACTAATTTTTTTAATTAAATAAAACATGTTTCAAATGTGATTTGGATTTATTTTTCTATAAAATAAATACCATTTTAATAATAAATATTATTTTAAATTAATTGAATTTAATTTCAATAAAATTCTACCATAATTATAAAACATTTTATCTTTAAAATATTTTTTTCTTCAGAAAATTGGTTTTTTTTCATGTTACAAGTGGTTGTTCCAAAATTAATTTTCCATACACATGAAATTTTTATTTAAACAATTTTTGTTAATTTTTAAAATTTATGAGTAAAAATTATATAATAATAATAATATTAGTTTTTGGATTAAAGGATAAATTACTTAGATAAAAAGTAGTTACCGTGGTAAAAACTAAAACATGAAAAGTGAGGAACCTTAGAGGTAAAAGAAATTAAATGATGAAAAGAATTATTTTTGAATTTTAAATTTTTATATTGACCTTATATTTCTTCCTATACATTATTTATAAATTTTGGAGTCACATTTCTTGAAAAAGGATTCCCACTATTTAATATTTATATGTTTTTATAAAAATTCAACCCATTTTCACTTATAAAAGGGGAACCCCATCCTCACTTTCATTTGAAAAAATAAACCAAAATTTATATCCAAAATCTACCTAAAACTCATATATACACTTTTATCTACCTTATTTATTTATTTTTATTCTAAAAAGGCCAACCCTCAATGGTTTAATCCCTTTCATAAAGGCGATAATTCGAGAAGTGAGGTATAAGTTCCTAAACCTCTCTTTCTTTTTCTATTTATTTATATTCTATTATTCTTACTAAAATTTAGTTTCTACATATCAAAATATTAGAATTAGTATAATTAGTAAATTTTTATATTATTATAATTATGGTACATGCATTAATCACACAACTGTTTTCCATTATGAAAAATTAAAATGTGAATCGTGGATTGCATGGATTACCACCCCCATGAATAGACATGTTTCGTTTTCGACTTATCTTACAAGCATGGATATTTTTATTTTGTATTCTATAAGTATATATGATATGTATATGTAATATATGTAATTAATATAGTTATTTTTAAATGACCCAGAAATTAACAGTTGTTATAAGGTAATCCATCAATATTGTTAAATAACCCAAAAAAAATTATTCGATATTTTTGTTTTCATAAAACCGGACTAGAAATAAAATGTAATGTAATTATAAAATTATAAGTATCTATAAAACATCAAATATAGAACCATTAATTGTTTATAAATGATGATATTTGGTATAAATAGTAATATCAACCCCTCTTGTATTAACCTAGTACAAAATGGTTCTGATTTTTAACACTTGATATTGATAAGTGATTACGTCAACATAATACGTCCAGATAATTATTATCAATGATGATTATAAATAAAAATATATCATAATAAGGTTATTAATTAGGTAATAAATATTTTTATCTTTATAATATTAAACATTAAAGTATTTTGAAGAAAAATTAATGGTAAAGGATAGGGACTTGGTAGCTTAAAATCATTTCATTGAGTTATGAAATTTTTTACTGAACATATTTTTTCCAATAATTTTTTTCTTGTTAATGTTATTTCATTTTTTCTTAGTAAGAAAAGTTTTTTTATCGAAAATCAATTTCATTTTCATTTCTATTAAAAATAATGGAGACTTTTTTTAAAGGGAATCATAACCTTGACATTTACAATGATGAATACAAAAGGTTAAAAAATAAATATTTTTATGACTTGGTTCTCATTATCCTCACATGTTTTACATATCATGTAGTGATTTTCATATTTTATTATGTTATGAATCCTTTTAACTGACCTAATAGCCCACAGGCATTGATTTTTTTATTATTTTTGATAATACAACTTTAAAGTGGTGAGGTGGAACACTTACATGGATTGAAGGCTTAGAGACAATTACATGACCCGTAAGTCATAGAAGAAATCATCCAGACAAGACAACATGTAACTGTTACACCCATCACATGTCATGATATCAGTACTCCACCTTTCTATGGATTGTTGGCTAGCTATCTTGTGCATAACTGCACAAGCCCAATACAAATGGTAATTCCATACCATCTTATTCTTCCAATTCTGGTTAGATTTGCTCTGGTGAAGGCGCCTACTCTAAATCCTCGTCTAGGGCCTTTTCCCTTTTAGTCTAACTGGTACATCTACTTATTAAGGTGACATGAAGGCTGTGGGGTTTCCTGAAGGCCTCGAAGTGACCTGAAGGCTGTAAGAGACAACTACCTTGAAGGCCTTTGGTGGACCAAAAGCCTTGCAGGACCCGAGGACCAATCCAATGGCCCAAAGGCCCATATGGATGAATAGTTTTGGTTGCTACAATACTATATAATACTTGATATATAAACTTCTACAATGCCTGCGACGAAACCCTAAAAATATTTATCATCCCAAATTTGATCTTGGGTCTCTTGGATGCACTTTCCGATTGCTCACCATCTAGGAGGAGGCTCATGTGCTATTATGAACCCTTTAGGATAATGAGATTTTGATATCCTATGATATCACAAGTTTATGTTATGTGATATGTTTGAGAAACATTTTCTCTTTACATGGGTTATTTATGTTATGATTATGATTGTTTTTAAGGGGAACACATTTGTATGAATGATTACATACAGGGTATAATATAACTCTCCAATTAATTGGTATAATATCATATCTCATGAGATATTCAGTCATGGACCAAATTAATTTTTCACATATTCTAGGGAATAATGGGTTTGATAATATTTCTAGTCATGGACTTCATGAATTTTTTCACATTGGTGTGTTCACAATGGATTTTCTCATACATGATTTCTTATGATTATATATGTGACACATTTTCAAGTTATGAAACATTTAAAAGATATTTTTCAAGTTAGGAAAAGTTTCAATATGCATTTAATTTCCATTAAATTCCATTTTTTATGATCATTCCTTTTTATATATCCCACACCTCATGTCATTTTATCATTTTATATGTTTTATCTTTTATGAATCTTTAGTGATATTTTTAAGATCTTATGAGGTTCCATCATATTTTGTGATTATCATACATGATCTTATAATCTATTATTTGGATACTTATTTTTTAGTCGTATTCTCCTCATTCATATGATCTAATACTTTATGATTTTTCACTTCTGATACTGATCATTTAAGATCACCACATTCTTATGTTTTCATTACCCAGATGGTAATGAATATTAAATCATGTGATATTCCATGTAAATGGCATATAAGAGCATTATTATTAAAAAAAATTTGTTTTTATTATAAAATATGATGCTAATGTAAGTAATTTACAAGACACTAAACCTTTTAGTCCTTGTATTATGTGACTATTTTGTGAGTTTTTATTTTAATCCTTAAATTAATGTATTTATTATGTTCTATTTATTATGGGTTTTTATAAACATGAATGATATAAAATAGTTTAAGGGTATAGAAAAGAATAAAACATTAGATAATTTTTAATTTATGATCAATCTACTTTCCACCACATCGCTACAACTTCAACGCTAGTTGTAGTAATTGTATAATATTATCTTTCTCCCCTTGGCCTCTTCTATGGTAAGATTCCTTGAGGTTTGGGCTGTAGGTTGGAAAATTAATCCCACCTCATTAACATTAAATAATTATAAATTTATGGATTATTCATTACCCTTTCATTAATGAGTATGATGGGATTTATATCTACACTTGATGAAAACTCCTTTTCCCTTTAATCATGTACCTTTGTGTTTCTTTCAACAAGTATTGTATGTTGAAAATTAACCCTTCTCCTCGCCCCCTTATCCATTTTTCATCGTGAGGTTTCCATTCATCCTATTAATTTCATTATTTCCTTCAAAGCCATAATAATTAGAGAATTATTTCCCTATATTGATTGAATATTATACTATATATTCAAATGATGAGAATGTTTTGGAGATAATTACAATTCTTGGGATTGAATTTATGCCAAAAGATAAATTTTTAATCTTACTCTTCAGATTATGTATGCAGTTCACAACCTGACTTACTAATCATATAATGCTATCATTATACTTAGTGACATTATCCTCTTCATTTTATGATATACCCATGAATTTTTCTCTATATATTCATATTTATTAGGAGTAAAAACAATATTCAAACAAAATTACCTCACAATTATTCAAATCCATGCCCATTATTTCTTCCAAATACTTATAATTTTAATTAATGACCACTATTGATCTGCATACCCTATGAGATGATGAATTCCATGAAAACATTCCCTATTTAATTAATTACCAAAATAAGAAATATATTTTTAATTGAACATATCCACTTCTATGATTATAATGGATTTTTGGTTTCATTGAATGATTGAGGTTGTTACTGTATTAATATGTTTAACATTATTACACTATGTTGTGGATAGTAAGGATGATCATTATGGGCAATATTATTAGACATAACATGATTCTACTTCCCCAATATAGTCATTATGCACTAAAATTTAATACAAGAATAATTGATTCCTTGAACTCCAATTAAGGAAAATTCTAACACTGGTTGTGGGTATAGACACAGTTCCCATTATTTAATCTTGGATTCAGTTCAAAATAATGGAATACTTGTGATTAGATCATAAAACTATACATTTTAAATTATAATGTATAATTTTAAAACTAGGGAGATAGTCAAAATAAATTAATAACTAATGAAAAAATAATCTAAAAAACATAAGTTTAGTGTCATAGGGAATATCATAAAATCATAAAAAAATTAAATATTTTTCAAAATGGGTTTCTAAGAACTTGTGAATTAACCAAATAATATCTTCTTGTAGTATCTATATAGATTTGGAATCACATGTGCATTTATAATGAATTAATGATAGTCATGTAAATACCCAATCTACCTAATTAATAGTTGTTACACAAAGATGAATCTATGCCAAATCCATTTCCACTTTCTAGTATCCAGATAGGGATTTATTTTCTAGGAATCCCAATATTCTATACCATATAAAAATGTCATGATATTATCCTATACCAAGTATTATCCCAAGAGACTGTCAAAAGATTACGTTCTCTAATATATATTTCCCAAAATATAGTTCCCAAGATTTATAATCAAAATTCCTCTAATACCCAATATAACAACAAAAACCCTAGTATCCAAGATATTGTGGTTACATTATTACATTGTCACCACATAAAAGGGGTCACATTCTAATGAATCAATTATTTTAGTAATGATTCAGATAATTATACCTGTTTTAATATCAAATGAAATTTTAAAACCTAAAACCTAAAATATTATTTTATTTTAGAATATTATTATAAACCTTATAATATAGTTTAATATGAATCATAGAACACATCCTGATATCCTAGTGAAAGGAATAAAAATTAAAGACTGATTTTAGATGCTCAGTAAGGTAATGCATACAACAAAAGATATTACAGAATAAATAAGGAATGTATAAAATGGAAAGAATAAATGATAATAAAAAAATTACATATAAATAATATCATGATGATGAAACATATACAAATATATAATAATTATTTAAATAAAAATATGTAAATTTATAATAATTTAATAATTATGGAATCCATAAATTCAGACATCTTAAACTTACTTTTGAGGCCTTGTGCCAATACATCACACATAAATGGGTAGAGAATATTCCAAATTCCTAAACTATTTTATCTCATGATACCTAATAATGAATAAATGAACTATTTAATTATGATCCACACACATCACTAGATAAGTCCAATTCATTCATCATATGATTAAAAAATAAAACTTATTCAACATGCTATAATAATCAATAACTATACGTATTAGAACAACTAAAATATAGAATGTCAAAAGATTCCCTATTAAAAATGATCATATGAAATCCTTAGAAATATGGTGGATGATATCATTATATTTTATACCTAGTAAATAATAACATTAGTCAAATAGTTCATTCATATATTAAAATACTTTTAATAGAACTCTAGAACACTTCTTGAGGAAAATATTATTTTCAATTTGAAATTGATCTTTTAAAATAGAAAATTTAATAGAATATTATGAAAAACGTTATTTGAAGGGAACAATGGAAACTTTTATGGTTTTATTTTCTAAAGGTTCAAAAATTTAATAATGTAATAATCATTAATAAAAAATTCTATTCACACCATCGGTAAAAAGAAAATCCTTCATAAAAGACAAGAAGATTCATTTTAAATCACATTATAGAAATTAAAACATGTGTAAAAATAAATTTAATAAATCATAGGAGTATACTAAAATAATTATTGATAACATTTTATATAAATAATATACATGGAAGAGAAATATTCCAGACCAAATAGGAAAATAAAGTCGGTTTTCATTAAAAAAATTCTTTCATACTTTTGAGTAATTAAAGAGGGGAAAATCAAAAGAAAACATATAATTTATAGAAAAAACTATAGGACACTAATATATAAGATATTTAACATATAAATATCATAAAAGTACTATAACGAAAATATAAACATAATCATTCTCAAATAAATGTGAGATTGTGAAATAAACCCTTACCTCTGGTTCAAATTCATTCGTAAGCTATTTAAACAGAATGTATAATAATTTCAAATTTATTAAAATTATATAAAAAATATATATAAATAATTTTAATATCATATATTATCCAATTATAATATTTAACCACCCATGTATTAATAATTATTTAATAGAATAATTATTTCGAGGTATTAACGATTTCATTTTTCATATATGTTTGGATCTTGTAGTTTCTATAATTGCGTCTTGGTAATAATTCAATAATATTAGGAATCATAATAATCACATTAATATATTATATATTCATTATATAAATATTAATAATCATCATTTAAAGGTGGATATTAAAAAATAATAATGTTGCTTTATGGAGGTGGTAGTCTACACCTATGCACGACCGACATTATAATTTTTTTAATTTGAAAAAGTGTATGAAGGTAAATGATATATTATATTTATAAAATCATAATTATTTAATAAATATCATATATATTAATTTTTTCTATATTGATAACCATCCAAGTGAATTGGTGATGAAAAACAATTACACTTCCATGTGGAGTCGATAGGTAGTATGTACGCAGATGCAATGTTTTTTTCCATAGGATGGTAAGGAGATTAATATGGGTTATTACACTATATTAATAACATTTTTATATATATAAGACAATATTTTATTATATTTCCATTTTTATAGAATATTATATGGATGTATAAGAGAAAATAAAATTAAAAAACAGAATTAAGAGTAATACATATTCATCGAAAAACCAAATTTGGATTACTCCTTAAGACTAGAAGGTTGGTCTTTTGTTGAGAAAAATGCCTATATGTGTAGGTAGGAAGGTTTGAATGGATTTAGTTATGGAACAGTCAATATAAGTTGATCAAGATATGTGAAGAATAGGGGATAAGTGGTAACCTTTTATATGTATGTTAAATGACACACATGGAATTACATAAAAGATTTGAATAATATAAAGTATATTTCTTGTTAAAATGGTTAAGAATTATCAAATATTTAAAAAGGATAAGGTTAAGTATTAAATACAACCATACAATGATATATATCATGGGATTATCAAAAAATTAGTCATGTAATAATAATATATTTTGTGAAATTCTCAACACATCTTCCCATATTATATTGAACTACTCTATTTGAGTTCATCAATAATATAGCCTTAGCCATTTGATGGACTTAAATTGTTTATTTTTAAGAATTAAATCCAATTCCTTTCTCATGAATTAATAATATTCCTCCAAGAATCTTCTTTAGCTATACTCAATACATATTGAGCTTTTGAAATCAAATACAATACATACTTGGGAACATAAATGGAGTTGGAAGGATTTGAACACAAAATCATCCACATATCACTCCACTATCTTCCCTAAGTGGGGATTAAAAATGTGATACATATCTTGTTAATTGGTTTATTTAATGTTATTCATGAAAATTGGAATCAAACAAGAGTAGTATATTCCCTAGGGTGGGGGGATAAAAGAATGAAATTATTTATCTTTATGGGATATTAGGATTTTATTGTGTCCAGAGTACACTACCATTAAATAGAGGGGATAAAAGATTATGGTTTCATCAGTAAATAATTTCATGAATTCTATAGGGAATTATTACTTCAATAAATGGTGGTTGAGTTCTTAGTAGTCTATACAAAACATAATTTTCCCTTTTATTTTCCAGAAAGGGAAAATGTTAGCGAGCCATTTTGGGTTTCTAACCTCCTTAAACAATTTATTTTGATAATATTTTCAACCTTAGTCTCAACCATAACACTTTTTTTGGGATTCGTTTTCCCTGGTGGATTCTTATACCTATGGTGGGTGATGGGGAGACCATAGTAATGAACTATATCCCAATGATCAAGATCTAGAATATCATTTTAATTTCATGAAAATACATCCTCATGAATCTTAAATAATGGTACATTTCACTCTTGTTCATCAAGAGAGATGATAAAATTGATCATTATCAATCTTGGGTATTCCTCGACACCAATATTCACCTATATCTTCTCATCGATTTTGTTAAAACTGACTCTTTAAATTTATAAGGGGATTTATATAGAAGTTCCCCATCAGAAGAATTATTGTTTAAGGGAATATTATACTTGTTAATAATATGAAGTGTGTAGTGGAATCATCATCCTATGTAGGGGATGAGTACTTATAAGTAGTAATATGACATTTTAGTTTTAATAAAACCCTTTTGACAGAGGCTGATACTCATAGACCTTACAATGTTCACCTATATGGTTTACCTGTAATATAAAAACAACATAGCTTAATCAAATACCAACTAGTAAATCAGGATCTCTAATATATTCATAAAAGACACTGATTAATTGAGAAAGGGTAAACCTTTAGACACATTTTTGGAGGGTGTTCTCATGGATTTGAATATCTTGTATCATATTTGGGAAATAGGTTATCTGGAATTACTCATTTATTTGTATAAGAATGAATTATATTCTAATATCTAGATTCATTTCCTCATGATGATGAGTTAAAAGTATAAAAATGATCTTCAGGTCATTCAAAGGATATTCGAAGGTTGTTGTCTGATCCTTGAGACTATTTATATGTTTGTATTGTTAAATCTACAACTTATTTTAACTCATTTGGAAGTATACATCATCAATATAGAAGGTTTAAAATGAATCAAAGGTGGCAGGGGGGGTTATAATTCCCATATAAAATCCATATTTGACCATTTCTATTAATAGTAAATTACAAATGTGGGAACATTATGGTATCCTATAACGACTCAGGTCAAGGGAATCCCCAACCACAATTTTATTACATTCTAGGTGAAGGGAACCTACATTAGGGAATACTTTTTAGCCCTATATAACCGTTGAGGGAGTGCATCACACATATGATTTGATAAAGGGATGGATATGCACATGTGTATCCTAGTCCTTCCTAGTTAGGGATTGGAAGTGGTGTCTTATGAGATGACCAGGAAATTGTTATTAGATACCAAATCAATAAATTGGTACTTTAGTAAGATCTTATCTAATAAATTATGTTAACAGTTTTCAAATCCTTTAATTTTTAGTTTAGTTAGGGATAGATCAACCCATGTATATCCAAGATGGTCGAACAATTGTCTTGGAATGATATTGATTCCAAAAGAATTATCCAACAAACAGTGGTGAAATTCGACACCCTTTAGCTTGTATGATAGAGAAAGTGGGTGTATAAGGCCATGTTGATCCAGACACACATCCTATATTTATATGGATATGATTTATTTACATTCTTCAGGACTATATTAGTCTTTTTAATATTCATTGATGGTATTCATTTTTAAATTTAACTCTATTTGAAACTTCAAGTCCTCAATGAGGGATTCATGAAGTATCTTTGATAAGAAAAGTGAATATAAGTATTGAGTTTCAATACAAGATACCAGTAAGGTTATTGAGAACATTATAATTTAATATTGTGGAAATTGTTCTCCCCCAAGGGTTAACTCCCTAGAATATAGTGAAACGACCCCAACTAGCTAGGGAAGAGGTTCTTGGATAACATCCAATAGATTCCATGAATGGCTGGGAGGTTGTGGCTCAACAAACATAACAACTATCAATATAGTAGAAAGAGTAGTACCCGATGTTCCTATAGTGGATGGATTCTCCCATTGAGAATATAGAAACACATTCCTTCTTATATTAGATAATATAAACAACATTCTCTAGGATAACACTCTGGAAACCACGAATTCTCAATGAGCATCTTTCCCTGGATGAAGAGTGATGATGAGAAGTCTTAGTAGGATAGGGAGAGCATACTACATCACTTTGATCAACATATTAATCCACCATTTTGATGAAAATGATATAGGAAAAATATTGTTCTACATCAACAAGTTCTTTTAATTCCTACTGGAACATGGGAATTCTACCCAATGAAGGGGGACTGAAATCTATAAGGTTCTAGACTTACCATAGGACTAGTTTTGGTTCCTCGCTACACTTTTAGTGTCATCGCAATAGTTATGCCACATGAAAATTGTATCATGGGATTGAGAAATGTACTTTTGGGCTATATAACCATTAAAATTTGGTGAATTTTTACTATAAAACCATTATTATTACACGATATCTCCATCTTCAATAGAGTAAGACGAAACACATGTAATATGTTTCTATGGGTCTCACAATTCCACTTTTACCTGATCTACTATCTTCTAGAGCCAATACAGGAAAGAAAAATAAATCATGGATTGTGTATCCAGAAAATATAGGGTAGGATTAGTTTATGGTATGGTTCTTAACCATATATTCTTGTAAAATTATTTTTTAAGGAATCCTGAGAAGCTTATTCTCTAAGGATATGTTAAGTAGTTGTGAACATTATCATTCATGAAGGAATGGAAGAAATTGTTTTTAATATTCGAAGTATATTTCATTCTTTCCTTAAAGTGTGACATAATAATCTTTCTTGACATGGTATTTCAGCTGAAGACGATTATAAAATGGGTCCTCCTTGATTCAGATCAATTTGTGGGTCAATACCAATAAAAAAAAATTATTCTTCCTAGACTTCCATAAAAGAAAGGATTGTGGAGGATGATATTTTTCTCATATAGCTACATATACTAATCTAGATGCTTCACTATCTTGGAAAACTATTTGTGGTCATCAAGATAATTTAAGGAGATAAGAGTTCAGATAATCTAACACTGGACATTCTCTATACACATCCCAAACAATTTTTATTTTGGTAATTGAATGTGAAGGGAATATGTTACTCTTTTCCATCAAGTAGTATAATAAATAATGCACTCATAATCTCAATACTTTATTTTAGAGAGATCTTCAATGAAAATTATTTATAAAGTGAATCCATATTGTAGAGAAATTATTAGTGAAGATCCTAAAAACTAGTGATGGGTTATAAATATTGATTTCTATACCCAAAAAGGAGTCTCCTCTAATATTTGATCTCAAATCAATGCTTTTCCACCTCATAGTTCTTTATGGTCCCCAAAATCAGGGCACACCAAGAGGTAAAGTGTGAGATATATTGTATTGGGTTTCCCAACCCATTTATGGTTGTATATTTTAGAACTCAAAAATTTAGTGGTTCTGTAACATGGTCCACCCATATTGATGTGACTTTTATTCATCATGTATTAAAGAATTGTTTCTTCTAATATGTATCTATAAAAGTATAAATGGAAAAAATTAACTCATTTTATGAGACACCCTCATATATATATGAACATGTTGGTTAGCTTAAATATTAATTGGTGTTCCCTTGATCTAGAGGTGGAAAATTTGGATTTTCCACTAGAGGGGATTCCACTATTAATTCTAGGTAATATCTCAAATTGGTAGAGCACCATGCCATAGTTGTGATTGAATAACCAATTTTTTTTGGATTAATAAACTCCACGGGATGTGTAGTTGGGTATTCTTGAGAATCACCTAGGCCAGGTCGATATACATGGAGGTTATAATCATTAATTTCTTAATATCACTCAACCTTATAGAGAAAAGTGGAAGTACATATATTCATAGATATTGTATTAATATCTATCGGGATACTGGAAGGCCAAACCATACATTTATCTTTTTTTTATGTTCATATTGGTGGAAAAGAGTGATATGATGGGTAGATCCATATGACCAATAAATACCTTTGGTTTCATATATCAAAACCTCAAGGGGTATTTACCTATCATGGTAGATTATATAGGGGAAAATATTACCTGATCACTTTGTTGATGACATTATGCTCTTAGTTTTTAAGGTGATTAACTATGAAAGAATACACCATTTTAGTGGTCAGTAGATTAAAGTCATCAACATTGTTAGGGAAATAAATATTTTTTTATTTTATTTATAACACCATCTCCACCTATTGGGATCCCATGAATGTCACCTAAAAAGGAATCCGAATAGTATATATGGCATTTTCCCTTTTCCCCTTCAACTATGTCCACTCAAAAGTCCCATATTTTCATGAATTTTAATTTTGAGGGAGTCACACAATGTAACTATCTAAATAAAAGGAATATATTTATCAGAAAATGTGATGGGGGACACTCCTGATAAAGTGAAAATATATTAACTTGGCAATTGATTGATAGTGATTATAATTTATAGAATCCACGGGTCTATTAAAAAGGGATACCCATCATTGAAAATTCATCCAACACATTAAACATGGTCTAATGGATTTTGATCTAAAAATACTAACAATGCGTGATGTAAATGAATGAATTTGAATATGAATTATATGTCACTAAATGGAAATATTCTTTTTGAGAGAAGTGATGAATTTATTTTTGTAATTAATAAATAATGATCATGTTCATGGTTTATTATACCTTCATCCATGACCATTTCGTAGGATTCCACACATGTTCCATCATATATGAATCTTGGTAATGGTATTTCAAAGGACTTGTGTTTCTGTCCCATGGGGGAGAACTGTAGGGAAGAAAACTCCCTTACCCCTAATCATGCATGGGGAGGTGCCTCTTTAAAAATATAGAGCAATACACTGATACTTTCAACACATGATCAATGGAAAGTCTTACAACAACTACTAAATAAAAAGTTTTATGAAATCAGGACCACGATAAGGCCTTCCTTTTAACACTATTGTTTAGGGGCCTTAAGATGGATATAATAGCTAAGATACTCTAAATACTGTCTTTTACGACTTTCAAAAGTCACTTTAAAATTTTAAAAGTGTTATTCGATGTAGATCATATCAAATAACTCTAGGATAAGATAGTTGAAATTTATATATGGAATGAACATGACTAGAATATGGTCCATGACAAGAACCTCCAAGAACCTCTTATCTTCCACCTCATATTTTCTAATTGAAAAACATTTTTCTAAAGTGGTGACTTAAATTTAAACAAACATTAATTTGGAAGCCACATTAATATATTATTATACATTTATATTTTGGGTGGACACATAAATAAGTGATGAAAAACTCATGGATTATATATTTCATAGTGATAAGGATATCACCCGGTAAACCCTAACACCATATAGGATGATATCATAATAAGTTTTCTCAAGATTAAATAGATCCTATTTATAGGTGGATGGTTGCGTATCCTCTTATTTAGGGAATAATATGGGAAAATAAAACTCTTCTTGATATTGTTCCTCATTCTATAGTGTTATTCTAAAACCTGATGCTTTCCACACCTCTAATATAGAGCTAAAGGGTGACTATAAAGATGGTACTGTGAAAGAATTCATGTATATCACTTTAAAGGATAAAAACACATACTCTATTCATAAGTAATTTTTGTGAGTCCTCAAGATCATGTGAACCAATTATTTTGGAATTGAAATCCTTATTTATTGAGTTATTGATATAAGGGATTATAGTGGTGGTGTTATAAAAATTTCATCTTCATCTTCAATGGATTGGGATAAAACTGATCAAGGGTAACAAACCACTACTTCTTCCTATTAGATTGAAAACAATGGAAAGGGGATTCCCTAAGTTCTATATTTATCATGTCATGAGGAGGGTTATCATGATTATTGTAGTTGGTATTAAATGGGGGACCTTTTAGTGGATCATAATAATATCACCCTAGGATGGATGACCAAGGTTAACTTATTCATCATGGGGAGGACCACCATGATGGATTCTAGAGGTTTTAGTAGCCTTGATATCTATGTCTACACATCTAGTGGCTGATTGGGGCCTTGATCCCAAAAAAGTGTAAATTTACCTACATAGTGATTGGGATAGCATGGGATTTCATAGAAGTTAGTGAATTTACATTTATAGGTGTTAGGATATTATAATTCACCCATAGTTATCACCATGGGGTCTTGACTTAGAATTTATGAACTTTAATGATATCAACCTTTCCAATTATTGAACAGACTTCCCTATATTGGAGGTAATCTCAATTAATTAAAGTCCTCTTTGGAAACTAAAAGGTAGCCACTGACATAAGTGAACCCTAGACCTCTACGAATTCCTCAGAGTAGGAAAAGGTTGAGTAACTATGTTTTTAGGATAGACTTTCCATTAAACCTATAATAGTAACAATAAATGTTTTCTAATTTTGAGGACTTTATTATTTGTGTACCTAATATCATTCTATGGATTAAAGAACCTTCTAAGATATTTTTTTGTCTAGAAATGATTCCTTTTTTCTCATAAAGGGGTACTTTTTTATTCATTAGCTATGATTATATCAACTCTATTAGGTAAATAAGGTGAGGGATCCTTTGTATTGGCGGAGAATCAATGGTCTTATCCTAAATAGAGGTGTATGAGATAAACCTATGCTGATCCTCGGGAGTAGTAGCAGTATCAATGATGTTTTACTACCTCTTTTCCTATTGTAAATAGAAGGGGAACATATCTTATCATATCCAATGATCATAAATCAGTAGGATTAATAAATTTGATCCAACAATATATAAGAAACTATTTAATATCTCCATTGATTATTATTCATCAAATCTATATTAAAGTATAATTGATTCATGTTGGGTTCACCACTTTTTATTCTGATGTAAATCTACTGCGATGGAAACATTGTTGTGATCCAATCCCATTCTTGACTTCAAGAGTTAGGAGGTCTATCACTATTAAGGTGATTATGGTGTCACCTTTTATTAGATAGGATTATGGGAGGTCACCTCATCCCACAAAGGGTCTCTATTCATAGTTTGTGAATCCATAATAGATTTAAGACATATTTAATAATTACGTCATTTATTTTCCTAATAGGGATAATAACTCATAAACATATATATTAGTGTGTTATTCTCATCAGATGCTTTCATTTCTTTCTCATGTTTGTATATGAAGGAATATTATGTTCATCACATAATGAGGTATAAATTTTATTGTTTAAATCCAATTATGTGATAGAAGTCTATATTTTCAACCTAAATAAGATAGAAATCATCATATAAGGTATTATAGGCTAGAAATTCATGGTTTAGTGTATAGTAGGGACTGTCATGATTTAGAGTCTTGTGAGAATATCACAGTTTAGAGTCCTCTGGGGGCATTTATGGTTTAGAGTCTAGTGGGGTTTATCTTTGTAAAGAATCCACGTAAGTGGAAACTCCAGTTTTTTAATTTTCTAGGGGGAATGGTGTTTTTTTATTGATATTGGGTTTAATAATTATAGATATATCCTACATATCTTACTAAAATAGAAATAAAAACCAACATAGTTTGAGTTTTGTAGTTTATGTTTATGAGAATATATTGTTCCATGTAGTTTAATATCATGTGAAAAGGAAACATGTTTCATGAATGGGATGAAAATAAGGGATTGAGTTGGACTTAATAATGGGTTTCTTATAAGGAAAAATTCTATTTTCCTGTCTTACGCATAATCTAACCAACCCATATATGATTCAAAGATTTAATAGGTGTATGATCACAATTCTGTTCATGGAAAAAGAATTTTTTGAGTGATACATAATTAGGGATATTACATTCCCACATGTAATCACTCTTGGGGATGTTTTCCTCTACAATGGGGGTGTGAAAAGGGAATTCATAACATGGGTTCACACAAACCATGGGTTATGTGAGGATTATAATTCTATTTGGAATTGCTCCTTTTTTAAAACATGTTCTTCATGGGAGGAGTTTTTATGATCCAATATCAAGAATTTTATAATGTGTTAAATGTATTAAATGGAATAATTTTCTTTAATTATCTCACTTACAAGAGTCTATGATTCTTCCCTAGGGTATGAGGTTCATGGAAAGATGAGTTATGCATAATAGGGTTCCTTCTTCTCTCATTTTTTCCAAGTGGTCATCAATATAGAAAGATGTGGGGTATTTAGGGCCTTCTGGATCACAGAAGTATCATAGGGGGGGGGGTGATAACCAACATTTGTGTTCTATTCTCATGAAATATTTTGTTTTAACAATGACTTTATAACCAAGCTCATGGAACTCATGGTTTTCACAAGAATCTGGTCATCATCTTTATATCCTTTCTTCTTTCTATTATTCCTCTTTGACCCATCATCATTGTGTTTTAGAGAATCAAAAATTAATATTAATAACCACATTTAAATGATATAATATATGAATAAGTAAAAATAACTAAACCACAATATATGTATTTATAAAACATTTTCATCATTAATTTTTTTTTATTTAAAATGACCTACCACCATTTCAATATATATATTATCTCTCCATCAGAAATAATATCATCAGTGGCCAATAAATCATTAACATCTATAATAAATCAAGAATATATTCTATAAATTAAATAATTAAAATTTAAACTTCCATTTTAATAATGAATTCCTTCCCCTAAACTAATCATATAAAAAATTTACGATTTAATTTTTTTTACCAAACCATAATTTCCTCCCACATTTTATCATATACCATCATTATCATCATATTATATTTTCATTGCCTATTTTTAAATCATTCTTATAATTATAATATTTTTATATGTTATAAAATTACCATAAAAACAAAAGTATGTATCAATCACACCAATAATGAAACGATACAGTAATTAACCTTCCTCGAATGATTATAAAAATATCCTAATAGAGAGTATTTTAAAATAGTAACGAATAAATAATTTCATGAATTTTAACCTAAACCCTACGTTTTATTATTATTGTAGTGTTGTCATAGATATTTTTAAAAAACAATATTCTATATAAAAGTTATCTATAGAATAAGTTGAATGGAAATAAGAGATATAAAGATTGAGAGTGATAAGAGAATGATAGAGAGAGATAGAGAGACATAAACCCCTGATTAATGTGTTATATATATTAATAAATGTATAATAATAATTATAATAATATATATATATCACCATAAAAATAGTTAATATCTGAATAGTACATTTATATCTAGAGTCAATATTATATTATAAGGATAAATCTGAATCAATTAATTGTAATTAAACTCATTATAATTTTTATACAAAAACATATATATTTTTCTATTAAATTATCATCTTAATATAATAATATTTATATCATTTCATAAAAAAATAAGTAATAATAATACAATACATAAAAATTATATCAAATCATAAAATATTATTTAATGTTAATAAAAAAATTATAATTTACATAAAAAATAACTAAATTTCAAATTAAAAATCATGTAACACATATATACAATACATCCTTATTAAATATTTTTTCTCATAAAAAATTTCATTGCTAATTATAAAATAATTATTTTTAAAACAATATTTGAATGTTTAATACCCCCTTTGACCTAATACTTGAAATAATATCTTTGATAAGAAAATTCCTTTTTAACTAAATGAATCTATAAATAACACTTTTATATTAAATTAATTTCTCATATTTTAGTGAAAATTCAAACCATAAATAATTATTTAAATGATTTCATTAACCACCAAATTTTAATTTCTTTAATAAATTAATTCAACCCAAACCAAAAATTATAACTCAACAAAAAATATTTATATTTCTAATAATAAAAAATCCATAAAAAATTATTTATTTATTAGAAACCCATAAAACAATTTGAAATTATACTGACATAAAATTAAAAATTATTATTATTCTCATGAAAACCTCAATTTCCTATTTTAATGGAACATTTGATATTTTATTATGATATAAAACTAACATTAATATATACTATATTTATTTCTAGACATAAAAAATATTAAAAAGTATCATACCATAATATTAGTTTTTTATATATTATTACTATAATTACTCATCATAATACATTATCTATATTAATTCATGACATAAATAATCAATTATTATATTTAATAAAAAAACCCACCATAAATATGATGTTTAAGTTATTATAGCACTTTAATTATTATAAATATCAAAATATAATTATAATTAAAATCAAAATAATAATATTCAAATTAGTATATCATAATAGTGCATATTAAATTCATTATTACAGAAACAATATAAAAATAAAAAATATAAAATTAATGCTTCTTAGTATATAATGAATATTTTATATTCACTTAAATCTCCATCACACCACTTCATTATACACATTTCCCATAATAATTTATATTACCTAAAATTAAAGGTAATATTTATATATAATGCATAAATCCAATTATTTAAATAACTATAAAATGATGAGTTGATTTCTATGATAAATTATATTTTATTATTTTACAAAAAGAATTTGTTTTTCTTGATGTTCTTACAAAGTCCAAAACATAAATTAATAATCCCCCATAATACACAGTCCATTAAATTTTTCTTTCATGAAAATAATAAAAAACAAAAATTAGAAAAATAAATAATCAAAGGGTTACAATTATCATAAGAGTGAGGTAAAAGATCATATGACTACAGATAAAAAGAAAATAAATAAAATTAGAAAAATGATCACTAACTTCAAATACTCAAATAAACACAACTAATGAGAAATGTAGAAGAATTTAATCAAATATATTAATAAAAAATGAAATCTTAGTTTTTAAAAAACTAAAATCATAGGCAATTTGGGTGATGGAAATCATGAGGAGAAGTAAAAAATCTATAAGATTATATTCCTTAATTGAATTTTAATAACCTTCAACACCACTATAAAATTAGTTCCTAAAATATATAAAATTTAATCATTTACTAGACAACAGTTCTACAAAAATTTCACTATGTTTATCTAAACATTAATAAAAAGGTAATATCAACCCTTCAAATCATCAAACGAAACCAAAACGCACAATCACCATGACCCATGTCCAGAAACATGATTCATGATCCCAATCCTATGATATAACTTGTAGGAATCACACTCATCCCCCAAAAATAGTTAGTAAAAAACCAAGACAGGGTTATAAGTATGTGTCTATAAAAACTTTCTTTCATTGGGTTCCTTAGTTTATTTTCTATCATATGTTCTGATGTATTATTGGCCAATCATCTAATATAAGGATCATATATGAAAATACCAATATCTAATTTGAGGAATGATTCTATATGATTTCAATTTTTCATAACATAGTTCCATTGAGACACATTCATTAATTAATGATAAAAATGGGTGTTACCTCTGTATCCTACCTCAAATAAGTCATTAGTTAGTGATAAGAACCATGGGTATAAGTTCATAAATAATTTAGGAATTTCCCTTTTAATTGAAAATGAAAATACCCATTAAAACTATAAAAATTAAAATAACATAATTTATACCTACTCATTGTATAATATGATCTTAAATAATGACAAATATATATTTATAAAGACTATATTGTATCCTTAATACCCTTACCTACTATTTCACAATATATGAATTTCTATCTAATTCACGGGCAATAAAATTTACTAAGCCACAAAACCAACATTTATATTAACTAAAAAAATATATAGAGGGGGTGATAAATATGGATTACTTAGTAGATTATTGTTATATAAACATATCAATGTTGATTAAAAAAAACTAAGAAAAAGTGTCAAATAAATAAATCATGAATTATCATCACTATGATATCCAAAACCACTTAATCATAAATCCTTTATGAAAACTAAAATATCATCATATACATTAATCATTCAATTAAGACACATTACTTATAATAGAAATGTGTATACACACACCAAAAAACTCTAACATAAAATATCATCTACAAAAATAAAAAACCAATGAAATAGAAAGGGTCCTAAAACATTCACAACTGCATTTAACTATTAGTTACGTGCATCTCCAGTCACCTTGGGAAATAAACTCAAAATGTAACTCCTTGTTAACATATCCAAATACACGTGAATAAAAAATATAAATAATCACTCCCAACATTGTCGATGACAACCTCATTTATATAATCATCAAGATTATTCATCTCAATATCAAAGGAAAATAACATAAACATCATAATTGAAATAAAAGAGTAGATCAAGCACCACCCAATCCTTATTACTTTCTTGCTTCTCTATAATTATATATTTATCAAATAATACTATAAATACATCCTAATATAATAGTTCTATATTCAATCTCAAACCATTCAATATTTTCAAACCTTATTATCCACACATGTATTATCTTTCTATTTATATTTAACAAGATTATTCATCATTAAATATAAATAAATTTTTTCTAAATTATTTTTCCTACATAAGAATTAATTTGTGGGAAAATATGAAGAAAATAATATATATATATATATATTGGCATGAAATATTTTCATTTTTAAATTAAAACTATGCTTTAAATGAGGTAAATAATCTAGGAATTATAGAAAAAATAATGACATAGTTTTCATTTTGAACGACCCCCTACTGAACACAATCACTCAAGAATAATCAACCCTCAATGAAAAAGAATTATCTTTTAGGACTCTAACATTCATCATACCACCATTTAGAAAATGGAACACCACATTTCCACTACACCCAGATTAAAATGAATTTCCTAAATATCCCAAATCATATATTCAATCAATAATCCTTTATTCAATTCAATAATTCTATAAGTGTGAAAAAAGAGAAACTAAAATATATTGATTTATAATTAACATAGAAGCATTACCAAGAGTAAATTAATTCTATAAAATATAATATGTTTTCAAGAACAATTTTTATATTTTTTATGCAACCTACACTTATTACCACCATCCATTTCAAGAAGAAAATATAATTTATTTTATATCATAAAAATATTTTCAATTCCATTAATTTCATACTAACACAAGTCATATTATTTATAATACATTTTTAACCAGAAAACAATTACAAATGTTATTTTTATATACCATATTTAAATTCAAAAATTTAAGATACTATTTCCATGAAATTAATAAATCAAAATATTTAAATAATTAAGAAAATTATTATTAATTATAATATTTAGAAAAAACCTTTTCTTATTTTACCCATGAAAATTTAAAATTCTACCCTCAAATTTAGAAATATATGAATAGTATATTTCAAGATATCTACAGACATAATCATGGTGAATTTTTTTCATTAGAATCATTTATGTATAGAATCAATTAAATTACTTAGTAAAAAATCACGAAGAGATCGATAATGATGTAGTCTTATGAGTAACATTTCACTATTTTTTTATATTATATCATTAGTTTAGAAATTAATTTAGTAAAAATTTTATTATTTTGATTAGTAATGTTCAATAATACTCTATGGAAATTTTATTTCTATTCCACACAACCAATAGTCTATAGAATTTGATATATTGCATATTTTATAGCTGAATTATACTCTACATAACCATCATACATGTTCTACATAACCCAGACCTTTTCATTTTTGAAACTTTTTCTCTAGTTTTACTCAATGTTAACATATAACACTATTTTAATTGTAATTTACAGAAACTATAATTACCCAATTTTAAACCACTATTTATACATCTAATAAAATCACTCAAATAACTCTTCTTATTTTCTTTCTCACCAACTACATATAGAATATTAATCCTTAGTTCTATCTAGTAGGATTCATGTTTATCATATCTAGCATTTACTTACCAAGTTTTCTCCACATTATATTTGGTACACATACTTACACAATGAATCCAAAATATTCTTAATTAAAATTGTATTATAAAAATCAATTCTTCTTTACACAATCAATACTTTTCTAATTTCATAGTTTTTACATTTTACCTTTTGGTCTCTAGAATATAGTTCTACACTTCAATAAAATTCTCTTAAATAATTTTAAACACTATAAAAAAAGAAATTACAAATTAACAGACTTTTAATTATGTTATTGCACAACCTTCATTAATTCCTTATTTTTAATATATGTTCCCTGCACTTAAAGTACTTGTTAGCAATCAACACATAATTGTGTTATTTTATTATTAAAATAAATTAAAAAATGAATGAATATTAAAATAATAATAATAGTAATATGTAAGATAAATCTTGGTTTCCTATATAAATTATAGAATATCCTTTGTTGTTTACTCTCTCTAAGAAAGTTTCTTTAGCCCAAATCACTTGATAACATTGTGTTGGTGAGAAAAGTTTATTCCCTGATGTGTATGACTTATCGTGGTTTTAGAGTTCATTCATTACACTATGTTTCTTTATATTCCAACTTATGTTACTCTTTGATTATTACTAACATTTATTCTCATCATCCCATTTAATGAGTATATGATAAACCATCAGTTCAAAATTTTTAGGATGCTTTGAGATCACATTCAAGAATAAGAACAAGTAGAACATCATTTTACTTATCTAGATTAGTTTTCAACAATGGTAAAATCATAACTATTGTTTAAAATAATGATAAAATATGAAAAAAAGTTAAGGATTATTAACATTTCAATGTCCCACAAATTTATTTCTCTCTTAGATAAAAAAATATTAAAATGAAAATTCATTCAATAATTTCTTCTTTGATTTGTGTTTTTTTCTTCCATATTTGCTACATAATTCAATGATAACTTTAGTGGGAATGGGATAAGGAATATACCACTACATATTTAAGGGGTTTCAAGTTAAATACTAAAATTTTAATCTCACATTCTTCTATTATAAGTCAATAAACAAATTATGTTCATGGTTCTAATGATCACCATCTTTATGATTCATTCCCAATTACATTTATTCAAATTATAAAAGATTATGAATAGTAAAAAATGAGAATAAAATTGAAATATTAATTAATATGATCATTATTGACCCCCAATACATCAATGATATAAAACTAACACAAAGTGAATATGAAATTGGATCTGAAAAATATCCTCTAATCATTCATGAAGTCATCATGAAAATGAAAAATTCTGGTATGAGAAATACAAATCATTAATTAAAGGATCATATAGATCATGAATGGTTGGTGATAGATGAATCATGAAAATGGATGAGACCCTCACCTCATGTAGCTCTTAGATGGTGATCTCACGCCGTCACATGAGACCCTCCCCATATGTAGATAATAGAAGGAAATTTCACATGATTATATAATAGAACCATATTATTTTTAATACTCACAAGGGTGACATTTCATATTCTGGTTATATACTGGTTACTTATCCCCATAAATCTATTTTCTTATAAATACAATAGTTTCCTCTATGAGGTGCAGGAAAAAGACAGAATGTGTTGTAAATGTGTAGAAGGAGAAAGAGATCTTAGATATATCATATATTGGGAAACTTTATAGGAAAATCCAAATCCCAATATTACATAGAATAATTCTAAATCCTACAAAATACATAAACATGGTATATTACCTCAAAATACATCTCTATGACCTCATCCACATATTCCTCATGTGGGTGTGTAATATGAGATCCATTTCTTGGTGAAAGGTAGATGCCTCACATGGTTTTATACTGATCAGGTCATGTAATATTATGATTACTTTCTCACATGGTTTCATAATGAACACCTCACACAATATCATGATAAGAACGTCGCATAGTTACATTTAAAACAAATTACTTTTATAGATTCATTATTAATACTCCTCTATCAACATGGTATTTTTTCTCTAAACCAAGGGTCCTTTAATATAATATATCCCTCCTCTTCTACTTTCTCCATTTAACAAATTTATCAAACCTCAATGAATGACTTTTTCCAACATTAAAACCCTATAAATATTAAATACATACCTCTTATAAAACTACTAAATCCATGGGATCACGAATTTCTCACTAGTCTGAACCCCTTTGATATTGGAATCCCTGGATAAAATAAGGTTTTTTATTTACATTATATGTTGGTAAAACCCTTAGGAAAATCAAAATCATTTTTTCTCTTGATAATTTGGGTCTTTATCGAAAAGAAACTAGATAATTACCTCTTTTATAAATGATTTTATTTCTTTTACATAAAACAATACATTATATTGAGGGAATTACCCTATTGTAAGGCCTTATTATTTCTTTCAATTATTTATAAACATGCCACTATATTGTTTCATGATCTTCTAACAGGCATGATGATGGTTGGATGAGAATCCCCTATGGGTACAATACCCAATATTTTTCTTATTAAAGATACTATCAATGTGATATAAATTCTAACAATGGGACACCTTCAAAGGTGTAAGAGCAAATGAAATCTCATTTGGTCCCCCTCTTTTGGTATAATCTTCATACAAATCTAATTGTACCTCTCATAAAATTAACTCAATTTTTTACTATCTCTTATTTATCTCACTGAGCATGAATCATGTGGGCATATGGATATGAGTTAATCATGACATTAGAACAATTAATGTTACTCTAAATTTTTCTTCATCTATTAGTGTAATCCCCAATCAATTATTCCATCATTAAAAATATAATTCCTATGATTTATTATTGTAATGAATTAGGGAAGATACATATGCATAAACATGGATCAATCATTTATTTATGAACCTGTTATGGACTAAACAACATTGTCACATGTTGTAAAACTGCATAAAATGGTCTTAGTTACATGATGTGAAACTACACAACAATGTACATATTACATGTTATTAAACTTAATGGAAAGATCCTATCATATTATCATAAAATAGGTATATTTAATTACATGGGGATTGATTCATGTTTTGAAAAGATATGTAGTATGCCTCCTTGAGTGTCAAATCCAAAACCATCTCTCGTTTCCATTTTCATAGGTCTATATTCCTAATGAGATGATCAACATACTTCCCTCACCTGGATATATTCCTATGGACCTAGAATCCTATTTCATCAAGATGATATTCCCTTGGGACTCTTCACACTGGCCTATATTCCAAAATAAATAATGCATGAAGTCATTCACAGACATGTAAGGTCATATTCCATCATGATCATGTCATATTACCTTCAATGGGCCATATTATGGTCAAAACAAAGAATTATAAGGATATATTACTTATAATACCAATCTAATATAATTTTTTCAATATTCCCATTGTGATTAACATGAAAGGGAGACTCATGCAGAAGTCCCACACCAACTATCACTAATCTCCTTTCACTCGAACTACTTTATCACATGAAATTAAACTATAAGGATCGATCCTAATCACATGAACTTAAAAAGTATGACGTGTATCATTAAGAAACATCGAATTATGTGGGTTCTAATTCCTTTTATAATGATACATATGAATCCCTTGCTATGGGTGTGATCCCAATACCATAACCATCTACCACATTTCTATATAGTGATAAATTCTGGATTTACTAGCTATGATGCTTTGAAATATAACCCATTAAAATTATATCCTCCCATATAAATTACCATCTCACATCAAAGAACCTTTAAAGGTACAATGATTCTAGATGATTCCTTTCCATTTTATACTTTCCCCCGATAAAGGCATAATGTCACTAGTACTGGGACTACTAAGCTAATCCTCTTTTCACTGGCTAGTTGTGCCACCACCAAAAAGGTTATAATTATCACCCTAGTTTTTGATTCCTAAAATGGGATAAAATATCCCCTTATAATTATTTACAAGAAGGATGTGATTCCCATTTGGATCTTCCCTGGTCTTTTTGATAGACTAATATACTCATGTTCCAAATGGAATGTCATCCTTTGGATGAAAGTCTTTTCAAAGGATTATTTTCATTAGCTCAAGTAACTCCTTAGAAATCAATGATGTCCTCTCAATGTTTTCCCACTGAAAATATAAGGAAAATACCCAATTATTCATATCTTATAAAATTATACCTCTAAAAATAATCTTTATATTACAGAGGCTCAATCCAACCTATCTATACATTTGATAAACATATTAGCCTCTGACTCTGCATGGTGATCATATTAGGATCAAGATTCTTGTTATAATAGGAAATGTTTTGTAAAATACAAGAAGAATCATATAAATCTACTAACATTAGATCCATATTAAAATCCTTATATCATTGATATACCAAGAAGGACCACCCTAAGTCTGGGTTAAATGATCCTCCCGATCAGAAGTCATAGCCAGTCAACCTATTGAAATTTTTACTATTAGATGGTCACATAAAATAGACTAGTAGAAATGATTCTCAATCTTAGTTTCATTTCATTCTTCCTAGAGTTTTGAAGGAGTTTACCCTAAAACATATTTTTTTTGAACTTGTATCCCTTTAAAAAATAACTAGATACTAATATACTGGCACATATAACTTCTTAGTAAATGATAATCTACAGGGGTGGATAATTTGATTTTTGAGGAACCAGAGTCTTGGCATTGTTTAGAAACCTAAATCCATAAAGGAGGAGAAAATTTGAAACTGGGTAATCCCAAGGTCCTTTTTTATGAGGTGTTCAAAGAAAGTGTATGGCCACTTATTATGTTCGTATTGAATAATGATTATTTGGTTGATCATTTTCAACCACATATTCACTATTTTTTTGTCTTTTTTTGAATTATATATAAAAATATTACTTGGTTCAGAGAAGGATTTATGAAAAAAAAAGAAAATTTTCATGGAAAATTTAGAGAAATGATATTCACATGACTGCATGATATTCACATGGTTTTCCTAATAGATCTTGTGGTCTATGTGTTAATTTCATGATATCAACATATGAAAACACATAGAAAAGTAATTTTGGAAATAAACCACCACAAAAATGAGTCATGTGAATTCATAGTTTACCATTTGATTACAATGTTGTTCAATTAAGTGATTTTTTACATGGATATACCACATAGATAGGTCATATGATGGTCCCTCATATGGTGGAATAACATGACACACTCTCACAAGGTAGAAACTCAAATGGAAATATTAGAATCCATAAGATTATCACATTTCTACAATTCCATTGTTGATAATTATGTTCCTCCCTATTATAATACATATAGGGGTTGATCTCTATTAGATTAGTAAAACCTCCTAAATTCATTAAAATCCATGTAGATTGGTCATTTTCATTCATATATAAATAAATTTATGGGTGGGGAGGGGTTGTTGAAACCCAATCCATAATATATCTATAAAAACCAAGTGTAACAATAGAGGTGGAAATGGGAAATACATTGAAATCATTCACAAAGACACTGGGTAAAAGAAAAAGTCTCCCCTGAGAAACATTACACTTTACAAGGTAGATTGTGTAAACCAAGTAAGCTGGGTGATAGTTTAATCACATGACCGCATGAGACCCAGACCTCTTGTGTCTTGTAGACAGTAACCTCATGTGACCATGTGTGACCATCCCCTTATAAAACTAATAGACAGTAATCTCACATGAACATGTTATGACACCATCTTATCTATAATCCTCTCTTGGCTCAAGTAGACTATATAATTTATTTACCTATTATCTAATCCCTTGTCCACATTCACCTAAAAATTCCTTAGTTTCCATTATGAGGTAGAGGATGTATATGTAAAGGGAGGGAAAATTGAGGAAAGGGAAATAGTTCTTATATATATCCCATATTGGGAAACTTAATTGGTAATTCTAAATCTAAAAATAACTCTTAAGAACACTAAATCCCATAAGGGACATCCATATGGTATAATACTGCAAGGTATATCTACCTATCCTCAACCATAAGTTCATCACATATTCAAGAAATATGTGACATTTTTAGTCAAAATGTAGACACCTCACACGATTGTGTGATGATTTCTTCATGTGAACATGTGATGACAGTCTCATGTGGTCACATAATGAATGTCTTGTGTCATTTCATCATAACACCCTCATATAGTCATGTGTGATGTGGCTTCCTTTAACTCACAGCTTACATGGGATTCTCGTACCATGTGATATGTTTCCCCCAGAACTAGGGGTCCTATAAGATAAATTTAAAATTATCATAAAATTAGTCCATTTTAATAATCTAGAAGACATATATGGATTCCTTTTTCGATGCATGAAACCATATGGAGGACAAATCTAGACCTCCCCCAAGACCACTAAATCTACCGTATCAAGGAATGTGCACCGACATTCACCTATTTGATCTTAAATTCCATTGATAAAATGAGGTTCCATATTGTCACCCCAAATAGGTAAAACCCTTGTGGAAATGAAAATAATTTATTACCATGATAACTATGGTCCCAATGGGAATGAAATTATATTGGTATATTTTTTTACCAATGATGGATTTATTTTAAACTCAATAATAGTTTATATTGAGAGAATCCCCCAGGAGTAAGACCCTTTTCTTTCATACATGATTCTAAAATACTTCCCATGTTCACTACCATAAACTACTAATTGGATGGATGATAGGAGGATAAGGTTACACAATGGGTATAATACCCATGATTGTTCTTATTAATGATACTGTCAATTAGATATAAATAATCACAATGGGCATCCATTTTAGGAATAAGCCATATTAATTTGTCTTATAGGTCTCCTCTTCAGATATAATATTTATCTGAATCTAAGCATACCATCTAAAAAAATGTGCTCAATAATTTATTATCAATTTCAACTTAAAATGATTATCATTCACATGGGATTAAATGTATAAGTTGATCATTCCATTTACAATATTAAAATTTCTTTAAACATGACCTCTATTATAGGTGTAATCCTTAATCAGTCATGACCCTGTTAGAAATCATGTTATGATGATTTACCACTGAGATTCATCAATAATTCCCTATATTCATAATGCCAACTAAATCCAAGATTATCTTTCCCACAATGGGTTAATAATCCTAGTAACAAGACATAAATTATCACAACAACTTCCTTGTCACATGAAATAAAATTGAATGACAACATCAATATCACATGACATTAAACTACATAGTATTGTCCTTCCATATTACATTAAACTACATATCATGAACTATGTGGGATATTATTCTTGTTTTGAGGGGAAACATAGAAAGACACCTTGAGGATGAAACCCAACATCATCTTCTATTTACATTTTCAGGGGCCTATATTCCTTATAATATCATCTTAATCCTTTCCTCACCTGAATATATTCTCATGAACCTATAAATTTATTTCTTTTGGGTCACATTCTTGGGGGACTCCTCATGTTGGTTTGTATTCCCACTGAAACAAAAAATAAAGCATTTCCCCCAAACAGAAGGCCATATACCCTATATTTCTTATTATATTACCCCATAATGAAATATTCTTATTAAGAACCATGTTTAAAGGTTCATATTCCTTCTAAGACTAAACTAATATCCTTAGGAAATAATAACTTCAAGGTTAACTAGAAATGTATACTCAAGAATAAGTTACACAGTAACCATGTCTAGGAAACCTTCACCTAGAATTCATGAGCCCATGATGTTAAATTTAATGAATTAGAACTTGTCACATTACTATAAAATGTAAGATATGTCCTATTATACAATGTCAAACTATGCGGGTTTTTCTTTTTATAATGATACATATGAAGCTCTTTATATGGGACTGATCCACATACCATGATCATCTAACACTTTAATAGATGGCGATAAACTATCGAGTGTCGATATATATGACTTTAAACCACATCCCCTTATAATTAATAATCAATGAGTAATAAAAAATAAATATAGAGAAACTCTAAAATATATGAATATCCATATTGATATAGATCTTCTAAAATATATGGATTTTTACATCAATACATAAAAATGAAAAATATCTAGAAAATACGTAACTTATTTTACACGATGATATGAGAAGGGTTCACAAAATACATTGTAAATCTATATAAGAGTAAAAGAGTTTTCAAGATTCCCCCTTAATTGGTGTGATGAACCTAAACGCCCACCCTCTCAACCATCATGCATTATGAAGCATATTGAAAACCCCCATAATTGACTATCTTCTTTTGGAATAAACATATATACAAACATTCATACTAATCCATCATGAACACTAGACCTCTTGAGTTTTCAGGGCCCCACAAGCACATTCCCATTGTAAGTTGGGACACACATAGGATACAAGACCAGCACTCTTCATCGATTCATCTATGCTGGGACCCACATAGGATAAAAGACCATCACTGAATCATCTAAGCTGGGACCCACATAGGATACAAGACCAGCACAGCTGAGACCCACATAGGATACAAGACCAGCACTCTTCATCGTCGCAGTCCACTGAGGATCTCTGCACAGTCGTCGAAGTCGCAGCCAACACTAGGGTTCCCGCACACAGCAAGCTCTTTCGGGAGGGTCCGCTACACGAGCCGAGAGGCTGATACATCAACTGACAAAAAGTCCGAAGTTGATGTATCCAAAAGTTCCGTATCGTCAATAGGAACTCAACGCAACAGACGACGCGTCAATCGGACGCCCGGTCTGAGAGATATTGGCTTTTTCGTTCCAGGGTCCCGGTTGGTTTTTAATACAAAACCAAGCCGACCATACTCCACCTACATCCAAACCACGGGCAGAGTGAGGCAAAAGATCCGTCTCACTGAGAGGAATCCACCAAAGTCGACGACACGTCAATCGGACGTCCGGAGCTCAAGATATGAGCGTTTCTGCTCCCAGGGCCCGGTTGGTTTCATGGACTAACCATCCCGGAAAAACCCAAAGTATTCCAAAACCGTGAGTGCGATATACCGAAACGACCATCTCGATCCAAGGATCACGTTGCCGCTGACGGTGAGTCGTTTGGAGGCCTGTAGCTCATGTTATGGGCAAAAGACCGAAACGGTCCGAAGACGGGGGGTCTGGGCGCAGACCGACCTGGCCCGACCCCCCTGGGTCGGCCCGAACCGGGTCGACCTGACCCGGGTCCGGGTCGGAAATGGTTCGGCACGGCCCGGCTCGGCTCGGCCGAACGGCCGAGTGAGGGAGCCGCGGGGCGCTGCCCCCGCGGGATGGAAGTGTTGCGGCCCACATGGGCCGCGAGGGAGTTCAGCGGACGCGGCTTCAGCCGCGGCGGCCCTATCCGGCGGCGCGCCGGGGTGCCGCCGCCTCCGGCTGCCGGCACCGCCACGCCGGGGACCCGCGCCGCCGGTGGCTTCCGCGGGCCACCGGAGTTGCTCTGGTGGTCCGTTTTCCTTCCCGTCTGCGCGGAAGCTCCTCCTGGGTCCCGTTCTTCACTTCGGAAACATCAAATCACATCTGCGATACGTTCCATCGTTGCCTGCCAAATCCGCACATCAATGAAGAACTGCAGAGGGTTGTCGAGCCATGTTTGTTTGGCCCGCACCCTCTGCGTTAGATGATAACAGTCGGGAGGAATATTCAAAACATAGAAAACATATCAAAAACAATTTTAATAAATTAAAATTGTTCTTACGAAACCGGGTTCGTTGTTTTGAACGGAAACATCCACGGAGTAAAAACATTTCCAACAAAACCCCTACTCGTCAAGTCGTCACACGCGCGTTCTTCGCGGAAATGACCGTCGCAGAACAAGTGGAGCGTCACATCGTCGCGGTATCCGACGTTGCGTCGACGAACTCTAAGGACCAAGAAACAACAGATTTAATTAATAATAATTAAATCGGTGATGTTGGTATAACCCACAAAGTGATTTAAAAGAAGCGCAACCCCCTACATTGTCGTTGTCGATCAAAGGTTGTCGCGGGGTTGGATTGTCGCGGAAGAACGTCGCGGAAGAAGAACCGTCGGCGTCGCGGTACTTGGCGTCGCGTAGTCGATCTCCGAGGGCTCAGCGTTCTTCGTCGCCCTTCGTCGAAGGCCGGTGTTCTTCGCGTTCTTCGCATTCTTCGTGAAGAAGGATGAAGAACTTGAGGTTTGTCAAATCCTCTCAACAAACAACACTTAAGGAGAAAAAGCGTTAGTCTTATTTTATTAACATGCCAACAAACGAAAAATAGATAAGTAACGACCCATTAATTCATAGAATTAATTCAACGAGTAAAACCGCCCAATTAAATGGTGCGTTAAGAATTTAAGAAAACGTGTCAGTTGACCTTCATAAAATCAGGTTTTCGTGGGTGCGTTACTTAGGGGAAAAGAAACGGTGGGGCTCGTGCGGGCCCCACCTCACAAATATCCTACCAAGAGGGTAGGATATTTTTGGATAGCACCCTATCCACATCAACTCAGCTTAAACAGCATGAAGTGGTCTTTAAGCGACTTTAAGTGAAAATAAAAATAAAATTGTCGCACAACTTTATTTTATTTCTTAACTTAAAACCCAAAAATTAAAAACCACAACCGAGCAAACGCAACTCCGGAAGAGGCGTTTATAAGCAAATACCGGCGCTGCGATTCCATCGGTGCCCTCAGAATTTGATTCCGAGCACCGGTTCAAAAATCCGAAAAACCCGCTCGTTCGTTCACTAAACGTACCCGAGCCAAACTTCGGAAAATGATTCCGGGCACACCGGGCCTCGAAATCAGGTTCCGTCAGAAGCTGCGTTCTTGTAAAATTCCAAGGACAATTAAGAAAAAAATTTCCTTGAAATTTACGGGTATTTACAATTTTCTACAATCTAGGAGTATTTAATAATGTAAGATCAAGCTTCACTTTTGTGAGCTAAAAAGTATACCCATGTGTATCTAGAAAATTCATCTAGTAGAACATAAACATAGTGCTTCCCATTTAAACTAGAAACTCTTGGAGGTCCAAACAATTCCATGTGAACCAACTCAAGAGGTTGAGAAGTTGAGACTTCATTATTTGATTTAAAAAAAATTTATGTTTCTTTCCCTTTTGATAGGGATTAAAAACTTTATCAGCTGGGAATTAAAGTTTAGGTTGGTCTATAACTAATTTTTTCCTAGTCAGTTTTCTAAGTGAATGTATATTGCAGTGTCCTAATCTTATGTGCTAAATCCAAGATTCTTTATGAAAGGCATTTAAACAGGTAATATTCTACTTAGCTAAAGAATTCAAATCTACAACATATAAATTTTCATTTCTTAAGGCAGAAAATACTAAAACATTTTTAGAATTAAAAACATTACAAGAACCATTTTAAAATTTATCATTAAAAACATCATCACATAACAAATAAATGCATAAAAACTTGTACTTTAATACATCTAAAAACAAAACATTAGAGATTAAAATTGAATCAGTGTTACCAATTTGACCTAGGCCAATGATTTTCCATTTAGAGTTATCACTAAAGGTGAAATATCCTCTATCAACCTTGATTAAGCTTTTGAATCATGAAACATCTCTTATCATGTGTCTTGAACATCCTCTGTCCAAATACCATGTCTTCCTACAGGAACATTTCAAGCAAGTTTTTTACAAAAAAAATTTATATAGAAAATGATTTTGGTACCCATATTTTCTTGGGTCCAGAAAGGTTAGCAAGAAAAACTTTTGGTACTCATATTTGCCTAATGGGTCTCATATACATAACATAATTAAAATATTTTGATAGATAAACCTTCCTTAATCTATAACTATGTGAATAGATATTTGAGGCATTGGAATTTTCAGAACTAGAACGAGCAACATACTGTCTAGATTTAGGAATAAATTTATTCTTTGAAATTTTTCATTGACTAGGCTGATAACCTATAGCAGCAGTATACATTGGTTTCACATGATTTCCTAGAATTTGTGTAACTGTTTCCTTTCCATTAGTAAATTTTTCAAAATCTTTCCTGAGTTGCTCATTGGAAAATTTCAGTTCAGTATTCTCTTTGAGTATTTGAGAATTATTTTCTTTTTCTATTTCTAGTGCAGATTTAACAGTGCTAGTTAATTCATGCTGCTTCTTTAAAGATTTATACTTATCATTCATCTCATTACAGGTATTCTCTAGCATATTACAGTTTTCAAATAAATCTTCACTAGATATGTTTTCAGAATCAGAATTATCTCCATAATAATAAGAGTTCAAAGCAGGAGTATCTAATGTTACCTTAGATGTGTTTGTCATGAAGCATATATTAACTTTTTGATATTTTTCATCCTGAGTAGAATCAGAATCACTAGAAATGTCTTCTGAATCACTCCAGGTTTCTTTCATATCTTTATTGTATTTTCTGTCCTTATAGTCATATTTCTTCTTGAACTTTAATTTTGGACAGTCAACTTTGACATGTCCTTTCCTTTTTTATTCGTCATAGACTATGTCATCACTTTTATAAATCCTTTTCAAATCTTTCTTGCAATGAATTTTGTTTTCATAAGTCCACCTATAGTTTGATTTTCTAAAAAACTTATTTTTCCTATAAAATTTCTTAAATCTTCTGGCTCTCTGAGCCATATCAGCATCGCTATCTGATGTACTTTCTTCATAGCTTGATATATCACTTTCACTTTGAATTTCCCCTTTGTCCTTAATTTATGAAGTAGAAGTCTTGAAAGCTATAGACTTCTTCCTCGGTTCATCGTCTTATTCCTTGTTTACTTTCTGTTCTTCATTATACATCATTATCTTACCAATGAGTTCCTTGACAGGCAAAGCACAAATGTCACAAGATTATCTAATTGAAACTGATGTGCCTCTCCATCTTTCTAAAAAGAATATGAGTATTCTCATAATATGCTCCTTTGCTGGAACAACTTTTCCTAGTGAGTTTATTGTATTCACAATTTCATTGAACCTAATATACATGTCAGAAATAAGTTCATCAAGTTTTATTTTAAAATTATCATACTTAATGGTTTATGTGTTTAGTCTCATTTCTTTATCATTGGTTGTTCCCTCATGGGAAAAAACAAAAGTATTCCATATTTCATAAGCAATCTTACAAGAAGATATTCAATTATATTCTTCATCTCCTAAAGCATAATACATGACATTCATTGATTTACAATTATTATTGTATGTCACTTTAGTAGGTTCATCCCATGTAGTTTTAACAGTTTCTGGAATCTTATACTGAGTTTCTATTGCAGTCCATATGTCAAAACCCATACTTTCTAGATGAATTTTCATTTTAAACTTCCACTGAGCATAATTGAAACCATTTAAAAAAGGTGGCCTATTGGTAGCTACACCTTCTAATATGTTATCCATAATTATATTTCAACAAATGTATTTAAAGAGATAATTTTTTTGAAATAACATAAATTTTAAGATCTTTAAGATACAACTAAAATCATAGTTTAGAACAGAGTAGTTTTGAAAACTTTTAAACTGGGCTTTGATACCAAATGTTAGTCAGAGTGGATACTCAATAGGGGGGAAAATTGATTTCCAATTAAAAATTTATGTCTAAAATACTTGTATTAAAAACCCCAATTCATAAAACAAGTAAAACTGTAGTAAATTTATAATGATTGTAAATGATTAATTAGCTTCTCAAAGATTGATTACTTCTCAGTAAACTTAATCTGAAGATTAAGGTATCTTTTGAAACTAACTTACTGGTTCCCAAAAATTACAAACACTTTATTTTTCCACTATCAGAGTTACTTTTAAAAAGATTTATATTTAAAGTACTTAGCAGCGGGATATTCAATAGCGTTTTAACGAAGGAAAAATGCATAGCAGTTTTAAAACAAGAGGTTCAGTCTCAAGATGAGACTCAGTCCTCTCAAAAAGTTTATATAAATTATGATCCACCCCTGGATCATGGATTTACTATAGTACTTAGACTTTTGAGGTCCTTAGACCTCTACCACAACTCTTCATGGGTAAACAAAAACAAAAACAGAAGCACTCAGGCTGTCTAGGTCATACTTGACCTCCTCCACAAAGCACAGTGGGATATAATAAGGTGAAAAAGGTTTGGTGTGAGGTTTTAGTATCCTCCAATTAATCCCAGGAGTTAGTGTGTGTCTAAATAGACAGACACACACACACTACTCAAAATGTTAATCAAAGGTAAACTATAGAGGAAATATATTGATAATGAATTTAGAATGCTCTGAGTGATTACAAATGAGCTCTGGACTCGTTTGTACGTTTCAGATGTTATTCGAGTCCTTTCTGGTGATGATGACACAAAACAGAGTGTTATTGTTCTTCCTAGCTATAGATACTTAGCCATGTGCATATGATATTTAGTAAGGCACAACAACTCATCTTCAATGTTTGCACCAGGTGAATGGTCTTCTAGAAGCTCTCTGGTTTTCACAGGTATTCTTCAAGTTCTTCTATTGTTTTGTGGGCCTTTACACACACACATATGATATCCTTATTGTGGTCTCTATCTGTGTATTTTTGTGTCTCGTTGTCATCATTTTTTAATGAAGATAGATCTTCCTTTTTTTCCTTGAGATCTGGTAAAAGGAACGATTAATTTTTTGACAGGTACGAGGTACGGTTCCCTAACATCCAACAATAAAAATTAATTAATATTAGGTGCATTAAATTTAGTAAATATGACCATTGGAATTAAATAATAGTTAATGAAAATTCAAACTGTTTTCATGACTATCGGTGAGTCATGAGATCGGTAGGTCATTCTGAATTTGCATTAGCTTTGGTAGGTCATTTGATCAACATCATCTTCAGTAGGTCATTTGATCAGCATCGACTTTGGTAGGTCATTTGATCAGCATTGCCTTTGGTAGGTCATTTGATTAGTATCTGATTCAGTAGGTCATTTGTTCAGTATCAGTTTCGGTAGGTCATTTGATCAGCATTGGATTTTGTAGGTCATTAGTTGAGCATCGGCTTCAGTAGGTCAGTGGATCAGCATCGTCTTCGGTAGGTCATTTGATCAGCATCGTCTTCTGTAGGTCATTTGATCAACATCGGATTAGATAGGTCATTTTATCATCATTGGTCAGACAGTTGTATCATTGGTGTGATAATTGTCATCGGTGTGACCTTTGTCATCGGTGCGACTGTTGTCATTGGTGCGACCATTGTCATCGGTGTGACCGTTGTCATCGGTGCAACCATTGTCATCGGTGAGACCATTGTCATCGGTGCGACCATTGTTATTGGTATGACCGTTGTTTTTAGTGCAACCATTGTCATTCGTGAAGCACATTGGTGACTTTTCCATCACTTTTTCATATCAGTGTCTCATTCCTTTAACTATCGGTGACTCAAGAATATAACTAACGGTGAGTCAAAAACATAAAATTCTCACAAAGTGTCTATTTAATCATTAATACTTCTAGGTCAATATTAAACTATGAATATTTATATATAAACATATGTATATATGGTTAAAAATATATAAACACATTTTGAACAGATTGAATAATTGACTAAATTGACTTATAAAAGAAAACCATAATGATTTTTGATTATTAAAATAATTAATGCACAGAGGGTTCAATAGTTTTTTATGTTATCTATAAGGTCAGTGGAAATAGAGGATTGATTTACCTTCGTAGATCACTTGATAGAGGTCGAGGATCAATATAAGAAGATACTTCATGGGTGAGAGATTCCTTTGGTGTGTGTCTTATGGAATCATGTGAATCTTCATGAGAGCACATGGGAGTGGGAGAACTGTATGCGAGCTCAGTACTATCATCTATATGAATATGGTTTTCTACTTTCTTTTTTTGTGATAGAAATCTCTATGGTGGGGAAAATTTAATTACATATTATTCCCTTTTAAAGCATTTCATTATTCATAAATAATAATTCGGAGTCTTGGCATTGAGTTTGCATGTGATTTTAGGAACCAAGGAGGCTTAACATTGATATAATAAAAATATTAAATATTTTTATATCTCATTCATTTTTTTTGAAGTATTATAATAACCCCCAATATGAGTTTTTTATGGGAATCCTAATAATTAAATTAAATTAATTATTTGGGTTTAACCCTAGGCATGACATAACCATTTTCACTGTTTGGTGTTTTTTTAATAATTTACTATGTGAGGATTAATAAATTTGTTAATAAATAATCCAATTAATTGTTTATTTAATTTTCGAGGCCTAACCTCCTTGATTTAATCTTCATTATGGAAAATACCTAGGTTTATTTACATAACACTAATCACATGGAGAGGATCCATTGGGCTAATAGTTATTAGGAGAATAAAATTAGACCTAAGGTTGGTGATCAATGTGCCAAATAAGTTCATGGATCTTGCTGATGACAATAAAATGAAACCATTCATTTTCAATTATCTATCCAAATTTTGGTTAAAATATTTTTTTGTAGTAATCTCCTTTCTTAATCCCATTTCAATTGAAAATCAATGAACTTAATGAGAATTTTTTTGCAAATCAATGGTTTATTATAGTTAATGTACTTATCCTTGTAGAATTAGGAAATGATATTTCTTCATTGACACCTCTTAATTGTTTCATGCTAGACATTTCATTAACCATTGAATGTAATCCAATTCAAAAATGTATTGTGTTCTTTATAACTTTTGGTGTTTTTTTCTTTTCTCCCCATGTTCTTTATGCAGTCATAATCGACATTCTATTTGTCTATCCTTATGATGGTATAGTGAGGGATCATGTCTTTAGAAATGGATGTGACTCCTTATACAATTTTATTCTCAGATAGAGTTCAAGAATATATTAGAGTGTCCCAGAGTGTGATCATCTATCGTTAATTTTTCCTAGGATGGGTCAGGAATCTCCTACTGACTTCCAAGGCATGAGATCCCCATCCTAGTGGGTTTTCTATGAGTAGGTTCTAGATTCCCACATAGGGTCTATATGAGATACTCTATATGAGGGTATACAAATTTTGATATCCAATGTGTACTAATTCATGGAGATCCTTAACAAGCATGACCTCTCATATGAGCACCATCAATGTTATAATAATCATCGATTGAGTTCTCAAAGATGAGCAATACCTTGAAGCCTCAATAAGGAATATAGACTAGTATTATGGTTGTTAAAATACTATGGTAGTTAGATACTATATTGATTATATCTATATTATTATTATTATTATATCTCTTATTTTGATTTGAATTCATTATGATTATGAGATGACTACTCCTCCTGATGCTTTATGTTTGGTGATTTCAGGGGTTCTTACTGGTTACTCTCATACTCACCCCTTTATAAGATCCTCCCACTCATGTTGTTTATTATACAAATGATAATCCTTTTGATGGATTCCTAGGAGGACCAGGAGTAGGAGGATAATAATGATCTAGATAGACTATAGTTCACACCAAGTGTTGTGTTTTACATTAGTCCCATCATTTCTAGTAGGTTGGAGACTTTTTATAGGTTTTATAGAATGTATTTGGGCATTTTTTGATTTATAGTACTTGTTGAATATTCTGATATGGTTTACAGATGAATTCATTCATTGTGGGATCTTTTGTATTTTACCTTTTAGCATTTTAGGGGTATTTGGAGGTGTGTGTGTGTGTGTACAAGTACCATAAAAAAGCCTACCATGTCTGTTATATTTCTACTCTAAATTGGTCTCTATCCCTTGGGATATTGGATGTGGTATTTGGGTCTCACATTCGACATACATCTAGCCAGTCGGGCTATAGTGTGTCAGGTTTTCACAGTGATGTCTAAGTTATATGGTAAACAAATATGAATTTGAAAATATTGATCCAGTGTAATGTATCCAAGTGGGTAAAAATTAGTAAATTGTTTAAAATAACAAATAATTAGTAAGAAACCACTAAAAATAAGAATATTAACCTACAATCTTCTAATTAATTATTTTAATAAATCAACTAAATTACTTTATGCTATTCATATATTTTTGAATTATTATTGATATATCAGAGGGTTATATGGAGGATTTAATTGTGATATCAAAATAAATAAAAGGATTATTATTATAATTATTAACAAAAACAAAATTAGTAATATTATTGTTGTCGTTACTATGGATTTGTTGATGCAACTATAAACACCAGACCTACCAATGAGATGATGGGTAAGGAAGCTCTGAAGGGCCTTGATCAAAACCCAATAAAAGATGATTCTATTATGGATGCTCACATTTATAATTTGAGAGATAAGAACATAAATTAAGATGGGTAACAAGGTTATATATGTTATTATATATAATCTACTCAACTTTTATTGGAAAAAGTCCAATAAATTGAATGAAATTCATATCACTCGAGTGAAAAACAATGGTATTAAACATATGGAGGACTTAAATGGATATTACTCCACAACCATGTAAGACTATGATGTTTAATGATAACTCTTCTTTAGTGTGAAATATTTTTACAATAACATCAAGGATAGTTGTTGATGAGGAAAAAAGTAAATCCTTCTCATCTAAAATTAGTGGACAATCTTAATAAATTATTTATGAAAGAAAATTTTGAAGATATCAACAAGATCAAAGAACAAATTCATCTTGTGAAAAAGGTATTAAGGAAGAGATATATCAATATATTCAAGAACATGACCTATTGAAATTCTAGAGATATCATGATGGGAAAATAACTATGGATAGCAAACTCAAAATTATTGAGAATATGATATAATAAATGGAAAGTAAGTTTATAGCATTCCCAACTTAGATTTTTTAAGATTTCACAAGGAGTGACTTTTTCAATGTCGTTCTATATTTCAAATGGGTTTTTTGTTTTTATGAATTTTATAATTTTTATTTTATGATCTATAGTTTTATTATGAATTAAAAGTTATTGTTTCTTCTATATATGGTAGTTTTCATCATTTGGCTTGTGGGTTCAGCTCATTTTGTTGAGTTGATTTTTTTCATTGGGTTATCAAGGATTAAGGATGATCTATTTAGTGACATATTGTATTAAAATGGATGATTTATGAAGATATTTTTTATTTCTATTTTATTTTATATCATTATAGGTTAATTAGATATTATTAATTTTAGTAAAGTGGATCTAAAGGTATTTTCAGGACTGAAATTTCCTGGTACATGGGTCTTCAAATGCTCATTAAAATTTTTTACTATTTATTTTCTCTTTAAACTACCTATGATATTATTGAAGTTGGTTTCATTTATCTATAATTAATAAAACCATAAACACATATTATTTAGGGATTTATAAAATACATTTCAAACAATACAAGCCAATGACCTAGAGGTCTTATCTATTTGGAATATTAGAAACATAAATACATCTTCTTAAGTGTAAAAAAGAACATTTTTATTTAAAAATACACATAGGATCCTAAATAATATAGATATTCTAATACTATATAAGATATAATGGGGGAAATGATAAGTAAAAGCTTGATCTAGGAAGCCTAACAATGTAATAAGCATGGAAATGAAAGATAACATAAGATTCAAGAGGCATAAAATGATATCATAAAGTAAATAACCATAACAATTGAATATTAAAATATGTAAATGAAAAAAAAAGATCATGAAATCATATAATATAAGGAAAAAGCGTATGATACGACATAAAAATCCTAAGTCATGGGTCACTCTCAATACTATCATTATAAAACAGACAAAGTCCCATAATGTATTTGATTCACTCAAGAATCCCTTACATAGTATACCAATAGATATAATTATTTAACCAATTAATTAGAGAAATATATATTTATAATAATACCCATAATATAATTAAAATCATACATATGCATTCCAAATGTGGAAAAGAAACAATACATAAGTCATACGCATGATTTAACCCAAGAGAAGGAAGTTAGTTTCATAATAATTATTTAATGCATAACCAAGGGAAAAATCTCAATGATTCATAAAATAATAAATAATTAAATTATATTGTACATTAATAATTGAAAAAGGTATATCATTATTGAACATGTAAATTCAATTTATAAATTTCATGATAAGGATGTATACAAGAAAGAATAAAAATGAACTACATAGGGATGATTTATGAAAATATTAAATGGTTATTTTTATGTAATGAAAGAGATTATTATATTCCATAAAATCCTAATTGAACCAATAGGGTTCTATATAAAATAATTATTCAGTTTATAATATATTCATCTTTTAATGACATTTGACGAGGGACTTCTTGACTTGAGCAATGAAAGTGGAACGTTTCTTTAAATTCTATTTAATAAAAAGAGGGAATTTAAATGGGAAATAAAACATGTATAATGAAAAAAAATTAAAATGATATTAAACAATTTACATATTTAAGGAAAATATATAAAAATAATAATTTCATGAGAATTATATTGTGTAAAATAGTGAAAAATAAAGAGAATGTCTAACAGACAAGTGATGAGGGTGGTACAGATGATTCATTTTAGGTTTTAAAACACCTTATTTAAAACCCAAATCATAAATAAGAAAATAAAAAATTATTTTGTAAAATCATATAAGGTAAATATTAATTTCACATGATATAACACATAAATAGGCTTCCAATTAAAAAAGATAACATTTGTTGGATGAGAAATTATGGATAAGGAGGGAAAACCATCATTAGTGGGATGCGAAATTATAAATAGGCTTCCAATTAAAAAATATAATGTGGAATTAGTTACCCCTTAAAAATTAATATTGGCGAATAATATTGAATCATGCCTCAATGACTGGTGATTGAGATAAAAACCCTTACATTGTTCCTAATTCATTCTGTGCATGAATCTATCATCATAAAAATAAAATTATGTTTATTACATTAATTATTATTAAACATATTATTATATATTTCATTTATTATAAGTATTTATGATCACATATATTTATATATTATAATTTTTTAATATGTTATCAGGAAAATATGTGTCATCTTATTTGGGAAATTTTAGTAATCTAAAAAGATATTAAAATAAAAAGATATATAATTAATATAATAATTAAAGAATGAAAAAAATTATTTTCCTATTAAATTATAACAATATTATTATTTAAGTTTCCATATTTATCAATGATATTGCATTATTCAAATAGGTTTTTAGACCTACGCAAACATGAATATGCTATTCATGATGGGTGAGGGTGGTTAAAGAAGTGAATAATATCATTATAATAGAATAATAATGATATTAATTAGATGATTTTGATTTATTGAATCCCATTTCATGTGTTTTGGAAGGATAACTAAAATAAAGATGAAAAACAAAAACATGTTTCTTTGTAGAGGAAGTATCCCACATAACACATAGTTAACATTTCAATTTCACTAGTAATTAGAGGGAATTGGAGTATATTATAAACATACGTTGAATAATCATAGTTATAATATACATATAATATTTATTAATAAATACAATCATTTAAACTAACCATAACAGATGGTTACAAAAAATCAAAGAGGTCGCTTTGTAGAGGTGGTAGTCTGCACGAACACACTAACGATGGTTTTTTTACTTAGTGGATAGAGATGAATAAATACTAGTTGTTACACTCATATAATAACATATTACTATAATAATTATACATTTTTAATTATATTCTTATGGACATAATATTTCTTAAATATGATTATTATGAATAGAATATATAAAATTTGGTATTACTTTTGTTGGGAACCCGATCTTATCTTAGAGATTTCAGTGTAAATGAAGCCTTCAGAATAACATCTATAGATTAGAGGATTAAGGATTATAAAATGATTTATATAATAGGTATTGTTTTCAATTAATTAAGGTAAATTATAATGGTAATATTATCACTAAAGGGTGTTAGTGATTCCCTTTTATAAGTGAAGAATTGGGAACTTTTATGAATACACTTTATATTTAAAATATATCATTAGACTATTCAATGAAAAATGAATCCAAAATTTATAAATAATGTATTTTGGGATGATATTGGGTCTTGAATTCCTTAACATATACATCCAACACATTTTTTAAATATATTTTTACTTATGTACCATTAGATTTTACATTTTATTATTTTTTGTTTTACATTTGTATCTAGTTTTTAACAATGAAATTTTTATTTTTTTAAAATTATTATATTAATCATATTTGAAAATACTTATGCCTTTAACCTGAATTTTGGATAAATGGAATCTAATTAAATTTTTATATAATAGTAAATTTTATTTTGAAAAAAGAAATTTAATATATAGTAAAATGTGGTTTTTAGAAAAGAGTTGTTTTCCAAATTAAGTGTTCCTAATCAAATATATTAGTGATTTCAAAATTAAAAAATTCAAATAAAGTTATATATATATATATATTGAAAAATTATATTTTTATTATTCTTTATAATATAATAATCTTCTTGATAAGGTAAAAGTTATGCAATGATAACAAAACAACTCTTTAATGAAAACTATTTTACCATTTGTTTCGGTGCGGATGTGCGTCGGGTTACGCTGTTCCGCCAGGACGCGTTCGCGCGTGCACCCGTCAACCTGAGGGGATGGGCGCGCGGCTTGTGGTCCCGCAGTCCCGCTTTCCAAGGGCGGGCGGCATTCGTCCCTTATTCAGGGGCGTCTGCTCCTTGATCGAAACCGGGATGATGGGATGTCGGCTCCTCCTTCCTTGGACGTCTCCTCGGAACTCGTCGCCTAATCCGGGTCTCCCTCATAGACTTAAGAATATTCGTGAATCTCGTTCCCGGCGCCATATCTTCATGGACACCGGTTAATTACGCTGCTTCCGCCCGGACGCTCCAAGGAGTCTGGGCGGGGCAGCAACCTGCGGTGAGAAGGCCGGGTGGCTCTGGGTGCTGGGGGCGTGTCGTAACACTGCGGCTCTGCACGTCTGTCTTCCGTCCCTAATAGGGCTTCTCGAAGGCATGATGGCCTGAGGCATCCCGTACTGGGTGCGGGGAACTGTGTCACCTGATGTTTTCCTCAGCTTCCCATGTTTAACACGGGGTATGCCGCGAGTTTAACGTCCAGCGGGGACGGCATCGGACCGATCAACACGAAAAGTGGATCGGATGACAGAACCCCTTGCGGGGAACCTCCGACGCTGGGGCCAGCGCATGGGCGGCTTCCCAAGTAATGTGGAGTGGAGTGAAGTGGCACGACCCCACCGGGATGTGGCGGCCCGGGTAAGGATCAGGATGGATGATGGAGTGAAGAGCTTGGACCCCGTAGAGGCTTCCTACGTACCGCGCGTTAGCACGGATCAAAGTCAACGTAGTTCGGGTATACAGTTTAACGTCATGCTGGACGTTGGCAAGCCGACTCACGAAGAGGTCGAGGCCGCCGGGCGGAGGATTGAACCGAACCACCTCGCACAGAGGGGGGTGGAACGGCCGGGTGGATCACAGTTTCACGTCATGCTGGACGATAAAAGGAGAAATGGAAAAAGGGGCTGTGGGGAGGCACAGTGGAGATACACACGGGCAGTCTCCCACAGGGGCGGATTCATAGGTGAATCGACGCAAGCGTGAACCCTGGAGGGGTCCACTGATGGAAGAACCGACGTAAATACGACCGGGACGACCAGGTGGCGGTCTTGGACCTCAAGAAGGCTTCCTACGTACCCTGTATAGAAGACAGGGATCAAAGTCCACGTAGTTCATTCTGTCAAGACTTACGCACTTGAGGCAGCCCGGATGCGGCGAAACTCAGTTGGAAGGGACTTGGACCGAAAGTAGGAGACACCTCGATCCCAGTCACACCCTCTACTGGCTTCGGCAGTGGGGGAGCGCAATGGAGATACCAATGTGCAGCCCCCCACAAGAAACAAGGGGTTTATAATACCCTGCCCCCGTAGGGAAAAGCCACTCCCATTAAATCGTCCCAAAAGCGGGACAATCCCGACATCCCTGCAGAGACGAGCGGGTGGGGGCCACATCCAAACCGGGGGAGACCCTGCGTGCGAGGCACGGGATCGAATGATGCGGACGGTTTAACGTCTTTCCGGACGAAGTACAGTTTAACGTCGTGTGTTGAGGACGAAGCGGACGGTTTAACGTCTTGCCGGACGAAGCACAGTTTAACGTCATGTGTTGAGGAAGAAACACTTGGCAGTTTAACATCTTGCAGCGCGGACGAATGTGCAGTTTAACGTCATGCTGGACGTATGGGCAGTTTAACGTCATGCTGGACGAATGCGCAGTTTAACGTCATGCGGGACGTATATGCAGTTTAACGTCATGCTGGACATATGTCCGTGTCACTTCGCGCAAGCCTGGAGGGCCGCACGGAAAGACAACGCATGGTGCGGGCACCCAGGATGAAGATCATCGGGCGCCACGCAGGCGGGTACCCTCAGGGGGTCAAGGGAGGCGACCCTGGCGGATTGCGCGCAAAAGAGGAGCTTTGCGCGCAAAACCGCGAGTCGGCGCGCAAAATGGCGGGCTGGCGCGCAATTGGGCCAGCGCTTCGCGCGCGGATGATTGGGATTGCGTGCACCGGGCTTCGGGTAGCGCGCGGGGGCAACGGCTCATTCTCTAACGAATGGCCACTTTGAAAATGGGGGGTGCGCGCAATCGGGCTGGATTGCGCTTACCCGGGGGGCAATTGCGCGCAAGAGGCTTCTTTTGCGCGCAAAGGCCTTCGGGTTGAAATTTATTCAAAGGAAAGGAGCCAAGGGGATTGCGCGCGAAGGCGGACCCCAAAGCTCTATTGCGCGAAAGAAAGGAGGTTACCTGAAGATCGGCATTGCGCGCGGAAGGAATTGAATTGCGCGCGCGGGAGACCGTTCGACTTCCAGCAACCTCTGAAACGTTGGGGGTCGCCTAGTATTTATAGGCAACCCCGGGCACAGAATCCAAGGCGCGAGCGCGGAATTCTCCTCGCGGGCGCGGAATCGGGCACGGCGCGCAAGGGAGTTGCGCGCATCCCGGGGGTTTTGCGCGCGGATCATCATCTTTGCGCGCAGGCCTCTGAAATTCCGCGCAAGGCCTCCGGGCCCTCCGAAACATTCTTCCGACTCCAAATATGACCTCGCTTTCCGCATCCGGAGCTTCGTTTGGGAACAACGGACTTTTCCGGCGTCTACAAAAGCCCCCCCTCGGAATCTGATCGGCGAGAGGTCGCAACGATCGGGTTCCGAGGGAGACGCCGGAATGCCGAAGTCCTGGGCGGCGCGGGACTTAGGCGCGCAAAAAGGGGCGCCGGTCGCGAATTTCGCCGCTGCGGTCGCGCAAAGCGCTTTCCGCGCAGCGCGGACCCCGTCCTCGCCTATAAATAGGGGCACTGGGTCCCTCTGTGCCGTACACTGGCCTTCCGCGCGATAAGCATCTCTGCTCTCGTGCGCGAAATTGCCTTTTCCGGCGCGGAATTCGCCCGCTCGTCGCGCAAAACCGTCCGGATTTCGCTCTGTCTTTGCGCGAATACCCGGGGTTTTACGCGAACGACTTCCCGATTGCGCGCCGTCCACTAGGATTGCGCGCCGACTCTCAAACTTTTCCACCAGCCTCGTCCGATTCCGCACACTTCATCCCCTAACCCGCACGACCCCCGGAACTTCTGAGATGGCCGCGAATCAAGGAAATGAGGGGGATGCCGCCACTCGCAGGGCTGAGATGGCGACGAACGAGGAGGTTTACGGAGCCAAGGAGATTGTTTCCAACAATCAATCCTTGTTCGACTTGCTGACGCCGGCCCAGAAGACATATCCGCTGTCGGACAACCTGCCGCTCTGGAACTTCGGCATCCTAGATGAGGTCCTGGTGCCAGGGTTCGAGATTGATGCGCCGCGGACCTGGGTGACCCGGGAGGACGAGCTTTCCCGCTATAACATCTCCAACAATGGGCATCCTGCCAGGGAGACCAGACACTTGGATGTCTATGTCCTGAACCCGAGGACGCGAACCATTGATGGGGGTGAGCCTACTGCGGAGAATTCTCCAGCCCTCTACTCGAGCATATATCGCCAGAGCGTCACGGACGACACCAAGGGCTGGCTGAAGGACTGGGACTTGCGGTCTGGGGGAAACTTCACCAGTGAGTGGGCCTGGGCGTTCTGGGTACGCCACACTTGCGATCACTTCGCAGAGGAGCTGCGGTACATCGGCCTGTTCGAGGCGGTGTGGACGTCACAGTTCCACTTCTACCAGCAGTCTGAGCTCGGGCCGGAGCTGTTCACCCGCTGGTCTCCGGATACCAACACCTTCCATCTTCACCATGGGGAGGTCGGCATCGGTCTCTGGGACATCCACTGCATCGGAGGTATCCCGCTGGAGGGCTACCAATACGATGAGTTCCTGCCACCGAAGAACACCTGGGAGGACAGGTCACGGACTCCCATCCTGACCTGGCATCTGCTTGACCTGGCTACGCAGCGGCTCGGGATCAAAGACTTCCAGAAGGACATAGCCTACAAGGAATGGTTCGGCCAGTTCTTGGAGCATGACCCGGCGGTCAAGATGCCAGGCAGGGGGAAGCGGTGCCCGACCGCAGCTCAGAGGAGCCGGAACGGGTCGTACTGGCGGGTCCTGGATACGGGTGACTACCGCTCGTGGGGGTACCGCGTCATCGAGGCCCGGGACCCAAACGTCCGGTACGCGGCGTTCCTGGCCGCCTTTCTGAGTGGGTGGCTCCTGCCAGTGCGGGACGCGAGAATGGACGTTCGCCCGGCGACACTGGCGATGGCGGGCGCTATGGCCGCCAACAAGAGATACAACCTCGGGGTCCCAGTGATGGCGAGGCTGTATGCCATCCTGGGACGCATCTCACGAGGGGGGTCGCCACGAAGGATCTGTGGGCCCTTTCAGTTCTTCCACGGCTGGGTGGCTGCTCACCTTGGTGGGTATACGTTCCCAAATGCCATCATTCCTCCGGGCAACGGCCTGCGACCCTCCCTGCTGAACATCGCGGGGGTCGCTCCGATGACCCTAAGTGAGGAGGGCGTGAGGATTCGGATTGGCAATCATGCCAATTTCAACTTCAGTCCGTTCCCCACTCCCGTCGGCCAGATGATCGACAATGGACAGGGCCCGCTGGAGCAGCATGAATACTTCCTGAACATGCGGGGCGGGGTGCTCGTGGCTCGGATCGACGGGAAGGTGATCTGCGAGCCTTACGTGCCGACCCGGTTCGCCAGGCAGTTCGGGTGCCTTCAACGGATGCCGAAGAGGGTATCCACTGCTGTCCGGGAGGAGACGAACCCTTGCGTCCATCGTCAGATGTGGCTGATGTTTGCCGCTTTCGGCTCTGGCGACGTCATCACTCTCCCTCCTACCGGAGTTGACACAGGCTTGGCAACCGAGTACGCCGAACACTGGGCCATCGCGTACCCCGAGGGGCTCTTGCAGAAGCTAGTTCGGCGGCTCGAGGTTACCCGTGCGGAGACCGGGCGTCAAGGAAGGAGGCGAGGCGCCGCCACACGGGGGAGAACGGAGGCGCGCCAAACAGCGGAGCCGGCGCGGGCAGGGACTTCGGCGGCGGGCACATCGCGAGCTGCCGCCACGACCTCAGCGCCCAGAGAGGGGGCGCGTGCGGTGGTCGACGAGCGGCCCGGGAAGCAGGTGAGACGTCTGCTCGAACCTTCCCATGATGCGGTCTTCCCGGCGCTGTGGTCGGCCTGGATGACCCTGCGGCAGTCACTGGGGACCGACGCCATCTGGCGAAAGATACTCAGAGAAGGAATCTATCTGCCAGAGGTCGGGTGCCTCCAGATTGCAGACAGAGTGGACTTTAACCGGCAGTATGCGTATCTGACGGCCATGGACGAGTACGCGCGCCAACGTGGTCAGCGCGCGGAGCCATCCCTTCTAGTGAAGGTGATGCTCGGTCTCGAGCCCGCTCCGGAACAGATGCCGCCGGAAGAAGATGACAGTAGCAGTGACTCCGAAGAAGAGGAGGAGATGGGGGAGGATGAAGGCTCCGAGGGAAGATCCCATCAGGGGAGCCCACGGGAGAGCGGCGAGGTGGCCGGCTCTGACAACGTTGATGTCACTGAGCTCCTCGAGGTCCGCTTCTATCCCTACTCAATCTGCTTCATCCACTCTCTTATGCAGCTTCTAACCCATTTCTCCATCTTTCTCAGGAGCACACGGATGTAGGTCAGGCGTCCTCAGCGGGAGTAGGAGAGGCGCCAGCAGGACAAGGCGGGGGCCAGGCACCCATTATCGAACTGACAAGCGCTAAGGGGTCCCCTGCTGCAACTGTTCCTGCGGCGACCGGGATAGCGGAAGATGACGCTCCGAACTCCCGTAAGTCTCCCTACTTTACTGCTGGTGCTTGCCGTTGACGATCCGTGACTAACCATGGCATGCCCCGCGCAGTGATCTCAACATTGGAGGCTCGTCAGGTTGCCAAACCCGGGCCATCTACGAGTGGACCAGTGGTGGACATGCCGCCTGCTCCGGAACAGACTTCCCAAACCGAGCCGGCCCCACCAACTGCTGATCAAGGGGCTCCGGACGTCGGCGGTGCTGACATCGGAGAGAGGTTGGGGGCTGACGAGGGTGTCAGCGCCGCTGGGGAGAGAGAAGAAGGTCGCCCGGATGTTGGGGAACCTATCCCTCGTGAGGACCTCCCAGGGGCGGACCCTGCAGCAGACCTGCTGGCTGCCTTCGCTGCCTACCGGCCTGCCGATCCCGAGGAGATGGACGACTCAGACACGGAGGCGGTCGAGGAGAGCCGGATAACGCGCCGTAGGGGGTGGAAGTGCATCCAGCGCTTCCTCAAGCGAGACCCGTCAGAGTGGCTGGGGCGCATGGGATCACTTCAAACCTGGCTGCGCTTTCTGTGTGCCGGGGGAGCTGATGCTCAACGCCTCCATCTAACGGTCCATGATTTCATGGCCGAAAAGATGCGCGAGAGCTGCCGGCGTGCCGACGTCACACAAAGTTGGGACATGTCGGAGAGCACGCGGGCGCTCCTCGCGGCGGAGCAGGAAGTCCGGTGCCTCGAAGGGCAGGCGGCAGAGAAGGAGGCCCTCGTCGCAACGTGTACCGAGCTTGTGGAGCAACTAGCAGCCCAGCTGGTTGACGCCCAGGTACAGCTGACGGAGGCGGGCCAACAGATGGTCACAATTCAGGTCGAGCGGGAGCGTGCACAGGCCAGAATCGACGAACTGCGCGCTGCGACCACCGACGAAGAGAGGGCACGCAGAGAGCGAGAAGCAGCTCTGGAGGCCACCAGCCAAAGGGTAGCGGCATTAGAAAGACTCATTCAGCACGCTAATCCCTAAGGGCTTTGTTTTGCCATTCCCAAAACATTTGCTTCCGCTACTTTGATCCATCTGTATGAATCAATATATTTATCTGCATCTTTTGGTTTAACATGCTCAACCACAATTCGTTGTCTTGCGGGAGTGTTAACCAAGCATCAGGCATCCATAATTGGGCCTGGATTTCTGGAGAAAAGAGGGAGGTCATTCCTAGGAAAGGAGACCTCAGACCTAATCAATGTATCATCCCCCCAACTTGTTCCAACACACGAGCGGGACAATGCTAGGGGCGTTGAGATTTTATCCGAACATAGGGAAATGAGAAAGGGTGAATTGCGTGTCCCGAATCCAGACATCCACAACGGTCGGCCTTCCAGGAAATGCCTAAGACGGTAGGCGGACAGTGGATCGACCATAACAACTACAATAGACGGGCCGAAAAAGGTCATCATTCATATTGCAGGAGGCGGACCACATGTCATCATGAATACCGCTTTGGGGTTCCTTCAGACACAAGGGTGGAAAATCCAGATCAACAGGGCATGCGAAGCGTGGGGCGAAGTGACGGTTTGTTCGGACAGAATCCAACGCTCTCAAAATTGCGCCACCGTGGGGAAAGCGTATTAGGCGGATGCACTAATCTGGCCGTGAATCACCCCAATTCTCAGACAACACCTCTTTGACGAGGAAACCGTCGCTTCCCACCATTGCAGTGGGGCATCCCGAGCTGAATCGGGGAGAATATCACAACTGCACCACTCTACCAGAAGCCAGGCCAGACGGCCGGTGACGAGGAGGGGCGGGACTTAACGATCCCTGAGGCTGGACCCGAGTTGAGATGCCCGGGCGTTCCTACGTACTCCATCAGGCTGGAGATCAAGCCACACGTAGTTCTGAGAGTGCAGTTTAACGTCATGCAGGACGTAGAATCCCGTTTAGGGGAGATCTTAGTTTAAGGTCGTAGAGCTTGGACCATAAGGGCTAGATCTTAGTTTAAGGTCTTAGAGCTCGGACCATAAGGGCTAGATCTTAGTTTAAGGTCTTAGAGCTCGGACCATAAGGGGAGATCTTAGTTTAAGGTCTTAGAGCTCGGACCATAAGAGAGATCTTAGTTTAAGGTCTTAGAGCTCGGACCTTAAGGAGAGATCTTAGTTTAAGGTCTTAGAGCTCGGACCATAAGGAGAGATCTTAGTTTAAGGTCTTAGAGCTCGGACCATAAGGAGAGATCTTAGTTTAAGGTCTTAGAGCTCGGACCATAAGGAGAGATCTTAGTTTAAGGTCTTAGAGCTCGGACCTTAAGGACCTCAAAGCACGCCACATCGTGGTCATATCCCCTGGACATGCGAAGATGCACTGAGGGATAGTGTCAAGAGTGTCGAGGTTTCGCCTGGCCAGAATGGGAGTTGGAAAATGTGAATCATGCGGCCATTCACTCAAGGACTGTAGGCAGCGGAGTAACGATATGGGAGTACTGCCGACCGTGGCGGAAAAGCAGCATCAATATCGCACTAACCGTTGGTGGAATGAGGCAGCAAACGAGCATCGACCGCTCAATCGCAGGATTCATATCGATTTGCTGCCCGAGGCCATTGGGGGTACCGGCCCGAGTCGGTGGGAGAGCACTGAGGCATTGTGTCCGAACCGTTCACGGGGGCTCCACCCAGGGCGTAGACGATGGGTCCGAATGAAATGGGGCACGAAGCCTGAAAAGCGAAAGAAACCTGACCAAGCGGATCCTGACCCTCCTGGCAATAAACCAGAGTACTCTTGACACCGGTGGACCACTGCAAGGGGTCGGGGAACACGCCTTGAGGGTGACCTGAAGGCGGCGGATTCCCCAGAGAAGGGGGAATCTCTAAGAGGTGGGGGGCTGGACCCGAAGTTTCAAACATCCGGGCGTTCCTACGTATCCCATAAGGATGGGAATCAAGCCACACGTAGTTCTTGAAGCGCGGCACAACACAATCGGGCACCAGCGCGAGGAAGAGTGCGGGTCTGACCCTCGCACACAGAAGGAGCGGCATTTGATATTTCTTGTTTGTCCTTAGAGATGAATGGTTTTTCGTGCGGCGACATGCCTGTGATTGAGAAATCTCTGGCGTCGCCACAATGATCAAGCCATGGAAGGCATTGATGAATGGCGTGGTTATTAACTAGCGCCCAACATGAGTGTCCCCCGAGGAGAACATCACGATGCAGTGCCGTTTCTCGTCGGGCAGCCAAGACGATCACAGTTTACGGTCGTGTGGTAGGACCAGACAACACAGTTTAAGGTCGTGTGGTTCGGACCATGGAGGAATCCGCTTATCGCGGTACGGAGGACACGGCGGAGGTGGGAGCATACCCAGCCTTGCGGTCACGCACGATTCCAGGAGAAGAGTCTTGGGATAGGGGCCTGCGTATGTCCATCACCCGAGGGGCAGAGATGCTAGCCTCCAGATACACTGGGCCCAGAACGCGATTGTTCGGGCGACTCCTCCCTCCTTATGGGGACGAGGGTCCAGCTACGCATGGCCCTTAGGGAGGATATCCGCATATATCCTTGGTGCTCAGATCATGGGAGCCTCGAACGACATCATTACCTTGGTTGGTCTGCCTAACGTGTAGAGGTGTACTGGAGGTCAGTATGAAGAGAGTGTCGAGATTCCACTACAACGCACAAAGGCGGAGTGTGATGAGGACTGCGCAACCAATGTTCAGAGCCTGAAAGAGCCGACATGGCGATCAAGGATGTTGCTGACGCATTCGCAACACAACATCCGATCGCGTCAGCCTAAGACGGGGCAAGCAAACGAGCATCGACCGCTCAATCGCAGGATTCATATCGATTTGCGGCCCAAGACCCGCCGGTAAATCGACCCGGAGTGGTAGGAGAGCACTGAGGCATCGTACCCAAACCGCTAACGAGGATCCCTTTGGGTGAAGGCTCGAACAAGAGGAAGCGCGAAGCCTGACAAGCAACACAGGACTTGTCGGGGTTGAATCTGACTCTACGAGTCATAGACCGAAGTACCCAAAACATGTTAACAGATCACCGGAAAGGGTCGGAGGACTCACCCTGAGAGCAACCAAAAGAGGGCAGATCCCCGTGATCAACCAAGGGACGGGGCCGGACCTGAAACACAAGCGTCCAGGCGGTCCTACGTATCCCATAAGGATGGGAATCAAGCCATACGTAGTTCTGGAGAGGCAGTTTAACGTCATGCAGGACGATAAGGGAAAAAGAAGGGGGGAGCAGAAGGCATCCCCAAACTTGGGGGGCGTACAGCGTGGCGAGAAAACCGACGTAAATGAGGACATAATCCCCCGCGCACGCGATACACCACATACCCAGAGGCAATTGGACCAAGGGCCCAGGATGGGATGGAAATTCCCGAAGGATGGGGCTGGGCCTGAAACATGAATGTTCAGGCGGTCCTACGTATCCCATAAGGATGGGAATCAAGCCATACGTAGTTCTGGAGAGGCAGTTTAACGTCATGCAGGACGACGAGGGAAAAAGAAGGGGGGAGCAGAAGGCATCCCCAAACGTGGGGGGCGTACAGCGTGGCGAGAAAACCGACGTAAATGAGGACATAATCCCCCGCGCACGCGATACGCCACATACCCAGAGGCAACTGGACCAAGGGCCCAGGATGGGATGGAAATTCCCAAAGGATGGGGCTGGGCCTGAAACATGAATGTTCAGGCGGTCCTACGTATCCCATAAGGATGGGAATCAAGCCATACGTAGTTCTTGAGGGGCAGTTTTACGTCATGCAGGAAGAATGCTGAACAGTTTAACGTCTTGTAGCTCGGACGTAGTGCAGTTTAGCGTCATGCAGGACGAAGCACTTGGCAGTTTAACGTCTTGCAGCGCGGACGAATGCTGAACAGTTTAACGTCTTGTAGCCTGGACGAATGCAGTTTAACGTCGTGCAGGACGTGGGCACACTCAGACAAAGTACTGCTTTAGGAACCTAGCGTTGGTGGGAGGAGTGACACGCTCACCATCCATAGTCGCTAGGGAGTACGCGCCATTGGGATAGACCTTTTGGACAACAAAAGGTCCCTCCCACTTGGGCTCCAACTTGGGCGGCTTCCTGCCGGGGATCATCGGTGCTCTTAGGGCCAGCACTAGATCACCCTGCAGGAAGGAGCGAAGGCGAACCTTCTTATTGAAAGCTCGAGCCATTCTGCTTTGATGCCTCTCCAAGTTGTGCAAAGCGCGAAGTCTATTCTCATCCAGTGCTTCCAACTCGACTAGACGGGCTTCAGCAACTCTGTCCGGCGCTTGCTGGTCGTAGACCGCAGTGCGCAAGGACGGTAACTGGATCTCGATGGGCAGGACGGCCTCAGCTCCGTACACCAGGAAATAAGGGGTCATCTGGGTGGAATTGCGAGTCGTCGTCCGATAATCCCAGAGGGCGTTGGGGAGCTTGTCCGGCCAACTCTTCTTGTTCTGACCAACCATCTTTTGCAGAATTTTAGAGAGGGTTTTGTTGAACGCCTCGATCTGTCCATTCGCCTGCGCATGATAGCGAGATGTATGGTTCGAGCGAATGTTATACTTGGCGTACAACTTCTTCAACTCGGCTGCTCGGAAATTGGTTCCGTTATCCGTGAGGATAGCGTGAGGCACTCCAAATCGATAGATGATGTTGGAGGTCACGAAGTCAGCGATCGAACAAGATTTGACCTCTCTGAGCGGAATCGCCTCTGCCCATTTGGAGAAGAAGTCTGTGGCGGTCAGAATGAACCGGCACTGGTGAGCTGTCGCCGGCGGGTAAGGTCCCACAACGTCCAGTCCCCAGACTGCAAAGGGCCAGGAATACCTTGTGGTATGGAGAGGCTCCGGCGGCCGATGCACAAAGTTCGCATGAACCTGGCATGCATGGCACCTCCTGGCATACTCGATGCAGTCATGGATCATAGAGGGCCAGAAGTATCCCAACCTCCGAATCTGGTGGGACAGCTTCGGCCCAGTCTGGTGGGCGCCACATGAACCAGCATGAACCTCTTGCATGACCCGTGGGATCTCAACTCCCTGAAGGCAACGGAGGAGAACACCATCAAATCCGTGTTTGTAGAGGATCTGCTCCAGGCCGGGACTGCTCTGGAGGACGAACTGTGATGCGCGGCGTCGAACTCACTCGCGCTCGGCCCGATCCGATGGAAGAATGCCATGTTGGAGGTACTCAACCAAAGGCGTCCTCCAATCAGGGGCTGATCCGACTGTCATATCTGGGGTACTCGGGGCTCCGGGCATAGGGGCAACCGTGGTGAGGTTACTTACCAACGGGCCGCGATCTTCTTCCGGGATAACGGGAGCGATGAGCCTGCGGCGCGTCACGCGGACGATCAGGTTGTCCTGTTCAGGCTCCGCAAGTGACGCAGCGAGGCTGGCCAAAGCATCTGCTCGACCGTTCTGCGACCGGGGAACATGGAAAATTTCCGGCCGAGAAGGGAACCGAGCCATCAGAAGGAGGGTGCACTCCAACAATGGAACAAGTTCCGGCTTCTTGACTACGTAGTCGCCATTGATCTGCTTAACGACCAGCTCAGAGTCCCCTTTCACGCACAGACGGGGCACGTCGATCTCGAGAGCCAACTCGAGACCGGTGATGAGGGTATGGTATTCCGCCTCATTGTTGGTACAGCCCTCTGACAACAGGAAAGAGTATGGCAGCACGGCTCGCTCTGGGGTAATGAAGACGATACCCAAGCCCACTCTGTTGAGCTTAGGATTATCGAGTCTTCTACCGGTGGGGCTCCGGGATGCACCGTCAAAGTGCATCTGCCAGCATGGATCGGCTCGATCAACCGAGAGAATGGTCTCATCAGGAAAGCCTAGATCCAGCGGCTGATCCGCGGAGGTTGGGTGAGCAGCCAGAAAGTCTTCCAATGCTTGCCCTTTGATGGCCTTCTAAGACACATACCTGATGTCGAACTGCTGGAGAATCACAGCCCACCGCGCTAGGCGGCCAGTCAACATAGGCCGACTCAGGATATATTTCAACGGGTCTACCCGAGAAACCAACTGTACCTCATGGTTCTGCAAGTAGTGCCGTAATTTCTGTACGGCAAATACGAGCGCCAGGAAGCTCTTCTCGATGGGGGAATACCTAACTTCCGCATCGAGGAGCATGAGACTGAGGTAATAGAGGCCATTCTCCGTTCCCTCGTTGTTCTTCTGGGCGAGAAGGGCACCCAGGGACCGTTCCAGGGCGGTCACATAGAGGACCAGCGGCTTCCCGGATACAGGCGGCATCAGGACCGGAGGTTGAAGCAGGTACTGCTTGATTTCCTCGAAAGCGGTCTGACACTCTTTATCCCATACATAGGTGGCACCTTTCTTAATGAGCCGGGAAAAGGGCTTACACTTGCCGGCCAGATTCGCGATGAATCGGCGTATATAGGCTAAGTGGCCTTGGAACCCTTGCAGTTCCCGGACGGTACCTGGGGGAGGCATCTGGCTAATCGCCCTGATTTTCTCTGGGTCGATCTCAATACCCCGGTATCTTACCACAAATCCAAGGAACTTTCCGGAGGTGACCCCAAAGGCACACTTCAACGGGTTCATCTTCAGGCATCGAGACCGGAGGAAGCTAAACACTTTCTCAAGATCTTTGAGATGGTCCTGACGCTGGCGCGATTTGACCACCAAGTCGTCGACGTAGCATTCCACCAGTGTGCCGAGGATTGGCTTGAATATGCGGTGCATCGCCCGTTGGTAGGTGGCACCTGCATTCTTCAGGCCGAAGGGCATGACCCGGTAGCAAAAGGTACCTTGGGGGGCCCTGAAGGCAGTGAACTCCTCATCCTCAGGGGCCATCCGAATTTGGTTGTATCCGGAGTATCCATCCATGAAGGAGAGGGCTTGGAACCCTGCCGTGGCATCAATCAACAGCTCTGTCACTGGTAGGGGAAAATCATCCTTCGGACAGTGGCGGTTGAGATCGCGGAAGTCGATGCAGACTCTGATCTGCCCGTTCTTCTTCCTGACCGGCACAATGTTGGCCAGCCATTTGGGGTACTGAACTTCCCTCACGAAGTTGGCTTTGATAAGCTTGTCAACTTCGGCCTCAACCATGGCACCGTGGGATGGGTGCATCTTCCTGGGAGGCTGCTTGAACCCGCGATGGTTCGCCGGGAGACCAAGGCGGTGGACGGCTACCTGAGGATCTAGCCCCGGCATCTCGTCATAGCCCCAAGCGAACACATCACGGTGCTGCCTGAGAAAGTCCACGTACTGCTGCCGCTCCTCAGAGGGCATGGCGGCACTAACCAATGTGGGTCTTGGATCGGCCTCGGTTCCAAGGTTCACCTGTATTAACTCATCGACCGTGGCGGGGACGCCCTCCTCAAAGGCTGGGGGTGCATCTTCCACGTCCTCTCCACTCGGGGAGGTATCGTCCACGGGAGAGACTGCGTTGGCAACTGCATTGGGGCTACCAGATCCTACTGGGCCACTGGTGCTGGCACGGGCGGTCGCGGCCATCTCATCAGGAGACTCGCGGGCCGTCGAGACCATAGCGACGTCCAACCAGTGAATCGGGAGGACGTAAGCGTCATCCAGACTTGCCCAGGGATCGCTTGCAACAGCGACAGGCTCAACCTCACCTGCCAGGATCTGCTTATCCTCGCTCTTGTAATAGTCCGCGTCCAGATAGCGGGCTTCACATGAGGCAAAAGGAGAGGCATCTCCTTGAAGCATGCCTACTCGACCATTAAGGGAGTATTTGAGGCATTGGTGGTATGACGAGGGAACCGCCGCGTGAAGGTGAAGCCATGGCCTGCCCATCAATGCGTTATACGCAGTGTTCTGAGAGACTACCATGAATTCGGTGTTGGCAACCAAGTCACCGAACTGGGTCTTCAAACGTATCTTGCCGACCGGGGTTTGCTCGGTGCGGTCGTACCCCTGGATCCTGAGGTCGGAGGGAATCAAGTCATCCTCAGACAACCCCAATCTCCGGAGCGTCCGAGTTGGAATCAGGTTAATCCCAGACCCCGTGTCGACAAGACAGCGCCGGACTTCAAGGCCATTGAACTGGCCAGTGACATACAGCGGACGGATATGTCCCTGTATAGGAGGGTCTTCATCCTTACCAGAGAACGAGATAACTGCCTGACATTCGGCGTCCTCGATCGTTTCGGCGTGAAAGGCCTCTGCAGCCGCAACCTATGTCTCAAACTGGAGGGGGCTTTTCAGGGCTTCAGCGAGTGCCTCGCGCATCTCAGATGACATGCGCAGAGCCTCAAGGATGGAGAGCCTTGCTGGGATATCAGCCAAGTGCTTCAGGACATCATAATTTTTGGCCAAGCGCGAGCCCCTGGTTGCAGGAGGTTGCTCTGCGGTTGGTGGCATGACGGGCCTTGCCGGTTGGATCGACGGCCGACTGGTACTTGGCGCATCTCGCTGTTCACTGGTCGCAGTCTGGGAAATGGTCACCGTACTGGAGTCAGGAGGCCGGGATGGACTCGTGGCAGGGCGGAGCTGGTCTCGACGCGGCTGAGGCGGTTCTGCCTGGTCCCACACCACAAACAGTGGCGGAGGCGAATCCGTCATCCCCGGATGGGGGGGCTGCGCGCGCTGAGCTCGGTTTTGAGCCTGCTACCTAGTCTCAGTGGCGTGCACGGCCTGGCTGGAGGTACCAATGGCTGTGCCCCGGTGACTCCTGTTGCTGCGGTTCTTCCGACGGTAGCGACGACCGGGGACACTAGGGATGTCCACCTGGTGTTCTTCAACGTCGGGAACCGAAAAGGGATTTACCAGCTCGACGGTATTAACCGAAGCGTACCCAATACCGTCATTGGACGAATCATCCATCACCGGGTGGATCCGAGGAGGGACCCCAATCTCCGGGGGCATGAAATCGCCGAGAGTGCGGGATAGTGGCGGAACTGGCAGGGCGCGCTCTTCCTTCTTGCGCTGCCGCCGTTTTCTCCTCTTGGAAGAGGCAGGCTGGGACGACGATGCCGAAGCAGCACCCGCAGATTCTGGGGGCTCAGGCTGATTCAAGCACGCACGGATGATTCCATGGGCGCGAATGGTCGTCTTGCGGGCCATCCAGTTATTATACTTCTGGGATCCGCGGTTGGAGACCAGCTGCCATTCGTCCTCGTTGCCACTATCGTCATCTGATCCCATGAACACGCCCACCACTTGTGCTGGAGCTGGGCCCAACCTGATTACATTGTTGTTAATTTGGTCTTGGAGCCAATCCTTAAACACATAGCACCGCTGGATGGTGTGCCCCAGGGCCCGGTGGTAGGGGCAGTAGCGGGGGTTATTCGTAAGATGTGCCTCCTCTGGCCTCCAACATTCAGGCAGTCGCACAATCCTCTGCTCCAGGGCGCTCCGGAAATAACCGGGGACCTGATCCTCATGGAATGAGTAAGTCAGGTGTCGCGGGCCCCTGGGAGCGTGGTCTTGACGAGGGGCTGGAGGGGCCGGCCGAGGAGGTGGACCCTGATTATCTCGCCTGGGTTGCGGCGGTACATTACGCGGAGGGGCCGGCCGATTCTGGGGCTGCCGCTTCTGGGCCGGGAACTGAGCCCGTGGAGGCGGATTCCTATGAGGCTGCGGAGCTGGCCTCGCCGGCAGCAGCTCCAATGGCCTGGGGGCCTCTATCTGGGCGACAGCAGCGGGCTCAGCCCTGCTGACTCTCCTTGCAGGAATCATTGGAGGCAGCGGGTGTGCCTGGCTGGCCTGTTGCAGGGCTTCCTCAAGACGTTGAGCTTTGTCTGAGAAGTCCCTGAACCCTCCGGGGTAATTTTGAGTGATCAGGGAAGGGACCAGCTCGGTCTTGATGTTCCCGACGCACATTGTCAGCAACTGCTCCTGAGTCAATGGCATGTCAAGGGAATACGTGAGACCCTTCCATCGGGCGACGAAGTCCGCGACTCGCTCATCAGGCCTCTGCTTGCACTTGAAGAGGTCTGCGATACTTGTCTTCCGGGTCGTGGAACTGAACTGGTAGAGGAACTGTCTACGGAGGTCCTCCCAGCTGGTTACCGACCCGACGGGGAGCTGGCTGTACCAGACAAATGCTGGCCCTTCCAGTGTCTGAACAAAGCAGCGAAGCTTAGCGGCCTCTTGCTGCGCCGGAGTCCCCAACATAGGCCCGCACCTCGAGTTGAAGTGGGCTAAATGCTGTGGCGGATCTCCAGTCCTGTTGAAGGGGGAAAAAGTGGGATTCCCGAATCCCGGAGGCGCCGGCATGTCATCCACCCATGCTGGGTAGGGCTTGCCGTCCGGTGGGATCGCCACCTGCCGAGTCTCCAAGGCTTCCAAGCGGGAAATGAGTGCCGACATCGGATCGTCCGGACATGGGTTCCAGTCCTGACGAGGATCTCTAACCACGAGCGCATTGCATGGCCCTTCAATCGGGTCGTCGACCGGGTCGTCGAACTCGGCAGCTCATGGGATGGCGGGCGGAGCGGCCCTTGGTGCAGCGGGAGGAATCCGAGCGGGGTCTCTCAGGAAGTCACGCCGCTCGGGAGGGTGTGGCGAAACATAACGCGCCCTCTTGCCATAGGCAATGGCCTCTCTCCTGTCGGCGAACACGGCGTAATCACGGTTGCCCGGGAGAGTCTCATCGAGGAGCGGTTGTTCCGATCCCTGCTGTCCTGGCCTGGGATCACCGTAGTCAGGCCGCCGTTCTGCAGCGCGCTCGGCGAGGAGCTGGTCAACCAGCTTCTTCTGTTCGGCGAGTTGCTGACGTAGCGTAGCCTTCTCGGGATCCTCCTCTGTCCTCTGCATGGAGGCAGATGGGTCGGCGGGCTTTATAGCCTCGCTGTGCTCTTTTCCTTTGCTGACGTTTCGGCTCAACGTCAGTGCTTCAGTGGGCGCGGGGAGCCCCAGAAGGTTCCTCTGATGACGAGTAACTCTCACCGATGGATCTGACGACGGCTTGTCTTCGGGGGGGAAGCCCCCGTCGAGAAGTTCCAAGTCGTTCCCCTCTCCCGACAGGTCAGCCATATTGACCGTTCCTGTCCCTGGGGATATACCCTCAGGGCCACCCAGCGAATCGGGCTGTCGGCGGATCACACTGAAGCATAGGGAAGCGTACTGCCCCCATCCACGGATATACACGTGGGGAGTGGCTTCCTCGATAACTTTGCGGAGTACTTGGAAACACTCAACGCATCGTTGTTGGAGGGCCTCGTGGTGCCCAAATGACCCGGGGTGCCGAACCGCGGGGAGCATGGCCAGGTCAATTTGACGGCACTGCTCACCAATATCCTCCAGGTGCGCTTGACTCCCGGGGTATGGCATTTGCAGGCGGTGAAGACAGGAGCGAGTCTCCCGGAGAGTTCGGCGGAAGCATTCGAACTCATCCGGGGTGAGCGATTCGGGTGCATCAAAGCCCGGTCCTGCGACTGGCCAAAACTTCTCAGGGAAGTGGCCCTCTGCAAGGACGGTCCAGAAGCTCCACGACTCAAACTCGGGACCCAGATCTCCTTGGTCCTCTTCCATGGCTGGGAACGGACGGGGAACTGGTAGTGGTGCCGAGGCGGGCCGCCGGGCCGACGGGCTGGCCGGCGGTGAATACGACGAACAGGCCGATTGGCCTCCATATCCCGGGCCGCCCTCTGAGGGTGGCGGTGCCCTGGCTACCACATCACGATAGGACGGGCCGGCGAGCAGACATCCTGCCGTAGCATCGGTGCTCGCCGAGGGTGCACCAGATCGTGGTTCGACCGTCGATCCCCAGAAAAAGTCTCCGGCTTCTCCGATCGAGACGGAAGGCACTTCCGGAGGGGCCGGTACCAACCGCAAGCTTGATCCTTGGGGGTCTACCAGGCCCTCGTTACTCCGGATATACCTTCGGAGAGAAGCGGGGATCACATCGATCTCGCTCTCGGGGAGCACGAGGCTGACGTGCCGCATTCCTACCCCTGCCCTTGACTGGTGGGATTGGGGAAAGGGCTCTGTCGCCGAATCGTACTCCGCCTCTGAATCAGAGAAGCGAACCGGTCGGATCTCTGTCCGGAATTCCGTAACATTCTTCCCTCGGCGTCGACGCCTTGCCTTCCTGCCCCTGGGTGGTTCTTCGGGGCAGGGCTGATCTCTGTCCTGGCGTCCTCCGGCCGCACTGGTGCTGGGGCCAAGAGGACTGGGAACCAAGGTGCGAGGGGCACCGGGACAGATATCAAAGGGGACGCGGGGAGAGATGATTTCGGGCAGGCCTCCGGGCCGGGATCGGAAGGTGGGATGACCCATGCCTCCTGGATCGGCCACACAGAGTAGATCCTGCCGGTGAATAGTGCTACCGCGAGGTGGTCCGCGGCGGCTACTGCCAGTGCCAGCAACCGGGAGAGTCGACCCAACCTTCCTTTGGGGCGGTCGGGGCCTCGATCCAGGTCGGGCATAGGAGTTCCCCTGCTCAGGATGCGCAGAGGCCTGGCGACTGGAGCCAGCAGTGGCTTGGGCCAATGCGGCCGCTGTTGCTAGAGCCCCAAGGTGGGCATCCTCTTCCGCTCGTGCCCGACGTTGGCGTCGGGACAGGCGAGTCGGAATGAGCGGCGCGGGCAGGTGGAGAGCCCGCTCTTCGACTGGAGAGGCCTGGCGGCGGTGTCGTCGTGGCCTGGCGGGAGTCCTTACCGTAGATCCCTGGAGCGAATCCCGGATAGGGAGATCCCGGACATCTTCCACCTCATCCGCATAGGGAAGGGAACTGTCAGAGCGCTCCGGGGATAAACTCCCGAAGCGATTGGACGTTGAGGTAGGCAGCGGTGCCTCCCTGCGCGGCCCTCGGGGGCGGCGGTGGTGGCGAGGCGCAGCCTCCTCAAGGTCTAGGCGAGCCATTTCCCTAGTGGGGATGACTCCCTCTTCCTCGTATCTCCGCACCAGGGTGTTGATCACCCTTATCTGGATGACCTCCGAGGGGGAGAGAGGGCGTGGTCGTCCCGCAATTGCGGCTGCTGGGACGACTGTGGAACGGGCGGGACCGCGCGGAGTAGCCGCGTCGGTGTTTCCCCTACCTCTGCGCCAGTGGGCGGGTGGCGATCGGGCACTGGATCGGGTGACCTGATTTCTGAAAGCAGGGAGAATGACCCATTAACACTGACAGGAAAAAGGAATCGACAACCTACCATTAGCGCCACGACGCCTTCCGTGGGGGGAACCCAGGCCCTCGACGTTGCGAGACGGAGTGCCCGATGTCCCTTCCCCAGCCCCTGGCGGGTAAGACTGAATGCTTGGCCGGGCAACACGCTGGTCTTCCAACACCTCTGAAAGACATCGGTCTTCGTATCGAGGAGAAGAGATTCACGTCGGGTTCACCATTTTTCTGTTTCGGTGCGGATGTGCGTCGGGTTACGCTGTTCCGCCAGGACGCGTTCGCGCGTGCACCCGTCAACCCGAGGGGATGGGCGCGCGGCTTGTGGTCCCGCAGTCCCGCTTTCAAAGGGCGGGCGGCATTCGTCCCTTATTCAGGGGCGTCTGCTCCTTGATCGAAACCGGGATGATGGGATGTCGGCTCCTCCTTCCTTGGACGTCTCCTCGGAACTCGTCGCCTAATCCGGGTCTCCCTCATAGACTTAAGAATGTTCGTGAATCTCGTTCCCGGCGCCATATCTTCATGGACACCGGTTAATTACGCTGCTTCCGCCCGGACGCTCCAAGGAGTCTGGGCGGGGCAGCAACCTGCGGTGAGAAGGCCGGGTGGCTCTGGGTGCTGGGGGCGTGTCGTAACACTGCGGCTCTGCACGTCTGTCTTCCGTCCCTAATAGGGCTTCTCGAAGGCATGATGGCCTGAGGCATCCCGTACTGGGTGCGGGGAACTGTGTCACCTGAGGTTTTTCTCAGCTTCCCATGTTTAACACGGGGTATGCCGCGAGTTTAACGTCCAGCGGGGACGGCATCGGACCGATCAACACGAAAAGTGGATTGGATGACAGAACCCCTTGCGGGGAACCTCCGACGCTGGGGCCAGCGCATGGGCGGCTTCCCAAGTAATGTGGAGTGGAGTGAAGTGGCATGACCCCACCGGGATGTGGCGGCCCGGGTAAGGATCAGGATGGATGATGGAGTGAAGAGCTTGGACCCCGTAGAGGCTTCCTACGTACCGCGCGTTAGCACGGATCAAAGTCAACGTAGTTCGGGTATACAGTTTAACGTCATGCTGGACGTTGGCAAGCCGACTCACGAAGAGGTCGAGGCCGCCGGGCGGAGGATTGAACCGAACCACCTCGCACAGAGGGGGGTGGAACGGCCGGGTGGATCACAGTTTCACGTCATGCTGGACGATAAAAGGAGAAATGGAAAAAGGGGCTGTGGGGAGGCACAGTGGAGATACACACGGGCAGTCTCCCACAGGGGCGGATTCATAGGTGAATCGACGTAAGCGTGAACCCTGGAGGGGTCCACTGATGGACGAACCGACGTAAATACGACCGGGACGACCAGGTGGCGGGCTTGGACCTCAAGAAGGCTTCCTACGTACCCTGTATAGAAGACAGGGATCAAAGTCCACGTAGTTCATTCTGTCAGGACTTACGCACTTGAGGCAGCCCGGATGCGGCGAAACTTAGTTGGAAGGGACTTGGACCGAAAGTAGGAGACACCTCGATCCCAGTCACACCCTCTACTGGCTTCGGTAGTGGGGGAGCGCAATGGAGATACACATGTGCAGCCCCCCACAAGAAACAAGGGGTTTATAATACCCTGCCCCCGTAGGGAAAAGCCACTCCCATTAAATCGTCCCAAAAGCGGGACAATCCCGACATCCCTGCAGAGACGAGCGGGTGGGGGCCACATCCAAACCGGGGGAGACCCTGCATGCGAGGCACGGGATCGAATGATGCGGACGGTTTAACGTCTTGCCGGACGAAGTACAGTTTAACGTCGTGTGTTGAGGATGAAGCGGACGGTTTAACGTCTTGCCGGACGAAGCACAGATTAACGTCATGTGTTGAGGACGAAACACTTGGCAGTTTAACATCTTGCAGCGCGGACGAATGTGCAGTTTAACGTCATGCTGGACGTATGGGCAGTTTAACGTCATGCTGGACGAATGCGCAGTTTAACGTCATGCGGGACGTATATGCAGTTTAACGTCATGCTGGACATATGTCTGTGTCACTTCGCGCAAGCCTGGAGGGCCGCACGGAAAGACAACGCACGGTGCGGGCACCCAGGATGAAGATCATCGGGCGCCACGCAGGCGGGTACCCTCAGGGGGTCAAGGGAGGCGACCCTGGCGGATTGCGCGCAAAAGAGGAGCTTTGCGCGCAAAACCGCGAGTCGGCGCGCAAAATGGCGGGCTGGCGCGCAATTGGGCCAGCGCTTCGCGCGCGGATGATTGGGATTGCGCGCACCGGGCTTCGGGTAGCGCGCGGGGGCAACAGCTCATTCTCTAACGAATGGCCACTTTGAAAATGGGGGGTGCGCGCAATCGGGCTGGATTGCGCGCACCCGGGGGGCAATTGCGCGCAAGAGGCTTCTGTTGCGCGCAAAGGCCTTCGGGTTGAAATTAATTCAAAGGAAAGGAGCCAAGGGGATTGCGCGCGAAGGCGGACCCCAAGGCTCTATTGCGCGAAAGAAAGGAGGTTACCTGAAGATCGGCATTGCGCGTGGAAGGGGTTGAATTGCGCGCGCGGGAGACCGTTCGACTTCCAGCAACCTCTGAAACGTTGGGGGTCGCCTAGTATTTATAGGCAACCCCGGGCGCGGAATCCAAGGCGCGAGCGCAGAATTCTCCTCGCGGGTGCGGAATCGGGCACGGCGCGCAAGGGAGTTGCGCGCATCCCGGGGGTTTTGCGCGCGGATCATCATCTTTGCGCGCAGGCCTCTGAAATTCCGCGCAAGGCCTCCGGGCCCTCCAAAACATTCTTCTGACTCCAAATATGACCTCGCTTTCCGCATCCGGAGCTTCGTTTCGGAACAACGGACTTTTCCGGCGTCTACACCATTATCAAAGTAAATAACATTAATCATATTAATCTAATTTTTATGAAGGAAAATAAAATTTAAAATATTACCTAATACATCTATTTTCATATCAAATATTAAATCAATTTTTTATATTAGATTCTTAAAAGTGAAAAAAATTAATTTTTAATATAAGAATATAAAAATTAGTATTTTTAGTGAACCTCTACTTAAGTTACCAAAACATTAAATATGGGTATTATAAATATAATTATGAATTTTGATATTAATTACATTAATATATATATATATATTATTTAAAATATGTTTTTGTAAACAGATTGTATTAATAGTGATATGTTTTGAAAATAAATATTTTCACTATTTTCTAAAAAATTAATTGTTTTTGAAAAATAAAAAATATTAATTTTAAGCTAATTTTATTCTGAGTAATTAAAAAAGGAAGTTTATTTTTCCAATTTCAAATCCTAAAATTTGACATTTTTATTTAAAATTAGGATACAAAAAATAATGAAAACGAATTATAATGAAAAAACCTTTTTATAATTTATGCGTTCTTAATATTATTTCACATATATTTATAATTAAATTAGTGTTAATATATATGAATAATACAATTTATCCTCTTTTAACAATAGTATATTTAATTCCTTAAAAAATCTATATCACATGGAAATACTATTTTAAAAAATGCATTTTTATGTATAAAATGATCTTAACCAAAATATAATTATAATTAAATATTTATATCTTAGTCATTTAATTTTATGTTTCTATTTATATTAAAATATTTAATTGCATTTAAAAAAAAATCTTCTAAAAACATTTATTTAGCACATAAAAATAAAATATTTTAATTCAATAATATATTTCTGATTTTTTATTGTTATTTCAAAAATATATTATTTAAACTAATTACTAACAATACATAACTCTAGTATACATAATTTACACATAATCATTAAATATCCATTTATATAATAGATATATTTTCAATATCTATATCTTTAATGACTATATTCTATTTTTATATACAATCTTACTAAAATCATTCATTCTATTCTTAATCCTTAAGACATACTTCCCATCTGCAAATATTTAATTTTATATCTCACAAATTTATTTCTAATTTCATTGTATTTTTATAATTATTTTTTTTTGGTATATTAATGTCTATTCTTAAATTGGCGGTGGTCTAGATTGGTTATCCTTACATGTGTTGTATTTTGATTTAAGATTATTTCCAGTGAATCGTAGAATGAACCTAAATATATTTTTTCTATAATGATTGAATAATAATTTGTTTTTTATTTAATGATTTATTTCATTGATATTATTTTAATAGTGAAGATCAATCATAAGTTGATAATAATTCAATGTTTTCACATGGGGATATAGTTTGGGATATTCTCTAATTAGAGAGATATATAACTTATCAGTTTTGGGATCTATAATTTTGTAGGACATTTTTTACTTTGATTTAGGTATCTATTTGAGATTCATTATTTTAGTTTTTTGGGATCCTAAGCAATGGATTAGAATAGTTTTATATGTTAAATATTTCCTTTACAAGGGATTTTAAAGAGAGCGATGCTTGGCATGTGAAATGCTACATTCCATGAAGGCCATTATCAATTCCTTTGGAAGAGATTCAGTTTTTCACTTATTTATGTTTTATGTATTATACATTTTTCATCAAATTTGTTAGATCATATTATCATATTTCACCTTGTGTATTGACTATATTTATATTTATTTAATAATATTTGGGGTATGGGTTTGGGAACTAACTCATTCTTCATATAATTTCATATTATTATTATTATTGTTATTATTTTTGAAGGTATGGGGAACAATGAAGATAAAATTTTAGATTGATATGCATCAAGTATAAACACTATATGATCCTTTACTAATTTATTTTAGGAGGTAGATTATTATTGATTCTCAATTACAAAATGATGGTGTTCTTACATCGAATTCTTATCATAGTGGAATTTTTATATTTTTTTTTTGAAAATGGGGATATTCAATCTTTATCTAATGAAATTTTTTAGCTTTATTCAATTACAGGAATGAATACATTCCTTATTTGTCACAAGGTTTATAGAATATCTCTATTCAGACAATGATGACTTTAAAGTGGCAACCTTATTATAATGTTGATTTGACTTCATGTATTATCAAACTCTAGAAAACTATTATGGTTAGATTATAAAACATAGAAACTTATAAGGACCTCAGTTGGTAATATTTATATTGAATTTAACAAATATAAACCCATTTCATCTTCTATTTAGATATAAAATGGGAGTCCGGATTTTTTATAAATTTTTTACAGGAATCTACCATTGTATTATATTAATTTTCTTAGACATTGTAATAGCAATACAATTTTTAATTATATTAATGAATTTGTAATTTATAAACTTACTACTAAAATTAAACATTTCTAGTTTCAAAAACTTAATCATAAGTTGGGAAATTACATTTTGGTTTCTAATATAATATTGGATGATGGTGTCCCGCTACCCCCCTCTAATGATACATTGGTATTAGAAACAAATGATATAGATAATTTTTTTGAATAATTAAACACTACCTAGGTTGACTATAATTCATATCCAAATTATTAGGAAAACATCATTAAATCATTTCAAAGGGATGAAAAAAATTAAATCATAGATATAGATAGGTTAAATGAATTTTAACCAAAGAAATCACATTATTGAAAGAACTACAATTCTTTGTAAAAACTAATTTCCACTCTATATAATAGTGTACGACTCATTGAAATTAATACTATTTCTGAGAATTACAACATAAATAGTAATAATATGCCTTCTAATATTCACATTTTATGTATGAAACATTATTTTATTTTAATCATGCTCCGTCAGATGTCAGTTCAAGATATGAATTTTTGATTGATGAAAAATCATCTTTAAGTAATGGTGGGGATGATGGAGATATAGATAAATAAGAATCATATTATCTTTAAAATGATAATTTTTTATACCCAAAACAATATGAAAAATTTTATAAATGGATTGAAAAAATGTATCATTATTTTCAGTGTCAAAAAGAATAACATAGACACTTTATATGATTAGGTGAATATTAGATATATAAGAGTATTTAAATGATTTAAGAGTAACATGGGTGTGGTCTTATTCTATATTATAATAAATTACCATGATGATAATTTTTTCCATAATGTATCTAGATTTGATAATTCTTTTCTATAGTTTTTTTATTTTCACAAATGATACTACATTTCATTTATTTTTTTAGTTTCAATTTTTTTTCTTATAAAATTAAATGTTATGAGATTTTTTAACATTTATTATTGTTTTTATTAATATTTATCAGGGTATAATTTCCTCACATTATTCGCTATACTCATTATTAATATAATTATTTTTTTACTGTATAAGTTTTCTATAAAGTCATATAATATCTTGAGATATTCTATCTTTATTATTTCAATGATGTAGGAATTATCTCTTTATTTAATCTTGTTAATTATAATTCCATTTATGATATGTGTTAGTTTAGCATTTTTTCTGATAATATAATCTTTAGGAGTGTATCTAGGTTATATAGTGACGAAATTGTGAGTCTATATTATGGGATAATGATAAGTGAAGATTTTTTGATTTGATGATTTTTGGTTGCATATGGGATCTGTAACACCCGAGACTTTTATGTTATATAAATCATCAAAGGAATCTTTTTCTATACAACACTTGCTTGGCTTGCTTTACACGCAATCACGACCTTCCTCGATAGCTTGCGTCGTACGCAATACCGAGTTTCACTAAACAACATTATGCTATTAAAACTAGCCGATATGAATAGTAATAACCACTTTTTGGAATTTTATAAATTTTATTTTTCAAAATGGACTTCATTTTTGGACTCAGAATATCGAAATTAGCCTAGGGTGAAATTTTGGTATTTTTCTGAAAACTTTCAATTTTTGATGAATAGTGAAACCACTAAGTGGTAGGTTAAAAACTGAATTTTGCATAAAACTTAATTTTACCGCTTCTGTGAATGGAATTTCGAAAATCCGAGAGACACGGTTAATATCAAGGACTAAAATGTGGTTCAATGAGATGAAAATAATTTTTTGGTGAATAGTAACTTTTTACATTTTTTACCGCGGTTAATAGTAAATAGGGTAACTAAGGGTAAATATGATATTAATATTACCCTAACACATGTCCTAATTCTATTGGACAAGTGTAATTCGACCAAAAACAAACTTAGGAATAAAATATGACCATTTAGGCCCACTTGGATTAGATTAGGACATTTATTATTAATTTATTTAAAGAAGGGTTAAAATAGTTAAAATCAAAGTTTAATAAGTAAATAATTTTTAATATGGGGTTATACATAAGATAAATTCAATTGTAAATATTAATTAGAAAGCTAAAAATATTTCCTACATTATGATATTTTATTTGTAATTTTTAGACATCAAATAATGTAATTTATTTATGACACAAAGATGATGCAGTAATTATCTTATTAATGAAATATTGACATAATTGATGTTATAAACACCAAAATAAATGTAATTTGAGACTTTTTATGAATTCAACTAATTTTATAGGTTACTACGATATATTAATGTTGATTTAATAAACTTGGTTCGAACATATAATTCTTTTATGACTTTCACAAAAATCATATATCAAATAGTGTCAAAATTGACACAAAATAGTTTTTAAATCAAATATTATATTATTAATTGTTATTTTATTCCTAAAAATATAAGGTTCGGCCAAATGACTTAGATAAGGATATATATTTTAATAATAAACAATTTGGGGTTCGTTTGGCATGTTATAGTAAGTGTATTAACCATATAGTGAAAGAAAACAAAAAGACATGGTAAAAGTTAAATTATTTAACTTAGAGTTAAATCTAATTGATAAGGTTAAAATAATACCCTAAACTTGTCTAAATCCTATTTGTTGATAGGATTTCGACCCTTCCCCACTTTATCTTCGAAATAAGACCCTTTGGAACCATTATAAACCGATTTTGACTTTAATATAAAATAATATTTTGAGATATTCCTAAGGTGCCCCTCTCCTCCCTTATAAAAGGGCACCTCCTCCCCCTCCTCCTCACACCAAATTGAGAACTCAAGCTCGGCCAACCCCTGCCATTTTCTCCTCTCCACTTCCCTAGAATAATCCTAGAGGTTCTGGTCTTCTCCAAAGACCAATCTTAGTTCCTTAAGTGGAGGATTCAAAGAGGCGTTCCAAAGAAGAGGTAATATCCATTACCGATCTTTTCAATTTCTTTCTTCTTCAACTTCTTCTTCTTTAGTTGTTTCATGATAAAGTAATAACATCAGTATTACTTAAATACTGATATGTTATTATAAATATGAAACAACCCTAATTCACCTTCTATCCATCCTACGGAAAAATGAAATCACCGCGCGTGCGTACGTACGGAATACCGTCTCCACGCCGTGGTGTAATCTATTTTCCACCATCACCTTACAAGGATGGGTATAATGGTGTAATGAGTAACTACATATGATTATTATGAAGTAATATTGATACTGAAATAATATATATATACTCTAATACAATTCCACGATCATAGGAACGATATCATCACTCGTGCGTACGTACGGAATACCGTCTCCACGATGTGATGCGACTCGTTCTACATGATCTTCATTTCATAATGATTTTATAAATGAATTTAATGAATGAATATGGTATATAATACACTAATACCATTCTGGAAATGAATTATCTATAACCTAAAGATAAGAATAAGAATTTATTCGACAAAACACGCATAAGAACAAAAAGTTATAAAGACCCGAGTAACAAGTAACAATGAAATATTACTAACAAGAAGCTAATAATATGACCATATATGATATCATATCAATATGTATGATTCTGGAATAAGTCAATAACATTATTTAAACCATTATACAGGAGCTTTGGACACGAACAAAGCAAATCGGACCTAAGGTAAGGGATATATCACAATCTCATTTTTATCCGAGATTGTTTATTCGTAAGTATTTACTGGGGTGTATTTTATAATCCACATCCATGTTCCCTCAATATGTAATATTGTTTCCATCCACTTGAAATAGTTTAAATCCAATTTTACCCTTAGGTGAGTTTTTAGTAAAGAATATGAAAGGAATCTTTTGTCGTTTTTCCGTACGAGGTACTTTTTGACTTTTCCGACAAAAGTACGAAGAATGTTTTTTTTAACTTATACGGCACGAACGGATTTCTACTGTTTTATAAAGCCTTATTTTCATGAAGCTTCCTCTAAAAGATTTCATGACTATTTTCAATAAAATCTCTTTCTTTTAAAATTGCATTATGTTTTGTGAAAAGAAATTGTTTTTGAAGAAGAAAGGATATTTTCCTCAAGAATTCAATTCAAGTGTTTTATCAAAATTATTTTCCATCTAAGATAATAAAGGGTTCTGTTTCTATCCATATTTTTACATTGGTTTGACTATGTTGTTATGGAATTATGTTTATGAATTCCTTTATCATATATGAATTGATTTATGATGTCATGATGTTTCATGAATCCCATTTTTGTTTCATGTGTTATGCGATGATGTATGTTTTATGATTATGTGGCACACATAAGAAAGGATTCATTATAAGATGGGTGGGACCTATATCTCCCTCCAATGCATTGGGTAAAGATTTTATATCTCATGAGATAGACATGGCTGGAACGGAAGGTTATTTCGGTTCAGTGATACAGGACTGAAACGAGGAGTGAACTCGGTTCAGAAAGGGACTTTGTCCACTAAGATAGTCTTGGCAATGAGTCATGACTAACAAGAAATGATTTTCCATGATTATGTGTGCATGCCACAAAGATTCAAGTTTTATGTTATGATTATGGGGATCTCATTTTCACTTCTATGATTTATTCCATGTTAAGATATTATGATCTCTTTTGCAGGTTTTGATTTTCATAAAGATATGATATGATTTTTATTTCCTTTATTTGCCCTTGCTGAGCATTTGAGCTCACCCTTTTATGTTTTCTTTTCCCCAGGTCAGGAAGATGGATATTAAGTAGAATATGCTAAAAGGGACCCTAGATATGATGGAATAAATGGGAGACACTGTAGAAGATTTATGAACCAGTTCTTTATGTTTCCCCAGTTTCTAAAGACACTATACCTATACGGTCCTTTGTGGTTTTGTCATATGTTGTAATAAGAGTGCTTCAATTTTGAAGTATTAACAATGTATGTAAAGTGTGGGTCGTTATAGTTGGTATCAGAGGAAAGGTATAGTCAACCTTTGGAAACTAGGATGTGAAAGCCTTAGTAAGAACCCTAAGGATAAGTCTAAGCATAGAACACAATCTTAGTGTTTTAGAAATGGCCTTGAATAACCTAGGATAAGACCATAAGCATGAAAATTTTATTCTTGAATTATGTGGTTTCCTATTATAATTAGTGTTGCTCACACTATTTTTCTTGGTTTTAGTCAATGGCTGGAACCCGAAGGAACCGTGTTAATGCGGAATGCGATGGGAAATGCAATGATTGTCCCCCTGAGCAACCAAACGATATGGGAGCTGGAATGCAAAATCTTGTAGCCATGCTCACACAACTTTCTCAAGCTATGAATCATGCAGGATTTCCAAACGAACAAAGAAGGGAGCAACATTCTGTTGAATCCTTCATGAGGCAGCGTCCACCATCTTTCAGCGGGTCTACTGATCCATTAGTTGCTGAACAATGGATTAGTACTACTGAAAAGATATTTTCAGTTCTTCAATGTTCTGAGCATGATAAAGTCATCCTAGCAGTGTATCGTTTGGAAGGAGATGCGGATCAATGGTGGAATCTTGTTAAGAATACGAGGCAAAGGGATGAAATTGAGTCTATGGAATGGGACGAGTTCAAGAACTTATTTTTCAATAAGTACTTCCCTCGTATTCTCCGAACAAAGATGGAGAAAGAGTTCCTTGAACTGAAGCAAAGGGATGATGAATCTGTTAGTACCTATGAAGCAAATTTTACAAGACTTTCAAGGTACGCTTCTGGTATTATTATCCAACCTGAGAGTAAGATCGATCGATTATTTAGTGGCTTAAAACCAAGTCTTCGAAGGGCGTTAGCCATAAGGGACTTCAATAGCTACGAGGAAATCGTTCGATGTGCTCTCAAAGTCGAGATGGAGATTGGAGTAACCCATCAGTCACATGGGTTTGATAAGAAGAGGAAGATGGAATTCAAAGAAAAATCTAAAGAGCACACGAAAAAGAAGATGAACTTTCCCTTATGCTCAAAGTGTGGAAAGAAACATGGAGGGAGTTGTCTTAAAGGGACAAGTAAATGTTTTAAATGTGGAAAGGAAGGTCATCGGGCATTTGAATGCCGTGATAATGGGAAGAAGATGTCTAATGATGCAAACAAAGGAAGGGATACACAGAATGAACCTGCTACACTTCAATGTTTCAAGTGCAAGGAGATGGGGCATTATGCCAATCAATGCCCAAATCCAAGGGTTGATGATGATGGTCGACGTCAACAAACTCTTAAAGCTAAAGACAAAGGAAAGTCACATGCAATTTCTATCAGCGATGTGGAGTACGATAACGATGTGGTGAAAGGTACACTTACCATCCACTCTAAAGTAGCAAATGTTTTATTTGATTCTGGATCCACCCACTCTTTTATTTCTGAAAAATTTTCTAAGGGTATCACCGTATTACCTCAACAATTAGATGTTGAGTTAGCTGTGACAACACCTAATGGCACATCAATCGCATCAGAAGTTTATAATTATTCTCCGATCGAAGTTTGTGGGAAAGTGCTTCCTGCAAATCTTGTGATCCTTCCTTTAGTGGAATTTGATGTGATTCTTGGCATGGATTGGATTTCTCTACATGGAGCTCATATCAATTGCCAAAGAAGGGAAGTCACATTTCATATTCCAGATCAACCTACGATCGTCTATCAATGCAAGGATGAACATAACCTTCCAGTGGAAATTTCTTCCATCTTATGGGTATTGATTCCACTAAATGAAGGTTATTTATCTCAAATGGTTGGTGAGAAACTCACGATTAAGAATATTCCCATTGTACGGGAGTTTGATGATGTCTTTCCGGAGGAATTGCCGGGTCTTCCACCAAATCGTGAAGTTGAGTTTTCAATAGAACTCGTACCGGGTGCTTTGCCTATTTCAAAGACACCTTATAGAATGGCCCCAATTGAGTTGCAGGAATTGAAGAAGCAACTCCAAGAGAATCTTGATAAGGGATTCATACGCCCTAGTGCGTCACCTTGGGGAGCACCTGTTCTATTTGTTAAGAAGAAAGATGGATCAATGAGACTCTGCATTGATTATCGAGAACTTAACAAGATCACTATCAAGAACAAATATCCTCTCCCACGCATTGATGACTTATTTGACCAACTACGCGGAGCTCAATACTTTTCCAAGATTGATCTTCGTTCAGGGTATCATCAATTAAGGGTCAAAAGGGAGGATATACCAAAGACGACTTTCCGTACAAGGTATGGACACTATGAATTTATAGTGATGCCATTTGGTCTTACTAATGCCCCTGCTATCTTCATGGATCTAATGAATAGAGTCTTTAGAGACTATCTTGATAAATTTGTGGTAGTCTTTATAGACGATATTCTTGTCTATTCAAAGAGAAAGGAAGAGCATGAAGATCACTTGAGAATTATATTGAAGACCCTGAGAAAAGAGAAGCTTTATGCCAAATTTACCAAGTGTGAATTTTGGCTTCAAAAAGTTGCATTTTTGGGTCATATAATCTCAAAAGAGGGGATATCTGTGGATCCAGCAAAAACAGAGGTTATCGAAAGATGGTCAAGACCAACAACAGTAACTGAGATCCGAAGTTTTCTTGGTTTGGCTGGATATTATCGACGTTTTGTAAAAGATTTTTCACGATTATCTAATCCACTCACCAAGTTGACTCGGAAAGAAGTTAAGTTTGTCTGGACAGAGGAATGTGAAGAGAATTTCAAGGAGTTGAAAATAAGGTTATCCAGTGCACCTGGGCTCACACTACCTTGTAGTGGAGAAAGGTTTGTGATCTATAGTGATGCATCCAAGAAGGGATTGGGGTGTGTTCTTATGCAAAATGATATGGTGATAGCTTATGCCTCACGACAGTTGAAAATCCATGAGCAAAATTACCCAACACATGATTTGGAGTTGGCTGCGGTAATCTTTGCATTAAAGATTTGGAAGCATTACCTTTATGGTGAAAGGTGTGATATTTATACTGATCATAAAAGTTTAAAGTATATTTTCACACAAAAGGAGCTGAATATGCGCCAAAGAAGATGGTTGGAGCTGATTAAGGATTATGACTGCTCAATCCATTACCACCCTGGGAAAGCAAACAAGGTGGCAGATGCATTAAGTCGACAAGACCATGCTAGTTTATCCATGATGAGGATCACAAAAGATCCAATATTTATGGATTTACAAAGGATGGATCTTGGAATTATAATGGAAGGGGAAAAATCTTATCTTTCTCAAATGAATGTTCAACCATCTATACATGTGAAGATTAAAGAGGCACAGAAAGAAGATGTCGAGTTACAAAAGAAGGTGAGAAATGTTCCTGAATTCAACCTTGATTGTGATGGGATAATAAAGTTCAGGAATCGGGTTTGTGTTCCTCCCATCCCCGAATTAAAGAAAGAGCTGCTGGATGAGGCTCATAGTTCTTCATTCTCTATTCATCCTGGAAGCACGAAGATGTATAGGGACCTGAAAGAGTACTTCTGGTGGGATGGCATGAAAAGAGATGTTGCTGAATATGTCTCTCGATGCTTGGTTTGTCAACAAGTTAAAGCTGAGAGACAGAAGTCTAAGGGGATGTTACAACCATTTCCCATACCCGAATGGAAATGGGAAAACATCACTATGGACTTTGTCACAGGACTTCCTAAAACATCCAAAGGCAATAATGATATCTGGGTCATAGTTGATCGTCTTACAAAGTCTGCACACTTCATTGATATTAGAGAGGATTTCTCTCTAGATCAGCTTTCCAGGATATATGTAAAGGAAGTGGTAAGATTGCATGGAGTACCACTTTCTATTATATCTGATCGGGATCCGAGATTTACCTCGAAGTTCTGGCGAAGTCTTCAGCATACTCTGGATACAGAGTTGAGTTTCAGCACTGCTTATCATCCCCAGACAGACGGTCAGTCTGAGAGAACAATTCAAACCCTAGAAGATATGTTGAGAGCTTGCTCTATGGATTTCAAAGGAGGTTGGGATCAACACCTACCTTTGGTGGAATTTTCTTATAATAATAGCTTTCACTCCAGTATTCAGATGGCTCCTTATGAAGCTCTCTATGGAAAGAAATGCAGGACTCCAACTTGCTGGGATGAAGTTGGGGAAAGAAAGCTATTAGGACCTGATCTCGTTGATGAAATGGCAGAAAAGGTCAGATCTATTCAACAACACATAAGAGCAGCTCAGAGTCGACAGAAAAGTTATGCCGACAACCGAAGAAAAGACCAAGAGTTTGAAGTGGGTGATAAAGTGTTCTTACGAATATCTCCCTGGAAGAGGGTTATGAGATTTGGAAAGAAGGGGAAGTTGAGCCCTAGATATATCGGTCCTTTTGAAATACTGGATCGTGTTGGGAAGGTAGCTTACCGATTGGCGCTTCCACCGAATCTCTCTCAAGTTCACGATGTGTTCCATGTATCTCTCCTGAGAAAGTACATACCAGATCCTTCACATGTACTCAGCTCAGAAGTTGTACCGCTGGAGCAAGATCTTTCTTATGAAGAACAGCCGATAGAGATTCTGGATCGTAGCGAAAAATTCCTACGAAACAAGACCACTCGCTTGGTGAAAGTTTTATGGAGAAACCACCAACTTGAAGAAGCTACATGGGAGCTTGAGGATATGATGAGGGAGAAGTATCCTCATCTGTTTGTTGCAAAGTGACGAATTTCGAGGGCGAAATTCTTTTTAAGGGGGGTAGAATGTAACACCCGAGACTTTTATGTTATATAAATCATCAAAGGAATCTTTTTCTATACAACACTTGCTTGGCTTGCTTTACACGCAATCGCGACCTTCCTCGATAGCTTGCGTCGTACGCAATACCGAGTTTCACTAAACAACATTATGCTATTAAAACTAGCCGTTATGAATAGTAATAACCACTTTTTGGAATTTTATAAATTTTATTTTTCAAAATGGACTTCATTTTTGGACTCAGAATATCGAAATTAGCCTAGGGTGAAATTTTGGTATTTTTCTGAAAACTTTCAATTTTTGATGAATAGTGAAACCACTAAGTGGTAGGTTAAAAACTGAATTTTGAATAAAACTTAATTTTACCGCTTCTGTGAATGGAATTTCGAAAATCCGAGAGACACGGTTAATATCATGGACTAAAATGTGGTTCAATGAGATGAAAATAATTTTTTGGTGAATAGTAACTTTTTACATTTTTTACCGCGGTTAATAGTAAATAGGGTAACTAAGGGTAAATATGATATTAATATTACCCTAACACATGTCCTAATTCTATTGGACAAGTGTAATTCGACCAAAAACAAACTTAGGAATAAAATATGACCATTTAGGCCCACTTGGATTAGATTAGGACATTTATTATTAATTTATTTAAAGAAGGGTTAAAATAGTTAAAATCAAAGTTTAATAAGTAAATCATTTTTAATATGGGGTTATACATAAGATAAATTCAATTGTAAATATTCATTAGAAAGATAAAAAGATTTCCTACATGATGATATTTTATTTGTAATTTTTAGACATCAAATAATGTAATTTATTTATGACACAAAGATGATGCAGTAATTATCTTATTAATGAAATATTGACATAATTGATGTTATAAACACCAAAATAAATGTAATTTGAGACTTTTTATGAATTAAACTAATTTTATAGGTTACTATGATATATTAATGTTGATTTAATCAACTTGGTTCGAACATATAATTCTTTTATGACTTTCACAAAAATCATATATCAAATAGTGTCAAAATTGACACAAAATAGTTTTTAAATCAAATATTATATTATTAATTGTTATTTTATTCCTAAAAATCTAAGGTTCGGCCAAATGACTTAGATAAGGATATATAGTTTAATAATAAACAATTTGGGGTTCTTTTGGCATGTTATAGTAAGTGTATTAACCATATAGTGAAAGAAAACAAAAAGACATGGTAAAAGTTAAATTATTTAACTTAGAGTTAAATCTAATTGATAAGGTTAAAATAATACCCTAAACTTGTCTAAATCCTATTGGTTGATAGGATTTCGACCCTTCCCCACTTTATCTTCGAAATAAGACCCTTTGGAACCATTATAAACCGATTTTGACTTTAATATAAAATAATATTTTGAGATATTCCTAAGGTGCCCCTCTCCTCCCTTATAAAAGGGCACCTCCTCCCCCTCCTCCTCACACCAAATTGAGCACTCAAGCTCGGCCAACCCCTGCCATTTTCTCCTCTCCACTTCCCTAGAATAATCCTAGAGGTCCTGGTCTACTCCAAAGACCAATCTTAGTTCCTTAAGTGGAGGATTCAAAGAGGCGTTCCAAAGAAGAGGTAATATCCATTACCGATCTTTTCAATATCTTTCTTCTTCAACTTCTTCTTCTTTAGTTGTTTCATGATAAAGTAATAACATCAGTATTACTTACATACTGATATGTTATTATAAATATGAAACAACCCTAATTCACCTTCTATCCATCCTACGGAAAAATGAAATCACCGCGCGTGCGTACATATGGAATACCGTCTCCACGCCGTGGTGTAATCTATTTTCCACCATCACCTTACAAGGATGGGTATAATGGTGTAATGAGTAACTACATATGATTATTATGAAGTAATATTGATACTGAAATAATATATATATACTCTAATAAAATTACACGATCATAGGAACGATATCATCACTCGTGCGTACGTACGGAATACCGTCTCCACGATGTGATGCGACTCGTTCTACATGATCTTCATTTCATAATGATTTTATAAATGAATTTAATGAATGAATATGGTATATACTACACTAATACCATTCTGGAAATGAATTATCTATAACATAAAGATAAGAATAAGAATTTATTCGACAAAACACGCATAAGAACAAAAAGTTATAAAGACCCGAGTAACAAGTAACAATGAAATATTACTAACAAGAAGCTAATAATATGACCATATATGATATCATATCAATATGTATGATTCTGGAATAAGTCAATAACATTATTTAAACCATTATACAGGAGCTTCGGACACGAACAAAGCAAATCGAACCTAAGGTAAGGGAAATATCACAATCTCATTTTTATCCGAGATTGTTTATTCGTAAGTATTTACTGGGGTGTATTTTATCATCCACATCCATGTTCCCTCAATATGTAATATTGTTTCCATCCACTTGAAATAGTTTAAATCCAATTTTACCCTTAGGTGAGTTTTTAGTAAAGAATATGAAAGGAATCTTTTGTCGTTTTTTCGTACGAGGTACTTTTTGACTTTTCCGACAAAAGTACGAAGAATGTTTTTTTTAACTTATACGGCACGAACGGATTTCTACTGTTTTATAAAGCCTTATTTTCATGAAGCTTCCTCTAAAAGATTTCATGACTATTTTCAATAAAATCTCTTTCTTTTAAAATTGCATGATGTTTTGTGAAAAGAAATTGTTTTTGAAGAAGAAAGGATATTTTCCTCAAGAATTCAATTCAAGTGTTTTATCAAAATTATTTTCCATCTAAGATAATAAAGGGTTCTGTTTCTATCCATATTTTTACATTGGTTTGACTATGTTGTGATGGAATTATGTTTATGAATTCCTTTATCATATATGAATTGATTTATGATGTCATGATGTTTCAAGAATCCCATTTTTGTTTCATGTGTTATGCGATGATGTATGTTTTATGATTATGTGGCACACATAAGAAAGGATTAATTATAAGATGGGTGGGACCTATATCTCCCTCCAATGCATTGGGTAAAGATTTTATATCTCATGAGATAGACATGGCTGGAACGGAAGGTTATTTCAGTTCAGTGATACAGGACTGAAACGAGGAGTGAACTCGGTTCAGAAAGGGACTTTGTCCACTAAGATAGTCTTGGCAATGAGTCATGACTAACAAGAAATGATTTTCCATGATTATGTGTGCATGCCACAAAGATTCAAGTTTTATGTTATGATTATGGGGATCTCATTTTCACTTCTATTATTTATTCCATGTTAAGATATTATGATCTCTTTTGCAGGTTTTGATTTTCATAAAGATATGATATGATTTTTATTTCCTTTATTTGCCCTTGCTGAGCATTTGAGCTCACCCTTTTATGTTTTCTTTTCCCCAGGTCAGGAAGATGGATATTAAGTAGAATATGCTAAAAGGGACCCTAGATATGATGGAATAAATGGGAGACACTGTAGAAGATTTATGAACCAGTTGTTTATGTTTCCCTAGTTTCTAAAGACACTATACCTATACGGTCCTTTGTGGTTTTGTCATATGTTGTAATAAGAGTGCTTCAATTTTGAAGTATTAACAATGTATGTAAAGTGTGGGTCGTTATAGGATCTATTTCTAGATAATGAGTTTTTTAATGTATATCTACTATTAATTATGGATTCATGATGAGACATGAGATCTATAAGAGGAATAATCACTAGTAATTTATTAAAACAAAACTAAAATGATGCAGGATATTTTTAGTAATAGATCAATGAGATGAAGTTGTATTACGTTGCCTTTGATACCTCTTAATTTATGTTAAAATTTATATATTTTTTCAATAAAAACTGTATTATAGATATATAAATTTCATTGAAAAGTTTAATTTTCTAAATTCATTTATAAATATTTAAATAAGGATAAAAGTGTTTTGATGGTCTCCAATGATGATGTGTATATTGATTATCCATTCTCAAATTTTTCTTTAAGTGTTAGAAGTTATTTTATTTTCATATTCAATGTAGGAACTACATGAAATGAAATTAATGTTTGGGAAATATTTTATATCCTTTAAATGTTTTTTTCCCTTTATGGTTTTGTTTCACATACATAAAAATCATTTTTGTCCATGTTCATTAAAAATCATGTAATAACATATGCACCTTAGTTTGATTTTAATAAATTTGTTTAGGGAGTGTGAACTAGGAAACTAGAACATCATAAATTCCATTTATGATGATGATTATTATTATTATTTAGGTTTGGTGTTTAAAATGAAAAATTACCCCCATAATTTATAACATGTGATCCAAGGAGGTCCAAGTGGAGTCTCCTCAACCAACTTATTTGTCCAATTATTATATAAAGGGTTTTAAATGTTAGGTTATATGAGATCCTCTTTTCCATTATTCCTATCCTTCCCTATATTATTCATCTTCATTATATTCTTTCAATTTACTAAGTGATATAAATATTTCTCTATCTTGGGATTAAAAATTTTGGGGTTTCTCTAGGATATGAAGAATCCTTGATATTAAAATGAATATATTAAGGATACGTTTTTAGTTATTGATTTAAGGTAATTGAAATATGTTGACGATTTTTTCATTTTCTTAAGGATCCCTAATGATTGTTCTTAAATTTATGAACAATATGCTCTCATTAAATGGTTCTTATAAATTATTACATTAATTTTAATAGACTCTTATGCCTTACTTAGTGGTTTAATGATTGATACATATATATATATATTATGATCAAGAAATAATTATAAAATATATGGTTTTTAGTTCTTATCATGGGTGGTAAATTCCTTTTTTGGTTAGGTAAAAATATTGATTAACTCATTTATATCATCTTATTTAATTATAAATTATTTTTCATATTATTATTTAAATCATTTTACCTTAAATTATATTGAATATTATTTTATGTTTTAAAAATAACTTATTTTTTCCCAAAATATAATTCATTTATTTAATAAGTTATTTTAAATTTAAATGAAGGATTTTTTGGATTAGTTTAAAGAGGCCGAAATGTGGTATTTAAATGGTTAAAATTAATTTATGTGGGATGATAGGTTGATTTGATTTTGAAATTTTACATAACAAAATAGCCTGACAGTGAATTAAAAAAACTAGGATAATAGTTATCTTCTAATGTTTCTTACTCTATATTTAAATATAGGGGTTGAATTTGTTCTTGGAGTAGGAGATAACTTAGATACACAGACCATTAGCTTTCTATCATAGGGTTTATAACTGTATATTATGGATAGGTGATGACCCAAAAAAATAGGGTTTTCTTACTTCATCACAAGGGGGCATAGTTATCTCAATATATATATATATATATATATTTTCTTGTATTGTTAAAACCATTATAAAATAGGTCGATGGAGTGAATTTGTGTTTATTGTTATGAGTTTGAATGAAAATGTTAATGGTGGATTATAACCTTTCATTAATCCAATGAGTTTGTATATATTTATCTTATATTTTTTTTGAATATTTCCTTATTAATTCATTTAGCTATATATATTTGACATGGGGTGATGAATGTATTAATTTTTTAAAATAAAATATACTTCTATTTTTCTCATACGTTTGAATTTATACGAGTTATATGGGGAAATCCTACAAGTCTTTATTATCTCTTCTTATAATTTGTACTTTTTTTCTCCTGAATTATTTGTTTTTAGCATTAAATTTAGTAATGGAAATTTATCATGTAATTTTGGTGCATTTTTATTCCCTTGACCCTAGATATTAGAGGAGATTGTAAGTCATAGTCATTTTTTAGTCTTTGTATTCATGGTGGTGATTTTTTGGAAATGGTTTGGATTATATTAAATGTGATATCTAGGTGTCATAATTTAGAACTAGTTAATAGTAGGGACTCTGGTACCAGAATCTAGAATATATGAGTTTAAGAAGATATCTGTCAAATTTTAAATGTTTTCATAATATGTTATTTTACTTGCATATTAGTAACTATGATGGTGTATAACAATAGTGTATTTTTATTTTTAAAAGTTATATAAGAATAATCATAGGGAAACTAAGATAAAAATGACTTGTTCATTAGATGTTATAATTTGAGGTGGCGTTTTTCTAAAATCATTGGCATTGTCCTCCATCAAGTGACAAACATCTTCAAAGATTATAAGCAATTTTAACCAAATGAACTATATCATATTTTCCATAAATAGAAGAGTTGTTTTTCATATTTCCTCATCTTATTATTGTTTCTCTTATTCTTCAACTGTTAATAAATACAGTATTGGTTATTCTATAGAGTAATATTAATTCCAAATATAAAAATATATTGTTTTTATTAATATGTGGGTTCTTATATTTATCTATGTATTAATAGTTTTTTATTTGAGTGTGTCAATTCTATAAATATCTAAGTTATTAGCCTTATTATTTCAAAATATATCATCTCATGTGTCATAAAATTTTATTATAACTTTATGAACATATTATGTATCATTGGTGAAGGCATAATATGTGGTATTAGATCTTATTATTCAATAGGTTCAAATAAACAATCTATTATAATCTTCAGTAACATCTCTTGTATTTATGATTTTATTTAGTGTCATTTCCATTCAGAAGGAATGAAATTGAAAGAAGGAAAGGTTTGGATTGAAAAATTCAATAGTTAAAATTTTATGTTCTAGAGGAAAAAAGATGATAATTAATTATACTAGAAGGATATTAATCTTACATTGAAGGGTTCAAACCAAAATTAATAGTGAAATTGGAAAAGGAAATGCATGATAGGAAAGAACTATGAATGATTCAAATGATGTTTTAATGGAATGTTTACATACAAATTTTGGATGTGAAGACCACTATAGAGATTATTAAAACACTATTAAATATATATGAGAATACCATATCAATTATCATGGTTTTTCTAATGAATTAGAAATTCAGATTTAATATTTAAGAAAGTATGTCTATGTTTGATCTTGTCAATGACACAAAACTAATCTGAATTCAACTAGAATTACTAAGAGCATTGTTTGGAGGGTGGGTATGGGATATAATTCTTATTTTAGTACTCATATAATCCGAGGATGTGATATATACTGTTGTAATAAATTATAATAGTAAGCCAGAATTCGTATTTGAAGATATTCTATATCACATTCTGAATAAGGATATTAGGAAAATAGAAGTGTGACCACCTTCCTTAAATATGTTCAATATGGAAGCTGTGTGTAATTATATTTAAATAAATTTTTAAATAACTATATATAGAATAATAAAATATGTAGATGGAAATTTAATGATACCAAACACAAATGTTGGAATTATGGGAATAAAGGTCACACATTTTTTTTGTTCTTCTCCCACTCAACAAATTCCTTTTTGGGTTCATCCTCTCAACATTACTAAGTATCATATAGATATTTATTCTTATACTTTTTATGGTGCTTCATTTTATTCGGATTTGGTTAGTTATGATTTAAATGATATGTTTTATTTTAACTAAAACATAATCTTAAATTATTTATCCTTCATAATATTTTGGTGTTTGTTATCATTTTTATTATTTAACCTATTATTATTCTTATAAATCACCTCTAGATTTTTTTCTATCTAATTAAATTCTCAATTAGTATAATTTGAACTTGTATCATTATATAATGAAATAAAATACTTTATGTGAGTTTCAAAAGAGAAACTTATATTCTTATCTTTAATATTTTTATTCATATTTTCCTTTTATATTTTATGCTGTAAAAGTGACCCAATAATCTCATTTATGAAATAATTGGTAAGATTATTAATTTATTAAAATAATAATTTCTTGAATTCCACTTCATGGGAGGGTATCCCAAAATCCATTAAACTAGAACATCATTCTTTGTGCTTTCTCTAAGTACTATCGGTTTTTTTACAATCTTTGGAAATCAATAGAATATCTCATTATTATATTTATTACCTAATTTTTTTAAATATTGATACATATCCTTATACATGCTAGTCATTATTCTCTAGGACTTGTTAGAGTCTTGATGAGTGAGTTTTTAATTACACTAAATATTATTAGTAGTTTTATAGATAGATATAAGACTATAAACATTTTTACTTGTTGAAGAATAAAGATAATTCATTACTTCATAATTTAAAATATATGTAGTAGCATCATTACCAACAAAAGTTCCATGATCACATTATGAAAACATATATATTTTAAACAATATAATTCTTTTTTAAATACATATGTTTATAAAAAATAAATATATCATATATTACAATTATCCATTATCATTTATGTTCTACCGTGGTAGTCTTATAGGATTGGAACATTCCATCAACTCTTGATGATCCACCAGGGAAAAAACCTTACAGATAGAATTTTTAATGTCCACGTCTTATAGTTAGTGTAAAATATATATATGTAGACAACAACTCTAAATAGAAGAGATTTATTTTATACCAATTTTTAATCCTAGATAGTGTGTGATGGAAGAATACAAGTGGGGGTGAATTTCAAAAAATTTAAATAAGATTAAATTACAATATAAATTCATAAAAATAGTTGATACTAGATTTGACCATTTGGTCTAAAAAATTTAGTTTGGTGGGTGTATATTTGACTTAATAAATAAATAACAATTTAGTTATAAATATATTTTTATTTTCATGGGATTTCTCTAATAAAGTATTCTCACATCCAAAAGTAGAAAGTATAAAACTAAACTATGAACTTACATTTTTAAACTTAAAGAAACCCTATAATGAAAAACTATATATTTTCTATAAACATTATATATCATTACACATATATTAGGATCACCCTCCTTGATCTCCATAGGCTCATGAAAAGTGGTGAGTGATGATTCTAAAAAATGGGGGATCTATCTCCCTCAAATTTCTATAATTCTATAAATTGGATTTCCATAAAAATAGAATAAAATAATTTATAAATGAATATTAATGATAATGAAAAAAATAACCTTGAATATATAAAATATGATTCATTACAATTCAAAAATAAATAAATGATGGAATAACTACCATGTTCCCTCCATAGGCCACAACCAGCCTATCTCTAGAATCCATACAAGAACGATTTCCCAATGAACCCACGACCAAAAACCATGTTTCCACATTACTGAGAAACAAAAATAGAATAATATATTTATTTATGAATGAGAGTGAATACGAAGGAGGGGAGTACCATATAGAACATTCTAAAAATATTTCTATAAAAATTATATATAAAGAAAAAAATTTCATGTTAGTTTGAAAAACAAGCATGAAAATAATTTAAAAAAATTTATGAAAAAAACCACTAGGGAGATAACATAACCCATTACAATGAAAATTAATAAATGGAAGAAAAAAATTAGAATCTAAAAAATGTATCAATGGAAAATACCTATGGGTATAAGGTAGGGGAAAACCTAGGATCCTCATACTAAAACATATTAAACTATGTCCAGGTTCTTATAGGAATATTCTTGTTTATTTAAAATGTAATGAATATTTTCAAATTTTTTTACTAAACAAAATTTCACTAGATATTGATGTTTATCAGAATTTATGTATTGTACGGATGTTTTTTCAGCGATGGTAGTATTTTTTAGGATGACATTTTTTTTAATATTATTTGATTTTACTAAGATTAAGGTATGGTGGCTAATTAATCACAAGTAAACTGGTTATTAGAATTACCATAAGGGGTATAATGTTTGAATTATAACTATTTGATGTAAGGATGATGCATGATAGGGTTAATAATTGGAAAATCTATTTATTTCCTCGTAAATGGAACTCAAATGGAGGAATGCTACTAGAAATTATTAGTTTCATAATACAATATATGGAATCTTAAAAAATTCATAATTCAATGATATTGGATTATTGGGAGGGACCCTGTTTAAAAGGATAACGGGAACACTTTGATAAGGTGTTGAACAATAATTTTTTTATTTTTTTTTCTCTGTGGAGGTATAGTCGTAGTGATTGAAACTTCGTACTTATAAAGTAATAAAATTATTAGTGTGTTATCCCATGGATGTATGATGAAAATTAAAACATAAAAAATAATTTTTTTATTTATTCCTCTTTTTTGTTTTCTTTGAGTGAAAAACATTAAGTATAGATTTTTAGGGTGAATGTTTTTCATCATCTAAGACTGAAAGAATTTAGTCTTAGAGATGTGGTGTGTAACTATGTATGAATCCAATAAATTCATCTTATAATAGATTTAAGATAATAAATTTTTATAATAAAACTTCAAGTAGATTTAATATTTTATGAATGTATCCTTCCAACAAGTGGTATTAGATCATTGGTTTTGAGAACAAGTCCATCAAAATACTGAGGTATTTTTTTTATATCTTCTATAATGATTTGTTTTAATAGTAGTTTCTATGTTAGGGACATGCCGTCAAATGAAGGTAATGTGTGTGTGATTGATTTTTTGGGTTTTACATTTGTTTTTGGTTGATGATGATTAATTATTATCAGATCAAAATTATATAGATGATCCATTGAATTAAAATAGTCCTTAGATGATGAACATGGATAAATTGGAAGCCTTGGATAGAAATATTTTAGGTTTGGTGGGGATTTAATTGAAATAGAATCTTTCCTTAAACATATAATAGAATAAGAATGCTATACATGTTAGGAAATGATGATTGATATATATGAGAATCTGACTAGTTGCAAAAAATGATTCTTATAAATAAGTTACTTAGTAAGAAACTATTATAAGGGATATCAATGGTAGACCATGTCAATGACTTTAACACTATGTGGAATATAATCAAGGTAGTAAAGGTGACATTAAAATATGATGTTTGAGTGACTTTGGGGCTATCTAATTTTCTTCAATTCCGGGGAGCAATGTTGATAAAAGTGAGAAATTATTTTAGTAAAATTTATTAAGAGTTTGAAGATACCTATAACATTATTCTGGAAAATAAAATAGGAATAAGGAATTATAGGGATCTTCATGAACTAAATTGAATTCATATGTAAGAGTATGTTCACCTAATTAATAAAATTAAAGATGTTCAGTGGATAAATATTGACATGGGAGTTGATGAAAATAAACAGAACCCAATCCTACTTATTGTATTCACGGTAATAAGGGGTACCTTTTGAATTGTATTCAAGATGAGATGGCTATCGTAAGGATAGATTTTGAAATATTAGGTTTTGAAAAAACCAGAGCATAAGAATGTAACACAATGTTTCTTTGTGTTACTCTTCTAATTGAATCTTGTATTATAGATTATTGGTAATTATTCCATTCTATAGGTGAATAATTATATATGTTAAATTATATCTCCCAAAATCATAGAAATGTACATATTATGGGAAATAAAGATTTTAAAATTGAGGGGAAGGGAGATGTTACAATATAGTTAAATAATTGTGGTTTTATTGAGTTTAAGTGTGATTGATATATCCTTAACCTTTAGAAGGATTTTATCTTTATTTTTTAATTAGATGATACTGGTTTCAAAACAAACTTTTCTAATGGGGTGTATAGAATCAATTTGGGTTCTATAGTCCTTACTAGAGGGGTTAAATATGGAAATATATTCCTTATAAGAAGAAAAAATAGGTTCATAATTTCTAGAGTGGGAACTTAAAAAATATTAGGTTATCTCATTGGTAAGAACATGAATATTCTAGAGTAGAGAAATATTAAATCATGATCATTTTGAATTTGGATGTAATGAATGTTGTATGCATGAAAATCAATAGAAGGTGTCTTTTAATCTCAATGAAAGAAGTCCTAAGAACTGAAAGATAATTCATGTATAGAATTATGATTTGGGATCATCTCCATTTAGATCACAAGGATGATCACACTATTTTCTTATTTGAATTGATGATTCCATGAATAAAGTGTTGGTTTATTTCTCGAATACAATTTATATATATTTTTGGGATCTTTGTTTGGTGGAAAGAAATGGTGGAGGGGGAAATCAGATGTAAGATAAATTGTGTATGATCCAATATTGGTGGATTTTTCACCCCAACAACTTTTTGGAACCATAATATAAATAAGTGAATTAGACATTAGAAAATGGTTATTGGAATACATAAACAAAACAAGTTGTAGCAGATATAATAAATCAATTATTTATGGAGAATGCATGGACATTGAGGATTCAATAATAAATTCTAAAGGAATCTTTTATAAAATATATGTATATGACTTTTTAGTTAATCAAACAAAGTAATTATTGAGTAGTTGGGAATGAGTTAATATAATCCCAATGGTCTAATAAAATACCAAAACATCATCATCTTTGTGTCTTTAGTTATGTTTTAAATGTTCACAAGAATTCTAAGAATCTAGAAAACCTTAAAGAAAAGTTTCACACATATTTCATTATTGGGTATAATAATGACGATTTTAGGCTTTGAATTTGGGAAGACAACACAATTAAGGTCATCACATGTAGAAATATTATCTTAAATGAGTAGATTATTTACAAGGGCTTGAACCTAATGAAAAAGGAATATGAGAGAAAACAATAATCCCATTTTTATGTTAGCCTCAGTGGATGTTCCCATGGAATTAAATTTTTAGAATGTTTAAGTGGTAATATTATCAAATATTATCAAATTCTACATAAATGTTCAAGAAAAAAAATACAATTTTCTTGTAGTAGACCAATGTAAGTTGTATCTAATTGATTGGTGATAGTGAAGCTCAAGGTAGGTAACCATAATGATATTTTCCTAAAGTATTTGGTCTAAAAAGAGATAAATAACTTGTGAAATTACAAAGATCATCTAGAATCAGATGAAGAAAATCAAGTTATAATACTGATCTTTATTTAATAAATTTAATATATTGATGAGATCCTGAAGGCACAAAATAGGTATCCCATCTCAGTGATAGTACTATGTTGTAGTTATATATTATGGAAGAGTTGGATACATTATGTACTTGTGATACATGGGAGCTATCAGAACATCCACATGGAAAGAGAGAATTGGGGAACAAATAGGTTTTATTCTTAAAAGAATAGGCTAATGGAAGTAAGAGGTATAATCCTAGACTAGAGGTTAATTTATTCTAGAATAAGGAAGGAATTGACAGTTTTTGAAAAAAAATTCATTGCATGTAAAATATAAAAAAATCAAGATTGTTCTAAGTGTGGTACCTTCTAGAGATGTATATCTGAAAAAATAGATGCTAAAAAATATTTTTTAACATGTGGGTTTAGAGGAGTAAATATTGATTAATAAAAAAAATATTTTAAATGAAATAATAATCATGGCATTTTGTTGAAAAGAAAAAATTGATCATTTATAGGTTGAAACAATAAAAGTGTTAGTACAGCATAAATTTTGATCTTTTTTGTCAAAGAAATATTTTTTATTGATCAAATCATATCATTATTTCTACTATAAGAATTTTGGGGATGGAAGCTTCATTATCTTGCTTTTATATTTGGATAATATTCTGTTCAATTGGTCCTAATTACAAATTAATCGAGGAGGTCAAGAAATATTTTTTGGATGTTTTGAAATGAAATATATTATTGATTCCAAGAGGATCTTGGGAATATATATTGCAAGGAATAGAAGTTTATAAAGTTTGGTTCTATCTTATAAGGAGAATGTATATAAATTCATTGATGTTTTTGGGATTATTGATTGTAAATCCATTGATACTCCCCTTATAGGTCATTTCATGTTATCTAAGGAGTAATAACCTATAATTGTTGTTTATAATTAACATGTTGATAGATATTTGTTCACATATTCTAGTATTATCTTGATATATGCAACGGTGTGTTCTAATATAGATATTTTTCATTTATTGGGAGTTTTTAGCTGGTTTATGAAAATTCAAGGAAAGAACATTAGGATTGCTATGAAATGGATTCTTCAGCATCTTAGAGTAATAAAATAAAATTTATGGTATTTTGGTCTGAATGAACCTTTATATGTATATTTTTATGCTTATATTGTGGGATATTCTAATACACTAATGAGTACTTCTTGTTATGTCTTTAGATATAGAGAAACAACTACCAGTTTTATGGAAATATTACAACAATGTATTGGAATTTAATCAATATAAGTAGTTTATGTTGAAACAATAGAAGAAGGATAGAAAATAGTGTGGTTGATGATATTTCTTATGGAAATCAGAAGTGGATTAAAAATTAAGAAACATTACATACATAGTCAAAGTTTAATTCACCTAGAGAAAAATTCATTTTCTTATGTGAGGATAAACATTTAAACCTAACATACCATTACATTGGAATGCTGTTGAAATATGGGTACCTTGAGATATAATGGATTTCTAGGAAACAAAAATCAACAAACATGTTCACTAATATATTGTCTTATGAAATTATGAGGACACATGGTGCCTCAGTGGGGATTAGGTGAATGGAAGGAGAACGAAGGAGATCATTGAATATATAAGAAGCCTATTAAGACCACTTGTTTTTCTGAAGTTTTTCCATGTTTCTGTGTAAATAATCTTCAAGTGGATTATTTTAAGGAATTTATATATTTGTTTCCCATATTTTCCACAATTTATGTTCATCGGATGTTAATAGTCACTAAATTTTCAATGTTTGAATGATTCTCTTTAAGTTCTAATAGCCTTTTAATAGATTACCATGATGTGGTTTAATTGTGTGAATTATCGATGATGGAAACATGGTGGATCATTTATTAACATCCCAATATTTTATCATGTAAATTTAATTTAAATAAATGCTATGAAACATGTGTTGAAAAATCAAATCATGGTAGAGAATTGTTTTTCTTAAAGTAATAAATTGACTCATACTTTGATACAAAAGACCCCATTGCACTATAGGTGCCTCGAATAGATTATGATTAAATTAAAATTTTAATAAACCATATTAGTAAAAGAGGAAAATATATGAGAAACATGATAACTACAAAATCATAGCCTTCACCTTTAGGATCAACCATGATTACAAAAAAATAACGAGGATGAGATTAAGAATACCGAGAAATAGAAGAATATGGATCATTTTTGCAACAGATAATACTAAAATATTTAGAGTTTAGAGTGTTAAAATTCCTATGTAGTGTATTTATTGAATAACAGATATGTATATGGCCATTAGAGTTTTCTCATTATTATTATTTTTTGATAAAATATAATGAATAAATAAATTTAAATATGATTCAATTTAAATATTTTCATAAAAGCATTGGATAAGATTAACTTTGAATAAATTTAATTTTTTTAAAGTTAAATATTTATTTCAAATGATAATTTAAACTGTATCTATTATAATATTTAAGTATGTTATCAGTGTAATTTTGGTGTAATAATAAGAGTATAACTTATATTAATTAATGTGGTTATAATGTTATGTCTTTCTAAGAATGATATAATAATGTTTGAAGTATAAAGATAAAAATAATAATTAATTTAGTTTGGTATTCATGAATGTATATTTAAATTTTACTACAAAAACATATTTGCTAACCTTTCATCAATATAGTCTATATTTACAAATAATAGTGGCAGAAAAGCTCAACCATGCTTTGGAGCCAGCCTGGCCAGCCACTAGTGGCATCGATAGAACCGTCTAAAAATATGTGTGGGAATGGGTATACATAAAACCGACAAAGAACATGCTTGTGTACTCAAGGATGTCCATACCACAATGTGGGTTATCACAATGATGTTATGGTGAGTGTGTGGGTGTATGTGGGTATGAATCCCCCACTTCTCTGTATTAAAGTAATTTTTTCGTAATTTATAATGAGTTTTTGGATGAGTGAATATTCCATGTTGGATGGTGAATAAAGGGTACTATTCCCCCAACATAAAAAATTCTCCATATAATCAAAAAAATATCAATCGTTTGATCTTCTGATACATATCTTTGTTCTTCCACACACTAGACTGAAGTTCCACTATCATATTGAACCTCTCACTAGAAACCTTTTTCATCTTCATCTTCTCCTTCCACCAAAAAACTTCACCCATTGGTATGACATAAAAAAACTCACCTCAATTGAACCCTTACTCCACTATTATCATTTCTTGGAAACGTACGTATAAACTTCAAACTACAAAACATGAGGCTAGACCTTGGAAGATGTTTTAGGTAGAATTATCCACAATTCCCCATTTATCAGTGAGTATAATATTCAAAAACACTCTTGTATATTCCAAGTGTTTTATTTGGAAATTATAATAGTATAAGTCATCGACATATCATTTTAGATCTGCCAATTTATCTTCGCTACTTTCATGGGTTACAATAGCCGCAGAGATATTATATAAATCAATAAAAATAAAAATAAAGGATTTTGATTATAAATCACATATTCCTTTAAAATATTGGATCTCAAACATCTCAGAGAAAAGATCTTCATGGGGTTCTATTTAATATGGATAAATGAGGATACATTAGGTCACAATAATAGTACTTAATTATCTTTTTTTGATGAATATCACCTTTAATATCTGTTAGACATTTGGAATCATATGTATATATAGTTTAAGGGATGGAGACATTCACTTCACATATTGAATACCCCCAACTCTCACCAACCATGTTTTTTCACTTTTCTCCCTATGTTCATTCACAAGATCTAGTCGTGGAGAATACTATTGTCTATGCTCATTTTTGTTGCAAAATTCAGGTATAGGGAATTCTATTTTCAATGTTTCCACGCCATATTTATCTTTAGAAACACCCTTATGGGACATTTTATTTTAAAATCAATGTTCAATGATTTTAATGTAAAAACTATTTTTTAAAATCTATATTTCATGTTTTAAAAAACACTTAATGCACGGGATATTTAATTTCAAAATTATATTTTTAAGTGTATTTTTTTAGAAAAATCCATTTTAAAGGAAAATTTAAATTCTATTAATATCATGATTTTATTTAAGGAAGAATTTATATCTTAAACTCTTATTCAATGTTTTATTTTCAAAATGTCTTTATGTTTGGGAAAAATTATTCTAAAAGTGTTTATTAGGTATTTTTTTTGAAAATTATTTTATGTCATTTTTAATCCATTCTTTTGAGAATTATTATTTATATATATAATTTCAATTATATTTAAAAATTACAATTTATAAATTAAAAAAATATATCTAGAAAGGAATTTTTTTTCTTAATTCAAGGATAAATTTAAAAATATAATGCTTATCATTTTATGTTCTTTTAGTTCAATAAAATTATTTAAAAGTTTCAAATGGATTTTAATGTTTACCATTTTATGTATAAAAATTTATTATATTTTAGTGAATTTCATTCATGAATACAAATGTTCCCATATACTATAAGTTGTCATTGAAATTTCATGGATGGTTATAGAATCATTTTTTTTTTGTGTTTTTAGAGGTCTGTTTCCTCTGAAAATGGGAACGACCTTGTTTTCTTAAGGTTCAAAAATTCCAATCGGTTTCTAAAGGGTTTGTTCATAGAACCAGAAACATCCAATGATTCTATATCCATTTGGACCAACTTTCCAAAGGTAGGTGCTCATTAGTTATGGACCGATGAGGCTTAAGAATTTGCATTAGTTTAGAGGATGGGAGGTCGGACTCATCACACCTTTTTGGGGGGAATTTTTGTCTACTTTGGGACTCTCTTTATAGATTTATGTTATGTTCGTGAATCCTTATTACACTACCATGTATGAAAATGATCTTTACCTAAGATCTGACAATCAATGATTAATATGTATGAGATTATGAGAATATTTTATATGTACTTGAGGTTCTTTATCGATAGAGAATCATCTATATTTGTTAGATATTCTTAGTCAATGGTATCCTTCAACACATTATATAAAGATCTCTTGGTAATTATGATAACCATACTGGTTTTAAATCCACTCAGTGGGGCACTTTAAGTTTATTGTCGTTCAATAGGACATGGAGTATTTTAGAGTTGGGATCGTACCCACAGATGGTCTACCTACGTATCCTTGTTAGAAACGGAATCAGAACCCACATAGTTAGGGAATTAATATATAGTTTAATGTCATATGGGATAGATGATAATTAATGGGTGATTAGATTAAACCGCAGAAAGGCTTCCTACATACTCCACTTTTAAGGTAGAGATCAAAGTCCACGTAGTTCGGTTTGGAATTGTGGGGCTTACGTATGATTAATGAACCAAAGAGATATGTCATGATTACTTTTACACACTAATCTCAGGTGAGTCATTATCAGTGTGAGAAACAAGAGTTATCAGTAAACCTGACAATTTGTTCCATGAAAGATGCGGTCACAAGGAATGATATGGGGCTTATGTATGTATGATTTCAAAAATTGATAATGATCATGACTTACTTTAGAGAAGAAGCAAGAGAACAAGGTCTATAAAGGTATATGTTCTTCATAGATATTTGGATACTCTAACTTGGTTCTTACTCCTGAAGAGGATGCCCAAATTAAGAGGGGACTTGTGATTGGGTTTTATTCCGGAGAAGGAAGCCCAAATCAAAAGAAGTTAAGACTGGTTTAGAGAAATTATGACTGGGGCTTATTCTTGAGAAGGAGGCCCAGGTTAAATGGTCTTGGGAAATGGGGCTTATTCCTGAGAAAGAGGCACAGGTTAAAAGGACTTGATAACTGGGGATTATTCTTGAGAAGGAGGCCTAGGTTAAAGGACTTGAGAATTGGGGCTTACTCCTGAGAAGGAGGCCTAGGTTAAAGGACTTGAGAACTGGGGCTTACTCTTGAGAAGGAGGCCCAGGTTAAAGGAATTTGGGATTTTGGGCTTACTCTAAAGGAGGATGCCCATATTTGGGAACTTGTGGCTTACTCTTAAGGAGGATGCCCAAATTAGGGAACTTGGACTAGGGATTACTCCTGAAAAAGAGGCCAAGGTTAGGAAATTATGACTTGGGATTAATCATGAAAAGGAGGCCCGGGTTAAAGATCTTCTCATCTTAAAGGATTAGGTAGAATGAATGAAATCCCTCACCTTAGTGACATTAAGATATATAAATCACTAGTTTTTGAGAGATGTTCCACAGAATTCCATTCAGATATGGAAACCAACCATGGAGTCATTCCATAAATGGATTTGAAGAGGATTCTGAAGGCTAAATCTTGAAGAGGAGATGTAGATTTGAAGAAAATAGATGAATGGACAAGAGGGGAACACAAAAAAAGGTAGGCACGTAGGTCTTTTTTGGGTTCACAAGTCTCAGTCGCACAGGTATACCTGCACGACACTTGGGTACTTGCGCACCGGTCAACCCATAGGGTAATACTTGGGCGACCCTTTTCCCAAGCCCTTAGTATCATCTCTAAAGGCTTCTGAAAGGGTGGCGTGTAGGTTCTATTGTAGGGATAAGGTGGCGCGCAATTGTGACCATTTCCCATATGGGCTGGACACTTAAGCACCCAGGTGTTGATGAGTTTTAACACTTAGGCATTGTTCCCCCTCTTTAGATTTTCCATTCTAGGTAAGAAATTACAATAGAAGTGTTCAGAAGACTTCAAGAAGAGACTAGGGCACCGAGAGCTGAAATTTGGGTTTTTGTATTTTTAGTCCTCGAAATGGGGGGCCCAAAAGGGATATTTATAGGCTGCTGAAGACCTTGGGTGAAAATCATATAGGGCGCGCAGGTCACCTTCGCGCCCAAAATGTGGCGCGCAGGTACCCTGCGTGGGCTATGCTGAAGCAAATCCTTGTTCATGCCATTGTCATTTTTTTGATGTTTCTTCAAAGGATGAATCACTTTTGGTTAAGGTACTTCCCTTTTAAATCATTATACTCTGTGATGAAAAGGAGCTTAAAAAAAGTCCCCCCTAGAGTTGGATCTGAAAGGAATGAGGATGTGACTCTGAGGTAAAGAATAAAACCAAGGAAGGGCAGCGCGCAAGTGTTGAGTGCATAGATAGCGGCGCGTAGGTGAGAGGCACGCCGGCTTCGGTGCGCAGGGGTGCAGCCTGGCCTATGAATATGAGGCCATTCTCGCGCAAAGCACCCGACTTTGAACAGTTCGATCTCTCACCGTGCATGTTGCTCTTGTCGCGCAGGTTACTGATTTTCTGTGGTTTCATTTCTTATGTGCATGTCGTGCTACTGCAAATGTATTTTGACTTGCGGGGTGATACCTGCGTGCCAAAAACCTACACGACATAGTTACACTTGCACGCCAAAATTGGACTTGTGCGCCTTAATTCCTTAGCCATTTTTCAATTTTCTTCACAAATTTTATGAAAAATTCATCTCACTTAAGAGTTAATTATTGGACCATTGTACAGATTCAATAGCTCCTAGAATAATTGGAATGGCTTATGAACTGGCTAGTAAGAAGATTGATGATATGATGAATGTTGTTGGCTATGGTTACTATGATATTTGCAACAACACTCTCCCAGATTTGGCCAAGTACTTGAAAAAGTATCATCTTAATTTTCCACATAGCATCTACTTGCCTCTGTATGGGCATGGTCATCTGAAAGGAGTCAACATTCCAAATGCAAAGAAATATATCCCCGAGATGCAGCCACACTGGTACCCCTTTATTTTGGTTATGCGGTGCATTAAGAGTAGAAACAACGGCGTGAACTTTCAAATTTTTCTTCCATGCCATTTCCTTGTGGATATAAAAATGGAAAACCCATGGGCTGAAATGTTTTCCGCTACTGGTTGGTGGAGAGAAGATTATCATGGAATTAGAACAATATCTGAAATGAGTACTTACTCTAAATGGATCTTTACTTCCAATGTTTCATTCTAAAATCCATGTATCCATCTTCCAAGTCTCTTGGACTAAAATAGAGTCACTATTTGATCAGAAATTTGTTTTCTAAAACCGCACTCAAGAACATTATTTTACAATTGTTCCAAGAAGAGCTAGTATCACTGCATCTCTTATTGTATCATGTTTAATGAATGAATTCCAAGTGGCTACGGATGGAGGTCGGGATGTCGTAAATCAAATGAAGATTTATGTTGACAACCTTTTGTAATTCTTGGAAAAGAGAAGAGAATCCAATCTGTGGATATCCTTCTAACTCTTGTGCATCAAATGAAAAACACTTTCATCTTCAATCATTTGTGCATGACTTCGTTTTCTACCTTCTTTAAATTTTTACCTAAGACAATCGGCCTCATAATCATAGTTTAATTTTTGTTAGGATTACTACAAATAACCCTACAAAAATTAATTTCTTTTTTATTTCCCAATATTATCTAAATCATACAAAATGTATGTTTAATGAGCTGGGAATTGACTTTTATTTAGAGTTCCCTTGTCTTTTGTGTGCAGTTTAATGTCATGCATGTCAGAAATAAAAAGTCTAACATTTAAGGTCAAAATAGCATTGACTAAATGAATTAAAATTGACACAATTCCTTTATAATATATCTGAAAAAATATTACCATATTCAAGTATGGTGGAAAAAGTAAACTATGACTTAATAAATTTTGAATCTGAGGAATGATATGAAAAAGGGATAAAAGGAAATAGAAGAAGTATTTACCAAGAATGAAGTTACGACTATTTAACAAACCCGTTAGGGGGTTGAATTATGCAGGGCCACTTAAGGGGATTGAATGCATAGTCAAATAATAGTATCTTTTGGCTGACATGTCTGTTATGTATACTACTTATGCAAGGCTGCCTAAGGGCACGTGCTGCATAGTCAGGGAAAATAACTCTCAGAAATTTTACACTTCTATTGCTAAAAAGCCAGTGAAATTTTATGGAGATTCAAATTTTCCAATGCACAGAGTCTACTATATGGAAAGAGGTACTGGAATATGGATATGATATTTCCAATCAAGATTATCAATGAATTTGATGAATGTCACTCCTACGAAGGTCTGACCGAAATGTAGGGACTGGAAATATAAACCATATATTTGAATACTTTTAGAACATGAAAAAGTGTATGGGATAAATATGTTAAGGATGTCTATTTTGTTGGATCCCAACATATTGTCATTAAGACCAATAAGGAAAAAAAGAGGGTTTTCTCCCAAGAATGAAGTTTCCATTATTTAACAAACCTTTTAGGGTGTTGAATTATATAGGGCCACCTAAGGGCATTGGCTGCATATTCAAATAATAGAATCTTTTGGATGGAAGGTCCATTATGTGGACTATTTATACAAGGCTTCCTAAGGGCACATGCTGCATGGTCAAGAAAAAGAACGCTCAGGTATCAGACATTTTGTGACTAGAAGTCAAGAAAAGGGTTATGGAGATCTTGAAGTATTTAAGGTTAGGATTATGACACATGAAAATGAATATTGTCCAATTCATGAAGGAGATACATAGACCAATGCTAACCATAATCATGTTGTGGCTAGGTCCTAGATTAAGGTGTTGGACTTCACTACGTATCCCATAATGATAGAAATCAAGCCAAACGTAGTTCTTGAAATACAGTTTAATGTCATGTGGGATGATAGTGTAGGAAATATTATTTTAGGGTCATAGAGCTTGGACCATAATAAGGAATACACATTGTGTGTTTTGTAAACCTAATGTGAATGAAGACCAGGGATTTCATACCAAATTCATGTTTTCACAGGGAGAATTTTCAACCAAGGGACTGAAAGTGAAATTTGGGATTAGGCCCAAAGACTTGGGGCTGGATTCGAGGGATGATCGAATGTTCCTACATATCCCATAAGGATGAGAATAAAGCTGCACAAAGTTCTTGAAATAACCTCTATACAGATTTGGTTCGTACAAGTGAAGGTTTAAAGGGAACTTTAGTACAATGATGGTTTGACCCAAGATTAAAGGTCCGTGCATTTCCATGTATACATGTAGTCTTTGGAATATAACATGATTGGAGATCAATGTAAATAATGATTCCCTCTCAGTTGAGGGTGTCAAAAAATGTTGTAGTTTATTATCGTACCGGACAAAAAGTGCGAATAGTTTAACATCATAATTCAAGGACGATGGTGAACCAATGTAAAAAAATATTGGTTCTGGGGCTGCTTCACAGATCAACATCATATGAGATAGGGGCGAACTGATGTGAAGTGATTTATTTTAGGCTTGAACCTCAGGAGGATGCCTACGTACCTAGGCTATAAAGAAAGGATCAAAGTACGCATAGTTCAATTAAAGAATGAATTGGTGATCAAGTTGTTCTTGAGGACAACGACTTAATAAATTGTGTCGGCAATTACACATGGTTAGCGTCCTAGAGAGGGTGTTATGGTTGAAGTTTACTCTATTCTCACATGATTCATACTCAGTGTGAGAAACAAGAGGTAGGAACAACCTAAACGATGCATAGTTTAACGTCGTGTTGGACGAAGAGGGGACTGCACAGTTTAATGTCATTCAGTAAAGACTTAAGAGGGGGATTTTTAGTTTAATGTCATATAGCTAGGACAAAAGAGAAGATTACGCAGTATAATGTCATGCAGTAAGGACAACACAATTTAAGGTCATGCTGGATGAAAGGGGATAATACAGTTTAATGTCATTTTGGACGATTGAGTGTTGTACAGTTTAATGTCATGTATCAAGGACGTATTAGGGACCTTTTTACAGTTTAACATCATGTGGGATAAAAAGGTGCAATGTTTAACGTCATATAGCTAGGACGATGGTTATGCATTTTAACGTCTTGCTGGATGTAAGGGACTTCTGTATAGTTTAGCATCATGTAGCTAGGATGTCACATTTTAACGTCATGTTGGACGTAAGGGACTATGCAGTTTAAAGTCTTGAAGCAAGGACAACATAGTTTAACGTCATGTTTAATGAAGAGGGTATTTGTGTTACAAAAAATACTTCTTCACGAATCTTGCATTGGTTGGAGTTGTAATGAGTTCTCCGTACATTGAGATTAAATAATAAGCTCCATTGGAGTAGACCTTATGTATTAAGTAAGGTCCTTCCCACTTTGGCTCAAGCTTGGGAGGTTTCTTTCCTAGTATCATTGGAGTTTTGAGAACCAATACCAATTCTCACTGAATGAATGAATGAAGATGAACTTTTTTGTTGAAATCTTGTGCTATTCGATTCTGATAGACTTCCAAGTGGTGCAGGTTGAACAATATTTTCCCATCTAATCATTCCAATTCATGCATTATCTTTTGAGATTGTTCATCTATAGATGACTGATCACAAATGGATACTCTTAGTGAGGGTAATTAAACTTCAATGGGAAATACTGCTTCTGTTCCATATACCAATGAATATGGAGTTGACTACGTTGTACTGCGGGTGGTGGTCCGATAATCCCATAAAGCATGAAAGAGTTTATCAGGCCATGATTTCTTATCTTTATCCACCATCTTTTGTAGTATATTTGAAAGAGTCTTGTTGAAAGCTTCTATTTGGCCATTATCCATTGCATGATATCGAGAGGAATGGTTAGATTTGATGTTGTATTCTTGACACGACTTACTTACCTTGGATGAACAAAAGTTGGTGCCATTATCTGTAAATATGGTATGAGGGACACCAAATCTGGTAATGATGTAAGACTTGATTAAGAAATCAATGGTTTTATAAAAAACATCATTGATAGGTATTTCCTCTACCCATTTGGAAAAGAAGTCAGTAGTAGTAAGAATGTACTTAAACTTCTTGGATGTAGCTGAAGGATAAAGTCATACTACATCCATTCCCCATGTGGAAAATGGCCATGAGTATTTGGATGTATGAATCAACTCTGGGGTTTGATGAATGAAGTTGTTATGTACTTGCAAAGAATGACACTTATTTGTGAAATCAACACAATCTTGTATCATTAAAGGCCAAAAGTATCTAATCCTTCAAATTTGATCAGATAGTCTATGTATGGACTGATGGGAAATACAGACTCTTGCATGTACTTCTTTCATGAAAACTATTTTCTCTTCACTGTCAATGAATCTGAAGAGCATTCCATCAAAAAATCTTTTGAAGAGAATTTTTTTCTCGGTGATCTGGGCTATTATAAAGATTAAAATTGACCACACATCTCCGAATTTGTTCTTTCCTAGCTCTATCATGTGGAAGTGTTCCATTTTGAAGGTATTCCCTGATAGGTGTCATCCATCCGTTATTATGACCATATGGTTCATGAATGGGACTAATTTCATTGATTTCCTCTATTTTGGCTTGAACATAAGGTGAAATTGTATGACAGTGGGCAATACTGATGATTGTCTCATCCCGATTTGGATCTTCTAGAGCTATGGCTATATTAGCCAATGCATCAGATTGGGAATTTTGTGATTGTGGGACAACAGTAAATTTCACTTATGGAGGAAAATCCTCCATTGAATCTCTGACATAATCATAAAAAGATATTAACTATTATTTTCTGGTGGCATAATTCCCATAGACTTGTTTTATTACCAGGTCTGAATCACATTTCACCTTTAAGTGATTCACTTGTGCTTGAAGCACCAACTCTAATACTGTGATGATAGCTTGATATTCTGCTTCATTATTTGTCCCGCCTCCCAACAATGATAAGGAATATGGTAACACTGCCTTTTCCAGGGAAATACGCACAATTCCTAACCCAACCTTGTTGAATTTATGATATTCCATTTTCTACCCTGTTGGACTTCCGGAAGAACCATCAAAGTATATTTCCCATGTCTGAAGACTATATTTAATAGAGAAGACTTCCTCATTAGTAAGTTCAACATATAAAGATGTATCTTCTGCTGAAGGGTGTTCAACAAGGAAATCATCCAGAGCTTGGCCATTTATTTCCTTTTGAGACACATATTTGATATCAAATTGCTGCAAAATAACTACCCTCCTTACTAGACGTCTTGTAAGCATCGGATGACTAACGAAGAATTTGAGCGGGTTATTGCGAGATACCAAATGGACCTCATGTTGTTGCAGGTAGTGTCTCATCATCTGAACTGCAAAGATTAACACTAGGTAGCACTTTTCAATACTTGAATATCAGGTTTCTACTTCAAGCATAGTCCGACTGAGATAGTAAAGGTTGTTTTCATTCCCAACATCATTCTTCTGGGCAGGGAAGGCACCCAATGATTGATCTGAAGCTGTCACATAGAGGATAAGTAGTCTTCCTTCAATAGGTGTCATTAATACTAGTGGAATCAAGATATATTTATTGATAATATCAAATGCTTCTTGAAATTATTTTTTCCACTGGTAGGTGACTACCTTCTTCATCAATTTGGTGAAGGGTAAAATTTTACCTGCCAGATTGGTGATGAAAAACTGAATATAGGATAAGTGTCCTTGAAGTCCTCTCAATTATTTCAAATTTTGAGGAGGTGACATACCAAGGATTTACTTTGTCTTCTCATGATCGACTTCGATACCACGATGGCGTACAATAAAGACGATAAATTTTCCTGAGGTTACCCCAAAAGCACATTTCAAGGGGTTTATCTTCAAATTGTGTTGTCAAAGTTTGTGGAATATGACTTCAAAATCAGCCAAGTGATTAGAAATTTGTATGGATTTAACAAACAAATCGTCCACATAACATTCAACAAATTTCCCTAAAAAGGGTTTGAAGATACGGTGCATGGCACGTTGATATGTTACGCCTACATTCTTCAGGACAAAGGGCATTAACCGATAGCAAAACACACCCTAAGGGGCTCTGAAATCTGTAGATTCTTCATCTTCTGAAGCTATTCAGATTTGATTATATCCATAATATCCATCCATTAAGTAGAGTTCTTCATAGCCAGCTATTTCATCAATCAAGAGTTCTGAAATCGGAACTGGAAAATAATCCATTGGACAATGCTGATTAAGATCTCTAAAATCAATGAAAACACTAATTTGTCCATTTTAATTTCTCACAGGGACAATATTATCCAACCACATGGGATATTGAACTTCTATGATGATGTTATCTTTGATAATCTTATCAAATTCAGCTTTAATATTCGAATCATAAGTTGGGTGTGTTCTTCTTGCAGCTTTCATAAATCAATGATGTTCTTCTGGAAAACCCAAAAAATGAGTAGCAACATCAAGATCCAGCCCTGGAGTTTCTGTACAGTTCCAAGCAAATATATCTCGATTTTTCTTAAAAAACAAAATATACATTTCTTTCTCTTCAAGAGTCATGGCTACACTAATTAAAGTGGGTTGCAGATCTTCTTTTGTACCCAGATTTATTTCTCTGAGTTCATTAACAATAGTGTACATACCCTCTTCAAAAGTTGGAGGAGCATCTCTGAGATATTCCTCTTCTTCATTAACACATGTTATCTCTTATGCTTATACTTGTATAGTAGATGATGAAGCTGAATTTCCATGATTAGGAGAGATGTTAAAATTTGAACATCTTGAAGAAGAAGCTTCCATTTCTGACCCTATTGATGATGAAGGGTCTTCCTTGGGTTATAAAGAGGAGATGACAGATTGAGAATCAACATCATCTTTCACCTCTGACATTGCAATAACTTCTTCTGGCCTGGTTGGTGAAGTATAGACTTGCTGGATTTCAGTGGATGAAATGATGACATCTCAATTTTAGCATTCATCATTGCATGATGAATCACCACTTTCTACCATGTTGTCTGGATTGATTTTCGAAATTGATATTATGGAAGTTTCCATAAGAGTACTTGGATATGGGTCTATCCTATCAATTTGACTGATAGGAAATACATAATCTATACTCACATCTATGAATGGGTTTACTAGAATCTTTTCCAAACCATATGGAGAATTAACCTTGGTATCCTCCATTATTGTGGATTTCTCCTTACCCTCCATGTGATAGAATTCCATCTCAATGTATTGAGATTCACATGTTATGAATGGTGCCTTATCACCATACAATGTCCCAATTTGTCCATTGAAACAATATTTGAGACATTGATGGTATGACGAATGGATAGCCGCATGTTGATTTAGCCAAGGTCTTCCAAGAAAAACGTTGAAGGCTGTATCGTGATCGAAAACCATGAAATCTAAATTGGATAAAAGATCTCCAAATTGAGTTCTGAGTGTAATATTGACCAGTGGTTCTTGTTAATTTTTATCATATCCTTGCAACATCAGAGTATAAGGAGATAAATCAGATTCTGTGAGGCCCAATCGACGAAGTGTACGAATGGGTATGAGGTTCAATCCTGAACCATTATCAATGAAAGCTCTTAGGATATCCACACCATTGACCTTTCCAGATAAATATAGAGGTCTAATATGTCCATGTACAACATCTTCCTCATCTTCACCTATAAAATTTATCACTGCATGGAATTCTGTAGGATTATTCTCTACATGGTATACTTCAGCAGCAACAATTTTAGTTTCGAAATCTTGAGGACTTGACAAAGCATCAATGAGTTCCTCCTGAAGATCCTTGGATAGATTCATGGCATCCAGAACTGATAACTTGGACGGTACTTGGGCCAAATGATTCAAGACATCACATTTTTTATACAAAGGTCTATGTTTCCCAATAGGAACATGTGGTTTCACAGGTTCCTTAAAAGTTGATGCTTTGGAAGTAGATGCATCTTGTATTGGGGTAGGAGTTGGAAGTACTCTTGGATTTGGGAGATTAGGCCAAATAGGTCTACTTACTTGCTGAGAGGAAGAATTTGGAACCTCTAACCTATCCTCTAAAATAATTATGCTAGGACTGAATCTGATATTGGTGGAAGAATTTTCTTGTTCTTGTTAAGTCGGCTGAAGGGCTCTGCCACAAGTTTCGATGCATACACAATTCTAGTAGGGGTAGAATTTGAATAGTGGTTTCTGGGATATCCATGTATTCATCTGTATCCCAGACCTCTAGAAATCCCTCTAATTCCTCTATTTGATACAGGGAACTCAGGCTCATCAAGGATGAAGCTGTGATAGGCATAAGGATCCATTAAATGAATCATATTAACATAACCAAAAATCAACTCTTCATCTGATGAAGATTCTACCTGATTAGCCATTTTAGGCTGTGCCGTTTGGTGGGGCGGTGCCTGTGGCTTTGAAAAAGATGGCATAAAATCTGCCAGAGTCAAAGACAACTTGGGCTTTGACACGATCTCATCTTCTTCTGATTGTTCCTCTTTCATTGAATTATGTCGTTTCTTCGAGGTTTTTCCCTCTGATGAAGAGGGTTTTTCTGTGGCATTCATAGTAGAATACATAATTGGTTTCATCAATTTCATTCACAAAATGGCATGAGTTCGGTTGATCATTTTTATGACCATCCAATCATCATATTCTTGGTCATTGTTGTTTTTGACTTCTTTCCACTCTCCTTCTTCCCCAAGATTTGTAGCAGTAACACATGCTACCTGAGTTGACGAACCTTTCAATTTGACTTTTCCTAAGTCCACCATCTTTTGAAAGAGGTCTTTGAAGACAAAACACTCCTGAATGGGTTGCCCCAAAATCTGATGAAATGGGAAATAATTGAGACGGTCTTCATATCCTTCCTTGTTAGTCCTTTTGGGACATGGAAATTGAACCAAATTATTTTCCAGATTCTAAATTAAGTAACCAGGAACATGCTCATTTTGGAAAGAGTTAAATTTTATCTTTAGATCCTCAAATTTTTTCCTTATTTGATCTATTTGATCATCTTGACAAAAAGTCCGCTGTGGTTGACGCTCAGGTGGTAGATTCCTTCGATAAGATGAAGGTTTTGAAGTAGAATTAGGTACATGTGCTTGTTTAAGCATAACTGTAGTAGTCTTTTATTTAACCGTTCTCCTTCCTGAAGCTGATGGAATTACACGAGTTTTATCTTTAGTCTTTGTAAAAGAGTCTTCAATCTGCTGAGTTATCTAAGTAAGGTCTCAAAACCATCCTGTGTATTTCACAGGGATCAATGGTCTGCGTAACTCATCACACAAATTTGCCACATAGATTGGCAATAATTCTTTTTGAGGGAGTGCTAAGATCAGGGTATATGTTAATCCCTTCCACCAGGAAATGAAATCTCAAACCCTTTCATTCTCTCTTTGCTTACAATTTATAAGATAAAAAACTATTGTCTTTGAAAAAGTTGAGATGAATTGAAGAAGTAATCGTTGACGGAGATCCTCCCATCTGGTAATTGACCGGGATTGTAAGCATGTATACCAGACAATAACAGGCCCTTTTAATGACTGTACAAATCACTTGAGCTTAACTGCTTCTTGTTTTTGAGGAGTTCCCATCATAGGATCACAACGATAAAAAAATGTGTTAAGTGTTTCTATTAGTCTTCCGAACCATTAAAGATTGGGAATGTGGTACTTTCAAAATTTGATGGGGGAGGAATTGCATCAACCCATTCTGGGTAAGCTATCTTCTCAGGTTTAACTTGTGCATGATTTACCTCCATAGCTTCCAATTGAGATGTTAATGACTCAATTATATTTATTAATATTTGAGAAACATCCGATTGAGATTGGACCTGAGCAGGTGCAATAACTGGATCTTGGATAGATGTTGTGGCTGAAACTGAAATTGAGGATAACACCACCGATTGTTATTGCACCTGACCCATAGGATTAGACCTATGAGGGTGTACTGGTAAAGGAGGATACTCTTGATCCATCTCAGTAACCACAACAAATTCCCTTGGCTGATTGACTCCAGCACACATAGGAGGAAGACTACCTTGAAGTAGTTCCGAATTCAATCTCCTTAATTCCTTCATTTCTTCCTCTTGTTGTGAATATATTTTCTCTAGTGAGAGTGATTGGACTTCTCTAGAGGAAGGGTGTGTAACATGATTCTTTCTTTTCCCCTTGTTAGACGCCTTTCAGAGAGGGGGAAGTTGGTTATTTGAAATAATTCCCAGATTTTGGGTAATCCTTTGATTTCTTATACGCACACCTTCTTCTTGTGTGTCTATGTGTACAACCTCTTGAGCATGAAATTACTCATCTGATCCCTCTAAGTTAGCCTTATGTTCTGGAGGATCAGAAAAAACAACATTGATGACAATTATTGATGCATAACACATTGCATCTATTCTATCGGAATTTCGGTGATATTGTCTTCTTCCATGTCCCTGATGAGACATTGCCTTCTGTTGAGTTGTTCCCTCAGGAACTTCTTGATGAACCATAATTTGGAGGGAGTCTCCTGATAATTCATTTCTTCGTTCCTCTTGGGGATTCCCCTATAATCGAGAGAAGGCTGACTTTCTCTGAGGAATATATTAAGGATTTTGAAAAGTCCCCAGTCCGATGGACTGGCGCTATTCCTGCTGTTTCTTCTCAACTCCTCGAATCCTATTTGTGGATTTTTAGGGTTGGGTTAAAAGAGTCCCTAGTTTGGAAATATGGGGTGGTTCTTGAGCTGCTAAATCTGAGTCTTTCTTAAAATCTCTTCTGATCTTGCTGACGTTAGTCCGGAAATTGGCTGGATGTATCAACCTACATCTACTCAATTCACATATCTCAAATGATCGTTGGATGATTTCTGACACTTCTGTCACTTGATGATGCACTCACTCTAAAAGAGATGGATGTTCGATATTATCATTGGCCTGATGCAAGAGTAATTCGACAACTTGTTCTCTGTATGCCTAATTTTGAGAAGAAATAGTTGAGGTATGTTCTTGAGAGAGCCTTTTATTACCAAAAAATCCAATTGTCATTGGCTGGCCATGGGCAATAACATTGCATGAGACCATTTTTGGCGGACATTGTTGGACAGAGAGTACAGTGAAATTTAGTGCTCCATGGACACCCCATCCCATGATATGAATACCAGATGGGGCATTGGAAATTTACTGGCACAATCTTCTTAATGCGCCAAGGCATGAATACTGATGGGCTCTCTACTGATTTTCAACCTTCAGATATCGAGAAACTGAGAGAGAGGCCAAATCAATTTGGTGTTTTAACCCTTCTATTACCTTGACATGATTTTCATATTCATCATAAGATAATATTTTCTTTTTCAATTGACAAAGAGTTTTCCACATTTTGAGACGAATATCTTGAATACAATCTTCCATCAACATCTCTGGAATTTCATACTAAGATTCAGCCAAAGGCCAAAAGATAACTGGAAAATCACCTTTTTCCAGTTATTTTCTCATATTCAACACTTACTCTTTATCATTCAATGATGATTCTTCTACCTGATTAGACCAGAGATGGTGCTTCCATGTTTCTTCATCCAATTCAACAAGATTGGTAGAGAATTCGTTTATCAAACTAGAAGATGAATGACCCAGAAGTTATTCAGAGAATGACCTATAACCCAGGATCTCTTCTGATTGAGAATATATTTCACCTTCTAGTGGTAAAGCATCAGACATGACTGGAGACACATTTTCAAGTGCCTCAAGATAAGAGGGTTTTCTCATTACTACATTATCCATTGGAGCATTTTCCAGGAAATGTGAATTACTACTGCAGAGAGTACTTTCACAGCTAAATTCATCATCATGGGGAGGACCACTATGGTGGGTTATAGCAAAAGATGAAACCTCTTTCTCCTTAGTCTTCTGGCCATGCAGAGGGTTATCGTGGATCTCATCTGAAGATGATACTTCAAGATTGACTAAACTATCATGAAGAAAGCCTTCATGAGGAAGTGTCTGATGCCGACCTTTGGAATTAATGTCCCCACTATTGGGAAATGAGAGAGTAGAATCTTGAGTTTCAACATATAATTGTCTGAGTGCATCCCGAACTCCTTCTTCGAGGAAGGCCTTATTATATATTGGCTCTTGATTTATTGACTGTGCTGGATGGGTCTTTTTATTAGATGCCTTATTACTCACTTTGGGAACCAATTGTTGATGAAAGTGGTTATTATGGGAATATGTATGTGCCTTCTCAGGAGAAATAGTCAGGTTAGGATGATTATCTCCACTCAAATCAGATGTATGTGCCTGAATTGGCTGTCTGTATGACATGAAGGAGTATGCCCCACAAATCTCTTGGACTGGAACATATGTGTTTGTCTGTTTTAGAGTGAAATGTTGATGTGTCACTCCACTGGTAGAGATAGATTTTCAGTTCTTTTCCTATGATGCTAGTGAAACAGTTATAATATCCTAGCAGGCATCCATAATATGAACATGGATTTGCTTCTGCTCCTTCACCATTGTTAGAATGTGATTGGGGACATCAGCTACCAGAACGGGAATATACGTCCATTATGTGCTTGGAGTAGGTGTGTGTTCCTGCTCCTGTCCTCCTTTTGTTGTCAGTGATTTCTGACAGTACTTATGTGTGGGGGAAGAGATTTGAGTCTGCTCCAATTTTTTCATCGGGGCTTTCCAGCTAACTTCTTCGAGTGCTACCAAATGAGACTGTTGGTTAGCCTAATGAACATTGGTAGGAGTATGTTCATTTTTTATATTCTTTGTAAAGTATGGTTGATGATTTTCCTTCAATACTGGAAGACGAGACTACTGACAGAATTGTTGATTATAAACCGGTGTATGTTCCTGTCTATCAGTTTCCACCATATCAAATTGGTGACCTTCTTTGGTTGTAGTCAGATGAGCCCACTGACTAGCTGATGAGTTATAAAAAGGTGTATATGCTTTCCTATAATACTCCTCCAGAATTGCCCGATGGGATTGGTGTGTTGCTGTCAGACGAGTCTGCTGGATAGCGGGATTAGAACAGATTATTGTGTGTGCCTGCTCGTTGCTTTCCACCATGTTAGGTTGGTGGACTTCTTCGGAAATGGAAGAGATACGAACCTGCTCACTGTTGATCGGTCATCACCTCTGGTGGTTAGTCTAGCTTGCTCAGGTTCGAGGAACCTGAGCTGAACACCTAGAGACGACACCCTCATCATGTTGAGGGCACACTGCCACACGAGTCTGGCGACAATTGTTGATGGGAGCCCCTGGGAAGGACTCATGTCTCCAAGAATTAAGTCCTTGAGTGACCTTCTCATTCAAATCCTCATAATATGGGAGGGACTGGTGATTTTATTCCCAGGATAACGACCCAAAATGGTTGGAAATGGTGGTTGGGACCACCTGCTTCTTGATTGTTGGTCATTACGGTCCGGACAACCAGGGAGAATTATTGACTTGGAGATCTTGTCGAGCAGCCTCTAGAGTCAGAATGGTATCGTGTCGACGATATTCCTTAACTAGTGCATTTAATACCCAGTGTTGAAAATGCTGAGTAGGTTATGTCATCCTCAGAATGGACGATGATCCAGCAAGAGTAGCAGCAAAGGTATTCACAGCAGAAGAATTCAAAAGTGTGAACTTAAGAGAAGCCATTTTTGTAATGAAAATGATCTTGGAAAAGAGTGCCGGTTTGATATAACAGTCATAATCAAGATAAGTTTAGCCACTACATCTTTTGGATGATCATATATGTTATTGATTGTTTTGTTGGCCCTATCATTGAGTTTAAATAGGGGCCTAACTAATAAGTAAATCATTATTTTAACTTGGTTAAGGATTCATGTCAGGTTCACCATTTTCTATTTCCTCTAGAAATGGGGATGACCTTGTTTGGTTATGGTTCAAAAATTCCAATATATTTCTAACGGGTTTGTTTGTAGAACATGAAACATCCAATGATTCTATATACATTTGGAACTACTTTCCAATGGTAGGTGCTCATTATTTATGGAACAATGAGGCTTAAGAATTTTCATTGGTCGAGAGGATGAGAGTTCAAACTCATCAAACCTTTTTTGTGGGAATTATTGTCTACTCCAGGACTCTCTTTATAGATTTAAGTTATGTTCGTGAATCCTTATTACACTACCAAGTATAAAAATGAGCTTTCTTTAAGATCTGACATTCAATTATTAATATGTATGAGATTTAGAAAATCTTTTATATGTACATGAGGTTCTTAATCTATAAAGAATCATCTGTATTTGTTAGAGATTCTTAGTCAATGGTATCCTTCATCACATTATATAATGATCTATTGGTCATTATGATAACCATTCTGGTTTTAAAGCCACTCAGTGGGGGCACTTGAAGTTTATTGTCATTCATAAGGACATGGAGTATTTCAGAGTTGGGTTTGTACCCGCAGATGGGATACCTACGTATCCTTGTTAGAAAAGGAATCATAACCCACATCATTCCAGAATTAAGATATAGTTTAACATCATGTGGGATAGATGATAATAAATGGGTGATGGGCTTGAACCTAAAAAAGATTCCTACATACTCCAATTTTAAGGTAGAGATCAAAGTCCATGTAGTTCGGTTGGGAATAGTGGGGCTTACATATGATTAACGACCCAAAGAAATATATCATGGTTACTGGTACACTCTAAGCTCACGTGAGTCATGCTTGGTGTGAGAAACAAGAGGTATCAGTAAACCTGACAATTTTTGCGATGAAAGATGCAGTCACAAGGAGTGATATGGGGCTTATGTATGCACGATTGCCCAAATAGATAAAGATCAGGATATACATTAGAAAAGAAGCCCAAGAACAAGGTCCATAAAGGTATATGTGCTTTATGGAGATTTGGATACTCTAACTTGGGGATTACTCAAAAGGAAGATGGTCAAATTAGGAGGAGACTTATGATTGGGTTTTATTCCTGAGAAGGAATCCCAAATCAAAAGACATTAGGACTGGTTAAGAGAAATTATGACTGGGGCTTCTTCCTGAGAAGGAGGCCTAGGTTAAAGGGACTTGAGAACTGGGGCTTATTCTTGAGAAGTAGGCCCAGGTAAAAGGGACATGAGAACTGAGGCTTATTCCTAGAAAGAGGCCCAGGTTAAAGGACTTGAGAACTGGGGATTATTCTTGAGAAGGAGGCCCATGTTAAAGGACATTAGAATTGGGGCTTACTCCTGATAAGGAGGCCTAGGTTAATGGAATTTTGTATTTCGGGATTACTCCTAAGGAGGATGCCCATATTTGGGAACATGGGGCTTACTCCTAAGGAGGATTCCCAAATTAGGGAACTTGGACTGGGGATTACTCTTGAAAAGGAGGACTAGGTTAGGAAATTATGATTGGGTCTTACTCTTGAAAAGGAGGCCCATGTTAAATATATTCTCATCTTAAAGGATGAGGTCGAATGAATGAAATATCTCACCTTAGTGACATGAAGATATGTAAATGAATAGGTTTTGAGAGATGTTCCATAGAATTCCTTTCAGATAAAGAATCCAACCAAAGAATCATGACATAAATGGCTTTGAAGAGGATTCTGAAGGCTAAATCTTGAATAGGAGAAGTATATTTGAAGAAAATAAATGAATTGTCAAGAGGGACACCCAAAAAAAGGTAGGCACATAGGTATTTATAGGGCTCCAAGAGCTGAAATCCAAGTTTCTGGATTTTTCTTCCTTGAAATGGGGGGCCCACAAGGGGTATTTATTGGCTGCTTAAGACCTTTGGAGAAAATCATATAGGGTGTGCAGGTCACCTGCGCACCCAAAATGTGGCGCGCAGGTACCATGCGCAACCATCTTGGAACTTGCGCAGCCCATGCTGAAGCAAATCCTTGTTCATGCCTTTGTAAATTTTTGATGTTTCTTCAATGGATGAATCAATTTGTGTTAAGGTATTTTCCTTTTCATTCGTTAGACTCTGTGACAAAAAGGAGTGTCAACAAGGTCTTTTATAAAAGTTTCTTTTGATGGTGTGGATTTATATGAAATGCATTTTCCAATGTTTTTATCCTTCATTATATGTATTATTAACTATGAAATATGAATTTCTCTTAACCTTTATAGATTTTTATTAAAATCTTATTTTGTTAAAGGGGATATCATTTAAATTATTTTATCTTGGAAATATTTTAGGAAGTATTTTAAATGAGGTTTAAGTGGATAAAATTGAGAAAAAAACCTTAAAATGGGCTTTTATAAAATTCTTCACGTTGATATAAAATGTGATGATGTGAAATATGGAGTGAACCCATGATATCAATGGGATTTTATCCTAAAGATGATACTATTAATGGTCTAATATATATATTAAGGGATTCCAAGTATCATTTCATTCCATAAAAGTTATTATTTTCAAAGAAATGTGTTAAAATTTTAAAGAGAAATCCAAGTATATAATCCAAAGGTTATTATATTTTTTTTGATGCAATTTGGGTTTCAATGTGATATTTGTTTTTATATGATTTGAGTAGTACTTATATGTTTATTTTTTTAAAAACCTAAATATATATGTAGGAAATATACTTATGGTAACATGTTTTCAATATATGATAACATGTTTTTGTATTGTTTTATTTTTTTTATAAAAGGATTTTTACCCTAGTTTTAAAACCCCTTTATAAGAAATTTTTTTCTCACCCTATGTTTTAAAATGATTTTGACTGTCTCAATAGAAGATCCAAAGGTGTTTTTTTTGTTTAATTCTACTACATGAGTGAATTCAATAAAAAAGTTTTTAATTATTATTGAAATTAGATATGATGAAAGGTTTTTATGAATAGTTCATGAACTATGAAAAATTGATCCTTGGTTGTGTAAAGGACTGTATATTTTTTATTTACATTTATAAAAATATATACAGTATGTTTTATCACCATATTTGGGTGGGAATATCTCAGGTTGTCTCATTTGGTATTATATGGAACAGTTTAGAAAACTATATAGATTAGAATTTTTTGGTTAAAAATAGGCAAATTATATTCTTGTTAATAAAATATCTATTTTTTAAATCTTTACATTTAGGAAATCAGTTGAAAAATGGAAGGTGGAGGATCAAAAATGAAACTTCTATCTATTATTAATGATATTCATGTAATTATTGTTTCTAATACATACCTTTTAATTTTGAGAATTTTTCTAACATTAAACTCTCATGAAATAAGTTTTATAAAATACCAAACACCTCCTCCATAACTTGATATCACCATGGTTCCAAGATTGTTCTATATAAAATCATAAGTTCCCCACTTTCTCATTTTTCCCTTTAGGAAATATATCATCATCAGATTTCTAAATATTTCATTTTGTTATATGATCATGAAGACCACTGTGATTTTAGAAAAGATGTAAAATAAATTGATCCTTGAGTCAACTATATATATATATTGTAACAATATATAATATTTTTCGACACAAAATTTGAATTTTGTAAGGAACGTTATTTTAATGTTTTCAAATAAACCCATTCATGGAATTTTATATAGATCAGGTTTTATCATAAGTTTTGAAATTATATGTCAATAAGAATGACTTTTCAAAACTATTGTGCTGGTATCATTAATATAACTCGAACTATACAAGATACATTATAAAGAAGGAATCAAGTGGATTTTAAGGAGATATAGAACATTGTTATAATGCATGGACAATCTAGCTTCATGGAAAACAAAAAAATTAAAATAGGTGGATACTTTGATAAATGTATGAGTTATTTCAAGAAAGCTGTAAAATATAATTTTTAGTGATTGGCGTAATTAATAAGGTTATTTTTCTGGGATGCAGAACCTCCAGATTGAATATATTAAAGTGTGACATAGAAAAGGCTTATGTATAAATGAATTGTGAGGGAATATTTCCATTAATGGTTTAGAATGTAACATAGCAATATTTGAGTATGTAAATTTCATATAAATAAATGTTATAAAAGAATTATTAAAAAATAAAATTAGGATCATGTACATTTTATAAAAAATAATACACAGAATCAGACCTAAATAAAATAACACACCATTATAATACATGATCTAATAACTAATTAATCTAAAATTAAACATAGAACAATCATTTGTAATAAAAGAGAACAACATATGAGAAACATGGTAACTAAACAATTATAGAATTCATCTTTAGGATAATCCATGCGTATAAACACACAAAAGAGGATAAGAGTGATAATATAGAGTTTCTAGAGAATGGGGATCATCTTTGTGGGAATGAATACTAAAATATGTAGGATTTGGTATATTAATATTTAATTTGAGTTTGATATTTATAGAATAACAAATATTAAAATAAAATTTTGATTTTAGACATTATATTAATTTATAGTAAAATATAATGAATAAATAAATTAAGGCTTTATTCAATTTAGAAAAATTAATAAAATATTTATGGAAAATATAATCTAAACTATTTTACTTTGTTTCGAGATAAATATAACGTCTTTATGATAAGTTTGACAGTATAATTAGAAACATTTACATAATATATCAATGTAATGTTGGCATGATAGTAATTGTATAACATAAATTAATTAATATAGTTAGTATGTTAAGTGTACATAATATTAAAACAAACAAATGAAGCAAAAAAGATAAAAAATGATAATGTTAATAATGATTTTTGTATGGTATTATTTAATGTATATTTAAATTTCACTATATAAAAAATTAACCAACCTAGAAGCTAGCTAGGCTAGCTCTATTGAGCATTGTGGGAGCAAAGCTCAACCATGCTTAGGAGATGGCTTGGCCAGCTGCTTGGTAACATAGAGAGTGTCTCTTAGTTATATGCATGGATCTGGGTGTGCATAGTTCATGAAAAGAACACACATGTGTGTTCAAGGATTCGAGTGCAACTATGTGGGTTTTCATGGCAGTGTGGGGGTGAGGGTGTGTGTGTATATGGATTCTAATCCTCCACTTCCATGGTAAGAACTATAAATAGATGGTCTTAACTAATAATAAAATTATTGGATAAGTGAATATTCGATGTGGGATAGAGAACAAGGGGTAATGTTCCCTCAACAAAAAAATATCGGCATATAAATCTCACCCTCTGATTATAAAACTATTAACAACATAATATTCCAACACATTGTTTCCTTCCACAACATGCTAGACTGAAGCCACATTGTTGTCTACAACCTCTCTCTGGTGACATTTTTCATTATCTTCGTCTCCTTCCCCTGTAAGATGTCACTCATAGGTATAAACTATGAATTTATCACCTCAACACTACTCTTAAACCACTATTATCATTTCTTAGTGATTGACCTATAAACTATACACTATTAAAAAGGGTTGGACTTTAATGGCCTTTAATCCATAGTGTTACACAATGACCCTTTTATTAGTGAATGTTGTCTTATAAAATATTCTTGAAGTTTCCAGGTGAGTTATATGGAAATTATATTTGAAAAAGTCATGAATAAATTGTTTTAGATTCCCTAGTTTTTCATCACTACGTTGTCATATTACAGCATCCGTGATGATGATATATAAATACATAATAGTCAAAATAATGGATTTACATTATAAATATCTATTTTTTATATATTCCAGGTACTCAAACACATAGAATAATTGATCCTCATAGGCTTATTTTTAATTTTGTAAAATATGGATACACCACGACTCACTAATAATACCCAATTATAGTTTTTAAGGAATATAACATTCAAACTTCACTAGAAATGTTTACTCATATATATATATTCTCTTCACACATGTAATACTACCATACTTCACCACCCAAGTTTTGTAAAGCCCTAACCCTAGTTACCCAGATTCAGTTCATTATTACATAACATTGGCATGATCACAAGGGATCAAATCCCGAAAGACCGGTCAATTTAGTAGCCTTGGAAGTACTAGATACATTCATAAGTTTTACATTACATCATGAAATAAAAACATCAACAAAATTTTATCCCATTTTTAATAAAATTATATCCTTAGCCTTTCTCTACAACTCAACCATTAAATACTTCTTCACTTATTGGGAAAAATAAAACATAAAATGGGGTGATCTCAAATGCTCAGTAAGGATAACAATATAAGGGAAACTTTCGTAAATAAGCATAAATAATTAAGGAAATGTATAAGTGTAAAACATAATACTTTTAAACATAAACTTATACATAATATGTCCAATATAAATCAAATAATTCCATTTAATTATTTACATGTATATTCTACTAGTATAATAATCACATGCAATATCAATAGCCACTTTCATTATGATTGAATGCATAATTCCAGTCTTCATAACCACATAATCATGGCCTTGTGACCAGACTACAAATAATATTTTTTCCAGGACATGTGCCAAAAGCAATTTTGTCTCATGAGACCTACCGATGCATCGAGGAGCTATAGCGGGCTCCACTCGTCACTTACTAAGTCCAATGAATTCCTCATATGAAAAGGTTTCAACATAACAAAAACATTCATATTAAAACTAGCATACAAAATGTCAATACATTATCCATAAACCATGAATGGTATAAAAATAACACACCCATAGTAAAATATATCACAAAACCATCAATAAAATATGGATGATTTTTATCATAATAAATTAACTTCAAACAGGACTAAAATCCATCAAATAATGTTGACATAGATGAAATCAAAACTTTTTGAGTGAGATATCTCTTTCTCTTTTGAAATCATTTAGAATTTATGTTATTATAAAAGAAAACATTTATTTTGAAAATATTCTTATATTCTTGTAATGTACGCTTCGACGATGTTATAATGGTGGAAAACAGCCGCACCTTCCATATAAGTTAATAAAAGACATTCTTACCTTAATTTTTTCAAAAAGGTCATAAAGTACCTTGTTTGAAAAATTATAAAAAGATTCCTTTCAAAATATTTAAGGTCAAATAAGGGTATAAATGACTTTAAACCATTGTCTAGTAAATAGTAAAAATGTTTTAAAATAAATTTTTAAGAAAACATGAAAGTGGATGATAAAGAGGTCCTGGTAGATAATTACGTTAAAACTACCTCAGATAATAAAGAGATAGTGAAATTTAGCCTTACCTTGTAATTTTCCTTTGTAGATGGTATTTTAACCTCATGTATAATAAATAAAACATTGTTATTAAATTATAAAATAAATATATACATAAATATGATATCATATATGATCCTATAATATTTCTTTGTTAGTAATATTTCTATAGTATCATCATTTCAGGTGTTCACTAATTAGTTTTCCATTATAAGATTTGTTACGTAAGACAAGTTTTTTATGAATAAGAAGAATTTTATTCATATCCTGAATTATATTTTGTTCTCAAACATTATTTCTAATCATAATATTAAAATTATTCTTGAATGATTATGATGGAGAATGAATCTCAATGCGTTCGTTGAGACTGTAATCCGTACGTACGCACGATCAACAATACCATTATATTGATGGTGAAATCGTATGAAATGAAATGGCATATCATATATTAAAAATCATTAACATTTTATATTTATTATTTAAATCAATTATATTCATTATTATACCCATCTAAAAAATGAAGTGTTTGAATGATAAACTACACCACGACGTGGAGACGGTAAGCCATACGTACACATGTATGGTGACTTTGCCATTCATATGATAGATATAATAATGAATATTTTTTTACAATTTATAAAATAAAATCATAGTATATATAAGATAAATGATTTATTATTTTATATTGGAAACAACAAAGAAAGAGGATGCGGATGAAGAAAACAGCTTGAAAGAGTTGATGAAATTTTTATCTCTTCTTTGGGTTCTTCCTTTTGAATTGATAAAAAGGGCTCCTTAGGTTTGCTTTATGACCAAAAGAGTTCCTATAGGACTAATGGAGGAAATTTTGGAGGATATTTGGGTAGGTATAGAGTGATAAAAATGGATTTGGAGTTGTAAAATTAAGATAAGTGGAAGTACCCATTTATAAGAGAGGTGAGGGTCACTTTAGAAAAAGATGAAATATTATTTTATAATAAAATAATTTTCAGTTCATAATGGTTAAAAAATAGTTTATTTCGAGTCTAAAGTTAGGATGGGTTGAAAAACTCTCAAAAAATAGGTTTTAGATAGGTTTAGGTCACCATATTAACCTTATCATTTAGATTTAACTCTTAGTAAAATAGTTTGTCATTTACCATGTCTCTTTGTATTTTTATATTATATGATTAATAAAATTAAAATAAAAATCCAAGAGAACCCCATGTGGTTCATTATTAATATATATAACCTTATATAAGTCCTTTTTATGAACCATATATTTTTAGGAATACTATATCAATTAAAAATATAATATTTGTTTCCAAAACTCAATTATGTCAATTTTGACACTATTTAGTATTTGGTTTTTGAGAAAATCATAATAGAAATATTAATTCAAAAAATAATTATTTAATCAACCCTAACATGTCATATTGACCATGAAAATTAGTGTAATTTATCAAAAGTTTCAAAATTACATTTATTTGGATATTTATATTATCAATTAGTTTAATATTTCATTAATAAGGTAATTACTACATCATCATTGTGTCATAAATAAATTTTCATATTTAATTTCTAAAAATTATAAATAAAATAAAATTATTTAGGAATTTTTTTTATCTTTATAATTAATATTTATAGTCGAATTTATATTTTGTGTAACCCTATACTAAAAATGGTTTAGTTATTAAACATTGAATTTATCTTTTTTAACGCTTCTAGAAATAAAATATTAATAAGTGTCCTAATCTAATCCAAGGGGACCAAAGGGGGTAATTTATTATTTATAAGGTTGTTTCTAGCAAAATTACACTTATCAAATAGGATTAAAACATCTGTTAGGGTAATTATAATATCATTTTACCCCTAATCACCCTATTTAATTTTAACCGTGGGAAATAAAAGTAAAAAGTTACAGTTCATCAAATATTATTTTCATCTTATTGAACCACATTTTACTTATAGATGTCAACCGTTCCTCTCAAGTTTTTGAAATTCAACTCAAAAAAGTGGTAAAATTATTTTTATGTAAATTTTTAAATGCTCCTAGAAGGTGGGTAAAAGACGGTAAAAAGTTCAATAAAATTTTATATATCTAAACTTATTATAAAATAACTCCAATGAATTAAATTGAACATATATATTTATTATGTATATATTTTGACCTAAAATAAACGAAAATAACTAAATATTTAAACAAAATGTCGATTTTAAACAATAACGTAGTGTTTTCAATATTCATTAAAAATTGAATGTTTTCAGAAAAATACCAAAAATTTACCCTAAACTAATTTTGATACTCTAAATCCATAAATGAAGTCTATTTTGAAAATTATAATTTATAACATTTAAAATAGTAGGTATAACTATTCATAATGTCTATTTTCATTGGTCATGGTGTGTTAAAACTCCATGTTGCATACAACGCAAGCTACTCCTTTATTCAATGGGAAACATACCATGGAATATTGGGTGTTACATTATTCCCTACAAATAATTTCATCCTTTAAATTTCTATAATATTACAACATAAAAAGATTTAGGTGGTTACTCATCATAAGTTTATCAGGTTCCCACATTGCCTCTTCTATCTTAGGTTTTTCCATAGAACTTTTACCAGATGAGTAGTCCGGTTTCTTAGCACTTGTACTATTGTATCAATAATTTTGATAGGGCATTCATAATAAGACAGATCAAGTTCCAGTTAAATTTCATCATAGGTGAGTACATGCGTTGGATCAGGCATGTATTTTCTCAATAGTGATACATGGAAAACATCGTGAACTTTGTAGATACTTGGAGGCATTTCCAAACAGTAAGATACAAATCCAATTAATTCTAGAATTTCTAATGGTCCGATGTACCTGGGACCCAATTTACCCTTCTTACTGAATCATAACTCCCTTCCATGGTGATACCTTTAAAAAAACATGATCTCCTACCAGAAATTCCGAATCATCCCTTCAGTTATCGGCATAGCTCTTCTGCCTACTTTGGGATTATTTGATGTGGGTTTGGATAACCTTCACCTTTTCCATTTTTTCTTCAACATGTTCTTGACCTACAAGATTTCTTTCACCAACATCATCCCAAAAAGGTGGTGTGCGAAATCTATTTCCGTATAATGCTTCATATGGTTCCATATGAATACTTGAATGGAAGATATTGTTATAGGAAAATTCTAGCTGAGGTAAATATTAATCCCATATACCTTCAAAGTCAAGTGAGAAAGATCTCAACATGTCTTCTAAGGTTTGAATAGTCTGTTCTGATTGTCCATATGTTTGAGGGTGGTAGGTAGTGCTCCAATGAAGTTTAGTATCCAGGGCCTTCTAGAGACTTTTCTAGAATCATGATGTAAAATGGGGATCACAATCAGAAACAATCGATAGGGGTACTCCATGAAGTATTACCACTTCATTAATATATAGTATTTCCATATGTTCAAGTGGTAAATCTTATCTTATAGCAAGAAAATGTGTTGACTTGGTAAGATGATCAACAATGAACCATATTACATCATTTCTTCTAGGAGTCTTTGGTAGTCCCATGAAAAAGACCATAATAATATCACCCCATTTCCACTCAGGTATGGGAAGATGTTTCATGACTCTTAGAGGATTTTTTCTTCCAACTTTTACTTGTTGGAAAAACATACATCTCGACACAAAATCAACACTCTCTCTCTTCATGTTCTCTAACCAAAAATGTTCTTTCAAATATGTATACATCTTATTGCCACCAGGGTGTATAGAGAAATTGGAGCTATGATCATCATAAAAAAATTCCCTTTTTAGATCAGGTATATCAGGAACAGAAATAATTTTCCCAAATTTCAAAATTCCATCTCCATATAAAAAGTCAATCAATCTCTCATCGTTCACAGCTTTAATTTTCCATTGAAATTCCCCATCATCAGTATGAAAACATTTTATCCTTTCTAATAAAGATGGTTTGACAACAATTTGAAAATGTATTGATCTTTCACCTTATTTGGTTATTCCCATATCTATATTTACTAGATCCAGAATCAAATAAAGCATTGGATAAACTTGAAGAAACCATTAAATTACCTGCCACCATGTCTTTCGGAACATCAACCTTAGTGGTAGTGATCGCATAAGGTTGGCCTTGATCCCTTGACATTTTCTAAGGTAAATTCCCTTGGCACATAAAATTTTCATTTGCATAATGCCCCTTTTATCTACAATTTTAGCATTTAACATTGATAGCCTCTTTCTTCCCCTTGCAATAACAATCTCGGTGGCCTTTTTCACCACACATGTAAAAGAATACCATTCCATTTAGGAAAGTACCAGGGTGTTTCTTCCCACATTTACCATAGGATAGATATTAAACTTTTCCCTTCTTCCCCTTATATCTATTTCTAGAGTGTTTAGAAAATCTCTTTTTCTGTTGCTTTATATTAAAGTCATAAGACATAGAGAATTCCTTTTCTCTCTGCGTAGAGCATAAGAATATATCTTCCTAAGATGAGAAGGATTGTGAGACTAATTCTTGATGGAGAAATGGTTTTAACCCATCAAAGAATCGATCAATCTTACTCCTTGTGTTATGTACATAATATGTTTAAAGCCTTGCTAACCTTGTAATGTTAGCCTCATACTTTGCGACATTCTCATCCTCTTTTTGCCTTAGACTCAGAAATTTTCTTTCCATATCCACTCGATGGTCAGAAGGAAATTATTTTTCTAAGAAAATCTCTTTAAACTTCTTTCCATTCCATGTTCGATAATTCTTAATCTTCTTTTTTTGTTTTAAATTAATGGCCACTATTGATCTACATCTCCTATGAGGCGATAAAATGCCATGATAACATTTTCCCTTTCACTACTCCCCAAAGCATGAAATATTTTCTCTACGGAATTTATTCATTGATCAGCTGCTAATGGATTTATAATCCCATTTAATGGTGGTGGTTTTTGCCTCATGAATGGGTCTAACATTGATCTGCATTGTTTTGGATCAGGGTGCTACATATGGGTAAGGTTATTTTTCATAACCTGAGTGAGTTTCCCTAGTATGGTGATATGATGATCAACACCAGTTGCTTCACCAACTCCACTATAATTATCTTGAGTAGAAGGGAAATACCTACATGGATTATGTGCATTGATACAGTTTCAATTCCTTCCACTATGCGCCATTTATAAATAATGGCATACACTAGATTAGTTTATGAATCACAATACATAATTCCTAACTTGTAAAATAATTAACATAAATTGAACAGTTTATGGATATAATCCATAATCCTAAAAATTCTTTCTTTGTGGAGGCATATACTCATAAATCCTTCATAATGGTTTGTAAACAAAATGTTAATTATCCTAAGCATATCCCCCGGGAGTATTATAACCAAGAGTAAAGCAAGGCCCATTATCGTTCCCAAGTTCTCATTCGAGTCTAGCTCAAAGCAGTGTTTTCGGGTTTTACCCCAAGGTACATCTATTCCAGAGACACCTATACCTACTCGTATCTAGATAGGGATTTATTTCTTAGAAAATAAACAAAATATCTACATTACCAAATTTTTTGGAAGTTCTTCTATACTAATACTCAAAGTCTATCTTAGGGTAATGTTCTCTAATAAGAGTTTTTCTAAATATACTTTCCAAGGTTTGTAATAAAATATCTCTAATAAAAACTATAACACCCTGAACCCAGTTACCCAGAGTCAGTGTATTATGACATAACATTGGCATGATCACAAGGTATCAAATCTCGAAAGACCGGTCCGTTTAGTAGCCTTGGAAGTACTAGATACATTCATAAGTTTTACATTACGTCATGTAATAAAAACATCAAAATAATTTTTCACCATTTTAACACACTTATATCCTTATCATATCCCTGAATTTCAACCATAAAATAATTCTTCACATCCTAGGAAAAATAAAACATAGAAAGGGGTGTGCTCAGATTCTCAGTAAGGATAACAATATAGTGGAAACTTTCATAAATAAGAATAAAAAGTTATGGCAACGTATAAGACTAAAAAATAATCCTTTTAAACATAAACTTCTTAATAATATGAGCAATATAAATCAAATAATTCCATTTTATTATTCAGATGGATATTCTATTAGTTGAATAATCACATGCAATATCAATATCCACTTTCAAAATGATGGAATGCATAATGCTAGATTTTATAACCACAAATTCAAGGACTTGTGACAAGACTACAAATAATATTTTGTCAAGGACTTGTTCCAAGACACTAGTTTGTCTTAGGAGACCTACCGATGCATCAAGGGGAAATAGAGAGAGCTAACCATCACTTACTAAGTCCAATTCATTCCTCATATGAAAGGATTTAAACATAACAAAAACATTCGTATTAAAACTGGCATACGAAATATCAATACTTTATCCATAAACCATAAATTGTATAAAAATAACACATCCACATTCAAATATTTCAATAAAACCTTTAATACAATATGGAATATTTTTATCATAACAAATAAACTTCAGATAGGTTTAAAATTCATCAAATAATGTTGACATATATGAAATCAAAACTTTTTGAGAGAAATATCTCTTTCTATTTTGAAATCATTTAGAAGTAATGTAATTATAAAAGAAAAAATTTATTTTTAAAATATTCATATATGATTTTAAGTTATGCTTAGAAAATTTTATAATGGTGTAAAATATCCACAACCACCATATATGTTAAAAAAAGACATTCTTACTATAATTATGTTGAAAAGGTCATAAAGTATTTTTTTAGGAAAACAACGGAAAGATTCATTTCAATACATATAATGTAAAATAATGATATAAATTACTTTAACCCATTTTCTAGTAAATAGTAAAAATGTTTGGAAATAAATTTTTAAGAAAACATGGATGTGGATGATAATGAGGTCCCAGTTGATACTTACGTAGAAACAACCTCGCATAATAAATAGATTGTGAAAATAACACTTACCTTGTACTTTTCCTTAGTAGATGGTATGTTAACCTCCTGTATAATAGTTAAAACATTTTTATTAAATTATAAAATAAATATATACATAAATATGATATCATATATGATCCTATAATATTTCTTGGTTAATAATATTTATGTAGTATCATCGCTTCAGGTGTTCACTAATTCTTTTTTCCATTATATGATTGGTAATGTAAGCCATGTTTTTTTGAATAGGATGCAATTTATTCATATATTGAATGATATTATGTTATTAAACATTATTGTTAATCATTAAATGATAATTATTCTTGAATGATTATGATGGTGAATTAATCTCATCATGTTTGTGGAGATGTTAATCCGTATGTATGCACGAGCGACAATATGATTATATTGATGGTGAAATAATTTTTAATTGGATGTTATATCATATATATAGAATCATTAAAATGTTATATTTATTATTTAAAATAGTTATATTCATTATTATACACATCTAAATAATGAAGTGTTTGAATGACAAACTTCACCATGACGTGGAGATGGTTAGGCATACGTACGCACATATGGTCACTTTGTCATTCATATGATTGATAGAATACTGAATATGGTTGTATCATTTTTATAATAACATCACATTATATAAAATATACTAGATTTATTAATTTATAATGGAAACAACAAATAAATAGAAAGTGGAAGAAGAATATAACTTGAAAGAGGTGATGAAATATTTACCTATTCTTCATGTTCTTCCCATTGATTTGATAAAAAGGGATCCATAAGATGTCTTTATGACCAAATAAATGCATCTAGGATGAATGGCGGAAATTTGGGAGGATATTTGGGCATGGTTTGTCTGAGCCAGATGGCTATGGAGGTGTTAAATTAAGATAAGGGAAAGTACCCTTTTATAAGAGAGGTGAGGGTCACTTTAGGAAAAGCTTGAAATATTATTTTATAATAAAATCATTTTCGATTTCTAATGGCTCAAAAACGATTTATTTCAAGTATAAGATTGGTATGGGTCAAAAACCGCTCAACCAGTAGGTTTTATACTAGTTTCGGTCACCATATTAACGTTATCTTTTAGATATAACTCTTAGTTAAATTGGTTTACATTTACCATGTCTCTTTGTATTTTTATATTATATGGGTAATAAACATACTATAACAAGACAAGAGAACCCCATGGGGTTAATTATTAATATATATAACCTTATCTAAGCACTTTTTCTGAACATTATATTTTTAGGAATATTATATCAATTAATAATATTGTATTCGTTTTAAAAACTCAATTATGTCAATTTTGACACTATTTAGTATTCAGTTTTTGTAAAAATCATAACAGCATGATTACTTCTAAAAAAATATTTAATCAACCCTAACATGCTATATTAAACAATAAAATTAGTTGAATTCATCAAAAGATACAAATTTCTTTTATTTGTATTTTTATAAAATTAATTAGTTTAATATGTCATTAATAAGGTAATTACTGCATCATCCTTGTGTCATAAATAAATTTAATTATTTAATTTATAAAAATTCTAAATAACATACCATTATGTAGGAAATATATTTATCTTTATAATGAATATTTGTAATCGAATTTATATTGTGTGTAACCCTAGATTAAAAATGGTTTAGTTTTTAAACATTGAATTTAACACTTTTTACTCTTCTTTAAATAAAATAATAATAAATGTCCTAATTTAATAAATGTGGACCAAAGGGGGTAATATTTTATTCATAAGGTTGTTTTTGGTCAAATTTCACTTATCCAATAGAATTAGGACATGTGTAAGGGTAATTATAATATCATTTTTACCCTTAATTGCCTCAGTTACTCTTAACTGTGGTAAATAAAAGTAAAATGTTACTATTAAAAAAAATTATTTTCAACTTATTAAAAAAAAATTTACTTACTGATGTCAACTGTGTCTCTTGAATTTTTGAAATTCAACTCATAGAAGCGGTAAAATTATGTTTTATGAAAATTTGTAAATTCTCCTAGAATGTGGGTAAAAGACGATAACAAGTTCCATAAAACTTTATATATCTAAACTTATTATAAAATTACTCAAATGAATTAAATTGAACATATATAGATAATATTTATCTATTTTGACCAAAAATAACTAATTATTTAAATAAAAACTCGGTTTTAAACAATAACACAATGCTTTTCAATATTCATCAAAAATTTAAAGCTTTCAGAAAAATATAAAAAATTCACCCTAAGCTAATTCTAATACTCTGAATCCAAAAATGAATTCCATTTTGAAAATTAAAACTTATAAAATTTTAAAAAGTGGGTACAGCTATTCATAACGGCTAGTTTCATTGGTCGTTGTGTGTTAAAACTCTAAGTTGCGTACAACGCAAGATACTCCATTTTTCAAGGGGAAATATACCATGGAAGCTTGGGGTGTTACAAGTTCTCTCTCTGTTTTCCCTTAAACTCTATTCCCATGATCTCAGAGATGAATCCAAGTAGGGGGGATTTTTTTTCAATGTCTACAATCCATATTTATTTTTATAAAGACCTTTAGGGGAGTTTTTTTAAAATATAAACATTAATGATTTTAATGGAATTACTGTTTTTAATAACCTATTTTTTTTTGAAAAACCATTAACGCAAAGGATATTTATTTTCCAACCTATATTTTTTTAAAAAGATTATTTTTTGAAAACACTATTTTTCAATAAAATCCTGAATTTTATTTATATCATGAATTTATGTAATGTAAAATTTATTTTTCAAACTCATATTAAATGTTTTATTCTAAAAAACCCCATCTGTATGGGGATGATTTTTTATATGTTTTTATTAAGTTTTTGTTTATTGAAAATTATTTTAAATAATTTTTAACCCTTCTTCTTCTTCTTCAGAGAAGTATGATTTTAGTATTAAATTACAATTCACCTTTAAAATATCCAGTTAGAAATTACTAATGTTCATTAAAAGAGAATTTTTTCCTTTTTAATTCATTGGTGAATTTAAAATGATAATTTTTATGATTTTATATTCTTTTATTTCAATATAATTATTGAAAATTTACAAAAGGATTTTAAAGTTTACCATTTTTTTATAAAATTATATTTCATTTCAATGGATTTAATTCACCAATATAGATTTGGTCATACACTATAAGTTTACATCAACATTCCATGCATGATTATAAAACCATTTGTTTGAGTTTATTTTTCAATGTGTTTAATATGAATGGACTTTGAGGTTGTGGATTTCATTGAAATAAATATTCCTCTTTTTCATTCCCTCATTATATGTATTTCTTATTGTGAAATGTTTATTTCTCCAAACAATTATGTTTTTTTTCAAAACTAATCTTCTATTAAATATGACGTGATATAAAATAATTTTGTATTGGAAATAATTTATGTAGTTTTTAAAAAAAGTTTTAGAGGAAAAAATGGGCAAAACCAACCCTATAAAATGTTTTTATATAAGAAACAACATTTGAGAAGTAATGTGATGATGATAAATGGAGATTTAACTGATTACCTCAAGGGAACATTGTCCTAAATATGATACTTATAGTGGCCTCATTGATTTCATAAAGGTTTCCATGTATTGTTTCATTCCATAAAGATTTATTATTTTAAGACACTATGGAAAATACCAACTTTATATTTAAAATGTTTTTATATTTATGAATTAAAATTGGGTTTTCAATGTTGTTTATATTTTTAACATATTTTAAGATTACTTCTATGATTTTTTTTGAAATCCCTACATATGTATTTTGAAAAATTATTTATTATATAAAATGTTTTATAATTAAAAAAATATTTCCAAATGTGTTTTTATAGTATTTATAAAACGATATTAACTCGATTTCTAATATTCCTTTTTGGGAAATTTTATACCTACCCTGTTTTTATAATGATTTTCATAGGATTAGTATTTGATCAAAATGTTTTTTTTTATATTAAGGAGTTGGCATTAATGAATTCAAAATAAATGTCTGAAATTTATGTTAAACTATGATATGATATATGGTTTTTAATAAACCTCTCAAAATTAGACCATAATGATCCTCAATTATTTAAACGACTGTATATTTTTCGATAACATTTTTCAAAAAATGTAAATCATGTTTTAGCATCAGTTTCAGGAGTGCGGGTCATGGGAAATATAGGATTCATTGGAATTCTAGCTATTATTTTGATTATCAGATAGGAGATTCTATTAAAATTCGAACTACTCATTTTATGAATTTCATTGGATTTTTTTTAATAAGTATTTTTATACTAATGATTGACTAATAGACCAAGTAATGCTTTTGGGAATAGATAGTTGCATAGTGTAACGAATGGTGTCTTAAAAAAGTAGGAAGTTAGTGGTACCTAATGACTAGGTGGGGCCTATAAAAAAAGAATTTGGGATCCATTTTAAAGTGTTTTAATTATCATAATTTATTTATTTATCTCTATGTAAGTACAACCATAATGATTATAACATTGTACTTCCTAAGTAATAAAATTATTACAGTGTTCTCTCACATATGCATGATGAATGTCTAAACCATATGAAAGAAATGTATTACTATATGTTACTTTAATTTTATGATTTTTGTGCAATAATTTATGTGTTTTTATTTGGGGGATATTTTTTCATATCCTTTTTTCTAGATTATTTAGTATGGGAGGTGAGTTGTGTCGATGTGAGTGAAGATAGGAGAGTAATATTCTGGTGGATTAAAGTTAAAAAAAATCTTGTGTGTTAGCTTCCTATGAATTTACTATTTCATTAATATCTTTTTAAATCAATTTTAAACATTATAGTTATACCATATTAGGTTAGAACATATATAAAATCCACTAATAGGGGTGGTCCCTTCATTTAGTTTGCTAAAATCTCCTAAAACCCCTCCTATGTTTCCAAGGATTCCCATTATGTTGTCCAAAATTTAAAAGAATCCAATTTTTTCAATACTAAATAAATTAAGGACAACCTATTTCTAAAAAATATTTACCTATAAATTATACAATGGAATTTGATATACACTTTTCATAGTAATGAAGATATGGGAATAAGGAATTTTCACAATTTTCAATCCAAAAAACTCTTAGGTGACCTAACAGCACCTTTTCTTTTAAAATAATTATTAATTCACTTCATTTTTATTTAACCTTTCTTTAAGATCACTTCAAGTAATAAATTTTTTTATACAATACTACATGTTCCCAAAACGTGTTTCTTAAAAAAATTTGAGCTTCATGGAATGTAACACCCCGAAATTTTATGAAAAATATTCTTTTTAATTTCATCAATGTCTTGTGTTTTACGCTACTCTAAAAGGAGCTTTCACAACACGCATCCTTTACTTGCCTTGCATTACACGAAATCACGACCTTCCTCGATAGCGTGTGTAGTACGCAATAACGAGTTTCACTAAACAACAATATGCTATTAAAATATTATTAAAACTAGCCGTTATTAATAGTAATAACCAATTTTTGAAATTTTTTAAATTTTAGTTCTCAAAATGGACTTCATTTTTGGATTCGGAATATCAAAATTAGCTTAGGGTGAAATTTTGGTACTTCTCAGATAACTTTCATTTTCTAATGAATAGTGAAAATTACTAAATTTTAATTAAAAACAACCTTTTTAATCGAAATAATTAATAGTGATAAATTATTAATTTGAGTGGTTTTAAATTATATTTAGAATATGTTTTTACAATTTAAAACAATTTTGGTCATTGGATGTAATTTCACATTTAAACCAGTCATAAACAAGTGTCAATCTTTTGATAGTTATTATCCCTTAAGAACACACTATTTATTTTGACGATGGGAATTAATTTTTAAATTAAGTAATGCAACTGATATGTTTTGAATTTGGTAAAATAGACATCATTTTTCAGTTCATAATATCAAATATAGCTTAGGCCTAATTTTTGGTATTTTTCTGGAAACTTTCAATTTTTGATGAATAGTGAAACCACTAAGTGGTAGTTAAAAAAAATGAATTTTTCATAAAACATAATTTTACCGCTTCTGTGAGTGGAATTTCAAAAATCCAAGAGACACGGTTGATTTCAGTAAGTAAAATGAGGTTCAATGAGATGAAAATAATTTTTGGGGAATAGTAACTTTTTACTTTTTTTTACCACGGTTAAAAGTAAATAGGGTAATTAAGGGTAAAAATGATATTATTATTACCCTAACACATGTCCTAATTCTAATGGATAAGTGTAATTCGACCAGAAACAACCTTAGGAAAAAAATATGACCATTTAGGCCCACTTGGATTAGATTAGGACATTTATTATTAATTTATTTAAAGAAGGGTTAAAATAGTTAAAATCAAAGTTTAATAAATATATCATTTTTAATATAGGGTTATACATAAGATAAATTCGACTATAAATATTCATTAGAAGGATAAAAGGATTTCCTACATAATGGTATTTTATTTGTAATTTTTAGACATTAAATAATTTAATTTATTTATGACACAAAGATGATGCAGCAATTATCTTATTAATGAAATATTGACATAATTGATGTTATAAATACCCAAATAAATATAATTTGAGACTTTATATGAATTCCACTAATTTTATAGGTTAATATGACATGTTAGAATTGATTTAATTAACTTTTTTAGAACTAATAATTCTGTTATGATTTTCACAAAAATCAATTACTAAATAGTGTCAAAATTGACATAAAATAGTTTTTAAAACAAATATTATATTAGTAATTGTTATTTTATTCCTAAAAATATAAGGTTCGGAAAAATGACTTATATAACGTTATATATATTAATAATAAACAACTTGGGGTTCGTTTGGCTTCTTATAGTAAGTTTATTAACCTTATAGTATAAGAACACAAGAAGACACAGTAAAAGTAAATTTATTTTACTTAATGTTAAATCTAAATGATAAGGTTAAAATAGGAACCGAAACTTGTATAAATTCTATATTATGAGAGGATTTAGACCCATACCCACCTTAGCTTTGAAATAAATCAATTTGGATCTATTTAAAACCGAATTTGGCTTTATAATAAAATAATATTTTTAGTTATTCCAAAGGTGCCCCTCTCCTCCCTTTTAAAAGGGCACCTCCTCCCTCTCTTCCTCACACCACTTCGAGCCTTCATGCTCGGCCAACACCTGCCATATTCTCTTCTCCAATTCCATAGAAACATCCTAGATGTTATGGTCTTCCTCAAAGACCAATTTTAGTTCCCTAAAAGTAGATCTCAAATAGGTGCTCCAAAGAAGAGGTAATGTCTGTTACCGATTCTTTCAACTTTATTTCTTCTTCCACTTCTTCTTCATTGGTTGTTTCATTATGAATTAATAAAATCAGTATCACTCATATTCTGATATTTTATTATAAGTATGAAACAACCCCATTTCTCCATCTATCCATCCTACGGAAAAGGAAATCACTGCGCCTGCGTACATACGGAATACCATCTCCACGCCGTGGTGTAATCTATTTTCCACCACCACCTTACTTGGATGGGTATAATGGTGTAAATAATAACTATATATGATTATTGTAAAGTTATATTGATTCTGACATAGTATAAATACACTTCAATACAATTCCACGATCATGAGAACGATATCATCGCTCGTGCATACGTACGGACTATCGTCTCCACGACGTGATGAGATTCATTCTCCACGTTAACCATTCATGAATAATTATAAAGTATATATAATAAGTAATAATGAAATATATGAAATAATAATGATACTTGATTTATGTGTATATATATTTATGTCATCTACTTAATTCCATTCAACTCAATAAGGAAATGAAAACAGCGTTCATGTTTACGTACGACCTACCGTCTCCATGAACGGTGTATTTCTTTCCATTTACTGATCTATTATATATATGTATATTATGAATATATATTATATACAAATCATGTTTTATATTCTAGAATTAAGTAATCATGATCTAAGTAATCATATGAATAATTACAAGTCAAAACACGGACGACAAATGAAACGATTTTACCCAAAACGCTCTTTAACATGGAATTTACAAAAGAACAGGTAAAATAAAGTCATAAGTGAACCATATATGATATAATAACAATGAGTATGATTCTAGAATAAGTCAATGACATTATTTAAATCATTATACAGAAGGTTCGGACACTTATGAAGCAAATCAGACCTAAGGTAAGGGAAAATATCACAATCTCATTTTATCCGAGATTGTTTATACTTTGGTATTTATTGGGGTGTATTTTATCATCCAAATCCATGTTTCCTCAATATATAATATTTTTTCCATCTACCTACAATTATTTAAATCCAATTTTACCCTTCGGTGAGTTTTTAGTAAAATATATGAAAGGAATCTTTTGTCGTTTTTCATATGAGGTACTTTTTGACTTTTCCGACAAAAGTACGAGAAGAATGTTTTTTAACTTATACGACATGAATGGATTTTTAAAACATTATTTCCAAGAAGCTTCCTTTACAAGTTTTCAATTTTATTTTTAATCATCTTCTTTTAGTTTAAAATTGTATGACATGTTAAGAAAGGAAAAATCTTTTTTTTGAAGTAGAAAGGATATTTTCCTCAAGAATGGAGTTCAAGTGTTTTATCAAAATTATTTTCCATCAAAGATAATATAGGGTTCTGTTTCTATCCCTATTATTACATTGATTTGATTATGTTGTGATGGAATTATTTTTATGAATTCCTTTATCTTATATGAATTGTTTTATGATGTCATGATGTTTAAGATTCCCCTTTTTATTACATGGGTTATGCTATGATGTATGGTTTATGATTTTGTGGCACACATAAGAATGGTATCATTATGAGATGGGTGAGACCTATATCTTCCTCCAATTCATTGGGTAAAGATTAAATATCTCATGAGATAGACATGACTGGAACGGCAGGTTAAACCGGTTCAGTGAAACAGGGATGAAACGAGGAGTGAACTCGGTTCAGAAATGGACATTGTCCACTAAGATAGTCTTGGAAATGAGTCTTGACTAATAATAAATGATTCTCTATGATAATGTGTGTATTACATAAAGTTTCATGTTTTACGTTATGATTATTGGGATTACATTTCACTACTATGAGTTATCCCATGTTATGAAATTATGATATCTTTTGCAGGTTAAGATTTCCAATAGTTATGTTCTTATGTATATGATGTGATTGATATTTCTTTTGTTTACCCTTACTGAGCATTTGAGATCAACCTTTTATGTTTTCTTTTCCCTAGGATATAAAAAAAGGTTTTAGGTAAAAAAAGGAAGATCTTTATGGGAGATGTTGAAGATCTTTCACCACGATTAGAAGATTATATTCTGAGTTTCCAAAGACAATAAACTATTATGGTCCTTGTGTGTGTGTGTTTTTGTTATGTACTAAGTATTCCGCAAAAGTAATGTAATGTCCATGTACGTTAAGCTTCGGGTCTCTACAGTTGGTATCAGAGGAAAGGTTTAGTCAACCTTTGGAAACTAGGATGTGAGAAATTTAGTGAGATCCCTAGAGATATTTCTAAGGTATATCTAGGGATTTCCCAAAGGTTAAGTATAAGTATAGGTTATAGTACTAGAATTACGGTAACCCAAGATGTTAAATATTGAAGTTACCCCCCCTTTATTATATTGTTTTCCCTAGCGTGATTTTTGCCTTTCACACTATTCTTTTTGGGTTTTAGACGATGGCTGGAACCCGAAGGAACCGTGTTGATCAATGTAATGGAAAATGCAATGATTGTACTCCTGAACAAACAAATGTTATGGGAGATGGAGTGCAAAATCTTATTTCTATACTTACACAAGATATGAATCAATCTGGACTTCCAAATGAGAAGAGAAAGGACCAATATTCTATTGAGTCCTTCATGAGGCAACATCCACCTTCTTTCAGTGGGTCTTCTGATCCACTTGTTGCTGAACAATGGATCAGTACTACTGAAAAGATATTTTTAGTTCATCAATGTTTAGAACATGATAAAGTCATCTTAGAAGTGTATCATTTGGAAGGTGATGCTGATCAATGGTGGAATCTTATCAAGAATACGAGGCCAAGAGATGAAATTGAGTCCATGGAATGGGACGAGTTCAAGAACTTATTTTTCAATAAGTACTACCCTCGCATTCTTCGAACAAATATGGAGAAGGAGTTTCTTGAACTAAAGAAAAAGTATTATGAATCTGTTGGTATATACGAAGCGAATTTTACAAGGCTTGCAAGGTATGCATCTGGATTTATCATCCAACTTGAAAGTAAAGTTGATCGACTCTTCAGTGGCTTAAAACCAAATCTTCGAAGGGCATTAGCTATAAGAGACTTTAGTAGCTATGAAGAAATTGTGCGTTGTGCTATCAAGGTAGAAATGGAAGTTGGTGTTACTTATCCATCTCATAGTTTTGACAAGAAACGAAAGATGGAGTTCAAGGAGAAATCTCAAAATAATGGTGAAAAGAAGATGAATGTTTCCTTATGCTCAAAGTGTGGAAAGAAGAATGGTGGAGATTGTCTTAAAGGGACTAGAAAATGTTTTAAGTGTGGAAAAGAAAGTCATCAAGTAGCTGAGTGTCAAAGTAATGGAAAAAGGGTTTCTAATGATGCGAATAAAGAAAAGAATGCAGAGAACGCACCACCAACACTTCAATGCTTCATGTGCAAGGAAATGGGGAATTATGCTAATAAATTCCCTAATCCAAGGGTTAGTGATGATCGACATGAGCAACCACTTAAGGAAAAGGACAAAGGGAAGTCACATGTGATCACTATTGACGATGTTGAATATGACAACAATGTGGTGGAATGATTAAGTGTTTATGTAATGGGATTCCAAAATAATGTTGTATATAGTATCGTGGAATATTGGAATATTTATGTATTGGTCTATTGTGGTTTTCAATGGTACCGGTAACCGTAGAATGTGATTGAGATATTTTTGGAAAAAATATGATATGAGCATAATGAAAGGAAAATGAGAAAATGAAATGTTTGACCGTATTCATGAGCTCATGACTGATATAAGGAGAAGGTTAAATCATGGTTTGAGTATATAGAATTTTTGGATTTTGGTATGTGGAAAGAGTTTACTTTTGACTGTATTCATGTTTTCACTATGGTTCAATTAATGGGTACTCATTCTTCAAGAGAATACATGATTAAGGTATTCACATGTTTGTAATTTGACCAACAAGATATATCTTATGATATATGGGGGATAAATGATGGCATTCACGTGATTGTTATGTGACATTTCAAGTAATAATTTTCTTTATACTATGAGCTTGGACCAAAGTATTTTAGATAAGCCTAAAGATTGGAATGGATTATGTTGGACATAAGTTAGTATTGTTTAAGGATAGAACTTTTTTTTGATATTATTTATGAGATGTTATAGTAATATAGTTTTAGATAAAGGACAACCTGCAGGACGGGTGACGACCCATCGCGTCGGACAAGGCTGTGGGTATCGAACCCACAACCGAAGTGTGACTGACCTTTATCGCCTACCACTGGACTACAAGAAGTCCCTGTTTAGTAGAAACTATTTTTATTATATTAAGAAGTAGGATATATGAAGTATAAGTCCATTTTAGGAACCATATATGATTAATCTCACTATAGATGGACTTATGTAAGTTTTGATAACTTTTCTAACCTTTTGTTTGAGACAGATGGAATGACCCATCATTCTATCACCTGATCTACTAACACATCATGAATGACAAATTCAACTTAATTTCTTTATGAGATGAAGTGGAAATTGTCCAAATAATGATCAACGGTGAGACTATACCAAAATCAAAAAAGTATTTCTTCTAATTCCAATTTCATCAACTTTAGGGAAATGATCTTGAAAACCAAAAATGTTGTCCTAGCGCTCTTATATCTAATGAATTAGATGGTACCTTAGATCGTAACAAATTTATGTCTTTGTGATTGCTGGCTTTTCCATAGCCATGTTCTCTACCACTCTTTATCATAACATGATGGTAAGATTTCTCTTCCATATCCATATTTTCACCTATGTGGAAACTCAGTGATTAGTTTATTTGGGTAACCGTTACGTTTCATACTTTTGTTTTTAAAGATTGGTTTTGGTATTCCTTTTTACGATTTGGGTTTCTATTAAAGAAACTTTCGAGTAGTAAACCATTAATAACCCCGATGAATTTCGAGGGCGAAATTCATTTTAAGGGGGGTAGAATGTAACACCCCAATATTTTATGAAAAATATTTTTTTAATTTCATTAATGTCTTGTGTTGTACGCTACACTAAATGGATCTTTCACAATACGCATCCTTGACTTGCCTTGCATTACACGCAATCATGACCTTCCTCGATAGTGTGTGTAGTACGCAATAATGAGTTTCACTAAACAAAAATATGCTATTAAAATATTATTAAAACTTGCCGTTATGAATAGTACTAACCACTTTTTGAAATTTTGTAAATTTTAGTTTTCAAAATGGACTTCATTTTTGGATTCGGAATATCTAAATTAGCTTAGGGTGAAATTTTGGTACTTTTCGGATAACTTTCATTTTCTGATGAATAGTGAATATTACTAAATTTTAATTAAAAACATCCTTTTTAATCAAAATAATTAATAGTGATAAATTATTAATATGAGTTGTTTTAAAGTATATTTAGAATATATTTTTACAATTTAATACAATGTTGGTCATTGGATGTAATTTCACATTTAAACCAGACATAAACAAGTGTCAATCTTTTGATAGTGATTATCTCTTAAGAACACGCTATTTGTTTTGATGACGGGAATTAATTTTTAAATTAAGTAATGCAACTGATATGTTTTGAATTTGGTAAAATAGAAATAATTTTTCAGGTCATAATATCAAATATAGCTTAGGCCTAATTTTTGGTATTTTTTTGGAAACTTTCAATTTTTGATGAATAGTGAATCTACTAAGTGGTAGTTAAAAAAATGAATTTTTCATAAAACTTAATTTTACCAATTATGTGAGTGGAATTTCAAAAATCTGAGAAACACAGTTGATTTCAGTAAGTAAAATGTGGTTCAATGAGATGAAAATAATTTTTGGTGAATAGTAACTTTTTACTTTTTTTAAGACAGTTAAAAGTAAATAGGGTAATTAAGGGTAAAAATGATATTATAATTACCCTAACACATTTCCTAATTCTATTGGATAAGTGTAAGTAGACTAAAAACAACCTTAGGAATAAAATATGACCATTTAGGGTCACTTGGATTAGATTAGGACATTTATTATTAATTTATTTAAAGAAGAGTTAAAATAGTAAAAATCAATGTTTAATAACTATATCATTTTTAATATAGGGTTATAAATAATATAAATTCGACTATAAATATTCATTATAAATATAAAAATATTTCCTACATAATGGTAGTTTATTTGTAATTTTTAGACATTAAATAATTTAATTTATTTATGACACAAAGATGATGCAGTAATTATCTTATTAATGAAATATTGACATAATTGCTGTTATAAATACCCAAATAAATATAATTCGAGACTTTTTATGAATTACACTAATTTTATAGGTTAATATGTCATGTTAGTATTGATTTAATTAACTTTTTTAGAACTAATCATTCTGTTATGATTTTCACAAAAATCAATTACTAAATAGTGTCAAAATTAACATAAAATAGTTTTTAAAAAAGATATTATATTAGTAATTGTTATTTTATTCCTAAAAATCTAAGTTTCTTCCAATTGACTTATATAAGGTTATATATATTAATAATAAAAAACTTGAGGTTCGTTTTGCTGCTTATAGTAAGTTTATTAACCTTATAGTATAAGAACACAAAAAGACACGGTAGAAGTAAAATTATTTTACTTAATGTTAAATCTAAATGATAAGGTTAAAATAGGAACCTAAACTTGTATAAATTATTTCGGATGAGAGGATTTCAACCCAGCCCCACCTTATCTTTTAAATAAATCAATTTGGAGCTATTTAAAACCGAATTTGGCTTTATAATAAAATAATATCTTTAGTTATTCCAAAGGTGCCCCTCTCCTCCCTTATAAAAGGGCACCTCCTCCCTCTCTTCCTCACACAACTTTGAGATTTCAAACTCGGCCAAACCCTGAAAAATTATCTTCTCCAATTCCATAGAAACATCCTAGAGGTTCTGGTATTCTTCAAAGACCAATTTTAGTGCCCTAAAAGGAGATCTCAAAGAGGCGCTTCAAAGAAGAGGTAATGTCCGTTACCGATTCTTTCAACTTTATTTCTTCTTCCACTTCTTCTTCTTAGGTTGTTTCATTATGAAGTAATAAAATAAGTATCACTCATATAATGATATGTTATTATAAGTAAGATAAAACCTTATTTCACCATCTATCCATCCTACGGAAAATGAAATCACCGCGCGTGCGTACGTATAGAATACCATCTCCACTCCGTGGTGTAATCTATTTTCCACCACCACCTTACTTGGATGGGTATAATGGTGTAAATAATAACTATATATGATTATTGTAATGTGATATTGATTCTGAAATAGTATACATACACTTCAATACAATTCCACGATCATGAGAACGATATCATCGCTCGTGCGTATGTACGTACTACTGTCTCCACGACGCGATGAGATTCATTCTCCACGTTAACCATTCATGAATGATTATAAAGTATATATAATAAGTAATCATGAAATATATGACATAATAATGATACTGGATTTATGTGTATATATTTTTATGTCATCTACTTAATTCCATTCAACTCAATAAGAAAAAAAAAACAGCGTTCATGCGTACGTACGGCCTACCGTCTCCATGAACGGTGTATTTCTTTCCATTTACTGATATATTATATATATGTATATTCTGAATATATATTATATATAAATAATGTTTTATATTCTGGAATTAATTAATCATGATCTAAGTAATCATATGAATAATTACAAGTCAAAACACAGACAACAAATGAAACGATTTTACCCAAAACGCTCTTTAACATGGAATTTACAAAAGAACGGGTAAAATAAAGTCATAAGTTTACCATATATGATATCATAACAATGAGTATGATTCTGGAATAAGTCAATGACATTATTTAAATCATTATACAGGAGGTTCAGACACTTACGAAGCAAATCAGACCTAAGGTAAGTGAAAATATCACAATCTCATTTTATCCGAGATTGTTTATACTTTGGTATTTACTGGGGTGTATTTTATCATCCACATCCATGTTTCCTCAATATGTAATATTGTTTCCATCCACCTACAATTCTTTAAATCCAATTTTACCCTTCGGTGAGTTTTTAGTAAAAGATATGAAAGGAATCTTTTGTCGTTTTTCATACGAGGTACTTTTTGACTTTTTCGACAAAAGTACGAGAAGAATGTTTTTTTTAACTTATACGACATGAATGAATTTTTAAAATATTATTTCCAAGAAGCTTACTTTACAAGTTTTCAAGTTTATTTTTAATCAACTTCTTTTAGTTTAAAATTGTATGACATGTTAAGAAAGGAAAAATGTTTTTTTGAAGTAGAAAGGATATTTTCCTCAAGAATGGAGTTCAAGTGTTTTATAAAAAATATTTTCCATATAAGATAATATAGGGTTCTGTTTCTATCCATATTATTACATTGATTTGATTATGTTGTAATGGAATTATTTTTATGAATTCCTTTATCTTATATGAATTGTTTTATGATGTCATGATGTTTTAGATTCCCATTTTTATTACATGGGTTATGCTCTGATGTATGGTTTATGATTTTGTGGCACACATAAGAATGATATAATTATGAGATGGGTGGGACCTATATCTCCCTCCAATGCATTGGGTAAATATTTTATATCTCATGAGATAGACATGGCTGGAACGACAGGTTAAACCGGTTCAGTGAAATAGGACTGAAACGAGGATTGAACTCGGTTCAGAAATGGACTTTGTCCACTAAGATAGTCTTGGCAATGAGTCTTGACTAATAAGAAATGATTCTCTATGATTATGTGTGTATGCAAAAAAGTTTCATGTTTTATGTTATGATTATTGGGATTACATTTCACTACTATGATTTATCCCATGTTATGAAATTATGATATCTTTTTCAGGTTAAGATTTCCAAAAGTTATATTCTTATGTATATGATGTGATTGATATTTCTTTTTTTTACCCTTACTGAGCATTTGAGCTCACCCTTTTATGTTTTCTTTTCCTCAGGATATAAAGAAAGGATTTAGGTAAAAAAATGAATATCTTTATGGGATATGTTGAAGATATTTCACCACGATTAGAAGATTATATTCCGAGTTTCAAGGACACTAAACTATTACGGTCCTTGTGTGTGTGTGTTTTTGTTATGTACTAAGTATTCCACAAAAGTAATGTAATTTACATGTACGTTAATCTTCAGGTATCTACATGGAAGACCATTTTGTACAAATTTAAGGACCATTTTATTTCAAGGTTGTAAGACCTTTAAAAATTGAAAATATTATCTAAATAAAAAATTATTCCATTATATATTATAAAAAATATTTTTTAAAAAATTACATTATTCATTTTTCAAGGATAACATGGTAGTTTTTTCATCAAACTCCATGAAATAATGAAAATATATAAGTATATTTTTATTCATTTGATAAAAAATAGAAGCTTCTATTAATATGAAAAAGGTATAGGAATCATAGGAATATGACATTAATCGGTCATAAATAATATATGTATATATATATATATATACATATTCATTTTATAAGTAACATATTAATTAATAAAATTTAATCATTAATGTTTTTATCAATAATTAAAGATGTTTAGAACCCCCATACAATGGTGTGCTGATAAAAATAAGAAAAAAACAAGAAAAATGACAAAGAAGAAGCACTTTTATGGAAATGTGGGAAACCCAAAAATGTTAGAGAATATAAAAATATCCAACCACATATGAAATAACTTGTTTATTAGAAAAAAATAAAAATATATGGAATTTTTTACCATATATAAAAACATTAAATGGATGTAACCTTTAAATACATATTATATTTGATTAGCTCATTTAATAAAAAAAATAAAACCACATACTAATGAAATGACACCTAAACATTCGTAACTGTCCAAGACCATAGTTTATCAAATAAATGAGTATTTTTTCCCATGGACTAGGTGTTAATGTATTCATTGGGAAATGATTCATCAATGTCTCAAAACTAAATTAAGAGTGCATGGATTTCCTCAAGACTCTCATATATACTAGGAAAAAATATCTCTAAAAAACTAATGGATTATCTATCCCATGGTGAATCCCGCAGTGAAATCCCTTAGGTTGTTGAAATTTTTAATTAGTGAATACAATGATAGGAAAATATTTGGAGAATAGGAAGTGAAACATAAGAAGATAATACATGACCTTGGTATCCCTTAGATGAATGAAGAAGGAGATAAAGAATAATAGATATATTCTTCTCTATTTCTCCCTTATCCATTAATAGAGACATAGGTTATATTTCTCTAGACCTGGGTGCCACTTAGATGTCCCCGAGCCTTGTTGCCCACATGTATTCAAGAACAACTCCCCAAACTCTAGAGGCTTATGATTAGCAGAGAGGGACCATGGTGTGTTCATGGGGAGATTATTCCCTCATTACTAGAGTGGAACACAATTGATATGTAACAACATATCAATGGAAAATTCATAATATAACTAAATGGGATGGAAAAAATAGTCCCTATTAAGATTGGACCATAAATTCGTCACATCATAAGAATATATAATAATCCATGAAATAATAATCTACTAATTACTAGAAAATGAATCTTATTTAAAAGATGATAATGTATTCCATTTACCTAGAAATATAGAAAACATGTATACATGATAGTAGGAAATAAAATACACACTTTACAAAAGGTACAAAAGGCCAAAAGGTCTTGCCAAGAATCATGAGCTGTAGTCCAGTTATATTCTACCAATCTCCCATCCTAAGACTATAAAGAATTCATGAATCTGTAAGAGGATGCTTCCCCTAATCCATATCTTCATGCTTATTGTCTACCTGGGTTCCATCAGTGACCCAGATAGGGCATGAGATAAACTCAGTATCCCACCACCAATGATGCCTAAAAATATACACTCTATTTTTATAATATTACAATTTAATGATTTAGTAATTTAAAGAATTAATAAAAGCTGTAAATGGGTCATCTCTGATTCCTAAAGGAAACTAGGCTGACACTACCTACTTCGGCCCATGCTGAAATATCTATGAACGTAAAATGGGACACCCTGATTTGTGTCACCATTATAAGGGAATTCATTCCCAATATCATAGTAGTAAAAGGGAAACCATGCCCAGTATCAGAAAATAAGGACTTTGTTCCCAGTATCACATTTATTAGGGAGGCCATTCCTAATATCAAATAACAGGGATGGCATGACTAGTATCACATATAGAGATTCCATGATCATGTCACTATATAAGAACACCATGCTCATGTCATATATATATATAAATGGTTCTCATTCTTGGTATCACAATTATAAAAAGGGATTCCATTCTTGTATATATATATCACACGGGTCATCATTTCTATTTAGGTATAATAATGGTCATTGTGACAACTGGGTCCCAGTGACAGCACAGACACCCCACCTTAACATGGTCGTCGGGTCCTTGCCTACCAGGTACCCCTAGTTGCCCCCGCAAACACATGGGGCCCACCCCAGTTTCCCCCGAAAACACCTAGGGCCCACCCTAGGGTCCACCCACATGCCTGAATGGGTCATCTGACTAATGACAGTCCCCATAGGCCAGCACTTGTCCTTTCCAGTGTGCTTTGTCCTCACTCACACACACCCTGGGAAACTTCTCAGAAGGTCACCCATTCTGGTCACTACTCTACCCCAAGCATGCTTAACTGTGGAGTTCTAACCAGGTAGGTTCCCAAAAAGGAAGGTGAACCTTGTTGACATGAGTCATATCATTTAGTCATTTAACCCTTCATCATTTGAGGATGTTACAATCACCCCCCTTTAGAGCACAACACCCTCGTTGTGGGCCCTACATCTAAACCCAGGCAGTGCACCACACTTAAGGCTAGGTTCCTCCTCTGATACCAAATGTTCAACCGGGTCCCAGTGACAGCACATACACCCCGCCATAACATGGTCGTCGGGTCCTTGCCTACCAGGTACCCCCAGTTGCCCCCGCAGACACATGGGGCCCACCCCAGGGTCCACCGACCTGCCTGAACGGGTCATCTAACTAATGAATGTCCCCACAGGCCAACACTTGTCCTTTCCAGTGTGCTTTGTCCTCACTCACACACACCCTGGGAAACTTCCCAGAAGGTCACCCATCCTGATCACTACTCCAGGACAAACACGCATAACTGTGGAGTTCTAACCTGGTAGGCTCCCGAAAAGGAAGGTGCACCTTGTTGACATGAGTCATATCATTTAGTCATTTAACCCTTTATCATTTGGGGATGTTACAGTCATCATGCAAATATAATGTTAACAATAAGGGACGACATTCCAAAATATATTTAACAAGGGTGAGGGTCATCATGCCAATTTAACATAATTAAATATTTTTACTATTCCCAATCATCATTATGGATGAGTATCCATTGACCTTAATATGAGCCATTGTATAAACCATAACATAATATCATTTAATATCCAGAAGGATGTAATAATTATCCCATTTTAGGAGGGTGACATGGTTGTGCTACTCACATTCAATTTATTCCATTATAAATTATTATGGCAGTAGTCGTACTATTCCACAACATTCATCCATGATCAAATATGATATCATCATTTAAAATTAATGCTTATCATGCCAATACATGTTTTGGGTACAATATTTTGAAATAAAAATTGGTATAATGACGGAACACCCAACATGATGTCTCGCTCATTTGTTTAATGATATATAACACCTCAAGGGGGTGTAATAATGTCATTGGGTAATATAATAGACAATAAATTTATGGTAGGATCAATTTCAAGGGAAACATGCAGGGAAACTAGTGTGCATCAAATTTCACATATTATGAAACACCAATACTTGAAGGAATAATTTGTTGACCACCTACCTCAAGCTCATAGAAATGTATTCATCCAGTATCAACCTTTAATTTGGTCCATATTGAGAGAAAATGGATGAATGGATGAACACCATTAAAATATTTCATAAGAGATTGCACTCTGCAAAATATTCGAAAGAAATACAAACAAAAAATGGATGAAGTTTAATTTATTACATCCTGATGTAGATATAATGAGTTGAACAGAGATCAAATCTTGCTTTAGATGGAGAAGTTATTGAAGAACCTAAAATAAGAAGGTTTGGGAGCTCAAATGGGAGGAAGAATATCTCTTTTATACATTTTAAAAGAAATTATAGGGAGGGTTAAGGTTAAATATAATTAAGGTAAAACTAGTACATTTACTAAAAAATGTAGGGGTTTGCGGTTTGATTGCACTGTTGGCTAAAACATGTTCCAATTTTTCATTGTTCACTACCTTAGAAGGGGTATCATACTGTTAGGCTGGATGATCTGGGAAACCATGCACCAACCATTCAATATACCTTAGTTAAAAGCAATAGACATCCCTTATGGGTGTGTGACCCACTCTACATGATTTCCTAAAACTGTGTGACCCCTTGCTGGTCACATTCATGCCCCACATGATTAGTGGTAACCATGTGGCCTACCCTGTATCATTTATCCTAATTGTGCTTCCAGTTTTTTTCTAAGAAAACAATAGTTTACCCGTTCCAAACAAAACCTGAAAACCCCCTGAAAAATCCTTAACCTCATTAATCATCATTATCAGGTCCAAAACAATGAATTACAATGAATTTAAAATGATCCATACCAGAGTTAAAAACTTGGATCATAAAGTCATACCCCCTTAAAATATCTCATCCCATTATTTACCTTCTAAGGGCGGTGAAACACTATTTGAGAACAAAATCAGCCACTGTTATAACACCAAATGGGTTAATGGTATGTATCGTCTTAAATAAATTCAATTCATTTGATAGTTTACATTTCACAAATGAACAATTACATAAAATTAAATTGTAACTTGACTATTGGAATAATAATAGGACCATTAGGAATATTAATTCGACCAATATAATAGTAACTATACCTATTAAATCATAAATAAAATTTATTTATATTATGAATGAAAATATGATATAGTTATATTATAGAATATGTAAATAAATGTTTTAAAATTGATAATTTATGTGTTGCTATTTTGGTAAAATATAATTGTTTATTTACAATTTTATAATTAATATAATAATATAAAATAAATTTTATTTTCATTAAATAGATTCATAAATTAATATTTTGTTTTCTTATTATTATAAGTTAATACTATGACACCTTAATTAATTTTTCAGAGTATCCTAAAATAAGTTATAATTTTAAAATATGTATTTTTTTAATAAATGATGATTTTAATTAAAAAATAAATTTCCAAAGTAGAAAATTATACTTTATAAAAGAGTTACTTTTTTAATTCTACATGTCAAAAAAATGGTTAACATGAATTTTTTCTATTTTTCTAAAATATTTAAATTTTTGGTGAATTTTGAAATACAATGATTTATTGTATTATCTAAAAACATTACTTTTTGAGTCATTAATGACATATAGATGATTTTAGAACTATTATATAGATCTGTCCTTATCCTTTTACTATAACTAGTCACACAAATCAAAATTATTCATAGTCTTGAGAAAAAAACTAATGTATAAAATAATAAAATAACCACTCTCCTCTTCTATAAATACCACCCCTCGCCACCACTTCTCCTCACATATTCTTACCCTTCATACATGTCCAATTTATACCCAATATTCTTCTATAGTCTCTCCCACACTTCCCAAATCCTTTGGTCTCACCAAAAGACCAACCCCAATCTCCTTAATGAATTTCTCAACGTGAATAATTAAAGAGGTAAAATCCTCTTTTGTTATCTTTTAATTTCTTTTAATTTCAATTGTTTTGTTTTCCTCTTTTAATCTCCTTTATCCAAAAAATGCATGATAAATAATTTATATTATATATACTTGAATTTTATTTTACTTATTGAATATCCATCATCAAACCCCTTCCCCTCTCCCTTTTACTCTAAAAATGAAAACATCATCTCTGATGTGCTGATTTACCATCATCGTGGATGATGCATTTTCATTTTGCATTAACCCCTTTAGGACATTTCATAAAACCATAATTATGGTTAAATCAGAATTAATTATAAATATTTCAAGTTATAAAATGTTTTTGAACTATTATATATACAAAATTTTATTTAATAAAAAACTAGTTCATAATGATAGAAAAATGCCAAAATAAACTAAACGGTCATAATTATCGTTTTACCTAATGAATCATCCTCATATATGGATAATTGATATATTAGATAAAATAATCTTATATATTCTATTTAATAACATATAATTTCAATTTTATATAACTATTCTAATTTTACATGATATTTCATACATGTATACAAGTGAAAAAATCATGGAAACCCAGTAAACAAACACCGTAGAACGATGAAAAATAATATTATAACTCGTTAAACCGCTATAAATGAAGTTATTAAAATTATAATAAATCAAAGACATGTTTAAAATATTTTGAGTTAAATTATTCATTAATCAAATTAATTATCCCTGACATTAAGTGCATGTGTAGATCTGTTTTCAGTATAAGGTTTGAGATTCTCTCTGAACCCCCATTTTTTCCTTCGGGTTTCCTTTTCACTCTCTTTACCCCATTTTAATCCTTCATTATTTTTAATTTTTTTTCTATATTCTGTTTATATATTCAGTATTTTTGTTTCTACATCATTTCATCCTTCTTTTATGGGCAAATACATGTTTTTATAAGGTCCCCTTCTTAATTCTTCCTGATAAGCAAACCCGATTAAAGAGATCTTCCCATTTTCATACCCATTTTCAAGTATACTGCATAATCTATTTTAATCCACTAATATTTTTATAAATTAAATTTATTTTTCTTTAAAAAATATTTTTTCATTTTTGTATTTAATGAAACTATTGTGCCTTTTCAGCTTTAAATACTCTTGAATATTATCCCTTAAAGTTCATTAAATATGTTCTTCTCTAAAATTTCATAAATAAAATTTCTTCTTGTTTTTACTTCATTTGGACATCATTTATCATGATATATGTCTATATTCAATTATGAATGTCCAATTATGATTTATATCCATTCTTACATGGACCCCATTATCATATTCCCTTTAGTTATGCCTTATTCACCACTTATTCTTTGTGTGCAGTGTATGTATACTTCCCATTTTTCTATGACTATTATTCATTGAATATTTCCTAAATATCCATATTTTTTATCATTCATAATATAATTTTCATATCCATACATATGTTTTAATTATGGTTTTTTATTTTAAAGTTTTGATTGGATTAAAAAATTTTATGAAAAAATGCCTTTGAATTGTTGTGGCTGGTGGGGCCTGGTGATAGATAGCCCTATGATTCATTGGCAGGTATCATGAGATAAATAAGATAGTGATACGTAATTCATTTTTTTTCAAAGAAGAATCATATTTGATTCTACCCATAAAAATAAACCATCGGGTTGTGATAATTATTAATATTCTATATACATGACCTTCAAAAAATAAGAAATTTCTTAATTTAGTTTTTAGTTATTAATTTCCATGATATTTTCAATATGAAAAAATATAAGGTTTCATTACCATTATCAGTATATTGATGGAATTTCTTTTTCAAATTATTTACCTTTCCATAATGACTATTCCTTACTGATTTTTTTTCACTTATTATTATTTCATATATCCCAACTGAGCATCTAAGCTCAACCTTAAATTGTTTTCCTTTACCAAGTTATGAAGATGAAATTTTTTAATAAGTCTCAAGAGGTAGTTTAATTTTTTATATTATATTTTCAACTACCAATGCGAGAAGGGATGAATGTATGTATCTAGTTCTTTAATACTCCTAAACAGATCGATCCATGGTGATTTGATTTCTTATATCTATTCCATTATAATAAAAAAACAATCGACTCAGGGCTACTAGGGTTGGGGTTTTTATAGTTTTTATCAGAGAATGTTTAGTATAAACCTTAGCGAATAGATGTTAAATAAACATTAGGATTATAAAAACTCTTTATAGTGAATTTTTTGCCCAATACTCTTGATTATTAAGAGATAACTTAGTGTGTGAGATTATTTAGTGATGGTGCCTAATAGACAGAAAGGAATCAATACAACGGGATAATGAAGGGATTTACCTACTAAGGAAGAAGAAATAATTAGTGTTGGAGATGAGTAAATCATGAACTTATTAAAACAAAAATCCAAAGTTATGACGAATAACCATAAAAAACATGTGTTAGATCATTTTATAAGAAATAATCCCCCATGATTAGTGGGACTACTAATCCATTGGTAGTTAAGAAGTAGATCAAGTCCCTTGAGAAGATATTTATACCACCGGGATGTAATGAAAATGAAAAGGCAGTACTAATAATTTATTGTCTCAGTGATACACTAATCAATGATGGTGGTTGATAGAGAATACTAATAAGGAAGATAAAATATAATACATGGAATGGATATCTTTTAAATAAAAATTATTTGAAAAAATATTTCCCTTGTGAAAAATGAAATGAAATGAAGAGAAAATTTTATATCTTAAATCAAAAGGAGGAAGAGATTAAGGAAGAGTATGAGTCTACCTTCCCAATACTAGACCAGTATGCTATAGATTACATTCATGATTCTAAAGACATGATTGGTCATTTATTTGAAGGTTTTAAGATAATTATCAGAAGGGCACTTGATTGTAAAACATTTTCATAATATGATTAAATAGTATTAATTTTTATAAAAATAGAGAATGGTTTTTCAAGATCCTATATGTTTAGGGGAAATTAAAGGAATAATATGCCTTCTGATAACCATGGAAATTGTGAAACATCAAATAAGAAGAGGAGAATAAATAAATTATCATTATATAAAAAATATGGAAATAATAATCTAGGAAAATTATTAACAGTCATAGGAGTTTGTTAGAAATACTGATAAAAGGGTCATCAATAAAATAATTGCAAGGGGAAGAAAAAAATAAATGATGTTCATGGATTCAACTATAATGATGTAGGGAATAATTCTAATAAATGTCTCAATATTCAGAAGAAGATACCACAAAAGTGACCAAGGGGAGATGGCTAAGACTATGCGATCACCACAACTGATTTAGAAGTACCCAGTGAGGTGGTTGGAGGTATAATAATCCTATCATTAAATTTAGATAATGATTTATTTGTTTCTAGATCAGCACACTTTTTTATATCTACCCAATTTTCTAAGAAAATTAGATATTTTCCTTGTGATTTAATATGGGGTTTTTTAGTCAAAACCTCTATGTTAATTGTAAAAAAAATGTGTTGGAAAGTTCCCACTATAGAATATAATTGGGATTTTTTTATAATCTTATCATATTACCTATGGTCTACATTGACAAAATCCTTTATATGGACTAGATTTTAAATTAGGATGTTATAATTTATTGCAATAAGATTGAAATTATGATTTGTAAGGATGATGTACAATCCCTTATCTTAAGATAAGAATTCCGATCGTCGAATTCTTATCTAGATCTACCCCTAATAGATCTATTGAATTAAATCCATGCAGTAAAATAGAAAAAAACCTCTAGGGATTAGTAAATTCATCTTAAAATTTAAAATGTACCAATTATATAGGGATACATTAATATATTTTCTAATGAATTACCCAAACACCCCCAAAGCGTGAATTTTAGTTTACCATTGATTTATTACCAAATAAAACACTAATATCAAACACTACTTAAAAAATGGACATTGTGGAATTAGTATATCTGAATAAAAAACTAGAGGAGTTGAGTAATAAGGGATTTATTCTCCTTTGTGTCTCTCTTTTGGGACCCCCTTCGAACTTTGGTATGAAGAAATATAGATACTTGAGGGTATTTATTGAATATAGATAAATCAATGTTATTATAATAAAGAAATAGTATCCTCTTCCTCACATTGATGTAATATTTGATCAAATTTGTGGAGATTAATGACTTTCTATGATTGAAAATTGTTCAGGGTATCACCAATTGTGAGTAAAGAAGGAATATATTCTGAAGATAGTTTTTTGGAAGAGGTATAGACATTAAAAGAATATTTTAACATCATTTGGATTGCCTAAAACACCCCCATTTATTAAGGATATGATGAACATAATATTCACTGAATATCTTAATGATTTTTTTATTAATAATTTATGTTATTCTAGTATATTCTGAAACATATTAGGATCATTAGAATTACTTACAGATCATTCTTGATTTTCTTAGATATAAAGGGTTTTATGGTAATGTTAGCAAGTGTTAATTCTATCTTCATTAAATTTATTTTATTAGATATATTACCTCTAAGGATAGAATATCAATTAATCCGACAAATAAAAAGGAAATCCATGAATGTAATACACCAATGAACATATCTATGTTACATAGATGTATTGATTTAGCTTGTTACAATAAGTGTTTCATTTAGAATTTTTCCTGATTATCTTACCCATTAACCAAGATCACACGTAAATGGGTTAAGTTCCTATGGAAAAAAGAATCTGAAAAATGTTTTGAATAATTGAAGATAATATTATTCAATTATTTTATTTAAACTGTACCATCATGAAATGATGGGTTTGAGATATATAATGATGCATCAAAGAAATGACTGGAATGTGTCATTATGAAAAATGATAACGGTATTGCACCTGCATCAAGATAGTTAAAGACTCATGAAAAAAATTATCCAACTCATGATCTTTAGTTAGTAGCTACAATATTTTATCTAAAGATATGGAGACAACATATTTATGGTGAAAATTTTGATATATATATATAGATCACAAGAATTTGAAATACATCTTTACATATAAAGAACTCAACATGAGGTAATGACAATGTCTTTAGTTAACCAAAGATTATGATTTCTCAATAAGCTACCTCCATGGAAAAGAAAATAAGGTATCATATTCATTTATCATGAAATATCATGGACTTATTACCCAAATGAGTTGAGAAATATCATATGATAATGGATTTAGTTAAGATGGACAAGAGAATTATAAAGGAAGGGGAAACAAAAATCCATTTTCAAATTATTTCTAAACTGTATTTATTGGAGATGAAAAAATGTTCTCAATCTAATGATGATAATTTTCAGAATAAATTTAAAGTCATTAAGGATGTAAGATTGGAATACTTCATGTGTGAGGACAGAATTATAAAATATGGAAAGAGTTTATCTGTTCCATCAATACCAAAGCTAAAAAGGGAACTATCAGATGATGATCATAGCTTATATTTCTCTATACACCCATTTAGTACAAATATGTATTTAGATCTATATGAAAATCTTTGGAGGGATAATATAAATCTGAAAATCGATTATTATGTATCAATATGTCTAGTTTATCCACAAGTGATGTTTTATACACAACATAAAAGAGGATTCAAGAAACCTCTAGCTATTCCCACGTGGTAGTAGAATGAAATTATTATGGACTTAATCACTGGATTACCAAATACGCACATAAATAATGACACAATATTGTTAATTATTTATCGAATTAAAAAATCTTAAAATTTTCTTGTTATAAGTGATGATCTACATCTTGAGAACCTAAAAAAGCTCTATATTAAAGAATTCCTAATAATTAATGGTGCACCTCTATCGATTCAATCTGATCAATATCCTCATTTCACATTAAAATTCGAGATGAGTCTTCAGAAGGATTTGGATAATGGGCTTCATTTGAAAACTACTTATCACCCTCAAACAGAGGGACTGTCTGAATGAACTATTAAAAAATTATAAGAAATTTGGATATCATGATTACCTGAATTTCAGGGTATCTGAGATCGGTATTTAACATTGGTATAAATTTCCAACAATAATAGTTTTCATTCTATTATTCAAATTTCACCATATGAATCATTATAAGGAAAGATATATCATACTCAAACATATTGGGATGATGTCAGAGAGAGGAAACTTATGTACCCATAACTTATTAAAGAGACAAAAATAATGGTATGGACTATTGAGGATCATATCAAATTAGATAAAAGTAGTAAAAATATTTTTTCCGACAAAAGAAGAAAGTATTTGGAATTTTAAATAGGAAATCATGTCTTTCAAAAAGTATCACTATGGAAGGGTGTGATAAGGTTCAGTAAGAGAGGGTAACTGATCCCTAGGAATATCAGACCATTTGAAATTTTTGAAAGCATTGGAGTTGTATCTTACCAATTATAACTTCTTCTATGTCTCTCCAAAATCATGATGTGTTCCACATAACATTGTTAAAGTATTGCATGCCAGACCCAACACATGTACTCATCATTGAAGAAATAAAATTGGAACATGATTTGACTTACTGTGAAGAGTGTATTGAGATTCTCTATACAAGAGTGAATATATTGTGAAATTGGATGATTCCAATGGTGAAGGTTGTTTGAAAAAACCATAAAATGGAAGATGCAACAAGGGAACCTGAGGATGTTATGAAGATGAACCACCCACAACTGTTTAGAAGGAAATAGTCATGAAAATTTTCATGGAAAAATATTTTGAATGAGGGAAGAATATAACACCCCAAGATTTTATAGTATGTATCTTATTAAATAGATTCAATTCATTAGATTGTTTAAATTATACACATGAATCGTGATATAAAATTAAATATCTACTTGACTATTGGAATAGTAATATGAAAATTAAGAACAGTAATCCGACCAATTGAATAGAAACCATACCAATGAAATTAAAATTATAATTTATGTATCTTATGAATGAAAATATGATATAATTATATAATTGAATAAGTAAATAAATGTATTGAAAATGATAAATTTGGGGTTGGTATTATTGTAAAATGTAAATATTTATTAATAATTTTACAATTAATATAAAAATATAAAACAATATTTTCAAAAAATATAATAATAAATTAATATTTCATTTCCTAACAATTATAAGGCTATTTTTTGAGACCTTGATTAATTTTTTAAAGTATCACAGAAGAAGTTATAATTTTAAAATCACTATATTTCTAATAAATGATGATTTTAATTAAAATTAAATTTATCATATATAGAAAATTATTTTCATTAAATTGTGTTCATTTTTCACTTCTATACATCAAAAAATGGTTAGGGTAAATTTTTCGTGTTTTTCTAAAATAGTTTAGTTTTTAGTGAATAGTGAAATACGTTAATTTAATGTATTAGGTAAATACATGAATTATTTAGTCATTGATGATTTATATAAGATTTAAGTACAATTTCGTTGAACTATCCTTCTCTATTTAGTATAATTCTTCATAAGAATCAAAACTATTTGCAGTCTTGAGCCAAAAAAATAAACTAATGAAGAAAATAATCAAAACATATCCCTCGCCTCCACTATAAATACCACCCCTCACCACCCCTTCTACTCGCACATTATTTGCCTTGAAAATTTTCAAATTTATACCCAACCCTTTTCCCAAGCCTTTCCCCCAAATCTCGAATCATTTTTCCTCACAAAATGACCAATCCCAAGCCCATTAAGGAGGTTCTCAAGGAGAACAATTTAAGAGGAAAATTTCTCTTTTGTTCTCATTTTATTTATTTTAGTTTATATTATTTCATTATACTGTCCTTATATCCTATATACAAACATGAATGATAACTCTATTATATTATTTAAACTTTAATTTTATTATACTAGTTGAATATCCATAATCAACCCCCTTCCCCTCCCACTTTTATTCTAAAAATGGAAAAATCGTTCATGATGTGCGGATTGACTACCATCGTGGATGATGTATTTTAATTTGTCATTATTGTCTTCATGTCTAAAAAAACCATTATCATGGTTAAATAATATTTTATTATTTATATTATAATTTCTATAATGGTCTATAACCATTATATATATAATATATGTTAATAAAACAAAACAAGTTTGTAATGATAAATAAATTCCCAATTAATCTAAATGGTTATCATTAACATTTTATTTATTGAATAATACTCATAGCTACAAAAAATGATATAGAAGACTAATTAATCTCCTGTAAGTTTATTAATAACATACAATCTCAATTCTAAATAACTATTCCAATGTTATATGATCTTTGATACATGTATACAGGTGAAACAATCATGAGAACCAAGGAAATGAACACTCCCGAATGACCAAATTGAATATTGTAACTCATAAAAAAGGCTGTAAATGAAAATAATAAAATTATAACAAATATTATAAAATTTTAAGAGGTTATGAATTAAATTAATAATGAGTTTAATTTCATTATCCATGAAATTTAGTTTAAATGCAGAACACTTTCAGACATAAGGTAGGAGATTCTTTTCCAACCCCCAATTCTCCTCCGAGTTTCATTTTCGCCCCCATTACCCAACTGTAATTATTCATTATTTTTATGAAATTATTATATATTCAATTTATCTATTCTATAAATATGTATACTTATAAATCCATCATTCTTTTATGGGTAAATACAATATTTTCTAAGGTCCCCTTCTCAATTCCTCTTAATAAGCAATCTCGATATAAGGTAACATCCAAATTTATTACCCATTTCCAAGTACAATCCATAATATATTTTAAGAAACTAATATTTTTATAAAATCAAACTTTTTTTATAGAAATACTATCCTTTCTCATTTATTGTTTTATTAATACAATTATGACTATTCCCACTTTAAAGACTCTAATTTTTTAAACCGCACTAAAGAGGCTCTTCCCTAATGTTTCTTAAACACTTTTTACATGTTTTTTGTTCAGTTGGATATAATTTATCATTATATATGCCTATATTCCCTTACAAATGTCCATTTATGATTAAATTCTATTTTTATATGGTCACCATTATGATATTCCCTTCGGTTATTTCCTTATTCACCACTTATTCATTGTGTGTGGTTTTGTATACTTCTCTATTATTTTAAAACACCATTAATTAAATATTTCATTAAAAATAAATATTTTTGGGTATCAAATATATTATTAATTTCTTATAGATATACAATTTTTACATATATTTTCTTTTATGAATGTTTTTATTGAGTTGAATCTATGTATAAATAATGATTTGGACTTGTAGTGATGGGTGGGGCTCAGTTATAGATAGCCCCTTGATGCATCAAAAGGTATCATGAGACAAAACTGTTGGATAAAAAACATTTTTATCTATTTTTAATTAGAATTAAATGAATTTATACCCACAAACATAAACCATCAAGATAGTATAATAGTTCATATTCCAAATACATGACATCAAAAAATTAATCACTTTCTTCATTTAGTATTTAATTATTTCATTCCTTGTGATTTTTACTATGAAATAATATATGGATGCATTCCCATTATTAGTGTATTGATGGAATCTATTTTTCTAATTATTTAACTTTCTATAATGACTATGAATTGTGGAATTTTTTTCAATTATTACTATGTAATAACCCTTACTAAGCATTTGATCTCGCCATTTTACCTATATTCCACCCCAGGTTATGTGATGAAATCTTTGAATAAGTTTCAACAATCAGTTTATTTTCTTTTGTTATATTCTATGTTTAATTACCAAATTAATAAGGGAACGATGTATGTATATATCTTTTGAATACTACTAAACTGATCTATCCATTGTGATTTTATCTCTTATATTTATTCCATGTTTATATAATATCCACTAACTCAAGGCTAATGGGGTCAGGGTTTTTTTAACTGATCATGTACATTGGTCTCCCACTCCTATGTCTCTTCCTGTACATGGTCATTCTCCCATACAACATTAACTAAAGGAAAAAACTGGCTTTAGAGATCCATCATGCTCTGATCGATGATGCATATAGGATACTCCTCAAAAGAAGTATCATCATCTAGTTCAACATCCATGAGATCTAAAGCATGAGATAGGTCAGCATGATATTAGTTAATCATTGAAAAGTGTAATATGTTGTTCATGGAATGGTACCTCTTAGTTAATAGAAACTGATAGGCTATTATACAGACTATCTCGATAATCTAAAATTGCTTTCCAAATTTTAGTGATAACTTCCCATGCCTATGCACCCATCTATGAAAAAAGTCTAGATGATACCCATAAGAAAATATAATACTTGACCTCAAACTATATATTCCATTGATAACAATTAGTATAAGTTTTATATCTATATAGAAAAGTAGACATCCGCTTCTTGGTCACATGAACCTACTCTAAAGTCTCCTGCATGAGAAGAGGACCTAGTAGTGTTACCTCTCCTACCTCTAGCCATCATTGGGGAGAACGACACAACCTAACATATAGGCCCTCATAAAGAAACATCTATATCATCACTTGTAAAATTTTATTGTAGGTAAACTCCAAGAGAGAAATATGAATCTCCCAAGAACCAACAAAATTATTTAAATAACCAATGAGCACGTCCTCTTTCACAAACATTGTCTATTCGAACTGGACATTAGGTTATAGGTGAAAAGATGTGCTCTAAAGAACCTATATACTCATATATCTTTATAAAACATACTAGAACCATGATATGAAACGAGAATTCCTTTCTAAAATGATAGTATGAGGAACCATTTCTAGTTATATGAGCTAACAGACATAAAATTCCTCCTAGAACATAAATTGAGAACGTCTTCAAATGTGAAGGAGGTGGGTTAATAGCATTAGTAGATCTACGACTACCAAAATTGTGTTATTATATGAAGGTTACCTTAGTAAGATGATGAAAAAATATATCAATTCATACTTATATTTCAATTTTGGTACTAAAAATGGATATAACAAGAATACAGGTCATCAGTGATCTTCCTTCACCTGCTGAAAGGTGGAACACAAAGTAATAAATCTTATTATCTAATTCTTAATCACTATCCACAAATAATATTAGTGCATGTAACAATAAATCTTGGAGATAACTCAGTGAATAACCTATTTTGAATCATGTATCTCGTGAATCAAATCCTTTATTATATCTGTTTGAACCTAGATACGCCAATATATATGCAGAATGTTATAATAAACAACACACCAATCTTGAGATGTGTCCTCTCTTGTAATACTCTCCCATAGGACTAACCCTTCTAGATCAGAAAACCACATCATCTTAACCTTTCCCACAAGTGAAGAAGTCACCGATAGTGATGTAAGTATAGACTACCCATGACATTTCTACACCTCAACATATATATTAAAAAATAGACCCATAAGATACCACTTTCTACTAGCTTCCTAAACTACTTATGTTTGGGTCTTTCTACTAAAATAATCAACAACATCATTTCCCTTCCTAGGAATATATTAAATCTTGATATCAATAGACTTTAGATATTCAACCCATCTTTGAAATCCTAGATTTACGTCTCATTGTTTAAATATATACATAAGGATTTTATGGTCTGAGAACACCATAAAATTCATTCCCAATAAAAAATTTCTCCAACAATGCAAGGAATATACAATAACCTCTAAATTGATATCATGCATCAAGTAATTCACTCACGATGCTTTAAGCACCATGAACCGTATACAGCGAATCAATATTTCTACAATAGAAACACTCCTTTCCCAATACCTAATGCATCACAACAGAATGCATAGCTTTTGTCATGATTTGGAAGAATCAAGACCATCACTAAATTAAATATCCCTTTTGTAACATTGCAATCTTCCACAGTATGTTTCCCTTGGAATAATATAATAGGTTTCATTGTATGCAATATGGAGTTTTATCACACTATGACCAATCAAACCAACTGTTATAAATAGTAACACCAACCTTTTTGAGATTTTATCAATTTTATTTACCAAAATGGATTTCATTTTTGAATTCGTAATATCAAAATTAGCTTAGGGTGTATTTTGGTTATTTTTCTAAAAACATTCAATTTTTGATGAATAGTAAAAAACACTACGTTATTATTTAAAACTGACTTTTTATTTAAATAATTATTTATTTTATTAAATTTTTTATTTGGGTAAAAATAGATATATAATACATAATTCCGATCAATTTAATTAACTGGAGTCAGTTTATAAAAATATTAGATATATAATATTTTATTGAAATTTTTTCCGTCTTTTACCCAACATCAAGCACATTTGAAAATTTCCATAAAAAGTAATTTTACCGCTTATCTAAATTGAATTTTAAAAATCTAAGAGACATAGTCAACATCATTATCTAAAATGTGGTTCAATAAGACGGAAATAATTTTTGGGGAATCGTAACTTTTGACTTTTATTTACCACGGTCAAAAGTAAATAGGGTAATTAAAGGTAAAAATTATATTATAATTACCCTATCACATGTCCTAATTCTATTGGATAACTATTTTTTGACCAATAACAACCTTAGGAATAAAATATGATCTATTAGGTCCATTTGGATTATATTAGGACATTTATTATTATTTTATTTAAAGAATAGTTAAAAATGTTAAATTCAATGTGTAATAACTAAACCATTTTCAATATAATGTTATAAAGAAGGTAAATTAGACTTTGAATATTAATTATAAATATAAAAATATTTCCTACTTAATGGTAATTTATTTATAATTTTTAGACATTAAATAATTGAATTTATTTATGACACACTTATGATGAAGTAATTACCTTATTCTTGAAAGATGAAAATAACTGATATTATAAATATCAAAATAAATTTAAATTGATACATTTGATTCATTACAAAAATTTCATAGATTAATATGAAATTTTAAAGTTTATTAAATGAATATTTTTCCAAGTAATCATGCTGTTGTGACTTTCACAGAAAGAAAATTCCAAATAGTTTCCAAATTGACATAAATGAGTTTTTAAAACAAATACTATATTATTAATTGATATAATGTTCCAAAAAAATATAAGGTTTTTCTAAAGGACTTAGATAAGGTTATATATAATAATAATTAACCACTCAGTGTTCTCTTGGATATTTATAGTATGTTTAGTAACCATTTTTTATAATAATTCAACAATACATGGTAAAATGTAATTATTTAACTAATAGTAAAATCTATAAGATAAGGTTAATATGGTGACCTAAACCAGTTTAAAACCTATTGGTTGAGAGGTTTTTCAACAATCCCCATCTTATCCTCTAAATAAATAATTTTATATTCATTATAAACTGAATATGATAGTATAATAAAACAACATTTCATGCTTTTCCTAAAGTGACCCTCACCTCTCTTATAAAAGGGTATTTCTCCTTCTCTCAAAATCACACATCCAAAGCAATTTGGATTGGAAAAACCATACTCAAATGTCCTAAAAAATACCCTAAATTCATCCTATATGCATCAATGATATCATAAATCTAACCTATGGATCCCTTTTGATCCACTCAAAAAGAAACACTCGAACAAGAGGTAATGATTTCACCACCTTTTTTCAAAGTTCTTTTCTTCTTACACTTCCACATCCTATTTCATTTTTGTTTCCATAACAAAATAATAAATCTAGTACCTTATAAATAATGTGATATTATTTTAAATATGGTACAACAATATTAATTATTCTTTCCATCCTATGAATGACATGTCACCATACATGCGTGCGTACGGCTTACCGTCTCCCCGTCATGGTGTAGTTTGTTATTCAAACACTTCCTTAATTGGATGGATATATAATGAGTATAACTGATATAGATAATAAATATAACATGTTAATTATTCTTATTATATGATATAACATCCATTTACATACGATTTCACAATCAATAAAATGATATTTTTTCTTGTGAATATGTACAAATTATCGTCTCCATGAACGCGATGAGATTCATTCCCCATCATAATCATTCAATAATAATATTAACTTTATAATTAAAAATTATGTTTAATAACTTAATATCATTCAGTATATGAATCAAAAACATCATATACACAACAAACCCATCTTACATAACCAATAATATAAAAGAAACTAAATCAGTTAACAGCCAAAACGATGATACTACTAAAATATTTTTAACAAATCAATATTGTAAGATCATATGTGATATCATATCTTTGTTTTTGGTTCTTGAATAATTTAACAACAATTATTTAAATATTAAAAAGGGGGATAATGAACCCTTTATCAAGGAAAAGTACAAGGTAATGGTTAATTTTACAATCTCTTTACTTAACTATGGTTGTTAATATATAAGTATCTACAGGGACCTCTTTATCATCCACATCTGTGTTTTTAAAAAAAAATTATTTCAAAACATTTTTAATATTTCCTTGACTATGGGTTTCATTCATTTATACCATTTTTTGGATTTTTATATGATTTTTATAAAGGAATCTTTCCATCAATTTCCAAACAAGGTCCTTTACAACCTTTTCAACAAAATCAATTAAATAATATTTTTTAAACTTATAAAATGGGTGCGGATATTTTCCAATGTTATAATACCTCAGAATCATCCCTTAAATCATATAATAATATTTTCAAAATAATTGTTTTCTTTTCTAATTATGTGTCTTTTAAATGGATTCAAAATAGAAATAGGTATTTCTTTCAAATAGTTTTCATTTCATCACTATCAACATCCTTTGATAGATTTTAAACATGTTTGAAGTTGATTTATTATAATACAAATCATCCATATTATATTGAAGGTTTTTTGATATGTTTTATTGTGGATGTGTAATTTTTATACCATTCATGGTTTTTTGATATGGTTTATTTTTAATATGAATGTTTATGTTAAGTTTAATCCTTTTCATATGAGGAATTAATTTTACTTAGTAAGTGACAGGTGGAGCCCACTATATCTCTTTGATGCATCAGTAGATCTGCTGAGACAAAATAGTGTCTTCGCACAAGGCATTGAAAAAATATTATTCTTATACTTGGCATGAGGCCTTGAATACGTGGTTATTATGTCCGGTGTTATGCATTCTATCATTATGAAATTGGCTGTTGATATTGCATGTGATTATTTGACTTTTAGAATATACACGTGAATAATTAAATGGGATTATTTTTTTTATATTTTCCTTATTATGTTGAATTTTATGTTTAAAATAATTTTTGTTTTAGTCTTATGCATTTCCTTAAATTTTTATTCTTATTTATTAAGTTTCCACTATATTGTTATCCTTACTGAGCATCTGATCTCACCCCTCTCTATGTTTTATTTTTTCACAGGATGTGAAGGATTATTTTATAGTTGAACATAAAGGATAGGCTAAGGGATATAAGTGTGTTCAAAGGGGACACATAGTTTTTTTAATTTCAGGATGTAATGTAAAACATATGAATGTATCTAGTACTTCTAAAGATAATAAACTGATTGGTATTTCGGGATTTGATCCCTTATGATTATACCAATGTAATGTAAAAATTCACCAAATATAGGTAACTAGGGTCAGGGCGTTATAGTTGGTATTAGAGGAAGTTTAATGAAAACCTTATAAACTTGATTTATAAAAACTCTGATTAGAGAAAATTATCCTAAGATAGACTTTAAGGATTAGTGTAGAGGAACATCCAAGAATATTGGTAATGTAGAGATTTTTTCAGTTTTCTAAGAAATAAATCCCTTAATAAATATGAGAAGGTAGAGGTGGATCTGACATAGATGTACCTAGGAGTGAAAAATATGAAAGGGAGTTTTGGGATTGACCTGAGGTATCCTGGTACACGACAACAAGCCTTACTGCACTCTTGGTTATGAAACTTTTGGGGGGTATGCTTAAGATAATTTAAATTTTCATTACAAACCATTATAAAGGATTTATGAGAATATACCTCCTCAAAGAATTTTTTTTATGATTATGGATTATATCCATAAACTATTCAATTTATGATGAATTTTTTACAAGTTTGTAATTATGTATTGCGACTCCAAAACTATTACAGTGTTTTCCATTGTTTATAAATGGAACTTTGTGAAAGGAATGGAAACTGTATCAACCCACATAATCCATGTAGGGATTTACCTTCTACTCAAGATATTTATAGTGGAGCTTGTGATGCAACTGGTGTTGATCATCTTATCACCATACTGGAACAACTCACTTAGGTCATGAATAACAACCTTACCCATATGGAGCACCCTAATCCAAAATATGGAGGATCAATTTCGAACCGCTTAATTAAGAAATAACCACCAACATTCAATGTTACTACAAATCCATTTAAATTTGAGAAATGGATAAGGTCCTTTCAGAAAATATTTCATGCTCTGGGGAGTAGCGAAAGGGAAAAACTTATCATGGTAGTTTATCACCTCATGGGGGATACAGATCAACGGTGGTCATTAATTCAAAACACAAAGGACGATTGAGAATAATAAAATATGGAATGAAGGTAGTTTAATGATATTTTTATAGAAAAATACTTTTATCATGACCATCGAGCAGATTTGGAAATACAATTTCCGAGTTTGAGAAAAAAGGAGGATAAGAATGTCCCAATGTGTGAGGCCAAATTTACAAGGTTAGCAAGGCATGGAATAGATTATATACATAACCCAATTAGTAAGATTGAATGATTATTTTATGGGTTAAAACCATTTCTCTGTCATGAAATTTTCTCACAGTCCTTATCATCGTCTGAAGATATTGTCTCATGTTCTATCAAGATAGAAAAAAGTTATCTATGTATTTTGACTTTAAAGAAAATAGAGAGAAGAATAAATCTTATGAACACTATGTAAATATTAATAAATGAAAGAAAGGGAAATTTTAATATACATCCTATGATAAATGTGGGAAGAAACACCCCGGTACATGCCTGAAGGGAATGAGAGTCTGTTACAAGTGTGGTGAAAAATCCCACCAAGCACGCGATTTCATAGGAAAGAAAGTGGCAGTCAATGTTGAATGCTTCAATTGTAGAGAAATGGGGCATTATGCAAATGAATGTCCTAATTTCTAAATAAACTTACCTCAGAAAAGGCCAAGGGAGAAAGGCCTAGCTTATTTGATCACTACCACTGAGGTAGAAGCTCTAAAAGACATGGTGGCAAGTAATTTAATGGTTTCCTCAAGTTTATCCTATGATTTATTTGAATCTGGATCTTCGCATTGTTTTATATATTCCCAGTTTTCCATGAAAATTAGATATTTCCAATTTGATTTAACAAAGGAGTTTCCAGTCAAAAATCTTAAGGGAAGTATCATTGCAACAAAGTTTTGTGAATCAGTCCCCATCAGGGAATATAAATGTTCTTTATCTGTAGATCTCATCATTATACCCATGATGGAATTTTATATAATCCGCGTTATGGATTGGATTTTAGTCCATGATGAAAAAATTTATTTTAAGAAGTAGTCGATTACAATTTTGGATGATGATATGGAGTACCGTATCCTTAGATAAGAAACTTAACCACCTGATACTAATCTAGATCCACCCCCAATTGCACAAATAAATTCAATTATTGGGTAGGAAGATAATGAAATAACTATGGGTGAGTAAATGAGTGTTCAAATATACGAAAAACTTATTGTACAGTAATATTTTGACATGTTTCTAAAGTATTTACCTAGAAATCCTTTAGAATGAGAAATTGAGTTTTCCATTGATTTGATTCCTGGTTCAAGGCCCATAACGATGACCCCTTATAGAATATCAATTGTAGAATTATTGGAACTAAATAAAAAACTAGAGGAATTGAGTAATAAATAATTTATTCTCCCTAGTGTTTCACCATGGGGATCCCCTATTCTTTTTGTTATGAAAAAAGATGAATCAATGAGGTTGTGCATTGACCATAGGGAGATCAATGATATAATAATAAAGAACAAGTATCCCCTACCGCACATTGATTATTTATTCAATAAACTTCATGGAGCTTAATATTGTTCAAAGATTGACCTTCGATCTGGATATCATCAGTTGTGTGTGAAGGTGGAATAAATTCTGAAAATAGCATTTCAAACCAGGTATGGGCATTACGAGTTAAAAGTAATGCCTTTTGGTCTAACTAATTCACCCTCTATTTTCATGGATATAATGAACATATTTTTCGATGAATATCTTGATTACTTTGTAGTGGAATTTATTGATGATATATTTGTATACTCAAAAAGCAACAAATATCATGAAAATCACTTGCGAACTATTTTGAAAAACCTTAGAAGAAATTAATTATATGGGAAGTTTAGCAAGTGTGAATTTTGGCTTCGGGAAATTTCTTTTCTTGGACATATTGTCTCAACGGATGGAATCTCAGTTGATCCTTCAAAGACCAAGGCAATCCAGGAATGGCCAGAACTGACATGTATAACCGAGGTACGCAGATTTATTTGTTTAGTAAGTTATTATTGGTTTTTCATCTTGAACCTTTCCCTATTTCCTAACCCATTAACCAATAACGCACATAAAGGGGTTAAATTTATTTGGAAAAAAGAGTGCGAAGAATGTTTTGAAGAATAAAAGTGAATATTATTCAATTCTATTATCTTGAATTTACAATCAGTGAATGATGGGTTTGTTATTTATAGTGATGCTTCAAAGAAAGGACTTGGTTGTTTCCTTATAAAAAATGATAGAGTTATTGCATATGCATCACGACAATTAAAAATTCATGAGAAAAACTATCCCACTCATGATATTGAGTTAGCGGGTAAAATCTTTGCTCTAAAAATATAGAGACACTATCTCTCTAATGAAAAATGTGTGATTTATACTGATCACAGTAGTTTGGTGTATATTTTCTCATAGATAGAACTCAACATGAGGCAAACACGATGACTTGAACTACTCAACAATTATAATTTAACTAACACTACCACCCAGGGAAAGAAAATAAGGTGGAAGATGCTTTGAGTAGAAAGTATCAAGGTGTTTTGAACAAGATGAGGGTTGAACGGGATCCTATTTTCATGGATCTAGTCAATATGGATATGGAAATAACCATGGGAGGTAAAACATCAATACTTTTTCAAATGGTTGACAAACCATATTTACTATAAAATATAAAATGTTCTCAGATTGATGATGAGGAGTTTAAAAAAAATTAAAGCTATGAACGATGGGAGATTGTTCGACTTCATACATGAAGATGGTATTTATAAATCTGGGAAGAGACTTTATGTTCCGGACAAACCTGATCTAAAAATAGAATTTATGGATGATGCTCATAGCTCCAATTTCTCTATACACCCTGGTAGCACTAAAATTTATATAGATTTGAAGGAAAATCTTTGGTGGGATAACATGAAGAGAGAGATTTATGATTATGTGTCATGATATATGGTTTTTCAATAGGTGAAGGCCAGAAGAAAACATTCTAGAGGAGTCATGCAACATATTCCCATACTTGAGTGGAAATGGGATGATATTATGATGGAATTTTTCATGGGGCTACCAAAGACTCCTTGAAAGAATGATGTAATATGGGTAATTTTTTTATCATCTTACCATTTCAGAACATTTTCTTTATATAAGAGACATTTTACCACTTGAAATTCTAGAAAGACAATATATTAATAAAATTTTAAGACTTAATAGAGTACCCATATCAATTGTCTTTGATCATGATCACTATTTTACATTAAGATTCTGGAAAAGTCTACAGAAGGACTTAGATACTGAACTTTATTTGAGCACTACCTACCACCCTCAAACTGATGGAAAATTAGAATGGACTATTCAATCCTTAAAAAAATGTTGAGACCTTGTTCACATTACTTTCAAGGTATGTGCGATCGATATTTACCTATGGTAGAATTTTTCTTTATCAAGATCTTCCATTCATGTATTCAAATGGCACCATATGAAGCGTTATATGGAAAGAGATGACGTAGAAAAACTTTTTTGGTTGATGTTGGTGAAAGAAAAATTTTAGGCCAAATAATTTTTGAGGAAACAATGGAAAAGGTGAAGATTATCCAAACCCACATCAAAGCATCTCAATCTAGGAAAAATAGTTATGTCGATAACAGAAGGAAGGATTGGAAATTTCAAGTAGAAGATCATGTTTTCTGGAAGGTATCTCCATGGAAGGGTGTTATACATTTCAGTAATAAGGGTAAATTAAGTCCTAGGTACATCAGACCTTTTATAATTCTAGAACTAATTAGAGTTTCAACTTATCATTTGACAATACTGCTATGTCTTCCATAGTTCATGATGTGTTCCACGTATCACTGTTGAGAAAATACATTCCTGCCCCAATTCATGTACTCACCTATGAAGAAATAGAACTGGAACCTGACTTATCTTATTGAGAAGATCCTATCGAGATTCTTTATACTACAGAACAAGTGCTGAGAAACCAGATGACTCGTCTGGTAAAAGTTCTATGGAGAGACTATTAGATGGAAGAGGAAACATGGGAACGTGAGGAACTTATGATGAAGAACCATCTGAATGTTTTTAAGAATTAATATTTTATAAATTTTGAGTGAAAAATTATTTGAATTATGGGATAATGTAACACCCCAATCTTCCACAGCACGTTTCCCTTTGAATAATACAATAGCTTGTGTTGTAGGCAACATCGAGTTTTAACACACCATGTCCAATAAAACTAGCCATTATGAAAAGTAATACCCACGTTTTAAAATTTTATAAATATTATTTTTGAAAATGGACTTCATTTTTTAAATTTAGAATATTTAAATTAGCTTTGGGTGATTTTTTGGTATTTTTCAGATAACTTACAATTTTTGATGAATAGTGAAAAACACTGCATTGTTATTTAGAACCAACCTTTTATGTAAATAATTAGTTATTTTATTAAAATTTATATTATATAAAGATATACAAATAATACCTTTTGATGTTCAATGTAATTCATTGGAGTTATTTTATAATAATATTAGATATATAAAAGTTTATTGAACTTTTTAACATCTTTTACCCAGCTTCTAGGCGCATTTGAAAATTTTCATAAAACATAATTTTACCACTTATATGAATTGAATTTAAAAAATCTTAAAGATATGTTTGACATCAGTAAGTAAAATGTGGTTCAATAAGATGAAAATAATTTTAGGGGAATAGTAACTTTTGACTGTTATTTACCACAGTTAAAAGTAAATAGGGTAATTATAGATAAAAATGATATTACAATTACCCTAAAAAATGTCCTAATTTTATTGGATAAGTTTATTTCGACCAAAAACGACATTAGTGAAAAAATATTATCCTTTAGGTCCACTTGGATTAGATTAGGACATTTATTATTATTTTATTTAAAGAAGGGTTAAAAGTGTTAAATTCAAAGTGTAATAACTAAACAATTTTTAATATAGGTTTATACATAAGAAAAATTCAACAATAAATATTAATTAGAAATATAAAAATATTTCCAACATAATGGTATTTTATATATAATGTTTATACATTAAATAATAGTTTTTATTTATGACAGAATGATGATGTAATAATTACAATATTAATGAAAGTTGAAAATGGTTGATATTATAAATACCAAAATAAAGGTAAATTGAATATTTTTATGCATATCACGAATTTAATAGATTAATATGAAATTTTAGGGTTTATTAATTGATTTTTGTTTTTCAAATTAATCATGTTTTTATGACTTTCACAAAATCAAAATACCAAATAGTGTCCAAATTGACATTAATGAATTTTTAAAACAAATACTATATTATTAATTGATATAATATTCCTAAAAATAAAAAGTTCGACCAGAGAACTAAGATAAGGTTAGATATATTAACAATTAACCACTTGTAGTTTTCTAGGAGTTTTATAGTATGTTTATAAACCATTTATTATTATAATACAAGAATGGAGGGTAAAAGTTTAACTATTTAACTAAGAGGTAAATCTAAAAGTTAGCATTAATATTGTGTCCTAAACCTACATAAAACCTATTGGTTGAGTGGTTTTTTACCCATAAACACTATATAATCTAAATAAATCATTTTTATCCATTATAAACTGAATATGATTGTATAATAAAATAATATTTCAATCTTTTCCGAAAGTGACCCTCACCTCTCTTATAAATGGGCACTTCTACTTCTCTAAAAGTCACACCTCAAAATCCATTTGTCTCATCCAAATCCTGCTCAAATATCTTCCCAACAACACTCACTTCAACCTATTGGACTTACTTTGATCTTAAATCCAACCTAATGATCCCTTTTCATCAACACAAAATGAAACACCTGAAAAGAGGTAATAATTTCCCCGCATTTTTTTAATGTTCTTATCTTCTTCCACTTTCTCTTTCTTTGTTGTTTCCATAACAAAATAAAAAATACAAGACCTTATAAATACTGTCATGTTATTATAAATATGGTGCAACCATATTCATTATTCAATCCATCCTATGAATGACATGTCACCATACGTGCATACGTACGGCTTACCGTCTCCACATCATGGTGTTGTTTGTTATTAAAACACTTCATTTTTTGGATTGGAGTAATAATTTCTATAAATGATGTAAATAATAAATATTACATGTTAATGATTTTTTATATATTATATACCATCCAATTAAAAATTATTTCACCATCCATATAATGATATTGTCGCTCGTGCATACAAACGAATTACCGCCTCCACGAATGCGATGAGATTCATTCCCCATCATAATCATTAAAGACTGATTTTAATTTTATGATTACAAATTATTTTTAAGGACATAATATCATTTTGGATATGAATCTAATACATCTTATCCATAAAAAACACAGCTTACATAACCAATCATATAAAGAAAACTGAATCAGTTAACACCCGAAACGATGATACTACTGAAATATTATTAACAAATCAATATTAGAAGATCATATATGGTATCTTATTTATGTATGCGGTTATTTTATAATTTAATAACAATGATTTAAATATTATACATGAGTTTAACTTACCCTCTATCAAGGAAAATTACAAGGTTAGGGTTAATTCTACATTCTCTTTACTTATCCAAGGTTGTTAATACGTAAGTATCTATTGGGACCTCTTTGTCATCCACATCAGTGTTTCTTAAAGAATGTATTTCAAAACATTTTTAATATTTCCTAGACTATGGGTTAAAGTAATTTATATCCTTGTTTTACTTTTTGGATGATCTTTAAAAGGAATATATTCATTGTTTTCCATATAAGGTCCTTTATGACCTTTTCGACAAAATCAAGGGAATAATAATTTTTTAAACATATACGGCGGGTGCGGCTATTTTCAACTGTTATAAAACCTTAGAAGCTTCCCTTAAAAGATTATAAAAATATTTCCAAAATAAATTTTTTCTTTTATAATTATATGACTTTAAAATGGATTCAAATAGAAAGTGGTATTTCTTTCAAGTAGTTTTAATTTCATCAATGTCAACGTCCTTTGATGGATTTTAAAAATATTTGATGTTGATTTATTATGATATGAATCTTCCCTATTGAATTGAAGGTTTTGTGATATGTTTGACTGTGGATGTGTTATTTTTAGACCATTCATGGTTTATGGATTATGTATTGATATTTTTTATACTAGTTTTAATACGAATGTTTATTTTTTGTTTAATACTTTTCGTATGAGGAATAAATTTGACTTAGTAAGTTATAGGTGTAGCATGCTATACATCCTCGATGCATCAGTAGGTCTCATGAGAAAAACTAGTTTCTTGGCACAAGGCCTTGAAAAAAATCTTATTTGTAGTCTTGGAACGAGGCCTTGACTATGTGGTTATGATGTCCGGCTTTATGCATTCCATAATTATGAAATTTGATATTGATATTTCATGTGATTATTCGACTAGTAGAATATCCATGTGAATATATAAATGACATTATTTTATTTATCTTTTATATATCATTCTGAATTTTATGTTTAAAATGGTTTTGTTTTAGTCTTTTACATTGCCTTAAATGTTGATGCTTATTTATGAAAGTTTATTCTATATTTTAATCCTTAATGAGCATCTGAGATCACCCCTTTCTATGTTTTATTTCATACAAAGATGTAAAGAAGTATTTTATGGTTGAACTGTAGGGATAGGATAAGGGATATAAGTATGTTAAAAGAGGAAAAATTGTTTTTCTCTCTTTATTTCAGGATTTAATGTAAAAATTATGAGTGTATCTAGTACATCCAAGGCTATAAAATTGATCGGTCTTTCAGGATTTGATCCATTGTGATTATTCCAATGTTATGTAAAAATGCACCAACTCTCGGTAGCTGGTGTTAGGGCATTACAACTTTCATCTCCTAAAAGGCTATCTCATAGGATTCAGAGAGTAAAAACATCACACCCTTTATAGTAAATCCCATAATAGGTGTTTCCTACAATGGTAATCTAGGTATCAAATCTTAGTAGTAACTATATTTCCCCAAGAAACTCTATATGTCAAATATATTCTTGGGAAAATACTTGGTAACCACAACTCTGACACTCTCTATATCAACTAAAACTCCTAGATATGAGATCATGCGACCTAAAAAGTGTACCTTGTTGATTCATAAGTGACATTTATTGAGCTAAGCATACATCTAGTTCTCTCTCACAGTATTTAAAATGATCTCAAGATCAGTGGCATGGTCATTATATGTATGATAATACATGGAGATTTCATATAAAAACACTATGAAAAAAGAATCTAGATAAGGATGGTAAATAATATACATCTAATCCATGAAGATGGTATGAGAATTTGTAATACCAAAAAAATCACAATATACTTATATAAGTCATAACGACTATATAAATCCAACCATGGAATATCTGAAGGCCTGACTCAAACCTGATGATTACCTAATCTCAAGTCGATCATCGATAATACCCTATCTCTTCTATGTCAGTCAAATATATCATATACACGAGTTAAGGGATGCCTTTATTCACTGTAAGCTAATTCAATTTTCTATAAACCATGAAATTTATAAGGGTTTTGTCCATTTTTGTTTCAAAGTATCTGTGAACCCTAGGGAGAGGTATTGGGACATATAAAATGTTTGGACGCTAAATCCTCATGCTTCCTTTTTAGCTCCTGCCACTTAGTAATATCCATATTTTAATGAGGATTGGATATAGGGTCAGATCCATGAACATTCTTAATCGTTAAATATACCATTGTCTTAGCGTGTAGTCTATAAATGCCATTCGGGAAGATATCCTTGAATCGATCCACTATAGGAGGGGACACAATTTGATATACACTCTGATCTTCCATGTAGAATCTAGAAATATGGGTGTTTAGTCCACCTATTCCAAAATTCTTTGGTCCATATCTACCTATTTAGACATCCCAGTCACCCTTATTGAGATATATACCACCTTTTAGTGATGAAAAAAACACCCTCTGGTGAAAAAACATTGACATACGCATGATATGTGACCAACAAAATCATACATAGAATGAAATCAAAACCTGTAATCTAGAGGACAATTAGGATCCATAATAAATAATGAATAAAAACCTTAAGGAGAAATTACATGCACTCGCATACACTCTTTGATCATATACCCAAAGGTTTATCAAGTGTCATCACTCTACATGAGTAATCAACATGATGCCCAAGGCTATGCACAAATAAAATAGGTAGAAAGAAATGTGATGAACTTATATCGAATAAGGTAGAAATAATAATTGAGGCTACTAGAATAGTACCTACAAAAATACATGGTTTGGTATCCTGATCCTCTGGTATAGGCTACACTAAATAAATATAGCATGATCCCTAGCTTAATGATGAAACTTGACTACCTAGAGCATGTCCTCTCAGTTGGGGATGTATATCTAAAGCTTGGATACCATGTACCTAACCTCCTCCTCTACCTATATGGAAAATTGTACTCCAACAACCTATTTGGAGAGGTTTTAATGAACCTTCTCCTTAAGACAGAGGTTGTATGGATCCTCTCCCACTCGACACTAGTGAGAGGGTCCTATAGAGACACTATAGATTCCCAAATCTACCATATAATTTACAGTCAATGTGGAATCTAGGATCTTATATCCTCTTATAAATATGTTTAACAAATAGGTGAAATACCATGTAATGATCCATGGGTGTAAACTAGCTGCCACTGCTAGCACACGCAGTCTCAAAGCGTTGCATCTGACCACTAGTCGAACCACTACATTCACAATGTTCTGAGATACCTTGGATCACACCATCTACTTACCTCTTGTTTCACTTAGTGAAAATGATATTGTTATTTATTTAGGATATATTATTCAATCAAAAAACATTCACCGGATTATGAATATGATGTCTAAGACCATTCTCAAATAATCCCACTTTCACTATCTCATCAGTAGTGCAGATAGGAATAAAGCATTGAATCTTTGTAAAATGATATTAATATTGCATTTATGTTATCTAACATAGTTTTATGTTCATAAATTCCTAGTAATAATCATCCCTCAGGGTATTTATAAATAAATAGTAAAATAATCTCGACTGTAAATACTTCTAAGTTACTTCCCAATACTGACCTGCCTAATTGGGAATACCCCACTATCATTTTTCTGATCATTGAGGCATATAAGTATCAAGTTTTACTCTCCTCTCAAGAGGTTTCTCTAGATGCTCAAATATAGAGATTAATATCACAAACCATAACATTACATCTTTTGGTCCTCCATACCTCAAAATCATGGGTGGATACTCCTACTAGAACTCCCAAGTCTACTCTCCCATAAAATGGTCAGAGTGTAGGGCTCTGAGTAAAGTCTGCATAAGCTTCGAGAAGTATCGTTGAAACTGAGCAACATCAGTAATATTAAATATAGATATTAGTTCCACATGTGGCACAACTAGAGGTATAACCGAGATATCAGGGGACACCACCTCTATGGAATGGTCTTCTTCACCCTCATGGTGTATGACACGAGGATGTCCTAGTGTAATTTCTCTATAATTTCCAAACACACGCCCCAGATAATGTTATATAACATCATAATTCCAAAAATATAGAAATAGTTTAGGTTAGAAAAACCTTTCTATGAAATATTTTCATCCCTCTAGTATCTCAAAGAGTTGGGTCTAAGTGATAAAAAACATTTATATAAAAAAAGAGTGGTGTTACATACTTCACACAACTAAGGCCCGGACTGGGTCAATCAATGTTTTTTTCAATTTCAATTTCATTTTAAATTCATAATTTTTTTATCTAATTTAAATGTATGAACCAATTTGTTCACAAATATCGATCTATAAGGGCCCACACACCTTATAAACTAATGTTTGGAATCCATTTAATCTATACCATAACATGTTCTAGTCCAATAGACCAGTGGTCTATGACACAACAATCCATAGTTTATTACCTTGGGTGTTTATTATAACTTATGTAGGAAAACACTATTAGGTTATTCCAAGAACTCTATGTACCTACTATTTTTTATAAATTACCTATAATAATCATAAAAAATAAAAATTCTATTTGTAAAAGTCAAAGCACTAACATAAATCATATGAAATTCAATCATACCAATGATCAAATTTGGAATGGAATATGAATGGAATTTGAATTTACTAAAAGGTGCCTTACATGAGGCATTCTAAAAGATTTCATTCCCTAATCTCATCAAGAAAATGATAAATTAAACACCCCAATTATATCAATTGTAATATCAAAATTCATGTTCATCACCTAATGGTGGAATAAAATCAAATGTAATAAGAATAATGCAGAATAAAACAATCTCTATTCATGGAAATTTGGATTTTCTCTATACATGGGTTAGCTACTCCAAGGAATATCTAATTACCAAATCTAATAGATTTCCTCATCTCCTATCTATTGTCTCAAAATAGTAATACAAGAAAGTATATTAGATACCAGTTTGTGATGTCCCTGAAATGGGTTCCACTCAGAGGTGACCTGAGCCCTGTTGATCACATGGCATCAAGAACATCTCCCCAAATTTCATAGGATGCTGACTTGTAGTAAAGTGCTAGGGTATGTCGATGGGGAGAGTATAACCTCATTACTAGATTGGAACATAAAGGATAGGTAACAACTGGTCAATGGAAAATTGATAATATAACTAGATGGTATAGAAGAAACAGACACTATAACGCATGGACCAGTAACCCATGTAGAAGAAGAATGTATAAACATCCAAGAAATAATAATCAACTAGTAACTAGAAAATTAATCATATATAAAATATGATATTGCATCTCATGTATCTTGAAAGATGAAAAACATGTACACATGGAAGCCGAAAATATAGTGCACACAATATAAAAGGTAGAAAAGTATGAAAGTTCTATACACGAATCTTGAGCCCTTTTTTGTCCATCTTCTATAAATCTCCCCTTATAATACATTTATGAATTCAAATATCCATAAGAGGATACTTCCCCTTATCCATACCTGCAAGCATATAGTCTTACTAGGTGCCACCAGCTGCCCGGATTGGGTGTGATATAAAATTAGTAGGTCACCACAAATGATGCCTATAAATATTCCATCTATGTGTATAATATTATAGTATGTATATATATTAATTTAAAGTAATAATAAAAATTATAAATGGGTTTTCTCTATTTCCTAGAAGAAACCTTGCTGACACTGCCTGGTTCGGCCAGTGCTAGAATATATCTGAATGTAATAGGGGATTCAATACTTGATATCACATTATAAGGGATGTCAAACCTAGTATCATTATTGTTAAGGGGGAACCATTACAAGTACCACATAATAGGGACACCATTCTTAGTATCACATTTATAAGGGATGCCATTCCCAGTATCAAAAATTAGGGATTCCATACCCATATCACATATCGGGACTCCATGCCTGGGTAACTGTATTGGGATTCCATTCCAATGTCACACACACACACACACTCACACACACACATATATATATATATAAAGTGTCACCATGATCAGTATCACAACTATAAAATAGTATGTTATGCCCGTATAGATACAACAACACATGGGTTGACATGCCCATTTTGGTACAATAGTGGTTTTCAAGCCCATTTAATATTAAGTAGAAGGGAAACCATTACCATTAATATATAATAAGAATAAGGTTAAACATTCCCATTTACCATAATTATAGTGGTTCATCATTCCCACGCATCATTAGAGATGAGTATCCATTGGATTTAACACAATACAAGGTAAATACCAAAATTCCTGATCATTTAACATTTTAAAGGGTGTAAGAATTATGCTATTTTAAGAGGGTTATGTGGTCACTCTACTAACATTCAATTCAATTCATTATAAAGGATTAGTTCGTCAATCATTACTTTCCACTAAATCAAACTGTTATCAAATATTATATCACTATTTAAATGTAAATCTAATCCCAAAAATAGGTGTTCTAGGTATTAGAGCTCTAAATAAAAATTTAAATAAGGAGGTAACATAAAAATGGCTAGACCAATAAAAGTTTGAATGTCCAATAACATCTAAAGGGGATATAATAAGGTCATTGGGTTCCATAAAAAAGAATAAATTTATGGAAGGTTCAATTTTTGCGGAAATGCATTGTCAAACCAGTGTGAAACACATTTCACGTATTATAAAATACCAAAAATTAATGGGATAATTAGCATACCACCTACCTCTATCTCGTAGAAGAGTACTCATTTAGTAATAACCATTGATTTGGTCTAGATTGAGACAAAATGAAAAATAGATGAACAACCTAAAAATAGACCACAAGATCCTACACCCCAATAACTCAATCAAGAGAATGAAAAATTTAAAATGGATCAAGATGAATAGAGTACATTCTGATAGGGGTAAAATGAGGAAACAAATACTAAATCAGTGTTTTTACAGAGAAGTTATTGAAGAACCTTATCGACAGAGGTTTAAGAGCTCAACCCAGAGGAAGAAGAGCTGTTCTGTATGCTTGAAATGAAAAGATATGGAGGGATTTATATTATATATCATTAATTAAAAAATGGGAAATTTACCCAAAAAAATTAGGGGTTCAAGGTTTGGCCACATGGATATCCAAACCACGGTCCAACCACAATTAGCTCATTTCCATGGTAGGGGACCCACATGGATAGGCTGCATGGTTCCAGAAACTTTGCATGAACCATAAAATATGCATATGTTAATAACTAAATACATCCCTCAAGAGCACGATTTCTACTTTACAGAGTTTCCTAAAACGATGCATCCCCCTTATACTCCAGGTTAAGAAATTATGGTTAGGGGTATCAATGTAGCTTTCCCCTCATGGTTTCTTATAAACTCATGGCTAGTTTGTTTCTCCCAAAAAGTTTGCTTCTAGGCTTTGAACAAGACCCATCATCATGGAACATCTGTGACCTCACTGAGAATCAATATTTGTTCCAAAACAAATAATTAGACCAGATTTAAAAGGATCTGTATGTATGAAATTTGTAAAGATCTTACAACTTAGTTTCCCCTCATCATTCTAATTCATCATACCATCTTTAATTTAAATTTTTTCAAATAAAAAATGACCTAAAATGTGAGTATGTAACCCTAACCCAACCCTTTAAAATTTATAATAATAAGGTTTATTACATTGTTGTTACACATGGTGAAATTATCATTAATTAACATATAATATATCGAAACCAACAAATATAAGAAAAAAATATAAGGGAACTATTTTTTCAGTATTAAATCTGATAACCCACCCTATGGGATTCCATATAAAAAATGCATCACAAAATTCGTGTTTTTTCATGAGATATCCATTTATGAGTCAATTATTGAATCCTTTCATCTATTTACAACCTTCATAACCTTTACATCCTTAATAAATATTTACCATCATCTGAGTTACATGTGTCACCATATAGTAAATATATTTTATAGACACGTATCTAGTGATATTAGGGAAACAATATGAGGGTTTTTTATGCAGATATAGTAGTCTATAATAAAATTTCTACTACCATCAGTAATCCAAATATTTTCTAGCACCGTAATTTTATAGTATCTAACCACCACCCCCACATTGAATAATTTATGATACTAATTTGTCATATTAAAAAAAAAATCAACTCCCAATTAATAACTAAAAATTTTATTAGAAAAATATAAATAGCCTTTATAGATAACAATGTGAAAAGAAATGTGTGTAGATTATAATATAAATCCAATGATTCCAAAATAATTGGAAGAAATAGTTGTCTAAAAATACTATTTCAAATTTATATCTATTATAGAAAATGAGATATTGTAATTTTTTCAAGGATCTATTCATCCAAAAAATTCATCAAACATATTTTAAACAGTTAAAAATGATAAAAAAATATACTAAAATGAATGAAAAATTAGGCATGATCTCTAGAAAATCAACTTAAAAATGTGAAAACCCATTATATTATAATAATATATTTTTAGTTAAAATTAAATAAAAAATTTGTCTTAAAAAATAGTATGTCGATAAAAGACTTTTTTCACTCCCATATAAAGTTATGGAAATCCACATTAAGATTTCAAATATACTATTGATTAATTTTTTGGATCATTTAACTTTAATTTAAATATATTAATATAAAAAAATCTTTCTAGACTTGTATTTATCATAAAATATATAATATTTTTCATAAATGTAACCATAAATATCATCAATTAGTCCCCCTAAGCCCAAAAAACAATTTTAATATTAATATCATCTGACTCGTCTTTTTTACATAAATAGGTAGTTTACTTCTTTGAATAATCACACAAAATATTTTTGGGAATCTTATCCTTTATTTTTTATTACAATTTCTATTTTCTTATATTCATAATTACTATCTAATCCCATGATCAATGTTTTTTAAAATGAAGAGTAATCTTTCCTTTAGTTAGAATTTGTTATTAAATTTGTAAATCCATAAAATAAATCTGTATAATTCATACCCATTTTAAGGTACTGACAATAATAATCTACCTCATCTTAAATTAACATAGAATTCCCAATTGGTTTTTTAGAAATTTCCAAAGCAGATTCATTGATTCCTTTGGGTTCATATTCCTAGGTTGAAAAATGTGTAAGATAGAAAAAACATTTTCTTACTTTGGAAATATATGATTATTATTTATCTTTGGAGGCTCTACATGATCTATAATTTTTTACCCTTTCTAATCCATATTTCATTTCTCTTCACAATAGGTATAATATCGACATTTATAATTTTTTATTATAAAATTTATATGAATTTACCCAATTCATAAAATAGTGAAATTTTCTTAGAACATTCTCATACACATAAAAACAATATTAGAATTCAGTTTTAGTATTTTGAAATATAATAAAAATTTTAAAAAAATGACAAGAATGGTAGAAATAAGAAAATTCCATAACCAATTCCCTTTTCATTTACACTACATCACACACACACACACATCAACAAATATAAATTTTTAGAGAGTATTATTCTAATAGTTATCTCCTATTTAAATAAATTCAAATCCCAATTAAAATCATCTGAAATATAAAACACCACATATAGTGTCTTAGAATCATCATTTAGATTATATTCATTTTCATTGAAATCACCAATTAAATAATTTCGTTATATTATTATTAAATGTGGTTGTTACAATTCTCTTCTTAATAAATTTTTCCTCTTAAATATTTATAAGAATGTTTTAATATAACCCATTTGAAGTCCACATATTGAAATATATTTATATTGAAATAGATTTTTCCCTAGACAATAAATCAAAATATATGGTCAAACCCAATGAAAAATTATGAAACCAAACAAACAAAATCTTTATAATGCTCCATTTATTTATAAAATCTATTTTTCTAAAGATAATTTAAATAAATGATACATGGAACTATAAGAATATCTAACTCTAACCTTAACCTCCTAATGATATAAAATTCCCTTGAATAATAAATTTCAACTTCAAATTTCTTCCAACATCAATACTTGTAATTACCATGAGGTAGTATCAATGGAAATTAGGGTAAATGGAAAATAATCATAGAAGATGAAATATAACAATGCATCAATTCAAAACAAAAATAAATTCCAAAATTAAATCATTATATAAAAGAATTCACAATTAAATACAAAATTGGGAGTGATAACTCATTTTCCCTTATTGTGGGCCAAGGAAATCCTTAACATTTGAGGCATATGACTAAGAGACTATAAAAAATAGAGTCATGTTGAGAGGAATACATTAAAATTAAACAGTTATCAAATGAAAAAAGACCAAAAAATTAAAAAAAATCAAAAGTTCTAAATAAGAGGATTTATAATTTATCCATTGAAACTCAATAACCTCAAAATGATACTCTAAATGTATCCCTAAATTCATCTCAATAATCATCATTATAGGAGTTCTTGATGAAAATATCAAATAACTATACTCCCAAATTAAATTAATTAATACCTAAATACCGTAGTAATAATATGAATCTAAATACAAGAAACATATCTTAACTAAACCAGAAAAAGATAATAAAACCCTCTTTTACTATGCTAAAGCATGTTAAAAGGGTAAAAATAGGTCACCCAAACTTGAAATGAAATATTATAGGTCTTATATGAATTTTTTTCTAATAAGAAATGAAGAAAAGGGCCCCTAACATTAAATGTTTTTGATCTTGTCCCAATTTTGATTTGGGATCTTGTGATGCCCAAATGGACACCCATATAAAATGTAATATCCATTTCAAATTGGACAATAATTTTAAACTTCCATTACAAAATTTATTATGTATAAGAACTATAATTAAGAAATAAGAGGGTTCAAAGGTCAAATTGGAGGTGGTAAATATAATGTTTTCAAACATATTTTATAATACATGGTTATTATGCATTATTAAAAAAACATTTCACAATCTGTATTAGAATTTATATAAATTCTATGGACATGAAAATATAGGGTGAATGGTTTAACAAATTATGAAAAAACTAAGTGTTTTGTTATGGTAATATTCTATGTATACATGTTTTTGGTTCATGGTTGGTTAAAATACAAAACAAACATTCATTTGATACTAAAATGTGGTGTATATTTTTGTAAAATAATGCCCAAATCATGAATGTTTTCTGAGTAATAATTTACTTTCTAAAATTGACCAGTCTTTGACCAAATGTAACCATCTAATAATGAAAGAAAAAATATAACCTTTTAATGTCCATATATAACAAACAAGTGATTCAATAATAAAAACTGAAAACTGAAAAAAATAATGTTTAAAACAAATACTCCTTAAATCCTTGATATCCTTTAAAACAATAACAAAACTAGAAAAAAACCATACATAAAACTATAGTTAAAATCCCATATATATCCACTAAAATTTTTCCCAATAACCATTTATACATTAGAAATAGTTATCTGTATTATTAAATCACTTAATTCAATCCAAATAAACATTAGCCCAGTCCACCATCAAATATGTTATCTCACTATTCTACTCAAAAATCTCCGAAATATTCTGAATACAAAAATACCAATTAAAATGTGAATTTAATCCATATCATTCCATCAAACACATCCAAACACAATTTCCTATAATTGATCATACAATTTACCAATGAACCCATACTAAATTAATCCTAAAAACTACACATGATTAACGACACTTTTTAAAAACTAATCCAAACAAGCTCTTACACAAACCAGGACACCTAAAACTGAAAATAAATATATTTTAATTAAATATGAGATACAAAAAACGGATAACATTCATATGATATTTTTGAGTATAGTCCACCTAATGTCTGTATTAAAGAAAATAAACAAATTATATACTAATGATGAAGTTTTAGGATAACAAAATAAGCTTTATATCATGTAGGAATGTGAGTTTTACTAGTTAATATCATGTAAATGATGTTTTATCTGATCAAAAACATGATTTTAATATAAAATATACAATTAATATGTAAATTTATGAAATTAAACACCTTTTAAACCAAAATTTATAACAATAGAAGATTTAAACCATTTATTTTATACCAAATTGATCCCAAATAGTTGTCATATTTGGTTTTATGAAAACTCAATGATTGTTTCTTATAACCCTAGAATTTTAAAAAATCAGAAATAAAAATAAAAATTAAAATAAAATTAACATTTTTATCTTTCACAAATATAAATACAACAAACTGTATCCATATATATTTTTAGAATAATTGAAAACCCCCACTTAAACTATACCAAAAAAACTAAAGAAAATAAATTAAATATTTAAAACTATATGTTAAATGAACTAGTTTTTAAAATAAATCAATAGTTATCCACTATAGAATAATTTAATTTATAAATTAAATTAGTAACCAATCCCATTATACATTCATTGAAATTAATACATGTAATTTTATATGGATTAATACATTAATAAAACTCTTAATATTCACACATCCTTCTCACATTAAATTAAATCCAAACACATCTTAAAGTAATTATAAATAAAAACTAGGTATTTAACACTATCCAATGCATCGATGATTAATTAAAGATATAATTTAAAATAAAACCATTTCAAATAAAAATATAAAAAAACAGTTTAATCATGATGAAAACCACTAAATAAATTTTAAAAAACATCTATCACTCCTAGAATATATGCCCCACAAAAAAATCATCCTAGTTATGAAACAAATAAATTCTAAATAAAATTAATACTAACATGACAAAAATTTCAAGGTTGTGTTCTTTCTCAAAAAGAATAAATAATTTTTTTCATGAACCACCTTCATCTAGATGAGGGAAAGAGAAGAAAAGTTCCACACCCATCCTTCTTTAAGATGAATAAGAGATAATAACTCCCTGACACTAGCCTTTAGTAGGCTTCAGAGTGGTGACTAGCACCAAGGGTGTATAATTTCACAAAAAATAGAAGGAATTACCCTTCGTAAGAAAATAATATTGTGAGATAAGATGGTGAAATCTAAAACAATGACAAAAAAGGGTTAAAGTAATAAAAAAGAATTCCCATATGCATGTTCACACATAAACTGTGACAAAAATACAACCAAAGTATAAAAATAAGTACCAAAAGAAAGAAATTAAGAAGCACCCTAGAAACTATTATGATGCCTGAGCTAGTAAAGTCTATTATGGTCCACAATGTCCACAAGGAAACCTGAATTTTTTTTACACATGGAGAGTGGGTATACAAGTATACCCAGTAGGAAAACTAAACCCACCCGTGCAGAAGTGGGGGAAACACACTACTGCCCATGTGAGAAATCAATAAAACCTCAAGGAACCTACCAATAAATAATAACCAGCCTAGACTCTCCAAGGTAAACTTACTAAATAATTCAAGTCATGTAAAGTAATAGTATCGGCACCTTGATATTTGGGAACCTCGCACCACTTTCCCATTGGTTAACTTCTCATTCTTAATGGCTATCATATTGAAGCTACCACTCTTCCAAAATGATGTCCCAATGTCACAACCCACCCGTATGCTCATGGGACTCAACTGTACCACACATATCACGTGTAAAGGCATGGGCCACAACAACCACACCTCTCTCCTAAAGACACCGAGGCCTAATCCCAACAACACTTGGTAAAATAATCTTGAACCATAGACACCTAGGCCCCTCATCTACAACAAACCTTCCAAAAGGATCTTGGACTATGGTAATCCTAAAGCCATTACATCCTTTTTGGATACACTTGAGTGGTAATAACAAGAAGAAAGTGTGAGTAATAATGTCAATAATCATCCATCCATCCTCCCACTTAGTTGTTGGGAAAGACACCCTCCCCCATGAAATGGGGGTGTTCAGAACGTGGTTCTCCACAAGGGTGGGGTGAATATAGAAATAACAAATGAGTAAATTTTATATAATTTGGTAAGTAATCACTCATCCCATCCTTTGGATCCTAAAACAAACAACCAGCCAGTCAGAACCAGTTTTTTTGCTACCCTTATATGCACAATCACTTAAAAATCCACTGTAAAAGTGTAAACCCAACCCACTTTTTGTTCAAGAATTTACCAATCAATTAATAAGGGGTTGAAGTTAATTTATTCCATAACTAACATGGGAAACTATTAAGAAAAACATCTATATGGAAAGATGGACCAAAGTAAATTATTTCCATTTTAACACCCATTTTTAAAACAACCGAGAATGAGCAACCTCTAGTACCACTACACCCCCCCGTTTTCCTAGACTCTCGTTCAAACACTGCCAATTTTAATTCTTAAAAGTTATACCACACAATCCTAAAATCTCCCCAATGAAATCCCAATGCATAAAAAAGTTCATAACTACACTATAATCCCACTATAAAATGCTTCCCGACATCCACAACCCAAACCAAGGCAGCCCATTTATCTATAAGTCCATCCATGCCACAATCAATCAGTCTCTAAAAATGGGATACCAATATACCACACATATTTCCCACACACATAATTCCCAAAACTACTACCATTAACCATAACCCCTCTGCACACAAACACCACACCTTTCTCACAGAACCAACTTCTCTGTCCACCCTTGTACCCACAACCTACACATGGATAGAACCACATAAAACACACAACACACGACCATACCATCTAGCCAAGGGTATTCATATAATGAAAAAAATTGGTTCTTTAATTTCACTATAAATAATTAGGGTGATCAAAGAACCAATTTGATCCTGGGTAATTCATTTATTTAAGCGAGTATATGTGATTAAGCCGATTTTATGTTACGACCAATTATCATACAACATAACGAAAATAAATAGAACACCACTAATACACAATCAAATACCCCCAAAGATGACGATTTACCTAATTCATATAGCTATAACAACCATAAAATATTCAAAGGTAACGAATAAAATATCCAATCAACATCAAACCACTCCAAGCCCATTATTTCGTTGAATCAATTATATTTTGATCATATTCCCATATAATTTATTTCTTATTTTAAGAAAATTATTCGCATATTCTTAAAAAGTAATCATTATTACCCCCAACCCACATGATACACAATTAATGGGAGGTAGAAGAATCCATACATAAAACAATAGGAGGCTAAAGCTTCACTTTGCTTCATATCAAGGGATCACGAAAGCAGCCCTAAACTCCAGGAAAGCTTAAAGGGAGGGAATATAGAACATACACACAACTCTTCTAGGGAGGAAGTCTCTAGTCGCACCAAGAGGGAACTAAAAACACACTATGATGGGAATATCTTGGCTTTGATGAGCCAGATCCTATATTAAAGGAGGAACTATTTCAAAAGCCGTTAATCATGGGATTGTGGTCAAGATCACGTGTTTTGAGTATCTCAAAATCCCTGAAGCATTAGGATATTAAATATACAATTAATATTCTTTGAAATTCCCTTAAAAACACCCAAAAAATATTTAAACTTGGTTTATGTCTAGTAAAATGTAAGAGGGATGAAACTGGGGAAATGAGGGAAAACTAGAAAAGCATGGAATTAGTCACATATGGGTGAGCTACCGACATGACCTACTGATGATGAACCATCGATGCTGAGCTACTGATGAAATTAATCCCCAATTCCATGACTCACTAATGCTGTAGAACCAATTCCCTTGACTCACTAACATAGACACCCTCAAATCACTGACATTGACGCCCCCAACTCACCAACACCGCAACCAACTGATGCCTCGAGTCACCGACACTGATGCCCACGACTCACCAACACCCTGACTTTCCAATGCCTTGACTCACCAATACTGATTCCCTCGACTCACTGATGTCGACACTTTTGACTCACCTATCCCAACTCCCATGAATTGATGATGCCCCAACATGCCGATACAAATGTAGTGAGTCACCGATGGAAAAACTAGAAAAAACGTAAATTTGGAAAACTCATAAAATGAGCCAGAATTATCTCCCAAAACACATAAAACACTATATTTTCACAAAGTAATTTCCTGGGGAAATATGTGTCATTACATCAGGTACCTCTCAAACTATTCTCATCCCAAAAAATTATAACTATCCTAGAACAAAGGAGGTCTAAACAACCACAACATAAGGTACCTATCTGGAAAAAACTAGCTTGTGTTGTTTGAAAACAGAAGTGAAAGACCTGACATCTAGAAACACCTACATGAAATCTTTCACTTGAATAGTTGTATAAACACTAAGGTGCCACTACCCCAAAAAACCACACAAACACCAATGGTCACACTATCTAGACACATATATTAGGGAGCTCCTTCCTCCATGAAAGGATATTATTTTCTTTGGGTGACACTGACTCACCAGCATGTGTTCAATCACATCCAAATTAATGTATCTTGATTAGGGATCAAGTCCCCCCTCCCCATAGTTAGGAATTTTTACACACATTTTGAGAACATGGAAAAAACTCATCTGATAAAGAATAAGGTCAAAAATTACCTCATAAAACCAAGAACACAGGTAAAACATAGAAACAAAACATAGAACTGCTCTGGGTACTTTTCACACATCTTTACCTCCTACTCCCAAGTAATCTCCTCGAGTCCACCATGCCTCTATAACATATAGACCAAAGGAATGGTCTGTCTATGAAGAACCTTCTATTTTCGATCCTTGATTATGACAATCCTCTCCATGAATTTCACATCATCCTCGATATACAGCTCTCTCTAGTCAATGATGTGGGATTCATCATGTATATACTAACGGAGTTGAAAGACATGGAAGACTTCATGGATCCTCTCCAATCATGGTAGGAACACTAGTAGATATTCCACCTCACCAAATCTTCCCAAGACCTTGAATGGTCCAATGAACTAGGAAGAAAGCTTTCTTCCCATACCCAACATCTACATCCCACACCGAGGGGATACTTTTAAGAAAACATGGTCCCCAATCTCTAACTTAAGGGTCTACTCCTATGATTGTCATATGACTTCTATCGATCTTGTGCCGCCATTGTACTCTCATGCACAAGTTGAACATCCTTCTTTATGCTCTTTACTACCTCTAGTCCAATAAGGGCTTCTTCCCCAACCTCTGGCCAACATACTGGTGAACAACATTTCATTCCATACAAAACCTCTATTGGTGACACGCCAATGTTAGAGTGGTAGATATTATTGTTTGAAAACTATTCTAGGGGAAACTATGTGTCAGGTTATGATGGTGAGTGTTAGAAAACATGGATATAGAGGAAAATATATGTGTCATGTTCTGATGGTGAGTGATAGAAAATATGACCAGGAGAATGTTAAACACTAGAAAACCAGAAACTTGTTATAGGTGAAACCGACTTTGGTTTCCAAGTAGGAAATGTAAATGGAAATTTTTTTTGTTTAAAGATTCATTTAATAAAGTGGGATAATTTATTAATGAGATTGACTATTTACATAAATAAAATTACTTACTTTTCAAGTATAGTTTCATCCTTTGATAAGTATCTACAAAAAACTCATCTTTTCTCCAAATAATGAGTATTCAAGATGACTCGGTCACACATAAAGTGCTAGAATCAAATTCTAGATAATCACATAATCCACAAAATATGGACTATATATTTCCCTTGTCTTTAGACATTAACCAAAACCAAAATAGTTAGTAAAAGATTAGATAATATCCTCAAAAGGATAATAATTTATAAAAATAAATAATACTCTTAATCCCAAAAATATGACTAAAAATAACCAAAGTTCATCAAAGACCATTCAATAAAAAATGTCCTTAAAATTCTTCAAAGTAACCCAAGCTATGATTACAACCCAAAACTCAGAAGGATTTAACCAAATAGTCTTCCGCAGTAAATCTTAAAATTTATCTCCAAATATCACCGGCTACACTTAAAGTCTCATACTAAAGTGTAATTAACCAAATCACATATTCCCTATGACTGGTTAATCAATTACATAAATAACCAATACCACCATATGTCCATAATAAAAAAATATATTCTTCTAAAATAAAATTACACCATTAATCATCAATTTAAATCCCAAAGTATTTTAATTACCTTAAACATATAATTTCACTAAAAGAGAAAAGGTATTCCAAAATAACCTTTATCACATAATCCCAAAATTATTTTCCTATACTAATGATATCAATTAGTTAAAACATAAGATCTCAAATAAACTTATTCTTGATCAATAAAACCATTTAAATAAAAATAATATGTCATACTAATGAGGGACTTCATGAAGTCCAGTGGTAAGCAATAAATCATAATCTCATTTTGGTTGTGGGTTCGATTCCCACAACATTTTCTGACCTGATGGGATGTCAAACGGTATGTATGTTATCCTTTTTAAAAAAATATACAATTTTGTAACATTCCAAAAAATGATATAAACTCATCAAACATAACCATAACATGATTTAACCTCAATAGTTGTCTTATGCCTCTCATTTTCATCCCAACTCATAATGACCTTAGTATCTTATTTCATGAAGTCTTATATATATTGAAATTTTTTTTACCTCTATAAAATAACACTATTCCCAAAGAAAGAACATCGTACCTTGATCATTGTGTACACCTGATTTCATCGTTATATTTTTCACGTAGATAGATGGTCCATGAATTGCAATAATGATTGAGAGATCCTTAAAAATCATCAGATTACTTTATCTAAATACACCTTGTACAACTTGGATCATATGGGTGATCACATAAAAATAATTTTGGAAAACAAATCAGTATGACATATAATTTCAAAACATATGATAAAACATTCTTTTTATAAAATAGTTAGATCGAGTTTGGGATGAAACATTCAATCAAGGGTCCTTTTCAATTACTATAATTATGTGTTGAACAAAAATAATTTAAAAAATATATAAATAGGTTGAACAAGGGTCTCCTTCTTCAGAACCATTTCCAAAATCATAATACACTTCAAAATGTTGTGATAAGGTAAAATATTTGAAAATGCCATGATAATATTTACCTTTCTTGAAAATATGAGAATGTTGAGAAAATAAGATTTGATTAAATACAAACCATGATGCATGATTTTATCAAGGTATGGCGGAGGTGTTTGACATCTCAAACAATTTATTTTAAGTGATTTGTATGTTAGAAAATGTTTCAGAGTCATCTGGACATTACTTTGCAAGAATTATTGCAAGAAAGTCATTAGGAATAGATAGGAATTTAGTTTTATATCCACCTTCTTCCATTTGTAAGAAACATTCCTTGATCTAATTAAGTTACAAAATAAGGCATTAACTTAAATAATAGACATAGATACTAACCATGTTTCTAACAAAAAAACCTAATCTGTAAAGTTGTCTAAACTAACCTCTAATACCAACTTTAAGGACCCATCCTTAAACATTACTTAATATTGAGTAAAATAAAGAGTACACATTTTGGATCTTTTTAGGTTTAGCGATTTAGAGAATTTGGCCCTAACAAATACATTACATCTTAAAAATTACAAATTACAAACTTCTATTCAGTTTCGATTTTTTTCGTAAAATAAAAACTCTTAAAAAAATGTGTCAAGTTCCATATTTTAGATAGAATAACTTTTAATTAATTTCATCCTTGACCCTATTCATCTTTATTTCCTGTGAAAAACATTTCAAAATTTGGGATGAGAATAAAAAGATCCTTAAGGGTTATAAAATAAGAAATGAAAACATTATCCCAACAATAAATACTAAACAATGAAAATATACTTTTCAATCATAACATACTTTATAAAATCATAAGATTTATTAATATCAAACATAAATCATAAATCATAAAGGTAACTTATAGAATACATAACATACTTACATTATAGATTTCACAGCTATGTAGGGAGTTATGTTTGGAATACCTTTCAATGTATATTCCCTAGATCTCTTAGGAGAAACATTGAAATTTACCTCTATCACGTTACCCAATGAATTTGAGAGCTATCTCAGGTTCACCTGCCCAAGGTTTATTACAGAACTACCCGTATATGTAAACAATGCCCAAGAATAATAAAATATTCATAACCTATAAAACAATCATAAATTAAAGATATTATTCCCACATTGCTATCAAAATATATCATTTCATGATGTTGACATAATAAATGCTTTATCACACAATTTTCAAAATCATATAAATTTTTTAATAAAGAGATTTTTTAATCAAAGCGTACCATATCAATTTGAATATTTAGAATGATATTTTAAATTCAAAACATTTATTTCCATATAAATAAATCCTTAATACCATCTATAAAACATGGGAATTAATGAGAAATTTTTAGAAGAATAAATCTTTAAAACATTTAAAATGAAATTTTAGTTAAGGAATTCCTAACCAAATGAGAGACACCTAAATAAAAATAATTGATGAATACAATTAATAAAAGAAAATAATATCACGAGAATAAAGAAATTCATGATATAATATTTCAATGGGAAGTATATACACCATATAAAATTCAATTGGATTACAACAACAAATAAGTTTCAATGGAATGTAAATTAAGACAACATCCCTTGGAAAGATCATATCATTAGATTAAGAAGAAATCAGCGAAATAAGTATGTGTGAAAAATAATAATACACCCAATATAAGAGGATATTAAGTGTAAAACAATCATTGGTAATTCATACATATTTATAGCACGACATAATCAAGAAGTATAAGTTTAACCCAAAGAATTGAAATTGTATTATGAAGTTCCCTAAAAAAAATACGACATCCTAACGACATCACTTTAAAATTCAGAAAATGATTTGATGAGAAAATAAGAGGATCTCATCACATGGAAAAAAATGTACAAAAATAAGGATATATAATAACATATCCCATAATAATAAAATTAAAATTTTAAAGATATAACATAAAATATGTCTTTGATTTGAAGAGGAGAGTGAAAGTCTCCCTTACCGATTTAGTAACTTATGAAACATACACCACACAAAAGAAGGATCATACAATGATCATTTAAATACCCATAAATTATATTATATTACATAAATAATACAATCATGGTATGTAAATACACCACCCCAAAGTATATATTTTCAAATATATCATGAATCTCACGGGAATAAAATGTTATATGAAAACCCCTTACCTTAAGTCTGAAATGTCTTGTATATTCCTTTTTCTTCCTGAATAATAAAAATAAGTTAATTTATAATTTCTTAAGAAACTTTTTCAAGTTTATTATTACTTTTATATCAGTTATTACCTAGTTATTATAATTGTTTAATTATTTGAGTTCATATCAGACATTTTGTCGATGTTCGGAACATGAGTAAAAAATAATGTTCTTTTAATTACATGTTGTCCATATGGTCAAAATTCCATTTTATCCCAAATGATATTCATGAATTATATATCATATATATCATATATATAAATTATATTTATATGGATTTGTAACAATACAAAACACTTAGAGATAAGAAATGAAATGCACCGTTCCAGGAGGCGGTAAGCCGTACGTACACATGAATGCTACTTTCATTTCAATTTAGTATTTTAATAGAACGAAAACATAATTATATATAGGTATATTATGATTACAGTATAATATCATATATAATTTCATTAACTACATCATTTATATGTTTCATTTATGTCATGAAAAAGTCATATCACTTTGAGGGGGCGATAGTCCACACTTCCATAAATGAAATTATCATATTAACCCATTTTGGAAACAATAAATCTATGATATAAATGAAAAATACAGAAGTAAAGAGACAATATAAATATAATATATATCACATATAAATATATTTCCATCATAATGTCCACCATGAGAGGCGGTTTGAGATATTTGAATAATCATCATTTCATGAGGTAGTAGTTCCCCATCCACAGAAACATTATGTTCTTTATCCATTAGACAAAGGTGTGTGTCAGTGTAGTTAAAATCATTCTCATAAAACAACCTATTATATTTAGGATACTGTTTTTGTTATAAAATAAAGGAATAAAAAGAGTTTATGTGGATGGAGATTTAAAATAAAAGAAAATAACGTAAGAGAAGATGTTAACTTTAAATTGGGTATCTCCATTTGGTTTGAACCAAAAGGTTTACTTGAATTTACTTCTACCTAAGGGAATGATTCTAGGAGTAATATTGGGATTTATAGAGCTTAATTGGGAAGATTTGGATAACCCAAAGGGCTTGAGATGTGTGAGTAATGGGTTAGAGGTTAGGGCTTTCTATAAGGGGGGATGGGCTCTTTAGGAATGTAGGAAAGTATTATTTTATTATAAAATTATCTTCGGTTTAAAAAAGTCCAAAGCTCATTGGAGTTGAAGATAATATGAATATGGTTCTAAATAAATTTTTTCAATAATAACTAGATTAGTTTTGGATATTTTTTTAATTTTTATAATAGTTTTTACATAAATCATTCATTAATGAGGTAAAAACTACAACATTATTGTGTCGTAAATAATTTTATATATTTGATGTTTAAAAATTAGAAATAAAATACCTTGATTTATGAAATTGTTTAATATTTATAATTAATATTTATAGTTGAATAGATAACATATGTGTTACGCGGGTAGGATCATACCTAGTCTACACTAATTTTTATTTAGAAAATTAAACTTAGGAGGAAGGTCTATGTAAAAGACTATCACAATGAGAGCAACATTAAAGAAGTGAGAATATAATCTATTGAATACACATGTCTATATTTATAGATGTGGGTGATGTTTTTCATGATCTTTATGTGTTCCTCGCATACACAATTGACATTCATGGATTTACTGCGTGGTTGATATATGTGACCCAAGGGAAATTCACATACCTTTACATCAGGATCTAACCCTCTTCTTTAGAACCAATCCAATCCTTGGGGGTGGGGGTTTAACACTCCATTTTGTCACATGAATGAAAAGATATTAAATTAAAATACTTGAAGGTGAAAATAATAAGATATGTGTATAATTACAAGGGTTTTACAATTCACAAAAGGCCCTCTTCACAGGTCCCTCTAGAATAGCATTAGTGTGCTGGGATAACCTATGCATTATATTGTGCACTAGAATTGCACATTATACTATTTGACATACATGCATGATCCCTAATATTCACCCAATGTCCCATATTTTCCTATATATTAGAATTTGGGGATCTTCATTTGGTTTATAGAAAATCGTGAAGAAACATCAAAGATATTCTCTCCGTAGTCCTTGGATCAGACCATCAGACACCTTCCAGGTAGATCTACAAAGATTTTGAGAAGAGGGAATTAAGGGGAATAATTTAATTAGAGTATTTTTGGGGTCTGAAATACAAGTCACATGTCTGGGGAACCATTTCACCATAGTTGAAAAGCACTATCACGATGGCCCCTTCCAAAACCAGTGACCTGCATGAGATACTTTTGGGAACACTAGAGGATACACATGGATCCTAGACCACGGCCTCATTGAAGTGTTGTTTCTCAGGTGGTCCATCGTCAAATCACCATTATCTCATTTAGGCCTACCTATGTCAATCCCTTTCTGTCCACCCCATGCAAGACCTCATTGATTTGCCAATACATCACTTTTGTGGGATACACCCCAAGACCTCATTCAAGAAACTAATGATATAGATACAATTACATTGGATATCTCATATGATGAGGGAAAAATTTAATCATCTAACAATACTTTAAACTTAAAAGACAATGGATGGAAGCACACCAGTTTTTCTCCTATTCAAATATTCATTCCTTCGGTCAGAGGTGTCCCACACTTTTCTTACCTGATATATAGGATCCTCAGGGTGCATATGAATATGTATCCCCTTGATCATAGGGACCCTGACCTTGGGGGTTTTTTAAGGTATTTCCATGTCATATATTGTGTCCTTTTATATTTTTCTCTAAGATAAGGGGCCTTTGGTTCCCAGTGGGGAAATAAGGAATCATGGTTTCTATTCCATTTGAGGTATAGTTTCTTATTATCCTCTCTTCCCCCAGAATAAGTCACCATGGAATACCTCATGGAGTAAAAAACATTCCATTTATCAATGGATTTACCCATATGGGTTGTCAAACATGACTATCTATGATGTAATGATAGGAGGAGATGGACACATCAAAGCCCTTTCTTCTTCTCCCATAGCCTCATCCTCTTCCACCAGTAGAATAAGGATCATGTGGTTTTCATGATCTTCCACTTCCTATGGTTTCTCACATTAAATCAAGAAACATGTGGTCTTAGAGGTTAGTTGTCATCATGAAATCAAAATGATCATATACATGATTTAGAAAAGAATATTTTTCTAGATCTTTCTACCAACTTTCATTATAGGGGCTCCATAGGTGCGAGTCCTCCATTCCAGGTATCCGACCATAAGGGAATCCTTCTATATAGAGTAATACCCAAATAAATCCTATAAATGGGCCTCGTTCTTTATAATACAAACTGTCATAGGTCCTCCATAGGCATGGTTCCTCATAATCAAACGACATAGTCTTTGTTTCCCCTCAAAATTGTATATGTAGAAATCCACTATGAGGTCAAAACCCAACACCCAAAATCAAATTTAATCCCATTTTTTTCGAAATTCCCTATAGGGTAATGTCTATATAGGGAGCACCTATTCCTTCTAGGTTCATTGTCTCAACTCGGCATAAGTCCCCCAAAACCATTAACTAGGAACATTTTTCAAAGAATTCCTTACAACATGATGTTAAAGTACACTATTTTTCCTTATCACATAACTGTAAAAGGTAGGATGTGTCCTTTTATGTGACACAGAACTATGTGGGTTCTGATTCAATTCATGAGGATACATTAGAATTCCATCTCATGGGTTCGATCCGAGAATCAAAAAAACTCATGTCTCCATGGATAATGATAAAATTTAGAGCAACCCATTGTGTGGCTTTAATCCAACATCATACTAATTAACGATAAAGGAATATCTTATTCATTCATTAATGGTAACATTAATAGAGAACCTAAAATACATATATATATATCCATCGATTAATAACAACAGATAAATATAGATGATTATAGGTTCCATTCATGCTAATAATTGATTTTTTTTTATTTCATGGGTGAACTATGTTATACTACGGAGTTAATGAAGGTTTTTCAAACATGTATTAAATCTATAAGAGAGTCTTGAAGTATGATACAATTCCACCCAAAAAGGTAAGATGAGCCTGAAATCCCATCCCCTCAACCAATGTCAGCCCCTAAGTGTTTTTGGGTCATTTTTCAACAAGAACCTTCCTTTGAAAATAAGGTTAGTGATCTCGAATTAAGGGAACCATTGGGTGTTCTTAGCTCAAAAAATAACCCATTTGAAGTCGTTCAAATAGAATTGTAGATCCAAATTTAATGAATGTGAAAAATTAAACCCCCCTCCCCAAAAGCATCCATAATAATGAAACATGGTTTTTTTTCTTCATAAACACATATTAAATCATGGGATAGAAATATTTTTCATAATGTTAAATAATAAATACTTTATCAATACATACATCAATAATTAATAGGGACTAGATTAAAAGGTTTTATTGATAAAATCAAGGGATATGTGGTAATTTATAAAGCTTTAAACAATAAATTGAATGTCATGGATGTTTATGTAAATACCATTTAATCAAATAGTTTAGTATAATATTTTAACATATTTGTTTCTTGGAAAAACAGAACTCTATAAATTATTGACAATGCAATGTATATTAATGATTATAACATGAACAGTTTTTTAAAGAAATTTATCGATATAAATGGATTAAAATTTATTTGTGATTACAATATGGAAAGAAAAAAGTATTAATAATTAAATAATTTTTAAAATTAGAATTATGTAAGAATAAAAATCTGATTTTTATTTAGATTTCAGAATTATTTAAGAAAGAACTCTCGGGATGGCTGACATTGATGATGAATGTTCACTTGTTATAATATATCATGGATCCTCATTTAGGTCAATATAAAGGTAAAAATGAATATAACATAACTTGATTAAAATATATTCCTCTCTTATAAATTTCATATCCATAAGACTAGATACATGACATACATAGGGAGTAAGGTATGAGTTCTAACTAGATTGAAGAATAATTATTCTAGTATCATTACAAACTCATTAAAGGAGTTTCCAAATAAATATTTAATAAAAATTAAAAAAACGATTTGAAATGAATGTAACTTAAATGAATATATATACATAAATATATATGAAACTAAAAATTAGATTGTATTTTTATAATAAAACAAGAATAAGCGGAGTAAAAAAGAAAGAAAAAACTTACCTTTCTTGAAACGTTTCTTGAATTTGAGGGAGAAATCATTGAAGTCTTGGGAGATTCTTGAGAAGGAATGAATAGAAGAAATGAATGAAATATAATTCTAAGAGGATTTGGAGTGAAGAGAATAGGATGGATATTATTTTAATTATAGTGATATTTATAGAATAAATTAATAGTAATTGGTTAGAAATTTGAAATAATAGTATTAACATACATTTTTTTAAACACCCAAATGGTATCCTAATATTTAAATACAATAAATACATAATATTTGATCAGAAAAATATTTTTTAATTAATTTCTAATAATTATAAAACTATGATGGATATTTGGAAAAATCTACACAAGATAAAAAATTATCAAATGTTTTTTTATAGAAAAATGTTTTTTATGATTTTAAAAATTATATTTTTGTCATTATCACACCATAATACTTTGAAATTGTTATTTCAATGGACAAAAAACAATTTATGTTAGAAAATTTATAATATCACTTATAAAACCACTTATAAATTAGAATACACAAATATAATATACCATATATATATATATTGAATTTTAATATTTTCCTAAAAATTAAAATGTTTTGAAAATTTATCAAAATTTCACCAATAACTAATATTGTTGTGTTGATTAAATATTCTTATTAGTTTTATTAAAATACATCTAAGACAAGAAAATTTATATTAAATAATTATAATTTACCCCTTCTAAAATAATATTTCACTATATTATATGTTAGTTTTTCTTAAAAAGTAATTTTTATTGTATCTTAACAAGAAAACAAATTATTATATAACAATATATATATATCAACTTATTTAGAAATTAAATAAATTATTTTCAATAGTTTATTGTTGTATTTTTTTGGAAATGGGAATATTAATATTCTGATGATCAAATTTCAATGACTACAATACTATTCCAATTATCACATTACTTATATAATAACTAATTTAGTCATTGTATGATTTTTTTTACAAATATAAGAAATAGAAACACCATGTATATTATATCTTGAAGCTTTTAGATGATAAATTTATTTAGTTTTCCAATGATATTGAATATTATACCATTTTTATTTATTAATTAATAATATAATACATACACATTCAAATTTTTATATGATATTTTTAATGGATACATGATAGTAATTTTCAATGGTTATATAATTATTAGGTAATGAAAATATAATTATTGGATCCCAATTTCTATAAAAAAATCCAAATACCGTATTTCCCCCAAATTCTTATAAATTCACCACATTGTATTATCAAAACCACACTTCTACTAATTTTATCTTTCCATTAAAAAAACAATTCCAGGGATTGTATTATTATTTTCTATATACCTTATTTTATATATTTTTTATGATTTTTAATGGATCTAAGAGAATTTATCTTGTAGTCATGATGTTTATTTTTATTCACTCATTATTCTTACTCCTAAAAGTTTTATGTAACATTTACCTTTTATTTTTAATATTCCATTATGATGTAAAAAATAATTCATATTTTAAGATGCGATTCATATGAAAAAATATCTCTTCAATGAGAAATAGTTTTCTATTCTTATAAAAAACCACCATAGACTTTATTTTAAGGGATGAATATGGGCAACACAAATTATATCTGTTAATTATGATATTTATTTATCTTAGTTGTTCACTTTTATTATTATTATATATAATGATTGAATATATTTTATATTTTTCATTATTAAAATAATGAAATATTATTTATGTCATCACATTAATTAATTAATTTATTTTTTTATAGAACCATTCTATGATAAAGTTACTTATTTCAAAAATAAAAATATAATTTTATGAATCCTAACACACATATAAATTAATTATGGAAAATTAATATATACATATATATATATATCCACATATATAAATTTTGGTTGCTATATTTTGGTTCATGTTAAAATAATATAATGTAGATTTTAAGAATTAATAGTTCATAGTAATTATACTATAATGAAATAGATTATTTATTAATGAAATAGTATGATTTCAACCACAAACAATATGTATGTTAGGGAAACCTTTGATCCATTGAGGTTTTTAAATATTTTGTTAACATAAAGAATCCTAAATGATATTAAAGATGGTATATTGCTAGAATTAAATAAAAATATCAATTTTAGAGAAACTTTGGTTAGAGTCAACTTAGAAGAAGTTTTCATAATAAATAATATATATAATGAATAAAAGTTTCATGGAATGTAATGTAAAATTTAAGATCATATCTGAATGTGTAATGAAAATCATGAATGAAATACCATGATTTTGATAAAAAAAAGGAATATACTGGTGGAGTTTTATTAGGTCATTATTGGAAGGTTTTTATGGTTTGGTATGTTTTTATTAATCCCAATAATAGCTAATTTGAATGTAGAAGAGTGTTTGGGAGATAAATTATATTAAATAGGTATGAAGGGAAAATACATAATATGTGCATGAATGACAACCCCGACCTAGGATCCTAAACTAATTGACCACAATAATAATTGGAATTAGGACTTAACCATAGGTTGAAAACTATTATTGAGTGGTAAACATAATCATTTGGTAATGATTTTAAATTAATTAAAGAACAATCTATATAATATAATAATTAATTTTTTATCACTTTAAAACAATAACAAACTTTAAAAACAATTAGAGAAATGAAACTAAATATAATACAATGAAAAATAAAACAGACTCATGCCTCTACATGTTATGAAAACTTATCGAATGATTCCCATAAAATAAGAATTGTTCTATTCCACCATAATTTTTTTTCCAAGAACCTCCGATTCTAACATGAAGTGATCTCATAATGAATATACCCCAAAAAAATGAATCCTTTTCCTTTCATACTGCATTACATAAGACATCTACACGTAGTCAATTTTTTTGGGTAGGGTTCATTATTAATACCTAGTAGGATTCCAATAAATAACTCTTATACATCACAAAATAGTCATATTTCCAACCATTTAACAAATTCCATTGAAAATTGGTTAACACAATTAACACAAAATAATTTATCATAGTTCTAGAATATCAATTCAGTAGATGACATAACGTAATCTATTATTTCCCCATCAAATTAATCTTTCTCAGTTCCACCCCAATTTTCCACAAATATGAAAACACTATAATCCAATGAGACATAAGAAAATAAAAAATAAAATAAATAAAATAATTATATATGATGAATGTAAACACCCAAAATGGATCACCACCTATCTGAGTGGATTCTAAATTTCATGTCCTGCCTCGTCTATATCCCACAAAAACATGGAATACTCCATCCTTACCAATTACTAAACCCTTTAAGTAATACTGAACACATCTCCACCAATTTTCATACCAAACAAGTTCAATATTAAAAAGAGTATAACTTATATAGAATAGTTACCAAAATATTCTATTGAAACCAAATTCTAAATCTAACCATATAAATTATGACACCTAAAAATTGATTTTCACATAAAACTACTCTATAACCAAAACTGATGGTTTATTGTAAAATTCAAAATTAACAACATTTATTAAATACATGGGAAAAACAATTTATCAAACCCGTTCAAACAATTATTTAATATATCACACATATAGTAAAATAGACTAGAACTACAATAATCAAACAATATTGAATACAATCTTATTAAAAGTGAATAAGAGTTACCTACATTAGACAAGGATCATGATAAGATATTGAAAACCTAAAAAAATGTCAAAAATTGTGATCTAATCTACCGAATCCTTGTATCTAGAACAACAGATTAGGATTCATTCATTCACAATTCCAATCCATGATACATAACCTAAAATATATCAGAACATGTTATATATATCTATAAAAGAGGATTAGATATGGTAACAAGTGGAAAATTTTAAGATTACAAGAGATAGTAAACATTAAGCGTCCAATATAGTGATGATCTAAATGATCCTAGAGAAATAATCATTATTCAATGAAGGTGAATACCTAATTTTTCACTAAAGAAGTAGTAGGTTAATCCCATGTAAAATTAAGATATTTAATAAGGATTACACATGGATAATTAGGTTATTAAAATCTAAATCAAATATGGTGATCCTAACTACCTGAACATAATGCGTGGTCAACCTCTGTTATGGACCGACCCCACAGGTGACTTTCTTTGCAACCATCTAGTAGCATGGTCAACCAAAATAGTATCGAAAGACTAATAATAGACTATAAATTCAATTATTCCTCACCTAGGTGTCTTGTATAGCTACACTATACATTCTTTGAGACTGTGAATCCTAACCATGTAGTGTTACTTATACACCCATAAACTCAAAAAATGAGAAAAAATTCATTCAAAATAAAAAATTAGACTTAACTGTCAAACACAAGGTCTTACAATTCTACACCACATGAAATTTCATCCCTAAATTTTTTTTGGCACTGATATCATCAAAAAATACCATTAATTGATACCAAATTCAATCCCCTCTCTCCTAAATCTCCTATTGAATTAGACTGTATTTCCACAATACTCTCACTAGAAGAATACTTTGTATTCTTAAGTTATTCTATTTTCAATCAAAAATTTTTACTAGAAAATCCACTGTAGTCAAATATGGATAAAAATATACTACATCATTAGAATAAAAGTTAGATAGATCATGTTGGTACTTCCTCATATAAGTTACATGAAACACATTGTGCACTACAAAATGATTTGAAAATAAATACATGAGATAAGGCTCTTCTCTAATTCACCTAACAACCTTAAATAGATAAACATAAAATGAATAAAACTTTTATTTCTTACCAAGTCATAATTGTATTAGTTGTGGTGAAAATCCAAAGAATAATTGCCCCCCAACCACAAACTCCAATGGAAAATAGAAATAATCAGTATATGAATTGTATTACATCTAATATATTAGTAATTACATGAAGATATGGTGAACTTCATCAATTAAATATTGAACTAATTTAGGAATCAACATAGTTATATCTTTCAATTCATCTGAACACAATGGAAATGAGAATATCCTTCCATAAAAGAATTTTAATTGAGCTATATGAATCAAAAATTGATAAATATTTTTGTAGAAAAACTCAACCAAATCCTTGTAATCTTCCAATTAACTTTTAAAGTAAATCACACAAGACCAAATAATTTTCTTCAAATTATGTTTTGCTTATAATATTTTTATAAATTTGAGGTTTTTATGCCGTTCTTGTCCTAAAATGAGCACCCATAACCTTCTACAAACATCTTCGAAAACTCACAATAAATCTAGGATCACATTATGAAATGATCAATGAACAACTTTCATGAATTCTACCCACCTTATCCACATAAAACATACCAAAGTTCTCAATTGATAATGTATAATAAATTGGAAATAGGTTAGAAAAAATTATGATTCTAGATCTAATCACCCATATTACACCATGAATTCATGTATATTTATGAAAAATTCTCATGAAATCCATAATTATTTCTTATTACATTCATATTGGTCTGTGAAAAATATATAAAATCCCTTATAGTTGATTGTGTTAGGCCTTAATTTAATAATAAGTCAAGAATCAAGAGACATAATAATCTTATTATCTCTTCATCTCTTCTGACCATATTTTTCATCTAATGCAATGATACATCATAAAAAATATCAGATGAACTACCCCAACTAGAATTATGGATCCTAAACATACAATTATTTGTTATAAATAATATAACCACCTATTTATCCAAAAAATAAAGTGCATGTGTACCAATAGGAACAAACATTCCATAGTATCCCCACCATTTAATGTACTTTTATTTTTATTAAATTATGAAATGTTTTCCCCTACATCCCTTGATCTATAAAAATGTGATGTAAAAAAGTTGTAACATCATACCACGACCCTCTTTTTCAGCTTCTAAATATAAACTCACCATCATCCCCATTAGCTACCACTAATAATGTAATTTCTTTATGTATTGAACTTTTTTGCATAAGTAATATACCAAAATATTACAAATAGTTCATTTATAGGATAACATAAAATATAAATTCCAAATATACTTTACCCAAATTTGATGCATCCAGTTTAAATTTCACCAAGAGAAAATATACCTCATCCTATTATAAACTGAATACACTATGAACCACACATTGAATAAGTAATTTGTCTATGTATTTTAGGTATCAACCACCACTCCTGAATCCAAATCATATATATTTTATTTATTCAAATGTGTTAATAAATTATTAGTACATACCTAACTACCTTATCCACATTCACGAAAACACATCCTATTATGGATCTAGATGCATCCCCATACATGGAGAACATTTCACCAGAATCTAGAATGACAAATATGACTGAATATTTAAGCCACTTATTTATATTGTTAAGGACCACTTCTCAATTCTTTTATCACACAAAATTTATTACATTCCAAATCAACATGAAAAATATTTTCTGAATAAATAATAATATCTTTTAAACCAAAGGTAACTGTAAATTGAAAAAAAATTGAGCCACACCCAAGACATCATTGCCTCAACTTTTCTAGATCCACATAGACATGAATTTATAAAATCACCTTCCAAAATAATTTATCTTAACTTATCTAAATATTACATTTAGATAGATTTTTTGTAGCCTATTATCTCACAATATCTCCATCACAGTCCACAAATACATCACATGATCATTTTGTGATCCAAAAAACTAGAAATTCATCAACATACACAAAGATTAATTAGTAAATTAATTCCTGGACACAATTAATCATTAAGGAAACCGAAATATAAATTTCTAGTAACACCAAATAGAATACCCAAAAACTTTTAGTTCTCATTCCTACTTCTAAAATCTATCTTCAAAACTTCATTCTCATTCACCCCCATGTAGTGACATACCAATCAAAAATAAATCTCTGAAAACAACCTAGTTACCTTTAAATAATAATATATATTATTAATTCAATGTTAAGGGTATTTATTCCTTTCCTGATTCAATTTTTTATAATCAATACACATATATAATCGAACACTAGGCTTCTGGGATAATAGAACTCAATCCACCCTTAGAGAAAATCTTGGTCAAATTAACCTCTATCCATATAAATCCTCCAAATAAATACTTTACTCTAATAGCTCTATAATCACCATCAGATACAAATTGAATTATACGATACTCATTCTATGTAAAAAATTAATTGAAAAACCCTCATCTCTCTCTATTGTAATATTTTCCATAAAATAATTAAAAAATATCAGAAAGTAAAAGGAATCCATAGATTATACTATTACAATAACCAACTAGCCTGGATTTTATGTTAAACAGTTGATGTTTTTAAAGATTATTCTTTACCAACTAGCACTAATATCTCAACCTCCTAAAAAGTGTGCACAATCCTATCATGTCATATAATGGAATCTTAATGCACATAGTTTTAGATATGGTATTTCAACTTCACCATCAAATCCGCCCTAATTTTCAAATTTTATCTTTAAATATATGGATTCAATAATTCTCATAATATTTCCACTTATCCATCCCCATTGGAACCAGAGGGTCATCTAATCTAAGACTCTGCCATTCCTTGGAGAGGTATCACAATCTTCAAGGAATATGATATTAACTCCACATGAAAAATCAATTAATCTACTTTTCATGAATATATGTATGAATGATATTCACTTATATCAATCCTATTATACATAATAAAATATGTAATAAATTTATTACCTCACACTATCATATTACTTTCCAATAACTCAAATCTTTCCTTATTTATGATCTCCTTGGGAATCCTTGATCCTTGTGTTTGATTGGAATATCCAATTCTAGCACCTAGGAGATAAAATTGTATAACATCTTTAGGTTACTAAGATTCAAATTAAATGAAATTTCCTAGGCCCATTAGTATATTATCACAATAGTTATGTCATTCAACCAGACTGGTAAAACCCAAGATGCCTCCTCTTTGAGAAGAACCAAAGCTCATTAATTTCATTTGTTTGTGTCCTTATTATGAATCATCACATAAATTTTTATATCCTTTCTAAAAATAATTTCCACCCTTAGGTCGGTTGAGAAAATTATTTTTACCTTTTTAATCCAACATGGGCACCTCATCTGGAGACTCTATATTTACCACCACCAAATAAGAATGTATATTAAGAAAGATATATAGAGACCCATGTTCTTCCTAACCGATACAAAACTTGATTTTGAGATTTTAGAGTCTCATGACCATTATAATGAAAAAATAATAAATTTACCTAAGTAAAAGAGTTTGAAAAATGTTTTCAATAGTTTCAATTGCCTTTGGATGTAATGTTTAACCCTATGATTAGTCTTAGTGATAGTAAAATCAAATTAGTATTTAATGTTTTTTTACTATTAATTAATTAATTAAATATTCATCCTAAGAGTTTGATGGTAATATTTTAGTGACTTTTGGTTTTTCATTTCAAACATTTTGAATATTACTATAATATTTTTATGTTTGTTTATTGGTCTATTTTATATATTTTAGACTGAAGAGGCACATAAATAAAATATAAAAAAATTATATGTTATTTTAATGGAAAATGGGAATTTGATCTAAATGTAATTTCCATCTTAATAGAGAATAATATGGGGATATCAACACCGAGAGTTTTTTTATAATATGGTTTTTAACCTAGGAACAATATAACATTCATTTTCATTATGTTACTTAAGAGTGGACCACCATAAAGGCGATTTCAAAATTAAATTAATTAAGTTAGTCAATTTAATTAACTCATTTGATTATTAATTTATAGAATTCCTAATAAACACTAATTAAAAACCTTAAACATATTTACATACGATTAGTATTTATAAACCCTAGATTGATAGATGGGGAGTGAGTGAGAGGAAGATATATATTTATGTTGGGAATTGATCAATATCAATCCATTTTTACGATTTCAATGGGGATTAGATCATATTATGATGATAAATGATACCATTTTTTCACTAATGGATTAATGTGATGGTTATTGTTATATGAAGTAGGGAATTTCTTCTTATAGATCCTTATTTATAGATATGATTCTATGAAATTAATTTCTTCAATATCTATAGTGAAAATTTCATATTCTTATTACATTATAAATTTCTATGAATGTAATTTTATAATTTACTTTGTATTCTTCATCGGTGGTTAATTCTATGCCCAATTATACGCGATTGGGATTTATGATATCCACTGTTTTTTTCATATGTAATTATATTTTGATGTCCCTTACCTATTATTTTTAAATTTACCACCAAAACAATTTTATAGTCAATGGTTTGATGGATATTGGTATACAACAATGGGTTTCCAATATCTGAGACCATGAGTGATTGATTTGGGATAAAAAAATGATGATTGAGGCACACAAGTAGACCATTGTTTCAATAATGGATTTCTAGAAAAACATTAGTATGGTTTCCTAAATTGCATTAGTGAACTGGGAATCAATGTTTCATGTGAGAAATTTTTGAATCCTAATTCCATTGTAGGATTTCCAAAAATTTACGACAATAGGAATGTATGTTATAGATGAGGATTTTTATGGTGTTTTTGTTTTTACTGGTGGTTAGAATGATAAAAACATGAAATTATTGGTGGTTGGTAATTTTGGGTTTTAATAACATGAAAACACTATGTGTTTTCCCAATCCACATGTTAGGTATCTACCAGGAGGTGAAGGATATGGCTTCAGAAGAAATAATAGATCCAAAGGATAGTGACCTTAGTATATAACTATTTATCCCCTAATCCAATTAAAATGTCATGTATAAGGAGTATATTCCTAAGTGTATATTTTTTCACCCAAAATGTGTGGGTCAAGATAGAATGTGGTGTACCATTATTATTACATGGTTCTATCTCCAGGTTATTATATTTGCAGTTAGTCATTTATTTCTACACCCCATGGACCTCTCTTAGATTGGCTTGTAGTTTGTGTTGGAGTATTCAAGAATTACTTTTAGTTGTGAAAATTAATTTGAGAATTCCATTGGCCTAAAAAATCATGTAAAATATTAAGAATTCCATATAGGTTGATCCTAACATACCATGAATCAAGGAATATGATGACCAGACTATTTGTGAGGGGCTACATGTCATGTACCCATCTAGCACATTCCATGTATTATTCCTTCCTTAGTGGATTTTTATATATTATTTCCTAGGACTCATATTTCTATATGTGATTAGATTATAATGACCGTTTTCCCATATAGGATGTTATAGTGAAATTTTATTCAACATAATAGGTGATACATGAGGTGATATAAAATATTTAGTTCCCTTATCAATATAGGGATGATGATAGGGATCATACAGGGATTATGAATCCATATTCTAGTGTTGATTAAATCTTCTATATAGAGAGTCTGTTGGATGATACATTGGTCTTGGATTTTATGAAATGGTAGAGAGATCTTATCTGAATGGAAGTTTCTTTTTGGGATTAAGGTTTTAACCAATGGGAAAATGAAGTGGTCTATCTCAGTGATCCTGAAAATGTTTTTTTGGGTGTTACTAAGAAGTCCTAACAATTTTAGTTAATGTTTGTGTAACGTTACCTATTCACCATCGACCATTTTTATATTCTAATTACTATTGGAGATCGGAAGTCACCATGGATATATGGTGGGTTATCAATGAAATTGGAATAGTGGTTCATCTCATTTGACTAATTCGTACTTCATATACAAAATGGGGACCACCAGCACACATTGGGATGATAAGATGTGACTAAAGTTTACTTGTTATTTGTGATATAATTGATTTCTTAACGAAGAAATTATAATTCATGTATCTTATTATTTTAATGTAATATAATATTTTTCTCCCTTGTATTATCGACATATTTACCAACCCATATAAACTAAATTGTTCTTTATTGATTTGTTTTAAAATTTTACTCATTTTTATTGTTGTGTAAGTTGAGAATTTTCATGAGTATTTGTGAGGGATACATATTATTGTGGGTATGGTTTGTAAGATTCCTATCTTCTTGTACATCAAGTTGTGGGAGTCTTTAATATAGTTTGTTTCTACTATTATGTATCATGTATTGGATATTTCCCACGGACGGGATTGCGAGATAGATTCCCAAAAAATGATTTTAGAGACTGTTTTAGGGTTCTATATTCAACACACTTTTAGGTAGCTTAGGTAAAATTCAGTCTTTAATTTAATACTATTTCATTTACAGGTGGATTTTTCTATCATCATATGTCATGGTGTCAAATGATGTTAGTTTTCATATTAACATGTTTTATAGAAAATATTTGTTCTTATGAATAATTTTCATGAAGTATTATTTTTTTCAATAGCATATAGATTTTTTATTAACTAGGGTTCATCGGAAGAATGTGAAAAAGATAGAATGGGAATGATTGGATAATAATGAATTAGGTCTATTTAGGATTTTATTGGCAAAAAATGTTGAATTTAAAGTATATAAAGTAAAGACTATGGTTTATATAAGTAAACATTTGATATATATATATGAGGAACCTATAAAACATAATAAAGGGTTCATGGGGGAATTTTTTATTTAATATGAGGTTATCAGAAGAAAGACTAATTATATATCACATGATAAATTTTAAAATGATATGAGGGATACATGAATTTGTTATGTTTACATTCAAAAATTATTTTTAGATCCTTATGCTATTTTCAACACTCTCAGATTCATAAGATTAATTGCCAATAGAACTAAAATATTGTTGTGTAAAAACTAATTTATTTTCTAATAATGTCAAAAATTTGATCATGAATAATAATCATAAATAATGGGATGTGTAATAACCATCCAGATGTGTACTCAGAAATAACAGATGGGGGTGATCGACCCATCAAAGAAATCATAATAAATACTTGGATGATAATTCTTTAGATATAATCTCAGTTAAATTATGCCTTTTGGGTCATATGTTCTATCAATGTTGGTAAAGTTTACATATCTAAAGGAATTATAGTAATAAAAGTGGATTCTGGGAGGGAATCAACGTCTGGAAGTTAAAATTCCATTATTATAGCTAATGGATGAAATAACTTATTTCCTTGGTTTAAAATTCTAGTATAGTAATAGGTATTTGACTTTATAAAATCCTTCTATTTAATGTAAAATAATGGATGCATGGTGAATTATTTGTCTAGATGATTCAATTAAGTAAATTTGGTATATTATTACTCTCTAGAAGATATGGTAAAGGGAGATATTAAAGATCAAATAAATAATAGACTCTTCTTGTGACTAAGATAATATAGACATGTCCTAAGTATATAGAATAACATAATTTCTTTATGGAATAATGTTGAGGTTTTCAATGAGATGATATTTTCCTATCGATTTAGGAAGGTGAATTTAGGTTCCATGGTGGATGATAGTGTAGTAAAGGATATGTCCCAATATCAGACTAATAGATAATATGATTTTTTTGTTTCAATGAATGATATTCCTAAGTTTCAGCATTGTAGTTTTGGATATTAAAGTTTGAAGAACATGAAAATTCCATTTATTAAAGGAATATTTATTGTCAATAAAAATGATTTTAATTTTTTGAAATATATGAACAAGGGAAGTAGAAGAGCATTTCCTTCCACTTAAATGTATGGAATCTAAAAGATAGGAAGCTAAAACTAGTACACTATGATATCTGTGGACCTTTCCCATCCAAATTCATGGTGGGTCACACTACATTGTGACATTAATTGTTGATTTAATTTATAAAGTAAACATAATTCTGATGTTTTTGTATAATTCATTCAATATAAGTCCATATTGGATAAATAATCTGTTCAAACAAAAACAATTAAGATCTAGAAATTGGGGTGAATATAATGAATAAAACATAAAAAAATTTAAAGAAATGAATTTGAATGGAGAAGAGAATATTTTTTTTTTCTATTATGTTAATCAATTACTCAGAAACTGAATTTTAGGAGTGGTATTGAAAGGGTTTCTAGAGGACCCTTTTATACTTGAAAAGTGAAGGATTAGTTTTGTTTGAAAGTGATCCTTATATTTTTTAAGATTCTATCATTATAATACAAATAAATTATGATAAATCTTCTTTATAAATAAGTGGTCTAATAGGAGCAAATATCATAAGTGTTCAACATGGATGTCTCTATAATACCATTTTACTTTATGTTGTTTTGATTTTTTAGAGGTAAGGTTTATTGTTTAAACATAAAGTTCAGAACATGAAAAATACAAAAAAATGGTTAAGGGTTTTATGGTCATTATCATTATTATGGACATGTTCTCTATTATTCCTAGAATTTCACAACATAATGTTGTGGTAGAAAGGATAAACAACATTCTTATAGAGAAGGATCAATGTATGTGATTACACTAAAGAATGTCCAAGGAAATTTGAGCCAGTGAAATTAACATGATAATATACCTCATAAATTGAATTATTTTTACTCCAATTACACATAATTTTCTATAATATTAATGGTATAATAAAAAACTAGATATTTGGCACCTCAAAATATTAAGAAGCCTATCCTATTCAAATTATTATTCTAAGGACTATGATAAATATGAGGAAAAGTCCAATACAAACTTCCTTACGGGATTTGAAAATTATGATTTGCGATCCTATTTATGGGATGATGAAAAGTGACAAGTCATTAGGATACATGATGTTTCATTACCGGAGGAGGTCTTATGTAATGATCATAACATTGATTAATTTTATGTTGAGATAAGGGAATAAACTATCAAATTTATTATTAATCTAGATAAGATTATTGAAATATTATAAATTTTGGTGAATTCAGATGAGGGCATCGGAAGTACTAAGGTGATACTAGTGGAATATTTGTTTAAATGATCAATAAATATAGATGATCAAAGTATATACTTTAAATTTAATTCTATATAATTTATTTAGATAAAAATATCGATATAATAAGATAATGAACATATATGTAATAGACACACAAAACTACTATAATTTTTTGGGTTTGAAACAAACTTCCTACATCTATTGAAATAAGGTGAACTCAAAATCCATATAATTGGTAGTAACTCTCATTAACTTTGTCTATTGGAAGTCAATGATATATTAATAAAAGTGTTCATTGAAATATTAAAGAACATGGGAGATGACTAATCTTTCATAGATGAAATAAATACTTCAAAATAATAGAGTGTTCCATTTGAAAGAATAAACAGAAAAGAGAATGTTGACAAACTCATGATTGGATGTCAAGGGATTTCAAAAAAAGGAAGGATTATATTTTCCAATTATTTCTCAAGTATATTTAGGTATTTAACCGTATAGAAAAATCTACACAAGGTGGTTTTTGATAATCTGTACATATAATAGATGGGCTTAGGTATGGGATTTATCAGGGTGGGATATAGGAATATATTTACTTGATGTAACTGATGTGTTTCACAAATTATTGAACTATAAAATTATGTGTAAACTAAAGAAAAAAATTATTGATTGATACATGTTCCAATGAAATGGAATCAAAATTTTAAATAATTCATGGTGGTAGAAGGATTCACACAGTGCAATATGGAATATTATTTCAATCAGAAGACATAGTCTAAAGATATCTTCAGGAAAATCCTCTTATTTTTGGAAAAATTATTTTTAGTTTGAATATTCAATAAAAATATTATGACGTGGAAGTAGGACTATATGAAATGTTTGAGAAGAATAAACAGAAACAGGTAAATAAGAAAATATGAATGAGGATTGTGAGAGATGAAAATCCTAAGACTATTGTGTTATCTTAAAAACATTTCATTAAAAAGGCCATAAAAATATTGATAATGGACAAATATAGTCCAATATCAACTCCATTGGTCATAAATTTCATATTTCCTAAGTAAAAGGAACATAAAACTAAATTTGAGGTTGCAAACATGGATAATGATCTGTTTTTATTAGTGATAGGAAGTATGATGTATTCCATTATATGTATTTTAATGGATATTGTATTTTCATTGGGATTTTTATGTAGATTCTGGTAAAATGTAGTAAACGAATAAAAAGGGGATATTGAATGGATCATATGGTGATTAAATATATTAGAATATATATCCCTGAGTTTTAGGATATATGATTCATTGTGAGGTTATATTAACGGTGAATTCACTCGATATTCTAAATCATTGAATATAACTATAGGTTTTGTGTTCACATATTATTTATAACAATTATACAGTTATCATAATGATAATGGATTTTAACTCTGTCTACAATGGAAGATAGATATGTAGATTCAATAGAAGTTGGAAAGTAGATTGTATGGTTTTTATACTCACAGAAGGATATTGGAAGAATATATAAGGATGAATTATTATTCTCTGATAAATATAGTGTGAACCATTTTGATTGAAATATTTTTTTCACTCAAAAAAGAAATATAAGGACCTGAACTAAAATTTTTTCCAATATATTTTAGAAGACAAAGTTATGGTCTTGTGAAGGATTTTTAGAATCTAACATTTGGATAACATTTTCAATAGGGTGTTGTTTTAAAAACAAATATTCACACACTAGACCTAAATAGGACATGGATGAATGGATGGGAGATTTATAACATTAATAGTGATTATTTTTGAAGTGTAAAAGTTATGTTTTCATAGTGTTGGTGATATTCCAAGAGTCCATTGAAGTATTCCTCAAGTGGAAGATTTCTTGGAGTGTGAATAATACTTCAAGTAAACATTACGTCATTCGGAAATATAGTGCACAAGATGATATATTGGTGTTATATTTCAAGTTGTGGAATAAATACTATCAATGGATGGGTGTTTTTATTTAGATGATTTTTTTAATGATGGGTATGTGCAGTGGTCTATCATAGTGACCCAAAATGATGTTTAGTGAACAGAACTATGAATACCTCATGGTTTTTAGTTAAGGGATATGTAACATTCTATGTTCAATGAAAAAAATGGTTATATTATAATTTTTATAGGTGGTTGATAGTCAATATGGATTTAAGGTGGGTCATCCATTAATCATGGATAAGAGTGCTTCTCATTTGATATGATGTAAATTTCTATAAGAAATGGGGACCACCATAAAACCCATATATGACTATATGTGACTAAAGTTTACATGTAATTAATGATAAAATTAAGTTTATATAAAATTTATTTCAATTATTATATCATCATATTAAAATAGAATATACCAATGTTCCCCCTTTGGAAATTGTAAATATTATATAAACGACATAAACTAGTGTGTTATTTCTTTGTTTGTTTTTAAAATATTTCCCATATTCAATGTTGTGTAAGTTGATAATTGTTTTGAGTGTGTATGATGGATACATGGTGCGGTGATTAGGGTGAAAATACATCCTATTTTTAGTAAATTGAGTAGAGGGATACTTTTGGGTGATTGATTTCATCTATTACGATTCATCTGGTAGATATATTCAAGGTATTGAATGGTTAGATTGATTTCAAACAGACTAAGTAAGGAGATCAAATCATCCATGAGGTATCATACTCCCTCATTTGTTATGTGCTACTCAGAATGGTACATGTTACCTATATTATTGATAGTGTGTGGTACTCTCCCACATTCTTGGGGTATGAATCCACTATTTGTGATTGTTTTTCCTTCGATTTTTTTTGTTATACTCATTGAGGTGTTGGTCCAATATTTATGAATTTAAATACTCATAAATATTCTATATGATATTTGAAAATTCATAATATCATTATCTTTAGAGCCCTATAATATGTTGTGAACTAATCAATGAGGCATAGGTCATCCACAAATGTTCTGGAGAGGTGATGTGGGTTTACACATATCTGGATAGTTATGATCATATGGTTAAGAACATTGCTGACATTGATACATGGTCAATGTTCAAGAGTCCATATAGGTAACCAAAGTGGTTACATGGTAACGATGGTTGCTAGGGTTTGGTACAACCTTGGTTGATTCGAATCTTCAACAAGGAGTGGGTTCACTATACTGGATTCATATGGAGGTGTAGATGAATGGTTGATTAAATCAGATTCTTTGACACTTATCAGTATTTAAGAACCTCAGGGATGAAATGTATATCTAGGAAAATAAAATCTGGATTTTTGGAAATTTTGGTTCTCTAATCATCCTTAGTTTCTCATTAGATATGACCTTCCTGGATTTTAGTCTAGAAGAAAGGGACTTCTTTACATCCTTATGAATTCTATTGGTTGGTCATGTTGGGATCATTTCATTTCATCCTCCCAATTACTTCCAATAAAATAGAGTATGTGATGACATGTTTCATGTTTCTCCTATGTGGTTTTAGGTTGTCTTACTAACTATTTTAATATTCTCAATTTTATGTTCTTTGTTCCCACACATGTTGTGTCTTTACATGTGATGTACAGTATAGAGGTTGTCTTAGTGGACATGGATCTAATTCTCGGTGGAAAATGGTAATTTATGGTGTAGCATGGTTTTTTTGTGATGAAGGTATTGATTATTGTATCAAAAGGTTAATCTAAATGTTCACATAATGAGAAGGATCATTTTGTTGTCATGTGCATATCAATATTAGGGTTTGATCATATGTATGGTTCATTTTATTTTATTTTCTCTATGGAAATATTCTTCTATATAATATCTCATTTAATAATTGTAGAATATTTTGTGATATATATATATATATTCACATTTGGAATTACTATTTATTCTATAAATTGGAGATTTGTGTCTTTTTCTGGTAGATATTGGATATGGTTTTGCATATTTTTTGATATGATGACTTAAAACAAGTCATTAGACCCTGACCAATTAGGGGTGGGCTTGGGTAGTGCAGTTAGTATATTTTTGGAACGGGTTAGTCCCTAGTGTTTAAGATCAAGTCAGATTGGTATCAATGTATTTTATTTATAAAGAAAAATTATGGAATTAAAATTCAATTGAGTACTAGTATAGGAATTTAGTTTAATTATGTTAATGGTGTCTTGAGTTTGGCTATTAGGATAGGGAGTCCATAGTAAGTGTGGTGGCAATCATATCCTCTCACCAGGACACTGATAAAACATTAGTCATGTTTGATCTATTAGACATCAATTTTTGGTTATAATAAAGTTGTTTTATTCATCGTATAATGGTTAGTTATGATTATTTAGGTCTCTGTTATGTCAAATCATCCAAATATGATCTATCCATTGTGGGTTCATCATATCATATGAATCATCTTACCAATAGAGATTCAATGTATGTGTAGAGGCATAGTCAAGATCAGCCTATGAAGGTAGATACACCTCCCATATTCAGTTCATTAGTGATGTGGCATTATTTTAATAAATCTTTGGATATATATCCTTACCTTGTGATTTGAGGCTATTTTATCCCCTTAGTACCTAGTAAAAAATTTATTCTATAGAATATGGTAGTCCTCAGTATGTTAGATAGTAAAACTCAAAGATTGAATATGTTTTGTGTGTTTTGATGATAGTGGAACCATAGATTTTTGAAGAGATATTTATTCCTTATTGATAGAGTTTTGGATATAGTATGAGACATGGTTTTTCAACTATTTCAAAATCCCAGAAATCAGATTTTGATTCTTATGTTGTTCTCTTACCACGGTGTAGTGAGTTATTAGTGGATTAATTTTTCCATGAACTCACAAGAGGACATCCTTATTGTGGTTGGATTTTGAGAAATTTTAAAATATATAATACTATCCATTGTTTTTGGACCCTTTATAATGTATAATGACTATATTGAGTTTTATATTAGGCCAATGGATCTAACAAGGTGTTCCTTAGACATGTTTCAAATTGGAATTGTTCATTAATTGAGGTCTGGATGGAGACTCTAGTATAAGATTTAATAATCCATTATTATGTTTTTATGAAACAGTATCCTTGATAGATACCCATAATAGAACATTTAAAGTTGAGTTTTATTAGATGGGATGCACTCAGAATATGGGAGAAGGCAATAATTTTACATGAAGATAACCATGATGGTGCCATATACAGACCTCCACTTTGAAGATATCTTTAAGATTAAATACCACCATTTTTTAAGCCAAATTTCATACTAGTAAGATAATAAAAAAAAACATCCAATGGAGTAAAAGAATATAGAAATTTACACCATTATGATCATCTCCCATCCTTACCACCTTCTTTTAGTTATTATCACACGTGGGTTTATGATATTCCGAGATGTGGGTAGAGGTTCCATATGCATGGCTATAGTAAAGCATCAAAAAATGTGATTTAGAGTAAAAATTGTTTCCACTCTTCATGTACCCTCATATAGGATGATAAAAGCATGATTTGTTCTTACTTTATAGTATGAATAAGAGGTTAAGATTCCAATGGATCCCTTATGTCAACTTTTATCATCTTGAGAACACCCATTAACAGAATCAATATTTCACTATCCCCTTATTGTAATACGAGTTTATCATAGTGGTGAAAGAGTTCTATTAATAGATTTTTGTCTGGTCAAGATGATATGTAATGGTTCCTACCTCACTATGGATTAGTTTCCAATGATAGTACCATGTAATATTGAACACTTTTGTAAATGAGGTGGGATCCACCCTCAGTGGTGAGTCGGATCAAATCACATGTGATGAGTGGAATTCACCATCAATAATTTTTAGTTAGCAACCGATTATACAATAAGAATGGATTTATGGACATGTTCATGGATAATAATTAAATTCATATTAATATAGAGGAAAGTGTGAATGCTTTTCAAATCCAACCTATTATCTTCCCTTGATGGGATACCAACTTATGCATCAAGTTATATTTTGGAGACATAGGTGAAGTATTGTTCGGAGGAATAACTAACAATAATGAGGAGTACTGGTAGATGCTTCTATAAAGTGACTATATGTCGAGATGATGGAGGTTTCAAATGATTATCTAGCTAGAGAGTAGTTGATCCTGAAAAGAAGAGGGAGATATTTTTAGGCTTCAGTTGATAGCGGTGATCCCACACACTTCACTTGGGTGAGAAAGGCCCTTGGTGGTGATATAGACATAGTGTTCCTTTATGGATATATGTTTTTAGGTGTTAGATGGATTTTACTAAAGGTGGAGAGTACATTAACCACTTACCCAAATAGATAGTTGTTTTATAAGGGTGTGTTTATTAAATATTTTGATAGAAATTATGAGTAGAGACAGCACTAGTGAAGAATGACCCTCAATGTGGTATGTCATATGGGTCCTTTTGGGTGTAATAATCATAGGTAAACCCCTTTAATGTATTATAATAGGAGGTTATCTTGGATGTTTATGGTTTTCAATCACTCAAGTTTGATCATATTTTATCCTAATGTCTGAATCCAATAGAGGAAGCTCATCGAAATCGTCATGGTTATGCACATTGAACTCCATAGTGTTTTTGTGTCGAGAAATTTGATATGGATGGGGTTGTTCATGTTTTGATCATTGACAGATATCACTATAGAGTGATGAAAACATATCCATGTTTTCCTTCATAGATAATATGAACTAGTTTGAGATTAGGATGTGCAAGGAGGATTCTCTTGATATTGAGGTTGGGTGATAAAGACAATGTTTCCCCTTTTTCTTGATCTAGTTATATTGGTTCTTGTGCCCTATATCGTAGATATTATGTAGGAAAATAAATTGTTCTGGATTAGAATGTTTCCTTTTAAAACATCTAGATTTAGTGTAAAATATTTGTCAACTAACCAGTGATATAATGGGGTATATATGAGTTATAATCGAAGGAAAACCATCAAATATTATATATAAATTTTAGAAGAGGAAAACCACAAATTGTGGTATCCTTTGAGAAAATATTTTCAATGGAATTACACTACTTCGTGGGATCAATTCATCCTAAGTGGTTAGAGGACCTTCAAATTGGATAAGGGATTTGAGTGTATAGGCTAAGAAATATTCACTTATTATGGGAATCTGTTTCAATTATGGTATTTCTTGTAACTAATTATCTTAGTGATGTAAAAGGATATTACAATCTTAGGTGAATGTGAAGTCTGTTCATTTATATCTCATAACTCTGAAAACGAAATAAAGTGTGTCTGAATGTGGATTGTTTTTTATGATGTTTTTATGATCTTTCATACTAAGGATCCCTAGTTATTTTCTTTTTGAGTACCTAAATAGTTAAATATTTAGAGGATGTATATAAAATTGTATTTCTTGATCAAGACTCCACTAAATTTTTATATTTTATCATCTCATTTCCTTCTTAGGATAATATGATAAATTTATTCATGTAAAAAAAATTGGAACATTTTCTAATGATTATACCTATCTCATTGTGAAATGATTACCCTTTAACTAATTATTTTTGAATATTTTATAGTGCATGATTTTATGTGATTTCTTGTATTTATTAATTAGATAAATATTCATCCTATGATCATAGATAGAATTATATTATCAACTCTAGATTTATTATTTTGATCATTTAAAATGTTACTATAAAATATTGTAGGATGGTCACCTAGTTTTTTAGAGATTGTAATGCTATTGAGGCTTTGGAATAATATATAGTATTTAAGGAAAACCTTAATTTTTTATAAATAGAATTTACCTTTAAAATACAAACATATGTGGAAACTGACATTGTGGTTGCATCTAAAATGAGGGTTTTTAACTAGGATTAGTATAAACATCATTTACACCTGGGTCCCCAAGAGCAGACAATCACAAGTAGAAATAGATAATTGAATTAACTAAGTGCATTAGTTTAATTTATAGATTTTTATTAATCTCTATCAACCCAAAAAAAAATCCATTTGATCAATATAAACCTCTATGATTGTTAGACTCCATAAAATTCATCTCTAGATAGGGGGAGAGAGTGAATGGGGTAGACCTTTTGAATATGGGAATGGATCAACATTTGATTAGAGAAAAATTTATGATAACATTTAAAATAAGATAACAAGAAGATGATGAATTTGACTATAGAGACAATGATGGATTAACATGGAATTTTTTATTCCATTATGTAGGGATTCATTGTTTTTTATGCTCCACCATTATGACTACCAACTTAGGGAATTCATTCAGTGATGTTTCATATAACACATAACATGTCCTTTTTTATTTATAAATCTCTATTATTTGAAATTGATTATTTACATTGAAATAATTATTATCGATGAATTTTGTTACCAATTATTGGTGGATGGTCCTTAAAATGGACACCATTATTTTTTAGTTTGTGATTCTCTTTTTTTTATTCTTATTATTCACAAGTTCATCATTGGAATTCGCTATAGATAACAAATCAATGAATGCTATTCTTGAATGTTGAGAGACTTGTATAGGGGACTGTGATCAATTAATTTGGTATTGGAAATAAATATCTAGTCACATAACAGGATCCTTAAGAAATGGTGGATCATTGGATTTTCATTTAGATGGTTTCCTAAAAAGTATTAGTGAACAATAATCGAGGTCTCCTATAAGGAAATTGTGAATCTTGTTTCCATTGAAGGATGGCCAGAAATCAGCCACTAGTGGAAGAATAGTAATGGTCAAAGATTTTGATGGTGTTTCGGGTCCTATTAAGGGTGAGTTAGACAAATATAAGATGATTTTAGATTTTCTAAAATTCTAGGTTCTACAAATGTGATCAAATGGCATGTTATACCGATCCATATACCATTTATCTCTTTGAAAATAGAACATATGGTTTTGGAAGACGTTTAGTATTATAGTCCATGTCACTTCAATACACATGTAATTCTACCCTAAGCTGATTAGTATTCAAAGTACATGGATAACATTCCTAGGTGTCCATTTTTTCCACAAATGATGTGTGTGTTAGATCTAAAAATCATATACTATTATCCATGTATGGTCCAAAATAACTAATAATACACACCAATTGATCCAGCTGCACCTACATGTTGTGTACCCCTCTTGAACTTCATGTAATCTTTGTAGGACTAAATAGAAGCTCATTTTTGGTTGTGGTAAACATTTCAAGTACTCTACTTGGCCCACATTCTATGTAACAAATTACACATGCTATGTAGAGAGACCCATACAATTCATATAATAATCAAGTACACGATGAGACTACAGCAAAGGGAATGCATGTCATATACCAATCTCTTAAATTCCATGTAATTTTTCATCATTAGTTTTGGTATATCCTAGCCCAATACTTCAATTGGGGAACACAAGTTGTCAATCCTATGTATTTTTTCACATAGGACACAATGGTACACTTCCCATTGAAATTAGAGGTTATACATGAGGTTATATGAGTACATTATTCTTCATATATTTATAGGGACAATGTAAAGGATTATTCATAGTGATCAAAGCATTTATAATGTTAGGTGCCCCAACATCTGTTGTGTGATACACAATGATCTTCAGCCCCCTGTATTGCTGATAGAGTTTAGTAATCCTATAAATTATCATGGAATGAATCCTATATATATGAATTAAATTAATCCACGTCTATTATTTTGTACTCAATGGGGTGTATGTTCACTGTCAGTGGTGTGAATTTCCCCAGTTATATTTTATACAACTCAATGAGATGAGGATCCTCCACTGAAGTACTAGAGAGGATTAAATGATTTTATCATGGATGGGTTGTATGATTATGGGGTTTAGTACTCTATTAGGAAACATATATCCTTAGTTAAGGTGTGTGGTTCCCCAATAATATTTTAGATTAGTGACATGGGGATTTTGTACATTAAGGTGCACTGCTTCCTTAACTTATGCACATAATTTAATGAGGATTGGGTTCCCCTTAATAAATCATAGTGGTGGTAAGGATAATGGGATGAGAATATTTGATTCTTTGATAATATTGAATCCTTAATATCATGTGGTTTTCCTTTGAGATGTGAAGTAAAACTAGGATACCAAATTCCATAATGGTGAGATTTTTTTACAATTTGGGTATCCTTAGTTTCTTCTAGAGATATGACCTTCTAGAATCATACTTGAGATGTTTGTTGATTCTTTTCATCACGGTAAATTTTATTGGTTGAGAATATCTAGACCATTTTATGATTTCATCCTATTTACATTCGTACATAATATTTAGAGATATTTTTTTATTATATTTGCATCATCGTTTTGGGGAATACTATTGAGTATATTTATAATCACTAATGAAAAAACATTTCGCACAAGCATGGAGTTTTTGAAAGATATGTATATTGAAAATATGGTCTTAGTGGACATGGAGGTAGTTTTGCTACCTCAGAGCTAATGTATGTTGATTCATATAGATGCATGGTGGATCATGATTTTTCATAATGGAGTCAGTGAATATTGAAATTGTTGGTTGATTCGGGAGTTCATGTCGAGAGGAAAATATCTATGGTGTCTTATATAGGATAAATTTAGTGGATGGGAAGATGTGCAGTTCGTTTTGGTTTTTTAATATGTTTCTATGTGATGGTATCAATTTTCTTATGCTTGAATTGTATATTATTTAGTTGTTTGAACACCTGCTAAAAGTATTTATGTTTATTTATTCATATTAGATATTGTATGTTGTAGTTTGATATATCCTAAAGCCTCCCATATTATGTGATATTCCAACTTAGTGCCAGTCACCATCCCCTAATCTACTAGATGCATTTATAGAGTGAAAAAAATGTCTTATTATCAGCTACTGTGGGGACTCAATGTGTTGGAACATTTTAGGATCACTTGAAATAATATCTCAAGTCAAAGAGTCAATGAGACCCATCATGCATTGATACTATCATTAGTGTTTAACTCAAGTTCAAAATGAAATAACTTTGCAAATAAAGTAGCACACTCTAGTACTATCATGTTCCCTTGATATTTCTCCTAGAACACTTGGTATTTACTCATATTTAATTTTTTTTTGATGAAATTACTAATTAGATATCTATTAGAGTCCAACCCTTATTATATATTCTTCCATTTTCACTCCCACAACAATCTCCCACCACTTACAAGATATTATTTCTCTCTTGTATTTAGTGATTATTAACATTGATGTAATGTGGGTATAAAGAAACTATAAAATTCAGTCAATACTCTCTAACTAATATCTGATATTTTACACTCTATAATTTTCCATAAATATAATAGGATTTTACTTCTAAGACTTTAAAACCTGATCCATTACCTTAGTAATATTTTAATATGGCCCACTTCTAAGAACCTAGATTTCCCTGTATATTAAAGATTATTATAATTCTCTCCACATTACTATATCCTTCCTCATTTATCTTCCCACCCCCATATTCCTTGCCTCTTCCTAGTAAAGAAGCTACATATGTTGAAGAAACTCTATAACACCATAACCCAAGAGAGAAAATAACACATGACACTATGCATAAATTTCCTTTTCTAGAATCATAAAAACAAAAACATAGGATATTAATTCTATGTATCATTGGATGTAATAGAAATATATTGATTCCATAAATGATCAAAATTTCATAAAAATAGTAAAAAATAATTTCAGTGAAATTATTTTACAATAAAAACACATTAAAAAATAATTCAAAATCACATTTAAAAACAAATTTTGGTAAGGTATCCATTTTTTAAAATTTAAATTCACATGTATATAAAACCTATACATTATTATAATGATTCATGGAAGCACTACCAATAAAAACCTACCATACTTATAGAAACATATATAGAACAATATAATAACACCCTAAAGGGATCCTTTAAATCACTAATATTACCCAAAATCCTTGGAAAATTATATCTCTCCTTAAATAAGATTGTGAATAATTGTTATGGGTACCTATTGAGTTTTTAAAACCCTATTATCCATTTATAATAACATATAAACGTTATAACATTAAAACCATGTGGGGATATCATTTTATGATTGCCTTAACCTGGGATCCCGAACCCTGAGACCTGGTTTGAGGACACTGTAAGTATTCAGGCATGTTACCTGATTCCAGAGTCTATAAAATAGTTTTAATAGATATGAATAATAATTGCTATTAATTCACCATCAGTTAAACAACCACCATTATGGGATAATAATGGAATTATATTCATTTAAAACCAAAACCATCTTTAAAATTACTAATTAAATAAAAACATCCAAACTGAGTGTAGTATAAAATAAAACCAACTCATGTACAAGAATTATATGATAACCAAGTCGATGATTCCCATGTTGTGAGAATGTTCAAACTCCTACTTCAAATAATTAGATTAATCTACCACATCCACCACAAAATCATCTACAAATGCCCATCGGCCAATAATATTAAAGAATTTATATTTCCAACATCATGACCTAAGTCACACACACACACACACACTATGATGTGTGAGTATGTTTGATTAAAAATACCAAGTATGATTTACCAAAATAAACTCTCATTTAGTATTATGTGGAAAAATTCCCAACCATGTAACCAAAATCATTGAAAACATGTTTGGACATTTGAATTCTAATAGTGTATCACTGTTCCAGGTAATCAAGGAAGTTGATGAATTAAATTAATTTAGTATTTCTACATAAAAATACGTCTCCCTGGTTCTACCCCCATTATTCATCCAATAAGTAATAAATATAATTCATGGAGATATAATAAAATAAATAAAAATATAATTTAAAGTCTTTCATATAATCCTAGCATACACACATTGTGTATTATCCCACGCACGAGTGGTCTTTAAAACTTGTGGACCACCCCATCTATATAACACAGAATCATGGAACCTCTTATCCATCCCAAATACCTAAACCATCAATAAAGACCCAATTTTTTATAGTTAATGTTCATACCCAACACGTCCAATCCCCTAAATAGTTTACATCCCAAAAATATTTTCCCCAATATTCTATTTAATCACAGTCTTAAATCAAAGTAATTGAATTCAAATAAAAATACATTTTCAAAAAATAATATTCCAAAAACTAATCCCAAGGTTTGATTCAAAAGACAAGAATTATTATCCTTTATCAAATCCTTAAAAACATCCTTTTATCAAATCAGTTCCAGAAATGATTTAAAAAAAACATGTGCTTGAGAAAATATCCTAATAGCATACTAATTACACAATAAGGAATAATAATCCCATAATGTATTAATTAGAGTCATATACATTATATATATATATATATATATATATATTACTTGATGATCTTAAAACTATAGATCAAACATCACCAATAATGATCTGATCATCCAAACCCTTGCAATAAGAACATTGGATCATGTTTCGTTCATTTATAATATCAATCAATAATAAAAAACCCTAAATATGTACCAACAAGATATATATATCTATAAAATGAGGATTAAAAGAAATATATAATACTGAGAAGGAAATTAAAATGAGATTATCTTGATAAAAACTCAGATTCAATGTTGATCTAATCAATTCTAGTGAATGAAGCATCATTTAATGATAGAGAAATCCTAATTTTTTTCTAGAGTATCCCTAGTGTCATCCAAAATCAAATTAGATTATTCAATTAGTATTATATAATATTGATTCATTCTTAAAAGTAAATTTATATAATATGAACCTTAGTTCTTTTCAATTATGTATGATCATCTAGAATCGTACATCAGTTGTGTATGTGTATCTTCCCACAAATCCCAAGATGCACAGTGTATTAGTATAGCTTACCAGAACATGGAATCAGATGGGTATTCATGTCTACATCTCCCAAGTGACTTATAATGTTACGTTTCACTATCTGTAGGACCATAAACACCTACTGTGTAGTGTTCACTACATCCCCACAAACTCAAAAAAATCACCAAATTTCAAATGGGTATTTTTTTATCAAACCTATGACATAAAAATATAGGTTTCATATTTTATACCACCTTTTATATCCAATCATGTTTATTTTTTATGGTTGTTTCATGAAAATGTACCTAAACCATACATGATAAGAGTTTTTGTGATAGAGAACAATTCTTGGTTTATTAACTAGTTTTAGGTCATGCATGAAAATATTACAACACCTAAAAAGTGCTTAAAAAATTTGTATTTTAATCCAAACACTCAATATCACCCTCATTTTTACCATATCATAGAAAAAAACAATATTAGATTAATTTTGGGGGTTTTTATGGTTGTCCCCCTTTAATATATAAAGATCTATGGAAAACCATTCAATTCATATTATACTCTACTTTTTCTTGATTCCTTATCATTCTCATCATCTGTTTTAAGGATTTAGTTTGATAGGTTAACTAAAAAATAGGGAAATACTCCCTACTAATAGGTATTTTGTTGAATATTTATATATGAGTCCTAGTTTTAGTTATCACATTTTATTAGAAGAGTTACTGTTTTTGGTTTAATTCTTATGATTTTGGCTTCATTAGTTTATTTTTCAAATACTGTTGTTTATGTAAATTTGGAATTCTACCTAGATTGATATCGTATAAGAATAATAGTAATTTAGATGTATGGGAATATATTTATGAAATGGATATGAGATAGGTGGATCAATATGTTTCTTTTTTTTCTAAACTATATTCCCTTAATTATATTTTTTCCTAAATAGATTTATTAATATAAAAAATGATTATTGAAATGTATTTAATAATTTTTTATGTTTTATGATATTAAAATGTTATTTTCAATCTTAATAATTTATAAATTTATTATTCTGATTGAATTGGTTTTTGTGAAACTGGGATGACTTATTGGATTTATCTAATTTTTAGATTTAAAAATGTAGAAAATGGAATGAGGTGTTGTTTGTGATTTAATGAAATATTATGTATACCATTGAAAATGGGTTATTATGTCCACTAATTATTGTTTATGTGTGAGTTTGTTCGTGTTAAAAATTGATGAAATAAGAACTCAAATAATCCTATAGTATAGTCTAATAATTTAAAAGGAAACATTTACATGGGAGCTCTTATATCATGCCTTTTTCCCAACCAGTCATGAATCATTCCATGTTCTGAAAAAATATACCACACATCCTATTCCTAGGTGCATTGGTGATTATCCTTGTTCCCATGAAACAGTACATGAATGTAAAATTCAAAAAATATATATTTCACGAACCATGTTAAAAATAATTTTGTGCCTAAAATATTTTCCAATGGTTACATGGGTTCTCAAGTCCCTTCTCTTATAAATGGCTCTCATGGGCCTCCAACATGAAATAAGAGAGATGATGATAGTATCAAATCACATTAAGTACCAACTATGCATACCCAAACCATCCTAGATTCCCCTCAAGATATTTCTAAATCAAAAACTTGGGGAAATTAATTATTATTAATTATTTGGGTCATTCATTGTTGTGATCATTGTAATATATCACTTATCATAGTTTATCATAAAATATAATGAAAAGAAACTTCTCCAAGAGAAGATCCCATGTAAACAAAGTGTGGAATTGAAGTACATAGGTTTTACCTTAGTGGTTTAAAACATAGTTTTCCCAAGATTCACCGAGGAAACCGTTCTCACTAGTATCCTACCTTGGGTTATTCCAAACATATCCAATGATATACCTGGGAACCCATTCACCCATGCTTCTAATCTAATATCACAACCAACATCTGAGGAATATTAATTAAGTACCAAAATAATTTCCCTCTTATTGTATTATTCTTGTCTAACATAAAATCTACCTATGAATCCAATTATCTCAAGTAATTTTATTAGGCCAACTTGACTTCATAAAAGATATTTCTGACACTCTTTTTGAAAGAAAAACTCTAAGGAGCCTCATCTACATAGGAATCCACCTTCTAACACCCCATGTTTTTAAAATCAATAAATTATGTTAAATAGTGTATATTAAGCACAAAACAAAATATATAAGATAATTTAACACCCTAAAATATCATGATATATTTCTTTTTATTTAAATTCCTACTCTTTTAATGATTTTGGAACACCCAACATTGAGTCTAAATAAACCATAATATAATATACATTTATTAACTAGTTGTTAAAATAAATTCTATGATTAAGAGTAATAAATTATTCAAAATTATATGTTTTACACATTTGTATAACAAATTAAATAGTTATATATTAGTTATAAATAAAATAAAAAAATTAAATAAAAAAGTTTTTTTTGAAAACTTTTTTTTATAAAACATGGTTTCATCACAATTTGTGTACATATTTTTAAATTAATTTAATATATTTTAGAAATATATTTTAAAAATAAAAATAATTTTTTAATTCTATATTTTAAAATCAACTTTGGGTGAATTTTTTGATTATCTTCTAAAGATAATAATTTTTCGATGAATATTGAAAATAACGATTTTTATTAATAATTTACATTTAGTTTAAATTATTTAAAAATATATATTATCATATAATTTAGTTTTAAATTAAATTTATTTAGTTATATTTAAATTTATCTAATTTATCTTATTGGAATTAATTTTATGTTTAATTTTTATATATAATCATTTTGATCTTTTGAATGTTTTCTTTGGAAAAATAAATTTTTGGACACATTTATAGGTGTAATTATAAATTAGGTTCTTCCAATTATATAAATTGAATTTCTAAAAATGGATTCAATATTTTTAATTATAATAAATAATAAAATATAATAATTTATATATAATTTCTTCCATAGTTAATAGTAAAAGTATAAAAAATTATTTACTATGATTAGGGTTAAAATAGGTTTATCAGGGTTTAAACTGAAAAGATAAGGATTAAAAATGACCCAAGTCATGCATAAATAAAATTTTATGGAAATAGTTTTACCTTATATCTTCCTTGGTTCGAGAAGGACCCTTTTTTCACTTATTAATGTGAAAAATATATGAATCACTCTTTCTTTTTAATAATTCCAAGTGATTCCTCTCCCCCAATTTTAAAAGGCCTCATCCTCTCCTATGAGAGAGGTAAATTCCAATTGGTTCTTCCCAAAAATGCCCCAATATCTTCATTTTATCCATCCACACATCTAATAGGAATTAAATTTATTATAAAACCCTTTTATGAAGGCATGAGGTATAAACTTATGAAGGCTCCCTAATGAAGAGGTATAGTCCTAAAACATACATTTACCATTTATTTCATCCATGACCTCATTCAAATATTCCTAAACAATGATAATATAATAAAAATAGTATATTAAATATAATAATATTTTATTATTTTAATTACATAACCTATATCCAACTCCACATCCATCAAATTGGAAATGAAAATATCGAGCATGTGTATAGAGGACTACCGCCTCGCGAACTTACGTAATTATTTTTCCATCACAACCTCTCAAAATGGAATATAATGATGTATTTACAATTTTTATATGATATGTTTGACAATAATATAATTTTCTAATTATAATATCACACCTATCTTATTACCTTTCAACCCATTGAAAAACTATAACATCACTCGTGTGTATGGAGGACTACCACCTCAAGAACCAATGTGATATGTTTTTATAATTTACATTAAAAATTGATGGTAGTGAGTATATATTAAATGAATAGATATGATATATATAACATATTTATACATCTAGACTTATGATATCAAATATACCGTATTACTTTCCATTATATGGGGATATGATAATGATGTTAGTGTGTACGACGAACTACCAACTCTCAAAGTGATGTGGTTCATTTTTCACAAATTATTTACATGAAATATAATAATGGATTATTTAATCAATATATGTTACAAAATATGAAATAAAAATTTATCTGTAAATTTAATATATTATTTAACTTTCCCTCAATTCATCCTTTTAAGAAATGGAAACAATATTCATGTGTTCATATAACTTACCATCTCCATGAACTGTGTAACTCATTTTCTCATATCTATATTATATGGAATATTATAAGTACTTATATAAATATTATACAAGATAATTTTTTGTATAATATTTTGTAGATGATAGAACTGGGATCAAATTAAAGAGAATAGAAAATATCAATCCAAAACACATATAAAAAACAAATCCATTATCACAAAAAACAGAGATTTTAATAATGAATTATTAATAAACGGGTGATGAAAGAAAATAATTGAATCATATATGGTATTATAAATACATTTATGTTTTTTTAATATATTTATCATAAATATATGTTTATTATATACGAGTTGCGGAAACTTGTTAAGAATGTAGTACAAGGGGTATAAGTTTGTTGTCTCACTTTTACTTCTGTGAGACATATGTCATATTCACCACATAATCCTTTTTGTGGTTTATATACATACCATTTATATTTTATATAATTAATATATATATATATATATTCATGTAATTTAATGTTTAATTTTGTTTTTTTTCTTTTATGGGACTTATTATTCAAATGTTGCCAAAGTGGAAAGCGTTTATTTCATAATTTCATCATTATTTAGGATTGTTTGTGGTTAAGTCACCCTTAGGTAATTTTTTGATTTTTATATCTTAACCTAAATCTATCTTCTTCCAATATTATTATTCATTAATGTTTTAATTTAATATTTCCATTTTCCCTATGTCTAGTAATGAAAATTATTGAGGTTTTTTTAAAGAAAATATGAATTTATTTCTCTCTTCGGTCGAAAGTCATTTTTCATCTATATCAATTTATTCAAAAAAAAATTAATTTTTTTTAACATTATAAAAATTATTTTTAATGAATGTTTTATAAGTTTTTTATTTACTTTTTTAACAGAATATTCTTTTCACTTTTCGAATGAGGCATTTTTAACATTTTTACAACAATTTAAAAGGTGTGTTTTTTACTTATACTGAATTTACATAATTTTCTATCATCATTACCACTCAATGTTATAATGATTCCTTTATAAGATGGAAATTTTATTTTCAAAAAAAATTATTCTTTAATTAAATTTCTTCAAATTATCGTTTTTAAAAATATTCTCCTATTAAAAAAGGCTATTTTCCTAAATAATTTTTCAATGATCATTTTATAGTATTTCAATTCATTAAAGTCATAAAAAATTTATTTTATTTATGTTCCATTAAGGATATTTTGTAATAGTACAATCCTTATTATTTCTATGGATGGTTATTGAGTAGTTTAACTAGGGATGTAATATATTTTTACTTTTCAACACATTACTCTAAATGGATTATGATTATGTATATTTATTGGGGAGAGAATAAACAATTTTTTATTTTAGTTTTAATTAAAATGTTTAGGTTGATTTTGTTTAAACTCATTCATATGAGGAATGAATCAGACATATTATATGATCGGTGTGGCTGGTAATTATATAGCCCATCGACTACTTGGTAGGTCTTTTGAGAGAAATCAGTTACCCAAATTAATGGGGTTTTTACCCATAGTTTTAAAATACCTTCCAAAAGGTCATGATAATATGTTTATGATGTCAAAAATAATAAATTCTATAATTTTGAGATTAGTTATTGATTTCAATTTGATTATTCAATCAGTTAAAATATATGTGGATATGTTTCGAGTTCATATGATTATATATATATTTATTTCATTATTTTACCATTATTTATTAATTCCAAATTATGCCCAATTTAATATTTAAATAGCATGTGTTTTGGTTCATTACCTATCCTAATTGATAATGATTACTTATTCATGATAGATTCCACTGTATACATACCCTTAATGAACATTTGAGCTCTCCCATTTATTTTGTTTTATTTATCTAGGATACCAATATGTTTATTATGGTTTTTATGTGGGGATATGTTAAGGATAATAATTGTGTTCTTAAGTAAATCAGTTTGTGTATTTTTAGGCAAATAATCTAATGTGGATTTTCAAATTTATATCTTGTATACCAAGACTACTAAACTATTCGTTAATTATGGATGTGATTACCTATATCTTATTCCTGTTTAACAAAGTAACCACTTAATCTCAGATACTAGGGTTTGGGTGTTTATAGTTGGTATTAGATAATGTTTTGAAAAATCCTTTGGGACTAGATTAAGAAAAACATATATTTAAAAATAGAACTCTATAAATGACTGAGAATAAGTCATTGAATAGTATAACATCTAAATGTTTTGGTAAAGAAAATATTATGTGGTTTACCTAGAAATACACCCTATATGAATAATATAAGTGGATTTCATTCTACAATAGATCCACCTCGGGGTAATAACTCTAAAAAATATATTTTCGGATCAACTTGAGCACCACCTGGCACACTAAAATAGGCTTTACTGTGCACCTGGTTTGACAATACCAAATGATGTACTTTTGTTAATTAAAATTTTCTTTATAAAACATTAATATGGATTTGAAAATATTTTATTATTGGAAAACATTCCCTAAGAAACTGTTTTAATGATTATGATATCAAACATCTATAAATTTTTTAGTTTATGCTATGTGTTTCACTAGTTTTGGGATTATAAATTATGTTTCATAATATTATGACCGAAAGTAGTGTATTTTCTTTTTCAGAAATATTTCCGAGATGGAGGATTAGGAACTGTATCGATACACATACTTCATATAGATATTGACCTTATAGGAAATTTAATAATGTGTCTCGAGAGACACAGCTGAAACTGAACCAATTATAACCATATTAGGGAATCTAAAATACGTTATGAGTAGTAACCTAGCCCACATAGAGGGGCCTAATAATACATAATTTGGTATATCAATGTTAGACCACATTATCTATCAGAATCAAATTTCATTATATTAGACCACCAAAACATTTGTAATGAGAAATAGATAACTTACATAAATAATATATTTACAGATCTAGGTAGTAATGAAAGAGATAATTTTGTCATTAAATTTTATCACCTATCAAGAAATGCATATTAATGGTGGTCATTTATTCAAAACATTAAGGATGAATATGAAATAAAAAAATGGAATAGAAGGATTTTAAGGTAATATTCGTGGAAAATTATTTTCATCATGATAGATGAGAAGATATGGTGAGAAAAATCTTGAGTCTAAGGTAATAGTATGTATAAAATGTTCTAAAGTATGAAAGAAAAAATTTAAAAGTTATCAAGAAATTATACATATAATGTATTTAATCCAAAGAGAGAGAATGACTATTTCTTTGATGGGTTAATGAAAAATCGTTAAAGGGAACTAACCTCCCAAACCTTCTCATCATAAATTTACATAATTTAATTTACTATCAATATAGAAAATAAATTATTCATGTATTATGACTTCAATGTGAACAAAAACAAGAAGATGAGAAAATAGAAAAATGTGTATAAATGGAGGAAAGGAAATAAGGATTTTCCCACATGTGATACTTGTGGAAAAAAACACCTTTGTACTTTATTTACGTGGGTGGGTTTTTAAATGTGCCTAGATAAAGGCCATAATTTTTTTTTGATTTCAAGGGAATGAAAGAAGTTTTCAATGTTAAATTATTCAATTATAAGTTGATGGGACTACTATGATAATTAATTCCCTAATCCTTAAAGGAATTCACTTCTAATTAAGCTAAGGGTTAATGGTCAAGATTATGTTACCAATACAACTGGAGTGGAATTGTGTATTTGGATTCAAGAATTATGCTATAGAAGTAATTTATCTATAACATTCTTGAGACATATAAGGATTATACAACAAAGGTTTTTCTATAATTATTTGAAGACACATTTTGAAGGGTACCATGAAATGTGATTCAGTGGAAAGTTGATCTTTTTGGAAAACACCTGATTATTAGAAGATAATAATTAATATGTGATCGATGTTGAGATAATAATAATAATGTTATGTTTATTGGATATTATAATTGACCTTAAAATTTGATTTTTATTTATTTTATATGTTATATATTTTTTAGTTTACTAATTGTTTTTGATTTATGGAACATATTTGATAACTTGTTATTTTAATTTTATAAGTGTGCATGTTTTCCTGAAGGTTTTATGATGATGAAATATTCATATATTCTGAATGATACATTAAGATCCAATTTTTATAGTTTGAAGAATATTATTTTAATTTATTGACCTTATAAATTTTTTGACTTTGAATTTCGTCACATATATTTTCGATGAGTCTTATGTTTAACCATTTATGAAATGGATTAAGTTGAATTTTGGGAGTCACTATTGAGGTTTTATAGATTAATGTATTATATTAGACAACATATTATATCCATTTTGGTTTTAGAAGAGATAGGATGAATAACATGTTACCCTTTATAGATTATTTGAAAAAAATCATTTTGGATATTAATTTATTGTAGTAAAAAATCAATTGGAAATTGATTGAAGGACAAAAAAATGATGAAATAGTAAATATATATTCCAGTGTTATCTATAAAAATATTAAAATAATCAATATACTATTGTAATATGATCATAGAACAAAACATTTGATTTTATTACCATTGTCTGTGATCAAACAATGGTCTTTTCTCTCATAACATATTTATGGGTTATATTATTGTATATTTTCTCATGATCATTAAAATTATTTGGATCAATAATTTCTTTCACTCTCTATAATTCATTATATGTTTCTTCTATGACCATATATTCAATTACCACCAATGTTATACTATTTAAAAACCTAGTTATGTTTTATTCCAGATGATTTGTGTAATCCCCTTTCCCTCTAATCAAGAGGATAAAATGTTAAAAAAATTTGATGTGGGATTCCAATAAAGGTATTTCCAAAATTTCAGACCCCTAATTACAGAGATCAATATTAAATTTAAAGGAAATTATTTATTTAAGGTGCTAGAATATTACACCCTACAATTTTAAAAGAGAAATATCATGTTTGATAGCATATAAGACATGCCACATCAAGCATAGATGATATTATAACACTGTTAGGTTTAATGATATATTTATTTTCAATTAAATTCAATCTCTTTGATAGCATACAGAACATGAAACCCAGAGTCTAAATGGACATGCATATAATATGACATTATAACCTAGGCATTAAATTTGAGGGTATGAATATGACTATCTAAATTATGAATTTTATATGGTTTACACATGTATAAAATAAATTCAATGGTTATCTACTGATTATAATAATATATAAGTTATTTGAAAGAAAAGAAATGTGTTTTGAAAAATAATATTTTTCAAACAGGTGGGTCCGTTGAGCTTTGTAGACATATATTAAAATTTATTCTACCAATTGTTAGGATTTTAAAAAGTAAATAATTTTTTTTAATTTTCCAGTAAAAATTATCTTTGGGTGATTTTTTGAGGATTTTCTAAAAATTTTAATTTTTAATGAATATTGAAATATACTGATTTTTATTTATAAATGTATTTTATTTTTGTTAATTTAATAAATAAAAGTATATTTCAAATTAGTTTTAATGTAAAATTAGTCCAATTATATAACAAATGAACTAATTCAGGTCATTAGAATCAAATTCATAATGAATTTAGATATAAAAACTTGTAATCTTTTGAATGTTTTCTTTTGAAAAACGATTTTTTTGACATGTCTATGGGAATAATTTTAATATGGATTATTCTAATTCTATGAATTTATTTTGAAATAATGGATTCCATATTCAAAATAATTGTAATTTATATTATATAATATATTCAACATATTTTTTGTCATAATGAATAGTAAAAATAATAGAAATTATTTACTATAGATAGGGTTAAAATGGGTTTACCAAGGGCTAAACTAGAAATATAAGGGTTATAAATGACCATAAACTTGTCAAAATAATATTTGTCGGCATATTTCGGAATTATATTTTCCATTTTTCTATAATTACCCATTTTTGATTCATTTTCTCTTGAAAAATGTGGGTATCGCTTTTTCTTTTCAGAAATTTCAATTGTATCCTTCCATAACTTATAAGAGGCCACCGCTCTCCATTAATATTAAAACAAAAAAATCTATTTTTTTCATAAAATATCTAACCAAATATATTCCCTGAATATCTTCAGACATACTACTGAACTTTTTTAATTAGTAAACTCTCCTAAGAAGGATTTAGTTATAATCCTATAGAGGCTCTCCATCGAAGAGGAATAATCCTTCACTATGAATTTTCATTTTATTTGTTCCTCTATGTATTTAAAATATTCATGAACTATGATAATATAATAATAAAACTCTATAAAATATATCAATATTTTATAACATTAAATAAATATCCTATAAAATTCTCCTCTTCCATCAAACGGGAAATGAAACTGTTGATCATGTGTACGACAGACAACCACCTCTCGAACCGATGTAATTCATTTTCTATCACCTCCTATTATAGTTAGATATATTGATGTATTTATAATATTTATATGATATTTATAAACTTAATATACATTATTAATTTTAATATAATATAATACTTCTAACCTTACCACCAACTGGAAAATAATAACATCCCTCTTTTATATGACAAACTACCACCATGTGAATTCATGTTATTTATTTTTGTCATTTAAATTTAAAGTGGATGGTAATAATGGTAGATGAAATTAATATTTATATATGTAAAAAATAATTATATCTATTTTTTATGATATCACATATACCTTCTTGCGTTTCATTCTATGGGGGATACGATAATATTGCTCGTGTGTGCATAATACTGTCGTATCCCAATGCATTGTGAATCATTTTTCACTAATGATTTACTATTTAGGTTAAATGGAAAAATATAATCAATATATGTGATATATATGGAATAATAAAATCTCAATAAATGTAATATATCATTGGCATTCCCTTCTTTCCATTTTTCAATAAAATGGAAACAACATTCATGTGTTTGTACGACCCACCATCTCCATAAACAGTGTGTCTCATTTTCCAATATATGAAACCTATAAACTATTATAAATACAAATATAAATATTATATAATATATTTATATATTTTTAATGATATATAGAAAATGGATCAACTATCAAACTAAAAGGACTGAAAATACCGAACCAAAATATACATGAAAAACAAAATAATTATCAATTTAAACTATGATTTTAACAAAAAAAATGTTAATAGTAGAGTGATGAAAGATTATAAGTGAATAATATAGGGTATTATATATTTTTTTATATTTATGTGATATATTTTTTATAAATCTATGTTTATTTTATTGCAGGTTCATATAAAAACAATGGAAGTTGAACATGAGATAAGTATTTCGGGTCTCACTTTTACATCCATGAATCTTATGCCATATTCTCCAATTATTCCATTATGTGGTGTATATACTACCATTTTAAATTTTTATAATGAATATATTTTTCATAATTGTATTTAGTTTTTTACTTTTTGTCATTTATTTCATGGGGTGTATGATTCAAACATCACCAATGTCGAAAGGGTTTGTTTCACATACTCATCATTATTACTTTTTTACTATAATTGAGTATACCTTTGGTCAATTATAGAAAATTCTATCTTAAAATGAATATATTATATTATAATATAGTTATTAATTAACTTATTTATGTAAAACAACCAATTTCTCTCTCATTGGTACTAAAAGTTTTATTGAAATTAGTTTTAACAAAACAAGACTTTATTTCTCACATTGAATGAAAGTCCATTTTCATCCATATCCGTGGTTTTAATTTTTTTTCAAAGATGTTTTAAATTCTCAAAATGATACATAAATGATAATTTTACCAATTTTGAACTTTTTATATAACATTTTTAAATCAATATTCTTATCTTTTTATGAACGAGGCCCTTTTTAACATCTTTACAATAGTGTAAAAGGATTTTTTCTGAGTTATATGACATGTATGCGATTTCCCACAATCTAGAAAATTAAAGGTTTTAAAGATTACTTTTTAAGTTTAAATTTTTTTTTCAAGGAAAAGTATTATTAAAATATTTTTTGAAATTTTATTTCGAAAAATATTTTAAAATTGAAAGGTTTATTTTCCTAAAAAAAATGATGATGACATTTTTGTTGTATTTCAATTTATCAACAACATCAACCCTTTATTTCACTTATGATATTCTAAGATTATATTGTAATGGAAAAATAACTATTATTTATCTTGATGGTTAATGAAAATTTTGGATGGGGATGTACTATTTTATTAGCAATTCAGTATATTACACAGTACATTTTATGATTAAGTTTAATGATTGGGGTAATTATTATCATTTCATTTGTTAGTTTTCAATTAAAATGTTTATATTGATTATGTTTCAACCATTCAATATGAGGAATGAATTGGACTTATTATGTGATGGGTGAGGCTTGGAATTACATTTATAGTGACCCAGGCTTAACATATATGGATATTACATCATTTTAGATTAATATTCAGCACATAAAAAAATTACATGCCTGAGGAACATAATAGTTCTGTTTATTTTGAAACATGGAATGAAATAATCTAATTTGGTGAAGGATCTTACAAATTTCCCATAATTATATTCCACTTTACTAATCCTATTTAAAACCTTTCTTCATAACCTAGGGAAAAGAAAAATAAGAAAGGGTGATCTTGTATGCTCAATAAGGGTAAAAATTTTCATATATGTAAGACTAAAATGAATATATGGTTATGATAACATGAGAATATATTTTCAAGATCATACCTTCATAACAATGATCATAATAATAAGTCATTGAATAAATAATGGTAGTTTATAATACATGAATCATAATGAAATCATTGATCAAGAGTCATGAGCGCCTAACATTGGAAGAAGATATAGAATTGGGATATGCACATAAGCATAGAAAATATTATATAAATTATACCTACAAAGACCTTCATAACATGTTAGTCATGGGCCAATATCTCATGTGCCTACAATGGTCTTGGGATGCTTTCTATGTACCCTCTTGATTACAGGATTAGGATACAACCCATGTTCCCTCTTGTTTTTGAGAATGGTCTACAACCTGTGTACCCTCTTGTTTTTTGGGATTGGTCTACAACCCTTATACACTCTTGTTTTTGGTATTTGGATACAACCTCTTTACCTTCTTGTTTTCGATTTTGGGCCACAAATTGTGTGCCCTTTTTTGGACTTGGGATACAACCCGTTTATCCTCTTGTCTTCGGGATTGGTCTATAACCTATGTACCCTATTGTTTTCATGATTTTGTTACAACGCATATACCATATTATTTTTGAGATTGGGTTACAACCCGTGTATTCTCTTGTTTTTGGACTTGGGATACAAACCATGTTCCCTACTGTTTTTTATAAATGGATACAATATGTATACTATCATTTTTTGGGATTGGGATACAACCCATATACCCTATTATTTTTAAGCTTGTCCTACAACCCATGTACAAATTTTTTTTGGGATTGGGGTATATCCTGTATAACCTTTTGTTTCAAGGTTTGGGATACAACTCATGTACCATCATTTTCTCAAGCATGGGCTACAACCAGTGTACCCTATGATATCATATACCATATATCATTACCCAGTTCATTGGTGGGAGATATAGGTACCACCCATCACATAATTAAATCATGCACATGTGTTCCTCTCACAACCCGTTCCTAAGAGGCCCATGTCATGACTACCCCTATCCCTCCTCTGATAGGTCAAGGGTTGGCAACTAGGGACTATTAGGAATATCCCAAAAATAGGAGGCATTTTCTTATATACCTATACACACACACACACACATATCCAAGCCCAAAATTTTGAAATGTAAAAACACTAAGTTGAAAAATTATGCACAAACCAAGATACAAACCACAGAGCATGATTGTAGAAAACTGAAAGGTATAGTAATGTATAGCTGTACTAGAATATAATCCCAAAAAAATAAATAGTTTGAAAATGTGAAAGAACACGTTCCTAAAACTCATCCACAGAAAAACCTACTTGAATAATATGTGTAAGAAAACTGTCTAATGACATAAGAGCACACCACTTCTGTCTGATCACTCTAAGAACCACCTGGTCCTCATCCAATTAAGGCCCCTTCAGATCATAGATCATCTGCACGAGTCACCACACATGCGTGAAAAGATCATGTAGGGGTGAGTAAGACAATACTCAACAGGACACCCCAAAAAAGTAATACCATATAGGAAACACCACAAAGAAGATACCACATAGAAATACCACAAAGGGAAAACACCACTAAGAAGATATAGTCAGCTCCAGATCGGTATATGTCTATAGCACATATAACAAGAAAATAATGGTATTCACATAAAGGATTCCAAGATCAATGTCACATCCACTGCTAGCTACGTGGTTCCACATAGAGAATACTCACCCTAGGAGATCACACTCATTGAGCTATCTAATAGAATCCTATAGAATATGTCTACCAGAAGTACCCAAGAGAACATTGGGGTCTTGACAAGTTATGTAGTCACAAAGTAAAATCTAAACATCAAAAATTTAAAACTACTCGAAGCATGTTCATTGATCCTAGTCACATAGAATGAAAAGAATCTGATATTGATACATAAATAGGGGTTCCACTACACCTAGAGATCACCGGAGGAATCCTCCCTCTATTGGAAACATTTTCCTAGATAGGGGAAAGGTTCATGTGTAAATATTGGTTACACCTTCTAAAAAAAACCCTATCTAAGGTACCACTAAAGTAATTGGGGACCAATCGGATCCCACAGTGCGATGCATGTTCCAACCCACTGATTTAGCTATATAAGCCGAGAATAGAAAACTCATTTCAGAATACAGGGCATCCTCTATGAAAATAATGGGATCTTACATCGATCCCTCACAGGGAAAGACCAAGGGTATGATCTCAACCTCTAATGATCCCACTAAAAACCCACCAAGATATTCCAAAAGTATCACCTCATCATGAGGGTCCTAACTCTATAAAAGTCCCATAAATTTGACATTAAATTGAATGATATGTCCATTTCAGTGAAAAGACTAACCTGGTTCTAGTCCGGGTTTAGCCCAACCCACCAGACCCAGCCTGACTTGCTAGTAGACCCAACCCAGTTTGTCCGACTTTACTAGGCCTCGTTCAGCTGAATAGGGGCAACTCGCTAGGCCACTGGAGTGGCATGACTCACATGATCCATCCAGCATGTGCAGGATAGTTTTGTTGCACCACACATGGTCCACTGGACTGTGTTCCTTCGGCTGGTCAATGTGACACCACCACGTTCAACATGGTGGTCCGCTATGTCTGCCTTGCCCATAGCCTTGATACAATGGTCTCCTCCAAACCATAGCTCATGTGTGGTTTAAGCGACTACCAGCACCGTAACATACTGGTTAACCATTGGCCTCTTCCGTGGGCCACCAACTCTCCTACAGTTCTTAGTTTTTAAAAATAGAGGTACCCCTATGATCCTTGGGTCACCTTCTTCATTTCTCAGGACTCGGATCAACATTACGATTCATCTTGATAAAGAAATCACTTGAATGAAAATATGTATTTAACCACTTTGATCTATCTATCAATATCTTCGTCACAACTCCATTATTCCATGCTAATCTGAGATCTGCAATATCAGATCGTTACGCTGAGGATCGAATGCACAAAGATTGATCAACTGCTATTTGTCGAGTCACAGGCCAAAAAAAGAATGCTCCCAATAAACAAAGAACATGGGGAGAAAGTCATAAACAAACCAATAGGAATGGAACTTGATCGATGGTTATGTCAACTGTGGTTCATTTCTATTAGAATGACAATCTAAATCCAAAAACTAATCAAAAGATCAATCTCCCATGAAAACCTGATAAAGGTAAATCCCATCCCATAACAATGATCGATCAACAGAACAACCTATTTTTTATTAGTCCTCATTCATTATGAAATTCATGAATAGGGAAAAAACTAAATCATAAATGACCTACCTCAATTTGGTCCAATCAGTAATGATGAACAGTCACAACGTCGTTGTTGTGGGTGAATATCCTTCGAATCTGAGGTTCGTCATTGATCTTCAATCTACGATCCACCACCATTCATCGAGAGAGCTCAATCTCCTTTCCTCATAATAATTCAAGGGTTAGTATGGGAACCCTGAATTCTCTTGAAAACATTAATTAAAATAAAACACATAATTTCTTGAAGGAAAAAATATTTTTAAAAAAATATTTTAATGACGTTTACATCCAAAAAATATCTTCCACAGTTGGGCTGCTCTGTATGATGTTATACCCCACCTAAGGAAAACATTCCCTTCTGAACTCAACGGTGGTCTCATATCTCAAATCATAGTTACCATTTATGAGTTATTAGGTTTTTAAGATAAACTAAAAATAATTTAATTATTTCATTTATGGTTACATACCTGGTGAATTTTTCTATAGATGACCCGCACTGACCATGGTTAGGTTACGCCTTGGGTAAAACCATATTCATGGTACAATGGTGCCATCATATTTTTGAATCAGGCACCTACTCCATTGTTTTTTCACTTTTTATGAAAAGTCATGCGCATGTGCTATTAAAAAAATAATTTTTTTTTCTGCGAATCATTTCTCGCACACCGGATCTCGGAATTGCATGACCTATTAGAGACTAGTCTCAGAATATTATCAGTTAATTTCAAAAAATGAATTACCTAAAATATGATTCATTAAATTCACCCCACCTTAGTTCTTTTAGGTCCCAAAAAAGCCAAAACAAATTGCTACTAAAATAATTGAGCATATTGAGCATAAATCTGAGCCTCCCGCTCTCAAATGATCTCTTAGAGATTCTTGTGATAACACTAAACACTCACAATAAGAATAAATTTCCCATGAAAGATCCTCTTCTATCGATCCATGACCTCCACCGGGTTCTACGAAAAAAGACACTCTATTCAATTACATGTGGTGAATCATGCACATATATCCTATACTGAGACACATTGAAGATGTTGTGTACCTAGTGAAACTGTGGTAGTATATCCAAGTGGTATTCCAACTTTCTAACTCTAGAAATTATCTGTAAAGGGATGGAGAACCTCAAAGATAGCTTTCCATTATAGGACAAATCTTTATATCCCGCATTGAGGAGAGACCTTAAGGAACACATGGTATCCCTCTTCGAACTCCGAAGGCCTATATCTACTTTCAACATAAGATTTATGATGGCTCTGTGTAGTCTTTATCTACTATGGTATGACATGCACCTTCTCAATAGTCACCATCACCAACTCCAGACTCATGAGTGATTACTCTCCAAGCTCTATCCAGCAAAGTTGGTGATCTATAGGGTCTCTTGTACCAATCCTTGAATGGATACATATAGATAGATGAAGTCTAGATGTTGTTGTATGTAACCTCCATTAGAGGTAGGAAATCCTCTGAACTTAAGTCAAAACATAACATGAAATTCAATAACAAGTTCTCCAGAGACTTAATGGCCTGCTCAGTCTGGTTGTCCGCCTGTGAGTGAAATGTTATGATCATGTGTGACTGAGTCTAAAACAACTTCTTTAATCCATTCCATAACTAGGATGTGATGTGAGGATCATGATATCAATAAATATTCTATGGAACTCCATGAAGCTAAACTATCTTCTACATGAAGAGGCTTCTCAATCCCTCCACAAATCTCATTTCCAGGATAAGTAGGAAGTAGGCCGACTTGGTGGGTCAGTCAATGATCACCCAGATGGTATTGTGCCCCCTATACATACGTGGTAAACCTTTCACAAAGTCCATTTTTATACCATATGACATCTATTTTGGGACCTCAATGGGTTGAGTCAAATACACTGGAAAATAACACCCATACTTCACTTGATGAAAATTAAAGCAACGAGACACAAACTCTATAACTTCCTTCTTCATCCCTGGCTACAAAAATTACATTAGAGGTCTTGTTATATCTTCATTACACCTGGATGTACATCCCATGTGGATGTATGAAACTACCAAAGAACCTCATCCTACAATGCCATTGGTAAAACTATTCTCCCTATAAAAGGAACTACGTGATCCCCACCTATTGAATATTAATCAGGGCCATGCATCCTGGTCAACTAAGCATGGTGGGTCTCGCAGTCGATATCCCCATGGTGTGACTCCCTGAAACTCTGTAAGAGTGGTGAAGTGACCAAAATCCACAGAATATAAGATAATCTATCTCCATCCTCAAAGGATATCTGTAACGCAGCCAACTACTCTGATGCCCCAGTCAGCAACTACAAGTAAGGTTGCGTGTAGAGAGATTTTTCCACCCTTCCTTAGAGTATAGTAAATCTATAAGTCATAGTCTTAGAGGAAATCTAGCCATAATCTCTATCTCAAATTATAATCCTACTAAGATAAGATATACTTGAGACTCTTGTGGTCGAAGTAGATGATAAAATGCGTGCCCATCGGGTATTTTCACCATATTTTCAACGTCAAATTATAACTGCCAACTTAAGATCTTGGGTTTCATAGTTATGATCATGTGATTTAAACTGGTGTGAACCATAGGCAATTACAACTTTCCTCTGAATCAGGACACAACCATTCCCTATTCATTATGCATTATAGAACACTCCATACTCGTCACCCTGCTCTTGTTACCTCAAGATGGGGGGCACTCTTCAAACTCTGTCTCAACCTTTGCTAGTTCTCCCAAAGTGTGTCAAGGACCACTCATAAGTGTCCTATATATTCATCCCCAGACACCAAGTACACTAGTATGTCATAAAAGAATATCTCATGGGGCATACTAGGGTGAAACACTGGGTCACATGAAGCCCTTCCACGGTAATTCCTCCAAATTCACCCTCACCTCATGAAGCTCTGTGGGAGCCATCAGATGTGGTGGTGTAGATATCAATGTCTTCCCAAGGTGTATATCAAGGTAGAAGGCTAACTCTCATTGGGGAGGTAAACTTTGAATATCGTGGGGGAAGACGTCCTTTTACATTACCACTACTATAGGAAACTGAGGGCTCATAACATCCACTATACAAAGGGTTAGGCTAGACAATAGAAGAGTAATCGACGTCACACTTCTATACTTGAGTCCACCCTGAGCTTCAAGGATTTACCTTATGCTGATAAAAATGTAAGTCTAGGTCTATTACCTTAGATAAACCACACCCTTTTCCTAAACCAATCAATATAATCATGAACTATAGATACTTTTCCATACTAAGAAAGACATCGTAAGGCCTTGAAACTACTACCGAGTGATCCCAACCAAACCTCTCTCCTTTAAGAGTAAGGTCACACTATCGACACTAGTGTGTGAATTTCAAGTCTCCTTCTATAGGAGCCTCTCAATGTGAGGGTCAAGTAAAAAGTTTAACTAGAATCTCTAAGTATCAAATAATAAACATGGCAGTAAAGGAAATTACTATAACATGTGCCTATCAATACTACATCTAAAGTAAAAAAGTCAAAGATCTTACCTTGATCCATTCCCAGAGTCCTCACGTTATAAGTCTCAACAACCTACTACATTATCCTACCCTATCTTCAACTCCCTAACTCTGGTATAGACCCCCTAGGGTTGGTGGTGGTAACACGTTAAAACATTAGCCACCTCCTACTACTTACAAATCTCCTTTGACACGTCTGCTGCCTAATGGACAAGTCTTCTCCTGCCGCTGCTTCTTTGGTGTAAGATCTTCAACTACCTCTCTAACATCACTATGAAAAGTGGGAAAATCTTATACAATATTTCCCTTCTCATTAAAATCATATAAAATCGTATCCATTAGGGAACTAACATTCCCCCCATAACATCTAACGAAACATCCTATCCCAAAGCTTGCACTGTGCACCTAATATGGGTAGGTCCTACTGACCTTGCATCTCAAGAGATCATTTCCTCAGAAGCCTATGATATGCGAAAAAAAATGGTGTATCATCATCCAATGCCAAAATATTCATCCATGAATTAGTGTGGAAAGATACATTCACATGGGCCACTGGATATTGGTCTACGAACTAATCAATAGGATAAAGAGCCACCTGTAAACCATTATGAAGAAAGACTTAAATGTTATTGGATCCCCTCAGGGGGGTATCGTCAATCATTAGGTTGAACTCCCGATACAGCTATGGAAGCCTCATTGGCTGGTGTCATGAATACATCCTGTAAGAAATCAAGATGTATCATGGTAAAAAGAGTATACTTGGTGAAATGACTCAAGATGGACATGGAATTCACAACCCATTCCTCTATGATTTATGTACCTTTATTTTTCGCATGCAACCAGTGATTCTATGTATTGATTCAAAAAAGAAGGTTTCCAAAGTCTTGGTGTTTGGATACATTGGTCACTATACCAACACTGGGATCCCTATCCTTAAAGAAGAACTCGAAACACTTAACACAGTTTCCCCATACCAACCTCATGGACTCTTAGTCCTTAAGTAAAACTGACCCCCTCTGATACTAATATTTCATGACCTTCCCCATAGGGGATAATGCATTGACTACCCCAACCCCACCTCTTATAGTCCAGGGGATGGATAATAGTGCCGAGTAGGCATATCCCACAAATGGGAGGAATTTTCCCATCTATCGGTACACAAACACACATCTACAAACCCAAAATGTTGAAATATAAAAACACTAAGTAGAAAATGTAAGCAGACACTAGGATACCAACCAGAGAGTACGATAGTAGAAAAGTATAATGTATTGAAAAGTAAAAATAGTCTATAATACAATCCCACATAAACAAAGAGTATGCAAAAGTGAAATCACAAATTTTTAAAACTCATCCACAAGAAACCCTACATGAAGGGTAGGTGTAGGAAAACTATTCAAAGACGTATAAGTACAACTCATCTGTCTGATAAATCTAAGAACCACCTAGTCCTGGTCTACCTATGGGCTCATCATAGTGTTGACCATATACATAAGACATGAAACGCCCTAGTAAAGAGCATGTAGAAGTGTTTAACATAATACTCAGCAGGACACCCCAAAAACACAATGTAATACCACATAGGAAACACCATGGAGAAGATACCTCATAGAAATATTATAAAGGAAAAACACCATTAAGAAGATGATGAATTTTACTACAGAGACAATGATGGATTAACATGGAATTTTTTATTCCATTATGTAGGGATTCATTGTTTTTTATGCTCCACCATTATGACTACCAACTTAGGGAATTCATTCAGTGATGTTTCATATAACACATAACATGTCCTTTTTTATTTATAAATCTCTATTATTTGAAATTGATTATTTACATTGAAATAATTATTATCAATGAATTTTGTTACCAATTATTGGTGGATGGTCCTTAAAATGGACACCATTATTTTTTAGTTTATGATTCTCTTTTTTTTATTCTTATTATTCACAAGTTCATCATTGGAATTCGCTATAGATAACAACTCAATGAATGTTATTCTTGAATGTTGAGAGACTTGTATAGGGGACTGTGATCAATTAATTTGGTATTGGAAATAAATATCTAGTCACATAACAGGATCCTTAAGAAATGGTGGATCATTGGATTTTCATTTAGATGGTTTCCTAAAAAGTATTAGTGAACAATAATCGAGGTCTCCTATAAGGTAATTGTGAATCTTTTTTCCATTTAAGGATGGCCAGAAATCAGCCACTAGTGGAAGAATAGTAATGGTCAAAGATTTTGATGGTGTTTCGGGTCCTATTAAGGGTGAGTTAGACAAATATAAGATGATTTTAGATTGTCTAAAATTCTAGGTTCTACAAATGTGATCAAATGGCATGTTATACCGATCCATATACCATTTATCTCTTAAAAAATAGAACATATGGTTTTGGAAGACGTTAAGTATTATAGTCCATGTCACTTCAATACACATGTAATTCTACCCTAAGCTGATCAGTATTCAAAGTACATGGATAACATTCCTAGGTGTCCATTTTTTCCACAAATGATGTGTGTGTTAGATCTAAAAATCATATACTATTATCCATGTATGGTCCAACCTAACTAATAATACACACCAATTGATCCTGCTGCACCTACATGTTGTGTACCCCTCTTGAACTTCATGTAATCTTTGTAGGAGTAAATAGAAGCTCATTTTTGGTTGTGGTAAACATTTCAAGTACTCTACTTGGCCCACATTCTATGTAACAAATTACACATGCTATGTAGAGAGACCCATACAATCCATATAATAAGGAAGTACACGATGAGACTACAGCAAAGGGAATGCATGTCATATACCAATCTCTTAAATTCCATGTAATTTTTCATCATTAGTTTTTTTTGTATATCCTAGCCCAATACTTCAATAGGGGAACACAAGTTGTCAATCCTAGGTATTTTTTCACATAGGACACAATGGTACACTTCCCATTGAAATTAGAGGTTATACATGAGGTTATATGAGTATATTATTCTTCATATATTTATAGGGACAATGTAAAGGATTATTCATAGTGATAAAAGCATTTATAATGTTAGGTGCCTCAACATTGTTGTGTGATACACAATGATCTTCGGGCCCCTGTATTATTGATAGAGTTTAGTAATCCTATAAATTATCATGGAATGAATCCTATATATATGAATTAAATTAATCCACGTTTATTATGTTGTACTCAATGGGGTGTATGTTCACTGTCAGTGGTATGAATTTCCCCAATTATATTTTATACAACTCAATGAGATGAGGATCCTCCACTGAAGTACTAGAGAGGATTAAATGATTTTATCATGGATGGGTTGTATGATTATGGGGTTTAGTACTCTCTTAGGAAACATATATCCTTAGTTAAGGTGTGTGGTTCCCCAATAATATTTTAGAATAGTGACATGGGGATTTTGTACATTAAGGTGCACTGCTTCCTTAACTTATGCACATAATTCAATGAGGATTGGGTTCCCCTTAATAAATCGTAGTGGTGGTAAGGATAATGGGATGAGAATATTTGATTCTTTGATAATATTGAATCCTTAAGATCATGTGGTTTTCCTTTGAGATGTGAAGTAAAACTAGGATACCAACTTCCATAATGGTGAGATTTTTTTACAATTTGGGTATCCTTAGTTTCTTCTAGAGATATGACCTTCTAGAATCATACTTGAGATGTTTGTTGATTCTTTTCATCACGGTAAATTTTATTGGTTGAGAATATCTAGACAATTATATGATTTCATCCTATTTACATTCGTACATAATATTTAGAGATATTTTTTTATTATATTTGCATCATCGTTTTGGGGAATACTATTGAGTATATTTATAATCACTAATGAAAAAAAAATTCGCACAAGCATGGAGTTTTTGAAAGATATGTATATTGAAAATATGGTCTTAGTGGACATGGAGGTAGTTTTGCTACCTCAGAGCTAATGTATGTTGATTCATATAGATGCATGGTGGATCATGATTTTTCATAATGGAGTCAGTGAATATTGAAATTGTTGGTTGATTCGGGAGTTCATGTCGAGAGGAAAATATCTATGGTGTCTTATATAGGATAAATTTAGTGGATGGGAAGATGTGCAGTTCGTTTTGGTTTTTTAATATGTTTCTATGTGATGGTATCAATTTTCTTATGCTTGAATTGTATATTATTTAGTTGTTTGAACACATGCTAAAAGTATTTATATTTATTTATTCATATTAGATATTGTATGTTGTAGTTTGATATATCCTAAAGCCTCCCATATTATGTGATATTCCAACTTAGTGCCAGTCACCATCCCCTAATCTACTAGATGCATTTATAGAGTGAAAAAATGTCTTATTATCAGCTAATGTGGGGACTCAGTGTGTTGGAACATTTTAGGATCACTTGAAATAATATCTCAAGTCAAAGATTCAATGAGACCCATCATGTATTGATACTATCATTAGTGTTTAACTCAAGTTCAAAATGAAATAACTTTGCAAATAAAGTAGCACACTCTAGTACTATCATGTTCCCTTGATATTTCTCCTAGAACACTTGGTATTTACTCATATTTAATTTTTTTTGATGAAATTACTAATTAGATATCTATTAGAGTCCAACCCTTATTATATATTCTTCCATTTTCACTCCCACAACAATCTCCCACCACTTACAAGATATTATTTCTCTCTTGTATTTAGTGATTATTAACATTGATGCAATGTGGGTATAAAGAAACTATAAAATTCAGTCAATACTCTCTAACTAATACCTGATATTTTACACTCTATAATTTTCCATAAATATAATATGATTTTACTTCTAAGACTTTAAAACCTGATCCATTACCTTAGTAATATTTTAATATGGCCCACTTCTAAGAACCTAGATTTCCCTGTATATTAAAGATTAAAAGAATTCTCTCCAAATTACTATATCCTTCCTCATTTATCTTCCCACCCCCATATTCCTTGCCTCTTCCTAATAAAGAAGCTACATATGTTGAAGAAACTCTATAACACCGTAACCCAAGAGAGAAAATAACACATGACACTATGCATAAATTTCCTTTTCTAGAATCATAAAAACAAAAACATAGGATATTAATTCTATGTATCATTGGATGTAATAGAAATATATTGATTCCATAAATGATCAAAATTTCATAAAAATAGTAAAAAATAAATTCAGTGAAATTATTTTACAATAAAAACACATTAAAAAATAATTCAAAATCACATTTAAAAACAAATTTTGGTAAGGTATCCATTTTTGAAAATTGAAATTCACATGTATATAAAACCTATACATTATTATAATGATTCATGGAAGCACTACCAATAAAAACCTACCATACTTATAGAAACATATATAGAACAATATAATAACACCCCAAAGGGATCCTTTAAATCACTAATATTACCCAAAATCCTTGGAAAATTATATCTCTCCTTAAATAAGATTGTGATTAATTGTTATGGGTACCTATTGAGTTTTTAAAACCCTATTATCCATTTATAATAACATATTAACGTTATAAAATTAAAACCATGTTGGGATATCATTTTATGATTGCCCTAACCTGGGATCCCGAACCCTGAGACCTGGTTTGAGGACACTGTAAGTATTTAGGCATGTTACCTGATTCCAGAGTTTATAAAATAGTTCTAATAGATATGAATAATAATTGCTATTAATTCAACATCAGTTAAACAACCACCATTATGGGATAATAATGGAATTATATTCATTTAAAACCAAAACCATCTTTAAAATTACTAATTAAATAAAAACATCCAAACTGAGTGTAGTATAAAATAAAACCAACTCATGTCCAAGAATTATATGATAACCAAGTCGATGATTCCCATGTTGTGAGAATGTTCATACTCTTACTTCAAATAATTAGATTAATCTACCACATCCACCACAAAATCATCTACAAATGCCCATCGTCCAATAATATTAAAAAATTTATATTTCCAACATCATGACCTAAGTCACACACACACACACACTATGATGTGTGAGTATGTTTGATTAAAAATACCAAGTAAGATTTACCAAAATAAACTCTCATTTAGTATTATGTGGAAAAATTCCCAACCATGTAACCAAAATCATTGAAAACACGTTTGGACATTTGAATTATAATAGTGTATCACTGTTCCAGGTAATCAAGGAAGTTGATGAATTAAATTAATTTAGTATTTCTACATCAAAATAAGTCTCCCTGGTTCTACCCCCATTATTCATCAAATAAGTAATAAATATAATTCATGGAGATATAATAAAATAAATAAAAATATAATTTAAATTCTTTCATATAATCATAGCATACACACATTGTGTATTATCCCACGCACGAGTGGTCTTTAAAACTTGTGGACCACCCCATCTATATAACACAGAATCATGGAACCTCTTATCCATCCCAAATACCTAAACCATCAATAAAGACCCAATTTTTTATAGTTAATGTTCATACCCAACACGTCCAATCCCCTAAATAGTTTACATCCCAAAAATATTTTCCCCAATATTCTATTTAATCACAGTCTTAAATCAAAGTAATTGAATTCAAATAAAAATACATTTTCAAAAAATAATATTCCAAAAACTAATCCCAAGGTTTGATTCAAAAGACAAGAATTATTATCCTTTATCAAATCCTTCAAAACATCCTTTTATCAAATCAGTTCCAGAAATGATTTAAAAAAACATGTGCTTGAGAAAATATCCTAATAGCATACTAATTACACAATAAGGAATAATAATCCCATAATGTATTAATTAGAGTCATATACATTATATATATATATATATATATATATATATATTACATGATGATCTTAAAACTATAGATCAAACATCACCAATAATGATCTGATCATCTAAACCCTTGCAATAAGAACATTGGATCTTGTTTCGTTCATTTATAATATCAATCAATAATAAAAAACCCTAAATATGTACCAAAAAGATATATATATCTATAAAATGAGGATTAAAAGAAATATATAATACTGAGAAGGAAATTAAAATGAGATTATCTTGATAAAAACTCAGATTCAATGTTGATCTAATCAATTCTAGTGAATGAAGCATCATTTAATGATAGAGAAATCCTAATTTTTTTCTAGAGTATCCCTAGTGTCATCCAAAATCAAATTAGATTATTCAATTAGTATTATATAATATTGATTCATTCTTAATAGTAAATTTATTTAATATGAACCTTAGTTCTTTTCAATTATGTATGATCATCTAGAATCGTACATCAGTTGTGTATGTGTATCTTCCCACAAATCCCAAGATGCACAGTGTATTAGTATAGCTAACTAGAACGTGGAATCAGATGGGTATTCATGTCTACATATCCCAAGTGACTTATAATGTTACGTTTCACTATCTGTAGGACGATACACACATACTGTGTAGTGTTCACTACATCCCCACAAACTCAAAAAAATCACCAAATTTCAAATGGGTATTTTTTTATCAAACCTATGACATAAAAATATAGGTTTCATATTTTATACCACCTTTTATATCCAATCATGTTTATTTTTTATGGTTGTTTCATGAAAATGTACCTAAACCATACATGATAGGAGTTTTTGTGATAGAGAACAATTCTTGGTTTATTAACTAGTTTTAGGTCATGCATGAAAATATTACAGCACCTAAAAAGTGCTTAAAAAATTGTATTTTAATCCAAACACTCAATATTACCCTCATTTTTACCATATCATAGAAAAAAACAATATTAGATTAATTTTTGGGGTTTTTATGGTTGTCCCCCTTTAATATATAAAGATCTATGGAAAACCATTCAATTCATATTATACTCTACTTTTTCTTGATTCCTTATCATTCTCATCATCTGTTTTAAGGATTTAGTTTGATATGTTAACTAAAAAATGGGGAAATACTCCCTACTAATAGGTATTTTGTGGAATATTGATATATGAGTCCTAGTTTTAGTTATCACATTTCATTAGAAGAGTTACTGTTTTTGGTTTAATTCTTATGATTTTGGCTTCATTAGTTTATTTTTCAAATACTGTTGTTTATGTAAATTTGGAATTCAACCTAGATTGATATCGTATAAGAATAATAGTAATTTATATGTATGGGAATATATTTATGAAATGGATATGAGATAGGTGGATCAATATGTTTCTTTTTTTTCTAAACTATATTCCCTTAATTATATTTTTTCCTAAATAGATTTATTAATATAAAAAATTATTATTGAAATGTATTTAATAATTTTTTATGTTTTATGATATTAAAATGTTATTTTCAATCTTAATAATTTATAAATTTATTATTCTGATTGAATTGGTTTTTGTGAAACTGGGATGACTTATTGGATTTATCTAATTTTTATATTTAAAAATGTAGAAAATGGAATGTGGTGTTGTTTGTGATTTAATGAAATGTTATGTATACCATTTAAAATGGGTTATTATGTCCACTAATTATTGTTTATGTGTGAGTTTGTTCGTGTTAAAAATTGATGAAATAAGAACTCAAATAATCCTATAGTATAGTCTAATAATTTAAAAGGAAACATTTACATGGGAGCTCTTATATCATGCCTTTTTCCCAACCAGTCATGAATCATTCCATGTTCTGAAAAAATATACCACACATCTTATTCCTAGGTGCATTTGGTGATTATCCGTGTTCCCATGAAACAGTACATGAATGTAAAATTCAAAAAATATATATTTCACGAACCATGTTAAAAATAATTTTGTGCCTAAAATATTTTCCAATGGTTACATGGGTTCTCAAGTCCCTTCTCTTATAAATGGCTCTCATGGGCCTCCAACATGAAATAAGAGAGATGATGATAGTATCAAATCACATTAAGTACCAAATATGCATACCCAAACCATCCTAGATTCCCCTCAAGATATTTCTAAATCAAAAACATGGGGAAATTAATTATTATTAATTATTTGGGTCATTCATTGTTGTGATCATTGTAATATATCACTTATCATAGTTTATCGTAAAATATAATGAAAAGAAACTTCTCCAAGAGAATATCCCATGTAAACAAAGTGTGGAATTGAAGTACATAGGTTTTACCTTAGTGGTTTAAAATATAGTTTTCCCAAGATTCACCGAGGAAACCGTTCTCACTAGTATCCTACCTTGGGTTATTCCAATCATATCCAATGATATACCTGGTAACCCATTCACCCATGCTTCTAATCTAATATCACAACCAACATCTGAGGAATATTAATTAAGTACCAAAATAATTTCCCTCGTATTGTATTATTCTTGTCTAACATAAAATCTACCTATGAATCCAATTATCTCAAGTAATTTTATTAGGCCAACTTGACTTCATAAAAGATATTTCTAACACTCTTTTTTAAAGAAAAACTCTAAGGAGCCTCATCTACATAGGAATCCACCTTGTAACACCCCATGTTTTTAAAATAAATAAATTATGTTAAATAGTGTATATTAAGCACAAAACCAAACATATAAGATAATTTAACACCCTAAAATATCATGATATATTTCTTTTTATTTAAATTCCTACTCTTTTAATGATTTTGGAACACCCAACATTGAGTCTAAATAAACCATAATATAATATACATTTATTAACTAGTTGTTAAAATAACTTCTATGATTAAGAGTAATAAATTATTCAAAATTATATGTTTTACACATTTATATAACAAATTAAATAGTTATATATTAGTTATAAATAAAATAAAAAATTTAAATAATAAAATGTTTTTTTGAAAACTTTTTTTATAAAACATGGTTTCATCACAATTTGTGTACATATTTTAAAATTAATTTAATATATTTTAGAAATTTATTTTAAAAATAAAAATAATTTTTTAATTCTATATTTTAAAATCAACTTTGGGTGAATTTTTTGATTATCTTCTAAAAATAATAATTTTTCAATGAATATTGAAAATAACGATTTTTATTAATAATTTACATTTAGTTTAAATTATTTAAAAATATTAATTATCATATAATTTAGTTTTAAATTATATTTATTTAGTTATATTTAAAATTATCTGATTTAGATTATTGGAATTAATTTTATGTTTAATTTTTATATATAATCATTTTGATCTTTTGAATGTTTTCTTTGGAAAAATAAATTTTTGGACACATTTGTAGGTGTAATTATAAATTAGGTTCTTACAATTATATAAATTGAATTTCTAAAAATGGATTCAATATTTTTAACTATAATAATTAATAAAATATAATAATTTATATATAATTTCTTCCATAGTTAATAGTAAAAGTATAAAAAATTATTTACTATGATTAGGGTTAAAACAGGTTTATCAGGGTTTAAACTGAAAAGATAAGGATTAAAAATGACCCAAGTCATGCATAAATAAAATTTTATGGAAATAGTTTTACCTTATATCTTCCTTGGTTCTAGAAGGACCCTTTTTTCATTTATTAATGTGAAAAATTTATGAATCACTGTTTCTTTTTAATAATTCCAAGTGATTCCTCTCCCCCAATTTTAAAAGGCCTCATCCTCTCCTATGAGAGAGGTAAATTCCAATTGGTTCTTCCCAAAAATGCCCCAATATCTTCATTTTATCCATCCACACATCTAATAGGAATTAATTTTATTATAAAACCCTTTTATGAAGGAATGAGGTATAAACTTATGAAGGCTCCCTAATGAAGAGGTATAGTCCTAAAACATACATTTACCATTTATTTCATCCATGACCTCATTCAAATATTCCTAAACAATGATAATATAATAAAAATAGTATATTAAATATAATAATATTTTATTATTTTAATTACATAACCTATATCCAACTCCACATCCATCAAATTGGAAATGAAAATATCGAGCATGTGTATAGAGGACTACCGCCTCGCGAACTTACGTAATTATTTTTCCATCACAACCTCTCAAAATGGAATATAATGATGTATTTACAATTTTTATATGATATGTTTGACAATAATATAATTTTCTAATTATAATATCACACCTATCTTATTACCTTTCAACCCATTGAAAAACTATAACATCACTCGTGTGTATGGAGGACTACCGCCTCAAGAACCAATGTGATATGTTTTTATAACTTACATTAAAATTTGATGGTAGTGAGTATATATTAAATGAATAGATATGATATATATAACATATTTATACATCTAGACTTATGATATCAAATATACCAAATTACTTTCCATTATATGGGGATATGATAATGATGTTAGTGTGTACGACGAACTACCAACTCTCAAAGTGATGTGGTTCATTTTTCACAAATTATTTACATGAAATATAATAATGGATTATTTAATCAATATATGTTACAAAATATGAAATAAAAATTTATCTGTAAATTTAATATATTATTTAACTTTCCCTCAATTCATCCTTTTAAGAAATGGAAACAATATTCATGTGTTCATATAACTTACCATCTCCATGAACTGTGTAACTCATTTTCTCATATCTATATTATATGGAATATTATAAGTACTTATATAAATATTATACAAGATAATTTTTTGTATAATATTTTGTAGATGATAGAACTGGAATCAAATTAAAGAGAATAGAAAATATCAATCCAAAACACATATAAAAAACAAATCCATTATCACAAAAAACAGAGATTTTAATAATGAATTATTAATAAACTGGTGATGAAAGAAAATAATTGAATCATATATGGTATTATAAATACATTTATGTTTTTTTAATATATTTATCATAAATATATGTTTATTATATATGAGTTGTGGAAACTTTTTAAGAATGTAGTACAAGGGGTATAAGTTTGTTGTCTCACTTTTACTTCTGTGAGACATATGTCATATTCACCACATAATCCTTTTTGTGTTTTATATACATTCCATTTATATTTTATATAATTAATATATATATATATATATTCATGTAATTTAATGTTTCATTTTGTTTTTTTTCTTTTATGGGACTTATTATTCAAATGTTGCCAAAGTGGAAAGCGTTTATTTCATAATTTCATCATTATTTAGGATTGTTTGTGGTTAAGTCACCCTTAGGTAATTTTTTGATTTTTATATCTTAACCTAAATCTATCTTCTTCCAATATTATTATTCATTAATGTTTTAATTTAATATTTCCATTTTCCCTATGTCTAGTAATGAAAATTATTGAGGTTATTTTAAAGAAAATATGAATTTATTTCTCTCTTCGGTCGAAAGTCATTTTTCATCTATATCAATTTATTCAAAAAAAATTTAATTTTTTTAACATTATAAAAATTATTTTTAAGGAATGTTTTATGAGTTTTTTATTTAATTTTTTAACGGAATATTCTTTTCACTTTTCGAATGAGGCATTTTTAACATTTTTACAACAATTTAAAAGTTGTGTTTTTTACTTATACTGAATTTACATAATTTTCTATCATCATTACCACTCAATGTTATAATGATTCCTTTATAAGATGGAAATTTTATTTTCAAAAAAAATTATTCTTTAATTAATTTTCTTCAAATTATTGTTTTTAAAAATATTCTCCTATTAAAAAAGGCTATTTTCCTAAATAATTTTTCAATGATCTTTTTATAGTATTTCAATTCATTAAAGTCATAAAAAATTTATTTTATTTATGTTCCATTAAGGAGATTTTGTAATAGTACAATCCTTATTATTTCTATGGATGGTTATTGAGTAGTTTAACTAGGGATGTAATATATTTTTACCTTTCAACACATTACTCTAAATGGATTATGATTATGTATATTTATTGGGGAGAGAATAAACAATTTTTTATTTTAGTTTTAATTAAAATGTTTAGGTTGATTTAGTTTAAACTCTTTCATACGAGGAATGAATCAGACATATTATGTGATCGGTGTGGCTGGGAATTATATAGCCCATCGACTCCTTGGTAGGTCTTTTGAAAGAAATCAGTTACCCAAATTAATGGGGTTTTTACCCATAGTTTTAAACTACCTTCCAAAAGGTCATGATAGTATGTTTATGATGTCAAAAATAATAAATTCTATAATTTTGAGATTAGTTATTGATTTCAATTTGATTATTCAATCAGTTAAAATATATGTGGATATGTTTCGAGTTCATATGATTATATATATATTTATTTCATTATTTTACCATTATTTATTAATTCCAAATTATGCCCAAGTTAATATTTAAATAGCATGTGTTTTGGTTCATTACCTATCCTAATTGATAATGATTACTTATTCATGATAGATTCCACTGTATACATACCATTAATGAACATTTGAGCTCTCTAATTTATTTTGTTTTATTTATCTAGGATACCAATATTTTTATTATGGTTTTTATGTGGGGATATGTTAAGGATAATAATTGTGTTCTTAAGTAAATCAGTTTGTGTATTTTTAGAAAAATAATCTAATGTGGATTTTCAAATTTATATCTTGTATACCAAGACTACTAATCTATTCATTAATTATGGATGTGATTACCTATATCTTATTCCTGTTTAACAAAGTAACCACTTAATCTCAGATACTAGGGTTTGGGTGTTTATAGTTGGTATTAGATAATGTTTTGAAAAATTCTTTGGGACTAGATTAAGAAAAACATATATTTAAAAATAGAACTCTATAAATGACTGAGAATAAGTCATTGAATAGTATAACATCTAAATGTTTTGGTAAAGAAAATATTACGTGGTTTACCTAGAAATACACCCTATATGAATAATATAAGTGGATTTCATTATACAATAGATCCACCTCGGGGTAATAACTCTAAAAAATATATTTTAGGATCAACTTGAGCACCACCTGGTACACTAAAATAGGCTTTACTGTGCACCTGGTTTGACAATACCAAATGATGTACTTTTGTTAATTAAAATTTTCCTTATAAAACATTAATATGGATTTGAAAATATTTTATTATTGGAAAACATTCCCTAAGAAACTGTTTCAATGATTATGATATCAAACATCTATAAATTGTTTAGTTTATGCTATGTGTTTCACTAGTTTTGGGATTATAAATTATGTTTCATAATATTATGACCTAAAGTAGTGTATTTTCTTTTTCAGAAATATTGCCGAGATGGAGGATTAGGAACTGTATCGATACACATACTTCATATAGATATTGACCTTATAGGAAATTTAATAATGTGTCTCGAGAGACACAGCTGAAACTGAACCAATTATAACCATATTAGGGAATCTAAAATACGTTATGAGTAGTAACCTAGCCCACATAGAGAGGCCTAATAATACATAATGTGGTATATCAATGTTAGACCACATTATCTATCAGAATCAAATATCATTATATTAGACCACCAAAACATTTGTAATGAGAAATAGATAACTTACATAAATAATATATTTACAGATCTAGGTAGTAATGAAAGAGATAATTTTGTCATTAAATTTTATCACCTATCAAGAGATGCATATTAATGGTGGTCATTTATTCAAAACATTAAGGATGAATTTGAAATAAAAAAATGGAATAGAAGGATTTAAAGGTAATATTCGTGGAAAATTATTTTCATCATGATAGATGAGAAGATATGGTGAGAAAAATCTTGAGTCTAAGGTAATAGTATGTATAAAATGTTCTAAAGTATTAAAGAAAAAATTTAAAAGTTATCAAGAAATTATACAGATAATGTATGTAATCCAAAGAGAGAGAATGACTATTTCTTTGATGGGTTAATGAAAAATCGTTAAAGGGAACTAACCTCCCAAACATTCTCATCATAAATTTACATAATTTAATTTACTATCAATATAGAAAATAAATTATTCATGTATTATGACTTCAATGTGAACAAAAAGAAGAAGATGAGGAAATAGAAAAATGCGTATAAATGGAGGAAAGGAAATAAGGATTTTCCCACATGTGATACTTGTGGAAAAAAACACCTTTGTACTTTATTTAAGTGAGTGGGTTTTTTTAAATGTGCCTAGATAAAGGCCATAATTTTTTTTGATTTCAAGGGAATGAAAGAAGTTTTCAATGTTAAATTATTCAATTATAAGTTGATGGGACTACTATGATAATTAATTCCCTAATCCTTAAAGGAATTCACTTCTAATTAAGCTAAGGGTTAATGGTCAAGATTATGTTACCAATACAACTGGAGTGGAATTGTGTATTTGGATTCAAGAATTATGCTATAGAAGTAATTTATCTATAATATTCTTGAGACATATAAGGATTATACAACAATGGTTTTTCTATAATTATTTGAAGACACATTTTGAAGGGTACCATGAAATGTGATTCAGTGGAAAGTTGATCTTTTTGGAAAACACCTGATTATTAGAAGATAATAATTAATATGTGATCGATGTTGAGATAATAATAATAATGTTATGTTTATTGGATATTATAATTGACCTTAAAATTTGATTTTTATTTATTTTATATGTTATATATTTTTTAGTTTACTAATTGTTTTTGATTTATGGAACATATTTGATAACTTGATATTTTAATTTTATAAGTGTGCATGTTTTCCTGAAGGTTTTATGATGATGAAATATTCATATATTCTGAATGTTACATTAAGATCCAATTTTTATAGTTTGAAGAATATTATTTTAATTTATTGACCTTATAAATTTTTTGACTTTGAATTTCATCACATATATTTTCGATGAGTCTTATGTTTAACCATTTATGAAATGGATTAAGTTGAATTTTGGGAGTCACTATTGAGGTTTTATAGATTAATGTATTATATTAGACAACATATTATATCCATTTTGGTTTTAGAAGAGATAGGATGAATAACATGTTACCCTTTATAGATTATTTAAAAAAAATCATTTTGGATATTAATTTATTGTAGTAAAAAATCAATTGGAAATTGATTGAAGGACAAAAAAATGATGAAATATTAAATATATATTCCAGTGTTATCTATAAAAATATTAAAATAATCAATATACTATTGTAATATGATCATAAAACAAAACATTTGATTCTATTACCATTGTATGTGATCAAACAATGGTCTTTTCTCTCATAACATATTTATGGGTTATATTATTGTATATTTCTTCATGATCATTAAAATTATTTGGATCAATAATTTCTTTCACTCTCTATAATTCATTATATGTTTCTTCTATGACCATATATTCAATTACCACCAATTTTATACTATTTAAAAACCTAGTTATGTTTTATTCCAGATGATTTGTGTAATCCCCTTTCTCTCTAATCAAGAGGATAATATGTTAAAAAAAATTTGATGTGGGATTCCAATAAAGGTATTTCCAAAATTTCAGACCCCTAATTACAGAGATCAATATTAAATTGAAAGGAAATTATTTATTTAAGGTGGTAGAATATAACACCCTACAATTTTAAAAGAGAAATATCATGTTTGATAGCATATAATACATGCCACATCAAGCATAGATGATATTATAACACTGTTAGGTTTAATGATATATTTATTTTCAATTAAATTCAATCTCTTTGATAGCATACAGAACATGAAACCCAGAGTCTAAATGGACATGCATATAATATGACATTTTAACCTAGGCATTAAATTTGAGGGTATGAATATGACTATCTAAATTATGAATTTTATATGGTTTACACTTTTATAAAATAAATTCAATGGTTATCTACTGATTATAATAATATATAAGTTATTTGAAAGAAAAGAAATGTGTTTTGAAAAATAATATTTTTCAAACAGGTGGGTTCGTTGAGCTTTGTAGACATATATTAAAATTTTTTCTACCAATTGTTAGGATTTTTTAAAAAAAATATTTTTTTTAATCTTCCAGTAAAAATTATCTTTGGGTGATTTTTTGAGGATTTTCTAAAAATTTTTATTTTTAATGAATATTGAAATATACTGATTTTTATTTATAAATTTATTTTATTTTTGTTAATTTAATAAATAAAATTATATTTCAAATTAGTTTTAATGTAAAATTAGTCCAATTATATAACAATTGAACTAATTCAGGTCATTAGAATCAAATTCCTAATGAATTTAGATATAAAAACTTGTAATCTTTTGAATGTATTCTTTTGAAAAACGATTTTTTGACATATCTATGGGAATAATTTTAATATGGATTGTTCTAATTCTATGAATTTATTTTGAAATAATGGATTCCATATTCAAAATAATTGTAATTTATATTATATAATATAGTCAACATATTTTTTGTCATAATGAATAGTAAAAATAATAGAAATTATTTACTATAGATAGGGTTAAAATGGGTTTACCAAGGGCTAAACTAGAAATATAAGGGTTATAAATGACCATAAACTTGTCAAAATAATATTTGTCGGCATATTTCGGAATTATATTTTCCATTTTTCTATAAATACCCATTTTTGATTCATTTTCTCTTGAAAAATGTGGTATCGCTTTTTCTTTTCAGAAATTTCAATTGTATCCTTCCACAACTTATAAAAGGCCACCCCTCTCCATTAATATTAAAACAAAAAAACTATTTTTTCATAAAATATCTAACCAAATATATTCCCTGAATATCTTCAGACATACTACTGAAATTTTTTTATTAGTAAACTCTCTTAAGAATGATTTATTTATAATCCTATAGAGGCTCTCCATCGAAGAGGAATAATCCTTCACTATGAATTTTCATTTTATTTGTTCCTCTACCTATTTAAAATATTCATGAACTATGATAATATAATAATAAAACTCTATAAAATATATCAATATTTTATAACATTAAATAAATATCCTATAAAATTCTCCTCTTCCATCAAACGGGAAATGAAACTGTGGATCATGTGTACGACAGACAACCACCTCTCGAACCGATGTAATTCATTTTCTATCACCTCCTATTATAGTTATATATATTGATGTATTTATAATATTTATATGATATTTATAAACTTAATATACATTCTTAATTTTAATATCATATAATACTTCTAACCTTACCACCAACTGGAAAATAATAACATCCCTCTTTTATATGACAAACTACCACCATGTGAATTCATGTTATTTATTTTTCTCATTGAAATTTAAAGTGGATGGTAATAATGGTAGATGAAATTAATATTTATATGTGTAAAAAATAATTATATCTATTTTTTATGATATCACATATACCTTCTTACGTTTCATTCTATGGGGGATACGATAATATTGCTCGTGTGTGCAGAATACTGTCGTATCCCGATGCATTGTGAATCATTTTTCACTAATGATTTACTATTTAGGTTAAATGGAAAAATATAATCAATATATGTGATATATATGGAATAATAAAATCTCTGTAAATGTAATATATCATTGGCATTCCCTTCTTTCCATTTTTCAATAAAATGGAAACAACATTCATGTGTTTGTACGACCCACCATCTCCATAAAAAGTGTGTCTCATTTTCGAATATATGAAACCTATAAACTATTATAAATACAAATATAAATATTATATAATATATTTATATATTTTTAATGATATATAGAAAATGGATCAACTATCAAACTAAAAGGACTGAAAATACCGAACCAAAATATACATGAAAAGCAAAATAATTATCAATTTAAACAATGATTTTAACAAAAAAATGTTAATAGTAGAGTGATGAAAGATTATAAGTGAATAATATAGGGTATTATATATTTTTTTATATTTATGTGATATATTTTTAATAAATCTATGTTTATTTTATTGCAGGTTCATATAAAAACAATGGAAGTTGAACATGAGATAAGTATTTCGGGTCTCACTTTTACATCCATGAATCTTATGCCATATTCTCCAATTATTCCATTATGTGGTGTATATACTACCATTTTAATTTTTTATAATGAATATATTTTTCATAATTGTATTTAGTTTTTTACTTTTTGTCATTTATTTCATGGGGTGTATGATTCAAACATCACGAATGTCGAAAGGGTTTGTTTCACATACTCATCATTATTACTTTTTTACTATAATTGAGTCTACCTTCGGTCAATTATTTAAAATTCTATCTTAAAATGAATATATTATATTATAATATAGTTATTAATTAACTTATTTATGTAAAACAACCAATTTCTCTCTCATTGGTACTAAAAGTTTTATTGAAAATAGTTTTAACAAAACAAGACTTTATTTCTCACATTGAATGAAAGTCCTTTTTCATCCATATCCATGGTTTTAATTTTTTTTCAAAGATGTTTTAAATTCTCAAAATGATACATAAATGATAATTTTACCAATTTTTAACTTTTTATATAACATTTTTAAATCAATATTCTTATCGTTTTATGAACGAGGCCCTTTTTAAAATCTTTACAATAGTGTAAAAGGATTTTTTCTGAGTTATATGACATGTATGCGATTTCCCACAATCTAGAAAATTAAAGGTTTTAAAGATTCCTTTTTAAGTTTAATTTTTTTTTCAAAGAAATGTATTATTAAAATATTTTTTGAAATTTTATTTCGAAAAATATTTTAAAATTGAAAGGTTTATTTTCCTAAAAAAACGTTGATGACATTTTTGTGGTATTTCAATTTATCAACAACATCAACCCTTTATTTCACTTATGATATTCTAAGGATATATTGTAATGGAAAAATAAGTATTATTTATCTTGATGGTTAATGAACATTTTGGATGGGGATATACTATTTTATTAGAAATTCAGTATATTACACAGTACATTTTATGATTAAGTTTAATGATTGGGGTAATTATTATCATTTCATTTGTTAGTTTTCAATTAAAATGTTTATATTGATTATGTTTCAACCATTCAATATGAGGAATGAATTGGACTTATTATGTGATGGGTGGGGCTTGGAATTACATTTATAGTGACCCAGGCTTAACATATATGGATATTACATCATTTTAGATTAATATTCAGCACATAAAAAAATTACATGCCTGAGGAACATAATAGTTCTGTTTATTTTGAAACATGGAATGAAATAATCTAATTTGGTGAAGGATCTTACAAATTTCCCATAATTATATTCCACTTTACTAATCCTATTTAAAACCTTTCTTCATAACCTAGGGAAAATAAAAATAAGAAAGGGTGATCTTGTATGCTCAATAAGGGTAAAAATTTTCATATATGTAAGACTAAAATGAATATATGGTTATGATAACATGAGAATATATTTTCAAGATCATACCTTCATAACAATGATCATAATAATAAGTCATTGAATAAATAATGGTAGTTTATAATACATGAATCATAATGAAATCATTGATCAAGAGTCATGAGCGCCTAACATTGGAAGAAGATATAAAATTGTGATATGCACATAAGCATAGAAAATATTATATAAATTCTACCTACAAAGTCCTTCATAACATGTTAGTCATGGGCCAATATCTCATGTGCCTACAATGGTCTTGGGATGCTTTCTATGTACCCTCTTGATTACAGGATTAGGATACAACCCATGTTCCCTCTTGTTTTTGAGAATGGTCTACAACCTGTGTACCCTCTTGTTTTTTGGGATTGGTCTACAACCCCTGTGCACTCTTGTTTTTGGTATTTGGATACAACCTCTTTACCTTCTTGTTTTCGATTTTGGGCAACAAATTGTGTACCCTTTTTTGGACTTGGGATACAACCCGTTTATCCTCTTGTCTTCGGGATTGGTCTATAACCTATGTACCCTATTGTTTTCATGATTTTGTTACAACGCATATACCATATTATTTTTGAGATTGGGTTACAACCCGTGTATTCTCTTTTTTTTGGACTTGGGATACAAACCATGTTCACTACTGTTTTTTATAAATGGATACAATATGTATACTATCATTTTTGGTATTGGGATACAACCCATATACCCTATTGTTTTTAAGCTTGTCCTACAACCCATGTACAAATTTTTTTGGGATTGGGGTATATCCTGTATAACCTTTTGTTTCAAGGTTTGGGATACAACTCATGTACCCTCATTTTCTCAAGAATGGGCTACAACCAGTGTACCCTATGAGATCATATACCATATATCATTACCCAGTTCATTGGTGGGAGATATAGGTACCACCCATCACATAATTAAATCATGCACATGTGTTCCTCTCACAACTCGTTCCTAAGAGGCCCATGTCATGACTACCCCTATCCCACCTCTGATAGGTCAAGGGTTGGCAACTAGGGACTATTAGGAATATCCCAAAAATAGGAGGCATTTTCTTATATACCTACACACACACACACACATATCCAAGCCCAAAATTTTGAAATGTAAAAACACTAAGTTAAAAAATTATGCACAAACCAAGATACAAACCACAGAACATGATTGTAGAAAACTAAAAGGTATAGTAATGTATAGCTGTGCTAGAATATAATCCCACAAAAATAAATAGTTTGAAAATGTGAAAGAACACAAACTCCTCCACAGAAAAACCTACTTGAATAATATGTGTAAGAAAACTGTCTAATGACATAAGATCACACCACTTCTGTTTGATCACTCTAAGAACCACCTGGTCCTCATCCAATTAAGGCCCCTTCAGATCATAGATCATCTGCACGAGACACCGTACGTCCGTGAAAAGATCATGTAGGGGTGAGTAAGACAATACTCAACAGGACACCCCAAAAAAAGAAATACCATATAGGAAACACCACAAAGAAGATACCACATAGAAATACCACAAAGGGAAAACACCACTAAGAAGATATAGTCAGCTCCAGATCGGTATATGTCTATAGAACATATAACAAGAAAATAATGGTATTCACATAAAGGATTCCAAGATCAATGTCACATCCACTGCTAGCTACGTGGTTCCACATAGAGAATACTCACCCTAGGAGATCACACTCATTGAGCTATCTAATAGAATCCTATAGAATATGTCTACCAGAAGTACCCAAGAGAACATTGGGGTCTTGACAAGTTATGTAGTCACAAAGTCAAATCTAAACATCAAAAATTTAAAACTACTCGAAGCATGTTCATTGATCCTAGTCACATAGAAGGAAAAGAATCTGATATTGATACATAAATAGGGGTTCCTCTACACCTAGAGATCACCGGAGGAATCCTCCCTCTATTGGAAACATTTTCCTAGATAGGGGAAAGGTGCATGTGTAAATATTGGTTACACCTTCTAAAAAAAACCCTATCTAATGTACCACTAAAGTAATTGGGGACCAATCGGATCCCACAGTGCGATGCATGTTCCAACCCACTGATTTAGCTATATAAGCCGAGCATAGAAAACTAATTTCAGAATACAGGGCATCCTCTATGAAAATAATGGGATCTTACATCGATCCCTCACAGGGAAAGACCAAGGGTATGATCTCAACCTCTAATGATCCCACTAAAAACCCACCAAGATATTCCAAAAGTATCACCTCATCATGAGGGTCCTAACTCTATAAAAGTCCCATAAATTTGACATACAATTGAATGATATGTCCATTTCAGTGAAAAGACTAACCTGGTTCTAGTCCGGGTTTAGCCCAACCCACCAGACCCAGCCTGACTTGCTAGTAGACCCAACCCAGTTTGTCCGACTTTACTAGGCCTCGTTCAACTGAATAGGCGCAGCTCGCTAGGCCACTGGAGCAACATGACTCACATGATCCATCCAGCATGTGCAGGATAGTTTTTTGGCACCACACATGGTCCACTGGACTGTGTCCCTCCGACTGGTCAATGTGACACCACCACGTTCAACGTGGTGGTCCGCTATGTCTGCCTTGCCCATAGCCTTGATACAATGGTCTCCTCCAAACCATAGCTCATGTGTGGTTTATGCGACTACCCGCACCGCAACATACTGGTTAACCATTGGCCTCTTCCGTGGGCCACCAACTCTCTTACAGTTCTTAGTTTTTAAAAATAGAGGTACACCTATGATCCTTGGGTCACCTTCTTTATTTCTCAGGACTCGGATCAACATTACGATTCATCTTGATAAAGAAATCACTTGAATGAAAATATGTATTTAACCACTTTGATCTATCTATCAATATCTTTGTCACAACTCCATTATTCCATGCTAATCTGAGATCTGCAATATCAGATCGTTACGCTGAGGATCGAATGCACAAAGATTGATCAACTGCTATATGTCGAGTCACAGGCCAAAAAAAGAATGCTCCCAATGAACAAAGAACATGGGGAGAAAGTCATAAATAAACCAATAGGAATGGAACTTGATCGATGGTTATGTCAACTGTGGTTCATTTCTATTTGAATGACAATCTAAATCCAAAAACTAGTCAAAAGATCAATCTCCCATGCAAACCTGATAAAGGTAAATCTCATCCCATAACAATGATCGATCAACAGAACAACCTATTTTTTATTGGTCCTCATTCATTATGAAATTAATGAATAGGGAAAAAACTAAATCATAAATGACCTACCTCAATTTGGTCCAATCAGTAATGATGAACAGTCACAACGTCGTTGTTGTGGGTGAATATCCTTCGAATCTGAGGTTCGTCATTGATCTTCAATCTACGATCCACCACCATTCATCGAGAGAGCTCAATCTCCTTTCCTCATAATAATTCAAGGGTTAGTATGAGAACCCTGAATTCTCTTGAAAACATTAATTAAAATAAAACACATAATTTCTTGAAGGAAAAAATATTTTTAATAAAATATTTTAATGACGTTTACATCCAAAAAATATCTTCCACAGTTGGGCTGCTCTGTATGATGTTATACCCCACCTAAGGAAAACATTCCCTTCTGAACTCAACGGTGGTCTCATATCTCAAATCATAGTTACCATTTATGAGTTATTAGGTTTTTAAAATAAAATAAAAATAATTTAATTATTTTATTTATGGTTACATACCTGGTGAATTTTTCTATAGATGACCCGCACTGACCATGGTTAGGTTACGCCTTGGGTAAAACCATATTCATGGTACAATGGTGCCATCATATTTTTGAATCAGGCACCTACTCCAATGTTTTTTCACTTTTTATGAAAAGTCATGCGCATGTGCTATTAAAAAAATAAATTTTTTTCTGCGAATCATTCCTCGCACACCGGATCTCGGAATTGCATGACCTATTAGAGACTTGTCTCAGAATATTATCAGTTAATTTCAAAAAATGAATTACCTAAAATATGATTCATTAAATTCACCCCACCTTAGTTCTTTTAGGTCCCAAAAAAGCCAAAACAAATTTCTACTAAAATAATTGAGCATATTGAGCATAAATCTGAGCCTCCCGCTCTCAAATGATCTCTTAGAGATTCTTGTGATAACACTAAACACTCACAATAAGAATAAATTTCCCATGAAATATCCTCTTCTATCTATCCATGACCTCCACCGGGTTCTACGAAAAAAGACTCTCTATTCAATTACATGTGGTGAATCATGCACATATATCCTATACTGAGACACATTGAAGATGTTGTGTACCTAGTGAAACTGTGGTAGTATATCCAAGTGGTATTCAACCTTTCTAACTCTAGAAATTATCTGTAAAGGGATGGAGAACCTCAAAGATAGCTTTCCATTATAGGACAAATCTTTATATCCCGCATTGAGGAGAGACCTTAAGGAACACATGGTATCCCTCCTCGAACTCCAAAGGCCTATATCTACTTTCAACATAAGATTTATGATGGCTCTGTGTAGTCTTTATCTACTATGGTATGACATGCACCTTCTCAATAGTCACTATCACCAACTCCAGACTCATGAGTGATTACTCTCCAAGGTCTATCCAGCAAAGTTGGTAATCTATAGGGTCTCTTGTACCAATCCTTGAATTAATCCATATAGATAGATGAAGTCTAGATGTTGTTGTACGTAACCTCCATTAGAGGTAGGAAATCCTCTGAACTTAAGTCAAAAATATAACATGAAATTCAATAACAAGTTCTCCAGAGACTTAATGGCCTGCTCAGTCTGGTTGTCCGCCTGTGAGTGAAATGTTATGATCATGTGTGACTGAGTCTAAAACAACTTTTGTAATCCATTACATAACTAGGATGTGATGTGAGGATCATGATATCAATAAATATTCTATGGAACTCCATGAAGCTAAACTATCTTCTACATGAAGAGGCTTCTCAATCCCTCTACAAATCTCATTTCCAGGATAGGTAGGAAGTAGAACGACTTGGTGGGTCAGTCAATGATCACCCAGATGGTATTGTGCCCCCTATACGTACGTGGTAAACCTTTCACAAAGTCCATTTTTATACCATATGACATCTATTTTGGGACCTCAATGGGTTGAGTCAAATACACTGGAAACTAACACCCATACTTCACTTGATGAAAATTAAAGCAATGAGACACAAACTCTGTAACTTCCTTCTTCATCCCTGGCTACAAAAATTACATTAGAGGTCTTGTTATATCTTCATTACACCTGGATGTACATCCCATTTGGATGTATGAAACTACCAAAGAACCTCATCCTACAATGCCATTGGTAAAACTATTCTCCCTCTAAAAGGAACTACGTGATACCCACCTATTGAATATTAATCAGGGCCATGCATCCTGGTCAACTAAGCATGGTGGGTCTCGCAGTCGATATCCCCATGGTGTGACTCCCTGAAACTCTGTAAGAGTGGTGAAGTGACCAAAATCAACAGAATATAAGATAATCTATCTCCATCCTCAAAGGATATCTGTAACGCAGCCAACTACTCTGATGCCCCAGTCAGCAACTACAAGTAAGGTTGCGTGTAGAGAGTTTTTTCCACCCTTCATAAGAGTATAGTAAATCTATAAGTCATAGTCTTAGAGGAAATCTAGCCATAATCTCTATCTCAAATTATAATCCTACTAAGATAAGATATACTTGAGACTCTTGTGGTTGAAGTAGATGATAAAATTCTTGCCCATCGGGTATTTTCACCATATTTTCAACGTCAAATTATAACTGCCAACTTAAGATCTTGGGTTTCATAGTTATGATCATGTGATTTAAACTGGTGTGAACCATAGGCAATTACCACTTTCCTCTGAATCAGGACACAACCATTCCCTATTCATTATGCATTATAGAACACTCCATACTCGTCACCCTGCTCTTGTTACCTCAAGATGGGTGCACTCTTCAAACTCTGTCTCAACCTTTGCTGGTTCTCCCAAAGTGTGTCAAGGACCACTCATAAGTGTCCTAGATATTCATCCCCAGACACCAAGTACACTAGTATGTCATAAAATAATATCTCATGGGGCGGACTAGGGTGAAACACTAGGTCACATGAAGCCCTTCCACGGTAATTCCTCCAAATTCACCCTCAGCTCATGAAGCTGTGTGGGAGCCATCAGATGTGGTGGTGTAGATATCAATGTCTTCCCAAGGTGTAGATCAAGGTAGAAGACTAACTCTCATTGGGGAGGTAAACTTAGAATATCTTGGGGGAAGACGTCCTTTTACACCACCACTACTATAGGAAACTGAGGGCTCATAACATCCACTATACAAAGGGTTAGGCTAGACAATAGAAGAGTAATCGACGTCACACTCCTATACTTGAGTCCACCCTGAGCTTCAAGGATTTACCTTATGCTGATAAAAAGGTAAATCTAGGTCTATTACTTTAGATAAACCACACCCTTTTCCTAAACCAATCAATATAATCATGAACTATAGATACTTGTCCATACTATGAAAGACATCGTAAGGCCTCGAAACTACTACCGAGTGATCCCAACCAAACCTCTCTCCTTTAAGAGTAAGGTCACACTATCGACACTAGTGTGTGAATTTCAAGTCTCCTTCTGTAGGAGCCTCTAAATGTGAGGGTCAAGTAAAAAGTTTAACTAGAATCTCTAATTATCAAATAATAAACATGGCAGTAAATGAAATTACTAGAACATGTGCCTATCAATACTACATCTAAAGTAAAAAAGTCAAAGATCTTACCTTGAACCATTCCCAGAGTCCTCAAGTTATAAGTCTCAACAACCTACTACATTATCCTACCCTATCTTCAGCTCCCTAACTCTGGTATAGACCCCCTAGGGTTGGTGGTGGTAACATGTTAAAACATTAGCCACCTTCTACTACTTACTAATCTCCTTTGCCACGTCTGCTGCCCAATGGATAAGTCTTCTCCTTCCGCTGCTTCTTTGGTGTAAGATCTTCAACTACCTCTCTAACATCACTATGAAAAGTGGGAAAATCTTATACAATATTTCCCTTCTCATGAAAATCATATAAAATCTTATCCATTAGGGAACTAACATGCCCCCCATAACATCTAACGAAACATTCTATCCCAAAGCTTGCACTGTGCACCTACTATGGGTAGGTCCTACTGACCTTGCATCTCAAGAGATCATTTCCTCAAAAGCCTATGATATGCGAAAAAAATGGTGTATCATCATCCAATGCCAAAATATTCATCCATGAATTAGTTTTGAAAGATACATTCACATGGGCCACTGGATATTGGTCTACGAACTAATCAATAGGATAAAGAGCCACCTGCAAACCATCATGAAGAAAGACTGCAATGTTATTGGATCCCCTTAGTGGGGTATCGTCAATCATTAAGTTGAACTCCCGATACAGCTATGGAAGCCTCATTGGCTGGTGTCATGAATACATCCTATAAGAAATCAAGATGTATCATGGTCAAAAGAGTATACTTGGTGAAATGACTCAAGATGGACATGGAATTCACAACCCATTCCTATATGATTTATGTACGTTTATTTTTCCCATGCAACCAGTGATTCTATGTATTGAGTCAAAAAGAAGGTTTCCAAAGTCTTGGTGTTTGGATACATTGGTCACTATACCAACACTGGGATCCCTATCCTTAAAGAAGAACTCGAAACACTTAACACAGTTTCCCAATACCAACCTCATGGACTCTTAGTCCTTAAGTAAAACCGACCCTCTCTGATACTAATATTTCATGACCTTCCCCATAGGGGATAATGCATTGACTACCCCAACCCCACCTCTGATAGGCCAGGGGATTGATAATAGTGCCGAGTAGGAATATCCCACAAATGGGAGGAATTTTCCCATCTATCGGTACACAAACACACATCTACAAACCCAAAATGTTGAAATATAAATACACTAAGTAGAAAATGTAAGCAGACACTAGGATACCAACCAGAGAGTACGATAGTAGAAAAGTATAATGTATTGAAAAGTAAAAATAGTCTATAATACAATCCCACATAAACAAAGAGTATGCAAAAGTGAAATCACAAATTTTTAAAACTCATCCACAAGAAACCCTACATGAAGGGTAGGTGTAGGAAAAATATTTAAAGATGTATAAGTACAACTCATCTGTCTGATAAATCTAAGAACCACCTAGTCCTGGTCTACCTAGGGGCTCATCATAGTGTTGACCATATACATAAGACATGAAACGCCCTGGTAAAGAGCATGCAGAAGTGTTTAACACAATACTCAGCAGAACACCCCAAAAACACAATGTAATACCACATAGGAAACACCATGGAGAAGATACCTCATAAAAATATTATAAAGGAAAAACACCATTAAGAAGATATAGTCATATAAACATATCTATATGTATATATCATATATAACAAGAATATATAGGAATTCTTATAAAGTATTCTAAGCCTCAAAGTCTCATCCACTGCTAGCTATGCAGTTCTGCTAGTAGCACGCTTGTTCCAAGAGATATCACACCTCATTCCATATGATAGAAGAACGTAAAATAAATTTACCCAAAGTACACAAGATAACCCTGGGGTCTCAAAAAGTTATGTAGTCATCAATTCATATCCAAGCATAAACAACTAAAAACTACCTAAAGCACATTCATTGGGTCTAGTCATGTAAAATGGAAATAATATAATCTGAATACACTAATAGGGAGTCCTCTACACCCAGGGCTCAGTGGGGGGACTTATCACCCAACTAGAAACACCATCCCAGATAGGGGACAAGCGCCCATGTAAATATTGGTCACACATTCTAAAAAAACCCTATCTAAGGTACCACAAAGATTAGTGATGAATGACTGGTCCTCTCAATGTGATACATTCTCTAACTCACTGAGTCAACTTTCGCCACCAGGCTGAGACAAATCACATCAAAATACACTTCATCCTCTATAATAGGAATGTGATCTTTCATCGAATACTTAGAGGGAAAGAACAAGGGTACTCCTTCAACCTCTTCTGATCCTTTTAAAAAACCACAAAGTCATATCAAAAGACCTCATTGCATGGGTAATAACTCTATAGATAACACATCAATCAGATTCTCTATTTGAAATATATATCCATTTTAGAGAAAACGTCTGAACCATTTTTGGTTCATGTCTGACCCGACTCACTGACTGACCAGACCTGCCGGTCAACCCGACCCAGACCAGCTGACCCAACCTGGCCTAGTATGGCAGACCCGACCCATCCCAATGGGCTTGGCCTACAGATGGGTTTTCCCCACATGTGTGGGATGGTTTCTTGGCACCTCACACTGTCTTCTAGATTACCTGCCTCCACCTAGTCAATGTGATCTGCCAGGTCTGCCTTCCTCAGTACCTTGCCTCCACGAGCTCATCCAAACTACATGTCGGCCATGTTTCAAACAAATTCCACTACCACAACACATTTCCACCAGTCCCCAGCACCGGTGTGCTGGTGGATCTTTTCACATGCCACAAGTTCTTCTCTAGTGCTCTGATTTTTGAGAGGGAGGCATTCCAGTGATCCTCAGGTCATGTTCTTCATCGCCCTAGGCTTATATAAATGTTACAAATCATCCCAACAAAAAAACTCTCAAATGAAAATATTTCTCGAAATTCATCGATCCCTTCATCCCCATCATCATCACACCTTTATCAAGCCATAATGATCCAAAATCTGTAATATTGGATCATTTCACCAAGGATTGAGTGTGCAATGATCAATTGATCGCAACATGTTGAGTAGCGGGGAAAATGAAGAATCCTTGTGATGGATGAAGCATGGAGGAGAGAGGAATAAATCAACCAAGAGTCACATACATTGATTTATGTTCGTGTCGATTATGGTTCATTTCCATCAGAATGAAAATTAAAATGCAATAAATATTCACAAGATCATTCTCCCATCAAAACCACACAAAGGTAAATCTCATCCCAATAAAATGATCTATCCATGGGCCAATATGTTTTTATTGGTCTATGTTCATCATGGAATTTATCAATAGGAAAAATAAACTAGATAAAAAATCCCCTACCTCGATTCAGTTCGATCACTAATGATGACAGTTCGACTCGTCGTTCTCGTGGGTGAAGATCGTTTAAATTTGAGGTCTGTTGTTGATCGTCTATATACAATCTTCCTCCATTCATCAAGAGAGCTCTATTTACATGCCTCATAAGAATTCCATGGTTATAGTGTTTACCATGGATTATCTAACAAATGCATATTAAAATAAAATGTGTCGTTGCATCCAAAATAAAATAATTTTTAAAAAAAATATTTAATGACGTTTACAACCAATAACTATCTTTCACAGTCATGTCATGCCGGTCGATGTTAGGCCTCACCTATGTAAAAAACCCACATAAGAAATCAAAAGTGGCATAATAATTAAAATCTAAGTGAAATTTTATCAATTATTAGGATTTTAAATTGAATTTATTTTTTAGTTACTTTATTTATGGTTATGTCCTTGTTGGATTTTTCTACAAATTACCTGCACCAACTAAGGTTAGGTTGTACCTAGGGCAATGACACTATTTTGGGTTTAAAGGTTCCCTAAAATCTCTGATCTGGGAACCCACTACAATTTTATTTCACTTTTCAATAAAATCCATGTGTGAGTGATATTAAAAATGTTAAAAAATCTGCCAATCATTCTGGACACATCGGGCCTCAGAATCACACATTGTCTTTGCACATAGTCTCTGAATTTTCTCAAATAATTTCTAAAATAAAATTTGTGAAATTTGAGTCATTAAATTTCACAATATAATAAAAAATTCATCATATCAAAGCTCATAAAAATTTATTATTCTCATAAACATCATATCATAACCCATGAACGGAAATGGTTATCATAAATATTTCATTATACCATAAAAAGTTCAAATGATATTGGTTTCAAACCATTTTTCTAGAAATAATTTTCATTGAAAATGATCTTAAGATATAATTGGAAATATTTTTAGAAAATTTTGTTTTGAAAGAACATAGATTTCCAATCGAAGTGAGAAATAAAGATAGATTTTGCTAAAAACAATTCTTAATTATCTTGAGTTCCAATGTGTGTAAAAATGATACCATTACATGGATATAACATTAATAGATATAGGAGAAGAAAATACCTAATAATATTTTTGTGATTGATCACAATATTTTGTATGTTTAAGTATAATTCTAAACACACCTGATAGACGATGAGATTGTAACATGAAACAATTACCACTTTGGTAACATTGAATACTAGTACCGATGAAAGAATAACATTATATGATTATTAAAAAATAATTAAAATAATAATATTCATGATATAACATGACAAAGGTATGTATATACACCTGTTAAAATAATATATTCTCATAACATAACTTGTGTCTAAAATAATAAAAATAGAGGCAAAATTACCGTACCTATTTGGTAACTTTTGAACCATAAAATCCACAAAATAAAGATAAAAATATGGATATGTAAATACCAATATATTTAAGTATAAAAATAATGAAATACATTAATGAGTATTATATATTACATACAAAAGTAACTAGTGGTGGATAACGTGTAAGTCTTGTAGAAATTAATGTGAGACAAGAAATCCCCTTAATAATTGAGTATCTTTTAAATCATGAGCCCTGTGAAAGAATAACATAAATTAAAACATATAATATCATGAAAAAATATAAATACCTTATATAAAACTTCACAGGGTATTATATACACCAACAAAATGAAACGAGTGGTGAATATGGAATGTATCTCGCTGATATATAAAGTTAAATTAAATTCACTTACCTAATGTTTTGACTCTCCACAAACTTGTTCAAGACTCCTTTTAATAAATATAATTTTATTATAAATTAATAACATAACCATATTCATATATATAATTCAATATATTATTTGTATTTTTACTTTATATTACACATTTATTAACAATTTCATGTTGATGTTATGTTTCGAGTAATAATAGCTTTCGTTTTCATACATATTTTGACTTGTTATTCTTAGTACTCTTACATAGATCTTGATTTAAATATTTATGAAATGTGAAGCATGTTATAAGAATAATATATATTCAATATATATGTATTTGAATAAATCTCCAAAATATAAAAATAAGAAATGAAATACACAGTTCCTGGAGACCGTAGGTCATACATATGCACGAATGTTATTTCCATTTTCTTGTCCTGTTAAAGGAAAGAAAACTAAATTATATATATATTATTGTTAAATTATAATTATTATTTCCTAAATATCACATATTATTAATAAACTAACCCTTAATTCATTCCATTTAAATCCTGAATGAATCATATCACTTTGAGGTGTTGGTAGTCCACGCATCCACAAACGAGGTTATCATATTCCCACAAAATGGAAGTCATGAAGATATATGTTATATAATAATTAAAAAGGAATAAATAAATCATATATATATTATAGAAATATTAATTACATCATTATTTCCATCCATTAGAGGTGGTAATGGAAGAAAGAACGACATCAGTTCGCGAGGGGGATGTCTGCAGTATAAACAAACGATGATGGTGTATCCCATTTGATAGAAGTGTGTGTATGTGTAGGTAAAAAACATAAAATAAAAAATATCACCATATTTATGATATTTTATTATTATATATTCTTAATATAATTATAATTTCAGGATTTGAGAAAGAAATAAAAAAAATATTTCATTGAAGAACGTTACCTCTTCTTCTGGTAACTCTTTTTGATTTGCACCAAAGGACCACCTTGGTTTGATTACTGACCAAATATTGGATTATAGGATGATTGGATATATGTTGGGGGAATATTATGGATTATTTTTCATGATAAAAAATCCTTCATAGGGGTGAATAAGTTAGGGGTTACTTTCTTTATAGAGGGGATGAGGAGTGTAATTCCTGTAGTTATAAAAATGTAAACAATATTGGTAGGTATCCCTTTCATAATGTGAATAAAATAATTTTAAATTTTCTATAATAGATTTAAAATTGTAGATATATGAACATAAAATTAGTTTTAGACAAGTTTATTGGTCATTTTTTCAAATTAAGAATAATGTTTAACCACAATGTAAACTTGTTTTTACCTTAATCGATGTAATTAATTTTAAATACTTTTACTGATATTTGTGGAAAAAATTTAGGATTATTTTAATAGATATTATAAATTATTATTATTAAAAATATTCAATTAATTTTTTCCTATTCTAATCATATAATTAGAAGAATATTGTTTAAAATTAATCTCGTATAAGGGATGAAACAATTGATTTTTAATGTAAAAAGTTTAAAAGTTTAAAATATTTTTATATTCAATTTCAAAAGTGAACTTGATTAAAATGTCCTAAATTGGATTTATTTATTTATAATAGTACTAATTATACTTTAAAACCAATTTAAAATATAAGGTTACAATATAAATAAATTATATGAAAATTTAGTATTCAATTAAAAATCAGTGTTTTTACTATTTACCAAAAAATGAAGCTTTTCATAAATATACCCAAAATTCATTCAATGAAAATTTTGGTATTCCTCTTTCAAAAATGATTTTTTTGATATAAAAATTATTGATTTTACAAAATTCAATATTAAAACAAGTCTTCCATTAAACGGTGGGAAAACCACCTTTTTGAAAAATACATCTTTTTATGTCTAAAATTTCATTTGTGCTTATTTTATGAATATCAAACATATTGGATGAATTTGAAACATTTATTCAAATTTATAATATTTAATTTTCTTTAATATCTATAACTAATAATTATTAATTTAATTTTATTAAGATAAAATACATTTGTGGACATAAAAAATTTTTTTTTCATTAAAACTCAACCTTTATTTACAATTGGTTTTTTATTTTCATTTATAATCAATTTAAAAAACAAAATTCATTATATAAACATGGGAAAACCCTATTTTTATACTTTAGTTAATTTTATACATATCATCTATCCCCATGGATATGTGATAACTAAATAATATTTTAATAATAATATTTTTAGTATATTGAAGTTCAGTAAAACTATGTCTTGTGTGTAACACACACTATCGAAGGGACTAGACATTATGTGTATCAAAATACAAAAATAGTTTTTCATTTAATAAAATATAATCTATTTATTTCATTTAGTTTGAGTTTAACATGGGTTTTCATGTAATACATGTCAAACATAGTGATTTCAAATAACAGAATCTATATTCAGTGTTGCTTAAAATATAAAATTTCAAAAGGACTAAATCAATTCAAAAACTATAAATTTATTAAAAATAGTGGGGTGTTAAATTATACCCAATTTAAAATTAATTTTTCCCTTGAAATTACTCTAGGTTATCAAAGGTTTATTAATTGAGATTTACTTTCATAGAAGCCCACATCATAAATATGAATACTAAAACATCCTTTAAAGTGGGAAAGATAAAACAATAATGGTTTCCAAAGTAACTCATAAATATGTTTCCACATAAGATAACATAGGTGGTATGTAAATATTGGATATGGAAGAAAAATATAAATAATTATAGATAGTGATAAATATCACTAATCATAATCAAGTTAATGATTAATTGAATGTTAACCACTAAAACCCCAAAAATTCATGATGGTTTATAAGACCATTGGTCTAATATAAATGATATTATTAGTATAAGCATTTTTCAATATCCTTTTCTAAGAGTTGTGGAATACTTTTACTATCTAAAAATATAAGGAAATATATGTACATGATTTCATTCTTTTTCATATTCAAAATCTCACCCTTTGGTTGTTCCCTACTTGATTTACAATTTATCTCTTACTCCAAGAAAGAAACGGGAGTTTTTCACTCCCAAAGCACTAATAGATCATGATAATGATATTTCCTTCCTTCATTGTTTAGTTAACATTGTATAAAAATGGTTATCAGAGGTTATCCCATATGCATAAATCCTCATATAGAGAGATAATACCTTAATCACTAAAAAATCATCTACAATTTGATTTAAAACATTCCAAAAAATGATCAATCTTGCAAAACTTTGTAAAGATGAAAATAAAAAACATTAGAAAGAAGGTAAATATAATTTTCAATATCAACTTAACATTTCCCCCATATACCATAAAGTATCTCTTTTTTTGTCACATACCAAAAATATGAATACCATTATCATAAACTCTCTGGGAACATGTTAATAACCTAAATTACCACAAATCCCTATAAAAAACATGCAATATTCATTTTTCCAAATAAAATTGGATATATTAAAAAATACCAATATGTTTTAAATAACATCAGTGATATCATAAAGGACTTCTTCATCAAATAATTTATCAGTTCTAAGGTCATAAATACTATCCACTTTATATTACACATATCATCATCTGTTTATCCATACTAACTATCATTATCCCATCTTGAAAAAAATTTTAAGTGTCACCTTCTCTTAATGTCCACATTCGATTAAATCAGTTTTACAGGTCATTAGAATTATTTAAAAAATTATTTAATATCCTTAAAGAAAACTACTAAAAATAATATTTCTATACTTCATGATTTATATAAAATAATTCTTGAAATAAAATACACAAATACTTTGATCATTAAACCTCTTGTTTAAAACATTATCTAATTTTCATTATCTTATTCCATAATACTTATTTACTAAAATATGAAATAAAAATCATGTATACTCAATTTAATAAATCCTAAAAAATATCTATTAGAACAACACATACCTTTAACATGTCATTAACAGTCTCATTATCATTAGCAGTAAAACCAATTATCATACCTCCTTCCCAGTTATATTCAAGATATTTCCATTGAAGAAATTTATTTTCATAATTCTAATACTTTCCAAATCTAAAACATTCAATTTCAACTCAATTCCTTCTTGTTTTCTCTATTTACTAAAACTAGAAAGTATAGTGTGAGAGACACTTATCATATAGGGAAATAACGTAATCATAAAAATCACTAATAGGATATCTAAATCACAAAACCTAATAATTTAATATTTGATACATTAGTTTAATCATAGGTTATTCATAGTTCTTTTTTTTAAATCATTAATTATGTTTCATATAGAGTTTATGAATTCCCAAATCATATCCCCCAGGAGTGTCATACCAATTTTGAAGTAGGGCATGTAATCGTACACTAGTTCCCAATCTTGTCAACCTCATTACAACACTTTAGGGGTTGTTAACCCTATGAAAATATATTCCAAATACAAACCCACTTTAAATTTCTAGAGAAGTATGTGTTACTAGGAAACCACTCATGAAATCCTTTACCTAAACACTAGAACATGTTCTTATACATTAACTCATTCATAGACTTATCCTTAAATACATCCCTATACATACACTTAGAAATATCACTAGGGATGTCACTAAAGTTTTCTCATCAGAGTTTCCAAAGGTTTACTAAATCTATCCTTTGATACCAAATATTGGGACCCATACATAATATACATTGATATTACATTATTTTAAATGAATATTATTCACATTAAAAAATTACATGCTTAAGGACCATAATAGTTTAGTGTCTCTGGAAATTTGTAATTCATTCTTCTAATTTGGTAAAAAATCATCAACATATCCCAGAAATATCTTCCCCTTTATTAATCCTACTTAAATCCTTTTTTCACAACCTAGGGAAATAAAATATAAGAAAGAGTGAGATCAGATGCCGAGTAGGCGTAAAAATAAAGAATATATATAACAATAACATTGAAATAAGGGTATGATAATAGAATCATAACATTATAAGATCCAACCATTCATATCAATGATCATAATCATAAGTCATAGAATAGATACTGGTAGGTCATAAGACATGAATCATAATGAAACAAAAGAACACAGTTTCTGAGAGTATAACATTGGAATACAACATTGAATTGTGGAATACACATAAGAATAGAAAATTATATTACATGGATACCTAAAAATACCTTCATAACATGGTATTATTTCAAAACCACTATTGTAACTCCTAAGATCCTAGGATATAACCCATGTACCCTCTTGTTTTCAGTCTTGAGATGAAACCTGTATAGCCTCTTGTTTGTTTAGATTGGGATACAATATGTGTACCCTTTTTTTGGTCTTGTGTTACAACCTCTGTACCCTTTTTTGGGATTGAGATACAACAGGTGCACCCAAAATATTTTAGGTCATGATCTACAAGCACTATACCCTCTTTCTTTTAGGATTTGGAAAAAACTTGATTAACCACCTTTTTTTAGGCTTGGGATATAATCTGTGTACCCTGTTTATTTTAGACTTGGGATACATCCCATGTACCCTATGGCTTGTGGGCTTGGGATAAGATCAATATACCCTCTTATGTTCAGTCATGGGATAATACCCATGTAACCTATCATTTTTGGGTTTGGGTATAACCCATTTACACTTTTTTTGGGATTGGGATATAACCTGTGTAGCCTCTTATTTTAAATCTTGGGATAAAACATGTGTACCCTTTTATTTTATTGATTGACCTACAACTCATGTACCCTATGAACTCATATACCATTTATCATCCACCAAGAATTTGAGGGATATATAGGTCCCACTAATCACATAATTAAATCACATATACGTATACTACTAGATAATAAAACATTCATCATACAATGACTCAAAAAAGAGAAGGGTTACATAAACATCATATCATAACCCATGATATAAAGGGGTATCCTAATCATTTAATCATAAAAAAACCCATGAAAGTGAAAAAAGTTTCATAATCATTTAATAATTGATTAATCCATGATATGGAGTAGGTTTCATAAGTGATTTATTTTCGTATAACCTATGGATTGGAAATAGATTTCATAAAAAAACTTCTCATCATATACATAAACCATAAAAAATAATGAGAATGATGAACCCATATCATATTTTGAGTAAACATTAAATTATATAAAAGGATAAAATATTATATGGATAAAGATTTTGAAATATGAGTTGGAAAATTTCAATTGAAATATAATAATTCTTGGAAAATACCTATTTTTTAAAACATGAAACATTTTGAAAATCCTTTTCTTTTCAACATTCATTGAAAACTTATAAAATAATATTTTAAAACTTTTATTAAAAATTTATATTTTATATTTTTAAAAAAAATATGAATAAAATATCCTTTCAAAACATTTTGAAAACATTTTTTGGGAACATTTTTTTTTGAAAGAACATAAAATTCCGACCGAAGTGATTAATAAAGGTGGGTTTTCATAAAAGAATTTTCATTATTATCATAGGCACCAAATAGTTGAAAAATGGTACCATTACTAGGATATAACTTGACTAACCATAGTATTAGAAAATTAATTACAATTATTGACAGATGGATCATAATATTTCATTAATAGAAATATAATTCTAAACATTCTTGATAAACAATGAGATTTTAGATATAAACACTTATCAAATTCGTAACATTGAATCCTAACAACCATGAAATAATAACATTAAATTAAGTTTAAAATATCATAAAAATAATGATATTCATGTTATAACTTGTCAAATGGTAGTATATACACCTTGTAAAATAATATACATACATAACCTAACATGGGTCTCAAAGATTAAAAATTGAGGCAAAATTACCTATCCAATTTGGTAACATTTAAATTATAAAACTTAGGAAAGATATATTAAAAATATCATATTTAAATACCTATAAATATAAGTTATATAGTAATAAAAGACCTCATGGGTAGTATATATTCCATATAAAATAAACATATGTGGTATATTTCATAATTCTCATAGAAATAATAGTGACACTAGAAATCCATTTACTACATGAGTAACTTTATAATCATGAGACCCATGAAAGAATAACAAAAATTGAATCATATAGTATCATGAATATATTAAATTAATGATATAAATATTCATAGGAAAATATATTCACCACCAAAAATAAATTAGTGGTGAATATGGCATGTATCTCACAGATAAAAAAAAGTGAGATGAAATTACATTACTTTAGGTCTTGACTATCATCGTACTTTATTCCAAAAATTTGTATAATAAATATAAGTTTATTATAAATCTATCACAGAACCATAATAATGTATATAATATCATATATTATTTACTTGTGACATTATATTACCTGTTTATTAATAATTCCATGTTAATGTTATATTTCTGGTAATAATAACTTTGTTCATTATCCGTGTTTTGACTTGTTATTCTTAGTCATATTACATAGATCATTATTTAAATATTTAAATAATGTAAAACATGATATAAATATCACATATATTTATTATATATATTTACATTAATAAAAAAAGATAGATATAGGAAATGAAATACACCATTCATGGATATTGTAGGCCATACGAATGCTTGCACATTGTTTAAATCTTCCAGTCGTTTTGAAAGAAACAAAATTAAATGATTTATATATATAATTTCATTATAGAAGCATCATTATGTCATAAATATCACATTTTTATATTGAAACCATCCTTAATACAATCCATGAAATTTTTTAATGAATAACATCGCTTTGAGGAGGCGGTAGTCCACACATCCACATAAGATTTTATCACATTCCCTCAAATTGTAAAGTACGAAGTTATGTGTAATATAATAAGTAATGAAGAATTAAAACATCATAAAGTTCATATATATTAAATAAAAATTGTATTCCTATATTTATTCCTCACCTTTAGATATGGTAATGTAAGAACGAATGACATTGGGTCGTGACGTGGTAGTCTTCCACACACACGAATGATTATTGGGTATCTCATTCAATGAACGTTTGTGTATGTGTAGGTTTAAATCTTAAAATCTAAGAACATAATTATATCGAGGATATAATGGTTAATATTGAATCTTTATATAATAATAATTTATGGGGATAGAGAATGAAATAAATAATGTGCTCATTGAAGAACAATACCGATTCTTCAAGTAACTCTTTTTTGTTTTTAGAAAAGTACAATTGTAGTTTGTTGTATGGCCAAATTTAGGCTTCTAGAATAGTTTAGGGTATTCTGGGAGCATATTAAGTAAGTTTATGGATGATCCAAAATTATTTAGAGGTGTGAAGAGCTGAGGGGGTGAGTTCCTTTATACAGTGGAGGGGGAGTGGAGTTCTTGTAAATACAAAAAGGTAAACACTATTGAGAGGAATCCCTTACATTTTGTGTTGGAGTTGGTGTCATAGGACCAATTATTTTTACTTTTATTACATGTATATTTTTATGTGATGAATATTAACAAAAATTCTTATTAAATATTATTTGTTTTCATGCATGCCTCTAATTTAATAATGTCCTAGAGTATACCACACATTGATAATGTCATAAAAATTCCCCGCTACAATGAAAACCTTGATGTGCTATGAAAATATTCTAAAAAATTGTTTTGAGATTGAATAATATACTATGGTGGGACACATAGTACATATACAGTCAGGTGTGAGTACTTATAAGAAGACGAGGCTTCTTCTCATAATTTTGCACAGGGTAATATCAAATGGAGATTATGAGAATGGACCCTCTAGTAGGAAACATTCTTGTTTTAGTGTCATCATATATTTCTATATATAAGAATTTTTTATGGTCCTTAGACATTAATATTAATATTAATTCATGTTTCAACTCATACACTTAGTTGTATTTTAAAAAACATGAAGATAATAGTTCATGGAAAATTTTGATAGGTTGGGTGTGTCATGAGTGACATATAATTAATGAATAAGTATAGGAAGGATTTTACCCTTACATATTTGTGAAAGATGATATTTCATACCTTTTATTATAATTGAAATTTCCATTAAATTCCATGTCCTTGGTGTAATTATGTGTTTATTTCAAATGGGAAATAAAAGATACATTGCGCATATAGGTTGGTGACATGGATGTGCAACCTGCTTGGTGAGATATTGTAACAAAAGGGGTTATATAATACAATGAGCATTCATATGTGGTTGTCCATACTGAGACATTAAGTGTTTTCTCTTGGGTTCCTTCAACCATTACTAGATAGTAATATTGGACTTTAGGCATGCCCACCAAATGATAATGAATAAGATTCTTATTGGGTCACACACTAAGTGTTTTTAGTGATCTCAATTAAAATCTATTTGAGTTTAATTAATGGATAAAATATTATTCTAAATTATAAGGAATAATTTTAAAGAATTTATATTGATCGCATAAATTAAATAAAGTTTAATTCAATTACTTGTTAATAAAATATTTTTTATTGAATATTTTAATAAATATTTATTCACTAGATTGTAAAAAATATTTATTTTTTAATAAAATGTTTATTCAGTGGTTTAATAAATTATTGAAGTTCTTGAATGAACCATGAACAAGTCTGGCGAGAAATAATAAATAAAATGATCATTATATAATATTTTTTATTGCACAAGTTAGCGCACACCCCAAAATAATAATAATATAATTATTATTATGTGGAAAGAAGTTTATTAAAGGAAATGAATTCTATTTAATGGTCAATATATAGTTAAATAATTTTTCATCTTAAATCCTAACTATATAAATAAATGGCTATGTCTATTGTGTAAAGCATCCAAAATTTAGAATAAAGAGTTTTTGTGCACAATAACTTCACTCCAAACTTCACCCCATCAACCCCTATTAAGAATGTGAAGTGAATGTGAGATTTCTTCATGACCAAATAAAGAGTGATCACAAATAAACAATGCTAGAAGTTCGAGTTACCGCACTTACTCCAAGATATCAAGTTGTGTTTCACAGAGATCATAGGTGTACGTGTGGATCAAAGATATAGGGATTTTATCCTTGGATCCTCATAGTGAAACGAAGGTAATCTAAAAGGGTATTTTTGATGATCAACATTCGTTAACAAATAATGTTCCTTGGATCATATATTTATGTCTTCAAATATTAAATAAATCAGGTATAAATTTGTCATGAAATATCATCATTGTTAGATTTGGTTAATGATAATGATAGGAAATTATAACATATATCCCTACACCTCATTCTTCTACTATTCCTAGAACGATCATGTGGTATAAGAGTGGGCACATTTATATTCATAATTATTTATTTTATTTTTAGTATATGAAAAATTCTTGTTAGATATTCATGTCATGTCATTCGTTCTTTAATCCAATTTGAATTTACATGTTATTAATATATTAATTATGTTCATTCAATGATTTTTTTTCTTATATGATTATGAAAAAATGAAGAATGACCGTAGGTTACATCATGAAGTTCCAAATATTTGGTTAGTAAAACTGGGTTATACACCATGCAGTCAGAACACACAACATATAACCATGCACATTTTATCCATATACGCCAAGAAATTAATTTCATGAAGTTATTTTATTGAACACCACATGTTGAATGGGTCAACCTGACACATGACAATAAGGTATTCGGTTTGTGGCTGGAATGTACACATCGTGTAGTCTGGACGAGTTAATACACTGAATCCCTAGTTATGTGACATGAATATACAATAACCATGGTACACGTTCTATATCTGGATGTATAAACCTTGTAGTCTCCCTTTAATGAAAAAATTTATATTAAATTAAATTTAAAAATTGCATCATTAAAAAATTCTTTAATTGATCGGTACACAATTTTTAATTTGATAATTTTTTAATAATTTTAAAAAAATTAAATGATCAATTAATTTATTTTAATTAATATTCAATTATTTGTTCTGTTGTTTAGTTGACTTGAATTCCATTAATTATTGGTATCACTATATAATATCAGTCGATCATTAAGATGAAAGAGATTTAAAAAAATAAATAATTGATTAATTAATGCAAGTGTATTTATCTTAAATAATAAAAGAACAAATAATGAAATGAATACTAGCCATTTAATTTTCCATATTCATTATATGTATGATTGTTCAAGTTATTGACCAAGACCTGTGTATATGATGGATGTTTCTTATTTAATTTATTGCCTAAATTATCAATTATAAAACATTAAATTATATAATGACATGTGAGTTATCCCTCCCTCCATTATTTTTTAGGGCTTTGCATCCACAAAAATTTATTTAATTCCCTTAAAACAAACCATTGGTCCCCATCTAATACATGTGAGTAATAAATATGTGTAATTAATGGATAATCACAAGGCATGTAGAGGTAGTTCATGTTAGAACACTAATGATGAAAACCCATGTGATACATAGGTGGACCGGTGGAATGTTTTTACTTATTCCAAGAACGACAATATGACTTATTTCCCCAAGGTCAATGGTTGATTTAATGTCTTATCATTAAATAAACCATTTGATAAATATCATTAACATGTTATTTAATTATTTATTTATGTCTATATCTGAAATTATATATTTTATGGATGTAATGACTTAATCAAATAATTAAATAAATTAATGTGAGAAGATAGAAATTAAATAATTTAATTATGAGTAAATGTTGTATTCAACATTATCAATTAATTAAGTAACATCCACTTAATATTTAAAAGTAGTGTAAAGGAAAAATAAGATAAAATTTATGTTTAATAAACTAATATCCCTCAAGTAAATATTAATTGAGACTAATCCTTCCATTATTTGATTGGAAATGAATCTATAGAACCAAGTGTAGTACATGGACAAATTTTGGACACTTAATTTTATCAATGAGTATTCATTAGTGTTTTGGGTTGAATTAACTGAAATTTAATTGAGTTTAATGAACTAATTTTGTTCAATAAAAATTCAAAGGCACGTGTTGAAGAAATCCAAGTCCTAATTTCAGGATAATAGAATCCACTCAACAGATCAAGGTGCTACATGTATGTAGTTGGAAATAACTACTACCTAATTACATTATTATTTTTTTCAAGGAAAAATTATGGACATTGAAAAAAATAATGGGGAACCAATCAACTATAATGTTAATGTTACTAGAAATTTTGAGTTCATTGGTGAGGGCTATTAGGAATTGATAAAATAGTTGGATATTTAATAAATAAATAAACAATAATAATTTATTATGTCTCACTTATTTTTTAATCAATATTTTTACTAAAAATATTTTCTTTTAAATTACTGAATAAAATAATAATATCACCAACCACACTATATGTATGATCGATATTAGAGGAATATAACCTCCTAACTAGAAGTAACATCCATGAGTTGTGTAGAAACCTTTAGGTTGTGCTTATTCTGTGAAAATAAATCTTACATGCTAGAATACTCAATGTTTGAATTTCCTATTAAAGTGGTGAGTGATGAAGAGTTCTTTTCCTATTGAAAAAATTTGAGTGATGTGGTCCATTTTCAGTGTTTCATTCTCTCATTAATTTATATTCAACTAATAAAGTCTCATGAAAACATGGATGTGTATAGTACACTTGAGCTTCTCCACGGTATTTACCAGGGGAGATCGATAATGGAAAGACATGAAATATCCATGTTTATCTTTAAGATAATGCTTGGGGAGGGTTCCCTAGTCGGGCCTCCTGTTGTCAATCTTATTGGATACATTGAGTGCTTAGAGATTCTAGGGTTTCAACTCCCTTAAGAACTTGGCACTGAACTCATCCTGGAATCACACCCTCAGTAGTTATACAACATTTTTATGAATTATGAATATCAACAACTTTAATAAGTCTCTGCCAGATATTCTTACTATTCATAACCATGTAGATATGGATAAAAAGTGTTAAAAATATTCAATCCTTTTGGTGAACAATGGGAAGTGAAAGTGAAGAGATTTAACACAAAAAATTCTTCACGCCCATACATGAAGAGGATGTTCAAGGGGGATATTAAGGGAACCTGATGATATCTATTTCACATATGGTAAAAAGGGACACTAATTGAAAAACTATACCCATCAAAATAATTAAGTGGGAGCTTCATGTACGTTTGTAATCGAGTGTAATTTATATATTTCTAATAATTTAGTATTAGATACATTGTTCGGTGCTCAAATATGTATTCAAATATTGGATCCAATTAGATTCAAAAATATTGAATGAGGATATAATGATTTTGAGCATCCAACTGGTCTAAACATGTTATTGTAGCTATCAGGGACTACCACCTCATGTTGATGATTGGAATGATCTTGTTTTTAAAGGGTTTCTATTATGTGACTTCGGTTACCAAAAATATTATTTCTCTAACAAGACATGATATGAATGGATTTACATTCAAATTTGGTAATAAAGGTTGAATATTTTATAAATATAGATGTTTTTATGTTATGGAACATTTAAATGATGACCACTTTTTATTTTAATACATAAAGAAAATAATGTGAATCAATAATGAAGTTAATTCACATGCCTTATACCTCACCCAACTTTGGCATCACCTTCTAGGTCATGTAAATGAAAATCTCTTGACTAAATTACACCTTGAAGGATATTTATGTTCTTTTGATCAAAAAATAGTGGGTGTATGTCACGTGTGTTTACAAGGAAAAATTTCCAAATCCCCATTTATTGGGAAATGTTAAAGGGATAAATATATTCTTGAATTAGTTCATACCGATGTTTGTGGACCATTTGTTATGGAAGCAAGGTGTGGGTTATAATTCCTAATAACCTCTACTACTAATATTAGAAGTTGTGAATTTGTCTAAATTGTGTGTTATAAGTTAGATTCTTTTGATAAATTCATAGAATACAAGGATAAATTTTAGAATCATCTTAGTAAGGAGATTATGAAAGTTTGCTCAGATCAATGGGGATAATATCGTAATCAATATTTAACTGATTATTTTAGAGAGTTTAGGATTTTACCTCAAATCACTCATCATTACATTCCTTATTGTAATGGTGTAATAAAAAGGAGGAACCACACCTTATTGGAATTGGTGAGATCAATGATGAGCCACATGGTTCTTCTATTATCCTCTTGCAGATGTGCATTACAAAAATAGCATATGTACTAAATTGAGTGTCAAATAAAGAAACATGTAGTATACCATACAAATTATCGAATGGAAGGAAACTCATGTATTCTTTCTTTCTTGTTTAGGATTTTGAATCATTTGTTAAGGCCTACTTGTGTTTCAATATTCCTCCCTAAGGAACAAATTATATCTTTATAGGATATCATAATGAAACAAAGTGAAACTACCTATACAATTATTCCAAAAAAGGTTCTTGTTTAAATATGTCCCACACTTCTTAAGGAGGATCATATATCTAAAAGTTATAGTGGGAGTGAGATAGAGTCTGATGAAGTCAAGGCTCAAGATACACAAGAGTTGGCACGTTAAAAAATCCCACAAATCCCCATGAATTAAGACATTATTGTAGACAAATAATTACTACTTAAAAGTACTATAGATTTTATAGACCCTGAATGGAATGGTTTTTTAGTCACTATGGATGGTGAAACATTTTTTTTGGTAATTATGATCCTCTAACTTACAAAGATTCAGTAAGTGGAACAAATGATTCCAAGTTAAAAGAATCCTTGGATTTTGAAAAGGATTCCATTTATGAAAACCAAGGACGTATTATGGTAGAACCTCCAATAGATATATATATATATATATCTTTTTGGTTTCTAATTTGGTACTGAAGAAGAAACATGATAAGGAAGGAAAAGTCAATACCTATAAGGCATGACTGATTACAAAAGGTTCTAAATATCTATAAGGAATTAGATACACTGGGTAATTTTCACTAGTTTCAAAACTGAAATCCATTATAGTAATACTTACCGTTGTGGCATTCCTTGATTTCAATATTTGTAAAATATATGTTAAAATAGAGTTACTTAAAGGAAACCTTATAGGAGATGTCTATATGGAATATCCTGAAGTATTTGTGAATCTAAAGGATTATAATAAGGTATGCAAGTTGAAAAATGTACATTTATGAATTAATGTAAGCATATAAGTCACAGAACATTCATTTTGATGAGTCCGTAACAGAATTTGGATTCATAATGAATGAATACGAGGAATGTGTCTATAGATAGTTTAGTTAGTATGAAATAATTTTATTGATAGTATATGTTGATGACATACTACTAATTAGAATCAAAACACTAGTCTTAAATTCTTTTAAGAAGTGGTGGAATAAATCATTCTCTATTAAGGACTTGGGTGAGGTAGCATATGTTATTTGGATCAAGATCAATCATGATAGATCTGAGAGATTTCTTGGCCTATGTTAAAGTACATACATTTATGATATATTTAAGTGATTCAGTATAGAATAATATAAGAGGGGATTATTTATAGTGGCACATGGAATTTATCTTTCTAGAAAAACATGTCCTCAAAAACGTGCTGAAAGAAATAGAATTACAAGGATTATATATGCATTAGTGATTGGTTCAATAATGTATGTTATGATATGTACTAGCACATATGTTTTACATGCATTAGCAGTATTAAGAGGATATCAAGATGATTTAGGTGGCCACCATTGGATAACAGTCACGACTATCCATAAGTATCTGAGGAAAACTATAGATATTTTGTTGTTTTATAGAGGATATGAAGAACTATTCCTCATAGGATATGAAGATGAGAGTTTCCCAAATTATCACGATGACATGAAGTGACAGATGGGATACATATTCAGATTAAATGATAGTGTTGTAAGTTAAAAGATTCTAAAGTAGGCTATGTATATAGATTCTATAGTAGAGTATGAGTATATTACTACTTCTGAGATAGATAATGAAGTAATATAGATGTGAAAACTTTTCCAGGAACAAGATTTGGTATCTAGCATTGAATATCCAATCACACTCTATTGTGATAATACTGCAGTCATGACTCTTAGAAAAGAGACAAGGTCACATCAGCAGACGAAGCATATATTTCAGAAGTATCATCTCTTGAGGTATATTTCTCAGAGAGATAAATATTTAGTGAATCGTATTTCCAAAAAAGACTATGTGGTGGACCCCTTGAATAACGCTATGACTCAATAATAACTTGACAATTATGTTAGGTCTAGTGGACTGAAGGATATAAGCATTTGGCTATAGTCCAAGTGGTAGTTTATTAGATTTGGTGTCATAGGACCGACTATTTATACGTTGATTATGTGTATATTTAGATGTATTGAATATTAAAAATCCTTATTACATATTATATTTGTTATTCATGACATTAACGTAATAATGTTATCGAATTTGTATCACATTGAAAAGGTCATAGCAGTTCGCCACTATAATGAGAACCTTGAGGAGCTATAAATATATTCTAAAATAATGTTTTGGGAATGGATAACGTACTATGATGGGACACATAGTATATAGACCTTTAGGTGTGAGTAATCATAAATAGATGAGACACACACTATATAGATCGTCAGGTGTGAGTAATCAAAAATAGATTAGGCTTCTTCTCAAGATGTTCGACCATGGTAATCTCTATGATGAGAGATAATGAAAATAGACCCACTAGTCAGAATTCGGTGTGTTTTGGTGTCATCATATATTCCTATCTATGTGCATGTGTGATAGGCCTTATACTTTAATATTATTATTAATTCTTGTTACAACTCATGTACTAAGATGACTTTCATAACCAATAATGATAACAGTTCAAGGTGATGTTGGATACGTTGGGTGTGTCACGAGTGACATGTCATTAATGAATAAGTCAAGGAAGGATTTTTCCCTTTCATATTTATGGATGTTGATATCTAATCCCTTTGATTGTAATAGAACTATGACATTAAATTCCATGTCAATGGTTCAACAACATGTTTACTTAAAATAGTCAAAGAAATTGATATCGAGCATATAAGTTTGTGACGTGGATGTGAATCCTCCTTGATGAGATTTTATGATAAAGGGGTTATATTACATAGTGATAATTCATATTTTGTTGTTGATGTTGTGAAATTTAGTTATTTCTATTGGGTTCCTTGACCCGTTACTAGATATTAATCTTAGGCTTTTGGAAATCCTACCTTATTCGGATGAGAAGGAATCCTAGAGGTCACACACTAAATGTTTTTGTTGATCTCGATTAAATTATATTTTATTTCAATTAATGTAATAATAATTATTCTCAAGTAAAAGGAATAATTTTATTCAATTTATATTAGTCACAAAAATTGAATTTATATTTATTCTCCATATTTTGAATAAATTTTTTACTTTATTTATGGAATATTTTAGTAAATATTTATTCCATAGATTCTGAATAAAATATATAATTCTGAATAAAATATTTATTCAGTTCATCAATAAATTCAATAGGATTTATAATTGACCATGAACAAGTCTGGTGACAAATATTAATTAACAAGACTGTTTCATACTATTTGCTGTCACACAAGTTGACGCACACCACATAATAATGATAATACAACTATTATTACATGACATGTGGTTAATTAAAGGGAATAAATATTATTTAATGGTGGTATTAAATTAAATAATATTTTAACATAAATTCTTAACACTATAAATATACAGCTATGTCGATTGTGTAGAGAATTTAAAAATTGATAATTGATAATTGTTTTTCACAATGAATTATCTCTCAACTACTCCTCCACTCTACCTCTAAAGAATGAGAAGTGCAAGAGATATTTCCTCAAGACCGAAGAATTAGTTATCAAGAACAAACAATGAATGGAATTCGACTCACCATTCTACCAACCAATGATCATGTGGTGTTCTCAAAGATCAAAGCAGCCTATGTGGATCACTGCTAGATAGATTGTATCCTTAGATCCTCATAGTGCAATGAAGGAAATCCAAAAGGGAATTTTCGGATGATCAAAATTAACCAATGAAATTATTTCTAAATCCCTGGTATTTATTTATTCAAATATTAAATATATTAATTATAAGTTATACAATAATGATGCTCACTCTTGGTTTCGGATAATAATTATTAAAAGAAGTTTTAATATATCGCCCACCTCTGCACGCTTATCCTACACCTAGAACCATGATAATGTGCCTCCAATAATGGTCCATTTTAGATCAACGAGGTTACATGGTTTCAATATGGCCATAAAAAGGGTTTTGGAAATGTGGCGGGGTCCATTGGCTCCTAAAGATTATAGTTTAACCAATATGTAAACTCGTTTTTACCTTAATCGATGTAATTAATTTTTATTAATTTCACTAATATGTTTTTTTAAAAAACTAATTTGAATTTATAAATTATTTTGATTCAAAATATGGGATGAATTTTATCAATTTTTAATCACGTTGGTGATAGAAATTAATTTAAAATTATTCCCGCATATTGGATAAAACCACATGTTTTTAATGTAAAAAGGTTCAAAATATTGAAATGTTTTTATATCCAATTTCAGTATGAAATTGATTTAAAAAAACTAAATTTTACTTAGTAATTTATAGTTGAAATAATTATACTTTAAAACTAATTTAATATTTAATTGAACTATATAAATAAATTAGATGAAAATTTAGTTTTCAATTAAAATCTAGTGTTTTTCGCTATTTATTGAAAAATGAAGCTTTGCATAAGAATACCAAAAAATATCCAATGTAAATATAGATATAACTATTTAAATCATGAGGTATATTTTCTTAAATGGGAATTATAAAATTGTAAAAAAATTAGTTTTAAAAAAATCCTTCAATTAAATGGCAATGAATTTTCCTTTTAAAAAAATATTGATTTGTTATGTCTAAAATTTTACGTGTTCTTATTTTATGCCAATAAAATTTATTAGATGAATTTAAAAAAATTTATAATATTTTAAAATATACAAATTTAATTAATATCTCTCAATAATACTGATTAATTTATTTTGTTATGATAAGACACGTTTTTGTGCATAAAAATAGTTTTTTCATAGAAATACATAAATTATATTCAATTGGTTCTAATTTTCATTTATAATTAATTGATAACAAAAAAATTAATTTTATAAACAAGTTTAAACCCTAGATTCATAATTTATATAATCTTATCCATATATTACATCCCAATGGCTTGGTTATAACCAAAATAATATTTTAACTGTATAATTAATTGTATATTGAAGTTCAGTAAAACTCAGTCTTATGTGTAACACAAGCTATCTAAGGAACTCAAAATGTTGTGTAAGGAAATTAAAACATTGTGTTTTGTATACCAAAATTTTATCAAATTGTTTCATTTGTTTTAAGTTTAACATGGTGTTTTTGGAAACACAATACTAACTTATTTCATTCATATAACACCAGTTATATTCACTATTTCTAAAGCAACTCAAAATTGTGTGTAAATAAATGCAACATTATTTCTCACGAGACTCATTATTTGCCCAAATTAAATGGGTTTTTGTCTAGAGATTTAAAATTTCTTATGAATGGTCTTAAATTTTTTTATTGTTTCCATCATTATGAATTCCCTCAATATGATATTAGTTATTAATACCTATGTTATTATTAAATTAGTTAAAATATCCATAGATAAGATTCAATATGATGTGGTAATTTATATGGATTTATTTGACAATCATTTATTATTTCTTTATTATTCTGTAGTTATTGTTTAAATAGAATGTGTTTTCGTTATGTAAGTTTATATATTGATTATTCTAATTTAAATATGATGGATTATGTTGTGAACATAGCCTTACTGAGAATCTAATATGACCCCTTTAATATATCTTATTTTACCTAGGAAACTAGATATTTTTTAAGACTAATATATATGGATTTGTTAAGGGTAATAACGATGTTCTCAAGGAAATAACTTTTTTTTATTTTATACTTTGTAAATGTAATGTATATTTTCGACTATGTATATTATTTACAAACACTAATGAAATATTCGGTCTTTTACGATGTGATTACTTATATCTTAATCCAATTTAATTATGTAACCAATGACTTTAGGCCACTTTGTTTAGGGTCTTTATGGTTTATATTAGATTAAGTTTTGTAAAATCCTTTGGAAGTATATTAAGAAAAATATTGATTTGGGAACATAACCCTATGACTGGCATTGAGAATAACTAAAAGTATAGTATAACATCTATATGTTTTGGTAATTTATATATTTGGTTGTTTACCAATAAATTAATTCTTATCTAGATACTAAAAGTGGAAGATATCCTTTCATAGATGTATATTGGGGTAATAACTCTGAAGAAGCTGTATCAGGCATGACCAGAGTGTTAACTAAAACAAGACAAGGGTCCTTTCTACTCACATGGTTTGAAACTATCAAGGGATATTCTTTAGTTAATTTTTGTTTTTATTTATAAACCAATATGATGGATTTGAAAATATTTTATGATTTTATTAATTTCCTTGAGAAACCATGTTTATGATCATGAGATTTTACACCGATAATATTTTCTATTTATGCCATGTGTTTCAGTAGATTCGATATTATACATTATTTTTCATAACATTATGATCTAAGCTAGTGTATGGTATTATTTATAAATGGAACCTTGAGGAAGGGATGTGAACCGTATCCTAGAAAATACTTCATGTTGGGATTTTCCTCCTAGGAATGATAATGAAGCTAGAGTTGGAGTTATAACATGAACTAAAAAAATTATAACCATATTATGGAATCTAAATTAGGTTATGATCAATAACATTTCCCATATATAGAATCCATCTAATACACCTTGTGTTTTAACAATGATATACAAATTTATGAATCAACAACCTCCATCATTAAATTGGACAATAAATCCATTTGTTCCTGAGAAATGGATAAGTTCTATGGAGAATATATTTATCACTCTAATTAGTAATGAAATAAATAAGGTTTTAATGGTTTTTTATCATCTCTCAAGAGATAAATATCAATAGTGATAATTAATTCAAACAAAAACTAAGGATTAAGAAGAAATAACTAGTATATAATGAAAAAATAATAAGGTGAAATTCAAGGAAAAGTATTTTCCATGTGAGAAATGAGTGGATATAAAGAGACCATTCACGGGTCTAAAAAAAGAAAGATTAAAATGTCAGTAAGTTTGAATAAAACATTTTAAGGATATCTATGCATTCTATAGTCAATGAAAAAAATCTAAAGAAAAATATTGACTTTTTATTTAATGGGTTACAACCAATTATATGAATGGAACTATTATCCCAAACCATTAAATCACATGATGAAATATTATATTATTCTATCAAGATACATAAAGAAGTATCTTTTTATTAATTAATCATTTTTAAGAAAGAGAATAATAGGATTATAGATTAAAAGATGGATAGTGGGAAGAAGGGGAATAAGGGGTTTCCTACATGGGAGTTTAATACAAGTGTGGATAGAAAGGAAATGATGCTCATCATTATATGGTCATAAAAGAAGTATCCAATGTCAAATTCTTGAAATATAAGAAGATGGGTCACTATGAAAAAGAATTCCTCAATTAGAAGAGAATATAACTTATAAGAAACAAAGGGATCAAGTTCAAGATTATACTATTAATACAGTCAAAGTGGAATGATTAATGTGGTTATGTATTTAGATTCAAGAATTAGGTTATAAATTATTTTATCAACAATATTTCTATAACTTATAAGGATTATATAAGAGCAATTTTCCTATAAGAATTATAATACACATGATGAATGGTACCAAGAAAAGTGATTCAGGGGAAAGTTTATATATTTAGAAAACACATGATTGAGGGAAGATAACCATTAATATTCACCTGCTGTTGTGATAATAATGATAAATTTATGTTTACAGGATAGTATTGGTGACCTTGAAATTTGTTAGTGATTTGATGGTTTATGTTATCTTTGTAGGATTTTACTAAATGTTTTGATTTATGGAAAATGTTCAATAACCTATGATTTTAATTTTTAATGATTGCATGTTTTTATTATTATTTTATGGCGGTCTAGGTATTCACACATTTTTAATGTGGTATTAATATCTACTTCATATTATTCGGGGAATGTAATGTTGATTTAGTGAACTTACTTATATTTTTTTTGACTTTTAATTGGTTCAGACATGTTTAATACCAGTCTCATGGTTAACTATTTATGAAATGGATAAAGATTAGTCTTTTTAGTTACTGTTGTGGTATTAGAGATTAATTTATTATATTGGATAACATGTACAAACCATTTTGGTTTTAGTAAACATTGGAGGAATAAATTATTACTATTTTTTGGATCTTATGAAAAAAAATCATCTTGGATAATCATATCTTGGATTTAAAAATTATGTAAAAATTCATCAAATCATAACTGAAGGATAAAATTTTCATTGTATCTTCTAGTTCTCTCCATAAAAATAGTAAAATAATCCCTAAAATCTAAGAAAACGATCTTGAAACAAAAATGTGATCATATTTCTTATCTATAAGTTGAACTGATGATTTTTAATTGATTATAGATTTATGGTTTTTTGGTTTATGATATTCTCATGATTAATAAAATTCTTATGGTCAATGATCTCTACCACTCCCCATAATTATTTACAATTTTCTTCCATGTTTATAAATTTATTTCGCAAAACATTTTTATTATTTGGATTCCTAGTAATGTGTAATTTTGGATGAAATTTTTACTTACATTTCTCTCTTATCAAGATCATGTATTATTAATCATTTTTAAGATGCGAGTTTCCTACAAAGGCATTTAAAAATGTCAAAACCTTGATTACTGAGATCAATATTAAATTGCAAGGAAACGATTTCATTAAATGGTAAGATTAAAAAATATCCATAATTTTAAAGGGGACCATTATGTTCAATATCATATATGAAACATAACACCAATCTTATAAAAGAATGTAAAACCCAAAAACACTATTATATAATTATTTTTAATTAAATACAATCTGTTTTATGTACTATAGAACACACAACCCGAATTCTAAATGAAACATAACATAATCTATCATATCAATAAGACTAAATTACCTATGAAAATTATGTGTATTATAAATTTATAAAATAAATTCATTTTTTATCTAAGTATTATAAATAAAATAAAAAACATTTGATGGAAAACAAATATTTTCTGAAAATATGTATTTTTATAAAAGAAGGTTTCACCTACATTTGTGAACATGTTTTATAATTAATTTTTAACACTTTTAGAAGATGTTTTTGAAAACAATTATTCTTAAAATATACAACTCCAAATTATCTTTTTTGTATTTTTTTATTCTTGAAAAGGAATACTTTTTTATTGGGAGTGAAAATACTATTTTTATATAAAATTTCATTTATGTTTAAAATTTTTACAAAGTTTAATTATTTTTTAAATTTTGATTAAATTTCAAATTAGTTTACTTTTATTTTATTTTATCTTATTTATGTCATTATAATGCATTTCAATTTTAATTTAAATAAATTTTTTTTAATCTTTTGAAAGTTTACATTGGAAAAATCATTTTATCAACACAACTCTCAGCATAATTCTAAATTTGAATCCTTCACTTATATGAATTTAATTTTATTAAAAATATTATATATTTATAATAATCATAATTTATATTATATAATATGTTTATCTAAATTTTTATTCATAATTAACAGTCAAAACATTAAAAATTATATTCTATTTTTATGATTAAAATGTTTATACTAGGGGTTAAACTAAATATTTTTTTTTTAAATTGAACCAAAAAATGTCAAAATCATATTTTATGGCTATATATAAAAATTATATATATTATGTTTCCATATTAACCAATTTTTAATCCTTTTGGAATGTGAAAAACATAGGAATCATTTTTTCTTTTAAAAAAATTCTAGTGTGTCCCCTCCCCCACTTATAAAGGCTTCCCCCCTACTCTCTACGTAACAATTCAAAAGCCCATTGGTAATATGATTACCTATTCAAATCTCTCCATTAAATCCCTAACCACATCCTAGAGTCCATACATGTATTATTAATCCCTCTTAATAAGGCTTTAGGTTTAAAAGTAAAGAGAGTCTCTAAGGAAAATGCATGGTCCTTAACCATGTATTTTCATTTCAATTATGCCTACAAAACCATGAAAAATTATTAAAATTTTATTATATAATTAAAATATTGTATCCCATATATTTAGAATCTATAATGTTTTTTAATAACTTATATCCATCTAATATTCCATCAAATGTGAAATGAAACTATCGATTGTGCGTATAACAGACAACTGCCACACAAACCGATATAATTCATCTTCTGTCACAGTCTCTCAGAGTTGGATATAATTATGGATTTTACATGTTTATATAATATTTATGAAATTTATATTTTTTATTTAATAATAATAAATCATATAATTTCTTAAGATTCATCCTTTTGGAAAATAATAACGCCGCACTTGTGTACTGTAGACTATTGTCTCTATAACAAATGTGATGTGAATTAGTCATTTATATTTTTCATTGATAGAAATAAGGATATATTGAATGAATATATATATGATATTTTTAAAATATATATACCAATTTAATTATTATATCACATATTTGATATTACTTTATATACTGTAGGGGATACAGTAATGTCCCTCGCGTGTTCGGCAAAAACCTTCCTCCCGAAGTGATGTGATTTTTTTTCATTAACACTTCAAATGGATGTTAATAAGGACACATTTAATTAATATATGTGATATATATGAAATAATAAGGTCACTATAAATGTCATATTTTATTTACCTTCCCATTATTCCATTTTTTGAGAAAATGGGAATATAGTTAATGCGTACAAAAGACATATTGTCTCAATGAAAAGTGTAACTCATTTTCCCATATATAACTTTTATAGACTATAATAAATAATTATATAAATTTTATATATTATATTCATATAATTTTTAAAATTATATAGATAATGTAACCATAATCTAAGTAAAATACCAAAATTACTGAATCAAAACATATATGAAAAATTTAATTATCACTAAAAATTATGATTTTAACAATGAATTGTTAATAATCTTTTGATGAAAGAAGATTAGTGAATAATATATTTTATTATATATAAATTTATTTGTATGGAATATATTTATAATAAATATATATTTATTATACACAAGGTTTAGACACTTATGATCGGAGTCGAACATGAGGTAAGGGATTCTCACATCACTTTTACTTCCACGAGACATATGTCGTATTCACCACTTATTCCTTTGTGTTGTTTATATGATTACCATTTGATATTTTATATCATAAATATATTTATCTTCATGGTATTTAAAATTTTATTTTTTGTTATTTATTTTATAGGGATTATGATTCAGACTTTACCTAAATGGTAAGGGTTTATTTTACATTCTCCTCATTATTTATGATTATTTTGGATTACGTTACCATTAGGAGAATTATTTGGAAATTATATATTATAATAAATATTTTTTTATAATATTGTTATTTATGAATATTTTTACATAATAGTTCCATATTTTCTCCTATTGGTACTTATAATTATTGAAAATGTTTTTTATTAAAATGTGACATTATTTATGTCTTTGTATGAAAATCAATTTTTATTCAAATCCACGATTTATTAAAATATTTTCAAAATGTTTTTAAAATTGTAAAAATTATTTATTAATGATATTTCAATCCATGATTTAATTTTTACAAATGTCATTGAAAAGAATCTTCTTTTTATTTTTTGAATGATCCACTTTTTATCCTTTTTACAACATTGTGAAAGAAATGTTTTTTACTTATATAGAATGTATCAAATATTATACTATGATGACTAGTAAATGTTTTAAATATTACTTTATAAGATTCAATTTTTATATTAAAATAATATAATTTTCCAAATATTGTTTTGAAATTTTAATTTTTTCCAATATGTTTAATTTGAAAAGGTTATTTTACGAGAGATTTATTTTATTTAAAATTTTATTGTACTTCTATTCATCAACGACATAAACCCTTTATTGTACTTAGGCTCCACTAGGGATATTTAATAATAGTGACATCCTTATTATTTATTTTTATGGTTTATGACTATATTGAATAGAGACATACTATTTTATTACAATTCACCACATTTCTCAGGATAGTTTATGATTTTGCTTATTAATTGGGGTAAGTACTATCATTTTGTATGATAGTATTTCAATACAAATGTTTACATTTATTATGTTTCTCCCCATTCATATAAGGAATTGTTTTGAGTTATGATGCGATGTGTGGGGCCTAGAATTATATGTCCCCTCAATACATTAGTAGGTCTCATGACACAAATCATTTTGCCAAATTAAATGGGGTATACCCATAGTTTTAAACTAAATTGTGAATGTCTTGAAAATATGTTAACAATGGTAAAAATTATAAATTATATATTAATAATAATAGTTATTTATTTCATGTGATAATTCTATTAGTTAGAATATCCCTGGATATCATTAAAGGTATTGTGATTATTTATATGTATTTATTTTACCATTATTTATTTTTTCTATGTTATGATCAAGTTATTATTTAAATGGAATTTTCATTTATTATTTATCATGAAATATTGAATATTCTTATCTATTAATGATAGATTTTATTGTACACATACCCTTGTTTACAAACTAAACTCACCCCTTTTTTATGTTTTATTGCCCCCAAGATACCAGGAAGTATTTTATGATGAATATAAGGAATCATGATAAGGAGGATAATGGAATTATCAATTAAAATAAATTGTGTATTTTATTTTATTAAAATATAATATATATTTTCAAATATATATCATGTTTACCAATACTACTAAACTATTCAGTCATTTATGATGTGATTCCTTGTATCTTATTCCAATGTAATAAAGTTTCCACGGAATCTAGGCTACTAGGGTTAGGGTTTTTATACACCACAACCCTTTTACATATAGGATTGTGTCATGAAATCTCTTATGTTCCATTTTTTATCATCTATTCCTTTTATTATAAGAATTTAGTACCTTATAGAATTTATCATTATTATTATCCTCTCTAATTGATAGAGTCTGCAAAGTGTAGTAAATAATTTTTTCCATTAACAATGATGATCCATTGTCTTAGAAATCAAGTGAATCATATCATAACCCAGGACACTCATCTTAGATAACTTAAAATAACCTCCATAACACTCAAGAATATAGTCAGATTCGTTTTGTCTTATCAAGAAGATATGCGTTTGTTGGGCCTCCAAACTGGTGTAAAACCCAACCCACCTTAACATTAAAAACTTTTTGGGATTAAAATAGATATAGATTCTTATGTATAATCACAAACCTTACCATTTCTAGTAACTAATTAGTTATTAGTTCTTTTTTATGAAATTAAACATCATGGAAAATGTATAAGTTATATATACTTGTTCTACAAGATACATTGGTCCTAGTTTCCCATTACTAACATGAACAACAATATTCCATGTGTTATACCCTTAAGATCCAAAACATTAGTCATGGTTATAAAACCATAATATCCATTTCATTGGTTATAGTTTCCCAACCCTAAAAAGATCCATTATAGTCCTCATCAGATGAAATTAAAAGGCATGATGTGCCTTGTTGAATGGAAGTAGACTACATGTGTCTCATTTTAAGTCATATAGACACATAGGAAGAACCTTTAATGGCCCTTATCCCAAATCTCCAAAATCTACTTCATCCATATATGGTGATAAGTTCTAGAGTTCCATGTTGTATGGATTTAAACCATAACATAACCATCCAATATAGGGTGATGTAGAGAACTTCTCATACTTGTAATAAATTTATTCATAGCATCATTTTATATCATTTATGATAATCGTAACTGGTATTGTTCTTATGAAGTATTTTATGAACCTATATTAAATATATATGGGACCCTATACCATAAAATAATCCATATTATAGATGATTCGGCCTTCAATACTCTTAGTTTGGACAAAAACACTAAACACTACATACTCATTTTTGTAGTTTCATACAATTAAAAAGTTCCTCTGTAATAAAACAATACAGGAGTGTTAGAGGAAAAAATGATGAACATATAAAGAAATACTTTACTTATCGAAGAGATCAATTTTTGATGCATTATTAGTTGCGATTATCTACTAATGGGTTTATTTCAGGTGTTTTTCTAAGCATTATCTTGATACATATAAGTGGTTTAATCACTAAACACATCACAAGGATTGAAGTACCCATTCCAAGATGGGAGGACTATGGGAAATATTAGGTGGCTAAACATAATTATTAAATAATAGTAAGGATGTATATTACTATCATAATAACTACTTAAAATTCCAATCCTTGTTGTAAATTATCACTGACCAAATTAATCTAGTGAAAGGTAGTAAATCCCATGGAGAGGGAATACCTAAAAAATTATATTACTACCAATTTGGAAATAACATAGAATATACTTCCGTAGATGAATCCATATAGTAATTTTTAATAATAAAAAACAAATTGGGGATGGATGAATCCCATATCAACTTCAATGATCTTTGGGAGACTCTCCTCAGAATGAAGAATCACCTAACTTTCATATATTGATGTGTTTTAAGTAAACACATATTATATATAAATTGGTATAAAACAGATTCCAATGTGTTTTCCCATTAAAAAGGTCATCATTACTACCACACATCCCTAACCACATTGGGGGATTCTATTGAGGTTATTTCCATATTCATCCAGACTAAGACACCTTATAGGTGTCCAAAACAAGTTAATAATACCAATAAATACTAGAAAAATATCCAAACTTTTATTTTCTAAAACAACCCAAAAAAATCATTTAAATATATTGATAGTAACCTGGGGTGGATTCCATGTTACCATTAAAAGAGAGCCTCAGTTTCTATTGAGACCAACAATAGTAATTTCTCCAAAAAACACCAAGTCAGTAAGTTGAAATGACTAAAACTTATGTATAAAGGCCCATAATTTTCATACATACATATTGCAACTTTTTAGTTCAACAATTCTTACATTAAATAAATGAATACCTGAGTATATTAATGTTATATTGCCTTTAGAAACAGGGAAACATAAACAAATGGGTTATAGGTGAACTACACCATCTCTCATTATATTCAGCATAACTATCATCCTTTATAAGTATATCATTCATAATAAATTTATTTATAACTTGGAAAAAGGAAACATACGAACATTTGAGATAACATTATCAATTAGGGTAAAAGAATGGGTATATCTTAGCATAACGTGAACATAAGGGTGTGAGAACATGAGGATAACATTTCAAAACAAAACCCTATATATAAAACATCACAATATTATGTCATGTCTTAATGAGATCTATTCATAAGACATTGATCATAAAGAAAATAAAATAACATGTTTCATGATATCTTAACATTATAATAATACATAAATTTATTGAATATTAACAAGCATAAGAAATCATTTCCATAGTAGTAAATGCTCACTGTGAAGGCTATCACAGTGGAATGAGTTCACTCCCCAAACCAACATAGTCGTCAAGGTTGACTTCCATGACCATCACATTAGATAAAGTAATTTACTAAACCAAGATCAATCCATATTTTAGTCTTGTATATCTTTTGAGGTATAAACTATTACCCAATTCATTGGAATGAGATATAGGTCCCACCAATCACATAATGAAAATCATATGTATGTGTTTTATAAGATCATAAAAAATCATCATATAATGACCCATGAAATGAAGTGGGTTTCATAAAAATTTAATCCTATAAAAAATTATAGTCTATAAAAATGTTTTATAATCATTTCATTATTTCATATCCTATGAAAAGAATCAATTTTCATATGTATTTTATTATTGTATAACCCATGGTAGAGAAACATTTTTCATAAAATCCTTTTAATAAAAACATATTGCATCTATAGAAATAATAAGAATGGTATCATTGGATCATATCCCTAGTAAATCATATGTAACATCAAACGATTTCATCATTGATTGAAAATTATTTTAAAATATCACATGGATAATTTATTGAGGAAAAAAAAATTCCTATTTGAAAAAAACTTTTAATACGTATTTTTTAATAAAATATTTTTCTTTGAAAATAACCTTGAAAAATTATAAAATAATCTTTAAAAATAAACTAAATAACTTTTTGATGAAACAAAATTTCCTCTTTTAAAAACACTTTTTAAAACCTAAATCATTTTGAAAATAATTTTATTTAGAAATAACCTAGGAATTTTATTATGTAAGCATCAAATAGAAGAATCTTCATGACGGTGGGAAAGTTTTTTCTTATTGAGCATAGAAAAATAAAGACTACTTCCACATTCCAAATAAAATACAAATAGACACTTCTAGGAAAATGACATGAATATTCGTTCAATTTTTTTTCAAAATTAAAAGATGAGTAAATATTTATTTAACAAATAAATTTTATAATTTTATAACCATTTTTCAATATTATTTAAAAAAAGTTATTTGAATGAAAAATGGATTTTTTGACCAAAGAGAGGGAGAGAGAAAGTTTATTTTTCTTAAAAATATTATTTTGAAATATTGAATACATAAAGAGAGGAAATTGAAAGGGAAAACAATTATTATCCTGATATAAATAGAAGATATGAATATTTAAGAGATTTATGATATATAAATCATCATATTTAATTATAGTAATCATATTCATAAATAATATAGTTAAATGATGACAATGTAACTTAAAACCCTTACCACTTTGTTAAATTTAAATCATAAGCCTCATAAAGAAATTAAATTAAATTAACCATAAAATATCATGAGAATAAATAAATTTATTAAATTTATAATGGTTTGTATCTACGCCTTATAAAATAAGATATGTGTATAATATAATATATGTCTTAAAGAATGAGAATTGAGGCAAAAAACGCTGACCTCTTTGGTAACCATTGAACCGTAAATCCAATGAAATAGAGATCCTAAAATTGATAAGTAAACAAAAATAATTTTATGGATAATAATAATAAAATAAATTCCTGGGTATTATATATTCCATATAAAAGAATCATGTTGTAAATATGGTTTTAATCTCATTGAAATTAAAAGTGAGACAAACATACCTAAACTAAAGTCTCAATATCCATTATACATATTCAAAACTATTGTATAATAAATATAAGTTATATTTATATGTATGTATTTATTAATAAACCATAATTATATATTTCATGCCATATATAATTTTCATATGAGCTTTTAGTATCTGTTTATCAACAATTCCATGTCAAAGTAACGATTCGAGAGATAACTACATTTTTCTTCATGTAGGTTTTTATTTGTTAATTTTAGTTATCTTATTTTTATCATGGTTCCATAATATTTATAACATTAAAATTTATATAAATATCAAATATATTTGGTATATATTATTTTAGTGTAAGAAATAAAATTTATATATAGAAAATTAAATTCACCATTCATGGAGAGAATAAATTAAACATACACATGAACACAGTTTTCATTTTCACGCCTAATTAAACCAAAGGATGGTAAATAACATTATTATGTCATGTATATCATATATTTTCATTAAAAAATACTTATTACCTTCCATGTAGATCATGAATGAATCACATCGCTTTGAGAGGCGGTAGTTCGGCATACAATGGAGTGACGTTATCACATTACCACGAAATTGAAATTAAGAAGTTACATTTGATATGATAGTTAAAAAAATAATAAAAATATCATGAATATTATATATATAAAATAAATTATACATCATATATATCTATTAGAGGTGTTTATGGAAGAAAAATATCATCGGTTCGTTAGGCGGTAGTCTGCCAAACACAAGAATGATGATTTCATAACCCATTTTCCATTAGTGAATATAAGTTAAGCTCTTGGATATAAAATAATAGAATCTAAATATTTTTAAGATACTAATATTATTAGATAATCATGGTTTAATAATAATTTAAGTTTTTTGGGGAATACATAAAATGAATCACACAGTTAAGGTTATTACCTCTTCTTTATACTTCATCTATTGGTTTGAACCAAAAGGCTTCTTAAGATGGATTTCTAACGAAAAATATGACTCTAAAACGATATTAAGTAATCAAAGAAGTTATTCCATTGGGGAATTTCTGAACCAATGTGTTTTAGAAGAGTTAATAGGAGAGTAAAATGAGTGTTATTTTATAAATGAAGTTAATGGAACAATTGTACTTTTTTTCAATTACGATGTAACCATGTTTTTATCCTGACTATAAAAACATGCAATTATAAATTTAGAACATTGTATTTGAGAGCGTGTATCACATGAAACACCATGAATGTAAGGGAATATAATTCCCTTAATCATTAAAATATATTTACTATTTTAAATTGATTCAACATATTATATATTTTTTAATTCATGAAACACAGGGTTATCTTGTCCTATATGAAAGATTGAATTTCTTCAAAATCATACATTACATGAAAGAATGAGTTTTAATGAAAAATAATATTATTAAAATAATATTATTTAATATAATAAAACATAATGTATCTATTAAATTATTATTCATTAATATTATTAACTATCTTATGTAAATATATGGTTTATAAACATAATAAATGAATTTATTAGTTACAAATTAATTAGAAATGAATATGGAAACCGATTGAATATAATAGAAAATATTATTTTCTTATGGTCAAAAAAATGTTTTACCATAACAAATCAAATTAATTACAATTAGTAATTTATATTAATGAGATAAATATTATATATTTAGTAAAATATTTTTTATATTCATCCAATATATTCTATAGGCTTAAGATAAAAACAAACCCAATTTAATGCATAAAATAATCTGTTTTTATTAAGGCACTTTTTTCTAGATTATAATGGATAATATATTTTAAATCCAATATTTGTAATTTTTAGGGATTATATATGTGAAAATAAAATTTATCTATTAAATTTAAATATAAAAATAATTTTAGGTTAAATTTTTGATATTTTCTATGAGGTTTAATTTTTTAATTAATATTGTAAAATACTGAATTTTAGTTCAAAACTGATTCTTCCTAGAATTTATTTCTATGGCTGGATTAAATTATAAATTGGATTCAAAGATTAATTATATAATATTTTTATAAATTAATCCAATTTAGTTAATTTTATTCAATTTGACTTGGAAATTGTGTAAAAAAAACTCAACAACGATTTAGACATCTTTACTTTAAAAACCCACACTATCATCCCCTATGTGGTAATAAATTTAAATTAATCACTACCACTTATGTGATTTGAATTTGGAAAGATGTATTCTATACGTGAAATAAAAATAATTTATAATTGCTAATATTGTTAACTTATTTTGGACCAATAATTTTAGTGAAGGTAATTAAAATTAATAACAATTATTAAGGAAAAATTATTTTTAACAAAGGACTAAATCGTTATATTAGGGGCCCAAATGACCTATACAGTTGTCCAAAACCCATTTTATGTCCATAAATAAGACAATAAACTTCCATTATTTAATTTAGATGGGTTTTATGATTCTTTAGGTAAAATATTTGGTATACCAGTCTTTTTTTCAAAGATTCCAAATGACTCCTTTTCCTCGATTTTAAAAGGCCACCACCCCTCCCACTTGCTCACAAATTTCAAGAAAAATTGGTTCGGCTAGGATCTACCAAAATAACTCATTAAAATACCTAACCTCATAGTACAATATTTATATTGGGAATAAATACCTACCCCTACCACTTTGTCACACCTATCAGGTTTACTTAGGTGTTTATTTTATGTATTGATCATGAGACTACAATCCCAATATTATGAAGATTCTAGGACTAATATGAGAGATATCCTCCCAATTACACATTTCCATGAGGATCTGGACACTCAAGATGATCCGACCTTAGCTCTCGGTGAGAAGGAGGATGTAGCCTTGGATAATTCCACCAACAAGGAAGAGCTTGAAGTTGGTAGTGGTGAGGTTTCTGAGGAAGAAAGGAGTGAGTAGAGTTGTATACATGTATAAGTCTAATTCCTTCAAAGAGGATTCCATAAGAAGATCTTGATGATGGGATTATGGAAATATTTTCTGAGTACAAGCCCAGAAACACTGAAGAGCTATATGATTCTGATCTTGACGCAGTCGAGGAAAACCACATGACCTTACATAGGGAAAAAAATGTGTCAACCGTTTCCTTGAGGCTCTAGGGGCATATTGGGTGAGATGAATGGGGTTTAACCACAATTTATTGTGCTATTTTTTGAATGCAGGGGGATGCTCATCATCCTCAAGTGCTAATTTGTGACAATCTTGCAAAAAAGATGTGGGAAATCATTCAACACTTAGACGCATGTTGGTTCCACAAAAAATATAAAATCACCTAAAATATACAATAGGCTAAATAAGAGATCCAATTCAAAGATTAATAATGATTTATCACTCCACTTTTGTCACCAATAAATCAAAACATGTTGTATGACTAAAGTTCCATCTAGCGATAATAGAAGAGAGGCTAAAACAAGTGAGCTTCCATGTGGTTGATATATGAGATGAGCAGAATGGAATGCAGTATATGGATAATAAGCTCCATCTTGAATCCATTAATGAAGATAGAGAGCTCAGAAGGTGACATCATACCCTGTAAGCCACACACTAGAAGGTGGTGGAGCTTTACGGTGCCATTAAAGGTACGGATTCATAAGGGGTATGTTATTCCAATCTTATCAAAAATACTTATTATTTTAATTGGGTTAATGGAAACATTATTTATTTTTTTACTTATTGTACTTTAATCATATCTGTGAAACAACCATAAAAAACCCCTAAACTCACATGGGTCATAACGGATGTGAGAAATAAGGTACGATGACAAGATCATTCAATTTTCAGGAGTGTGTCAGATAAACATCGAATACTCAAGGTCTGTTATTGTTGACTGACCACCTGGAGTGTTTAGGATGAGAGAGGCTATGAATGGAGAACATGGATCTCATAAAAACCAATTTTTTTTTCTTAATGTGTTCTTGTGCACGAATGGGATAATTCCAAGGGTATTTAAATCATTCCAAAAAATGGGGAATAATAATTGTGAATCAAAATTCCCAAAATTTGGAACACTGGTAGGATTTAATGCTATTACAGGATAACTACTGACCATATTTTAAATATAGTATCTATACCACTAGCCTAAAATGGGGAAAAAATAGGGTAAAATTCTTTCCATATTTGAAACATGAGACCTAACATGAAATATTGTATGATGTCTTCCAGAACATTTTCCCCGGATGGTAGGTGAGCTGAAGGGGCATATCAAGGCTGTTAGGATGTTCCTTATAACATGAAAGAGGATGGGGCTCTAAATAAGAGCCACATGAAGCATGGTGTGGAGTGTGGGAATGTTCAAAAGAATTCCAAAAATCTTTAAATTATTCCATCGTGACTTAGAGCACATTGGTTTAGGCGCATTGGTCTGAAAAAATATCAAAACCGTCTTATAGAAAGCACCTCAATGGTAAGGACCTAGGATTCCTTGTAGTTTTTGGTCATGCATATAATTAGGATAAACACATAGTTTAACACCATATGGTGAAGTTGATGCAAGTTTTAGTTTAGATTCATATGATCAAGACGTGTCTCACATTTTAACATCATGTGACAAGGACATTCCACATAGTCTAAGGTCTTACTAACTGGACCTCAGAGAAGATTTTACAATCATGTTATATGGACTATATAATGTATATTCCCAAAGTAGTTTTGTGGTAAAGTGGAAAGAGACCCTATGTGAAGGAGTTTTAATGGGAATTTGTACCACACAAGTATTAGAAAAAATATGGGAAGAAGTAATATGTGATACAATAAAGAGTGAATATCATAATGACGCTCTTAGTTTAAGATCATAGAGTATGGAACATGGAAACAGCTTAAATTCATGTTGCTCATACAAACGAGAAATTTTTAATCATGGGGTATTCATACATCCCATAGGTGATAAAACCCAACATTAATGAGTCCAAGGAGGAACGCGCATTGCATACACACCTTAATATGAAATTAATGTTTATTAAGGTTTTGATTATTAAACATAACTGAAGATGGTGCACTAAAAAGGGTAATAAACATATGGCTAGGCCTAAAGACAAAATGTATGGGTGTCTCTATGTATCCCATAAAGATTGGAATCATTACACATGTAGTTCTAAAACACAACATTGCGGGACACCAACACTGGTGGGGGAAATCCACTATAAAAAGGAAGATGAAACATCGCACAATTATCATGGGGAATCCTGAACTTTTCCAGGGCGGGGTTGTGGTCTTGTGGAATAAATTGTATAATTTCTATTCTTAATGTACTTGTGTGGTATAGTTGGAAGAGACCAAACATGAATTATCACAAAAGGGTGTTCCTACCATAGATGTATTATAGTAAATATTATAATAAGGCATATGTGTTACATCAAGGAGTGAATATCATAGTGAGTCTATTAGTTTAAGTTCATAGAGTTTGGATCATGTAATATAGATTAATGGTGTGTTGCTCAGACTAATGGGAAATGATCAGTATTTGGGTACACATACAACATGCAGGAGATAAAGACCGAATTGAATGGGGCCAAGGAGGTTCACTCATTTCATAAAAACCTAAAGATGAATTGAATGATGTTTAAGGGCATGATTATTATACTCTATCTAAGTACGATGGTCCAAAAATGGTAGTAAACATATGGATGGGCCCGAATAAAAAATGGTCAGGTGATGCTACGTATCCCATAAAGATGGAAATCACACCCCAAATTGTTATAAAACATAGTGTGGTGGGAGACCGACACTAGTAGGGGAAATCATCTCTATCAAGGAAGATGAAACATCACACAATTATCATGGGGAATCCTGAACTTTTCTATGGTGGGGTTTCTGTTTAAAATCATGCATTTAGGATGTGGATTCTTAGTTTAAGGTCATAGAATTCATACCATGCATGAGTCTCAAATGTTTGTATATTGAATAGAGTCCTAACAAACCCAACATCAATGAGGGAAAAATTAGTCCTTTCAACATAACATATCCCAGAAGTGGTCAGTATACTATTTAATTTCATGGTGCCAAGACTAGAGTGTCTAGTTTAATTTCATAGAGCTCAGACCACAGGGAAGCACTCTAAGAGGAATGTGTGTAATGTGGTGGAATAACACACCTAACATGAATAATTCTAAATAGGCTCACACACACCACATATTCATTTCTGAGGAATCTCACATACATTTTAAAGTCATGTTACATAGACCGAGATCTTAGTTTAAGTTAATGGAGTTCAGACCTAGGTGACCCTACGTGAATGAAGGGTAATGTAGTGGATTTTCTCAAAGGAAAAGTGAGTGATATTCTCTTTGTATATCAAATATATAGGAATTAAACCACACCTAGATCAGTAAATCGATGCAGTTTAATGTCATGTAGTGAGGAATAAGATTAACTAATGTGAAAAGGGGAAGTAATATTTTTACTGGACCCAAAATTGATGATCCAGACATCACTACATACCATGTATCCCATGAGGATGGGAAAGAAGCCACACATAGTTCTTAAAATGAAAATTTCTAGGTTCATGTCTGATCATTACACAAAGAGAGAGGGAATTACAATTTTTTTAGTGACTAGACCATGATGGGAGGTCTCGGTGTCACTACATATCCTTTACAAATAATAACCATGTTGTATATTTCACTTAACAGGTTGTATAGTATATAACCAATTTGGTTATCTTAGGAAAGATCACTATAATGTTTTGTCATTTTTTCATCCTATGACCCAGAAAAATGATTTTTTATTTTAAGGTCATTTGACACGGCTGATTTATGCATTTTAATGTCATGTTGTAAGGATTCCATTTGATGGAGAGGTATCCTAGATGGGATGTATATTGTGTGGAAGAATAACATGACTTTATTGAGCACTACAAAGTCCCACATCACACAACACATTCCAAATAGAATCATGGAGTTCCTTTGGTTTAATGTCATAGAGTTTGGACTGATGAGCTTGGGTAACTCCTATATGTGGGTACAAATCCTACCAAGACTCCTAATCCCACCAGAGCCATACTCAACGTGGAAAACATAGAGTGGTGTTAGGTTTTCCCAATCACATGTAGAATCATGCAACAAGGGTCGAAAAATGCCAAGTTGAGAAAATCATGATGAAACAAATACTTCCACTCAACATGTGTAAATGCACGGGGGCAACACCAATGGTGTTAAAGTTCCACTAGAACATAGGGAAGCATAAAGGATGAAAATATAAACTTTCATGGTCCATATTATTGAAGGGTCAATTGATGGGTAGGAAAAAGCTTGACCATATTCACAACATAGGGTCCACAACCTCCAATGTATGGGTGTGAGGCCTGCAAACCTAGAATAAATTGTTGACCAAATTAAAAACACAGGATCCACTATTTGTTTCTAAAGATCCATTAGTGAATTAGACTAGGATGAGAGGTGTGATGAAGTGGAATAACCATCAACATTAGGGGGTATGTTTGGATATGAATGATGGTGGAAATATTAATCCTAAAACACTTAATTTGTTGAGGTAGTTTGTAGGAATATCCACATAGAACTCGACACATTATGCCTCATACTCCGCCGCATTAGAGAATGTTTGCGGTTGAACCCAAATGAACTCAGGATAAAAGACCATGTTATTTAAAATAAATTATGTTTGTATTTATGGGACCAATGTCTTATAAGTTTATGTTTATAGAGCTTGGACCATTGGTTCCATGTTTAACATCATGTTCTTATGACGTTTTCAAGCGGTTTAATATCATACGATAAGGATGATGATGTTATGCTATTTATCATAATGCAACTAGAACATTGAGGAGATTGATGTACCCCCGAGGGGGAAGTGGATGGAGTGGAAAATCACCCATGATGAATGAGAATGGAAAAGATCCATATCGTGCTGTATTCTCCCAATGAGAAACTCAGGACAAGGTGGCAAAAGGTTTGTGATCCCGCATTTGGGCCCAAAGACAAAATGATTGAGCATCTCTACGTATCCCAGGAGGATATGAATCAAGACACACATAGTTTTTGAATATGGAATGGTAGATGAAGAATTCCAGGGGTGATATCCACTCAAAGCTGAATAACACGGTGGTTACATAGTTTATCATAACATGACTAGGAATTTGAGAATCTTAGTTTTAGGTCATAAATCTCAAACCATCAGATGATGCTAGAGATGTGTTCTGTAATTCCATGAAGCAATACAATGTGAATGAGGATTATAGATCACCAAAAATGTGTGAAATATTATTTATAAAAACTCACAAATTAATTAAATTAAAGAGTCGTGGAATTTGGGCGGAATGTATCCCAAAGGGAATATTTTTGGCATGAAAAAATAAACCGAAATGAATGAAGACCATGGAGTCCCATACCACACACCATATTTATAAGGAAATCTCAAGATAAGGGGATGAATGGTTGAATTTGAGGCTGATACCAAAGACAAAATTGTTGGGTGTTCTAAAATATCCCATGAGGATGGGAATCAAGCAATATATTGTTCGTCAAGATGGAATGTTATATGACTAATGCCCGAAGCAATGTTCTCTCACATGAGGAAATTGTGCTATTATTCAGTTTATCATCATACGACTAGGGTGAATCTTTTTATGTATTTTAACATCAAGAAAATAGGGGGCCTAAGATCATAGTTTAAGGTAATAGAGCTTATAACGTAGGATGAGGCTTTTGAAATAGAAATATTCAGTGTATCTCCTTAAAGAAACTGGACATGAATGAGGGACAAAGATGCCCAACACTAAATGAAACATTCCTAAGAAGAAATCACACACAGTTTCAAATCACGTGCTTGGTATGTGAAATTTTATGCATTTTATCATAATGTAAGAAAGATAATGCATCACTATTTAATGTCATGTCGTAAGGATGAGTCCATGTAGTTTAATGTTTTGTGGTAAGGGTGGAACTATATTCAATTTTAGGTCATGATTCTTGAATAAGGGGAACCTTGTTTAAGGTCAATGTGTTTGGAACAAAGGATGGATTTTTACATGAAGTACCACTTGAGGAGCTTGGAATTGGTTAGAGGAGTGATCTTCTCACACTCCATGGTGAAAAAAGAGTATGGACCATTGGGATAAACCTTTTGGATGATATAAGGTCCTTCCCATTTGGGCTCCAACCTTAGCAGTTTGCTACACAATATCATTAGAGTCATTAGAGATAATATTGTATCACCTTGATAGAAGGAGAATATATAGACATTATTATTGAATGATATGGATATCTTACTCTAGTTCCCCTCTGGATTATGGAAGGCCTATATCCTATTCTCATCCATGGATTCTAGTTCAGCTAGATTGATTTCTTCTATCTTGTCTGACGTCTTCTGATTATAGATTGTTATGTGGAGTGATGGAAACAGAATCTCATTATGTAGGACTGCCACTATCCTGTACACTAGGGAAAATGGATTCACTGGATTGGAATTAAGATTCATTGTCTAATAAGCCCAGAGAGCATTAGAGAGATTGTCCTACCAATTTTTATTATTCTAATACACAATCTTCTACAAAATTTGGGAGTGGGTTTTTTTGAACACCTTGATATGTTCATTTTCATGTGAATTCTAGTGAGAAGGGTGGTTTGACCAGAATCCATACATGGTGTACAACATATTTATGTTAACTACCTAGAAGTTGGTGTCTTTATTTGTGATAATTCTTTAAGGGACTCTAAATCGATGGATGATATTTGAGCTCCAAAACTCAACAATAGAATGGGACTTAACATCATTGAGAGGAATATCTTCTGCCTAGTTAAAAAAGAAAACTATTTTGGTTAGAATGAACCTGCACTGGAAAGATATTTCTAGTAGATATAGTCCAATGACATAGATTCCCTAGAACGAAATGGGATAAGTGTACTTTGTAGTATAGATTGGATCCAATGGAAGGTGCATGAAATTCGAATAGATCTAACATGCATGGAAACTCTTAGATAACATTATATAGTCATGGACCATGGTGGGATAGAAGTATCCCAACCTTAAAATCTAGTGAGGGAGCTCTAACCCTACCTAATGAGAACCACAAAAACCAAAATGAACTTCCTGCATAAACTAGGGAATCTTATCTCCTCGAATGTAGTGGACAAAAATTTCATCAAACCCATGTTCGTAGATAGTTTTCTTAAGGTTAGACCAACTACTGAGGGTGACCCGAGCTGCATTATGGTGAATTCAATCACGTTCGGCTCATTCTGATGGTAAGATGTTGTTTTGGAGATACTCAAAATTATTAATTGTCTAGTTGGAGGTTTTGATAGCTGTAGGGTGTTCTGGAGGATGCTATATGGATGCACCAATTGTAATATAATTTACCAGCTAGATGTCACCATCATCTGGAGTGATGGGAAAGATGACTCTTCGAAGTGCCACATGAATGAATAGATCATCCAATTCAGGATCTTTGAGAGAAATGGCTAAACTAGACTGGGAATCAGCTCGACCATTTTGTGACTAGGGAACATGATTCACCTCTGGATGTGATAGAAACTGGTCCATCAGATGGAAAGTATATTTGGGAAATGGTATAAGATTTGGCTTCCTAACGATCTATTCACCATTGACCTACTTGAAGACTATCCTAGATCCCCCCTTCACATGTAGGTGGGAAACATTAATCTTGGGAGGCAGTTCGATACCATTGATGAGAGCCTAACACTATGCCTCGTTGTTTGGGCATCCCTATGAGAGTAGTAAAAAAATGTAGAACATCATTTATAGGCATGATGAGAACAGTTCCCAAGCCTACTTTTTTGAGCCTAGGGTCATTGAGCCTTCTATAGATTAGGCTTTGGGAGGCACCATCAAAATCCCTCTACCAACATAGCATAACTTTGTTCACTGAGAGGATAGCCGCATCTAGGAAATCAACATCTAGATGAATTTACCCAAAGGGTTGGATAATCAGCCAGAAAATCTACCAGCATCTAACAAATGACAGCCATGTGTGGAAGGAATATAATGTCGAACTACTAATGGATCACTTCCTAACAAGTTGGGCAGTCTATCAACATCGATTGGTTTAGGATATAATTTAGCTGATTGATGAAATAAACCAATTGAATATCATGATGATGGAAGTAGTGTAAAATCTTTTACACCACAAAAACCAATGCCAGGTAGCTCTTCTAGATTGGAGAATATATGGATTCTACATCGAGGAGAATGTGACTGAGGTAGTAAAAACTATTATATTTCCATTTTTTGTTTTTCATGGTGAGCGGGGTTCAAAGAAATCATTCTAGGGTGGTCATATAGAGGAACAATGACTTCCAAGATATGGGTGGCATCAGAACTAGTGATTGTTGTAGGTACTTCTTAATATCCCGCAACGTGGTCTGGCACTCTTCATACCAATGATATATGACACCTTTCTTCAATATCGAGGAAAAGGGCTTCTAATATCCATATATATTTGTGACAAATCAACATATTTAGTATAGTTGGACTTGAAGGCCTCTAATCTACCGAAGGTTTCTCTGCGGGGGGAATTTGGCTAATACCTTTCATCTTTTTTTGGATGATCTTGATTCCTCTTTATCTGACATAAAAATAGAGGAACTTTTTAGAGGTCACTCAGAATGAACATTTCAAGAGGGTTATCTTGAGATATTAGGAGAATAAAAAGCTGAAAACTTTTTCAAGATCTATTAGATGGTCCTGATGTTGGTGGTATTTGACTACCAAATCATCCATGAAGAATTCCACTAGAATCCTGAGGAACATCTTGAAGATGCATTACAGGGAATATTGATAGGTGGATCCTTGGGTCTTCAAACAAAAAGGCATTACCTGGAAGGAGAAATTCCCTTGGGGTGCCCTAATGGTGGTCTAATCCTCATATTCGGGGACCATCTGAATCTAGTTATACCCAAAATACCCATCCATAAAAGAGAGAGCCTAGAATCTTGTGGTGGTGTCAATCAACAACACTGTCACTGTAAGGGGAAAATCATCATTTGGGCAGTGGTAGTTGAGATCATGAAAGATGATAAAAACTCTAATCTATCTATTCTATTTACTAATTTGGGTGATGATGGCTATCCATTAGGCTGAGGATATTCCTTGATGAAGTTTGATTTTACAAGTTTATCAACATTAGCCATGATCATGGCACTGTGGGACAGGTTCATCTTCTTGGGAGGCAGTATGAACTCATTATTACTTCAAGGGAGGCCAAGGCGGTGGATAGAGACCTGAGGGTCTAGCCTTGGAATCTCATCATATCTCCATGTAAACAAATCAAGATGTTGCTTCATGAAATCCATGTAATGTTGTTTTTCCGTCACAAGAATTGATACATTGATCATCATTGGCCTTAAATTGGCCAAAATACCAAGGTTCATCTATAATAACTCATCACTGGTGATGGAGACTCCTTCCTTGAATATAGGAGGAGTATCATCTAAATCCCCTTCATGAGATGAGGTAGAGGAACCAATGGGAGGAGACAATTCCCCCTGGCTGAATGAATCTGGGGGAACATTGGTTCTAGCTTGAGAGGTGGTGTAATCTTCATCAGGAGACTCTTACAATGTGAAAACCATGGAAAAAAAGTATCCAAGTTGATTCTATCAGTCCTACGACCAATGGGTCCATGAGTTGTGTCAAATAAATAGGGATGGGTTGTTTTGTGACAGTTCAAACCGGCTCGGCAGAACAACCAAGTCTGATGGAAAGTTGTTGCCATGGGGAAAACATTTCAGTACAATAATGGAGTAGTGGGTTCTGGTATTACCTAAGCTTTATTTGTGTAATAATATGAGGTAATATTTCAATATTCCTTGAACTAGGAGACATGGAGCACTTTCCTCACAGAAACAACAATGATATTCCACAATTCTGGCATCGTGGCTTCCAACTGGTAAATTGGGAAGACAAATTTGTCATCCATGTTTGTCCACGGGTCAGTTGTTAAAGAGGTTTTATCAACATCACTGTTCTAAGCCTGCTTTTTTCCATTCTTTAGTAGTAATCTACATCCATATATAAAGCTTCAAAAGGTGAAATGGAGAAGCATCACATTTTCAAATTCCTACTCGACCATAATATTTGAGGAACATAAGATAGAACTGTGGGAAAACCTGTTTATTTTGTGACTGGTTATTTACGAAGGTAATAAATCACATCGCAAATAGGCTATCGAATAGGTTATTTGCGATGGGACAATCAACCCGTCGCAAATATCAATTATTTTTTATGGTAATAGGCACCCCATTTCAAAAACATACGCACGGATTGATATGGTTTGCGCAAAAACCGCGTGAAAGGGTATTTTTGAGTGTTGGGCACCACTCATCGCAAATAACAGGAGACAGTAAGCACTAGTTGTGATGGGAGATCCCCCATCACAACTAGTTCGGTGGGACCCGTCGTAAATAACCAGTGACGGTAAAAAACTATTTGCAACAGGATGTTGTCCCGTCTCAAATAGTGTGTCGGCATGTTACTTTTTATGAAGGGGCTCGTCGCAAACAATCTTTTAACCGTCAACTATAATTAATGCGGTCGAAGGTATTTGCGATGGGTCTCATCGCAAAAAATACTATTGGTGACGGGAATCCCATTGCAACTTATCTAACCTATATATACCCCCATTAGTTTTTTCTTCCTCCTAAATTCTTCTTCCTCTGCTTCTCTAATATCTTATTTTAGAGTGAAATTTTTTTAAAGTTAGTTTTTATGAAGAAGTTGTGAAGGCACCAATAATTATAAGAGATCAAGTTTAAATGTATTTATGTGTAATTTTATTTAGTTTTTATTTCATTTCTTTATATTAATTTTAATTATTGTTAATTAGTTGTAACTAAGTAAGATTTAAATTGTTTTGCCGTAAGTATTTATTTTTGATAATAAAATTAAATTAATTGAACTAATTAATAGTAATTAGTAATAAATAATAATTATTAACGATAATTAGTAATGAATATATATAATTAGCGGTAATTAGTAATTAGTAGTTGTATTTTGTTGTAATTAATAGCAATAAACATTAATTAGTAATAAATAGAAAAAATAATAATAACTAGAAAAAAATAGTAATAAATATTTAAAATTATCAAAAAAATAGTATTAGTTAGTAATAATTAGTAATAAATACTAATAATTAGTAATAAATACTAATATGTAGGTAATAAATACTAATAAATACTAATAACTACTAATAAATAGTATTAAATAATAATAAATAGTAATAAATACTAATAAATAATAATAAATACTACTAAATAGTAATAAATAGTAATAATTAGTAATAAATACTAATAATTAGTAAGAAATACTAATAAATTTTAATAAATACTAATAAATCGTAATAAATAGTAATAAATAGTAATAAATTCTAATAAATAGTAATAAATAGTATTACTTAGTAATAAATAGTAATAAATAGTAATAATTAGTAATAAATAGAAATAAATAGTATAAATAGTAATAAATAATAATAAATAGTAATAAATAGTAATAAATAGTAATAATTAATAATAATTACTATTAATTAGTATTAATTAGTAATAATTAGTAATAAATAGTAATAAATAGTAACAAATAGTAATAAATGGTAATAAATCAGAATAAATCGGAAATAATAGTAATAAATAGTAATAAATAGAAATAAATAGTAATAAATAGTAATCATCAATAACAATTAGTAATAAATCATAATAATTAGTAATAAAGAGCAATAAATTCTAATAAATACTAATAAATAGAAATAAATACTAATAAATAGTAATAATTAGTAATTATTTGTAATAATTAGTTATAATTAATAATAGTTAGAAATGATTTGTAATAATTAGTAATAATTAGTAATAATTAGCTATAAATAGTAATAAATAGTAATAATTCGTAATAAATAGTTATAATTAGAAATAACTGGCAATAATTTGTAATAATTAGTAATAATTACTAATAAATAGTAACAATTAGTAATTATTAGTAATAATTAGTAATAATTAGCTATAAATAGTAGTAATTAGTAATAATTAGTTATAATTAGTAATAATTAGTAATAATTTGGAATAATTATGAATAATTTGGAATAATTAGTAATAATTAGTAATAATTAAGAAAATTTAGTAACAATTAGTAATAATTAGTAATAATTAAGAATAATCATGGATAATTAGTATTAATTAATAATTAATAGGAATAAATAAGCATAAATAAGAATAATTAGGAATAGTTTGGAATAATTTGGAATAATAAGGAATAAATATGAATAAATAGGAATAAATACGAATAAATACAAATAAATATGAATAAATAGGAATAAATAAGAATAAATAGGAATAAATAATAATAAATAGGAATAAATAATAATAAATAGCAATTAATAGCAACAAATAGCATTAAATAACAATAATTTTCAATAATTAGCAATAAATTGAAATAATTATCTATAATTAATGATATTTCCCAATAATTGGTATTAATTAACAATAATTACCAATAATTAGCAATAATTAGTAATAATGACCAAGGGATAATTAGGAATAAAATAAATTGTAATAAATTGTAATAACTTGGAACAATTTCCAGTGGATTGACAACACTCCATTTGCTCGATGACTCTTCTCCTTTCAACTCTCACCGACTCAAAACCTTATATAAACTATTCTTCTACGTATGTGTATCCAATATCGTATGTATGAGTTTGAATATGAAATCGTATGACCTCATTTTTTATAATGTTTTTAGGTGGTGATAGTTGCAAGAGAAAGATTCGTCGACAAAAAGGGGTATCTTTCGTTTGAAGACTCATTTACTTGCATCTTTCTCACACTAAAATTACAATGAAGAAACTACTCAAAGGTAATATTATACATTCCCGTATGCATGAGAATGAATATGCGTACCCCTAAATAAATTCTTCATTGTGATTTTAGTGTGAGAAATTTACAAGTAAATGAGCCATTAGACAAAAGAGTAGCCATCAATCCACTTGATATTATGTCACTTGTAATTAATGGTAATTATTAAGAAGTAGCTATAATTATTTATCTTCTTTTTTTTGATAGTTTATTATAATTTCAAATTATTCAAAGAAATAATGATTTTATATTTTGTAGAAAAATATGGAACAAAGAAGTCGACAACAATCATTATTAGATGAGCACGTTTGGTAAAATCAGTTAAAGAATCCAAATAGTTCTAGTTAAAATTCTGTATATATTGAGGGTGTTGAAGATTTATTATCATTTGCATCATCAAAACCAGAATTTTTTCATAAGTCACAATTTAATGTCCTTATAAAAAATGTGCTCGGAGAACGTTTGACACATTTGACAAGGTTGGGGGACATCTCTTGCAGTTTGTTTTTAACCAAATTATATTTTTTGGTATCAACACGGTAAACACAGTTCCAGAGAAGATACTAATAACTTGATTCCAGATCTATCATAATTTCAAAATTTAGTACATGATGTAGATGGTCCATCTGTTCAACAAACTGAAACTCAATATGATATTTCTTTAACTCTTGAGTTGGCATCATCTGAATTTTATGAGTTGTTGAGGTATGCTAAGGATTCATTATATACTGGTTGCAAGATAAGAAAATTAGAAGCGGTGTCCAAATTTGTGGCTATTAAATTAGAAAATGCAATGTCAAAAAACTATTTTGATTAGATATTTTCTTTAGTTAAAACACTGTTACCTGAAGGAAATTTGCTTCCTGTAAATTACTATGAGAGAAAGAGGCTGTTTCGTAATCTTATCTATAGTTATCAGAAGATTCAAGCATTTGAAAATGATTGAATCTTATATTCTGGTGAAAATGATTCGTTGTATAGTTGTCCCACATGTAGAAAATTGAGGTATAAAGAAGCTCAACTGGGGAAGTCTGGATCGATTCCTGTAAAATAGTTGAGTTATTTTTGCCTTACACCTAGGTTGCTGCATTTATTTATGTCTTAGAAGACAAAGTTAATGATGTCATGGTAGAAAACCATGATTTCAACCAATTAAAGCTTGAATCATCCATCTGATGGTGATTAATGGAATCATTTTGACCGATTGTATCTATCTTTTTCTTTAATAGTTCAAAATGATTAATTGGGTCTTTCTACTGATGGTTTCTGTCCATTTGATTCTAATTGTAGTCAATATTCATCCTATATTATCATTATAACTCCGTACAATTTTTCCCCATGAATGTTGATGAAGGTTCCCTATATCTTTTTTAACTAATAAGTCTCAGGACAACTCAACAATAATATTGATGTTTATTTGAATCATTTGATTGATGAGTTAAATTAATTATGGAGTAATGGTGCTAGAACATATGATGTTGCTGCGAAACAAATTTCATATTAAAAGAAACATTGACGTGGAGGATTAGTGACTTCCTCGAATATGGCATGTTATCTGGCTGGAGTACACATGTTTCAAAATCATGTTCTTACTGTATAAAAGACAACAAAGCCTTTATGCAGGTCAATGCAAAAAAAACTTGTTTTTTTGACCGTCATTAATGATTTCTTCCAATGGATCAGCCTTTTTGGAGTAACAAATCTCAATTCAAAAAAGGCATAATTTAAATTGATGAACCTCCAAAATTGATATCAGGTATAGAGTTATAATCAGTTGTATTTTCATTACTTCCTATTACAATTGGGCCAATGGTAAACCAAAAGAAATTCATGGCTTTGGGAAAAACATAATTGGATGTAATGGAACATTTTTTGGGATCTTCCATTTTGGTCTGATTTGTTGGTATTCCATATGTTGGATGTCATGCATATTAAGAAGACTTGTTTTGATAATTTATTTTATACAGTTTTTGATACACTAGGTAAGTTGAAAGATAATGTATTGGCATGATTAGATCTTGTCCAAATTTGCAGATGACCAGAACTTGAAATGTTTCAATATTTCAGATCAAAGAGGTTAATGAAGCCTAAAGAAGCTTATACATTGTCCAAAGAGAGTTGCTTATTATTTTATTAGTGGATTGTAGATTTGAGTCGTTAAAATGGATATCATTCCAAATTGGTCGTATGTGTTAAGCATGGTCATATTACCAGATTAAAAAGTCATTATTGTCATGTTATAAGGGAAATAATTATGATGATTTGATTTAGATGTTTTTTGATTCTATGATTTGGTATTTGATAATAGACATATCATATTTTCTAGAGGCACTTGTGTGGCGAAAACAAACTATGATGCACTAAGTAAACTGGAAGAAGATGTTATTGTCATTATATGTAAACTGGAAAAAATATTCCCACCCGTATTCTTTAAATCAATGGAACATCAATAATTAAATTTGTCACAAGAAGCTAAATGTGGAGGTCTGGTACAGTTTCAATGGATGTACCTTTTCAATAGATGCATGTAGAAATTAAAGAAAAAAGTAAGGAATAAAGAATCAGTTGAAGGCTCAATTGTTGAAGCTTATTTTCAAGAGGAAATTTATTTTTTCTACTCTCATTATTTTAAATCTGAATATTTCTCATAACACAAACACATGGGACGAAACAAGGGGAATTTTTATGATGAATTTGAAAATCAATTATCATTTATTAATTAGCCAGAGTTCCACTTCAGTGGAGTTCATGAACGATGTCTTGTAGATGATGAACATCATAAAGCTCATACATATGTTCTCCTCAACTATGAAGAAATGAAATCATTTGTACTGTTACTTCTTCTCTCACATATTCTATAATTTATGTTACAATAAGTAAACTTATTTTATTTGTAGGTTATATGATAATCATATCAAAAAATAACTTCCACAAATTACAACAGCTGCTATTTAAGAACACCAACAAAAAAAAGTTCAACGATTTCATAAACTGGTAACATAAATTATCGTTGGTTTACTATATCAATTAATTTTATTATTTATTAAAATGATAGTTGTTTAATTTTTTTTTAGGTTTCTCAACATGCTGATATAATTGAAAAATAACAGTATATCTTGAGTGACCCAGCATCCAAATGGTTAAATCTTATAATGCATATGTGGTGAAGAGTTTTTGATTTCATACATGTGCATTTGGGGAATTAAAAATAACAATAAATAGTGGAGTTTTCATGAGAGAATCACATCATATAGAAACTAAAGTTTATTTTTACAACATGTTGGAGGAAATTATTGAACTGTGTTATCAACAGAAAATTTACATAACATTGTTTAAATGTTGGTGGTAGGATACTGAGAGAGGCTTGCATGTTCATCTGATTCATGGATTCGTCAATATTAAATATAAAATTATTATTATAGCAAATGAACCATTTTTACTAGCTCAATAGGAAAATCAAATATATTATGCAATGTACTATTCTACATCATGATACCTGAGTGGCTGGTGGAGCATAATAAAAATTAAATCACGTGAAAATTAGTTTAATAAAACTAAATGTGGTTTCCATGAAGTATAAGGAATTGAAATTTTTCAAGAGACTAATCAAAATCAATCTTCTTCAAAAAGAGACATGAATGTAGATGATGACACCCCACAATTAAGGGTTGATGGTGACAATGATGTTAATGATGTTACAAATGAATTTGAAATGGAAAGAGATGATGAAACTGAAACTTATATGCATATTGATGATGAAAATGATGAATATGAAGACATTGACATCAGAAAATATGAAGATGACGATGATTAATGTGAACATTGACATAGTTAAATGCTGGTTTTAATCATAACTAATATATATCTATATGTAATAGTAATTTTCAACAATCTTCTAAAAACAATAATTTTATGTTTTAGATGGACCCATATCTATTTTGTGAGTTGGTGGAGGATGAGATACCTTTGAATGAGGAGTACTTGGGATCATATGACCCTTATCCTACTGGCGGTTCAGGGGGTATGCAGAGGGAGAATGGTCATGTTTGATTGATGATTCATAACCCTATCCCTGAGCAACTTTCTTGTCTTGGTTTCGATCCACGCATGTGAAGGTATGGTAACCAGTGTATTTTAGTTAGATTTCATTAATTTATATATATAATATTTATTTAATTATTTTTTATATTTTCCATAGTTTTGATCATTTTTTTGTTGGATGGGGGATTTCTATCTTCCAAAATTATTTTTCTCAGCCACGGATCAAATGAGAACAGATTCCCATTGATGTGCGGCTTGGAAAGTTCTATCATTGGCTGGTATGTAAATAAATAATATTTATTTAGATATTTATTTCATTAATAACATGATATTATTAATTATTTGTATGGTTTATGGTATCCCATCGATGATAGCATGTGTGGCACTATCCACGAGGCATGAGAGGTGTCTATGTGTGAGCGTTTCCTTCATTTTTTTCACAATTTGGGAAGGTCAACCATTAAGAAAGAAGGAGTGTCAATATTTGACGAGTCACGTGGATCCCACTAACTAGAGTAAATTTTATCTCAGGTTTGGGATGGATCATGTTCACACTAGTTGATTAGTGGATTTCAGATGAGATCTTCATTGGGCCGGCAGAACCGGGGGAGACATGAGGTGACACATCGAGCTGGTAGCCGTACATTCAGTTTGCATAGAGAGAATCTAGTAATTATCTTTTTTAAATATTTTATAAAACATTAAATATAAACATTTTATTTTATATTTATATAGGCAATTGAGAATCCCAATATTATAGAGTAAGGTGTTTAACAATGGTTGTATAGTGATCCAACCACTAGAGAGATTAGAGATGATCACTAGCATCAGATTGTGTTCAGTATTAATTCTTTTTTACTTTGAAAATAAACTGCATATAATATTTTCACTATTTTAATTTCAAATTAAAACTAAAGGAGTCATATAAGGCTGCGATCTCTCAGACACATGCTGGGAGTCAGGCTGAGATGGATGATCAGACTAGTGTCCACCATTTCGATGAGGTGGCATGGATGCAGGCGACCTAGTATGCCTTTGAGAAGGGCCGAGTAGATGGTATCAACTCTCATTTGACTCATTAGAATTATTATGGTATTTTTTTGATGTCGACGTCTGGCTCTAGAGGAGGTTATAGAGAGGCATAATCTTCTAGCTCATAGTATGAGGAGTAGTTCAGAGCTCAAACATTGCTTATAGAGAGTTTGCTGAAGCAGTAGGAAGAGATGCATCTGTAGAATGAGGAGGACATGTGTTGATGGCAGTAGTAGCAGCATGAGCAGATGGAGTACATCTGCTGTCTGACTTATAGATTAGGGAATGATTTTCCTCCATCATCTCCTCCATATCCTTCATCTCCTCTAGAAGACTATCCCCCCAGTTAATTTATTTTTAAAATAATATTTGAATTTAACATTTGTTGTAATATAAACTATTTACGTTTTTTCCTTTTAAATGGGTGCGAATATTGAATATTTTTTTTATGTGTTAATAATTTAATATTTTTAATTTATTTTTAGTATTATATTTTTCAATGTTGGTTTATTTTTCTAATAATAATAATAATAATAATAATAATAATAATTTATTATTTTTACGGATATTATGAATATTAATATTTTTTATTTTTTATTATTTTAATAATATTAATATTATTTTTTCATTAATCATAATTTTATCATAATTTTTTATTTTATTAAGTATTTTCAAATATTGAGAATTTTTTTTTATTTTTTATTAGTATTAATATTATTTTTTCATTTATCATAATTAAATTTTTATATTTTAGTTTATTAAGTATTTGCGATGGGGTCCTGTTGCAAATAGATTATATATATATTTTCTAACACTTATTTGCGACAGGATACTTTACCGTCACAAGGACTTTTTTTGCGACGGTCCCATCGCAACAGGTTTATATCATAATTCTATTTGGGACGGGTCATCGTCCCTTCAAAAATACTTTTTTCGAGGGGCCCGTTGCAATAGGTTATTGTATATGTAATTTATTTAATCAGATATCTATTTGCAACAGGACCTCTTCTCATCGCTAACAACTCGTCACAAATAATAGAAATTCCAGTCGTATAGGAGGAGGGGACTGTTGAATGAAGATGAAGCTAGGGCCTACCAATTAATGTGCTTTAAGTGATGTGATATGAGAAAAACATGAACTCAGTGTATTCTATTAGACTGCTGGACTAGGTATTCAAATGTATCAGGACACATAATTAGCTGCTGCAACATCTCTTTCAAACTCAATGGTGATTTCCAATGCATCTACAAGGGATGATCACATCTCTTTTTATAGAGAGAGTGCCTTGATGATCAATATTTTTGAAGCAATGCTGGCAGGATGAATCAAAACATCGTACTTATTTTCTAGAAGCACATTTATTCCCACATGGGGTCTCTTTGTAGTGGGAATCATGACAGGTGCTATGGGTGGAACCACATGGTTCCAGATATTGCTAAAAGAATTCTGATGATCAAATGTAGTGCCATGAATCACCATTGGATGAGACTCTACTGACTAAGGGTTGGATTAATTCCAATGATCATGATATGATTGTGGAGGTTCTCACAGGTCAACGAGCAAGATCAAAAGTGGTGAAAAATATGGCAAAGTGGGCTGTATGGATTGTGCCTATTGAGCTCAGTGCAACACATGCTGTCTATTCTTGGTAGTATATGGGGTGTGAATTGGAGCAATTAATTGAGCATTTTAGTTTCTTTCCTGTCCATGGATTCTTCTTCAATGGTGTTGGCTAGGGACACTCGGAGGGGTTTCCTTATACTCCTTGGAGTTGGGAATCATGTAGGGATCCACCAATTCAACAATATTCACACACACACACTCCTAATCATTTTTATAAGAGTCTTTTAGTATGTTATGGACTATGGGTGTGATTCCTATTTCTAAAGGCATTAAATCACTTAGAATATAGTATGACTTCAGCACCAGTGGGGGACTTCTCTTTCTTTTTCACCATTGATGACTACTCTTCTAAGATGTTGAAGGTTGGGAGGTGGATATAGAAGTAGCTAATAAATAAGTTTTAGTGATTTCTAGAGGTTCATTCGTTCCTAGGAAGGAACAAATGATGCCTTGGGTGTGATAAAATAACCAAAAATCTATCCAGTCATCAAATGATTAGAGTCCCATGGCTAGAGATTTACTGCCATTTATAGGAAACTTCACTGTCTCTATAGATATCGACAAAGATATGTGCTACAGGTTTTGGGAGTTCACCCAACCTGATGACACAATTTTTTTTGCGTAGTCTTATTCCTTGAACACATACCACTACTTGATTGTATATCCAAGAAATTTATGGCAAGGAGTATAGTTATTATTGTAACTGAGTTTGGCCTCCTGAGGGTTTCTACATTCGGGGAGCTTTAAGGATCCTTGATCCAAAGCATTGTGGAAATAACTATGAACCATATCTTCTTGGATGGAATGGTTATGGTTTCACCTATCCATAGGGGGAAACATGGGAGTTATATTTTAGCATTATAGTGGTGGACGAGGAGCTGAAACCACATTCTCTCGTCTAGGTGGTGACGACTGTCGAGGAGGTTTCTGCCAATTCTGAGGGTGAAAAGGGAGATATTTCTGATATTAATATCCTCAATGGGGTGGTTCTAGAGCCCCTAACTTTACTACGGAGGAAGTATTTATCTTAGAGGCTCTTCTTGTAGGGGCTAGAGGCAGCAAAGGATGTTCCTTCTTTGCATGCTTTAAGGCTTCCTCTAAGAATAGATCCTTGTGAAAAAAAATCACAGAATCCAATAGGGAAGTTATATGTAATTAGTATGTGGACCAATTCATCCCTGACATTCTTGATTCACATTTTCAACAACTTCTCTAGAGTTAGATGCATGTCGAGTGACTAAGTGAGGCCCATACACATGCCAATACTGTCTGTGACACACTCATATGGTTCTTTATTTTACATGAAGAGGTGTTAAATACTCATGTTATTGGTGGTAGACCTGAACTGATAGATAAATTACATGTGATGGTCTTCCATGCCGATAATGGACACACTAGGTAACTGGTTGTACTAGACCATTACATGTCCTTCCAATATCTGAATGAAATATCAAATAATGGTGGCCTCCTACTGCTCTAGAGTTCCCAACATGGGTTGACACTTGTAGATCAAGTAGTACATATGTATTAGTGGGTTTCCCATACATTTAATGGGGGAGAAGGCGGGATTCCCTAAATTTGGGGGTGTCCATATGTTATCCAACTGTTATGGATATAGATTTCCATAATATGTGATCACCACCTATCATGTTTCCAAGGTTTCGAGATAAGAACTGATAGCAGCTATCAGGTCATCCTGATAGGGTTTCCTTTTTGTCTAAGGATTCCTGACCACCAGAGTTTTTAAAGGTTCCTCAAAATGATAAGTCAAATCAGAAACTCAGAGAATGATCTTCAGAGTGGATTGTAGAGAGACTAATAGGACGGCTTAATCCACATCCCGAGGAGGATTATCACACTTCTTGAGAGGATATTGTTATTCATACTATGCTCTAATTCTATAGTTTGTAGCATCTTTATTGTTTGGATGTGTGGTATCACTGGGCTCAAGTAAGGGAAATGGCCAAGATTAATCTATAGCTGCCCAACTGATAAAGTAGAGGAAAAATATAATCCTATCGAAGATCCCCATAATCAAGATGTCACTCAGCATATATCTCATTGATGATATGGTACTATTCTTCAATATTCAATCACAAGGAAAATATTCTAGTATCATGCACTAACTTCTATGTGACATCAGACAGATTAAACGGATTGAGCGATCACTTACACTTCATGAGATTCTAACCAATGGATATTGAGGCAGAATGTTGTGATAGGGCAAGAGTATACCTCCTAAGGAGAGTGAACATACCTAGAGGGTTAATGAGATGTTGTTCCACCCATGTATATTGATCATCATCTTCAGCCTTTAAAAAGATCTCTCAATCTTTTGGAAGTGTAACCTTGGTCATATTCCCTACGAAAACACCTATAATGTCCCCGATTTTTTTTTTCATGTATGTATGGTTACCACATTATGGTACTACAGTTGATTGTGGAATACTTCCCACAACCATATAAAAGAACATTTTAGGATTAGTCTTCAATTATTATGTAGAGCACTGGATAAATTACCATTAAAGGATTAGGTGGTAACCTAGTGATGCGGGATGTTGTTCCACAAGAAGTGATATTAAATATACCGTGTAGAATTTATATATGATATAATCAAAGTTCTCTTGACTCTATAGATAGACAAAATGACGGTTCCAAAGGTGTAAATGCATCACCTAGATGGTTGGGAGAATTAACATAACCTATTCCTCAGGGATGGACTCAATAATATCAAATTCAAGAGTTCAATTTGGCCAAAAAATTTATAATTGATGGTCGGGGACAACAGTGTCATACAAGATTCCCTGCTCAGAAGTGGGACCCAACTCCTAGTTTCCCTAGTCTCTGATTATACCTGGTTGAAAAGCATGAAATGACATAGATGTGGACTACTATAGTGATAGACTAGCCAGTGGAGATATTACTGCATTAACTGAATGACCAATGCACTATGAGTTGTTTATGGATGGTGGTGCTGACCACATAATCACATCCTTATATGATGGGGTACTAACCACTACATCATGTGTGATGGCAGGGAAAATAATTTTGGGTCCATCGGGTACTAGTGGTCTGTCATAACCCTCAAACACTCTATGTGATCTCATGTAGAGGTAGATTATGAAGATGGTCATGACTGAGACTAATGCATCATGTGACCTGTAAAGGGATCCAAATCTTCTTCCACCAGCATATATTTGAGAAGGGATTCGATGATCTAGTACATCTCACATTCCAAGATGATTAGATTCACCCACTATGCTCCTACCCCAGACTCTGATGTAGAATACATTAGGGAAGGATCAATTATTAGGTCCCATTCAATATCAGTATATAAGAAGAATAATAGATTCACAAAAACATATCACTTTTTGAAGTTATTCCTTCGACAACGATGATTTTACCTTCTACCTCAGGATGGTTTATTAAGTTAGGGAAATTTTTTGGTAAGAGGAGGACCATTATCCGGGTTGATACTAGTGTGGGGAGGACCTCCACTTTGGTGAGCTGAGGTGATAGGGATATCTATAAATATGTCAAATGGGATATGGGGAGGACATTCATATCGATTGTCACTAGAGAAAGGAGGAACATTACTCTGGATGTGGTTGGCATGGGGAGGAAATTCGTGGGAATGGTTTTTTATGTGGTATACAATACCTCTTCAAGAGACATTGGAGACTTGGGAAGAACATCCATGTCAGTTGTTTTTGGATTTGGTAGGACCACCTCTTTGGTGGGTTTAGGTGGGAGGAGGTACTACACACTGATCGAGCTGAACATGGGGAGGAACTCTATATTGACCAATGATAAAACACAGAGACAACCAATAAAAATCATGGATATATACGGTAATACCTCTAACATGTTTTTTTTCTAGAGTGGGAAGGAAATCCTATAGAGTTGGGGACAACATGAGGAGGGCCTTCACATCACTACTTAGAGACACAGGTTTTACCTCCATTTTAGAAACCGTAAGCACGGGGAGGACCTCCGTAGTGAGCTTTGATAAGGAGGAGATGATCTCCACCTTGGTTTACATTAGTAACACAGATAGGATCTCCGAGTTGGCGTCATGAGAGGGTTGGACCTCTAATATGGCTAGAGACTTCATGGGGAGGGCCTTTATGCTGAGTCTCATCTTCAAGAACTAGCCCATAATGGCTTTTGGGGATGCCCGTGACTAAGAGAGTCGAACAAACTTGAAAGAGGTGATGGATCGATCCCAAAAGGGCATCAAGGAGTCCATTCTGTGTAGTAATAGTGACTTGGAGGAGTGCACCAAGATGAATTGGGAATCCCCTACCTCTTTGGTATAGCGAAGTGACTCTAAGGAATGATCCAAGGAAAGGTTCCTATAATGGTTCATTTTTATAGCGAGGAGTAAGGTCTCTATGCACATCCCTTAGGGGTAGTAGGGATGGAAAGGTGCAAAGGCCTCTAGGTTTTGGTTAGCCATGTACCTTATGGTAATGAGTCCCCATGATTATAACATTATACAATGGTTTCCATCACATTCCTATTGATGATCTCATTGGGTGAGATGGGATGTGGCCACCTGGTAGTTGATGAATTCATAGACATCATGGAGGTGGTGGGGTCACGCAGGATTACTACATCAAAATTCTTCCAGCCCCGGTCTCTTCCCGAATTGGGTGAGTGGTATCCTATAGATTGGGTTCTGCAAAGAAAGAGAGATTCATACATCAATATGGATACAAGGAAAGAAATAATCCAATGTCCCAATGTCATCCAATATTACATGGATGGAGATAAATATCCATACTAATAGTGCAATGAACAGGATGGTCAACATCCAACTACCCTAACTGCTAATAAGCTCCACATCGAGCCCACTATTTTCATAGAGGGACCTAGTGCCAAATTTTTGTATTTAGTAACATGAAAATATATTAAACTAATTACTCAAACACTATAAGTCCCCTACTATGGAGATGAGTTTCGTATTGGTTTCACCATTTCTGTTTCCAATGTATTCTATTAGGGTGATTCTACTTGTTCACTGGAGGATTGCATTATTCCCTGCATTCCTACTTTCCAAAGGAGAGTGACATTAATGTCTTTTTTAGTGATGTCAAATATTTTATCAAAATGGGATGATGGGATATCAGTTCCTCCTTCCATGGATTCCTTCTGGAAATTCATCACCTAGTCCAGGTCTCCCTCATATATTTGAGTCATAGTTCATGAAACTCACTAATGGTGTCATATCTTTAAGGTTGTCACTTAATTACACTTCTTCGGTCTGGAAATTCCGAGGGTTCTACTCAGGGAAGAAACCTTCTTTCAAGAGCATAGTCACGTTGAGAATTAGTAACATGTATGGATTATGGAGCAATGGAACACATGTATTCTTCCTCATAAGAGGGATTATCAAGGGCATGAAAAACGAGGCATCCTGTGGTGATCATAATGTATCTCATGATAGAGGCATGAATTCCATGTTTTTCCCTAGGAATCCCATGTTTAACACAGGATATACCCGGAGTTTAATGTCCTATGGAGATGTTATGATATTGATTAGAACTTTCCATGGTGATAGATTAGAGATGTTGATCCCTAAGAAGGAACACATGAAATGCTTACTTGATAGAGGACCCAGGATGGTGTGTCACCATGAAGGGTAGTCTAGACACCACTAAGGATGGATCTGGGAGGTGTACCCCAAATAGGGGACACCATGGTTTACCATTGTCTGGGATTGATCATTAGGTAGTGTTCATTTATATCCTTCATAGAAGCTAATGATCGAAACCCACATAGTCTGAAAGGGTGATAGTGCATGTGGCTTACACATGGATTGATTCCATTCAAAGAAGATTTTAATTGGTTGGATGAATATGGGTTGTGTGGGGCTTATGCATGGTCAGCTACCCAAGCTCTACTAAGTTATGTGATAAAATGGTGTGGTTAGAGTAAGAATTGAGATGGATATGGATGAAGTGTTAGAGATGGAATGGACGAAATTGATGGGTAGTGAGGGGTGATGGGCTTGAACCTCAGGAAGGATTCCTATGTACCATCTTTAGAAAATAGGGATCAAATTACACATAGTTTAGTTGGGGTGATGAGATTACTAAGAAGGAAACCCATGAGAATGGAGTGTATGGCTGGGGACCCGAAGGAAGTAGAAACTATTAGTTGGGGGATGATTTGATTGTACCACGATTCACTGTTTCATTTTTACCCTTACACCGCTGTGCTAAACATATTTTGTATTAAAAATTATAAAAATATTATAAAATTGTGATTCATGTTTGATTCACTGTTAAATAGGGCAATTATACTTGTTTTGAAAATTAGAATGTAGGTGGAGGTGATTTGGAGGGCCCATGATGAAGTCCTTGAATAATGGGCCAAACTACGCAGGATCCAAGAAGTTCAGTGGACTACAATTCATACGTATACTAAACCGTATATCCAAATGGGCTGAAATTTTTTGGGCGTATCCAAAACGCCTTGGTATACAACTTTCATTTAATAACCCAAGAGAAATTCGGCCATTAAGGGGCCCAACCTAACTGATCTGTCCAAGCCACCGAATTTTGGACCAAGTCAAATGCGGTGTTCTGTATTTTATGAATAACATGAGATGTAGTTGTCCAAACAGTGCCAACCATTCAGTGGAGATAGTCACGAGGTAGGGCTACAACATTTCTATTTTCTCCAAATCAAGATAAGACTGTATGAAGGCCGAAACGCGTCATGCAAGTGGATTGATGAAATGTGTGTGCCCAAAACCAGCTTCCACATTTCCTATAAAAGGGCACCTTGGGCTCCTCATTTGTAAGTTCGGCCAAGGAGTGAAGTGCTGCCAATTTGGAGTCCTAAAAGAGTATCCTAATCACCTTTGAGGTTCTGGATGCCCCTATCCTCATAGGGGGATCAACAATGAAGAAGGCGTTCAACCCGAGCTTCCTCCTCCTCCCGATGTCGAGCTAAAAGTTGGGTGTTCGTTTTGAGGGAGCTACACACATGTCAAGGGAGTTATGATGCATAAAAAAGATACTGGTTTGGAGTAATTTGGGTGTTTAAATATTTCGTTCCATGTATCTTATTTTATTTCAGATTTGAATGCTTGATTTGATACATGCGAGTGTTATGCTCTTAATTTCTAACCGATCGGTGTGAGGTTTTGAGTGCATGACTTGTGTTGTTCCGATTGGACATCACAAGAATCCTTTTCATACCCAACTTATTGAGATTTCAATATGCTTTGGAAGCTCTTATTCCATGCATAAGTACTGGACCTTGACAATATGATTGTTACATCAAGGTTTGGTCCTTAAAGCATTGAAATAAAAGCTTAGGAATTAATCGGGATTCCAATTAATTCCAACAAAATAATTACTCTAAACTTAAGATGAATCTCTATGATCAAGGAACTTGATAAGTGTGTAGTGAAATCACATCGACACTTTTATCTCATATTTCTCAAAAATCCACTTGGGCACTCATCCTATAAGCTATTTCAACTAAGTCATTATTTTAAACTGTTTTCAAAACCACCCCCTCTTAGTCATTTTTATTAAAAATACACACTCTAAACCTACCAACGCTCATTGAGAGACGACCTAGGGTTTACCCTATACTATAAATTAACCTTAAAAATATAATCAATTTGACGTGTCACAACAACGCGGTCAAATTTTGGCGCCGTTGTCGGGGAGAGCTTTGGTTTTTTGTGCGTGTTTTTGATAAATTTTTTGTAATTTTTGTGAATATTTGTTTTTTTTATCTTCTACCTTTGAATTTGTTTTTGTGTTATAATGTATTTATTGTGTAGGTTCTTTGTATGACGCGTTCTACTCCGGTAGACCTACAAACTTTCGAACCTGAACTGGAGAGGATCCTATATCAACGAAACTGAGACACACAAGACCACACTTTGAAGGAGGAGACATCAAATCTTAAAATTATTATTGATCCTTCTTCTTCTTCTGAAACCAAAGTTAAAATTGAACATAACTTGTATAACATGGCTGAAAATAATAGAACACTAAAATAACTAACCTCACCTGATGTTGATATCCAACCCACTTACATTCAATTACAAGGTGAGGCACCCAATATTGAACTAAAATCTGGTTTAATTCATTTATTACAAAGATTTCATGGACTGCCTGGAGAAGATCCACATAAGCATTTAAAATAATTTCATACTGTGTGTTCAACATTAAAACCTGCTAATGTGGATGAAGAACAAGTAAAACTTAGGGCATTTCCATTTTCACTAGAAGACACGGCTAAAGATTGGTTGTATTATGTTAATTCACCTTTTAGAGGTTGGGCGGACATGAAACGACTTTTTCTTGAGAAATACATCCCAGCCTCTCGAACTGCAACAATAAGGAAAGAAATATGTGGGATAAGACAATCTCAAGGAGAAATCCTTCATGAATATTGGGAACTATTTAAAAGATTGTGTTCAAGTTGTCCACACCACCAAATAAGTAATGAACTTTTAATTCAACATTTTTATGAAGGGTTGATTCCTATTGATCGAAATATGATTAATGCTGCTGCAGGTGGTGCATTGGTAGATAAAACCCCAATTGCTGCAAGAACCCTCATTGAGAACATGGCACAGAACACTCAACAATTCGGTACACGGTCCAGTGTTCCCATTTGATGTGTCCATGAGGTGTAAAGTACTGATTTTGAGAAGAAGGTGGACACAAAGTTTGAAGAGGTAAGTACCCTTCTACGACAACTTGATCTCTCCCAAGGGAAATCTCAATCTCCTCCTTCCATCCATTGTGGAATCTGCTCTTCTGACACCCACTATACTGACCAATGTCCTCAATTGATAGAAACTTCTGAAAGTTGTGAGACAATATTTCCAGGATGCCCATTTAACCAACCCTTTAGGAAAGAACCATACTATCCATCCAACCAAGGGTGGAAGGACAACCAAGCCTATAGGCAAGGGGGGTATTCAAACCAACCTCAAGAGCAATGGAACCAAATAGGGCAAAGTAGTCATCAACCACCACCACCTAGAAATTTTCAACCACCCCAAAGGCCTTTCCAACAACCCCCTCCAAAACATGATCCTAGCCTAGAAGATATGATGATGCAAATGGCTGCTAATAATCTCCAGTTTCAACAAACCACCCAAGAAGCCATACAATACCTCAAAACCCAATTAGGCCAACTAGCTAACTCGGTGGGTGAAATCCAAAGCCATGGGTCTGGTAAACTACCCTTTCAACCACTTGTTAACCCTAGGGATAAGGGAAATGTTAGTGCCATCACACTTAGGAGTGGAACTCAACTTAAAAGCCAAATGAACCCTCCATTAGAGTCATCCTCTCTTAAGGAAACCACCATCCCAACCATTGAAAAAGGTTCAAATGAGATGGAACCTTGTCTTGAGAGAATTCCTACCAAAGGACAGAGTGTGTCTATTGAGGAGTTACCAAGCCCAAGCATTCCTCTTCCATTTCCCCAAAGAGACACCCAACCAAGGAAACAAAAGTAAACTGAACTTGATAAAGAAATCTTGGAAACTTTCAAGAAAGTACAGGTTAACATTCCTTTGATTGATGATGTGAAGCAAATTCCAAGATATGCCAAGTTTCTGAAGGAGATGTGTACACACCGAAGGAGGCTTCGTGGTGATGAGAAGGTGAGCCTATGGAGGAATGTTTCAGCATTGATAGAGTCATCACTTCCTACCAAGTGCAATGATCCTGGGACATTCTCGATTCTGTGCACCACAGGGGAGTATTAATGTTCCAACGCTATGATTGATTTGGGTGCTTCTATTAATGTGATGCCTCACTCTATTTACTCTTCATTGCAGGTCGGTGAAATGAAGCCCGCTGGTATTGTCGTTCAGCTAGAAAATCGGAGTACAACACACCCCTCTGGTGTGCTAGAGGATGTTCTTGTGAGGGTGCAAAATTTAATTTTTCCTGCTAATTTTTACGTGCTTAAAATGGAAGATGATATGATGAATGGACATGCCCCAATTTTATTGGGGAGACCTTTCTTGAAAACCGAAAAAACCATAATTAATGTCCATAATGGTACATTATCTATGGAGTTTGGTGGTAATATTGTCCACTTCAATATCCTTGATGGCATGAAGCACCCCTCAGAAGAACACTCCTCTCTCTCTGTCAATTCAATTGATGTCCTCCCTTCCCTTGAAACAACTTATTTTCATTCACTTGATCCCCTTTCTAAGTTTTCTTCATTGGTTGAAATGTTCGATAATGAATCATGCATTGATTGTTGTAGCGGTCTAGAGAAATGTCATGCATGTTTGTTAATTAATGATTTCTTGAACACAGAGGATCACATGACCATCGATGATACTGCTAAGCTTGTAAAAGCTCATTCCTCATCTGAGGATGTTACCATTGAGCAGTTAGATGAGATCAGTGACTTCTCACTTTCACACACACTTCCGTCAATCCAAAATCCTCCAGAATTGGAAATGAAACAACTGCCTCAAGATTTAAAATACTCATATCTTGAGAATGGAAACAAGTTGCCCGTCATCATTGCTAGTTCACTCCCTCCTGAGCATGAATTGCGACTGCTTGATCTTTTGAGAGAGTATAAACAATATTTGGGATGGAAACTTGCTGACATTCGTGGCATTAGCCCATCAATTTGTACAAATCATTTTTTATTAAATGATGAGGCTAAACCAGTGAGGAAGTCACAACGTCGACTGAACCCAAACATAATTGATGTTGTTAAAAAGGAAGTAACAAAACTATTGGCTACTGGAATCATTTACCCTATCTCTGACAGCCAATGGGTCAGTCCTGTTCAAGTAGTTCCTAAAAAAACTGGCCTTACTGTAGTTAAAAATGAAAACAATGAATTGGTTCCAACTCGTGTGCAGAATAGTTGGCGTGTCTGTATAGACTATCGCCGACTAAACCAACACATTAGGAATGACCATTTCCCATTTCCATCCATTGACCAGATGCTAGAGAGGCTAGCAGGGAAGTCCCATTACTGTTTCCTTGATGGGTATTCTGGATACTTTCAGATCCATATTTCCCCTGAGGACCAGGAAAAGACAACCTTTACTTGCCCCTTTGGTACATTTATTGATAGAAGGATTCCATTTGGTCTGTGAAATGCTCCGGGTACATTCCAACGATGTATGGTTAGTATTTTTTCGGATTACCTAGAGAATTACATGGATGTTTTTATGGATGATTTTACTAGTTATGGATCCTATTTTGATGAATGTTTGAGTAGTCTTGCTTCTGTCCTACGTCGTTGTATTGAGAAGAATCTCATATTAAATTATGAGAAATGCCATTTCATGGTGCGACAAGGCATAGTCTTGGGACATGTCATTTCTGGGGAAGGTATCCAAGTGGACAAATCAAAAGTAGATATCATTTCTTCCCTACCATTCCCTAAAAATGATCGGGATGTGCGGTCTTTCCTGGTTCATGCTGGATTTTCTCGTCGTTTCATTCGTGACTTTAGTAAAATTGCACTCCCCCTCTTCTGATTACTCCAAAAAGAAAAAGAATTTGATTTTGATAAGAAATGTGAGGAATCTTTCAATAAGTTAAAATGGAATCTCACATCACCCCCGGTAATCCAACCACCTCGGTGGGATTTACCATTTGAGCTCATGTGTGACGCCTCTAACTATGCAGTTGGGGCAGTCTTATCACAAAGGGTCGACCGAGCTCCACATGTCATAGCCTATGCCTCACGTACTTTGGACCCTGCCCAAGAAAACTACACCACCACTGAAAAAGAATTTTTTTCCATTGTTTTTGACTTGGATAAATTCAGGTCATACCTTTTAGGGTCCAAAGTCATTGTGTTCTCAGACCATGCAGCCCTCCGGTATCTCCTTAAGAAACCGGAAGCCAAACCACGTCTCATTCGCTGGATGCTCCTCCTTCAAGAATTTGATCTAGAAATTAGGGATAAAAAAGGAGCAGAGAATGTGGTTGCTGACCATATCAGTAGGATTCTCCCATCCTCAGACATTGACTAATCCCCCTGTATTCCCATAAATGAATTGTTTCCTGATGAGCAATTGTACCGAGTGCAAGATGCTATTCCTTGGTATGCTGAAATTGTAAATTATTTGGTAGCGTCTTGCATTCCTACTAATTTCACCAAAAACCAGGCCGACCGTCTAAAACATGAGTCTAGTTGGTACATTTGGGATTACCCCAACCTCTGGAGCACATGTAGTGATCATGTTATTAGGCGTTGTGTTCCCGATAGTGAGTTTCAGTCTGTCCTTAGGTTCTGCCACACACTTGCTTGTGGGGGCCACATTGGTCCCCAACGGACTGCTTGCAAGGTCTTAGATTCTGGTCTCTTTTGGACCTCGTTGTTTAAGGATGCCCATTAATTCTGTAAATCTTGTCCTCGCTTTCAAAGAATAGGGAATGTCTCTAAAAGAAATGAGATGCCCCAACAACCCTTACTCTTCCATGAAATTATTGATTTTTGGGGCATTGACTTTATGGGACCATTCCCCAATTCATTTGGGAAACTTTACATTCTTCTGGCAGTGGATTATGTTTCAAAGTGGGTAGAGGCACGAGCCACGAGGACAGATGATTCCAAGACAGTTGTGGAATTTTTGAGAACCCAAATAGTCTGTAGGTTTGGATTACCTAGGTTTATCATCAGTGATCAGGGTTCTCATTTCTACAACCGCACAATGCAATCTCTTTTGCGCAGGTATGGGGTTGGGAATCGAGTGTCTACTGCTTATCACCCACAAACAAATGGTCAAGACGAAGTATCAAATAGAGAGGTAAAACAGATTCTTGAGAAAACGGTTCAGCCAAACAGAAAAGACTGGAGTCTTAGACTCGATGATTCATTATGGGCTTACCATACTACATTCAAAACTCCAATTGGCATGTCACCATATTATATAGTTTTTGGGAAGATTTTTCACCTCCCTGTTGAGGTAGAGCACCGGGCCTACTGGGCCATCAAACAATGCAATTCTAATCATTCTGGTCTAGGTGCTCAAAGGAAGTTGCAGATTCAAGAGTTAGAGGAAATGAGAAGAGATGCATATGAAAACTCCAGAATTTATAAGGAGAGAACCAAGGCTCCTCATGATCGTCTTATCCTTCATCGTCAGTTCCACATCGGGCATAAGGTCCTCCTCTACAATGAAAGGATGAAGTTGCACCCTGGTAAGCTTCGTTCCCGTTGGTTTGGACCTTACATTGTTAATAATGTCTCTCCATTTGGTGTTGTCCACGTTCAAAATGAAGACACCAAGCAAACCTTCACTTTCAATGGGCAGCGGTTGAAACACTTCCATGAAGCCATTTCGGAGTCCCCAATGGAGGAACTCCAAGTTCAAGAAGCAATTTATGAATGACATTAACCAGGTTTTATCCTTCCTTCCCACATTCTCTCTTACTACAGTGAGGACACTGCATACTCTAGGTGTTGGGGGGGGGGGGGGATACATTCCTGGGTTAGTTAGGAATTTTCATCGTTTTCTCCATTTCTTTTTCTCATTTTTTCCTTCTTTATGGTATTTTCATTTTTCCCCAACAATTTCAAAATTCCATGATGTGGCGACCATAGAGTGGGGAAAGTAAAAATACCATAACGAAGGATAATAAGAATTTGTGTATGAGTTTACCATCAAGGAGTGATTTTTAGTTAATTGGGTTTTTTTCAATGATATAAATGGTCGTATCTATGTGAAACCTTTGAGATGATTGATTCCCATTGTGTGAGTAGTTTTTGGGAAAACTGTGTCACTAATATCTCCAAAATATTTTGCACCAAACCACAAAGTGTGATTATTTCTCCCTTAATATAAGGTAAATATATGTTAGGTTAATATGTTTAAGCTTTAAATGATATTTCCATACGTTCGTTCCTTATCCGATCTGTTTCATTACTGTACCAGATTGACCTATGCGTGTGTACATAATGTCCGACTGTTGTACACCCTAAAAAAAATTGTTTTGTCTTGGGCAGGTCAAAAACTACTCCTCTTCAACCTTTGATCTTGTTATAACTATTGCAATTAGTGTCGTGAGGAGATCAAACATGGGTTGAGAGATGAGTGTGAGATTTGTTCCAATTGCAACTTCAAAATAAATAATAAATGAGGGATGTGATGAAATGTGCAACATATGGGGATATCTAGGTCGGGAGCTTATGGTTTGACTTCTGGGAATGCTTAAATGGGTGGGTCTTGAAATATGATTGCAAAAGATGTAGGACAGGTTCGGTGACAAAATCATTTAAGCAGAAAAATGTTAAAATAACATATATTTATTGGATAGCAAGTGGAAAAAATAGCATTGAATGGTTTTCACACACACACATGGAGAGTTAGTGTCATGGTTTACTTATTAATTCTTTTCTCAATTGGGTATCATGAATCTTTTTGAATTTCGCTATGATATGATTTATGAGACATCTTTTTCTATTTTCATTAGGAAGAACTCCTTGGTGTGGTTCGTGCATTGATCACTTTACATTAAATAAAATTTCCTCAAATGATAAATCTTCAGAATGTTGGAAATGTATATATATATATATATGCATCAATGTATTTGGATATATGACTTTGCCCAGGAGTTCAAATGGTTAGGTGTGGGGGTGTGATCGTACCACGATTCACTGTTTCATTTTCACCCTTACACCGCTGTGCTAAACATATTTTGTATTAAAAATTATAAAAATATTATCAAATTGTGATTCATGTTTGATTCAATAATTTTGTGTTTATCACTGTTAAATAGGGCAATGATACTTGTTTTGAAAATTACAATGTAGGTGGAGGTGATTTGGAGGGCCCATGATAAAGTCCTTGAAAAATGGGCCAAACTGCGCAGGATCCAAGAAGTTCAGGGGACTAAAATTCATACTGATACTAAACCGTGCATCGAAATGGGCGGAAATTTTGTGGGATTATTCAAAACGGCTTGGGATACAACTTTAATTTAATAACCCAAGAGAAATTAGTCCATTAAGGGTCCCAACCAAACTGATCTGTCCAAGACACCGAATTTGGACCAAGTCAAATGCGGTGTTCTGTATTTGATTAATAACTTGAGCTGTAGTTGTCCAAACGGTGCCAAACGTTCGGTGGAGACAGTCCAGAAGTAGGGATACAACTTTTATATTTTCTCCAAATCTAGATAAGACTGTATGAAGTCCGAAACGCGTCATGAAAGTGGATTGATGAAATCTGTGTGCCCAAAACCCCCTTCCACATTTCCTATAAAAGGGCACATTGGGCTCCTCATTTGTAAGTTCGGACAAGGAGTGATGTTCTGACAATTTGGAGTCCTATAGGAGTCTCCTAATCTCCTTGGAGGTTCTGGAGGCCCCTATCCTCATAGGGGGATCAACAATGAAGAATGAGTTCAACCTGAGCTTCCTCCTCCTCCCGATGTCGAGCTAAAAGTTGGGTGTTCGTTGTGAGGGAGCTACACACATGTCAAGGGAGTTCCGATGCATAAACTAGCTACTAGTTTGGATTAATTTGGGTGTTTAAACATTTAATTCCATGTATCTTATTTTATTTCAGATTTGAATGCTTGATTTGATACATGCGAGTGTTATACTCTTAATTTCTAACCGATCGGTGGGAGGTTTTGAGTGCGTGACTTGTGTTGTTCCGATTGGACATCACAAGAATTCTTTTCATTCCCAACTTATTGAGATTTCAATATTATTTGTAAGCTTTTATTCCATGCATAAGTACTGGACCTTGACAATATGATTGTTACATCAAGGTTTGGTCCTTAAAGCATTGAAATAAAATCTTAGGAATTAATCGGGATTCCAATTAATTCCAACCAAAGAATTACTCTAAACTTGAGATGAATCTCTATGAACAATGAAATTTATATGTGTGTAGTGAAATCAAATCAACACTTTTATCTCATATTTCTCAAAAATACACTAGGGAACTCATCTTTTAAGCTATTTCAACTAAGTCATTGCTTTAAACTGTATTCAAAACCACCCCATCTTAGTCATTTTTATTAAAAATACACACTCTAAACCTACCAACGCTCCTTGAGAGACGACATAGGGTTTACCCTAGACTATAAATCAACCTTAAAAATATAATCAATTTGATGTGTCATGACAACGCGGTCATGATCCTCCCAAGACATGGAGACTCGAGGGAAAGACTGATATGGGAGTATATGATGGGCTTGTACCTTAGAGAGGAAACCTACGTACCCTATTTAGAAGACATGGATCAAATTCCATTGAGTTTAGGGTGAAATCGGGGCTTACACATGGTTTTCTTTTTTTTTCACAAGAAGACTGCTCCTGGTAGGATGAATATGGGTTTTGTGGGACTTATGCATGGTTATCTACATGAGTGCTACATAGGGTAGCAATAAGGTGAATGGGGCTTACTTACTAAGATGACCTAGATGGATCACAAGATCTCAACGGGATGTGGTAGCTCGGTTAAGAAAAAGGATAGATATGGATTAATTGTAAGATATTGAATCGATGGAATCGATGAAGTGTGAGGGGTGATGGGCTTGAACCTCAGGGGGTCTTCCAAAGCATCCTATTTAGAAGAAAATAATCAAAGTCTATGTAGTTCAGTTGGGGTGATCAGACACCTAAGAAGGTGGACCATGAGAAAGGATTTTATGGATATAGGCCTGAAGAAAGTGGAACCTCTAGGTTTGGGCATGATCCTCCCTAGACATGGTGACGTGAGGGAATGTCCAGGATGGGAGTCGATGATGGGATTAAACCTCACAGATCCTTCTTACGCAACCTATTTAGAAAGAAGGGATCAAATTCCATGCAATTAAAATGGGGTGATAAGACACCTAAGAAGGTGGCCCGTGAGATTGGAGAATATGGATGGGGACCCAAAATAAGTTGAACCTCTAGTATGTGGAATGATCCCCCTGAGACATGGAAACTCAAGGGAAAGACCATGATGGGAGAGGGTGATGGGATTGATCCTTAGGGAGGATTCCTACATATCTTGTTTATAAGAGATTGATTAATGTTTATGTATTTTGGGATTGAATCAGGGATTACACATGGTTAGCTTCCCGGATGAAACCTAAAGTAAATGGGACCATCGAATTGGGGAATGATCCACTAGGGATATAGGGAATCAAGGGAAAGACCAAGATAAAGATGGATAGTGGGAAATATGTGTGTGTATTGAACCTCAGACAGTCTTCCAAGTTATCCCAATGGCTAAGAATCAATGTCCACATAGTTTTGTGGGACTAGGACTCCTGAGGAGGAATCCTAGATGGAATTCAGGCATGTGTTTATGGCGTACATGTTGAGATGACCCAAATGGATGGTGATGGATGAACTGGTCTCACTGAGATAAGGGTGAGATAATGTATGATGTGATTGTGGATGGATAAAAGCTCCCAATAGAGGTGGATCCGTGGAATGTGTCCCATAAAGGGACGGTGTCAAATCATGGGGGTACATCACTATGAGAGAGAACCATAGTTTATTATTGGTTGGGATTGAACCTCATAAAGTATTTCTACATACACTATTTAGAAGATAGGAATCAAAACTGATGTAGTTTGGTGAGGTGGAAGGGTGTCATGATTTTTTTCAGTCCCTAAGTGCATATGTTTCATACTCGATGTGTGAAACAAGAGGTAGTGGTAGACCTAAAGATCATGTCATGAAAGGTGCATATGTGAGAGGTGATGTGGTGATTACACATTGAAGGTACATGAGGGGCAAAAAATTCAATGTGAGGTAGATATAATTACATGCGAGGAATAACTCATTCTCTTGGAGATGAGTGGGTTTAAAAAATTCATGAGGTGTGGCGAAACATGTACATTGAAGATGTTTATACTACAATTTAATTACAAGTTCTAGGGACAATGGTGTTGGCTAGTTTAACATCCCTTCTCATGAAGGGAGGTAACTCCTTCCTCACCCCATTTACTTACATAATTGATACCCACCCATAGATGGGGAAGTTAAGGAATCAGTAATGATTTAATGGAGTGGTGCGGGTCAGATGCCGATAGTGGGAACCATTTTAGCATGGATATTGAAAAAAAAATCCATTAGCATGTCTATTCCAAAAATTAAAATGTAGGGTAATATAATAACGAAGAATGCATGAGGGACCAAGAAATCACTATGTGCATGCCAAGAGGTTTGCATGGAAGGGGTGAATGCAAGATGTGTGATCTTCACATAAGATAAGTTCAAACATGGTTCTTTTGAGCAAATGAAAAATACAAAGATTTAGAGAGCGGATACACACAATATTTAATTCTTGAACTTAAAAGAGAAGGGATTGAGTGCATGATTAAATGCCACTCAAGATCAGGGTTTCATGTGAGGCTACTTTTGTGCACACCTAGAATAGGGAAAAAGAAAATGGGTGAGGTTAAAGGTCTTGTATCCCCACACAATGGGGGCCGATAGGGGACCTGTAAAAAAATATCCTAAACCTTGAGAGTTGCATGTTTGTTCAGGACGTCACAGAAGATTCTTACGCGTGGTAGAGTGCTAGTTCGACTTCTGGATGATCACCCAGAGAAGGAGGGAGGGGTGAACTCATATTTAGGGGAAAAAACCTATAGTGGGGGTGTTTAATATTTTTGACATGTAAGAGGAGTTTAGTGCAAGTGGGATTCAGAAAGTATGGAAAATCCCATTTGACCTTGCATTAAGCATGCAAATGTCTTACACATGGATCACAATCTTGCATGAAAAAACCATATCTTAAAAATGTCAGCATTTTCTAATTATCCTGGCCTACACATAAGAGGAAAACATATGTTATATTAGGAAAGAAAGAGACTCATGTTCAGATTTATATTTTATGTACAGATCTCAAATCATTCATGCGGATTCCTTAGACTTCTCGGAATGTTCCATTAAGTCAATGAGTTTATCTAGTTTTCCTAAATATAACCATTTGTGTCCTCAAGTGGAATTATATTCCTACAGTCACCTCAATCATACTATATTAGTGGAACACAAATAGTGTTCCTCGATATTAGTCAAAAACATCAGGTTAACGCTTGATTCATAAGGACAACATTTTCCTCAATAAAATCAGAGGGGTGACATGGAATTTCCAACTACAGAGGATCTTACAACATGGGTACTAGTCGAGAGATGGTTGATATCCCATCTCAGTCCTTGGGGTATCTATTGGTCAGTGAACTCACCCAAACCTAGTCTTGGTTAGCCTACAATCTATCAACCTGGTCAAGATCATCTTAGATGTGAGATTTTCTCCCTTTTCATCATTATCTAAATTAGCCCCAAAAACAAAATACTATAAGGTAGTTATCTAATATCTAAATCACCTATACATGGGATGAGGGCCTAATTTTATAATCAAAGTATCAAAGTCTCAGTATCATCCATTTATGGTTGAGGTGTCGAGAAAGCATACAAGGGTTCTTCATGGCCCTTATCATTTAATTACTCAAATTTTGAAAAATAAATTAACTAGAAACACTTTTTTAATTAAGGTAACCTAGGAAATTATCCTCAATGGTGTTCTCAAACACTCACATGTTTTATAATTAAAAGAAATAAACCATAGGTAAATTGTGCAAGACCACATACCTCAAAAAGAGATTTTCCACTTTTTCACTAAGGGATGACAGTAGCTGTCAACGCCACCCAAGCATGTTCAACCTAACCCTTGATCAACCAGACCCATCCCAAGTCCAAAATCTACAAAATCATTCCAAAAACAATATTTAATTACTTATAGAATACCTCATTAAATATTTAATTAAATTCAACATTGTAATATTTCGGTTAAACTCACCAGTCATTCCTCCAAACAAAAACCATATGCCATAGGGTGTGATACACATTCAATGCATCTCTGGATCTAGGATGAAAAAAAATCCCAATTTAATTCTACTATTTCAACATTTGATAAAATTAATTTAGGTAAACCACCCTTTTGTTATTATAAAAGGTTACATACCATAATATGTTTATTCATGAACATAGGAGAGAATCATATTGGGAACCCCTCATCCTAGATAGAGGGAAATCCAAGTAGGGAGTTGTTGATTTCACCATACTCTGGTGAAATAGACGAATAGCCCTAAAATAAAACACTCCCAATTTAGAAATAATATAAAGAAAAATTGTGGAAGGATGGAGGAGGGAGATCCTATTCCCCAACAAGGTATGATCTAACCCATGATTACTAATAAAACAAAAGATCTAAGGGTGGAGGATGTGTTGGATGATCCCGCTGTGCATGACCCATTTTCTTAAAGAAACATGGGGCCTATACCCCTTTTTATATGACAAAAAAGAATCCATAATTTTTCATGGACTATGGATAGGGTTCTTAATATAATTTCTTGTAGTGACCCCCGATCCCCACATTTACATCCTAAACTCCCACATTCTCACCCCATGTATCCCATTAATGTTTTGAATTTATTTCTATGGATAATTTATCGATCCTAACATACCAATTACTCTTATATTTCTTGTCTGAACCCCTAATCCATCACAAAAAATATAAAAAACATCCATAAACACCATTTTTTACATTTAATCACTCAGAAAATTGTTCATATTTTTTATTTAAATAAAACTCATCCTCTAATGGAAAAAATTAAAATTACCATTTATGTTCTTAACCAATACATATGTAGGTTCTTACAATCTCCCCATAAAAAAATTATCATATATATGAAGCCTCATCAATACTTTACTAGATGAACTTAGACTAAATGGGTTAAAAAAATTAGTGAACATGTTGTGTCCTTCTCTGGAGCACCGAAATAGCTCCTATTGTGTGATTCCAGACATGAGGTGCATTATTCACAAAATACCAGAGTCGCCGCTTATAACAAATATTGAAACTCTAAACAATGATTTCTAGAACCATTCTATTATGAAACACCAATGTTTCATGAATAAAATAATTAGTAGGTTTGTGTTGGTCTCCACCATAGAACACATATTTCATGACTGATTACATCCCATGACATTCATCACCATCAGATTCACTTATCAAAACATGTTTCCAATAGTCTAATGATACACTTGACTTGGTCTCTAGTAACCCAACTAGGTTAAATACCCTTAGAGGCTAGTGAATTATGGTATGATAGATTAAAATAACTTCCCCTTTGGATCCTGTTTCATCATTAAATAATACACTCTTTTCAACCGTTCCCATAAAAGGGTATGAACAAGAATGAAATCATGAACAAGAAAAAATGATTTTACTTAGTTCACCCTAACTGGGATATGTGAAAGGATCATACAATAAAAATTTGATAAAGAAAACTAATTAACATGACTCCATAAAAAATCATGTTTTTGTCAATAATACTTATATAACTAGGCACACTGCCTTTTTAATGTTTTGGGATAGCTCACTGCTTCCCAAAGGTTACCCCAGGAATTTTTATTCAATGGATCACTACTAGTGGAAAATTTCACCTTCTTCCTCTTTCTTTGGTCACTACTCTGGAATGTATTTACATACAATTTTTGGACATATAGTTCCCTTCATTAGAAATAATTAATTCATCTAAAACTGTATGTAGATTCATTGATTTTCCATTTTAATCCACTTGATTAATATCACTTTACCACATATTAATTGGAAAATACCTTTTTAATACACTCTCCATTCTCACTAATTTCATGAAGCTCACACAGCCTTCACAAAGCTTCCCACTTCATGAAAAGTTTATAATACCTTTGTAAACCACTCAAATTTCATGAAACTCACCTCTTTCTTGAACCTCAACTAGCCTTCATGAATCATCCTCCTTTTGTGAAGCCCAAACTATATAATTAAGGTCACTTAGCCTTCGTGAAGATACCAAAATTCATTTGGAATTTCTTGGATCTTGATAACATAAATACATCTTTGATGCTTATAACATTTGGACATTTCATAGTATTCATAAACTTCGTTGATTTTGGAACAATTTTGCAAGAAAAACTTTCAAAAATTTGGATCCATAGAAAATTGTTTAAGTATTTCACTACTTTTAAGAGGGGGTGGACACCTATTTATAGGTGTTTCCACCCATTATAGAACCTTCAATCCATTTCACCACCTCTTCATCAAGTTATCAAAGATTGTTCACGAAGGTCCCTATTTCACAAGGCTCCAAGGAAATTTCACCATTCACGAATCATATTGTAGTCATGGAGATTCACTATCAACCCTTTTCAATTTTGTGATTATTCACTTATAATAGTCAAATATATTAATATCATCCGTTTTTTCATTCCTGATGATCCAATTGTCATCATTTCTAAGATTACCATCAACCCTTTGCACATTTCTAATGACCCACTTCTCAAAGTCACTCTGATAATTGTCAACCCTTATTTCATTCATGATGCTCCTCACCTTCGCTAAACTAAAATCTTATAAAGACTAATTTAATTAAAAAAATTTACATGGAATTCATAGAAATACAAATTTCATGATGACTAAGTGAACCTTCACATTTTGGGCCCCAAATTTTTTAAAAACACTTGGAAATGACCACACCTTGTATACCCAATTTTATATAGAGATCCATGGAATCCATTCCATTATCTTGGATATTTTTCAGCATACCTTGTCAATAATCTATTTATAACTCCAAAATTTCCATGGAAACCTACTTTTTCAACAAGCATAATAAACCAAAAAACACAATGATGTTACCTTTAGTGATTTTTTGAAATAGTTTCCATCTCACTATACCAGATCATAGAAAAAACTCCGACCATATCTGGTACCACATCACATCTCCAATCTAATAAAAAAAGATTATTTTCCACTACACATACATAGGGCCAACAAACTCTAATCATTCATTAGGAGGTCAAGACCAAATTTTAGAATACTACTATCATACCCAAAGTGACATACACTAACCATGGTACCAACATCACTTTATTTTCAATGAATTTATCCCCAAATGGTACCTTAAAATTTATTTTGCATGTTTCACCCCATGAAACATTTTGTAATATATTTCATCACATGATATACCCCATTAATCATGTGATATAACTAGATTTCATCCCTTAATGTAATATTTTAAACTAGTTAACCACCTGAATGAAGACATGAAATTGTTCACCACATGACTCACCCCATGAACTATATGATGAAACATGGATTCACCCCTCAAAAAAAGATATTAAAATAGTTCACCCCTTTTATAGAGTAATCAAATAGGGATGACCAAAAAAATCATTCCCTGACTGTGGGAACACATCACAAATCCCTTCAATAATGGGGGATCGCACTACAAATTGCCTTCCGATCACACCTAAAAATTCTAGGATTGATGTCAATGAAATTAATCCATTAAATGTCTCATCAAAATTTAAAATACAGTGTTTAAATGAGACAATATATTTAGACTTGACATCTTATTGTTTTCTAAAAAGGACGTCAACCATACAACATCTGGTCTAACCAAACCAAAATCCTTTCTCACATGAGGGACATCCTCTAACAGAATATGGTGTTCTCCCTTCCCCATAAAAATTTCATTACATCGCTCTATCAATAAAACCCCACAGAAATGAATTTTTTAATCACGAAAATACATTTAGATATCATGGTGTATGACCAATTTTCTCTCAATGTACATAGAATGATATCATGATAATGGGAATTATCATCTCAAGATTAAGAGTACACTAAGATTCCATCAATGATTTCCACTACTGACCCATTAAAGGGCCTCGAGCCTCCCTACAGATAAGAGTATTATCAACTCTCTACCAAAATGATTCAATATGGACACATTATCCAAAATTCACTACTTATTCATATTTATATTACATCTACCATTAAATGAAGGTGTGTTGTGGCACCACCACCACCACACTACTTGAGTTCTTCCACCATGACTCAGATGACCCTTAAAAGAAACATAAATAGTCTAACATTTTGATACAAAACCAAATATCCAACTATATTTTTTTCACATAATCTTGATTTCACTGTGAAGAATTTGAACTAAGTCTTTGTCTAACCATTCACATATTCAAAGACACATCGTACATTCCCAGCACATGCCAACTATCTTGGTATTTTTTATGAGTCCAGTCCATCCATAAGATCAAATTTCACCCCATGAATCATTACAAGATAAAAAGTTTCTACCCACATACTATTATCCCTTCACTCAATCATACATGTTCAAAATAAATTCCTACACCGGAAAATGTTAGTACCACTTGATCAGGAATCTGGACAATCTTGTACCTCAAAACGATCTTTAACATAAACTACACGGACTCAAGGTTCTTCCCTTAGAAAATATCCAAGGAAAAACAAATCCTTTTATAGATGCTCAGTGACACCTATTATTCTTGAAATCAAAAACACACACAATATAGGGGTAATCGCGCTAACAAACCAACATGAAAAAAACTAAAAATAATACCAACTTTGGTCAAAGAAAAAACTAGGGATTCTAAGTCTCCCACCATGAACATTTAGTCATGTATCACATTCATATCACAACACATGGGGAATCTCCCTCACAAAAATCTCAACTCATGTCATCCACATTCTAAAACACCACCCACTGGGGGGTGCAATGGTTATGAACCTACACCAAACTAATCCGCTAGGGTCACTATAATTCCTTTGCATGAGGACCGAGTGATCGTCCCGACCATCGAATTTCTCATATTAGATCAACGTTATCTTCCATCAGAAACAATTATATAAATATTTCAACCTAGTAAGGTATAATTCCACCATACACATATATGGGAAAACACCATACAAGCAGTTGTGAACACTTTAAAAAACTATTCCTCTTTCATTAATGAAAAAAAACAGAAAATATTATATGTCACGGGAACCCTATTCCACTATCATAATTCATGATATGACTCTTTTTTATATGGTAAGATTCAAATTCAACATAATAGACTCTTTAAAAAGGGGAAAGATCCATATATTTATCAAAAATAAAAACATCTAAACCACATGCATGTAACCCTAGGTGAAATGGAAATACAACTGTAACAATTTAAAATAGAACAACATATCCATGCCCTAGAAATATATACTTCTTATATAAATAGGTTTTATTTGAAACACTAGCCCAACATGCATCATAGAAGTCAACACATTCCAAAATATCCTCTCTTCCAGATCCCAAATCCATGGTAGCCCAAATTTTCTAGTGTTTTACATTTTAATCATAAATTAATTTATGAATCTTCTAGAAATTTAACATAGACAAATTTATTCCTTATTTAGAATTATTATTTCGAAATTTGGTAAATATGATTCTTTTTTATCATTATGAATATTAATTGTTGTAGATAATTATGACCATAATAATGGTAATTAAGGTAATTAATTTTGAAAATAACATTTTAAGGAAAAAATTATTCTAACAATTACATTTTCCCTATTATATGACTATTTTTTATCCATTTACATTCTTTTTTAAAATAGGAATCTTGGTTATATATTTAATTAAAATTTTCTTTAACAATATTTAAGTGAAAGGTAATGTAAAAAATTAAACCTATTTGTTTTTAATATCAATATTATTTTATGATTGATCTAAAAAACATATATTGGATTATATATGGATATTTAAATGATAAATTATTTTCTTATCATGGTAACTAATTTTTTATTTTATGTGATGATATAATTACCATAACAGTTTAAGAAGTAGCGACACAACACCTGTGCAATCTGGGAAAATATCTTGTAAATGATTTTGAAAACTATAAAAGTAATATTATTTTGGTGATTTGAAGTGTCTAATAAAATTTAAAAATAAAAATATAATATTATATATTTTTTAGAAGTTGAAATATTAATTCCATTGTTGTCATGTTGTTTTCAATTTCAAATTATTTTAATAGTGTAAAATATTCAACAAATGATATTTTATGTTAAATATACATTATTATGTTATTTAAAAATTATAAATATATTTAAATAGAAAATATAAAATGATTAATGGTTGGTAATTTCAAACATTTTCTATTTATGAGACAATTTTTAACTTATCTGTAATATTATAGGCCTTATATATTGAAAAAGGCATTACCATAGTTAATGTTAATTTTGGTTTACTGTGGGGTTAAACCAATAGAAGAGGTTCAAAATGATATCTAAACCAATACAAATATTATTTAATTATTTTATAATGACCATTTATTCCTAATATTTTAATAAATTTTATTATGGAAAATTTTACATGACTTTGAGACAAATTATATTATAGTATTTCAAGTATTTTCCAAAATGACAATAATGATATCCCAGAATAAATAATCTTTTATTTAATGATATTAAATTTATAAAAGACTTATGGAAATACAAGTGAATTTGGTATTGTTTAAAATATAAATCATTTTATATTTTTGGGTAAATTTTCTTTTAACACTAAATTTATTTACCTATAAATCGTAAAAAACTATGTTATCATAGTAATTTTGAAAAGTGTCAAAAAGGGATAAAAATAAAAATATAAGGGTGATTGAATTTCCTAAATTTATCAAAATTTTATATTATATTATTATTTATAATTATATTCACCTTTTAATTGAATTTTATAAATTTTGATTAATTTAAACATGAATATTAATTTAAGTTAATTTAAAACATTAAGAAATTCCAAGAATTCCCATCCCTCACATATGAAAACGCACCAACTCTAATATACTATCCACACATAATGATTCATTTGGTTAATACAATACCTAACAAAATTCATTACTAATATCACTTCCCACATTTTAGAGGTCTTATTTAACAAAAAAATTTAACCTTAGAGTGATTAATTTTTAATGCAAAGGAGGTTGTCAAATGAAGATGTATAACATTTAATTGAATATTTTAGTTATATTTATTCCTCAAAATCAATGAAATGTTCTAAAAAAATGATTAAAATAATTATATTATATAAAATTAGATGTTTTGTTTTAATTCCATAAATATATCCATATCCTCTTCCATCAAATGGGAATTGAAACCATAGTTTTTGTGTACGATGGAGTACACCATGCGAACCGAGGTCATTTTTTTCCATCACCACCTCAAAAATATAGTAACATTGATGAATTTAATGACTATATATTATGTAAGTGATATAATTTTTATTCTAAAAATGTAAAATATTATACACTTTCATACCTTTCATTCCATTGAAAAATGATAACGTTGTTTGTGAGTACGTGTGGACTACCACATCCACAAAGTGATGTGATTAGTTTTGCATCAAAATATCACATGGATGATATATATAAGTTAATATAAATAAATTATATGGTATTTATTTTATATAAATAATTATATAAAAATAAAATAATTCTTACATGTCTTCGCTCATGATCATGAAAAATGAAAATATTACTCAAGCATACGTTTGACTTACAGTCTCAAAGATTGTAAGATAGTTTATTTTTCATAACCATAATTCAGGGTTGGATTTAAAAGTATAATATATGAATAATGTTTTTAATTATTTCATGATTATTATTTTTTATATAATCGAATAATGACGTCTATTACCAAATCCAACCTACCAAATTCATTTTGGATAGATGAGTCGAATATTTTTAAATCGTCCCAGGTGAATTTAATTGGTATACAAATTAAATATAACATTGCTATTAATAAAAAAGGAATAATAAACATGAAAACATTTCTTAAGAATGTAAATTATTAAAATAATTTTATTATTCTGAATGAAAAAGATCGTACATGACGAGTTAGACATGAGGTAAGGGTTTTTCATCTCACTTATGTTTCCATAATAAATTTATTGTATCCACCACTTGGTTCATTTATGTGGTGTATGTAATACCAATTTAATATGGTATATAATGATTCAAATTTTATCCACTGTATTTTAGGATTCAATTGAATTTATTTTATTCATGGGGAGTATGATTGAAAAGTTACCAAAGTGGTAAGGGTATATTTCAAAATCACATCGTTATTCGAGATTTTTTTATTTAAGTATCCACTGGGGAAATTATTTGATCTTTTTATCGTGAAACAAATTTATTTTATTCTCCTATAGTGATTTTTTGAAATTATAATTTTCCATTTTATTTTATTCTTATAAGTACTCATGAATTTGAATGAATTGTATTAAGTTAAAGTGACTTTGTATTCTAATTGTAAAGGATTATTTTTTTTACATGTCCATATTTTCATTAAAATTATTTACATTTTTTTTCAATACTACCCAATGATTTATTAATGAAAATAAAACCGATGAAATAATTTTTTTAAAAAAATTGAATGGAATCCTCTTTTTATTTTCTGAATGAGGTACTTTTTTAATTTTTACTGAAAATGATAGTTAAACCATTGTTTTAACATTCTTTACACGAATAGAATTTCCCAATGTTATAGAAGTCCAATGATTTAAAGATACCATTAAATGTTTCCATAATTCTTATCAAATATATGTTATTTCATAATATTCTATAAATTTTTTATTTCTAAAACTAATGTTCAAAGTCAAAGGTTTATTTTATTCAAGAATGTCTTAAAGATATTTTTATGGTATTTCTATTCATCAATGAAAAAACCATTATTTTATTTTTACTCCACCTAGAATTTTTTTAATGATTCAATATTTATTAATTCTATATATAGGTTATGATCAGTTTGATTGGTGGGATAATAAACATTTCTTTTGCAATTTTTTCAATATGAATATTTGTGATGATAATGTACTAAATTATTATTCACCCCATATATATGATTAATGCATTGGTCTTATTATGTGAAATTTAGGGCCCATTTTTGTCGTTCGATGCATCAATATGTCTCATGAGATGAATTGGTTTTCACATTTAGTTGAGGCCTTACCCATTAATTAATTATTTCATGGAACGTAGCCTTAACAGTCTATTTATGACATCCAAAATTATGCATTCCATCATAATGAAATAAGTTATGGATTTCCATGTGATTACATGATTGGTTATGGTATCCCTGGATAATATTCAAGCTCATGTGATTATTTATATAGAATTATTTGAACATCATTTATTCCTGACTTATTATTCTTCATGATCATGTAATTGATTCAATTGAAATCATTTTCAATTATTTTTCAATATATTGATTATTCCTTATTAATCATGAAAACTTGTACTGTACATAACCTATACTGAGCATTTGATCATACCATTACTCTCATCAATTTCCCCATGAAGATAGTATGTGTAATATAATTTATGTGAAATAATTTTTTCAAGAGAATAAATACTTTTACAAATAAAATACACGGTTTCTTTTTATGTTTTTGAATATATTTGTGTCTCATATATATATCTAGATTAAAAATACTACTAAACTATTTAGTCCATTGGGATAAAATTTTTGGTATCTAGTGTCAATTTAATAAAGTATCAACTAGATATAGGTTACTAGGGTTGGGCTCATAACTGTAATGTAACACCCTGATATTTTAAAATAACACTATATTTGATAGTATTAATTACATGAAACATCAAGCCTAAATGATCCAAAAAATCTAATTATTTAAATGTTAAACATATAACCAAAATGTTGAATTCAATGGTATGAAAAATATTAACATAATTATAAATAAATATTTATAATGTACCTACTCAATACAAATGTATTTATTAATTCTTTTAAAATAAACAATCAATTTTAGGAAAGTCATTTTATTCTCCAAAACTACGTCTTCTCCAAAAAAATATTTCTTTTAAAGATAGAATATTATAATTAATTTATATATTTTTTATAAATTTAATTTATTAAAAATAATATCATTTTTAAAATCATCACATAAATATTATTTTAGGGTTAATATTTGGATTTTCCCGAAAATAATTAAATTCCAGTGATTAGTGGAAGTACTAGTTTTTATTGAAAACTATATTTTTATTTCTATAATTAAAAAGGATACATTTTATTCTAAAATAGTTTCAATGTAAAATCAGTTCTCTTATATTATTAATAATAAAATAATGTTCATTGGAATTAATATTATTGTTGAATTTGGAATAAAAATATTTTATGCTTAAAAATGCATTTTACAAAAAAACTAGTTTTTGTTGTGTTTTTCGTTTTAATAAAAAAATTACATATAACCCTTATAGAAACTGAATGTTATAAATATTATTTTTTATTTATAATTATTATAAATATCTTTGGTAATAGGTTTCTTTAAATTTTCTCCATTATGCATATTAACCATAGAAAATAATTCTCACCTCGGTAAGGGTAAATAGGGTAATTATGGTCGAAAATAATATGATAAGTCCAAAAAGTAAACATAAAAGTTTCCTTTACCCAATAATAGGAGTTTATTTTTTCCATTTACATCCAATATTTTACAATATAGAAACTCATTTCCATATTTACCTGATTTTGAATGTGATAATATATAATTATAAGATATAGTTAGAAATAACACATTCTTGATTTTAATATCTATAATATTCCATGAAAGTGATAGAAACATATGGTTGGTTTTAAATATTTATATTAAAAATTATTATTTTTATTAGGGTACTTTATTTTTAATTTTTTTAGTGATGAAATAATTAAATTAAATGCTTAAGAAACACTAACAGAACACATTTTCTAGTAGTAGAAAAATCAAGTAAATGATTTTTAAAACCTGAAAAAAAATTTATTTGGGAGGTTTTATGGGTCCTTTGAATTATGAAGATAATAATAACATAATAGACATGTGTGAAATGTTTAAAATTTAATTCCAAATTTTTTTTCAGAGTCGAATTTTTTGAATTGTTCGCTAGGTGAAATTACTCATATTTTATGTTAACTATTTTTTTTAAATTATATCAAAATTATATAAATATTTCATGGAAAAAAATATGATTATTAATGGTTTTATATTTCATTACATTTCTATTTATAAGTCAACTTTCAACTTATAAGTAGAATTATAAGCCTTTAATATTGAATAATTAATTACTACAATTAAAGTTAAAATTGGTTAACTAAGGGGTTAAACTAATAGATAAGGATTAAAATAACATACAAATATATATAAATTTAATAATGAAATTATAATTATACCATGAAATATTTATCTTTATGTACATTTAATTTTGGAAACATTTTACATAAGTTAGACACATATTATGTTATAGTAATATATATAATTCTTATCAAAATTTAATAATATTTTTTTATTAAATGTCATAAAATCCCTAAAAATAATATATTTGTCACAATTAATGAGATATGTTTTCAAATATCATCCATGGTCCATTATAGAAAACTTTTCCTTTGATAGTAAATTTATTTAGCTATAAAATCTTTATTTGTTTAAAAAAGGACTATGTTATGTAATGTACAAAATATGAAGCACCATATGAATACGATAAAAAAATTTAAATATTTTTTTATATAAATGTTTTAATAAAAATATATTGATTAATTATTATAAAATAACTGGTCATGTATTAGTAAAGTCATTATTTCCTTCAAAAAGTCATTTTCTTCAAAAATGTTTTTTATTATCATTTGTGAATAAATATTAATTTTTTTAAAATGTTAATAAATTTTATTTTATAAAATAGACATCATTTTTGAAATCATAATATCAAAATTACCTTATGGTTGAATTTTGATAATTTTCAGAAAATATTTCTTTTTCAAGAAACAATGAAAATTATTTTTTTATTGAGAATTTTATTTTATTTTTTTGATTATTAATAATGTAAAATTCTATTTTAGATTATTATTAAAATTTAATTATTTAATATTGATTTAAAATAATACAAATATGATTTTTTGAAATGGATTCTATACTTGAATTTAGTATAAAAAAGTTTTATATTTTAAATGTTAATTTTAAAAAAATCAATTTAGCCGTGTATTTGTGGAATGAATTTAAATAAAATTATGAAACTTCTGTATTTTTAATATTGAAAAATGGAATCAATATTTGGAATAATTATATAAAAATTTGGTAAATAGGTCCATTTTATTTCTAGAAAAAATGGATAGTAATCTTAGTAATTTTTTCTCCCTTGATTAAGGGTAAATAAGATGATTAAGATTTAAAAATAAAATTACAATGAGAATGAAATCACCCCAAAACATATATAAATTTTTTTTATGAGTCCATATCATCCAAAATCATCCAATATTTTGATATATGACCCTTTTCACATTTATAAATGATTATTAACCTTGTAATATTATATGTAAAGAAAAGTAGAAAATGTCACAATCTTGTTTTTAGTAATTCTAATATTTTTAACATTGGTGTAACCATAGGATAATTTTTTTTATAAATTTTAATTTTAAATATAATTCATTTATCTTCATAATAGTAATTTATTTCCAATTTATAGTGATGAAAAAATTACTTTAAATCTTAATACAACTCTAAAGTAGTAATTATGAAATTAATAAAGAAAATAATACAAATGTTGAAAAAAATATATAAAGTATTATAATTTGAGATAAATAATTTGATTTAATAATTTCATAGATTAAAAATGACATTTTATGGTTTTAAAAAATTATTATTATTTTCTAATTTTACTTTTTTAATGATCGTATTCATTTAAATGTAATGAAAGTATATTCAAATCAACACTATTGATATTTTATAACAAATAATTTTTAAAAAATGATATAAAATTCCAAAAATGTATAAGATTTAGATTATTAATTTTTTAATGGTATAGAATATCAACCAATGTCCATTTATTTTATTTTATCCTTTTATAGCAAATATTTTGATCCTTAAAGAGTAAAAGTCATTGTTATCACAAAACTTTTGAGAGGGGTTAATGAGGGGTTAAAACCAATTAATAAGATTAAAAAATAGTAAAGATTTCATGATTTCTATTTTATGAGATTATTTAGACCCAAATAATAATATATTTGAAATAAATTAGTTTCGATACATTTGGAAATGAGAATTAATTTCTATTAATTTAATATTTTGAGAAATTCCAATAGTGTCGCTACCCTATCTTATAAAAGGAAATTTCTTCTTCTCCTAACATAAAATATCCAGAACCTTCTTATTCATCCAATACCAAACCAAATAAATTCCTAGAATCCCTATCCTCATTGAAGGTAATTTTTTTTAAAAAAGAATACAACACTTAGAGGGAATAAGCTGTGAATAAAATGACACTTTCAAACAAGAGGTGTAGTTTTACCCACATGTTTTATTTTATTTATTATTCCAACTCATTAAAATATTCTCCAGTCATGATAAAATAATAACAACATCATATTTTAAATAATTATGTGTTATTATGTTAATTTTGTATCTTATATTGATCTCCTCTTCCATTAAATGGAAAATAGAACCATCATTCATGCGTAATGCGAACCACCTCCCCAGGAACCATTGTAATTCATTTTCTATCACTGTATCTCATGGATTGATTATAATAATATATTTAAATTATATATATGATATTAATTAAATAATTATTATTTTTTAAATATTATATAACACATATTTTCTTATATTCCCATTTACTAAAAAATGATATTGTTGTTTATGTGTATGTGTGGATTACCAACATCAGAAAGTGTTGTTATTCCTTTCTCATCACCACATCACATGGTTGATATATATAACTATAATTTAAGAAATAATATAATATTTAATATATTATTATCTCTATATAAAGGTAAAATGACACTTACCATCATTACATAAGGATCATTGGAAATTCGAATCGTTACTCATGTGTACTTACGACCTACTGTATCCATGATTATAATGCAGTTAAATTTTCATAATGATAAATCATGATTAGTTTTTAAATTATAACGGATGTAAAAAATGATAATCATATCTTTATTATTATTCTTTATTTGATGGATTAATGACATCTTTGACCATATTCGACTTACCAAATTCATTTTAGACATATATATCAAATATCATCAAAACATCGGACATGAACATAAATGATTAAGTAACTATATATAACATGGTAATAAGATATATAAAAATAATAACAAACGTGAAAAAGGTTCTTAGGGAAGTAACTTATTAACAAAAATTTATTAATTTGGAAGATAAATAATTTATGTGATGAGTTAGACTCAAGGTAAGAGATATTAATTTAAAAATATCTTTTAAGGATTCACTAAAAACACTCTTTTTTCTTCTATATCAATATTTTTAGACGTATTTTATGGATATATTTACAAGGAAATAAGTGAATTATAAATCAAAAATTATGTTTATTTTTACTATCATTAAAAGGTTTTCAAAATAAATTTTTAATGGAATGTTTTAACATCCTTTAAAAAAGACAGAAATGAATGTTTTATTTTATTATAAATGGAGATAATGAATTTTCCAATGACCATAAAAAATATTTTATATTTATATTACTTTACAATCAACCATGTTTTATTAAAAGATGAAACATATTTCTATTTATTTTTGGAATTGTAGTTTTTGATATTTTGGTTTTAAAGAGAAGGGATATATCAATATCTGAAAATGATTTTTGAGTGTGTAATGAATGTTTTTATAATGATAGATTTTATATGATACAATTATGATATGGTTATTGGGAATTATTTATGATGATGGATGGCTATGTTATAATCCAAGGATTCATGGGCCTATTATAGCTCTCCAATACATTTGGTATAGAGATAAAATTAACCGATTTGGTTTCTCCTAAGAGATTAAGGGAATATAGTAAAATGTTTATTCCACTACTAGATATTCAAGTATTTATGATGGTTCAATTGAGATAGGCAATTGAACAATCACAAATAGCATACAGACATGAACTACTCTTGAAAAAAAAATTATTCTATCCCCAATAATGAATATTTTCAATAAAATAATTTTTCCGTCATAAATGGGGTTGGTAGGAATTCCTGACACCCCACAAAAAAATGTAGTTGTGACATGAATTTGTGATGGACTCCTACTTCTATCACAAATACCTATCAACTATAAGTTATTTTATATTAGAATAAATGTCTATCAAAAATACTTTTGACCACATCACTATTTGAAGAATAATTAATAATATCACAAATATCCTTTCATAATAAATTATTTAGCTTAAACTATACAACATTTATTCTTCCTCTTTTATTTCTTCATCTCCCACACAACTCCCCCGATACAGTAACACCTGGTTTCCCTACTCTATTAATCCCTATTGAACTTCGTTTCTATCCAATTTTTGAAGATTCTGGTTCGAATCTCTTTACTAAAGATTGATCTAATGTATGTGATCATTATTTTGGTTTTTTTAATTTATTGCATGATTTTTTTTAAGAAAAACATTGGTTTATAAATTTATCTTGTTATCCTTATTTATAGTTTATTTAAAATTGGTGAAAATTTAGTATTCCCTATTTTCCTGTTTATCGAGTACATGATATTATTTCAATTTACTTTTAGTAAATTTTTTAATTTTTTAATTTTGATATTTGTATGTGTTTATATATATATATTAACATGTGAATATATATATATATATATATATATATGTTTTTCAAAAAATAAATACGATAATATATATGTGTGTGAGAGAGTTTTTATGTATTAATATATCTATGTACATATGATTTTGATATACATATATATATATTGGATTTAAAAAAATTCATAAATTATTTGACGTATTTATATTAATTAAGATATATTTTAATAAAAATATATATAAATAATACCTTATGAATACACATATATAATTATTTTTAAAAAAGCATGTATGGTTTTGAATATATATATATATATTAATATAAAAAATGTGTAATGTTTTTAATAAATATATTTAAATATATATATATATATGTATATGTATATTAACATATGAATATATATATATTCCTTAAAAACATGTAAAATTTTATTCACACACTCACAGACACACATAACCAATTAGGTTTCTCATAAGAGATTATGGGAATATATTGTTATAGTTATTCCAATTATAATTGTTATGGTTATTTAATGTGTAACTATGATGGTTACTCTATGTATAAAAATGATGATAGTTTCATGTATAAGTAAGAATGATATTAAAATTATTCTCCCATTTACTTAAATTACTTATCGATATTTCTATTATTATAGAAATATTATGATATCACAAGGTAAAGGAGAGTATATTATACATCATAAAGTTGAATTGAATATCTTTGTGAAAAAATTAGTTTGAGTTTCTCATGTTTTTTTAAAAAACTTTTCTGAGTTAGTATTTGGAGTTGATGATTTATTTTCAAATGGTTTTTGAAATGTTATTAACATGAAATTTTTATTTGAATCCTAAGGTTTATTTCTTAAAAATAAAGAAAAATTTATGAAATCAAGGACTAATATTTTCTTTATTTATTTTTATGTCCTTTACGGAGATTTTTGTACTCATTATATGTTTTAAAATGTATTTCAAAAGGTTTTAAAGATAGTTAAGGAGAAGGAAGAATTAAATGATAAATTCATGAAGAATTGTCATGAAAATAAATCAAGTTTTATTTTCAAATATTACATTATGAAAAAATGGACAATGATTATATGCATTCACTTTGTAAAATATGGGTTTTTATGGAAGAGTTATAACCTAATTATCAGTATCTATAAACCATAAAGATATTTCATTAAAAAAAATATAATAAATTATAGTTTAAATTCACTAGGATATGAAAATAATATATTGAGTTCCGTTGATGCACATCTATCTTAGGGCGTGGAAAAGATAATTTTATTACTTAATGCAACACAGAGGTTTACATGGGTCATCTCACTTAAGGTGTATCACTTCTATTCACTCACTTAATCTAATTCACCCAAACTAATTTTTTATTTTAATATTAAAAAAATAAATGATGTGGAAAAGATAAATGAAATAAAAAACAAAAAAGAAACTAGCATGAAATTATTAATTATCATGAAATACTAAATACAATGGAATTGGAGAACATTGAACATTCTCTTTAGGGAATTTTGAGGGATCCGCTTCATTCACTTTTTTCAAATCTCCTTAGTGAACACACTCCAATGTATTTTCACAAACCTCAATATACCATAGTTATGAATGCACTATTTACATATAGTTATCCATGCACACTCTCTATCCACCTCATCATTGAAGGAAAAATTGTTATAGATCAAGAAGTTAATTTTTTGACAACCATAGTGATGATTAGACCCACTGTATATTATCCTTATAATTATCTAAAAGAATAATAAAAGAATATCATTAAGTTCAAGAACCAAATTACAACCCCAAGTTATTTGGTTGGTCATTTCACTAAAGGTATGTTATGAATGTCTGAAATTGACATTACGCACTCGTAATCTAGTATAGAGTGAGTGTGAGGTCAGTCCACAACAACATGATGAGTGCGGTAATTCTATTATGTTTGTAATTAACTTAGTGAAAGATACTAAATTTGGAGTGGAATTATTATTTTTGATTACGAAAATTGTTTTTATTACTAATGTAATGATTAATATTTAATGGTAAATAAAAAAATTGGGTTTTAAAGTGGTTGATAGAAAAAGTAATGTGTTGGGGCTATGGTGATTATGGAGGATATAATAACTTATTATTAGGTTTTTTTGGTCACGATACCCCAACATTCTGGGTTTCAATTGTGACAAGGTTCTCTTGGTCCAGTAAACAATGTCTGGAACTAAAGAAACTGACTCCTTGGTTTAGTATTCAGTGTTTCACAATTATTTATTTAGATCAATACATTTGTGAGTTGATGAATACTTCCAATGATCATGATGGTATTCATCCTTATTCTTCCATTGAGTCCCTGAAAATTCTTCCCTTGTTCTGGCTCATTATTTTTAGTAATTCAATGAAATGATTGAATAATAATATGAATACTTAAACACAACCAACACAAACATAATAATTAATCCAAATTACTACACTGTTTCAACACCCACAGCCCCAACACATGGGGTGTTTAGTTACACATGGAAGAAAAGATAACAATATAACCCTCGATACCGGATGTAGTCATCGCAAAAACTTCAAGGAGAGGTGGATTATTTGATAAAATGGTGGATTGGGGAAGTAGTGGAACAATAGTGGTATGACAGTAGGGCAGTGGATCCTCTTTCCATCAAATATTGGCTAATCACCACCAAAATCAGAGGCCAAGCCCTATATTTATAGAAAAAACATTAAACATTGTGTATTTTAAGTACACATTGTGTAGTTTTGTCAATGGATCTTGTCACAGTTGTTCTTTGATAGGTGGCTAACTACGCCGCCCTTGACTTCTGTGGCATCGATAGTCAGTTATTGAAGGGTATATGGTGTGTGTGGCCGCTACACATAGCATGTAGTCTCTAGAAAATGCCAGCAACCGCATCTAGAAGCCTGTACACGACATGCAGGTATGGACCACATTGTGTGTTGTCTCTGTTTTAAAAACTTGGTCGTGTACTCATCCAGACTATCCATGTTTTAGTTTGAATGTACAGGGTGTGTAGGTATGCACACACCGTGTAGTTGGGAATTTTTCTCAGAGTACACCCGGTTGGTGTGTTTGGCAATAAAACACATAAAAATGAACAATATCACCAAAATCAATGTATTTGTCCACTAAGAAGTAGGTATTTGCAGAAAACATGTTCTCATTTTAAAAAATATATGTGCAAATGTATAAACAAATCAGGTGTATCAAACTCCCCCACACATCGTCATTTTGTTACTCCCAAGGAAATCTCAACATCTAATTAAAAGAGACATTGTTTTTAAAGGAAGGCATTCAATTTATCATAAGTGTAAATGATACTGTCAAAATAGAATATTATAAAAAGATAAAAAATAAATTCAATTCATAAGATATTCTAATCATACCTCATATATAATTCAATTACCTAATTTCATCCTCTTTTAAACACATTTTTCAAACTTTCAAAAACAACCATTCCACTTGATGATCTATCTCACTAGTAAATAACACACTCAAAACTCATGATATTTTTAATCAATGTTTTTCTCACTATAAGGAATATACACTCCATCCATATGTTTAAAATAAATATAGTTATCTACATCAGAATATTGAATTAAAAAAATCATGATGGCTTTTCTATAAGGTTCATATGTCTTTGTGTCTAAGGGATGGTAGTTAGAGATGTGAAAAAAAATTCTATGTCTTGAAAAGAAAGGTTAAATTCTTTAAATAACACTGTGTGATATTCAGAATAATGCTCAATGTAAAAAAATCTCCAACAAGCTCTATCAAATTCTCTCATCACCACCATCTCCCTTAGTCAGTAGGGTTCAAAAAACATCAAGTGAATATAATTCCCCTATATCTTTATCATTTTTTTAAACATAGGGCACCGGTTAGGAATTCCACGAATAGGGTTTCGGAACCCTTTATGCCCAAAATAATCAAAAGGCACTCCACTACACTCAATTTCAGGAATATTCATAAAAAACTTCCATGTACATCCAATTCAATCTCTAAATATCAAGTGAATAATCATGAAACGCTAAAAAGAATTAGGGTAGAAAGGGAAATAGGTTTGTAATGTGGCTTCCAATCAAGGATGTTCATGGTTTCTAGGGGATTTATGAAGATCAAATGTAGGGTAGGTCTCAATATAAAAGGAGTAAAAGCTATTATTCCTCAATAATTTTAATATAATTTAAAAATACTTCATGTATTGAAAAAAACATTCAAATTCTGGTAGTCATGTATATCATAAGAATCTCTCAAGAAAGATGGTATTATAAATAATACAATGAAGGGGTTAGAATACCTCTCAGGTGTGGGAAAAGCAAATAAAGAGACAATATGGTCATGTAATGCATATAGATGATTTTTCTAATCTGTTTATGTATCCATGGATTATAAGTTGCAATATTAACTATATCAGATTTCATTTTAAAACACATAATAACCAAAATAAGTATGCAACCTTTAATAATTTTTTACTTATATATTAACTATTTATAAATATAACTTACCGAAATTTGTTTACATTTTCAAATATATATTCCAATAATGATTTCTCCTAGATGTTGGTAAGGGAAAAGACTAAAGTGGCTGAGAGTCTCTCCCCCACACATAATATTGGACATGGTCTACCAAAGGAACTACTATGTGGGAAAAGGGAATTGGTACACAAAAATTCACGGGAGAGGGGAGGAATGACAAGAGAGACAAAAAATAATGTGAAAACCGAATGAATACTACCCTCATCCCGTGGTAAGAATTCAATATGTCCAATAGTCAATCCATTGTACTTGTGACTATCAATGGAAAATAAAACTACAAGAAAGTACATCATCATTACATAGAAATGGAAAAAATATAAATATAGATGAAACCCCAAATGGAATAGTCATGGTGTAGACTAAGGGGAGGAACTATCTAGTATAGTTGGGGTGGGATAATTAGATATAGTAGTAGGTGGAATAGATTCCCCAGCCTGTGGTAGTGATTCCGCTGAAGGGGAATCCATGAAAGTGATCTCTACAAGATGAGATGAGCCATTACCTTTAGTAAAGACAAGTACAGAGTTTGTGGCCATAATAATGTTAGTATGATGTAAAGTAGAAGGATGAGGTGAAGAAGTAGAGGGAATCTCTAGTGGAATGGGAATCCCCTGATGTAGTAGATGTATCTCCACCATCCGCTCAATTTGGTCCAGGCGCTAAGAATATGTAGTCTGCTACTGAAGGATATAAGACTTAGGATTCTCCAGATGATCCTGGGGGTGGTCCATCATAGCCAGGCAGGTGTTGAAGTGGAGTTTATCCAAGGTAATTGAAGGGGAAAGGTAGGGTAAGTTCTAGGAGCGGGAATGGGAAAGGAAGTAGGGAAGGGTTAGGAAATGGTAAGGGGTTGGTAAGGAGGTGCATGTGCAGCCTCAGGGGCAAGAGGGTCGGTAGGGGGTGGTGGTGGGGCCTGAGCAAGGACATAAGTGCCCCTAGTTCAGGACCAATCCCATGCGAATAAGAATGATAAATTACATCAACTGGGAGGAACCTAATCTGTCTTGGGGAAGGGAAGGCTCAATAACATTGAGGTTGTGGGAAAGGTGGTAGTCATAGTAGCCATTGTTTAGGTTTCCATGATGACCGGTGAACATGGAGTGGAAGTAAGAGGTTTCAAGGTAGGGGAGGACTGGGTAGTCCTGACAGATGACACAGGTGAGGAGTTCCATGTCATAGCTAGTCACAAATCCCATATCTTCATGGTGGGGAAACAAGATGGCGCTAAACCACTAGTTGGTGAAATATAGTAAAAGTTAAATTATGAGGGTACTCTTCTCAGAGGAGGGGTGTAGCGGTGGTTGGGCCCAAAAATATCCCACCACATGGCAATGGGCTCTTAACACTCAGGGAAGGTCAGGGGAGAGACAAGGGGCGGGGTATCTGGATGGGTATAAATGCCAAATCCTCATCCATAATCAGGGTGGACCAGCTGAAATCAGACCACCGAGACTATGTCTCTTGGTGTCACCTCGTACTCGGGCCCGTAGAACTGAAAGGAAGAAGAGAAGTCCAAAAATAAATCTCTAAATATTTGAGGGATGACATGAAAGATCCTGAGTAATGGTGTGTGCTCAAGGAGATCCTCTAACTCCCCAAGATACCCAGCTATTAAGGCACGCTACTATACAGGTAATGACTGATCAATTGGATATAGTGGTGAGAGAAACTCCAGACTCAGTCATGTTCCATATTTGTTACAAGAAACACCAAGCAAAGATAGGGGCACCAGTAGGGGCTGGAATTGATGGGGCTGCAGTTGGGGATGGATCTATTGGTAGAGAGGCCTCAGTAGGAGAGGGTTTTCTAGATGGCGTGACTAGTACCATCCTTTGTCAGGGCGGTGAGTGGTGTAAATATGGCTTGTAGAGGAGGGTGGTACACCAGGATGTTTGGGGCTAGTATCGACATGTGCTGAAGTCATATCTTGAGAAAAATGGGCATCTCTCCCTTGTAGTAGAGGAATTCCACTTCACATTCACATTGTTAGTATCTTCCATAACCTAAAAAATTATGGAAAACAAAACAAAATAAAAATAAAAGAAAAAGAAATAAGAAAATGTGAGAAAACAAGAAAATTAAAAGAACACTGTGTGTATATCTAGAGTACACAACGTATATTTTAAATAGGTTATCATCCCGTGTTCTCTGGATAGAAACACCGAGTGGGCATGTCTCTAGACAGTTAAGGATACACAATGTGTACCAAACATACATGCTGTGTATGTGAAAGTGGGTTTTTGGTCATGTGGTTCAAATACACATTCATTGTTCGAGAAGAGGAAAAAATATCATACATGCCGTGTGATGTTACAACACAGCGTGTGTATGAACATAGTTCATATGGCTATGTGGAGTGATAGAAATAGGCTAGCCTATAGAAATGGGATACACGATGTATATTGAACATACAGACCATGTGGGTAAACATGGTTTGCATGACCATATGAATGAGGTAACCAGGTACGATTCTGGATGGTACACAATATCTACCAAACATACACACCATGAAATTTCAAATTTTGAATTTTCTAGTGTGTGACCACAAATAAATGTACACAACATGTGTTCTTGGTTTCATGCCCGTGTACTGCGGGAAGCTGAAATGGTGTCTGATCCAAAAATCTCCCTAAACACTATGAAAAATGTCAAATAAGAAGTGTAGAATGGCCCACCTTGATTGAGGAGTGAAATGAGGAAGAAATCACGACCTAAAATAAAGGGAAATAGACAATTAGAGGAGGGAAGGCCGTGTGGCTTTTGAGAGAAGAAAATAGAGGGGGGGGGGGGTTCTCATGACATTGGTTGTGGCCGCGTAGGGTTTCCGGCTTTTATAGACATAGTACATGGTGTGTACTATAACAGACACTCCATGTAGTACTTTTTTTACATATGTATATAATATAATTATTATAGTAAACTATATAATAATTATTATTAATAGTTAACATAATATAAATATATAAATATATATATATATATATAATTTAAAAAATAAAGCTACACACATAATGTATCATGAATTACACATCATGTGTTCTAAAATTAGAAAAATAGAAGAAAAACCATTGGTCTAGTGCTTTGAGATAGGTTTGAACCGACGATCGGCTCATCCCAATGCAAGCCCTCAACCATTAGAGAAAGGGTTGTACTATTTCTCATATTTATGAATTATATATATTTAATGTATAGAAAGAATAATACATGATATGAAGTAAAATCACAACGTGTTGTTTTTAATTATACTAAAAAGGGATGATGCAAGGAGATTAGTTGAGTTTGAACTCTAGTCTTTTGGATCCTGGGCTGAGACTCTGTCAATCTGCCAACATCTCCCACACATATTCCTTTATTGTGAAATTATTTTCAGTTATTAATGAAAACATGGTCCACATGATGTATATCAAAATAAACACCGTGTGGTTTTAGTAAAAGGACAAATGATGGAAATGGGATGGTTTTCAGGATTTGAACTTGGGTTTTTTGGATCCAGGTAACAACCCTGGCCAACCGGTTCATCTCCATCATGGATTTTCTTGTATATATATATAATGAAAAATACCAAACGATCTATGTAAGTAAACCTGAGTATAAAAATGATGAACCCCATATTGAAGGTTGTTATGGAGGGATTCGAATAGGCGATGGCTCGGATAATCTCCAGGGAATTTACCATCATCACCATCATCATCATTGTTTATTATTTATTTAATCTATATATTAATAATATTAAGAATATAAACTAAAAATATTAGTAAGTATTGTGTGTATTGGTGGTACACGACGTGTAACCTATGAGTTTCCTCCTAGGAATCACCTTTGTATTAGGTTGTTGGATCGACCAACTTAACTCTTCTTACCTGAGATGTATGGTGGTGAGCGTTCTAACCATGTTTTTCATGTGATGGTAAGTCTTTAGATACTATTCAATCACTTTGAATGGTGGACCATCCTCCCCCAAATTTTCCCCCACTCCATGGTGGAATACTCGTATGTCTTGGAATAGTCCCCACCATCTTGACTTTAGCTGTCCTAGGAATAATGGAAGAAGAGAGTTAAAAAGAAGTACATAATCACCATGTTAGAAATTTTTTCATGAAATCATATGATCATGGATTTCTCTCATATTCTCCTTGTACATCTGGGTGTTCTCATATGCCTCCCATCTGATTTCACTATGTTCTGATAGTTAAAAAATATGATTCTCTTTAGCTACCTTCAAATCAAATTTTAGGGCCTTGATGGCATAGTAAGCTTTGTGCTCCCACTCTACTGGCATATGGAATGACATTCCATAAATGAGGCAGGATGGGTATATCCCCAGTAGCATCTTGAAGGCGGTTAGATATGCCTACAATGCATCGTCAAGCTTCATTGACCAGTATTTCCTTCAAGTGTTAACCTTTTTCTTCAGAATCTGCTTGAGCTCAGGGTTGGAGAGCTCCAATTGAACACTGGATTACAGATGATATGGAATCCTTATATGATTCTTCACTCCATACTATGACAGTACTCCATTCATCAATGTGTTATCAAAGTGGGTCCCTCTGTTGCTAATAAGAACATGAGGAATTCCAAACCTTCTAAAATTTGTTTTTTTAAAAGGCTAGGGATACCTTGGCTATGTTGTGTGTTATAGCAGTGGCTTCCACCCACATGGAGACATAGGTGACACAGACTAGGATGTAAATGTTCCTAAAATATTGAGGAAATGGACCAATAAAGTCTATTCCATAGTTGTCTAAGATCTCGACCAATAGGATGGGGTGCTAGGGAATCTCATCTCTATGCCCCACATTACCTGTTCTTTGGAATCGATCACAACAGGAAACAAAGGCTCTAGTATCTCTATGGATGGTGGGAAATAAACCAAACTATATTATATTTTTTATAGTACAACATGGCCCATGATGTCCCCCAACAGGCAAGACGTGATAGAATTCTAGAACTTTATGAACATCAGATTCTAGAATTCAATGTCAGATCACACCATCCCCATAAGATGATAACAGTAGAGGGTATTCAATATGTACCTCTTGAAATTACATAGAAAATTATTCATTTCCTAGAAGGAGAGGTTGGGGTGGATGGAACCTGTAACCAAATAATTAGCAATATCAGCATACTAGGTCCAAGGTGACTTTTCAACTGAAAAAGGTTCTAATAAAGGAAATCCTTCACGACCTTTTGATCTTCCTCCTCTAAATTCAGTATCACCAGGCGAGAGAGATGATCAGCCACAAAATTATCAATCCCTTTATTTTATCCGATCTCTTGATCAAATTCTTGTAGGAGTAGTACCCATCAAATTAATCGTGGCATCACATCCTTCTTGTTCAAAAGGAACTTTAGTGATGAATGGTCATTATAAACAATAACTTTATATAGCACTAAGTAAGAATGGAACTTGTCAAAAGATAAAACCACTGGTAATTTGTCTTTTAATGTTGTAGAGTTGTTCATATATTCCACATTGAGAATCATTCTAGCATAATAGATGGCTCTGAAATTTCAGCCAGGACGCTGGACCGGGACTGCTCCCATTGCGTAGTGTCCACAATCATACATCCCTTGAAATTGCTCATACAGGAAGGGAGCAATCATCAGTAAATCTTCCACCAGGTACTGATATAGGTGTACAATTTTTGTGGTGCATGCCTCATCGAACTCAGAAATGGAATCCATGGTCAGAAGGTTGGTGAGTGGATGAGCTATCTTCTAAAAGTTGTGGGCAAACAACCTGTAGTAACCTTCATGACCTAGGAAGCTGTGGATCACTCTGACAATTGTGGGAATAGGAATTTTTGAAATTCCTTCTCTCTTTTCCAGGTCCACCTCTATCCTATTGACTGAGAATATGTTCCTAAGGATGATGCCACTCTATACCATGAAATGACACTTTTCCAAGTTCAAACTAAGTTGGTGTTCTTACATATTTCCAATAGCATCTCCAGGTGTCGCAATCAAGTGGTGAATGATTTTGTGTAAATGGAAAAATCATCCCTAAAAACTTCCAAGATCTATTCCACAATTTCATGATTGTTAGCCAGCATTAATCACTAGAAGGTGTCAAGATCATTACACATTCCAAAGGACATACTTTGGTAAGAAAACGTACTATAGGGGAAAGTAAATGTGATATTTTCATGATCTTATGGAGAAATGGAAATCAGATTGTAGCTGGAATAACCATCGAGGAAGTTGTAAAACATGTTCCCCGCTACTCTCTCTAGCATCTGATCCATGATGTGCAGGGGGAAATGAACTTTTCTCATGGCGTAATTCACCTTTATGTAGTCCAAAAAGACTCTCCAGTACATGAAAATGAGTGTGGGGTTGTGCTCATTCTTGTCATTTGAAATGACAGTGATACCTTCACTTTTTGGGAACCACTTGTAGGGGACTCACCCACAAACCATCTAAGATGGGGTATATGATGCCTTCATCCTGCAACATGATTACCACTTTCTTCATAAGTTATTTAATGGGGGTTCAGGAATCCCTATGGTTGCTAATATGGCTTCGCTACTTCTTCGATTATCACCATGTGGGTGAAAATGGTAGGTCTGATACCCTTCAAGTCTACAACTATCCACCCAATAGCCTGCTTTCACCACTTCAAAACCTACTGAAGTGTATCCTCCTGCTCTTGGATTGTGATACACTATGTATGAAAGGACATTTCTAAATGTCTCCAAAGTACCCGTAAATCAGAGAACATGGGAGATGATTCAGTTCTAGTGTTAGCGCCTTTAGAATCAAAGGTACAAGTGGTTGTACCTTTGACCACTCTAGAATGCTGGGAATAAAATGACATTGCTATTAGTGTCTACCCTGGCCTTCTAGGAATTATAGGTCCTCTAGTGCTTCATCAACTGGATTGTCTAGAAAAACCATGTCATCTAAGGTTGAAGAACATACTAGATCATCTCATTTTCTTCTCATGTGATCATCCATGGTTGTCACTGCAAAATAGCTCTCATGATCTAGTAATGATGATTGATGGACGTCGTTGAGGACGTTTTGGGAGAGTTTTTCATCTCCGACTATAAAAATAAACTCCCCTAGTGTACAATGATAAATACCATCCTAGTGGCCATGAAAGGCCTTCCCAGAATGAGAGGTGGATCTTGGTTTTACTCCATGTTGAGAATGATGAAATCTATTGGGATGATTAGCCAGCCCACCATCACCACCATGTCCTCCAGTAGTCCCCTCATATATTTGATGGATCAATCGGCAAGCTGAATGGAAACTTGGGTAGGATTCCAGTCATTGATCCCTATCTCCTTAAAAACAACAAAGGGCATGAGGTTGATGCTAGCTCCTAATTCACAGAGGTCCTTCCCAAACTCACATGGTCAAATAGTGAATGGGATAGTGAAGCAACCATGATCCTAATGCTTGGGAGGAATCAAATGTTGTATGATCACTGAGAAATCCTTAGATAGTGCAATGGTTCCCAGATCATTCATCATTCTTTTGTTGGAGAGGACCTCCTTCATGAATTTCACATACATGGGCATCTGTGTTAGTGCCTCTAAATAGGGAATGTTGATGTGAAAAATCTGAAACACTTCCATGAAATTTCCAAACTAGTGGTCCAGTTTTCTCTACTTCATCCTTTCTGGGAAGGATAAGGAAGGATCAAAAGGTCTGAAAACCTCTTTTCCATTACCCTCTTTTGGTCGGCCTTTGGATGATGAGGGGTCTGTAACTTGGGCTTCTTTATCAAGGGGGTGTAGGTACACCTTTCTGTGCTAGTTACTTATGTTGTTTCTCCTTTCCACTTTGCAGTGTGACAACATGGGCCTCCTCCCTCAGGTTATTTTCATTATTACGTGGATGTGTACCGGGATGCCTCCCCGAGGGATGGTTCTCCAGTTGGCCGATTTGGTTCTCTAGGCTTAGAATGGATGCCTCCTGATAATGGAATATAGTCTCAGCATTAGATATAAACTTTTTCATGAAATCATTTGACCTTGAGGTGTTCTCCTGGTGCGGTGGATGTGTAGCTGCTGGAGGTGGTGGCTGTCATGACCGATGTGGGTGAGGTTTTGAATCGATTGATGCTGGTAAACGAACTGTTCATGTTATTGTTTCCTTTGGTACTGGCTCTAATACAGGGGCTAACCATAGTTGGGCGGTCGTCAGGGCAGAGTATTCTGCTGCTATGGGCCCCGACCTGTGTTCTGGTGATCATGCCATGTCGGGTTCTGGTACTAGTTCAGCCCTCGGTTTTGAGAAACATAGATCACCTCGGTCGTCGAAGGGCCAACTGTAGGTCCCAGAAATTCTCCAATTATGTGTTTGTAACCAAGTTATCTACACTCCATATGATTCTCTACATGTACATAAGATGTGCTCTTCAGATTCAGTGCGTTGTTCTTTTTTGGACACAACTTCCAACTATGAGGAAAGAATAGTTGTGGCATTGATATTTTGGATACCTCATTTTTGTGTGACCTATTCGGAATGGCTCTAGAATCTACTAAATGACATGTCTTCCAGCAGATCCAAAATCTCTTCAGGGGACTTCCTCATAACCATACCTCTAGTAGCAGCATCCACCATTAAATTTTTGTCTTTAATAAATCCTTTGTAGAAGGTATGTACCTATATCCAGAGTTGGATTATGTGGTGTGGGAATTTGTGTAGCGTATCCTTGAAATGCTCCCATAATTCAAACAATGAATCCGAGTAATGTTACTAGAAGATGTGTTTTTCATTCTTCAAGGTAACTGTCATCGAGGGTTGGAAATTTTCTAACCGAAACACATGGGATAGCTCCACCTAAGTGAATATATATTTCTACAACAAAAATTTTATCCAGTATTTCTCCTTACCCCTTAGTGAGAAGGGGAATAGGTGAAGGAAAATGGCATCCTTGAACACTTCATGGTAGAGGAACGTCTTATAGATCTCTAAGAAATTGAAGATATAGGTGTTTGGGTCCTCACTGGGTAGGCTTCCAAACTAAACTATATTTTTCATTAGCTGCATGATATCAGGCATAATATCAAAATGTTGGGCCTGCACTGGTAGACCAGTAATGCCCATTTCAGCTTCGTGAATAGATGGAAAGTCATACTCCCTGAGAGTACGATGTGGAGGTGGATGCTGATGGAGTGTAGGCCGCATGTATTGCAACTCCTTATGGGTGAATTATGACCATTGAAATATATATTGCTCTTATAAGGGCTGTGCGTACTCTTGAAGGGGTTGTTGTTGCGGCCTATGGTAGTTCCTCAGAAGGAACTCCATGAAGCCTCCTTGTGGGGCCTGGTCTGGCATACCAGTAGTGGGAGGCTACTGGTCCATGTTTGGGTGCCCCAGTGTAGCTTCAATGGACAGTTCTCCCTTCTCCTTGTTCTCTATGGGTGGTGATTTCTGGTTGTGCTCTTCCACCAGTGCACATCGACGTCTCAACAATGTCCATTCGATTTCTGGGTCAATCGGAAGAATGTCTCATGGATTAGTGCACCTGGACCACGTGGGGAATAATCTCATGAACCTGTGAGCCTGAACACATACAAAACAAAACCCAGGAGTAATAGGGAAAAATAAATATAAACATAAATGAGATTAAAAATGAGATTATTGGGAATTTTTAATTTTTATTTTCTCCAAAATAATTAAAACGCAACTAAATTGAACACTCAAACCGAATTTCCCTAGAAAAAGATCCAAAATTTGGTATTTTGTTTCACCAAAGGTATTTTATCGATATCCAAAATTGGTATTACCCACTCTTAAGCTAGTATAGAGTATGTACGGGGTCGATCCACACAAAACAGATGAGTACGTGAATTCAATTACATTTGGAATTAACATAGTGTAAGATGATTAATTTAGAGTGGTATTGTTTTGATTCTGACAAATTTTTTTACTACTAAAGTAATGATTATTGTTTTAAGGTATAGGAAAAAGTGATTTTTAAGGTGGTTGATAGAAAAAGAAACGTGTTGGGGATATGTTGATTATGAAGGTTATACAAACTTCTTACTAGGTTGTGTTGTTCTTGATAACTAAACACTCTGGGTTTCAATTGTTAAAAGGTTCCCTTGGTCCAGTAAACTATGTCTGGAAATGATGAAACTAACTCCTTGGTCCTGTAGTTAGTGTTTCACAATTCATTATTTAGAACAGTCCATTTGTGAGTTGACGAATACTTCTAATGACCATGAAGGTATTCACCATTATTCTTACTTTGAGTCCCTAAAAATTATGGCCTTGGTACGGATCATAATTGTTTGTAATACAAAGAAAGGATTGAAGAAGAATAAAAAGAGTTAAATAGAACCAACAAAAGTATAACAAGTAATCCAAATTACCAAACTCTCTCATCACCCACAACCCCAACACACGGGGTGTTTAGTTAAAGATGGAAGAAAATATAACAATAGAACCTTCTATACTTGATGCGCTCATCGTAGAAACTTCGAGGAGAGTTGGATTCTTTGATAAAATGGATGATTGGTAAATGAGTGGAACAGAATTGGCATCACAGAAGGGTAGCAGAACCTCCTACCATCGAATATAGGATAATAACCACCAAAACTGGAGGCCAATCCCTCTATTTGTAAAAAAAGTACACAATGTCTATAGAAAGTACATAGTGTGTAGTTCTGTGAACACATTTTTGTCGCAGTTTTACTCTGATAGGTGGCCAGGAGCACCGAACTTAACTTCTATAGTGTTGATAGTTGGTTGGTGAAGGGTACATGGTGTGTGTCGCAGCGAAACACAGTGTGCAGTCTCTAGAAGGTACCACCTACTGCATCGAGAATCTTGTACACAACATGTAGGTATGACCCACATAGCATGTCGTCTCTGTTATGGTGACTTGGGCGTGTTTTCGTCTGGCTAATCAATGTTTGAGTCTTCATGTACATGGAGTGTATGTATGTACAAACTGTGTAGTTGGGATTTTTGCTTAGAGTTCTCCATGATTCTGTGTTTGTCCAGAAAACACCTGAAAATGAACAAGATCACCAAAATCGAAGTATTTTTATAATAAGCAGTAGGTATTTAATGAAAACAAGTTCTCTTTTTTAAAAATATTTGTGGAAATGTATAGGCAAAATAGGTGTCTTAATATTCTTTGGTTCTATTACTCGTAATCATCAGTATAAGACTTCTTAGTTTTAAGATGAGATGATGAAGAGAAAAGAAAAGAAAATAAGGAAATTAAAATGAAAAGAGAAGGACAAGAAGATGAAGAAGAATAATGGTATTTAGAGGGTGACACAAAAATAAAAACCACGTAAGAATTATATTTTATTGATAATAAAATAATTAAAAAAACATTTATAAGAAAAAAATTAACAAAAGAATAAATATATAAACAAAATAATGAAATGGGTGAAACAACTTTTTCTATAGAATATGTCCTCTGGAAGTTGGATCCAATTTGGTCCACCATATCTCTAATTCATACCAACCTCCCTTCCTTTAGGTTCTTTGATATAAAATTTCCTATCTCCCCCAAAAATATCCAATTAATTGGAGCATAAAATATGATTTATGAAATAATTAACGAGCAAATATTTTTCTATTTAAGGATTCCACAAATATTCCTTCAATTTATAACATTCAATAGCTACCTCAATTAGTTAATAACTACATAAAATTTTATAAAAAATGATCCTTCTATTGATATTCCAAATAAAGTTGGAATTACACTAATTGGAGACATATGGGCTAAGTTATTCTTTATTTATGGATGTTGGGTCCATTATGTCATCCAAAATTATTTTTCAAATTTATTTATTTTTTTGGTACATTATTTTACAGAATTAGCTCTTTTCTATAATAGAAATTTTTATCCCATGAACATAGAAACCCTAAAAAATTAATCACATCAATTATATCAAAATTTTAAAAGTTATGCGTGAAATAACTATGTCATTAAACTCTTTTAATAGTCTAGAATTAAGCAATTTATAAATTTTGGCCTAAAAACACCATAAATAAAAACTTGATGCCAAATAACATAAAATTGGTAAATTTTAGTAGTTTAAATAATTCGAATAAATATAATAAATGTAGAAAATATTAGCTCTATCAATTCCCCCACACATAAACTATGCATTCCCACAAGCATAAAATCACAACATTGAAAACCATAGGGCATTAATGTTTCTAATATTCAAATTCCAAAGCAACAAAATCAATCAATTTTCATTGTCAATTTTTTTCAAAAATCCATATAAAATTTCATTTTAATTTCTCATTTTTCAATGAAATAATCAACTAATGTATTTAAATTTCCCAATTTTTAAAATGGTGTAACTTATCTTCTCATTCATTCATGTTCCTCAATATATTATTATTAAACAAGACAAATCATGAATTTCTTCAATTTTTAAAATTTTTCATTCATCACTGACAATAAATTTCAAGTGGATTTGTGCTCATATGATTTATACATTCTCATTATCAATAGTCTTGTAATGTAATTACTTTCTCTACGTTGTAAAGATAAAAGGGAGATAAATTCGTGAGGGATTTTCAATAAAGTTTCAAATGACTCTAAGGAATAACATTTGTAGGATTTGATGCTTTAAATATTAAGGCTCAAGGAGGAGGTTTATCTCTAAAGTAAAATTGATGATATCAAAAATTAATGTTTAATGAAATTCACCCCATAAAACTAGTAAATCCTACTTCCCCTAATATTTCAATACATTGGTCATGAATAATGAATGCATAAAGAATGACATGCACCTTCTTGAATGTTTATATACTTTTATACCCTTTTAAAAGTGTCTTTTTTTTATTTTTCAAGTGTTATTTTTATAATAAAGTTCAAATCCACCACTTAACCACATATGATAAAATTCATCAATCCATTGATGGTGATTTTTTATTTTTATAACTTTCAACACATTACTTTTTTCATTTTTTTCAAGAAGGGAAAATCATTGGCTTCGTTGAGTGAATCAAAAGACATTCCTTATTCCTACAATAGCACCGCAAACATTTTCATTACAATTCTTTAATCTCTTAAACCATGACTCGCTTTAGCACCATAATTAAATTTTTAAATAACTTGAAAATACTATGAGGAACATGGTAATGGATAATAAAATGGCTTTAAACATGGATAATCACTAGCACCGTCATTCCTAGTTCCTATGGACTAAATAATGATTGGATTAAAGGTAGTTTTATAGATATGGTCTTTTAAAATTATTCCTCAATTATTTTAAATATATATTTTTCAGTCATAGGTTTTATAAGTTAAATTAACGTTTTGGTAGTTGGCATGTCCTATGATAACTTAGGAATATGATCAAGAAAAATATAAATAACATGATCTAGAAATACTCTTTGGAATGGGACATATGATTTGGGTAAATAAATCAGTTCATGATTAATAATAAAAAATTAATTAAAATGAAATTTTGAAATTAAAATCATTAAAAATGTTAGGGAAATTTAATGTTCATGAATAAACTAATTCCCTCAAGTCATGAGTCCTTATTTTTATATCCATGTTTCATTTTAATCATCCAATTCTTCATTTTACTCATTCAATTTCATTATCATTAAAATCTAAAACCTGACATCACATGATTCCAAAGAAAATAATGTGTCCTAGATAAGACAAGTAAAGAATAAATTCAAGAATGGGTATATAATTATATTTTTAATTCTCAATCAGGTTATAGAAAAAAATTAGATAGTTTAAATAATAAAAATTAAAATTGAAATATTTTTTGAAATGAATATTTCATCCTATACATTCAAAATTTGGGGGAATCCATTTTCCATCAGGGACCTATAAAAGAAAATTACTCAATTAATAGAAAGAAACATGTAATTTAAGTTCAAAATGATAGAGGGAGTTGGCTGCATGGTGAACTAATTTATAAGTCTGAATTTAAAATAAAAATTACATGTGAAGATAATCCTTGGTATGATCCCCCAAGTGGGCCCTAAATTTTTCCAGCCTCTAAATGGGATGTACCATCTATTATCCATAGTCTGATGGTGGGTGGGGTTTATTGTATTTTAACCACTACTTTTTTTTCATCCCAAATTTAATTTCTTTAGTCGTGTTGAGGAGAAAAACATGTATAGAGTATACTAGATCCACCCCTTCAAAATGCGGTATATATTGCATGGAGGGGGTAGTATGAATTTTGGATCCTCCTCCTCATTCATTTATAATTTTGAAACATATTATTCATAATCTAGTGTTTTATCAAGATCCACTGCATTAAGAGTATAATCAAACGATGAGTATCCAGGTAATTTAATTTGTTCCAAATTTGAAAAAATAAATCAATGAAAAAAATATCCCTTTAATTGTAGGAATCTTATGTCTCATGTTCATAAAATATAGACAGTTTTATATTTTCTTATATTTCCTCATGTATGTGTTCAATGCATTTATAGATCTCTAAATGTTTCTCAATAGGTTAATTTTAATTTTCATCATCTTCCTACATGGTGTAATATGAGTTGGTTGAATCTGAAAATTCAAAATAATTAAAAGTGATACTCAAATTAGATTCAATATAATCAAATTAGTTTGATTTCAATATATTATCATCTCCCTTAGTTGGTTCGGTTTGAATCTCTTCGTTAGTAGAATGCACCTACAGGAGTTGATTTGTAGTTGATGAAGATAGGTAGTCAAGCTCCTCCATTTCTTGGATATCATTATAAATCATGGAAAAATAAAGAGGGATCTTACTAGACCTTGACCACTTGATAAAATCTTGGAATTTAATCAGATAACTTAGTTAGGTCTCGGGCCATCACATCAAAAACGTGTTTTTTCATGTCCTCCCTTAGGCCAAATATGAATTCTTTGAATGCTTTCTCCACATTATTTAATTTCCAAAATAACCCCACTTATCTAATAATAACCAAAGAACCACCCAGTATGGACCAGGGTGAGTCAATAATTGGTTCATTCAACTGTGGTTAACTATTCTATGAAAAATATAAATAGTCGATTGAAAACCTAAAGGGAAAATTATTTTTTTAGATTTTATTTAAATAAAAAACACAAAATAAATATTTTAAAAAATTTGAATTTTGAAAACTTGAATGAAATAAATATTTAAATACTAGGAAATGTTGCCGGTTTTTATATAAACATATCATATATTGTGGAAAATGAAAATATTACTTTTTTAATTTTGCATATAGGCCGATCAGGGTTATCGCACTTGAGCAGGATCACAATTTTTCACTCACTTTATCTAATTGATCTAATCAAATATTTAGTTTTTGTTTTGAATATTAAATAAATTAATCAAATTGAAAAGGTAAATGAAACAGTAAATTAAAATTAAACTGAAATGAATCCCTAAATTATACTGTATTACTAAATATAATAGAATTAGATAAGAAAGAAAGTTCTCATGAGAATATTTTCCGGGTGCACCTTCATTGACTATATGAAAATCTAATTAGTGATCACACTTAATCATATGTGTTCACCCCTAAATATACCCCAGTTATGAATTAGAAATTTACCTAGAAGTCACCAATAACACTCTCCATCCACCAACTCAATCAAGGGAAAATTTTAGTAGATCAAAAAGTTAAACATTAGACAACAACAGTGATGATCACCAAAAATAAATTATCCTTGGAATTAACTCAACTAAGAAAAAACATGGCCTTGGGTTCATGCATCAAATTACTCTCCAAGGATATTTTTTGGGTAAGTAAAATGTAATTATGAGTGTAAGAGTTCACAGTTGTAAGATGAGAAGAAGAAGAGAAAAGAAGAAAAAAAAATTGAAAGAGAAGGAGATGAAGATGGAGAAGTATAACAAGTGTGTGTGAAATATGACACAAAATTAAAAATAATACATGAATTATATTTTATTTATAATATAATAAATTTAAATTTCATTTAAAATAAAAATAAATTAAAAAATAAATATAAAAACAAAATATGAAGAGAAACAGGTGAAGAAACTTCCCCTATATAATCCATCCTCCATAACATGAACCCTATTTGGTCCATCGTATATCTGAATAATTCCAAGGTCCCTTCTTATAGGTTGTTAAAAACATAATTTTCTTTTGTTCCATAAAATATTAAGTTAATTGATCACATAAAATTTCATTTATTAAATAATTAACAAGTCAATGTTCTTGTGTACAAGGCTTCATTAAATATTCCTTCAGTGTGTAGCGTTCAATGGAAAGCTTAATTAGTGATTAAATCTATAAAATATATTTGAAAAATGAACTATAGATTCAAATACCTCTATAATCACCTTAATTGGAGGTTTTTATGTTCTCAGTTATTCCTCATTTACAGAGGTGGTGTCTATTCTATTAGTTAAAATAGTTTTCTAAATTGATTCATTTTTTGGGACTATAGTTCGAAGAATTAGGTATTGGTCCAAAAGATATAGTTTTATCCCACAAACATAAAAACACTAAAAAATATTTACATCAATAAGATCAATATTTTAAATGTTATGTATGAAATAAAAATGGGATGAGAATCTGTTAAAATTCCATAACTAATAAATTTCAACATTCTGGACCATAGCATACCATAAATAAACAATTGATGAACATAAGCTCAAATTGAATTTTTTTGAGTTTTTAAATAATTTAAATAAATATAAAAATTGATGAAAATGTTATCTCTATCATCCGTACATTACCTTAAAGCGAAAAAACTATGTTGTCATTATAATTGTCAAAATCGTCAATGGTGGGTGGGTATACAATATAAGGGTGAGAAGAACACATTAAATTGTCCAAATTTTATTTTATGAGAATATTAATACTAATACTTTTATTATATAAAAATATGATCAATTTTGATACATTTAAACATTGTAATTAATTTATATTAATTTAATATTTTATGAAATTCCAAGAATGTTTGTCCCCCACTTATAAAACGTAATCCCCTAACCTCTTCTACACACACTTCAAGATCCATTTGGATCATAAAAAGTATTCAAAAATTCATTCCAAACATCACATACCAAATTCTATAAGTATTATTAATCCTTATATGGATTTATGTGTAATGCAAATGAGGTTGTCTAAAGAAGAGGTATAACATTTAACAGAACATTTCTGTTTTATTTCTTCTTCCACATCCTTCAAATATTTTATAGAAATTTTGAGATATAATCTATAGTATAATATATATATTAAGATATTTTTATGTTACTATATTACCCTATACCTACCTCATATTTCACTGAATGGGAAAAAAATTTCACTCATGTGTACAATGGACAACCGCATTGCAAACTCATGTAATTCATTTTACCCCACTGCCTCTTATGACTAGTTATAATTACTGATTAAATGTTTATATATGATATTCATGACATATTTCTCATTCTTAAATGATAATATTTCATATAATTTCTCACCTTTATATCCATTGAATATATATAATGTCATTCATGTGTACATGCACATTATTACCTTCAAGAAGCGATGTGATTTTTTTTCATCACCATATTACATGAATGATAGAATATGTTTATTTAAATTTAAAATATGTTTATTATGATATATTTACATCCTAGGAAGATATAATAATACAAAAATTTGTACATCATGATCATTGAAAAATAGAAAAGTTACTCTTGCAAACATTCAACTTATCGAATATATGATTATAACGTAATTCATTTTCAATACTACATTTAACAGTTGGTTTTAAAATCATAATTTATGTATACAAATTATAATTATTTCATGATTATTATTTTTTGGATGATGGAAAAATTAACTCTATTACGATAGTCAACCTACCAAAGTCATATTGGACATGTAGACTGAATATAATTATAATGTTTGACACAAAATTAATTGATTAATTAAATAAATATGACATAGTAATGAATAAAAAAAAGAAACAATTAAATTTAAAATATTTATTTATTAATTAGATAATTATGATTTGTTGATTATTTTGGAATATAAATAACATTCATGAAGAGTCAGACTGATGGTAAGGGTTTCTTATCTCACTTATGTGTCTGTGATACATATTTTTTACTCACCACTTGGTTCATTAATGTGGTGTATATAATTACATTGTGGTATGATATGTCTTGATTGTGATATTATTTATCATAGTTAAATATTCATTTTAATTTATTTTATTTATTTGGACTATAATTCAAAAGTTACACAAGCGGTAAGTGTTTAATGTAAAATCGCATCATTATATGAGATTGTTTAATTCTCTATGGGAAAAAATATATGATATTTATTTCTAAAAACCAATATATTTTATTCTTTTCAATTTTATTATAAAAATCATTGTTTTTAATTATATATTACATATTTAATCACTCAATATATTGAAATAATTATTATATAGAAAACTGACATTGTTTCATATTTAGTAAAAAATATTTTTATTCCATGTGCATATTTAACTTAAAATGTTTCAGAAATTGTTTCTACTATTCTCAAATGATTTATTAAAAACAATTTACCCAAATTTTACTTTTCAAAAAAATTAATCTTCTTGTTATTTTTCGAATGGGTTACTTTTTACTTTTTATAGAAAATATGAAGGGAATCTATGTTTTAACATGTAAGTATAAACTCAATTTCTAGATGTTATAAATTAATAATGATTCTATGTTTTGTTTAAAATATCCATGATTATTTTAAATGGAAATTTTTTTCCTAATATTCTAAATGTTTTTGGGTTTTAAATGAAAATATCAAAATAAAAATTATATTTTGCTCAAAGAATAGTTTGTTGAAATTTTTATGGTATTTCCATTCATCAAAATTAATAACCCATTAAGACCCATTGGGTATATATTGTAATGAAACCATCATAATTTTTTATCTATATGGTTTATAAATATTTTTATTAGATTAAATATTAATACAATGACCTTACATTTTCTTACATAACTATGACCATATTTTAAAGATAAATGATGCACCGACATTACAAATCCAGGATCCAAAGGTTTAGGGTATTGGGAAAATTGGTGTTTTACATAAAATTTACATAAAAAATATAAACATTATTTTATTAATTAATCTATGTCATCATAGTTTCCTTTTAATTATCATTAGTACAAGTAATCTCTTGAGGATATACATCAATGAAAGGGGTGAGCTAGAATTCAAGTAGGAGGATGAATAAGGAACCTGAATCAATATAACCTGGGTAAGCATAATAGTGTTCATAAAACTATAAGCATAGGATAATAATGAACATAATGAGGAAATTATTTGAAAAAGTTAGGGAATGTGGAAGTGCATAAAAACGAAACATCACGTGATAGTAGTCAAAAACCACATATAATTTTGAACAAAGCTAGCATTATGTTCATATATAACATATGTGAATAATCATAAATTTTTTATTGTGAACAAATATAGAATAATGTTCAGACATATTTTACATTATCTCATCAGATACACCACATTACTCAATTTATTTTATGGATATATAATTTGGGTCTAACAATCACATCATAATATTTACATAATAATGCATGCCACATATAATGAATTTCAATAATAGTCATGAATTAACCCATGAAAATGAATTGGTTTCAAAAACATTTCATAATTAATACACTCATGAATAAAATTCATGGTTCCAAAATGAATTGGGAAAATCATAATTGGACATAAAAAATCATTATTCTTTAATATACAGGAATTATTTCATGAGGATTAAAATATGATGTTTTTGAAATTGAAGTAACGTAAAAAAATATTTTCTTTGAAATTTTTTTGACATCTTACGAAAAATTATATCCTTCTAAGGAAAAGTGAATGAAATTTGTTTGAAAATAATGTGGAAAATCATATCATAGAAGATAGAATAACCAAAAAAATAATTTGGGTTCAATAATCCCCTTGCCTCAATTCCCGCTTTATTTGGTCATTTTTACGCCACCGAAATAATTAACATAGATTTATTAAAAAATTGATCCAGAATTTTATTATAGTAATTTATACAAATATTGATCAATTTTAATAATTGAATTATATTTCTTAATTTTTTTGGTGAAATTGATGTGTTTTTATATCATATTTTTCATAAATATATTTGGTTTCTCTTTGATTTCTCAATTCTCTAAAATGTAATTTATTCATAATGATAATTAATTATAAAATATTATAATGAATATAATTAATTTTTAATATATTATATAATTTTTATAATATCCATCCATGATGATGGTAATTTGTGCTGACATTAAAATGTATTTGTAGGTGGTTAACTGACCCTTGATGAGACATTGTTATGATAATGGGAATGAGAAGTTTTAACTTTATATAGAAGTACAATACTTATAGTAGGATAAAATAATTAATGTAGTGTTAAATTAATTCATAATTTATTATTTTAAGGTTTGATTTTTAAAATTTTTAGTCGTTAAAATTAAGAGAAGAGGAATAAGAAATAAAAACAGAGAGAGGAGGTGATGCAGATTAACATAATCCTCGGTGTAACATCTCTTTTGTGACAATATAACTCTTTGGTGAGTGGAGTTGGATTGCTCAATAATTTCCCTAAGTATTGTAAGTGGATTTAGATAGGTGGAAATTGGTATATATTATGCATTGTAATGGCTGGGAAGTGTGGTTTTTCAAGGGAAGGGATATGGGTTATTTATACATGAGGATAGGGGTATTTTTGGAATAAAATATTAAATAAAATACTATATCAATGGTAAAACATGTAATAGTGATTTTTTGAAATTATAAATCATATATTTTTTTAATATAATGTCTTTAGGACATTAAATCCACTTAATAATTTAAATTCCTTAATTTATTAAAAATAAAACATAAATGAAAGTGAATTTATTATTTTAAGGAATCACTTTTGACATTACATTATGGAAAGTAATTTTTTGGTTTAAAAAATTGAGCTTACTATTTTTTAATAAAAAAATTATTAAATTTAATTAACCATGGCAGAACCTAAAGATATTTAAATTATTATTTCACTATTACAACATGAATGATGTAATATGATATACACCAGTTATGTGAAAAACTATATTTTTACTATTCACCTAAAAAATGAAGTATTTTAGAAAATTTCCAAAAAATAACTCTTTAAAAAATTTTATGTGATGATTTAAAAAATGATATTCATTTTATGAAATTAAATATCTCAAATATATAATTTTAATTTTTTATTTTAAAAACAATCACTAATACAAAATATTTTAAAATACAGTTTACTAAAAATACGCTATTTTTTCATTAAATTTATTAATCATGATATTTATTTTTTTGGAACTAAAAAATTTATATTCACCTAAAGTAATCATGAAAATTATTATAATTTATTATTTTGTGGTGAAATTACTATTCCAATGTTTAGGTTACTATTTTCATCCATAATGGTACTATTCCCAACAATCATGTTACTTTTTTGATGACCACATTATTATTCCAATTGTAATATTAACGTCTATAAATAGTACTACATTCCTTAATTAATTATTCAACAAAATTCTTATCAAGGATATATATTTCCTTTTTCTATAATGTTGCTGGGTTTACTAATATTTTTCTTATTCTCTATACTGTATGCAGTGGGGGAGATGATTTTAGTAGTTTGGGAACATCTATATTTTCCCATTATAGATTTTAGATTTATATTTTTTTGTTAATTTATAATGTTTCAAATTTTAGTTTGTTTCATTACTTATTAATGTAATGGTATTTAGAAATTAAATAGTTTCTTTATTGGGTTCTTTATATTTATTACATTTATAATATTATATAATATGATACAATACACATATATTGATTAAAAAAATATTACTACTAAACATTGTGTCATTAAATTCTTCCTCTCTTTATAAATTTCATCCTCAAAATTTCAACTCATATTCTTGATTGATAATATATGGGGGTAATTATATTTTATTTTTTCCTCTAGTTCCCTACTCTCCCCATCATACGTATGGTTCCTCTATAACACATTATCTCTGGGAGTTTTCATATTGTGCCTATGTTTTTCTCTATAGTCTAACATTTTCATTTGATGTACTTCATATGATAGGGAATTCTATAGTTCTACCACCTCTAGGTTTAGTGCATGTGATGTATCACACATATACTTCTGAAGGAGTGATACACTGAACATATCATGAACATGATCCATACTTGGTGGAAGTGAAAGCTGGTATTCCACTACTCCTATGTGATCAAGGATCTCAAAGGGGGCAATGTACAATGGGCTAAAATTTCCTTTTTTCCAAACACCATGACTTTATTCCATGGTTATATTCAAAGGAATATATTTTCTCCAATACCAAACTGCAAATCCCTTCGATGGCTGTCAATGTAGCTATTTTCCAACTCTAAGGATATTTTATATATTTTTGGATGGATTGAAATGTCTCTATCATCTCTTACAAAATTCCTGGTCCATTTATCTTTCATTCACCAACTTCAACCCAATTAGTTAGAGTTCTACATCACTGACCATATAGAGTATCATATGGATCAATTCAAAAACTCGATTGGAAGCTATTTTTATATAATAACAACACCATTGGGATATTATGATCCCATCTTTAATTGAATTCTATAGGGTAGGATCTTAGCATATCCTCAAGCATTTAAATAGTCATTTCACATTGAAAATTATTTTGATGTTGATAGGTCTTACTGAAACACAATTTAATAATCATATCATATAGTTTAATTATTTAGAATTTAGGGGTGATCCTTGGATCAATATTGTCAGAGATCGAATGTGGAACCCCATTCAGCCTCAATACTTCATTCACATATATCTTTGCATGTTATTCATGTGATAAATATTACTGAATAGTGAAAAAGTGGTAATCTTGGTGAGTCGATCCACTACAACCCATATCACATTGTTTCCTTTAGATTTCTTCATGATACGAATGATAATGTTCACGGTGACATTGTTCCCTTTCATCATGGGTATAAGTTATTTTTACATCATACATTTGGACACATTTCAATATTTTTTAACTTTCTTAAATACCAAACATATGGATATGTACTCTGAAATATCCTTCATGTTCTCTCACCGGATTTTTTCTCGAAAATCAAGGTATATCTTGGTAATTCTAGGACGAATAGAGAAAGATGATCTATGTGCAATATCCAATAGATCCATATTTATCCCAGGTGATGATAGAACTCAAATCCCCATTCTAAACCAAATCATACCATCATCATCTATATGGAACTCATGTAGATTCCCATACTTTACTCCATTCACTTACTTTTATAACACCAGATCATATCTTTCGGCCACCTTCATATTCTGTTAGATATATGGTTGGGAAATAATTTGGGAAATGTGGGATTTATTTCACACTATTATGATTTTGAAATAAATACTTTTACTATCCATGAAGATAGGGTATTTCTCAATCCATATCATGGATAATGTAGCATATGATTTTCTAATAATAGCACCAACTACCTTGTTCTCCCTTCTTATATAGTAGTGAATTGATAAATATTAGTACTTTGTTAGCTCTAACCTTTTTTAGGCATGTTGAGCTCATTCTATGCGAAAATATACTTTAGAATCTTATGACCCATATATATATCACAATTCACACCATATAGATAGTGCCTCCATATATTTAGAGAAGATATTATAGCTTTAACATTATAACATACTTCAGGTAGTTTTTCTATTTGATCATTATCTTTTATGAGGCATATGACATCACTTTTCCAATATTAATGAGTACACAACTTAATCCCTTCATTGAATAATCAATGTATATCACAAAATATTTTCTAGTATTTGGTAGTGTGAGTACAGGTGTAGTGGTTAGCAACTTGTTGAGCTCTATAAATAATTCCTCGCATTCATCCATCCATAAATACATTACCCATTTCAATAGTAACTTAGTTAAAGGGACATAAAATCATGAATCATTACTCACAAAATGTTAGTCGTACACTACTAAGATAAGAAGACTATGTATTTTTGTGACACTAGTTGGTGTGTGACATTCCTCAATTGCATTTGTTTTTTAAGGGTCCACAAAAAATCTCTCACTTATGATAACACGCCCCAAGAATGTGACTCGATGCATTTAAAACTCACACTTTCTAAACCTATAAAAAAATTTCTTCTTTAATGTATCTAGTACAATCCTTATATACTCTTCATGTTCCCCTTTTTTCTTGTAGTAATTGAAAATATCATCAATAAAAACTAGCAAAAAAATTTCCAAGTAGTCATTAAATAATATAATCATCAAATTGATGAATATTTCAAGGGAATTAGAATTTTTTAAAGGTATCACTATGAAATAATTGTTCCCATACAATGTATTGAATATATTATTATGAATATATTCCCTTTTCACCATTATTTTATGATAACTAAAATGATGATCCACCTTTGAGAAGTTTCGATCTCATAGTAGTTGATCAAAAAATTCAGCAATACATGTCAGAGGATACTTGTTCTTTATAGTGATCTTATTGATCTCTCAATGATAAATAAATAACTATATTGATTCATACTACTTATTGACAAAGAGAACTGGCACCCCCAAGGTGTTGTACTATGAAATATGAACCCTTTTTTTCCAAATTCTCTTACAGTTTCTTCTTTAACTCCATAAGATCAAATAAGGTCATCTTGTAAGGGAATTTTTAGATTGGAATTTCTCTGGGTATGAGCTATATAGATATCTATACCACATGATCTGGGGGTATTCCAAGTAACTCTTCATAAATATATCAGTGTATTCCCAAAAAATGGTAATTTTCTACAGATTGATAACTCTATTTTCCTCGAACATTTGGGAAAGGTACACTTCTACACAGGGTATCAACACCCACACTTTTGATTGATTTTCTGAATGAGATTCATCATCTTCATTGGATTGGTAGAAGAGAATACGATGGTTCAGAATATGAAATGAGATTGCTTTTTCCTGATATTTTATGTTTTCTATTTATAATGTGTTTCAATCCATGACCATTATAATATATAATTCCTCCAAGGGAATTATTAGATGATTTTCTGGAGGATTCTTCCCATAGATGATTATAAGACAATTTCTCAACATTTGGATTACAATGATTACCCTAAAAGGTGTTTTTATGGATATCTCTACTTCAAGGTATTGGGGAATTGATTCAATAGTTCAAAAAACTAAATAGGATATAGTGGAATGGGTATGAACCGCATCAAATAAGACATTTTTTATTCTTGAGTGAACATGAATTGTACCTTGTAAGACTTTTTTTCATGTCCCACTTCAGCAGGTGAGATGACATAAGCTTTCCCTTGTTACTTTGAATTTGGTGGATGCTGACACGGATTACCAAAAATGACTCAAGGATTAGTGCATTGGATTACATAGTACCACTACTCCCTATAGTGGTAGTATTGAACCATAGTTGGTGCATTGAGAGGATCCCTTCTTTCCTCCATCATGTTGGATAACATCTTCATATCTATTTTATACTCATGAGATCACTGCCTTTATCTCCCACATTTGAAGAATTTTACTATCCCTTTGAGACAATTCCCAAGATATTTATCCAAACATTTTTTATATGTGGGTAGTTGGATCCACATTCCTCCTTTTTCATTTGACCCACCAACTTGAAACTCCAATATTATCTTCTTACCTCTATAACCATTAGACCATTCTCTGAACCCCATCTATATTTTGAGATCACATCAAACCACTTCTTCATAACTCAAAAAGTCTTAGATAGATAGAGACTTTAGAATGTGTGGTTCTTAACAACTAACGAATCTATCAATTTTTCTATCATTATTTATAATAAATCCTAAGGAATATCAGGTATTCATTGTGATGTTTTCCTTATAAACCATAATATATTCACATTCGTTTTTCTTTAGCTCTATGTATTCTCTCTATTTCATTGTTTAAAGAGTTCTAGGTAAATAAATGGTATGAAATATTTTATTTATGTCCTCCAACTCCATGTATTTTATTTAATCCATCAACATGGTGTTCTTTACCATCAAGAACCATTGATTAGCTTCTCTATTTAAATGAAAAATCACAAGAGTCATCTTCTCCCACTTAATGAATCACAGAAAATATCATATCCATTAAGTTAACCCATTGTTCCATGATAAGTGTATTAGAAGTTCAACTAAATATTAGCAGTCATTAACATATAAAATAATCAATGTCTAGTTGACCCTTCTTAGGTGAAGGAGGACGTTACACATGATTTAGGTAATTATTCACAGCCTGATACCACACGGAAAGCATCACAATATTATTTGAGACTCTACCTCACATATCATTGGGTATGTCATTAAAAATATCATTGCATTGTCTCTCACATAGTTCATGGGAATGGTTTCTCCTCCATCCCTCCATTTTATAAAGTAGTAAAGGTTTTAAAAAAATTTAGGTCAACAAGGAATGAATAATTTATTCATTTACAGCATTACTCTAAAAGAATATATTATGGTATCCCTAGGTTTATTGTTTTCCTGAAACAAAGTCTCATGGATGTTTACAAATACTTAGTCTTATCATATGGGTTTTCACTAATGTTTTATAATCATAATTCTGAAATTTACTAAATCATTCTCTAATACCAAATTTAGTGACCCAAATTTTTTTCATATAACTATTACATTATTTTAATGATAAATGGAATAATTGCATTATAAATTCAAGATCCAAAGGATTAGTTTTTTGTGAAATTTTTTATTATACATATATGTTACTTAATATCACATAAAGATTATTTAATTAATTTTTATCTATCTTCTTAGTTTATTTAACTTTCTATATAGTACAAGTAATCACCTAAAGATATACAACAAATAAATGGGTGAGAAAAAATCCCAGTAAGAGGATGAATAAATAACATGAATCAATATCACATGGGTGAGAATAATAATTATTATAAAATAATAATCATAGTATTATAAATGATAACATGAGGGAAACATGTGATAAATTCTGTGAATGTGTCAATTCAAGAAAATGAAACATCGTGTCATAGTTTTAAAAAATTACTATAATTGTGAACAAAGCATGAATCATGTTCACACATTACATATGTGCATAATCATAACATCATTATCATGAATAAATATTTCCTCATGTTCACACAAATTTCACATTATCATATTGAGATAAATCACATTATCCGATGTGTTGGAGGGATATATAATTTTAATCCCACCCTTCACATCATAATATATACCTAATCATGCATGCCATATAGAATGCATTACAATCATAGTCATGAATAAATAGCTAAAGTAGAATGGTATTCATAAGGATTTCATAAATAATACATTAATGAGTAAATTTGTTTCTCAAATGAAAATGTAAAATAATAATCAGATATAAAACATTATTATTCATTAGTGGATATGAAGCATTCCAAGAGGAGTAAAATACGATGTTTTGGAAACTGAAGCCACATTGAAAAAATAGTTTCTCATTCATTTTTTTTGAAATTATAGGTACATGTATATACCCAAAAGAAATGAGAAAACAATTTTATGAACATAATAATAATATTAAAACCATGTAATAGAGAATAACCTAAATAAAGAAATTTTGTTTGAGAATCAACTTACCTCAATTCTCGCATTATTTTCTCCTGTTATACCTATTGAATAATAAACATATATTTATTAAAACATCGATCCCGAAGTTTATTATTGTCATTTATACAAATATTTATCCATTATTATTATTTTATTATATTTATTAATTTACTTTGATGAAATTGAAGCATTTTGATATCATGTTTTTCATAAAAATATCTTATTTCGCATTGATTTCCCTATTTTCTTAAATGTCATTTATATATTAGTATAATTAATATCAGAAGATTATAATTCATATAATTAAATTTATTATATTATATATAGTTTATAGTATCCAAAAATGAATATGGTTATATTTCTTAACATGATATGGTCTCTAAAGGTTGTTAACCAACAATTGATGAGACATTGTCAGGAGAGCAAGAATTAAAAATTATAAATTTATATAGAATTTTGATTCATAATGTAATATATAATCATTAAGAAAATTTCAAATTAATTACTAGTAAATTATTTTAATTTTTTTTTGAGATTTTTGTTAGAAAAAATAATGATAATAGGAAGAATAAATAAAAAAGAGAGAGGGGATCAGAACACACTTAATCCTCAATATAGCTTATCTTGAACAACACTTTAACTCCTTGGATGTTAGAGTTTGGTCGATCTGAAATGTCCCTAAGTGTTATAAGGTTATTGATAGGAAGTATTTGGGTAGATATTAGATTTGTAATTAGTGGATGGAGTGTTTTCCAAGAGAAGGGAGAGGGGTTATTTATACTTGAGGGGGTGAGTATTTTTAGAATAAAATATCGAATATCATATTATATAAAAGGTATAAAATGTAATATTGAAATTTTTACATTATTATTCATATATTAATATAATATAATGGGTTTAAGAAATTAAATACCATTTGTAATTAAAATTATTTAATTAATTTATAAGCAAAGTGGAATGAAAGAGAATTGATTTTTTAACAAATAACTTTTGACTATTTGTTTTGGAATGATATTTGAGGTTTTGAAATTGATTCTATTATATTTCAATGATAATTTTATGAAATTAAATATACTATATAATAACATAAAGTTATACAAAGTATTAATTCATTATTAAATCATCAATAATGTAATTTGACATACTATAGTTAGATGAAAACTATATATTTATATGACACATAATTTTTTTTGTATTTCAGAAAATTTCTAAAATAAATGCCCATAGATATTTTAGATGTTATTATTTCAAAATTGATATTAATTTTAACAAAATAAATTTCTAAAATATGTAATTTAATTTTTTTAAAAAATTATCACTTTTCCAAGATAATTTAAATTAATGTTTATTAAAAATGTGTTTATATTTTAATCATGATATTTTTTTTGTGATTATAATATTTATATATAAATAATTTATTCATGATATATATTTTTTATATCATAATTAATATTTTATGATGAAATTACATTTCCATTTTTCACGTTACTTTTCTGAAAAATCATGTTACTATTCCCAATGTCCACGTTACTATTCCAATTATCACATTACTATTCAAATGGTCACATTACCTCTTATAAATATATCTATATTCCTTAATTAATTATTCAACTCAATTACCATCAAGGTTATATATTTCCATTTTATATAATTTTTCTTGGTAAAATAATATTTTTCTACTTCGTTATAGTGTTTTTAGTGGGGGTGATATTTTTAATAGATTAGAGATATCCATATTTCTCATTTTAGAATTTCTATTTCATATTATTTTTTATGTTGTCTTATTTGGAAATATAATTGGTGTCATTTCTAATTAATGTAATACTATTTAGTAATGAAATAGTGAATTATATGGTTTCTTTATATTTATTATATGGCTAATATTATATAATATGATACAAGACATATTTTTTATAGAAACAAATCATACTAATAAAGATTAAGTCATTAAAATAAACATTTTCTATGCAGGGTTTTCAATAAAAATGTCAATGTTGATTATGTATTTGAATATAATTCACCCTTTTCATATGATGAACGTATGAGATGATGTAAGTGATGGGAGGGGCCCATTATAGCCCCTAGATTCATTATTAGGCATCATGAGGAAAACTAGTTTTGGTATTTGGTTGAGGAAATACACATTTATTTAATATGTCTTCTCTTGAGGCCTTAATGGATATTTTATTATGTTCCGAATTTTGAATTAAATTATTATGAAAATAATTATTGATATCGATGAAATTATTTGTTTTGTTGTAACATTAATTGATATGATTTAATATTATTTGATTATATATGTGTAATTATTTTATCATAAATTATTCCTACTTTATTATTCTTTATTATCATGATATTCATTAAAAGACATGTTTTTTCAGTTATTTACATTTTAATATTTATTATGCCTCATTTAAATGTTATATATTCCAATATATATAAACCTTACTGATGATTTTATGTCACATATATTTTCTTTCCATTCCATAAGTTTCTTGAATGTTTATAAAGATTGATATGAAAGGATGTTTTAAAGTGAATAAATATATTTTTTAAAATTACACTTTTATTTTTTATGTTTTTGAATGTTTTTGTGTTTCGCAATTTTACTTTGATAACTAAACTATTTAGTCTGTTTGGATGTTATTGGATGTTTCTAGTGCTAATGTAATAAATAAAACATAGGATATAGGCTACTAGGGATGTGTTCTTTATAGTTAGTATTAGAGTATGTTTTTTAGAAACCTGGGGAATTGGTTTTATGAAATCATATATTAGGAAACATAACCCAAATAAAGACTTAGCGGATAAGTCTATGTATAGTATTACATCCTAAATTTTAGGTAAGGTTGAGATTTTGTGGTTTTCTATATAACACATCCATGTATTGGTAATAAAATTGGATTTTTTGGAACATATGCATATATGGGTAATAAATCCAAAAAGAGATGGTTGAGTATAACTTGAACATAATTCTAGTGAATAGTTAGTGTTACCTTAATATTTACCTAGTTTAACACACATTGGGGATATTATTGGGATAATTCACAATTTAATTATCAACCATTATGAATAATTTGAATAGATGATGAAAATTAATGGCCTTGGTGAAACCTATGGTGTATAAAATTTAAAACAATTATCATGATGTAAAAATCCTAAAAATTATTTTCATTTTTACATGGTTTCTCAATATGATAATTCTTTCTTGTAATATTATTTTTGGTTTAATTAAATGGTTGAAACCATGTGGAATAATCTTAAAAAATAATGTGATGGAAAATGCATTGATTATGAGCATCCGATTTAGATGATGACTGTATTGAAATATTTTTTGATTATACCTAATCGGTTATCGTGACATATGATTAACAACATACACCATAACAAACTCTCAAACCCAATAAATATAAGAATTATAGAGTATTGTAGGATATTAGGTGGTGGAGACCATTGAGAAAATAAGGGACAAATGTTATTGTCATAAATATTGACATAAACACCCCATGAATGTCTTAATGAAATATGATAATGTTTTATATTTTGAAAATAATTTCATGCATCAATGAATTGTCGACAAAAAATGAAGGTTTCAGTGGAGGGATATGAAGTTAATCAAAAGGTATCAATTATTGTTTTGTGTCTTCTGCGTGAGGAATATGATAATTATCCAAGGCATTTCCTTAATACAAGTGTTTTCTCCCAGAACAAGGGATGAAATATGCTATTCAAATCATTGAAGTGTAAGGATTGAAGTTTTTAGGGATTTGTATTTAAAAATAAATTTCTAGATATGTTATATCATTGATATTAGTGATATAATTATCATCATATATCTAAGGATTTATAAAAATTATGTTCTTTAAGACTTTAAATAATATGCTGAAAGGTACAGATAACCAATATAATTTATTTAAGGGTAATGCTCTAATGTTTTATTAGGATAAAAAGTAGATTTAATTAATGAAGTAAATATCATTGTACTGGTGATCTTTAAATTGTATAGAGACTTAATTAAAAAGAGATTTATGTTATATTTGATGAAATTTATTGAATTTTTGGGATTTACAGAGACAACATGCTATTTAATTTGAGTAATAATAGTGGTGTTTATTTTTTTAGGCTTTTATGTTTTCATATGAAGATAGATTAATATTTATAGACACCATCGTTGATTTATTTTTTTATGGTTGATTATAATTCTAAAATCATATATACCCCTTTTAATGTTTTAAATGATGTATTTTAAAGTTATTTGATACTTTTACTAGGTTTTATTAAGATTACTATATTATGGTTTTAATAACCCTTTGGGTTAGTATATTATTTGATGATAACTTAATTATGGTATACTGGATAGTGGAAAATAAATCTTATTTGTGGTTCAAATGTGATTCATTAACAAGGTCATATTTTTTGTGATGTTTATGGTCCAGCTAAAAATTCTCTTCCTTGTCAGTATCTAAATTTGATTCATGATACATTGGTGTGAGGGAAAATACATTATATTATTATACAGTTATTTATCATGGGGAGTAATGATATTTTTGTGGATATAAGTTGAAAGGTATCAGATAACCTTTTAGGTTAAAAAATTCGTTAATGTAGAGGTTTTTAAGGTTAATTTTGAGGTAGGGTTATATATATTTTGAATAATCTAAGTTTAACATTCGGTGTTACTCTATAAGTTTTGAAGTAAAATGTATTACTTCATTGTATGAAGGTTTATAATTTTTCATATTATATCACCTTACAATTACCATTTTAGTTTGAGTTAATATATGAAGACAAGAGGAATATATTTTTATCCTTTTTGGATTTTTTTATCTATTATAGGTTTATGTTGGTTCATTCAGAATGAAAAAATCATCATGATTATTCCATGTTGTGAGAAAAAGACAAGGTTTTTGGGTAAATTTATGAAATTATACATTTTAAGAAAGTATATTCCCCTCTATTTTCAATCTATATGGTAATGGAATGAATCAAATAATTGATAAGGATATTGAAAAAATGTTGTCTAGTTAAATTCTTTCTTGATATATTTATGGTATTTTTTCCTCCATATTGATTTATGGTTTTGTGGTCATTAACTTTATCATGATCATTTATTTTCTTGGGATTAACATTATTTTTCACTCTCAATCATTATTAAGGAATTTATTTTTCCTCTTTGTCCTTATATTCACTTACCAATAACATTCCCTTTTTTGGAAACCTATTTATGTATTACTCATAGTGACCTTTACACTTCCCTTTCCCACTTTTCATGGAAAAAATTTATTAACACTTTTTATAATGTGAGAATTCAACAAAACTATTTTTAAATGTCAAACCCTTTATTACTTAGATCATGTTCAAATTACATTGATGTAATTTATTAAATGTTATAAGAATTTATCACCCTGAGATTTTTTAAATAACAATATTCTTAATAAAATATATGACATGCAACATTGATCCCAAATTAACCAAAAATTATAACAATTTTAAGGTTAAAATTATAACATAGCCATCGATTTTCCCAGTATTAATAGGGTTAAAAAAATTATGAAAATTATATAACGTTACCACTAAATTAAAAATGAATTGATTAAGTCTTAGGAAATAAGAACTCAAATTTATAAAAATCATTTTATTTTACAAAAAGAATATGTTATTCAAAAAAAAAATTTCAATTGTTTTTAAAAGATAATATAACAATTAAATTATTGAAATTTTAAAAAATATATTTAAAAAGTAATATTATTATGGAAATCATCATATCAAAATTATTTCGAGTTTGAATATACTTTATTTTTGTATAGAATTATTTTCTAGTGAATAATCTAAATCAAATTTTTTTATTGAAAAATGGGTTTTTCTTCCCAAAATTTACAAAATTATATTTTACATTCAAAATTTTTCAATGTAAAATTTTATCTATTATATTATATATAATAAAATTATGTTCATTGTCATAAATTTTATAGTCTAATTTGGTATAAAAATATTTTTATGCTTATAATATATTTTTATAAAAAAGTATTTTTCTTTTCATACTGTATTTTAATATTATATAAAGTTCTATCTCTTATAAAGATTCAATCATGAAAAATGTATTATATTTTTAGAACCTGGAGTTCCATATTTTTTTAACATTCCTATTTTATTTTTATCAATTAGGAATTGTAAGTGTTGATAATAATTATCCCCAATCCAAGCATAAATTGGGTAATTATATTTTAAAATAATATCATAATGACAAAAAATTACCCTAACACTTGAAAAAGCCCTGTTATATGAGAGTTTTTTTTCATTCCCATCAATGATTCAAAAATATGACAACATGATGCTATATTTCTATAATTTCTTCGTTTATACTATGTAATTGAAATATAATGTCAAAAAAAATCAGTTTCTTGATTTTCATATCAATAATATTTTATAATAGTGATAAAAACATATTTTTTATTATAAATTTTTATTTTCATGATAATTTTTTTATCACTGTTATTTATTTTAATTTTTTAATTATGATATAATTACATTTACTATGAAGAAATGCTAACACATTACTTGTTCAATAAGTAGAAAAATCATGTAAATGATTTTGAAACTTATAAAAGTAATATTATTTGTGTGATTTTATTTATTAGAAAAAAATAAATATATAAAAAAATATTAAATATTTTATAAAGGTTTAAATTATAATTCTATTTTTATATTGTTTTAAAAGTCAAATTACACAAATAGAGACAAAAATGACAAATAATATTTTATGTTAAAAATATTTTCAAAAATAAAATAAAAAATATAAAAGAAATAAATAAGTTAATTAGGATGATTAATGAATATAAAATTTAATTTCATTTAGTTTCATAATCTAATTATTACGTTATATGTAAAATTATAACCATTTAATATTAGAAAAGTAATTACTATTGTGAATGTTAAAATTTGTTAATCAAGGGGTTAAACCAATATGTAAGGTTACTAATGATATAAAAACTATCTAAATATTATTGTATGATTATATTAAGACCATTTAATACCTATATTAAAATAAATTTCATTCATGAACAATTTCACTTGAGATAGACACATATTATATTATATGATTTCATATTTTTCTAAAAAGGATATTAATGATATTTTATAATTATTAATATTTTATTAAATAACTTAAAATTTATAAAAAACACTATATATATAAAATTGAATTGGGTATAGCTTAAAATAACAAACATAGTCCATTTATTTGTCAATTTAGTTTTAATAGTATCTTTCTTTACCCCTAAAGTGTAAAAAACTATGTTATCCCGGGAATTATAAAAAGGGTTAACTGGGAATTAAAACAAAATGATAAAGGTGAAAACATAACTTCAACATAATTAAAAAATATTTTATGGGTAGAATTTAGAATTATCATAATATTACTGTACAATTTTATGAATTTAGATCCATTTTTATGAGAAAGTTAATTTATATTATTTTAATAATTTAAGAAAATACTTGAATTTATTTCCCTCACTTATAAAAGGGAACCACCTCTCATATTGAATCCAAAACTCAAGAGATGTTTTTTTCAACCAATACTGGTCAAATTACATTGATAATATCTATTATCACATTCTATTGGTCTTATACTATGTATAATAGAAACCTTATAGGGATTAATGTTTAATGAAAATGATGTTTTTGTTAAAAGAGGTGTTCCTTTTAACTGAATGTTTCAAATTTCTTTAATTTTATTCGTGTTTAAAATATTCTTAAATTTTTTTGATATAATAACACCAGTATATTCCATATAATGAGTTTTTTATTATAAATAAAAACCATATATCCATCTCATATTCCATCAAATGGGAAATGAAACTTTCATATGAATGTATGACGAACTACTACCTCACAAACAATTGTAATTCATTTTCCATCACAAATTCTCATAGATAGTTGTAATGATGAATTTCATGTTTATATATGATATTAGTGACATATGTATCATTATTTTATGATATTATATCATCTACTTTATTACCTTTCCATTCATTAAAAATGATAACATCGTTCATTCGTACAGTAGATTATTACCTCCACGAAGTGATGTAATTTAATTTCCATCACAACATCACATAAATGTTAAATATAAATTTATTTAATGAAATCATAATGTATTTATGATATAATGAAAAATATTTAAATATAAAATACTACTTATGTTCTTTCCATCATGATCATTGAAAAATGAAAATGTTACTCATGTGTATATATGACTTACCATCTCCATTATTGTAACATAGTTTATTTTAATAGCAATATATCAATGTTAGTGGATTAAGAATAATTTATATATATAAATTATAACTATTTAATGGTTATTATCCTATATATTATGTAATAATAACCTCTTTTACCATATCCATCCTACTGATATTAATTTGGACACATGAACTAAATATCATCAAAACAACTTATAAGAAATTAATTGATTGATTAATTAAATATTAAATTGAAATATACATAATAAATGGAATAATAATATTTAAAAAAGGTCATTAATAATTTAAATATCTAAAATTATTTTATTATTTAGAAAAATGTATAAATTATTTGATTATTTTGATATAATGTAAGAGTTTCTCATCTCAATTTAATTTGAGTGAGTCATATGTCATATTCACAACATCATTATTTCAGGTGGGGTGTATACTTGAAATTTGATATGATATATCATTATTAAATTTTTATTAATGGAATTTTGATATTATTTGGTAGTTATTTCTTTCACGGAGTTTAGGATTCCAAAGTTACCAAAGGGGTTAGAGTTTATCTTACAATATCATTATTATTCTAGACTGTTTGGGTTTAAGTCTATGATTAGTGAATTATATGATTTTTATATCTTAATCCAAATATATTTTATTATCCCCTAGTATTTCTAAAAATTTTATTTTTTCTTTCATATATCACTTTTTAGTACTCAATAGATTGACAGAATCTTTTACGAAAAATCATCCTTGTCTTCTGTTTGGTCGGGAAATTTTTTATTCCTTGTCCATATTATCATTAAAATGTTATAAAAAATGTATAAATTTTTTTCAATTTTTTTTAAAAAAATTTATAAACATTTTTATATTTCTAAAAAATTTTGAAAATTGAACGTTGTTTTCATTTTCCCAAGAAGGTAATTTTTGACTTTTTACTAAAAATTTACAAGTAATATTTCTTTCACGTACTCAATATGAATATAATTTCCCACCATAATGATATCAAAATGATATTAAGATAACATTAAACATTTCTAAGATTATTTTCAAATAATATGATTTTCCTAATATTCTAGAATTTGTTTTTTTTTAAATGTCAATTTTTAGGGGAAAATTATGTTTTCCTCAAGAATTTTTAAGGTTCTTTTTATGGTATTTATATTTATAAATAAATAATTCCCTTTAATTTAATTATACACCATTAAAGATATATAATAATTATACTATACTTATTACTTCTCTATATGGTTAATGATGAGTTTGTTTTGGGTTAATATTCACATTTTGTATGATAGTTTTCAATACCAATAGTTATATTGATTATGTATTGAATTGTTATAAAACCCATTCATATTGAGAATGAATTAGAAATAATAAGTTATTTGAGAGGCCCTTTATATCCCCCCAATGCATTCATAGGTCTAATGAGAGAAACTAGTTTTGGTATTTCGCTAAGGCCTTACCCATTTTTAACATGTCTTATCATGATGCCTTGGAGATAAGATTTTGATATCTAATATTATGAATTCCATCATTAGGAAATTATTTATTTATTTCCATATAATTATTTGAGTAGTTATGATATCATTTCTTAAGGTTAAAGTTTATTTTATTATTTATATAGAATTATTTTATCATTATAATTTTATTCTAACCATATTATTCTTCCTGATATAGTTATTGATTAGATGAATTTTTTTATTATTAATTTACCTTCCCATATTAAATATTCCTTATTTACTCATGATAGCTTCCATTGTATATAACTCTTATTGAAAATATGAACTGCCCCTTATTTTCATTCCTTTCACCAGGGTTCTAAAAAGTTTACAATGATAGATATAAAAAGAAATTCTATATATATTATATTTTTTAGATAAAATAATTTTTAGTATTTTTTGTATTCAAATTTATGTTAGTTTCATGTATTTATCTAATTTTCCAACACTACTAAACTATTCATTCCTTTCAGATGTGATCACTTATATGTCGTACTAAAGTAATAATGTTACCATAATCCTTCCAATACTATGTTTTGGGTATTTATAGTAATTTATCACAATAAATATTTTAAAATAACACTATGATCAATATTTTATAGGTCACACAATATCTATCCTAAAATAACAACAATTTTTCATTATTTAAATGTTATAGTTATAACTGTAACCACCCATAATTTTATCATGGGAATTTCTCTTATTATGTCATAAAACACATACATCACATATATATCCTAATAAAAACAATATTGTGATAAATAAATATCGATAAATTAGTCATAAACTAATCAAATAATAATTAGACAATAAATAGACAATAAATAGAAAATAGAAAATAAGAATGAAAAATATTGATTTTCTCGATCCACCAGAATGAATTAACAGATGAAAAAAGATGTAGAAAAAAAATATAATGTCAATAATATAATATTAAAATTTATGATCAAAATATATAACCTATATAAAAACGTGAATGAAGAATGAATAAAATAAGTGGTAATTATTGAAATTAAGAAATCTATATGACCGTTATAGATCTGACCATTGTTAAAAAAACATGGACACTAAGAATAGTAATCTTACGATTAGAAAAGTAATCTCAAATATTATTGTGTAAAGAATAATTAATTATCTTATAAATAAAAAATGATATATTTATATCATGATATAAGTAAATGAATATTTTAAAAAGGATAAATTATGTATTGGTATTTTTGTAAAACATAAATATTTATATATAGTTTTTTAATTAATATAAGGATTTAAATGAAATTTAATTTTAATAAAATATATTCATGAAGTATAATTATTTTATATTATAATTATAAGATAATTTTATATTCCCATAATTAATTTTTCAAAGGGTCAAAAAAATGATTTTAAATTTAAAATCGATATCTTTTGAAGAAATAATGATTTTATTTGAAAATTAAATTTAACATATTTATAATTTTTTTTAAGAAATTGATTCCATTTTTGAAATATACATGTCAAAAAAATTTGGGTGAATGTTTAGTATTTTTCTAAAATAGTTGAATTTTTTGTGAATTGTGAAATTTGGTGTTTTAGGATATTTAATATTATAATCCAAATACATGAATTTTTGAATCATGGATGATGTAAGAACCCATTTTTTCAAAATATCATAGACTATATACTTTATTTAGTCATAAGAATAAACACTATTGGTAGTATTGGGATAAAATAATAAACCAATGAATATAATTATCAAAACACCCCTCACCTCCACCTATAAATATCATCCCTTCTCCTCACACATTCTATGTACGATATCATATCAATAATCTAACCAATTACATTAATAAGAATCATTAACATGTCTAATATATTCTTTTCTCAACAATAAGAATTTAATGGTTCCTTAAGGGATCCTTTAAGGAGGTGATATTCCAGAGGCAACTTTCTCAAACCCTCTCTTTTAATTTCATTTCATTTTTTATACCTTATCCTAAACTCCATAAATCTGTGAATAATAAACATACTATAATTTATATAGAGTATTTTTATATTTATAATTAAATATATTATAACCACCCTTTTTTTATTTCCTCTTATTTAATGAAATGAAATCATTGTCCAAATTTTGGCAGTTTACCGTCTGCATGGATAAGGACTTTTAATTTTCCATTACTAGCTTCAATACTGGTAATAAATTTATAATTATGGTTATAAAATATTTTTAATACGTATATACCAATATCTTTCATGTTCTGGTACTATTATATAGACATAATATTAAATAAATTAAAAGTAGTTTGTGATGATCAAATAATCACCAAATAAACTAAAAATGTATCACTAACAATTTATCAAAAGAGTCATTCTAATAAAAAAATAAATTGATATATGGGACTATTTAAAAATATATAACTGAATTAATACCATATAATTTCATTTCTGTAGAATTATTTCCATTTTAAAAGAACTTCAATAATTATAAACGAACCACGAAACCATGAAAATGAACTCACTTAGAACAATGAAATTGAACATTTTAAATCATCTAAATAGCCATATATTAACTTAATAAAATAATAGTAAATAAAAGAAATTAATAATAGGTTCTTATTTACGTAATTAAATAATATAATTTGATTATATATGAAATTAAATATTGGTTCATAAGGCATTCAGACATTATATAAGGGATCTCTCCGAACCTCCATTTTTTCCTTCAGGTTACACTTTGTTTCTCTTTGCCTCAAATAATATCTTTATTATTCTAATATAATTATCCTATATTCAATTTATATGCACCAAAAATATTTATGTTTCATAATTATTATTTCTTTTATTTGTAATTACATGTTTTACAAGGCTGCCTTCTCAATTCTTCTTGATAAGTAAACTCGATTAATGGGCACTTCTTCATATCTTTTCTATTTTCAAGTACATCATATAAACTAATTTAAGACTAAAATATTTTTATAAAATATCTCAATTTATAATGAAAATACTATTTTATTTAATTTTTATTTTTATGAGAACTATTATAATATTATCATCTTTAAAGACTCTTTATTAATTTCCTGAAACTTTCGCTTTAGTGGAAAATTTCTAAAGTTACTGAACCAATATTTTTAATGTTTTCACCTAAATTGGATTTCATTATAAAATATCTATTATTATTTTTACTTTATTAATATCCAATAATTATTTAAATCCCTTCTTTCATGTATAATATTATTATACACCCTTTGGTTATGCCTAATTATTTTATTACAATACCCATTTCATTACATAGATAACCCTTTTTTTCCTTATGATGCATTATTTATTTGGAACACATATGGATGAAAATGTTATAATTGGTACACCAAGATAGCAATCCATTGCATTGGATAATGTTTTAGTCTCAAGAGATGTTATGTATGGGATCACGGAGTAAACCTAACCCATTATGCGACTCTATACACCATGTGATATAGTCTTGGATGATATCCTTGACTCGTGTTTATGTCAAGTTATATGTTTCATCCACGTTACTATATTTTCATGATCTTATGATTTTGTGTTATATGTTATTTTATTTCACAAGTTCATTCATGAGTTATGCTTTTAGGTTATCATGTTATTCATTCCAACGAATGTGTAATTTTTTATTACCATGTTTATTTAATTATTGGGCTATTTAGCTCATCCCTTTTGTCTATGTAATCCACAGGTTAACCAATGTACTCATATAATCTCAAAGGGTGTTCAGAGATCATTATGGAGATTAATAAAATGAAGTTTTATTCTTTTTTCATGTTCTTTAATTAAGTACATAGTCTTCCAAATATACAATATTTTACAACCTATGGTTTTTATTTCATGTATAATTTTGCTTAAAATCATGTAATAATTTTTTTAAAGGGCTTGCGTCATGATAGTGGGTATCAATGCATGTATTAGTTGTTTTTGAGGATTGGGACAAGAAGAAATTAATTGGAACCCTTGGGATAATTCTATCACAATGGGAAACATATGTTGAAACATAGGGAATCAAAAATTTTATATAAAATTTCAATTTATATGCTATTTACTCTATGTTTATGGTTTCCTTTTTATGTGCAGATTAGATAAGTATTAAATACCACTAGTTGCCCATTATTTTTTTATATAATGGTGGAAAATACTAGAACCCATGAAAATAATAAACTTTATAGGAAATGTGATTATTTATTTATTGAGATTCTAATATATATGGGAAAGGTAGCATATAAAATTGTGAATGAACTATATCAAATTATGAATAATAAGTTAAATTGTTTGGAACACCCGAAATCATTAGAGAAATATAAATTTGTGTTTGAATCATTTATTTGAAAACAGAATCCTATATTTAGTGAATCTTATGATACCCTAATTGTGTAATAATGGATTAACTCCTAGATATTATTTTTCCATCAATGATCAGAAGAGGAGAATGTAAAACTTGTAGTCTATCATTTTGATGGGGAAGTTGATTGATGGTGGTCACTGATCAAAAACCCCAAGTATAAGGATGAAATTGGTTACATCTATTTAGAGGGATTAGAGAAAATATTTTCAATAAATATTTTTCTTGAACATTTCATATTAATATAGAGAAGAAGTTCTTGAGACTAATGTAAAAGGAAGAAGAATATATGAAGAAGTATGGGGAAAACATTACAAACCTTTCATGATATTATTAAATCATTTTAATGCATTAATAATGTAAGTTGGATCACATCTTTAGTTGATTAAATTTGATTTTAAAAAAAATCCATTTTGATTCATGACTCGGACGTCTATGAGGAGATTTTAGGATATTCCCTAAAGTTTGAGATAGAGACTCTTAGTGGTCTCATAGGGTCAATGATAAAAAGAATAAAATATAGTTTAATATGGGATGATCTATATATAAATCTCATTCCGGAAAGAAAAGAAAACATATAACATGTCAAAAGTGTGGTAAGAAATATCTCCTAAACAATCTAAAGAAATTTGAGAGATTCTTAAAATGTGGAAAATAGGGTTTTAGGATAATCATTATTGAAGGGATATGGGGAAGACCACAAATGTAGAAGAAGAAATGATGTTTTGGATCAAAACTCATCCAGTAGAACAATGTTTTAACTTCATATAATATCATCATTATGTGGCCTAATTCCCTAATCTAAGGGATATTTATGATAATCAATGAAAAAAACCAGCAAGGAATCATGGAAGGGAATATTCCATCACTACTACTCAGATATATCCAAAAAAGGATATGGTGAACGGAATACTGGTTATTCATTAAATAGTAGGGAATAAAGTATTTTATTCTAGATCTAATCATTATTTCACATCTTTAACGTTTAGTATAACTATTATAACACTACCTCAAAATATATAGGTTGAGTTATATTTGAGAATAGTGAATTGGGAAATTACTTTATCTAAATTATATAATCCTCCTGAGCTAATGATTATAGAATAAACCTTCCATTAAATCTCATATTATTTAATTTGGTGGAGTTTGATTCTATATTAGGTATTGATTGGCTATATTTTTATTAATACATCGTCAATTATATAGAGAGGGAGATCACTCTCCACATCCCAAGGAATCCCCAAATTATATGCATTTGTAAAAAGGATAAAACACCTTTAGAATCATTGTCTCAATTGTGGATATTATTTCCATATGAGCATACATATCTGTCTCAATTAATTAACATAAAGGATAAGATCATTCATGAATACATTCCCATTTTTAGGGACTACACTGATGTATTCCTTGAAAAATTTCACAATATTTCTATAAAAAAAGAGGACAAGTTCTCAATTGAAATTATACTTGGATCTCAGCCAATCACAAAGACTCCTAACTAAATAGCAACCATTGAGTTGGAAGAATTAATGAAGTAGTACAAAAAAAATCTAGAGAAGTTTTTTATATGCAAGAGTGCTTCACATTGGGGTGCACCAGTCTTCTTAATCAATATGAAGGATGAATCAATGCACCACTTCATTGATTATCATGACCTCAAAAAAATAATTATTAAAAAGAAGTAACCCCTTCCACAGATAGATAAATTGTCGATAAACCACATGGTAATGAGTATTCTTGTAAGGTGGGAATTTGGTTGGGATATCACCAATAAAAAGAAGGAAGATATTCACAACACTACCTTTCAAATGTGTTATAGACACTCTGAGTTCATAGTGATTCTCTCTAGACTCACTAATTCTCCCAAATTTTCATGGAATTAATGAAAAAAGTATTTATATATTACCGAAAAAAACTTTTGGTAGTATTTATATAAAACTTGAGTTCTAGATGGTGGATGTGTCATTATTGGGTCATGTTATCACCAACATAGGAATATCTGTGACCCTTTTAAAACAACGGATATTTGGGAGTGATTTTACAAGAATTTGTAATGGACGCCCATTCTTTCCATTGTCTAGCAGGGTCCTACTGACAATTTATGAGTAAGTTCTCATAATTTTCAATCCAAATAACCAAGATGACTTTGAAGGGTGTAAATGTTTTGGGACCAGTTAATTTGAAGACTACTTGAAAAAGTTGAAAGAGCATCTTATCACTCTAGTAGTACTTAAACTACTGATAAGTGGGAAACTCATTTTGGAATACATAGATTATTTAATGAACATTTTATGCAGTTTAATAATTAAAAATGATAATTTGATGGCTTATGACTCAAGTAAGATGAATGTTCATGAGAAAAACTATCACATGCATGATCTAGAGTTGGTGGTTGTGATCTTCGCATTCAAAATCTAGTGGGGTTATATTTATTAGTATAAGTGTGAGATATATAGTGATCCAAAGTGTCTCAAATATATATTAACATAGAAAGATATTAATATGAACCAGTGACTACAGTTTTAACTCATCAAGGATTATGAATCTTCAATTCAATACCATCATGGAAAAGCAAATAATCTTTCAGAATCTCTAAGTAGAAAGGATCCTATTAATTATCAATGAAAAAAATTGAGAAGGATCTAATCATTTTATAAATGAAAAGAATAGACAGGGGAGTCACATAAGAGGGTATATCATCATTCCTTTCACAAATTATTTCTAAAACATTCCATTTAGTGAAGATAAATGATACCAAAATATATTTTGTCGAAATAAAAAAATGTGGAAGCAATACAAAGTGGTAAGTCCATAGAGTTTAAAATTCATTAAAAAGGAGTTGTAAGTGTTGGGTCATTACTATGTGTATCATCCAATCTAGAGATAAAGAAAGAGCATGCGAATGATGCACATAGATCAACCTATAAAATCCCTATATGGATCACAAAGATGTATCAAGATCTATGAGAGAAATATTGGTGGAAAAATATGAAGAAGGTTATCCCAAAATATACATAAAAGTTTTTGGTATGACAACAAGTGAAGGATAAAAGTAAGAAATATATAGGGATGAAAAAACCTTTACCTATTCTTAGATTGATATAGTAAAATATCACCATGGAATTTTTCATAGTACATTCAAATACATACAAAAGAAATAATTCTTTATGGGTTATTATGGACTGTCATACAAAGATTACTCACTTCATTGTGATTCTAGAGGACTTATCACTTGACCAACTTTCATAGTTATACATAAGAGAAGTGTTAAGGCTTCATGGATTTCCATTATTTCTTATTTTAGATCATTATATGATATATAACTCCATGTTCTAGAAATATCTGCAGCATTCTCTAAGTATGGAGTTGAAATTTGTTATGTCTTTTCACTACAAACTGATGGCCAATCTATATGGACTATAGGGTAACTGGAAAAAATATTGAGAGCATGCTCAATAGACATCAAAGAGGATGGGATAAACATATTCTATTGGTCAAGTTCTCTAAAAAAATATGTTCCACTCATCCATATATGTGGTTTTATATAATGAAATTTATGAGAAATATTTATATCACCTTCATGTTAGGATGTTTTTTTTACATAAGAATTTTGAACATGAGATGGTTGAGGAAATGAAAGAAAATGTAAATACCATACAACATCAAACCTAGGGTACCCAAATTCAATGATGATATATGAATACAATCATCGACGGGTCCTAGATTTTGATGTCTGATACACGGGATTCCTTTATATATCTCTATGGAAGAGAGTCATGATATTTGTGAATAAGGGAAAGCTATGCCCCAGGTATATTGTCCACTTCGATATTTTTTATCAGGTCAGAGATGTGTCCTATCAACTAGCACTTCCACCCAACAAGTCTATATTACATGATCTATTCCATGTATCCCTATTATGGAAGTACACACTAGATCCCTCAAATGTATGGAATTAAAAGGTGGTACATATTGAAAATGACATATTTTATAAGAAGTATCCAGTGAAGATATTGGACTCTAGAGATAACGTTCTAGGAAACCAGGCTACCAAACTAGACAATGTACAATAATAAAACCATAAATATATATTGTAAGAATGGGAGATGGAGGATGTAATGAAATAGAATAACCCTCACCTTTTTTCACCTAATTATGTAAATTAAAATTTTGAGGCCAAAATTTCATAAAGGGGGAAAATTTAACGACCCAAAATTTTATCAAAGGGATCTCCCATATTATGATATAAAACACATACATGAAAAAAAAACATAATAAAAACATTTTTATAATAATTATGGAATGATACATTAGTCATTAAAATTACTAATAAGAATTACAAATATTACAAATAAATAATAAATAAAAAATAAGATAATAAGAATGGGAAAATTTGAATCTTCTTGATCTACTAGAATGAACGTACCAATGTACAAAGCTATGAAAATAAAACATAAAATTAATAATATAATATTAATTTAGAGGATCAAAATATGTAACCCTGACATAATTTAGAATTGAATTCGTAAGGAATTTAGTAGTATTTATATAAATTAATCAATCTATATAACCTTTATAAATATAACCACTGGAATAGTAATATGACTATTAAGAAAACTAATATGAAAATTAAAATTGTAACCTCACCTATGAAATTATAAAATTAAATTTAGGTATCTTATCAATAAAAAATGATATATTTATATCATATTATATTTATAGAAAACATTTAAAATTGATAAATTATGTGTTCGTGTTTTTTCTAAAAGGTAAATGCTTATATATTATTTTATAATTAATATATTCATTTAAAGGAATGAATATTTGAATAAAATAGATAAAAAATTTATATTATGTTGTTTTATAAATATAATATTATTTTATGTGACCTTAATTTATTTTTCAATGGGTAAAAAATCTATTATAATATTAAAATCTGTTTCTTTACTTGATGATGATTTTATTTAAAATTTAAATTTATCATATTTTAAAAAAAATTAATAAATTTATTAAATTTCATTGAAATACACCTAAAAAACAATTAGGGAGAATTTTTTGGTAATTTTCTATAATAACTGATTTTGTTTGTGAATAGTGATATACAGTAATTTATGATATTTAACATTGTAAGACAAATACATGAATTATTAATTCTTAGATTATTTATGAACCCATTTTTTCATAATAACCTAAAATATTTACTAAATTTATTTATATTAATCGACACTATTAATAGTATTTTTCCAAAATAATAAACAAATAAATATGATAATCAAAACACCCCTCTCCACCCCTATAAATACCACCCCTTCTCCTCAAACCTTATATTCACTGTAGCTTGTCAATAATCACGAAACTTACCTTCCCAAAACAACTAACCATATTCACTATCATGTTTTCTCAAAAGAAGAACAATTACATGTTCTTTAAGGGGTTATTCAGGGTGGTGATATTCAAGAGGTAACTTTCTCAAACCATCTCTTTTAATTTCATTTCTTTTTTTCTTGATTATCCTAACCTCATTCACCCATCAATGAAAAATAACTATAGTATCTTTTATGTACTAGATTATTATATTTATAATGGAATTTTATATTTCTAATGGAATATATTCTATTTGAACCTTTTCTTATCTCCTCTTATTCAATGAATTGAAACCATTGTCCAAATTATGGTAGTGAACCATCTACGTGGATAATGAGTTTTTTTCATAATTACCTTCAAGTCTGGTCATAATACCATCATTATTGTTAAAAACATATATTTAATATTTATATTATAACTTGTTTAAGGTTATCTAAATAATATATAGACATAATATTTTATAAAATCAAACCAGTTCCAAATGATCGAAAACCTCCCAAAATAAACAAAACTTTTATCATGAACATGTTGTCAAATGAATCATCCTCATAACAAAAAATAAATGAAATATGAGAAAATTTTACCTTAGGAAATTATATTAGTCCCACATAATTTTACTCCTTAAAAATTATTCCAATTTGACATGAAATTTCTTTAATTATAAACTGAACATGAAACCATGAAAACGAATGGTCCAAGAAAATCGAAATTGAACATTATAAATCATTTAAATGGAAATATATTAACATAATAAAATTATAATAAACCAAATACATGTATTATAGGTTTTAGTTAAGTAATTAAAAATAAATGTTTATTATTGAGGTCATTAGTTTCACGTGCAGAATGCATTCAGACATAATGTAAGAGATCCCTTCCGACCCCATTTTCCCTTCAGGTTACACTTTCTTTCTCTTTGCCTAAATTTATCTCTAAATTATTATTATATACATATCCTATATTATATGTGTATGTTACAAATGTATTTATTTTTCCCAATTAAAATTTCACTAATGGGGAACTATAGGTTTTATACGGTTCCCTTCTCAATTCATGTCGATAAGCAAACCTGATTAAATGGAAGTTCTATATTTCTTACCCATTTTCAAGCACAATCAATAAACTACTTTAAGTTTTAAATATTTTTATACAATCACTCAATTTTTCATGAAAATCTCTTTTAATTCATTTCTTATTTTAAGAAAACTATTTTTCTTTTATCCTCTTTAAATACTATTTATTCTTTTCCATAAAATCGCGCTTTAGTGAGACATTTTTAAAGATACTTAAATATTCTTTTTAATGTTTTCTCTTTATTTGGGCATAATTATTATTTATATATTATTATATTTCCTTTATTTAAATTCCATAATGATTTAAATCCATTCTTTCATGTATACCATTATCATTGGATTTTTTATGCCTTTTAACATGGTAACAATACCCATTTCATTCAATGGGTAACCCTTTTGTTCATTCCATATGGTTGATTCCTTATATGGAATATATATTCATGAACATGTCATAATTGATGAACCAATACAGGTCTATAATTAATTGGGTAATGTTTTTTCCTCATGAGATGTTATTTATTGGATTATAGAGTAAACCTAATCCGTTATGATACTCTTTCCACCATGTGATATAGTCCTTGTATTTATCTCGGTCTCATGTTTATGTCATATTATATGTTTCTTCCACATTACATTATTTCAATGATAAAATGATTCCATGATAAATAAGTTATTCTCACATATTTTTTTTATTAATATATTCTTTTTATGTTATCATGTTATGCCTTCTAACTCATGTGTTATTTTCTATTCCCATGTTTATTCCCATACTAGGCTACCTATCTCATCACATTAGTCTATGTACTCCCCAGGTTATCTTATATAGTTAAAAGAGCTAAAATGGTGCTAGGAGCACATTATAAAGATTTATAAATTTATGTTTTATTCTTGTTTCATTTTTTCTAATTATGTACATTGTATCTCAAAGATTATATTCTTATTGATCCTTGGTTTGTGTTTCATAGATAATTATGGTTAAGATCATGTAAAAATATATATAAAAGGCTTAGGTTTCTATAATAACATAGTTATTGAATTGGATGGAATGAATAATATAAAACAAATAATATAAAATATAAATGACCTACTCAATAAAAATTTATTGATTAATTCCTAGGAATAATCCCTTAATTTTATCCAAGTTATATTATTATTCAAAAATGTGTTTTCTTTAAAAATTATTTTTATATGTTTTTATGAGAGACTATTATTATTAATTTCTAGAACATTTATAAATTTAATTCAGTAAAAATAATATAATTTTTAAAATTATCATATCAAAATTCGTTTTTGGTGACCTGTTTTTTAGAAAATATTTTTTTTCTTAAAAATAGTGAAAAATAATGTTTTTTATTGAGAACTAATTTATTTGTCATCAAGAATTTACAAATTTAAAAATTATTTTAAAATGGATTCATGGTAAAAATAATTCTCTTATATTTTTAATAATACAATTATTTTCATTAGATTCAATTTTATTATTGAATTGGGTATAAAATCATTTTTATACAAAAAACTGTATTTTTTTAAAAACTATTTTTTATTGCATTTTCCCTTTTAATCTTAAAGTTACATTTTACACTTCTAGAAATTGAATCTAGAAAAAATTATTGAACATTTTGAATCATGTGGTAAAAATTTTATAAATATTTACCTTTTATTTTTTTATTATGAATAATAACCATAATAAATAATTATCACCATGGTAAGGGTAAAATGGGAAATTAAGATTATAAATCATTTGATAAGGACAAAAAAAGAACCTAAAAATTTTATCTACCCTATTATATTTTTTTATATTGTTCTTATCCATCAAATTTATAAAAATATGGAAACTTTATTACATATTTTCTTGATTTGGATATTTATAATATTTAAGTAAAAGATAATGTAATTTTTTTTCACTTTATTGGTTTAAATATATATTATACATTGTGATAGGGATAAAAAACAGATGTACAATAAAAAAATTAGTTTAATGAATTTTTTATTTTAATTTCTTTTTAAAATTTTTTTTTTCTGAAATATTTAACTTAAATTATTAAGAAACACAAACAAAACACTTGAGTAAGTAGTAGAAAAATCAAGTACAAGATTTTAAAAACTATAAAAATAATATTATTTTGTTGATTTAATGTGTCCCATGAATTTTAATGATACAAATAAAAACTTTTAGTAATTTTAAAGTGTTAAATTAGATTTTAATTTCTCCCATGCGACATTAAACGCCAAATTATGTGAATAGTTTCAAATATGATATAAATCATATTCTATGTTTTATATGTATTATTAAATTACTAGAAAAATATAAAAATACTAAGAGACATAAATTTAGAATATTAATGGCCTAAAATATCATCTTGTGTCAATTTATGATCTAATTATCTTCTTATATGTAAAATTATAACTATTTAATTTTCAAAAAACATAATACCACTATTAAAGTTAAAATTGGAAAACTAAGGGTTTAAAACAATATATATGGTTTAAAATTAGTTATAAACATATATAAATTCTATTTAGTGATTATATTAAGACCATAAAATATTTATATTCTAATATATGTCATTTTGGATCCATTTGATAAGAGTTGGACAAGTATTATATAATATTATTTCATGAATTTCAAAAAATGACATTAGTGATATTTTATAAATAATAATATTTTATTAAATGATATAAAATTCATAAAAATACTATATTTGAAAAATGTAATGGAATATAGTTAAAATATATACCCTTTTCCATTTTTGGGTCACTTTTAATTTAATAATAACATTATTTACCCCTAAAGTGGGAAAAACTATATTACTATGGTAATTGTCAAAAAGGATAATGGGGGGTATAAAAAAATATAAGGGTGAAATAATCCCCTAAATTTGTTAAAATATTATTAGATGTATTCACTTTGACTGATAATCATATTATATTTTTTGTTTATAAATTTTTATCCATTTTAAAATGAATATTTATTTATATTAATTTACATATTAATTAAATCAAATGAGTGTCCTCACATCAATTTTAATAGGGAATCCCCTATCATATTCAATCCACCATTTAAATAAATTTATCCACCATTATATGACCAAATAACTTCGTAACATCCCTCCCCAAATTCTGTAGGACTTATTTTCGGCAGAATATAGGGTATGAGGTACAAAGAAAATAAGGTTTCCCAAAGAGATAAATAATCATTAACCAAATGTTTTAGTTTAATTTATTCTTATACACCATTTAAATCGTCTGAAACATTTTAAAATGAAAAAAATTCCATTTACTAATATATTTTTATGTTAATGAAATACCATATATACATATCCTATTCAATAAAATGGGAAAGAAAACTGTCGTTCGTGTGAACGACGAACTACCACATCACAAACTAATGTGATTAATTTTATATCAACACCTATTTAAGATAGTTATAATGATATAATTAATTATTATCTATGATTTTAACGAAGTGTTTATCATTATTAAATAATAATATATCATTAACTTTCATGCCATTCAATCCTTTCAAATCATATAACGTCGTTGGTGCATACGTGTAGACTATCACATCCATGGGGAGATGCAATTCATTTTCCATCACCACATCAAATGGATAATATATATAACATTATTTTTATATATAATATATTATTTAGGATATATTTATTCTTTTTTAAAGGTAAAATAATTCTTATATTCTTTCTATCATGATCATTGAAAAATAGAAATGTTTTTCATACATACGTAAAAAATACAATCTCAATGATTGTAACGTAGTTCATTTTTAATAAACTTATTTAATAGTAGGGTTAAAAATTATAACTGATTTATAAAAATTATAATTATTTTACGATTATTATTTTGAAAATGATGGAACAATTTCCACTTTTTCCAGAGTCAACATACCATTTATATTTTCTACATATGAACTGAATATGCTAAAAACCCCCAGATGAACTTCATTGATTAAGTAATTAATTAAAACATATTAAAAAATATAGAAAAATGAATAATAGACATTTAAAATTTTCATACCAAAGTACATACATAACATAATTTAATTTTTCAGAAAGATAAAGAACATATGTGGTGATTCCTCCAAGAGGTAATGGTTTCTCATCTCAGTTTTGTTTCCATGAGACATATGATGTATTTTCAACTTTATTATTTAATATGGTGTATACAAATCACCATTGATATGATATATTGTGATTCAATTTATATTAATAGAATTTAATGAGTCAATTTTTTTATTCATTCATGGGGAAAAAGGTTCAAAATTTTCCAATGCAAAAAGGGTTACTTTCAAAATGACATCATTATTTGATATTTTTATGTTTAAGTCTATGCTAGTGTAATTATATAAAATTTATATCTTCAACCAAATATATATTATTCACCAATGATTTTTTTAAAATTATAACTTCTCATTTTAATTTCCTTTTTTATGTACTCTTGAGATCAAAATAATTTTTTAAGGAAACTGTTGTTATTTTCTATTTGGATGGGAATAATTTTCTTCTATGCCCATATTTTTTTGAATTTATTTTAAATAAATACATTTTCAATATTATTTATGATTTATTAGAAAAATTTATAACCATGTATGACTTATTAAAAAATTGTTAAAATGGAATCATCATGTCATTTTATTAACAAGATACAATTTGACTTTTTACCAAAAATCTGGTAGGAATATTTATTATAACATTCTCAGCTAAATGGAATTTACTCTATTATTATTATCTTAATGATTTGATGATTCAGTTATAAGTCTCCATGATTATTCTCATGGAATAGGTTTGTTATAATATTCTAGAAGTTTTTAGTTTTTGAAATTTCATTTCAAAATGAAAAAGGAATTTTCCTCCAGAATGTATTAATGATATATTTTTGGTTTTTATATTCACAATCGTAAAAAAAACCCTTTATATTACATATGCTTGACTATGGTTTTGTTGTAATGAAATCAACATTATTTCCCCTAGATGGTTTATAATTAGTTTTTTTGGGGAAAATATTAACATTTCATATACAAATTTTCAATACTAGTGTTTATATTTATTATTTATTGATTTTTTATTTATCCCATTCATAATTTTTATGTATTATACATACTAATTCATGGTCCTAGGTATTTTTTCCCCTTGTTTCATTGGTATACCTCATGAGAAAAATAGGTTGGCGTATTTGGCTGATTACTTACCCATTTTTGTAGGTTTTATTTAAATGAGGCCTTGATGGTAATTTTATAATGTCAAGAATTATGTATTCCATCATTCTAAATTCACTTATCGATGTTTATGTGATTATTTGATTAATTACAGTATTAATGGATAAGCCTTAACATCATGTGACTATTTATATATAATTATTTGGCCATAATTTATTCCTATAATATTATTCTTTATACTCAAGTTATTTATTAAATTGAATTTATTTTCATATATTTACTTTGACATACTAATTATGATCTATTTAATCATGACTAGTTCCCCAATATGTAACCCTTACTAATAATTTAAGATCACCATTATTTATATTTCTTTCCATATGTCTCCATAAATTGTACTATTATTTATATGAATGTATATTCTAGAGATAATAAAGATGTTTGAAAATATTAAACATTAAATGATTTTATGTTTTTGAGTATATGTGAGTCTCAAGTATGTATCCGGTTTACCAAGACTAAAATAATATCAGTTATTGGGGATATGATCACTTGTATCGAGTACCAATGTAACAAAGTTCCCACTAAATCTAGGCTACTTGGGTTATAGTCCATATAGTTGGTATCATGGAAAGTATAATAAAAAACATGGGAACTAGATTTAGGGAAAATAGATTTGGGAACATAACCCTATGAATAACATCGAGGATAACTCTATGTATTTGATTACATCCTAAAGTATTGGCAAGGTAGATATTATATTGTATTCCTTACAATACATCCTTTTTCTGATACTACAATTGGATATGTTTTTGGAACAAATTCATCAATTGGTTATAAAATCAAGAAGAGTGGGATGGAAATAAGATGAAATTTTGGTGTTGTTATGTAAATATTGAAGTAAAATGTATTATTTCTGAATATGATGTTCATAAATTTTAGATATTATTTTATCTTATGGTACCATCCAATTTCTTATAATATATAATTGTATGTAGAATAGATTATTTCCCTTTATGGATCATGTGATCCATTAGAAGGTAATTTTTTTGATTAAGGTATGAAAACAATTATCATGTGAACTCCTATTTTGGATAAAAATATTAGTTTGTTTTGTAAATTGATGAATGTTTACTTTTAAAGTAAGTATATTTCCTTTTGTTTTCATTATATCCACCACTATTTAGTTTTTGTTTTTTTTAGAATAATCAATTGTATAGTTTAAATGAGAACCATAATTTATTTTTTGTTTTTTCAATCTAGATTGTAATGAGATTACTAAAATACTTGAAATGGTTATTAAAAAAATTATAATTAAATTCATTCTTGGTGAATTGATGTTAATTTTCTCCACTTATTAATTTTTGGTCTTATAGTTGTTAACTTTTTTATGATGATTAACATTATTTTCTTTAATTTTCACTATCACCCTTCATTATTGTTATGAAATTTTTTCCTCCATATCCATATCTTCACTACCCACTAATTTTATCCTATTTCAAAACCTAGATATGGGATATTCTAGATTACATACATACTTCACTTTCCCTAGTTATAAGAGAAATTTATTCTAACCCTTGTTAAGATGTGGGTTTTCAAAAAAGGTATTTTAAAAATGAAAACAATATACCATAGAGATCAATTTAGAATTGAAATTATAAAATTTATTAAAGGGAGGAGAATGATACACCCTAATATGTCAGGACCCGTCCCCCAGGGTCCATGCCATGACTACCCCAAGCCCACCTCCCATAGGCCTGGGGTTTGAGACCAGTGTTTTGTAGGAATATCCCAAAAAAATGGGAGGAATTTTCCTAAGTACCTGTACACATGCACACAACTTCAAGACATGGATGCAGGAAGGTAAAATCACTAATTAAAAAAAACAAGGTAGGATAGTACAAAACTGAAGGTAAATGGGGCTAGAATACAAACAAAACTAAAACAGAAAAGTAAAAGTACAAGCCTCTAGAACTCTGCCGTAGAAAACCCTACCAAAAGGGTAGGTATAGAAACAGTCGTTTGTAGCTAAAAAGGCATTCCTCATCTATTAGGTCAGTCTACGAACCACCTAACCCTAGTCCCCCAAGGACTTCATCAAAGAATCAATCATCTATAGAAGACACAACATATTAGGGAGAAGACTGTTAAGGGATGAGTAAAACAATACTCAGTTGGGAATCCTGAAAAAAAAAATTAAAGAATCATAAATGAAACACCACTAAGATGATATAGTCATCTCAACACGTGTATGTGTCAATAACACATATTACAAGAACATCCAAGTATACATCAAAAGGATTCCATGACTCAAGGTCTCATCCACTACTAGCCATATGGATCCAATCATAGCATGATCAATTCTGGAGATCTCACTTCTTGCGCCATCGGATAGTAAACACGTAGAAGAATTCTACCAAATGTATCCAAGAGAACATCTTCTCTCGATACGTTACAATGTTCCCTTGAGACATTGGTTCAATGACAACAATGAATTAAAAAATGTAAACCACACGGAAGAGCACTATGAAATATACCAAGTAAAATACCAAAGAGGCACACATAGTGTAGCCTCTAAGAGGTATAGTCAAGAGAGTCACTAGAGTCATATCACACAATATAAAGGTCTATAGTTCGCAAACAATATTGTTATAAGAATCCATAGTACCCTCATGTAGTAACACATAGATCGTTTGTAACGCATGGAGTGTAGATAACACCCAGAGTTTCAGGAACACATGGAGTGTAGGTAACACATGGAGTGTGGAAAAGACACAGAGTGTTGGTAACACACAAATTATAGGTAACACATGAAGTTTCATAAAAGACTAGATGACAGAAAACCTAGTGGGAAAGGGGAGAACCGAATTAGTCATAGTAAGACATAATGTCTAGATAAGACAGATAGTCTAGGTAAGACACACAGTCCTGGAAATCACATATCTTCTTGGTGCAGCCAGCCGTAGGATTCTATCCATAAAAATCTTGTTCTAGGATAACCTATACAATGAACCACAAGGTGGTATTCCAAATTTCATGTATACTCACTTTGAATAACACAAAAGTAACACCTCATCATGAGGGTCCCAACATCGTAAACGAATCATCAAACATTAACACAATTTTAGAATTATGGGATTTTTGTGAAAAGGGGCCGGTTAGGGACAGGTTTAGACCGACCCAAAATGAGCCGACCTATCGGGTCCAACCTGGACAGCCAAGTTGATCTAGCCCATACCGCCCTGCCGGACCGATTGGGCTTGGCCTGTTGGAGTGGGCCAGTTCGTCCACCTGGACGAGGATGGTGCTACACCCCCTGTTAGTCAACACAGTCAACCACTATATTCAACTCATTCGGCCTCTATGTGAACCACCCCAAATAGGTTTCTGTAGTCCTGCTAGATCACATCCCGGTGTCGTGTGACATGGCTTCATGTCACATCTGGTTGAGCCCACCACAAAATATTGTGTTCATGGCCTTGTTATCCACCCATGACTTCCAATCCGCAGGGTCCTCTAACACTGGAAATCGAGCCGGTGGTCGTCTGCTTCTGAGTGGTTGCACCACTGCTATACACTTCCACTAGAACTTCCTCTAGTGGCCCTCCTTCTGCGGGTCACCATTCTCATATTGGTTCTCTGTTTTTCAAAATGGAATCGTACCCGCAACCCCCAGTTCATGTTCTTCATCAACATGTGCTTGAACTCAAATTACCAGCGCTCAGGGGTTCCAGTCACATTCGTAACCTCTCGGTAAATCCCAGCATGACCATCGGGGCTTGTCAGTGATGAACTCAAGAATGGGGAAGATAGATAAGAACAAGAACACCCATAGAATGGAAATTTTCCTTCTTCTTTGTGGACTTATTCCATTCATGTCAGTAGGAATACATTAGAGGAAAATCATCAAATCGATTCTCTTTAATCCTATGGTTTATCCAACCCACGAGAATGATAAAACCGAAGATAAACTTATTTGTGGGTTGCACCACATTATTCATTTGAATGAATAATATAGAAATAATTTACGAAGAAAATAAACCCACTTACCTGGAGTGTGGATCGGTGGACATCGGGGTTTGATCATCGTTGGGGATCCATTGAGATTTTTCATGATCTGTCATCTCGTCAATCCTTGATACTAGATCCCCAATGCTTGTCTCATCATATCATTCGTTCTCTAATTAATGGAAATCACCGAGGCTCTTCTCCAGCCCTCATAGGGATGGATCATTAATATAATCTTGTATCCCTATCAATGGTAAAGTATGAAACATGTGTTTCAGCATTACCATTGTAGCGTTGTAGTGTCTCTTTGTTTTTTCATTCATGAAAGAGAACTTGTTTCCCTATTTTTGTGTCACTACATCAATATTTAATGGAATTTTTAAAAGAAATAAAATAAATTTCATTAATATTATTTAATTCTTTATTATAATATCCATAAATTAACTTTCACAGTTGACCCGTTCTAGTTGAGGTTATTCCCTAGATAAGGAAAGAACCCAATTAGGAACTCATTGGTGGTATCATATTTCCAATCTAGGTTAACATTTTTGAGTTATTAATATTTTAAAATATAATAATTTTGTTTAATTATTTTATTTATAGTTACGTTATTTTTGGGTTTTATCAGTGGAGACCTCCGTCAACTAAAGTTATGTTGCGCTTAGGGTAAAACTATCTTCTTGAACACAACGGTGCCCTCATATTTTTGATTCTGGAACCCATTTAAGAGTTATTCTACTTTTTAAGTAAAACCACTCATGCACATTATTAAAAAGATAAAAAATTTCTTCAAACCATTCTAGGCTCACATGGCCTCATAATCACACACCATATTAGCTCCTAGTCTCAGAATGTTTCTAAAACTTTTCTTAAAATAAAACAAAGAAAATACGAGTCATTAAATTATCCACACCATAAATATGTATGTCATGGAAAGCCATACCAAGGGATACCCAAATAGAATATTGTATGAGAACATATTGGAGCTCCTCACTCCATGGGATCTTCCAGAGATTCTTATGCTGCCACCAGACAGACATGAAATGAATCAACTACCCATTACAGGTCCTCTCGTACTGATCCTCGATCTCCATAACTATAATGAAAAGTGAGCATCCCCAAAATAATCTATCACCTAAGGGATTTCATGGAGTCCAGCAATCTTCTGTACATAGGGGAATCCAATGCTCTCTACTGAACTCTTCTCCCAAAATGATAATAAGTGTATAACTTGGTAAGTCATTCAATGATCACCCAAATGGTATAGTGTCCCTTGGATGTATATGATAAACCCATCATTAATTTCATCGATATCCTTTCTAACTCCCTTCCTGAAACCCTGTGGATGGAAATAGAAACCCCTTCCTAGCATAGGGGCTCGACATAGTGTGTTAACAAACCAGAAAACTGATTCAAACAAGCAAATAGCTGTTATATCAAGAGGTAAGACCATCATTGACCTGTTCTATCATCTCCAATATCTACCTTGATAGCCAAATGCATATTCATATGCATCTCTCCACTCTAGTTGTCCACATCTACTATTTTATGTCCTCTGAAAGGGATTATGCGGTACCCACCTTTCGAGTATCCATCAGGGACATTCCACATAGAAAACTGGGCACATAAAGTCTCATTGTCATTGTCCTCGATTCATGCCTCCCAATATAACTATAAGAGTAGAGGGGTAACAACCACCGATTAGAGGTAGACTACATAATCTCTACCCACAAAAGATAATTGTAATACTGAAAATTTCTCGGATGATTCATTCAACAACTTAGAACTCAATCTTTAGTTGAGATCATCTGCTACCATGTTCCCCTTCCAAGTAGTATAGACTGTCTCTAAGTCAAAGTCCTAGAGGAACTATAGCCAACACCACCATATCAAGATCATAACCTTTGGAGAGAAGATTTACATGATACTCTTGTGGTCTGAGTACACGATTAACCACCAACCCATCAGGTAGTATCACTACATATTCAATGAAAATACTACTGTTTCCAAATTAATATTGTGGGTTGTGTAGTTCTCCTCATGTGTTCTAAACTATCACAAACCATAGGCAATCACCACATTCCTCTTCATTAGGGAACAACCAAGTCTTGTCTCTGATGTATTGCATAACACTTTGTACTTGACTCCATCCACTAGAAAACTCAAAATTGGGGCGCCCATAAACTATTTCTTAACTACTGAAATTTTTACATGCACCATTGTATCCATGTGAAGGATTAACCTTTCAAGTTACCAATTTGATCATCGAAACATTAGTTATGGATACTCATTATACCGGATCACTTGGTTAAAGTGTCGGTAATCCATACATAACTTCAAACACTAGGTCTTACAAATCCCTTGCTCTGCTAGTCCTCCACCTACACCCTGAGCTTATGAAGCTCAAAAAAATCCATCTGATAAACTGATGCTGATATATGTTCCATTATGAGGTGTAGAACAATGCCGAATTTTATCTCCCTATGGGGAGGTACACCTGAAAGATTTTATGGAAAGGCATCGTCATACTTTTCCAATACTGCTGGGAACTAAAAACTCATAACAAACAGTACCCAAAGAGTAAGGAAAACTGATTTAAGAGTGATCGATTGCACCCTATTATACATTACTCTATCCCATGTTTCCAAGGTTTCCTTTTTCTTTGACCAAGTAAAACCTCATTCTATCACTACGGACATACCACACCATTTTCCTAAAATAGTCAATCTCATCATGAACTGTGGATAACCATTTTATACCCAAACTAATATCATAAGGCCTCAACATTTCCATTGAGTGGTTCCAACCAAAACTCTCACCTCTAGGGTTAGATCACACTGTCCGCATTAGTGTGATTATCAAGTCTCCTCCCAAAGATATCTCTAGACGTAAGGGTCATGTAAATAGTTTAACATGAAACTCTCTGTCTCGTACAAGATTCATGAAAAAGAAGAATTATTATCTCCTATTTCTATTTAAAAAAAGATAATATTATACAATACCATACAACATACCATTCTTGGAGCCCCTGGCTAATACAACTCAACCACGTACATCGGTCACCTACCTAGCCCTCCATCTTTCTAAGCCTATGGTGGTCCACTTGAGGGTGGTGGTGGTAACATGTCAAAATGTACACCATGTTATACATCCCTCCGAGCTCTTTTCCATGTCTATTTTCATACTGATCTGTCTATTCATATCACTATCTATGCCTCAATGGCCCATCAACCGTTTCACTATCAGCAACATGATGGAATAGAAAATCTCTAGCGAGATATCCCATGTCGTCTTATAAAAAATAATTTCCTCTCTCTAGGCCTACTGGACTCCCCCTATGATCCCTGAGATATAGATCCCTAGTCCAGGGATGTCTTCTCATACCATCTCACATGTCTAAGTCTTTGATACTAACATCAAAATCCTTCTCTCGAGGTCACTACCCTTGCTTTAACACTTCTAAAATCCACTCGTTGTACCTGCTCAACCAAAGGACATTAAACCAAAAAGGTTCACTCTAGTACACAAGAATAAGTATTAATTCTCATAGGAATAACAATGGATCATATTTCCCTAAACACAACTTGAACGGAGGCTAGATCCTTGGAGAACTAGTCATATCATACTCATAGAGTACCTGGTGTGGTCGGTATGCCTCGATGAATACTCAACTACCGACAAGTCATCCTGCTAATGGTGTAGAAGCTCTGGGGAATGCATAACCCCTAGATTTTATTGTGATATAGAATTATTTGAGAACTATTCTCAAACTCTGTCTACAAAAGAGTCACCTCATCATACGACCAGTTATCTAAACCCTGTCATTGCCCTGCTGAGCCACGTAATCGTTTCACCGCTAGGAACACCATATAATTTAATGGTGCCCTGAATGGACTAAATTTTTGGTCACCAACTAAATACAGTCTTAAACAAACTAAATGTTGGGATCTCTTTTGAGCCATAGGGGAATCTATTGCTAAAACATGTTAAGCACACTCTGCCTCTGCTCTTCAACTACTGTAATTTCTCTACAGGTGGTGTTATTCCTGGTGAGCCACATGGAGGTAAACACTTGAGATTATATCTATGTATCAAATCCTTATCACTGAGGGGGTAATCCTCATGATCATGTTGTATAATCCTAGCTAGTATATGCTACGAAGACATGTTGTAAGAGACAAATATATACCATGGTCCATGGGTATACCTGGAGAGATGACCCAAGAAAGACATGGAAACAAAAAATCATTCCTATATTACGTATGTACTATTATTTTCTACCTACAACTAGTGTTCTTGTGTACCATGTTGAAAACCATGTTATTAGAGTCTTGGTGTATGGATACATCGACCATCTCACCAATACTGGAGTCACTGTCCTGAAATCCAAACTCAAAACACTGAACACTGTTTCCACAAACCAATATCATATTATCTCAATCCTAAGGTAGAACTAACCATGTTTGATACCACTCTACCATGACCCGTCCCTCAGGTTCCAGGTTGTGACTACCCCATGACCACCTCTTAAAGTTTAGGGGCTGGAGACCAACGCTGAGTAGGCATATCCTAAACTAATGGGTGGAATTTTCCTAAGTACTTATACACACAAACACCACACAAAGCCACAAATGCAGGAAGGTGATAATACTAGGTAAACAAACAAAAGGTATAATAGTATAAAACTAAAGGTAAATGAGACTATAATACAAGATCAACTGAAATAGAAAAGTACAAGTACATGTCTCTGGAACTCCTTCACAGAAAACCCTATTTGAATGGTGGGTATAGAAACAACTGTTTGAAGCCGCAGAAGCACACCTATTCTGTTAGGTCACTCTATGCACCAACAGTCCTCGGTCCACCAAAGCCACCATAAAATAATAAATCACTTGCACAAGACATGGAACATGTGGGAAAAGACTGTGTAGGGGTGAGTAAAATAATACTCAGCATGTCACCCCAAAAAACAAAGTAAAAGTCCACAAATGAAACACAACTATGAAGATACAATCTGATCAACTCTAGTTTGTGTGAAGAAAACATATAATAAGAACATCCAATTATACTAATAAAGGATTTCAGGACTCAAAGTCTCATCCACTTCCATCTATATGGTTCTGTACAAAACATTCTCAATTTTGGGAGATCTCACTCCTCGACCTATTTGATAGAAAGCATGTAGAAAAACAATACCAAAAGTATCCTAAAAAACATCTGGTCTCGATATGTTATAATGTTCCCGGAGACAATGGTGAAGGGACCATAAATAATTACACAATGTAAACCACACATAAGATAACTAATAGATACACAAAGTAGACTACCAAAGAGGCACATGAAGTGTATCCTCTAAGAGGTACATTCAGGAGAGTCACTAGAGTCATCTCACACCATGTATAGGTCTATAGTATGTAAAAAGGACTGTCGTAAGAATCCATAGTACCCTCCAGTCGTAACACATTGAGCATTGGTAACACATGGAGTGTAGTTCACTCACGGAGTGTCATTAACACATAGATTGTTGGTAACACCTAGAGTGTAGGTAACACAGGGAGTGTATATAACACATGGAGCGTTGGTAACTCATGATGTGTAGGTAACACATAGAGTGTTATCAAATACTAGAGGACCCACCCTCGGATGCGATAAGGGATTACTAACTCAGTCATGGTAAGACACAATTACAAAATAAGACACATATTCTATGTAAAACACGCAGACCAGGAAATCACATAGCTTCAAGGCCATAACCAGACGTAGGATTCCATCCATAGAACACTTGTTCTAGGAGCACCTACTCCTCGATACAAAATTCTATAAAATGACATCCAAGGAAACTCATTTAGTGTTTCTAAAAAGGGCCAAATCATCATGAGGGTTCCAACACCACAAATAGATCTTCAAACAGACACACAGTTATGGAGTTATGAGATTTTTTTTTAAAAAGGTGCATGTTGGGTCCAAGTCCAATCTGACCCGAAGGAACAGAACCTAGCTGACCCGCTGGGTCCGGCCCACTGCTAGCTCGGCCCGCTACACCGGCATGACCCAGTTCTTACCCGCCTGTACATCTAGTTCTACTGGAGCAATCTGGTTCATCCGCCTGGACTCGAAGGGTGTTGCATCCCTGCCTTCTCAACAGGACTAACCACTATATTAAACACAGTCAACCTCCATGTAAATGGACCCACGGAAGTTACCGTGTAGTCCTGATGGACCGCGGCCTCGCACCACTTGACGTGGCTTTGTGCCGCTTGGTCAAGCCCGCCATTGGACATCTATACACTGGTCGTGTCTTCCACTCACATCCACCAAGCCACGAGGTCCTCCATCACCGATAGTTGAGTCGGCGACCATCAGCTGTTGGGAGGCCACACCACTAGCAGCTGCCCTCCTTTCGCGTGTCACTGATCACACATCAGTGAAATGTTATTTGAAAAAGAAAGCATGAATGTGACCCTCGAGTCAGTTTATTCAACTCCATGGTCTTGAACTCATATTTCCATTTCTCTGGGGGTCTGGTCATGTTTTCAATCTACCAGTAAAACCCGATGAGACTACATGGGACCATTGACAAAGAACGCAAGGAAGAGGAGTATAAATAAGTAAAATAACCCCTTAGAATGGACCATGAGATTTTTCATGTTTGTCTTGGTCCGTTCATGTTAGTAGTATTGTGATGGAAGAAAATCATGAAATATATTCTCTTTAATCCCATAGTTTATCCATCCCACAAGAACAATCAAACCGTAGATCAACCTATTATTGGTTTGGTCTGTATTCATCATTGGAATCAAGAATGAGGAAAACAACCAAGATGAAAATAACCCCAACACGGTGTTTGGATCGGTCGACGTCGGTGTTCAATCATCATTGTTGATCCATAAAAAGTCATCACGATCCATCATCCCATCCATCCTCGATCCCCAATCGTCATCTTTTCGTCGTTCATCTTTCACCAATGGGAGGAAATCACAAAGTCTCTTCACTAGTGCACATATGGTGGGATAATTAATCTAATAATGTATCCCTATCAATAGTTAAAGAAGAATGACACATTTTAGCATTACCATTGTAGCCTTACAGCATCGCCATGCAGTTTCAATCATGAAAGAGAATGTGCTTCAACATCATTGAATTGCAGCATTGCGATACTAAAAAATGTTAAAAAGAAATAAAATAATTTTCTTAATGTTTATTTCAATCTTATTTCAAGCATCCAAAGAATAAATTCTGCAGTTAAGCCGCACCGGTCAAGGTTAGGAGTCACATAAGGACAACACCCCATTATGAACACAATTTTGATCTTAGATTTCCAATATGAGTCACCATTTATGAGTAATAAGGATTTTAAAATAGAATAATTTTATTTAGTTATTTTATTTATGGTTACGACATTTTTGGGTTTTCTCACTAAAGACCCGTGTCGAATAATGTTAAGTCACCTCTTGCATAAACCCACAATCCTGAATGAAACTGTTCCATTTGATTTCTGATATAAGAACCCATTTAAGTGTTATTCTACCATTTCAAGAAAACCACTAACACGCTTTATTAAAATCCTTTCATTCTTTGTTGAACCATTTCGGGCACACCGAGCCACAGAATCACTGGCTGTCTCAGCACCTGGTCTCAGAATTTTTTGAAAAAAAATTATACTTTTTTTTGGAAAATCCTCGTAATTAAATAATATTTTAAAAGAAATATATGTTCAATAGAGTATATGACACATAAAATCAAGCCTAAAGGAACCAAAAAATATAAGTATTTAAATGTTGCAATTATAACCAAGATGTTGAATTAGTGGTTATGAATATGATCATGTAATTTATGAAAAATTGTTTATGGTCCTAATTAATTAAAATATATAAATTAATTCTTACAAAATAAGAAATCAATTTTAGTGAAGACATTTTATTCACTAAAAATGTGTTTCCTTCAAAAATGTGATTTATTGATTTTTTTATGAAAATATTATAATTAATTTTCTGAAATTTAAAAAATTATATTAAATAAAATTAATATCATTTCTTAATTCATCTTATAAAAATTTATTTGTGGTGAGTTTTTGGGATTCTTTTGAAAATATTGTTTTTATAGTGAAGAGTGAAAAATACTGTTTTTTACTATGTTTTTTGTTTCAAGAATCTAGAAAGTTATATATAATTTAATTTTTTTAAAGTATCATTTGTTTTATTATATTATCAATAATCCATTTTGGATGAATGGAATTAATTTTATGGTTGAATTTTGTATGAAAACGTTTTTATACATAAAAATAAGTTTTCAGAAAAAACTATTTTTAGTTGTTTCTTTCATTTTAATATTAAATTAATTTATTCTATTTTTAGTATTTTAATTATGAAAAATTGAATATATTTTTATAATAATCAGATTCCAAATTTCAAAATAGATCCCTTGTATTTTTTCATTATAAATAGTAGTGTATGTAAATAAACATCACCACTATAATGGTAAATAGGGTAATTATGGTAAACAAATAATATGATAAGGAATAAATAATTTCATAGAAATTTTCCTTCATATAATTATATGAGTGTATTTTAAAAATTTCCATCCATGTTTTGAAAATATGGAAACTATGTTCCATTTTCTATTATTTTTACCTTTTCTAATATTTAAGTAAAAGATAATGTCAAAAATATTACTTTCTTACTTTTAATATCACTAATAATTTGTGATAGGGATAAAGAACATTTTTTTGGTAATAAATGGTTATTATATATATATATATATAAATTATTATTTTTATCATAGTAATTTTTTTAATTTCTTATTAATATATAATTACCTAAAATGATTAAGTAACACCAATACAACACATGTTCGAGGAGTAGAAAAATCATGTAAATAATTTTAAAAACTCTCAAAGTGATTTCATATGGGTGCGTTGAAGTGTAACATATATTTTTAATACATAAATTAAATATTATAGATATATGAAATGTTTTAATTATAATTATATTCCAGTCAATTAGTTTTCAAAGTCAAATTATGTGAATAGTGTCATTAAATGACACAAATGATATTTAATGTTATATATATTATTAAATTATATAAAAATTAAAAATTTCTTGAAATATGAAAATTATGATGATTATTGGTATAATATTTCATCCCTTTTCTATTTATGATAAAAATTTTCAAATTATAAATAAATTTATATCCCATTAATAATTAAAAAGGCATTACCATAGTTAATGTCAAAACTGGTTAAAAAAGGTGTTAAACTAATATATATGGTGCATAATGATATATAAACATATATAAATATTATTGGGTGATTATATTAATACCATTTAATCCATATATTCTACTTTATTTCATTTTGGAACAACATTATATGTGTTAAACACAAATTATATTTATTATTTCATGTATTTACAAAAATGAGATTAATGATATTTTATAATAAATAATATTTATTTAATGATTTAAAAATTCTAAAAATACTAAATATGTTAAAGATAATGGTACTTGGTAAACAAGATCAACCGTGGTCGATTTATGGATCAAATTTTTTTTAATAGAAACTTTTATTACCACTAAGGTGTAAAAAATATGTAATCAAGCTAATTGTCAAAAGGATTAAAAACAGTTAAAAAGAAATTATAAGGGTGAAATCATCACCTAAATTTTTTTGGATTTTATTTTATGAGATTATTTCTACTCATGCTCATCTAATATTCATATTTTATCAAATTTGTGACATTTAAACATGAAAAACATTTTATATTAGTTGAACACTTTATTAAATTCCATGAATTACCTTCCCTCACTTATAAAAGGCAACCCACCCACCTATTACATTCACAAATATATATCCATTTAGGTCTGTAAATACCAATCCAAAACACTTATTAATATCACATCACACATTTTATAGGTATATGTTTGGGAGGAATATAATATATATATGTTTTATGGAGTAATGAAAATGATTTTTTCTGAAGAAGTGGTATTTTTTAACCAAAGGTTTCAATTTTATTTATTCTTGTTCCTCATTAAAATATTTTTAAAACATGTTTAAATTATAAAAATAGTGTAATAAATATGTTTTTAAATTTTTATATTAATTTCATACACTATATCCATAAACCTTTCTATCAAATGGGTAACGAAGCTGTCGTTTTGGTATACGACAGACTACCATCTCATGAACTGATGAAATTTATTTTCCATAAAAAATTATCCAAAATGGATATAATTATGTGTTTACTGTTTATCTAATATATTCATGAAATATTTTTCATTCTAATATATATATATATATATCATCAAATTTTTTACTTTTTCATCCACTGAAAAATGATAATGTCATTCGTGTGTGTGGGTGGACTACTATCTCTATGAAGTGATATAATTTTGTTTCCATAACCACATCACATGGATGTAATATACATGTCCATTTAAAGAAAAAATACAGTATTTTTGATATAATTTTAATTTGATAAAGATAAAATAGTACTTATCTTCTTTCCAACATGATCATTGAAAAATGTAAATGTTGCTCATATGTACGCACGACTTGTCATCTCTATGATTGTAATGTTGTTTATTCTTAATAATAATATTTCATGGTAGGTTATAAGAGTATAATTGATATATAAAAATTATAATTATGTAACTATTAATATTATATTAATGATCGATCAATGACTTATTCTACAATAGTCAACCCACCGAAGTCTTTTTGGACATTGGAATTGAATGTCATCAAAACTCGTAAAGTGTAAATAATTGATAACTTATTTAAATATTACATGGTAATAAATAAATTAAAAGTAATAATAAAAATTAAAATGTTTCTTAATGTAGTAAATAACTAGTTTATGTGTATTAATTAGGAAAAAAATATCATACATGATGATTCAAACTTGAGGTAAGGGTTTCTCATCCCACTATTGTTTCTATGAGACATATGTCTTATTCACCACTTGATTATTTCATTTTGTGTATGTAATGAACCTTTAATATGATAGAACATAATTAACTTTATGTTAAAGTTATTTAAATATTCATTTTAAGCCATTTTTTTCACGAAGATTATGATTCAATAGTTACCAAAGTGGTATGTTTTTACTAGAGTAATTATAGGATCATTTCATAATAAAACCAATATATATTTTTTTCTTATATTTTTTAAAAAAATTATAAGTTCTCTTTCCTTTTATTTTTTTAATAACTTATGATATTGAAAGAATGTTTTTAGGGAAAACTGGATTTTTTTATTTGGTCAAAAATAATTTCATTCCATGTATATATTTTACATAAAATAATTTAATTTAATTTTTTATATTTCCCAATGATTTGTTAAATAAATTTTTTACTTATTTTTGAATTTTTATATATTTTTAAATGGAATTTTCATGTCATTTTCTAAATGAGGTACTTTTTCACTTTTTATAGAAAATGTTCAATGGATCCTTATTTTAATTTAATCAGCATAAACAAAATTTCCTAACATCATGAGTGCTCAATTTTTTATGTTTACCATAAAATATTACATGATTGATTTTAAATAATTATTTCCATAATATTATATAAATTTTTTTAAAAGTGAATTTCAATGTGAAAATGGTATTTTCCTCAGGAATGTTTTCATGATATTTTTAGAGTATTTCTATTAATCAATAGTGATAAACCTTTATTTTAATTTTTATTCACTTGTTATATGTTGTAATTATACAATATTTATTCTCTATCTTATTTTTTATGATCCGTATGATTAGAAAAAATATTAAAATTTACCCTGGTTTTCATTTAGTACTAATGTTTAGGTTTATTATTTATTGAATTGTTATTCAAACCATTCATACGATGAATTAATTATACTTATTAAGTGATGAGAAGGTCTTGTTATAGCCACCCAATGCATCAATAGGTCTCATGAGAGAAACTAGTTTGGGTATTTTCTTAACACTACACCCATTTATATAAGATGTCTTGCAATGAGTCCCTAATGGTACGTTTATGATGTCTGTATTTATGAATAATATCATTATGAAATAAGTTATTAATATCCATGTGATTATTTGAATAGTTATAATATCAATTAATAAGATTAAAGAATGTATGATTATTTATATTCCCTTTATTAATTATCATTTATTCCTCTCATATTATTATTTATGCTCAAATTATTGATTAAATGGTATGTTTTTTCAGTTATTTACCATTATATATTTATTATGGATTACTTACCCCTGAAAACATCATCTATATGTACCCATCACTAAGTATTTTATATCCAACCTAATTTCATTCCTTTCTATAGAATTCCAATAAGTGTAATATGATTTATATAAAAGGATATCCTATATAAAATAAATATGTTTTCAAAGAGAATAATTGTTTGTATTTTTTTCTCAAATGTATGTGAGTTTCCTGTATATATTGAGTTAATAAAATAAAATAAATTATTTGATCATTTGGGATGACATATCATATATCTAGTGCCAACGTAATAATGTAACCACCAACTCTATGCGACATGGGTTAAGATCATTACAGTTTGTATCAGAGTAAGTTTAGTAGGAAGATCGAGAACTAGATTTAGAACAATATGGATTACGTAATATAACATAATGATTGGATTTGAGGATAAGTATAAGTATAAGATAACACTATGATGTTTTGTTAATGTAGAGATTATGTGGTTTTCCTTGAAATACAACCATATGATGACACTATAAGAATATTTTTTAGCATAGAATAATTTATAGTAAATAACCCCAAAAATAGTTAGTCGAGTACATCGCAATCATAATTCTAGTTCATTGTGATTGTTCCCTTACTACACACCTAGTTTGACCCTCCTAGTGCATATTCATGGGTTTATTCAAATGTTCCTTATTAAATATTATGAATTATTTAAATAGTTGAAGAAAATTAAAAATATAGGCTTAACTAAACAAGTCTTATATTGAATAGAATGTGTTATGATTTAGACATACTATAAATGATTTTCCTGATTATCTCGTTTTCCACTATGATTATTTTTTATCAAATTATGTCTCCTGGTTTTATAAATTGATTGAAACCATGAAGAATCATTTTTACATTGAAGGTGATTGAAAATTTATTGATTATTGAGAACCAAATTGGTTGATGATTAGAGTGAAAAATAATGTTATTATGTCTTATTAGTTATCAGGATATAGGAATAACAACATATACCATAACCAACTCTCTGAATCACTAAATAAGAGATGGTTAGAGTATGCTGAGTAGGTGGTGGATAACATGGGGAAATAAATCATAATTTCCTTCATATTAAATATGTTGAAAGAGACACCCCTAAAAATGCATCAATAGAATAGGAAAATGTTTTATGTGTAGAAAAGAAGAGAATGGATCAACCAATTTTCCAGGAAAATGAATAGTTTCATAGAGTGAATTTAATGTCATACAATTTTTCCATTTAAAGATCAATTTCCTATGTGTGGATAATATGGAAATTATCCAACCCAATTCCTAAATAAAAGGGTTAACTCCTAGACTGAGGAAAGATATATGTTATTCCAATCATTGATGTGTTTATGGATTAGTATTTGAGAATTATGTTGTATAAGTTTTATTTTAATTATATCAAAGATATTAGAATCATGAGTCATCATATGATTGTTACATAGTATATTTTCTTTAATTATTTTACAAAATATGTTGAAAGAAACTAATAACCTTGAGAATTGATTTATAGGTAATGCAATAGTGTTTACATGGGATAACGAGATGATTTAAATTGATTATTTAAATGTGATAGTACCAATGACCATTAAATTAGTTAGTGATTAGATGAAAACGTGATTTAACTAATATTTGATTATTTTTATATCATTTTTGGATTTAGGGATATAGATGGTGTTTTTTTGAGGAATAACAATTTTTATAGTTTTTTGGAAGCATATATGTTTTCATGTGACACTAATTCAAAAGTAAGGGATACCAAAATGGTTTTATATATTAAAAGGTGATTATAATTTAGAAAGCATAAATTCCCTTTTGGGGTTTTAGGTGATATAATTTTGAGTTAATTTTAATCTTTTACTAGGTTATTGGAAGAATAGTCTATTAAGGTTTGAATAACCCTTTAGCTTTGTATAGAATTTCATTTTATGTTATTTTTTTTCTTTTGGATACTGGGATATTGTAATATTGGTAGTTAAAAATACATTCATTAACAAGTTTATATTTTCAGATATATTTATGGTCATGCTAAGAAATACCTTTTATGTTAGTATCTAAATTTGATTCACAATATTTTGGTTAGAAGTTCAGTACATCATATTATTATATAGGGATTTATCAGGGGCATTAAATATAATATTGAGGATGAAACTCAAAATGCATGATATCACCCATGAGGTTAAAGAATTAATTAATGTCGATGTTATTTAGGTTAATAGGGAGGTAGATTTATTTATTTATGGAATTATATAAGATGAAACTCTGATGTTATTGTTGAAATTTTGATGAAAGATGTATTATTTCTTCATATAAAGGTTTATAAATATTGATATTCTCTTACCTTATGATAACCATTTATGTTTTGGTAAATATATTAAAATATTTGGAATAATTTTTTATAGTATTATGGATTATGTGATCCATTATAAGTTTATTTTTGGTCATTTAGATATGAAAAATTCATCACGAGTAATCATCGTTTTTAGAAAAAGATGGTATTGTGTTGGAAATTGATGAAATTATACTTGTTAAGAATGTAATATTCATTATGTTTTTATTATATATGTTAAATGAATTACTAAATTATAGGAAAATGATATTGAAATAAAAAAATTTCTATTAAATTCATTACTGATGAACTGATAGCCTTTTTCCCCCACTTATTTATTTCTAGGTTTTTTTCATTAAATATATCATTATAATTCAATTTCATGTGATTAATGTTCTCTGTCACTCATCAATAATATTAGGAAAATTTATTATTCCATTATGTCTATATATTAACATCCCACTACAATTATTTTTTTAAAACCTAGTTATGTGTTAATTTATATTTTCTTTTATACTTCCCTTATAGTTTTTTCAAGAGAAATTTTTGTTACCAGTTTTTACAATGTGGGTTTTAAGGAAAGGTATTTTCAAATGTAAAACCCATGATTAATTATTATTATTTTAAATATTTATTATCTAATTTATTAAGGGTGTGGGGTAAAATATATCACCCATGTGATTTTAAAATAACAATATGTTCGATTGTGTATACGATACACAACATCAGTTATAAATGAACCACAAAATATAATTATTTAAATGTTATAGTTATAAACTGGCCAAATAATTGGTTAGTTTTAATAGGATTTACGACATTATAAAAAATATATAATCTTTACATTCAATAAATATTTATAGATTTATTATTAGGAAATAACCCTACAATTTTAAGAATGGCATCTTAATCTTTAAAAATTTATTTTCTAATAATATTTTTTACATCTTATGAAAATATATTATAATTAATTTTTTTGAGATTTTAGAAATTTAATTTAATATAAATAATATCATTTTTGAAATTATAATATCTAAATTATTTTAGGATTAAATTTTGGATTTTTTTTGAAAATATTTATTTTCCAGTGAATACTAAAATATACTACTTTTTATTGAAAATATTATTCTTATTTCGAAATTTATCAATAGTCCATTTTATTTAAAAATTATTTTAATGTAAAATTATTTATATAATATTATTAATAGTATAATTATTTTAATTGGAATCATTTTTATGGTTGAATTTGAAAAAAAAAAATTTTATACTAAAAAATCAATTTTTATGAAAATATATTTTTCATTGTGTTTTTTCATTTTAATAATAAATATCATTATACCACTTAAAGAAATTGAAGATTGAAAATTTCATTCCATATTTATAATCATGAGGCCCAAATTTGGTAAATATCTACCTTTTATTTATTTTATTATGAATAATAACTGTAGTGAATAATTATCACCTTAGTAATGGTAAATTTGATAATAAAGGTTAAAATTTCTATGATGAGAAAAAATCACCCTAAAACATGAATTTTAGATATTATTTTGAGTGTATTTTTTCTATTTATATCAATTCTTTAAAAATATTGAAACTTTGTGCCATATTTATTTGATTTTTACCTTTATATTATATAAGTGAAAAATAAAGTAATAAATGTCACTTTATTACTTTTTAAAATGATAATATTTTTTGATAGGGATAAAAAAAATTATGTTTCGTTATAAATGTTTTTTTTAAATATTGATTATTTTTTATCATGGTAATTATTTTTTAATTTCTTGTGATGAAATAATTCCGTTAAAAGATAAATAAAATATGACGCAGTGTTTGAGAAAGCAGTAGAAAAATCAAATAAAAGATTTCAAAAAAAAACAAAAAGTAATATTATTTTTGTGATTTAATGTATACCATGAATTTTTTTGTTGGAAATAAAATATTAGAGAAGTTTTAATTTTTTTTAACTTATAATTCAATTTCTATCATGTTTTTTTCAAAGTAAAATTATGTATATAGTGTCAAAAATGACATAAATGATATTTTATGCTAAATATATTTTTTTATATTATATTAAAATTAAAAAAAACTTATAGAGGACAATTATGAGGATTAATAATCTAAAATTGTATCTATTTTTCCACTTATTATCAAATTTTCACCTTATAAGTACAATTATATCCCTTTATTATTCAAATAAAAATTACCACAGTTAAAGTTAGAATTGGTTAACCAAGGGTTTAAACGTATGTATATTGTATGAAATTTATATAATCCTATGAAATTTTAATTTGTAAATATATTAATAAATTGTTTTAATTATCCTCAAATATTTTTTAGAGCTATTTTACAAGTGATATAAACATATTATATTACACTACTTCATTATTTACTAAAATTATATGATTGATATTTTATAACTAATAACATTTTATTAAATGATATATAATTACTAAAAATTACATATTCAGAAATTTTAATTTATTATTATGTAAAATATCAAACATAGTCTATTTATGGGTAACTTTTATTTTATTAGTATTTTTGATTTAGACATGAAGAGTAAAACATTATGATATCATGGTAATGGTCAAAAGGGTTAAGGTGAGATTAAAAAGGCAATATGGGTAAAAACAACACCTAAAAGTGTAAAATTTTTATTTTATATTATTATTAAAATAATCCTCTTATTTTCTTAAAATATGATAAATTTTGACCCATTTTAACTTGATAATGTATTATATTAATTTAATAATTTAAAATTTTCTAAGAATGATATTCCCTTAATTATAAAATGGAACCCCCTCTCATCTTATATCCACAAATAAAAATCTACTTGGTTCAATATAACATAACCAAACCCCTTAATAACTTCCATTTTGACATTTTGGTGGTCTTTCATTGGGAAGACTAGTAACCTTAAAGGGTTTATGGGGCAATTCAAAATAAATTGTCTGATGAAGAGGTATAAATTTTAATCAAATGTTATAGTTTTAGATCTTCTTATATCTCATTAAAATATTCTTTAAAAATTATGAAATAATATTATTTTTATATAAACTATAATTATATTTATTTTATGTTAATGTAGTACTCTATATCTATCTCTTCTTCCATCAAATGAGAATCGAAATCGTCATTCATGTGTACAGTGGACAACCTCCTCATAAACTTATGTAATATGTTTTCCATCACCACCTCTCACAGATGGATACAATGATCATTTTAATGTTTACGTATTATTTTTATTCCATATTTTTCATTTTGAGAAAATAATTTATCTTATAATTTCTTACCCTTTCATCCATTGAAAATTGATATTGTCATTTCTGCATATGTGTGGACTACCACCTATCAAAAGTGATGTGATTATTTTTCCATATCCAAATCACATGGATGATAAATATATGATTATTTTAATAAATAATAAGTTATTTATGATATAATTATAATTTTTTTTAATAAATTTTACTTATACTTTTTCCATCATGATCGTTGAAAATTGGAAATGTTACTCTTGTGTATATACGACTTACCATATCCATGATTGAAACTTTATACATTTATCATTACCATATTTCATGTTTAGTTTTAATGTTATAATTTATACATTAAAATGATAATTATTTCATGATTATTATTCTATAAATGTTGGAATAATGACCGCTTTTATTATATCCAACATATTGAAGTTATTTTGGATGTATGAAATGAATATAATCAAAACATATGATGTGAAAATAATTTATTAATTAATTAAATGTAACACAGTAATAAATAAAACTAATATAATAATATATTTGAAAATTTATGATGAAATTAAATAATTGACATTTGTTTATTAATTATAAAAATGAAGAACATACATATCGAGTTAGACCTGACGTAAGGGTTTTTCATTTCACCTTTTCGTCCAAGAGATATCTATCAAATTCACAACTTAATTATTTTATGTGGTTTATATAATAACCATTTTATATGATATATCATGATAACCCTTATATTCATTGTATTTGATGATTCGTTTTATGTTATTTGTTTATTGGGTATTATGAATCAAATTTTTTTAAAGTGGTAAAGATTTATTTCATAATATAATCGTTATTAAAATTATTTATTTTTAAGACAATGATTGAGGGATTATATGACATTTATATATTAAATCCAATATATATTATTTTACCTATTTTATTTTTTACTATAATAAATTTTACTTATATTTTCCTCTTTGATATACTCAAGATACTGAAATAATGTTTTTAAGAAGAACCCACTTTGTTTTCTATTTGGTAGAGAAGATATTTATTATATGTACATAATTTACTTAAAATGTATTAAATATGTTTTTAATATTATCAAATTATTTATTAAATATATTTTTTTTCACATTAAAATTTTTAAAAAATGGTTTTAATTAAATATTATTTTCTTCTTTCTGAATGTGTTACATTTTTAATTATTTTTGAAAGTGTGATTGGAATCATTGTTTGGATGTACACTTCATGAATGTAACTTATCACCATCATGACCAATAAATAATTTGAATATTAAATTACATTTTTACATTTCTCTTTTAAAATAAATTTATTTTACTAATTTTCTGTATTTTTTTAATCTTTAAAATTTAATTTCAAATTGGAAAGGGTATTTTACTCAAGAATGTTTTAATGGTATTATTATGGAATTTATATTCATTAATGGAAACAACCATTTATTTTATCTATGTTCAAATGGGGATATTTTATAATGATATCATCATTATTCTTTCACAGGATAGTTTGTGGTCATCTTGATTGGGGAAAATATTAAAATTTTATATGTTATTTTATCAATATGAATGTTTGTATTGATTATTTATTGAATTAATATTCCCCCATTTACATAATGAATTAATTGGGCATAATGAGTTGAGCGAAAGGCCTATAATAGACCCTTGAAGCCTTAGTAGGTCTCACGATACAAAATATTTTGGGTTTTTGTTCAAGGGATTAACCATTTACATAATATGTCTAGGCATGAGGCCTTGATCGTATGTTTTATGATGTCTGAAAGAATAAATTACATCATTATGAAATCAGTTATTGATGCCAATGTGTTTATTTGATTAGTTATTATATCTATGTATAAACATTAATCTAATTTCATTTTTTATATGGAATTATCTTATTATCATTTATTCCTACAATAATATTCTTCATTCATATGTTATTGATTAAATGGATTGTGTTTTCAGTTATTTGCCTTTCCATATTGATTATACCATATTAACATATTATAAATTTCAGCGTACATTACCATTATTGAGAATATTATCTCACCCTTATATTTATTCCATTCCCTAGTATTCGAAGAAGGGTATTATGATTTTCATGTAATCATATCCTAGATTGAATAATTATGTTTTTTTAAAATAAATATTGTTGTATTTTTTGTTTTCAAATGTTTGAAAGTTTCATTTATGTATTAAATTTACTAAGACCAAAAACTATTAATCCCTTTGAGATGTGATCAAGTGTATCTAGTGTGCATTTAACAAGGTAACCATCAACTCTAGCTACTATGGTTGCGATTGTTACATGAAAGAAAACACAAGGGATAAATAAATATTGATGCCTATCATCCATTCTTATAGGCCCAGGGGATTCACAGTCTGGTATGGGATCCATGGTGACACACACAACCATTTTATTTACACCACTCAAGGTCATCCATTAAATTAGGAACCCATTAGGTCCCCTCAATCATAGTATAGAAAATGAACCCATATTGGGTTCCTCGATCTCATTTATAGTTTTTTGTCAACACCTGATGTAATAGGAAATCACATCCCATAGTGTCATTCCAAGGGTTAACACATCATTTTTGACTACACTGGGTCTCACTACATCTACATAAATCATGAAATTTCTAATAGATAATATCTATCTATAGGGTCACTATAGTTCATTCCCCTCACCCAAACATAATCTCATCCACCTTATGTTATATCCACCTAAGACAAATCATCCCAGACATGAGAGGGTCACCCTTCTAATCTTTGTCTCAGAAGTCTCAAACAATCCAAAGTCTAGAAGGGATTTCTCCAATGTCTCAAGCCCTATACATTGAATATGGGTCACATGGTCTAGTAAATGTCACAAGGTCTCTGTATCATACATCAGTGGTTGAGGTGTTATGAAAGCGACATGGGTTGTTCATAACCCAAGGCATTTAACAGTTAAAATAATGTAAATTGAATTAAATTAAAAAAATTATTTAATTTATATAACCATGATAATATCCATCAAGGGTATTTCCAAACATTCACATTTCGTATAGTTGAATGAAATGAGGCATAAGGAAAGTGTGCAAGACATCCTACCTCCAACAAACATTTTCTACTATGATGACAAGGGCCTCCAACATATGCCAAGGCCCTTAAAGCTCTTCAGTTGTAACATTGGATCAATGAGACCTGTATCAAGGCATGAATATCCATACTCATTTGAAGAAAAAATAATTGATTAATTTTACCAAAACCCTAACTATTTAATTAAATAAAACTTCAGTATCTTTCCCATTAACGCATCAGGTCAATATATTTTTTCTGAATCCATTTACAATATGGTATGTTAAACTCGAAACACATCAATGGATATAGGATATATAAAATCCCCATTTAATTTTATTAATTCAAATGCCCATAATTGTTTTAGGAACGAAATCCTTAGAAAATAAAAATCGGAGATGCATCTCAATGGAATTACGAAAAAACACAAACAAACAGTGTCTTGGGATCCTCTATTCGTAAGGATTAGTGAAGGTCCCATAAGAAAGGGTGGTTGTACCATGATCCAGTGAAATAAATAAATAATAATAAAAACTTCCCAAATCAAAAACAATTGAATGAAAACATTATAGAAAAAGAGGATAGGAAAATCTTACCCACTGATGTCGTTTGATCTCCTCCAAGACCACCAATAATGGAGAAGATATTTGGGAGAGAAGGTGTCATTTGAGCCACCTATGTAAATCTGGTTTCATCGAAGATACAATTGGTCTGATCCACTTTTAAAAAAACCCATACATTGTTTATATTGTGAATCTAGGATTCGTAACATAAATTTTTGGTGTCATCCCCCAGATCGACAATCATGTCCTAGACTTACCCAATCACACCACATGAATCCCTTCCAAGTCATGAATGGACATTCATAATGTGAATAGATTAACGGGGCCACATGGGGTAGTTCAGAATTCCAATTCTTCCCTCAATGATCTCCTGAACCCCCAATCCTTCTTTGAGAACATAAAAAATTTCAAAAATCACCATTTTTATATTCAAACACTAATTACCTTATTCTAATTTGAATATTTTAAAATTAGGAATCCACCAAAATAAAAATTAAAACAAACACTAAAAATATCTACTTGTACATATTCCGATTGTTCTAAGTAGTTGAATACTCTCGAGGTCCCCCGCATAGAACCCACCATGGTGGTCTTATTTTGAGAATCCATCATGGTGGTCCACCCTAAAATAAAACATATAAATGAAACATATATCATACCCATGATGATAACATGTAATCTAGTAATCACATAGGTCATCTGTGTGGTGATAATGTAGACAGTCAAAGTGGTGGTATACACCATGTTTGAAACTCCCAAAAAATCAATAACCATGATATTCCTCCCAATAGTGATATAATAAACAGGTGATGTGGAGGTCCTACTAATTCCAGTGATAAATATATTACTAATCATAGAAACCCTCTCCATTGTACTTTCCATGAAGGTCCTCTTTTTGATGGCACATCCCCTCAACATGAAGGTCTTTATCATGTCCGATTCATCTCAATGATGGCTTCCTACTAAGAGTCAACTACAAAACAATGATCAATATTAAAAATTACTCTACAGTAAAATCAATATTAATCATCTTAGTTCATGGGTGAACTAAACTGATGACTATCTTTTTTCCCTTTTTGGATCATGCAATCCAAGAGTTGGTAGAAAAAAATCATAATGAGATAACATTTCTCAATAAGGTTGTGGAATGATGAATATTATGCTCAAAATAGTTCTAAAAAACATTTAATAAATATTAGTAAAGTTTTAACATCATGTGGGAATAAGTGGTTGAAGAAAATATACATATCATATTCTAGCCTATAGACACATCCTAGAATGTCTCCCCTGAAATCCTTGAAGTGGAATACATAAATCATATTTATTGTAATTTTTTGAAGAAATTCAATCACTTAAAATCTATATAAATACCTTATGGGGGACATATTGACCACCTTATAGGACTTGGAAAAACAGTGTTTCCATGTCGATCTGGCTGCATTGTTAGTGACTTTGAACACCAATTTGGATAATTAGTGAACGTTCCTCCATAAGGATTGTTTAAAAGTCCTCAAAACACTCCACCTAATTATCTAGGAACCTTATACCCAAGTATGAATTAGTGTGTGGGGTGAATATATGGCATTTCATTTTACCCCACTCAAGATTCAACATGGTCATTCTAATAAGTCTTCTTATAATGTCAACATCTCAAATAATTTTTCAAAACTAGGTGTCTAGTACACTAGTGGGTTCACCCATAAAAACCTAGGTAATCGAACTGCATAAAATAGATACACTCAATGATATTGAGATATTTAATGTCTCCTGATCCAAGTTACTAGAAAAGTAAAACTAGTCAAAACATATTTTATGAAAATCCAAAAACAGTGGAACGACTTATAATGGAATATACCTCTCATCTCGAGCAGTTGTAGAATACACTACACAAAGATCTTGTTATAATATCAGCCTAAAAAGATTAAATAAGTGTAAAATTAATTTCAATGAAAATATGAGGGGAAAAACTATAAATATACAGATTTTTTATCACTACCTCTAGCCATAGAATCACCAAACATTCAAGGGGATGCATCTAAAATTTCAACCAAATAGAAATAACTCTTACCCATAATGATATTGGAATTTTTACCTCTTCATTTAAGGAGATTGATATTTTATAAACTAGGGGAATCCCAAAGTGAAGTTCAATTATGGTATAATATTCTATAAATTTAAAATTTACCTATATAAAAATTAAATTTAGTAAAGAATATAAGACACTTTCTTAGGATCACTATCCAGAAAAAATATCACATGTTATCAAAGTGGAATTATTAAAAGGATAGATTGAAGCCCTGTAGGGTTTGTAAGTCAAACCTAACCTCAAGAAAAGAAAAATGAAAATAAATATTATGATATATCAATAGAATAATATTCTATGAAAAATGACGTTAAATATCACTTCGATATAATTGAGGATTTAGTTCATGATATGTGTCTTGAATTAGTAATCATTATCAATAAAAACCCTTCACATATTGAATAAAATGATACAGATATAGAGGTGATTTTCTAAAGATATTGTTAACCTACCTTGAGGGTGGGGGTGAATTAGTGATTGACTAAAAAACCAACGTTCAACCAATAATTTCTCATTTATAGTTAGTATGTTTGAATATATATATAGTGGTGATGAGGTGAGATGATAAATACTATGAAGGAGCACACAAAACACAAAGGTGAATACAAGGTTCTCCAACTATTATCTTCATGTAGAAAATGAGTGATTTGTAAGGGTTGTTATCCCACTACCCAAGTTAATTTTTAATAATCAATACAAACAAGGAAGTGAATGGGACGATATTCTTGGAATCAAAAGTATAAAAAAGAATTCAACACATAAACAGGTTAAATGATATTTTATTGTTAGACCAAAGTGCCTCAAGAATGTAGATCTAATTTCCACCATTATTATTCTTCATAAATATTATCCAAATCATCCTTGTAATTCTATTTGGAATGAATTTTTGTATAACTAAATGTTTCATCACAATAACTATTACATTAGTTCAGTAGAGATACCCAATTAATGTTAGAGTAAAAACGAATTATGGAATTATGAATCCCAAAGATCCAAACTAATTATTGTGGAATGGTGTAGATTATTATATTGTGACCCTCATTAACACTTAAAAACACTATAAATATTTGATAAACTAAAATGGATTGACAAGATACATTTTAGTGAAATTCTTTAGTTTACTCAAAATTAGTGAAGCGCCATATTTTCATAGATTGGATACTACAACATTAATGGATCCTTTATAGTATGAGATATAGAACTAAAACATGCAGAAATTTTTCCCAAGAAAAATGGTGTTAAAATTTTTAACACTATCATATTTTAAAATAATGCTATGTTCAGTAGCATATAGAAAACACAACACTGAGATGAAACTAACCAAGATATATTATTAAAATTTTATTATATAAAAATGATTGTTATAAATTATCCATTATAATTAGATAAATTAATATGAATAACCATATAATAAAAATATTTATAATTTATCATATAATTTAAATGTATTTTTTATTAATAAAAATAACTACTCAAATTTTAGTAGACATTTTATACTTCAAAAAAACATTGTATTTAAAAATTATTTTCATTGATTTTTGTGATAAAATATTATAAATAATTATTGGAAATTAAAAAAAAATCTATAAAATTAAAATAATATTTCAATTATATATTGAAAAATCTACATAGGGTGATTTGTTTTTGGAAAATATTGATTTTTCACTAAATAGTGAAAAATACCGATTTTTGTAAAATTGAAATTTTTTAATAAATTAAGAAATTTAAAAGTCCCATTATTGTTTTAATTTGATTTAAATGTAATATAATTATTACTTAGTTAATATTTAAAAAACAAATTACATTTAAGTAATATTTATAATGAATTTTAGTATATGTTTATTTTAAGACATAATTGTTTTTTTCCGAAAACATTTTAAAGGGCATAATGATTCCACATTTTAACTAATTAAAATAATAGGTAACGAGGAATGATTTAAATGAAATACATAGATGATAAATAAACATATTTCAATTTAATTTTACAAAATGAATATTACAAGTTATAAATTTAGTGTAAAAACATTATTTCCATGAAAGTGCATTTTTTGCAAACTGACATTTTCGTCACACTTGTGGGTTTTATATTAAATTATATAATGTTACATATATGAAATTAATTTGATAAAATGGATTAAATATTTTGAATCTTAATAATTTATATAATATAAAAATACAAAATAACATTTATTCATAATGAATAGTAATACAGAAAAACTAGTTACATCAGTAAAACAATTAAAATAATAAATGTGAGTAAATATATAGGTAATTTGGATAACATGTTTAATAAATGTTTCATTTTAGTATTTGATGAGTTTTTAGAACTCATGAATTTGAAGATAATTTATTTTTTAATTTTGGAGTAACTTTCTTACAGAGTGACTTCCCATTGTTGAATAGTTACGAATATTTAAAAAAATGCCACTCCTCCTCAATTATAAAATAGAACCCTCTCCACTCCCTTATTCACACTTATAATTCCAATTAGACTAAAAAAACCACTAAAAGATATCTCCCCAACATCCTTATCTACATTATTTATTTTTTTCTTCCCAAAATTTAAACTATAAGGTCATTAATAAGAGATCCAAAAGAGGTTGGTTTAGAAAAGGTAATCATCTTCACCAAGAACCTTCTTTATTACTAATTATTTTTCAACCCTCAATTATGATTAAAAATTGAAATTTAATAATAAAAAATTTATCATATACGTAGATGTTATTTTGTTAATGTAAGGACCTTCATCCATCTCGTGTTCCATCAATTGGGAAATAAACTCATCGTTACTTTGTATAGTGGTTTACCACCTCATGAAACAATGTAATTCATTCCCCATCATCACCACTAATAGATGATCATGATTATAGATTTAATATTTATATATGATATTAATTAAATATTACAAATTATATAAAATTAGTATTTAATATAATTTCTTAGCTTACCATCCATAGAGAAATGATAACATTATTTATGTTTATAGATGACCACCGCTTCACGAAGTGTTGTGATTCATTTCATTATTATTTCATCCCATTGACGATATATGTTAGTGTATTTATAGAAATAATATGATATTTTTATTAAATTATAATTATAAAAATATACTCTTTACTTATTTCCCTCACAATCATAAAAAAATAGAAAATTACTCATATGTATTTATGACCTATCATCTACATGACTAAAACATAGTTCGTTTTTCATAACCATATTTCATGGTTGGTTTTAAAAATAGAATTTAATTATAATAATGATAGTTATTAAGGATTATTAATCTAAATATGATGTAACATTGACACCTTTAACCATTCTCAACACACAAATTTCAGTTTGCGATTATGAGTTGAGAATCCTCAAAACACCTAATGTGGATATAAATGAATATGTAAATACATATGTCTCTAAAATAAATGAAATAAATGTTTTATTTATAGGGGATTATACATTGAAAATTTTATTAATAAAATAAATAATTGATATAACATTGTTATTTAATAGATAAAATACATACAAGATGTTTTCAGAACTAAGGATAATTGTTTCCTCTCAGAACGTCCATCGTTGAGACACATGTTATTTTATGAAACTAATTTGTTTTAAATGATGTATATACTACCCCTTTACATATTTTATCATTAATCCTTTATAATTCATGAAATTTTATGTTACAATTAATCTAATTAACTCGTTAGAGTTATGAATCAATAGTTACAAAGTGGTGGGGGGTTAGGTTTCAATCTCATTTTAATCATGATTTATATGCTTGAATTTAAATTTTTGGAACTTATTTTAAAACATTATAATAAAATAGTAATGACTGTATGAATTTGGACCCACTTGGTCAGTGGATGGACGTCCCTCCACTTCCCCAATCTTGCCTCAAATTGGCCAGGGGAAAGCGACTAACACCAAGATGGCATATCACACATATGGTAGGCCTTACCCTAAGGTATATGTAATCATGAAACCACGACATTCTCCATGAAATATTGTAGATTTAATCATAAAAATGATAAAAAAAAATTCAATCATGCACCTATCATACATCATAGTACAATATAAGTTCAAGATTGTGATAAAAGGACAATATATAAGCCCACCAAAATTAGTAAAAGAGTCCAACCTTCTTGAAAGAATGGGACGTATATAAAATGAAAAACTGGTACACTTTTCATTATTTCTAGCCTAAAAATATGCTTCACCAACTCACTATATCCCTAGAACAGTGCTAGAATAACTGTAATCTACACAAATCGTTAAATGTGCATGGACAATCTTGATCAAGGGTGAGTACAATATTACACATTCGGAAACCAAAATATCCAAACCAAAAGGAGTAACTAATATATATTAGTTATCTCAACCGATGGTTAGAATATAAAAACCATGAGGGAGAGGTAAATCCATCTTGACCAACCATCATCCATACCTTACTTGTCAGATCATCACCACCTAGTATGTCAAACTAGATGATATATATTTGAAGGAATCCCATAATATCACAGATATACTCATAAAATACTCCAAGCCTCATGGTCTCAACCATAAAACCATCAATAATAACCAACTTTAGTCTCAAATGGTAATGCTTGTCTTGTAGTAAAATCTCTACAAGCCCTGCCATCATCGATGGAATTCATGAAATCTCACTCAATAGGTATCACAAATCTGATGTCACAACCTCACCATCTCTTATGGAATACAAATGAGAGAAAAATCTCTTTGGGTATCAAAATATATAAATTCACCCAAATAATCTATATATATCAACCCACGTGTTGCGGATAACTCATAGAACCACTGAGGAAACTTCAAAACCTAGATGAAACACCACACACAAAAAAGGTTATCATATGAAAACCAAAATCTAGAAGACCATTCCATGTAAAGGACCAAAATCCATGTAGTATTGGTCACACATATTCCACAAAACCTAGCTAGGGAAGACATCAAGGTAAAACCTTGAGGGAAACTGATAGGATTCATATGATATACAAACTCTATTAGACTACTAACTCACCTGAAAGATCAGATATTTATACACACATAGGTGGTTAATTCCCAGGACTCACTGGGGGAAACCTAACCCCACATGAAACATCTTTATAGATAGATGATCGACACCCAATTTTTCATTCAAATACCAAAATCCCTACCAAGGGAAACATGAATTATGTGAGGATTTATTTTGGCCTCTCAGAGAGATATAGGATCCAAGAATCTAAGGAATCTATCAAATACGACTTAGAAATCTCACTATAGAATATGGGATGCCACGCATGCTGCACAAGCTTCAGGAAACCATAAAGGGTACATGATAATATCTAGACAATGTGATTCCATGTTGAACTATTAGAGGAAATGGCCAAGGGAACATATGCAACTACAACTGGTGTCTACATCACTCACTAAAGATACCCACAACGTCACCACCCATCACATCTCAAATTTGAAAACCATGTCCATCCTCATGTACCACATAGAAAACAACATATGAAAGGCTACTTTCATGTCTCCATCTGATTCATGAAGTTGGAGATGTGTGAGAGAAAAGTCTACAATCCTGGAATATTCCCTAACTACATACAATGTATCACAACACCATACCCTATCCATGTTCCCTTCGATACTCAATGTGTAAAAGGGGACATACACAATGTGTGCCCTAGGTCACATCACATGTGACCACGTCTGATCTCATGGGTGTTTCCTTGTCGAAACATAGCCTACCTAGACATGATTCCACACACGTTGTGTCCCCTTGGTACACAAATTGTTCTTCATGGCTGGACCTAAGTCTATTTCCTTGTCTATTCCCATCTAACTCAACCCACTTCCATGTTCACTAGATTTTTTACTTCTACATACTATATCATTTGACACAAAAAGACTGGCTATGTCCCTCGACCACATGAACTAGGCTAACTAAACAGTGTCTACACCCAGTACATTGTGTGCAGTCCCCAAAGTTCTTCTTCAACAAATGGTTAGAACACATGCATGTGGATCTACACTACACATCTTGTTATTAGAGGTTTCTAATGATAATCTCCTCTAAGCCACCAAAATCGACCAATTTTCACCCAGAAACAACATATCGACCCCCCATGGGGTCCCTAGAATTTGTCTAACAGCTCTATAACCTTAAAAAAATAAAATGGTGTTTAAGATGAAAATATAAAAAATATTCCTACCACATGGGGAAATAATGAGTATTTGTGTCCAAAATAAGATCTAAAACATGATGTTTCTCAATTTTATGATCATTGGTGTCAAGAAACAGGGCTATCCAGTAACTCTTCTCCTTAGTTTATCCTTTTGGTAACATGTCACCACAAGGTGATCCTACCATCCCCTCTCTATGCATGATAACAAAGGGGGAGTGATATGTTAGTTTATTTATTTCATTTAAGAAATATATATCATCAACATTCCCTCTAACACTCTCCATTAACCGAGCACCAAATGTAGATAAAATTTATGCCACAGTTAGGGAAAACACTGCATTTTGAATTTAATCATGGTCTCAAATTTCTTATCTGAGACTCCAAACATGATTTATACCAAAATTACTAAAAACATCATACACATGGTAAAATATATTTAATAATGTCCATATCACTGCACTGTGGAACTTCATGCCTTATAATTCCACACTGACTCTATTTTTGGATTTTGAAATATTTCTAAAAATATTCTAATGTTTAAGATAATAAAAATAGAGTTTCTAAACACTCCCAAACATCACGTTTTTTAATCCGAAGAAGAAATTTAGTGCACAAAAAGGATAAAACTGAGCTCACGACTAGATATCCCAAAAAAAATATCTCAAGAAGGTTATTGTGTTGTCACAAACTTGCACTTAGTGGAACCACAAACCCAAAAGGGTATTCTTTTTTGGCTCTAAAATTCTACTAGTAAACTTGGAAAATAAGCACACACTCATCATAAATATCACCAAATCTTAAATTGTGTATGGTTTATGCACACATCCCCTCAACGATAAGAGATTTAACGAACTCAACACCAAACCTAATGGTCTCAATTGGCCCAGTAGCATGGCACCTTATCACATTAGGTGAATGGTTTTAATGTAAATCCTAGGTAGGGTGAAGTAATATAACCCTTGAAAAGATAAATCATTAATTTTTACAATGGATATCTAATCATTTGAGAGTGACTTGATGAAAATGATAAGGTTAAATCACTATCTACTAGAGATATGTTGTGTCGGACCCACCAAAACTGGTCAAATACAAGATGTTAATTACCCAATCACCTCACTCACCAATAGTGGATGAAGAAATTCATTGAAATCATATTCTACTACACCCATTCCCTTGGTAATTTATTATGAAAGAATTATCACAAACCCTTCCAGGGTTAACCATTAATCATGAATCTTAGAAGTCATACCTTAAGGAGTAGACCTTATAAAATATGAACTGATACTTTAAGATATTCCAATAAGGCCGATGCTCTAAAAGAATTTCTATAACTATCCTCAAGTGTCTCTTGTACACAACCCATAATTTCATGTTAACTAAGATTTCACCATGGAATACTGTATAGTGTCAATCCATAAAGGGTTTTGGAGTTGGTATATTAGTCTTAATACATTTTTGGGGCATCCAAGACCTCGATTGATATCACTAGGAACCGAAGAAACTATAGTGGATTTAAGAATACAGCTTCAGTAGAAAATCCATTTTAAAATGGAGATGCAGATTACCTAACTTGATGCCAAACTTTGATAACCATATTACTTCTAGCTTATAGGGAAACAAGTAATCCATTATTGAGTGTGTTTACTCCTCCCTAATAGTCACGTATACAAGGAGACATCAACCACACCTAACCTCAAGTACACCTTTTCCTCCTAGGTTACCAACATTGGGTAGATAACGAAAATTTATTAAGTCTTACAAGCCCTCCCAAAATATCCAAATACACATCAACATAATAAATAATGAAGAATCCCGTTGACACTAAAAAGTCTACCTGAAAGGTTGTTCTAGTGTCACCAAGTCTGTAACAGGGGATAATATTAAGGAAAATTGACTCACGGCTTATAAAAAATAGCTTCTAAGGTAAATAAATCACAAGTCAAGCCTCAAACAGAAGTCAAATCCTCTAGGCCACAAACAACTGCTACTAAAATCTCATCCCTTAACTTTTCACACCATTCCTTCATAACGAAGTCATGCTCTGACAGATTATCACATCATAATTACTATAAATCAAAAGTTAAAGGAACTCATTGGTTACACCTCGACAGTATCCAATTTGGGTGGAAATGACTCTCCTTCATGTTTTTTTATTTCCTCACAAGGACACTTCATAGTGGGGGTAGTATCCTAGTTTCCCATGAATTTGAAGCCTCATCAAACAATAGCATATAAGGCATATACCAATGCCCAAATTCAACCTATTTAAGCCTCAAGAAAGATGTGGAAGAGAATGGGTATCTCACACTAATATATAATAATACTAAATAAAAATTAGAAAGCATACAGATCATACCTACAAACTCTCCCAGAGCTTCTGGGTCAAAAATATATAGGGCCGGAAACCAACCACGTCCCTACCTACCTAATCCTTGAGCCTGTCCGGGACCACCATGGGGTTGTGGTGGCAATACAACAAAGTTTCAACAACCTTGTTTTACTTATCCTTATCGTATACCACATCTTCCTCCCAACATAGCCCCTTAATAAAACTATTATCAATGCCTCAGTGGTGTTACGACCATCTCTCTACCTATTTATATATTGGTAGGACAATTCTATTTGATATTTACATATGAATCACATGAAAATCAACTCCTCATCCCCAAGGAACTGATATACCCTCGATGTATCTTTGAACAATGGTTCCACCTACATTTCACACAAGCTCTTTTTGGGTCTGGATCTCATAGACCAGATGATATCCTTATCTTATAAGATCATGATACATACCTAACCCCTTTTATATCATCATCTAGAATTAAAAGAGCTATCCAGGGATCTATATTGTAAGTTTCATTCAACTGAACACTCTGAGTTGTGTCTACATACTACTCAACTAGTGGAAGCACTTCTAGCTATCCACTCAAACAAAGATCTACCTCATCACTAAGCCCATATATGGATACCTAATCACTCATCGATTCATACCCTTAGCCCTACCATAGAAACCCCTAATGTTTTCATTGTGGAAACATCCTAAAATAGAACAAGATGTTCCATTATCAAAGAGTGTATGTCAGGAGTTGTCTTCAAAAGGACATGGAAAACACAACCCTACCCTATAAGATACATGTACCAAAGTTCTCGGAATATAGTTCCTAAATGATCTAGGTTAAAAAGACTATTATCATATTCCAACTGAATAGATATGTTGGATGACACAACAACACTGGAGTCCTTATCATGAGAACCAAACTCAAAATACTTAAACATTGTTTCCCTAGATCCCAAAAAAAGCTCACAGACTAGAAACTACCTTATTCTTTTGTAATGAGAATGAAACTCCTATGATACCACTCATTAATGACCTATCCCATGAGGGACCACCTGGCCATCTTAATCCAGAGTTCCAACTATCCCAAGCCTGCCTCCAGTAGGATCGGGGCTGGTGGCTAGTGTCAAGTAGGCATGTCATAGAAGTGGGGGTCTTTAGTATATTGTACCTATAAAACACACCCACATCCATCTCTATATAAAAGCAAAGAGATAATAATAAAACTAATTAAAAAAATGCATACAAGAATGTATCCCACATAAGAGTATGAAATATGAACAAGAAAGATATAAAAGGGAAAAATGAAATCCCAAAAAAATCTATAAAAGAGTCCAACCTACTCGGAAGGATTCATCTACTATCAAATGCTTGAATAATACACTCCTTAGTCTATCTATCCTGGAAATATGCTCTACTCACTCCTTTTCTCCCAATGAACATTCTATAATACCTATAATCTTCATATTAAAGTACATTTGTGAGGAGATATTGCACAAGGGGTGGTATAAAAATACCCAATAGGAACCTAAACTATCCAACCAAAATTAGAAACTAGTAGGAATCGGTTATATTGACCAAAGGATAGAGGATAAAACCTAAACAATATAGATAAATCCATCTCATCCAATCTAAAAATGTACAAGAAGTTTCATCTCATCACCTCCTAGTATGTTAAGTGAGATAACACATACCCAATGGTCTTCCAATATATGTAATATATAGTCAAAATAGGATCAGTTTTTCAAGGTGTCAACCATAAATCAAACCACAATAACTACCTCAAGGATCGAATGAAATGATCATCCATTTTTAAACTATCCGTAAGACCTTTCATCCATGATGGACATCAAATGAGAGATGTCACTCATTAGTCTTCATTATACTAAAGTCACAACCTCACTATTGTAGATGAAATACATTTGAGAAAACATGCTGGATGGGTTTCACCAAATTGAAATTCTCCCTGTGACTGGATAGATAACAACATTCAAGTCGAGGATAACTCCCAGGACAACTAGGGGGAACTTCCAACTCAAGAAGAAACATCACACAAAAAGGGTATAATACAACAACCAAAATATGGAACAACTAACCTAGTAGAGGATCAATAACTATGTAGTTTTGGTCAATTTGATTCCACAAATCCCACCTAGTGATAATATCATGGTGGAACACCAAAGGAAACTGAGAAGATTAATTAGAGATAAATAGTCTATCTGACTAATACCTCATCGTAAAGAACATATATAGATACACATATTGGATTTCAACACATAGGGGTCACTGGAGGGATATCTGACCTTATTTGACACATATTTCAAGCTTATGTGTTGACACCCTTGTTAATATTGGTCATACCGATTCCACAAACACTACCAAGGTAAAGATGAAGGACATGTAGTTCACTCTGGGCCACTCAGAGGGTTTCATTGTCTCATATGGTGAGGAATATATCAAACTAGACAGAGATAACTCAATCCAAAATTCTGGAACACACCCGCATTGCACAATCTTGAGGCAACCATGTAGGGGTTATGATCTAATGATGAGGATGTGATTCCACACAAACCCCTCATAGAAAAATAAAATGGTTAATTACACAACCACTATTGGGTTTTTTCACTAAGTAATGTGACCCATAACTCCACCACACATCACATCTCAAATATTAAACTATGTCAACCCTCAAATCCCATGCCAAAATAAACTCATCAAATGTTACTTATGGGACTCCATTAGAGTCCTAAAGATTGAAATTTGCGATAGAAAATATTCCATGGGAAGTAAAATACATTGAACCTAAGTACATGGGGTGTCTCTTGACACTATCCCCTAACTATGTCTCATTTGATACTTGGTGTGTAAAAATGGCCATACATGGTGTGTGGCCCATGTGACACAATATGTGACCTCGCTCGATCACCTGGGATATTCCGTGCCTATATATGACATGGATGTCCATATAGCCACATACCACATGTACCATTGGTATAGGAAAATTTATTTTTGATTAGACCTAAGACTACGTCCTTGTACATTACCATGTATCTCAACATGTTCCCATGTCTACTAGTCATGTAATTCTGTATATCCATATCCTTTGACATAGAATTACTATCCATGTCCTTCATTCCCATAACCTAGGCTCACTACATGGCATGTTCCACCAACACACAAAATGCAGTCTCTAAAATTTCATCTTCCCCAAAAGGGAAAGAACACATTGTGTGCCTCTACAATACACATTGTGTGATCAAAAAATTCTAAAAGAGAATCTCCCACAAGCCACCCAGAACCTTGATTTTCACCCAGAAACCACTGGTTTACCACCATGGGTTTCTTAGTATTCATCTATACGCTCTTATACATTAAAATAATGAATTAAATGTGGATAAATATGTAAATAATATATATATTTCAACTTCATGGAGAAAAAAATGATGCTTCAGGTCTAAAATGACACCTAGAACGTGATACGCCTTACTCCGAAGACAATCATCTACAATAATAGTGCTCGACAATGCATCGTCTACTCAGTTTGGGCTAGGGTCATTTGTCACCACAATAATCTCCTCCCTCCCTCTATCTAGATTTGAAAACAAAATTTTTAAGGATAAATTATTCCATTTATTTTAAATAAACTAATATATCTTCAACACACCATCCAACACTCTCATTTACCTATGCACCTAACGCCGAAAAGCATTATATTGCGCATAGGTTAAACAAAGTGTCCTAAGCTTAACCGAAGTCTCAGATTTCCAATCCAAGAGTTAAAAAAAGATTTATACCACACATACATTATAACTACACACACATGACAATATTTATATTAAATATTGTTTATACCCTTGCATTGAGTATATTCCGACCATGGAATTACACACTGACTAAGTTCTTTGATTTGGAAATATTGCTAGAAATATTCCAAATTCATAAACTGAGAAACAGAAGTCACTTAGAAAAAACTATTTATTTTATTATCCTCTATATATTCATGAAATTTTCATGTAATATTATAGTTTCCATTCTTTGGTACATAAAATGACTAACTATTTTTATAAAAAGATGGATTTATTTCCCTCTTTGATAAAAAATTATATTTATTCAACATCAATGTTTCCAAAAAATACATTTTATAAAATTTTTAATGTTTCCAAAAATATTTATTAAATAAATTTTTAACCACATTCATCTTGAAAAACTCCATTTGAAAGGAATATTAAAATATTGTTCAAAATTATGTACATTTGTAACCTTTTTATTGTAGTGTAAAAGGAACATGTCTTTTAATTTATAACACTTGTGAAACATTAACCACAATCATTACCACTCAACTCGATGAAGATTCCTTTAAATTTTCCATAGATATTTTTAAATACAAAAATTTCAATAAAATATTTGTAAATTTTTAAAATTTAGAGAAGTAATTTCAAAGTGAAAAAGGTATTTTTATGAAGAAATATTCCACATAATTTTTAAAGACTTATTCACCAACAAAGATAACATTTAATGTTAATGATTAATTCTAAATCAGGTTTATTTGAATCTAACATATCAACCTATCTTATTCTCCCTTATATTGATGGGGTGATACGTGCCTTACAATCATCACTCAATTTCATTTATTATGAAATTTATTTTGATTATAATACGAGAGAAGATTATGAAACCCATTTCTTTCTGAGTGTAATTAATATTTTTAAACCTTATTATTGATGTCATTTTTTGGAACACCTAATGAAGAACACGTAATGATTGGTATTTTAATATAGTTCTCCAATTTGTTGGATAATGTTTTTAGCCTCATGAGACGTCATGTTTGGGATTAGAGTGTAAACTTAATCCATTATAGGACTTTTCTCACCACGTGATATTGTTTATCAAGTTATTCATGAATCATTTTTATTTCATGTTATATGTGGCTAAAAAATTTTGTATGATCCATTGATCTTATGATAAAATTTTAATTTTTTTATAGTCTCATGCGATTACCCTTGAGAATTCACTTTTATGATATCATGTTATTCCTTTTTTTAAAACATTATGTTTCTTTATAATTTTTATTCCATTACTGATATTTTTATCTCACTGGATTTTTCTATGTATTCCCAAGGTTATATCATGGATTTTTAGGATCCTAGATCTACTTATAGATAATGAAATAAAGATTTTTTTTTTCTCCTCGCTTTTAGGTATTATGAACTTAGTCTTCTAAATACACTAGGCCTCAAGATCTCTGGGTTGTAATTAATTGATTTATATATTAAAAACAATGTACAGTATTTGTAAAAGGATGAAGTCACTATAAAAAATCATGACCTTCTTATCATGGTGAAACCAATACCCAAACATCTATTGTTAAATATTTCATCGTAAAATTCAACGCCCTATAGTGTGGTGCGTCATAAAAATATTTCCTTGATGGAATATCTAACCTAGTTGTAGTGTTAGGACATGAATTATAGATAAAATATTTATTAGAAAAACTAAATCATAGAATAACCACGTCTTTTACATCATGATTTTCTTAAAATAAGAAAAAATTAGTTAATTTTAATCTATAATCAACATCAAAGATACACTAACAATGTTTTCAATAAATATAAAAAAAACATGTTTAAAACCCATTAATGAATTTCCTAATGAAAATGTTCATATAATACCTCTAATGTAGAGGTTATCTATATACCACACCAAATTATAGAATGGTTATTGTGAGATTACATTAATTATGAATAAAAGATGAATTCCATTTTTATCATGTATCAAATCAGATCATTTCAAAGATCCCACTTCTTAATTCATTTCATGAGGGGATTCCCCAAACTAAAACACTCATAAACTGTACCTAACAAAACATAACATCCTGCCTCTCTAGGATCCTTCAAAACCCACTAATTGAATGTATTTGAAGAATGAAAACCAATAGAGGATAAATTTTTGTTTAAACATCATCTACCATCACCTCAGGTATACCTATTGATCATCACCTATAAAAAATTTAGTGTCTCTACCCCATTTCAAGAAGAGATCATTTTATATTACCTCTATTTTCTATCATAAACCAATAAAGATACCCTAGTACCATAATACTCGATCTATAAATTAAATGGACCAAAGTGAATTATTGATCATTATGGGTGGGTGGAAATCACCAGGCATCATACAAAATGAAATTGGGAACGAATTTTCTAAAAAACATAATGGAAGAAATAAATACATGTATGTATATACAAAGGAAAACTCAACGCGAATTACTATAATAGAATCCAAACATGTAAACAAACCAGACATAAAACCACAAAGTACAAAAGTCCAGATAAATAACGCATGTACAAAAAAGAGACAGAAGCTCAAAGCCTGAAGATCCAAAATAACTACCACATCCAAGAGGTTCTTTCCACTTACTCAAACCTAGGAAGAGGAAATATACCAATGCCCAAAGGCATAGGTTGGATGTGAACTAAATGCCTAGTAGTGTCTCACCAAGGCTTCCATATCAAGATGCCATATTTAATTAACCGATGAAATCTTTCACATTAAATAAATAGTTATGAAATTTCAATGGAATATTTAAAAAAAATGATTTACGTTTTTAATGATCAAAATATTTCTATAAAATTTCTTACATTTTTTTTAATATAAAATAGTTTATATAAGTTTACTAATAATGTCTAGAATAGTTACAAGCAATGGAATATGTATATATATATATATAATTAACAATGAGAAGAATGTTCATCTTACAAAAGGTATGATAGTTTTAGATTATGGGATCCTCACATACATATATAATGAAAATGGAAATGCACACACACAACCCTCTTGCACTGGAAAAATAATACTAACCAACATCCTACTAGGCATAAGATCTTCATATACATTTATGTTAGAGTTGTATGTGTCAATTCGAATATAGGGAATTCCCATCCTAGAGTGTTTTTCTCTAATAACTCACTAAATAACTAGTTTAGTATGTTATCAAACAACAATCATCAATGATAAAATTATTTTCAAACTGCTCGAAATAAAATTCAACCCATTTTCTATTTCAATATGCCAATTCCATTTAAAAACCAAAATGGGGTTTCAATCAAATAATGTATTTTTTCTAGGATAAAACCAGTGAGTTTCTGTGAAAATAATTTGAATCAATTTTTATAAAAAATAAAATTTAATTCAGTTACCCAATTTTTTTTAAATATTCAATTTAAAAATTTAAAACCCACAATTTGAATTCCACAATTAAATTTCAAAATTTTCCATCAATTTTAATGAACATGTCCCAATTCAAGGGAATTAGGCTTTTCCCCAAATTTTCATGCCAAATAAAATTAAAACACCCAATTAAACGAATTTGGTTTTCAACAAATCAATTGAATGAAATTAATATTAACCCAAGGAATTGATTTCAAATCATGAAATTTGGAGACAATTAAATGAAAAATCATAAATTGAACAACCTACCTTAGATTAAAAGGATCATCAATACCAAATCCCTGAAAGGGAATCTCCGATGAAGAACAATGGAAAATATTATTTACTAATCAAACCAAGATTCAAGATATAAAATAACTTAGATTAAATCCTCCTATAACATGAAGATCTAGCAAACCCTAGGACATGATAATAGTGTGGCGGAGAATGAATGGGGAGAGGAATCTTACCAGGATGGGACTAAATGATGTAATCATAGATTCAATCAAACTTGAAAAGGGTTATTAGGAGAAAAAAGTGTTCCTTGATAGTTCTAATGACCTATAGTGATGTCCATTGTTGAGTTAGGACTCACAGTTTGAAGAAATTGGTGTTCATGAAATTTTATGTTAATTTTTGTATTAATTAAAACCAATACACACACTTTCCGTTAGTGGGACACATAGGTTTTCAAACTGTGCACCCCTAATGGTGGTATTTAATGGTTACTCGTAGGTGGTATCGCGATTTTTGAATCTATCTGCCTACCGTGAAAACCCCCACTTCCTAGGTTTTCACAGTTTTCATAAACTGTTCCCTAGCTACAGAAAACCCCAAATCATTTGAAAATTTACAAAATTTCCCCTAAAACACACCTAAATGATACCCAAAAAAATGATAATCAAAATATGGGTTTATGACTACTTGAATAATTTTAATAGGATGTTACAACTTCCATTACGTAGAAATTTTCTATCCCCAAAAATAAAATTAATAAGATTCCAATTCAAAAATAGGATGCCCTTCCTCTCTCATAAATTCCTCCCTCTTCCATTTATCCTGAGTACTAGAACCATGATTCCATATAACACCAAAAATATGCATCATTATCCAACATGGTATCTTGGCTTTAGAATCAACTATCCTGAATGGATGCCCTGTTACAGATAAATCTGGCTTGACATTGAGATCACTGCAGCTCAGAACCTGAGATAGATCAGATAGATATATTCATGGATCGTATACATGGAACATGTTATGTATCTACATTAGCTACTACGGATGTTCTAAATAGTAATCCACTTTCCCCCTTCTAAAAAACCTCAAAAGGTCCCATAAAAGAGGAAAAATATTCCCTTTCCTCCCAAGTCGTCATTGACCCAACCGGGCTGAAACTTTCATAAACACCTGATCACAAACTGATAATTAAAATGATTTATAATAATGATCAGAATAAGATTTATACCATATCATTTCCATGAATATTTTATGATGAATCAAATTATACTTTTTTGTCTTCTCTCAGAGCAAGCTCCGTCTATCCATTGAACTTTAACCAATATCTAACCAACCCAAGAAATATTTACAAGACTGACCATACAAGGCTACAAATGGAGACATTGTAATCATAGACATGTATCTATTATTATATGAAAACTTATCAAGCCTCAAATGGTCATCCAAAGCTCCAATAATATCAAGAATGTATGAACTAAGCATATCCTCAAGAATATATATAGAACATTCTATTTGACACTAGAATAAAAAACCACATGTCATAGAACAACATTATGGTTCTTAGGTTCACTGACCATTGGGAATTATGGAATTCTCTCATCACATATTTCCTGAATGATAATGGTAAAATTAAACGATGTTGACAACATAGGTTTCCTCACATGGAGAATGACCAGCCAACCATGGTCTCCCCACCATAAAGCGAGTGTCTAATGCAATGTAACTCATCACCAAGATTCTATTCCTGAATAACCATCTTGATAAGAGTGGATATAAACAAAACATTGACTAATTATACCTTGACCCCAGATTCCTAAACTCCAATATACAATTGTCAAAAAATATCCATCAGTTTACACTATTATAAATATTCTTTCTCTGCATAGGTTGAAATTTTTCTACTTATAGAATCTTCCATGACATTCCATTTCCCTAGGGTATAAGAGGTTTCAATGTCAAAAGACTACAGGTAATCCACTCAACGCCTCTAGAGGTGATTCATAACTTTTTGAGAGAATATATCAATCAATCTATTTTTGTATGAAAACATGGTAAAAAATTCTCTAAAAGATAATGTTTCCATGTATTATGCACCAGGATCACAACTACGAGTTCAAGTACATGTATTGGGTAATTTGTCTCATGTGTCCTAAGAAGTCGAGAGCCATAGGCAGAAAAACGATCACCCTTCATAAGAACAAATCCCAAACCAGAACCTGATACATCACAAAAGATTGTTTATCCCTACACCACCTCTAGAAGAGTCAACACCCGCATAATAGTCAAAATACATTTAAATAGAAAAACAAAGTCTTACAATTATCATCTAAAGAAAACATACCTCACTTCTGAGTTAGTGTAGTCATCATTGAATCCAAATATGATATTTCCTTTAAAAACTAATGATAATACCCACCTAAACCCAATAAGCTTCGAATCTTGAAAACATTCAGTGGTTTTCACATGTCATATCACCCATCAACATCTCTGGATCAATTGAAATACCATGTTCCAACCCCATGATTCAAAATAAATTCACGTGCCAATTCTAGAAATAATCATTTTATAGATAGGAATATAATAGGTGATTCCTAAAAAATTCATGAAAATATCTCAGATGATGCACATGATCATCCTCATACATTGATTAAACAAAGATTTCATCCCTAAAGACCACTACAATGGCATTATGATACCCATGGAAAGTTAATAACATTAAATCAATAAAGACTGAATGTGAATTGTTTAGACCAAATGGAATGGAAAAGTACTCACAATGGTCATATTTTCTCTGAAAATATGTTTTGAAAGTCAAATTGTTTTACTCTCAACTGATGGAAACTAGATCATAAATCAATTATCAAGAACCACTTCACCCCTTTTAACTGGCCAAACAAATCATCAATATATGGGAAATAATATTTTTTCTTTACTAAAACTTTTATATGTTTTCCATAATCAACACAATGCCGAAGTAACCCATCAGATTACATATCATTAAAAAATAGTGCCTCGTAAGGTGACACACTTGGGAATTTAAATCATTTCTATAGAATATATTATAACTGAGTATTCAAATAGTTCAATTAAGTTGGTTCCATGTGGTATGAAGTAATACATATAAGCTAGGTATACAACACTTAGTCAATAGAAAACTGTACCTACATTATTGATAGAAAACTGGAGAAATTATAAGGAAGAACATCCAGAAACTCGATGAAAACCAAAGGAAGATAACCAAACAACAATCCCCTCTCCATATCAAAATAAAAAATTGATATTAAATTCCCAAATATTGAATAATAGGTTTTCTATTTACTCAATATTAGGTTCAATTGTCCTAGAAATATAGGATGCACCCCATTGGTTGTAGTAAAGAAAACCCGTCAAAGATAACAATAAATCTGGCCTTTATTGGTTATGTGCCAATCCATCCCAAAGATGGTGTCAAGTGGTTTCATGTTGAGAACCATAAAATCCAATGAAATATCAATATATGAAAATGTGAGAACTCAAGTAGGACTATGTAGACCATGATCTCTCTATTCGAAGGGGTTTTGTAACATCTATCACATAAGATAAATTCCATGTATGATGATTAAGCATATTCAAAGTACAAGGTGAAATAAATGAATGAGACTAACCATTATAATATAATGTAGTCACTAATGTTGAAGCTATAATGATGGTAACTCTAAAATTTTTGGACCCATATTGTCTTCCTCTATAGAATCATCCACTACATAATGAATCATCGTTTCAGACGCATGTGGATGAAAATAGTTTTCCAATGAAGCATATGATTATAGAGTAGTTTTATTAGGTGTTTATGTTGTTTTACACTATGCAGAGTGGAATAGACATGGTATAACTTCTATTGGTGACCTGAGCATCCATAGGATCCAAATATCATGGGTTCCTCAATGGAAACCCATATTGACTTCCACAACATTCCACACTTATAAAAAATCAAAGTGCCTTTTTAAAGATGATTGGAAAATCCAGAAAAAAAATGTTATTGATAACTACCATGATTACCATCATGATTCCTCTTCACCTTAGAGGAAATAGCACTGCCACTGGGAGAAAAAGAAACTCCCATAATCCTTTATTTATCATCAATTTCAATTTCAACCATTAATTCCATATCCATAATATTGAAATAATAAGTATATTTCAGTAATAAAATATGAGAATGAATATCAAATTGAATTCCAATCTCAATCCATCAATTCTTAATCTTCTCAATAAATACTATCTGTGGTGAAAACTGTACAATATGAAAAAAAATATTTTTCATATTATGACGTTGTACTGTTAGAATATAAGAGTTAAAACTTATCAAACACCATCAACTTCAAATAGATCTAGTCAGTGGAAATAATGTTTAAATCATTTCACTGCAATCCCTTGTGTTTCTTAACCATCACCATCATGTCCCACCATCTCCTACTATGCCCCTATAACATGACAGTGGCATATTTCACCTTTACTTGATTGATGTTTCCAAGAAAAAAATTAAAATATCGATGTCCCTCAACCAATTCTCAAATTGTTTTTGATAATTATATCCATGGAATTATTGTGGATTCTGATGATGGAAAACCCGAGAAAGATTATGTAAAACATCTCATTGTGGTTCCATGGTTGTACCATGGATGGGAACTAGTGTCGGTTCCTTTCCTAGATATTAGACAACATGCACAATAACCTCATCTTTATTCTATTCCGTAAGATCAATTTATTGTTGTGGTGTTCATCAGTAGCTTCTTCTTGAATATGATTTATATGACTTCTTAGAGGCATGATGCTACGCATCATCTGTAGACAACACTGAAGCCATCCGATAAATAATCAAAGACCGAAGGAAGGTAAATAAATCCCAACAAATAAGATCACCGGAATTGTATTTAAATCTATCCAGACCAAAATTAAGGAAAAAACTATAACTAATACTGAAGATATCATTCCCAAACGACTCCTGGTGACTTAAGGCTCACAACGGTGAGATATGTCTAGAAACTCAATCACAACTACCTCCAAAGTCTTGACAAGATTATTCAACTGCATAATGACATCAAGGAAAGATTCTTATCCTATACCTTTTATACCACTTTTTCATGAACCAACCTAAATACCCTATTACCTTGATATCTGATCCAACACTGATATAGCCCAAATGGAATTTCTAAATCCCATTGGTTGGCGATAAGAAACTGGTATCATAGAAAATGGATGTGGGAATGAATTTAACACAAACACAATAAAAAAATAGATACAACTTAATATGCACAAATAAAACTCCAATGTGAGAACTATAAAAGAAGGAAAAAAGGTAAACAAACCTGAAGTATAATTACAAAATACCAACACTCTGGATAAAAAATCTCAAGTCCCAACATGTGAAAACATGTCGAATCCCAAAGATCAATAACAATTTCCACCACGATGTGATTCTTTTCCCTTACTCAAACATTTAATGGGGAAATATATAAATTCTTAAAGGAATAGTTAGAGATTGAGATAAATTCATAGTAGGGTATCGTAATGGATTCCGCAACATGATTCCATATTTAATTATCCAAATAATTAATTCAATTCTATATAAAAATTCAATCATATTTAAAATCATATATAAAACTAATCATTATTTACATTTAAAGTGATGGAAACATTTTTTGATAATGGATCAATAAAAAGGTTATATAAAAGAATTATATAATTACAATAGGAATGTTTAAATTATTTCACAAGAAATTTTATCTATATCATAACATTAAAAACAATCAACATGGAGATCTACTAAAACGTACGATTGTTTAATGTTACGGGATCCTAAAAAACTTATATAACGAAAACAACAAAACACATACATGTCCCTATAATTCTAGACAAATATGACTAACCAACATGCCACTAGGGATAAGATCTTATTATACATTTATGTTAGATTTTCAAGCATTAATATGGCTCTCAAGTATTCCTATCCTGGCTTATTTTTCCCTAATGACTCACTAACTACCTTGTATTCCATGTGATCAAACAAAAATAATCAATGTAAAAATTATTTTAAATATCTTAAAAATAAAATTCAATCAATTTTTCTATTTCATTATGAAAATTTCCATATAAAATGAATTTATAATCAAATTAATCCTTTTTATAGGATTAAACCAATGGGTTTTTATCAAAACAAATTTATGCCATTTTTTCTCAAATAAAAATTTGAAATCAATTCCATAGATCAATTTAACTATTTAAATATCGAAATTTATATTCCAACATTCAATATAAAAAATTTCTATCAATTTTCACGAACACAACCCAATTCAAAACAATTAGGTTTTTCCCAAAATTTACATGACAAAAAATCCAAACCACCAATTTAATGAAAATGGTATTTTAACAAATCAATTGAATTAAAATATATTTAAATCAAATAATTTCATTAAAATTGATAAATTTATGGTTAATCAAATGAAAAATATGGAATGGGACTACATAACTCAGTATCAGAGGGTCACAGATTACACATCCTTAAATGGGAAACTCCAATGAAGAACGTTGATAACAAAGAAACCAGAAAAAAACCAAGATTAATGATCTTTAATAGTGTAGATTAGATCATACAACAACATAGAGATGTAAAAAACCCTAATGAAGAGAGGAGACTAGAGAAAGAGATCAAGATTCCTGATTAGAAACTTATTGGGAAATGATCAAGCAAAGATCTCTTAGATTTGATCCACCGTGGAAGGGGTTTAAGGGATCCAAAATTTTCCCTTGAGAGATAAAATGAACAAGGGGTACGTCTAATCATGATTTATGTATGAGTTGGAGAATAAATAAGGGTTTGAGAAATTTAATGTTAATTTTCAGATTAACTAAAAACCACAAGAATGTCTTCCTAGAGAGGGACATACAATTTTTCAAACTGTGTTCCCTAAATCTAAAACACAACTAGATGAGTTTTTCAGTTTCTCCTAAGTGGGAACATGTTTTCTCAAACTATATACAAACCAGGAAAACCCCCACTGATTGGGGTTTCATGGTTTTTTCTAGGAAGGCACACAATTTTTGAAAACAATGCGCTAATCATTCATAACAAAAAATCCCTTTAAAATTTACCAAATTTCACCAGAATCATCCCTAAACAAAACCCAAGAAGAGAATGATCAAAATATGGGTTTATTTATAAATATTAAATAGAAAAAAATTTTGTTACATTTTTAATAATTTTATTTCGGTGAAAGAATAATAAAAATAAGAAATTTTGTAAGGATTTTTAAAGATAATACACTCCCAACATTACTCTCAAGTTTTGTAAGGTCCCCTTTATTACGAAAATTTTCAGGATATCAATAATTTGTTACTTATTTAAATAATATCTTAATAAATTTAAAACATATTCTACCTTATCCTTAATGAATGAAACTTCATATAAATATTATTTTACTTTTAATATTAACACAAATTTCTAAACAATGTTATTTTAATTTGATTGTGACACCTAATCATAAATGTATATGACAAATTAACCCTTGTGTTTTTGATTAGTTTGTAAATAAAAATAATTTTCTCCATGGATTCAGTTGAAATAATATATTTTTCTTTTCTGTGATCAATGTGAAATAATTTTACTTCATTCACTATTATACAACACATCTTCTATTAATAAATAAGTCACCTCTTGAAGAAGGCTTCTGAAGTCCCATATCTATATCCTAATTAGAAAATGAATAATAATATGACTAAAATTATATTTTATTGTAATATATCAAAATGATATTCTGATACTATTTGATATGGATTAATATATATATTTTTTTTACAAGATGTGGGTCTTTAGGATTGCTTCCAAATTATGCAAAAATTATTATCACAGATATGTTGTTTGTTCTTTAAGATATTAAAAATATGGATTAATATTAACATTTGAATCATTTTATGTTCTATAATCCTTCTTTATTCATCAATATAAAATACAGTACCACGATCTATTGGAGTAATGAAATTTATTGATACTTCAATTCCAAATTTATTTAATAAATCATAAGAAACTATATATTATGAGATGTATAGAGAACCTCTAGTATTTTTTACTTATAAACCCAAGAATAATTACAACCAATCATCCATTGAGATTTCAATTTATTTCTTCATCTAGGAAATAAATTCATTCTATTACTAAAATTTTTAGGAAAAATATTGTTTCATCAAAATTCAAATTCACTGTGAGTAAATTTTTGTCCTCACCCTTGACATAGAGATTAAAATATAATTTTAATTTAATGAATTTTATGATCATTATGGTACAATATTTCTTTTAATAATATGCATGGGGAATTTTTTGGTGATAATATAATACTTTTTCATCTTGGTAACTTGATAATAGATAATTTTAATTGTAAACCCATTTGGTTGTCTAATGTTGTGGTTTTCCTCTTATTGACCATTATAAGATGAGAAATTTAAATTCATTTTTAATCCTTTATCATTTTATTGATAATAAATTTTAAGAAATATCTGAATATTTTAATTTATAATGACTAGATAAACTATCTCCCCAAAATCAATTCCCTTAATTTGAGTTTATAACTCGAAGGAAAGATAGGGTTTATTTTTTTACCTCTTCTCCATTCTCGCCAAATGTATTCCTAAAAAACTCTATCCCAATCCAATTATTATATTTTAGGTGTGGATATAAAATGAACTAGAATATTATATAGGAAATTATATTTCTTAAATAAATTTTCATTCTATATAATAATATAATACAATATTATATGTATTTAGAAAATAATATTGGACACCCATATAATTCCTTAGATTAGTAAAAGAAATCATGTCTCACACTGATCATTTTATTATGTTTTAAAATTGAAGAAAATAGAAAGACTATTAAATTTCATATGAACATTACACATAATGAGAAAAATTTTATATAATAGAAAAGAATAGTATAGAAGGATAGACACAAAATAATAGTGAAAAAATTAATGAAAACCCTATAGGCCTGAATTCTCCCATTAAGATCACCCTATACACAAAGACTATAAAAAGAAAGAGAAGCATTACGAATATTATGGACATCATCAAGGAAAGTGTTTAACATTTATAATTGAGGTAGTGAATAATGAGGTATTGTAATATTGGATTACATATAGGGTATAAAGGGAAATATAACTATTAAGATCTAACTGTTACTTGGCCATTGAAATGTGACCATTTTATGCCAATTGAAATAGTAATAATACCCAATAGAATAGAAAAAATAATAATTTAAAAGTAAAATCAAATGTTTTACAAATATATTTTAAACAATTTATTATATGTTCATATACTCTTTATGAATCAATAAATATGATATTATAAAATTCAAAATTCATTAAAATAAACATATAATGTGTTTCCCTTTAAAGATAGTATTTTATGCCAAATATGTAATTTTTATTCAAAATAACTATATAATATAAATAATATATTATTTTGAAAAAAATTAAAATTATATTTTAAATCAGTATGTTGAAATTATATTAGGGTGAAATTTGGATGTTTTTCTAAAATACAATATTTTTTTAGTAAATAGTAAAATAATAAAATTTTTTATTTTGGTATGTTTTATGATATCATAAAAATATAATAATGTTTTAATATATAATTTATGTTAATCCACAATAATAAATAATTTATTTAATTAATAGAGTCTATTTTAATGAATTAAAATGATTTCTAAAAATAGAAATCTTTTTGTAAAGTCTAAAAAGTAAATTAAGGTTTTAAAAATTATATTTTGTCGAAAAATGATATTAAAATTCAAAAATTAATATTAAAAATTGGATTTCTATTCTCCTCTAAAAAATTAAACATATTCCTTACAAGTCCAAAACAACGATGTAAAATTATGGGTAATAAATTGGTTTTCCATTTTCCAGAACCAATATTTAGAAGTCCTATATTTAGAAATTATTATACATCTCTTGACTTTTTTTATATTAACACCTACCCATTACCTAATTTCTATTCACTATAAATCCATTGAATATAATTTTCCTCTAATTTCCTCTCACATTATATATCCTAATGAGTTGTTAAGATCCCATGGGGCTCGTTTAAATCTTTAAGAAGAAACATTTCAAGGTAAGGGGTTCTCTCCCTACTCATTTTATTTCAAGAATTTATTTTGTAATAATTTTTTTGTTATCAATTTATTATTTTTTATTATTTTTTGTACCTTAAATTACAATCCAAACAATGAAAAAATAATGGGATAATCCCTTCCTCTCACTAAAATCTTCCATGATTTTATATACAAACCCTTTATGCTTTTGAAATTATCCCTTAATTTACAATGCCATATTTTTTTATTGTGAATACAAACCCCTATTTTCTTTCAAGGTTATTCATCTAGATATAAGTATATTTTATTGTATAATTCCATGTATGAAACCCAAATTCATTAAACATGTTGTTGAAATGATGAAATAAATTCTTATATTATATTGTCAATATGACACATGTAATTTTATACATATGAAGGGTGAGAGCAAATAGCACTCCAATACATTGGGTATTGTTTTCATATAATGGTATACCTTGTATGGTATATAATGTTTTAGACTTTTCACAATATATTATGATTTTTTGGCTGTAAAACCATAATTATGCTTATGATGTGACATTTTATATTGTCACAATAATCCTATGATGCCTTTATCTTATGATGTCATTAAATAATTCCGTGATTCAATGTTTATGTATTTTATTCTCACATTTTTATTCTATAATTATATGACTCTTCACTCAGATGTAAAATGTTTCCACTTTTTATTCTTGATTATTAAATTACTTGGATTTATAGATCACCAACATCATTTCGTATGTACCAAGGTTGTCTTATGAAGTATCAAGAGTTAAAAGGAATATAGGAGCACAATATATAGATTTGAAATCTTGTTTTCACTTTTATTTTAAGTTAATGTATTTATATCTAATTATCCAAAGGCACGTGGCCTCTCAATTCTATATGAAATTTTTATATGGAAAATTATGTTTAAAATCATGAAATTAAATATGTATTGAAATTTAGTTTTTTATGGTTAGTGAAAAATCATGTTCATTGTATTTTATGATTATGATTATAAAAAAAATAAAAAAACTATATAGATAGATCTAAAAATATGTAAACCTCCTAAATTTTAGCCGAGTATAGTATGAGTGGTTTCTTATAAATAACATCACTATCTGGATATTAGTATTGGGGATACGATTATGGTACAGATTCACCAAGGGATAATAACCCTAAGAGGGATATTTCAGTAACAACTTGATCTTTACTTAGTTCATGATGATTGGGCTAATGACTGCACCCATATTTAGACATTTTTAGGGGATATGATTTGGATAATTTAAATTCTTTTTACAAAACATAATAAATATTTTGAATATGTTGTTAGGTTAGAAAACATAATTGGAAATAAACCATGGATAACATATATTCAAGCTGAGAAATTTATAAGTTAGGTTATATAATACATTACATTTAAGTTAAGTACTTTTCCTTTTTTTATGTTGAAAAAATCATGTATCCTCGTCCCAAACATTACTTTATTTTAGAAAATGGATGGAAATATAAGGAATCATGTAAAATAAATATATTATAGAAAATATTATTACTGTCCTAACTACATTCCTAATATAATTTTAGTAATAGTCGATAAACTCTTGGATTTACTTGGGAAACTCATTTAAATTTTACTACTAACATGAATCTTGTAAAACATCATATTTATCTTCAGATAGAACAAGTTTAAATTGAATATATTATGTGATAAAGACCTCTTACATTAAATAAATCACAATATCCCTTAATTTTATATTAAGGGATTAATTGTTTTAAAAATTATTCTTTTTTACTCCAATGTTATAATTAGGAGAAGGAAACATTGGTCATGTATCACCTAGATGGAGAATATAATAAGTATTAGACACTAATCAAGAATACAAAGCCTAAGTAAGACACTTAATCCATTGAATGATATGGATTCAAGAAATTATTTTTTAATAAATATATTTCCCACACTCTTCTTCTTAACATGCGGATTTAATTCTATTTACATAAGAAAAAGGGGGTTAAATTTAAGGGGGATTATGAAGAAAACATCATAAATATTTCACAACATGCCTATGATATTTTTAATGGATATTGAATATAATCTTGGAAACCTCCATAGTGGACTAAAGGAATGAATTAGAAAAGATTTTTTATTTCATGAAATCAATATCTATACCAATATTATATGATGTTCCATCAATGTGGATATGGAAATTGGTGATACTATATGGTCCCATGTAACTATATATAAGATGTAAATAATTTATTTTAACTCCATAGGATCATCAAAAAATATATAAAGAGAGATAAGAGATTAAATGTATCCCCATTCTAAAAGTGTGGGAATAATCATCCTTGACACTATCTCATGTGGACAAAGAAGTGTTTTATGTGTGTGATGGATAGAAATCATGAAATTGAAATTCTAAAATAGTTGAAATACTTGAGTAATGTGATGGTGGAAAACAAGGTTCTAATCCATCTTTAACCCATGGTATAATGTTTTATCTTTAAAGAAAATGGAAACATTCAAACCATTTTTCGAACACCTGGTTTGTAAAAGAGAAAAAAATAACCAAAATATATAATGGAAAGGGAGGAAACATGAGAAAATAATACCACTAAAAATAAGGTGGATCCTGAAAAACAAGTGGTGAAAGATGTGTCAGTAATTCATTCAATAATTATGAGCCTATTTTTTAATTTTTATTATACACACTCTTTCATATCATTCATGTTTAGTATAATTACTCCAACACTGCCTAAAAAAATAGAGGTTGAGTTATCAGTGAAAATAAAGAACAAAGAAATTATTTCATCATAAGAATAGAAATCCTATCTAGTTAATATGTGTGGGATGAATCTCATCAAAAACCTATTCATACTTCCTTTACCAGAATTGAATAATATACTGGGCATAGAATAACTATAATTATATATATCACATATCAACTATTAGGAAAATGATACCAAATTCCATATCCTAAACCATCCTCTTATTTTATAAAACTATAAGGAGGAGAACTAATATACTTTGAAAAATTAATCTCAAGACTTGAAATAACAACATTATGAGTAAGCATATCAAGATCAAATAATTAAGGAATGTAGGGAATCACTCTTGAATAAATGCCCATTTTAATGGTATATTATTATAAATTAGCTAATGAATTCCCTAATATTACTCCAAACCTTGAATTTGAGTTCCCAATTGAACATATATCTAGAGATATAATGATATCCAAGAATATATATATATTTTACACCATTAAAATTTAATAACTAAAGAAATAATTACAATAGAATTTATAAAAGAGTTTCATATTTCTATGTTCTCCAACATGGGGTGTACTCGTTATCTTTAATAATGAGAAGAATGTGTTGATGTGTCTCTACATTGATTATCATAAAATCAACAAGAGTATCATAAAGAAAACTATCCCCTTCCATAGATTGATAACTTATTTAATCTACTATGTAGGTCCCTATACTTCTATAAAGTGAATATATTTTTTGGTATTATCCAATAAAGGTGGGGAATGAGACTATACACAAATTGTATTTTTGTTCAAGGTACTAATACTAATAGTTCACAGTGATTCTCTTTATACTAATTAATTCTCTAAGAATATTCAGAAAAATAATGAATAGATTCATTTATATTAACTGGATAATTTTTTTGTAGTTTTTGTATATAATATTCTCATATACTCCAACATAAATAAGGAACATGAGAAGCATTTATGTAATGTATTATAGATATTTTGGAAGGGGAAATTGGATTCCAAGTTCTTAATGTGTGAATTTTGGCTATATAAAGTATCCTTATTAGGTCATGTAATCACAAGTGACATTATATCTACGAATTATTTAAAAAATGTTATCTAGGAATTGAATAGTGAAAAATTTGTAACATAGATCCATAGTTCCCTCATATTTACAGGGAATTATTAGTGATTTTTGAGAAACATATCATGATTGGAAATCCCATTAACCAAGATAAAATAAAGGGATGTGATGTTTTTATAGACTAAAAAATGTTAATAGAGCTTCAAAGAGTTTAGAAATAGGATAATAACTACACCTATACTTAAATGGACAACCCATGGGGTAGGATTTTTGATCTATATTTATGAGTTAAACAAGAGATATGGTTGTGTAAAGATGAAAAATAAAAAAGTGATATCCTATGCCTCTTGATAATTGAAGATCAATGGGAAGAAACATCCAACTCATTGTATAAATATGGTTAATATAATCCTCACATTGATGATTTTTTGGAATTATTTATATATTTTGAATATATATATATATATATTTCATGTGAATTAATAATATATTAACATATAATGAGGTCATCATGCATCAATAAATATGGATGAAACTAATTAATGATTCTTATTTCTCAATCCACGACCATCAATGGATGGAAATTAAAGTGATGAATGGTCTAGGTAGAAAATATCTTGTAATCATATTCATGATGAGGATTGAGATGGATAAAATCAAATTATAAATGAAAATAATGGACATTAGAATCATAAAGGAAGGATCCACATCCCTAATTTCTTAAATTTTTACTTAACCATCCATTCTGGAGAAGATTAAAGAAGACCAAAGGAATAGTGTGGAGATACAGAAGAAATTGGGTACTATATGGAAGTGTAGGGACTCATAGTTAAACATTGATAAAAAGGATTGATGAGATGTTGGCCATGACAATGTGGACTATGAGACCCTAGGACAAAAGGAGAATATTTAAGGATTATCATAATTCGACATTCATTGTCCACCTAGGGAGAACAAATACGTATATATATCTCTGAGAGCTCAATTAGAGAGACAATATAAATATGGGGATATAAAAATATACATCAAGGTGCTCGATATGTCAAAAGTGAATGAAGAAAGGAAAAAACATGGGGATTATAAAACCATTACCCATACCTTCATTGATATAAGATAACAACATCAATATATTTTTTCATCGGTCTTGTGAAGAAAAATGTAAACCATGAGATTTTAAAAATAAAAATATATTTTATAACATATAAAACAAAAAACATTGATATAAAAAAACCATAAAATATTTTTATTTAAATAATATCCTTATAATATAGTTGTTAAAATTTTGGGTATAAATAAGATTAACTAATTTCTTAAAATATATACAATCGTCATACTCAATATAACATAATTGATCAATTCTTTGTAAATAATCACTCAAATTTTTGTAATGTAATTTTATTCTTAAAAATATGTTTTCTTTAATAATTATTTTAATACTTTACTATGAGAAAATATTATAATTAATTTTTCTAACTTAAAGAAATTTAATTTGATAAAAACAATATTATTTTTTAAATATACATGTCAAGATTTTCTTAAGATAATGTCTTATAATTTTTCAGAAAATATTGATTTTTCAATGAATAAGTAAAATTTTATTATTTGTAAACCTTTCATTTATTTTCATTGAAAAACCCCATAATATTTTTAATTTTTTAAAAAATTAATATATTTCTCATTTTCATATAAATAAACTAATAAATTACCCAATAATCGATATTATACATGATAATGGTATAAAAACAATGATAGTTAATTTATTTTTTCCAAAAACCATTTTCATTACGCTTTATGAGATACCAGTAAAATTAATTTATTTCAAAAATAGATGTTAGAGTTCTTGAAATGGATTGAATATTTTTAATCGGCACAATTAATATTATTTAATAAGGACAACATAATTTTCTTTCATAATTAATAGTAAAAAATAGTAAAAATACGTCACCATGATAAATGTGACAACAGGTAAACAAATATTAACACTAAGTGATAAGGCCTCCATTTTTCATCCAAAATATTATTAAATGAAGTTATTTTTTCCCATATCACTTTAGGATGGATATTTTTTATGGGAAAAATTTCTATTAAATTGACCAACAAAAAATTTTATTTAATTAAAAAATACAAAATGTCACTGTCTGGCTTTTAAATATCTATTATGTGTTCACAAAAGAAAAAAAGAAATTTATGAATGAGTCATAATTTTTTTAAAATAATTTTAATAATTTTAATAATTTTAATTTATTAATAATTTTTAGATATTATATAACTACCTTAAATCGCTTATATAATATTTTTTAATTAAATGAAAAATAAAATAAATGATCCAAAAAAAATTAAAAGTAATATAAATTTAATTAATTATTCTGTTACAAATTTGTATTATATAACTATAACATATTAATGTTTTTTAGTGGTTAATATTCTAATTTCATATTTGGCAAGATGTTTTTAAAGTCAAAATAAATGAATAATGACAAAAGTTTCATAAATAATATTTTATAATAAATAATATATTATTAAATGATTTAAAATTCCTAAAAATATTATCTTCATAAAATTAATTTTTAAATTGTTGATAATATCCACAATGTTTAATTTTTGAGACTCTTGTCCTTTTATAGTTACTTTCTTTTCCCTAAAGTGTAAAAAAATTAATACCATTAAAATTGACAAAAAGGTGTTAACATTGGTCAAAAATATGATAAGGGTGAGAATATTACATAAACTCGTCCAATTTCTATTGTATTAGAGGATTTTGACTCATCCTCATAATATATTTAATTCAAATTAATTGATATTAATTTGATAATTTAATAAATTCAATGAGTTCCCCTCCCCACTCATATAAAAGGGATCCTTATATACTCTTTTCTTTACACCTAAAAATAAATTTTGTTCAGCCAGTCATTAACCAACACCATTCCAGATATATATCAGCATGTCTATTAGGAATTCTTTTATTATGGAAGTGATTTTTGTGTAAATTTTAAGAGGTTTTCCATAGAATATGTATATTTCTTAATCCAGAATTGTCATTTTATTTCTTCTTATACCTTGTTCAACCTCCTTCAAAATAGATAAAATATTAGCACCCATATATTCAATATGCTAAGATATTTTTATGTTTATTTAATGATATTTATAGATATCCACTTCCATGAAATTGGATATAAATCCTTCATTCCTGTGAATAGAGGACAACCACCTCATGAACTGATGTAATATGTTTTCCATAACCACCACTCATAGATAGTTATAATAATTGGATTAATATATATATATATATATATGATATTCATGAAATATTTATCATTATTTATAATTAATATATCATCTATTTTCTTAACATTACATTCACTGAAAAATGTAAACATCATTCATTAATACCGGTGGACTACCACCTCCATAAAGAAATGTGATTCTTTTTTCAACAATAAATCTCATGGATGATATAAATAAGTATATTTAAAGAACTAATATGGTATTTTTTATTTTATGATCATTATGAAAGAAAATATAATACTTACCTTATTTCAATAATGATCGTTGAAATATAGAAACAGTACTTATGTGTATGTACGGACTACTGTCTCCGTGATTGAAACATACTTCATTTTTTAACCATCCCTCATTATTGGTTTTAAAAATACAATTTACATGTAAAAATAACAGTAATTTTATGATTATTATTTAGCATATAATGTAAAAATTACGGCTTTAACCATTGTCAACCTATTAAAGTAATTTTCAATATATGATCTGAATATCATCCAAATTCCCAACATAAACATAATTGATTATGTAATTGATTATAACATGGTAAAAGTAATAATAAAATTTAAAAGTGTTCTTAATTAGGAAAAAATAATATATATTTGTAATTGATTATGATAATTAATGTATTTGATGTGTTTGACTCAAGGTGTGAGACATTGATTAAAAAAACATCTTCTAATTTTCCCTTCCAACTCTTTTCTTCCATCTACACGTTCATCAAAATTGTTCAAGAAATTTTTTATTTATTCATAAATGGATGATAAAATTTTACGTAGAGCATATATAAAAAATTTTCAATGTGTTTTTAATGAAATTTTTTATAATTTTATCTAGGTGAAAATATACTTTAGAAAAACGTTTTAAATATTTTAAATATTTAATTTCTAAATAGTTTTCTTCCATGTACAAATTTTTCATATTAATATATTGATTTATTTATATCGACATAAATTAATAATAAATTAATTTTTATGATACTTTTTCTTTTATTTCAATAGTTTTAAAAATGAATATTTTTATTTATTTTATACTGAATGATTTGACATTCATTAAAAATAACAAAAAAAATGTTCTATTTTAACGAATATGGTGAAAACAATTTTTCCTAGCACCATAACCATTATTTTATGTTTAGTTTGATTTATAATATTCCATTTTCTCATAAAAAACCACTTTCCGTTTTTTCGATAATGTTTACCCTTTAAAATGGGGTTTTAAAAAATTAAAGGGTATTTCGATACAAGAATGTGTTCTACATATTTTTTAAAAATATATTTTCAAGGTTTTTATGATAAAAAGTAATATTTTTAAATATTTTTTATTCATGGAATGATTCTTGGTAGTTTCTTATGATGACAGGTGGTCATGATATAGCTTTTATGATGGGTTCTCCCATATAACTCTCTGACTCATTGGGTAATGATTATGTTCTCAATAAAATTATATTATAATTAAAGCATATGGTTATTGAAATTATATGGGTTCTTTTAAGGTTTTTATGAATATGAATTCTCAAGGTACCTATAATACATTTCCATACCTTCTTAGTAATTTTTTGGTGGAAATAGGTTTATTTTAAAAAGGTAATATAATGATATGTTGTTTTAAAGTAATGATTTTTCCCTTTTATTGTAAAATGTATATATTTAATAAAAAAAGCATGGGTTATCATGTTTCATAATAAACCCTTGTGATTATGATATGGCCTTTATGTTTTATTATAAATTGTTGTATAAAAAAAATTTGGTATTAAAACTAATTTCATGAGTAACTAAATGATTATTTTTATCTCAAGTATTGTTAAATTAAATTAATATTCTATTTTGTGATCTCATGTATTATAAATTGACTAAAGGGTTTATTTATTATTTTTATATCCCTTAATAATATTTTTATTCTCATTTCATGTTTCAAAAAAAATCTTAGAGCTTGTGGATGGTTAAAAATAAAGAATAAGTCATGTTAAAAGTCATAGTTATTTTTCATGAAAAGAAAAAATGTTTCTTTTTAAAAGTATTTTATTATGGAAAAAAGATACTAATCAGTAGCATCCAATTTGTAAAATATGGTTTATATATATATATAATTTATGACCTAATTCTTTAAAAAATATAAACCATAAATATCCTTGGGTATTTATGAAAAGGAATTCTTGACTACATACACATGACTATGAAATGTTTAAGGTCATGTACTTAAAAATACAAAGAGAAAAATATCATATGGGTTGTGATAGACCATCTTACAAAGAGTATTTATTTAATTTCTATGTGAGAGGAATTATAAATCGATTAGTATATAAGAATATACATTAGATAAGTGGGTAGTATTCATGAAATACTACTAACAATTATTTTTTACCATGATATGAGATTTTCATCAAAATTATAAAAAAGTCTCCAACACGCACTGAATATAAAGATGTATTTTAGTACGATGTATAACCCATAGAATAATGTCCAATATGAGTTGAAAATCGACACACTTGATCATATTTTGAGAGATTTCCCAACAAATGTAAAATGAGATTACGATCAACATCTTCCTCTGGTCGAGTTTTCATAAAATAATATTATTAATGACGAATTCAGATGTCTCTATAGGAAACCCTCTATAGAAATAAATTTAGAACTCAAAAATTTTGTGATGAAGTTTTAAAACTAAATTTATCAAAACCTAAAATGGTTGAAGATATGATAATGAAGGTCAGGTGTACTTAATAATTCATTAAAGAAGCATAAATTCAACATAATATTTATAATGATATCATGAAATGAGACCTAGAATTCATGGTTAATGACAACGTGTTCATTAATATATCTCCCAATTAGAGAGTCTTAAGCCTTAGGAAGAAAGTAAGTATAATTCCTTAGTATATTACTCCCATTTAAATTCTTGGTCACATAAAATGTTTGGCCTATCGACTATAACATCCACTAAACTTGTCTAAATTATATGACATATTCCATATATCCCTCTTATGGAAGCACATAACAGATATATCACATGTACTAAATCCAGATGTGTTATATTTGGTGAATGATATTTCTTATGTGGAGAAGCTGTTGAAGATTTTGGATCATAGAGATAAATTTATATTTAATAAGCCAACTCACCTAGTCAAAGAACTTGGTCATAATCCTGAATATAAAGAGGTGAATTGGGAACCTAAAGAATAAATGAATAAAAATACCCTACATTGTTTTTACCACAGTGTATACAATAAAATTTTGTGGGAGAAATTAATTAATGGGGAGGAATGTAACCACATAAAATTTTATATATGAAATTACCAATTGTAAATAAATTTATTCCAAATTTTATAATATATTGTAATTTAAAATTTATGTAGAAAATATTATGTAGTTACCCAAAAATTCCTTCAATTTGTAAAATAACTCTTGTTTTACTATAAATATTTTATTATGTCTTACAATTAAAGAAAATTTAAAGACTATTTAATTTCATGTGGATGTCACACATCATAAAATAATGTTTTCTATAAAATAAATGAATACTATAGTGATATAAACACTAAATAATAGGGAAAATATTAGGGAAACTGCATTGGCTTGACTTCTATGACGAATATAACTCCTTCCATAAAGACTATAAAAATAAAGAGATGAATTTGGAAAATGGTAAACATTATCAAGGGAAGTTTATAACCGTTGTAATATTAGTAGTCAATAATGAGCTATGATAATGCCAGATTATATATAGGATATAAATGGAAATGTAATTATTATTATGTGACCATTACTTTAGGATTTCAATATATATGTTATATTAATGTTGAAATAGTATTAATATCCAATAGATAAGAAAAATACCTGTTTAAAAATAAATTCAAATGTATTTTAATTTTATTTTAAATTTGTTATTATTTTTTTATATACTCTCTATAAATCGATAACAATGATATTATAACATTCATAATTCCTTAAAATAATTAAATAATATATTTCCATTATAAAATAGAATTTTACAAGAATATATTAATGTTATTTTTAAATTTTTTTCTCATTCATATGATTTTAATTTTATAAAATAAACATGTAATATTAAATCAAAAGGTAAAAATTATTTTAGGGTAATTTTTTTTATAGTTTTCTAAAATACTTTATTTTTTAGTGTTTAGTAAAAATAAGTTTTTTTTTCAGTTTTTGTATGTTTTTTGACCTCATAACTATATAATAATGATTTAACAATTAATATAATATAATAGTAAAAAATATAAGATAGTTTATTAATATTTGGTATTTTAATGAATTAAAATGAATTTCTAATCCTATAAAATAACGTACCAAAGTCTAAAAATATAAATTAAGTTTCCAAAACTATTTTATAGGGGAAAATTTTCTTCACATAAACAAAGTAAGATTAATAATATTATTTTTATTCTCTCATTTATAAAGATAAAAAACATGCCTTAATTACGTAAAACCATGAACATAAACCATGGCTAAGATAATGATTTTCCATTTTCCACAAGCTATATTTCTAAGGAATATATTTATAAATTAATAGACAATTCGCCTCATTTTTCTACAAGTACCCACCCACTACCCCATTTCTAATCACTATAAATATATTTAGAACATATTTTTTCAAATTTTCTATCTTAAGATCCCTCCCATGATTTTTATATGGTTCTAAATACCCCCTCATAAAGATTAAGAAGAAACCTCTCTTGGTAAGTTTTCTATATCTCCTTTATTTTATTAAACCTTCTCTTATATAATAATAATTTTATTCTATATTTTTTATGTTTATATTGTTTTTTATGCATTCCATCACTATCCTAATTATGACCAAATAATTGGAGACCCCATTTATCTTTCATTAAACCATTCCATGAACATTTATGCACACTAGTTATGCGGTTGAAAATATACCCTCATTTTCCATGACATATTTTACTGTTTTAAATATTCAATCACATTTTCATTCAATATTATTCACTTAGATAAAACAATACATCATTTATTGGTGAATTATATATATGGAAGCTTTATTTCTAAATTATTTGACCGAAATCATGAAATTTGTTCTTATGTTATATGTTCAATATGGAACATGTAAATTTAAGCATATGATTGGTGCACCCTGATAGTTCTGCAATAAATTGGGTAATTTTTTCACCACTTGATATTCCATGTATTGAGAACAGATTACTATAATAATAACACAATGATATCATGTCTTAATGGTTATCCTAAACTTATTCTTATCATGTCTTGTTTTATGGAATTTCGATATTCCAATGTTTAGTTGATCTTTTGATATCATCTTATAATGTAATGATTCAATGTTTATTTATATTATTATCAACTTTTATGTATTATCATGATATGAATAATGAATCACATGTATTATTTTTCATTATATTATGAATAATTATTCCATTACCAATATTTATCGCTCACAAAATTTCTTATATATGTCCCTATGTTATCCTATACAGAATTTAGAGTTCAACAAAACTAAGAGCACATTATTAAGATATAAAATTATGTTATCACTTTTATTTTAGGTTAATGGTTTACGTAACAAATTTTATTAATACACTAGGCCTCTCGATTCTCTATGATTCTATTATTTGTATATTTATTTTAAAAATAATGAAATCAAATTTGTAATGAAATTTAATTTATTATAGGAACCAAATCAATGGTTTCATTCTTCGAAATTTGTTTTATACACATATTCGTTATTATTATCCAATCCTCAGGTCAAAAATCTTCATCAACACACATTGATTTAACTAATTAAAGAAATATAATATGTTTAAAATTATTCAAAATAATATATTTTTTCATATATTTTATTCTATATTTAAGTGTTTTCGAAACTTTTACATGCTTCCTTAGTCTTCATAACAAATTTCCTCTTTGTATGATTATTTATTTATCATTTTATATTTTTTGATTATCATAAGTGTTTTGGAAATCTTCTTTTACATCTATAACACTCTCAAATTGTCAAATATTTTCATACAGGGATTCATGAATATCATAATCAATAGAAAAATAGTCACGTGAATGATTATTATTTTCAAACACAATGACATAAAATCCAACAACAATTTTTCACATATTCTTGTTATGTAATCAGAAACTCTTTCCAATAGGTGAGTATCCAATAAATATGTCTTCAATGAATCCTCCATTGAAATTACCTTAAATTTTTTGTTTGATGATGATATAATAAGGGGATATAAATAAATTCATTCTACGCAAGCCTAGATTTATAATAAACTATAACTCTTATGTCATATTGGTTGAACAAATTAAATTCATAACTGATTAATAATATAAATTGCCATAATTTTGGATTGTCTTCATAAGAATTTTGTTTTTCCAAACATTATTACATGGATCTCCCCATTCCTACTGTATACTAGTTCTTACACTTAGACACTATATTCTATTGGGATATATATGGGTTACAATATTCATGAATTATTCTATTATTTTCATTATATTCCTTGAAATATTCTTGATTTTGTTATGATCCATTATCATACTGAAACATTGTGATATCACATCCCATTTGACTCTTAAATTTCATTCTAATGTAATTAAATTTATAAAGATATTATGATTTACTTGACATAGAATGGAAATAATTCATTTGGGATAAATTATTGAAAAATTCTGGAAATACCTATCTCTATTAGTTTACATAAATATCACTGGAGTACACATATTTGAGTTCACCAACTCAATAGGTTTTCACATTTTCATCTTTACCTACATGTTGGTATTCTAGACCATTTTGAATTTAAGAAATGTATCACAAGTGTTGATCCTTTCATGATCTATTTTAATTACATTCCCCATAGTATCATGTTTTATGATCATATACATGTTTTTCCCCACAAATGTCTATGTATCATATTCCATAATTGATTTTACTCTATTAAGATCAAGTAAAAAATATATTGATTATTGAAAATTAGAAATAGATTATTAGTTTTTCATTCTCCCTTCAACAACATTATTCCATCATTTAACTTCATTATGACAAATCAATCCTTTCAAAATATCAGTAAATTCCCATTATCAAAAAATCAAAAAACACTCAAGAGATTTAGATTTATCCCATCAATAAATATAACATCAGTTTATTAATGTTGACCAATTTTGGGGAATCCAACACCTTTAACATTTATTTATATATCTTTTTTGACTGTAATAACTCTTTAATAATAACATTGGAAGTATTTTAAGAGAGGTTTTTTACTATCAAAATTTGAAGAGTACCATTCATTAATATCCAATTTTTTCTCCTTCTCTAGATTTTTACGTATTGTCAACCACCATTGCTTACTCTTGAGAATTACTCCTCATTGAAGATTTCAATTTTTTCTTTCACTTTAATTAATTCAGTAACATTCCTAAAAACATTTTTGTGGTGTGTAATGGTTAATCACACCTCTTATAATTTTCAAAAAGTAAACTAAAATATTTATTTAATTTTACTATCTCTTTTAGATTTTTCCTCGTTTTTATCTAAGAATTTCAGGTTGAATGCACCTTTATTCAAATCCCCTCTTTTATAGAATGAGTGAAAAAATATTACCAAGTTATATATTCTTTCTGAACATACACTCTATAACAACAACATATTCACTTAATGATCATTCTCTATTGGAAATAAATAGATTCATTAAAATCATCTCATTATTATATGCTTCAATTTTATATTCATTTTTTTCAAACTTATAATGATTAATATATTTCACCTTTACCATGAATTTTTCTTTAGTCATTCACTTAGTATTCTAATTCTCCCATAATATATTAATTTTTAAATTTTCATAACACCCAATATATTTAGATATGGGTGTTTCAAACTTCTTGTGTGATACAACTGTCCTTTTTATATGTTTATTTCATGTATACTATGTATTAAAATCAATGGTATTCAAAATAAAGGATAATGATACCATAGGAGAATATCTATACTTCATGTTATAATTACAAAAAAATAATTTTCATTAGATAATTTACTGACTTAATTAATTTGTCTTTGAAAAACACGATGTGTAGAGACCCGAAGCCTGACGTACATGGACATTACATTACTTTTTCGGAATACTTAGTACATAGAAAAAAAACACACACAAGGACCGTAATAGTTTAGTTTCTTTGAAAACTCGGAATAGAATCTTCTAATCGTAGTGAAAGATCTTCAACATCTCCCATAAAGATCTTTTTTTAAACCTAAATCCTTTCTTTATGTCCTGGGTAAAAGAAAACATAAAAGGATGAGCTCAAATGCTCAGTAAGGGTAAACAAAAGAAATATCAATCACGTCATATTCATAAGAACATATCTTTTTGAAATCGAAACCTGCAAAAGAGATCATAATTTCATAACATGGGATAAATCATAGTAGTGAAATGTAATCCCAATAATCATAACATAAAACATGAAACTTTTGGCATACACACATAATCATAGAGAATAATTTATTATTAGTCAAGAATCATTACCAAGACTATCTTAGTGGACAAAGTCCCTTTCTGAGCCGATATCACTCCTCGTTTCAGTCCTGTTTCACTGAACTGGTATAACCTACCGTTCCAGCCATGTCTATCTCATGAGATATAAAATCTTTACACAATGAATGGGAGGGAGATATAGGTCCCACCCATCTCATAATGAAACCATTCTTATGTGTGCCACAAAAATCCTAAATCATACATCATTGCATAACCCATGTAATAAAAACGGAATTCTTAAACATCATGACATCATAAAAAAATTCATATAAGATAAAAGAATTAAAAAAAAAGATTTCCATCACAACATAATCAAAACCATGTAATAATATGGATAGAAACAGAACCCTTTATTATCTTAGATGGAAAATAATTTTGATAAAACACTTGAACTCCATTATTGAGGAAACTATCCTTTCTACTTCAAAAATACTTTTGCTTTCTTAACATGTCAAACCATTTTAAACTAAAAGAAGTTGATTAAAAATTAACTTGAAAACTTGTAAAGGAAGCTTCTTGGAAATAATGTTTTAAAAATCCATTCATGCCTTATATGATAAAAAAACATTCTTCATACTTTTGTCGGAAAAGTCAAAAAGTACCTCGTACGAAAAATGACAAAAGATTCCTTTCATATCCTTTACTAAAAACTCACCAAAGTGTAAAATTGGATTTAAAAAATTTTAGGTTGATGGAAATAATATTACATATTGAGGAAACATGGATGTGGATGATAAAATAAACCCCAATAAATTTCAAAGTAGAAACAATCTTGGATAAAAATGAGATTGTGATATTTCCCTTACCTTAGGTCCGATTTGCTTCGTATGTGTCTGAACCTCATGTATAATGATTTAAATAATATCATTGACTTATTACAGAATCATACTCATTGTTATGATATCATATATGGTTCACTTATGTCTTTATATTACCCGTTCTTTTGTAAATTCAATGTTAAAGAGCGTTTTGGGTAAAATCGTTTCATTTGTCGTCCGTGTTTTGACTTGTAATTATTCATATGATTACTTAGATCATGATTACTTAATTACAGAATATAAAACATTATTTATATTTAATATATATTCATAATATATATATATATATATATAATATCAGTAAATGGAAAGAAATACACCGTTCATTGAGACGGTAAGCTGTACGTACGCATGAACGCTATTTTCGTTTCCTTATTGAATTGAATGAATTAAGTAAATTAAATACATATATATATATATATACATAAATCTAGTATCATTATTATTTCATGTATTTCATTATTACATATTATATATAGTTTATAATCATTCATGAGTGGTTAATCATTGAGAATGAATCTCATCGCGTCGTGGAGACGGTAGTCCGTACGTACGCACGAGCGATGATATCATTAACATGATCGTGGAATTGTATTGAAATGTTTGTATAATATTTCAGAATCAATATCACCTTAAAATAATCATATATAGTCATTATTTACACCATTATACCCATCCAAGTAAGGTGGTGGTGGAAGATAGATTACACCACGGCGTAGAGACGGTATTCCGTACGTACGCACTTGCGGTGATTTCTTTTTTCGTAGGGTGGATAGATGGTGAAATAGGTTTGTTTCATACATATAATAACATATCAGTATATGAGTGATACTGATGTTTTTACTTCATAATGAAACAACTAAAGAATAATAAGTGGAAGAAGAAATAATGTTGAAAGAATTGGTAACGGACATTACCTCTTCTTTGGAGCGCCTCTTTGAGACCTCCACTTAGGGCACTAAAATTGGTCTTTGAAGAATACCAGGACCTCTAAGATGTTTCTAGGTAAGTGGAGAAGAGAATTTGGCAGGGGTTGGCCGATCTTGAAGGCTCAAATTGGTGTGAGGAAGGGAGGGAGGAGGTGCCCTTTTGTAAGGGAGGAGATGGGCACCTTTGGAATAACTAAAAATATTATTTTATTATAAACCACAATTCGGTTTCAAATAGCTCCAAATTGATTTATTTTTAAGCTAAGGTGGGAATGGGTAGAAATACTCTCATCCAATATAATTTAGACAAGTTTAGGTTCCTATTTTAACCTTATCATTTAGATTTAACATTAAATTAAATAATTTTACTTTTACCGTGTCTTCTTGTGTTCTTATACTATAATGTTAATAAACATTCTATAAGAAGCCAAACGAAACCCAAGTTGTCTATTATTAATATATATAACCTTATCTAAGTCCTCTAGCCAATCGTTAGATTTTTAGGAAAAAAATAACAATTACTAATTAATATTTGTTTTAAAAACTATTTTATGTCAATTTTGACACTATTTAGTAATTGATTTTTTTGAAAATCATAACAGAATGATTAGTTAGAAATTTTTTAAATAAATAAATACTAACATGTCATATTGACCTATAAAATTAGTTTAATTCATAAAAAGTCTCAAATTGAATTTATTTTGGTGTTTATAACATCAATTATGTCAATATTTCACTAATAAGATAATTACTTCATCATCTTTGTGTCATAAATAAATTAAATTATTTAAAGTCTAAAAATTACGAATAAAATATAATTATATAGGAAATATTTTTATATTTCTAATTAATATTTATATCCGAATTTATCTTATGTATAACCCCATATTAAAAATGATTTACTTATTAAACTTTGATTTTTAACTATTTTAACCCTTCTTTAAATAAATTAATAATAAATGTCCTAATCTAATCCAAGTGGGCCTAAATGGTCATATTTTATTACTAAGGTTGTTTATTTTCGAATTACACTTGTCCAATAGAATTATGACATGTGTTAGGGTAATAATAATATCATTTTTACCATTAATTACCCTATTTTCTTTTAATCGTGGTAAAAAAAGTAAAAAGTTACTATTCACCAAAAATTATTTTCATCTCATTGAACCAAATTTTAGTCCTTGATAATAACCGTGTCTCTTGAATTTTCTAAATTCCACTCACAGAAGTGGTAAAATTAAGTTTTATGAAAAATTCAGTTTCTTTAACTACCACTTAGTGGTTTCACTATTCATCAAAACATGAAAGTTTTCAGAAAAATAACAAAAATTAGGCCTAAGCTATATTTGATATTATGAATTCAAAAATGATGTCGATTTTACCAAATTCAAAACATATCAGTTGCATTAATTAATTTAAAAATTAATTCCTATCGTCAAAACAAATAGCGTGTTCTTAAGAGATAATAACTATCAAAAGATTGACAGTTGTTTAGGTCTAGTTTAAATGTAAAATTACATCCAATAACCAATATTTTATTAAATTGTAAAAATATATTCTAAATATACTTTAAAACCAATCAAATTAATAATTTATCACTATTAATTATTTCTATTAAAAATGTTGTATTTAATTAAAATTTAGTAATTTTCACTATTCATCAGAAAATGAATGTTATCCGAAAAGTACCAAAATTTCACCCTAAGCTAATTTCGATATTCCTAATCCATAAATGAAGTCGATTTTGAAAAATAAAAATTTCAAAATTTCAAAAAGTGTTTTTTATTATTCATAACGGTTAGTTTTAATAATATTTTAATAGCATATCATTGTTTAGTGAAACTCGGTATTGCGTACTACACACGCTATCAAGGAAGGTCGCGATTGCGTGTAATGCAAGGCAAGTCAAGGATGCGTGTTGTGAAAGCTGCTTTTGGTGTAGCGTACAACAGAAGACATTAATGAAATTAAAAAGAATATTTTTCATAAAATCTCTGGGTGTTACATTCCACCCCCCTTAAAATGAATTTCGCCCTCGAAATTCGTCGGGGTTATAAATGGTTTACAATTCGAAAGTTTGTTTAATAAAAACCCACATCGTAAAAAGGAATACCAAAACCAATCTTTAAAAACAAAAGTATGAAATGTAATGATTACCCAAATAAACTAATCACTGGGTTTCCACATAGGTGAAAATATGGATATGGAAGAGAAATCTAACCATCATGTTCTGATGGAGAGTGGTAGAGAACATGGCTAAGGAAAAGCCAGCAATCACAAAGCCATAAATTTGTGACGATCTAAGGTACTATCTGATTCATCAGATATAAGAGCACTAGGACAACATTTTTGTTTTTCAAGATCATTTCCCTAAAGTTGATGAAATTGGGATTAGAAGAAATACTTTCGTGATTTTGGTACAATCTCACTATTGTTCATGAATTGAACAATTTCCACTTCATCTATTAAAGAAATGAAGTTGAATTTGTTATTCGTGATGTGTTAGCAGATCATGTGATAGAATGATGGGTCATTCCATCTCTTTCAAAAAAAGGTTAGCAAAATTTATAAGTCCATCATATGGTTAGATTAGTCGTATATGGTTCCAAAAATGAACTTATACTTCATATAGCATACCGCTTAATAAAATACACCTAGTTTCTACTAACCAGGGACTTTCTATAGGCCAGTGGTAGGCGATAAAGGCCAGTCGCACTTCGGTTGTGGGTTCAATTCCCACAGCCTTGTCCGACGCGATGGGCTGTCACCCGTCCTGCATGTTGTCCTTTTTCTAAAACTACATCACTATATCATCCCATCAATAATATCGAAAAAACTTCTATCCTTAAACAATACTAACAAATGTCCAACATAATCCATTCCAATCTTTAGTCTTATCCATAATACTGCAGTCCACTCTCATAATATAGTGAAAACGATTACAAGAAATTTCATATAACAAGCATGTTAATACCATCATTGATCCCCATATATTATAAGATTTGTATTGTTGGTCACATTCCAAATATTATAAGGCCTTAATCATGTACTCTCTTGAAAAATGAATACCCATTGAATCTCAGTAAAAACATGAGTGCTGTCAAAAGTTAACTCATTCCACATACCAAAAACTCATAATTCTATATACTCAAACTATGATATAACTATTTCCTTATATCAGTCATGAGCTCATGAATACTATCAAACATTTAATTTTCTTCTTATCCCTTCATTATGCGCATATCATCTACATTCCAAAAATATCAGAATAACCTTTCATGGATACTGGTACCATTAATCATGCACTTTCAAAACTCAAGGAAAGACAAAAGTGTAACAATCCTTAGATGTCACTTTATTCCATAGTACCATGAGATTACTTACACAACATTACACATGATAAACTTGTAATCATTCCACTACATCCATAAACCATTGACCGAGATTCAAAAATTCTTTCATCTCACATATCATTTGTAGTCTCTTCATCATCATCAACATAAATACTACCCATACGACCATATTGATTCTCTTCATGAGACTTTCCCTTTGGGCCTTGGTTTGCATAGTGCCCGTACATTCCACATTTAAAATATTTAACCATTGTTGATGTCATAGAAATACCATTATCCTCATCCCTGGTGTTAACTGAACCTTTTCCTTTGCACTTACTGGCTTTGTGTCCTTCTTTTCCACACCCAAAGCATCTTCCAGTTCCATTGAAACATTCTCCTTTATGCCTCTTCCCACATGATTTACATAGGGGAAATTGAACTTTCATTCCTCTATGATCATCATGAAACTCCATATTTCTCTTATTAGATGAGTCAGGAAACATACCAAATTTTACTTTATTGATCATATTATGAGATTGCTGATTCGGCATAATAATGATGTTTGGACTTCCAAATCCCATTTCATTTGGTTTCTCATGAAGAATATCATTCCATTGTCCATCATATCCTCCATTATCGTGAATCATATTATTTCTAGCTATTTTCTAAAACCCAAAAAGAATAGTGTGAGAGGCAAAAATCATAATAAAGGGGGAGTAACTTCAATATCTAACATCTTTGGTTTAATCTAATATCGTTTCCATAGTTCTAGGAATATAACCTATACATATACTTATCCTTAGAGACATCCCTAGACTTACCGTAGAAATATCTCTAGGGATCTAACTAATGTTTTCGCATCCTAGTTTCCAAAGGCTGACTAAACTTTTCCTCTGACACCAACTGTAGAGACCCGAAGCCTGACGTACATGGACATTACATTACTTTTCTGGAATACTTAGTACATAGAAAAAACACACACACAAGGACCGTAATAGTTTAGTGTCTTTGGAAACTGGGAATAGAATCTTCTAATCGTGGTGAAAGATCTTCAACATATCCCATAAAGATCTTCTTTTTTTAAACCTAAATCCTTTCTTTATGTCCTGGGAAAAAGAAAACATAAAAGGTTGAGCTCAAATGCTCAGTAAGTGTAAACAAACAAATATCAATCCCGTCATATTCATAAGAACATATCTTTTAGAAATATTAACATGAAAAAGAGATCATAATTTCATAACATGGGATAAATCATAGTAGTGAAATTTAATACCAATAATCATAACATAAAACATGAAACTTTGTGGCATACACACATAATCATAGAGAATCATTTCTTATTAGTCAAGAATCATTTCCAAGACTATATTAGTGGACAAAGTCCCTTTCTGAGCTGAGATGACTCCTCGTTTCAGTCCTGTTTCACTGAACCGGTATAACCTACCGTTCCAACCATGTCTATCTCAGGAGATATAAAATTTTTACCCAATGAATTGGAGGGAGATATAGGTCCCACCCATCTTATAATGAAACCATTCTTATGTGTGCCACAAAAATCATAAATCATACATCATTGCATAACCCATGTAATAAAAACATTATTATTGAACATCGTGACATCATAAAACAATTCATATAAGATAAAAGAATACATAAAAAAATATTTCCATCACAACATAATCGAAACCATGTAATAATAGGGATAGAAAGATAACCCTTTATTATCTTAGATGGAAAATAATTTTGATAAAACACATGAACTCCATTCTTGAGGAAAATATCCTTTCTACTTCAAAAATACTTTTCCTTTCTTAACATGTCATAACGTTTTAAACTAAAAGAAGTTGATTAAAAATAAACTAGAAAACTTTTAAAGGAATATTCTTGGAAATAATGTTTTAAAAATCCATTCATTCCGTATAAGTTAAAAAAACATTCTTTATACTTTTGTCGGAAAAGTCAAAAAGTACCTCGTACGAAAAATGAAAAAAGATTCTATTCATATCCTTTACTAAAAACTCACAGAAGGGTAAAACTGGATTTAAACAATTGTAGGTGGATAGAAATAATATTACATATTGGGGAAACATGGATGTGGATGATAAAATACACCCCAGTAAATTTCAAAGTATAAACAAACTCAGATAAAAATGAGATTGTGATATTTCCCTTACCTTAGGTCTGATTTGCTTCGTATGTGTCTGAACCTCCTGTATAATGATATAAATAATGTCATTGACTTATTCCATAATCATACTCATTGTTATGATATCATATATGGTTCACTTAATTCTTTATATTACCCATTATTTTGTAAATTCTATGTTAAAGAGCGTTTTGGGTAAAATCGTTTCATTTGTCGTCCGTGTTTTGACTTGTAATTATTCATAAGATTACTTAGATCATGATTACTTAATTCCAGAATATAAAAAATGATTTATATATAATATATATTCAGAATATATATATATATATATATATAATAGATCAGTAAATGGAAAGAAATACACCGTTCATGGAGACGGTAAGCCGTACGTACGCATGAACGCTGTTTTCATTTCCTTATTGAATTGAATGAATTAAGTAGATGAAATACATATATATATACATAAATCCAGTATAATTATTATATCATGTATTTCGTGATTACTTATTATATATAGTTTATAATCATTCATGAATGGTTAATCATTGAGAATGAATGTCATCGCGTCGTGGAGACAGTAGTCCGTACGTACGCACGAGCGATGATATCCTTAACATGATTGTGGAATTATATTGAATTGTATGTATAATATTTCAGAATCAATATCACCTTAAAATAATCATATATAGTCATTCTTTACACCAGTATACCCATCCAAGTAGGGTGCTGGGGGAAAATAGGTTACACCACGGCGTGGAGACGGTATTCTGTACGTACGCACGCGCGGTGATTTCTTTTTTCGTAGGGTGGATAGATGGTGAAATAGGTTTTTTTCATACATATAATAACATATAAGTATATGAGTGACACTGATGTTATTAATTCATAATGAAACAGCTAAATAAGAAGAAGTGGAAGAAGAAATAAAGTTGAAAGAATTGGTAACAGACATTACCTCTTCTTTGAAGCGCCTCTTTGAGACCTCCACTTAGGACACTAAAATTGGTCTTTCAAGAAGACCAGGACCTCTAAGAAGTTTCTAGGGAAGTTGAGAAGAGAATTTGGCAGGGGTTGTCCGAACATGAAGGCTCAAATTGGTGTGAGGAAGGGAGGGAGGAGGTGCCCTTTTATAAGGTAGGAGAGGGGCACCTTTGGAATAACTAAAAATATTATTTTATTATAAATCCATATTCGGTTTCAAATAGCTCCAAATTGATTTATTTCAAATCTAAGGAGGGTCTGGGTCGAAATACTCTCATCCAATATAATTTAGACAAATTTAGCTTCCTATTTGAACCTTATCATTTAGATTTAACATTAAATTAAATAATTTTACTTTTACAGTGTCTTCTTGTGTTCTTATACTATAAGGTTAATAAACTTACTATAAGCAGCCAAAAGAACCCCAAGTTGTTTATTATTAATATATATAACCTTATATAAGTCATTTGGCCAAACCTTATATTGTTAGGAATAAAATAATAATTACTAATTAATATTTGTTTTAAAAACTATTTTATGTCAATTTTGAAACTATTTAGTAATTGATTTTTGTAAAAATCATAACAGAATTATTAGTTCGAAAAAAGTTAATTAAATAAATACTAACATGTCATATCAACATATAAAATTAGTTTAATTCATAAAAAGGTCTCAAATTACATTTATTTTGGTGTTTATAACATCAATTATGTCGATATTTCATTAATAAGATAATTACTGCATCATCTTTGTGTCATAAATAAATTAAATTATTTAAAGTCTAAAAATTACAAATAAAATATCATTATGTAGGAAATCTATTTATCTTTCTAATGAATATTTATATACGAATTTATCTTATGTATAACCCCATATTAAAAATGATTTACTTATTAAACATTGATTTTTAACTATTTTAACCCTTCTTTAAATAAATTAATAATAAATGTCCTAATCTAATCCAAGTGGGCCTAAATGGTCATATTTTATTCCTAAGGTTGTTTTTGTTCGAATTAAACTTGTCCAATAGAATTAGGTCATGTGTTAGGGTAATAATAATATCATTTTTACCATTAATTACCCTATTCACTTTTAACCGTGGTAAAAAAAGTAAAAAGTTACTATTCATCAAAAAATATTTTCATATCATTGAACCAAATTTTAGTCCTTGATAATATAGGTGTCTCTCGTATTTTCGAAATTCCACTCACAGAAGCGGTAAAATTAAGTTTTATGAAAAATTCAGTTTTTTAACTACCACTTAGTGGTTTCACTATTCCTCAAAAATTGAAAGTTTTCAAAAAAATACAAAAAATTAGGCCTAAGCTATATTTGATATTATGAATTAAAAAATGATGTCTATTTTACCAAATTCAAAACATATCAGTTTCATTAATTAATTTAGAAATTAATTCCCATCGTCAAAACAAATAGCGTGTTCTTAAGAGATAATAACTGTCAAAAGATTGACAGTTGTTTATGTCTGGTTTAAATGTGAAATTACATCCGATAACCAATATTGTATTAAATTGTAAAAATATATTATAAATATACTTTAAAACCAATCAAATTAATAATTTATCACTATTAATTATTTCTATTAAAAAGGTTGTTTATAATTAAAATTTTGTAATTTTCACTATTCATCAGAAAAAGAATGTTATCCGAAAAGTACCAAAATTTCACCCTAAGCTAAATTCGATATTCCGAATCCAGAAATGAAGTCAATTTTGAAAAATAAAAATTAAAAAATTTCAAAAATTGGTTGTTACTATTCATAACAGCTGGTTTTAATAATATTTTAATAGCATATCGTTGTTTAGTGAAACTTAGTATTGCGTACTACACACGCTATCGAGGAAGGTCGCGATTGCGTGTAATGCAAGGCAAGTCAAGGATGCATGTTGTGTAAGCTCCCTTTGGTGTAGCGTACAACACAAAACATTAATGAAATTAAAAAGAATATTTTTCATAAAATCTCGGGGTCTTACACGATGTGGGATCCTAAGGAATTTTAAAAAATCATCTAAATTAACTAATTAAAGTTTACATATTCATTTTTAGTAATGATATTTGTCTTTATAAATAATGTTATCCCATGTTTCATGTATTTAATTGAGAACACCGATCATTCTTGTGAACTCCAGCGGCATCTTTGGAATAATTTTAGATTTTGATTTATCAATTGAATTTTTCAATGAATCATTCTCACATTTAAATTATTTCTTTTCTCAACCAAGAATTATATTTTCCATAAGAAATATTAAAATATTGATTATTTATAGGAATTACTTTTGTGTTTTATCATCACTTAATTATTCCTCTTCACTACTATATTATTCTTTTTCATTCAAAGAATCTTTTATCATATTTTATTTAGCCATAAATTCATTTTTCCATTCATTATTTGAGTTTTATTACTCTATTTCACTTTCTGTTGAATAATATATAACATCATGTGTTTATAATAAATTGACCTACCTTGTTTTGTTTTCCATTTCTTTCCATTAAAATACTTTCCAATATTATGAACACTTTCCACATTTTTTTCCATCTTTATGATCTTTTTGATTAATCGCCAAACTAATAATAGTATTCCATATTAGGGAAACAAGATGAATAGTGTCTTACCATCCAAAAATTTAAATCCATAATTATATTCCCAAGAACCTAATATATATATATATATTCATATTTATATTCTCCAGATTTCAAGTCTTCAAAAGATAAAGTTATAAATTATTCAAAATCCATTAAAATATCTTCAACATTAGATTCATATTCATTAGAATATTTTTTCATATGTTGTTTAATTTTTTTAGCTTAAAATGTATATCCCTCTTTCAGAATTTAATTTTCCCTTATGGTTGGCCCTCTTCTCAAATCATATGAAATCAAAATAATATTGAGTTTAATGATGGAACTCTCATTAATATATTTATATTTAGTGAAAAAATATTCACATTAGAATTATAATTATAATTCTAATGAATTTGATAACTATGGTATAATATTAATGCTTTTTTCATAGATTTGAATAATGTTTATAAATTTTTTCTATTGAATAAAGAACGCATCCACTATTTAATCATATACCATATAGATATCATAAAAGTAAACATGAATTTTTTTAACATAAATAAATCACATTAGTATCTTATATATAGATATCATGAAGTCTCCACTATATATAATTCACTATTTTAACCCCATAACTAATGTAAAAACCATCTCTAAGATGGATGAATATAACATGTTTCATGTTATCCCATCAGATATGATATTCATCTTCTCATGTAGTTTATTTTTTATCCCAACATTGGGAAATTTTAATCAATTCTTTATTATGTTCTAAATATCTGATAAAATTAATATAACATATATAACTATCATATCTTTCTATATATGGAATCCATTTCCACTAAATATATGAACAATTTTGTTATTTTTTTATTCCTAAACATAATAAATATCATAAATCAAGGATATAATAAGTGGAAAAAATTAATGTCCATGAGAATTTGTGGAAGTATTTCAAGAATGATCAACAAATAGTTATTATATTAGAAATAATAATAAGAGGTTTAAACAACATTCTCCAATAAAAAATGATAGGACAATGAATGTGTAAACCACCACTCAGATGGTGAGTGAATTAGTTGTTTACAAAAACCCAAATTTTAAACATTTATTTACTATAACCAATTAGAGTGTATATATATCAATAGTGATGATGTGATGGAGAGATAACGAGATGGAGGAATAACACACAAAACACAGTGGAATGTACAACAAAATCTTGTTATCAAGTGGTAAATTATTAGTCAGTACGGGTTGTAATCTCGCTACCCATGTTCCTATTTTTTAATCAACAAGAATAAATAATGAGGAAAGGGAATTAGTTAAAAATATAATTATAATAAATAATTAATCAAATAAAAATTTTAAATGCTCTTTAATTCAAGGACCTCAAATGCCTTCAAAATTTGGATCTCTTGCGCACCTTTGTTTTTTTACTCAAACATATTCCAAAACCTCCTTGGAATTATACCTATATTGAATAGTAGTATAACTGAATGTTTCTCTAAAATATCTATAAATTTATATTGATAATGATACTCTTCTACATATAGAGTATATAAGAATTGTGGCATGACTTATTCCGTCATGGGTGAATCCACTGTGTGATGGATTTTGAAACAAAATCTTAAAGATCTCCAACAACTATTGAGTCATAGAGAAGTGAATTATAGTAAAATATACATATTAACTTATATCTACCAAATATCATAGAATATATGCAATTACGTAACCCAATACATTGTGGAAAAATTACCCATTTCCCTCAGTTCTAGTAATGTATTCATTTTTTTAGCTTGGACACCATAAAAAGAATAAATATTTTATTGTGTCAGAATGGGTATTATAATGTGAGTAAATTGTTTTCCCAAAAAACATATAAATAAATCTCATGACACCCTTTTTATATTTAAAACATTCCTCATTCTTCATAATATATAAGTTTCATGTCACAAAATTTTTTCCTATAGCATAGATCTCATTCCCCATAATACCTTAATGGTGAAACTAAACTTGGTAATGTTTGAAGTCCTAAATTAGATAGAACCTCTTCACTAGAAACACTCCATCATTTTGTATCGACATTCTTCATGTCTTGATAAAATTAAACAAAGAAAAAAATTGTTCGTTTTCATATATACTCAACAAAAAAATACTTTAACTAATTTATGAGTATATTTTTAAAAAATAAATAATGTCATTCAATATATATGATTTATTTGATTCAAGAAATTTGTAATATGATGTGTTAATGTAATTTATAAACCACACCATAGGATAAATTGGTGTTTTTGAGAGTAATTCTACTCTTGATGTAGGATCAATGAAATTCTGATCATGTATAAATTGATACCAAATTATAGATACCCTTTATCAATCAAATTCTTTTATAACGTCTCTAAAGAGAAAAAATAATCAACTGCCCCAATCCTAAATAGTTTTCATCATCATTAAGGAATATTAGGGGGAGGACATCAGGAATAATGAAATTTCATTTAAATTTTTCTGTCCTAAATGTGTGAGATAAATTATTATTCCCTTAATATCAAAGTAATGTATATGATCTAAGAGATCCTTCCAATATACAATTATTTATCACTAGTTGAGATACTACCAAAAAAATGGGTAAGGTGTGGTTACATCTACCACCCAACTACAAAATAAAGTATTTTTTGTTCTTTTAATTATGTGTAATCTTTCCTCATTTCCTATTAAAATAAACAAGTTAATATAACTCAATGATAAAACGATTAGAGGAAACATGCCCACTAAGTTTAATTCTCATGCCGAAGAGGTCATGCCTCCTCTATCTAGAATAATTTAAAATAAGGAGTTTTCTAAAAAATTAGGGATGAATTAATCCATCAGGTCAATCTAATTCGAATTTATCATATCCACCTAATTTAAACATCAACCTATGACTATGATTTCTTACCTCTGGTTAAGAAACAAAAATCAATTTAGTTATGTCACCCCTATTCAAGTTAGTCAATTTACCATCCATCAACCACAAATAGAAAAAGATTCCTACTTTAGAATCAACCTATGTGGTGTTATTAAAATAAGTTATTGAGTTTCTTATTTCTCATATAGAATATTAGGAATGTCATTATAAAAAAAGAATCAAAACTATCATACCCTATGTGGTTGTATTTTACTATACCCACTTAATTTTAAAAAACCTATCTTATCAACATTTAATAGAAATATAGATACAAATAATCACCTTAGGAATTTTTAATCTAGTGTTAGTCCAATATTGGGAACACTGGTTCAGAAAGAAGCGGTTGAGCTAAGATGTATCCTGAAAAATTTAGGACCTAAACTCTTTTATTATAATAATGTACATGTAAAATAACAAAATTCTAGGGTTCATAATCAATACATTTAACTCACAAATTAAAACCAATGATATCTTCATCCCCTAAACATATTAAATTTAATGTAGTTCCTCCTCCTCTAAACTAAAAAAACATTTTTATTCTAATATAAGTACATAGAATATCCAGAATAGAATAACAATTATAACATTGAATATTAAAAGAAAATCATCAAATCCTTTTAAAAGGAATAGGTCTAGAAGATTCACATTAATTCCAATGAAAAATACTAGTTCACATTTATAGGGATCAAAAACCCCAAAGAGGTAGGGCTAAATGACCTCCTTAGATATTGACCCAATCATTGGATACTAGGGTACAATATTTATGATCAATTCATCTTTAGAAACATTCCCTAAAGGATGGTGTATAAAGGGTCACTAAATATAGGTAACCCCCCCACTAATTTGACTTATACTTATATAGCCTCTCCTAAAGAAAAAAATATAAATTTAATAAGTCCCAAAAATAAATGCTTGAAATTTTAAAAAATGGAATACTAAAAATTTTATCAATAACACACATGAAATAATTTAGTCATGATTGAATCATCCATTTATGACCCTAATCCTCATTGTAACTCTTGAAAAAGTGTTATCTACCTTGTAATCATTCAAATTCCAGTGTGGTTTATACTGGTTAAACATGGAAAAGAAAGAGTATCCCATATGGGTACCCAAATTATTTTAGACTCTACTAGATTTCTTAATTACGTAATTTGGATAATAGGAACCATCTCACCAAATAGTTTTTCTTCTAATGAAGCATTATATTATTATTCTATAATTATCATTCACTTGATAGAAATATTCACTTATAAAGAGAACAATTATGAATTATAGTTTCACACTAGTAGTCTATGAGGAATTTGTAGAGGAAAATGGAGAGACTCTCAAGGTTGAGCTAAAGGTATAGTGTCATCCAAATAAAAATTATATATTTCAACTACATATAGAGTTAGATGCATAAAATAGATTAATGGGAATATCATTTCAATCTTAAATCTCATTGAGATTGTTTTGAACCAATAATACTGGTGGATTAAAAAAACTATTTTTTATTTGGTTAATTTGAATATCTAGAAAGCGTAGCTCAACCTAGTTCATATAAAACTAAATTTATTCAAAATTATAACCTATAGAAGATACTTTCATCACATTGTATTCAGCCAACCAAACCCTTTTTTGGATAAGAACTAAATAACTAATTGAACAAAAATCTTTCTCTAATATATGATGTGAAAAGAAAAAATCTATTTTCTCAAGATTGGTTTCAAACCTATATTCCCTAAACCCATATATGGATCTCTAGAAAGATCTTATTGAATATCTATTATGAACTAAAGATTCAATGAATAATGTGTTCACTTCTAAAAACATATTGTATAAATGGGTTCCACTGAATGCAACATGATAATCTTAGTTAAGAAAAAAGATAAAAAAATCCCTCCATATGGGGGTATGTCAGAACCATATATATATATATCTGAAAAGCATAATGAAAATAATATTCATTGAAATATAGTGGATAATTGTTCAATAATCTAACACATTACAGTTTGGAATCTTCACCATTTATGATACGTGGAGGCTGAACTATGAACTTTTAATTTAATATCCTAATGGTATGGGAAGAGTGTTTTTTAAGAATGATGAGAAAATATAATAGTTCACGGATATTATATCAAATTATGATTTCATGGTGATTCACTAATACACAACATTCAATGTCCATCTAGGAAGGTTATGTCTCTAAATGCATATGTTAGTGACCTCTTCTTACCACTAGAGTTTAAATTACTCAATTCACATGAATTTTGGGGTTATTTATGTTTTAAATTATTCATTTAAGTATTCAATAGCATGATATATTGATGAAAAGTGTATTAAAATTAAAATAAATACATCATTGGTGGATTATACTACACATGTCGTTGGCCCTAATGAATTAAAAGTAGTTTTGATAAACCAATGTAAAAATAAATATGGATATTTAATTCTCCCTATAATTGTTTTGATGTATTGATTATATACATGGGAAATATTAGGATCATAATAGCCACTATAAAGGATCCTAGAATCACATTTATCTCATATGATGGGAAGGAAGATGTCTCTATTAATCCATATTCATCAACCAAACAGGACATTCTTAGACAATCCAGGAATATTATTCTTATTTCTAAGAAACTCCACCGAAGCAAAGGCTACATTTTTATCCTATCAATGTAACCCAATATTTCAATAAATTATATATCTTTCAATAGATTGGATTAAAGGGATTATGATCCATCACCTCTATCACAGGGTATCAACTACGATATATTAACTATTTTAGTCTTTAGATAACTATAACCTTAATGAGTTCAGCCTTACAATGTCACCAAATATAAAAAAACAAGTTTTTACTCCAACCATTGTGATATCAGAGAAGAAGAGATCATTGAATCTATAAACATCTTTTAAGGAGTTATTTCAACTAGAATCAATGATCTCGGGTAGGTTAATCTTCGAACCGAATAAAAACCATGTCCTATATAGATTACTACCTCCATAAATCCTGAGTATAATTAATATTATTCTTATTTATATAAATACACCAACAAATTTTCTGATGGAATTATATGGAAACTAATCTATTAGATCTCAAGGAATTCCTTCAGAATATATGTTTACTAGAAAACCACTATAGTTACAAATAATTTGCAAGAAGGATGCATCTGACTCCTAATAATAAGGTGGATGTCATGGTTGATGGGATCAAAATGTGAAATTTATTTTTGGAGATCCAACATCCTAATTAGATTTCAAATATCTTTTTAGTTAGGATAATGATAAATAATAATGGGAAAATAAAGGTCTCTATTGATTTTTTTAATTGAATCATTATTCCCTATAGGATGACTTCCTAGTGTTGATCTTAGAATTACTATTTGATATGATAACAAGATTTCAATGCATCTTTTTTAGGTATGGGTTTTCGATCAATAATAATATTTTAATAGATCTTGAGTATGAATAATCCAGTAGCTTAAGGGCACCCCATGGGGTGTATTTCTATCAATTAGTTCTTTTTAACTTAATAAATGTTTTGGATACATACCATCATGTCATGAACCAGTTTTTTTTTGTCATTTTAAAGGAATTTTAGAGTTATAAAAATGATTTTATAGGTAGGACTTACAAGAAACATGATCTTCTTGATAACATTGAGGTACTTTAATTTAATTTGAGCTAATATAACTTAAATATAAACCCTCAAACATGAACATTTAGGGTGAAATAATAAAATTTCATGGATTCATGGTCTGTTATTGTGGTATTGAAGTAGATCCCAAATAATTTGTTATATACATGATATTGATCCGCCTTGAATTATTTTAGAGTAAAGATGAATTTTAGGGGTCCTTTACAACATCATACATTTTATTATGAACATCACTATACATTTTTTTCCTTTCACATAAGTGAGGATAAAAGGATAAGCGGCATGAATTTTGTTAGAAAGCATTTAATTTCCTCAAGTAATTCCTTCAACACTATCCATTTTTTATTCTTCCTTTAAAAGTGACACCCCATATTATTTATGTGGTGGATATGGAATGATTTCTTGGAACAATATTAGATTGAAAAAGTAAATAATGTATAGGGAAAATGCTATAATATCTCAGAAAAAAATGATAAATTCTGAAACATGATACACTGACATTGGGAATAGTTATATCTCATCAATCATTATAGTTATAAAGTTATATTATTATCTATTTAATTATAATATCCATATAATATGATATGTAGATTTTATCAAATTTATACTAGGAAAGTATTTATTAATGAGATAGTTAGTAGGATAAATTATCATCCTATAATAATTTTACATCCATTTTATATCCCAAAAGAAAATCAATTTAAAATCATTAAAGGATTCATAGAAACCAAAACCTCCTTTAAAATTGGACATTAAATAAATATTCTCTTTATTAAGAGAGTTTATCCAAATATGAAGCTTCCAAGACCTGATATATACATTTTTGATGTACCATTTCGATACTCAACGAAAAAATGAAAGAGGAACTGAAATTCAACTAGGTCAGCATGAGGATTGTATTCATTTGAACATAATGTGTAGTTTTTCACTACACTTTATTTCTATAGAATGGATGTAACAATAATAGGGAAGATTATAAATCTCTCACTATACGTTTAGAATTTTTATTAAGGACATAAATAACCCAAATGAATATCAAATTGGATTTTTAACTAGTAATTAGGAAAACTAATGTAGAATTTGCAATCAAAAAAGAGTATTTGAAAATATTAATTAATTATGTTTAGTGATTTATGTCATATTTTCTTTTAGAAATTTTATTATAAGAATTTTTATTCTTGCAACATTCTCAATATAATCTATTGGATAAGAAAGCTAAATCTCTTTTAGATCAATATTTGGATGACATAATCATCTATATTACACACTAAAGGGTGATTGATATATTTCCCAGTGTATATATAGATGAAATTAATGAAAAAGTAGTCAAAATAGGTCGAGGAGAGTCTTCAACCTCTCTAGTTGAACCATAAACCAACCTATTCTCTCCTATGTTTTAATATAATCATAATGGGGATATTAAACAAGGTTGGGTTGGAATTTATGAAATTAACCAATGATTAAAATTTTTCCAATACATTGAAAGAAACTCCTATAAAATCCTCTAAAAATAATGTATTGATAGAGTTTTCCTATAATTAAATGAAGATGGTAGACTCTTAACTTATGAATATTATGTGACATTGTCAAAAGAAAATAAAATTTTTCCTAGGGAAGTACAGTGGCTAACCAGGGTCATCTCATTTGAAAAGCATATCAATTTGTTACCTTAAAACATCTAAATCACCTAAAATATTTTTTGTATTCTGTATTTTAAAGAAAAAAATGAAAAATATTTTTTTGTTTTTGATTATTAAATGAAATGGAATGAAAAAAAATAATTTAAACTACTATTAAAATTAAATATAATTATTTAATAAGAAAGAACATGGTTTTAGGGTTCGGTTAAGGGTTCAATCATTATTCCATTTTTTATGTTTGATTTCATTTTGATAATCCTAACATCATATCACATGTTTGAACTACTATTATTTTTTTAGAAATTGTCGAATATAATTTAATGTTGATGAACTCTTACTTCAACCTCATCCATTAATAAAGGTTGTTGACACTCTTTGGTCTAGGATATTTTCTCTTCTAAAACCCAACTCTTTCTATGATATTTCATTCATTGATTATCACAACTCCAATGTGTGAAAAACTAACCTATAGAGAGAGGGGAAAGTTATTATATTAATGAATAGATATAGGTAGAGTTTTATGTCATTGGGGGCTAACACCAAATTGGTGGAATTCACCTCACCCATGAATGTTTCATAATTATATCTACAAACTTAAAATTAAACTATCACTACCCTAAAATAGAGCTATTCCCACAATTTTCGGAAAAACCGTGGGTATATGCAACACTAAACCGAGGGTTTACCCAAAACCGTAATTATAAGCATTATATGGGAACCTATACCCATATATTTACCTAAACCATGTGTATAGAAACCCCTATTCCAACTGTTTTTGGAAAAACGTGGGTATAGGTAAGGTGCGAAAACATAAACCCATGGTTTTTCAAAAACCGTGGGTATAGACTCTCCTATAACCATGATTTTAGCAAAAACGTGTGTATAGGAGAGTGTTTCAATACCTATACCCATGGTTTAATAGAACCCGTGATTATAGGTTTGATTTTTGAAGACCTATACCCAAAGTTTTGTATAACTGTGGGTATATCTTTCCCGCCTTATGGCATGTAAAAAAACTTTTGTGGGGGAAAATTTTATTTTTTGTGGGAACACCTATTCCCATGGTTTTCTACCTATATACACCGTATATATAAATATATATAACTAAATATATATTTATATAACAATAATACATATAGGCTAGTGGTTTGGTGTGGGAGGATTAAAAGAGAGGTCCAGTGAACGAATCTCATGACAACTTTTTTTATCAAAGCTATACCCACTGTTTCAAAACTGTGGGTATAGGTGAATGACATGGTGACATGGTGTCTGAAACAGGGGAATAGACCTATACCCATGGTTTTTTAAATCATGGGAATAGCTTTGGGGCTATCTCTATGCCTCAGGATCCCAAGGTTCCCTAAAACCGTTGATGTAGCCTATACCCATGGTTTTTGGGGCTATACCCATGGTTTCAATCAATGGGTATATGTCAAATTTCCAGTAGTGTATAATGAAAATTCATGAACACCATGACCTTTCACTAAGACTATACTATAAGTTTGCATCTCATTTCTAAGAGTAATAGATTACTTAGAGGATTGGGTGGAAGAAGAGAATAAGAAAATGAAAAGAAAATAATGTAAAAAAGAATGTAAGATGAGAGAAGTAAAATAAAAATAGACGAATGGGGCATGATAAGATAGAGCGAGAGGGAGAATAAAATAAAATAAAATAATAATATATATAATTTATAAATAAAGTTAAAATAATAATTATTTTTATTTTTATAAATAATGGAAGATATTTTGAAAAAGTATAGAGAGAAAGGAAAGAATAAAATAATTTTAAAGTAAGAATGTTAGAATTATAATATAGAAAATAATGATAATACTAATAATAATAATACATATAATTAAATAAAGAAAATTTATAATATGAATTATGGAATGGATGGATAACAAAAATGCATGAATCAATTTAATAAATCTAAAATTAAAATTAAAATTGTACATAAAAATAGAAAAAATAAAACTAAAAAAATAATAAGAAGAAATGGGGGAGATTTGAAGCTTACCTCCATCTATGGATATATCATCCTTGGTTTATTATATGATGGTATATGATAGATTAGAATGATTTGGGAGGGAGGATCTCCCATCCTTTTATAGGACACATTTGAACTTCAAACATTTCCACATGTTAGACCCATTAAATGGACAATGCACATACGAAATCCTTCATTGAATTTGTTACAAAATTTATTTCAAGTATCCCTGAAATATTTCAAAAAATATTTCCATGTTTATAGAGAGTTATTACCATTCCCCTCTGAGAATTTAATATACTTATATAAACTCCACATTTTCCATGTCTTCAGTTTTCCATGCATTAATGGCCTTGAAAATGGAAAATTTACACATATACATCCCCATGAATTTTGTTAAAAAGTTACTTTCATGTGTATACTCCAAATTTAAGCACAATTGGACAGTCCCATCAAGAGATATAGTCCCACCATAAAACAATTCGGGATCTATTAACAGTTTTGAAGGCCCAACATTTGAGCTAGTTTTGGGCTTCTAAATGCTAGATTTTGATTTTGGCACATAAGGAAAAAATGTGTCCAAAAGTTCAACAAATCTTGTTAAATAAGAAATAAATAAATTTTATCTATAATTTAAATGTTATAATAAAAATACCAAAGTGATAAAAATATGTCAATATTAGATACTTAAGTAATTTTCATATTTCATCGCATTTTCATTCAATAATTCAAATTTCCAATTATTATAATAAAAATTTAAATACATGTGTTTCATAATTGAAGACCATAAATAAATAATCATAATTTGAATAAAAATTTTCACTTAATTTTTCTATATCAAATACCCCCACACATAAACCATGTTTTTCATCCATCATAAAATCTCAACAATGAATTAAAGAGGGAACTAATGTTATCGATATTCAAATTTTAATGTTATAAAATAAAAAAAATATCAATGTAAAATAAAATATTGAAATTAAACATAAAATATCAATTAAATTTATAATTTTTCAATGAAACAATCAATCAGGGTATTTTACTTTTCCCTTTTAAAAATAATTATGCTTCTCCAATCATTCACTCAAGCTCCCTGATTCATTATTACCAAGAATTCCATGACATGATTAACCTCAATTTTGAAAATTTTATCTCATCTCTAATTATAAAATTCAAGTATAGTTATTGTCATCTCATGAGAACAAAAAAATTATCCATAAATTTGTAAACTAACAATTTTTTCATTTTGTAATGACAAAAAGAACCTAAAATCATGACAGTTTGTAATAAAGGTCCACATGTCTCTGAAGAATAAGGATGGTAGGACTTGATTTTAAAAAATCAATGATCATGGATGAGGTTTATCTCTTAAATGATAAAGCAAAATATTCAATGTAAAAGATTAATGAAATTCCCCCCTTAAATTTATATTAACTCCCAATTTTACCAAAATTACAAAGTAATGATTTTGATCAGTTTAAGTACAATGAATGATTTTTACCTCTCTTGATTTCATTTTTTCTTATTTTTATACTTATTTTCCTTTTTAAGGAAAATTTTTCTTTTTTTTCTCTTTTCAAAATATATGATTATAATAAAACTCACATCCACCACTTAAAAATGTATGACAAAAATCATTGGTCTAGTAATGGTGATTTTTGGTTTACCCAAATAGCAACCCATTTTTCTCATTTTTTTTGGATCTTTCTTTCATTTTCATTTTCTTATTATAGAAGTAAAAACAATACATTATAATGAATAATTATACAACCCTTTTGAATTACCATAATAAGAAAACACACACTTTTCCCTTTAAATAGGAATCATCTGATTTTCCCTGATTCCCTTCACCCCCATAAACTTTAAAATATCATAACATTACATAGAGTAGTGTAGCAATGGATAAAAATGTTTTGAAACATGGATAATTCCTATAATGTTTATTCACAGTCTCTATGGGATAAAAAAGATTTATTTAATGGTGTTATTTTATGGCTAAGTGGATCTTTAAAGGATTCATCAATCATTTTAAATGTATATTTTTCACAGTTATAGCTTTGCAAAGTTCAAATTCATGTTCTATTAGGTAGTATGTCCCAAGATCTATCAAAAAATATTCTCAAGAATATAATAGGAAGTACTTGGTCTAGAAATAATCTCCGAAATGAGGCATATGATTTGGGATAATTATCCAAGGCATGATTAGTAATAACAATTCAATTCATTTTTTTTGGAAAAATCAAAGAATAAATAATGTTTGTGGAATTTCTTTTGCATGAATCAATTAATTCGTTCAATTATCAATTCATTATGTTAGATCCAAGCCCTACTTTAATGATTAATGTTTTTTATTTTACTCATTCCATATCATTAAAATTGAAATCTATAAAATGAAATCATGGAATTCCTAAGAAACTTTTATCCCCAAGATAAGTTTATTATATTATAATCCAAGTGTGGGAATGAAATTTCAATTTAAAAATAAAAACATGATTTTGGGAAAAATAAATAAATGGAGTTTAAATGTTTAAACAATTATAATGAACTCCCTTTACCAAGAATATTAGTCCTTATCCTTCACTGGTTGAGAATTTCATTTTCCATATATGACCATATAGAAAAGAATTACACAATTAAGAGAAAGGATCATGTCATTAAAGATCAAAACGTTATGAGGGAGTAAGATGTATAATAGACTTCCCTGAATAATGGAAATTGAAAAATGAATTCCTAGAATAAAATTAATTGGGTAATTATTAGTACAATGGGCCATGAATTTTTACAGCCTCTAGATGGTAGAAATAGCTATTAACTAAAATTAGATTGTGGATGAAGATTCCATTACTTTGAAGAACCAAATGTATCTTGTCACAGATTTTGATTCATCCTTTTGGGTTAGGAATGATCCAATGTGGGGTTTAGATAAATTATGAATGAACATCCTTTTTGGTTGCTACATGTGAAAGCATATTTGCTTCTAGTGTTTTCTTCTCAGGTTCTACATGAATTGAATAATAAAATGAGAATTAAATAGGTTAATTCACTTGAAAAAAAAATAATTTATAATAAATAATCCCCCCTTTAATAATATAAGACTCTTATTTGATTTCCTCACACTTAGATACTTGGATCTCCTGATGAAGCTCCACAAATGTATGTTCATTTAAATCGAAAGGCTCTATGTGTTCCTATGTAGGTGCATGGACAGTTTCATCATCTTCCTCTAAGGCATAACAATAAAATTCAAAAAATGTAAAATAAAAATATTAGGTAGTGATACAAAAACCTATTTCAATAAAATTAGAAAAGATAGATTAAAAGAAATATTTATATACCTAAGTTAGTTTAGGTTGAATAAATTCATCAATTGTGAGTGCCTCTTAGATTTAGATGGTGGATTGTGAATGGAGGTAGACAGACTCCTCTACCTAAATATTGGCCTCAAGATATGGTAATTCTTTAGAAAAATCAATAAATACCTGTATCACTACCTTTTGGCCTCCTTATCTGAGACAGGTGGCACATCTTCTAGATCTGGTTCTGCCTTAGATTTTTTTGATGGTTCTTAGAGATATGTTATTATCCAATCTATTTTCCCTTGTATATCATTCAAAATATCTTCATGATTTTGAATATAATATTTGATCTTTTTTTCACTTTATACTAGAAATATTCTAGTTTAACTTCTTCAAAATTGTATGGAGGAAATATGTAACAATCTTCTGGTGTCTTGGTCACTATTTGGTAGAATTTAGGGAAGTAATTCCAGAATTCAGTGCGATCTCTGGCTATTCCTTTATCCACTGATTGCTAGAGGGAATCCTTGAGATATTGGATAAGGTATTTGAATTCATACTCTTTGAAAAGTTGGATTTGGCCCCCTTGATCTGTCTTGACCATAATGAAACTCCAACTTTTATAGAGTATGGGTCTTCAACTTCTGGTTCTGATACCTATGAGTAACTGTCAGTCCATGTAAAATATTAATCATTTGAATTTATCATGGAATGAATTTTTTTATGGTTTTATAGAAAATTAAAAACAATATAAAATGTGAAGTTGGAAAAAGTATAGTGAATGAATGATTGTATCCCCTGCAATGGTTCTATTTTTGGTGCATGCCTATCGCATGGTGTGGTCAAATGCAATTATATTTTTCCTAGTGCATCACAGAGGCTGAAAATTGTTATCTCACATGAGGTTATGTTAAATTTTTTCACATATATTTTCTAAATCACACATTCTTCTTATTTTAATTATTTTTTATTTTAAAGAAACCAATGAATTTTTTTGTGTATTTTATTATTTAAAGTAATGACATGAAAAATAATAATTTAAAATAATATGAAAAATACACAGAACGAGTTAATAATATATAACATGGTTTGAGGATTTGTTTTAGTATTAAACCTTTATCTCCTTTTATATGTTTGATTTTAGTTTGATAATACAAACATGGTATATCATGTATGGACTAATTTTTTTTTAGAAATTGTGGAATATTATTAAATGTTGAAGCACTCTAAATTATACCTCCTCTATTAATGAAGGTTGATGAAACTCATTATTCTAGGAGGTTCCATATCTCAAGACCTGTATCTATTGATATTGTTTCACCAATAAATTATCTCAACTTCCAACATGTGAATAACTAACCAATAGAGAGATGAAGATGTGTTTAAATAAAATCATAGAGATAGATTGAGTTGAATGTCATTGGGTGTCATCATCACACTATGGACATTCACCTAACCCATTCATGCTACTCATTTCTTTATAAAAACATAAAACCAAACATTAAAGAAAATTCATGAATAACATGACACCCTAAGGCCAAGCCTCTAGGTTATCCTCTCATTTTTGTGAGAAAGAGGTTACTTGGTGGCGTTATTGTAATAGGATAAGGTGAAATTGAAAGAAGAATGTAGTAAAAACAATGGTGGATGAGATATGTAAAATAAAAATAGAAGAATAGGTGATGTGGAGAGAGAGATAGAGATAGAGTAAAATGAAATAAGATAAGAAAATATATAATTTATAATGAATGTTATAATAATAATAATAATTATTATTATTATTAATGGAAGTCTTTTTAAAAAATTAGAGACATATTTAGAATGATAATATAATTTTAAAATATGAATATTATAATTATATTGATGATAAAAAAACAAAAACAATAACATTATTGTTATTTTTATTGTTAATATAAATATAAATAAATTTAATAAATTTAATTAAAAGAATAAAATTGAGAAAAATAATTATGGAATTAATTTAGAAAGACATATGCATAGATTTATTTAATAAAAACTTTAAATTTAAATTGGATATATAACAAAAATAGGTAAAACAAATTAATAAGAAGATGTGTGGGAGATTTTTATACATCCCTCCATTGAGGAGATCTCCTCCTTGGTGCTCTAGATGATGGTATGGGATGGATTGGAATGATTGATATGGTAGAGCTCTCTTCCATTCATAGGAAAAGTTTCCCTCTGAAAATTTCCTTGTGTTATACATATTAAATGCTTGATTCACATGTGAATAAATTCATGAATAGTGATCCTAAATATTGGTTATGTTTCCCCTAAAAATATCAAACTATATATTGGTGTCTAGAGAGAGTTATACTCATTTCACTCCATGAATTTAATCTTCCCAGATAGACTCTCTAAATTCCACATCTTCAGTTCACCATGAATTAATGGCCTTTAAAACAAGAAATTAACACATTTCCATATTAAAGAAATTTGTTAAAAAGTGACTTGATCATATACACTCCAAAATTTACAGCATTTGGGTATTCTCATAAATATATACCATCCCACCACAAAACATTTCCTTATCTATGAACAGTTTTGAATGCCCAAATTATGATCTGGTATTGGTCATCCAAATGGTGGATTTAGATTTGGGTCTAGAAGGTAATGTTGTTGAAAAAATGTCAAGGAATAAAATTAATGACATAAATTAGAAATATAATTTTAAATTTATGATCAATATACCAAAGTGATGAGAATCTATCAATATTCCAAACTTATGTAATTTTCATATTTTATCCCATATTAGTTATATAAATCAAATTAACTATTAATTTAATAAAACATTAAAATACATTGGTTTTATTATTGAAAATAACTAATATAGCAACATAATTTGAATAAATATTTTCACTTAATTTTACATTGTCAACTTTCCTCATAAAAAAATCCACACTTGTGTGTGCAGTGTTCATTAAAAAAGGGCCAAACGCATTCATTAAATAAGGGGGATTGAGAATTAATGATGATCAATAATGAATGGTTATATATAATTAACTAAAAGTTTTCTTGATTTCCTTATATATACTAATTTTATCCATCAACCCCAAATATATTTTGTAGTACCAAATAATCTAGTCTGTATTTAATCAAAGGGGTGTATTTTATGGATCCCTATCCTCTTGATATTTTAAGAAAGTTGAATTTTTATTCTAAAAAATTATTCTCTATTTGAGTTGAAGTTATAACCTTAATATAAGTCTGAATAAAGTTTGTAATTAAATTTATTAATTCCAATTCGATTACATTATTTGGGTTTCCATGCCGAATGCCGATGGATAATGGAAATAACATTAGTGTGTATTAGATGAAGAATAATTATATGGAGTATGTGTATATTCCAATAATTCCTCCCACTATCACAAGAATAGAAATAGATAAATAATATAAATAAATAATAGTTTATGAAATATCCTCCATAAATGGTGGAATATTAATAAATTAGTTTGAATAAAAAACACATTTATTCTTCATTAGATTGAATGAATACTCACAATTTATCTATAAATGAATCCCTAAATTCAATAGTGCTTTAGAAAAAAGTAGTAATACCCAATTAATTTATTTTTTATTCACTTGACATATCCATTTTAATGTAACTGACTAATGATGATTGATATTAAATCTTAATTAATTAGTTAGTTAAACTTGATGATAAAAGAGTATACACCTTTCATAACTTCATGGAGCATCAATATCTTATCAAAAAAGTATTAAATAAGATTTTTAACCTATATTTTTCCATCCAAGGGGAATTGGTAATGACCATGAGAATGTCAATGACACATAATAAATTACCACTGATGTAGGTTGAAAATTCCTTATATAATGCACAAGGTCTATTCAAATATATCATACTCTATAATCACAATGGATGGATAACACTTCATGCATACCACAAATGAATGGTTCCTTAATAAATACATCACATAATTTCACACAGGGTTTAAAAATTCCTCATCGTAAGACCCTAATCATCATGGAACCATTTTCCTTTCCAAAGTACATTTAATTGCGTGACATGAAGGTTTTTATCACACATATTAAAAATAGAAAGGTATAATTTTCTTCCCACATGATCCTCAAAACATGTAGAGTGGTTTATCCCCTAAAACCCAGTATTATTATACGAGATATCAACCCATTTAATAACTCTTATTATATGGTATTACCACCTATAATATTTTTTTTCAAAAACCATAAACTAGGAAAGAAATTTATTTTATTTAAGAAATATAAGGTGATTGATCAATATTATTTCATCATAGATAAAGTAACATAGAGATTTAATATTTAAATTTTCTATAACTTTCTAAACTATCCAAACCATCCCAATATGTATTCTTCTAATTATTGTTTTTTTTCTTATATATGATTCTATGCTGAGATAAAAAATGTTATTCCTAGAATTATATGTGTATTGATTTGTATTACCATTGGATACATATTGATAAACATATTAACTATCCCATGACTAACCTAAAATCCTTAGTCACTCTTATTTTACCCAACATCTCTTAAAATCAATTTTTGTGGATTTTATCAGATATTTTCTGTAAAATCTGGGAATCTTCTATAATACCTAAATCAAAAATCTTTCCACAGAAATTATATTATTACTAAAAGAGATTTTATGAAATCTGTTATTTAAAAGTTAAATTCATATATTTTATAATTTTAATTTAATAAAAATAATAATTTCTAGATTCAAAAAATCAATAATTAATTTGGATAAATTGTTGATTTTTTTAGAAGTATATGATTTTTGTTTTAATAGTGAAAAATATAGATTTTTTTTTAAATTATTTAATTTTAAAACATCATCATGAAATGATATTTACATAAATTTTTGTGGAACCTATTTTGAAGAGTAAATATAAATTTAATAACTAATTTAATTCATTTAAGATATAATATTGAACACAGAAATCTATGATTGAATGTTTGGAAATCTTTATAATTTTTTATTCAAATAAAAATGGTTATGGTTATTTTTATATAATAATGTTTTCAAAAGATTTTTTAATTTTTCACTTTTAAATAAAAAAATATAGTCAATTTATTAAAAATAATTAAATTAATTACATTAGAATCAAAATCTTACATCATTTTGGTCTTAAATTATTCTTATGCATAAAACGATATTTTTATAAAAATTGTTTTTCTTCTTGATAAACATACATTTAAATAAAAAACATTCACCACTTATAGAAATTTTATAGTATAAAAATTATTTTATAAATGAAATTAAGATGTTCAAATTTTGTAATGAGTTTAATCTCAGTTTTTTCTAATAATAAATAGTATGTGTGGTAAAATTATTTTACGTGAGTTAATGAAAGTGATAAAATTGAGAGATAATGTTAAAAATTTCATAAAAACATATTAAAATGGGTTTATATAGAAATGTAATGGGTTTTTCTTTCTCAACATGTTACTTTTCTTATTTGGGTCTTAGAGGTGTTTGGAGGAGGCTTGAGGAGGGTCTAATGGAGGATTGATATGTATTTCAACAGTATTACGAGATTCATGTCATCAAAAGGGTATTAATAACATGAATTCCTATTATTAGTGTCTCTTGGTTCATATTTTTTATGCAGGTGATAATATCATTGAAAAATATGTTCCTAACATGAAAGGACGATTCATGATGTTAATTAATTTGGGTCGAGATAAAATGAATTTTAGTAAAAGTTTTAGTTTGGATAGATTCACAAACTAAAATGGTTTAACAACTTGAATTCATGAGTCTTGTGTGACTTCATGTTGGGAATATATAATCCACGTCATGAATAAGGTGATTTATAACATGTTTATAAGTACGAAGTATATGTGAATTATTTCATTCTGATATCATTCACCGCATTTTTTATGTAAACCTTATATGGTTTTGACGGATCTCCCAAACCCATTCCACCTACATTGATCCTTGGGTTTTTTAGGTTAATTATTGGTTATCTAAGGTGAGTTATTCCCTTATTTGATATCAGTAATCTTTTAGGGATTCATCATGGTGATTTTTTTTTCTTGTTTAGGGAGATTTTAGAATCATTTTAATTGTTCATTGGTGTGATTCATGTTTGTTTATGCTTATCCTCACACAATTTGGGAATTTTGGTTGTTTTATCATTGCCCAATTATACGCTATAAATTGGAAATCTTCTTTAGGCATTGAGATCCTCATTATATAAATTTATCTTTCATGTTTGGGGATTTCTTTCTTTTTTCATTCCATTGGGTGGATAGCAAGGATCATATTAATAGTGATAATGATTTGGTTGAATATTTAATCTTTGGAATGGTAAAGATCATATTAATTGTGATAATTATTATAATTCCACGGAATAAAAATTATGAATGTTTGTGAGACATAATAATCCAATAAGTATAAAAATATTATAAATATAATATATAAACATTAAATAAATCATTATCACAAGTCATGAGAGCTGGTAATGGAAAAAAATGTCATTATTTCGCATGACTGTTGTACATTGTACATATGAATGATGATTTTGTAACTCATTTGATGAAAGTGTAGATGGTTTTATGTCAATGACATAATAAAAAAACGTCTCATTATATGTAATATACTAATGTTATTATATCAACATGATTTAATGATATTTTATAGAGGACGAGTGACAAATAAAATTAAAATTCTTGATGAAGGTCATCACCTCATCCTCAGGTAACCTGCTTAGGATTACATTGAAAGAATTTCATGGTTGGAATTATAACCAAAATATGTATTCTAGTATAAGATGATTTAATTTAGAAAGTTATTTTGGTGGTTTTTTTCCAAACCAAAATGGTATTAAGGTGTGAAGAAGAGAAGAGAGCGGTGGTCTTTTATAAGTGGGGTGAGTGGCACACATATAATGTTTTGAAAAGGAAAAGGTGCATCTGATATTCTATCATTAAAAAAGTATCAAAAATTAAATATTATCTTGGATAAAAAATTATATATTATAAATATGTCTAGATAATAAATTTTATACAAGTATATAGGTGGGTTTAACTGTTCTCATTTTTGTTTGACACCTTGTACACCGTTTTTTACCTTAATCGTGATAATTAATGGTTAATGATTTCATAAATAATTTTAGTCTAAAATTACATTCAAATTATTAGATAATATAAATTTTTATTATTACAAATATTGAATCCATTTTTATAAATAAAATTTAAAAAAAATAAAAATAAAATTTAAAATTAATCTCGCATGGGAGATGAGAAAATGCGTTCTCAAAGAGAAAAAGTTCAAAAGTTTACAATTTTTTAAATAAATATTCAATATTAATAATATTAAAATGTAATAAACTTGAAATATTTATAAATATATATAAATTTATATTATATCCAAATTAAAATTTAATTTAACTTTATAAATAATTTAACAAATTTCAATTAAAATTTAGTATTTTCCCCTATTCATCAAAAAAATTATTCTTTTGAAAATAATTTCGAGAATTAAACTTAAGATTATTCTAATATTATTATTTAAAAAATAAATTTAATTGATTAAATTAATTTTTTAAAAATATAAATAATTAATTTTACTATGTTTCTGAAAAATAAATAAAAAACTATTTTTTAATCATATTTCAAAAACATATATATATATATATATTATTGAAAGATTATATTTTTTATCAATATGTTTCTTTGTGGAGTGAGTAATTAAATAGGGATTGAATTTAGTTCAAAATATAAATCTTTTCCTAAAAAAATTTACAACATAAATCCCCCGAATTAATAAAAACTCCAAATTAATCAAAAGAGTAGAAATATAAATTTTTTATTCAATTAGATTCTCAAATAGATATAAATGCTTAATTACAATAATATTTGATATTAATTTAACCTTTTAAACTAAATTACCGAATCAAATAATCTATAAAAACATAAATCTAGATTAAATAGTAGAATAAAAGTTTTAATAATTATTGTAATACTGATACATTTTTAAAACCATTAAATACATAAAACAAGACTAATAACACTTAATATAATTAAAAACGTGGTTCTATCCCAAGAAGAGACTTTATTCCCTCCACTTGGAAATCACTATCTTCTAAGTAGTTTATTAAATAATAAAATAGATCCAAAACCTAGATCAGGTTTTACTAACAACATCACATAGTGTATCTAGGAACAATATATGTTCCAAAGTTTTATATTAGATGAAAATGATACCAGGTCATGCCTGGACTCTTCTATAGTTATTCATGGGAATAAAATAGAAGGGTTTGTTTGAATTTATTGAATACAATCTAGTTTAAGAATATAAGACTGTGTGTATAGATAAATAGAGTAAATCAACACACTGCTAAAAAATAAAGAATAAACATAAAGAGAAAATTTATAGAGAATGGGATAATGTGAGGTGGATCAATATGAATTTTGTAATATGTTCATAGGTCCTTGAATCAATCTTATCAATTAGCTAGAATGGGTTTCTCAGAATGTGTTGGAAAATAGGGAATTGTAAAGGTCTGGAATGTCCAAAAATATTCAATATGTATTTTTCCTTATTTGATACTTAATAAGAAATTATGTGATATATGTGAATATATATATCATGTATAACTAATATTGGCTCAATAGCGTCACTCAGATAGCACAATCCCTTGTGTATGAGTGAGTTCAACATTATCTTCCGGTCTAATTATCAGTTGCGACTTACACCTCATACTAAAAATAAGCAAGAAGATCTAACTTTTTATTCAATGAATACATGAAAGAGTTTAAGAATTGTAAATCATAAATAAAAAAACAAATTAACTTCAATTAAATTACACAAACTATCAAATGTAATAAAAAATTTTAATACTAGTTCAAATAACAACGATAACATGCCAGTGGTAGATCTCTGAATGGTAGATCAATTCTGGTTGTATATACTCACTGATAGTAGACCTATTCTAGAGGTAGATCCTCTCTGGTGGTACATGAGTTTATGTGGTAGATCATCCTAGTGGTATCATCATAGAATGGTATCATAAGATAACTGTATAATAGTGGAGTGGTAGATATGTTGACGGTGGATATGTATGATAGTAAATCTCTTGACCTGAAGATATTTCAGTGGTAGATATTTAGTGGTATGTATTTTAGTGATTCATCTTCAACGGTATATGTTGAATGTTATTTTTTAAGTGGTATATTTTCATAGATAGATATTTAAAAAAAATTAGATGAACGTAGCCAGTGTTTGATATTTTGGAACTAATGGTACATCAGTTGAACTAACGGTAGATCCACACATAACGACGTTTTCTCACAAAGATTACTTAGAAAATGATTTAATATCCTAAAACATTGAAATTTTTAGGAACATAATAATCATGATTTTTTATTATTAAAATAAGGAGGTTCAAACATTGTCTCCCTTTTTTATGATAAAAAATCATGGCATTTATAACCATGTATACAAACATAAAAACTATAAATATGAATTGGTAGAATGTTTTGCTTAAAATTTCTACGTTTGAATAAGATTTATTACCATACTAAATTAAATTAAAGTATAATCCCCCTTTTTGTGGTATAAATGATAAAAGGAAATAAAAATAAAATATATTTAAAGATAAAAATGTGAATAATTGATAGTCTTCATTAAATATACTAATCAATGATTACATTCTAAAAAGTAATCAAAGGGAAAATTATAACCCCTATCAAAGAATAATCTTAATCTAAACCACTTTTATCTCAATGGTTAAAAATAATAACTGGGCCTTTCCTTTTATAATGATAGGAGGTATCAAGGTTGAATATGATGGTGTCGAAGAAGGTAGAAGAAGCCCCTGAATGATGAGAGGCATGTGATGTTCTATAACCTCATGTAGTTTCATTATAAATGGTTGTAATCAAGTAATAGAGGTGATGATAAAGGTTCAAAAGTGACAAAATACATGTTTATAGCTTCATGATCCACTACTATAGTCTTAGAAGCATACAAAAATGGATTCGTCTAGAGAAAAAAAATATAATTATGTTTTCACCATGCTCTATTGTTGAGAAAGAAATCATTCGTCTCCTCCATGAAATGTTTTAGCAAAGGGGCCGAAAAATGAGCTGATTCACTTACTCCATGAATACGCTGGACATATGAGGAATCCTTATATTTATAGAAAGAATATTAAAATTGGAATTTAGGTCGTTGTTGGTATAAATTCTGTAAAGGTGGAACTTTATTTCTTTAGTGATATTCTCTTAATCACTCTAAGCTTCATTCATGTACTCCCTTACTAGATTATAAATATGCTCACCGTGGTACTTCTTCTTCCAATGTTATTCTTGGGTAGAGGAATAAATATTACCCAGGATATCATGTATCTCCCCTCTAATAATTGGATAGATCTCATCAGCATCTACTAAAGAAGGGGGTGGTAGAGTAGTGGAAGTAGAATAACTTTCATTACACAAGGACCCAAATCTCTTAAAAAGTGTTTTATTTCCTAAATCAAATCTTCCAATAATATTTGATATGATGGAATTAAATTATTCCACCTAATTTTTCAAATTCTTGTTCTCAATCTCAATTTATTTAATTTTAAGGTCATTTTAGGCTGGAAATGAGAGTTTACTAAATACTTTGTCCATCTGGATTCAACTTCACTCATCTAGGTTTATTTAAGAGTTGTGGATCTAATATTCCTACTAATATAAAAAATCATTATTACTCTTACAAAATTCATATAATCTTTAGTATCATAATCACAAGGTAGAGTATAAGAAGGTAGATGATATGAAATCCTCTCTTGTCTAGGAAATATAGACTCTACATTTCCTAATTCAGCATAAGAAACATAAAAGGGATATTCTAGTAACAACATAGCCTCATCTATCGGTTATACTAATGATCTCGTAGGATCTTATAAACTTATAGGGATAGAAATTCCACTATGATCTGGTGGACATCCAGGTCATCACCATAATCACCATTTTCTTATTCTGATTCTAATTACTCAGTCCCTAACTATGAATCACCCATAGACTTATCCACCTTATAATCATCTAACTCTCATCTTTATCAAAACAAAAATCCTCGACTTGAATCATATAAGGTTGAAATCCATCACAATTTTAACCTTGAATATTGTATCCTTAGCCTAAGAAACATTTTAATTTTGTCATTCATAGGTTATTGTCTCTATTCTTTGGTATTTGGAAGCCTAAGATTCGTCACCAAACATACCTAAAATAGAATCTATAAGAGGGTGACGTGACTACACTCCCTCAACAACATCACCACCGCTATTATATTCACATCCATTAGATTAATAAAAAAGTTGAAAAAATTATCTTTATCCCTTCTAAGAAGTTATATCATCCCATTAATCACCTAATACCTCAATTTATTCATACTTTCCACCTTCACCTAGTAGAATTTACTCAGGAGGAAGTGTAAGAGATGGACTAGAAGTTCCATAAGAAACAATTGTTTTTTTGACCACATCAGTCTCACTACCTTCCTCTACTAAAAAAACCACTTATTATTATCTGTTTTCATCTTCTCATTACTCAATTTTATCATCATAGGAATAGAAAACAACTTCAATATATATAAGATAGGTGTAAGGACCTGTGTTTTTTTTCACTGATTTTTTTTGGAAAAATATTAATTTTTTTTATATGATTATAAGGGGGAAATAGTAATTAAAACTACGCATATGATCTCCAATATTTTTTCTGACCACTCTATTAGTCCCACAATAGGCTATTTACCCCAGGAAAAAGTATGATGGAATTATGAGCAGTTATGGTTTAAGCATAACAATTAATAATTAATATTTAGTAAATTAAATATTTATTTATTCAGGTAAGTTATTTTATTCATATCTTTTGAATCGATTATTGGATTGATATTCTATCTCTACCATTGAGTGTGAAATGAAGATATTTTGTAGGTAGTGAATGAATTTGGGTTGGGTTCTGGGGATGGTTAAAGCAGCCCTTTTCTTTTTCATTTCTTTTCATTTTTATTCATTTTTTATTTAATATATTTCTTTCTTCCTCCAACTTCTCGTGTGTTCTTCTTAGTGGTTTTCAAACACTTTTTTACTGAGAGAGGAGAAGGATAGGGAGATATAGAAAATTAAAGGATAGATAGAGGTACCGTCATGGATCTAGGAATACAGAAGATCAACGTGCGATAACCCTAGACTGTGAAAATGGGTAAAGAGTTAGTTGATTCTACACAAAGGAAATAATTATTATTTTTTCAATATATATCCATGTAGATTAATTATTTTCATGTTTTATTCTCCAATTTTTCTTTCTCGTTTCCCCTTGTGGCCTAATCTATTAATTTTGGGCTGAAAATGGGGGTTTCAGGGTTTTGATTATGGAAAAACCTTCTAAAAAACGTGTGGTTCAGGGACATATGTAGTGTGTTCTGCCTATTTGAGGATGGTGAAGGTGTCTAATTACAATCCATGTAATAGGGTGTACACATCTTGTACTAGTACTAAGTAGTGTAGTCGATTACCTGACCATGGTACTTCTATAAGGGCACATGGTCATGTAGAGTACGTAGCCATACCTCGCGTGGGTCGAACTCTATGTCAAAGTACATGGTCATTCCCTTTTAGGGACATGGGAACATGCACTATATACCAATATCACATTTCATGTACTCTATCATTTACATGCCATGTCTGGACATAGTAGACACCTAGGTGGGGCTTCAGGAGTACACAACATGCACTCAGGGGGGACATGCTATGAAATTCCCCCTTGTAATCCTTTTTTTTCATATATTTTAACCCAGTAGTATGAATTCGAAAAATGATTAGTTTATTATCAGTTTATTTTCACATTGATCTCAATGGTATGAACTGTGTAGTGTTTTGAAGACTCCTAAGTGGTGTTTCTTAAACAATCAGGCTCTTACTCTGGTAATGTTATACAGTGTCCCCTAAGAGAGTGTCCTTTTGGAGGGGATATATGAGTTATCTCTCTTGACTAATTCCTTTTTAGATTTTCTATGAGGATTTATCCCATGCGATATGTTCCCTCTTGTCCTATAAGGTTGTGAGACTAGTTGTTTTTTAGGATCCCCTATAGGATTCCTCATTTTATGATTGGATTAGAGGATCCTGTGTATGATGCCTCTATCTTATTAAAATTTACCTTATACTACCTAATGGATACCATAACTTATGTGATTACCTAGGGTGTCCCTTTTAGGATACATTTACCGGTGTACCATTCGGAGGATCCCATATTGGATGCCTCTGCATTTATATATGTTTATACAGTGTACCATATACGACACCTTCTCCTTTTTGTTATTCTGAGGATCCCGTATAGGATTCCTTAGTGTTTCCTATAGTAGGAGGATACTATATAGGATTCCACATTTACCATATCACCTATGGATCTCGAGTAGGATGTCGTCACTTTTGTGTTGACCATGAGGATCCCAAGTAGGATGCCTCTCTATGTTTTAATTAAGGGAACCAATTTTGGGCCCATTAATTGATCGTCCCTAAGATAGTATGTTGGGTTTGGGTTGAGATGGTAGTGGGTGTCACCTTAGAACCCATGCTGAACTTATTATCCAAAGGTATTGTGTGAATAGTTTTTGGTTTAGGAATTCATCCACCCAATATCTTTGTTTATCTTTCACAATTTTCTTTCTGAACAAAAAAAGTTTATCAGTGGTGATCCGTAGTTGCTAGATGTTGAGCCAAATGTGAGGCATCATTTCTTCCCTTCAGAATGGCCATAAATTCTTCCTCAGATCTGTCTTTCTTGGTGGGATGCACAAAAAATCTTTATTGGAGTATGACTACTCTCTCCTCGATTTGGTCATATGATGAGTATACTGAGACATTATTTATGGGATTAGGCTTATGATCCATTTTCTATATTAGGGTGGTTTATCATGACATATCACAACCATGTTTGAAAATCATTTTTGGATATCGAGGGATGAGTAAGACATCTCACTCCTGATCTCTCATACATATCGCTTAATGGTAAGACCCTAATGGTTCAACCGAGTCTTAATGTCATGACTTCCAACAAAACAGAACCTTGGGATCAAACAATAGACGTGATTTAAATGTAATGAGTAGTATGGATTCTTTCTAAGTGAGCATTAATAGGATTTTTAGATTTAAATTCTGAGAATCCTACTTTATTGTGATTTTCGGCTAGTACGAGTGATCTCATGTGTAGGATGAGTACCCACCTATGGTGACATAGAGTTCTCAATGAAATTTCCATCATTTGTAGAATTAGGTAGATGTATATTGGAATTACGGACCCATAGATCAAATTAATGATATAAAACTTTAGTGGAATGACATCTAGCTCAATTCCCTTATATAGGATGTCCATGCAATCAAGATTACAGACTAATGGATCGAATGGAAATTGGTTTTATGTTATTTAATTTACCTTACTCATGAATATTCATATTTTTTGTATATATGTATAGTTATGGGACGATACAAGTATACGTATATAGATATGGACATATATGGTGGAACATACCAAGTTGACTTGGATTATAGACCCTTGGTTTAAATATGGATTCACATTTACTGGTTTTACTTATATTTTCAGTTATGTCTCCTCTATGCTGAGCACTGTTTCTTTATCATACACATATTTCAACATACATTATAGGTTCCTCACTAGGGTGGCCTACTGCGATTACTTATCATACCTGCACATTCAACTCAGTGTACATATAGTCCTTAGGTCTTTTTTTTCAGGTTGTGTGCAATTTTCATGGTGGATAGGCTTGAGGCCCAAAGTTTCATGTTCGAGTGGATATGCACTTGTGGGTTCTTTTATTTGGGATGGTGTAGTTTGACTGTGTCTAGATACTTGGTATATGGTCTACCTCAATGTTAGTATTAGATCCCTATACATTTATTTTAGTTTCTTTTATAATATTATATCTATATATCTAGACCAGTGGGTGAATAATATTGAATGTATGGCATAGTTGTTTGATATTGAACTGAATTTCATTTATTATTAAAGCAAGTTCTACTTCAGCTTATTTATTACTCATGCACTCTATTTATTTTCGGTTTCATGTGATACTTAGTTGTATCCTCTGTTTTATTACTCTTATATGAGGGAATAGTCTACTCGTTATCAAACCCTAGGCCCTTGATACTAGAAATCCGCTTCTGGCATACAAGGAGGGGTTCTTGATCCCTCATAACCAACCATCTCAGAGAACCATTTTAGTGGCATCTATTCCAGGATGTTAGAAAGTGGTATTAGAGCTATTATTTTTCGTAGTCTATAATATATGGGTCATGGTAGATCGATTTATGGGATTGTGTTATAACTTATGAAGGATATAAAACCGGTGCATCAAGAACCCAATTTCTGGTAAACTTTCTGGGTTTTTAGGTGTATGGGATTGTTTTTCTAATACGTGATGTTATAGTTGTATATGATTTTTACCTTAAGTGATAAAACTTTTGGATGGATTCTATGATTTAATAAGGATCTACAGATCTTGGACATTGGAAAGTGTCCAGTAATGGATTTTGAATCATGGCCATCCAAGGTAAGAGGCATCTCATGGATCATATTTGGGAAATAGTAATCACATCATATAGGTATTATCATGTGTTTTTACTGGCAATTGTGGCATTTTCAATTCAGCCTACATACATATATACTTCCTCTTGATGTAAGGTTATAGTAATTATGTGAGGCATTGGTGTTGGGGATGATTTGTCAGTCCTCATTCATGGGAGGTGCAACAACCCTTTTAGGTCCATATGGAATGTGATACCCTTCTGTTGTACCCCTTGTAGGTTTTTGTTTCTCAGGTAATAGTTATCTAGTCGGATAACTGAGTATAATACTGGTGGATACCAATAAATTTTCTTATGAACTGGGAATCTAGAGGTATTATTGTTTAATCATTCCTAGTGAGATTCATTTTAGTTCATATTCTGCATTTGAATCCTGATCTCCATGGAAAGGTTCCTTACGAGGATGCTCGGTGTGGATCAGGGCCCTTGTAGGTTATGTTTACTATTCAGAACCTTGTATTTTTAATGATCTTAACCTTCATTATAGATGTTTTATATGTTGGGATTAGTTTTTAGAACCTGTGATCCAGTTGTGAAACATGATCACCAGGGCTAGGTGAGAGACCAAGAGGCCCTTAGTTTTTTACTTAGACCGTTGTTGGTTGATGTCTATTTTGTTGAAGGAAATTTTTATGAGAGAGGTTGAACCATAATTTTAGATTCATTTTTTAGTAGTGATCTTTTTTATATGCCTGTTTTGAGATTGAGGCATGGATATTTACCGAGTTTTCCATTATAGTCATGTTGATTCCTTCATATTTAGATAAGAAAATGGGGTTATTTTTTATCAAGACTTGTTTCTTCAGGAAAGAATGTTTGGGATCTTGGCCTGGTTGACCTTTGTTTCCACTATTACAAATGTAGATATAGTGATATTAGATACTCGTGATTTGAATGATTCTGGTTGATGACATGTCATTGAATAAATTTTTGCACAAGTGAGGTGATAAATTTTTGTAGTGGAGTTTCAAGGGATCTTATGGAATAGTAAAATTAACATACAATGTAGCAAGTTAATCATAGTCTTATCATAGAGGAATCAATGAAGTATGATTCTGGTGATAAGTGTATAATCAGATTTGATATGGTGATGATAATTTATGAATGTCCATCTATAGTAAATGGGACATCGAAAATGAATCGAGTTTAATGAAAGGGTTGACACATGGATGAATCTCGCATTGGTTTTGATATGATGCGAGTATTGCTCATAAAATATGTACCCACCTTGTTTTGGAATTTCAATGTACTCTTGTTAGATTGAATCATGCATTATCTTGGCTTCTCATTGATTACACGGAGAGAGTGTCAACCCTATGCTGAGTTTCTTTTCTTTTAAATGTAATTCCTATTTTGGAAAGAAGAACCTATTGAGGTTACACTCAAGGAGCGGTTTAGGGTAATCTATATGGTGTGGAGTGAACCATTGGCCATTTAAGGGTGGTGACATACATTTTCAGTTGAACATATATTTTTTCCTTGTGCCATTGATCTTAGACACTAGTTTTGAGTTGACAATAAGGGTGTTATTATGGAGGGGAGTACCAAATCTGTCACAGTTCAACTCCTATATTGGAGACATTTTTTGATGCTATGATATTGGTCGTTAGATAGCATGGATAACTTGTTGTGATGATTCTTAGGTTGAGAACATTACAACTAGTTTTAGTATGACGATTCTCAGGGACAATAGGGATTATGGATAAGAGGTTGTAAAGACCTGTGTATTTCTAGAATGAATTTTTGACACAAAATTTGAATTTTTTCATTGAGATGCTTATAAGGGGGAAAATGGTTATTTCCCCCTAGATGATGATCTTAGGTAATTTCTCTAGACAAATAGTTTGTCCCAGAATAGGGTGCTTACCCTAGTACATGAGTTTGGGGTAATTTTGAGCCATTAAAATTCTAATATAATAATTAGTATTTAATATTTTATAAATTAAAGATTAATTTATTCACATAGTTTTGTTCAGTCATATATTTTGAATAGTGTGTAAGATTGAGATTCTATCTCCTATATTGGATCTGGAATAGGGAGTTTTTTAGGTGGGGCATAAACTCTAGTTTATTGCTAGGGCTGACTAGGACCCCTTTTCTTTTTTCTTTTCTTTTTTATTTTTCTTCCTTTTTTTCTTTAGTTTCTTTTTATTTTTTTCATTTATTCCTTAATCTTCTCAAATATACCCATATATGGGTTCTATCCCCTTGTGAATAAGAGAGGAAATGGATAGGGAGATAAATAAAGAGGGATAGAGAGATAAAGGTACAATTGTAGTGTTTGGGATGCACTAGATCGACGTGCAGGGATTGTTGACCGTGATAATGTGTGAAGCTTCGGTGGATTCCTCACAAAGGTAAGAATTTTTATTTTTTCAATTTATATCCCTTGAGATATAATTTTTTCATGTTTTATTCACTTTTTATTCTTACATATGGTCACTTATGGCCCAATCTACTTTGTTTGTTTTTCTAAAAATGGGTGTTTCAGGGAGTTTAGAGGGTTTTCCATTCAAGAAAACCAGTCTACAGGGCATGTGGTTTAGAACGAAATTTTGTGTGTTCTTCCCATTTGGGTAAGATGATATTTTTTTAGTACACTCCATGTTATAGTGTATACATTCCATGTACTAGTACTCGGTCATGTAGCCAACTACCCAGTTATGCTACCCTTGTAGGAGTACATGTCCATGTAGAGTACACGACCAAACCTTGCGTGTGTTGCACACCATGAAGAAGTACATGGAGATTCCAAGTACATGTCCAGGATATTTGAGGGACATTATAGGGGTTAATATGTAGGGTACATATCATGTACCAATTTCACATGCTGTATACTCGGGTGATTACACACCAAGTCCAAACAGAGTACATGCCCAGATAGGGATGTGGTAGTGGATGACATGCCATGTACTACCCCTTGTAACACTTTTTTGGGGGATTTTGTAACTGAATTCTTAATTGGACCCATGAGTAGTACATTCTGTGTTTCATTTGGCATAGATTATAATTGTAAGGCCTATGAGGTGTTTTAAAAATATTAAGTGGTACTTAATTAATGAATAGTTTCTTCCTTAGGTAATGGTATACAGTGTCCCGTGAGAGAAAGACCTATTCTAAGATGAGGTATAAGCTATATGTCTTGACATATGTCCATTTAGATTTTCATTGAGTATGCATCCCATGCGATATGTGCCCTTATGGAATTAAAGTTTGTGAGATATGTTATTTTATAGGATCCCCTATGGTATTCCTCAGTTTAGGTTGGTCATAGATGATCATATGTCGTATTCCTCTATCTTCATACCAATTACATAAAATCCCTTATGGGATTATTTTTCTCAAATTTTAACATAAGGAGTCCCTTAAATGATCCCTTTACATATGTACCATTCCAAGAGTCACATGTGGTATTTCTCTTCCCTCTTATACGATTACAAATGTTTCGCAGTAAGATGCAATCACCTTTGGGTTGTTCCATGGATCCCATGTAGGATACCTCAATATTTATTACCATTCGAGGATACCCGTTTGATTCATCATTTTCCTTTGTAGCTAAGGATCCTAAGTATAATTCCATCACTTATGTGTAGACCATGAGGATACCAAATAGGATTCCTCTCTGTGTTTGAATTTAGGGACCCTGTGGGTTCCCATTCTATGATCAACCCTAGGATAATACATTGGTTTTGTGAAGAGATTTTAGTGAGTGTCACCTTAGAAACCATGCTAAAAATATAATCCCATTAGGATACTGAACTAGTGTTGTGTTTTGGTAATCATCCACCCTCATGAAATTTTTATCTTATATAAGTTTATTTCTGATGCAACGATGATTAATAGAGGTGCTTCTTGATTGGGGGTTATTGATCCTGATGCGAGGAATATTTCATTACCTTCGGGATTCTATGACCTTCTTCTTGGGATCCATCTTGCTTATTAGGGTTTCCAGACATGATTTCAGGGGATTTTTATATTAATGATTGTTATTTCTGATATTGATTTTTATACCAAAAGTTACTACCTAGGATTTGGTTTTTGATCCGTATATGTGATAATTATATTATTGGGATTCCAATAGGTGTTTCATGGTATTAATATTTAGAGCTTATGACTATGAAATAATAGCGTATCAACCCTAGTAATGATACTCGTGGATGATTATGATCTCCTGAGAGATAAAGATAATTATTATCTCCTCATCTTTTGGGTTAAATGAAGATGATCATGCTCTCCTCAACCCAGGTTTGTCTGTGGATGATTACACACTCCCCAACTTCTTTTTTATAAAGTATGATTACACTCTCCTTGACTTGTGTCTTATTGAGGATGAATATTCTCTCCTTGATTTTCTCATATGATGAGGATCTTTAGAAATTATTTTTGGGATTATTCCTATGACAATTTTTCTTTGTTAGAGTGGTTGATCATGGAGTATCTCACGAATATTTGAAATTCCCTTTTGGATCACGAGGGGTGAGTATGACATCTCACTGGTGAGCTATCATATAGATCGCAAAAGGGTTAGACCGTTAGGGTTCATCTAATTCAAAATGTTTTGAATGCCTATGGATTGGGACTAAGGGATCAGAAATTGGATTGGATTTACAAGGCATGAGTAGTATGGATTCTATATCCGTGAAAAATTATTGAATTTTTGGATTTACTTCCATATAATCATATTTTACAGTGATTGGTGGTGCATGCGGGTGAACCCAGGTGTAAGACGAGTAACCCCCTACGGTGACATAGCATGCCTAGAGACATTTACAGTGTTATTTAAAGAAGAGATATGTAAAATGAGATTCGAAACCCAGAGATCAACTTAATTTTACATGAAATGAGTGGTATAACATCTTGTACAATGTCCATGCATATGATGTTCGGATGATTAGGATTATGGACCCATGTATTGACTATTGATTGGTTTTATGTAATTTCATTCACCATACTCATGAATATTAATATTTATGTTTATATGTATAGTTATTTTAATATACATCTATATGTATATAGATATGGACATCAATTGTTGACCTCTCCCATTTAACTAAAATTAAAAACCTGAAGCTTGACTATGGTTTCATGTCTATTGGTTTTACTTATCTTTTTAGTTGTGTCTCAGCTAGGATGATCATTGTATCTTTTTCACGCACTTACAAAAGTCTACATTATATTTTCCTCATTGAGGTGGAATACCCAGATTATATCTCACCCCTGAACATGCTCCTTTGTGTGGGTGTGTGTAGAACATATGTCTTATTTTTAGGATACACATGGTTTTTGTGGTGGATTGGGATGAGAACCATTATTTCATGTATGAGACGAGATTCTCATGCGGGTTCTTTTATTCAAGCGAGTGTAGTTCTAATGTATTTGGTGACTGGGTACATGGTCTGGCTTATATTTAGTAACAGTGCCCTATATTTTAATGTCAGTTTATTTTATACTCATTTATATATATGGTCGGCCCATTGGGTGACTAGTGTTGTATGTTTTGAATAAATGATCGTGATTTTAAAACATTTCTATTATTTTAAAAACCTGTTCTATTTCAAATTTTTTACCTCTTCCTCACTCTTTTTTATGTACTAATGTTTTTTATAAATTGTTATTTCTTCAATTTTATTACTCTAATATGAGGGTATAGTCTACCCACTATCACACCCTTGACACTTTCTGTTCGTCAGAAGTCATTAGTATACATGGAGGATTCTTCAGGCACCATAACCGACAAACTCGGAGCACCATTTTAGTGGCATCCTCATTGGGATGTTACACCAGGATCACAATATTTTTTGGTCTAGAATGGTGGTTCATGTGATTAAAATTCCAATAAATCTTATCAACAACAGAAACCCATTTCACCAACCAAGGGTTCAAATTTACATTCATCCTCTTAGAATTAAACTAGAAAAAATAGAAACCCCCAAAAAAAATTTATATCTTATTAACCTTCATCCACAAGATCGTTGGATTCCCAAATTGCTGAATGAATCGTAGAATAAATCACAGAATTTGATATAGATGGGTTATTTTCCATCACCATCATATAAAACCTCAAATATCAACAAAACATTATCTTATATCCTATGTTTATAAGAAATATGAAGAACCTATCTTGGTGCATCATGATTCTAATGTCCCACTAATTGGGAGAAATAATGTGTTTCATTATCTTAAACAATAATCTAATCTCCCCATAATGACCTATAGTAGTAGGTATTCACACAACAACTTTTCTCATCAAGTCTATAAGTGAATCCTCATATATGAAAATCTTTCTATTATAGGGAGTTAAAACATGAAAATCATCAGATATAATTATATAAGGTACATTAAATCTTGTGTACCATTTATTATATGAGAAGATTAATTCTATTACATTGATTTCCATTCTAATCACATCACTCTTCTCATCGAAACTATATGCTATTAACTGATAAAAATCATGAACCAACATTATATAGAATGAACGATCATTCCTCAAAAACCATTTAATCCATCCTTTGTCTCAGATCACATTCATCACTAATTAATTACTCAAAACTAACCATTCTGTATCTATCTATTTTTTTATAATAAAAACTCGAGGAATGAGACATTGGTTCTTTGGTTCCATAGAAAATTTCAGACAAGATTCACCATGTGATTTCATCATAGGACATAATAATTCTTGAGACAAAAGAAATGTTTGTTTCATTCTTAACACATAAATATCTTTAAGGGATAAGGGAAAACAAAAAAAAGGTTATAGGTTGATAGAGAAAGGAAGATAAAATGTTCAATGGATTTGCGAGAAAGAGAGTTATCAAAAGATGATTTTAAGTCAATGTTATCATTTATGGATTTAGAAATGAAAAATTTAATAATATATAAAAAAATAAATATAAAAAATATTTATTTATATAAAGAAGGATTAGGAGAAAACTAGAACAGTTGATCTCTAATGGTGGTTCTCCAATGGTAGATTGCCAATGGTAGATCTTAAATGATCGATCAAAAATAGTAGATCACCAATGGTAGATCACCGACAGTGGATCATTAATAGTATATGGCCTTTAATAAGTAAATTGAATATAACTGAAGTTTATTATTACTATTTCTTGAATTATATAGATTAATATCTCAAAATTCAAAGGAGTTATCAAAATTATAGCAAGTTGATGTTCAGTTCTAATGAATTCAAGAGTTATATAATATTTTTGGAAGTGATCTCTATAAAATTGATGTCTTATATCTATAATATTTGTTCTAAAATGAGATATGGGATTATTGGATATTTGTATTACACTTGTGTTATTATAATTTATAAGGAAATATCTAAATTGATAACCATAGTATATTAAATTGTGTTTTATCCATAAAATCTATGCCCAACAACCCCATGAATCAAAACACACATCCTTAGAAATTTCCAGTGCAAAAGAATATTTCCTTTCACTCAACCCCGAAACTAGTGACTTTCCCAAAATGTGACCTATTCTAGAGGTTCATCTTCTATCTAACATACAACCACCAATATCTATATTTCAATGACTCAGTAAATAGAATTTGTATCCACTAGATAAAATAGTCTTAAATTGGTTATATAATTGAGGTATTTAAAATTTATTTTTCCATAAAGTAATTGTGACACTTTTGGATTTTCATGAAAATATGCACACATACGTGCACTAATCATAATATTTCAGTAGCTAGTGGTAAAATATATAAGACTTCTAATCATACCTCTATAATATGTTTTATCATGTTATTTTTCAGTTTCATCATGACGTAGTTTACATGTTGTAAATGTGGGAGTATCAAAAATCATTTTTCTATCCAAAACCAAATGTTTTAAAAGGTAATTGGTGTACTTATCTTGGTTTAAAATAATTCCATATTTATTTTAAAATTTTTCAAAACCAAAAAATAATTTTAACTCACCCATTACACACATTTCAAATTCACATTACATCATTTTTGAAAAATCAGTAGATAAATATTTTTTAGAAGATCCAAAAATTATACCATCAATATAAATTTGTACTATTAAAAATTATTTTGAAATTAATTTTTATAAATAAATCATGATCAAATATTTCTTTTGAAAAAACCTTTAGAAATAAAAAAATATCCGAGCCTATAATACCATAATCTATAAACATGTTTGAATCCATATAAATATTATGATAATTAAAAAACATGATATAGAAAATGAGGATTTTGAAATACAAAGGTTTTTTAAAAAACATTCCTTATCTATATAATCATTTAGAAACGAACTATTAACATCTATATGATATAGTTTTAAATTCAAATTTACTTCATAAGAAATATGTATTCTGATGGCTTCATGTTTATCCACCAATATTATGGTTTCCTTATAATTAATACATTCTTCCTAACAATATCCCTATGCAACTAATCTAGATTTTATTCTAATTACAATATTTTCTTCATCTAATTTATTTATAAATAACTATTTATTGATAATGGTTATAATTTCATTAGGTTAATCAACAAGTACAAAAACATTATATCTTTATAATTTATTATTTTATTCTTACATTTTCAATATGAAAAATTCATCATTTATTTAATAATTTATGTTCTTAGGTATATGATATGACATGAAAGCTTGATTCTCAACCTAATTTCTATGAGAAGATATAGTGTTTTTACTCTACAGATCTATTCAATAATAATATTTAATAGATTGTTTCTATGAGTCCTAATAGTTCTAGAAAAATAAAGGTTAGGTATTTCAATATCCTCTACTGGTTGGTGCTTATGCAATTCATTAGAATATGAATATTTTGTTCTTATTTCTAGGTTTTTCTTTTACATTCAGGTTATTCATATCATATTCATGATTATCTAATGAAATCTACGACTCATATTGATCTATTTCATTAAAAATTATATGTACTCATTATCCACAATCATTTTACTTTTATTAAATACTCTATAAGACATACTAGTTATTAAATATACAAATAAAATTACTTATTCACTCTTGAAAGAATTTTTTTCAACATTATCCATTTTCTTAATAGTAAATAATTTTTAACAAAAAACTCTCACATAAATAACCAATTTTTTTCTTCCCTTCCATAAATAATATGGTCTTTTATTTAAAAGTGGTATTATAAGAACTCTATTGATTATGAAATAGTTTATATTCACATCTTTTTCCAAAAAGTAAAAAAAGTATATCATACTCATTGATCATGATCCTAGTAATTTCATTAATAGTTTTATTTCTTTTGTTTACAAGACTATTTTTATTTGATCCCTACCAGAATAAATGTTATGCTTATAGGACGGTATTGAGAAAAATGATTAAAATATTTATTTCCATACTCACAACCTTGATCACTTCTTATGTTCGTAATTCTATGTCCAATAAGAATTTATATATATTAAGAAAACATAGTAAAATTGGAACAATATTATCTTTTTTAATCTAGAATAAATACGAAAGTGTATCTATAAAGGTCATCTACTACAACATAAACATTGTGCATCCCATTGAATCTAGTGACTCTAGAAGTTCAAAACAGATCCATTTGAACCCACTCCAGTTGTTGATATGTTGAAACTTATTTATTTGATTTTAAATATTTTTTTTAATGTTTACATTTTTTATATGTTTTATAAAATATGTAATTTGGGAAATATCATTTAGGAACATCATTGAACAATATTTTACTATTTATATTTCTATGATAGTGTATGTTGCAATGTCCTAATCTCATATTCCAAAGCTGATAATCTTTGTGAAAGGAACCTAGATAAGAAATGCTTTTAGAAAAAAATGAATCTAAATAAAAAACTTTTATATTATCTTTTCATAAATCAGTTAAAACTAAAAGATGTTTTGAATTAAATTTTCTTCATGTAATATTTTAAAATTTAACATGAAAACCCTCATAACATAACTTTGATATTCAAATAATATTATAATTTAATCTATCTACAAAAAAAACATTGGGAATAATAATGGTATTATAATTACTAATTTTACTCAGTCCGGTAATTTTTCCTTTCGAATTGTTACAAGTATTTACATGTACACCATCAACCATGGTTAGGTTATTGAATCTGGAATAGTCCCCAATCATGTGTCTCCAGTAGAAAATTTCCAAATACCATAATCACTTACTAGATATTTCCAGGTAGTTTTCCTATATAAAATATATTACCAAAAGATGAATTTTATGCCTATATATTATTGGATCCAAATATATTAGTAATAAGGGATTTTGGAATCCATAAATGTTTCATTAATTTCCTTTAAGAATACCTTCACCTATTAGAAACAAAAAACGTGTTTGGTCCATCGGGATAAGAATAAATAACACAATTAGTAGAACTTGAGATAAGAATAAATTTATATTTAGTTATCCTTCATTTTATAGATTGATATCCTATTATATTAGTATATTTAAGTGCATTTTTCATTCCATTAATTTGGGTTAAATAATTTCTTCTATTTGTAAATTTATTATATTACACTTTAAATTGGTCATTGGATTACATTATGTCATTATTTTCTATTATAAATTTACAATTTGTATCCTTCCCTATAAAAATATATACTTTAATGTGTGTAAACAGGGCATGATTATTATTTAAATTTTTTTATTTATCTATAAGTACATTAAATGTGTCCTCTAGAAAATTACTATATTCAAATATTTCTTCACTATACATATATTCTTCAGCATTTCTGTTATCTGAAAGATTGAAATTATGAATAGTAGATGAAAGAAAACTGTTGGATACCTTTATTGAGTTTATTATAGAACACAAATTTTTTGTATCATGTTTATCTTATATAATTTAGATTGAATAACATTAAATATCTTATGAATAAATCCAGATTACTTTAATATATTTCTTATATCTCTTATCTTTGTCCTCATACTTTTTTCGAACACTATCTTTTTTATTTCAGTCGAAAAAATTATAAGGTACTGACATCCCCTTGGTTCATCTTATTATTCTTAATATACTTTGATTTACTCTTTATAAATAATTATCCCTCCTATTATATCATTAATAATAATCGTACTTATATAAAATGATTCTCGAATTGAGTCGAATGTTCACCTCTATCTTTCTGGTAAACATCTCAATAGGAACATAACTTGTCCTTTATCAGTAACTTTTTTACCTAACTAATGCATCATAGTCAATATCTCATTAACATATAATACGTATCAAAAGATGACTAATTGGGATTCATCATAATGGTACCAAATTTTATCGTATAATTATTCAAATGTATTTCATTGAAATTTGATGTTCTTTCAAGAGAAACATCCACGGTATCCCAAATCTAAAATGAAGCAGTACAAGAAGAAGATCTATTAAATTAATCATCATAAAAATTAGAATGTAAATAATTCATATCATTAAGGTTATTATTATAATCCAATTTTTTAGGATCACTCTATTTAGCTTAATAAGATTCTGTTAGTTCATATTTTCATTCAATGATATTAAAAATATCAAACCAATTATTTGAATATTCATTTTCATTTTATTATTCTATTGAGAAACATTGGTACCATTAAAATTAGGATTCCAATTTTTTTATTTCTCCCTTTTCTATTATTATCCATAAAAAAGTAAATTTTAAAATGACATTAATTTAAGAAACATAATTTGCAACTAGATCATAGTAAAAGAATATTTTGAAAAGTTTCTCTAATTCCAAATGACGGTTTGAGTGTGTAAATAAAGAGGGGGTAAATTGAGTTCCCAATAAAATTTATATATAAAAAAAATTTAAAAATAAATTACTAAATAAATCAATTGTCCTAGTAAATCAATATATTAGAAATATATAATTCGATTTCTCAAATAGCTTCTCAAACTGGCATCAATGGTAAATTGAAATAATATTTGAAATATCTATAGTAGTTGACACTAAATTACATGATCATACACTCTATATGAAACATAGATTAAGATTAAATACGAGAGTAAATGTTTTGATATTGATTGTAAATAAGATACAATTTTAAAAAATTAAAATATTGAAAAATTTAACTAACAACACACCATGGAATTCAAACTAAGGATTTGGTCTCAAGAATAGAATTAATATCCTCAAATTTTAAATAACCCTCTTATAAACAATTTATTAAAAAATATCATTGATCCACAACATTGATCTAGTTTTACAAAAAAGATATCACACGTACTATCTAGGAACAAAGCCACATCCATAGTTCTGCATTGGTTGAAAGAGATACCAAGTCACATAGGACCTCTTCCAAAGTTATTCATGGGTATATAATACAAATATTTTACAAAATGTTTCAAGAACACACTATTTTAAACATTTGAGATAACGCATAAACATAAATAGAGTACATTAACACACTTCTCAAAAAATACATCATAAAAAGTTATAGAAAATGAATAAATATTTAGAAAAAGTTATTATTCTCAATATAAATTGCCTAAAATGTCTATATGTCCTTAAATATGTCTTCAAAATGTCCTTTAATAGGTTTCTCAATATATTAAGAAAATAGAGAAGCAAAATGTTGTGGAAATTCCTTCTACTTTTTGTCTGTTGATGTCCTGAATTGATTCTTCAAATGATAGTATGTATTCTATATGAATGTATATCTCTTATATCACTACAATTAGATCTATAGGTTCAATCAGATACCACAACCCCTTATATATGAGTTAGTTCTTTAGAATTTAAATAATGGTATGCACAATTATATTTTGGGACTTGCATCCTTGTACAAAGAAAAAAAACCATAAATGTGTGACTCTGTCTTCAATGCATTCAGGTGTGGTTTAAGGATAATAATTATGAAATTTACATGTTTTTTAACAAAATTAAATTACATAAACTAGCCATTTGATTATTAAATTTAAATAATAATCTGAAAACATTGGTAAAAATATTGGTTGTATATCTATAAAGGGTAGATCTACTCAGGTGGTAGATTCTCACTGGAAGTATATGTATACTAGTGGTGGATCATCTATAGTGGTAGATTAATTCCAGTGGTAACATATACTAGTGGTAGAATTAGTGGATCGTAGCATAATCTGATGGTATCATAATCTAGTGGTACATGTGATGAAGGTAGATGTATCTAATGGTATATATATTCAGTGGTTGATCCTTCAGTTGTATATATTCAGTGGTAGATCTTCAGTGAAATATTTTCTATGTTAAATGTGTTGATCTAGTGGTATATCATCAAATGCTGTGGTAAATATTTTCTAAAAAATGGTAGATCTGTTGAATTGATAGTAGATCCATAATTATGGAAGTTTGTTCACAATGTTTACATAGAAATTTATTTAGTACAATAAAACATTTATCATGTTAGAAACATAATAATCTTGATTTTCAGTCTTTAAAATATGGATTATCCAATAATTTTCATTATATAAAACAATTATAATTAATAATTAAAAGAATTTATTAATATTCATATCAATATGTTAAACATCTAGTTTATAACGGTTGTTTTTTAAAAATAATATACTATGAACTTTTAAAATTCAAATTTTTATATAACACAAGATATAAAATAAATTTATTCATTCAAAAAAGTCATAAAAACATAAGGTGTTAATCTAAATATGAAATTCATGGAAATGGGGAGAAATTGAATGTTTTAGATATTTTGATGTTACTATTATGTTTATTGTGTGTTATTGTTTCCATTGTTGAAAATTTGTGGTTGGTTAGAAGCCTTTCTTGAGCTGAAGTTGATATGAATGTGAGTACTTTTGATAGTGGATTATTCATATAACTAGGAATAAAAAGTTTAGAAACATATATTAGTGTAATTAATTTTATTCTAATGTAAATATTGTTTTTTTATAAAAATCATTCTAAATAATTACGTTATGTGATGTAATCCCTTAACATAATTTTCAGATTTCGAGATGTGATGTTGCATGTGTTTGTACTTATTATGTTTCATTGTGTGATGTGGGCTATTGTGCGGTGATAATATTGACTTTCTATGTTTTGAAATGTGTGGGGGGAAGTGATGTGGTATTATACACATGGGATGTGATGTGGGTAGTAGTTATACAATTTTTTGTGGTGGTGGGTTCAATATGTTATTGTTCTTCTGATATTTCTAGGAAGATCTGGTGTTTTGGTGATGGATTATAGAGATGGGTGAGATGTTATGTGGTGTGGTTGCAGTAGTTTAATGGTAATCCATGGAATAAATTCTAATTATAAAATTAAATGAAATGGGTTGGTAAATTAATATGAATATGCTAGAATCATCATGTGGTAATTTGATTAATCAATATTAACAATAAATAATCCGATTTGTACATGTGATTTTAAATGAATTAGTAAATGGGAGTTAGTTAGAACTCAATAAATCTGGTAAATTGTAGAATATTTAATTGAATGTGGGGTTTTTTTGATTTATGTGGTTTTGTGTGGTTTGATTCATTTAGTGATGGTAGTGGTTGGGGATGATTTGGAATAGTGTAATGGTGGTTTCGTAGTGTATGCTAGTGAAGTTGTTGTGAACCCATTGGTTGGGTATTTTGTGTTATCAACCTATAATATATTTTATTTTATTAATATACATTACCAATTAATTATTGATAAATGTACCAATGCCTAAAGGTTTTTTGTTCTGATTGTTTCCCCCAACATGTCGGATAATGATGATACGAACTACTTATTACGCCCCCTGCCCTGTTCCTCCATCAGTAGTGATGATATAGGTTGGTTTTTTCAACCACCCAGAATTGGTGAGGATGTAATATGTGGTGGGGGTTATGTTTGGTTGGAGTAAGGCATGAGATTTATTTCTTCATGATACTGATACCCTACTATAATGGTAGTGTGGGAAGTATGTGATGTGATGTGATGAGGTTGTGATGTAATGTAATAAAGATTTTATGTTATGGGGGATAACATATTATAGAACCAAATGTTATACCATACAAGGTTGTGGTATGTAGTTATTCATCCCAACCCACATTAGAGATCGATGGTTATGTGATGTGATGTGTATGGAAGGGAAGAAGTATATAACATTCAATATTGGGGCACAAGAGTGGAAAATCAGTGGGGAAGTGGTAGGGGGAAACATTGTTATGATTTTAAATCTATATTAATATATTATATGTGTGATTTTGTTTGGGAAATATGGTGAGGTAAGGATTGGTTAATTATCCTATTTAAGATCTTGTTGGTTCTATTGTTTATTCTCCAGTGAATTAGTATTCAATTTTCAAATGTACACTAGAGGATTTGTGTAGGATCCTACTGAGTATACATGATATTCTTACACAATGTATATAAATTTTTTTTAGGGATCCAAGAGGACATCGGGGACTGATATAGACATTTCTATCATGTGATTTAGAGCTTCTATTGAGATTCTACTGTAGGACTTACCTTTTGGTATTTACTAGGATTATTTAACTGTATCTTTTAATAATGATCATGAATTGTATGATTGTTTTAGATTAAAATTTATAAATTATTCTATATTTTATTTCCGTTCACCATCATATGTCATGATGTTGTTCATTATAGTGGTAAATTCCTACCATTTTTTAGTTTTTATACCCTCAGTTCTTGTTGCCAACCTGGGGCTACATGAGCTAGAATGTGGGGGTCATCATATCACTTCCTTCATTTCTAGACTAGGAGGGGGACCTTTAGAGGGTTTGGTCCATGAGAAAGCCCAACATTAAACAATATCCAAATTATATCAATTTTATGTTATGGATATTTACAAGTGTTCCACCCCCTCCCCAAATTATAAAAGGGAACCCATTTTTCTTATATAATTATACATTTTTGATATTATTGTCATGAGAAAGATGTAATGAAATAACTCACCAAGAATCCAACCCATGTCCTTGATGTTCTGGAATAAAAAAATTGATAAACTATAAAGGGCTAAGGTATCTAATAAAAGTTTGTTTCCAAATTATATGCACTGCTACAAAAACATCCTTTAATAGTGCTAGAAATGGCCTTTATGAGTGTTAAAAAAGCTTTGAAGCGTGGTTAAAGGCCCAAAATTTTAATCAATGCTAAAAAATCACTGTTAAAGGCTCCTTTAATAGTGCCAAAAAAGAACTATTAAAAGGGTTCTTTAACAGGGCTTTTTTACTACTATTAATGGCCCCTTTTATCATCATTTTTCTAGTGTTGTTAAATGGGGCCTCTAACAGCACTAAAAAGTGCTAATAAGGGCCCCATTGATATAGGGTATAAAACTTAATTTCCACAGAACAACACCCCCCCTTTAATAAGTGATTCCCACCCACACCCCTTTGTTAGAACTTCCCCCTCCCATTTATAAGTTCTTTAGATAATTCCACCCTCTCATGTGTGCCCCTTTCTCCATAAACATTCAAACCCTGGACATCCAACATATACATTAAAGAAGTTTTCACTCCCCTTGGCTATTTTGTTTCACATTTTATGATATATCTATATATTTATATATATTCTAAATCTATATATTTTTATATATTCCATTACATTTTATATCCATATATTTATATATATGTTTATATATTAATAAATATATTTTATATGTAAATATGTTAAATTATTTATTTAAAAAAATAACTTTTTATGTGTGAATATATAAAAAATATGTATATATTTTTATATATTGGATTATATATAAAATTACATAGTGAAAAATTAATAAAAATCCTAAAAATAAAATCAATATTAATAAAATATATGGTAATAAATTTAGTCCCCACCAAAAAAATTAAAAAATAACCTACTAAATGAGCCTGAAAATCCAACGACTGTTAAAAAATCTGGGTATGCCGACTAAAAAAATCAGTTTTAAAAGAATTCTAGGCCCTTTTGGCCTTAAAAAATGTGAAAAATGTTTACCTCTATCAATAAGGGCATAAATATCATTGCAATATTTTGTTTGAAATGTAGTAGAGCCCAAATAGACAACCAGATCAAAAGTTATAGTAGTTTGATGTTTGACTTGCATTTTCAACTTATTTGAGATATTTTATAAGTTTTCTGATTTTTTTCATCAAATTGATATTAAATGACTATTAAATTGAAATAATATAAAAACTATTAACTAAAAATATTTTTTTAATTGTTTTATAAGTTATTTCCAATAAAAATCTTATATATTAAGTGTGAATGCCAATTTACATTATCTAAAACATATTTTCGAAAATATATAGTGTATTTATATCAATATAAACGTGATTAAATATTAATATATTATTTTTAATGAAATATAATTTTTTTGAATTATACTTTTATCATCACATAAAAAATTTGATGATAAATGAACCTATTTATCTGTACTTTTTTTAAAAGAGTTGGTAAAGGGTTGGCCTTTATCAACCCTTGTAAAAAAGCACTGATAAAGGATCCCCTTTATCGGCTTTAAAAAGAACTATTAAAGACCTCCAATAATTGATCTTTTTTTAGCGGTGGAAAAGAGGATCTTTAGCATCATTTCTTTCCAGGGCTATTAAAGACCTAGCACTGGATAAACCCAGTTTTATAGTGGTGTTGTCTAACACATAACTGAGTATTATCATATTTAGTTCTCTTTCTACCTCCTTTGATCATATAATAAACATGATTATATAATAACATATGTATCCTAAATATACTATAATTTTATTATTATTTTGTTAAACCATTTTTCATTTCTTTTTCCATCCATTGAAAAATGATTATGTCACTTGTGTGTATATATGGGTTGTCACCTCCACGAAGTGTTTTCAATCCTTTTTCATTTATTATTTACGTGGTTAGTAATAAAAAAGAATTATATAATTAAAAATGATCTTAAAAATATGATTATTATTATTTAAAAATAAACCTTTATCTATTTCATTTCATTTTCATTCATTTGAAAAATGTAAATTTTATTCATACGCATGTACAAACTATAGTCTTTAAGAAAATACGTGCTTCATTTTTCATGAATGCCTTTATTTATAGGTTATAAAATTATATTTCATGTATAAACATGATAATTATTTCAATATTAATATTTTTTTGAATTATGGTGAAATGATCAGTTTGTCCATGGTCACCCTACATGATTTGTTACGATTACGAACTGAACATCCTCAAAAACATCTGGGTTAAACTTCACAAATTAGGTAACCTTATTTAACAATGTAACAGATGATATTAAAAGTATTTTTATAAAGGAATAATCCTGAAATTTTTTCTTAAGAAAGTAAATTAATAATATAATTTTATAACATAGGATGTTATAATGTGTCTGACCAAACAAAAATCCTTGAAATGTTTTTATTCTATAATCACATTTTTATTCAGGATTATTTATGTTTAAATTTACATTAAATAAAATTATCAGATATTTATCTCATAAATTTAATATATTATACTCTCCTATGGTTATCTATGTATTTTATATCTTTCCCATTCATTTTACTCTCTTATGTAATGAAAACAAGTGAGAATGTGTTTTGAGGAAAGCTGATCTTATTTTTCCTTTTGGTTTAAACATTTTCCCCCATATCCATGTTTTATATAATGTTTTAAATAATGATTTTAATATAATTCACTTATTTTAAGGTGTTTTCAACTATATTTTAATTTTTTTAATAATTTTTTAAAATGAATTTTCTTTTTATTTTACGAATAAGGTACTTTTGACTTTCTACCACAACTATGAAAGGACTATTTGTTTCAATGTTTATCAGTTGAAGGGATTTTAAACTCTTATTACAAATATTATCCATGATTATTAAATTGAAATTTTTAATGGATTTTTCAAATAATAATTTTCTCAATATTTTAAAAAAATTATTTGGAATGTTATCCAATGGAAATTATATTTTTTTTCATATTTTAAAAGAGCATAGTTAATACCCTTTTAAAGGTAATTTCATCTATATAAATATCCATTGATGATTATTATACTTAAATGGGGATATACCTTAATGATAAAATCCAAATTATTTCTCTATAAGGCGTAAGATAATATTTTTCTATTTATTGATTAGGGAAATATTGACATTCCATATTTGTGTTTTTGAATATGAATATCTATATTGGTTATGTATTTTATTATTATTCATTTATTTTATAGGATTAATACATTGGACTTAGTAATACATAATATGGGATTGCTATAGCACCTCCATGAATTATCAGATCTCATGAGACAAACTGTCTTGGATATTTTGTGTATTCCTTAACTATTTACATATAGTCTCTTTGCACTGGGACCTGATGGAAAGATCGTGATGTCTGATATTATACATGTTTTTATTATGAAGCTAGATATAATAATTCATGGGATTATTTATATTTCTATGTCATCTATGGATTTATTCTCCTTTCATAATATTCATTATATGAAATATCATACTATTTTTTATCTCCGCAAATATTATTTATATTCTATTTATTCTATGATGGATTTTGTTCTATATTTTCTTTTACTATGCATCTAATCTCATCCTTTGTAATGGTTTCATTTTCCTAGGGTTCCAAGAATTGAATTTGGGATGATTTTAGAGATACACCATATGAAATTTACATTTTACAGTGGAATTTTAACTTGTATATCTTGTTTTTGATTACAATGTGTGAATAATTTATGTATCTAGTTTCTCAAAAATTAAAAAAAATTATAATGGGGTATGAGATATTTTTTTTGCATATACAATAATGTAACAATCAGATCTATGTTAATGTATTTGGGGGTCTTATAGTTTTCAATACCCATTTGATCAATCCACCTTTATACACACAACTATATATGTTGAGTGCTTGTATTACAAAAATCCTTCCTTGTATATTAGTAATAATTACAACTAATCCAAAAGGAACCCATTAGAGTGTTGATGATATGTTATGTATATATCCATTACACCGATAACCAGCCAAGGGTATATCTTGTTCCATGGGGAAAGAATACTATTGTCCCAAATTCCTTCAACCAAATTACATTGGATCTTTTTATTTGATTGTGTTCAATAGTTATCCTCAGTATACCTATTTGATTCTATAATAATATTCCCCCAATTTAAATGTGATATGATTATTTCAAGGCCTACCATTTTTCATCACAACACATCTGGATTTAAATAAATGAATTTTAAAATTACATCATATTACATCATTGTTAAAAATTATTCAAAATGAATATACTTCATAAAAACCACTTTTTTCAAGCATTACAACTATCATTATACTATGTGTTAGAATCCTTCATGGTTAATTATACTGACTTTTTATCAATTTACATTTTATTAATTTCACCTCCATCATATAATATTCAACCCTTATCCTTTGTACTTAGTGGTGTGATCCTAAACTACATACACCTCTACTCTAAAGTTTTTTATACCATTCTTGGACTACTGATTTAAATTAGGAAATAATTACCCTATCATTTTATAGACCACCTCATTGTCTTTTTGTATGTTGTATTGACATAAATTCGTTAATATTTTTTTTAAAATATGAATGTCCATAAATTTTTTCCATATTATAGTCAATGTTATATAACATTAAACATCAAACCTTTATGGACTGACTTATGATGCCCTAAAATACCCACGAAATAGATGGAAAACTCATCAATGTTGAAAATATTCATTGTGGATCCTAATAAAAATTTGATAGTCCACTTGGTAATCCTATTTTTCTTAACTATTAGAAAATAAATAGACCATAAAATAGAAAAAAATACATATTTCCAACTTGGAATAATACTTGTCCATATTAAAATGTATGATTTTACTTGCATGGTATACATGTATAGTAAAAATATATAGAATTATCCAATAACCAAAAATATTTGTTTAAATAATTCATGATAAATTTAAAATGATGTTATTTTAGAGTAATTTAAGCTTTTCTCGACATTAATTAATCCATTTTTACCCCTTCATTATTTTAATATTATTGAGCTATTAACTCTCTCATATCTAAATGGTCTGACATTGGCTTATGGTGATTGAACATATGGTAAATATCTATCTTGGAAATATCTGTAAAAGATCATAATTCCAAGAGGAATTTAAGGATTATATATATTTTGTCCAGTATGTTAGCCTTGTCTTCTGGTGATGAAACCTTTATTGCATGTCTATCCCATCAATACTCATCTGAGAGAAAATTCAATAGATATAATTTATTAGTATATATCATTCATCACTGGCTCATGTATATTGAAATTATGATTTTTATGAATACTACTTTCATATACTTATTAGATAATATTACATATTTTGTTATTCATATTCCTATGTTTTTTAAAACATATCAAAGATCATCATTTGAAATGAAATAAAATTAAAAGATTAAATTTTTCTTAAAAAATATATTTATTTATTATTAATTAATCTAAAGTGGTAGAATTCCGATGACCTAGATATTTTCCCTAGCTTCCAAAAAAATGGGTAGAGTGTGTAATTTCAATATCCCTAAAAATTGAATTCTCTCAATTATAATTATCCAATCAGTAATCTATTCGAGTTATTAACATTTTGATAAAGACCAACCAATTATATGGTTACAGTTTCTTTATCTGGACATAGATTTTCACCCTTTATAATGGAATTAATTTATACATACTAGGACTGGTCAATAATATTATACTCCTCTTTTATCTTTTACATGACCTCAACTAGTTCTTGATGAAGGTAACTCACCTCAGATATCCACTAATTAGACAATTGCCGATGTTCAACCACCTCCATCACTTGTTGATATTTTTGTATGAGTTCCACAAACCTAATATTTATATGATGGACTATACCTTCAACATTTGAGATTTAAAGTTAAATATTTTAATATTTCCCTGGTTTATCAAATATTCTACATAATGTGGTATTGATTTAATGATAATCAAACCTGTCATATCCTCGTGCAATGAACATTACTGAATCTTATATAGATTTCGACATAACTCTAAGATAAGGGTTTCTTATAATAATTTCTTCATGTCCCACTAGAACAGTTGTATCATAGTTCATTAAAACATAATGGAATCAAGATCTAAATATATGTTTTCTAAGAATATCGAAAGATAACTTGAAACTAAAATTTTAATGGTATGTATGAACTATTAATTTTAAAACATATCTTTATCTATAAAAAATGAAATTGGGGTGGAAAAATAATATATTTTTTTCTCTATCCCATGTGGGGGAACCATTTCAGTTGGTCCATTGAATATAGATATAAACCAGTCACTGAACATAAACATTGAGGATATGTATTGTCGGTGATTACCTCTTCCACCATAGGTTTTAAATTCCCATAATTATATTTCTCTGTTAAATGCTATCAAGGTAGTCCCCCTCATCTCCGTAAAAACATTACTAGATACCTCATCAATCTTTGGGTGAGGGATGATTTCACTAAAATCCATTATTTTATCAAATTTAATTAACAAGGAATCCTCCAAAGGTAAGACCTTATTAGAAACTATAGTAAACATTATTTATAGAACAAGTAGGTCTACTCATGACCCTGAGTTATAAGAAACAATAAATTTAACATTTAAGGGCGTGGGAGATATAAATTCTTATTCAATGATTAATATATGATTTTTCCCATTTATTTGCTAATACATGATAAAAATATAAGTCAAATTTAATTGTATGGAAAATTAAAATGTAATCTTGTGTATCAAAACTTATGTTCCATTGGGTCTTTATTTAAAACACTAAAATCCTTGAGTGTTGCTGATAGATATGTAGTTGTTGTCTCTAAAGGAACCATGTATGACATGGAAGAATGATGATAGGTAAAGCTCAAATTTTTATATTAAATATATCATATTTCACATTATGTGGAATAGAAGAATCCAATTCATGTTAAGGATTTCCAGAAATTAAATTTATGTATTAAAATAAAATCAGAATGGTCCCTTGGTAGAATATCATGATTTTTTTTGTACTCCGCCCATCACTAGATCATCATACCTCTAAGGCACCAAGTGTATAACAATATATCTCATCCACATGTGAACCAATGAACCCATTCATTTATAATTTGATCATCAGATGCTAGAGTGAATAAATAGAGAGCTTTGAAACAAATTTTTGATCATGGTATTATTTTGAAGTTGAACTGAAAAGACCAAATCGAATCGATATTATTCTTATTTTTTATTTCTCTTACTAGAGCTTTAGAAGGATAAATTGGAAACTCTAAATTCACTTTAGGTTTAGTAGGGCTCAATGTTCAGATAAAATATTCTTTTTATACCTTGGTTAATACTTTCCTAAATTTGATTTTGGTATTTATGTAGGTTATTCAAGAAAATGGTCCCCAAAACACCACCAATGGCCTTTTTAACATGACTTAAATTGAAAAAAATATTTAATCACAAACTTTTAGCACGCAAACAATGTCATGTGATAAAATAAGGAGAACTATCATTTTCTTTTATCTCTTATAATTATTTAAAAACCTTGAACATATAATATTATTTTGAAAAATAATATTTTCTCCAATTCACTTCTAGACTTTAAGGAATTAGAATTTCTTGAGAAATAGATTCTATTATTATTAAAAAAAATTAATAATATTTAATTGAATTTATTAATTTATGATCATTCCCACATTGATATTCAACGACCCATGGTTATAGGTACCACTACAACATAAATTCTAATTCGTCAAAATTGGTGAAAGTTATGGATAGGCTTTGTCTTTATCCCTCTAGGACATTATCTCAAGAGTTCTAAGTCATAATCACAAATCAATATAAGTTTACAAAGACACATCACAGATCCTAAAGGGATGATAAAACTTTATATCTATGATAACCTCTTAAAAACATGTATAATGTAATATAATTTATTTATCTATAAATATGTTTTAATGTTAGATGCATACTTTTTGTCGTCACATTTTAATGATTGGTTTATCTTTTTTAATGTTATTATATAGAATTTCCATTATTTAACTTGTCCATATATTAATTCAAGGCACAAAAATCCAATTCTATTGAAAAAATATATCTCGTTACTGTAATAGGAATTGAAAAACAATGTTTGATCACTCAAATTACGAAATACCACTAATGACACACCCAAAACAAGCTACCTCAACCCAAACATATAATACAGTGGTTTTATTCATGAATAATATTACTTTATTAAATGATACACATGAATAATAACTTAAATTCAATATACCAATACACATTCAATAGATTGTAACATCTATAGACACCAAAAATATGTGGTGTTCTTATGTGCAGGTCTGTCCTCATAATCTCTTTTACTCAAGATCATAAAGAGAGATCATCATGGGAAGAAGCATCAATACTACTATCCCCAAGAACCTGATATTCATAAATCATATGTTTCCAATCATTATGATGTATCGAGACCATAATATATATTATTAATATTACCTTCTTTGTTTTTTATGATCTCTTTATCATTAGGAACAATTATAAACTTTTTATATGATAAATAATTAGACTTCATTACCATGAAAATAGTGTATACATAAATAATAATTCAATTATAGTAAGAATAAATCATGAATAGTTCTCTATATAAATGATATAGTAAGTATAAAAAACTCATCAACTTGAATCTTTGTAACCCAGTATTACAACACTCCCTCGTACAATAGATCTAAGTATCCAACAATCAAACTTTTATCACTCACATGATAATTCATCCTTCTGCAATGTTTTTTATTTACTAATGAGTCATGTTAATTTTTCCTTCATGGATACAATTTTTTTTACCTCACAAAATTGATTAAAAAATCTCAATGTATGATATCCCCAAGTATATTCCTTTCAGCATATATCATAAGTTTGACATTATGGCTAGTACCATCTTTCTAATATTATCACAATATTCAATATGATGATACTCTTGAAACCCCAACTCCATTAACATATATCTAGTGGTTATTTTAGAATATTGGCTCAATATACAAGGGAACCCTTCCCAAAGGATATAATATTTTAGCAGTCAATGTAGACTAAATAAATACATAATTTTTATATTACATTCAAAAACTTGAAATACTACATTAAAATTCATGTGAACACATTATTATTTCATTTAGTATGATTCAAATATAATTCATCAGCCCCTTATTGGTATCATAGTGAAAAGATAACATAATAAAGGGTGATATTATATTATTTTTAATGGAAAGTATATGGCATAATCTATCCTGGAATAAATAATTAAATAATAATATAGAATATATAAATGATAATAAAATATTTCATACAATTAATATCATAAAAGGTTAATATATCCATGGATAAAAATAACTGGTTTCATTGGGATGGAATGCACAATATAGGACATCATAATCATACCATCAAGGGCTTTATCTAGGACATCATAAATATATCAGCATTGCCTCATACCAAGAAATCATAAATAAGCAGACAAACATGCACCAAAAACATAGGATAGTTTGTATCAGTATACATACCTATGCTATAAGGCGCTATATTCTTTTATTCTCCATTTATCACTTAATAAGTACAAAACATTAATTATATGAATAAATAAAAAAAAATCATCCACATACAATAATATTCAATAACAAATCCATATTGGAAGAAATAGAATATAAAATTTTAGTACATTCCACATTAAAAATGATCATAATATATCTAGAAAATATTAGGGATAAAATAATTATATTATCTCCCTACTAATCATAATATTCATAAATGTATGTTGAAATATATTAAAATAATTTTAACATATCACTATAACATTTATTAAAGAAAATACATTTTTCATTATTAAATCACTTATTTAAAATAAAAAAATATAGATTTTTAGTGAATGAATTTTATTTGAAAAGAAACCAGGAAAAATTTAAAGTAATAATGAATGAAAATAATGGTCATGGTAGAATGAAATATTGTTTGTATGGTATGCATTAAAACAAATATTTTGTTAAATCCTTTGGTAAAAAATATTCTCATTTGAAAAAATACATAAAGATTCCTTTAAACCAATTTTATAGAAATATATAAATGTGTAAAAATGACTTAAATCCATCAATATAGAAAACTAAAAATATTATTTATATATTTTTTAAGAAATGTGGATATGGAAGAAAAAATAATCATGGATGAATAGAAAAAATACATTGGATTTACATTTAGGAAATCTAAATTTATAGTATGTAGAATGAAGAAAATAAATAGAAAATTTTAATATCAATAAATAAAAAGAGTATAATAAATAATAGGGTTTTTAGATTTTAAATCATATTATTTTCATAATAGAAACTTATACATAAAAAATCACATACGGGGATGAAATTATGAATAAAAACTCTTATCACTTTCGTAACATTCCAATAATATCCCTCTTAGAAGAAATAACATTAAAATAAACTTTAAGTACTCTGAATATAAATAGATTCATGATATAAATTATAATAGGGGTAATATAAAGACCACATAAAAGAAAAAAGTGGTGAATATGTAATATATTTTAGAATAAAAATTTAGATGAAAAACCAACAGACATATCATAACATTGAAGTAAGTATTAATCAATGAATTATTTATGTGTAAAAATATAAATCCATATAAAATAAGTGTGAATAAAAAAATTATCATGGGTAATTTCACACATAATCCTTCAATAAAATAGAAAATGAAAAAATAATATAACCAAGTGAAAATAACTCACTTAACGACACCCCTTACCTCATTTCAAACTCCCCATGTACGCCATTTTTGTCATGTATAATAAAATTTTATTAATTTTATAATATCTTAAGAATTTTTTTGATTTATATTACTTTAATATTATCCATTTTATTTCATTTATTATCATTTTTTATATGTATGTATTAAATCAATTATGTTCATGTAAGATGTTTTGAGGATGTTCGGTCCGTAATCGAAAAAAACATTGGTACATTGCCCATGTCAAAGGGTTCACGGTTCCATCATCTATATAATATTATCATGTAATACATATAAATTTAAAACATTTGATTCAATTTTGGAATCATCCATGAATTTAGGATATGAAAAACAAATCACATTACTTCATGGATGTTGTGTCCACATGTACACACGAGCAACAGTACCATTATTTTAATGGGTGGAAAGGTTAGATGGCATGTAATATGTTATATTTACATAACAATAATTACTTCATGAATGTAATATATATTCATTCGATCCATCATAATAATCAATGTGGTTGTTATGAAAAATGAAATACATCACTTCATGGAGGTGGTAGTCCACACGTATACACGAGTGATGTTTTCATTTCCCCTCTCATGAAGATGGAGATGATGAAGGGTAATACCATATACATAATATCACATTAGTTTATTTTATATACTAATGTTATATCAACATGATTATGGAATAATTTAAGGAGTTATAAGAATACATATAAGGAATGAACATAGTTAAGATTAATACCTCTTATTTTGAAATTATCATTTATCTTAAACCTTAATCACTCATAGGATTGTCTTAGGGGAAGAAGAGAAGCACTTGGTTGAAGTGGATTAATATAGTAAGGTATTATTGTAGGTATTTTAAAATATATAATTCTCAAATGTTATGAATAAAGAAAAATGGGTGGTGCTCTTTTTTAAGTGAGGGAAATGAAACACTCAAAATTGATTAAAAGATTTAAATATAATGGAAATCATTGTCATGTCAAGTGGAATAATATATCAATAATTTTTATCGTAAAAAATTATAAGGTCTAAATACATTAATCTGATAAAATTTATACATGTTTTACTTACATTTTAGTTCTTATGTTTTGTTTTACCCCCCCCCCCTCATCCTTTTTTACCTACACAACAAAATACATTTTTTAGCCTTTGAGAGCCATATACCTAGTCATATAGTGAAAATTCTTCAAAATTGTCAAATATATGAAGTTTTTCAACCAATTATTATCCCACATGTAAAATATAATTATTTTACTAATTATTAAATAAATTAAGAAATATTTTTATCATAAATTATCATTAAAGTAATTTTTGATAAAATTCATTGAATTTATCTTTAAAAGACAACAATACAGTAATGTAATTAAGATATAAACACATATAAAATCATTTATATATTACAGTTGCCTAAACAATTCTTGGTATACCACAATTCATTCAAAACATGTCATTTTTTTGTTCTTAAAATCATTTACATTTATTTTTTTTAAACAAAAGCTCTATATGGGCGATGCATAAGGATTTAATATATTTATATTATAACTAAAAAATAAAAATTAATTAATGTCATAAATATAATTAATTAATAACAAAAATAAACAAGTTTAAAATATCATATCATTTTTTATCCAAATGAAATTATATTATAGATTTCAAAACAAATAGAGTGACTTTTTTTATTTTTTGTAACTTAATATAATTTAAATGTAATTATCAATAAACAATTACCCTAAAATACCATATATTAAATTTTGTGATGTATTTGTTCAATTTAATTTAAAATAATTAAATAAAATAACGTTTTTAGTGTATTTTTAGACTTTATCCCATAGTTTTAACATTAAATATCCTTTTTACTCATTACCGTGGTGATAAACTTTTACCATGGGTTACTATTCATTATGGCTAAATATAAATTTGATTTATTAATGAAATTTGAAACTCATGATTCCAAATATGGAATATGTTTTATAATATTAAATACCTACAAGTGGACTGAATCCATTTTAATATAAATATATAAAATGAAATAAAAATCAGTTTTTAAAAAAATTGTGTTTTTATTCATAAAAATTACCATATAAATATATGAAATATAATGATGATCCATATATAATTATTTGGGTTATATTCATAAAAATTGATCATAAATTTAATTATATCCAAATCCAAAATATAACAGAATGTTTAAATAGTTTATTTAATGAAAATAACTGATAGTTTTACAAAAATCCTAATTTTCACTATTCACATGAAACAAAATTTTTTTAGTGAAACCCCAAAAAAATTAACACTATATTTATATTTTAACGATTACTTAGAAATAGATATTAATTTTTAAAACACTATTTATAATATCTTCATCTAAATAATATTGGATTTATGATCAAAATCCAATAAACATCATTTTTGAAGAAAACATATTTTTGAAATACAAAATGAATTTATTGAAAATTTTGAACCTATTTATTTTGAATTAGAAAATAAATTTTCATTATTAAAACACATTATATATTATTCATATTTTAAAATTACTACTCATACCTTCCAATTTAATGACTAGTATATATAAGAAACTTTTAAATAATAATATTTTTATAGTATGTCACAATTTTGTTAATGATCAGTGATATGTGTTTTGAAATATATTGATCAACATGGTTTTTTAAAATTAATTATCATGGTTATTTATTTCATTAATTATGTAAATTTCTTCCTCTAATTTTTAAATTGACAACCATAAGATTGATATTTTTACATACCTTTTTTGAAAACCCACATCATGCAATGGAATAATAAAATATAAATTGAAAAAGGTAAGAGAGAAACATAAAGGTTACCTAAAATAGAACATAATCAAGTTAACATATAAGGAGAAGACTACATGTATGTGAAGATATATTCTTTTATGAAAAAATTGTGTTCCATGAATAATGGAGAGTGATAAATAATATTATCATGAAAATGTTAATGAACACAAAACCATAAATTAAATAGGATAAAGAATACCATAAATTAATCAAAAATGAATGTAAAAGGATAAAATTTTTATTTCAAGAACATTTTCCTAAAGTTAAGAGATTATTTTTTATTGATTTTTGGAATATGAGAAAATTTAATAAAATTATTATTTCTTATTTAATAAAAATATTTTCATTATTTGGTAGTTCTTTAATCAATTTCCACTTTTATATCATCTCTTACTCCAAAAAAATAAATATTCATGATGTTTTTTTCATCACTATAGTACTAAAAAATACTTTTAATGGATAATAAGAACCAAATAAGGATGGAAAATTATTACTCATGTTTCTCTCCACTATCCAAAATCAAAATGGTTGGCATAAGATGTGATAATATCCAATATGAATGAAACATCAGATGAATAAATACTAAATTAATCTCTAATTCTTGGAAAAAAACACCCAAATTTCACATATCATTAAAAATATTCAAAATATGTTGGGCCAAATTTAAACCCAAATATTTGATTTATTTTATTTTATATTATTCCATGATTATTTTTATATTTCTCTCCAAAGATAATTATTCAGTCTGAAATTAAAAACCAAAAATATATATACCCAAATTCAATATTATCTAGAATATATTAATCATTTCTTGAAAATAACATAATCACCATAAAACCTCTACAAAATGTTATATTATTTTAAAATATAATTCAATATTTAAGCCTAAAATGAAATCTCAACCTAGAAAATAATATTATTTTTTTCGTAATCATGTGTGGTTCCAAAAAAATATAGTGAACATATTTCAAAATAACATGAATCACATATTCACTAAATCACATTTAAATCCAATTTTTATGTATATGATAAAACATATATTCCTAACTTTTAATAACCCATAATTATCTAAATATAAAATATCATATTTAATGTTAAGGTTATCAACACCTCTAAACATATGTCTACAAAATAGAAAATAATTTTTCCTCAAATAACCATTTCACTAAAATATGCACTAAACCCAACGATTTTATTCCCCAAAATGTATCACAAAATAGTGCTAATCATCTTTAAATCCCATAACATAAAACCTAAAAAGGGTATCTATGGTTTCAAACTAATTATCAAAACTAGAATTATCTACCCTATATAGCTTCTATTTATCCCATATCACTATTAAATATTATAGGTTTCTATAGGTTCTATCCCATTATTCATCATAATGGTTCATGATGAATATGTGAATTAACTCAATAATATTACTTTGTTGTTTATATCTTGGTTTACAGTCTTTGGTCTTCACATCATAAACCTACAACTACATAGTTAATACCCAATACTTATCCTTCTAAGGTGTTACCACTAGGTTTATTTGTTCCAAAGTCATATCCACATTCTAGTATATATATAGAAATTTATTTTAAAGTAAAACCACACAATATCAACCTTACCAAACTATAATGACATTAATATATAAATTATATTTTCACTAAAATATATCATAGGGTTTTTTTCTCTAATCTATGTTGTCCTAAATTTATTCCCAAGGACCTGTTAAACCCCATTTAATTCAAACTATATCACCATAAATCCAATAAATCTGATTTGGTGGATAGTTATTAATTTAAAAAAAGATTAAAGGGATCTCACCCCATAGGATGAAATATTTTCACATTAATGGGATACTAGATACATATATGATTCCCATATTAAATTTGAAAACATGAAATTATTTTTTTAAACTACAGGGATAATATTATAATTGCTTCTCATATATCCTCGAACTTATTCATAGATCTCATATGGTATCATGTTGAAAGAAATACATAATAAAGGGTTCTCATAGATTTTCAATAATGGAATGAATATAATATTATTTATCAGATAATAAATAAACCATGAATAATATGACATAGAAAAACAATACAAAATTATGGAATATAACTAATATAAAAAGGGAGATATTTTTATTGATAAAATTGGAACATTAATAACCATGTAGATATAAATAAATAGATTCATATATAATGAATAAATAATATAATCATACCATCAATGCATTGTGTGAAGATATCTTAAACATATTATCAAGGCCTCGTGATAAGACAACATAAATAATTTGGTTCGAACAAACCAAGTTCACATGGTAGTTTTTTTCATCTGATATAACAATTCATTAAAGGGAAATGTAATTCTTGGACCCACCCATTATATAATAATTCTAATGAATTATTTATATTAATAAATATTACAACTTACTAAGTATGGCTTAATAATCAATATGTTTCTATATTGGAAGAACGATCATATGGAATCTCAATACATTCCTAGGTCAATATGATCATTAAATATCCATATAATATAGTGGATCATGTAATTATACCACATCCCAAGAAATTCATAAGATTCAATATATTATTTTGGCATTGTTTAAATTACTTTTAAAAGATCAATGGAATATTTCTTGGGGAAAACTCCCTTTTCATTTTGAAATAATTTATTTAAAATATAAAAATTTCCTAAAAATGACTGAATAATTTTCACTAAAAATATCAATGGAAACATGTAAATCATTATTAAATTTAAATAATATTAATGTTAATAAGAAAATACATTCTTGATTTAACATTTCAACTATTATGTCATTCAAATTATGTTTAGAAAGTACTTTATATGAAAAATTAAAAGAAGATACATTTTAATTTTTTTTATAAAAATTAAAACCTGAGAAAATATGAAATTAATTAATCATTGGAGGATATTAAATACATTCTGGAATTTTTTTTAAAGAAATATGTACATATAAACAAAATATTTCTAACCAAATAGAAAAATGTTACTTTTCCTTAAAAAACATACTTGTAGACTTTTGAGTACTTAGAGAGATTAAAATAAATGGAAAAATTCTAATTTTCGTAAATAAATAGATTTTAATAAAATATATGGAATTATTATATAAATATAATATAATTTATCCTACATGAAATTTAAAATAAACAATCTCAAATAATTATGATATTTTGAAATAAACTCTTGTGATTTACTGACTTTTAAAGCACACTAGTGCAGAAAACGTTTTTTACGTCACCATTTTTTATGTCGGTTATATTTAAACGACGTAAAACATGCGGCGAGTAGCTTTTTCACGTCGGTTATTTTTATAACCAACGTTACAAATCACGCCTGTTCGTTTTTTACATTGGTTATAGGATAACCGACGTAAAAAACCAATGCGCGTGGGGTTTTTTTACGTCGGTTATTTTGAAAACGACGTAAAAAACCATATATCTACGGGTTTTTTACGTCGGCTATGTGATAACCGACGTAAAAAACCAAAGCGCGTGGTTTTTTACGTCGGTTATAGGGATAACCGACGTAAAAAACGTGTAAATATCGGGGTTTTTTACGTCGGTTTCCAAATAACCGACGTAAAAAACCTCCCGCGCATTGGTTTTTTACGTTGGTTATAAGTTAACCGATGTAAAAAACGAGATATGTACGCGTTTTTTACGTCGGTTATAACAAAACCGATGTAAAAAACCAAAGCACGGGGAGGTTTTTTACGTTGGTTTTAAAATAACCGACGTAAAACCCCCGTACATAACGGGTTTTTTACGTCGGTTACAAAATAACTGACGTAAAAAACCAAAGCACGGGGGGGGGGGGGGGTTTACGTCGGTTTTAAAATAACCGACGTAAAAACCCCCTACATAACTCATTATTTACGTCAGTTACAAAATAACCGATGTAAAAAACCAAAGAGTGGGGGTTTTTGACGTCGGTTTTAAAATAACCGACGTTATAAATTTAAAAAATATTTTATAACATCGGTTATTATATAACCGACGTTATAAAACTTTTAAAGAAATTAAATCCCCGTGGACTGTCATTTACGATTTTTCAATTGACAGTCTGCCGGCTCGTCTCTCTCGCACGGTAAACCCTAATCGGCTCCTCGATCGACCTGTGTTAAACTCATTTTGGCTTCATTGTTTATCTTCTTCACTCCTTTCGGATCTATCATCTCAACTCGCAACATTCTAGTAAGCCTTCCACGAATTTATTTCATTCTTTTTTTTCACGGATATTCTATAATTATGTTTTGTGATTTTTGATGTGCACCATTAGGTTGAGAATGTGTACCTTATAAATTATATGACATGTGCCTTGAAATACTGGTCTGTGGGGCACATAATATCCGAGGAATGTATTGAAAATACTTTTGGATCTATCTACCTTGGTGTACATGGTATCAAAAAAGATACACACCTGTGTGTAGTTCCATATAGATCCAAAGGCAATTACACCATGTACCCACCGAACTAACCAACTACGGTTCAAAAGGCATGTGGATTCATCACATGAAATATGGTATTTAACTCCATATAGACACCCTATCTTATCCATAGAGGGGACTAGACAACCTATCTTCATTGGAATACACGTCATGTATAGTAGGATTTTGATAGAACATCTGGTTTCCCACACAGTTCCACTCATACTACCGATGCATACTATCCGGATACCAATATTTCCCATGAATCATATATCTTATTTTGACTATGACTTTTTCAGTAGTTTCTAGATTATATACATCCAATCTACTGGGGCATATATCCTCATTGCACTGCATCACCAAAATTCATTCCTATGAACCATCATCATCAGATATATCAATTGATTGTACATCATCATTGTAAAACTTGGATCACCCCAATGATCCTTATTTCAAACTCAATGTATCAATTTGTTTAATTGATTATTAGTTTCATAGAGATCATTCATTTTTTATTTTTTGAACAACTATTAAAAAAAATTTGCGACACATGTCTAATAAAGGAGGGATAAAATGAACAAAGAATGTAGACTGGGAACAAACCTCAATAATTGAACATGTTGGCCTCAATAAATTGTTATTAAAATGATAAATGAGTAATAAAGAAATTATCTTCAAAATCAAAAACTATTTATTGAAATCCGTATACCAAAAATCATCATTCAACCAATGAATTTTTGAAATAGTGCGTGCTCTAGACCCAACTATGTAATGTTTTTGATTACCATATCATGTATACAGATTTCTGTAAATGATTTTTTTACCATTATATTACATACTATTGTATTCCTACTATTGAAATGATAATTTTTATAGATTAATTATTTAGATTCCTTTTTCATAGGGATTTAGTGTGCTTCCTCAACATTTTCATGAGATGTTTTAGGGAGGATCTTACTATGTATAAATTTTATGCCCACCATACATAAATATAAAAAATTTGTTTAGTTTTTAAAAGCAATTTCTAGTTTTTTATAGATTTTAGTAGCATGGAAGTGTTGTGGAGTAGCTTTCATGAGTATATAGAGTTTATTTTTTCTTCCTAGTTTTACTTTTAGTACTAATAATCTTCTTTTTGGTTTATATACAACAATACTTGTATGAATTCATGCATAATTATCTAAATTTATTCATTTCGAACTGAGGAGGGTTACTTTTGGTGGGAGCAGATCCTAAATGATATGGTATGAATTCATTCTATCATAACTATAAATAAAATATAATTGTATTTTATTTATCATATACATCAACTTATACTCTTCTTTTTCATCACAACCCCTTTGAGAATAAAAAACCAAAATAAGGGATTTGGTATCCACATTGCCTTTTGTTATAGAATATGGGACATCAAAATCAATTGATTGAACATATTCATCCCAAAAACACTTCCATTGATTTTTATAATTGTGTGAAAATATTTACCAAATGGATTTAGGGTCTACAGAAACCATTAATAACATGTTAAATAGGTAGTTTATCTAATATATTAAAACATCAAAACCGCAATCAATATTAAACTATGTAAGCGTCATGGTTTTATTTGATTCAATGAAATTTAAAACTGTTATATCTAAATATATTTTGTTTAAAAATAAAATTCAAGTATATTTTTTTATATACCTATAGATTTGTTTTATATTTTAAATTGTTTTACATTCAAATTATGATTTTTTTCATATAAACATATATTTATCTTCTCTTAAAAATATATATATTTTTTGATATCTGTTATAGGTAATAATGAGTCAAAGTTAGATTACGGAACATCGAATGAGCAATGAATTTGAGGAAGGTGTTGATGCCTTTTTGGAATTTGCAAAACGAAATGTTCCAAGTAGTGACATTTTTTTTCTGTCCATGCCTGAAATGTTTGAATATGAAGAAGTTGAAAAGTAGAGAGATAAAAGATCATCGGATTTGTCATGGTTTTAATCCGAGTTACAACCCTTGGATTTGGCATGGTGAAACTAGATGGAATGTCACTGATGATGATGATTCACAAGATGGTAACTCTGATGGAATTGAAGAAATGATTCGCGATATTGTAACAGAACAAATTGAGATAGAACCGACAGTTTCACGTCTATATGGTGATGCTGAAAAACCATTATATCCCAGTTGTACAGATTTTACGGTTTTTTCGGCAGTGTTAAGATTGATTAACCTGAAGGCGAAGCATGAATGGAGTGACAGAAGTTTTACAGAGCGACTACAATTGATGAAAGACATTCTTCCAAAAGATAACGATCTTCCAGATTCACATTACAATTCCAAGAAAATATTATGCTCGATGGGATTGGGATACAAGAAAATACATGCCTGTCTGAATGACTGCATTATATATAGGAAGGAATATGAATTTCTGTCAGAGTGTCCTAAATGTGGGACGTCACGGTATAAGGTGAAATAAAAACCACAGGCTGATGTAGAGATTACAAAGCTCCCTTCAAAGGTATTTTGGTATCTTCCTATAATTAATCGTTTCAAACGTTTATTTGCTAATTCACATGATGCAAAAAGGTTAAGATGGCATGCTGAAGAGCGGGTATGTGATGGAAAAATACGTCATCCAGCTAATTGTTCACAATGGAAGAAAATTGATGCGCAATATTCTACATTTGGAAATGAAATTAGAAATCTCAGACTAGGGTTCTGCACAGATGGAATGAATCCATACCAAACACTCAATAGCACACATAGTTCATGGCCTGTTGTATTGGTAATTTACAACCTCTCTCCTGAAGTTTTTATGAAGCGCCAATATGTCATGTTGAGTACAATGATCTCTGGCCCAAATCAACCTGGTAATGATATTGATGTTTACTTGTCACCGTTGATTGATGATTTGAAACTGTTATGGGCTGATGGTATTAGGGTGTATGATTCTTATAAAATGGAATATTTCCAACTTCATGCAGTTCTTCTGTTCACTATAAATGACTTCCCAGCGTATGGAAATTTGTCTGGAACAGTGTTAAAGGGCATAAAGCATGTCCAATTTGCGAACAACAGACGTCCTATTGTCAATTGCATCATGGGAGGAAAACAGTGTACATGGGTCATCGAAAGTTTTTGCCTATGGAACACCCTTACAGAAGACTAAAAAAGGCATTAAATGGCTCACAAGAATTTGATACTGCTCCAAAACCTTTATCCTCAGATCTGTATTATGAGAGGGTGAAAAACCTTGACGTGACATTTGGAAAGACACAGAAATCTGGTAATGATACACATATTTGGAAGAAAATGTCAAATTTTTTTGAGCTACCATATTGGAGGTATCATGAAGTTAAACATAATATTGATGTCATGCACGTGGACAAGAATATCTGTGATTCTTTTATTGGAACATTGTTAGATATTAAAGGAAAGTCTAAAGATGGGTTGAATGCAAGATTAAACTTACTATCAATGGGAATACATTTGGAGTTAGCTCCCACTCCTAAAGAAAGACGAACATTTCTTCCCCCAGCTTGTCATACATTATCGAAGAGGGAGAAAATTAGCTTTTGTCAGTGTCTTCATGATACCAAAGTGCCTCAAGGTTATTCTTCTAATGTAAAAAATTTTGTCTCATTGAAGGACTTGAAGTTGATAGGTATGAAATCACATGATTGTCACGTCATGATGCAATAAATTCTACCAGTTTCATTGTGTGGAATATTTCCCATTCATGTCAGAAAGACTATAATGAAGTTGTGTTATTTTTTCAATTCAATTTGTAACAAGGTGATTGATGTGAATGCTTTGAACATTTTGGAAAAGGATGCAATTTTTATACTTTGTCAATTGGAAATGTATTTTCCTCCAACTTTTTTTTGATATAATGGTGCATTTAATGATTCATCTGGTTCGAGAAATAAAGCTTTGAGGACCTGTATATCTTCGTTGGATGTATCCTTTTGAAAGTTATATGAAAATATTAAAGGGGTATGTTAAAAATCTATACCGACCTGAAGCCTCCATTATAGAAAAGTATATTTCTGAGGTGGTAGCAGAGTTTTGTACGAGCTACTTGGCTGCCGCGCAACACATAGGTTTGCCTCCATCTCGCCATGAACGAGTTAATAATGAGGGAAAGGGGATTCACAGCTTGAAAGTCAAATCATTGTCAGCTGAACAGATGAAGAAGTTAGAATCATACATCTTGAATAACATAGCTGATGCTCAACCGTATATCACATTGCATATTAATGAGTTGAAACAATGTCATCCAAAGAAGAAAGAAATGTGGTTTTTGAATGAGCACAACAAATTTTTTTTTCATGGATTAAGAACACTTTTCTTGGTAGATCAGATGTATCAGAGATATTAAAATGGATAGTGGGTGGTCCATGTTTAAATGTGATAACATGGTCCGGTTATGACATTAATGGTTATACATTTTATACAAAATCTCAGGACAACAGAAGTGCAGTTCAGATTAGTGGTGTATTGGTGTTTGCAGAAGAAATGCATTTTTCGAGTACTAAGGACAAAAACCCAATTTCTACATCAAATTCATATTATGGAGTGATTGAAGACATATGGTAGGTTGATTACATTAAAATTAAAGTTCCTGTTTTTAACTGTAAATGGTTTAATAGTAACAATATCGTCAGACATGATGAATTTGGAATGACACTTGTTAATCTGAATAGATTGGAAGACACAACGGATTCTTTTATAATGGAAACACATGAAAAACAAATTTTTTATGTAGTAGATCAATCAGATATGCAGTGGGCTGTTGTTTTACAAGGGAAAAACCAAATGTTGGTGAGGATGAATTTGATGAATATGCTGATTTATGTGAGATCCCTACTTCCATGGAAATATTAACAGAACATAATGATGATCATGTTGAAGACATAGTTTGTGCCATAAAGAACGATCACGACGAAGGAATTTGGGAAAACAATCCATTTGTACATTTTTAAAATTACAGGTAACATATGATTATTTCTTGTTTACATTTATTTTTTCCATAAATGTTAGATATTGTAAGTTTTTTATTTATTAAAACATGTTTTAAAATAAAATAAGTATATGTTTTTGTTTGTTTTATGTTTGTTTAGTTTACTTTATCATGTTTATAACCATTACATGAATTTTAAAATGCTTATTTCTATTCACTGACAATTACTTTACCTTGTCTACAATGTTTAACAGGTTTACCATTTTTACCATTTTTACCATCTTGACCATCTTGACCATCTTTTCCATCTTTACCATTGTTTAACATGCTTACAATATTACCAATGTTTACTATTATGTAACTTAGTACACTTTTCTATTTTCTGATTACTGTAGTATTAAAATATTTGAATATGTATATTTGTGAACTGATATTTGTTTTTTTGATTTGAAGGATAATGACAGATCATTCAGACGATCAACCACATGATTCTAGAGAGGAGCATATTTCTTGTCATACCTCTGGGGATGAACATTCACATGCTCCTATTACGACAAAGAGTTCAAAGGTTGGTAAATGTGGGTGCACACGTTTACCAAAATTATCACTTGCCCGTACGTAGGATCAGAGGATAGTAGTTGAGTTTGATGATGATGATATTCCTAGAGGTCCGAATGCCAAAGATTTAATGAGTTTTGTTGCAACTCAGGCTAAGACCAAAGTAAGCATTCTGTATGGTGATTGTAGAGGTGTTGATAAAGCGATTATCTCTCAGTTGTGGAAGACGATTTTGGTAAGATCTTTTGTCATTGTTTGACCATTCTTTTAATGTTTCTAGTATATATAATATGTTTAACCTCTTCTTTATCAGATGACATTTGATATTCCTGACACTGGAGGATTCAGGAAGAAATGCTTATCGTTGGCTGCCAGGAGATGGAGGGATTTCAAATCAACCCTCTCATCTAATTTCATTTATGGTTCTAGGAGTCATGACAATCCATGTCATATATATCCTTTTATAGATGAAGACACATGGAGACAGCTTTTTGAAAGTAGAAAAAAAGAGTCATTTCTGGTAAGGGCAATGTAAACATTTATAAACTTTCTTATATAAATGATTTTATTAATGTTTTGTTAATTATTTATTATTCTATAATTACAGCAAACAAGGAAAGCTCATCAGAAGATCCAATCTAAAAATGTATACCCTCATAGTTTATCTCGGGGAGGGTATACATTATTAGAAGAAAAAATAATGGCGGAAAAATTTCAACAACTAAGAGATGAGTCTTCAAGCTCTGGAGAGGTGGCCCCTCCATGCCCTCCATCTAGACATGAAAAATGGAAGAGAGCTCAGAAGGGAAAAAAGGGAAATATCTTTCGGAAGAATCGAGAATCGTAGCTGAGAGGATTGTAAGATATCTATTTAATTTATTTTAGTTAACTTTTTTCTTCATATAAGTTTCAATCATTACAGAAATGTTCAATTAATTAATACAAGAATCTCTTGAGGAGTAGAATTCAGAGGGGACATTTACAGCTACTGGGAGAGAAGATATTTTATTTGCAGCATTGGGAAGGCCCGAACATCCTGGTCGTGTAAGAGGATATCCGGCAGGTGTATCTGTAAGAAAACTATTTCCAGGTTCTTCAAATTCTAACATTGAGGGGGTTTATAAAAAAAATAGAATCCTTGGAGGCTGAAGTTCAAAATATTAATGCGACGATGGAAGACAAGATTAAAGAGTCTGTGTAGTCTATGTTTGCAGAAATGCAAAGACAATTTCAGACTGCAGCTCCCACTCCTCTACCTCCCCCTGCAGACCCCATTATTTATCCTCCACCTCAGCTAGTAGCTCCCACTCCCCCACCTTAGCCTGCGGTCCCCATTTTTTATCCTACACCTACGCCACAGCTTCCTACATATTGCGAGTTGTATGTTGATGATTCTCAACATCATATAGTAGCATACGGGTTGGTATATTGTATAGGAGATACAGTTCATCATCAACAATTAGAGGTAGAGAATCAGAGGGTCACTGTACAGGATATTATAGATAAATCAGCTAGGGTACCAATACCTACAGATGAGGTGGCGACAGTTGGACAGAGTATCGACCATTTTTTAGTTTGGCCATCCAGACTTCTTCGACTCATTACCATAGAGGTATGAATGTTATATCTTTTTTTTTATTTTTTATTAAAGTTGTTTTATCATTTGAAAACTACTATATTTCACAATTTTTGTTTCAAATGAACACTTCAAAGGTAAAGAAATACTGTATAGACAATAACAAAGACAACATGCTATGACATCAGATACAGATTCTAGTGGTCTTGACATATTGTCAAGATATTCACATTTGTTGTTGTGTTTTTATGTGTTTCAAATGGAATATCATGTTTTTGGACGTGAAATAAGTGTGGGGATTACAAAATCTGATATCATGGAGCTTGTTACTGGAGATAAGTTGGGCATCAACGTGGTGCAAATTTTTTCCATGTAAGTCTTAACAACTTTTCCCTGCGTTATATTTATTAAAAAATGTATAATTATGTATGTTTTGTATTAGGTATCTTTATAAAATTTGTGAGAGGAATGAACTGACAGAAGTATATGGATTCATGGACCTGCAATTGATTTCCCCTGAAGCATGTGCATTGACAGAGGAACAAAGAATGGATTATATTTCTGAAAGATTTGAAAAGAATATAATCAGAAAATGTTGGATGATGCCTTTTTATGAGAGGAATGAAACACATTTCTCTCAAAGAGTTAATTATCTTTTAACATAAAAAACCACTAACATTAAATTTCCTTTTATCAGTGATCATTGGATGTTAGGGATTTTTTGCCCAAGGGAGAAAGCTCTTTATTGGATATGCTCTGTTCATAGTGATGTGCGGGGAAGTTTTAAGAATATATTGGAAAAGTATGTTTCAATTTCTCAATAGTTTTATATATTATAATGAATTTTAAATTTACCCCGTTAGTATTATTTTCTAACAGTTCATGGGTCTACTTTCAAAAAAACACAAAGAAAAGAAATGCAAAGATCAAATATGTAAATGCGAAGGTAAATTTCCATTTATAATTTGTACTTTTTGATTTATTACATAAAAATAATATATTGAATTTACACTCATTCAAAAAAGAATTTTCATGAACAACAAGGCCTCATCGAATGCGGATATTATATGTTAAGATTTATGTATGAAATAATAATAACTGGGACAGTTGTGAATTTTGACCTGGTACGATTTCCTCTTAAACTTTCCCTTAATATTTCAATTTGATTTATTCATTATACACGTTAACTATCTTCTTTTTCATTTGTAGCTTTTTGAAGACCCTCAACCCTATACTGCTGAAGACATCAAACACATACAAGTGGAGTGGTCAAATTATTTTACAGGTTTGATTGAATTTTAGTTGTTTGTAATGTAAAATGTAATTTTGAATATTGTCATTTTAATTGTGTTTTTGGTAGTTTTTTAGGTTGGATTTAGTTTTTTTGAAGCTGATAGTGTAAGTATTGATTGTTATATAAGTGAATGTTTAATTTTTCTCTATTTCTTGTTTTGGTCTACTTTTGATGGTTTTTCTGGTATGGATTTGGGTCTGTGGGGGAGGGGTTCCAAGGGTGTGGGGGTGTGTTCAGTGGGGTTGGGGGGTGTCCAGCGGTTTGGGAGGGCTGTCCGGTGGGGTGGGGGGATAGTCCTGGGGGGTGGCAGGGATGTCCAGGGGTGTGGGGGTGTGTTCAGTGGGGTTGGGGGGGTGTCCAGCGGTTTGGGAGGGCTATCCGGTGGGGTGGGGGGACAGTCCTGGGGGGTGGAAGGGATGTCCAGGGGTGTGGGAAGCCGACCCAGGGGTGTGGGAGTGCTGTCCAGGGGTGGGGGTTTGTCCAGTGGTGTTTGGGGCTGTCTAGGGGTGTGGTGGGGGCTGTCAAGTGGGGTGAGGGTGTGAGGAGGTGCTGTTCAGGAGGGTTGGGTTTTTCGAGGGGTGTTTGGGGGTGTCCGGGGGTCGGGGGGCAGTCCAGGAGTGTGGTGGGAGCTCCAATGGGGTGGGGGAGGGTTTTCCAAGGGGAATACATGAGGGTTGGAGCTCCAATGGGGTGAGGGAGGGCTTTCCAGGGGGCATACAAGAGGGTGAGGGCTCCAACGGGGTGGGGGAGGGTTGTCCATGTGGTATAAATGAGGGTGGATGCTGTCTAGGGGTAGGTTTTATATGTTATCTATGTAAATGCTTTATTTTGATGTACTTATGTTTTTGTGGTACGATTTCTTGATTTGTTTTCTGGTTGATTTTGGTGGAGAGAAGATGACTGCATTCTGTAAAAAAAATTGGGTTTATCACGTCGGTTATTTAATAACCGACGTGATAAAATGCCTGGAAAATAGTTTATAACGTCGGCTATTTAATAACCGACGTGATAAAAGGCCTAGAGAATGGTTTATCACGTCGGATATTTAATAACCGACGTGATAAAGGGCCTCGAGAATGGTTTATCACGTCGGTTATTGAATAACCGACGTGATAAACCGCCTGGAGAATGGTTTATCACATCGGTTATTGAATAACCGACATGATAAACCACATGGAGAATGGTTTATCACGTCGGTTATTGAATAACCGATGTGATAAACCGCCTCCCTCCGATTTATCATGGCGGTTATATAATAAACGACGTGATAAACCCCCCTCCCCCAGTTTTTCACGTCGGTTTTATATGAGCCAACGTGATAAACCACGTTCACCCCGGTTTATCACGTCGGTTATTATAGAACTGATGTGATAAACCCCCCTCACCCCAGTTATCACGTCGGTTCTATATGAACCGACGTCATAAACCCCCTCGCCCCTGTTTATCACATCGGTTGTTTAGGAACCGACGTGATAAACCATTTTCCAGGACGTTCATCACGTCGGTTATTCAATAACCGACGTGATAAACCATTCTCCAAGACCTTTATCACGTCGGTTCTAAAATAACCGATGTGATAAAAATCCCGATTTTATGTTTTTAACGTCTGTTGTTAAATAACCGACGTTAAAAACCTTATTTATAACGTCGCACGTATAGTAGAATACGGGTTGGTATATTGTATAGGAGATACAGTTCATCATCAACAATTAGAGGTAGATAATCAGAGGGTCACTGTATAGGATATTATAGATAGATCAGCTAGGGTACCAATACCTACAAATGAGGTGGCGATAGTTGGACAGAGTATCGGCCATTTTTTAGTTTGGCCATCCAGACTTCTTTGACTCATTACCATAGAGGTATGAATGTTATATCTTTTATTTTATTTTTTTATTAAAGTTGTTTTATCATTTGAAAACTACTATATTTCTCAATTTGTTTTTCACAGGAATACTTCAAAGGTAAAGAAATACTGTATAGACAACAACGAAGACAACAGGCTATGACATCAGATACAGATTTCAGTGGTCTTGAAAGATTGTCAAGATATTCACATTTATTGTTGGGTTTTTGTGAGTTTCAAATGGAATCTCATGTTTGTGGATGTGAAATAAGTGTGGGGATTACAAAATCTGATATCATGGAGCTTATTACTGGAGATAAGTTGGGCATCAACGTGGTGCACATTTTTTCCATGTAAGTATTAACACCTTTTCCCTGCATTATATTTATTAAAAATGTATACTTATGTATGTTATGTATTAGGTATATTTATAAAATTTGTGAGAGGAATGAACTGACAGAAGTATATGGATTCATGGACCCACAATTGATTTCCCCTGAAGCATGTTCATTGACTGAGGAACAAAGAATGGTTTATATTGCTGAAATATATGAAAAGAATATAATCAGACAATGTTGGATGATTCCTTTTTGTGAGAGGTATGAAACACATTTCTCTTAAAGAGTTAATTATCTTTTAACATAAAAAAACCACTAACATTAAATTTCCTTTTATCAGTGATCATTGGATGTTAGGGATTTTTTTCCCAAGGGAGAAATCTCTTTATTGGATATGCTCTGTTCATGGTGATGTGCGGGGTAGTTTTAAGAATATATTGGAAAAGTAAGTTTCAATTTCTCAATAGTTTTATATATTATAATGAATTTTAAATTTACCCCATTTGTATTATTTTCTAATAGTGCATGGGTCTACTTTCGAAAAAACACAAAGAAAAGAAATGCAAAGATCAATTATGTAAATGCGAAGGTAAATTTCCATTTATAATTTGAACTTTTTGATTTATTACATAAAAATAATATATTGAATTTACAATCATTAAAAACAGAATTGTCATGAACAACAAGGCCTCATCGAATGCAGATATTATATGTTAATATTTATGTAAGAAATAATAACAACTGGGACAGTTGTGAATTTTGACCTGGTACGATTTCCTCTTAAACATTGCCATAATAATTCAATTTGATTTATTCATTATACACATTAAATATCTTCTTTTTTATTTGTATCTTTTTGATGACCATGAACCCTATACTGCTGAAGATATCAAACACATACAATTGGAGTGGTCAAATTATTTTACAAGTTTGATTGAATTTAAGTTGTTTGTAATGTAAAATGTAATTTTGAATATTGTTGTATTAATTGTGTATTTGGTAGTTTTTTAGGTTGGATTTAGTTTTTTTGAAGTTGACAGTGTAAGTATTGAATGTTATAAAAGTGAATGTTCAATTTTTCTCTACTTCTTGTTTTGGTCTACTTTTGATGGTTTTTCTGGTATGGATTTGGGTCCGTGGGGGAGGGGTTCCAAGGGTGTGGGGTGTGTTCAGTGGGGTTGGGGGGTGTTCAGCGGTTTGGGAGGGCTGTCCGGTGGGGTGGGGGGATAGTCCTGGGGGGTGGAAGGGATGTACAGGGGTGTGGGGGTGTGTTCAGTGGGGTTGGGGGGTGTCCAGCGGTTTGGGAGGGCTGTCCGGTGGGGTGGGGGGACAGTCCTGGGGGGTGGCAGGGATGTCCAGGGTTGTGGGAAGATGGTCCATGGGTGTAGGAGTTCTGTCAAGGGGTGGGGGGTTTGTCCAGGGGTGTTTGGGGTTGTCCAGGGGTGTGGTGGGGGCTGTCAAGTGGGGTGAGGGGGTGAGGAGGTGTTGTTCAGGCGGGTGGGGGGTTGTCGAGTGGTGTTTGGGGGTGTCCGGGGGTCGGAGGGCAGTCCAGGAGTGTGGTGGGGGCTCCAATGGGGTGGGGGAGGGTTGTCTAAGTGTTATACATGAGGGTGGGAGCTCCAATGTGGTGGGGGAGGGCTTTCCAGGGGGTATACATGAGGGTGAGGGCTCCAACGGGGTGGGGGAGGGTTGTCCATGGGGTATAAATCGAATCGATATTATTCTTATTTTTTATTTCTCTTAATAGAGCATTAGAAGGATAAATTGGAAACTCTAAATTCACTTTAGGTTTAGTAGGGCTCAATGCTCAGATAAAATATTCTTTTTATACCCTGGTTAATACTTTCCTAAATTTAATTTTCGTATTTATGTAGGTTATTCAAGAAAATGGTCCCCAAAACTCCACCAATGGCCTTTTTAACATGACTTAAATTGAAAAAAATATTTAATCACAATCTTTTAGCACACAACCAATGTCATGTGATAAAATAAGGAGAACTATCATTTTCTTTTATCTCCTATAATTATTTAAAAACCTTGAACATATAATATTATTTTGAAAAATAATATTTTTCTGCAATTCACTTCTAGACTTTAAGGAATTAGAATTTATTGAGAAATAGATTCTATTATTATTAAAAAAAATTAATAATATTTAATTGAATTTATTAATTTATGATCATTCCCACTTTGATATTCAACGACCCATGGTCATAGGTACCACTACAACATAAATTCTAATTCATCAAAATTGGTGAAACTTATGGATAGGCTTTGTCTTTATCCCTCTAGGACATTATCTCAAGAGTTCTAAGTCATAATAACAAATCAATATAAGTTTACAAAGACACATCACAGATCCTAAAGGGATGATAAAAATTTATATCTATGATAACCTCTTAAAAACATGTATAATGTAATATAATTTATTTATCTATAAATATGTTATAAAGTTAGATGCATACTTTTTGTCGTCACATTTTAATGATTGGTTTATCTTTTTTAATGTTATTATATAGAATTTCCATTATTTAACTTGTCCATATATTAATTCAAGGCACTAAAATCCAATTCTATTGAAAATATATATCACGTTACTGTAATAGGAATTGAAAAACACTGTTTGATCACTCAAATTACGGAACACCACTAATGACACACCCAACACAAGCTACCTCAACCCAAACATATAATACAGTGGTTTTATTCATGAATAATATTACTTTATTAAATTATACACATGAATAATAACATAAATTCAATATACCAATACACATTCAATAGATTGTAACATCTATTGACACCAAAAATATGTGGTGTTCTTATTAGCAGGTCTGTCCTCATAATCTCTTTTACTCAAGATCATAAAGAGAGATCATCATGGGAAGAAGCATCAATACTACTATCCCCAAGAACCTGATATTCATAAATCATATGTTTCTAATCATTATGATGTATCGAGACCATAATATATATTATTAATATTACCTTCTTTGTTTTTTATGATCTCTTTATCATTAGGAACAATTATAAACTTTTTATATGATAAATAATTAGACTTCATTACCATGAAAATAGTGTATACATAAATAATAATTCAATTATAGTAAGAATAAATCATGAATAGTTCTCTATATAAATGATATAGTAACTATAAAAAACTCATCAATTTTAATATTTGTAACCCAGAATTACAACACTCCCTCGTACAATAGATCTAACTATCCAACAATCAAACTTTTATCACTCACATGATAATTCATCCATCTGCAATGTTTTTTATTTACTAATGAGTCATGTTAATTTTTCCTTCATGGATACAATTTTTTTTACCTCATAAAATTGATTAAAAAATCTCAATGTATGATATCACCAAGTATATTCCTTTCAGCATATATCATAAGTTTGACATTATGGCTAGTACCATCTTTCTAATATTATCACAATATTCATTATGATGATACTCTTGAAACCCCAACTCCATTAACATATATCTCGTGGTTATTTTAGAATATTGGCTCAATATACAAGGGAACCCTTCCCAAAGGATATAATATTTTAGCAGTCAATGTAGACTAAATAAATACATAATTTTTATATTACATTCAGAAACTTGAAATACTACATTAAAATTCATGTGAACACATTATTATTTCATTTAGTATGATTCAAATATAATTCATCAGCCCCTTATTGGTATCATAGGGAAAGGATAACATAATAAAGGGTGATATTATATTATCTTTAATGAAAAGTATATGGCATAAGCTATCCTGGAATAAATAATTAATTAATAATATAGAATATATAAATGATAATAAATTATTTCATACAATTAATATCATAAAAGGTTAATATATCCATGGATAAAAATAACTGGTTTCATTGGGATGGAATGCACAATATAGGACATCATAATCATACCATCAAGGGATTTATCCAAGACATCATAAATATATCAGCATTGCCTCATACCAAGAAATCATAAATAAGCAGAAAAACATGCACCAAATACATAGGATAGTTTGTATCAGTATACATACCTATTCTATAAGGTGCTATATTATTTTATTCTCCATTTATCACTTAATAAGTCCAATACATTAATTATATGAATAAATAAAAAAAATTCATCCACATACATTAATATTCAACAACAAATCCATATTGGAAGAAATAGAAGATAAAATTTTAGTACATTCCACATTAAAAATGATCATAAAATATCTAGAAAATATTAGGGATAAAATAATTATATTATCTCCGTACTAATCATAATATTCATAAATGTATGTTGAAATATATGAAAATAATTTTAACATATCACTATAACATTTATTAAAGAAAATACCTTTTTCATTATTAAATCACTTATTTAAAATAAAAAAATGTAGATTTTTAGTGAATGAATTTTATTTGAAAAGAAAACAGGAATAATTTAAAGTAATAATGAATGAAAATAATGGTCATGGTAGAATGAAATATTGTTTGTATGGTATGCATTAAAACAAATATTTTGTTAAATCCTTTGGTAAAAAATATTCTCATTTGAAAAAATTCATAAAGATTCCTTTAAACCCATTTTATAGAAATATATAAATGTGTAAAAATGACTTAAATCCTTCAATATAGAATACTAAAAAAATTATTTATATATTTTTTAAGAAATGTGGATATGGAAGAAAAAATAATCATGGATGAATAGAAAAACTACATTGGATTTACATTTAAGAAATCTAAATTTATAGTATGTAGAATGAAGAAAATAAATAGAAAATTTTAATATCAATAAATAAAAAGAGTATAATAAATAATAGGGTTTTTAGATTTTAAATCATATTATTATCATAATAGAAACTTATACATAAAAAATCACATACGGGGATGACATTATGAATAAAAACTCTTATCACTTTCGTAACATTCCAATAATATCCCTCTTAGAAGAAATAACATTAAAATAAACTTTAAGTACTCTGAATATAAATAGATTCATGATATAAATTATAATAGGGGTAATATAAAGACCACATAAAAGAAAAAATTGGTGAATATGTAATATATTTTAGAATAAAAATTTAGATGATAAACCAACAGACATATCATAACATTGAAGTAAGTATTAATCAATGAATTATTTATGTGTAAAAATATGAATCCATATAAAATAAGTGTGAATAAAAAAATTATCATGGGTAATTTCACACATAATCCTTCAATAAAATAGAAAATGAAAAAAATAATATAACCAAGTGAAAATAAATCACGTAACGACACCCCTTACCTCATGTCAAACTCCCCATGTACGCCATTTTTGTCATGTATAATAAAATTTTATTAATTTTATAATATCTTAAGAATTTTTTTGATTTATATTACTTTAATATTATCCATTTTATTTCATATATTATAATTTTTTATATGTATGTGTTAAATCAATTATGTTCATGTAAGATGTTTTGAGGATGTTCGGTTCGTAATCGAAAAAAACATTGGTACGTTGCCCATGTCAAAGGGTTCATGGTTCCATCATCTATATAATATTATCATGTAATACATATAAATTTAAAACATTTGAATCATTTTGGAATCATCTATGAATTTTTGATATGAAAAACAAATCACATTACTTCATGGATGTTGTGTCCACATGTACACACGAGCAACAATACCATTATTTTAATGGGTGGAAAGGTTAGATGGCATGTAATATGTTATATTTACATAATAATATTTACTTTATGAATGTAATATATATTCATTCGATCCATCATAATAATCAATGTGGTTGTTATGAAAAATGAAATACATCACTTCATGGAGGTGGTAGTCCACACGTATACACGAGTGATGTTTTCATTTCCCCTCTCATGAAGATGGAGATGATGAAGGGTAATACCATATACATAATATCACATTAGTTTATTTTATATAATAATGTTATATCAACATGATTATGGAATAATTTAAGGAGTTATAAGAATACCTATAAGGAATAAACATAGTTAAGAGTAATACCTCTTATTTTGAAATTATCATTTATCTTAAACCTTAATCACTCATAGGATTGTCTTAGGGGAAGAAGAGAAGCACTTGGTTGAAATGGATTAATATAGTAAGGTATTATTGTAGGTATTTTAAAATATATAATTCTCAAATGTTATGAATAAAGAAAAATAGGTGGTGATCTTTTATAAGTGAGGGAAATGAAACACTCAAAATTGATTAAAAGATTTCAATATAATGGAAATCATTTTCATGTCAAGTGGAATAAAATATCAATAACTTTTATCGTAAAAAATTATAAGGTCTAAATACATTAATCTGATAAAATTTATACATGTTTTACTTACATTTTAGTTCTTATGTTTTGTTTTACCACCCCCCCCCCCCCCCCTCATCCTTTTTTACCTAGACAACGAAATACATTTTTTAGCCTTTGAAAGCCATATACCTAGTCATATAGTGAAAATTCTTCAAAATTGTCAAATAGATGAAGTTTTTCAACCAATTATTATCCCACATGTAAAATATAATTATTTTACTAATTATTAAATAAATTAAGAAATATTTTTTTATCATAAATTTTCATTAAAGTAATTTTTGAGAAAATTCATTGAATTTATCTTTAAAAGACATCAATACAGTAATGTAATTAAGATATAAACACATATAAAATCATTTATATATTACAGTTGCCTAAAAAATTATTGGTATACCACAATTCATTCAAAACATGTCATTTTTTTGTTCTTAAAATCATTTACATTTATTTTTTTTAAACAAAAGCTCTATATGGGCGTTGCATAAGGATTTAATATATTTATATTATAACTAAAAAAAAAAACTAATGTCATAAATATAATTAATTAATAACAAAAATAAACATGTTTAAAATATCAAAACATTTTTTATCCAAATGAAATTATATTATAGATTTCAAAACAAATAGAGTGAATTTTTTATTTTTTGTAACTTAATATATTATAAATGTAATTATCAATAAACAATTACCCTAAAATACCATATATTAAATTTTGTGATGTATTTGTTCAATTTAATTTAAAATAATTAAATAAAATAATGTTTTTAGTGTATTTTTAGACTTTATCCCATAGTTTTAACATTAATTATCCTTTTTACTCATTATCGTGGTGATAAACGTTTACCATGGGTTACTATTCATTATGGCTAAAAATAAATTTGATTTATTAATGAAATTTGAAACTCATGATTCCAAATATGGAATATGTTTTATAATATTAAATACCTATAAGTGGACTGAATCCATTTTAATATAAATATATAAAATGAAATAAAAATCAGTTTTTAAAAAAATAATGTTTTTATTCATAAAAATGGCCATATAAATATATGAAATACAATGATGATCCATATATAATTATTTGGATTATATTCATAAAAATTGATCAAAAATTTATTTATATCCAAATACAAAATATAACAGAATGTTTAAATACTTTATTTAATGAAAATAACTGATAGTTTTACAAAAATCCTAATTTTCACTATTCACATGAAACAAAATCTTTTTAGTGAAACCCCAAAAAAATTCACACTATATTTATATTTTAACGATTACTTAGAAATAGATATTAATTTTTTAAAACACTATTTATAATATCTTCATCTAAATAATATTGGATTTATGAACAAAATCCAATAAACACCATTTTTGAAGAAAACATATTTTTGAAATACAAAATGAATTTATTGAAAATTTTGAACCTATTTATTTTGAATTAGAAAATAAATTTTCATTATTAAAACACATTATATATATTATTCATATTTTAAAATTACTACTCATACCTTCCAATTTAATGACTAGTATATAAAAGAAACTTTTAAATAATAATATTTTTGTAGTATGTCTCAATTTTGTTAATGATCAGTGATATGTGTTTTGAAATATATTGATCAACATGCTTTTTTAAAATGAATTTTCATGGTTCTTTATTTCATTCATTATGTAAATTTCTTCCTCTAATTTTTAAATTGACAACCATAAGATTGATATTTTTACATACAGTTTTTGAAAACCCACATCATGCAATGGAATAATAAAATATAAATTGAAAAAGGTAAGAGAGAAACATAAAGGTTACCTAAAATAGAACATAATCATGTTAACATATAAGGAGAAGACTACAAGTATGTGAAGATATATTCTTTTATGAAAAAATCGTGTTCCGTGAATAATGGAGAGTGATAAATAGTATTATCATGAAAATGTTAATGAACACAAAACCATAAATTAAATGGGATGAAGAATACCATAAATTAATCAAAAATGAATGTAAAAGGATAAAATTTTTATTTCAAGAACATTTTCCTAGAGTTAAGAGATTATTTTTTATTGATTTTTGGAATATGAAAAAATTTAATAAAATTATTATTTCTTATTTAATAAAAATATTTTCATTATTTGGTAGTTCTTTAATCAATTTCCACTTTTATATCATCTCTTACTCCAAAAAAATAAATATTCATGATGTTTTTTTCATCACAATAGTACTAAAAACTACTTTTAATGGATAATAAGAACCAAATAAGGATGGAAAATTATTACTCATGTTCCTCTCCACTATCCAAAATCAATATGGTTGGCATAAGATGTGATAATATCCAATATGAATGAAACATCAGATGAATAAATACTAAATTAATCTCTAATTCTTGGAAAAAACACCCAAATTTCACATATCTTTAAAAATATTCAAAATATGTTGGGCCAATTTTAAACCCAAATATTTGTTTTATTTTATTTTATATTATTCCATTATTATTTTTATATTTCTCTCCAAAAATAATTATTCAGTCTGAAATTAAAAACCAAAAATATATATACCCAAATTCAATATTATCTAGAATATATTAATCATTTCTCGAAAATAACATAATCACCATAAAACCTCTACAAAAAGTTATATTATTTTAAAATATAATTCAATATTTAAGCCTAAAATGAAATCTCAACCTAGAAAATAATATTATTTTTTTCGTAATCATGTGTGGTTCCAAAAAAATATAGTGAACATATTTCAAAATAACATGAATCACATATTCACTAAATCAAATTTAAATCCTATTTTTATGTATATGATAAAACATATATTCCTAACTTTTAATAACCCATAATTATCTAAATATAAAATATCATATTTAACATTAAGGTTATCAACACCTCTAAACATATGTCCACAAAATAGAAAATAATTTTTCCTTAAATAACCATTTCACTAAAATATGCACTAAACCTAACGATTTTATTCCCCAAAATGTATCACAAAATAGTGCTAATCATATTTAAATCCCATAACATAAAACCTAAAAAGGGTATCTATGGTTTCAAACTAATTATCAAAACTAGAATTATCTACCCTATATAGCTTCTATTTATCCCATATCACTATTAAATATTATAGGTTTCTATGGGTTCTATCCTATTATTCATCATAATGGTTCATGATGAATATGTGAATTAACTCAATAATATTACTTAGTTGTTTCTATCTTGGTTTACAGTCTTAGGTCTTCACATCGTAAACCTACAACTACATAGTTAATACCCAATACTTATCCTTCTAAGGTGTTACCACTAGGTTTCTTTGTTCCAAAGTCATATCCACATTCTAGTATTTATATAGAAATTTATTTTAAAGTAAAACCACACAATATCAACATTACCAAACTATAATGACATTAATCTATAAATTATATTTTCACTAAAATATATCATAGGGTTATTTTATCTAATCTATGTTGTCCTAAATTTATTCCCAAGGACCTATTAAACCCCATTTAATTCAAACTATATCACCATAAATCCAATAAATCGGATTTGGTGGATAGTTATTAATTTAAAAAAAGATTAAAGGGATCTCACCCCATAGGATCAAATATTTTCACATTAATGGGATACTAGATACATATATGATTCCCATATTAAATTTGAATACATGAAATTATTTTTTTAAACTATAGGGATAATATTATAATTGCTTCTCATATATCCTCGAAATTATTCATAGATCTCATATGGTATCATGTTGAAAGAAATACATAATAAAGGGTTCTCGTAGATTTTCAATAATGGAATGAATATAACATTATTTATCAGATAATAAATAAACCATGAATAGTATGACATAGAAAAACAATACAAAATTATGGAATATAACTAATATAAAAAGGGAGATATTTTTATTGATAAAATTGGAACATTAATAATCATGTAGATATAAATAAATAGATTCATATATAAGGAATAAATAATATAATCATACCATAAATGCCTTATGCGAAGATATCTTAAACATATTATCAAGGCCTCATCATAAGACATCATAAATAATTTGGTTCGAACAAAACAAGTTCACAGGGTAGTTTTTATCATCTGATATAACAATTCATTAATGGGAAATGTAATTCTTGGACCCACCCATTATATAATAATTCTAATGAATTATTTATATTAATAAATATTACAACTTACTAAGTATGCCTTAATAATCAAAATGTTTCTATATTGGAAGAACGATCATATGGAATCTCAATACATTCCTAGGTCAATATGATCATTAAATATCCATATAATATAGTGGATCATTTAATTATACCACATCCCAAGAAATGCATAAGATTCAATATATTATTTTGGCATTGTTTAAATTACTTTTAAAAGATCAATGGAATATTTCTTGGGGAAAACACCCTTTTCATTTTGAAATAATTTATTTAAAATATAAAAATTTCCTAAAAATCAGTGAATAATTTTCACTAAAAATATCAATGGAAACATGTAAATCATTATTAAATTAAAATAATATTAATGTTAATAAGAAAATACATTCTTGATTTAACATTTAAACTATTATATCATTCACATTATGTTTAAAAAGTTCCTTATATGAAAAATTAAAAGAAGATACATTTTAATTTTTTTATAAAAATTAAAACCTGAGAAAATATGACATTAATTAATCATTGGAGGATATTAAATACATTCTGGAATTTTTTTAAAAAAATATGTACATAGAATCAAAATATTTCCAACCAAATAGAAAAATGTTACTTTTCCTTAAAAAACATTCTTGTAGACTTTTGAGTACTTAGAGAGATTAAAATGAATGGAAAAATTCTAATTTTCATAAATAAATAGATTTTAATAAAATATATGGGATTATTATATAAATATAATATAATATATCTTACATGAAATTTAAAATAAACAATATCAAATAATTATGATATTTTGAAATAAACTCTTGTGATTTACAGACTTTTAAAGCACACTAGTGCAGAAAACATTTTTTACGTCACCATTTTTTACGTCGGTTATATATAAATGACGTAAAACATGCGGCGAGTAGCTTTTTCATGTCAGTTATTTTTATAACCAACGTTACAAATCGCGCCTGTTCGTTTTTTACGTCGGTTATCCTATAAATGATGTAAAAAACCAATGCGCGTGGGGTTTTTTACGTCGGTTATTTAGAAACCGACGTAATAGACCCTATATCTACGTGTTTTTTACGTCCTCTATGTGATAACCGACGTAAAAAACCAAAGCGCGTGGTTTTTTACGTCGGTTATAGGGATAACCGACATACAAAACGAGTAAATATTGGGTTTTTTACGTCGGCTTCCAAATAACCGACGTAAAAAACCTCCCGCGCATTGGTTTTTTACGTCAGTTATAAGTTAACCGACGTAAAAAACGAGATATGTACGCGTTTTTTACGTCGGTTATAACAAAACCGATGTAAAAAACCAAAGCACTGGGGGGGTTTTTACGTCAGTTTTAAAATAACCGACGTAAAACCCCCGTACATAATGGGTTTTTTACGTCGGTTACAAAATAACCGACGTAAAAAACCAAAGCACGGGGGTTTTTTTTTACGTCGGTTTTAAAATAACCGACGTAAAAAACCCATACATAACTCGTTTTTTTACATCGGTTACAAAATAACCGACGTAAAAAACCAAAGAGTGGGGGTTTTTGACGTCGGTTTTAAAATAACCGACGTTGTAAATTTAAAAAATATTTTATAACATAGGTTATTATATAACCGACGTTATTAAACTTTTAAAGAAATTAAATCCCCATGGACTGTCATTTACAATTTTTCAATTGACAGTCTGCCGACTCGTCTCTCTCGCACGGTAAACCCTAATCGGCTCCTTGATCGACCTGCGTTAAACTCATTTTGGATTAATTGTTTATCTTCTTCACTCCTTTCGGATCTATCATCTCAACTCACAACATTCTAGTAAGCCTTCCACGAATTTATTTCATTCGTTTTTTTCACGTATATTCTATAATTATGTTTTGTGATTTTTGATGTGCACCATTAGGTCGATAATGTGTACCTTATAAATTCTATGACATGTGCCTTGAAATACTGGTCTGTGGGGCACATAATATCTGAGGCATGTATTGAAAATACTTTTGGATCTATCTACCTTGGTGTACATGGTTTCAAAAAAGATACACACCTGTGTGTAGTTCCATATAGATCCAATGGCAATTACACCATGTACCCACCGAACTAACCAACTACGGTTCAAAAGGCATGTGGATTCATCACACGAAATATGGTATTTAACTCCATATAGACACCCTATCTTATCCATAAAGGGGACTACACAACCTATCTTCATTGGAATACACGTCATTTATAGTAGGATTTTGATAGAACATCTGGTGTCCCACACAGTTCCACTCATACTACCGATGCATACTATCTGGCTACCAATATTTCCCATGAATCATATATCTTATATTGACTATGACTTTTTCAGTAGTTTCTAGATTATATACATCCAATCTACTGGGGCATATATCCTCATTGCACTACATCACCAAAATTCATTCCTATGAACCATCATCATCAGATATATCACTTGATTGTACATCATCATTGTAAAACATGGATCACCCCAATGATCCTTATTTCAAACTCAATGTATCAATTTGTTTAATTGATTATTATTTTCATAGAGATCATTCATTTTTTATTTTTTGAACAACTATTAAAAAAATTGGCAACACATGTCTAATAAAGGAGGGATAAAATGAACAAAGAATGTAGACTGGGAACAAACCTCAATAATTGAACATGTTGGCCTCAATAAATTGTAATAAAAATGATAAATTAGTAATAAAGAAATTATATTCAAAATCAAAAACTATTTATTGAAATTCGTATACCAAAAATCATCATTCAACCAATGAAGTTTTGAAATAGTGGGTGTTGTCGACCCAACTATGTAATGTTTTTGATTACCATATCATGTATACAGATTTCTGTAAATGATTTTTTTTACCATTATATTATATACTATTGTATTCCTACTATTGAAATGATAATTTTTATAGATTAGTTATTTAGATTCATTTTTCATAGGGCTTTAGTGTGCTTCCTAAACATTTTCATGAGATGTTTTAGGGAGGATCTTACTATGTATACATGTTATGCCCACCATACATAAATGTAAACAATTTTTTTAGTTTTTAAAAGTAATTTCTAGTTTTTTATAGATTTTAGTAGCATGGAAGTGTTGTGGAGTAGCTTTCATTAGTATATAGAGTTTATTGTTTCTTCCTTGTTTTACTATTAGTACTAATAATCTTCTTTTTGGTTTATATACAACAATACTTGTATGAATTCATGCATAATTATCTAAATTTATTCATTTCGAACTGAGGAGGGTTACTTTTGGTGGGAGCAGATCCTAAATGATATGGTATGAATTCATTCTATCATAACCATAAATAAAATATAGTTGTATTTTATTTATCATATACATCAACTTATACTCTTCTTTTTCATCACAAACCCTTTGAGAATAAAAAACCAAACTAAGGGCTTTGGTATCCACATTTCCTTTTGTTATAGAATATGGGGCATCAAAATCAATTGATTGAACATATTCCTCCCAAAAACACTTCCATTGATTTTTATAATTGTGTGAAAATATTTACCAAATGGATTTAGGGTCTACAGAAACCATTAATAACATGTTAAATAGGTAGTTTATCTAATATATTAAAACATCAAAACCGCAATCAATATTAAACTATGTAGGCGTCATGGTTTTCTTTGATTCAATGAAATTTAAAACTGTTATATCTAACTATATTTTGTTTAAAAATAATATTCAAGTATATTTTTTTAAATACCTATAGATTTGTTTTATATTTTAAATTGTTTTACATTAAAATTATGATTTTTTTCATATAAACATATATTTATCTTATCTTAAAAATATATATATATTTTGATATTTGTTATAGGTAATAATGAGTCGAAGCTGGATTACGGCACATCGAATGAGCAATGAATTTGAGGAAGGTGTTGATGCCTTTTTGGAATTTGCAAAAAGAAATGTTCCAAGTAGTGACATTTTTTTCTGTCCATGCCTGAAATGTTTGAATATGAAGAAGTTGAAAAGTAGAGAGATAAAAGATCATCTGATTTGTCATGGTTTTAATCCGAGTTACAGCCCATGGATTTGGCATGGTGAAACTGGATGGAATGTCACTGATGATAATGATTCACAAGATGGTAACTCTGATGGAATTGAAGAAATGATTCGCGATATTGTAACAGAACAAATTGAGATAGAACCGACAGTTGCACGTCTATATGGTGATGCTGAAAAACCATTATATCCCGGTTGTATAGATTTTACGGTTTTGTCGGTGGTGTTAAGATTGATTAACTTGAAGGAGAAGCATGGATGGAGTGACAGAAGTTTTACAGAGCTGCTACAATTGATGAAAGACATTCTTCCAAAAGATAACGATCTTCCAGATTCACATTACAATGCCAAGAAAATATTATGCCCGATGGGATTGTGATACAAGAAAATACATGCCTGTCCGAATGAATGCATTATATATAGGAAGGAATATGAATTTTTGTCAGAGTGTCCTAAATGTGGGACGTCACGGTATAAGGTGAAATAAAAACCACAGGCTAATGTAGAGATTACAAAGCTCCCTTCAAATGTATTTTGGTATCTTCCTATAATTAATCGTTTCAAACGTTTATTTTCTAATTCACATGATGCAAAAAGGTTAAGATGGCATGTGGAAGAGCGGGTATGTGATGGAAAAATACGTCATCCAGCTGATTGTTCACAATGGAAGAAAATTGATGCGCAATATTCTACATTTGGAAATGAAATTAGAAATCTCAGACTAGGGTTGTGCATAGATGGAATGAATCCATACCAAACACTTAATATCACACATAGTTCATGGCCTGTTTTAGTGGTAATTTACAACCTCTCTCCTGAAGTTTGTATGAAGCGCAAATATGTCATGTTGAGTACAATGATCTCTGGTCCAAATCAACCTTGTAATGATATTGATGTTTACTTGTCACCGTTGATTGATGATTTGAAACTGTTATGGGCTGATGGTATTAGGGTGTATGATTCTTATAAAATGGAATATTTTCAACAGCATGCAGTGCTTCTGTTCACTATAAATGACTTCCCAGCGTATGGAAATTTGTCTGGAACAGTGTTAAAGGGCATAAAGCATGTCCAATTTGCGAACAACGGACATCCTATTGTCAATTGCATCATGGGGGGAAAACAGTGTACATGGGTCATCAAAAGTTTTTGCCTATGGAACACCCTTATAGAAGACTAAAAAAGGCATTCAATGGCTCACAAGAATTTGATACTACTCCAAAACCTTTATCCCCTGATCTGTATTATGAGAGGCTGAAAAACCTTGACGTGACATTGGGAAAGACACAACAATCTGGTAATGATACACATATTTGGAAGAAAATGTCAATTTTTTTGAGCTACTATATTGGAGGTATCATGAAGTTAAACATAATATTGATGTCATGCACGTGGAGAAGAATATCTGTGATTCTTTGATTGGAACATTGTTAGATATTAAAGGAAAGACTAAAGATGGGTTGAATGCAAGATTAAACTTACTATCAATGGGAATACGTTTGGAGTTAGCTCACACTCCTAAATGAAGATGAACATTTCTTCCCCCGGCTTGTCATACATTATCGTAGAGGGAGAAAATTAGCTTTTTTCAGTGTCTTCATGGTACCAAAGTGCCTCAAGGTAATTCTTCTAATGTAAAAAATTTTGTCTCATTGAAGGACTTGAAGTTGATAGGTATGAAATCACATGATTTTCACGTCATGATGCAACAAATTCTTCCAGTTGCATTGTGTGGAATATTTCCCATTCATGTCAGAAAGACTATAATGAAGTTGTGTTATTTTTTCAATTCAATTTGTAACAAGGCGATTGATTTGAATGCTTTGAACATTTTGGAAAAGGATGCAATTTTTATACTTTGTCAATTGGAAATTTATTTTCCTCCAACGTTTTCTGATATAATGGTGCATTTAATGATTCATCTGGTTCGAGAAATAAAGCTTTGTGGACCTGTATATCTTCGTTGGATGTATCCTTTTGAAAGGTATATGAAAATATTAAAGGGGTATGTTAAAAATCTATATCGACCTAAAGCCTCCATTATTGAAAAATATATTTATGAGGAGGTAGCATAGTTTTGTACGAGTTACTTGGCTGCGACACAACACATAGGTTTGCCTCCATCTCTCCATGAACGAGTTAATAATGAGGGAATGGGGATTCGTGGCTTGAAAGTCAAATCATTGTCAGCTGAACAGATGAAGAACTTATAATCATACATCTTGAATAACATAGCTGATGCTCAACCGTATATCACATTGTATATTAATGAGTTGAAACAATGTCATCCAAAGAATAAAGAATTGTGGATTTTGAATGAGCACAACAAAACATTTTTTCATGGATTAAAAAGACTTTTCTTGGTAGATCAAATGTATCAGAGATATTAAAATGGATAGTGGGTGGTCCATGTTTAAATGTGTTAACATGGTCCGGTTATGACATTAATGGTTATACATTTTATACAAAAGCTCAGGACAACAGAAGTGCAGTTCATAATAGTGGTGTATTGGTGTTTGCAGAAGCAATGCATTTTTCAAGTGCTAAGGACAAAAACCCAATTTCTGCATCAAATGCATATTATGGAGTGATTGAAGACATATGGGAGGTTGATAACATTAAAAATAAAGTTCCCGTTTTTAACTGTAAATGGTTTAATGGTAACAATAGCGTTAGATACGATGAATTTGGAATGACACTTGTTAATCTGAATAGATTGGAAGACACATTGGATTCTTTTATAATGGCAACACATGAAAAACAAATTTTTTATGTAGTAGATCAATCAGATATGCAGTGGGCTGTTGTTTTACAAGGGAAAAAACAATATGTTGGTGAGGATGAACTTGATGAATATGCTGATTTATGTGAGATCCCTACTTCCATGGAAATATTAATAGAACATAATGATGATCATGTTGAAGACATAGTTTGTGCCATAAGGAACGATCACGACGAAGGAATTTGGGAAAACATTCCATTTGTACATTTCTAAAATTATAGGTAACATATGTTTATTTGTTGTTTACATTTATTTTTTCCATAAATGTTAGATATTGTAAGTTTTTTATTTATTAAAAGATGTTTTAAAATAAAATAAGTATATGTTTTTGTTTTTGTTAGTTTTAAGTTTGTTTAGTTTACTTTATCATGTTTATAACCATTACATGAATTTTAAAATGATTATTTCTATTCACTGACAATTACTTTACCTTGTTTACATTATTTAACAGGTTTACCATTTTTACCATTTTTACCATCTTGACCATCTTGACCATCTTTTCCATCTTTAGCATTGATTAACATGCTTACAATATTACCAAGGTTTACTATTATGTAACTTAGTACACTTTTCTATTTTCTGATTACAGTAGTATTAAAATATTTGAATTTGTATAATTGTGAACTGATGTTTGTTTTTTTTGATTTGAAGGATAATGACAGATCATTCAGATGATCAACCACATGATTCTGGAGAGGAGCATATTTCTTGTCATACCTCTGGGGATGAACATTCACATGCTCCTATTACGAAAAAGAGTTCAAAGGTTGGTAAACGTGGGTGCACACGTTTACCAAAATTATCACTTTCCCGTACACAGGATCAGAGGATAGTAGTTGGTTTTGATGATGATGATATTCCTAGAGGTCCGAATGCCAAAGATTTAAAGAGTTTTGTTGCAACTCAGGCTAAGACCAAAGTAAGCATTCTGTATGGTGATTGGAGAGGTGTTGATAAAGCGATTATCTCTCAGTTATGGGAGACGATTTTGGTAAGATCTTTTGTCATTACTTGACCATTCTTTTAATGTTTCTAGTATATATAATATGTTTAACCTCTTCTTTATCAAATGAAATTTGATATTCCTAACACTGGAGGAGTCAGGAAGAAATGCTTATCGTTGGCTGCCAGGAGATGGAGGGATTTCAAATCAACCCTCTCATCTAATTTCATTTATGGTCTTAGGAGTCATGACAATTCATGTCATATATATCCTATTATAGATGAAGACACATGGAGACAGTTTTTTGAAGGTAGAAAAAAGAGTCATTTCTGGTAAGGGCAATGTAAACATTTATAAACTTTCTTATATAAATGATTTTATTAATGTTTTGTTAATGATTTATTATTCTTAAATTACAGAAAACAAGGAAAGCTCATCAGGAGATCCAATCTAAAAATGTATACCCTCATAGTTTATCTCGGGGAGGGAATACATTATTAGAAGAAAAAATGATGGTGGAAAAATTTCAACAACTAAGAGCTGAGTCTTCAAGCTCTGGAGAGGTGTCCCCTCCATCCCCTCCATCTAGACATGAAAAATGGAAGAGATCACGGAAGGGAAAAAAAGGGAAATATCTTTCGGAAGAATCGAGAGTCGTAGCTGAGAGGATTGTAAGATATCTATTTAATTTATTTTAGTTAACTTTTTTTCTTCATATAATTTCCAATCATTACAGAAATGTTCAATTAATTAATACAAGAATCTCTTGAGGATTAGAGTTCAGAGGGGACATTTACAGCTACTGGGAGAGAAGATATTTTATTTGTAGCATTGGGAAGGCCCGAACATCCTGGTCGTGTAAGAGGATATCCGGCAGGTGTATCTGTAAGAAAAGTGTTTCCAGGTTCTTCAAATTCTAACATCGAGGGGGTTTATAAAAAAAATAGAATCCTTGGAGGCTGAAGTTCAAAATATTAATGTGAATATGGAAGACAAGATTAGAGAGTCGGTGCAGTCTATGTTTTCAGAAATGAAAAGACAATTTCAGACTGCAGCTCCCACTCCTCCACCTCCCCCTGCAGACCCCATTATTTATCCTCCTCCTCTCCCAGTAGCTCTCACTCCCCCACCTCAGCCTGCGGTCCCCATTTTTTATCCTACGCCTACGCCGCAGCTTCCTACATATTACGAGTTGTATGTTGATGATTCTCAACATCATATAGTAGCATACAGGTTGGTATATTGTATAGGAGATACAGTTCATCATCAACAATTAGAGGTAGAGAATCAGAGGGTCACTGTACATGATATTATAGATAGATCATCTAGGGTACCAATACCTACAGATGAGGTGGAGACAGTTGGACAGAGTATCGGCCATTTTTTAGTTTGGCCATCCAGACTTCTTTGACTCATTACCATAGAGGTATGAATGTTATATCTTTTATTTTATTTTTTTATTAAAGTTGTTTTATCATTTGAAAACTACTATATTTCTCAAATTTTTTTCAAAGGAATACTTCAGAGGTAAAGAAATATTGTATAGACAACAACAAAGACAACTTGCTATGACATCAGATATAGATTCCAGTGGTCTTGACATATTGTCAAGATATTCACATTTGTTGTTGTGTTTTTATGTGTTTCAAATGGAATCTCATGTTTGTGGACGTGAAATAAGTCTGGGGATTACAAAATCTGAAATCATGGAGCTTGTTACTGGAGATAAGTTGGGCATCAACGTGGTGCAAATTTTTTCCATGTAAGTCTTAACACCTTTTCGTTGCGTTATATTTATTAAAAATGTATACTTATGTATGTTTTGTATTAGGTATCTTTATAAAATTTGTGAGAGGAATGAACTGACAGAAGTATATGGATTCATGGACCCGCAATTGATTTCCCCTGAATCATGTGCATTGACTGAGGAACAAAGAATGGTTTATATTGCTGAAAGATTTGAAAAGAATATAATCAGATAATGTTGGATGATTCCTTTTTGTGAGAGGTATGAAACACATTTATCTCAAAGAGTTAATTATCTTTTAACATAAAAAACCACTAAAATTAAATTTCCTTTTATCAGTGATCGTTGGATGTTAGGGATTTTTTGCGCAAGGGAGAAATCTCTTTATTGGATATGCTATCTTCATAGTGATGTGCGGGGAAGTTTTAAGAATATATTGGAAAAGTAAGTTTCAATTTCTCAATAGTTTTATATATTATAATGTATTTTAAATTTACCCCATTAGTATTATTTTCTAACAGTGCATGGGTCTACTTTCGAAAAAACACAAAGAAAAGAAATGCAAAGATCAAATATGTAAATGCGAAGGTAAATTTCCATTTATAATTTGTACTTTTTGATTTATTACATAAAAATAATATATTGAATTTACACTCAATCAAAACAGAATTTTCATGAACAACAAGGCCTCATCGAATGCGGATGTTATATGTTAAGATTTATGTATTAAATAATAACAACTGGGACAATTGTGAATTTTGACCTGGTACGATTTCCTCTTAAACATTGCCATAATATTTCAATTTGATTTATTCATTATACATGTTATCTATATTCTTTTTCATTTGTATCTTTTTGACGACCCTCAACCCTATACTGTTGAAGACATCAAACACATACAAGTGGAGTGGTCAAATTATTTTACAGGTTTGATTGAATTTTAGTTGTTTGTAATGTGAAATGTAATTTTGAATATTGTCGTTTTAATTGTGTATTTGGTAGTTGTTTAGGTTGGATTTAGTTTTTTTGAAGTTGATAGTGTAATTATTAAATGTTATATAAGTGAATGTTTAATTTTTCTATACTTCTTGTTTTGGTCTACTTTTGATGGTTTTTCTGGTATGGATTTGGGTCTGTGGGGGAGGGGTTCCAAGGGTGTGGGGGTGTGTTCAGTGGGGTTGGGGGGTGTCCAGCGGTTTGGGAGGGCTGTCCGATGGGGTGGGGGGATAGTCCTAGGGGGTTGCAGGGATGTCCCGGGGTGTGGGGGTGTGTTCAGTGGGGTTGGGGGGTGTCCAACGGTTTGGGAGGGCTGTCCGGTGGGGTGGGGGGACAGTCCTGGGGGGTGGCAGGGATGTCCAGGGGTGTGGGAAGCCGGTCCAGGGGTGTGGGAGTGTTGTCCAGGGGTGGGGGGTGTGTCCAGGGGTGTTTGGGGATGTCTAGGGGTGTGGTGGGGGCTGTCAAGTGGGGTGAGGGGTGAGGATGTGCTGTTCAGGCGGGTGGGGGGTTGTCGAGGGGTGTTTGAGGGTGTCCGGGGGTCTGGGGCAGTCCAGGAGTCTGGTGGGAGCTCTAATGGGGTGGGGGAGGGTTGTCCAAGGGGAATACATGAGGGTTGGAGCTCCAATGGTGTGGGGGAGGGATTTCCAGGTGGTATACAAGAGGGTGAGGGCTCCAACGGGGTGGGGGAGGGGTGTCCATGGGGTATAAATGAGGGTGGATGCTGTCTAGGGGTAGGTTTTATGTGTTATCTATGTAAATGCTTTATTTTTATGTACTTATGTTTTTGTGGTACGATTTCTTGATTTGTTTTCTGGTTGATTCTCGTGGAGAGAAGATGACTGCATTCTGTAAAAAAAATTGGGTTTATCACATCGGTTATTTAATAACCGACGTGATAAAATGCCTGGAAAATAGTTTATATCGTCGGTTATTTAATAACCGACGTGATAAACGGCCTAGAGAATGGTTTATCACGTCAGTTATTTAATAACCGACATGATAAAGGGCCTGGAGAATGGTTTATCACATCGGTTATTGAATAACCGACGTGATAAACCGCCTGGAGAATGGTTTATCACATCGGTTATTGAATAACAGACGTGATAAACTGCATGGAGAATGGTTTATCACGTCGGTTATTGCATAACCGACCTGATAAACCGCCTCCCTCCGATTTATTATGGCGGTTATATAATAACCGACGTGATAAACCCCCCTCCCCCAGTTTTTCACGTCGGTTTTATATGAGCCGACGTGATAAACCACATTCACCCCGGTTTATCACGTCGGTTATTATAGAACCGACGTGATAAACCCCCCTCACCCTAGTTTATCAAGTCGGTTCTATATGAACCGACGTGATAAACCCCCTCGCCCCTGTTTATCACGTCGGTTGTTTAGGAACCGACGTGATAATCCATTTTCTAGGACGTTCATCACGTCAGTTATTCAATAACCGACATGATAAACCATTCTCCAGGACCTTTATCACGTCGGTTCTAAAATAACCGACGTGATAAAAATCCCGATTTTATGTTTTTAACGTCGGTTGTTAAATAACCGACGTTAAAAACCTTAGTTATAACGTCGCACGTATAGTAGCATACGGGTTGGTATATTGTATAAGAGATACAGTTCATCATCAACAATTAGAGGTAGATAATCAGAGGGTCACTGTCTAGGATATTATAGATAGATCAGCTAGGGTACCAATACCTACAGATGAGGTGGCGACAGTTGGACAGAGTATCGGCCATTTTTTAGTTTGGCCATCCAGACTTCTTCAACTCATTACCATAGAGGTATGAATGTTATATCTTTTATTTTATTTTTTTATTAAAGTTGTTTTATCATTTGAAAACTACTATATTTCTCAATTTTGTTTTTCACAGGAATACTTCAAAGGTAAATAAATACTGTATAGACAACAACAAAGACAAGGCTATGACATCAGATACAGATTCCAGTGGTCTTGACAGATTGTCAAGATATTCACATTTTTTGTTGGGTTTTTATGAGTATCAAATGGAATCTCATGTTTGTGGATGTGAAATAAGTGTGGGGATTACAAAATCTGATATCATGGATCTTGTTACTGGAGAAAAGTTGGGCCTCAACGTGGTGCACATTTTTTCCATGTAAGTCTTAACACCTTTTCCCTGCGTTATATTTATTAAAAATTTATACTTATGTATGTTTTGTATTAGGTATCTTTATAAAATTTGTGAGAGGAATGAACTGACAGAAGTATATGGATTCATGGACCCACAATTGATTTCCCCTGAAGCATGTTCATTGACTGAGGAACAAAGAATGGTTTATATTGCTGAAATATTTGAAAAGAATATAATCAGAAAATGTTGGATGATGCCTTTTTGTGAGAGGTATGAAACACATTTCTCTTAAAGAGTTAATTATCTTTTAACATAAAAAACCACTAAAATTAAATTTCATTTTATCAGTGATCATTGGATGTTAGGGATTTCTTTCCCAAGGGAGAAATCTCTTTATTGGATATGCTCTGTTCATGGTGATGTGCGGGGTAGTTTTAAGAATATATTGGAAAAGTAAGTTTCAATTTCTCAATAGTTTTATATATTATAATGAATTTTAAATTTACCCCATTCATATTATTTTCTAACAGTGCATGGGTCTACTTTCGAAAAAAACACAAAGAAATGAAATGCAAAGATCAATTATGTAAATGCGAAGGTAAATTTCCATTTATAATTTGTACTTTTTGATTTATTACATAAAAATAATATATTGAATTTACACTCATTCAAAACAGAATTTTCATGAACAACAAGGCCTCATCGAATGCGGATATTATATGTTAAGATTTATGTAAGAAATAATAACAACTGGGACAGTTGTGAATTTTGACCTGGTACGATTTCCTCTTAAACTTTGCCATAATATTTCAATTTGATTTATTCATTATACATGTTAACTATCTTCTTTTTTATTTTTAGCCTTTTTATGAACATCAACCCTATACTGCTGAAGACATCAAACACATACAAGTGGAGTGGTCAAATTATTTTACAAGTTTGATTGAATTTTAGTTGTTTGTAATGTAAAATTTAATTTTGAATATTGTTGTTTTAATTGTGTATTTGGAAGTTGTTTAGGTTGGATTTAGTTTTTTTTGAAGTTGACAGTGTAAGTCTTGAATGTTATAAAAGTGAATGTCCAATTTTCCAATACTCTTTGTTTTGGTCTACTTTTGATGGTTTTTCTGGTATGGATTTGGGTCTGTGGGGGAGGGGTTCCAAGGGTGTGGGGGTGTGTTCAGTGGGGTTGGGGGGTGTACAGCGGTTTGGGAGGGCTGTCCGGTGGGGTGGGGGGATAGTCCTGGGGGTGGAAGGGATGTACAGGGGTGTGGGGGTGTGTTCAGTGGGGTTGGGGGTGTCCAGCGGTTTGGGAGGGATGTCCAGTGGGGTGGGGGACAGTCCTGGGGGTGGCAGGGATGTCAAGGGGTGTGGGAAGCCGGTCTAGGGGTGTAGGAGTTCTATCAAGGGGTGGGGGTTTGTCGAGGGGTGTTTGGGGCTGTCCAGGGGTGTGGTGGGGGCTGTCAAGTGGGGTGAGGGGGTGAGGAGGTGCTGTTCAGGCGGGTGGGGGGTTGTCGAGTGGTGTTTGGGGGTGTCCGGGGGTCGGGGGGCAGTCCAGGAGTGTGGTGGGGGCTCCAATGGGGTAGGGGAGGGTTGTCCAAGGGGTATACATGAGGGTGGGAGCTCCAATGTGGTGGGGGAGGGTTGTCCAGGGGGTATACATGAGGGTGAGGGCTTCAACGGGGTGGGGGAGGGTTGTCCCTGGGGTATAAATGAGGGTGGATGCTGTCTAGGGGTAAGTTTTATATGTTATCTATGTAAATGCTTAATTTTGATGTACTTTTGTTTTTGTTGTACGATTTCTTGATTTGTTTTCTGGTTGATTCTGGTGGAGAGAAGATGACTGCATTCTGTAAAAAAAATTGGGTTTATCACGTCGATTATTTAATAACCGATGTGATAAAATGCCGGGAAAATAGTTTATAAAGTCGGTTATTTAATAACCGACATGATAAAAGGCCTGGAGAATAGTTTATCACATCGGTTATTTAATAACCGACATGATAAAGGGACTGGAGAATGGTTTATCATGTCGGTTATTGAATAACTGACGTGACAAACCGCCTAGAGAATGTTTTATCACATCGGTTATTGAATAACCGACGTGATAAACCTCCTGCAGAATGGTTTATCACGTCGGTTATTCAATAACCGACGTGATAAACCGCCTCCCTCCTGTTTATCACGGCGGTTATATAATAACCGATGTGATAAACCCCCCTCCCCCGGTTTTTCACGTCGGTTTTATATAAACCGACGTGATAAACCACGTTCACCCCGGTTTATCACGTCGGTTATTATAGAACCGACGTGATAAACCCCCCTCACCCCAGTTTATCACGTCAGTTCTATATGAACCGACGCGATAAACCCCCTCGCCCATGTTTATCACGTCGGTTGTTTAGGAACAGACGTGATAAACCATTCTCCAGGACCCTTATCAGGTCGGTTCTAAAAGAACCGACGTGATAAACATCCCGATTTTATGTTTTTAACATCGGTTGTTAAATAACCGACGTCAAAAACCTTATTTATAACGACGCACGTATTAACGTCGGCTAGAAACCGACGTAAAAAATTAAAAATAACCGACGTCAAAAACGTTTTCTGCACTAGTGGCATAACCATCAGTAAAAAATAACATCAAATTATAGATTAAATAAAGATAATATAAATATATTAATGATATAAATTATTAATGGTGAATTATAAACACCTCCAAAAAGAATAAAGTGGTTAATATGTTGTATGTGACATAAAAAAAAGTCTAACAAGAAACCCTTACAATGGTAATAATATTGAATTGAGAATTAATAAATGGAGTGATTATATATAAAAAATGTAAATAAAATTATAATTATTTAAAATAAAACATAAAATAATAATATTTCATTATAATCATAATTTTATTATATCATAGGCAATTAATAGTTAATATAACATAATGAAAAGATAACAAGTTTAGAAACCCCTTACAATGAGTTGGACTCGACATGTGTGTATTGTATAATATATATAATAAACTTATTTTAATTTTATACTTCATTGGAAACATTTTTCAAGTGTATTACATTATTATTATACCATTTATTTCATTTTTTACAATTCCTTATATAGTTAGAAAATCTTCATTTCATGTCTGGTGTTTTGAGGACGTTCGGTTCACAATCTCAAGACAACATCATTAGTTTGACCATGGTAAAATGGGGAATTTCCTCATCATATAAAAAATATTAATAAATAAATAATTATAATTTTTATAAATTAAATAAAATTTTATAATCATCCCATAATTTCTTACAAGAAAGAAATCACATTGCTTCATATAGCGGGTAGTCCAAATGTACTCACGAGCGACATTATCATATTTTAATGAGTGGAAGGGAAAAAAGGTGATTTAGTTATTATATTTACAGAAACATAATTATTTAATGAATATAATATATATTAATTAAATCTATAACAATATCCATCTTTGTAATGTGGCAATGAAGAAGGAAATAAATCACTTCGTGTAGGCAATAGTCCACACATACACATGAGTGATGTTTTCATTACCTAGAGGATTGATATTGAGATATCTAATGATTATAACATATGAATATTTACATATTTGTATAGTGTATATAATTATGTTTTCTATCAAAATTATTATGATCTAATTGAAGTAAGAAGAATAAGAAACAAAAGTAATGATCTTGGCTAAGAGTTATACCACTTCTTTATAAATCATCTTTTTTCTAACACCTAAAGCCTTATTAGGATTTTATTTGTGGGAAAAAATAAGATCTATGATGAAATTTAGAAATATAAGAAGTTATTATGGTAGTTATTGGCTGACCTATAGAGATAAAAAATATAATAAATGAGAATAAGTGGTTCCCTTTTATAAAGGAAAATACACAGTTGAAATAACTTAAATGATTTAAATATAATATATATATTGATCATTTTTACTGGAAAAATTGAAATAATATTTAATTTAGCAAATTATAATCTCTAAATTTTCTTAAATAATAAATTTTAAAATTATTTACGTAATATTTGATAACTAATATTTTGGTTTAACCCTGTCATTAAACCTTTTTAAGTTTAATTATAGAAACACATTTTTTATCCTTTAAGGGTAATTTATTTACTAATATATTGACAAGTAGCTCATAAATCATCTATTAATGAGATTTTAGACCACTTAACACCCCAAATATTCTCTTTTTATATATTAAATATTTTAATAAAATAATTTTTATTATAAAATTTCACTGATGTCAGTTTTGGGACTACTTATTTCGACATGAAATACATCAATACCACAATGGAAGGAAAATATAATCACAATTAACAACATTTATACCTAATACTTACGTATTAAATTCATTTAAAACCACAATTAATCCAAATAGTATTAAATTTATTATTTCAATAATCATTCACCATGTTATTTCTAATACCTTCATAAGACTTATGTTGTTTTTTAGTATGTGTTTAAGGTAATTATATTATCACTAAAAATTAAAAATAAATTAATAACATTAATTTTTTTTATTAGAATACAAATAACCATTTATAATCGATCATGACTTATTTTTGTCTTAATAAAAATATATTAGATATATTTAATGAATGTGATTGGAATTTTGAAAATTTCATAACCTAAAATTATGTAAATGTCATTATCAATGAAAAATGGAACCAAAATGAAATTTGAAAAAAAATAAAAAATTTCACTATCTAATAAAATATAAATTCATTTATAATATTCCCAAAAATTTACTCTAAGTTAGTACTGAAATGATTATTTCAAAAATTATATCCATGTATTCAAATAAATTTTATAATTTTTTTGACATTAATTATAATATCTACAAAAAATATAATAAAAATGAATAAAATATATTTTTAAAACATAAAATGACTTTACACCTAAATTTTCAACTTATTTAATATAAGTTACAAAATAAATATGAATTTTTTTTAAAAAATTATACTTTTTTATACTTTGGATATTACTATTCATACCAGTCAATTAAATGAATAGGTTATAATGGTCACAATAAAATAATTATATTTTTATTATATATCACAATTCGCTTAAATTTCAGTATTTCATGTGATGATATATATGGTCAATATAATTTTATTAAACAAAATTTTTAGAGTTATATATTACTTTACATTATTTGTATAAATCTAAGAACTATAATTAATCATTGTGTACTTCAACTACTTATTTAACTATATGAAAATCTTCAAAATATAATGTATTAATTGATTTGGATACCGTTTTCTCCAATGATATTTTATTTATTATTTACTTGTCCTAAATACAATATTTTATCCAATTGATCTAAGAATAGTTGTTTTTAGACCATTTATAACAATATTTTGTTATTCTACAAGTACAAGAAACATATCAGTTTTACATTATCAATTACAGTTAGATAATTCCAAAAACATCCCAAAGAAATTCTCCAAGATTTAATTAATACATTCCAATTATTATTTAGGTATATAAAATATAAAATTTCAATATATATAATGGAATGTGTGATGGATCAATTTTTGAATCATATAGAGTTATATGCTTCATCTTAGTGTACCCATATGTTTTAAATATGTATTATATGAAAGATTTATGTTATTTGATATATAAAACAATTCCCTATGAACATTCCTTATCTTGGATTTTTAATACCTTATAGATTGATATAATTTTACTTGTCTTAAAAGCCCCATATATTAGTATTAGTAGATTTTGTTCCCTTAAAGTTGTGTTACTATTTTTAGAATATATTTGGTGAGATTATTTAAACTAAGTTTTAACTAACTATAAGAGAAAAAACTATTTTCCATATGTTCTCAACATATATCACTTATAAAACTATGGTTCCCCCACTATCCTTTTGTAAGAACATAGAAAAATAATCATCCCATGATTTAATTCACAACTTTATTCATAAATGGATCATTACAATATTTATATAACAATCCTTGTATACTACTAATAAAAATTTGAATTCTAATGGATTTTAGAATATTTATTAGTCAAGGTGGATTTCATCATATTCAATCTATTTAATTATCTTAAACCTTTCATAAAAATCTTACATTATAGGTAATTACTTTATCATCCATGTCTAGATCTCCCTTAAATACCCTCTTCATCCTAGTAAATTTTACACCATCTAGATAAACTAAAAAATAAATCCTTGATTTTTATACACGGAATCCATTTCATAAATTTCTATAATTTTTTCTATTTTACCTCGTTTTATTTACTCCTTTCATGTAGTATACAGATTTATTATTGTTAATGAAAAATATATCACACAAATAGTGATTATAAAACAAAATATCTTTGGTTTTATCTTTCCTATGAAGCATGAAACTCAGGAACATTCCTTTTTCATGAACTCTTGAAGAACTTGTTCTTATGCCATCATATTGTGAAACTTTATCCTCAACTCTATCATTTTCAAAATTACACTGACTATATCAAATAGATATGTCAACCCTTATCATATAATTATAGTCTTTAAATTAACTAAAAGTTTTCTATCCAGGGTATTTATGTAATATTAAAAGAAACATTTAAGAAAATTAACTGAAATGAACATTGAATTTTTATTGAAGAATGTTCGTTTTTGAATTACCAATAAAAAAGTTAATTAAAAATATTTGAATTATGACATTATGTATTTCATTTATTTTATGACTTATACAATATGAATTTTTTATTATAGTTTCTATAGCTAATTATTAATGATTCTATTTCCAAATTTTGACTTGAATGAAATAATGGATGACATGAATGATATATAACACCCTTAATTTATCCTCCTTTTAATATATGATTATAATTTGTATAAGGGAATGTGAGTTTAGAAATAACTCCTTTATAAATTTTAATGATCAATAAATTATTTATTATGATATTCTTTTTTCAACCCAACCAAAGAATCTTTTATCTTCTTACAGTGATTATATTTCAATTCTCACTACCTTCATCAAACATAAAAAAGTAATCACAAAAAGTGCACGAAATTACATCTAACTAATAATTAAAATATTTCACATGTATCTTATTGAAATAATTTTATAATCTCTATGGAATAATCACACTTAATTCCAAAATATTTTCACAATCAATCAATATTATTATAAATAAGGTCAAATACCTTAATAATTTTAACTCTGAAGAGTATAAATATCATATTATATAATTATCACATGATTTATTCAAATTATTGATCCATTGAGTTTTCGATGTGTCAATGAAAACCCAAGGATAAATACTTGATCCATTTACCATTAAATTTACATTGCCCATCATCTCTTTTGTATTACGTATCATTTGGCTCCACGATCATTTTCACCTCATGAATATCTTCACTAGTTAAACAAATATACTAACCCAAATGTGAGGGGAACTTGGGATATAGTAATTATATTTTTATCACTCAAATATTGACACACATGACCCTATACATTATAAAGATAGAGAAATGATATGTTGACTATCATAAAATAAATTTTAGCAAACAATTATAATATTTTATCAATTAAATGAAATTATTTGAATAAATAGATTCCAAAAAAACATGGATTGTTCTCAACTATAATGATTAGTCAATAAACACCCATATATCATTATAAATAATAGATAATTATTTATTATATTTATTATACATCATGGTATTGAAATATTGTAATGTTGTGAGATTTTGGGAGTGTTAATGCCTCGGTGGTGGACCCATAGATTGATCAATGACTAGGGTTATATTTAAATTCACCTATGGAGTCGAGGAGAAACATCTCTAGAAAACATTTTAATAAATAAAAAAATGTATACCTTTTAAAAATCAAAATACGATTAAAATGTTTTTAATTATTATTTAATACAACCCATGCTTTATAATATTAATATTTTTGATTTTTTGGGTAATTTTTGGATCTATATATACCCCAAATAATCCCATGTATGCTACAACATTCTTTAGCATATCAGTTTATCCTGGATAGTTTAAGAAGATCCCAACCCATACCTGCCTAGTTTTGTAGGTCACGAATTTCCATGGGATGAAATGGGTGGGAGCCAGGGGTTGCAACACCCCCATCATGGAAACTATTAAAAAATAAATATTTATTTATTTTTAAATATATAACAATAATTATTTATGGTAAGTAACCACTCCATCCCTATCAATTTTGGTGTAGTGTTTAGTAAATACATGAATTACATGCCACAGACAACGATACCTTATTTTACTCATATTTATTTAACATGACCCCCTCCTTTTATTTGGTTTTATATTTTAAAACAGTCAAACCATGTGAGGTATTTTTATCCCCCTTTCAATATGCTAACTCCCTCTTGTTAGACTACTAAAATACTAACTCTCTATCTATTCTTTTCTTTTTTATTTAATAAATTAGAAAAAATTAATAATAATAATATGTAAATACTAATTTAACATTATATGATCATAACTAGACCATATGAACTTCGATAGATGCTCCATAAATGGTGTAAGGACTATATCATTACTGTCTAATCAAATTATAATGTTTGTTTATCTTTGAGTTAAAAGAACTGAAGGATTTCTCTGATTCAATGAGAAGGAACATAGTTTGTTATAGAATCGATATAGGATGTAAATTTATATTTTTTATACATAATTGGTCATAATAAACTTGATTCAGAAATATGTTCTTAATTCATGTAAATGATCATTATTAATTAAATTTGTGTTTGAAAATAAAATTATAATAGTGTTGTTGTTGGATAACATGAACCTAGTGTACTTTGCTAATATCTAGATCGTTGTTTTTCAAAACCACCAAAAAAGATGACATTATTTTTTTATACACATGAACCAAAGTTATTGGTTCACCATTAAATGATCTTAATGTTCTGGAATGGAATAATTACATTCTTTATGATAATCACATGGTCATGGGAAGAATGCAGATGTAATCAAAGAAGGTTATATGAATATAATCTTATTATTCATTTGGTTTCTCTCACTAAATATTGACGTATATAATGGAATAAATTTAAATTAATGAAAGGTTTCACATGGATCAATTTTGGCCTAAAATATGATTTTATAAATATATTAATAATTTTATAAATGATATTTTTTTCCATATTAATGTTTACCTAGTAAATTATTCCAAAAACATCTTCAAAATACAATTTTACATTCTATAAATATCATGAATATTTTGTAACTAACTTGTAACACTCCAATGTTATCATGTCAAAAATTGAAAATATTAACATAGATTATTAGCTCTAATAATTATTTAGAAAACCAAGAACAATTAAAACTTGTTTGAAGAATAATATATCTATCATGTTAACATTTATAGTTAAATATGTTGTGAGAACCTGGAGAAATAAACTCAATTCATATTATTATAAATATGAATAATATATAATTGAATTTATTAGTTTTTAGTCCTTTACAAATAAAAATTCACCTTCCCATGGTAATTATTCTCTCTTCATCCTGAATTATAATTCATTAAAATTGGTGGAACATATGGAATCAATTTTTTATATTGCTACCTAAGACATTTTATAGATATTAATGAGCCAAACCAATAGACAATGTAGTTTCTAGAAACACATCATGACCCCTAAAGATATAAGGATGAGTCTTATATATAAAAACCTCCTATAAGAAAACACTTTGTAATATAATATCATTGTATCATAATATCAAATAAAATAAAAATCATATTTTTTGTCATCATCCATTAATTCATTTTTATCTATGTTGACTACAATGGATGTAGCATAATTGATCTTCCATGGACATGGATTAATTCACCACACAAACTTCTTATTATAATGTCCAAATATAACTTATTCTTATATATGTATGTGATATATCCTTTCTTAATTATACATTCAATTCCCCAACACTAATAATGTACCCGATGTAAGCTATAATCTTAAAACATAAAATATCATGTCTTTTTTCATGCATCAATGTACACTACAAAATTATATAGACTAATAATGATCTCAATTTGAGATTCCAATAAACTTTCTCATAGATATGAACATATAAAGACACTAAAATCATGTAGTGTTTCTATTGTCATGTAATTATGACATCCACTACTCAAGAAAACCAAAAACAAACCTAAATTCAAAAAATTATCAATGATAATGAGCCCCCAATACCTAATTGAAGAACATAATTTGTGGCGTGTTATTATTATATATCTAAACTATAAGATACATGCTTTTAATTACTGTCATAATATATTACAGTTACCATTATTTTTTGGAACAACTATAAATATTTTATATAAAAAATAATTATAGTACATTACCGTGTATATAGTTAATACATAAGTAATTCCATTGTAATGGTAAGAATAAACCATGTAGAAATCTATGTATAGAATATATGGTAATAAAAAAAGAACCCATCATATTTCTTCTAAGTCACCAACTCTTACAATAGTTAATATTATTTCAATCACCTATTTATCTTACTCTAAATGCGTCATAATTTCCATTAAACCTATTATTTAATGATTATCATTATATTTATACAATTTTATAAACATGTTCAACAACATAATTAGATGGCCTTGTACCTAATTTCTATAAAATTTTGGAAAATTAAATTATTATGCTTATCTACAACATATAAAGACCCCAAGAGAGTCCTAGGATCTTCCTCTCACATAGAATAGGATTCTATGATACCATATGGGGGTCCCTCTTCTACTACTAAATCCAATTTCTAAAAAACCTGAGTTTCAATATTAGATAGAATAACCCAATGGAAAATAGTGGAAGATTTATTTTGGAGTGATGGTATTTTACTAACAAAAATTAAGGCTCTAAATTCAGCAGAATATGGGATCATAGCTTCATGGTTCTCCTATTTATGATCCTCTCCACATGATTTATAAGGACATATAATTAATGGGGGATATAGTGTCAATTACCCAATAAGAAGTATAGTAGGGGACATAGTTTTTGATTCATATCTGGTTTACCTGAGGACATTTCATCACCTAATAGAATATGTTATACTACATCTTTACCTTTTGATATTTCCTCATAATGTGTCTTCTTCAACAAGTACAATGATTTAATCATAAATATGTGTGATCACATTAATTTAATGAAAATAAAAATATCCTATTCCAAGAATAAAACTTTTCACTGTGTTATTTTCTAATGTTCATATATATGTGTTTTTTAACCTAATAAAAGGTTTTGGACGATATTTACTTGTTTATAGTTCAAACTATACTATATTTTGGAAGGTATAGTGGATCTTTTACCTTTTTATCCAACATTTACCTATGATCAGGTAAGAGTTCCTATTTTATTACCCTTATATACTACTACAATTCTAAGTGGGTTTCTATTGATATTGTATTTAGGGGAATATATTTTCATCTATTCCTCCTTTATTCAATATAAAAAAATCTAACTATGAAATATTAGTAGAAATTGAGTGATTTTAAGGTTGTGCCATTGAATAAAATTTAACTATGCAACTTCTGGATCAATGAAATCACCCCACTCGTCATTTTATGAATGATTAATCACTAATTCAATATTGTTATCATATAATTTTTCTTTAAAGAACAATGTGATTGGAACCACTGTGTTTGTTGATAACATGATCATTTCCAACTCCCTACGCTATTTTCTTACCTAATATTCATTATTCTATATATTGATATTTGTAAGAAACTTCAAATTTTACATCAATGGAATATGAATTTCATAATGATTCATAACTCATTGATCTTTGATCATATTCAAAAGTTCCCAATTAGAAAAAAATTATTAGCCTAAATGTATATATAATCCCAAGGGGTTTCTATATGTTCTACTATGTTCACAAGGGAGGCCTTAGGCTCCTCGTGTTTAGCTACTTTTATGAACTCTTTTGTTTTATTTGGAAAATCACCCATTCACCATTGATTGGGTCACCTCACCTTAAATGCATTTTTTGATGGTTACTCAATTTTGAGATATCGAGAGAATCATGTTCATTATTATAATGGGAGATCTAATTCCATATTTTTAATATTATCCTTTTAAGAATTTCTAGGATTAAGATTTCCATTTTCACTAACCTCCAAAAAAATGATCCTAGAAAAATTAATTAAAGCAATATCATGAGGATAAGATGAGATACAAGAATAAGAAAATACTGATATCAACTCAATACTGACATCTATGGAGGGTAATGTAATCTTAGAATTTTTATCTTCCTTGATTATCAATGACCATAACTTCCAAGAACCCATTAGATGGTACTCTATCCTAGAATTGTTAAAAGGATTTAAGACCTATTTCTACAGAATCCTAAATTGGATAAAGAAATAAAAAGATTATATAAATCTAAAAAATTATATCATAATAAATTTTCACTAATCAAACCTAACCCCTCAATCCATTGTATATGATCACCCCTTGTATCCCCCATGGCCATAATCTATGTTTATTCTAGTGGAGACCCTTAAATGAAATAATAAGTAAAATTATAAGTGTATACATAGAGTTTTTATATTTTTATATCGTCCACTGCAAGTGAAGGAATTATTGAAATTGATTTAATGAATGATCTAAGTCTACCCCTTAGGATCTTGAGTTTGTTTTGGAATTTATACATTTTTAAATTTACTATTATCTGACCCTATAAAAACCTGGAATGTACTAGTTATATGGAATAGGAAAGTCCTCTTATAGATGCGTAATAGATATTGATATTTATATTCTAACATTTACACTAGAAAAATAATTATTCCCTTAACCAATTTTAAGAACTATTTTAAATGTTATTAGTCATATTTATGCGTGTGAATTACCGAGAAAATGTATATATATGAAAAACCACATTGATAAAAAACAATTGATACAATATGAAGGATATATATCAAGTTGATTATATATACTCATTTCTCATACTAAGTATGCTATATTTTAGGTAACTATGTGTTAGGGTCCCCCTATTCCACCTGGGAAGTCATACCATTATTAACTTGGAGATGATCCCCTCTGCATGTTTAACTGGAAAAAAATTCAATATTATTTAAAAAATAACTAAAATTTGAATGAGTCCATTCCTTTAAATTTTCTCAAATTCCTCCAACAAATATTATAAAATTGCAGTGTGTCCTCAACATCTCCCCAAACATCCTTGATTAAAAGAATTTCATCATAATTATATTTGACGATTGGATCCATAGATATCTTTTACATATCAAACAAAATGACTCATATCTCTCCATGTATCAGGTTGAATATATTAGTTTTCATAATATATTGGGTTATAAGGTAACAAATAAAATTTTAGTTTATATAAACACATTTCTCTGACACCTATATGACATCATATACTTCCATTACATAGAGTTACTCTCTAAACGTATTTCATGTTTTATTGACCCAATTTTACTACTTCCACTATAGATGGAATATTCCTCCATGTAAAGTTTCAAACTAGTGTTTCATCCCTAAATATGGTGATAATATTCCTAAAATTATATGAAGGTGTTTCAATGAATCTAAGACCTCTTCTGGTTCTTGTAACATTCCATGATGGCCTTCATATACCACATTATGTATGTTATAATAGCCCTAACATAACCAACCCATTATTACTTGTTTTAAATCATGATTTCATCACTTACGGCTTCAAAATATATAGTTTTATTGGATTAGGAAACCCATTATATTAAAAACCACACTTTATCTCATTTTATATCCTTCCCAAAAAAATCATAAACTGATAGACTTGATTTATTCATAACAAATATTCATGACTCAGACATATAATTTTTTTATTTATACTTTTTATTAAACCCTATAAATGTGGGGTGAGAATGTAAATCTCAACATGGGTTATAAAACAAAATTATTCTCATTAGGCTATTAAAATACATGAAAACTATTGTAAAATATTCAACATTAAATAATAAACATCCGGAATGTAAAAACCCAATCATCAGTGATGACATAAACTACATTACTTAAAAAATTCAATAAAATAATATTATAAGAAAGAATAATGGAAATAAAATAATAATAAAGGTATCTTAGGATATTATATTCATATCACTCATAATCATTCAAAATGGAAAAACATAAATAGTAATTTCTAACAACCTAAACATAAATGGAATAACTTAACTAATTAATTACAAAATTATATATTTGAAGAATAAATCATTTCCCATTACACTGCGGGTCTATTTCCCCAGCCCAACCATAATTATATATAATTTCCAAGGACCATAACCTGAATAAAACACTTAATTTATTTCATTTAACATTTCATGAATAAAAAATTACGAATAAAAAACATTTTAATCAATAATTAATAGCATTTATGTTAACCCATTAATAGTAAATAGTTTTAAAACAGTTGGTTAACCAATTCCTAGTTGATAGGAAAATGGAATAAAATAAAAGAATAATTTTAAATATCAAAAATAATATGAGAAATAAATGTCCTATAAAACATAAAAAGGAGTGGTATTTGAGATAAATACTTCAAAAAAATTAGTTACAGGTTTTATGGAAAAAATCCTTACATTTAGTCCCATCATTCTTTATATACCCTCTAGTTTTTTATAGTAAAATTTTAAAAGTTATTTAATATATTTAAAACCTTTTTCATTAATATTATTTTCCCTTTTTATTCATTTATTATCATGTATTATTTATTTATTGGATTAATTTTTCTTTCATCAATCATTTAAATATTTTTTATCTATAATTCCAAAACAGTTTCAATGTTATGGTTCCAAAAAAATATGATTATATAATGTTTATTTAATCATTATAACATTTAATGTATAATTTTTATGTCATTTTAAAAGTGAATGATTTTAATAGTCCACGAAACTATTATAATTCAATCAATATTCCACGATATGCTTTCTTTTTATGGGTAAAATGATTATTTTTTTAAAATTTCATTATCTTGATTGATGTTTTACAATTAAATAATAATAATAATACATTTAATTTATATTTTAGGTTATATTATACCATTAAATCAATTTTTGAGGAATATCTAAGAAATATTAAATTTATTAAAACATCATTACTTACGTAGGTAGCGTAAAACTGCCATGATGAGCAATATTTTTCAAAAATGTTTAAAATAAAGGGAAAATAATAAATATTTGAGTTTTAAAAACAATTTATAAATAATATAATTTTTTTTTTAATTTTCAATATTAAATACGTAAGTGAAAATAATAAAAAGGAAATTTAAAAGAAGAAACATTAATTTTTAAAAAACCAATTTTTAACATGTTAATGACTTTTCAAAAAAAATTTATGAAAATTAGTTAGTGATATACCATAATTAATAAATAAAAAATGATTAAAATACCATGATAATTGTGTCATGGAATCCAAATAAGTGAATGTTTGAAAGATTTTTATAGAAAATAATCAAAAATAGGAATGGAGAATGAGAGCTAGAAACCCTATCCTTTCTCTTTGGATCGTCTCCTTCAGATTGAATCCTAAGACTTATAAAATATGAACATGGAAATGGAAAGTTTAGATTGGTATTTGGATATGATATTTATGTAAAATCAATATTTATATGGGTTTTTTAAATAGGGAATGAGATCCCTTTTATAAAAAATATTTGATGGAATTTTCACTAATATTCAGTTATTAAGGGCCAAGAATATGATTTTAAAACAGAAATTGGGACATAAATGGAAAATAAATGACATTATAGACCATACATCATCCCTAATTAACTCAGGATAAGGTTTTAAAGTTATTAAATTGATAAATCATTAAAAAAAACTCATTTATATGGATTTTCTAGGTTATTTAATGTATTTTGAGATTAAAAATTACTAGCAAGATACAAAATTATACTTTTAATAATTATAAAATTAATAAAATTTTATAATTATCAATAATTTTTGTAGATTTCATTAATTAATTTCAAAAATATATCTTTAAATATTTTAGATCGACCTTTTTTACTTTTCTCCTACCCGTGGACTCATCCGGTCAATGAGGCATAAGTGTTTTGTATATCTATCCTGTTAATTAATTTTAAAAATAAATTATTTTAATTAATATAATTTATTATTAATAACTATTATCATATAAAATAATTCATCATATGCTTTTAATATTATCCTTTCCTTAATAATATTTTAAGATTAGAATTTTAACTCTTCTACCTTGTACAGGAAGTGGGTAAACAGTTTTATAATTAACAATATTATAATGTATTAAAATACTGGAATATAAATAAGAATCATTGATTAATTTAACAATTTAACCCAGTTGTCTAAAATATTTTTACTCCTTCTTAGATATTGTCTTCAAGATAATAATTTTGAATTTCCTAATAATAAAAAGGCACTACATCAGTATTGATAATTTTTTTTGTAGGTTTCTTGGCATAAGATTTAATTTTAACTAGTTTGTTAATATTTGTAAGATATTTTGAGTATATTCTAATATAATAAATTTTAACTACATATATTTAATATTATACAACATTTTAGATTTAAAATTAATATAATAAGTCGAATTCAATTAAAACTAAAATTGTTATCTTTAAATGAATTTGAAGCCAAATATATTACTAAACTTATAACAACATTAAATTTGAATTTTCACTCCCAAATTCAATCATTAAAATAGTAAATAACATAAATTAAAATTAAAATAATATTAACAATATTTTATCATAGTTTTTAATATAAGTAGTTAATATATATCACATTTACTATTTAATATATTATCTTTTTTCCCATAATTTTTTAGTAAAATTCCTCTCATCTATTTTGGACATGAAAATTAAAAAATATTTTTAATTTTATCAAAATTACTCATAAATATTAAATAATTTATTTTGAAATAAAACTCATAAAATAATATTTACACTATCATTATAATAACTTATATTTTATTTTTAAACCAAAAATCAAAATCCTTATTTCATATCCTCTGAAAATATTTTAATAAGATATTAAAATAATTATATATCAATATAATTTTAAAAAAATAATTTAAATTTATTTATTTAAAAGAACATATAATAAATTATCTTACATAAGAAATATTATCTAACCACTATTAAAATAAATTTTTATATTATTAAATAATTATTTTCTATGGATAATTTTAACAAATAAAACCTGATTATATATATTAGAACACCCAATAATATTATTTCAAAAAAACATGGATATTATACCCCCATAAATAAATTGTATCTTTCAATTTTTACTCATGGGTAAATAGTTTTGGATACATTTTTGAATGCTTATTTAGGTTCAAATGTTTCTTCTTTAACCATATTATGTTTCCATTAAATAGTAACCAGGTAAGATATCTTATTTTGCAACACTTTATATTTATGATTAAGAATCTGAACTAGATTTTCCTCATAAGAAATATTCTCCTCCAGGTAAACTACTTCATGAATTAATATATTTGGTCAATTTGGTCTATAATTCCTTAGTAAAGAAACATGAAACACATTATATACCTGATATAAAATTATATGTAATTATACTTGATAACATATCGATCCAAATTTTCCCTATATTTTATATAGGCCAAAAAATTAAGAATATAATTTCACTTTTTTTCCAAAACACATCATGACATTCTATGGAGATATTTTAATAAAAAATGATCTTCATCACTAAATGATCAGTCTTTCCATTATTTATTTACACAATTGTTTTCATAATTTTTAGCTACCTTTATATAACATTGAATTAATTTCAATTATTAAATCATCTCATTCACTAATTTAGGACCGAATAACTTATTTTTTTCCAAATTCAACCCAATATATTGGAGTTCAACACCATTTTCAATAAAATGATTCAAAATTTTCCATCTGTATATTTTTATGTGTATAGTTATAATAAGAAAATTCAACCAATGAAATGTGTTTTCCCCATCCATCTTATTTATATTTCAACAAATCTTAAATCATATCATCCAATATTTTAATTTTCCCTCTAATTATCCATCAATTTAAGAATAAAAATCTATATATAAACATAATTCTATGCCAAATGACATCATAATTCATATAATTGTTTTTCGTGAACCTTGGACAATGATTAAATACAATTGATATTGGAATTATATGTAATTTCACTATCTACATAAGTTATATTTGACAAATATGATATAAAAATATTTTTTATCGAATAAGAATAAAATATGTAGATATATTCAAATAGTTAAAAGTAACATATATCACATTATTACATTGATATTTATTTATAAATTCAATGTTAAAAATCCATTGGCATATATTCCAAAATCCATTTAGTAATTTATAGTTGTTGAAGCACTCATTTTTGTCAATTTTTTCTAATATTAACCTTTTTAAAAATCCAAAACTCCAAAATAAAAAAAAATATTTTTGTAACCCTTCCTACCAGAAATATCCCAATATATCTCAATACATATTTTTTCATCCTAGATGAATAGAATATGGATAGGTAATATTCTTTATAAAATAATTACTTTTTCAACTAAGAGTAATTTGATACACATGACCTCATTAAAAATATTATAACACATTTTTCATCCATATTAAACTCATGTATCATTCCTTACATTTTCAATTTTATCTTCTCTTATAATCCATTATCTTATTTTTTAGAATCTATTATTCTTTTAAACAAGGAAGACGATACTATTACTTGAGAAAAAATGAGAATAAGTTTCTAACATCACAATTTCAAATCCAGTTTTCATTAAATCATTATCTAATGGATATTTATCAAAATTTAATATGGTAAATGAGGTATTATCCTTTCAAATAAAAGAAAATTAGACCTTATTTTTTACCTAGATGATACAGAATTGTATAATCATAATATTTTATCAATTTCAACAACCACATTTTCCTCCTACTTAATTATTATTGGGTCAATACAAATTTAAAACATTTATTACTATATATATAATATATTTCCAAAATATAAATAATCCCTCTAATTTTTTATATAAAAAATTAAAGCCTTATGATCATGTGTTGGGGAATTTCAATCATTGTGTTTCAATTATCATGATGCATATTCTATTAGACATTCATTTTTCATCAAAACCCTACCAAGGACCATAGATAGTGAAAAAATATAAATAAAAAACTCCCAATAATTTATAGAAAATATTATAGTGTATTATTAAACAATATTAATTTTAATTCCTTTAAGTATTCCTCATATTCCATTATCCAAATTAATTTAACACCCTTCCATGTTAATAAGGTTATTGAGTAAGATAAATGAGAAAATATTTTAATAATCCATCAGTAATAACCTTCTAGTCCATGAATATTTTGAATCACAATTATATTAGTTGGTCATTGCATTATTCTACCAATTTTATTTTAACTAGATATATTATTATATTATCTTTATCTGAAATATGTCTATGGTATAAAATTTTTTGTAAATAAAATTCCCAATTACTAAAATTTTTATAGAACATCCTTTATATTAAAATATAGATAACAATCCTAAAACTTGTCACATAGTCTTCATAATGTTTTAAATGCTCAATAATTTCATAAATAAACACTTTAAAAAAAATTCAAAACATTCTCTAAATACTCAATTCGTAAAATCCACAAATATAATATGTTCATTTGTTAACCAAATGGGAATAATCGTAAACTCATGATGGGAATACCTTATTTAGAACACCAACGTGATGAATAAATTATCCGTTTACATTAAACTGATGATATCTAAACCCAAGGTCAACCTTTAAAAAGTATTGTTCTCCTTAGAGTTTGTCAAACATGTTATCAATATGAGGCAAAGGATACTTTTTCTTAATAGTTATGTCAATTACCACCCTATAGTAAATGTAATTCCACATATAACCACTTTCATTATTAAAAATTAAAATTGGATCCCTATATGGTGAAGTTCTTGGATGAGTGAAGCCCTTATCATTAAATTAATGTAATTAAATTTTCAATTCTAATAGATCTACACTAGGCTTTAAATAAAGGAATTTTGATATTAGATTAACATTATTAACTATGTCAATAATTAATTTCTTCTCTCAATAAGGAATAACAGCATGAAAATATTTTTTCAATACATTAAAATATTAATTTACAATGGAATCATCATTAATTTAGAACATTTATTTTTTAAATGAAAATATAATGATAAATTTACCCTCTAGGTTTTATAAATCTATTATATTCTTGATATGTTATCACTACACTGAATTAAGTCTTAAATACCAGTATCTTATCATTCTTATAATAAAATATAACTTATTTCTCTCTATATTATATATCTTTTTATGATATCCTAAACGTCAATCCATACCAAAAAAACGTAAAAAATTAATATTGGTTTGATAATAATATTTTAATGTAAAAAATACCATAGATAATTATATTAGGATTCCTATAAATCTATGTTTCTTTAATATATTGACCATGAGTTTTTAAAAATGTTTTGGTCCCCATTTCATGAGATAATATTTATACATTACAATAAAGTACCACAAAATAAAATTAATGTTTATATATAGAATGAAAAAAGAAATTAGGATCGTTTGTGTAAAAAAATGTACTAGTTTCTACATCATTTTATAGATTGAAATCTCTCATATAAGTAAAAAATGAATTTTCCACACCATTTTTCTTATGATCGAGATGATTTATACCAATAAAGATTAATTTCAAACACATATTCTGATAATAAACCATCTCATTATAGATAAAATATTTCATCACTAGATAAAAACCTTGATTAGAATTTTGTTATCTAGTTTTCTAATTATTAGTCAGACCAACAGTCATGTTTTTTAAATCACACACCATATCACCATTTTAACCTGACATGGAATATTTTATTGATCTTTTAATACACTACCCAAATGATTTTGACCATATTTAGAATAGATAATAAGATTACCCCTGTGTTTCCTTGTTGGTTGTTTTCTCCATTTCTTTCCCCATTGAAAATTTATTATCAATGATGTTTTGAGATATATAATATTCAATAAACTCCATATCAACCCTTTCAGCACATAAAAAGTTCCTCATAACTATAAAATTCAAGAGTAACCAAACACCTTTATAAATTTGGTTTTAAACCTCTGTAAAATCTATCTATTTTACTTTGGTGGACCATAATAGAACTCAACTAAAAGCATGTCAACTGGTAAAACTTTTCTTATATATGGAAACTGAGTTCTCATCCATTTTATATTACTCCATAAATTATATTTATATTCTATGCCTATGAACTATAGGAAACTATTTTCTAATAAAAATATCATTAAATACCTTCTATTCTATTAAACCAATCACATTACTTTACATGATATTCTTAATTAGAGGCCAAAACTGATCAAAATGACCTTTGAGATAATAAATTAATAGAGTTTCCTTCTATTTCTTTAAATAAACTAAAACATAAAATATATTCTCAGAAGAATTTATTTATCATTCAGTTATCACTAGATCTATCTTTCTTCCAAATTATGTTGGATGTTATTGCATGAAATACTCTACTACCAACATATACCATTATAGATAATTTGATCACTCTTTTGTATTAGTACTATCATTTATTTAATTTTTACATGTTATATGTCCCCCAAAACATTACTTTTCCAGTTCGGGTGGTTGGAGAGTGTTCATAGGAGGTTTGAGGAGGTTTCAGAGTGTTTTATATGGTTGGTGCTATATGATTACTATAGTGTGAGGTCATGACATGAAGTTGATTCACATAAAGAGTTAATGGTTCACAGATTCAGTAAACCATGGGTTTGATGTCATGTATGTGGTATAGGGTGTTTTCCATATGAATACATGCCATGAAAGTGGAATCCATGATTTGTAATTAATTCGGTCTAAGGGGACTTAATGTTATTTGAAAACAAATATGTTGGGGTTTCATAACCTATAAAATGTCCATGGATTGTAATCCAAGGGACCCCATGAAATTCACATCCCGAATATATTTCATTCCAAAAAGATGAAGATTCTAGGTTTTTATATCTTTTGATCAATTTACCCTTTATTTATTCATCTTCCCTCCCTTCTCATATTTCTTTTGGAACCTATGTTCTTTCAAAAGTTATTCCATACCATCTTCTCCTACTATGATAAATGGGTTTTAGTGGTTAACTCTTGGTGATTGAGATATGTTCACCTCCCTTCCATGTGGTTTCATTTACATTACACTTTTAGGAGAATCCATAATGGAATAATAATTTTAGTTTTTGGGTGAATTGGTCTATGTTTTGATGAACCTTGGGTTCAGGGAAGGTTGAAATTCAATTTTCTGTCTGTGGTTGTGGTTGTATGGTGCTTGTTCTTCACCCTACGATTTGAAGTGAGTTGGGAAGAATTATTTGATGTAGGTAATACCTCTTTTATCATTATTATGTATCATGTGAGAGTCATTTTATCTTATTTACCTTTAAAAATATAGTTTACCCATATAAATAAATTCAAATATTCATTTAACCAAAATTAATGGGGATAGAGGGATTGAATCACATATTTTTATAGCTTTGATATTATTCTTTATATTGTGACTCTATAGGATAAATTACCCCTTAAAAATAGTGGTTATTAGGGTATTTGTTTGTATTGTAGTTCATGATTTATGGAAACATTTATTTTCATGACTTTTTGGCATCACCCTAATATGGAAATATGTTAGACACATATATTTGGAAAATAAAATGGCTACCGTGGATTATAGATTGTTTCAGAATTCTATAAATAATATGGAATATTATAAAAATCACCAGGCTAGATCAAATAGTATTATGTGATGTGATTTTTGTCTGATCGTGTTATGGGGAATTGTGAGGAAAATTTGTATTAATGTGTGACCATGTTGTCAGTGGTGTGGTACTGATGTGTGTTGACATGTGATTGTGCCATGGGGTGGTGACGTGATATTCTTATTATGTAACCATGTTACGGGGTGGTGATTTTTTTGTTATGTGGTCAGATAAGGATGATAATGTGGTGGAGATGTGGGGATAGTTGGCTCTACGAGGAGGATGAACTATTTTTTCATGTTGTGTTTGGGATGTGTTGTTCTTATTTCATGGGTAATAATCAAATTGGTGAATAATGATTTAAATTTCATGTCTAAAAATGGTTATCTAATGTTTAACTAAATTAGGATGTGTGAATAAGTCCTTAAATGGTTTATTAATTAAATAAATGTGTCGTGTAATAGAATTGGTTGGTAATTTTTTAATGTGGCTTGCGACTTATTTGGTGTTTTTCTTTTAGTGGTGGTAGCATAATTAATGGTGTTTTGAATTAGTTAGTGATTTATGGTGAACCCATTGGATGGGGTTTCATGTGGCTATTATATATAAATTGTATCTTCCTTGTGATTTTATATACTAACCCCACTCTTGTCAAGTACAATGTATTTACACTCATATATTTATATATTGGTTGTTTTCTCCAGCATCTTGATGATAAGGATGGATGGATATCTTCTCAATAATTCCCTCACTCTCTTCTAGGAAACATTGACATGAACAATACATATTGGACAGATGTCAAAAGTGGATTGTTGAGATATAGTCTTATCTTCATGGGATAGGTTTTTTTCATCAATATTTGGTGTTATAGTCATATTTTGGTGTTGTAAGACATGATGAGATATCTTACGGTGGGGTTTGTGCATGATAGGAGGATTGAAAAATGTTGATTTCCTTTTTGTTCATAATACACTATTATTCATGTTATGATTATGATGTGATATCTCAAGTTTGTTTAAGTGAAATGTGATGTGATGGCCCATGTTCCTTCAAGCGAGAATTTATGTGATTCCCAAGTTGTGGTGAGGTGATATATATTATATATAAGAAATGGGATAACCATGTTATATAAAATTGGGATGTGACAAAGGAAAATCAGTGGTAAATTATTGTGGGGTACCCATTATTGATAAGATTCATATTATGTTATTATAACTGGGTTAATTTATTTGGTGAGTGATCCTTGTTTATGATGGGATTCATTAGTTAACATATTTAGGTGTTTTTTGGTTCATATATTTTCTCATTGTATTATTAGTATTTCCTTTTTACAAGTGCAATAGAGACTTTGGATTTCCTATCGAGTATACTTTTATGATTACCCTATGTATATAAATTGTTTTTAGGATTCCCAGAGAATTATATGGACTATGCTAAACATTACTATCATAGAACCTTGTAATGTTATTATATCATTACATTATCTTTACTTCTGGATATTTACTTTTGATACTCGTATTAGTACATGATCCATTTATACATGAATTGAGGGTTGGTTTTGGTTTTCTTTTATATTATTTCAAGAAGTTTCATGCAGATGATTTGTCATATCTCTCGATCGTGTTTTTATGTTGTTGGTAATTCCTATAATTTATGATATTTTTATACTATCAATTCAATTAACTAATTCAGAGCCTATTGGAAGCATGGATTGAGGTCTCGTTGTCTCTATTCTATCATTTTGTTGTCTTTGGATAGAGGGGGTTGTGCAGAGTGGTAAAAATGGTGATGGTTGGGAGAAAGTATGGAGTTCAGAGTTCAGTACAGTAAATATTACATGGGTTAGTCCAGTTTATCATTTCATGTAACATAGGCGAGGGAGACCATCGAGCACACATGATTTTATCCCCCTTGGGATCTAATGAATGACCTCTGAGCTTATTGAATGAACATGTAAGGTGGAAATATTTGTATGGTAGATAACTAAGAGTGTTACATACATCACGATGAATTGTTTTGTTTTTTAAATTGGGTGGTTTTGGGAAGGATACAAAGAATTATAATGAAATAAATAAATATTGTTGAAATTACATACTACTAGGATTAGAAATATTTTCCTTCTTTTCAACTATGGTTCCTGGTCATCATCCATATGTGGATCCAGTGGTATCAGCTTAGTAGGATGACCCTTTTGAACTCAAGAGGGTTGATCCAGCTGAGGATTATTATCATTGAAATATGGTTTTGTTTTATTTTTACCATCTAGTTTAGTAAAGTTTGGGGGTAGTGTTTCTGATGTCGACACAGACAGCTAGTTAGAGGATCTCATGATTGATTTTTGTATATTTGGGTCCTCATATAGTACTAGGTCCCACTAGAATTTAGTTAGATGTAGTGAGATGTGAATCAGTGGTGGATGATATATCATAGTGAGAGGAATGAGATATTCATTTCATGGGTTCTATTTTATAAAGTGTCCTGGGAAGAGTTTCATTCATCAACTAAGAATGCGGTGAAGAGGAATGAGCTTCTCTCCCTTCAGCAAGGTAATATGGAAGTGTGAGAGGTCGGAATCAAGTTCAAGGACTTTTTCTATTGTTCCTGGGAAATATTATTGAATTATGAGTCTCGTAAAAGACATCTCGAGGTGTTAATCCATTATATGATCGAGTATATAGTTACTCCTTTCACGTTACAAATGTATCTGGAGGCTCAGAAGAAGGAAGAGGTGATAGAGTGGACTCACTCACGAGGAGGTTTACTGTAAGAGTGGAAAAAGTATGGTTCCTAGAGGAAAAACAATTTCGTGGTAGGCCTAATGTGCAAGACCATCATAGTTTCGACCAGTAGAGATTCAACCGCAATATCATAATTTTTTCTATTTGGGATCATTTTTTTCCATCCATTTCCTAAGGGATTCATGATACCCTTTTTTCTAAGGGGTTCATGCTCGTCACTAGAAGCAACTCCCAGTGGTTCTCTAAACATATATTGGTGGAGGTAGTTAGGGTCAGTGTTAGACTATAGAGTGTTTTCTATGAAGGATGATTTCTTAGCATGGTAAACAGTCTTATACTATTCCACAGAGAGTTTATTTTGGTACGGGTAAACAACATGATATCCCTCGAGTCCATGGGCATTGAAAGTATCATGGTCATGGAGGTGGATTTCAGTTGAGTGGTAGAGTATCTAGGTGTGGTTATTTACATAAAATAGAGGTGGTAGTTTCAGAGGGGATAGATATCATTATGGCTATGATACTCTTGTTTTCTAGCATTTTTATGCCTTTTTTATTCAAGATCATATCAATACTTTTTTAACCAACTCTAGTCATTTCCTTAGGTCTAGTAGTAGATATGATTTCATTCACCTTGTGTTAAAAACACTAGTTAGATGCCAGACCATCTTGTTTCATGTTTCCTAAGTGTGTAGATAGATATTGGGTCCCCATTAGTCCCATGAAGATCTTTTCATACATCAAATAAAGTTGGTAAACTTCATCCTCATCATTGAATGTTTGTATTATATTTTTTTTACTATCAAATAATTCTTGAGAATATTTGTGTAATTTAATAAGGATCAATAACATGTGGTTTTTTTTGAATGAGGTTATTAGGTGGGTAGTAGGCATGTAGATCCCCATGTTTCCTTGATAGATGAGTTGTCTATGGAATTAGTAGACATTGGGAAAGTTTAGGTTCTCTTGTTTTTTGGGGAGTTCTTTGATTTTTTGCTAAAGAGGTTTTGGAACTACCCCCTCAACATGATGTTGAGTTTCAAATATATATATATATATATATATATATATATTTCCATGTTATTATAAAATTTTGTTGGATCCTTATCATATGGTGCCTCTTTAGTTATAGGTGATGAAGATTCAAAAAACAAACTAATGCAGACGGGTTTGATTCGGCCCTGTGTGTCATTGTGGGGTACCCTTGTGTTCTGTTCTAATAAGGTGGATGGTATTCTGAGGTTGTATATAGAGTACCATTGGTTGAATCCGGTTAATATCAAGAATCACTATCCTCTTCCTATGATATATGATCCTTTTGAACAATTTAGTATCTTGAGTTTTTTTTTCTATGATCAATCTATGGTATGGATGTCACCAGGTGATAGTGATGGAGGGATATACCCTGAAGACTATTTTCAAGTGCAGGTATAGGCACATTGAGTTTGTGTTTATGAAATTCGTTATTATGAACAAACTAGTTGTGTTCCTGTGGATCACAGACTCCATGTTCTATTAATTCATTGACTAGTTCTTCATTATATACATTAATGAAATCATGATCTTATTGATGTTAGTGTAGGAGCATTCAAAGCATCTAAGATTTGGTTTGTAGTCCATTGACACCATAAAATCTATAATAAGATATACAAGTGCAATATTTGGATATTTTAGGTCCATTTACAAGGTAATAAGGTTTCTCAATAGGGTGTGGAATTAGACACGTTGGAGTTTGAGGTAATTTTTTATTTGATAGCACCCAAAAATGTGACATATGTACATAGTTTCCTTGGTATCATAGGGTTTTATCAAAGTGTTTTATTAGATTTATTACAAGATGATTCTCTATTAATATAATTAACTAGGAAGGACCAAGATGTTTTGTGTCCAGATCAATGTGGGGAAGTGTTTGGTTATCTGAAAGTGAATTTGATCAGTACTCCAGCTCTTCGGCTTCTAGAGGAGGGTGTGCTGTATGAGGTTTTCTGTGATGTACCCTATCGTTGATTAGGCTATGTGTTGATAAAAATGAGGGAAATTATCTCTTATATTTATAGAAAGTTATGGTCCCACAAGAATATATATTCCACCCATGATTTAAAGCTATCAACAATGGTGTTTGCAATGAATTGTTTTCAGCATTACCTCATTAGTGAATGTTTTGTGGTTTTCATAGACCTAAATGTTTGAAATATGTCTTTTACCATTAATATTTGAATATATTATAGTAAATTTGGATGGAGTTTAATTGAATATTATGATTTTAAAATCAACTATGTCTCGATAATTGGGGATGTGGTTGTCAATGTTCATAGTTAGAAGTCATGAGGTGATATAACATGAGAGTCTAGGGACGTTTGGGAATTCATGGAGGAGCTTGTAGTGATGCATATTAATTTTGGAGAGAGTGGTGACTGATTTTTTACAAATCTGATGAATATGAATTAATCTTTATTTAGATTGGTGTAATAATCTTAGTGGGGTGCCTCAAGGGTAGAAGTTATACATGATTGTGCTGGACACGGTGATACTCCAAAGGGATGGTTGGATGATGGTTGGAACTAGATTTTTTTCATGAGAGATTGTTTCTTCTAGTAGTAATTCATGAGGGGGTACTTCATGATTTTAATAAATCACTATTAATTGTACAACTAAGGGTATCCAAGATTTATTGTGTCTCGGAGATTCATTTTTGGTGTCTCAGTTTGATATGGGCAGTGGTAGAGCTTGTATAATGGTGCTTGGTTTTCCAGTAGGTAAAGGCTCAACATCATGTTCCTTACTATTTTTTACAGCCTTTATATGTTCCTGAGTTGAATTAGGATGAATGCTTTATGGTCTTCATTATATATTTACCCTGAGATTATAGTATTTGTGATGCTATTTGGGAAATCATGGATCATTTGATGAAATCGTCCCACTTATTTACAATCAAGGAGTGGGGTTCTATATTTTTTTTGGTTAAGTGTAATGTGTATCATGTGGTTTGGTTTAATGGATTTATAAGGTCCTTTATGTCTTATCAGGACAAATATTTTACCTAGCGAACCTAGAGTGGATAACAACATTCATTTGGAACTCAGTTACACCTCAAAAATGATTTATAACCTCAAATAGTTGCATAAATAGGTCATACTATCAAGAAGCTTGAGGATACATTGTGGGATTGTGTCTTAGACATTGGGGGATATTGGTCATGAAACATGAATTTGGATGATTTTATTACAAAAAAAACTATTACTCATCCATTGGCATTGCCTTGTTTTACACTTTATACGGGAGACCATGTTGTTATCTATTACCTAAGATGGAGGTTGGGGAGGGAATAGTCTATTGTCCCAATGTGGTGAAGAGAATATTAGAAATGGTTTATTTTGTTCATAATAGGATGAAATCAGTGAAAGACTGAAAAAAATATATTTTTGATTGTTGGAGAAGGCCTTTGGAGTTTGATGTTTAAGACCATGGGTTCTTGAGTGTCCTCCCCTTGATAAGGGTTGCAAGGTTTTGGTAGGTGGAGTATGAATTCTCTAGGTTTTCTGGGACCTTTTAGGTGATTGATAATGTTATAGAGGTAGAGTATTGGTTGGTGCTTCCTCCATAGATTGATCATATCCATAATGTATTCTTTGTGTCTTAGAATCATTGGAATCTTTATATTGACTCAAAAGACATTGACTGTGGAGAGATGGAAATCGAAGATGACATGAAATTCAAAGAGCTGTCATTATAGATCCAATATCATCATGATAAGGTGATATTTGGATAAATTTTTCATTCGGTTCATGTGTTTTTGGGATATGGTGTCCTAAAGTATAGTACTTATGAATGAAAGATATAGATGCTTTCCCAGTACCCAGAGCTATTTTTTGTTTTTCCCAACATCATTTTTTGATAAAATATTTAGACCTTTTGAGATGATTTTTTACCCTTGATATATTATGTGTGATAAATCTTCATTATATGAAAGGGGTAAAACCTAATTTATAATAGAGATTCATTATAATTTGACATGAATTAAACTATATGGGAGATTCAGTGCCTCCCAAAGTTAATAGAATCTTGATATAGAAAATGATATTCCATGATTCTTCTCCTCAAGGTAGTTATTTTTTTGTGGTAGTGGTTGTTATCCTAGACCATGTGGTGGTTTTGGTAGTTTTTCAGTGGTGGTGCGGTGATGTGGTCGTATGAGTTGTCTTTTTAGTGTTTTTGTATTAATAGTTTTTCTAGTGGTATATTTTGTGGGGTAATGAGAATCTTGAGAGGTATCCCAATGAGTGGTTGTTAGGACCAATTTCTTTAAATTGGTTTTATTTTTTATTCCATAAGTAAATTATCATTTTATAGGTATTTGATGTAACACTTCATGCATTATTAGTCCATTATTTTCTTCTTTTTGTGGTTGTAGAGTTTTTGGAGGGTTCTTGATGTGTTTTAAGAGTGTTTTATGGGGTTGGAGTAATAGGATTACTATAGTAGGTGGTTCATGTCATGAATTATATTTATATTGTGAGTTAATGGTACATGACTTGTGTAGATGGCTGGTTTCACAGATTTTATAATGTCTTAGGGGGAGTCCTCAAAACAAATTCACATAATGAAAGTGGAATTTATGATGTGTAATTAATTTGATATGAGGAGACATAATTTCCAGATGAAAAAAATGATATGGTTATTTGTTTCTCTATACTATATTCATGGATTTTAATCCATGTTATCCCACATAATGCACATCATAAATAGAATTCCCCTTCTGAAATGGGTAGGTTTCTGGTTTTTAAATTTTTTTGTGTGTCTGAACCTCCATACATACATCCACTCCCCCTTCTCTTGTTTCCTAAGGAACCCTAAGAAACATCAAAATATTTTAAAACCTATCTTCTCCTAAATTGATCTATGGGTTTTAGTGGTTGAGTTTTGGTGATCGAGGTATGTTCTCCTCTCTTCCCCATCATTTTATTTAAGTTACTATTATGATATATTCCACTATGGCGTTGTGGTTTCTGTTTGGGGGTTATTTAAACTATGTTCTAATGATACTTGGGTGTGGTGTATATTGAGCTATGATTTCTCATGTGTGGATATGGTTTACAGGTGCTTCTTCATCGCCCTATGGTGTACAGTCAGTTGGGAAAGATTCATTGAGGTATTTTATCCCTCATTTCATATTACTGTGTATCATGTGGGGTGGTTTTTATCTTGATTAAAAATGTGAAGATAATTAACACCATATTAATAATGATAATGAAATAGTTAATTAATGTTTAAGTGGAATTAATAATTAAATCACTTATATTTTCATCATTGGTATTATTTTTGATATTTAGACTTTACGGGGTAAGTGGCCAAAAAAATTCATTATCATTGGGGGATTTTTCTTCACTATTGTTGATATGTTATGGAACAATTTATTGTTGTAATTTTTTTAGAATCACACTAAAATAGAAATTATTTAACCACTTATGTTTAAAAAAATAAAATGTCTTCCCCTGGATTATTACTTGTGTGAGAATTACCTGAATAAGGAAGTGGAATTCAATAAAGAACCTATAACTAAATCTGAAAATGTTATGTGATGTTCATGTTGTGTGACCATGCTATTAGGTTGTGCGAGGATGATGTGTGTTAAGATATGAAATTAATTTCAGTCGATGGGGGGATGTTTTTTGATGAAATGTGAAATTGTTGTAGGGTAGGTGTGAGATGTTCTCAATTACTGACTATGTTATGGGATGGTGATGTTTCATTGAGAAATAAATCTATATGGTTGATAATATATCAACCCTGATTTTTTACATTATTATTACATAAATTTAAAGATAAAAAATATAAAATCATTACACAACTTGAATCCAAAGGTCTAGTGTCTTTGGAAATTTAGGAGCATATAAAACATATAATAATAAAGGACAAACATTATTTAATTCATTTTTATCTAGATTCCCATTGACCCTCATGTTCTCCTGAGTATATATTTTCCACTGAGGAAATACATCAAAAGAAGGAGTGTGCTAAAGGCCCAGTAAAAGGATGAATAAGAGGCATGAAACATCGGTGAGCAGAAACATCATCATCATAACATATGAAAAGGAGAATAATCTTATTTATAAGTGGGAGCATCATTTAATAGAATGGAATGTGACAATTTATAAAAATGAATCTTCATGTCTTAGTGGTGAACTATCACACATAGTTGTGAACAATGCTAGCATCATGCTCACGCATAACATATGTACATCATCATAACATCAACATTGTTAACAAATTTATCATCATGCTCACACATATTACACATTATCTCATGAGATACAACATATTACCTAATGTATTGGAGTGCTATATAATTTAAGGTGCACCTATCACATCATAACATATAGGCAATCATTCTTACCACATGGAATGTATGATAATATTTCCCAAAAAATAACCCATGAATAGGAGATGGGTTTTAAGAGAATTTCAAAAAAATATACATTCATGAATAATACTTTCAATTCCAAAAGAAAAAAATGGGATATGCTATCTGGTATAAGAATCATCGATCTTGTGTGAAGAATAAATGATCTCAAAAAATGTGAAAATGTGTTTTTAGAAAGAAGTATTATTTTGGAAAATTCATTTCATTTATCATAAAATCATATTCGAAGAATTTATATCTAAAAAAATAAATTTTAAGGAAAAATGTATTATATTTTAGGATTATTAAATAACATCCAAACTGAAAATTTTCCGGAATGAGAAATTACCCAACAAATTGAAATTTGGTTCGATAATCCCCATACCTTATTATTGAATGATTTATTCACTTTAATATCCAATATAATCAACTTATATTGATTAATTAACAAATAAAAAAACTCTTAAATATGTATTTTATTCATTATAATTTTATTATGTTCATTTATGGGCATTTGTATCAGTTATCCTCTTTAATTTCGTCATTTGAGAGTGTTCATTTTCATGGTTTTCATGATTGGTTAACTTGTATACATGAATGAAAGTTCATGTAAAATGAGGATAATTTTCCATAATTGATATTATATTTTATTAGTGATCTTCCATAAGTTTAATTATTCTTATATATAATTTGGTTATAGAGTTTGAGGATGAATTATAAGATAAAAAATTATTGGTATTTATTTAGATTTATTTTGTATTTTTTGAGAACAACAAATTCGTTATGTGTTATTATTTAACATTATTTATATAAGTTAATTATAGAACATAAAAAAATATAACATAACTATAATGTATTTATGACAATCCTTGAAGGTGGTAGTGTAAAATTAAAACGCATCATCCATCGTGGTGGCAAATTGACACACTAAGGATGATATTTTTATTTTTAGAATAAAATGAAAAAATATATTTGAAGATGAATTTTTCTATTAACATAAAAAAAGTATAGTATATAAAATACAATAGAGTTATAATTCCACATGGATAAGTGGATTGTAAGAGAGGATAACAAATGAAATTGAAATGAAATTAAAATAAAAACAGAAAGGATTTTACATCATCATTTTCCACCCCTTAAGAAATTCCATAGGGAAAAGGTTATAGTCTTTTGATGAGACTAAGGGATATTAGACATGGGGAAATAAAATTTGAAGAGTATTGGGCAGAACTTTGAAAAGAATAATGGCTTGGACCTAAAAATTAAATTTTTTATTTCAAAAAAAACTTTTAATGTAAAAGTGAGAAACCGCTTATGTTCAACATCAAAGATCAATGAGTGGTGTTGGAAATCACAAAATCATTAAAAATGAGACTAAATAATTGGATTCGCTTACCCGATATAGCTACCACAGAAGTATATTAACCTTCGTATGCAGATCCTCCTTGATTAAATCTTCAAAATGATCATCTAGCTTGTCCCAAGTCAGGATGTACTCCTCCATGTATATCTTCCCTTCATTGAATCCCCATGCCAAAATCCAGTCTTGCTGGTCGATCCTTGACTTTTTTTCCTTGTTAAAATTATTTCATAAATCTCTATCTAATATTCTATTCAAATTAACTTTTGGAGAATTGATATGAAAAACCCCTCCTAGCACTTCTATCTTAGAATGAAGAATTAAGTCGAGGTATTTCTGTATACCCCCATTGCCCTTTTCTACTGCATCACCCATCCCTTGGACCTCAGAAGATCCACTCTTGGAATTAATCTACTCACTATTAATATATGATCCCTTCTTTCAATCCTGGACTTGAACTATTGGTACACCTTCTTTCTCCTTGGCCCTTTTAGTGGATCTTGTTTCCATCGGCTTAGGATGTTGGGATAAATCTTTATTCCCTTTGGACTTCTTCCCATTAACCAAAACACAACCCCTCGCATCATGGTTACCCTTTCATCCATTCTTCTTCCTAATATTATAGAGTCCTCTAACTCGTTCAACTCGATCAATATGTAGTGGACTTGAGAGCTCATCATCATCCTCTTGTAATGGTGTCTGCATGCCCAGTTCATCAGGTTGTTCCAGAACCAAGCATGAAACCTCCATTTCTCCAAAGCGCTTGGTTAGGGTAATTGATGGAGAATAAATGTTTGTAGATACACTACTCGACACCTTCACCCATCCTTCATTATACCCATGGGCCCTACTGTCCGAAAAACATCCCACAGTAGGCGCCTCTATATTCAAGCACTTATTCCCTGTCTCTACATAGTTTACAATTAACTGTTCCACCACATGCTCCATAAGTCCAATGGAGGAACGAACAAATGGTTTCTTTCCACTCCCCCAGCCACCATAATTTGAGATAATGAAGGGATATTACGAGCCTCCCTCTCCCTTGGAACTTCTTTCATGTCCCCAATCAAACCATAGTAAGGAGGGACCTCAAACATCGAAGCAGGAAGATACGACCCAACCTCCAATAGAGGAGAGTTAGTACAGATTGTTTGGGCCAGGAGAAGTCCAGAATAGCTCTCCTTTGGGACAGAGTAGCGAGACTTATGACAATCCATATTCATATGTCTGAGATGAAGACGAGGTAGACAAAAATCACACTAGTTCTCAAAAACCACATATTGAAGGCATCATAGTTATTCACTTACCTCAATCTAGATAGCTTCAACTGGAGGCTTAGAGATGTACACTTCCATGCATACACAGGGAGAAATTGGATGGAATAAGTATATGGATCGCTCATCAAAGTCATGGAACCTCCCGATGAGATTACCTAACATCTGGAGAATAGCAGGGTTTTGGAATGGGAGGGGAAGGCCCGGAAGACTTACCCAAATCGCCACAAGGGGTCAATCAAGTTTCTAGATTTAGTGTATTTGAGGGATCTAGTATATACATCATTAATATAGATACATTAAATACATCATATACATGAGACAAGTAGGTGGAAGTTCCTATTTGTAGAAAACTTATCAGACATGATCAAGAACATCAAAGGGGATGATGTACCTGGGAAATATCTTTCCTTCCTTTCCCAATCACATGATTGTCTTATATAAGGATATGATAAGGAATAACATGTCTCTGAACTAAATCTATAGGTTATTTCAATTATAGTGTTCGTGGCTCTCCTGCTTACTTTAGGCCCCCTTGATTTGTTGTTGAATGTTTTTCACCATTTTAACCTTTTTCAATGATTTCATATCCTAACAGCTTATGGTCACCAACTTCATCCCAATAAAGAACATTCTCTCATCATGTCATCCAATTTCTAAATTTTCTTCTCCAATTTTCCATCAATTTGAGTATGATATGCTATACTAAATTTTTGCTCATTGTATAATATAAGACCATAACCTTAATCCTTACATAATCTTGAATTAACTTAATAATTCACATTAACAATTTTTCCAGTTTAGTGTTTTAAAGAATTAGGTAATAACTATAACATTACATTTCAAAAATTAAAAATTATAAACTTCTACTAAATCCAAATTTTTTCATAGTATTAAAAATCCTTAAATAAAACAATAGTTCTTTTCATGATATAAATCGTCTTGAATTCTTCCTTTCTCTTTCTATTCTTTATAGCATGTGAAAAACATTTTATAATAATGGGATGAACATAAAAATATTCATAAGGGTTATAGAATAAGGAAAGAAAAAATTAGTCCATCAATACATATGAATCAATGAAATAATATTTTCAATTTTTAACATACCACACAAAATTGTAAGTTTTATGAATAACACATGGAAATCATAAATCATAAGTTAAGTTGCGGCATCCATAGCATAATTACATTGCAGATTTCTTAGCTACATAGGGATTTACGTTTGGATTACCCATCATAGTATATTCCCTAAATCTTTTAGGATAAACATTAACATTTACCTATATGATGTTACCCAATGCATTGGAGAGATATCTCTGGCTCACCTGCCTCTGTTTATCACAGAACCACCCGTATATGGAAACAATGCCCCAGAATCATAACATAATTACAATACATAAAACAAACATAAAGGAAATATAACATTTCCACATTGTAAAAACAATATATTATTTAAATATATTGACATTATCAATCCATTATCAAAACCATTTTTAATACCAAAATACATAAAATAGTGTATGGTATTTATTTTCCTTTAAAAAATATTTGGGATTTTTACGGAAGCTAAATATCAAATAACGCTCGCGGTGGTGAAAAGGTCATTGTCACCACATAAGGTAAAAAGAAACATTCCCATAGTCATTTTCTAAAACTCTACGTAGAAAAATCTTCCCTTTGAATGAAATTAAGATTCAATGGGCTTTATACACTGTATAAAAAAAAGTCATATATAAATCAAAATATGCCTCAATGGAAGGTGATTGAGATGAAGTCCCTTACAAAGATTATTTTGTAATCAAAATAGATTAATTATCTGTATTCACTATAAGTACACATAAATAAAGTATAAATACAAGATAATATATCAATATTCATTTCTCATGTAATAATTTCAAGATATAAACAAGAAATAGAATATCTACCCAAATAATGGAAATTGAGTTAAGAAGTTCCCTTACCCTGTGTCCGACTTGAATCATTCATTCTTTAATATCCTACATAATAAACTGATGTTAACTTCTACTTTATTCAAAAAAAAATTTCATGTTTATTATTATTCTTATATCACATATTACATTGTTATAAAAATTACATAATCATTTAAGTTAATAACGATTGTTTTTTCGATATTTGATACTTGAGTGAAAAGGTACTTGTTGAAATTAAAAATTGTCCATGTGGTCAAAATTACACTATATCTAGAATGATAATCATGATTTAGATATCACATATCTCATTGATATCTAATATATATATGTATATGTATTCATAATAGTACATAACATTTGGAGATAATAAATGAAATGCACCGTTCATAGAGACGGTAAGCTGTACATATCCATGAATGCTACTTTTATTTATATTTTGTATTTAATGTAATGAAAACTTAATAATACTTGTGTATATTATAATTCCAGTATAATATGTTATATAAATTCATTAACACCAACCCTTATACGTTTCATGTATGGTATTAATGAGTCATATAACTTTGAGGGGGCGGTAGTCCGGACATCCTCAAATTAAATTATCGTATTTACCCATTATGGAATCCATAAAGGTATGATATAAAAGAAATTATAGAATAATAGAGACAATATAAATTTTATATATATCACATTTAAATATAGTGCAATCATAATGGCTATCAAGAGAAGTGGTAAGAGATAATTGAACAATCATCGTTTCGGGAGGTAGTAGTTCACTGTCCACAAAAACAGTATGTTTGTATCAATTAGAAGGAGGTGTATGGATGTATTGTTAGAATAATCCTCATAAAACATCCTATTTTATTTAATATATGTGATTTGTTATAAAATAATTGAATAAAACGAGTTTAGGTGGTTGGAGTAGGAAAATAAAAGGAAAGAACTTGAGATAAGATGTTACCTTTAAATCAGGTAACTGTATTTGGTTTGAACCAAAATCCTTTCTTGAAGTGCCTTGTTCATAAATTAAATATTCTAGGGGGAATATGGAGATGTTTTGAGCTTCTTTTAGAAGTGTTTTGACGAGACAAGGGGGTTGAGAAATGTGAGTAATGTGTTAGAAGTGGTGGCCTTTTATAAGAGGGAGGATGGGCTCTTTAGGAATGTTTGAAAGTATTATTTTATAATAAAATTATTTTCTATTTCAATGTGTAAAAAAAATTAATTTGAATATAAGGTACATATAAGTCTAAATAAAATCATCCAATAAGATGTGGAAAGGTTTTCAATATTTTTTAATCATTTTCTTTTTTATTTAACCCTTTGTTAACATATTTAACTTTAACCATGTCCTCTTATATTTTCATATTATATGGTTAATATATTTACTATAAAATTCTATGAGACCCAAAATGGATCATTAATTACATTTTTAAAATCATTTAAGTCATTTGGCCAAATCATAGAGTTTTAAGATTATTTTATCATTTAATAATATATTAATCATTTTAAAAACTCATTTATGTCAATTTCTAAATTATTAATATCATGACTTTTAAAAAATATATATCTACATGATTTTCTCTAAAAAACTTCATTAATTTATAGAAAACAAGTCATTATTATCCATAAAAATTTTTTGTGGATTAAAAGTTTCAAAATAACTTTATTTTATTTATTATAACATCATTTCTTTGAATGCTTAATTGATGAATCAATTTCTGCATCACCATTCTGTCATAATTATTATTATTTATATAATGTGTAAAAATTATAAATAAAATACCATGACATAGTAAATCATATTAGCTTTTAAAATAATATTTATATTCGAATAGATCACATATATAATCACATAAACCATTGTTTTACTAAAAGTTATATGTTTTACTAAAAGATATATGTTTATGTTATTTTTTTCCTTAATTTAAATTAAATAATATAAAGAGTCATTATCTCTCCCACGTGGCTCCATGGGGTCCCAAAATCGACCCAATGATTTTTTTTGGTTGGAAATGTCTAATATAATAGGGTTATCACATGTGTAAGTGTAATTTAATATTATTATAATATTATTTTTCACCCTTAATTACCATATTTACACCTTAACCATGGTAAATAATATATTTACTAAATAAAATATTCATAAGTTCTGAAAAATAAAAGTTAACTATTTAAAAATTGTGGACCTTCTAATTCCAAATATTTAATTCGTTTCTTCAAATTCAAATCACAAAATTTACAGAAATTAATTCAAAAATAATCCCATTGTTAAAATAAAAAAAACATATTTTTAAGAAATAATAACTATCAAAAGATTGACACTTGATTATATTCAATTTCAATGTGAAATTACTTCTCATGACCAAAATTGGATTAAATGGTAAAAATATAACCCAATTGGATGTTAAAACTAATAAAAATAACGATCGAACCATATAAAAAATTTATTAAAAGGAAGTGTTGAATTTAATTGCAATATTTTTCAATATTCATAAAAAAGTGAACTTTATCAGAAAAATACCAAAAATTTACCCAAAGTAAAATTTTGATGTTATGCTTTTAAAGTAGATGTTTATTTTCTCTAATGGAACATATAAAAGTAACAAAAACTATATTTAAAGGGGTTCTTCATCAAAAGATGGTATAACAACCTTATAAAAGTATTAGAGTATTTATGCTTAAAATTGGATTCATTCTCATTTTAGGGCTCTAAATTTTATTTTATAAATTTAAAAACATTTAACAAACATGTGTAATCATGTTGCAGTTAGTTTTATTTATTCCTGGTAAAAAAATTTCTAGGTGTTAACTACTATTTATAATAATATTCTATTATTATTTTTCAGTATAACTCGGCCTTGTGGGAAACATGAGATTTCGGTGAAACCCATTGTTGTGTGTATGGTACGCTATAGAAACAATCATCCCTATTAAAGTAAAATTAATATTAAATTCATAAATATTAATAAATATGAAAATATCATATTTTTTATTTACATGGGATATTACATCCTTCCCCCCTTTTGAGAATTGCATCCTCACAATTTTAAAATTGGGCAGTGAAACATCATTAAAAGTCCCACATCGGAAAAATAGTCAATAAAAATATCTCTTTAACAGAAATAAAGTGAAGTACAAAGGTCATCTGAGATAACTCATACTAGGATTCCATGTAGGAAAACATGGATATAGAGGATAAACTAAGTGTCATTATATGATGGAGAGTGATAGAAAACATGACTAGAAGAAAGTTAGCAACATGAAAACCAAAAACGTGTCATCGGTTAAATGGTCATTGATTCCCTAGTTAGAAAAGTAAACTGACAACATTTTTTTGTTTTAATTTTATTTTTGTAATGTTTGGGAATTTATATATGAGATTGAATAATAATATAAGTAAATATACTTACTTTTCAAGTATAATATCATCCTTTAATAAGATTATACCAAAAACTCATATTTTCTCAAAATGATGAGTATTGAAGATGTCTTGGTCACACCTGAAGCACTATAATCAAGTTCTAGAGAATCATATAATCCAAAAAAAGTTAAAATATATATATTTCCCATGAATTTAAACATTAACCAAAACAAAAATGGTTAGTAAAATATCACATAATACCGAAAAATAATACTTTATAAAAATAAATATTACTCTTATTCCCCAATATTCGAAAAATAATACCCAATGTTTAGAAAAGACCATTCAATAAAAAACATTCCTTAAAATTTTTAAATGTATCTCAAAATAATATTGAATCCCAAAACATAGAAGAATTAAATCACATTGTCTTCTATAGTAAATTTTAACATTTATCTCAAAATTACATTGACTACTCTTAATGTCTCATAATGAGGAGTAATTAACATAATCACATATTCTCTATGAAACGTTAATCATTTCCATTAAAAACCAAAATTGATATATGTCCACAATAAAAAAAATAGAATCTTACAACATAAATTTCAACCCTTAATCCATAAATGAGATCACAGTGTATTTTATTTTCCTAAAGAATATAGTATTCTAAAAAGAGGCAACATCTTAAAAAATAACCTTTATAACTTAATCACCAAAACATTTTCCAATTAAAAGGTTATTCATTAGATAATATATATGTTCCCAAAATAAACTTATTCCTGATCCCTAAGATCATCTAATTAAAATGAGTTAGCCATACCAACTAGGGACTTTACATAGTCTAGTGGTAGGCGATAAATCCCAATCTCACTTTGGTTGTGGGTTCGATTCATGTAGCTTTGTCTGACGTGATGGGTACTCACATGGTCTGTGTGTTGACCTTTTTCCAAAACTATATAATTTTATAACATTCCCAAAAATGAGATAAATTCCTCAAAAATAACTGTAATTTTTTTTTACTACAAATGTACCTCTCATTTTCATCCCAAAAAGAAAAAACTTATAATTACCACAAATTTAAGGATCATTTAAACACAAGTGGATCTTTATAACTATATCCACAAAAGAAAATATAGTTCTTCCTTGAATAACATTTTAAAATATCAAACATCAGGTTTACACATACTAGAAAATGTCTTCCAATGTAATCCCATAATAAAAAGAGTCTAAATACTTGTAAGCATTTCATCATCCTAAAATCTAGAATAACATTTGAATACCTTATATTTATACTTCTTACTCATTCAATGTTCTTAATGATCCATTATTAATTCATTCCCATGTTATTATATAATTCATCTTACCTAAAAATAAAATCATGAATTATATCCGAAGATTCAATAATGTCAAAACATCATCTAAGAATTAAATCCATACCTTTCATTGGCCAATATCAGTATCCTCATCCTCAATTGGAAGGGAATTAAGTATTGTAAAACATATATTTTTATTTTCATGCAGATCCCATTCAAGAACCGTCATTGTAGGATATATATTCGTATAATGACCATGAACACCCCATTTAAAACATTCAATTGATCCATCAGAAATAACTTCTTTCCCATTCCTAGTGTCAAATGGATGCTTACTTTTTCGATGGCAGGTTCTTGATTTATAACCTTCATTACCACATCTATAGCATCTTCACATCCCTTTCTAGAATTTTCCTATGTGTTTCTTTCCACATCATTGAAACTTGGGTTTTTGAATATGTTCCTTTATGATTATTACCTGAACTTCCATATGGATTTTTTCTTGCATATACGATGCCTTATAAAAAAAACCATGGTTCAGGTGGTCAATCATGACTCTAAATAGTTGGTTGAGAATATCCACAAGAGTTCTCATTAAAGCTCCCATTTCTTTCGTTTTTTTATTCCGAAGACCATTACAGTTTTCTCCACATCCATTGTTACTTTGGTGCCTGTTAGATCTAGCCATTTACTAAATCCAAAAAGTTCAGTATGATTATATCAGTAAAATCATCATATAATTTGTTATGATGATGGTAAAAACTAAGATATACCTATTCATTTTTTCTTAAACCCATTAAATTTATCTAAAATAACTATGACACTTTAAAATATTCTAACTCTTTTTGATATTTAACTTATGATTAAATGACACCATAACCATTAAAATATTTAAACCTCCCATTGATACAATAAATAAGGCCCCGGCCTTAAACATTACATAATTATGAATTATGTTAATAATTTATGTTGAGGCTCTATTTAGGTTTAGAGTTTTTGAGAATGAGGTCGTAACAATTACATTACGTTTCTAAAATTACAAAGAAAAAAATTATACTATGTCCATTTTTTTCAAAATAATAAAACTCCTTAAATAAAAAAAGGGTACTTTTTTTTATATAAATCTTCTTGAATTATTCCTTTCTCTTTCCCTTCCTTATAACCTCTGAAAACCATTTCCAAAACATGGGATGAGTATAAAAATCTTAGTAAGGGTTATAAAATAAGGAATGAAAACAGTAGTCTATAAATACATATAAATAAGTGAAATCATACTTTTTATTTTTTATCATACTACAAAATATCATAAGTTTTAGGAATAACACATGGAAATCATAAATCATAAAGGTAACTTGGGGCATCCATAACATACTTACATTTAATCTTTCACACCTATATAGGGAGGTACTTTTGGAATACCCATCATAGTATATTCCATAAATATCAGATGAGAAACATTGAAATTTACCTCCATCACATTACCCAATGCATCAGAGAGCTATATCAGGCTCACCGACCCTAGGTTTATCATGGAACCACATGTATACGTAAACAATGCCCCAGAACCATAACAAAATTACGACACATAAAACAAACATAAAGTAATAATAAAATTTTCACATCATAATTATAATATCTCATTTAAATATATTAACATTATAAATCTATTATAATAACCATTTTCAATACCAAAATACATAAATAGTATATGGTATTTATTTTCCTTTTAAAAACATTATGGCTTTTTAGAAAAGCCAAATATCAAATTGTGATCACAATGGAGAAAAGTATATTGTCACCACGTACGTTAGAAAAAAATTAAATTTATTATTTACTAAAAAACTACATATAATAATATTCCCTTTGAATGAAATTAAGATTTAAAGTGGTTTTATACACTGTACAAAATAAAGTCGTGTATAAATCAAAAAATGCCTCAATGAATGGAGATTTAGACAAAGTCCCTTAAAATATCATTTTGTAAATAAAACAGATCAATTATGTGTATTGACTATAAGTACACATAAATCAAGTATAAATAAAATAAAATGTATCAATATTCATTTCTCACATAATCATATAACGACATAAACAATAAGTAGAAGATCAACCCAACAAATGGAAATTGGGTTAAGAAGTTCTCTTACCTCGTGTCTGACATGACTCGTTCATTCTTTAATCCCCTGAATAATAAACTAAATAAAATTTATACATTCTACAAAACCTTTTTCAAATTTATTATTCCTTTTATATCACTTATTACCACACTATAAAAATTACATAATCATTTAAGTTAATAACGATCATTTTTTAGTATTTGGTACTTTAGTCAAAATTAACTGGGTAAAATTACAAATTGTGCATGTGGTCAAAATTCCATTATCTCCAAAATGATATTCATGATTTAGATATCATATATATCATATATATTCATTATATATATATATTCATAATATAACATTACATTTAGTGATAAGAAATGTAATGCACTATTTATGGAGACAGTAAGCGGTACGTAGGCATGAACGTTGCATTCATTTCTATTTCATATTTAATGGAATGAAAAAATGATACTTTGGTATATTATAATTGAAGTATAATATGATATATAATTTCATTTACTCCAACCATTATACATTTCACATATGGAATGAACGAGTTATATCACTTTGATGGGGTAGTAATCTGCACTTCCGCAAATGAAATTATCATATTTACCCATTATGGAAACCCTAAATTTATGCTATAAAAGAAAATATAGAAGAATATAGACAATATAAATATTATATATATCAAATATAAATACATTTCTATCATAATGGCCACCATGAGAGGGAGTCGGAGATAATTGAACAATCAACATTTTATGAGGCAGTACTTCACCATCGAAAGAAAAAGTTTGTTCGTATCCATTAGATAGAGGTGTGTGGAAATTTTGTTCGAATCATACTCATAAAAAAATCCTAGTATAGATAAGATAATGATTTTTTTATAAAATAATAGAATAAAGATAGTTTTTAGGGGTTGAAGAATGAAAATAAAAGAAAATAACATGAGAGAAGATGTTACCATTAAATCTGGTTACTCCCTTTAGTTTCAACCAAAAAGATTTATTTAAGTGCCTTTTTCTAAAGTTAAGGATTCTATAAGGAATATATGGATTTTGGGAGATTCTTGGACAATAGTTTGGATGATCCAAGGGGCTTGAGAGGTGTGAGTAATGGGTTAGAGGTGGTTGCCTTTTATAAGAAAGAGGAGGGGCTCTTTAGGAATGTTTTGAAGTATTATTTTATTAAAAATTGAATTTTGGTTTCAAAGGGTCCAAAACATATTTAATTATAAGATAAGTAATATATAAGTCTAAATAAAATAATTAAATAATAATTTGACCAGTTTTGGATATTTTATTAATCGTTATCTTTTTTATTTAACCCTTTATTAACTTATTTAACTTTTACCATGTCCTCTTATATATTTTTACAATATGGTTAATATATTTACTATAAAATTCCAAGATACCCAAAATGGATCATTTATGACATTGATAACATCATTTATGTTATTTTTCTGAATATTATATATTTATGATTGTTTAATAATTTAATAAAATATTAATTATTTTAAAAAACGCATTTATGTCAATTTCTATATTATTCATTTCAAGTCTTTTAAAATTTCTATAACAAATTTATTCTTTAGAAAAAGGTTTATTAATTTAAATATAACATGTAATTATTACCCTAAATTTTATTGATTTCATAACAAGTTAAAAAATAAATTTATTTTCACATTTATAATATCATTTATTTGAATCCTTTATTAATGAATCAGTTACTGCATCACCATTATGTCATAATTAGGTTTATTTATATAATGTATAAAAGATATAAAAAAATGCCATGATGTAGGAAATATTTTTCCATTTAAAGGAATATTTATAGTCGAATATATCACTATTTAACACCAAATACACTTGTTTTACTAAAAGATATATGTTTTTGTTATTTTTGTCCTTATATTAAATTAATTAATATATTGTGTCATTATCACTCCCAATTGGATCAATGAGGTCTCCAAACCTACCCATGGAATACCTTGTTCAAAAATATATCATAAAATTGGGTTGGAACAACTATAAGAATAATTTAATATTATTATAATATTATTTTTACCATTATTTACTAGATTTACCCTTTAACTATGGTAAATAAAATATTTGCTCAAGTAAATATTCATAATGTCCAAAAATAAAATATACATATTTACAAAATTTGGATCATTTTTTTTCAAATATTTAATCCATTTTTTCAAATTCAAAATTCAGAAGTTTCAGAAATTAATTTAAATTTAATTCTCGTTTTCATAACAAAAATGTGTGTTTTTATGAAATAATAACTACCAAAAGATTGACACTTGTTCATGTTAAATTTCAAATTAAAATTACATCCAATTACCAAATTTTTATTAAATCAGAAAAATATAATCCAATTACACTTTAAAACAAATAACAATAATAATATAACTATATAAATAATTTAGATTAAAATGTAGTTTTGAATTAAAATTTAATGTTTTTAACTTTTCATAAAAAAATAACTTTATTAGAAAAATACCAAAAATTTACCCAAGTAAAATTTTGATATGTAGTTTATAAAGAAAATGTTTATTTTGTAAAATGGAATATATAAAAGTAAAAAAAACAAGATTTAAAATGGGTTTTCCATCCAATGTCGGTAAAATGACCTTTTAAAAATATTAGAGTATTTATTCTTAAAATTGGATTCATTCTCATTTTAAGCTGATAAATTTTATTTTTTAAATGATGAAACATTTAAAAAACATGTGTAATCTTGTTTTAGTGAGTTAAATTCATTCCCACCAACACAACAGCTTGGTTTTAATTACAATTTAAAATAATACTATATTATTATTTTTTAGTATGACTCAACCTTGAGTGAAACATGAGATTTCAGAGAAAGCCATTGTTGTGTGTCGCATATGCCATCGAACATAGCATGCTGTTTATAGTAAAATTAATATTTAATTCACTAATATTAATGAAATTATAAAAATTTAAAATTATTTATTTTCTCTGGATGTTACATTTAAAGCATGTTAAATACCTTTCCCAAACTTTGAGGGGGGTCACAGATCTCGATCAGATAAAATCGATTGTGGTACTCCATTCAACCTTCACACTTTTATAATGTATATCCATGTTAGTTGATCTAGAGAGAAATTAAGTTATATAATGATTTTGTGATCTATATTTGTTAGATGATCCACAACAACCCATATAGATTTATTTTCTCTAGATGTCTTCAGAATTCTGGTGATGAAGTCCATACTGATGTTCTTCTATATCCATGTTGGTATGGGTAATGGTCCACCGTCTCTATAACAACCCAAGATTTTATGATATATATTATTTTTAATTTCATTGATGTCTTCTATTTTACACTACACCAAGATAATCTTGTACTATACGCAACACCATATTAGCTTGCAGTATACACACCACTATTCTTGGCTCGTGTTACAAACAATTTCGAGTTCGTTTTGTGGAAATTATTCTACATAAGATTTATAAATAGATTTTGTTTAATGTATAAATGAAATAATTTTGTATTATGTTATATGCAACACCAAAGTTAACTTGCACTACACGAAGCCCTGACTTGGATTTCATTACATGAATTTGCGACCTTCCACGGTAGCGTGTGTAGTATGCAATACCGAGTTTCACTAAACAATGATATGTTATTAAAATATTTTATAATCTAGACGTTATGAATAATAATACCCAATTTTTGAAATTTAAAAATTTTATTATTAAAAATGGACTTCATTTTAGTATTTTGAATATTGAGTTTATCCTAGAGTAAATTTTTGTTATTTTTCTGAAAAATTTCTGTTTTTGATGAATAGTGAAAACACAGAGTTATTGGTTAAAAAAGACTTTTTTATTTAAATAATAATTTATATTAATTAAATTTAATTTAGGTAAAAATAGATACATAATACCAATATAAGTTCAATGTAATTCATTGAAGTCATTTTATAATAATTTTCGATATATGAAAAATTTATTGAACTTTTTACTGTATTTTACCCACCTCCTAGGAGCATTTGCAAATTTACATAAAACTTAATTTTACCGCTACTGTTAGTTGAATTTCAAAAATATGAGAGACTCGGTTGATATTAATATGTTAAATGTGGTTCAATGAGATGAAAATAATTTTTGGTAAATAGTAAGTTTTAACTTTTATTTACCACAGTTGAAAGTAAATGGGGTAATTAAGGGTAAAATTGATATTATTATTACCCTAAAACATGTCCTAATTCTATAGGATAAGTGTCATTCGACCAAAAACAACCTTATGAGTAAAATATTACCCTTTAGTTCCACTTGGATAATATTAGGACATTTATTATTATTTTATTTAAAGAAGAGTTAAAATATTTAAAATCAAAGATTAATAAATAAAACATTTTTAATATAGGGATATACATAAGGTAAATTCGACTATAATTATTCATTAGAAGGATAATAATATTTCCAACATATTGGAAATTTATTTATATTTTTTATACATTAAATAATTTAATTTATTTATGACACAATGATGATGGAGTAGTTACCTTATTAAGGAAATATTAACAGACTTCATATTATAAATACCCAAATAAATGTAATTGGAGACTTTTTATGAAATAAAATAATTTTATAGTTTAATATAAAATATTAGGGTTGGTTAAATGAATTTATTTTTTATGTAATAATGTTTTTTTGAATTTATAAAAAAATACAAAATAGTTTCAAATTTGACATAAAAGAGTATTTAAAACAAATATTATATTATTAATTGATTTAATGGTCCTAAAAATCTAAGGTTCATCCAAAAGACTTATATAATAATATATATGACATTAATGAACCAATTGGGGTTCTATTGGAAGTTTATAGTTTGTTTATTAACAATATAATGTAAGAATACTAGAAGACACGCTAAAAGTTGAATTATGTAACGTAGTGTTAAATCTAAATGATAAGGATAAAATGGTTACATAAACTTGTATAAAACTTATTGGTTGAGAGGATTTTGACCCATCCCAATCCTAGCCTCTAAATAAGTCCCTTTAGATCCACTATAATCCAAATATAAATTTATTATCAAATAATATTTCAAGTTTTTTCGAAGGTTCCCCTCAACCCTCTTATAAAAACCGAACTCCCCCTTCTCTCTAATTAACACCTACTAAAACATTTGGCCCAGCCAACCCCAACCCAAATACCCTCTCAATTTTAATCCCTTCATCCTAGTGGCCTTCTTTTAGTCAAAAATCCATCCTAAGAACCCCTTTTGATCAAATCAAATGGAATAACCCGAAGAAGAGGGGTTTCAGACACGTACGGAAGAAATTGGACCTAAGGTAAGGGATAATTTTGAAAATCTCATTTTTATCTGAGATTTCTTATACATAAGTATTGATTGGGGTTATCTTTATCATACATGTCCATGTTTTCTAAATTTTTTTCATAAAATGTTTACTATTCTTCCATGTATTTTTAAATTCATTTTTACCCTTTTTTGAATTTTTACCACATTGTATGGAAGGAATATTTCCATTGGTTAGAATATAAGGTACATTTTGGGATTTTCCGGCAAAATTATGGGGGGAATGATTATTTAAACTTATACGGCATGAAAATATTTTTACGCTTTAATAACGACTAATTTTCATGAAGCTTCCTCTATAAGATTTCATGATTATTTTCAACAAAATCCATTTATTTTAAAATTGAATGGAATTTTGTGAAAAGAAAATGATTTTGAAGAATAAAGGATATTTTCCTCAAAATTTCATTTCAAGTGTTTTGTTAAAACTATTTTCCATCTAAGATGACATTACTCCGTGTGATTATGTTTCAAGTATAATGTCTCTATTATTTAAATGTTTTGATTATTCTTATGATGTAATGATATCCATTTGTTTTATATGGATTACGTTATGATGGGATTATGTTTGTGAAACCCATTATATTTTTTTGTGTAATGATGAATTATTTATGTTTATTTTGTGGAACAAGTAAGAATGATTTTGTTATGAGATGGGTAGGACCTATATCTCCCTCCAATGCATTGGGTAAAGATTTATATCTCATGATATAGACATGGCTGGAACGACAAGTTAATCTGGTTTTGTGATATTGGACTAGAATGAGGAGTGAAATCGATTTAGTAAGGGACTCTATCCACTATGATGGTCTTGGCAGCAATGCCTTGGCGACTATGGAAATCATATCATGTGATTAATGGTTTTCCACAATTACATTTTTTATTTTATCATGATTAATGTTCCTTTATGATCTATGACTTATGTACTGCCAATACATATGGCATTGCTCAAGATTTTGAGGTTTTATGTTCTTTGTTTTACGTTCAAATGTTTATGGATTATTTTTAAGTTATCAATGTTTACCCTTACTGAGCATTTTAGCTCACCGTTTTTATGTTTTCTTTTCCCCAGGATATAAATAATGGTTTTAGGTAGAAAACCAATGGGGAAGATCTTTATAGGACATGTTGAAGATCTTTATCCATGATTAGAAGATTATGTTCCAAGTTTCGAAAGACACTAAACTAATAAGGTCTTTGGGGGTCTGTTTTTGTAATGTATTAAGTATTCCACAAAAGAAATGTAATTTCTATGTATGTTAAGCATTGGGTCTCTACAGTTGGTATCAGAGCGAAGGTTTAGTTAAACTTTGGAAACTAGGATATGAAAAACTTTTGTGAGATCCCAAGATAAATTTCTAAGTTATGTCTAGGGATGTCCCAAAGGTTTAGTATAACTATAGGTTACCGTCCTAGAATTATGTTGACGATCATTAATAACCTTGGGTGAACTGAGGGTGTCATGGATTAACGAATGTGTGATAAGTTAGACATCCCATAAGTGATTTTTTATGATTATGTTGTTCCTTCTTATTTTAACGGTTTCTTAAACCATGGTTTTTTGTTTTAGTCAATGGAGGGAACCATAAGGAATTGGGTCAACATTGAATCCAATGGACAAATTGGTGACTATGAGAAACGAAATTTCCTAATTCCTAGAAAGAAATATTTTGTGATTATGTCAAATAAGTCATCGCAATATATGATTAACAAGGTGATCTTTAATGGTATTCCTAATTCATCAAAAAAAATGAAGATGGACTTTTATGCATGTTCTCATGGGGAGGAGCATTGAGAAAGGAAGATTGAGATTTCTAAAGAATGGAAGAAGAATGTTGATGAATACATTAAATGGAGGGGGAGATGTTATCAGTGTGGACAGTAGGGTCATAGAGTGACAAACTGTTATGGAGTTCAATGTCTTATCTGTGGAGAACATAAGAACTACCCAACTCAATTCCCTAACCTAATAGGTTACTTCTAAATCAAGGAAGGAATTATTACATGACAATCATTGGAGATGGTGGATTGAAGTGTCTAGGTATTGGTATTAAAGAATAATGTTGCTGAGGTACTCTTATGGTATATTGGAATATCTATGTATTGGTAAATTGTGGTTTTCCCTAAGAATATGTTACCCGTATCTGTTAAAATTGAATGAAATATTTTTGGAAAGTAGATGATATGTACATAATGAAGGGATATGAAAAAATAATATGTTTGATAGTATTCATAAAATCATGATTGAGATAAAGAAAAAAGTGTTATCATGGTTTGAGTATATAGATTTTTTGGGATTTTGGTATGTGGAAAGAGTTAACTTTTGACAGAATTCATGATTTCACTAACGTTCAATGGGTATTCATTTTTCATGAGAATACCTGATTAATGTATTCACATGTTTGGAATGCGACCAAAAAGATATATCATATGACAAATGATGGTATTCACATGCTCGGTAGATAATATTTCAAGTAATCATTTACTTTATACTATGATGTTGGATAGAAGTATTTTGGATAAGCCTAAAGATTTTAATGGATTATGCTGGACATGAGATAGTATTGTTTATGTCTAGAACATTTTTTTCATTATTATTTCTGGAATTTTATAATGGCGAAGTTTTAGAAAAAATACAACATGTAGGACAGATGTCAAACCGTCACGCCGGACATGGTTGCGGGAATCAAACCCAAAACCAAATTGTGACATGCCTTTATCACCAACCACGTGACTACAGGAAGTCCCCGATTAGAATAAATTGGTTTTATTTTATTAATCGGTATGATCGTTGAAGTATAAGTCCATTTTTGGAATCATTTACAGTTAATCCCACCATAGATGGGCTTATGTATATTTAATAACTTTTGCTAACTTTTTGAGATAGATGGAATAACCTATCATTCTATCTCATGATCTGCTAATATTTCAAGAATGAAAAATTCAAATTCATTTTTTTAAATAAGAGATGAAGTGGAAATTGTTCATGGAATGACCAACGATGATATTACACTAAAATCAAGTAAGTATTTCTCCTTTTCATAAAGTTTATCAACATTATGGAAATGATCTTTAAAACCAAAATCGTTGTTCGAGTACCCTCATATTTGATGAATCAGATGGTACCTTACCCATCAAAAATTTATGGCTTTGTGATTGTTGGATTTTCATAGCCATGTTCTCTACCACACTTCATCAGAATATGACGGTAATATTTCTCTTCCATATCCATATTTTTACCTATGTTCTCCTATGTGGAAACCCAATGATGAGATAATTTGGGTAACCATTACATTTCATACTTCACTTTTTAAATATAAGTTTTAGTATTATATTTTACGATGTGGAGTACTATGAATCAAACTTTCCAGTAGAAAACGATTTATAACCCTGACAAATTTCGAGGCAGAAATTCATTTTAAGGGGGTAGAATGTAACAACCCAAAATATTATGAGATATATTATTTTTAATTTCTTTGATGTCTTCTATTGTAAACTACACCAAGATTAGCTTGAACTATATGCACCACCATATTAGCTTGCAGTATACACAACACTATTCATGGCTCGTGTTACACACAATTTCAAGTTCATTTTGTGGATATTATTCTATGCAACAGTAAGTATAGATTTTTTTTAAAGTATAAATGAAATAAGTTTTGATTTTGTTATACAAAACACCAAAGGGAGCTTGTATTACACGCAGTCCTGACTTGGCTTGCATTACACGTAATTGCGACCTTCCTTGATAGCGGGTGTAGTACGCAATACTGGGTTTCACTAAACAATGATATGTTATTAAAATATTATATAAACTAGCCGTTATGAATATGAATATCTACTTTTTGAAATTTTATAAATTTTATCTTTCAAAATGGAATTCATTTTTGGATTCAGATTATTGAAATTAGCCTAGGGTGAATTTTCTGTATTTTTTTGAAAACATTCAATTTTTGATGAATATTGAAAACACTGAGTTATTGGTTAAAACCGAATTTTTTATTTAAATAATAATTTATTTTATTCAAATTTATTTTAGGTAAAAATAGATACATAATACCTATATAATTTCAATTTAATTCATTGAAGCCATTTTATAATAATTTTTTATATATAAAAAGTTTATTGAACTATTTACCTTCTTTTACCCACCTCCTAGGAGCATTAGAAAATTTACATAAAACATAATTTTACCGCTTCTATGAGTTTAATTTCAAAAATCAAAGAGAAATAGTTCATATCAGTAATTAAAATGAGGTTCAATGAGATGAAAATAATGTTTGGTGAATATTAACTTTAATCTTTTATTTACCACGGTTAAAAGTAAATAGGGTAATTAAGGGTAAAAATGATATTATTATTACCCTAACACATGTCCTAATTTTATTGAATAATTTTAATTCGACCAAAAAAATCCTTAGGAATAAAATATTACCCTTTAGGTCCACTTGGATTAGATTAGGACATTTATTATTATTTTATTTAAAGAAGAGTTAAAATAGTTAAAATCGATGTTTAATAACTGGAACATTTTTAATATACGGTTATACATAAGATAAATTCGAATATAAATATTAATTATAAATATAAAAAGATTTCCAACATAATGGTAATTAATTTAAATTTTCTAGAAATTATATAATTCAATTTATTTATGACACAATGATGATGTAGTAATTACCTTATTAATCAAATATTAACATAATTGATATTATAAATACCCAAATAAATGTAATTTGAGACTTTTTATGAATTAAAATAATTTTCTTGGTCAATATTACATATTATGGTCCGTTAGATGAATTTTTTTCATACTTATAATGCTGTTATAAATTTAAAAAAAAAACAAGTACCAAATAGTGTCAAAATTGACATAAAAGAGTTTAAAAAAATATATTATATTATTAATTGATATAATGGTCCAAAAAATCTAAGGATAGGACAAAAGACCTATATGATAATATATATGACATTAATGAACCAATTGGTGTTTGATTGGTAGTTTATAGAAAGTATATTAACCATATAGTGTAATAATACAAGAAGACACAGTAAAAGTTTAATTATTTAACTTAGAGTTAGATCTAAATGATTATGTTAAAATGGTAACATAAACTTTTCTAAAACCTATTGGGTGAGAGGATTTTGACCCATCCCCACCCTAGCCTCGAAATAAGTCACTTTGGATCCATTATAATCCGAATATGATATTATTATAAAATAATATTTTAAGTTTTTTCTTAAGGGGCTCCTCACACCTCTTATAAAAAGGGAACTCTCCCTTCTCTCTAATTCACACATCCAAAGAAATTTGGCTCAAAAAACCCCTGCCCAAATACCCTCTCAACTATACTACCTTCATACTAGAGGCCTTCCTTTAGTCAGAAATCCAACCTAAGGAGCTCTTTTGATCAAATCAAAAGGAAAAACCTGAAGAAGAGGAGTTTCAGATACGTACGGAAGAAATTGGACCTAAGGTAAGGGATAATTTTGCAAATCTAATTTTAATACAAGATTGCTTATACATAATTATTTACTGGGGTTATGTTTTTCATCAGTGTCCATGTTTTATGAAAATGTTTTCCTAAATTTTTTACTATTCATCCATGTATGTTTAAACTCATTTTTACCCTTTGTTGACTTTTTACCACATTATATTGAAGGAATCCTTCCATTCATTACCATATAAGGTACATTTTGGAATTTTCTGGAAAAAGTTAGTGGATAATGTGTTTTTAAATTATATGGCATGAATGGATTTTTACAGTTTCATAATGCCTAATTTTCATGAAGCTTCCTCTATAAGATTTCCTGATTATTTTCGACAAAATAATTTTCATTTAAAATTGAATGGCATTTTTTGAAAAGAAAATGATTTTAAAGAATAAAATATATTTTCCTCAATAATTCATTTCAAGTGTTTTGTCAAAAATATTTTCCATCTAAGATGACATTATTTAGTATGATTATGTTGTAAATATAATGTCTCTATTATTTATATGGTTTGATTCTTATTATGATGAAATGATATCCATTTTTTATATGGATTAAGTTATGATGGGATGATATTTATGAAACCCATTTTATTATTTGGGTTATGTTGAATGATTCATGTTTATTTTGTGGAAAAAGTAAGAATGATTTCATTATGATATGGGTGGGACTTATATCATTCTCTAATGCATTGCGTAATGATTTATATCTCCTAAGATAGACATGGATAGAATGAAAAGTTATTCTGGTTCAGTGATACAGGAATGGAACGAGGAGTAAACGCGATTCAGTAAGAGACTTTGTCCACTATGATGGTCTTGGCAGCAATGCCTTGGCTATTATGGAAATCATATAATGTGCTTAATTGTTTAACACAATTACAGGTTTTATTTTATCATGATTAATGTTCTTTTATGATTTATGACTTATGTACTACCAATATTTTTGTCATTGCTCAATAATTTGATGGTTTATGTTCATGTTTTTACGTTCAAATGTTTATGGATTGTTTTTAAGTTCTCCATGTTTACCCTTATTGAGAATTTAAGCTCACCAACATTATTTTTTCTTTTCCCCAGGATATAAAGAAAGGTTTTATGTAAGAAAACCAAATGGGATGATCTTTCTGGGAGATGTTGAAGATATTTTACCATGATTATAATATCATGTTCCAAGTTTCTAAAGACACTAAACTAATATAGTCTTTGGGTGTCTATTTTTTTAATGTATTAAGTATTCCGAAACAGTACTGTATTGTCAATTTATGTCAATATTTGGGTATCTATAGTCTCTTTGACTTTTTCCTCTCATCCTTCACATCATAACATAATATGAACATTGATGTATATTCAACAATCTCTTTCATTATATTGTCCCAATAATAGTTATCATTGAGATCTTGATACAACATTGTACTCCCTAGATGAATAGAGATGGTTGATCTATGTGTGTCCCTCATAAGATCTTTCTTTATCTTTATATTTGACGGTACACATAGTTGTGACCCAAATCGTACAAATCGTTCCTCATAACTTTTTATCTCTAGGGATTTCCCCTTTCTGACTACTTCAACCTTCTTCTGAATTTCCACATCATTTATTTGATCATTTTTTATTGTCTACATAAATAGTAGTTGAGAAATCATTTGATTAAGTATTGATTATGTTCCTTCTTTAATGATTCCCCTATCTATCTATTTCATATTTAAGAATATTGGATCCTTTTCAATCCTCAACATTGATAATATTACAAGATCCTTACTACTTTGAGCATCCTCCACTTTATTCGTTTTTCCATGATTGTAGTGGATTGAGTAGTTTTAGTCCTTGATGAGATCAAACTGTCTTTATTGTTGCATGTTAAGATTCTTCTATGTGAATATATATTTGATATCTTATGATTAGTATATATTTCATACTTATCCCCATCGAGATAGTTCCTCAATATTTTCTTTATGAAGATCAAATCTTATAACTATATATCATCCATGGTATATTTTTTTCAAAATAATTTTCAACTAACATGAGGAATAGGCAATAAGTTTATCATTTTTCATCAGTACACAAACTAAGACCTTCTTTTAAGCATCGTTGTATACTACAAATATTTCCCCACTTTTATGACCTGTGAGTAATGTTATGGTGATAAGCCTTCTTTTTAATTCTTTGAAGTCGTATTCACATTAACCTGCCCATAAAACCTTTATCTATTCTAAGTTATCTTGGATAGTGGGTTTGAAAATCATGAGAAATTATTCAAAAATTTCTAGTAATACCCAACTAGACCCTGGAAAATATTGATCTCTATATTAGATATTGGAATGGTCCACTCCTTGATTGTCATTATCTTATAAGGTTCAACATATATTACATTTTTAGGTATATTATTCACTAATAATGATACTTCCTCCATCACGAACTCATATTTACTAATATTTTCATAATGATTCTCCCTTCACAAAATCTTTGGCACAATATTAAAATTCTTCTCATCACCCTCCTTCCACTTAAAGTATATCAAAACATCATCAATAATGAATACCAAATTTTTTTGAGATAATCTCTAATGAAACTATTCCTTGTGTTCTTTAATATTGATGGAACATTAGTGAGTCCAAAAAGAGTAAATATGAACTCATAGGGTCCATACCTTGTTTGAAAGGCTATCCTGGGAATATCTTCCTTCATCCCCTTAAATTGGTGATATCCCAACTAAAGGTCCACTTATAGAAATAATTTTCCCCACATAGCTAATAAGTAAATTCATCTATCCATGGAAGGGGATAGATTTTCATTATTTTGATTTATTTGATATCATGGTAATCAATGCAGTGGCAGATTAATCAATCCTTCCTCTTGACAAAGAGGATTGGTAAACCCCATGGTGAAGTACTCAGGCATATAAAACCCCTGTCCATATTTTTCTGGTAACTTATTCTTCTGTTCCTCTAACTCAATGGTGTCCATTCTATATAGTGTCTTTGGAATCGAAAGACATCCAGAAAGAAGTTCAATTGAGACCTCAACTTCTCATTTTGTAGGATGTCTGGTTAATTCTTCAGTGAACACATCAGTTTATTCCCACACAATGGTCATGTATTCGATCATGAATCTCTCCTTTGTCTTAATAATTTTAGCAAGATATTATTTATTATAAATAAATTATATGCACACTTGAGATGATGGATTCGATGAAGATTCATCATCCTCCTTACACTTGAACAGAATTAGAGGATGCCTCAGGATGGGAAGAGTGATCCACCTCTTTAGACAGGTGATGATGGATTGTCATAAAGATAGTCAATCGATGACCAACATAGTATCAAAATTTACCAGAGGATATAAGACAATATTTTCATTGAGTTTTGATTCACAAAAATTAAACAAGGAGGAGTTATAAAATTTTGATGGAATAATAGAACAATTTTTTATTCTGAAAGATATCTAAACCTCCATATTTAAAGGTATGGTTTTAATAGTTCTAATAAAAATGCAATATATGAATGAATGCATAGAATTGTAATCAATTATTAAATTCTCTATTCATGAATAAACAACCAATGTACCAATCAACACATTATTTTTGGGCTCCACCACAAAAGTAGTGATAGAATACGATTTCACTGTCTCCTTTGGATTTTGTGGCTACCGATGTTGATTTCCATCGAGGACAAAAGTTTTCGTGAACTATTTTTCATAGTTTCTCTACTTTCTATAGTTTAATCATTGAACAATAGGAGGTTCTCTCGTTTCACCTACCACATTATCCAAATTCCGAATGTCTCTTCGACATTCATGAGCTTGGTGGCCTTATCCCTCACACTTTTAGCATTTCCCCGTCACATTGAGGCAATTACCAAGACACTTATTCTCACATTTTGACATGTGGGAAAAATATTTTCATATATTATATAATTATATTTGAAGAATTTATATCATTGAAATTAAATGTTAATAACAACTCATTTATATTTTTGTAATAATATAGAATATCCAAACAAATATTTGTAATTAAAGTGGAATAACCTCAATATTGGAAATTGGGTTTAAGAATCCCCTTAACATATATCATAATTATTTTTTCACATTAATATATTGGATAATAAAATTAGATACATAAATCAAAAAATAAAAACCCTTCTAGTACATGTATTTTATTCATTATAATTTTTTAAATTTCATTTATTGGAATTTTTATGAGTTATAATGAAAATGTTCATCATTTGATAGTGTTCATTTTCTTGGGTTTCATGATGGGTTCACTTGAAAACATGAATGAAAGTTCATGTAAAAAGGAGATAATTATCCATAATTGATATTATATGATATTAATGAACTTACAAAAGTTTAACTATTCTTATATATCATTTTTTTATCATATGAGGATGAATAAATGGATAAAACATTAATGCCAATTATTTAGATTAATTTGGTGGATTTTCAATCAAGATGAACTCATTATGTTTTATTATTTAATATTATGTATATAAGAAAGTTATAGAACATAAATAATATAACATAAATTTAAAAATATTTTTCCTACCTCTGTAATGGTTTTATAACCAACCATGATGGCGGTAGTGAAAAATTAAAATGCATTGTCCATAATGGCGGTAAATCGTCACACCACAGATGATATTATCATTTTTAGAACTGATGTAAAAGGCATGATATTTTAAGATGAATTATTACATTAACATAATAACAATATAGTATATAAAAAATTATGGAGTTATCATTCCACATGGATAATTTGAGGTGAGGATAGGATAAGAAATGAATTGAAATTGAAAATAAATTAAAAGAAAAATAATGATGTTTTTACCTCTTGATTTTCAAAATATTTAGAACCTCTTTAGGGAATGGGATTGGACTTTTGATGAGAACAAGGGATCCTAGAAAAAGGGAAAGGGGATTGGGAAGATTATTGGAATTAAATTAGATAGGATTCAAGGCTTAGAAGGTATGAAGAGAAGAGGTGGTAAGGGTGGTATTTATAGGGAAAGAGATGGGGGCTTTGTAATTATTTTATTCATTAGTTTATTATTATGGATCAATGCTATAAATAGTTTGAACCTTATCCGTAAATATATTAAAATAATTAAGGATAGTTTCATATTTTCGTCTTATATCATCCTCCCATCAATAATGACTAAAAATTATAATGAATAGCATTTATTGTAAATTTTCATATTTTACAATTCACAAAAAATTCATATATTTTTTGAAAATACTAAAAAATCACCACAATCATTTTTTATGTGTAAAATTAAAAAATTAACTCCATTTTTTAAAAACAATTTTTTAAATATGAGATATTTATTTTTTAAATTAAAATCATCATTTACTTAGAAAATAAATTTTTTAATATTATAACTTATTTTATAACATATAGAAAAATTAATTAAGGTAACATAAAATTATATTATAATCATAAGATAAAAAATGTTAATTTATGAAACTATTATTTTGAAAATACATATTCTTTTGAAAAAATATATTAATTATTAAAATAAAATTTAAACATTTCAGTTTTATAAAAGTACTAACACTTAATTCAAAAATTTTAAAATATTTATTCACTTATAATTTGATATATTATATCAAGTTTTTATTTATTAGATTTATAAATTTTATTTATACTTTCATAGATGAGGTTTCTATTCTATTTCCCGAATTACTATTCTTAATGGTCATATTACTATTCCAAATGCCATTTTAATATTTCATAGGTATATGTTTTGTATTTTAGAAATACCTCTTATTGCATTAATTCTTCATTTATAATGATTTTATGGTGTTATAAATGTGGTTTTATGTGATATATACAATATATAATAGTTATAATAATAAAGTTTTCATTGATACAAAATTGGGTTTTTATAGAGAATGTGGTTGTGGTGTAGGGAATGTTGGCTTGACTAAGAGGATGATCTGTTTGTTTGTGTTGTTATAGATTCCCTTGATTTAATGGAATTGGTTAATAATGATTTTAATGGAATGGGTTTTAATGGTTAATGAATATTGAACCAAAATTGTAAGTGTAAAATAATGTGAAAGTATTTTCTAAATAAAATGAATGGGATGGGTAGTGGAATAGGTTAGTAAATGTGTATTATGGATTTCTTCATGTGTCATTTCATGCATTTAGTGGTGGTAAAACATCAGTGGTACTGTGAGTTGTTTAGTGATATGTGGTCAGCTCGTTGGATGGGTTTTAGGTAGCTATTATCTATTTTTTATATATTACTTTTTGATTATATATACAGACCCCTGCCACATCAATAACCATGTTTCTAAACCCATATATTAATATGGGGTTGTTTTTCCATTATCCTGGTGATGGGGATGGATTAATGGATACCATTTATTTCTTTCTCTCCCTTATAGGTGACGTTGAAACACACAGGTTGGGATGACTAGAAGTAAAAAAGTTTTCTATTTAGATATGGTTGTAGATGATGGCCCAAATGCATGATGGCAAGATTTGGAGTGATGTTCATGCTATGGGGTAGAGAGATGAGATGAGATGACTTATGTTGAGGGTTGTGTATGGTAAAAGTAGAGAATGAGGATGATGTCCCTCATGTTAATGATACCCTACTATTCTAGTTATGGTTTTGAAGTAATGACCTAGGTATCTTCAGGCATGATGTGATTTGATATGATGTATCAAGTGTCTTTGGGTGAGATGTGATATGATATTTACGTTGTAGGGCAGTGAGATATGTTATGTGGAAGAGATGGGAGCATTTGGATATACAACGTTGTGGTGTGGGAATGGAAAATCAGTGGGAAAGTAGTGTGGGCTACCAATTATAAATATGAATCATATTATGTTATTATACATGTCATAAGTAATTTAGTGAGTATAACCTGGTGAGGATAGGATTGGTTATTTGTATTATTTAGAGTTTTTTGGTTCTTTTTTCCTTCATAAGTGTGTTAGTATGATATTTCCACATGTTCAAAAGGCTATTTGGTTTTCCTACTGGAAATATTTATATTATAACCCTATGTAAATAAACTATATTTAGGTTTTCCAAAGGATTACTTGGATCGTGATAAACATTACTAGCTCAGACCCATAGAGTATAGTTCTTGTCACTACATTAGCTTCACCTTTGGGTATTTACTTTAGATCCTTCTCACTATACTTGTTCTTTTTTTTTCTTCATTTTGGGATGGGTTTTGATTACTTTTACATTATTCCATGTATTTACCTATGGTTTATATATCCTATCTCAAGATAATGTTTTTATATAGAGGGTAATGCCTCCCATTTATGAGTTGTTTGTACCCTTGGTGCTAGTCACCAACCCAGGGCCTACATAAGGTGGGGCTCCGGGGGTCATTATATCTTTAACTTCATTTTGGCGACTTTAGATGGAGGTTTTAATGACACATGAAAATTGAGAGAGCATGGACAAAAATTTCAAATCTCCATATATAAAAATTTAATGTTTTGGATTTTAAAAGATTAAATTACTCATGATTCTTTCATGATTTATTGACCATATTACCCTTATGTAAAACAGCTTTAAAATAAATAAATATTATATCAACCGATTTAGAAAACCTTATAATATTTAAAAACTATATAATATAAATATAACCATAAAATTTTCATTATCCATATAAAAACATATTTAAAACAAATTATTTTTCTTTTATTTATTTCAGTAACAACATTTGAACCAATAATGTTACCTAAACCCAACATTGATACCAAACATTAGAGCATTAATATAACTACACCAAAATTACACATTTTATAACATTATTTCATCATATAAAACCTCATAAAAATTAGTTTTTTAAAATTTACTACCATTAGAAACCCATTATATTAAAAAATCATCACTTCATTTCAATGTTACTTCATCCACAAAAACATGTTCTTAAATTGAAAACCAACTTCATTCAAAATAATCATGGCTAAAAATTTGAATTTATATTATTTATAATCATATTTAACCCCTATAAAATCACATGAAAACATGGGATGAGAATGTAAATCTCAATAATTGTTACAATAAGAAAATAAAATTATTAAGAAATTATTATACAGGAACCCCATGAAAAAAGTATCTCGTTTAAATATTAAACATTAAGATCGTAAAACTCCACAATCTGTCAAAAATTCATCTAATTTTCTTAAAGAATTCCATATATTAAACTCAGATGAAATAATAAAGGGAATTGAATAATTCTTAAAGTTTCTTGGGATATTATGTTTATATCACCCATAAACACTCATAAATAAATAACGTAACTCGTTAATTCCAACATCATAATCCAATAATGTAAAAACATAACCAGTTATTTACAACATAATATCAACGAAGAATAAATCCTTAGCAAGTTTATTAGAGGGATATATCATGGGATCAATATTATATATATATATATATATAAGATTTCCAAGAATTAATTATGAATAAAACGTATAGTGGTTTTCATTTAACCATATCATGAATAAGTATTATAAAACATTCACTTTATCCCATTAGAACAAGAATCTAAGTTAACTAGAACAGAGAAAACTATTTTAAAGTAATGAGTTAAAAATTTATAACTGATTGTAAAATGATATAAAAAAACATAATGATTTTAAATATCAATAATAATATCTAAAAACATTATAAAACATTATTTATCGTGGGAGATTTGAGAAAAAGACATAAACACATTTATACTAAATGTGTAAAAAAACCCCTTACCTAGACTCCCAATTTATGTCATATGTACCATGAAATAATAAATAATAAATTACTATTAATTATTTAAATTATTCATCAATTTTTTTTGTTACTATTATTATAAATGTTTATTCATTTATTATCATGTTTTATTTATTTATTGGATTAATGTTTCTTGTGTCGGTCATTTGGAGATTGTTTGACCCATAATTGTAAAACAATATCGATATAACTATATGGGTAAAATGTCATTGTATAATGGTTATCAAATATCCAAAAACTTTTAGGTATATATATCATGTATTTATAAAATATAAGAAGTTTAATAGGTCATTAAATAATTACTAATCAATTATTCTTCCTTAACACGATTATTTTTTTACCATCAAAATGACTATGATTGTTTAATTTTAATTTAATTTATATGATAGATATATCAGCATTCCAAAATCCTAGTAATAAATAAATAAATTTTTATATTTTTCTAAATTAATGAATCCATTTTTATAAATATCGATGATAGTTACATTTTTATAAAAACAACATCCTATACTTTAGTAGTGAAAAATCACCACTATAAGCAATGTTTTTAAAAATTATTTAAAATAAGGGAAAACCCAAGAGATTTATGTGTTTCTGAAAAAAAATTATCTTATAACTATGATTTAGAAAAAAAAAATCTTTTAAATCATAATTATTAATTGAAAATAGTAAGTGTATAATTGAAATGAAAATACACGTTTTTTGAAAAACGCATATATTGATATAGTAAATGATTATGGAAAAGAGATGAATGAGTGTTCAAAAGAGATTTATCATCATTGGTGGATGAGAAATATTAAAAGAAAATGATTATAGAGTCTTGGAAGAAAAATAGTGAAGGAATTAAAGTGTTTTATGTAAAATAATTATAAATTAGAAATAGTACAGAGGCTTGGAAAGGCTTCTTATACACTTTGAATCATGCACTTATGATTGAATCTCAAGCCTTTAGTAAAGAGTCTTTTGGAAATACTAGAGCCTAATGAAAATGTTAAGGAAATTTTTAATATTTATTTGGGTATAATCTTGATATAAAACCAAAAATTTCTGTGTTTCAGAAAGGATCAAATAAGTCCCTTTTTATAGACAATAATTGATGGAATTTTAGAAAATATTCAATTTTTAAAGGTCAATAATGTGATTTGAAAATGAAAAGTGTCCCATAGGTTGAAAAGAGATGATATTATAGACCATTACAAATCCAATCTTTAATATGTGGTTTTATTCTTATTTTAATAATTTTTAAATCATTTTTTTACTATAAAAAACTCATTTATACAGGCTTTCTGGGTTTTTGGTAATTTTATAAATAATTAGAAATTATAAAATTTTAATTTTTTATATTTTTATTAGTACATTAAATTTAATAATTATACATGAGATTAATGTAACACCTAAAATAATCTAAACCATATCATGTTAATAATTTTAAAACTACCACTTTGTATTTTTTTCATCATATACAAGCATTATGTTGACACTACATAAGAGTTTTGGATATTTATCTTATTACATTGTTTAAGAAATAAATTATTAACAAAGATAGAATTTATTATTCATAATTATTATCATGTAAAACCATTCATAATTTTTTACTCCTATCTTTATCATGATAAAATTATATGATAATAATTTTTACATCCATTACCACGCAAAAGCACTTGGTATGAATCTGGATGATTAATATGTTATATAGTTTCAAAATTCTAGAATATACTTCAATATAAAGGATTATTTACTATATTTATCTATCAAGGAAATAATATAATTATAACATCATTAATATTTCATTAAATAAGATGAATTTATTTGTTCTTAATGTTTTACAATCACTGCGCCGACATCGACAATTATTTTAATATATATATTAAAATAAATTATAGATTTAAGTAATTAGTTAATATTTTATGATGTTTTAATTATATTATCATTTAATGATCTTTACATAAATATATATAATTTTCTAGATAATTTTTGATAAAAATATAATAATAAAAATTTGAATTTATTTTAAACACAAATTCTTTTTTAAATGAATTTGAAATCAAAAGTATTACTCAAATTATAGCCACATAAAATTTAAAAATAGCCTTTATATTTTTTTATTTAAAACATTATATAAAATAATTTGATTTAAAAATATCAATTATACAAAATTAACTTACTTTTTTAATAAAAATAATTGAAATACATTGCATTTATTATTTACTATAATATCTTTACTAGTATAAAAATATTTTTTTATGTCAGATTTTTTTTCTTTTTCACATCATTTTTAGGCGATGTTATTGTGAGCGAAGTTAAAAATAATATTTTTTACATTGGTTATTTAATAACGAACGTTAAGATGGGGTTTCATGGATTTTAATGTATCTTATTAAAAAATTGACGTGAATGAACTTCTGTAAATGGCGTTAAAACCCCATTTTTTATGTCAGTTTGATAACAAACGGACGTTAAAATTCGTTTTGTATGTCATTTATCTAAAAACCAACTTCAAAAGTAATTTTTACCATCGATTTATAAATAACCAATGTAAATTTTTTTTACCAACTTGTAGATAATTTCCTAATCTTTGATTTGACAGGTCGAAGCACTCAAACAGAGTTACGCATCCAACTTATGACTGTCAGAAGTTTGATTTTTTGTTTCAAGGAAAGATTGAATGAACCAACCATAGCTTCATTTTAGTATAAATTTTGAATCTATAGGAGGATTTATTGTTTTTCCATGATATAAAGAATTATCCATCATTATAATAATATAATAATAATCAAATGGTATATCAATTAAGAAAAAAACTCCTCGAAAATATAAATCCAGAGAAAATAATTACAAATACCATGAGGAGATCACAAAAAGAAGAAATAGTGGATTCACATGGAAGATCAAACAATTTGAGTCGGTGGAATGATGTTGGTGGAGTGAAATTATTCTTAAATGGAATATCAATTAAGAAAAAAATTCATAAAAACCATAAATACTGGATAAATGATTAAATATTCCTTGATGAGATCGTATAAAGAAGAAATAATCGATTCAAATTGAAGATAAAATGAGTATATTTGGGGGAATTCTAATGGTTGAAATAAATGACCGTAAAATTAAGATATGTGAATAATGAAAACATATAATTGAGATGATAAAAATGTTGTATTAAAAATTTTAGGCGGTAATTTAAAATTCTGATGCGGTGATGTAAAAAAATTTAAATTTCGCATTTTTGGGATTCAAAATTATATTTCACATAGATTTTATGATAACCATCATGAAATTATATTAAAAGTTTCACATATTTTTTCACATCGGTTATTAAAAAACCAAGGTGAAAAACTGATTTTCAAGACTTTTTTCCATTAGTTATTTAATAACCGACACTAAAAGGTATTTTTTACATTAGTTTTTTAATAAACAATGTGATGAACGTTTTCAATCATGTATTTATTTTTACCAGATTTATTTTGACAGGTAACGGAGCTCAAATAGAGTTACGAATTAAATGTTATGGATTTCTAAAATTTGGTTTCCCTATGACTTCATTTAGAGATGATCAACTTCTGAAGGACATAACATTTAATATGTAACTTCTTTTGAGCTCCATGACCTGTCAAAGTGATGCTTGGAAAATAATATTTTTGTTTGTAAATTTTTTTATGGTCATTTACTAAATAACTGGTGTGAAAAATCAATTTTGATGCCTTTTTCATGTCGATTATGTAATATCTGATGTGAAAAGGTGATGAAAATTGATTTTTTAGGTCAGTTATTTAATAATAAATGTAAAAAAATCTTAAAAACATATAAATTATTTTACAATATTATATTTGAGAGGTCACTTAGCTTAAACGGAGTTATGGATTAAAATTTATGGCCTTCAGAAGTTGATCATATCTAAATGATGTTGTAAGGAAGCCAAATATCTGAAGGCCATAACTTTTAATCGGTAAAAACATTTTACCTCTGTGACCTATCAAATTAATTCTTGGAAAATTAATAAATTTTTTGAAAATATTTTCCACATCAGTTATAAAATAACCAATGTGAACAAGTCTTGATAATTGTCTTTTTTATGTTTGTTATTTAATAACCGATGTGGAAAAGTGATGAACATAGATTTTTCACGTCGTTTTTTTTAATAAATGATTTAAAAAATAAATTAAAATTTTAATCTATTTTCATAAAAATCGATTTTCATGTCGGTTATTTAATTACAAATGTGAAAAAGTGATGAACATTGATTTTTCACTTCGGTTAATATATAGCCATCGTGAGAAATCAGATAAAATGAATTTTTCACATCAGTTCTTGTATAAATGACATAAAAAATCAGAAAAAATGTATTTTCACGTCGGTTATATAATATCCGATGTGAAAAATCAATTTTCAAACATTTTAACATCGGTTCTAATAAACTGACGAGGAGAAAAGGTGATGTTAAAAATAGATTTTTGTACTAGTGCTTGTTTTTTAAGCATTTTTAGAGAAATATTTTTCAGTACTTTTTAAAATGGTAATAATAATTATATTATTATATTTATTAAAAACCCTCATAACTATTAGTTATTTTATTTTAAAATTATACTCATAAAATATTATACAAATATTCTTTATAATAAAAAATATTTGATTTTTAAACCAAAAAATTACATCGTTATTTTATATTGTGCCATTGTATATTTATAATATATTAAAAATATTATATATCATTATAAATTTATAAATTGGTGAAAAATATACTTGTATAAAATAATATATAATAAATTAAGTGAAATTATAAATATTTTCTAACCATTAATTAAATCACTTTTTTCTGATATGAAATAATTATTTTTTTGGATAATTATAACAAATAAAACATCATTATATATATATTAACACCCAAAAATATTATTTCAAAAAAAAATTCATACTATATTTGTGGGACCAAAAAAACATCATTGATCTAAAATCCCTTTATCAAGATGTTTTCCAACTACATGTTCAAATAGTCAGTAAACTATGATTTAGGAAGAATGTGATATACCTATGGGATATTGGCATCAGTCAGAATATTTGGACTTATACTGGTTGAAATAATGATAGCATGTAGTATTGATAATTCTAATGTTGGGTGCATTAATGATTTAAAATATATTGTTGGAATTTTCAGACATGATCTAACTTAATATTCCCAACTATCATTTTTTTATGATCTATTAAAACATTATGAATAATCCTGGTTTTAAATAAAGTCATTTCCTATGAAATATTAGACAATGAGTTAAACATATTATTGAAAAAAAATATATAAATAAGAGGTATGTGTTGATGAAACAAAGGGTCCATATGTGAGAAAAAGTGGGGGAAAATTTCATTTAATATATTTTTTTCAGCCTATTTCACCTAGTTTCTCCTACCTAGTGGTCAAGTAAAGCGACGATCATACTTATGAGTTTAAAGTTAGAGACATTAGAGAAAATTGATAGAGTATCCTACAAGATTATCCTAGGATATTTTTATTCCTTAGAATGGTGTTATACTCTTATTTATAGAGGAATACTATGTTATCTTGGTGTCCCATATCAGTGTCTATACTAAGCTTAGTGAGTATAATTTTTGTTGTCAGGGTATACACCCATACCAAATTTGAGCATGTGTCCATATCTCAACCTATGTGAATGGCCTCCTTTGAGCCATGTTTTCACTTAAATAATTCCTTATTTAGAAAATAATCCACGTTTTCCGAATTAGATCCAATTAAAATGGGGGTATTTTTGTTTCTCAAAAGTGATGAAACAATAAATTAATAAATACTATAAAAAATTCAAGTAACATTGAAGAATATAAAATTTAGGTTTCTATGAATTGCAACCTACTCCTTGTAAACCATCCAACATTCCATATTCTTTGACAACAAACTATATTCAATATTCATATGTTCTCAATCCATAAAATGTATTCCCATGAATGGTGACATACACAGCCTACTCATGATTCCAATATATCAATAACCATGTTCGATGGAACAAGGCACCAAAAATAGTTATCACTAGTTACCAGTGTTCCTAAATAATATTTCCTATAAAAGTCCCTTTGGGTATCCTACTTGAAAAAAGATATACCAAAACCAAATATGAGTTTAGAAAAAAAATATTTCACTTTTCTCAGTCCTTATTAGCATCCCCTTATGTGATTTATAAGATAAATCCTATGGGGGAGTAAAGGATATTAGGGGTGTTTGTGTTATTAGATAGTTATGACCTCGTAAGAGACCAATTCCCCTTGATTATCATCAAGACTTGGGTAAAGGACCCCCTCTAAGAGAATATCAAAATTAACTGGAGTCTAACATCATGGTGCTCAGGTTTTAAAAAAATGGGGTAACACCCATTTCATCGTTAATTTATTGGGAAACAAATTCACCCATGTATCCCTCATTTGGTCGCGCCAAGCCTCTACAGTTGACAAATTATGTTTCCCAAATTTACCCATCAGAGAGAGTTGTCCCCTATTCTGAAAGTATATTCTTGGTTACCCATTCTCTTTTGTGTCCCATTTGTGATCATAAAAATCTTCTAGAGTCTATTAATTATGGTGACTAATTTTTACCCTCCTAGTGGAATATTCCCAACCTTCATAAGACCCTCATGGGTTCCCTATTCACCTAGGTTACTTACATTAACTAAATTTATTTTCTATATGATATTTATAACAGTAATCTTAATAGGCCAAACCATTTAGGGGCCCCATTTACCTAATTATACTCTATGAACTCTTAAAGTATTGGGATAGATCATTCAGACTTATATGTACCCTTTCAATGATTCATTCCTTTGATCATAGAATTTATATATTTGTAAAATATTTAATCTTGGTTTCCATCCATTATTGATTTGGTCCTTCGAATATAGTCAATCATGAATAACCTGAATAATGAGGATCTTTTTTCTTAATATACAAATTAAACATCCTATATCTCAATACAGTCATCCCAACTATCTAACACTGGTCTATAAATATCTCAATAATCCATTGAGCCTCTTATTATTCCATGAAAAATCTAAATATATATCCAACATCTAACCTGGATTAATCCACAACCTTCCTTCAACTGAAAACCAGACAAGATTAAAAAATGAAATGTTATTCATGCATAATACCAAATTCATACTAGTTTTAGATACTTTCCACCCACTTTTCTATGCTACATAACATTAAAATTATTGAAAATAGTCTTAGTAATATTAGCCTAAATGGTAATACACAAGTTGCAAAACATTAATAGCAGAACATTGATCCTGGTTATAAAACCTTAAAAGGAAAAAACATTATTCCTAGGAACATGAACTTAAAATTAACATCATAAGTGGTGGTTATATGAAATTAAAAGGGACTATTATTTTTATTATCACACAACATTAATAGTTACAATGTTATATGTTAAATGAAAAAAAATATGTGGTTCTTAATCCCTACCACATATATATATATAGTAACATAGTTTCATGGACCTGATCCAAAACCCCCAACACCCACCACATTGATGAATGGTGATAATTTATAATGTAACAAGATATATAGATTTAAGTAGTAAAATAACTAGTATATAAAGAATAAATTAAGAACCTCTCATAGAAGTTCTCAATGAATGCATAATATCAATTTATTTCTTTTATGAAATGGGTATCCATTATTTTTACTAAGAATTATTTCACAATCCTATGATAAATCTATGATATATTATCATTATAGACAATAATATACATCATTTTATAATTCATACTACCATTATTTCAATATATATACACACCCTATGAGTTTCTAACTAATCTTATCAATTGCCCAACTTTGTAAAGCGTGGAATTTATAAATGTATAATGGAGCCTAAAAAAGTGTTAATGACAAAAAATTAAAATGAAATCCCATTTCAATATTTTAGGCTATATCATTTCAGGAAAGGATTTGTTTATTATATTTTTCATCCAAATTATGAATTACTTTTGGGGGATAATATTTTTCACTCGTGAGTAGGGATACGTTGGTAAACATATTCAATTACATATGTGGATGGTTACATCAGTATTACATTATGTTATTTAATAAAATGTTTTATGTGTGTGAATGATATGGTTTCTGAATGGTTTTTAGGGATAAAAATTGGATATCTAATAGGTGGTATTGGTAAAAGTTTTGGTTTTCATAAATATTTGGTGTGAGTGAAATGTTTAGAAATTTTTGATGTGGGTGTTTTTCAAAGAAGAGTTTGCGTGTTCTTGAAAAAGTGGTATATTCTCTTATATTAAGATAACGGTGTTTGATAAAACATATTTTCATGAATTTAATTTAACTCACATAACCTTTCACAATTAATAAGGTTATGGTAACCAAAAATATTCCTTGTAAAAATCTTACTGAGTTGTTATTCACTCTTTGCATACTGATTTTTGTCAACATATAGATGTTGTTATTATTAGCTTCACTTATTTATAAATGGGTTCAGGGAATGATATCATAGATGATGATTCGACAATAGTTAAAGTTAATTAGAGTATTTTTTTGCATTATAATATTTTATATTATGTTGTAATTGTACTATTGAGCATATTGGATTGTTACTTGAATTTATTTATAAATTTAAATTCATAATTTTATTTTAAATCATCATTATAGTTATGTTTTCTCTTTTATGTGGATAATCAGGGTGATCATCCCCCATTCGTTTTTTATAAACCCTTTATGGGATTTATCTTCCTTAGAATATGGGGATATCTTATAGTCTAAGAAACATTATGGCTCTATGTCAATGTCTAGTTTGAATAGTCAGGTTGGGATGAGATGTTACCAATTGTATTAATTTGATTTTATTAGATCTTTAAACAATTGATATGTGTAGAGATAATTTTATCTTAATTCATATGGTAGAAAATCAAAAATTATGATTAACATATTTATAGTGAGTGTGGAGTTTCTTGGAAAGATTCGCAAATATGAAGTGTTGGTTGACCCATGATAGGCTAATTTAATCTATTTTTCCTATGCGATGAGTCTTAGTAGAAAATTTATATATAAAACAATGTGTTTTATGCATCAAAAAATATTATGTTTGGGATTTCATAGAATACACTTGAGTTTTTATCCCATTTGGAAAAATTAAATCTCGAATTCGGTAAAATAAATTGGTTAATTATATTATTATCATGTTTCTATAAATTTAGTGTGAATTTTGATATGTATTGTTGTTATTTTTTTAAATTTTAAATGTATATTTTATATGAGTTACTTATATAAATACTTTTTCATAATTTTAAACTTCACTTAAAATTTTATATTTAATTATTTTTCATCTCTTCGTCTTTTATGTTATCATGTCCTTTCTTAAAATTTTATAGAACCTTGAGGACTGATATTGAGTATTATTAAATTCTATTAGGAACCCATGAAATGGGACACAAAATAATTGAGTTAAATTTCTACAAAGGACTACAATGTTAGGGATAAATTATTTTTTATCCTAATTGGTTCACTGTTGGTGGTCTACTTTACATGATTAATGTGCTTTATTTTGTGATATTACATTATGCTGAATAATAAATAATTTTATAAGATAAATATTATTTTGAGAAGAAATTTTTATTTTTTATTGTTATTTTTGATAGAAAAAAATTAATTTTATTTTGAGGTTTTTCATTGTGTACATAGTCTTCTAAATAAAAATAAATAACGATTTTGAAATGATATTTTACACTGATTCATGTTTCGAGAAAACTATAGTATCTATATTAAGAAATACTTTTCTTATTATAATATTAAATAGTTTGAATAAAATGTTTTAAAAAATTTTGGTTTAAAAAATGTTTATTTTTTATGATTTGGTATGATATTTAGTGATTTACGAATAAAAATTTTATTTTCAATTCCATTTCATTGATTGTATATTTTTTTCAAAAATAAGACATTTTCCTTTTGTTATTTTATTTACATGGATTATAAAATAATTATAGAAGAAATTATTACTTTTCAATGTGTTACATGTTTATTTAGGATTTTTTATGGAATAAACAGTTACTTTTCAATGTGGTACATGTTCATTTAAGATTTTATAAAAGGGTAGTTTTGGGGTTTGATGTTCTTTTATAATGAGCATGATTTTTTTAAAAATAATATACATCCTTGAATTGATCAATTAATACTTGATTATTGTTTTGAAAAAAAAAATTATAGAATAGTCTTAGATTAAATGGTATTTTGAAATTTTATTCCTTGGAATGGGTTTGTGAAACCAATGTATTTGAGCTGAAATTTTATGGTTTTAAATCATTATTATGTTGGAAAATATATTGGGATATATTACTGATATATGATGTGGATTCAAATGAGTTGACATAAATGAATTTATTTTTAGTTATTATTTTTCATTTGTTTAGATTTATATTTGAATTTTTAATATGGTTTGTTTTTTGAATGAATTGTAAAAATATTTAATTATTGAATAGTTTGATGTGAACATTATTTTGAAAAAAATCTATTTTTTAAAATTTTAAAAACTAATGTAGAGGTATTTCATAGACCTAATGTAACTTAATTGTTATTAAATAGTATGTGATAATTAAATGTTGAAGTTATGCTTCATGGTAAATACTGACTTGGAATCAGGGAATGATACATAGTGAAAAACTAATTTGACTCTATAGGGGCTCTTAAAATATTGAATTTTTGAAGTGTGTTTAGAAATTTGATATGGTTTAGTGTTTTATGGTATTGTTTAGTTCAAAATGGATTTTTCATGTGGTAATATATGTTAGGGGATGGAATTAAAATTTTATATTTTGGGAATAATATGTGTATATCATATCTATAGTTGTTTATCAACATGTTATTAATGTTGTTATGGAAATGAAAATAATTTATTCCATTAGTGCAATTAAATAATGGTTTTTCATTGTTCAATATTTTTAGGAAGAGATATGGTTATAGGTTTAATGATAATTTCATAAAAATTGAATTCAAAATATTGGATGTGTAATTAGTGGTTTAGTGAGTAATGGGTTGAAATTCATTATTGAGTTTAGGTCTTTGGATGCTTAAACATGATGAAATTAATTGTGAATTTTTGATGCATGAGATATTTTTAAACCTCACATTGGGTTTTTGTAATAATTTTCAAATGTAAGGGGATAATTTTTTTGATATAAAGATATTCCATTAATCATTCGTGTGATTTTTAAATCATACCATTCAATTTCTATCTTATTATAGATAGACATTTTAGACCTATAAAATTATGTACTTCAAATTACATCAATGCTTGGAGCACGCCCTAATTAAATATTATTGATAATTAGAAACTTCTATGTGTATTTTGTCTTCAAATTATGTTAATGGACCCATGGTAGGTGAATTTCAAAAAAACATGGGTGTTTCAGGGGCCCTATATAATTTCAAAAATCATGTATTCCAATACAAGGTTATTTGAATGGTTGGTGAATATATTTGACAGCCATGTACCTAAAAAGTGTATTATAGGAAAATAAATTCCCCTCTTTCAATTATATAAACTCTCCTTATAGAACACAGAGCATTATATTTCTATAAATGGGAAATTTGATACCAAAATTTATCTTTCCATTACATATTGGTAAAAAAACATTTTAAAACACATGGTTATTTAAAAATAATATCATTTTGTATAAAACTATATTATAGTAATATGTATGACAAATTTCATTTCAATAATGGTATTTTAGAAAAATATTACTATTTTTTAAAAAATAAAAGTGATCAATGTTAATAGGTTTATAGGACATGGATTTTAGAATTCAATTTAAAAGGATTTAACAAAAAACTTCTAAAAATAGTTATAATGAATTAATTTTTTCAATAATAGTATTTATGAAAAACTATTAGGAGTGATAGTGTGATTTTTGAGTAATTTGTAATAGTTTTAAATCATGTTTGAATGATTGAATCAGTGTAGATCAAAAAAAATTAAAATAATTTTTTTTATAAATTTGAGTCATATTCAATTAGAATTACTTTTTTCATTTTATGCCATTAGATTTTGGAATCCAATGTATAATACTTCTAATGACTAGTTATTGAAACATTCATTTTGATGAGTGAAAATTTTAGGTGAAAAATATGGTAATGATCACTATAATGTGACATAAATTGGTTCTAGATTTCAATACCTGTTGGGGGAAATAATTTTTTCATAATGACTTCATCCATTGATAGTGAACATTAAATCTTGATAGTATGGAGTATTTAAATGATAATGGTTCCATTCATAAATTAATTTCTAAATCTATCTACATGCTTGTATCTATTTTTTTCAACGTAGTTGGAATCTGGTAGTTACATTTTGAGTGAAAACATTATCTTATCCAATTTTTCAATGATTTGTCAAATTCTAGGAATTTTCTTCACTGGTAGTGGTTTTAGTTCATAATAAAAAATCATTCTACATCCATTTTCCCCATAAAATATTTCATTAAAGAATGATAATAGAAAACCCTCTCTATAGAAGGTGATGATTCATCCTGTTTTTGTGGTTGATGGATATAAAAATAGGTTAAGTACCTAAGATAGATGTTATCTATAAGGCCCCAGCCATAAACCTTACTTAATCTTGAGTTATTACAAGATTACACATTTTGGATCTTTTCAGTTTTAGAGTTTTAGAGAATTAGATCATAAAACATGCATTAGATTCCATATTTAAACAAAGTGGTTACATAAAGACAGTATTCATCAATGGAACATATTTAAAATAAAACATGGATTCTTTCTTGACACTTCCTTGACACTATCATTATATCATGTACCTTTCCCTTGACCTGTGAAAAACATTTCAAAAAATAATTTGGATGAGCATAAAAAGCTCAGTATGGGTTATATAAAAAAATATGGAAAGGGAACATGAGTTCACATATACATAAGAATGAAATCAAACTTTACCCATAAAACATAAGCACTTTAACATACCTCATCAAATCATGAATAAATCATAGAAATCATAAGACATAAAGGTAACTTGAGGCATACATAACATTCTTACGTAGGGAGTAACCCTCTTGGTTACGTTTGGAATACCCATCACAGTATATTCCCTAAATATCATCGGAGAAACCTTAACATTTCTCTCCTTCACGTTACCCATTGCATTGGAGAGCTATATCGGGCTCACCCGCCCTTAGTTTATCACGGAACCACCCGTCTTCATAATAATTCCCAAGAACCTCAACATAATCGTATCACATGAAACATGCATATAGGAAACATAAAATTTCCACCTTTCAATCACAAGATATCAATACAACACATTGATATAAAAACATTATGAAAACCATTTTCAATACCAAAATAAAAGAAAAGTAAAACATGGTATTTATTTTTCTTTTAAAAAGAAGGTATGGCTTGTAGAGGAAGCCGAAACTCAAATAATGGTCACGGCGGCAGAGAAGTCGTTGTCGCCGCATACGTACGACAAAAAAAATTCCCTTTTGTCATTTAGTAAAACGCTTATTATAAAAAATATTCCTTTTGAATAAACGTAAAAGTCAAAGGGGTTTATACACCGTATAAAAGAATGTTGTGTGTAAAACAAAATATGCCTCAATGAAAGGAGATTTAGACGAAGTCCCATAACTCGGGTCCGACTTGACTCAGTCATTATTTAATATCCTGAATAATAAACTTGAGTTAATTTCTACTTGTTTAAGAACCTTTTTCAAATACATTATTCCTTTTATATCACTTATCGCCATGTCATGAACACTATGTAATTATTTAAGTTAATAACGGTCATTTTAACGATCATTGATACTTGAGTCAAAAATAAACCCTTTATAATTACAAGTTGTTCATGTATCCATTATGTCCAGAATTTTAATCATGATGTATATATCATATATATCATATATATCCAGTATATACATGCACTTATAATATTACATAATCATTTAGAGGTAATAAATGAAATGCACCGTTCATGGAGATGGTAAGCCGTACGTATGCATGAACGCTACGTTCATTTCTATTTCGTATTTTATATAATGGAATCATAATTATATAAAGATATATTATAATTCCAGTATAATATCATATATAATACCATAGTTCCATCCTTTATACATCCCACATATGGTATTTAACGAATCAAATCACTTTGAGGGGGAGGTAGTCCGCACTTCCTTAAATGAAGATATCATGTTTACCCATAATGGAAACCATAAAGGTATGCCCAAAATAGAAAATACATAAGCTTAAGAAAAATATAAACATATTATATATCATATATAAATATAGTGACATCTTAATGGCCACCTTTGAAGGTGTTAAAAGAATGTTGAACAGTCATCGTTTCGGGAGGCATAAATTCACCATCCACGGAAATAGTATGTACTTTAACCATTAGATGTAGTTTTGTGTAAGTGTAGCTCGAATCCTTATTATAACAACATCCTAGTATATTGAGGATACTGTAGTTGTTACAAAATAAAAGAATAAAAAGAGTTTAGGGGGTTGGAGAAGCAAAATAAAACAAAAGGACTCAAGTGAAGACATTACCTTAAAATCGGGTAACTCCCTTTGGTTTGAGCAAAAAGGCTTCCTTGGGAAGACTTCTGCCCAAAGTGAGGCATCAAGGAGTAAGAGAGGTAAGTTTAGAGACAAAATGAGTAGGGTTTGGCCGAGCCAAAGGCTTTGGGAGTGTGGGTAAGGTGGTAGAGGTGGGGGCCTTTTATAAGAGGAGAGGAGGGGCACTCTTGGAAAGTAAAGAAATGTTACACTATTTTAAAATTATTTTTGGATTAAAAAGGTCCCATATTTATATAATTCGAGGTTACGGTGATAAGGGTTTTAAATCCACCCATCCAATAGGTTTTGTACATGTGTAGGTCATAGATTTGACATTATCATTTCATTTTATTTAAATCCTTTATTAATGAGGTAATCACTGCATCATCATGATGTCATAAATAATTTAATTTATTTAACGTCTAAAAATTATAAAATAAACTCTATGATTTAGGAAATCGTTTTAGCTTTCCAATGACTATTTATAATCCAAAATCTGACTTGTATACCCCCATTTAAAAAATATTTTAGTAAAACATATCATGTTTGTGTCATTTTTACTTTATCATTAAATAAAAAGTTATTTATGTCATTTACCAACCAAAGTGGCTCCATGGGGTCCCCAAGTTGACCCATGGATTGTATTGGTCGTCCATGACACATACAATAAGGGTAGGACATGTGTCAATCTCATCTCATATTATTAAAACATTATTTTTACCTTAAACTACACTAATTACCTCTAATCGCGATTAAGAACTTAAGAGATACTATTCACAAAAAAATTATATTAATCTCATTGAACCACATTTTACTTCTTAATTACAACCATGTATGTTGGATTTTTGAAATTCATAACACAGAAGTGGTAAAATTTCATTTAAACGAAAAATCAGTTTTTAAAAGTACCACTTAGTGGTTTCACTATTCGTCAAAAATTGAAGTTTTCCAGAAAAATACCAAAAATTAACCCTAATATATATTTGGTATTCTGAATTGAAAAATGAAGTCTATTTTACAAAATTCAAAACATATAAGTCACATTAATTAATTTAATAATTAATTCCCGCTGTCATGACAAATAGCGTGTTTTATGAAACAATAAGTATCAAAAGATTAACACCAGTTTAAGTCCAATTTCAAAGTGAAATTGATTACAATGACCATCATTGGATTAAATGGTAAAAATATATTCTAATTTCACTTCAAAACCAATTCAAAAGATAATATAATCATATAAATAAATTATATTAAAAAGAAGTTTTGATGTAAAATGCAGTATGTTTCACTATTCATTAAAAAAATGAACACTGTCCGAAAAATATCAAAAAATCACACAAAGTAAATTTTGATGTCTCAATAATAAAGAATAATTTATTTTGAAAAACATAACTTATAAAATTGTCAAAATATATATTTAAAAATGGTTTTCCATCAAGAGGCAGTAAAACAATCTTTTAAAAATATTAGTGTATTCCATGCTTAAGATTGGATTTATTTTCATTTTAAGCCTCTAAAACACTATCTAATTCATTAATAGACATAGATAAATATATATATTATTCATTACTTACTTGGGATGTTACATCCTTCCCCCCTTTTGAAAATTGCGACCCCACAATTTATTTACTTATCGAATAAATGGGGGTACTTATCCCTCATTGCATTTTCAGATTCCCATGTTTCCTCTTCTATCATGTGGTTTTTCCACAAAACCTTTACCTGATTAATCACCTTATTTCGTAACACTTGCTCCCTATGGTCAAGAATCTGGACCGGTTGTTCCTCATAAGATAGGTTATCTTCCAACTAAACTACCTTTGGACTCAAAACATGAGATGGATCTGGAATATACTTTCTCAACATTGAAATGTGAAAAACATTGTGAACCTGAGATAAACTCGGAGGTAAAGCCACCCGGTATGCCACTGATCCAACTCTCTCCAAAATTTCATATGGTCCAATAAACCTTGGACTCAGCTTTCCTTTTTTACCAAATCTCATCACACTTTTCCAAGGAGAAACCTTGAGAAAAACATGATCACCTACCTCGAAAGATAGATCCTTCCACCTGTTATCCGCATAACTCTTCTGTCTGCTCTGAGCTGTTCTCATGTGCTTCTGAATTAGCTGAAATTCTTCTGCCATCTCTTCTACCAATTCTGGTCCCATCAACTTCCTTTCACCCACTTCATCCCAGAAAGCTGGAGTTCGACATTGCTTCCCATATCATGCCTGAAATGGTGCCATCTGTATACTGGAATGAAAACTGTTATTATATGAAAATTCAACCAAAGAAAGATGTTGGTCCCAACTTCCCTGATAATCCATAGAGAAAGAATGTAGCATATCCTCCAGGGTCTGAATTGTTCGTTCTGACTGCCAATCTGATTGAGGATGAAAAGCTGTACTAAAATTTAATTCAGTACCCAACGACTTATGAAGGCCTTTCCAAAAGTTAGAAGTGAACCTGGGATCACGGTCAGATATAATGGAGAGGGGAAATCCATGTAACCTGACTATCTGTTTAAGATACAAACGGGAAAGTTGATCTAGGGAAAAAGTATCTCGTATAGAAAGGAAATGAGAAGATTTAGTCAAGAGATCAACAATAACCCAGATTGCATTATTACCTCGAGATGTTTCGGTAATCCCACAACAAAGTCCATGGATATATTCTCCCATTTCCACTCTGGCACTGGTAAAGGTTGAATCATCCCTTTCGGTAACTACCGCTCTACTTTAACCTGTTGACAAGTCAAACAATTCATAGTAAAATCAGCAATTTCTCTTTTCATTCCATCCCACCAGTAATACTCCCGCAGATCTCTGTACATCTTAGTACTGCCAGGATGAAATGAAAACGGAGAACTATGAGCTTCACATAACAACTCTCTCTTCAACTGTGAATCACAAGGAACACACAATCTCTTCCCAAATCTCAAAATACAATCATTATCAATGTTGAATTCAGGCAACTTACCCTTATGAACCAGCTCTACCTTTTTCTGCAACTCACTGTCTTGCTTCTGTGCTTTCTTGATTCTGTCTGATAGAGATGATCTCACTGATACCTGAAACAAAACAGAAGAACATCTTGCACCAACAACTTCTATGCCAAAGTTCATCAAATCCTTAACCAAAGGATCACGTTCCAATCAAAACATTGCTAATGAAGCATTACTTTTTCGACTCAAAGCATCGGCCACTTTATTTGCTTTTCCCGGATGGTAGTGAATTGTACAATAATAATCCTTGATTAATTCTAGCCATCTCCGCTGTCTCATGTTCAATTCTTTCTGAGTTAATATATACTTTAAACTTTTGCAATCGGTATATATTTCACACTTTACTCCATACAAATGATGCCTCTAAATTTTTAAAGCAAAAACAATAGAAGCTAATTCCAAATCATGCATAGGGTAATTTACATCATGAGTTTTCAACTGACGTGAAGCATAAGAAATTACCTGAGCATTCTACATTAGGAAATAACCAAGTCCTTTCAATGAAGCATCACTATATATAACAAACTCACCATTCCTGGAAGGTAGTGCCAAAACTGGAGCATTCACCAATCTTCTTTTCAACACCTGAAAAAAATCATCACATTCTTTTGTCCAGATAAACTTAACAGCCTTCCAAGTTAGCTTAGTCATTGGACTAGATAACCTTGAAAAATTTCTAACAAACCTTCGGTAATAGCCTGCCAAACCAAGGAAGCTACGAATCTTAGTTACATTTGTGGGTCTTGGCCATTCTTCAACAAACTTTGTTTTTGCAGGATCAACAGTTATCCCATCTTTAGAAATAATATGACCAAGGAAATAAATTTGTTGCAACCAAAACTCACACTTGATGAATTTCCCATACAATTTATTTTCTTTCAAGGTTTGCAAAATGACCCTTAAATTTCTTTCATGTTCTTCTTTACATTTAGAAAACACCAAAATGTCATCAATGAAAACCACCACAATCTTATCCAAGAACTCATGGAAAATTCTATTCATTAAGTCCATGAATATAGCGGGTGCATTGGTTAGCCCAAAAGGCATTACTACAAATTCATAATGGCCATATCTTGTACGAAACATAGTCTTCGGAACATCTGCTTCCTTTACTTTCTGCAGATGGTACCCCGATCTCAGGTCAATCTTTGAAAAATATTGAGCTCCCAGGTACTGATCAAACAAATCATCGATATGAGGCAAAGGATATTTTTTCTTAACAGTGATATTATTAAAGGCTCTATAATCAATGCAAAGTCTCACTGATCCATCTTTCTTTTTAACAAATAAAATAGGAGCACCCCATGGTGATGTGCTAGGTTGAATGAAACCTTTATCCAATAACTCCTGCAATTGTTTCTTTAACTCTAAAAGTTCAACTTGAGCCATTCGATAAGGGTGTTTTGAAATTGGCTAAGCATTAGGAACTAAGTCAACAGTAAACTCAACTTCCCGATCTGGTATAATTCCATGAAACTCATCAGAAAAAACATCAGGATACTCATTTACCACTGGAACATCATTAATCTGAACAGTTCCTTTATTTTCAACAATTTCTGTAAGGTAACATTCATTTCCATCTTTTACAAGTTTCTTGGCCTCTTGATAAGTTATCAACAGTAAGGGTTCATTATTGTACACAAACTGAATGTATTTCTAAAAAGAATCTTCTTTAACTCTACAGTCAATCTTAGCATGGTAATTAGAGAGCCAATCCATAACTAGGATAACATCAAACTCTACTAGAGGTAGAACAATAAGGTTTGCAAGTAGGTTCTTTCCACAGATAAGGATAGGAAGATTATTATAAATTCTTTCTGCCTCAAAGTTTCCCCCAGGTGTTTTTACCAAAAGTTCAGGAGTCATTTCTTGAGATGGTATTCCCATTTTACTAGAAAAGGTTTCAGAGATGAAAGAATGTGTAGACCCCGAATCAAACAACACACTGACATAATCTGAAAAAACAAACAAAGTACCTGATACAACTTCATTTGATGGCCCGACATCTGTTGAAGTAGTTGCAAAGGATTTCACCATCCCTTTCTGCTTGTAGTCTAACTGCTTCCCATCACTCAAGATCTTTTTCAGACACTCGTTTGCATAGTGACCCATCTCATTTCACTTATAACATTTCACTAACTGTAAATCAAATTTGGTCTTACCATCACCCTGATCTTTTTCTGTGCAATCACGAGCCTTATGTCCCATATTACCACATCAGTAGCACTTTCCAGAATTCATAAGACATTCCCCAGCATGCCTTTTGACACATTTACCACAAACTGGAAACTTAGTTTTCTTACCATCAGACTTTTTTGAAGAATTCTTACCTTTCTCCTGCCACCTCGGTCTCTTCTTCTGTTGGTTTTTATAGAACACTTGATCATCGGAAAACTCTATTTCCACCTTCTCAGCACATTGAACAAGCTTTTCATAACATTTAAACTCACGAGAAGATAAGGACATTCGATATTTTGGCTTTAATCCCGAGTAAAAATGATTGATTTTACTATCAAGGTCTCAGATAAAACTTGGAGCACACCTTGCCAATCGAGTGAACCTTTCTTCATAGGCATCCACTGAGTCTTCCTCTTGCCTCAATTCCAAGAATTGATTTTCCATACTAAGTCAAACAGCCTTAGGAAAATACTTCTCCTGAAACATACCTTTGAATTCATCCTAGTCGAGAGCATCAATCTCATCAGCGTCCCTGATATTTTTAACCATAGACCACCACTGATATGCCTCACCCTCCAAACGGTAAGAAGAAAGACTAACCTTTTGATTTTCTGAACACCCAATGACATCGAAAATCTTCTATAGTGATTTAATCCACCCTTCAGCTAACACAGGGTCAGATGATCCTTTGAATGATGGGGGATGTTGCCTCATGAAATGTTCCACCACTGACATGTTCCTCTGCGGTTGATCTGGCTGATCTCGTGCATGGATACCACCACCATTTATCACTTGAGTCAACTGCGCCATTACTGCAACAAACTATTCAGTTCCAATTCCGACCATCTCGGGATGCTGATTTGGAAGTTTATTTCCTTCTGTATGCCTTCCTAGCACTGCTTCCCTGTTTCCTCTACGGAAAACCCTTCTGAACAAACATGTCTTAGATGAAGCAACATCGTAATCTTCAAATGCTATATCATTTCAAAAAAAAATATTTTTCTGATAATCATTTAACAGAATTATAACTCCTAAAGTTATCTAAACCTCCCTTTGATACCAACTACAAGGCCCCAGCCGTAAACCATACTTAATCTTGAGTTATTACAAGATTACACATTGAGGATCTTTTCAGGTTTAGAGTTTTAGAGAATTATATCATAAAACTTGTATTACATTCCACATCTAAACAAAGTGGTTACATAAAGACAGTATTCATCAACGGAACATATTTAAAATAAAACATGGATTCTTTCTTGACACTTCCTTGACACTATCATCATATCATGTACCTTTCCCTTGACCTATGAAAAACATTTTAAAAAAGACTTGGGATGAGCATAAAAAGATCAGTATGGGTTATATAAAAAAAATATGGAAAGGGAACATGAGTTCATATATACATAAGAATGAAATCATACTTTACCCTTAAAACATAAGCACTTTAACATACCTCGTCAAATCATGAATAAATCATAGAAATCATAAGACATAAAGGTAACTTGAGGCATACATAACATTCTTACGTAGGGAGTAAACCTCTTGGTTATGTTTGGAATACCCATCACAGTATATTCCATAAATATCTTCGGAGAAACCATAATGTTTCACTCCTTCGCATTACCCAATGCATTGGAGAGCTATATCGGGCTCACCCTCCCTTAGTTTATCACAGAACCACCCGTCTTCATAATAATGCCCAAGAACCTCAACATAATCGTATCACATAAAACATGCATATAGGAAGCATAAAATTTCCACCTTTCAATCACAAGATATCAATACAACACATTGATATAAAAACATTATGAAAACAATTTTCAATACCAAAATAAAAGAAAAGTAAAAATGGTAGTTATTTTTCTTTTAAAAAGAAGGTATGGCTTGTAGAGGAAGTCGAAACTCAAATAATGGTCACGGCGCGGAGAAGTCGTTGTCGCCACATACGTACGACAAAAACATTCTCTTTTTTCGTTTAGTAAAACGCTTCTTATAAAAAATATTTCTTTTGAATAAACATAAAAGTCAAAGGGGTTTATACACCGTATAAAATAAGGTTGTGTATAAAACAAAATATGCCTCAATGAAAGGAGATTGAGACGAATTCCCATACCTCGGGTCCGACTTGACTCGATCATTCTTTAATCTCCTAAATAATAAACTTGAGTTAATTTATACTTGTTTAAGAACCTTTTTCAAGTTCATTATTCCTTTTATATCACTTATCTCCGTGTCATTAACACTATGTAATTATTTAAGTTAATAACGGTCGTTTTAACGATCATTGGTTCTTGAGTCAAAAATAAACCCTTTATAATTACAAGTAGTTCATGTATCCATTATATCCAGAATTATAATCATGATTTATATATCATATATCATATATATCCAGTATAAAAATTCATTTATAATATTACATAATCATTTAGAGGTAAGAAATGAAATGCACTGTTTGTGGAGATGGTTAGTCGTACGTACGCATGAACGCTACTTTCATTTCTATTTCGTATTTTATAGAATGGAATCATAATGATATAAAGGTATATTATAATTCCAGTATAATATCATATATAATATCATAGTTCCATTCTTTATATGTCCCATATATGGTATTTAAATAATCAAATCACTTTGAGGGGGCGGTAGTCCGCACTTCCATAAATGATGATATCGCGTTTACCCATAATGGAAACCATAAAGGTATGCCCAAAATGAAAAATACAGAAGCTTAAGGAAAACATAAACATATTATATATCATATATAAATATAGTGACATCTTAATGGACACCTTTGAAGGTGTTAAAAGAATGTTGAACAATCATCGTTTCGGGAGGCATAAATTCACCATCCACAGAAACAGTATATCCTTTAACCATTAGATGTAGGTGTGTGTAATTTTAGCTTGAATCCTTCTTATAAAAACATCCTAGTATATTTAGGATACTGGAGTTGTTACAAAAGAAAAGAATAAAAAGATTTTAGGGGGTTGGAGAAGCAAAATAAAAAAAAAGGACTCAAGTGAAGACATTACCTTAAAATCGGGTAACTCCCTTTGGTTTGAGCTCAAAGGATTCCTTGGGAAGACTTATGCCCAAATTGAGGCTTCAAGGAGTAATAGAGGGAAGTGGAGAGACAAAATGAGGAGGTTTTGGCCGATCCAATGGCCTTGGGAGTGTGGGTAAGGTGGTAGAGGTGGGGGCCTTTTATAAGAGGAGAGGAGGGGAACTCTTAGAAAGTAAAGAAATGTTACACTATTTTGAAATTATTTTTGGATTCAAAAGTTCCCACATTAATATAATTCGAGGGTAAGGTGATACGGGTTCGAACTCAACCCATCAAATAGGTTTTGAACATGTTTAGGTCATATATATTACATTATCATTTTATTTTATTTAAATCCTTTATTAATGAGGTAATCACTCCGTCATCGTGATGTCATAAATAATTTAATTTATTTAAAGTCTAAAAATTATAAAACAAATACTATGATGTAGGAAATATTTTTATCTTTCCAATGACTATTTATAATCCAAAATCTTACTTGTATAACCCCATTTAAATTTTTTTAGTAAAACATATCATGTTTGTGTCATTTTTACTTTATCATTAAATAAATAGTTATTTATGTCATTTCCCAAACAAAGTGGATCCATGGGGTCCCCAAGTTGACCCATGGATTGTCTTGGTCAGCCATGAAACATCCAATATTGGTAGGACATGTGTCAAGCTCATCAAATATTATTAAAACATTATTTTTACCTTAAACTACACTAATTACCTCTAATCGCGATTAAGAACGTAAAAGTTACTGTTCACCAAAAAATTATTTTTATCTCATTGAACCACATTTTACTTATTAATTAGAACCATGTATGTCGGATTATTGAAATTCATAACACAGAAGTGGTAAAATTTCATTTAAACAGAAAATCAGTTTTTATAAGTACCACTTAGTTGTTTCACTATTCATCAAAAATTGAAGTTTTTTCAGAAAAATACCAAAAATTCACCCTAAGCTATATTTGATATTCCGAATTAAAAAATGAATTCTATTTTACAAAATTCAAAACATATAAGTCACATTATTTAATTTAATAATTAATTCCCGATGTCATGACAAATAGCGTCTTTTATGAAACAATAAGTATCAAAAGATTAACACCAGTTTAAGTCCAATTTCAAAGTGACATTGATTCCAATGACCATCATTGGATTAAATGGTAAAAATATATTCTAATTTCAATTCAAAACCAATTCAAAAGATAATATAATCATATAAATAAATTAGATTAAAAAGAAGTTTTGATGTAAAATACAGTATTTTTCTCTATTCATTAAAAAATGAACATTGTCCGAAAAATACCAAAAATTCACACAAAGTAAATTTTGATGTCCCAATCATAAAGAATAAGTTTATTTTGAAAAACGTAGCTTATAAAATTGTCAAAAGATATATTTAAAAATGGTTTTCCATCAAAAGGCAGTAAAACAATCTTTTAAAAATATTAGTGTATTTCATGCTTAAGATTGGATTTATTTTCATTTTAAGCCTCTAAAACACTATCTAATTCATTAATAGACATAGATAAAAATATCTATTATTCATTAATTACTTGGGATGTTACATTATCTATGTTTATCTTCCATAATTTACCCTTCCATTCTATAATCATATGTTTTTAATGGGTATTAGAGACTAAAGAAATTTATATTTATTGATGAATGTACTCTTAAAATGTAAAATACAATGGTATATCAGATATGTGATGATATAGATACACATGAACCAAAGTTATTGGTTCACCATTAAATGATAATAATGTTCTGGAATGGAATAATTACATTCTTTATGATAATCACATGGTCATGGGAAGAATGCAGATGTAATCAAAGAAGGTTATATGAATATAATCTTATTATTCATTTGGTTTCTCTCACTAAATATTGACGTATATAATGGAATAACTTTAAATTAATGAAAGGTTTCACATGGATCTATTTTGGCCTAAAATATGATTTTATAAATATATTAATAATTTTATAAATGATATTTTTTTCCATATTAATGTTTACCTAGTAAATTATTCCAAAAACATCATCAAAATACAATTTAACATTCTATAAATATCATGAATATTTTGTAACTAACTTGTAACACTCCAATGTTATCATGTAAAAAATTGAAAATATTAACATAGAATATTAGCTCTAATAATTATTTAGAAAACCTAGAACAATTAAAACTTGTTTGAAGAATAATATATCTATCATGTTAACATTTATAGTTAAATATGTTGTGAGAACCTGGAGAAATAAACTCAATTCATATTATCATAAACATGAATAATATATAATTGAATTTATTAGTTTTTAGTCCTTTACAAATAAAAATTCACCTTCCCATGGTAATTATTCTCTCTTCATCCTAAATTATAATTCATTAAAATTGGTGGAACATATGGAATCAATTTTTTGTATTGCTACCTAAGACATTTTATAGATATCAATGAGCCAAACCAATAGACAATGTAGTTTCTAGAAACACATCATGACCCCTGAAGAGATAAGGATGAGTCTTATATATAAAAACCTCCTATAAGAAAACACTTTGTAATATAATATCATTGTCTCATAATATCAAATAAAATAAAATTCATATTTTTTGTCATCATCCATTAATTAATTTTTATCTATGTTGACTACAATGGATGTAGCATAATTGATCTTCCATGGACATGGATTAATTCACCACACAAACTTCTTATTATAATGTCCAAATATAACTTATTCTTATATATGTATGTGATATATCCTTTCTTAATTATACATTCAATTCCACAACACTAATAATGTACCTGATGTAAGCTATAATCTTAAAACATAAAATATCATGTCTTTTTTCATGCATCAATGTACACTACTAAATTATATAGACTAATAATGATCTCAATTTGAGATTCCAATAAACTTGCTCATAGATATGAACATATAAAGACACTAAAATCATGTAGTGTTTCTATTGTCATGTAATTATGACATCCACTACTCAAGAAAACCAAAAACAAACCTAAATTCAAAAAATTATCAATGATAATGAGCCCCCAATACCTAATTGAAGAACATAATTTGTGGCGTGTTATTATTATATATCTAATCTATAAGATACATGTTTTTAATTACTGTCATAATATATTACAGTTACCATTATTTTTTGGAACAACTATAAATATTTTATATAAAAAATAATTATAGTACATTACCATGTATATAGTTAATACATAAGTAATTCCATTGTAATGGTAAGAATAAACCATGTAGAAATCTATGTATACAATATATGGTAATAAAAAAAGAACCCATCATATTTTTTCTAAGTCACCAACTCTTACAATAGTTAATATTATTTCAATCACCTTTTTATCTTACTCTAAATGCGTCATAATTTCCATTAAACCTATTATTTAATGATTATCATTATATTTATACAATTTTATAAACATGTTCAACAACATAATTAGATTTCCTTGTACCTAATTTCTATAAAATTTTGGAAAATTCAATGATTATGCTTCTCTACAACATATAAAGACCCCAAGAGAGTCCTAGGATCTTCCTCTCACATAGAATAGGATTCTATGATACCATATGGGGGTCCCTCTTCTACTACTAAATCCAATTTCTAAAAAACCTGAGTTTCAATCATAGATAGAATAACCCAATGGAAAATAGTGGAAGATTTATTTTGGAGTGATGGTATTTTACTAACAAAAATTAAGGCTCTAAATTCAGCAGAATATGGGATCATAGCTTCATGGTTCTCCTCTTTATGATCCTCTCCACATGATTTATAAGGAGATATAATTAATGGGGGATATAGTGTCAATTACCCAATAAGAAGTATAGTAGGGGACATAGTTTTTGATTCATATCTGGTTTACCTGAGGACATTTCATCACCTAATAGAATATGTTATACTACATCTTTACCTTCTGATATTTCCTCATAATGTGTCTTCTTCAAGGAGTAAAATGATTTAATCATAAATATGTGTGATCACATTAATTTAATGAAAATAAAAATATCTTATTCTAAGAATAAAACTTTTCACTGTGTTATTTTCTAATGTTAATATATATGTGTTTTTTAACCTAATAAAATGTTTTGGACGATATTTACTTGTTTATAGTTCAAACTATACTATATTTTGGAAGGTATAGTGGATCTTTTACCTTTTTATCCAACATTTATCTATGATCAGGTAAGAGTTTCTATTTTACTAGCCTTATATACTACTACAATTCTAAGTGGGTTTCTATTGATATTGTATTTAGGGGAATCTATTTTCATATATTCCTCCTTTATTCCATATAAAAAAATCTAACTATGAAATATTAGTAGAAATTGAGTGATTTTAAGGTTGTGTCATTGAATAATATTTAACTATGCAACTTCTGGATTAATGAAATCACCCCACTCGTCATTTTATGAATGATTAATCACTAATTCAATATTGTTATCATATAATTTTTCTTTAATGAACAATGTGATTGGAACCACTGTGTTTGTTGATAACATGATCATTTCCAACTCCCTACGCTATTTTCTTACCTAATATTCATTATTCTATATATTGATATTGGTAAGAAACTTCAAATTTTACATCAATGGAATATGAATTTCGTATTGATGCATAACTCATTGATCTTTGATCATATTCAAAAGTTCCCAATTAGAAAAAAAATTATTATCCTAAATGTATATATAATCCCATGGGGTTTCTATATGTTCTACTACGTTCACAAGGGAGGCCTTAGGCTCCTCATGTTTAGCTACTTTTATGAACTCTTTTGTTTTATTTGGAAAATCACCCATTCACCATTGATTGGGTCACCTCACCTTAAATGCATTTTTTGATGGTTACTCAATTTTGAGATATCGAGAGAATCATGTTCATTATTATCATGGGGGATCTGATTCCATATTTTTAAAATTATCCTTTTAAGAATTTCTAGGATTAAGATTTCCATTTTCACTAACCTCCAAAAAAATGAACCTAGAAAAATTAATTAAAGCAATATCATGAGGATAAGATGAGATACAAGAATAAGGAAACACTGATGTCAACTCAATACTGACATCTATGGAGGGTAATGTAATCTTATAATTTTTATCTTCCTTGATTATCAATGACCATAACTTCCAAGAACCCATTAGATGGTACTCTATCCTAGAATTGTTAAAAGGATTTAAGACCTATTTGTACAGAATCCTAAATTGGATAAAGAAATAAAAAGATTATATAAATCTAAAAAATGATATCATAATAAATTTTCACTAATAAAACCTAACCCCTCAATCCATTGTATATGACCACCCCTTGTATCCCCCATGGCCATAATCTATGGTTATTCTAGTGGAGACCCTTAAATGAAATAATAAGTAAAATTATAAGTGTATACATAGAGTTTTTATATTTTTATATCGTCCACTACAAGTGAAGGAATTCTTGAAATTGATTTAATGAATGATCTAAATCTACACCTTAGGATCTTGAGTTTGTTTTGGAATTTATACATTTTTAAATTTACTATTATCTGACCCTACAAAAACCTGGAATGTACTAGTTATATGGAATAGGAAAGTCCTCTTATAGATGCGTAATAGATATTGATATTTATATTCCAACATTTACACTACAAAAATAATTATTCCCTTAACCAATTTTAAGAACTATTTTAAATGTTATTAGTCATATTTATGCGTGTGAATTACCGAGAAAATGTATATATATGCAAAACCACATTGATAAAAAACAATTGATACAATATGAAGGATATATATCAAGTTGATTCTATATACTCATTTCTCATACTAAGTATGCTATATTTTAGGTAACTATGTGTTAGGGTCCCCCTATTCCACCTGGGAAGTCATACCATTAGTAACTTGGAGATGATCCCCTCTGCATGTTTAACTGGAAAAAAATTCAATATTATTTAAAAAATAACTAAAATTTGAATGAGTCCATTCCTTTAAATTTTCTCATATTCCTCCAACAAATATTATAAAATTGCAGTGTGTCCTCAACATCTCCCCAAACATCCTTGATTATAAGAAGTTCATCATAAATATATTTGACGATTGGATCCATAGATATCTTTTACATATCAAACAAAATGACTCATATCTCTCCATGTATCAGGTTGAATATATTAGTTTTCATAATATATTGGATTAGAAGGTAACAAATAAAATTTTAGTTTTTATAAACACATTTCTCTGACACCTATATGACATCGTATACTTCCATTACATAGAGCTACTCTCTAAACTTATTTCATGTTTTATAGACCCAATTTTACTACTTCCACTATAGATGGAATATGCCTCCATGTAAAGTTTCAAACTAGTGTTTCATCCCTAAATATGGTGATAATATTCCTAAAATTATATGAAGGTGTTTCAATGAATCTAAGTCCTCTTCTGGTTCTTGTAACATTCCATGATGGCCTTTATATACCACATTATGTATGTTATAATAGCCCTAACATAATCAACCCATTATTACTTGTTTTAAATCATGATTTCATCACTTACGGCTTCAAAATATATAGTTTTATTGGATTAGGAAACCCATTATATTAAAAACCACACTTTATCTCATTTTATATCCTTCCCAAAAAAATCATAAACTGATAGACTTGAGTTATTCATAACAAATATTCATGACTCAGACATATAATTTTTTTTATTTATACTTTTTATTAAACCCTATAAATGTGGGGTGAGAATGTAAATCTCAACATGGGTTATAAAACAAAATTATTCTCATTAGGCCATTAAAATACATGAAAACTATTGTAAAATATTCAACATTAAATAATAAACATCCGGAATGTAAAAACCCATCATCAGTGATGACATAAACTACATTACTTAAAAAATTCAATAAAATAATATTATAAGAAAGAATAATGGAAATAAAATAATAATAAAGGTATCTTAGGATATTATATTCATATCACTCATAATCATTCAAAATGGAAAAACATAAATAGTAATTTCTAACAACCTAAACATAAATGGAATAACTTAACTAATTAATTACAACATTATATATTTGAAGAATAAATCATTTCCCATTACACTGCGGGTCTATTTCCCCAGCCCAACCATAATAATATATAATTTCCAAGGACCATAACCTGAATAAAACACTTAATTTATTTCATTTAACATTTCATGAATAAAAAATTACGAATAAAAAACATTTTAATCAATAATTAATAGCATTTATGTTAACCCATTAATAGTAAATAGTTTTAAAATAGTTGGTTAACCAATTCCTAGTTGATAGGAAAATGGAATAAAATAAAAGAATAATTTTAAATATCAAAAATAATATGAGAAATAAATGTCCTATAAAACATAAAAAGGAGTGGTATTTGAGATAAATACTTCTAAAAAATTAGTTACAGGTTTTATGGAAAAAATCCTTACATTTAGTCCCATCATTCTTCATATACCCTCTAGTTTTTTTATAGTAAAATTTTAAAAGTTATTTAATATATTTAAAACCTTTTTCATTAATATTATTTTGCCTTTTTATTCATTTATTATCATGTATTATTTATTTATTGGATTAATTTTTCTTTCATCAATCATTTAAATATTTTTTATCTATAATTCCAAAACAGTTTCAATGTTATGGTACCAAAAAAATATGATTATATAATGTTTATATAATCATTATAACATTTAATGTATATTTTTTATGTCATTTTAAAAGTGAATTATTTTAATAGTCCATGAAACTATTATAATTCAATCAATATTCCACGATAAGCTTTCTTTTTATGGGTAAAATGATTATTTTTTTAAAATTTCATTATCATGATTGATGTTTTACAATTAAATAATAATAATAATACATTTAATTTATATTTTAGGTTATATTATACCATTAAATAAATTTTTGAGGAATATCTAAGAAATATTAAATTTATTAAAACATCATTACTTACGTAGGTAGCGTAAAACCTCCATGATGAGCAATATTTTTCAAAAATGTTTAAAATAAAGGGAAAATAATAAATATTTGAGTTTTAAAAACAATTTATAAATAATATAATATTTTTTGTTTAATTTTAAATATTAAATACGTAAGTGAAAATAATAAAAAGGAAATTTAAAAGAAGAAACATAAATTTTTAGAAAACCAATTTTTAACATGTTAATGACTTTTGAAAAACAAAATTATGAAAATTAGTTGGTGATATAACATAATTAATAAATAAAAAATGATTAAAATACCATGATAATTGTGTCATGGAATCCAAATAAGTGAATGTTTGAAATATTTTTATAGAAAATAATCAAAAATAGGAATGGAGAATGAGGCCTAGAAACCCTATCCTTTCTCTTCGGATCGTCTCCTTCAGATTGAATCCTAAGACTTATAACATATGAACATGTAAATGGAAAGTTTAGATTGGTATTTGGATATGATATTTAGGTAAAATCAGTATTTATATGTGTTTTTTAAATAGGGAATGAGATCCCTTTTATAAAAAATATTTGATGGAATTTTCACTAATATTCAGTTATTAAGGGCCAAGAATATGATTTTAAAACAGAAATTGGGACATAAATGGAAAATAAATGACATTATAGACCATACATCATCCCTAATTAACTCAGGATAAGGTTTTAAAGTTATTAAATTGATAAATCATTAAAAAACACTCATTTATATGGATTTTCTAGGTTATTTAATGTATTTTGAGATTAAAAATTACTATCAAGATACAAAATTATACTTTTAATAATTATAAAATTAATAAAATTTTATAATTATCAATAATTTTTGTAGATTTCATTAATTAATTTCAAAAATATATCTTTAAATATTTTAAATCGACCTTTTTTACTTTTCTCCTACCCGTTGACTCATCCGGTCAATGAGGCATAAGTGTTTTGGATATCTATCCTATTAATTAATTTTAAAAATAAATTATTTTAATTAATATAATTTATTATTAATAAATATTATCATATAAAATAATTCATCATATGCTTTTAATATTATCATTTCCTTAACAATATTTTAAGATTAGAATTTTATCTCTTCTACCTTGTACAGGAAGTGGGTAAACAGTTTTATAATTAACAATATTATAATCTATTAAAATACTGGAATATAAATAAGAATCATTGATTAATTTAACAATTTAACCCAGTTGTCTAAAATATTTTTACTCCTTCTTAGATATTGTCTTCAAGATAATAATTTTGAATTTCCTAATAATAAAAAGGCACTACATCAGTATCGATAATTGTTTTTGTAGGTTTCTTGGTATAAGATTTCATTTTAACTAGTTTGTTAATATTTGTAAGATATTTTGAGTATATTCTAATATAATAAATTTTAACTACATATATTTAATATTATACAACATTTTAGAATTAAAATTAATATAATAAGTCTAATTCAATTAAAACTCAAATTGTTATCTTTAAATGAATTTGAAGCCAAATATATTATTAAACTTATAACAACATTAAATTTTAATTTTCACTCCCAAATTAAATCATTAAAATAGTAAATAACATAAATTAAAATTAAAATAATATTAACAATATTTTATCATAGTTTTTAATATAAGTAGTTAATATATATCACATTTACTATTTAATATATTATCTTTTTTCCCATAATTTTTTAGTAAAATTCATCTCGTCTATTTTGGACATGAAAATTTAAAAATATTTTTAATTTTATCAAAATTACTCATAAATATTAAATAATTTATTTTGAAATAAAACTCATAAAATAATATTTACACTATCATTATAATAACTTATATTTTATTTTGAAACCAAAAATTAAAATCCTTATTTCATATCCTCTGAAAATATTTAAATAAGATATTAAAATAATTATATATCATTATAATTTTAAAAAAATAATTTAAATTTATTTATTTAAAAGAACATATAATAAATTATCTTACATAAGAAATATTATCTAACCACTATTAAAATAAATTTTTATATTATTAAATAATTATTTTCTATGGATAATTTTAAAAAATAAAACCTGATTATATATATTAGAACACCCAATAATATTATTTCAAAAAAACATGGATACTATACCCCCATAAATAAATTGTATCTTTTCAATTTTTACTCATGGGTAAATAGTTTTGGATACATATTTGAATGCTTATTTGGGTTCAAATGTTTCTTCTTTAACCATATTATGTTTCCATTAAATAGTAACCAGGTAAGATATCTTATTTTGCAACACTTTATATTTATGATTAAGAATCTGAACTAGATTTTCCTTATAAGAAATATTCTCCTCCAGTTAAACTACTTCATGAATTAATATATTTGGTGAATTTGGTCTATAATTCCTTAGTAAAGAAACACGAAACAAATTATATACATGATATAAAATTATATTTAATTATACTTGATAACATATCGATCCAAATTTTCCCTATATTTTATATAGGACAAAAAATCAAGAATATAATTTCACTTTTTTTCCAAAACACATCATGACATTCTATGGAGATATTTTAATAAAAAATGATCTTCATCACTAAATGATCAATCTTTCCATTATTTATTTACACAATTGTTTTTATAATTTTTATCTACCTTTATATAACATTGAATTAATTTCAATTATTAAATCATCTCATTCACTAATTTAGGACCGAATAACTTATTTTTTCCAAATTCAACCCAATATATTTGAGTTCAACACCATTTTCAATAAAATGATTCAAAATTTTCCATCTGTATATTTTTATGTGTATCGTTATAATAAGAAAATTCAACCAATGAAATGTGTTTTCCCCATCCATCTTATTTATATTTCAAAAAATCTTAAATCATATCATCCAATATTTTAATTTTCCCTCTAATTATCCATCAATTTAAGAATAAAAATCTATATATAAACATAATTCTATGCCAAATGACATCATAATTCATATAATTTTTTTTCGTGAACCTTGGAAAATGATTAAATACAATTGATATTGGAATTCTATGTAATTTCACTATCTACTTAAGTTATATTTGACAAATATGCTATAAAAATATTTTTTATCGAATAAGAATAAAATATGTAGATATATTCAAATAGTTAAAAGTAACATATATCACATTATTACATTGATATTTATTTATAAATTCAATGTTAAAAATCCATTGACATATATTCCAAAATCCATTTAGTAATTTATAGTTGTTGAAGCACTCATTTTTGTCAATTTTTTCTAACATTAACCTTTTTAAAAATCCAAAACTCCAAAATAAAAAAATATTTTTGTAACCCTTCCTACCAGAAATATCCCAATATATCTCAATAAATATTTTTTCATCCTAGATGAATAGAATATGGATAGGTAAGATTCTTTATAAAATAATTACTTTTTCAACTAAGATTAATTTGATACACATGACCTCATTAAAAATATTATAACACATTTTTCATCCATATTAAACTCATGTATCATTCCTTACATTTTCAATTTTATCTTCTCTTATAATCCATTGTCTTATTTTTCAGAATCTATTATTCTTTTAAACAAGGAAGACGATACTATTACTTGAGAAAAAATGAGAATAAGTTTCTAACATCACAATTTCAAATCCAGTTTTCATTAAATCATTATCTAATGGATATTTATCAAAATTTAATATGGTAAATGAGGTATTATCCTTTCAAATAAAAGAAAATTAGACCTTATTTTTTACCTAGATGATACAGAATTGTATAATCATAATATTTTATCAATTTCAACAACCACATTTTCCTCCAACTTAATTATTATTGGGTCAATACAAATTTAAAACATTTATTACTATATATATAATACATTTCCAAAATATAAATAATACCTCTAATTTTTTATATAAAAAATTAAAGCCTTATGATCATGTGTTGGGGAATTTCAATCATTGTGTTTCAATTATCATGATGCATATTCTATTAGACATTCATTTTTCATCAAAACACTACCAAGGACCATAGATAGTGAAAAAATATAAATAAAAAACTCCCAATCATTTATAGAAAATATTATAGTGTATTATTAAACAATATTAATTTTAATTCCTTTAAATATTCCTCATATTCCATTATCCAAATTAATTTAACACACTTCCATGTTAATAAGGTTATTGAGTAAGATAAATGAGAAAATATTTTAATAATCCATCAGTAATTACCTTCTAGTCCATGAATATTTTGAATCACAATTATATTAGTTGGTCATTGCATTATTCCACCAATTTTATTTTAACTAGATATATTATTATATTAACTTTATCTGAAATATGTCTATGATATAAAATTTTTTGTAAATAAAATTCCCAATTACTAAAATTTTTATAGAACATCCTTAATATTAAAATATAGATAACAATCCTAAAACTTGTCACATAGTCTTCATAATGTTTTGAATTCTCAATAATTTCATAAATAAACTCTTAAAAAAAAATTCAAAACATTCTCTAAATACTCAATTCGTAAAATCCACAAATATAATATGTTCATTTGTTAACCAAATGGAAATAATCGAAAACTCATGATGGGAATACCTTATTTAGAACACCAACATGATGAATAAATTATCCGTTTACATTAAACTAATGATATCCAAACCCAAGGTCAACCTTTAAAAAGTATTGTTCTCCTTATAGTTTGACAAACATGTTATCAATATGAGGAAAAGGATACTTTTTCTTAATAGTTATGTCAATTACCACCCTATAGTAAATGTAAAGCCACATATAACCAATTTCATTATTAAAAATTAAAATTGGATCCCTATATGGTGAAGTTCTTGGATGAGTGAAGCCCTTATCATTAAATTCATGTAATTAAATTTTCAATTCTAATAGATCTACACTAGGATTTAAATAAAGGAATTTTGATATTAGATTAACATTATTAACTATGTCAATAATTAATTTCTTCTCTCAATAAGGAATAACCGCATGAAAATATTTTTTCAATACATTAAAATATTAATTTACAATGGAATCATCATTAATTTAGAACATTTATTTTTTAAATGAAAATATAATGATAAATTTACCCTCTAGGATTTATAAATCTATTATATTCTTGATATGTTATCACTACACTGAATTAATTCTTAAATACCAGTATCTTATCATTCTTATAATAAAATATAACTTATTTCTCTCTATATTATATATATTTTTATGATATCCTAAACGTCAATCCATACCAAAAAAACATAAAAAATTAATATTGGTTTGATAATAATATTTTAATGTAAAAAATACCATAGATAATTATAGTAGGATTCCTATAAATCTATGTTTCTTTAATATATTGACCATGAGTTTTTAAAAATGTTTTGGTCCCCATTTCATGAGATAATATTTATACATTAAAATAAAGTACCACAAAATAAAATTAATGTTTATATATAGAATGAAAAAAGAAATTAGGATCGTTTGTGTAAAAAAATGTACTAGTTTCTACATCATTTTATACATTGAAATCTCTCATATAAGTAAAAATGAATTTTCCACACCATTTTTCTTATGATCGAGATGATTTATACCAATAAAGATTAATTTCAAACACATATTCTGATAATAAACCATCTCATTATAGATAAAATATTTCACCACTAGATAAAAATCTTGATTAGAATTTTGTTATCTAGTTTTCTAATTATTAGTCAGACTAATACTCATGTTTTTTAAATCACACACAATATCACCATTTTAACCTGACATGGAATATTTTATTGATCTTTTAATACACTACCCAAAATGATTTTGACCATATTTAGAATAGATAATAAGATTACCCCTGTGTTTCCTTGTTGGTTGTTTTCTCCATTTCTTTCCCCATTGAAAATTTATTATCAATGATGTTTTGAGATATATAATATTCAATAAACTCCATATCAACCCTTTCAGCACATAAAAAGTTCCTCATAACTATAAAATTCAAGAGTAACCAAACACCTTTATAAATTTGGTTTTAAACCTCTGTAAAATCAATCTATTTTACTTTGGTGGACCATAATAGAACTCAACTATAAGCATGTCAACTGGTAAAACTTTTCTTATATGTGGAAACTGTGTTCTCATCCATTTTATATTACTCCATAAATTATATTTATATTCTATGCCTATGAACTATAGGAAACTATTTTCTAATAAAAATATCATTAAATACCTTCTATTCTATTAAACCAATCACATTATTTTACATGATATTCTTAATTAGAGGCCAAAACTGATCAAAATGACCTTTGAGATAATAAATTAATAGAGTTTCCTTAAATTTATTTAAATAAACTAAAACATAAAATATATTCTTAGAAGAATTTATTTATCATTCAGTTATCACTAGATCTATCTTTCTTCCAAATTATGTTGGATGTTATCGCATGAAATACTCTACTACCAACATATACCATTATAGAGAATTTGATCACTATTTTGTATTAGTAATATCATTTATTTCATTTTTACATGTTATGTGTCCCCCAAAACATTACTTTTCCAGTTCGGGTGGTTGGAGAGTGTTCATAGGAGGTTTGAGGAGGTTTCAGAGTGTTTTATATGGTTGGTGCTATATGATTACTATAGTGTGAGGTCATTACATGAAGTTGATTCACATAAAGAGTTAATGGTTCACAGATTCAGTAGACCATGGGTTTGATGTCATGTATGTGGTATAGGGTGTTTTCCATATGAATACATGCCATGAAAGTGGAATCCATGATTTGTAATTAATTTGGTCTAAGGGGACTTAATGTTATTTGAAAACAAATATGTTGGGGTTTCATGACCTATAAAATGTCCATGGATTGTAATCCAAGGGACCCCATGAAATTCACATCCCGAATATATTTCATTCCAAAAAGATGAAGATTCTAGGTTTTTATATCTTTTGATCAATTTACCCTTTAGTTATTCATCTTCCCTCCCTTCTCATATTTCTTTTGGAACCTATGTTCTTTCAAAAGTTATTCCAGACCATCTTCTCCTACTATGATAAATGGGTTTTAGTGGTTAACTCTTGGTGATTGAGATATGTTCACCTCCATTCCATGTGGTTTCATTTACATTCCACTTTTAGGAGAATCCATAATGGAATAATAATGTTAGTTTTGGGGTGAATTGGTCTATGTTTTGATGAACCTTGGGTTCAGGGAAGGTTGAAATTCAATTTTCTGTCTGTGGTTGTGGTTGTATGGTGCTTGTTCTTCACCCTACGATTTGAAGTGAGTTGGGAAGAATTATTTGATGTAGGGAATCCCTCTTTTATCATTATTATGTATCATGTGAGAGTAATTTTATCTTATTTACCTTTAAAAAGATAGTTTACCCATATAAATAAATTCAAATATTCATTTAACAAAAATTAATGGGGATAGAGGGATTGAATCACATATTTTTATAGCTTTGATATTATTCTTTATATTGTGACTCTATAGGATAAATTACCCCGTAAAAATAGTGGTTATTAGGGTATTTTTTTGTATTGTAGTTCATGATTTATGGAAACATTTATTTTCATTACTTTTTGGCATCACCATAATATGGAAATATGTTAGACACATATATTTGGAAAATAAAATGGCTACCGTGGATTATGGATTGTTTCAGAATTCTATAAATAATGTGGAATATTATAAAAATCACCAGGCTAGATCAAATAGTATTATGTGATGTGATTTTTGTCTGATCGTGTTACGGGGAATTGTGAGGAAAATTTGTATTAAGGTGTGACCATGTTGTCATTGGTGTGGTACTGATGTGTGTTGACATGTGATTGTGCCATGGGGTGGTGACGTGACATTCTTATTATGTAACCATGTTATGGGGTGGTGATTTGTTTTGTTATGTGGTCAGATAAGGACGATAATGTGGTGGAGATGTGGGGATAGTTGGCTCTACGAGGAGGATGAACTATTTTTTCATGTTGTTTTTGGGATGTGTTGTTCTTATTTCATGGGTAATAATCAAATTGGTGAATAATGATTTAAATTTCATGTCTAAAAATGGTTATCTAATGTTTAACTAAATTAGGATGTGTGAATAATTCCTTAAATGGTTTATTAATTAAATATATGTGTCATGTAATAGAATTGGTTGGTAATTGTTTAATGTGGCTTGCGACTTATTTGGTGTTTTTCTTTTAGTGGTGGTAGCATAATTAATGGTGTTTTGAATTAGTTAGTGATTTATGGTGAACCCATAGGATGGGGTTTCATGTGGTTATTATATATACATTGTATCTTCCTTGTGATTTTATGTACTAACCCCACTCTTGTCATGTACAATGTATTTACACTCATATATTTATATATTGGTTGTTTTTTCCAGCTTCTCGATGATGAGGATGGATGGATATCTTCTCAATCATTCCCTCCCTCTCTTCTAGGAAACATTGACATGAACAATACATATTGGACAGAAGTCAAAAGTGGATTGTTGAGATATAGTCTTATCTTCATGGGATAGTTTTGTTCACCAATATTTGGTGTTATAGTCATATTTTGGGGTTGTAAGACATGATGAGATATCTTACGGTGGGGTTTGTGCATGATAAGAGGATTGAAAAATGTTGATTTCCATTTTGTTCATAATACACTATTATTCATGTTATGATTATGATGTGATATCTCAAGTTTGTTCAAGTGAAATGTGATGTGATGGCCCATGTTCCTTCAAGCGAGAATTTATGTGATTCCCAAGTTGTGGTGAGGTGATATATATTATATTTAAGAAATGGGATAACCATGTTATATAAAATTGGGATGTGACAAAGGAAAATCAGTGGTAAATTATTGTGGGGTACCCATTATTGATAAGATTCATATTATGTTATTATAACTGGGTTAATTTATTTGGTGAGTGATCCTTGTTTATGATGGGATTCATTAGTTAACATATTTAGGTGTTTTTTGGTTCATATATTTTCTAATTGTATTATTAGTATTTCCTTTTTACAAGTGCAATAGAGACTTTGGATTTCCTATCGAGTATACTTTTATGATTACCCTATGTATATAAATTGTTTTTAGGTTTCCCAGAGAATTATATGGACTATGCTAAACATTACTATCTTAGAACCTTGTAATGTTGTTATATCATTCCATTATCTTTACTTCTGGATATTTACTTTTGATACTCGTATTAGTACATGATCCATTTATACATGAATTGAGGGTTGGTTTTGGTTTTCTTTTATATTATTTCAAGAAGTTTCATGCAGATGATTTGTCATATCTCTCGATCGTGTTTTTATATTGTTGGTAATTCCTACAATTTATGATATTTTTATTCTATCAATTCAATTCACTAATTCAGAGCCTATTGGAAGTAGGGATTGATGTCTCGTTGTCTCTATTCTATCATTTTTTTGTCTTTGGATAGAGGGGGTTGTGCAGAGTGGTAAAAATGGTGATGGTTGGGAGAAAGTATGGAGTTCAGAGTTCAGTACAGTAAATATTACATGGGTTAGTCCAGTTTTTCATTTCATGTAACATAGGCGAGGGAGACCATCGAGCACACATGATTTTATCCCCCTTGGGATCTAATGCATGACCTCTGATCTTATTGAATGAACATGTAAGGTGGAAATATTTGTATGGTAGATAACTAAGAGTGTTACATACATCACGATGAATTGTTTTGTTTTTTAAATTGGGTGGTTTTGGGAAGGATACAAAGAATTATAATGAAATAAATAAATATTTTTTAAATTACATACTACTAGGATTAGAAATATTTTCCTTCCTTTCAACTATGGTTCCTGGTCATCATCCATATGTGGATCCAGTGGTATCAGCTTAGTAGGATGACCCTTTTGAACTCAAGAGGGTTGATCCAGCTGAGGATTATTATCATTGAAATATGGTTTTGTTTTATTTTTACCATCTATTTAAGTAATGTTTGGGGGTAGTGTTTCTGATGTCGACACAGACAGCCAGTTAGAGGATCTCATGATTGATTTTTGTATATTTGGGTCGTCATATAGTACTAGGTCCCACTAGAATTTAGTTAGATGTAGTGAGATGTGAATCAGTGGTGGATGATATATCACAGTGAGAGGAATGAGATATTCATTTCATGGGTTCAATTTTATAAAGTGTTCTGGGAAGAGTTTCATTCATCAACTAAGAATGCGGTGAAGAGGAATGAGCTTCTCTCCCTTAAGCAAGGTAATATAGAAGTGTGAGAGGTTGGAATCAAGTTCAAGGACTTTTTCTATTGTTCCTGGGAAATATTATTGAATTATGAGTCTCGTAAAAGACATCTCGAGGTGTTAATCCAATATATAATCGAGTATATAGTTACTCCTTTCACGTTACAAATGTATCTGGAGGCTCAGAAGAAGGAAGAGGTGATAGAGTGGACTCACTCACGAGGAGGTTTACTTTAAGAGTGGAAAAATTACGGTTCCTCAAGGAAAAAAATTCCGTGGTAGGGATAATGTGCAAGACCTTCATAGTTTCGACCAGTAGATATTCAACCTCAATATCATATTTTTTTATATTTGGGATCATTTTTTTCCATCCATTTCCTAAGGGATTCAGGATACCCTTTTTTCTAAGGGCTTCATGCTCGTCACTAGAAGCAACGCCCAGTGTTTCTCTAAACGTATATTGGTGGAGGCAGTTAGGGTCAGTGTTAGACTATAGAGTGTTTTCTAAGAAGGATGATTTCTTAGCATGGTAAACAGTCTTATACTATTCCACGGAGAGTTTATTTTGGTACGGGTAAACAACATGATATCCCTCGAGTCCATGGGCATTGAAAGTATCATGGTCATGGAGGTGGCTTTCAGTTGAGTGGTAGAGTATCTAGGTGTGGTTGTTTACATAAAATAGAGGTAGTAGTTTCAGAGGGGATAGATATCATTATGGCTATGATAATCTTGTTTTCTAGCATTTTTATGCCTTTTTTATTCAAGATCATATCAATACATTTTTTAACTAACTCTAGTCATTTCCTTAGGTCTAGTAGTAAATATGATTTCATGCACCTTGTGTTAAAAACACTAGTTAGATGCCAGACCATCTTGTTTCATGTTTCCTAAGTGTGTAGACAGATATTGGGTCCCCATTAGTCCCATGAGGATCTTTTCATACTTCAAATAAAGTTGGAAAACTTCATCCTCATCATTGACTGTTTGTATTATATATTTTTTATTATCAAATAATTCGAGAGAATATTTGTGTAATTTAATGAGGATCAATAGCATGTAGTTTTTTTTAGTGAATGAGGTTATTAGGTGGGTAGTAGGCATGTAGATCCCCATGTTTCCTTGATAGATGAGTTGCCTATGGAATTAGTAGACATTGGGAAAGTTAGGTTCTCTTGTTTTTTGGGGAGTTCTTTGATTTTTTGCTAAATAGGTTTTGGAACTACCCCCTCAACATGATGTTGAGTTTCAAATATATATATATATATATATATATATATTTCCATGTTATTATAAAATTTTGTTGGATCTTTATCATATGGTGCCTCTTTAGTTATAGGTGATGAAGATTCAAAAAACAAACTAATGCAGAAGGGTTTGATTCGGCCATGTGTGTCAGTGTGGGGTACCCTTGTGTTCTGTTCTAATAAGGTGGATGTTATTCTGAGGTTGTATATAGAGTACCATTGGTTGAATCCGGTTAATATCAAGAATCACTATCCTCTTCCTATGATATATGATCCTTTTGAACAATTTAGGATCTTGAGTTTTTTTTTCTATGATCAATCTATGGTATGGATGTCACCAGGTGATAGTGATGGAGGGATATACCCTGAAGACTATTTTCAAGTGCAGGTATAGGCACATTGAGTTTGTGTTTATGAAATTCGTTATTATGAACAAACTAGTTGTGTTCTTGTGGATCACAGACTCCATGTTCTATTAATTCATTGACTAGTTCTTCATTATATACATTAATGAAATCATGATCTTATTGAAGTTAGTGGAGGAGCATTCAAAGCATCTAAGATTTGGTTTGTAGTCCATTGACACCATCAAATCAATAATAAGATATACAATTGCAATATTTGGATATTGTAGGTCCATTTACAAGGTAATAAGGTTTCTCAATAGGGTGTGGAATTAGACACGTTGGAGTTTGAGGTAATTTTTTATTTGATAGCACCCAAAAATGTGACATATGTACGTAGTTTCCTTGGTATCATAGGGTTTTATCAAAGGGTTTTATTAGATTTATTACAAGATGATTCTCTATTAATATAATTAACTAGGAAGGACCAAGATGTTTTGTGTCCAGATCAATGTGAGGAAGTGTTTGGTTATCTGAAAGTGAATTTGATCAGTACTCCAGCTCTTCGGCTTCCAGAGGAGGGTGTGCTGTATGAGGTTTTCTATGATGTACCCTATATTTGATTAGGCTATGTGTTGATTAAAATGAAGGAAATTATCTCTTATAGTTATATAAAGTTATGGTCCCACAAGAATATATATTCCACCCATGATTTAAAGCTATCAACAATGGTGTTTGCAATGAATTGTTTTCAGCATTACCTCATTAGTGAATGTTTTGTGGTTTTCATGGACCTAAATGTTTGAAATATGTCTTTTACCATTAATATTTGAATATATTATAGTAAATTTGGATAAATTTTAATTGAATATTATGATTTTAAAATCAACTATGCCTCGATAATTGGGGATGTGGTTGTCAATGTTCATAGTTAGAAGTCATGATGTGATATAACATGAGAGTCTAGGGACGTTTGGGAATTCATGGAGGAGCTTATAGTGATGCATCTTAATTTTGGAGAGAGTGGTGACTGATTTTTTACAAATCTGATGAATATGAATTCATCTTTATTTAGATTGGTGTAAGAATATTAGTGGGGTGCCTCAAGGGTAGAAGTTATACATGATTGTGCTGGACACGGTGATACTCCAAAGGGATGGTTGGATGATGGTTGGAACTAGATTTTTTTCATGAGAGATTGTTTCTTCTAGTAGTAATTCATGAGGGGGTACTTCATGATTTTAATAAATCACTATTAATTGTACAACTAAGGGTATCCACGATTTATTGTGTCTCGAAGATTCATTTTTGGTGTCTCAGTTTGATATGGGCAGTGGTAGAGCTTGTATAATGGTGCTTGGTTTTCCAGTAGGTAAAGGCTCAACATCATGTTCCTTACTATTTTTTACAGCCTTTATATGTTCCTGAGTTGAATTAGGATGAATGCTTTATGGTCTTCATTATATATTTACCCTGAGATTATAGTATTTTTATGCTATTTGGGTAATCATGGATCATTTGATGAAATCATCCCACTTATTTACAATCAAGGAGTGGGGTTCTATATTTTTTTTGGTTAAGTGTAACGTGTATCATGTGGTGTGGTTTAATGGATTTATAAGGTCCTTTATCTCTTATCAGGACAAATATTTTACCTAGCGAACCTAGAGTGGATAACAACATTCATTTGGAACTCAGTTACACCTCAGAAATGATTTATAACCTCAAATAGTTGCATAAATAGGTCATACTATCAAGAAGCTTGAGGATACATTGTGGGATTGTGTCTTAGACATTGGAGGATATTGGTCATGAAACATGAATTTGGATGATTTTATTACAAAAAAACTATTACTCATCCATTGTCATTGCCTTGTTTTACACTTTATACGGGAGACCATGTTTTTATCTATTACCTAAGATAGAGGTTGGGGAGGGAATAGTCTATTGTCCCAATGTGGTGCATAGAATATTAGAAATGGTTTATTTTGTTCATAATAGGATGAAATCAGTGAAAGACTGAAAAAAGTTTTTTGATTGTTGGAGAAGGCCCTTGGAGTTTGATGTTTAAGACCATGGGTTCTTGAGTGTCCTCCCCTTGATAAGGGTAGCAAGGTTTTGGTAGGTGGAGTATGAATTCTCTAGGTTTTCTGGGACCTTTTAGGTGATTGATAATGTTATAGAGGTAGAGTATTGGTTGGTGCTTCCTCCATAGATCGATCATATCCATAATGTATTCCTTGTGTCTTAGAATCATTGGAATCTTCATATTGACTCAAAAGACATTGACTGTGGAGAGATGGAAATCGAAGATGACATGAAATTCAAAGAACTGTCATTATAGATCCAATATCATCATGATAAGGTGATATTTGGATAAATTTTTCATTCGGTTCATGTGTTTTTGGTATATGGTGTCCTAAAGTATAGTACTTAAGAATGAAAGATATAGATGCTTTCCCAGTACCCATAGCTATTTTTTGTTTTTCCCAACATAATTTTTTGATAAAATATGTAGACCTTTTGAGATGATTTTTTACCCTAGATATGTGATGTGTGATAAATCTTCATTATATGAAAGGGGTAAAACCTAATTCATAATAGATATTCATTATAATTTGACATGAATTAAACTATATGGGAGATTCAGTGCCTCCCAAAGTTAATAGAATCTTGATATAGAAAATGATATTCCATTATTTTTCTCCTCAAGGTAGTTATTTTTTGTTGTAGTGGTTGTTATCCTAGATCATGTGGTGGTTTTGGTAGTTTTGCAGTGGTGGTGCAGTGATGTGGTCGTATGAGTTGTTTTTTTAGTGTTTTTGTATTACTAGTTTTTCTAGTGGTATATTTTGTGGGGTAATGAGAATCTTGAGAGGTATCCCATTGAGTGGTTGTCAGGACCAATTTCTTTAAATTGGTTTTAGTTTTTATTCCCTATGTAAATTATAATTTTATAGGTATTTGATGTAACATTTCATGCATTATTAGTCCATTATTTTCTTCTTTTTGTGGTTGTAGAGTTTTTGGAGGGTTCTTGATGTGGTTTAAGAGTGTTTTATGGGGTTGGAGTAATAGGATTACTATAGTAGGTGGTTCATGTCATGAATTATATTTATATTGTGAGTTAATGGTACATGACTTGTGTAGATGGCTGGTTTCACAGCTTTTATAATGGCTTAGGGGGAGTCCTCAAAACAAATTCACATAATGAAAGTGGAATTTATGATTTGTAATTAATTTGATATGAGGAGACATAATTTCCAGATGAAAAAAATGATATGGTTATTTGTTTCTCTATACTAGATTCATGGATTTTAATCCATGTTATCCCACATAAAGCACATCATAAATAGAATTCTCCTTCTGAAATGGGTAGGTTTCTGGTTTTTAAATTTTTTTTTGTGTTTGAACCTCCATACATACATCCACTTCCCCTTCTCTTGTTTCTTAAGGAACCCTAAGAAACATCAAAATATTTTAAAACCTATCTTCTCCTAAATTGATCTAGGGGTTTTAGTGGTTGAGTTTTGGTGATCGAGGTATGTTCTCCTCTCTTCCCCATCATTTTATTTAAGTTACTATTATGATATATTCCACTATGGCGTTGTGGTTTCTGTTTGGGGGTTATTTAAACTATGTTCTAATGATACTTGGGTGTGTTGTATATTGAGCTATGATTTCCCATGTGTGGATATAGTTTACAGGTGCTTCTTCATCGCCCTATGGTGTACAGTCAGTTGGGAAAGATTCATTGAGGTATTTAATCCCTCATTTCATATTTCTGTGTATCATGTGGGGTGGGTTTTATCTTGATTAAAAATGTGAAGATAATTAACACCATATTAATAATGATAATGATATAGTTAATTAATGTTTAAGTGGAATTAATAATTAAATCACTTATATTTTCATCATTGGTATTATTTTTGATATTTAGACTCTACGGGGTAAGTGGCCAAAAAAATTCATTGTCATTGGGGGATTTTTCTTCACTATTGTTGATAAGTTATGGAACAATTTATTGTTGTATTTTTTTTTGAATCACACTAAAATAGAAATTATTTAACCACTTATGTTTAAAAAAATAAAATGTCTTCCCCTGGATTATTACATGTGTGATAATTACCTGAATAAGGAAGTGGAATTCAATAAAGAACCTATAACTAAATCTGAAAATGTTATGTGATGTTCATGTTGTGTGACAATGCTATTACGTTGTGCGAGGATGATGTGTGTTTAGATATGAAATTAATTTCAGTCGATGGGGGGATGTTTTTTGATGAAATGTGAAATTGTTGTAGGGTAGGTGTGAGATGTTCTTAATTACTGACTATGTTATGGGATGGTGATGTTTCATTGAGAAATAAATCTATATGGTTGAGAATATATCAACCCTGATTTTTTACATTATTATTACATCAATTTAAAGATAAAAAATATAAAATCATTACAAAACTTGAATCCAAAGGTCTAGTGTCTTTGGAAATTTAGGAGCATATAAATCATATAATAATAAATCACAAACATTATTTAATTCATTTTTATCTAGATTCCCATTGACCCTCATGTTCTCCTGAGTATATATTTTGCACTGAGGAAATACATCAAAAGAAGGAGTGTGCTAAAGGCCCAGTAAAAGGATGAATAAGAGGCATGAAACATCGGTGAGCAGAAAAATCATCATCATAACATATGAAAAGGAGAATAATCTTATTTATAAGTGGGAGAATCAGTTAAAAGAAAGAAATGTGACAATTTATAAAAATGAATCTTCATGTCTTAGTGGTGAACTATCACACATAGTTGTGAACAATGCTAGCATCATGCTCACGCATAACATATGTACATCATCATAACATCACCATTGTTAACAAATTTATCATCATGCTCACACATATTACACATTATCTCATGAGATACAACATATTACCTAATTTATTGGAGTTCTATATAATTTAAGGTGCACCTATCACATCATAACATATAGGCAATCATTCTTACCACATGGAATGTATGATAATATTTCCCAAAAAATAACCCATGAAAAGGAGATGGGTTTCAAGAGAATTTCAAAAAAATATACATTCATGAATAATACTTTCAGTTCCAAAAGAAAAAAGGGGATATGATATCTGGTATTAGAATCATCGATCTTGTGTGAAGAATAAATGATCTCAAAAAATGTAAAAATGTGTTTTTAGAAAGAAGTATTATTTTGGGAAATTAATTTTATTTATCATAAAATCATATTAGAAGAATTTATATCTTAAAAAATAAATTTTAAGGACAAATGTATTATATTTGAGGATTATTAAATAACATCCAAACTGAAAATTTTCCGGAATGAGAAATAACCCAACGAATTGAAATTTGGTTCGATAATCCCCATACCTTATTATTGAATGATTTATTCACTTTAATATCCAGGATAATCAACTTATATTGATTAATTAACAAATAAAAAAACTCTTAAAGATGCATTTTATTCATTATAATTTTATTATGTTCATTTATGGGCATTTGTATCAGTTATCCTCTTTAATTTGGTCATTTGAGAGTGTTCATTTTCATGGTTTTCATGATTGGTTAACTTGTATGCATGAATGAAATTTCATGTAAAATGAGGATAATTTTCCAGAATTGATATTATATTTTATTAGTGATATTCCATAAGTTTAATTATTCTTATATATAATTTGGTTATAGATTTTGAGAATGAATTATAAGATAAAAAATTATTGGTATTTATTTAGATTTATTTTGTATTTTTTGAGCACAACAAAGTCTTTATTTGTTATTATTTAACATTATTTATATAAGTTAATTCTAGAACATAAAAAAATATAACATAACTATAATGTATTTATGACAATCCTTGAAGGTGGTAGTGTAAAATTAAAACGCATCATCCATCGTGGTGGCAAATTGACACACTAAGGATGATATTTTTATTTTTAGAATAAAATGAAAAAATATATTTGAAGATGAATTTTTCTATTAACATAAAAAAAGTATAGTATATAAAATACAATAGAGTTATAATTACACATGGATAAGTGGATTGTAAGAGAGGATAACAAATGAAATTGAAATGAAATTAAAATAAAAACAGAAAGGATTTTACATATTCATTTTCTACCCCTTAATAACTTCCATAGGGAAAAGGTTATAGTCTTTTGATGAGACTAAGGGATATTGGACATGGGGAAATAAAATTTGAAGAGTATTGGGCAGAACTTTGAAAAGAATAATGGCTTGGACCTAAAAATTAAATTTTTTATTTCAAAAAAAACTTTTAAGGTAAAAGTGAGAAACCGCTTATGTTCAACATCAAAGATCAATGGGTGGTGTTGGAAATCACAAAATCATTAAAAATGAGACTAAATAATTGGATTCGCTTACCCAATATAGCTACCACAGAAGTATATTAACCTTCGTATGCGGATCCTCCTTGATTAAATCTTCAAAATGATCATCTAGCTTGTCCCAAGTCAGGATGTACTCCTCCATGTATATCTTCCCTTCATTGAATCCCCATGCCAAAATCCAGTCTTGCTGGTCGATCCTTGACTTTTTTTCCTTGTTAACATTATTTCATAAATCTCTATCTAATATTCTATTCAAATTAACTTTTGGAGAATTGATATGAAAAACCCCTCCTAGCACTTCTATCTTATAATGAAGAATTAAGTCAAGGTATTTCTGTATACCCCCATTGCCCTTTTCTACTGCATCACCCATCCCTTGGACCTCAGAAGATCCACTCTTGGCATTAATCTACTCACTATTAATATATGATCCCTTCTTTCAATCCTGGACTTGAACTATTGGTACACCTTCTTCCTCCTTGGCCCTTTAGTGGATCTTGTTTCCATCGGCTTAGGATGTTGGGATAAATCTTTCTTCCCTTTGGACTTCTTCCCATTAACCAAAACAAAACCCCCCGCATCATGGTTACCCTTTCATCCATTCTTCTTCCTAATATTATAGAGTCCTCTAACTCGTTCAACTCTATCAATAGGCAGTGGACTTGAGAGCTCATCATCATCCTCTTGTAATTGTGTCTGTATGCCCAGTTCATCAGGTTGTTCCAGAACCAAGCATGAAACCTCCATATCTCCAAAGCGGTTGGTTAGTGTAATTGATGGGGAATAAATGTTTGGAGATGCACTACTCGACACCTTCACCCATCCTTCATTATACCCATGGGTCCTACTGTTCGAAAAACCTCCCACAGTAGGCGTCTCTAGATTCAAGCACTTATTCCCTGTCTCTACTTAGTTTACAATTAACTGTTCCACCACATACTCCATAAGTGCAATGGAGGAACGAACAACTGGTTTCTTTCCACTCCCCCCAGCCACCATAATTTGAGATAATGAAGGGATATTACGAGCCTCCCTCTCCCTTGGCACTTCTTTCATGTCCCCAATCAAACCATAGTAAGAAGGGACCTCAACAATCGAAGCAGGAAGATACGACCCAACCTCCAATAGAGGAGAGTTAATACTGATTGTTTGGGCCAGGAGAAGACCAGAATAGCTCTCCTTTGGGACCGAGTAGCGATACTTATGTCAATCCATATTCATATGTCTGAGATGACGACGAGGTAGAAAAAAATCGTACTAGTTCTCAAAAACCACATATTGAAGGCATTGTAGTTATTCACTTACCTCAATCTAGATAGCTTCAACTGGAGGCTTAGAGATGTACACTTCCATGCATACACAGGTAGAAATTGGATGGAATAAGTATATGGATCTCTCATCAAAGTCATGGAACCTCCCGATGAGATTACCTAACATCTGGAGAATAGCAGGGTTTTGGAATGGGAGGGGAAGGCCCGGAAGACTTACCCAAATCGCCGTAAGGGGTCAATCAAGTTTCTAGATTTAGTGCATTTGAGGGATCTGGTATATACATCATTAATATAGATACATTAAAAACATCATATACATGAGACAAGTAGGAGGAAGTTCCTATTTATAGAAAACTTATCCGACATGATCAAGAACATCAAAGGGGATGATATACCTGGGAAATATCTTTCCTTCCTTTCCAAATCACATGATTGTCTTATATAAGGATATGATAAGGAAAAACAATTCTCTGAACTAAATCTATATGTTATTTCAATTATAGTGTTCGTGGCTCTCCTGCTTACTTTAGGCCCCCTTGATTTGTTGTTGAATTTTTTTCACCATTTTAACCTTTTTCAATGATTTCATATCCTAACAGCTTATGGTCACCAACTTCATCCCAATAAAGAACATTCTCTCATCATGTCATCCAATTTCTAAATTTTCTTCTCCAATTTTCCATCAATTTGAGTATGATATGCTATACTAAATTTTTGCTCATTGTATAATATAAGACCTTAACCTTAATCCTTACATAATCTTGAATTAACTTAATAATTCACATTAACGATTTTTCCAGTTTAGTGTTTTAAAGAATTAGGTAATAACTATAACATTACATTTCAAAAATTACAAATTATAAACTTCTTCTCAATCCAAATTTTTTCATAGTATTAAAAATCCTTAAATAAAACAATAGTTCTTTTCATGATATAAATCGTCTTGAATTCTTCCTTTCTCTTTCTATTCTTTATAGCATGTGAAAAACATTTTATAATAATGGGATGAACATAAAAATATTCATAAGGGTTATAGAATAAGGAAAGAAAAAATTATTCCATCAATACATATAAATCATTGAAATAATATTTTCAATTTTTAACATACCACACAAAATCGTAAGTTTTATGGATAACACATGGAAATCATAAATCATATGTTAAGTTGTGGCATCCATAGCATAATTACATTGTAGATTTCTTATCTACATAGGGAGTTACGTTTGGATTACCCATCATAGTATACTCCCTAAATCTTTTAGGATAAACATTAACGTTTACCTATATGATGTTACCCAATGCATTGGAGAGATATCTCTGGCTCACCTGCCTATGTTTATCACAGAACCACCCGTATATGGAAACAATGCCCCAGAATCATAACATAATTACAATACATAAAACAAACATAAAGGAAATATAACATTTCCACGTTGTAAAAACAATATATTATTTAAATATATTGACATTATCAATCCATTATCAAAACCATTTTTAATACCAAAATACATAAAATAGTGTCTGGTATTTATTTTCCTTTAAAAAATATTTGGAATTTTTACGGATGCTAAATATCAAATAACGCTCGCGGTGGTGAAAAGGTCATTGTCACCACATAAGGTAAAAATAAACATTCCCATAGTCATTTTCTAAAACTCTACGTAGAAAAATCATCCCTTTGAATGAAATTAAAATTCAATGGGCTTTATACACCGTATAAAAAAAAGTCATATATAAATAAAAATATGCCTCAATGGAAGGTGATTGAGATGAAGTCCCTTACAAAGATCATTTTGTAAACAAAATAGATTAATTATCTGTATTCACTATAAGTACACATAAATAAAGTATAAATACAAGATAATATATCAATATTCATTTCTCATGTTATAATTTCAAGATATAAACAAGAAATAGAATATCTACCCAAATAATGGAAATTGAGTTAAGAAGTTCCCTTACCCTGTGTCCGACTTGAATCATTCATTATTTAATATCCTACATAATAAACTGATTTTAACTTCTACTTTATTCAAAAAAAAAATTCATGTTTATTATTATTCTTATATCACATATTACATTGTTATAAAAATTACATAATCATTTAAGTTAATAACGATTGTTTTTTCGATATTTGATACTTGAGTGAAAAGGTACTTGTTCAAATTAAAAATTGTCCATGTGGTCAAAATTACACTGTCTCTAGAATGATAATCATGATTTAGATGTCACATATATCATTGATATCTAGTATATATATGTATATGTATTCATAATAGTACATAACATTTGGAGATAATAAATGAAATGCACCGTTCATGGAGACGGTAAGTTGTACGTATCCATGAATGCTACTTTTATTTATATTTTGTATTTAATGTAATGAAAACTTAATAATACTTTTGTATATTATAATTCCAATATAATATGTTATATAAATTCATTAACACCAACCCTTATACGTTTCATGTATGGTATTAATGAGTCATATAACTTTGAGGGGGCGGTAGTCCGGACATCCTCAAATTAAATTATCGTATTTACCCATTATGGAATCCATAAAGGTATGATATAAAAGAAATTACAGAATAATAGAGACAATATAAATTTTATATATATCACATTTAAATATAGTGCAATCATAATGGCTATCATGAGAAGTGGTAAGAGATAATTGAACAATCATCGTTTCGGGAGGTAGTAGTTCATTGTCTACAAAAACAGTATGTTTGTATCAATTGGAAGGAGGTGTATGGATGTATTGTTAGAATAATCCTCATAAAACATCCTATTTTATTTAATATATGTGATTTGTTAAAAAATAATTGAATAAAAAGAGTTTAGGTGGTTGGAGTAGGAAAATAAAAGGAATGAACTTGAGATAAGACGTTACCTTTAAATCAGGTAACTGTATTTGGTTTGAACCAAAATCCTTTCTTGAAGTGCCTTATTCATAAATTAAATATTCTAGGGGGAATATGGAGATGTTTTGAGCTTATTTTAGAAGAGGTTTGACGAGACAAGGGGGTTGAGAAATGTGAGTAATGTGTTAGAAGTGGTGTCCTTTTATAAGAGGGAGGATGGGCTCTTTAGGAATGTTTGAAAGTATTATTTTATAATAAAATTATTTTCTATTTCAATGTGTAAAAAATTTTTTAATTTGAATATAAGGTACATATAAGTCCAAATAAAATCATCCAATAATATGTGGAAAGGTTTTGAATATTTTTTTAATCATTTTCTTTTTTATTTAACCCTTTGTTAACATATTTAACTTTAACCATGTCCTCTTATATTTTCATATTATATGGTTAATATATTTACTATAAAATTCTATGAGACACAAAATGGATCATTAATTACATTTTTAAAATCATTTAAGTCATTTGGCCAAATCATAGAGTTTTAGGATTATTTTATAATTTAAAAATATATTTATCATTTTAAAAACTCATTTATGTCAATTTCTAAATTATTAATATCATGACTTTTAAAAAATATATATCTACTTGATTTTCTCTAAAAAACTTCATTAATTTATAGAAAACAAGTCATTATGATCCATAAAAAATTTTTGTGGATTAAAAGTTTCAAAATAAATTTATTTTATTTATTATAACATCATTTCTTTGAATCCTTAATTGATGAATCAATTCCTGCATCACCATTCTATCATAATTATTATTATTTATATAATGTGTAAAAATTATAAATAAAATACCATGACATAGTAAATCATATTATCTTTTAAAATAATATTTATATTCGAATAGATCACTTATATAATCACATAAACCATTGTTTTACTAAAAGTTATATGTTTCACTAAAAGATATATGTTTATGTTATTTTTTTCCTTAATTTAAATTAAATAATATAAAGAGTCATTATCTCTCCCACGTGGCTCCATGGGGTCCCAAAATCGACCCAATGATTTTTTTGGTTGGAAATGTCTAATATAATTGGGTTATCACATGTGTAAGTGTAATTTAATATTATTATAATATTATTTTTCACCCTTAATTACCATATTTACACCTTAACCATGGTAAATAATATATTTACTAAATAAAATATTCATAATGTCTGAAAAATAAAAGTTAACTATTTAAAAATTGTGGACCTTCTAATTCCAAATAATTAATTCGTTTCTTCAAATTCAAATCACAAAATTTACAGAAATTAATTCAAAAATAATCCCATTGTCTAAATAAAAAAAACATATTTTTAAGAAATAATAACTATCAAAAGATTGACACTTGATTATATTCAATTTCAATGTGAAATTACTTCTCATGACCAAAATTGGATTAAATGGTAAAAATATAATCCAATTAAATGTTAATACTAATAAAAATAACGATCTAACCATATAAAAAAATTTATTAAAAGGAAGTGTTGAATTTAATTGCAATATTTTTCAATATTCATAAAAAATGAACTTTATCAGAAAAATACCAAAAATTTACCCAAAGTAAAATTTTGATGTTATGCTTTTAAAGAAGATGTTTATTTTCTCTAATGGAACATATAAATGTAACAAAAACAATATTTAAAAGGGGTTCTTCATAAAAAGATGGTATAACAACCTTATAAAATTATTAGAGTATTTATGCTTAAAATTGGATTCATTCTCATTTTAGGGCTCTAAATTTTATTTGATAAATGTAAAAACATTTAACAAACATGTGTAATCATATTGCAGTTAGTTTTATTCATTCCTGGTAAAAAAAATTCTAGGTGTTAACTACTATTTATAATAATATTCTATTATTATTTTTCAGTATAACTTGCCTTGTGGGAAACATGAGATTTCGGTGAAACCCATTGTTGTGTGTATGGTACGCTATAGAAACAATCATCCCTATTAAAGTAAAATTAATATTCTATTCATAAATATTAATAAATATGAAAATATCATATTTTTTATTTACCTGGGATATTACATCCTTCCCCCCTTTTGAGAATTTCATCCTCACAATTTTAAAATTGGGCAGTGAAACATCATTAAAAGTCCCACATCGGAAAAATAGTCAATAAAAATATCTCTTTAACAGAAATAAAGTGAAGTACAAAGGTCATCTGAGATAACTCATACTAGGATTCCATGTAGTAAAACATGGATATAGAGGATAAACTAAGTGTCATTATATGATGGAGAGTGATAGAAAACATGACTAGAAGAAAGTTAGCAACATGAAAACCAAGAACGTGTCATCGGTTAAATGGTCATTGATTCCCTAGTTAGAAAAGTAAACTGACAACAATTTTTTGTTTTAATTTTATTTTTGTAATGTTCGGGAATTTATATATGAGATTGAATAATAATATAAGGAAATATACTTACTTTTCAAGTATAATATCATCCTTTAATAAGATTATACCAAAAACTCATATTTTCTCAAAATGATGAGTATTGAAGATGTCTTGGTCACACCTGAAGCACTATAATCAAGTTCTAGAGAATCACATAATCCAAAAAAAGTTAAAATTTATATATTTCCCATGACTTTAAACATTAACCAAAACAAAAATGGTTAGTAAAATATCACATAATACCCAAAAATAATACTTTATAAAAATAAATAGTACTCTTATTCCCCAATATTCGAAAAATAATACCCAATGTTTAGAAAAGACCATTCAATAAAAAACTTTCCTTAAAATTTTTAAATGTATCTCAAAATAATATTGAATCCCAAAACATAGAAGAATTAAATCACATTGTCTTCTATAGTAAATTTTAACATTTATCTCAAAATTACATTGACTACTCTTAATGTCTCATAATGAGGAGTAATTAACATAATCACATATTCTCTATGAAACGTTAATCATTTCCATTAAAAACCAAAATTGATATTTGTCCACAATAAAAAAATAGAATCTTACAACATAAATTTCAACCATTAATCCATAAATGAGATCACATTGTATTTTATTTTCCTAAAGAATATAGTATTCTAAAAAGAGGCAACATCTTAAAAAATAACCTTTATAACTTAATCACCAAAACATTTTCCAATTAAAAGGTTATTCATTAGATAATACATATGTTCCCTAAATAAACTTATTCCTGATCCCTAAGATCATCTAATTAAAATGAGTTAGCCATACCAACTAGGGACTTTACATAGTCTAGTGGTAGGCGATAAATCCCAATCTCACTTTGGTTGTGGGTTCGATTCATGTAGCTTTGTCTAACGTGATGGGTACTCACATGGTCTGTGTGTGACCTTTTTCCAAAACTATATAATTTTATAACATTCCAAAAATGAGATAAATTCCCCAAAAATAACTGTAATTTTTTTACTACAAATGTACCTCTCATTTTCATCCCAAAAAGTAAAAACTTATCATTACCACAAATTCAAGGATCATTTAAACCCAAATGAATCTTTATAACTATATCCACAAAAGAAAATATAGTTCTTCCTTGAATAACATTTTAAAATATCAAACATTAGGTTTACACATACTAGAAAATGTCTTCCAATGTAATCCCATAATAAAAAGAGTCTAAATACATGTAAGCATTTCATCATCCTAAAATATAGAATATCTTTTGAATACCTTATATTTAGACTTCTTACTCATTCAATGTTCTTAATGATCCATTATTAATTCATTCCCATGTTATTATATAATTCATCTTACCTAAAAATAAAATCATGAATTATATCCGAAGATTCAATAATGTCAAAACATCATCTAAGAATTAAATCCATACCTTTCACTGGCCAATATCAGTATCCTCATCCTCAATTGGAAGGTAATTAAGTATTGTAAAACATATATTTTTATTGTCAAGCAGATCCCATTCAAGAACCGTCTTTGTAGGACATATATTTGTATAATGACCATGAATACCACATTTAAAACATTCAATTGATCCATCAGAAATAACTTCTTTCCCATTCCTAGTGTCAAATGGATGCTTACTTTTTCGATGGAAGGTTCTTGATTTATGACCTTCATTACCACATCTATAGCATCATCACATCCCTTTCTAGAATTTTCCTATGTGTTTCTTTCCACATCATTGAAACTTGGGTTTTTGACTATGTTCCTTTATGATTATTACCTGAACTTCCATATGGATTTTTTCCTGCATATACGATGCCTTATAAAAAACACCATGGTTCAGGTGGTCAATCATGACTCTAAATAGTTGGTTGAGAATATCCACAAGAGTTCTCATTAAAGCTCCCACTTCTTTCGGTTTCTTATTCCGAAGACCATTACAGTTTTCTCCACATCCATTGTTACTTTGGTGCCTGTTAGATCTAGCCATTTACTAAATCCAAAAAGTTCAGTATGATTATATCAGTAAAATCATCATATAATTTGTTATGATGATGGTAAAAACTAACATATACCTATTCATTTTTTCTTAAACCCATTAAATTTATCTAAAATAACTATGACACTTGAAAATATTCTAACTCTTTTTGATATTTAACTTATGATTAAATAACACCATAACCATTAAAATATTTAAACCTCCCTTTGATACAATAAATAAGGCCCCGGACTTAAACATTACATAATTATGAATTATGTTAATAATTTATGTTGAGGTTCTATTTAGGTTTAGAGTTTTTGAGAATGAGGTCGTAACAATTACATTACATTTCTAAAATTACAAATAAAACAATTGTACTATGTCCATTTTTTTCAAAATAATAAAACTCCTTAAATAAAAAAAGAGTACTTTTTTTGATATAAATATTCTTGAATTATTCCTTTCTCTTTACCTTCCTTATAACCTCTGAAAACCATTTCCAAAACATGGGATGAGTATAAAAATATTAGTAAGGGTTATAAAATAAGGAATGAAAACAGTAGTCTATAAATACATATAAATAAATGAAATCATACTTTTTATTTTTTATCATACTACAAAATATCATAAGTTTTAGAAATAACACATGGAAATCATAAATCATAAAGGTAACTTGGGGCATCCATAACATACTTACATTTAATCTTTCACACCTATATAGGGAGCTACTTTTGGAATACCCATCATAGTATATTCCATAAATATCATATGAGAAACATTGAAATTTACCTTCATCACATTACCCAATGCATCAGAGAGCTATCTCAGGCTCACCGAGCCTAGGTTTATCATGGAACCACATGTATACGTAAACAATGCCCCAGAACCATAACAATATTACGACACATAAAACAAACATAAAGAATAATAAAATTTCCACATCATAATTATAATATCTCATTTAAATATATTAACATTATAAATCTATTATAATAACCATTTTCAATACCAAAATACATAAAGAGTATATGGTATTTATTTTCCTTTTAAAAACATTATGGATTTTTAGAAAAGGCAAATATCAAATTGTGATCGCAATGGAGAAAAGTATATTTTCACCACGTACGTTAGAAAAAAATTAAATTTATTATTTAGTAAAAAACTACATATAATAATATTCCCTTTGAATGAAATTAAGATTTAAAGTGGTTTTATACACTGTACAAAATAAAGTCGTGTATAAATCAAAAAATGCCTCAATGAATAGATTTTTAGACAAAGTCCCTTAAAAATATCATTTTGTAAATAAAACAGATCAATTATGTGTATTGACTATAAGAACACATAAATCAAGTATAAATAAAATAAAATGTATCAATATTCATTTCTCACATAATCATATAACGACATAAACAATAAGTATAAGATCAACCCAACAAATGGAAATTAGGTTAAGAAGTTCTCTTACCTCGTGTCTGACATGACTCGTTCATTCTTTAATCCCCTGAATAATAAACTAAATAAAATTTATACATTCTAAAAAACCTTTTTTCAAATTTATTATTCCTTTTATATCACTTATTACCACACTATAAAAATTACATAATCATTTAAGTTAATAACGAACATTTTTTTAGTATCTGGTACTTTAGTCAAAATTATCTAGGTAAAATTACAAATTGTGCATGTGGTCAAAATTCCATTATCTCCAAAATGATATGAATGATTTAGATATCATATATATCATATATATTCATTATATATATATATATATATTCATAATATCACATTACATTTAGTGATAAGAAATGTAATGCACTATTTATGGAGACAGTAAGCGGTACGTAGGCATGAACGTTGCGTTCATTTCTATTTCATATTTAATGGAATGAAAAAAATGATACTTTGGTATATTATAATTGAAGTATAATATGATATATAATTTCATTTACTCCAACCATTATACATTTCACATATGGAATGAACGAGTTATATCACTTTGATGGGGTAGTAATCTGCACTACCGCAAATGAAATTATCATATTTACCCATTATGGAAACCCTAAATTTATGTTATAAAAGAAAATATAGAAGAATATAGACAATATAAATATTATATATATCAAATATAAATACATTTCTATCATAATGGCCACCATGAGAGGGAGTCGGAGATAATTGAACAATCAACATTTTATGAGGCAGTACTTCACCGTCGAAAGAAAAAGTTTGTTCATATCCATTAGATAGAGGTGTGTGGAAATTTTGTTCGAATAATACTCATAAAAAAATCCTAGTATAAATAATATAATGATTTTTTTATAAAATAATAGAATAAAGATAGTTTTTAGGGGTTGGAGAATGAAAATAAAAGAAAATAACTTGAGAGAAGATGTTACAATTAAATCTGGTTACTCAATTTAGTTGCAACCAAAAAGATTTATTTAAGTGCCTTTTTCTAAAGTTAAGGATTCTATAAGGAATATATGGATTTTGGGAGATTCTTGGAGAATAGTTTGGATTATCCAAGGGGCTTGAGAGGTGTGAGTAATGGGTTAGAGGTGGTGGCCTTTTATAAGAAGGAGGAGGGGCTCTTTAGGAATGTTTGGAAGTATTATTTTATTAAAAATTGAATTTCGGTTTCAAAGGGTCCAAAACATATTTAATTATAAGATAAGTAATATATAACTCTAAATAAAATAATGAAATAATAATTGGACCAGTTTTGGATATTTTATTAATCGTTATCTTTTTTATTTAACCCTTTATTAACTTATTTAACTTTTACCATGTCCTCTTATATATTTATACAATATGGTTAATATATTTACTATAAAATTCCAAGATACCCAAAATGGATCATTTATGACATTGATAACATCATTTAAGTTATTTTTCTGAATATTATATATTTATGATTGTTTAATAATTTAATAAATTATTAATTATTTTAAAAAACGCATTTATGTCAATTTCTATATTATTCATTTCAAGACTTTTAAAATTTCTATAACAAATTTATTCTTTAGAAAAAGGTTTATTAATTTAAATATAACATGTAATTATTACCCTAAATTTTATTGATTTCATAACAAGTTAAAAAATAAATTTATTTTCACATTTATAATATCATTTATTTGAATCCTTTATTAATGAATCAGTTACTGCATCACAATTATGTCATAATTAGGATTATTTATATAATGTATAAATGATATAAAAAAATAACATGATGTAGGAAATATTTTTCCATTTAAAGGAATATTTATAGTCGAATATATCACTATTTAACACCAAATACACTTGTTTTACTAAAAGATATATGTTTTTGTAATTTTTGTCCTTATATTAAATTAATTAATATAATGTGTCATTATCACTCCCAATTGGATCAATGAGGTCTCAAAACCTACCCATGGAATACCTTGTTCAAAAATATATCATAAAATTGGGTTGGGACAACTATAAGAATAATTTAATATTATTATAATATTATTTTTACCGTTATTTACTAGATTTACCCTTTAACTATGGTAAATAAAATATTTGCTCAAGTAAATATTCATAATGTCCAAAAATAAAAGATACATATTTACAAAATTTGGATCATTTTTTTTCAAATATTTAATCCATTTTTTCAAATTCAAAATTCAGAAGTTTCAGAAATTAATTTAAATTTAATTCTCGTTTTCATAACAAAAATGCGTGTTTTTATGAAATAATAACTACCAAAAGATTGACACTTGTTCATGTTCAATTTCAAAGTAAAATTACATCCAATTACCAAATTTTTATTAAATCATAAAAATATAATCCAAATACACTTTAAAACAAATAAAAATAATAATATAACTATATAAATAATTTATATTAAAAGGTAGTTTTGAATTAAAATTTAATGTTTTTAACTTTTCATAAAAAAATAACTTTATTAGGAAAATACCAAAAATTTACCCAAGTAAAATTTTGGTATGTCGCTTATAAAGAAAATGTTTATTTTGTCAAATGGAATATATAAAAGTAAAAAAAACAAGATTTAAAATGGGTTTTCCATCCAATGTCGGTAAAATGACCTTTTAAAAATATTAGAGTATTTATTCTTAAAATTGGATTCATTCTCATTTTAAGCTGATAAATTTTATTGGATAAATGATGAAACATTTAAGAACATGTGTAATCTTGTTTTAGTGAGTTAAATTCATTCCCACCAACACAACAGCTTGGTTTTAATTACAATTTAAAATAATACTATATTATTATTTTTCAGTATGACTCAACCTTGAGTGAAACATGAGATTTCAGAGAAACCCATTGTTGTGTGTCGCATATGCCATCGAAAATAGCATCTTGTTTATAGTAAAACTAATATTTAATTCACTAATATTAATGAAATTATAAAAATTTCAAATTATTTCTTTTCTCTGGATGTTACATTTAAATCATGTTAAATAACTTTCCCAAACTTTGAGGGGGGTCACAGATCTCGATCAGATACAATCGATTGTGGTACTCCATTCAACCTTTACACTTTTATAATGTATATCCCTGTTAGTTGATCTAGAGAGAAATTAAGTTATATAATGATTTTTTGATCTATATTTGTTAGATGATCCACAACAACCCATGTAGATTTATTTTCTCTGGATGTCTTCAGAATTCTGGTGATGAAGTCCATACTGATGTTCTTCCATATCCATGTTGGTATGGGTAATGGTCCACCGTCTCTATAACAACCCAAGATTATATGATATATATTATTTTTAATTTCATTGATGTCTTCTATTTTACACTACATAAAGATTATCTTGTACTATACGCAACACCATATTAGCTTGCAGTATACACACCACTATTCTTGGCTCGTGTTACAAACAATTTCGAGTTCGTTTTGTGGAAATTATTCTACATAAAATTAATTATAGATTTTGTTTAATGTATAAATGAAATAATTTTGTATTATTTTATATGCAACACCAAAGTTAACTTGCACTACACGAATCCCTGACTTGGATTTCATTACATGAATTTGCGACCTTCCACGATAGCGTGTGTAGTATGCAATACCGAGTTTCACTAAACAATGATATGTTATTAAAATATTTTATAATCTATCCGTTATGAATAATAATACCAACTTTTAGAAATTTATAAATTTTATCATTAAAAATGGACTTCATTTTAGTATTTTGAATATTGAGTTTATCCTAGAGTAAATTTTTGTTATTTTTCTGAAAAATTTCTGTTTTTGATGAATAGTGAAAACACAGAGTTATTGGTTAAAAAAGACTTTTTTATTTAAATAATAATTTATATTAATTAAATTTAATTTAGGTAAAAATAGATACATAATACCTATATAAGTTCAATGCAATTCATTGAATTCATTTTATAATAATTTTCGATATATGAAAAATTTATTGAACTTTTTACTGTATTTTACCCACCTCCTAGGAGCATTTGCAAATTTACATAAAACTTAATTTTACTGCTACTGTTAGTTGAATTTAAAAAATATGAGAGACTCGGTTAATATGAATATGTAAAATGTGGTTCAATGAGATGAAAATAATTTTTGGTGAATAGTAAGTTTTAACTTTTATTTACCACGGTTGAAAATAAATGGGGTAATTAAGGGTAAAATTGATATTATTATTACCCTAAAACATGTCCTAATTCTATAGGATAAGTGTCATTCTACCAAAAACAACCTTATGAGTAAAATATTACCCTTTAGTTCCACTTGGATAATATTAGGACATTTATTATTATTTTATTTAAAGAAGAGTTAAAATATTTAAAATCAATGATTAATAAATAAAACATTTTTAATATAGGGTTATACATAAGGTAAATTCGAATATAAATATTCATTAGAAGGCTAAAAATATTTCCAACATATTGGAAATTTATTTATATTTTTTATACATTAAATAATTTAATTTATTTATGACACAATGATGATGGAGTAGTTACCTTATTAATTAAATATTAACAGACTTGATATTATAAATACCCAAATAAATGTAATTTGAGACTTTTTATGAATTAAAATAATTTTATAGGTTAATATAAAATATTAGGGTTGGTTAGATGAATTTATTTTTGATGTAATAATGTTGTTTTGAATTTATAAAAAAATACCAAATAGTTTCAAATTTGACATAAAAGAGTATTTAAAACAAATATTATATTATTAATTGATTTAATGGTCCTAAAAATCTAAGGTTCATCCAAAAGACTTATATAATAATATATATGACATTAATGAACCAATTGGGGTTCTATTGGAAGTTTATAGTTTTTTTATTAACCATATAATGTAAGAATACTAGAAGACACGCTAAAAGTCGAATTATGTAACGTAGGGTTAAATCTAAATGATAAGGTTAAAATGGTTACATAAACTTGTATAAAACCTATTGGTTGAGAGTATTTTGACCCATCCCCACCCTATCCTCGAAATAAGTCCCTTTAGATCCACTATAATCCAAATATAAATTTATTATCAAATAATATTTCATGTTTTTTCGAAGGTTCCCCTCAACCCTCTTATAAAAACCGAACTCCCCCTTCTCTCTAATTAACACCTACCTAAACATTTAGCCCAGCCAACCCTTACCCAAATACCCTCTCAATTTTAATCCCTTCATCCTAGTGGCCTTCTTTTAGTCAAAAATCCATCCTAAGGACCCCTTTTGATCAAATCAAATGGAATAACCCGAAGAAGAGGGGTTTCAGACACGTACGGAAGAAATTGGACCTAAGGTAAGGGATAATTTTGCAAATCTCATTTTTATCTGAGATTTCTTATACATAAGTATTGATTGGGGTTATCTTTATCATACATTTCCATGTTTTCTAAAAAAATTTTCATAAAATGTTTACTATTTCTCCATGTATGTTTAAATTCATTTTTACCCTTTTTTGAATTTTTACCACATTGTATGGAAGGAATATTTCCATTGGTTAGCATATAAGGTACATTTTGGGATTTTCCGGAAAAATTATGGGGGGAATGATTATTTAAACTTATACGGCATGAAAATATTTTTACGCTTTAATAACGACTAATTTTTATGAAGCTTCCTCTATAAGATTTCATGATTATTTTCAACAAAATCCATTTATTTTAAAATTGAATGGCATTTTGTGAAAAGAAAATGATTTTGAAGAATAAAGGATATTTTCCTCAAAATTTCATTTCAAGTGTTTTGTTAAAACTCTTTTCCATCTAAGATGACATTACTCTGTGTGATTATGTTTCAAGTATAATGTCTCTATTATTTAAATGTTTTGATTATTCTTATGATGTAATGATATCCATTTGTTTTATATGGATTACGTTATGATGGGATTATGTTTATGAAACCCATTTTTTTTGTGTAATGATGAATTATTTATGTTTATTTTGTGGAACAAGTAAGAATGATTTTGTTATGAGATGGGTGGGACCTATATCTCTCTCCAATGCATTGGGTAAAGATTTATATCTCATGATATAGACATGGCTGGAACGACAAGTTAATCTGGTTTTGTGATATTGGACTAGAATGAGGAGTGAAATCGATTTAGTAAGGGACTCTATCCACTATGATGGTCTTGGCAGCAATGCCTTGGCGACTATGGAAATCATATCATGTTCTTAATGGTTTTCCACAATTACATTTTTTATTTTATCATGATTAATGTTCCTTTATGATCTATGACTTATGTACTTCCAATACATATGGCATTGCTCAAGATTTTGAGGTTTTATGTTCTTTGTTTTACATTCAAATGTTTATGGATTGTTTTTAAGTTATCAATGTTTACCCTTACTGAGAATTTCAGCTCACCGTTTTTATGTTTTCTTTTCCCCATGATATAAATAATGGTTTTAGGTAGAAAACCAATGGGGAAGATCTTTATAGGACATGTTGAAGATCTTTCTCCATGATTATAATATTATGTTCCAAGTTTCGAAAGAAACTAAACTAATATGGTCTTTGGGGGTCTGTTTTTGTAATGTATTAAGTATTCCACAAAAGAAATGTAATTTCTATGTACGTTAAGCATTGGGTCTCTACAGTTGGTATCAGAGCGAAGGTTTAGTTAAACTTTGGAATCTAGGGTATGAAAAACTTTAGTGAGATCCCAAGATAAATTTCTAAGTTATGTCTAGGGATGTCCCAAAGGTTTAGTATAACTATAGGTTACCGTCCTAGAATTATGTTGACGATCATTAATAACCTAGGGTGAACTGAGGGTGTCATGGATTAAAGAATGTGTGATAAGTTAGACATCCCATAAGTGATTTTTTATGATTATGTTGTTCCTTCTTATTTTAATGGTTTCTTAAACCATGGTTTTTTGTTTTAGTCAATGGAGGGAACCATAAGTAATTGGGTCTACATTGAATCCAATGGACAAATTGGTGACTATGGGAAATGAAATTTCATAATTCCTAGAATGAAATATTTTGTGATTTTGTCAAATCAGTCATCGCAATATATGATTAACAAGGTGATCTTTAATGGAATTCCTAATTCATCAAAAAAATGAAGATGTACTTTTATGCATGTTCTCATGGTGAGGAGCATTGAGAAAGGAAGATTGATATTTCTAATGAATGGAAGAAGAATGTTGATGAATACATCAAATGGAGGGGGAGATGTTATCAGTGTGGATAGTAGGGTTATAGAGTGACAAACTGTTATGGAGTTCAATGTCTTATCTGTGGAGAACATAAGAACTACCCAACTCAATTCCCTAACCTAATAGGTTACTTCTAAATCAATGAAGGACTTATTACATGACAATCATTGGAGATGGTGGATTGAACTGTCTAGGTATTGGTATTAAAGAATAATGTTGTTGAGGTACTCTTATGGTATATTGGAATATCTATGTATTGGTACATTGTGGTTTTCCCTTAGAATATATTACCCGTATCTGTTAAAATTGAATGAAATATTTTTGGAATGTAGATGATATGTACATAATGAAGGGATATGAAAAAATAATATGTTTGATAGTATTCATAAAATCATGATTGAGATAAAGAAAAAAGTGTTATCATGGTTTGAGTATATAGATTTTTTGGGATTTTGGTATGTGGAAAGAGTTAACTTTTGACAGAATTCATGATTTCACTAACGTTCAATGGGTATTCATTTTTCATGAGAATACCTGATTAATGTATTCACATGTTTGGAATGCGACCAACAAGATATATCGTATGACAAATGATGGTATTCACATGCTCGGTATATGACATTTCAAGTAATCATTTACTTTATACTATGATATTGGATAGAAGTATTTTGGATAAGCATAAAGATTTTAATGGATTATGCTGGACATGAGATAGTATTGTTTATGTCTAGAACCTTTTTTTCATTATTATTTCTAGAATTTTATAATGGCGAAGTTTTAGAAAAAATACAACATGTAGGACAGATGTCAAACCGTCACACCGGACAAGGTTACAGGAATCAAACCCACAACCAAATTGTGACATGCCTTTATCACCAACCACGTGACTACAGGAAGTCCCCGATTAGAATAAATTAGTTTTATTTTATTAAGCGGTATGATCGTTGAAGTATAAGTCCATTTTTGGAATCATTTACAGTTAATCCCACCATAGATGGGCTTATGTATATTTAATAACTTTTTCTAACTTTTTGAGATAGATGGAATAAACTATCATTCTATCTCATGATCTGCTAATATTTCAAGAATGAAAAATTCAAATTCATTTTTTTAAATAAGAGATGAAGTAAAAATTGTTCATGGAATGACCAACGATGATATTACACTAAAATCAAGTAAGTATTTCTCCTTTTCATAAAGTTTATCAACATTATGTAAATGATCTTTAAAACCAAAATCGTTGTTCGAGTACCCTCATATTTGATGAATCACATGGTACCTTACCCATCACAAATTTATTGCTTTGTGATTGTTGGATTTTCATAGCCATGTTCTCTACCACTCTTCATCAGAATATGACGGTAAGATTTCTCTTCCATATCCATATTTTTACCTATGTTCTCCTATGTGGAAACCCAATGATGAGATAATTTGGGTAACCATTACATTTCATACTTCACTTTTTAAATATAAGTTTTAGTATTATTTTTTACGATGTGGGTTACTATGAATCAAACTTTCAAGTAGAAAACGATTAATAACCCTGACAAATTTCGAGGGAGAAATTCATTTTAAGGGGGTAGAATGTAACAACCCAAAATATTATGAGATATATTATTTTTAATTTCTTTGATGTATTCTATTGTAAACTACACCAAGATTAGATAGAACTATACGCACCCCCATATTAGCTTGCAGTATACACAACACTATTCATGGCTCGTGTTACACACAATTTCAAGTTCATTTTGTGGATATTATTCTATGCAACAGTAAGTATAGATTTTTTTAATGTATAAATGAAATAAGTTTTGATTTTGTTATACACAACACCAAAGGGAGCTTGTATTACACGCAGTCCTGACTTGGCTTGCATTACACACAATTGCGACCTTCCTCGATAGCGGGTGTAGTAGGCAAAACTGGGTTTCACTAAACAATGATATGTTATTAAAATATTATATAAACTAGCTGTTATGAATATGAATATTCACTTTTTGAAATTTTATAAATTTTATCTTTCAAAAAGGAATTCATTTTTGGATTCAGATTATTGAAATTAGCCTAGGGTGAATTTTCTGTATTTTTTTGAAAACATTCAATTTTTGATGAATAGTGAAAACACTGAGTTATTGGTTAAAACCGAATTTTTTATTTAAATAATAATTTATTTTATTCAAATTTATTTTAGGTCAAAATAGATACATAATACCTATATAAGTTCAATTTAATTCATTGAAGCCATTTTATAATAATTTTTGATATATAAAAAGTTTATTGAACTATTTACCTTCTTTTACCCACCTCCTAGGAGCATTAGAAAATTTACAAAAAACATAATTTTACAGCTTCTGTGAGTTTAATTTCAAAAATCAAAGAGAAATAGTTCATATCAGTAATTAAAATGAGGTTCAATGAGATGAAAATAATGTTTGGTGAATATTAACTTTAATCTTTTATTTACCACGGTTAAAAGTAAATAGGGTAATTAAGGGTAAAAATTATATTATTATTACCCTAACACATGTCCTAATTTTATTGAATAATTTTAATTCGACCAAAAACATCCTTAGGAATAAAATATTACCCTTTAGGTCCACTTGGATTAGATTAGGACATTTATTATTATTTTATTTAAAGAAGAGTTAAAATAGTTAAAATCGATGTTTAATAAGTGGAACATTTTTAATATATGGTTATACATAAGATAAATTCGAATATAAATATTAATTATAAAAATAAAAAGATTTCCAACATAATGGTAATTAATTTATATTTTCTAGAAATTATATAATTTAATTTATTTATGACACAATGATGATGTAGTAATTACCTTATTAATCAAATATTAACATAATTGATATTATAAATACCCAAATAAATGTAATTTGAGACTTTTTATGAATTAAAATAATTTTCTAGGTTAATATTACATATTATGGTCCGTTTGATGAATTTGTTTCATAGTTATAATGCTGTTATAAATTTAAAAAAAACAAGTACCAAATAGTGTCAAAATTGACATAAAAGAGTTTAAAAAAATATATTATATTATTAATTGATATAATGGTCCTAAAAATCTAATGATAGGACAAAAGACCTATATGATAATATATATGACATTAATGAACCAATTGGTGTTTGATTGGTAGTTTATAGAAAGTTTATTAACCATATAGTGTAATAATACAAGAAGACACAGTAAAAGTTTAATTATTTAACATAGAGTTAAATCTAAATGATTATGTTAAAATGGTAACATAAACTTTTCTAAAACCTATTGGGTGAGAGGAGTTTGACCCATCCCCACCCTAGCCTCGAAATAAGTCACTTTGGATCCATTATAATCCGAATATGATATTATTATAAAATAATATTTTAAGTTTTTTCTTAAGGGGCTCCTCACACCTCTTATAAAATGGGAACTCCCCCTTCTCTCTAATTCACACCTCCAAAGAAATTTGGCTCAAAAAAACCCTGCCCAAATACCCTCTCAACTATACAACCTTCATACTAGAGGCCTTCCTTTAGTCAGAAATCCAACCTGAGGAGCTCTTTTGATCAAATCAAAAGGAAAAACTTGAAGAAGAGGAGTTTCAGACACGTACGGAAGAAATTGGACCTAAGGTAAGGGATAATTTGGCAAATCTAATTTTAATACAAGATTGCTTATACATAATTATTTACTGGGGTTATGTTTTTCATCAGTGTCCATGTTTTATGAAAATGTTTTCCTAAATTTTTTACTATTCATCCATGTATGTTTAAACTCATTTTTACCCTTTGTTGACTTTTTACCACATTATATTGAAGGAATCCTTCCATTCATTACCATATAAGGTACTTTTTGGACTTTTATGGAAAAAGTTAGTGGATAATGTGTTTTTAAATTATATGGCATGAATGGATTTTTACGGTTTCATAATGCCTAATTTTCATGAAGCTTCCTCTATAAGATTTCCTGATTATTTTGAACAAAATAATTTTCATTTAAAATTGAATGGAATTTTTTGAAAATAAAATGATTTTAAAGAATAAAGTATATTTTCCTCAATAATTCATTTCAAGTGTTTTGTCAAAAATATTTTACATCTAAGATGACATTATTTAGTATGATTATGTTTTAAATATAATGTCTCTATTATTTATATGGTTTGATTCTTATTATGATGAAATGATATCCATTTTTTATATGGATTAAGTTATGATAGGATGATATTTATGAAACCCATTTTATTATTTGGGTTATGTTGAATGATTCATGTTTATTTTGTGGAAAAAGTAAGAATGATTTCATTATGATATGGGTGGGACTTATATCATTCTCTAATGCATTGCGTAATGATTTATATCTCCTAAGATAGACATGGATAGAATGAAAAGTTATTCTGGTTCAGTGATACAGGAATGGAACGAGGAGTAAACGCGATTCAGTAAGAGACTTTGTCCACTATGATGGTCTTGGCCGCAATGCCTTGGCTATTTTGGAAATCATATAATGTGATTAATTGTTTAACACAATTACATGTTTTATTTTATCATGATTAATGTTTTTTTATGATCTATGACTTATGTACTACCAATATTTTTGTCATTCCTCAATAATTTAATGGTTTATGTTCATGTTTTTATGTTCAAATGTTTATGGATTGTTTTTAAGTTCTCCATGTTTACCCTTATTGAGAATTTAAGCTCCCCAAATTTATTTTTTCTTTTCCCCAGGATATAAAGAAAGGTTTTATGTAAGAAAACCAAATGGGATGATCTTTATGGGAGATGTTGAAGATATTTTACCATTATTAGAATATCATGTTCCAAGTTTCTAAAGACACTAAACTAATATAGTCTTTGGGTGTCTATTTTTGTAATGTATTAAGTATTCTGAAACAGTCCTGTATTGTCAATTTATGTCAATATTTGGGTATCTATAGTCTCTTTGACTTTTTCCTCTCATCCTTCACATCATAACATAATATGAACATTGATGTATATTCAACAATCTCTTTCATCATATTGTCCCAATAATAGTTATCATTGAGATCTTGATACATCATTGTACTCCCTAGATGAATAGAGATGGTTGATCTATGTGTGTCCCTCATAAGATCTTTCTTTATCTTTATATTTGACGGTACACATAGTTGTGACCCAAATCGTACAAATCATTCCTCATAACTTTTTATCTCTAGGGATTTCCCCTTTCTGACTACTTCAACCTTCTTCTGAATTTCCACAACATTTATTTGATCATTTTTTATTGTCTCCATAAATTGTAGTTGAGAAATCATTTGATTAAGGATTGATTATGTTCCTTCTTTAATGATTCCCCTATCCATCTATTTCATATTTAAGAATATTGGATCCTTTTTAATCCTCAACATTGATAATATTACGAGATCCTTACTACTTTGAGCATCCTCCACTTTATTCGTTTTTCCATGATTGTAGTGGATTGAGTAGTTTTAGTCCTTGATGAGATCAAACTGTCTTTATTGTTGCATGTTAAGATTCTTCTATGTGAATATATATTTGATATCTTATGATCAGTATATATTTCATACTTATCCCCATCGAGATAGTGCCTCAATATTTTCTTTATGAAGATCAAATCTTATAACTATATATCATCCATGGTATATTTTTTTCAAAATGATTTTCAACTAACATGAGGAATAGGCAATAAGTTTATCATTTTTCATCAGTACACAAACTAAGACCTTCTTTTAAGCATCATTGTATACTACAAATATTTCCCCACTTTTATAACCTGTGAGTAATGTTATGGTGATAAGCCTTCTTTTTAATTCTTTGAAGTCGTATTCACATTAACCTGCCCATAAAACCTTTATCTATTCTAAGTTATCTTGGATAGTGGGTTTGAAAATCATGAGAAATTATTCAAAAATTTCCAGTAATACCCAACTAGACCCTGGAAAATATTGATCTCTATATTAGATATTGGAATGGGCCACTCCTTGATTGTCATTATCTTATAAGGTTCAACATATATTACGTTTTTAGGTATATTATTCCCTAATAATGATACTTCCTCCATCACGAACTCACATTTACTAATATTTTCATAATGCTTCTCCCTTCACAAAATCTTTTGCACAATATTAAAATTCTTCTCATCACCCTCCTTCCACTTAAAGTATATCAAAACATCATCAATAATGAATACCAATTTTTTTGAGATAATCTCTAATGAAACTATTCCTTATGTTCATTAATATTTATGGAACATTAGTGAGTCCAAAAAGAGTAAATATGAACTCATAGGGTCCATACCTTGTTTGAAAGGCTATCTTGGGAATATCTTCCTTCATCCCCTTTAATTGGTGATATCCCAACTAAAGGTCCACTTATAGAAATAATTTTCCCCACATAGATAATAAATAAATTCATCTATCCATGGAAGGGGATAGATTTTCATTATTTTGATTTATTTGATATCATGGTAATCAATGCAGTGGCAGATTAATCAATCCTTCCTCTTGACAAAGAGGATTGGTAAACCCCATGGTGAAGTACTCAGGCATATAAAACCCCTGTCCATATTTTTCTGGTAACTAATTCTTCTGTTCCTCTAACTCAATGGTGTCCATTCTATATGGTGTCTTTGGAATCGAAAGACATCTAGAAAGAAGTTCAATTGAGACCTCAACTTCTCATTTTGTAGGATGTCTGGTTAATTCTTCAGTGAACACATCAGTTTATTCCCACACAATGGTCATGTATTCGATCATGAATCTCTCCTTTGTCTTAATAATTTTAGCAAGATATTATTTATTATAAATAAATTATATGAACACTTGAGATGATGGATTCGATGAAGATTCATCATCCTCCTTACACTTGAACAGAATTAGAGGATGCCTCAGGATGGGAAGAGTGATCCACCTCTTTAGACAGGTGATGATGGATTGTCATAAAGATAGTCAATTGATGACCAACATAGTATCAAAATTTACCAGAGGATATAAGACAATATTTTCATTGAGTTTCGATTCACAAAAATTAAACAAGGAGGAGTTATAAAATTTTTATGGAATAATAGAACAATTTTTTATTCTGAAAGATATCTAAACCTCCATATTTAAAGGTATGGTTTTAATAGTTCTAATAAACATGCAATATATGAATGAATGCATAGAATTGTAATCAATTATTAAATTCTCTATTCATGAATAAACAACCAATGTACCTTTCACCACATTATTTTTGGGCTCCACCACAAAAGTAGTGATAGAATACGATTTCACTTTCTCCTTTAGATTTTGTGGCTACCGATGTTGATTTCCATCAAGGACAAAAGTTTTCGTGAACTATTTTTCATAGTTTCCCTACATTCTATAGTTTAATCATTGAACAATAGGAGGTTCTCTCATTTCACCTACCACATTTTCCATATTCCGAATGTCTCTTCAACATTCATGAGCTTGGTGGACTTATCCCTCACACTTTTAGCATTTCCCCGTCACATTGAGGCAATTACCAAGACACTTATTCTCACATTTTGACATGTGGGAAAAATATTTTCATATATTATAAAGTTATATTTGAAGAATTTATATCATTGAAATTAAATTTTAATAACAACTAATTTATATTTTTGTAATAATATATAATATCCAAACAGATATTTGGAATTAAAGTGGAATAACCTCAATATTGGAAATTGGGTTTAAGAATCCCCTTAACATATATCATAATTATTTCTACACATTAATATATTGGATAATAAAATTAGATTCATTAATCAAAAAATAAAAACCCTCTAGTACATGTATTTTATTCATTATAATTTTTTAAATTTAATTTATTGGAATTTTTATGAGTTATAATGAAAATTTTCATCATTTGATAGATTTCATTTTCTTGGGTTTCATGATGGGTTCACTTGAAAACATGAATGGAAGTTCATGTAAAAAGGATATAATTATCCATAATTGATATTATATGATATTAATGAACTTGAAAAAGTTTAAATAGTCTTATATATCATTTTTTTATCATATGAGGATGAATAAATGGATAAAACATTAATGCCAATTATTTAGATTAATTTGGTGGATTTTCAATCAAGATGAACTCATTATGTTTTATTATTTAATATTATGTATATAAGAAAGTTATAGAACATAAATAATATAACATAAATTTAAAAATATTTTTCCTACCTCTGTAATGGTTTTATAACCAACCATGATGGCGGTAGTGAAAAATTAAAATGCATTGTCCATAATGGCGGTAAATCGTCACACCACAGATGCTATTATCATTTTTAGAACTGATGTAAAAGGCATGATATTTTAAGATTAATTATTACATTAACATAATAACAATATAGTATATAAAAAATTATGGAGTTATCATTCCACATAGATAATTTGAGGTGATGATAGGATAAGAAATGAATTGAAATTGAAAATAAATTAAAAGAAAAAGAATGATGTTTTTACCTCTTGATTTTCAAAATATTTAGAACCTCTTTAGGGAATGGGATTGGACTTTTGATGAGAACAAGGGATCCTAGAAAAAGGGAAAGGGGATTAGGAAGATTATTGGAATTAAATTAGATAGTATTCAAGGCTTAGAAGGTATGAAGAGAAGAGGTGGTGAGGGTGGTATTTATAGGGAAAGAGATGGGGGCTTTGTAATTATTTTATTCATTAGTTTATTATTATGGATCAATGCTATAAATAGTTTGAACCTTATCCGTAAATATATTAAAATAATTAAGGATAGTTTCATATTTTCGTCTTATATCATCCTCCCATCAATAATGACTAAAAATTATAATGAATAGCATTTATTGTAAATTTTCATATTTTACAATTCATAAAAAAATCATATATTTTTGGAAAATACTAAAAAATCACCACAATCATTTTTTATGTGTAAAATTAAAAAATTAACTCCATTTTTAAAAAAAAAAATTTAAATATGAGAAATTTATTTTTTAAATTAAAATCATCATTTACTTAGAAAATAAAAATTTTAATATTATAACTTATTTTATAACATATGGAAAAATTAATTAAGGTAACATAAAATTATATTATAATCATAAGATAAAAAATGTTAATTTATGAAACTATTAATTTGAAAATAAATATTCTTTTTAAAAAATATATTAATTATTAAAATAAAATTTAAACATTTCAGTTTTATAAAAGTACTAACACTTAATTCAAAAATTTTAAAATATTTATTCACTTATAATTTGATATATTATATCAAGTTCTTATTTATTAGATTTATAAATTTTATTTATACTTTCATAGATGAGGTTACTATTCTATTTCCCGAATTACTATTCTTAATGGTCATATTACTATTCCAAATGCCATGTTAATATTTCATAGGTATATGTTTTGTATTTTAGAAATACCTCTTATTGCATTAATTCTTCATTTATAATGTTTTTATGGTGTTATATATGTGGTTTTATGTGATATATACAATATATAATAGTTATAATAATAAAGTTTTCATTGATACAAAATTGGGTTTTTATAGAGAATGTGGTTGTGGTGTAGGGAATGTTGGCTTGACTAAGAGGATGATCTGTTTGTTTGTGTTGTTATAGATTCCCTTGATTTAATGTAATTGGTTAATAATGATTTTAATGGAATGGGTTTTAATGGTTAATGAATATTGAACCAAAATTGTAAGTGTAAAATAATGTGAAAGTATTTTCTAAATAAAATGAATGGGATGGGTAGTGGAATAGGTTGGTAAATGTGTATTATGGATTTTTTTTCATGTGTCATTTCGTGCATTTAGTGGTGGTAAAACATCAGTGGTACTGTGAGTTGTTTAGTGATATGTGGTCAGTTCGTTGGATGGGTTTTAGGTAGCTATTATCTATTTGTTATATATTACTTTTTGATCATATATACAGACCCCTGCCACATCAATAAACATGTTTCTAAACCCATATATTAATATGGGGTTGTTTTTCCATTATCCTGGTGATGGGGATGGATTAATGGATACCATTTATTTCTTTCTCTCCCTTATAGGTGACTTTGAAACACACAGGTTGGGATGACTAGAAGTAAAAAAGTATGCTATTTAGATATGGTTGTAGATGATGGCGCAAATGCATGCTGGCAAGATTTGGAGTAATGTTCATGCTATGGGGTAGAGAGATGAGATGAGATGACTTATGTTGAGGGTTGTGTATGGTAAAAGGAGAGAATGAGGATGATGTCCCTCATGTTAATGATACCCTACTATTCTAGTTATGGTTTTGAAGTAATGACCTAGGTATCTTCAGGCATGATGTGATTTGATATGATGTATCAAGTGTCTTTCGGTGAGATGTGATATGATATTTACGTTGTAGGGTAGTGAGATATGTTATGTGGAAGAGATGGGAGCATTTGGATATACAACGTTGTGGTGTGGGAATGGAAAATCAGTGGGAAAGTATTGTGGGCTACCAATTAGAAATATGAATCATATTATGTTATTATACATGTCATAAGTAATTTAGTGAGTATAACCTGGTGAGGATAGGATTGGTTATTTGTATTATTTAGTGTTTTTTGGTTCTTTTTTCCTTCATAAGTGTGTTAGTATGATATTTCCACATGTTCAAAAGGCTATTTAGTTTTCCTACTGGAAATATTTATATTATAACCATATGTAAATAAACTATATTTAGGTTTTCCAAAGGATTACTTGGATCGTGCTAAACATTAATAGCTCAGACCCATAGAGTATAGTTCTTGACACTACATTAGATTCACTTTTGGGTATTTACTTTAGATCCTTCTCACTATACTTGTTCATTTTTTTCTTCATTTTGGGATGGTTTTTGAATACTTTTACATTATTCCATGTATTTACCTATTGTTTATATATCGTATCTCAAGATAATGTTTTTATATAGAGGGTAATACCTCCCATTTATGAGTTGTTTGTACCCTTGGTGCTAGTCACCAACCCAGGGCCTACATAAGGTGGGACTCCGGGGGTCATTATATCTTTAACTTCATTTTGGAGACTTTAGAGGGAGGATTTAATGACACATGAAAATTGAGAGAGCATGGAAAAAAATTTCAAATCTCCATATATAACCATTTAATGTTTTGGATTTTAAAAGATTAAATTACTCATGATTCTTTCATGATTTATTGACCATAATACCCTTATGTAAAACAGCTTTAAAATAAATAAATATTATATCAACCGATTTAGAAAACCTTATAATATATAAAAACTATATAATATAAATATAACCATAAAATTTTCATTATCCATATAAAAACATATTTAAAACAAATTATTTTTCTTTTATTTATTTCATTAAAAACATTTGAACCAATAATGTTACCTAAACCCAACATTGATACCAAACATTAGAGCTTGAATATAACTACACCAAAATTACACATTTTATAACATTATTTCATCACTTAAAACCTCATAAAAATTAGTTTTTTAAAATTTACTACCATTAGAAACCCATTATATTAAAAAATCATCACTTAATTTCAATGTTACTTCATCCACAAAAACATATTCTTAAATTGAAAACCAACTTCATTCAAAATAATCATGGCTAGAAATTTGAATTTATATTATTTATAATCATATTTAACCCCTATAAAATCACATGAAAACATGGGATGAGAATGTAAATCTCAATAATTGTTACAATAAGAAAATAAATTTATTAAGAAATTATTATACAGGAACCCCATGAAAAAGGAATCTCGTTTAAATATTAAACATTAAGATCGTAAAACTCCACAATCTGTCAAAAAATCATCTAATTTTCTTAAAGAATTCAATATATTAAACTCAGATGAAATAATAAAGGGAATTGAATAATTCTTAAATTTTCTTGGGATATTATGTTTATATCACCCATAAACACTCATAAATAAATAACGTAACTAGTTAATTCCAACATCATAATCCAATAATGGAAAAACATAACCAGTTATTTACAACATAATATCAACGAAGAATAAATCCTTAGCAAGTTCATTAGAGGGATATATCATGGGAACAATATTATATATATATATATATAAGATTTCCAAGAATTAATTATGAATAAAACATATAGTGGTTTTCATTTAACCATATCATGAATAAGTATTATAAAACATTCACTTTATCCAATTAGAACAAGAATCTAAGTTAACTAGAACAGAGAAAACTATTTTAAAGTAATGAGTTAAAAATTTCTAACTGATTGGACAATGATATAAAAAAACATAATGATTTTAAATATCAATAATAATATCTAAAAAAATTATAAAACATTATTTATCTTGGGAGATTTGAGAAAAAGACATAAACACATTTATACTAAATGTGTAAAAAAACCCCTTACCTAGACTCCCAATTTATGTCATATGTACCATGAAATAATAAATAATAAATTACTATTAATTATTTAAATTATTCATCAATTTTTTTGTTACTATTATTATAAATGTTTATTCATTTATTATCATGTTTTATTTATTTATTGGATTAATGTTTCTTGTGTCGGTCATTTGGAGATTGTTTGACCCATAATTGTAAAACAATATCGATATAACTATATGGGTAAAATGTCATTGTATAATGGTTATCAAATATCCAAAAACTTTTAGGTATATATATCATGTATTTATAAAATATAAGGAGTTTAATAGGTCATTAAATAATTACTGATCAATTATTCTTCCTTAACATGATTATTTTTTTACCATCAAAATGACTATGATTGTTTAATTTTAATTTAATTTATATGATAGATATATCAGCATTCCAAAATCCTAGTAAAAAATAAATAAATGTTTATATTTTTCTAAATTAATGAATCCATTTTTATAAATATCGATGATAGTTACATGTTTATAAAAACAACATCCTATACTTTAGTAGTGAAAAATCACCACTATAAGCAATGTTTTTAAAAATTATTTAAAATAAGGGAAAACCCAAGAGATTTATGTGTTTCTGAAAAAAATTATCTTATAACTAAGATTTAGAAAAAAAAAATCTTTTAAAGCATAATTATTAATTTAAAATAGTAAGTGTATAATTGAAATGAAAATACACGTTTTTTGAAAAAGGTATATATTGATATAGTAAATGATTATGGAAAAGAGATGAATGAGTGTTTAAAAGAGATTTATCATCATTGGTGGATGAAAAAGATTAAAATAAAATGATTATAGAGTCTTGGAAGAAAAATAGTGAAGGAATTAAAGTGTTTTATGTAAAATAATCATAAATTAGAAATAGTACAGAGGCTTGGAAAGGCATGTTATACACTTTGAATCATGCACTTATGATTGAATCTCAAGCCTTTAGTAAAGAGTCTTTTGGAAATACTAGAGCCTAATGAAAATGTTAAGGAAATTTTTAATATTTATTTGGGTAGAATATTGATATAAAACCAAAAATTTCTGTGTTTCAGAAAGGATCAAATAAGTCCCTTTTTATAGACAATAATTGATGGAATTTTAGAAAATATTTAATTTTTAAAGGTCAATAATGTGATTTGAAAATGAAAAGTGTCCCATAGGTTGAAAAGAGATGATATTATAGACCATTACAAATCCAATCTCTAATATGTGGTTTTATTCTTATTTTACTAATTTTTAAATCATTTTTTAACTATAAAAAACTCATTTATACAGGCTTTCTGTGTTTTCGGTAATTTGATAAATAATTAGAAATTATAAAATTTTAATTTTTTATATTTTTATTAGTACATTAAATTTAATAATTATACATGAGATTAATGTAACACCTAAAATAATCTAAACCATATCATTTTAATAATTTTAAAACTACCACTTTGTATTTTTTTAATCATATACAAGCATTATGTTGACACTACATAAGAGTTTTGGATATTTATCTTATTACATTGTTTTAGAAATAAATTATTAACAAAGATAGAATTTATTATTCATAATTATTATCATGTAAAACCATTCATAATTTTGTACTCCTATCTTTATCATGATAAAATTATATGATAATAATTTTTACATCCATTACCACGCGAAAGCACTTGGTAAGAATCTGGATGATTAATATGTTATATAGTTTTAAAATTCCAGAATATACTTCAATATAAAGGATTATGTACTATATTTATCTATAAAGGAAATTATATAATTATAACATCATAAATATTTCATTAAATAAGATGAATTTATTTGTTCTTAATGTTTTACAATCACTGCGCCGACATCGACAATTATTTTAATATATATATTAAAATAAATTATAGATTTAAGTAATTAGTTAATATTTTATGATGTTCTAATTATATTATCATTTAATGATCTTTACATAAATATATATAATTTTCTAGATAATATTTGATAAAAATATAATAATAAAAATTTGAATTTATTTTAAACACAAATTCCTTTTTAAATGAATTTGAAATCAAAAGTATTACTCAAATTATAGCCACATAAAATTTAAAAATAGTATTTATATTTTTTTTATTTAAAACATTATATAAAATAATTTGATTTAAAAATATCAATTATACAAAATTAACTTACTTTGTTAATAGAAATAATTGAAATACATTGCATTTATTATTTACTATAATATCTTTACTAGTATAAAAACCTTTTTTTACGTCAGATTTTTTTTCTTTTTCACATCATTTTTAGGCGATGTTATTGTGACCGAAGTTAAAAATAATATTTTTTACATTGGTTATTTAATAACGAACGTTAAGATGGGGTTTTATGGATTTTAATGTATCTTATTAAAAAATTGACGTGAATGAACTTCTGTAAATGGCGTTAAAACCCCATTTTTTATGTCAGTTTGATAACAAACGGACGTTAAAATTCATTTTGTATGTCATTTATCTAAAAACCAACTTCAAAAGTAATTTTTACCATCGATTTATAAATACCCGACGTAAATGTTTTTTACCAACTTGTAGATAATTTCCTAATCTTTGATTTGATAGGTCGAAGCACTCAAACAGAGTTACGCATCCAACTTATGACCGTCAGAAGTTTGATTTTTTGTTTCAAGGAAAGATTGAATGAGCCAACCATATCTTCATTTTAGAATAAAATTTTGAATCTATAGGATGATTTATTGTTTTCCATGATATAAAGAATTATCCATCATTATAATAATATAATAATAATCAAATGCTACATCAATTAAGAAAACAACTCATCGAAAATATAAATCCAGAGAAAATAATTACAAATACCATGAGGAGATCACAAAAAGAAGAAATAGTGGATTCACATGGAAGATCAAACAATTTGAGTCGGTGGAATGATGTTGGTGGAGTGAAATTATTCTTAAATGGAATATCAATTAAGAAAAAAAATCATAAAAACCATAAATACTTGATAAATGATTTAATATTCCTTGATGAGATCGTAGAAAGAAGAAATAATTGATTAAAATTGAATATAAAATGAGCATATTTGGGGGAATTCTAATGGTTGAAATAAATGACCATTAAATTAAGATATGTGAATAATGAAAACATCTAATTGAGATGATAAAAATGTTGTATTAAAAATTTTAGGCGGTAATTTAAAATTATGATGCGGCGATGTAAAAAAAATTTAAATTTCGCATTCGTGAAATTCAAAATTATATTTCACATTGATTTTATGATAACCATCATGAAATTATATTAAAAGTTTCACATATTTTTTCACATCGGTTATTAAAAAACCAAGGTGAAAAACTGATTTTCATGAATTTTTTCCATTATTTATTTAATAACCGACACTAAAAGGTATTTTTTACATTATTTTTTTAATAAACAATGTGATGAACGTTTTCAATCTTGTATTTATTTTTACAAGATTTAATATGACAGGTAACGGAGCTCAAATAGAGTTACGAATTAAATGTTATGGATTTTAGAAATTTGGTTTCCCTATGACTTCATTTAGAGATGATCATCTTCTGAAGGACATAACATTTAATATGTAACTTCTTTTGAGCTCCATGACATGTCAAAGCGATGCTTGGAAAATAATATTTTTGTTTGTAAATTTTTTTATGGTCATTTATTAAATAACTGGTGTGAAAAATCAATTTTGATGCCTTTTCATGTCGATTATGTAATATCTTATGTGAAAAGGTGATGAAAATTAATTTTTTAGGTCAGTTATTTAATAATAAATGTAAAAAAATCTTAAAAACATATAAATTATTTTACAATATTATATTTGAGAGGTCACTTAGCTTAAACGGAGTTATGGATTAAAATTTATGGCCTTCAGAAGTTGATCATATCTAAATGATGTTGTAAGGAAGCCAAATATCTGAAGGCCATAACTTTTAATCCGTAAAAACATTTTAGCTCTGTGACCTATCAAATTAATTCTTGGAAAATTAATAAAATTTTTGAAAACATTTTCCACATCAGTTATAAAATAACCAATGTGAACAAGTCTTGATAATTGTCTTTTTTATGTTTGTTATTTAATAACCGATGTGAAAAAGTGATGAAGATAGATTTTTCACGTCGGTTTTTTTTAATACTAATTAAAAAAATAAATTAAAATTTTAATCTATTTTCATAAAAATCGATTTTCATGTCGGTTATTTAATTACAAATGTGAAAAAGTGATGAACAATGATTTTTCACTTCGGTTAATATATAGCCATCGTGAGAAATCAGATAAAATGAATTTTTCACATCAGTTCTTGTATAAATGACATAAAAAATCATAAAAAATGTATTTTCACGTCGGTTATATAATATCCGATGTGAAAAATCAATTTTCAAACATTTTAACATCGGTTCTAATAAACCGACGAGGAAAAAAGGTGGTGTTAAAAATAGATTTTTGTACTAGTGCTTGTTTTTTATACATTTTTAGAGAAATATTTTTCAGTACTTTTAAAAATGGTAATAATAATTATATTATTAAATTTATTAAAAACCCTCATAACTATTAGTTATTTTATTTTAAAATTATACTCATAAAATATTATACAAATATTCTTTATAATAAAAAATATTTGATTTTTAAACCAAAAAATTACATCGTTATTTCATATTGTGCCATTGTATATTTATAATATATTAAAAATATTATATATCATTATAAATTTATAAATTGGTGAAAAATATACTTCTATAAAATAATATATAATAAATTAAGTGAAATTATAAATATTTTCTAACCATTAATTAAATCAGTTTTTTATGATATGAAATAATTATTTTTTTGGATAATTATAACAAATAAAACATCATTATATATATATTAACACCCAAAAATATTATTTCAAAAAAAAAATTCATACTATATTTGTGGGACCAAAAAAACATCATTGATCTAAGATCCCTTTAACAAGATGTTTTCCAACTACATGTTCAAATAGTCAGTAAACTATGATTTAGGAAGAATGTGATATACCTATGGGATATTGGCATTAGTCAGAATATTTGGACTTATACTGGTTGAAATAATGATAGCATGTAGTTTTGATAATTCTAATGTTGGGTGCATTAATGATTTAAAATATATTGTTGGAATTTTCAGACATGATCTAACTTAATATTCCCAACTATCATTTTTTTATGATCTATTGAAACATTATGAATAATCCTGGTTTTAGATAAATTCATTTCCTATGAAATATTAGACAATGAGTTAAACATATTATTGCAAAAAATATATAAATAAGAGGTATGTGTTGATGAAACAAAGGGTCCATATGTGAGAAAAAGTGGGGAAAATTTCATTTAATATATTTTTTTCAGCCTATTTCACCTAGTTTCTCCTACCTAGTGGTCAAGTAAAGCGACGATCATACTTATGAGTTTAAAGTTAGAGACATTAGAGAAAATTTATAGAGTATCCTACAAGATTATCCTAGGATATTTTTATTCCTTAGAATGGTGTTATACTCTTATTTATAGAGGAATACTATGTTATCTTGGTGTCCCATATCAGTGTCTATACTAAGCTTAGTGAGTATAATTTTTGTTGTCAGGGTAAACACCCATACAAAATTTGAGCATGTGTCCATATCTCAACCTATGTAAATGACCTCCTTTGAGACATGTTTTCACTTAAATAATGCCTTATTTAGAAAATAATCCACGTTTTCCTAATTAGATCCAATTAAAATGGGGGTATTTTTTTTTCTCAAAAGTGATGAAACAATAAATTAATAAATACTATAAAAAATTCAAGTAACATTGAAGAATATAAAATTTAGGTTTCTATGAATTTCAACCTACTCCTTGTAAACCATCCAACATTCCATGTTCTTTGACAACAAACTATATTCAATATTCATAGGTTCTCAATCCATAAAATGTATTCCCATGAATGGTGACATACACAGCCTACTCATGATTCCAATATATCAATAACCATGTTCGATGGAACAAGGCACCAAAAATAGTTATCACTAGTTATCAGTGTTCCTAAATAATATTTCCTATAAAAGTCCCTTTGGGTATCCTACTTGAAAAAAGAGATACCAAAACCAAATATGAGATTAGAAAGAAATATTTCAATTTTCTCAGTCCTTATTAGCATCCCATTATGTGATTTATAAGATAAATACTATGGGGGAGTAAAGGATATTAGGGTTGTTTGTGTTATTAGATAGTTATGACCTCGTAAGAGACCAATTCCCCTTGATTATCATCAAGACTTTGGTAAAGGACCCCCTCTAAGAGAATATCAAAATTAACTGGAGTCTAACATCATGGTGCTCAGGTTTTAAAAAAATGGGGCAACACCCATTTCATCGTTAATTTATTGGGAAACACATTCACCCATGTATCCCTCATTTGGTCACGCCAAGCCTCTACAATTGACAAATTATGTTTCCCAAATTTACCCATCAGAGAGAGTTGTTCCCTATTCTGAATGTATATTCTTGGTTACCCATTCTCTTTTGTGTCCCATTTGTGATAATAAAAATCTTCTAGAGTCTATTAATTATGGTGACTAATTTTTACCCTCCTAGTGGAATATTCCCAACATTCATAAGACCCTCATGGGTTCCCTATTCACCTAGGTTACTTACGTTAACAAAATTTATTTTCTATATGATATTTATAACAGTAATCTTAATAGGCCAAACCATTTAGGGGCCCCATTTACCTAATTATACTCTATGAACTCTTAAAGTGTTGGGATAGATCATTCAGACTTATATGTCCCCTTTCAATGATTCATTCCTTTGATCATAGAATTTATATATTTGTAAAATATTTAATCTTGGTTTCTATCCATTATTGATTTGGTCCTTCGAATATAGTCAGTCATGAATAACCTGAATAATGAGGATCTTTTTTCTTAATATAAAAATTAAACATCCTATATCTCAATACAGTCATCCCAACTATCTAACACTGGTCTATAAATATCTCAATAATCCATTGAGCCTCTTATTATTCCATGAAAAATCTAAATATATATCCAACATCTAACCTGGATTAATCCACAACCTTCCTTCAACTGAAAACTTGAAAAGATTAAAAAATGAATTGTTATTCATGCATAATACCAAATTCATACTAGTTTTAGATACTTTCCACCCACTTTTCTATGCTACATAACATTAAAATTATTGAAAATAGTCATAGTAATATTAGCCTAAATGGTAATACACATGTTGCAAAACATTAATAGCAGAACATTGATCCTGGTTATAAAACCTTAAAAGGAAAAAACATTATTCCTAGGAACATGAACTTAAAATAAACATCATAAGTGGTGGTTATATGAAATTAAAAGGGACTATTATTTTTATTATCACACAACATTAATAGTTACAATGTTATATGTTAAATGAAAAAAAATATGTGGGTCTTAATCCCTACCACATATATATATATAGTAACATAGTTTCATGGACCTGATCCAAAACCCCCAACACCCACCACATTGATGAATGCTGATAATTTATAATGTAACAAGATATATAGATTTAAGTAGTAACATAACTAGTATATAAAGAATAAATTAAGAACCTCTCATAGAAGTTCTCAATGAATGCATAATATCAATTTATTTCTTTTATGAAATGGGTATCCATTATTTTTACTAAGAATTATTTCACCATCCTATGATAAATCTATGATATATTATCATTATAGACAATAAGATACATCATTTTATAATTCATACTACCATTATTTCAATATATATACACACCCTATGAGTTTCTAACTAATCTTATCAATTGCCCAACTTTGTAAAGCGTGGAATTTATAAATGTATAATGGAGCCTAAAAAAGTGTTAATGACCAAAAAATTTAAATGAAATCCCATTTCAATATTTTAGGCTATATCATTTCAAGAAAGGATTTGTTTATTTTATTTTTCAACCAAATTATGAATTACTTTTGGGGGATAATATTTGTCACTCATGAGTAGGGATACGTTGGTAAACATATTCAATTACATATGTGGATGGTTACATCAGTATTACATTATGTTATTTAATAAAATGTTTTATGTGTGTGAATGATATGGTTTCTGAATGGTTTTTAGGGATAAAAATTGGATATCTAATAGGTGGTATTGGTAAAAGTTTTGGTTTTCATAAATATTTGGTGTGAGTGAAATGTTTAGAAATTTTTGATGTGGGTGTTTTTCAAAGAAGAGTTTGCGTGTTCTTGAAAAAGTGGTATATTCTCTTATATTAAGATAACAGTGTTTGATAAAACATACTTTCATGAATTTTATTTAACTCACATAACCTTTCACAATTAACAAGGTTATGGTAACCAAAAATATTCCTTGTAAAAATCTTACTGAGTTGTTATTCACTCTTTGCATACTGATTTTTGTCAACATATAGATGTTGTTATTATTAGGTTCACTTATTTATAAATGGGTTCAGGGAATGATATCATAGATGATGATTCAACAATAGTTAAAGTTAATTAGAGTATTTTTTTTTCATTATAATATTTTATATTATGTTGTAATTGTACTATTGAGCATATTGGATTGTTACCTGAATTTATTTATAAATTTAAATTCATAATTTTATTTTAAATCATCATTATAGTTATGTTTTTTTTATGTGGATAATCTGGGTGATCATCCCTCATTCGTTTTTTCTAAACCCTTTATGGGATTTATCTTCCTTAGAATATGGGGATATCTTATGGTCTAAGAAACATTAAGGCTCTATATCAATGTCTAGTTTGAATAGTCAGGTTGGGATGAGATGTTACCAATTGTATTAATTTGATTTTATTAGATCTTTAAACAATTGATATGTGTAGAGATAATTTTATCTTAATTCATATGGTAGAAAATCAAAAATTATGATTAACATATTTATAGTGAGTGTGGAGTTTCTAGGAAAGATTCGCAAATATGAAGTGTTGGTTGACCCATGATAGGCTAATTTAATCTATTTTTCCTATGTGATGAGTCTTAGTAGAAAATTTATATATAAAACAATGTGTTTTATGCATCAAAAAATATTATGTTTTGGATTTCATAGAATACACTTGAGTTTTTATCCCATTTGGAAAAATTAAATCTTGAATTCAGTAAAACAAATTGGTTAATTATATTATTATCATGTTTCTATAAATTTAGTGTGACTTTTGATATGTATTGTTGTTATTTTTTTAAATTTTAAATATATATTTTATATGAGTTACTTATATAAATACTTTTTCATAATTTTAAACTTCATTTAAAATTTTATATTTAATTATTTTTCATCTCTTTGTCTTTTATGTTATCATGTCCTTTCTTAAAATTTTATAGAACCTTGAGGACTGATATTGAGTATTATTAAATTCTATTAGAAACCCATGAAATGGGACACAAAATAATTGAGTTAAATTTCTACAAAGGACTACAATGTTAGGGATAAATTATTTTTTATCCTAATTGGTTCACTGTTGGTGGTCTACTTTACATGATTAATGTGCTTTATTTTGTGATATTACATTATGCTGAATAATAAATAATTTTATAAGATAAATATTATTTTGAGAAGAAATTTTTATTTTTTATTGTTATTTTTGATAGAAAAAAATTAATTTTATTTTGAGGTTTTTCATTGTGTACATAGTCTTCTAAATAAAAATAAATAAAGATTTTGAAATGATATTTTACACTGATTCATGTTTCGAGAAAACTATAGTATCTATATTAAGAAATACTTTTCTTATTATAATATTAAATAGTTTGAATAAAATGTTTTAAAAAAATTTGGCTTAAAAAATGTTTATTTTTTATGATTTGGTATGATATTTAGTGATTTAAGAATAAAAATTTTATTTTCAATTCCATTTCATTGATTGTATATTTTTTTCAAAAATAAGACATTTTTCTTTTGTTATTTGATTTACATGGAATATAAAATAATTATAGAAGAAATTATTACTTTTCAATGTGTTACATGTTTATTTAGGATTTTTTATGGAATAAACAGTTACTTTTCAATGTGGTACATGTTCATTTAAGATTTTATAATAGGGGAGTTTTGGGATTTGATGTTCTTTTATAATGAGTATGATTTTTTTAAAAATAATATACATCCTTGAATTGATCAATTAATACTTGATTATTGTTAAAAAAAATTATAGAATAGTCTTAGATTAAGTGGTATTTTGAAATTTTATTCCTTGGAATGGGTTTGTGAAACCAATGTATTTGAGCTGCAATTTTATGGTTTTAAATCATTATTATGTTGGAAAATATATTGGGATATATTACTGATATATGATGTGGATTCAAATGAGTTGACATAAATGAATTTTTTTTAGTTATTATTTTTCATTTGTTTAGATTTATATTTGAATTTTTAATATGGTTTGTTTTTTGAATGAATTGTAAAAATATTTAATTATTGAATAGTTTGATGTGAACATTATTTTGAAAAAAATCTATTTTTTCAAATTTTAAAAACTAATGTAGAGGTATTTCATAGACCTAATGTAACTTAATTGTTATTAAATAGTATGTGATAATTAAATGTTGAAGTAATGCATCATGGTAATACTATCTTGGAATCAGGGAAAGGTACATAGTGAAAAACTAATTTTACTCTATAGGGGCTCTTAAAATATTGAATGTTTGAAGTGTGTTTAGAAATTTGATATGGTTCAGTGTTTTATGGTATTGTTTAGTTCAAAATGGATTTTTCATGTGGTAATATATGTTAGGGGATGGAATTAAAATTTTATATTTTGGGAATAATATGTGTATATCATATCTATAGTTGTTTATCAACATGTTATTAATGTTGTTATGGAAATGAAAATAATTTATTCCATTAGTGTAATTAAATAATGGTTTTTCATTGTTGAATATTTTTAGGAAGAGATATGGTTATAGGTTTAATGCAAATTTCATAAAAATTGAATTCAAAATATTGGATGTGTATTTAGTGGTTTAGTGACTAATGGGTTGAAATTCATTATTGAGTTTAGGACTTTGGATGCTTAAACATGATGAAATGAATTGTGAACTTTTGATGCATGAGATGTTTTTAAACCTCACATTGGGTTTTTGTAATAATTTTCAAAGGTGAGGGGATAGTTTTTTTGATAGAAAGATATTCCATTAATCATTCGTGTGATTTTTAAATAATACCATTCAATTTCTATCTTATTATAGATATACATTTGAGACCTATAAAATTATGTACTTCAAATTACATCAATGCTTGGAGCACGCCCTAATTAAATATTATTGATAATTAGAAACTTCTATGTGTATTTTGTCTTCAAATTATGTTAATGGACCCATGGTAGGTGAATTTCAAAAAAACATGGGTGTTTCAGGGGCCCTATATAATTTCAAAAATCATGTATTCCAATACAAGGTTATTTGAATGGTTGGTGAATATATTTGACATCCATGTACCTAAAAAGTGTATTATAGGAAAATAAATTCCCCTCTTTCAATTATATAAACTCTCCTTATAGAACACAGAGCATTATATTTCTATAAATGGGAAATTTGATACCAAAATTTATCTTTCCATTACATATTGGTAAAAAAACATTTTAAAACACATGGTTATTTAAAAATAATATCATTTTGTATAAAACTATATTACAGTAATATGTATGACAAATTTCATTTTAATAATGGTATTTTAGAAAAATATAACTATTTTTTAAAAAATAAAAGTGATCAATGTTAATAGGTTTATAGGACATGGATTTTAGAATTCAATTTAAAAGGATTTAACAAAAAACTTCTAAAAATAGTTATAATGAATTAATTTTTTCAATAATAGTATTTATGAAAAACTATTAGGAGTGATAGTGTGAGTTTTGAGTAATTTGTAATAGTTTTAAATCATGTTTGAATGATTGAATCAGTATAGATCAAAAAAAAATTAAAATAATTTTTTTATAAATTTGAGTCATATTCAATTAGAATTACTTTTTTCATTTTATGCCATTAGATTTTGGAATCCAATGTATAATACTTCTAATGACTAGTTATTGAAACATTCATTTTGATGAGTGAAAATATTAGGTGAAAAATATGGTAATGATCACTATAATGTGACACAAATTGGTTCTTGATTTCAATACCTGTTGGGGGAAATAATTTTTTCATAATGACTTCATCCATTGATAGTGAACATTAAATCTTGATAGTATGGAGTATTTAAATGATAATGGTTCCTATCATAAATTAATTTCTAAATCTATCTACATGCTTGTATCTATTTTTTTCAACGCAGTTGGAATCTGGTAGTTACATTTTGAGTGAAAACATTATCTTATCCAATATTTCAATGATTTGTCAAATTCTAGGAATTTTCTTCACTGGTAGTGGTTTTACTTCATAATAAAAAATCATTCTACATCCATTTTCCCCATAAAATATTTCATTAAAGAAAGATAATAGAAAACCCTCTCTATAGAAGGTGATGATTCATCCTATTTTTGTGGTTGATGGATATAAAAATAGGTTAAGTACCTAAGATAGATGTTATCTATAAGGCCCCAGCCGTAAACCTTACTTAATCTTGAGTTATTACAAGATTACACATTGAGGATCTTTTCAGTTTTAGAGTTTTAGAGAATTAGATCATAAAACTTGCATTAGATTCCATATTTAAACAAAGTGGTTACATAAAGACAGTATTCATCAATGGAACATATTTAAAATAAAACATGGATTATTTCTTGACACTTCCTTGACACTATCATTATATCATGTACCTTTCCCTTGACCTGTGAAAAACATTTCAAAAAATACTTTGGATGAGCATAAAAAGCTCAGTATGGGTTATATAAAAAAATATGGAAAGGGAACATGAGTTCACATATACATAAGAATGAAATCATACTTTACCCATAAAACATAAGCACTTTAACATACCTCATCAAATCATGAATAAATCATAGAAATCATAAGACATAAAGGTAACTTGAGGCATACATAACATTCTTATGTAGGGAGTAACCCTCTTGGTTACGTTTGGAATACCCATCACAGTATATTCCCTAAATATATTCGGAGAAACCTTAACATTTCTCTCCTTCACGTTACCCAATACATTAGAGAGCTATATCGGGCTCACCCGCCCTTAGTTTATCACGGAACCACCCGTCTTTATAATAATTCCCAAGAACCTCAACATAATCGTATAACATGAAACATGCATATAGGAAACATAACATTTCCACCTTTCAATCACAAGATATCAATACAACACATTGATATAAAAACATTATGAAAACCATTTTCAATACCAAAATAAAAGAAAAGTAAAACATGGTATTTATTTTTCTTTCAAAAAGATGTTATGGCTTGTAGAGGAAGCCGAAACTCAAATAATGGTCACGGCGGCAGAGAAGTCGTTGTCGCCGCATACGTACGACAAAAAAATTCCCTTTTTTCATTTAGTAAAACGCTTATTATAAAAAATATTCCTTTTGAATAAACGTAAAAGTCAAAGGGGTTTATACACCGTATAAAAGAAGGTTGTGTGTAAAACAAAATTTGCCTCAATGAAAGGAGATTTAGACGAAGTCCCATAACTCGGGTCCGACTTGACTCGGTCATTATTTAATCTCCTGAATAATAAACTTGAGTTAATTTCTACTTGTTTAAGAACCTTTTTCAAATTCATTATTCCTTTTATATCACTTATCGCCATGTCATGAACACTATGTAATTATTTAAGTTAATAACGGTCATTTTAACGATTATTGGTACTCGAGTCAAAAATAAACCCTTTATAATTACAAGTTCATCATGTATCCATTATGTCCAGAATTTTAATCATGATGTATATATCATATATATCATATATATACAGTATATACATGCACTTATAATATTACATAATCATTTAGAGGTAATAAATGAAATGCACCGTTCATGGAGATGGTAAGCCGTACGTACGCATGAACGCTACTTTCATTTCTATTTCGTATTTTATATAATGGAATCATAATTATATAAAGGTATATTATAATTCCGGTATAATATCATATATAATACCATAGTTCCATCCTTTATACATCCCACATATGGTATTTAACGAATCAAATCACTTTGAGGGGGCGGTAGTCCGCACTTCCTTAAATGAAGATTTCGCGTTTACCCATAATGGAAACCATAAAGATATGCCCAAAATAAAAAATACAGAAGCTTAAGGAAAATATAAACATATTATATATCATATATAAATATATTGACATCTTAATGGCCACCTTTGAAGGTGTTAAAAGAATGTTGAACAGTCGTCGTTTCGGGAGGCATAAATTCACCATCCACAGAAATAGTATGTCCTTTAACCATTAGATGTAGGATTGTGTAAGTGTAGCTCGAATACTTCTTATAACAACATCCTAGTATATTTAGGATACTGTAGTTGTTACAAAAGAAAAGAATAAAAAGAGTTTAGGGGGTTGGAGAAGCAAAATAAAACAAAAGGACTCATGTGAAGACACTACCTTAAAATCGGGTAACTCCCTTTGGTTTGAGCAAAAAGGCTTCCTTGGGAAGACTTCTGCCCAAAGTGAGGCTTCAAGGAGTAATAGAGGTATGTTTAGAGACAAAATGAGTAGGGTTTGGCCGAGCCAAAGGCTTTGGGAGTGTGGGTAAGGTGGTAGAGGTGGGGACCTTTTATAAGAGGAGAGGAGGGGCACTCTTGGAAAGTAAAGAAATGTTACACTATTTTAAAATTATTTTTGGATTCAAAAGGTCCCATATTTATATAATTCTAGGTTAAGGTGATAAGGGTTCTAAATCCACCCATCCAATAGGTTTTGGACACGTGTAGGTCATAGATTTGACATTATCATTTCATTTTATTTAAATCCTTTATTAATGAGGTAATCACTGCGTCATCATGATGTCATAAATAATTTTATTTATTTAACGTCTAAAAATTATAAAATAAATTCTATGATTTAGGAAATCGTTTTATCTTTCCAATGACTATTTATAATCCAAAATCTGACTTGTATAAACCCATTTAAAAATTCTTTTAGTAAAACATATCATGTTTGTGTCATTTTTACTTTATCATTAGATAAAAAGTTATTTATGTCATTTACCAACCAAAGTGGCTCCATGGGGTCCCCAAGTTGACCCATGGATTGTATTGTTCGGCCATGACACATCCAATAAGGGTAGGACATGTGTCAATCTCATCACATATTATTAAAACATTATTTTTACCTTAAACTACACTAATTACCTCTAATCGCGATTAAGAACTTAAGAGTTACTATTCACCAAAAAATTATTTTAATCTCATTGAACCACATTTTACTTATTAATTACAACCATGTATGTTGGATTTTTGAAATTCATAACACATAAGTGGTAAAATTTCATTTAAACAAAAAATCAGTTTTTAAAAGTACCACTTAGTGGTTTCACTATTCGTTAAAAATTGAAGTTTTTCAGAAAAATACCAAAAATTCACCCTAATCTATATTTGGTATTCTGAATTGAAAAATGAAGTCTATTTTACAAAATTCGAAAAATATAAGTCACGTTAATTAATTTAATAATTAATTCCCGCTGTCATGACAAATAGCATGTTTTATGAAACAATAAGTATCAAAAGATTAACACCAGTTTAAGTCCAATTTCAAAGTGAAATTGATTCCAATGACCATCATTGGATTAAATGGTAAAAATATATTCTAATTTCACTTCAAAACCAATTCAAAAGATAATATAATCATAAAAATAAATTAGATTAAAAATAAGTTTTGATGTAAAATGCAGTATTTTTCACTATTCATTAAAAAATGAACCCTATCCGAAAAAAACCAAAAATTCACACAAAGTAAATTTTGATGTCTCAATCATAAAGAATAATTTATTTTGAAAAACATAACTTATAAAATTGTCAAAAGATAGATTTAAAAATGGTTTTCCATCAAAAGGCAGTAAAACATTCTTTTAAAAATATTAGTGTATTACATGCTTAAGATTGGATTTATTTTCATTTTAAGCCTATAAAACACTATCTAATTCATTAATAGACATAGATAAAAATATATATTATTCATTACTTACTTGGGATGTTACATCCTTCCCCCATTTTGAAAATTGCGACCCCACAATTTATTTACTTATCGAATAAATGGGGGTACTTATCCATCATTGCATTTTCAGATTCCCATGTTTCCTCTTCCATCATGTGGTTTTTCCACAAAACCTTTACCTGATTAATCACCATATTTCGTAACACTTGCTCCCTATGGTCAAGAATCTGGACCGGTTGTTCCTCATAAGATATGTTCTCTTCCAACTGAACTACCTTTGGACTCAAAACATGAGATGGATCTGGAATATACTTTCTCAACATTGAAACGTGAAAAACATTGTGTACCTGAGATAAACTCGGAGGTAAAGCCACCCAGTATGCCACTGATCCAACTCTCTCCAGAATTTCATATGGTCCAATAAACCTTGGACTCAGCTTTCCTTTCTTACCAAATCTCATCATACTTTTCCAAGGAGAAACCTTGAGAAAAACATGATCACCTACCTCGAAAGATAGATCCTTCCTCCTGTTATCCGCATAACTCTTCTGCCTGCTCTGAGCTGTTCTCATGTGCTTCTGAATCAGCTGAACTTTTTCTGCCATCTCTTCTACCAATTCTGGTCCCATCAACTTCCTTTCACCCACTTCATCCCAGAAAGCTGGAGTTCGACACTGCTTCCCATATAATTCCTGAAATGGTGCCATCTGTATACTGGAATGAAAACTGTTATTATATGAAAATTCAACCAAAGAAAGATGTTGGTCCCAACTTCCCTTATAATCCATAGAGAAAGAACGTAGCATATCCTCCAAGGTCTGAATTGTTCGTTCTGACTGCCCATCTGATTGAGGATGAAAAGCTGTACTAAAATTTAATTCAGTACCCAACGACTTATGAAGGCCTTTCCAAAAGTTAGAAGTGAACCTGGGATCACGGTCAGATATAATGGAGAGCGGAACTCCATGTAACCTGACTATCTGTTTAAGATACAAACGGGAAAGTTGATCTAGGGAAAAAGTATCTCGTATAGAAAGGAAATGAGCAGATTTAGTCAAGAGATCAACAATAACCCAGATTGCATTATTACCTCGAGATGTTTCGGTAATCCCACAACAAAGTCCATGGATATATTCTCCCATTTCCACTCTGGAACTGGTAAAGGTTGAAGAATCCCTTTCGGTAACTACCACTCTGCTTTAACCTGTTGACAAGTCAAACATTTCATAGTAAAATCAGCAATTTCTCTTTTCATTCCATCCCACCCGTAATACTCCCGCAGATCTCTGTACATCTTAGTACTGCCAGGATGAACTGAAAACGGAGAACTATGAGCTTTACATAACAACTCTCTCTTCAACTATGAATCACAAGGAACACACAATCTCTTCCCAAATCTCAAAATACAATCATTATCAATGCTGAATTCAGGCAACTTACCCTTATGAACCAGCTCTACCATTTTCTGCAACTCACTGTCTTGGTTCTGTGCTTTCTTGATTCTGTCTGATAGAGATGATCTCACTGATACCTGAAACAAAATAGAAGAACATCCTGCACCAACAACTTCTATGCCAAATTTCATCAAATCCTTAACCAAGGATCATGTTCCAAACAAAACATTGCTAATGAAGCATTACTTTTTCGACTCAAAGCATCAGCCACTTTATTTGCTTTTCCCGGATGGTAGTGAATTGTACAATAATAATCCTTGATTAATTATAGCCATATCCTCTGTCTCAAGTTCAATTATTTCTGAGTTAATATATACTTTAATCTTTTGTGATCGGTATATATTTCACACTTTACTCCATACAAATGATGCCTCCATATTTTTAAAGTAAAAACAACAGCAGCTAATTCCAAATAATGCATAGGGTAATTTACCTCATGAGTTTTCAACTGACGTGAAGCATAAGAAATTACCTGATCATTCTACATTAGGAAATAACCAATTCCTTTCAATGAAGAATCACTATATATAACAAACTCACCATTCCTGGAAGGTAGTGCCAAAACTGGAGCATTCACCAATCTTCTTTTCAACTCCTGAAAACAATCATCACATTATTTTGTCTAGATAAACTTAACAGCCTTCCAAGTTAGCTTAGTCATTGGACTAGATAACCGTGAAAAATTTCTAACAAACCTTCGGTAATAGCCTGCCAAACCAAGGAAGCTACGAATCTTAGTTACATTTGTGGGTCTTGTCCATTCTTCAACAACCTTTGTTTTTGCAGGATCAACAGTTATCCCATCTTTAGAAATAATATGACCAAGGAAAGAAATTTGTTGCAACCAAAACTCACACTTGCTGAATTTCCCATACAATTTCTTTTCTTTCAAGGTTTGCAAAATGACCCTTAAATTTCTTTCATGTTCTTCTTTACTTTTAGAAAACACCAAAATGTCATCAATGAAAACCACCACAATCTTATCCAAGAACTCATGGAAAATTCTATTCATTAAGTCCATGAATATAGCGGGTGCATTGGTTAGACCAAAAGGCATTACTACAAATTCATAATGGCCATATCTTGTACGAAACATAGTCTTCGGAACATCTGCTTCCTTTACTTTCTGCTGATGGTACCCCGATCTCAGGTCAATCTTTGAAAAATAATGAGCTCCCAGGTACTGATCAAACAAATCATCGATATGAGGCAAAGGATATTTTTTCTTAACAGTGATATTATTAAAGGCTCTATAATCAATGCAAAGTCTCATTGAACCATCTTTCTTTTTAACAAATAAAATTGGAGCACCCCATGGTGATGTGCTAGGTTGAATGAAACCTTTATCCAATAACTCCTGCAATTTTTTCTTTAACTCTAAAAGTTCAACTTGAGCCATTCGATAAGGGTGTTTTGAAATTGGCTAAGCATCAGGAACTAAGTCAACAGTAAACTCAACTTCCCGATCTGGTATTATTCCATGAAACTCATCAGAAAAAACATCAGGATACTCATTTACCACTGGAACATCATTAATCTGAACAGTTCCTTTATTTTCAACGATTTCTGTAAGGTAACATTCATTTCCATCTTTTACAAGTTTCTTGGCCTCTTGATAAGTTATCAACAGTAAGGGTTCATTATTGTACACAAACTGAATGTCTTTCTGAAAAGAATCTTCTTTAACTCTACAGTCAATCTTAGCATAGTAATTAGAGAGCCAATCCATAACTAGGATAACATCAAACTCTACTAGAGGTAGAACAATAAGGTTTCCAAGTAGGTTCTTTCCACAGATAAGGATAGGAAGATTCTTATAAATTATTTTTGCCTCAAAGTTTCCCCCAGGTGTTTTTACCAAAATTTCAGGAGTCATTTCTTGAGATGGTATTCCCATTTTACTAGAAAAGGTTTCAAAGATGAAAGAATGTGTAGACCCCGAATCAAACAACACGCTGACATAATCTGAAAAAACAAACAAAGTACCTGATACAACTTCATTTGATGGCCCGACATCTGTTGAAGTAGTTGCAAAGGATTTCACCATCCCTTTCTGCTTGTAGTCTAACTGCTTCCCATCACTCAAGCTCTTTGTCAGACACTCATTTGCATAGTGACCCATCTCATTGCACTTATAACATTTCACTAACTGTAAATCAAATTTGGTCTTACCATCACCCTGATCTTTTTTTGTGCAATCACGAGCCTTATGTCCCATCTTACCACATCAGTAGCACTTTCCAGAATTCATAAGACATTCCCCAGCATGCCTTTTGCCACATTTACCACAAACTGGAAATTTAGTTTTCTTACCATCAGACTTTTTTGAAGAATTCTTACCTTTCTCATGCCACCTCGGTCTCTTCTTCTGTTGGTTTTTATAGAACACTTGATCATCGGAAAACTCCATTTCCACCTTCTCAGCACATCGTACAAGCTTTTCATAACTTTTAAACTCATGAGAAGCTAAAGCCCTTTGATATTTTGGCTTTAATCCTGAGTAAAAACGATTGATTTTACTATCAAGGTCTCGGATAAAACTAGCAGCATACCTTGCCAATCGAGTGAACCTTTCTTCATAGGCAGCCACTGAGTCTTCCTCTTGCCTCAATTCCAAGAATTGATTTTCCATACTAAGTCGAACAGCCTTAGGAAAATACTTCTCATGAAACATACCTTTGAATTCATCCCAGTCGAGAGCATCAATCTCATCAGCGTCCCTGATATTTTTAACCATAGACCACCACTGATCTGCCTCACCCTCCAAACGGTAAGAAGAAAGATTAACCTTTTGATTGTCTGAACACCCAATGACATCGAAAATCTTCTATAGTGATTTAATCCACCCTTCAGCTAACACAAGGTCAGATGATCCTCTGAATGATGGGGGATGTTGCCTCATGAAATGTTCCACCACTGACATGTTCCTCTGCGGTTGATCTGGCTGATCTCGTGCATGGATACCACCACCATTTATCACTTGAGTCAACTGCGCCATTACTGCAACAAACTATTCAGTTCCAATTCTGACCATCTCAGGATGCTGATTTGGAAGGTTATTTCCTTCTGTATGCCTTCCTAGCACTGCTTCCCTGTTTCCTCTATGGAAAACCCTTCTGAACAAACATGTCTTAGATGAAGCAACATGGTAATCTTCAAATGCTATATCATTTCAAAAAAAATATTTTTCCGATAATCATTTAACAGAATTCTAACTCCTAAAGTTATCTAAACCTCCCTTTGATACCAACTATAAGGCCCCAGCCGTAAACCTTACTTAATCTTGAGTTATTACAAGATTACACATTGAGGATCTATTCAGGTTTAGAGTTTTAGAGAATTATATCATAAAACTTGTATTACATTCCACATTTAAACAAAGTGGTTACATAAAGACAGTATTCATCAACAGAACATATTTAAAATAAAACATGGATTCTTTCTTGACACTTCCTTGACACTATCATCATATCATGTACCTTTCCCTTGACCTGTGAAAAACATTTCAAAAAAGACTTGGGGTGAGCATAAAAAGATCAGTATGGGTTATATAAAAAAAATATTGAAAGGGAACATGAGTTCATATATACATAAGAATGAAATCATACTTTACCCATAAAACATAAGCACTTTAACATACCTCATCAAATCATGAATAAATCATAGAAATCATAAGACATAATGGTAACTTGAGGCATACATAACATTCTTACGTAGGGAGTAAACCTCTTGCTTACGTTTGGAATACCCATCACAGTATATTCCCTAAATCTCTTCGGAGAAACCATAATGTTTCACTCCTTCGCGTTACCCAATGCATTGAAGAGCTATATCGGGCTCACCCTCCCTTAGTTTATCACAGAACCACCCGTCTTCATAATAATGCCCATGAACCTCAACATAATCGTATCACATAAAACATGCATATAGGAAGCATAAAATTTCCACCTTTCAATCACAAGATATCAATACAACACATTGATATAAAAACATTATGAAAACAATTTTCAATACCAAAATAAAAGAAAAGTAAAAAATGGTATTTATTTTTCTTTTAAAAAGAAGGTATGGCTTGTAGAGGAAGCCGAAACTCAAATAATGGTCACGGCGGCAGAGAAGTCGTTGTCACCACATACGTACGACAAAAACATTCTCTTTTGTCGTTTAGTAAAACGCTTCTTATAAAAAAATATTCCTTTTGAATAAACATAAAAGTCAAAGGGGTTTATACACCGTATAAAAGAAGGTTGTGTATAAAACAAAATATGCCTCAATGAAAGGAGATTGAGACGAAGTCCCATACCTCGGGTCCGACTTGACTCGATCATTCTTTAATCTCCTGAATAATAAACTTGAATTAATTTCTACTTGTTTAAGAACCTTTTTCAAGTTCATTATTCCTTTTATATCACTTATCTCCATGTCATGAACACTATGTAATTATTTAAGTTAATAACGATCGTTTTAACGATCATTGGTACTTGAGTCAAAAATAAACCCTTTATAATTACAAGTTGTTCATGTATCCATTATATCCAGAATAATAATCATGATTTATATATCATATATCATATATATCCAGTATAAAAATGCATTTATAATATTACATAATCATTTAGAGGTAAGAAATGAAATGCACCGTTTGTGGAGACGGTTAGCCGTACGTACGCATGAACGCTACTTTCATTTCTATTTCGTATTTTATAGAATGGAATCATAATGATATAAAGGTATATTATAATTCCAGTATAATATCATATATAATATCATAGTTCCATCCTTTATACGTCCCATATATGGTATTTAAAGAATCAAATCACTTTGAGGGGGCGGTAGTCCGCACTTCCTTAAATGATGATATCGCGTTTACCCATAATGGAAACCATAAAGGTATGCCCAAAATGAAAAATACAGAATCTTAAGGAAAACATAAACATATTATATATCATATATAAATATAGTGACATCTTAATGTCCACCTTTGAAGGTGTTAAAAGAATGTTGAACAATCATCGTTTCGGGAGGCATAAATTCACCATCCACAGAAACAGTATATCGTTTAACCATTAGATGTAGGTGTGTGTAATTGTAGCTTGAATCCTTCTTATAAAAACATCCTAGTATATTGAGGATACTGGAGTTGTTAAAAAAGAAAATAATAAAAAGATTTTAGGGGGTTGGAGAAGTAAAATAAAACAAATGGACTCAAGTGAAGACATTACATTAAAATCGGGTAACTCCCTTTAATTTGAGCTCAAAGGCTTCCTTGGGAAGACTTCTGCCCAAATTGAGGCTTCAAGGAGTAATAGAGGGAAGTGGAGAGACAAAATGAGGAGGGTTTGGCCGAGCCAAAGGCCTTGGGAGTGTGGGTAAGGTGGCAGAGGTGGGGGCCTTTTATAAGAGGAGAGGAGGGGCACTCTTAGAAAGTAAAGAAATGTTACACTATTTTAAAATTATTTTTGGATTAAAAAGGTCCCACATTAATATTATTCGAGGGTAAGGTGATACGGGTTCGAACTCAACCCATAAAATAGGTTTTGAACATGTTTAGGTCATATATATTACATTATCATTTTATTTTATTTAAATCCTTTATTAATGATGTAATCACTGCGTCATCGTGATGTCATAAATAATTTAATTTATTTAATGTCTAAAATCATAAAACAAATACTATGATGTAGGAAATATTTTTCTCTTTCCAATGACTATTTATAATCCAAAATCTGACTTGTATAACCCCATTTAAATTTTTTTAGTAAAACATATCATGTTTGTGTCATTTTTACTTTATCATTAAAGAAATAGTTATATATGTCATTTCCCAACCAAAGTGGCTCCATGGGGTCCCCAAGTTGACCCATGGATTGTCTTGGTCAGCCATGACACATCCAATAAGGTTAGGACATGTGTCAAGCTCATCTCATATTATTAAAACATTATTTTTACCTTAAACTACACTAATTACCTCTAATCGCGATTAAGAACTTAAGAGTTACTGTTCACCAAAAAATTATTTTAATCTCATTGAACCACATTTTACTTCTTAATGAGATCCATGTATGTCGGATTATTGAAATTCATAACACAGAAGTGGTAAAATTTCATTTAAACAAAAAATCAGTTTTTATAAGTACCACTTAGTTGTTTCACTATTCATCAAAAATTGAAGTTTTTTCAGAAAAATACCAAAAATTCACCCTAAGATATATTTGATATTCCGAATTAAAAAATGAAGTCTATTTTACAAAATTCAAAACATATAAGTCAGATTAATTAATTTAATAATTAATTCCCGATGTCATGACAAATAGCGTCTTTTATGAAACAATAAGTATCAAAAGATTAACACCAGTTTAAGTCCAATTTCAAAGTGAAATTGATTCCAATGACCATCATTGGATTAAATGGTAAAAATATATTCTAATTTCAATTCAAAACCAATTCAAAAGATAATATAATCATATAAATAAATTAGATTAAAAAGAAGTGTTGATGTAAAATACAGTACTTTTCTCTATTCATTAAAAAATGAACATTGTCCGAAAAATACCAAAAATTCACACAAAGTAAATTTTGATGTCCCAATCATAAAGAATAAGTTTATTTTGAAAAACATAGCTTATAAAATTGTCAATAGATATATTTAAAAATGGTTTTCCATCAAAAGGCAGTAAAACAATCTTTTAAAAATATTAGTGTATTTCATGCTTAAGATTGGATTTATTTTCATTTTAAGCCTCTAAAACACTATCTAATTCATTAATAGACATAGATAAAAATATCTATTATTCATTAATTACTTGGGATGTTACATTATCTGTGTTTATCTTCCATAATTTACCCTTCCATTCTATAATCATATGTTTTTAATGGGTATTAGAGACTAAAGAAATTTATATTTATTGATGAATGTACTCTTAAAATGTAAAATACAATGGTATACCAGATATGTGATGATATATATATTTACCCAAACTTTCCCCAATGCATCCTAGTTTGTTTGGTATAAACAATTTCATAACATTAGAGACTATTCATTATCTCCAGGATTCATTTTTTCACGAAGTGTCATCTTGAAGGCATAGTATCTTCCACTTTCAAAAGAAAGATACTTGGTATTAGTTGTTCATGGCCACATGAAGATTATCATACAACATAGGTTACTCTATTTAGAAATAACCTACAAAATCCTTGTCAAGATTATTCTACTTCCCCCTTAATAAGATTGGATTTTTTGTCTTAGATTTGGGTTCCCATAGTTCCAACAACCACCAAGGTGGATGCTAACATATTCACAGTTCATAACCAGTCTAAATATCCTACTCATTCCTTGGGTCTAGACATTAAGGAATCTCCCACATTCCATGATTCTAGATAGACAGATTTTTTTATAAACAAGGGTGCCTCCAAGATAACTCGTGTCTCAGTTAGTAGCCTCCTTGAGGAATAGATTATCATACCTAATACCCTAGTTCATCTTATTGGTATTTGTACTAATTTTAGTCATGGATTATATTTATATGATTTTATTTGAAGGAATTATAATAATACATGTATTATGATCCTCTAAATAGTTTCTCCTTTCATAGAAGGTGACTAATCTATGGATGTTCTCAAAATCGATAGTCTCCCATCTCAGGTGGGACTTCTTATCCCACATTCTATAGAGGTGCTTTCACCAGGTATGCATGATCGCCCTACCCTCTTTTATTATAAATAATTTAAATATGTGGATGTGGTTGGTGTTGATACTCTTGATCTCTTACCTTCAGTAGTCTCCAGATCAAAAATATTATCACTCCTCTCACCTTTGTTGGATGAGAAACCATTTACCATTCCAAATCTAGTTTAAAAATATCACATCACCCTCTATCGATCAGATTGTAAATTTTCCAAAGACTATAAGGCTAAATTTATCACTTCCAAATCACAACCCTGGTTATTTAAAATTCATGGGTCATTGGATTAATAACTATATTTGGATTATTATCATATAAATTTACTGAGAATTATATTTCTCTCATTTTAATCCATCAACCCAAGAACCAAGCTACATCCATCTTCCAGTTTGATTCCATGATAAATGTGTAAAACTATATGCCTGATTGTCTAACTAAAAACAAAATATGGTTATTCTAGAAAATATATCTATAGGTTACTCTTATCATCAATTATCTACAAAATATCATGGAAGAGGTCTCTGTCATTCTTTTTCTCAATTTACCTGGCCATCTTTATGCTAATTGTTAAATTCCAAAATGAGTGAAACTCTGGAAGTTACTATTAACCTTAACCCTAAAACCCCAAGGATAGTTAATTGGAGAAACCCACAATACTATCATTAGAAATTTAGAGATAAAGGGAGGAAAAATTACACAAGGAAAGTAATGAATGATTTTAAATTATTATAACCAGAGAAAAATATTTTGGATCATGGATATTTATGGGATAATTTAACTTGGTGTAATATATAACATGGTAATCAGAGGACCTTCTATTTCTTAGATGTGTGTCTATCCAACCTAGAAGTTATCTCTATATTTCCGAATAACTCTATTTCTTATATGGATCACACACCTTTCTATCACTCATCGCTACTGATCAAGCACAAGCCCTCATTGGGAGAGTTTAAAAACATCCTCTTCCTCAACCTCTAGACACATGATAATTAGTTATTGTACATGGTGAAATTTTCTTATAGTGAATCCATGAAAGTAAACTCATGGATTATGCTGAAAATTAAACTTTGGTGGCTTAAAGGAAATATTCAATAGTTAGAGAATGGATACCCCAATCATCTAACTAGTCTGCATGATCCCAAATCATAAGTAAATAAACTCAATAATGGATTATAAGAGACATGTAATCATGATTATTTTTACTTCTTTTAGTGACATCAGATAGAGAGATATTTTGAATAAGTCATGAAAGATCAAAAAAAATTCTATGGTGATGTGTGTCAAGTATAGAGAGAAATGCATATATTTCCATGCATTCATTAAAGAATGTAATTTTATGGGAAATATAAACATGCACCTAGATGATGGATCCTATTTGAGTGATGTCTTAGTATCTGGTCCAATTTGATTTTATATTTCAAATACCTTTTCACTGGTTCACAAAAATATATATAGAAGGGTGTCATAGGGAAGTGGAGGCACACTCAATATTCAATAATACTATACAATTCATTGAACATAATCACAAAAAATTTATGTAATATATTATATAAGGGATATATAATATTAATTTAGATAGTTTCTATGAACTTGATGGTTTCCTAGGTTCATTTTATATGAATTCATGAGGGTTCATTAAGTAAAAGTTAATTTATTTCATCTATGTAAGGCACCATGCATGACTAATATGGTTATTATTATAATGGAGAAACATAAAATATCCTTTGTTGAGTATCTATTGATTTGTATGTATAATTTCTCCTAAAAATACTTTCTAAATTTACTAACAATAAAAACCCCCATATTCTCTATAATTTTATCTCTAATGAACAAAAAATATTTTTAAAATTAAGGAATTTATAATGTTTCATTTAATTGGTTCATAGGATTCTCTTGGACTTCTATGATAGTGTTTTTATAAATATTATCATGGCCAAGGTGGATATGAGAAAATATTATGATAGATTAGAGAATAGATTTATTTTGATGGTCAGGATAAGATATGGTGTCTCATAGTGGGTCTATGAAATATTATGTCATTTATATTCTTCCCCATGGTTCTCAATCATGCTTATGGGAATGACTTTTGTCTTATTCAAGTCTAGGAATGACCATCTTTATGGTGACCCCATCTCTTTCACCATATTTGTTCTAGTGAGTGATACACTTAGTATAAATATTATCAATGAATTTTAAATATGGGTTATTACATTAAATATATGGTACAATTTTCATATGTTTATCACCCATTTTATTCACTACCATTACTATTTATTTACTTAAATGGTAGATTCCATTCTATAAAAACCCCAAAAAGTTTTTTATGAATATGGATTCTGGAGTGTACGACAAATAAAAACCTCTAAAAGTAGTGTATTATTGTTGAGTGGATACTTTTCTGAACAACCCCAAATTATTAAAACATTTCTTTTTTTGAAAAGGTACATTTCCATGATTTACTTTTCCTTTATATTATCTATAGTTAGGATTATATTATATAATTTTTATGGTGTGGGTAATATAATCATAGACTATTTCGTTACTTGTAAAATATGACGTGTATCTTTCGAAGCTGGGATCACCACCTTTACGAGTGTCCTTTCTTCTAGGAAAATACATGTTATATAATTTATTAGAGACACTTTGTTAGAATCCAACCATATCATAAAAATCCTTAATGGGTTCCTATATAATTCACACTAAGATGGAAAATCCAATTAAGTGAGCTTATAATTCATAGAGAAATAATTCTATGATGAAGTTATCAATTTCAGGATCATTGATGAGTGTATTTAAATTAGGTTATTAATGATATAATGTTATATGCTCATGGATCATTCCCTATAGTCTATATTTATTCATTAAAAATATAGGGGGTTTCAGAGGTACTGCATACAGGGAGGTCCTCAAGTTCTGAGATATGAATGATTCTTGAGGTTAGGTTTTTCATTACTCTTAAGAATTTCTATTGCATCCTCAATTATGGTGATATTTCCACCAAGGATGAAACTTTTTCAATCTAGACACCAAATTATCTAGGGTTCTTGAACTTCAATATGAACTTTTGTGTGGACATATTGCAATCATTTTTTTTCTACACTATTCATGATGATGATCAAAATCATACTCTATCTATTTCTAATATAGTTGCTAAGCTAGACTGATTACTTTTCATTTCCAAAAAAAACATTGGTAAGTACATTAATAAAAATTACTACGATATAATAAACATCCAATAAATTATATATTAGTTGGAACCTTTATGTTGGAATAATATTATCCCAATCAAATAAAACTTCTTGGTTTGGCATGTTAGGCATAGGTTTACCCTTACCGACATCCAAATTAAAAATAAAGAATTTTTTTACTCAAAGTGAAAATTTTGATCAAACTCAAATATGGATATAGAAAATAATTTCTTCTTAAAATTAGAATTTCCATGTTCTATTTGGATGTTTATCTAACATTTTAGATTTATTCCCACTCACATTATCTCTAACAAACATTCCACCACAACATTATCTAATAGTTTGTATACAACTTCTAATGATGAATATATCATAGTGTGGAATTTACCATTAAGTTGTGGTATTTATAGGAGGTTTGTAATGAATCTTGGAATTTGATATCTTAAACCAATTGTCATCGCTTAAAATCAAAATTTCTCACTCTGATATTGGAAATGGGATCACAGAAGTAAAAGACTATATGTATTCTCTATTTATGGAACCTCAATATATTATAAAAAATATATCATTCAAGTTGGTCTGCTGTTTTTTAGATCCACTTTTTGATCTTTTGAATTCCAAATTTATGCTTCAAATTCAATACATTTTGTGCATGTGATAATTATTTTTTTGTGGATGAGGAATCATTCTTGATAATTGTGGATCCATGGTTCTTGTATTCAACACATTCTATAAGAAGGGAGAACTTCTCATTGTATAGGTTTAGGCCATGATTAGTGGGTTTCTTATTTACCTAAATTATGATAGCTCTTATTCTTATAAATAAATTTATTCTAATTTATTGGTTAAATTTATTTAAATATAATTGTAACAACCCCAAACGTAGTTTTCTAGTATTAGTGGTTACATTATTACATTATCATAAGATATAAGGAATCACATCCCAAAGGACCAAATAGTTTTGTTGTCTTTGTAAAATAGATACCTAATTTAAATCCACATTACATTTTAAAACATAAAATACAAAAAGTGTTTCATTGAGTTTTCCATTACTTCATCTTTGTGTAGCCCTACATATCATCTATAATATACTTCTTGGAATCCCAAGGAAAATTGAAACATGCAGATGGGTTGATATTCGATTCTCATTAATGTTATACATACAATGGAAGTTATCATAATCAAACATAAACTATTTTGGAAATGTGATTAACTGAAACACATGCATTTTAATTAATAACTTGGCCATAATATGAAATAAATGAAAGATAATAAAATAATACCATATAAATAATAACATGATAATGAAACATAATCATAGATATTATACTAGTCAACTAATCACATGAAATATCAATAACTAATCTCATAAAGATAGATTACATAATTTTGGACAACATAAAAATATCGTTAAGGATTCATCCTAGAAACCATACATAATCAGGTAAGATATTAGCCAAAACCTAAACTAGTTTCAATCGTGAGATCTACCGATGAATTGAGGGACTATAGTGTGCCTCAAATAAAACTTACTTAGTCCAATTCAACCCTATCATGAAAGGTGTGAAACATAATAAGCATATATTTTTGTATTAAAAACTAGCATATGAAAAGTGAATAATTTAATGATAAACATTGATTAGAATAATAATAGCACATCCATAGTAAAAAAATAATCATAATCCATTCAATGAAATATTTTAAATGATATCAAAAGAGATAAACCTCAATTAAGAATAATATTCAATAGATGATGTTGGCATAGAAACAAATACTCTAATAAAATCATTGATTTTTTTTGATATAAAAATGCTTTTTTTAACTTTAAAATCATTTATTTAAAATCAACATAATTATAAATGAAAATGTTTTTTTAGAAGAACCTCAAAATATATTAAATGAATATTCAAGACATTAAGGAATCATTAAAGTGGAAGAATTGTCTCATGTCGTTTAAGTTAAAAAATCATTCCTTATATATTATTATCAAAGAAAGTCATAAAGTACCTCATTTAGAAAATAAAAAAACCCATTTCAAATGGTTTAATAAAAATTATTACATGGGTAAAAGGGCATAAATTTTTTTTGGATAGTATAAAAATAATTTTTGAAAACAATTTTAGACAACATGGACATTGATGAAAAATGTTTTGAATGTAGACATAAACATAAACAATCTCAAATAATAATGAGATTGTGAAATTAGCCTGACCACGTTATAATCTGTAGAATAATTTTCCCCATGAAGGAAATAAAATTATATGAATATTAAAATATCATAATCATCAGAGTAATAGTCATAAAATACGTTCTTTTATAGTATGTACACCACACAAATGAAATCAGTATTGCATAAGCCATGTGTCTCATGAAAATAAAAGTGTGACAAATATCCCCTTACCTTAGGTTTGATTTCCTCTGTACATGTATAAAACTCATTTATATTGGTTTAAAACTTATTATCAACTTATTATAGTATCATTATAATATTTATAATATCATATATGATCCCCATATAATATTTTACTACTTTTTTATTAATAATATGTTATTTATTTTCTGTTTTGGGTGTTAATATCCTTGTTTTCACATTCTTGTTTTTTCTTGAAAGTCACATTTATTTTTCCATGTATATATATCTAACATATCTATAATTATATTATTGTTATAAATATCATATTTAATCATTAAAGACATTTTAATATATATTCATGATTAATGAATATGGAAAATGAATCACATTGCGTCGTAGAGAGGGTTGGTCGTATGCATGTATGAGAGGTGGAATCATTCCCTTAATAAGTGAAAGGATAAAGATGTTTATAGTAAATTAATTTTTTATAGAATTAGTATCATGAAATTAATATAATATATATCCATTATTTGAATAATTATACCCATCTAATTAAAGTGGGGATCTAAAATAGATTACACCACAACGTGGATTGGGAATGTCATATGTACGCATGTAAGGTGCCTTTCTTTTTTATATGATGGATAATCGGTGGAATGTATTTATCCCATAATAAAATCTCATAATATATAAGATACATTATTTATTTATTTTAAATTTAATAAAGTCATGAAAAGGAAGTAGAAAAAAAATAAACTTGGAAGAGTTGGTTAAAATGATTACCTCTTCTTTAGAGGAATCCCTTTAGAACTCTTCTAAAGAGATCTAGGGTGGGTATTTTTGGAAGCCCATGAAATCCATAACATGTATATTGATGTTGGGAGGATATGGTTTTCGGTTTTGGATAATCTATAAGGCTCAAAGTGGTGTGAGGAAGTGAGGGAGGTGGATTCCTTTTATAATTGAGGCGAGGGGAACATTCAGAAACTCTCAAAATATTAAATTAAAATAAATTGATTTCTAATTTCTAATGGCCCCAAAGTGAGTTATATGGAATCTAATATGAGTATGTGTAAAAATAATCTCAATAAATAATTTTTAGACATGTTTTGGCCTCATTTATACCGTTATTATTTTGTTTTAAACCTTATTTAATATCTATACTATCACCATGACAACATGTGTTTTCAATCTTTGATGGTTAACATAGTTAATATAAAATGACAAAAACCATAAATGAGTCATTGATGAAATTTTCAACTTTATCCCAACTATTTAGCCATATTTTTCAATTTTATGAACTTTATATCATATAATAAAATTTTACTTTTTTTAATATAATATTGATGACAATTTTGATAGTATTCATAACATTGACATTTAAAAAACTCAATGAAACAAGTTATATTCAAAAAAAATTCTAATATATCCATAATATTTCATAGTACTCAATAAAATTTGTTCATGACATTAATTATCTCAAATTAATTTTTTTAAAATATTTTTAATATCATTTATTTAAATTTTTTAATTAATTAAATATTTATTTTATCATCATTGTATAAGCCTTTAAGGTAATTATTTATTCATTAAAAAAGAAAATTAAATTATTATGATGAATATAAATATTTTATATTTTCAATTACTATTTATAGTTTAATTTATATTATGTATAACCCTATATTAAAAATGATATAGTTATTAAAAATACAAGTATGACGTCCCCACGTTTTCATTAAATAAAATATAATAAATGTCATACTCTCATACATGTGGCTACAAAATATTATAATCTCGGCCTAGGGATGATTTTGTTCAACACCCACTCACAAAATGAAATTTGAAATGGTGTTATAGTAATTTTATAATATTTATAATATAATGTTATCCTTAATTACTCAATTTTCCTTTAATAGTGTTAATAAAAAATATTAATTTTACATTTCATAATGTCTAAAAATAAAAGAAAAATATTTACATAATTTGGAAACATTGATTAAAAATATAGAACCTATTTTTTAAAATTCAAAACACATAAGTTTTATTAATTAATTTAAAATGAATCTTATTAATGGAACAATAAAATTTGTTTTTAAAGTGAATATGATCCAAATATTGAAATGATTCTATATCAAAATTCAATTTGGAATTAATTACATTGAAATAAACTAGGTTAAATGTTAAAAAATTTATTTAATTATTCTTTTAAACCAATTAAAAATATGATTTAACATGAAAAATTACTTACTTGATATTTTTTTATTCTATTATAATTCAGTATTTTTTTACTATTAAACAAAACATTAAAACTATCAAAAAAATTAATTAAATTAAATCAATGTATTTTTTGATATTTCTTCCTCAAATAAAAATTTTATTTTTTCAAATGTAATTTATAAATGTTTCAAAAAATAAATTTAAAATGTGTGTGCCATCAAAAGGTTGTAAAATTGTTTTTAGAATAATTGTCTTTTAATGTGTAAAATTGGATTCTTTCTTATCATATTCCTATAGAAAAAATTCTATATATGTAAAAAAATTGACTAAATTTATTATATAAAAAGATTATAATTTTTTATATTCATTCTATATAATTTAACAATAAGATTCTAACAGTCAAGTTAATTGTTTGTTTGAGATTTTTGTTGTGTGTAATCTATATTTTTTATGAAATTAAATTTAAAAATGTTCATGACATAAAATGATGGAGTGTTACATTATCTCATCCTTTAATAAATTTCATCCTCAAAATTTAAAATTCAACTTTTAAAATAAAAGGTTGATACATCAAAATTCTATTGTGAGTAACCCACGTCGCAAATAGGCTTAATAAAAAACCCTCTTAATAAGTGGGAAATGGAGATGTGAAGGTCAAACAAAAATAAGGATTTCGTGTATGAAATTATTAGTGTAAATAAATAACATATAAATTGAATATAAATACACTTATCATGTTTTTATAGTGATTTATATATAACATGTTTAGGGAACGAGGTCATTCGAATGTTAACCATAACATATTAGGTAATAATGTTATTGGTTCAAAGAACATTGATTTATTAGAAATGAAAGTAAACTAATAATGTTTTCTTCACCAAAACCCTTTTACAAGAGTGGATATATTCCTTTACTATCAAGATAATGAATTGAATAAAACTGGATTGATTTATTTCCATGTCATAATATCATCTATTGGTTATTATTGGTTCTCTTTGCACTTTATTTCTTAAACCAAGATATGGATATTCAAGATGAATTTTATACCTTAATAATTTTTAATGAATCATAATGTACACAATTAATTCCTTAATCCTCTAAATTTTTACTTAAACTAAAATGTATAGCACGTAGTATCTAATAAATCATACTTTAACCTCAAACAATATTATCAAATATTTTACTTAATCCATTGAAACCTTAAGACTTTTTGAAGAATTCATTTTTTTAAATTCTCATTCTAGAAATCATTAAAAAATTTAATAATAAATATTAAGATTAGATTCCACAAAAAAACATTATTTAGATATTATTTTCTCATTCCAAATATTTGATCATTTTAAAAAGAAAAATTAAAAGTTTTATGCTTTCATATCTTTAAAGAATAAGTATTGTAGTACAATTTTAATTTATTCCATAATTCTCATTACAAGTACATCATTAATAAACTACTCTTACAAGACTATTCTTGAAAGAAAACATAGGAATATTAATCATTCCTATTAATCTATGTTATTATCATAAGCATGATAATGATACATTATTCTCTTTTGGTGTATATTCCTTTCATGTTTGGGACATTTATTTTTATAGTGTTTCATCTCATTACAGTTAAATCATTGTACATTGAAAACCTTTTTCTTACCCTTTCAATAAAAATAACAATAACCTTTATCTCCATGTTTTTAGAAAGATCACTTTCCTTTTAAATAAGTACCATGCTGTTAATTTTAATAATTATCACATGTGGTAAAATACTTTTGTCTCTTCTTTCCTTTATCTATATTTTTCATAGTTGTACTATTGTTCTTGGGATTCCCTCCAAATATATAATACATAAATATTTATTTCATTTCCTTGGTAGAAAATGATACTATATCATCATATGACTAGGATTTTTGGGAGACTTCTTCACAAAAAAATATTTGCATAAGACCATAAAATATTTACACCTTATAACTATTTGGGTCATGTTCATTGGTGAGGTTCTCATTCCTGTTGTGAGGTGAATTTTCAAAATGACTACATGCACTATATTAGTTTATATCATTATGAATAATAATGTATAATCTCGAAACTAGTGAAATATTTAACAAAAATTGAAATAATTGTGCGTAGATAATCTCATAAACATGGTTTGTTTGGTATGTTCTTCTATATTTATGCTCAAAGTATATCTTAGGGTTATGTTCCATAATCTAGTATTTCTCAATTCTAGTTCCGAAGGATTGTAATAAACTATTTCTTATACCAACTACAATGACACTGACCCCAATTTCCCCAATTTAGTGGTTACTTTATTATATTTTAAAAGATACAAGGAATCATATCCCAATGGACCAAAATTTTTATTAGTCTTAGTAAAAAAGAAAAATACTTTAAATCCATATTAAATATGAAAACATAAAATAAAATAAAAATTCATTGACTCCTCCATTAGTCCACCCATGTGTAATAATACAAATCTGTCAGAACAAACTTCTTGGAATCTTGGGGAAAATTTAAAGCATATGAAGGGGTGATATGAAATACTCAATAGGGGTATACATACATTTGAATATATCATAAAAATCATAAACATTTTTGTATGTTCATTAACAGAAATACATGACATTTAATCAATAACCTAGTCATAATATTTAAGTAATAAAAGATAATAAAATAATTCCATATAAATAATTACTTACGAATGAAACTTAACTGTGGATATTGTACTATTAAAATACTCACCTAGAATATCAATAAATAATCTCATAAAGAGGAAATTCATAATGAAAGGCATCACAAACACACCATCAAGGCTTCGACCAAGACAACATAAATAATCTGTTAAGACAATAGCCAAAACAGAAACTAGTTTATCCCCTGAAACCTACTAATATATCGAGTGGCTATAAAGGGGCCCACCCAACACTTACTAAGTCCAAATCATTCCCTTTATGAAATTAGTGAAACATAATTAATATAAATATTCATATAATAACTATCATACAAAATGTGAATACATTAACTATAAACTATGAATGGTATCAAAATTGCATATCAACAATAAATCTAAATGAAAAAACATTCTATGAAATATGATAAATTATATAATAATAAATCAAACTCAATTAATATTATGAATCCATAAAGGATGTTGACATTGATTATAAATCTCTAATAAAATCATTGAACTTTTTTTAGAGCAATACCCTTTTTAAATTGTAACCATTTATTTAAAAACTCATATAATTATAAATGAAAACATTTTATTTGAAAATAACCTTATAAAATATTAAAGGATGATTAAATGAATTAATCCATTATGAAGTTATAATAAACAACTCATTATGTATATTTTTAAATAATATCCCTTCTTTATTTTAGTATTAAAAATTTATAAACTATCTAATTATGAAAATGAAAAAAAGATTCCTTTAAAACCAATTAAGTAAAATTTGAAAATTGGAAAAAATAATTTAAAAATTGTAGTATAACAGTAAAATAAATTTTTAATACATTTTTATATTGCATATACAAGGAATAATAATGTTCCTCAGTGGAGAATTAAACATGAACTATCTCATATAATAATGATATTGTGAAAGAACCATTACCAGTTTATAATAAGTATAATCATATTTCACATTAAAAAAATTATATTGATATTAAAATATCATCAAATTCCGAATAAATATTCATAAAATACATTAATGTGCATTTTATACACCACACAAATAAATTTTTTAGTGTATAAGGCATGTGTCCATTAGAAATAAGTGAGACAAAAATCCCCTTGCCTTAAGTCTGATTTTTTCTAAACATCTTTCAAACTCTGGAATAGTGTATTAAATATATTATTAAATTATACCTGTATCATAATAATATTTATAATTTCATATATGATCCGAAAATAATATTTTTTAACTCATTTATTAATAATATTTTACTCATTTTACTATTTTGAGTGTTAATTTTCATGTCTCCTCAAGCATGTTTTGTCTTGAAAGTCATAATTAATTTTCATAGGATATATATATAACATATATATATATATATAATGAAATTAATTTAATGAATATATTATTTAATCATTTAATACATTTTTAAATCAATTCTTGAATGATGCATGTGGAAAAATATTCACATTGCATCGTAGAGTTGATAAGTCGTACATTCAGACAAGCGATGATATTATTCCCTCAATAAGTGAAAGTATAAGGAAGTGTATGATATAATAATTTTTTAGAATTAATATATTTTTATAATTATCATATATTTCCATTATTTCCATCATTATACCCTTCCAGGTTTGGTGGTAATGAAAACATATTACACTACGACATAGAGATGGTAAGCCATAAGTACGCACACACAGTGCTTTCATTTTTCATTTGATTGATAAGTGGTGGATGATGGTTATACAATAATAAAATATCATCATATAAAATATAAATTAGTTATTAATTTATTTGGGAAATGACTCATGGATATTTAGTAGAAGATGAAATGAACTTGGATGAGTGGGTAAACATGTTTACCTCTTCTTTGGTGAACTCCCTTTAGGTATCTTCTCGTGTGATCTAGGGTTTGTCTTTCTGGAAGACAACTAACTATATAACATGTATAAACATTTTTTGGGGACAAATGTGTAGGGTTTTTTGATCTATAAGTCTCAATTTTGTGTGAGGAAGTGAAGTATGATGTTCCCTTTTATAATTGAGATGAGGATCAATTTTTGAATATCTCAAAAAAATTACATTAATATAAATTAATTTCTAATTCCAAATGGATCCAAAGAGATATTTTTATAAGATAATATGATTATGGGTATAAATAATCCAATTAAATAACATTTATACATTTTTAGGTCAAATTATTACCCTTATCTTCTGTTTTAACCCATATTTAAACACTTTAACTATTACCGTGACAACATGTGTTTTAACTCTTTGACGGAAAATGCAATTACAATAAAATTTCAAACGAACAAAAAAAGAGTCATGGATGAAATTTTAAACATAATATGAATTATTTTGAAATTTTTTATATTTTTATGAAAAATATATGATTCAATAAAAAAATATATATTTTAATATAACATTAATAACAATTTTGATACTATTCATTACCCTGACATTTACAAAATGAAATATAAAATATATCTTCAAAAAAACATCTAATGTATCACTAACATGTCAATGGTATATTATAAAGTAGCTTATGACATTAATTATCTCCAATTATATTTATTTTATTATTTTTCATATTATTTATTTGATATTTCCATTAATTAAATAATTGTTACTTCATCATCTTTAATCATTTAATGTAATTATTTATTTATTAAAAATGAAAAATAAATTATAATAAAAAATATAAAATTTTATCTTTAAAATGAAAATTTTATTGTTGAATTTATCTTCTTTATAACCCTATATTAAATATCTAAAAATTATTAACAATATGAGTATGACATCCTTTACTTTTCTTTAAATAAAATATAAAAAATGTCATACTATCATATATATGGCTCTAAAATGTTATACTATTTTTACAAGGATGTATTTGGTCGACACCCACTAATATCATTAATTTTTTACCAGGTTTAGTGTAATTTTTCAATGATTATAATATTAGTTTTATCCTTAATTACTCGATTTACCTTTTATTATGTATGTAAATAATTACTAATGTTATTATTAATAATGACCAAAAATAAAAGAAACATATTTACATAATTTATAACAACTGATTCAATATATAGAAATTTTTTTATAAAAAAAACATAGAAGCTGAATTAAATTGTTTAAAATTAATCCCATTGACTAAACGAGAAAATGTGTTTTTAATATAAAAAATTCAAAATATTGAAATGTGTGTATATCAAAATTATATGTGGAATTTATTAAAATGAAATAAATTATATAAAATGTTAAAATATTGGTTTAATTATACTTTTAAACCAATTAAAAATATATTTTAACAATATAACTTATTTAGATGAAAAAGGTGTTATCAATTAAAATTCATTATTTTTTTACTATTAATCAAAACATAAAGCTTTTTAAAAAAATAAATAAAAATTGATTTAAATTTAATTTTGAGATTCCATTTTAAATGTATAAGTATATTTTTTCTAATATAATTTATAAAAGTGTAAAAACTAGATTTAAAATGTTTGCTCCATCAAAAGGCGGTAAAACTGCCTTTAAAAAATATAGCCTTTTAATGTGTAAAATTCGATTCATTATTATCATATGTTTATAAATTCTTTTGGGTATAGGTCAAAAAATAATAAATATAGATTATATAAACTACATAAATTTTTTAATATTGTTCATTCCTTTAAATTTAACAGCTAAGTTATAATGGTCGTGTTAATTTTTTGTTTGAACTCGGTGTTGGGTGTAATGTATGATGTCGAAGAAATTATTATTAAAAAGAGACATACCATAAAATAATTGAGTGCTAAAATCATCTCCAATTCCATGTTCCATCACCTAATTAATCAGGGAATATATGAGCTCATGATGTGGGGATTCTACATAATTATATAGATGGAAACATGGATTTTATTCTCATAGCCATTAAAGGGGTTCCCAATACTCTCTTTATTATTTACTATCCTTGGATCCCTCCCAATTAAATACATGAATATTATATATTTTTATTCTCTTGTGATCAACCAGGTTAAACCATATTTTGATATTCTTTGTAATTTTTACACATAATTAATAAAATTCCATTTTTGTGGAAAAATGTGGTCGATATTCAGGTTGAGTTTGGTTGGTTTATTTTTTAAAATTTTTATAGGTTTTTAAGGGTTTATTTTTCCTAAAAATGGATATATAGAATTTCAGATTGTATTAAAAGTTTTTTAAACCTGATCTATTATTATTAATGATGTGTACATTGAATGTAGTTTTAATGCTTGAAAAATATTTTATGATATACTTCTGATTAATATTGAGAAATATATTTTTAGATGGCCTCTAAAGAGATTTTAGACAACACCATTAGATGTATATTGGGGTGTTTACCTTAGTGACCATTATTTATGTAAATCAAAGTTGTATATAGAGGTTGGGATATGTTTTATAGTTTTTTTGGTCTAGTTCACAATCTAAACATGGTCTCAAATACTTTCACTCAATTTTCATGGTAGACACGACCGTACGCTCACATAAAAGTAACACAAACTATGTAATTTGATTGTGAATACTAGTTTTAAAGGTTATTATCAATATTTCTTAAAAAAATATCCTATGAAATGATTTTTAATTACATTAAAACAACCTTAAATAATTTATAGGGGGATATTGGTGATCTCCTAACCTCTCCTCAATGGATAAAAGGTGTGATTATTGGATTTGATTATGAATCATTGAAAAAAACCCATCATACTTTATATATCTAATTTTATATTATTATATTAGTTAAATAGAAACATGATGATTTCATATCATTGAGTATATTATAATAGATCATGTATCATAGTTATTTTTTATATAAAATTATGGAATTTATCCTTTGGTATGGTATTTAGGAAATGGAATTTTAAAATTCCCATGAATGAGACGAATAAGTTAGTAGATCTAGTATCATATATGAATTGGACAATTTTACATACATTATTGATTGATTATGATCAATTGGGAATTAAATTGTTCAATTTTATGTAAAATTATGGATTTATAAAAAATTGGGATTTTAAACTAATTTGTTTTGATAAAAAACTATTTTTTAAGACCAAAAATTTTGGAATGAAATTGGGAATGTGAAAATAGAGATTTTATAGTATGTTATTTTATTTTACTTTGAATTTTGAAAATTCCTATACTAAAAATTTAAAATCAGTGAGATTTCATGAATTCAAAATAAAGAGTTCAATGAGAGAAAAAATGAATTTATTATAGATTGTAAATGGATTTTCTAATGGGAAATTTTTAATTTGATGTGAATAGTTACTCTATAAAATTTTATAAATTCATATGCTATTTAAAATGTCAGAAATTGTCTTTTGAATGGATCGTGTTTCAGTGTATTGTTTTGAACATGTATAATGGGATTTATTAAACTTTTATTATGTGTATATGTTATTTTTCCATTAATTTAAAAACTCAAAGTTAAATCCATGGGGATGGGTGGCTATTAGATATTAAATTAATGAGGTAAATGACTGGGATAAAAGAGATCTATAGGAGAGGCTCACTATAGTGTGATATTAGATATACAAAAGGGGATTCATAAATTTTGTAAATCTAGCAGGCATGGATTCATGAAAAATAGGTTAATAGGTTAATATGTTTATTTATATTATGAAATCTTATAAATTCTTGAGATGGTGATTTTTGTTTTTTGGGCAAATATGTATTTTCTATAAAATATTAGAAAAAGAGGATTTTACAAAGGATTTGCAAAAATGGTGACCCTCCATTGGATTTTTGAAAGTATTAATTCATTATTAGTTTCCTAAAATGGGATTATTCTCGGAATCTAGAATTTAATTGTTGTTTTTATAGGATATATATTTTTGAGAATTTTTTTTGTTTCCATATTGATGAATTTTATTTTAATGAAAATACTTTTGATAAAAGTAGAATTATTTATATTTAATAGTTGGAATTTGAAAATTTGAATTAATCATGTTTGTTAGTTTTAAAATTTTTATTTATTTATTTAAATTGTTTTTATTTCATTTGGAATAATCATTGAATGGATTTTTATTATAATCTTGGGGAAATCCAATTGAATATTTACTCATCCCTACATATTCACCTTGAAGGACATGTAGACAATAATGTTTTGGTTGTAGGAAAAGGTGTCATATAATTATTTACTAATTGTGGTTCATAGTTCCACATTTGGGTTATGGTAGAGGAGATAATAACTCCCAAGAATTAGTAATTATGGTTTGTGTTTCCTTATCATTTTGAACCATTATTTGTATTTATTTATTTTTTATATATATTTGATTTCCTTTACAAATTTTTATTTTCAAAATTATTTATTTGAAATATTTTATCAAAATCATATATGGTTTTCTGTTTGTGTATAAGGTAAAATAATTCCCCATGTTGTTTGTTTTAACTCTCAGTACATTTCAGCTGTGTTAGGAAATTAGAGGTTAGACATAACGCATTATGGAATGCCGAATTGAGTCTAGGATTCCAGATCTTTGTTTAGGGTGATAAAAACTGGTATCAAGGTGGTTTCTTGAATCACGTCTTGGTAAGGATAGTATGTGTTGAGAATATTATAGTTGAGATTTGAAGCATACCTATAAAAATAAGTTGCTAAAATTTTTATAGTGAATTTAAATTCATTAAGATGTTTGTGTAAATAAGATATTTTTTATATACTAATAAGATTTTTTTACTATGTTTACCAATAATGGGTCGAATCTAGAAATATTTTATGCTTCATGTTTTGGGTGGTATTGACTACATCATAAAGAATGGGTTTGGAAATTTTTTTCCACTTTTTATGAAAAAAAATTTCCATGTCTTTTTACTTTTTTACTTCCCAATTACATTTATTTTTAAAATTATTATTTCGTACGGATTGGATTGAATTATTTTTAAACATGATTGAATCAATTAGATGAATGATCAGGGATAAAAATTCCTAAAAGAATAAGATTCCATATTTTTTAGTATAAAATATGGTGTTTTTATTTGAATAATAAAGGTATTATTTGATTTTGATAGGAATAATTTTTTGTATTGTATAATATTAAATATTGAAGATATGTAGCTGATTATGGAAAAGAATAATGAATATTGGAGCATTATCCCATTAAGCCGTAGTTTGTAGGCATGCTTGTGAAATCCATATGGGGGATTAGAGATAATTCCAATTAAGAAAGGATAAGTGAATCAGATAGAAAATTAGTGATCATAAATGAAATCCCTCTATTAATCAAAGGGGTGTAGTAAAAGAGTAATATAAAGGGAGGTTGGAGAAAATCAACTGCATATTCCTTTTTTTTAAAACCTTATAGAACATGAATAATGAGTTTGATTCATAATTTATAGAGTTTCTAGCCAAGATATAGCGGGAAGATAATGAGGTGTTAGGGTAGAATAACTATATTACACCATGTATGATAATAAACATGTTATTACATGATTTATAATAAGGGGTTCACTTTCATAAATTTCCAAAACCTTTTAGATTTATAGTATTAATTAATTAGTAAAACCATTACATAAGAAGGGGAAATTTCAGCAAAATGTAAATTTTATTTATAAAAATAAATTCTTATGTTTAAACTCTAGTTTCATCCACCACACATTTTCTTTATTTAATATGTGTTAGCATTGATCATACTATAATTAGTTCATATCCCTGTTCCCATTTAAAATAATTTGAAAAAAAATTAGTTGAGAAAAAAATATCATTAATGGATATAAAAATTAAATAAACAAATTATTTCATTTAGAAAAAATAAAAATCCATTAAGAATTTTACGTTTTACAAAACTAAAATTTAAGATTAAATAATCACTTCCTTACTCATGAAATCAACATTATTTCTAATCTTTTTTATAAAAAATTATGTAGAAAGCCTAAATTAAAAATACTAACCTTCATGGTTTCTTTAAATTACACAAGAACTCATAAAACATTTCCTTAATAATTGACCATTCAAATTTAAAAGGTCAAAACCATTCTTTATTAATAATCCCATTTTATTAACTTTGGAAATAAAAAAATCTCCTGTAAAAAAAACTTAGTAAGATTAGAGAAATAATATATAAGTCTTAGGTTATTATCCTTGTATCTACCCTTACAATCAGACGTATAAAGAAATTACCCATTCAATTAATTCCAACATGTCCCTTCGTGAGAACAAATCATTCCCTAATTTATCTATGGGATATATCAGACCCTCCCATCATAATATATAAATTATATGATTAATATCATTAATAAGACACATAAAAACATTCATTTCCATCATAAAACTCATAATAGTTTTCATTCTATCCCATAAAAAACATTTAAATATATTATAAAAATAATAATAAATATCATTTTCCCTTGATAAAATCATACTGACCAAAATTAAACAAAATAATTTGGAAAAGATTTTATTTAAAAAGATACAGAAACATGTAAATTAATATCTATAAAAAAAATATTTCCTATGATTGTGGTAAATGTTGGTCATATGGTAAATGATAAAAAACATTATTTTTTCTCTTTTCTAAAAAAAATCTAAAAATGACTTTTACAGAAAATGTTCTGAAGAATCATCTTTAAAAATATAAAATATTTTAAATAATACATGAAAATTATATTTATGAATATTTTTTTTATAAATAATAACATTCATAAAATATTTTAAATAACATGTACATGTAATACAAAGAGTTTAAAACATTTAAAACGAAGTGTAAATATAATATACCTTTTGAATTTAATATTGTTTGAATAAAAAGGAAATTGAATGAGAGAAAATGAAAATGTATTTATAAAGCAATTTAAATTAATTAAATGGATTATAAAATACATCTATATTTCATTTTATTAACTACAAATAAAACTTGTGATGAAAATGAGATAATTCTAAAAGAAAGGAAACTGAGAGGTGGAATACCTTACCTCGAGTCCCAACTCTCCACATATAACTATTAATTCCATGAATAATAAAATTATATTATATATTTAATTAATCAATAATTTAATTAATTTTAATTATATTTTCATTATTTATTTATTTAATTTATTAACATGTTTATTTCGTTACCAAATCAATTAAATTTATGTTAGATATTTTAGGGTCGTTAGGATCATAATCTATATAATTAATTTGAGTGATTAACTTTGTCAAATGAATCATGAATACATCATTTTCAAAATTTTAAATTTCTAATTTCTATATATAAATATATATTTAAAAACAATCCATGTAATTTGGTCATGAGAAATGAAATGCATCATATCAAGGAATAAGTAATCTAAACATTTATATGAGTGACATTTTCATTTTCTTAATGAAAGAAAAGGGAAAAAAGAAGATAATTTTTATCTTTAAAAAATATTATTAATATTATTAATAAATTTTTTATTCATTAAATCAATACTTATATATTTACATGTTATATGGTATTGAAAAAAGAGACGTGTCGTTCATGGAGGTTTTCTTGTCTGCACGAGCGACGTTCCCATTTTCCAAAATATGGGTTGGTAAAATGGTATTTAATATATTATCAGAATTGAATCATAATTATTTCATCAATATAATAGATATTATATAATATCTTCATTATTACATGTTTTTTGATTTGGTTATAATGAAATTAAACACATCACTTCGTAGGAGCGGTAGTCATTACATACAGATGGGCGATGGTTTCATTTTCCACAGGATGGAAAGGAGGTAAAAAGTATTTACGACATAAATATAATTACATATAAATATATTAAATATAATTATTTATTTATATTTGTCTTGTTATAATTGATTAAAATGATTTATAAGAAGAAATTAACATGAATGAATTCAATTAAGACTTATACCTCCTCCTTTAATATCTTCCCTTGGCTTAAACATGAAGTCTTCTTGGATTGGTCTTTTGGTGAGACTATGAGATTTAAAACATGTGTAAGGATGTTGTTATGGTATATAGGGTAGGATTTTTTAATCATAACATCTAAAAATGTTTAGAGGAAATGTATGAAAAGGATTCATTTTATATGTGAGAGGAGTGGCACCCATTTAAATATTAAGATCGTTAAAATATAATAAAAGTATTTCTCATGGAATGTTTCCCCAATTTAGTCCAATTTAAAATATGTAATATTTTATATTAAAAAACTCATAAATTCAAATTTACGCATTTTATACAAATGTTTTAAGCCTTATATTTTTTCTTAACCCACTCTTTCACACTTTTAACACATTCCTTCGTGGATAACACATTACTACGATCACATAATTCTTTGAATAAAAATGAAATAGTCCTTATTACATATTGTGAATATTTTGATTCCAAAAAATTAATATATATTTTAATATTTAATTTCTTGAAGTTGTAAATTTACATATAATATAAACTCACAAAACTCATAAAAACCATTTTATAAACATGGTATTTTTACATGTGAAAATCAATTTATAATTATTTTGGACCAAGAATATAGAGTAGTGGGGCTTTAAAAATATTTATTGGTATATTATTAAAGCAATGATAGTTACATTGCATTAAAACCATTCTATAACTTTATTTAACTTTCCTAGCACCTTAATAAATTCAATGATCAACAAATAGTTTTACATTAGAATAAAATGAAACCTAGATTCCGAAAAAGTCATGAATGAGTATCTAAAATAATTAGAACACTTGTAAATGATTTATTTTTCTACTTAAAAACAAATTTTTTTTGGAAGTAGTTTTTATATATTCTTAATTCATGATTAAATCATAATAATTTCATAAAAGTTATAGTATTTATAAAATTTATATTTTTCCCTATTCACCCAAAAATCACCAATTTCATAAAATTATCAAAAAATCACACCATAAAAATAAATAAATGTTTAATGAAAAAAAAATTCATTTAATCAAATTTAAATTAAAATATTTATAAAACTATTTTTAAATAAAAAGTGGAAAATGTAAATAAAAACTTATTTTATAAAGAAAATTCCCATTTTAAATTTTAAGGGGGTTTATCCAAATTCCATATCATTTACTAAATATAGTTAATTTATTTTGGAAATTTTATAATCATAATGTTTTTATTTTAAAAATTTATTTTAACAAAATATTATACAATTTAGTTTGGTGTTTCACATATCACACGTTATTAATCAAGATATTTATTTAATGTAATAAATAAAAAAATATAAGGGTTTTACATTCCCCTAAATAAATTGGCTTCTAAATTTGTTTCCCATGTCTTATTTTTAGTAGTTGGAAGAAAAATTATATGTAATTCCAAGGGCTAGAAAATGACTTCAAAAAACATTAATTTTCAATAGATCCCAATTAATGGAACCTTAAAATATAGGAAAAAGGTTGTAAAGTAGATTGGAAGATGAATATATATAACTGGTAATGAATATTTTTTAATCCCCATAGATTTTGTTTCCTTTCTAAAATTAATTTAATGAATATATTATGTCTATAAGACATATTATTTTCTTAATATTTTATAAACCATGAATTAACCATTATGATACTCTTACTTTTGAATGAGATTTAAATAACATACCTTGATTTCTGAATTATATTTTACATATAATAAAAGATATATTTATATTTATATTAACTCAGTTGAGGAATTATTTAACACCAATGATAGAAAATTTATGATAATATATTTTATTAGCTTCTCTATATTTTAGAAAAAATATCAACACTAGGTTATGTATTTTGATAAGTTTTTAATCTCATGATCATCTCATATTCTAAATGAGATGAAACCATGATGACCATTTCATTATTAAATAAATAAAATTAAATTTTAATGGATTATAAGGTCCAACAAAGGATGGTTATTTGTTTCACTTTTTCCTACCCATTAAACTGAAAAAAATCACATGTTAAGATAATAAATAATATGAACAAAATTCATGTTAATAAATAATACATTAATATCCAATAAATTTATAATTAACACCAAAATTTAAACTTAAATCATTTCATAAATCACTAACCCTAAATCTCTTCAAAATATGATATACTAAATTCGAAACCCACAATTTATAATTAATTGATAAAAATTTCTTCTAAAATCAAAATTAAATTTATCTCCAAATAAAATCAATCACTTATAAATTCACATACCAAAAACATTATAAGTCCTAATAATATATTCTTCAAAATTTTCAAATAATTTATTTAAATATAACAAATCTCCATAAACCAATAATAAAATAGCATTTTACTCCAACAATTAACTAAATATTTATTCCTCTTTTAATATCAACCACTTTGTAAAAAACCCAAACATGAAAAAAATTTACTATTTTTTAAAGTCTAATTACTTCCAAAGAAATATAGTGATCTTCTTATAAATTACATTTTCCACCTAACCAAAAAATAAATTTTTAATCCCATGGTTATCTATTTGTAAAAACATATGTCCCCAAAAATATAATAATCATTTATTCTAATTAACCCTAATTACCTAAACATCAAAATTCACATTTCTCTAAATGGTATCCTATAATTTAATCATGTATTGTTCCTAAAACCCTATAAAAATATAAATAAATATCATTAATTATCTTTGAATACAATCAAAAAAGTACTCAAAAGGGCATCTATACATTTGAAATTATGATCCTTCTTAATTCTTATCAATAAAATACAACAAAATAATAGCTCTCGAAACACAATATTTTGTAACATAAATCATTTAACTTCCATCAAAAACATTTGACAAATCATTACTATATTATTCCTTAATAATTCCTTCCAATAAAAAAATATGAATCATTTCCAAACACTCATGAATCTCAATATAATCATGTTTCATTGATTAAACATAAATAAAACTATTATAAATTAGTCATACCATTTATATGATATTCATTGTTCTTAATATTTAGTATATGACCTTGGTAAACATTTATTCATATGATAATTTTCGTCCCTTTAATAGTATTTCCACCAAGGGAATCAGTTTTCATAATACTAAAACTCTCAACATTAATATCATTAAATTGATACCATAGAAATATCATTATTATCATTTATCATGTTTAATGAAATATTCTTTTTCCCTGAGTGGTTTATTTCTTTGTGCCCTCATTTATCACTTATAAAACATATTTCTATTCCTTTAATATATTTCTCTAAGTGGTTCTTCCCACATTCATGATATGTGTGAAGTTGAATCATTTTAACATCTTGATATGTATCACCTAAATGTCCATGAAACTTCATTTTTCTCTAATTCGGTGTGTTGAAAACTCATATAGTATCAGAATGTTAATCCTAACTCAAGAAAGTTGTTTAGGAATAACCACAATCGTTTTCACTCAAACTATTATCCCATTATATTTTTCTTATAGAAAACCTCCATAGTGTCCTTTATATATATTGTTAACATGGTTCCATCTAGTTCAATCCATTTACTGAAACCAGAAATAGTTATAGTCAGTTTATCAAATAAAATTATAATACGTAATATTATGAGTAAGATAAATACTTAGATATACTTAACTATGTCATATTCTATTAAACTCTTAAAATTAATAAACAATTATAATAACATACTATATCATATTAACATTTATAGTTATATAAAACCTATAGCTTATAATAAACCTTAGACATATTAACTCATTATGATATTTCAAATTCTTAAATTATCCTCATTTGATAACTTTCTAACCACTAATGTTAATTAAAACCATTATTTAAATACTTTACTCCTTCATTAAACTTGTTCCTATTATAATAAGCATCCTCGTTAACATTATTATAATTCTAAAACATATTTCTACCTTATAAAAGACAATTGAAAACAAGATATGAGAATAAAAAATCATTGAGGGATAAGAAATTGAAAGAAAAGTATCAGCACATATGAAAATCATGAAAATAAATAAAGAAGTAGGATTTATTAAAAAGTTAACAGTTAGCTCAAATAATAATTAAATATATCATGAAATAAACATTATTGCTAAAATATTTTCAAAAAAAAATTTGTTGCATGTATAAAGTAAAAAAACCATAACCATGAAAGTTTCCAGAAAGAACATGAGAACTCATGAAAACCATTCAATAAAAACATATAATTCATATATAAAAGGATATATATATTATTTTAGAAAGAAAATAAGATTCCTAAGAAGCGAAACTAAAATATTTCCCTTAAAAATCAAAGAAATTATAGAATACCCATTTACGAATATATGGGAATTGTCATTAAAATTATCCTTCAATCACACATATAAAGGAATCTCCTCTAAATTTAATTCTAATATTTATCTATTATAGATTATACCACCACCCAATGTAGTGGAGGGTTATATTAGAACAAAATACCATCATAAAAAAATTTCATCTACAATATCATGAATAAAAATCAATAAAAACATTCATTTCCATCATAAAACACATAACAATGTCATTTGAGACAATAAGAAAAATCACTTTCAGATACCTCTTTAAAACGAAAATAAATATTATTTTTTCTTTAAAATGTTATAAAAATGAAAACATCATAGATTTATTGGAAAAGATAAACTTTTATAGGATGATTGACAATGAATAATGGATATATTGTAAGGAAAATGTGGGCATGTGGGGAATTTTTGAAATCTTTTTTTTATAAATTGTTTATACAAAGAATAAAATAACATGCATGGAAATCATTAAAAATATTCTATTTCAAAAAGTTTTATGTAAATTAAAAATTATATTAAAATTAACATTAAAAATATTTTAAATTTTAATTATTTTGTTCATTATTCATTTAAAAGTACATGTAAATGGAATAGAAATCATTTATAAAATTTAAATCATGGTTTTAAATAAAGAACCATTTTGAATTTAGTGAACTTTGAATCAAAAAGGAATTATAGAATATGATTTAGAATATATTTTCAAAAACCATAAAATTCATTAAACTAAGGATAAGATTCATATATACAGAAATTATTACTTCACACAAAAGAAAATATGTGGTGAAAATGACATAAGTCTCAAATAATGAAAATTTAGATTAGGAATCCCATAACTTGAGTCCCATATCACCATGTACGTCTTTTACCATGCTAAATTATAAACACATATTTATTATTTAATTTCTTATGAATAGTTTTAATTCCAATTACATTATCATTATTTCTTTTATTTCATTTACTGTCAAGGTCAGTTTAGTTTCTAGATCTGTTATGTTTACACTGATGTTTCGAGGTAGTTCCGTTCATAATCTCAAAAATTAATTTTTTCCATTGATCGTGGTAAAATAATAAACAATTACATAATATAAATATTCTTAAACATGCTATAATTATCATTTATATAAATTCAATATACTTTTAAAAGAAACCATTTAAGGTGGTCGTGAAAAATAAAATGCATCATTTCATGGAGATAGCATTGTTCACATAAAAATGAGATAAAAGTTAATATTTCTAAAGGAAATAAATAAAATAAATCATATATAGGTTTTCCATAAAATAATCATAGTAACCTTATCAATATTATATTTTTACATTAAATATAACATTATGACCATCCATGTGTGGAGATAATGAAGAAAATTATTGTTCATGGAGGCAGTTGACCACACCTACACATAAGAAATGTTTCTATTTCCCAAATGATTAGAGTGAAAGAATATAGATAATATATTATATTTATAGGATAATGATTATTTCATAAATATCATATATATCCATTAATTATATCTGTATAAACATATGTGTGAAGTTGTAATAAAAAACACATCTCTTCATCGAGGTGACATTCCCTACGTACACATTAGTTACATTATTATTTTTTGTATGAAATAAATAAGGAAGAAAATAGTTATTCATCAATATAATATAATTTAGTTATATTATTTATAATTATATAATTATATTAGATGTTTATAAATTTTTTTAAGAGGTATAGAAAGAAATAACTAGAATGAATTTGGTTAAGACATATACCACCTTGTTAGATAACATCATTTTTCTTAAACCTTATGCCTTATATGATTGGTATTTAAGTGACAGCAGGAACTATTGTATGTGGGTAAGTATTTTGAGAATGTATTTGATATGGTCATATTAGATATATACTGTTCAATGTTTTGTTATAAAAGAGTAAAGGATATTCACTTTTATATGGGAGGGTAGTGACCCCATTATAAATATAAAAAAGGTTTAAATATAATAAATATTTTTCTCCTAAAAAATGGATCAAATTTTATATTATTTAAAATATTTTATATTTTAATGTACAACTACACTATGATTTCAAATTTATACAAGATTTAGAGATATTTTAATCATTATCACTTAGTTTAACACCACCATTAAGCTTTTTAACTCTTACCATGCATACTATCATTTTACCATGGTAACATAATTTTGTTTATAAAAATGGAATAGAACTCATTAAATAATTTTGATATATTGATTAAAAATATTTAATCTATTTTAAAATATATAATTTCTAAAAAATTTATAAAATAATTTTAATATAAGCGCACAAATGTTTAAAATTTCATATTTAGAAAAAATGTTTTTTTGTGCAAAAAAGAATTTATTCATATTTTGGAAAACATTTCTTTCGTAGCTATAAAAACTCAATATTATATGATATATTTATTTTAAAATAAATTTAATTTCATTGATATCATGAGATACACACAACCTTGATTCTAAATGAACAATAATATAGTATATTGTTATTAAATAATCATTAAATTGGAGGTTATGAAAAGGACAAACTAAAATATAAAAAATATGTGGTTCACACATATATAAAATAAATTAATTGGTTATAAATTGACTCTAAATGAAAATAAAAATCATTTTTTATGTATATGTGTGCAATGTGTTTTTATTTTAGTAAATTAAATTTATCACAATTAATGAATAGTTTTAATGAAAATTATATTCTATGTATTCAAAATAAAATCTTAAAATTTATATAATATTTTTTATAGAAATTATATAATAAAATATATCAAATTTCACACTTATAATTTATTATCATAAACAATAGTTTTCCTCACATTTTATGCACTTATATAATAAAATGAATTTCCAAAACATATTGAAATATAATCTTAAAAAATTGATTTCATATTTGGAATCATGGAGATCAAATATTTTGAATAGGTCTATTTTATTTTTCATCAATATTAATAATGACTATTGTAAAAAATCACTTTAGAAATGTAAGATAGGTAAATAGGGTTAAAACATTGAGATAAAGCATTAAAATTTATCTAATGCTCGACTTTATCCTATTAGATGAGTATATTTCATCCAAGTTCTTCCAAGAATTATTGTGTGAATTAATTAGATACATATGAAATACTAGTGATGTGTGGAAATTTTAGATTTTATTTTGATCACTTTCTTTATGTGTTTAAAGTTAAATTAAATGAATACTTCCAAAATTAACATTATTTATATTTTTTAATAAATAATATTATATTAAATGATTTAAAATTCATAAAAATATTCTATTTTAAAATATGAATGGAATATGATTTACTATATCAACCATGTTCACTTTATGAGTCATCTTTCATGTATGTTAATATTCTTAACCCTATAGAAGAAAATCGTCGTTGTCACAGTTAAGGTAAAAAATTATTAATTAATAGATTAATAAAAAAGATAATTCTTAAAATGATTTCGAAGCCTATAAAAGTTTCATTTGATGATGTTATTTCGACACTATACTCTCTTTTCTTTGAATTTACATTTATTTGGATCCATTTTTCTAGAGGATGACTTTACTATATTTTAATATTTTAAGAAATTCAAAGTGTGTCCTCTCCCTCGATTGTAAAAAAGGAAACGCATCCTTTATCAACTTTACAAAACATAGAGCCTTCTATCTCTACCAAACCCTATAAAATAATATTCTATACTTCTATATCCATGTTTTAGTAGTGATTTTATCCCAAAAATACCAAACCTATGGTCTTTGAGAGGATACCCAAAGGCGTTCGTTCATTAAAGATGTAATCACATTAACCAATAAATTTCTTTTTATATCATATATTACCACTTTTAAATATGTATTATTTATCATAAAAATAAAAAATTAGTATTTTAAATATTAAGTTTTATTATAATTTATAAAAAAAACTCACTCCCTTCCCAATCAATTAAGAAGTGAATGCATTTCTCATGAATATGTATGACTTACCACCTCAAATTAGTGATACAATTTAATTTTATCACAATATTTTATTGATGGATATTATAATTTTTATAATTATTATATATGATATTTATGACATTATCTAGGTTTTTAGGATAATTTCATATCTAACTTCATACATTCTAATCCATTGGAAGATGATAATGTCTCTTGTGCATATGTGTGGACTACCACATCATTGAAGTGATGTGATTTTTTACATTTCTATTTTGAATAGATGGTAATTTGGATTGATTTTATGGATATACATGATTTATATGATATAATTATTAATAAGGAAATGCAAATTTTTATTTATCTTTCTTTTTTACCCATATTTCCAGAAATAAAAAACAATTTTCATGAATATGTACGACCTACTCTCTCAATTAACAGTGGAATTCATTTTTTATCATTATCTTTTATTGATGGATATAAATAAATATATATATATATATAATTAATATACTTTATATTAATATCTTTATTGATAATCTTTATACTATTGAATCATTATCAAAGTACAAGGAACAAAAATACCGAACAAAAACATACATGAAAAACAAAATAGTTATCACATGAAATTGTGATTTTAATAAATCATTTTTCATTAATGGGGGATAAAAGGTTATAATTAAATAATATATGGTTTGATATATATTATTAAGTATCTATATTTTTTATAATAAATATAGATTAAATATACAGGAGGTTTGAACATGTATGAAGAAAGTCAGACCTGAGGTAAGGGATTTATGTTACAATCTCATTGTTAATTGGTTTTATTTATCATTAAGTTTATAGTGATGAAATTTCATGACCTACCTCTTAATAAAATAATAAATTTTCTTATCTTATTAAAATTATTATATAATTTATGTTTTTGTTTCATTTTTATCCATTTATGAACTTAATATATCTTAAGGATGTTTTTACAGAAATTTAGCTTTATTTCTCTCTTCATACAAAAATCATTTTTCTTATTTGTTCATGTTTTCTAAAAATGTGTAAAATAATGTTTTTAATATTATCCTATTATTTTATAAAGTCATTTTTATATTTTTTTTAATTTATATAAAATGGTTTAAATAAAATCCCCTTGTTATTTTCTGAATGGGGTGATTTTTACTTTTTATAGAAAATGGGATACGAAACATCATTTTGACAAACACGACATAAAGGTAATTTTCCAAAATCATGATCAATCAATGATTTAATGATTAATTTATAATTATTCAATTTTATTTTTAAATAAAATTTTATCATTTATATTTGGAAAAAATTTAGATTTTAAATATATTTTTTAAATGTGAAAAAGATATTTTTCTTAAGAAATTCTCCAGTTATATTTTAATGTAATTTTCGATCAATGATAACAATACATTAATGTTACTTATGATTTTATGGAGTTAGTAACAAAGAATATCATCCCTATCCCTTCTCTTTATGGTTTATTATTATAATGAAAATATGTTGATAAAACACGTTTCTTTTTCATGGTTCATACTATGATGAAATATTTAGGAACCCAATTTATTTTCCCTTTTTCTAACATGAATAATGTTTTATTATTATATAGTTCACATATATATATGGTTTTAGTTATGTTATAGGAGGTACCATAATAATATATCTCCCAATTATATTTGGTAAATATGAATATCTTGTTAGATAAATTGGTATAAAATGGAGAGTGAACCTAATTCAATAAGGGACTATATCCACTATGGTAGTCATGGGAGTGAACCTTGACTACCAAGATAGTTTGGGGAGAGAAAAAAATACACTATTATAGAATTAGTATGGATAAATGAATGCTATGGGAATTATTTTCTATTCTTATGTGTATTCTATAAGTGTATATCTTATGCAAATGTAATTTTCTTATAGATCGTGATTTTTTTTCATTTTATGATTCACTTATTATGAAAAACCGATATTTATGTCATGAATAAAGATTATTATCTATGATATAAAAGGTATTAATATAATATGTTGTTCCCATGTTATCATATCATTTTTATCCTGTTATGTTTATGTGATCATTTATATCTCTTTTGTTTACCCTTATTGAGAACATGAGCTCACGCTTTATAATATTTACCTTCCCCAGGATATATAGAACATTTTTAAGTATGATATCTCTAATAAGGGTTATAGTTGTGAAGAACTAAGTGGGACTTGATTTAGATGTCTTATGAGCAATTATCTTATGTTTCCATGTTTCCAAATATTCTAGAACTATACGATTCTAGAGTGGATCTATATTTTATGTAATAAATATTCTTCTAATAAGATATAGTCTTATGAAAAGTATGCATCTCTATATTTTTGGATATTGTAATTAATTTATTATCTTATTGTGAAAAAAATATTATTTTTATTTAATATCATAACTATTTTAGAACAAAATGAAACCTTCCAGACACACTATTAATAGAAAAGAACCACAATATTTTGGTAATTATATTAAAATTTATTATAGGTTTTAAAACATTAAAAGAGGGTTTCCAAATTCAAAATAATACATTTAAGAAGATTATTTTACTTATTATTTATATATTCAATCAATTAACGTGTTTTATAAATTTTTATGCCTTTATTATTTGATAATATTGTCATAAAAGTGGTAGTATTTTTAAAATTATTATTTTCCACTATTCATCTAAAAACCAATTTTTTAGAAAAATCTTTAAAAAATAACCCAAATAAAAATCTTATATGATAAATTCAAAAATTAAATTAATATTATAAAATTAAAATTCAAAAATTAAAAAAATTATCTTTTAAATTAATATATAAATTCTATATAACCCTCCACATAGAGAAACCCCCTCCCCCACGAAGTGGTAGCACCCGTAGGCAGCTCCCTAGCCGGGGATGGAGCCGTTGCTTACTAAGATGGTAGAGCGACCCGAGGGTAACAACTCGTCAGTGATGGTCCATTACAACGATCCATCAGCAATTGGGTCGCGCCTCATTTTTCCCACCCAGAGGAAAAGGCCACACTGGGGAATTCCATTTTCTAAAAAATCGTTATTAATAAAAAAAATTACCTTTTAAAACATTAAGGTTTTTTTCCATATTTAATATCTATTACCAAAAAATTAGTGGTGGTTGTAATTTCACTAAATATTTTGACACTATTCGTTTAAGGGATATTTGTTTTTAATATCCTACGATTTCCTCTATTGAGGAGATTAAGGTATCCCAAGATGGAGATATTAATCAGCTAATTGATTCTATAATTATGAAAACTCAATCCTATAATGGGATCTCTGTAAAAGGAATAAATTAAAATTCCTTTCAAATTAATTTATATTCCCACAGGTCATGGTCATAATTCAACTAGATTGAATTTTCCTCCTTTGTGTAATCCTTATATTGAAGGTTCTATAATTTCATCTACTCAGACATCAAATCAAGTAGATATGAAAGCCCCTATAATGCTTTGTATAAGACCACTAAAGCCTCAAACCAATTTGGTGATATATTTATCTAGCTACTAGTATGATTAGGATGATTTATAGTAGGGAAGTGCTATCCTAGAAGTTAGGGATGACTTACCTTTATTGAATCATTCTGACTTCATGGGTCATGTATGTAAAATTTTATGAATGAGAGTGGTTGGATGAAAGTGGGGACCAAGAAGAAAAATATTTTTGATCAAGATATTTAAATAATCAAATATAGTGTGATAATATTAATGGAATCACCACAAGCCTCATTGAAATGAACAGAAATAAATAGGTTGATGGTTGAGATCTATGGGAGTCTTATTGAATCTAATAAGTAATAAGACTATTATTCATAGATTTCAATATGCTTTGATGATCTTGATATAGTTAATGATGAACTTATAAAGGGTATGGAAAGTGGAAAGAATGTAATCATTTAGTTATGGGATTTCCATGAATTTCATTGGATGAACTCTAAGACTAGAAAATACAACTCTTGTCCTCCAAAAAAAATAACCACTAAATCACCAAGGAGACAAAGAAATGTTATGACTCGTAAAGGATCTTATAAATGGATAAGGGATGTAATAGTTTCACCAATACACTATTGGTGAACATTGTGATTATTTTGAAGCACATTTATCTGCTCCTAAGAAATTTAATATCAGTAAAAATCAAAAAACAATGATTTAATTTCTAGATCCTACCCCATTTATATCCATGTTCCATAGAAACTATTAGTTCCGGATTTTCATTTAGAAGGAATATTTAATACCACTACTCCTATTTGTTTACTTATTAAATAAATATTTGTGGATCTATATTCCAAGAAAAAATAAACACCCATCCCCCCTAAAATTGGTTTCATAAGATGATTTGGTGTTTGAAGAAAAATAGGACCTAGTGGCCTCGGAATGATTTTATTTTAGAAACTTATCACTAAATAAAATTCTAAAAAATAAGGAATGAATTGTCATCATTTATTTATTATGGAAATAACAATAATAACTCTTTAGGTAGAGATCCGATAATTCTTAACTTGTTTTCAAGGGTTTTTCTTCTATTTTCTATGTTTTCATATATCAGTCTCCCACTCATCCCAAAGTCTTATGTTTGAAAATCAATAAAAATAAAATTTAATGTAGGTAATATCATTTTCCAAAGATTGTTAATTTATTTTTTTCTCATTGTACACTCAAAATGTATTAATATTTACTATGAATTTAAATAATGTATCAAACAATATAGTTATATTTTGTATACATAACATGTGATTTGAAAATATATTTATAAATGTAATAAATTATAAAATCCATGATTCTTATAAAATATATCGATAGTAGTAAATTATAAAAAATATATAATGGTAAATATTTTCCACTGGATATGAAATTAGATAGGACTTTAGAGTTATTATAGTTTCAACATGTGAAATTTTTCAATAATGAAGTGTAGAATAAAGTTTATTGGGTTAATGTAGTATGTTTATGAGTTTTCATGAATAAAAATATCAAAACATAATGTTTTAAGATAAGGATATGATGGAGGATTTGATTGAAGATTATTCATATGAAACTACCTACCTATTTAGAGGTAGTAATTTCAGTGTATTTAGTAGAGGTGGATATTGAAGATATTCAAAAGGAGAGTTCCTTTCTTCCAAGGTCAAGTGGAGGGAGGAAATAATTTTTTCTGGAAGAATAATATTCACACATATTTCCAAATGAAATTAGTTGGGTATTATTATTAGGGTGTTTAGGAAAGAGAACCATATGATTGATTCTAGTATGGGGATGTGGGTAACACAATCTCAATGTATATAAATCCCCCTTGTATGTTCCATCCATGTGGGATGGTAGAACACTTAATAAAGTATTTCAACTTATTCTTGATGAAAACTGGTAGAAACACATCTCACTAAGGGTAAGGATCAATGATGGATTTTGGTGCATCAGTGTACACTAGTATTTAGACTCAACTAATAATGGTAAATCATGAGAAATAGATAACTTGTCACCCAGGATGAGGTAAGAAAAATCATTTATATTGAGAAGATGTCATATGATTTTGAGGCTGATACATGGACATCTTTGGTTTGAGGTGCCATCTTGATAGATTCCATAATTATTTCAATATTTTTTGATATCATAGTATATTATTCTTTTATCTTTTTTAATTAATTTATATTTTTTGGGTATGTATGTGAATTTTATACCTTATTCAATGAGTATTGATACTCTACATTATGAGAGATATTAATAAGGTTCTAAGTTTCTGTCTTTCCTGATCATGATTTTTTATGTTTTTATACCATGGAAATTCACTGTTCTCATGATTAATATTTACAATTTTATCATTGGTATATATTAGATGTTTCAATTTAAATATTATATCAACTACCATGATCATGGTGTTTTTTACATCATCTTATGGAACTATCTATAATATCCTAGGAGAGTATGTATTCAGAATTGTATTAAGGACCAATTATAGTGAATATTGGATATATATCTTATCAATTGGTGGGCTTGGTTATTTGGAATATAAAGGAGAAGAACCATCCTATACTTCCTTGTGTGGTGGATCTTTATTCATTTGTTCTTACTAATAATTTATCTATACTACCACAAATAAGGAATGTATATTTTGTAATTAATTTATTACATAGGATGAGACCTATTTCTTCCCTATCATATCACAAATCATAAAAAATGATATAGTAACTAAATGTGTAAATATATTATCTTTAACAAAATTTAATCATTCAAATGAATGTATCCCTGTGGGAATAATTGATTTTATTCATACAAAAAGCCAATATTATTTTTAGCATGTGAATCAATAATTAGAAACAAAAATAAGTTTCATTAAAAAATAAATATAAATTTTGAAAAATTACTAATCTATTTGAATTTATCAAAGGAGATCTTTGGATATATAAAATTTAACTTCGTTTTGGTAATCATTTTATAATGGTGAAATTGAAGGATATATCAAAGAAATCATTCTTTTATTGATATGTAAATAATAGTCCTTTTTTCATGCCTTTTGGAGTTATCAATGGACATAATGATTTATTGGATTTGAGTAATATGATGTTTGATCGATAATTAGACTCTTATTTGGTATTATTTATTGAGGATATTGTTTTATATACTAATATACCTAATAAGACCATACAAATGATATAAAAATTTCTATTATGATTTTTATGAGCATAATATTGATGAAAATATCTCAAAAAAATCTCTTGACTATGGTGGGTCATTTCTTATACTCTGATTTGAGATCCTCTGCTATTTTTCACCACATCAACTTGCACATCTATGTTGTGGTGGATGTGTCAAATCCCCCGATTGATTGGTTTTGGATTGCAGTTGAAACAAAGTTTAGATGGAAGCAGGCCATGGTGTTTGAGTCCTGGGTGAGCTACTGCTCGAAATGTCATCGTCTGGGGCACCTGGTGTTGCAGTGAAATGGTAATGGGAGGAACATGAGGTTTAATTCTAAGGTGATAATTGTTGAGTGGCAGAGTCAGTTGCCCAGTGTGATTAATTGTAGGGATTCTGAATTTGAGAAGTGAGGTACAGTGGTAGTGGGAACAAAGGCAGTGGCATCCTCCAATCCACTAGTTAATGTAGAATTTGATCATCTCAAACATTATCTGAGGGTGGGGGATGGTGCGAAGTAGGCTGTTTAAAGGGGTGAAGTTAAGGGTGTTCTTAGTTCTGAAGGGCGGTGGATTGGTAACAATTTGGGTGTTGTGCAGGCTGAAGAGAAGAGGCTTGTGGCAGTGGGAATCTTGACGTCTTTTGGATGCGAGGATCAGTTTTCTATTGGAATTTTAAACATTTGTGCTACTAGGATTCAGGGTAGGGCCAAGGGTAAGGATGGTGTGTTGTCCAATGTCTCCATGGCGAATTAGTTTCAAGGGCTGGAGCAGGAGGATGTGGAGGAGGTCGTGCAGGACAGTGCCAATTTTCATACCAAGAGGACTTTTTAGGACGATGTAGTAGTGAATGATGGTAGTGAAAAATGGATCTGTGAAGGCAATGAATTTCTAGAAAATACACAATTCTTATTTTTGATTGACACTAATTGTCATCTCCATCAAACCAGAATTGAACCTTTTCAGGATATGCAGATTCTCAGCAAATGGGGGGATTTTTTCTAGTGATAAAGAAAATGAGGGACAAATGATCGGACCCTCATATAGTGATGTCATTCAGGGAGGGAATAAGAGGTTGATTGGGAGGTAAGAGGATGTGATTTCATCACCGTGAATATGGATGAGGAAGGACTACTCATACCTAACAAAGTTGATTCCCACCATATCTTTTAATAAAGGTATGGAAACTACTAATGAACTCCTTACTTTGGTATGGTTGAATCTTATGCGGAAGTATTTCAAGATCCTCAAGCAATGTGAATGCTCGGAATGGGAATTGGAAACTGTGGATGAAGCTTTTGTTCATGAAGGTGGTGTTGTGTTGGACATTGATGGTATGTAGTCTTTTTTTTGGTTCTGTGGCGCTTGTTTTCTAAAATTTTCATGTATTTAAATAAATACTTAGGGGATTTTCCTCTGCCTAAGATTTCTCTTATATATTAATACATCAAGGGTGCACATAATATATGTTCTGATATAGGAGAATAATTTTCTTTCATATTATTCTTTGAATTTGAGAACATATGTGAACAATTACTCAATCCTTGGCTTAGATTCAGTTATTCGCATTGATTCTCAAATGGGTTGGAGAAATTATATCTTTAGTGATAAATTTTTATTGTATATAAATCATAATTCCTTGACGTATATTTTCATATAGTGTGATCTCAACTTGAGGTATTTTAGGTGGATGGAATATCTTTAGAATATTGATTTCACTTTCATGCACGCATCGGGGAAGTGGAATGTGATGAAATATACCTTAATTAGTTAAGGAATGTAGAGAATAATGTCAGAATACAAAATTGATGTTGAATTTTATCCTTGATATAATAGAGATGACACATGGTGTGGTGATATCTATCCTCAAAGTGATGTATATTTGGGTTAAATAGGTGAATGTTTGGAATATGTTTGATGAGGAATACAAGGGGATGAGATAACTATAAATGGTGGGGGTCATCGTGGGTTGGTTGATTTTGGTGTATTCATATAATTAGTAAAGAGGATATATGTGGTTCCTATTGATCTCATGATATATGTGCTATAATATTTTTACTATTCAGGTGGGGTGGTACATCCTGGAGTGAGAAATATATTTCATTATATAAAGCATTAATACTGGTGATCTAGAATAAAGAGGGGAAGTACTAGTTTTGTTTTTCATTCTCTGATATAAAATAGCATGAAGACGAAGCATTAATAACTAATGGGGTTATTCTATCCAATTCAATTATTGATATTGAAATTTGGGGGGATTTCTATAGACTTCAGGGTTGGTTTAGTAAAATAACCACATAAATATGACTGATTTGGTTAATATTGGATCAACTAACGAATTCATGACATTTATTTCCTATAAAAGAACCATTTTTCATTGATGAACTAGGAAAGAATTACGTGAAAGAGATTATTATACATCATTGAGTCTTGAAGTCGATGGAATTAGATAAAGATACTCAATTTACATTAGATTCTATAGAATATTATATAATTAATGGCGTCGTAGATGAAGATTCATGAAATTTCATCCATATATGAATGGGAATATTGATCATATTATTTAAATTTATAAATGTAGTTCCATGAATGTGTTCCTGATTTTGAATGATATTTATGTGATTATCTTTCACTAATGGAGTTTATATATAATTAAATTTTTCGGTCATCAATTTATATGCAATAGTTTAATGCAATATATGTTCAACCATGTTAGTATCCCTATATTTAGGACGAGACAAGCGAGAGATCCCTTTTAGGACTCAGTATCGCGTAGGAGATGACTACGAAATTTAAGTTTATTTAAAAGCATATGACTTTATAATAGAGTTATTTGAAGTCTTATATTGATCTTTAGGGATGAATTTAAATATATTATTATTTAGATTCAATATTCATGACAATGACTCCATTTTTTGGTGATATAAATATCAAGAAACAAATAAAGTTAATGAAATATTATGTGGATCCATTTGAAATCATTTAGAAGATCAGTGATGTCACATATATATTATATTTTCTTTAATGTAATACAATAGTTCCTAACACTTTCCATATATCTAATTTAGTATTTATCAAAGGGGAACTTCTCATATCATAATATGGTTTGTATTTAAGTTTGAAACTAATGCTTCATATATTGATAACTATATTTTGGTATGGGAATATTGAGAAAGAATCCTTAGAGAATGGAGCATTCCTTTAATATATGTTTTTCAGTCGCATAAGATGATCGAGGTGGATACATGGGACAAAGTGGATAAAAGTAATTAGTAGTGGTTTGATATATTTATCAATGAGATTTACCAATGACTCTGTATGGATAGAGAGTCTTATGATGAAGATTTTTTTGATGCTCGAGATTTAGTGGTTCATTTTTTCAGAATTTGTAATGCATTATTGATGATAAAAGAAGATTACATGATGAGTTTATAGCATCCCTAGCCTGGTTCACCTCCAATATTATTGATCCAGGTTCCTCACACCTTAAATTCACCTCCTCATATGTTAGAGGCAATAAAATATCGATGAGGGCCTATGTGGAAAGTTGTGAGATTATACACTCTTTGATAGAAGTAGACATAATTAAAAATATAACAAATATATAAAACCATTCAGGATAAAATAAATTAAACGACAAGTCAATAATCATATCTATATTTTAATATTAAAAAATAATAATAACTCTCATGCTATAAAACATTGATATGTTATTAAAAAACATCAAATAAGTCAAAAATAAGGTCATTCATGGTATGCCCATGTATATACTATCTAAAATAAACAAAAAAGGGACTATAGAAAAAACATGTCTTAAATCCAACATTAGTCGAATATCATGACTCTGTCTAGGCTTCACCTACTTAAACATATAATATAGGGGGATTGTATTTACCTTTAATTCTATCCATGAAGTATTCTTGGGAACCAGGGTGCCTTAGCAGGGTGTGATTACAACTCAATAGGCTACAACCGATGGAGTCATAAAGCAATTACAAAAAATAAAAGTTCATGTATAGAGTGACATAATTGTAAATATATAAGATGAAATGATAAAAATAATAAATATATCAAATGCATTCGTACTATATAGGAATTTTGGGGTGAACATACCTACTTTAGGAATTTTTACGAAATCCTTAAGCATAACACAAGAATACTTATTATGCCTCATATCCTGAATGGTAAGGAATGTGAATAACATCTTATCCTAAAATAAAAGAAAAAACTCATACAATAAATCACAATAATCCAGGGAAAAAAGACATTATAGAATCTTTATGATACTAATCCATGAAGATCACTTCATCTTAAAAAAATCATACAGAAGAAAATATCACATCCTATTTATATTTTCATATAAGGGTATACCATCATAAACCATGTTAAACCATAAGGGGGTAAAGTGTCCCTAGTTTAAATCCACATTATAAGAGAGGCTATCAAATCCCAAAAGAATCTATACTCATATTTCTATCTCATCCATTTACATGGAACCATCACACCATAGGTAGTACTCCCTCTGCCAAAGGTAACAATGACTTTTTGGGCAGAGAATCCCATATCTATCATTTTTAAGTCCACATGATAATTAAATTTTTTAAAATAATAGGAGTTACATCACATGAAAATGATCTTAATATCTCAGCTATTTGCATATCATATAATGACAATATCATCCATAGTCATAAATAGAATAACTTAAGAGGCAACACATCCCAACCATATCCACCATCAATGAAAATGTCATTTCATCCCATACATATAAACAAAAACAAATCATTGTTTAGTAAATGAATTAAGAAACATGAAATAAGAAATTTATATTAAGGTTAGATATGTTTCCAACTCACTTGGTTCTTAATCATGGTTGGTTATCACATTCCCAACCCATTCAAAAGTCTTAACCCAAGGTATAACCTTATCCATTATAAAAAATCTATACGGGGAGGAATTCTCCCCTAAAAACCATTTAACTTGACAAAATAATTTAGAGACACTCATAAGTTATAAATGGGTCAAGCCTCAGGAAAACATTTCTCAATTACACACCTCTCCCATATCCATGAATTCTTAAGTCACCTAATATAGGTCTTATAAATTATTAAATAACTTAGAGAGTCCCCTATTTGGTCTCAAGTATAAGGTCCACTGACTTCACTTTATTCCCAGGACCATCAATAATTAAGGCATCAACGTATATCCATCATGTCTGATGACATCTCAACAAAACTAATATTGGTTTAGAAAGCAATCACATATTTGTGTTATCTTAATCACACACCGTTGAAATAACCATGTATGATTAATTTGATGAAAAATGAATAAACATTTTAGAATGGTTAGGGATCACATTCCTTTGTTTAGTAGTAGCTGACATATTTAATATTACTATTTTATTCAACTCAAATTGGTGGAATTTCAAAAACCAATAAAAACCCCCATGTTCGAGAGAAACTAATGACAAATACAGAAATAATTATATTAATGAAAAAAACACAGAATATGAGTTTTATCCTTACACATAGTGACCTCTTAAAATGAACTACATTTTACTCTACAAAATAATAGGGATATTTTATCATAGAAAAGGAGAGAAATAAGAGAGGAGGTATAGGGGTGTGTCTATGGAAAAAAAAGAGTGGGTTAAATGAGTGTAATTTTTTTTATAATCTTTACAAATTATTTCTTTTGATTAAAAATTAAAAAAATGCATATACTCATCGGGTACCCATAATGATCGAATCAGGTACATATAAAAGGAGAAATATCCAATTGGTGTCCATCACATAACCACACTCACCATTTGGTGGTCCATCAAGTAATCATCTCTGAACTATTTGGAACTTGATGTATTATTTCTTCATGAAAAAATTCCTGACACCTGACATGTACTCTTACAAAACACCCTTGAGCCCCAACTATCACCTCTAATAATTAAAACCCAAAGAAATGCATTATTTTTGGAACAAATTATATTTAAAAAAACACTTTTAAAATATAAATATGTTAGAACCACCCCAATATATACCAAATCATCCTGAAGATACATCAATTGATCTTTATAGTGAACAACAATGACCACTATGCCCAGATGTTAAATTTTCACTGTCAGGTATCCTGCTAAATATCATCACAATTCCACTATACACATACTAAAGGGACCATATTACCATTCAATGCATTCTCACTTTGATGCACTATCTAAACCAGTCATTACTCGAATAACCCATCACCCTATAGTATGACATCATCGATGATGATTACCAAAGAAGGATCAATGTGTCATATTCTAAGATAATATACATGCAAAACATTTACAATAGCATGAAAACTCTGTGAATTATTGAAAAGTAATGAATATTAATAATACTCTTAAAACCCTAAAAGGTACCCACAAACCTAGGTTCCATCTTCCCAAACCATTGAATTAGATGGTAACATTCTAACCCAAGTTCCACACACTAGTGTCCCAAGCCGATGGATCAGATGACCGCATGTGTGCCTCCCCGTATACAAGAGGATGCCGACTGAAAACAAGGGACAAATATCGATCATTGGGAGAATGTAAACACTTTATAAAAGTAATAAAGCAATGTAAATAACTAATAAAATAATAAAATAATAAAACCTTTAATAGACTAATATCAAAATCTCATGATGAATAAATATGAAAATACAATACCAAAACTAAATAGTAAATATTAAATACCAATGTAAATGTCAATTGTTATTAAGAAAAACCAGAAATAGAAAAAGACCCTAAAAATTCCCAAGAGCTTCTCAAATCATGTATGGTTACCCAATCTATGATCTATCCCAACTGATCCATCTAACATAAGGAATTTTCCCTTATCTTGTCCCTCAAACATGAAGTTTATTTGGGTGTCAATCAAGTAGCTTGAGTATGGTGTGAGTACAACTCAGTAAACCACCACCAATGGTGTCTAAAAAATATTCATCCAATATAGTGTATAGATTTGTATATAGAATAATGTAAAATGAAGAATTAGACATTTATAAAAAAAATTATTCTTTAAACTAACTACATAATCACCTCTGTTTCCAATTATGCCAAATAAATAATACCCACCTCAGCTAGTTATGGTGTCTATAAAAAATTACATATTCAATTTACAAATAATTATATCAAAAGGGATTTCATTATCCATTTCAATTCATTCAATATAATGGACAACTAGAACCATAGTCTAATTCTAAATCATGGGTGTAGAACGTCATTTCTAGCACCCCATGGGTATTTGGAGCGTGAGACCCTGTCACACACCCTATAGGTATTTAGATCATCTTTCTATTTCCCATAAAATAATATTTCCATTCATGTATTTTGTCCTAGTAAATCATGGATAGGACCTAATGGGTATTAAGAGTAGAAATCTATGTCCATCACGCCATTTCAAAATCAAACACATATGTCTAAATATCACATGTATCATAGTTTACCATATATCTAATTCATATCAGTTAGTCAATATTTACCCCCTTATTAAATTTATCAATCAAAATTTTCTATTAATTTATTTTAAAATTAATCATTCCAAAACTACCAATTGAAAATTAACAACAATTTCCCTTAATTAATTCAATAATTAATTAATCAAATTCAATGGATTTATTAATCACAATAATAGATTATTTAATTCATGAATTAAATGATTCATTTATATAACCACATTAAACAATTAATTAATTCAATACTAAATAAATCCCCTTCAATACATAGTATACACATAAGAATTTCTATTAATTAATTAAAAAATTAATTAATCGCATTAAATCAAACATATAAACACAGTGATTTCCCTAAATCAATCTAACAATTAATTAATCAAATAAAAATAACAATATACCATAATTAATTCGCAATTAATTTTTCAATTCATAATCCCAATATCCTAATATTTTTTTAATATTTAATTATTCAATTCACAATCTCAATATCCCAAAATTCACAATCTCTTAATTAACATAATTTATCAAAATAATAAATTCAATTTATATAACACAATTTATAATCATCCAATATCAATAAAACAATTACACATGTGAAAATGAAATAAAGAGATTGGGATTTGAATAATATTACACATACCTCGAAATTTTTGTCCAACGCTCACCAATAGAAATCCCTAATTGAAGAAAAAAGATCATAAATGCGACAAAGAACGAGTTCTAGATCTAAAACCCATATATAAATATAAAAAATAAACACACTAAAATCCTAGATCTGGATCTGAAAAATGTTGATCTTGATAGTAAAAAAATCGATCTAGATACAAAAAAAGAGAATATCATCTCCCCAAAATATGAGGGTTAGATGGGAGAGATGAAATAAACCATGCAGGATAAGATCGTCTTACTAGGAGAGGTGAAGTTCTTCAATCCAGACATTGAATCATGAAGAAAGGAGGTCTGTATTCCTAGAAATTCATCTAGGAGCCTCAAAAATTAATTAATTTGATTAGGGGTGAGATGGGGTTATTTTGGGATTAATATTGCGAGGGGGGGAGTTTAGGATTTTTTTTAAAAAATTATAGCTAATTAAAAACCCTCAGATAGTTTCTTAGGGAAGGAGGTAGAAGGCATTCCAAACAATGAAGCTGAACTATTATCCTACTCTATGGGTGCATGGTTTCTTATATGAGTGTGCATGGTTTGATAAACCATGCACTATCCATGTAATCCCTCTATTTGAGGGGTTCTATAGTTTTATGGTCCCTAGCACACAGTTTGGTAAACCAATGGGGAAAAACTGAACTACCCTTCACGATTCCATTTTTCTCAGATAACCTCACAAAATCAACAAAGGTAAAATAAAAATGAAAATATACTGAAATAATTGGAAAATATTACCTTTAAATTATCCCAAGACATCTCTAGAAGAGGTTATAATCTTTCAATCTCCCCACCATATAACAGCTCATCCTAGAGATGTACTCCCAATGATATATACAATTATGAGCCAAAAATATTGGTCCTCTGAGCCAGCATATCAGCTTATCTATACCATGTTTCTTATTGAACATGTCCATGTTTCTACAACATAGAAATTATCAGCATGGTATTTCCCCACAATACATTACCACTGCAATCCAACACACATACCTGATGCTCCTTAAAGGATGCATTGGTATCATGTTTAACATCATCCCTGACAATCTCATGAGAAGGATTGGGGTTATAGCGGAGAATTTGTGACACATGAAATACATCTTGCATTACACTTTCACTTTATAAAAGAGTGAATATATATTCCACCTACCCTATTCTTTCCACAACCTCAAACAGTCCAACAAATCTGGGTTCCATCTTTCCTTGTCTCCATATCCTACTATTTCCCAATATAGGTATCACCAAAAGGAATTCATGACCACCCTCTATAAAATTGTGGCGTCTTTAACATTTATTGTCGTATGAATTATATCTACTATAAGTCATAACTATAGTCATTCAAATCCATTGAACCTTCTTTGAAATATCTTATAAGAGACTCAGTTCCAATAACCCTGACTCACCAACCACTATCCAACATAGATGCTATCTTCAGGGACTACTATAAAGGGACTCATATGGTGTTATCTATATCATTTCCTGATTATTTTTTTATTGGAAAACTCAAAAAGTTCTAGGTGTTTCTCCCAAGCCCATCCAAATTCTAAACACATTCTCACAAAAAATCCTTAAGCATATAAATTGTATTTATGACATCCCATCTATTTGTGTGTTGAAATCCATACTAAAAAAACATGTTTACAAAGATCATTTTGTGATTCATTCCAAAAGTGAGAAGTAAAACTCACTCCACATTCTAAAAAATTTCTCTATGGAACCCCGTGATAATGGACTATCTCACAAACATATAATTATCCAAACTAATCCACTAATAAATTATCTTATGCCAGTACAATATTCTTTACCTTCATCAATTTATTTACAATCACCCAAATTGCATCATTCTTCTAAAGCATACATAGGAGACCCAGAATAATATACATAGTAACATAACCCCACTTCCATTATGGAATGGGAAACTATTGTAATAAACCACTAGGTCATTGATACACATCTTTCTTCTATTGATAGATGCAACATCATGTCACGAACCCTATATCTCATTTTTCAAACCTGGCCATAAAAATTTAATCATTAGTCACAGTTAAATTTGGTCACACCTATATGTACCACCCAAATTGATGTATGAAAAATCATGTATATGATCCTATCACATGATCATAGGCCCAGAAAACTAATTCCTAACATAGATGGTCTCATCCTCTTTTATGGTCTAATCAGAAGGTGACTTTCCACCTTCATCGAATTCTCTCATAGTCAAACACTATGGATCCTTGTACTGCTTATCCTTGATCAATATCAAAAGTTTAAACTCTATTGAAACTGATATGGGACTCATCTTCTCCTAACTATCCTGAACCACAACATGCATCTAATCTAGTAAAGTCAACATATTCCACTACGTGCTAAACTCTTGAACATCTTGAGTCTGTGTTTCCATACATAAAAAATTAGGATCAATAGTTCCCTTTCCAAGAGTTTATGTTATCTCAATATCAAATTACTAAATCTACTCATCCTACCTCAATTTCTAGAGATTAAAATCTCACAGTGAAAATCAATACATCAATGTCTTATTATCTGTATATACATTAAACTTCTCTCTCAAGAGATAATTTCACGAACAATTAAATTCATAAAATAATACATCTGAATTGTGTTATTATGTAGGTTAGTTCCATTCATGTATCCTTAACTATAGAGAACCATATGATATAATTTTATCTCCCTAAATCAACACTACTCTAATCCGGGTGCTAAAAGTGTCAAAAAACACCATGTACTCCTCACCTTGCTCTGCTAGGTTCAATATTGTTTTTGTAATCTATATTATTCTTTATGTCCTATAAAAAATTCTCACATGATATAGACCACTCAAAAATTACTCCATTCATGGTAAACCCCAAAATAGGTACTTCCAAATGGGAAAATTCTTGAATGAACCACTAATAATTTCTTTCTTATCCCAAAAAAATATGGATTTCGATAACATTTTTGGGTTTCTCTTATAAAACCATTGTATGAACCTTCTGTAGGTCTACTAACACACCTTCCTCTGATTTTATGCGACCTAATAAGTGTACCTGATCAATCTATAAATAAAACATATATAGCATAGAATATACATGATTCTATCTCAGTGTACTTAGAATGATTCAAGATGTTGGTCATGATCATCATGAGTCTTGGAGTACACCAACATATCATCCACAAACACTACCACAAAATGATCTAGTTCTAGATGGAATCTTATTTTTATCAAGGCCATAAACACTATGGGAGTGTTTTTATCCCAAATGGGATCATGATGATATAAAAAGGGCTTACCTACTTCCAAAATACGTCCTTAGTATATTATAAGTTCCGAATATCAACTGATGATACCCTGATCTCAAGTCAATGTTTGAAAAAACACAAGCTCCTCTCAACTAGTCAAAAAGATTAGTGATACGAAGAAGAGGATACCATTTCTTCAATGTTATCTAGTTAAACATATGGTAGTAATCACATAAGTGAAAACCCCCATAAGCCTTATTTTCAAACAAAACAGAAGAAAACCAATGTGATATACTCAGGTAGATAAATCCCTTATCCATCAAGTCCTCTAGTTGATTCCTAAATATCTATTGGTTCCATTATATAAGGTGGAATAGAAACCAGCTCAGCTTCTGGCATGAGCTCAATAATAAACTCAAAATCTCTCTGAGGTGGAAACCCTTATTTTTTTTAAGGAAATTCATCCTAAAAATGGTCCACTATGGGTGTAAAGATATCCTTTATTCCCCATAATCTAGCAATAAACAAGAAACCTGGGTGGTAAGATTCCTCAGTTTCTAGTGAACTAACCCAACATGGACCACCTTGATTTCCCACTGCGTATGCAGAAAAACTTTCTCACCCTTACGAGGCGTAAACATCACTATCCAAGGGTAAAAATCTATAAAGGATTGGTATGAAACTGACCTGTCCATACTCAAAATGATGTCAAGTCCTGACATATTAATGATTTAAATATCCCACTGAAAGGGATACTCTCTAACCTCAAGGGAACACCCATTGCTCAAATTGATATCATTATATTTCACCCCCAAAGATGTATCTATCATAAATACCCCACTCACCAACTCCACCACTAGGCTAAAACCATTCACACTTTGGGAAGAAATAAAATAATGAGAGGCACCAGTATCAAAAAATGCACTAGATATTATAGAAGATATGAGAATAGTACCAATCACCGTTGACAGTCTAACCACACTATCCACAATTGTAGGATGAACAATATGAAGTTTTCCTAACCTTCTTACATGTGATGTAGTCTGAATCCCTTGAGGAGCCCCACTATTCTAATATGGTAGGTATTTCCTAGAAGCACTGCATCCACTCTATCTACCACCAAATCCAGTAGAACTCCAGATACCATACTGATATGGTGTTGAATATCCCTTTCGCACACTCTGGTTTGGCCTAACTCCTCCATCATTCCCCATATGTCACAAGTTCCTATATAACCTCAGGAGTTGACACATCCTCCCATATACTCACCACTCTACCATTGGTTGGGGGAAATGTTTATGAAAGTGTCCCGAACAACCACCATAGTTGAAAATTACTTAGGTAAGATCTTGTGTAACTATCCCCACTATCTAGCCACTCTTAATTCCAATATTTTTGTAAAAATTCTTATAAAAACTCTTCAGACTCTCGGATTTTTTACCTCTAGATCATCAAGAATAAATCACATATCCTCCAATGGATACCTCTTTCAACTTCCACTTCTACAAGATAGCCTGATCCACTACTTCTGAAAACTTTTCAGCCAGGAGATATTAACCTAGGACATAATTTAACATTTACTCCTATCCAAAAATTTCATGTCCACAGTAGCCTCATATCCTTCCAATGCATGAAAATGGAACTGAAAATCTATAAAGGCATTCATAGTCAATAATTTACATGCTCCCTAGGTCAATCTCATGAAATTATCTGATGTCTCCATCTAGATTGTATTAGGATAAAAGTGCTCCAAGAACTTCTCTTGTAAGTACTTCTACTCCATAGTCTCTAGCCATAAATCCTGAGTCTGTATATCTCACCAGCATTTTTAATGTCCATGTAACATATTAGAATATAGCATGACCATATTATCAGAATTATTCTCTAAGTGGTGATGTATAGTCCATATGAACTCAATCCAAAACTTAGCTACCTCAGCTCCACCTTCTCTAGTAAACAGTATAGGGTATAGAAACTAGAACTCCCTCATCAGATTAGACATGATCTTCACTACCCACCCCTGGACTCTCTCCATGAATTGTATAAATTGTGAAATGATCTATTAAACTACCCTCCAAAATCATCACTCGACATTACTGGTGCCTCAAGATCCACTACTAGAGGAGCATCTCTAATCATGTCCTCCCATCATCCTCTCAACAAGAATTGTCATGGAGGAATGTATATATATATTAAAAAACACATATAATAAGACACATAACACAAGATTAAATCATTTACATAGATTCACATAAATCTATTTAATAGTCATTTCTCCCAAATCCTACCATATGGTAAAAACTAAGGCTCTATCACTACCCTTAACCATATTATATCTAGGTCACGGTTAACCAAGGGTAAACTCATTGTCATTATTCATGTTTCTTATTAGAAACCCTTTTATTCTCATCTTGCATCATTTTAAAATACTAATGATAATATTAGGAACCTTTTCAATTCTGTTACACAAGCATGTAAAAATATTTCCAGATGACATTATTTCCCAAAACCTTTTTTCTTGTATGTTCTTGAAATGATGAATTTCACAATAAATCCTATATTCCTAAAATGATTCATGTATAAAAAACTATCATTACCTAAAGGCCCATGAATCATATAAAATAAAAAACTAAGAAACAATAATCACATCACACAAAAATTATATCACTAAAAGTGAAAGACATACAACTATAACAACAAACAGTAATAACATAAACCCCACTATAGGTACTTGGGTTTTCCCTATTACATGGGTTAGCTACTACTACGAACAAGCTACTAACCGTATCCTGATTCTTCAAAGTCTCATGTATACCATTCCCAAATAGAATGAAAAAAAGATAATAAAACAAAACAACTTTGATACCACTCTCTAAGGTCCCAAACTATATGCCACATACTAGTGCCCTGAGTTGGTGGGTGATATTCCCTCATGCATACCTCCCCTTATGTCAGTGGATGGAGGAAAGTAGTGATGGTCAAATATCAATCATGGGAATACTATAACCTCTTTATTAGAGTAATAGAACAATCGAAATAAATAAACAATAACCCAATAATATAACCATAACCTTAATGATATCAATATCACATATTGACCAAAGTGGAAAATACAGTATCAAAACTAAAGTGTATATATTCCATGCCAAAGTACATGTAAACTGTAAATATGAAAAATTCAAAATAAAAAGATAAACTAAAAACTCCCACATGGGTCCCAAATCACATCTAGTTCCCCCATCCATGATATCATCCAACTCAACAATCTAACACAAGTCATTTTCCCTAATAATGTCCTATAAACATGAAGTCTATTTGGGTACTGATCAAGCATCTGGAGTAGGGTGTTAGTATAACATAGTAGGCCATCACTAATGACATCTAAAATAATATCTAATTAATATAGTAAATTCAATACTACAATGAATAAAGTGCAATGTATAATTATATAGTTATCACATTTATTATTCTTTAAATTAACTACATAAGCCCCCTTGGTTCCTGAGGACACCCTAATAACAATGTCTTCATTAATGTAACACCCCATGATTTTATGAAAAATATTCTTTTAATTTCATTAATGTCTTGTATGCTACACCAAGATTACCTTGCTCTATATGCAACACCGTATTAGCTTGCAGTATACGCAACACTATTCTTGGATTGTGTTACACACAATTTTGATAAAAGTTATCTACGCAACTTTGAGTGTATATATATATATATATATATATTCAATGTATAAATCAAATATGGTTGGATTATGTTATATGAAAAAACGAAGGATTCTTGCACGACACACAACCCTGACTTGGCTTGCATTACACGCAAGCGCGACCTTCCGCGATAGCGTTTGTTGTACGCAATACCGAGTTTCGCTAAACAATGATATAATATTAAAATATTATTAAAACTAGCCGATATGAATAGTAATAACCACTTATTTAATTTTTGAAAATTTTATTTTTCAAAATGGACTTCATTATTGGATTCGGAATATCGAAATTAGCTTAGGGTGAAATTTTGGTACTTTTCGGAAAACTTTCTTATTCTGATGAATAGTGAAAATTACTAAATTTTAATTAAAAACAACTTTTTTAATCGAAATAATTAATAGTGATAAATTATTAATTTGAGTGTTTTTAAAGTATATTTAGAATATATTTTTACAATTTAATACAATGTTGGTCATTGGATATAATTTCACATTTAAACCAGACATAAACAAGTGTCAATCTTTTGATAGTTATTATCTCTTAAGAACACGCTATTTGTTTTGACGACGGGAATTAATTTTTAAATTAATTAATGAAATTGAAATGTTTTGAATTTGGTAAAATAGACATCATTTTTGAGTTCATAATATCAAATATATCTTAGGACTAATTTTTGGTATTTTTCTGGAAACTTTCATTTTTTTAATGAATAGTGAAACCAGTAAGTGGTAGTTAAAAAAATGAAATTTTCATAAAACTTAATTTTACCGCTTCTGTGAGTGGAATTTCAAAAATCCTAGAGACACGGTTGATTTCATTAAGTAAAATGTGTTTCAATAAGATGAAAATAATTTTTGGTGAATAGTAACTTTTTACTTTTTTTTACCACGGTTAAAAGTAAATAGGGTAATTAAGGGTAAAAAAGATATTATTATTACCCTAACACATTCTTAATTATATTGGATAAGTGTAATTCGACCCAAAACAACCTTAGGAATAAAATATGACCATTTAGGCCCACTTGGATTAGATTAGGACATTTATTATTAATTTATTTAAAGCAGGGTTAAAATAGTTAAAATCAATGTTTTATAAGTAAATCATTTTTAATGTAGGGTTATACAAAAGATAAATTCGACTATAAATATTAATTAGAAAGATAAAAATATTTCCTACATAATGGTATTTTATTTGTAATTTTTAGACATTAAATAAGTTAATTTATATATGACACAAAGATGATGCAGTAATTATCTTATTAATGAAATATTGACATAATTGATGTTATAAATACCAAACAAAATGTAATTTGAGACTTTTTATGAATTACACTAATTTTATAGGTTAATATGAAATGATATTATATATTTAATTAACTTCGTTCGAACTAATCATTCTGTTATGATTTTCACAAAAATCAATTACAAAATAGTGTCAAAATTGACATAAAATAGTTTTTAAAACAAATATTATATTATTAATTGTTATTTTATTCCTTAAATCTATGGTTCAGACAAATGACTTATATAAGGTTATATATATTAATAATAAATAACTTGGGGTTCGTTTGGATTCTTATAGTAAGTTTATTAACCTTATAGTGTAAGAACACAGAAACACACGGTAAAAGTAAAATTATCTAACATAAAGTTAAATACAAATGATAAGGTTAAAATAGGAACCTAAACTTGTCTAAATTCTATTGTATGAGAGGATTTCGACCCATACCCACCTTATCTTATAAATAAATCAATTTGGAGCTATTTAAAACCGAACTTGACTTTATAATAAAATAATATTTTTAGTTTTTCCAAAGAAGCCCCTCTCCTCCCTTATAAAAGGGAACCTCCTCCCTCTTTTCCTCACACCACTTTGAGCCTTCAAGCTCGGAAAACCCCTGCCAAATTCTCTTCTCCAATTCCCTAGAAACATCTTAGAGGTTCTGGTATTCCTTAAAGACCAATTTTAGTGCCCTAAAAGGAGATCTCAAAGAGGCGTTTCAAAGAAGAGGTAATGTCCATTACCAATTCTTTCAACGTTATTTCTTCTTCCACTTCTTCTTCTTAGGTTGTTTCATTATGAAGTAATAACATCAGTATCAATCATATACTGATATATTATTACAAGTATAAAACAACCTTATTTCACCATCTATCCATCCTACGGAAAACGAAATCATCATGCGTGCGTACGTACAGAATACCGTCTCCACAACGTGGTGTAATCTATTTTCCACCACCACCTTACTTGGATGGGTATAATGGTGTATATAATAACTATATATGATTATTGTAAAGTGATATTGATTCTGAAGTAGAATATGTACACTCAAATACAATTCCATGATCATGAGAACGATATCATCGCTCGTGCGTACGTACGGACTACCTTCTCCACGACGCGATGTAATTCATTCTCCACATTAACCATTCTTGAATGATTATAAAGTATATATAATACGTAATCATGAAATATATGACATAATAATGATACTAGATTTATGTGTATATATATGTATGTCATCTACTTAATTCCATTCAACTCAATAAGGAAAAGAAAACAGTGTTCATGCGTACGTACGGTCTACCGTCTCCATGAACTGTGTATTTCTTTCCATTTACTGATCTATTATATATATATATATATATATATTCTGAATATATATTATTTATAAATCATGTTCTATATTCTGGAATTAAGTAATCATGATCTAAGTAATCATATGAATAATTACAAGTCAAAACACAGACAACAAATGAAATGATTTTACCCAAAACGCTCTTTAACATGGAATTTACAAAAGAACGGGTAATATAATAACAATGAGTATGATTCTGGAATAATTCAATGAAATTATTTAAATCATTATACAATAGGTTCGGACAATTATGAAGCAAATCGGACCTAAGGTAAGTGAAATATCACAATCTCATTTTCATCCGAGATTGTTTATGCTTTGGTATTTACTGGGGTGTGTTTTATCATCCACATCCATGTTTCCTCAATATGTAATATTATTTCCATACACCTAAAATTGTTTAAATCCAATTTTACCCTTAGGTGAGTTTTGAGTAAAATATATGAAAGGAATCTTTTGTCATTTTTCATACGAGGTACCCTTTTGACTTTTCCGACAAAAGTACGAGAAAAATGTTTTTTTAAATTATACAGCATGAATGGATTTTTAAAACAATATTTACAAGAATATTCTATTACAAGTTTTCATGTTTTTTTTAATCAACTTCTTTTAGTTATAATTTTATGACATGTTAAGAAAGAAAAAGTGTTTTTGAAGTTGAAAGGATATTTTCCTCAAGAATGGAGTTCAAGTGTTTTATCAAAATTATTTTCCATCTAAGATAATAAAGGGTTCTGTTTCTATCCCTATTATTATATTGATTTGATTATGTTGTGATGGAATTATTTTTATGAATTCCTTTATCTTAAATGAATTTTTTTATGATGTCAAGATGTTTAAGATTCCCATTTTTATTACATGGGTTATGCTATGATGTATGGTTTATCATTTTGTGGCACACATAAGAATGGTATCATTATGAGATGGGTGGGACCTATATCTTCCTCCAATGAATTGGGTAAAGATTTTATATCTCATGATATAGACATGGCCGGAATGGCAGGTTAAACCGGTTCAGTGAAACAGGACTGAAACGAGGAGTGAACTCTGTTCAGAAATGGACTTTGTCCACTAGGATAGTCTTGGCATTGAGTCTTGACTAATAAGAAATGATTCTCTATGATTATGTGTGTATGACACAAAGTTTCATGTTTTATGTTATGATTATTGGGATTACATTTCACTACTATGATTTATCCCATGTTAGGATATTATGATATCTTTTGCAGGTTAAGATTTCCAAAATGCTATGTTCTTATGAATATGATGTGATTGATATTTCTTTTGTTTACCTTTACTGAGCATTTCAGCTCACCCTTTTATGTTTTCTTTTCCCTAGGATATAAAGAAAGGTTTTAGGTAAAAAATAAGAAGATCTTTATGGGAGATGTTGAAGATCGTTCACCACGATTAGAAGATTATATTCTAAGTTTCCAAAGACACTAAACTATTACGGTCCTTGTGTGTGTGTTTTTGTTATGTACTAAGTATTCCGCAGAAGTATTGTAATGTCCATGTACGTCAAGCTTTGGGTCTCTACAGTTGGTATCAGAGGAAAGGTTTAGTCAACCTTTGGAAACTAGGATGCGAGAACTTTAGTAAGATCCCTAGAGATATTTCTAAGGTATGTCTAGGGATGTCCCTTAGGTTAAGTATAGGTTATTGAAATAGAATTACGGTAACCCAAGATGTTAGATATTGATTGTACTCCCCCTTTATTATTTTTTTCCTTAGGGTAATTTTTGCCTCTCACACTATTCTTTTTGGGTTTTAGACGATGGCTGGAACCCGAAGGAACCGTGTTGATCAATGTAATGGACAATGCAATGGTTGTCCTCCTGAACAAACAAATGTTATGGGAGATGAAGTGCAAAATCTTATTGCTATACTTACACAAGCTATGAATCATTCTGGACTTCCAAATGAGCAGAGAAGGGAACAATATTCTATTGAGTCCGTCATGAGGCAACGTCCACCTTATTTCAGTGGGTCTTCTGATCCACTTGTTGTTGAAAAATGGATCAGTACTACTGAAAAGATATTTCCAGTTCTTCAATGTTCTGAACATGATAAAATCATCTTAGCAGTATATCGTTTTGAAGGTGAAGCTGATAAATGGTGGAATCTTATCAAGAATACAAGCCCAAGAGATGAAATTGAGTCCATGGAATGGGACGAGTTCAAGAACTTATTTTTCAATAAGTATTTCCCTTGAATTATTCGAACAAATATGGAGAAAGAGTTTCTTGAACTAAAGCAAAAGGATGATGAATCTGTTGGTATATACGAATCGAATTTTACAAGGCTTTCCAGGTATGCATATGGATTTATCATCCAACCTAAAAGTAATGTTGACTGATTATTCAGTGTCTTAAAACCAAATCTTTGAAGGGAATTAGCTATAATATACTTCAGTAGCTATGAAGAAACTGTGCGTTGTGATATCAAGGTAGAAATGGAAGTCGGTGTTACTTATCCATCTCATAGTTTTGAAAAGAAACAAAAGATGGAATTCAAGGAGAAATCTCATAATAATGGTGAAAAGAAGATGAATGTTTCCTTATGCTCAAAGTGTGGAATGAAGCATGGTGGAGATTGTCTTAAAGGGACTAGAAAATGTTTTAAGTGTGGAAAAGAAGGTCATCGAGCAGCTGAGTGTTGAAGTAATGGAAAAAGGGTTTCTAATGATAAATAAAAGACTGCAGAGAACACACCACCAACACTTCAATGCTTCAAGTGCAAGGAAATGGTGAATTATGCTAATAAATGCCCCAATCCAAGGGTTAGTGATGATCGACATGAGCAACCACTTAAGGAAAAGGAAAAAAGGGAAGTCACATGCGATCACTATTGGCGATGTTGAATATGACAATGATGTGGTGGAATGATTAAGTGTTTATATAATGGGATTCCAAAATAATGTTTTATATAGTATCGTTGAATATTGGAATATTTATGTATTGGTCTATTGTTGTTTTCAGTGGTACTGGTAACCATAGAATGTGATTGAGATATTTTTGGAAAAAAAGATGATATGTGCATAATGAAAGGAAAACTAGAAAATGAAATGTTTGACTGTATTAATTATCTCATGAAGGATATAAGGAGAAGGTTATATCATGGTTTGAGTATATAGAATTTTTGGATTTTGGAATGTGGAAAGAGTTAACTTTTGACTGCATTCATGTTTTCACTATGGTTCAATTAATGGGTATTCATTCTTTAAGAGAATACATGATTAAAGTATTCACATGTTTGTAATTTGACCAACAAGATATATCTTATGATATATGGGGGATAAATGATGGCATTCACGTGATTTTTATGTGACATTTCAAGTAATCATTTTCTTTATACTATGAGCATGGACCGAAGTATTTTAGATAAGCCTAAATATTGGAATGGATTATTTTGGACATAAGTTAGGATAGAACTTTTTTCGATATTATTGATGGGATGTTATAGTAATATAGCTTTAGAAAAAGGAAAACCTGTAGGACAGGTGACGGCCCATCACGTTGGACAAGGCTGTGTGAATTGAACCCACAACCGAAGTACGACTAGACTTTATCGCCTACCACTGGCCTACAACAAGTCCCTGGTTAGTTGAAACTAGTTTTATTTTATTACACGGTATGATATATGAAGTATAAATTCATTTTTGGAATCGTATACGATTAACCTCACTATAGATGGACTTATGTATATTTGATAACTTTTGCTAACCTTTTTTTTGAAACAGATGGAATGACCCATCATCCTATCACATGATCTATTACCACTTCATGAATAACAAATTCAACTTCATTTATTTAAGAGATGAAGTGGAAATTGTTCAAAGCATGAACAACAATGAAATTGTACCAAAATCATGTAAGTATTTTTTCAATTCACCAACTATAGGGAAATGATCTTGAAAACCAAAAATGTTGTCCTAGTGCCCTTATATCTGATGAATCAAACGGTACCTTAGATCATCGCAAATCTATGGCTTTCTGATTGTTGGATATTTCATAGCCATGTTCTCTACCACTCTCCATCAAAACTTGATGGTTAGATTTTTCATCCATATCCATATTTTCACCTATGTTCTCCTACGTGGAAACCCGGTGATGAGTTAATTTGGGTAACCTTTACATTTCATACATTAGTTTTTAAACCCAAGTTTGGGTATTCCTTTTTACGATGTGGGTTTCTATTAAACAAACTTTCGAGTAGTAAACCATTTGTAACCCCGACGAATTTCGAGGGCGAAATTCATTTTAAGGGGGGTAGAATATGACACCCCGAGATTTTATGAAAAAATATTCTTTTAATTTCATTAATGTCTTGTATGCTACACCAAGATTACCTTGCGCTATACGCAACACCGTATTAGCTTGCAGTATATGCAACACTATTCTTGGATCGTGTTACACACAATTTTGATAATAGTTATTCTACGCAACATTGAGTATAAATATATATATATATTCAATGTATAAATGAAATATGGTTGGATTATGTTATACTAAACAACGAAGGATTCTTGCACAACACACAACCCTGACTTGGCTTGCATTACACACAAGTGCGACCTTCCGTGATAGCGTGTGTTGTATGCAAAACCGAGTTTCGCTAAACAATGATATGCTATTAAAATATTATTAAAACTAGCCATTTTGAATAGTAATAAAAACTTTTTTTAATGTTTGTAAATTTTATTTTTCAAAATGGACTTCATTATTGGATTCGTAATATCTAAATTAGCTTAGGGTGAAATTTTGGTACTTTTCGGATAACATTCATATTCTGATGAATAGTGACAATTACTAAATTTTAATTTAAAACACCTTTTTTAATCGAAATAATTAATAGTGATAAATTATTAATTTGAGTGGTTTTAAAGTATATTTAGAATATATTTGTACAATTTAATACAATTTTGGTCATTGGATATAATTTCACATTTAAACCAGACATAAACAAGTGTCAATCTTTTGATAGTTATTATCTCTTAAGAACACGCTATTTGTTTTGATAACGAGAATTAATTTTTAAATTAATTAATGCAATTGATATGTTTTGAATTTGGTAAAATAGACATCATTTTTTAGTTCATAATATCAAATATAGCTTAGGCCTAAATTTTGGAATTTTTCTGGAAACTTTCATTTTTTGATGAATAGTGAAACCACTAAGTGGTAGTTAAAAAAAATGAATTTTTCATAAAACTTAATTTTACCACTTATGTGAGTGGAATTTCAAAAATCCGAGAGACACGGTTGATGTTAGTAAGTAAAATGTGGTTCAATAAGATGAAAATAATTTTTGGTGAATAGTAACTTTTTACTTTTTTTTACCACGATTAAAAGTAAATAGGGTAATTAAGTTTAAAAATGATATTATTATTACCCTAAAACATGTCATAATTCTATTGGATAAGTGTAATTCGACCCAAAACAACCTTAGGAATAAAATATTACCATTTAGGCTCACTTGGATGAGATTAGGACATTTATTATTAATTTATTTAAAGAAGAGTTAAAATAGTTAAAATCAAAGTTTAATAAGTAAATAATTTTTAATATAGGGTTATACATAAGATAAATTCCACTATAAATATTAATTAGAAATCTAAAAAGATTTCCTACATTATGGTATTTTATTTATAATTTTTAGACATTAAATAATTTAATTTATTTATGACACAAAGATGATGCAGTAATTATCTTATTAATTAAATATTGACATAATTGATGTTATAAATAACAAAATAAATGTAATTTGAGACTTTTTATGAATTAAACTACTTTTATAGGTTAATATGACATGTTATTATTGATTTAATAAACTTTTTTCGAACTAATCATTCTGTTATGAGTTTCACAAAAATCAATTATAAAATAGTGTCAAAATTGACATAAAATAGTTTTTAAAACAAATATTATATTATTAATTGTTATTTTATTCCTAAAAAACTAAGGATCAGCGAAATGACTTAGATAAGGTTATGTATATTAATAATAAACAACTTGGGATTCGTTTGGCTTCTTATAGTATGTTTATTAACCTTATAGTGTAAGAACACAAAAAGACATGGTAAAAGTAAAATTATCTAACTTAAAGTTAAATATAAATGATAAGGTTAAAATAGGAACCTAAACTTGGCTAAATTCTATTGTATGAGAGGATATCGACCCATACCCACCTTAGATTCGAAATAAATCAATTTGGAGCTATTTAAAACCTAACTTGACTTTATAATAAAATAATATTTTTAGTTCTTCCAAAGGAGCCCCTCTCCTCCCTTGTAAAAGGGCACCTCCTCCCTCTCTTCATCACACCACATTGAGCCTTCAAGCTCGGCAAAACCCTGAAAAATTATCTTCTCCACTTCCCTAGAAACATGATAGAGGTTCTGGTCTTCCTTAAAGACCAATTTTAGTGCCCCAAAAGGAGATCTCAAAGAGGCGCTTCAAAGAAGAGGTAATGTCCGTTACCAATTCCTTCAACTTTATTTCTTCTTCCACTTCTTCTTCTTAGGTTGTTTCATTATGAAGTAATAACATAAGTATCAATCATATAATGATATGTTATTATAAGTATGAGACAAACTTATTTCACCATCTATCCATCCTACGGAAAACAAAATCACCGCGCGTGCGTACGTACGGAATATCGTCTCCACGCCGTGATGTAATCTATTTTCCACCACCACCTTACTTGGATGGGTATAATGGTGTAAATAATAACTATATATGATTATTTTAAAGTGATATTGATTCTGAAATAGTATACATACAGTCCAATACAATTCCACGATCATGAGAATGATATCATCACTCGTGCGTACGTACGGACTACCGTCTCCACCACGCGATGAGATTCATTCTCCACATTAACCATTTGTGAATGATTATAAAGTATATATAATACGTAATCATGAAATATATGACATAATAATGATACTGGATTTATGTGTATATAAACGTATTTCATCTACTTAATTCCATTCAACTCAATAAGGAAAAGAAAACAGCGTTCATGCGTACGTACGGTCTACCGTCTCCATGAACGGTGTATTTATTTCCATTTAATGATCTATATATATATATATATATTCTGAATATATATTATATATAAATCATGTTTTATATTCTGGAATTAAGTAATCATGATCTAAGTAATCATATGAATAATTACAAGTCAAAACACGGACGACAAATGAAACGATTTTACCCAAAACTCCCTTTAACATGGAATTTAAAAAAGAACGGGTAATATAATAACAATGAGTATGATTTTGGAATAATTAAATGATATTATTTAAATCATTATACAGGTGGTTCAGACACTTACGAAGAAAATCGGACCTATGGTAAGGGAAATATCACAATCTCATTTTTATCCAAGATTGTTTATGCTTTGGTATTTACTGGGGTGTGTTTTATCATCCACATCCATGTTTTCTCAATATGTAATATTATTTCCATCCACCTACAATTGTTTAAATCCAATTTTACCCTTAGGTGAGTTTTGAGTAAAAGATATGAAAGGAATCTTTTGTCGTTTTTCATACGAGGTACCCTTTTGACTTTTCCGACAAAAGTACGAGAAGAATGTTTTTTTAACTTATACGGCATGAATGGATTTTTAAAACAATATTTCCAAAAATCTTCCTTTACAAGTTTTCAATTTTATTTTTAATCAACATATTTTAGTTAGAATTTTATGACATGTTAAGAAAGGAAAAGTGTTTTTTAAGTTGAAAGGATATTTTCCTCAAGAATGGAGTTTAAGTGTTTTATCAAAATTATTTTCTATATAAGATAATAAAGGCTTCTGTTTCTATCCCTATTATTACATTGATTTGATTATGTTGTGATGGAATTATTTTTATGAATTCCTTTATCTTAAATGAATTGTTTTATGATGTCACGATGTTTAAGATTCCCATTTTTATTACACGGGTTATGTTATGATGTATGGTTTATGATTTTGTGGCACACATAAGAATGGTATAATTATGAGATGGGTGGGACCTATATCTCCCTCCAATGCATTGGGTAAAGATTTTATATCTCATGAGATATACATGGCTGGAATGGTAGATTAAACTGGTTCAGTGAAACAGGACTGAAACGAGGAGTGAACTAGGTTCAGAAATGGACTTTGTCTACTAAGATAGTCTTGGCAATGAGTCTTGACTAATAAGAAATGATTATCTATGATTATGTGTGTATGACACAAAGTTTCATGTTTTAAGTTATGATTATTGGGATTACATTTCACTACTATGATTTATCCCATGTTATGATATTATGATCTCTTTTGCAGGTTATGATTTCCAAAATGCTAAGTTCTTATGAATATGATGTGATTGATATTTCGTTTTTTTACCCTTACTGAGCATTTGAGCTCACCCTTTTTTGTTTTCTTTTCCCCAGGATATAAAGAAAGGTTTTAGGTAAAAAAAGAAGATCTTTATGGGAGATGTTGATGATCTTTGACCACGATTAGAAGATTATATTCCGAGTTTCCAAAGACACTAAACTATTACGGTCCTTGTGTGTGCGTTTTTGTTATGTACTAAGTATTCGGAAAAAGTATTGTAATGTCCATGTACGTCAAGCTTTGGGTCACTACAATTAAACCATGCCAGATTCTAAAACAAGTAACATATTCAATACAGAAATCATTATTCCACATGGTCTTTCATTATCCATTTCAATTCAATTCATATAATGGCCAATTGGAACCATAGTTCAATGCTAAGTCATGGGAATAGAGCATAATTTCTAACACTTCATGGGTATTCTGAGCATCATTTTTTATCCCACATCGCATGGGTATTGGGTCTATTAGTCTTTATCCATTACAATATTATTTCCATGCATGAATTTAGTCCTAGAATGTCATGTCTAGGACCTTGTGGGTATTTAGAGCATGAGTCCATGTCCCACACCTCATTTCCAAATCAGTCACTTCAGGCACAATATCACATGTATCATAATATCCCATATTTCGGATTAATTAATGTTAATCACCATTAAACCCTAATCATATTCATCCATCAAAATATTCAATTATATAACTCATAAAATAATTATTCAAAATCATTCAATTTTATATTCACAACAATTACCATTAATTATTTCAATAATAAATTAATCTAATTCAATCAATTGCTTAATCGTAACAATAAAAAAATTAATTAATTAATTTAATGATTCAATTATACAGTCAAAATAATCCATTAATTAATTCAATAATCAATTAATTACATTCAATCAATTGTATACACATAACAATTCCAATTAATTAATTCCATATTTAATTAATCTCATCCAATCAATTGAATAAAAATAAAAATTTCATTAATTAATTCAATAATTAATTAATAAATTCACAATCCCAATATCCCATAATTAATTCAACAATTAATTATTCAATTAACAATCCCAATATCCCATTATTTTTAAAATAATTATTTATTTAATTCATAATCAAAATATCCCCAATTTCATAATCCCTTAAGGAACTTAATTAACCAAAATAATTAATTCAATTTAAGAAAATATTTTCTAATCATCCTATACAAATTCTAAAATTAAATACACATAATTTAAATTAATATTTCGTAATTTGAATATAAAACCATGCACCACAAAATTATTGACCAACACTCACCAATGGAAGTCCCCAAATGAAGCTGAACGATCAATAATGTGATGAAGAACAAGATCTAGATATGAAACCTATATCCAAAATCAACTGGATCAAGATCCTATAATCCTATAAAGAGATCCATAAAACATAGATATAGATCCAACAAAACTATATTTTGAATAAAAAAATACAGAATAACCTCCCACCAAAAAGAAGAGGGAGATATATGAGAGAAGAAGAAAACCGCATGGGATAAGATGCTCTTACCAAGATAGGTATATATCTTCAATATTGACGTTAAATCAAAAATAAAAATGTTCAGGAGCCTCAAAAATGATATAATTTTATTGAGGATTAATTTGGATCAATTTTTTCTTAATAGGGTGGGTTTAAAAATTTTAAAACAAATTAATGGGTTAATTAAAAATTCATGCATAGTTTCTTGGGAAGGGGTGCATGGTTTTCCAAGGAGTATAGATAAAACATGTGCCTCCTATGGGAGGAGGGATTCACGGTTTCTCCTATTAGGGAACATGGTTTGTGTTTTCTATTTATTACCTCTCTATGAGGGGTTTCATGGTTTTATTGGTTAGGGATCACGATTTAGGAAAACCATCCGCCAACTTTGTAATCCCATTCATCCTTCCAATTTTTTGAAATATCCACCCCGACGCACCCAAGGTAAAACCAAAACAAAATATACTCAAAACAAGGAAAAAATACCTATGAATTATCCCAATACATCTCCAAAAATGTTCTATATCTGATAAATATATTGTTCTAAATAAGGTAACACCTTCTAGAAAACCAAGTCACCCACCTCAGACATTAAAATGAAGACATCTCTTTTCCACATATGAACGTTTTCTTTTCTATTTAGTCACAAAATAGCTTCTGGGTAAACTAAATATACTTAGAATTCACTTGAATCAGACCCAATCTTACAAAATATTACTCCCCTACCTCTAACAATTAAAAATTTTAAGCGAATGACCTACCCTATTGTTAGAGAAAATACCTTCGGTTTTTTTATTTATTGTTCTTGTTGAAAATTTCATTTGAGTGTTGACGTTGAATATATTTCCACATAAGAAGATATTATTAGAGTATTTTTATGAATTGTGTAAATATATAATTTTTTCTAAACATAGAAAAAATATGTAAGTCAACACGTCACAATATATTACGATATTCTATATAATTTTTTTATATCTTACTGTATCTCTAATTAATTTATTGTGTCTATGTTATAGCATATTATGATACACCATAGGGGATGGTTAATGACATATGAGATAATTATATGAAATTTTATGTCATTATAGTTTCGTGTATTACTATGTTATGATGAGTAAACTATGCCACAAGTATGTTGAAGATATGACATCTACACCATAGAAGCTTATTTCATAGTGAAGTGTGTGATTTTAGTAGACTATATGAATTATTGCATTTAATCTTAGATGATTATTTTTTCAATTAAATGGATTCATAATAGCTTGTTAAATGATTCGAAAATGTATGTTGTGATTAAGGTTAGGTTATAAAAGATCTTCAATCTCTATGTTTTTTTATCAGGTCAATAAGAAATCATGCCATTGAGAAGATTACCATTGCCATATAATTATATTGAAGGCATTTTCATTGTTTTTAGTAAAGAGGATATTCGAGGGATAAATGTTTCAAAGAATGGTTTTATACAATAGTATATGTGGCTTTCAATCTCCATGATTTTTTTAAAAATTTATAATTTTGAACATGAAGTTTATGGATTAGAATTTAATGGGGTTCATATAAATTTAGTGTTTTTTAATCACCACAATGAAGTTTTATTGGCACATGGTAAGATAATAGGAATGGAGATATATAATTAACAATTCCATACCCTTAGATCAAATTAGATTGGTTGAATTCTCTACAACTCCACACAGTAGTCTGAGAGACAATGGTGAGATACCATTGTAGGGTGAAGAAAATGTGAATTTTTTTAGGGTTATAGAAAAAAAAAATATCTGAAAAATATGATAAAATTTCTAAGAGATTTATGTCATTGAAACACCATCATATTATTCTAGAAAAAATATTCTATTTCAATTTTATTTTAGTTTTCTCTACTCATTAATAACAATGTTTTCATGGGTGAATTAGTATGTTTGAATTGTAAAGTGTGGGTGTCAAATTTTATTATCTTGTGTGGATAGTTAGTTGATGGTTTATGTATAACAAATATAATCAATGAACTCTAGTTATATTGATATATATTTCCATTTATATTGTGTTCTCCTTCAACTAGCCTAGTTAGTGTGTCCCAAATAATTTTTTTTTTATTTTTTTACTCATTTCAATGCTTAAAGAAAATAACGGAGAGGTAGAAGTTTATATAATGATATTATCCTTGATAAGAGACCAAAAATTGGTTCCAGATATCAATTTGGGGGTGAAATACTCTTTCTCTATTGAAGGATGGCAATTATAAAAGAATTTAATCATAAATATATCCATATTTTTAAAAAAATTACAATTATGGAATAATATCATATTACAACACATAGGGTCATTAGAGATAGAATTTATCACAATATCGATTCAAGGTATTTCTAATAAAACAAAAGTGGAGACTTAAAATAATGTGACAATAAATAATATGTTGTATTTGTTAAGGAAATCAATTCCCTTAGGTGGGTTTATCCAATCCTATTTACACTAAGGTAATATCTTTTTAAACCTCTAATTCTATGGGTATGTACATTTGAATATATTTTAATGTGATTCTAAAGTTTGAGAGGAAAATATTCATGTTTTTTGAATAAGTAGTAAGATTTTAGGATAATCCCAAAATAAACAGTTAAGGAATTTTTTTCAACAAAATGATCCTGTGGATGATAGGTCATGCCTTGGTGAAAATATTGAATATTTAAAAAATTTATAAATAATCTTGAGGATACTGACTTTGTGTTTAAATGTGAAGGTATTCACGGTTATATAAAATGATATGATGGAAATTTCTCTATAAAACCTACACAGATCTCCGGTTTCACATAAAAATAGAAATGATTATAATAAAATCAAGTCAAAGTAGAACTCACAAGAAGTAACATTAAAAATAACAAAGAAAATTTATGTTAAATATTATTCATATGAAGATCAGGTTGATGAAGTGATGTCATTCCACTCCTCTAAAGATAAAATGAAAATGGTAAAATTCAATGATAAACTTCTATTTTCCTTTTTGTGATGTGGTAAATTAGGGATTACTATGACCAAGTGATTCCATAATTTCCATTATTATATAAAAGATAAATCTATAAAAAAATATTTTAATTGTGAAAAAATGTTGGGAAGACTATAATGAATGTTTTATTGACAAAAAAACTATTTCCTCAGAAATAAGAGTCTAGAAGAGTTATAAGTGGATGAATTTTAATACTACAAATATTTTGTTGAATATAAAATCTTATTTATTATAGTATTACAATAATATAATGATAGTAATTTGGAAAATGATGATTTTGTGGGAATATTTGATCTTCATGTTGATTTGGATGTACCCCTTAATGAACATGATGTATGGAGGTATAAAATAAAGAAGTAAAATTAGTATTCTAAAGCACTAATATTTACAATCGACAACAAGAATAAGATAATTCATATTTGAAATTATAAATTAAAAAACTCAATTGTCGAATTTTTGGAAATATGAAAAAAGAAGTTGATCTTAAGCTCAAAATTACATAACAAAGCTATATAATTGATGGAATATCTAAATTTGGAATATAAAGAGTGAAAAAAATTGAATAGATCAATTGAGAATTCATGATATGTGATTATAAGTGTGAATACCATAAAATTCCTCACCCTCAGTATGACATATGGGATTTCAATAATAGTAACAACAAGGGAAACCCGTAGGGTGTCTTTGAATGAAAACTTTTTTTATTATGATTGTGAACCTCCATAAAAATAAAGGTAGAAAATTATAGATGTATGATCATAAGTATAAGACAGTCATGATTGATTTTATGCCATAGGTTGCAACACCTCAAAAGAAAGTGGACATTCAAGAAGCTCGAATGAAATTTAACCAAATAAAAAAAGGTAGAATATTGTAAAAAAAATTATATTTTATTACTATAAGAAAATATGGTCACATTAAATATTTTTTTAATATTTTAAATATTTTTTAATAAAAACAAACAACATCATGAATATTTATGTAACTTTTCATCATTTTCTTATGCTTTTTTGGATAATGTTTTTTGGGTGATTCTTATGGGCATAAGACAACCAATTTTTCATCAAGGATAAAAAATAAGGTACCTCTAGAGACGTGGATTAGTGGAAAAGGAATTTGGAAGTAATATAAAATAGGATATAAACATATTAATTATTTTTATATTTTGAAAAACAGAAGTAAAAAATATAGCTAGATGTGCAGCAATATTTTCCATCATCAATAGATGTTAACAAGTGGTTATGGGAGAAAAAATTAAAAATTAAATAGAAATAATTGTTTATATTTCATTAATAGAAATAGATAGGAATTTTTATGGGTCTTAGACAAAATATTTACCTCACATGTGATCTGAAATGAATATCTTATCATCACAATCTAGTAAAAATAAAATGAAATGGTCTGTTTTGATAAAAATGAGAGGCTCAATATTTTTTTCTCCAATAAAGCCGATGTTAGTTGGAAGAATCTCAAAATTTTGTTATATAATTAGTTAAAGTCCCAGAAAAAAAAATTCTAATTGTAATTCAATTGTGTGAGTTGGGGAATAGTAAGGATTTTAGAAAGAAATATTGTGTTTTAAAGGCCAGTGATGGTTCAGTTTTTCATCATGGATAATAGACCAAAGTAAATGTTTACATTATTTAGTGATGGAAATTGGGGTATTTTATCTAAGGAGGATAACAAAAAATTGTGGAATAAGGTACATGGACATCAAACCAAAAATTACTTTGAAAATAGGGTAAATAATAATGGATCTCAGGATTTCCCAAAACACACATGTGAAAAGACCTGTACATGTGACTCTAGATAAAAGGGGAATCTTGTTTATAACCCAAATAAGGGAAAATAATCAAGTTTTATTGATCTTTTTTATGTATATTTTTATTTTCCCATTACTCTGAATTTTTTATATGTTAAGAGAAATTATTTTTTATTGAATATTTTAGTATGATGGAATGGTTGATGGTGATTACTCACAAAATATAGGTATTCAAGTGTATAATTCAATATCAAATGGTTCTTTAAAAGAAGATTAGTTTGAAAATTCAAAATATTTTCACTTTTAATGGTAAAAAAATTTAAAATACACACATTGTAAAAAAATATGTAGAAACATCAGATTCAATATGAAGTGATATTCTTGACAACTCTTTAGTATTACGGATTTTTGAAATAGAGGATCCTTATAATCAACAACATTGATCATACTACGCTTATGAAAAAATAACTACCATAGAAGTATTCTAAATAATCCATTTTAATATATCTCTATATCTCAAATTGTGAATTTTTATATCCAAATAAGTACAAGGATATTTAATTATTATTATATAGAATGAAGATAAAACATATTTGTTTTGGTTTTTTGGAAGAAAGTGTATTATTATTGATAATGAAAAGAATAAAAAATTTAAATAACATAGATAAAAGGTGATTTTTCTTGGATATTCATCCAAAATATGCATATAAATCATTATCAATAGTCTAAGAAAAACATATGAGAGAAATAATTTTTATTAAATTTAATGTGAATATAATTTCAATATGAATGAGGGTATTTCATCTATGAATATGTATAATTCACAAAAAGAAACCCATTTTTCAGGTGGGAAAGTGACAGAAATATTTCTGGATCTGGGGGAGTGAAAAAGGAAATAATGAAATCTGATGATGGGTTTGAATTTTAGGGTAATATAGTAGGAACAAAAATTTCAAGAAGATTATCCATCATATCATGAACCACTGATAATAATATTGATTTTTATTGGGAATCCCTAGTTCAAACAAGATGGGTGAAAGAACTATAGTGAACATATTTGATATCTCAACTATATCCAATATCTCTTGATAAATCTTATATGGAGGAAATATGAGTCATACAGATTTATGAATATCTTAAAAATATTGGGAAAAACAACATAAGGTAATTTTTGTTAAATTTAAAAAATTTGAAGGTTATCAGAACCAAATGGATTTATGGAACAAAATTAATAAAGATTGTCAAGTGAAAAGAATAAGGATTGGATAGTGTAAATGGGGTATTCAAAAATTTAAGGAATTAACATATAGAAAACATTTTCTCATGCACCTCTCTTGGATAGTATTTAACTATTCCTAGAAATGTTTGTGAAGAATCATTTTAAAGTGTATAAAATTTATTTAAACTCACTATGTTAGAATTGTGTCCTTGAAGAAGATGTTTACATTAAGATACAAGTTGTATTTCTCATTTAGAAAGATGAAATAATGTGTTTATATTGAAAAAATTGTTATATATAATAAATTATGCATGAATGGCATGGTATTATCCACTCGACCAATGTTTGAAAAAAACTGGATTTCATAGAGGAGGGGTTGATCACAAAATCTACATTAACAAGGGTCATGGATATCAGCTGTTAGTACACATTAATGTTGATCAAATCATATTTAGAGACCTGTAATACACTCAATGAAAATATTTTTCAAATCTAATGTGGACAAAATTTGAGATGTTAATTATTGGTGAATGATGTGGCCTTATTTTTACACAGTTCACCACATAGTTTTTGATAATTTTTAATGATTTATTTAATTATTTATAAACTTTTTTTCTAATAAATTCACTTTTGTATTTTTATAATTAAATTTGTCAAATGTCCATTTTTTATAACATTTTATGTAATTTGTGGCCCTTAAATAGTTGATTTATACCTTCTTTGTTTTTAATATAATTAATTTTCAATTTGTTTATTTAACCTATATTTGTTTATTTTATTTAATTTTTTATTATTAACAATTATTGAGTTTTCTAATTAATTTACTTTTAATTTTTAAGTTTATACAACTAAGTTACAGCTTTCCAGACTACCGGTAGCTAAACTACTGATAGCAGGGTTACATTTACTCTACCGGTATCCAGGTTACCAGTACTGTCAATCGTTGACCTTATTTATTTTTGCTTACCAGTAGCCTGTTTTTAGATGTATTAGTGACCTTTTTCACTGATACACTTTCCTACTGGTAGCTCATCTTTTTAACTATAATGGTTGCCTTTAATTTCTACCGGTGAGCCCTTTAATTTTTTCAAAAGCGGTGTTTATTTAATTTACATAATCCTTTTTAATTAACTTAGGCATTATTTTAATAATTTATCTTTTAATTAAGTTACATTAAAATATGTTAACTATATTAATTAATTTGTTTTGACATCCTGCCAATCTTGTATGTAAGCAACTTGTGTTTTAAATTAAAGTTTAATAGTTCGATTATTAATTTTATACATTCAATTAGTTAATAAATTAATTAATTAAGAGTTTTTAAACATTATTTATATTATGTTATTTATGCAGATTGAATTTTAATTCATTTTATAATTGTTTTAGTCTACCGGTGAGGTAGATGAGCTCTAACGGAGACCCTTTGCTGTAAAGCTACTGGTAGTTCAACATTACTCTCCTGTTGCACCCTATCAGTAGCCAAGATACCGATAAATGACCTCACTACCTTCTCACCGTTGCATCCATATCTTGTAGCTACTGATATCTTTTCTTCACCGATAGCTTTCTTTTCATATTCCTCATCAATACCCCTTTTATCCTCACCGATATGTCCTCACATCGGCGTCATCCCCTGCAACCGATAGAATCTTCCATCACAGTTGTCAATAAATCCTCAATTTTGCCTCTTCTTTCACGCTGATCTTCCCCTGCATTCCACTGCATCCCCACAAGAAACTGATTTCTATTGATAAAGGAGGAGTTTAGCCCGCCGCCACCCGGAGGAGCTGGGATAACGTGTTTTTTCTAGGCGTCACAACAGAGGACTTTTGGTATTTTGGAGATCTCGTCGTCATCCGCTGGAGCATGCTACGCTGCTTTGGAGAAGGATTGTAGTCGAGAGTCATGGAAGGATGGATTTATGGGGTTGCTCGCTGTTGTCCGCCACTTGTAGGAGGTCGGGTCGTGCCGATGAAGCCGCTGCGGGAGAGCTGCTGTGCTGCTGTTGTCCGCTGCGCGTGCGCTACTACCCTATTAGAAGAAGGGACATCTCTACGAAAAGGAAGACCACCTCTGGCTGCTGCTGGAGCTGAGAGCCACCGTTGCAAGGAGCTAAACATAGATAGAGAGCCGCTGCCCGGATTGGAGAAGATAAGCCGATGTCGCTGTTCGCTGCGTTAAAGCTGCAAGTAGGAGGATGTCGTGCCGTTGGGTTCCTGGGAGTAGGAAGCCTCCCCCTGGGCACCGGAATTGGGGGAGGAGAAGAAGATAACTAAATAAAATAAATAAAATAATAATAATAATAGTATAAGTAATATAAAACAAAAAGAAAAAAAGTAAAGTAAATAGTAAAGTAAGAAAAAAACATTAAAAGCAAAAGTTAAAGCTTAAAATAAACATTAAAAAAAGTCAAATGAATTTAATAAAATTTGTAAAATTAATTAATTAAAAAAAATATAATATTTATAAATAGATAAATTATAAATTAAAATAACAAACTAATTTAATAATAAATTTAAATTATAAACTAATCCATTATTAATAGTATAATTATATAATTAATAACAATTATATGTAAACTAAAAAATATTCTTATTAATTTAAAATTATTTACAGATTATGTTTTAATTCTAATTACTAAATTAAAATTAACTAATAATTAATTAATCTAATAATTTAATTTATTTAATAGTAATAATTAAATTATTAGTAAAATCTAAAATATTACCTAAATTATTTGATTATTTATGTTCTTAATTTTCAATAACTTAGTTTAAAAAAATTAATAAAATAAATAACTTAGTATTTATAATTATTAACCAAGTTAAATTAATAACTTTTTAATAACTTATGTTTTACCATATTTTTATTAATTAACTAAATTCAATTTTTAACGAGTAATATAACAATTTACATAAAAATAATAATTATTTTTCTTTGCATCTATTTTATTTATTTTTCTATTCCATTTTATCATTATAGGTTCATTCAAGGGACTTAAACAAATCCAGATTCACTAAACTAACTCACCCGGAGTTAGTTATGTGAGAAATTCTAGTGTGACGTGCTTGTCGTGAAAAAATGATCATTTTTCAGTACGTGGGTGAAAATCTTTCGAAGTTGGTAGAAGATGTGCGGTGACTGTAGAAATTGACTGTTGATTTGTAAAGTATAGCAAGCAGCAAAATTTGTGAGGAGAGTCATTCATTCATACAAAGGCATTCATCCGACGAACACACGAGTCCCGGAGCAGAGTAGAGGGCTAGGAGCCGTAACAATTGATGCGATAAGAGAGAGTTTTCTTCCACTATTTTCTTTCAAATTTCTTCCTCTGTAATTGAATGATTTTTCTATTCGAGTTAGTGGTAATGAAAAATATATCAGTTAGCTAAATTTCTTGTTTGGGGAGAGTTCTTGATCTACTGGTGATCTTTTTCATCATCTTCATTAATTATTTCTTATGTGATTAGTTTTGATCAGTGAGATCGATTCTAATCACATTAATTTTCTTCGTACCACAAACGCTGACTTTCAAAACTCTGTAATCATTCGGCGAGTTTGATTATGGAATCATCTTTTAAGTAATGAACTCATAATGAAATCTCAGTACTCACGGTGAGTTTGTACTGTTATTATTTCTAAATCATCATTCAGAAGTTGTATTTCTTGGAGTGGAGAATTCTATGTTGTACAATTTCCATAGCTTAATTCCTAGCGAGGGAATAGGTTTTCCTTTATTCAAGGGTACTTAGAAGTACTTTTACATGAAAAGGATAAACAATTAGAACCTGTAGACTAGAGTAATCTCTGACCATCCTCTTCTGTTTGTCTGTTATCAGTATTTTATTTTCTTTGTTATGTTTTTACAAGAGAAGTGTGGTTTATTTTACAGTTTATAAAAACATAAAATAATTAAAAATATATAAAAATCTACCTCACTGCTAACAAAAGTGAGGTTTTTAGGAATGATTTGGTTAAAAATTCACCTTCCCTGTGGGTTCGACCCTTCTCACCACAAATACAGCAGTATGTAGGAGATATAAATAATTAAATTTGACTGACTTCAAAGATAGTTGAGTTCATGTTTTTGGTGCCATTTCCGAGGAAAGAACATGCCATTTCTTATTAAAAATTTTTAAAAAACACTTATATAAAATTTTAAAAAAATTTGAAAAATTTTAAAAAAAATTTAAAAAATTTAAAAATTGTAATAAATTTTCTTGTTCACTGTTATACCATTATCACTGTTAGTGCTTAAGCCTCACAACTCATATATTGCATGAGCACTAGGTCTACCGTACAAAAATTAGAGCCACTGAATCCTGAGTGAGGCAAACATCTCACAGATCTTAGAAAAAATAGAAGCAAATCTGAAATTGAAAACATAGAAAATAGAGTTCTTGTACATCAAGACTTCCAAAAACAACATGAACTCTTAGAGAATGAATGACCTAGGATGAGGGAGTTTCAACTTCCTCATGTGTCAAGTAACCCATCATCAATTAGGCTTATTCCTAGAGCTCAAAACTATGATCTAAAAAATCACACATTTCACTGCTGCCTGCTTTCAATGGGCTCTCTAATGAGGACTCTTTAGCCTTCATTAGATATTTCTACAACACTGTGTAGTAACATCCCTTGTTTGGACTTACAAAGAATAAGCCTAGGATTAGATTTTTTTCCCTTTTTACTTAAAGGGAATATGATAAATTGGTTTTTGAGCTTATATGAGAACATTTTTGAGAATTGGGATCAAATTTACAACTCTTTTATTATGAAATTTTATCCCCAAAGATTAAAAAGTGAATTGAGAAATAAGATTACTAGATTTTACCAAGAGGTTAGATAAGCCTTCTATAAATGATGGGATAGATTTAGGGACCTACTTAGGCAGTTTCCCCATCATCAAATCTCGTCTCATCTTCTTATAGACACCTTCTTTGAAGGGAATGTCTCCTCTGGTCAGAACATAGTGGACCAAGCTGCTGGGGGTAATTACAATGATAATACTGATGAGGAGTTGAGACAAATTTTCAATAATCTGTCCCTTAATTCCCAGTATAATAATTCAAGAAGAAAGAGAGTCAATAGGAATGTTAATATAGGTTCAGGAGCTGATGCTCAAGCTCAACTAGCCGAAATCACCAACCAACTTCCAACCATAATGAACCAGAATTCAAAACAAACTATTAATCAAGTTGAAAACCAGAACCAGTATCAGTCACTTAGACAACAATGTATTCAATTTGGTATGTATGGGCACTCTGAAATTTTTTGTCCCGATGCTGAATTAGCTAAACAACAACCTGAAAACTTAAACTTTTTTAATGATGGTCATAGGATGCCTCAAAAAGATGATCCATTTTTAAACAATTACAAAAATGGCTATAGGAACCATCCAAATCTGTCCTGGAAAGATCAAGGTATCATCAAACAATCCACGACCCCTAATTATCTGAACCAACCAAGACCAAACATTCAAAATCAACAAAGGGGTGAGACTTCAAATCTTCAAGGAAGTAATGATAATCAGATGTATTCTAAATTGGATTAGATATTGAATAAAATAAATTCACAAGAGGAAAGTTACATGACTCAACTTAATATACAGAAAAATCAATATGAGTCAGACAAGATGAAAAATGATGTGAGAATGCAAAACATGGAAACAAAACTAGGACAATTATCTAGAGATTTGACTTTTAGTGATAAATGTAGGTTTCCTAGTGGAACTGAACATAATCCTAGGGAGAATATCATGGCTGTTGTTACTAGTAGTTGGCTGAATACTCAAATTATTGCTGAAAAAACTATAAAAATGCCCAAAATAAGAATCTATTTGAATATAGAAATGAAAATCTGCTGTGTTCACAATCTGGAAACTCACAAAAAAATGCGGAAAATGATGAGAATATAAACCTGTCACTTGGATCTCAAGCTGAAAATTGTTTAAAAAATTAAAATAATAAAGAAAAAGAAATATTTGTGGAATAGGTGAGGGATCTGCCTTCTATCCTTATGAATTTTTCTCCACCCATCCCTTTCACTGAGAAGCTGAAACCTTAGTGAAATACCAAGTCAGAACTTCTTCAGTTCCTTAGTCTTTTGTCCAAGCTGCAAGTGAACATTCCTTTTATCTAAGCCTTAATTCAAATCCCATCATATTTGAAATCTCATATGAAAATTTTTTCAAACAAAAAGACCCTCGATGAATTTTCTACCTACAACCTCACTGAAGAGTACAATGCTTTTCTCCAAAAGAAAATACCACCCAAATTGAAAGACATAGGTATTTTTGTCATTCCTTGTAGTGTAGGAAATTTAGGTCATCTCAACTATTTGTGTGATCTAGGTACCATCATTAATTCGCTACCGTACTCATTATTTTGACTGTTGAGGTTGGGTGATCTTCAACCCACCACGGTCATTCTCCAATGAGCTAATAGATCATTCAATCATCCTTTGGGGAGGGTAGATAACTTATTAGTTGGGATTGGGAAGCTACTTTTACCTGCTAACTTTCTTTTCTTAGATATGGAGTGTGATCAAGAGGTACTTATCATCTTGGGTAGGCCCTTCTTGGACACAGGTGGAGCTGTAATTGACGTGTCAAAGGGTTAACTGATCTTTAAAATTTGTGAACAAGAATAAGAGTTCAATGTTTTTAAAAATATTAAGGAACCAACTTATTCTGAATACTGCTCAAAAATAGATTTCCTTTAAGCTGACTGTTCTTATTAAAATAAACTTGAACACATTGAAAAATCTGAAAATCAATACTCTTTTAAAGAATACATTTGTGAAGCTTGAAATAATGTTGAATCTGTTTTAGATGTTGAAAATTATTCTATAACAACCAATTTGGAAAATCTTCTAGAACTGGACAGCTGTCTAGTTTCTAATGTAGGAGAGTACTCTACTTATGAACATAGGAGTTTTCTGAGTGAATTGAGAGTGTTTATGTCATCACCAAACTTTATAAGTACATTTATGATATTGAGGGGGAACTTATAAAACAAATAGATGATTCTACTTTGATAATCCTGCGGAAATCCGATCTGGAATGTCTAGATAGTGTGTTGTGTACTTTGGACAGCGGGACTATTATCTCTAAATCTGAGCATGAAATTGAAAAAATTTCATATGTTAATACCCCTTACAAGAGGTATGTTGAAGACCATGGACCTACCAAGCCTAAGAGTCTTCTATCTAGTGTTGAACCACATGTTCTTGAACTTAAATAACTCCCTGGTCATCTAAAATATTCATTCATTGGTGAGAATTCTACTCTGCATGCCATCATTTTTTCTGAACATAAAGATTACCAAGAAGAAAAATTGTTGTAAGTTTTGAAAAAGTTTAAATCTTCCATAGGCTAGACCGTAGCTGACATAAAAGGAATTAGTCCTTCATTATTTGTGCACAAGATTCCTATAGAGCCTCACCATAAGCCTAGAGTATAGTGTAATAGAAGATTAAATCCATACATGAAAGAAGTCGTGAGAGAGGAAGTAATTAAACTACTGGACACTGGAATGATATATCCCATTTCTAATAGTGCTTGAGTCAGCCCTATCCAGGTTTTCCCCAAGAAGGGAGGTTTCACTATAGTTAATAATGAAAAAAATGAATAAATCCAAGTTAGGAAAGCCACAAAATGAAGAGTCTGTATTGATTACAGGAGGCTTAATGAACCACTAGGAAGGACCATTTTTCTATGCCCTTCCTTGATCAAATTATTGAGAGGCTAGCTGGAAATGAATTATTCTGTTTCCCGGATGGGTATTCTGATTACAACCAGATCCCTGTTGCTCTATAGGATCTGGAGAAGCCCACATTCACATGCCCCTTTGGGATATTTTCTTACCGGTGGATTCCCTTTGGGTTGTGTGGAGCTCCAACCACCTTTCAAAGGTGTATGATGGATATTTTTTCAGATATAATTGAGAGAATCCTTGAAGTATTCATGGATGACTTTTCTATAGTGGGGAGTAATTTTGATACTTGTTTAAGAAATCTTGAGCTATTTTTGGAGAGATGCATTGAAACCAACCTTGTGCATAATTGGGAGAAATGTCAATTCATGGTTATAAAGGGTATTGTCCTTGGTCATAAGGTGTCCAAGAGAGGTTTTGAAGTTTATACTGCTAAGATAGAAGTTATTCAGAAACTCCCTCCTCTTGAAAATGTTAAAGGTTCTAGAATTTTCTTAGGTCATGGTGGATTTTACCGGAGATTCATAAAATATTTTTCTAAAATCACAAATCCCTTATGCTCCTTACTGGTAAAAGAAGAATCTTTTAAATTTGTTGAAAACTGTTTGATATCATTTAATCTGCTGAAGGAAAAAATCACTTCATCACCCATAAGTATTGATACTGATTGGATGTTTCCTTTTGAACTTATGTGTGATACTAGTGACATGGCTGTAGGTATTGTCCTTGGACAGTGGAGAGATAAGAAGTTGTGTGTGGTTTATTATGCTATCAGATTGCTAGATAAAGCTCAAAAAAATTATACCACTACTAAAAAAGAATTGTTAGCTATTTTTTTGATCTTAAACAGTTTAGACGGTATCTATTAGGCTCAAAAGCCATCATTTTCACTGACCATTATGCTTTGAAATACATTCTGTCGAAAAAGGAAACAAAATCCAGGCCGATTAGATGGATCCTGATGTTACATGAGTTTGATTTAGAGATTAAGGAAAAAAAGGGAGCTGAGAACCAAGTTGATGACTATTTGTCTAGATTACCTTACACCCAATCTGTTGATCCAAGGGAGATCAATTCTTACTTTCCTGATGAAAAAATGCTATCTGTTTCTATTAGGTAGTCTTCTTTGTTTGCAGATTTTTCAAATTTTCTAGCAGAAGGAGCCATTCCCAAAGATCATTCCAACAATCAAAGGAAGAAATTTATTTCGTAACTTAAATTATATCTTTGGGATGACCCTTTATTATTTAATACATGTGTTTATGGTATCCTTAGGAGGTTTCTGTCTGAGGAAAAGATGCCTCCAATTCATGAAATTTGTCATTCTTCACCTTGGGGAGGTCACCATGGCGGTGAAAGGATAGCTCAGAAAGTTCATCAATCTGGTTTCTATTGGCCTACTCTTTTTAAGGATTCTAGATGTTTGGTGGTTGGTTGTGATAGGTTTTAGAGGTTGGGAAATGTTGGTAGAAAGTAGGAGTTACCGCAAAAAAATATTTTAGAGGTAGAAATCATTAATTTTTGTGGGTTAGATTTTATGGGTCCATTTCCATCATCTCTTGGGAATGAGTACATTCTTGTTGTTGTGGATTATGTATCTAATTGGGTTGAGATAGTAGCTCTTCCCAACAATAAAGCAAATAGTGTGATAAAATTTGTGAAAAAGAACATCTTTACAAGATTTGGAGTCCCAAAGGCTTTTATTACTGATAATGGAACACATTTTAAGAATTAAAAGTTTAAGGATTTGATGGAAAATTATGGTTGTGTTCATAAAACTAGAACTCCTTATCATCCATAGTCCAATGGACAAGTGGAAATTTCAAATAGAGAACTGAAACAAATACTTTAAAAAACTGTTTCAAATTCTAGAAAAGACAGGCCACTCAAACTGGATGATGCTTTATGGGCCTATAGAACTGCCATTACGACTCCAATAGGTATGTCTCCTTACATGTTGTTGTTAGGGAAATGACCTCATTTACCTATGGAGTTGCATCACAAGTCTTATTGGGCAGTTAAGGATCTAAACATTGACTTTAAGAGTGCTGGTGAAAGGATATTACTTGAGCTCAGTGAACATGATGAGATTAGGAGAGAGAGTTATGATAATTCAAGAATTTATAAAGAGAGGACTAAGTTCTTTCACGATTCTATCATTCAAAAAAAGAGTTCAAACCTGCACAGAAGGTCCTTCTCTTTAACTCTAGACTTAAACTCTTTCCTGGGAAGCTGAAGTCCAAGTGTTCTGGACCATTTACTGTTGTGAGAGAGCTGAAGAATAGAGCTGTTGAAATTGTTTGTGATGAAAATAAAACCATGTTGGTCAATGGGCAGAGACTGAAACATTATTTTGAGGGTCATCCAAAGGTCTTGGCTGCCTTCACTGTCCTAGAAAACTATTCTTAAATGAAGTCTGGCTGGGTATTATAAACCTAGCACTGCATGGGAGGCAACCCATGGTTCTTGTTTAGTTATTTTCATGATTTCAATTTTTGACATTTAATAAGTTGCTAGTTTTTTCTTCTTTGTGAGATTTTTGCTGCTGCTCAATGCTGGCTCTTGTTTTAGGATTTTAAAGTGTGTTGTTGTTCTGGAAATTAAGGAGTGGAATTTCTTTTCTGAAGGATTAATTAAGACACTTCATTTCAGGGAAGTATTCACTTTCTGCATTTATTTTCTGCTCCTGTGTGATTTAATAATTTTTTTTTGATTTAAAAATTCTTCTACATGTCACTGTATTCGAGAGTGGAAAAAATTCTTCTTATACCTCATTTTTAGAATTTGTATCTCTTTGATAAAATCATTCCACTGTTTGAATTTATGTGTGTGTGGGGGGGGGGGGTACATGTAGACTGTAAATTTAGATTCTATGAAATATTTTTTGGTTGATGGGTGTTTATCATGCATCATTCCCCTTTATTGAGAACCCATTTGATCCCAATCTGTTAAATTGCTACACCCTTCTCATTGTTCACCCACAAAAGTTACATGAAACTGTTTCAACTACATTGAAATTTTTTATCACTGGATTTGAATGTTAATGCATGTACTTGTTAAATGAACCTGCTGTAAATTAATTTTTGTGGCAAACATACCTGTTCAAATATAATGATACCCTTTATATATGCCATCTATCTACTTAATTGAAAATCAGTTTTGAACCATAATTGATTAATTGTTCTTATCCATATTATGAACTCAACATTGGGGACAAAGTTGGGTTTTAAGTGTGGGGGGGGGGGGTCAATTCTTGACTGTGCTAAACTGTGCTTCATTGAAAGCCCATCGATTCCCACTGCAACTTCAAACTTTTTTTCAAATGTTTTTTTTTCAAAATTCTTGCATAATTTTAGCCTTTAAATTCTACACTATTGGGTATTTACGTAGGATAAGTTCCTTGCTGGTAGTTGAGAGCTACTTTGAGTCTGAAATTAATGAGTTTGTATGATTACTGAGTGATCTTACTTAGTTATTTGATAGAAAGTTTGTATAAGAACTACCTCTATAAGTGATATGGGTTACATTTTTATGGAGTTATGGTCATAAACCTTGGAACTGGACATTTGATTCTAATTCTAGGGGCCTCATTATTATTTTTTAATTATTAAAAATAATTGTTTTAATGGGCCAATTTAAATGAATTTATATAAATCTTTTGAAACTGGAGTAGTATGGGCATCTGGGATCCCATAGTGAGTCTCTGATACCCTAGATGTTGGGTTCGTTTCTGTTTACTAAATCCCTCTATACACTTTGTATAAGTGCATATGGCATAGTGCTTAGCACATGATACATGGCTTGGGAAAAATAAATAAAGTGTCTAGTGTCAAAAATGATCTCATTAGGGTGAAGGGAATGATGAACGCCAGATGAAGAAGGGATCAATTTTTTAAATGGAAATCATTTAGGTTGTATCATTGAGGTGATTTACAAGAAAATTAATTATTTTTGGAATCTAGGTGAAAAAGTCAAACTACAAAGTTACTTGGTTAAGGTCTAAATTCCATTGATATTTTATCTCCTGTCATTCTTAGAATTAGAACCTAAGATGGGATTGAAGTTATTCACTAAGTTGTATCACATATGAGGCATGACATCTTCTTTGATGGATGGTATTTGTTTTCTTGATTACCAGTGAGTATTTATTTAGGCAAGTTTCATATGATTAAATCATTTTCTTAAAGCCTACTATTAAGTTTTTTCTTCTGTTTTGAGTGTTGGACCTGTTACATTTTGAAAAAAATCATAAATACATTTTACTATTCTTCAAAGAAAACAAAACATGGGATTGTTTGAGGAAAAACAACGCTTAAGTGTGGGGGAATTTGATGTGGCCTTTTTTTACATAGTTTACCACATCCTATTTATTAATTTTTAATGATTTATTAAATTATTTTTACACTTTTTATCTAATAAATGCACTTTTGTATTTTTATAATAAAATTTATCAAATGTTCATTTTTTATAACATTTTATATAATTATGGGCCCTTAAATAGTTGATTCATACCTTCTTTGTTTTTAATATAATTAATTTTCAATTTTTTTATTTAACCTATATTTTTTTATTTTATTTAATTTTTCATTATGAGAAATTATTGATTTTTCCAATTAATTTAATTTTAATTTTTATGTGTATACAACTTAGTTACGGCTTTCCGGAATACCGGTAGCTAAGCTACCGTTAGCAGGGTTACATTTTCCCTATCAGTAGTCAGGTTACCAGTACTATCTATCGGTGACCTGCTTTATTTCTCCTTACTGGTAGCTTGTCTTTAGATGTATCGGTGACCTTTGTCACTGATACTCTTTCCTACCAGTAGCTCATCTTTTTAACAATAATGGTTGCCTTTAATTTCTACCAGCGAGTCCTTTAATTTTATCAGTAGCGGTGATTATTTAATATAAATAATCCTTTTTAATTAACATAGATTTTATTTTAATAATTTATCTTTTAATAAAGTTACATTAAAATAATTTAACTATATTAATTTATTTGTTTTGATGTCCTTCCAATCGTGTAAGTAAGCAACTTGTGTTTTAAATGAAAGTATAATAGTTCGCTTATTAATTATATGTAATCACTTAGTTTATAAATTAATTAATTAAGAGTTTTAAAAAATTAATTATATTATTTTATGTATGATGATTAAATTTTAATTGATTTTATAATTGTTTTAGTCTACTGGTGAGGTAAATGAGCTCTAACATTGACCCTTTGCTATAACACTACTGGTAGCTCAACATTACTCTCCTGTTGCACCCTATTGGTAGCCTAGCTACTGATAAATGACCTCACTTCCTTTTCTTCCAACCTCACTGATACTATTCCTTTTCACCATTGCATCCATATCTCACAGCTACAGATATCTATTCTTCATCGATAGATCTCTTTTCATTTTCCTCACTGATACCCCTTTTATCCTCCGCTATACGTCCTCGCATAGGCGTCATCCCCTACTACCGATAGCTTCTTCCTTCATAGTTTTCAATATATCCTCAATTTTGCCTCTTCTTTCAAGCATCTCTTCCCCTGCATTGCACCGCATCCCCATGAGAAACTGATTGCTATAGATAAAGGAGGAGTTCAGTCCACCGCCACCCGGAGGAGCTAGGATAACGTGTTTTTCCTAGGCGTCACAACAGAGGTCTGTTGGTTTTTTGGATCCCTCGCCATCAACCGCTAGAGCATGCCGCACTGCTTTGAAGCAGGATTGTAGCTGAGAGTCATGGAAGGCTAGATTATTGGGGTTTCTCACTGCTATCTGCCACTTGCAGGAGGTTGGGCCGTGCTGATGAAGCCGCTGCGGGAGAGCTGATGTGCTGGTGCTATCCACTGCGTGTGCGCTACTGCCCTGTTAGAAGGAGGGTCATCACTAAGTAGAGGAAGACCACCTATGGCTTCCACTGGAGCTGATAGTCACCGCTGCAAGGAGCTGAACGCTGATGGAGAGCCACCACCCGGCTTGGAGAAGAGAAGTCGTTGCTGTTGTCCATTGCGTTGAAGTTGCAAGGAGGAGGATGTCGCGTCGCCGGTTTCCTAGGAGCAGGAAGCCTCCCCCTATGTTCCGGAATTGGGGAAGGATAATAAGATAACTAAAGAAAAAAATAAAAAAATTATAATAATAATAGTATAAGTAATATAAAACAAAAAAAAGTGAAGTAAAAAGTTAAGTAAGAAAGAAAAGAAAAAGTTAATGATTAAAATAAACTTTAAAAAAAAGTCAAATGAATTTATTACAATTTGTAAAAGTAATTAATTAAAACAAATATTATATTAATAAATAGATAAATTATTAATTAAAATAACAAACTAAATTAATAATAAATTTAAATTATAAATTAATCCATTATTAATAGTATAATTATATAATTAATAATAATTATAAGTAAACTAAGAAAATATTCTTATTCATTTAAAATTACTTAAAGATAAAGTTTTAATCCTAATTACTAAATTAAAATTAACTAATTAATTAATCTAACAATTTAATTTCTTTAATAGTAATAATTAAATTATTAATAAAATCTAAAATATTATCTTAATTATTTGTTTATATATGTTCTTAATTTTTAATAACATAGTTAAAAAAATGATAAAATTAATAACATAGTATTTATAGTTATTTACGTAGTTAAATTAATAACTTTTTAATAACTTATGTTTTACCATAGTTTTATTAAGTAAGTAATTATCAATTAACTAATGTTAATTTGTAACGAGTAATATAACAATTTACTTAAAATAATAATAATTATTTTTCTTTGCATCTCTTTTATTTATTTTTCTATTCCATTTTATCTTTGCAGGTTCATTCAAGGGACTTAAACAAGTCCATATTCACTTAAGTAACTCACCCGGATTTAGTTATGTGAGAAATACTAGCGCGACATGCTTGTCGCGAAAAAACACACATTTTGTAGTATGTGGGTGAATAACTTTTGAAGTTGTTAGAGGAAGAACGGTGACATACAGCATTTGACAGATGATTTATAAAGCAGAGCTTGCAACAAAATTTGTGGGGAGATTCATTCATTCGTATAGAGAAATTCATCCGACGAACACATGAGTCCTGGAGTAGAGTAGAGGGCTAGGAGCAGCAACAATTCATGCGAGCATAGGGAGTTTTCTTCCTCTGTTTTCTTTCAAATTTCTTCCTCAGTAATTGAATGATTTTTGTATTCGAGTTAGTGATAATGAAATATATATTATTTAGCTAAATTTCTAGTTCATGGAGATTTATTGATCTACTGGTGATCTTTTTCATCATCTTCATCAATCATTTGTTATGTGATTAGTTTTGATGAGCGAGATCGATTCTAATCACATTCATTTGCTTCGTACCACAATCACTGAATTTTCAAAACTCTGTAATCATTCGGTGAGTTTGATTATGGAATCATCTTTTAAGTAATAAACTCATAATGAAAACTTAGTACTCATGGCGAGTTTTTACTGTTGTTCTTTCTAAATCATCTTTCATAAGTTTTATTTCTTGGAGTGGCAAATTCTAAGTTGTACAATTTCTGCAGCTTAACTCCTGATAAGGGAAGAGAGTTTCCTTTATTCAGTGGTACATAGAAGTACTTTTACATGAAAAGGAAAATCAATTAGAACTAGTAGACTAGAGTAATCCCCAAGCATCCTCTTCTGTTTTTCTATTATCAGCATTTTATTTTCTTTGTTATGTTCTTACAAAGGAAGTGTGGTTTATTTTACAGTTTATAAAAACATAAAAATATATATATATATAAAATTCTACCTAATTGCTGAAAACAGATAGGATTTTAGGAATGATTTGGTTATAAAGTCACCTTCCCTATGGATTCGACCCAGCTAAACACAAATACAGAAGTAAGTAAGAGATATAAATAATTAAATTTGACCAACTTCAATGATAGTTCAGGTCAGTGAACTCCCATCTTTTCAAGGTTTGTACGTTATTTAAGAAGGGGATGAGACCTTTATGTACCGAAAAAATATTTACCATGATATGATGAAATGGATTCACAATGATATATATAAACCTATGTGTTATCTAATAGATAAATCTATGAAATTGTTAAAATATAATGTTGGAGAGGTGGTTGACGCATCTCTCTATAGAAATATTATCGTTAGTTTACTCAACTTAACAACCACTAGATTATAATTTCAAATTTCCAACTGTCAAGTTTCCCTTTATCAAATTTTTCTAAAATAAATTCAACTTAATTATGTGACATGAATACTTAGATATATAAACCATACATTGTATTTTGGTATATTTTATTATATTAATGAACAACAAAAAAAAATATTGGGATTTACTAATGTGGATTGGGAAAGATAAATTTATGATTGAGAATATACTTATAGATGTTGTTTTTATATTGTAATATCATAAATTTATTGCCAAAGTAAAAAAATTATGTTTTTATATCATTGAGAACTATGCAAGTAGATTATATTGTAGAGACTATAGATTTTACATAATTGATATAGATGTAACAACAACTATAGTACTTTGGAATAGATGTAGTATCTCTTATTCCAATTACACGTGACAACACAATTTCCATAAATATTAGAAGCAAATACAATTTGAAACTCATATAAAAAACATATTGAGTTAAAATAACATTTTATAAAGGAAAAAAGTTGACCAACATGTTTTGAAATTATAGTATTCCATTACATATAATCAAGTGGATGACATCATGACTAAGGATCTACCTGAGATTGATTTTTAATGACATCAGTTATACTTTAGATTATATTGGAACCCCTATATATAGATATTTTTGGAGATGGATAATCCCACTCCCCTATGGTAATTTCTTTTTAATAATTTTATGATTTTTTTTTCAATTTATTTTTTATGTTTCGAACCCTCTTTTACAAACCCGCTAGGAAGATCCATTTTGGTTCACTGATTCTATGGGGGAAAGTAATCATGCAATTTAAGTGGAGAAAGTTATGGGTAAAAGATATTATAAAATGGTGTCACATTCCTTATTCAAAAAGGGGGAATAACACATTGGTTTAAAGTGTTTTGAATGAGAATTTGGGGGAGTGGTTTTGGAAGTATGAAGTCCAATGAGTTTTTAACATGGGGATTCACTCATCAAAAAACATTTCTCAACCAAAACTAGTCAAACATGACCTTAGAGTTTTGGTTTTTAGAATGATTTATGTACTGTTAAAAGGGTATTGAATCAGCGAGAGGTGATATTTGGGATGTTTTAGTTTAGTTTTTTCTTTGAATTGTCAAAAAACACAAAGGGTGAATTATTGGAATAACCCACATTGGTTTTTTTATTGATTTTGTTTGTTCTCAATTACATATGAGTATAGATTTTGAATAAGGTTATAGAAAGAGTTGTTTCTTGGATTATTTTTATTACTTTTTTAAATCTATCAGGTCTGTTGAATTTGGGGAAAATTTGTATGTCACCAAATCATAACACATCATGTTTTTCAATAAAATAATTTTGGATCTCACTCTCTCTCTACCTGATTCTAGATTTTCATACCATATAAAATTATGTTAGTATATATAAGATGGATATATCCATATAAGGTGATCATTTTAACATTAATGTAAATAGAGTTTCTAATATATCCATTTCCTGGAGAGTAGAATACACCATAGGTATTTTGGAGAGATATTTCACATATTGTATATTATTTTAATGTTGTGGAGTTTTTGATTCATGAAAAATAGGTCCAATTATTATTTTGAATCATATAGGATCTCACACTATAATAAAATGGATAAAACCAAGCTATTTTAACGAGTCAAGAAGTTATGCACGGATTGTGGGTAAGTCATGGGGGATCTTTATGTGTTTGATTTTTGGATTTAGTCAAAACGAAGTCATGTCACATAGTAGCAGACCATGGCTTCATAATTTGATTGAATACATTTAAAAGAAATAAAAAAATAATTTTGACCATGGTGAAATCTTTTGAAGAAGGAATCTATGTGATGTACCATGTTATAAGGTCACATCCAAAATGTTTCTGAAAATTTTTAATTTTGAACTTGATGTTTATGTATCATTCTTTATGGGTATTAAGTAAGGTTATCCTACATTAATCACCACATTTATGTGTTGGTGAAATGTGGAATAATTCTAATAATAGAGAGGACTAATTAATTTATCCAATCCCATGGACAAAATTTAGTTTTTTGAACCCACTACAAATACACAGAGCAATTCAAGGGAAATATGTGATATAGTGTAGTAGGAAGAATAGATGGGTATATTTTTCTTCTGTTGTAGAAAGAATTGAAAATAAATAAAGAAGAGAGACTTTTCAAGATATTTCTCTTACCGAAAAACCAATGGGTTTTATTAAAAGAGACATTGTTTCAGGGGTATTTTCATATTATTTTGTCATGAAAAAGTAGGTTGTTATAGAAGGAGCACTCTGTTTCCTTGATGAAGGGAGGTGGTTATAATTTATTATCATGTTTGGAAAAGAGTCATAGGTTGAGTGTGACAATTATAATTTTTAAAATAAACAAAATACGTGCACTCTAGTGTTATAGGCATATAGGAGCATTCCCTTTTTATGATCCATTTAATAACCCTATTAAGGAGAACCATTTTAAATTGTTTATGTTTTTTATTGATTTCATTACTCAAACTGAATAAGTAAGGGGAGAGAGGAAACTTTTTTCCTTATTTTTAGAGAACAAAATCAAAACAAAGGGATAATTTTATTAAAACGTATTATCCTAATCTATAATTCCCTAGGTATTCTCATTTATAATATACCAACACATATAGGCTTAAAAATGTATGATTTTAATTGAAACCAAATATGTATTATTATTATATGTGAAAACATCAATGATTAGATGACTATTACTCAAACCAACAAAATCTAACAAACACGTTAATATTATATCCTCCAGAATATGGATGGTTCATTCACATTTCCCATCAATCTATGGATTGCATATTATAATTAAATGCAGAATATGATCAAGAACCATATGAAGTTCATGCCAAAGGTGAGAAGTGAATTGGATATCAAAATACTAAATTATAATCCTTGACCCACTATGAATATGTATTATCTCCTAGACATACAACATACCCAAATGAATAATAGATTTAGACTCTGTAATAATTAAGATATATGAATACTTTGTTAACCGATCCAAAATAACCCATACCTCATTTCTACCCTTGTGTTTCATTAAAACCCCCATTGTAAAATAAACCATCACATAATATCATTTATAATTGGGAATAATTAATGACTAAAGAAGACCTAGGGTTAATTGATGCTCGACCTTCACCTACTGACATGTAATGAATTACAAAACAAACATTCTAACATCCTTCTTCATCCCTACCACCAATACTAAGAAATCATTTCATGGTTCATCATGGTAGTCCATAGGTGAATATCCCATCTCATGGTATGTAGATACTATATAAACTCCTCACATAGGATCAAATGGAAAATAACATCACATATAAAATTAAGAATCCCAACATTATTTTGGGACCAATCAGTTACTGTCTCCCCATCATATATATATATATCCTCATAACCCAGAAATCACACTTGATAAACTAACACTTTTTTACCCTCTCAAAGTGTGATAAGGTAATATCTATAAAAAGGGGTCAATTTCCCGAAAAATGTTAGACAAAAAAATGTATAACAATGAAGAAGTGCATTAACTTTCACTAACTACATGCCTCATACACCACATAAACACAAGTTTTCCAACTTATTGACTCTGATAAAACATTTCTTTTCTTTGGGGAATATATTACCAAAATATTCATTGAATGAAGGTAATCTACCTCCCTTCTATATCAATGTTTTAGTTCATGGTGGTAAAATATATACCTCAACCTCCATTTTTTCAATATGCAATACAAACCTCATACCTAAATGGCAGGGCATCTAACATCATAGTGTGTGAACTACTAACACATATTACAAATAATTATTTTGATAATTTTGATCATACAACATTAAATTTTTATATCAATATGTGACCACGCACTCTTCCTATATTAGAATGACTTCTAAAAAATCCCATGATATCATAATATAGGATATAATAAATTTCCAGTATGATCAAAACTAATATAGATTTCAACATACTATTCAGATCATAATAGGTTCTCACACAAGGATTTGGCCACACAAACTTCACCCTCCTCTTTTTTATAGTTGTAATCCATTATTTTATATGGAATATATCCTAAATAAATCATTTATAGTATCCTACCAATACCAATAAGTTAGATAGATCTAAGATGCTCTTGATCTTATTCCAGGAAACCTTGAACTCAACTTTCCCATGATATACTAATATTATTTCCTCTAATATCATGGTTCTAAAGAAGTGAACCTAACTGGTCTAGAATAAAAACCTGAATATATTAGAATTTATCTGATGATATATCACTTTACATGGAAAAAATCTCTTGATAATGAGAATTATCCTCCATAGACAGGTGTTATACTAAAATTTACTCAACAAATACAATTATTATTGAACCCAATTATAAATTTAAGACCCAATTTTTAGGCCTCTAAACTCAGTTATAACATTCATCAATCCTAAAAAAATAATAAAATGCACAAATTCACAATATCTTCTCCATAAATAAATATGATGAATATCAAAAAAATGATTATTTGAAACTAATTAAAACATTAACTCATGTCAATATTAGATAAACATCCCCCACAAATAAAAAAAATAAGTCCTATATTCATGGAAAATGATATATGTTCTTGAACATCACCTAATTAAACTTCTGGTAATCCCCTCATTAATACTAATAACCATTTTCATTCATGGTGAAAAAATCGGATCACAAAAATGGTATGGGATTAGAAAAATAGATCCCTTCTCCTCAAGACTATATAGTTAATGTTTTAGATCATTTATCTCTAGAGGATCCATACATTAAAAAGGAATGTATATGATCATTAAAAATGACATAAGACACAACATAAAATAAAACACTCTCTCTTTGGTGGACACCATAGGAAATAATCAGGGAATATAACTTAAAAATGGTCAAAAAATAGAAAACATCAATTTGTGTATCTCCTAGTCATCCAAAATATTGGATAATTAGGATAAAATCACCCTAATCTGACAATGGTAGGTTCTAAATATCCTACCAACAAATCAAAATCACTAACATAGGCATAACAGTCACCAAATATATATGTGACAGTCGCCCATTGGTGATATAAGTTGATGTCCACATGAAAATGTCTCATCCAATCCATACCTAATATCACATAAAATATTTTCATATCTAACAAAAATAAATCCTTTAGAATCCGATACACTCTGAAAATGATGGGGTGCTCTAGAAATCTTTGAATACCCTTATTTTACACCCACTAAGTGAGTATCAATAGACATAATCCCATAATGGTATTCCATAACTAAAAAAATCCCAAAAAAACTGGGAAGTTACACATGAATGAAAATAGCATGTATCACACATACTATATTCATTCATGGATGCTACTAAGATAATTCCTTGTATTGTTGAAGTCTCTTCATCAAAATCAATAGGGGTTGACTTAATTAAATTAATCTATCCTAACCCTATAGATTTTCGATGGCCTCCTAATCCCTGAATACCCTATTGGAAAATACTAATCTTACTATACTAACCCTAATACCCATGACCACCTCAACACCCTAACCAACTAGAAGGACTCCAACCTACTCCATGTGATAAAAAACCAAATCCCACAACTAATCTCTAATCCAAGTCATCAAAATGGATACTAATGTGATAAGAATATCTTTAAAAAGGCAGAAAATATGACCCCTCTACTCACATAAAAAATACTTCATAGGCCATCAATGTAACTATAGTCGAGTATGCTCTGACTTTTCACACTGATATCATACAGGGAAATTCCTCCCATTCTTGGAAGAAGAAAATTCAGATATCATATTAGCATTCCCATTACCACCTTAGTGAAAATCAATATATCCATATGCTCAGATACCAAAGGACCCTTCATGAGACCCTGTATTAGAACCCAACATACTAGAAAGTCTATTTTGAATCAGGTTCCTCTCTATAATAAATTATATATTAATGTCCATAGAAAATATCATGAGTAAAATGATATTAACCATATAATTAGATGAATTTTTAAACCCAAACTCAAATTTTAAAACCCTAGGTGTCTCATATCACTATTTATTTGAAGAAAAAAAATGAATAAACTAAGTAAAATTGGTTTTATAGTTCATCATTAACATTCCTTCCCGAATCAAATAAAAATCATGATCCCTATCATTTCTCAACATCTTGGGAAGGAAATTATAGAAGAAACGAGCCTCAAAATCATTCTATTTTTCCAAACTATTGATCTTTCCAGACTCATTCATCCCAACATACATATCATTTCCTAAAAGTATATTTAAAAAAACATTCATTCATATCTTTGGAGGTGTTTCAAGATGGTTGACAATATCCTATACAGAATTTATGTAGAACTCCATAACCTATGGTCCATCATCACCAGAAAATAGAGGTTGATGTTACAGCTAAGACTCTCTGTTCAGATGTTATGTAAAAGTATATAATATAAGAGTTATATATACAATATATATAATCTAATGAATAATAATATCATATGACTACTAATCAATAAGAGTTATAGGTGAAAATGGGGCTTCACCTGAAAAACTTATGGGAATTTTCTTCCCCACCCTCCCCGTGCTCTCTAAGAAATTGTCACAATGACGTGTCGCTAAAATTTAAAATTATATATATAGAATAAAATTTTTGAAAATTATTTAAATAAGTGATAGGATAATAAGTAACATGAATTGAATCACACTACACAATACAAACACTATAGCATATTATGGGTCTCACGTAAAATGACTTGCTCTCTTTAGACATGGATACCCACTCTTAGTGTTAGAATCAGATACATATAAGATTAAAATTTTAAATTATTACTTGGAATATCATAACAATTTTTTAATTATTTAGTTTTAAACTAAAATGTTACATAGTGAAAAATATTTATATGTTTTTATTAACACATTATTTAACAAAAATACATATCATAATTAGGGTTCTGAAATTCTTTCACCAACATGAATTTCATGTAAATCTTATATGGCCAATAATATTTGTGAATATAGAACCTCTTTCCACCTTTATCATGGATAAACCCTGTAAATAACTAAATCAATGACCCAAAATATGATATTTGTAAAAAAACACAATAGTAATATAAAAAAAGTGAAAAATATAATCAACAATAACCAAAAATTTCTGAAAATATGTGTCAGCTACTCCCTTGTATAATTTCTATCTCATATTTTGACCATAAATTAACTCATCTTTATCATATCCGAAATAGTAATAAAAAATAAAAATAATTTTAAAATATATCTTTCTATCATCCCCAACCTTCTTCACCTCCACTATGATCGAATTAGGAACCACATACCTCAAACATGCCTCCATGTTCTCTAGATTTCAGTAACCAATGTTTATGGTTTATATATTATATGGGAAGACTATACCCTATTTTCTAAAGATATAAAAAAATCACAGAGAAAGTAATATATATAATTATCCAACATAAAATGAATCAAGGAGAAGAGGGATATCATAGCTAAATTCTAATAGTTTATAATTAATTACTCCCACTTTATAAAAAAATGATAGTCATTTAATGTCACATTGAATATAAAAAAATAAATTCACCTATAAGAGGACTATATTCATGCTATGAAAAATAAAAAATATAAATGGGGCTTTGGAAAAACTGATTCCTGATTCCATTCTCAATCCCATATACCAACTTTATCCAAGATCTACCTAATAATATATACAATGTAATGGCCTCTCCATTACCCATGCCTCATGATGTTTTCTTAAGTACCAAGGCACCCAAGAATGGTGTGAGTACCACTTAGCAGGCCACCACCAACAGTGTCCCTAACAAATTCCAATTAAAAAAAGTTATTATTTATTGTTATAAGTTCATATTTAAATAATTTAATATTGAATCAAGGATATGTATCCTATTTCATCATATACTACACAACCACCTAGGTGTGAACATACTAACTTCATCTAGTATCGAGGATCCGCTAATCATATAGTTGGGATTTCAGTCGGGAATCATGTTCAATATCATAAGTTAGGGGTATAAATTCTTATCATAACATAGAAGACAACCCATAAAAAATACATCTGAGTAATCAATTACTAATAATTCGAATAGTTTCCCCATTATACCATTACATTGAAAGCATAATATCCCAAATCAATCATATACAAGTGATTATCTTTTCATGAATGCATTTTTAAATATTGGCTTGAAAAAACTAGCCATAGAAAACCATAAGTGGAAATATTATCCCTAGTCCTAGGTCAAATAATAAGAGTGGGGATCACACCCCATGAGTATCCATAATAATATGATTATATTTTCCCATTCCATGAGAGCATCACACCATGGGTATTACACACCACTTCTATATGTAACAATGAATAATCGATCATAGTTTCATATATATATATATATCATTTTTCATGCCATTTAGAGTTACATTCTATATCTTTGTAGGAATTCCATTTCATAACAACATAAATAGCATATTGATTATGATAATATGATATAATGGGAATAATATCCCTCATCACAACTAGAAAAAATGGTAATTACACCACAGACATATACATCATTAGTGTAAGGGTCGTGTTCACCCACATACATAACCAAAAATCATATTATGGTATATAAATGACACAAAAAATTTGATATAAGAAATTTATATTAATATTTTTTATGGCGATAAAATTACACAAAATATAATCTAGGTTCTTATTACATGCCCAACCTATTTACAAGTCTCTGACCAATGTATAACATATCTTTACAAACAAGATATAGGGAGAGGAACACTCACCCCATGACCAATGATATCATCCAAAACACTATAGGGTAACTCATAAAATCCACATGGGTTAAGCCTTGAGCCAAACATCAGCAATTACACATATTTTACATATATTAGGAAGTTTAAGGAACATATTACAGTCTTCTGTGTCATAACATAACCTAGAAAATACCCTAACGATCCACTATTATAAGGTCTATTCGCTTTTTTAAGCCCAAAACCATCGATTGTCAAGGAGTTTAGGCATAGTAATAAAAGAGACTATTATGGTTTATAACACTACAACACAACTCATACTAGTCTAGGTAAAGTAGTTTATATTTTTTAATGAAAATCGTACTTAGGTAGTCAAGAAGTGTATCCCATATCTCATGAAACATGGATAAATAATACAGAATATTTAGGGACACACTAATCTAGTTTAGTATAAGGGAAGTCATTAAATTCGATCAAATGATTAAAATTTAAATATTATAATTCAAGAAATATAAAAAACCCCACAAATTAGGTGATAGCTGATGAAACATAGTGAAATGATGAGAAGAATAAATAAAACATTAAAGATGATAGTTAAACATACCCATGGATACCTCCTATGATGAAAAAATTTTATTCTATTATGTAATGAGGAGAATAATTATAGAATAAGGGGATATGTAGGAATATAAAGAGGGGAATGTGTCTAAAAATAAATGGAATGCGAAGGTGTGGGTAAAATTTTAGAATTTTTTTTCAATTAATTAATTTAAATAAAAAACAGAAAAATCATAGGAGTTGCCTATTGAGTACTTACCCCGATCCCACTAGGTACTCAGTAACATTTGTGTGCCTAACCAAGGGTTATCAACCACATAATGTATCTCACTGAACCACCACCAGAATTTGAGGTTCTATTGACTAACCATTATCATACCACCAATTATATGGTGGAATCATTTTTCAAGAAAGAAGATGTGGGACATCATATGTTCTCCCAAAATGGATACTGAAGCCTTCTTCAATACATCTAATACTTAAAAAACACCAAAATAAATGAGGTTTTTTTGAAAATTGACTAAAACCACATATAATATATATATATATATACATCATGTAAGTGATATTAATTAATCTTGTCAAATAGATTAATATATGAAATTAAAATTCAATTTTGAAAATATCATTTGTAAAACCTCATACACATTTCAAATTGAAAATCTTAGTGGAAGTTTGAATTTTTTATTTGGGGAGGGGTTTTTTTACAGAAACAAGACTCCAGATGAGATTCATGGATGTTTAGAATTTTTAACAAAGTTTTTGGATGGGTTATTTAGGGATTGGTTGGTTTCTCATGTGGTCAGGAAGATTTTAGGGATGGTTCATAGTAGTTAGGTAACTAAAAACCATATTCTCGAGCCATTCATGATAAGACGAAGAGTGTTATACCACGAATGTTTCATGAAGAGGGTTTTTTAACATACATAGATGGTAGATCATGGAGTAAACCCTTATTCGCATTATAATTTTTCCAAAGTTTATTTTTAGTTTTTGAAGTCCATTTTTTCACTAGGTAATTCCCACTTCATATTTAGTCAAACATAAAAGATGGAAGTGTAATTTTTTCTCAAAACTCTCCCGCTCCTCATCTATTAATTTTCCCCCTGACCTGGATTAATTAGGGTGTCATTTTATGGAGATTAATGTATGATTCTCCCTTCACATCCTTCTATTTTTCATTACCTCAATCAACTATGATTTTTGTATTATTCTTGTTTAGGGTTTACTGATTATTATATTAAATCATAGTGGAATATATTAATTATAATATAGATTTTTTTCATCATATGTATAATATATCAAAATATAGGATTTTCAAACCATCGTACATCGTTTCATTGGAGGTAAAAAAAAATTTCTGATTTTTTCAATGTTTTTTTCATAAATTTAATTTATTTGACTAATTAATCATTTTGGCTTGCCATATTTTTTGAGATATTTTCATGACTATTTTGAAAACCTTTCCCATGTATTTGGTTGTGGTTTCCATGATATAGGCGTGCCAGAGATATTTTAAAAAATTCTGATGATTTGGATTAATTATGAAATTTAATATTATTGAAATAATATATTAATGGGATATAATATCCTAGATTTGGGTGCATGTTAGGAGTGGAATACACCCTGTGGATGGATATTTTAATAAAATGATGAGGATTGGTGATGTTTTAGACATTCAAGTCTATTTATATGGACCAAAAATAAAGAAATTAATTTATTATAAACTATTATAATTAAACTTCCAGTAACACATTGATATATTTAGGGCCTCATGATGATGGGAGATGGCTGTATGGGCTTGGATGTGCTGAGGTGAGAGTTTTTGAGCAATTCTATAAAAAGTGATAAATTTATGGTTGAGGTAGGTAGTACCCTGAGCATACCCCCATGGTATCTCCATTTGTTTATTTATACAAGAAATGTTATATGTGGTATCACCATTGATGGGTGTATAAATATTATAATTTAAATGAAATGTTTTAATTAAAATTAAATTCCTGTATTGAAAAGAGTGTGGGGGTCATGTTGGACCCATTTTCACTAGATTTGTTTCCTTAACCATAGATGGTTGATACCATGAGTTTTGATACATAAATTGTGACACTTGGACCCTTAGGGGTGTAATGGGAATTAAATATGTAATTATTGTGTCCCTGGTTGGATGTTACATTAGTAATATCCTAGTAGATTTGAGTAATTAATTTAGATGGATGCCTGACGTTGTGGCCATGTTAAAACTTAAAATGCATTAAATCATTCTATAATGTTTGGATGACCATGGATAGAGTGTCCCTCCCTTATAGACTTGTGATTATCAAGGTGGGTATACCATATATGGATTAAGGGATAGGATGGTTTTGAGGAGTGACCACTGGTGACTTGGGTAGGGGATGGGATTGAGGCCATCTCCCTTGTGTGATATTGATGCAAGATTTCCTATGAGGTAAATAAGACCATGTGAGAGGATATTGATGATGATCAGGGACTTTATGAACTCTATGTGATGGTAATTATCCCATGAGATGAGATCGGGATAAAGGATCCCATCTGGGGGTGTACATGATTGATGAGTCCTAGGAAACCCTAATGGGTTCCCTTGTGACATGTTTCCTGAGATATGGTGGCCATGGGAAATTTATAGTTATGATTGTGGGTCAGAACTTAGAAATTGAATTGATGGATTTGATTTTTTTATGGATGTGATGATCGAAGCTCATGCAATATAGGAGTTGAACTTCTGGTAAAAGTTTAAGTATATGGTATACCCATTAAGATTCTATATTGATGTCATATTTCTTGGACACATAAACACCCAAAATTATTGAGAAACATTTTTGTATTCCTTGGATATGATCCTCTGATTGAGAGATACAATTATTTTGGATATTTTGTACACACTCCTTGCATCTATTTGGTGGCATTAATAGTTAACTAAGATATAGCGACTATGGTTTTGGATTCCTTAGACATCCTCCTTCAATCTAGAAATGGTGATTTGAGGTGGAGAAAACCATTCCCCTAAACTCAAAAGTAGTGATGTATGGTATGGGAAACAACAATCATATACTTGCATGTGGTGATATCTGGTAAAGATATCCACACCTCTCTACTCGAATGAGGTGATGATAGGTAGGGGAATCTACACCCATAATCTTGGATGACGTGATATTCAGTAGAGATATTCATACCCTTAGACTTGGATGATTTGATGTCTGGTAGGGGAACCACAATACTAGACTCATATGAGGTTATATATTGTAGGAAAATCCATACCCCTAGAATCAAATGAGGGGAATTTTTTAAGGGTAACTACACCCTTGGACATGGATGAGGTGATATATTTAGCCATAGACACACCATTCACTCAGATGAGCTAATGTCGAGATGGGGGAACCACACCCACAGACTTGGATGAGGTGATATCTAGCAGTGATATCCATACCCTGTAATATGATGAGGCACTTTCTAGTAGGGGGGATATAGTCCAAGAGACTTTAATAAGGTAACTTCTAACATAAGAGATCCATGCCCTTAGGCATGGATGATGTATTTCTTGTAAAAGAATTCCCTTTCTCCAGGTGATGGATTAAAAGCACAGAAACACCCTATGTTTCTGAATAAGGTTTTCCAATAAGGTTTTACCATTTTCCAGGTGATGGTATTGGTTTGAATAACTCATTATTTTCTTAGAGACATTGTATAACAACCTGAAGTATGTTTTTTTGACTTTGGTTGTCATGTTAGACCCCAAGGATTGATGGTTTTTGTATTTATTCCCCTAAAACATTTATATAAATTATGAATCCTAGAATATCACATCTATAAAATTAATTTACTAGTTATTTATGGGATTATGTTAGAGATTACCCTATAGAGATGTATTCACACCCTAATCAGAAATCCATATAACATGGGCACCCATGTGTCTTTTACTTATTGTGGGTTCAGTTTAGAAGAGGCCCAAATTAACTATATTGAGTGGTATAGCTCAAAAAAGAATTGATATAAAGATGAGATAAGGATTAGGGATTGTATTAGAGCCCATTTCTTGTTAATTTCATTTATTAATTTATATACATGATCAACCAAGTGGGTGACCAGTGAGTCTGTATGACTATATTCCTATACATGAAATATAAGATAGCATAATTAATAATTTATTATTGAGTTTACTATTAATGGTTATTGATGAGGTTTAGTAAATTTTATTATTATTTTACACTCTGATATGGGGTTATAGACTCCCCCGATTACACCTTAGACCCTCACAACAATTAAAATACCCCAGGCATATAGGGATATGCGTATGGGGATTGTGGTGACTCAATTGATTTGGAGATTTTTCAATGGTATTGTAAAATCGAGTATGTCATAAATTGTTATCAATGAATTTATGATATTTATATCACATAATGTACTAGAGATTTTTTTTGACTTCCAATTTAGAGATATGGTATAAAGGTGGAATATGAATGTACTAAACTTGTTATGGATATTGAACTAGTGACTCACAAACACCCTTCCCAATAAGTAGCACATATTAATATGGATATGTGATTTCTATTTTTATTTTTCTTTTTTGTGCTTGTATGAATTCACCTTGTGGTATGCACTTCAGTTTTCTTCGATTATAAAGTATGTAGGATATGAATCTTGGTTCGGTGGAAAGAGGATTATGTTCATATATCCTACTTGGCCTGTAGTATTCACATAAAATAATTAATTTTATTTTGATTGATAACACTGGGAATGGGGTTTGGGTATTTAATGTTCTAGTAACAACTTATATGGAGTTTTCTTGTCGAACATGTTGATGGAATTACACTCAGGTAAACCACCGTATATTTCCTTTTTATTACAGGTCATGCGGACCTCTAGTGAGATTATTCTTAATGATGTCTATGCAGTACCTCAGTATATAAGATCTATAGTGAACCTAGTAGGTTAGAATTGGTATATGGTGTATTAGGGGTGGAAGCCGTGTTTTTTTACTTCATAAATTTTTTCCAATGAAATGTTCTTGGTAACATAATGTGTTAATAAGAACCTTTATAGTGATTTCCCATATAGCTTCTTGGTGGAATTTTACATAAATGACCTAATATACTAGAGGATACCTGAAATTGATATTCAAAGAAAGATTCATTTATATGTATGTATATATTTCTATGGATGATAATTTTATAATTGAGTGGTGGATTGAATATGTGGAGTGATAGTGAGTATTAGCCTAATATTATGTTTCTCTAGGGGGAAATATCATAATCATATGCTCAGTGAGAATTGATCCACTAGTAGGGTAATGACTTGGTATGTAATTCATGGTATTTATAAATGAGTAATCCTTATATTGGGTGTGTCATGACATGAGTTTTCGTATAAATTTTAGAAATTATTACATATTTTTACCATGAGTTATGAATAATATGGGATATGGTTGGTGGGATAGGTGGGAGTGTCTATTTCCTTTGAGATACAACTTAGGAGATTAGTGATCTGGGTACCATGGATGAGATGAGAAGTGATTCTTGTGAGGGTAACTTTATACAGATGTTACAAAAGGAATTTTTGAACCTTAGAGGAGGTATGCGTAGATTTATTAGGTTGATATCTATAAACATGATGTGGGACAATGAATATGGTATAGACATAGTGATGCATTGTGCATCCATTGTTACTAGCACTTTGAGAACTAGTTTTGGGGTATCGCAGTATAGTATTGAGGGAATGATTACTCTGATACTTAGACTTATGTATTTCAAATTTTTTTCTGATTGGTGCAGTGGTATAGTGTGGATGGACACGTGTGGTTTTGGAGTCCCACTCGGATGGTGGGTGATCATGCAATAGATCATGGCTTGGGTGAAAAGACTAAATTTGAAACTGAGTATTGAAGGTTATTCTTGATGGATGACATTTACTTATGGTTGGTAATGGTATTGAGTGTAGGTACATGGGCCTATGTTGTAAGAGATACCACTTATGGATATTTAATTGGTTTGCAAAACCAGGTAGTATAGTATGTTACACCAGTTATGTCTGGATGAGATAGAATTAGTATTCACTGGTAAGTGCATTGTTTTTGAATTATATATTGTGTGGGAGAAAATTTATTATCCAAGGAGTGGTAGTTTTGAATGAAAAACTATGGTAAATGAGGACTATAGTTTTTAAGAGAATGATGGGTGTCTCATCTAGGATGATGATGACATTTTTCATGGAATGGTTTGAGAATGGATAGGATATGACCGTGTCTTAGGGTGATTGACACATGTGTGTTGGTAGAATCATTTAATATTGTTTTCATGGAATGGTATAGTTGAAGTATATTTTGGGGAGTGCACCATTGGTCATTGAAGGCTCTGACCCCCATTATGGGTGAAATTTAGTGATTGTCAAGGATAATATTATCTGAGAAGGAATAAAAAGTAGTTGAAATTTCATGGGCTCACTCTGCTGTGAGATGCATAAAAACATCTTGTCATTAAATATGGTAATAGATAGTGAATTAGTCATAGAGATATAAACCTATGTGTCAAGTGTTATGGGTGTGATGATACTAGTTGTTAGACAATCGATAAGTTTTTTTAATTATGATCAGATAAATAAAATTATGTCTAGTTTTGAGGATAATACTTGATATAGGAATCAGGTTTTATATTGGATATAGTTTTTGAAATGGAATTGATCTTTGGATAATTTTTAATATGATTTGATTCTGAGTAAAATCGATGGTGTTTCGATGATTGAAGTGAAATCATGGTGGTAGTTTTAGTTAGTTGGTGGTCTAGTTATTGAGTTACACCATAATATATTTCATTCTTTAATTTTGTAATTAGAAGATCTGTGGGTTCCAATAGGAGTAAATATATTAGGAACAAGTTATGTGAAGAATTTCTAGTAGGTACAACTAAATTTTTTTATAAGGGTGATCCTAATGAGGTTTCACTTGTTTTTTATGTTTATATTGGTGTGCTGGGATGAAAAACACCCCAAACAGGTTTTTTGGATGTAGGAAATTTGTTTTAAAGGATTATTATAATGGTGAGGAGAATCATGGAATAGAATCAGATCTTATGAGTTGAGACATATTTTTGGGATGGCCATAAGACCAAGGATGAATTATTTGATTCGACATTTGTGACTTTATATTGAAGGGAACATTTATGAACCATCATAGAGATTCAATGGTGAAAGAAATAAGTGGAATAGGTTTTGATGAATATTTATCCTCATGTATGGAGTTTTATAGAAGAAGCTCTTTCGAGATTTAGTAATAGTACATAATGAATTAATAGTGGATTGGATTCCCATGTATTTCTGTATTTTTTATAAAATGGTTGATGATACTTATTGATGACGGTATGTGTTATAGTGGAGAGTTCGTAATACCCTATAAACCTTTTTGGTAGATATTGTTTACTAGAATATGAATATTTAATTTATCAATGGGTTGGTTTTAATATTAGAGACATGAAAGGATATTATGATATTTTTAATGTATATAAATGGTGTTTTTATATGGGTTTTAAGGATCATGTGGTGTCTTGGGTGTTCAGAAATATGACAGGATGAGATTAAAGTTACCAAGCTATTGAAAACTATAGCTACATTCTATTCGTGGCATGAACATGAGGTCCGCACATTGAATGTATTGAGTAGAGGAGTTTTCCCCCATACTATGAGGCGGGATGATGGTGAAAACCCCTTTTCCCTTTGTGATTTTTTCCTAGGTATAATTTCAGTGAATGAAAACCTCTCATTAACTAAGAAATTCCCCCTTTGATACCAATCAAATAAGGTATCGATAGGTTCCATTTTAATCAATGCTCCTCCCCATCCTCCTATCTTGATTACCCCATAACATATAAATATTTGGGTGTCATTTTTTTGGTGACTCTAGTATGAATAAAAATTTTATTCCATCCATTTTTCATTACTTTGATATTATTTGATTTTGGAAAATTATGGTTTTTGTTTTTTCACTAGTTCCAAAAAATCGTAGTGGAATGGGATGATAAAGATGGGTATTTTTCATAATATATATCTAGAACCTCACAAGATTTTATTTTCATGACATTTAACATTTATTTGATAGGACTACAATTATTATAATTGTTTCAAGTTTTTTCAATTATATAATATTAATTTTTATAATGAATCTTTTTTTCATGTTAGGTATTTTTTTGGGATGGTGCCAAGAGTGCATAACAAAACTTCCATATGTGTTTTGTTTAGGTTTTGGAATAATAATAGAATTGGTGAGATTTTAGGTAATTATTATTATTTTTATTATTTATGAAATTAAATAATATATAACTAATTAATTAGTGATTTGGAATGACCATGTTTCGAGTACATGTTGGGGATGGACCCCACCCCATGGCTCGAGGTTTTAGTGAATAATTGAGTCTCCATGGTGTTTTAAGAATCCTTTCCAATTAAAATTTAATTGAATTGAATATTTTAGTTAATGATAAACTATTACAAATAATTTTTTTGTGATTATTCAAATGAGTTAGGGCCTTGTGATGATGGGTGGTGGTTGAATAGACTTGTACATTCTAATATGAGTGTTTTTGGATGTACATAAAAATGTGATAAATCCCTAGTTAAGGTAGGTTGTTCCTGAAAAATACTCCCAGGATATTTTATTTTTTTAATTTATTATTATGATTTGATATTTTTTTCTCACTATAAATGGGTGACTTTTCATTTTAATTGTAAAAAAATTATAATTAAAATGATATTCCTAGACCCAAAAATGTTCCAAGGGAGATGTTTGACCCCAGTTCACTAGATTGACATCATTGGTTGTCAATGGAAATGAATTAATTATTAATTCATTACATAAACACAAGGACCCTTCAGGGTGTACTGGAAAAGATATTTTCAATTTTATAGTCCCTAATAGAAGTTTTCCTTAGTGATGTCCTAATATATGTGAGTGGTTGATTGAGATTTATTTTCATTGAAGTGGCCATATGGACCATTGAGATTCCTTATATCCATAAATCTAGTTGATATGACTATGTGGTTACTGTTCCTTCCTCACTAAGCTGTGATTACATTGGAGGGTAAACCCTATAGATATTGTTGGATATGTTTGGTGTGAGGACCGACCTATGGTAACTTGGGGAGGAGATGGGATTAGGGTCATCTCCATTGTGTGATACCAATATAGGGTTACCTATGTTAAATGTGAGTCTATGTGAGACTATCTTGATGACATTGTGGTATACTATTTCTTCTTATTGATGGGTTTTATCCTAAGAGACAATAATGTGGAATAGGAGCCCATGTGGGGTGTCCATGATTAATGAGACTTAGGTGATCCAAGTGGGTGCCCCAGTGAATTTTTAACCATAGAGAGGGTGTCTATAGAAAATTGGTAGTTTTGATTGCATAAGTCACCATAGAACTTGATTCATTGGTTTTCAGATTGTTGTGGCTATGGCGATGGAAGGTTGTGAACTAGAGGGGTTGACCTTAGTTGGTTGGATGGATTTGGGAAAATGGTCAAACCATATATATGTGATTATGAAGTGAAAAAGGTGGGACACTCAACTAGTAATAAGTATTTATAAATGGTTTCCAATTCCTTGGATATGATACCTGGATTTAGTGATAATTTTTTAGGATTCCTCGTACATGCTCCTTGGATTTGAAGGGAGGGATGAAAATTCCATCAAGATAAAAATACTATGGTTTGGGATTCCTTGTGAATATTCTTAGATCTGGATGAGGTGATATCTGAAATGGATATCCATGCCCCTAGAATGGGATGAGGTAATTTCTAAAAGGTTGAACCACACATCTAGACTCAGATTAGGTGATATATGATAGAGAGAGACATACCCCTGGACTTGAATAATGTGATATCTAGTAGGAAGATCCATACCCTTATACCCAGTTGACGTAATGGATGTGAGAGGAACCACAACCTTGGACTCAGATAATCTGATACCTAATAGGGAGTTCAAACCCATTGACTCAGATGAAGTGATGTTATGAAGAGGTAATAACACCATATATCTCAAACAAGGTGATATATATCCAAGAGAGACATATCATGGACTCAGATGAGGTGATGGCCAATACCAGGAACCACACCACTATACTCAAATATGGTGATATCTATCAGGGAGCTTCATAAACTTGGATTATATTGAAGGAAACTAAAACACCCAGAGAGAGGAGGGGTGAATAAGGGTTTCAAAGTTTCATTTTAAATTGATGGATCTCATTATCACGTTGATAGGATCCTGTTAAACCTATCTGATAAGAAAGAGTATAAATCAAACAATCGCATGCAAATAAATAACAAAAAAATTAACTTGGTTCACCACAATGGGATGTTTCTAAGGAGAATTTTCCAACAGTGTTTTAGTCATACCAAAATACACTAATCTTTAGTAGTTGTAGAGTACAAAAGTTCAAGAATAGTCACTATTTCTCAGGCACACTACTTTTACAATCGATTAGGGATAGCTCATTGTGTCCCTCAGATCACCTCTGTTGACACCCCTAGATCCCTATCTTAGAATAATCTGTACTCGGTTTATCAACTTGAAGGTCACTTCAATAGTTTAGAATTAAATCATGCATCCTCATCTACAAATGTATTCTCTTTTGATGTATTTTTATCATCCAAAGATGTACTTTACTTTCCCTCACACTGATTGGTTATGGAAATTAATTTTTCAAATAGGTTTGGTCAATTTTTAGGTGTCCTTGGGTATTATTCATACCACTTTACCCTATCTTCTTACTGAATAGTAGGTATGGTTCATGGATCACCTCCTCTACGTACCACTATAGTTTCCTCATACCATATATCCCACCTCATACTGCCCTTCTCTATCATGTACTAACATGCTTCATGTACTTTCTTACTTCCTCTAAAAACTATCATATTTCATGTTCTATGTGTTCTTTGCGTACCAGATCTGTATAGTGCCTCTGCAAACTGCCTTCCACAAACAGCCCCTACCCCATGAACTACCACTGCTTCGTACACAACCCTAATTGCTCCACGTACTTCCTTACTCTTCCACATACTACAAGATCTACCTTCATGAACAACAATATCTTCTACAAACTATTTTGTCCTCTACAACTCACTTCCTCGAATGCAGAATTTCATTCCTACGAACCAGAGTGGACTTCTAAAAATTCCTCCCAGGTTATTAATCATCGTCACAACATTTAAATGAATTGGATTATTGCTCCTTATATAAGAAAAATGGATCTGAATATTCCTCTAATCCAAGATTTACCAAATATTTGATTTGTTATAGCCTCCACCGCATACCGCTACTATCTCGCAAACCACAATAATCCCACAAACGTCCATTATTCTGCATAATACACTCCTTAACTATGACTCATCGCCACAAACCATTTTATATCCTAGAAACCACTCCACATACCATTCCGGCTTCTGGGTATGCATATGCGAACCATACTTGGAATATGGTATGTTGTCCGTGTTCTAAGGTATGTAGTTCCTTTAATTTTCTGATATTATTTACCGTGTAGCATACCATTCAATTCTATGTGAAAACCTGTCTTTTTCCAACACCAGACTCCCATTTTTAATGCCTAATGTTTTGTCAAACATTGGGAAATTCTTTAACCTTCAATACTGCTTTTAGGCTCAAATGAATGACAACATTCCTTGAAAATTCTCTGGTCATCCATCTGTAGATTGAAAAAAACACAAACCATACTCCATTAATAAAAATGAACGACCTTGGTTCCAACAATCTACTCATTTGGGTTTTTTGGAAGTCTCTAGATAAATTTACTAAAGTTACAGCCATGATCAAGACTCAAACCTTCAAGAAACAACTGATCTATCACTCAATGTATTTGATCAGTGCTCGGTGTAGAAAAAAAGACAGAGGACATTAATTGAGTTCTTATTCTATTCTTTTCTCCCCATAGTTTTATTTTTTTACTTTCTCTATTTACCAACTTTCCTGTATCTAGAAAAATCCAATTCACCCTCAATTGAATTTATCCATTCTCCATCACTATAAATAATACCAAAGAACCAAATCACAAATTTTAGAGCTCATAATCATGCTCCCCCAAGATTATATCTCCCCCATAAACCTGCATCACTTCCACAACCATATTAAAACTGATAAAACAAATGGGGAGAGGATAATTTTGTGGCCTCTTTATGCAGTTAGAGGTGGTTAAACATCCTGGTTCAACTGATGTTTTTCAAACATAGCTGATTCTAGTGGCTTGGTAAGAATACCATTCACTATCTCATCTGTTCCCACATTATCCATTTTAATCACAACTTGTTCAACATTTTCCATGATGAAGTGATATACGATTTTAATATGTTTTGTAAGAGATAGCTGAACAAGATTCTTCCTAAGATCAATTGAACTCTTTTTATCACAGTAAATCACCATTGGTTATTTCACCCCATCACCAATGTTAGTTAGTTTCTTCTTCATCCAACGTAGCTATGTGGAATCTTTTGTTGTGGAGATATATTCAGCTTCAGAAGTTCTAAGAGGAGTACTTTCCTATTTAATTCTTAGCCAGACCACTCATTTCTTTCCAATATAGAATGTTCCACCATAGGTGGACTTTTTATTCACTACATCTCCAGTCCAGTCAGTATTAGAAAACGTTGATAGTTAACCATAACTTTCTATAGAAAAATATAATCCATAATTTTATGTACCTTGAATGTACCTCAGGGTTCTTTTCACTACATCCATATGTTCTTATTTCGGGTTACTCTGAATGCATGCCGCTCAGAATGTGGTAATGAAAATATATGGTTAAGTCACTATTAGGTACATTAAGCTTACAATGATTCTCTTATTCACTGTGGGATCCACAAAAGTCCCATCTTCAGGCTTTCCTTGTTTTATCCCTACCACATTTTGAGTTGACATTGGTTAAGAATAATTCATATTAAATATCTTTAGTATCTCTCTTGCATATTTTTTCTAAGAAATTAATGTATAGTAATTATTATGAATCACCTAATGTCCTAAAAAGTATTCAAGTTCACCAATCATTTAAATTTTAAATTATTATTTCATGTGATTAAAAAATTCATAAAATGATCCCAACCAACTTCCACAAAAAATAATATCATCAAAAAACACCAATACTATTAACTGATCCTTTTGAGAATTCTTCATATAGATATTTTGATCCAATCCTATTTTGAATTCAAGAATTTTGAGGTAAGAATCCAGTCAAGAGTACAATACCCATGGTTCCTTCTTTAGTTTTTAGAGTTCTTTATTTAATCTAAATATCTTCATTTCATCTTTTCCAAGCAGGAAACCCACCATTTTTCAATGTATATTTCTTCATCAAGAACACCATTAAGGAAATATTTCATGACAATAATTTGATACAAATTATATCCTATTTAGATTTTTATGGTAATAAATAGACTGATTGACTCCAGTCTATCCACTGTAGAAAAGGTTTCTTCAACATCGATGCCTTTAATCTATGAATATATTTTAAACACAAGTCACACCTTTTTTTGATCGCATTACTATGAAACTTGAATTTATTCTTGAAAACACACTTTATACTAATAACATTGTGATTTTAGGGCCTCATAATTATATCCCATGTTTCATTATTATCAATTTGATCCATCTCTTCATTAATGGTTTTAACCCATGATTCATCCTTTGCAGCTTCTTTAAATGAGGATGGTTCCATAACTGATAAGAATATAGATAGTGTAGTATTTCTTATTCTCCTTATCTATGTGGGTTCTGTATAGTACCCTATGATGTTATACATATCAATTTATGCTCTTTGATTTCTTCGGTAAGGTTTAGTCGTATTTTATTCATTAAATGTTTCCTCTTTCGATCCTTCTTCTAAATCAACATCTTATTGTGACAACTGATACTTTTGTACAGATTCCTCTACTTCTATATTTTTATTTGTTTCATGTTCAAATTCCTCCCTATCTTCTATCTCAACTACATGATAATTCCTTGAATTTTTTTTTATTTTTCTATTCAATGATCCTAATATTATAGATTTCCACAATCCTTCCTATGTGCTTATTGAATCAATTTTCATCTTTGTTTTTATTTAGTATCCAACTAATATTACTTCATCTACATTTCACCATATTTGACTTGATTTCTTTCTTTGTTTTGGATGAAAAATTTAATTCTGAAAATAGGGAAAAATTAAAGGGGTATTCCTTCCATGCCACAATTCATATAGTGTCTTTGTCTCTCCCATGTAGGTCCCTATTCTATTTTCAATGTACATGACAACTTGAACAGATTATTTCTAGTAATGGTGAGATATACGACTCTAACTCAATATAGTTCTAGCCATATTGTTCACCTATAATTCATGGTGCTCAACAAATCCATTTTGTTGCGGATTTCTCAGAGCATCTACATCATGATGTATTCTATGTTTCTCTAATTAATTTTTAACCACAATACATGTTTATTAACCTCCATTGTCATATCAAAAAACCTTTATGGTCCATCCAGTATCATTCCTAGCAATTTGGTAATACATTTTCATGGAATGAAGCACTTGACCATTCCTATGTATATCAATCACACATTCCATTCTACTATAATCATCTAGAAAGAGGGGAAAGATCCTTTCTACATGCATTTAGGAAAACTTTATTGGTCCACATACATCTGTATGAATGAGATCAAGATGCTTAGATGTTCTTTTATTCTTTGGCCGATAGGAACTGTAGATCAACATCCCCAATATTAATGAATCATAAAAAATTTCTCATTCAAACTATAGGCTGGGGATATCTATTAAAATCTTCAGCATGGATATCTTTTCCATGTCTTTTTGATCAATGTTCCGCAATCTTAGATGCCACATCTTTTTTCTACTTCAATGGCCATCCACCAAATGCTCTCTTTTCTGTTGAATTGATATAGGTTTCCATCTATTCTGCATCCTTTCATTATAGAATTCCATGTCTTTCCTCTTATAGTACAACCATTTTGATTTAAAGTCAATATATGTCCCGAGTCATAGAGTTGACCGAAACTAAGGAGACTGTGACAAAAACTATACACATACAAAACATCAATCTTCTTCAGCTCCCCATTATCTATTTTAGTGCTTCCACAGCCTTTTATCTTCAAAGAATGATAATTATTAATCCTTACTGTCCCATAAACTCTTTTTATAACATTTTTTAATTAGTTAATATTACCTATCATGTGGGAAGAACACTCACTATCTAGAATCGACGAGTTGTTGATCTTTGTGGCTTGGAGGGCTACTTATACAAAGTTAGATTTCTCTATTTTCTTCTATTCTTTTATGAGATATCGGATTGAGTGTATGAAGTGGATGGACATCCAATTATCTCTTTGGTGACATGTTCCCTAAATTCATACACTTCTTACAAAGGAGATAACTTGATTGAGATAGCAACACCGTCTGGTTGGTGTGTATTGACCTGTCTTTGAGCATTGTATGAATTTATCCTATCATAACTCATCCTGAAATACAAAAAAGTACGGTCAATGTTAGAATAGTGAAAAAAAATCCATATAAACTATTTATTATATAAGACATAGGATATTAATTCATTCTCCTTTAATGACCTTATAGATCTTCATCATTAAAATGGATCATTTCCTCTTTGTAATATGACATGGTAAGTCTCAAATAGCTACGAAAATGATATTTTATGAGAAGAAATGTCTTCTCACTTCTATTTCTCTACATTTTCTCCTCCATGGGAAAATAATTTTTTTGGCTATCATTTCTAGATGCTCAGGGATAAACATCATTTTTACTTTCAATTTTCTTTAAGGGTTTCTTTTTCATATCTTCTATTGGATTTTCAACATGATCAATGTTTAGATTCCCTTTGTTTAGTTCCACTTCAATTGTAGCATTTCACATTTCTACATCACAAATAATTCCACTATTTCTCATGCATGTTAGTCTTTGATCACTAAAAATCTTTTCAACTCCATTAGAACCATGTTTTTCTCTGTCTAGCAGCTTAGCATCTGATAACCATCCAAATTGTATTTTCTTATTTGCTTATTTTTAATTTGATTCAATTTTGAATTTAATCCTTAGAGAAAAATTTTTTCTTCATGTCCCACAAAAGTTTTGGACTTCTCTTCCAATCTCAAGGTATGGTCATTGATGAACTTACCATGTTATTCAATTATGATCATTAGTTCCACTAAATTATCTATGATTTCATGTATTGATGACTGAACATTCACAATTTCATCTATTCATTCAATTTAAACTTCATTTTGATCATAATTCTCTGATAATTCTTCTATAATTGATTTCCACTTATTTCATCGCTTACATTTATCCCTCAATATTACCAAAATAATCCTTAAGTTTCAATTGGGATCAGCATTAGTTGTCAAAATATTGTCTCCAATTTTGTCTTTTGATGGTTCTGACTTTTCAATGGATGGCATCATGGAGGAATGCTTTCAAGTTTTAAATTCTAGTTCTTCTTCTTCACACAATTCATTATCATCTTCTTCCTCTTCACATACAAAAACCTTCTTTTGTACATTCTTTCTAGATTTGAAGTCTCCCTGTTTGAAAAACCATTTCTGATAATTCTTGATGTTTTCAACTTCTCTCTCTTCATCATCATACATTCTTGAGCACTAAGAGGCAATGTTCACTACTCTTCAATAACAAAAAAAAAAGCTAGAGGTAACTTACCCTTAAATTTCCCTTTCCATTCTTGAACTTCATAGAAATGAGAGAAATAATTTATTTTTCCCCATCAACTTCACCCCCACTATCTCCTAAACTTTTAGGTTTGTACAAGGATTTGAATTTCAATTTATTACTTACAGGATTCATAGCATCTTCTTGTTTTACTCTCATCTGATATACAATCAAGGCTTCTTAGCAGAACATCTATAGAATGTTTGAAAAGATCTCCTTCCTCAAGGGATGAAAACTTTTCATTGTAAAGGGTTGGAATTATTCTCAAGAATTCCTTTACAATATCAATGAATGCAATTTCTTCACCAATACCTCAAATTACTCCTACCACTTCAGTAATTCGATTGAAGAAAGAATCATCATATTCATTAGGATGAATCCTCTATATTTACAAACCTATTGGGAAAGACTTTAATTTCTTCCTCGTATACTTTGTTTCCTCCTTCAAAATTATTTTCAAGATTCTCCCACATTGACTTGGCAGATTTTCCTCTCATTACCTTTAGATAAATCTAAAAAGAACAACTACAACAAGAGAATTCTGGGCTTTTGCATCTGGAACAATCATTTTCATGTCTGTATCATCCATAGACATCCCTATATGATCAATGACTTATATTCCTTACACAATAGAAAATAGTACTTCCAATTGAAGATATTTAAGATGAGATCCCATCCTGTTATTCCAAATCTAAAAATTACATCCATAGGAGAGGGGGACCCACTAACATTGAATGAATTATTCATGAAAACAAAAGATATATTTAACACTAGTAACCTTTATGCTCTGATAGCACTTGAAATACCTTGGAACAACCTGAGAGGGGAGGGGTGAATCAACATGTCAACTATTTCATTTAATCAATTGAATAATTTTCCCACATTGATAAAAACCATTTAACCCTCTAATAATAAGTAAAATAACAAAAACAATCATGTGAAAACCATTGAGAAATTAATTTTACTTTTTTCACCACTAAGGGAAACATTCACAAAGTATACACCAACAGTGTATCGGTTAAACAAAAATCCACTAATCTTCAATAGTTTTTGAGTAAAAAAAGTTAATGAATAGTAACTATGTCCCAAACACACTTCCTTTACAAAAGATCAAGTATATATCACTACGTCCATTGGACCATCATTGTTTACTACTCTAGGTCACTGCCTTTGAAGCCTTTGTACTTAGTTTATCGACATGAAGGTAACTTCAATTGTATTTCATTAAATGATGCATCCTAAACTATAAATGGATTCTCTGTCAAAGTATTATTATCACCCATATATTTAATTTACTTTCCCGCACACTGATTGGTTATGGAAATTAATTTCATAAAACTAATTTGATCAATTTTTAGGATTCATTGTGTGTTTTGATTACAGTTTTACCGCCTCTATGTACAGAGTAGTGGGTATGGTTAATGGATCAACTACTCTATGTACCAAACCTATTTATTCTTACCATCTATCTCTACTGTATATTTCCCTACTCTGCCACATATTGCCCTGCTCCACATACTACCTTACTTCCTTTAAAAACTTTCCTGCTCTGCATACCAGCTCTGTATACTGCCTATGCAAACCACCTTCCACAAATATCCCCTACATTGCATAATACATGTGCTTTTTACACAACCCTATTTTCTCCACATACTGCCTTCGTCTACCACCTACTTCAAGATCTTCCTTGATGAACTGCACCCTCTTCCACATAAAATTTCCTCCCCCACAGATCACTTCCTCATATACAGAGTTTCCTTCCAGAAAACAACAATGGGATTCTCCAAATTCCTTCGGGATTTTTAATCTTCTTTATGTCATCTAAGTGAAGGGTATTACTTCTCCGTATATAAGAAAAAATGGCTCTGAAAAATATGCTTATCTAAGACATTCTAAATCATTCATTTGGTAAATCCTCTACCACGTGTTACTCACGTCCTGAAAACCACATTAATCCTACAATCCTCCAGCATTGCATGCAACACACACCTTTACCATAAACCATCACATCAAACTTATTTCAGTCTTGTGAACCACTCCACATACCATTCCTATTTCCTGGTACGTGTCCGAAAAACATTCTTGGAACATAGTACATGGTTTATGTTCTAATGTATATCGTTCCATTTTTTTTCTAAATATCTTTATTGTTTTCCATATAGTCCACTCCTATGTGAAAACCCCTTCTTTTACGATCATGAAAATCATGATTTGAGGCCCCAAAAATGTAAAAAATTGTGAAATTTCACAACATTCAATACTGGTTTTAGCATCAAACGTAGAACCATATTCTTTGAAAACTCCCTGTTCATCCATCTGTAGACTGAAAACCAACACAAACCAAACTCTCTTATTATCAATGAACAGGATTGGGTCCAACATATTTTATGTGATGTTTGGTAGAGGAGAAGTATACCTCCATAATAGAATGAGGTGATTTTTGATGTGGGATAACCACACCCTTTCACTCAAATGAATGTTTTCTAGTAGGGTATACCCCATTATATGATTATAGATTACACATAGGGAAACCTACATGAATTTAAAAATGTAATTTTTATAGATAATGTTTCCCTAGAACTAGGTGATGGTATTAGTTGAACTTATTTTTCTAATGTACAAAGCGATATGCCACATTAGTTGAGGTATATCTGGGTTGATCTCATCTATCATGTTAGAATATAAGGATTAATTATGTTAAATTATTAACTTGTACGTAATGTTTATATATTTATTTGTTCTGAGAATATTATATGTATACACTTCATTCATTGGTTATGTATGGATCTGAATTAGTGGATCCCTATGGATTTGTACTCACAACCTGCTCATGTGTTCATGACACATAGGTACCAAACAATTCTTCACTAATCACATTTTTAGGTTGATTAGAGGCTTATAGTTTCATTATTGAGTGGGATAACTCATATGGTATTGGAAATTAGGAAAAGGTGAAGCATGAGGTTGGAATTAGAGTCTCATTGTGACTTATTTAATTTATTTATTTGTGTATTTGGTCTGTAGGGTGGGAAACTAGTGAGTATGCATGAATTTATTATTTCATAAGACATATGATATAGAATATTTTTTCTATTTAATATTATACATAGTCTAATAGTTTATGGTTTAGGTTTACTAATTTTCTATGTTATTTATATATTTTTTATTATGGTAAGGTCTCCATAAGATTACACCCTCATCCCCAACAATTTTTCGACAACCTCTGGCATATGGTGAGGCGAGCCTATAGTTATTGGAGACTCCTCTAGTTTGATCACCAAACAGTGTCCTTGAAATAGGGAGAACATTGCACAATTGTATTTGAAATGGATAATATATTGTTTGAATTAATGTTCTAGATAGAAGTTAGTTGAAGTTTTAATGGGTTTTATGGTCCCTTACACACTCTAGGAACATTCCTGAAGACTGTGAAACATGTGAAATTTTGGAAAGAAATGTTTTCTTTTTCCGATCATGATTTCATCTTGGTAGTAAAGACTTTTCACTCTATTTTCAATGTAGATATTCCTACATAGTCGTTACATGATCTTGGAGATCATGCATGTTGACTATAATATAAGTTTTTAAAGGTATAAAAACATCATTTCAATATCAATACTCCAATAAAATGACTAATTTTTCTCAGGAAACTCACTTGGTAGATCTATAGGTTGATTTCATTAAGATAAGAAATGGATTGGAAAATCAGATCAAAATTTTAACCATACAATATTTTGTGTTTCAATGTGCGAATGGTGATCCAATATTGTGGAAATCCAAATATCAAGAATTTATAAAAAATGGACATTGATTCTCATAGAAATAGGGATTATTAAGATATTCATATTTCCCCAGGCACAGATTCCCTAGTAAATTGGACTTCTTTGGAAACTCCTATATATATATACCTAAATTACTATGGATATAGGGTTTTCCTATGAAGCTCTATCAGCACAATAAATTTTATCTGTGATTATAGAGTATCTAGGGACATGGTCATGGCAGCCTGGGGCTATAAGAACATCATAAATAATATTAAAATTAATATAATAATTTTAATAATATGGAAATAAAATTAAAAAATATATATATAGATTAGAAACATATATTTTTAAAAAATTTCATATAAGGTTGTTATGGTGTTTTTATGTTTATAAATGGGTATTGGGTTTGAAAATTAATGTTTTGTTATTTTCAACAAGCAATGAATAAGAGATGATACCCATGCATTTGGAAATTTGGACTATAGGCATTGGAATCCAACCATAGAAATGTCCATTTACTAACACAAGAAATGTATATGGTTATAGTGATCTACAATGTGTGGGGGGTTTTTTAGAAATAGACCTATGTCTGTAGCAATAGGTGCTTCCCATAGAAATAGTTCTTACCCATTTTTGTCATCGAATATTTCCATGGTCGGTGATTATGGACCTATCATTAGGGGTCATTGAAATATATAATTTTTCTTATTCTATACCTATCCTTGAATATTTATATGGGAACCCTTATCAACAAAGGTATGCTAGAACCTCTTCCATAATGAGAAATTAAGAGAAAAGAAATAAATATAGATTTAGAATAGATAGAATGAAATCTAATGTACTGGAATGAGTTCTATTAACTCTAATTTATAAGATTCTATCATTTAATGAAGAAGACTACTATAATTCATAATGTTTCATATATTATAATATTGATAAACTTTGGAATTAAATGTTGAAACACTTTTGGAATCCACCTCATTATTTATGGTATTGTTAAACAACACTAACAGTTTATAATATATTTACACATCCTTACATGATGTGTTAATAATTCAAATAATAATGATAATCTCTATAAGAATATTACTGAATTATATCAATTATCTTTCCAATTACACACCATGACTTGGTATTTGTTACTATAACCAAACAAAAACCATAATATGGGGACACTCACTATGTCATGATTACAACATTGTTGAATATTTCCAAAAATATCCCACTTATAATAAAATATCATAACCTTTATAAAAAACTCATCAACTCTTTGTAAATATATCTAAACATATTTTTATATGATTATCATATAATCAATATCAATTTTTTTTAAACACTTTGTATCAAAATTAATCCTTATTCCATTACCTTTTTTTCTGGCCATATGTGCCTTTGTAACATTAAAAACAGTAATGAATTCCAATAAACATAATTAAAAACTAAGAGGGCCTCCATAAAAATATCCTTTCTACATAAGTTACAATGTTGTCTGGCATAATATTAATCTGACACAATTATATCTCCATATGAATATATTTTCCAAAAGATGTATTTATATATTTTTTATACATTCTTATATAGTCCCATTATCCAAGAGTTTTATTTACAACTAGATATAGAACATGTAAATCTTGTAATTTCCAACTCATATGTTCATTATATTCTAGAATAGTATGACAAATTTAAAAAAATAATCACATACAATTCATCCATGTTATTGAGAACATCACATGTAACTCATCTTAGCATGTCCATTCTTGTAATTAATCTAACCAAAATGATAGCCAGGATTTCATAATTTTCAAGAAAGAGGGAAAATATCGTCTTCATTAAACTCAATTTATAACATAATAAAAATATACACAACCACCCACTAATCCGCCCAACCCCATGGTTTGAATAAGAAACGTATCAAACTTTAATGGATTTCATGCTATGTATCTTGTAAATTTCAACTAATAGGGATTTGTATGAAGCATACACCCCTAAGTATATAAATGACTATATAACATTCCATGTGATATACATTCATAATGAAATAATGATAATAGGTAACCTCCTATTATCTTGGGATTATACTCTATGTCTTATATAATATTTTACTAATGTTAATTATAATATGTAATCAAAACCCATAAAACGCCATGAAGATAATTGATTATGAATAAGATAATGTAATACTTTGAGGTGATTTTATCATTCCAAAATACATATAATCTTGATACACAAACAAATGAATGATCAATAGAGATTTCCTTTATTATAAAATCATGATACATTTATACTTAAAAAATCCATTACTTATAGTATTTTACGATTTAATACCATAACACATTACAATAACCTTATGATGCTACAATTTTAATGGATCTTTGATAGATTTTATTCATTATCTTCTATATCCATACAATAGATATTTACAACAAATCTCTCAATGATTTCCTGAATGATATTATATTTAAGAAGGATGTGTTTGGTTTTATTGTGAGATCCATGTTTTTAAAAACTGAGTAATAGGAAAATTTGTTACACAATAAATAATTATTTTTTTAATGACAAAAATAAACCCATCTTCAGTCATAAAATTAGTAATCTATATTTTTTGTATCAACAGCATATGATACAATGATATATAGTACCACTATTTTTGAATCATCCATGGTGTCTTATTTGGAAATATTTCAACTGATACATCCACTATTAAGGAATAAATGAAACTAGATTGAGATATTATATCATTATATTTTTTTTGAAAACATGCATCATTATAACCCCATATAATGATATTCTCCTTAGAACCAAATACAAATAACATGTCCTTGATTCTTTTCAATTACTTAAGGATGTTCTTCAAAAAAATTAAATTTACTCTCATAAGGATTAGATTGGTATGCATAATATACATCGAGTAAAATATACAACATGACATATAGATATGAAATATGGAAAATTATTATGGAATATCATCCATGGTTATCCTTTCTAACTCCTTAAAATGAAATTTTGTACTTTTAAGATTCATTCAATGAAATAATAATAAATATATCTTCATAACGTTATCCTTGATAAATTCATTTATCATTTTGAAAATATATATGTTCTAACTTGTTCAAGGAAAGCTATTTGACCCACCTTTATAGATCTTCATACCCAGTATGAAGGTTTCTTGATCCATATCTTATATATAGAAATTTTTTATCAATCATACCATTATAAAATGTAAATTTTAAGACATCACTTACGATTAGTAGTGTTCCATTTACATAAAATACAATAAATATCAGATCACTCCTACTAAATCACTTATATACACAAGAATCATATGGTTCTTAATAAAAAAAAACTCTTAGACGACATCCTAAAACTAAAAATTCCAACACTAATAAGATTTAATTAGTACATGTATAAACCATTGTAATGTTTTAGACCTTATCAATAGAAAATTTTACCACAAAGACCTTCGGGTTGTATCATAAACACATCATAAATTACCATTAAGGAAAGTGATTTTAACACCCATTTTATATATCTCATTATCACAATGATATTCAATTGAATGAAATATCTTAATGGAATTTATCATCACAACTCGCAAAGAGGTCACTTTATAGTCAATACCATGTATTTTTTTATAACCATTTTCCACAAAGAAATGATTTTACAAAGACACACTACTCTACTAGTTAATTTTACTTTAGAAAACCCACTTGAACCCTATTGTTCACACCCATTTAGGTGTATCCACCAAGATCCAAACATGATTACTATTTATAATGTTTTTCATAGATCACATGGACTCAAACCAATTTCCATAATTAAAATGCTGAAGTTCCTCTAATTAAGTAGTATTTTCATCATCTAGGATCATTTTCTCACATTATCTTTCATAATAAATCTATATACTTCAATCTCTTATGGAATCTTACCTGACATTCAAGGTTCATATATAATATCAATCATATTTTCATCCATAATCCTTTATAGAATAAACTCAATTTCTATCTCAAGAACAATTCAAATATTTTAGTCGTTAATTTATCCATGTTTAGCCTTCCTCCCTAGTGTCCCTTAATTTAAATATTCCTTCTAAATGAATATATAAAATCAACATATAAACACTTTATATTTAGTTGGATTATAGAAAAAATAACTCATTATCAATTTATCATAAAAAAAAAAAAGATATTTATATTATTTATGGATATGTTTTTAGAATATAATTAAAATAAATGTGATTAAAACCCCAAATAATTATAAAATACAAATTAGAAAATCTCTCATTACATATTTTATATATTTTATTTATGGATACTATCGATGGAACACAAAATTTTTTTGGGGTGTTCCAAGAAGAATGAGGTGTGAAAATATTTAATAATTTTTAAAACAAATATTAAATTACATTCTCAAGTATTCCCCATTGTGATCTAATTATAGAATAATATTAATTTTTCCTATTTTATTTTATACTTTTTTTAAACTCTTTAATCTTTAAAAAAAATTAAATCTTATCTCAAATAATAAGAACATAAACATACCAACTAAAATCATCAGTAAAGGTTATGAATTAGCTATACAAAAAGCTTTCTTGGGATTATCATCAAAATTGGATACACCAATAAGCTTGCTGGTCTAGATTATAAAGGCCCACTAAAGAAAGGAATATTAACCTAAGGATAGTTTATGAGAACATGTAATGAATTTTAGCTAGACTTGCATGGGATGTAATTTCTAGTAAAGATATTTTGATGAATTTCATTATAAAAAATATGGAAACATGGCATTAAAATGGTTGGATTTTAGGGGCACAGGTTCACACCTATGGTGTGACCTATAAGACCCCATACATAGTATACTTGAAGCTTTGAGATGGATAATTAGTATGGGATATATAAAAATATTAAAGTAAAACATGTCTTGTAGTATTCTCATTTTTTTTGGGAGTATAGTTCCTGACATAAATTACAGACAAGCCTATGACCACACAAATTTCATTGAAATTGTTTTGGATGAAGATCAAAAGTTCCTTAATAACTCATTACAATTTTTTGAGGATCATTACATTTTTTTACATGTTACCCTTAAAAAAGATTCATCTCATTTGAAGAAAATATGATTATACATGTTCAAAATAATTTTTATGCCTCGTCTAGTAGTATTTGATAAAAAAATCCTCACTATCAAGTTTAACTTTCTTATATGCTGTATTTAGAATCAATCCCTTCCCATAGCTAATACAATGTAAAATATTGGTATTTTGTTCTCCCAAAATTTCAATGTTGAGTGAATAATATATTGGAGTATATCCTTCATATTTTTATGGATAGAGTGTGGGTGAGATATATATGGTTTGATATTGTAGGATATAGAAGGGTGAATACCTATTTCAATCTTATTTATTATTTCTTTGATATTTTTCTCATATCAGTACAGGAGGGTTTTTGAAATCTCACGCACAAAGTCTTTTATTATCAATTTGTTTTTTGGTGATATTGGAGGTGAAAAATATTATATTCAATAATTTTATGTTTAATTCATTGTCATGGTCATTTCCCTCTACCCAATATGAAGAAACATTGATTTTCATATCTGTTTTAGGAATCATATCTTTAGTTGTACATATATGAGGGCACCTATAAGTAGGGAGAACTGTGGTCACTATATAAATTGGTAATCCCATTTCTAGGGGTTCAATAAAAACTCAAATAGATCCTGACATTAAGAAAATATGTGTACTTTCAGTATTGTTCAGATCATCAAGGTTCTGACATAATTTTTTTTTCTTCTATCTATGGTAAAGGAAACTCTCATATTTCTATATAGAGGATTAATTAACATGATTATCAAAATGAAACAAGGAATTTATTTCCCTTTTGTTGATTGAATTGGATACAACCTTGGTCGTACAATTATTCATGGGATCCACTTCCATTCATTGGAGAATCTCTTACATCATCAGGTCTTATATAAGCATGATTCAATGAGGAGAAGATACCTCTCATATATGGTGTAAGGGTAATTATGAAGTGGATTTTTTAACCAGCAATGTATTCTTAGTTGAGGATATAATCACTTACCTGGGCATTGATTCTTTAAATTTTCAATTTAACGCTATTTTTTGTTGATATGAACATTCTATTCATCACTTTTGACCTCCTTGAGGATTGTATGTTTATTCACTCTATTATTTTTGAAATAAAAATTTTCAATTATAAATTTATTATTTTAACTTTTCCACAAGAATATGTTTATGTCATTTCTTATAATATTTTTTTTCAAATTTTATTAAAAAATTATAATTTAATGAATACATAATTCTATCTCTAATTATTCATTAGGTATGTTTCATATCTATATAAAAAATGTGACAATTATAAAGATAAGTGTGGTTAGAATAAACCATGTTATACTTATCTTGAATATTATATATTGGATTATTCATCTACAGACTATGTAAATAATTAACTTTTCCCAATACCATAAAATATTTCAATCATATATATAAAATAGCCCTTATTTATACTAATTAATGCACATCTTACCATTTCTTAACAAGATGTTGAAATAAAATTCCTATTTATAGTTGCAACATAGAAATATATTTTTTATTTCTAAAACTAATTTAATATGTGGTCTCATATCATAAGTGGTTACTTATAATGTAACAAGAATTTCTCTATTTCCAACACATAGATATACTTCATTTTTTGAATTTTTTTTATTATTTTATAGTTCTTTTATTAGTAAAAATGTTAGATCCACACAAGGAATTAAAAAACTATTATCCAAAAATAGATAATTTATTTTCTATAACATTAAGATCAAAATACTCATAATTACTCTCTTTTAAAACATTCCTCAACCATAGATACAAATTTATTAAATTATAGGTACAATCTATACGAGATCATAATATTATGTTCATAATTCCAGCCAAAATATTCAAAAATTCATATATTTGTATGAGTATCATATTTTATATAATTTTAATAAGGAAATGTATCCAATTTACTCTAAATAAAAATGATTAACCCATACATCATATCCATTTAGTGATCCAATATCCATATTTCACTATGATTTTATTTAACATTATCATTTCTCCCATTAAATATCTATTTTGGTAGGCCATTGTGGGACTCATCTCAAATAAGATTATTAAATAGATGATTGGACAAGCCTTTTCCCCAATTAATCATATTGATAAACTAAACTCTATTCTTTTGGTATCCCAAACCATAGGTTTTCTCAGATATGTGTATCAAACTGATCACAATGGGACATGGTTTCCAATTCTTTAGGGTTTTCCATCTCATCAATTCCTTAAACAAGATAATCAATCATCATTGAACATTTAGGGTTACCCATATAAGATTATCAAGGTCTTGACCTTTTTTTCATTAGAATGAATCTCAGACTTCATATTTAAAGGGTTTTCTAATTCTCAACATTTTTATATGAATAGTATGCATATCTTACCTAACTACTATATCATAAGGATTCTTTAGATATCATTTTATACTGACCTATGAGAATTTTTCAAGTTACATAGTTTTTTAAATATTAATCCTTTATCCAAATTAATATGTTTAAAGTATATTAATGTATGACTCTTTATGAAAATAATGATTTATGTTACTTTTCCAACAGTAAAAGAAAAAAATATCCATACATATCCAAATTCATCTTATTTATAATTTAAATGAAATCCTTTTATGTAATTTAATGGAATCATAAAAAACTATTGTCACCCAAAAGTTCATACATGGTTCCATGAAGAGACAACCCCAACTATTCTTATGTAGAACCTAAGAACCCAAGTTTGTTATATGTCTAACCCTAACTCCCAATATCTATGGATAACTACTCACGAGAGACCTAAAATATATTATATATCTAACACTTAAAATATATAAATCTAAACCAACTTTTATTATTGAATCCTGAATTTTATTAATAAATCATAGCCTTGATTGAATAGAAACTAAGTCTTTTATATCATACCTAGAATATAACTCTAATATTAATGAAATATATTTATAATAACAAGTTAAAATAATTAAAAATAAAGTAAAAAATATTTTAATATAAAAATATATATACATGAACAGGAATATCATAAATAAATGAACAGAATAAATATTTAAAATGAGATATAAACAACTTTAGAAAAATTAATTTCAAAAAATCACTTTTTATATGCTCTAAAGTAACATGAATTTATATTAGGTCCTTATACCTTCCTTGGAGAACGTTTTTGATTAAAAAAAGTTATTATTTGTTATAAAAAATATGGTTAATAACAACATTGTTGGTTTCCTACCCTTTTCATTTTTAATAGTGATGTTCTTAAAGGTCTCACCATGAAATGTAGTGTTGTATCCATGCATAATACGTTTTTCATTATATTATCATAAACCAATACTAGTTAACATAATCCATTATGAGGTTTTTCTATATGGAAATAGAATTTACATAAACCATGGTTGTTTGTTCAGGAAACTATGTCATGGTAATATGAAAAACAATACTTTTGTTTATGATAATAAAATAAAAAAATTTACCAAAAAACAATTTGGATTCTCTTATAAAGTAAAATTATCTTTCATTAAAAATTTCAATTTTTAGAAATAAATTATAAAACATGAGGTGGTCATTAAACCATGACTATGGGTTATTAAAAAACCAAATTTAATTTTTTTATTTTAATTTTTTCAATATATTACTATAAATGAATCTCACACCACTAAAGGGTCTTTTGAAAATATATATACCCATAAGAAGTATAAAAAATGAAAAATAACATAGTATAAGATTGGTTATGATAGGAAAAAAAGAATAGGAAATTAAAAGTTAAAATATATATTCCACATATTTTATGATAATTCATCACCAACTATAACATTAATTGAGTTCCTTTAGAAGAAACAAATAGTTTCCTTCCCCTAAAGGTTTTCAATAGACTCTGAAATCACAAAATGATTTTTTAGGACACCCTATCCATAATTGTTTTTCAGCTCCTTCACAAAGGAAAATTAATATTGGAGAAACTGATATAGATTCATCTTAAAAATAATTAACTCTACTGAATAGGGTTTATGAACTAAATTTTATAAGCCTTATTAATTTAATGATCCTCTTATAATTCATGACATTTCATACATTTTTTAATATATATCCTCTGGTATTTAATATCGTAACTATTAAAATAATAATTTCATTGATTATATACTTGTTAATGAAATTAAATAATTAATAATATATCTATACATCAAAACATGATGTTATAATAAAATAAAGAAGTAAGATAATCATTTAGTGTATATTACTAATATAAATGTTTCACACCCTAAAAAGTATTGTAAATTTAAGTTATTAATGGATTTTTTCAAATAAAACACTAAAATAAAAAGAATTTATAATTAAAATATAATTTTATGGAATAGTCATTGAGTTTTAGGGTATAAATAGAAGTAATCATCTTATGAAATCAGTTCAAAAATATGAAGAGATGGAATCAAGTAGTATAATTATTTCTTATGAAGCTCATCTGTATGATCATGGATTGTAAGTATCTTCACCAGGTTTTTTCCTAGGCCAAAACCAATCCAAACAGTAAAAATTGTGCATTGAGTGAAATATTTTGTATGGGAAGGTAATGATCATAAAAATCAAAGGGATGTTCATGATAGTACAATCTCCAACAATAAATAGAACCACAATTTATCTAATCATTACGTATTACAAGTAGATTTTGAGGGGATATTTAAGTATAATTTAGGATAATATTAATAGGTATTTATCAATGAAATATATAATATATATCACATGTATTTTTACAAATATTTTATTTCTACTTTTACTGGAAAAGAAAGGTTTTTTTGAAAAAATTATTCAATTAATATATCTAAATAACTAAAAAACATTTAAGATAAAAAATGTGTTTTAGAAACAAATATATTATATGCCCTATTTTTTATTTCAATAAAACAAATAAATTCTGGAGAAATTAATATTTTAAAAAAATATTGTTGATATAAATAATATATTAACTCTCATTTAACTAGTAATTAATAGAAAAAAAGAATAACAATAGTTGAAATCTAAAGAATCACTAATGTATAAAAATAAATTTTTTATATCTTATTTCTTAGTTTTAAAGCTATCTTTATAAAATATTGATTTTATTTAGATTAAATGGGGTCTAAATTTAGAACCAAATTTTCAAAATTTGTTAAGAATGGTGGCCTTTTATTTTTATTAAAAAGGAAAATTATTACAGTAAATATTCAGTCAGTGTTAAAGGGTAAATAAATGTAATCTACCATGGATTGAAATTTACTAAAAAAACATCACACATTAAACATTTGGAAAATTGTTGGTTGGTGAGAAATTTATTCCTACATTTATCACCAATATTTCCTCACCTAACCCACCTAACTCCCATTTTATTCCTCCTTTACCGAAAACATATATTTAGTTTCCATGGAAATATCCCTCTTCTTCACTTTTAAAAGGAGACCACTTCAACCCACTTCAACCCACTTCAACCCACTCTTATCCTTTAAAATTCTAATAAAACTATTCCAATTTTAACATCCCTGGATAAATATTCTATTTTTTGTAACCCATAATTACAATAAAGTTTCCCAATTACCCCTTTTCCTAGAATTATTTTAATATAATATTCACGTCTTCAAAATGGCTAAAATGATTTTATATAATCCTTGATAAAAGGTAAGGGTTTCTCTTGACGCAACTCTTTTCCTTGAGTTATAACCATTACTATTTCACTATGATCTTACATGATTGTTTTATTATATCCTATTATTTTATTATATGGTATTTCCTCTTTATTTTCTTAGGAATTTACATCTTCCCCTAAAATTATTCTTCTAGGATAAATTTATTTATTTATATATAAAATTATTTTGTTAGGAATAATTCTTATCCCATATATATTTTACTTTATATTACATGACCATATAATTTATTTCATCATTCTCTATTCTTATTTGGAACCCAAAATCTATATTCATTCCTATGTTCTTCATTATTCTCTTTACCTATTTATTAAAAGAGTAATTTTTAGTCTTTTAATGATGTGAGTTTCAAAAAATATATTTTAAAATTTTAAAAGGTATCTAATATCACATTCATATATTTTATATTCCACTAATAAAATTTAACATAAACAATATTTCATATCAAACTTCTTTTATTTTTTATCTTTTAAAATGATTTTTTGAAAAATCCTCTTTGAAAATATTTTGTGGGTGTTACTCTTAGCTTTATCTTTTTAAGATATTCATAATAATGTTTTATGAAGTCTCTTTTTATAATATCACATCCATTTGTTTCTTTGTCTATAAATAATTTACCTCTATGATTGTTATGTTTTATGAATCACCCTCTAATTAACCTGATCAAATACTCCTTTTGGGTGATTTAATTTTTGAATCCTCAGATCAAATTAATTATGTCATTTTTATTTGATAAAATTTGAAATGATATGAAACCCATTTTTATTCCAAGGGATCACAATTATATTCTGTATAAATTATTTTTTTGGGAACACATGAAATTTTTCTATCATTTTGTGATGCATTGGTTCCAATAAAAAATCTAAATTGGTTGAGATAATTATTGTCTGGATAGGGGTTGGCTCCATTAAATCTCTATGATAGGTTGGTTCTATTGAATACCAAATATGGGATAGATATATTAAATACCTAATATTGTTTGGTTCCATAAAATCCTTGAGATATCTTGGGTTCGTTAAATACCTAAGATGGATTGGGTAAGTTATAACCCTCCAATACATTGGTGAAGGTTTTGTATCTCATTAGATAATGACTTGTGTGTGGACATGATTACAATTAGCAATATTTACATTAATTCTTCTTGAAATTTATTATGGTTAGAAATTCTCACAAGATTATGTATGGGTATGATTTTGGGTAGCTTTGTATAAATGTTATAATTTCTTACATTTATGTTTTTTCCACTTTTTATGTTATATTCCAATGTTTTTCTTCACGTCATGTGATTATTCTCTTATGATTCCACACTACTATTATAGGGTATATGATAATCACTTTAGATCACATCGAATTGTATTATATATACACCTTATACTGGCATATACACCGTTAATTAAATATTTCTATTACGCTCATATTTTCTAATGCTTATGATACTACCATTAATGACATATTGATAATTTTTTCCCTAACTAATAACTTGAGCTCACCACTTTATTATTTTTTGCATTCCCTAATTAAAAAATATAAGTATGAAATATCAAATGCCTAGAAGGACTAGAATGGTCAATTCGGAATTAATATTAATAATTATCTGAAATAAGATTTTTTATGTATCTAATCTCTAAAGAAACTAAAATTTATAGTTACATAGTTTTTTATTTTATTGTTGGGATATAATTTTTAAATATGATCATGTCATTTAATAATATATATTCATTACAAGGTCATCTCAGTATATATAAAATTTATTATTTAAATATTGTGTTTTGGTAACATGATTGGAGACTGTAGGTCTTAGGATCTTTAGTTGGTATCATATTAGGGTTCAAATATTTTTTTGGATTAGTTTAGTTATTTATGGGGACTGTAAATATAAAAAAATTTAGTGAGAACTCTAAGGATAAGAATAAAATTTTGAAAAAATCCTAATAATTTGATAAAGTAGAGTTAGTGGCTTCGTAAAAATGAAATCCATTGACGGATACAAATAAGTGGATATAGGCTTGGACATAGATGATCCTTGTGTAAATAACCCAAAAAATTTTGCATGAGTAATAATTAAATCATAATGTAATATAAAAAAATATAGCCTAACTATACACCTAGTTTGACATTCCTAAGGGATATGATTTAGATTATTCACATTATATTTATAAATCATTATGAATGATTTTTATATATTTCATTTGGAAAATATAATTTGGAAAATAATAAGGATAAACTATATTTAAAAACTATTTATTCAAAATTTAAGATATATATTTCATTTATGAGTTATTTTAATCTATGGTTATATTTTTTCATTTATAAATTTTTTAATTTAAGTATTCTCATCCCTAGACATACCATTATTCATGTAATAGTTTGATCGAGAAGGAAAAATTTAACAATGCGTCAAATGGAAATATAGATATTTTCATAATGAGAAACCAAATGAGATAGGGTCAAGAGTTTTAAATCTACTTGAAATTCTCACTCCGCCATCGTAGGCTATCAATAATAACACAAAACTTGTAGATATCCTAAGAGAACTAAGCAAAGATCAACATTCTATGGATTTTTTCGTGTGAATATATATGTCCACCTTTAATGGGTTTTCCAACCAATATATTACTAACAAATGGATCAACACAATAGAGAATATACTTTTTATCCTGGATTAAACAAACAATGAGAAGGTTACATTCGATATTTATTGTCCAGAATGTGAGGTTATACAATGGTTGACTCTAATTAAGAATAAAAAAAATAATATGTTGACTCTATTGAATCCAAGGACTTTAATTAAAATATTATTCACTAAAACATTTCCCCAAACAATTCATATAAAAATAGAGAGACAATTTGTAGAATTGAAATAAAATTAGAATAAATCAATTGGTACTTATTAATAAATATAACAAGGCTCACATGGTACACCTATATTTTTATTATTAGTAGTAAAAGTAAAATCAAATGATTTTTGGTAGCCTAAAACAAATTTTTTATATGGATGTATCCATAAAATACTTTGCTACCAACAGAGAATTTTATCTATATGAACTTTAGTTGGAAATTTAATTAAGTGACAATAATTATTCAGGAGGCAATAAAATAAAAATATAGTTCCATGGAAACATTATTGAAAAATATAATGGTGGAAAGAAATTTAAACTTCACATAAGCTAAAAATATGGCACGAATCACAAAGGAAATTCCACAAAAGTAACTACAAAATGTTTCAATTATGGGAAGGTAATCCATTGAAGTTGTTATTTTTGAATAGGATTAAGGTGGATAGTAAATGAAATATAATAGAATAAATTTGAAACTTATTCACCCACCACACTTCAATTATTTAAATGAAAAGTTTTTGGGAATTATGAAAATCAATGCTACCACCCCAAGGATCATATGGAAAAAACAAAGTAACATTTTACATTATCAAAGGGAATAATTAAATCCTTTATATTAAATATCACTGAAGTGTACAAGATAATGAATTGGTCAAAGGTACCCTTATTCACTACTCCAAATCTACAAATGTATTATTTGATTCTTGTTCATCATATTATTTCATAAAAATACCCATTTATAAGAATATTGATTCACCACCCCATACCATTGACATTGAATTATTACTGAAAATAGTAAGTGGTGCGATGATTGTATCCATGTTATATAAATATTCTTTAATATAGGTTTGGGGGAATATAGTGGATGATATGGATTCTTCTTATCAACTAAACGCTCCTGACATAGGACCATGATTTCACCCTTTTTTCTTGTTGTTTCCACGATGGTGGCTTTTGCTGTCATGGAACGCCTTGTTCCATCAGGTCATGCTTCCTCTCTTCAAGTGTCTATCACCCCTTAATCATTTTATCCCACTCTATCCTTCCATCATAGATTATATTTTCATTAGGTTTTTTCTTTTAAATAATTTCATTGTGGATCTATGTCGGATGAGATATCTCAACTCTTTTCTAAGGTTTTGTCGAATGCCTCTCATTTTGTGGTCGTCAACAACTATCTAGTATTAGATATTCCACTTCTATCAGTCAATGATACCTAGGAAACTAGGACATGTACTCTGGTACTATGTTTTGGGATAGATACACCCCCTCCCCTTTTAAAAACATTGTGGAGACATGGGGGTTGGATTCTCCCCTTAGTATTTCTACCCTAAATCACAATGATTTTTGGGTGGTTCTACAATTGTGTGAAGATATTGTACATGATTGGAGTAAATATCCTATATATATATAGGGTTATGGAACATTAACCTTTCCCATTGGGATATGAATTCACTTTTTGGTAAGTAATCCTTTAGATCGGCTCTCTAGACCGCCCTACCAGGTTTGCCTCTTCCCTTCCAAAATGAAGATTTCATGGAGGCCGGTGATGATTCTATCATAAACTTTCTACATATAGATAAGAAAAATATTTTTCATGAGAAAGCGTTTTAGGATTTCTATTGTTTTAATTTGGATCTATTGTGTTACCTTTCATAGCATATCTGCCTTCATGTTCGAGAATCCTATGAAGGTAATCATGTTCTAGTCTATTCCTCACTACCAAGTCTCTACATCTTTTACCAGCTGTAATGCCAATAACTACCCATTGGTAGGAAAAATGTCTTTATTTCATTGATAATGAGTAATCATGGATACCCATTTTCTTATAATCCTCATTCTAATAAGTGGAATCCTTCCCTACCTAGGGAGGAGAGAGTTAGTGGGCTGGTGTATCCAGATATTAATGCTTCTTTTTAAGGTCCCTTGGTGGATTGGGATCCTCCATCTCCTCCCTCAGATGCTAGTGTTTCATCTTGATTATCCCTCATACCCTTTATGTATTTTATATCTCCTAACAATAGGGTCTCCCATATTAGAAAAGTCTTTCTCTTTCTTATATCATGAGGAAAAGAAGTTTCATACTAATTTCAAGTTCATGTCCATTTTTATGAGTCTATCTCTTCTATCTAGAGGAGTTTCTTAGAGCTTCCACTACATGGGTAAACCCCACTCATGCAGGATTCATAGCCTAGATTTGAATTTTTTTCATCTCAGCTTTCTCTTAAGGTTATTTCTCATTATGAGATATCTAATGATCATGAACCTAGAAGTATTCATAAAATTTTTATTTCCATGTCGGTTTCATTTGATTCTTCCTTATAAGGAATATCCTATGATCTAAATACATCTAAATGTTTTCTCCAGTCTCCAACATCCCCTAACCCAACACTGTCCTCTCTAGTGTCCAGTGGGATTTGTATAAGGTCTCATTCAAATATAATTAGTGATTGATCAAATATTCATATGAAATGGGCTAATATGTCATGTGCCTATTCCAGTAAACCCTTCTTTCAATTAATTTTTTCCTTATATAGAATTCTGAGGTTTGGGATCTTAGGTTAAAACTGGAATTGTTTTTTTTCAAGTCTAGATGTATTTGGAGTTTCTATATGTTATTCTTGATCATAATAAGAGCTAAATTAAAATTTCAAATTTTTTTCAATTGATCATAATGTGTGCATGCATTCATGCCAACCATGACAACATAAACATATGGATCTTTTGGAATCAATCCATCACATATGGCCTTTTTATTTTATCCTAGAACATAGTAACATTGAATATTTCTTTGGGATTCCATTACTATTGTTTTTATCTTTTTCATGGATGTTTTGATTCTTAGGTTAGACATGATTTATTGAAAGCGATGGATTCTTTTGAACCAAGATCCTTTCCATGGATCATAATCAGTGATTTCAAATTCATATCCAATCTAGAGGAGAATAATGAGATCAAGTTCTTCCTCAAAAGGCTAGTGGGGAGTTTTTTCAGTATTTGGCCTGATGTAGTATTTCAGAAATGGGTTTTTAGGATATTAGATCATGTGGTGAAGTAATAAGAAAGTCCCCTTTTTCATGGAGTCTCCTTTATATATTATTAGAAAATTATCCCACTATTGAATATTTTCTAAACAAAATTTTTACCCACTTGGTTCATAGATTATCTGATCATTATCCACTACCTGTGTTTCTTGGACTTGGATATGATAGATATTTTTTTTTAATATCCCCCAGTTTGAGAAGGATATATTATGCTATCATAAAGTGGTTAATGAGTCCTTAAAAATACTAACCCAGGGCAATGAATGGATAAACATCTATAAAAATTTGGGAATACTAAAATATAATCCAACCTCTTGGATAAACAATCAACCTCCACGATTTAATTACATGAATTTGATCAAGAAATATATAGATCTGTTGGATCCTATACTTGAAAATAATTGTAGTTAAGTATTTTTTTAGTGATGTATTCAGTAAGAAGGACTTCACAGTGATATAATTACGAGAAAATAACATCTGGTTCATGAATAATTTTTTATAAAGTGGTTATGAGATAGAGATAGGAATACGAATTTCACCCATTCATGTATACATGAGAAGTGTAATATGCAGAAACTGAAAATTTTTATGGGGAATGGTAATTACTCTGATGACTCGGATGTTATTGGGAGCATGGAGGATTCTCACTTTACATCCCCTCTAGTGGATCCCAATCCTTATATGAATGATGGTTTTCTAGGTAATTCTATTAGGACCATGAATCCAATATTCTGTTGGTTTCCTTTTATATAAATGGTCTCATTGAAGTAGTTCCTGATGAGCATAATTTAGCATGGCATTGAGGAGCCTTAATCCAGAGAGTGCACCCGGCCCCGATGGATTCTTAGGTTTGTTTTACAGAGCCTCTTATGATGTGGTATGGCATGAAATTGTGAGGTCTATTCAAGAAACTTTTTAGGGAGGCCACCTACTTCTTATTTCTTGTGATACTTCCCTGGTGTTTATTACAATGATCAATGACCCCAAATCTCTCCATCACTATATAACCTATAGTATCTGTAACTTCCAATACATGGTGTCTTCCATCATTATCAATCAAGGACTCTTGCCCCAATTTCCTAGTTGGATTTATGAATAAAAACAAGGGTTTTTAATGGCATGATGACATAGGGAGCAATTACAATGACTCATGAATTGGTGAATAACATCTACAATAAGTATCTAGGATCAAACAAGATAATTGAGCTTGATATAGACATGAAATATTATTGTATGGAATGGAAATTTATCATTAATGTTTTAATAAAGATGGGATTCTCCATATTGGAAACTGATCTCATCTTCAAATGCATGAGTTCCTATTCGATTTCTATTTCTATCTTGAGACGTACCTAAAGATTATTTAAAGAAATGTGGGGATAAGATATCATTATTTTACCTCAATATTTTATTAGTATGATAATTAAAAGGAGAATCTCTAGTGGAAACACTCTTCTCTATTGATGCAGGGATCTATCTATCAATATCTCTCAAATCATGTTCATGGATGACACTATTATTTTCATGAATGCTAGAAAAAGATCAATTACTGGAAAAATGGGGTTCCTGATAACTTTTCTTTGTGTACTATACATGTAATAAACCTATTGAGGACTAGTATCTAAATATCACACTGATTCCTGAAGTGTAGGGTAAGAGTGATAGGCAGTTTTCTAGGTATTCAATTAAGGATTTTCTCAATGGTATATATAGGGGGCCCATTTCCTCGTGTAGGTTGTGAATTCAGTAATTTGATCAGATTTTAGATAGGATCTGGAATTTCATAATGAATTCGGTGAATAATTATTTTTCCTTTAGAGGGAGGATAACACTAGTTAACAGTGTACTCATGGAAATTCTGGCCAGGCTTTATTGGTGATCAAAGTACAAAACTTTTTCATCTATAATATTGATTCGATACTGACTTGTTTTCTTTCCGATTCAAATGTTGATGGGAAATATCATTGGGTATCCTGGGGGAGAATGGATAAACCCACACATGAATAAATTAACAATTTGTATAATATTTATGAAACCATACTTATCATGCATCAAAAACATGAATGGGTTGTGGTTGAAGGTAGAACTATTTGGGGACTTACATTGGGGGTCTATAGTAGATGGGAGAGGGAGGAAATAGGAAGATCCATTTCACCAATGATTCATCCTCACTACTTGACACTCATCATTCATAATTGGTGGATTTTGGGGAGAGGAGATATTCTATTTTAAAACTATAATTGGGTTTGATCGGTACTTGGATTTCTAGTTTTTCCAGCAATAGATATCACCTTAAGGAAGGTGAGTAATCCCCTACCCTTCATTAATGTAATTTTGGACAAATACCAACATGAATCCATCAATATGATTAATATGTATAGTGATCTGGATAATTGTGTGTTTATGCCCCCCCTCAGAAATATGGGATTACCACAAAATGTTGACACCTTTGAGCCAACATGGTACTTGGGATGAATTTATTTAGTGTAAGGAGGTCCCATCAAAGTATATTTTTCACTAATAGAGAATAATGAATTGATCTCTATCTAATAAGTTTAACATTAGAAGTATTAGTATAATATTTGAATCCATATGAACATGCTATAAAGATCAGCATGAGGAAAGCATAAAACATAATATTTTTTAAAGTAAATGGGCTCTTCTGATATGGAAGTGCATTGGATATTTCATAGGATTCCATGTGATTGATAGCATAAGAGTAAATTTATATAATACATGGTTCCAAGGTGTCGAATAGGCTGGTCCTGAGAGGAAATCCAGAGTTGTTGTTTTGATTCCTAGTTGTTATTGTTTATGGTGAGCATGGAATAACATCTGTTTTGAAGGAGGTACATGCTAGGGTAATACTATGGTGGTTAGAATAAAAAAAATATTACTATACATCACTCATATTTGGAATAATTGGAATGATTCTCATACCCTTCATCATCTCCAAGAAGATATTTACTCTACACACTCAGTTTGTGGTTCTTTTTGGGTCATTGGGTATGTTGGAACCCCCATGGCTCCAGACATAAACATAACACCGACAGATCATGTTCAACGAGTTTCATGAGAGGATACGGGGTGTTCCAAGATTCTCAAGGAAGTGTCATTTTTTATTTATCAAAAAACATTTAGTGGGTTCAATCCCAAAATGTTAATGTCATGGAAATGATCATGAGCTTGCTTATTTATAAATATACAAAAAAATGTGAGTCTAATGGTTGTGGGAATATACTATTTAATCCTATAAAATTCTTTAAATAATACCCATGGCACTCCATGGTTCATTTCTTGTAAAAATAGAAGATTTGTGGTAATTATTTTAAACAATACTAAGATTTCTCACACTTGGCCTGGAGGTAATCAGTTAGTGGATCTTATTTCCACTTTATCTAACCATGAGGCTGATGTAACATTCTATCTGTGTGAGATGATTCTTCCTCCTGAGGGGGTGAATCGGGTTAGATGTGATGCCCTTGGGCTTCAACACTACCAAAAACCTTAAGGAACCTATTATGATTTTTCTTACCTCAATTTTTATTTTACTTATCCAATTTTATAAATAAATATTATTGTGTTTATGTTTTTGGGAAATTTGATTCATGTTGATCGATTTCCCCTTCCCATAGAAAAATTTTATGTGATATTAGTCAAGGGATGCCTTTCTTTTCATAGATCTCATATAAATTCTTGAGGAAGTGAAATATTTTTCCATAACCAAAATCTCCCCATTACTATATATAAGTGAATGGATGATCATGAACTCCCATTGGAATAATACCCCATAATTTCAGTTATGAAATCATATTATGAAGGATAATTGGCTAAAATGATCGGGGAAGAACTCAACATTAAAGACATACTAATTCTATGGTAGTATACAAATATATTTCTCCATGAATTAACAGGATTAACACAAAAAAATCATGTTGACTTTTTAATTGAAATCATACCTAATTTTGTTTATATATCAAATATTCATTCTAGAATACATCACATTCAATTAGAATAATTAAAATAAGTAACTTCTATAAAATCTAGAAAATATATTTATATTCCCAGTGCTTCAACAAGGGGTGGGCTGGTCCTCTTTATCATGCAGTATGATGGATCATGGAATCTTTTCCTAGATTATATTGATCATAACAAGATTAAAATAAATATAAAGTATAATATACCTCATATTTGTGATTTTTTATCATCTTATTGGAGAATAATAAATCCTAATTGTGGGAATTTGATCTAGATACCATCAACTATGGGTATCATGATATGATATTACCAATATCGCTTTTCTCTCAATGTAAAAAACACTATGAACTCATATTAATGACTTTTGGAATTAAAAATTACACTATAATCATTATATATTTAATGAATATAATATTTATAAAGTGTCTTTAAAAATTCATGGTAGTCTTTATTGATGATGTTCTGACATATTATAGGTAAAATAAAGAAAAAGAAGAACATTTTTTAATTGTGATAAATACCCTATGAATGGAGAATGTTTATGAAATGTCTAGTAACATTGGTTTTTTTGAAGTAAAAAAGTGACATTCTTGGGAAATGTGATCATCAGATAGGGTATATATGTGGATTAATCAATGAACAAGGTGATTAAAGAATGTTTGATAACTAAAAATGTGATATTAATGTATAGTTTTCTAGATTTTCTAGATAATAGTATCAATTTTTGAGAAATTTATAAAAATATCCTAATCCTATAAAAGTTTTTACATGGAATAGAGTAAAGCTCCTCCAAAATAAAGAATGTCAGGAATGATTTAGGGTTGTTAAAAAAATATTATTCATTGCACATGTACTTAATATACAATGCATTGGATAAGGGTTTTTAATATATAGTGATTATTTATTAAATGGTTTGGGAAACTTCCTTATGAAATTTTAAAATATAATATAATTTTATTCACATATATTAAATACTCATGAGTACCATTACCCAACGCATGATATAAAGTTGGTGGTAATGATTTTTTCATTAAAAAATTGGTGGCATTATATATATAGGGAAAAGTGTGATATATACATTGACTGAAGACACTTAAAGTATATATTCATGCATATATATTTGAATATATTTTAATGGATATGGTTATAATTAATCAAATATTATGATTCATCAATATATTACCACCTTGGTAAGTAAAAAAGGTGTAAGATTCTCTATTAATAAAGGATTATGCTATATTATCCTTGAATAGGATTTAAAGGGTCCCAATATTTATGTATAATCAATAGATAGATATGATTATAATAAAGGTAGATAGAAAACAAAACCATTCCAAAATTATTTCACAACCATCCATATATGTAATAATAAAGGAAGCCCATAAATATGATATGGAGATAAAGGAAAAGATAAGAAATGTTATGGAGTTAAATATATCTAGTGGTAGAATTATATGATTTGGAACCCAAATCTGTGTCACATCCATACTAAAACTATAAAAAGATCTTTTCTATTACACACATATCCCATCATTCTCTCTTAATATTGGTATAATAAATATATATAAATATATTAAGAATCAATTTAGTTGGAATAACTTGAAGAGGAGTTTTGTAGAGTATGTATATTGATTTGTGGTATTTTAGTAAGGGCTTAACATCATAAATCTAATGGGATGATTTAATTATTACATATACATTAGAAAAATTGGAAAACATCACCATGTATTTCATCCTTGGTCTTCCTAATTCTTATAATGTTTATAATACAATCCTGGTAGTGGTGGTTAGTATTACAAAGCCAAAAAACTTCATTATTATTTGGGAATACCAGTCAATTAGCCAAATTTTTATATTATACATAATTAATGTTTTAAGACTACATGGGAGACCAATCATAATTGTAATTAATCAAGATCCAAGGATTAGATTAAAATTTTAGAGGATTCATTATTAATAATAATTGGATATATAGATGGATTTTAGAATATATTATCATCATAAAACTAGTGGTTAATCAAAAAGGACAACTCAAATATTATAGTACATACTAAGATCATAATTAATGGATTTCAAGGTATGTTGAGATAAAAATATTCCTCAAATATAGTTATCAAATAATAATAATTTCTACTCTAGTATCCAAATGGATCCATATAAGGTTATATAGTTGAATTGATATAGGACTTCAACATGTTGGGATGAAGTTGGTGAAATGAATTCTTTAGAACCCCATCTTGTCTAATAAATTAAGAAAATGTTTTAAACTAATAAAAAATATTTGAAATAGACTCAAATTTGAATGAAAATTTATTTTCATAATTGTTGATGAGATATTTATTTTGATGTTAGTGATAATTAATTTACTTGGATATCTATGTTGGAGAAATTTTATAGAGTTTGGAATAAAGTGAATTTGAGATCTTGATATATAAGTCCCATAAATATTCATAATCATGTTGGGGTCATATCTTTTACATTATAAATCCCTCCCCATCTCTCATAGGTTTATGATATGTTCCATGTATCACTTAGAAAAATTTATATACTAGATCCATCAAACATACAAAAATTATCTACTATGAAGTCGAAACTGTTGAGAAAATTAATGTTTTCAACAATACATAAAAATTTTATTTAATGGGGGAGATTATTGAAAATAACACTCTGTCTCTTTATGATAATTTTGATTCTCACAAATACCCTTAATTATTTTCTAATGATTTTATTTAGTATTCTGCTGGACTTTATTAATATATTTTACTCTTGAAATAATGATAATTTAATACATATTCAGAATCTTTTTTATGTGCATCCTGGAATCACTGTTCATACCTTATTTATTCGGAATCAGCTTTAAGAGTGTCCAGGAATCACTGTTCATACCTTACTTATTCGGAATCTGCTTTAAGCGCATATTGGAATCACTATTCATACCCTATGTGGATAAACATAGCGTAAGGATGAAAAGCGTGTATACTTTTTGAGATAAAGGAAATGTATGGTTAAACAACCATACCTTTTCAGAAAAGTATGGAAGAAAACCCTTATGTTAGGATGGAACCTAATGTTTTGGTTATCAGCAAAGTATGTAAGGAGAACCCTATGTAAGTACTAAATTTTATGTTTGTTTCTCAGAAGTATGGTTCATCAACCTTACTTTTGTAAACAACCATACGTTCTTGGAAAAGTATGGATCAAGTAAAAGTATGAATCTTTTGCCATATATTTTAGAGTTGAAGAAAAACAATGGATGATCAACCCTACATTTAAGATCAACCTTACATCGTCAACCTTACATTTGAAGACTATGTTATCAACCCTACGTTTGGAGGCCATGTCATCAACCTTACGTTTGACATCAGAAAGTTTGGAAAGACGATATTTTTATGCAGCTGTCAGCAAGCTGATTATTGGGCAGATTTCAAGCCGGATTTAATGTCGTTTTCCAAGTATGAAATTGACTGATTCAAAGCCATTTTTTGTTGTATTAAAGATAGAATTAAAACTATATTTTTATACCGAGATTTCAGGGATGTTACGACTACTCTGTAACTTCAAATTTTTGAATATCGTGAATTAGAAGGTTACTATTATGGATCTAAATATGCAGGAGATATGCTCAACTTTATTATATATGTTCTCCCTAAAAAACACCATATATATACGAATGAGTGGTGATCAATATTTTAAGTGTGGAAAACAGAGACTGCAACAATCACGTTGATCTGCTGATTCAAAAAGGTGGGTCAAATATCTGTTCAATTAAGAAGAAGGAACTCGATAGAATATTCAATTGTTCTGCATCAAATATCTACTATAGATCTACTACTGTTGACATTGTGAATTATATCTTTATATACATTGCAACCGGATCAACTCAGAACTTCTTCGACTTGAATATCAATATTTCTAGAGATGACAATCCATCTGCTGTCAATTGCATTCTATTGCAATTTTGAAGATCATCTGGAAAAGATTCTTTCTGAAATTCATTTTATTCTTGAGTAACTAGCTTCTCGTTCTAATCTGTGTAGGTTCGTGTTTGAATCAAAAGGATTTTTTTTCCTTGGATTGTAAAGGTGTCAACTGCCTGTATTTAGTTCTGGACCGGTCTGTTGAAACGAGGACCAGATAGTAAAAATCACCAAGCTCGTGGAGTTTAGCATTGGTGGAGTGGACTCTAGGCCTTCTGTTGCCTGAACCACTATACATCTTTGTGTCCCTGCTTTTATTTATTTCTACTGCATGATCAAATCTGATAAAGAATAGTGGATAGAACTTGTTCTATTTAAGAGTTAACAGAAAAAATCTGAAAGACACAATTCACCCCCCTCTTGTGTATAATCTGTATATTCAAGATCCAAAAATTTGCCTCAGAGGAGGAGATTCTGATAGAGCCTTATCACGCTAGAAGCATTTAAAGATTATAATTGAGCATCATGACTGATACAAGAGAAGTGATTTCAATGGTCAGCGCACCATATTTCAATGGAGACAACTATGGCTGCTGGAAATCGCGCATGATAATATATCTAAAAAACTTCGGATATAAAGTCTATTCAATGATTCTGACTCCTTATGATATTCCTGAAAATCCTAAGACATGGAGAGCTACTACAGAGGAAGAGTATGATATGAATTCTAAGGCTATGAATGCAATCATCTGCGGTCTAGGACCAGATGAATTTAACAGAGTATCTCAGTTCCCAACATCATATGAGATGTGGCGAACAATAGCTGTGGCATATGAAGGAACATGCAATGTGAGACAAATGAGATATGCAACCGCAAAACTGAAATTTGATACTTTTAGAATGATTAAAGGAGAAATCATTACCCAAATTAATGGGAGATTGATAGAAATATTCAATAATATAACAGCTCTAGGAGAACCTATCAAGTAGGCTGATCAAGCATTAAACGTACTAAGGGTACTTCCTACTCGATGGAATGGTATCTCTGTTACAATCGGACAATCAACACCTGTCAAAAATCTAACCATGAGAGAGCTGATTGGTACACTGATGATTAATGAAGCTGAAATGCAAGATGAGGCTAATGAACATAAAGTGCTTATCAAAAGAGAAGATACTTCCTTGAAAGTAACTTCACAACAAAAGAATAGAAAGTTAAAGAATAGAGAAGTCAAAGATAAATCAGAGATCTCAGACTCATCAAACTCAGATGAAGACCTGGCTCAGTTAGCCAGGATATTTAGAAAGTTATACATCAAGAAAAGAGGCTTCAAAAAATCTTCAAAGGGAGATGATAAAGAAATAAGATGATATGAATACAAGAATATGGGTCATATCAGGCCATATTTCCCACAATTAAAGGATGAAAATAATAAGAAATTATTCAAAAGAAATGACTATGAGAAGAAAGACAAGAAAGCTATGAAAGCCACTTGGAGTGTATTTGAAGACTCCAGTAGCTCTCCAAAATCAAGCTCAGAGAAAGAATAATTCAATCTAAAATCAAACATGTGTTTCATGGCAGAACCGAAGAGGTACACTCATATTACTACTCTAACTCAAATAGTGAAACAAATTCTGAATCAAGCTACACAAATGAAAAACTTGCATCCTACTTGAATATTCTTGAAAAAAAATATTACTCACTATTTAAGAAACATAAGTCACTAAAAAATAAACATAAATCCTTTTCAGATGAAAGAGATACAATGATGAAACAACATAAGGAATTAACTGATAAATACAATAACTATATTAATTTTGAATTAAGAATAAGGACACTATAGTATGAAGTATAATCTTACAACCAGGCTGCATTGGTTTTTACAAAAGGAGAGAATTCATTAAATAAAATTCACGGAAAAAATTTCATTAAAAAGGAGAGATTTGGAAATTGCATTAAAGGAGAAAAACCTAAGATATATAAAAATTATTTTCTTCCAAGATCTGAAAAGGTTAATTGTAACTTTTGTGGGACAAAGGGACATATAGATAAAAACTTTTTCTTAAGACAACCTCAAATTTTTGGTATTAAAAAAGCCTATGTTTCAAAAGACTTATATGATTCAGATGATTTTAAAAGAAAAATGAAAATCTGGATACCTAGATCATTGCTAGGTAATACCCCTGAACCCAAAAAAATATGGGTACGAAAGCAATTTGTTTGAATGTCTTTGCAGGAAGCAGGCCACTAGAGAAGAAAAGTTATATGGTACATGTACAGTGGATGCTCAAGACATATGAGTGGAAACTCATTGAATTTTTCTTCACTCACTCAAAAGGAAGGAGGAACTGTCACATTTGGTGACAATGCCAATGAAAAAATCGTTGGCATTGGAACAATTGGAGATCCAAAAATAGTCCCAATCAACAAAGTACATTATGTACAAGGATTAAAAGACAATCTGATAAGTATCTCTGAACTTTGTGATAATGGATATACTATTGATTTTACTAACAATTGTTGTATTGTTACTAAAGATAAACTGTTTAAATTTAAAGCACCAAGAACAGAAAATGTCTATACTTTGGATTTAAATTCCTTGTGTAAACGACAGGGAAACTGCTTGACTACTAATGTAAGTGAATCTTGGATCTGGCATAGGAGACTTGGAAATTTCAATATACATGTTTTAAATATGTTATCTATGAAACATTTAGTTTCTGATTTACCTAGTCTCAAATTTGAATGTGACCAATTTTGTGATGCATGTCAACTTGGAAAGCAACACAAATAATCCTTCCAATATGTTAATAATGTTTCTATATCTAAAAATCTAGAACTTATTCCTATGGATTTGTTTGGACCCTCAAGAGTAACAAGCATAGCTGGTAAATTATATGTATATGTTTTAGTTGATGACTATTCAATATTTACATGGATTTTCTTTCTAAAATTCAAAAATGAAGCTTTTACTTTATTTTAAAGTTTCTAAAAATCTGTTCAAAATAAAAAATGTTTTAAATAATCACATTGAGAAGTGATCATGGTGGAGAATTTGAGAATCAGGAATTTAATTCCTTTTGCTCAAACATGGGTATTAAACATACCTTTTTTTTCACCAAGAACACCTCAACAGAATGGGATTGTAGAAAGGATAAATAGAACAATTCAAGAAATGTATAGAACTATGTTAAATGAATATAGCCTACCTATATATTGTTGGGCAGAAACTGTGAATACATCTTGCTATATAATTAATAGAGTTTTAATTAGACCTATTTTGAAAAAGACACCCTATGAACTATAGAATAACAGAAAACCTAATGTAAATTACTTAATGTTTTTGAATGCAAGGTTTACATCTTGAACACCAAAGATAATCTTGGTAAGTTCGGTCCAAAATCTGATGAAGGCATTTTCATAGGATATTCTTCTACCTCCAAAGCTTACAGAGTCTATAATAAGAAGTCAAGGATTGTTGAAGAATCAGTTCATGTGAGATTTGATGAATCTGATCCCTTTGAGAAAAGGACCGATCAAATGGATGACCTTTACTCTAATGATAACATGAGACTTGAGAACTTAAAGAATGATTTTGAAAATGATATAAAATAAATTCAGTCCAGTTCAGAGGAACATGATACTGAAGAACCATTAAATTTTTTTGCCTAGGAAGTCTAGAACCCTAATGAATCACCCTTTAGAAACAGTGATAGGTGACTTAGATACTGGAATTCAAACTAGAAAAAACTTTGTAAACCTAGTGGAATTCTCTACCTTCCTATCTCAACAAGAACCCAAGACTATAGAAGAAGCTTTAGATGATGAAAGCTGGGTAATAGCAATGCAAGATGAATTAAACCAATTTAAAAGTAATGAAGTTTGGGAATTAGTGGAAAGACCTAAGAATTATCCAGCAATAGGAACCAAATGGGTCTTTAGAAATAAATAGGATGACCAAGGCACAATAACTAGAAATAAAGCAAGATTAGTAGCTAAAGGATACAATCAAGATGAAGGAATATATTATGATGAGAATTTTTCACCTATAGCTAGGTTAGAAGCCATTAGAATCCTTTTATCCTTTTCATCTTATATGAATTTTAAATTATTTCAGATGGATGTTAAATCTCACTTTTTATATGGTTATTTAATAGACGAAGTTTATGTTGAGCAACCTCCTGGTTTTGAAAATTCTCAAAAACCAGATTCTGTTTTCGAAATTACTAAATCGCTTTATGGCCTTAGACAAGAACCTAGAGCATTGTATGAAATATTAAGTTCTTTTCTGTTGAAAAATGATATTACTGTTGGAATGGAAGACCTAACACTCTTTAAGAAAACTTTAAAAAATAATGTTTTACTGGTTCAAATTTATTTTTGATGATGTAAGTTTTGGATCAACTAATAAAACCCTTTTTCACGAGTTTTCAAAGATAATGCAAAAAGAATTTGAAATAAGAATGATGGGAGAACTAAATTTCTTCATAGGACTTCAAATTTATTAAAAAGATTTTTGAAATGTTTTGAATCAATGAAAATACATTACTGATTTACATAAGAAATTTGGACATGAAAACAGCAAGACATTTACAACTCCAATGTGTACTAATATAAAACGTGATTTGGATGAAACTGGAAAATCAGTTGACAACTAGCTATATAGAGGTATCATTGGTAGTTTATTATATATTACTGATAGTAGTCCAGATATAATGTATTCAGTATGTCTTTGTGCTATATTTCATTCAAATCCTAAAGAAACTCATCTAACTGCTGTTAAAATAATTTTTAGATTTTTAAAAAGAACTATTTTTCAATATCTTCTTTATCCTAAAACTTCTAATTTTAATTTGATATCATATTCAGATGCTGACTTCGGAAGTTGTAGGTTAGATAGAAATAGCACATCAGAAACATGTCACTTTTTAGGAAATTCTTTAGTGTCATGGTCTAATAAGAAACAATATTCAGTTGCCTTGTCAATAGTCGAGGCTGAATATGTTTGTGCTGGCAGTTGCTATGCACAAGTGTAGTGGATGAAAAAAACTCTAATGGACATTGGATTGAATTTTAATAATACACCAATTTTATGTGATAATAAAAGTGCAATTAATATTTCAACGAATCCTATTATTCATTCTATAACTAAGCACATTGATATAACGGATCACTTTTTAAGATATAATGTTATTAAAAAGGATATATTTTTAGAATTTATAAATACAGAAATTCAATTAGCAGATATTTTTAATAAACCAATTCCCACGGCAAGGTTTTATTTTATTAAGGGGGAGCCAGGTTTATTTGTTTTTAAATAAAATTTTATTTCACAATGTTTTTTTATTCCGCGTAAAAATAATTTTTTGCTAATTTTTTTTAAAACGGAATAAGTTTCTTTTATCAACGTAATCTATTTTATTTATTTTTTATATATGTAATGATTATTAAAAAAATGGGAATCAAGGTTGTCAAAAACCCTTTTGACTTCTAAACCTCTTCATTTCCATCGAAACCTTTTCAAATCTGCAAACTGCACCTCTGCTTGTGAACCCTAATCTTCAAACCTCTGAAACCCTTACCTTCAAACCTTCAGAGATTCTCACAGAGATTGTAAGAACTAAAAGAGCCAGTGAATCCGAGCCAAGAAATGTCAAGAGACAATTCACTAAAGGATGAAAAATATTACAAGGCAACGTAATTGATCTCGACTAGTTATTCCAGACAAATCTACTGTTAAAAAAGTGTTGTCATTTCAGAACCTTGAACAGGAATTAAACAGTGAAAATACTGAATTTCTGTATGAGGTAGAACATAGATACTTCTTCAAATCTGTACAGTTTAGTCTAGGGGATACTGAGGATAGTATGATGGCTAAAATAGAGGACAGAGATTTCTCAATCTCGTCAGTCGAAATTGGTCAGATTCTCAACTACCCTCATGAAGAAGTTTTTCATTTTGATTTGAAAAATATAGGATATGTTGTGCATAAATCCGAGGATATTATGTCCTTTTTATTTAGAACATCTACTATTAAGAAAATGATGGCGAAAGATTTGGAACCAGATCAGAAGATCCTGGTTAAATGTTTTTAGACAGTAATAGCTCCCAGAATGGCAGAAATGGAAAAGATTTTGTACCCTGATATGTACATAATGTATCTTTTGTTAAGTGATATCAAGTTAAAATTCCCAAGGTACATGGTCAGGTACCTCAATTACTATTTCCAAAGTGACGCCCGGATGTACTTTTATCCTTTCGGTCGGTTTATTTCTAAACTATTTCTTAAGAAAGACATGGTGAGATTAGTGGATGGCCGAGTACACTGTCATTATAGTAATATGTTTAATTCTTGAACTTTGGGGAAGATGGTATACTTCTGGAGGACCATTAAAGGAAAAATATAGCCAGTAGGAGCTGAGGAAGACTCAGAGAGTGCTCAGGCTCAACATGCTAAGTCCAAGGAGTGACATGTTGAATCAAGAGTCAGCAATGTTGCAAGAAGGATAAAATTTGAAGTGGAAGATGCTAAAGAAGAACGAAGTCAGAAGGGACTTCCATATCGATGAACTAGAGCTGTTAATGAGGAAATTACTTTACCTGCATTGGAAACAACAATAGAAGCTTTATTTTCTTATTATTTTGTAAGAGAAGATATTATTGATAAGGCCATGGAAGTTTTTAGTGAAAGGACAACACCATTATAGGGATCATGAGCTCAATAAGAATCTCAATGGTAGAATCAGGAACAGATTCTAGATGATGTTGAAGTTACACTTCAACAGAATCAAGATAAAGAGGCAGTGCCTGGTGGGGAAGTGGCTAGAACTCAAGAAACTCCTGAAAATTTTGTTCTTGAAAATCCAGTGGAAGTCCAAGATGCTGATGTTTGTGGTGAGAATGATTCTAAAGCTCACATAGAAGTAATTAAAGAAGATTTTTCTGTGGAGGAGTCTACGAACTCTAAGGAAAAATCTGTGGACCAACCTACTTAGGACAAACAAAGAGAGAAATTTGATGATGAATCATTACCTTTGGTACTGCTGCATCATCCAGAGCCTAAGAATTCGAATCAACAATACAATACCTCTAATTAAAGGAAGAAAGAAGTTGAAGAACTTTACAAAATGGCGTCTCAGTTAGAATCTGAGAATGTCACTCTGAGAAATTCCTTAACCTTTGAACAATTAAGATTTCAAAAACTAAAAGAGAGTACAGTCTCAAGGTAAGAAGTTGAAATGTTTAGAGAGGATATGCTGAATGAAGTTGAAAATTTTAAATCTAAAATTTTTATGAAGATATATTTATCAGATCTGAAGTTGTTTATGGAGAACCAATTTGCATCATTTGCAAATAGTGTTGTTAGTGGTTCATGTACTTCACCTGATTTAATTCAAAGATTTCAAGCCATCACAGCTGTGATGAGAAACATGAATGACTGGTTGCAAGATCATCAATGTAATAGTTCTCCATTATCAGTGTTGCTGGGAAATCCGAAATTTTTTGTGGATCAACTGATATCTAGTGAGCCACCAATCAGAAATCTTTTAAATCAGATGTCAGAGAAGCTGTCAGTGTTTATCAAAAATGAAGAAACGATGCATGAATTTTTCAGAGTCAATTTTATCAAGGATATTCATATGACTCAAGAGAATAGATATCTCATTATCAAACATGGAGATGGGATGATGAAAAGACTCAGGGAACAGTTCACATAAGTCAAGTCTGCAATCTAGAGGGGATAGAACCTATTACCTATCTTGACCAAATCTTGATTCCTGTGTTTCTCATACTTGTATCTATTTTTCATTTTTAATAAAAATCTTCTTCTTCCTTTCTATTTTTTTTAATGTCCTTATTTTTGATATTCTAGTACTCCAGATTTAATTATTGATAAACATTTGATAATATCATTTACCTAGAGTTCAGTGCAACATTAAATGTGTTCAAAACCTTAATTTATCATTATTTTTTATATCAAAAACGGAGAAGAAATTTGGATAAACTCAACATTTTATTTTTTTAAAAACCATTGTTTATTCAGAGGGAGAAATTTGGAAAGAAAAATTATTTTATTTTTCCGGGGGAGAAATTTTTTTATTGAAAATTTTATTTATTTTGTTAGAATTAAAATATTATTATATTCACTCAAAATTCTAAAACATTATGTAAAAAATTTTGAGAGTTAATTTCATTTAATTTGTTTTATTATCTTATGGGTTTTGTGATCATCAAAATGGGGGAGATTGTTGAGCAAATTATTGTTTTCAACAATAAATAATAATGTAATTTAATGGGGGAGATTATTGAAAATAATGATCTTCCTTTTTATATTAATTTTTATGCTCATAAATACCATTAATTATTTTCTAATGATTCTATTTAGTATTCTGTAGGAATTTATTAATTTATTTTACTCTAGAAATAACGAGAATTTATTACTTTTTCAGAATCTGCTTTTAGAGCGTCCTAGAATAACTATTCATACATTACATGTTCAGAATCCGCTTTAAGTGTGTCCTAGAATCATTGTTCATACCCTACGTGGATAAACTTAGTGTAAGGATGGAAATCATGTATACTTTTTGAGATAAGAGAAATGTATGGTTAAAAAACCATAAATTTTTAGAAAAGTATGGAAGAAGAACCTTATGTTAGAAAGGAACCTTACGTTTTGGTTATCAATAATGTATGGAATAATAACTATATGTATGTACTAAACGTTACATTTGTTTCTCAAAAGTATGGTTCATCAACATTACTTTTGTAAACAAACATACGTTCTTGGAAAAGTATGGATCAAGTATAAGTATGGATTTTTGATGTACGTTTGAGAGTTGAAGAAAAAGTATGGATGATCAACCCTACATTTATGATCAACCAAACGTTTCCAAACTTACTTTTGAAGACTATGTTATCAGCCCTATGTTTAGAGGCTACATCATCAACCTTACGTTTGGCGTCAGACTGTTTTGAAAGAAGATATTTTTATGAAACGGTCAGCAAGCTGATTATTGGGTTGATTTCAAGACAGATTTAAAGTCATTTTTAAAGTACGACTATGACCGATTCAGAGCCACTTTATTATTGGATTAAAGATCGAATTAAAAGGAGCTTTTTATGCCGAGTTTTCAGGAAAGCTATGACTACTCTATATGTTCAAATTTTTCAATATCGCGAATTAGAAGGTGACATTTATGGATCTAAATGTGCAGAAGATATTCTCAGCTTTATTATATCTATTCTATATAAAAAACACCATATATATATGGGAGAGTGGTGATCAATCTTTTATGTGTGGAATACAGAGACTACAAAAATCACATTGATCTACGGATTCAAAAAGGAGCATCAAATCTATGTTCAATTAAGAATAATGAACTCGATAAAAGATTCACTTGTTCTACATTGAATATCTACTGGGGATCTACTATTGTTGAATTTTTGAACTATATATTTATATCTATTGCAACCGGATTGACTCAGAACTTCTTTGACTTGAAAATAAATATTTCTAGAGATGAAGATCCATCTGCTGTTAATTTCATTCTGTTGCAATTATGGAGATCTTCTGGAAAAGATTATTTCGGAAATTATTTTTATTCTTGAGTATCTAGCTTCTCGTTCTAAGCTGTGTAGGTTCGTGTTTGAACCAGAAGGATTTTTTTCCCTTGGATTGTAAAGGTTTCAACTTCCTGTATTATGTTCTGGACCGGTCTGTTGAAACAAGGACCAGACAGTGAAAATCACCAAGCTCCTGGAGTTGAGTATTGATGGAGTGGACTAGGGGCCTTCTGTTCCTTGAACCACTATACATCTTTGTGTCCTTGATTTTATTTATTTCCGCTGCATGATCAAATATGATAAAGCATAGAGGACAAAACTTTTTCAATTGAAGAGTTAACATAAAAAATCTTAATGACACAATTCACCCCCCTCTTGGGTATAATATGTATATTCAAGATCCAACCGAAAGAAGATCCCTCTTATAAAGAACAACATGTGGAGATACTAGATCAGAGAGATAAGGGCCTATGAAAAAAGACCACCCAACCATTCAACATTTTTGGGTAAAATCATAAGTATCAGGAATCTTTGTGGGAACCCTAAAATGTAATGAAGAAAAAATAACCTCATTTTTTCATCAAATTAATAATATTTTGAGTGAAATTTACATTAAGGGAGGTTGAACAATAGAACAAAGAAAATGTGATTCTTTAAAGTTATTGATATCATCATTTACACTTAGTGAGAAATGAAAATGAAGTTAGTTCTCATTAAAATATGACCATTATAACATTTTCATTCAATTAATTGGTATAAATTTATGTTACCATATAATGAAATCAAAAAAAAAGTAAAAAAATGTAATCAAATAGCAGAATTCTTCCTTAAGAATTTCATTTGTTTGAGATTTTATAATAGGTAGATGTACTAGGTTTTTCCCTAGACCTAGCATGAGTTGAACTCTAACAAGTGAGTCTTGAGATAAATTTTTTTGTAGGTGAAGTTAAAGATTATATAAATCAATGAGAGATACATTCTAGTGGAATATCCATGAGAAACTACAACCATTGCTTATCTTATCCATATCGCTTGCATGGGAATTTTAAGGGGTTATATAGGTAGAAGTTGGGATGATATAAATTTCTATTTATAAATATATTAAATTATTTATATCACATGTATTTTTATAAATTTTTTTACTTTTAAAATATAAAAATATTGGTTATTTTAATGCAAATGTAATTAATTAACATAGATAAATAACTAATAAAATCATTTTATGCGTTAAAAGTTTTTTTATTAAAAAATATATGATATAAAATTTATTTAATGAAACTAAACAAAATATGGTTAATTTTTAATTTTAATAAAATATATTATTGAAATAAAATATATATTAACACAACTTTATCTAGTAATAGAAAATAAATATGAATAAGAAAAACCAATATTTAACGTGTTACTTTTCAAAAAAAATATTTCCTTTATATCATATGATATAATTTAAAATCTAATTTTTTTCATAGTTAATACTTTTATATTATTAAATAAATTCGTAATTAAAAATTATCATGTCAATATTTTGTAATAAGGTTCATCATAAATTTTTAGCAAAAAGGATAATTACCATATTAAATATTTAGTCATTATTAAAGGGTAAAAAGGTGGAAATCGACCATGTCGTGAGTATTACTTAATCAAATTGAAACTTAAACCTTATAGAAGGCATTTATTATGGGGGAAATTCTTACCCATGTGTCTAACCAACATCTCCTTTATTAACTCACATAAACCCATGTAATTAAATCTTTACCCCTAACTTAACATTAATTAAACTGCATGTAAATATATATATATATATATATATTTCAATAATAAAAGGAGTTCACTTCCACCCAATTAAAACCATAGTTCTCCATTGAAATTCACTTGAAATTATTGTTATTTTACCTCCCCTAAACCCTATTACACATTTGAAATCCTCTAGATACAATAAAATGTATCAAATCCTCTATTTCTATGAAGTTTCTAATAGAATATTCATGTCCTATATGAGGTTAAATAGCATTCATGGAAGTCAAGATAAAGGGTTAGGGATTTTCTTGACTCAATTATCTTCCATGATTCATACTATTTATTTATTTTCTATGGTCCTAAAATATTTTTTTATTCTATCATATGATTATATTATATTATATTTCCTCACTTTTTATAAAATTTACATCTTCACCTCAAAGCCTTATACTTGGATGGATTTATATTTATAAACATTTGACTTTTTTAGGAATAATTATCATCCACTCAAAATATACCTTTATTTTTTATGATTGTTTTATTTTTAACATTTTTCTCAATTAATATTTGGAATGTACATTTTTTATTATTTTATATGTTCTTCATGATTCTATTTTCTACTTTTCAAAAGGGTGGTTTGTTCCTATTTCAATTATGTGGGTTTCAATAAATACATTTAAAAAATAAAAAATGAATTTCATTTCACATTGATTTATTTTATGTTTCAATGAAAATTTGTTGAATTAAGGTTATTCTCTATCAAAGTATTATTATTTTGGATATTTTAAAATACAGTTTTCATGAATTATTCACAAAAAGGATTTTTGAAAGTGAATAATAACATCATAATTTTATGAAATCGTAAAAAAATATTTTACAAAAAATATATTTTATATTTTTCTTCCATTATCATCTTTATCACCAAATTATTTCCCTCTAATAGAGATATGATTTGTTAATCGTTATATAAATGTACTTGTGAAATACTCTTTTTGGAAGATTGAATTTCAATATTATCTTATCACATTCTTATTGTCCATTTTATTTGATACCATTTGGAAATATATGAATCCAATTTCCATTATATGGGGTTTTCAGTATATTATAAATAAACTATTTTTTGTCTCACACATGTGTAAGGTTTATCAATTTGAGACTGGTAGGGTCTCATAAATCCCTATGATTGTTTGGGTTTGTTAATGATATAATATGGTTTGAGTCAGTTAATTCTCTAAGATAGGTTGGGTCTATTAAATCCCTAAGATGGGTTGTGTCCATTAAATAAATGGGATAAGTTCGGTCTATTATGTCCCTCTAATTTATTTTCTATTGTTTTATATATCATATGATAATGATTCATGCATAGATATGATAGTGGTTAGATATATTCACAAAAATTGCATGTGTATATGGTTGTGGTTACCTTAGTTCACAAGACTCTGTGTGGATGTGATTATGGGTAGCTATATTCAAAATGTCTGGATTTTATATTCTTATTATTATATCATATTTCTATTTTATATAAAACTTTTACACTCAAAAAAACGTTATTATTGTATCATGATTTCACACTCTTATACCATGGTGTAATTTTGATCATTTTAGATGGCATGCCTTTCTATTATAATGAGAACTCTTATTGATCCATGTAGTTTTAATCGGATATTTATCACATGTTGATGTTTTCTCAAGTTTATTATATAACCCATGAGGAAATTTTGAACTGTTTTTTTCCTTTGTGGGACTTTTATATCACAATTTTCTCATTTTTTCCATTCCATAGGTTATAAATATGAGTTTAACATATGAGATCTCTGGATGTAGGTCCATTATGTCGTGATTATAGAGAAATGTTCACAATTATGTGATACAATATTTTTTATGTATCTAATCTCAAAATACACTAAAACTATGGGTTTTGGGGTTTGATAATTTCTTTTGAGATTTAATATTTTTGTACTAAGATAATATTTTTGAAATATGTAAGTGTTATTGGTTATTATTCGTTTTTATCATAGCTAATGTTTAAAGAATGTTCTTTTAGCACTAAATACAGGCATGTAGGCCTGTAGTGATTTAAAATTCAATTTATTAATTGGTATTCTAATCCAAACACTATTTAATCCCCATAATTTCAACAATATCATGGGATAGATCTTACTTGGGTAACTTTTTTAGTAATTTAGGGTTTTTCATTCCTCTATAAACCCCCATAAGTCTATGTTAGCCCATTTTTATCTACTTATTATATTATTTTTCTTATATTATTCTCATTATTACTATCTTATTTTAGGGATTTGGATCATTTATTTCACTAATATATGATAAAACCCACCCAATAGATATAGATTTTGTTCGTGATGGATATAAGAGTCTTAAAAGTGGACTTAACATTCCTTCGAAATAGATATTGATGTTAGTTGAATGATATGTGAGTATTCATTTAACTTTGACTTACTTGGGAATTATTTTCCTAAATATTTTTTTGTAAATTATTGATCATTCCTAAGTTGATTTCCTCAAAGGATTATCATTATTGAGATGTTAATTAATTGATTTATGAAGTTGACATTAGGTACGTGATTTCATATATTTTTTATTTTTCATGAATGAATTTATTATTTATTAATGGTCTGTTGAAATTTATTCCTTAATATTTTTAAATAGAGTTTAATAATTTTTATTATTATTGAAATTTTTACTAATATTGCAAATAAAAAGTGTGATTTATAATGTTTTTTATTTTAAATGTGTTTTTTGGATTTAAATGTGTTGTTTCTAAAATATGAATGGCTTATAGAATTTTATATTGGAGTGAATGACCTAAAAACAACTTCTATGGTATTTATGATTATATATATTCATGGTTTTGAATATTATTAAAAATTTTATCGAAAAATTAGTTTTCATATACATTTTATTTGATGCGATAATGTCATAAAGGTATCTTTTGTAATAAATAGTTACAGAAATTACCTGCTATATTGAGAACCCAAAAGTGCATTGATGGTATTATTAAATATATATATTATATGTCCATATGATATCATATAGTGGGAAATAGGTGATGTAGAATGTTAATAATAAGGGAATCATAATACATTGATACTTTTTCTCATGAAGTCTGCCTTTAGTAATCTCGAAGAGAGGAAAGTTTTGATAACATGACCTATAGGTTGGAAATCCACATTTAAATGTTTCATTGAATATTACTATATGTGGAAGTGTGTGAACTTATTTAGACATTAATATTATTATAAATGCATATCATGAATTGTATACATTAATATATTGATGTAAATAATGATGACATATGATCACAGTGGCCTAGGATACATTGAGTGCATCAAGACTAATATTGAATTAATGAATAATGTGAGAAAGGATTTTCCCATATTTTTAATAGAAATTAATATCTCAATACCTTTAATGGGAATGGAACTACCATATTTAGATCATTTCCTTGGTTTTCTATTGGTATATTCATTTCTATAAAGTCAAAGAATGATACATCAATCACATTGGTTGATGATACTAGCATCTGACCTGTTTGACTAGGGATATTGATACCGTGGGATTATATTTTATAGTGTACATTCTTAAGAGGGGTTTATTTATAATTGTGACATTAACTTCATTCTTCGTGGGTGATTTTATGTGTTGATAAACACAAACCTAGTACATTAGTTGGTTCTCCCTACTTCCACTCAAAAAGGGGCCTAGAGGCTCATAGACTATGTGTATCTAGAACATTATTTAAATTATATATACATTTAACATGTGGAAAAATATTATTGAATAATGTGGATTAATAATTATTCATTTTTGGATTATCACTAACATTCGACCACTAGTTATTTGAATGAACATATATGTGAGTTGAATTTTTAATAATTATCTATTCACTATTCTATATAATATAATATTTATGAGATTAATCTAAAAATATTGTGATTAAATTTATTTAATTAAAAAAATTGTGATTATTCAAGATACAACAAATATTGAGGATAAAAGATATGCCAAGTTAGTGTTCTGGTGAAAATTATATATTAAAAATAATTTGAATAAGTATTGGTATATTTATATAATAAATTATATTTATTTATCCATGAGTTTAGAAAATGTCTACTGAATAAAATGTTATTATTATTATTTATAAATGGGGTTCACTAATGGATTAGGATAATAATAAAGGACCATGTAAAATTATAACTCTCAAACCCTATCTCTATAAAACCTGGCTATATCATTCTAAACACAAATCATTGTTGTGGACGATGAATTCTAGAGAGAATCATCTCAATACCTAGAGTGGATTTCAATTAGAATTCTTCTTATAATATTGATAAATTCTCCTCCACCGCCCTATCAACTATAAAGAGAACAGGAAGAATATTTTCCCCATAAAGTGATTCTTGTGGAGATCAATGAGGAATAACACATGTATTATACTCTTCATCACTAGCACACATGGATTTATAGGGTGATGTTTGAATGTTAGTGGTTCACATGTGGACAACCACTAGATGGATTCTACCCTTGAATCATTTAAAACAATGTTGGTACAGTGATAATTTTTCATTTAATTAACCAATTAATAAAAAATTTCAATGTGATGTAATTATTTATTCATATAAATTAATTATAAATTATATGTGATGATCTTGATACATTGAATTAAGATGTTTTCTAAGTTATTCACTGAGGAGAAATGATAATATGTTTTTGAATTTTAATTATTAAGTAGGGTTCATATATCTTCCACTATTCCTCAAAACATTAAAGTGGTTTGGGATTGGTCGCATAATAATTTATAGTTATTTATTATTCATTGATCTATTATATGCATTTGTTGTTATTTAGTAATTTTGGGTTTATTTTAAATTTATTATTAAATCTAACTAACATATTTTTAAAAACAACTTAATTAATTTAGTTTTATATGATAAAAAACATGTCAAGAATAGGTGGTGAATGATAATAGATTTTAATGGGGGTTATGAAATTTTTTTGTCAGTATACATGGTTACACAGTGTGTCGTAGAAATGTACACATCACGTACCAGAGATCTCCACACAAAGGCATGTCATGGGATCAAGGACACATCATGTGGTAAATAATTTATGATGTTTATTAAATACGCTATATGTTGTTGAGGATTGGTTGGGACATGATTTTTTTAATAAATAAATTTAGTTAACAAAGATTATATATAGTCTATGAATTTTCAAAGATAATTTCATGAAATATGTGGGGTCAAATGTGTATCATGTATTAATACATGTCGTATTGGACTAAAAACCAAAAAATATTGAGGTTACACACAATGTATCTAGAATATATTCTTTGTACCTAATAATTTTATAAATCTAAAAAACAATCCAATTACCTAGTTGTTTTTTTTAGACACATAAGACGAAATATACTTGACTAGTATATCACAAGTACACATCATTTAGTCACAAAATAATTAATAGAATTAAATTGAATGAGAAATAAATAGTTTCAACATTAGAACCAAATTACATAGCTAATAGATAGTATGCCTACTGTATAATAAGGTTTTCAATATTAATAAATTATCAATTAATTTCAAGTTATTATATAAAACTTTCTAAATCTATTTACTTATATCATTGACAAAAAAATGGGAATCTCGAAGACTAATCAGATAAAAATTAAGATCAAATAATTAAATAATTTAATTAATTCAGTTTTTTTATCTTAATAAAAAAATAATTAATTGAATTGAATGTTATATATTTTACATTTTTGTATAATTTTTTTATTTGGATGATAATGATCTTAGAAAAAACTGTGTATTTGAATTGTTTCAATTAATTTAAATTAAAATGATGTTTAATAACTCATCCCCTCTTCTATATAATACATGACATTTCCCTCCATGGTTTACTTTATTATAAGCCTTATATTCAATCCATTAGTTTCACTAATATATGTGTGAGTAAAAGATTATGTTAGGATGAATATCTCAGGTGAGTGGTGGTGGTAGAATTATGGAGCTGAGGTGAAACATACACCGAAGAAACATAGGCACATAGGTGGAATGTTGCAACTCAAGCATGGTGGGGTTCTATGATTTATTTCTCTATGTTCAATGTTTGGTTATTCATACACCAGATAAAAACCCATTATAAAATCTCATAACCATTCCATTTTATTATTTTATTTTATTTTCAGTTTCTTGATTAATTATTTATAAATTCTTTAACAAAATAACTTAATATATGAATTAATAATCTTAAAATATGGAATTAAAATAAATTAAATTAAAATTAAATTTTATTTAGACATAGTTAATCACTTAGGTAAAGTAAATATAATATTATCAAGAATATAACAAAATAAAATATTCTATTAAAGCATAAAGATAAAAAAATATTCAAATCCAATATTAAGTCAGAAAATTATTTAATTACTTGGGTTAAAATTTAACTGTTGTTCAAAGTGATCGACCGGCCTCTGTTGGGGTTCATTCAATTATCAAGGAATTTCTAACAGTTGTTTTAGATTGACTTAACCCAGATTGAATTGAGGTTTCATCACATCTCCATGGAATAGTAAAGCTAGTTTGATTTTTTTGAGAAAATAAAAGTCCATGATTTCATGATAGGTGAGTCAACACAATAGATCAAGGAGCTGTTAGTTAATAAGGTTGGGAATTTGTACGTACATGAATACCTTTTAATAGCTTTTCAGGTTTCTATATGAGTTTTAATAAAGTACATATAGATCATTTCCACTAAAATATCTATGTGATAGGATATTTTGAAGCTAATAATTAGTTATGTAACATCCTATTATAATCCTTCAAGACTTTTACTTTCTCTTAATTAAATTTTCTCTTTATCTCGGTGTATCTTAAGACTCCCAATAATGGAGATCATTTTCTAGGGAAAATACATAAGGTTATGGGTTGTATGTTTATTTGAATTAATTTATTCTGGGTATAAATGTGTTTAAGTATTTTTAGGTTCCTCCCCAAGTTTAGAGAATTTCAAGGGAAATTTTTGAGTTTTCTACTAAAAACTAGTGTTTTTACAGTATTTATGATAAATGCATGTTATTTATTGGGATTACATGATGTATAATTCATTCCAAGTAGAATATATGAGTCTTCTAATCATTTTTATAGGATTACATTCCACCTATCTGGTTCATGATGTGTATTGATAGAAGATAGGTTTCTAATAAAAATGTGGTGGGTATTTCATGTACTTGATCTTCGTGGATTCCGATATTTGAAAATGGATTACATGCCATGTAATCATCACATGTTGTGGTTTTTATGGAAGTAAATAGAAGATTATTTTTTTATTAAAAATCCTCATTGCTCTCAACCTAGAAGATCCTAGGGGTGATTTTGGAAACCTAATCCCCTTCCAGATCATTTCATTCTATGATTGAACATTGATGTTTATGTGGTATATTTATCCAAGTAAGAGATCATTTTTTCATTTTCATTGTATTTTATTATGTTAGTTCCATTGCATTTCATTATCAAATCTGTTGATCTGAGAGGATGATTCTTTAATTTCCCTTCAAACTCTTCTACGTGATCTTCCTCTAATGTCTTGTCATTGTGTTTGTTTTTGTGCAGTGTGTGAGTTTCTTTTAGGTATATTGTGATCTTTCCTCTTTACTTACTATTTTCATTATTGAATTGATTATAATATTTTCAGATTTATTCTAGGGCCTCCATTGCTATTTTTGTGTTTTTCCTTATTAGAGGATCCCATTGGGGGCATGTGTGGCCTGACTTTGATGCAGGTTGTTCCATATTTTCCTATAATGGATGAACTGTATTGCTATAGTTTGGGTAAAATTGTTTTATAAATTAAAATTGCATGACTGAATGACTTTATTTTTATATATGTAAATGTATTTTTTATAAAATGTTGTTTTTCCCTTATTATGAAAAAAGAAAAAGTATTTTTAATGAATTAAAAAATGGATATTTATGGTTCCCAAATAATTTGTTTTGTAAATTGGTTTGGAAAACATAGTACATATAAATCCTTATATGTCTTGGTGAAAGGTTTAGATATAGGAATCATCCATTGATACTCTTGGGGGCTCAATCATGGGACATTATCCTACTCCCTATGACCGTTTTTCTAGTGACTTGATAGTCGGTGTTGAGGGTTAACTTTCTAGGGTGTTCCACTACTACCTAGACTCAATGAATATGTCTAAGAGTTTGATATGTGTGATTATCTATGTTAGTGGGTATGAGTTTCCTTGATATCTTTAACTAGTGTGATCCTTTGTTTCATGTTACTTTGGAATTTTTGATTGCACTATTTGGTTTTATTATGTTGGATTTGAAATGATTTGAGATACTTGTTTAGTTTTGATTTGAAAAATCTACTTTGATATATGTATATGAAATTATTTAAAATAGTTATAAATATTAAATTTGAAAAATTTGGAATAATGGAAAATTAAATGTTATCACATGATTTATATATAAAATCTATAAATGGTTAATCATTTATTTTTTTCTTTAAATTTGAGAATTGTTAAGATTACTGTATAGAGAATTTTTATAGAACACTTGGATGGTATCCTACTGAGCTTATTAGATCACACCCTATACACCACTTTGGTAGTGCATTGAACATTGTATGCATTTTTATGTACGGAAACTCGAATTTCAGTAGTTATAAGACAAGGTTTTTTTTCAACTGGGTCTGAGTAGTTTTTGGTGTGATGGTTGGATATTTTGAACCCTATCACATGGGGTATTTGGTTTTCTATTTAGTATCCCTTTGATTTTTGGGCTTATATTTTGTGTTTTTCCTATGTTCTTTAGAGTTTTATAATTATTGATATCTTTTTTACTTATGGAATATAATCTTTTCCATCAAGTGTTTCTCTCAATTATGTATATATGTAGTCCATGTTGTTGTTTCAGGTTTGGATAAATGATTCCCTCAAGTGATTCAATATTCTTTTACTTTTATATTTATTCTTTCTTGAGGAAGATGTGTTTTACATTGAAAAAATATATATATTCTATTTCTAAAAAACTACTCTCCTCTACTTGTATGTATTCATTAGAAAATAATAAGGGTTTCTAGATTTTTAGCTTCTTGATTCTTACTTTTTATGATGATCACTTTAAGGGAAGTGGCTATTATATCATGAATAACATTTAATTATTTAATAATTTATTTATGTTATTCCAATTTCTGGTTCACATTAAAATCCTTTAACATTGATTAATAGATTTTGATTTCATTTGGTGTTAGTTTTTCTTCACTTTTATGGTATGTGGGTGTTTTTAGTTGATGGTTGTTGAGTACATTAATGTAGCAGCTCCATCCTACAACCCATTGGATGGTACCATAGTTAATTGTAGATGTTTCATTTAAAATTTCATCTCCAATAATACCTATGGGAATGTGAAATGGGAATAAGGATGAGAATCCATTAAATAATGGCCTAAGAGGAATTTTTATCCCATGATAGAGAAAAAATAAAAAGTTCAAAACAAAAACTGTAACACCCCGAGAATTTTCGAGTTTTTTATAAAATAAATTGAATTTTTTTTATGAATGTATTTACACAACAAAATATTTAATCTTTTAAAACACCTTTTTATGATTTCTACTCAAAAAACACTGGCTTATCTTGTGTTACACACAACACTGAGTTTTAAAAAAAATAATGATATAATAATAATATTATTTAAACAGTGTCATTATAACCTAGCACATATGTGGTAACAATCAAAAAACCCATAAATACATTGAATTATTTTGGTCATTTCCATTCCTAGGATGTATTAAATGTGACTCGAATGGTTCATCGAGATGGATCCCAAGGCCTGCTGGTTACTGATTTTATTTCAGGGATCATAATGGGGATTTCCTAGAAGGATTTCATGGTTTATGTGTACATTCCACTGCTCTAGATGTAGAAATGATGGCCTTTATAAAAATGGTTGGTGTCCCTTGTCAAAGAAATTGGATAAATATCTGGTTTGAATGTAACTCAACCACCAATGTTCAGGCAGTTCGAATGGGTCAGATTCACCTTGCATGGAAATTATCCTCAAAATGGACCAACTGTCTTGATACTCTTACCTCAATAAATTACATTATATCGCATGTCTACTATGAATCCAATCTTCTTGTCAATTTTCTTGGAAATAGAAAACCCATGAATGATAGTCACACTCATTACTCTAGTATAACTTGTGATTTGTTTCCTTGTATTCAGAGAGACAAATGTAGATTTCATTCCTTCCGACTCTTATAACCATGATTTTATTATATGAAGCCTTGTTTATTTATATTTTAAAATAAATATAATGTATTCATATAAATAAAACATATTTATAATTAATTATATAATTTTTATTAATGTCTTTATCTGTTTCAAAAATACTATTTTCCTACAAAAATGTTTTTAAATTTTTATTGGGAACAAAAATAAAATTCATTTTTGAAACTTTTAAAAAAATAATTTTTTATGATAATAATAATTTTATAATTCATAATTTCAATATTATATTAGGTTTATTTTTATGTATTTTTCTAAAAATTTTATTTTTTAAAAAATGGTGAAAAATTATGGATTTTAATTAAAAAGTGCCTTTTAGTTTAATTAATTTAAAAAGATGAATTATATTTTAAATTAGTTTTAAAGATATTTTTTTTAAATATACATAAATTAATCCAATTTATTTTATTGGAATCAATTTCATATTGAAATTTTATACAAAAACTTTGTAAACTATTGAATTTTCTCTCTTTAAAAACCTGCTTTCTCATCACACATGTGAGGTTAATTTTAAATTAAAATTTATTCTTCGTTGAATGTAACATGTTAAAATATATTAAAAAATTTTAATTATAATAATTAAAAATAATAATAGTGATAAATTAATTTTTCACCAAAACGAATAGTGAAAGTATTAAAAATTAGTTACTTTTGTTAAGGTAAAAATGGTTTTACCAGGGGTTAAACATAAGTGATAAGGATACAAATAATGTATAAACAAGTCTAAGAACCATTTTATGGAAAAATAAATTAACAATAAACCTCTATGTTTATATAATTTCCTTATGTTGACCATTTTGACATATAAACAATGTGTGTTCTAATTCCCTGTTTATAAGATTTACATGTTTTCGACTCACCTCAGTTGTAAAAGGCCACCCACTCAACTATCTCCTTAAAACCTTAAAACCTCTATGGTTTATCCAAAACCTTAAAAAATAACATATGATCTTACCTCCACTCATCCTAGAGGCCTTATTTTGGATAAAAATCCAATAATTGAATGATTTTGTTGCAAACCTAAGGAGGATACCTAAAGAAGAGGCAACATTAATCCATGAGTGTTTTAATTCCATATCATTCTCCACCTCCTTTAATAATTAGTATACCATGATGAAGTATTACCCTCATTATATTTCATATATTTATTTGTTTTTATAAAATGTTTATGATTTAAAACCACACACACTTCCATCAAATGGGTAATGAAATCATCATTCATATGTACGGAAGATTACTGCATCGCGAATCGATGTCATTGTTCTCTAATTACCATCTCTCAATGTTGGTAATAATGATTTATTTAAATATTATATATTAAATATAAGATATTTATGATTTTATTATGATTTTTAAAATCTTATATTATAGATACCTTCATGCTTTCCATATTATGGAAATATGATAATTTCATTCGTTTTTACAGAGGACTACCACCTCACAAAGTGATGTGATTCATTCAAATTTTACATGTAACTTATTACGGATGGGTTTAGTAAATATATTTGATATATATAACATAAAAATTATTTTTTAATTATAATATATATATATATATATATCATTTTCATTTCTTTCTTCTAAACCAACATGAAATCGATAATTATGTTCAGATGTACGTACGGCCTACCGTCTCCATGATTGGTTTATTTCATTTTCTATCAGTAGATTTTATGGGTTACTCTATATAATTAGATAATAAATATATTTTTTATTTAAATAATGTTTTAAATTCAATATATTATGAAATTAAGATCAAACTATTAGGACCAAGATTGAAAATTCAAAACATATAATAAAAACAAAGCGGAAATTACTCAAAACATTACTCTAACGAGAAATTGTTAGTAAATATGTAATAAAGGTTAATAAGAAAATAATATATGGTATGATATATATGATTATTTATAAATAATAAACATATATTTGTTATATATGAAGATGAACATGTGTAACATAATTCAACCCTAAGGATAAGGGATTTTTGTCTCAAATTCACCTCTTTGAGACATACATTATGTTATGCACCTATATTCTTTGAAAATGTGTGTATACATCCATTTTTACGTGAAATATTTTGAATTTATTAATATTACTAATATTTTATGATTCATTTTATGTTATTCCGTCATGTTCCTTATGATTTTATATTACCAAAGTGGTAATGATTTTTTGTTACAATCTCATCATTTATCAGGATTATTTATAATTTTTCCTCAAATTTTGAAAAAGCATGATCTACCTCAAAATAATTATTATAAATTTTCTGATATTATGTTCAGTCATAATATCTACAAGTAATTTTACAATTTTTCCACTCTTTTGAACATAAATTTATTAAGGAAATGTTTTCATTAAAATATGACTTTAGTTCGATATTTAGTCATAAATATATTTCTTTACAAAAAAAATGTTTAATAAAAATGTTTTTTTAAATTTTTTATTACCCTCCTATGACCTAAAAAAAATTAACCATGTTTGATTTTTATTAAAAAAACATTAATGGGAAATTCATGACATTTTTTGAATAATTTCTATTTTTATTTTATCTAAAATATTGAAAGAATATTCATTTTAACATGTATAGAATGAATGGAATTTAATTATGTCATGATAAATCATTTCTTCCAAGATTCCTTTATAATTTTTCTATTTCATTTTCAATGAAAACGTTTTTAAATGTTTTTTATATTTTAAAAATTATTTTTCAAAGAATAAATCACATATTCCTCAAAAAATGTTATAATTGATTGATCAATATCCTTATACATCTAAGATGAAACCCATTGATGTCACCTCAATATTACTAGGGATATGATCCAATGATACCATTATTTTTCTTTCTTTAAATGCTTTATATTTATAAAGAAATTTTTTCATGAAGCTCGTTTATCTTCCAGAGGTTATAACATGATAAAATAATAACGAATTCTTATTCATGTCATGGGTAATTCTATGATGAAATGATTATGAAAACATTCTCTTTTATACATTTTATGGTATAATGAAGAGTTTATAATACCCATTTCATTTCATATGTTATGATATGATGAATCTTTTTTCTATTTCAGAACTTATAAATATGGATTTCATTTTTTGATAGGTGGTAAATATATCTCCATCCAATTCATTGGTTAATGATTTATATCTAAAGATATATACAAGACTGTAATGAAGAATGAACATGATTCAGTAAGGTACTTTTTCCACTATAATGGTCTTGAGAGTGTACCTTTAACTCCATGATGGGTTTTCATGTGATCTAATTCAAATATGATATCCTTGGAAGTCAGTATTGACTAATTTGGAAATGATTTTCAATAATTATGTGTATGACCGAAATCAATGTCTTATACTAATGTTATTCTCTCAAGGATCATGTTCTTTGATTATCTCTTGATTCATGTCTTATGAACTACCAATCCTTATTCCATGACTCATGTTTATAATCATTGATATCTTGGGTACGGTTTCCATATATTATTCTCATGTTCCCATAACTTTATGTTCTTTTTAATCTAATGTATCTCCCTTGTTTACCCTTAATAATCATATAAGCTCACCCTTTATTATGTTCCCATTCTGCATTTTATGATGATATGTATTATTTATGATATGTCTAAGGAGGGTTCTGTTTACAAATAATGAAGTGGGAGATGACATAGCTCACCTATGGACCAGTTTTTATGTTCAATGTTTCTAAGGACATGAAACGATTACGGTCCTTGGGAGTTTTTTTGTGTAATGTAATAAATATTTATAAAAATTATGTAATTTCTATGTATGATAACACCAGGTCACTATATTTGGTATCAATGGATAGGTTTATTTAATCATTTGGAGGCATGGATGTGTAAACCTCACTGGGATCCTTGATGATATATGCATGGATATAAGATCCCATATTTTTAGGTACTTTTCTCCCAATGTTTTTTTCGTTTGAGCCTTAGTGACCCAGTCTTATTCAGATATAGAGAGTCTTTTTTGGAGAAAATTGCCTAATTTTTTGGGACGTATTTCTGTTTGAATTAATGGAGTCCCAGTATTAATGGGTTAATAGTTAAAATGGTTTCATGGTGAGTTTAGAGTATTTTAAGGGAATATAGGATGAAATATAAACTCTATATCTTTTACACATTGTGTAAGGGAATTACAACTTATATAATTGTTCATGGATTTCAATAAAATAAATATGAGGTGATGGGTTTTTTGTCCAAAACATTAAAAATAATTACATGACATGTGACTGAATTACACACTTTGTAAATGCCTTACTTGCAGTTTTAATGTGGTTGTGCAGCTGATTTTTATTGGAACCCATCGCAGCTCTTCTCCTCTAAACCTAGAGTGATACTCCATTTAGTTTTGGAGTTCGAAACCCCCTTTTTGATGTCCCATTTATATGATCAATCCCTATTATGTCTTCTTAGTTTGATTTCTTGTTTCTCTCCCTTATTCTCTAACCAGTTTCATTGAAATCCCTTGGAAAATTTTGTTGTTGGTTTTGATCTTGATCAAACAAGATCAAAGAACCTCTTTAAAACCATATTCATCTTTCCTCATGGGAATTGTCCATTGGAAATTTTTATATATCTTCAGTTAAAGGTAGGTGGTCTAATAATCAATTTCACGTTGTTTTAAAATTGATACATGTATGGAAATTATATAATATCTAGAATTCTAGATAAATTTGAATTTCAAAATTGACTAAATTATAAAAAAAATTACTTATTGAGGTATTCTTAAAATCAATAATTAATTAGTGATTTTTTTAGGAGATTTAGTGATTGTGATTTAGATAACAAATCCGGAGATTAATTATGCAATATTTAATTGGCTGAATTTATATAATTAATTATAGAAATAATTATATGATGTTATATTATTATATAGATAATTAATTATTAAATTAGTTATGAAGAGTTGAGCTTGAAAATGGGATAATTAATTCTAAAAATTAATTATTGGATTTGAGTTGTAAATATTGGTTAATTATTTGCTAAATTAATCAATTAATTTGATAGCATAATGGATTGGTGAATTAATTTATGTTAATTATGTGATAAAATAATTTTTGAATTAGTAATTGAATTTTTTTTATTAATTGAAGAAAAATTAATTATTAGTAAAGGAATGAAAACAAGGTCATTTAATTTTGAAGAATACATGTTAACATGGTCATTATACTTATGAGAAAAGGAATGGTAACATGGTCATTGAATTTAGAAGTATACATGGTAATGTGGTCATTATAGTTTTGATTAATGGAATGATAAGAATGTCATTCATTTGAGAAGAATACATTGTAACATGGTCATTATACATATGAGTAAAGGAATGCTAACATGGTCATTCAGTTGAGAAGTATACATGGTAACATGATAATTATACTTATGAATAAAATAATGGGAATATGGTCAGTCTTTTTTGTGATTTTTTAATGGTAACATGGTCATTCAAGACTGAATTTAAAAATGGTATCATGGGTGATCAAGTATGAACTAAATAATGATAACAAATTTATTCTAAGATATGGCCTCATTTGAGAAAATTTTGAGCTCCGTCATGAGTTGAAATAGGTATTGAGATATCATATCACCCATGAGTACACTAGGTTCTAGCATGAGATGAATATAAAATTAAGATATCATATTACCTAAAACACTTTGGCCTCCGGCAGGTGCCGAAGCTATCATGGGATACCAGTTTCCTCAAAAACCTAATTTTAATGTGGTTAAATAATGAATTATTGATAATGTGATAACTATTTACATATGAATTGTATTTTATTTCTTTATTAAACAATATACACTATTATTTGTCTGGATATTGTCTTAGAAACTATTGGTGGTGGCCTACTAAGTTGTACTCTCACCATACTCAGTCTTCCTGAATGGTACATAAATAGAAATTATTATTGTAGGACAAGTTAAGGGAAAATGAATTCTGTTAAATGGATAATTGGGGAAGTAGCTTGGATGAGGTAATCAAACATGGTTAGAGACACCCTTGAGAGTTTTGGGTGTCTTTATTTTTAGTTTTCATCTTATATACTTGACACTTACATTTTCATGGAATTTTTTTGATTTGTTGGATATTTTATTTCCTTCTTTTTTTAACAGGATATATTGGTGTTTTTTATTGTTATATATTTCTTACATTATTGTTTATTATTTTTATTGGTGTATTACTCTAATAAAAGAGGGTATAGTCTTCCCATGAATGACTTATCAGACCCTTTCTTTTAGCCACTAGCCTCTGGAAGATGGAGAGGCATGCTTGAGGTCATCTGAATGACTGTATCGGGGAACCAGTGTGTGGCACCCAGTTCGGGAAATTACAAAGTCATATCGGATGATTTTTATTTTATTTTTATTTTGTATTATTGTTTTGAACGGGTATATATGAGACTAGGAAGGGTCATTCCTTCTTAATTATCTCATGAATGGGAGTTAAAAACCCATGTATGGAGGAAATTTCATGTAACTAGTGTAAGATTTTAGTTATTTTTGTTTTAATATAGTTTAATGTTATTTTGCATTGGGTGATGCACTTGTTGTGTGATGCGAAAAAATATTGTTTTTAAAAAATATTTGAGTATTGAATCATGACCCAAAATGGAACAAGGGTTGAGTTTGAATATAACATTATAGACATCCAGGATTATTTTTTTACATGTATCACTATGGAAACAAACAGGAAAATGGGATTCAAGTACGTTGTTGAGCTTAAATGATTTTTCCTTACTTGTGTAACTGAATTAAAAAATGTTCCTAATATGAAAATGAGAAGTGTTAGAATGATTTAATAATGTGAATAATTGGGTTTATAAAGGATAAAATTGATTAATTAGAATACCCTAGAAAAGAAAGACCTAGGTGTAGGATGTTTAAGGGAAGTAATAGTGCCTCGATTTTGGCCATGTGGGGAGGATTGGGGAGCAGAATTATTTTGATCATTAATCCTGATTATTTTTTGATAACGTTATTTTATGATTCCTAAGAATTTTGTTTGGGATTGTAATGATATACCTCTATATTGAAACATTGGGATAAGAAGATAAGAGTACAAGAGGTTATGGATGGTAATGTAATACTAGTAGTGGAAACTGAGGCACCGACAATGTTCAGTGAGGAAGAAGGGAAGAAGTTCTGAGGGAACTATTCTCACATCATGTAATTCATGGTATGACATCGAGGGAAGGTTTTTAGAATCATGTTAGAACCGAGTAGATAGTATCAGTTTCATCACCCTCTAATATTCCTAGAGGGGTTGGACTTAAAGGATATGAGTTTAGCATTGAGTCCAATGAGAAAATAATTGATCATTTGGAGACTTCATCCAAGAGTAGGGTCAATTTTGACACCCATATGTAATGCAGATTAGTGAAGTGATGGTGGGATGTTTAGGCATGTACTTGAAGAAATGGTGGTATGTTATGGAATGACTTCATGGAGTGGTTCTTGGAGCACTTTTATCTAGAGAGAATAAGGAAGAAGAAAGTAGTAATGTTCACGAGGATGTCTTAGTAGTGCATTTCCATGGTGGATTATATGGGATTCTTTACATACCTATAGTGCTTTGCTCTTGAATTTGAAATATATGACATATCAAGGAAAATATTCTTTCAAGATAGACTTATGTGCAAGATTATCTCAGCATAACCTCTTTCTATTATAGAATTTTGATGAGGTGGTGGACGAGGCTCTCATAGATGAGGAAAACCTGAATGAGGATTTTAGTGCTCAATTGATAGTTGCTACTTAATGATCTGGAGGTGAGAATTCTATGAGTGTGAAGTTTCTATTTGAGAACTTTATCAAGGGTTGTGGAAATATGAGTAGTCAAATAGGAGGATCAGTTTCACAAGACTTTACCAGAGTTATCTACCACCAATGTGGTAGACCATGGAATTATCATCATCACTGTCCTTGAACACTAGTAGTGTGCTTGTACTGAGGCATGATAGGACATATATAGATGTTCTATAGGGAACAATGAAAGAGGATCAATGTCGGAGGACCAAGATAGATTTAGTGTGGTGGAAAGGGATCTTCTACAACTTATCAGACTTATAGTAGGTATTCTACTAGCTGAGTTAGTAAGGGAAGTCGATGTGGTGCATCAGGGAAATCGTGTCCGTATTAATAGAGTGGTGCAACTCAAGGGAGTCAGAAAACATCATAGGGTATAGGGGCAGGACATTTTCATGTAGTGCATCCTACACTTTTGGATAGCGAGGATGGACCATTAATAGTAAGAGGTATTATTCATGTAACTTCTATATTATCTACTGTCGTGTTTAATACTGGTGACTCAAATTCATTTTTATATGAAAATATTGTTAATGGTTTGAGAATTATAGAGGAGTTTTTGAAAGGGGTTATGATTTTATATAAACAATTAAGAATATGTTCTATAGATAGTTGTTTGTGCAAGGGTTGTTCTCTTGAAGTCAGGGAGTATCATTTTTTAATCTATATATTCTTCACATGTTAGGATTCAACATAATAATGGGTATGGATTGCCTAGTCTCATAGTGAGGCCACATAGATTGTAACCAGAGGAGAGTGAATTTCATGTCTCTTAAGGGTGAACATTATATTCACTTTGGGGAGTGGAATTTCTAGGCAGGGTGATCAGGGCCAACTACTCAGTAAATGGTAAATCTCCCATTCCGGGTTGCTATTTTATTGCTATATGATGGATGATTACATCATGAAATCTTTCCACCAATAGTGGGAGAGATTCTAGATGTGTTTTCTGAATACTTATTAGGGATACCACCTAATAGAGGTGTGGAATTCACTGTTGACGTAATGTCTAGGGCTAAGCCAAAATCAATTATACCATATAGAATGGAACTGACCGAGCTTTAAGAGTTCAGAACTCAGTTATATGTCTTATAGGATAATGAATTTTTCTATCTGAGTATGTCACCTTCTAGATCACCCTTTTTGTTTGAAAAGAATGATGATGAGAATTTTCATTTTTTTAATTTATTACCAGAAGTTGAACAAGATGAATTTGAAGAATTGGTATCCTCTTTTGTGTATAGACAATCTTTTTAACCTTTTGGGAGGATCTCATGTGTTATCAAAGATCGACTTGATATTGGGGTATCATCAGCTGAGAGTTTGGACTTCTGATATACTGAGGTCTACTTATAGAAGAATTTATAGCCATTCTGAGTTTTTTCTAATGTCGTCTGGGTTGAAAAAACCCACCAATTGTGTTTATGACCATAATGAATATAATCTACCATTCATACTAAAAAAAATATATGGTAGTGTTCATGGAAGACATTTTAGTGTAATACAAGACTCATAATGATCATTCACCACATCTTAAAATCGTCAGGAGTATACTGAGGGAGCATTAGATAAACACCAATATATCTTATGTTTCAATTTTGGATCGATTAGGTGAAATTATTAGGACACATCATCTTAGAGGAAGTTGTGTTAGCAGATCCAAAAAAGGATTAGGCAGTGGTTCCTTAAGAGGATTCCAAGAACATGTTTGATATCTATATCTTCATGGTGTTATCATGATACTATAAGATGTTTATCTAGGACTTTTTATATAGAAATTCCTCTATAATCCTCGACCTGAAATGGTTTATTGTTTGAAAGGACAATATCATGTGAGAATTCCTTCCAAGAGTTAAAGAAGTGCTTAACATTATCACTGATCTTGATCTTACTCGATCTAGGTGAGGAGTAAATGGTGTATTTTGATGCTTCTGGGACTAGTATTGGAGCTCGGTTTATGAAAATAGATATATTTGTGGCATATATGTCTCGATAGATAAGGCCACATGAACAGAGTTACCCTATACATAATCACAATCTAGGAGAAGTGGTTTATGTTTTAAAGTGTTTGTGACATTATCCTTTGGGAGAAAAGTTTACTGTGTATGCATACCATAATATTTGTTGGTATATCTTTTTAAAAATATATTTGAATCTTTAGCTATTGAGATTGATTGAATATATGTATTTTTAGATTTTGAGCTTCCATATATGCCTGGGAAAGGAAACAACATTGTAGATGCTTTGAAAAGTATGACATAGACTTAGTCAGTTTAGGAGTCTAGTGCTAAATAGAAGATAATATATTTACTGGATGAGATGAATGTGGTGGTTCAGAATAACCGATAACATATTACAATAGAGTTAGTTTCAATGGGTTCTATAGTTTTTAGATAGATCAAAGACAATAATTAAAAGGATCTTGGGTATTTGTCTTTGAGGGAAAACCATTAAGGTGGGGACTCACCTTCATATTGAAGAATAGAGGATGATGAGATCATATTTGTTAGGAATCATGTTTTTGTTCCTACAAGCATGCAAGAGGATCTCATTTAAGTATTTCAGGTCTCAAATTGGGTTGTATATCTAGGTGTGACCAAAATATACCATGACCTATGAAGAAAATTTTGTGCCCAGACATAAAAAAATTGATTTCAGGTTTTGTGGCATGATGCTACTCATATAAATAGGTGTGTGTAGAGAATAAAAGACCTAATGGTTTGCTTCTATCAATATCCACTTTGGATTGTAAGTGGCTTGTTGTGATAATGGGATTTTTGTTGGGTCTTCTGAAGACACCATGAATGAATGATTCCATCTGGTTTATCATGGATCAAATGAAAAAAGTAGAACATTTATCACATATATGGGATACTTTCTCAGTGGAGTGGGGATATTTATATGTTCAAGAGATATTCTTTCTTCACAGGATTCCAAAAACTATATTTTTTTATTTTGAATCATGTTTCACTTCACGCTTCGTAAAGGTCTTATAGAAAGTTCTTTGTATAAAGGTATTATTGAGTACGTATTTCCACCCACATATAGACAGGTTGTTGGATCATACTATATATGTTATTGAGGATTTTATGTGCATGTGTGTTTATAAATTTGGAGGTTTTTGGGAAAAAACATGGATAATTGAATTTTCGTATAATAATAGTTATCATGAAACTATACATTTGTCACCATATGATACTCTTTATAGTAGGACACAAAAATCATCACTATGTAGGATAAAACTAGTGAGTCCGATTTGTTGGGACTGAGTCTGATAGAGGAGACATTAGAGTAGGTCCAACTAATTCAGAAATTAATGGCTACTACTCAGAGCAGGCACAAGTCAAATACTGATAGATGGAGATGACCCCTATATATTACATAGGGTGATTGTGTATTCCTTATAGTGACTCATATGTTGGGTCATTGTAGGATCCATGAGTATAAAAAGTTTTCTACTAGGTTCACTGAATCATTTGAGGTAGTGGAAAAACTCTAACTGGTTCCATACTGATTACCTCTTCCACATAAATACAGTGTTATGCATTCTCTTTTCTATGTATCACAACTATAGTGGTATCATCCAAACCCTTATAATGTGATTATGTTAGAGGATATTGTTCTTGAGATAGATGCATAATTTGAGGATCTTCTGATATGTGTGTTGGATCATAGTGAGAAAGTGTTTTAGGGAAAGGATATGTTGATAGTTAATTTATTGTGGAAACATAGACGTGTTGAAAAGGAAAAATGGGAAAGGGAAATGGATATTTGGTCTTGGTGTCTTGAAATTCTTGAATATTAATCGTATAAATTCATGGAAGTAATTCTTGAGGAAGTTCTATTTTAAGGTGAGGATATTGTAATATCTCATATTTTTCAGGTTCTCTCTATGTTTTATTTCATTTGAGACCATGTGGCCCAATATTTTTCCAATATAAATAGACGTTGTAGGAGAAAATGAATTAAATTTTGGGTATGTATTCTTATGGAGTTCGATTTTAAATGGGTTAAGTGTTAAAATGTGTTCGTGGTTATTTTAGAGGTTTTAAAGGAATAATGGGCTCAAAACTTTACTATAAAACTTTTAATTATCATATAAGGGGGTTACAATTAGTTTAATTGTTCGTGGGATTTAATAAAATAAATTTGAGGTCATGTATTTTTTGGAGAAACACATTAAAAATAATTACCTCACATGTAACTAAATTACACATTGTTTATATTCCCTAAATGGAATTTTAATGTTGTTGTGTGGCTCATTGTTTTGGTAACTCGCTACATATCTTCTCCTCATGACAAAGAGGGGCCCTCTAGGTGATTTTAGAGTGCCAATTCCCCTTCCGAATGTCTTTTTTATGCGATCAATCTTCAATAAGTCTTCTTGGTTGTATTTATTGATTTTCAACCTTCTTCTAAAACTTGTTGTAGTGAAATACCTAGTATTATTGTGTTTTTGGTTTTTATCATGATCAAAAGTGATATAAGAACCTCCTTACAACCATCTACATCTTTCCCCATGGGCATTGGTCATTGGAAGTATTTTTTGATCTTATGTGCAAGGTAGGTGGTATAATGTTCAATTTCCCATAGTCATAATCTTGATATGTGTATGAAAATTATAGAATTTCTAGTGTTCTTTGGTAATTTCTATTCCTAAATTGAGTTAATTATCAATACTAATTTACATATTAAATTATTGTTAAAATAAATAAATATTTAGAGAATTTTTTATGATATTTAGGGATTTTGATTTAGATAATTAATCAGGAGATTAATTATAAGATATTGAATTGGTATAATTGAGATAATTAATTTTAAAATTAATTATTTGATTTTGATATTATGATATAGATAATAAATTGTGGAATTAATTTTGACGAATTGAGATTGATAATGGGATAATTAATTATCAAAATTAATTATGGGATTTGAGGTGTAAATATTGATTAATTAGTTGTCAAATTAAGAAATGAAGTTGAAAACATAATTATTTGTTAAATTAATTAAGGGTAACTATGTGACCGACTAATTGTTGAATTAGTAATGGGATTTATGCTGATAATTTATTGAAAATTAATTATGACTAATGGAATGGGAACATGGTCTTTAAATTGAGAATTATACGTGGTAACACAATTAGTATATTTATATATAAATGAATGGTAACATTGTCATTCAATTGAGAAGCATACATGGTAACATTGTCACTGTACTTATGAGTAAAGTAATGGTAAAATGGCCATTCAATTAAAAAATATTAATGGAAATATGGTCATTATAACAATGACTAATCAAATGGTTACATGTTCATTTAATTGATAAGTATGCATGGTAACCTAGTAACTATACATAAGAAAAAAAGAATGGGAACATAGTCATTCTTTTGTGTGATGTTTGAATGGTAACTTGGATATTCAAGCGTGAATTTAATAATGGTAACAAGGGTAATAAAATATGAACTAAAGAATGGAAACAAAGATACTCCGATATATGGCCTCACCTGAGAATATTTTGTTCTTAGACATGAGTTGAAACAAGTACTAAGATATGATATAACCATTGAATACGTCAGGCAATGAAATGAACCGAAGAAGGTATTAAGAAATCATATTACCTACAACACATCAGAATCGAGAAATATCCAAAGCTACCATGAGGTGCAGGTGTCCTCAGGAACCCTAGAGTTAATGTGTCCAAATACAGAATAAATGATAATGTGATAACCATTTACGTATGCATTGTATTTTATTTCTTCATAGAACTTCATGAACTATTATATGAATATATATAATTTTAGAAACAATTGGTGGTGGCCTAATAAGTTGTACTCACACCATACTTGGGTGGCCTATTCCGTACCGAAATATACTTTATTTTTGTATGATAGTTTAAGGGTGAAAGTAATGTTTTAGATGGTTAATTAGGGATTTATCTTGGATGAGGGAACTAGTGGTGGTTTGGGATATGCTTGTATTTTTTGGTCTATTTACTTTTGATTTTCATTTTACACACTTGACATATACATTAGCATGAAATGTTTCTTATTTGTTGAATATTTTCTTTCCAACATTGATTACCTTGAGATATTGGTTTATTTTATTATTATATATTTCTCCAGTTATTGGTCATTATTTCTGATGTTGTAGTACTCTGATAAAAGAGGGTATAGTATCCCCATGAATGACATAGTTTACCCTTTCATAGAGCCAAAAGCCTCTAGTGTATGGGGAGGTGCACTTGAGGTCATATGACTAACCAGCTCGGGGCACTGGTGTGTGGCCCTAGGGTCATGACATTACAAATGATAACTCTAAGAATGAGTCAAGGTATTTGAAAATGTATTGTAATCTGGGTAAAGAGTTGAGCAAGTGGTTTCAATGAAATTATATCCCTATAAAAATAATACAAATGGATTTTGTTTGGGTACATATGTATCGATGGGTAACAACCTCAAAAACACTATATTGAGTTAAACTCGATTGGGAACAAGTTCATGAAAATATCCATGTCGCACACAAAGATTGACACTCTTGGTGGTATATTATTGAAACTCATAAACACTTAATGAACCATCATGAAATATTTAAAAATAAAATTACTATGAATGACCTTTGATAAATATGTGGTATCATTTATTAAATAAGGTTTCATGATTTAGATATCCTATAATTGATTTTTAAGGATTATTTGGTTCCCCCCTGAGGATTATTGTTTCTTACTCTATGATTTTATGTTTTAGTTAATAGATGTAACCCTAAGGAACCATGATATTGTTGAGTTTTCTAGAAAATGAAATTATTTTCTCCTCAAAATATAAATATTATGGGAGATTAAATGCAAAAAATTTTTGTTATACCCACACAACTTTCTAAGGTTATGAATCATGTTGGGCATCCAAATGAGAATAATAGGGAACAATATTATGTTGAGTCCATCATGAAGAAATGTACATCTTTTATCATTGGGTATTATGATCCACTAGTTTCTAAGCCATTGATCAGTACCACTGATAAGATATTTTCCACTCTCCATGTTTCATAACATGAAAAAAAATTATTTTCGTTTCTATGATTTTTGAGGTGAAGAAAATCAATTGTTGAATACTCTCAAGAATATGAGGAAACATTTACATGATTTATGAGTTATTCTTCTGGTATTATCATCCAATATGAATGTAAGGTTGGTTGATTCATCGGTGGCTTAAAACCAGATATCATAAAGGAGTTAGCCATAAGATACTTCAACAGTAATAAATAAATTGTGTGTTGTGCTATCAAGGAGTGAATGGTGGTTGGATTTATGTATCAATATCATTGTTTAGGTAATAAATAAAGATGAAGGTCAAAGGAAAATATAAGAACCATGGAGAGAATAAGATTAAGTTTCCATTATACTCAGTGAGTGGGGAGAATTAGGTATGAAATTGTCTTAAAGGAACAAATAATTGTTTTATGTGTGAATGATACTGTCCTTGGGAAATTGTTTTTCAAGATGATGGGTAGAAGTAAGATAGAGATGTGAATAAAGAGAATGAAACATAGGATACACCTCTCACACTCCATTGATTAAAGTGTATGTAAAATTGTTATTATGCTATCAAGTAATGGAAATTTTATCTATATATAAATATCACATCAGTTTTCAAGTAAGGGACACCAAGTTTGATATCAGAAACCAAGAAAAAAGAATCTATCAAAGTGACAATAATTATGAACTAATAATGGAATTACATCCATTTTATGGGTCTTAATTCCCATTTATAGGGGGTTTTTTATCAAAAATGGTTGGGTAGAAACTCAACATTGATTATATTTATATTTTTGGGGAATTTTTTAACATATTTCCAAAATAGATTCATATTATTCCACAAAAAAATTAGGATGAGTTCTCAGAAAAAGTCATAGCTGGAATGACAACAATTTCAAAAGACTCTCTATAGAATATCCTTGATTGAGTTGAAGGATTTGAAGAAGAAACTACAAGAAAAACATGACACGGGATTCATTCATCCATGTGTGTTGCCTTGGGGTGAACCTATTATTTTTGTAAAAACAATATGGATCAATGGGAATCTGCATTGATTATTGGGAGTTGAACAATATCATGATCATGTATAAGTATCATCTTCCCCGTATTGATGAATTTTTTTATAAACTATATATAGAAACATACTTTTACAAGATTGAACATTGTTCTAGATATCATCAATTGAGGGTTAAGAAGGAGGATATATCTCCTCCTCTGGGTTAATTTTTTTTAACAACCACTTTTTTGGAAAATGTGAAGAACCAACAAGTCAACAACATATCAAGCACAAAATTAGAAAACAGAACTATTGAAGAGCAACTTGAAAATATTTGATTTGACTACCATAAATAATTTCCAGGACAAGTGTTTTACCTTTTTATTCACTTGGTAACTATTGATCAATTCAAAATGAGAGGCCAACATGTCCCAATCATTTAAGAACTTCTCCACCATAATCTTCCTTCCATTGAAGACTCTAGTCAAATCTATGTTTTGTTAGTCAATCCAAGAAGCCTTTTCCATGCATACATCAACTTGAAATAGTCTTCCATCCATCCTTTCTACGTCCTCATTTGAGGCCTAAATTAACATAACCCCCTCCATGTAACACCCCGACCTCAGTTACCTAGATTTGGTGCATTATTACATAACATTATCATGAGCACGTAAGATCAATTCTCAAAAGACCGATTAGTTTAGTAGCCTTGGAAACAGTAGATGCATTAATAAAGTTTACATTACATCAGAAATAAATACTACAACAACAATGTCTCGATATTCCACACTAATATCCTCTCATACTATCCCTGCAGGTCATTCATAAAATAAGTCTTCACATCTTGGAGAAAATAAAACATAGAAAGGGGTGAGATCAGATGACCAGTATGGATAACAATATAGCGGAAACATTTATAAATAAGCATTAACATTTAAGGCAATGTATATCGAAAACAAAATCCTTTAAACATGAACTTCAGCATAACATGGTAGAAATAAAATAAAATAATACCATTTACTTATTCACATGGATATTTTACTGATCAAATAATCACATGCAATATCAATAACCCCTTTCATAATGATGGAATGAATAATGCCAGACTATCATAACAACTTATCCAAGGACTCATTCCAATACTACAAATAAGATTTTATCAAGGCCTCATTCCATGACACTAGTTTGTCTCATGAGACCTACTGATGCATTGAGGAGCTATAGCGGGCTCCACCCATCACTTACTAAGTCCAATGCATTCCCATATGAAAATGTTTAAACATAACAAAAAAATTCGTATTAAAACTAGCATACGAAATGTCAATACGTTCTCCATAAACCATGAATGTTATAAAAATAACACATCCATAGTCAAAGATATCACAAAACCGTCAATACAATATGGATGTTTTGTATCATAATAAATCAACTTCAAATAAGTTTAAAATCCATCAAAGGATGTTGACATAGATGAAATAAAAAATATTTGAGAGAAATATCTCTTTTTTTGAAATCATTTAAAAGTCACATAATTATAGAATAAAACATTTAAATTTAAAATATTCTTATAATCTTGTAAGGGAATATTTGATGAGTTTTTAACGGTAGAAAATAGCTGCACCCACCGTATAAGTTAAAAAAGACATTCTTAACTCATTTTTTTGAAAAGGATAAAAAGGAACTAGTTTGGAAACGATGGAAAGATTACTTTATAAACATATTATAAAAAGTCACACAAGGGTATAAGTGACTTTAACCAACATTCTGTAAAATATTAAGAATATTTCAAAATACATTTTTAAGAAAAACATGGATGTGTATGATAAAGAGAACCCATTAGATAATAACGTATAAACAACCTCGAATAATGAAGAGATTGTGAAATAAACTTTACCTTGTACTTCTCCATAGTTGATGGTATGTTATCCTCCTGTATAATAGTTAAACCATTGTTAAAAAATTATTCAATAACCATATACATAATTATGATATCATATATGATCTTCTAATAATGATTTGTTAATAATATTTTAGTATTATCGTCGTTTCGGGTGTTAACTTACTTCTTTTATTTTAAATGTTTTGTTACATAAGCCATGTTTTTTATGGATAGATTGTACCTTATTCATATCTAGAATGATATCAATTTCTTAAACATTATTTTTAATCATCAAATGAGAATTATAATTGCATGGATACGATGAGGAATGTATCTCATCGTGTTCGTGGAGACGGTTGTCCGTACGTACGCACGAATGACAATATCATTCTTTTGATATTAAAAATATATATAATTGGATAGTATATTATATATAAATAATCATTATCATGTTATATTTATTATTTATGTGAATTACACATCATTATTATACCCATCCAAATAATAATGTTTTGAATAACAATTACACCACGACGTGGAGACGGTAAGTCGTACGTACGCTCGTATGGTGACATTTCATTCAAAGGATAGATAGAATACTGAATATTTTTGTACCATATTTATAATAAAATCATAGTATATACAAGATACTGGAGTTATTATTTTAGAATGGTAATAACAAATAAAGAAAAAGTTGAAGAAGAAAGGATCTTGAAAGAGGGTGGTGAAAACATTACCTCTTCTCCGGGTTCTTCCTTTTGATTTGATCAAAAGGGATTCTTAGGTTGGATTTATGATCAAATTAATGCCTCTATATTGAACTGAGGGATCTTGGGAGAATATTTGGGCAGGTTTTGGCCGAACCAAAAGGCTTTGAAGGTGTGAATAATTGGTTATAAGTGGTGTCCTTTTATAAGGGGGAGGAGGGGCTCTTTACGAAAAACGTAAAGTATTATTTTATAATAAATTCATATTCGGTTTCTAATTGCTCCAAAGTAGATTATTCAAAGTATAAGGTGGGTATGGGTCGAAATAATTTCAACTAATAGATTTTAGATAGGTTTGGGTCATTATATTAACTTTATCCTTTAGTTTTAACTCTTAGTTAATTAGATTGACATTTACCATGTCACATTGTATTTTAATATTATATAGTTAATAAACATACTATATACATCCAATAAACCACAAAGTGATTCATTAATGATACCACTATCATGATAGAAGTCATTTGGCCGAACCTTATATTTTTAGGAATAGAATATCAATTAATAATATAATATTTGTTTTAAAAACTCATTTATGTCAATTTTGACACTATTCAATAATTGATTTTTGATAAAGTCTTAAAAACATTATTAATTCTAATAAAATTCATTTAAGTAATAATAACATGTAATATTAACCAATAAAATTCTTTGATGGCATCAAAACATTCAAATTATATTTATTTTAACTTTTATAATACCACTTATTTTCATTTTTAATTAATAAGGAAAATAATACGTCATTATTGTGTCATAAATAAATCTAATTATTAAATGTCTAGAAATAATACATAAAATAAAATTATGTCGTAAATATTTTTATATTTCTAATTAATATTTATAGTTGAAAATATAACATAAATAACCCTATGTAAAAATTGGTTTTCAAAAAGATATACGCTTATGTCATTTTTGTATTTACTTTAACTTAATTAATATAAAGTGTCCTTATCACCTAAAAGTGGCTCCATGGGGTCAAAATATCGATCCAAAGATTCCAATGGTCGGACTTGTATCAGAAAATATGGTTAGGAAACGTTTTAATATAATTTATTATTATTATATTATTATTTTTTACCCTTATTTACCAGATTTACACATTAACAATGGTAAATAAAATATTTACCGAAGTAATTATTCAAAATTTCTAAAAATAAAAGTCACCTATTTACACAATTTTCACATACTGATTCCAAATATGTAATCCATTTTTACAAATTCAAACAAATAAGTGGCAGAAATTAATTTAAAATTAATTACCACTGTAAAAAAAAGTGTGTTTCTAAGAAATAATAATTATCAAAAGATTGACACTTGTTTATGTCCGGTTTAATTGTGAAATTTTTCCCAATGAACCAAATTGTATTAAATGATAGAAATATATTCTAAATATACTTTAAAACCACTCAAATTCCTAATTTACAACTATTAATTATTTTGATTAGAAAAGTTATTTTTAATTAAAATTTAATAATTTCCACTATTCTTCAAAATATAAAAGTTATCTGAAAAGTACCAAAATTTCACCCTAGGCTAATTTTGATATTCCAAATCCAAAAATTAATTCCATTTTGAGAGATAAATTTTATAAAATTTTAAAAAGTGTGTATTACTATTCATAATGGCTAGTTTGATTGGTCACGGTGTGTTAGAATCTCGAAATTACGTACAGTGCAAGATATTGCATTATTCAAAGGGAAACGTACCATGGAAGCTTGGAGTGTTACATTCTACCCTCCTTCAATAAATTTCATCCATGCAATTTGAATATGTTCTTCGAAAATAAAAATTTTAAAATAGAATATACCTTTGTGGAAAACCCATATCAGAAATAAGGTTAACAAAAATATAACTTTAAAAGAAAGAAAGAGACGTACAAAGGTCACCCGAGATATCCCATACTAGGATTCTATGAAAAAATTGATATAGAGGAGAAAAAACCATCAAGTTCTGATGGGGAGTCATAGAAAATAGGATTAGGTGAAAGTTAACTACAAGAAAATCACAAACTTTTGATTGGTTAAATGGTCTTTGATTCCCCAGTAGGAAAAGTTAACCGACAAACTTTTTGTTTTATGATACCTTTCATAATGTTTTGAAATTTATTTTTCATATTTACTAATAAGGTAAAGAAATATACTTACTTGTCATGTATACTTTTATTTTTTAAATAATTTTTACCACAAACCCATCTTTCACTGCAAAAGGTAATAGAACTCAAAAATATTATATTTATCCTAACTGTATCTGGTTCCAAAAATAAATTTATAATTCATCTATCAAAACTTTTTAAAAAATAAAACCACGTTATACAATACAGGGACTTCACGTAGTCACATCATAGGCGATAAATTTCAATTACACTGTGTTTGTGGGTTCGATTCCCGTAGGTTTGTCAGACACGATAGGTTGTCACACAGTCTGTGTGCTGCCCTATTTATAAATATCCAAAAATAACATTAACTATACTATCCAATGTAAAATATAATCCATTACAACCTTTATACTTATCCAAAATACTTCTATAAACCCTCAGTCCAAAATTTATATGAAAGGTAAACATAATGTAGATCCTTTTTACCCCGTAATAACATGTGAATACCTTCGTCATGTATAATTTTAAAACACTGAAACATCCTGAATCACCATAAAACCTTTTTGATTACATTCATGGTCCCTTATTCCTTATATAATACTAGATATACTCCTTCTACCCAAAAATGATTTAAACTCCAAGAATGATGGAATATACAAATCATTAATCAGTTTCAAGGTAATCAAGAATATCTAATAAAATTTATCCAAATCAATCCTGTATTATTCCAAAATCACTACCTCGATATCAGAACCATATTATGGTTTATCTTTCTCTCAACCATATATTTTGAAATAAATATAACCTTCTATTGAGTCACTTTTCTTAGTTCAACACAATCACATGTCCTTAATGAAATATTAATACCGTACAATCCTTATATACACCATAATTATTATAACCAGTACATTATTGATACAACACTCAAATGAAATAATTCCCTAATAACAACATAAGAACTATAATCATTCCTACTCATCTGTGGTAGTATCATAACTTGTTTATTATCCATTAAAATGATTTCTGGTATACTCTTATGAATGGGAAATTGATTCGCGTAGTGTCTCAACTCATTGTAGATGAAGCATTGTACATTTGAATCCTTTTTCTTACCCTTGCTGTCACGTACTTGGTGTCCTTTTTCTCTACACTTATAACATACTATCAATCGCTTCAAGAATTTTCCAAGGTAATTCATTCCACAGTTATCACATATGGGGAAATTCATGTTTTCCCACTTTCCTCTATCCTCTTTTCTCTCTTCCATAATTTTCTTCTCTGGCATCCCTTCAAAGCAATAGGACTCCGAGAATTCATTTCTTATCTTTTCAACACATGATACCATTTCTTCATATGATGATAATATGTGGGAGACTATTTCTCTTCTAAATTCTGGCATAAATCCATGAAAGATTTGATCCTTCTTACTCTTTAGATCATGTGTATTACTGGAGTACTCATTCCTTCTACTAGGCGCCATTTCTAAACAATGGCATACACTAGATTAGTTTATGAAAAGAAATACCTAATCCCAAAAATGTAAAACACTTCACATAAATTAAACAGTTTATGGATATAATCCATAATCATAAAAATGTTTTCAATGAGGAATTATATACTCTTAAACCCTTTGTAATGGTTGGTAAATAAAATAAGAATTATCCTAAGCATGTCCCCCTAGAGTTTCATAACCAAGAGTGCAGCATGGCACATTTTCGTGCACTACTTCCCGTTCGAGTCGAGCTCAAAGAGGTGTTTTCAAGTTTTACCCCTAGGTACATCTGTTCCTGAGCCACCTCTACATGCTCGTATCCAGACAGGGATGTATTGCTATGAAAACTCACAGAATATCTACAATACAAAAATTCTAGGATTTTCTTCTATACTAATACTCAAATTTCATCTTAGGTATATGTGCTCTGATCAGAGTTTATCTAAATCAAGCATCCAAAGTTTTTCCTAAACATCATCTGATACCAACTGTAATTCCCTGAACCCAGTTACCTAGAGTTGGTCCATTATTACATAACATTGGCATTCTCACAAAAGATCAAGTCTCGAAAGACCTATTAGTTTAGTAGCCTTAGAAACCCTAAATACATTCGTACTGTTTACATTACATCAAAAATGAAAACTACAACAACATAGTCTCCATAGTACACACTCATATCCTCTCATACTATCCCTGTAGGTCATTTATAAAATACTTTTCACATCCTGGAAAAATAAAACATAGAAAGGGGTTATCTTAGATGCCCAAGAAGGATAACAATATAGCGGAAACTTTCATAAATACGCATAAACATTTAAGGGAAAGTATAACTAAAACAAAAGCCTTGTAAACTTTAACTTTTGAATAATATGGTATAAATAAAATAAAATAATGGAATTTACTTATTCACATGGATATTCTAATAATCGAATAATCACATGAAATATCAATAACCCCTTACATAATGATGGAATGCATAATTCCAGACTATCATAACCATGTAGCCAAGGCATCGTGCCAAGACTAAAAATAATATTTTATCAACGCATCATGATAAGACACTAGTTTGTCTAATGAGACCTATCGATACATCAAGGAGATATAGTGGGCTCCACCCGTCACATACTAAGTCCAATTCATTCCCATAGAAAAGGTTTAAACATAACATAAACATACATATTAAAACTAGCATAAGAAATGTCAATACTTTCTCCATAAACCATGAATGGTACAAAAATAACATATCCATAGTCAAACATATCACAAAACCTTCAATAAAATATGGAAGTTTTGTATCATAATAAATCAACTTCAAAAAAGCTTAAAATCAATCAAAGGATGTTGACATAGATGAAATCAAAACTATTTGAGAGAAATATCACTTTTTTTGAAATCATTTAAAAGTCACATAATTTTAAAATAAAACATTTACTTTGAAAATATTCTTATAAGCTTGTAAGGGATGCTTAAATGAGTTTATAATGGTATAAAATATCCACACCCTCTGCTTAAGTTAAAAAAATTCATTTTTACCTCAATTTTGTCGAAATGGTTAAAAAAGACCTTGTTTGGAAATAAATGGAAAGATTCATTTATGAGCATCTTATAAAAATTAAAACAATCATATAAATGATTTTAACCCATATTATATAAAATAGTTAGAATATTTTGAAATACATTTTTATGATACATGGATGTGGATGATAAAGATGTTCCAATAGATAATTACGTATAAATAACCTCAGATAATGAAGAGATTGTGAAATAAACCCTGAACTTTTACTTTTCCTTAGTCGATGGTATGTCAACCTCCTGTATGATAGTTAAAACATTTTTATTATATTATAAAATAACCATATTTATAATTATGATATCATATCCTATCTTCTAATAATGCTTTGTTAGTAATATTTTATTATTATCGTTGTTTCGGGTGTTAACTTACTCGTTTTCTTTTATATGTTTGGTTACATAAGCCATGTTTGTTATGGATAGGTTGTATCTTATTCATATCTAGAATGATATCAATTCCTTAAAAATTATTTTTAATCATCAAATGAGAATTATAATTGCATGAATACGATGGGGAATGAATCTCATCGCGTTCGTTGTGACGGTAGTCTGTACGTACGCACACGCAACAATATCATTCTTTTGATATTAAAATAATATATAATTGGATATTATATTATATTTACGGAATAATTATCATGTTATATTTATTTTTTACATTAATTTCCCTACATTATTATACCCATCCAAATAATAATTTTTTGAATAACAATTACACCACGATGTGGAGACGGTAACCCGTACGTACGCATGTATGGTGACATGTCATTCAAAGGATGGATACTGAATATGGTTGTACCATATTTATAATAACATCACGGTATATAGAATATACAGTATTTATTATTTTATAATGGGAATAACAATGAAAGAAGATGTTGAAGAAGAAAGGAACTTGAAAGAGGGTGGTGAAAACATTACCTCTTCTTCAGGTTCTTCCTTTGGATTGGATCAAAAGGATTCCCTAGGATGGATTTTTGATCAAACTATGTCCTCTAGGTTGAAGTGAGGGAAATTTATAGAATATTTGGTTAGGGGTTGGAAGATCCAAAAGGCTTTGAAGGTGTGAGGAATTGGTTATAATTGGTGTCCTTTTATAAGGAGAGGAGGGGCTCTTTAGAAAATATTTGAACTATAATTTTATAATAAATTAATATTCGGTTTTTAATGACTCCAAAGTAGATAATTCAAATTATAAGGTAGTAATAGGTCTAAATCCTTTCAACCAATAGATTTTAGACATCTTTGGGTCATTATATTGACCTTATCTTCTAGTTTTAACTCTTAGTTAATTAGATTGACATTTACCATGTCACTTTGTATTTTTATATTATATAGTTAATAAACATACTATATACATCCAAGAGTCCCCCAAGTGGTCCATTAATGACACATATATCATGATATAAGTTGTTTGTCCAGACATTATTTTATTAGTAATATAATATCAGTTAATAATATAATATTTTTTTAAAAACTCATTTATGTCAATTTTGAAACTATTCAATAATTGATTTTTGATAAATTATTAACAACATTATTAATTAGAATAAAATTAATTTAATCAATATTAACATATAATATTAACCAATAAAATTATTTTATTGCATCAAAACGTTCATATAATATTTATTTTATCTTTTATAATACCAATTATTTGATTTTCTCATTAATAAAGAAAATATTACAACATTATTGTGTCATAAATAAATCTAATTATTAATTGTCCAAAAATTATAAATAAAATACCATTATGCAGGAAATTATTTTATATTTATAATTAATATTTATAGTCTAAAATATAACATATATAACCCTATGTAAATATTTTTTTTCTAAAAGATATATACTTATGTCATTTTTGTATTTACTTTAACTTAATTAATATAAAGTGTCCTTATCACCTACAAGTGGCTCAATGGGGTCCCAAAATCGACCCAAAGATTCTCTTGGTCGTACATGTATCAACCAATAAGGTTAGGACATATTTTAAGGTAATTTATTATTATAATAATATTATTTGTTTACTGTTATTTACCAGATTTACCATTTAACAATGGTAAATAAAATATTTACCGAAGTAATTATTCAAAATGTCTAAAAATAAAAGTTATCTATTTACACAATTTTTAAATCTTGATTCCAAATTTAAAATCCATTTTTTCAAATTAATAACACCGAAGTGGTAGAAATTAATTTAATATTAATTCCCGCTATCAAAACAAAAAGCATGTTTTTATGAAATAATAACTATCAAAAGATTGACACTTTTTTATGTCCGGTTTAATTTTGAAATTATGTCCAATGACCAAAATTGTATGAAATAATAAAAATATATTCTAAATATACTTTAAAACCACTCAAATTCATAATTTATTACTATTAGTAATTTTGATTAAAAAAGTTGTTTTTAATTAAAATTTAGTAATTTTCCTTATTCATCCAAAATATAAAAGTTTTCCAAAAAGTACCAAAATTTCACCTTATGATAATTTCAATATTACAAATCCAAAAATTAAGTCCATTTTTAGAGATGAAATTTATAAAATTTTAAAAAGTGGGTATTACTATTCATAATGGCTAGTTGGATTGGTCACGGTGTGTTAGAATCTCGAAATTGCATACAATGCAAGCTATTGCATTATTGAAAGAGAAACGTACCATGGAAGCTTGGCGTGTTACATTCTCCCCCCCCCCCTTCAATAAATTGGGTCCTTGCAATTTTAAAAAAAAATTCAAAAATAAAAAGTTGAAAATAGAAAATGCCTCTGTGGAAAACCCATATCGGAAGTAGGGTTAACAAAAATATAACTTTAAAAGAAAGAGAAGTAAAAAGGTCACCCGAGACAGCCCATTCTAGGATTCTATGAAAACATGGATATGGGGGATAAAAAAACCATCATGTTCTGATGGAGAGTTTTAGAAAAAGGATTAGGAGAACGTTAACTACAATAAAATCACAAACTTATGATTGGTTAAACAGTATTTGATTGCCCAGTAGGAAAAGTTAACTGAAAAAGTTTTTGTTTTGTCTTACCTTTCATAAAGTTGAGGAATTTATTAATTATATTTACTATGAACGTAAAGAAATATACTTAATTTTCATGTAGACTTTAATTCTTTAATAAATTTTTACCACAAACCCATCATTCACTCAAAAAGGTAATAGAAATCAAAAATATTCTATTTATCCTAACCATATCTGGTTCCAAAAATAAATTTATAATTCATATATCAAAACATTTAAAAAAAGAAAACTACATTATACACTCTAGGGACTTTACTTAGTCTATTGTTTGGTGATAAATCCCAATCTCACTATGTTTGTGGGTTTGTTTCTCAGAGCTTTGTCTGACGCGATGGGTTGTCACACGGTCTGCGTGTTTTCCTTTTTATAAATATCCAAAAATAACTTTAACAATACTATCCAATGTAAAATACAATCCATTCCAACATCTATACTTATCCAAAATACTTCTGTAAACCCTCAATCCAAAATTTTTATGAAAGGTAAACATAAATTTGATTCTTTTTACCCCGTAATAGCATGTGAATACCTTAATCATGTATTCTTTTAAAACACTAAATCATCATGAATTACCATAAAACCTTATTGATTACATTCTTGATCCCTTATTCCTTATAGAATACTATATATAATCCTTCTATCCAAAAATGTTGTAAACTCTAACAATGATGTAATATACAAATCATTAATAAGTTTCATGGTAACCAATAATATCCAATATAATTTATCCAAATCAATCATGTATTATTCCAAAATCACTACATCGGTATCAGAACCATATTATGGTTTATCTTTATCTCAACCATATATTTTCCAAAAAAATTACCTGCTATTGAGTCACTGTTCTTGGTTCCACACAATCTCAAGTCCTTAATTAAATTGTACTACAGTACAATGCTTATATAATCCATAATTATTATAACAATTACATTGTTGATACAACCCTAAAATTACATAATTCCCTAATAACAACATAATAACTCTAATCATTCCACCTCATCTGTGGTAGTATCATAACTTGATTATTATCCAATAACATCATTTGTGTTATACTCTTATGAATGGGACATTGATTCACGTAGTGTCCCAACTCCTTGTAGATAAAGCATTGTACATTTGGAACCATTTTCTTACCCTTGCAGTCACGTACATGGTGTCTTTTTTCTCCACACTTATAACATACTCTCATTCCATTCAAGCATTTTCCATTTTTATTCTTTCCACAGTTATCACATATGGAAAAAATTTTCATTTCCCTCTTCCGTTTATCAACATTTCTCTCTTCCATCCTTTTCTTCTCTGGCCTCCCTTCAAAACCATAGGACTCTGAGAATTCGTTACTTATCTTATCAACACATGATACTATTTCTTTATATGACAATAATACGTGGGAGAATATTTCCCTTCTAAATTCTGGATTAAGACCATGAAAGATATTATTTTTCTTACTCTTTGGATCATGTGTATCGTTGGAGTTCTCATTACTTCTAATGGGTGCCATTTTTAAACAATGTCATACACTATATTATTTTTTGAATAACAATACCTAATCCCAAACATGTAAAACACTTAACATAAATTAAACAGTTTATGGATATAATCCATAATCATAAAAATGTCTTCTTTGAGGAATTATATACTCCTAAACCCATCGTAATGGTTTGTAATGAAAATGAGAATTATCCTAAGCATATCCCCCAGGAGTCTCGTAACCAAGAGTGCAACAAGGCTCGTTGTCATGCACCAGTTCCCGTTGAATTCTAGCTCAAAGAGGTGTTTTTGGGTTTTACCCCTAGGTACAACTGTGCATGAGCCGTCTCTTCCTGCTTGTATCGAGATAGGGATGAATTGCTCGAAAAACTCCCAAAATCTCTACAATACTAAAATTCTAGGAAATTCTTCTGCACTAATCCTCAAAGTACATCTTAGGTCTATGTGCTCTAATCAGAGTTTATCTAAATCTATATTCTAAGGTTTGTACTAATCTTCCTATGATACAAACTGTAACGCCCCGAACCCATTTACCCTGAGTTGGTGCATTATTATATAACATTGGCATGATCACAAAAGATCATGTCTTGACAGACCGATTAGTTTAGTAGCCTTAGAAACACTAGAAACATTCATAAAGTTTACATTACATCATAAACGAAAACTACAACAACATAATATCCATAGTACAAACTCATATCCCCTCATACTATCCCTACAGTCCATTCATAAAATACTTTTTCACATCCTGGGAAAAATAAAACATAGAAAGGGGTGAGCTCAGATGCCCTGTAAGGATAAAAATATAGAGAAAACTTTCATAAATAATCATAAACATTTAAGGCAATGTATAAATAAAACAAAAGCCTTTTAAACTTGAACATCAGCATAATATGAAAGAAATAAAATAAAATAATTCCATTTACATATTCACATGGATATTCTACTTATCAAATAATCACATGCAATATCAATAACTCCTTTCATAATGATGGAAATAGTAATTCCAGACTATCATAACCATGTAGCCAAGGCCTCGTGCCAAGACTAAAAATAAAATTTTGTCAAGGCCTTTTTCCAAGACACTAGTTTGTCTCATGAGACCTACCGATGCATCGAGGAGCTATAGTAGGCTCCACCCATCACAAACTAAGTCCAATTCATTCCCATATGAAAAGGTTTAAACATAACATAAACATTCTCATTAAAAAAAGCACATGAAATGTCAATACTTTCTCCATAAATCATGAATTGTATAAAAATAACACATCCACAATAAAACATATCACAAAACCTTCAATACAATTTGGAAGTTTTGTATCATAATAAATCAACTTCAAATAAGCTTAAAATCCATCAAAGGATGTTGACATTGATGAAATCAAAAGTATTTGAGTGAAATATCTCTTTTTTGATATAATTTAAAAGTCACATAATTATAAAATAAATAATTAACTTTGAAAATATTCTTAGAATCCTTTAAGGGAAGCTTCGACGAGTTTATAACGGTAGAAAGTAGCTGCACTCGCCGTATAAGTTAAAAAAGACATTCTTACCTCAATTTTGTCGAAAAGGTTAAAAAGGACCTTATTTGGAAAATGACGGAAATATTCCTTTATAAACATCTGATAAAAAATCAAACAGGGGTATAAATATCTTTAACCCATATTCTGTAAAATATTAGGAATGTTTTGAAAAACATTTTTAAGAAACATGGATGTGGATGATAAAGAGGTCCCAGTAAATAATTACGTATAAACAACCACATATAATGAAGAGATTGTGAAATAAACCCTTACCTTGTACTTTTCCTTAGTAGATGGTATGTTAACCTCCTGTATAATAGATAAAATATTGTTATTAAATTATATAAGAACTATATATATAACTATGATATCATATATGATCTTATAATAATGCGTTGATAATAATATTTTAGTATTATCATCATTTCGGGTGTTAACTTACTCATTTTATTTTATTTGTTTTGTTACATAATCCGTGTTTGTTATGGATAGGTTGTATCATATTAATATCCAGAAATATATCAAGTCCTTAAACATTATTTATAATCAACAAATTGGAATTATAATTTCAAGGATACGTTGGGGAATGAATCTCATCGTGTTCGTGGAGACGGTAGTCCGTACGTACACACGAGTGACAATATCATTATTTTTATATAAAAATAATATATAATTGGATAGTATATGATATATAAAGAATCATTATAATGTTATATTTATTATTTTCATGATTTACACATCATTATTATACCCATCCAAATAATAATGTTTTGAATAACAATTACACCATGACGTGGAGACGGTAATCCATACGTAAGCTCGTATGGTGACATGTCATTAAAAGGATGGATAGAATAATGAATATGGTTATAAAATATTTATAATAACATCACAGTATATATAAGATACTGGATTTATTATTTTATAGGGTAATAACAAAGAAAGAATAAGTTGAAGAAGAAAGGAACTTGAAAGAGGGTGGTGAAAACATTACCTCTTCTTCGGGTTCTTCCTTTTGATTTGATCAAAAGGGCTCCTTAGGTTGGCTTTTTGATCAAAATAAGGCCTCTAGGATGATGTGATGGAATATTAGAGAATATTTGGGATGGTTTTGTCTGAGCCAAAAGTCTTTGACGGTGTGATGAATTGGGTATAAGTGGTGTCCTTTTATAAGGGGGAGGAGGGGTTGTTTAGGAAAAACTTAAAGTATTATTTTATAATAAATTAATTTTTGGTTTATAATTTCTCCAAAGTAGATTATTCAAAGTATAATGTGTAGAGGGATCTAAATAATTTCAACCAAAATATTTTACACAGGTTTGTGTCATTATATTAACCTTATCTTTTAGTTTTAGCTATTAGTTAATTAGATTGACATTTACCATGTCACTTTGTATTTTTATATTATATAGTTCATAAATTTTATTTATACATACAAGTGACCCCAAGTGGTCAATAAATGATACCAATATCATGATATAATTCGTTTGTACAAACCTTAGATTTTTAGAAATAGAATATCAATTAATAATATAATATTTTTTTTAAAAACTCATTTTTGACAATTTTGAAACTATTCAATAATTGGTTTTTGTTAAAGTCATAAAATATTTATTAATTCCGATAAAATTTATTTAAGGAATAATAAAATGTCATATTAACCTATAAAATTCGTTTAATGCATCAAAACATTTAAATTATATTTATTTTAACTTTTATAATACCAATTATTTGATTTTTTCATTAATAAGGGAAATACTTCATCATTATTGTGTCATAAATAAATATAACTATTAAATGTCTAAAAATTATAAATAAAATACCATTATGTAGGAAATATTTTTATATTTCTAATTAATATTTATAGTCTAAAATATAACATATAGAACCCTATGTAGAAATTGTTTTTCTAAAAGATATATGCTTATGTCATTTTTATATTTAGTTTAACTTGATTAATATAATGTGTCCTTATCAACTACAAGTGGCTCCATGGGGTCCCTAAATTGATGAAAAGATGCCTATGGGCGAACATATATCATAAAATAAGGTTAAGGCACATTTTAGGGTAATTTATTATTATTAAAATATTATTTTTTACCCATATTTACCAGATTTACCTTTTAACCATGATAAATAGAATATTAACCGAAGTAATTATTCAAAATGTCTAAAAATAAAATATACCTATTTACACAATTTGGATATAATGATTCCAAATATGGAATCCAGTTTTCTAAATTTAAAAAACACATGCGGCAGAAATTAATTAAAAATTAATTTCCGTTGTCAAAACAAAAAACGTGTTTTTAATAAATAATAACTATCAAAAGTTTGACACATGTTTATGTCCGGTTTAATTTTGAAATTACGTCCAATGACCAAAATTGTATTAAATTGTAAAAATATATTTAAATATACTTTAAAACCACTCAAATCCATAATTTATTACTATTTATTATTTTTATTAAAAAATTAGTTTTTTTATTAAAATTTAGTAATTTTCACTATTCATCAAAATATAAAAGTTATCCAAAATGTACCAAAGTTTTACCCTAGGTTAATTTCAATATTATGAATCCAAAAATGAAGTCCATTTTGAGAGATGAAATTTATAAAATTTCAAAAAATGGTTATTACTATTCATAACGGCTAGTTTGATTGGTCACAGTGTGTTAGAATCTCGAAATTGCATACAATGAAATCTATTGAATTATTCAAAGGGAAACCTACCATGGAATCATATGGTGTTAAACTCAATAATCTATTGCTCTGAAAACATAAGATGATCCTATGAATTTTTAGCAGTTTCATCGAATACAAAATCCTCCCCTCATGCTTCTAAATTATCTCCCTTCCTAATCACCTAAGGGTCCAGAAATCCACTCTCTTGTGTCTCAACTCCATACGCAATATATAGAATGACCTCTGAAGTAGTCCGAATAGGGGTCTTACCCGAAACTGAGACCTCTTACTTGATCAAGAAAGAAACCCCTAGAATAGAATCTAGGTCAATGCACTTGTCCTTGCTTGTCTATCTGGTTACTATAGTCATTAAAGTTCCCAAGTATTCTTTTCGTGGTCTTGACTCCCACCCTTGGGATCCAAAAGGAATTCCTTTAGGATGTTTCCTTGTTTCCATTTCCTTGATCTGGATTGAACTGATGCATTTTTCTCATAGTCTTCACTAGTCCAAGAGACCCCCTCTTGATCACTAGAGACCCCATCTTGGTCAATCGATTCCTCCTCTTCTGAGTTTCTACTCATGACCTGCTTACATTTCCACCTAGAAATGATAGTATTCCATCCTTCAGGATCATCATTTTCTTTATGATATTTTTATCTACCCAATTATAAAATAAGTTCATGAAGATAACTTGAGAATTTTACTAATGAACCTAAATAACTGGAAAATATATTAAAAATTTATAGAGTGGTCATTTTGGCTAAAAAAAGTTTCCATTTTTGTTCCTATAATCTCAAAAGATGATATATCAGTAGATCCATTAATGGTAGAGTCTATTCTATGTTATCCTAGACCAACCATGATGACTAATATCCATAGTTTTCATGGTTTAATTGAATATTATTGATGTTTTATGGAGACTTTTCCATGACTATCTAATCCTCTGACCATGTTGACTCATAAGTGAAACAAGCTCTTCCAGATAGATGATTGGGAGAAAATTGTAAATAACTGATGAGAATATTTCTTAGCAAAACTATTGTTACATTACAATTTGGTGGATAAGGGTTTTTAATATATAATAATTCATCAAAGAAATTATTTGTATGTTTACTTATTAAAAATTGCATGGTTATAGATTATTTCCCCTTATAATTGAAGATTCATGTGAAAAATTACAAAACTCATGATTTGTAGTTTACCACGTTACTTTTATCATTAAATATTTGGTGGTATTATCTTTATAGATAATTTTTTGATATATATACTGATCACAAAAGGTTAAATTATATATTCACATAGATGGGATTGAACATGTTCCAAAATAGATAGTAATATCTGATTAAAGATTTTGAATACTAAATACATTACCACCCTGGGAAAGTGAATAAGGTGGATGATGCATTGATTTGAAAGGATCGTGTTACTTTATCCATGAATTGGATCGCAAAAGATCTAATAATTCTCAATTTTCAAAGGATAGGTAAATCCCAATGGAAGGGGAAGAATGTTTCTTACTCAATTGAATGTTCATCCAACTATCAAAGGTAATTTTGAAGAGGATAATAAGGAATATATAGGGAAGAAAAAAGATGTTTAAAAATGTCCCTATGCTTAACCTTAATCAGGATGGAATGATAAGGTTTATAAACTCTGCTTTTTCTCTAACCATACCAGATTTGAAGAATTATTTATTAGAGGAAGCTCATATTTATTCATTCTGTATTTAACCTAGAAGTATGGGGATGTATAGATATTTGATACATTTCTTCTTGTGAGATTCAATGAAGAGATATATCATGCAGCTTATATATGGGTTCTTGGTATGTCAGTAAGTAAATTTTAAAAGGAAATAGTCTAAGGGGATGTTGAATCCATCACCCATACCAAGTGTAAATGGGAGAACATTGCTATGCATTTTTTTCATTATAATTTCCAAAACATCTAAAGGAAATAATTCTATATGGGTTGTAGTTGATTACCTTACTGCATTATCAGAGTCCATTTCTATCAGAGAAGACCTCTATGTGGATCATCTTGCTATGATATACATTAAGGAATTGGTAAGGTTTCATGGTGTACAGAAATCCAATGCATCTTGTCAAGATCTGAGGGTTACCACAATGTTTGGGAGAAGCCTTTGGCATGAACGTGATACAGAGTTGAGTTTCAGTGGTGTGAATCATCACTAAAAAGATGGTCAGTATGAAAGAAAAATTCAAACCATAGAGTATATATTCAAATATTTTTCATTGGATTTCCAAGGTAGTTCAGATCAACACCTTCCTCTTGTTTAATATTCTTACAAAAAGATATTTCACTCAAGAATTTAGATGGATCCTTATGAAGCCCTCCATGGAAATGGATTTAGAGCTCCAACATGATAGAATGATGTTTGGGAAAGAATTCTATTTTGATATGAGATAGGAGAAGAAATGAGAGATAAGTTTAGATCTATTCGACATCACATCAAGGAAGCATAGAGTTGGAAAAAATGATAGTTACAATTGTCAGTGTGATCTAGAATTTGAATTTTGTGACACTGTGTTGCTAAGAATTTCACCATGGAAGATGGTTATGATATTTAGGAAGAAGTGGAAACTATGCCCTAGGTGTAAAACCCCATCCCGAGAGCCACTAAACTAGTACAAAATTTCAGTCTGATACATGAACACAGAAGAAACTCCACATATTCTAGAGGTTGCTGACTAGTAGAGAGGGTAAAATGAGAAATGGGGGATATTATACCCACTTAATTAGAGTAATCCATAGTAGATAAAACATAAAATAATGGAAATAGTATAATAAATCAACATGCATCACAAATCTCTTTCCCAAAAATTGGGTACATTCCCACAACCAATAGTAAATATACCTTGTAATTTCATAGTGTTCCATGTGTAATGAAAAACTAAACATAAAGACAAGATGAATAATCCCCAAAATAGGCCCCGATATCCTATTTTGGTTTTCTCATTCATGCACATCCCCGAGCCCCAAATTAATCATCGAGAATAATTCCTTTTACCATGTTCTATCTTGCAGCTATAAAGTATTCTTAGGTACCCAATGGATGATTGAGTAGGGTGTGAGTACAACTCAGCAGGACACCACCAATGGTGTCTGAAAAATATCAAGTCTAGAAAATAGTGAAGGTAGATTTATAGTGGAATAAGATAACTAAATAATAAACTAGGTTATATATGTTAACCGTATTTCAATAAACTCGTTCATCAATAGTTCCATGAGTTTCATAGAAACAATAATCAATCCTTTTCCTATTTTGGTTAACTAAACCATTCCTATAGGGGTTATTATTCCCTAAATCTTTGGGAAAATCATTTCACAAACAATATATATCAACATACCATAGAGCCTAAATCTAAGTAATCATACAACTTGAATTCATTAGGGGAAAAGAGCCACATTTTGACTCCCAACCCCATGCAATATTGGGTGGGGGCTATAGCCTATGTGTCATTCATACAATTGAGTGGAGCCTCATTTAATCCATCACACACACCACTTGTTCATTTTCACATGCTTCTTTAACCAATTAACACATTGACAATTTACATTACATTACCCATTTATCACATTAAATCTTGACTAAGACCCCTCCTATTTTATATAAACATTATAAATACAATTAAAATTGGTTTCATTCCATAATAACTTATTTAAATTACAGACATAATTATCATTGGTTATATCTCATTAACCATTCAATTTAAACTTTAACCACTCAATTACATGATCATGGAAGAGGCACACCCCCTTGGGTGCCCTTGGGCCCATTCTACTCAACCTCAACAGAGCCCATAGGGATAATGAGGGGTTTAAATAAACATTAAATTATTCCATTTATCATTTATAACTAAGGAGACCACATGGAAAATACAAAATCACTCAGGAAAAAACACGTACAAAAAAATAAAACATCAAGACTATGGGATATGCCTTTTAGACCACCCACCCCATGTTTATAGATAAATGACTTATTAATCATAACCTTTAGTAAGAACGAGAACAACCTTTAAATCTATAAATTATAATCCATTATAAAATTGACGTTATATAGATTTAGAAGAAGAATAACAGTTACATGATCCTTATTCCAGTAAATAAATAACAGAGGAGTGTTAGACTTTCCCAGATCGTTGATTCACATCCAATGGCACTAAAAATGGGTATAAATAGAAGGATAATTACCTCTTGGAATATTTTGATAAAAAATATTATAACCCTTACTTCTATAGGGTGAGAAGGGTGGAAATTCGAGTGAGGTTTCATAAATACCAATGGGTAAAATGGGAAAATCCACTTTTTTAATGTGGTGCACGGTTGGCCCAACCCTGAAACCACCATAAACCACCCTCTTTCCAAAGGGGTCCAGGGTTGTATAGTCTCCTGGGGATCCCACACAATTTAAAAATAAATTAGTGTTCATAAGGGGTGGATATTCCTTGGCCCGCATGGTTTGGTTCCCCTTATCGCACTGTTTTACCAACCTTACACCACCCCTCTCCAGGGCGCCATGGTTCTGGAACACGGTTAGTAGTAAACATGTTCCAACAATGAAACCTACACTACAGAGCATATTTTCCTCCAATTTTCCAACCCAGAAACCCCAATAGGACCGCTAGTCTCTTCATATTCTTAAGAACCAGTTCATCGACCATGTTAAGGGAGTTAATCCAAAAAATCATCAAATATATATATCTATAAAATTTCAGAATCATATAACCTCTCCACATTATAAAAACTCTTAATCAAGACATACTCTCAATAATTAGTGACCTTCCTAGGTAAAACGTTCATTCATATAGGGCCACATATATATGTCTCACTTCCAAGTCTTTTCATGGACATTTCCATGCTATGACAACACTCAAACCAATGACATGGTCTAATGTTAAAAACGTTTTTCTATGAAATCCACAACACAAACTAGATTCTCATAAAAGACTAAATTAGCCTCAATATTGACATCATTAACATAAGCCACATGATATAGGATGGGTAGATACTTACAAATCTTTAACACATTAAAAACATTATGCATGACATTATACCACTGTGGAAGATACAGTTGGTACACCACTGACTCGATCCACTCCATGTTCTTAGACATCACCACATACCTAGGAACCATCTTACCATGTTTAGAAATTTGATGGTGAAACAACATTGGAAACACCCAAAGGAAAACATAATCACCCACCATAAACTCAATAGGTAGATGATGTCGATTGGCATAAAAATTCTGCCTACTATGATATGTATTCCTATGTTTTTTAATCAAATAGAACTTCTATAGTGTGTTCTTTCTGACAATTAGTTCAGACACCTCTAATTTACAATATTATATCTAAAAAAATAGATATATACATTTCCAATTATAGATCACATCATAGGGTTCCATTTGAATGGTCTCCTGGTAATTTTTTTTTTGAAATTAACAAGATCCAAGTGAATTCCCCAAGATCGCACAAAGTTTAAGATGTATTCCCTCAACATGTTCTCTAGAACCTGAATAGTATGCTCTAATTAAACATATATTAATGGGTGAAAATTCATACTCAACAACACCTAGGTGAAAAATTCTATCTGTTACCATTTCTATAGGCATGAAGTGAAATTTGGATCACGATTAGAATCAATTATATGAGGTAACACATGAAAATATACTATTTCCCTAATGTATAAGTTACTCATCTAATCTACTCTAAAAGTTTCTAGAATCAATAATAAGTGTGATTCCTTACTTAACCGATCAACAATAACCCATATCAAATCATTCTTTTGAGGCTTCCTCCAAATACCCAACACAAAATCCATAGTAAAATCATCCCACTTCCATTCCAGATTGGGTAACAACCATCAAAAACCAAAAATTCTCTAATGTTTAGTATTCACATGCAGAAAAGTGTAAAATTGTGTCATGAAAATGGACAACACATTCTTAAACTAGGATTCACCACTGACAGTGAGACATAGAATGTAAACATCATCTCTTACAATATACAACTGGACACAAAAATGTAGCCACAAACATAAATGATCACGTCATCATCAAAAGTCCATTCATAGGGCGGTTCCCCACATTTATGGTTTACCATTAAGACCAAAAACTAGGGATCCTTATACTTCCTATACTTTATCTATCTAATTTTTTTTGAATCAATAGATAAAGATACAAGGATCATCTTTCCAGGTTCCTCATAAACCTCTATTTACATATCATCAAATAGGACAATCATTTCTCACTCATAACTATACTCCTAAACAACCTAAGTCTATTTCTTTTGGATTAAGGAATCTATAACATTGTTCCCTTTTCTAGGAATATATGCCAACTCAATATTGACAGACTGTATGTACTCAATACATATCTATAGTAGGAGGTTCAAGTAATTATAAGAGAAGATGTACTTAAGTATTTTATGATCAGTTTACACAACAAGATTTTAAAAAAACAAGTTAGTGCAACCAAAATATCAAGGAATAAACTACCATGGCCAAATCTATGTCCCATGAAGGGTAATTGAAATCATACAACCTCAAATATCGTAAAAGGTATGCCACAACCTAGTATCCATGCATCAACACTTCCCAAATCACAGTACTAGATGAATCACAAAACATGGAATACTTATTACCCAACTCATCTAGAATCAAAATTGATGTAGTGTTCAACCACTTCATAAACACATGGAATGAATTCTCACATTTTCCATACAACCTGAACTTTTCACCCTTCTTGGTTATGTCTGAAAGTTGTGTGCCCAAGGGGAAAAAGTCCTTGATGAACCTTCAATAATCTCCTGCTAACTCCACAAAGATTTATATATCAGAAGAATTTTTAGGCTTCCCCTAAGAAACCACTTCTTACACATTCTCTGACTCAACCAAAAAACCTTCCACAATGATGATATGGCATATGAAATGTACAATGTTGATCCCAAAAATGAAACTTAGATAGTATGGTGTGTATCCTATGATCTCTCAGTGTACTTATGATGATTTCATGTTATTGGGAATGATCATAATTATTTTTTGATTACACCAAGATTTCATCCAGAAAAAAACTATGAAATGATTCATGTAAGGATGGAAGATTATGGTCCTCAAGGCTATAAACACTATTAGGAAATATTTCAACCCAATTAGTGAAATAAAGAACTCATACAAACCTTACCAACTTTTAGATGCACTCTATTGTATACGATAATATCTCACCCAAAACTAATGATACCCCGACCTTAAAATCAATTCTTTATAACATAGAATCACCTTTTAGCTTCTCAAAAAGATTATCTATATGCATAATAGGCTATCAGTTTTAAATTTATTATGATTAAACTTATGGTAATGGAAACACAATAACAATTTCTCATCATCCTTCTATGAAAAATAAATTGGATATACCTAAGGTTACATACTAGAATGGATTGAACCCCTGTTCGATCCATGTCTAATGTTCATAATGCTATTTCAGTGTCATTCAATACAAAAAAAATGTATAACAGGTTTTACCTAGGAATCAGTTTAATCATGCACTCAATCTCTTTCTCTGGAGGAAGCCTTAAATTCTACTCAGGAAAAACATCCTAAAACTGATCCCCCATAAGAGGAATTAAATCATATTCCATTTCCTTATAATTAGGCATGAGACATTCCACTTGTTTGTGAGCTCACCCAACTACTGATGAATTGACCATGTACTGCATGTCGGGATATTCCATTCCCCTTGATGAACATATGTTCCACCCTCAAGTATTGTGAATTTTACCCTTTATCAATATATGTCAATATGGTCTTGATAAAACACCATCCAATCCATCCCCAATATCAGGTCAAAACCGAACATCTCAATCGCAAACAAGTCTCAAAAGAAACCGTACTCACCAACATTGAGGGAACAGTCCTTAAATTTCTGGATACTTTTTGATTTCACCCCTAATAGAGTGTTAACAGACATAACCAAAAAAATATGTTCCACAATTTTAGCCAATAAATTTAAAAATAGATAACATAAAAATAGAATGTGAGGTCCTTGAATCAAATAAAGAACTAGAATGTGTAGGAATCTACAAGGATCACACCTCAAACATTTGATGTCCCAGCCTCACCACTGATAGGTTCTAGCTAAAATGCATGTAGATGACTTGTCCCTCTTTCCAGGGTCTCGGTCTAAGTCCATGGTGTTACTCTACCTTACAGGTAAGGACATTATTATCTTGAAGCACCAAATCTACAACACCGGCCGGTATAGCCAGTAGAACTCCAACTACCTGCCAAGTTTGGGGTATCATAAACCCTTCCAACACCCATCATTTTCCATGATCACCCATCACTTCCCACCCATCAAGGTTTCTTGATAAACCTTTTTTTCATTCCCCATACTTCCATATTCTCATCATGGATACTAATCACACATGTTCCCTCGTCTGCCACACTAATGACATAACACAGGGTCACTAACTTTAGAGACCAATTGTCTTTCTTTGATTATCAATCTTCCTCTTTCCTAGTGAACACCCTAAAAATGGAGAATCCTACTATTAGAAGACACACCACATGACTACCCAATGTGGACAACACAACCACCACCTTAATCCTCTTTTAGGTTCCCCTATGAAATGTGATTCTAATCTACTTGTAAGAACCTAGTTTTTCAATCATGTATGGGTCCTTTAAATTTGAGTACAAATTTATACATTGGACCTAATATGGATACCTAATGAGTTAGTAATGGTTATAATGGTGTCTGGGGATTTTTGAGAGCTTAGAACCTATCTTTTTGGAGAAAAAAACACTTTGTGCACTATTTAGAGTAAATCGTGTGGGATTTCCGCTGGGTTTTTCAAACCGTGAGGATGGTGATTTTTCATACATAGACACCTCACACAGTTGGAGTATAGTCATGCGTCCTAACCATGAAATTGACCCTTTTTCTTTGGTACCCGTGCATGTATTGTACATGGTTTGATAAAACTGTGTAGAAGATTTTTTTTGGGCAGATCCGTTCTTCACGATTTGCACACGGTTTTACGAACCGTGCAGAAAAACTGTGCGCACGCTAATAACATCTGTAAAATATCTATAATTTCCTTAATGATCTATTAAGACAACCCCTTCCACCCTAATTCAATATTATGTTTGGTTGGACTTATTATCTCTCATTTTGGAACTTTTTGATGATCTAAACATGGAATATGGATATCTCCGTCATTGGGAATCTAATCGATCTATTGTTCATCACGCTAGATGCGCAACGGTAAGTACTCGAGTCCCCTTCAGCCATTATTCATATCTTTCACTCTCGACCTAGATATCACCATGTCAGCATTTTTTACCTTTTGTTAGATCTACTCGGATCCTAGGAAAATCAAGGGTCGATGCCCAAGGAGAAGGACCATATAACCCTAAGGCGGGTTGTCTATAACTAATTCCTAGAGTTTGTTGTTTTTGGAATATTCATGTGGGTCCCACCTATTCTTTTGGAAATCATTTATTAAATTAACATTCCATGATTGTACTTAATAGAATCGTATGGTTATGATATTTCAATTTTTTTTGATTATTTGTTAGTGGTTACACCCACAACTCAATCTTCCTTATCACAAAGGTTATGCCATAATAGAGTTTTTAGTATGTCATCATATTTTAGCCACTGTTCAGGTGTGCCTATTCTTGAACTTTCTAATGGTGTGTCCTCTTATCATAAATGGATTATTATTAATTAGATTTTCAAAATGTCATGTACCTTGTATGCTCACCCCTTGACCCGCCTAAGGTAAGTGATTCCAAATGGTTATTAATAGATAAATGTTAAATGTGACATAGATAGTGTACTAAAAATACCACTAGGACTTCGTAACAGATATTGAGTGGAGGTTACATGTTTGTAGCACCCCTTTCCATGTTGATGGAAGGTATTAGAGTGATTCTTAATAATTGAATATGCCTTAATGGATAACTAAGACTTGGTTAAATGGTTGCAATGCTACTTAGTCTATCCACAAAAATAGAAGACAAGGCATGGACCAATAAATAATTGGTTTCAACTCTACTTAATGTATCCCCACTAATGGAAGGCAAGAGATGAACCAAATGAATTATTTCCTGATTACAGTATCCAATAGGAATGGACTAACTCAATATCACCTTGGATTATTTGAGGAAAATAACTTTGGTCTCAGGAACCCCATTCAGATTCACATATAAAAATTACTTAGGTTAATACCCATCTTGACTCTGGTTCTTGTGTATTAATTGGATGCCTAGTATACTGCCATAGGGTCCTTTACATTATTAAATGATACCTCGGATACAGTCCTTGGATCCATAATTGACTAGTAGGTTCCCTGATGATATCTCATAGGTCCCTATCTTTTCTTAGCTTCATTTTACCTAGGTTGATCATCTTGGACTCAGTAGGAAGCTTATTTTTGAATTCCTTGTATTACGCTCCTTGGATTATGCTCCTTGGATTACACTCTCACCCATTAGATGGACTCATATACTACTGATATTTCCTTCCATGAGATTTATGTTACTTGGGTTATTACCCTGTAACTCCCTCATTGGATATCATTGAAATTTTTCCTTGTTACGTCTGGTCACCTTCACTAATTATACTATCTTGAGGTGATGTCAGTGCTGGAAATTCCCCATGTGACCTATTTACATTATATGATAATTGATTTATTAATGAACTAGTTACATGTTGAGACACCCTTTGAGGAATAAATCGAGTACATGGTTATTTAGTTATATTGTACTACTTTATTTACTTACATATTCATGAATTCACTCTTTTATATTCCATTACATAGGTTGGATTTTATATACATAATTGGTGGGGGCCCACTAAGATTTATCTCGCACCCACTCTAGGAACCATTTGGTACGTGGAGTAGATTACTTTGTTGTAGTTATTGACAAAGGGAAGTATACGACTTCCAATAATTGATTGTGTGCTAAGAGGATGGAGCTTAATAGCAGATGATTGGATTGCATCTCAAGATACATAGAATAAAAAATTTTCTATTAATTTGTGGAATATATTATTCATGTTGTCTTGTATCCACGTTTTCAATTTTTATAGTAACATGACATTATATTATCATTGTTCTAGTTCATACAATTATTATTATAGTCTTCTATCTTTTGCATCAGTTTTCTTCTATTGTTTATTTGTATCACTCATATTACTTATGTTGTTTACTATTCAATTATATTCCTTCCTCTATGCTATAATTTTCCAAAGAGGTCATCATATTCCCATGGCCACACATTGGGCCCTCACATCTAGTCGATAGCCGCTAGAATTCGGGATGATGCTCTTGATGCCATGTGGTCCAGCGGGCTCGGGCACCCATTAAGTGGCTTCCAGGACCGGGTCATCATAATGTGTTATTGGATGTTGTTTATTTTATTGCCTTAATATTTTGAGATAATAGATTGGAGAATAAGAACTCTTGGGACTTGGTCATAAGCTGTTCTTGAGCATCGCAAACCCATATTCAGGTTAAAAACCATCTTTCCTAAATTATAGTTTTTATTCTACTTTTTACCATTAAAGTTGAAATTATTTCACTGTTGGGTGACATACATGTTGTGTGGTGTTAATTGATTATTAATATTTTGAATATTTATTTCATCTTAGCCCAATTATATGATGGAATGGATCATTGCAACATGCATCATTATAGGAACCTAAAATTCACATGTCATGTATATTTCCATGCCATATTAGTGTATTTCACTACTTTTCATTGCTTGATATGCTTGGGATTGTAGAGTAATGTTTTGATAGATTCTTTTAATTGTATTACTTTTGGTTTTTATTGACTGATTTTTTGTCCCAATTCGTGAGGTGTGTGGACCATCATGGTTTTTGATGAGTAATTTACCAAGTCGAGCCATTATTTTATAAAGAAATTTGTGTTGTGTCTAGTGATAGGTGTATGAGAATTGGTTCATAGGAAATGAATATAAATTATTATGTGAATTCTAAAATCTAAAATGAATTGGTTTCACACCCTTATCCCACCTTGTCAAGTTTATAAAAGGTAAAGGAGTGAACCTAATAATTAACTGCAAAATAACATAAAACTTATACTTGATCACTTACCAATACCTAGCCATCAAAGTAGGTAGTTTGGGTATTATGCCTTGGTTAGTGACTTTTCTTATGTTCATATTCTATTAGTTATTCTATCTCATTTCTTCTATGAATCTTCTAAGTTATGTTTTTTTGGAATTTTTACACTAATGCTGCAACGACGTCCTCATGTTGTTCCCAATGAAGGTGGTGACGATCATGATCCAGACATGGTGGGACTTGAGCCACCAATATTACTTTATGGAGTGCCACATTAGGCAATACCTACTGTACGTAATCTAAGCACTGATTCCCAAGTCTGTTATAGTTTCCTACATCTGATGTAGTCCATGAAAGGTGCTCCACAAGTTGCACTAATGATGGATGATCTGAACCGTGAGTTCAAGCAGTAGCATACTCCTACTTTTTCAGTGCATGGAAGATCATAGGGTACTGAGTCATTTATAGATGCCATGCGGTCTATATTTGAGAATATGGAAACACCTCCAGAGTCGAGAGTCAAGAATTATACATACATGCTTCAGGATTCGGCCAAGCGTTTATGTGATGTCGATACCCAGGCCGCTCGTCATCAGGGCATGTTATGGGTTGACTTCAAGTCTTCCTTCTATGATGAGTTATTTCCTCAGTCACTGAGATTTGATAGATCCAAGGAGTTTATGAATCTCAAAAAGTGTTCTATTTCAGTTATAGAATATTAATCACATTTCATGGATTTATTGTTCTTTTCACTACTTCTAGCTGGTGATGAGCTTTCACGTGCTAGAGGTTTTGAGGATGGGCTATATTATGACATCCAAACTTAAGTGAATGTATTTCACCTTACTACCTTCTCTTCAATAGTTGATCAAGCCTACATCAATTATCCTAACCTGAGGGACAGAGTGAGTATCGGTTTTAAAGGATCAGTGTCGTTTTAGGAAAGTAGTTCTTCTAGAGGCAAGAAACATTCCCTTGAGGTTTTTCGTTAGGGTAGGGGCAGCCATAGTATTCATTTTGATAGCTCTGAAGTGTGTGATTTGTGTGGAAGACTAGGGAATAAAAATCCCCAATGTGATAGAGACCATATAGATTGTGATGCTTAATGTCTTGTGGGAAATATTCAGTGATTGTGCAGCATCTTTCCACCAACTTTGAGTGTAAAAGGATCATCATATGCTTCACCTATAGAAGTGAGTTCTTTTACACCATGTCAGGCCAAAAGTTGGAGTAGCACCAGTTGGTCTGGTCGAGGAGGTGGTTGTGGCTATGGTAGTATGATCTCTGATCACTAGCAGCACCAGTATAGAAGTCATGATCATGGTAGTATATCTTTTACATAGGGTCATGGATCTGGTTAGTTTCATGCCTTACTATCGATACCCATGGATTAGGATACAAGACCATCTAGAGTATGAGGTACTATTCTAGTATCTAATACTATAGCATCTTCTTTGTTTTATACAAGTTCTTCAAACTCATTTATTTTTTTATTTATCGTGGAATGTCTGATACTAGAGATTTAATATCACTACGGTGTAATGACCCTCGATACTCTATTGGGAATACAGACGGAGGGCATAATCCAATGCAAGGACGTCCCCTTTGACGTTGGTAGTTACCCATTCTTGGGGAATCTCTTTGTTCTCGAGATGACAGACTTCTATGACTTTCTCACGATGGATTGGTTAGTTCACTATCACACCTTTGTAGACTGCTATCACTATAGGGTTTCTTTTACATCCCTATAAGGAAAAAATTTTCTTTTCAATGGTGATTGGGATGTCCATACTAGAAGAGCTGGACTGAAGCATCATGGTCTAGGTGGAGTAACCGCCTAGATTGAAAATATTTTCATAGAGGATCAAGGTTTTCTTCAAACTGATTTCCCTTCAGTAGTTGATCTTTTTAGGGAAGTCTCCCTAATGAATTTTTTGGATTACCTCCTATGAGAGAGGTATAGCTTTCAATAGATCTTATTCTAAGATCAGCTTCAGTGTCCATTCCTCCCCATCTGATGTCACCTATTGAGATTCAGAAGCTGAAGAAGAAAATAGTGCATTTAGAGTACAATGAATTTTTATAGCCCAGTACATATTCTTGTGGTTCCCCCGATCCTTTTTCTAATAAGGCAGATGGAACTCTCTGTTTATGTGTGGATTAAAAATGGATACACGAGGTTATGGTCGAGAACTAGTACCCACTTCCTTGAATAGATGATATCATTGACCTGATCTGAGGATAAAATGTGTTCTCAAATATCAACATGAGATTGGGATATCATGAGTTTCGAGTCAGACGATCAAACATACCTTGTACATCTTTTCGCAGCAGGTACGGTATGTATGAGTTTCTTGTTATGTTGTTTGGTCTTACAAACATGCATATTGTTTTCATGGCTTGGATGAATAGGGTTTCACATCCCTATTTGGACTCTTTTTTCATGGTCTTTTTGGACAAAATCTTATTATATTGGAACACTCATAACAATGATGCCAAATATCTTGAGATCATTCTAATTACACTAAGGAATCATCCGTTTTATGAAAAAATTTCTACAGGATACTTCTGGATCAAAAAGGTCCACGTCTTGGGTCATATTATTTCAGAACTAAAAGTATCTATTAAACCTAAAAAGGTTAGTGTTGTAGTTTCCTACAAGGATCCTAAAATGTGTTCAACATTGGGAGTTACATAGGGATCATTGGATATTACAGGTATTTCAAACTAGACATTCCTCTTCATGATACACCTCTTACTAGTCTTACAAATATGGGTGTCATGTTTACACGGCCAGAATCATGTGAGAAATACTTTTACGAGATGAAAGAGAGGCTTGATTCAACACCAATTATGATTATTCCAGAACCAGGTAAAGGTTATATTGTCCTCTTTGATGCATCAGTAATTATCCAAGGAGAAGTATTGATGCACGAAGCCAAGGTCATTGCATAAGGATCTTAGTAGTTGAGGTCTCATGAGAGAAATTACCTGACACACTCCGTCGAGCTAGAAGCAGTTTTCGATGCCTTACGTTGCAGGAGACATTATCTCTTGGGTGAGCTGTTTTTCATGTATACCGATCACAAGAACCTCAATTATATCTTCTCTCATCCTGACTTGAACCTCTGATAGTGAATATAGTTCAAATATCCCCAATCCTTTGATTTTGATCTTGCCTATGTGCCAGGAAAAGGAAATGTGGTTGCAGATGCACTGAGTCGGGAAACTCAAACGCATGTCGTATAAGAATCTAGTGACGAATGAAAGTTAAGGGCCCTCTTTTAGGAACATCATATGGTGTTTCCTGACAGTCACAAGTAGTCTTACCTCTCGGCCATAATAGTTACATCTTCCCTCCATGAGAAGGTGAAGAGTAGGTAGTTTTCTGATCCTGATGTTTTGGTTCTATATGAGAGTATATTAGGAGAAAACCCACTGCTGGATTGGTCTTTGGATAAAGATGATGTCCTATGTCTACGTGGATGTATATGGGTTCCTATAGATGTTTGAGATAAGTTGATGAATAATTCCCACACTTATCAATTGTCATTTCATCTAGGCGTATTCAAGATGTATCCTGATATACGACACCCGTATTGGTTCCTGGGATGAAACGTCAGATTGTAGGCTTCATCACTATGTGTTCCACCTATCAGCAGGTTAAGGTGGTGCACCAGAGACCTGCAATCTTATTATCGCCACTTATAGCCCGAGAATGGAAATGGGAAGTTGTTTTTATGGATTTTTTAGTTGGCTTACCTAGTTCACTTAGGGGTAGAAATTCTATCTGGGTATTCATTGACTGGTTAATGAAATCTTCCCACATCCTTCCTATTTGGGAGACATTCTTTGTTGATGATATGGTAAGACTGCATGTCAGTTAGATCATATTACTATATGGGGTTCCATAAACTATCATTTTCAATAGGGATTCTCATTTCAATTCACAGTTCTGGAAGGGTTTACATAACGATATGGGAACTCAGGTGCTTCTAATTATAGCATTCCACCCTCAGACCAATGGACAATTGGCAGAGACAATACGTGTTTTAGAGGATATTCTATGAGCATGCATCCTAGATTTTGGCGGTTTATGGGATAAGCATATCCCTCTCATTGTGTTCTCCTATAATAATAGTTTTTGGGGGATGATTTAGATGGAACCTTTTGAGGCCTTATATGGTAGGTTATATCGTTCACCCTTGTGTAGGCTAGAGGCAAGTGAGGAAGCCCTATTAGGTCCTTGTCTCATTCAGGAGACTTCAGAACAGGTCCATATGATTAGAATGTGTATGAATACTACTCAGTCTAGATAGAAATATTATGCTGATTGATGTCTAAGAACTCTAGAGTTCATGGTTAGGGATCATGTTTTTCTTAGGTATCACCCATGCTTGGGCATAGACGGTTATGGATGTGGATAAAGTTGTCACCTCATTAGGTCAGACAATTTTAAATTTTATAGAGAGTCATGCTGGGAGCCTATCAGTTTCTAATACCTCAGATGTATCGTGCCATGCATAACTTCTTTCTTGTCTCATAGCTTTTCTAATAACATGATGACTCTTCTCATCCCTTTGATCCTCACGAAGTTGAGTTTCATGATGATTCTACCTTTGAGAAATATCCAATATGAATCCCTGAATGAAGTATGAAGGCTCTCTAAGGAAATTATGTCCCTCTCATACTGGTGCTGTGGTAGCATATCTTAGTATATGATTAGACTTTGGAGAGGGATTCCAATGTCCATGCTCAATGGCCAGAGTTTTTCTCAGAAAATGTTTCCAAACCCATGGAAGGATAACTGAGTGTGTGGGGGGGGGGAGTTCTTTTAAGGGGGTAGACTTTAAGAACCTGTTTTTTCACTCAGGTTTGGATCATTTAATTTTCATTGTAAATTTATAATTTGGAACTAAGATGAACACCTAATGAGTTATTAATGGTTATAAAGGTGTTTGGGGCTTGTTTGGATCTCAAAACTTATCTTTTTGGCTAAAATAGACTCTACGCATGGTTTAGAGTAAACCGTGTGTCATTTCTACCCAGTTTTCCAAACTATGCAGATGGTGATTTTTCAAAAAATGCCACATTTCACAGTTGGCACACGGTCGTGCGTCCTGACCATGTGAACGCCTCTTTTTCTAAAGTACTCATGCATGGATTGCACACAGTTTGATCAAATCGTGTGGAAGATGCTTTCTTTCGAGCAGAGCTATTCCGCACACCTTGTGCATGGTTTAACAAACTATGCAGCCAAACCCTACGTAGGCTAAAAATATTTGTAAAATGTCCAAATCACCCTTAATTATCTATTAATATAAACCCTTTCTCCCTAATTCGAGCTTATGCAGGGTTGAAATAATTATCTCTCATTTTGGAACATGTTGAAAATATAATCTTGGAATCATGAAATTTACATCATCCTGCTTCCGATAGAGCTTTGGTTCATCATGTTGGATGCACAAAGCTAAGTACTCGAGTCCCTTATAGCTATTTTTCTTCTCATTCAATCTCGACCAAGATATCGAATTGTGATTTTTTTCACTTTTTCTTATATCTAATCTGATCTGAGGCAAATCAACGGTCAATACTGAAGGAGAAGGATCATAGAAACCTAATGTGGGTGGTCTGTAGCTCATCCCTAAAGTTCATTATTTTTGGAATATTTGTGTGGGGGCCAACATGTCCACTGGAAACCATTTCTTAAATTAACATTCCATGATTATACTTGTTATAATTGTATGGTTAAGCTCTCTCGAATAATGTAACTAGTCTATAGTGGTTTCACCCACAACTCAATCCGCCTCATGACGAAGGTTGTTGTATAATTGGGTTTTTAGTGTTTCGGCATATTTGAGCCACTGTTCGAGTGTACCTTTTCTTTACCATTATAAAGGTGAGTCTTCCTATCAAAAATGGCATGTTATTACTGTGATTTCCATAATGGCATGTACCATGTATGCTCACTACTTGACCCGCAGAAGGTAAGTGCTTACAAATGGTTATTAAAAGTTAAATGTGAAATGTGAAATGGAAAGTATACTAAGTATATAACATGGAATTATTAAAAGATATTAAATAAAGGTTACAAGTTTTTAGCCCCCCTTTATAACTTTATGGAAGGTAGAGGAGTGAACATCAATAATTGAATATGTCTTAATGGCTAACTTAGACTTGATTAAATAGTTTCAACTCTACATAGATATCCACACTAATGGTAGACAAGGCTTGGACCAATAAATAAATGGTTTAAACTATACTTGACCTATCCACACTAATGAAAGGAATGACTCGAACCAAATTAATTATTACCTGATTACAATATCAAATAGGAATGGACTAACTCAATCTTTCCTTGGATTCTGTGAGGATAATACCATGGGTCTCAGGAACCCCGTTCCGATTCTGGGATACTATTCCCTTAGGTTGATACCCACCTAGACTATAGTTCTTCTCTATTACATGTATTCAAGGTATACAGTTGTTGGATTATTTTTATTATTAAATGATACCCTGGATACACTCCTTGGATCCAGCATTGACTAGTAGGTGTCATGGTGAAATCTCATAGGGCCCTGTATTCTCTTAGACCTATTTTACATTGGTCGTTCACTTTGGACTCAGTAGGCGCCTTATTGTTAAATGCCTTACATTAATATCCTTATATTACACTCTTACCCCTTAGCTAGACTTAAATACTATTGAGTTAGTTATCCATGAGATTTACATTACCTTGGTTATTGCCTTGGAAATCCCACATTCGTTATCATTTTCATGTTTCCTTGTTATGTCTTGGGACCTTTACTACTTATACAATCACAAGGTGATTTTATTGATGACTATTCCTCATGTGACATATTAACATTAAATTATAATTGATTAATTAATGAACTGGTTACATGTTCAGACACCAGCCGAGGGTTGAATCAGGTACTTGGTTATTTAGTTATATTGTAATTATTTCTTTACTTACATATTCATTCATTTACATTATTATATTTCTTTACATTGGCTGGAATTTATAAACACTTTTGGGGGATAGGCCACTGATATTTATCTCACACCCTTTCTGGTCATCGGTTAGTTCTTGGAATAGATTGCATGGTTACATGTATTGATAAAGGGAAGCATACATCTTCCAATACTTGATTGCATGCTGATAGGATATAGATTGATAACAGATTACTGAGTTGGATCTTAGGATTATTGGAGTAGTATTTTTTTCCTTTACATTGTGGAACATGTTTTCCATGTTGTCTTGTATCCATGTTTTCTAGTTTTCTAGTTAAATGACATTACACCATCATTGTTCTAGTTGAAGTAGTTATTATTATTCTTGTTTATCTACTGCATCAGTTTTGTTCCATTTTTTATTTGTATCAATTATATTTATTCCATTGTTTACTATTTATTTATATTCCTTATGTTATTATATACTATTCCAATGAGGGAATAGTCTTCACATAGACACACCCTAGCACCTCCCTACTAATCGGAAGCCTCTGGTGTTTAGAATGATGTGCTTGAGGCTATGTGGCCCACCAGGCTTGGGGAACCCGTTATGAGGAATCCTTGTTTGGTTCGTCGCACTACAACCTCAGCAAACCTTATTAAACCAACGATATTCACATGGGACATGATCTCATATCTCATTCCATCTTGAAAACATCTCATTATAGCTTCTTAATCCCCTACAAACACTATATCAAATTATTGTAAGTTTCTGTTGTGACCAGTATAATCCATCATAGACATAGTCCCCTAAGTAAACCTTATAAAATCCAAACTCTTCTACAATCTCAGAGTCTCCTAATTGAAATGTACCAGAATATGTTTCAAGAAATATTTCCATAACATAGTATATTCCAGGTCATTTTGGACTAGGATATCCTACGAGAGCTTGACAAAACATTACAAAATATAATTTTCTAATATAGATCTCTTTTCTGGATGAGTATCTAAGTGATCCAAAATCATCTAGATTGAATATATCCAAAACACAGATGCTTCAAGTGCCCCCTCTCTAGAAAAGATCTGATGGTGACAAAACTGAAACTCTCTAGTTAAATCAAACATAATCAGTACACCCCACCCTATGTCACACACCATCATCTACAGAAACTAAGAATATTTATCATAGAATTACTCTTCCCCTCTCTTAAATAGAACCAATATAGTTTCATTCTCCATTAATGGAGTATCATTCTCAATGATACCTTTATTTCATCTAAATAGTGGATGTCCTTATTGATATGACTCTCTACAATTTTAAGAGTAATTCTCATAACATATAACATAACATTTACACAGTTTAAAAAAATTCATATCACTATTATCCAAAATCAATTAATCCTGTATACATTGTCCCAATATACATGAAAACATATCTATCACTATGCTAAACCACCCCTATCTTAGTCAATGGTCAACACAAATTAAACCCAAACATACACAAACATCTTCATTTCATTAGACACCCTTTTTAAACTATTTCACATTAATCAACACATATTTTCTCATTTAAGAACAAGTTTAACAATTTCCAAAACATATTAAAATTCATTATACAATTAATACATCTCTATTACAAATATATTCATTAAAAACTCAATAGTATTTAAATTTCATTTCCAATTACACACTCGACCAAAACATGTTTTCCCATTTGTGCCTAATATGATGCATATCACAAGTATCGCTATGTATTTCAATGATGCATTCATGCATGATTTCATAAAATTTTTGTCCCAAGAGTAAAATCTCATAAAACAATAACATCGTACATCTAGTGCATCACTAAATGGTGAAATAACATTCAATAATAAAAATGAATTTCATGAACAACATTCCCAAACTGTGTACTCAGGGTTTCCCCCATACATGGGTTAGTTTCCCCCATGAACATGATCATTTCCAAGGCCTGATATATACTAGTATTCTATCAAGATTCCCAAAATAAAATAAACAACAGAAAATAAACCTATCTGATACCACTTCTCAATACCCTGACCCAGGATCCACTAAACTAGTGCCCCGATCCGGTCTCCAACATGACCTCAGGTGTGACTCCCTATACACCATTGGTTTCCATCATGTATTTAAGGTCTAAAGATACACATGGAGAGTCTATGCACTATTTATTAGAGTAATACAAGGTATATGAAACTAGAACTGATAGAAATAGCATATTTTCTAACATATATCATTATCTTCATTTTATTACATGTATATTCCCTTACCAGGTTTTATATCTCACCCCTTTCTTATGTATGTCCCCCAGTCATCCCATATAGTTTCAAGTGTGATCATGTTAATGTGATTTTCAATAAAGATAATTTTTTCCCTATTCCAAATTTTTATTTAATGTACCAAATTCCAAAATATACTAGAATTGTCAATATTTTGGGTTTTATTAACTGTAATATTATGTAATAAATCATGAAATAAATTGTAATAAAGATATGGGTTATTATAGTTGGTATCAATTTAATTATTTGCTTATTTTGGGGATTAAGATTAGAAAAAACTAGTGAAATCCTTAGGGATAAGACTAAGTATAAGTAAACATCCTTAAATTTTGTTAAGAAATTATTATGTGGTTTATCATGAAAAAATATCCCAATCTAGATACTATAAGTGCATGTAGCTCCAATAAAAATATATATGGGGGTAAAACATGAAAATACTATATTGAGATAAACCCGATCGAGAACTAGTGCATATAAATTTGACTTTCAACTCATCTAGTTTGACACACCCAGATATTTTCTTTGGTAAATTCATAATCTCATTATGAAACATTATTACGGTAAAAGAAAATACAAATAATAATATATGTTAGGAAATTGATTATGGATAACTGTAATTGAAGCCTAGAAATTCATAAGTTAAGTAAATACATGTAATTAATAATTTTTCTCTTTAATTTCATTTGATTCCCTTATATGAGTTTAATATTTCTAAATTAATCACCCTTAATTTTCCATATAATCTTTTTCCTGGCCAGAAATATGAGGAATTGAGTAAAAAATAAATATGACGGGCAATGTGATGACTACCCCCAACAAGATTTCCAACTTGAAAAGAGATATAATCTTAAACTTTTTTATGATACTCTCTTAGATGACTCAGGTTCTAAATAAAAACATTGATCTAGAAGATCATCTAAATACCCCTACAAAAGAATAAACTTTAATTTAGAGCTTTATGTGATAGAGTATGAATTTAAATGGATCATATAATCCCTTAATAATAGAACAATGGATCCACTCAATTGTGAAGATATTCTACAACCTTAAATGTCATGACAAAGAGAAGGTTATATTGGATGTTTATCGTGCAGAGGAGGAAGCTGATCAAGAGTGGAAATTGATCAAGAATACAAATCTTGAGCATCAGATCGAATCGATTGAGTGGATGGAATTATAAAAAAATTGATAAATATTTTTCTTGCACTCTTCGAATTAAAATTGAAATGGATTTCATTGCCATCAAGAACAAATATGACAAATCTATCAGGGAATACGGGGAAAACATTAAAATACTTGCACGATACGCCTTTGAATTTTTCATTTCCAATGAACTCATGGTTGATCTCATCTTTAGTGGGATAAAATGTAATCTATGAAAATATGGGGTTATCTGAGACATTGATAGCTCAGAGTAAATTGTATTATTCACCCTCAATGTTGAGATAGAGATCAGTGAATCTCAAGGGTATTACCAGGAAAAGGTAACACCCAATAATTTGTTTTATAACTTTATAAAAACTAATAATTTACAAATTTTTTTAATTAATAATAATACTTATAAATAATTATATTTCAAATTTATAACATTCAAAATTATTTTAAATTATTTTTCTAAAAAAAAATTCTATTTTTATTATTTTTGGGTAAAAGAATATTTTAATTGGAATATTAATATTTGATTGTTTTTATTACAAAATTTATTTTTATCAAAATATTATTTAATTAAATATTTGGAGAATACAATATATATTGAGTATTATAATTATTTTTATAAATACCAAATTATGTTCTAAATATATTCACTACTAGTATAACACCCCAATATTTTATGATTTATTTCTTCCTAAAAAATTTCAGTTAATTATATAGTTTATAATGCATGAAATATTGAGTCACTACAAAACAACACATTCTTATAGTTACATACTAGCCATTAAAATTAAATTTTCTACTTTTGTATTTTTAATTTTGAAAAACAGACATACACTATTGCATTAAGTTTATTATTTAGAGTCTGATATGATCAACTTAATTTTTTGGTGAATAGTAACATACCCTTATAAATATTAATGTTACCCTTATGAATAGTAATATACCATTATGGATAGTAATATGACTCTTTTGAATAATAAATCACCCATGAAAGTAAAAATAAAATTTATGCACCTTACAAATGAAAGTGAATATTTAAAAAATTAAAAATTAAGTGTTCTTATTTTTATGAGCAATAAATATTTAATTACAACTTTATAAATAATAAATTTATTTAAAAGAAGTTTAATTTTCATAAAATTTATTATTAAATCTATATTTTTTGTCCTAATACTTTATAAAAATCTAATGATACTATATATAATTTTTTAGAGTATTATAAAATCAGTTAAAATTTTAAAAACTTATTTTTTGAGAAAATGGTGATTTTAATTAAAATATTATACATATCCTATCTAGAAAAATATTTTCATAAAATGGTGTTCATTTTTGGATTTTAGACATAAAAAATTTATAGGGTGAATTTTTTGGAATTTTCTAAAATACTAGAATATTTGTGAATAGTGAAATTCGATAATTTACAAAATATGATAAATAAATGAATTTCAACATCATGCTTGAGTCATGGATTGTGTAAATGAAATTTTTTTCAAACTCACATGCACTAATTACTGTTTTTTGTCACAATTATTTATACTATATCATATCTTGAGAAAAGTAACAAAATAATAAATAAAATATTATGAAATGGCTCCACTCCTCCACTATAAAAACCACACCTCACACCATCCCACCCCCTCTTATTCTCACTCTTCTAAAAATTGAATCTTATAAAATTTATTCTCAAATACTCTTACCTAGTCCCATTCCATTTCCATAATCCCTTTTTCTTTCTAAAATACCAAAACCCTTTCCCTTATGGAGGTTCTCAAGGAGGTTATTTGAAGATGTAAATCGTCTACATTTTTCATTAAATTTCATTTCAATTTATCTTATTTTTTTTTTCAGAACTCCACTTTCCAATTGATCCTAATAAATACAGTATAATATATATAATATAATTATATCAAGATAATTCAATAAACATTATTAATCTCTTTACACCATCTCTTTAATTTTATAAACGAAATCGTCATCTGGGAGGTTCTAATTTACATCCTTCAAGGATGCCGAAGTTTTGTTCCCCAAATTAATCTTCATATATATTCATGAAACCATTTTAATAGTTGATAAATATTTTAAAATGTATAATATAACGCTTTTTATGTTCTATAACTGATATATTTACATAATACTACATGAAAAAACCAAATGAGTTTATTATGATCAATAACCGCCGTAATAATCTGAACAATTATCACTAAATGACTTATCTAATAATTCATTATCATACCATTTATTAAAATTATATACATAACCATTTAAAATTACATATGTTCATTAATAATATATAAATTCAGTTCTATATAATTATATCCATTCCACATGAACTTCTATACTTATACACAAGTATACTGATCATGAAAACCAAGGAAACAAACGCTCTTGAGCAATAAATTTATATCTTATAACTCATCAAAAAGGCCATAAATGAAGTTAATAAGATTATAATAAATCAAAAAAATGTAAAGAATGTTATTAATGAATTAATTAATTAATTTTAATTAATTATTTTCTACCTTATGATCAAGTGATAAACACATTTGGGCATAATGTAAGGGGTTTCTCATCTCACTTTTATTTCCATGAGATTTCCATTGTTCACCACTTTTTTCTTGTATGTGGTGTATGTATTCATCCAATTGATATATAATATAATTATTCTTTTTATATTCCTAGTATTAAATAAATCATTTGATTATTATTAATTTTTGGTTATGCGATTTGATTGATTACAATGTGGTAAGGGACTTAATCTCAATTTCCATTTCCTTAAGACATACTTGGTATTGAGAACCTAATAATTTTTATGTGCAGTATCTACTGAAACATTTAGAAAATTTTTTAATTGAAATTACATTCCTATTAAATATGAATTTTCTTTCATAATATATATGATTATTTTCTTAGATGTATACCGTTTTATATACGATGTTTATTTTGAATGTTGTTTTAACTGTGGAAATATTGATGAAACTATATCCTATGCACAATACAGAACTTGATAAGGAATATTGTTGTGGAATTATAAATTTGTATAAGAATGATTCAGACTTGTAGTGATGGTTGAGGCCCATTATATCTCCTTGATACATCGACATGTCTCATGAGACAAAATAGTTGGTGACAAAACCTTTGATTTTGTTTCCAAAACATGATCAGATAAGTTTCTACCCATAGACTTAAACCATCTAAATGATATAATGGTTCATGTTCTAGATACATGACATCAAAATAATAATAATTCTCTTTATTAATTATTCAGTAATTACTTTCCATGAGGTTTCACTATGACAAATCCTATGATGCAATTTCATTCTCAGTTTATTAATGGTGTGTATTTTTTAATTATTCACCACACCATTATAATTATATCTAAGTGATTATGATTAAATTATTATTTTTTTATACTTCCACTATATGTAACCCTCAGTAATAGATTTATCTAACCCCTTTATTTTGTTTTCCATCCCTAGGTTTTTAAGAAGATATCATTTGTTGAGTTTTCAAGGATACTATTTATTAGATTTTGTTATGTATTATATTTTGTTTTCTTATCCCAGTGTAAAATTGTACCATATTTGTATCATTTTTCTTAAAGAATACTAAACTGATCAGGCCACCGGTTTGGGCCTACAGGTCTTCATTGCCTTTGGGTCATCAAAGTCATTTGGGCCACAGGTCCTGCGGGTCACAAAAACCATGGAGTAGCCCAGTTCACACAGAATAGGCCCCAGAAGAGGATCAGAGCAACATGAGTAGTATCCACCAGATGCAGAGCTAACCAGATTGGAAGAATGACTGGGTATGGTAGCCGCCATCAGGACCAGGCACCATGAAGTTTTGTACGGGGAAATGCTAGCCGATCAGCGATGATAGGTGGGGATCTAGGTGATCAATGACGCAGAAATCTGGGGAGGAGCAGTTCAATTAGGCTGAGCCTATGGGTCATGTATTGGGCATGGTATGCCTCTGGGCCTTCGGGTCATGTGTTGTGGGTTTGTCGGTCCTGGTTCCTTGGGGATACAGGTCATGTACAGGTTCCCCTTACACCTTTAAAATGGGGATTATCCGTAATAAAAATAAAAAAGAATGCCTTTGGGCCATTTGAAAATAAAAAAGTGCACCGGCTCTGGGTTTCAAGGGTTAGGGTGTTACAAATAAGAAGTGGAAAGTGGAGGATAATTCTTGCAGTCTGATGAAGAAAAATAATGGTGCCATAAAATTTCAACATCCCACTTGTCAATGGTGCAGAATCAAGAACCTAAAATATTTTCTATGGGGAACAAGGAAATGATTTAGGTGTAGGAACTAAGGACACCTAGGTAGTGATTACCAAATGGGAAAACACCAATGTGATTGAATAAAGGAATGCTCTGGTCAACCCTAATTGCATTGTTAATTTTATAAACTACAAGTAACTAGATATCTTTGAAAACTAATGTATTAATCCAAGTGTTTTTAGAGACAACCAATAACCTCCAAGGAAGCAAGGGTGAGTTTTTATCATTACAACCACTCTAGTTGATACGAAACAAAATGGTTACAGGTACCCTAGTTATTCATTCAAGAATAACGAACGTACATTTTTATTCTAGTTCTATGAATTCCATCATGACATGAATGTTTAGCATAACTATTAAAACACCACTAAAAATCATGTAAGTAGATTTTTCAGTGAAAAAATATAATGGGGAAATTATTGAATCCCAGGTATATAACTCCTCCCTTGTCAAAGTTTGTAGGAAAGACTTCCAAATCAACTTTTTCATACTACCCATTATGGAATTGTATTCAATTATAGGTATGGAATGGATTTACCTATATAGAGAAGTCATAAATATCCATGAGAAGGAAATCACTCTCTATATTGTAAATCCTCCTTCTATTCTACACCAGAGTAAAGAGGGGAATGAATATTTTTTAGCACAAATATCTATAGAATTGATATTATATGCCTATGAAAAATAATATCTAGCTCAAATGATTTATTATAAGGAAAATATCATCCTAGAATACATCCCTATTGTGAGGGAATACGCCGATGTGTTTGTTTAAGAATTGCATGGTCTTTCTCCTAGCTGAGAGGTTAAATTTTTAATAGATCTTACACCTAGGGAGTTTCCATTATCAAATACTCCATATATAATGGGTTTTCTAGAACTTTAGGAGATGAAGAAACAACTACAAAATAATATGATTTAATGGTTCATATTCTCATGTGCTTCACCATGGGGTGCACTAGTCATCTTCGTCAAGAAGAAAGATTGATCAATGTGCCTTTTCATTAATTATCATGAGCTCAAAAAGATCATGATAAAGGAAAACTGTCCTCCACCATGGATTGATGTGTTTTTAAATCAACTACATGGTGAAAAATAGTTATCCAAGTTGGATATGAGGTTGGGATATTACCAAGTTATAGTGGAGAAGGAGGATATCACCATGAATTTTTTTATACAAGTTACAAGCACTCTGAGTTCATCTTAATTCCATTTAAACTTATTAATTATCTATAAATCATCATGAAAATGTTGAATATAGTATTTAGAGACTACCTAGACAAATTTATGGTATTCTTTATAGATGATATTCTAATATACTCCAAAATCAAGGAGGATCATGAGGAGAATCTGAGAACTGTGTTAATGACCTTATGAAAAGATAATATTTATGCCAAGTACTTCAAATGTCAGTTCTTGTTTAAGGAAGTATCATTCTTGGGGAATATCATCACAAGAAATGGGATATTTATGACCCTAAAAATATAGATTCAATTTAAGGATGGATGAGTCCAATATCTATGATAGATATTCTTAGCTTTCATGGATTATCTGTGTATTATCATCGATTTCTGAGAAATATATCATGATTTTCAAACCCTCTATCGAATATAACTTGGTAGGGAGTAAATTTTTCTTGGAATGATGAATGTTAAGAGAGGATCTAAAAATAGTCTTACCACTACACCTATGCTCACAATACCCACAAGTGGAGAAATTTTAGTGGTATTTAGCGATTCTTCAAAGAAGGGTGTGGGTTGTGTCTTGATAAATAATAAATAATTCATAGCCTATTATTCAATACAGTTGAAATTTAATGAACAAAACTACTTGACACATGATCTATAGTTGTATTTAGTGATATTCAATTGGAAATTATGGATTCATTATCTCTTTAGGATAACTTTGAAATATATATGGATCATAAAATCCTCAAGTATATATTCACACATAAAGAGATGAATATTCACTAATGAAGATGGTTAGAATTGATCAAGGATGATGAATACTCAATTCAATACCATCATGGGAAAAAAATAACATGGTAGACGTTCTATCTAGAAAGTATCCAATAATTATATCATAGATGAGAATTGAGAGGGATCCTATTTTCTTGAATTTGGAAAAGATGGAAATGGGAATCATAAAAGAATGAACATCACCAATCCTTTCATAAATAATTTCTTAACCATCCCTTCTCGAGATGTTAAAGGATGACCATAGAGAGGACGTGGGAGTTATGAAAAAGAGGAAATTGTAAGAAACATTTAAATCATCAGAGTTAAATGTTAGTGAAGAATGAGATGTGAGATGTGAGATTTGGGTGAAGAGTATATGTACCATAAATTCATGAGTGAAATAATGAGATGTTGGATGATGCATATAGCTCAACCTTCTCCATCCACACAAGAAGCACAAATATGTATCGAGATCTCTGAGAGCACAGTTAGTTGGACAATATGTGGAAATAGATCATAGAATTCACATATAGATTTATTATATGTCACCAAGTGAATTTGGAATGGAAAAATCCTATGAAATGTTTCAACCATTATCCATAGCAACATGGAAATGGGAAAACATCACCATATACATTTTCACTGGTCTTCCAAATACATCAAGATGAGATAATCCAATCTAGTTTGTAGGGGTTCATCTTACAAATAGTGAACACTTTATTACGATTCTAGAGGATTTATAACTCAATCAACATGTGAGGATATAAATTAGAGAAGTGGTTTAGTTTCATGGAACATCACTATTCATTATATCTAACTAAGATCCAATATTAACCTCTTTATTGTGAAATAGCCTCCAAAACACTTTAAATACATTATTTGAACTTCGACACAACTTATCACCCTCAAACTGGTTCCCAATCTGATTAAACTATCCAGACACATGAGGACATGTTGAGGTTATGGTCAATTGAATTCAAATTAGGATGGTATCATCATCATCCTCTAGTTGAGTTATCATAAAATAACATTTTCCACTCAAGAATCCAAATGGATCCATATGAAGCCATTTATAGGAAGAGGTGAAGAACACCTATATGCTGAGATAATGTTGGGGACTGAAAATTGTGAGGTAATAAAATGGTTGAGGAAATTAGGAAAAGGTCAAGTCCATTCACCATCATATCAAGGTTTCTTAGTGTTGAAAAAGAGGTGTGTTGATAATTGTCAATGAGATATATATTCTGTGTTGGATACAAGGTATTCCTCCACATATCTCTTGGGAAGAATGTCATGATATTTTTAAAGAAGGAAAACATTAGGCCAAGATACATCTTCCAAATTTAGATCTTTGATTGCATGGGAGCGGTGGCCAATAAAATAACACTCTAACCTAACTTATCTCATGTAAATAATGCATTCCATGTATCCCTCTTGAGAAATTATATAAGAGACCCCTCACAAGAACTCAATCCTGAGGTGGGACCATTAGAGAATGATCTCTCATATGAAGAGAATCTGATGAAGGTCTTAGATCATAGAGACAAAGTTCTATGACATAAGACAATACACCTAGTCAAAGTTCTCTAGAGAAACCAAAGGTTTGAAGAATCAATGTGAGAACTGGAGGATGTGCTAAAATAGAGTGATCATCATATGTTCTTTTGTGGGAAATGAAAATTTTTACGACAAAATTTTTGAAGGGGGGAATATTTTAATGACCCGAAATGTTATAAATAAAAATTCCCTTACCATTTAATTAAAATTTCTAATATGTAATATGTTTTTAGAATAAAAATGCACTTATTTTGTCTTATTATATCCTAAAATATTTGATTCAACATTAATAATAATCCTCATTGTTAATATAGACATTGAATAGTGATCACATGATTAGTATAAATAGAGGATATTAACCAATCAAATTTACATGAATAAAGGAAGTTCCAACATTAACTAGTAAGATCATACCGTATGAAGTCCAATTATCAAGCTTTAAAGAGAGATGGAATCTATGGGATTTTCCCTAGACCAATCCCAATCTCAGATTTGACAACTTCATCATGATCGAAACCATTTATGTTAGAAGTTCACGATCATTGATATCATTACCCAAACCATGTATGTTGAACCACCCCATGAAATTCTTATCATCGTGCACCTTAGTCTAAGGGTGTTTAATGTTTTATTGAAGGGATATGTATCAATACCATAATAATATGAATAATTGTATTTTTTAAATTTGAATAATGTTTATATTATATTCTCATCAATACATTAAAAATGATTTTTATTTTTATACAATAAATCAAAAAATGTATTTTTGGGTAACATTCAAATTAAATTAAGGAATTTATGTTGATAAATTTATGTATTTTTAGAATAAATAATATTTTAATAAAATATTAATATTAAATAATATTTATTAAACATAACTGATCATGTAATTTTTATGATGTTAAATGTAATTTTTATAAGGGTTTAAAAACTGTTTTTTATAAAAAACCCTAGCATTTGTCAATAAATTTCAATTTTATTTTAAAATTGAAAATTCACATATTTAGGAAAATATTTTTATATAATTAATATTATTCTTGGAATCATAATGTATTAATTATAGGATGGTGATTTTTTCATAATTTTCTAATATAGTCAAATTTTATGATAAACATTATATACAATATTAATATAATGTGTGTATTATGACATCATAATGAACCAGAAAAAGATGTAATAAATACTAAAATGGGTATCCATTACTAAATATGTTTTTTACCTTTAAAATAATTTTATATAATTTTTATTCTATTAATTTTATAAAAACATTATGAATCCTCCATAACCATAAGTACATTTTATGGTTTTAAAATAATTTATTTAAGAGTATGACTCACATCCACATAAGAAATTTTATTAATTTATTATGTTTGGCCCTTGTAAATATGAAATAATGAAAATAAATCCCATTTTGTAGAATCCATTTGAAAAACCCATGGATTGTTTTCTGGTTTTTATTAATATATAGATCCCACAACCTATGTTTGGGAAATGATAAAGAATTACCTTCTACTTTCTTATATAAACCCACCAAATTTACCAGTTATCTTCACTCAAAAATCATTATAGTAGGTACTTACCCTTATATTACTTCTCAAGAGTCATCCCAATGTTCCCCTAATCTATCAAGAAGCCCCTCAAAAGCATTTTGAGTCACACTCCCAAGGTAAGGGATCCTATCATTATCATCTTTATTAATGTTAATTTATTATCTTATGACTTATTTTTAAAATTTTTAATGTTGGGATATTTATTTACATATCTCTATTACTAACCATTTAATTTCCAAATTATGATATACCCCTTTCCCTCTCAACTAATTTTTTTTAAATTTTTAAGTGATGATGTTATACTATAGAAATTTTAAAATGATTTTCCACACCAAAACTAATGTGTAGTGAATACCATACACATTTGTTTTCAAGGGTGTTCAACTTTATAAACATATTCTTTGTTGACATGGGAATTACATGTATTTTTTATACTTCATATCCATGGAATAAATATGGTGATGAATGAACCTATTTTGTATGATATTTGTGGCATACTTAAGAAAGGTAATGAAATGAAAATAATGGGTTCACTCGAAATTATATAGTGCTACAAGGATTTTGTAATGTTTCGTCTTATCAAACATGATGTTAGTAGAGGGAGAAAAATTGTTTCACTGCTTCTTGGGGGTATTTAAAAGTACTGATAATTAGGCCTTGCACGGAGTTTGATGGTGTTATAAAGGGTCTTTATATGTTTCTATAAATATAAATATACATTAATAATTATTATTATATGTATATATATATTAATTAATACATACTAATAAATAAATATAAAAATTATATATGTTATATATAAATATGTATATAGTTATTATTATTATTATCAATATATATATATTGATAGATATAATTTATTTATTATGTTATATTTATATTTTATATTTTATTTCCTTTTTTATTTAATTATTATTTTTATTTTTGGTTTAGATAGAGAGAAAAGGGGTTTGGATAGGTATCCATGCATCTTATCCAATAATCCAGGTCTTTTTCTACTCTATGGGTATGGACGAGGGAGTGTTGTTTTGGGATTTTAACATAGTGGATTCACTCGGTAGCATGTGATGACACTTCGTTCATAGTAGGGGTGACACGGTTGGATGGTCATCATCATCCTAGTTGAGTCCCTTCAGATATTTGGAACTATGGAAGGGATTATTTTTTAATGTCATAGAGTGGAGAGAGATGGTCTCGAGTTGATCGTATAGTAAGGTGATGGTGTTGTGGTTCGTTAAATGCCAATATCAGGTGGGTTATCATGGTATCGTCTTGTGGTAGGTAAGTAGAGGTTCTCATAGTCAGTAGATTGGATGTGGTGATGGTTCGTGATAGGTAGAGGTGTGGGGAGCAGTTAGTTGTGTATGGTCATTTCTCTAATCATGTATGGAATTTTCAAAATTTATGTCCTGCAAAATAAATAAAAATAATTTTGTAGAGTATTTTCTTCCAATACATTTAAAAACAGTTAAAAATTCAATTAACATCAAATTGTTTTCAAATGAATTTTTTTAAGTGAAAAATTGTGATATATGGATTCTATTTTATTTATAGAAAATGATTGATACAATTGATACAAAAAAATGTATCCATTTAAAAAAATTAATTCAAAATTAAATTCCAATTATTAAGTTTTAAAGATTATGAAAACAATTAAATTTCTTGGCCTATCAAATATATTCTAAAAAATGAATATATGAATAAAAATAAATAATTGGCCATTTTAACATTTCAGCTTGAAATTCATTAAACAAATAAATAATTTTAGTTTTACATAGGAATTTAATAAAAATAAAGGGTATTTTATTTGTATTACAAATAAAAATGGTAATTTTCTTCTCATATCACTCCCCCACACTTAGACTATTGCAATCTCGGGAAATTTATCATTGGATTTATATTTATTCAAAATAAAAAGGAAATTGAATACTATCCTACCTAATTAAATTTAATATCTAGAGAATAGATAATAAAAATATTTATCAATTGGTCAATTTATCATGCTCATATGTTAATTATGTCACTTCCTAACTTAAATTCAATCATTAGTTCAATTATGAAATGGTCAAATTTGATTTAAGTGGAATAAAAATTTTATCAAAAATCACCTCTATTAATTCCCATTTCTATAGATTTTTAAACCATAGTATGATTTTCCACATTTTTGATATAACATACATTAAGGTGTTATAAGTCAATTTTCCCTATTTTTATTGGTTCAATATTCACCTCACATAAATGGTATCATTTTTTACAAGTCCATTTTTAATTTTATTATTTATATATATATTTGTTTCAAAATCACTATGCATATAACATATTTAGATTTCATTATGTAATTATAGAAACACACACAATGCCCTTGTCTTAGAATTCCATTGGGGGTTCCTAATTTCCCATTTTTATTATAGGTTCAAATAAATTTTATAATTTTCATTTATGTTGGATCCATATGGTTTTCTGTCTCACATAGGTTATAATACTTTGGATTAAGTTAAAAATTTCAATGTCGTAATGTTACAAAATAGATTCCACCAAAAAATTTCCACTCATGCTCTATCTCTTAATTCTAATACCATATTTCCATAAAACGTTGTGGTAAAATCACCCCTAAATCATTTAAAATCTTATTGGATCAGAACCCATGAATTTCACTAACTCTAGCATGGTAATTTTTACACTAGTTTGGGAACAATGTCATGTCATTAAATTGGTGGAAAATAAATAATAAAATTGTTCCAATGTTTGTAAAAAACAACATTTATAGAAAAAAATTTATATAAAACAAAACACAATAGTATGTACATATAGGTTAATAGATCCTGGATTTTTCATGGTTTTGTAGTGTTTTTTAGTGATTTTCTAAGACACATAATAAAAACAAATGATATTAAAATATAGGAAAAATAGTTTTTTATATTCCCTTTTTATGATTTTCTATTTGTTTTTTATATTTATTGAAAACTCAATGAAAACTAAAAAAATATTTTTATTTATGGAATATAAAAATTTTACTGAAAATTAATAAAATAAATTATCAATGTAGGTTTTTTTATCCTCCCCCATTCTTATTTATCACAACCCAATTATGTTCCATTTTAATGAATAGAAATGAAGTTAATAAACCATGATAAAATAGAGATACAACCTAATGGTTATCGGCTTTCTGGTTTCGGTTAAGCTCTCCCTCAGGTGCATTTTGGACAATGGATCAATCCTCTGATGCACAATATACTTAAGTGATTATAAAAAAAATTAAGCATTATAAAGTTTATTTTATTAAAAATAAAATAAGATAAATAAAAAAAGTAAAAGGGGGGAGGATATTCTTAGGTGTAAACCCTAATGTGTGTTTCAGCCTATACAGTAGACAATCATAGAGTCTTGTGACTATCCCCAATTAATAGAGGGATTGAATTTGTGTGATTTTTACCACAACATCATTCCTATTCCACAAAATGTTATCTTTAGATATTCCTGTAGGTCTATGTTGAAAAATTAATTCATCTCCACCCCCTCATCAGTGTAATATTCTTTATAAAATTTGGATGGCATAATAAAAAATGAGGCCACCTTAGGTTGAGCCAAGTTGATCATGGATTTACATTCATCTATTGTATCCAACATTTCTTCTTCTTGGATATATTCAAATAAATGGGGGTCAATAAAATGATATAATTGAATAAAAATAAGACAATGTGAGTATAAATCAATATTATCCCATTCATGTGTAATATTTAATGCATTTGTTTCTTTATGCATTTCCACTCGATGTTCCATTTTCATATTACCTCCCTCAATTTTGTATTCATGGTCATGATGAGGGATTAATTTCATCACCATAGGTCCAAGGTATTCCTCATATTTAATAGACACTCCCTTGTGGGAACCTTCTTTAAGTTATTCAAAAAAATATTTTAGAAAATCTGTCAAAATATCCATCATCAAACAACTCTCTCTTATAATCTTGGTAATATTCATATTCAATTTTCAACATATTTAGATTTTTTTCTGTTACATTCAAAACTAATTTTTCTTCATTAGGAGCTATTGAAAAATCTTTATCTTCATCATACAAGATAAACATCAGTTTTACAGAGTCTATAAAATTATAAATATGGAGGTAAAAAATCATTTTGTAAAAATATAAAAGGAAATGTGTTCTCATAAGGGGTAACTCCCTCATTAGTTTCCACATGGTGTTATTTTTCAAGTTATAATGTCTTTTTGAAATTGTCTTGTGTGGATGGTGGTAATATTGATCATTCTAGATTATCTTTAAAAGTAAGCTCATCCACATCATTATTATTTAGGGGTTGTAACAATAGTTCTTATTATATGATTTCATTAAAAACAAGAGGGAAATACATGGACAATTTGGGATGAATAAAATTTGAAAAACATTTTTTGTTAAATATCCCTCATGTGTTTCGCCATTTTGTTGTTATGCTCATCAAAATAGCTTTTGGTAGATATGTTCTAGGTTGATTTGGGGAAGATCTTATAATTCTAAAAAAATAACCCTCATCTTCTATGAAGTCTTCTTTTGGAAATACTATGGGTTTAATCTTTTATCTGCTTGCTTCTTTCTTTTTTTGATGAGTTCGTAAAGGGAAGTGGATATTATAGCTTGCATACCTTTTAATTCTACATTCATTGCATTATGTTCTCCAAATTTCTAGTTCACTAAGAAATAATTCAAAATTAATGAATTGATTATAATTTCGTTGGGTTTTAGTTATTATTCATTTTGATTTTTTAGGGAACCTTTTTGTTGATGTTTTTTGGGTACATTTATGTAGTATATTCTATCTTACCACACCATGGTGTGTATTGTACGTTTTTTTGTTGTATTTAAATGATCATCACCTAGGACACCTATGGGAATGTACACAGGGGATATTGGTGAGAATATATTAAATAATTTCTTAACAAGAATGATTATAATAGGTTAGAGAAAAAAGAAAAAGTAGAAAAAAAGAACAAAGAAAAAAAAGAAAACAATAATTACAAATGTTTTAAAAATAGTGGGAACTCTGCCTTTCTCACCCATAATGATGAAAGGTTAATGTGCGTGATTTCAATGGGTTATGGTAAAATATAATTTATACACCAAATATATCCTATTGGATAAACAGGGTCATTTCTTAAGGAGAAAGTGTTGGTGAGTCTAACTCTCCTACCACTTATGTATTTATGTTTTGTTTTTCTTAATTTTGAATGCATCCAAGAAATATTTATTTTGTATTTCAATAAATGGAAATTTGAAATGGAAATGAAAATTCATATAGAAATATTAAAAGAAACTAAAATAGATTTAAGGATGATTTCCAGTGAGATAAATCATTATTTAATTTATTTATAAATCTTATAATTCAATTAGTTTTTTTAATTTTTTACCTATCCACCCTGTAGTATTTTATTTTTTATGTAACCATAATATACTCAAGTGATCCTAAATAAAACATGTAATTCCATGTATTCTCATGGGTGAATGAGTAAGGATCATTCCTCAGTTGAGTTAATAAACTCACTCAAACTATTAATAGCAATCACATACCATTCATACAATCAAAACAAATAACTCCATTGGTATGAGGTGTGATTTTAATTTGAGGGAGAATTTGAAGTGCTACAGTTGGAAGAGTGTGATGGTGCTAGTGGATTGTAGATTTCAAATCAACTCCTCCACATTCTAGTTCCACAATTTCCTTAGAATTAGATAGGAGATAGTTTGATAATTAAAAAAACAAATTCATTTTATTCATTATTTTCCCCTTTAGATCACTCACAGTGGGTTAGCTCTCCATGATAATGGAGATAAGAGTTACAAAGAAATCAAAGGGGTGATAAACACAAATAAATTAATGGAAAAATAATATATTTTAATTTTACAATGAATATAATGAAAATTATATTGGAAATAAACAAATGAAATTTGAATAGAAACCTAATCGAAAAAAGGATGAATCTAGTTAGCTGAGACTAAATACTTAAAATAGATGAGTGAGATAGATATTTATAGGTGATTTAATCTTCTTAGAATTCAGTGATGGCTAGAAATCTTCTTTTGTATACTTCTGGTGAGATCCACATGTTATGTTAAATGGTTGAGATCATCTTTTCTGACACATCCACTATCCACCATTGTGAATGTATTTAGACTTCTTCAAGTGCTTTTTAGTCACATTTGAATGTGATAGTTATTGAGCCATTGACAAAGTTTGACAGTACTAGACCAGGTCTTTAGATGACACTATAAACATAAAAATAAAGAAATAGTTAATATTATATATATACATATATTAATAAAAATATACTAATAGATATATATATATATATATTATATACATTATATATAAATATGTATATAGTTATTATAATTATTATTATAACATTTATATTGATATATATAATTTATTTATTATGTTATATTTATTTTTTATTTTTTATTTTCATTTTTTTTATTTATTGAGGGGTAAATGGATTTGGTCAGGTAGTCATGTGTATTCTCCATCAAGAAAAGTTTACTTCTTCCCCACTGGTTCATCAAAGGTTGTGTTACAGGGGGATTTTAGTATAGTGGCACTACTTAGTAGTATGCAGAGACACTCAGATCATAATAGGGGTGAAACGTCTTGATAGTCATCTTCATCTTAGTTGAGGTTCTTCAAAATTCTAGGATTGTGATAAGGATTATTTTCTATGGTCATGGAATGGAGAGAGATGGTCATAAATTAATGGTGCATAAAATTGCAGGTTCTGTAGTAGAGTGAATTCCATAGTCAGATGGGTGACCATGGTGGATTTTTGTGGTAGGTAGAGGTTCTCAAGGTTTGCTGACTAACCATGAAAATGGTTTGCAGCAGGAAAAGGCACAAGTCATGGTAATTTGTCCATAGTCGTTTTTTTTGACCGTACAAAAACAATGAAAAATTTATCTCCTACAAAATAAATAAAAATCATTTAGTTGAGTATTTTATTCCGATAAATTTAAAATGAAATATTAAATTAATATCACATCAAATTTTATTCTAATCAATTTTTTTATATTAAAATTTTTTGATATGAGGATTCCATTTCATTTAAAAATATTTATTGGAAAAATCGATTCTAAAAAATGAGTTCACCTAAGAATTTAATTTCAAAATAGAATACCAACCATTTACGTTTTATGTTTAAAACCAGAATTAAATTTTATATCCGATCGATTTAGTTCTAAATAAAAAAACTATATCAATAAAATTCAATAGTTAGTCCTTTTTACATTTAAGTTTCATATTCTTAAAAATAAAAAAATTAAAATTTTACCAAGAAATTGAATTAAAAAAGGTATTTTCTATGAATAAGTGAAACAAATATGGGAATTTTTTACACACATTGGTCCTCAAGAGTCCTCATCATGGTATTTTTGGAAGATTAGTGATAGTATTTTTTTGGAATTGACTTGTATATTATGGTGAGTGCCTGGACATTCCTTTCTATGTTGATAATCAAGTTACCACTGTATAATGGGATGTGTGTATCATGTTTTATGTTCTGGATTTTAATAATAATTTTTTCTGAAGGTTTTTTTGTTTGAATTGATTTTATTCATTTATCTAATAATTTCTTCTATTTCAGTGTGCAATAATATGCCTTTGAGATATCTTCCATGGATTCCATGGGACGACATACTGGATGATCTTCATGATAATCCTCTAATATATTATAATCAAAACATGTATATTATGTGTTATGTTCATTTTTTCTACTAGAATATTATACAAGTCTAGAATGTTTTTCTTGAGGTACAACTAGAAATTTTTGTAATCAATAGAGATTGATAATGGGAGTTCTTTCACGGGAAGACACCATCTATTAAGTGTATGAATGAACCTCAAGAGGGAGAGGATTGTCTTGAAAAGATCTATCATATCTTTGACATCATTAAAGAACATGATAGTATCAAGGTGAAGTGTGTGGTGTTCAAATATGAGGGTCCCAGCAAGCATTAGTGGAATTCTATAGAACATGCAGATAGACTTGTGGGCTTCGACTAGAAGTGTATCAAGACTCTATTATTTTAGAATATTTTTATAGATTCACCGATGATGGAAAAAATATCTATATTTCCTCTTATTATTGTAGGGAGAGAATACGGTTTTAGTTTACACCAATTGTTTTGATTAACTGGTTCATTTTTCACCATAGGAGGTAAAGAATGACCAGTTGAAATATTATAAGTACATATAGGGATAATAAATAGATATCTGATTGTAGGTATTTAGGTTGATGATTTTGACCTTGTGGAGATGATAGATTAAAATATGATGTTATAAATGAATATGGAATGCATGTTTTCATATTCTTACCCTTCTATACCACCCTGTGGATGCTTTAGTAGAATTAAAGGTAAACAAAGAAAGTGGAAAGATCATCATATGGGTATTCGATGTGCCTATTAACAACATTCATCCTTTTCACTATTAGTTATAGTTGTTAGTGTTCCCATTACTTTTTATAAATGTAGAAAGGTCAGACACACCAGGAATTCTTTTCCTTCAACTGTAAAGATGTATAATAGTTTTGGATGTTATGGCCATTTGCATCATTTTTATCATACCATGTATATGCGTCGATATGGTCAAGTATTTTTGTCTCTAAATTATACTATGGAATAGTCATATTCTTTAAAGACTACATGGATCCAACTAAATTTATCTAGAGTGGAGAAACTCTATGCAGTAGATGAGTTTCCAATGGTGGTAGATGCTAGTACAATGACATTGAGAGGTATCGTCTTTATTATATCATCAGTAGGGATTTATTTATTTGATACTAGTACTTCTCACTCTTTTATATTTTTTTATTTAGTTGATATGAATAAAATTCCCACATATATCATTTCCTTTATTATAGATTTAGTTAAAACTCTTTGGAAGAGGAAAGAGAAGGGGTTTGGGGACCAACTTGTGCCCTATCTAAAGCTGATACAGAGTTTGACTGAAATTTTCTTATTATCAAAATGGAACTATTTAACATCATCATTGGTATGGATTTTATTTTTTATCATTATGGTGAGATTTATTGTTTTCAATGACATGTCTCTTTTCTTATGGATTATTTGAGCTCATGGGTGTTCTATAGAGACTGGGATATTAGGTCTAGCCATGCATGACCTTCTATCAAAGTGCTCTAGAGTCTGTTGTCTGCTGTGGAATTTGTCTCTGATGATGTTTCTTTCATTACCTTACCAATATAGATTACTATTTTCAAAATTCTTTCCTAGATTATTTATCTAGAATTTATCCATAGATGGAGGTGGAGTTTATGATTGACTCAGTGCTAGGTACAATGCTGATTTTGATACCTTATTTTCATATGGTACTAGTAGAAATTAAAGGGCTCAAGATTCAATTGCATTATACAGTTGTGAAGGGTTTTTTCACAATAGTATTTATCTTTGGAAGACCCAATTCTCTTGGCCGTGAAAGAAGATGGTTAACTCAAATTGTGTGAGGACTATATGAAGTTTAATTAACTATTGGTTAAGAAAAAGTATCATTTTCTTCATGTGGATGATATTTTTGATTATTTAAATAGAGAATTTTATTTAATGATCAATCATTGGTAATTTTATCATCATCATAGGGTCTGGGAGTCTGATATACTAAAGACAACATTCTGGATTAGGTATAACCATTTTGAATATCTTTTGATTCTATTTTTCCTGAATATACTCCTACTAATTTTATTCATTTGATGAATTAGATATTCCTTCAGTGTCTAGAAACATTTGTGGGAGTGTTCATGGATGATATCATAGTTTATTCGAGATCTAACCATGAGCATCAGTACCATTTTAATCTACTTATGTAAATTATGAGGATTCATTGTTTTTATGGAATAATTTTTAGATAAAATTTATGGACCAAAAATTGATGTCATTGGGGCATATGTTTTCTGATAATGGATTGTTAGTTTATCTTGAGAGGGTGAAGGTTGTCCTTTCATGGGAATATCTGTATAACATCTTTGATATTTTCATATTTCTTTGTCTTTCTGAATATTATTGATAGTTTATCAAGAATTTCATAAAGTCGGTTTCACCATTGACTGCTCTCACTAGTAAAGAGGTGAAATTAACTTGGGATGAAATGTCTCAGTCTTATTTTGATGAGATGAAAAAACTCCTAACATTAGTTTCTATATTCATCTTACCAGATCCTAGTAAGAGGAAAATGGTTTTCTATAATGCTTATGGTGTGGGTTTTGGTGGTGTAATTATGCAGGATGATCATGTGGCAGATTATGGGTCAATTCATCATTAACCTCATGAAAACAATTACCTCACTCATGATTTAGATATTACTATACATATGAAATTCAAAAAGTCGTGGTGGAACTATCTTTTTGGGGATCGTTCATAGTCTTTCTTGACTATAAGATTTTGAGGTATATCTTTTCTAAAAAATACATGAATCTTAGATTGAGGATGTGGTTGGTATACCTTTATATGTTTTACATTAAAATAAACTACACCCTGGGAATGGGTAATGTCATTGCAGAAACTCTCAGCCTGAAAGTACCATCGTAGGATATTTTGGAATCGAAGGAAGAGTGGATCCTTATGGGTATTTTTGATCAGTTTCATATGGATTCTTAAAAGAATGTTTTAGGTATGGTTTTATCGAGTGATAATTTATTATCATCTATCCTTAAGTTTATTATTTAGATTTGGTATTAGGAGAACATGTTCTTGAGGAATTTCAAAAACCTTATTTTGTAGGGAGAGTTTTTTGGTTGGTCACTCTCTTTAGATTGTATACTCGGTTTTTGGGATTGGTTTTTCTTCCCAATATTGGTGAGGATATCTATTTTTTATTGACCTTTTTATTCATGGGTTGTTCATCTAGGAAGTACAAAGATGTATTTTGAAATGATACATTGATTTTGATGGTTGGGTATGAGGCATGACATTGCTGATTATGTGTCTCATTGTTACACCTTCCAATAAATATATGAAGAAAATACGAAAAATTATTATTTATTTAAGCCTATTTAAGTGCAATTCTTTAAATGGGATGATGCATCAATTGAATTTTTTTTGTATTACCATTGAATCCCTAAGGATGAAATGTATCGAGTTGATGATTGATCGGATAACGAATTCATCACACTTCATTTTAATTAGGGACCCCGTGATGGTGCAGATCTAGGTTAGTAGTATATATAGGGGATTGTGAGGTTATATGTGGTTCCTTCTGTCATTTTTTTAGAAAGGGAACCTATTTTCACTTCGAGGTTCTATAGGACACTCCAAGAGGTCATAGGGACTCAGGTTGGGTTGAATATTGCTTATAATCCATAGATGATGATCACACAGTGAAGAATATTATAATCCTTGAGGATGTTTTCTATGATTGTGTCTGGGATTATGATGTATATTAGGTTAACTATATAAGTATGTTTGAGTTTTTTTATAAAAATAGTTACGAGTCATCAATAAAAGTGGATCCTTTCAAGGATTTGCATGGTTTCCCATTTAGATAACCTATTTTTTAGGAAGAGGTTGGTGAAGCCTATCTGGTGGGACTAGGACGTGTCCCAGATATTTCAGTGAGGATTCAAGATACAATGGTGTATGGTCCCATCTCAAATTTTATAAAAATATTATTTGGATTATCAGAGATATTCATGGGAGTTTTCAATAGGTGATCAAATTTTTCTTGAAATTTTCTCCTCGGTTGGGTCAACGACAGCTAAGAAAATATGGAAAGCTAGATCTAAGATATGTTTGTCCATTTAATGTTATTGGGTGTCTTGGGAAAGTCCATTTTTTCATTTTATTTTTCATTTGACGGTCATACAATATGTATTCCATATATCATAGCTCAAGAAATATCATCATGATCCCTCACATTCTGAGTTGGGAAGAGTTTGATATGATTCTAGTGTTTTCTTGGAGCATCCAGTAGAGATAATTGACTCTCCACTGATATTCTAGTGTGGGAAGTCGATTACTTTGGTTATAGTGTTATGGGTGCATGTATTGGATTCCCATAAGACGTCGGAGAATGAGTCATTGATGACGGAGTAGTGTCATCACTTATTTTTCAGACTTTATTCTTCCACGTGACTTCTTGACGATTGAAAGTCATATATTACAGAGTTTGTAACATCACATTGCAATCTTCCATGTATTTTCCATTCTCTTTATTTTTATCCTCTTTATTTGGGTTTATCATTGGACTTCTAGTGATATAGATCATTTGATATATAAATTTACCTAATTTTCAGTGATATAAGTTTGTCTCAATTAATGGAGTCTTAGTATAAATGGATTACAGGTTTTTAGGGATCTCGACAAGTTCATAGAATACCGAGGGTGGGTTTTTAGTTTTCTTCTAAAAAATAGATTTTTTATAGTTAATATGATAAATACATGCAATGTGAAGATATTACACATCGTTTAATTCCTTCCAATAATATGTTTTGATTCTAGTACACAACATGAAAAGAATACATGTCATTTATTAGACACGTGATGTGTAATAATAAAAGACAGGTTTTTGTAAAAAATTAATGGGTTATGTTTTACATGAGATTTGTGCATTACACGATGTGAAAATGGATTACACTCCATATAATCATCACATGATCTAGTTTTTATGGTGCCACACTACTGATTATTATTTCATACAGTTTAAAACTCTGTTCACTAGACCTATAATCTCTCATATAGATTTTAGGGATATCATACCATTTTGTATCATTTTATTTAGTGATTTATCATTGTTGTGGTTCTAGTGAATTATTTTGAGTAATAAATCCATTATGCATATTTATTACTATTGATTGTGGTAGATTCGTTCTGTTTCATTATCAATTTTTTTTAATATGTGATGATGATTCTTTATGTTTCCATTAAGATATGTTTTGAGATCTTCTTTCAAATCCTAACCATTATGTTGGTTTCAATACGACATGAATGTTTTTTTAAGGTATATTTTGATTCTTCATCTCCATAAACCATTTTGTTTTTGGAATTTATTATAAGATGTGCAGTCTTAATATGGGGCCTTTATTACCATAATTGTGTTCTTCCCAGTTAGTGAATCTAGTGTCCGGCATGTGCAACCAATATTTAAGGTAGGTGGTTCCACATCTAGCCTACGTTGGATTAAATATATTTCTTTGGTTTTTGATAAATTCGTTTATAAATGAAATGGATTGATTTAATGACTAGATTTGTGTGTTTGGAAATGGGTTTTTGATAAATTATTTTTTCCCCTTGTTATGAATAAGAAAATGTTGTTTTCTATTCATTGATAATTGTATTAAATAAATGGTTTTCAAAGCATTTTTTTGATGAATTGGTTTGTAAAATATAGCATATATAAATCCTTTGGTACTTAGGTGGAATGTTTAGTAATTGTTCTTTCCTATTGATACTATTAGGGTGTTCAATCATGGGGTGTCATCCTACTCCCTATGCATGTTTTTCTAAGTAATTGATTGAATCTTTTAGGTGTTCCACTTTTTGTAGTGTTCCTCTACTTCCTAGAATCAATTCATATGTCTTGGATCCTGATGCACGTGATTTTCTATGATACAACTATGATTTTCCTATTTATACTAACATAGTGTGATCCTTGGTGTGATGTTACCTATGCTTTTGGATTCTACTATTTGGTTTTACTTCCATGTATTAGATATGATATATGATACACGGATTTCATTGATTTGATATATCTACATTTATATTAGTATATGAATATTTTTGAAATTGTTATTCTTATTTAATTGGGGAATGTTGAAAATGGAAAATTAAATGTTTTTCCATGATTTTGATATAAAAGCTATAAATTTTTTATCATGCCTTGTATTAATTAAAGTTGACCATTATTCGGACTGTTGTATAGAGAATTATTATGGAACACCTGGATGGGATCCTTCAGATCCTATTACTTAACACCTTGTGAACCCCTTTCGCGGTGTACAAACCTTTTTATGTCTCTTGATATGGAGAAAGGAAAGGCGCAATAGTGAGGAGGTGAGGTATCAATTAGATGTGTATGGGTAGCTGGTGGTAAGATGGTGAGATATTTCCCATGTTATCACATAAAGTAGTTGGTTTCTTGTTTAGTATTCCTTTAATGTTTGTAGTTGTCCATTGGGTTTATTATATTCATTTTTAGTTGTATGATTTCTAATATATTATTTTAATTGTGGTATATATTCTTTTTATTCTATTATATTTCTCTGTTATGTATATATGTCTGTCATGTTGTTGCTTTAGGTCGGGTGAAATAATTCCCTATGGTTTTTGTTTGAATGTTGTGTACTAGTCGTTGGCCCATGGTGATTAGGAATTCCTATCAGGTATGTTCCAATTTAGGTCAGGTACCACATTGAGAGGGTATCTAGGTCAGGTTTATCACATGTTTCATTGGGTTTCAATAAAATAATGGGTGATTAATAAATTAGTTTTTTTATCTATTTTCAGAATATAGATAATGTACTAAAATGTTTTTGTATAAAAGAATTAGTAAGCCCAGAGGCATTGAATTTATAACTATGATCTATTTTATAGAAGAATAACCTTATCATCAGTATGAATTTCTATAAATGGTATAGGTTCATGTGTATTATATTATGCGATGATAGGAAGTTATACATACTAGAAACCTCTACTTATATAGAACCATGTAAAAAATGTTAGTGTAGAGGAAATCTCTTTCTACATGAAACACTTGGAAACAATGGTATATATATAAGGTTTCATGTTATCATCTATAACCATTGTCCTACTAATTAATCATGATGAAATGGATGGATATAAAATGTGGTCTCACCTTAATGATCTTTATAATGAGACAACGATACAAGAGAGACAATATATTTCTATGGAATTATTAATGTCCATTATCAATGTTTTATCCCCATATAATCGACATGTATTCATGATTATTGGATAAATGAATCATTTGTATATCATGGTAATTTTGATTCTAGATAAATTGAACACATATCCCATCTTATACTCACTACCTTAGACATTGTCAATTTTTATTGATAATTATAATGTGATAAATAGTTAGAAAACCCGATCGTAACTCCTCAACTTGATTCCCTAAGAAGATAAGGACATGAGGCCTAAGGAACCTAAATTAATTATAGTGACTAAAAAGTAAGAACGAGGAAAAGGGAAGCAAGTCACACTCCATGTCTAAGGATCTGGAGAACCATTTTCTAAAGAGGAGGAAGATCCAAATGTAGGAAATGGAAACATATGTATTATTTTTTCATGGGGCATGTTTTACTACTGGTATAAGAACTACACCCAACTATATATTCACAATTATGTTTTAGGTGAGTTCATTATCTTTTGTAATATTTCTATATATAATATTTGGGTATTGGATGTGGTTTTTAGTACTCACATATGTACCTAGATTATAGAACCAGATAAGTTCTGAAATATTTCTACAGGATACTTTGATCTTAGAGTAGCTTATGATGCATGATTTTTTTCCTTTTGTATATGATAATACCACCTTCTATTCACAAAATGGATGATCTTGGTTTTGAAAAACTAATATCATGTACACATTTTTTTTTAAAAAAAATTCCTTATCCTTCCCCAATATAGAATATTTTATTTTCAAATTTGGAAATAAAATATTATTCTATAAAAATCATATTATATGTTATGGTATTGTGCATTTAAATAATGATTTTTATGTATAATATTATAAAATAAAAGTTTTCTATATTTATAATGAATTAAATTATCATCACACATATCATACCAAGTTATGGAATTGCTGACATGGTGTTGTAAACATTTATCATTTAACAAATCTCTTTCAGAATGGATATTTAGATTATTTTGATCTAAAACCACATGATAACTGTTTTTCTTTTTTATAAGGGAATATGATCAGACAACATTTTTGTGGTAATGGTGAAAGTGAGTTAGAGATTATATAATTTATACACAATGATGTGTGTAGACAATTTTCAATGGATTATATATGTGGATATTCTTACTCTATTACTTTTACAAATGACTTGACTCTACATGGGAGTGTTTACTTAATTATGAATAAACATAAATACATTAAAAAATTAAAATAATTCAAGAATGGAGTGGAGAATAAACTTGATAAGTAATGAATACTTTTTTATCTAATCATGGTAGTGACTATCTTAACCAAGAGTTCATTAATTATTTATGGTATTTTTTGATTCTATATCAAAATAATCTACCTTTTACATGATGGTGGAATGGTATTAGTGATAAAATGAACCATGTAATTATTCACATAATAGGGTTGATGAGTCTTTTAGATATGCCATTAACATTTTGCAGATATTTATTAAAGGATACATCACACTTACTAAACTGTGTACCAACTAAAGTGGAAAATGGAATACCAAATAAATTAATGCATAGAAAAAAATATTTTTTGTCACATACTCTTGTGTGGGGTTAAAAGGAATTTATTAAGGCTATATCTGGAAAACAATATCACCCTAGTGCGTGACGTATGTCAATAGAGAATACCCCAAGTAAATGAAGTAAAATTACCTATATACGACTTTAGATAAGAAATTCATTATGGAAAACCTGATAGATTTCAAAGGAAGAACGTCTCTAAAAGATATAGTAAAAGAAATATTGAATTTAATAAATAATATTCTTAAGATACATGATTGATAGTGTAGGGAAAACATTTTTAGGTCTAAGTGGAAGATGTTTCATAGATGTAGGTACTAAGAAAGAGAAGAATATAGGTTTTTGGAATTGAAATATATGGTTTTATAGTCACTAAATATGGTAACTTATTATTTGTTTATAATAATGATACTATTCTATAAAAGGATGAATTAGAGATCTTAGAATCTACATGATATAAATAAGATCTTAATTATATGATATATTCCATTTATTACAGCCAATTATGGATTTAATTTATCCTTCCATTTGATGTAAATATTTTTGTGTGTATAAGGGTGTTCAACAGAAAACTAGAAATGGAGGTTAAAATTAGTACATATATAGTACATTTAGTAGATAGAGGGTTTAAATGGAATCAAGGAATATACTATACTAAAGCCTTTTCTATAGTCTCCATTTTTTAATCCATCTTAATTCTATTTTTCATGGATGATTTTCATGACTATGAAATTTGGTAGATAGATGTAAACAAATATTTCCTTAATGAGAACCTTCATGAAGATTTCTATATGATAAAACCAAAATGGATTTTATTAAAAAAAGATGCTAACAAAGTATGTAAGTTGCAAACATACATTTATGGATTGAAGAAAGAATCCACATCATGGAAAAGATGATTTCATGAATCTATAAGATAAATTGGTTTCATTAAGAACAATTGTGAGAAATATTTTTATAAATGATTCAGTTATGGTGAAATATTTTTCCTAGTATTATATATTAATGACATGTTAGTTTTTGGGAAGTATATACCATTATTAAAATCAATTAAGGCCTTGTTAAATAATTTCTTCACCAAGAAGGGATTTGGTGAAGCGGATTATATTCATGGGATCGAGATCATTCATGATAGATCCAAGAGGATACTTTGACTATGTCAAGGTATAAAAAGTTTCCAATTAGTGAAGAGATCCAATCTTAAATAATCCAAATGATATTGGTTCTAATGTCACATGGTATTTATCTCTCTAATAAAAATTTTCTTTAGACACTATAGAAGATATGTGGGGGATGAAGAGATTCTCATTCACATTTTTATTCATAAATTTTTCCATGTTATATACATCGTTTTATGTTTCTTATGATTTGATAATCATAGGTATATTTAAATATGTCTTAGGAGAACAACATTTTCCAATTTTATGGTTATCCTTAACTATTTGGGGTCTAATAAGAATATTTTCATGTTATATGGAGGAAGAAAGTTTCCAGTAATCTAGGAATATATATATATATATTATAGTTTCTATAATAGATTGAAATAATCTAAATTCATTGTATATATATGACTTTAGTCTCTATGGAGGAGTTGTGAGCTGGAAGAGTTCAAATTTTATAGACATTGTTTATTCTATAGAAGAATTTGAGTATATTGAGGCTAATGATGTAGATAAGGATTAATTATTGATATAGAACATTTTACATGAAATTTATTTGGTTCACAATACAAAAAACCCTATAAAAATATATTATGATAATACTGCAATATTGGATATCGCAAAGGTACCAAGGTTACATAAATAGATGAAGAACCCACATTGAAATTCCAACCTCTTAATCAATTTTTCTTAAAGGATTTAGGTTTTGATTAGAAATGTTTCCATGGATAATAACATGTTGAACCCCTTGAAAAAAACATATCTTAGCATAATAATATACATCTTGTGAGAGTTAGAGGGTAATGATTTGTTAGTATTTGGATTTAGTGCAGGTGACATTCTATTAGATTTGGTACCCTAGAACAAACTTTAATGTTCTTTATGATTACCAAAATTCATTTTTTTAATACAAATAAAATTCATATCATATCATTATTTTTATTTTGTGTTTCATTTTATGTACTAATTTCCTTAGGGTATATATTGAACGGAAGGGTATAATATTTCCTCACTATGATGTCATCACAAAACATATTTGATAGTATTCATAAATATACTATTAAAGGATATGTGGTATCATTTTATTGGACATAGTTGACATAATATATAAGTGGGGGGATCATAATATATTGAGACTTATTCTCATGAAATTTATCTATGGTAATATCTAAGAGAAATATGTTGTGAAAACTTTTTTTCCCAGTAGAAAATCCACCTTGATATGTGTCTGGATGTTTCTATATATGAATGTGTATAATCTTCCTTATTATTTAAAATTATAACTAATTAATATCATGAGTTTTTTATTTTTATGTATTGATGAAAACCGTGCTAACGTATGATCTTGATTATGTAGGATATGTTGGGAACATACCAAATGATATTATGTTAATGTATAATGTAAGAAAGGGTTTTTCTTCTTTAATTAGTTTGCATGAGTTGATATATCAGGCCCTTTGATATGAATAGAACTACTTGATTAAGACCACATCCATAGTGGTCTATCAACATGGTCATTTCTCAAAATTCAAATAATTATACATCGGGCACATAGCTTGATGATATGAGCATGCATCCTGCATGTTTAGATATTTTGAGACAAAGGAATTATATTAGATAATGTATTTTTATTTTTGGTTTTATGTTATTTTCTTATTGACTTCTTTATCTATGGGTGATATGGTGTGTTTCTAGGTTATAACTCTTTACATTAGGTGGTTATATCTAATTATATTGAAAAAAGAGCCTAGAGGGTTAAACATTTATTATATTCATAACCACATTTAAATTATTTTTTAATTTAATATGTAGAAAAATATTATTCCCATACATAGATTAATATTTATTCTTTTTTAATTGATCAAAAATATTAAATACCTAGCTATTCCGGAGAATATATATGTGAGTTGAATATTTCATAAATATATTTTTTATTCAAGTTAATTTAAAATTTATTTATTTTTCAAAAAATAACACAGTGGAATTTTTTTATCTAAATAAATTTCTATAATTCAATATTTGATAAATACTTAGAATAAAAGTAATGTTATGTTAATAGTCCAGTCAAAAATGGTATTTTAAATATAATTTGAATAAATATTAACTTTTTTATAGAATAAATTATATAAATTTATCAATGTGTTTATCTCATGTAATGTAAATAATAATAATAATATTATTATTATTTAAACACGTGGTTCATCTAGGATTAATGGAACTATAATTGTCATTGTGAAATTTCTATTCACTATCCTAAGATCTATATAAACTGGATTATATCATTCTCAACCCTAATTATTATTGCAATGAATGAATTATATAGAAAATCATCTCAATTCCTATATAGTCTTCCATTAAAAATATCCCAAGAACAGACATCAATTTTCTTACTGTACCCTCTCGACTCTAAGAGAATAATTAGAATCATTCCACCAAGAATAAATTCTTCTTGTGGTCAATGATGAATGATTCAATCCTTAGATACATTTATGATATCACATAGATATTTATATGTCAATGTTTAGAGGTTTATAGTGCATGTGTAAATCATCACTAGATGCATCATACCCTTGAATCCTCTGAAATAACAATGATATGAAAAAATATATATTTCGTCCAATTCATAAATTAAAAAAGTATTTATAAGGTGATGTAACTCTTTATTTGTATAAATTATTTATGAATTTTATATGATCATCATATCATATAGATTATGGGGTTGTATTTCATCTAGTTATGAGGAGAAATATGAGTATTTAAATAGATTTCCATTATTTGGAATGAGGCCAACTGCTTCTTTTATTCCTTGGAACATTTGAGTGGTGTTAGAGGGGTAACATAATAATTGGTAATTATTTATTATTCACGGATTGATTATAAACATTTTTTGATAGATTTTGATTTATAGTATACAAATTCATTATTATGAAATTAAATTAAAATGTATCATAAAAAACATGTTTCATTTTGGTTCATACGATCTTAAATAGGTTTAGAATAGGTTAACGATAATAAGAGATTCCATTGGGAGACACTAGGTACTCTGGTTAATAGATATAGTTTCACAATTTGTACCTGAAATGTATATGTTATATACCTGGATTCACATCATTTAGAGATGTCATGGGATACAAGACACACTAAGCAGTAAATAATACTGGTGTGTATTAATTTTATCCCATGTTGACTAGAATACAGTGAATAATAGTTTTTCTATAGAGACCCAAACATCCAATACATAGATATTACATCTTTTTAGATAGGAATTCATTACATTAGACAAACACTTTTCTGAGAATCGTAATGGTCTAGTTCCTTTCGAAACATGGACACATAAATAACTTTCCCATTAGTTTAATACATGATCTCTCATTAGGTTCTTCATAACCAGAACCTTTACTAGACATATCATACATAATACCTTTTGTCATAACCTTTCATATCATGGATCAAAAACGTGATTCATGGAATAAATCCTGGTAGTTCATAAGACTTGAATCATAATGGTATCAAAGAACATGAACCATGAAAACATAATATAGGCATATGATATTGATTTGATCTATACACATAATATTACGACATTGTGAATTGGTATAATTAGAAATATATTTATTTTTTATTATGAGGACATAAAATGAGTACCTTTCATAATCTTATGGACATGAAACAATGTCCATGCATAATCTTATAGATATAAAATATAGGTCTATGCTAAAAACTATGATCATGTAATCAAGATCATGTATAACATTATGAACATGTCATCAGGTTATCCCATGAAATAGGGGAAACGTAATCAGGTTCATGAATAACATATTTAATCATGATTTATCCATCTTTATCCAATACATTGGAAGGGGATATAGGTCCCACCTCTAATATAATCCATACATCTATGTGATACAAAATTTTGAAACACTCATCATATCATAACCAATAAAAAGGAGTATGGTTCCAAAAAAATTTCATTATAGTATAATCCATGGAAAGAAATGGGTTTCAAAAACATCTTGTTATCATAATCATAAACCATTTAGATAAAAAATAAATATGGTTCCAATGGATCATATCACATAGAACATTTCTTAAGGAAAATAGAGTTTCATCTTTGATAAAAACATATTTAAAATAGAAAACAAATAAAAAATCCTTTTATTTTAAATTAACCATAAAAAATTATAAAGTAATCTTTAAAATAAAGTGTGTTCATAATGATGTAAAATACCACAAATTATATAACAATTATTCCTTTCACACATTAGGTAAAAGCCAAAAAAGCTTTGTATAAAAAATGACATAAATATTCCATTAATTTTTTTTAAAGGTAAATCATGGATAAAAATTATTTAATAAACCGTTTTTATAATTTTAAAAATATTTTTGAAAGAAAATTTAGAAAATAATATTGTGTAATAAATAAGTTTTTCGACCAAAGAGTGAAATAACAAATATTTTTCAAAAAAAACATTCTTATGGTCACTTTAATCCATTAAGAGAGGAAATTGATGGGAAAAATGTATTATAATGACATAAACATAAGATAATAAAATTCATGGGTTTCTTGACATATGGATCATATTAGTTCAACATCAAAGTCATTAACATAAAAAATCCCTATAAACGATGAGATTGTATCATAAAAGCCTAACCACATGTGTAAATTGGAATTGTAAACCCCATAAATGGGAGATACTCAAATGGATATTTAAATCCTAATAATTTTCCAGAAATTCACCATAAAATACACTCATTTAATTTATATACATTACATAAAATAAATATATAGTTAATATAACATGTGTCTCATAGATGTAAAAAGTGAGACTAGAAATCACATTCCTTAAGTCTCAAATTCCTTTGCACACGTTTGAGTCTCCTGTATAATAAATATAATGTTATTAAAAATTATTATGTAAACATAATAATATACATTATACCATATATTATTTACATGTGACCTTTTATTACATGTTTATAAACAATTCCATGTTAAATTCATGTTTTGGGTAATAATTGTATTGTTGTTTTTGAATGTTTTGATTTGGTATTATCAATCCTCTAACTTTTGAAATGGTTATATAATATTAATCATTATAATCATGATATAAAAATAATATTTATTTATTATATATGTATTTATATAAATCCATAAAATTTATAGATATAAAATTAAATAAACTATTCATGGAGATGGTCAGTTGTATATAAGCGTAAACACTACTTTCATTTTCTTGATGGATTAAAAGAAATTTTAGTAGATAATTTTTAAACATTATAGATTAATTTTTATGTCATCTATATCACATATATACATTAAATTCACCATTATTACCTTCCATTAAAATCATTAGTAAAAAATGAATCATATCACTTCTGGAGGTAATAGTTTTCTGTACACTCGAACGACTTTATCAAATCCCCCATGGAATAGAAAGTAAGAAAATATATGTGATATATTTTTTAAAAATGAACAATTAAGATAAAAATATAATATATATATATATATATATTCATTTAATTAGTCCTTATTATCATCCAAGTAAAATTTTAATAGAAAAACATCAAATCGATTTGCAAGGCTGTAGTTCACCATACACATGAGCAGCGTTGTTGTTTTCCAATTAGTTAAAATATTTGAAGGTATATGTTTTATTATAATCCCAAAAGTATAATGACGTAAAAAATATTATATATAAAAATTATATGCCTAATTATATCCATCCTTGATAGGTGGTGGTGGAAAACGAATAACATTGGTTCGCGAGAAGGTAGTTTATCGTACACATGAATAATGATTTCATAACCCATTTTTTGGAAGTGAAGAAAATTATTAATCATTTTATTAACATAAAAACATATCATAAGTTATAATATAATTATTTTATTATAAAATTATTGGTTAATAATAATTTATGGATGTGGAAGAAGAATTAAAATAAAACACTTGTTTTGGGATGTTACCACTTTTTCAAAAAAAATCTATTAGTTTTCACCAAAATCCATTGTAAGATGAATTTATGAAACCAATAAATATTATATAATGATATTAGGGAATTAATAAAGTTATTTTGTCTGGTTTTATTTTCGATCCAATGGGTTTTCTATGTGTAAAATTGAGTGTTGACTGGTGGCCTTTTATAAGTGAGGTGAGTGGTAGACTTGTAATTTTTAAAATGAAAAATGTGTACCAATTTTTTTAATATGATAAAATGATACTAAATGGGTCATTATAAAACCTTTTATGTGATAAGGTCTAAATAAAAATTATTGGAAAAATTTATAGTTTATTTTAAGCCCCTGAATTTTTATTTTTTCCCTAGATAAACCTATTTTTATCTCAACCGTAGTAAATTATTTTAACTATTTTACTGTTCATTATTGTAACAATTTATGTTGGAATTATCAGATAATTTAAATTATTATTATCCAAAAGTTTTAATTAATTTTTCAAAATTAATATCATAGAAGTTCCATAATTTAATATAAAATTAGACACATAGACGTGATGAGGAAGTGGTTTTCTAAAGAGAAAATTCTCATAAGTATGGAAAGTTTTAATATCCCAATTCAACATGGAATTGATTGCAATAACCTAAATTTTATTAATAGATTTATAATTGAAAAAATATTACCTTTATAAACATATCAAAAAAAATTATGATTTTAAATGCATTAAATGAAATAATAATTCTTAATAAAACCAAGTATTTTTCACAGTTCATGAAAAAAAAATATTTTAGAAAATTATCAAAAATTAACCATAATATCATTTTAAAATTATTATTTAGAAATATATTTTATTTTTTAAAATTAAATTTCTTGAATATAGAAAAAATTAAAAAAATGTATACAAAAGGTGACAAAACTATTTTTAAAAAAAAATGTAGATTTTATGTGTAAAAGTGGATTTATTCGTGTATCTTATCTAGAAAACACATAATAAGATTGTTAAAAAATTGATTAAATATAATATATACATATATCATGAAATTCATTCAAAAAAGTTATTTTTTAATTTTATTTATGTAAAATGTTTTTCTGTGTATAAAAATATTTTTTCAAAAAAAAATCTTTTATTTTCAAATAGATTTCTTTATTTATAAATATTTAGTCACAAAGGAATTAATTTTATATTCATTTGTAAACAATATATTTTAATAATTTAGTTACTCTTATTCACACTCACCATTCCAATGGATATATTATACCTATGTTATTAAATAATAATATTTTAATATTATGTCATGTTTTTATAAACTTGGTGTTGTGTCTAATATATGATAAACATAGTGTTGCGTGTAAAGAAATACAATCTTGATGTTTTGAATAACAAAAAAATATCAAAAAAATTAAAATAATTTGAAAAAAAGTGCACAAAATCTAATGGTTTCATAATTTTAGATTACACCACATGTTATTTGTAAATATACAATGTTGAATATGCTTTTTTACAATGAATTTCATGTTATAAGCATGCTCTAATGAACATAATGTATTAAAACATGATTTGTGGTACTAATTTCCCGGAAAAATAGGGGTTACACATTGTTCAGTTGGTGTAAATGACACATGCCTCATATGTTTTCATGACAAAAAGATGGACTGAGTCCCTACGAATATTTCACGGACTCATGATAAGAGATGTAAACAATGTGGAGCTTACTAGTACAAGCAATATAGTCACCTAGAAATTAGTATAATTAAATTATAGGAAACATAATTATTTATAATATTCAACCCAAGTTATATATTTATTATTTGGTGTATTTAATATCTAATAAGGTTTTCAAAAATAATAAATGGTCTATTAATTCCATGTAATAATATAATGATATTAGTGCGGTATTCTACTTTCTACATTACCAAAAAATATTAGAGTCTCCAATATTTTTCTAATGGATAGTAAGATACAATAATTAATTATTTAATTAACATAGGGGTGTCTATATTAATAATATAGAACAAATTTAAATGAATTCTAGCTAGTTTACATTTTGTTCATTTCATGTGTGTATGGTCATGATCCTAAATTGACTTGTGTAAGTTATTGGTTTATTTTAATTTATTATTATTATGTTAAATTACATGATGGGTTTCATCCTCTCCTTAATACTATATAGGACTTGTGTATCTATTTTTTTAAATTAATGTAAACCAATTTACCAATAAATTAGTTCCCCTTACCCATGAGGGAGTAAAATCATATATAAGGTTAGAGCTCCTTGGAGAGAGGAGGTAGTCCAATTTTGTCACTATGGTAAAACCAACCCAACAGATACATAGGTGAACTGGTGTAATGTTGAAAATAAAAACTAGAATTGTTCTAGAACATATTTTTCGATGTTAAAGGGTTGGTTTATCAATATTTATGTAAACCAACCATTTGAAAATATCATGATCCTTCCATTTAATTATTTTATTTATTTTAGTTTCTTAGTTAATTATTCATTTATGATTCATCATAATCACCTAATAAAAAATTTACAATCAGGTAAGAGGGGATTAAAATTAATTTGTGTACAAGTAGATTTTATGTCTACATGGTTAATCACTAAAGTAAAATCCACATAACATTAATAATCATGTAACCCTTGTCAAACAATTAATTTACAAATAAATATAAAAATTTATCAAATAATATATTAATTTAGAAACTCTTTCTAGTACTTAAGATGAAATCAAACCATAGTTTAATGTTCTTAATCGGCCCCAATTGGGGTGATTTTAATTATCATGGAATTTTGAACATCAATTTTTGGTAGAAATAAAATATTTATCATTAAATATTGATCAACATTCTAAGACTTAGAGAAACTAGTGGAATGTATTATCTAAATTCAAGACCAATATTTCATGATTGGGGAGTCCACTCACTGAATCTGATATCCATGATTTAATGATGTTTTCACATTATTCCTACCTAAATACTTTCAAATATATTTTCAATCCTCTTTCTTGGTTATGATAATGGGAATTTGCATCCTTTCCACTAAAATATCCATGTGATCAGATATTCTGAAGCTAATGGTGAGTGATATTGGGTTTCAATAAAATAACAAGATATTAATAGAAAAATTATTATCAATTTTTTAATCCAAAAAATGTTTTAAACTATGATATTATTGTATAAATGGAAAGCCTTAAAACATTTAATTTGAAATTGAGGTATGTGTTAGATATTTTTTACCTTCTCCCTAACTCAAATTTCTCAGAATGGTATAAGGGATTTATCATTACAATACAACATGAATGGAAATTATATGTGCAAAATCAACTTGTTCCAAAAGTTCATGGATTCTGAGGATGAACTCTCTATATATATGAAACACATAGATTATGTGGTATATATCTAGTTCTTCATGTTTTCATTCATGTTTACTAATCCCCTAAAGTAATATAGGGAAATGAATTTATATAGTTTATTATCTCACCTTCGTGATCTTTAACAAAAGATGATACGATAAGAGATATATGAGATCTATAATAAAATATTAATGTGAAATCATTAAGTATCAATCTCATTTGGTCACCATATTATAAATATGATTGGATACATAGAGAATTTTAGCATATTTTCTTTATAATTCAAAATTATTTGTGCATCAATCTCATGTTATTATTACTCCCTCAGAGTTTCTATAACTTCATTATCAATTATAATATGTGGAATAGTGAGAATAATATCTCAAAACTTCATACATTGAATTTTAAATTTGATGAAGACATGAGGTGTCAGAATCCTACAGTTCTTATGGTAGAAAATAAGACAATGAAAAAAGGGTCCTAAAACTCAATCCACGATTTAGTCTTATAAGCATCATCTGTCCAAGAAGAGGGATATCCAAATGCATGAAAAGGAAACATATATATTATTTGTTTATATGGAATGTTGGGACACTAAAAGAAGAACTTAAGCCTATTAAATAAGAATAGGTAATATTTAGGTGCATCAATTATCAAGTGAAATATTTTCATATCTACTAAATGGGTATTATATATAGATTTTTTTCCTCAAATATTTATCCAAATACGTGAACCAAGTAGATTTCAAAATATTTCCAATGGATGGGTGGATATTCAGGAATCCAACAAGGCAAGAATTTTTACCTTTTCTATATGTGACCACTAAATTCTATTGAAAATGAAGACAACATTGGTTTTAAAAAACTATTATTTTGTTCCCAATGTTTCCAAAAACATAAATTTTTTGTCCTTCCATGACGCAGATGGTTTTATTTTCAAATTTGGAAGTAAAATTTATTTATTTTTCAAATAATGTGTATGTTATGGTATGACATGTTTAAAAATGCTCGTTATGTATTATATTATGAAAACTAAATGTTTTCAATAGATAACAAATCAAGTGAATGGTTTCAAACAAGTCTAACAAATTTTAATGATGAATATAAATTGATTAAAACCCATTTATGAGTATATCCATGTAAGAAATATAAAACTAAATATAAAAATAATGGAAAAATATAGTTGTAAATGGAATAACCTACTCTGAATAGCGTCTATAATATCTTACAATTTTATTGCATGTGTTTGACAATGATCACCAAGGTAGTAAAAATACATCCCATGGCCATAGGTATCCTTAGGTTATGCATGAATCATTAATTATATGGATGGTATTTATCATTACTCCAAATACTTCAAGTTTCTATAATGTAAAGGAGGAGAATAAAGATTTTTTTATGTGATGGGAGTTTTTGTGGAGCTTTGAGTAATCACCACACAACCACTTCCTCTGTATGGACGTGATTTACATAGGTAATAAAGGATTATATTTTATTTATGTAACATTTATTCATATTCTTAAACATTTGTATATATATTATTTAAAATATATGAATTTTTCATAATAATACATAACCTCCTATATGTTTTATATTATAAAATAGTTTCTAAATAAATGATAGCTTATGTGTAATAAGACTCAGGTATCCATCCAATATGACTAATGTAAGTAGTACATAATAAGATATCTCATTATTCTAGAAACTAAACATTTTCATACAATACTAAATATCATATTAATACCTATATAAGGATTTAGGGCATACAAACCCTTTTATCTCCCACTTGCATTAAATCCTAAAATACCATGTGACATTTCACCTTAAATTGAATCATATACAATAACTTTTGAGACCATATCCCAAACTCTATTTTGGATATATTCCAAAATAATTTTGGAAATACATCATCAATATCACCTTGTATGATATCATATAAAATACCTAGTAAATACCCATCCAAAACACTTTTGGATTAACTATTAAACACTTTAGGAGTAGCGTACTGAGTAAAAAACAATCCTTATCCAATCAACCATAATGTATGACACCGTGGTTCTTTATATAATTGAAAATAAATATGAATCTTCAGATTCATACATGTATGTAAATATTTTACTCTAGAAAATAGTCAATGCTACTCAGCCTATAAAGGGATCTAGCGTGATCTCCATCAAATTCATGTACCTATATACATGTTTCCGTTAATTTATATCATAATAAAATATGGATTCTTATATTTCCCCTTATTCTACGACATTTAGTGACCATTGGACATAAACCCTGTTAATATCTTATAAAAACACATATGTTCTAGATTATCTGAGTGTTTCCTAATCCGATCAATGAATACATCACATGTCATTCATCCTTGTGGATAATAACTTCATATGTACCTTATCAATATAGATACACAATATCAAGGTGTGGTTTCACACTTCCATAATCTATATCAATCAAGGTCCCATATGTCATAATCAATATATGAGTGGAAAAATCCAATCTTGGTTAAGTTACAACTGATAACATAATCAGAAATAAACTCAACCACATCATAAAAGCTAAGTTAATATATTGACTTAATAAGAAGGGTATAAATTTATAAAGGTTATCATTATAAGTATCTCACCAACCTTAGTTAATTGGGAATTAAATACAATTCATGAACCCCTAGTATACCAATGATATTTTTATGAAAATCCATGTGGTATACTAAGTAGGTCATCGCACACACAAAAGTATATAATTCTATATTTTTCTAATGAGAATATTTTATATCTATATATAGTTATCATACTTAAAATAAAATTAACATTTCATCATAATATATAATAATACATGAAGAACATTAGTTCGGGATAAATAGAATTTGTACTTTGATACGTAAATTATCATTACAATTCACAAAATGTATATCTATATATACATTTATACATCCAATATGAAAGATTGATAAAGTGCACATTTCCAAAAAAAAATGATTCATTTTAACATTCTTAACCCTTTATGAATATTTTTAAAATTAAAATATTAATCTTTTTATCATATAAAATATGATAAACAACCATATCAACCTTATTTTTTCTATATATTCTAGGTTTGGATAACACAATACTTCATATAAAAACCCTATCACATCTCTAAGCTGCAGTCAAATAAAACCATCCAACTAAAAAATTTATTAATTAACATTAATGATTAAATCAAATTTGATGATAGTGGGACTTGGGAATAATATTCTAAATTGTTATACTACTTGAACATATTGAAAACTCCGACATTCAAAACATAAAATGTTATGATGTTGACTTGTGTTGTCTACATGGATCACTTTCTAAGTTCAAAATCATCATCCATGAACCATATTCCATCAAAATTTTATTTTAAATAATGTAAATACTAACATTATTATTTATCCATCCTCATAAACTCTTTAGGATATTGTTAAAATTACTTTAATATGGTAAATAATGAAACTCTTTAAATTTTTCGTTACTTACATACCCCAAACTCTTTTATGATAACAAGTGTAATTGTATTTTCATTTTTATTTTTATAATCCTTAAAGAAATACTTCTTTTCAATTTTAAATGGTAAATAACATAATATTTTATATTTTTATTTTCCATCACATATTCTAATCTTTTTAGGTTATTATATAGAAATATATTTTACATAATATTAGTGTATTAATTTATTTGACAACTCTAAATATCTCCATATCCAATCATACTCCCCATATCTTTTGAGACATATATTCTTTTCAGAGTGTTGGGATAAGACGTAAAATCCATTTTTTGTTAAGAAATAACATTTATTGCATTTTATTAAGAATTTTTATTAAATAAACTATTTTTTACATGTGTGATATTCTATGTGTTTAGATAATTTTCATTTTAAAATTAATCTTTGTTAAAATTTAATAATGATGGGTGGTGGGAAAAATTCTACAAATATTTTATCAAACAATTGGATAAAAATATTTATCTAGATAAACATTCTTATCCATATTTTTTTCTATTACCATGTTACATAACTCAATGAATCATAAACCATGTGTATATAGTTAATCATCTCATGTTGTTCATAATAATTATTTTTCATCATAAATATTATATTATAACATTAATGAAATGAAATGAAGATAAAAATCATTATTTGGATTCATTTGATCTTGAAAAAATCTTTTACATTCAAATCCTAAATGTAGTAACTACTTACATAAAATCATGTATTTAAAATATATGTTCAGTAAATTATTCAATTTATTTTTAACTCCTATGTATTTAGAACACTTTTTAAAATTATAAAAATCTAATCTTAATGTACATAAACATTGGAAAAAAAATTTACAATACATAAAACATTACGCAAATAGATGCTTAAAGACCATATCAGTTTAGTGCCTTTGGAAACATGGAAATATAAACACTGGTACAAGAGTGATCTATATTATCTCCTTCTATGTTCTCTAAGACTACAATACATCTTAGACATATCATAAATAAAATAAATATTTATAACAAGGGGAAAGAAAATATAAAAGGTTTTATCTCATATTAATAGTAAGGGTATACAATGGAGATATGTAACCATAAACATGAGAATAAGGGTATGATAATGTGACAATTACATTAAAAGATCATACGTTACATATCAAAGATCATAAAAAAATCATGGCATATAGATTTGTAGTTCCTAAGACATTAATCATAAGTTAATCAAGATCATGATCCATGAAATCATAACATAGGAATAAGACATGGAATTTTGGCAGGCATGTAAACATGTAATATCATTCCGTATAAGTCAAGATACATTTCTAAAACTTATCAGGGCACTTCATCAGGACAACACCTAATGGGAAGGACACACCACCTTAATACCCTGATATTTTATAAGATAAATTATTTTTAATTTCATCAATTTATTGTGTTGTACGATACCCTAATATTATCTTGTGTTATACACAACACCGTTTTAGATTTCAGTATATGAAACACCATTCTTATCTTGTGTTGCACACAATTTCAAGTTCTTTTGATAAAATTCATTTCACACAACACTGAGTGTAGATTTTGATCAAATGTATAAATGAACTACATTTTTATATTTTATTTTCAACACCAAAGGAATCTTTCACTACACGCAACCTATATTGGCTTGCATTACACACGAGAGTGACCTTCGTCGATAGCTTGTGTTGTACGCAATACCAAGTTTCACTACATAACAATATATTATTAAAATATTATTATTTAATGGGATATAAAAAAGCTGTTTTGAATCTTATTAACCAAATTTTGAATTTTATATAACATTATCATTCATCTTACACATGTTCTAGAACATGATTTGAGAACAAAAACAAATTTTTGGATAAAAGAAGTGTTTTTAAAAATGTAGTTTTAATGACTTTTGATGGCACACCGATTTTAAATCTTGTTTTTACACTTTTATAACATAACTTGGAAAAAATAAACTCCTTATTTGGAAGAGGAAAAAGAAATTTACTTTTGTCAAATTTTTGGTATTTTCTAATCAAATTCAAATTTTAATGAATATTGTAAATACCGTATTTTAATTCGAAACTGTCTTTTTATTTAATATATTTACATAGTTAGATTAACTTTTCAATTGGTTTTAAAGTGTAATTTAATTATATTATTATCATTTAATCCAATATTGGTAATCTGAAGTAATTTTACTTTTAAATTGTACATAAACACATCTCAATATTTTGACAGTTATTACTTCCTAACAAGCCATCCTTTTGGTTTTGGCAATGGGAATAAACTTTAAATTAATTAGCACAACTTATTTGTTTTGAATTTGGAAAAATAAAATATATATTTATAATAAAATGGTCCTAATTTTTTGAGTAGAAACCTTTTATTTTTGAAAAGTATGAATAGTAACTTCTGTAATTATTTTTATTTATCATGGTTAAATGGAAAATCTGGTAAGTATGTATAAACAATAATGATAATTTAATAGTAAAAAACTACCCTAAAAGATGTATTAATCCTATTGGGTGAGATATTTCTGACCATGGGTATCCTTTTGTCAATTTTGGGACCCCATGGATTTACTTGGATGTGAAAATGACCCTTTATAAGAATAAATTTATGGTAAAGATAATTATAACATAAATATATATCTTTTACTAAATATATTTTAATATAGGGTTATATAACTAATATCTATGTCTATAAAGAGTCATTATAAATATAAAAATATTTCTTACATCATGTTTTTTGATTAATAATTTTTAGATATTAGATAATTATATTTATTTATGACATAATTATGATGTAGTGATTACCACATTAATTATAGAATCAAATAAATGATCTTATAAATATTAAAATAAATTTAATTTGAAAATTTTGATGTCATAAATGAATGTTATGGATGATATAGATATATTATGGATAATTTAATTTCTTTTTTTTTTGAAGGAATCAGGTTATTATGATTTTTTTTAAAAATCAAGTAAGAATAGTGTCCAAAATAGACAAAATTCATAACTTAAAATCTAAAATATTTTATAAAATGATATTAAATTCCAAATAATTATAATAATTTCCCAAATTGTTAATATGAGTTCAAATATTTCATAAATAAATTTTTGGATCATTTGACATGATATGGTAATTACATTAACCCACATTGTGAAAATAACATTATATCATGGTAAGATTAAAAAGAGAAAAATAAGTGTTTATCAAAAAATAAAAGGATAAAAAATAGTCAAAACATCGATAAAAATTATTTTATAATGGTATTAGAACCAAAATCTTATTATCATTTATTTATTTATGTTCTGGAGAATTTTTAATTGAAATTTAATTTATAATAAATTAATATTTTTAGAGTTTCTTAAATTGCCTCTCTCCTCTATTATAAAAGTGAACCTCCTCGGTCTCCTCTTTACTCCATTTTGAGTCTTTAATATCATAAAAACCCTGCCAATTTCTATTTTAAACTTTTCTATTTACATTCTAGAGGTGTTTTTATTCTCAAAAGGATAACTCTAGTGTCCCAAGAAGAAATTTAAATGAGGCACATCGAAGAAGAGCTAATCACTTCTACCAATTCTTTCAAAAAAAATTCTTCTACTTTATCTTGAGTGGTTTTTTCATTATAAATTAATAAAATCAGTATCAATCATATACTGATATGTTATTCTAAATAATAAACAATCCTATTTTACCTTCTATCCATCCTACGAAAATTGTAATCAACGAGCGTGTGTACGTAAGACTTACCATCTTTACACCATGGTGTAATTTTTTTTCACCACCACATTACATAGACAGGTATAATTGTGGAAATAATAACTATATATGATTATTATAACATGATAATAATTCGCAGATATTATACACCATCCACTTCAATACCATTCAACAATTATGGGAATGATATCATTGCTCGTTTTACGTACAGTTTACCATCTCCACGACATGATGAGATTATTTCATCATGTTAACCATTCAAGAATGATTATAATGTATATATAATAAATAATCAGGAATATATGACATAATAATTCTTCTGGATTTAATTATAAACATGTGTCATTTACTTACTTCTATTCAATTCAATAAGGAAATGAAAATATCGTTTAGGCGTAAGTACGGCCTACTGTCTCCATGAACAGTGTATTCCATTTCACTTATATATTTATTATATAAATGTTTATATAATAAATATATATGATATATAAATCATGTTTAAAATTTTATAATTAATTAAATCATGATCTATGTAATAATCTCAAGAATAAAAAGTCCAAACATGTAGGATAAAAACAACGATTATTACCCAAAACGTTGCTTTAACATGGAATTGACAAATAAACAGGTAATATAAAGTCCTAAGTAAAACATATATGATATAATAAATGTTATTATCATTTTTTTACAAGTTAAAAATATGTTTAAACCCACTATAGAAGATTTTCATACACATGCCGATGAAATAAGACCTAAGGTAAGGGATAATTTTGCAATCTCATTTTTATCTGAGATTTGTTTATAAGTAAGTATTTACTGGGTATATATTTATAATCCATGTACATGATTTCTAATATTTTTTTCTAAAAATTTTATTAATTTTAAATGTATTTTTACAGTCATTTTTACCCATTTTTGACATTTACTACATGGGATAGAATGAATGTTTTATATGTTTTCCATACGAGGTACTTTTTTACTTTTCCTACAGAAGTATGAGGAGAATGTCTTTTTTGAATTATACGGCACGAAATGATTTTTACTCTTTCCTAACGCATTATTTCCATGGCTATTACTTTAAAATATTTCATTTTTATTTTAATTTTAATTCTTTTCATTAAAATTTCATGACATTTTGAGAATAGAAAAGGTTTTTTAAGAAGAAAACATATTTTCCTTAGGAATTAAGTTATAGTTTTTAATCAAAATTATTTTCCTTCTAATATGACATAGGTTTATTTCATTATCCCTATTATTAATTTTATTATATTTTGTTTATTTTGGAATTATTTTTATGATTTCCATTTATCTAATAGAGATTATGATATAAACGAAATGATATTTATGAATTCCATTTTATTTCATGGGTTATGCTATAATAAATGATTTATGTTTTTGTGACACATATAAGAATGATTTCATTATGAGATGGGTGGGAACTATATATCCATCCCATGCTTTGGGTAAATATTTATATCTAATGAGATATACATGAATGGAATGACAAGTAAATCTGGTTCAGTAATACATGGCTAGAATAGAAAGTAATCCTAGTTCAGTAATGGAATTTTTCCACTATGAGGGTCAGGGAAACAATGCCTTGGATACTATAAAAATCATAATATGTGCTTAATTGTTTTCAAATTTTAATTTTTTATGCCAATGGTATTCAATTTTAGTTAATGTCCCTTAATGATCCATGTCTTATGTTCTTCCATGATTTATATCATGAACAAATATTTTGATATTTAAACTTTAGTTTCATGTTTTTAAATTCAAATGTTCATGGTTTGTTTTATGTTTCCCATGTTTAACCATACTAAGAATTTTAGTTCTCCCTTTTTATGACATCTTTTCCACAGGATATAAAGAAAGGTTATATGTAGGAAAATAAAAGGGGATGATATTTATGAGACATGTTTAAGATCTTTCACCCAGTTAGAATATTAGGTATTGAGTTTCCAACGACACTTATCTAATATGATCTTTGGGAATATATTTTTTATAATGTATTATGTATTTGGAGAAAGAAATGTAATGTCCTTGTACATCAATCATTGCTCATTAGAGTTGGTATTAGAGTGAAGGTTTAGTAAAACATCAAAAACTAGGATGGAAAAACATTAGTGAGATACCTAGAGATATTTCTAATCTATATCTTGGGATATACCTAAGGTTAAGTATATATATTGGTTACAGTCCCAGAATTATGATAATGATCATGAATAATTTTGGATTAGACATAAGATGTTAGAGATTGAATGTACCCCCTGATTATGTTGTTTTATTAGTATGTTTTTTCCGCTCACACTATTAATTATGGGTTTTAGATAATTGATGGAACCCAAAAGAACCACATTAATGTTGGATGCGATGGAAATGTGATGATTATCCTCCTAAATAACCAAATGTTATCGGATCTCGAATAAAAAATCGTGTTTCTAGGACCAAAAATATTGCTAGTCTTCCAAATGACCAAGGTTGGGAACAATGTTCTATTGAATCTTTCTTATGTAAATTACCACCTTATTTTAGTGCAGCGAATGATCCACTGGTTGCAGAAATATTGATTTGTATTATTGAAAAGTTATTTTGTATTCTCTGTTGTTCAAAACGTGAAATTTTTAAGCTGGACAATTATTACTTGGAAGTTAAAATGAATTTGTGGTGGATCTTTATCAAGAATATGAGGCAACAAGATAAAATTTAATCCATGGATTGGGATGAGTTCAAGAACATATTTTACTATATGTACCTTCCTCTTATTCTTCTTTCAAAAAGAGAGATTTTAGTTCTCATCTATCTCAAGGTTATGATAATAAAAGAAGGATGGAATTCAAATGAAACAATAAAATTTACAGAGAAAAGAATATTATATTTTCTTTTTTCTCAATGTGTGGAAGGAAGCATGGAGGAAATTGTTTTAAGGGGACTGATAAATTTTTTATGTGTGGGAAAGAAGGTCATCGAGCATTTTACTATCATAGTAATAGGAATAAAAAGAAATCCCCAAAGAGTGAACCTCCCATAAATCAGGGTTACATGTCCAAGGAAAGGGGAATTATTATAACCAATTCCCTAATCCAAGGTTTATGGATGATTATTAACGCCAATATCCTTTTAAGTCTAAAGAAAAAGTCAAATCACATCGATCACTATTGGTGATGTTGAGTATTCCAAGGAAGTGGTGGAATGATTACGTTTTTATATAATGGGATTCCAAAATAATTTTGTTGAATCTCTTTTATAATATTATTGAATATTGGAATATCTATGTATAGGTCTATTGTGGTTTTCCATAAGTATATGGTTCCAGTAACCATGAAAAGTGATTGAAATATTTTTCAAAGCACATGATATGCACATAATGATGGGATAAGATGATAATGAGATGTTTGATTGTATTAATGACCACTGGACTGATACAATGACAAAGTTATGCCATCGTTTGATTATATATAATTTTTGGTATTTTTAGTATGTGGAAAGAGTTCATTTTGACAAAATTAAAGTTTTCACTAAGTTTCTACAATAGTTTATATTATATTTTAAGAGAATAGATGATTAAGGTATTCAAATGTTTAGAATGTGACAAAAAACAACTACCTTATGGGATGTGGGAGATAAATGTTATCTAATTTAGTTCAACTCTTTCTTAAGTTTTATATTTTTATTTTTTGTAAGGACTGTAATGTTATCCATTTATGGATAGTATAAGTTATCTTTCATTTTATGTTTGTTAGATTAATGTATTATCTCACTAAAGTACGACTTATGTATATTTGATAACCTGTTCTAACCTATTTATTTAGATAGATTTAATGACCTATCACTCTATCGCATGATCTGCTAACACCTCAAGAATGAAAATTTCAACTTTATTTCATTAAAAAGGAGATGAAGTGGAAATTGATCAGGGAATGATCAATGTTGATATGGTACCAAAATCAATTAAGTATTTATTCTCATGTAAAATAATTCAACATTAGGAAATGTTTCTTTAAAACCATAAATTTTATCTTAGTACATTCTTATCCGATGAATCAGAAGGACCCTTATATACTCACAGATTTATGACTTTCTGGTTTTTCAAATTTCTCCAAACATTATTCTCTATCACTATCCATCAAAACGTGATGGTTAAATTTCTCTTCTATATTCATGTTTTCACTTCCCATCTATGTTATCCTTTGTGAAAACCCAGTGATGAGTTAATTTGGGTAACAATTATGTTTATATCATTCCTTTTTAAAATTAGGATTTAGTATTCCTTTTTACGATGTGGGTTTCTAGGAAAGAAACTTTCATGTAGTAAACCATTTAATACCCCGATGAATTTGAAGGGTGAAATTCATTATAAGGGGGGTGGAATGTAATACCCTGAGATTTTATGAGATAGATTCTTCTTAATTTCATTGATGTCTTGTGTTGTACGCTACATCATGATTATCTTGTGGTATATGCAAAACCATATTAGCTTTCAATATATGAAACACTATTCTTGGCGTGTGTTACACACAATTTCATATTCTTTTGATATAATTCATTTCACGGAACACTGAGTATAGATTTTGTTCAATGTATGAATGAACTAAATTTGGTTTATATTATACGCAGCACCAACAGAAGCGTGTACTACACGTTATAATGACTTGGATTGTGTTACAAATAAGATCGACCTTCCTCGATAGCTTGCATTGTATGTGATACTGATTTTCTCTAAACAATGATATATTATAGAAATATTATTATTTAATGGGATAAAAACTAGACATTATGAATATAAATAACCAATTTTTGAATTTCATATAACATTAGAATTCATCTTAAACATTTTCCATAACAATATATGAGAATAAAATCAATTTTTCGGATAAAATAAGTATTTTTCAAAAAAAATGCACGTTTACCACCTTTTGATAGTGCACCGATTTTAAATTTAGTTTTTGACACTTTTATAAATTAAATTTTATAAAATAAAATTATTCTTTATAATCGAGACATAAAAATTGACTTTTATAGAATTTTTGATATTTTTATGATAAAATAAATATTTTAATGAATAGTGAAAAATACTACATTTTAATTTGAAACTGCCTTTTTATATAATTTATTTATATAGTAAGGTTAATTTTATAATTTGTTTTCATGTTTAATTGGATTATATTTTTATAAGTTGATAAAATTTTGGTCATTGGAATTAATTTCAATTTTAAATTGGACATAAACACATGTCAATCTTTTGATGGTTATTACTTCCTAAACAACCCACTTTTTGGTTTTGACAATGAGAATTAATTTTAAATTAATTTCTGAAGCTTCTATGTTTTGAATTTGGAAAAATTGATTCCATTTTTGTGATTATATGGTCCAAATTTGGTGAGAAGGTACCTTTTATTTTTGGATATTAGGAATAATAACATCATTAATTTATTTTATTTACCACGGTTAAATGGTAAATCTGGTAAATATGGGAAAACACTAATGATAACTTAATAGTATATAACTACCCTAAAACATGTCCTAATCAAGTTGGGTTAGATATTTCCTACCATGGGTATCCTTGAGTCTATTTTGGTACACCATGGATTTATTTGGATGTGAAAATGATATTTTGTAAGAATTAATATAAAGAAAATTATAACATAAACATATATATTTTACTAAATTTATTTTAATATAGGGTTATATAACTGATATATATGTCTATAAATAGTCTTATATATATATAAATATTTCCTAAATCATGTTATTTGATTTCTAATTTTTATATATTTGAGAAATATATTTATCTATGACCCAATTATGATGTAGTGATTACCACATTAATGAAAGATTCAAATAAATGAATTTATATATATTAAAATAAATTTAATTTGAACATTTTGATGTAATAAAAGAATATTATGGATTAAATAGATATATTATGGATTATTTAATTCCTTTTGTTTGAAGTAATATAGTTTTTATGGTGTTTTTTAAAATGAGTTTGAATAGTGTCCATAATTGACATAATTCTTAACTTAAAACATAAAATAGTATATTAAATAATATTAAATTACTAAAAAAATATAAGAATATTCCAAATGGTTAATATGATTCCAAATATTTCATAAATAACTCATTGTGGGTCGTTTGAAATGATATGGTAATTACAATAACCCACAATGTGTATGTAACATGATATCACGGTATGATTAAAAAAAGGTAAAATAAGGGTTAAACCAAAAAGGTAATTCTAATAAAAATATTCAAATCTTGTTTAAAAATTATTGGTAGAATGGAATTCGAACCCAAATCATCTTATATTCAAATTAAATATGTTTTGGACCATTTTTAATTGAAATTGAATTTATAATAAATTAATATTTTCATAATTTCCTAAAGTGACCCTTTCCTCTCTTATAAAAGGGAACCTCATCCCTCTCGTATTTACTACATTTTCAGCCTTAATGATTGAAAAAAACCTATCCATTTCTCTTATAAACATATATATTTAATTTCTATATGTTCTGGTCTTCTCAAAATACCAACTCTAGTGCCATAAGAGGAAATTTAAAGAAGGCACATCGAGGAAGAGGTAATCTCTTCTACCGATTCATTCAAATTTCTTTCTTCATCTAATTAACCTTAATTAGTTGTTTAATTGTAAATTTATATTTTAATTATCACTTATATAATGATATATTATTATAAATATGAAACAACCTTATTTCACTTTCTATCCAACCTGTGAAAAATGAAATCACCATGGATGCGTACATACGGCTTACCGTCTCCACGCCGTGATGTAATCTGTTTTTCACCACCACCTTACTTGGATGGTTATAATGGTATAAATAATAAATATATATTATTATTATTATAACCTTATACTAATTATGAGATATTATACACCATCCAATTCAATACCATACAACAATTATAGGAATGATATCATCGCTTGTGCGTACGTATGACTTTCCGTCTCCACAAGGTGAGACAATTCATTCTCCACATTAACCATTCAAGAATGATTATAAATATATGTAATAAATAATAATGAAATATAGGAAATAATAATACTACTATATTTATTGATATATATGTTTCATTTACTTACTTCCATTCAATTCTATAAGGAAACAAAAACAACATTCATGCGTACATACGGCCTACTGTCTTCTTTAACGATGTCTTCCATTTCATTTATCTATATGTTATATATACATATTTATATAAAGGATATAATTGATAAATAAATAATTTTTTACATTACCTAACTAATTAAATCATTATCTAAGTAATAATATCAAGAATAACAAGTCCAATAACATACGATAAATAAAACGATTATTACCCAAAACATTACTTTAACATGGAATTGACAAATGAATGGGTAATATAAAGACATAATTAAAACATATATTATATAATAAATACTATTACAGTTCTATTAAAAGTTAATAATAAGTTTAAACCAACTATAAATTAGTTTTAAACACATACGGAATAATTTGGACCTAAGGTAAGGGATAATTTTGCAATCTCATTTTTATCTAACATTGTTTATACGTAAGTATTTACTAGGGATATATTTATCATCTATTTCCGTTTTTTCTAATAATTTTATCATAAAATGTTTATTATTCTTCTATGTATGTTTAAAGTCATTTTTACCCATTTTTTTCTTTTACTCCATGGGATAGAAGAAATCTTTCATTTGTTTACCATACGAGGTACTTTTTTACTTTTCTGGCAAAAATACGAGAAGAATGTTTTTTACTTATACAGAATGAATGGTTTTTATGCTTTCATAATGCATTGTTTACATTAATCTTACTTTATAATATTTCATTTTTATTTTCAATTTAATTCATTTTTATTAAAATTTCCTGACATTTTGAGAAAAGAAAATGTTTTTAAGAAGAAATGATATTTTCCTCCGGAATTAAGTTAAAGTATTTTATCAAAATTAATTTCCTTATAAGTTGACATTGGGTTATATATCTATCTATATTATTAATTTCATTTGATTTTGTATAATATGGAATTATTTTTATGTTTTACATCTATCTTATATGGATTGTTTTATGATGAAATGATGTTTAATAATCCCATTTTATTTCATGGGTTATGTCATGATGAATGATTTATGTTATTGTGGAATGTGTAAGAATGATTTAATTATGAGATGTGTGGGAACTATATCTCCCTCTAATTCAATGTTTAATGTTCCTTTATGTTCCATGCCATACATTCTGCCAAAATTTATTTCATGACTCCAGATATTGATGTTTAAACATTATGTTCATGTTTTTACAATCAAATGTTTATGGTTTATTTTACGTTCCCTATGTTTACCCTTTCTGAGGACTTTAACACACACTTTTTATGATTTATTTTCCCTAGGATAAAAAAGAAAGGTTTTAGGTATGAAAAAAGTGTAAGATTATTATGGGATATGTTTAAGATCTTTCACCAATTTAGAAGATTATATTTCGAGTTTCTAATGAAACTAAACTAATATGGTATTTGGGTATATATTTTGTGTAATGTATTTATTATTATGAAAAAATGCAATGTCCAAGTATGTCAATATTGGGTTATTAGACCACCATCCCCAGTCACAGTCCTTTCCATGTAATGTATCAGGTTTACCCATCTTCCTAAATTGGATTAGGTTTCCCCATCTTCCCATAGTAGATCAATTTCCCCATTTTCCCATAGTGGATCGGGTTTCTCCATCTTACCATATTCATGGGGACTAACCTACTGGGTGGGGCACACCAACATCTCTAGTCGCAGTCCTTTCCTTCTAAGGGATTGGGTCTCATGATATTCCCATAGTAGATCTCGCCCATTAACTTGATTCCAATCATTATATCATGAGATGTAGCACATGAGCCTTATAACGGTTGGTAAGGACTCTGTAAGTGCATCCAAGTGACCAAGGATCAAATCCAGGAAGAGGTTGGATTTATGGGTACAGTAGCAGTACTATATCAGTACTGTAGCGTGTACTGTAGTAGTAGTGTAGAAGGTAATGTTGTGGGAACTATGCAGTATTGTAGTAGGTACTGTAGCGGGAACTATAGCAGGCACTTTTTGGCACTATAGCAGTTGAGAATATGCCCCCATTTGGGCCTTCGGGTCATCGATTTGGTCCCTGAGTCCTGTAAGGCCTTCGGGCCACCCAGTCATTCGGGGGTCAGTAAGGACTTTGGGCCACCTCAAGGGCTTAGGTCCACCATAAGTGCAGATGAAAACCTGACAATCTACAAGGAACAAGCTCTACAAGGAGGATGGGCAAGGAGATTTCACCAATAGTTGGAGCTAAACGGATTGCAATAAAGACAATGTATGGCACTTGCCATCGGGACAAGACTGTGCATGCATGGGAATTCCTACCTGAACAGCCATGCGAAGGTGGAGAGCTGATTTCATGAGGAATATGCTGGGGAGGAGCAGTTCCAAGTAGTTAGTCTGGGTTGTATGTAATGTTTGAAGCCTACAGGCAATGAATTCCTCTAAGGCCTATAGTCCATGTAATACTTAAGCCTACGAGACTTGTAAGGGTTCCACCTTACCCCTTGAAATTTGGATTATCAAAATCAATAAAAAATGAAGGCCTTCAGGACATTGGAGGAGGAGGATGTCATGAGATATAAATATTTAACAAATTTATTTGTGGGAAATATATATCTCACCCATATCATAATAAAATTATACAAACATGTGCCAAAAAATAATTAATATTCATATCATAACCCATGAAATGTAGTGGATATCATAAATATTTCATCATATCATTACCTATGAAAAAAATATAGGTTTCATAATAATTTTAACAATGATTACCTTATAAAATAATTGGGCTCCAAAATCATATAAATCGTGGAAGATAAAAAGGTTTAATAAACATCATTTCATCAAAATATAAACCATTCAGAGAAATAATATGAATGGATCCTTTGGATCATTTCCCCGTAAATACATAAGTAACATTAATGGATGTAATCATAGATGAAAAATAATTTTGAGACATTTTTAAATAATATTTCTTGAGGAAAATATACATTTTTCATTGAAAATTTATTTTTAAAAGAATAAAACATTTAAAAACCATGTTATATAAATAAACATTAAAACATGTAAAGGAATCTTGTTACCCATTTTCCTTGAAACCAAATAAAAAATCTGAAAATCCTTTTGAAAACCTTTTTCTATTAAAATTATTTGAAAACATATAAATATATTTTTAAAATGTTTTGGAAAAATTTTCCTTGAAAATGCTTTAAAAACTTATAAATTAGGTTTTAAAATCATTTAAATACTATTATTTGAAAACAACATTTTGAAAACATATGAAGGAATCTTTGAAAATCATTTTAAAAAAAATTAAAAATAAAAAAGTAAAACCATTCTCTCTAAACTTTTTTCAAATGAACAATTTTATAGAATATTAGGTTAATTTTTTGAAAATATAACATTTTTAATATTTATAGTAATAATTAATGAAATTATGTTCATGACATTCGGTAAGTCCATATATGTCGAACATTATTTTTTCACCTTAAACGTTCAGAAACATTTCTTGATCAGAAAATGATAGGATGATTCCTTTTAAAATAATTTTTTGAAAAGGTTAAGAAATGGTTAAAATTTTATTTAAATATAATAGATCATTATAAAAACATTTTTGGAATCATTTTTAGAAAACATCATTTGGAATGAACACATATTTCCGATAGGAAAAAAATAACATGAGTTTTTCATAAATATATTTTCTTAACTATCTTATGTAAAAAGTTTTTAAAATAGTATCATTACATGGATATAACATTAAAAAATCATAATGAAATAAAATTTATTATATTACTTGAGATATGGATCACAAAATTTTATCAATGGAAGCAAAATCATAAACAATCTTGGTAAATGATGGGATTGTAAATATAAACCATTACCACTTTAGTAACATTGAATCATAATAATGTATAAATAATAAAATTAAATGAAGCTTGAAATATTATTAAAATAATGGAGCTCATCATATAATTTTTCAAATTTTTTATATAAACCTCTATAAATATAGTGGCATAACATGGCTTGTGTCTCAAAGAAGCTAAATCGTGAGAAAAATACATTACCGGTTTGGTAACTTTTGTAACCAAAACAACCTAAAATAATGATCATAAAATGGATATGTAAATAAACCTAAATTTTATAACAATAATCATAGAATACATAAATGGTCATTATACACACCACACAAAATAAATGAGTGGTGAATAAGACATGTATCTCACAAAAATAAAAAGTGAAATGAAACTCCCTTATCTTAAGTCTTGAATTTCGTCATACATATTCAAACATAAAGTATTATAAATATAAAACATACCCATATTATTATATCTAATACCATATATGATTTTTTTTGAAATTATATTACCGGCTTATTAACAACTCCATGTTAATGTTACATTTCACGTAATATTCTCTTTATCTTTTGTATATGTTTTGACATGTTATTCTTGATCCTATAGATTATAATATAATTTAATTATTTAGATAATGTAAAAAATGTTATAAATATCATATATATTCATTATAAATGTATTTATAATAATCTATATAATATATAAGTATTAAGTGGAATACATCATTCATGGAGACAGTAGGTCGTACATACACGTTACTGTGGTTTAAGTGTTATTATCATATTGAAATAAATATAGTAAATGACATGCATGTATATATATATATATATAATAATTATTGTAGAATTATTATTTTAGATATATCATATAATTTCGCTAAATTAATCATTAATTCATTCTAGGTAAGGTGTGATTTAATCACATCACTTTGAAGAGGCTGTAGTCCATACTTCCCCAAATGAAATTATCGTAGATACAAATAATGGAAAGCATGAAGGTACATGTTACATAATAAATAAAGAGGCATAAATAAATCATAAATATCATATATAACATATTAAAATACATTTTTATCATAATTCCTAACCATTAGAGGTGGTAATGGAAAAACAAACAACATCATTCCATGATGCGGTTGTTCACCACAGACAAGAATGGTACGTTTTTTACCCATTAAGTAGAAATGTGCATAAGAATGGGTCAAACCATTAGAATAAAAACATCATAGTAAATTTATTAATATTTTTTTATTATATAATCATTTTATAAGAATAATTTAGGTTGAGTAGAATGAAAATAAAATAAATGAGCTTGAGGAAGGATGTTACCTCTTCTTTGGGTAACTCATTTTTCTTTGTATAAAAGGGCCTCCTTGGTTGTATTTCTGTTCAAAGGGATGAATCAAGGAGTAATAGTGGTATTTTTTGAATTTAATTTGGTGGTTTTAGAGTTCCGAAGAGGGGGGGGGGGAGGTGGTGGCCTTTTATATAGGAAGGAGGGGACACACAAGGCATTTTTAAAAAAAAGTTAGGTGTACCCATGTTTTTATCTAAAAAATATAATAAGAATAAATAAAATTCTTGAATAAAAGGTTAGTGTCTAAAATATTTCTATAAAATGGGAATTTTTTACTTTTATAGGACATTTTGGCCATTATATTTATGATTTAATCATTTGTTAAGCTTAATTTTACTTTAATCGCATTAATTAATTTTAATTACTTTCAGTAATGTTTTTGGTCAAAAAATGAAGTTTGTCTTTTTAATATATAAATATTATACTGATTAAAACTATATATGTCATTTTTAATTCTTCAATTCATAGAATCATCAAGATTAATTTTAATGCTAATCCTACAAATGTGGAAAGAAAGTGGGTTTTTTAAAATGAGAATGGTCAAAAGTTCATTAAGCTTTTATATCTAAATTCAATATAAATATTATTCTAGTGACCTAAATTTTAGTAGTATATGTATAATTTTTCTAATTCTACTTCAAAACAAATTTAAAATTTAACTCAACTATATAAATAAATTATATGAAAACATAGTTTTCAATTTAAATTTAGTATTTTTCACTATTCATCCAAAAATGAAGTTTCATAGAAAAATCCAAAAATATCACCCTAATATATTTTTTACATTATGAATAAAAATTTAAATTTATAAAAGTGTCAAAAATTAATTTCATTATTATTCACATAGTGACATAAAAAGCATTTCTTTTAGAAAAATAGTATTTTCAAACATATAAAGACTTTAGAAATACTTTATTTCATATTATCAATATGCTTTATCTATATAAAATAATCATAAATAATATTTAAAAATTATTTATAACTATTTATATTACTTTTTTAACGACTATGTTATAACTTTCCCATTTAAATAATTATAACAATAAAATGTTTTTTTGTAGAAATTCAGTGATGCATGTAACGCAGATGTAGACAATATTGCGTGTAGTGAAAGTTTATCTTGGTATATCATATAAATAAATTTTGACATAGTGTATCATGAAATACATGACATAAAATAAAATTAACTTATTTGAAAAAAAGGTTCTCAAAAACTTATGGTGTTACACTAATACTCCATAATAAATAAATTCGTTCCTAAAAATTAATCTAGTATATCAAAGGTTTAACACATGAAAGTTCAATTAATACAATCCCATGTCATAAAAATGAATACCAAAACTTTCTTTAAAAATAGTTTTGGAAACATAACAGTTACCCAATGTAACACATTACTAGGTTTCATATAGGATCACATTGGTGGGAAGTGAAAACATATAATTAGAGAAAAATCATAAATATTTGTAGGGATTAATTGATGTTATCAATTAAAAACAAGTGAATGATCAATGTAAAGTTAAGGGTATCAAATTCTTAAATCTATGAGGATTTAAAATTCTATAGGTTCAATAAAAATTAATGTATTTTGACAACATTTTACTTCAAGATCATTTTTACTAATGTTGAATAATTTTCATGAAAATATATACTTACATGATTTTAGGACAACCTTACCCATTTTTGTCCTTGATCCAATTCTACTAAGTCTCTCATTCCAAGAAATGAAGGTGAATTGGTCATTCCTTTATCACTAACAGATCATGAGATCCATGAATATATTGACATTTCATTCCATCTATTTTTATCACAACAAACGTTTATCACATGTTATACAATATGCACCAATAATCATATGGTTTTATAATAATTTAGTCTCTAAAAACATATCTGATGTTTGATATAAAATATATAATAAATGGTTATCCTTATAACCATTCGAGAATATGAGAGCCCAAAACTCTAGAATGAAGGTCACTAAATTTCTCAAAAAATAGCTTAGTATCAATCCCCCATAGATCATGAAGTATCTCCTAGTTGTCGCATACCAAACATGTGAATACCTTTATCATGTATTCCACTGAAACATGAAAATAACCAGAATTACAACAATTCTTTGTTGAAAACATGCATGTTTCATTATTCTAAATTATATTGGATATATTATATAAATCCAAAAATAATTTATACTTAATCAATGATAACATAAATACTTGTCAACAATACCTTAAATAGTTCAAAATTAATTTGTAATATCCAGTTTACTTATTAATATCCAATATATATTTATTGAATTAACATTATCCAAACATAATGACCATATTAAAGGTTATCATCACTCAATCAAAAACTCACATTGACATTAAATCACTTTCTAGTCTATAAAAAACATTCAATAATATTTTAATTCCTAAGAGAATAACACAAACTGTACAATTATTTTATATTTGACCCTTCATATAACATAACTCTTGAATAAAAAAACATAAAAACATTGACTATTCCACTTCATTCATAATCCATAATAATGATACCTAATCCTATTAAATCATACCTCTTTTCTTTCACATTTCATCTATTGTATCATTATCATCACCAATATAACCATTACTTATAACACCTTGGTGATTCTTTTCTTGAGCATTATAATTGGGACATCAATTTTCATAATGACTATTCATTCCACCCTTAAATAATTTAACCTTTTATGATGTCTTAGGGAGGCCAATATTCATATCCTTTTAGTTAACTAAACCCTTCATTGTTTCTTTGTATTTACATGATTTATGTCCTCCTTTAACATAGTCCAAACATCTTCTTGTTCCTCTAATCCAATCACTTATGTCATTATTTCCACATTCATGATATAAATGAAACTGAATCTTTTTTCCTCTATGGCCTCCATTACCCAAAATCCCAGAAAACTCATTTTTCTCTTCCTTAGTGAGTCCAATAGTTTGTTAAGGTATATGTTGTTATTCATGTTTCATGAAAACTAACTAGGCATTATCACAACATCCGTCACTCCAGGGACCATCACACTTGATTGGTCATTAGAAAAAAAATCACATTAAATTGTAACCCACTTTTTTCTGGTTCACACCATTGAGTAAAACTAAAAATAATTGTGTAAGAAATAATTATCATATTGAGGAACAACACGATCATAGAAAACTAGTTATAGGATGTCTATATTATGAAACCTCCCATAATTTATGAAACCTTAGGTATCTCCTAGGCTATTCATATAAAACATCCACATAAATCCTTTCTTATGGTTCATAAAGAGTTCATGAATTTCTAATTCATATACCCATGGTGTGCTAATGTATGTGTGTAGCCATGCCTATTGTCGTGTAATTGGTTATGCTCATGTTAGGCTCAACCCACCTTGTTGGAGTTATTACCTACATGTACATCTCCTCTAAATCTACATAAAATTATTGTATAAAGATATGGATGTAATGCTAGGAAACCACTCAATCTATCACTTACCAAAATTCTAGGACATTTTACTAAACATTAACCCATACTTATATTTATCCATAGTGACACCCCTAGAAATATTCTTAGAAATATCCTTATGGATCTCACTTAATTTTTCTCATCCTATTTTACAAAGGTTAACTAAACCTTAAATCTGATACCAACTATAACCACCCATTATTAATTCATATAAAAACTGCATTATATTTCTGGAATACATAGAACATTACAAAAACAGGTGCCCAAATAACATATTATTTTAGTGCCTTTAGAAACATGGAAATGTAAACACTGATACATGAGTGAGATAAAATTATATTTCATTAGGTTATCCAATACTATCCCCCCTCTGAGACATATTATACATATAATATATCTTTAATATATGGTGAAGGAAACATAAAAAAGGGTGGAATCAGATGCTTAGTAAGGGTAAAAAAGGAGATATATGTAAGCATAAACATGATCATAAGAGTATGATAATGTGATAATAACATTATAAAATTATACCCTATATATCAAAGATTCTAAAAGTAAATCATGGAATAATGATTAGTTGTTCATTACACTAGAATATTAAGGGAATCAAGAGCATGGGCCATGAATGAATAACAATGCTGTAAGACGTGGAATTATCACATACACATAAACTTTTAATATCATTCACTGTAAGTCAAGACACATTACTATAACTTGTCAGGACACTTCATAGGGACCACACCAATGTGTAGGGATACACCATTTCACTGTAAGGTACCATGTTCCCCATTTTCCCATAGTGGATTGGTTTTCCCCATCTTTCCATAGTTGATCGGGTTTCACCATATTTCCAGATTTTTAGGGCCTACACCTACTCGGAAGGACACACCACCATCACCAGTCTGATACTTTTCCTTGTAAGGGACCATGTTTCCCCATTATCCCATTGTCGATCAAGCACATTGACTTGATTCTCATCATTATCTCATGAGATATAAATCCTCACTCGATGCCTTGGAGAGAGATTTAGGTCTCACCAATATCATAAAGAAGTAATACATTAATGTTCTCCAAAGTTATGAAAAATAATTTCATAACCCATGAAATGAAATTGGTATCATAAAAATTTCAAAATATAAATACTTATAGAAAATAGATATGTTTTATAATAATTTCATCACAGTGTAACTGGTTAAAAGAATATTGATTCAAATTCATACAACTCGTGGAAGAGAAATGGGTGTCACAAACAACATGCCTTCATAACATAAACCATTTAATGAAAGAATCTGAAATGAACTTTTTAATAATTTCCCCAAAATGAAATGAGTATCATAAATGGATGTTATCTTAGATAAAATTAATTTGAATACATATTTTCAAGACATTTATTGTCGAAAATATCCATTACTCTTTGAACAATTATTTTTAAAATAAATAAGAAAAATTTTAATGGATTATAGAATACATTTTTCCTTGAAACCAAATAAAATAATCATAAAAAATAATTTAAATCTATTTTATATGAAAACACTATGAAAAAATATAACAAAATATTGAAAACATTTTGAAACCAATTTCTTTGAAAATACTGTGAAAATATAAAAATAAATCATTAAAATCTTTGAATTAATTTTCATGGAAAACAAAATTTTAAAAACATATAAATTAATATTTTAAAAACATTGAAAACACTTTTTAAACATAAAAAATTGAAGAAAATTTCTTTGAAAATGATTTTAAAATAAAAAAATTCTAGAATATTGGGAAAAATAATTTATATGAAAATAAAATTTTAAACATACGAAGTAAGAATCAAGGAAATGATGTTCTTGTGAAATAAATTTTTATTAGTTCCTAATGTTTTTTCACTTTTTTTGTGGATCTACCTTTTTACACATAATAATCCCATTTAATTACTCTCACCACAATGATATGAACATTTCAAGGGTTTTATCTCAAACTTCCTTCTTCGAGACACATTTTCTTTTATTCACCTAATTTATTCTGAATGTTTTATACACTACCCCATTATATACAATCATTAATATTTTATACATCATAATATTTTAAGTTACACATCTTTTAATTCTTTCATGGAACATTATGATTTAAAATTTACTATAGCAGTAATGGTTTATGTTTCAATCTTATTTTAATTGGGATAGATTATGATACAATTTCCCTCAAAGGAAATTGTTTTATTATTATCGAATGAACACCATTAATTTTTTATACTCTGGTGTTTCAAGAATTATTCAGTTATTATTACCATTATCCTCTCTTTAGAATTCAAAATTATAAATATTTTTTTAGTAAAATCTAACATCATTTGTCTCTTTGATCGAAAATATTTTTCTTCAAGATCCATGTTTTCTAAAAATTCTATCAGAAATTTTTTAATATGGTTTTTTAAACTCATTCTAAAAATTATTTTTATTTTTAAAAAAATTCAAGAATTAATATTCCCAAAATTTCCCAAATAAGGTAATTTTTTACTTTTCTTAAAAAAATGGGAAAGGGATTTTTTTAAATGTATTCTATATGAACATAAATCTTCTTCAATCATAAACACTCAATGTTATAAGACATACTTTTTAAGTTTCAAATTTAATTATAAAAAAAATATTTGATAAGGTTTTATATTTTAAATAAGTGTCTTCAAAATGTAAAGGATATTTTCCTCATGAAATTTTATAAGTGATCATTCAAAATAATCTTCCATCTAATATGACAATATTTGATTTTACTCAAAAGGAAAAGGTTATTTTCCTCATGAATGTTTTTAATATTTTCATAACTATTTTCATCCACTAAAATACACTTTAATATTTTTTATTGATTAAAAATTATGTATATATGTCCCTCCCATATATACCTAGTTTATTTTATATTCTTTTGATGGTTAATACATGGATTATGATCATTTCCAAAATTCCTTAGTTAATGAACCTCTTGTGATTATGTTACAAGAAAAGATTATGAAAACTATTTTTTCTATGGGTAATTATTATGTTTATTCCTTATAATTGATATACTTATGTGGTGCAAATATTCATATACATGAAATGGATTTTATAGGTGGTCCAATAATTATATAAACCCCCAATTCATTCGGTAATGTTTTTGTCTCATGAGATGTCATTTGTTAGATTAGAGAGTGAACCTAATCCATTATGGTACATTTACCACTATGTGATGTTTTCATGGGAGTTCACATTGACATATGTTTATGTCATGATTATGTTACTTCCTCATTTATTATGATTCCATGATATTATTATACCATGTTCTTTATAATATGATTCTATGAAATTAATCAGGAGCCTTCTATTTTATGATATAATGGTATACCTTTAACTCACATGTTATATTTCCTTGTCATTTTTATTCCATTACCAGTATCTTTATCTCGAAACATTCTTAATGTATTTCTAGGGATATCCCATTAAATTTTAAGAGATAAAATTGATTTTTGGATCTCATTAAGTAAAATAAAATAAAGATTCCATGTTTTATCTATTAAACAATAATTATTCCAAAGAAACCATGACTTTATGATCATTGTGTTGTAATTTTTGGATATTTATGTTTATGAATCATGTAATAATATGTATAAAAGGTTTGAGTCACCATAGTTTGTATCAAAGTAAAATTTTAGTTATCATTTGGAAAATATGATGAGAATATCTTGGTGATAACCCTAGGGATAAGTCTTAGGATAATTATTTGGATAATTATAAGGATAAGTATATATATTCTAAAATATCCTATAATTTCAGTGAAGTTTAGAGTGAATTGTTTCTAAGAAATTACATCCATGTTTCGAAACAAAAAATAGATGTTGTTTTGGAATAGATATACCTAGGGGTAATAACTCTGAAAAATTAATGTTGGTATTGAGTCGATCATTACCAGGTATATTAAAATGGGCCCCACTATTCATGGGGTTTGAAAATCCCTGGGGATATGATTTTTTTATTCAAAAAATCATTATGAACACTCATGAATGATTTGTAAAGATAATTACCATGAATGACCTAGAAAAAATCTAAGGTTTTAATGATTCAAAATATTTTTTCATTATATAGACATTATATAAATTATTTTTCATTATTATGTGGTTTCCCACATTGATTATTATTGCTCATATTATGATTTATGGTATTATTAAATGGTTGGAACAAGGTGGAATTATGTTAACACTGAATATGATGGACACTTCAGTGATTATGAGCGGTAAAAAAGGAATTTTGTTGATGTTTAGTGAGAACCATAGGGATAAGTATAAGGATAATTATATGTATATGAAAATATATTGAAATTTGGTGAATTTTTGGGTGATTTGTTTCTGAGAAATTATATTCTAGTCAAGATAATCAAAGTGTATGTAGTTATGGAATAGATATAACAAGGGGTAATAACTTTGAAAAATGAAAGTTGGGATTGAGTGGATCAATACTTGGTATATCATAGTGGGCCTTACTATGCACATGGTTTGATAATCCTGGGGGATATTCATTGTGTATTCAAAAAATCTTTATGAACCCTCATGAAGTATTTGAATACATGATGACCATGAATAACCTAGAAAGATCTTAAGGTTTCAAATATTCTAAATAAGGTCTCATGATTTAGACTTTATATAAATGATTTTTCATTATTATTTGGTTTCCTAATTTCTTATAATTTCTCATATTATGATTTGTGGCCTTGTTAAATTGTTAGAACTAGGTAGAATTATGTTAATACTGAATATGATGGACAATTTTGTTATTATGAGAAAGAAAAATGGATGATGACTCAAAAAAAATATTGTGATTGTCTTAAATTAGTTATCAGGATATATGATTAATAATGAAGAAATTGTTTATATACAAACTTATCTAATAAGTGTGGGATGGAATTTATGATAGTATGTGTGGCAGGGAATATAGGGTAGAGAATATTCATCTTTCTACATGTCAAGAAGGTGGGGATAAACACCAAGATGAAAATCACAAATGGATGGGAAGATGTTATCTATATATACATTCGGTTCATGGAGAACTGAATTACAAAGTAATTAAATGTATTATTTGTGGGGAACATGGTAATTATATGATTAAATTCCATAAACTTATGGTTATCCCCTAGACCAAGGAAGGACTTATTTTATCCCAAATCTTGAAAGTAAAATGTTTGAAGCATTTATGCATTGAGATTAAATAATTATATTGTAGAATTATTTTTACCAATGGTATTTTGGTTATAATAATCCTGAAATATCTTAGGATTGTGTTAATTATGGAATCATATATGTCTTCATGTTTTATTAACTTGGTATTTATAGATACCATCCTGGTTTATGAGTTTAAGTTTGATCATAATTTCAATGTACTAGACACCCATTTTATGTGTTTATGTTTATGGATTTGTGGTTACTAATGATATTTCCGGAAATGATTTATTTGGTTTAAGAATATATAACCTTTTTTTAATGTAAATGGTTATTTGGGAAGAATACTATTAGATTTTTAAGATGTAAGCTAAAGTGTTTTAAGGATAGGCATTTATTGAATGGATTAAGTTGTAATTTTGGTGTTACTATTGAGGTATTAAAGATTAATGTATAGGAATACTTGTGATGAACATTTTCATTTTAGTTATGAAAAGAGGAAAATCTTTTTGTTCTCTTGGGGATTACGTGATCTGTTGTAATTTTGTTGAAGTGCTTCATGCATGAAAAATCCATCTTTAATTCCCATCGTTTAAAGGAAAAAATTGATATTGTGGTGGAAATGATTTATGGACGTAATTATACATTCATGTAATTATATTTCCATTTATTATTATCATAGATAGTAAATGGATCCCTAAACTCTCAAGAAAGGATCACAAAACAAAAAATGTTATCATAGTACCTTCATTTCTGATAGGTCAAATGGTCTTTTAACTCATCGTTGATTTATGGTTTTGAGGTCCTAAAATTTATATTAATATTTCACTTCATTATGATTAATGATCTCTATCACTGTCTAATAATCCTTGAGCATTATTATTCTATTTTACGTTCAATATTTAATTTCCCACAATGTTATCCTGTATGAAAACATAATAATGTGTTATTTTAGATAACCTTCATACATCACTTTCTGTGTTACCAAGAAGAATTTTTGTTACCCTTTTTATGATTTGGGATTCCAATAATGTTATTTTAAAATGTAATACTCTTGAGGTAATAACCCGAGATTTTATAAGATATATTCTTCTTTATTTATTTCATATCTTCTGTTGTACGATACCCCAAGATTATCTTGTGCGATACGCAACACCGTATTAGCTTGCAGTTTATGCAACACTAATCCTGGATCCTGTTACACACAATTTCATGATTGTTTGATAGTAGTTATTCTACGAAACCTTGATTATATATATATATATTCAACGTATTTTGTTATACGCAGCAACAAATGAGTCTTACACTACACGCAACCCTTTCTTGGCTTGCATTACATGCAATCACGACCTTCCTTGATAGCGTGTGTTGTACGCAATACCGAGTTTTACTAAACAACGATATATTATTATAATATTATTATGAACTAGCAGTTATGAATAGTATTAACAAAATTTTGAATTTTATAACATTATTATTCATCTTACACATTTTATAGAACATAGTATAAGAAGAAAATAAATGTTTCGGGTAAAATAAGTATTTTTCAAAAAAATGCAGTTTTGCCGCCTTTTGATGGAGCATCCACTTTAAATATAGTTTTTGACATGTTTATAAGTTCACTTTTACAAAATAAAATTATTCTTTGGAATCAGGATATAAAATTTTACCTTGGATAAATTTTTCATATTATTCTGATAACTTTCATATTTTAATGAATAGTAAAAACACACTATATTTTAATTAAAAACAACTTTTTTCATCGTAATAACTTATGTGGTTAAATTATAATATTGAATGGTTTTAAAGTATAAATAGAATATATTTTTACCATTTAATATAATGTATGTCATTAGCATTTATTTTACATTGAATTCGTAGGTTAAATCAATTCAATCTTTTGCAATGTTTTAAACAAAAACCCGTTTTCATTCGACAACGGGATTAATTTTAATTTAATTTCTGAAAATTCTGTGTATTGAATTTGAAAAAATGGATTCCATATTTGGAATCAGTGGGTCCAAATTATGTTAATATGCTACTTTTTATTTTTGGGAATTATGAATAGTAACTACGTTAAATTTTATTTACCATAGTTAAAGGTAAATCAGGTAATTAAGGGTGAATATAATATTATAAAATTACCTTAACACATGAAAAAATTCTATTGGATAACTAATATTCGACCCATATCACCTAAGGGTCAGATTTTAATCATTTAATGGACTTTTTTCCATGAAAATAATTTAATTATTATTAAAACCAAAGAAAGTGACAACATGTCACTCTCTTAAATCTTATAAGTATAATAATTCTAATTTAGTGATAAACATCATACATAATAGAAAATGAATAGTTTAAAGAAATATAATAAAATTATATACATCATGATAATTTATTTAGAATTTTTATGGATTAAATAATTGTCATTGAAGGTGATACATTAATGATGCAGAAATTATTTATTAAGTGGAAAATCAGTAATATAGTTTTTATTGAAATAATAATACCCATTAAAAGTCCCACAAACTTGACCAAAACTTATTTTTAGTGTATATCTATACCATACTAATCTAATGACCTAATATATAACCGTTTTGAGTCTTATAATAGTGATTATGACACTTATATTATTATATTTTAAATGATGCCAAAGTTGTCACCTTCATAATTTAATAAATATAACAATTTAAGTATTGTTATTTTAAGATGATTAATTATATTAAATGTATTATTTTAAAATTTAATATATTTATATTCATCATAGGATTTAATTTTAATTTTTAGGCAACAAATAATTATATTAAATAATTATACAAAAATGTTGTAGTAATTATTTTATTAAGAGATAAACCAAATAAATGGTTTTAAAAATAATAAAATAAATATTATATGAACTATTTAATGTTCTCCACATATTTTATAGATACATATGGACTCTTATGAATCTATTAATGCTTTTATTTCGAACATATCTTCTGTATATATTTTATTTAAATTCATATAAATGAATAGTGTCAAAATTGGCACTTTTTATTTTATAAAAATAACATATTATAAAATTGTTTAAAAATCACATAAATATTTAAAAATTATAAATTTAAATTTATATGGTCTAAAAGCTTATAAAGTATCCAATTATGGACAATTCACAACAAATAAGTAATTTTTCGTTATAATTTAAAATTTAGAATGTTATTACCACAAATAAAATTAAATTGATTAAGTTAGGATAAATCAAGTTGATAATGTATAAAATAATTTCCTAACATGTCTAAATTTTATTGGTTGATGATATTACAACCCTATATCATCTTAAATTCGAATATGAGTCATTTTTAGAGGTTTTTAAGTGGGGTTATATTTATTATAAATTAATATTTTTAAGATTTCAAAAGGTGCCCCTCTCCTCCCTTATAAAAGGGAACCTCCTCCCTCTCTTCCTTACACCAATTTGAGCCTTAAAGCTCGAAGAAACCCTGCCAATTTCCCTTCCCAACTTCCCTAGAAACATCCTAGAGGTCCTGGTCTTTTTCAAAGACAACTTTTAGTACCCTAAGAGGAGGATTCAAAGAGGCGTGTCAAAGAAGAGGTAATATTCGTTACCGATTCTTTCAATTTTCATTCTTCTTAAACTTATTCTTCTTTAGTTGTTTAATTATAAAGTAATAACATCAGTATCACTCATATAATTATATATTATTGTAGGTATTAAAAAACCATATTTCACCATCTATCCATCATATGGAAAATGAAATCACCGCGTGTGCGTACGTACGGAATACCATCTCCACGTCGTGGTGTAAACTATTTTCCACCACCACCTGAATTGGAAGGGTATAATGGTGAAAGTAATGAATATATATGGTTATTGTAAAGTGATATTTATTCTGTAATATTATACATACACTTTAATACAATTCTACGATCATGGGAATGATATCATCGCTCGTGCGTACGTACGGAATACCGTCTCCACGACGCGATGACATTCACTCTTCATGATAACCATTCAAGAATGATTATAAAGTATATATAATAAGTAATCATAAAATATATGACATAATTATTCTACTGGATTTATTTATATATTTATTTATTTCATCTACTTCATTTCATTCAATTCAATAAGGAAATGAAAACAGCGTTCATGCGTACGTACGACCTACCGTCTCCATGAACGGTGTATTTCTTTCCATTTATCGATCTACTATATATATGTATATTATGAATATATATTATATATAAATCATGTTTTATATTCTGGAATTAAGTAATCATGATCTAAGTAATCATATGAATAATTACAAGTCAAAACACGGATGACAAATGAAACGATTTTACCCAAAACACTCTTTAACATGGAATTTACAAAAGAACAGGTAATATAAAGTCATAAGTGAACCATATATGATATAATAACAATGCATATGATTCTGTAATAAGTCAATGACATTATTTAAATCATTATACAGGAGGTTTGGATAAGTACGAAGCATATCGGACCTAAGGTAATGGATAATTTTGTAAATCTCATTTTTATCCGAGATTGCTATTCATAAGTATTTTATGGGGTTATTTCTATTATCCATGTACGTGTTTTCTAAAAGGGTTTTCATGTATGTTTAAAGTCCTTTTTACTCAGTTTTGACTTTTACTACAGGGTATGTAAGGAATCTTTTTTTTACGTTACTATGTACTTTTTGACTTTTCCGACAAAAGTACGAGGAGAATGTTTTTTTAACTTGTACGGCATGAACGAATTTTGACAATTTCATAACGCCTTATTTTCACGAAGATTCATCTACAAGATTTCATGATTATTTTCAAAAAAATCATTTTCATTTAAAATTTAATGACAATTTTAGAAATGAAAATTATTTTTGAGAAGAAAGGATATTTTCCTCAAGAATTCATTTCAAGTGTTTTATCAAAACTATTTTCCATATAAGATGACATTATTTAATATGTGTATGTTTCAAGTGTAATGTATCTATTATTTACATGGTATGATTCTTCTTATGATGAAATGATATCAATTTATTTTATATGGATTATGTTATGATGGAATGATGTTTAAGAATCCCAATTTATTACATGGGTTATGCTATGATGTATGATTTATGATTTTGTGGCACAAGTAAGAATGATTTCATTATGAGATGGGTGGGACCTATATATACCTCCAATGAATTGGGTAAATATTTATATCTCATGAGATAGACATGGCTGGAACGGCAAGTTAAACCGGTTCTGTAATACAGGACTGGAACGAGGAGTGATCTCAATTCAGAAAGGGAATTTGTCCACTCAGATGGTCTTGGCAGCAATGCCTTGGCTAATATGGAAATCATATCACGTGCTTAATGGTTTCCACAATTACATGTTTTATTCCCATTCTATTTTATCATTCTTAAGGTTTCTTTATGATCTATGCCATACATACTTCCATGTTTTATGTTATTGCTCAAGCTTTTGATGTTTAAACATTATGTTCATGTTTTTAAATTCAAATGTATATGGTATGTTTTATTTTATCCATGCTTACCCTTACTAAGCATTTTAGGTCACCCTTTTTATGTTCTCTTTTCCCCAGGATATAATGAAAGGTTTTAGGTAAGAAAAAAAGGGGAAGATTTTTATAGGAGATGTTGAAGATCTTTCACCACGATTAGAAGATTACATTCCAAGTTTCCAAAGACACTAAAATATTACGTTCCTTGTGTTTTTGTTTTTTTTATGTATTAAGTATTCCGCTAAAGTAATGTAATGTCCATGTACGTCAAGCTTCGGGCCACTACAGTTGGTATTAGAGGAAAGGTTTAGTCAACCTTTGGAAACTAGGATGCGAAAACGTTAGTGAAATCCCTAGATATATTTCAAATGTATGTCTAGGGAGGTCCCTAAGGTTATGTATACATGTAGGTTATAGTCTTGGAATTGCGCTATTGATCTTAGAATTAAACCTATGATGTTAGATGTCAAAGGTACTCCTCCTTGATTATGTTATTTTCCTTGTACGATTTTTTCCTCTCATAGAATTCTTTTTCTGTTTTTGTCAATGGAGGGAACCAGAATGAATTCGGTTAACATTGAATCAAATGGACAAATTGGTTACTATGAGCAAAAAAATTTCGTAATGCCTAGAGAGAAAGATATTGTGATTATGTTGAATCAGTCATTGCGATATATGATTAACAAGGTGAAATTCAGTGGTATTCCTAATTCATCAAATAAGAGGAAGATAGACTTTTATGCATGTTCTCATGTTGAGGAGCATAAATAAATGAAGATTGAGATTTCTAAATAAGGGAAGAAGAACCTTGAGGAATACCTCAAATGGAGGGACATATGTTATCTGTGTGGAGAAAAGGGTCATAGAGTGACAAACAATTATGGAGTTCAATGTCTTATTTGTTGAGAACATGGGCATTACCCACCTCAATGCCCTGACCTAAAAAGTTACTTCTAAATCAAGGAATGAATTATTCCATGACAATCATTGAAGAGGATTGATTGAAGTGTTTATGTATTGGTATTCAAGAATAATGTTGTTGAAGTACGTGTATGGTGTATTAGAATATTTTTGTATTAGTCTATTGTGGTTTTCAATAATTTTATGGTACCTGTAACCATGAAAGTGATTCAAATATTTTTGGAAAGTAGATGAAATGTGCATATGGAAGGGATAAGGAGAAAATACTATGATATTAATCATGATCTCATGATGAAAATAAGGGCAAAGTGATATCATGGTTTGAGTATATAGAAATTTTGGGATTTTTGTTTGTGGAAAGAGTTAACTTTTAAGAGCATTCATGTTTTCACTAAGGTTAAATGGGTATTCATTTTTCAAGATAATACATGATTAAGGTATTCACATGTTTGTAATTTGACCAACAATATATATATTATGATATATGGGGGATAAATGATGGCATTCACGTGATTGTTATGTGACATTTCAGTTAATCATTTTTTTATACTATGAGCTTAGACCGAAGTATTTTAGATAAGCATAAAGATTGGAATGGTTTATGTTAGACATAAGTTAGTATTCTTTAAAGATAGAACTTTTTTTGATATTATTGATGGGATGTTATAGTAATGTAGTTTTAGAAAAAGGACAACCTTCAGGACGGGAAACAACCTGTCGTGTCGGACAAGGTTGTGGGAATCGAACCCACAACCGAAGTGCGACTGGCCTTTATCTCCTACCACTGGCCTACAGAAATTCCATGGTTAGTAGAAACTACTTTTATTTTATTAAGCGGTATTATATATGAAGTATAAGTTCATTTTTGGAACCATATACGATTAATCTAACCATATGATGGAGTTATAACTTTTCCTAACCTTTTGTTTGAAACGGGTGGAATGACCCATCATTCTATCACATGATCTATTAACACATCACAAATAACAAATTCAACTTCATTTCATTAAGGGATGAAGTGGAAATTGTTCAATTCACGAACAACAGTGAGATTGTACCAAAATCATGCAAGTATTTATTTTAATTCATCAACTTTATGGAAATTATCTTGAAAACCAAAAATGTTTTCTTAGTTCTCTTATATCCGATGAATCAGATTGTACCTTAGATCATCACAAATTTATGGCTTTGTGATTGTTGGATTTTTCAGAGCCATGTTCTCTACCACTCTATATCAGAACATGATGGTTAGATTTCTCTTCCATATCCATATTTTCACCTATGTTATCCTATGTGGAAACCCAGTGATTAGTTTATTTGGGTAACTATTACGTTTCATACTTTAGTTTATAAAGATAAGATTTGTAATTCCTTTTTACGATGTGGGTTTCAATTAGAGAAATTTTCAAGTAGAAAACCATTTATAACCCCAACGAATTTCGAGGGAGAAATTCATTTTAAGGGGGGTAGAATGTAATAACCCGAGATTTTATAACATATATTCTTTTTAATTTCATTCATATCTTTTGTTGTACGATACACCAAGATTATCTTTCGCTATATGCAACACTATATTAGCTTGCAGTATACGCAACACTAATCCTGGATCGTGTTACGCACAATTTCATGTTTATTTTATAGTAGTTATCTTAAGAAACATTGAATATATATGTATATATTCAATGTATTTTTTTATACGCAGCAATAATGGAGCCTTTCACTACACACAAACCTGACTTGGATTTCATTACACGCAATCACGACCTTCCTCGATAGCGTGTGTTGTACGCAATACCGAGTTTTACTAAACAACGATATATTATTATAATATTATTATGAACTAGACATTATGAATATAATTATCTAAAATTTTAATTTTATAACATTATTATTCATCATACAAATTTTCTAGAACATGGTATAAGAACAAAATAAATATTTCGTGTAAAATAAGTATTTTTCAAAAAATGCATTTTTACCGCCTTTTAATGGCGCACCCACTTTAAATCTAGTTTTTGACATGTTTATAAGTTCAATTTTACAAAATAAAATTATTCTTTGAATCAGGATATAAAATTGTACCTTGGATAAATTTTTCTTATTGTTTTGATAACTTTCATATTTTAATGAATAGTAAAAACACGCTATATTTTAATAAAAAATAACTTTTTTCATCGTAATAACTTATGTGGTTAAATTATAATATTGAATGGTTTTAAATTTTAAATAGAATATATTTTTACCATTCAATGTAATTTATGTCATTAGCGTTGATTTTACATTGAATTCGTAGGTTAAATCAATTCAATCTTTTACAATGTTTTAAACAAATACTCGTTTTCATTCGACAACGAGATCAATTTTATTTTAATTTCTGCAACTTCTGTGTATTGAATTTGAAAAAATGGATTCCATATTTGGAATCAGTGGGTCCAAATTATGTTAATAGGCTACTTTTTATTTTTGGGAATTATGAATAGTAACTACGGTAAATTTTATTTACCATAGTTAAAGGTAAATCGGGTAATTAAGGGTGAATATAATATTATAAAATTACCCTAACACATGAAAAAATTCGATTGGATAACTATTAGTCGACCCATAGCACCTAAGGGTCATATTATAATCATTAAATGGACTTTTTTCCATGAAAATAATTTAATTATTATTAAAACCAAAGAAAGTGACAACATGTCACTCTCTTAATTATTATAAGTATAATAATTTTAATTTAGTGATAAACATCATAAAACATCGAACATGAATAGTTTCCAGAAATCTAATAAAATTATCTACATCATGATAATTTATTTATAATTTTTAGGGATTAAATAATTGCCTTTAAAGGTGATACATTAATGATGCAGAAATTATTTATTAAGTGAAAAATCAGTATTATAGTTTTTATTAAAATACTAATACCCATTAAAAGGCCCACAAACAAGACAAAAACTTATTTTTAGTGTATATATATACCATAAGAATATAATGACATAATATATAACCGTTTGGAGTCTTATAAAAGTGATTATGACACTTATATTATTTGATTTTAAATGATGCCAAAGTTGTCACCTTCATAAGTTAATAAATATAACAATTTACATATTGTTATTTGAAGATGATAAATTCGAGTAAATGTATTATTGGGAAAGGTAATAGATTTATCTTCATCATAGGATTTTAGTTTTAATTTTTATGCAACAAATAAGTATATTAAATAATTATACAAAAATGTTGTAGTAATTATTTTATTAAGAGATAAACCAAATAAATGGTTTTAAAAATAATAAAATAAATATTATATGAACTATTTAATGTTCTCCACTAACTTTCTAGACGCATATGGCATTTTATGAATCTATTAAAACTTTTATTTTGAGCATATCTTCTGTATATATTTTATATAAATTCATATAAATGAATAGTGTCAAAATTGACACTATTGTTATTTTATAAAAATAACATATTATAAAATTGTTTAAAAATCCCAAAAATATTTAAAAATTGTAAATTTAACTTTATATAATCTAAAATGTTATAAAGTATCTAATTATGGGCAATTAACAACAAATAAGTAATTTTTCGTTATAATTTAAAATTTAGAATGTTATTACCACAAATAAAATTAAATTGATTAAGTTAGGATAAATCAAGTTGATAATGTATAAAATAATTTCCTAACATGTCTAAATTTTATTGGTTGATGATATTACAACCCTATATCATCTTAAATTCGAATATGAGTCATTTTTAGAGGTTTTTAAGTGGGGTTATATTTATTATAAATTAATATTTTTAAGATTTCCAAAGGTGCCCCTCTCCTCCCTTATAAAAGGGCAGCTCCTCCCTCTCTTCCTCACACCAATTTGAGCCTTTAAGCTCAGACAAACCCTAACCATTTCCATTATCAACTTCCCTAGAAACATCCTAGAGGTCCTGGTATTCTTCCAAGACCAATTTTAGTACCCTAAGAGGAGGATTCAAAGAGGCGTGTCAAAGAAGATGTAATATCCGTTACTGATTCATTCAATTTTCTTTCCTCTTCAACTTCTTCTTCTTTAGTTGTTTCGTTATGAAGTAATAACATCAGTATCACCCATATACTGATATGTTATTATAAGTATGAAACAACCATATTTCACCATCTATCCATCCTATGGAAAATGAAATCACCGCGCGTTCGTACATACGGAATGTCGTCTCCACGCCGTGGTGTAATCTATTTTCCACCACCACCTTACATGGATGGGTATAATGGTGAACGTAATGAATATATATGATTATTGTAAATTGATATCGATTCTTTAATATTATACATACACTTTCATACAATTCTACGATCATGAGAATGATATCATCGCTCGTGCGTACGTACGGAATACCGTCTCCACGACGCGATGAGATTCACTCTCCATGATAACCATTCAAGAATGATTATTAAGTATATATAATAAGTAATAATAAAATATATGACATAATAATTCCACTAGATTTATGTATATATGTATTTATGTCATCTACTTAATTTCATTCAATTCAATAAGGAAACAAAAACAGCGTTCATGCGTACGTACGGCCTACCGTCTCCATGAACGGTGTATTTCATTCCATTTATCGATCTATTATATATATGTATTTTATGAATATATATTATATATAAATCATGTTTTATATTCTTGAATTAATTAATCATGATCTAAGTAATCATATTAATAATTACAAGTGAAAACACGGACGACAAATGAAACGATTTTACCCAAAACACTCTTTAACATGGAATTTACAAAAGAACGTGTAATATAAAGTCATAAGTGAACCATATATGATATAATAACAATGAATATGATTATTTAATAAGTCAATGACATTATTTAAATCATTATACAGGAGGTTTGGATATGTACGAAGCATATCAGACCTAAGGTAAGGGATAATTTTGTAAATCTCATTTTTATTTGATATTGCTTATTCATAAGTATTTACTGGGGTTATTTCTATTATCAATTTCCATGTTTTAAAAAAGTGTTTTCATGTATGTTTAAATTCCTTTTTACTCATTTTTGACTTTTACTACATGGTATGTAAGGAATATTTCTTTTTTTACGTTACGAGGTACTTTTTGACTTTTCAGACAAAAGTACGAGGAGAATGTTTTTTTAACTTATACGGCATGAACGGATTTTGACGATTTCATAATGCCTTATTTTCATGAAGCTTACTCTACAAGATTTCATGATTATTTTCAACAAAATCATTTTCTTTTAAAATTGAATGACAATTTCAGAAAAGAAAATTATTTTACAGATGAAAGGATATTTTCCTCAAGAATTCATTTCAAGTGTTTTATCAAAACTATTTTCCATATAAGATGACATTATTTAATATGTTTATTTTTCAAGTGTAATGTCTCTATTATTTACATGGTATGATTCTTCTTATGATGAAATGATATCCATTTATTTTATATGGATTATGTTATGATGGCATGATATTTAATAATCCCAATTCATTACATGGGTTATGCTATTATGTATGATTTATGATTTTATGGCATAGGTAAGAATGATTTAATTATGAGATGGGTGGGACCTATATCTCACTCCAATGCATTGAGTAATGATTTATATCTCATGAGATAGACATGGATGGAACGAAAAGTTAAAACGGTTCAGTAATATATGACTGGAACTAGGAGTGAACTCGATTCAGAAAGGGAATTTGTCCACTAGGATGGTCTTGGGAGAAATGCCTTGGCTAATATGGAAAACATATCATGTGCTTAATGGTTTTCACAATTACATGTTTTATTCCCATGATATTTTATCATTCTTAATGTTTTTTTATGATATATGCCATACGTACTTCCATGTTTTATGTCATTTCTCAAGCTTTTGATGTTTAAACATTATTTTCATGTTTCTAAGTTAAAATTTATATGGTATGCTTTATTTTATACATGCTTACCCTTACTGAGTATTTGAGCTCACCATTTTTATGTTTTCTTTTCCCCAGGATATAAATAAAGGTTTTAGGTAAAAAAGGGTGAAGATCTTTATGGGAGATGTTGAAGATCTTTCACCACGATTAGAAGATTACGTTACAAGTTTCCAAAGACACTAAACTATTACAGATCTTGTGTGTCTGTTTTTGTTATGTATTAAATATTCCGCTAAAGTAATGTACTGTCCATTTTTGTCAAGCTTCGGGCCTCTACACTTGATTACTAAGATAAATATTAAATTTCAAGGGTAAAAATTATTAAATATGGTAGAATATAACACATCAATATTTTAAAAGAGGGGAATAATGTTCAATAGAATATATGACATGAAACACCAAGATTAGAATAGAATGTAACACAATAATAATTTACAATATATGTCATTTTAAATAAATTCAATATCTTATATACCTTGCGATGAATGCAACACTATGCTTAAAAAATGCATTATTCGATTAAAATATTATTATTTAAAATTAACAATTATAACCTAGCATTTAATATCCCGAACTTGGTTTCACACACTGGTTCCCTGATCTGGTGATTCATGTGACCTCAAGCGGTCCTCCCCATATACCATAGGTTCTAACTAGAAGCAAGGGTCTAATATCGATCATGGGGAGACAATAAAATCTTTATAAAACTAGCAAAAAATTAGAAATAAATAAATAATGGCCAAATGTTATAACCAATAACTAGAAAAAACCAGTATCACATGATGACCAAAATAAGAAGAAAATATTCAATACTAAGCAGTAGATATGTAATTCTAAATATGTGAAAAGTGTCAAATGAAAAGCCTAAAGAAAGACACACTGGCACTCTCAAGAGTCTCTTGACACCACGTATAATCCCCTCATCCATGTTCTATCTCAACTCATCCATCTAACATGGTGCCCTTTACCTTATCCTATCATGAAAATATGAAGTCTATCAAGGTACCATTCAGGAAACCTAAGTAGGGTATGAATACAGCTCAGTAGGCCACAACCAAAGGCATTTAAAACAATATCTAATAAATAACAATTTATAAAGATGTATAATGATTAAAATACAAGTAATAAATTTAATAATGTACATATATTCAAATATTCATTATTTAACCATATAAACCCTTAGGTTCTCAAGGACACTTGATCCCTCAATACCTTCTTCATCCCATATTTATGTTTGAACTATCCCCAAAAGGTATCACATATCATAATATAATGGTTATCATTTATCATTTCATTTCAAATCATATCATGGCATATTGTACTATATTCTAATGCCCATCTCATGGCATAAAATGTCACTTCTAGCACCTCTTGGTATTTAGAGCCTATGTCCCCATCCCACGCCTCAATTTCCCGTATGGGTTTTAGGAGACTCAACCCCCATCCCATACTTATATATTAAATATGGGTATTGGGGGACTTAAACCCTCTCCCAAATTGATATATCACATATTGGTATTTGGAGCCTCAGTCTATATCCCAAAATCATATATCACATATGGTTATTTGATGCATTGTTCCCTATCCTAAAATCATATATCACATATAAAAAATATATCACATATATCACATCAATCATAGTTAATCAACATTAACCTTGTTATCTCATTTCACAACAATTAATATACCATTTAAACTATAAAAACTCGTTTCAATAATTTAAACACATGGAAAAACATTGAAAATTTACCATTAAACGATTTTTCAATATTAAATTCATATAAACCATTAACCTATTAAGGTAAATTCAACCATCTCAAAATCCCCATTTAAAATTAATTCATAATAAACATGATTGACCAATTACACAATCCAATTTTCCCATAAATTCAACAATCACAACAATACATTAATTAATTAACCACTTAATTAATAGAATCCACCCTATTGCATAATTCCAATTACGAAATTCAATTCTTCTAAGTTAAACTCATCACATATTCACATTAAAAATCAATTAATCAATCCCATGATTCCAGAAATTAGCTAATTAATTCATTTTTTCAATTAATAATTCAATTGTCAAGCATAAAAATTGAAATTACACAATACATACACACAATTGGATTTCAAGAATATGTGAATTGAATTTAGACCCCATGCCTCAAGATTGATGATAAACACCCACCAACAAAAATCCCCAATTGAATCGAAATGACCAATACCATGAAAGAGAATCAGATCTAGAAAAAAAAAACAAGATCTATGATCAAATATATTAGATCTATAGAAAATTATATCTAGATCCACTTCTGATAGAGTAAAATATCACTTTAAAGGATAAGATAAAGACATGAGAGGAATAGAAAACTAACCAGGATGAGAAACTCTTATTGGGAGAGGTGCATATATTCAATCTGGGAATCCAATTGTCAATAACGGAGGTCATAATGGCTTTTTATATATTCAGAAACCTCCAAAAATGATATAAATCAGTTTAGGGTTGATTTGGGTCAACTTAAGGTGATTTCCATGCATTCATAAAATTTTAATCTTATTCTGAAGGGTTTAATATTCTGCTACCATGGTTTCTTTCTTAGTGTGTACAAATTTCCCTAACTATGTGCCTAAACATGTTCCCCCTCCAAGGGGGTGTACGATTACAACTAAAAGGGTATATGGATTTTGGAACTGTGGTCCAACTATGCAATCCATATCTTCTAGGGGTTAGATGGTTTGTTGGGGTAGGGTTCACAATTTAAGAAAACTGTGTGCCAACTATTCCAAAACCCCTCAAAAAACATCCAAATTTAACCCAAACTCACCCAATTTAAAACCCAAACCATGTAAAATCAATAAAATGAAAGAGAGTATCATAAAAAGATTGAGGCATCTAAAGAAATTGTGAGGATATTACAATATCTTCGCCTTATAAGAGAACATCCTCGAGTTGTACTCTCAATCATCACTAAGATGCAGAAGAAAAAATATCTGGCCCCAGACATAATTAACAAATTATCGAGATGTTATTTCCCCAAAACACATTCTCACTATGATCCAAAACACATTTTAGATACTCCTCAAATGATTCATTAGTATTAGGCTCATCATAATCCACATAGATTACATGAGAAGGGTCATGGTTATACTGTCGAAGTTGTGACACATGAAAAACATCATGCATAGCACTACACCACCATAGAAGAGCCAATTGTTATGCCACCATCCTGATTCTATCCACAAAATAAAGCGCTCCAACAAACCTAGGTGCTAACTTACACTGACTATATATTTGGCAATGAACCAATCTAGGTGACAACCAAAAGAATACATGATCTCCCACAGTAAACTATAGGTTTCATTGATGTATATTATCATAATAATTATACTAACACTGATACATATCTATAGGCATTATAGTTAGTTAAACCTGGTCTGATGTCTCCTAAATGGGACTCGGTCCCAAAAAATTTGACTCACTTGCCTCTATCCAACATAGAGGTGATCTTCAGGGCCTACTATAAAGAGCCCCATATAGTTCCATTTTTATAATTTCCTTATATCTATTTTCATAATAAAAATCAACTAATTATTTGTGTTTCTCCCAAAAACCACTGATTTTTTTCACACACAGCTGAAGTATATCCTCATTCACATGTATAGTACGTTCTGAGTACCCATCTACCTATGGATGGAATGAAATACTCAGTAAGCTCTATATACCATGATCCATCTATAAACCCTTCTAGAAGAGTGAAGAGGAACATGATTCATTGTCTAAAACTATGAACCATAACTCCCTTTGTATATGGAATATCTCATAAACAAACATTTATCTCAAATGATCCATAGAGAAAGTCTCTTGTACCAGTAAGAAATGCACTAATTCTATCAATCATTCCAAAACTGCCCAAATAATGTCATGCATCTAAGTAATCCTTAAGAGACCAACCAAAAATTCCATGGTAATATTTTCCCACATCAATTCTTTAATAGGAAATAGCTATAGTAAACCACCATGTTTTTTATGCCCATCATTCACCTATTGAAATGTGTAACATCATGTCATGAACCTTGCATTCTCTTTTATCATGCCCAACCCCCAATAATATTGACGTTGATCATGGTACATTTTGTTCAAGCCTAGATACACCACCCAATTAAAGGTATGAAATTCTTGCATCAACTCCTCGCACATGCTCGTTGGCACAACAACCTGATTCTGGACATATATTCTATCGTCCTCATCTATGGTCCAATCTAAAGGTGTCTCCCTTCCTTCAAGGCTTTCCCTCACCGCCAAACATTCTGGATCCTCATACTATATATCTCTAACATGGATCAAATGTGTAGAATCTATTGAAACTGATAAGAGATGAATCTTCGTATATCCCTCCTAAACCATAACATGCATCTCATCCAGCAATGTAATCATCTTCCACTCGGTACTATACACCCAAACATCTAGTGTCCTAGTTTTTCTACTTAATTCATTTGCAATGTTGGTTCCTATCACTAGAGTATTTTCTAGATCAAAATAAAATGACTAAATATACTCATCCCACCTCCACTATCTGAGATTTAAATATCCTATCAAAAAGATGTACGTAAGGCTCTTGTGATCGGTATACACAGTAAACTTTTTACCTAATAGATAATGTCACCAAAACTTCAATGAATAAACTAATGCAACTAATTAGGGGTCATTCATAGGGTAATATTGTTCATGTGGACTCAACTCATGTGAACCATTTTCCACAACATGATCTCTCACAGTTAAACTGCTCCAGTTATGATCCCAAAAGAGTAAGAAAAACAATGTATACTCCTCACCAGGCTCATGTAAAATTATGGTTAGTGTCATTTCCAAGTGATTATTCATCTTCTATAAATCATTCCCATGTGTTAAAACCAACCAAACATTACTCCCTTATTTTCGAAGCCTGAAAGTGGTGCATCCAAATGAGAAAAGTCTGTAATGAACCTCTAATAATATAATAATTACCCCAAAATGATACAGATATTGAATAAATTGTTAGGTTTCTCCTAAGAAACCACTACCTGAATTTCCTCTAGGGCTAATGTCCCACCTTACATTGAGATGATTTGACCCAAGAAATGTAACTCATCAATCCAAAACTGAAACTTTGACAGATTGGCATATATCTGATTCTATCTAATTGTACTCTTGATTATTTCAAGATGTTGGGAATGATCTCAATGAGTCTTGGAGTAAAACAGGATTTCATCCACAGTAGTACCTAAAATTATATTATGTACGGGTTAAAGATCTTGTTTATCTAGTCCATAAACTCTACTAATGTGTTTGTTAGACCGAATGGAATCACAATGAACTCATAATGTCAATACCTTCGTTTGAATGTAGTCTATGGTATTTCATATGGTTGAAATCTCAACTAATGATACCCCGATCTCAAGTTAATCTTATAAAAAACACAAGCTCCCCTAAACTGGTCAAATAGATCATTGATATGTGGATTATGATGTTGGTTCTTTATTGTTGTAGGGTTCAACCATGGATAATTGACACATAAGTGAAAACTCCATTAAACCTTCATTGAAAAAAATAAAACCCCAAAATGATGTACTCTGATGGATAAACCCCTAATCTGTCTACTCTTCCAATTGAGTATTTTAACCTCTTAGATGATAGTTGGTTTTATTCTATATGGTCGAATAAAAACTAGCTTATCCCTAAGAAACTCAATTGTACATTCCATATCTCTCTTTGGTGGATTCCCTAAGAAGTCCTCGAAAAAATATCCTAAAATCAATCCACTATGGGTGGAAATGCATCATGATTAATACCTCCATAGTCCATAAATAGACTAGAAACCTGGGTGGTGAGATTCTTTTGATGTGGATTAACTAGACTTGCACGGACCTTCTTGATAGTCCACTCTCCATAGTGAATATAGTTTTAACACTTATGAGATATTAATATTACTCTCCTTTGGTAACAATATATGTCATCTTTGTGTCATATTAACTGGTCCATATCCATGATTAGGTTTAATCCTGGAATATCAAGAATTTAGAGATATCAAAGAAAATGATACTCCACAATATCAAGAGAACACCCCTTGAAAAAACAAATTTCTCTCAATCATACTCCCATGGGTGTATCTATATCAACACCCCACTCACAGAAATCACTATTATTTTTAACCAATTCATTTTTTGTGTAGATATAAAATAATTAGAGGAACCAGTATCAAATAAGGCACTAGATAGCCAGAAATATTCACGAATAGTACCTATAACTATCGATGGTCCAGCCTCTCTATCCACCAGTGTAGGATGAAAAACATGAAACTGTCTTTACCCTCATCCCTATGATATCATCATAGTCCGTTGATTTTCACCACTCTGTTAACGTATGTACTCTTTCCTAGAAACACCATTTCCACTGCCTCATCTTTCATGGTCTATATAACTCCGGCATCAGACTACTATGGAGTAGAAGCTCCCCTTCGCACTCTCCAGTACCATCTAGTTGCTCTATCACTACCCATCTATTGTGGGTTCCTACATAACCTTTTTATATGTGTAATGACCCAATGTTTCATTAATGGAAATCCCCCTTGATCTAATTTAATGTCTCTTTATGTTTATATAAACGATCAACTTCATTGGTTTTATGTTAAGAATTTTGACCATTGCTAATATAGCCGTTGAACAGTGACCACATGATTAGTATAAATATAGGGCTTTAATAAATCCAAATTTACTCAGAAAAAAGAAGTAATGGCCTCATCCAGTAGAATTGATCCATACGAAGCCCATTTGTCGAAGCTCAAAAAAGAGGTGGCATACTTGGGATTCGGACTTGACCAAGCCCAAGCTGAGCTTCATCATGTCAAGCTTGAATGGGACCGTCTGCGGGAAAAGTGGATGTTGATAGTGATTACCACTCGAGTAATGTTATCCGAGCCACCCCAAGAGTCTGCCACCGTCGCACACCTTACCCTTAGGTTTTATGTGGCTATTTTAAGGGGTTATTTAAAAAATAAATATTACTATGTTCATGTAAATTATTTTTTTGTATATAATAATGAATATACTTTCTTGTCATTATTGATATATTGTAAATAATTTTTAAAGTTCAAATAATGTTTTAATTTATTATTTAATTAAGAATTATATTTTAATAAATTAAGGGATTTTTTAATTAAATGATATTTTAATAAAATATTATTATTAATTTAATTTTTATTAAATATAAATGATCTTATAATTTTAAGAATGAAACTGTAATTAATATTAAGGTTTGAAATCCATTTTTATCAAAACCCGTGAAGTTTCGATAAATGCCGGTTTTTATTTAAAAAGTAAAAATTAAAATATTTAGAAAATTATTTAGATAAAATAAATGTTATTTTTTGAATCAGAATGTTGAAATTATCCAACGGTGAATTTTTCATAATTTTCTGAGACAGTCAAATTTTTGAGTAAAAAATCAATACCATTTAAATATATAATGTGTTGTATGACATCATAATGACCCAATAGTAATGTAATAAAATACTATAATATTTATTTTCGGCCAATATATGTTTTACCATTAAAATAATTTTATTTTGGGTTTGTTTTTCTTACTTTTCAAAGCATTAATGAAGCCCTCAAGACTTATTAAACACCTTGACTTTTGAAATTAATTTCCATTGGAGTATGACTCACATCCACATAATCAACCCTATTATTTCATGAAGTTCAGACTTTGGACTTATAAAATATTTTTTTCCTCTTCACTTTTCCAAAAACCATGGGCAAAAACCATGGGATGGTTTTTGGTTTGGATTAATTTAATGTAAGGGGACCCAAACCTAAATAATAATGAATTCCCTAACATTTCCTATATAAACCCACCCAAGCTCCCACATCATCCTCACTCAAAGCCATTGGAGTTCTTCCAACCTCATCCTTACTCTCTCTAGAATCCTCCCAAGGTTCCCCAAGCTCCTAAGAAGAATCTCACAAGCCTCTCTCTAGCCATTGGAAGCACACTTCCAAGTAAGGGGTTTTTCTTCCTTTCTCATTTTCTTCCAATTTTTTTATGTTTTTTTGCCCTTTTAATTTCAATTATGAATGTTGGGGTATGGTTTTGCACCTCCCTCATACTTCCCTATTTATTATTTAATGATTGGAGACCCATTTCTCTCTCATTAAATTCCACCCATGTACACCCGTTACTATGCCGAAATTCTGAAAGGAACTTCTCTCTCCTCATTTACATTTAACCAAAACTTTTGTATCATGAATCTAAATTCCATTAAAATTTTGGGGACATGTATACATATGACCTATTTGCTTTCCATTACATGTAAATATGATGAGGAACCCCTTTTTCTATAATCATCCATTTCTATGAATTCTTATGTCACACCGTTATGCTGCTGAAATCGCACTGATATTCTAAGCCAATGCCATTGTGTAGTGAATACCATGTGCATTTCTCCATCGAGGGTATTAACCTTTATTCAAATTTACTTATTGATTATAATGTTTCATATATGAATTCCGCATTCCTTTATCATGGAATAAATTATTATGTTTTATGAATCCACGTTTTATGATCCATGTGGCACACTTACGCATGAAATGAAATGTATAAGAAGGGTGTTCCCTTATAACGCTCCAATGCATTGGGTAAAGTATAGTATCATGATACGTCATGTGCAATGAGTGATGAATCATGCTAATTCAAGTGAAAATAGGTCTTACTCATGCTTTATCTGCAATGAGGATTTACTCAGGCTCCATGTACAATGAGCCTTGGCTCATGCTAATTCCATGTTAAGTGTTGTTGCCACATTTCCAGGTTATGATTATCATGCTTTATTGTGCCTTTATGTTCATGTTTCTATTATTCTCTATTGATATGCCTATTTCCTAACGTGTAATGTATTCCTCATGATATTCCATGTGTACTCCCTTACTGGGCTTTATAGCTCACCCTTTTCTTATGCATGTTCTCAGGTTATCCCATGCAATGCTAAGTACGAGGGAATATAGTGGTCATGTAAAAGAAGTTTTCAATAAAGCTGTTGTATTTCATTTTTTAAGTTTTTATGTAATGATCCTAAGACCCAAAGACAATAAACCTCTCTATCTTCTTTGTTTTATCATGTGATGTTTTATGTAATAATCATGTTTAAGTTGTAATAAAAAGCAGGGTTGTCATAGTTGGTCTCATAGGATATGTTTATTTATTTTTGGGATTAGGATTAGAAAACCCTAGTAAAGCCTTAGAGACAAAACTAAGTATAATAAAAACATCCCTGTGTTTTGGTAATTACTAAGTAAGTGGTTTATCAAACAAATACATCCTTTTCTGGATACGAGTAGGTATAGGCGGCTCTGGCACAGATGTATCCTAGGGGTAAAACCTGAAAACACCGCTTTGATCTTGAATCGAACGGGAACTGGTGCACGACAATGGGCCTTTCTACACTCTTGGTTATGAAACTCCCGGGGGATATGTTTTGATAAATTCAAAATCTTTGTTTGAACCCTTATAAAGGGAATTAAAAAAAAATCCCCTAATAATATTTGTTAGAAAGTAGATCATGAAAAGCCTAGATTGAAGCCTATAGACTCATGAGTTAAGGAAATAAAATTTTATTTATAAGTCGTCAACTTTTGTCTTTAGATTACCCTATATGTGTTACCCCTAACATTCCTTTTATTCCATCCAATGGCTGGTAATAGGAGGACTCGGGCTAACAACCGTTGTGAAGATAAGTGTGATGATTGTACTAATGAGATGCCCAATCCAATGGGAGTGGGAATCACGAACATTGTCACGCTTCTCTCTCAGCTAACACATGTTTTGAATAGAAACACGGGTCAAGAGGAACGTTCAACCCCCCCCCCCCCCCCCAAGAAAGAACAAGTCACTATCAGGAGCTTCATGAGACAAAGGCCTCCTACTTTTAGTGGATCATCTGTTCCCACAATCGCTGAACAATGGATCAACTCCATTGAAAATATCCTCTCCATCTTTCAATTTTCTAAACAAGAGAAGGTTTTCCTGGCAGCATATCGTATGGAGGGTGAAGCTAATCTAAGGTGGAAGTTGATCAAAAATACAAAGCCTGAGGAGGAGATCGATGCGTTGGAATGGAAGGATTTCCGGAAGGTGTTTTTCGTTAAATATTTTCCGCGCACACTCCGTCTTAAGATGGAAAGGGACTTCCTTTACCTCAAGCAAAAAGGCGATGAATCTGTTGCAGCGTACGAGGCAAACATCAAAAGGCTTGCATGATATGATTTAGGATTTGTCATTACCCCAAAATGCAAATTTGATTGCTTCTTTGGTGGGTTGAAGCCTAGCCTACGGAAAGCATTAGAAATCCGTGACTTTGAAAGCTATGAGGAAATTGTCTGATGTGCCCTCAAGGTCGAAATGGAGATCAGAGAATGATAGGTGTATCATGGGGATAAGAAGCATAAGGTGGAATTCAATGCTAGTGGTCCGATGGATAAATCCAATGGTTCTATGATGATCCAGCACCCCACTTGACAAAAGTGCAGAAAGAAGCACCTTGGAAATTTCCTTAGGGGGACGAGGAAATGATTCAGGTGTGGGAGAGAAGGGAACCTAGCTGTTAACTGTAGGTAAGAAAGACTTGCGGCTGCGACAGAGGAGAGGAACGCTCCATTCGAACCTCAACGTGTTGTTCAATGCTAAAAATGAAAAGAACCGGGTCATTTTTCAAATCAGTGCCCTAATACAATGGTTTTTGAAGGCAACCAACAACCTCCAAGGCAGCATGGAAGGGCTTTTTCCATCACTTCTGCCGAAGTGAACCCCGACAATGAAGTGGTGATTGGTACACTAGTTATTCAATCAAGAATAGCGAACATACTTTTTGATTCAGGTTCTACGCTTTCTTTTATATCTCGAATGTTTAGTAGAACAATCCCAACACCACCACAAATCATCGAAGTGAAGATGTCGGTATGACAACCCTACTTTTTATTACAACTTAAACATGATTTATACATAAAACATCACTTGATACAAAAAATAAGTTCGATAGTTTTAGTGTCTTTGGGTCTTAGAATAGTTACATAAAAACATAAAATATGAAATACAACATCTTTATTGAAAACTTACTTTACATGACCACAACATTCCTTCGTACTTAGCATTGCATGGGATTACCTGAGGACATGCATAAGAAAAGGGTGAGCTATAAAGCCCAGTAAGGAAGTACACATGGAATAACATGAGGAGTACAATACATGTTAGACAATAGGCATATAAATAGAGAATAAGAAAAACATGAACATAAAGGCATGATAAATCATGATAATCATAACATGGAAATTTGGCAACAACACTTAACATGGAATTAGAATATGCCAAGGATCATTGCACATGGAGCATGAGTAAATCCTCATTGAACATAAAGCACGAGTAAACCCTCATTGCACTTGAATTACCATGAGCCAACACTCATTTCACATGAAGTATCATGATACGATACTTTATCCAACGCATTGGAGCGCTATAAGGGTGCACCCTTCTTAAACATTTCATTTCACGCATAAGTGTGGCACATGGATCATAAAACATGGATTCATAAAACATAATCATTTAATCCACGATAAAGGAATGTGGAATTAATACATGAAACATTATAATCAGTAAGAAAATGTGCATAAAGGTGAATACCCTTGATGGAGAAATGGGCATGGTATTCACTAAACAATGGCATTGGCTTAGAAAATCGGTGCGATTTCAGTAGCATAACGGTGTGACATAAGAATTCATAAAAATGATTGATGAGAGACAAAGGGGTTCCTCATAATATTTACATGTAATGAATAGTAATTAGGTCATATATATACGTGTCCCAATAATTGTAATGGAATTTAGATTCATGATACAAAAGTATTGCTTGAATGTAAATGAGGAGAGAGAAGTTCATTTTGGAATTTCGACATAGTAACGGGTGTACATGGGAGGCATTTAATGAGAGAGAAAGGGGTATCAAATCATTCAAATGTAAAGAGGTCAGTATGAGGGAGGAGAAAAACCATACCCCAAAATTCATAATTTAAATTAAAAGGGAAAACAACTCAAAGAAAATTGGACAAAAATGAGAAAGGAAGAAAATAACCTTACTTGGAAGTGTGTTCCAAAGGCTTGAGATCTGCTTGTGAGAGGCTTTTTGGGAGCTTGGGGCACATTGGGAGGATTCTAGAGAGTTTAGGGAAGAGTTTGTACAAACTCCAAAAGCTTTGAGTGAGGAGGATGTGGGAGCTTGGGTGGGTTTATATACGAAAGGTGAGGGAATTCTTTATTATTTTGTTTTGGGACCCCTTATATTTAATTAATCCAAACCACAAACCATCCCATGGTTTTTTCCATGGGATTTAGACAAGGGAAGAGGAAAATAATATTTTATAAGGACAAGGTCCGAACTTTTTAAAATATTAGGGTTGATTATGTGGAGATGAGTCACAGTCCCATGGAAATTAATTTAGAAAGACAAGGTGTTTAATAAGTTTTGAGGGGTCCATTGATGCTTTGAAAAGTAATCCAAACAAACCCAAAATCACATTATTTTAATGATAAAACATATATTGGCCGAACAAAAATATTATAGTATTTCATTACATCACTATTGGGTCATTATGATGTCATAAAACACATTATATATTTAAACGGTATTTAATTTTTACTCAAAAATTAGGTTGTCTCAGAAAATTATGAAAAATTCACCGTTGGATAATTTCGACGTCCTAATTCCAAAAAAATAACATTTATTTTATCTAAATAATTTTCTATCTATGTTAATTTTTACTTTTAAAATAAAAACTGACATTTATAAAAAATTTACGGGTTTTGACAAAAATGGCTTTCAAACCTTAATAAAAATTATAATTGCATTCATACAATTACATGATCATTTATATATAATAAAATTAATCTAAAAATAATAATAATATTTTATTAAAATATTATTTAATTCAAAAATCCCTTAATTTAATAAAATATATTTCTTAATTAAATAATAACTAAAAACACCATTTGTACTTTAAAAACTATTTACAATGTATCAATAATGATAAGAAATTGTATTCATTATTATATACAAAAATAATGTACAAGAACATAGTACTATTGATTAGTTACATAACCCCTTAAAACAGCCGCATAAGACCTAAGGGTAAGGTGTGTGATGGTGATAGACTCTTGGGGTGGCTCGGATAACATCGCTCGAGTGGTAATTTGTATCAACATCCACTTCTCTCGTAGACGGTCTCGTTCGAGCTTGACATGGTGAAGCTCAACTTGGTCTTGGTCAAGAGAGAAGCCCAAGGACGCCGCCTCTTTTCCAAGCTCCGATAAATGGGCTTCGTATGGGTTAATTCTACTGGATGAGGCCATCGCTTCCTTTGTCTAAGTAAAATTGGATGTGTTAAAGCCCTATATTTATACTAATCATGTGATCATTGTTCAATGATCATAAAAGTAACGATCACAATTCTTATCATAAAATCAATGAAGTTGACATATTATAAAAAAAATTCATATAAAGAGACATTTAATAAGATCAAGAGGTATTTTCCATTAATGAAACTTTGGGTCGTTACAATATTACCCCCTTACGAAATTTTTCCCTCTAAATTTTCCTTTTCCCACACTAAAACAGATGTGGGTAACTTAGCTTCATCACTTCCTCCGATTCCCAAGTTGCTTCTTCAAACTTGTGGTTTCTTCACAACACCTTGACAAGGGAAATTGTCTTATTTCATAGAACTTTTTCTCTACGATCTAAGATCTTCACTGGTTGCTTCTCATAAGAATGATCGTCTTCCAATTGTACCACCTTAGAAGAGAGTGCATGTGAAGGGTCTGGTATGTACTTCCTTAAGAGGGATACATGAAAGACATCATGTACTTTGGCCATAGTAGACAGAAGTTCTAGTCGATAGGCTATAGCCCTGACATGATCATGAATCTCGAAGGGGCCGATGTACCTTGGTCTTTATATCCCTTTCTTTTCAAACCTCATGACCTTATGCCACAGAGATATGCATAAAAAACCCATGTCTCCAATTTAAACTCAAGGTCTCATCGACGATTATCTTCATAACTCTTCTGTCAACTCGGTGCTCTCTTGATATGCTGTTGAATGGTTTTCACCTTCTCCACCATTTCCTCGGACATTTCTATTCCAAGCAGCTTATGTTCACCGACCTCATCCCAACATGTCGGTATTCTGCACCTTTTCCCATATAGGGCTTGGTATGGTGCCATTTGGATGCTCGAGTGAAAACTGTTATTATAAGAGAACTCAACCCGAGGAATATGTTGATCCCATCCCCCTTTAAGGTCCATTTATCATACTCTCAACATATCCTCAAATGTTTCGATAGTCTGGTCGGATTGGCCAACATTTTTAGGACGATAGGTAGTACTAATGTTCAGTTCAGTATTTAGAGCATGTTGAAGACTCTTCCAAAACTTAGAGGTGAATCTTGGATCTCAGTAAGACACAATAGATAGTGGTACTCCATGAAACCTTACCACTTCCATGATATATATCCGTGCTAGTTGATCCAATGAGAAATCCTCCCGAATAGGAATGATGTGTGCAGTATTTGTAAGATGATCCACAACAACCCATATTGTATTGTTTCCATTGGATGTTCTCAGAAGTCCGGTAACAAAGTCCATGGTGATGTTTTCCCATTTCCATTCTGGTATGGGAAATGGTTGCGTCATCCCCTTAGACATCTTCCTCCGTGCCTTCACTTGTTGAGACACTAGGAAGTTTGATGTATATTCAGTAATCTCCTTCTTCATATTATCCCACCAAAAGGTTTCTCGAAGATATTGATATATCATTAAGATCCCTAGGTGAATAGAGAAATTTGAACTATGTGCATCATCCAAAAGTTCCTTCTTCAGTTCCGGACTTGATGGAACACATAGTCTTTTCCCAAACCGCACAATTCCTTCTTCATTAATATCAAACTCCGAGGATTTCCCTTTTTCGATAGCTCCCACTTTTTCTTGAATTCCCACATCATCCTTTTGAGTATCATTTAACCTTTCCAAAATAGACAGTTGAGCAATCATTTGTGAAATGATTGATGATGTTCCCTTCTCTATGATTCCCATGTCCATGTTTATCATGTCTAAGAAGATTGGATCCTTCTAAATTATCATCATTGATAGAATCTCCGGATCCTTTCTACTTAGGGCATGTGCCACCTTGTTCTCTTTCCCAGGGTGGTAATGGATTGAACAGTCATAATCCTTGATGATCTCTATCCATCTTCTCTGGAACATATTAAGTTCTTTCTATGTGAATATATATTTAAGAATCTTGTGGTCAGAATATATCTCACATTTCTCTCCATAGAGATAATGCCGCCATATTTTCAAGGCAAAGATCACCGCTGCCAACTCCAGATCTTGTGTTGGATAGTTTCTCTCATGGAATTTCAACTGCCTTGAGGCATAGGATATCACATTATCATTCTACATCAGCACACATCCTAAGCCATTCTTTTAAGCATCACTGAATACCACAAAAATCTCCCCACTTGTGGGTAAAGTGAGCACGGGTGCAGTGATATGCCTCCTTTTCAACTCCTTGAATATTTCTTTGCATTCATCACTCCAACCAAACTTTACTCCCTTTAGAGTTAGCTTGGTAAGAGGGTTGGACAATCGTGAGAAATTTCTCACAAATCGTCGATAATATCCAACTAACCCCATGAAGCTATAGATATCCGTTATCAATGTTGGCCTCAGCCATCCCTCAGTTACATCTGTTTTGGAGGGATCCACATATATCCCACTGCTTGTGATGATATGGCCCAATAATGAGACCTCCTTCAACCATAAATCACACTTGCTGTACTTTTCATAGAGCTTCTCCTTGCACAAAGTCTCTAGTACAGTTCTTAAATTCTTCTCATGATCCTCCTTAGTTTTGGAGAATATTAGAATATCCTCTATAAAGACTACCAAAAATTTGTCTAGGTAATCTCTAAAGACTCTATTCATCAAGTACATGAATATTGATGGAGCATTGGTGAGTCCAAAAGATATTACTATGAATTCATAGTGCACGTATCTTGTACGAAAAGTAGTCTTGGGGACATCTTCCTTCTTCACCCTTACATGATAATATCCCGACCGCAAATCTACCTTGGAGAAGAATTGTGCTCCACGCAGATGATCAAACAAGTCATCAATTCTTGGGAGATCATACTTGTTCTTTATCATGATTTTTTTAAGTTCACGATAATTGATTCAAAGCCACATTGACCCATCCATCTTCTTGAAGAAGAGGACTGGTGCACCCCATGGTGAAGCACTTGGGCGTATAAACCCTTTATCCAGATTCTCCTATAGTTGTTTCTTCATCTCTTCAAGCTCTTCAATAACCATTCTATATGGATTCTTGGATATTGGTGAAGCCCTGGGTATAAGTTCAATTGAGAATTCAACATCCCTTCTAGGAGGAAGACCAGGCAGTTCTTCGGGAAACACTTTAGTGAATTCTCTCACAATAGGCATTTCTTCAAGGATGGTTTCTTCCTTGGACTCAATCATCTGAGCCAGATACGCGTGCTCATAAGGCAGTAATATCCATTCTTGAGATGATGGAGCTAATGGAGATTCCTCTCTCTCCTTACACTTGTAATGAATCGGGGGTCGATTCTCCATATGGAGTGTGATTTCCCTCTCCCGAAAATTTATGTTGACTCTATAAAAGGAAAGACAATCCATGCCAAGAATTGCATCAAATTCCACTAGAGGGAGTATGACGAGGTTTTCCAAGAAATTCAATACACATATTATAACAGGGGAGGACTTATATTCATGGGATGCAATGATTTCCCCATTGGACGTACTCACCGACATCTTCACTTCCATGATTTGTGGTGGTGATGGGATGTTTCTACTAAACCTTCGAGATATAGAAGAATGCGTAGAACCTGAATCAAAAAGTACATTCTCTATTTTTTGAATGAATAACTAGTGTACCTGTCACCACATCATTGTCGGGGTTCACTTCTACAGAAGTGATGGAAAAACCTCTTCCATGCTACATTGGAGGTTTTTGGTTGTCTCAAAAAACCCATGGATTAGGGCACTGATTTGCAAAATGACCAGGTTCTTTGCATTTGTAGCATTAAACAATGCGTTGAGGTTCAAACGGAGCATTCATATCCTCTGTCGTAGCTGCGGGTCTTTCTTGCCAATAGTTGACAGCTAGGTGCCCTTCTCTTCCACACCTAAAGCATTTCCTCATCCCCTTAAGGCAATTTCTAGGGTGCTTCTTTCTGCACATTTGACAAGTGGGGTGCTGGATCTTCATAGCACTGTTGGATTTATCCATCGGCCCACCAGAAATGAAGTCCACCTTACACTTATTATCCCCATGATACCCATGTGATTCTCCGATCTCCATTTCAAACATGAGGGCACATCGGACAATTTTCTCATTGCTGTCGAAGTCATAGATCGCTAATGCTTTCTGCAGGCTAGGCTTCATCCCACCAACGAAGCGGTCAACCTTGCATTTGGGGGTAACGACAAATCTGGAAGCGTATCGTACAATACTTGTGATGTTTTCCTCCTACGCTCAAATAGATTCTTCGTCTTTTTGCTTGAGGTAAAGGAAGTCCCTTTCATCTTAATCCATAGGGTGCACGGAAAATATTTATCGAAAAACATCTTCTGGAAATCATTCCATTCCAACGCCTCAATCTCCTCCTCATGCTTCGTATTTCTGATCAACGTCCACCATTGATCAGCTTCACCCTCCATACAATAAGCCTCTAGAAGAACCTTCTCTTGTTCAGAACATTGAAGGTTGGAGAAGATCTTTTCAATGGAGTTGATCCATTGTTCAGCAATCGTGGAATCGGATGATCCACTAAATGTAGGTGGCCTTTGTCTCGTGAAGCTCTCGATAATGAATTTTTCATTCTTAGGGGGGTTTGGACATTCCTCTTGACCCGTGTTTCTATTCAATGCTTGATTTAGCTGAGAAGAAGCGTGACAAAGTTCGCGATTCCCGCTCCCATTGGATTGGGTATCCTAATATTACAGTCATCACACTAATCTTCACATTAGTTATTAGCCCGATTCCTCCTATTACCAGCCATTGGTTGGAATAAAAGGAATTTTAGGGGTAACACATAAAGGTTAATCCAAAGACAAAAGATGATGACTTATAAATAAACTTTCATTTCCTTAACTCATGAGTCTATAGGCTTCAATCTAGGCTTTTCATGATCGACTTTCTATCATATATTCTTAGGGGCATTTTTTTAATTCCCTTAATAAGGGTTCATACTAAGCTTGTGAATTTACCAAAGTATATTCCTTGGGAGTGTCGTAACCAAGATTGCAAAAAGGCCCGTTGTTGTCCACCATTTCCCATTCGAGTCTAGCTCAAAGCGGTGTTTTCGGGTTTTACCCCTAGGAAACATCTGTGCCAGAGCCGCCTCTACCTGCTCGTATCCAGACAGGGATGTATTTGTTTGATAACCCAATTAATCAGTACTCACCAAAACATAGGGACTTTTTTATTGTACTTAGTCTTTTATCTAAGGCTTTACTAGGGTTTTCTAATCTTAATCCCATAAATAACAAAACCTATCCTTTGATACCAACTATGACAACCCTACATTTTATTACAACTTAAAAATGATTTATTACATAAAACATCACTTGATACAACAAAGAAGATCAATAGTTTTAGTGTCTTTGGGGATTATGATCATTAAATAAAAACATAAAGCATGAAATACAACATCTTTATTGAAAAATTCCTTTACATGACCACTACATTCCTTCGTAAATAGCATTGCATGGGATAACCTGAGGACATGCATAAGAAAAGGGTGAGTTATAATGGCCAGTAAGGGAGTACACATGGAATAACATGAGGAGTACAATACATGTTAGACAATAGTCATATCAATAGAGAATAAGAAAACCATGAACATCAAGGAATGATAAATCATGATAATCATAACATTGAAATGTGGCAACAACACTGAACATGGAATTAGCATGAGCCAAGGCTCATTGCACATGGAGAATGAGTAAATCCTCATTGCACATAAATCACGATTAAACCCTCATTGCACTTGAATTAGCATGATTCAACACTCATTGCAATGACGTATCATGATACTATACTTTACCCAATGAATTGGAGCGCTATAAGGGTGCACCAATCTTAAACATTTCATTTCATGCATAAGTGTGCCACATGGATCATAAAACATGGATTCATAAAACATAATCATTTATTCCACAATAAAGGAATGTTGAATTCATACATGAAACTTTATAATCAATAATTTAATGTGCATAAAGGTGAATACCCTTGATGGAGAAATGTGCATGGTATTCACTACACAATGGCATTGGCTTAGAAAATCGGTGCGATTTCGGCAGCGTAACAGTGTGACATAAGAATTTATAAAAATGATTGGTGAGAGATAAAGGGGTTCATCATAATATTTACATGTAATGGATAGTAATTAGTTAATATATATACATTTCCCAACAATTGTTATGGAATTTAGATTCATGATACAAAATTATTGCTTGAATGTAAATGAGGAGAGAGAAGTTCCTTTTAGAATTTTGACATTGTAATGGCTGTACATGGGAGGAATTTAATGAGAGAGAAATGGGTCTCCCATCATTAAAAAATAAATAGGGATGTATGAGGGAGGTGAGAAATCATACCCCAACCTTCATAATTTAAATTAAAATGGAAAAACAACTCAATGAAAATTGGACAAAAATGAGAAAGGAAGAAAAAACCCTTACTTGCAAGTGTGCTTCCAAAGGCTAGAGATAGGCTTGTGGGAGGCTTATTGGGAGCTTGGGGAACCTTGGGAGGATTCTAGAGAGGGTAGGTCATAGGTTTTAGGAACTCCAAAGGCTTTTAGTGAGGAGGAAGTAGGAGTTTGGGTGGGTTTATATAAGAAAGGTGAGGGAATTCTTTATTATTTAGGTTTGGGACCCCTTATATTAAATTAATCCAACCCACAAACCATACCATGGTTTTTGCCCATGGGTTTTGGTAGAAGAAAGAGTAAAATAATATTCTATAAGGCCAAGGTTCGAACTTCTTGAAATATTAGGGTTGCTTATGTGGAGGTGAGTCACACTACCATGGAAATTAATTTAGAAAGACAAGGTGTTTAATAAGACATGAGGGGTCTATTAATGCTTTCAAAAGTAATCCAAACAAACCCAAAATCACATTATATTAATGTTAAAACATGTATTGGCCAAACATAAAGATTATAGTATTTTATTACATCACTATTGGGTCATTATGATGTAATAAAACACATTATATATTTAAATGGTATTTAATTTTTACTCAAATATTTGACTGTCTCAAAACATTATGGAAAATTCACCGTTGGATAATTTCGACATCTTGATTCCAAAAAAATAACATTTATTTTATCTAAATAATTTTCTAAATATGTTAATTTTCTCTTTTAAAATAAAAACCAACATTTATCAAAAATTCATGGGTTTTGACAAAAATGGCTTTCAAACCTTAATAAAAATTATAATTGCATTCATACAATTAAATGATCATTTATATATAATAAAATTAATCTAATAATAATAATAATATTTTACTGAAATATTATTTAATTCAAAAATCCCTTAATTTAAAAAAAATATATTTCTTAATTAAATAATAACTAAAAACACCATTTGTACTTAAAAAACTATTTACAATGTATCAATAATGACAAGAAATTATATTCATTATTATATAAAAAAATAATGTACATGAACATTGTACTATCGATTAGTTACATAACCCCGTAAAATAGCCGCATAAGACCTAAGGGTAAGGTGTGCGATGGTGACAGACTCTTGGGGTGGCTCGGATAACATCGCTCGAGTGGTAATTTCTATCAACTTCCACTTCTCCCGTAGACGGTCACGTTCGAGCTTGACATAGTGAAGCTCAGCTTGGTCTTGGTCAAGAGTGAAGCCCAAGAACACCGCCTCTTTTCTGAGCTCTGATAAATGGTCTTCGTATGAGAAAATTATACTGGATGAGGCCATCACATCCTTTGTCGAAGTAAAATCGGATGTGTTAAAGCCCTATATTTATACTAATCATGTGATCACTGTTCAATGACTATAAATGTAACGGTCACAATTCTTATAATAAGACCAATGAAGTTGACATTATATAAAAAAAAATTATATAAAGAGACATTTAATAAGATCAATAGGTATTTTCCATTAATGAAACTTTGGGTCGTTACAGTCGGTGAGTATGGAAAATGGGGAAATCATTACATCCCATGAATTAAAGTCCTCCCCTGTTATAATATGTGGATTTAATTTCCCGTCGAACCTCATCATACTCCCTCTGGTGGAATTTGATGAGATTCTTGGCATGGATTGGATTTCCTTATATAGAGCCAACATAAATTGTCGGGAGAGGGAAATCACACTCCATATGAAGAATCGACTCCCCATTCTTTACAAGTTCAAGGAGAAAGATGAATCTCCTTTAGATCCATCATCTCAAGCATGGATATTACTGCCTTATGAGCATGCGTATCTGGCTTAGATGATTGAGTCCAAGGAAGAAACCATCCTTGAAGAAATTCCTATTGTAAGGGAATTCTCTGAAGTGTTTCCCGAGGAACTACCTAGTCTTCATCCTAGAAGAGATGTTGAATTCTCAATTAAACTTATACCCGAGGCTTTACCAAAATCCAAGACTCCTTATAGAATTGATGTTGTAGATCTTGAAGATCTGATGAAACAACTACAGGAGAATCTAGATAAAGGGTTTATATGCCCAAGTGCTTCACCATGGGGTTCACCAGTCCTCTTCGTCAAGTAGAAGTATGGGTCAATGCGGCTTTGCATCGATTATCGTGAACTTAACAAAATCACGATAAAGAACAAGTATCCTCTCACATGAATTGATGACTTGTCCGATCAGCTGCGTGGAGAACAATACTTCTCCAAGGTGGACTTGCAGCCGGGATATTATCAAGTAAGGGTGAAGAAGGAAGATATCCCCAAGACTGATTTTCACACAAGATACGGGAACTATGATTTCATAGTAATGCCTTTAGGACTCACTAATTATCCAGAAATCATCATGGACTTAATGAATAGAGTCTTTAGAGATTATGTAGGCAAATTGGTTGTAGTCTTTATAGATGATATTCTAATATACTCCAAAACCAGGGAGGATCACAAGGGGCATTTAAGAACTGTACTGGAGACTTTTCGCAAGGATAATCCAAATTCAAAGTAAAACAAGTGTGAGTTCTGGGGAAGGAAGTATCATTCTTGGGGCATATCATCACAAGCAATGGGATATCTATGGATCCCTCCAAAAAAGATGCAATTGAGGGATGGCCGAGGCCAACATCGATAATGGATATCCGTAGCTTCTTGGGGTTAGTAGGATATTATAGACGATTTGTGAGAAATTTATCATGATTGTCCAACCCTCTTAACAAGATAACTCGAAAGGGAGTAAAGTATTCTTGGAGTGATGAATGCAAAAAAACCTTCAAGGAGTTGAAAAGGTGGCTTATCACTGCGCTCGTTCTCACTTTACCCATAAGTGGGAAAAATTTTGTGGTGTTTAGTGATGCTTCGAAGAAGGGATTAAGCTGTTTACTGATGAAGAATGATAAATTGATATCCTTTGCCTCACGGAAATTGAAAATCCATGAGAGAAACTATCCAACACATGATATGGAGTTGGCAGTGGTGATCTTTTCCTTGACAATCTGGTGGCATTATCTCTATGGAGACAAATGTGTGATATATACTGACCACAAGAGTTTTAAATATATATTCACAAGAAAGAGCTTAATACGCGCCAGAGAATATGGATAGACCTCATCAAGGATTATGACTGATAAATCCATTACCACCCTGGGAAAGCGAAAAAGGTGGCAGATTCCCTAAGTCGAAATGATCTAGCAATTCTATCAATGATGATAATTGAGAAGGATCCAATCTTCTTAGACTTGAGGAAGATGGAAATGGGAATCATAAAGAAGGGAACATCAACAATCCTTTCACAAATGATTGCTCAACTGTGTCTTTAGGAAATCTTAAAGGATGATAAAAAAGAATGATGTGGGAATTCAGGAAAAAGTGGAAGCTATTGAAAAATGGAAATCCTTGGAGTTTAATGTTAATGAAGAAGTAATTGTGTGGTCTGGGAAAAGACTATGTGTTCCATCAAGTCCAGAGCTGAAGAAGGAACTTTTCGATGATGCACATAGTTCAAATTTCTCTATTAACCAAGGGAGCACAAGTATGTATCGAGATCTCCAAGAAATATTTTGGTGGGATAATATGAAAAAGGAGATCACTAAATTTACATCAATGTTCCCGGTGTGCCAGAAAGTGAAGGTAGAGAGGGAGAAGTCTAAGGGGATGATGAAACCATTTCCCATGCCAAAATAGAAATGGAAGAACATCACCATGGACTTCGTCACTGGACTTTCGAGGACATCCAAAGGCAACAATGCAATATAGGTTGTTGTGGATCGTCTTACAAAGACAGCACACTTCATTGCTATTCGGGAGGATTTCTCATTGGATCAACTGGCACATATATATATCAGGGAAGTGGTAAGGTTGCATGGAGTACCACTATCTATTGTGTCTGACCGAGATCTAAAATTCACCTCTAAGTTTTGGAAGAGTCTTTTTCATGCTCTGAATACTAAACTGAACTTCAGTACGTCATATCGTCCTCAAACTGATGGCCGATCCGAGCGGACTATCCAAACACTTGAGGATATGTTTACAGCATGCTCAATGGACTTTAAAGGAGGATGGGATCAACATCTTCCTCTGGTTGAGTTCTCTTATAATAACAGTTTCCACTCGAGCATCCAAATGGAACTATATGAATCCCTCTATGGGAAAAGTTGAAGAACACTGACACGTTGGGATGAGGTCAATGAACTTAAGCTGTTTGGACCCAAAATGGTTGATGAAATGGTGGAGAAGGTGAAAACCATTCAGCAGCATATCAAGGCAGCCCAGAGTCGATATAAGAGTTATGCAGATCACCATCGACGAGACCTTGAGTTTAATGTTGGAGACATGGTTTTTCTATGCATATCTCTATAACACCTTGAGATTTTATGAAAAATATTGTTTTTAATTTAATTAATGTCTTGTGTTGTACGCTACACTAAAAGGAGCTGCACAACATGCATCCTTGACTGGCCTTGCATTACACGCAATTGCGACCTTCCTCGATAGAGTGTGTAGTACGCAATAACTAGTTTCACTAAACAACAGTAAGCTATTAAAATATTATTAAAACTAGCCGTTATGAATAGTAATAACAACTTTTTGAAATTTTGTAAATTTTATTTTTCAAAATGAACTTCATTTTTGGATTCGGAATATCGAAATTAGCTTAGGGTAAAATATTGGTACTTTTGGATAACTTTCATTTTCTGATGAATAGTGAAAATTACTAAATTTTAATTAAAAACAACCTTTTTAATCGAAATTGTGACGCCCCAGGTTTTATGAACTGGATTAAGTAAGAAGTGTTACACCTTTAATGTTGTTCCTTGTTGTTTTTGTTGTGTTTTTTTGTGCCAATAAGGAATTTGAAATAAGATAAAACATGGAGAATAAGGTAAAATGACATATATTAAAACATTACTTTACAAAGAGTCCCATGTAGTTGAAAATACCATGCACAAGACCTAACACAGCCACAACAAGACTACTAAGAACCAAAACTCGAGCAATCGGATAATCCTCATCTTCAGAGTCCATCAGCGTGAAAAGTATAACAGCTAGGGCCACGACACACATGCTCAACATCAAAGGTATGAGGAGAGACATCCTTCCTATTCAAGTGTTCTGTTTTTAAGAAGTACCCCACACCCCTTTATTTATATTAGTTCTTTGAGTTATGACCTTTATATTTATATATCCATTGGGTTTTCAAAATGACCATTGTGTTTCCATTAATAAAGTTTACTTTAAAAGAGAACTCGGTTTTTATTCCCTCATAACTTTATGATATTATTAAGACATTATTTCATAAAAGACCCTTTGTTTTAAAATAAAAATAGTATTCTCAGAAGTAAATCTCCTCGTTTTTACAAAATCCCGATGAATACCTAGGTAGTTGAAAACTTGGTATTCTTTTTATGAAAAATATGTTTAGAGGGAATTTGTAATAATTATAGCTTTTGATCTCATAAATTATGTAATTTTTGGGAAACTATTGGTCTTTAAAAGAATTTTATAAAACAAACAGTAGATTATTTTAAAAATTCTAATGATTATGATAGTATTATACAAAAATTATATCTTTTAAATATTTATACCAAGACTTGAAATATTTTATCTAAACTAGAAAGTGGTTTTCAGATTTTAAATTAAAATTGTTTGTTTTGATTCAATTTCTACAAATTATTTATATTTCATCCTATTTTCAGCTAAGTATATAATAAAACTAAATTTTTATAAAATATAATGTGGGACCCAGCCAAGCCAAGGGCATCCCTTATGGGACAAGCCCTCCAGGCCATGGATGAGACCCCCTAGGGACCTGAGGTGCTGCCATCGGGCTCCCCAGGTGCGCAGTGCAACAGACCCGAGAGGCTTGGGGGCTGAGCATAGGTTACCCATGTCGCGCGTGGGCCCGTGTATAAGGTCGCGGCTCGCGCTGCGTGAGGTTGGGCTAAGGCCCACGGGGGACCCGTGTGTAAGGCCCCGTGTGCGTGTGTGTTCGTGCTATTGCACCGGTCACCGAACACTCTGATATTTATACCGCGCTTCAAACTCTTTCCGTTTCGATGTGGGACGCGCTCCGCGCGACCAGGACCGTCCGATCGTAATCCGCGTCGATCTCAGCCGTCCAGCTTGTTTTTAACCACGCGACCTCCCCCACTCCTCCATGAGCCGTCCGATCTCTTCGGCGATTTAATCGCATCCCTCCATCTCTTTAAATCATTTAGACTGAATCTTGCTTCTCCCTCAGTTTCACGATCTCACCATCTTCAATCCGGACCGTTCCTTTTCATACCACGTCGACCCATCGTCTTCTTCCTAGCATCGTGGTCCTGCACCTGTGGGCCTGCGCCAAGGACGCCTCAGCCTCCTCCGAAGCACTGCACCGCTGACCCCCGAACACCTCCCACCTAGCTCACTGTGTTTCTGTCTTCCCCACGATGTCCTACTCATGGGTCGAGTTACCCAAGCCCACCAGACCCCTTTATAAACCCCCACCCCCCCCCACCCTTGGAACCGCACGGCTCTTCCTCCTCCTTCTTTTCCATGGACACCCAGCATCCAGTACCAAGCATCCTCCTCAAGCCAAGTAAGGGTTATGCATTTCATTCCTTCCTTCAAGAGCCCTCGTTATATACTTCCGACTTACATATTTATATAGTTTATATTTATATATGTATATAATCCCCCGAGTTCTTTACCTTAAACAAAAAAGAAGAAGGCATTTCAGTTTTTTTCCTTCATGCTTCCCGAAAAGTGAATTGGAAAGGGAGGACCTTTTTATTTTGTTTTATTTTGGAAAAAACCATACCACTATACATGCGGTATATATATATATGCAGATTATGTAAAACAAATCTTTCAGTATGAAATACCCTCAAAATGTGTTTATATTTGCGTTATAGAAAGAGTTATATACCCATGCTATGTGGTGATGTGGTTTTGAAAAGTATATAAATATATACATACATGTATAGATAAACCCGAGACTAATTTTTTTCATATATAGTGTATATACTGTTATATATATATATATATATAAAATGTGTACACATAGACCCCAAAACCCTTTCGGTTTAGGGTACCTAAGCTCATTTATAGGGTATACTTGGTAAAATATTTATGTAAAAAGTAGCATTTGTGACTGATGCGTAACATATGTCATTTATGTAAACTTTATATATATATATATCTAAAAGTTTCTACATGTTTATAATTTTTTTTAAAAAAACCATTATATACATTTTGGGGAATGCTACAAATAAATCAAAATATGGATTACCTTTTTTTTTGGGGGGGGGGGTTTATCACCATCTCCGATCAAAAGTGTTTTAATTAAGCAATCTACCTCCTTGAAGTAATAATTTTAAAGACTCGTCGTTGCATGTCATCATTTTCATGCTTTAATTACTAGCTTATGTAAAGGGAAAAGAAAATGTTTTATGAAACTATGCGTGCCTTTGTTTAGTTGTCAACATATTTTGCAAATGTTATCTATCCTTTCATGTATAAAAAAAATGTGTGTGATGACTTGTGACTTGTTTTAGTCATTATTGTACATAATGTATACTAATGAAATATCAATAAATAAATTAAGATTTTAGATTACCCAATGTGATAGAGGACACTTTGGGTAAAGTAAAAATGAATGAGATATTCAAGGTGGTATGGGACATCTTGAATATACGAATGGTTTAAGTAAAGCATGAACGATGTGGATCACATGATAATAAAGTCAAATTTAAGGGTGTGTCCTAATAGCGCTCCAATGCATTGGGTAAAGTCTTAATCTCTAGAGATGACTTTTTAGACTGATACCTTGGTGAATAACCTTGGTAATTTTTATGACACCTTGGGGATGGACCTTGGTGAAATGAAACGATTGTCAATATTAAATGTTTATGCCACATAATTCAAGTTATGTAACATGTTCTTTCCAAGATAAAGTTCTTTCACGACTGATGCCCTTAAAGTTTTTATAAAGTTCATATTTCCCTAGCTTAAAGCTTGAAGCATGACTGGTGTTATCACTTAATATAATAGAAACCAGCATATGAATATTTAGTTGTTTACTTGTGCGTAACTCTGATTATGCATTACTTTTAACTGTTTAAATTTATGCTTAAGTAAATCACATGTAGTACTTGTTCATAATAACCATTATCACTCCTTCAACAATTGACATAAATGTTTCATGTTCTTCTTGAAAACCTTGTTTGAGCATTTTTTTGTCATATGTTGTAATTTCCCTTTAATAAGTGTTCAATATCTTTAAAAATGAATGTTTTCAAATGTTACAATGTTTTGATTTCTTTTAAAAAAAACCCCTTACTGAGTATTTTAATGCTCACCCAACGTTTTGATTTAAAATTTTCAGGTGTCAGCTTTTGAAAGATGAGTTGTTTCAGAAGTTTCCGGTTTCCCAGAACGCAAACTGCACACGATCCTCTGTATGGGAAATGATGTGTTGTTAAAAAAGTGTATTTTATTTTAAAATAACACATCATGTTCAGAAGGCACTGAATCCTGGGTTTCTGGGGTCGGGGTCTCTATAGTTGGTATCAGAGGTTCGGTTTGGATAACTCTGGAAATCCAGAAACTGAAACAAAAATATATATATGTATATGTATTTCAGTTTTATAAAAAATTGGGTTTTCTTAAATTTCATATGGAAAACGAAGGCACAAATCTCTTATATCTCCCCACAGAGGCCCTAGAGACCATTGTGTCTTTAGCTAACCGTGAGGACTTTCTAAACTATGCCCATATCTGCATGACGTGCAAACAGCTTTACGACGTATCCAATTCACCATGGGTGCTTCAGCTAAACCAAGGGGTAGGAATAGATTACCTCCTTATGATAATAACCTAGTTTCCCTCCAATGTACGTCGTGGAAGGTACTATGAGGGACTTTTCCGGATTTTCACGGCGGGTGAGAGCTTTGGCACTATGCTTGATAACCCCTTTCAATAAGCTGCTGCTGACGGAGACCTCCGAGCGGGCCACCTTTGTCAGATTTTAAACTATGGCTTCTGGGGTCAGTTGTTGGACTTCAGAAGATTAGAAGACGATTCCAGCTGTTTGTCTTGCAAACGACAAGTGTATAAAGATGTCTCTCAACTTCATGCCCCCCATTCTAGACTCATAAGAATTCATATGTTTCCTCATGAGTTTTTCCCTGAATGCTCGTCCTGTGTTTGGTTCGAGGAGTTAGGGAGTTTTTCTTCTCTGTGTGGAGTCCGTTTAGTCAATGAGTAAGGGAAACTCAAGCACCAATAATAATAAACGTATGTTTATTGAAATGTTGTCCTTCCCCTTCCTTATCTTTATTTTATTTTTGTCCTTGAATGATTTTCAAGTGTTTGAACTCCTGTCTTAAAACTTTCATATGGAAGGACAAACCCACCTGTTATATCTTCCCACTGAGATTTTGGAAATCATTTCGATCAAAACATGTGAGGATGAGTATGACCCCTTCGCAAGTTTGAGAAGAACGTGCAAGCAGTGGTTTGAGGTAACAAATGGTCCGGAGATTCTCCGCACCTACCAGGGGAATTCCTTCATCTATTACCGCATCAGCTCTGCTCAGCTAGCCGGACGTGAAGGACAAGGAATTTACCATGAAGGGCTTTTTCTATGTTTTACCCTAGGCCGAAACTTCACGGCCAGAGTGAAATTCCAGGAGGCTACGTTAGAGGTAAATCTTTATGCGGATTATATGCTCCAACTTCTCAGCTTTAGCTTGTTTGACCGTATCTATGGCTTCGATATCCTCGACCGAGACATAATTCGGTAAGTCCTTCATTCTTTGGTCTGCAAAGACATTTCATAACTTTGTACTGTTCTAGCTTCCCTCTGGAGGCCTGAGGGCCCGGAGCATAAGTGCAACCCCTAATGTCTTAGGTGTATGTGGATTAGGGAGCTGTAAGAGGTGAGCTTCGCTACGGGGATCCCCCTAAATGCACCTATTGACCCTATTCGTTGGTGGAGGTGGTAGGAACGTTTCTGAACCTTGTAGTGTTGTGAATTAAATTGCGAGGACGCAATTTTATAAAGGGGGGATAATGTGACGCCCCAGGTTTTATGAACTGGTTTAAGTAAGAAGTGTTATGACTTTAATGTTGTTCCTTGTTGTTTTTGTTGTGTTTTGTTATGCCAATAAAGAATTTGAAATAAGATAAAACATGGAGAATATGGTAAACTGACATATATTAAAGCATTACTTTACAACAAGACCCAACTAGTTGAAAATACCATGCACAAGACCTAACACAGCCACAACAAGACTAGTGAGAACCACAACTCGAGCAATCGGATAATCCTCATCTTAAGAGTCCATCAGCGTGAAAAGTATAACAACCAGGGCCATGACACACATTCTCAGCATCATAGGTATGAGGAGAGCCATCCTTCCTGTTCAAGTGTTCTGTTTTAAGAAGTACCCCACACCCCTGTATTTATATTAGTTCTTTGAGTTATGACCGTTATATTTATATATCCGTTGGGTTTTCAAAACGATAGTTGTGTTTTCATTAATAAAGTTTACTTTAAAAGAGAACTCTGTTTTTATTCCCTCATAACTTTATGATATTCTTAAGACATTCTTTCATAAAAGAATCTTCGTTTTAAAATAAAAAAATTATTCTCATAAGTAAATCTCCTCGTTTTTACAAAATCCCGATGAATACCAAGGTAGTTGAAAACTTGGTATTCTTTTTATGAAAAATATATTTAGAAGCAATTCGTAATAATTATAGCTTTTGATCTCATAAATTTTGTAAGTTTTGGGAAACTATTGGTCTTTAAAATAATTTTATAAAACAAATAGTAGATTATTTTAAAAATTCTAATGATTATGATAGTATTATACAAAAATTATGTCTTTTAAATATTTATACCAAGACATGAAATATTTTAACTAAACTAGAAAGTGGTTTTCAGATTTTAAATTAAAACTGTTTGTTTTGATTCAATTTCTACAAATTATTTATATTTCACCCTATTTTGAGCTATGTATATAATAAAACTAAATTTTTATAAAACATTATGTGGGACCCGGCCAATCCAAGGGCATCCCTTCTGGGAAAAGCCCTCCATGACATGGACGAGACCCCCTAGGGACCTGAGGTTCTGCCATCAGGCCCCCCAAGTGCGCGGTGAAACAGACCCGAGGGGCTTGGGGGCCAAGCATAGGTTACCCGTGTCGCGCGTGGGCCCGTGTATAAGGCCGCGGCTCACGCTGCATGAGGTTGGGCCAAGGCCCACGGGGGACCCGTGTGTAAGGCCCCGTGTGCGTGTGTGTTCGTGTTATTGCACCGGCCACCGAACACTCTGATATTTATTCCACGCCTCAAACTCTTTCCATTTCAATGTGGGATGGGCTCCGCGTGACCATGACCGTCCGATCGTAATCCGCGTCGATATCAACCGTCCAGCTTGTTTTTAACCACGCGACCTCCCCCACGCCTCCATGAGCCGTCCGATCTCTTCGGCGATTTAATCGCAGACCTCCATCTCTTTAAATCATTTAGACTGAATCCCGCTTCTCCCTCAGTTGCACGATCTCTCCATCTTCAATTCAGATCGTTCCTTTTCTTACCACGTGGCCCCATCGTCTTCTTCCTAGCATCGGGGTCCTGCACCTGTAGGCCTGCGCCAAGGATGCCTCGACCTCCTCTGAAACACTACACCGCTGACCCCCGAACACCTCCCACCAAGCTCACTGTGTTTCCGTCTTCCCCATGACGGCCTACTCGTGGGTGGAGTTACCCAAGCCCACCGGAACCCTTTATAAACCCTCCCACCCTTGGAACCGCATGGCTCTTCCTCCACCTTCTTTTCCACGGACACCTAGCAGCCGGCACCAAGCCACCTCCTCATGCCAAGTAATGGTTATGCATTTCTTTCCTTCCTTCAAGATCCCTCATTCTATACTTCCAACATACATATTTATATAGTTTATATTTATATATGTATATAATCCCTCGGGTTCTTTACCATAAACAAAAAAAACATTTCTGTTTTTTCCTTCATGCTTCCCGAAGAGTGCATGGGAAAGGGAAGACCTTTTTATTTTGTTTTTTTTGGGAAAAAAACCATACCACTATACATGTGGTATATATATATGCAGATTATGTAAAACAAATCTTTCAGTATGAAATACCCTCAAAATGTGTTTATATTTGCGTTATAGAAATAGTTATATACCCATGCTATGTGGTGATGCGGTTTTACAAAGTATATAAATATATACATACATGTATAGATAAACCCGAGACTATTTTTTTCATATATAGTGTATATACTGTTATATATATATATATATATAAAATTTGTACACATAGACCCCAAAACCCTTTCTGTTTAGGGTACCTAAGCTCATTTAGAGGGTATACTTGATAAAATATTTATGTTAAACGTTGCATTTGTGACTGATGCTTAACATATGTCATTTATGTAAACTTTATATATATATATAACTAAAAGTTTCTACATGTTTATAATTTTTTTTAAAAACCATTATATACATTTTGGGGAATGCTTCAAATAAATCAAACTATGGTTTACCTTTTTTTGGGGGGTTTTATCACTATCTCTGATCACAAGTGTTTTCTTTAAGCAATCTACCTCCTTGAAGTAATAATTTTAAAGACTCATCGTTGCATGTCAACATTTTCATGCTTTAATGACTAGCTTATGTAAAGGGAAAAGAAAATGTTTTATGAAACTATGTGTGCCTTTGTTTAGTTGTCAACATATTTTGCAAATGTTATCTATCATTTCATGTATAAAAAAATGTGTGTGATGAATTGTGACTTGTTTTAGTCATTATTGTACATAATGTATACTAATGACATATCACTAAATAAATTAAGATTTTAGATTACCCAATGTGATAGAGGACACTTTGGGTAAAGTAAAAAATGAATGAGATATTCGAGGTGGTATGGGACATCTTGAATATACGAATGGTTTAAGTAAAGCATGATCGATGTGGATCACATGATAATAAAGGAAAATTTAAAGGTGCGCCCTGATATCGCTCCAATGCATTGGGTAAAGGCTTAATCTCTAGATATGACTTTTTATACTGATACCTTGGTGAATAACCTTGGTAATTTTTATGACACCTTGGGGATGGACCTTGGTGAAACAAAATGATTTTCAATATTAAATGTTGATTCCACATAATTCAAGTTATGTAACAAGTTCTTTCCAAGATAAATTTCTTTCACGACTGATGCCCTTAAAGTTTTTATAAAGTTCAAATTTCCCTAGCTTAAAGCTTGAAGCATGAGTGGTGTTATCATTTAATAGAATAGTAACCAGCATATGAATATTTAGTTATTTCCTTGTGTGAAACTCTGATTATGCATTACTTTTAACTGTTTAAATTTATGCTTAAGTAAATCACATGTAGTACTTGTTCATAATAACCATTATCACTCCTTCAACAATTAACATAAATGTTTCATGTTCTTCTTGAAAACCTTGTTTGAGCATTTATATGTCATATGTTGTAATTTTCCTTTAATAAGTTTTCAATCTCTTTAAAAAGGAGTGTTTTCAAATGTTACAATGTTTTTATTTCTTTTTAAAAAACCCCTTACTGATTATTTTAATGCTCACCCTACGTTTTGATTTAAAATTTTCATGTGCCAGCTTTTGAAAGATGAATTGTTTCAGAAGTTTTTGGTTTCCCAAAACCCGAACCGCACACGATCCTCTGTATGGGACATGACGTGTCGTTAACAAAGTGTATTTTATTTTAAAATAACACATCATGTTTAGAAGGCACTGACTCCTGGGTTTCTGGGGTAGGGGTCTCTACAGAAATAATTAATAGTGATAAATTGTTAATTTGAGTGGTTTTAATGTATATTTAGAATATATTTTTACAATTTAATACAATTTTGGTCATTGGATGTAATTTCACATTTAAACCAAACATAAACAAGTGTCAATATTTTGATAGTTATTATCTCTTAAGAACACGCTATTTGTTTTGACGACGGGAATTAATTTTTAAATTAAGTAATGCAACTGATATGTTTTGAATTTGGTAAAATAGAAATCATTTTTCAGTTCATAATATCAAATATAGCTTAGGCCTAATTTTTGGTATTTTTATGGAAACTTTCAATTTTTGATGAATAGTGAAACCACTATGTGGTTGTTAAAAAAAATGAATTTTTCATAAAACATAATTTTACCGCTTCTATGAGTGGAATTTCAAAAATCCGAGAGACATGGTTGATGTCAGTATGTAAAATGTGGTTCAATGAGATGAAAATAATTTTTTGGTGAATAGTAACTTTTTACTTTTTTTACCATGGTTAAAAGTAAATAGGGTAATTAAGGGTAAAAATGATATTATTATTACCCTAACACATGTCCTATTTCAATTGGATAAGTGTAATTAGACCAAAAACAACCTTAGGAATAAATTATGACCATTTAGGCCCAATTGGATTAGTTTAGGACATTTATTATTAATTTATTTAAAGAAGGGTTAAAATTGTTAAAATCAAAGTTTAATAAGTATATCAATTTTAATATAGGGTTATACATAAGATAAATTCGACTATAAATATTCATTAGAAATATAAAAATATTTCCTACATAATGGAATTTTATTTGTAATTTTTAGACATTAAATAATTTAATTTATTTATGACACAAAGATGATGCAGAAATTATCTTATTAATGAAATATTGACATAATTGATGTTATAAATACCCAAATAAATATAATTTGAGCCTTCTGAGGAATTCCACTAATTTTATAGGTTAATATCAAATTTTATTATTGATTTAACTAACTTAGTTCGAACTAATAATTCTGTTATGATTTTCAAAAAAAATCAATTACTAAATAGTGTCAAAATTGACATAAAATAGTTTTTAAAACAAATATTATATTTTTAATTGTTATATTATTCCTAAAAATCTAATTTTCGGCCAAATGACTTATATAAGGTTATATATATTAATAATAAACAACTTGGGGTTCGTTTGGCTACTTATAGTAAGTTTATTAACCTTATAGTATAAGAACACAAGAAGACACGGTAAAAGTAAAATTATTTTACTTAATGTTAAATGTAATTGATAAGGTTATAATAGGAACCTAAACTTGTCCAAATTCTATTGGATGAGCTTATTTTGACCCATCCCTACCTTATCTTTGAAATAAACCAATTTGGATTTATTTAAAACCGAATTTGGCATTATAATAAAATAATATTTTTAGTTATTCTAAAGGTGCCCCTCTCCTCCTTTATAAAAGGGAACCTCCTCCCTCTCTTCCTCACACCACTTTGAGCCTTCAAGATCATCCAAACCCTGCCATATTTTCTTCTCCACTTCCATAGAAACATCCAAGAGGTTCTGGTCTTCCTCAAAGACCAATTTTAGTGCCCTAAAAGGAGATCTCAAAGAGGCGCTTCAAAGAAGAGGTAATGTCCGTTACCGATTCTTTCAACTTTATTCCTTCTTCCACTTCTTCTTCTTAGGTTTTTTCATTATTAAGTAATAACATCAGTATCACTCATATACTGATATTTTATTATAAGTATGAAACAACCCTATTTCACCATCATTCCATCCTACGGAAAACGAAATCACCGCGCGTGCGTACGTACGGAATACCGTCTCCACGCTGTGGTGTAAACTATTTTCCACCACCACCTTACTTGGATGGGTATAATGGTGTACATAATAACTATATATGATTATTTTAAAGTTATATTTATTCTTAAATAGAATACATACACTTAAATATAATTCCATGATCATGAGAACGATATCATCGCTCGTGCGTACGTACGGACTACCGTCTCCACGACGCGATGAGATTCATTCTCCACGTTAACCATTCATGAATGATTATAAAGTATATATAATAAGTAATAATGAAATATATTAAATAATAATGATACTGGATTTATGTGTATATATATTTATGTCATCTATTTAATTCCATTCAACTCAATAAGGAAACGAAAACAGCGTTCATGCGTACGTACAGCATACCGTCTCCATGAACGGTGTATTTCATTACATTTACTGATCTATTATATAAATGTATATTCTGAATATATATTATATATAAATCATGTTTTATATTCTAGAATTAATTAATCATGATCTATGTAATCATATGAATAATTACAAGTCAAAACACGAACGACAAATGAAAAGATTTTACCCAAACCGCTCTTTAACATGGAATTTATAGAAGAAAGGGTAAAATAATGTCATAAGTGAACCATATATGATATCATAACAATGAGTATGAATCTGTAATAAGTCAATGACATTATTTAAATAATTATACTGGAGGTTCGGACACTTACGAAGCAAATCGGACCTAAGGTAAGAGAAAATATCACAATCTCATTTTATCCGAGATTGTTTATACTTTGGTATTTACTGGTGTGTATTTTATCATCCACATCCATGTTTCCCCAATAGGTAATATTGTTTCCATCCACATACAATTATTTAAATTCAATTTTACCTTTCGGTGAGTTTTTAGTAAAAGATATGAAAGGAATCTTTTGTCGTTTTTCATACGAGGTACTTTTTGACTTTTCCGACAAAAGTACGAGAAGAATTTTTTTTAACATATACGACATGAATGGATTTATAAAACATTATTTCCAAGAATATTACTTTCAAATTTTTCAAGATTATTTTTAATCAACTTCTTTTAGTTTAAAATTATATGACATGTTAAGAAAGGAAAACAAAATTTGAAGTAGAAAGGAAATTTTCCTCAAGAATGGTGTTCTAGTGTTTTATCAAAATTATTTTCCATCTAAGATAATATAGGGTTATTTTTCTATCACTATTATTAAATTTATTTGATTATGTTGTGATGGAATTATTTTTATGAATTTCTTTATCTTATATGAATTGTTTTATGATGTCACGATGTTTAAGATTCCCATTTTTATTACATGGGTTTTGCAATGATGTATGATTTTTGATTTTGTGGCACACATAAGAATGGTATCATTATGAGATGGGTGGGACCTATATCTCCCTCCAATTAATTGGGTAAATATTTTATATCACATGAGATAGACATGGCTGGAACGACAGGTTAAACCGGTTCAGTGAAATAGGACTGAAATGAGTAGTGAACTCGGTTCAGAAATGGACTTTTCCCACTAAGATAGTCTTGGCAATGAGTCTTGACTAATAAGAAATGATTCTCTATGATTATGTGTGTATGCCACAAAGTTTGATGTTTTATGTTGTGATTATTGGGATTACATTTCACTACTACGATTTATCCCATGTTATGAAATTATGATATCTTTTGTAGGTTAAGATTTCCAAAAGTTATGTTCTTATGTATATGATGTGATTGATATTTCTTTTGTTTACCCTTACTGAGAATTTGAGCTCATCCTTTTATGTTTTCTTTTCCTCAGGATATAAAGTAAGGTTTTAGGTAAAAAAAAGGAAGATCATTATTGGAGATTTTGAAGATCTTTCACCACGATTAGAAGAGTATATTCCGAGTTTCGAAAGACACTAAACTATTACGGTCCTTGTGTGTGTGTGTTTTTGTTATATACTAAGTATTCTGAAAAAGTATTGTAATGTCCATGTATGTTAAGCTTTGGGTCTCTACAATCTCCGTGGAAGAAGATCATGATATTTGGAATGAAAGGGAAGTTATGTCCAAGGTACATCGGCCCCTTCGAGATTCTTGATTGTGTCGGGGCAATGGTCTATCGACTAGCACTTCCACCTACCATGGACAAAGTACATTATGTATTTCATGTATCCCTCTTATGGATGTATATACCGGATCCTTAACATGTAATATCTTCCGAGGTGGCACAATTGGAAGATGATATTTCTTTTGAGGAGCCACCAATGAAGATCTTAGATCGTAGAGAAAAAGTTCTATGAAATAAGACAATGCCCCTCGTTAAGTTGTTGTGGACAAACCAAAAATTTGAAGAAACAACTTGGGAATCAGAGGAAATGATGAAGCTGAGTTACCCACATCTATTTTAGTGTGGGAAAAGGAAAATTTTGAGGGAGAAATTTCTTAAGGGGTGAATATTGTAATGACACAAAGTTTCATTAATGGAAATCCCCCATGATCTAATTAAATGTCTCTTTATTTTTATATAAAATTTCAACTTCATTGGTTTGATATTAAGAGTTTTGACCATTTTGAATATAGCCGTTGAATAGTGATCACATGATTAGTATAAATATAGGGCTTTAACAAATCCAGATTTACTCAGACAAAAGAAGTGATGGCCTCATCCAGTAGAATTACTCCATATGAAGCCTATTTGTTGGATCTCTGAAAAGAGGTGGAGTCCTTGGGCTTCGATCTTGACTAAGTCCAAGCTGAGCTTCATCATGTCAAGCTCGAATGGGACCGTCTACGGGAAAATTGGATGTTGATAGAGATTACCACTCAAGAAATGTTATCCGAGCCACCCCAAGAGTCCAAAACCATCGCACACCTTACCCTTAGGTCCTATGCGGCTGTTTTAAGGGGTTATGTAACAAATAAATAGTACTATGTTCATGTATATTGTTTTTTGTATATAATAATGAATATACTTTCTTGTTATTATTGATACATTTTAAATAGTTTTTAAAGTACAAATAATGTTTTTAGTTATTATTTAATTAATAAATATTTTTACTAAATTAAGGTATTATTGAATTAAATAATATTTTAATAAAATATTATTATTAAAATAATTTTTATTAAATATAACTGATCTTATAATTTTATGAAAGCAGTTGTAATTTTTATTAAGGTTTAAAAGCTGTTTTTGTCAAAACCCTCGAAGTTTCGATAAATGTCAGTTTTTATTTTAAAAGTGAAAATTAACATATTTATAAAGTTATTTAGATAAAATAAATGTTATTTTTGGAATCAGGACATCGAAATTATCCAACGGTGAATTATTCATAATTTTCTGAGATAGTCAAATTTTTTAGTACAAATTAAATACCATTTAAATATATAATGTGTTTTATGACATCATAATGACCAAATAGTGATGTAATAAAAAAGTATAATCTTTATATTTGGCCAATATATGTATTAACATTAAAAAAATGTGATTTTTGGTTTGTTTTTCTTACTTTTCAAAGTATTAATGAACCCCTCAAAACTTATTAAACACCTTGTCTTTTTAAATTAATTTCCATGGGAGTATGACTCACCTCCACATTAGCAACCCTATTATTTTAAGACGTTCAGACTTTGGAATTATAAAATATTGTTTTCCTCTCCCTTTTCCAAAAAACATGGGAAAAAACCATGGGATGTTTTGTGGTTTGGATTAATTTAATGTAAGGGGACCCAAACCTAAATAATAAAGAATTCCCTCTCCTTTCCTATATAAAACCACCCAGGATTCCACTTACTACTCACTCAAATCCTTTAGAGTTCGTCCAAATTCTTCCATACTCTCTCTATAATCCTCTCAAGGGACCCCAAGCTCACAAGAAGCCTCTCACAAGCCTATCTCTAGCTTTTGGAAGCACACATCCAAGTAAGGGTTTTTTCTTCCTTTCTCATTTTTGTCCAATTTTCTTTATGTTGTTTTTCCCTTTTAATTTCAATTATGAATGTTGGGGTATGGTTTCGAACATCCCTCATACAGACCTATTTATGTTTTAATTATGGGATACCCCTTTCTCTCTCATTAAATTCCTCCAATGTACACCCTTTAATATGCCGAAATTCTGAAAGAAACTTCTCTCTCCTCATTTACATTCAAGCAATACTTTTGTATCATGAATCTAAATACCATTAAAATTGTTGGTACATGTATTCATATGACCTCATTACATTCCATTACATGTAAATATGATGATTAACCCCTTTATCTCTCATCAATCATTTCTATGAATCCTTATGTCACGTCGTTACGCCCCCAAAATCGTACCGATTTTCTAAGATAATTCCATTGTGTAGTGAATACCATGCCCATTTCTCCATCAAGTGTATTCACCTTTATGCACATTTACTTATTGATTATAATGTTTCATGTATGAATTCCACATTCCTTTATCGTGGAATAAATGATTGTGTTTTATGAATCCATGTTTTATGATCCACGTGTCACATTTACGCATGAAATGAAATGTTTAAGAAGGGTGCGCCTTTATAGCATTCCAATGCATTGGGTAAAGTATAGTATCATGATACGTCATGTGAAATGAGTGTTGACTCATGCTAATTCAAGTCCAATGTGGGTTTACTCGTGCTTTATGTGCAATTAGGATTTACTCATGCTCCATGTGCAATGAGCCTTTCCACATGCTAATTCCATGTTAAGTGTAATTTCCACATTTCCATGTTATGATTATCTTGCTTTATTATGAATTTTTGTTCATGTTTCTCTTATGCTATATTGATATTACTATTTCCTAACATGTATTGTACTCCTCATGATATTCCATGTGTACTCCCTTTCTGAGCATTATATCTCAACCTTTCCTTATGCATGTCCTCAGGTTATCCCATGCAATGATAAGTATGAGGGAATTTATTGGTCATATAAAGGATGCTTCAATAAAGATGTTGTATTTCATGTTTTATATTTTTGTGTAATGATCCAAAGCCCCAAAGACATTAATCCTCTCGATCTTCTTTGTTGTATCAAGTGATTTTTTATGTAATAAATCATGTTTAAGTTGTAATAAAAAGAAGGGTTGTCATAATATGTCCCATATCACCATAATCACAAAAATATAAGGGTCAAGGAAATTTCCTATGAATGAGGCTCGGTCTACCACACTGGTGGAAAATCACTCGGGTAATATTTTGAGAAATTGTTCCTTCCCCCTAGCCACTCTTCTTTTCCAAGATCTAGTAATCATTATCATAATAACACTTTCTAAAATTTAATTATGTACATCCTTATCATTCATTAGAAACCACAAATCCTCTAATGGAATCCTCCATCATATTCCCCTCAGATATTATGGTCTGATCAACCACTCTAGAAAACTTTTTCAGCCATAAGATATTAACTTGGGACATAATATCACATTTATGTTTATCCTAAAAATGTATTGACATAGTTGTCTTATCCCCTTCTAATGCTAAAAAAAATTGATTCAAGTCATTAAAATGGCCAATATAATCCATCTCGGAAATACTCCCTTGAGTCAACAACATGAACTCAACTTCCTTATCATATCTCAGTTTCTCTGGATAAAGGTTCTCTAAGAACTTATCCAAACCTTCCATCCTTTACATACCCTCAGTCAGTCTAGTACAGTCCATAACATACCACCTTTGATTCACTGATCCTCATAAAATATAATGAGTCAAATTGACACTCTTATCTACATGATTCTCTAAATGTTCACATATAGTCGGGATGGAATTGATCCAAAACTGAACTGCCTTGGGGCCACCCTCTTCTGTGAATGTCAGAGTTTGTTGTAATTGAAACTCTAGTGTAAATTCTAACATACTCTTCACAACCCTCTCCGGGTAACTCTCAAATAACATCATAAAGAAATCAATGTTCTTATGGAACTTCTCTTCATATCCTTCACCTTACACAATCAGTGACTCGAGTTCCACTACTGAAAGATCATTTCCAGCCATATCCTCATATCCTCCTATCAACATGTGTTATCGTAGAGGCATATATAACCAATTAAAAACACATATCTTAGAAAGGATTTCACTAAATTAACACAAAAATTGGGATTCACATAATTTTATAACATGTCATCATCCAAACCTCACCACATGCCCAAAAAAAAGCACTATAACTATACTTTACCCTCCTACTTCTAGGTCATACTAACAAGGGTAAACACATTATTATTATGAAAGTTTCTTATTAGAAACCCATTTATTCACATATTTAATCATTTTTTAAATTTCAATTCATATTAGGATGTATTTTTATTTCTGTTACACAAGCAAGATAAAAAATTTCAATAAAAAAACTTTTCCAACTCCCATTTTAATGTGTGTGTGTGTTCCTTAAAATAATGCATGTCATAATATTTCTGGAGTGAATAGAATGATTCCTTCATACCTAACTCTCATGAAATACCATTCCATGATTCAAATGTCAAAAAATAGTAAAAAAATAATATCACCCAACAAGTTCATTAATCGAGGTGAAATAATATCCAATAATAGAAACACACATCAATAACAACAATCCCATCTTGGCTACATGCATTTTACCCTCAAACATGTGATAGATACTCCCATATAAAATATCATAACCAAGGCCTGACTCATAATATTCTCTTCTATACTATTATTAAATATTAATATAAAAAAGAACGTTTGATACCACTTTCTAATGTTCTGACATAAGTGCCACATAATGGTTCCCCAAGAGGGTCGGTCACATGACCTTAAGTGTGCCTCCCCATACGCCAGAAGCTCCTGACTAGCAGCGAGGGTCTAATATCAATCAGGGGGAGAATATACCCACATTATCAAATAAGTGCTACAACAGAAATAAATATAAAATATCCAACATATATAATGACTAAAAAGAGAAAACCAGTTTCACATGATGACCAAAAAAGGAATACAATATCCAAAATTAATAGTATATATGTCATGCCAAATATATGTCATGTTTCAAATGAAAAACCAAAATAAAGGCACAACGACACAACCATGTGGGTCCCAACACCATTTCAAGTCCCCTAATCTATGATTCATCCCAACTCTTCTATATAACATGGGTCACTTTCCCTTATCCTATACTAAAAACATGAATTCCATTTGGGTATCATTTAGGTAGACATAGTAGGGTGTTTAAACTACTCAGTAGGCCACCACCAATGGAAAATAAAACAATATCCAGTGAATAATATTGTATGTAGTTATACATGTAATAAAATACAAGAATGAAATTAATTATTTTACATATATTCCATTATTTTTTATTTAACCACATAAACCATCATGTTCATAAAGACACTCAAAACCTCAATACCTACTTTGGCCTACGCTTGAGTATGAACTATATCCAAGAGATATCACATATCAAAATATCATGGTTAAAATTTATCATTTCATTAAAAACAAAATCATGTCTAGTTTGACTATTGTCCAATGCCCAACTCATGGTGAAGAAAATTGTGTCTAGCACCCTGTGGGTACATAGAGCCTCTATTTCTATTCCACCCCTCATTTTCACATAAGTGTATTTGGAGCCAAAGTCTCTATCTTGAACTCGTATATCACATATAGTTATTTGGAGCCTCAATCCCACTCCCATGATGATATATCACATATGGATATTTGGAGCCTCAATCACTATCCCAAATTTATATATCACATATGGGCATTTAGAGCCTCAGTCCCTTCCCAAACTCATATATAAAATATCACACATATATCACATATATCACATGAATCATGGTTAATTACCATTAGCCATCTTGTCACACCTCCAATTAATTAATATACCATTTAAACTACCTAATAAAATTCTAGTTCAAAACATTAATCACTTGGAATATCATGAACAGTTCACCGTTAAACAATTTTATAATATTCAATTATTATAAACCATTAATGTCAACTCTACAATCTCAAAATACCCATTTTTTTATTAATTCATAATCACATTAATTAATCAATTATAAAATTTCAATTACACATCAATTCCACAATCAAAACAAACCATTAACTAATTGGTCACTTAATTAATAAAATTACACCAATTTCATTATCCCAATTACCCAATTCGATTTTCCAAAATTCAAGTCTTCTCATATTAAAATGGTAACTCATTTAATCAATATCATCATTTTATATATTAATTAAACCAATTATTTATTCAATTCAAGATTAATTTTTCAAACTTTATAATTGAAATTCCCCAATACATACATGTAACTAGAATTAAAGACTATAGGAATTGAATTGAGACCACCTGCCTCACAATTAATGGGGAATGTTCACCAACAAAAATCTCCAATTCAAGTGGAAAAACCAAGACCATGATGAGGAATGAGATATAGATCCCAAACATAGATCCAAGATCAAAAGGATTAGATCTATGGAAACCTATATTTAGATCCATTTCCAACTATGGAAATTATCCCTTCAATGGATAAGAGAAATATGGGAGATAATAAGAAGTCTAATCTGGAGGATATTCTATTACATAAAGAGGTCAAGATATTCTAATCTGGATTTTATTCCACATTAATTGAGGCCAGATTTCCTTGGAATGCATTTGAGAACCACAAAAAAAAAATGAAATCATTTTTTGGTCGAGTTGGATCGACTGAGGGTGAATTACTGGTGTTTCAGAATTTTTAATCCATTTTTAGGTGTTTAAGATTCTTTGTACACAATTTGTAGCTTAGGGTCCAAGTATTTCCCTAACCGTGCACCTCCTCCTAGGGGGCCTCATGGTTAATACTAAAATGGTTCACAAGTTTCCAACCCATGTGTTAATTGTGTGATCCCTCTCTGCCTATGTTTTCATGGATGGCTGGGGTGAAACGAACAAAAATTTTATTAAAGGAATTTCTCCCTTATTGTAGTAATGTCATAATCATATGAAATCACATCAGGAAACGCAATTACACATCACGCTTAAATGAACGACTATGTGACCTTTAAACATTGCATTTCCACTTATGTGTTTTCAATTTCAAAAATCTAACATACACGATTGTGAATAGTAAAATGTATGGAGTCTGATAGGAAAAACGTATTTTTGGAAAATAGTAACCTACCATTGTGAATAGTTACCTACCCATATAAATAGTAATATGACCTTTATGAATAATAAATTTTCTATAAGAATTGTAACATCACCCATGAATGCATAAATAAAATTTAGGCATCTTATAACTGACAATACGACTATACTATAAGTATTTGTATTTTTATAAGTCATAAATAATTTGTTATAATTAATTAATTAAATTAAAGTAAAATGGATTTTCCTCAACAAATTTCATAAATTAGAAAATTTATTTCTTCTAGATTTCAAATAATTTAACAATACCATATATAATTTTTAAAAGAATTATAAAATCAGTTTTAATTTTTAAAAATTTATTTTCCTACTAAATTATGATTTTAATTAAAAATTCAATTAATCATATATAGAAAATTATTTTAAAAAAATAGAGTTCATATTTGAATTCTACACATTGAAAAATGGTTAGGGTGAATTTTTGGAATTTTTCTGAAATACATGAATTTTTATGAATAGTGAAATACTATGATTTACAAAATAAGCTAAATACATTAATTATAGAGTCATGGATGATGTTATGATGATGTAAGCCCAATTGTTCTGAACTCACATGCTCATGTTACTGTATTTATTCATGAAACAATCTCTATTTCTTATCTTCTGGATAAATAATAGAGTAATGAATATAGTATTGTAAAAACTTTTCTCCCCTCCATAATAAATACCAACCCTCATACCCTCATTTATTAAAACCTCTCAGGCTACAAGCCTTGTTCAAATTATTCCTAAAGTTCTTCCCTGGTCCCTCCCCAATGTCCATAAGCCCTTGGTATGATAAAAATACCAAAACCACTTCCCTAAAGAGGCTCTCAAAGAAGATATATTAAAGAATTAATTTATATCTATTTTCATTAAATTCCTTTCAAATTTCATTTCATTTATTCTATTATCCTCAACTTCTTGAGGGAACCCGGAACACCCTGAGAGGGGAGGGGTGAATCAGGGTGTCAAGTTTTTATTTTAAACTGACAGATCTTTTTCCCACATTTTCAGGAACCTATTAAACTTGTCTAAAGGGGAAGTACATAAAATAAACAATCACATGCAATGCAATGACATAACAATTTTACTCGATTCACCACTAAGGGCTACGTCCAAGGAGAATACACCGGCAGTGTTTTGGTCATACCAGAAACCACTACTCTTTAATAACTTTGGATTACAAATGTTTATCATAATAACTTTGTGCCCGGTGCACTGTAAAAACCCAAAGTATTTCAATAGAAAATTCCTTTTTTATATTTATGTCATAAAAAACACAAAATAGTTAACTACTAAGTGATAAGTGACCTTTAAACATAATTTTGTCACCCCTATGTTTGGAATTTTAAAAATCCGACATACACGGTTGTGTTCAAGATACTTTTTTGAGTCTAATAAAACAAAAATATTTTTTTGTGAATAGTAACCTACCCTTATGAATAGTAACCTACCGTTATGAATAGTAATATGACCCTTATGAATAGTAAATAAGAGTAACATTACCTATGAATAATAAAATAAAATTTAGATATCATAGAAAGTGACAATTTGAACTTAGTAAACATTTTTGGTATTTTATAAGTCATAAATAATTAATTATAATTAATTAATTAATTTAAAAGAATATTTATTCCCCTGAAATGTATTAATAAATTATTGAATCAATGTATAATAGTTTTTAGATAATTTTATAAGACCCTACATAATTTTTTAAAGAACTACCAAATCAGTTTTAATTTTAAAAACTGTTTTTTAAGTAAATTATGATTTTAATTAAATATTAAAATAATAATATTTAAATTCTTTTTAAAAAAATGGACTTCATTTTTGGATTCTAAACGTCGAAAAATGGTTGGGTTAAACTTATTGGATTTTTCTGAGAAACTTGAATTTTTGGTGAATAGTAGAATACATTAATTTACCAAATAAATACATTTTAATTAAAACCCACTATTCCTGACATCAGAAGTGATGTAAGAACCCAAATCCCGAACTCACATGTCTTATTTACTATTCTTGGTCATCCAAGAGTCACTATTCCTTGACTTAGGTGAAATTAATAAACTAATCAATTTTATATTAAGGAAACCCCTCTCCCCTCCACTTTAAAAGCCACCCTTCACTCCCTCTTTTCCTCACACCTATCAAGCTCCAATCCTTCTATAAACTCATCCCAAAAACCTTACCTAGCTTCTCCCCCACGTCCATGAGCTTCTGGTCTCATCAAAAGACCAATCTTAGGCCCTTAAGGAGGTTCTTAAGAGGAGGATTCTAAAGACAATTTCCCTCCCTCTTCTCCTTTAATTTCCTTTCAAGTTTAACTTCCTTTCATGATCTCTCCCCACCTATATTCAACCAAATTGTTTTTTAACTCCATTATTATACATATACTGTAATTTTTTGATTCTAATGGGATATTATATCACCCCAAACCCTTTCTCTCTTCCTTTTATTTTATTAAAAAGAACGTTGTTCATGAGGTGTTAAATTTATCACCTTCAAAAATGACATGTTCTCTTATTCCATTTCTACCTTAAAATCGGGTTATGAAACCATTTTTATGGTTGAAACAGAATATTTTATATGTATTATGTTCTATTTTATGTTCTGGAAATAACCTATGGCCATATTACTAAGTGAAAAGTTTAAACAAGTTCGTTGTGATCCAAAAACCGCTCAAATTAACACAAATAATCTTCATTTAATTATTATCTAATGAATCATCCACATAGATCTAATATAACTCATTATAAAATCATTCAAGATTATGTAATATGATTAATAACATGTAATATCAGTTCTGGATGTTTACCCATGATCTACCCAAACATCAATTTAAGAATACAAGTGGACCGCTCAAGAAAACCAAGAAAACGAACATCCTTGATCAATGTTTTTAAACTCTATAAGTCATCAAAAGGAACATAATATGAAATAATGAAACAAGAATGAACCCTATTAATTTATAAAAGGTTCTGGAATTTCTAAGTAATGAATATAATTTCATTATACAGTACATTAAAGAGAAGGAGGCATTCAAGTACAGGGTAAGGTGAAATCTCGAACCCAATTTTCTTCCTTTGGGTTCTCCCTCTTTCATTCCATTTTTGATATGGTAACTCCTCAAAGATAATTTGTTCATCATTTACTTTACCTTTCTGGGATATAAATGTTTTTCACTGGTTTTTATGTCAATCAAAATGTCTTCCAAATGAACTCTTCTTTCAAGATCTCACCTTTTACCTCTCATTCAAGGTTGATGGTTCTTGTATCAAGTATGTTGTTCCCTCATTCTTTTGGGAACCCAAAGCTTATATTATGATATGAAACCAATTACTATACATGTTTTATTTATGTACATGTTTGATATGTGATCTATCTGGAAATCATGATAATGATAATTTTATGATGTGACGGGTGCGCCTGGAATTATATAGCGTTATATGAATGTTTAAATGTGACGGGTGCGCCCAGAATTATATAGCGCTCCAATGCATTGGGTAAAGTGATGAATATCATAAGTAAAGGTGAGATTATGTGTGAAAAAGTTTCTAGCTTGGTTCAAAAATATTTGTGGTAGTTAACCACTAAGACATAATGTTTCATTTTTATGCATTGCCACATTTCAAGTATTTTATTTATGCTCCTCTCATGTTCATGATCATTTGCCTATGTCATGATTATGCTCACCCCATTATATATTGTTCTTATCTATACTCTTATTGGGCTTCTAGATCACCCCTTTTGATGTATATCCTCAGGTGGCTACATGTACTAAGGATAGGACAAGTGCCAATAAGAAGTTAGAGAAGATGAAATTAAATAAATGTTTATGGTTGATGTTATATTTGTTATGTGTGGTCCTAGTTTGCCCAAGACACTAAACCTTTGGATCCTCTATGTGTAATAATATTATGTTCTTTATCATTGAAATGATGTAATAGTAATGAAAGAAAAGTATGGGTCTCTATAGTTGGTATCAGAGGAAAGGTTTAGTTAATTTGGGAATTAGGATTAGTAAACCCTAGAGAAAACCTCTAGATTGAGAATAAGTAAAAATATATTTCCCTAGGGATCCCATATGTTATGTTTTTGGTAAAATTGTATAAATGAATAAGTTATTCATGACTTGTTTACTTATGTTTTGTTCTAACCTTTTCTATTTTAGAAAATGGTGGTAACCAGGAGAAATCATGCCAACAACTCTTGCGAGGGCCAATGAAATGATTGCCCAAACAACAACCCTAATGATTTTGGAGGTGGAGTTAAAAACATCATGGCGATGCTTACACAATTATCTCAGGTTATGAATAATAACCATAATAATGGGGAATGTCTTCCTTCAACAAAGAGGGAGAAACTAGTTATCGAATGTTTTATGTGGCAATGACCACCGATGTTTTGTGGATCTTCTGATCCACTAGTTGCAGAATAGTGGTTCAACTTCATAGAGAAGATCTTTTCTGTTCTTCACTGTTCCGAGATGGAGAAGGTGACTCTAGCAGTTTATCGTCTATATGTTGAAGCTGATCAATGGAGGGTTTTGATTAAGAACACTAATCCAAGGGAGGAAATTGAAGAGATGGAATGTGAAGACTTTAAGATAATGTTTCTTAATAAGTACTTCCACGAACTATTCACACGAAGATAGAGAGAGAATTCATAGAGCTCAAGCAAAAAGAAGGAGAATCTATCACAACCTATGAAGCAAATCTCACAAGGCTTTCAAGGTACGCTTCGGGTTTTGTTATCACCAATGATAGAAAAATTGATAGATTCGTTAGTGGATTGAAACCACACCTTTGAAAGGCTCTTGCAATTTGAGACTTTGAAAGTTATAAATAAGTTGTTTGGTGTGCTCTCAAAGTTGAGATGGAGTTTGGAGAATGGTCCCATGGATATGGTGATAAGAAAATAAAGATGGAGTTTCAAGCTGGTGGATCTTGTGACAAAGGTGGGAAGAAAAGTCAATGACCCACATGCCAAAAATGTGGGAAGTTGCACCACGGGAACTGCCTCAAAGGTATGGGGAAATGTTTTAAGTGTGGGAAGGAAGGACACCAAGAAAAAGAGTTTCGAAAAGACATGAATAGGAAGGATAATGTAATCGATAAAAGGAGAGAACTACTCGTGGTTCAATGCTACAACTGTAGGGAGCTAGGCACTATTCAAACCAGTGCACTAAACCTCAAGCTCTCGAGGGTAATCAGTGCCAACAACCACCAAAGCCAACGGAACAAGGGAAGGATTATGCCATCACTACTGCAGAGGTGGAACATGATAATGAAGTCATACAGGGTACACTTCCTATTCACTCAAGAATGGAAAAAGTCTTATTTGATTCTGGTTCTATGCATTCCTTTATATCTTACAAGTTTTCTAGAACTATAGAATCGAAGCCCCGAAACCTTGAAGTAGAGATATATGTAAAAACACCAAGTGTTGCAATAATTGCAACCCAAGTGTTTGACTCTTCTCCTATTGACGTATGTGGGAAGATTCTTCTGGAAAATCTCCTAATACTTCCCTTGGTGGAATTCGATGCTATAATGGTAATGGATTGGCTCTTGTTATATATAGCACATATCAACTGTCGGGAAAAGGAAATATATTTTCATATTCTGAGCCATCCCATGCTCCTCTACAAATGCAAGGAATATCATGAATATCCTTTGAAAAATCCTTCAATGGTGTGGGTGTTGATTCCCTATGAAGAAGCATACCTCGCCCAAATGGTTGAGTCGAAGGAAAGTTCCAACCTTGAGGAAATGCCCATCGTGAGGGAATACAGTAATGTATTTCTTGAAGAGCTACCCGAAATTCCCCCGGATTGTGAGGTAGATTTCTCAATTGAACACATACCCAGAGCTACTCCTATCTTGATGTGCACCTATGGGATGGCTCCTATCGAACTGGAGGAGTTAATGAAGCAGCTGCAAGAGCATCTGGACAAAGGATTCATACGCCCTAGTGCATAACCTTGTGGTGTGCCAGTTCTCTTTGTAAAGAAGAAGGACAGAACCATGCGGTTGTGTATCGATTATCGGGAACTCAACAAGATAACCATAAAGAACAAGTATCCTCTCCCAAGGATTGATGACTTGTTCAACCAGTTAAGATGAGCTCAATACTTCTCAAATGTGGATCTTCGTTCTGTATGTCATTAAGTAAAGGTGAAGAAGGATGATATTCAGAAGGATTCCTTCCATACAAGGTATGGGCACTATGAGTTTTTGGTGATTCCCTTCGGACTTACTAATGCCCCTAAAATCTTAATGGATTTGATGAATAGAGTCTTTAGACACTACCTTGACAAATTTGTGGTAGTGTTTATCGATGATATTCTCATCTACTCCAAGAAAAATGAGGAACATTAAGAACATCTAATACATTTGTTGGTGACATTGAGAATGGATAAGTTGTAAGACAAGTTCAGAAAGTGTGACTTTTGGATGAATCAAGTCACGTTCTTGGGACATGTGATCACAAGCGAGGAAATTTCTGTGGACCCTTCAAAGAGAAAGGCGATTGAGGAATGGGACAGGCCCTCTAGTGTCACAGAAATCCATAGTTTTCTTGGATTAGCTGGGTACTATCGATGTTTTTTGAGAATCTTCTCACGATTGTCAAGCCCTCTAACTATGTTAACAAGGAAAGGGGTAAAGTATGTATGGATGGAAGAATGTGAGGGAAGTTTCAAGGAGCTAAAGAGAAGGTTGATCACTGCACCTGTACTCACACTACCAAAAAGTGGAGAAAGTTTTGTGATATACAGTGATGCATCAAAGAAAGGCTTGGGTTGTGTACACATGCAAAATGATAATGTGATAACCTACGCCTCACAACAGTTGAAGATCCATGAGCAGAACTACCCGGCGCATGATCTAGAGCTGGCAGCTGTGATTTTTGCCTTGAAAATCTGGTGGCACTACCTTTATGGCGAGAAGTGTGACATATACACCGACCTTAAGAGCCTAAATTATATATTCACACAAAAGGAGATCAACATGTGTCAAAGGAGATGGTTAGATCTAATCAAGGATTATGATTGCTCTATTCACTATCCTCCTGGAAAGGCGAACAAGGTAGCTGATTTTCTAAGTAGAAAAGAACCAGCTACTCTATCCATGTTGAGGATTGAGAAAGACCATATCTTCTTGGATTTGCAAAAGATGGATTTGGAAATCATAAGGGTAGGGGATACATCCTACCTTGACCAAATTATTGCACAACCATACATCTAAGAGAAGATTAAGGAAGCACAAAGGGATGATGTGGAGATACAAAAGAGGGTGAATGCAGTAAAGGATGGTAAGCTGCAAGAGTTCTATATCGACGATGATAGTGTGAATCGGTCTGGAACGTGGCTTTGTGAGCCTTCATCACCCGGGATAAATAAGGTTCTATTGGATAATGCACATATCTCAACTTTCTCTATCCATCCTAGAAGTACCAAGATGTATCGTGATCTCTAAGAACACTTTTGGTGGGATAACATGAAGAAGGAGATTGTGGAATATATATCAAGGTGCTTGGTATGTCAGAATGTTAAAGCTGAGCGGAAAAAGTCCAAAGGAATGATGCAGCCATTGCCTATACCCATGTGGAAATAGAAAAATGTTACTATGGACTTTGTCATGGGTCTCCCGAAGATGTCAAAGGGAAATAATGTGATATGGGTTGTGGTTGATCCACTCACTAAGACGGCCCATTTTATTGCTATTCGGGAATACCTATCACTTGGAAAACTTGCAACGATATATGTGAAGGAAGTAGTGAGATTTCACAGTCTTCCACTCTCAATTGTCTCTAACCATGATCCAAGGTTCACATCTAAGTTCTGGAGGAGCCTTCAACATGCTTTGAGTACTGAATTAAATTTCATCACGGCCTATCACCCCCAAACTGATGGCCAGTCTGAAAGGACTATTCAGATGCATGAAAATATGCTAAGAGCCTGCTCTCTTGAATTCAAAGGTGGATGGGATCAGCATCTCCCATTGGTTGAGTTCTCATACAACAATAGCTTCCACTCGAGTATGCAGATGGCTCCGTATGAATCTCTTTATGGGAAGGGATGTATAACTCCAACCTGTTGGGATGAAGTTGGAGAATGAAAGCTACATGGTCCTGATCTTGTTGAAGAGATGACAGAGGAGGTTCAAGTCATCCATAAACACATCAAAGCTTCTCAAAGATGGAAAAAGAGCAATGCTGACAACCATTGAAGGGACTTGAAGTTCGACATTGGAGATAAATTCTTCCTTCGAATATCTCCATGGAAGAGAGTCATGAGATTTGGGAGAAAAGGGAAGCTAATCCCAAGGTACATTGGCCCCTTTGAGATCCTTGACCATATAGGATTCGTGGCCTATCGTCTGGAACGTACACCGAATATTGCTCAAGTTCATGATGTGTTTCATGTATCACTAATAAGGAAGTACATACCAGACCCCTCACATGTACTAAAATCAGAGGTGGGGCAGCTGAAAGATGATCTCTCCTATGAGGAGCATCCGGTAAAAATTTTGGACTGAAGTGATAAGGTTCTATGCAACAAGACAACCCTCCTTGTCAAAGTGTTGTGGAGGAACCATAAGTTTGAGGAAGCAACTTGGGAATCAGAAGAGGCAATGAAGGAGAAGTACCCTCACCTGTTTGTGTAAAGTGAAATTTCGGGGGTGAAATTTCTTAAGGGGGGAAGAATGTAACAACCCAAAGTATTTCAATGGAAAATTTCCTTCTTATATTTATGACATAAAAAACAAAAAATAATTAACTACAAAGTGATAAGTGACCTTTATACATAATTTTGTCACCCCTTTGTTTGGAATTTTAAAAATTCGACATACACGGTTGTGTTCAAGATAGTTTTTGGAGTCTAATAAACCAAAAATAATTTTTGGTGAATAGTAACCTACCCTTATGAACAGTATCCTACCATTAAGAATAGTAATATGACCCTTATGAATAGTAAATAAGAGTAACATTACCAATGAATAATAAAATAAAATTTAGACATCTTAGAAAGTGACATTTTGACCTTAGAAAACTTTTTTGGTATTTTATAAGTCAGAAATAATTAATTATAATTATTTAATAAATTTAAAATAATATTTATTCCCCTAAAATGTATTCATAAATCATTTAATCAATGTTTAATAGTTTTTAGATAATTTTATAAGACCCTAGGTAATTTTTGAAAGAACTACAAAATCGTTTTTAATTTTAAAAACTGTTTTTTTATGTAAATTATGATTTTAAATAAATATTAAATTAATAGTATTTAGAAAATTATTTTTGAAAAATGGACTCCATTTTTGGATTCTACAAGTTGAAAAATGGTTGGGGAAAATTTTTGGGATTTTTTTGAGAAACATGAATTTTTGGTGAATAGTAGAATATATTAATTTACCATATAAATACATCTTAATTAAAACTCAATATTCCTGACATCACAAGTTATGTAAGAACCCAAATCCTGAACTCAAATGTCTTATTTACAATTATTGTTCATCCAAGACTCACTATTCCTTGTCTTAGGTGAAATTAATTAACTAATCAATTTTATATTAAGAAAACCCCTCTCCCCTCCACTATAAAATCCACCCTTCACTCCCTCTTTTTTCCTCACACCTCTCCAGCTCCAAGCCTTCTCTAAACTCTTCCCAAACACCTTACCTAGCTTCTACCCCACGTCCAAGAGCTTCTGGTCTCATCAAAAGACCAATCTTAGTCCCTTAAAGAGGTTCTCAAGAGGAGGATTCTAAAGGCAATTTCCCTCCCTCTTCTCCTTTAATTTCCTTTCATGTTCAACTTCCTTTATTGATCTCTCCCCACCTATATTCATACAAATTGTATTGTAACTCTATTATTATAAATATACTGTAATTTTATGATTATAATTGGATATTATATCACCCCAACCCCTTTCCCTCTTCCTTTAATTTTATTAAAGAGAACATTGTTCATGAGGTGTTAAATTTAGCTCCTTCAAAAATGGCATGTTCTCTTCTTCCATTTCTACCTTCAAATCTGGTCATGAAACAATTTTTTTGGTTTAAAAAGAATATTTTATATGTATTATGTTCTATTTTATGTTCTGGAAATAACCTATGTCCATATTACTAAGTGAAAAGATAAAACAATTTTGTTGTGATCCAAAATCCGCTCAAATTAACCCAAATAATCTTCATTTAATTCTTATCTAATGAATTGTCCACATGGATCTAATATAACTCATTATAAAATCATTCAATATTCTTTAATATCATTAATAAAATGTAATATCAGTTCTGGATGTTTACCCATGATCTACCCAAACATCAATTTAAGAATTCAAGTGGACCGCTCAAGAAAACCAAGAAAACGAACATCCTCGATCAATGTTTTTAAACTCGATAAGTCATCCAAAGGAACATAATATGAAATAATGAAACCATAATGAACCCTATTAATTTATAAAAGGTTCTGAAATTTCTAATAAATTAATATAATTTCATTATACATGATATTAAAGAGAAGGAGGCATTCGAGTACAAGGTAAGGGGAAATCTCGAACCCAATTTTCTTCCTTCGGGTTCTCCCTCTTTCACTGCATTTTTGATATGGTTACTCCTAAAATATCATTTTTTCATCATTTACATTACTTTTCTAGGGATATAAATGTTTTTAACTGGTTTTTATGTCCATCAAAATGTTTTCCAAAAGAACTCTTCTTTCACGATCTCACCTTTTACCTCTCATTCAAGGATGATGGTTCTTGTATCAAGTATGTTGTTCCCTCTTTATTTTGGGAACACAAAGCTTATATTATGTGATAAAACCCATTCCATTCAATGGGTTATTTATTTAAATGTTTAATATGTGTTCTATGTGTCAAGAATGATAATGATAATGTTATGATGTGACGGGTGCGACTGGAATTTTATAGCGCAATATGAATGTTTAAATGTGACGGGTGCGCCCAGAATTATATAGCACTATAATGCCTTGGGTAAAGTGATGAATATCATGAGTAAATGTGAGATTATGTGGGAAAAATATTCTTGCTTGGTTCACAAATATGTGTGGTAGTTAACCACTAATACATGATGTTTCATTTTTATGCATTGCCACATTTCAAGTCTTTTATTTATCCTCCTCTCATGTTCATGATCTTTTGCCTATGTCATGATTATGCTCACCCCATGATATATTTTTCTTATCTATCCACTTATTGGGATTCTAGCTCACCCGTTTTGATGTATATCCTCAGGTGGCTACATGTACTAAGGAGAGGACAAGTGCCAATAAGAATCTAGAGAAGATGAAATTAAATAAATGTTTATTGTTGATGTTGTATTTGTTATGTGTGGTCCTAGTTTGCCCAAGACACTAAACCTTTGGATCCACTATGTGTAATACTATTTTTTTGTTTATCTTTGAAATGATGTAATAGTAATGAAAGAAAAGGTCGGGCCACTATACACACTTCTTTTACAAGGATTTAGGGATAACACCCTGCGTCCCTCGGATCAGTTCTGCTAACTCCCCCTTGCTCATTGCGTTAGAAGAATATTTACAAGGTTTAATTACATGAAGGTTTATTCAATGGTTTGGCATTAATTTATGCATCCTCAACTATAAATGGATGCTCTGTGGAAGTCCCATAATCACTCACAAATGTAATTTATTTTCTCGTACACAGATATGTTGTGGAAATTAATATCACAAACTGATTTGGAAAATTTTTAGGCATTCATGGGTATCTTCATATTTATACTATTTCCACGTACTATTACTATTTCTACATAACATCTAGCTATTTTTGTGTACCACTTTTGTTTCTTGATGACTTCTATCTCCACAAACTGTTCTTCTCTACATACTCCCCTATACCATGTACTACTCCACTCCTCCGTGTACTATCCTGGTCTGCGTACTACCTTGCTCAGCCGCATACAATGAGAGCTTCCTGTGTGAACCGCACTCTCTTCTGCAAACTATTTTCCATATACTTATGATTCTATCCATGTACCATCTTTTCCTTCATGTACCACTACAGGCTTCACCAAATTTCTTCTCGAAATTTTAATCTCCTATCTCATACCTTAACAAAGGGGATTACTTATCCTTAAATAAGAACATAACTCTTCATATTTTGGTAATCTAATTTACCTAAATTTTCAATGTGGGACAATCTTTATTTTAAAATGAAATCAATCTATGCACTATTAGCCTCCACCGCATACTGCAATCCTCGGATCTTTGAACCTTTATCGCATACAATTATCCTTCTATGTACCGTATGTTTTTTGATCTGCGTACTACATCTCTTCACTGTGTACTGTCGCTGCGAACCATTTTCGACAACATTACACGTAATGCACACCTTCACCAAGTACCATCAATGTAAACTATTTTAGTTATGTGCACCATTCCGTGTACCTCAAGCTTTTACTATGTACTGCACTCCTTTATTGCATACTGTGTGCCTTCAGCGCATACCACACACCTTTACCATGTACCGCAAGCATTCACCGCATACTGTTTCTACGAACTGTTACCAAAATCTGGATTTTTGAGGCCCAAAAATTTAAAAAACACTAGGAAATTTTGTCACCTTCTATAATGATTTCAACTTATAACATATGACCCTATTGTTTGAAAAATCCCTAGTCAACCATGTACAGATTGACAAAAATACAACCATCCGCCATTATTAGAAATGGGCTTCTTTGGTTCCATTAATCTTCCCCTTTGGGTTTACTAGAAATCTCTAGATAAATTCATTGATGCGCTAGCCATGATCAAAACATTAACATTAATGAAACAACCCAGTCTTCACTCTAAGTCTACTTGAGTAGTGCTTAGTGTAAATAAAAGATAGAGGATAGGAATTTATATATCACCCTTTTCTTTTTTCCCCCATAGTTTCATTCCTAGATTTTTCTAGTTTCCATAATTCCTATAACCAGAAATAAATAGATAACTCTCCGTTGAATTTATCCATTCTACCCCATTGGAAATAAACCCAATAGACCAAATATTGACTTTTATAGATTAAAAAAATACTCCCCCTGGATTGTATCTCCCCCATAAACCTACATCATTTTCAAAAATAGATTAAAACAGTTAAAACAAATAGGGAGAGGGGAATCTCGTAACCTCTTTATGCACTGGGATGTGTATGAACATCGATATAACACCATAAGCTTTCACGATACATGTAACACCCCGATATTTAATGAGAAATATTATTTTTAATTTCATTGATGCCTTGTGTTATACACTACTCCAAAATTATCTTGTTCTATACACAACACCGTATTAGCTTGTAGTATATGCAACACTATTCTTAGCTTGTGTTGCACACAATTTCATTTTTTTCAAATAAAATTGATTTTAAACTACACCAAGTATATATTTTGATCAATGTATAAATTACTATGTTTTGATTATGTTATACACAACACCAAAGGAATATTTCACAACACGCAACCCTGACTTGGCTTGCATTACATGCAAGAGCAACCTTCCTTGATAGTGTGTGTTGTACGCAATACTGGGTTTCACAAAACAACGATATATTGTTATGAACTAGCCATTATAAATAGTATTAACTATATTTTGATTTTATAACATTATCATTCATCTTACACATATCCTATAACATGGTATGAGAACAAAAAAATTCAGGTAAAATAAGTATTTTAAAAAAAAATACGGTTTTTCCACCTTTTGATGGAACACCCACATTAAATCTAGTTTTTGACACATTTATAAGTTCAATTAGACAAAATGCACTTATTAATTTCAATCACGATATATAAATTTTATTTGGATAAGTTTTTTACATTATTATGATAACCTTCATGTTTTGATGAATAGTAAAAATACACTAAATTTTAATTAAAAACATCATTTTTCATCAAGATATATTATATGGTTAAATTATAATATTGAATGTTTTAAAAGTATAAATAAAATATATTTTTACCATTTAATATAATATGAGTAATTATCATTAATTTTACACTGAATTCATAGATAAAAACATTTCAATCTTTTACAACGTTTTAACTTTAAAAACCAGTCTTCTTAACAACATGATTAATTTTAAATTAAATACTGCAACTTATATGTTTTGAATTTGGAAAAATTAATTCCTTATTTGGAATCATTAGGTCCAAATTATGGTAATAGGATACTTTTTATTTTTAGGAATAATGAATAGTAACTATAGTAAATTTTATTTACTATAGTTAAAGGTAAATCGGGTAATTAGGGGTAAAAATAAGATTATAAAATTACCCTAACAACTGCCAAAATTCCATTGGATGAATAAAATTAGACCCATATCACCTAAGGGTCGGAATATATTCATTTCATGGACTTTTGACTATGAAAATGATGTAATTATTATTAAAACCAAAGAAGGTGACAACATGTCACTCTCTTATATCTTCTAAGTGTAATAATTTTAATTTAGTGATAAAATTCATAAAACATATAAAATATATATTATCCATAAATTTAATAAAATTATCTACATCATGTGAATTTATTTTGAATTTTTAGGGATTAAATAATTATCATTAATGATGACACAATAGTGATGTATAAATTATTTTATTTATTGAAATGTCAAATAAATGGTATTAAAAATAATAAAATAAATATTATATGAACTATTTTATGTTCTCCATGAATTTTATAGATAAATATGACATGTAAAAAAAATATTAAATATTTTTTATTGAAGATATCTTATATGTGGAGTTTATTTAAATTCAAATAAATGATTAGGGTCAACATTGACACTATTGATATTTTATATTATAAAATTATTTAAAAATCACAAAAATATTTAAAAATTATAAATTGAAATTTATATTTTCAGAAGTGTAATAATGTATCCAATTATATATAATTCACAAGACATAAGAAGTTATTTATAGCAATTTAAAATTTAGAATATTATTACCACAAATAAAATAAAATAGATTAAATAAGGATAATTCAAGTTGATACGGTTTAAAATAAATTCCAAATATGTATAAATTTTGTTGGCTGATGATATTACGACCTTGTCCCATCTAATAGTTTAATTGGAATCATTTTTGAGGTTTTTAGGTGGGGTTTGAGTTTATTATAATTTAATATTTTAGAGGTTTCCAAAAATGCTCCTCTCCTCTCTTATAAAAGGGAACCTCCTCCCTCCCCTCTTCACAACATTTTTAGCCTTAAATCTCGGACAAAACCTGTCCATTTATCTTTTCCACTTCCCTATAAACATACTAGATGTCCAGGTCTTCTTCAAAGACCATCTTTAGTGCCCTAAGAGGAGGTTTAGAAGAGGCGCGTCGAAGAAGAGGTAATATCCTTTACCGATTATTTCAAATTCATTTTTTCTTCTACATCCTCTTATTTTGTTGTTTCATAATAAATTAATAACATCTGTATCACTCATATACTGATATGTTATTATAAATATTAAACAGCCCTATTTTACATTCTATCCATCTTATAGAAAATAAAATCACCGCGCGTAAGTACGTACGGAATACCGTCTCCATGTTCTGGTGTGATATGATTTTCCACCACCACCTTACTTGGATGGGTAAAATGGTAGAAACAATAAATATATATTATTATCATAACATGATACTAATTATGAGATATTCTATCATCCACTCCAATACCATTCAATAATTTTGGGAACGATATCATCGCTCATGCGTACGTACGGATTACCATATACACGACGCGATGAGATTAATTCTCTATGTTAGCCACTCAAGAATGATTATAAAGTATATATAATAAATAATAATGAAAAATATGACTTAATAATTATACTGGATTTATGTACATATATGTTTCATTTACTTAATTCAATTTAATTCAATAAGAAAACAAAAACAGCTTTCATGCATACGTAGGGCCTACTGTCTCCATGAATGATGTATTTCATTCCATTTATCGATATATCATGTATATTTATATTCTGAATATGTATTATATATAAATCATTTTTTACATTTTGGAATTACAAAAATCAGAATATAAGTAATAATATCAAGAACAACATGTCCAATCATGTATGATAAATGAAACAATTTTACCCAAAATGCTACTTTAACATAGAATTGACAATAGAACGGGTAATATAAAGTCATAAGTGAATCATATATGATATCAAAGATATTATTATGGTTTTTTAGGAGTTAATAATATTATTAAACTCACTATACAAGAGTTTCTGATGGCTATGGAAGAAATTGGACATAAGGTAATGGATAATTATTCGAATCTCATTCATATCCGAGATTGATTATTCATAAGTATTTATAGGTGTTATATTTATCATCCATGTACATGTTTTATAAAAATGTTTTCATAAAGTTTTTAATATTCTTACATGTAGGTTTAATTTCATGTTTACCCCTTTTTAAATTTTACTATGTAGTATGGCAGGAATCTTTCTTTTGTTTACCATACGAGGTACTTTTTGACTTTTTCATCAAAAGTACAAGAAGAAAGTTTTCTTTAATTTATATGGCATGAACAGATTTTTATAGTTTCATAACGCATTATTTTCATGAAGCTTCCTCTACAATATTTCATGATTATTTTCAATAAAAATTCAATTTATTTTAAAATTACATGGAATTTTGTGAAAATAAAATGAATTTAATGATGAAAGGATATTTTCCTCAAGAAGTTATTTCTTGTGTTTTATCAAAATTATTTACCATCTAAGATAACATTATTTAGTACGATTATGTTTCAAGTATAATTTATCTATTATTTACATGGTTTAATGTTACTTATGATGAAATGATATCCATTTGTTTTATATGGATTATGTTATGATGGGAGGATGTTTATAAAACCCATTTTATTCTTTGAGTTATGATGAATGATTAATGTGTATTTTGTGGCACATGAAAGAATGTTTTAATTATGAGATGGGTGGGGCCAATATCTCGCTCCAATTCATTGGTTAAAGATTAATATATCTTGATATAAGCATTGTTGGAACAGAAAGTAAATCCAGTTCTGTAATACAGGGCTAGAACAAAAAGTAAACTCGGTTCACTAATTGACTTTTTCCACTATGATGGTCTGGGCAGTAATTCCTTGGATACTATTGACATCATTTCATGTGCTTAATGATTTTTCACAATTACAGTTTTTAGTCCCATTCTATTTTAACATAATTGATTTTCCCTTATGATCTATGCCTTACGTACTGCCAACATTTATTTCACAACTCAAGATTTTGTTTTTTAAACTTTATATTCCTATTTTTTAAAGTTCAAATGTATATGGTTTGTTTATTTTCTCCATGATTACCCATAATAAGTATTTAATCTCACCCTTTATATGTTTTTTTCTCCATGATATAAAGAAAGGTTTTGGGTAAGGAAACAAAAGGGGAATATCATCATGGGATATTTTGATGATCTTTCACCATGATTAGAGTATTATGTTCCATGTTTCAAAAGACACTACAATATTACGGTCCTTGGGTGTCTGTTTTGGTAATGTATTAAGTATTCCTCAAAAGTAATGCAATTTCTATGTGTGTCAAGACTTGGGTCTCAATAGTTGGTTTTAGAGGAAAGGTTTATTCAAACTTTGGAAACAAGTATATGAAAAATTTCGTGAGATCCCTAGAGATATTTCTATGGTATGTCTAGGGATGTCCCTAAGGTTAAGTATAAGTATAGGTTATAATCTTATAATTAAGGTAACTATATTAGAATTAAACCTAAGATGTTAGATATTGAAGGTACTCCCCCTTTATTATGTTGTTTTCCTAGTATGATTTTTTCCCTCACACTATTCTTTTTGGGTTTTAGACGATGGCTGGAACCCGAAGGAACTGTATTGATCAATGTAATGGACAATGCAATAATTTTTTTCCAAAACAATGAAATGTTATGGGAAATGGAGTGAAAAATATAATTTCTATACTTATGCAAGTTATGAATCATTCTAGACATTCAAATTAGTAGAGAAGGGAACAATATTCTATTGAGTCCTTCATGAGGCAATGCCCAACTTCTTTCAGTGGGTCTTCTGATCCACTTGTTGCTGAACAATGGATCAGTACCTTTGAAAAGATATTTTCCATACATTTCTATTCATAACATGTAAGGTCATTTTGGTTGTTTACCATTTAGAAGGTGAAGTAGACTGGTGGTGGACTCTAATTAAGAATACAAGGTCCCAAGATGAAATTGAACCCATGGAATGGGATAAGTTCAATAACATTTTTTCAAAAGTACATCCCTTGTATTTTTCGAAAAAAGATAGAAAAGGTGTTCCTTGATCTTAAGTAAAAGGATGATGAATCTTTTGGTATATACGAGGATAATTTTATAAGGCTTGTAAGGTATGAATCTTGCATTATCCTCCAACCTGAAAGTAAAGTTGATCGATTATTCAGTGGCTTAAAACCAAGTCTTTGAAGGGAATTAGCTATAAAAGACTTTAGTAGCTATGATGAGATTGTGCGTTGTTCTATCAAGGTAGAACTGGAATTTGGTGTTACATATCCATCTCATGGTTATGTCAAGAAACGAAAGATGGAGTTCAAGGAAAAATCCCAGAATAATGGTGAAAAAAATATGAATGTTTCTCTATGCTCAGTGTGTGGAAATAAGCATGGTAAATATTGTCATAAAAGTACTAGATAATGTTTTAATTGTGGAAAAGAAGGTCATGGAGAAGTTGAGTGTCGAAGTAATGGTAAAATGGAGATAATAATGTTAATAGAGAAAATACTAAAAATAACACACCACCAAAACTTCAATGCTATAAGTGCCAGGAAATGGAGCATTATGCTAACCAAAGCCCTAATACAAGGGTTAATTATGACCGACATCAACAACCTATTAAGTAAAAGGACAAAGGGAAGTCACATGCGATCACTTTTGGTGATTTTGAATATTACTATGAAGTGGTGGAATGATTAATTATATATGTAACGAGATTCCGAAATTGTGATTTGGAATCTCATTTATAGTATTATAGAATACTGGAATATCTATTTATTGGTTTTCAATAATTTTATGGTACCGGTAACCATGAAAAGTGATTGAAATGTTTTTGGAAATAAGATTATATGCGCATAATGAAGGGATGTAGAGAAAATAATAGTATTAATGAGCTCATAAATGATATAAGGACAAAGTGAAATCATGATTTGAGTATATAGAAATTTTGAGATTTTGGTTTGTGTAAATAATTAACTTTTGATCGCATTCAAATTTTCACTAAGGTTCTGTGGTAATTGATGTTTCAAGAATACATGATTAAGGTATTCACATGTTTCGAATGTGTCCAACAAGATATATGTCATGATATATGGGGGATAAATGATGGTATTCACATGCTTGTTATATGACCTTTCGTGTAATCATCTTGTTTATACTGTGAGTTTGGAAAAATGTAATTTGGATAAGCCTAAAAATTGGAATGTATTAAGTTGGACATCAGATAGTATTGTTTAAGTATATAAATTTTTGATATTATTTATGAAACATTATAATATTGTAGTTTTAGAAAAAGGACATCTCGTAGGATGAGCGACAACCCATCACATCAGACAAGGATGTGGGAATTAAACCAACAATAGAAGTGGGACAGGGCTTTATCTCCTACCACTAGCTTACAGGAAGTCCCTAGTTAGTAGAAATTAGTTTTATTTTATTTATAAGTATGATAGATAAAGTATAAGTCCATTTTTGAAATCCTATATTGTTATTCTCACTATATATGGACTTATGTATATTTAATAACATTTGTTAACTTTTTGTTTGAGACAAATGGAATAAACTATCATTCTATCGCACAATCTGCTAACACATCAAGAATGACAAATTTAACTTCAATTATTTAAGATATGATGTGGAAATTGTTCAAGGAATGACCAATGAAGAGATTCTACCAAAATCAAGTAGGTATTTCTTCTAATTCCAAATTTTCAAATTTAGGGAAATGATATTGAAAACCAAAAACGTTTTCCTAGTACCCTCATATCCGATGAATCTGATGGTACATTAGATCATCAAAAATTTATGGATTGATGACAGTTGGCTTTTTCAGACCATGTTCTCTACCACTCTCCATCAGAACTTGATGGTTAGATTTCTCTTCCATATCAAGATTTTCACCTATGTTCTCCTTTGTCGACTCCTAGTGATGAGTTAATTTGGGTAACTGTTAAGTTTCATATTTTAGTTTTTAAAATTATTTTTCAGTATTCTTTTTTACGATTTGGGTTTTTATGAAGGAAACTTTCAAATAGTAAACCATTTATAACCCCGACGAATTTCGAGGTAGAAATTCATTTTAAGGGGGGTAGAATGTATCACCGTGAGATTATATGAGAAATATAAATTTTAATTTTATTGATGTATTATGTTGTATTCTACACCAAAATTAGCTTGTTCTATACACAACACTGTATTAGCTTGTAGTATACGCAACACTATTATTGGTTTGTGTTGCACACAATTAGATGTTTTTTCAAATAAAATTCATTTTACATAACACCGAGTATTGATTTTGATCAATGTATAAATGAACTATGTTTTGATTATTTTATACGCAACACCAAAGAAATCTTTCACTACATGCAACCATGACTTGGCTTGCATTACACGCAAGAGCGACCTTCCTCGATAGTGTGTGTTGTACGCAATACCAGGTTTCACTAAACAATGATATATTGTTATGAACTAGCCGTTATGAATAGTATTAAAAAAATTAAATTTTATAACATAATCATTGATCTTACACATATCTTATAACACGGTATGAGAAGAAAATAAAATTTTCAGGTAAAATAAGTATTTAAAAAAAAACAGTTTTGCCACCTTTTGATGGAACACCCACTTTAAATCTAGTTTTTGACACATTTACAGGTTCAAATAGGAAAAATAAACTTATTCATTGAAATAAGGATATAAATATTTACTTTGGATAAATTTTTGATATTATTCTAATAACCATCATATTTTGATGAATAGTACTAATACGCTAAATTTTAAATAAAAACAACCTTTTTCATCGAGATAAATTATATGGTTAAATTATAATATTGAATTGTTTTAAAGTATGAATAGAATATATTTTTACAATTCAATATAATGTATGTCATTAGCATTAATTTTACAATGAATTCATAGGTAAAAACATTTCAATCATTTGCAACGTTTTAACTTTTAAAACTCGTTTTCTTAACAATGAGATTAATTTTAAATTTAATACTGAAACATCAGTGTTTTGTATTTGGAAAAAATGGATTATATATTGGGAATCAGTAGGAACATATTATTTCAATAGGCAACTTTTTATTTTTAGGCATTATGAATAGTAACTACGGTATGTTTTATTTACTACTGTTAAAGGTAAATCAGGTAATTAAGGGTAAAAATAAGATAAAAAAATTTCCCAAAAACCTACCAAAATTATATTGAATGAATAAAAGTCTAACTATATCACCTAAGGGTTAGAATAGATTAATTTAATGGAATTTTGAACATGAAAATGATGTAATTATTATTAAAACCAAAGAAAGAGACAACATGTCACTCTCTTATATCTTATAAGTGTAATAATTTTAATTTAGTGATAAACTTCATAATCCTTCAAACATAAATAGTCTTCAAAAATATAATAAAATTATATACATTATGTGAATTTATTTTGAATTTTTATGGATTAAATAATAATCCTTAATGATGACACAATAGTGATGTAAAAATTACTTTATTAATTGAAATATCAAATAAACTGTATGAAAAATATTAAAATAAATATTATATGAACTATTTAATGTTATCCACGACTTTTATAGATATATATGACATTTTAAGAAACTATTAAATATTTTGTTTCGAACATATCTTTTGTGTGGATTTTATATCAATTCAAATAAATGAATAGTGTCAAAATTGACAGTATTGATATTTTATATTATTAAATTGTTTAAAAATCACAAAAATATTTAAAAATTATAAATTGAAATTTATATAGTCTAAAATTTCATAAATTATCCAATTATTGAATATTCTCATCACATAAGAAGTTATTTATAACAATTTAAAATTTATAATATTATTACCACAAATAAAATGAAATAGATTAAATAAGGATAAATCAAGTTGAAAAGGATTAAAATAAATTCCCAACATGTATAAATTTTATTTTATAATTATATTAAAACTCTATCTCATCTCATATTCTAATTGGAGTCATTTTGGAGGTTTTTAGGTGGGGTTTGAGTTTATTATAAATTAATATTTTAGAGGTCCCTAAAAGTTCCCATCTCCTCTCTTATAAAAGTGCACATCCTTCCTCTCCTATTCACAACATTTTGATCCTTAAAGATTGGAAAAACCCTGTCCATTTATCCTATCTACCTCCCTTGAAACATACTAGTGGTCCTGGTCTTCTTCAAAGACCATCTTTAGTGCCCTAAGAGGTGGTTTACAAGTGGTGTGTCCAAGAAGAGGTAATATCCTTTACTGATTCATTAAAATTCATTTCTTCTTCTACTTCCCCTTATTTTATTGTTTCATTATAAAGTAATAACATCAGTATCACTCATATAATGATATGTTATTATAAATCTGAAACAACCATATTTCACTTTCTATCCATACTACAGAAAACGAAATCACCGCGCGTGCATACGTACGGAATACCGTCTCCATGTCGTGGTGTGATATGTTTTTATACCACCTTACATGGATGGGTATAATGGTGGAAAAAATAACTATATATTATTATTATTATAATATGATACTAATTTTGAGATATTCTATCATCCACTCCAATACCATTCAATAATTTTGGGAAAGATATCATCGCTCGTGCGTACGTATGGATTACCGTCTCCACGACGCGATGTGATTCATTATCCATGTTAACCATTAAAGAAGATTATAAATTATATATAATAAATAATAATTAAAGATATGACATAATAATGATACTAGATTTATGTACATAATTGTTTCATTTACTTAATTCCATTCAAATCAATAAGGAAATGAAAACAATATTCATGCGTACATACGACCTACCATCACTATGAACGGTGTATTTCATTCCATTTATCGATATATAATTTATATTTATATGCTTAATATATATTATATATAAATCATGTTTTACATTCTAGAATTAAGTAAATTAGGATATAATTAATAATATAAAGAACAATAAGTCCAAACACGTACGATAAATGAAACAATTTCACCCAAAACGCTGCTTTAACATAATATTGATAAAAGAACTGGTAATATAAAGTCATAAGTGAATCATATATGATATCATAAATATTATTATGGTTTTTTACGTGTTAATAATATGTTTAAACCAAATATATATTATATTTGGAGACGTATGGAAGAAATTGGACTTAAGGTAAGGGATAATTATTCCAATCTCGTTCTTATCCGCGATTGATTATTTGTAAGTACTTACTGGGGTTATATTTATCATCCATGTACATGTTTTATAAAACTAATTTCATAAAGTTTTTACTATTATTCCAAGTATATTTAGAATCATGTTTTCCCCTTTTTGACTTTTACTTCGTAGTGTGGAAGGAATCTTTCTTTTGATTACCATATGAGGTACTTTTTTACTTTTCTAGAAAAAGTACAAGAAGAATGTATTCTTTAACTTATATGGTATGAAAAGATTTTTACAGTTTCATAATGCCTTATTTCCATGAAGCATCCTCTACAAGATTTCATTATTATTTTCCATAAAATCATTTTATTTTAAAATTACATGGAATTTTGTGAAAATAAAATGATTTTGAAGAAGAAAGGATATTTTCCTCAAGATTTCATTTCAAGTGTTTTATCAAAACTATTTCCCTTGTAAGATGACATTATTTTGTACGATAATGTTTCAAGTATAATGTCTCTATTATTTACATGGTTTTATTTTTCTTATGATGAAATGATGTCTAATTTTTTATATGGATTATGTTATGATGGGGTGATGTTTATGAAACCCATTTTATTCTTTGAGTTATGATGAATGATTTATGTTCATTTTGTGGAACCTGAAACAATGATTTCATTATAAGATGATTGGGACCTATTTCTCCCTAAAATTTATTTTGTAAATATTTATTTCTCATGAGAAAAAAATTTCTGGAACGACATGTAAATCTGGTTCAGTAATACAGGGCTGGAACGACAAGTAAACCTAGTTCTGTAATGGACTTTTACCACTATGATGGTCTTGGAAGCAATCCATGACTATTATGGAAATCATATCATGTTCTTAATGGATATCCACAATTAAATGTATTATTACCATGCTATTTTATCATGATTGAAGTTCCTTTATCATCTATTCCTTACGTAATGCCAAGATTTATTTCACAACTCAAGATTTTGATGTTTAAAATTTATGTTCATGTTTTTTTAAGTTTAAATGTATATGGTTTGTTTTATTTCCTCCATGATTACACTTACTGAGAATTTTATCTCACCATTTATATGTTTTCTTTTCCCTAGGATATAAATAAATTTTTTAGGTAAGAAAAAAAAATAGGAATATCTTTATGGGAGATGTTGAAGATCTTTCACCATGATTAGATGATTATGTTCCATGTTTACAAAGGCACTAAACTATTATGGTCCATGGGTGTCAATTTTTGTTTTTTATTAAGTATTCATCAAATGTAATGTAATTTCCATGTATTTCAAGCCTTCAGACTCTATAATAAATTTCTCTTTGAAAAATGCAATTGCCCGCATTGAATGCAACTTCGAGTTCTAGTACACCACAACCAATCAAACTAGCTGTTATGAATTGTAATAACAACTTTTTAAAATTTTATAAATTTAATTTTTCAAAAGGGACTTCATTTTTGGATTCGAATTATCAAAATTAGCTTAGGGTGAATTTTTGTTATTTTTCTGAAAACATTCAATTTTTGATAAATAGTGAAAAACACTACATTATTGTTTAAAACCGATATTTTATTCAACTAGTTATTTATTTTAATAAAATTTATTTTAAGTCAAAATAAATACATAATACCTATATAACTTCAATTTATTTAATTTTAGTCATTTTATAATAAAATTAGATGCATAAAATTTTATTGAACTTTTTAACATCTTTTATCGACCTTCTAGGAACGTAAGAAAATTTGCATAAAACATATTTTTACCACTTCTTTGAATTGAATTTAAAAAATCCAAGATACATGGTTGACATTAGTAAGAAAAATTTGGTTTAATAGAATAAAAATAATTTTTGGTATATAGTAACTTTGGAATTTTATTTACCACGATTAAAAGTAAATAGGGTAATTAAAGGTAAAAATGATATTATTATTAGCCTAAAACATGTTCAAATTTTATTGGATAAGTTTTCCCCCCTAAATCTACCTTATGAATAAAATATGGTCCTTTTGGTCCAGTTGGATTAGATTAGGACCTTTATTATTATTTTATTTAATGAAGAGTTAAAAGTGTTAAAATCAATGTTTAGTAACTAAACCAATTTTAATATTGGGTTGTACATAAGATAAATTTGACTATAAGTATTCATTATAAATCTAAAAATACTTACTAAATAATTTTATTTTATTTATAATTTTTAGACATTATAAAATTAAATTTATTTATTACACAATAAGGATGCAGTAATTACCATGTTATTAAAAGTTTAAAATAATTGATACTATAAAAATTTATATAATTTTAAATTAAGAAATTTGATGTATTCTGTGAATTTTTTAGGATATTATGACATGTTAGTATTTATTAAATAATTTTTTTCAAATTGATAATGTTTTTATGACTTTCACAAAAACCAAATACTAAATAGTGTCAAAATTAACTTAAATGAGTTTTTTTAAAAAAAAACTATATTATGAATTGATATATTATTCCAAAAAATAAACAGTTTCGGCCAAAGAAATTTGATAAGGTTAGATATATCAATAATGAACAACTTGGATTTATCTTGGATTTTTATAGTATTTTTATTAACAATTTATTATAGTAATACAAGAATACATGGTAAAAGTTAAACTATTTAACTAAGAGTTAAATCAAAAGGATAAGGTTAATATGATGACCTAAACATGTCTAAAACCTATTGGTTGAGATTTTTTTGACACATTCCTACCATATCCTTAAAATAAATCATTTTGGAGACATTATAAACTGAATATTATTGTATAAAAAATAATATTTCAAGCTTTTCCTAAAGTGACATGCACCAATATTATCAAAGGGTACTTCTCTTTCTATTGAAATAACACCTCCAAATACATTCAGATCGACCAAACCCTACTCAAATATGCTCCAAAGTACCCTGACATAATCTTAGAGTCCTTAATTGGATCATAAATCCAACCTATGGAGCCCTTTTGATCGAATCAAAAGGAATCACTCGAAGAAGATGTAATAATTTCATCACCTCTTTCAAAGTTATCTTCTTCTCCCACTTCCTCTTTCATTTTTGTTTCTGTAGAAAATTAATAGCTCCAATAACTTATATATACTGTGATGTTATTATAAATATTGTATAACCATATTCATTATTCTATCCATCCTATGAATGACAAAGTCACCATACGTGTGTGTGTACGGCTTACCGTCTCCATGTTGTGGTGTAGTTTGTTAATCAACACTTCATTATTTGAATGGGTATAATAATGATTATAATTGATGTAAATAATAAATATAACATGTTAATGATTATATATTTTTGATATAACATCCAATTAAATATGATTACACCATTAATAGAATGATATTGTCACTCATTCATACGTACGGATTACCGTCTCCATGAACGCGATAAGATTCATTCCACATTGTAATAATTAAACAATAATTTTCATACTATGATTAAAAATAATTTTTAAGAAGTTAATATCATTCTGGATGTTAATAAAATACATCCTATCTATAATAAACATGACTTACATAACAAAACATACAAAGGAAAACCAGCTGTTAAAACCCGAAACAATGATACTGCTAAAATATTATTAAAAAAGAAATATTAGAAGATCATATATGATATCATATTTATGTATGTGGTTGTTTTATATTTTAATAAATTTTATTTAACTACTATAAAATAGGTAAACGTACCCTCAATCATGGAAAAGTACAAGGTAAGGGTTAATTCTACAATTTATTCATTATCCAAGGTTATTTATATGTGAGTATCTACTGGGACCTCTTTATCATCCACATCCATGTTTCCTAAAAATGTATTTCAAATATTTTTTACTATTTCATATAATATGAGTTAAAGTCATGTATACCCTTGTTTCACTTTTTATAAATTTTTTATAAAGGAATCTTTCTTTGGTTTCCCAAACAAGGTCCTTTATGGCCTTTTCAAAAAAATTAAGGATAGAGTGTTTTTTTAACTTATATAGTGAGTGTGGCTATTTTCCATCGTTATAACACCTTTTAAGCTTCCCTTAAAAGATTATAAGAATATTTTAAAAATAATTGTTTTATTTTATAATTATGTGACTTTTAAATGATTTTAAAATAGAAAGAGATATTTCTCCAAATAGTTTTGATTTCATCTATGTCAACATCCTTTGATGGATTTTACACATGTTGAAGTTAATTCATTATGATAGAATCTTCAATATTGTATTGAAGAGTTTTTGATATGATTGAAAGTGAATGTGTTATTTTTATACCATTCATGGATTATTGTTAATGTATTAACATTTCGTATGCTAGTTTTAATACGAATGTTTATGTTATGTTTCAACCTTTTCATACAAGGAATGCATTGGAATTAGTAAGTTATGGGTGAAGCCCGATATAGCTTATCGATGCATCAGTAGATGTCTTGAGTCAAACTAGTGTCTTGTCACAAGGCCTTGACAAAATCTTATTTTTATTCTTAGCATGAGGCGTTGACAATGTGGTTATGATGTCTGGAATTATGTATTCCATCATTATGAAATTGGCTATTGTAAAACATGTATCTAGATTACTAGTAGAATATCCATGTGAATATGTAAATGGAATTATTTGGTTTATATTTTCCATATTATGCATAAGTTTATGTTTAAAAGGATTGTGTTTTAGTCTTATACATTTCCATAAATGTTTATGTGTATTTATGATAGTTTCCTCAATATTGTTATCCTTACTGAGCATCTGAGATCACCCCATTCTTATGTTTTCTTTTTTCCTGGATGGGAAGAAGTATATTAATATTAAACTATAGAAATAGGCTAAGGGATATAAGAGTTTTCAAAGGGGACACAACATTGTCTATTTATTTCATGATGTAATGTAAAATTTATGTATTTATCTAGTAAGTCCAAAGCTACTAAACTGATTGGTCTTTCAGGACATGATTCTTGGTATCATGACAATATTATGTAATAATGCGCTGACTCTGGGTAACTAGGGTCGGGGAATTATAGTTGTTATCAGAGGAAGTTTAGTACAAAACATAGAAACTATATTTATAAATACATTGAATAGAGAACATTATCCTAAGGTATACTTTAAAGATTAGTATAGAAAAACTTCCTTGATTTTTGGTAATGTAGATATTTTGGGTAATTTCCAAGCAATAAATCCCTGTCTAGATACAAGTTGGTTGAGGTGGCTCTGACATAGATGTACATAGGAGTGAAAACTCCGACAAGGATTTTCGGGCATGACCCAAGGTATCCTGGTACACGACAATGGGCCTTACAACACTCTTGGTTACGACACTCCTGGAGGATATTCTTAGGATAATTCACATTTTCTTTACAAACCATTATGAAGGATTTATGAGTAAATACTTCCTCAATGGAAATATTTTTTTATGATTATGGATTATGTGCATAAACTGTTTAATTTATGATAGGTATTTTACTAGTTTGTAATTTTGTATTACAATTTATAAACTAATCTTGTGTATGCCATTGTTTAGAGATAGCATATAGTGGAAGGAATAGAATATGTAATATCAAACATAATCCATGTAGGTATTTCCCTCCAACTCAAGATAATTATTGTGGAGATGATGATGCAACCGGTACTGAAAATCTTATAACCATACTAGGAAAACTCACTTAGGTTATGAATAATAACCTTACCCATATAAAGCACCCTGATCAACAATGTAGAGGTTCAATGTTAGACCGCTACATGAGGCAAAAACCACCAAAATTCAATGGCTCTACAAATCCCTTTGTAGTTGAGTAATGGATAAATTCCTTGTAGAAAATATTTCAGGCTTTTGGTAGTAGCGAAAGGGAAAATGTTTTCATGGTAGTTTATCACCTCACGAGAGATTCAGATCAATGGTGGTCCTTAATTCTAAACAAAAATAAGTATAAATAAGTATCCAATATGTAATGGAGGTAGTTAATAGAAGATTTTCATAGAAAAATACTTTCCCCATGACCATCGAGAAGATAAAGAAAGATAATTTATGTGTCTGAGGGAAAAGAAGGATGATAATGTCACAAACTATGAGGGTAACTTTACAAGGTTATCAAGGCATGTAGCTGATTATATATGTAACCCAAGGAGTAAGATTGATCGATTATTTTATGGGTTAAAATAATTTCTCCATTGAGAATTAATCTCACAATCCATTTCATCATACGAAGATGTTTTCTCATGTGTTATCAAGACAAAAAATGAATTTTCTACGTCATGCGACTTTAAAGAAATGAAAGAGAATAAGATATCTTCTTAACACTGTGGAATTGGAAATAAGTTGAAAAAGGGAAAATTTTGAATTTCCATCCTGTAGTAAATGTGGGGAGAAACACCGAGCTACTTTCCTGATGGGAATGAGACTCTGTTACAAGTGTGGTGAAAAAGTCCACCAAGATCAATATTGCAAGGGAAAGAAAGAGGCTATCAATGTTGAATGCTAAAATTTTAGGGAAATGGGGAATTATTAAAATTAATATCCTAAGGGTTGATGAAACATACATCAGAAAAGGCCATGGGAGCATGTCCAAGATTATGTGATCACTAATGTTGAGGTTGAAGCTTCGAATGACATGGTGGAAGGTAATTTAATTGTCACAACCTGAACCAACGGGGCATGAGCCGTTACTCCCAAAGCCCACCTCCAATAGGCCAGGGGCTGGCGTCTAGTGTCGAGTAGGCTATCACACACAATGGAGGCATTATCCCAAGATACCTGTACACTCGCACACACACACACCTCCATGAAATAGTGCAGAGATATATAAAACAGAAAAGTGAAAACATGCATACAACTATCCCACAACCAGAGTAATAGAAGTACAAAAAGGGAAAAAGAGGGCCCAGAAAAAGAAAACTGCAAAGTGTCCAACCTGCTAAGAATGAGGGTATACACTACCAAAATAGCTTCCGGTAAGCTCCTCGGCACAGCTATAGTAAACACCCTGGTCAAACACACTCACTAAGCTTTGACTACTCTGAGTCCTCTTGGGACTCTGAGAAAAGGCTAGTGGTCTGCACAAGACACAATCATTTGCAGGAAAAGCTCATGCAGGGGTGAGTATAACAATACTCAGTAGGCACCCCAAAAACCCAAAACAGAAGAGAAAAACTAAAAGGAAACAGTCCGCCCATCCCAGCCAAAGGGAACCCAGATGAGAGAGAAACTCTATCTCGTGACCATACTGAACTAAACACAACTGGTCAACTCAACTCAGGTGTACACCCATACATACACCTTGAACAATCCAGATATACTCAACTCATGCAATGAGCCACATGAGCTACAGACCTCATCACCAGTAACTTTTCCACAACTAGGAGAACACACTCCATGATCACTATCATCCCAGATAACACTCATCTGAGAGATACACTCCATTGGGTTTCACACAAACATCTTTGTCGCTCACCCGCAAGATCACTCTCGTTGGGTACCGTAACTGAGGAAACCCCACTAAAACAACATAACCACCAAACTTTTAGGATAGGGGATAACTCCTAAGGTCCGTTAGGGGATACCAGAACCCACACTGGTATACGGAGATATCACAAATAGGGGATCACATCCAGGATCTGTTGGGGGATACCACAACCCGATCTGGAACTCGTAGATCTCACAGATAGGGGATCACTCCCAGGACCCGCTGGGGGATACCACAACCCGATTTGGCGCTCGACAGAAACAACTCACTTATATATAGAATCATCGCCCGTGTTAAGGTGGTCACAACCATATTGGAACCCTATCTGGAACATCTCGCATTGTAGGGGATCGAACTGACGATGCCGCAACCCTACCGAAACCACGCCCTAAGTAGGGGATCGTATAACCAATGATACTGTAACCCAAATATACACCTCATGCTGAGTAGTGGATCGTATACCAGACGATGCCACAACCCTACTGAGTATGGACCACCGCATAGGGGATCATAATCCGGATGATGCCACAACCCTACGGGGTTAACCAGCTAGATAGGGGATCGTCGCCCGTGGATAAACGGTCACAGCGATACCAAGAACCCGATCTAGGGAAAAGATTATAGAGGATCCCGCTCTGGGCCCACCAAAGGGATGCCACAACTCAAACAGATTAAACATCCCATCGAGAGGATCACAATCCTATACGAAGGTTGTGATGGCACGAGAACAGTCGTAGGAACTAACCAAGGATGTACCCTCAACCATTGTAGGTCCAAACATCGATAACCCAACCGAACCACCAGAACTCCACCCTACACACCTCCTAGTCCGATACTGACGCCACCATTGCGATCCACATGAAAAAACATGCATAATAGGCTGATTACTCGCCCAAAATGGACAACCGGTGAAAAAGGCACTATTCACCATTGCTAGCCCTTGTGGGTCCCATAACACGATCTCGAAACTCATCAAGTGGATCATACCACGACGATCCCCTTGAAAAAACACAACGAATTGACTACTCATTCATCCGAAATGGACACCTGGTGAAAAAGGTACTATTCACCAAAACCAGCCTAGGTGGGGCCCATGCCTCGATCCCAAAACACACCGAAAGGATCACACCATTGTGATCCTTTCGAAAAAACACACAGGATCGACTATTTATCTAAAAAAATCTAAATCTTGGTGAGAATGTTGTGTTTTTTCGTAAGCACCCCAAACCAGGCCTCGTGGGGCTCGCACCCCAAACTCGGTCCCAACACCCAAAAACCAAAAAGAAAAGTCCGTCGCACCATCAAGGCATCAACGCCACTGACGACACATCAATCGGATGCTTCGTGTAAAAGTTACGCTAACCGAAGTTGAAAATAATAACAAATATTATTAATATTTTCAAAGATTCATAGCCCCAGACCAAAAACCCGACTCATAAAATTCCCTAAAAAATCTCAAGAGGTCCATCTCGACACAAGCTTCACGTCACCACAAATGACTCTAAAATCATATTTTCGGTTTGCGAGTTACATGGGTTTAAAGAAGCCCTGGAAAAACCTGGCCGGACCACGGGCTGCCTCGCCGGAAACCACTGCACCGCCACCACAAACAGCCGCACCGCCCCCGTATTCCACCGTGCCGCCACCGGAAACCACCGCGCCACCTCCAATTTTCTAGAATCTGCCTTTCCCACTTCCCTCGTCACCGGAAAACCGGGTTTTCCACCGGAAAACTTCTGGGAGCCACCAGGAGAACCCTAGTTCTCCAAATTCAAATCCAAAAAATGTTTCAAAAACCTCAGGACCCAAACTATAAAACACTTACAAAAAATTGAAGAAAAACAACACAAAAACAGGATATGGGATTTTAAAACTCAAACCGCCTACCTTGTGGGCCAAACACTGATGATCTGTGCTACAAAGCTTCCGTTGCACGATCCTGGAACGCTCGCTGTCGAAATCCGAGCTCGACAGCACCTTGATCGTGTGATTTAGTCACTGATTCGCCTTCGGAAGAAGAGGATAAGGAGGAAGTATGAGGAGTTCCTCATCTTCTGTGAACCACACATCCAAGGGGGGGAGATACAAGAAGATATTTATTATTATTTTTTAAAATATCTCTTGTTCCCGACTCGCCTCCACCCGATGCCCGATGCAGAAAAATGTAAGGTCACCTTTAGGGTAAACGCGCCATTCTGAACGTAATGGCGGACTCAGGTTTTCGATCTGAGACTCCGTTTAGAAGTTATTCGAGCCGAATCTCATAAATAAATTTTTCCATTTATTTACGAAAACACCCGTGGTGGCGTTTTCCACAATGGGCCCATGCCCGCAAAGTTTACACCTCGCCTATGGTAAACGGAATGTTCCAGATGCAATCGTGCCCTCGGATTCCCATTCTAAGCTACCGTTTAGAAGATATCACACCCCCACCACATGTATAGTGTAAGAATACTTAATATTTTTATAAAATTAATTCCAGGCACGCCGGGCCTCGGAATCGCACGTCGTCTTTGCGCCTAGATCTAGAATTATTTATAAAAATATTCCAAAGCCTGACAGGTCCGAAACCCGAGTTGCTACATCATCCCCCGCCTAGAACATTTCGTCCTTGAAAACCCATGAGCACAGGAAAAGAAACTGGACTCTCAACTGGGTCTCCCACACCAGGGAGTTCGCCAACAAACACCCATGCCCGAACACATATGTCAGAAGGACTCCTCCACCACACCTCAACACTATCCACTTTGGAAAGCACTGAATCGCCCGCATGTTTTTTAATCATGTCAAAAAAATTCATCTTAGTGGGGGAAGGATCCCTCTTCCACATTCATTCGAAGCACACCAATCAACACCCACACAGGGTCTTACCAACGCCTTGAACAAAATGTTAGCAAGCAACAGAAAGGAAGGGTACCGCTAAACAGTGTCTATCAAACTACTATAGAAAGTAGAAAGGACACAAGGCATACCGCTATCCATCCGTGGAGCCTCTAGGTTAATAGACTCAAGGGAATGCATCTGTCCTCACCCTCGGCCACCAGCTCCATGATCATGGCATGGACCACCTTGGGGTGGGGGTGGTGGAAACTGATACCGCCTACCACCTCCTGCTGCTACACCAGCTCTGTCACCACGTACACCACCCTGCGGAACTCCTTGCTCAAGATGCTGCCTTAGCCAAGGCGGTCCATCGACTGTCTCCCTCTTAGCAGCACGACGGGTCGAACAATCTCAAGAAAGATATCCCCGACCATCTCAAGCATAATGCCGCCTCTCCGGCGGCTCACTCCAACTGGCCTGCGAGCCCTGTGTGCCCTGAGCCTCAGAGCCTCCATCCTGGGTTTGCCTCCTGAAACGTCGGCCACGTCCAGACCCTTGTGCCTGCCACCGGCCCCCAAATGACGACGTCTCAGCTCTCATGTGCCCAACACTAACAGGGGGGATCTACTCAGCTAGAAAGCTCTCCACCACCAATGCTCGCTCCAACACTCCCACATAGGGGGGAAGGCACAAGGAAACCACACATACTCGGATGTCTCTGCGTAAGCCCTCCTTGAAGGTCTGATCCCTAAAGAATGGGTCTCAAACCATATACAGGGAGTACGCAATAGGTTTGTAAACCTTGATGAGTACTCCAAAATAGTCATGCCCTCCTGCCGAATACGCAGAAGCTCCTTAATCTGCACTAACCACAGTGTCAGCAGATAGAACTCTTCCCTGAAGAGCCGATCATACTCTACCCACTTGAGCATCTCCTCATCATGGTACTACACCACCAAACTCCACCATCGCCCGACCAAACCATGCAGAAGGCTCGCCGCTAGGACCACCATCTGATCTGGAGGTTCCCTCACTAGGCGGAAAACTCGGGTGACTACGTCGAGCCAGTCATTAGCAGCCTGGGGGTCTGGATCACCCCAGAACCTCAAAGGTTGATGCCTCTGGAACTTGTGCAGTGAACTAAGCCTACGCGCAACCTCATTCTACACTTATAGTACAACTAGATGCTCGATAGGCGGTGGCTCAACTAGTGGACCACCTGGAGATCCAGCCTCTAAACCTACGCCATGGTCCACAGCCTCTAAAGGGGGCATATCATCACCACAATCCTGCTACGGAACCCTCACTGGCTGTCATTGGGGAGGCATTCTGAAATACAATCAAGATGCTCCATCGTCAAAGAGTATATCTGTGGAGGCGACTCAAGAAGGACAAGGAAAACATAAAAACTAGTAATATATGATGCATGTACCATTATTTCCCTACAACTAGTTTCCAAACATCCCGAGTCAAAAGGAAGGTTATCTGAGCCTTGGTGTATGGATACGTCGGCCGCCACACCAACACTGCAGTCCCTGGCCAAAAAGCTGAACTAGAAACATCCTAACACTTACGTTATGCAACCCAACCCAAACTCACAGCTAGACCAGCTACGCTATGATATCCAAAAGGTGGAACCTCCTCTGATACCACTCTATCAAGACCCGACACAATGGGGCTCGATCCGCGACTCCCCAAGACCACCTCCAATAGGTGAGGGGATGGTGTCTAACCCTGAGTAGACTAAAAAACACATGGGAGGCATTAGCCCAAGGTACCTGTACACACGCACCCACATAAACCTCCATGAAATAGTGTAGAGATATATAATACTGAAAAGTCAAAACATGCATAAAACTATCCCACAACCTGAGTGCAATAGAAGAACAAAATGGGCAAAACAGGGACCACCAAAAGAAAACTACAAAGTGTCCAACCTGCCCAGAAGAACGGTAAACACTGTCAAAACACCTGCCGGTAAGCTCCTCAACACAGCTCCGATAAACATGACTGTCAAACCTTCTCACTAAGCTCCGCCTACTCTGGGTCTTCTTGGGACTCCGAGAAAAGTCATGTGGTCTACACAAGACACAAACATGTGCTACCAATTCTCGTGCATGGGTGAGTATAACAATACTCAGTAGGCACCCCAAAAACAGAAAACAAAAGAGAGAAACTGAAAGGAAAAAGTCCACTCATCCTAGCCAGAGGGAACCCAGATGAGAGAGAAACTCCATCTCGTGACCATCCTCGGCTAAAAACAACTAGTTATCTCCGCTCATGTGTACGCCCATACATACACCTTGAACAATCCAGATATACTCAACTCACTCAACAAGACACATGAGGTATCAACCTCATCACCAGCAACTTTTCCCAAACTAGAAGAACACGCTCCACGATCACTGTCATCCCATATGACACTCATCCGATAGATAAACTCCATCAGTTTTCACACAAACATCTCAGATGCTCACCCATGAGATCACACTCATCGGGTACTGTAACTGAGGAAACCCCGCTAAAAAAACATAACCACCAAACTCCTCAGATAGGGGATTTCTCCTAGGGTCCGTTAGTGGATGCCAGAACCCACACTGGTATATGAAGATATCACTCAGATAGAGGATCGTCACCCACGTAAAGGTGGTCACGACGATACCGGAACCCTATCTAGTACATCTCGTGTTGTAGGGGATCGAACTGGTGATGCCACAACCCTACTGAAACCACGCACTAAGTAGGGGATAATATAACCAACGATACTGCAGCCCTACTATACACCCCATGTTGAGTAGGGGATTGTATACCCGATGATGCCACAACCCTACTGAGTATTGCCACCACGTAAGGGATCATAATTCTGATGATGCCACAACCCTATGGGGTTATCCCACTAGATAGGGGATTGCCGCCCATGGATAAGCGGTCACATCGATACCAAGAACTCGATCTCGAGAGAAGATGCTCGAGGATCCTGCTCCGGGACCACCAGAGGGATGCCACAACTCTAACATGTTAAAAAATTATATCGAGAGGATCACAACCCTATACGATGGTTGTGATGCTACGCGAACACTCGTAGGAACGAACCAGGAAGTACCCTCAACCACTGCTGGTCCAAACATCGCTAACTCAAGTGACCCACCACAACACCACACTGTGCATCTCTTAGGCCGATATTGAGGCCACCATTACGATCCATGCGGAAAAACATGCAGAATAGGTCGATTATTCACCCGAAACGGACAACTGGGGAAAAAGACACTATTCACCATAGCTAGCGCAAGTGGGGCCCACACCAAGATCTCGAAACTCATCAAGTGGATTATACCATGGTGATCCCCTCGAAAAAACACACAGGATCGACTACTCGTTCATCCTAAATGGACACCCGGTGATAAAGGTACTATTCACTGAAGCCAACCCGGGTGGGGCCCATGCCTCGATCCCAGAACACACCGAACATATCCCACCATTGCTATCCTTTCTAGAAAAACACACAGGATCGACTATTCATCTTCCAAAATCGAACTCCTAGTGAGAAATTTGTGTTTCTATGTAAACGCCCCAAACCGGGCCATATGGGGCCCACACCCCAAACTCGATCCCAACACTCGAAAACCAACAAGAAAAGTCCCCCACACCATCAGGGCCTTAATGCCACTGACAACATGTCAATTGGATGCTTCGTGTAAAAGTTACGGCGGATAGAAGTTGAAAATAATAAAATATTAATATTATTTTCAATGTTTCATGTCCCCAGACCAAAAACCCGACTCATAAAATTTCCTAAAGAATATCAATAGGTCCGTCTCGACACAAGATTCGTGTCTCCACAAATGGATCTCAAATCGGACTTCCGTTTTGCGAGTTACTGGGTTTTAAAGAACCCTCGGAAAAACCTAGTCGGACCACCGACTGCCTCGTCGGAAACCGCCACGCCGCCGCCGCTTCGACATAATCCACCATGGCCGCAGCCCTCATCGCTGGAAAACTGGGTTTTCTGCCGGAAAACTTTTGGGAGCCACCGAGAGCACCCTGGTGCTCAAATTCAGATCTGAAAAATGTTTCAGAAACCCCGGGACCTGAACTACAGAACCCTTACAAAAATATGAAAAAAAAACACAAAAACAAGATCCAGGATTTTAAAACACAAACCGCCTACCTGACGGGGAAACACAGATGATCCGCACTCTAATGCTTTTTCTGCACGATCCTGGAATGTCCGCCGTCAAAATTCGAGTGCGACAGCACCTTGGTCACGCGATTTGGTCACCGATTCTCCGTCGGAAGAAGATGAGGAGGAGTAAGGAGGAGGAGTTCCTGCTCTGCTGTGCACCACACGTCAAAGGGGGGGGGGAGATACAAGAAGATATATAACATTATTTTAAAAAATATCTACAGCTCCTGACTCGCCTTCGCACGATCCCTGATGCAGACAAAGTTAAGGCCGCCCTTAGGATAAACGCGCCACTCTAAATGCAACGACGGACTCGTATTTTCGATCCGATAGTCCTTTCAGAAGTTATTCAAGCCGACGCTCATAAATAAACTTTTCCATTTATTTTTGAAAACTCCCCTGATGGTGTTTTACACATCGGGATTGTGCCCGTGAAGTTTAGGCCTCAACTAGGGTAAACGACACATTCCAGACGCAACTATGCCCTCAGATTCCCGTTCTGAGCTACCTTTTAAGAGATATCACACCCCCTCCACGTGCATAGATTAAAAATACTTAATATTTTTATATAATTAATTTCAGGCACATCGGTCCTCAAAATTGCACACCGTATTTGTGCCTAGCTATGGAATTATACATAGAAATATTCCAAATCCTGATAGGGCCAAAACCCGAGTCGCTACATTAATGGTGTCCTCAAATTTTTCCAATGCAATATTTGAATCCGGATTATTGAATTTTTTCATATCTTCTTAGTTTTCTAGGAAAGTTATATATTTCCAATTTGATTTAAAATGGATGTTGTCATTAAAAACACCTAATAGAAGTATCATTACAACAATGTTTTGTGAATCCGTTCCCATTGATGCATATAAATGTGCTTTATCTTCATATCTCATTGTCATACCCGTGATTTAATTTTATATAATCATCAATATGGATTAGATTTTAGACCATGATGAGAAAATGTAATGTAAGAATTAGGTTACAATTATCGATGATGATATAGAGTACCTTATCTCTAAAGAAGAAATGTCACCATCTAATTCTTATCTAGATCCACCCCGAATATCTCTACTAAATTCATTTATTGGGGAGAAATAGAATGAAATAACTCTGTTTCAAGAAAAGAATGTTCAAATAAAGGACGTAGCTATTGCGCAAGAATATATTGATGTGTTTCTAGAGGATTTACCTAGAAATCCTCCAAAATGAGAAATTGAGTTCTCAATTGATTTAATACCTAGTTAAAGGCCCATATTGAAGACCCATTATAAAAGGATATTGTGAAATTAGTGGAACTGGAGAAAAAACTAGAGGAAATGAGTAATAAAGGATTTATTAACCCTAGTTTTTCTCCATGTGGTGGACCTATTCTTTTTTAAGAAGAAATATGGATCTATGAGGTTGTGTATTAAGTACAGGGAGATTAAAGCCATAACAATTATGTACAAGTATCCCCTTCCTTGTATTGATGATTTAGTCGATCAATATCAGTGAGCTCAATATTTTTCAATGATTGAAATTAAATATGGATATCCTCAGTTGTGTGTGAAGAAGAAAGAAATTCCGATGGAAGTATTTCATACCAGGTATGGGCATTATGAGTTTACAGTGATGGATTTTGGACTTACTAATGCACCCTTTGTCTTTATGTATCTAATGAAAAGAGTTTTCAAAGAATATCTTGATGAATTTGTAGTGGTATTTATTGATGATATATTGGTTTACTCCAAAAGCTATGATGATCATGGAAATAACTTGCACACTATTTGAAAGACTCTTAGAAGAAATGATTTATCTTGCAAGTTTAGCAGGTGTGAATTATGGCTTCAAGATATATCTTTCCTTGGCCATATTGTCATTAAGGATGGAATAATGGTTGATACTTTTAAGATAATAGCAATACAATAATGGCCACCATTGAGGTGTAAAACTGAGGTACACATTTTTATTGTTTTATAAAGTTATTATCGGTGTTTCGTCCAATATTTTTCCCGATTAGCTCACACATTAACCAAGCTCACACTGAAAGGGGTAAAATTTGTTTGGACAAAAGAGTGTGAAGAATGTTTTGAAGAACTGAAGAGAAGATTATCCAATGATCAAATATTTAATCTAACATAGAGGAATGATGGGTTTATGATTTATAGTGATACTTAAAATAAAGGACTTGGTTGTGTCCTTAAGCAGAATGATAGAGTTGTTACCTATGCATTATAACAGCTAAAAATTCAGGAAAAAAACTATCTCACTCATGATCTTGAGATAGCAGTTATAATCGTTGCTTTGAAAATATGGTGACACTATCTCTATGGTGAAAAATGTTAGATATATACTAATCACAAGAGTTTGAAGTATATATTATCACAAAAAGAACTCAACATGAGGCAAAGACATTGTCTTAAACTACTCCATGATTATAATTGAACTATACACTACCACCATGGGAAGGAAAATAAGGTGGAAGATGCATTGAGCAGAAATAATCATGGATTTTTGAAAAAGATGAGAGTTCAAAGGGATCCTATGTTCATGGATCTAGTAAATATGGATATGGTAATATTCATGGAAGGTGAAAAATCAATACATTTTAAAACGGTTTCCAAAACATCTTTACTATAAAGGATAAAAAGTTCTCAGACTAATGATGAAGAGTTTTAAAATACAATTAAAGAAGTGAATGATGGGAGATTGATTGACTTCTTATATAAAGATGGAATTTTGAAATTTTAGAAGAGAATCTGTGTTCCAGACATACCTGGTCAAAAAAAGAATTATTGGATGATTCTCACAGTGCCAATTTCTCTATAAACCCTGGTAGCTCTAAGATTTATATAGATATGATGGTAAAAATTTGGTGGGACAACATAAAGTGGGATATTACTGATTATGAGTCAAGATGTATGGTTTTTCTACAAGTTATGGCTGGAAGACAACATACTAGAGGAGTCATGCAACCTCTTCCCATAACTAAGTGGAAATGGGATGATATTATGGTGGACATTGTCACAGGGCTACCAAAGACTCTTAGAAGGAATGTCTCAATATGGGTCATTATTGACCATTTTACCAAGTTAGAATATTTTATTGCTATAAGAGAAGATCTACCACATGAATGTTTAGAAATAATATATATATATATATATATATATGAAGTTTTAAGACTTCATGGAGTACCCCTATCAATTGTTTCTGATCATGATCCCTGTTTTTCATCAAGATTTTGGAAAAGTCATCAGAAGGCCCTAGATACTGAAGTTCATTTGAGTACTACATACCACCTTCCAACTAATGGACAATCAAAACAAACTATTCAATCCTTATAAGACATGTTTAGATCTTTCTCGCTTTACTTTCAGGGTATGTGGGTTCAATATATAACACTGGTAGAATTTCCCTATAACAATACCTTCCATTCAAATATTTAGATGGAACCATATGAAACATTATATGGAAAGAGATGGTACACACCAACATGTTGGGATGATGTTGGTGAATGAAAACTCGTAGGCCTAGAGATTGTTGAGGAAAAAATGGAAAAGGTTAAGATAATCCAAACCAACATCAAAGTATCTCAAAGTAAAGAAAAAAAATCTATGTCAATAACCAAAGGAATGGTTTGTAATTTCAAGTAGGAGATCGTGTTTTAATGAAGTTATATCCATGGATGGGTGTTATAGAATTTGTTAAGAATGGAAAATTATGTGCTATTTACATCAGACCATTCGAAATTCTAGAACGAATTGGAGTTAAAGCTTACCATTTGGCAATGCCGCTAAGTCTCTCAAAAGTTGATGATGTGTTCCACACATCAATATTGAGAAAATACATGCCTAACCCAATAAAAGTATTCAATTGTGAAGAAATAGAATTGTAACCCAGTATTTCTTATTGTGAAGAGCCTTTCATGATTATTGATACCAGAGAACAAGTGTTGAGAAACCAGAAGACTCGTCTGGTAAAATATCTATGGAGAAACCATAAGATAAAAGATGCAGTGTGGGAACCTAAAAAATTATGATGAAGAACCACTAGAATATTTTTATTATGTCGTATTCTAGAAAATTTGAGGATGAAATTATTTGAAGAAGGGACGAATCTAACAACCCATTCTTCCACAATACGTTTTTCTTTAAATAATGCAATATCTTATGTTGTATACAACATTGAGTTCTATCACAGTCTGACAACTCAATCTAGCCATTATGAATAGTAATAACCACTTTTTAAAATTTCATAAATTTTATTTTTCAATACGAACTTCATTTTTTGACTCGGAATATCAAAATTAGCTATGGGTGAATTTTTGGTATTTTTCTGAAAACATTCAATTTTTTGATGAATAGTGAAAAACACTATTTTATTGTTTAAATTTTTTTTTTTAAAATAATTAATTATTTAATTTAAATTTATATTAAGTAAAAATAGATACATAATACATATATATGTTAAATTTAATTCATTAGAGTCGTTTTATAATAAAATTAGATGTAAAAAAAATTTATTGAACATTAAAACGTCTTCTACTGACCTTCTATGTATGGATCCGACCCTAGTTTCCCAGAGTCAGTGCCTTATTTTATTAAATTGGTGTAAAATTAAAGGATAATCATAATAACGGAATGATAAGTTTACTATTGTTGGAAAAAAGATTCATACATATGTTAAACATTACAACTACAAAAGAAATACAACATATAAACTCCTTAGACAACATCCATAACTCCTATGTTATTTCCGCATGTCATTCATAAAAAACTTATTCATGTATGGAGAGAATGAAAAATAATAAAGGTCTGATATCAAATGATATTTAAGGGTAAGAAATACTTTAGATGAAATTATTAACATTCGACATGGGGAATAACTGAAAACACATGCCTTTAAAAATAAACTTGAACAAAATATCATAAAAAATGAGTTGTGTAAATGTTGCATAACATAACTTAATCATGGGTATTCTACTGTTTGAATAACTACATGAACCATAAATACTATTTTCATAATGATGGAATTCATAATGCAGTACAACATAACCATATCATCAAGGCCTCATTCCAAGGCCATAAGTAATCATTTTATCAAGGCCTGGTGTTATGACCATAGTTCGTCTCATGAGACCTACCAATGCACCGAGGGGATATAGTGGGCCCCACAAAACACTTACTATGTCCAATTCATTCCTCATATTAATGTTTATATATATAAACAACATACCCATTCATATTGAAACTATTATATGAAATGTAAATCGCTTTCCCCAGACATTAATCAAAAACTTTAAAGATTTGAAGTAAACTGATGAATGGTTTTAAGATAGCACATAAATATCCAAAATAAAAATAAACCATTAAATTAAATATGGTATATGATAATATATAATACTAATCCCAATAATACATAACCATCAACTAGTTTTTTGAAATAGATGAAGTTACAATTATAAAATCTTCGAGTAAATCTTGAGATAAATACTCTTTTCCTTTGAAAAGAAGAGTTATTTTGGAAATATATTTTTATAAAACCATAAGGAAAGTAATATAGTATTTTTATAATAGAATGAGTGATTTTATAAATATAATGGTCTCCAAAAAAATATTATAGAGTTCCCTTTAAAAGAATTTGAGAAATTCCCTTGGATCAGGCTTCTATTTCGGAAACAATTTTTAATGTTCCATTTAAAATGTGTTACTATAAACAAATTAAGGAAGGTGTCTAGTTTATAAACATATATAGAACAATAAAAAATATTTTATAAGGATTACATAATAATATACCAGAATTTTATTGAGGTAATAAGACAATAAATGTAACTGAAATGATAATGGAAGTTCAGGTGGAAAAACCGTAACCTTAAATCCAAATGTGTTCCCCTCTTGAACTTAAGGTCCTGGAATATGAAATTAGACTCATTAATAGCTTAATTAAAAAATTATTAGACATTTGTTTATTTTATCATAATTCTTTTTAGTTCATTTATATCTTTATTGATAGTCGTCCCGGAGTGTTCGTTTTCTTGATTTTCATAATTGGTTCTCTTTTTTTAATTAATGGAGTTCATATTGAATGGATGTAAATATCATGATCAAAAATTACATATTATTTATAAAAATCCATAACTGTAAATTTTCACTTCTATAATTTGGTTACATGTAAAAGGGATGAATCATTAAATGAATTATTAATGATATTCAATTAGATAATTTAATCGATATTTTTATTATTATGAACCAATTTGGTCGTATGATTTAATAATATGTACATATACTTCTTACAAAATATTAATTTGGTTATAATACATATAATATAATCTATTTCAACTATAAAAATGGTTTCATCAGTAGTAATGAAGGATAAATTGTAGAACGAAACTTCCTCATCCACAAAGGCTATAAATTCGAACCTCATGGACCTTGATTTCATTTATAAAATAAAATGGGGAGAGAGAGGGGATATTGATGATGGTTAGTCCATTAAAATGATATAATTATATTATATTGATGATACTGGAGTTATCATGGTCATTTTAATAGATTAGTTTCAGAAATGAAAATAAAAGAGATGATCATGAAAATAAAAGAAAAGTTGAGAGACCCCTTACGAAAAATTCGGCATCTTAATGACATTGCTTAAAATTTCATAAAAAGAAATGATGTAAGAAAAAGGGTATATCGTCATATGGAAATAAAAAATGAAAATAAGAGTAATACATAAAATAAATCACCAAAATATGAGAATGGAAATTCAATGTGACAATATAAAAGAAGTGTCGACTAAAAGAGGGTGAAGGATTCCCTTAACTTATAGAGTAACTCTTAGAACATGAAGGATGGGACCTTGGGGACATAAGGACACCTTGGGAGTACTCCTATAGAGTTAAAATGACCAGATATTATAGTATTATGGATTTTTAATTAATGAAAATGAAGGGATGAATGGGTATTTATAGAAAGAGAGAAGGAGTTTATTAATAATTTTAAAGGCACACCTCATTACTAGTTTTTTCCAAACCATGGGCTTACATAGGGTATTTTCCTATGGTTTTCACTACGTGGGACACATCATGTCATCTGTTACTATAAAATAGTTGACGATCCATTTATTATGTCATTATGATGTCATTAAACTTCCAAAAACTTAAAACTGTATTTTTACTACCCACGAAAAATTGAAATATTTTAATAAAATCCCAAAAATTCACCCCTACCATTTTTTGACATGTAGAATTCTGAAATGAACTCCCTTTTTCAAGAAAAATTTTCTAAATATTATTAATTAAAATTTTAAATAAAATAATAATTAATTTGAAAAAGAACAATTTTAATGTATAATTAGTTTTTTATCACATTGAAAATTTAATTAAGATCTCATTATATTATTACCTTAGGAAAATAAAATAATATCATTATTTAATATTAATAAGGGTCTTATTACTATTCATAAGGTCATGATATTATTTAACAAGAATCAAGTTTTCTCTCTCAGACTCCAAATGGCATACTGGTCAAAACTCTAGATGACAGTTTTTCGAAATTCAAAACACAGTAGAGGTAAAGTTGTGTTTAATGTATAGATTATAAAATGCATTCAATATTTATTTTCAAAAAAATTGGGTTGTTTCATTCTCCCCTCCTTACAAAATTTTTTCCTCAAAATTCACAAAATATTATCCAAAAATATTTGGGTATGTTTTCAACATAAGCTCCTCAGGATCCCATGTTGCTTCTTCCATCTTATAGTTCCTCCAAAGAACCTTTACCAGACGATTCGTTTGATTTCTCAGTACTTGTTCTCTGGTATCAAGAATCTTGAAAGGCTCTTCAAAATAAGACAGATCGGGCTCAAGTTATTATTCTTCACAAGTGAGTACATGTGTTGGTTTGGCCTGTATTTTCTTAACAATGACACGTGGAACACATTTTGAACTTTGGGGAGACTTGGTGGAATTGCCAAATGGTAAGCTACAACTCCAATTCGGTCCAAAATTTCAAATGGTCCAATGTACCTGGGACATAATTTTCCCTTCTTAACAAATCATATAATACTCATAATGAGATAAATCATTAAGAAAATGTGACTCCTTCTTGAAATTCCATGTTGTTTATTTGGTTATAAGTATATGTCTTTTGCCTAATTTGAGATATTTTGATATGGGTTTGGATAATCTTCACCTTTTCTGTTGTTTCCTCGATAAGTTGTGGGCCTGCAATATTTCTTTCACCGACATCATCCCAAAAAGCTGGTGTACAGAATATCATTCCATACAACGCTTCATATGTTTCAATAAGAATACTTGAATGGAAGCTATTATTATAGGAAAATTCTATGAGAGGTAAATACTGATCCTATATGCCTCAAAAATCAAGTGAACAAAACCTCAGCATGTCTTCAAATGTTTCTGTAGTCCATTATTATTGTCCATCAGTTTGTGGGTGGTAGGAAATGCGCAAACAATGATCAGTATCTTGGACTTTCTGAAGTGTCTTCCAGAATCATGATGTAAAACAGGGATCCCGATCAAAAAAAATTAATGAGGGTACTCCATGAAGTCTTACAACATCATTAATATATAGTCTTTCTAAACATTCAAGTGGTAAATCTTCTCTTATATCAATAAAAAGTGTTGATTATATAAGATAGTCAACAATGACACATATCACATCATTCTTTGTAGGAGTCTTTGGTATCTCCATGACAATGTCCATTGTAATATCATCCCATTTCCACAAAGGAATAAGAAGGGGTTTCATGACTCCTCCATGATGTTGTCTTACAGCTTTCACCTGTTGACAAACCCAACATCTCAACACATAATCAGCTATCTCCCTCTTCATGTATTCCCAAAAAAATGATCCGTTTGATCTCTAAACATATTTTTACTACCAGGGTGTATAGAGAAATTAGAGCTATGAGCATCATCCAATAGATTCCTCTTTAGTTCAGAAATAGTGGGAACACAAAGCCTCTTTCTGAATTTCAAAATGCCACCTTCATATGTGAGGTCAATCAACTTCCCATCATTTTCAACATTAATTATCTTTTTAAACTCCTCCTCATCAACATCCTGAGAACATTTTATCCTTTATATTAGAGAATGATTTTCAACCATTTGAAAAATTAGTGATGTTTTACCTTCTTTGATGATTCCTATATCCATATTTACTAGATCCGTGAACATAGGATCTCTTTTAACTCTCATCTTGTCCAAAATTCCATGGTAATTTCTACTCAAACATCTACTACCTTATTTTCATTCCCTGGGTGGTAGTGTATTGTGAAATCATAGACTTTGAGTATCTCAATCCATCTCTTTTGTATCATGTTGAGTTCATTCTATGGGTATATATATTTCATACTATTATGATCAGTATATATCTCACATTATTCATCATAGAGGTAGTGTCTCCAAATATTCATAGAAATGATTATCGCTGTGAGCTCAATATCATGGGTTGGATAGTTTTGTTCATGAATTTTTAGCTGCCTAGATGCATAGGAAATCACTCGATCATTCTATATAAGGACACAACCAGTCCTTTCTTTGATGCGTTGCTATAGATAAAAAACCCATCATTCCCCGATGGGTGGGTTAGGATCAGAGTATTCCCTAAAATCCTCTTCAATTTTTCAAAACATTGTTCACATTCCTTATTCCATATGAAATTAACCCCTTTTCATGTAAGCTTAGTCATTGGATTGGATAAATGGAAAATCTTTTCGATGAAATACCACTAATAACCTGTTAAACCAATAATACTATGTACCTCAGTTATGTTCATTAGAGTAGGCCATTCTTTCATATCCTTTACCTTCATAGGATCTACCAATATTCCATCCTTATAGACAATGTGGCCTATAAATGAAACTGATTTCATAAAAAAAAACACTTTCTAAACTTCGCATATAATTTATTTCTTCTAAGTATATTCAGAATAGTGTGTAAGTGATTTGCTTTAACTTCATGTCTATTAGAGTATACCAGGATATCATTAATAAACACCACCACAATGCCTTCAAGATATTCCTTGAATACTCTATTAATTATATAAATAAAAACAGATGGTGCATTAGTTAATCCAAAAGGCATTACTATAAACTCATAATGCTCATACCTTGTTCGAAATGATGTTTTTGGAATGTCATCATTCCTCACAAGAAACTGATGATATCCAGATCAAAGATCAATCTTTGAAAAATATTGGGCTCCCTGAAGTTGATCAAATAAATCATCAATTATTTATATGGGATACATATTATTTATTTTAATAGCATTGATTTCCCTGTAATTAATGGAGAACCTCATGGATCCATCTTTTATCTTTAAAAAAGGCCAGGGGCTCCCCATGGAGAAACACTGGTTCAGATAAATCATTTATCACTTAATTACTCTAGTTGTTTCTTTAGTTATACTAACTCCATAGTCTAAATTCTTTAATGGGACTTTGATATGGGCCTTGAACATGGAATTAAGTTAATGGAAAACTCAATTTCCCACTCGGGAGGATGTCCAGGTAAATCCTCTGGAAAAATGTCAACATATTCTTTTACAATAAGAACATCATCAATCTATACATTCATCTACTCACCCATATTCATTTCATTCCCTTACTCCATAATAATTGAATGCAGAAGAAATACTGGGGGTGGATCTAGATGAGAATCAAATAGAGAGGTTTTGGCTCGATAAATGAGGGATTCTACACCATTCTCAAAAATTGTAACTTCCTTCTTCTTGCAATAGATCTTCGCATCATAATTTGATAGCCAATTTATACTGAGAATTATATCATAGTCAACCATTGTCATGATGATAATGTTAGAAACTAAAGAACGTTTATGTGTCATGAAGGGGACTAATCTATATGAATTTGTTGCAATGTTACATCCACTAAGAGTTTTTATGGATAATTCCTTTATTCAATAAAATTGGACAAGTCTAATTTTTATGGAAAACTAAGGAGATATAAATGAATGTGATGATCCAGAATCAAATAAAGAATTGGATAAGTTAGATGAAATGATTAGTATACATGCCACCATATCCTTAGGAACTTCATCCTCTACAGTTGTGACTGCTTAAGCTTGGCCTTTCTCCCTTGTCCTTCTTTGGGGAACATTTCCCTAATGCTTAGGAAATTCATGTGCATAATGTCTCATATCCCTGAAATTGTAGCACAGAACATTGGTAGCTTCTTTCTTACCCTTGCAATTGTGAGATAGGTTTCCTTTTTCTCCACACTCTCAACCGACTCCCATTCCCTTCAGGAAAGTTCCAGCGTGTCTCTTCCCACAATTATTGCATGATGGAAATTCAACTCTTCCCTTCTTCCCCATTTCTTTATTTCATTTCCATGATTATTCAGCAGCCCTCTTCTTATCTTGATTTTCCTTAAAGTCAATAGACTTAGAGAATTCCTTTTCTGTCTTCATAGCACATGAAATTATGTCTTTATATGATGAGAAATTCTGGGAGACTAGATACCTTTGTAGGAATGGTTTCAAAACATCAAATAATTGATCATTTGTTTTCCATGGATTATGTATGTTGTTCACGACATTCCTTTCTAGCATTGTAAAGTTGTCTTCGTACTTGGAAACATTTTTGTGATCCTTATACCTTAGATTCAAGAATTTCCCATCCATATCTTCTCATTATTTAAGAGGGAAATATTTTTCTAAAAATATTTATTTAAAATCCCTCTATTCCATATCTTTTATTTCTTCCTCCTCCTTTGTGTTTTGGATTAATGACCACCACTGATTCACATCTCCTGTTAAATGATAAACTACCATAACAACTTTCCCACTTTCATTACATCCCAAAGCAAGAAATATTTTCTTGAGGGAACTTGACCACTACTCAACTACGAATTGGTTTGTAGTACCATTGAATGATGAAGGTTGTTTTCATATAAATAGATCTAACATAGATCCTCCATGTGGGGAATCTGGATGCTCCATACGGGTAAGTTTGTTATTCATGACTAGAGTAAGTTGTCCCAGTATTGTTATAAAATTCTCAACACTAGTCACAACACTGGATCCAACATCATTATCTTACATCGGAGGGAAATCCATATGCACATTCAGGTGGTTTTAATTCCTTCCACTAGGTGACATTTCTAAATAATGGAATACACTATATTAGGGTATGCATCATAATTTATAATCTAAATGTACAAAAATACTTATCATAAATAGAAATTCAATGCATAGATAATATCTTAATCATAAACATGGTATCATTGAGGAAAATTTTACATTTAAATACTTCATAACAGCTTGTAACAAAATGTGAATTGTCCTAAGCATATCACCCAGGAGTTGCGTAACCCAGAGTGTAGCAAGGCCCATTGTCACGTACCAGGATACCCCAAGTTAAGATTGAAACTTCTTATCGGAGTATTAACTTCTAAGTACATCTGTTCAAGAGCCACCTCTACCTTCTCATATCCAAACATGGATGTATTGCTTGAATGATATACATAATATATTCCTTAACAAAATAAAATGATGTTCTTATATGTTTATACTCAAATACTATCTTAGGTAATCTTCCCTAAACTACGTTTTCTAAATCTAGTTTCCATGTTTTCTACTAATCTTCCTTTGATACCAACTGTAAGGACCTGACCCCAATTTCCTAGAGCTGGTGCCTTATTTTTTTTACATTGGCTTACAAAAAAGGGATAAGCATCTTGAAGGACCTGGTAGTTCAGTATTATTGGAAAAAATATTTATACATAAGTTAAACATTACAACTTGAAAAGAAATACAACATAGAAAATCCATAGACAATATCCATAACTCCTAGGTTATTTCAGCATGTCATTGATAATAAACATCATGTTGTTCTAAGAAAATGAAACATAATAAATGGGAGAGATAAAATGGTAATCAAGGGTAAGAAATATATAATAAGATACTATAATCATTAGACATGGTGAATAACTGTAAACATATGCCTCTAAAAATAAACTTTAAAATAATATGGTGTAAAATGAGCTGAGTAAATATTCCCTAACATAACATAATAATGGGTATTCAACTAGTCGAATAACCACATGAACCATCAATACTATTTTCATAATTAGGGACTTCGTAATGTACGACAACATAACCATACCATCTAGGCCTCGTTCCAAGACCATAAATAATCATTTTATCAAGCCCTTGTTCTATAGTCGTAGTTTGTCTCATTAGACCTACTGATGCACCGAGGGGCTATAGCAGGCCCCAGCCGACACATGCTATATACAATGAATTCCTCATATTAACAGGTATATAAATAAAAAAATACACATTCATATTGAAACTAATATATGAAATGTAAATATATTTCCCCGAACATTAAACAAAAACCCTAACCATTCAAAGTAAACTGATGAATAGTTTTATGATAGCACATTTATTTCAAAAATAAACCTAAACCATTAAATTAAATATGTTAGATGATAACATGGAATACTAATCCCAATAATACAAAATAATCAACAAGAGTGTTGAAATAGATTAAAGTACTCTTATAAAATCTTCGAGTAAATCTTGAGGTAAATACTCTTTTACTTTGAAAAGAAGAATTATTTTTAAAAAATATTTGTATATAACCAGAAGTAAAGTATGATAGTATTTTAATAATAAAATGAGTGATTTTATGAAGATAATGTTTTCCACAAATATATTATTGAGTTCCCTTTAAAATAATTACAGAAATTCCCTTGGATCAGGCTTGTATTTCAGAAACAATTTTGAAAGTTCATTTTAAAACATTTTACTATCCACAAAATAAGGAACATTTATTGTTAAAAAACATATATAGAATAATCACACATATTTTATGAGTATAACATAATAATATACCATAATTTAATTGAGATAATTAGATAATAAATTTAACCTGAATGAAAATCGAAGTTTGGGTGAAAAAACCCTTACCTAAAATCTGAATGTGTTCCCCTCTTGAACTTAAGGTCCTAGAATATTAAATTAGACTCATTAATAACACAATTAATAACATTTTACACATTTATTTAGTTTATCATAATTCTATTTAGAACATTTATGTCCTTATTGATAAGTTATAATATTGAATTTCGTCATTCTAGAGTGTTCGTTTTCTTGATTTTCCTAATCGGTTCTCTTGTTTTTATGTAATGGAGTTCATGTAGAATAGATGTAAATCACCATAAATGAACATAAATATTATTTATAAACATTCATAATTTTTAATTTTCATTTATATAATTTGGTTACATAGAAAAAGAATGAATCATTACACGAATTATTAATGATATTCACTTACATTATTTAAGCAATATTTTGATTATTTGGAACAAGTTTGGTCTTATGATCTAATAATATGTAGATATACTTGTTACTGAATATTAATTTGGTTATAATACATATAATATAGTCTGGTTATACCATTAAAATGGTTTCATGGCCATTAATGAATTAGAAATTGAAGAACTAAACTTCGTCGTCCACAAAGGCTATAAATTGGAACCTCATGAACGTTGACGTCGTATATAAAATAAAAGGTGGGGAGATAGAGGATATTGATAATGGTTAGTCCATTCACATGATATAATTCCAGTATATAGATGATAATGGATTTATCATTTCCATTTGGACAAAGGAGGTGAGGAGTGGAAAATAAAAGAGATGAACTTGAAAATAAAAGAAAAGTTGAGAGATCCCTTATGAAAAAATCGGCAGCATAACGACATCACATAAATTTTAGAAATTGAAATAATGAGATAAAAAGGGTATCACATTATTTGGAAATAAAATGAAAAGTATGAGGAATACATAAAATAAAACTCCGACATATGATAATCGAAATTCAAAGAGATAACATAAAAGAAGTGTCGACTAAAAGAGGAGGGTGAAGGATTCCCTTACATTGTAGAGTAACTCCTATAAATTGAAGGTCGAGACCTTGGGGGAATAAGGACACCTTGGGAGGACTCATAGATAAGTGAAACTGCTAGATCATAGATTATGAGGGATTTGGAATGAAATAAAATTAATGGATGAGTGGGTATTTATAGAAAAAGAGATGGAGTTTTTTAATAATTTCAAAGGGACACCTCATTAGTGGTTTTTTCCAAACCATGGGTGTGCCATTGGTATTTCCCATGGTTTTAGACACTTGGGACACATCATCTCTTATGCTACTATAAAAAAGTTGACCAAATTTTTATTATGTCATTATGATGTCATTAAAGTACCCAAAACTCAAAACTGTATTTTGACTATTAAAAAAATCAAGTATTTTAGAAAAATCCGAAAAATTTAACCCTATCATTTTTCGATATGTATAATTCAAAAATGAACTCCATATTTCAAAAATATTTTTCAAAATATTTTTAGTTTAATTTTTAAATAAAAACTAATTAATTCTAAAAAATAACAATATAAATATATAATTAGTTTTCTATCACATTAAAAAATTAATTCAGATATCGTTATCTCATAAAATTATGAAAATAAAATAATATCATTATTTACTATTCATAAGGATCATATTACTATTTATATTATTATTCATAAGGGTATGTTACTATTCACAAAAAAATCATTTTTGTTCTATCAGTGTCCAATTGAATTACTGGTCATAATTATAGATGATTGTTTTTCGAAATTCAAAACACAATAGATGCAAAGTTGTGTTTAATTGATAGATTATAAAATGAATTCAATATTTATTTTCAAAACCTAGGGGATTTACTTTTTATGTACATTAGGAAATCTAAATAAAATGTAATTTTACCACATCTGTGAATTTAATTTCAAAAATATGAGAGACACAGTTTACATCAGTAAGTAAAATGAGGTTTAATAGGATGATATAATTTTTGGCGAATAGCCACTTTTGAATTTTATTTACAATTGTAAAAAGTAAATAGGGTAATTAAAGGTAAAAATGATATTTTTATTACCCTAACATGCATCCTAATTATATTGGATATGTTTGTTTTGACCAAAACTAAAATTAGGAATAAAATATGATCATTTTGGTCCACTTGGATTAGATTAGGGCATTTATTATTATTTTATTTTAAGAAGAGTTAAAAATTTTAAATTAAAAGTTTAATAACTAAACCATTTTTAATATAAGGTTATAAATAAGATAAAATCAACAATTAAAGTTAATTATAAATCAAAGAACATTTCCAACATAATGGTATTTAATTTATAAATTATAGACATTAAATAATTAAATTTATTTATGACCCAATAATGATACAGTAATTACAATACTATCAAGTGATTAAAATAATTGATAATATAAAAATTAATATAACTATAAATTAAGACCTTTCAAGTATTCCAAGAATTTTCTAGGTTAATATGACTTGTTATTATTGAATAAATAATTTTTTTTGAGGTGATAAATTTGTTATGACTATCACAAAAACCAAATACTAAATAGTGTCCAAAATTTAAATAAATGAGTTTTTAAAACAAATACTAAATTATTAATTGATATAATATTCCAAAAAATATAAGTTTCAGAAAAATGACATAGATAAGGTTATATTTATAAATAATTAACCACATGGGGTTCACTGGGTATTTTATAGTAAGTTTATTAACAATTTATTATAATAATACAAGAATAAATGGTAAAAGTTTAACTATTTAACTAAGAGTTAAATCAAAAAGTTAAGGTTAATATGGTGACCTAAACCTATCTAAAACCTATTGGTTGATTGTTTTTCGACCCAAACCTACCTTATACTCGAAATAAATCTTTTTTGAGACCTTATAAAACAAATATTATTGTATAATAAAATAATATTTCATGCATTTCCTAAAGTGACCCTCACCTCTCTTATAAAAGGGCACTTCCCCTTATCTGATGATCACATATCCAAAGCCATTTGGCTTGGATAACCCCTACTCAAATATCCTCCCAAATAGCCTCACTTAAACCTAGAGGAATTACTTTGATCATAAAGCCAACCTAAGGATCCCTTTTGATCAAATGAAAAGGAAGCTCCCGAAGAAAAGGTAATTATTTAAGCACCACTTTCAAAGTTATCTTCTTATTCCACTAACTCTTTCATTTTTGTTTAGATAACAAAATAATAACTCTAGTACCTTCTACATACTGTGTGTACGTATAGCTTACCGTCTCCACGTGGTGGTGTGGTTTTTTATCCAACACTTCATTATTTGGATGGGTATAATAATGAGTATAGTTGATTTAAATAATAAATATGACATGTTAATGATTCTGTATATATGATATACCATCCAATTAATTATGATTTCACTATTAATAGAATGATATTTTCACACGTATGTACGTACAGATTACCATCTCCACGAACGTGATGAGATTCATTCCCCATCACAACCATTCAAAAGTAATTTTCATTTTATGATTAAAAATAATTTTTATGAACATAATATCATTCTGTATACGAATCAAATACATCCTATCCATAATAAACATGTCTTACATAACAAAACATATGAAGGAAAATTAATTAGTTAACACTGAAACAATGATACTATTGAAATATTATTAACAAACAAATCATAGAAGATCATATATGAAATAATATTTATGTATGTGATTCATGTATAATTTAATTAAAATTATTCAACTATTATATAGGAGGTTAACATACCCTTGATCTAGGAAGATTACAAGGTAAGGGTTAAATATACAATCTCTTCATTATCTAAGGTTGTTTATACGTGAGTATCTATTAGGACCTCTTTATCATCTACGTTTATGTTTCTTAAAAATATATTTCAAAACATTTTTAATAATTCTTATACTATATGTTAAAGCCATTTATACCCTTGTTTAACTTTTTATAAAAAAATTTAAATGGAATCGTTCCATCATTTCCCAAATAAGTTCCACTACGACCTTTTCGACAAAATTAAGGAAAGAGTGTTTTTTAACTTATACGGTGGGTGAGGATATTTTCCACCATTATCACACCTTGAAAGATTACCTTAAAAGATTATAAGAATATTTTCAAAATAAAAATTTCCCTTTATAATTATGTTACATTTAAATAATTTCAAAATAGAAAGAGATATTTCTCTAAATAGATTTGATTTCATCTATGTCAACATCCATTGATGGATTTTAAACTTTTTTGGAGTTGTTTTATTATAATAAAATCTTCTATATTGTATTTAATGTTCTTTGATATGATTGACTTTGGATGTCTTATTTTTATATCATTCATGGTTTATGGTTAATGTATTAACATTGTTTATTCTATTTTTAATACGAATTATTATGTTATATTTCAACCACTTCATATGAGTTATGTATTAGACTTACGATGTGATCGGTGGAGCCCATTATAGCTCCATGATGCATTGGTAGGTCTCATGAGACAAACTAGGGACTTGGAACAAGGCCTTAACAACATCTTATTTGTAGTCTTGGCACAAATCCTTGACTATGTTGTTATGATGTCTAGCATTATGCATTCCATGATTTTGAAATTGGCTATTGATATTACATGTGATTATTTGACTAATAGAATATCCATGTGAATAGGTAAGTGGAATTATTTGATTAATATTTTCCATATTATGCTGAAGTTTATGTTAAAAAGGATGGTGTTGTAGTCTTATACATTCCCTTAAATTTTTATTCTTATTTATGATATTTTCCACTATATTTTTTTCCTTACTGAGAATATGATATTGACCCTTTATTATGTTTTATTTTTCCTAACATTCGGAGAATTATATTACGATTAACCTACAAGAATATGCTAAGGGATATTAAGAGTGTTCAAAATGGACACAATGTTATTTTCTTATTTCAGGATGTAATGTAAAACTTATGTATGTATCTAGTACTTCCAAGGCTACTAAACTGATCGGTTTTCCAGGACACGATTCTTTGTATCATGCCAATGTTATATTATAATGCATTGACTCTGGGTAACTTGGGTCAGGGCATTACAATTGAGGTTCTAGTGATGTTTCCTGAACACAAACATTGATAGTGTCTTGGTCATAATGTCATCCACTTACTCATCAGTTCCCACATGGTCTATTTTCATCACACCTTGTTCAACATTTTACTTGATGAAGTGATATATGATCACAATATGTTTCGAATGAGAAAGAGGAACATGATTCTTCGTAAGATCAATTGTTCTCCTGTAATCACAGTGAATCACCATTGGTTGTTTCACCTCATCACCTATGTCACTAAGTTGCAACTTCATCCAAATTAACTGAGTCCATGCCTTGGTGGTAGTTATATATCCATCTTCAGCAGTACTAAGTGATGTACAATCCTATTTATTTCTTAACTATCCCACACATTTCGTCCCAATAATTAATGCTCCCCCACTGGTATACTTTCATTCCAAAACATCTCTAGGATAATCAGCATTAGAAAATGTTGATAGTTCACTATCTCTTCCTGCAGCAAAGTATAGACCATAATTATGTGTACCTTGAATGTATATCATGATTCTTTTAACTTCCTTTATATGTTGTTCCTTCGGATTACACTGAAATAGGGCTGTAAGGAAAGTTGAAAAGTCAATATCTGTCCATATCACTATTAGGTACAGTAGGCTTCCAATGATTTTTTTGTACATGGGGGGATCCATATAAGTCCCTTCTTTATGCTTTCTAAGATTTGATCCAACATCAATCGGAGTCGACATTGTTTTGAAATCATGCATATTGATTTTCTTCAGTACCTCTCTTGCATAATTTTCTTGAGAAATGAATGTGTAATATTTCTTATAATGTACCTACAACCCTAAAAACTATGTGAGTTCACCAATCATAGACATTTGAAATTTTTCATTAATGTGATTAGCAAATTAATCTACTGATCCATGTCTACTTCCACCAAAAATAATATCATCCATGTATACCAATACCATGAACTGATCTTTTTGAGAGTTCTTCACATAGATATTGTGATCCCCTCCTATTTTAAACACAAGCTTTCTCAGATAAGAGTACAACCAAGAGTACCATGCCCGTGGTGCCTGTTTTAGGCATAAAGAGATATTTTTAAGTTTAAAACCATCAGTTCATCATTACCACGAAAAAACCCTATGGATTGTTTAATGTATAATTCTTCTTTTAATACTTCATTTAATAATTCTATCTTGACATCCATTTGATACACTTTATAACCTCTTTGGATTACCATGGAAATAAATGTCCCCGTTGACTCTAGTCTCACTACGGGAGAGAATGTCTCCTCAACATCAACACCTTTGATTTGTGAATATCCATTACAGACCAAGAACACATTATTTATAATCACATTTCCATGTTCATGAAATTTGTTCATGAAAATACACTTTGTACCAATCACATTATGTTCTTTAGGTCTTTTTCAAGATCACATGTCTGATTTTTTTCAATCTAATCTAACTCTTTATTACTTTCTTTCACACATGACTCATCCTTTTTAGCCTCTTAAAATGAGGATGGTTCCACAACTGATACAAATATATATTGCTCATTATTCCTCATTCTCCTGTCTATGTAGGTGTATTCCAATCCCCAATTATGTTTGACTGGTCAATCTATTCCCTTCCATTTCTTTTATGGGGTTCAACAAAATTATCTCCTGCTATAACTTTTTCTTCTGATTATTTTTCCTAGTGGACATCAAGATGTGACTCCTAAGATGTTTTCACACCTTCCTCTACCACTATATTAGCATTTCTTCCATGTTAACATTATTCCTCATCTTCTATCATATCAGTATAAGAATCCCTCGAACCATTCAGTTGTTTCTCTTTAATTTTACTTACATCACTACCTTCCACAATTCTACCCAAGCGCATATTGAAGCACTTATAGGCTTTACTGTTCATTAAGTATCCAATAAATATTCCTTCGTATGAATTATCTCCATACTTCCCTTGATTTCCTTCTTTGTTTTGGATAAAACATTTTCTTCTGAAAAAACAAAAATATTTAAATGTGGGCTTCTGTCCCTTCCACAATTAATATGGTGTCTTTGTTTCACCCACATACAACCCTGTTAAATTTTGAATATACACTAAATCTTGTACTACCACTTTCCAGTAATATTGAGGAATAAAACTATCAATCCGCATAGTTCTTTCCATATTGTTTACCAGTTGATTCTTATGCTCAGAAACTCAATTTTAATGTGGAGTTCACACAGCTTTATTCTCATGTTGTATCCCATTCTTCTCTAGGGAATTTTAAATTTCAATGGATGTGTATTCCCCTCCATTTTTAGACTATAGGACTTTGATATTCTATCATGTATCATTCTCTGTGATTGGTCGATAGGTTTTCATGAAATCAAGCAATCGTATCTTCCTATGTATAATGATCACACATGCCATTATACAATAATCATCTATGAAAAGAATAATGTACCTCTCTCCCTGTATTCCAACATCATTTATCAGGCCACGTACAACTGTATGGATAAGGTCAAGGATATTTGATGCTCTTTTCTTCTTTGGCTGGTACGAACTGCAGACCAGTTTCCCTCACATGAGAGAATTATAGGCCTTTTCTCTTTCACACTTCAGATTAATAATATCTATGAACATATTCAGCTTAAATATATTTTCCTTGTCTTGATGATTGATGTGCCCCCATCTCTAATTCCACAATTTTATTTCCTCTCCAATTGTTAGGTTGAAAATGTTCTCTTTGTTGTCAAGATAATATATGTTTCCTTTGGTTATACATCCTTTCATGATAGAATTCCCAGACATTCCTCTTACAGTACATCGATTATGATTGACTGTCATAATAAGACATGATTCACACATTTGAATCACACTATGAATGTTGTGATGTAGACCGTCAACATAGAGGAATTCTATTTTGTTCAGATCTCCATTATCTAACTTTGTACTTCTACTACCTTTTATCTTCAAAGCACCATCATTACCGAACCTCACTATTCCATTGATCTTTTTCGTGGCATTATTTAATTGGTATGTATTACTCGTCATGTGGGATGAACATCCATGATTAATAATCTAGGTGTTGTTTTTATTTGTAGCATTGATGGATACTTATACAAAATTGGACTTTTCAATTTTACTTTATTCTTTCCATGAGATAATGGATTGAGTGTAGGGTGTTGAGGGAATTTCAATTTTTTATTTTGTGTACATGGGTTCTTTATATTAAAATTATTCTTTTAAAAAATTAAAACCCTGTTTGAAATAGCCACATTGTCTGTTTGAAGTGTATTGAATCATCTTTCCACATTGAAAGAACATCTACTGTCATACCTCTGTATGCAATACATAGAATTGTGGACAAAGTTAGATGAGTGAAAAAAATATCCATGGAAATTATTTCTTCTATTAAAATTTTTATATGAATATTTTCTCCTTTGTTGATATCCTAACTCTTCCCCATTCATATAGCTCATTTCCTCTTCTCATTATGACATGGTATGGCCTAGATAGCCACAAAACTTTCACATCATGAAATAAAATGTCTTCTCACTTATATTTCCCCTCATTCCTTCTTCCTCATGAAAATAGTTTGACTACCTAAATTTTTTGAAAAATAGTGGATAATCATCAATTATTCTTTCAGTTTTATTTAATGATTTCATTTTCATCACTTCTGGTGGCTTTTTAACATGATCAACATTCATCTTGTCTTTATTCTGGATCACTTTATTTATTGCATTTGACATTTTGGCGTCACAACTAATTCCACTATTTTCCATGCATGTGGGTATTTGATCACTCAAGATATTTTCAACTCCATCAGAACCTCATTTTTCTCTCTCTAGCAGCTCAACAGTAGAGAACCCTTCAAATTGTATTTTTTTCTTTGCTTCTTTTGAAATTGATCCAATTTAAAGGTTACTTCATAGATTAACTACTAATTCTTTAAGTCCCTCAATGGTCCAGGAAATCTCCACTAGTCTCAAGGTAATTTTAATAATGACCTTTTCTTGTTCTTCATTTCTGAATTTTAGTTATATAACATCATCAGTTCATTCAAGTATTGATGATTATACTTTCACTCGTTCTTTCAGTCATTCAATTTCTTCTTCCAGCTAATCAATATATTCTGATGATTTCTCTACCATTTCATTCCACTTATTTAATCTCTTACATTTAATCTCATGCTTACCAAAATCATCATTAAGTTGCAACTAGGGATCAGAACTTGTATGCAGTTGATTATCTCTAGCTTTATATGATAATGGTTGTGAAGTTTTAATGGTAGACATCATGGAGGCATGGAATTCTAGTTCTTCTTCATCACATAATTCATTATCATCATCTTCCTCCTCACCAAAAAAAAATTTCTTCTGTAATTTCATTGCAAATTTAACGTTTCCCTTTTCGAAGAATATTTTTTTAGGCTTTTAAATGTTTTAAACATCACTCTCTTCATCATAAAAGTTTCTTGAGCACTAAGAGGAAATGTTACGAACTCTTCTATAGTGAAAAAAATCCATAGGTATCTTTCCTTCAAATTTCATTATTTGCTTCTTAGGCTTCATGGAAATAAGAGAAAGATTTTCCTTTTCCACATCATCTTCATCACCTCTATCTCTTGAAACATTTAGTTTTTCCATGTATTTGAATGTCATTTACTTTTTCACATGATTTTTATCTTCTTATGGTTTCATTCTCATTTCATAAGGTGATAGATTACTCAGAAGATCATCCATTGAGAGTATGGAGAGATCTCTTTCTTCAAGGTCCAATACCATTGCATTGTAAAGGGGTGACTGTATTATAAATATTTTCCACACTAATTTAATGTCTTTTATTTCTTCACCTAGACCTTGGATTGATCCTAAAAATTTAGTAATTCGACTAAAAAAGGAGTCTTCATTCTCAATAAGATGTATCTTTAGATCATCAAACATATTGTGTTGTACATGATGTTTTTCCTCCTTCACATTTCTATCTCCCTCATAAATATTCTCCATTTTATCCCACATTGGCATGTATGATTTGAATGTAATTACCATTTGATAAATCTGATCAAAAGTGATGCAGTGATACCATTATGTGCTTTTGCATCAGCATCCAGCAATTTCTTGTCTATATCAATCATCGACAGTCCTATAAGTTCGTTGAATTGTATTCCCTGTGCCATAAAAAATAAGACATCTCTTCCAAGATATCTTAGGTGGGATCTCACCCAATTTTTTCATATTTGAAAATTATGTCCATCAAAGAGGGGGGAACTCCCCTAAAATTGAATGGATTATCCATGACAGACAGATTCAACAACATCAACCTTTACCCTCAGATACCACTTGAAGGACCCTGGAACACCTTCAGAGGGGATGGGTGAATCAGGGTGTAAAATTTTTCTTCTAAACTAATAGATCTTGTTCCCATATATTTAGGAACCTATTAATCTTGTTTGAAGAGGAAGTGAAGAAAATAAAAAATCACATGTAATAAAATGACACAACAATTTTACTTGGTTCACCACTGAGGGATACGTCCAAGGACCACACGCCGACAGTGTCCTGGTCATACAAAAAACCAATAATATTTACAAGTAGTGGATTAAAATATTTTATTACAGTCACTATGTGTCGGGCACACTGTCATTACATGGTTTTAGGGATATCTTATCGCCTCCCTCAAATATCTCCTATTAACTCCCCCGTTCTCACGGCATTAGAAGAATCTTCACTCAGTTTAATGAGTTGAAGGTCTCTTTAATGGTTTGGAATTAATTCACGCATCATCAACTTTAAATGGATGCTCTTTTGAAGTCCCATAATCACTAAACTTTGTAAATTATTTTCCCATACATTAATATGATTTGGAAATTAATTTGTCAGACTGTTTTGGCCACTTTTCAAACTTTTGTGGGTGTTCTGCGTACTACTGCTATTTCCACGTACCACTGCTATTTCATCATATCTTCTATCTATTTTTGCATATCGATACTATTTCTACATACCATACAACTCCTCTATGAACATTCCTTCTCCACATACTCCCCTACACTGCATACTTCTCCACTCCTTGGTGTACTATCCCGCTCCGCATACTACCTTTCTCAGTCACGTACTACAAGAGCTTCCTACACGAACTGTGCTCTCTTCCTTGAATTGTTTTCCTTACTTGGATGATTCTCTCCATGTACTATCTTCTCCTCTTCATACCACATTGTACTTCATTGAATTTATTCCTGAAATTTTAATCCCCAATATCGTCTTTCAACAAAGGGGATTACATCTCCTTAAATAGGCATATAACACCACAAATTTCAGTAATCTAATTTACCCAAATTTTCAATGTGGGACAATATTCACTGTAACTAATATCTATATGAATTCTATTAGAATTAAATTCATACTACAATACTCTTAATTTAAAACCTTTATCGTGTACCATTAACCTTCCATGTACCGTAAATCTTTCGATTCAAGTACTATATCTCTTCACCGCGTATCATCGCTTCAAACCGTTTTCAGCAACATTCCACATACCGCACACCTTGACCGCATACCATCACTACAAACTATTTTCAATACTTCACCCCATTCTATATACCACATTCTTTCACCATGTACTGCACTTCTTTACCATGTATCGCGCGCCTTCATCGTGTACCGCGCACCGCCACAATGTACCATTTCTGTGAATCATTACCAAACTCTTGATTTTTTAGGCCCAAAAATTTGGAATACACTAAGAAACTAATCCACCTTAAATTATTATTTCATCATCAAATTTATGACCCTATTATTTGCAAACTCCCTAGTTATCCATGTGTAGATTGACATCAAACACAAACCAACCTCCATTATTAGCAATGAGAAGCCATGTTCCAAACAATTTTCTTATCCAAATGACATGATAACTCCCTTACGATTGATATGATGGTATGATATCATGTTAATTGAAGATTCTTCTTTATAACCCTCCCTCTTCCTTTATTTATTTTTATAAAAATGAAATTTTATCCTGTGTTGTGGTAGTTAACCTACATTATGGACGACACACTTCCATTTTCCTTCAACTCCTTCAATGCAATCAATGACACCATTAAATGGTGGAAAAAATATTATAAAATTTATTTTTTAACCCCTTTTATGTTCAAAAAACAACTTTAATTCATAATACTAACTGATAAAACAAAACATGTTCGCTGTGATCCAAAACGGCCGAAATTAGCCTAAAACGATGACCATTAAATTTTAACTAATGATTCATCTATATGGTATATAATATTATTCATTAAAATATCATTTAATCACATAGAAGATAATTAATAACATGTAATATGAGTTATATATGTTTATCCATGTTCCACACAAACTTCCATTCATGTGTACAAGTGAACCGCCCATGATAACCAAGAAAAGTAACACTTCTGAAAAATAGATTTAAACCCTATAGTTCATCCAAAGGACCATAAAAGAACATAATGAAACCATAATGAACCATATTAAGGTATAAAAGGTTCATTAATTGCTAATTAATGATTATAATACCATTTTACATAACATTAAAGTGAATAAATCATTCAGATACAAAGTAAGGGGAAATTCTAGAACTCAACTTTCTATCTTCAGGTTATCACTCTTTCAATCCATTTTCGATTTGGTTACTTCATAAAAATAATATTTTTCATCATTGTATTAAATTTTATGAGATATACATTTTTTCCAATGGATTTTATTTCAAACACAATTTTTTCCAAAATAACTCTTCTCTCAAAAACACACATATTACTTCTCCCACAAGGTTGATAGTTCTTTTATCTAGTATGTTATTCCCTCTCTTTTTTTCAGAACCCTAAGTTTATAAATGTTTTATTATTACATGAAACCCATTCCATTACATGGGTTATTTATGTTCATGATTGATATATTTTCTTTATGTCATGAATGATAATGAAAATTTTATGATGTGACAGGTTCACACAGAATTATATAGCGTAATATGAATGTTTGAATTTGATGAGTGCACTAGGAATTAAACATAAATATAATGCATTGGATAAAGTGATGAATATTATGAGTTAATGTGAAATATTGTGTGAACATGATGCTATATTTGTTCACAACTATGTGTGGTAGTTTACCACTAAGACATGATGTTTCATTTTTATGCATTTCCATAATCTATACCTTTTCCTAATGATTCCTCTCATAATTTTTATGACTATAATTTTATTATCACCCCATGTTATATTACTACATGTTCTTATTTATCATCTTACTGAAATTTTAACTCACCCCTTATTGATGTATATCCCCAGGTGACTACTTGTACTAAGGTGAAGTAAAAAAGACGATAAGAAACTAGAGAAGAAGGAATTAAATATAAATTTATGCTTTATGTTATAATTATTATGTATGGTACTAGTTTGACCCAGAAACTAAATCTTTGGATCCCAGTGGTGTAATTTATTTATGTTGTTTAACATTAAAATGATGTAAAAGTAATGCAAGAAAAGCAGAGTCACTTTAGTAGGTATTAGAGGTAAGGTTTATGTAATATGGGAATAAGGATTAGTGAAACCTATATAAAATCTCTAGTATGAGATTAAGTAAAAACATGCACATAATAATTGAAGAGATGAAATGGATCTTATGATCCACTCGTTTCAGAACAGTGGGTCAAAGGAATCTATCACAACCTATGATGCAAATTTCATAGGGCCTGTAAGGTATGCTTTAGGTTTTTTTATCAATAATGATATAAAAATTGATATATTCTTTAGTAGCATTAAAACCACACCTTTTAAAGGTTATTTCAAATTGAGACTTTGAGAGTTATGAAAAATCTATTCAATGTGCACTCAATGTAGAGATGGATTTTGGAGAATGGTCCCATGGATATGGTGATATGAAATGAAAGGTGGAGTTTCAAGCCATGTGATCTAATGATAAAGGGAGGAAGAAAACTCAACTACCCACATGTTATAAATGTGGTATAAAGCATCATGTGAATTTCCTCAGAGGGAGAGGAAAATGCATCAGGTTTGGTATAGAAGGACAACAATCTATTGAATGTTAAAAAGATGTGAGGAGGTAGGACGATATGGTGGAAGAAAGGAAAGCACCACCCATGGTCTAACGCTACAACTATAGGGAGAAAGTGAAATTCTCATGCTTGTGTACTAAACCTCGACCCTAATGTTTAATCAATGTCAGCAGCCACTAAATCCAATGTAACAGGGGAAGGATTATGCTATCGCTACTTTGTAATTTTATCACAAAAATGATGTCGTACAAGGTACACTTCCTATTAACTCAAGAATGAAAAAAGTATTATTTGATTCTAGTTCAACACATGGCTTTTATATCTTTATGGTTTTCACGAACTATAGAATTGATGCATCGAATCCTTAAATTAGATATATCTGTAAAAACACCCTGTGATGATATCATTTCAACCATACTGTTGGACACTTATCATGTTAATGTATTTGGGAATATTTTTTAATAGAATCTCATAATACATCACTTGGGGGAATTTTATGCTATAGTGGGAATGGATTGTATCTCTTTATATAGAGTACATATCAATTTTCTGAAAAAAAACATATTTTCATATTCCGAACCATCCCATGCTCCACTAAAAATGCATGGTAGATCATGAATCTCATTTGTAAAATCCTTCAATGGTGTGGGTGTTGATTCCCGATGAATACGCATACCTCACTCAAATGGTTTATTCAATGGAAAGTGTCAACTTCAATGAAATTCCCATCATAAGGGAATACAGTGATGTATTTCCTAAAGATTTATTCAGACTTCCGCAGATCGTGAGTTATATTTCTCAATAGATGTCATACTTGGAGATAATCCTTTCTCAATGTGTCCCTATTGGATGGCTTCTATTGTACTGGATTATTTAAAGAAGCAGCTGCAAGTTCATTTGGACAAAGGGTGCATAATCCCCAGTGCATCACTTTGGGGTGCGCCAGTTCTCTTTGTGATGAAGAATGATGGATCGATGTGGTTAAGTATCAATTATCAAGAACTCAAAAATATCAATATAAAGAACAAGTATCATCTTCCATGGATTGATGAATTGTTAGATCATCTATGAGGATATCAGTACATCTCAGAGGTGGATCTTCATTCTGGATATCATCAGCTAAAAGTGAAGAATGATGTTATTCTAAAGATTGCCTTTTATACAAGGGATAAACACTATGAATTTATGGTGATTCCCTTCAGACTACTAATTCCCCTACAATATTCTTGGATTTGATGAATAGTGTATTTAGACATTACCTTGGAAAATTTTTGGTAGTTTTTATCAATGATTTTATCATATACCCCAAGATCATGGAGGAACATAAAGAACATCAAAGACTTTTGTAAGAGATATTGATAAAGTATAAGTTGTATGTCAAGCTCAGAAAGTTTGAATTTAGGATGAAGCAAGTCATGTTCTTGGGACATGTGTTCACAAGTGAGTGAATTTCTATAGACACTTCTAAAAAAATGAGATTGAGGTATGGAACTGACCCTATAGTTTCATATAAATCCGTGGTTTTCAAGGATTATCAGGTTACTACCGCTGTTTTCTGAGAATTTTATCATGATTTTCAAACCCAATAACTATGTTAACAAGGAAATGGTTAAAGTATATCTGGATTGAAGAATGTATGTAAAGTGTCATAATGTTAAGTAGAAGGTTGATCACTACACCAGTACACACATTACCAAAAAATGGACAATGTTTTGTGATATACAATGATTATTCAAATGATGTATTGGGTTTTGTACTCTTGAAACCCCCTAATGTGATAGCCTACGCCACATTAGAGTTTATGGTCCATGAGCAGAACTACCTGACACTTGATCTGGATCTAGTAGTTGTAACATTTTCATTCAAAATATGGTGGTACTACCGCTATGGTGAGAAGTGTGACATATATACCAATCACAATAGTCTAAAGTATATATACTCATAAAAGGAGCTCAAAATTCATCAATGGATATGGTTAGAGATAATAAAATATTTTGATTTCTTTATTAACTATCAACTAGGAAATGAATACAAGGTAGTTGATGATTTAAGTAGAAAAGAACATGCTACTCTATCCATGATGCAGATTGAGAAAGACCCTATCTTCATTGATATTCAAAGTATGAGTTTGGAAATAATAACAGCAGGGAATACATCCTGCCTTTCTGAAATGATTTCCAAACCATCTATCCTTGAAAATATTATAGATGAACAAAGGGATGATATGGAGCTACAAAAGTAAGTGAATTTAATAAAAGAATGGAAGCTGCAAGTGTTCCATATGGATGATGATGGTGTAATTCGGTTTTGAATTCATCTTTGTGTGCCTTCATCACTCAGGATAAAGAATGTTATATTGGAAAATGGACATAGCTCAGCATCATATATCCATCCAAGTAGCACCAAGATGTACCAAGATCTATGAGAAGACTTCTGATGGGATAACATCAAGATAGATATTGTGGAATATATCGCAAGGTGATTGGTATGTCTTCATGTTAAAGAAGAGTGAAAAAGTAAAAAGAGATGATGAAACCATTGCCTATAACCATGTGGAAATGGGAGAATGTCACTATAGACTTTGTCGCAGGTCTCCCAAAGATTTCCAAGCGAAATAATGTGATATGGGTTGTGGTTGACCAACTCTTCAAGACTACCCAATTTATCGCTATTCAGGGAGATCTCTCGCTTGATAAACTATCAATGATATATGTGAAGGAACTTCTAAGAGTGTATTGTGCTCCAATATCTATTATCTATGATAGTGATATAGGGGTCGCATCTATATTATGGAGGATTCTTTAACTCGAGTATTCAGATGGCTCCATATGACATTCTGTATAGATAGAGATGTAGAACTCCAACCTACTAGGATGTAGTTGGAGAAAGAAAGCTAATTGGACCTAATCGTATGAAAGAGATGACATAGAAGGTTCAAGTCATCCAGAAACTTGTCAAAGATACTTAGAGTTGGAAAAAGAGATATTCTGATAACCATATAAGGGACTTGGAGTTTGATGTTGGAGATAATGTCTTCCTTCGAATATCACCATGGAAGAGAGTCATGCGGTTTGGAATGAAACGGAAGATAAGCCCAAGGTATATTGGCCCCTTTGAGTTCCTTGCTCGAATGGGATATGTGGCCAATATATATGAACTTCCTATGAATATAGATCAACTAAATCATGTGTTTCATGTATCACGCATGTGGAGGAACATACCTGATCCCTCATACGTACTGAACTTAGAGGTGGTACAGCTAGAAGATGGTCTCTCTTATGAGGAGAAGATAGTAATGATTTTGGACCAGAGGGATATGGTTCTATGAAACAACACAACCCCCCTTGTCAAGAGTTTTGGGGGAACCATTAGTATGAAGAATAAACATGGAAACTAGATGATGTGATGGAGGAGAATTACCCTCACCTGTTTATGTAAAACCAATTTTCAAGGGTGAAATTTCAAAAGGGGGAAAGAATGTAACAACCCAAAATTTAATCAATGTAATTTCCGCATTCTTGTAGTAATTTCATAATCATATAAAATCACACCTGGAAAAATAATTCCACATCATGCTTAAATTAACTACTATGTGATCTTTTAACATAAATTTACCACTTCTATGTTTTGAATTTCAAAAATATCACACACACGGTAGCGATTAGTAAGATGTTTAGTGTACAATAGGAAAAACATATTTTTTTATGAATATTAACCTACCCTTGTGAATAGTAACCTACCCTTATAAATAGTAACATGACCATTATTAGTAGTAATCCTCTAAATGAATATTAACCTCACACATGAATGCATAAATAAAATTTTGGCATCTTATTAGTGATAATAGGACTATAGTAAAAGTATTGGTATATTTGTAAGTAACAAATAATAAATTATATTTATTTAACTAAAATTAGAAGAAAATTTATTTTCCCAAAAGGTTTTTAGAAATTATCAATTTTATGTCTTCTTATTTTCAGATAATTTTATAAGACCTTATGTAATTTTTAAAATCATTATAAAATCAGTTTAATTATTAAAATTTGTATTTTTCATGTAAATTATAATTTTAATTAAAAATTAAATTAATCATATTTAGAACCTTATATTAATAAAATGGAGTTCAGTTTTGGATTCTACACATTGAAAAATGGTTAGGATGATATTTTTTTGGATTTTTCTAAAATACAATAATTTTTAATGAATAGTGAAATACTATAATTTCCCAAATAAACTGAATACATTAATTATAGATTCATGGATGGTATTCTGATGATGTATGGACAATTGGTTCAACTAAATTTCTCAATTTACTGTTTGTAGTCATGAAATAATCACAATTTCATTTCTTGGGGAGAAATAATAAATTAATGCATATAGTATTTTGAAAACCCCTCTCCCCTCCACTATAAATACCTCCCATCACACCCTCATTTCATCACACCTCTCAAGCAACCATACATGTCCAAATTCTTTACAAATCTCTTCTATATCCCCTACCCCACTTTTAAAAACCATTTTTTTGATAAAAATACAAAAACACTATTCCCTAAAAAGGCTCTCAAAGAATGTATATTCTAGACGTGAGTTCACTCTCTTTTCTTTCAATTTCATTTCAAATTTCAATTCTTTTCATCTATTATCGGATAATTTTATTTTCCAAAATTCATGATAACTTTTGTATGATTGATATAATTATATTATATCACGTTAATTTAAGATTATTCATTATAATCCACCCTCTCTTTGTTTATAAAATTGAAGTCAATTCCTGTGATATCTTAATTGACCCAAATCATTGGAGATTCACTTCCATTTTCCTTTAACTCCTTAAATGATGTCAATAAAATTATTAAATGGTTGAAAAAGATTTTAATATTTATTTTGAAACCCATTTTATGTTCTCTAAACAAATTTTATTCATTTTACTAATTGATAAAACAAAACATGTTTGTTGTGATAAAAAAACCACCCAAATTTACCTAAAACAATCATCATTGAATTTTAACTAATGATTCATTCACATGGTATATAACATAATTCAATGAAAGATCATTTGAAATCTTATAATTTCATTAAAAAATGTAATATAAACTCTTTATGTTTATCCATGTTCAAAATTAACTTCTATTCTTGTGTGCAATTTAGTCATTCATGAAAACAAAGAAAAAGTACACTCCTGAACAATAGATTTATAATATAAAACACATCCAGAGGACCATAAAAGAACATAAAGAAACCATAATGAACCATATTAATGTATAATTTTTTTTTTAATTTCAAATTAATAAATATAATTTCATTATACAGTACATTGAAGTGAGGAAAGCGTTCAAATTTAAGGTAAGGGGAAATTCTTAAACACAACTTTCTTTCTTCAGGTTCTCCCTCTTTCACTCCATTTTCAGTATGGTTAATCATTAAAAATAATTTATTTCCACATTATATTACCTTTTTTGGGATATAAATATTTTCCACTATAGTTTATGTCAAAAAAATGTTTTTCTAAAAGTACCCTTCTTTCAAAAACATAACTTTTACTTCTCACTCAAGGTTGAGGGTTCTTGTATCAAGTATGTTATTCCCTCTTTATTTTGGGAACCCAAAGTTTATGAATGTGTTATTATGATATGATACCCATTCCTTTACATGGGTTATCTGTGTTTATTTTTTATATATTTTATATATGGCATGAATGTTAATGAAAATTTTAGGATGTGACGGGTGCGCCCTGAATTATATATCGCAATATGAAAGTTTGAATGTGACGAGTGTGCCTGAAATTACACAGCGCTCCAATGCATTGGGTAAAGTGATTAATGTCATGAGATAAAGTGAAATGGTGTGTGAATATGATACTATATTTTTTCAAAACTATGTGTGGTAGTTTACCACTAAGACATGATGTTTCATTTTTATACATTGCCACAATCCATGCCTTTACCTAATGATTCCACTCATGATTTTTATGATGATGATGTTATTCTAACCCCATGTTATATTAATTAATGTTCTTATCTGTCCTCTTATTGTGATTTTACCTCACCCCATTTTGACTTATATCCTCATGTGACTAATTGTACAAAGGAAAAGTCAAGAGATAAAATAATCTTGAGAAGAAGGAATTATAAAAATGTATATGCTTTATGTTTTAAATGTTACGAATGGTCCTATTATCTAAATATATTAAACCTTTGGAACTTCAATTTTCAATTTTTTATTGTTTTTTAAAATTAAAATGATGTAATATTAATTTGATAAAATCTGAGATGCTATATGGGGAAGAGTGCATAGTTTAGGAAAACCATGCACTAACAATGCACCACCCAAAACAGCTCCAAAAACTACCAAATTTTACTCTAATACACCCAATATAAAACCCAAAAAATGTACACTCCAAATGAGGAAAAAGAATACTTGAAGATAAGATCGCTACGTCTCTAGAAATATTTTGGATAATACAAATTCATTAAGTTGAAAGGCGTGAATAATGAAAAAAAATTACAAATTTTATATGGTAAATTAAATATTAATATTCTAATTAGAATAAAATAAGAACCATTTAAAATAAAAATAAATGTTTTCTGAAAAACTATAATTTTCTACAATGCTGTTTAGTCATGCTATGTAAAAATTATTTAAGATTATTTTTTAACAATTTTAGAAAATTTATTTTTCATATTTACCATAATTTTTCAAAATCACTATATCGATATTAACTTAAATTGAAATTTTTGGGTTTTTTTGGAAAATATTCATTTTTCACTAATTAGTTAAAATATATATTTTTATAAAATTTTCATTTATTTTTAATTAATTAGTTACGATTATTTTTATTATTTGTTTTAAAATTAAAAGAAGTATAATTTAGTTATATTCAATTCAAATAATTACATTAAAATTGTATTTATACTAGATTTTTGTAAAAGTTCATTTGTATGCTTTAAAACAACTTTTTTCTAAAAACAATTTTAAATTGTATAACATTTATATATTATAAATAATTAAAAAACACATAATTAAGAATGATATAAATTTAAATTATATATTATATATCTATAAATATTTATATAAATTAATCATATTATGATTAATTATCATATTTTTAATATGAGGTTATTTTTTCTGTAAAAATGTATTTTTTATTAAAACCAATTTTTTCAACACGTTTGGGGGTTTAATTTTAAATTATATTCCAAAAATTATGTGAAGTTAATTTTGAAAAATGGATTCAATATTTGGAATCAGAAAAATATTTATTATCTAATGAGTCCAAATTAATTTTTAATGATAATTAATAGAGGAAATTATAAAAATTATTTACCATGGTTAAGGTAAAAACGGGTTTATCAGGGGTTAAACTAAATGGAAAAGTGTAAAAAATGACATAAAATTGTATAATTCATATTTTATATTCATATTTTAACCTTATATATTCTAATTTTAAAAAAAGTGGTCTATTTTAGATCCTTTTTCCATGAGAAAGATGTTGTTGGAATTATTTGTTTATAAAAATTTCCAAGTGTGTCCACTCCCCCACTTATAAAAGGTTACCCACTAACCTATCCTTTTAAAACATCCAAAACCCATTTTTTTGGAAAATTATTTCCGAAATAATTTCCCAAAATTCCTCGTCACATCCAAGAATCTTTTTTTTGGACATAAATATTACCTAGTTAGGCTTTTGGTGAAAACTAAAAGAAGTTGTTCGAACAATAGGTCGCATCCTTAAATGAGAATTTTATTTTATTTCTTCCTAAACCTCATTAAAATATTATTAAAACATGTTAATATAAGAATCATACTATATTACATATACTAATATTTTTTTTATAGTAATTTAATGGTCAGTAACCATCTCCTCCTCCCTCAAATGGGAAGTCATACCAATAATCGTGTGTACAGAGGACTACCACCTCACAAACCGATGTAATTCAATTTCCATCATTGCTTCTCACAGATATATATAAGGATGTATCTATTTTTTTAAAATTTTATTTATGATATAATTATAAATATGTAATTATAATATCTTATTTACCTTCTTACTTTTCAATTCATAGATAATACAATAACATCGCTTGTGTATACAACATATTACTGCCCCGCAAAGTGATATGATTTGTTTTTCTCATATGATTTACATAGAACACAATAAGTATTAATTTTATTTTTATGTGTGATATTAATTATATATTATTCAGTATTGAAATTAAATATATCATATACTATATTACTTTACCATCCACTGAATAATTGATATCATCATTGTTGTGTACGTCAGACTACCGCCTCCTAAAGAAATGTGATGTTTTTAACTAAATATTTACAAGAAAGGTAATAAAGGGTAATTTTAATTTATATATGTGATATATATGAAATTATATTTATAATAAAAAATTAATATAAAATCCACTTACTTATCCTTTCACCCGTTAAAGAAATAAGTATGCCACTTATGCGTACGTACAACTTATCATCTCTATGAAGTGTTGTGATTCAATATCTATGTTCAAAATTAAATAATTATTATAAATAAGTATATAATAAAAAATTATATTTATTAAATTACTATAATTATAAAGTTGATGTAAATATTTCATATCTTTAAGATCTGGAAATTGTTTGATAAAATATGTCTGATAAAACAAAGTGATTAACACCAGAAATAATAGTGACAATGGATGATTATTAACAAATATATAATAATATTTTATAAAAGGATCATATATGGTATTATAAATATTAATGTAGTTATTTTATAAGTTTATAACATATTGAAAACCACTATACATAAGGTTAATTAGCACTAAACTAAAGGGATGCATGATATAAGGGGTTTCTTAACTCAATTTTCATTCATTGGATTATGTGTCTACTTCATTTATTATATTATGATATGTTAAGTGTGAAATTAATTTTGTTTTCATAATTTTCTGTTTAAAATTTTATTTATTTGGACATACATTTTTTACACATAATCAACCCATTGATTGACTCTCACCTCAATGATATAACTTTGTATGTGTTTATCTGAAACTTCCTCCTTTGAGACACATGTTATTTTATTCTCCTAATTTATTTTTAATGGTATATATAATGACATTTTACATAATATAACATGAATACTTCCTAAATCATAGGATTTTAAGTTACAATTAAACTACTTCATTCATGGGAAGTTATGATTCAAAAGTTAACAAAGCACTAAGGGTTTATGTTTCAATCTCATTTTAATTGGGGTTGCTTATTATTAAATTTCCATTAAAGGAAATTTATTTATCATTATATAATAAAAACCATTTATGTTATTATCATCTAGTAATTCATGATCATTTCATGTAATAATTCCTTTTTCCCCCCTTCTTAGTAAATATAAATATGAAAATGTTTTTATGAAAATCTCACTTCATTTCTCTTCTCGGTAGAAAATGTTTTCTTAAAAAACAATGTTCTCTAAAAATATTTGAGGAAGTATTTTACTATATATTTTTAAATTAATTTTAATCCTTAATTTTATTTTTACAAAAAATTAAAAATAATATTACTATCTTATTCCAAATAAGTAACTTTTTGAATTCTTCTTATAAAAATTTGATAGGACTCTTTATTTTTTAATGTATTTGGCATGAAGGGTACTCTTCTTCATAAAAACAAAATTTTTTAAAGCATTATTTTTAAGTTGCAAAGGTTATTTTCAAAATAAAAATTTCCTTTAATTTTTTGGAAGGTATTATATTTAAAAAAATCATAATAGAATTTATATTTTCATCGGTAAATGTTCGAAGTTATCATTCAAAATCATTTTCCCACTAAGTAAGAATCCTTAGATGTTACCCAACGTGAAAGGTTATATTCCTCAAGAATTGTTTTAATATTTTTAAAATAATTTTAATCAATGAAAATAATCTTTTATGTTTTGGAATCCTTCTTAATTATGTATATATGTTTGTCACATATATACCTCATTTATTCTCCCTTACTTTGACTGGGTAATACATGCCTTATGAACATTTCTGAACTGCCTTCTCTGAGAAACCTCTTGTGATTATAGTATTATTCAAGATTATGAAACCCATTTATTTCCATGAGTAATTATTATGTTTATTCTTAAAGATTCATATCCTTATGTGGTATACATGTGCATATATATGAAATTAATGTGATGGGTGATCCTGGAATTATATATAAACCAATGTATTGGGTAATGTTTTATTCTCTTGTGACGTCAAGTATTGGATTATGGGGTGAAACTAATTCATTATCGGTCTCTTTCCACCATGTGATGTTATCTTGGAAGTACTATTTGAAATATTCTTATGTAATGTTTATATTGCTCCCACATCTCCTATAATTATATAATCTTATGATACAATGTTATTTATGATAAGATTCCATTTAATTACTCTTGAGGATTCTCTTTTATGATATCATGCTACACCCTTTACTCACATGTTATGTTTCCTAATCATGTTTAATCCCTTACTGGTGTAACATCCCCGACCCGGAAGCCACTAAACTGGTGCCCCGATCCGGGTGGTTACATGTCCTTAAGAACGCCTCCCCGTATGCCAAAGGTTACCGACTAGCAGTGGGGGTCCACGGAGTCATGTGGGGAGACTATAACCGTTTTTTATCAGAGTAAGCCACAACATAAATAAACCAAATAGCAGAAACAATAACCAATAAACATGTAACATGTGTAACAACCATTTACAACATTAAAATATGTCATGTCATACTACAAGTTCAAAAGTGAACAAAAGCCCAAAACGAGGACAATGACCAAAATCCCCAAAATGGACCTGACTCAAAGTCCAGATCCTCCACCAAGTGCTACCCATGTCCACTCAACTATTCATAAAGGGCCCTTTCCCTTCTCTTAACCTGCAAACATGAAGTCTGCTTGGCTACCCAACGGCGGCCCGAGTAGGGTGTGAGTACAACTCAGTAGGCCACCACCAACGGTGTCTACAAAATATCCACTATGAACAGGTAGTGCATGCAAAGGGAATATGAATGATAATTTCCAAGTAATTAATTAAGGATCCATTAAAATGTTCAGAGCCAAAATCATTTCCATATCCATTACCATTCATTACACACCCATTGTCACCATTTACCATTTCTTCACATTTCCATGGGTTAATCACATACATTATGTTACATGGGTCTGAGGCCAACAAACACATGCAAGAGGGTAAACACATTGTTATCCTACCTCACTAGGACTGACCCCTCATAGCAACCAAAACCTCACCTTGAAGCCTCAGTCTGGGTGGATGCAACCGTTAAGAGAATAGACCCTCAGTCCCCTTTCCTAAATCGTGCATTTAGGGTGGAGTTTAGAACCTTAGTCTTAGCTCAACCTGTGGGCATAGATCCTAAAGTCATACCCCACTCTACAAAGCCATGTGAAAATGCTTATATATAAGTAAGGATCAACCATCCAAACCATTGCCCTTCGGCAACACTATTCACCACAACCCTCGTGGGAAACCACATCTTTCCATAACCCATTAACACATTACCATTAGACATCATTTAACCATTCACCCAATTCCCATGTGTTATTCCTATCTCACTAATAATTCAACATTAATCCCATAATCTATCTCGTTATGGCCTTTAATCATTTTACACAATAACCCATTTAACCCATTCATCATTCCCATAAATCAATCATTTAACCCATTCCTCTTTAACCCTTAGGTTAGTGACAAGTCTACATGCATCACCTAACTTCTATTCCATGTTCAACTGATCTTTCCAAAATATTTATCAAGGGCTCTACAATTCGTTACAACAAGTTCACCTGTTTAATATCAATCCCTAAATCCAGGAAAAGCCGGCACATCCCATGGATGGCCCCAATTAGGTTAAGTCTATCCCAACACATCCCATGGGGATTGTGAGGGTTCCCATTTGCCATTTTAAACACCATTATTACCAAAAATTCCAAGGTTATCCAAAACATAACCAAAGTAAAGAAATAACACAACTAAACATGCACAAATACCCAAATAACTCTGGGATATCCCTTGAAGACCACCTACCTCAAAACTGCAGTTGAACACACTCTCAATCCATTCCTTAGTCCTCGATCCAACCAACCTTTGGAGGATCAACCTAAAAATCACCCAATAGTTAGGGTTTTAGAGCTTCAGAACGAGAGGGAGAGAAGATACAAACCCTAAACCAAAAATTGAAGCAAGGATGGGATTAGCCTTTCTCGGAGCTTCGATCTGCAACCAACGGCACCAAAAATGCCTTAGAATCGAAGGAGATTCGTCTCTTCATGACTTTGGGTGATTTGGTTCGTGCCTATGATGGAGAGGGAGGAAATGAGTGGAAATCCTGAGTGGGGTTTTAAAGTTCAGAGTGGAAAACTTGTAATTTTTCCCAACTTTATGTGGCCGCACGGTTTGTCAGCACGGTTTGGCAAACCATGTGCAAACCGTGCACATGACACTTTCTAGAGAAGGAGGGGTCTCATGATTTAGCCACAAGATGTAGAAAACTATGTGCAAACCGTGAGCATGATTCTGTCCAGAAGAGGAAGGGTCGTAGGGTTTAGCCTAGGTAGGCCGCACGATTTGCCTGGCCGTGTGCAGGCCGTGCGCCCTGGCCTGTCTTACCCACATTCTTTTCTTCCATGCCCCAAGCCCCCAGAACACCCCCAAGGCCTCTGAAACATTCAGGAAACATCCCTTGAATCCTAAAACAAGGGATTCATCCAAAACATAATGAAAAAAATACCTTCTCCAAAACTGGGATCTTCCAACCTCCCCACCTTTAAACGGCTCGTCCTCGAGCCGAGCTTCCAAGCCTCATTGATCCACCGAAGAGAAATGTTGGGGCCACTAAGCCCGTATATCCAATTCTCTCTCCTATGTTTCTTCCTGAACTTTCACATGCTATTATATTACTCTAACTAATGGAACAAAATTTCCTCGCAAGAACATTTCTCCATGATCCACCACACGAACCGGATGCTCCTCAAAGGATAAATCAGCCTCAAGCTCCACATCCTCAACATCAACCATGTGAGATGGGTCGTGGTGATAACGTCGAATTTGTGACACATGAAACCCATCATTCATCCCACCATACCACTGGGTAAGAGCCAATTAGTAAGCCACTGGTCTGATCCTCTCCACAATCTCAAAAGGTCCAACATACCTGGGCACCAACTTACCCTGCTTTCGTATCCGACGGTGACCCAACCTTGGTGACACCTAAAGGAACACTTTATCACCCCCCCCCAAACCTCAAGAGAACTATGAATTTGATCTACATATGACTTCTGCCTACTCTGATCCGTATACATTCTCTTCCTGATCAACCTAACTCTTTCTGAAGTCTCTTGCACGAGACTTGGTCCCAACAACTCGGATTCACTGGCCTCTATCCATCACAATGGAGATCTACATGGCCTCCCGTAGAGTGCCTCAAACGGTGCCATCTAAATCGTAGCCTGAAAACTGTTTTTGTAAGCAAACACATCTAATGATAGGTTCCTCTCCCATGAACCACCAAAGTCTAAGACACAAGCTCTTAACATGTCTTCCAACACTTGGATCGTACATTCTGACTGCCTGTCCGTCTATGGGTGGAAAGTCGTACTCAAAAACACCTGCGTACCAAGAGCCTTCTGCAACCCTTGACAAAAACTAAATGTGAAATGTGGATCTTAGTACAAAAATATGGTTCATGGAACACCATGTAACCACACTATTTTGCGAACATACAGTTCACCCAACTGGTCGACTGTATGGGTCTCCTGAATCGGTAAGAAATGAGCCACTTTCGTTAACCGATCAACAACCACACATATTTAATCATTCATCTATGGCATCCATGGAAGAACCACGACAAAATCCAATGTCACATCATCCCACTTCCATTTCGGAATGGGAAATGGATGTAACAAACCACGTGGGAGTTGTTGCTCAGCCTTCACCTGTTGATAGGTAAGGCACCGTACCACAAAGCCCACAACTTCCTTCTTCATTCCAGGCCACCAAAACTACCTTCGGATATCACGGTACATCATATTCGAACCAAGATTCACTTCCTCCTTTGATGCATGGAACTCATACATCAACTCTTCTCGCACACACTTTGCCACAACCACACGATCACAAACACGGACAACACCGTCCACACCGACGGCCCAACCAGAAGGTAACTCCCCACCATTAATCTTTTCATTCATGATCAAACACTCAGGATCATCAATCTAACCTTCCTTAACTCGACTTAGAAGCTTCGACTCCATCACTAAGGAAGAAAGAGTGACCTGACCACTCTCCTCCTGCACCTCCAGATGCATTTCTGCAAACAAATCCATCACCTTCCACTCGGTGCAGGACTCCTGAATCATCTGATTCTAAACTTTCCTTCTTAGAGCATCAGTAACACTATTTCCCATTATCGACATGTACACCAACTCAATGTCAAATACTAGAGATATTCAACCCATATTCACTGCAGAAGATTCAGATCCCACTGTGAGAAGATGTACTTTAAGCTCTTATGGTCGGTAAACATAGTAAACCGTTCTCCCAGCAAATAGTTCCCCCAACACATCAAAGTGTACACTACTTCTGCCAACTCAAGATCATGGTTTGGATAGTTCTGCTCATGGGGTCTCAGCTTCCTTGACCCATAAGCCACAACCCGCTCATCCGACATCAACATAGCCCCACGTCCGACTCCGGACGCATCACAAAACACTATGTATTTCTTACCCGGCTCAGGTAAGATCAAGATAGGTGCGGTTGTCAGCCGCTTCTTCAACTCTTGGAAGGCATTCCCACAAGCCTCAAACCAATAGAACCTGATTCCCTTCTTGTTAAAGCCCGAAAGTGGTGCTGCCAAGTGAGATAAATCCTGAATGAACTTTCAGTAATACCCGACCAAACCCAGAAAACTCCGAACAACAGAAACACTCTTGGGATACTTCCAAGATACAACTTCCATCACTTTCTCTAGATCCGATGACACACCTGACTCCGAGATGATGTGACCTATAAAATGAACATCACCTATCCAGAATTTACACTTTGATATCTTGGCATATATCAGGTGCTCTCTTAGCGTACCCAAGATGATGTCAAGATGTTGGCAATTATCATCTTATGTTTTCAAGTACACTAAGATAGCATTTACAAAGACAACCACAAACCGATCTAGATAGGGATGAGAGATCCATTTCATCAAATCCATAAACACCGCCAGTGCATTGGTCTAGCCAAAAGGAATTACCACAAACTCAAACAACCCGTATCGATTCCAAAAAGCTATCTACGGTACGTCAGAAGACCTCACCCTCAACTGCTGGTAACCTGACCTATGATCAATCATAGAAAACACCGATGTACCCCTCAACTAATAAAACAGGTAATCAATTCTAGGAAGAGGGTACCTGTTTTTCACCGTCATCTAATTCAAATTTTGATAGTCAACACACACCCTTAACAACCCATCGTCCTTCTTTTAAAAAAGAATGGGAGATCCCCAAGGATATGTAATAGGATGGATAAACCCATTATGATCCAACTACACATGCTGAACCTTCAGTTCCTGGAGTTCTGCATGTGCCGTTCGGTATGGTGGAATAGAAATTGGCTCCGCTCCCGGCAGCAACTCAATCATGAACTCAACATCCCTCTCAGGGGGTAACCCGGATAATTCCTCAAGAAACTGGTCATGCAACCGATCCACCATATAATGGAAAATAGACTTCTCCCCTTATGAATTATCATCAAGCATGATACATTCCACTCGAACCATGAGTCCACTCATCTGTTGAGAAAACGGACCCGCACGCCCTGCTCGAACATCCCATTCGCCATGGTGGACATAAATGTCACCCTCAAGCGTCCTGAATGATACTCCGCGATGGTAATAGTCTATGTGTGCCCGATACAACACAAACAAATTCATTCCCAGGATTAGGTCAAACCCTGAAAACTCGAGAATGAACAAGTCCCACATAAAACAATACCCACCAACTTCCAAGGCACACCCATTTCATTTCTTGATATCCTCAACCCACACCCCAACAGAGTGTCAATTGACATAACCCCACACACCCTCTCCATAGGTAAACCCAGTGCTACCACAAGTTGAGAAGAGACAAAAGAGTGTGTGGCACCTGTGTCAAACAACACACTAGAAAAAGTAGAAGCTACAAGGATCGTAACTCGAATAGTTGACGATCCAACCTCCCCACCACTAGGTAAAAACTAAACTGCCTGAAGCTAACCTACCCCTCTACCTTGGGACCCAGCCTGAACGCCCTGTGCTGCACTACCCTGCAAGCATGAGTGATCCTACCCAGCAGTTCCACATCCACCGCCCCTTCCAGTATGGCCCGTGGAGCTCCAACTGCCTGCCTGATATGGGGAAACTGATCCCCTTCCCATATCCAGTACCTACCTTTCACCATCATGCTCACCCTTCTGTGGAGGGTTCTTGCAGAATCTCTGTACATGCCCCATCCTACGGCACAAACGACACTCAATTGGAGGTCGAGGACACTGACCATGCATATGCCCTAGCCTACCACACTGATAGCAGAACTCCGGATTTCCACTATGAGAGGCTGATCCTCTCTTCCAACCACTTTTCACACTTCCACCATGCTGTGAGCTCTCAAGGCATCGCTTTCAACCTTCGATAGCAGCACCGCTCATCTGTCCCACTGAAACCACAATCCCACTACCCGAATCTCACTTCAGGTTTCCTTCCAAGATCAGTGCCTGATCTACTCCCTCTGCGAACCTTTTCATGCTCAATATTTTTACTTGAGACCTGATCTCAAGTCTTATCCCATCCTAAAAATGCCTTAATACTACTTCCTCATCCACTGCAAACATTGGGAAAAAGCATCTCAAATCAGTGAAGCGACTAGAATAGTCCATCACCGATAGCGATCCCTGAGTCATGCTCATAAACTCTGTAGCCTGCTCCTATCTCATGGTCTCTGGGTAGAAATGATCCAGAAACTTTTCCTAAAAAACCTTCCACGACATTCCAACAGCCTGATCAATTTGAGCCCGAATGTCCCACCAATGCCTCGTCTGGCCTCGCAACATATAAGGGGCCAACTTCACTCACTTTTCAAAAGGGTTCCGTAGATGATTCAGTATCATCTAGAAAAACTCTAACCAGAACTCTGCTGCTTCTAGACCACCCTCTCCAGTGAAGGTCGGAGGGTGCTGCATCTAGAACTCCCTGGACATCTCAAACATACTCAGTGCAACCCGCCTTGGGTCCTGGTCCATCATCTACAAATGCCGAGCCATGTTCTCCCAGAACTGGTCTTATCTACCTTCATTGGTCACCACATTTTCTTGCTCCTCTACTAGATGAGTGTTCTCAACCACACCCTCCTATTTCCCAACTTGTAACCTACGTCATGGTGTCATTTCTCTACAATTCCAAGCACGAGATTTAGCACACATACCACATAACATTCACAACATTATCAAAAGATCTTTACTAGCTACAACAACCCACTTTTCATATTCTAACCCAACAACATTTTCCAACTTGTTTCAAACACTATTACTCCATTAAACATCATTTACCCACTTGTTCATTTCATTCTTCTCGTTATTTCTTGGTTTCATGAAATGCATGTTGCACCCTACTTTCCTGCCTCACACACCCACCCCGTGCATGTGTCTAATACAATGCATGTCACCTATCTCCCTAGGTGCTTATATTGATGCATGAATTCCAATCCTCATGTTGTTAAGGACACGAGCCAAATATCATAAAACAGTCACATCAAACCACATGTGCATCACCCCACGGTGAAATATAATCAACTGTAACAACACACCACCAAGAACAACATTTCCTACCTAGGTTGACTTGGGTTTTACCTCGTACACGGGTTAGCTACTCCAAAGCATGAGCTCATTACCAAGGCCTGACATGTCTTAACCCTTGGCTACCAATCCCAAATAACAAGACCTCAGAGAAGGAAAACAAAGACCTACTCTGATACCACTTTTAATGTCCCTGACCTAGAAACCACTAAATCGGTGCCCCGAGCCAGGTGGTTACATGACCTTCAACACGCCTCCCCGTACGCCAAATGCTGCTGACTAGAAGTGAGGGTCTACAGAGTCAAGTAAGGAGATTATACCCCCTTTTTATCATAGTAATCCCAAAAAGAAAAGAACCAAATAGCGGAAATAATAACCAATAAACACAGAACTTGTGTAACAACCACTTCAAACAATAAAATATGTCATGTCATTCTACAAGTGAAAAGGTGAACAAATTCCCAAAACAAGGACAACGTCCAAAATACCTAAAATCATCCCAACTCCAAGTCCAGATCCTCCACAAAGTGTTACCCATGTCCACTCAACTATCTAGCAAGGACCCTTTCCCTTCTCCTAACATGCAAACATGAAGTCTTCTCGGGTACCCAACGGTGGCCCGAGCAGGGTGTGAGTACAACTCAGTAGGCCACAACCAATGGTGTCTACAAAATATCTAGTTTGAACATGTAGTGCATGAAAATGGAATATGAATGATAATTTCCAAGTGATTAATTATGGTTCCATGAACAATTTCAGAGCCAAAGTCATTTCCTTATCCATTACCATTCATTACACACCCATTATCACCATTTACCATTTCATCACATTTCCATGGGTTAATCACATACATTATGTTACATGGTTCTAAGGCCAACAAACACATGCAAGAGGGTAAACACATTGTAATCCTATCTCACTAGGACTAACCCCTCATAACAACTATAACCTCACCTCGAAGCCTCAGTCCGGGTGGATGCAACCATTATGAGAATAGACCCTCTGTCCCCTTTCTTAACCCATGCATTTATGGCGGAGTTTCGAACCTCACTCTTATCTCAACCTGTGGATGTAGATCCTCAAGTCATACCCCACTCTAAGAAGCCATGTGCACATGCTTATATATATGTAACCATAAACCATCCAAACCATTTCCCTTCAGCAACAGTATTCACCACAACCCACATGGGAAACAACATCATGACTTAACCCATTAACACATTACAATTACACATCATTTAACCATTCAACCAATTCCCATGTGTTATGCCAATCTCACTAAGCATTCAACATTAAACCCATAATCTTTCACATTATTGTCTTTAATCATTTTACACATTTACCCATTTAACCCATTCTTCATTCCCATAAATCAATCATTTAAACCATTCCACTTTAACCCTTAGGTTATTGTCATGTCTAGGTGCATCACCTAACTTCTATTCCAAGTTCAACCGATCATGCCAGCATATTTATCAAGGGATCTACAATTCATTACAATAAGGTCACTTGTTTAATATCAATCCCTAAATCTAGTAAAAGTTGGCACATCCCATGGATGGATTTAATTAGTTCAAGTCTATCCCAACACATCTCATGGGGATTGTGAGGGTTCCCATTTTTCATTTTAAACACCATTATTACCAAACATTCCAAGGTTATCCAAAACATAACCAAAGGAATGAAAGAACACAACTAAACATGCACAAATACCCAAATAACTATGGGATATCACTTGTAGACCACCTACCTCAAAATTGCAGTTGAATGCACTCTCAATTGAGTCCTTAGACCTCTATCCAACCAACCTTTGGAGATTTGACCAAAAACTCACACAAAAGTTAGGGTTTTAGATCTTTGGAATGAGAGGGAGAGAAGATACAAACCCTAAACCAAAAAGAGATGATAGAATGGGATTAGCCTTTCTAGAAGCTTTGATCTACAACCAAAGACATCAAAAACACATTATAATTGAAGGAGATCGGTCTCTTAGAGCCTTTAAGTGATTTGGTTCGTGCCTAGGGTGGAGAGGGAGGAAATGATAGGAAATTCCGAGTGGTGTTTTAAAGACTATAGTGGTAAACTTTTAAATTCCCAACTTTAAGTGGTTGCACGGTTTGTCCACATAGTTTGGAAACCTGTGCACAAATCGTGTGCATTCCACTTTCCGGAGGAGGAGGGGTCGCACGATTTAGCCACACGGTTTGGAAAACCGTGCACAAACAGTGTGCATGGTTCTGTCCGGAGGAGGAAGTGTCGCACGGTTTAGCCTAGGCAAGCCACACAGTTTTCTTGGCCATGCGTAGGCCGTGTGCCCTGGCCTGTCTTGCCCAGATTTCCTTTCTTCCATGCCGCAAGCCCCCATAACACCCCCAAGGCCTCTCACACTTTCAAGAAATATCCATTGAAGCCCAAAACAAGGTATTCAACCAAAACATAATGAAAACATTCCTTTCCAAAACAGGGATCTTACAACTGGGTTTTTTAGCTTGACCATTTCTCTATGTATTCTCCATGTTATCCCATGTATATTTAGGAGATCAAATGGATATTATGGTCTCATTATAAAAACTAAAATAAGGATTCCATGTATTATAAATTATGATCCTAGTCTTTTAAAGACACTAAGAATTTACAATCCTTGTGTTGTAATTATTAGATATTAATGTTTAAGAATCATGTAATAATATATGTAAAAGGATTGGGTCACCATAATTTCTATCTTAATTTTATCTCACCATAAATTCTTCTTAATGTAACTATATATCTTCATACATCTAGGATGAATAGACAATGATGAGCTATGAGATTCTTCCAATATCTCCTTCTTTAATTCTAATATAACAAGAACACATACACTAGTTTTATAACTTATCATTACATCCCTATAATTGTTGAACTAAGTAAAATTTATTTCCATCTTTTATAATTCTACATCTTCGTTTTGTCCCACTTTAATCTTCACATTGATAGGTGGTTGAATACTCATTTGAGAAAGAAATTATTTTTACCCTTCCTTCAAGATTTCAATTTCCATTATTTATAAATACCATAATATTGGATCTTTTTTATCTGTTTTTTATCCTTATAATATATATAATAGAACGATCGTTTTGAATCATAGCATTATCTACCTTGTTCACCATTCAAGGGTAGTAATTTATTAACTAGTGAAAATATTTAATAAACTCCAACCACCTTCTATGACTCATATTCAACTATTTCTGGGTGAATATATTCATTAAACTTTTATGATAAATATATATAACATGTTTTTATACAATGATTATGCCTCCATATCATTAATTTCATTACTCACACTGCTTACTTCATGTCATAGTTGGGGTAATTCTATTTATGAACCTTCAATTGTTGATAGCTATGAGTTATCACCATGCCATTCTTTACAAGATCACATCATATACCCTTCATGGATCCATCACTATTGGTCATAAAAATATGTCCATTGCAAGGTAGGGATAATGTAGTGGAATTATCTATCCTTCTCTTTTAAACCTTGAAATTGTATTCACATTCTTCAATCTAAAGAAACATAACTGCATTCCATGTTATCATGGTGAGTGTATTAGATATCCATGATGAATTATTCACAAATAAGGTATAATATATATCAAATCCAAGAAAACTACAGATCTCGATCATAGTTGTTGGTCTAGGTCAATGTTCATTGACTTCCATCTTATAAGGATCTACAAATATACCCTCTTTTTTGATCATGTGTCCCGTGAATGATACATTTTGTAACTAAAATTTTCATTTGATAAATGTGGTATATTTTTTCTCCTTCCTTCGGGACTTAAAAAAATTCTCAAGGGATCTTCAGGCTCTTCCTTGGTCTTGGATTAAATAATAATATTGTTTATAAAGAATAACACAAATTGATCATGGTAATCTCTAAAGAATCTATTAATTAAATCCATAAAGATAGTAATAAAATTATTATTTCTAAATTGGATAAATTTAAATTTAAAGTTTCCATACCATGTATGGAAGTATTTCTTATGAATTTATTCCCTTTTAACCATAAATTTATACTATACCAAATAATGGTAAATATTGGAAACTTATTGTGGTCCTCATAGTTGATCAAAAAATTCATTAATATAGGTTAAATGATACTTATTATTAATTTTTATATTCTTATTTTCCTATAATCAATTCAAAATTGCGTTGATCCATCTTTTTTTTAATGAAAATAACTAGTGCACCCCATGGTGAAACATTAGAGCAGATAAATCCCTTATGAATATTATCCTATAATTTCTTCTTCAATTCCTAAAACTCAATTAGGTTCCTTCTATAAGGATTCTTGGAAATATGTGTATCACAAGGTATTAATTCTATTAAAAACTCAACTTTAAGATGTAGAGGAAGAATATGAATCTCCTCTAGAAAGACATCAAAAAACTCATGTAGAATGGGAATATCATTGATGTTGATTTCATCCCCAACCATCAGAGATGAATATCCTATATGAATTGGAATAAATACCCATAAAATAGAATTAATTTCAATTATAATCTTGTATTCATCCTCACACTAATAAATGATCACTATATTATTCAAAATATGAAATGTTATACACCTTCCTTGGAAATTTATATTCAATTTATACTGAGAGGCTCAGTCTATTCCCAAAATCCAATCAAATTCAACTAGATGGAGAATAACAAGATCTATAAGAAGAAAATTCCCAAAAAAACCACAAACAATAAATAATCGTAGTGTTATGATGCAATAATCATACCACTAATAGTTTTCACTACAAATTCAACATCTAATAATTGATGATATTAATGAAAATCCCTTGAGTCATTTTATGATATAATGGAATTCATATGATTAAACTCAAATAAGAAACATCTAGGTTTGATTATCTCTATCAACACCTCAAATCCATAATTCTCTCTTCATTAACATACTAAAACTAAAATGGTTATCATGATCCAAAAAAATAATAGTGATAAATTATAAAATTATTATAACAATTCATATTATTTTAAGATCATGACACATTATTTTCAACCAATGACACCATAGTTTTTACTAAGGTAATATATGGTAAATATCAATTCAAAACCTTTATAATGGTTCATAAATACAAAATGAATTTAAAGAAGGATATCCCTTAGGATTTTCTATCAAGGTGTGGAATTTTTGGCTTACTCATCATGCACTAGTGGAAATCAAGTTAATACACAATCTGATTATTTTAGAGTTGTTACCCCTAAGTTAATCTGTGTTACAACCACATACAATTTCTTGTATCCAAAAATGGTGAATTTTCTTGGAAAACCGCACTCATTTATTTAGAATAACATAGAATATTATCATTTAATCAGGCTTATTCAATGGTTTCTTACTAAAGTTTTATCATACAAGTTTCTAAAATAAGTAAAACATTATTTGATACAAATTGATGCGGCCCAAACAATATGTGCATAAATATTACACCATTTAATATAAATATTCCATAAATATCATAAAAATAAATACCCTATTACCATAATGTAATAGTGTATTTGAAAACTAGATACATAATCATATTATTTCATGAAGTATTTTCAACATCTCTCAAATATTTCTTATCACTTCACACAATTCTTAGTAATACACTACTTAATAACATTCATTATAACATGGGGAAAAGAAACATAAGGAAGGGTGAGAATATATTATTAGTATAGATATATAAATAAGACATAAATCATTGATCATATTTGTGAGTAACATTAGAATAAGGGTTTGTGAATATGATATTAACATTTTAAAATTATACCCATCCATTCATAGATCATAATCACGACATAAAGATTTAGAAAACCACAAAAAATGAATAATATAAGAATATAATATCATGAGTGATGAATCATATAATAAAAATAATATCATTTTATAGATAGTGGAATAAGAATTTTGGAATAATCATAATCATATAAATCGTATATCATGGATACCCGCAAAGACATTCCTCACATGTTAGGCTTTGGATAACCTACTTCAGGATTAGGCAAACTACCTATTTACCCTCTTTTGAGTTTGGGCTACAAAACCATGTACTATTTGATATCATAAAACCTTAATCATTTCCCAATTCATTATAGCAGTATAATGGAACCACCCATTAAATAATAAAATCCATTAATTTATCTTCCACAAGATCAAGAAGGCATTTATAATTTCTTCATAGCTTAACCCATAGAAAAGAAATCAGGTTTCATTAAAATTTCATTATAAAAATACATAAATTTATAGTGAAAGAACAATTATGGTATCATGAGATCAAACACCTAGTGAATTATATGTAACATCAATGGTTGATGGCATCAATGAACATACAATTAAAAGATCAGTATAACATTTCTTTAAGAAAATATCAATTTTACTTTAAAATATATTGTTTGAAATATAAAATTCTCTATAACATTAAAAAAACAGTTTTATATGAAACTAAAATTGTAAACATGTAAAGGAATATTCAAACAAAATGGTAGTAATGATGGCAGGAAAATCCATTTGTGCGGTATATGTTAAAACAAATACTCTGATCACAAATTTGGTAAAAGGTGCCTTGTTTGGAAAATGAAAAGAAGATTACTTTTGATAATTCATATAGAATGTCAATATTGGATAAAAAATGACTTTAATAAATCATTATATAATAATAAAAACAATATTGGAATCATTTTATATAAATTATTGATATATAATAAAAAGGTTCTTGACTGTAGAGAAAAAAAGTTAAATTCCCATAAAAACATTATTTCAAATATTTGAGTACTTAGAGATGTTAAAATTAAAGTAATAATTATAATTTATAGAAATGACCAGAGTAAAATAAAAAAATTATAATTTTGTGAGATAGATCACATAATTTAATTATCTATAATTTAACCACAAACAATTATGTAAAAAGTGAGATTGTAAAATAAAACCCTTAACTCATGTTAAACATTAATTTTCATTTATTTTAAAATTACATATAATAAATTTAAATTTATTATAATAAAAAATTTAATATTCAAAATTTAATTCATGGTTTACAAATAAAATCTTATCACTCATTAATTAACTATATTTCATTTTCATCACTATTCTGGGTGTTAATTATTAATTAGTTTTTTGTGTGTTTTGGTTTGGGAGTTATAGACCTTGAATCATTATAATCATTAAATCAAGTAAAAATAATAATTATGATATAAATATTATATATATTCAATATATTCATATTTAAAACTATCCATAAAATGGAGTGAAAGAAAAATAAACTAGAACTTTCATGAAGATGGTAGTATGTACGTACGTATGAACATTGTTTTCATTTTCAAATGAAAATAAAGAAATAAATATGAATAATATTTTATCCTTAAATATTAATATTATTATAAATATCAAATCTATAATTTTATCAATCAATGATTTGTGGTGATCTAAAATGAATCATATCACCACAAGATGGTGGTAGTCCACACATATGCACGACATATACCTTCATTTCCCATTTGATGGAAGGAAGGTGAAAAATGGTTATCCCATAATAATATTAACATGTTATTATATTTTTAATAAGAAAAAAATTATTTCAGTATCGATAAAAATCATTTAAATAATGTAAAAGAGGGTATAAACTTTTAAGGATGCATGCAAGACAACAACCTCTTCTTTGGGAGACCTCCTTTGGATTACAACTTTAAACTTCATAGGATGGTCTTATGGTAATACTTGGAGATAAAAAATGAAGGGAATGAACCTATAATTTTTTTTTGGATGTTATTGGATGAGATATATGGATTAATATTTGGTAATAAGGATGGAGAATTGGTTCCCTTTTATAAGGGAACAGAGACACACACATAGAAGTACTCAAATGATATAAATTGTATAAAGTAATTTTCTTATGAAACTATAACCAAATGGAAAATAATTTAATGTTAATATAATATAAGGTCAAAATATTTTCAACCAATAATATATAAACATGTTTTAGTGTCAGTTTTACCCTTATATCCTAGTTTAACTCCCTTTGTTATCCCATTTTAACCCTAATGGCAGAAAACCATTACTGTTATTAATACACATAATGAATACCAATGAAAGTTAACTCATTAAAAATTTTTAATTAGGATTCAAAATATGGAGACAATTTTATCGAAATCAATTTCTATAGGTTTGGTAAATTAACTTCAATATAAGTTCATAAAATAATATAAAAACTGTTTTTAGAAAAAACAAATTTAAGCATAAAATTGGCTTTAATTTAATTCCTTTCCTTGTAAAAACTATTATATGAATGTTAAGATATTTTATTTAATATAGACTCTATATTTTTCATTATAATTATGAATAAATAGTTATTTATTTATTTTATTTATATTAAAATATATTGTGAATATAAATATAGTTTTCTGAAAAATAACTCATTATACCATTAAATGGTTTTATCATTATTCATAATCTTTAGATAACTAATGAGTGGATTGTTATTCTTAAATTACAAATAAATTTTATTAAAAATTACTTTATAATAGTGATCATAATTTTTATTTATATAAAAATTTATAAAACCTAGAAAAATAAATTTCATCAGAAAAATGGGAGTATTAATCATGAAGTGATTTTATTAAAATCTAAAAATTATTTTTTAGTAACTAATTAATAAATTTTAATTTATGAAAACATTAATATATATATATATATAATTATTAATTTAATTCTATTCATAATTTACAATCCAATTTCTATGTTATAGAGGCCATAATATATCATGGTTCATTTAGATTTAGGACGCATGTTGAGATCTCAATAAAATACTTAACATTTATTTCAATGGAATACATATAAAATATTGGGACGTACCTATTCAGAACTTGGAAATGGAATTATAAAAAAATTTCATTCCAATTAAATCAAATAAAGATGCATCAAGAACATATGCTGATGATACCAATTTTCAATCTTCTTTTTTTGAGATATCAATTGCGTGAAAATATATAACATAGTGTATATTCATATAAAGTTGTATGTCATTAGGGAAATAAATTTTTTCTCTATGGGATAAATGGTGTGTTACTAGATGATACCCTTAGAAATTAGGTGGTTCTATGTAATTTCACTACGAAAGGTCCCCAATGGGTTATAGACTAAGTTTTTATGGAACATCATTTGAATTCTATATGAATTCAACATGTTAAATAATTATTATTCCAATGTGTAGTTTAATAATTATTCACATTTTTATTACCTAACATATTCAGTAACAATTTATTCTAGAATATATATATATATATGTGTGTGTGTGTGTGAGAGAGAGAGAGAGTTTAATATTTAATAAATATTTATTCACTATTCTATTGAATATAATGTTTATTTATTTATCAAAACATAAAAAAATGGTATTATTTATTTAAATAAAAATTAATTATTTAAGATTTGATAAATATAGTGGACAAAATATTGGCTCAATTAATGGTAAAAAAATTATATTTTAAAAAAAATTAAACTAAATATTAATTTATTTATTTTTGAAATGATATTTATTTATCCCTATGTTTTGCACAAGAAAATATATAATAATAATACCATTATTATTATTTTGATATGGGGATCTTCGGTTATTAAGATAATTAAAAGTTACCATGTGGAATTATTTTTATATAACCCAAGATCTTTATAATTAGATTATGTCATTCTTAGACCTAATTGTTGTTGGAGTTGGTGTCATAAGACTAACTATTTATACTTTAATTGCAGGTATATTTGATTTGTTTAATATTATTAAAACCTCTTATTTTATATAAATTGTTTTTCTACATGACTCTTGTGTAATAATGTCCTAGAGTATACATCACATTTATTAGGTCATAGTGGTTCCCTACTATGATGAGAACCTTGATGTTATATAGTGACATTTTTAAATAGTGTTATATGGTTGAATTGCATACTATGATGGGACACATATTCCATAGACTATTACGTGCAATTACTTGTAAGAAGATGATGCATCTTCTCATTAAGTTTTCACTTGGTAATATACATGATAGATGATTATGATAATATACCCTCTAGTAGTAATTACACATGTTTTGGTGTCATAAAATATTCCTATCAATGAATATGTGTGATAGTCATGAGACTTTGATATTTTAATTAATTTATGTTAAAACTAGAATAATTATATATATTTTATAAACCATGATGATAATATATCATTTTGATACTAGATACATTGGTTGGGTCATGATTGAAATGTCATTAATGGATAATTCAAGGAAGGACTTATCCATTCCATCTTTATGGAAGATGATATCTCATCACTTTTATTCGAATGGATCTATAACCCTAAATTTCATAGCCATGGTGTAACGACGTGTTTATTTCAAATATTCAGTGAAAGACATATTGGGAATATAGGTTGGTGACATGGATGTGAAACCTTCTTGATGAGATATTGTGATAAAGAGATTATATTATATAGTGAGCATTCATATGTTGTTGTCATTGTTATGAAATTATGATATTTCTCTTATGTGCCTTAAAACTGTTACTAAACAGTAATCTTGGACTTTAGGAAAGACCACCTAATTCAAATGATATTGAATCTTAGAGGGTCACTCACTTTATTTTTCCTTTGATCTTGATTAAATTCTATTTGAATTAATTATTGGAATAGTTATTATTTTCAAGACTAATTAATAATTCTATTCAATTTTTATTGATCTCTAATACTCAAAAGGTAGTAAATAATTAATAATTTATTAAAAAATAATTTAATTGATTATATGAATATATATAAAATATATATTCATTGGATTTTGAATTAAATATTTATTTTATTTATTGAATATTTTAATATATATTTGTTCGCAAGATTGCGAATAAAATATTTATTCAGTAGTTTAAAAAATGTTAGAGGAGTTCAAAAAGACCAAGAATGAGTCCAATGACAAATACTAATTAACATGACCATTACACAATATTTTTATATCGCAAGTTGGTGTGCACCATAAAATAATAATAATGATATTATTATTATTTTTCATGGGGTTTATTAAAGGTTTCAAATGTTATTTAATGGATAAAATACAATTAAATACTATTTTAACCTAAACCCTAACTATATAAATAGACATTAATGTCTATTGTATACTGCATCCAAAAAAATGATAATAGAGAATTTTTATGCAGAAAAAAATTATCTCTCTCTCTCTTGAATCCTCCTTCACTCTCCCTCTTAAAAAGAGAACCATAAGAAAGATTTATTCAACACCAAAGAACAAGAAATCATAAATGAATAATGAAATACAAAAGGACACACTAGGATAGTACACAGTGATCAAGTGGTGTTTCTTAGAGATCATTGAATTATGTGTGGATCAATAATAGAAGAATTATATCATTGTATCCTCATAGTGCAATGAAGGCAATCCGAAAGAGTCCTTTTATTTGATAAAAATCACCAACTATTAATTTTTATAATAATAGGTATTTATTTATTCAGATATTAAATAATTTAAATATATATTTGACAAGAAATATCCTCAATCATGGTTTTAGAAAATGGTTATTAAAAAATTTGATTATATGACCAACAATTTCATGCTTCTGATGTTCCCAAAACCATCAAGTGGTATTATATTAGTCTTGTTTAAATTTATAATTATTTATTTTATTGTTGATCCATATGAAATAATGGTTGAATATAATTTATTATTATTCATTATTTAATCTTACTTGAATTACCATGCTTCGACATATTAATCAAATTTGTTTAGTTTTTCAGTTTTATCAAATGTTTATGAATAGATAAAGAATGATATGAAATTCTATTAGGAAGATCCAAATCATTGACTAGTAAAACTGTGTTACATGGCGTGTAGATAGAGTACATGACATCTACAGATTTGAATTGTACCGAGATGCTCTGAGTAGTTAAATATATGTGGTGAATTTATTACACACCATGTGTTGACCAGGACAACCCAACAGATGAAATATAAATAAATGGAATGTATCAGGCATGTATAGACAAGTAGTCCAGTTGAGATAACAGGTCAAATACCTAGTAATGTGACTCAAATAAATGTAAAAGGAGGTATACAACATGTATCTTGATAATAAATGTCATGTTATATCCCATTAAAAGATAAAATTGAAAATTGCATTAAATTGAAAATTGGAGCATTAAAACCAAATATTATTTATTAGAACACCAATTTGAGTATGAAATTTTTATAATGGTTTTAAAAAATATTAAATGATAAATTAATTTGATATAATTAATATTTCATTATTGGTTCTTTTATATATTTTCCATGAATTCCATAAAATATTGGTATCTCTAATTAAGATTTAATGACCATTAAGATGAAAAAAATTAATTAATTAATTAATTAATTAATAAAATCATTATTATCTTAATAATAAATAATTAATAAATTTATGAATGTTAGATAGTTAATTATGTGTATTCATTGTATGTATGACCGATCATGATCTTGGACAAGTCTTATGTATGCGTTATAATTTATTTAACATAATTTATTACCTAGGTTTGAAATTATTTAATATTAAATTAAATGATTTCCAATGAGTCATTACTCCTTATATTATAATATAGGACCTACATGTCCAAGGATATTTATGTAATCCCATTTAACTAATCCTTTGGTTCCCCTCACATTCATGTGTGTAAACAATTCTTGTAATTAATAAATCATCTCATGGCTCATGAAGGTGGTTCCATATAGAACTGTGATGATGCCAACTTATTGAGACACACATATACCTATGGAATGTAATAAATCATTCCATTACCAACAAATGGAGTTAATACCCTAGGTCATATGTGGACTTAATTTCCTCTCATTAAATCAACCATTAGATAAGCTCACGGCTCGGTTATTTAATTTTTTTATTTATTAATGTCTATGAATTATTTACATTAAGTATGCAAGACCACGTTCTCCTAAACGAATAAATTAATATTCCAAGATGAAAATTAAATAAATTTATTATGTGTAAATGTTATATCGAAAAATTTTATTTCAATAAGTAACATCCAATTAAAAATATCAAGGCATGTAATGTATAAAAAATGATTTATTTTATACAAAAATTAATTAAAATCCCTTGTCCTAATATTATTCTAGAAAAGGACTTTCATTCCTTGATTGGTAATGAAACCATATAACTATGTGTATTACATTTCCAAATTATGGACACTAAATTTATCAAGGAGTTATCATGAGTGTTTTGGGTTTACATTTGAGAACTAATATTGAGTTTAACGACCAATGTCTATTTAATTCAAATTTGGAGGAAAGTGGTGAGAATATCCAATTCAGGATTTTCGGATAGGGAAATAAACTTAATTGATAAAGAAGCTATAAAATTGTAGTTGGAAAGACCTCCTACTTGAATTACTTTTTTATGGTTTTCATGGAAGAGTTTTGCATCATTTAGAAAAGTAATGGTGATCCTTCCCACTACAATACCAAAACTAGACATTCCATGTTCAATAGTGAGGGATATTGGGCCTTGATAAAATAGTGGGAGATTTATTAAAATTAATTAATTAATTTTCTATTTTTCATATAATTCATAATCATGAAAAATTATTAATAATATTAACTTTTAATTGTATATTATAATGAAAATATCATCATCCAAACTATCCCTATGATCAAAATTAGAGATAGACAACCTTTTATCTAGTAATAAATTCCATGAGTGGTTTAGATGCCTTTGAGTTGTGTAACACCATGAATGAAAATCATATGTACTAGAACCTTCAAAGGTTGATCTGCTTGCTAAAGAGCTGAGTGATGAAGAGTTCCATGTCTATGAAAAACATTTGAGTGAAATAACCAAAATTCAATTCCTAATGCTTTTATCGATGTCTATTGAACTAATGATGTCTCTTGAAAACATGGATGCATATATCATGCTAGAGATCCTTCATGGTCTATATTGCGAGAGAGATAGATAGGAATATTTTGAGCTGTATAAGGTTATTTTTTAGAGAAATCCTAGATATGGTGTCCCAATTGGGCCTCATGTAGTAAAGATCATTGGCGGCATTGAGCACCTAGAGGTTCTAGGGTTTAAACTCTTTGAGGAACTGGGTACCAATATTAATCTAGAATCACTCCCTTATATATTTAGTATATTTTTTGTGAATTTTAATATTAAAAATATTGAGAAGTCTCTACAATATATTCTCACACTTCTCCTCTAAATTAATAAAATATGAAGCAAAAAAAGTCTTTTTTTCTTTATGGTGAAAAAATTGAAAGGGAAAGCAAAGATCTAAAAGTCAAATGATTCATTATAACCATCTATCAAGATGAATTTCATGGATAAATTAATGGAATATGATGTTTTTTGTTCTTTTAATGGCTAGAAAAACCACTGGGAGAAAAACGACACTCATCCAAATAAGTAAGGGGAAGCTTCAAGTGATTTTTTTAATGTCTAATTTATCTATTTATTAAAATTGGGCATCAGATACAGCTTGTGGAACTTATATGCGGGTTCAAATATAGGAAACAATTAGATTAAGAAATATTCATTGAGGGGAGGTATATCTATGAGCATCCAATAGATCTAAATTAACTATTGTAGCTATCGGGGACTACCACATCACGTTGCTGAACCGAATGAAATTTATTTTGATTTATTTTTATAATGAATTCAATTATCAATAACATTATTTCAATATCCATTCAATATATTGATGGATTTATTTTCAAAATATGGAATAAATATTGATTCTTTTGTAATGATATCCTTTATTATGGTAAGGAACATTTAAATAATGGTATTTATTGTAGGGTCCCCATCCCAAGGGCCACCTAATGGGTTCCCTGAGCCGGGTTGGCCACATAACCTCAAGCACATCTCCCAAAATTATAGAGGCTTCCAACAAGAAGTGGGGGGCTTTTTAGTGTCTGCAGGGGAGACTATGCCTCTGTAGGTAATAGGTATTGTCAAATTCGAAGTAAACAGAAAATAAGTAATATATTGTAGAAGAATATAAATGGATATACTATAGAAAAAGCAATATGAATTATCCAAAAAATAATAATCAAGTGAAGAATCTCACAATACAAGGTCATGTTATGATCTCTTCCAAAACTGGAAGTATGGGAAACATAAACCCAAGAATATTATGAACTAAAAGAAAAGACATGAAGTAAAAATGGAATCATGATAAAGGCTCAATCCTCTTCCCTAGTCTCTATTCTAAGCATTAAGAAAAATCAAGCATCGAAAGTAGCACACTTTCATTGGTCAATACTTGCAAGCATGTAATCTAATTTGGTTTCAATGACACCCGAGCAGGGTGTGATATCAAATATGAGTAGGACCACACTCACGGTGTCTAAACCATTCCATTTAGTACAATAATAAAATGTAGTGATCCATTATATAATAAATTCATATCACTAATTAAGTTCAACAAAATAAATAACTCGGCCCGGGTACCCAATGGTACTCATCCCTCATCACCTTCTTTGGCCAAACCTGGAAGTCTGAAAGGAGTACCTGTAAGTTGAATGCAGATATACATATATATAAATCCTAGAAAATCAAGGTAAAACAAGGAAGAGTTATACCCCCAATCTTGTGCTTTAACTTGGGGTATAAGTCAGGTGTTAACCTAGTTTGTATAAACATACCATAAAAATATCAAAAATCTCAAGAGAATCAAAGAAGCATTAATGTAAACCATAAGTTCATCATTATAAAGGTTCGATTTGAGAGTTGGAGTCTGAGCCTATACTGAAGTCATCACTATGGAACATCCTTTAAATTATCTAATACCACTGAGCCTATCCAAGGAAATCTTTTGAAAGACCAAGTATTGCTCAAGGCATGGCTTTTGCATGAGTCTGTTCGGAACTCGCAAAAAGGGGTCGAGCATCATCTGAGGCTGGAATAGCCACATTACCAACAAATACATCCTAGATTTCCCCTTTTGGAACCATTGTCACTCAAAAGTATTAGAAATGTCAGGGAATTCTTGGTCTGGAAAAGGCAAAGACACCACCCCCGATGCATAGTGGTAACCAATCAGGAGCGGAGGGTCAAAGCATGGACCCTAATACAGTACCCACTTTCTTTCCCCACCCTGAATTTAATTTAATTTTCACACCATCAGATATGACATAGAATGCATATGTAATCTCAATTATAAATCTAAGCAGATACACCCGTGCAATACTAGGTATTAATTTAATACTGCATCATAAAAACTAAACAAGGAAAGATACCCTATTCGTATAAAATGATAAATGAAATTTTTAATAAATAAATAAATAATCAAAAACAACTACCAATGATACAAAAATTCAAGGTTCATAATTAATCTAAATTAATTATTTAAATTAAACACAATAATAAAAATAAGTTGTGCAACACCTGCAATTAGTTAAATTAAATTACCAGGCTAAAAGAATTTATATAGGCTATGTAGACCCTCCCAAATAGTTTTCTGACTACATTGAAATAATTTAAATAATTTAATTTATGATAAATAGGGTTGCAACAATTAGGTGAAACAATTAAATTAAAAATATTGGGTGACATTACCCATAGTCGGCAGGCACAAGACAACGACACAACCATGAATTTTTATAAATCAAAATGAAATAGAGGGAAAGCGAGTAGACACGTGATCTTATTGTCATAGATGATTCTATGATCCACAATAGGCTTTGATATGACCTAAAATCGAAAAAATAGAAGATTTTTAAAAAACCCCAAAATAGGGTAAAATCATTCCATGACTAAATGCACATATGATACTCAATGAAACTCTACGACTTGAAATACGAAATATTAGCATTGACCTATGGTTTATAGCACACCTTTTGGTGAAGAAAATTGACGAAGAACATAGGTATGGAAATCTTCTAATGAGTGAGCAGGGTGGGGTGCCACCTAAGGAGAGGGGGAGGAGCGATGTGAGGGAGCGGAGGAGAGGAAGAGGGGAGAAAAAAATAAAGAATGAATTGAAAGAAAATGAGAAGGAATAAATAAGAGAAAAATAAAATAAAAAAATAGGAAAATAAAATGAAAAATAAAATAGAATAAAAAGGATGGAAATGAAAAAGGATAAAAATAATAAAAAAATTATAATCTTCCATTTTAATTATTTTTAATATTTCTATAGCACCCTTTATATTTTTTTTATTTATCTTTTCGTCCCATATTTCTCTATTTTAAATTTTCTTTAAATCTATTATTAGTTATTTTCAATCCTTAATTAATTATTTTATTCCCAAATGCCTCACTATAGAATGACATAATGTTTTTCATAAAACTCTTACAGTCATTTAATTAATTAAAAAAGGATGCATGAGACCCACATCAGGGCACACAAGAACACGTCCTGGATCACTTTAAAGATTTAGATAGTAAAAACTTAAACATTCTATACCTAATTAAAGTCATAACGTTACAAGATCCCCTCCTTAAGAAAACTTGTCCCCAAGATTCCCTTCTGAGGGTAGTGGAACGTTGTCAGAGAAGAGATATGACCACTGTGCACATACATCCATCTCTCGCTCCTTGGTATCATCCTAAAAATGTATGTGTTTCCATAACACCTGGACCAGAGGGACTGACATTCATTGATGGAATTTCATGCTATAGTCGATGATATAGATCATATGCTCTAAAAAGATGCATCTCCTCAAGATCGATGTCGTCAGGGTAAAAGGAATGAGATGAGGCTAGATGATATTTTCAAAGATGAGATACATGGAAAACATCATGCATGACATGATACATCTGGGGTAGGAGCAACTGATAGGCCACCAGTCCAACTCACTCCACTATCTTGAATGGACCGATGTATCTCAGTTATGACATTCCATGTCTCTTAATTCACCTATGACCCAACCTCATAGAAACACATAGATAGACTTGATGTCCCACCTCGAACTCTAGAGGAATGAAGTGACGATCAATATATGACTTTTGTCTAGAATGAGCTATAGTCATATGCTTTTGAATCAGTATAACATTCTCAGAAGTATCTTAAATGAGATAAAAACCCAATTTAGCTACCTCACCTACTTATATCCATCATAAAGGTGAACGAAATGGTATACCATTGGATGACTCATATAGAGCCATTTTAATTGTCTCATGGAAGGTATTATAATTGTTAAACTAAACAAGAGGTATTTTCTTCTCCCATGAACCTCTAAAATCAAATATACATGCCCATAACATATCCTCAAACACTTGTATACTTCTCTCGGACTGCCAATTGATCTGTGGGTGATATGAAGTACTTAGAAGTACCAGTGAACCAAGTGCCTTTGGAAACCCTTACCAGAACTGTGAGTTAAAGTGGGAATCTCTATCTGAGACAATTGTTCAAAGAATGCCATGAAATCGCATAGTATTATGGATATATTTCCTTCCTAACTCATGAATTGTAAAGGTATTCCGATTTGTCCATAATTGGGAAACCTTTGTCAACCTATCAACAACCACTCATATTGCATCGCTGCCTTGAGGAGATCTTGGAAAACCTACAATAAAATTCATGGTGATGTTATTTTATTTCCATTTAGGAATGTATAGAGGTTGTAGGAGTCTAGAAAGTCACTGGTTCTCTTCCTTCACTTGTTGGTAGGTGGAGCACCGAGTGATGAAACCTGCTATTCGATTTTTCATACCAGTCCACCAATATTGTTGGCAGATGTCTCTGTTCATCTTGGTCATCCCAGGATAAAATTCCCAAACATAGGTGTGAGATTACTTCATCAGCTCTTCTTGAATACATGAATGTACCCATACAATTCCATGGTAAAGTAGAGTTTCAATTCCATCGACAACCCAACTAGGAGGTGGGTTCTCTCTAGTAATAATTTTTCCAAAATGAGCCCCTCATGATCGGTTAACTATTGCTTGTGGATTTCGATAGAATATAGTATGTCACTGTAAGAGATGCTAGAACTAGTTTCGCGCACTATTTCTAAACCTCCATATGCATCTCAGAAAACAAATTCATCATCTTCCACTCATTGTTGGCCACTAAAACACCTTGTTACTATATATTGCAGCTTAAATAAAATTCCACAGCATTACCCTTACCAGGGGTATAAGAAAGTTCAAAGGAAAATGACAATAATTTTTCGACCCACCTACACTGCCTTAGGTCCAAGTCTCGTTGAGTGGGGATATAATTTAATATATTATGATCTGTGTAAAAAAAAATCTCTCACCCAAAAAATAGTGTCTCCAACAACATCAAGCATGAACCACATCGGCCAACTCAAGGTTGTGTGTAGGATTGTTCTTCTCATGTGGGCTCAACTTGTAGGATCCTTAAGACACCACTCAATCACCATGCATCAAAACCGCACCATGTCTAATTCCTAAAGCATCACAATAAATCATATAGATTTTACATGGTTCAAGACGAATCTGGACCGGGGTATAGGTTATTCTTTACTTCAGCTCATAGAAAGACTTTTCAAAAGATTCTGACCAGATGAACTATATAGATTTTTTAGTCAGGGCGTAAGAGGTGCTGCTAAGTGAGACAAATTCAGGATGAAATTCTTGTAATAGCCAGCATACCCCATGAACCCACGGATGTCGAAAAAACGCTTGGGATGCTCCCATGAAATTATAATTATCACCTTTTCATGGTCTACTGATACTCTTGATTCAGATATAATAAAACCCATGATGTGTACTTAATCAATATAGAAGTGGAATTTGATGAGCACAACGTCTAGATGGTTCTCTCTCAGTGTACTCAGCATGATCTCAAGATGGGTTGCATGGTCGTGTCTAGAATGTGAATACACTATGATGTCATCCACAATGACCACCACCAAGGAATCATGATAAATGTGAAAAAAAAAGTTCATCAGAGCCATGAAGACTGACGATGCTTTCGTGAGGAAGAATGGAATAACCAGATACTCATATAAGCCATACCTTCTTTGGAATCCACTACACAGTATTTCAGATGGTCTCACACATACCTAGTGATATCCCAACCTCAAATAAATCTTGGGGAAAATAGTTTCTCACCAGATAGGTTAGAATAGATCATCTATTTGAGGTAATGGATATAAATTCTTTATTGTGTGTTGGTTGAGTCGATGATAATCTAGGCATTACCTGAGGTTCCTTATACCTTCTTAGAAAAAGGAACATGTGAACCCCACAACGACATGCTGGGTCTGATGAAACCCTTTTCCATGAGGTCTTCAGTCAGCTTATTGAGTTCTTATAGCTCTGTAGGTTCCATCCTATAAGGAGTAATAGCCACTAGTGTCGCACATGGAATGAGCTCAATCGTGAACTCCATGTCCCTCATAAAAGATAAGCCAGAGAAAAAATCAGGGAAGACATCCCTGAAAAGATCCACCAGTGGAGGGAATTAAACTAGATATTCCCCCTGATTTCTCATAAAGAATTTCAAACTGATCTATCACTCTACCCAACCCTACATATTTAGGCATAACTCGGTCAGTAGGCATATCCCATTCTCCTTTGTGTAGATATGTGTTTCCCTCAGGGGATGTAAAGGACAACCGATGGTGATAACAATCCACTTGAAAATGATAAGGAGAAATATGGTTCATAGTATGAATGAATTTAATTATAGACATATTGAGGATATAGAAAATCCAAATGAAACAGTATCCACCTATCTCAAGGGGGAACTCTTGGCACGTGTATTTTTTTCTATCCTGACCCAAAGAGTAATGTTGAGAAATATAACGCCGCAAAGGTACTCAATTGGAAAACCAAGATAGTCAAAAATAATAACAGATAAAAAGGAGTGTGATGCGCCAGTATTGAAAAGGGAAGAATGAAATTAGAGACTATTTGAATAGTTCCACTAACCCTAGATAGTCATGCACTATGCTCCTCTGGTGTTGATTGTGTGGCGTACATGAGACCTGAACCATGACCCTTAGATTCTCCCTGCATGGTCTATGTGGTTCCACTCTATTGGCACTGATAATATGAAACATGATTTCCTCGTCCCTGAACTGCACCATTACCATAGCCTGATTAGCCAATGAGAAAATAACTTCCATCTTATTGTGGAGTCATAGATTCAATACCTGATAGAGGTGCAGGTGTGGATCCTCTACCATTGGATGTTGAAGACAAGTAATGGATGAAATGCTAAAGGAAATACATATTTCTATAATCTTATCACTCTTTTGGGTCTATCATGAACTGTGGATTCATGTGACCATCACTATTACACTGATAACATGTGCTAGAGCCATCAAAACATGCAGTTTGGAAAAACTTTCCCCCCATATCCATTTTCAAAATGATGTTTCTTGTTGCCTAAAGACTCATCATCCTATCTCAGAACTGAACCAACCTAGCTAACCGATTTATATTCCCTAAAATTTTGTGATGAGATTAGGGCTTGATTTATGATCCATGTGGCAGTTGTTAAATGGATGATGTTCACTTATGAGTAGATAGTATACTCAATTCCATCAATAAAATATCTCACAGTAGTCTGTGTGTCACCAGTCAGAGATGGGAAAAACACAATTTTTCATTGAAATGAGTACAATAGGCTAACACAATCATAGAGCCCTAATGAAGATATAGGAACTCCCATTCATGATCATATATCAATTTCTGTGGAAATAGTTTATCATAGAAATCTACATGGAAGTCGTCCCAAACCATGTTACTAGTCTTCTCGGCCTAAGAAACAACATCCCACCAACACATGGCGGAGTCAAAAACTATATAGACATCTAGTTTGACCCTTTTTGGGAAGTGTCTTGAGGTGGTAGAAGATAGAGCTTATGGATTCTATCCATGAATCTACAACATGAGGGATGACACTCCCCGAGAAGGTGGGAGGGTTATACTGTATAAAGTCCCATGTGAGGTCTGCCATAGACTGGGTAGGTCTGATAAAAATTTGAAATGACTGCATAAACTAGGTGAGACTATCCTAGAACTGAACTTCAGGGTCCCTTAGAAGATTAGATAGAGGTATAAATAAAGGAGGAACTACAAGAGGTACCATTGGTGGTTCAGGACCCACCATATCTGGAATGTGCTAATTTCCACCCTCTTGAGGCACAACATTAAGACTCCATGAAAACATTGGTCTACAATATCTAAACACACACCTTTAGATAAAATTTAAGAAGATGGGAAAAATAGGTATGGTGAAAAGGAGGTTAGGTGCATAGCATTTTTTGAGCACAAAACAACATATAACTGCTTTAATAGCTGTGATTCGATATGTAAGAGACAACATAAATGGATTAGTAAACAATGTATATTGTTCATTTCTAGGTCAGTTCATTTTAACATCAAATAGACAAAATTATATATAACAAACCATCATTTCCAAAAAATTACCACTAGTCACAACAACACTCAGATGAAAACATTAAGATTCATGCTAAATGTTGATATGGAATGAAAATATGCATGTCATTTCAATCCTATAGTTCCTAATATGATGCATGTAATGTATTTCCCTCATATCATCAGGCTATAATGGTAAAAATCCATTATCTCAATAATACCGACAAGAATAATGATGTAGAACAAGTGAGTCACCAAATGGTTAAATAATATCAACAATAATCGGCATAATCAATAACTATAATCCCAACATATGAATTTAGGTTTCTCCTATACATTGGTTATCTATGTCCAAGAATAGGGTACATTCCAAATACCTATATTCTAGTATCCTGTCTAATCCAATAGTAAAAATAAAATAAAAACCCATTTGATACCACTTTGCAGCATCCCCATCTAGGGAGCCACCAAAAGTGTGCCCCGAGCTGGGTTGGCCACATAACCTCAAGCGCATCTTCATAAATGCTAGATGTTTCCGAATAGCAGTGAGGGCCTTTTTCGTGTATGTGGGGGATACTATGCCTTAATAGGTAATAGTTATTATCACAGTGGAAGTAAAAAAGAAAATAAATAATAAATAGTGGAAGCATATAAATGAATAAACTGTAATAGAAGCAATATGAATAATCCAACTGAATAATAATCAAGTGCGGACGATCAAAAAAAATATCATGCAATGATGTCTTTCTAAACTAAATGTATCAGAAATATAAACCCATGAATACTATCAACTAAAATAAAAGACACAAAGAAACAACTACATCACAAGCAAAAATTTTCCTCTACCCTAGTAACCATCCAAATATATAAGAATAGTCAAGCATCAGAAGCAGCATGCTTCCCTTTGTCAATACCTATAAGAATATAATTCACTCAGGTATCAACAATGCCCGAACATGGTGTAAGATAAAATCCCATTAGTCCAACACCCATGGTGTCTAAACATTTCCATTTTGTGCAGTAGTAAAATGTAGTGTTCTATTATATAACAAATGTATATAATTAATTACATGAAATAAAATAAATAACTTATCTTGGGTTCACAATGATACCCATCCCTCATCACCTACTTTGACCTAAAATGGAAGTCTTAAAGGAGTACCTGTAATCATAATTCACATATACATAAATATGAAGATTGGAAAATGAATGTAAGATAAGGAAGAGGCATACCCCAAATATTTTGTTTTAATATTGGCATCTAAGTCATGTGTCAACCAGGTGTGCTTCAACATTCCATAAAAGTATCACAAATATCAAGAGACTTAGAGAGGTATAAATATAAAACTTCAGTTCATCGTTATTAACTTTCAAGTTGAGATTTGGAGTTTGAGACCATATCAAAGGTGTCACTATGGAACATACTTCAAAATTATCCAATACCACCAAGCCTGTCCAAGACAATTTTTCAAAGACCAAGTATGGCTCGAGGAATGAATTTACCATGATTCTACTATGATCATGAAAAAAGGGGTTGATAATAATTCAATGATGGATTAGAAACATTTCCAATAAGTCCTTCCTTGATGGGCCCTTTTGGAATACGTGTCACTCATATGTATTAGAAAGGATGGGGAAATCTTGGTCTGGAAAACCCCAAGACACCGCCCCTTGATGCATAGTGGTAAAGAGTTAGGAACATAGGGTCTAAGCATGGCCTTTATTACATGACCAACCTTCTTTACCCACCCAACATTTAATTAATGTATCATAGTATCAGATTTGACATAGCATGCATATGTAATCGCAGTTTCAAATCTAACCAAATACACTAATGAAACACAAGGTATTAATTTAACATTGCAATGTAACAATATAAGAAGGAGATATACACTATCAGTACAAGATGATAAATGAACTTTTTAATAAATAAATAAATAATAAAAAAACTACTAAATATCCAACAATTCGAGGTTCATAATTAATGAAAATTAATTATTTAAATTAAATAAAACAAAAAACCATAGGTTACGCAACACATGCGGTTAATTAAATTAAATACCAAAGCCAAAAAAATTTATATTGGCTATGTCAGTGCACCTAAAGGGTTTTCCGACCATGTTGAAACAATTTAACCAATAATTTATGATAAACAGTTCTGAAACAATTAGGGGAAATAATTAAATTAAAAAGATTGGGTGAAATTGCATAAAGTCGGTGGGCACCGATGAACGACACAACCATTCGTTTTTATAAATCACAAAGAAACAGAGGTAAAGAAAGTATAAACCCTACCTGATAGTCGTAGATGATTCTATAATTTTTTTTATGATTTTATTTGACCTAAAACAGATGAAAATGGAATATTTTAGAAAACCCCCAAAATTGGGTAAAATCTTTCCATGACGAACTATACACAGGATACACAATAAAACTATACGACTCCAAATTCTCAAGGTTATCCTTTCCCTAAGGATTATAGTGAACCTGACAGTGAAGAAAATGGACTATTAATGGAGTCTCGATGGTCTTCTGATGACGGAGTAGGGTGGCACACCACCTAGGGAGAGGGGGAGTTGCGACATGGGCAGAGGAGGAGAGGAAAATGGGGGAAAAATAAAGAAAAAAAGAAAAAAAGGTAAAAAAGGTAAAAATAAAAGAAAATAAAAAGGAAAAATAAAATGAAAAATAAAATAGAATAAAAATTATGGAAAATAAAAAGGATAGAAATAATAAAAAATGTTAATCTCCCATTTTAATTTTTTTTTCTTTTTCTGTAACACCCTTTCTGTTTTATTTTTAAATTTCTTGTTATACCTTTTGTATTTCTTTTAAATTTTATTTTAATATCTTATTATTTATTTTCAATCCTTAATTCATTATTTTAATCCTGAACATCATGCTAAGGCATGACATAATATTTTTCATAAAACACTTATAGTCATTTAATTAATTAAAAAGGTTACCTGGGACCCACGATAGGGTGCGCATGCACGTGACCTATGTCTCTTTAAATATTTTGACCAAAAAATTATTCGGTTCATACCTAATTAATTTTGGGATGTAACATTTATGTGTTGGATTACACAAAAAAATTAATGGTAATTGATAATGAAGTTACTTCACATGACTTGTACCACACCCAACATTGGCATCACCAGCTAGGTCATGTAAATGAAAAATTCTTGACTAAATTACTTCAAGATGGAAATTTATATTATTTTTTACTATGACCACTTAGTGTATGTCATTAATTTTGACATTGAAAAATGAACAAATCCCCATTTGGTGGGAATGGTGAAATGTATAAATATTTCATTGAATTTTTTCACATTGATGTGTGTGTGATATTTTCTATTGTGTTAAAAGGTGGGTACTCATACCTTATAATTTCTACTAATTATTATTTTTTAGATACGGATATGTATAGATAATGAGGTATAAGTTAGATTCTTTTGATAAATTCATGTAATACGAGAATGAAGTTGAGAACCATCATGGTGAGAAGATTAAGAAACTCAGATACACGATGTTGGAGAATTTATTAATCAAGAATTATTTGATTATTTATGAGAGTTTAGGATATTTACTCAACTTACTCTTCCTTATACACCCTTTTTATTGGTGTTAGAAAATTTTACAACTTCACCTTATTGGTCAAGGTGAGATCAATGATGAGTCATGAAAGTCATCCATTTTCTTTTTAGGGATACACGTTACAAACAGTAGAATACATTCTAAAATGAGTGATAACTAAATTAGTATACAATATACCATACCAATTATGGAATGGAAATAAATATTTTTTCCTTACCTAAATGTATGGGTTTGTGAAGATTTTGTTACAGCCTATTCAATTCACAAGTTTTTTCCCCGAGGAAAAAACTGTATCTTTATAGGATATCCCAAAATAGACAAAGGGTTAATTTATATAGAATTAGTCATAAAAAAGTTTGTGGTTGAAAGATGTACCGCACTTCCTTAGGTGTTTATTACCTCTAAAAGAGATAGTGGCATACGGAAGGACTTCAATGAAATCTAGGACATGATACCCAATAGTTGGCATAGGAATAAATTCTACAAATCCCATGGAAGAAGAAATTGTTCTAGAGACACAATTACAATATAGGAGTACATGATAGGATGGAGAACCATAACGCTATGTTTTTCTAGTAATTAAGGATGGTGACTCATTATTAGTTGATAATAAGGATCATATAACCCATAATAAAGTATTATGTGGCCTAGATGTTTCCATGTGAAAATATAAAATGAATTCTAAAATAGATTCCATGTACAAAAACCAAGTCTGGATTTTGGTATCCCCACCTATTGATATAAATCCCATTGGTTACAAATTGGTATTTAAGGGTAGAATGGACATTGAAGGAAAAATTAGAACCTATAAGGCATTACTAGTTGTAATTGAGTTTAAAAATTTCAAGGAATTGACTATAATGAATCCAATTCACCAGTTACAATGTTAAAACCCATAAAAATTATAATTTACATTAGTTATTTTCATTATAATGATATTTGTAAAATGGATGTCAAAGCATCCTTCATTAAAGGAGTCCGTTAGAAATATGTCTATATGAAACACCATGAATCGTTTATAACTCAAAATGATAACAACAAGGTATGAATGCTGAAAAGATTAATTTATTGTTTATGGAAATTATCCATGTAATGGAACATTCATTATGATAAGGCTATAATGGAATTTGGTTTCATAATGAATGAATTTGATCCATGTGTCTATAAATAGTTTAGTGGGAGTGCAGTCCTTTGATTTATAGTATATGTTGATGAAATATTACTCATTATAAATGAAATACTAGTATTATAGAATGTTATTGCATAGTTTAATAAATACTTCCCTATAAAGGAATTAGGTGAGGAAGCATATTTTCTTGGGATCATGATTCATCATGATAGATCCAAAATTTTTCTTGGCCTTAGTCAATGTACATATGTTGTCAAGATATTGAAAAGATTCAATATAAAACAATACAAGAGGGGATTTTTTTCCAGCATCATATGGCATTCATCTTTCCAGGAAAATGGGACCTCATAAACATTAAGAAAGAAACATAATATAAAGGATTTCATAGTGTAGTAGGAAGATACCACAATGATCAGGGTGACTGCCATTTGATGGTGTTCATGACTATCCATAAGTATCTAAGGTGAACTATGGATATTCACTTGGTTTATGAAGGATATGAGAAACTAGTCATCCGAGGATATGAATATTATAGTTCTAGAACTAATAAATATGACTTGAAGTCAAAAATGGGATACATATTCACTTTGAATGGAGGTGTTGTGAGCTATAAGAGCTCAAAGTAGGTTGTGTTCATAGATTATATAGTAGAGTCTAAGAATATTATGGATTTTGGGGTAGTTAAATAAGTCGTATGGATGAAAACATTTATACAAGCTCTTAACATGGTACCTAGTATTAAAGATCATATCACACACTCTAATTATAATACTACATCATTGGCTATTTCAAAATTGCTAAGGTCACATCAGTGGAAAAAGTATGTACTTTATATGTATTATCTCTTAAGATATTTTTCTCAGAGGGTTGACATTGTAGTGTGTACTATTTACATGGAAGAAAATGTGAAATACCCCTTGATTAAATACGTATCTTAGTAGAAACATGACTATCATGTGAGGTCTAGTTGACTAAAGTTTATAGGGAGTTGTCTCTAGTCTATGTGGGAGTTTTTTGGAGTTTGTTTCCTAGGACCAATTGTTTGTACTTTGATTACATGTATATTTGATGTATTGTATATTAGTAAAACTTCTTATTTAATACTGAACATTTATTTGAATAACTCTAATGTAATAATGTCCTAGAGAATATGTCTTATTAACAAGGTCATATAATTTCCTCACTATGATGAGAACCATGATATGCTATGATGGTATTCTTAAATAATTTTCTATAGTTAGATAAAGTCATATGAAGGGACACATTGTACATATATTTTCAGGTGTGAGTACTCATAATAATATGATTCTTCTTCTCATTATGTTTTCCATTGGCAATCTCCATGATGGTATATTATTGGAATAAACCCGCCAGTAGGAATTCTGTATGTTTTGGTGTCATCAGATATACCAATATGTAAGTGTGTGTCATGGTCCTTATAATTTAAGATTATTATTAATGCATGTTATAACTCACATACTTTGTTGTATTCATAAACTATGAAGATAATAGTTGACGGAAAATTTGGATACGTTGGGTGTGTCAAGAGTGACACTGTTATTAATGGAAAATTAGAGGAATTATTTCTATATTCCATCTTTATGGAAGCTAATATCTTGCCCCTTTAATTGGAATGGAACTATCACCATAAGTTCCATATTTAGGGTATAATTATGTGTTTATTTCAAATAGCCAATGAAATACATATCGAGCATATAGGTTGGTGACATGGATGAGCAACCAACTTCATCAGATATTATGATAAAGAGATTTTATTACATAGTATGTGTTCATATATAGTTTCATCATTGTGACATAAATTTATTTCTCTTTGGTTCCTTGAATCGTTGTTATATATTAATATTAGACTTTAGGAAAACCCCCTACTGCCAATGAAAAAGAATCCTAGAGGGTCACACACTAAGTTTTTTCGTTTATCTCAATTAAATTCTATTTTAATTTAATTATAGGGAAAAATATTACTCTCAAGATCAAGGAATAATTTTATTCATGTTTTATAGATTTTTAATATTCAGAAGGTAATAAATGATTATTTGTTTATTAATAAATAATTTATTGGATTACATAAATATATATAAAATATTTATTCACTGGATTGAATAAAAAATTTATTATATTTATTTAATATTGTAATAAATTTTTATTCACTGGATTGTGAATAAAATATTTATTTTTAAATAAAATATTTTCTTGGTAGTTAAATAAATGCTAGAGGAGTTCAAACATACAAAGACTGAGTCTGATGATAAATATTAATTAACAAGATCATTACATTATATTTTTTCGGTGTAATTTGGAAGACACCACAAAATAATAATAATGATATTATTATTATGTGGAATGGGGTTTATTAATGGTTTTAAATGTTTTTTAATAGTCAGAATATAATTAAATAATATTTTAACGTAAACACTAACTCTATAAATAGTTTGTTATGTCTATTGTATATTTCATCAAAAAATAGATAATAGGGAATTATTGCACACATAAAATTATCTTTCTCGACTCCCACTTCTCTCTTCCATTGATGAGCAATAATAACATAAGTTATTTCTTCTAGACCAAATAATGAGTGATCATGAATGAACAATGCATGAAATTTGCCTTCTATGCTTACATTAGTTGATCGAGTGGTGTTTCTAAGAGATCATTTGAGAATGTGTGGATCACCGCTAGATGGATTATTTCCTTGGATCCTCATAGAGTCACAAAATAAATCTGAAAGGGTCTTTTCATACGATAAAAAATCATCAATAAAGAAAGTTACTAATCCCATGTGTTTATATCATAGAATATGAAATCAATTAACTAAAATTTTGCTATGCAATATCCTCATCCATGTTTTCCAGCAATTATTATTAAAAGAAATTTTAATATATCATCAACCATCGCATGATTCCACTGTTCCTGAAACCAATAATTTTTATTGTGAAAAATAAATTTTTGTTAGAATACTCTCACACCGTATAGAGATTTTCCTTCATAACGCTCCCAAGAATATAGATATGTTATCCTTTTTCCCCACTAAACTCTATAAGGAACACGAAGAATATTTAAAACATGAAGAAATTCTTTTGGTGATCAATGACTGAAAATGAATGTGTTATAATTTTCTACAGTAGAACCTGTGCATTTCTTGAGTAATTTTGGGTGTTTTTTTGTGAATATGAGGATAATTTATACAGGGATTCAACCTTTTAATTATTTGATACAATAATCATATAACCTAATGTTGTCATTTGATCCATTAATAAAGAAAGAATCTAAATTCATGGTAATTATTTATTTTCATAAATTTACTATAAATTATATGTGTTGACCATGTCCCATGGAATATAAAGTTTATATTCATCTAGTTTTGAAGGTAAATGAAAAGAAGTTAAAGAATAAATTTTTTTGGGAATGGGCTAGTTGTGCCCCGGAAGCTTCATTTTCAAATTATCAGATTTTTAAATATGGAAATAACATGAATTGTAGTATGTGATTTAACAAGAGGTTGGTTATAACTAAGAAAAATGTTTTATGTTCAATAATGGATATTTTAGTGTGATTTAAGGTCATAAATGTGATGACTAAAACCTGATTTATTATTAAGGACCCCCAAAGTTTATATTGGGATTGATTTATCATATTATACAGTCTAGTTATTACTCAGGATAGGGGGTTGTAGTTTTTTCATGTATGTAAGTTTATCTGAATATAATTTTCCTAAAAGGCATGTTGTTGTTTGTTTTAGACCTCCAAGTAGTTGTTTTATAAAATATATAGTTTAGGTAATCCCTTTCATTTTGGAATTTTTTGAATAGATAAATTAATTAGTTTCTTAATAGGGGGAGTAGGATAATGTTATAATTTTAGAAATGGAAATAATTAGTGAAATTTATGAAAATTGTTAGAAAGGGTGCTTTTAAAATAAAATGTGTGAGTGTTTTCAAAAATTTACTATGAGTTATTTTACTAAGATATTGTTGTGTGATAAATCCTTTGGGTATGTTCAGGAATATTATTTACCTCACACAAGCTTTAACGATTTACATGGATATGGTAATCATGGGGAGTCATTGTGTAAATATTAATCAGTTATTATACCCACCCCAATATGTGTTTTTGTATTAAATATTGATGTTATTATTGAAACTGTGAGTTACATGTACATGAATTCATGAAATAATGGCTTGGATGGGGACACAAACATAGTTATTAGAGATGAGGTAATTTTTTATTGTTGGGTATATGTAATTATCATATATATGTATATATTATTTTTAATTCATAATTCTACTATATAATATGACTTTATTCATGTTTTTTTTTCTATTTTCATAATGAGGTAAAATTTTCCCCAATGATATTTAGTAAACCCTCAATTAGATTTATCAATATTTGGAATGTGAGGGATACATCAAGGGTCAAGTAATGTTTTAGATTATCATTGGTTTTAGTGTTGATTAGTGTATTTAGGGAAATATATTACATTGAAGTGTGTGTATAAATAAATTCCATAGGGACAATGTTTTATAAGGGTTTATTTTTTTTGAATGAAATTAAATCTCGCATAATAATTTTCCAAAAGGTGAACATAACATAACAAAGGTTGTGTAATATAAGAGTAATATTATATATGTATAAGTTAAATAATATTTGAAGTAGTATAATAGAGTTTCATGACATATAAAAATTATATACATAAAATTAATATTTAAACATAATATATTAACATAGAATAAGAATTTATGACCTCTTTAATGGTTATGTGAGATTGATAAATAATTTGTGCAAATTTGATTTAAAAGTAACATGATATTGAATAATTTATTCCAAGGGCTTTGTGATTGTGATTTATTTAAAATCATTAAAATTTTAAAGTATAACCATTTTATTATTTTTATAAAGGAATAAATGGAGGTTTTATTTGAAGATTGTAACAAAATCATTGATGGAATTCATGGGAGTTTAAATGGGATATTTAGTTTCACTATTATAATGATAAAAATAATACATTATCTAGAAGATATAAAGATATATATTTTGATTTAAATAGATATTTGGTTTACATATATTTATGGCCATAAGAAAGTATATCTAACAAATTTATGAAAAAAAAAGTTAGACATAGAAGATACTAAAAAAAATTAACTGAGAAGAACTAAAAGGGAGAGAGATTCATCTAGTCCATGTATTATTTTAAAGATATAGAGACTAGTAAATAATGATCCTCTTGTTCATAGAGATGTTGTGATAAAGATAAATTCTTATCTTGGATGGATGTTTATTCATATTTCATCATTATCTTTGTATATCCTATAATCCAAATTCCTGGGTGGAATTTTTGTTAGAAAAAATATATCATTTTCTTTTTTGATGTTTTTAGGTTATGCTTATTGATATATTAGTATAGAGATAGTTTTTGGATGTTTTTATATTAGTTTTTTTATGATCATGAATTTTTGGAGTTAATAGATATGTAGTATAAAAAATCTATAGTAAGATAATAATTATGGAAAAGTAAAGGAAGATTAAAATGTAAATGATTTTATTAAAGGAAAATATTTTCATGAGGGTTGAACATTATGAAGAATTAATAAAGTAAATAATTTTCTAAAATAATCTGAAATAATTATATGGTATGAAAAGAAAATAATTTGTACATATATGGTGGGAGATTTATAGAGGGAAATTTTCATAGAAAAGGAATAAATAGTATGATGGAAAAAAATTAATTTGATATGACCATCATGCAGATTGTATCATTTTCTAAAGAGAGGCAGTGGATTTCATGGGCCATGAAATGCATATGTAATTAAAACAAAGGAATAAAGTGGGTATTTTTTTCAAAGTGGTTTTACATAAAGGGAAAAAATGTAGTCATATGTAAATCATTTTTTAAGGATTCATTATATATAAATATGACCTTATAAACCTCATTAGATATAGAGCATGAGGTAATGGAAGATTAGAGTTAAATAATCTATTTTTTTGAAATTAGAATAACATATTGGATTTAGATAAAAGAGTTAATATCTTTATTTATAGTAGGAATATTTTCATAAATGACTTATGCGGAACAAAAAAATTCTAGAAGAACATACACATAAGGAATATTATTGAGAAATAAAAATAATTAAATGAGATTTACATTAAGAAATTATGCGCAATGTCAATCATGAAGAAAGTACATGGAATTAGGTCACACAGAAACTCTCTACAAGGAATTTTATGGGGAAATTATATGGAACCTTGTAAATAGTCTAGATTTTACACAAAATTAAATTTATGAAGATAAAATAGTATGCTCTAAAGGGGAATTAATTTCACTAATGAAAAATTATATTCAGGTAAAAAATAAGTTAGTATGAAACATTTTTTGGAATATTTGGAACATTTAAATATTCTTTTAGAGGACCATTGATTACACTTCAGTTGGGATAGAAGTTTTCTCTTAGTTTTTATCGGTTTCTACCCAGGGGATAAAAATTAATATAAGAACTAGTAAAAAATAAGTCATTTTGGAAAATTTTTGTACCATAGTGCATTTCCAGGTGTATTATCATAGGATATATCCATGTGTAGTTTATCCAAATAAAAACTTTTGTGTATATTTCATTTATTAATTTTTATTATAAATTTTTATGAGATAAAGGGAGAAGTTTGTTTTATCTGATGATGGAACAAGATCAGTGGGTGATTTGTTTAATACAACCATACCTTTCTTCACCACTCTCCTCTAAGAATAATTTCTCAATTATGTGACAAAAAAATTGGAATCATTTCTTATTTTTTTTAACCATGGAGTTATTCTATTTTTTTATTATGGAAATATTAAATCAAAAATGTATTTAAATCTTTTTAGGTAGAAATTTTCAAATATAGAAAAATCATATTCAACACTACCTATGATTGTTAGCCATGGATATTTACAGAGCTATTATTCATGGAATTTTAGTCAACATGGATAGTTGAGATTTATTTGAGGAATGTCATAAAGAGTTTGATGTTGATGCTAGATGAATCAATTCTTTATAAAACCATCTTTATTCACTATCTTTTTCCATCAAATGGGAAATGAAAGTATCGCTCATGCATTTGTAGGGTTTACCCTCTCTACATAATAAGATATAATCCATTTCTTACCACCATATTTAATATATGGGTATTTAGATGGTTTAAAGTTTATAAATGATATTTATAACCAAATTATTCTTCTGTAATGATAATATAATATAATACCCCAGTTGTCATGTTGTTTTTATTTTTGATTAGTTTATCTGATTTTGGTGTGGGTTTGAGCTCCAATAGTCAGTGGGATAAATAAAATTAAAATTTTGTAGGTTTTTAAGCTATTTCACAATTATCCCATATAGTTATTAGTAACCATGGATTTCCCATGTGGGTGTTCATGTGAGTTTGAGGTTTGGCACACGACTTGCACACAGTCTATTAAACCTTGTGGAAAACATGCAGTTAGGCTTGGTGAGTTGATAGTATTGAGTGGCATATTTTGATAATGGTTTTCTACTCCATGTGTATGACTTAACGTAATTATACAAGGGTTTATGACCTAGTTAGTTCCATCACATGGTTTGGAAAATAATGTTCAAACCATGTGAGTTTCCTAGTAATATAAAAATTAGGTTTTTATTTTTCGTTTTATTTTTGTCCCTTATTTTTTTATTCTATATTTTTTTCTTTCATTCATCTCTTATCCTCCCTAGCTTCAATCTATGACTCTCTTTCTCCCCAACTATTTTCACACAACAACCCCTTCATTGAGCACTCTCTCCTCCAGTGATTTACATCATATTTATTCTAGTTTATTGGTCGGTACATTGTGGTAATCCCTTCCCTCCTACTTGTTTCCCTCAATTTGGAATTTTTCTTCTCCTATCTCCCTATTTCATTTGTCCTAACCCAAGGGTTAGGGTTGATCTGATTTTTGATGCTTTCTTATGTTCCAATGGTATGCATTCGCTCTCTCGGGTCGGCCTTGTTCGTATTCCAGCATCCACCGTAGAAGGAAATGTAGTTTCTATTTTTTCCATTTTTTCACCACCACTTAGGGTAGGATTTATCCCATTTCTTAGTCTATCCAAAAAAAAATTGGGGGATTTTAGTAATTTTAGGTTCCCATAAATTTTTGCAGTGTGGTTTTTTCCCTTGAGGTGCGTTTGAGTCACCAAAGTTAAAGGTGACTTAATTTCATATTCATTATTAGGAATATATATTTATATTTAAATATTATATATATATATATATATTCACTCATGGTGGTGAATATATATATTGGAGCTAGGTGTGATTAGGTATATGTATGAAAAATACACATGCATGTAAGTGCAAACAGGTATATTCATATATATGCATATATGTAAGGATCCCCTTGTATATATTCATGGCACTGAAAATATTTACACATGGGATATGATTCGTTCTGTATATGTTAAGTTGCATATGCTCGGTGGTTGGAAATGGAATCTTTTAGTGGTATCCGATGAAAGCATCAGGTGCCGAAGTTTTCCAGCTTGATCTTATTCTCCTTGAGGAAGGTGTTACTATAAAATTCATTTCCTTTTAAAATTTTAATATGATAATTCCTTTTTAAATTCCCTTTTATGAAATTATAGATATATGGATAGCCTTGTGATGTTTTGAAACCATTTCTGTATATTTTTTACTTGACATAGTTGGTTGTTCATGTGAAATTTGTGTTCATGTTTTGAAATGGTGTGTTCAGTTACAGAAGACTTTAATGAAATTACCTTTGGCCTTTATAAATGGTTTTTAGAATTGGGTGATGGGTTTTAAATGGGTCTTAAACTGGTTTTAGTTTTCACTAAGTGAAATTAATATATTAAGGGTAATTTGGCCTTAAATTTTGGGTGTTGACCTCAAATGAATTAAAAATAACTGTTTAGTTTCGTTTCAAATGGTAATTTGAAATTTGTGAGTTTTTTACCTTTTTGTGGAAAACCCAAGTTGGCTTTTTTAATGTGTTTTTTATAGAAATTATAAGGTCTTGTTTCTTGTTTTGTTTTTTCATAGAGTAGCTTAAATTTTTTTTATAAAATTATTTATTTTGTTAAACCTCTAAAAATATTTTATGTAGTGTTTTATGGAATGTGTGGTGGATGAGAGGCCTTTAGCCTTTTTTGATTTTTCAAAGAAGAAATCCATTGTGTAAGGGTGGACTTGATATTCTTTAAAGGATTGGGTTTTTCCTCAACAAGAATGGGTGGATTGGCTTTTGAAATTAAAATTAGTTTTGAAATTTTTTTTATTCATTCATTAGGTTTGATAAAATTTAAATGTAGGATTTCAGTGTGAATGAACTTTTTTATTGGTATTTAGGATCAAAGGGGTTTTAATGTGGGTTCACATTTGTGTTAAAGACTTTCCTTGTTTTAATGTTGTGGTTTCACATTATAATATGAATAATTGAGTTTCCCATGACATTTTTGGTGGTGTTATTTGTTTCTTATTATTTTATATATGGGTTCCCTTGGTGAGAAATTATAGATAGACTTATTAAATGATAAATTGAACCCTCATGATCCCAATGGGATACATATAGGATAGCAGGGTTGGGAATTAAGCTACCCATTTGGTGTGTCATGTTTATGAAAATGGGATCGGGTTATAAAATATGAATGTGTGGAACATAAGGGGTTAAACCAAGGATTGTTATGTTTAACATGTTAATGTGGATTAATGAAAAAAATTATGATAATTGGGTTTAGTTGGTTAACATTGATTATAAATGGAATTGATGATAAATGTTCCTAATCACTACTAGAAAAACAGGTATTTGCGACGGGGCATTTGCGACGGGATCCCGTCGCAAATGGCTTTTTTTGACAGCGGCCCGTCGCAAATAGCCCGTTGCTGAAAACGTTGTCGCAACAACACTTATTTGCGACGGGCCCGTCGCTAAAGCCTTTTTTTGCGACGGTCATTATCCCCGTTGCAAATAGTATTCCATTTTTTTGTAAAAAACTTTTAAAATGGTTTTTGCGACGGGACCCGTTGCAAAAACGATTTTTTAAAAAAAAATAAAAAACTATTAATAATACTAGTATTTGCGACGGGCATAGTATCCCCTCGCAAATACGATTTATATTATTTGCGACGGGTCCCGTCGCAAATACTATTTTTTAAAAAAAAAATAAAAACTATTAATAATACAAGTATTTGCGACGGGCACAGTATCCCGTCGCAAATACTATAAAAAAATAAAAAAAAAATTATTAATAAATTATTTTAATTAATATAATAATAGAATTATAATTCACAAATAAAAATAATTAATTATTTTAATTAATATAATAATAATAGAATTATAATTCAAAAATAAAAAATAATAGAATATTAATAAATGATTTAATTAATATAATAATATTAGAATTATAATTCATAAATAAAAAAAATATTAATAAGTTATTTTAATTAATATAAAAATAATAAATTATTTTACATTCAAATATTAAAATAATTCAAGTATTACAAAAAATATAATTAAATTATAATATTATAAAATTTTAATATATATATATTTTTTAATATTATAAAATATAAATAATATTATTATTCATATTAATATTGTTATTTAAAAATATAATATTATTAATATTTAATAATGAGACAAAAACTAAGAATAGAAAAAAAAATATTTTGATTTCCCAAATTTTATAACATAAATACAAACTCTAATCTGAAAGGGGGGGAGGGGGGAGGTGGGGGATCTGTAGATGGTGGTGGAGGAAACTCCATCCCTAAAGCATGAGTGAGTCGGCGCATGTACTCCATCTGCTCCTGATGCTGCTGCTACCACCGACTCGTCTGCTCCTCGTACAACTGCTGCTGGCGTCGACACTCCTCCTCATGCTGCTGACGCATCTGCTCCTGCTCCTGTCGGAGACTCTCTATCTGTGCAGTCTGAGATCGCAACTGATCCTCATACTGTGCAGTAGAAGAAGAAGAACGAGCTCCTCTCGAGCTGGACGCCGACATCGCAGCACTGCCATAATAATCTCTGGGAGTCAGTCGAGAGCCGATACCAACTACCCGGCCCTTCTCGAAGGCATACTGGGTGGCCTGCATCCATGCCGCCTCATCAAACTGACGGGCAGTGGTCTGATCTGATGACTCGGCCTGACTCTCAGGCCGGGCCTGTGACACTGCGGCCTCATATGACTCCTATAGTTGCAATTTAAAATTAAAATTGTGAATATATTATATGCATTTAATTTTTAAACTTGAAAACAAATAATAATGACCACGATGTGATGCTGACGATCACCTCTGAGCTCCCCAGTAGCAGGATCACTATACATCATCTGATATACGTCGTACTCTGTAATATCGGGGTGCTCGACAGCCTATAAGAATAAAAAATAAACTGTTAATATTTATAGTTATATAAAATATTTATAAATAATGTACGTACCAGATGATGTCTATGAGTACTGAAAGAACGACTCCCAGCTCGATGAGTCACCTCCTGTCTCCCCCGATTCTGCCTCCCCACCGATGATCTCCTATGAAAGGCATCACTCAACCTGTGCGCACATAATCCATCCCATACATGGGATGAAATATACTTTGGTCGGTGTGCTCTACATGACTCCTCAAAATCTGACACTCCTGCTTTCTTCATCGCAGCTTTTCTTAAATTGTGCAAAAACTGACGAAGGCGATCACGCATGGCCACCTCACATGCCTCGTGGATGGCGTCACGCATGGTATCCTCGATCGAATACCATAAACCCTACAAATAAATCAAAATATCAAGTTAGAAATGAAATAATTTTCAAAATAAAAATTATTTATTTACGTACGTACCAACCAATGGCCGAACATGGCCTGCTGCACATCAATGGGAATCTGCTCCCATGTGGTCCACGGCTGAGAGAAATAGTTGCGCAAAATAGCGCTGCCCTGTCCGACTGCTATATGTGGAAAACTGAAAAAATAATAAACATTTATTATGTTAATATATTAATGAAATCTTAGTCAAATCCACAGGTTATCACACCTCCGTGTGCGTGGATCAAACCCAAGACGTGGACGTCGCTCGGGGATGGGGTCAGGAATCATCAATCGTGCAAGACCGCGCCCCCTCCGCGTACTCCCTGGAGCGCCTGTAGGCTGAGGGTCATCTGTCAGCAACGCATCCGCATCGAAAGTCAGGTCAGCATCCGCCAACTCACGAAATGTGGCCTCGTCCATCTGAAACAGAAAATGTTAATGTTAGCAAATAATTGATAATTACTATTATATATACATATATACATATATACATATTATGATTGTATATAAATACCATGGAATGCTATCAGTGTTCATCTTCATCATCATCGTCATATATGTCAATGTCATCTTCATATTCCTCAACAACATCATCGATATCCATTCGAGTTACAGTTGCTTCATCTCTTACCATTTCAAATTCATATGTGACGTCATTAACATCATCGTCATCACCAACTCTTAAATGTGGGGTGTCGTCATCGATACTCATGTCTCTTTGTAAAAAAGATTGATTTTGAGTACTCTCTTGAAAAACTTCAATTCTTTGGACATCAGTGAAAGCACATTCACTTTGACTAAACTGATTGTCTCGAATTTTGATTTTTATTATACTCCACCAATCAGTCAAGTCTCTTGATGTTGCACAGTACTTTGCATAATAAACTTGATAAGCCTGTTGAGCCAATAAGAATGGTTCATTTACTGCGAGAACACTTTTACATTTAATATCGATGATTCCATGAGTCGGATGAACACGCACGCCTCTCTCTGTATCCAACCACCAACATTCGAACATGGTTATGTAATGTTGTCCAAGATATCAGAGTTCAATGATTTCATCAAGTATGCCATAAAAGTCAACATCATTTTCTCGATGATGAGATCCTCTCAAGCTAACTCCACTGTTCATTGTTTTTTTCGATTCCCCATATGCATGTGTGTGGAATCGAAATCCATTCACCACATATGCATTATAAGTTTTAACAAGTTTGGAAGGTGGGTTACTCAATACACACAGCCATTTGTCAATTTTATCAGCATGTCGAGACAGATGAAAATTTGTGAAATAATTATCAATATAGTAAACTATACATTGAATGAGTTGCTAAAAGATAAAGAATTTATGTTACCAGTTTTTGAAACCACTGAGAGAAATTTTTCAGTCGACGTTCTTCGAGAGCAGCTGCTGTAATTTGTGGAATTTGTTTCTTGATATGATTATCATATAACCTATAAAAACCAAAGTTATTTACTGTAAAATAAATGATAGAATAAGTGATATAAACACTTACAGTACAACTGATGTCATCTCTTCACAGTTGAGCAGAACATACGTATGAGCTCTCTGATGTTCATCATCTGAATGCCATCGTTCATAAACTCCACCAAAACCAAGCTCTGACTGGTTGAAAATAGATAATTGATTGTCGATTTCATCAATATTCCTCTCGTTCTGTCCCATTTGGTTGTGTTTTTAAGGATACTCAGATTCAAAATAGTGGGAGCAGAAAAAAGTTATTTCCTCTTGCAAATAAGCTTCTGCAATAGATCCTTCAACAGATGCTTTGTTACGTACTTTTCTTTTCAATTTTTGCATGCATCTTTCAAATGGGTACATCCATCGAAACTGTACCGGACCTCCACATTTGGCTTCATATGGCAAATGTAACATCAAATGTTCCATTGATTCGAAGAAATACGGCGGAAATATTTTTTCCAGTTAACATATAATTACAACAACATCTTTTTCAAGTTTTCCTAGAGCATCATAATCTGCTGTAGCCACACAAATTTCCCGAAAAAAATGAGACATGTCTGTTATGGAATCCCAAATCACAGAATTCAACAGACCTCTTAATCCAATGGGTAGAAGTCTCTCCATTATAACATGACAATCATGACTTTTTAATCCAGTAATATGACCATTCTTTACACATCTACCCAAATTAGAAGCACATCCATCTGGAAGTCTCAAATCTGCAATCCGCTGAAAAAATAATAAACGGTTTTCTTTAGACAGTGTATATGCTACTTTTGGTTTCAGTAACCTTTCTGTTTTGACATTCTCAAATAGTTCCAATTCTGGACGCCTGCAAATTTGGGCAAGATCTAAACGTGCATTTATATTGTCTTTGCTCTTTCCTGGCGTATACAAAACTGTATGAAACAAATTATCAAAACACTTCTTCTCAATATGCATGACATCTAACATGTGTCGGACCAACAGATCAGACCAATATGGCAAATCCCAAAATATGCTACGTTTAATCCAATTGTGTTCCTTCCCAAAACCAGAAATTTTCTGTTGATTTATTGTGGGACCAAAAGTGATGGGAGGTAATGAAAATACAACTGATTTTAACTCCGAACCTGATAGCAGTTTTGGAGTTCCATCCCTTTCAATTGTTCCTTTTCTGAAATGAGATCTGTTTATACGAAAAGGATGATCAGCTGGAAGAAATCTGTGATAACAGTCAAAATAACAAGGTTTCTTTCCATGAAGGAGCATAAATGCTTTGTTCTCTCCCATACAGTAAGGACATGATTTCTGACCATGTGTACTCCAGCCAGATAACATCCCATAAGCCGGGAAGTCACTTATTGTCCACATCAATGCTGCTCTCAGTATGAAATTCTGTTTCGTTGCAACATCATATGTACTGACACCAGTACTCCACAATAAATTTAATTCATCAATCAATGGATTCAAATAAACATCAATATTTTTCTTCGGATGTCCTGGAATTAGTAAAGTCAAAATGATATATGGCTCCTTCATCAACATCCATGGAGGTAAATTGTACGGAGTTAAAAAAACAGGCCAACATGAATATTGACTACCATAAGATCCAAAAGGACAGAAACCATCAGTGGAAAGGCCCAGTAGAACATTTCTAGCTTCTAAAGCAAAGGATGGATGCACTCTATCAAAATGTTTCCATGAATCACCATCGGCTGGATGATTCAAGCTTTTATCGGTTGAAATATTCTCTTTATGCCATGACATCATTGTCGCTGTATTCTTAGACATGAATAAACGCTGAAGTCTGGATGTAAGCGGAAAATATCTCAACTGTTTTACAGGAATCAAACCAGACTTCCCGTGTTGTCCTTCTTTATATCTCAGTTGCCCACATGTAGGACAACTATCCAACGACTCATTTTCCCCAGAATATAAAATGCAGTCATTTGAACATGCATGAATCTTCTGACAAGTAAGTCCCAAATTTCGAACCATCCTCTTACTCTCATAGTAATTTGCAGGTAAAACATTTCCCTCGGGTAACAGTGTTTTCAACAAAGAAACTATCTGGTCAAAACAGGTGTTTGACATTCCGTTATCTGATTTGATAGCCATAAATTTTGCAACTGCTTCTAATTTTCTCATCTTGCAGCCAGGATATAATGCATCCTCAGCAGATTTCAACAACTCATAAAATTCAGACGGTGCCAACTCAGGATTTGAAGCTATATCAGCCAGAGTTTCTGTATGTTGAACAGATGAACCTGCAACATCATGTACTAAATCTTGAAACCGGGATGGATCTGGAATCAAGTTGGTATCACCTGCTCTGGAACTGCGTTCACCGTGTTGATACCAAAAAACATAATCTGGTTGAAAACCAAAACGCCAGATATGTTCTCCCACTTTGTCAAACGTTCTCAATGCACATTTTCTGCAAGGGAATTTTATTTTGCCTTCTGAAACAAATTCTGAATTTGATGACGCAAATGATAAAAAAATCTCCACACCCTCAACATATACTGGATTTAAACCAGAACCGTTTGGATTTCTACGTTGATTTATCCATACGAGGTCACCTAATAATGATTGTTGGCGACCTCGTTGTTCCATATTTCTCTATAAAATATAAAAGCATTACTGGTTTTGAATAATTTGTTAGAAAAAACACTCAAGTAAAGATTGAATATATTGAGAATAAAACAAAACATGTTACAAATATTGATAATTTTAATATTATATTGATTTTTTATTATTTTAATAATACAAATATAATTTTTTCATAAACATTAATTATATAATAATAACATTATTACATTATTAGTATATTTTATTATTAATATTAAAATAACATAATTTTTTATATTATATACAATTCTCCTTTCATCTATGTGTTTAACATTCTGTATCCACATGTAATATTTGCATTCACTTTCACCTCTCCATTGGCGAGAATGATGATAATTTTGAAAAAGAATGCGAATATTACATGTGGAGACAAAAAACACACAGATGAAAAGAGAATTGTATATAATATATAAAATTATATTATTTTAATATTAATAATAAAATATACAAATAATGTACTAATGTTATTATTCGTAAATATTGGTAATTATTCCAAATTATTGGTAATTATTTTAATTATTCCTAATTATTACTAATTATTACTAATTATTGGTAATTATTGGTAATTATTACTAATTATTACTAATTATTGGTAATTATTACTAATTATTGGTAATTATTACTAATTATTGGTAATTATTACTAATTATTGGTAATTATTACTAATTATTGGTAAGTATTACTAATTATTACTAATTATTACTAATTATTACTAATTATTACTAATTATTACTAATTATTGGTAAGTATTACTAATTATTGGTAATTATTAATAATTATTGGTAATTATTACTAATTATTGGTAATTATTACTAATTATTGGTAATTATTACTAATTATTGGTAATTATTACTAATTATTACTAATTATTGGTAATTATTACCAATTATTGGTAATTATTACCAATTATTGGTAATTAATACCAATTATTTGTAATTAATACCAATTATTGATAATTAATACCAATTATTGGTAATTAATACCAATTATTGGTAATTATTGGTAATTATTACTAATTATTGGTAATTATTGGTAATTATTGGTAATTATTGGTAAATATTGTTAATTATTACTAATTATTGGTAATTATTACTAATTATTGGTAATTAATACTAATTATTGGTAATTAATACTAATTATTGGTAATTAATACTAGTTATTGGAAATTAATAATAATTATTACTAATTATTGGTAATTATTACTAATTATTGGTAATTATTACTAATTATTGTTAATTATTACTAATTATTGTTAATTAATACTAATTATTGGTAATTACTACTAATTATTCCTAATTATTACTAATTACTACTAATTATTAGTAATTATTGTTAATTATTGTTAATTATTACTAATTATTAGTAATTATTAGTAATTATTACTAATTATTAGTAATTATTACTAATTATTACTAATTATGAGTAATTATTACTAATTATTAATAATTATTACTAATTATTAATAATTATTACTAATTATTGGTAATTATTACTAATTATTAATAATTATTACTAATTATTGGTAATTATTAATATTTATTATTAATTATTACTAATTATAGGGAATTATTAGTAATTATTACCAATTATTGGTAATTATTGGCAATTATTACTAATTATTAGCAATTATTATTAATTATTGGCAATTATTGGTAATTATTGGCAATTATTGTTAATTATTACTAATTATTGGTAATTATGGGCAATTATTGGTAATTATTGGCAATTATTGTTAATTATTGGTAAGTATTGTTAATTATTACTAATTATTGGTAATTATTGGTAATTATTACTAATTATTGGTAATTATTACTAATTATTATAATTATTGGTAATTATTACTAATTATTACTAATTATTGGTAATTATTACTAATTATTGGTAATTATTCCTAATTCTTACTAATTATTGGTAATTATTACTAATTATTGGTAGTTATTACTAATTATAGGTAATTATTACTAATTATTGGTAATTAATACTAATTATTGGTAATTAATACTAATTATTGGTAATTGATACTAATTATTGGTAATTAAAACTAATTATTACTAATTATTGGTAATTATTGGAAATTATTACGAATTATTGGCAATTATTACTAATTATTGGCAATTATTGGTAATTATTGGCAATTATTGTTAATTATTACTAATTATTGGCAATTATTTGCAATTATTGGTAATTATTGGCAATTATTGTTAATTATTGGTATGTATTGTTAATTATTACTAATTATTGGTAATTATTGATAATTAATACTAATTATTGGTAATTAATAATAATTAATACTAATTATTGGTAATTATTACTAATTATTGGTAATTAATACTAATTATTGGTAATTAATACTAATTATTGGTAATTAATACTAATTAATACTAATTAATACTAATTATTACTAATAATTAATAATTATTGGTAATTTTTCCTAATTTTTCCTAATTTTTCCAAATTTTTCCTAATTTTTCCTAATTTTTCCTAATTTTTCCTAATTATTACTAATTATTGGTAATTATTGGTAATTATTGGTAATTATTGGTAATTATGGGTAATTATTGGTAATTATGGGTAATTATTGGTAATTATTGGTAATTATTACTAATTATTACTAATTATTACTAATTATTACTAATTATTCCTAACTATTACTAATTATTACTAATTATTACTAATTATTACTAATTATTACTAATTATTACTAAATATTACCAATTATTACTAATTATTACTAATTATTTCTAATTATTCCTAATTATTACTAATTATTACTAATTATTGGTGAATATTGGTAATTATTACTAATTATTACTAATTATTGGTAATTATTGATAATTATTACGAATTATTACTAATTATTACTAATTATTACTAATTATTGGTCATTATTCCGAATTATTGGTATGTATTACGAATTATTGGTAATTATTACTACTTATTGGTAATTATTACTAATTATTGGTAATTATTACTGATTATTGATAATTATTACTAATTATTACTAATTATTGGTAATTATTACTAATTATTACTAATTATTCTTAATTATAGATAATTATTGATAATTGTTCCTAATTATTAGTAATTAAATGAATAATTATCAATAATTAGGAATAATTACCAATAATTACAAATAATAACATTATTAATATATTTTATTATTAATATTAAAATAATATAATTTTCTAATTTATATACAATTTTCCTTTCATCTGTGCGTTTTCTATCTCCACATTCAAATAATACATGTGAAGACAGCAAATACACAGATGAAAAGAGAATTGTATATATATATAAAATTATATTATTTTAATATTAATAATAAAATAGACTAAAAATGTAATAATGTTATTATTCCAAATTATTGGTATTTATTACTAATTATTAATATTTATTCTTAATTATTACAAATTATTACTAACTATTCCTAATTACCATTAACTATGAACAATACTAAAAATTTAAATTTATTAGGTAATAAAACAATGTAAACATAATTAAATTATAACTAATTAAGAATAATTGAAACTAATAAAAAATTAAAAATAAATATTAAATTAAAATGAACATAAATACCTTGAAAATTGATCTTCTCTGATCGTTCTTCAAAACTTTAATATCAGCTCCGGAGAAAAAAATTAAACTGGAAAAAAACTGAACTCTAGAAATATAATTTTGAGAGAAGGAGAAGATAGAGAATGAGAATGAAATGAAAAAAACGGATGGAGGTATTTATAGGTTAGATTATTTGCGACGGGCTCATTTGCGACGGGATACCCGTCGCAAATAGAATTATTTGCGACGGTACCCATCGCAAATACCTTAGCCAACATTTATTACGGTCAACGGGTAAATAGTTATTTACGACGGGACCCGTCGCAAATAACCACCTGCCGACATACTATTTGCGACGGGAGAATATTCCCGTCGCAAATACCTTTTACCGCCGCCGGTTATTTTCAACGGGAATATTCCCCCGTCGCAAATAAGTTTCCCGCGATTTGGCGCGCAAACCGCGCCAGTCCTTTTGCAACGGGGAAAGCTGTCCCGTCGTAAAAGGCGACTTATTTGCGACGGGAAAATAACCTCGTCGCAAATAAGTTTTTAACATGACTATTTGCGACGGGATTTATTCCCGTCGCAAATAACCCGTCGCAAATGCCCTTTTTTCCCGTAGTGAATTGATAGCATGAGAAGAGGGAGTGTTTGGTATAATGTTAATGGGATAATCAAAAATGATTTTCAAATGGTAATATGATTTAGGTCTATAAGATCATGCTATATTATCTATTAGGAGGATAGAAAAAATTAAATATTTCTAGGCATGGAAATGATAGATCAAGAAATATTGAATGAATAGGAGAAATATTATCTTTCTCAAATAAGTGTTCAACCATCTATCAATGTGAGGATTAAGGAGGCACATAAGGAATATGTCAAACTGATGAAGGTGTTTATGAATATTCCTCAGTATAACCTTAATTGTGATAGATTGATAATGTTTGGTAATCTTGTATGTGGTTTGTCTATAAAAAAATTGATGGAGCTATTGGATGTTGCTCATAGTTCATCAATCTCTATTCGTCATGGATGTTTGAAGACTAAAATATATATATATATATATCTAAAATATTATTTATTATGGGATGATGAGAAGAAATATATTGTTGATTATATATCTTAGTGCCTAGTATATCGAGATGTTAAGGCTAAGAGAAATAATTCTAAGTTTATTTAACAACAATTTCCCTTTCCATAATAGAAATAGGAAAAAATCACCATGGATTTTTTCATCGAACTCCCAAAAAAATTTACATGATATAATTATATTTTAGATGTTGTTAAATTCCTTAAAAATTCAACACACTTAATTACTATCAGAGAATATTTATCTCTTGATCAGCTTTCTTAAATATACATTAAGGATGTGATAAGGTTTTATGGAGTACCGTAATCTATTATATCTGATCAAGATCTGATATTTACCTTTATGTTATGATAAAGTATTCAGTAAGATCTGGATATAGAGTTATGTTTTAGTATATTTTAACATCCATAGTGAGATGATCTGTTTTAGATAACCATTAAAAACATAGAAGTTGTTTGGAGGCCTTATCCTATGGATTTCAAATGTGGTTGGGATCAAAACCTTCCTCTAGTCGAGTAATCATACAACAATACCTTTCACTAACGCATTTAGATGGCTCCTTATGATGCCCTCAATGGAATAATGTGTAGAACTACAGTTTACTATGGTGAAGCTAGAGAAATAAATAAATTAGGACCTGAGATAGTGTATAAAATTTTAAATACGATTGAGACAATTAGAAATAAATCGATTAATCTCATAGTCGATAGAAATTTTATGGTGATAATCGTCAGTGATATATGGAGTTCAATGTTTGTGAAAAGTTTTTTCTATGAATTTGTCTATGGAAGAAGGTTATGAGATTATACAAATGGTAAATACGATTCCTAGGTACATTTCTATATTTGAGATTCATAATCATGTAGGGAATGTATCTTATCATTTGGCACTTCAACCAAACCTATCTCAAGTTCATGATGTGTTCCATGTATCTCTCCTGAGGAAGTAAAAACACGATCCATCACATATAATGAACTCAGATTCCATTGCACTGGAGAATGATGTTTCATAGGAAATAAACTGGTAGAAATATTAGATTGTATAGATAATGTGCTATTAAACATGACTACTCAACTGGTTAATGTTCTCTAGAGGGATCAAAAATTTAAGGAAGCGACAAGGCTACCAAATGATTTGATAAAACTGATATATCCTCATTTTTTATTAGAGTATTGAAATTTCAAGGTATAATGTCATTTTAATGGAGTTATAATGTAACAAAATAAGATTTTATGAAATATATATTTCCAAATAGATATAGTTTCTTGGATAGCTTGTGATACATGCAACCATAGGTTAAAATGAACTGTAATATAATATATCGTTATAACCTAGCCATCAAATTGGTGGTCTTGAAAATGACTATATAAATTATGAAATATTATTATTTAATTTTTTTTAAAATAAATTAATTTTTTATTAACTTATTATAAATGAAAAAAAATCATTTGTAATTAAAATATACATTTTTGTGAAAAAACAAAATGTTTTTATAAACACATTGTTGTTTTATTTCATCAAATTAAATTTATGAACAATGGTGAATTATTTTAATGAATTTTAAATATTATTTATTCAATAATTTTTTTTTAATATTTAACTAATATTTTTTATATTCATGAAAAATTATATATATAGCTAGTTTTATACTTAAAATGTTTTTTTCTAAAAAGAATCTAAACCCAGTTTTGTGTAGTTATTTTTTAAAATGAATTCATACCATAGATAGAAACCAAATTCATAAAAATATATTCCATATTTCTAAACATGGGAATAAATTATGTTAAATAAGACTCTTTTATTTTTAGTTAATATCAATAGTAAACAAAGTCATTTTTTTCACCTTGGTAAGGGTAAACTGGGTAAAATAGGTTTATATATTTAGGATAAGGATTTAAAATTTATCTAAAACATTTATTTATCCCATTATATGAGTTTAGTTTGGAATTATTCATCTTATTATTGAATATATGGCCACATGGTTCCATATTACATTGAATATGACCTTCATATTAATATAAGAACAGAAATATACAAAATGTCACTCTCTTGAATTTAAATATATCTTTTGTGTTCACATATAGAAAATTGTTGTTATGAATGAATATAAATTTCTATTTTAAGAATAATGAAATTATTTTAATAATGGTAGTTTATGTATAATTTTTAGTAATTATATAATTACTTTAAATGCTTACGTAATGCTGACACATTATTAATTCCATTCATTGTGAAATAAAATGAATGATTTTAAAAATATTAAAACTAATAAAATTTAAGGGAATTAATGTGTTCTATTAATTTTATAGATATATATGTAATATTAGAGATTTCTTAAAATATTATATTCCAACTAAAATTTTATCTTGGTATCTTTAAAGTCAAATTAAATGAATAGTTCCAAAATTGATAGTAATGGTACTTTATAATAAATAATATTTCATTAAAGGATTTAAAAATAATTAAAATATAATAATCATCTAATTTATTGGAATATGGTTAAATATATTAACTATGGTACATTTATGAGTAATTGTTTCATTTATGATAACATTTTTAAGCATTTAATATTAAAATAGTTGTTATCGTGGTTAAGGTCAAAAATGATTTTTTAAGTGGTTAATAAATAAGATAAGTTTTATAATGGAACAAACCTTATTTAAATTTATTTATATATTTTGATTTAAACCCTATTCTCATTTTCAATGAATTCACGTTCAATAGGGAGCATTTTCATTGAAAATGGATTTATTATGTTTTAATATTTTGTGAAATTACAAGAGTTTCATCTCACTCCCTTATAAAAGGACACCCCACATTTCTCTTATTGACACCAATTTGAGCAATATATATCAACAAAACCCAAAATAATAATATTATAAACATATTTATTCAAATTATAGAGGTTTTTTTTTTCTCCCCAAAATACCAATCCTAGGGTTCTTAAGAAGAGATCCAAATGAGGGATTTCAAATAAGAGGTAATCGCCTAAACTAATCACATTCTATTTTATCCCTTATTTTACCTCCAATAGATCTATATTATTTATCATTAAAAAAATTAGTATAATAAATAATATAAAATGTTATTTTGATTATGAAACCACCTTTATTCACTCTTTTTTCCATTAAATGGAAAGTGAAATTATTGCTCATGCGTATGTAGGGATTACCCCCTCCACTTAGTAAGATATAATTCATTTTTCATAACCATATTTCACAGATGCTTATTAAGAAGGTTTAAAGTTTATATATGATATTTATGACCTAATTATAATTAAGTAATGATAATATCAGGTAAATCCCTGGGTGTCACCATGTTTTTATTTTGGATTATTTTTTTTTCTAGTGGGTATCAGCTCTGGTAGTTGGTGATGTGAAAAAAATTAATTTATCAGAGGCTTTTTAGCTATGGCATGGTTATCCAACATGGTTATTAGTAATCATACAGTTCTTGTGTAGGTATTAAAGTGAGTCTAAAGTGTGGCACATGGCTTGTATAGAGTCTATTAAATCATGTGTCAAGCATATGGTTGGGCTCTATAAGATGACAATACCAAGTAGAATAGTTTGAGAATAGTTTTATCAAGCATGCATCATCCTACACTTAACCGTGAAATGGTTTTAGACTAGAAAGTTTCTATCACATGGTTTGGAAAACTATGCACAAACCGTGCGAGTTTCCTTGTAACATAAATTTTAGGTTATTTTTTTTATTTTTCCCTTTATTTTCTTTCTTCTATCTCTTCTTATTATTTCGGTCCTCTATTCTCCCCCAAGCATCATGATACAACTCTCCCTCTCCCCCTCCATTATCTCACACCACCTCCTTCATCGAGCACTCTCTCCACTGGTGATTTCCAACATATTTATTTTGGTTTACTAGTCAGTTCGTTGAGGTAATTCTTTATCTCATACTATTTCCCTTCAATTTGGAATTTTCCTTCTCCCCTTATTATAATTCAGTTTGGAAAAACCACAGGGTCATGGTTGATTTTATTTTTGGTGTTTTCTTATATTTTTATGGTATGCAATGGCTCTCTCGTGTTGGCCATGTTTGTATTACAGCATCCACCTCCATAGACGAGGCAGTTTGTATTATTTCAGTTTTTTCCCTATATAAGGTAGGATTTCTCCTACTACTTAATCTATCCTAGTTTTATTTGGGGACTTCTCGTGATTTTATGTTCCTCGTAATTTTTTGCAGTGTGGTTTGTTTATCCTTGATACGAGTTTGAGTCACTAGAGTTTAATGTGACCTACCTACATATTCTTAGGTAAGAATATATATATGTATGTTCATCTATCATATATATATATATATATATTCACTCATGGAAGTTAAATTTATATTGGGGATATGCGTGATTATGTGTATATATGTGAAAACTGCATATGTGTGTAAGTGTAAAGGGGTTTATGTTTATATAATAATATATTTAAGGATCCCACTATACATATTCATTGACATGAGATTATGTACATAGGGTCTAGCTGTCATTATAAATATGTGAAGGTGCATATGCTCGGAGGTGGGAAAGAGGAGCTTCGAGTGGTCACTAATGAAAGCATCATGTGTTGAAGTGTTCCATCTTGATCTACTTTTTCTTGAGGTAGGTGTTATTATTCAATTCATATTATTTTTTAATTTTATTATGATTTTGACTTTTTCAATTCCCTTTTCTGAAATTTTAGATATATGGATATCATTGTGATGTGTTGAAACCATTTTGGTGTGTTTTGTGCTTTGAATAATTGGTTTTCATGGAAATCTATGTTCATGTTTTGAAATGAGATATTTATTTATAAAATGTTTTAATAAAATGAATTTGGGGATTTTAAAATAGATTTTAGAAGTCATTGATAGGTTGTAAGTAGGTCTCAAACTGGTTTAGGTTTTCCTTAATTGAAAGTATGGTTTTAAGGGTAATTTGACATTAAATTTGGTGTGTTAACCTCAAATCACTTAAAAAGTGGTATTCAGTTTTATTTCATGTAGTGATTTAAAGTTTTTGAGAGGTTTACATTTTTGTGGAAAAACCTAGCTAGCTTCTTTAAAGGTGGATCGGTAGAAATTATAAGGGCTTGGTTCTTGTTTTTGTTTTTCACAAGGTATCTTCAAATTTTTTATCAAATGGATAATTTTTTTGAACCTTTTACAATGATTTTAGTTTTTTTATGTAAAGTTTTATGGAATAAGGGTCTTTGTCCATGTTTTTAATTTTAAAAGAAGAAATCCATTATGTGGGGGTGACCTTGATATGATTTAAAAGCTTTAGTTTTCCTTGGTAAGAATGGGTGGATTACCTTTTGAAATAGAACTTGGTTTTGAAATGTGGTTTTATGCATTAATAATGTTTTATGAAATTAAAATGAGTGTTTCATTATTGAAATGTACTTTTTTATTGGGATTTAGGATAATATGGGGTTTTAAATATGGGTTCCCATTTCTATTAATGGTTTTCCTTGTTTTAAAGTAGTAGTTTTTCTTTATAATGTGAAAAATGGTGTTTCCCTTGATAGTTATGGTTGTGCTATTGGTCTCTTATTATTGTGATTTTGGGATACCATTGTGAGAAATTATAGATTAATTGATTAAATGTTAAATTTAACCCTCATGATCACTATTCGAAGCATGGAAGATGCAAGGGTTTGAAATGAGGCTACCCATAGGGCATGCCCTATTCATAAACGTGCGATCGGGTTTTAAAATATGATAATGGTTGAACTTAAGGGTTTAAACCTATTATTGTTATGTTTAACAATTTTGCATGGGTTTATGAGTAAAAATTGTGAGAATTTGGGTCTTTTTGGCTAACATGGGTTGTAAATGCAATTAATTTTAATTGCGCCTAATTAATAGCTTGCCTTGAGGTAGTATTTGGTATAATATTAATGGGTTAAAGAGATATGATTTGTAAATGGTAACATGTTCATGGGTTATGGAATGAGAATGATTTATGTATTGATGAATTATAAATTGTGAATGTTTTGTTATTTTTTTACTATGGTTGTGAAATGGTATATGTGGTAAATGGTTAAAGAAGCATGTGCACATGGCTTTATGTTATGGGATAAAGGACTGAGGCTCCTCTCATGGGTCAGGATGGACTAATTCTCTAAACCCCTCCCTTTAATGTATGGTTTAGGTATCCATGATGATATTTGATGCCCCAAATGGTTATATTCGATGATACTACATAGACTAATGCTCTAAGGTATATGTGATAGATTACCAAGAATAATGATACAAGGTAAGTGCGATAGACTACCTACACTGATGTTTTAAGGTAAGTGTGATCGACTACCTAGACTGATACTCGAAAGTAATTAAGATATAATTTTGGCGAAATGTTTCCTCTAGGGAATTTTACTTATCCCTTTATGCATAGTAGTTGATTGGCATAGGTTGTAGTGTAATAGATGGAAATGAAAAACTATTGAACAAATGAATACAATGATTAATGTGAATATTGTTAGCTAATGACACATTTTGTATTCTTATTGAAATTTTTATTCCTTTAGAACCTAACCCATGTTTGCTGACCTGTGACCTAGAGGTTAGGATGACAATACATGGAATTCCAGATCCCTAGGGATTTTTGCTACTTGGTTGGGATTATTTATTTTCTTGATGTATTTTTTAGTTCCATGTTTGACATAATATATAGAGACATGTTATTTCCATTGTTTTCATTGAGTATATTTGGATGATTTTTTAATCCTTTTCCCTACCTTGTTAAATATTTGAGCATTTTGTGCCTAATCGACCATGGAAATTTTTTTGAGTCTTGTTGGAAAATGTTTTGGAAGATGTCTATGGATTTTATTTTTTTCCCTATAGATGATTATGTATATAAAGCCTACTTTGTAGAATTACCTTCAATCTAGAATTTATTTCTTTCCTTAGGGAACATATTTCATAGTTTTAGTGGGTTTTGGTAACCTACTAGGATTTTATCTCATGCCCATATATTCAGGGATCTTAACTGGATTCCTTTTATTATTCATGGCCGACATGGGGGAGAATTTGGTGGATATGTTCTGAGTCTCAGATTGATTTGGATGGGTTTTATTCATTCATGCTTATGGATGAATCTTTTTATTTTTTATGTATAGACTACTTTCCTACATATTTATGTACTTTTTATTTCATTTTTATCATTTACTTTCGTTTAACTCAGATTTGGGAGAAATCGTTCCCAATTGAAATTTTGTGATGCCCAGGTGCCAGTCGCCAACCCATGGGGATCAGGAATAACCTTCATGACTTGTGAAAAATCAGGTGAGGTGTCAGGTAGGATGGAATCTTAGAGTATTTATTTATATATCATATTTGACTTCTTACATTCCAATCCATTATAAAAAAATAATATCACTCATGAATACATGTAGACTATCACCTCCACAAAGCGATGTGATCCATTTTTCATTTCTACATGATAAGGATGGTAATAGAATTGTTTTTATGAATATATATGATGTATATGATATAATAATGATTCTATAAATATGATTTATTATTTAACATTCTTTCATTCCATCTGTATATAAGTGAAAATAGCGTTCATGCATACGTATGGCCTACCATCTTCAGGGATATTGTAATTCATTGTTATATATTTATATTTAATAGATGGATATATATATATATAATGAATATATATGTTATTTATATCATGATTAACATTCTGGAAATGATGGAACCACGATCAATGTATAAGGACAAAATCTACTGAACAAAAACACAAATAAAAAGTTTTGTAGTTATCAACTGGAAAAATTATTAATAAATAGCTGATAAAAGGTTATATATAAATCATATATGGTATGATATATATGAGTAGGTTTAATTAATGCATGTATTATAAATATATATTATATATATATTATCTTATAACACTCATGAAGGATGTTAGCCCAAGGTAAGGGTTTTTTGTTTCAATCTCATTGTTTATTAGGATTTTTTATGATTAAGATTACAATGAATATATTTCATGATATACCTCTCAATATACTCTTAAATTTTATTATTGTATGTTTATTTACTGAGAATATAAGTTTTCCTTTCATTTTCCTCCATTTAATAACTCAAGAATCCTAAAGAATTTTTTTATAAAAAATCAACTTTATTTATGACTTCAGTCAAAAAAAAATTCTATTCTATGACAATGTTTTCTAAAAATGCTTTCAATAATGTTTTTAATATTTTCCTTCTATTTCATAAATTCATTTTTACCCATTTTTTAATTTTATAATAGTTTAAAATGAATCTTCTTGTTATTTTTTGAATGGGGTATTTTTTTCTTTTTACTAAAAATATAAAATAAATATTTGATTTAAATTACATGATATTAAAGAAATTTCCCATCATTATAAATTCTCATTTCTTTGAAGATGACTTTACAATTTTCCATGTATATTTTGAAATAAAATATCTTCCTTAGTATTTGGAAAATATGTAGATTTTAAATAAATGATTTCAAGATGAAAAGAGTATTTTCCTAAATAAATGTTCTGATGATCTTTTATTAGAATTTTTTATCTATGGTAATAATACTTTGATATAAATTATTATTTGATTGGATTATTATCTAAGTATACCATCAATATCATTTATCTATATAATTTATTATTATGATGAAAATATTTTTATGGAACCTGTTTCTTTTTCATGGGTTATTCTATTATTACAAGTCTATAAAACCCATTTATTTTCATGGGTTATGACATGATTAATGTTTTATGATGTTGTGGAACACGTATATATAGTTTTCAATGTGTGATGGGTAGTACTAGAGTTACATATCCTTCAAATTAATTGTTTAAATATGAATATCTCATGATATAAAAAGGACTATAATGGGGAGTAAACATGGTAAAATTTGAGAATATATCCTCTAGGATAGTATTGGTAGTAAGCCATGAGAATTAATATGGTTTGGGGAGTGAAACCAGTCCAAAATAATAGTCTTGATAGTGATCTGTGACTACAAAAGAAGTAATTTTCTTTTATTATGTGTATTCAAAAAACTTATGTCTTACACTAATGTTATTCTCTCATGGCTCATGTTCTTCAATTATTTCAAGATTCATGTATAATGAAATGCTAATATTTATGTCATGACTCAATATTATGATATATGATTTATAGGGTATGAATTTTAAATTTTATTCTTATTTTATCATAAACTTGTTCTCATGTAATGTTTTAGTGATCATTAATATTTCCTTGTTTACCCTTAATGATAATCATATCTCACCCTCTCGTATGTTTCCCTTCTCTAGGATATGAATGAGATTTTTATATATGATATGTCTAAAAAGGGTTATAGTTGTGAAGAACTAAGAATGAGAAGTTATATATATCTTATGAAACATTTTTATTATGCTCATGTTTCTGAAGACTTTATACCTATAAGATTCTTTCATGGATCATTATGTTATGTAATGAATACACATCAAATAAGATATAATATATTTATAATAAAATTTTGGGCTTCTATATGCAAAACCAACTTGAAAGGTAAAGTGGTGAATTTTTTATGCTAATAAAGAAATGTGATCCATTTATAGGAGAGGTTTAAAAAAATAATCAATAACGTAATTCACCCCTCAATGTATATTACGACCTTGTTAATGAAAAGTGGTATTAGAGGTAAATGAACTTATCTTAGTGAAGTTTTTATCAAAATAGGTTGTTTATAAAATTTTATTAATATAGAGAATTTCCTCAATTAAAAAGGTATTTCTATTTTTGATTCAAAAAACTATTTAGTGTCAAATAATCAAATATGAGCACACATTTGATCTTTTTTCTTGGATATTAATTCTATTTTCATACAAATTATATATTCAATATGGATGGGACAAACTGAATCAAAAATGATACTATTGAATGGAAATTATAATTATCTACATTTTTTTTCTAAATACCTCTAAAATTGAATCTATATAAATCTAAATAGCTTCATTTCTTAAAAATATATATTATAAAAAATCTAATAGTTATGGAGGTTAATGTAAGGATAAATATAAAAAACTCCATGTCTATTGATATAAATTAAAATATTTATTAATATATCAAAATGAATGTATTGATGAATTTTTAAAAGTGATAACTAATTTAGTTGGTTTGCTGAGAGGACATAGTTAAAAAATAAGGTTGTTAAAATTTTAGAGAAAATCATAAGTATACTTCCACCTTTGTATAATGAAATGGTTTAAATTATAAAATAAATACAATTGACTTATGTGTTTGTTTTTCATATTTAAATATATTTGGTGGCTTATGATATGTTAGTGAAATTATAAAAACATTCCATTCACCCTTAAAAGATATGGATTTTTATGTCAAGGAAAAATTTATGTGGGGTCAAAATAAGGAAAATGAATGTATTATTGATGAATTATTATCAATATTTTCATACAATTAAAAGATTTTAAGGGAGTGTTTGAAAAAAATATACTATTATAAAAATTCAATAATGAGAAGTGTTTTTTGAATTATTAGTATATTTAAATGGGGGCATGAATAATAATCAATGGTGTATAATTATTAAATAATAATATCAAATAAATTTTACATAGGGAAGAAAAGAAATCTATTTTTGAGAGAAATGGAAAATAAAAAGTCCTATTGAAGAAGAACCACTCGAAAAATTAGATAAGTATGTTGAATCATGAAATTGATAAGATGATAAAATTTTCATATTAGATACTAAATATGTTATATTTTTTTTATTGATTATACAAAGGTGAAAAAATAATGTTTAAGACTTATAAGATGAACTTGAAACTAATCGAGAGAAACATGATAGCCAAAGAAAAAAAGACATGTAGATTGGTGTATTTATAAAAAAATCATCAAAATTCATTGATGAACATTTATTGTAAATCACTTGACATGAAGAAGTCGTTTATTTGGTCTCACTTACTCTAAACATCCAAATATATAGCATTTTTTCGAGTTAAAAATTGAATAAAAATAATTATATTTTGATCCTGGAGATTTTTCTAAAGAAAAATGAATGATAATTGAAACAATTTAAGAATAAGTGGTTTATATAACAAAATAAACATGAAACGTAATTGAATTATAAAAATAATAGGAAAAATATGTTTTAGATGACGTAATAATGAGATGTCTAAATGAATATCTAAAAAATATTAAAAATATATGGAACAAGATTTGAGTAATTAAATACCCTTTTATGTGGGAAATAAGGTACTTGAATAAAATAGAGAGTCATAAAAATCAAATATAATAAATATTAATTCAATAGAGTTAAAGGATAAATTTAAGTAAAAGGTTGATCCAAACCATTGAAATAAATATTTGAGAGTCTCTAATGAATCAGTACCTTATGACATGTTATTGAGAATAAGGATAAAATAGAATTTCATTTAATGATGTATTAATTTCATGTCTATTTAGATCACAAAATAACATATTGAAATAAGGAAATTATCTACCTAATAAGTGAAGCTATATAACTCAAGAAAATAAGAACAACTACATGATCTATATGAAAAAATAAAAAATGAAAAATGTTTTAATGGATGTTATTCACATTTTTTTAATCATGTTCACAAGGAATATAGTTAAAAGATGTAAATAAATATAATTCATGTTTTATATACTCCAATGGAATTTATAATATAAATCATTCAGATTATACCATTTAAGAATATTTTTTGATTCTCAAGGAAGATGTTGGAGATGATTTCTATGATTTATAAGTTAAAAAGGCTGTTAAACTAAACAAATACGCGGTTACTACGTTTAATAAAATTAGGAAGAATGAGAAGGATATTTTGGTAAAAGTTGTATTAAAATAATGAATAAATATTATCATTTGGGTCATTTATATTTGATTCTTATTAAACATGACTGATAACAATAAAATTCAAAAAAAATTAAAAACCCATATTGATAGAATAGATAAATTTTGAAATTTTGAATAATTTAAATTAAAAAAATTTGAATAATGAAGATAACTAAAGTGGATTTAAATATTTTTCATGTTTTCTTTGGATAAACTATATAATAATCTTTTTAAGTATGAGTAATATAAATGAATTATTTCTTGATTATGTATTTAATAAGTTTTTTTACAAAATTAAATTAAATAATTTATGTCCTTTGAATTTAGGAAGGAAAAATAATGGAAATTAATCTATAAAAAAAAATTTATTAAAAAAATTTAGCTGTAAATGGAGAGAATGGGAGGAGAAGTAAAAAATATGATTTACATGAGTAGCACTAGGTACCAAGAAAAAGGGTACATGTGACACCTCAAAATGAAATTTTCATGTTCATATTTATAATGTTGATTTATCCCTTTTGTTTGGGGTGTATTTGATTGTCAATTTAATATTTCTTGGAAATTTTTAGGGTAAATGGTTAGGTACATGGTTTGAGAAATTTTTTCATTAAAAACGGTGTGTCGTTTATCATTTTGGGTAGTGACAATTTCATGGTCACCAAATCGTTTGGAAAACCATACGAGCTTCTTAATTTTGTGATTTTTTTTCATTTCATATTCTTTTTTTGGGTCACCTCCTTTATCTCATAATATGAAACCCTATGACCGAGATACACCTCTTAATTGTTTATCACACTCTCCACTCCCTCATTGGTTGATTTATAGTTGTTTCATTATTTTTTCCTAATAAATTCAATAGGTAAGAGCTACCCTTATTATTTTCATTGGTTTTATCCATATTTATCTCATATTATCTAACCCTATTGTCTATATTGGATAATTTATATTTCTAGGGTTCTCTAAAATTTTGGGGTTTTGGTTTATAAGGGTTTTGAGAACTCTCTTGAGACCTAATCTGGTGGTGTTCATCAAAATCCACATTATTACATTATTTGAGTTAGGTTTTTCCATTTCATTTCAATTTATTTAAGAGTTAAAATGATACTTAATTATTTATTTTTTTGAACTATATTAATGAGATATATGATATCTAAAATTCTATTACCAATTTTGTTTTCCTTTTTTTTGGTTTTATTTTAAAAAATGGATGTGGTTTTCATAGATCAATTTAAATTTTGTTTTGAGTGGTATTTTATACATTTGATGTGATTGGTATAATTGAAATTATGGTTTGATCTAATAAAAATTGTTATTCATTATGTTTTGGTCCATGTTTGATATCTAAATTGGGGTTCTTCATTATTTTATAGGGATTTCTCTTTTTTAAAGGAGTGTGTTTATTTATGGGAATTATTAGAGATTTAATTGAACTGATTGTGATTGTTCAATAGAATTTTTTATGACCTAACTTAGATTTATACATGGTTTCTAAGTGGGTTTAGAAAGGTGTTTCCAAACATTTACAAACAAAGTATTTAGGAAATTCTTTTTTGGAACCTTATGAAAAAGATATTTTATAGATTAAATAGTTACACCCTTGTTGATCCATTGTGTTACTTGTAGTTTATAAATGTGTTCATAAATTAATAGTTTGATAATTTACATTCATTTTATGCATTTCGGAAGGGGGATCATTATTTAATTTGGTGTTTTTGAGGTGTGATGTATATGATTATTATGTTTTATTGACTTTGGGATATGTGATATATGTTGTCTGGTTAGTAGCCAACCTATGTTTTTTATTACGTAGTGAATCCTAGACTAATAATTGAGAGATCAAGAAACATTTTCTTTACTATTTTAGAGTTAATCCCTGGCTAGTAGCCCGATGTTGAATGTTATGGATTGGCCAGAGGATGTGTCACCAAAGAGACTCATTGTGAGTGATTTAGGTGAAAGTTTGAGTGACCGTTAAACTACAGATGTTTGTTCTAAATGTTCATGTTCAGTATTATCCCAATATTCCTTACGGTGTTAAATAATGACAAATACATTATGGTATTCCTCTTTTTTATTTATTTGCATGTGAGTTACTTATTTTTTGGATATATTTTAGGTTGATGCCACGATATTCTATGTTTTTAACCATTGATATTGCCTATTTTTCTCTATTTTTTTATCAAACTTTCCCTATCTTTTTATTCTATTATCATTTCCCCTTAAACATTACATATATTTTAGGGGGTTTTGAAAACAAAATTAAAATTCAAAATGTGTGATGTGTTTTCAAAGTGTAAGACTTTATTAAAATGCATTTGGAAAAATTTTAAACAATTTTTTTTTTTTCAAAAGTAGTGTATTAATGAAATGGGTAAAGATTATTTTGAATTTATAATCCCCTTGTAAGGCATCTTTGAGGAATGGTTTATAAATGGAATATTTTAAAAAATGAAATGAGGTCTTGAATATTTATTTCTATATTGTGTATATGAAGTGGAAAATATACTATTAAATCATGCATTTTCAAACAAAATTGTTTTTTCATTTATAAAAAGAATAAAATAGACTCCAGGTGGTAGCATACTTAGGGTTAGATCACACCATACATACTAATGATTTTGGGTATTTAGCCTACATTTATTCTGAAAGTATCTCAGGTTTTCCCTTGGAGGTTTTATCATTAATCATCTTCTTTTGGGGAGCGGGTGATATTGAGTTATGTCGGTGACATAAGAGTCACATGGTGATGGTGGGGTTTGTATCATGAGTTTATTTAACCCACTGGGGTCGTTTTGTGCATCAGCCTCCCAATCATCTTTTATTATAGTTTTTTTTTCTTGTATGTTATGTAAAAAAATTATAAAAATGGTTTACTTATGATAAATATATTTTGGAAAAATATTTTGGTTATAATTTATATTTACGAAATTTATGGATGTTATTAATGTTTATTATATAATTATTTATTAATCATGGATATCCATTGTATAGAGACATTATTCTAGGTTCAAGGTAGGAACTCATTATTTATTCTCTTCTTCTTGAAGGTGAATCATTCCCATGTTTTTACTTTTGATACCCTATCACTAATTTCTAGACTAGGGTGATCATGAATTTTCTTTGGGATATATTTCAATCCAGATTAGGTGCTAGTTCATGTGGAAACTGAGTCCGGTTCTATAAAAAATGGTATCAGTTACCTATTATTGTTTACGAGATGATTGTAAAAATGATATATAAACTTTGGATATTGAGTGGTGGGTTTATATGAAGGAGAATCCAATTATTCCTTATACTAAGCCTTGAATTTCTATTAGTAGTTGAGAGTTTTCATTTCAATTTTTGTTTAACAGTTATTTATTCATTATATATTTTCATTTTTCTTCTACTAATCTGAGTTATAGAAATACTCCTAGAGATGACCTAATAAATTATTAATTTTAGATTGAAATTAGTGGAGTTATTGGGGGTGTAGTGTTAACAATCATAGTCTTTCAAACCATGTGTGGGTAGAACAATGTTATTTTGAACAACTTATAGTATCATATTCATAGTTGGATCATGTTCTAAAAAAATGTGTTGCCAAAACATTCACAGTTGAGAGAATTTTTATTTTTTGTTTTTTCACACCTTTGGAGATTTAATGATCTATTATGATTGATGGTATTTGTTTGTGATTATTGGAGTTAATTTTTTAGACCCTAAATGTGGTTTTAGAAAAATTTCAAAGTAATTTTCTATGCCTTGTTGTGTGGACATGTTTTTTAAAATCATGTTCTGAGTTTCCTTTGTGAAGTTTTTTATAACATTATCATGAATGATTTGAGTGAAAGAAATTATTTTTTTGGTGTGTGATTTGAAGGGGAAAATTGGTTTTTAAAGAAGTGGGTGTATTATTTTATTGGAATTGAAATGTTTTAAATTTTTTAAAATAGAAATTTGAAGAATATTTTTTATAAACCCGTATGGCCTTTTAAAATGGAAAGGACTTATTAAAATTTTTTAAAATCAATATTTAGAGGGTTTTATTAAACCTTGATTTGTATGAATTGTGTTTTTTTTGTATTGGGTTTTGGGATGATTTGATTGAAAGTTTCATTTTGGGTATGTTTTAGAATGTGATACTGAAAAATCAATTTTCAAGTCAATAATGTAATCCCTTGGGTAGTCATTCTATTGATCGAGGAGATATCCTTATAGTCTCTAACTCTAACTAGACTCTTAATAGGGTTGTGATAAATTATTTTTCATCTCGGGGATCATGCATGAGAGTAAATGAATCTTCATCATCTAGTATTTAGAGGTGATCAAGGATCTTATAAAGTGATAGAGTGGATGATTAAGGTCAAATATATCTTTGATACACTAAAAATTACTAAAAACACTTGTTCAAAGTGCATCATTAATTTTTTTTAAAAGATTTGGTGTATTTTAATATCACACTCCATACCCAACAATATGTGGTAATATCATGGGTATATTTCCCAGTTTCCTTCATCCAGTGGTTTTAACCTAAGGAACTAAGAGTTGAGAAGGTGTTTCAGTTCTTTAGATTCTCAAAAGGTGATTATTCAGCAAAGGAATATATTAAAAATCTCACTAGAATTGTCCCTTTCTCCCTATAGTTGGTTATCGATTGTTTTAAGAAATATTTGTTCTTTTAAAGAGGAATTTTCTCAAATCTTGGTTTGGATTGGTTTCATTATTTCATAAATACATATGTAGAAGTGATGTATAAGGATGTTGATATCAGGGATTAATTGGAAAAAACCTATGACAAGTGATTCATTGAACCTATATAGTGTGAGTGATGGTGATTTAACTAGTGATACATTAGATTAAAAAGGTAATGGTCATGGGAAGTAATATTCTCTAAATGTTAGGTCTGCTTTAGTCAAGTGGAATACAATAGTGGTACTTTGATGTGGAAAGTATGAATATTATATGACTTATTATCTAATATCTCTAAGGACTATTCATCTATGTGGTCATCCAGGTTTCTTATATAGGTTCGATAAGCTAAATTGGAATCAGAAGAAGAATCTCCAAACCCATATTTGACATGATCAGTAGTTTGATGCATTTCTTCCACTAAAGATTAGGAAGTTTTTCTATGGTTATAGGGGTTTCTATACTGTAGTCTTTGTTTTCTGGATAGAGTTTCATATATTTTTTATACCACCATATCTTTTATTTTAATGGTTGAAAGATATTTTGACCTTGTTTTCTTATCTTTTGATATGTGCATGCCTTACAGTCTTCTGATACTCGATGTTTTTATATATAGTGTATAACATTGTTTGAGGTTTTTTTAGTTGATTATAATGGGATGCCTTGGGTATGGACAATGGTAACAAGGATATGTTGTATGTCTCTTTTTAGACTATGGGATCTACTAAGTTGATATTTTCTATTGAAAAAACCATGGATGGGTGTTCCTTAGATTTGTCCATGATTTACCCATTAATAATTTTTATGTCATGAGGGTATAACATTACCATTACATGTTGTGGAATGTTTTTTTGGGTGTTTCTACAGTTTTTAGTTGAATTGTTTTCCTTTTTTATCTCTTATAGTGACATTTTTTATGTTTCAAAATATTTTTCACTCTTTGGTATTTTGGATTGGTTGTATTGTTTTCATATAAGAATTTTTTAAGACTTTTTTGGGTGTTTTACCTATTATTTATCCATTTTACATAAATTTTAAATTATGGGGAGACTTATGGTCAATCTATGTGTGTTTTCATGTTTTTGTTGAGTTTTTTCTATAGTGTTTTTGGGTCAAATTCACTTTCAATTACAGTGTCTACAACCTAGAATTTTTTAAAGGCATTGTTTATGTATTTTTTCATTGTCTAACTCATGATTAATAGAGAAATTATGAGTTATTGTAGGTGAATTTTTTATAGTTCTTAAATTTAATTAATAATTGAGCATTAGTCATCCTGACATCTTATCTTGTTTTCCCTTTTATTATTTATATGATGAATATTCTTCTAGGATTCATAATGCTTCTTTGGTTGGTGAATCGTGATCTAATTTAAAATTATCCTCAAGGGAAATGCGTTTTTCATGTCCCATATCCTCTATATTTGGTTTGAGAATTAAGATATTTGATCAGTACCTTGTTTTAGGTGTAGTGGTCTTGACATGACCACCTATTCTAAGTTGTTGACAACTTTATAGGTGAAACAATTTCAATAATTTGGAGAACGGTGGAAGGATAAAATTCCATTTTATTTTTTATTTATAATGATTATTTATCGAAATATATTAGGTTATCTTGGGGTGGAAGTACTAAATTTTTAGTACATTTATAGGGATACAAAGTTAGTTACATGGTTATTGAAACATTTTAATAGAAACTATGTGCCATCTTCAGTTTTGGATAGTAGTAATAAAATGGTCACCACATGATTTGGTAAAGCATGCGAGTAAATAACATGATATGCTTGGTTTTGGGTATTTTCTATTTAATGTAATTTTTATTTGGAGGGGTATCCTTTAGCTACCCCACTTCAAAATCTTCTATTTAGTTACCCCTAGTAGCCATTCATCCACTTTACCACTCCCTTATTAGAAGATTTATGTTAGTTTCTTTAGGTTTTTTATCAAATTTAATGGTATGATCTTATGTTACCTCACTCCTTTAGTTTTATCTATATTTATTACATATTCTCTAAACAAAGTGACCATTTTGGTTTATTTTTGTGTCTATGACTGCCTAATTTTTAGGTTTTTGAATTCTATGGGGTTTTATCCCTCTCTTGAGACTTCATCTGGTGGAATTAATCAAAGACGACATGGTTACACTTGTTAATGTATGTGTTTCCATTTTATTTCCTTTTATTTAAAATATATATGTATTTTTGGTGTTTTGAATGTAATTTTTAACTATATTAATGAGTTATATTATATCAAAAATTGTGTTTTCAAATATTTCACATGTTTTCCTATGTTTTAATTTTAAAAAAATAACGTATCTTTCATAGTTCAATACCACTTTTGTTTTAAATTCTATTTTTTGCATTATTTTTGAACGATAAAATTCCAATGACATTCTATATAAGAACATTTATTTTTCATGATTTTTTGGCCCATGTTTGATTTCTAATGTTGGGGGTTTCCTTGTTTTAAAAGGGTGTCCCTAATTTTAAAATGGATTGTTTTGATTTATGGGATTTCTTAGTGATTTACTTTAATTAATTTTGATTGTTATTTGGATTTTGTTTTGATCTAACCCAGGTTTATACATAGTTTTCAAGTGGTTTTATAAATGGGTCTCTAAACATATAATTATTAAGTATTGATTAAATTTTTTTTTGGCACCTTGTGAGAATGTTTTTTATAGATCAATGGTTACACCCTAACTAAGATCTGTTGTTACATATTTTTTATGCTTGTGTGCATGTGTTAATGGTTTAATGAACTTTGATTCATGTTATGTGTTTAGGAAAGGGGTTCATTATTGATGTGGTTGTGTTATAGGTGGGATTTATATGATTATTTATAATTATTTTGGTCTATATAATTTTCATATTATTATCATTGGGTTGATAGTAACCCACCTCTATTGGTTATTGTATGGGGAACCCTAGGCTACTAAATGGGAGACAAAGGGACATTTTTCATACTATTTTAGGGATACATATTGGATAATAACCCCTAGTTGAATGTTATGATATGGCTTGAAATGTGTCACTAATGAGGCTAGTTGAGAGAGATTTGAGTGAAGATTTTTATGACCACTAACCATTCAACAAATGGTTCCACCTTTTCATAAAAATTATTTTACCATTAGTACCTATGTTTTTTCCTCAAGATATGTATCATAGGTTATTATCCTTGAGTTTTTATTAACATGTGAGTTTCTTATTTATTGGATTGAGTTTACATTTATTACTTTTCATCATTTTGGTTTCCCCTAAATTTTAGATAGTTTTATTTATTTTATTATTGTCATTATTTTATGAGTTTTCCTTGTATTTATATTCTATTATGGTTTTACCCTTATCTTTAATCATATTTAAGGGGTGTGTAAAATGTTTTAAATATATAATGGAAGTCTTTTCAAGTCACTAAAAATTATTAAAATTTATTTGAAATGCTTATAAACCAAGTGATAGTTTTTTTTAAATGTGGGTTTTTAAAGAAAGTGGGAAAGGTTAGATTTTATGTGATAATTCCCTTTAGAGGAATATTTGGGGAATTTTTTATAAATGGATTGATTTATGAATGTAAATGTGGTGTTGTCTATTTATTTATATATTTTTTTAAAATAAATCAAAAACCTAATTTTATATCATTTAAAATATTGGAAAATAAAAATATATCAATCATATTAAACTATTTTTATAGCCCTAAGAACCATTTCCTTAAACTGTACCAATATTTCCTAGAACCATTGGTATGTAGGCCATCAGGATACCCCTATACCAAGGTTTTATGGAAACCATTGGTATAGATAGTTCATAATTTACTCTTCCCAATAGTTTAGTAAACCATTAGTATAGGTTTCCACTACACCCACATAGTAACCATCTTGAACCGTCATCCCAAATACCATACAAACTATATATTTTATAGAAAAAATAAATTTATATATTAAACCAATAAAAATAAAAATTAAATATATAAAAAATATATTTTATAATCCAAAATTAATCGGTAAATAATTTAAAAAATAACTCATAACACATATATATTTAGTTTTCATCATCAAAGATCATCCACATGGTCGTTTCATAAATATTAAGTCATAAATGGAAGGTTTCAATATCTCTCTTGTGTCTACAACTATAATCAGTATCACCACTATCATTACTATCATGATGAAAATCCTCACTAACATCATTTCCTTTAGCATCACCATTACCAACATCTCTAGGAAATTCATCACCTCCACCACCATTGGGACCATAATTTCTTGGTTTATCATAATCATCACAATCCATAAGCTCATCATTAGAATTTTAACAAAATTCATCATCTTTTACACATCTCATGTTTTAAAAATTTTAAAACATTTTTTTATTTTATATGTCATTATTATTTTTAGATTCATAAATTCAAGAATAAATATATAATTATTTATAATTTCATTAATAAATTGTAATTAAACCATTCTTGTAATATGTGATATAAAATAATTAAGGAATATAAATTACATATATAAATAAGGGAATTCTGGTTATATAACATAATACAATAATTGAGAAGTTATTATTAATAAAAATGATCAATTTATAAATTATTTACTAATACATTTCTTGGTTTTCAATTTTTCTAGTTAATGTGTTAATAAATATTCAATTTAAAAATCATTATCAAAGCTTTTCTATAAAGTGTTTGTGAATACAACTCAATTGAATCAAAATGATTTATTGTTTTAGAGTGATTGGAATATTATACCATTATGGGGAAATGGTGGTTGGGGCACTTGAGGGTGTTATGTGGGAAATGTATTTTAAAAAATACATTTTAATGTAATTCATAGTTTTCACCTTCTATTAGTTTAACAAAAGTATTCTGAATTTTAATTTTTTATAAACAGTTTAGATACAAGTTAAATGTTAGAGAATTTTTATTTTAAATTGTTTTTTATTGTATATTTTATTATTTTTATATGATATCGACTAGTTTGGGTATCATATAGATTCATGTTTCATTATTAATGTTTGAACCATGTGTAATATGCATAAATATACATATTTCATTTGGGTTGAATTTATTTCAATCATGATTCAAAAAAATTACATGTTCAGAAAATGGAATTCCATGAAACATATAATGTTTCTTAGTTGAATGAGTGATGTAATGAGGAATATGTATTAGAATTTGATTATAATGTTTAAATTATGTCTATAATATATTAAATATAGTTTCTAAAATGTATTGGGAAGGTTCACGGTTGAAATTTTCAAAATCTGAAAAATACAAGTATATTTCAACACATCCATGGGTGTTTCATTGGTATACACTCCAAATTCAAAAAAAAAAAGAGTTCAGCGATAAATTATTTTTAGAAAATAATTTTTTATAACATATAATCTTCAATATTTGATATTTTTTTATGATGGATATAATTTATAACACCAGTATGACATAATTATATATCACATGTCTATATAACATATCCAATAATATAATTTGAATACTAATTTTAATATGAATGTATTCAAATAATATAAGTACCAATCCAAACATATCATAAGATATAGAATATTATATAATCGATGTATACTAGTAGTAACCCAAACAATGTATAAGACATTGACATAAAACAATTAAGACATACTTTTATATTAAACTCAGTTGTATAAAAAAGTACCTTTGTTTTCTCATTCTCAAGTATAGTAGTTCAACCCAATGTGTGGATGTAATTCATTGTACACTAAAATAACCTATATTTGGATGTTCCATGCTTCGAGACCTAGAACACCATTTAGCAGACTACTCTCTAAAATTTCATGAAACTAGAGGAATTTCATCCTTTATTATACAAGATTGGATGAAATATGAAACAACTATAGGGAGAAATAAGTGGAATATAGGGGTGAATTTTATTAAAATTAATTATATATTTATTCCACCCACGTTAAAAAAGGAATCAAATTTAGAAATAAATTTTATTTAAATAAAAATGAAAATTTGGGTAAATCATAAAACATTAATTAAATATTGTGTAGACCATAATTCATTTTATATGTAAACTATTTTTTTAAATATCACATTATATCATAATTTATGTCCATTGGGTAACACCCTATATTTATTAAAGTGTATATTTTTTTATAGTTTTCTATTAATGTCTAATACCATTATATATATTAATATATATTTTATCTATACTTGTAGTTGAAATTTAAAATTTCTACTTTTGAAGAATATTTTTAGTGATAGAGGATGAAGTGGACATCTAGTTTTTTAAGGTAATTTTTTGTCTTTATTTTGTGTTAAATTATATTTTCATATAACATGAATATTAATTTGTTTTTTTATAAGTCATACACATTAGGAATTATTTATTTTTAAAACACATTATTGGTAATTCATTAATAATTAATAATTTTTTAACAAAATCTTTTTTCTAAATATCCCCTTTCTATTTCAAACTTTTTTTAAGTTATAACTATATTTATTTTTAAAAAAGTGATGATTTTAAAGATAATTCTTAAACCACTCTATTTTACCTTAAATAATATCACATGTAAAATAATTTTATTTTTTACAAGTAAACTATAAAATCATAGTACATGTAAACAAATTATAAAAATAACACGTCAATCATGTCAGGTAATTATAATGAAAGAAAACAGGGATAAAATAAGAGAAAATGTGAATGGAATCAATATAACATGATGATTTAACTTAAATTCAATTTATATTTCATAAAACACTAATATAAAATTTTAGTTCATAAATAAAAGAAAAATAAACAAGTTCATTTAATCTCCATGCCTAACATGGTTAAATATAATTTTATTATTCATAAATAATAAAAAACTCACATGAAAATATACCCTAAAAAAAATACAGTTAAATTAATTAACTAATTTATCGTTATTGAAACAAAGGGCTATAAAATGGCTCATTCAGTTATTCCACTAAGGGGGGAAAATAATGTTCAATTTTTTGATATTTATAAACTCAAAATAAAAATGAAACCTCAATAAAATTTACAAAACATAAAATCCTATGCACTATTGCAATCCAGGACCTGAAAATATAGAAATAATATAAATGAATAATATAGAAGGTGGAATTAAAACACATACATTAATGATTACTCTAAAAAATAATTGTGAAAATGAGGAGAAAAGAATAAAAAAAATAATATAATAAGATGGGAGAAAACAACTTCCAAAATGTGAGACAAACATGGAATGGGAATACGTGAGGTGGGCATCATTTTGTTGGTATTTGGTGGATCCCTATACCAATTATGTTTTACAACCATTGGTATCAGATAATTATAAACAAATGGTTAAAAAAATATTTGTTATAAGTTTGTTTGTATATACTATAATTCTAATAGTTTCATTTTCTAACAATAATTATTGGTTTATTTTTATAAAAATAAAAAATGGAATCTTTGTGGTATCCAACCAAACATTTTCTCACACCATATAAACTCACAATGGTGGGTATATATTTTTTAATTCTTATGAAATTCACTGAATTTTTGTCATACATGTTGGATTTATACCACCCTCTTATTGGGAAATTGGTGATGTGAGTTATGGTGGAGACTTAAGAGTCATATAATTATAGTGGGGTTTGTCTCCCAAGTTTGTTCAACCAGTTATGGTCATGTTGTGTATCAAACATCTTTTTTCCTTACATGATATATGAAATATTTTAATAAAATGGTATTATAATGGGAAAAAAATTAGATTTTTTTTTGTTTATTGTTTATATTTATTCCATGATTGGATGATTTTTATGTCTTGTATCATCTTGTTTACTAGGAATGGTATTCTAGTGCATGGATACCTCAATTGGGGTTCTTAGTTTAATCCATTTCTTTATTCTGTGTTCCTTAAGGGTGAAATAATTACCATGTTTTCAATTTAAATTAATTGGAATAGGTTTCTAGATCGTGATGATCAAGAATGTTCCTTAATCCCTATAAAGAGGTGAGTCGAGTGTTAGTTTAGGTGGAAACTGGGACTGGTTTTCTACAGCACTAAGTATCAGGTGGTATTTGGTGCTTCTAATAGTTCTTCTAGTATAGTCACTCAGTATGTGGTGGCCTTCTATCAGGTACCTAGTAGACTCCTAAGTATTGTTTTAACATAAATGGTAAACTGGTCATTTTATATCAAAATTAAAACCAATTTTAACTCATAATTCTATATTTCCCCTTAATTTAGGCAGTATATAACCTCTTATAAGATTTAAATGTGTCTTCCCTATTTATCACATAATTCATCCATTCAAATCTTGATATAGCCTTCCTCTAACCTATCATATGAGTGTTCCTTTTTCAAAGCAATGGTTATAAGATTTTTATTTTTATTTTAATCCTTTTTATAAAAAGTCATGGTGTGAGTTTCTAATTAATGGTTGTGGGTTATGAGAATCTATTATTGCTTTTAATTTTAATTTTTTATTAAGACAATTTATAAATATCTAAAAAACTATATTCTATATTTGTTAAACCCTTTAAATGGTTACATTATTTTTTATTTTGGTCCTAGATATCTAGTTTAGAATAGTTGTTAGTAGGTTATACCACCTTTCTTCTAATATTTTGTTAGTGTATTAGTTATAAGTGGCATGGGGTGGGTTGGAAATAAATATAAAATGGATATTTCTATAATTTATGTTTTCATAAATTTAGTTTTATATTTATTTTATATTTTTTAAAATTATTGTTTTTATGCTACTGAATATGCATTTTTATTCTTCATGCCATCAGTTAATCCTTATTTGGGTTACATGGTATAACATGTCTTGTATACATTATTAGAATTTTATATATTTGTTATTATTATCCCTTACACACACACACATACTCACACACAAATATATATATATATATCTTCAGAATGTTATGAAATGATTTTTAGAGAAATATTATTATGGTATATGGCTTATGAATCTATCCTGGATTATAAATAACGATTTATATAATATTATATGGTTAAAATTATGGTATTTTTATATTTAGATATATGTTTTAAAGAGGGAAATATTTTAAAAATACATTTATATGCTGCTTTATAATCTCTAAAAGAATTTTTTTAATTGGAGAATGGGTTTTCATGAATGCACAAACTATAAATGGGAATGTTTACACCAGTTAGATGTGGTAATATTTTTTATTAGGGGTGATTATTATGTATTCTAGCCACATTTTTTTTGTATGGTATACAGGGTGACCTGGATTTATTTTAAAATAAAATATGTTATTTCCTTACCCATTATGGAGGATCCTTGGTCCCATGGTTAACTCCTTGGATGATATAGATGTTCCTTGGGAACTGGGTTTATTATGGTGTTTCCTTAGGAACATGGTTTCTTATTATATTTATTAAATTGATAAATAGAATTTCAAGAAGTAGATAGATTATTATTTTGACCAACATTTATTTTGAGTATAACTATAAGAAAGTGTAGATAATGTGCACCATGGATTATCTAAAACAGGGAAAAAATCACCAATGAAAGATTAGTTCATTTATTTTTGAACAAAAAATATTAAATAGATGTGAACATGTATCACTTATTTTTTTACTTATATGTATTACTAAATCATTGACATGGTCTTATAATAGATTGGCATGAGTCTATTGGTTACCACCTACTAGGAACTATAACATCTTAACCTTGGAGACATGATCATGACCTAATTCATGATGCCACATGGCCTCAGGAATGTTCCTTAATCCCAAAGGTTTCTCGACATGTATTGAGGGATAAAGTAAACCACTTGTGAAATTATTATTCCATAAAGACACAAACTAGGCCATGTAAATTTTAATCATTTTTAATTAAAACCGTTTAACACAACCTTATAGTGAAAACGTTTTTCTTATAAAATAAATCCACTGAAATAAATAAAGAAAAGAAGACACATGCTAATATAAAATAAATTTCTTGAACCATGAGACACCAAATCCTATAAAATATCCCCAACATGGGTATATGGTTCACTAATAATGAATATCATAGTTTTCTCTATTACTACATTATGAATAATAATGTATACATGTTCATCATTGTTAACATGTAAGAGGTGAGTGAATACATAATATAATCTCCCAAATGGCTCCAAATCACTTACATAGAAGATCAATTTCAATAATATATACTAATATTCAATGATGATTCCAAATTATATTAAAACCATGACATTTGATTTATCCAAATATTGTTTTAAAACAAAAAACATGCTTAAAATTAAAACCTAAAATTAGGAAATTATATTTGAAAACATCAAATCATGTAATATTCCAAAAAATAATAAAAAACTTTTTTTCAAAGAAAACCAATTTCTAAAAGATATTATTTCCTCAAATATAAAAAAAACATCCCATTTCCAAAAAAAATAAAAAATTCATGTTTTCCAAAATCTGATTGAAAATAATCATTTCTTTATAATAGATATGAAATCCCCATTTCCTTTAATTTAACTTATGTTGTTTTATTCCTAAGTTAAATCCATAAATTTTTCACTAGTTATCTTTCCGATGTCTCAATCCATATTAACACATGTAAAACTCAAAGTATAATGATTGTCACCATTTGATCCTAATTATCTGAGTTATTTTACACCAAAATACATTCCCTATAAATCACTACTTCATTGTGGTCAAATCATAGAAGTTTAAAAAGACTCCAAAAAATCCATATTTATACTCACTCACACATTTTGGAAAAATTCTAAAAACAAAGAATTATATATTCTGGTATACAAGTAATAATAAAACTATATTCCAAATATACATTGTTCAAAAAACCTAAAAAATATAGGGAACCCCCCCCCTTTATAATTCAAAATGTTAATCATTATAAAAAACTTCAATTTCTATACAATCCATCTTCGTTAAAAATCCCATAGTTGAATAAAATCATTATTTAACCCAAATCATACTATTTAATTTAACAATCCATCATAATCAATCAATAAAGTATATGAAATTAAACAACCTCATAGAAGGGTTCAAATCTTGATAACTAAACATTTTGGTATCTAAAAATATATATTTTTTTGTTATCTAATATCACATGATAAAATAAAATCATCTGAACCCATAATAAGATGAATGATATGACACAGTCAAAATTCCTAAATTATTGGACCCTAAATCACCAAGTCTGGATCTAAGAGATAATAATAGATTATTATATTGAGAGAATTATGTACAAATGAATTGATAAGGTCACCTAGATCTTACCTATCACACGAAAATGACTCAATCAACCATCTGAGAGAACCAAAATGATTTGTCAGTATATAACCACTAAAATCACTTCAAAGAAGCCCTCAAATTGTCTAAGATCGAAGGATAATGATAATTTGGTTTATTAGAGATAAATTGTATTTTAAAAGACAAATCTATATAATTATGAATAAAACATATGATTAACATACACAGTTAGGAAAATTATTCTTCTAATAATGTTTATCTATTTGGATAATAATCATAGGTCTCTTGATTAGATCATATGATTACCCAAACTATGAACATAACCACACATTAAAAAACAGAAATTGTTTTATTAATTGTCGTATTCCATGGATTGGATAATCATTATCCTCTCATTTCTGCCTAAAGACATCAAATTTTATCATGGAATTCCATAAAATTCAAAAGGGATCACACATAGAAATCTAGTGAATTACAATTCTCCCCACTATAGGTATTTTTCTTTCAATATTCACAAGTATCTACTCTCCAGGATCATGTTTGACCATTACTATTATATTTCCAACTCTACCTCCTAGGTCACTTCATGAATATTCATGTGCATCCATGGTATCCATAGTAATAGAATACATTAACCCCTAATAATATTATTTCCAAAATCAATAACCCAAATTAGTTTATGTAATAAATGGGCCCCACTGATCGCATAGACACCCCTCCTTAACATGGTCATCAGATCCTGGATTTTCAAGAACCACCAGTTTCACTACATAAATGTGGTCCCCTACCTGGGGCCCACCCAGCTACCAAAATGGGTCATCATACTAATTACTACCCCCACATTCCAAAACATGTTCTTTCCAATATTCTTTTTCCTCACTCACTCACACCTTGTGAAAACTACCTAGAAGGTCACCCATCTTTTTCACTACTCTAGGCCAAGACTTTTTATCTATGGAGTTCTAATCAGGTAGGCTCCTGAAAATAAAGTTTCACCATGTTGACATGAGATATAGTTGGTTTTTAAAACATAAATCTATATAATAATTCTTGACACAAATGTTTGACATACATAGTTAGTAAAATTTTTCTCTTAATCGTGTTTTCTTATTTGGATAATTATCCTAGGTCACTTTATTAGATCACATGATTACCCTAACATGATAAATAATCTTACATCAACTAAAAAAAATATTTGTTCAAGAAATGTAGTATTCTATGTCCATGATTACAATTCTCTTCCCATTGCAATAATAACTTCAAATTTTAACCTATAATCTTATAAAATTCAAAAGGGTTTATAGATTGAAATTTTGTGAATTACAATTATCTCGACCATATGACTTTTTCATCAAAAATTCAATATAATCTACACTCCATAATCAACTTGCACCATTACATTTATATCTTTTCCCCTCTCTCCCAAGTCTCTTCATGAATATTTATATACTTCCATGGAACCCACATTAATAGAATAATATAACCCATAAGAATATACTATCCACATTTTATCACCAAAATTAGTTTATGGAACAAAATGTACCTGTTGATAGCAAATACACCCCACCTTAATAGGGTCGTTAGATCTTGGACTTCTATGCTCCACCAATTTCCCTACAGACACCTGGTCCCCTACCAAGGGCCTACCCAGTTTCCTGAATGGGTCCTCAAACTAATGAGTGTCCCGATATTATAAAGCATGTCTTTCAAGTGTGTCTTGTCTTTACTAGCACACACCTATTGAAACTTCTAAAAAAACTCATCATGATCACTACTCTAGTCTCAGCACACTTAACTATGGAGTTTAAATCTAGTATTATCTTTAAAATAAAGGTGCACCTTGATGACCTGAGTCATATCATTTAGTATTTTAATGATTTAACTTTATTGGGTGTCTCATTCACCCCCACCTTTAGAGAGAAACATCCTCATTGTGGGCCCCATATCTCAACTCATGTTGTTCCATCACACATCAGAATGGGTTCCTCCTTTGAAACCAATTTAGAAACTAGGATTGCTGGTAGCATAGACACCACTCCTTAACATAATTATTGGGTCCTTCCCTTCTAGAAACACATTGTGAAACATCTAGGAAGGTCACCCATCCTGGTCACTACTCTAGGACAAGAACGCTTAACAACAGATATCTAATAAGGAAGGTTCTATAAAATATAATGTACCTTATTAACATGAGTCATATCATTTAGCCTTTTTAACCCTTTAACATTCAATGGAATTACATTAACTACCTCCCCTTTAGAGTATAATAACCTCATTGTGGTCCTAAAATATCAACCCACGTTGTGCCACCCCACTTTCAGTTGGGTTCCTCCTCTAATACCAATCTAATATCTAGGCCACACTAATATGACATACACCCTACCTTAACATAGAATCAGTAACTATCCTTATGATAACCACTAGTTTCCTTGCAGACATGTGGTCCCCTACATTGGGCCCACCCACATGCCTGAACGGGTCATCCGACTAATGATATTCCCCATAAGACAACATATATTCTTTAGAATACTATTTTTCCTTAATCACACACACACACTCACACACACTATGAAACCTACCAAATGGTTACCCATTCTAATCACTAATCCATACCAATAATGATTAATTGTTCTGTTCTAAACTTGAATGCTCTTAAAAAGAAACATGCACCTTATTAACATGATTCATACCATTTATCCTATTAACCTTTAAACATTATGAGTTGTTACATTTTTTTTAATATCCTAGATTTTTACAAGTACATACCTCTTTTATTTTTTCATTAGACCAATTTTTTTGGTTTTTACATCATATTTAAAACATGGTTTTAATGATTCTTTTTGGGAATAGAGAAATTTTTCTATAGAAAATGACATATGGATTGGGGAATAATATTTTTTATTTAATGGTGTTTGATTATAATCAATTCATGAGATTATGAGAGATATCCATGAGTTTTAAAGGATTTAGAGGTGGTTCAGGTTTTTCAGTAGAAGCTCGGTTGAGAGTTGTCTCCTCGACAATTACATTACATGAGCCTTTTAAATGAAGAAAAAAACTCATGTAGATATCATGAACTGGTTCAGGGTATGAAATTATTACATTCTACGAAACTAGTTCACATTTTGAAATGTTGTATTGGGTTTATTTTATAATGTGGATATGTATTTTTAAACATAAATCATATATCGGGAAATTCATGAGGTTAAATGATTTCATGTCCTGGTATTCATGGGCTAACGATTTAAACCCCTCCACGATTATGATTTATTTATTCAAAAATTTGTTGACCCTCTCTATCAAATCCTAGGAAGACTCCAGGTGTTTTTGGAGTTTTTATTACCTTATAGATATCCCAACCAAGCATTTGATCCCCTGTGAGTTGGTTTTTTTCACCTCTATTCAATTTTTTCTTTGTTATCACAATGTTAACTTTTGATCACTGAGGAATCAGGTGTTGATTAGGGTCTTTTGTGATCTAGGATTCTTATTGGGATCTTATTAACCTTTGTTCTTATTCTCATTACTTGTTTGAAGAATTAATTTGATAAAAATATAAAGGTAAGTGGTCTAGAATGAAACCATATGATCTATTTTTAATTGTTTAAATATATAAAATATTCTGAAATTTCACTGTAATTATGTGTGCATTTATTAATAGATTAATGTGTAATGATAATGTTTTTTTATTATTCCTTATATATCTTTTTTATCCTTGGGTGTTGAGACAAGGATTGCAAATACCAACTGGGTGAGCCTATCCTTGAATAATAATGAACTTGGTGAAGGATTAAAGTATGTTTTAGCATGACATATGATCTCAAGTTATTTCTTAGGATAGATTTACCATATAAAATGGTTTATTTTATTATTTAAATGAATAGTGATGATTTGATAGAAATTGGGTGTGCAAATTGGCATGGAAACGACTTAAGAAATAATTAGATGACTATAGGGGTAATTGAAAGACAAATGGTAATTAACAGAATTAACCGATATGGATTATGATATGATGTTATATGTGTTATTATTACTATTATATCATGTGATGTGATTAATGTTGTAATACATATAGGTATTTTCCTGGTGACACTATAATGATTAAAAGGCTTCTACTGTTAATGTTGAAATAGTTATATAAAGGGATTGGACCAATTATGTTGAAATGACTATATATAATGCTTTTCTAGGTTATGTTATATTTATTATAGGTCTTGTCCCAGCTATGATGAAATTATTATAGAGGTATTTCCATCGTTATGTGATTATTTCATAGTTTTGTGGTTATGGTTGGCATGTTTATGCTACATGTTGAGAGATATCCTGGCAAGGTGCTGAAAGAGGTTTATTATTATATTATATTAAGTTGATTAATTAATATTCTTATTTATTTCATTATTTCATGAACTTATTTATCAAACTAAATTTGCAGACATAGTGGATTTAACCTTCTAAGGTTCACTCACACCCTATTTGGGTCTCCATTTTTTACAAAATACGATTACATGGATATAGGTTTGGATAACGGATAATATATTTTTATTAATGTTTCTTACTTAATAGGTTGGAGCTTAAAGATGGGACTAATATGGGGTTCAGGAACAGTGTATTGTGAGTTATTGTGTCTGTATGGTATTTTATTTGTATTAATATATTTTTTAATTTTAGATAAATTCCATCCTAACATTACATGGTTTATTATTATTATTTTTACTTAGTTTATCATTTATTTTTCTATTGTATGTTATAATTTTTCCACTATATCTATTACATTAATATATATTATTATTGTTTGTTTCTTATATAGTAAAACACTATAATAGGGGTTATAGTGTCCTTACTATATTATTTACACACCCACTACTATTCGGTAGAATCTGGTGTATGGGGAGGCACTCTTAAGGTCCAATAACCAACCTGATTGGGACACATGAGAGAGTATCAGATTTGGTGATGTTACAAAGTGTTATTAGATGTTCAGGTTTATCATTCCTATTCTTTTACTATTTAGGAATGGTAAAAAGGATACTAGGATGTTTTGAGACGTGGTAATGATGTTGTTCATGTGAGTATCTGACCTGTATATGGGGAAAATATGATTGATTTGGGATAGGATTATTGTTCTTGATTATTTCTTGTTATAGTTGACGTTATTTCACCTTGGTTGTTTCAAATGTTGTGTGATGTTATTTATTCTTGATATTTATACTCATATCTCGGTATGGAATAATATGAGTATGCATGCATCATGATATGAACATAGAGATATATCTTGACATGTGTTTTTCATGATACGTTTATATTTATTACATGTGATACATTTTCCTGTATGAACTGTGAAGTGATATACATGTTATATATGATAAATGAAATTAAATAACAGTTATTTCATGTTAATTAACTTGTTAATTCATATTTATAGAGACCATGAGCCATTAATACTTTTTTATGTTACATGTTAAGGTTAAACATGTTTTTATCAAGTGTTATAAGGAGTGTGTTTCTGTTGGAGGGAAAATCCCTCCTCCTTGTCTTCGAATTGAGAATCAAGAAAGAGCTAATCAACATGATCCTAATGCAGTAGAATTAGAGATTCCTATAGATCATTAGGATCATATGAATGTTTAGCTTCATTAGTGCTTCCAAAGTGTAATGTGATCTATGGGAAGTAATAATTTTTGTATCGTGCCTTTGATGTCTACGATGACAAATGAGTTTCAATTACAGCATCATCTTACATTCACTATGATGATGGACCCTCAAGAAAGCTATTTTTTGTATTTAATTGATCTAAAATATCTATTAGTACCTTGATACACCCATATATATAAGGGTGAATTTTATTTTATACATGATTTTTAGAGCTTCCAAGCATTGGTGGGATATTTTAGGGAAAGATGATAAGCAAGAGGATTTTTCCTAGATGGACTTCAAGGTGAAGTTTCTAATCCATTTTATCTTGATATATAGATGGAAGATAAGGGTAATGAGTTCAAGCATCTATCATAGGGGGGATTTTCAGTGATGGAATATGGTGGATGTTTCACCAACTTCCAATGCTTTTCATTATCTTTAGTTGTTGATGAGATCTATAGGGCGAGATGTTTCCAAGATGGACGTGGATATGAGATCAGGTCATAAGTGATTATTTTTTGTTTTAGTATCATTTTAAATGTGATAAATTAGGAACTCATCACAAAAGGGAAACTGATATAGGCCATAATAAAGTGTTTAAACTATTTACGTAGGGTGAATGGGATCTTTTCTTTAGGTGATAATAATCACCACTACTATAGTCGTTGCAGAGGAAGTAGAAGAATGTGTAGTCAGGGAAGTGGGAATCTATCTTAGGACTATGTTCTACTGTAGTGCTATCAGTGTGGAATGTTTCGTAACAAGTGTACTTAGTGTCCATACCCTATATTGTAGTTTTCTGATTTTGGTAAGTTATTCCAACTCTGGAGGTTTTATAGGGGAATGTGGTAGATTATCCACAATAGGGGATCAAGAAAAAAAAACAAATTCTAGGAAGGACATAGATAACCCTTAGTGGACTGATAGTTGGAATTCCACTAGATGTTTATATTTTGGTGGGGGGAAATGGTACCCCAATATATGTGTGGTAGTTCCATGTAGAGGGAAAAACATAGGTAATTCATATTTTATCTCAGGATAAAATTTCTTATTAGCTGCATGCTATGAAGTCTATTCTAGATAGTGTTGATGAAAGAACTTCTACTATCATAGGTACTATTCTTATATCATATACCCTTGCTTGTGTTTTTTTTATTATTAGAGAATTACATTCCTTTCTATCAACTCTTTTTGAAAAGTTTTTGGGCTTGGTTGTGGAAATATTGGATGGTGTTTGACTATTAACATACTGTTTGGATTTTGGCCAGAGAATATGAAATGTTACAAGGTGTATTCTATATAATTTGGTGGTTATTGTTTCTTGTTGGAACTGTTTGAGCTTGAAATGAAAAGCATTTATTTGATTCTTCCTACAGAATGTCTAGTTCAATAATAGTGACATATTTACTATTACTAGAGTATATTTACATTTATATATCTAGAGTGTTGAATTTATTCTCAACTAGGTGAGTGGGATCTTAATGTTGTCCATGCAGGACCAATTCAATGCCAATTGTATTGACTCATGGCTCTAATAGACATTTTTTCTCTAGATGATAGTGAAATGTGGTGGGATAATTTTCCCCCAATGGTATACCATTTTCATTATTTATTTTTTAATGAGTTATACAACTTACCACATGAGCAGGAGATCGTGTTCATGATCAAGTTGGTGTTAGGAGCATACCAAGTTTTCATCTCGCCTTACAATATGGCACCATCATAGCATCAGGATATAAATATTCATTTGGAAGATTTGGAAGATAAATGTTTCATACAACCTAGTACACCACCTTGGGGTTCTCCAATTATTTTCACTAATACGGATTATGGGACTTTGCACTTATGTGTTGATTATTGGATATTGAACAAGATTATTGTTAAGAATCGGTATCCCTATCCACGTGTCGTGATATCTTCAATCAGTCAACAGGTTTTAAATATTTTCCAAGATTGATTTGAGATTAGGATACCACAGGTTGAGGGTGACAGCATCAGACGTACCTCAGATTTCTTTTTGAATAAGGTAATATTTGTCAATGTTTTAAGTGATGCCTTTTGGTTTTATGAACACTCTAAAAGTATTCAAAATCGTAATGAATTAAATCATTCATCCTATTATGGACTAGTTTGAGGTGGTTTTGTCAATGATAACTTAGTTTACTCCCATTCAATGAACCACCATTCTCAATATCTTGACATCATCTTAAGAATATTGAGAAAGAATCATATTTATGAGAAGCTAACCAAATCAAAATTTTGGATTGTAAAGTGAACTTGTGGAGTCATGTCATCTCAGAGGTGGGCGTTTTAGTGGACCTAGAAAAGGATACATCCATTGTATCTTGGGAGAAACCCAATAGTAACTTTGAAATTTTAATTTTTCTAGGTCTATTTGGTTATATTCGTCATTTTATCCCAGAATTATCCCATTTTACAAAACTGATGTCCATACTGACCAAGAATGGGGTGATGTTTATTTTTTCATATGTTCGTAAGATGGGTTTTTAGGATATAAAAGGAAGTATAACCTTATACCATATCTAAACTTTACCTATGTTGTGTATGACATATAAGATGTACCATAAATAATCTGTATTTGTACTCAGAGAAGTTCTAAAGCAGGGGGATACAATGGTTACTTAGGGCCCCGGACAGCTGAGTCTGTATGGGAGAATTTACCCTACTCACGATCTAGATATATAATTGGTAGTACATTCTCTGTGATACTAGAGACATTACCTTTTTAGTTTTCGGTTTTTGGTGCACATAAACCATAAGAACCTCATGCACATGTTTTCTCAACATGACCTAAACCTTTATTAGAGGAGGTGGGTCGAGTATCTACAATATTTTTAATTTGAGTTGTCTTATACACTAGGAAAGGGATCATTGATGATTCCTTGATTTAGAAGATTCATATATAAGAAGTGTGGGAATATTGCGGTGAGTGGATGATGATGTCACTATTTTTAGATATTTATCTAGATGATTAGGATTCTCAGGGATGGGTAGCACTGACTTAGACATCTATTATACCTTTGCATCTTAACTGAATCGAGACTGAGAATTTATTTGACCTAGAGGGATTAGTTCTGAGATATAGCATATATGGTGGGGATCCTCCATCAAAATGGGATCTTGGAAGGTATAATTAAATTGTTTTATGTGGTCAAGTGTAGGTTCCTATGGGATTATGTGAGGAGTTAGTGAGAGAGTTTCATACTTCTAAATGGGTGGTTCAACCATGTCAGATAAATATGTATCATGATATTTATAGAAAGTACTATTTCTAGGAATAAAGAAGGATGTACCAAAAAATTTTGTGAGATATTTCACCTATCAGAATGGGAAATATGATCATTAGAGTCATGTGGGGGCTATTGTAGCCTCTACCCATCCCAGAATGAAAATGGGATGATGTCATTATAGATTTTGTGATGGGGTTTACCTAAAAACCCATAAGAATAATGTTTCATGGCTGATTTTGGATCGTATAATGAAGTTATCCCACTTCATTTCTATTAGGGAGACCATCACTTCTGACGATATGTGTAGAATTTACATGTGATATGTTGTTCGGTTACATGGTGTTATGAGGAGTATCATTTATGATAGAGATCATAATTTCATGTCTTAGTTTTGGAAAGGTATTTAAAAAGATCTGGGATCATCTGTTATTCTGATCACATCTCATCATCCTCATAATGATAATCAAACTGATTAGAATATTTTTATTTTGGAGGATATGCTATGAGATTGTTTTTTGGATTTTTTTTGGTTCATGGGAGAGGAATTTAGCACTCATAGGGATTTCATATAATAACTATTTCAAGTTATCGATCCAAATGGAACTATTCAATGATTTTTATCATAGGTCATGTCATTCACCTCTTTGTTGGTTAGATGTAGGTGAATATACTCTTATTTAACCATGTATCATGTATGAGATGGCTCAGAATGTTAACATGATTAGAAAGTGGTTGGTGACCGCACGAAGCCAGAAGATATCTTATGTTGACTAGCAGAGATGTCCTCTAGAGTTTGATGTTATTATTGTTTTCCTTTAGGTGTCTCATAGTTTGCGGAAATGAAATATCAAGAAATATGGGCATTTTAAACTCTTTTTTTTGTTCCATTTTAGATAGTGGAAAGGTTCATCCTAATGGAATATTAATTATCCCTTCCATAGTGCTGCAATTACAAGCATGACATGTTTCACATGTCAAAAAATCAGATATATCATATAGGAAATTCTCATATAGAAGACATTGAAGATGTTTAGTTTGATATAGATTACTCCATGGAGGAGTATCCAATACAAATTGTATATAATAGTGAGAAGTAACTCTGGGGAAAGTCTATACATCAAGTAGAAGAGTAGTGGCAGAATGTGAATGTTTAAGAGGATACCTAGGATATAGAACCTAATATGAAAAAAAAAATTAACAATAATTTTTTACTAAGACCCCACTACTATGGTTAGAGTAGTACGAGGATGAGATTTTTTATGGTGTGGAGGTTTTTAGATTCTGTAATTTTCTATTTAAATCCGTCTTTGAGTTTCTGTTGAATCTACTATATTGGATTTTCCTTCACCAATGAACCATGGTGGCTAAGTTTCATTCTGGAAATAGAGATCTTTTACTAGGGAAAATGTCATATTGTTTAACAATGTGTGTTTTTCTGATTTATTAAAGTCTGATTATAAGTGTGTCAAGGGGTTATGAGGGTTCTCTATGAGTTTCAAAGGCTTTAGAGGTGGTTTGGGGTATTTAGAAGAAGCTAGGTTGAGAGATTGATACTGGAAAATTACATTTCATGAATCTGTTATATGACATGTAAATGTTTCCAAATAGGAATCATAAACTAGTTTAGGGTATGAACTGGTTACACGCCATAAAACTGGTCCATAATGGTAAATTGTTGATCATGGTTATTTTAACCTAAGGGTATGCATTTTTCTATGTAACTCATAAAATGGGAAATACACAATGTAAAAGGATTTCACATCATGAATTTCAAAGGCCAATTGTTTCAAACCTGACATTCTAATATTTTCAAGAAAATATTAAACATATTGTAGTGACTTGTAAAATATTTTAAAGTGTATTTCCATAAATTTATATGATTTATTCAAATGTAGTAATTTTCTCAGAAAGAATTAGTAGTTATTTAACTGTGTATAATAATGGTGAATTTTGAATTTGAAATTAATTTATGAGTGTTGGATTGGTATTTTTTCTATTTGATTTGAAATAAGTGTTTTTATTTTTCTATTATCAATAAATAAGACATCTTGGGGAAGCCAAAAAACTGAGTCCTGCAAGCCACATAGGCAGGCCATAAAGAGGCACCTAGCCATATAGGCCAATCAGAGTGGTATCCTGATTAGTAGGGTTCATAGGGGATGTGGCCCATACAGGGGCCATGATGATGAGATGTGTGGGTATTCATTTGTGGTACAATGCCAGTGCACGCTAGCTTGTGGTGGTCATGCTCATAACGCAATGGGAGGAATGCCTCATTAGGATAGGGTAGTCCATGTTGGTGGTAGGGGTCTAGATTGAAATCAGGGAATAATAGTTATCTATGAGGGGAGGATATTTGAAAATATTCAAATCAAAGATTTAAATAATCAAAAAATCATAACTATCCATTGACCAATATTGAATGCTGAATTATTAAACCAATCCAATAAGATGAGGCTTATTTCCCATAAGAAGAGAGTTCACACCCACCAAGCTGGAGAATTTTGGATAAATGATACTTCATTTTTCCTATTTATTTTATTTTTACTTATATTTATTTTATATTGTAATTTAGTTTTCTTTTAAAATTTTTATTTCTTAAATTAATAATACATTCATTTTTTTTCTCCACTATTATAGTCTTCAAGTTCTTCTACTTATTCTTCTTATTTTTTCCAAATTTTTTTCTTTACTATATTTTATTTTATTTTATTATTTTTCTTATTCTCTCTCACTCTTATATTATTTTTATTCTATTATCATTTTATTCCATTTCTCACCATTATAATCACTTACCCTCAACAATTAGTGGATGACCCAAGGCTTTTCCCTAGATAGTTTAACGTGTTTTTTTGAGTTCTTTATTAAATTTTATTTTGGGTTTATAATATATATGAGTGGCATGCATAGTGTGTAGATTTCCCATTAGAACATGAAACTAAAATATATTTATATTATTTTATTTTATTTATGTTACATCTCTTCTAATGATTAGATCTTCAGACTATGGAGATAATTAGATAAATGTATGAAACAACATAAGACGGAGTCGAGTATGTGAAGGTGTCACACTCTCAAATGAGGTGTTCCATAAATCTTAACTATAGGAGGTGGTAGAATTTAGATTTCACAAGTAAATCAAGATTTCACAATAATAAATAAAAAAATAACCATTCAACAAGATATTTTATGATTGTACTATCAAACTATATTTTAAAAAATAAAGAAGAATCCTGATTGACCCCAATGCCAAACTCAGGACCAAGATCTTTCTTTCTAATAATAATTTTTTAGCATTATAGGTTAGTTTAGTTTGATTTTTTATATTTTTTCCAATCAATTATTTTATATATTATTCAAAAACCAAATTATAATTGTTTTCATAAATTAATAAAAGCAACAAACAAATCAGCTTCAAGTAAATTAGAATAAGTATGTGAAAAAACTAAGAATATCCTTAAGATAGATGAACCTAATCAGCCTCTGTGCTACATTAAAAAAATAAATTTGTTTTTTTCATTCCCTATGATAGGTGTGAAACAAAATTGGCACCATTTCCAAGAGATAATTATTAGTTTACTTATCTTAATCAATTTTCACATTGTTCCTTGATCTTCATTATTTTACAAATAAAACGCATAAAGAAAATATTTTTCTATAATTTAAAAAAGAATATCATATCTATGTGCATGGAAAAAGTACTCATAGTTCCCTAATCAATAAGAATAAGAGACCATATATGACAAAGCCTAAGTGTAATAACATCAAAAAATAGACCAACTAGAGGAAAAATGTATTCAACATTTTAAAATGTTTGTACAATGATAAATCAACCAGAACTTGAGCTACATATGGGAGATCAAAATGTTTTTGATGAATTTTAGAATGACTGTGAGGAAAAATATCTCCCATTCATTAAAATTAATAATATCCAGCACCATCAAAGTAAGACACCACCCAAGTGGTGAAATTTATAGAAAATATGGAGTAACCTGATTACCTACCTCCATCCATTGAAATCCTACTACAAGAGGTATGTACCAGTAAAGAAGATATTCAAGCCAAACCAAATAAGGTATTTGATCTTATATAAAACTATATTTCATTTTATATTATTCAATATGAATTGAGTATTAATTCTTATTGCATTAAATTTTCATATTCATAAAATCTCGGTTATCCCTTATTATAAGATGAACAAATTGGACATGCACATGTCGATGAAAACATTGCATTCCCAGATTTGGATATAGACAAATTTGACTAAGACTATGAATAATTTAATGTGGTTACACCTAATGAAATCAAGATTTCATTTACTAACATTTAAAGGGAAAAAATTTCTTATTAAAAATTCAAATTTAGATTTTATTCCTTCTTGCATTCCCTTTAATAATTCAATTCATGTATCGCATGTTGATCCAGCACTAGAAAAACAAGAGGATATTTCACATGTAGAAACTAATAAAAAAAGATGATCCATACTTTATTCTACCCCCACCATAAAAACATTACATAATTTTGAAGGGGGTGGATCTGGTATACTCTATACATGGATCATTACTTACTAAGAAGAAGGAAATGAATGCTGATAAAACCCACTTATGGTGGTTAAAATCCATGAAGACCCACCCATAATCATATTATAGATAATATATGGTAATTTCCTCTAAAGGTAGTTAAAATTCAAGTCCCACTTGGAGGATCATTCCTAGACATAGACCTTTACTTTCTTTCTAGGGATTTAAATTTCATTCATAAGATTAGTCCAGCATATGGCCCAACTCCCCTTAGATTATTATCACAAATGACATGATCTATATGTTTAATTGAGTAATTATTTTTTATAGGTTCATGATAGTTCAGGACAGCCCAAAAATAGTCAGTGGAAAAATAGGAGTAAATATTTATCAGACTAGGAGTTCATTCTTAAATTCTTTATTTTTAAACTCCCTATATTTTTCATCTAAAATCTATTTTGAGATTAAAATTAGAATTTCATGCCCATTCTTGAATTTATAATTTACTCGACCTATTTAGTTTATAGTAGTTTCTTAGTAATCCTATTATACCATATTTTTTTATTTCAATGATAATGATATTGAATGAGAGATATTGAGAATTAAATGATTAAATTGAATCATGGATATGGAAATAAGGACCCATGATATGAGGGAATTAATTGATTCATGTAAATGAAATTTCATAATCATAATTAATGATTTTCATTTATAAGAACAAAATTTTATTTGATTTGTTATTATTAATCATACCTTGAGTGATTTTCAATTATGAAATGCCCCATTACCAAAAGTATTTCTAGACCAAGTACTACATGTTTTTTACTGATCAAATTTTTTTTGTGATCATGTTACATTCCCCCAGCTAGAACATTCAATAAAAATTTTCAATGTTATTTAATATGTAAAAAAATTAAAATTATTGAGGAATATTTTGAAAAGCCCTCATCCTTAAATACCACCATTACAATAATCCATGTTTATCCCATAGAAACAATGAATGAACTTGTTAGGAATGATCCAAGTTTGAAGATATTTTTTATCCCTTACTCCCCTCCTCTTAGTATTTTTATGGTATTTAAAATATGAAGTGTGGGACTAAAGGGAGACATGGCATAAGAGATGAAATTAATTATAATTAAAATGATTGGGGTGTTATTTGTTGGAATAAATAAATAAATTTTAATCATTCAAAATATTCTATTAATTTCCCTTCTAGAAATGAATTGAAAAAATAACAATGGGTTGAGACATAGAGGAATGAAAAATCACCATCACTAAACCAATTATTTTTATCATATATGGTTAGTTGGTGGATTTTAGTTTTATTCTATGCATAAATTTGGAAGAATAAAAAAATGAAAAATTACTTTGAAAAAAGGAAAAAAGGTATAAAAGTAGAGGAAAAAATTAAATAATGTGCACATTATTCATTATAATTTAATTATTAATAACTGTACTTTGAGTTTGGGGAGTGGGATTTGTATATTTAGTGGGGTAATTTCATTAAAAATTAACTTTTTATATCATAATTGTACTTTAGAGAGAAACCTCCTCCTTGAGACTTAGTTTTTTGAACATCATTTCCTACCTAACTTAAGCCTAAGATTCATTTGAACCTTGCAAGAAAATACCTCATGATTTTATGTATAAATTTTTCTTTAAAAATTATATAAATGAGTTCCTTTATAATCCTTTGGATAAGAAGCATTTATTTGTGATATGAATATAACACTACTTGAATTAATATCATTATTGATGAGTAAAAATATTCAAAAGAGAGGTAGATCATGATTTGGTATGTTTAATAATTAATAATTAAGGATATTGATTGAATGATAAGATAACTAACATCATTGAAAAATGGTAAAAAGTAAAATTCTTTAATATATTGTTACTTTGAAAATTGTGAAATTAGATTGATATTTTATGTCAATTTTTGACAGATATATTTTATATTAATAATTATTTTATTTTATTTTTTGGAAAGTTAAGTAATGATAATGTTGGTTCCCTCTGATTTGTAATGTTTATATTTAATGCTTGAAGAAAATAATGGTTTAAGTGTGGGGGTATTTGACACACTAATATTTTAATGCAATTTTTAAAAATATTGAAGTTGTTTTTAAAATATTTAATGAATATTTCTATAAAATTCAGTGATTTATTCAAAAGTGGTATTTTTCTTTTAAATAATTAAATGTTTTTTAATTGAGTAGAAGGATGGAGAATTTTGAATTTGAAATTTATTTATTATTTTTTATTGGAATTTTTTTGTGATTTGAAATTAGAGTTATTCTTTTTCAGGTAACAAAAAAATAGTCCAACATGGGCCAGGGCGTCAACAATAATTTTCACACCACATTGGCAGCCCGTAAGGGGCGCATAGCTATATAGACCCATGGGAGGGGAAACCTGAGTAGTAGGATGCATGGAGGATGAGGATCATACATGGCCCACAGTGATCAAATCAGTGGAAATTCATAGGTTCTATGAAGATTCTGTGCACCATACTATGGTGGTTAAGCCCACAAGGTGGATAGAGGAGTGTATCATTGGGATGGGTTAGTCCCGGATGGTATAGGTGGTCTTTATGGCTCCAAATTAATTCACTATAGAGTGATTATGTCACTTTTTCTTAGAATCACTTGTCTTTCCCATCTCTGTTTTGATGTGGGATGCACAATCTCGGTTACTTTTCATCAACTAAAATCCATCCTCACCCACAATCATATATAACACGCCGCATGACTCCACCGCTCAATATCACATCTGACTCACCAGCCACCACTTCTCTCACTAAAGAATCCCATTACCAACACCCCCATATATTTAGATCAAGATCTTCTACACATTCAAAGTATTAGGTCTCCTTTGATCACCTCCATGACCCCAAATGACCCTACTGGAGCCTTTTTTAAAGGCTCATCTAACCACTTTAAAGGCAAGAGGAGGAGGAGGCTGGCACTACAGAATGCTATTAAATCACAACTTCTATGCTACTATGTGATCTCTTTAAAATTCCATGTTGAGACCATGAATCCATGAAAATGAGGGAAGAAGATTGAGGATACCACACATTTTCCTCTAGTATGTGTTGAAATTAGGAAACCCCCATTATATATCGATGGATATTTGAAAATATTTAACACAATGATTTAAGTCACCATAAAACAATAAATTTTCCATGACAAATGGTGAAGGAATAATGATCAATCCAAACCTATAAAAGGATGTTTTCTTCCCACTAGAAGGGAGTCCACATCCACCATGTTGGAGTAGTTCGGTCGGCTATTGCTTTAATTTTTTTGTTTCTTTTATTTTTTTCATAGTTTTGTTATAAATTGTTATTTATTTTTTTAAATTTTTATTTCCTTAGTTAATAATACATGGATTTTTTTAATTTTTTGTTTCACCAATCAATTCTTCTTATTAGTCTTCTTTTTATTTTTATTTTTATATCCAATTTATTTTATTTTATTTTCTTATTTTATATTTTTTTTATTATTATTCTATAACTCTCTCTCTCTTATATTATATTTATTATCTTATCTTTTTATCCCATTTTAAACCATTGTAATCTATTTCCCCCTAAAATGGGTGGCTGATGTAAGGCTTGGCATATCGGGGGTTGTGGTTTTTTTGAATTCTTTATTAATGTTTATTTTGTGTTTGTAATAGATATGATTGGCCTCTATGGGTGTGGAGATTTCCCCCTATGACCTGAAACTGACATTTATTGTTATTATTTTATTTTATTTATTTTTCCTTTCTTCCAATTTTTATCTCTTCACATGATGGAGTGGATCTGTTCAATAGATGAATAAGCTTATTATAGAGTTATGAATTGGTAGATGTCACACACTTGACTGATTTTTTCCATACACCTTAGTTAAAAGATGAGGTGTAATTTAGATTACATAAAAAATTAGATAATTCACAACACTAAATAAAAGGATAGTGATTCATTATGATATTTTATGATTTGATAATCAAAATATATTTAAACAATTAAAGTAGAATGATTGGTGAACTAAAAACCAAAGTCAAGACCAATGGATTTTTTTATAATCACATTTTGTGTATCATTTAATGTTAATTTAGTTTAAATTTTTTTATTTCATGTAATTTTATTCTTTTATAAATCAATCAAAACCATAATTATCATTTTTTTCATTAAATAAAAAATATATATATTTAGATGAATTAGAATATGTATGTGAATGAACTGAGAAGCTCCTAAAGTGAGATGATACAGGTCGGCCTTTTTTCTATATTAGGAAAATAAAATTATTTTTCCATTACCTATAATAGGTGTGAATAAAAACCCCATTATGCATATGATTTATTACTTCATCGACATGCATATATTCTCTCATGAACCCTAAGAATACTCCATGTATTTTTAGATTCTTTCCTTCCCTTCGGGATATTCTGATCAAGTTTTTGATCCTTTATGAGTTGGTTTTCTTTATTTTTTCACTCACTTCATTTTTTTATTCACTATTATGATTAAATTTTTTCACTACTGAGGAATCAGGAAATGATTAGGGTCTTTTGTGATTTTGGGTTTATCTTGTGATCGTCTCTGCCTTCCTTCTTGTTGGTGTTACCTTTTGGAAGTGTTTATTTGATCTCAGGGTAAAGGTTGGTGGTTTATAACCAAATCTTATAGACTTTTTCTAATTGTTTAACTATGTAAAAATATTGTGTGATTATACTTATATAATGTGAGATTTAAATAAAAGATTAACAAGTCGTGATAAATCATGTATTAGGTTACTCCTTTAATCTCTTTTGTTCCAATGGTGTTGAGACATGGCTTCTGGCTACCCATTGGGTGAGTCTATCTATGAATAATAAAGAACTGGCTAATAGATTTTATATGTTTTAGTATGACATGAGAACTCAGTTGACTTATTGTGATAGATTCACCTTAGAAAATGGTATAATTGATTATTGAAATATATGGTGATGAGTTGATAATAATTCTGTGTGAATACTTTCATATAAATGTCTTCAGATAAAATTTAATAAATTAATGGGTAATTGAAAGACAAATGGTCATTGGAAACATTAGCTATCGTGTCTTATGATATGATATTATCTGTGTTATTCTTACTCCTATATCTTTTAATGTGACTCATGTTGCAATTCTTATAGGGATTTTCCCATTGATATTGTAATGCTTATATGGATTTTCTCGATGATATTGAAATGATTATATAAAAGGACTAGCCTAGTTATGATATAATTCTTATAGGCCTTAGCCTGTTTTTACAGATATTCTTATATAAAGGTCATGGACCATTTATTCTATAATTCTTATAGGGTTTGGATAGGTAATGATTAAATTCTTATACAGAGGCATTTTCCCATATATGTGATTATGCCATGGTTTTGTGGTTATGGTTTCAATGTTTTTGCTACATTCTTAGATATATTTTGACATGATAATGAATAAGGTTGATTATTGTATTACATTAAGTTAATTAATTAATATAAATGTTTAACATTTTATTGTAATCACTTATTTATTCGACCAGTTTTGTTTAGACATGGTGATGTTGACCTAATGAGATTTACCCACACCCTATTCAAGCCTCTATTTGGAACCTTAGTAGATTATATGGATACAGTTTTGTATAAGGGAAAAGGACCTTGTTATTGATAGTTTATATCTGGATGGTTTAGATCATGGAGATGGGACCAACATGAGGTTTGTGAAAAGGGTATTTTGAGTTATTGTTTCAACAAGGTATTTCATTTATATTACTTTCAGTTTGAATTTTTGATACATTCTAGCCTGACATTACATTGTTCATTATTATTAAGTTTACATTGTTCATCCTTAATTTTCTAGTAGAATATTGTACTATTTACACTATTTTCAATACTCTGATATTATTTATTATTATTTATTTTCACTATATTATAACTCTATAACGAGTGGTATATTGTCCAAACTATATTCTTATACACCTACTTATACTAGGAATCCTCTAATGTATGGGGTGGTGTGATTTAGGTATATTAACCAACCTTACTTGGCCACATGAGAGAGTTTCATATTGGGGGTTGTTACAATCCATATAAGATATATTAGGTTCTAACTCAAATGTCACTAACCTCAAGACATTATTTTTCTCTGATTAATACATCTTCAACAGAGAAATATAGAGAAATTTATGAACCATAGTATAATGTTGTGGTAGTACCAATGATAAGTTGTATCAAGTATGTTATATATGATTTAAAAGGATCACACATATCATGGAAGAAATCTCTATTTCTTCTCAAGTAGTCGATGAACTAATTTGGGAGTTAGTATTAAAAATTAAACAAAATAAACCTTAAATATCAAAGGACATTATTGATGATTGGTATAAGGATTCTATTTACTTTGAGATAAAATCATACAATTCTAAATCAATCTTATCTGATCTATTATCTTCAATACAAATCTATGTCCCACAAGATCCCTCTATACTAACATATAAAAACACAATAGTGATTGAAATAAATTACCATACAATGACCTAAATGGTTCCATACATATTGATGGTTATTTATTATTATTATATATTAAATCAACTAATAGAAGATGATATATCTAATAACTTCTAAAATGTAACACATGATACCAAATAATATCTTCAAAACAAAAAAAAATTATCTATTTGACCATCCATCTGATGATGAATATCTTTTTAATCATCAAATACTTCCCCACATCACTTCAAATTAACCTAAAAAATTTTAATATAAACTATGGAAATCTATCTAAAATGATGGAATTTTAAACATGTTGAATTTTAGTATTGATATTATTTATATAAATATTTTGAAGATCATTAGATTAAAATGTTTATTAGATAAGAAAACAATTCATTTCCCTCATGAGATAATACACTATAATCTAAAAATCAGTTTGTTTTCATGGTGACCTCGACAACCCAATCCAGAAGTCTAATGAAATATCATCTCATTTTCATGTATGGGATAGTAACGTTTATAACATACCTACTAGACATTTATGATTTACCTTCACCAATTGAAAAATCAATCAATTATTAATAAATTTAACAACAACTTTCTTTATTATTGACCACCTAAATGGATATTTAAGGACATGATACAACTTTATTTCTCTAGGATACACCACCAAACGTGAATGGTTAGAATATTTATGAACCTAAATATTAAAATTCATATGAATTTCCACATTTAAACTGAAATAAAAAACTAAATACACCATAACAACCTATACCTTGATTGTATCCTAGCCATTTAGGGTATCATTATTCCTCTTATAATACACATTAAACTACCACATTCTTTTATCATACCCCATTAACATAGAATTCATATTAAGGATAGATAGAAAAATATTTTCCATCACCTCCTTCTCTTCTAGATTAAATTACACCAATAATCAAATCAACTACCACTTGTCATCATATCTCATCACTACCTAAGTTGGATAATTCCAATTGAAAACATATTTCACTGCCTTTACTTTTTTCAATTAATACATGAGCTCAAAATAAAAGGTTTCCATTCATTATACCAACCTATAATGTATCAAATTTAAGTCATGCTATATTAAAGTGTACTTTAAACACTTTAGATATATATATATATACCATGAATGTTTTATAGAAAATTTAATTTATATAATTATTTAAATCATTAACAAATACAAAATAATCCGAATTCATGGTTAGTTAGATTATTCTAATGGGGTCTCAACTACCAAAAACCATATGCTACATAATTACATCCATGTTTAAACACACATCTGAAACCTCATCATTATGCAATAAAATACACACTTAAATTAACTCTTAATTCAAGAAGAATCAAAACATAAGATGAATTAATTTTTCTATTTAACTCCATGATCACATCCATAAATTTCTCACTCCATTATAAATTCTATAAAATATATTTAATTTATTTCAAGGAAGAAGAAAACATATATAATTAATAATTGAATCTATGAAAATATCCTTATAGCCTCAGAAAAATATTTCTGGAATATTTTATTTAGTCTTTAATAAGATATCACTCCCTTAACCTTCACCACATAATGATAAATTAAAATTATTAAAATAATATAACCAAGGAATTTAACATCTTAAGTTAAGAACTATCATATAATAAATTTAGAACACACCGTATTCTAACATAGAATCATTAAAAAAAATATGTGCTTTTTATGATTCTTCTGTAACCATGATTTAATAAAGATGTCATCAAAAAATACTATCATAAAAGTGTACATATTCTCATAAAAAACATAATTTCTCAATTTTATGAAAATCACAAGTGCATTAGTGACTAAAAAAGGCATGACCAAAAACTCATAATGGAAATATTGACATTTGAATGTTTTTTAGAATATCATGTTACCTTTCCCTTAATTAATGATAGTCTGACCGAAAGTTGATCATAAAGAAACAATAATATATCTCTAAGTGATCAATAAATTTACAATTAATGGTAAGAGATTTTTTTCACTATCTATTGGTTTATCTTTTACTAGTTAATATATATCCTTAAGCTAATCTCATATTTCATGGGAAAAAAATTAGTATAGCTCAAGAAGAAACACTTCATCAAATGAATTCCTTCTTCTCAAGCTCATCTAGTTATACTTCAATTTCCCAAAACATCATTTGAGTCATACTATATTATTATAACAAAATAGGATTTTTTCCAAACACCAATGTAATGGAGAATTATATATCTCTCTATAGTGGTGAACTAGAGAGTCTTCTATAAATACATATGAATACCGATTCATGACCATATGAAGTAGAGTTAAATTTTTTATTTACAAGGATATAAGCACTAATAATACCACCAAACATGATTTAGATCTCATTTCACAATACATCGGCCCAACACTACTAACATGAATATCTCACTCCACTGAAATTATCAATAGTCTCATCCATTTCAATAAAGAGAACCCATTAACCATAATTATTGACTTTTGATTAAAACATAATCATCCAATCTAACATAATGGTCATGTTATAAATTTTTAAATAAAGAAACAAAAAGTCCCATAATATTTCTATGATATCAATCATGATTTAACAATATATATGTAACACTAGCGTTTTGATTACAGTATGTAATCGTTTAATTCTAAATATGATATAACATAATACACATAGATTTATTCAAGAATGTGATTAAAACCTAAATTCGCGTATTTTATATATTTAATTTTATGGAATTAATTTCATTATTAAATTCATCATGGGAAAATTATCTTAGGTTTTATTATTTAGATTTTTGAGAAATAGATGATTTTTGGGTGAATAGTGAAAGATACTGATTTTAAAAAAACTATCAAATTTATGAAAATATAATTATATAATTATAAGTATAAAGTATAGAAAAAAAATTTATAGAACAAATATATATTTATGATCTAATATTTTGTATAAAAAATATATCATTGAACTTAGAAACATATGCCTAACATTTAATAAATCTATGAAATATATATATTCAAACAAAAAAATTTGTTATTCTATCTTAATCAATTATTAAAATGATTACATTAATTTTTAGTTTGGTTTTAAAAAAAATAAGTATAATTTTTTTATAATGATCCAATTAATTCCATTAGTATCAAAATTATAGTTTATTTATCTATAAAAAATTTATGATTCTAACAAAAAAAATTTAAAAAATGGTTTTTATTGAGTTTTATGACAATATAATAAAAAATAATTTTTACCATTTCTAAAATTTAAATCTTATAAAATGATTAATATATATATAATTATATTAATTAATAATAGGTAATAATTTCAACTTAATTTTTTGTCGTAATTAATAGTAACTATGGTAAATATTTATCATTTTGATTAAGGGTAAAATGAGTTAAAATGGTCAAAATAAAGGGATAAGGCTTCAAAATAACAGGACAAGCAATGATTAAACATCAATAGTTGGTTGCATTTGGAATTTACCCTTATAAAAGTTGAATATATGATAATTTTTATCCAGTTTAATTTAGTACAGAATATATTATATAAAAGTGGTTCTAGTATTTAAATGTTTTCCACCCACCTCGCTTATAAAAGAGAACATCATCTCCTCTATTCTCTAAACTACATAATCCACTTATCTTATAAAATACCTACCAAAATACCTTTCCCAATCTCTACCTATTTCATAATTGTGCTGGTCTCACCAAAGGACCACTTCAAGAAGGGTTAATATGTAATCTAATGGAGGTTACAAAAAGAATATGTATATATAGTTACTAATCTTTTTCATGTACATTTCTTATTAAAAATAATAATAATATTCAATAAAAATCTTAACATAACTAAAAAATTATATTAAACCTCATGATAATTTTTATGTTAATTTGAAATCAATATTCTATCTCATTTCCTTTATATGGAAAACAATAACGTCTTTCATGCATATATATGAACTACTCCCTTTAAAAAGAAATGTGATTTGTTTTTCTGTTACCACCCTACATGAATAGTTATAATATTTTATAGAATGAAAAAATATTCATGAAATTATTAATATTCTAGATATTTTTTTACCATTAAATAATACTTTTAATCAAGGTAAATATACTGAATTAATTTTCAAGAAATGGATCGAAAAACATTATATAGTCAATTTCAACAATAATTATTCAATGTTTGGATTCCAAAAGATTATATAAGCACCATCAAACGAAATATATATGAAAAATGTTTATAATAACGAATTTAATAAATTTAAATTGAAAAATTAAGTGGATATACCTATTCGGGCCAAGATTATGTTCTAGGTAAGGGATTAGGTTACAATATCATTTTTAAATGGGATTTTTTATGATTAAATTTCTTTTGGGTGAATTATGTGCCCTTTATCACTTAAAACCCATATATTTTCTTATAATAATTTTTATTTTTTATATTTTTCATTATTTCCTTACATTTTCTTCTCTTTTGGGCTTAATATGATCACGAAATTGTTTTTTAAGAAAAAATGACATTATTTATTATTTGGTCGATGCAATTTTTCTTCCAGATATATGTTTCTTCAATTTTTTTCAAGAATTATTTTTTATATGATAAAATGTTTTTTAAATAAATTTTATATGATATTTAACATTATTTTCAAAGTATTAACAAGAAATTTATTATTATTTTTCGAATGAGTTACGTTTGAATTTAAAAAAAAAGTGTAAATGGAATCATGGTTTTAATGCCTACCACACAAATGAATTTTCCCACTATAAAAACTATAATTTTATTTAAATATTATATTATAATTTTCAATGGTAATTTTCAAATAAGTGAATTTTCTTTATATTTTGGTAATTTCTGTTGAACATTATTTCAAAAATAAATGATATTTTTATTATTTTTTCTTCAAAAGGATCGAGAATTATTTTAAAAGTATTTTTAATTATTTCAATATCCTTTTATGAATCTTATGATTTACTAGGGATATACGCTAATGATATCATCCACCAAATTACTCAATATGGATTAAGATCAAGTTGTTCTTGTAATTAACTAGGGAAAATATTATCATTTTCCATGGTAGTTTTTCTCTATTAAAATTTATATTGATTATGTATGGAATTGTAATTAATTTCCTACGTATAATGAATTCATTTCACTTAGTAAGTGATGGGAAGGGTATTTATATCTCTCAGATGCATCAGTGGGTCTCATGAGAGGAATTAGTTTGTGTGTGATTCATATAAAATAGCAACTTATACATTAGGTCTTTGCATAAGGCCTTGAAAGTAAGTTTATAATGTATCACATTGTGGATTATATCCTTATAAAATTATTTATTATTATCTAAGTGATTATCCATGTTGTTATTTCATCCATGGATATATACCCATTTTGTTATATCAGTTTTATGGAATATTTTATTTTTTATCTTTTCTATTTTATTAATTCTTTATTTATTTTATGGTAGCTTCTATTGAACGATTTTCCTTAATGAGCATTTGAGATGAGCCTTTTATTATGTTTTCTTTTCCATAAGATAAAATAAGGGATATATGAAATATTTTAGTAATATACTAGAATAAATAATAAATTTATCACTGTAATTTGAAGCTACAACTCATGTTTTCAAATGTACTTTAGGAATCATGTATATATCTAGTCTTCAAAGCTTATTAAACCGCTTGATAATTTTAGATAGGATATATTTTTTTTAGTCCAATGTAGAAAGATAACCACAATCTCTAGGTTACTAGATTTAATGTGTAAAAAAGTCACTTAAATCAATTCTCAGTACTTTCACCTAGTGGATTGTCTTTCCAAATAGAAAATAGAATCTTTACTACGTGAAACCACAACAGATCAACCATTTTCATTAAGAAAAAGTAATACAATGAACCATTATTAAATGGTATATATATAATCATATAAGCTATCAAAATGATTCCTCAAACTATATAAGATCATGTCTCAGCCTTATCCTCCTTTGATGACTTTTCATCTATGAAGAGTTTCCACCAAATCATCAGAGGTGTCAAAAAATCTACCTAATTAAGCCTTTATATTCTTCCATGGATCCCAGAATCAGCTTTCCATATTGTACCTTATTACATCCAACATACATGATTTTTTTTGGATGCAACATCACTACTATTCCATGAGAAAAATTTAAAAAACATATTTAGGTGTCCCATCTTCTTAAACTAAAATCATGTTTAAAGATGAGCTAAATATTTTTACTCTGAGTATCGAATTTCCTCACACAAAAAGTATTCTAGAATAACCTTCCCTTGAGAAACATTATAATATTTCTCAATTTATGTCCCTTATAATTACATATAATTTCCCTTATATAAAATAATATAATGTGTTCCCCCACCTTATGAAGGAAGAAAATTACACATCTTATGTATTTAAATAGTATCCAACTGCAAATTTGTTTCTTGATCATTGCCTTTTTCAATGTTAGGTAAATTAAAAGGAATAATTCATAACTATAGAACTAGTTTTCATAAAATCTAAAACCTTTATTCCATGATGTTCTCATTTTTTATTAATTAAGACATTTAATTCACAAGATCTGATAATTTTGATGCATACTTCAGCACTGATAGTCTACCTTTCTTGAAATATAGAAAATATTAATCAGAAGATATATTAATCTCTCTATATATTAATTATTATTAAAGATAATCTAAAATCCATTCTATTCAATATATTTGTATTATTTTTACTCCTTAATCGACTACCACTGATTTGTATCGAGTCCCTCCAATGAATATTATTCAAAATCAAATATTGAGTTATGTAAAATTCAAAAAAACTATAAGATATGATTAATCCTCTCCAAAATATCCTCTCATGCCTCATCACATTATCACCCTTAAATTATATGGAGGTTATACGAGCCTTTCACACATAAATATTATATTATTTTAGATGAATATTCAATATATATCATTATAATATACACCCTATAACATTAAAGGTTCAGTGTATTTGATACTAGATACATAATCAAATTATTTTGTAAAATATCATCAACATCAATAAATAAGATCTTATCTCATAGAGGAATGAGTCCTATAATGTATTGGATTCCCTCCCCACTCCTATAAAAACAGTGGATAGATTCCCAAGTGGATTGGGAAAACTCTATAATCCCTTTTATATTATCTCATGATATATCATGCTCTACCCAATTCATTAGAATAATATATGATTTTAGGACCACCCATAACATAATAAAATTCATACATATGTATTACACATGATCATAAAAATAATCATCATTTCATAATATCAGAATTAACTTATCTGAATGAAGTGGGATTCATGAAAACATCTTTAAAACAATATCATCATATTACCTACAAAGATATGAATTAGATTGTATAATAATATCCTAACCCTTGTGAAGCATAAAAATCATTAATAATGTTCACATAGATGAAAAATTATTTTATAAAATCATTAGAATTGTGTGTTGAAAAAAAGGGAATACATCATTTTATTTGAAATTTTTTGAAAACTAAAAATTCATAGAACAATAGAAATAGGGTTTTCTTTAAAGAACCACATAATATTGTAAATTAATATTGATAATTAATAAAGTTAGTGATTATTGGAAAGTGTGGTTGAGCCATAATTTTTAAAAGACATTCTTTTCCTTGCTTTATAAAAAGTTAAAAGCGAGTCATATAGAAAATGTTAAAAATGATTCATTTTAAAAATTTTTAAATAAATTAAAAGGTAGTATAAAATATTATTATTAAAAATTTATATATAGATAAAAATATCGATAAAATAATTTGAAGAACATAGATATGGATGGTAAATATTTCCAACCAAAAATGAAAAATAAGGTCGAATTTACTAAAACAAATTCATCTATTTATTTTGTGTACCAATGTGGTGGAAATTTAAATAATACTTAGAAATACTGAAAATAAATCAAGAATACAGGGTTAAGAATATAAATATCATAAAAAATCCAATAAGGTAAATTGAATCATAAACAACTCTGATAAAAAGTGTGATTATAACATAAGAGTTTACATATTTAGATATCATTAAATAGAAACCTATGAAAAAATAAACTTAAATAGATTTTCCGATCATTGTATTTTTCATGAAAATAATCATGATATACATTCATGAAAATTATATACACCAGAAAAATCAAAATATTTATTGAATATGAACTAATCTCAATGAAGTGAAATTGATATGAGGATACAATTACCTCAAGTACTGACTTGTTTCACATGCACTATGAAATCCTATATAGTAAATATAGATTTATTATACATCTATACAATAAATATATTAATAATTATTTTACAATATATAATTACCTTATATTTTCCAGTCACCAATTAATTAATAATTCTTCATTAAATTCAATGTTTGGGTGTTAAATATTATATTTTCCATGCATGGGTTTCTTTGAAGGTTCAAATCCTTTCACCTTGTTCAAGGTTCTAAATAATTCATAAGTTTATAAATATCATAAATATTTATCATATTAAATTTTATAACAATCCATGTTAGTGGATGATGAAACATAAATTAAAAAACCTCATAAAGGTCATAGTACGCCTAAGTGATGCTTCTGTTTTTTAATGATTTAAAATTAATGAAGGTGAATATTAATTTTTATTTGTATGATCATAATTATATCATATATCTAATATATATTCATTATATTAATATATATAACCAGACTTTATATTTGTCGATGAAAAATTAAATACATCACTTCATGGGGGTGGAAGTCCACAGATATACATGAGCGACACTTTAATTTTTAATTAGATGAAAAAAGATAAAAAATCTTCCTACGATTAACATAAAATAGTTAAATATAATAAAGGTACTTATTTAATTATATTAATATGGTTATATAATATTTTAATGTGGTATAATAATAATAAAACCATGAAAAATGTCATAAATAACATATACCTCTTCCTTGGATAGTCTCTGTTAAAAACACCTTAAGGCTTCTCAAATGAGTATGCTAGGAAGACCAAAACATTTAAGTAATGTATATGGGGTTTTTGAGGTTATTTAGCTAGATCGTGGTAGAGATAATGTGGTTATGTTGTGTGGATATGTGATAAGAGTTTTTCCCTTTTATAACTGAGGGGAGTGACACCCTTGTAAATATACTTAGCTTTAAAATGATATAAGGTCTTTTTTAGGGTAAAGTTCACCTGATGGAATTTTTTTTTATTATAAGATAAGGTATTATCTAAATACACTGAAAAAATAATATTTTTAAAATTCTAGTGATTATTAAATCATAACCTTTTATTTTAACACCCTTGTTAACCCTTGTAACCCATACCGTGGGGACAAATGTTTTGGTAACTATTCATTATGGATAAAATTTATATCAGACTTTATAAATAATATTGATTAATTTAATAAAGATTGAAAAAAACATTTTAAAATATTCAATTCTTATAGGTGCGAAAAATTAACTCTAATATCCTGCATTAAATGAAAAAACCCCATTTTAAGAAAGAATGTATTTTAAAATAGAAAAATGATTTTATTCTCATTCATTTTTTAGTAAAAACCATTAAATGAATTTTAATTTATTTTATTGAATATATTATTCAAAAATTTCAATAAAATAATTTAAAAATAGTGATTAATTTAATTTATTAATACAAAATAATCTAGGCACATAAAAACAGTTTTCAGAAAAATATATCTTGTTACTTTTAAATGATTTTATATTAATGTATAACTATTTGATGATCAATATATGAATTATCAATAATTTTTATAGATAAAAAAAATTATTCCATGGGTTTAATACTAAAATAAGAGAAATTTTCATTTAAATAATAAAAATATGAATCTGTAAAATATTTGTAATCTAAACATTTTCATTTACCTAATAATTATTTGACTAATATTTATTATATTTACCAAATCACTACATGTATTTAATTAAGTTAATCTATTATTTATTTACTTAATATATAAATAAATTGTATTGATGTTATTTTCCAAAAGTATAAAATTTAATGAAAAATCATAATTTAATAAAATTGTTCAAGACAGTAACTTTAGAGTTAATTGTATTCCTTTAAGTGAATCTATCCCTTTTTAAAAATAAATTTATTTTTTCAAATTCACATAACTATATAAAAATTTATTTCATTTTATATTTTAATAAATCATTATTCACTTAAATTCAGTGTTGTATGAATCATAATATATCAAACACATCAAATTTATTTTAAAGGTAAATGTATTTTAAAATCAAGAGGTGTTACATTATACCCCCTTATAAGAATTTCAATATAGAAATTTTATTACTATAATGGAATAGAATGAGGATACTTCTTCCTCATTACATTATCAATATCACATGTATATTCCATAAATTTATGGTTTTCCACATGACTTTCACCAAGTGAGTGGTCTTATTCCACAACACATTGTCTCATAGATCCATAATCTCTCCCAGTTGTTCCTCAAAAGAAGGATCATTATCAAGTGATACAATATCTGAGTTTTTTATGTGAAGTATAATGTATTTTTTTACTTATAATAGATAAATTAAACACATCATGAGCTTGGGAGAGGTTTGGTTCAAGTTATAAGAGATAATCTATTGTCCTGAAATGATCAAGAATCTCATTGGGATTGAGATTTCTGGGTGTCAGATTCTCCTTCTCTCTAAATCTCATAACCATCATCCAAGGTGATATTTAGTAGAATACATTGTCTCCAAATTTGAAATATATATATCATTGGTGACTATAAATATTAATTTTTTTATCAACTTGATGTTAGCATGATGTATTGCTGAATGAATTTAACCTTCTCTAACATTTTCTTAGCTAGATAAGGCCACAATATCATTAATAATCTAACTCCATTACAACATGTTCTAGATATACACTTATTTTCATAGTGGGACTGATAAGTATAAATCTAAATTCTCAACTAATTTATTGTTTTAAGGTAATTTTAATAGATGGTGGTGTTTATCACATCCAAATTTGAATCAATAGAGGAATATATTAGCATATCTTATAGGATATGAAAATTCCACTCTAACTGAACCTATCGCTAATGATGATGTGAAATGAAAATTTTCAAGTTCTTAATCAAATATTGTAGAATAATTATCAATAATGTCAAGATAATTCATGGATATCAATAAAACACAATTGAGAGTGGAACTCTTTGATACACGTCCACTTCTTTAATGTATATTATGGAAAGTTTATTAAGGGAGAACTTTTCTATGATGGAAATCTAATTCACTAACTTCATGCAGTGATCAACTACAATAGAAATTTTATTATGACCATTAGATGTATTGGGGATCCTAAAGATAAACTCCATGGTGATTTTCCCCATTTCTATATAGTTATCTATAACTATTAGATCATCCCCTTAAGCTTAAAAAGTTTAGCCTTAACTTGTGATATACTTGTAATTGATATTCATTCTCTATAATACCCCTATTTATATTGTCTCACTAGAAATTCTCTTTGTGATCATTAAAAATATTTTTATATCCAAGATGAATAGAGAATTATGAGTTGTGTGGTTTATCAAATATCTCTAACTTCAATTATAGTATTGAAGGAAGAAATAACCAATTACTAAACATTATAATATCATCATGGTCATGGTTGAACCCTAGGTCAATACATATCTTATTTTGTATTTCCATTTATTCCTTATGTTCTTATTTAATCATTACAAGAATTTATTTTTAAACATTTATTTTAGTCAAGTAGTATTTATTCCCTTTACTTATGATTTTTAGGTTTATCCTTTAAAAGTTCATAATTATTGAATATCTTTTAGTACTCATCATGGAAAATATATCATAATCATTTTAACATTAATCATTAATCACCTTATTTACCTTCTAATGGGTGGTAATGTGTTTTTTAGTCATAATATTTACCAACTCCAACCACATTCATTGGAAAATATTCAACTCTCTCTATGTGAATATAAACTCCAAGCTATATAATCATTCTATATATCACACCTTTCACCATAGAGGTAATGTATCTATATTTTATTACCATTACCAATAATATCTTTAAATCATAGGTCAGGTAATTTTTATCATGAATCTAAAATTTGAATAGAGAATACACTAAAACCATGTAGTTCTATATGAGAACACATAACATTGGCTTATTTTAATTATCCATGTATATCAAAAACCCTTATTCACTACAATTTAGTGTGATAATAGGTTAAATAACCGTAATTCTCTTTGGATCCATGAAATTTTCTTCACATTCTTATTTATAAAGGAACTTGGATCCCTTTTACATAAATTATTTATTAGATGTGATAAACATCATAAATCACTCACAAATAAATTGTACTTCCATCCAATCCAATAAAACTATGGATCTGAATCATCTTGGCTGATCTAGGCCATTTTTTCAATAATTATTTCTTATAAGGATTTAAAAAATAATTCTTTTTTAATTACATGACCTAAAAATTAAACTTTCTGAATATTGAATCGGGACTTACTAAATTTGGTATACGTATTCTTCTTTTGCAAGGTCTTTAACAGAATCCTAAAATGATCTTCATACTCTTCATTTCTCTTGAAATATATGATAATATCATCAATAAAGTGTAACAAATACAATTCAAGGTAATCTATAAGTACTCTATTCATTAGATATATGATGATAGTTTGGTAATTGGTAATTCTAAATGGAATCAATATAAATCCATAGGTTTTATACCTCATACAAAAGGTTGTATTAGGTATATCCTCCCTTATGACAGATAAAAAATAATATCCTAATCAAAGATCGATCTTTGAGAAATATTGAGATCAGTATAATTGATTAAACAAGTAATCAATATGAGGTAGAGGGTATTTTTGGGATAGTGATGCTATTACATTCTCAATAATCAATGCGAATATGAATTGACCCATATTGTTTCATAAAAAAAATTAGTGCACCCTATGGTGATTCACTAGAGCATATGAATTAATTTTATACATTCTACTAGAGTTTACACATCAATTTATATAACTCAATTGGGTTCATTTTATATGGAGTCTTTGAAATAGGTGTAGAACCAGGTATGAGTTACATTGAAAACCAAACATCCTGATTCTGGGGAAGACTAGGAAACACATTAACAAATATGTTGAAATATTTTAAAAAAATAGGAATATATTCAAGGTTGAGATTATCCCTAACTTTTTAAGATAAGTAACCCTCGTGAAGAAGTAGTATTACCCATTTAATGGAAGTAATTTGCATTAGAAGTTATTGTCCATCCATACAAGGATAAAATCTCATAGGATGTTTTCTAATATAAAATATGAATTTCATTGGGAATTGATAAGGTATCTATATAGGGTGATCCTATTTGTGCCCAAAATCACATCAAATATTATTATAGGGATAATAAAAAGATTTTTAGGAATAAAACTCCGAAAAACCATTTTCAAGTAGGAGTTATATATGTGAGAAGGAATAATCATACCATTAAGATTTCTCAAAAATAAATAAATATCTAACCATTGAGTTGATAATGTGATAATATTATATAATTCTTCAAATATAAATAATTGGCTATAAATATATACAAATATGAAATTAAAAGTTCAATAATACATAAAAATTTTACCTTTATCGATTTTATTTTGGTTCTCATCATTTCATTACTGCAAAAAGGTTAGTGTGAATATCAAGAATAAATATTCAGAGTGATTAATAATATGATAATGAAAATCATACGTAAGATGTCTTAAATTATGAAACCTTCTTATCAATTTATGATACATTAGTTTAGCCTATATCACCTTGGTTTTTTATTGGTTTTTATAGGTTTTATCCCCTCATTCATCAAAACCCAATCACTAAAAATATCTAAACCCTACTCTGATACCAACCACAACGACCTGATCAATTAATTTATAAATATAACATCATTTGAAATGAATATTCAATAATTATCACAAAAATACATTGCCTAGAATCATAAAGGTTTAGTGTCATTGGAGACTAAATACATAATCAACATATTTAATAAAATATCTTAAATATATCCAACAAATTTCTTCTCACATATTACCCTTCTTGGATATATTATACATAAATCCTTTCTTCATAACCTATGGAAAAGGTGTTATAAAATTATAAAAAAAGGTTAAATGTGACATCACTATTTTTCCTTGTATGTCTTTGTAAATTAATAAGGAATATTTTTTGATCCAAACGATGAGACGATGTGAGATTCTAAGGCCTACAGAACTCAATATGGATATAACAAAAATATTGAATATATTATATAATGCAACTGTAGTTTTTTTGAAATATGGATTAACTCTAGAAATGGGTATTTAATCAGAAACCTCATACCATGGTAGATTTATGAACATAGGTTTTACCCTTGCTGTGATATAAGGTTGGATAGTATCAGAAATTTTGTGGAAGGTGGTCATTGGCAGGTGCATTGAATAAATAAATAAATTATTATTTAATTTATTTAATTACACTAACCAAAATAATCCTCTATAAATTAATCATTATGATGAATTTCTTGGGTTAGTTGTATAACTCTGAGAGAATTAGAGGATATCTTCATTGGCTAATCGAGAGAGTGGATCAATGATGACGAACGATTGTGTTGAATCAAGAGATTGATGGAAAATGTGGTGGGTTATTCATCATCCTCTCTAGAAGAAATGTTCTTCACCAATAATTGATCCATATAGAAGTATTTTTTATTGGATTGATCCCATTTTATCATACCTTGCAAGTAAGAACCAATTTACCTAATAAAAATTGGTTTACATATTGATGGTTCATTAATGGTTAATGATTTATATTTCATATGGAATAATAATTGTTTTAATTGGTAATACTATTCTTTCCTAACCTTCATGATAATGGATTGTGGTGAACACAAATATTTGCTATGTTTTATTCATCGTGTTTATTTTTAATTAACTTCTCCCCCTATTCTACGCACCTTCATCATTGAAATGTCTTTTTGGATGATAGTTTGATGAATACAAAGAAACTGATCATTGCATGTTCATTCTTCGACACAATAGATTACTTCCATAGGTATGGATTCGAGATTAGTGATTTGATCAATGTGCATAGAGATAGTGTAAAATTGATATTGGATAAGGGGATCTCATTTCCTAGAAAGATCAGTGGTTTGTGATTTGGTGTGACAATGAAAGCTTGGTGTGATTAGAAAGGACACATGAGCGACGGATATGGATAGAATCTAGCCACCGCTGAAAACAAGGGTGTTCAAATTTAGATATGATCTTCTCAGTGGATCATGTGCCAGATTTGGAAATGACACTGATGTGGGTGGAAGATGCATGATTATTCTTGAATTTCTGAGAAATTATGGACTACACAGTGTGTAGTTCAAGAACACACATCATGTAGTCCCCACTATTTCGTGGATAGGGTTTCCATGTAGGAGATAAATATCACATGTTGTGAATTGGGCCCACATTTTATGTGAGCCTTAGTCAACCAGCTTCATGAGAACAGAGAGTACAAACCAAAGAAGCCATGTGTCCCTACACATTGTGTGTGATAGGTCTCATGCCCTGTGACCCTTGGTAGATGGTTCTCAATGTACAAGGATTACATGTCTATGAGCCCATGTGTCCCCACATGTTGTGTGTAGTGGGGTACATGGCATGTACATCAGAAAGTGCATGACCATGGGAAGGCATCACACACTGAGTGTCAGGTCAGCCTCTACATCTCATGTATCCTGAACAACATGTAGTAAAATTAGGGATCATAGACTATGGTACACAGACTCGGGAAAGCAATATATCGAGTGTCAGTAAATCATCTACACATCATGTACCCCTTGAGACACATCGTATGTTTTGTAAAATTAAAGTTGTGTGAGTGTATGTAGAGACTCTAGTTTTACCATATATGAATTTGGAATATTCCTAAGAATATTTTCAAAGTTAGGTAATTAGATGAAATGCGATTATAAGGCATGATGAGACCAGGATTAATTTTAGAAAAATATTAAATACCTTTTTATTCTACACAGGCAGTTTTCTTGAAATGTGGAATATCTCATAAACTGAGTCTCAAATTGGAAATCAGAGATCATGGTTGAATATAAACATGGAATTTACCCTAGGTGCAACATAAATTTGGTCTGCATTGGATGTTAGGATGGGGCAGTCATTGGTGGGATAATTGGATAAATTAATTAACTTAATTAATTTATTTAAAGACCCTAACCCAAATAACTCAAATATGGAGACTCAGATGAGAAATATGATGCCACCATTGAGTTCTGTAATGCCCCAACTCCAGAATCCCAGAGATGGTGCATTATTATATATCATTGGCGTGATCACAAAAGATCATGTCTTGAAAGACCGATTAGTTTTTTAGCCTTGGAAGTAATAGATACATTCATATGGTTTACATTACATTATAAAATGGAAAAGTAAAACAACATTGTTTCCATAGAAAACACTGAGATCTAATACACCATCCCTGCTGTTCAGTCATACTATACATCTTCTCATCCTGGGAAAAATAAAACATCGAAAGGGGTGATCTCAGATGCTCAGTAAAGATTACAATAGAGTAAAAACTTTCATAAATAAGCATGAACATTTAAGGCAATGTATAGAAACTAAAAAAAAATCCTTTTCAACATAAACATCATCCTAATATAGAAAATATAAATCAAAAATAATTCCATTTACATACTCACATAGATATTCTACTAGTCGAATAATAACATGCAATATCAATAGCCACTTTTATAATGATAGAATGCATAATGCCAATCCTTTATAACCACATAGTCAAGTCCTTTTGCTAAGACTGTAGATAAGATTTTTTCAAGGCCTTGTACCAAGACACTAGTTCGTATCATGAGACCTACCGATTCATCGAGGAGCTACAGCGGGCTCCACCCTTCACTTACTAAGTCCAATGCATTCACCATATTAAAAGGTTTAAACATAACATGAACATTTTTATTAAAACTAGCATACGAAATGTCAATAAATTATACATAAACCATGAATGGTATGAAATAAATCATCCACATTAAAACATTTCAAAAAACCTTAAATACAATATGGATGTTTTGTATCATAATAAATCAACTTCAAACAAACTTAAAATCCATAAAAGGATGTTGACTTATATGAAATCAAAACCCTTTTAGAGAAATATATCTTTCTATTTTTAAATCATTTAAAGGTCATGTAATTAGAAAAGAAGACATTTATATTTGAAAATATTCTTATAATCATGTAAGGGAAACTTTGATGATGTTATAACAACGGAAAATAGCCGCACCCGATGTATAAGTTAAAAAAGCATTCCTACCTTAATTTTGTCGAAAAGGTCATAAAGTTCCTTGTTTGGAAAATGACGGATAGATTCCTTTATAAAAATTTTATAAAAAGTCAAACAAGGTTATAAATGACTTTATCCCACAGTCTAGTAAATAGTAAAAATGTTTTGAAATAAATTTTTTAAGATAACATGGATGTGGATGATAAAGATGTCCCAGTGGATACTTACGTAAAAATAACTTCGGATAATAATGAGATTTTGAAATTATCCCTTACCTTATACTTTTCCTTGGTCAAGGGTAGTTTAAACTCTTGTATAATGGTTAAATAATTGTTATTAAATTATACAAGCATAATATACATTAATATGATATCATATATTATCTTTTAACATTGCTTTGTTAATAATATCATAGTATTATCATCGTTTCATGTGTTAACTGATTCATTTTCCTTTATTTTATTTATTACGTAAGTAATGTTTGTTATGGATAAGATGTATATTATTCATATTTAGAATGAAATTAAGTCTTTAAACATGATTTTTAATCAACTAATGAAAATTATTCTTGAATTTATATGATGGGGAATGAATCTAATCGCGTTCGTGGAGACGGTAAACCGTACGTACGCACGAGTGACAATATCATTCTTTTGATATTAAAATAAAATATAATTGGATGGTATATCATATATAAAGAAACATTATCATGTTATATTTATTATTTACATCAATTACACATAATTATTATACCATCCAAATAATAATGTATTGAATAACAATTACACCACGACGTGGAGACGGTAAGCCGTACGTACACATATATGGTGACATGCAATTCAAAGGATGAATAAAATAATGAATATGGTTTTACCATATTTATTAGAACATCACAGAATATAGAATATAATGGATTTATTAATTTAGATTCGAAAAAACAAAGAAAGATGAAGGGGAAGAAGAAAGGAAGTTGAAAGAGGTGAGGAAATACTTAACTCTTCTTCAGGTTCTACCTTTTGATTTGATAAAAAGGGCTCTATAAGTTGGATTTATGACTAAATTAAGGCCTCTAGGATGAATGGAGGATAGTGGAGAGGATATTTGGGTAGGTTTTTTCTGAGAAAAATGTATTTGATGGTGTGAATTATAGAGAAGGGTGAGTTCCCTTTTATAAGAGGGGTGACGGGAACCATAGAAAAATCTAGAAATATTATTTTATAATAAAATAATTTTCTGTTTCTCAGGGCTCAAAAAAATTATTTAAAGGATAAGGATGGAATGGGAATAAATACACTCAAAAAATAGGTTTCTGACAGGTTTGGGTCACTATATTAACTTTTACTTTTAGATTTAACTCTTAGTTATATATTTTGACATTTACCATGTCTGTTTTTATTTTTATATTGTATGGTTGGTAAACATACTATAAAATTCCCAAAGAACCCCAAGTTGTTAATTAATGATAAAACTATAATTATATAAGTCTTTTTTCCTATACTTATATATTTAGGAATAGAATATTAATTAATAATATAATTTTTTTTAAAAACACTTTTATGTCAATATTGACACTATTTGGTATTTTGTTTTTGCTTAATTCATAACAGCATTATTACATCGATCAAAGTTCATATAACCAACCCTCACATGTCATTTTGACCTATAAAATTATTTTATTTCATAAAATGTCTCAAATTACATTTAATTGGATATTTATAATGTCAATTATTTTAAAATTTCATTAATTAGGTAATTACTGCATCATCATTGTGTCATAAATAAATTAAATTATTTAATGTATAAAAACTTATAATTAAAATATAATTATGTAGGAATATTTTTATATTTATAATTCATTTTCATAGTCGAATTTATATTATGTTTATCCCTATATTAAAAATGGTTTTGTTAAGAAACTTTGAATTTAACACTTTTTACTCGTCTTTGAATTAAATAATATTAAATGTCCTAATCTAATCCAAGTTGATATAAAGGATCATCTTTGATTCATAAGTTATATTTGGTAGAATTATACTGATCTAAGAGAATTAGGACATGTGTTAGGTTAATAATAATATCATTTTTACCCTTAATTACACTATTTACATTTCACCGTGGTAAATAAAAGTAAAAAGTTACTATTTGACAGAAATTATTTTCATAATATTAAACCACTTTTTACTTAATAATATCAACTGTGTCTCTAATAATTTTGAAATTCAACTCACATAAGTTGTAAAATTATGTTTATGTAAATTTTCAAATGCTCCTATGAGGTGGGTAAAAAACGGTAAAAAGTTCGATAAAATTTTTATATATCAAAAAATTTTATAAACTGAATCCAATGAATTACATTGAATTTTTATAGGTTTTATATATATATTTTTTCCTAAAAAATAAATTTAAATAAAATAAATAATTATTTAAATAAAATGTTTGTTTTAATCAATAACTCAATGTTTTTCACGATTCATTAAAAATATAATGTTTTCAGAAAAATAACAAAAATTTACCCTAAGAGAATTTTGATATTATGAATTAAAAAATAAATTCTATTTTACCAATTTCAAAATATAGAAGTTGCATTAATTAATTTAAAATTAATTACCACTTTTAAAACCAAAAAGCGTATTTTTACAAAATAACAATTATCAAAAGATTGACACTTGTTTATGTCCAATTTCAATGTGAAATTAATTACAATGACCATAATTGGATTAAATGGTAAAAATATATTCTAATTATACTTCCAAACAATTAGGATGCATAATTCAACACTATAAATTATTTTGATTAAAAAAAATCAATTAAAATATATTATTTATCACTATTCACCCAAATATGAATGTTATCAAAAAAATCACCAAAATATTTTTAAAACTAAATTATTATGTTCTGATTCTAAATATGAAGTTTATTGTTTCAAATTGAATATATAAAAGTATCAAATATTGGATTACAAAAGGATTCTCCATTCAAAGGTGGTAAAATTGGATTTTTTGAAAAATACTTCTTCCATATAAAAAATTTGAATTTGTTCTTAAATTATGTCTAAGAATATCATAATATGGATTTTAAAATAATAAGAATTATATTAAGTTCAAAATTTAGTAAATTATATTCATAACTGCTTCGGAACGGCATGTTTGGTAAGCTGTGGTGCGCTTGAACTCAGTGTTGTGTTCAGTACAAGTAATTGAATTAATTTGAAGAAATAATGTACTATGAAATATTGGGGTGTTACATTCTTAACTCCTTCAATAAATTGCATCCTTGGAATTTTAAATTGTTCTTTGAAAATAAAAGGTTGAAAATAGAAAATACCTTTGTGGGAAAACCCACATCAGAAATTGGGTTAATAAAATTTAGTCTTAATAAGAGGAAAAGGGGAATGAAAAAGTCATCACCAAATTATGATCTTCATTAGGAGAACATTGGTGACAATTAGAGACAAATAATTGGAGGAAAAATGTAAATATTTATAGGGAGTGATTGAGTTCATCAGTCACAATCAATTGTAAAATGTAGGGCCTCAAAGCCATCAATCTATGATGATTTAAAATATCAACAGTTCAATAAAATATAAGGTATTAGGGTAACAAATTTTTTGTTTTAAGATCCCTTACCTAAAGTTGAAGAATTAATTTCTTCATAAAATAATAGATGAAAAATATATATACTTGATAAGTAGGGTTCCATCCTTTAACTAATTTTTACCACAAACTCACATTTCACTCTAAAAGATAATAAAACATAAAAAAATATTATATTTATCCTATTCATATAAGGTTCCAAAAAGAATCATTTAATAATTCATCTACCAGACCTTTTAATAAAAACTACATTATTCAGTTCAGGACATCCCATGGGCCAGTGGTAGATGATACACCCTTATCGCCCTTCGGTTGTGGGTTCAAGTCTCGTGGTCCTACCGGACATGAAGGGTTACTGCCCGACCTCCAGGTTGTCATTTTTTTGTCAATCCAAAAATAATCTCAAACAAGAATTCTCCAAAATACATCCTTCCAAACTCACAGTCCAAATTTGCTAAGAAAGGTAATCACAATGAAGATCCTTTTTTCCACGTAATAACATGTGAACAACTTCATCATGTATTCTTTTAAAACACTTCAACATCCAGAATTACCATAAAACCTTATTGATTACCTTCATGCTCCCTTATTCATTATAGAATACAGGATATACTCCTTCTATCCAAAAATGTTGTAAAGTCCAACAATGATGGAATATAGAAATCATTAATCAGTTTCATTGTAGTCAAGAATATCCAATATAATTTATCCAACTCAATCATGTATTATTCCAAAAATCACTACCTCATTATCAGATTCATATTATGGTTTATATTTCTCTAAACCATATATTTTCCAAAAAAGTAACCTAGTATTGAGTCACTTTTCTTGGTTTCACAAAATCTCAAGTCCTTAATCAATAGTACGGTAGTACAATCCTTATATACTCTATAATTCTTATAACATGTACATCATCAATACAATACTCAAATAACACAATACATTAATAACAATGTAATAAATCTAATCATTCCTCTTCTTCTTCATTAGTATCATAACTTTATTATTATCCAATAGCAGTATTTGGGGTATACTATGATGATTTGGACATTGATTTGTGTAGTGTCCCAACTCCTTGCAGATGAAGCATTGTACATTTGAAAAAAATTTCTTACCCTTGCAATCACTTACTTGGTGTCCTTTTTCTCTACACTTATGACAAACTCTTATTCCCTTCAACCATTTACCAAAGTGATTCTTTCCACAGTTATCACATATGGGAAAATCTTTCTTTTCTCTCTTCCCTTTATCTATCTTTCTCTCTTCTATCCTTTTACTCTCTTGCCTCCCTTTAAATACATAGGACACATAGAATTCATTACTTATCTTATTAACATAGGGTATTATTTCTTCATATATTGATAATACACGGGAGACTGTTTCCCTTCTAAATTTTGGCTTAATACTGTGAACGATCTGATGCTTCTTACTCTTTGGATCATACGTATTGCTGGAGTTCACATTCTTTCTTCTGGGAGCCATTTCTATATAATGGAATACAATAGGTCAGTTTATGAATTGAAATGAATAATTCCAACCTTGTAAAATACCTAACATAAATTCAATAGTTTATGGATATAATCCCTAATCATAAAAATACTTTCTTTGAAGAGGTATATACTCTTAAATCCTTCATAATTATTTGTAATGAAAATAAGAATTATCCTATGCATATCCCCCGGGAGTGTCGTAACCAAGAGTGCAAAAAAAACCCACTGTCGTGCACCATTTCTTGTTTGAGTCTAGTTAAAAGTGGTGTTTTCAGGTTTTACCCCTAGGAACATCTATGTCAGAGCCACCTCTACCTTCTCGTATCCACACAGGGATGTATTTTCTTGGAAAACTCACAAAATCCCTGCAGTACCAAAATTCTAGGAAGTTCTACTATACTTGTCCTCAATGTAATTCTTAGGGCTATGTCCTCTAATCAGAAATTATCTAAATCTAGTTTACAAGGTTTGTACTAAACCTCCTCCAATGTTATCTGTAACACCCCGAAGCCATAAGTTCAGAGTCGATTCATTATTACGTATCATTGGCATGATCACAAAAGATCATGTCTCAAAAGACTGATTAGTTTAGAAGCCTTATAAGTACTAGATACATTCATAAGGTTTACATTACATCAAAAATTGGAAAACTATAACAACATTGTTTCCATATACAACACTAAGATCCCATAGACTATCCCTACAAGTCTAACATAATATACTTCTTCACATACTGGGAAACATAAAACATAGAAAGGGGAGAGATCAGACACTCAGTAAGGATAACAATATAGAGTAAACATTCATAAATAAGCATAATCATTTAAGGCAATGTATAAAACTAAAACAAAAGTCTTTTCAACATAAACATAATCAAAATATAGAAAATATAAATCAAAATAATAACATTTACTTACTCACATGGATATTCTACTAGTCTAATAATAACATGCATTATTAATAGCCACTTTAATAATGATGGAATGCATAATGCCGGAAATTCATAACCACATATTCAAGGTCTTGTGCCAAGACTAGAAATTAGATTCTGTAAAGGCATTGTGACAAGAAAATAGTTTGTCTCATGATACCTACCAATAAATCTAGGAGCTATAGCGGGCTCCACCCGTCACTTACTAAGTCCAATTCATTCCCCATTATAAAGGTTTAAACATAACACAAACATTCGTATTAAAATTGGAATATGAAATGTCAATACTTTATCCATAAACCATGAATGTTATGAAATAACACATCCACAGTCAAAAAAATCACAAAACCTTCAATACAATATGGAAGTTTTGTATCATAATAAATCAACCTCAAACAAACTTAAAATCTATCAAAGGATGTCGACATAGATGAAATAAAAACCTTTTTAGAGAAATATCTCTTTCTATTATGAAATAATTTAAAGGTCACATAATTATAAAATAAAATATTTATATTTAGAAATATTCTTATAAGATTTTAAGGGAAGCTTTAACGATGTTATAACGGTGGAAAACATCCGCACCCGCCGTATAAGATAAAAAAACATTCTTATCTTAATTTTGTTGAAAAGGTCATAAAGTACCTTGTATGGAAAACGAAGGAATGATTCCTTTATAAAAATATTTTAAAAAGTCAAAAAAAGGTATAATTGACTTTATCTAATAGTATAGTAAATAGTACAAATGTTTTGAAATGCATTTATTAAGAAATCACGGATGTGGATGATAATGACATCCTAGTAGATAGTTACGTAAAAACAACCTCGGATAATAAAATGATTATGAAACTAACCATTACACTGTACTTTTCCTTGTTCGAGGGTAGGTTAACCTATTTTATAATGGTGAAATAGTTGTTATTAAATGATACAATAATCATATAAAATAATATGATATCATATATGATATTTTAACATTGCTTTGTTAATAATATCTTAGTATTATCGTCGTTTCGGGTGTTAACTGATTTGTTTCCTTTATTTGGTTTGTTATGTAAGTAAAGTTTGTTATGGATAGGAAGTATCTTATTCATATTAAAAATGATATTAATTTTTTAAAATTATTTTTAATCATCTAATGAAAATTAGTCTTGAATGGATACAGCGGGGAATCAATCTCATCGCGTTCGTGAAGACGGTAATCCGTACGTACGCACAAGAAACAATATTATTCTTTTGATATTAAAATAATATATAATTGTATTCTATACCATATATATAGAATAATTATCATTTTATATTTATTATTTACCTCAATTACACATAATTATTATACCCATCCAAATAATAATGTATTGAATAACAATTACATCACGACGTGGAGATGGTAAGTCGTACGTACGCATGTATGGTGACATGTCATTAAAAGGATGGATAGAATAATTAATATTATGGTACGATATTTATAAAAACATCAAAATATATAGAAGATAATGGAGTTATTATTTTAAAATGGAAACAACAAAGAAAGAGGAAGTTAAAGAAGAAAGGAACTTGATAGAGGTGATGAAATATTTACCTCTTCTTCGGGTTCTTCCTTTTGTTTTGATCAAAGGAGCTCCTTTGGTTGGCCTTCTGACTAAAGGAAGGCCTCTATGATGAAGGAAGGACAGTTCAAAGGGTATTTTTTGGGTTTTTCTGAGCCAAATAGCTTTTAAGGTGTGAATTAGAGAGAAGGTGGAGTTCTCTTTAATAAGAGCGGTGAGGGGCTCCTTAGGAAAAGCTAGAAATATTATTTTATAATAAAATAATATTCTGATTATAATGACTCGAAAATAAATTATTAAAATTATAAGGTGGGGATGGTTCTAAAACCACTCAAACAATAGGTTTTATACTGGTTTGGGTCACTATATTAACTTTATATTTTATATTTAACACTAAGTTAAATAGTTTGACATTTATCATGTCTCTTTGTGTTTTTATATTATATGGTTAATAAATTTCCTATAATCATACAAGAGAAACCCAAGTGGTTAATTAATGATACACATATAATTATATAATTATTTTGGCATAACATTAGATTTTTTGGAAAATAATATCAATTAATAATATAATATTTTTTTTAAAACTCTTTTATGACACTTTTGACACTATTGGGTATTTAGTTTTTTCTAAATTCATAAAATCATTATTTCTTCGAAAAAAATTAATATATCCCACCCTAACATGTCATAATAACCTAGAAAATTTTTTTAATTCATAAAAAGTCTCAAATTACATTTATTTGGATATTTATAATATCATTTATTTTAATATTTCATTAATTAGGTAATTACTGCACCATCATTGTGTTATAAATAAGTTAGATTATTTAATGACTAAAAATATAAATAAACTACCATTATGTAGGTAAAAATTTTATATTATTAATAAATATTTATAGTCGAATTTATCTTATGTGTATCCCTATATAAACAATGGTTTAGTTATTAAACTTTGAATTTAACACTTTTAACTCTTCTTTGAATTAAATAATAATAAAGGTCCTAATCTAATCCAAGTGGACGTAAAGGATCATATATTATTTCTAAGGCTGTTTTTTGTCAAAGTATACTTATCCAATAGAATTAGTACACATGTTAGGGTAATAATAATATAATTTTACCCTTAATTACCTTATTTACTTTTAATCGTGGTAAATAAAAGTAAAAAGTTACTATTCACGAAAAATTATTATCATCTTATTGAACCAAATTTTACATTCTGATATCAACTGTGTCTCTCATATTTTTGAAATTCAAGTCATAAAAGTTTTAAAATTATGTTCTATGTAAATTTTCAAATGCCCATAGGAGGTGGATAACAGACGGTAAAAAGATCGATAAAATTTTTATATATCTAAAATTATTGTAAATTGAATCTAATGAATTACATTTAATTTATATAGGTGTTATGTATATATTTTGACCTAAAATAAATTTAAATAAAATAAATAATTATATAAAAATAAATTTGGTTTTAAACAATAACTCTGTATTTTCACTATTCATAAAAAATTTAATGTTTTTGGAAAAATACAAAAAATTCAACATATACTAATTTGGATATTCAGAATTCAAAAAATAATTCTATATTACCAATTTAAAAACAAATAAGTTTCATTAATTAATTTAAAATTAATTCCCGATGTCAAAACCAAAAAGCATATTTTTCGGAAATAGTAACAATCAAAAGATTAACACTTGTTTATGTCCAATTTCAATGTAACATCACTTATAATAACCATAATTGGATTAAATGGTCAAAATAAAATCTAATTATAATTCCAAACCTTTAAAATTTATAATTCAACACAATAAATTATTTTGATTAAAAAATGTTTTTTCTGTTAAATTATAGTATTTTTCACTATTCACCCAAATATGAATGTTATCAGAAAAACACCAAAAATTTATCAAAACTGAATTATGATGTCCTGATTCTAAAAAAGAAGTTTATTTTGTCAAATATAATATATAAATGTTTCAAATATAGGATTTAAAAAGGGTTCACAATTATAAGGGGGTAAAATTATATTTTTTGAAAAATACTTCCTTCATCTGAAAAATATGAATTTGTCCTTAAATTATGTCTAAGAAACTCATAATATAGATTAGGAAGTTATAAATATTATATAAAGTTCAAAATTTAGTTAATACTATTCATAAATGCTTTTGAACAACTAGTTTGGTAAGTCGTGGTGTGCTTGATCTCGGTGTTGGGTGTAGAGAAAGTTATTTAATTACTTTAAAAAAATAACATACTATGAAATCTTGGGGTGTAACATGTTCTAAATTTGGGGTTTATACTATACGCTACCTAAAGATGGTCAACATGGGATGCCTAGTAAATAAATATATTGGTGGTTTCATCTAATTAAAATAAATAATTTATTTATTTATTTTGATTTAACTACCTTGTTCCAAATTATTCTATAAATAAGCTGCTATGGAAAATCATCAACATTAGTCGCATAAACCTAGGATCTTTGAGATAATATTCCACCCCTCTGGTGGTGAATTGAGACTGGACGATGACTGGTGATCAGATCAAGGTGAAACGATAGGTAGCAGACACAGTAGATTACCTTCATCGCTAGTGGATTCATTCTTCACAAATGATATATCCATAATTAAGGTAGGACACATCAATTATTGTTTATACCCATTTCATTAAAATATTGAAGCATGATTTATTATCTAATTTTGTTTATGTGATTACAAGTTCTCTGAATGAGCCTTCTAGATGAATAAATTTATTTAATTCAATTTATTTCTTATCCATTCCATCTTTCTCACCCCATTTTCCTTGCTATGATATTTCTGTCCAAGAATTATTTGTCAGTGATGTTAGCCAATTTTAATTGAATTAATAAATCCCATTTAAATTAAAATATTTTAAATATAATAAAGATAAACAATTTTAATTAAATTATTTTATGAGTATAATAGGAAATTAGAAGAAATAAATAAAAAGGGGTTTTTTTCTTCGGGTGAGGCAACTGATGAGGGGGAGGTGCCCCACTATATTCGGGCATGGAGAAGGAACTGACATGAATTCATCAACCCCCAGTATTCATGATATATATTCTGTAATTAAATTGAATATATTGTATGATAATGTGGGGGAGCCACACCCAAATAAATAAGGAATGGGGTATGTCACCTACATCAATTTGAGGAGGGGTGAGGGGATTTCCCCTATCCATTAAATTAAGGATTTAATGAAAAATAATATCAATATAAAATATTATTATCACTTTTGGTTCAAGATACATGTTTCAGTTATATCTTTTAACATAGAATCGGATTGATGAATTGTGAGGGAAATCTTGACCCTAGGATTAAGACGGTCAATTTAAGACTAATTTTGGATATCTTTTTCCAAACTCATGCTCTGGGTCAACGAAATTTTCAATAATAATAAAATTATTATTATTGAAAAATATTGTCTCTCACGTATCTTCTTCATAAGGTTTCAGAATGAAGAACCATCTATGATGTTGTGAATTTAGAATTAAAGAAAACATTTCAAGACCAATATTTGACATTTAATTCAGATTCATGGCTTGTGCCCATGAAAATCCATTTGTCTGTGATGTAATGAAATGTGCCTTTTTTACTATGTCTCTGATTGAGGAAAGTGAATATCCTATCTCGAGTGTTTTTATATTAGGATCACAACGTTGTGATTGTAACGACCCAAAGTTTCATTAATGGAAATCCCTCTTGATCTAATTAAATGTCTTTTTATGTTTATATAAAGTGTCAACATCATTGGTTTTATGATATGAATTGTGACTATTTCTAATATAGTCTTTGAACAGTGATCACATGATTAGTATAAATATAGGACTTTAACAAATCCATTTTACTCAGAAAAAAGAAGCAATGGCCTCATCCAGTAGAATTTCTCCATACAAAGCCCCTTTTGTCGGAGCTGGGAAAAGTGGTGGAATCCTTGAGATTTGATCTTGACCAAGCCCTACCTGAGCTTCATCATGTCAAGCTCGAACGTGACCTTCTATGGGAAAAGTGGAAGTTGATTGAAATTACCACTTGAGCGATGTTATCTGAGCCACCCTAGAAGTCTGTCACCATCACATACCTTACCCTTAGGTCTTATGCGGCTGTTTTAAGGGGTTATATAACAAATATGCAGTACTATGTTCATGTACATTATTTTTGTATATAATAATGAATATAATTTCTAGTCATTTTTGATACACTGTAAATAGTTTTTAAAGTACAAATGGTGTTTTTAGTTTTTATTTAATTAATAAATCGATTTTATTAAATTAAATTTTTTTTTGAATTAAATAATATTTTAATAAAATAATATTATTATTATAAAATTATTTTTTATTAAATATAAATGATCTTATAATTTTATGAATGCAATTAAAATTTTTATTAAGGATTGAAAGCCATTTCTGTCAAAACCCATGAATTTTTTATAAATGTCAGTTTTTATTTTAAAAGTAAAAATTAACATATTTTGAAAATTATTTAGATAAATTAAATGTAATTTATGGAATCAGGATGTCAAAATTTTCCAACGGTGAATTTTTCATTATTTTTTGAGACAGTCAAATTTTTGGGTAAAAATTAAATACCGTTTAAATATATAATGTGTTTTATGACATAATAATGACCCAACAGTGATGTAATAAAATACTATAATCTTTATGTTAGGCCAGTAAATGTTTTAAAATTAAAATAATTTGATTTTGGGTTTGTTTGACTTACTTATCAAAGAATTAATGGACCCCTCAAGACTTATTCAACACTTTGCCTTTTTAAATTAATTTCCATGGGAGTTTGACTCACCTCTACATAAGCAAACTTATTATTTTAAGAATTTCGGACTTTGGCCTTATAAAATATTGTTTTCCTCTTCCCTTTTCCAAAAACCATGGGAAAAAACCATGTGATGGTTTGTGGTTTTGATTAATTTAATATAAGGGGTCCCAAGCCTAAATAAAAAAGAATTTCCTCACCTTTCCTATATAAACCCACCCAAGCTCCCACTTACTCCTCACTCAAAGCCCTTGGAGTTCGTCCAACCTCTTCCCTACTCTATCTAGAATCCTCTCAAGGTGCCCCAAGCTCCCAAGAAGCCTCTCACAAGCCTCTCTCTAGCCTTTGGAAGCACACTTCCAAGTAAGGGTTTTTTCTTCCTTTCTCATTTTTTCCAATTTTCTTTAAGTTGTTTTTCCCTTTAAATTTCAATTATAAATGTTGGGGTATGGTTTTAAACCTCCCCCATACTGCCCTCTTATTGTTGGAATGATGGTATACCCCTTTCGCCCTCATTAAAAGCCTCCCATATACACCTGTTACTATGCCAAAATTCCGAAAGGAACTTCTCTCTCTTCTTTTACATTCAAGAAATAATTTTGTATCATGAATCTAATTTCCATTTCAATTGTTGGGACATGTATCTCTATGAACTCCTTACTGTACATTACATGTAAATATGATAAGGAACCCCTTTCTCTCTCATCAACCATTTTTATGAATTCTTATGTCATGCCGTTACGCTGCCGAAATCGCACCGATTTTCTAAGCCAATGTTATTGTGTAGTGAATGCCATGCCCATTTCTACATCATGGGTATTCACCTTTATGAAAATTTACTTATTGATTTTAAAGTTTCATGTATGAATTCCACATTACTTTATCGTGGAATAAATGGTTATGTTTTATGAATCCATGTTTTATGATCCATGTGGCACACATATGCATGAAATGAAATGTTTAAGAAGGGTGCGCCCTTATAGCGCTCCAATGCATTGGGTAAAGTATAGTATCATGATACTTCATGTGCAATGAGTGTTGACTCATGATAATTCAAGTGAAACGAGGGTTTACTTGTGCTTTATGTGCAATGAGGATTTACTCATTCTCCATGTGGAATGGGTCTTGGCTCATGCTAATTCCATGTTAAGTGTTGTTGCCACATTTCCATGTTATGATTATCATGCTTTATCATGCCTTTATGTTCATGTTTTTCTTACACTCTATTGATATCCCTATTTTCTAACATGTATTGTACTCCTCATGTTATTCCATGTGTACTCCCTTACTGGGCTTTAAATCTCACCCTTTTCTTATGCATGTCCTCAGGTTATCCTATGCAATGCTATGTACGAGGGAATGTAGTGGTCATGTAAAGGAAGTTTTAAATAAAGATGTTGTATTTCGTGTTTTATGTTTTTATGTAATGATCCTAAGCCCTAAATTCACTAAACCTCTCGATTTTGTTGTATCAAGTGATTTTTTATGTAACAAATCATGTTTAAGTTGTAATAAAAAGCAATGTTGGCATAGTTGGTATCAAAGGGAGGTTTAGTTATTTTTCGGATTAGGAAACCCTAGTATAGCCTTAGATACAAGACTATATGTAATAAAAATATCCCTTTGTTTTGGTAAGTACTGAGTAAGTGGTTTATCAAACAAATACATCCATGTCTGGATACAAGCAGGTAGAGGCGGCTCTGGCACAGATGTATCCTAGGGGTAAAACTCGAAAACACCGCTTTGAGCTAGAATCGAATGGGAACTGGTGCATGACAATGGGCCTTGTTGCACTCTTGGTTACGACACTCTCGGGGGATATGTTTGGATAAATTCAAAATCATTGTATGAACCCATATTAATGGAATTAAAAAAATGCACCTACAAATATATGTTAGAAAGTAGATCATGAAAAGCCTAGATTGAAGCCTATAGACTCTTGAGTAAGGAAATAAAAGTTTATTTATAAGTCGTCAACTTTTTTCTTTGGATTACCCTTTATGTGTTACCCCTAACTTTCCTTTTATTCCAGCCAATGGCCGGTAATAGGAGGACTTGGGCTAACAACCGTTGTGAAGATCAGTGTGATGACTGTACTAATGAGATTCCAAATCCAATCGTAGCAGGAATCACGAACTTTATCATGCTTCTCTCACAGAAAACTCAAGTTTTGAATAGAAACACGGGTCAAGAGGAACATTCAACCCCTCATAAGAAAGAACAAGTCGCTATCGAGAGCTTCATGAGAAAAAGGCCTCCTACTTTTAGTGGATCATCTGATCCCACGATCGCTGAAAAATGGATCAACTCCATTGAAAAGATATTCTCCATCCTCCAATGTTCTGAACAAGAGAAGGTTCTCCTAGTGGCTTATCGTATGGAGGGTGAAACTGATCAATGGAAGAAGTTGATCAAAAATACAAAGCCTGAGGAGGAGATCAAGGCGTTGGAATGGAAGGATTTCCATAAGATTTTTTTCGATAAATATTTTCCGCGAACCCTCCGAATTAAGATGGAAAGGGACTTCCTTTCCCTCAAGCAAAAAGATGAAGAATATGTTGGAGCGTACGAGGAAAACTTCACAAGGTTTTCACAATACGCTTCTGGATTTGTCATTACCCCCGAATTCAAGGTTGACCACTTCTTTGGTGCGCTGAAGCCTAGATTGCAGAAATCATTAGGGATTCGTGACTTCGACAGCTATGAAGAAAATTTTCCGATGTGCCCTCAAGGTCGAAATGGAGATCGGGGAATCACAGGGGTATCATGGGGACAAGAAGCGTAAGGTGGACTTCAATGATGGTAGTCTGATGGATAAATCCAATGCTGCTAAGATGTTCCAGCACCCCACTTGCCAAAAGTGCAGAAAGAAGCACCCTGGAAATTGCCTTAAGCAGATGAGAAAATGCTTCAGGTGTGGAAGAGAAGGGCACCTAGCTGTTAACTGTCTGCAAGAAGGACTCGCGGCTGCGACAGAGGAGAGGAATGCTCCGTTCGAACCTCAATGCGTTGTTCAATGCTACAAATGCAAAGAACCGGGTCATTTTGATAATCAGTGCCCTAATCTAAGGGTTTTTTGAGGCAACCAAAAACCTCCAAGATAGTAAGGAAGGGATTTTTCCATCACTTCTGTCGATGTGAACCCCGACAACGAAGTGGTGACATCTACGCTAGTTATTCATTCAAGAATAGCGAATGTACTTTTTGATTTAGGTTCTAGGAATTGTTTAATATCTCTAAAGTTTAGTAGAACAATCCCAGCACCAACAGAAATCATGGACGTAAAGATGTCGGTGATTACGGAAAATGGGGCAATCATTGCATCCCATGAATATAAGTCCTCCCCTGTTATCGTCTGTGGATTGAATTTCCCGGCGAACCTTGTCATACTCCCTATAGTAGAATTTGATGCAATTCTTAGCATGGATTGGCTTTCCTTATATAGATCCAACATAAATTGTCGGGAGAGGGAAATCACACTCCATATGGAGAATTGACCTCTGATTCATTATAGGTGTTAGGAGTAAGATGAATCTCCTTTAGCTCCATCATCTCAAGAATGGATACTACTACCCTATGAGAACGTGTATTTGGCTCAGATGATTGAGTCTAAAGAAGAAACCATCCTTGAAGAAATTCCTATTGTGAGGGAATTCACGGAAGTATTTCCTGATGAACTGCCTGGTCTTCCACCTAGAAGAGATGTTGAGTTCTCAATTGAACATATACCTAGGGCGCTACCAATATCCAAGACTCCGTATAGAACAGATGTTGTATAGCTTGAAGAGCTGAATAAAAAACTACAGGAGAATCTGGAAAAGGGTTTATACGCCCAAGTGCTTCACCATGGGGTGCACTAGTCCTCTTCATCAAGAATAAGGATGGGTCAATGCGGCTTTGCGTCGATTATCTTGAACTTAACAAAATCACGATAAAGAACAAGTATCCTCTCCCAAGAATTGATGACTTGTTTGATCAGCTGCATGGAGCACAATACATCTCTAAGGTGGATTTGTGGTCTGGATATTATTAAGTAAGGGTAAAAAAGGAAGATGTCCCCAAGACAACTTTTCGTACAAGGTACGGGCATTTTGAATTCATAGTAATGCCTTTTAGATTCACCAATGCTCCAGAAATATTCATGGACTTAATGAATAGAGCCTTTAGATATTACCTTGACAAATTTATGGTAGTATTTATAGATGATATTATAATATACTTTAAAACCAAGGAGGATCATGAGGAGAATTTAAAAACTGTACTAGAGACTTTGCGCAAGGAGAATCTCTATGCAGAGTATAGAAAACGTGAGTTCTGGTTGAAGGAGGTCTCATTCTTGGGCCATATCATTACAAGCAATGGGATATATGTGGACCCCTCCAAAACATATGCAATTGAGGGATAGACTTGGCCAACATCGGTAACAGATATCCATAGCTTCTTGGGGTTAGCTAGATATTATCGACGATTTTTGAGAAATTTCTCACGATTGTCCAACCTTCTTACCAAGATAACTCGAAAGGGGGTAAAGTTTTCTTGTAGTGATGAATGTAAAGAAATCATCAAGGAGTTGAAAAGGAGGCTTATCACTGCACCCATGCTCAATTTACCCACAAGTGGGGAGCTTTTTGTTGTATTCAGTGATGCTTTGAAGAAGAGATTAGGATGTGTGCTGATGTAGAATGATAAAGTGATATCCTATGCCTCAAGGAAGTTGAAAATCCATGAGCGAAACTATCCAACGCATGATCTGGAGTTGGTGGCGGTGATCTTTGCCTTGAAAATCTTGCTGCATTATCTCTATGGCGAGAAATGTGAGATATATACTGGACACAAGAGTCTTAAATATATATTCACACAGAAAGATCTTAATATGCGCCAGAGAAGATGGATAGAGCTCATCAAGAATTATGACTGTTCAATACATTACCACCCTGGGAAAGCAAACAAGGTGGCTGATTCCCTAAGTAAAAAGGACCCAGAAATTCTATCAATGATGAGAATTGAGAAGGATCCAATCTTCTTATACTTGATGAAGATGGACGTGGGAATCATAAAGAAGGGAACATCATCAATCCTTTCACAAATTATTGCTCAACTGTCTCTTTTGGAAAGGTTAAAGGATTCTCAAAAGGATGATGTGGGAATTCCGGAAAAAGTGGAAGCTATCAATAATGGTAAATCCTCAGAGTTTAATTTTAATGAAGAAGGAATTTTGTGGTTTTGGAAAAGACTATGTGTTCCATCAAGTACGGAGCTGAAGAAGGAACTTTTGGATGATGCACATTGTTCAAATTTATCTATTCACCCAGGGAGAACAAAGATGTATCGAGATCTCCGAGAAAACTTTTGGTGGGATAATATGAAGAAGGAGATCACTGAATATACATCAAAGTGCCTGGTGTGTTAGCAAATGAAGGCAGAGAGGCAGAAGTCTAAGGGGATGATGCAACCATTGCCCATACAATAATAGAAATGGAAGAACATCACCATGGACTTTGTCACTGGACATCCGAGGAAATCCAAAGGTAACACTGCAATCTGGGTTGTTGTGGATCATCTTATAAAGACTGCACACTTCATTGCTATTCGGGAGGATTTCTCATTTGATAAAATGGAACAGATATATATCAGGGAACTGGTAAGGTTTCATGGAGTACCACTATCTATTATGTCTGACCGAGATCCAAGATTCACCTATATATTTTGGAAGAGTCTTCAACATGTACTGAATACTGAACTGAACTTCAGTACAACCTATCGTCCTCAAACTGATGGCCAATCCGAGCGGACTATCCAAACACTTGAGGATATTTTGAGAGAGTGCTCAATGGAATATAAAGGAGGATGAGATCAACACCTTCCTATGGTTGAGTTCTCTTATCATAATAGTTTCCACTCAAGCATCCAAATGGCACCATATGAAGCCCTATATGGGAAAAGGTGCAGAACACTGGCATGTTGGGACAAGGTTAGTGAACGTAAGCTGCTTGGACCAGAAATGGTGGAGAAGGTGAAAACCATTCAGCAACATATCAAGGCAGCCCAGAGTCGATAGAAGAGTTGTGTAGATAATCGTCAACGAGACCTTGAGTTTAAAGTTGGAGACATGGTGTTTCTACGCATATCTCCATGGAAGAATGTCATGAGGTTTGGAAAGAAATGTAAGTTAAGTCCAAGGTACATTGGACCCTTCGAGATTCTTGATTGTGTTGGGGTTGTGTCCTATCGACTTCTACTTCCACATTCCATGTCCAAAGTACATGATTTATTTCATGTATTTTTCTTAAGGAAGTACATATTGGACCCTTCACATGTACTCCCTTCCGAGCTGGTATAATTGGAAGGTGGACTTTCTTATGAGGAGAAACCAGTGAAGATCTTAGATCGAAGAGAAAATGTCCTATTAAATAAGACAATTCCCCTTATCAAGGTGTTGTGGAGAAACCACAAGTTTGAAGAAGCGACTTGGGAATCATATGATATGATGAAGCTGAGTTACCCACATTTGTTTTAGTGTGGGAAAAGGGAAATTTCAAGGGTGAAATTTCTTAAGAGGGGAACATTGTAACGACCCAAAGTTTCATTAATGGAAATCCCTCTTGATCAAATTAAATGTCTCTTTATGTTTATATAAAGTGTCAACTTCATTGGTTTTATGTTAAGAATTTTGACCATTGCTAATATAGTCGTTGAACAGTGATGACATGATTAGTATAAATATAGGACTTTAACAAATCCATTTCACTCAGACAAAAGGAGTGATGGCCTCGTTCAGTAGAATTGCTCCATACAAAGCCCATTTGTCAGAGCTCGAAAAAGTGGTGGCATCCTTGGGCTTCGATCTTGACCAAGCCCAAGCTGAGCTTTATCATGTCAAGCTCGAACGTGACCGTCTATGGGAAAAGTGGAAGTTGATTGAAATTACCACTCGAGCGATGTTATCTGAGCCACCCCAAGAGTCTGTCACCATTGCACACCTTACCCTTAGGTCTTATGTGGCTGTTTTAAGGGGTTATGTAACAAATAAGTAGTACTATGTTCATGTACATTATTTTTTTATATAATAATGAATATAATTTCTAGTCATTTTTGATACATTGTAAATAGTTTTTACAGAAAAAATGGTGTTTTTAGTTATTATTTAATTAAGAAATAAATTTTATTAAATTAAGGGATTTTTGAAATAAATAATATTTTAATAAAATAATATTATTATAATTAAATTATTTTTTATTAAATATAAATGATCTTATAATTTTATGAATGCAATTAAAATTTTTATTAAGGTTTGAATGTCATTTCTGTCAAAACCAATGAATTTTCGATAAATGTCAGTTTTTATTTTAAAAGTGAAAATTAACATATTTTGAAAATTATTTAGATAAAATAAATGTTATTTCTGGAATCAGGACGTTGAAATTATCCAACGGTGAATTGTTCATAATTTTTTGAGACAGTCAAATTTTTGGGTAAAAATGAAATACCATTTAAATATATAATGTATTTTATGACATCATAATGACTCGATAGGGATGTAATAAAATACTATAATCATTATGTTCGGCCAATATTTGTTTTAACATTAAAATAATGTGATTTTGTGTTATTTTGACTTACTTTTCAAAGCATTAATGGACCCCTCAAGACTTATTCCACACTTTTCCTTTTTAAATTAATTTCCAGGGGAGTGTGACTCACCTCCACATAAGCAACCTTATTATTTTAAGAAGTTCGGACATTGACCTTATAAAATATTTTTTCTTCTTCACTTTTCCAATAATCATGGGCAAAAACCATGGGATGGTTTTTGGTTTGGATTAATTTAATATAAGGTGTCCCAAACCTAAATAATAAATAATTCCCTCACCTTTCCTATATAAATCCACCCATGCTCCCACTTCATCCTCACTAAAAGCCCTTGTAGTTCATCAAACCTCTGCCCTAATCTCTCTATAATCCTCCAAAGGTTCCCCAAGCTCCCAAGAAGCCTCTCACAGGCCTCTCTCTATCCTTTGGAAGCACACTTCCAAGTAAGGGTTTTTTCTTCCTTTCTCATTTTTGTCCAATTTTGTTTAAGTTGTTTTGCCCTTTGAATTTCAATTATAAATGTCGGGGTATGGTTCACCTCCCCCATACTGCCCTCTTATTGTTTTAATGATGGGAGAGACCTTTCTCTCTCACTAAATGCCTCCCATGTACACCTATTACTATGCCGAAATTCCGAAAGGAACTTCTCTCTCTTCTTTTACAATCAAGAAAAAAATTGTATCATGAATCTAAATTCCATTTAAATTTTAGAGAAATGTATCTATATGACCTCCTATATTTCCATTACATGTAAATATTATGAGGAACCCATTTCAATCTCATCAACCATTTTTATGAATTCTTATGTCATGTCGTTACGCTGCCGAAATCGCACTGATTTTCTTAGCCAATGTTATTGTGTAGTGAATACCATGCACATTTATCCATCAAGGGTATTCACCTTTATGCACATTTAATTATTGATTGTAAAGTTTCATGTATGAATTCCACATTCCTTTATCGTGGAATAAATGGTTATGTTTTATGAATCCATGTTTTATGATCCATGTGGCACACTTATGCATGAAATGAAATGTTTAAGAAGGGTGTGCCCTTATAGCGCTCCAATGCATTTGGTAAAGTATAGTATGATGATATGTCATGTTCATTGAGTGTTGAATCATGCTAATTCAAGTGCATCAAGATTTTACTCATGCTTTATTTGCATTGAGTATTTACTCATGCTCCATGTGCAATGGGCCTTGGCTCATGCTAATTCCATGTTAAGTGTTGTTGCCACATTTCCATGTTATGATTATCATGCTTTATCATGCCTTTATGTTCATGTTTTTCTTACGATCTATTGATATGCCTATTGTCTAATATGTATTTTACACTACATGTTATTCCATGTTTACTCCCTTACTGGGCTTTATAGCTCACCCTTTTCTTATGCATGTCCTCAGATAATCTCATGCAATGCTAAGTATGGGGGAATGTAGTGGTCATGTAAAATAAGTTATCAATAAAGATGTTGTATTTCATGTTTTAAGTTTTAATGTAATGATCCTAAGCCCCAAAGACACTAAAACTCTCAATCTTATTTGTTTTATGAAGTGAAGTTTTATGTAATAAATCATGTTTAATTTGTAATAAAAAGCAAGGTTGTCATAGTGATTCATTTGGATATATGGGGATGTTTGAAGATAAATATTACTAAAATTTTATTTCATTTTTCTGAAATGATAATGATACTCCTATATTTGTTGGGATTTGGGTTGAGACATGTTGTGTAGTACCCTAACACGCCCTGTAGTACTACTTGGCCAGAAATCTGTTTGTTGGAAAGTGCATGACTCAATTTCAGAGTGGGACCATGAACTTTGTGGGTACCTTAAATGTTGTGTCCTCCTTTATGAATCTTCAAACATCCATATCTTCTTCCTTTGGACTTGGATTTTGGCCCGAGTGTAGCCTATCCTAAGTGTTGTTTCACATAGAATGTGTCGGTTCCCTTTATTGAGGATTTAGTGGTATTTTGTTAAATTTTCCAAGAATAATTCATGGATTAGTGGTGTCCTACGATGGTAGTAATCACTTAGGATCACCAGAGACCTTACTGTGTTACCCTCCTCTTGGTTTGTGTAGTAGTATTCCTTGATGGTTTATAAATTACTCTCTATTAGGGATGGGAAGTGGAGTTCCCAAATGAATTTTCTGAGTTACCATCTAGTGGGGTTTGGTAGTACAGTTATCCAATGTTTTTGGAGGTACCCTCTAGTAGGGTTGGGTATTGGAGATCCCCAATGATCTTTTTGAGTTACCCACCAATTGTGATAGGCAGTAGAGTTTTCTAATGTTCTGGGAGGTACCCTTAAGCAGTTTTGGTAAGTGGATTCCCCTGATGACATTTCTAGGAGGAACCCTCTAGTAGGGCAAGGTGGTGGATATCCCTGATGACCTTATCAGGCAGTACCCTCTAGTAGGGATGGGCAGTGGAGTTCCCCAATAACCTTTCTTTAGTGGTTCCCTTCAACCGGGTATGGAAGTGGACTTCCACAAGGACTATTAGAGTTGAAACCCCTTATGTACTAAAGTTCGGGTCCTCTACTTCGATCTTTTTCCCCCTCGATTGTGTGGTACATCGATGAGGCATGGTTTGACCTGGTGGGTTACTTTTGAGTAGACACATGAAATACTTGGGAATAATTAATAGAGTTTCGGATCTATAGACTAATATTATTCTTGGGATGATATGTGAGATTAATATCCCCTTATTCTATCATTATTGATTTTTTGATTGAGTATATATATACACTTCTTCGGTATCCACACCATGGATTTTGTTACTATCCTTCCAAGAGAGGAAAAGATGCCGAGGTTATGCCACATACTTTCTATGTTTATCTACTCATGGTTGGATGAGTCTACTCTCCGACAATAGGTTGCTAAGACTCGATATTTAGTTCTTCTATTCTCTATATTAATCCCCTTATACTTAGACAAGGTTACATTCACTCTTGGATTAGGTTGAGCTGTTCTCTTTGACTATATCATTAATCTACTATTTTTCGTTCTTATTACATATCTTTCCGCTCCCACATTATATTTTAGGGTTTATTACTAGGTATGTATATAATCACCACTATATTGGATTTTCCTACATGTTTCATGTCTTATGCAGATGATGGACAAGTAATCCGCCACTTTTGTAGAACATAGGGATACTAGGTGCTTTAGATAGTGTACAGTGATCATACCTTGGTATTTAGGAGATGAGCTCTCTCAGTATTTTATTTTCCAATTTTTCTAGGTTGGGACATATTTCTAGGGGGTAATTTCTTTTTACACTTTTCTTTTTAGTTATAGAACCATAATTTTTATTATCTTGAGGTTCATGAATACTTGGATTAATTTATTATAGTGTTTCATTTTTCCTCTTTCCCTCCTCAATTTCATCAATAAGGTTATGTTATTGTGTGTAGGTACTAAGTCAAAGGCCTCCCCCAGATACTTATTCCTTCGGTATTTTCACCACCCCCTAGCCTATAAAGGTAGTCTTGGGGAAATTGTTGCTCAAGCCCCAACTTGGGTTGGGTCATAAACGATTTCTATCAGAGAAAGATCATTCCTTGGGATGTTATTCAGACATATCCCCTTAATAGGATTTTGTTGGATTTTTGGGAAACAATGTCAATGTTTCTCAAGTGTGGTTCTCAGCCTAGGGAATCCAAAAATGGTATGGTTGTCTAAAATATATTTTCACTAGGACCATGTCTACCTGCTTTTTGACTCAGCATACCAAGATATTTTTTATATGGATCAATAGTACATGTATCATATATGATTAACTCTATGATTTTCCTTGTTGAGTCAACTCCCTATTGTAGTTATATATATATGTGCAAATATAACTATGGTACATCTCCATCAATTTCAAGAAGATTCTATGAAGAAATATATCTAGGTTATCATCTTTTGGATCTTGATAATGATCTTATGAGTGATGATTCCACAGTTGAGGGTCTATCCCATGAGTTATTTTCCTCTAGGAGGGTAGGTATACTTCTTAAAAAATATGCCTTTAATAGTGCTGAAAAAGGCCTTTATCACATTAGATAAGTGTTGATTACGAAAGAAAGATGAAATTACACTTCCATTTATCAACACTAAAAAAGAACTGATAGAGGGGTCCTTTATCATCACTTTTTTTTGGAGATGATAAATGACCCCTTTATCAGTACATTTATTTAGCACCGATAAAGGGTAAGTTTATCAAAAGAATAAAAAGCACCGATAAAGGACCCATTTATTAGTACTTTCAAAAGTATTAATAATGGAATAATGTTTCATCACTTTCAGAAGTACGGATAATGGACCCATTTATTTTCACTTTCAAAATCACTAAAAAATGATAATATTATAGTGCATTGTAATAGCATACTGGAACACCAATGCAATGAATTGTAAAGATTCACCTAAGTACTAAAAACACCACTAAATATCAAAAACTTAAATTACCAATACATAGTTTATATAAAATGAAATTTACAACACAAATATAAGAAAAAACTATATTATAGACATTTCAAATATTCTACATATAATTATAGAAGTAAAAATTATTATATACATTCAAAAATATAAATATTCTTTTATATTTTGATTCAGAACCCATCTCATGCTATTTTCAGACAAAAAAACTCTACTCAAGAAAAATAATGCACCTGTATAATAAAAAATTTCTTATGTTAAAAGTAATATAATGAAATAAATTAATAAAAAGTGACAATTTTAAACTAAACCATGATTTATTCAAGGAACACTATTGTAGGATTTAGTTGTGGTTGACTCTTATACATCACGCCATTTCTTGTTCATATTGAAGCATTATCTCTATGAATATTGATTAAATAAGTATAAGATAAATCCCCACGAGCACATCATAGTGGATTAGTTATGTGGTGATGTTTGGGACATCTCGGTTTGGAGCCTCCTTGTGCACATATTGGAAGGTTTTCATTTGTTTATTCCCCCTACCTTGACCACTATAAAATAAATATTTATAATATAAAAATAATCAGGAAATAAATTAATTAATAATATATTGAACAATGAGAAAAAAATATAGTCTCGTTTGTTTGGTTTTGGTAATGTGATGCACGTTTTAAACTAAAATAACACTTATATATTGAAAAGAAATTCTTAGATTCATTCTAGTCACACCATGCATAAAATTGATTGGTGATTGATTCCTATAAATATCAAATTACTTATGAAATGTTTTCTTAAATTATCAAAATAATATTAATATATATTCTCAGTTTTGAGTATGGGACTTGTCTTTTTTACTAAAATTTAATTTTAAATATGAAACACACACTTTGAATCATAAAGATTATATCGTGTATCGATTTGATGTGACACTAATTCCGACATGTCACAAAGGACTTATGAATAATTTTCCAAAATTGTAAATAAAATCATTGCATGTTTGATTGGATTTCATTTAGTGGAACTTCTTAAACAAAAATATCAATTTTGAAATGATAACAGAGACTTTGAGTCATATCGGGAACATCCTATATCAGATTAACGTGAAAAAAATTCCAACACATTGAAAATAACTTGTAGATAATTTTTTTAAAGTATCAAAACAATATGAATTTATTTTCATCATTTTGAGTAGGTTTGTTGCCCATTTAACTAAAATTGGTGTAATTTTTAAATAAAATATGCACTGGGAGTCATATTGGTCACATCATGCATCAGATTTAGGTTTGGATGATTCTTAAACATCTCAAATGACTTGTGGATCATTTTCTTAAAGTATCAAAACAATATGAATGTGTTTTCTTGGTTTTGAGTATGTCACTTGTATTTTTTACTAAAATTCCATTTTAAACTCGAAACACGCACTTTGACTCATCCCAATCACATTGTTTATTGGTTTAATGTGAGAAAAAATACTACATGTAAACAATAATATATGAATCATTTTCCTTAATTATCAATAAAATATGACTATGTTTGATCGGTTTTCAATGAGTGGCACATTTTTAACAAAAATGTCAATTGTAAACTAATAATAGAATCTTTGAGTCATACCTGTCTCGTCGTATATCATATTATGGTGTGGTTGATTCCTACACATAAAAAAGGACTTATGAATCATTTTTCGTAAAGTATCAAAACAATCCAAATGATTTTTTTAGTTTTCAGTAGGTTAGTTTTCCATTGTAATAATATTGCTTTCAATTTTAAATAAAAAGACGCACATTGAATCATACAGGCCACATCATGTGTCTGATTGAGGTACATCTAATTACTACATGTCGTAAGTGACTTATGGATCATTTTACTAATGTATCAAAACCAACTGAATGCATTTTCTCTATTTTGAGTATGTCACAAGTATTTTTGAAAAAAATTCCATCTTAAACTGGAAACACACACTTTTACTCATAGCAATAACATCGTGTATCAGTTTGATTTGATAAAAAAAATATATTCATCAAAAATTACATATGAATCGCTTCCAAAAATTATAAAGAAAATATGAATGTGTTTGATATTTTTTAGTGAGTGATATTTTTTGAGCTAAAATATCGATTTCAAACTGATTATGGACAATTTGATTCATACCAGGAAAATCATGTATCATATTGAGCTGTGGATGATTCCTACATGTCACAAATGACTTATGAGTCATTTTAATAAAGTATAAAAATAATTAAAATGCATTGGATGGGTTTTGAATTGGTCAATTGTCCAATTTACTAAAATTGATGTCAATTTTAAATAAAAATACATACTTTGAGTCATACCGGTCACACTGCCCATAGGATTTAGGTGATGACGATTCTTGAATGTCTAAAATAAATTATGGATCATGTAACTAACATATCAAAAAATCTGAATGTGGTCGCACAATTTTGAGTATGTCACTTGTATTTTTTACTAAAATTCCATTTTAAACAGGAAACACACACTTTGACTTGTACTGATCGCATCGTGTATTATTTTGGCTTGAGAAAGATTCTTACACATCATGAATTAATTAATTTAAAGTTTAATTTTATAGAAATCTATTATTTTCTTTATCTCATATCTCAAACATTAACCATTTCATTTGGTTGATGGACACACATCCTCCCCATATTCTGGACATGCATCTATGTTGCTTAAAATACTCTAATAATAAGTCATCTATGGAATGAAAATGACTCAGAGTAGTATAAGAAACAAATCATAGATGGGGGATGAGTCTCAATAAACAAAATATAATAACTATTGAGGATATGAAACTGATTAGTATAAAACTTGTCTATAAAAGAGAAGAGGGATGACTATCATGAAACAAACTGCAAAAATAAATTTTGTTTGAAACAAATCAAGTATGTCTTAAATACACTAAAAAATAAAAATATAATATATAAAATAAATGAGTTACAAAAAAACCAAATATGATAAATAATAATAATAAACATTCTTTCAATCAACTTGAATATATAAAAATGTATTGATAAATGTTTTTAATAAATAATGAGTTATTTCATATACATGGATGGTAATCAGAGATTCCTAGGGGTGGAACCAATACAAGTTATATCAACCCTAGCATTTTATAGATTTAATTACATAATTTTAAGTAAAATTAAACATCAAATTACTAGCCAAGGATCATAAAGTCTAGTGTCTTGAAAGTCTAGATATATGATTAAACATCATAAATGAAACTTTTATTAAATCTCCATTTTGAGAACCTAACTTCCATTGTGCTCATACAACTAGATAGGATAACCTAGGGATAACATGACCTAAGGGATGAGATAAAAACCCCAATATGGGAATAAACATAATAATAAATCTTAACATAAGGGTTAGGAGGCATAACATAATTTTATAAAGAGGCATGGTATGTGGTTAAACATAAGGAATCATAACATTTATAACATGGTACCATATAATCGTAGAATCATTGGATTGTGGTGGAACATAAAAAATTACTTCATCATGATGCTAGATCATTTCAAATAGAGGATTATAAGTCAATATTAACCACCATGACTGCTGCACATGGAGCACGAGTCAAAGCTAACAGCCAAGACCGTTGAACATAACATCTCATGATACTAAAATTTACCCAATGAATTGGATAAATATCTGGGAACACCCATCTTAACATGTTCATGAATATGTTTTCCACATAAATAATCATACACAATCAATCAAACATAAACATAACGGTTAACATGGAATGAAATGGGTATCATAATCATGTCCTAAAGCATAATAAATGGGTGTATCTTATAAGTATCCATGAATTAAAGAAATTAAAACATATAGGGAAACTCCTAAGTTTAAATATTAATAAATCATATTAAGTGATGAAAAATAGAAGTGAAAACATGTAAGAATATTATTTAAGAAATTTTAGAATTAAATCATTTTAATGATGTTTTAAGGAAAATACTAAAGGGAATTTAAAATAAAAAGAGAATAATATTTTATATAAAACTATGAGTGAACAAATAAGGTATTAATAATAAAAAAACTGATTTTCAAAAAATAGTGATTTATTAAAATAGATTATAGAGTTCACTTTAAATTGGTTAAGAATTTCAGATGTTCCTTTAAAATGGGATTTCTTATCGAGAGGAATTGAGAAGGGAACAACTTAATTATTTTCATATCCTAGAAATAAAATGATGAATGGATCCTGATACATGATTTTGGAAAATAGAATCAAAATTTATAAGATGTACTTAAAAATAAATGATAACTTTATTTGGGTAAAACAAAGATAGAGAAACTCGAGTGAATAATTGAGGTTCAGGTAAAATATCTTACTTTAAGTATGAAGGTGTTCTTAACATGATCATAATTTCCTAGATAATAAAAATAGATTTGTTAATTAATTATTAAAGAACATATTATATATTTAATTTATTTATTATAACCATATTAATTTCATTCATGGCATTTTTGATGGGTTAATAGGTTAAATTTCATTGTTTGGTAGTGTTTGTTTCCTTGGTTTCCAAGATCGATTTACTTATATACATGTATGGATCATCATGTAAGGTGAAGATGGTTTTACAAAATTGATGTTATAATTTATTACATAACATCCATTAGTTTAAATTTTTATAATATTAATTGGGTTATTTTTATTGAGGATGAATCATTATATAAAACATTAATGATAACAGTTTGAGTTAATTGGTGGATTTTTATCACAACAAACTCATTTTGTTTTATAAAATAATACCAATTGTAAAAAATAAATCCAGAACATTACTTAGGATATATTACATACATAATAATCTGTTTCAACTATAAAAATGGTTTCATGACAAAAATTTAAGACAGTAATAGAAATTAAAAACCCACTATCCTTGAATGTGATAAATTTACACATGTCGTCTGGTGTTTTCATCACAATAATAAAATGAGGGTATAGGAGTTATGATGATGAAATATTAAATAAACATGATAAAATTTCATTATATATGAGATAATGAAGTTTTTATTCCTTTTATATGATTAGAGTTGAAGAGAGAAAAAGAAACAAAAGGAACTTGAAATGAAATAAAGGAAAAGAAAGAGGATGATTACCTCTAGAATTCTCTTCCTTGAGAAACTCCTAAAGGGGATAGTTTTTTTTCTTCTAGTAATACCAAGATATACTGGACATGTGGGAGGATCCTAGGATTATATTTGAGAATAATTTAGACAAGACACAAGTCTTTATAAGTGTTAGGAGAAGAGGGGATTAGGGGTGGTTTTTATAGTGGAGGACAAGAAGGGTTTCTCAATATTTTATTCATTATTTTTTTAGTTTTCCCCAATATAATAAATAGTGATGATTTAACTAATAAATATAGTAAATTGATCTTGTGAGTTTTAAAAAATGGTTCTTACATTAGAAGAACATCATCCATGACTCTATAATTCATGTATTTAGCTTATTTTCTAAATTATCATATTACGTTATACACTGAAAATTCATGTATTTTAGATAAAACCCAAAAAAATAACCCAAACCATTTTTTGATGTATATAATTAAAAAATTAACTCCATTTTTCAAAAAAAACTTATAAATATTAGAAATTTAATTTTTAATTAAAATCAAAATTTACTTGAAAAATACAAATTTTAAAATTAAAACTTATTTTATAACACATTGAAAAAATAATTAAAGTCTCATAAAATTATATTATAATCATAATACATAAAAATATTATGTTATGAATAAATTTTAAGCACATTTTAATTAAATTATCAAATTAATCATAAAATTTTATTTAAATATTTATGACTTACCAAAAATACCAACACTTGATCAATAATTTTTAAAATATTAATTTACATATACGATTATATAATTATACCATATTATCACTTATAGATAAATTTTATTTATAATTTAGTAGGTGAGGTTACTATTACTTTGGCTAGTTTACTATTTATAAGAGTCACATTACTATTCCAAAGGACAAGTTACTATTCCTTCGGTATATGTTTCTTAACATCAAAGAGATACCTTTTATTTCACTAATAATTTATTTATAAGGTTTTTATTATGTACTATAAGTAATATCATGTTATTATAACTTAATTCATAATTATAAAAAGGTAATTCTATTGATAAAACATTGGGTTCTTACATTCTTCCCCCTTATGAAATTTCACTCTTGAAGTATTGTTTTACATTCTAAGATGAAAGCATATGTTTGTATTTCTCCTTAATCGCTTCCTTTAGTTCACATGTTTCCTTTTGGTACTTATGGTTCTACCATAGTACATTGACATAGTGATTATTATTTTTACATTGAAATTGATCCCTACAATCTATGATCTTCGTTGGCTTCTCCTCATAAGAATGATCATTCTCCAACTGCAGCACCTATGAAGACAATACATGGGAAATACCTGGTATGTACTGTTTTAAAAGGGATACATGGAATAAATTTTGTACTTTAGACATGGTAGGTGTATGTGCATGATGATAGGCCACAACTCTAACACGATCAAGAATATTAAAAAGGATGATGTACCTGGGAATTAACATTTATTTGTTCCCAAATATCATGTCCTTCTTCCATGTATATATATGGAGGAATACCATGAATCTAACTTTAAAATCAAGGTATCATATATGGTTGTCTAAATAACTCTTTTCCGAACACTAGAATTCCATTATATGCTATAGAATATTTTTCTCCTTCTCCACCATTTTATAGACCATTGTAGGTCCTAGCAGCTTTTCTCACTGACATCATCCTAGCATGCTAGTGTTCTGCACCTTTTTCCTTAAAAGGCTTCATATAGAGACATTTAGATGCTGGAGTGGAAAATTTTGTTTTATTAGAATTTTACCAGTGGAATATGTGGGCCTCATCCTCCTTTGAAATCCATAAAACACACTGTCAACATTTATTCTAGTGTATGAATAGTTCGATCCGGTTGGCCATCGGTTTTTGGATGATAGGCCACACTGAAGTTCAGTTCAGTTCTTAGATCATGTTAGAGACATTTCTAGAACATCAAGGTAAATATAATATCTCTATAGGATACAACATATATTGTTACTTCATGTACCTTAATCACCTATTAGATATATATCAATGCAAGTTGATTCAATGAGAAGTCCTATTGAATTGTGATAAAGTGAGATTTCTTTATAAGATGTTCCACAATGACCTATATATCATTGTTTCCTTTGGATGTCCTTGGAATTCCAGTTACATATTCCATGGTGATGTTCTCCCACTTCCATGTTTTTATGGGTAGTGTTTTCATAATCCCCATAGATTTTTTCCTTTTAGCCTTTACTTGCTGACATACTAGGATCTTTTATGTATACCGATTAATCTTTTTCTTCGTATTGTCCCACTAATAATTCCCACTGATATCTTAATACATCTTTGTTCTCCCTAGGTGAATAGAGAAGGTTGACCTATGTGCGTCATTTAGAATCTCTTTGTTTATCTCTAGATCAAATAGTACACATAATTGTGACCCAAATCTTAAAATTTCTTCCATAACAATTTTGAACTCAGTGGATTTCCCATTTCTAATAGCATCCACCCATTTTTGAATTTCCAAATCATTTCATTGAGCATCCTTTATTTTCTCCTTAAGGGACGGTTGATCAATCATTTTAGAATGGATTTATGATGTTCCTCCCATAATGATTCCCATTTTCATCCTTTGAAAGTCTAATAATATTGGATCCTTATAAATTTCCACCATTAATAAAGATGTCGGATCCTTTCTACATAGAGCATCTGCCACCTTATTTTCCTTACCGGGTTGGTAATGGATTGAGATGTCGTAATCTTTGATGATTCCAAAACATCTTCTTTGGTGCATGTTATTCTCCTTCTATGTAAATATATATTTGATACTATTGTGGTCAGTATATATCTCACACTTCTCCTCGTATAGTTAATGCCACCATATTTTCAATGTAGAGATCACAACTGCCAACTCCAGATCATGCATGGGATAGTGTTTCTCATGGATTTTCAACTCCCTTGAGTTAAAAGCTATCACTTTATCATTTTTCACCATTACATATCCTAATAACTTCTTTTAAGAATCACTTTATACTAAAAATAGTTATCCACTTATCGGGAGTGTGAGTATTGGTGTTGTGATATGACATTTTGGAGCTCCTTAAATCTTTCCTCCCATTCTTGAGTCTAAAAAAACTTCACTCCATTCCATCACTGCTTGGTTACTGAGTTTCACAATCATGATAAGTTCTTAAAAAATCATCGATAATACGCATCTTAACTAAGGAAGCTACAGATCTCCATTAAAGATGATGTATTGGTCTACTCTTTTATTTCCTTTATCTTGGAAGGGTCTATAGATATCCCTTTTTTGGTGATAACATGCCCCAAGAATGATACTTCCTCCACCCATAACACACATTTACTGTAAACTGAATATATTTTATACCTTTTCAAAGTCTTCACTATATTATTCGAAGGATCTTCATGTTCCTCCTTACTCATGGAGTATATTAGATTATCAATGATAAATACTACCACAAATTTATCAAGCTAATTTATAAAGACTCTATTTATTATATCCATGAAAATGGATGGAGAATTAGTGAATCCAAAGGGTATCACTATGAACTCATGGTTTCCATACCTCGTTCAACATGATTTCTTGAGAATATCTTCCTTCTTGTCCTTTAATTTACGATATCCCGACCAAAGGTCCACCTTTGATAAATAACTAGCCCCACGTAGCTGATCAAACAAGTTGTCTATCCAAGGTATGTGATACTTCTTCTTTATCATGATTTTATTGATCTCATGATAATCAATGAAGAAAAACATTGATTCATCCATATTATTAACAAAAAGGACTGGTTCACCCCACAGTGAAGCACTCTAGTGTATAAAACCCTTCTTCAGATTCACTAGTATCTTCTTCTTTAGTTATTCCTTCCCTATGATGTCCTTTCTATAAAGTATCTTTAATATAGGAAGAGATTCAGGAATATGTTCAATTGAGAACTCAAAATCTCAATCTGGAGGAAGACCAGACAATTACTTAGGGAACAAATTAGTTTAATCCCCCAGGATGGGCATCTCTTCAAGCATGATTCTTTCATTTTTCTGAATCATTTGAGAAAGATATGCTTGATCATAATACAATAATATATACACTTGATATGATGATTCTAATTTATATTATTCTTCTTTCTTACACTTGTATAGGATTGGAGGAAGCTTTGGGATGTGAAGAGTGATCTCCCTTTAATGAAAATTGATGTTTGCTTTGTATAAAGATATCCAATCCATGCCAAAAATAGAATCAAACTCCACTAAAGGAAGTATTATGAGATTTACTGGGAGGTTCAATCCATAACCATTTACTAGGGGGGATTTGTATACTTTATGTTAAATAATTTTCCAATTTTATGTTCTCAAAAATAACTCATCCTCCAAATTTTGAGGGGGTATTTGAATAGTTCTAATAAACTTTTATGACATGAAATAATTCATATAACCAAATTCAAATTGTAAATTCACTATTCATGAAAGAATTATGAGCATACCTGTCACAACATCGTTTTCTGACTCCACCTCAGCAGTAGTGATAGCATAAGCCTTTCATTATTTCCTTAGAGTTTGTTTTTTTATTTCCAATAATAACCCTTAACTTATGGAAATTGTTCACATAATTACCGTGTTCCTTGAAATTGAGATACTACACCACTGGATGAGTATTGATATGAACCTTCCTTTATTATTCTATATTAGTGGAATTCATCATATCCTTCTAGTTGTTCTTATCAAGATGTCTCATTCTTCCACATTTGAAACAATTTTCGGTTCCCTTTATATAGTTCCTTGGATGATTATTCCTATAATTTTGACACATGGGATGTTCAATATTTTCTACATCATGGGATTTATTTGTCGAACCATCCATATTAGTCTCCATTTTCCTCATTTTTTCATTGATCCCATGAGACTGTTGAGAGTCTATGATATCTATTTCAACCTTAAGGGAACAACATACAATCTCCCCATAACTGTCAAAGTCATGAATCACCAATTATTTTCATAGGCTCATATTTACTCTACTAAACAAGAAATCCACCTTGATTTCAGTGTTCTTGAAAAAACCTAATTGTAGTTTTCATTTCTTGTAAAGTTTGATTCATATGCCCTGATAGACTCATCTTCCTTCTACATATGTTTGAGCAACTCTATTTCCAAATTGAGATGGAGGGTTTGGGGAAATTATTTATTAAACAACATTGTATGTAATTCCTCCCAATCCACGAAAACAATTTCCTATCGGGAATTCATATTCTTGATCAGTGTCCACCACTAATCAACTTCCCCATCAAAACAATAGACCATCAGCATGAATTTCTCTTCTTCTAAGAACTGGAGGATAAAGAATATTTTTTCAATGTAGTTAATCCACTATTCTCTTAGGTGGGTATTGGAAGATTCACTAAACATAGGTGGAATTATTCACATGAATGATTCAATGGTAACATTCTCTTTCCTTGGATAAGGAGGACATTCTACATGATTCATGTTATTATTCATAACTTGAGGGAATTGAGAAAGTACTGTTATGATTTTCCGAGAAATCATTATCATAATATTTTGAATATCATTAGATAAATATTCACATTACATTTCACATTGATTCTTATCATATGTTCTTATATTTTCTTCCATTAACTAAGAAAAAAAATGCAATTAGGGAGATTTAATAATTTGCTAATAATCATTAAAAAAACTTTGAACATAAAAGGATAAACTTATATAACAAACTTCTATCCTACATTTTGACTGCCTAGGTTTAAATCTTGGTTATCCTTGATCTATTTCATAACTTACATTATTGTGGGATATATTTTTTTCCTTAATATTGGTTCGTAATGATCTTATGAATTTTACAAAGAATATCCCTCGGGAGTTTCAAATCAGGTATGCCATAAGTCCCTTTGTCGTATACCCGGTTACCCCAAGTTAGGCACGGAACACCGTGTAAGAGTTGTTACTCCTGGGTACATCTATTCAAGAATAACATTCACTTTTAGTATCCTGAACGGGATTTATTTTCTTGATAAACCACTTACTCTATACTTACCAAAATTTAGGAATGTTTTCTTATTCTTTTTCTTATCACTATGATTTTGAAAAAAGTTCTCTATTCATAATATCCAAAAATGACTAGACCTTCCTATGATACTAACTATATTGACCTTATCCTTTTACACTAATCATTACATGATTTTAAGCCTATGTAAACATAAAATTAGCATAGAAGGATCGTAAAGTCGTGTGTCTTAGAAGACTATGTAAATAATTAAACATCATAAAATAAAGATTTAATAAATCTACATATTGACCTCCAAACTTATATTGTGCTCTTACATATGTACATGATAACTTCGGTATAACATGAACAAAGGGATGATCTAAAAATCCTAGTAATGGAATAAACATAAGAATAAAGCTTAGTACATGAGTTAGGAGGCATGACATAATGATATAAAGAGGCATGGTATGTGATTAAACATAAGGAATCATAACATTTTTAACATGGTATTATATAATCATAGAATCATAGGAATGTGGTGGAAATATAAAAGATTACTTTAGAATGAGCCCAGCTCATTGCATATAGTGGAGCACAAGTCCATGTTAACCATGAATACTGTTGTAAATGGATCATGTGTCGAGGCTAACTGTCAATACTTTTGTACATAATGTCTCATGACACTAAACATTACACAATTAATTTGAGTGTTATCTGGGTTCACTGATCCTAATATGTTCATGAATAAGTTTTCCATATAAATAATCCTATATAAACATAAGGGTGCCCATAGAAATAAATGGGCATCATAATCATGTCATAAAGCATAATAAATGGTCAAACCATACATGTGTCCTTGAAAGAATGGAATTTAAACATACATGTATATTCATAAGGTAAATTAAGCATATATCACGGTTAGTGATGTCAAATTGAAATGAAAACATGTAAGAATAGTATTTAATAAATTATTGCATTAAAAAATTTTAGTGTGGTTTTAAGGAAAATAATAGAGATCATTTAAAATAGAAAAGGGAATAATATTTTATATAAAACCAGAAGTGAACTAATAAGGATTTCATAATATAAACAATGGTTTAATAAAAACAACCATGTATTTAGAAAAAATATTTAGTGCACTTGAAATTGGGTAAGAATTCAAGAAGTTCCTTTAAAACGGGCTTGCTTATCATGTGGAATTGAGAAGGGAACCACTTAAAAATATGTATATCCCCAAAAGAGAATGATGAGTGGATCCAGATAAATGGATTTGGAACATATAAACCGAATTTATAATATTTACATGAAAATAAAATATATCTTCATTTGGGTAAAAAGAATGAGAGGATAACCTGAGGAAATAATGATGGTTCGGGAAGAATCCATTACCTTATATCCTAAGGTGTTCTTAAATTGATCTTAATGTCTTGGATAATAAATTGATATACATTAATTAATAAGTACAAAATCACTTATACATTTAATTGATTTATTATAAACTTATTAATTTCATTCATGGCCTTTTTGATGTGTTAATAGGTATAATTTCACTATTTGTAAGCGTTTCTTTCCTTGGTTTTCAGGATCGGTTTAATTATATACATGTACAGATAATCAAAGAATATGAGGATGGTTGTCTAGAATTAAAGATATATGTTATTATAGAACATATACAATATTAATTTTATATAAAATTATTTTGTTTATTAGCTGTGAGGATGAATAATTATATAAAACATTAATGATAACCATTTTGATTAATTGGTGGTTTTCTATCTCAATGAACTAATCATATTTTATAAAATAATTCCATTTTTAAAAAAGATTACAGAAAATTAGATTGGTTATATTACATAAATAATATTTTGGTTCGACCATAAAAATGGTTTCATGACCAGAATGGAAAATGGTAATAGAAATTAAAAACCCTTCGTGAATGAATGGGATAAATTAGCACATCTTGGATGGTGTTTTCATTTCAAATATAAAAAGGAGGGGAAATTAGTGATGATGATGAAATATTCCCTAAAAATTATACAATACAAGTATATTTGAGATAATGGAGTTTTCATTCCTTTTGGATGAGGGGAGGAAAAGAAATAAAAAGAAACAAAAAGACCATGAAAAGAAAAAATAAGGAATGAAAGAGGATGATTACCTCTGGAATACTCTTCCTTGAGAACCTCCTTAAGGGGATTGTTTTTTGTGTTTTGGTAATACCTAGATCTCTTGAATGTGGGGGAGGACCTTGGAATGAAATTTGAGCATAATTTATAAAAGGTACAAGGCATGATAAGTGTGAGGACAAGAGAGGGCGATGGATGGATTTTATAGTGGAGGCGAGGAAGGATTTCTCAATATTGTTTTATTTTATTATTTTCCCACAAGATATGAAATAGTGATGATTACATGACTAAATATAGTAACATGATAATTTAATTTCAAACCAATGGTTATTAAATTAGTATAAAATCATCCATGAATCTATAATTTTGGTATTTAACTTATTTTGTAAATTATAGTATTTCACTATTCACTAAATAGATATATATTTCTGAAAAATCTCAAAAATTCACCCTAAGAATTTTTCAATGTGAAAAATTTAAAAATGATCTCCATTTTTTAAAAATTATTTCCTAAATATGAGAAATTTAGTTTTTGATTAAAATTATAATTTACTTTTAAAATATAAATTTTAAAATTAAAATTATGTTTCTATTACTTTCAGAAATAAATTTCTAAATATAAGACATTTAATTTTTTTTAAAATTATAATTTACATCAAAGAAATAAAAAATTTCAATTAAAACTATTTTTCTGTCACCTGAGGATTTTATTTCAAACCAATGGTTTTTACATTAGTTGAAGATCATCCAAGACTCTATAATTTCGGTATTTAAATTACGTTTTAAATTATCCTATTTCACCATTCACTAAATAGTTATGTATTTCTTAAAATATCAAAAATTCATCCTAAGCATTATTCAATGTGTAAAACTAAAATATGAACTCCATATTTTCAAAAATAATTTTCTAAAAATGTGAAATTTAATTTTTAATTAAAATCATAATTTACATGAAATATATAAACATTAAAAAATAAAACTACGTTTTTATTACATTGAAAAATTAATTATGGTCTCATAAAATTAACTTATATTCATAAGACATAAAAATATTTTCTTATGGATACATTTAATGAAAATACATTTTCATTTAAATTAATAAATTAATCATATAATTGTAGTTAAATATTTATGACTAACCAAAAATACCAACACTTAATCATTAATTTTTTAAATATTTGTTTATTTATACTATGATATAATTATACCATATTGTCACTTATAAGATGAGTAAATTTTATTTACACTTTCATTGGTGAGTTTACTATTACATTGGTCAGTTTACTATTCATAAGGGTCATATTACTACTCTAATGGTCAAGTTACTATTCCTTAGGTACATGTTCCTTAACTTCTAGTGATACGTGTTATTTCACTCATTCTTAATTAATATGGTATTTATTATGTTTTATAAGTAATATTATGTGATTATACCATAAGACATAATTTTAAGAAGGGAATTTCATTGATAAAACATTGGTTCGTTACACATGTAGAACTAAAATGATGAATACCTAAAAATAATTTATAATATATATAATTTGATAACATCTATTCTATTTTTTGGAATAAGTGTTTTAACAAACTATGAAATAATTACATTTAATATTAATGTTATATCAAATATTTGAAAACATTTCAAGACTCTAGGGATGTCATATCTACACACTGACCCATCCCAAGGATTCTAGGGATGTCATCACATCATATTTACACATCTAATGTAACACCCCAAGATTTTATGAAAAATATTCTTTTAATTTCATTAATGTCTTGTGTTGTATGCTACACCAAGATTACCTTGCGCTATACGCAACACCGTATTAGCTTGCAGTATACGCGACACTATTCTCGGATCGTGTTACACACAATTTTGATAATAGTTATTCTACGCAACATTGAGTATATATATATATATATATATTCAATGTATAAATGATTTATGGTTGGATTAAGTTATACGAAACAACGAAGGATTCTTTCACAGCACGCAACCCTGACTTGGCTTGCATTACATGCAATCGCGACCTTCCTCGATAGCGTGTGTTGTACGCAATACCAGGTTTTACTGAACAACGATATATTATTATAATATTATTATGAACTAGACATTATGAATAGTATTAACGAAATTTTGAATCTTAAAAAATTATTATTCTTCTTGCACATTTTCTAAAACATGGTATAAGAACAAAATAAATTTTTCGGGTAAAATAAGTATTTTTCAAAAAATGCAGTTTTGCCACCTTTTGATGGCGCACCCATTTTAAATCTAGTTTCTGACATGTTTATAATTTCAATTTGACAAAATAAAATTCTTCTTTGGAATCGTGAAATAAAAATTTACTTTGGATAAATTTTCATATCATTCTGGTAACTTTCATATTTTGATGAATAGTAAAAACACGCTATATTTTAATTAAAAACATCTTTTTTCATTGCAATAATTTATATGGTCAAATTAAAATATTGAATGGTTTTAAAGTATAAATAGAATATATTTTTACCATTTAATATAATGTATGTCATTATCACTGATTCTACCTTGAATTCGTAGGATAAATCAATTCAATCTTTTGCAATGTTTTAAAGAAAAATCTGTTTTCTTTCGACAACGGGATTAATTTTAATTTAATTTCTGCAACTTTTGTGTATTGAATTTGGAAAAATGGTTTCCATATTTGGAATCAGTTGATCCAAATTATGTTAATAAGCTACTTTTTATTTTTGGGAATTATGAATAGTAACTACGATAAATTTTATTTACCATAGTTAAAGGTAAATCGGGTAATTAAGGTTAAATATAATATTATAAAATTACCCTAACATATGTAAAAATTTTATTAGATGACTAAAAGTCTACCTATATCACCTAAGGGTCGGATTAGATTCATTTAATGGACTTTTTTCCATGAAAATAATTTAATTATAATTAAAACCTAAGAATGTGACAACATATCACTTTCCTAAATCTTATAAGTATAATAATTTTAATTTAGTGATACACTTCATGAAACTTCGAACATGAATAGTATCCAGAAATCTAATACAATTATCTACATCATATGAATTTATTTATAGTTTTTAGGGATTAAATAATTATCATTTATTATGACACAAAGATGATGCAGTAATTGTCTTATTAATGAAATTTTGACATAATTGATGTTGTAAATTCCCAAATAAATGTAATTTAAGACTTTTTATGAATTAAAAAAATTATAGGTTAATATGACATGTTAGTATTTATTTAATTAATTTTTATTTAACTAATAATTCTGTTATGATTTTCACAAAAATCAATTACTAAATAGTGTCAAAATTGACATAAAATAGTTTGTAAAACAAATATTATATTATTAATTGTTATTTTATTCATAAAAATCTAAGGATCGGCCAAATGACTTAGAAACGGTTATATATATTAATAATAAACAACTTGGGGTTTTTTTGGCTTTTTATAGTAAGTTTATTAACCTTATAGTATAAGAACACAAGAAGACGCAGTAAAAGTAAAATTATTTAACTTAATGTTAAATCTAAATGATAAGGTTAAAATAGGAACCTAAACTTGTCTAAATTCTATTGTATGAGATAATTTCCACCCATCCCCACATTAACATAAAAATAATTCAATTTAGAGCTATTTAGAACCGATTTTGACTTTATAATAAAATAATAGTTTTAGTTATTTCAAAGGTACCTCTCTCCTCCCTTATAAAAGGGAACCTCCTCCTCCCTCTTCCTCACACCACTTTGATCCTTCATGATCGGCCAAACCCTGCCATTTTATCCTCTCCACTTCCATAGAAACATCCTAGAGGTTCTGGTATTCTTCAAAGACCTATTTTAGTACCCTAAAAGGAGGTCTCAAAGAAGCACTTCAAAGAAGAGGTAATGTATGTTACCGATTCTTTCATCTTTATTTCTTCTTCCACTTATTCTTCTTTAGTTTTTTCATTATGAAGTAATAAAATCAGTATCACTAATATACTGATATGTTATTATAATTATGAAACAACCCTATTTCACTATCTATCCATCCTACGAAAAAGAAATCACCGCGCGTGCGTACGTACGGAATACCGTCTCCACGCCGTGGTGTAATCTATTTTCCACCACCACCTTACTTGGAAGGGTATAATGGTGTAAATAATGACTATATATGACTATTAAAAAGTAATATTGATTATGAAATAGTATACATACACTCCAATACAATTCCACGATCATGGGAACGATATCATCGCTCGTGCGTACGTACGGAATACTGTCTCCACGATGTGATGTGATTCGTTCTACATGATCTTCATTGCATAATGATTATATAAATGAATTGAATGAATGAATATGATATATATTACAATAATACCATTCTGTAAATGAGGTATCTATAACCTAAAGATAAGAATAATAATTTATTCGACAAACACGCATAAGAACAAAAAAGTAATAAACACTCGAATAACAAGTAGTAATGAAATATTACTAATAATAAGCTAAGAATATGACCATATATGATATCATAACAATACGTATAATTCTGGAATAGGTCAATAACATTATTTAAATCATTATACATGAGGTTTAGACACTTACGAAAGAAATCAGACCCAAGGTAAGGGAAATTTCACAATCTCATTTTTATCCGAGATTGTTTATACTTTGGCATTTACTGGGGTGCATTTTATCATCCACATCTATGTTTCCTCAATATGTAATATTTACATCATTATACAATAGTTTATATCCATATTTAACCTTCGGTTAGTTTCTAGTAAATGATATGAATGGAATCATTTGTCATTTTTCGTACGAGGTACTTTTTTACTTTTCCGAAAAAAGTATTCGAAGAATGTTTTTTTAACTTATGCAGCATGAATGGATTTTTAAAACATTATTTCCAAGAGGCTTCCTTTACTTGTTTTCAAGTTCATTTTTAATCAACTTCTTTTAGTTTAGAATTGTATTACATATTATGAAAGTAATGGTGTTTTTGAAGTAGAAAGGATATTTTCCTCAAGAATGGAGTTCAAGTGTTTTATCAAAATTATTTTCCATCTAAGATAATAAAGGGTTCTGTTTTTATCCCTATTATTACATTTATTTGATTATGTTCTGATGGAATTGTTTTTATGAATTCCTTTATCTTATATGAATTGTTTTATGATTTCATGATGTTTAAGATTCCCATTTTATTACATGTGTTATGCTATGATGTATGGTTTATGATTTTGTGGCACACATAAGAATGGTATCATTATGAGATGGGTGGGACCTATATCTCCCTCCAATTCATTGGGTAAAGATTTTATATCTCATGAGATAGACATGGCTGGAACGGTAGGTTATATCGGTTCAGTGAAACAGGACTGAAACGAGGAGTGAACTCTGTTCAGAAAGGGACTTTGTCCACTAAGATAGTCTTTTCAATGAGTCTTGACTAATAAGAAATGATTCTCTATGATTATGTGTGTATACCACAAAGTTTCATGTTTTAAGTTATGATTATTGGGATTAAATTTCACTACTATGATTTATCCCATGTTATGAAATCATGATCTCCTTTGCAGGTTAACATTTCCAAAAGATATGTTATTATGAATATGACGTGATTGATATTTCTTTTGTTTACCCTTACTGAGCATTTGAGCTCACCCTTTTATGTTTTCTTTTCCCCAGGACATAAAGAAAGGATTTAGGTTTAAAAAAAAGAAGATCTTTATGGGATATGTTGAAGATCTTTCACCACGATTAGAAGATTATATTCTGAGTTTCCAAAGACACTAAACTATTAAGGTCCTTGTGTGTGTGTTTTTGTTATGTACTAAGTATTCCGCAAAAGTAATGTAATTTCTATGTATGTTAAGCTTCGGGTCTCTACAGTTGGTATCAGAGGAAAGGTTTAGTCAACCTTTGGAAACTAGGATGTGAAAAAGTTAGTGAGATCTCTAGAGATATTTCTAAGGTATGTCTAGGGATGTCCCTAAGGATAAGTATACGTATAGGATACAGTCCTAGAACTACGGTAACAATCATAGAATTTAACCTAAGATGTTAGATATTGAGGATACTCCCCTTTATTATGTTGTTTTCCCTAGCATGATTTTTTCCTCTCACACTATTCTTTTTGGGTTTTAGACGATGGATGGAACCCGAAGGAATCGTGTTGATCAATGTAATTGACAATGCAATGATTGTCCACCTGAACAAACAAATGTTATTGGAGACGGAGTGAAAATCTTATTGCTATACTTACACAAGCTATGAATCATTCTGGACATCCAAATGAGCAGAGAAGGGAACAACATTCTATTAAGTCCTTCATGAGGCAACGTCCACCTTCTTTCAGTGGGTCCTCTGATCCACTTGTTGCTGAAAAATGGATCATTACCACTGAAAAGATATTTTCAGTTCTTCAATGTTCTGAACATGATAAAGTCATCTTAGCAGTATATTTTTTGGAAGGTGGTGCCGATAAATGGTGGAATATTATCAAGAATACGACGCCAAGAGATGAAATTGAATCCATGGAATGGGATGATTTCAAGAACTTATTTTTCAATAATTACATCCCTCGTATTCTACGAACAAAGATGGAGAAGGAGTTTCTTGAACTAAAGCAAAAGGATGATGAATCTGTTGGTATATACCAAGCAAATTTTATAAGGCTTGCAAGGTATGCATCTGGCTTTATCATCCAACATGAAAGTAATGTTGACCGATTCTTCAGTGGCTTAAAACTAAATATTCGAAGGGAATTAGCTATAAGAGACTTCAGTAGCTATGAAGAAATTATGCGTTGTGCTATCAAGGTAGAAATAGAATTTGGTTTTACTTATCCATCTCATAGTTTTGACAAGAAACGAAAGATGGAGTTCAAGGAGAAATCTCAGAATAATGGTGAAAAGAAGATGAATGTTTCCTTATGCTCAAAGTGTGGAAAGAAGCATGGTGGAGATTGTCTTAAAGGGACAAGTAAATGTTCCAATGTGGAAAGGAAGGTCATCGGGCATTTGAATGCCGCAATGATGGGAAGAATTTGCCTAATGATGCAAACAAATAAAGGGATACACAAAATGAACCTACTACACTTCAATGATTCAAGAGCAAGGAAATGGGGCATTATGCTAACAAATTCCCTAATACAAGGGTTAGTGATGAATGACATGAGCAACCACTTAAGGCAAAGGACAAAGGGAAGTCACATGTGATCACCATTGGAGATGTTGAATATGAAAATGATGTGGTGGAATGATTAAGTGTTTATGTAACGGGATTCCAGAATAATGTTGTATATAGTATCGTGGAATATTGGAATATTTATGTTTTGGTATATTGTGGTTTTTAATAATTTTATGGCATCGGTAACCATGAAGAGTGATTGAAATATTTTTGGAAAGAAGATGATATAAACATAATGAAGGGATAAAGAGAATCTAATATGTTTGATAGTATTCATGAGATCATGATTGATATAAGGACTAAGTGATATCACAGTTTGAGGATATAGAATTTTGAGGATTTTGGTATGTGGAAATTGTTAACTTTTAACTGCATTCATGTTTTCACTAAGGTTCAATGGATATTCATTCTTCAAGAGAATACATTATTATGGTATTCACAAGTTTGTAATTTGACCAACAAGATATATCTTATGATATATGGGGGATAAATGATGGCATTCACATGATCATTTTCTTTATACTATGAGCTTGGACCAGAGTATTTTAGGTAAGGCTAAAGATTGGAATGGATTATGTTGGACATAAGTTAGTATTGTTTAAGGATATTTTTTTTTGATATTGTTGATGGGATGTTATAGTAATATAGCTTTAGAAAAAGGACAACCTGCAGGACGGGCGACAACCCATTGCGTCGGACAAGGCTGTGGGAATCGAACCCGCAACTGAAGTGTGACTGGCCTTTATCGCCTACCACTGGCCTACAGGAAGTCTCTGTTTAGTAGAATCTAGTTTTATTATATTAAGCAGTATGATATATGAAGTATAAGTCCATTTTAGAAACCATATATGATTAATCTCACTATAGATGGACTTATGTATTTATTGATAACTTTTATAACCTTTTGAGACAGATGGAATGACCCATCATTCTATCACATGATCTGCTAACACATCACGAATGACAAATTCAACTTCATTTCTTTAAGAGATAAAGTGGAAATTGTTCAAAGAACGACAAATGGTGAGAATATACCAAAATCACAAAAGTATTTCTTCTAATTCCAATTTCATCAACTTTATGGAAATGATCTTGAAAACCAAAAATGTTGTCCTAGTGCTCTTATATCTAATGAATCAGATGGTACCTTAGATCATCACAAATTTATGGCTTTGTGATTGCTGGCTTTTCAATAGCCATGTTCTCTACCAATCTCCATCATAACATGATGGTTAGATTTCTCATCCATATCCATATTTTCACCTATGTGGAAACCCAGTGATTAGTTTATTTAGGTAACCGTTGCGTTTCATACTTTTGTTTTTAAAGATTTGTTTTGGTATTCCTTTTTGTGATGTGGGTTTCTACTAAAGAAACTTTCGAATAGTAAACCATTTATAACCCCGACGAATTTCGAGGGCGAAATTCATTTTAAGGGGGGTAGAATGTAACACCCCGAGATTTTATGAAAAATATTCTTTTAATTTCATTAATGTCTTGTGTTTTATGCTACACCAAGAATACCTTGCGCTATACGCAACACCGTATTAGCTTGAAGAATACGCAACACTATTCTTGGATCGTGTTACACACAATTTTGATAATAGTTATTATACGCAACATTGAGTATATATATATATATATTCAATGTATAAATGAAATATGGTTGGATTATGTTATACGAAACAACAAAGGATTCTTTCACAGCACGCAACCCTGACTTGTCTTGCATTACACGTAATCACGACCTTCCTCGATAGCGTGTGTTGTATGCAATACCGGGTTTTACTAAACAACGATATACTATTATAATATTATTATGAAATAGCTGTTATGAATAGTATTAACTAAATTTTGAATCTTATAAAATCATTATTCTTCTTGCACATTTTCTAAAACATTGTATAAGAACAAAATAAATTTTTCGGGAAAAATAAATATTTTTCAAAAAATGCAGTTTTGCCGCCTTTTGATGGTGCACCCACTTTAAATCTAGTTTCTGACATGTTTATAAGTTCAATTTGACAAAATAAAATTCTTCTTTGGAATCATGAAATAAAAATTTACTTTGGATAAATTATCATATCATTCTGGTAATTTTCATATTTTGATGAATAGTAAAAACACGCTATATTTTAATTAAAAACAACTTTTTTCATCGCAATAATTTATATGGTTAAATTATAATATTGAATGGTTTTAAAGTATAAATAGAATATATTTTTACCATTTAAAATAATTTATGTCATTAGCATTGATTCTACCTTGAATTCGTAGGATAAATCAATTCAATCTTTTGCAATGTTTTAAAGAAAAACCCGTTTTCTTTCGACAACGGGATTAATTTTAATTTAATTTCTGCAACTTTTGTGTATTGAATTAGGAAAAATGGATTCCATATTTGGAATCAGTGGATCCAAATTATGTTAATAAGATACTTTTTATTTTTGGAAATTATGAATAGTAACTACGGTAAATTTTATTTACCATAGTTAAAGGTAAATCGGGTAATTAAGGGTAAATATAATATTATAAAATTACCCTAACACATGTCAAAATAGTATTGGATGACTCAAAGTCGAATGATATCACCTAAGGGTCGGATTAGATTTATTTAATGGACTTTTGTCCATGAAAATAATTTAATTATTATTAAAACCTAAGAATGTGACGACATGTAACTTTCTTAAATCTTATAAGTATAATAATTTTAATTTAGTGATAAACTTCACGAAACTTCGAACATTAATAGTCTCCATAAATCTAATACAATTATCTACATCATAGGAATTTATTTAGAATTTTTAGGGATTAAATAATTATCATTTATTATGACACAAAGATGATGTAGTAATTGTCTTATTAATGAAATATTGACATAATTGATGTTATAAATACCCAAATAAATGTAATTTAAGACTTTTTATGAATTAAACTAATTTAATAGGTTAATATGACATGTTATTAGTGAATTAATTATCTTTTTCCGAACTAATAATTCTGTTATGATTTTCACAAAAATCAATTACTAAATAGTGTCAAAATTGACATAAAATAGTTTTTAAAACAAATATTATATTATTAATTGTTATTTTATTCCTCAAAATCTAAGGTTCGGAAAAATGACTTAGATAAGGTTATATATATTAATAATAAACAACTTGGGGTTCTTTTGGCTTCTTATAGTATGTTTAATAACCTTATAGTATAAGAACACAAGAAGACACGGTAAAAGTAAAATTATGTAACTTAATCTTAAATCTAAATGATAAGGTTAAAATAGGAACCTAAACTTGTATAAATTCTATATGATGAGATAATTTCGACCCATCCCCACCTTATATTCAAAATAAATCAATTTGGATCTATTTAAAACCGAATTTTACATTATAATAAAATAATAGTTTTAGTTATCCCGAAGATACCCCTCTCCTCCCTTATAAAAGGGAACCTCCTCCTCCCTCTTCCTCACACCACTTTGAGCCTTCAAGCTCGGCCATCCCCTGCCAATTTCTCCTCTACACTTCCCTAGAAACATCATATAGGTTATGGTCTTCTTCAAAGACCTATTTTAGTTCCCTAAAAGGAGGTCTCAAAGAAGCACTTCAAAGAAGAGGTAATGTCTGTTACCGATTCTTTCATCTTTATTTCTTCTTCCACTTCTTCTTATTTAGTTGTTTCATTATGAAGTAATAACATCAGTATCACTCATATAATGATATGTTATTATAAGTATGAAACAACCCTATTTCACTATCGGAATACCATCTCCACGCCGTGGTGTAATCTATTTTCCACCACCACCATACTTGGATGGGTATAATTGTGTAAATAATGACTATATATGACTATTAAAAAGTGATATTGATTCTAAAATAGTATACATACACTCCAATACAATTCCACGATCATGGGAATGGTATCATCGCTCGTGCGTACGTACGGAATACCGTCTCCACGATGTGACGCGATTCGTTCTACATGATCTTCATTGCATAATGATTATATAAATGAATTGAATGAATGAATATGATATATATTACAATAATACCATTATGTAAATGAATTATCTATAACATAAAGAGAAGAATAAGAATTTATTCGACAAAAACGCATAAGAACAAAAAAGTAATAAACACCTGAATAACAAGTAGTAATGAAATATTACTAATAATAAGCTAAGAATATGACCATATATGATATCATAACAATAAGTATGATTCTGGAATAAGTCAACAAAATTATTTAAATTATTATACAGGAGGTTTGGACACTTACGAATCAAATCGGACCTAAGGTAAGGGAAATATCACAATATCATTTTTATCCAAGATTGTTTATACTTTGGAATTTACTGGAGTTCATTTTATAATCCACATCCATGTTTCCTCAATATGTAATATTTACATCATTCTACAATATTTTATATCCAATTTTACCATTCGGTTAGTTTCTAGTAAAAGATATGAAAGGAATCTTTTGTCATTTTTCGTACGAGGTACTTTTTTACTTTTCCGACAAAAGTACTAGAATAATGCTTTTTTTTAACTTATACAGCATGAATGGATTTTTAAAACATTATTTCCAAGAAGATTCCTTTATAAGTTTTCAAGTTTATTTTTAATCAACTTCATTTAGTTTATAATTGTATTACATATTAAGAAAGTAAAGGTGTTTTTAAAGTAGAAAGGATATTTTCCTCAAGAATGGAGTTCAAGTGTTTTATCAAAATTATTTTCCATCTAAGATAATAAAGGGTTCTGTTTTTATCCCTATTATTACATTGATTTGATTATGTTGTGATGGAATTATTTTTATGAATTCCTTTATCTTATATAAATTGTTTTATGATGTCATGATGTTTAAGATTCCCATTTTTATTACATGGGTTATGCTATGATGTATGGTTTATGATTTTGTGGCACACATAAGAATGGTATCATTATGAGATGGGTGGGACCTATATCTCCCTCCAATGCATTGGGTAAAGATTTTATATCTTATTAGATAGACATGGTTGGAACGGTAGGTTATACCGATTCAGTGAAACAGGACTGAAACGAGGAGTGAACTCGGTTCAGAAAGGAACTTTGTCCACTAAGATAGTCTTGGCAATGATTATTGACTAATAAGAAATGATTCTCTATGATTATGTGTGTATTCCAAAAAGTTTCATGTTTTAAGTTATGATTATTGGGATTACATTTCAGTACTATGATTTATCCCATGTTATGAAATTATGATCTCTTTTGCAGGTTAAGATTTCCAAAAGATATGTTCTTATGAATATGACGTGATTGATATTTCTTTTGTTTACCCTTACTGAGCATTTGAGATCACCCTTTTATGTTTTATTTTCCCCAGGACATAAAGAAAGAATTTAGTTTTTTAAAAAAGAAGATCTTTATGGGAGATGTTGAAGTTCTTTCACCACGATTAGAAGATTATATTCCGAGATTCCAAAGACACTAAACTATTACGGTCCTTGTGTGCGTGTTTTTGTTATGTACTAAGTATTCCGCAAAAGTAATGTAATGTCTATGTACATTAAGCTTCTGGTCTCTACATCTAAAGGATTCTATGGAGGCCATATAATACACATTGATCCATACTTAAAATTATAGAGAGGTCTATAAAGAAGTTAGCATAAAGGAATAGTACACATTAGTAAGATATATAACAAATAAGGGAGAAAAACACACCAAATCTAGAAACATCTATTACATACACAGTAGCCTCTACTCATATGAAACGACTCCAATGAGGTCACATTTTCTAAGTGGACTACCCTTACTTCACTCAGAAATCTATGTGGACTAACAAAATTAATAAATCTATAAACATCACTCCCCATCTAATGTCTCAACTACACAAATATGGAAATAATTAGTCAGCTAAATATAGCAGCAGGAAGTAACCTCATAGGATACCCAACCACCATCATGGAAATTCTTACATACAAATATATATATATGATGAATAATGGGATGAGAATTATACCATATGGTTAATTCCACTATTTATCCAATGAAAATGAAGCATGATTCATCTACACTTTAACATAAATTAAAGAGTAGCTCAAAAATCCCCTACATTAATTCACAGCTACAAATGAGATGGAAGGAGATGCTCATATGGCCAGGGAGAGAAGGTATGAAGGCTATCAGTATAGGTGGTTCACACTCTAAAAATTGTAAGCATCAAAATGGGTGATCTCCACATCCGCATATCTAAAATAGCAAACTCACCACACTTACAGTTACAAAACATCCTCCACTCCATCCAGAACCATTCATGTTTTACCCCCTAAGTTAACCAAGAGAAATTAGAGAAAGGCTTATGTTCTAGAGAAAGTAGAGAAAGACCTATGTTGGAGCCTTGGATTCGTTTGACCCTTGAATCATACAATCCTAGGATTTGAGCCTTGGAATTGTTCGAGCCTTGAATCAAGCCTTGATTTGAGCTTCGATTAATAGAGGAGGAGTGTCGATAGAGGGTGGATTTAACGGAATGCTTCGTGTATAACGACATGTTCGTGACTCATTAGGTTTTTTAAATAGATTGGGACAATTTTATCCGTGCTTATGTTACAAGCATTGACAAAGGATTTATAATTTTATTTTTAAATACTGATTTATCTATATATATATATATTATATATATATTAAGTAAATATATCTACTTATAAATATAGTAAATATAATCTTTATTTAAATATTTTTATTATAATTTTGTAATTATTTATATATAATTATATAAATAATTTTAAAATAAATATTTATATAATTATATTTATATTATATATATATATTTAGTGAATATATTCGTTATTGAAATAAATTGAATATAACTTTAATAATTATTTAAATATATATAATTATTTATTTATAATTATATAAATATTTTTTTCAAAAATAATATTTATTTATTTATAATTATAAATATAAAAATGTATAAATATAGTAAATGTACATTTATAAATATATTTATTTATATATATATTTTTACATATATATTTTTAACATTATTAATAAATATTTAATCATAAGTTCAAGCTTTTTAAAAATGATTAAAACTGAATAAATTAAAAATAAGTACACTTTACCAATATTAAAAAATGGATATGTTTTGTGTGTTTTCATTTTATAAAAAAATGAATTAATTACATATATATGAAATCAAAATAATACACGTTTCATCTATGTTAAATTGAAAAATCAAACGACATTCAATTATGTCCATTACTCTATGCAATTAGTCATAATTTTTAATTTATATTAATTTTTAATTATAAACCATTATTCACAAAATATATGACTATTTTATGTAATTACTAAATATTTTTTATTATATAAACCATATTTATATACATTCAACTATATATTTAATATATACTATTTATTAACAATATAAATGATTATTTAATTAATAAAATGATTAATATTTTTCTCAATTTACTTATTTTTAATTTTTATTTATTTAATTTTCATTTTTCATATATCTGTTCATTTCTTATATACTATTTATTAGTATTTATAATTTATATATAGTATAATCCATTTATTCATGTTTATCAATAATTATTTAATTAATATTTTTTTTATTTTTTTAATAAACACATTTTTTATTTATTATTAACATAATTATTTCAATTTAATTAGACCTCTATTAGCATTAAAGAAGTGGTAATAAAATATCCCTTTTTGAGTGCTAAAAATAAAACGATAATAATGGGTACCCTTAATCAGTGGAAAATATAAAACGCTAATAAAGGGTACCTATTATCAACACTAAAAACGTGCTGATAAAGGGTATCTTTTATCTGGGAAAAATCAAAAGCACTGATAAAAGGTATAATTTATCAGTTATTTTTTAGTGATGATAAAGGCCAATGCTATAGAAGTCATGTTTTGTATTAGTGGTAGCATCACCCAAACCCATCGAGCGGTAGTTTGTTTCAACATAGAAGGCTAAGGATGTGCACAAGATTAGCACACCCCATGAGTTCTAAAACTAAAGACCATTGAGGTTCTATGATGATCATGTTCCCTAGGTAGTAGAGGTTTGGCCTGTGTTGGTGATCCATGTTTTCAAACTTATACAGATCCTGACCGATTAGATTGTTTCACTCACAACCAGTGTTCTTCATAGAGTAGCAGTTGTTTCCAGTAGTACAAGTAGATGATGCACCTGTGATAAGTGTTAATTGTTGGTTACCAATATTGTGATCTCCCTAGTATTATGTTGATCCAGACGCCCTTTTCAAGTGGTTGAGGTCATGCCCGATCCTGTGGATTGATTATCGTACTCTGTTATGATGCTCATCAATGGGGGTCATCTTGGTGAGATCCCTCTAGGACAACACTGTGTACTATAGAGTCCTATGATAGAGATTTCTTGGTGTGGTGTTATAAATTCAATGAATAGTGACACTTCCCCCACCTATACACGTCCTTGTGATGCAATTCAAAACCATTTGGGTGAGTCATTGTTGTCCCAAAGCAGATAATATCAAGGTGTTGTAGAGGAGTTCCTTTGACTTGCATAATCGGGATGTGAAGATGTGATGGGGTGTTAGATTAGGACCTGGTTGAGGAGAGTAGGTAGGAAATGGAAGGGATGAGATCTTTTTAGATAGAGCTTCTAGTTTGAAGCCTCAAGTATTGTTTGGGGGTATGACATGTGTCTTACTTGCTAAAGTTGTAGTTATAGCATAGAGTTGAAAACCACATTTCCTTGGATGAATCCCATGTTCGATACTCGATGATACCAGTGGAGGCCCTTTTTGTTCTACCCTTATTCCGGAGGCTCCTAAAAATAGTATCAGGGATCACACATTCATGAGTATGGTGTTACCTTACTTTGTAATGATAGAGAACCTCAGATAGAATCTTATTGTAGTGGTAATGGGACCCTGTAATATTTTCCTCAATATGGAATGGCCTTAGACTATCCATGCTTAGTTGTTTTATACTAGTGATTATGGTAGTTTATCTAGGTTTTGGGATGGAATTTTTCTCCAGGGTGAGGATTGATCCCCAAACGTAGCAGGGGGAGCTCCATCATGGGAGGTTATAGCTGATTCATTATCAGTTATCATGTATTAACCTTGGAGTAATGGATGTTATGAGCTCTTCGATCCCTTAAATGGTGTAGGAGTATAATTTCATCCTTCTTGAGGATATTTTAGGTTTACCTCACCATCAATATTTGTATTTCTGTATGGACTTCCACCAAGTATGACTCCATATCTGTGCTAGCATATTGGATAACCCATGTCGTTGTGAGAGCCAGAGGTGCAGTTGGGGGAGTCTATAGAGCGGGGGATTCGAAAGACCCAATGTGTTCACTTGGATACCCCTGTATTGTTTTATTAAGATAAAGATAATAAGTTTACCATTGGATGGTTTATCACCATCTCCTAGTTCAAGGGGTGGATGCACCAAGTGTGGCTTTCTAGAGCTGTTGTAGTTTCTTTGTGTTCATAGTGATACCCTTTGGCATGTTGAACACCATAGTAGAGTGCATGAGCCTTATGAGCAATATTATTAGCCTTTATTTGATTTATATGTGGTAGTATTCTATAATGGAACCCTCGTCTCCTTGACATTAGATTTGTAGAACATGAGACATGGGAGGATGACACAATATATGCACCGAGACTGTTATCCGTATGACATCTCTCATGGAGTCTCCTCTAGATTTGATGGTCCCATTTTACAGATATTTCATCCTAGAAATCGAAGTGACAGTGGACCCTAAAAATCTTGAATCGACATGATGTTGGGGACATCTAGTGCATGAACATGGAAGCATATACTCACAATGAGGTTTTTTGTTTGCATTTTTTGAGTGAGGTGAGGGAGCAGTTGATATCTTTGCAGTTAACCCATGTCGGTGAGAATTGTGCAATATACATCTTGTCGATGGTTATTACCCATCCACATCATCAATGAGTAATGGATGCATAACATGGGGATATCTACAAAGAGACATTGTATGACCAGTTATCTTTAAGAGTTTCTCATGATAGATTTTCTAAAGAATGGAATCATGTAATTCATTTTTTAGGAATGGATGGTTATTTTGTTCATCTTACGAGAGGAGATGATGAGGGAGTTTCACACTTCTTTTATTGTACATCCCGGTGTAGGGATAATCTAGGAGTAGGCTCATTGTTCCCACATTTTTTCTTAGTTTGTGCTTTTTTTATGGAAATATTTAAATAAAGAAATAATATATAGATACTAGTTTTTTTGTGCAAGGATTTGGAATATTCATAAAACTATTTTTGGATCAATGCGCTAAGACGGAATGTGAATCCAATGTGCGGAGAGCCTGGAATAAATTTCATGAAAATATTAAATCTATTTTGATTAAAAAATAATATTTTTACTAAAAAAATATAATATCTCACAAACAGAATCTCATATCTGAAATATGAGACCACGGTTGAATCTATAATGTTGATATTACCCTAGGACCAACATAAATTTGGTTAGTGTGGGCTGTTCAGATGGGGTAGCCTTTGGTGGGTGCATTGGATAAATTAATTAATTAATTTTATTTCTTTCATAACCCTAACCCCAATAACTCATAGAAGGAGATACATATGGGAAATCAGAGACCACCGTTGAGTTCAGAATGTGCTTTTTACCCTATATATGACCTAAATTTGGTTTGAATGTGATTTCTGGTAAAGGAAGCTATTGGAGGATGCATACAATTAAAATAAATAATTTTATTTTTTATTTTGAATTAAATGAACTAAAATACTCTCCCCTATAAATAAGATGCTATGGAAAATAGCCAGGGTTATCCACATAACCCTGGGATCATTGAGAGGATATTATACCCCTCCATAATTTTTGAATTGAGACTAATGAAGACCAGTGATCAGATCAAGGTGAATCGATAGGTAGTAGATGCAACAGATTACCTTCATCACTAGAAGAGGCATTCTTCACAAATGATCAATCCATAATCAAGGTAGGACGCATAAATTGTGTCTTACATTCCTTTGATTAAAATATTAAATCATTAATTGTTATCATCTTTTGTTTATATGATTTCATGTTATTCACATGAGCCTCATCGACAAATTAAATTTATTTAATTATTTTTATTTCTTTTCCATGTCTTGTTTCTCACCCTGGTTTCCCCTTTATGAAATTTTTGGCCAAGAATAATTTGTCAGTTATGTTTATCACCTTTGTTATTAGTGTACTACCCCTATGGTTATTTGATTTATTCATTTTTGGACCACAGGGTGATGATTCAACTTTTTTAAGGTGGGTTTGACCATGGTCAAACCCACAAATTTTTCATGGAAGAACAAACAACACACGAATCGACAATTTGTGGATAGATTGATAAATGAGTGGGATGATGTTTTATGAATAAATCGAATCGGTACCCAGGGTTGTTTTTGTGATCAGAGGTGGTTTTGGATTAGGTTGATAATCCCCATTTTCATGGTTGTTTTTAAGAAATTATGTGTGGTGTGACGATATATGTTCCATGTGGAGACCGTATGTGGGGTCACATGTTAGAGGCTTCTCGGCATGGACGATATGGTGGTCAGACTCGGATCTCCGATGATGTGGTTAGAAAAGTTCAACATGGTGGGCATTAATATTAATATTATCATTTATAATGGTGATGAGTTATTAAAATTAACTAAGTATTTATTATTATTATATTAAATAATAATTATTATGGTGGAATACGATATTTTTTTAGTAAAATTAAATGATTTTAATTTAATAAATAAAAAATGTTTTAATTAAATGATTATATTTAAAATAAATAGAAACCATTTTAATTAAAATATTATATGGATATATAAAGATATTATAATAAATAAATAAATAATGGGGTTTTTCCTAGAGGTGAGGAGAATAAAGAGAGGGAGGCACCCCTCCATATTCATTTGGTGGAAGAAGAACACATATGAATTCAAGAACCCTAGATTCATGTTATATATTCTTTAATTTAATTGAATATATTTTATTCCAATAGGGTGGAGCCCCACCCACATGAAGAATGAATGGGGTAGTTATGTGCATCAATTTTAGGAGGGGGTGAGAGTCACTCCCCTCTCCAATTAAGGATTTAATGAAAAATAATTTGAATATAAAGTATTATTATAACATTTATTTAAAGAATCATGTTTTGGTTATATCTTTTACCCTAGATTTAAGATTGAAATAATTTTAGTGACACTATGACCTTGAGATTGAGATGGTAATTTTTAGAGTGATGTTTGATACTTTTTTCAAATGTATACTTCATGTCAATGAAATTCCAAATAATAATAAAATTATTATTATTATGGAATATTTTATTTGATGTATCTTCTTCATATAGTGTCGGAATGATGAACTGTCTATGATATTGAGTCCCAGGAATTAAGGAATACATTTCAAGACTAATATTAGGTATTTAATTCAGACTAATGGCTCAAAACCAGGATACTCCATTTGAGCATGATGTAGTGAAATATGATTTTTCCACTAGGTGTCTAATTGAGGCTAGTGAATATCCTATCTTGAGAGTTTTTCAATGAAGAACATAATGTTGTTGTCTATTTGGACATCTATGTATATTTTAAGAGGCATATTGTTGAAATTATATTTTTTCCATCGAACCGACAATGATCCTCATGCATTCATCGGGATTTTGGTCGACACTTGTCATGTAGTACCCTTACACATCTTGAAGAACTCATGGCTAGAAATTCAAGTGCTGGAATAGAAATATCCTAGAAGCAGAGCGAGACCACATGCCTTGTGGTTCCCATACATTTCATGTTCTCCTTTATGAAACATAAAACTTATGTATCTACTTCATTTAGACTCTTATTTTGGCACGAGAAAATCATATCCTGAATATTTTTTTAATAAAAAGAAATGGTTGCCTATGTTGTGGATTTAAATATAATATGTTAAATGTTCTTGGTATGATTCCAAGCTAAAATGAATCCAATAATGGTATTTATTGCACAAGATCACTAGATATCTTACTCAGTTACCCTTCAAAAGGGCAGGGATGTGGAGTTCCTCGATGTTTCGGGTGATCAATTCTAGCTGGGCTGGGAAGTAGAGTTCCCAGATGATCTTTCTGAGTTAACCTTCTATAGGGCTAGGTAGTGGAGTTCCTTGATTTTCTAGGTGGTACCCTCCAGCAATGTTGGGTGGTGGATTTCCCTAAAGTTCTTTCTAAGTTACCCTCTATCAAGGCTAGGCAATGGAGTTCCTCGATATTTTGGGTGGTACCCTCCAATAGGGTTGGGAAATGGAGTTCCCCAATGACCATTTTAGTTGGTACCCTATTGCAGAGCTAGGTAGTATAGTCCACTAATGACCTTTATGGGTAGTACCCTCTAGCAGGGCTGGGCAGTGGAGTTCCCTGATGAACTTTCCCTAGTGTCACCCTTCAGCAGGGCTGGGAAATCGATTTCCTCAGTTACTATTAGAGTGAAACATCCCTAAAATACTAGACTTTGGGTTCACAACTTCGATTTGGAGCCCCATAGACTGTGTGACACAGTGATAAGGCATGGTTTGACTTGGTCAGTTACTTCTGGGAAGACGCATGAGATGAAAGTGCAGCATTGATGGACTTTTAGAGCTGTTGGATACTCTTCTTCTTGGGCTGAGATGTGAGATCAAGATTTCTTTACTCTCTAATTTGTGATTCTTTGACTGTGTGTATATATATACATCTTCTTTATCTACACCTTGGATTTAGCTACTATACTTCTAAGAGAGGCGAATATGCGCAGGGTATGCCATATGTTTTTCACATTTAGCTTCTCATCGTTGGATGAGTCTACTCTTCTTTAATTGGTGGTGAAAACTGGATGTGTAGTTCATCTACTCACTATTTCAATCACCTTGTACTTGAAAAATGTTTCTCCCACTCTTGATTTGGTTTGAGCTATTCTCGTGGACTATATCTTCCATCTACAATCTTTCTTTCCTATTGTATCTCTCAAAACTCCTCCCTTCAGTATTTTGGGAATCTTACTGGGTATGTATATACTCACCCCTGTATGATCTTTTCCAGAATATGTCGTGTCTTATGAAGATGTTGGATAGTTCGACTGTGAATTCATAGGAGTTTAGAGATAATGGGTTCTTTGGACCATGTATGGTGGACGTAGCTTGGGATTCAGGGGATGTCCTCACTCAATAGTTTTACATTTCTAGTATTTTTTGGTTGGGACATATTTTTATATGGGTTTTCTATTTTTCTCATTTAATTTTTAGTTACACTATCATACTTTTATATTGTCTATATGTTCATGCATGCTTGGTTTACTTTGTAGTATTTTTTCATATTTTAGTAATTTCGAATGCACTTATTAATTGATATGGTTGTGTGTGTATATACAGGTATATAGGAAATGTCCTCCCTGAGTTAGTTATGTAATCCGTGCTTGATGCCACTCTCGGCCTATGGAAGAAGGATTGGGGTAGTTATGGATCGATCCCCAAATTTGGTTAGGTCAAGACATCGCGATACATGATAATTTCTAGGTAATGGTGAGGCATGCCATGTATTGATAAGGGATAGGTCATTTACTCCTTAAAGGAATGGTTGGATCCCATATTTCTTCTATGTTCAACTTTGGTATGATCTTTGATGTTTTCCCTTGGATTGTTTCTATGTAGACCAGTATAAGTTGAGCGAGTTCCCTTGGTCTATCCCTATGAGAGTACAATGTATCATTATGTCCTAAAAATATGATTTTAATCCCCTCTAATGTTTGAGTCTCTGATAGATTTTTTGGTGTCCCCTAACAGTCATGGGTGTGATCCTAAATCATTTCATCATTCATATTAGGTGGTATTTTTTGTATCAATATTACCACCACACATGGGGAATCGCTTCCCTATCTAGAAGGTTAACCCTATAGAGTATGTGGCATCATCTTATATATGATCCCATGATTATCGAGATATTATGGTAGGGTTTGTGGTGTACCCTTGTAGTCCAGGGTGAGATCCCCTATCTGCGTGTCAACGTATTGGACATTCATTGATTACATTTTTGGCTAGACCCATGGAGAGTGAACTTTCAGATGAGTTCCATCAGTATAGTGAGGCAGAATGAACATGACCTCTTGGATGTGTTTCACTGGGGACAGTATATCTCATGGAGTGAGATATCTCAGACAAGCATTACCTTCATACCTCTAGAGGAATCATGTGGATGGTAGTTGTTGATCCCTAATTGAGACTCAGATCCTTTTATAAGTATATCTAGTCTATACTTGTTTATCATTATGTATCAAATCATGATTGACATTCTTGTGTATTGATGAGATGACAGCACATGATGCTTTATGTTTGGTTATTTTAGAGTGCTTTACAAGGTATTTTTATACTCACCCATCCATGGGATAAGCCTATACATTTCATGTATTATATAGATGATATAACTTTTATGGATTCCTTGTTGGTTTAGGACTAGGTGGAGAATAGTTTGAGTTCAATAGACCAAGGGGCATACTGGTGTTGCATTTGACAGTAGTCTCCTCCTTCTGAGTAGGTTGGATTTCATTTCTAGTTTTAGGTGGGCTTGTATTTAAACACTTCAATTGATTTCAAGTACGTTTTTCATACTCTGATATAGGGTAGATGTTATGAATGAATTATTGGTATCACTTGTTCCTTTTGTTATTGAATTTAATGGGATTTGACATATTTGTTTTTACATAGGTACTTATTCTAACGAATCTCATATATTTGAAACGCGCACTTGATACTAGTCACCAACACCTAGCCTTTTAAGGTGATTATTGGGTTTCACACTCATCTTAGCACCAACTAGGTAGACCAGGGAGGGTCACGTCATGAAATATTGATATCAAAGGAGTTGGTTCTACCTTATGATATGAGCATATATATTTTTTCTAAATGTGATATTGGTTTGTGATTTAAGGAAATAGTGATAAAGTGTTTTGATTTTGACTTTTATACTAGGGACTCTAGTGTTGTTGTAGGGTCTAGTGTATTCATTCACCAAGACTAGGGAATCCTTTTTATTGACTCAGCACGTGTAGGAATCAGTTACAGGGAAAAAATTGTTACATGCATCATATAGGTTTTGGTTGTGGTTTGCATGTCATTCTTGAGTAAGCTCCATGAAAATTATATTTTGACTATGGTGTGTCTCAACTTTCATTGGATTATTCCAGGATGACTGGTAGCTATCATTCGAGAGTGGGATTGTGTCCATGATCCTCATGGAGTCAAGGCTATAGTTTTTGGATGTATGTAGGAAGCAGTTCCTTTGGATGGATAGAGAGTGATGTATCCACCCATTTAGCAGCACACTATCCCACCTAAAGTATTTTAGGTTCCCCTTCGTGTAGAATAGTGGTTAATTAAGGTTGTTCCCAAATATGATGTACCTATTTAAAATGTGATTCATAAGTTCTAGAGATATATATATATATATCTTGATCATTATGTTGATCAATATCCCCTTCTCAGGTGGTAAATAACTAGTATAAGCCTATGGGGATAGTTTCTTTTTTTGTATATGACCATGATTAATGGTGTTCCTGGCTATGAGACTTCACCAAGGTGAAATAGGGAATCAATAGAACCTTGTGTTGGCGATTTGTTATGTTATTTTGGACACATAATGAAGAGGGACACTTCCCCCATCGAGATTCATTTTTGTAACATGATTTTTTTTTTGTGAAAGTCATTTCCACCCAAAGTAGATTACTTCAAGGTGCGGTGGATGAGTTCAATTGATGTTAATGTTTAAGGCTTTTCATATGGGTTATGGCATCCGAGCGAGCCTTGGTTATGGTGAATAGAAGCATATGGGAAAGGATAACTTTATGCGGTAAGGGTATGTGACCAGAATCATTGAGTATGGTTTGAGGAATGATAATTGTCTTCACAACTCCTGTTTCATTTTTATCCTACAGTTGTAAGCCACATTTCCCTTAATGTATCCACTATTCAAAAACCTTGTGATATTAGTGGATCCTTTCAGTTCGACCCTTTTATTGGAAGCTCCTATAGAGGGGGACAATAATCGCACACATTTATCCATAGTGTGACGTAACTCTAAGTGGGGGATAGAGAGATCCTCACATTGAATCTTTATGTACCAATAGTGAGACCCTATGATGTTTTCCCTAGTATATAATAATTAATTATTATCAATGTTGGGTTGAATTCTACCAATGAGGGTTCTACTGTCCCTGAGTTAATAGATATAATTCTAATTCTTTGTTAAAAATGGATCCTAGAATGAGTAGGATGATCTCGTGAGTAGGAGGATATGTCTGATTCCCTATTAGTTGGGTAGTATGACCCACGGTGTAGTGGAAGCTTTAATCTTTTAGTTCTATAAATAGATGTGTGAGTATATGAATTCCTTCTCTAATGATATTCCATGCTTTCCTCCCCATTAAAAGTTTGTTTTCTGCATATACATGCACCATGGATGGTCCTATATTTGAAGCTTCATATCAGATGAACCTATATTATTATGAGAGCTAAAGGTGAAGTTTGAGGATCTATAGATTTGAGGCTTCATAAGGCAAATTTTGTTTTCCTGGGTATCCCATTATTGTTTTCCTAGTAGGTAGATGTTAGCTGGAGGTTAGGAGAGTATTAACATTAGTTGAACCATGTGACAATCATATATGTTTACCCCCTGAGAATCATTGAATTATTAATCATGTGTTTTTGTGGAAACTAGTTCTCATTGTTTTATCTCAAGTAAATTTATCACTGATGCCAGGTTTGAGTGGAGGATACACCGATAGTGTCTTTATAAATATTTTATGGTTACTTTTGGTTCTTAGTGATACCTAATGGCATGTTATATGCCCTGATTATGTTTTAAGACTTGGAAATCAGGCCCTTCTTATTGGGTTTAGTTATTTGTATTCTTATCTAATTACATTCTTGTGTACTCGGCATCAATTTAGGACTACAAGAGACACATGAGTATAGTTCATGACAGTATAGAAGAGTAATGTATTTATATTAAATTCATAGAGTATCAGTTCTAGATTTAGGAGGTACACTTCCTAGTACATTTCATCATAGACATGACAGTTATAGTGGACCCAGTAAAGGTTGAGGTAGTGCTTACTAAGAATCCACCCTAGAGTTTGGAGGTTGTAGAAGTTACTCTTATAAAAGTCTTCTTTTCATTGTGGTTGAGCAGGGAAATGGAGTAGTTGAACTCTTAAGACAAGGACGGTGCATTGTACCTCTAGTCAATAGTTGTTACCCCTCTAATTCTTCAGCGAGTTAGGGAGCCACAACATGGGTATATCAATTATGAGATCTTTCATGACCAGATATCCAATATATGTGATCTTAATGGATTTTCAAAAGGTGGGGAGTATGTTCTCCTTTATAGTAAATATGGTGAATCTAGTCAAGCATTGATAAGAAAATTTTTAGGAGGTTTTTTTACCTTAGTAATACATCTTAGAGTGCTGTGGTTGTACCAAGATCCTTTATAATCGATTTTAGTTACCATATAATTTTTATATTTTTGTTGAGCTTAACTCTTGATATCTCAACTATGAATAGGTGAATAATGGAATAGCTTAGTAGAGTGTTTAGGAAGACTATGCATGCGAGAGGTAGTCCATTTTTAGGGAATTTCCTCGAGGATTATTGTAGAACATGATTTCCACTTTACATCGTGGTCAGGGAGTGGATGAAGGAGTCTTTGGGACTCAATAATGGTTGATCATGCCTTTTATTCCCTAGATATTTTTCAATGTAAAGTGGACCATCCATTTTTTTAAGAACATGCTTTGGGATTTCATGTTAGCTTTATGACATAACTGGGAGGATCATCTACCATTGGTTGAGTTTTCATATCTTAATATTTACAACTCTATCATCAATGTAGCACCATTTGGGGGAATATACTGGAGACACTACAGGTCACTTCTATACTAGTTAGAGCTAGAATGTGACAACACTTCTAGGCATAGATTTGGATCTAATTATGGTTTTAAATTGGTGAAGTTTATCGAAAGGCATATGAGGATTGTCTTGTAATGTAATGAGTTATTTATAGATTGGCAACATCAACCTTTGGGTTTGATGAGGATATTTTATGTCTGGATGGATCCCACCTCATCAAGGTTTGAAGATATTTGGCTAGGGTGATAGACTATCATCGGGATTAAAATACCCTTTTTTCTGTTACTGTGATGGGTTAGCGAGGTGGAATACCGCTAGACTATATGACTATAGTTAGTTCGGGTTCTTTTTGTTTTCCACATGTCACAACTGTGGAGACATATGTATGAATCAATGCACAATGTCGACTATGATGTGATGGAGAATGCTGGTGGAGTTATAGTTTCACCAAGTTTGAGGAGATTAGTAGTTTTTGAGTACCAACCAGGGAAAAATATCCTTGGGATGTTTCACCCTTGGTTTCATATTTGTTGATAGAACGAGAACCTTTAGAATAGCTCATCGTGGTGGGAACCTTAGTTGAGAGCTCAGTATCCTCCACTATGATTGTGTTTTTTATTTTTGAGATGAAAACCAATGATGGTGGGAAGAATATATCATTTACCTTTTCCCTTTTAGTTATTTCAAAAAAATATTTAAGAATATTTTTGGAGTCAGGTGCTAAGACAACATGATATTCTAAGGCCTTTTGTGCTCAATATGGATATAATTAAAATATTAAATATATTATGTTATGTGTATGATGTTTTTTTGATATAGTGTATTAACTCCTGAATAGAGTCTTGGATTAGAAATCTAATACCATGTTTCATTCTATAACATGGGGTTTATGTAATTCCCAGACCCCAGAAGCCCAAAGTCGGTGCATTATTACATATCATTGGCATGATCACAAAAGATCATGTCTTGAAAGACCAATTAGTTTAGTAGCCTTGGAAGTACTAGATACATTAATAAAGTTTACGTAAAATCATAAAATGGAAAACTACAACAACATTGTTTCCACAGACAACACTGAGATCCCATAGACTATCCCTATGGGTCAGTCATAATATACTTCTTCGGATCTTCGAAAAAATAAAACATATAAAGGGGTGAGATTCGATGCTCAGTAAGGACAAAAAATTTGTGGAAACTTTTATAAATAAGCATAAACATTTAAGGAAATGTATAGAACTAAAACAAAAGCCTGTTCATCATAAACATTATCATAATATGAAAAATATAAATCAAAATACTGCAATTTTCTTACTCACATGGATATTCTACTAGTCTAATAATAACTTGCAATATCAATAGACACTTTCTTAATGATGGAATGCATAATTCTAGACTTCATAACCACATAGTCAAGGCCTTGTTCCTAGAAAACAAATAAGATTTTTTCAAGCCCTTGTGATAAGACACAAGTTTGTCTCATGATACCTACAGATTCATCGACGAGCAATAGCAGGCTCAACCAATCACTTACTATGTCCAATATATTCTTCATATGAAAAGGTTTAAACATAACATAAACATTCATATTAAATCTAGCATACAAAATGTCAATAAATTATCCATAAACCATGAATGGTGTAAAAATAACACATCCAAAGTCAAATATATCACAAAACCTTCAATACAATATTGAATTTTTGTATCATAATAAATCAACTTAAAATAAGCTTAAAATCCATCCGAGGATGTTGATAATAGATGAAATCAAAACTTTTTTTTAGAGAAATATCTTTTCCTATTTTGAAATCATTTAAAAGTAACACAATTATAGAAGAAAGAATTTATATTTGAAAATATTCTTATAATCTTATAAGGTAATCTTCGACGGTGTTATAATGAAAGAAAATAGCCACACCCGCAGTATAAGTTAAAAAACATTCTTACCTTAATTTTGTCGAAAGGGTCATAAAGTACATTGTTTGGAAAACGAAGAAAATATTCCTTTATAAAAATATTATAAAAATTCATTCAAGGGTATAAATGACTTTATAACATATTATAGTAAATATTAAAAATGTTTTGAAATAAATTTTTTAAGAAAACATGGATTTGGATGATAAAGAGGTCCCAGTAGATACATATGTAAAAACAACCTCAGATAATAAAGAGATTGTGAAATTAACCCTTTCCAATTTGGTAACTTATGAGACATAAACCCTGTGAAAGTAGTACCTTAAAATGAAGATGTAAATACACAAAAATTAAATTTTATTACACAAATAATACACTTATGGGAAGTACATAAACCATAGAAAAGTAAATAGTGGCAATATAGCATGAATCTCATGGGAATAAGGAGTGAGATGAAAACCCCTTACATTGTACTTTTCCTTGGTCTAGGGTAGGTTAAACTCATGTATAATGGTCAAATAATTGTTATTAAATTATATTATAATTATATACATTAATATGATATCATATATGATCTTTTAACATTTCTTTGTTAATAATATCTTAGTATTATCATCATTTCGGGTGTTAACTGATTCATTTTCCTTTATATAGTTTGTTACCTAACTAATGTTTGTTACGGATAGGAGGTATCTTATTCATATTCGGAATGATATTAAGTCTTTAAAAATTATCTTTAATCATCTAATTAAAATTATTCTTGAATGGATACGATGGGGAATGAATCTAATCACGTTAGTGGAGATGGTAATCCGTATGTAAGCACGAGCGACAATATCATTATTTTGATATTAAAATAATATATAATTGGATTTTATATCATATACAATGAATAATTATCATGTTATATTTATTATTTATATCAATTAAACATAATTATTATACCCTTCCAAATAATAATGTATTGAATTACAATTGCACCATGACGTGGAGATGGTAAGTTGTACATATGCACGTATAGTGACATGTCCTTCAAAGGATGGATAGAATAATGAATATGGTTATACCATATTTATAATAACATCAAAGTTTATAGAATATATTTAATTTATTATTTTCTATTGTAAACAACAAATAATGAGGAAGTGGAAGAAGAAAGGAACTTGAAACAGATGATGAAATATTTACCTCTTCTTTGGGTTCTTGCTTTTGATTTGATAAAAAGGTCCCATTGGGTTGGCTTTCTGATGAAATTATGGCCTCTATTATTAAGGTAGGACATTTGATAGGGTATTTGGTTAGGGTATTTCGAATCCAAATGGATTTGAAGGTGAGAATTAGAGATAATGGGGAGTGCCCTTTTATAAGAGGGGTGAGTGGAACCTTAGGAAAAGATAGAAATATTATTTATAATAAAATCATTTTAGGTTTCTAAGGGCTCAAAAATGAATTAGTTAACTTATAAGGTGGGTATGGGTCTAAAACCCCTCAGCCAATAGGTTTTAGACAGTTTTGGGTCACTATATTAACTTTATCTTTTAGATTTAACGCTTAGGTAAATAGTTTCACATTTACCACATCTCTTCATATTTTTATATTATATGGTTAATAAACATACCATAAACATCCAATATAACCCCAAGTGTATAATTAATTATACCTCTATCATTGTATAATTCGTTTTCATGAACCTTATAATTTTAATAATAGAATATCAATTAATTATATAATATTTTTTAAAAACTCTTTTGTAAAACTTTTGACACTATTTGGTATTTTTTTTAAATTCGTAACAGCATTATTACATAGAAAAAAATTCATATAACCAGCCATAAAATGTCTTATTATCCTAAAAAATTAGTAGAATTCATTAAAATTATCAAATTACTTTTATTTGGATATTTATAATATCTATAATTTTAATATTTCATTAATTAGGTAATTACAGCATCATCATTGTGTCATAAATAAATTAATTTATTTAATGTATAAGAAATATAAATAAAATAATATTATGTAGGAAATATTTTTAGCTTTCTAATGAATAGTTATAATCAAATCTATCTTATGTGTAACCTTATATTTTAAATTGTTTAGTTATTAAACATTGAATTTAAAACATTTAACTCTTCTTTGAATTAAATAATAATAAATGTCCTAATCAAATCCAAGTGGACCTAAAGGATCATATTTTATTCATAAGGTTCTTTTTGGTCGAATTATACCTATCCAATAGAATTAGGACTTGTGTTAAGGTAATTATAATATAATTTTTACCATTAATTACCCGATTTACTTTTAACTATGGTAAATAAAACTAATAAGATACAATTCACCACATATTATTTTCATCTTATTGAACCAAATTTTACATACTAATATCCACCATGTCTCTTGGACTTTTGATATACAACTCAAAGAAGTGTAAAAATTATGTTTTTTGTAAATTTGCAAATGCTCCTAGGAGGTGGGTAAAAGACGGTAAAAAGTTCAATAAAATTTTTATATATCTAAAATTATTATAAACTAACTCCAAGGAAATAAATTGAAATTATATAGTTATTATGTTTATATATTGACTTAAAATAAATTTTAATGAAATAAACAATTATTTAAATAAAAATTCGGTTTTAAATAATAACTCTGTGTTTTTCACTATTCATAAAAAATTGAATGTTTTTAGAAAAATACAAAAAAAATAACCCTGAGCTAATTTAAATATTATGAATCAAAAAATGAAGTCTATTTTGAAACATAAAATTTATAAAATTTCAAAAATTGGGTATTACTAATCATAACAGCTAGTTTGATTGGTTGTGGTGTGTTAGAACTCGAAGTTGCGTACAACACATCCTATTTTATTATTCCAAGAGAAGCGTTCCATGGAAGCTTGGGGTGATAAATTCTACCCTAATTTAAATAATATCATCCTCTAAATTTCTAAAATATTACTGCATAAAAATAATCAGTTTTTTCTTCATCATAATTTTATCGGCTTCCTACATTGCCTCTTCCACTTTATGGTTTCTCCATAGAACTTTTACCAGATGAGTCATCTGGTTTTTCATCACTTGTTCTCTTGTATCAACAACATTGATAGGCTCTTCACAATAAGGCAGACCGGGTTCTGGTTCTAATTCCTCATAGGTGAGTACATGCATTGGGACATGCATTTATTTTCTCAACAGTGATACGTGGAATACATCGTGAACTTTGGAGAGACTTGGCGGCATTGCTAAATGATAATCTACATCACCAATTGTTCTAGAATTTTGAATGGTCAGATGTACCTGGGACTAAATTTTACCTTCTTACCAAAACGCATAACACCCTTCCATAGAGATACCTTCAATAAAATATAATATCCAACATGAAATTCCAAAACCTTCCTTCAGTTATTGGCATAGCTCTTCTGTATACTTTGAGCTGGTTTGATATGGGTTTGGATTAACTTCAAATTTTCCATCATTTTATCCACATGTTCTGGGCCTAGAAGTTTTCTTTCACCAAAATCATCCCAACATGTTGGTGTGCGACATCTCTTTCCATATAACGATTCATATGCTGCCATTCGAATACTTGAATGGAAATAGTTGTTATCAGAAAATTCTACCAGAGGTAAATATAGATCCCACATACCTTGAAAGTCAAGTAAGCATGATCTAAACATATCTTCTAAGGTTTGAATAGTCTTTTCTGATTTTCCATTAGTTTGGGGGTGGTAGGAAGTTCTCAAACTAGGTTTAGTATCTAGGGATTTTTGAAGACGTTTCCAGAATCATGATGTAAAACGGGGATCACAATCAGAAATAATCGATAGTTGTACTCCATTATGTCATAAAAATTCAATAATATATATTATTGATAAATGTTCAAGTGGTAAATATTCCCTTATAGCATGAAAATGTGTTGAATTGGTATGAAAATCAATAATGACCCATATTGCATCATTCCTACTTGGAGTATTTGGTAGCCCCATGACAATTTCCATCATGATATCATCCCATTTCCAATCAGCTATGAGAAGAGGTTGCATGACTCTTGGTTTTTTCCTTCTATCTTTCACTTATTGACAAACCATACATCTTTACACAAAATCAGAAATAAAACTTTTCATGTTGTCCCACCAAAAGTTTTACTTCAAATCTCTATACATTTTGATCCTCCTAGGATGTATAGCGAAATTAGAACTGTGGGTATCATCCAAAAATTCCCTTTTTAGATCAGGTATATCAGGAACACAATTTCTCTTCCCAAATTTTAAAATTCCATCTTCATACACAATGTCACTTAATATCCCATCATTCACAATAAGGCCCCAGCATTAAAACTTACTTAATCTTGAGTTATTACAAGATTACACATTGAGGATCTTTTCGGGTTTAGAGTTTTAGAGAATTATATCATAAAACTTTCATTATATTACACATATAAACAAAGTGGTTACATAAAGATAGTATTCTTCATTCCCATCAATAGATACATATTTAAAATAAAACATGGATTCTTTCTTGACACTTCCTTGACACATTCATCATATCATGTACCTTTCCCTTGACCTGTGAAAAACATTTCAAAAAAACATGGGATGAGAATAAAAAGCTCAGTAAGGGATATAAAAATATGGAAAGGAAACATGGGTACATATATACATAAGAATTAAATCATACGTTACCCATAAAACATAATCACTTTAACATACCTAATCAAATCATGAATAAATCAGAGAAATCATAAGACATAAATGTAACTTGAGGCATTCATAACATTCTTACGTAGGGAGTAACCCTCTTGGTTACGTTTGGAATACCCATCACAGTATATTCCCTAAATCTCTTCGGAGAAACCTTAACGTTTCACTCCTTCGTGTTACCCAATTAATTGGAGAGCTATATCGGGCTCACCCGCCCTTATTTTATCACGGAACCACCCATCTTCATAATAATGCCCAAGAACCTCAACATAATTGTATCACATAAAACATGCATAAAGGAAACATAACATTCCCACCTTTCAATCACAAGATATCAATACAACATATTGATATAAAAACATTATGAAAACCATTTCCAATACCAAAATAAAAGAAAATTAAAACAAGGTATTTATTTTTCTTTAAAATAAAAGGTATGGCTTGTAGAGGAAGCCGAAACTCAAATAATGGTCACGGCGGCGGAGAAGTCGTTGTTGCCGCATACGTACGACAAGAACATTCCCTTTTGTAATTTTGTAAAATTCTTTGTATAAAAAATATTCCTTTTGGATAAAATTAAAAGTCAAAGGGGTTTATACACCGTATAAAATAAAGTTGTGTATAAAATAAAATATGCCTCAATGAAAGGAGATTGAGACGAAGTCCCATACCTCGGGTCCTACTTGACTCGATCGTTCTTTAATGTCCTGAATAATAAACTTGAGTTAATTTATAATTTCTTAAGAACATTTTTCAAGTTCATTATTCCTTTTATATCACTTATTGTCATGTCATGAACACTATGTAATTATTTAATTTAATAACGGTCGTTTTAACGATCATTGGTACTTGAGTCAAAATAAACCCTTTATAATTACAAGTTGTTCATGTATCCATTATATCCAGGATTATAATCATGATGTATATATCATATATATCATATATATCCAGTATATACGTGCATTTATAATATTAAATAATTATTTAGAGGTAAGAAATGAAATACACCGTTCATGGAGACGGTAAGCTGTACGTACGCATGAACGCTACTTTCATTTCTATTTCGTATTTTATAGAATGGAATCATAATGATATAAAGGTATATTATAATTCCAGTATAATATCATATATAATATCATAGTTCCATCCTTTATACGTCCCACATATGGTATTTAACGAATCAAATCACTTTGAGGGGGCGGTAGTCCGCACTTCCTTAAATGAAGATATCGCGTTTACCCATAATGGAAACCATAAAGGTATGCCCAAAATAAAAAATACATAATCTTAAGGAAAACATAAGCATATTATATATCATATATAAATTTAGTGACATCTTAATGGTCACCTTTGAAGGTGTTAAAGGAATGTTGAACAATCATCGTTTCGGGAGGCATAAATTCACCATCCACGGAAACAGTATGTTCTTTAACCATTAGATGTAGGTGTGTGTATGTGTAGCTCTAAAACTTCTTATCAAAACATCCTAGTATATTGAGGATACTGGATTTGTTACAAAATAAATGAATAAAAAGAGTTTTGGGGGTCGGAGAAGCAAAATAAAACAAAAGGACCCAAAAGAAGACATTAACTTAAAATCGGGTAACTCTCTTCGGTTTGAGCTCAAAGGCTTCCTTGGGAAGACTTCTGACCAAAGTGAGGATTCAAGGAGTAAGCAAGTGAAGTGTAGAGACAAAATGGGCAGGGTTTGGCCGAGCCAAAGGCTTTGGGAGTGTGGGTAAGGAGGTAGAGGTGAGGGCCTTTTATAAGATGAGAGGAGAGGCACTCTTGGAAAGTAAAGATAAGTTACTTTATTTTAAAATGAGTTTCAGATTTAAAAGGTCCCACATTGATATAATTCGAGTATATGGTGATAAGGGTTACAAATCCACCCATCCAATAGGTTTTGGACATGTGTAGGTCTTATATTTTTCATTATCTTTCCATTTTATTTAAATCGTTAAATAATGAGGTCATCGCTGCATCATCATGATGTCAAAAAATAATTTAATTTATATAATGTATAAAAAATATAATAAAATACTATGATGTAGGAAATATTGTTATCTTTCTAATGAATATTTATAGTCAAAACTCGGACTTTTATAACCCCATGTAAAAATTGTTTTAGTAAAATAACTCATTTTTGTGTCATTTTTACTTTAACATTAAATAAAAAGTTATTTATGTTATTTCCCAACCAAAGTGGCTCCATGGGGTCCCCAGGTTGACCCATGGCTTGTATTGGTCGGCCATGACACATCCAATAAGGGTAGGATATGTTTCTAGGTCATTTCATTTTATTAAAACATTATTCTTACCTTAAACTACACTAATTACCTCTAATCGCGATTAAAAACTTAATAAGTTACTATTCACCAAAAAATTATTATAATCTCATTGAACCACATTTTACTTCTTAATTACAATCATGTATGTCGGATAATTTGAAATTCAAAACACAAAGGTGGCAAAATTTCATTTAAATGGAAAATCAGTTTTTATAAGTACCACTTAGTGGTTTCACTATTCATCAAAATTTGAAGTTTTTCAGAAAGATACCAAAACTTCACCCTAAGCATATTTGTTATTCTGAATTAAAAAATGATGTCTATTTTACAAAATTAAAATCATATAAGTTACATTAATTAATTTAATAATTAATTCCTGCTGTCATGACAAATAGCGTGTTTTTATGAAACAATAAGTATCAAAAGATTGACACCAGTTTAAGTCCAATTTCAAAGTGAAATTGATTCCAATGACCACCATTGGATTGAATGGTAAAATTATATTCTAATTTTACTTTAAAAAAAATTAAAAAGATAATCTAATCATATAAATAAATTAGATTAAAAAGCAGTTTTGATGTAAAATGCAGTATTTTTCACTATTCATTAAAAAATGAACATTGTCAGAAAAATACCAAAAATTCACACAAAGTAAATTTTTATGTCCCAATCATAAAGAATAAGGTTATTTTGACAAAAATAGTTTATAAAATTGTCAAAATATAGATTCAAAAATGGTTTTCCATCAAAAGGCAGTAAAATAATATTTTAAAAATATTACTGTATTCCATGCTTAAGATTGGATTTATTTTCATTTTAAGCCTCTAAAAACACTATCTAGTTCATTAATATACATAGATAAAAATATCTATTATTAATTACTTACTTGGGATGTTACATCCTTCCCCCTTTAGAAAATTTCGGCCCTGCAATTTATTTACTTATCAAATAAATGGGGGTACTTATCCCTCTTTGCATTTTCAGATTCCCATGTTGCCTCTTCAATCATGTGGTTTTTTCACAAAATCTTTACCTGGTGAATCACCTTATTTCGTAACACTTGCTCCATGTGGTCAAGAATATGGACCGGTTGTTCTTTATAAGATAGGTTCTCTTCCATCTGAACTACCTCTGGACTCAAAACATGAGATGGATCTGGCATGTACTTTCTCAACATCGAAACATGAAAAACACTGTGTACCTGAGATAAACTCGGAGGTAAAGCCACTCGGTAAGCAACTGATCCAACTCTCTCCAGAATTTCATATGGTCCAATAATCCTTGGACTCAGCTTTCCTTTCTTACCAAATCGCATCACACGTTTCCATGGTGATACTTTGAGAAAAACATGATCACCTACCTCAAAAGTTAGATCCTTCCTCCTGTTGTCTGTATAACTCCTCTGCCTACTCTGAGCTGTTCTCATGTGTTTCTGAATCAGCTGAACTTTTTCTACCAACTCTTCTACCAATTCAGGTCCCATCAACTTCCTTTCACCCACTTCGTCCCAGAAAGCTGGAGTTCGACACTGCTTCCCATATAATGCTTGAAATGGTGCCATCTGTATACTGGAATGAAAACTGTTATTATATGAAAATTCAACCAAAGAAAGATGTTGGTCCCAAATTCCCTGATAATCCATAGAGCAATAATGTAGCATATCCTCCATGGTCTGAATTGTTCATTCTGACTGCCCATCTGATTGAGGATGAAAAGCTGTACTAAAATTTAATTCAGTACCCAACGACTTCTGAAGGCCTTTCCAAATGTTAGAAGTGAACCTGGGATCACGGTCAGATACAATGGAGAGAGGAACTCCATGTAACCTAACTATCTATTTAAGATACAAACGGTAAAGTTGATCTAGGGAAAAAGTATCTCGTATAGCAAGGAAATGAGCAGATTTGGTCAAGCGATCAACAATAACCCAGATTGCATTATTACCTCGAGATGTCTTTGGTAATCCCACAACGAAGTCCATGGATATATTCTCCCATTTCCACTCTGGAACTGGTAATGGATGAAGCATCCCTTTTGTTAACTGCCTCTCTACTTTAACCTGTTGAGAAGTCAAACACTTCACTATAAAATCAGCAATATCTCTTTTCATTCCATCCCACCAGTAATACTCCCGAAGATCTTTATACATCTTAGTACTTCCTGGATGAACTGAAAATGGAGAACTATGAGCTTCACATAACAACTCTCTCTTCAACTGTAAATCACAAGGCACACACAATATCTTCCCAAATATAAAAATGCAATCATTACCAATATTGAATTCAGGCAACTTACCTTTCTGAACCAGCTCTACCTTTTTCTGCAACTCACTGCCTTGCTTATGTGCTTTCTTGATTCTATCTGATAGAGACGATCTCACTGATACCTGAAACAAAACAGAAGAACTTCCTTCACCAACAACATCTATTCCAAAGTTCATCAAATCCTTAACCAAAGGATCATGTTCCAAACACAACATTGCTAATGAAGCATTACTTTTTCGACTCAAAGCATCAGCCACTTTATTTGATTTTCTGGGATGGTAATGAATTGTACAATAATAATCCTTGATTAATTCTAGCCATCTCCTCTGTCTCATGTTTAACTCTTTCTGAGTGAATATATACTTTAAACTTCTGTGATCAGTATATATTTCACACTTTACTCCATAAAAATGATGCCTCCAAATATTTAAAGCAAAAACAACAGCAGCTAATTCCAAATCATGTGTAGGGTAATTTACCTCATGAGTTTTCAACTGTCGTGAAGCATAAGCAATTACCTGATCATTCTGCAATAGGAGGTAACCAAGTCCTTTCAATGAAGAATCAATGTAGATAACAAACTCACCATTCATGGAAGGTAGTTCCAAAAATGGAGCATTCACCAATCTTCTTTTCAATTCCTGAAAACAATCATCACATTATTTTGTCCAGATAAACTTAACACCCTTTCGAGTTAGCTTAGTCATTGGACTAGATAACCATGAAAAATTTCTAACAAACCTTCGGTAATAGACTGCCAAACCAAGGAAGCTACGAATCTCAGTTACATTTGTGGTTCGTGGCCATTCTTCCACAACTTTTGTTTTTGCAGGATCAACAGTTATTCCATCATTAGAAACAATATAACCAAGGAAAGAAATTTGTTGCAACCAAAACTCACACTTGCTGAATTTTCCATATATTTTATTTTCTTTTAAGGTTTGCAAGATAACCCTTAAATGTCTTTCATGCTCATCTTTAATTTTAGAAAACACCAAAATATCATCAATGAAAACCACCACAAACTTATCCAAGAACTCATGGAAAATTATATTCATTAAGTCCATGAATACAGCTGGTGCATTGGTTAGCCCAAAAGGCATTACTAAAAATTCATAATGGCCATATCTTGTACGGAACGTGGTCTTCGGAACATCTGCTTCCTTTACCTGCAGCTGATGGTACCCCGATCTCAAGTCAATCTTTGAAAAAAACTGAGCTCCCGGGAGCTGATACAACTTCATTTGATGGCTCGATGTCTACGGAAGTAGTTGAAAAAGATTTCACCACCCCTTTCTGCTTGTAGTCTAACTACTTCCCATCACTGAAGCTCTTTGTCAGACACTCGTTTGCATAGTGACCCATCTCATTGCACTTATAACATTTCACTAACTGTAAATCAAATTTGGTCTTACCATCACCCAGATCTTTTTCAGTGAAATCACGAGCCTTATGTCCCATCTTACAACATCAGTAGCACTTTGTAGAATTCATAATACATTCCCCCACATGCCTTTTTCCACATTTATCGCAAACTGGAAACATTGTTTTCTTACCATCATACTTTTTTGAAGAATTCTTACCTTTCTCCTGTCACCTCGGTCTCTTCTTCTGTTGGTTTTTATAGAACACTTGATCATCAACAAACTTCATTTCCACCTTCTCATCACATCGAACAAGCTTTTCATAACTTTTAAACTCATGAGAAGCTATTGCCCTTCGATATTTTGGCTTTAATCCTGAGTAAAAACGATTGATTTTACTATCAAGGTATCGGATAAAATTTGGAGCATACCTTTCCAATCGAGTGAACCTTTCTTCATAGGTAGCCACTGAGTCTTCCTCTTGCCTCAACTCTAAGAATTGCTTTTCCATCCTAAGTTGAACAACCTTAGGAAAATACTTCTTAAGAAACATACCATTTAATTCATCCCAGTCGAGAGCATCAATCTCATCAGTGTCCCTGATATTTTTAACCATCGACCACCACTGATCTACCTCACCCTCAAAATGGTAAATAGAAAGACTAACCTTTTGATTGTCTGAACACCCCATGACATCAAAAATCTTCTCTAGTTCTTTAATCTACCCTTCAGATAACACAGGGTTAGATGATCCTCTGAATGATGGGGGATGTTACCTCATGAAATGTTCTACCACTGACTTGTTCCTCTGTGGTTGATCTGGATGATCTCATGCATCAATACCACCACCATTTATCGCTTGAGTCAATTGCGCCATTACTGCAACAAACTGTTCAGTTCCAATTCCGACCATCTCAGGATGCTGATTCGGAAGGTTATTTCCTTCTGCATGCTTTCCTAGCACTGCTTCCCTGTTTCATCTGCGGAAAACCGTTCTGAACAAACATGTCTTAGATGAATCAACATGGTAATCTTCAAATGCTATATCACTTCAATTTGACCATAAAAAAATATTTTTGGATAAACATTTAATATAATTCTAACTCCTAAAGTTATCTAAACCGACCTTTGATACCAACTATAAGGCCCCAGCCTTAAACCTTACTTAATCTTGAGTTATTACAAGATTACACATTGAGGATCTTTTCGGGTTTAGAGTTTTAGAGAATTAGATCATAAAACTTGCATTACATTCCACATATAAACAAAGTGGTTACATAAAGATAGTATTCTTCATTCCCATCAATGGAAACATATTTAAAATAAAACATGGATTCTTTCTTGACACTTCCTTGACACTATCATCATATCATGTACCTTTCCCTTGACTTGTGAAAAACATTTCAAAAAAAATTGGGATGAGCATAAAAAGCTCAGTAAGGGATATAAAAATATGGAAAGGAAACATGGATACATATATACATAAGAATGAAATCATAATTTACCCATAAAACATAAACACTTTAATATACCTCATCAAATCATGAATAAATCTTAGAAATTATAAGACATAAAGGTAACTTGAGGCATTCATAACATTCTTACATAGGGAGTAACCCTCTTGGTTACGTTTGGAATACCCATCACAGTATATTACCTAAATCTCTTTGGAGAAACCTTAACGTTTCACTCCTTCGCGTTACCCAATGCATTGGGGAGCAATATCTGGCTCACCCGCCCTTAGTTTATCATGGAACCACCCATCTTCATAATAATGCCCAAGAACCTCAACATAATCGTATCACATAAAACATGCATAAAGGAAACATAACATTCCCACCATTCAATCACAAGATATCAATACAACACATTGATATAAAAACATTATGGAAACCATTTCCAATACCAAAATAAAAGAAAAGTAAAACATGGTATTTATTTTTCTTTAAAATAAAAGGTATGGCTTGTAGAGGAAGCCGAAACTCAAATAATGGTCACGGCAGCGGAGAAGTCGTTGTCGCCGCATACGTACGACAAAAATATTCCCTTTTGTCATTTTTTAAAATGCATCGTATAAAAAAGATTCCTTTTGGATAAACGTAAAAGTCAAAGGGGTTTATACACCGTATAAAAGAAAGTTGTGTATAAAATAAAATATGCCTCAATGAAAGTAAATTGAGATGAAGTCCCATACCTCGGGTCCGACTTGACTCGATCGTTATTTAATGTCATGAATAATAAACTTGATTTAATTTATACTTTCTTATGAACCTTTTTCAAGTTCATTATTCATTTTATATCACTTATTTCCATGTCATGAACACTATGTAATTATTTAAGTTAATAACGGTCGTTTTAACGATCATTGGTACTTGAGTCAAAATAAACCCTTTATAATTACAAGTTGTTCATGTATCCATTATATCCAGGATTATAATCATGATGTATATTTCATATATATCATATATATCCAGTATAAACGTGCATTTATAATATTACATAATCATTTAGAGGTAAGAAATGAAATGCACCGTTCATGGAGACGGTAAGCCGTACGTACGCATGAACGCTACTTTCATTTCTATTTCGTATTTTATAGAATGGAATCATAATGATATAAAGGTATATTATAATTAAAGTATAATATCATATATAATATCATAGTTCCATCCTTTATACGTCCCACATATGGTATTTAACGAATCAAATCACTTTGAGGGGGCGGTAGTCCGCACTTCCTTAAATAAAGATATCGCGTTTACCCATAATGGAAACCATAAAGGTATGCCCAAAATGAAAAATACAGAATCTTAAGGAAGACATAAGCATATTATATATCATATATAAATATAGTGACATCTTAATGGTCACCTTTGAAGGTGTTAAAGGAATGTTGAACAATCATCGTTTCGGGAGGCATAAATTCGCCATCCACGGAAACAGTATGTTCTTTAACCATTAGATGTAGGTGTGTGTATTTTTAGCTCTAAAACTTTTTATAAAAACATCATATTATATTTAGGATACTGTATTTGTTACAAAATAAAAGAATAAAAAGAGTTTAGGGGGTTGGATAAGCAAAATAAAAAAAAAGGACCCAAAAGAAGACATTACTATAAAATCAGGTAACTCTCTTTGGTTTGAGCTCAAAGGATTCCTTGAGAAGACTTCTGCCCAAAGTGAGGATTCAAGGAGTAATATAGGGAAGTGGAGAGACAAAATGGGCAGGGGTTGGCCGAGACAATGGCTTTGGGAGTGTGGGTAAGGAGGTAGAGGTGGGGGCCTTTTATAAGAGGAGAGGAGGGGCACTCTTGGAAAGTAAAGATAAGTTACTTTATTTTAAAATGAGTTTCAGATTTAAAAGGCCCCACATTGATATAATTCAAGGATAAGGTGATAAGGGTTTGAAATCCACCCATCCAATAGGTTTTGGACATGTGTAGGTCTTAGATGTTACATTATCTTTCCATTTTATTTAAATCGTTAAATAATGAGGTCATCGCTGCATCATCATGATGTCATAAATAATTTAATTTATTTAATGAATAAAAATTATATAGAAAAATACTATGATTTAGGAAATCTTTTTATATTTCTAATGAATATTTATAGTCAAAAATATTACTTGTATAACCCCATGTAAAAATTGTTTTAGTAAAATAACTCATGTTTGTGTCATTTTTACTTTAACATTAAAAAAAGGTTATTTATGTCATTTCCCAACCAAAGTGGCTCCATGGGGTCCCCAAGTTGACCCATGGCTTTTCTTGGTCGGCCATGACACATCCAATAAGGGTAGGACATGTGTCTAGGTCATTTCATTTTATTAAAACATTATTCTTACCTTAAACTACACTAATTACCTCTAATCGCGATTAAAAACTTAACAAGATACTATTCACCAAAAAATTATTATAATATCATTGAACCATATTTTACTTCTTAATTACTATCATGTATGTTGGATTTTTTAAAATTCAAAACACAAAGGTGGAAATATTTCATTTAAATGGAAAATCAGTTTTTATAAGTACCACTTAGTGGTTTAACTATTCATCAAAATTTGAAGTTTTTCAGAAAGATACCAAAACTTCACCCTAAGCTATATTTGATATTCTGAATTCAAAAATGATTTCTATTTTACAAAATTCAAATCATATAAGTTACATTAATTAATTTAATAATTAATTCCCGCTGTCATGACAAATAGCGTGTTTTTATGAAACAATAAGTATCAAAAGATTGACACCAGTTTACGTCCAATTTCAAAGTGAAATTGATTCCAATGACCACCATTGGATTAAATGGTAAAAATATATTATAATTTCACTTTAAAACAAATTCAAAAGATAATCTAATCATATAAATAAATTAGATTAAAAAGCAGTTTTGATGTAAAATGCAGTATTTTTCACTATTCATTAAAAATGAACATTGTCAGAAAAATACCAAAAATTCACACAAAGTAAATTTTGATGTTCCAATAATAAAGAATAAGTTTATTTTGACAAACATAGTTTATAAAATTATCAAAAGATAGATTCAAAAATGGTTTTCTATCAAAAGGCAGTAAAACAATCTTTTAAAAATATTAGTGTATTCCATGCTTAAGATTGGATTTATTTTCATTTTAAGCCTCTAAAACACTATCTAGTTCATTAATAGACAAAGATAAAAATATCTATTATTCATTACTTACTTGGGATGTTACATTCACATCTTTAATATTCTTTTGAATCTCTTTATCACTAGTTTGAGAACTCTTTATCCTTTCTAGTAATGATTTTTTGGTAGCCATTTGAAAAATTATTCATGTTTCACCTTCCATGGTGATTCCCATATCCATATTCACTAGATTCATGTATATAGGATCCTTTTCAACTTCATCTTGTTCAAAACTCCATGATCCTTTCTACTCAAAGAATCTTCCACCTTATTTTCCTTCCCCGTGTTGTAGTGTATAGTGAAATCATAATCCATGAGTAGTTCAAGCCATCTCTTATTCCTTATATTGAGTTATTTCTATGAGATAATATACTTCAAACTCTTATGATCAGTATATATCTCACATTTTTCCCCATATTTATGGTGTATCCCAATATTCAAAGAAAAAAATATAGCTTCTAACTCAAGATCATGAGAATGATAGTTTTGTTCATGAATTTTTGTTGTAGTGATGCATAGGGAATAACCCTATCATTCTGTAAAGGGACACAACCAAGTACTTTCTTTTAAGCATCACTATAAATAACAAACCAATCATTCCCTGATGGTAGAGTCAAGATAAAAGAATTGACTAATATTATCTTAAATACTTCAAAAAATTATTCACAATCTTTTGTCCAAACAAATTTAACCCCTTTACTTGTGAGATTTGTTAATGGGTTAGCCAACCAAGCAAAATTCTGGATGAAAAGTCGATAATAACCTGCTAAAACAATAAAAATGCGTACCTCAGTTATACTCATTGGTGCTGGCCATTCTTGGATTTCCTTGGTCTTAGAAGGGTCAACCGAGATTCCATCCTTAGAGACAATATGGCCAAGAAAAGAAAACTCCTGAAGCCAGAATTCACACTTGCTAAACTTCCCATAAAATTCATGTCTTCTAAGAGTCTTCAGGATAATGCTCATGTTATTTTCATGATCTTTGTAGATTTTTGAGTATAACAAGATATCATAAATAAATACCACTAAAAAGTCATCATGATATTCCTTGAAAAGTCTATTCATTATATCCCTGAAGATAGAGGGTGAATTAGTCAATCCATAAGGCAATACTGTAAACTCGTAATGCATGTACCTCGTTCGAAATACTATTTTCGGATTGTCTTCCATCATCACACAACACTGATGATATCCTTATCGAAGGTCAGTCATTGAAAAGTATTGAGCTCCCGGAAGATGGTCAAATAAATCATCAATGCAAGGTATGAGATACTTTTATTTATCGTTATAGAATTGATCTCCCTGTAATCAATGCACTACCTCATAGATCCATCTTTCTTCTTAACAAAAAGGATAGGGGATCCCTATGGAGAAACACTAGGGTGAATAAATCCCTTAATACTAAATTCCTTTTTTTGTTTCATTAGTTCCACTAATTCCACAATGGCCATTCAATAAGGGGTCTTCTATATGGGCCTTGATCCAAGAATTAAATCAATGGAAAACTCAACTTCTCGTTCTATAGGATGTCTATGTAAATCTTCTGGAAACACATCAACATATTATTTCACAATAGGTGCATCCTATATTTGAACATTAATTTCTTCACCCACAGTTATTTCATTCTCTTCCTCCCTAATAATTGAATTTATTTGAGCTATTGGGTTGGATCTAGATAATAATTAGGTGGTGACAATTCTGCTATGAAGATAAGGTGTTCATTATCATCGTCATCAAAAATAGTAACATCCTTCTTCTTAAAATAAATTTTTGCATCATGGTCCAAAATCCAATCCACACCGAGGATTATATCAAATTCAATCATGGGTATGATGATGAGATCTGCAGATATAGAACATTTATATCCCCTAATGGGGACTAATTCCCAAAACATTATTGGAATGATACTTCCCTTAGGATTTTTAACTGAAAAATCCCCTGTTAAATAAAATTGAAAATTTCTAATTTTCATAGAAAACTGGGAAGATATGAAACAATGCGATGATCTAGAATCAAATAAAGCATTGGCTAAGTTTCAGGAAACCAATAAATTACCTACCACTACGTCTTTCAGAGCTTCAACCTCAGTTGTAGTGACAAAATAATCTTGGCATTGATCCCTTGGATTTTTCTGTGGTAGGTTCCCCTAACACATAGGATATAAATTTGTACAATTCCCCTTTTCTCTACAATTTTAGCATTCAACATCAATAGCATCTTTATTCCCCTTATAATCACGAGCTTGGTGGTCTTTTTCACGACACTTGTAATAGGCTCACATTCCCTTCAGGAAAGTACCAGGGTGTTTCTTCCCACATTTACTACAGGATGGATATTAAACATTTCCCTTCTTCCCCTTATTTCTATTTCCGGAGTGTTCAAGAGATCTCTTCTTCTCTTACTTTGCTTTAAAGTCATAATACTTAGGGAATTATTTTTCTATCTTGATAGCACATGAGACAATATCTTTGTATGAAGAGAAGGATTGTGAGACTAATGCTTGATGAAGAAATGGTTTTAACCCATCAAATAAATGATCAATCTTACTTCTTAGGTTACGTACATAATCTCCAGCATGCCTCTATAACCTTGTAATGTTAGATTCATACTTTGTGACATTATCATTCTCTTTTTACCTCAGACTCAGAAATTTCCATTCCATATCTGCTCGATGGTCATGAGGAAAGTAATTTGGTAAGAAAATTTCTTTAAACTCCCTCTATTCCATATTTGATACTTAATCATCTTTATTTTTTTTGAATCAATGACCACCATTGATCATTATCTCTAGTGAGGCGGTAAACTACCATGACAACATTTTCTCTTTCCCTACTCCCCAAGGAATGAAATATAATCTCTAAGGAATTTATCCATTGCTCATATACTAGTGTATTTGTACCTCCATTTAATTTTGGTGGTTTTTTCGAAATGAAGCGATCTAACATTGATCCTCCACGCTGCAGAGCAGGGTTCTCCATACGAGTAAGTTTACTATTCATAACCTGAGTGAGTTTTCCCGGTATGGTGATTAAATGATCAGCATCAGTTGCATCACCAGCTCCACTATAATTATCTTGACCAGGAGGGAAATCCTTACATGGATTTAGTGCATTAATACGGTTTCCATTACTTCCAGTAGTCGCCATTTCTAAATAATATCATAAACTAGATTAGTTTATGAATCGAAATACATAATTCCAAACTTGTAAAATACTTAACATAAATTAAACTGTTTATGGATATAATCCATAATAATAATAATAAAAATTTCCTTAAGGATGTACATACTCATAAACCCTTTATAATAGTTTTTAAATAAAATGAGAATTATCATAACAATATCCCTCGGGAGTATTGTAACCAAGAGTGCAGTAAGGCCCGTTGTCGTGTACCAGTTCCCATTCGAGTCTTGCTCAAAGCGGTGTTTTTGTGTTTTACACCTAGGTATATCTATTCTAGAGCCGCATCTACCTGCTCATATCTAGAAATAGATGTATTTCTTGGAAAACTCACAAAATCATTACAATACCAAAATTCTAGGAAGTTCTTATATACTAATACTCAAAGTCTATCATAGGGCTATGTACTCTAATCAGAGTTTATCTAAATATAGTTTCCAAGGTCTGTACTAAAATTCCTCTAATACCAACTATAACACCCTGACTCCAGAATCCCAGATTTGGTGCATTATTATGTATCATTGAAATGATAACAAAAAATCAAGTCTCGAAAGATCTATTAGTTTACTAACCTTGGAAGAACTAGATACATTAATAAAGTTTACATTACAACATAAAATGTAAAAAATACATCAACCTTGTTTCCATATAAAACATTGAGATCCCATAGACTATCCTTGCTAGTCAGTCATAATATACTTGTTCGCATATTGGGAAAAATAAAACATATAAATGGGTGAGCTGAGATGCTCAGTGAGGATAACAATATAACGGAAACTTTCATAAATAAACTTAAAAATTTAAGGAAATTTATAGAACCAAAACAAAAGCCTTTTCAGCATAAAATTCATCATAATATGGAAAATATAAATCAAAATAATTCCATTTACTTACTCAGATGGATATTCAACTAGTAAAATAATCACATGAAATATCAATAGCCACTTTCATAATGACGGAATGCTTAATGCCAGACATCATAACCACATAGTCAATGCCTTGTGCCAAGACTACAAATAAGATTTTATCAAGGCCTTGTGCCAAGACACTATTTTATCTCATGAGACCTACCCATGCCTCGAGGAGATATAGCGGGCTCCACCCATCACTTACTAAGTCCAATGCATTCCTCATATGAAAAGGTTTAAACATAACATAAAAATTCTTATAAAAACAAGCATACAAAATTTCAATACGTTATCCGTAAACCATGAATGGTGTAAAAATAACACATTCACATTCATACATATCACAAAACCTTTAATACATTATGGACGTTTTTTATCATAATAAATCGACTTCAAATAAGCATAAAATCCATCAAAGTATGTTAACATTGATGAAATCAAAACTTTTTTTAGAGAAATATCTATTTTTATTTTGAAATCATTTAAAAGTCACATAATTATAAAAAAAAAATTATATTTAAAAATATTCTTATAATATTGTAAGGGAATATTTGATGATGTTATAAAGGTGGAAAATATCTCCACCCACCGTATATGTTAAAAAAACATTCTTACCATAATTTTGTTGAAAACGTCATAATGAACCTTGTTTGGAAAACAACGGAAATATTCCTTTATAAATATATTATAAAAAGTCAAAAAAGGGTATACATGACTTTATATCATAGTCTAGTAAATATTAAAAATGTTTTTAAATAAATTTTTTAAGAAAACACAGATGTAGATGATAAAGAGGTCCCAGTAGATACTTACAAAAAAACAACCTCAAATAATAATGATATTGTGAAATTAACCCTTACCAATTTGGAAACTTATGAAAAATACACCCCATGAATTAATTACCATACAATGAAGATGTAAATACACATAAATTAAAGTTTATTACACAAAGAATACACTTATGGGTAGCACATACACCACACAAAAGGAAATTGTGGCAATATAGCATGAATCTCATGAGAATAAGGAGTGAGATGAAAACCCATTACCTTGTACTTTTCCTTGGTCGAGGGTATTTTAAACTCATCTATAATGGTGAAATAATTTTTATTAAACTATACAAGAATCATATACATTAATATGATATCATATATGATCTTTTAACATTGCTTTGTTAATAATATCTTAAAATTATCGTCATTTCGGGTGTTAACTGATTCATTTTCCTTTAAATGCTTTGTAACGTAAGTAATGTTCATTATGGATAGGATGTATCTTATTTATCTTCATAATTATATTAAGTCTTTATAAATTATCTTTAATCATCTACTGAAAAATAATCTTGAATGGATACGATGGGGAATGAATCTCGTCGCGTTCGTGGAGACGGTAATCCATACGTATGCACGAACGACAATATCATTATTTTGATATTAAAATAATATATAATTGGATGTTATATCATATATACAGAATAATCATCATGTTATATTTATTATTTACATTAATTACACATCATTATTATACCCATCCATATAAAAATGTATTGAATAACAATTACACTATGACGTGTAGATGGTAAGTCGTACCTACGCACGCATGGTGACATGTCATTCAAAGGATTGATAGAATAATGAATATGGTTCTACCATATTTATAATAACATCAAAATATATATAATATACATGATTTATTAATTTATAATGTAAACAACAATGAAATGTGAAGTGGAAGAAGAAAGGAACTTGAAAGAGGTGATGAAATATTTACCTCTTCTCCGATTTATTTTATTTCATTTTATCAATAAAGCTCCATAAGATGGATTTATGACTAAAGTAAGGACTCTAGGATGAATTTAGGACATTTAATAAGGTATTTTTGAAGGTTTTGGACGATACAAATGTCTTTTAATGTGTGAATTATAGAGAAGAGTGAGTTCCCTTTTATAAGAGGGGTGAGGGGCACCTTTTCAAAATCTAGAAATATTATTTTATAATAAACTCATTTCCGGTTTCTAATGGCCCCAAAATGAATTATTTAATAGATAAGGTGGGTATGGGTCGCAAACCACTCGAACAATAGGTTTTATGCAGGTTTGGGTCACTATATTAACTTTTTCTTTTAGATTTAACTCTTAGTTAAATAGTTTGACATTTACCATGTCTCTTTGTATTTTTATATTATATGGTTAATAAGATTACTAGAAACTTCCAAGAGAACCCCGAGTGGTTAATTAATGATAAAAATATAATTATATAAGTCTTTTTGAAAATCATTAGATTTTTAATAGTATAATATCAATTAATAATATAATATTTGTTTTAAAAACACTTTTATGTCAATTTTGACACTATTTAGTATTTTGTTTTTTCTAAATTCATAAGATCATTATTACTTCAAAACTAATTCGTATGACCAACCCTAACATGTCATATTGACCTATAAAATTTTTCAAATTCCTAAAAAGTCTCAAATTACATTTATTTGGATATTTATAATATCAATTATTTTAATATTTAATTAATTATGTAAATATGGCATCATCATTGTGTCATAAATAAAATAAATTATATAATGTCTAAAAAATTTAAATGAAATAAAATTATGTAAGAAATAGTTTTATATTTATAAATAATTTATATAATCTAATTTATCTCATATTTTACCCTATATAAAAATTGTTTATTTATTCAACTTAGAATTTAACACTTTTAACTCTTCTTTGAATTAAATAAAAATAAATGTACTAATCGATTTCAAGTGGACCTAAATGATCATATTTTATTCATAAGGTTGTTATTTGTCGAATTATACCTATAAAATTGAATTAGAACATGTGTTAGGGTAATAATAATATCATTTTTACCCATAATAACCCTATTTAGTTTTAATTGTTCAAAATAAAAGTAAAAATTTAATATTCACCAAAAAATATTTTCATGTTATTGAACACCATTTTACTAAATGATATCAACTGTGTCTCTCAGATTTTTGAAATTCAACTCACAGAAGCGATAAAATTATGTTTTATGTAAATTTGAAAATTCTCCTAGGAGGTGGGTAAAAGAGAGTAAAATGATCTATAAAATTTTTATATATATAAATTTCGTATAACCTGACTCCAATAAATTACATTGAACTTATATAGGTATTATGTATCTATTTTGAAATAAAATATATTGAAATAAAATAAATAATTATTTAAATAAAATTATCCTTTTAAACAATAACTGAGTGTTTTTCACTATTCATTAAAAATTGAATGTTTTTAGAAAAATACCAAAAATTATCCCAAAGATAATTTAGATATCCTGAATCCAAAAATGGACTCCATTTTGAAAGATAAAATTTATAAAATTTCAAAAAGTGGGTATTAATATTCATAACGGCTAGTTTGATTAGTTGTGGTGTGTTAGAACTCGAAGTTGCGTACAACACACGCTATTGTATTATTCAATGAGAAGCATACCGTGGAAGATTGGGGTGTTATAGTTTACCCTTGACAAGAAAAAATGTGGTTAATGTCAAATGTTCCTTGAAAGTTTGTCATTGATAGGTGTGTTGAATAAATTTACTAATTTATTTAATAACACATACCTGAATAATCCTTTATAGATACTCTATTATCATATATTAATAATGTTATTTTTATAATCCTGATATAATTATAGGATAGTTTCTTTGTCATTTAGATAGATTGGATCATCAAAATTGAATGATCGAGGTGGATCGATATACTAATAGAAAATAGTGGGATATTAATCTTCTTCACTAACAGGTTCATTAATCACCAATTATTTATACAGCCTATGGTTGGCCATTTTTTTATTTAGATTCACCCCATTTTTATCCCATGTTTATCAGGAACCAATTTACCAAATAAAAAATTGTTTGCGGATCATTGGTTGATTTTTTATTATAGATTTATGTTTCCAAAGGAATAATAATTATTTAATTTACCAATAAACTTCATTCATAACCTTATCAAAAATGGATTTAGTCCTAGATGAACATTGGATAAGGTTCCTTCCTAATGTTTTTGTTTTATTCAATTCTCTCCCTAGTCTATGTGAGTTTATTATTGACATTTATTTTTTGCTTATATTTTGAAGAAAACATGGAAATAATCATTTTCTGTTTTATCAACGGCACCACAAATTGTTTCCATGGGTTTGGATTTGATATCGATGACTTGATCGATGTGCATGCATATGAAGTTGGATTACGATCATACCAGGGATTCTATTTCCCAGGTTTATGTGTATTTTGAGTTTTAGTGCAAAAATGGAAGTGTTGTGTGATATGAAAGGATTATCGAGTGATGGATGGGGTTAGAATCCAACCATTATTGGTAGAGAGGCTTTTCAATGTCAGATTTGGCCTTCTAGAAAGATATTTTTTCATATTTAGGGGTGATGTTGATGTTGGTGGAAGATGCATGAGCATTCTAGATTTTCTAAGAAATTCTGGACTACATGGAATGTAGTTTAAAAACACATGACTTGTAACCTCTGCTACACGTTGGATATGGTTACATTATAGGAGATAAATATCACAAACCATGTGGGGGGCCCACACTTCATCTGAACCTTAGTCATCCAACCTAGCATGTACATGGATAACACGTTGATGAATCCATTTTGTAATGCACATCATGTGTTCTAGGTTACACACCATGTAACCCTCAGCAGATGACTTGGCATATATAGGGAGTACAAACCTAGGTTTTGATCTGTTCCAACAAGGCATATACCTTAGAAGGTACACATTCATGTATAGGTAGCACACACCCAGTTCTGGACTAACCTGTACTCACAGTGTATCCTAAAGAACATGTTCTGTACTTCAAAAGCATATGATATAGTACACAAACTCCCTCATGGGGCATGCTAACTATCAGGTAGGTATCTACATGATGTATACCCTCTGAGACATGCCATGTATTTTGGAAAATCCAAGTCATGTGATTGTGAGGCAAGGGAAGTTATATATATTAGTGAGACAGACTATGTACCCTTAAGGTACACTATGTACTCCTGGTAGGGAAGGTTGGAGACCCCTTTCTTTTGAGTTCATCTATAGTAAGATCATAGAAGTTTTACCTTAGACCATTTCAGTGTAGACCAGTATCAGTTGACTGAGTTCCATTAGTCTATCCCTATGAGGTTACTATGTGGAATTACATCCTTAGTAATATATTTTGATCCCCTCTACTATATGAGTCTTAGATGGAGTTCATGGTATCCCCTAGTGATCCTGGGTGTTATCATATATCATTACTTTATTCACCATCAATAGGGTTAAGTGTATTAATGTTTCCACTATACACAAAATATTGATCCCATATTAAGAAGTTTAACCCCATATTGTTTGTGGTATCATCACATATTTGATCCTATACTTAATGGATTATTCTATTAGGGTTTGTGATGTCCCCCAATGGTCTTGGGTGTGATCCCCTATCTGGGCGTCACGATATTGGGGATCTTATGGGTAGTTATTTGGACAGAACCAAGGAAAATGACCTCTCAAATGAGTGACCTCGGTATAGTTAGACCTAACAAGCATGACCTCTCAGATGTGTGTCATTAGTGATATGCATGGTTCACGTAGCATGACCTCCCATGTGATGGTTACCATTAATCCTAGAGTGGAATACTATGGCTGGCTGTATTTGATACCAACTTGAGACTTGAAGTCTATTATGAGTATATTTGGGTTATTTTATTTACCATTATGACTCATATATTGATTGAAATAGTTGTGTATTGATGAGATAACTACTATTGATGCTTTATGTATGGTGATTCCATGTTTTCCAACTGGGTATTGTTATACTCCCCCCATGCAAGGGATCTACATATAAATGTCATGTCTTATGCAAAGGAAATACCTTTTTATAGAGTCCTTGGAGAACTAGGAGAAAGTGGAGCATATTTTGGGATTGACAGCCTGAGGTTCATATCAATGTTACATTTGATAGTAGTCCCCTCCTTCTGAGTTGGATAGACTTCATTTCAAATTTTTGGTGGGCTTGTATTTGGCAACTTTTATTGTTTTTTTATACTTTTATCATACTTTAATTTGGGGAAGATGGTATGCATGAATTATTGGTATTAGTTTTTATTTACATTTCAGAATTGTATGTACTTAGGTAGGTGTGTGTTCATATAGGTATAGAGGATAAGGACTAACATGTGTGTGATATGCCTACTTAGTGATGGTGGTCATCCCCTATCCTATTTAGGTAGTCTTAGGGTGTCACACTAGGATTTATGTTGGTTATGCAGGGTCGCGTGTGTTGTTTTGTGATAGTAAACATGGGAGATAATGGAAAATGATCATAAATGAAAATAAAATAAGAATAAGGGTATGATAACATGATCATAACATACAAAAACATACCTAAAAATTCATGGACCATAAATCATAAGTCATAGAAAAGGGATTCATTATTAAAAAAGACCAGAGTTTTGTAAGACCCCAAAATGTTAGAGGGTTAATAGGTTAAATATTAATACACATTTCAACAAGTTTCACCTTTATTTTTAGAATCCTACCTAATTAAGAGTCCAAATTTAATGAGGTTTGGCCTAGAATAATGATCTGTATGGGTGACCTCCTGGAAGAATTCTCAATTTGTATGTGGATAAAGAAAAAATAACACTAGAAATAGAAATGTGTTGTCAAGTGGGAATGTTAACTAGTTTTATGAGTCATTATGGCATGTGAGTGGACCCTAGGGAAGGTAAAAAAACGTGTCTTTGGGGTAAGTGGGGTGCCCATGTGGCTCAATTATAACATCAACATCAGAGGAGGAACCCAACTGAAAGTGCAGGGGCACTACCTCGGTTTATATGTAGGGTCCACAATGATGATGTTGGGATCTAAAATTGGTTGAATGTAATACACTATATTGTTTAAGGGTTAATAGTATAAATTTTTCTACCCAATACAATAAGGTTCACCTCACTTTTCAGGATCCAACTAGAATAAAACTCTATAATTAAGTAGGGTTTTCCTAGAGTAGTGATTTGTGTGGGTGACCTCAAGTGAGGTTTCCCAAGGTTTGTGAGAGTGAGTAAAAAGTATAGAGTAAAGTGAAAGTGTTTTCTTGTGGGGATATTAATTAGTATGATGACTCATTAGAGCATGCAGAAGGGCCCCTATAGGGGTAAAACACATGTATACAGTGCATTTGGGGTGAGTAAATGGCCTAAACTCCACAATTCATAAGAATTTAGAATTATCGATAATAAATATTGAGCCATGAGAGAATATAATAAGTATAATACATAAATTTTTTGTTAACACATAGGAATATAAAATCATTTGATTGGTCATGTATCACTGTCAAGACTATAATATCATAGTGGACATAGTCATATACTAGCTTGTTCTTACTCTCTATTCCTGTAAACCTTCTATACAAAGTCTTATAGTCGATTGTGTTCACTCTCTATTCCTATAAACATAGTGGATAGAATCATATAATTGATTGGTTTCACTTATAATTTCATTTCATATTATCTCAGGTGATATTTTGATTTTCCCAATTCAAAATAGAAAATATTATTTCATTCCCATCAATCACATAATGATTATAATATATATTTTTTCTATCATATTAAAAAAACATTCATCATTTTGACATAGAATAATTAATCTGTTGAAAGGAAATGGGTTTCATGAAAATATCCTTAAAACATTACCAGCATAATTTCTTCAAAATAAAAAATTTTGATGGAATAATAATATCACATCCCAAGTGAAGCATAATAATCCTTAATGTATTTGTATATAAATGGGAAAAACTTTTATAAACTCATTATAATAATTCATTGAAAAATAAGAGAAAACAAACTTTTATTTTTTTATTTTTAATAACTAAAAATTACTGAAATAATAGGTAAAGTATTTTCTTTGAAAAAAAATTGGAACATATAAATTATACCTGATAATGAATAATTTTTATGATAGACATAAATTTTTTTAAATTTTTAAAGGTTAAAAAAATTCTTTTCTTACTTTTGTATAAAGTCAAAAGTGAGTTGTATAAAAAATGCTTAACAGATTTATATTACTCATATTTTAATAAATTAAAAGGTATTGTAAAATAACATTATTTAAAATTAATTTATATATAAAAACATTAATAATATAATTTAATAAACATGGATATATATGAGAAATATTCTCAACCAAAAAGAAGAAATAAGTTTGGATTGTCTGAAAAAATTGCTTTCGATATTTTTGAGTACCAAATAAGGGGTAAATATAAAAATTAATTAAAAAATTAAAAATATGAGAAAAAATATATTGGTTCTAAATGTTAAATGACATACAATTCCCCATAATGTAATTTAAAACATAAAAGAACCTAATAAAAAGTGAAATGTAACATAGGCCCTTATAGCTTCAGTAACCTTTGAATCAAAACATCATGAAATAAATAATCTTATATAGATGTTTAATTCTCTATAAATTCCAAGAAAATAATTATAAAATACATTAATGGGAATTATATACACCACAAAAAATAAAGAGGATGGTGAATATTGAATATATCTCAATAAATACAAATTGAGATGAGAAAACCCCTCCATTAAGTCCCAAATTGTTTCATTTGCATTGTAACATCCTAGAAAATAAATTTATATTTATTAGAAATATATAATAGAACCATATTAATACTTAAATTTTTATATAAAATTTATTTTATAATTTTTAATAACTCATTTATTAAAAATTCATCATTAAAATCATTATTTGGGTGTTACCTGTTACATTTTCCATGCATGTTCAGTTTAATAGTTTTGGTCCTTTCACCTTGTTCATAGTTATATAATCATAATAATAACATAAGTAAAATATCTATTTATTATATAATTTTTTTAACAATACATGTAATATTGTGATGAAAATGAATTACATCACTTAGTGGAGGTGGTAGTTTTCTTGTATGCATGGGTGATGCTTTTTTAATTAATGGGGATAAATAACGAAAAATAATAATATAAATTTATATAATTATTATTAAATCACAAATATAATATATATTTTTTAAATTCATCTATATAACTATTTTTTAGAGGTGTTTATGAAAAATTAATTACATCACTTCGTGGGGGATGTAGTCCACACAAGCGTATGGGTGACACATTCATTTTACATAATATGTAGTAGGGATAAAAAATAGTTGTAAAATTAATATAACAAAATTTTTGTATATTAAATACAATTATAAAAATATATATCAATATGTTTATAGATTATTTAGATTATGCTTAAAAGAAAGAAACAAAAAAAGTATGTATGAGCATATACCTCTTCCTTGGATATTTTCCTTCGAAAAACTCCTTATGTATTCTCATATGGTATTTTTTAGAAGACCAAAACCTATAATATTTTAATAAGGGTTTTCTAAGATATTTAGGTGTATATTTGTCTATATAATGTTCCCAATTAGTGTATATTAATAAGAAGAAGAGATTCCCTTTTATAAGTGATGGTAGGGGAACACTTATAAATACCCTTAACATTAAAATAATTTAAAGCCTTTTTCATTGGAAAATGGAAGTAAATGGAAAAATTTTATAATATATAATAATTTAATGTCTCAATTCACATAACCAATAATATTTAGATATGTTTTAATTATGATTAAATTATTATATCTTATTTTAACCCCCTCATTAACCCGTTTAACCCTTATCGTGGTGACCTGATTTTTACCATTGAAATAATTAATTACAGATAAATATTATGTTGAGCATATTACCTTATATTGATAATGGTGACTAAAAATATTGAATCAATTCTATAACATTTAATTTCTGAGGTGGAAAAAATTAATTCTTATATTTATGCCCAAAAAACATAAAAACATTTTTAGAATAAAAATGAATGTTTAAACATAAAAATGATTTTATTATTCTTATATTCCTAGTAAAAACGTTTAGAGGAATATAAATTTATTTAATTGAATATATAAACAATAATTTTCATGAAAATAATTTATAAATACTGATTATATTCTTACCACATATTTCATATGGTAAAATTTGATGTCAATAAGATAGACTTATTTATAGAGGATGCACATGAGAATGTGTAAACTTATTTGAGTATATTTAGAGTGAGATGATTCTGAATAACCTATGTATTGATCTATGTACATAAAGGTAAACTATATTAATCATTATGGTTGTGTATATGTACATAAAAATGTACGAAGTCATGAATTTATGCTCCATGTAATTGTAACTTTATCCTCAATGTTGATTATCTCATATAGTATCTTGTATTGATGCGGTATCTTAGAGTCACCACATGATAGCTTGAATAATCTTCTGGTATCTTGGAGTTGGGTGGTATCTTTTGGTCATCATGTGATCACTTGAATACTTATGAGATTACATAAAATCAACAGGTGGTTGGTTGGGACTCTTCATTCGGTTGATCAAAATGGGATGGTCCATTAGACATCAATGATTAGTTACTTTATGAAATTGATTAGAAAGGCATGGATGATTTGGATTTAATGTGATGTTCATTTTCATAATTGAATGCAAAATAATGATCAATCCATACAATGTTAAATCACTTCTCATGATCGGTTACAGTGGCACTAGTTATTTATGTGTTTAGTAGTGCATATGGTCGATCTCGTACTATGATTTATGGGAGTTTTATCTGGAGACATTCCATGTAAATCCAACATGAAATTTCAGAATATATTTTTCAAAAGAATAAAAAGAATTAATTTTTTAGATAATTTAGAGGAGTAAAAGGATTAAGCCTTGAGGAAAATTTTAATAATTTTGACTCATTTTTTTATATTTTTCTTAATGAAATATTCAAAATATTAATATCTTACAGATTTAATGAATGCCCTTCATAAAAGAGTTAATTCTATGGTAATTATTGGTTTTTGAATAAATATATGAATGATACCCATGCTGTTAATCACCAACGAAATAAGGAATTCATTAAATGAAGATGAATATGGATACTGTATTAAATTCAAATATGGGGATTAGGGATCCAGTTTTGAGGTATTTTATTTCTGATCAAGTACAACTAAAAATGATCATAGAACTCATAGTGAATGAAATTTTATCTAAAATATTTGTAATGTATCAAGGATATAAGCATATAAATTGATCATGATGGTCATTTATTATATTAGGATACAAGTAATCAAAAGATATGGTGTTTCAAATAGGATAAATCGGAATAGATAAATAAGAGAGTCAACACCCTCAATATATTGGTGTTTATTTTCAAACATTCTTGAAATGAAAATTCATGTTTCACATCATTTAAAATAACTTGTCTTGGACAGTGAGGGAGAGAATAAGAATACTAGTTTCACCTAATATTAGTAGCGATCCATTATCAAATACATATATAAAACTTGATAGAGAGTTTTAAAACCCTGTCACATTTTCACAATGTATATGTGTGATTCTTGGACTCATAGTTTTGGGTAAACCAAGTAAAATACCCATTTATATGATTTAATTTCCCGGTATCTACCCGCATATGTGTGCAAGAAATAATGATAGATTCATATTGATCTTGTTAAATGGGAGTAAGATCCAAAAAGTGAAAAAATGAAGTTATGATCCAATTCAACACTTCCCTCTTAGGGAGTGTCAGGTTGTGGTTAAATAGGTGGTATCATAGCCCAAAGGTTCTATATACAAATATTTACTCAAGTATCAGTTACCATGAAAAATCATATGTATTCTTGAGGAATTATTTACTTTTATAGTTTAAATTTTTTATATATATATAAACTTAATGGGATATCATTTTACATATCATATTTTAGTAGGGTTCGTTGTAACAATTTATGGAGATCATGTTTGTGATACATTGGGATTATCTATGACCAAAGGAGATAAAAAAACTACTAGATCTAGATGAAAAGTCAAAAAAATGCTTTTGTGAGTGCATTATCAGAATATATTTATATGAAGGTGATAGGTTCATTATTGTGAAATCTATTTGGGAAAACATTCCATTATCTATGTAGAGGATAGAAAAGTGAAGAAATAAAAAAAATCAAGTTCTACATAATAATTTTGATGACCTAAAAATGTATTTGATGAAAGATTGTATGGGTTATTTAATCACATAATAGATGTTTTTATAACCATTACATTATTGGTGATGTTATACAATATTTAAAAATTGTGAATAAAATATTTATAAGACTTCCACATCATTTAAATTTAAATCTGTTTATGATAGAGGAAATAAATCTATCTTAACATTCTCTTAAGGTTTTACAGAGTAGTCTTGTGGTGTGTGAGATGAGAATAAAGATTGAGGGAACTAAGAAATTGGTCAATAAATTGATATCATTAAAATATATGGTAAAACAAGGAATCAACGATCATGGAGATGAATAAGAATATATTGATGATCAATTTTTCTCTCTCCTTTCAATAAAGTTAAAAAATTGGAAAAGGATGATTTAAAGGTAAACGATAATTGCCAATTTTTTATGTGGAAAAGTTGGATATAAAGAATTTAAGATTCCTAACAGGTTTGATAGTGAGAAATAAGAAACTAAATATTTAAAAAATCTTTGAATAATATTTTATTGATGAAAATATCTCCAATAGGTATGTAATAATATAAAGAAGTTCCAAAGTAGGATTCATGTGAGAATGATTGAGGAAGTTGATGAGGATCACCTGGGGGAGTGTAAAAAAAATCTAAATTAGATGAACAAGATTATATAATGGAAATAGTTGAACATGCCAAATATGAATAGAAAAAATATAATGAATTGAGGTAGTTGTATACTTTAATATATAGTCATAATGAACTCTTAGTGAGCATGACATTCAAACAAATAATAATATAATAATGGGATATTAGTTTAAAGGCTCTTTTTAATACATGGATCAGCTTGATTATGAATTTTATCAGCTTCATGAAGTAATATAAGAACAAAAATCAGTCCACAAAAGTATTGGGGATGTTATTGATCAAGAAATGAAGATAGTGGAGAATGTAAAGTAGATTGAAAATCTAACCATATTTCTTAAGGAAGGGTAATAAAATATTTAATGTCTAGAGTAAGTAGTTGTAAAAATGAAAATAAATCTTCAAAAAGGAATAAATACATGTGAGCCAAATAATGAATTATATTTTGGTGTATTCTCTAATTTATAAAATTTAAAAAGTTTCAATAAAGGATCAAATAGTGATGAATAAATTATAGAATACCAAATACCTAGATCCATGGGTAAAAATAATATTGGTTGTGAGTTAAACTACTCAATAAACAAAAAATAATCTATTTCAAATAAATTAAAAAATATAGTAGTTTTATACACCTATAAGACTGGTATTAGTGGAAAAACTATTAAAATGTGATTTATATATGGAAATATGGAAGTGTAATTTTCAGTGATGAAGTTCCAATTTTATTTATTTCATGGTCATATAATGTCATATTTCCCATAAGAAAGAATATATGTATAAAGAGAAAATATTTATAATAAATTAAGAAGAATTTAACCATATTTCACAAATCAAAGGGGTATCTTATTTTATTTTTATTATATTAACCACTCAAATTTTGAGCACAATCTAATGTCTCTAGGAAATGATCATGTTGGAATGATGAATATAAAATATCATAGAGAATAAATGAGACACAACCACACATTATATATATGAAGAACATGTACTAAATTTTGGAAGAAGAAGAAGAATATGATAGCTCTCCCTATGAATAAATAGAATAGAAGGTGTCATCTATAAACCCAAATCATATCTCATGAAATGGGAGGAAGATAAAATAAAAACTTAATCTTCATAATATTTTTCTCAAGACATCCAAGAATGACGGTACATGAATTCTTGAGAGTGGGTGCTCATAAAAACTAAATATTTTATATGTATTCATTTAAAATAGATTTTAATTTTTTGATATAGTTATTTCCATACAACCCAATGTCTAAATTTACCATAAAATATCAGAACCATTATAACCAAATCATTTTATTTATGGGTATGAGTTATATTAACTACATTATGAAATATATATATAATTTTTTTTCTTAATTTAAATGTATTTATTAATGCCTAAGAAATAATGGTTAAATATTTAATAAAATAACAACACAATTAAAAGACCTATTTTAAAAATATATTTATTTACACATTGGTTATATAAGATTATGAATGGATATAAAATCATTTTAAGGTAAAAAGGTTTTTTTAGAAAGATGTTTTTATATCCACAATGCATTTTCATCATGATAAATTAAATAAATACCTAGTTATTAATGATGATGATGAAAATTTTAAATTATATATATAATAAAATATATTAACATTCATCTAATATTTTTTACAAAGTGAGGATTAAAATTAAATTCAGTTTTATGCTTAAAATTCATTATTTGGAAAAATAGTTTTTGTTGGGTTTTGAACACTTTTTAAAAGTTAATTTTTACCAATTAATGAAAATGAATTTAATAAAATGGATTCCATATTTGGAATAAATGTTTCCAAATATGTTAATGACATCATTTTCAATATTGGTCATAATGAGTAGTAAAAAAGAAATAATTCGTTACCACATTTTGGGTTAAAATGGGTTAAAGAATGAGGCTAAACTAAGAGATAAGGATAAAACATCCACTAAAAATTGTATAATTATTATAATTTTCAGAAAGTTTGACCTCATATTATATTACCTTTTATTTCTTAATCATTTTGTTCCACTTTAAAAAAATGACTTTATATTATTTAAATCTTTTAAGTAATTCAATGTGTGTCCCTCCCCTCACTTATAAAAGAGAACCCATTCTAAAAACTCATCCACAAACATTGATCACTATATATCATACAATACCAAACCAAAAATCTTCCGATATTCCTTACATTATTTTTTTATCTCCATTTATTACCCTGAAACCATATTTAGATGGCTTAAGGTGCATGACAAAGGAGTTCCCTCAAAAAAGAGGTTATCATCTTACCCAACTCTTTCAAAGTTTACTTATTGTATTACTTAATCTAAATCGATTTTCCCCTCGTAAAATAATTAATCCAGTATATTAAATATCTTGATATGTTATAATGATTATGGGACAACTATTTTCCACCTCATTTCCAAAAAATGGGAAATGAAAGTATCGTATGTATGTATGTTTGGACTTCCACCTCTACATAATGATGGGATTCAGTTTCCATCACTTATTCTCATGGATGGTTATAATGATGTATTTTTTGAATATATATGATTATTATTATATAATATTTATTCTTAATGATTAAATATTTTCTAATTTATTTTACTATTCCTAATTATAAAATGAATGTATCGTTCGTGTGTACGTACAGACTACCGTCTCCATGAGTGATATATTTCATTTTAAATATATTAATTTTATGTAAAGTTCTAAAATTATATATAATAAATAGATATAATACTTATTACATGAAAAAATTTCTATAAATTTTATATTAATATTATACCTTGGCATGTTCTTACTCATTTGGTCTTTATAAAGCACTCTTTTTTACTACCTATATGAGTGACATTATAATTTTTTTGACATGAAAGATGTAACACTCCAAGATTTCATAGTACATTATTTCCTCAAAGTAATTCAATAACTTACACTACACGCAATACTGAGTTCAAGCACACCATGACTTACCAAAAAAGCTGTTCAAAAGTGGCTATGAATAATATTAACAGAATTTTGAAATTTTTATACTCTTTATAATTTTAGAATCCATATTATGAGTTTATCAGACATAATGTCAGAATAAATTTTTTTTTCAGATGAAGGAAGTATTTTTCAAAAAATTAAATTTTACCACCTTTTAATGGGGAACCATTTTTAAATCCAATATTTGAAACTTTTATATATTCAATTTGACATAATAAATTTCTTCTTTAGAATCAGGACATAAGAATTCAGTTTCCATAAATGTTTGGTGTTATTCTGATATCTTTCATATTTTGGTGCATTGTGAAAGGTACTATATTTTAACAGAAAACAACTTTTTTAATCAAATTAATTTTTAGTGTTGAATTATAAATTTTAATTGTTTGGAAGTATAATTAGATTATATTTTTACCATTTAATCCAATGATAGTCATTGTAAGTAATTTCACATTGAAATTGGACATAAACAAGTGTCGATCTTTTGATAGTTATTATTTCAAAAAAATACGCCTTTTCATTTTGACAATGGGAATTAATTTTAAATTAATTAATGAAACTTATATGTTTTGAAATTTGTAAAATATAATTCAATTTTGGATTCGGAATATCAAAATTATCTTAGGGTGAATTTTTGGTATTTTTCTGAAAACTTTCAATTTTTGATGAATATTGAAAAACACTGAGTTATTGTTTAAAACCGGTTTTTTATGTAAATAATTATTTATTTTATTTAAATTTATTTTAGGCCAAAAAAGATACATAATAACTATAAAAATTAAATGTAATTCATTGGAGTTAGTTTATAATAATTTTAGATATATAAAAATATTATCAAACTTTTTACCGTCTTTTACCCACCTCTTAGGAGAATTTGAAAATTTACATAAAACATAATTTTACCACTTCTGTGAGTTGTATTTCATAAATATGAGAGGCAATGTTGATATTAGTAAGTAAAATTTGGTTCAATAAGATGAATTTTTTTTGGTGAATAGTAAGTTTTTACTTTGATTTACCACGGTAAAAAGTAAATAGGGTAATTAAGGGTAAAAATGATATTATAATTACCATAAAACATGTCCTAATTCTCTTTGATAAGTATAATTCGACCAAAAAAACATTAGGAATATAATATGAACTCTTTGGTCTACTTGTTTTAGATTAGGACCTTTATTATTATTTAATTTAAAGAAGAGTTAAAAGTGTTCAATTCAAAGTTTAATAACTAAACCATTTTTAATATAGGGATACACATAAGACAAATTCGACTATAAAAATTCATTAGAAAAATAAATATATTTCTTACATAATGGTATTTTATTTATATTTTTTAGAAATTAAATATTTAATTTATTTATGACACAATGATGATAAAGTAATTACCTAATTAATGAAATGTTAAAATAATTAATATTATAAATATCTAAATAAATGTAATCTGAGACTTTTAATGAATTATAATAATTTTCAAGGTTAATATGACATGTTAAGATTAGTTATATGTATTATTTTCTAAGTAATAATGCTGTTATGAATTTAGAAAAAACAATATACCAAATAGTGTTAAAATTGACATAAAAGAGTTATTAAAACTAATATTATATTATTAATTGTTATTCTATTCCTAAAAATGTAAGGATCATCCAAAATAATTATATAATGATAGTTTTATAATTAATCAACCACTTGGGGTTCACTTGGATGTTTATAGTATGTGTATTAACCATATAATATAAAAATACAAAGAGACATGGTAAATGTCAAACTATTTAACTAAGAGTTGAATCTTAAACATAAAGTTAATATAGTGACCCAAACCTATCTAAAACTTATTGGTTGAGTTGTATTTGACCCATCCCCACCTTAGACTTTAAATAATTCATTTTCGTGCCATTATAAACCGAAAATGATTGTATTATAAAATAATATTTATAGCTTTTACTAAGGCGCCCCTCACCTCTCTAATAAAAGGGCACACTCCCTTGTCTCTAATTCACACCATCAAAGACATTTCAATCGGCCAACCCCTAACCAAATACCATCTAAAATGTCCTACCTTTATCCTATTGGACTTACTTCAGTCAGAAAGCCAACCTATGGAGCCCTCTTGATCAAATCAAAAGGAAGAACCTGAAAAGGTGGTAAATATTTCCTCACCTCATTCAAGTTCATTTCTTCTTCCACTTATTCTTTCTTTGTTGTTTCCATTATAAAATAATTACTATAGTATCTTCTATATACTATAATGTTATTATAAATATGGTACAACCATATTAATTATTTTATCTATCCTTTTATTGACATGTCACCATACGTGCATACATATGACTTACCATCTCCACATCATGGTGTAATTGTTATTCAATAAAATATTATTTGAATGAGTATAATAATGATTTGTAATTGATGTAAAAAATAAATATAACATGATAATTATTCTTTATATATGATATAATATACAATTATATATTATTTTAATATCAAAATAATGATATTGTCCCTCATGCGTATGTACCGATTACTGTCTCCACGAACACGATGAGATTCATTTCCCATCATATCCTTTCAAGACTGATATTCATTAGAAGATTAAAACTAATGGTCAAAAACATAATATCATTCTGAATATGAATAAGATACATCCTATCTATAACAAAAATTACTTATGTAACAAATCATATAAAAGAAAATGAATCAGTTAACACCTAAAATGACGATAATCCAAATATATTATTAACAAAGCAATGTTAAAAGATAATACATGATATCATATTATTGTATATGAATCTTGTATAATTTAATAACATTTATTTCACCATTATACAGGAGGTTATCCTACCATCACCAAGGAAAAGTAAAAGGTAAGGGGCAATTTCAGAATCTCATTATTATCTAAGGTTGTGTTTACATAAGTATTTACTGGGTCATATTAATTATCCATGTTCATGTTTCATAAAAGAAATTACAATGAGATTCTTTTAAGGGAATTTTTTGTCAAAACATCATTTTGTATGTTTTATTTATTTATTCAAAAAAATAATTCTCATTAATTTTCATGTTTTTGAAATGGTTTTTTTGGATTTATTTATATAGACATGAATGTTTTAAAAATATTAATTCCTTTCAAAAGGTTCAAAGTGGTATGGGAAACTTTGATTCCAAAATTTATTAAAATTTCCTCTTTTTTAAATTGTGTGACTTTTAAATGTTTTCATGAAAAAGGGATATTTCTCTCTTAGAGTTTTACAAATTATTTTTATCTATGTCAACATCCCCTGATGGATTATAAACTTGTTTGAAGTTGACTTTTTATGATACAAATATTCCATATTGTATTGAAGGTTTTGTGATATGTTTGACTGTGGATGTGTTATTTTTATACTATTCATGGTTTATGGTTAAATAATTGACATTTTGTATGGTAGTTTTAATATAAATATTTATGTTATGTTTAAACCTTTTAATATGAGGAATGCGTTAGACTTAGTAAGTGATGGGTGGAGCCCCCTATAGCTCCTGGATGCATTGGTATGTCTCATGAGACAACCAAGTGTCTTAGAATAGTGCCTTGACAAAATCTTATTTGTAGTCTTGGCATAAGGCCTTGGCTATGTGGTTATGAAAGTCTGTCATTATGCATTCCATCATTATGAAAGTGGCTGTTGATATTGCATGTGATTATTTTACTAGTATAATTTCCTTGTGAGTAAGTAAATGGAATTATGTTGATTTATATTTGCCATATTTTGATGAAATTTATGTGGAAAATGTTTTTGTTTTAATTCAATACATTGCCTAAAATGTTTATGCTTATTTATGAATGATTTCACTCTATTATTATCCTTAATGAGCATCTAAGCTCACCCATTTCTATGTTTTATTATTCCCAGGATGTGAAGAAGTATATTTTGAATGACCTGCAGCGATTGTCTATGGGATCTCAATGTTTCCTATGGAAACAATTTTGTTGTAGTTTTCCATTTTATGATGTAATGTAAACCTTATGAATGTATCTAGTACTTCCAAGGCTACTAAACTAATCGGTATTTCAAGACATGATCTTTTGTGATCATGCCAATGATATATAATAATGCACTCACTCTGGGATTTTGGGGTCGGGGCATTACAGTTGATATCAGAGGAAGTTTAGTACAAACCTTGGAAACTAGATTTAGATAAACTATGATTAGAGCACATATCCCTAAGATATACTTTGAGTATTACTATAGAATAACATTCTAGAATTTTGGTATTGTAGATATTTTGTGAGTTTTCTAAAAAATACATCCCTGTCTGGATACGAGCAGGTAGAGGAGACTCTGACACAGATGTACCTAGCGGTAAAACCTAAAAACACCACTTTGAGATAGACTCAAATGGGAACTAGTGCATGACAATGGTACTTATTGCACTCTTGGTTATGACACTCCTAGGGGATATGTTTAGGATAATTCTCATTTTCTTTACAAATCATTATAAAAGATTTATGAGTATATAGCTCCTCAAAGAAAATATTTTTATGATTATGGATTATGTACATAAACTGTTCAATTTACATTAGGTATTTTACAATTTTGGAATTATTCATTGCAATTCATAAACTGACCTGGTGTATTCTATTCTATAGAAATGGCTCCCAGAAGAAGGAATGTGAACTCCAACAATATGTATGATCCAAATATTAAGAAGGATCATATCTTTCACAGTATTAAGAAAAAATTTATATCTAAAATAGTCTCCCATATATTCTCAACATATGAAGAAATAGTATCTTGTGTTAATAAGATTAGTAAATAATCTTTTGAGTCATGTGGCTTTGAAGGGAAGAAAGAGAAGAAAAGGATGGAAGAGATAATGATAGATAAAGGGAAGAGGGAAAAGAAGGATTTTCCCATATGTGATAACTGTGTAAAATATAACCATGGTAAATGCTTGAAGGGAATGGGAATTAGTTATAAGTGTGGAGAAAAAGGACACCAAGTACGTGAATGTATGGGTATGAAAAAATTTTCAATTATACAATTATTCATCTGCAAGGAGTTGGGACACTACTCGAATCAATGTCCAAATCATTAGAGTATACCCCAAATGTTGATATTAGATAACAATAATGTTATGATACCACCGAAGATGAAGAGGAATGATAAGATTTCTTACGTTGTTATTAAAGTATTGTGTCATTTGAGTATTGTATTAATGACGTACATGTTATAAGAATTATAGAGTATATAAGTAATGTACTAAAATACTATATCATTAAGGACTTGGGATTGTGTGGAACCATTAAAAGTGACTCAATTGCAAGTTAAATTTTTGGAAAATATATGGTTGAGAGAAAGATAAACCATAATATGGTTCTAATACCGAGGTAGGTATTTTTGGAATAATACATGATTAATTTGGATAAATTATATTGGATATTTTTGACTACCTTGAAACTGATTAATGATTTGTATATTCCATCATTTTTGGAGTTTAAAACATTTTCGGATGGAAAGAGTATATCTATTATTCTATAAGGAATAAGAGAAAATGATTGTAATGAACAAGGTTTTATGGTAACTTAGGATGTTGCTGTTTTTTAAAATAATACATGATGAAGGGGTTCGCATGTTATTACGTGGAAAAATAGATATTAATTGTGTTTACCTTCCTTAGATATTTTGGATTTTGAGTTTGGACAGAATTATTTTGGATAATTCTAGTTTGAGATTATTTTTGGATTTCCATAAAAACGACATCCCGAATGTCGGGTGGTAACCCATCGCGTCTGGTAAGGCAACGAGACTTGAACCTGCAACCGAAGGGTGACAAGGGTGCATCACCTATCACTGGACCATATGATGTCCTAGATTGAATAATGTAGTTTTTTTTAAAATTTCTAGTAGATGAATTATATATTCATTTTTTTGGAACCATATACAAATAGGATAAATAAAATATTTTCTTTAAATCTATTATCATTTAGAGTTGAAGATGAGTTTATGGTATTAATTAGTTAAAGGATGGAACTATACATTTCAAGTATATATTTTTTTATTCTCTTATTATATGAATAAATTAATTATTAAACATTAGGTAAGGGATCATAAAACTAAAAATGTGTTATCCGAATACCTTATGTTATTTTGAACCGATGATATTTTTGAATCATCATAGATTAATGGATTTGAGGCCCTCAATTATACAATTGTTTGTGACTGATGACCTCAATCACTCTCTATAAATATTTACGTATTTTGTTAAATTATGTGTCTCTAATTTCCACCAATGTTCTCATAATCGATATCATAATTTTGTGGTGACTTTTTCATTTCCACGTTCCTCTTATTAAGACTAAATTTTATAAACCCAATTTCCAATGTGGGTTTTCCCACAAAGGTATTTTATATTTTCAAAAATTTATTTCCTAAGAATAATTTAATATTTCAAGGATGCAATTTATTAATGAAGGGAAGAATGTAACACCCCCGGATTTCATAGTATGTTATTTCATCAATGTAATTCAATAACTTGCATGACACAAAACATTGAGTTCAAGCGCACAACGACTTAACAAACTAGCCGTTCAAAAGTGGTTATCAATAGTATTAATTGAATTTTAAACATTATATAATCCTTATAATTTTATAATCCATATTATGAGTTTCTTAGAAATAATGTAAGAAAAAGTTCATTTTTTTATGAAAGAAGTATTTTTCAAACAATGCAATTTTACCGCCTTTTATTGGCGAACAATTTTTAATATTTGAAACATTTATATATTCAATTTGAAAAAATAAACTTATTATTTAAAATCTTGAAATAAGAATTTAGTTTCAATAAATTTTTGGTGTTTTTGTTGTAACATTCATATTTGGGTGAATTGTGAAAAATACTATATTTTAACTGAAAACAACATTTTTACCAAAATAATTTATAGTGTTGAATTATACATTTTAATGCTTTGGAAGTATAATTTGATTATATTTTTACCATTTAATATAATGATGGTAATTTTTGGTAATTTCACTTTGATATTGGACATAAACAAGTGTCAATCTTTTGATAGTTATTATTTCTTAAAAATATGATTTTTGGTTTTGATAACCGGAATTAATTTTAAATTAACTAATTCAATTTCAATGTTTATAAATTGATAAATTATAATTAATTTTTGAATTAGGAATATCAAATATATCTTAGGGTGAATTTTTGATATTTTTTTGAAAACTTTCAATTTTTGATGAATAGTGAAAATCAATAAATTACTATTTAAAACCAAATTTTTATTTAAATAATTATTTATTTTAATTAATTTTATTTTAGGCCAAAATAGATACATAATACCTATATAAAATCAATGTAATTTATAATAATTTTAGATATATAAAAATTTTATCGAACTTTTTACGGTCTTTTACCCACCTCCTAGGAGCATTTGAAAATTTACATAAAACATAATTTTACCACTTATTTGAGTTGAATTTAAAATATCTTAGAGACATGGTTGAAATCAGTAAGTAAAATATGGCTCAATAAGATGAAAATATTTTTCGGTGAATAGTAACTTTTTACTTTTATTTGCCACCATTAAAAGTAAATAGCATAATTAAGGGTAAAAATGATATTATTATTACCCTAATACATGTCATAATTCTATTGGATAAATATAATTTTTCATAAAAACCTTATTAATAAAATTTAAACCACTTTGGTCCCCTTCGATTAGATTATGACATTTATAGTTATTTAATTCAAAGAGGTGTTAAAATTGTTAAATTCAATGTTTAATAAAAAAACCATTTTTAATATAAAGTTACACATAATATAAATTCGACTATAAATATTAATTAGAAAGTTAAAAATATTTCTTACATAATGGTATTTTATTTATATTTTTATACATTAAATAATTTAATTTATTTATGACACAATGATGATGCAGTAATTACATAATTAATGAAATATTAGAATAATCGATATTATAAATATCCAAATAAATGTAATTTGAGACTTTTTATGAATTAAACTAATTTTCTAGGTTATTATGATATGTTAGGGTTGGTTTGATGAGTTTTTTTGAAGTAATAATGTTGTTATGAATTTAGAAAAAACAAAATACCAAATAGTGTCAAAATTGACATAAAAGAGTTTTTAAAACAAATATTATATAATTAATTGATATTCTATTCCTAAAAATCTATCGTTCAGAAAAAATAATTATATAATGATAATTGTATCATTAATGAACCACTTGGGGTTCTCTTGGATGTTTATAGTTAGTTTATTAACCATATATTATAAAAATACAAAGAGACATGGTAAATGTCAAACTATTTAACTAAGAGTTAAATCTAGAAAATAAAGTTAATATAGTGACCCAAACCTATCTAAAACCTATTGAATGAGTGGTTTTAGACCATTACCCACCATATAATTTAAATAATCCATTTTGGAGCCTTTATAAACCGAAAATTATTTTATTATAAAATAATATTTCTACCTTTTCCAAAGGTGACCCTCACCCCTCTTATAAAAGGGAACTCCCCCTTTTCTCTAATTCACACCATTAAAGCCCTTTGGATCGGAAAACCCCTTCTCAAATACACTATCAACTATACTTAATTCATCTTAGACGCCTTACTTTTGTCATAAATCTTACCTAATGAGCCCTTTTTATCAAATAAAAAAGAAGAACCCAAAGAAGAGGTAAATATTTTATTACCTCTTTCAAGTTCCTTTCGTCTTCCACTTCCTCTTTCTTTGTTGTTTTCATTTTAAAAAAATAAATCTAGTATCTTATATATAATTAGATGATATTATAAATATGGTACAACCATATTAATTATTTTATCCATCTTTTGAATGATATGTCACCATACGTAGGTACGTACGACTTACCATCTCCACATCGTGGTGTAATTGTTATTCAATACATTATTATTTGGATGGGTATAATAATGATGTGTAATTGATGTAAATAATAAATATTACATTATAATGATTCTTCATATATGATATTACATCCAATTATATATTATTTTAATATCAAAAGGATGATATTTTCACTCATGCGTACGTACGGATTACCGTCTCCACGAATGCGATGAGATTCATTCTCCATCGTATCCATTCATGAATAATATTATTTACGTGATTAAAAATAATTCTTAAAGACATAATATCATTCTGAATTTGAATAAGATAAATCCTATCCATAACAAACTTACTTATGCAAAAAATCATATAAAGGAAATCGAATCTGTTAACACCTGAAATGATGATAATACTAAGATATTATTAACAAAGTAATGTTAAAAGATCATATATGATATCATATTAATGTATATGATTCTTGTATAATTTAATAACAATTATTTCACCATTATACATAAGGTTAACCAACCTTCGACTAAGAAAATGTACAAGGTAAGGGTTAATTTTACAATCACATTATTATATAAGGTTGTTTTTTTGTAAGTATCTATTGGGTCACATTTATTATCCATGTCCATGTTTCATAAAAGAGTTTTCAAAGGGATTATTTTAAGGTAATTTTTACTAAAACATAATTTTAATTGTTTTAAATATTTTTTCTTCTAAATCAATCTCATTATTGTTCATGTTTTAAAAATGTTTTTTAAGGATTTATTTATATGGACATGATTGTTTTAAAAATGTTAATTCCTTTAAAAAGATTCAAAGTGGTAAGGGACACTTGGATTAAAAAATGTCTTTAAATATATTCCTTTCTAAATTGTGTTAATTTTAAATATTTTCATGAAAAAGGGATATTTTTCTCAAAGAGTTTTACAAATCATTTTCATCTATGTCAGCATCCCTTGATGGATTTTGAACTTGTTTGAAGTTGATTTATTATGATACAAATATTCCATATTGTATTGAAGGTTTTGTGATAGGTTTGATTGTGTATGTGTTATTTTTATACCATTCATGGATTATGGTTAAAGTATTAACATTTTTTATTCTAGTTTTAATATGAGTTTTTATGTTATGTTTAATCCTTTTATGTGAGGAATGAATTGGACTTAGTAAGTGACGGGTGGAGCTGGCTATAGCTCCTTGATGCATCGGTTTGTCTCAAAAGACAAACTAGTGTCTTGGCATAAGGCGTTGACAAAATCTTATTAGTAGTCTTGGAACAAGTCCTTGACTATATGGTTATGAAAGTCAGGCATTATGTATCCCATCATTATGAAAGGGGATATTGATATTGCATGTGATTATTCGACTAGTATAATATCCATGTAAGTAAATGGCATTATTTTGATTTATATTTTCCATATTATGAGGAAACATAGGGTGAAAAGGCTTTTTTTTAGTTCTATGCATTTACTTAAATGTTTATTCTTATTTATGAAACTTTCCACTATATTTTTATCCTTACTGAGCATCTGAGCTCACCCATTTATATGTTTTATTTTTCCCATGATGTGAAAAAGTATATTATGACTAACTTATAGAGATAGTCTGTGGAATCTCAGTGTTGTCTATGGAAACAATGTTGCTGTATTTTTTCATTTTATGATGTAATGTAAACCACATGAATGTATCAAGTACTTCCATGGCTACTAAACTAATCGGTCTTTTAAGACTTGATCTTTTGTAATCATGCCAACGATACATAATAATGCACCAAATTTTTTATTCTGGGGTCGGGGCAATAAAAAGATTACAGAAATGTATATAATAATGATATTATATACATTACATTATTAACACTATATAGGTGATGTAACCGTGATAAATATTTGACGACCATAACTACTAATATGTATCATTCATAGAAATAAAGTCATTAACACCAAAAATGTTTATGATAATGAAATATTGTTTATGAACAAGTGATAATATATTATAATAAAATGATTAATGGAATTATATGTTTATTTATGGTTCTAGAATATAATCATAATAAATTTTAGTTTATTATATATTAGGATAGAGTGCTTATAATACATGTTGGAGTGGAGGTAAGAGTTTTATGTTACAATCTAAATATTTAACAGGATTGTTTATACTGAGATTTATGTTGATGAAATTATATGACCTATATCTCAAAAATATTCTTTATTTTTTATCCATGATTTATTTCTATAAATTAAAAGTTTTACTTTCATTTTTCTCTCTCTAAGTACATAAGGACCCAAAATAATGTTTTAAACGAAATCCAACTTTGTTTTTCAATTTGGATGAAAATCATTTGGTTCCATGTCTATATTTTCTTGAAATTAATTTCAATAATTTTTTAAATGTTATCCAATTATTGATTAAATTAAATTTCACCAATTTTTTATTTTCTATAATTTTTTTATTAATCACCTTTCTATTTTCCAAATAATGGTTTTTTACCAATGTTTGAATGGAATAATTATTTTAATTTATATCCCATGAATTCCTTTTACCACTATCATGACTACTCTTTACTTTGAATTTTAATTTAAATGTTTCGATATTTATTTTCAAATAAATTATTTTTAAAAATATTCTATAATTTTTTAGATTTTAAATAAGTGATTTCGAAAATAAAAATTGTATTTTCCTCAAGAAATATTCCAGTGATTTTTTAATTTTATTTTATTCTATAAAAACCTCTACTGAGGTTACTTGTGATTCAATGAGGATATGATTCAATTATAACAACATTATTATTTCCCTAGATTTTTATTTATTATGATGAATAAATCTTTAAGAAACCCATTTTCTTTTTCATGTGTTAAGATATGAAAAAATGATAAATATTTTCTTGATATAATGGCATACATATTAATAGGTTATAAATATGTGATTGGTGGTTCCATTATATACTTATAATTTTTTGGGTAATTATTAATGTTTTATAAACTAAAAGGGTACATGGGTGGTTAGCCTAAGCCCGAAGTAGGTATATGGGTGGTTATCCTAATCCTAACATTTAATGAGTGTCTTGGTGGGTAACCATAACATATAAATTATATGATTTTGATTATGCCACAATTTTTTTTCATCTATTTATGAAATTTTATTATTTCTCTGATATGATATCATGACATAATGTATTTAATTAATATATGACTCATACCTTAGGAATAAAAAAGGCCTTATTCCTTGATTATGATCAATAATTTTTAGTTATGATTTCAAAATGTTATGTTCATATTAAAATACCCTTATTCTCATGTTATGATTATATATGTTCATTGATTTGTATCTTCCATGTTTACACATATTGAGAATATGATCTAACTCTATCCTATTTTTCACTTCCCAAAGATATAAAAAATAGTTTTTAGTAGGGTATTTTTAATAAGTTCATAATATAAGATAAACATTGTGGGATGTGCTGAAGATATTTCAAGGGATAATATTTTTATGTATCTATAATCAAAAGACACTAAAAATTTACATTTTTGGGTCATTTATTGTTATGAGATGTATTGAATATTAACTAAAAATGTTGAAATATTTATTTATGTAATTTTTGGGTCACCTCAGGTCTCATCCCAAAAAATTAGGAATGAAAACATATTGAAGAGTATAAATTAAAAGGCCATTGGTACTGCAATTTTTTTTAATGATACTCCTCTAAAAATAAAAGGGAATGCAATAACCAAGATTTCTGGGAATAAAATCAATAGAGAGAAAGTTTTTATTATGAATTGTTTAAAGCATAATCTCATAAGTGTCATTAATCTATGTTAATTAAGATTTATGTTTCATTTGATCTTATAGAATTATTTATTAAAAATTAAAGTATATCACTTATTAGGATTGGAGAATGAGGGGGGATATCTATAAAATTTATAATAGAAAAAACCACATATTTCCTTATAGTTAATGAAATAATAATCTATTGTATCACAAGATAGAACATATAAATAAAAAAATCATTGATTAATATATTTACGCTAGATTTAGAAACTAATATTCTAAACATGGAGCATAATGAAAAAATTATGTGAGATGCACGTGTGAGATAAAAAATATTGTGTATTCCCTATAGTCAATAAAAGAAAAGGCCATAAAATCTTCTTGACCTTATGCACATTTATGTGTATAGTCCCATGAATATTTTATGAATATATGGAAAAAGATATTTTATATTTTTTATATATGAATATATTTGTATGGATTTTGTTATGTTTATACAGTGAATATAGGAATTTCTTGATTTATGATGAGGTATAGGTGTTGAGTGGAAAATGATATTAGACACACCATCAAGACATTATGTTTTGATAATAGGTCTGAGTATTCCTCTATTTTGTTTGAAATTGTTCTTGAAAATAATGGAACTAAAAGTGATGTATCATCACTAAAAACGTCACAACTAAACAGAATAGTTGAACGTAGAAATATGATGGTGAATAATATGGGAAATACCTTACTTATTGAAGGTAATATTCCAAGTCACTATTTAAAGGAAGCAATGAGGGTTTAGTTTCCACATTGAATCATTATCTTATAATCCATAGAGAATAGGAAACTCCCTCGGAGATGTTTCATGGGATAAATAAATCTTTGAAGTATTTTGTATTTTTGTCATCTAGTGATACATATTGAAAAAAGAATAAATCCAACTAAAATCTAGTGATGTTGTAGATAAATATTTCCTCCTAAGATATTGTATGAAAATACAATCCTACACAATATTAAAAAAAGGTTGGACATGTTATTTTAATGTAACATTATCAAAATTATTGAAGTCGAAGAGAATAGAAATGTTTCATGTTCATTTTTGAATGAGAAAATTGATGTAAATGATAAAAAAGATGAAAGTATAGAACTTATGGAATATTTTCCAAGAGATGCATATTCGAAAGTATAATATGAGGAATAACCTATGGTTAAACAACATGATCCTATACCACACAGAAGAAAAAATAGGATGGTAGTTGGTCCATCAAATATTATTAGGGATAATATTGCACAAACACAGACCCATATCATGAATACTATGTAGCATGAATCCATTTTATCTATTTTATAAATAAAAAAATTTAAGGATAGGTTAAATATAAGTCTTGGGTGAAGGTTATCAATAAGGATATATATTAGATTGATAAAATTATTACCTTATAGACCTGATAATTATATTTATTATTGGATCAAAGTGATTCTTATAAAATAAATTGACTAAAATTGGTGATTTAATTCACAATATATCTTGATTAGTCGGGAATGTGTATGCACAAGTAGAGTGGGTTTATTTAGAAGAGACTTTACTCTAGTTACATGGATTCAATATATTTACCTTTTCATAGTAGTGGCTATGAAAAAGGGATCTAAAACATTACAAATATATATTAAGAAAACATTATAGAATTGGATTTTGAAATTAGAAGTGTACATTGAATAGCCTATGGGTTCCCTAATTGGTGAGAATGAAAAAGAGTTTTTTAGTTGAAGAAATAAGTATAAGGATTGAAAAAATAACCTTATGGTTTTTATTCAAGACATGACTCTTATCTAAATAAGCTAGAGTTTATAAGGGGTAGATTGGATCATAACATATATGTAAAAATGTCCAATGATGAGAAGTTCATGGTTTTGGTATATGTGGATGACTTTATATTTGTTGGAAATGAAAATTATATAGTTAAGGATCTTTCTAATATGATGAAATGTGACTTTGCGATGTCTATGATAGGTTAAATCACTTATTTTTTCATATTTTAGATGATTAGAAAAGAATATTATACCCTCATTTCATATTTTAAGTATAAAAAGGCTACATAAACCAGAGCATTCATGTCAAACATATGTATAGGGAAGGGAACATCGTCATAGATGCTCTTTCTAGCAAAGGATCTCTCGGAATAAGTATTATTTTATATTCTTGAATAGGATCTCTTTATAAAGATTGTAATGTTTTTCTAATTGGGGAAGCCCTCAGTATTCATCATTTATATCCTCCATGATTTTTTGTGGGCATGTGTTTTTGATATCATTTCCAATAAAATGTAAATTTTCATTCATTTGGTCAGATGAATGGGAGTCTACTATATTTGACAGCTACACGGCCTGGCCTAGAATTTTCTACCTATCTGATATCTTGGTTTGAAAGTTATCCCAAATAATAGAATATATATTCTATAAAAAAGCATGAGAAAAATTAGGGGAACAACCACTTATTAACAATTTTTCAAAGATGAAAAGTTTCATGAGCTCTCATCCTTCTTCAATGTTAATTGGGTGAGTGATGTTGTGCATAAGAAATCCAGTAGTGTCGGTGATTTATCTATTATGAAAAATTGTATAGGATGGTTATGAAATAATAAAGAGAATACACACTTAATAAGTAATTAGGTAGAATATATAGCAGTCACAAAGTCATATATCAACTCATATGGATGAGAAAATAATTGAAAGATCATGTAGAATCATTCAAACAACCTATGGGTATCTAATGTGACAAAAAATGTTTCATTGATCATATAAAGAATCCAGTTTAGAATTCTTAGACATAGCATATAAAAATTATATATCACATTATGAAAGAAAAATTGGAACATGGATTTATTCATATGGAATTTGTTGGCCCTGATCACCAAGAAGTTGATATTTTGGCCAAATCTTTAGCTATCTACAAATTTGAGAACATAAGATGAATATTAATTTTCAACCCCCTCTTTCCATTCGGTAGGTTCAGTTATCCTACCCTATCCATTAAACTATTTTTTTACCTGGGATGGATTTATTTTTATGTAGGATCAAAATATTTTATATGAGTTGGTGGAGATGTTTTATAGTGGGAGAAAATTAGAATAAGGATTTTCTCTAAACATTATAGTGAATGGTGTATTCATTAATTTATTATAATGTTTCCTACAGTAATCTAGGGATACCATGAGATTAGATGATATAATATTTCATGTATTTCTTAGGTTTCTATTTTTTATAAGTGTTTGGAAGGATGGATCTCTTTACTTACCCACCTTCTCATTTTATTATCAAATGAGGAGAATATTTTAGGAACGTGGATGTCTTACTAAATGGGGTCTTGAGGTCAATTATAAGTTTGAAAGGTTGTATAGAGATTGAAAAAAAAAACCAATGGTGGATAATATTGGATCAATGGCTTTCACAATATTGGATTATTTTTCAATTATTAATTATTATTTGTTGAGGTTAAAATGAGAATGTTGGAACTAATTTGATCAGATTTAGAGTGAGGAGATTTAGAGTTACCTGAATCCTACTTTGTGTGCATAATGTTAAACTAGTATAATCTTGATGGACATGTATATGTACACATGAATATTCAAAAGGATCAATTTAATCTCTAGGTAAATTAAAATCTATCCACAGTGTCAATTGCCTAATATCGTATATTGGAGTTTGGTGGTATCTTATATTCACTATGTTGTAACTTGAATACACTTATGTTATCATTCAGTCATGTACTAGCTTGGGGTCACCATTTAATAGCTTAAATACTCATTTATCTTCTTTACAACAATGTAGATCTATTTGTGACTCTTCATGTGGTCAATCAAAAAAGGAAATACTACTATACTTTAACGCTCTATCTCTTTATATTATCGGTTGGAAAGGTACATTTGATTAGATGTCAATGTACGTTCACTTCTCATGGTAGGATATAGATTCAAAATTGGTACTCATAGTTTTTAGTCACTTTTCATAGTTTGTTATAGAGGAATAATAAATATATATGGTTATTAGTGCATACAGTGGATCCAATAATTTTCTTCCTAAGAGTATTGCATGGAGATGTATCATGTCACGCCATTGGGGAAAATAAAAAACTGAGTTTTCAAAAGAATAAAAAAATAGATTACGAGTATAAATCAAATGTTGAAAAGTATTGAGACTTAATATAGATTTGAATAAATTTGACTCATGTTTTTTTAACAAGTCTCGAAAATAAATATTTCAATTATAAATATCTTCCATATTTGAAGAATACATTTTATTAATAAGTTAAAACCAAGGTAATTGTGGGTGTTTAAATAAAGAGTTGATCAAGGTTCATAGAGTTAATCATAAAGTAAATAATTAAGGCATAGAATGAAGAAGAATATTGATAATACATTAAATTAATATATAGTAATTTTGGATCCAATGTCGGGATATTTCATTTCTAAACAAGGAAACCTAGTGATTATCATAGAAATCTGAAGGAATGATGTAATTTCTACATAGATGATAAAGGAGCATGAATGTAAGCATATAAATAGATTTAGGAAATCCTTGAAGACAATATGAAATCAATATTTTGAAAAAAATTTATCAATATGGATCAAAATTAGTAGATTTTCAACTCCATAAACATATTGGTGTATGAACTTTCTTATAAGTAATCTCTGAATTGAACGTTATTTTTAATACCATAGCTTGAAATTGGGGAGGAGAAAAAGATGTATCATTTTACCTAAAATCGAGGTGGTCCCCTTTAAAATCACTATAACAACATTAATAAATAGTCTTACAGCCATATAATGTCAATATAGCATTGATGTGCACTCCTTTGACTAGCCCTTTTAGGTGAACTAAGTAAAATACCTACGTCCACAATTTACTTTCCCATCATGTACCCATGTTTGTATGCTTGAAATAAATACAGGTTTATACTTCTCTTTCTAACAAAGAGGAAAGATCCAAAAAGTTAAAAAAGAATTCATAACATAATTAATCACACCCCAATTATGGTGTTTCTAGCTGTGGTTATAACAAAGTACTTTAATTCGTTAAAATAAAATACATTTCACATATTAAAATAATTTCCTAAAAATTATATCTTTTTACCTTCAAATGATTTAATATTTATTTATAACAATTTTATAATCAATGTGTGAATTATCATTCATTTTTCTACATGTATAAACAATACAATTACATTGGTTTAATACTCGAAGTGAGAGAAATTATCTTTTAAATGAAAACATATAAATGAAGTAATGTTTGTAAAAAAACATTTCCATTTAGGTAAGAATTATTAGAAAAATATTTATTATCATTAATTAAACATTCCATATATTTCATTAATTAATCCTATTATTTATTACTTGAATCTCATAAATAAATTTTATTGATATTATTCCTCAAAATTATGAAATCTAACAAAATGTATAATCGAATAAAAAAGTTCCAAACAATCTATTTAGAATTAATTTGATTTCCATAAGTGAGTTTGAACCTTTTTAAAAAGTAATTTATTTTATCAATTCAAATTAAATATCTAATAATTTATTCGATTTTATATTTTAATAAATAATAATTTACTTAATTTCAGTATTGTGTGCATCACAAGATATCGAATGCATAAAATTTATTTTAAGGGAAAATATATTCCAAAATCACAGGTCATTATAAATAGAGGTTTTGGATTTATAAAATATGAGACCCTATTTTCCACCCTTGTATTATCATTATTAACATTTTTATAAATTACCTGAAGATAACCTATATGATATTTCTCATTGGATAAGAACTATGGGATTATGTTTCACCACTCCTTGACCATATCCATATAAAACAAGTGATTATAAAGGTATCATATTCTATATCATGTAATAATTACATTAATTACTCACAGTCTATCTATCATTAAAAATTAAAAAAATTTAAAATTTGAATTATGTATAACTGTATTTATATTCCCATAGTTGATCTCATTCCCAAAAAGTAGTCACAGTGGTTCAATAAAGATTCAAACCATCATTATTTTCAAAAAACACATTTGAAAAGATAAAAATCATTGAGTAATTAGAAATCCATTTTCATGTAAGAAAACCCATTTCCTTTAAAACCAAACCATGTTACTCAACCCTTATCATACCCACTATGATGCATTAAATGATGCCTTTTCTGAACAATCATGGGTTAACAAGACACAAATAACCATCCAGTAAGGTAATCACCAACCTCTTACTTATCGAGACTTACTAGTAATTCAATGTTCAAAATAAAGAGGTCAAACACAGATTTTATATGTATATTTTGATTATTGCCCATCAAATTCTCCACACCTATCAAGCAATCCAAAAATCATCTCTAAAACCATGCTTTGATACTATTTTGTGACACCCCAATGAAGGATCCAAAAGCTTTTGAACTAATTTCAGATTTCACATTACCTAAAACACATTCCTTTATCTCTAGAGGCTTCGAGTGAGCCATAAATAATAAATTAAAGCACTTGGGGAATGATTTTCCAAAAATACACAAACTGACCCATTAATGTGAGGTAAAAATTCTGTAAATAAAACCATTAAAAATATCCCTACAATGGAAAAAATATATTATAAAATAAATTCAAAATAATTAAATAATTCAAATTATACACATGTCGATATAAAAAAATAGTTCTCAAACAATGATCTATCAACTCCTCCATTATAGCTCTAAAATTTCTCTATGGTACACCACTAATAAAGAATAAAGTATTCTATTTACCTACATCATGGCTAATTGTGTCTACATTCCCACCAAATTCTATATATATGGCCTTATTATAAGTGTAATAAGATTTTATCAATGTCTCTAACAACTTTCATGAATAAATAATTCATTATGAAATTCTAATGAATAACTATAAATAAAAAAACCATTCGATGGATGTAAAAGTAAAACATATTTAACTAAAATCATTTAAATTAACCATGTAGTGGAAAAAAATTATCTTATAAAATAAATCCAATGGATTAAAATAAGAAAATTTAACACATGTAGATATAAAATACATTGCTTGACCCATGAGCTACCAAGTCCACCACCATAACCCCAACATGGGTAAATTATTTACCACAAATGAAGAATAAAATTTTCCCTTTACCTTTTTCATGGAAAATCAAGTCTAAAAATCCACCAAAGTACACAAATAGATGGTGAGCACAAAATCAATATAATTTCCCCAATGAATCCAATACACTTCAATGCATGAACAATTTTAATATGTTATATCAATACAAAATATATTAAAAAATTGTTTATATAAAAAGTTAAAAAACATAATCATTTAAAAATTTTAATTCTAAAATATCATAATTTTATCTGAATATAATCAACCATTATTCCAAACTACTCATAATCAAAAAATTCTCCACAAAACCCAATTTAAAAGAATATATCAATACTAAGATGCATTGTGTTTTTAAAGCCAATATTAATTCCCAATTTTATGAAATCTAAAGGAAACCCCTTATTTTCTTAATTTATGATGGGATATACATGTTTTCCTAACTAGTCTTTATGTATAATAATTATTAAAAATAATTTATAAATTAATCACTAGCACTATTTACACGTTGTGAATCCCCATTTACACATCCTAAACTCACACCATAATGATTGTCTTTTTCAAATATAGTTATATTAATCATTGATCATCTTGACAAAAACTTTCTATGTTACCACATCATCATGGTTGAACGTTAAATGTTTCAAAAACATTATTTCACCAAATAATGTTTTGATACACATACAGTCACATGTGATAAATTCTAAAAAACACAAAAAATATTATTATATAAATTTATAATAAAAACATATTCCAAATATTAGAAAACTAAATAAATCCATCAGAATCCTATTTTCATTTCAAAACACCATTTCTTATAAAACCTCCCAATTTCCAAAAAAATATACTTTCCAAAACAATGCCATTTTTTATAAGATTATGATTTTATAAAATTAATTAAATTTCATTTAAAAATATATCATAATCAATAAACAAATTATAATAAATGATTTAATCTCATAAAATTAATTGAATCAACCAACCAATATTTGTCCATTCTTGAAAATCATTTTTTGTGGTTCAATATCACACATTTTGATTGAATCCTTTAAATCTATACCAAGATTAGAAAAATCACCTAATACAGACCCAAAAATTCATATATATGATATCCAAAAGTCTAAATAATAGATATATTAATATATTATAAGTGATAATTAGATATGTTAGAATTTATGAGTTCATCGAGATCAAACCTTTGATTATGCATCTATTTGATCATCCTTTGAGAGGATAAAATTATTTTTTTTCTAAAGATTCCTAAATTTCACTCCCAAGAATCCATAATAATCATTAAAGACAAAATTATAATTATAATTTTTATTATAAGATCCTAATCATGTTTCAAAAAAAATCCATGCAATAATTCTTGACACACATAATTAGCATGCATGGTTACAAAAATCGAGTCTCTTTCTTTGTCATACTCTATGGGTTAAAAATCCAAGTCATATGATTAACTCATATGGTTAATCTGACAATAACACAAACCCCACATTAGTTACTATAAAATTTCCATCAACACACTATTAATTTGCATGGTCATGCTAACCATATGCTTCACTTTGTACCTCTCCTAACTACCAAAAAACTATCAATTTCAACCTAGAAAACATTAAAATTTAATAGGAAATGTAACTAAAAACCCTATAAAATCAACAGTATAATGTACTCACACCATACATGTGTCCAAAAAGATTAATATATACCTTCATATTTTTTGGTCCCAATAGAAATATGGTTGATTTGTCAAGAGAGGTGTGAATTGGAATCTTTAAAATTTTTAAAAACTTATCATTTTTAGTTCAATTTGTAACTGAAAATAAAATATGATCAAAATTATTTTTATCGTTTTTTGGACTAAAGTTATTATATTTCTACTCTCCACACTCTCAATGTGATAGTTTGACACCAACTAATATAGTGACCTGGCTATTGAAAGGATTCATATCTTCTTTACGACTACATTTTTAACCACTGGATAAACAACCTGAAACATACCTTTTCCACACATTGTGGCACAACTGAAAACCTTTATTTTGATGTGGAGAAACATATAACCTTTCCTTTGTTCAGATCAATTCTTGAATAAAACCCCCCCATTTTAGCAAACCAAGGAACAAATAAGAATCTTAGTTTTTTAAACTGGAGACACAACTCAAGACATACCATTTATAGGGTAGTATAACTCGACATGAAAGTCATGTTTTTGAATAAAAAATCACAAACCCAAAATATAATACACAAAAAATAGAAATAATTTATAAACATATAAATAAATTTAAAAAATAGATTCATATTTTCAACAAAATAATTATCTCTTTTGGTAGAAAAGGATCAGAATAATGTAGTCCAACCGAGATTGTAGCAATGTTGATCGTAAAAGAGTTCATTATTGTTCGAAAATATACTCAACCTCTATGAATATATAACAAGATCTATCAAACTCAATATAAATATTTATTTTATGTTAATTTTTTTAAAAAAAACTCAATTCATTCCTTACAAATCAAATAATCTAGTTGTTTTATTTCATTATTTCTTGAAGGAGTAGTTATACATGTGAATCCAAAAGACTAATTAAATGATACTCATACTTATTTTATAGATAAAATTTCCCTAGAATTTTATAATTAATTCACATTAAAAACCAAATCAATCACGTTTAAACTTGATCCCACATTATTTTAAAAAATCAACATTGAAACATACAGTGAAATAAAAAATCACACTTCATCTCATGCAATCCTCATTTAAATCTAAATAAAATATTTCCAAATTAATTATTATAAGGTTGAAATAATTGATGAGTAATTATGAAATAATTAAATCAATAAAAAATGTATTAAAAATATTTAGCAAATCGATATATGAAAAATATGCAAAATATTTCATAATTTTAACTACATAAAAGAAAAATATTGAAATATGAATAACCATATTTTTTTACTTCTGGGTATACATGATTTTTGTGTAAGAATAATTATGCATAAACATTAATGTTTGTAAAAATCATTCAATGTGACTATTAATTTTATGTTTTATATAAGAATCATTCTGAGTGTAAGAATGAACTTTGTATACGACATATATGTTCTATGATCATCATCATATATTTCATAAAAATCATCATATAGTGCCTAGGAATTATTCTATGGTGTCTAAGAATCATTTAATGTTATTTGTAAGCATTATTCTTTGTTTTATAATCATCATTCACCTATATTGTAAGCAATATTACTTTGTTAAAAGTTTAAGATTCTTAAGGATGGAAATATTAAATTATATGGATTATTTTTTATATATTAAAATGACTAAATGTTTCTTTAAAATCATAAATATAAATTCCAAAACAATAAGATTGATTTAGTCTATATTCCTATAATTCTATAAGAAATTATAAATATTCAATTATGAAAGCTTTTGTGCATGGGTTATAACCTAACACATACTAAATTAGATTTCTATACGAAATCAAATAATAAAAAACATATTGAATGAAAAGAATAATTAAATAATCAAAATTAAAAACAATATTTTCATTTAAAAGTAGTTCACGATTGAAACAAAATTATTTACTCATGTTAGAAGGAATAAAATATTAATCAAAACAACAGTATATAATTTTTTTTAATTTTTAAAACAAGATAAATTGAAATGTTGCCACTCAAAAATATCCACATTTATTATAATTAGAAAATAATATAATTTCAAAAATTTCTCCTTGTTTTTGAAATAATCAAAAAAATTAGAAGATAAAATAAAAATGACTCCCTTTTTTGAAACATTATTTTCAACATAATTAAATCCACTACTGAACTCACCCTATATTGTAAAATATATCAGAGTAGAATAAGATATAATATGTATATAATTTTATACCATATGAAATTATTTTTAATAAGGTTATACATATTAAAATGACATAAATAACACCTTTTAAGATAAATAATATTAAACTGATGGTTAGAACTAAAATTTTCAACAATACATAATGGAAAGAATACCATAATATATCTTAAGAAAATAAAATGTTAAATAATAAAGCTTTTCCTTAATTCATTTCTTTAAAACATAGAATTACCTAAAAAAATTATAATATAAAATTATATATAAGAAGATGATAAATGGTAGAAACACTTATCCTTAATTGAATATTTTTCTCCTTTTAAATAGCAACATATTGAAAAATGGATACACATATTTTAAATCTTCTATGTGTATAATTTATCAACTCCCTCCTGGGTAAAACCTAAAATTATTCAAGGATCCATGAAAACAAGTCAATATGTTCAAATAATCGGATTATATAATATAAAATTAATTAAAATAACTAAAAATGTAATTATATGTCACTTATCTAGAGAAAAATGAAAAATTACATGCCCACTGGCCAGTTATGAAAATTATATTTATGTCCATGTAAGTAAACCATAACAAATGAATTAAACATTCTTACTAACCAAATCATGTCACACAATGATGCATTATCAACTGTTAAGGATTACATAAAATGGGATTATTAAGTTTAAATTATTTTAACAATGAAAAAGCTTTTTCTGATCACAAAACTATTCTTCCAATGAATTCAAATATATTTAGTACAAACTATTATTTTAATCTTATAACATTCTAAGTTTATATTTTATTTTCTCAAACATATAAAAACATAAAGGTTTTGTAAATATATCCTAAATTAATAATAAATTAGAATATATTCCAAACAAGTTTCACATTTCTATGTTTAGTCTCTAATGAAATGAGATCTAACCTCAATATTTTCAATCCATTAATGGTGTAAAGGTTTATTTTAAATTGAAATATGATAAGAATTATCACAAAAAATAGTAACGTTTTCTAAATTAATATCAAATTCAGATAATTTTTTTTAATTCATAGCGATTGATAATAAAAACTTGTAATATAAATTTATTATGTTTAAATGGCTGATAAAGAAAAAAAATTCCCTAAACTCTAGGATACTATGATTTATCTTAGAAAATAACACAAAACACTTGTTCTTTTTCTATCTATTTTTCAACCACCAAAATAAAAAAATTAACTTTTTAACTCAAAGATAATTTTTCCAGTATAAACTAGTCTAATGCTTAAATAAACATTAACATTTTTAATTATTCATCTTATATGTTTTAAATTAGTTTCTTTATAATTACTATGAATTCATTAACAAATTAAAACTAATAACATTAAATTAGTTTTATATGTAGTCAAATATAATAACATACAAATATTACTCTAATAAGGTTTATTTTCAACTACGTTTTAGGATCATCATTATCCAACTTACATGAAACACTCATATGAATAATTGACCATTTATAATTATCTAATCTAAATATCATAACAATTTCTTTAGAATACTTAAATTTATTTATAAAACTTCTATCACTTATTTGAAAATTTTAATGTCCATTTAAGAATTGTAATTCTCTTATAAAAATAATATCAAATTCGTTAGTCATTATTTCTAAAAATTATTAACATATAACATCATTTTAAGATACAAATATAATGTCAACCACATATATTTTAGTAATAAAAATTTCTTGAAAATGTTTCTTGATTAACAATGTAGGATCTATTATTCCATTTAAAAAATAATTTTGAAAAAGGAAATTTAAAAATCTTACCTACTAATCTCTTATTACTTTCTTATGATCTTTAAATAATATTTCGAATCACTTTTTTCCAAGGTGATATAAATATTTTTTCCATGAATTTTTATGCGTGTGAATCTCCCACTCAACATTTTCACTTTTATTTTAAGGATTTTTAAACTCATATTAAAGTTGGTTCAAATCATCATTCTTTTATTTTGATACATTATCATTAAATCTCACATGTATAGACTCTTAAACTACTATTTATATTTTATTTCAATCATTATAATATTTTATATAGTTTGAATATCAAAAAAATATATATTCAAAGAACTATGAATCAAATTTATCTATTTAATATTTCATGTCAATAATATAAACATTACAACTGAAAACTCTTAAAAATCTAATTTTTTGGTCTTCCACATTTCCAAATCTCATAAGGTGTATTCTTTAAAATTATTCATAAAATAAATCTATTTGATAGATAATATACTATACTTACAGTTGATTCCTAGAAATATATTGTTGATTTAAATTGATTAGAAATTATTTTAGACATTTCATAATGTGTTTTATTTTTTCTTTTCTATAAAACCATTTTTTGGAGACCTTTGATATAAAAAATTATGATCTTCACAATTTTTTTTTGAATTCTAGGTTTAACACCCCCCCCCCCCCCCCCGCGCGCCTCCCGTGATAACTTCTAACAAAATTAAATATCATTTCTATATTTAAAAAAGAATATAATAGGTAGAAAATGTTGATATTATTCTAGTTTTATGACTTAGAATGTAAACCCATAAAAAGGTGTAAATTCTTAAATAATTAGAAACACATGCAATTATTAAAAATTATTTTTAAAAGATACTGGTCAATATAAATAAATCTGTAATGTTCTTTATATATTCACATCCTTTATAGTTCTAAAGGAGTATATGGTGTTAAACCTTCAAAAATGAGTCTAAAACATATGTGTTGTCCATATTAAATTCTAGAATTTATATGAATTTCTAATTTTATGACAATTTTTAAAATATTTTGACGTTGGAATAAACAAGTATTATATTTCATAAGTTGTTTTCTAACTAAATGACAGTAATACATTTAGTAATTTGGTAAATCAATTCATCAAATTAATAGAATAAATATTATGTTTTTTATTTTCTTTAAAAATTATATATTCATATTTGTAAATATGAAACTAATAATTTTGAAATTTTAAAATCCATTTCAACATCACACAATTTATAAATACATATCAATTTTTTTAACCTATAAACATATAGAACATTAGATATGATAATAGAATCATAAATTTCAACCTCGCTAAATCCTTTTATTATAATTTTGAAATTATCATAAAAGATAACATTACCTCCTTTCAATTGGTTTAATAAAAGAAAAATTATAAAATTACATTTCATATATCATTTCCTAACCCCCTCACACTAAAGGTACCCCTCCAACAATAGAAATGAATGGAGATAGACAATTTAACTTGAAGCTTGCCACCAATAGGCCACAGGTTGGTGACTAGTGCTAGGGGTATATCAATTAAACACATGGGAGGAATTACCATATATAAGTATAACTAATAATATATTACATGATATTAACCATAAAAAACATTCATAAATAAATAATAAATATCAATACATGTAATTTCGTATATAAACTAAAAGGAAAATAGTAAGTACCAAATTTTGACTATGTGGTAACTGCATACTCCTATAACTCATGGATGCACCTCAACAACTCCTCTAAGTTATTAATGTATAGCTTAATCACTAAGATACTCCAAATGACTGGAACAATAGTTCATATATACATAGTGTGATCATAACATGTATACTTTGTTTGATTTTCCCTAAACCCTTTTGTAAATAAAATGAAAGAAGCATACTAAAGCCTAGTGAATAAATATATGAATCTAACTCACAAACTAAATTGTTTATACTAGTTTATAATCATCACCATAGATAAATCATTAAGTAATTTATAGAATTAAACCAATATATACAAAACCATATATATAATAATGAAGGTACCCCACTTCCACTTCTCCAGAGTTTATCACTCTCATGCCCAACGACCGCATCATGTGTCCATACCCCCTATAAAACATCCTGCACATTGTGAAATAGTACCTCACCCATTTTTATATCGTGTGAAACATGGAATCTCATAATTTCTATATCCCTGTAGTAACTGAGTGTTTTTCTAGAATCCACCATAGTATATTTACATACATTATACCTTATGTCATTACAACCCATGAATGTATTCCCATGGGAAGCTGAGACCACCTTTTTCGGATACAAGAAAGTCCCATACCTCAATCCATTATAACCCACAAAAAAAATTTATTATAAAATGTTATCCATAAAATACCCTTTTAGGAATGCACCATATGTGATAAGCCATTATAGATGAGGATACATCTAATCATCTATACCCAGAGGGAGAGTGGGGGAAAGGGAGAAGTCAATCATTCATTCACTCACCATCTTGGAAGAAAGAGAAAAAAATCCCTAAAACATTTGGTTATCAGTTTAACTATTGAATGGTGTCGGATTACATATGAAATTAGAAAATATAGAATAATATCATACCCATCCACAATCAGTGGACTACCTAGACTTAGTCTCATCAGCTGTTAATGTCACATTGGAACTCCAACTACCACTACAAATGAATTGATATAAAACTATAATATAAGTATCAAGTTTATTATTAAAAATCTAATTTCCCATTTATTTTTTCACATTAACATTTTTTAAATTATCTTTTTAATATTCTTAAGCTAGGTTCCAATGGCTCTATTAATTATCCTAATTATATTCTCAAGTATGCCATCATCATTATAAAAACCATAAACCAACCACATTCATTAATTACTTAAATTTTCATTTCATGAATCATTTAGGTACTCTAAGACTCTATCAAATCCAACTCTTAAAAAATTCACGAAAAAAATCATAGCAACAAATTACATAAATCATTTTGATAAAGATCAAGAAAAAATTATATGTCCACATGTACATCATGAAATAATTAATAATAATTAAATAAATTGATGAGAAATCCATACTCATAACTTATCTTAACCACATAGTGTCTCACACCATTGCACATCACATAATTCATCCTGCCATCATCAAAATCGAAAATCACAATAGCCTAGGTTCTAGGCCTATTTCTCATCAATGGTCCTTGACCACAAAAAATCATCATGAAAACTATGTCTCAAAATACCTAGAAAAAAAAATTCAAATATATTTATTACCCATATGTATAGGAACTAAGTTCATGGAATTGAGAAATTTAAGCATTCCATAATAAGTAATGGTCTTATCTAGCCTTAAAAATTCATTCTTGATCAAACATATATTTTAAATATACTTTAAATTAATTAGTTCATTATGCATAGTTTATACACACAAGAAAATCTAAAAGAAAACATAACCATAACATACAATAAAAGTAAACATGATTTCAATCATTATTTACTATTTTTTTAAACTAAGTTGACCAGTAATCACTTTACTCATGCCTCTTCTTTTAATTATTAGTTATTATATTAAACAATTTAATCCCACAAAACCAATTAACCTTGCTAAGAAAATAAAAAAAGAAACTTCAAAACATAAATACCACACTACCAAATAAATAACAAGATTCATGATAAACAAAATCATAAAGAACAAGTAGTCACACCCTCACCATTAATTTAATTATCCATATGAAATATTAATTATTTTTATCATGTGATAAGTCCCATTTTTGTACTTTAATTTCCAAAATTGTAAACTGATTATTATTATAATATATAAAGTAGTTATCAATGTAGTATGCAATTTTTAATTCTATTTCTCAAATTTATAGGTTTAATAAAATTAAATCTTTTAGTAATGGTGTGTGATTAAAAAAATAATTAAAGTTTTAAGATAAAAAATATTATTATATGGAATGTATTTAATTCTAATGAATAAATAAAATAAAATAACGAAATAATTCCTTTTATTCCTTTAAAATTAAATAATCGTTCAACATGTAATTCCTTTTTCAATTATTATTTTTTTATGGTCAATAGTACTCATTTAGATGAGGACATAATTCATGATAAATTCTAACTTTATCATAAAGAAAAGGATAATTAATACATATCTTAATAAGATTTGAAACTCAATATTCTCCAAGATAGAATGAAAAATCATGAAATATCCACCACCGAAAGATGTTCCACCTAAATTAAAGGAAAACAAACTTTAACCATAATCTTGGGAACCATGATCATCACTAGCTCAAAACATCAACTCAAAATAAAGGAAACTCTACCAAAAAAACTATTGGAAAGAATGAGAATAGGGGAATAAAGAGAAGATAAGTATAAGGAGTACCATTACTCTTGAAACATCTATCTGGATGAACAAAGTTGTTTAGTCCCATAAATTAGTGGTTGTAGGTTGATGAGAGGCATAAAGATATTATAGTGTTTGAGAGAAGGGGCATAAATTTGAAATAAGGGAGCTTAGGCCTTACATTTATAGAGGATTCTAGAAATCCTTCACCATGGAATGGTAAACGCTAGAGATACCTATGGTGCCTCTGAGTGAAGTAAAATATGGTTTTCAAAGAATTGGAAATTTATGAATCTCACACATTTAAAACCCATGTTAGACCATTTTGACCACTAACATGGCCTTATCCATTTTTTAGTGTAAATACCTAATTTATTTTAACCCTACCACATGGTTCCACCTCAGAGGTGGTGCATTTCCAGGTGAGGTGTAAATGACACGACAAGGATCATCACCAATCCCTTTTTCTATAGAGACAGTCTTTTGTCAAGTTCACCATTCCTTTTATTTGGACCCGTTCAACATCATTATACATTAAAAAATGATGTATTAACCCTACAGAAACTATTGTCCCCAGTGGACGATTGCATGGGGGTCAAACACTTGTGAAATCAGTCCTTCACAGATATAACATCCTTGGATGGTATGCAATGGGTTTATTTGTGGTGCCAATAATTCCCAACGGATCTGGTATCAATGATTCATGCACCTTCTTTCCAAAGGTAGGCACTCATTGGATGACAATTTTGACAACAACACTTAAGGACTGCCTTAGTTGATAGGATGGGAGGTCAGACACACCACACCCTTTCGGGGGAGTATTTTTTCCTGTTTTGGAACTCCCTTATATATTTAAGTCATGTTCATAAGTTCATGAATCCTTTTTTCATTCCTGAAGTGTGTTCCCACAGGCTACCCTTCATTTGTAGGATCATCGTAGACATGCATATATTTGATGCTATAGAGGTGATGCTGACTTGAGCCATATAGTAAGGCTCTCTAGATTTTATCATCATCTGGGGGGTTGATAGGTTACTTGATGTTGGGATCAGATTCATAATAAGGGCTTCCAACATATCCTCAGGAGAGGAATCAGAACCCACATAGTTCGGATTTTGTGGGGCTTATGTGTGGGAGCTACCCATTTGAGGGGACATGGTTGGGTGGACCCTTTTGGATGGTCACCCTTTAGAGATATAGTCTTATGGAAGTCATCCTACATATCCGGGTTTGATCAAGAATCAAATTTATAATAGTTCAGTTTGTGGGGTTATTACGCATTGGAGTTTCCAATTTACGATCACATGATTGGGTGAACCCCTTTGGAAGGGAACCCTTTTGAGATCAGGCCTTCTGGTAGGCATCCTACATATCCTGGTTTTATCAAGAATCAGAGTTCTCATAGTTCAGTTTGTGTGGATGTTTTAATCCTCACAAACTTCTATGCCCACATGGGTCATGATCGATGTCTAAAACAAGAGGGTGTGAAATATTCAACAATGAACATGACTCCTCCCTTATTGGTGGGGGAGGGAGAGTTTGCGGCAGAAGAGGCCAGGGCGATTGTGGGTGAGGGAATGGGGCAATGAACCCTTAAATGTGGAATGAAATTGAAGTTCATGCAGCCCAGCCTTGGATTATTGGGGACTTACCTCAGTGGGAGGTCCCCAGGGAATGTTCTAAGAAGGGGAGGATATTCATCCTTGTCAAAAGGAGGAGAGAACATAACCCCTTTGACTGATCACTATTCCTTATTGAATGTTAAATCAAGTGATCGCCCTTAGTCCTGAGAATAGAGTGGTTCGCGTCAGCATCCCAAGGATTGGATTTGGGTTACCATGGGAATGTAGCCTCATAGGAATTCCAGAAGCCCACACCGTTGTGGGGAGAGCCTTTGTGACTCGACATACCTTGGGTCTATAGACTTAATAGGGCACACAGATTTACTCAATGGTCTGATCATATGGGTCCAGTTTCTTTGAAGGAGGCTTTGGTCTAATACTAGAGGACTGTTTAGTGGAGGGATCATGGAGGATTGGACGGTAGTGGATGGGTGAGATTGGAACTTGTGGAAACAATACCCAAAAACACCCCATTCCGCGTACTGGTTTCTTATGTGGTATGGGGGAGGCTCCGCATACCATAGTGGTATGCGGGTAGAGGGGAAATCAGCATACCACTACGGTATGTATGCATGGGTGTAGACAACCACATACCATAGTGGAACATGGATCATCACACCTCTTTGGGTTCAATTGATGTACTGATGTAGTACGTGGTTTCGGGTTCAGTACGCATAACGCTACACTACGCGGAGCACCATATTGAAGGGGGGTCTGGGTGATCATCATTCATGGTGAGTTCACCTGTAAGAATCCTTTGGATTATGGTTCACTATTTCGGATCACATTTCTATTATTATTATTCAATTCCCCCATTTTTTGGTTTTCATCGTGTTGTACCCGTGGAGGGAGTGGTTCGATGTTCGTGGTTCTCTGATGAATCAAGACGGAAGTCGAAGTACAATCTTTGAGTCTGCCTCATGCTTTTTTCATTCGTCCTTCTCTCGGTCCATCTCTCTCTCCACTTTTCTATACATCTATTGTGCAATTTTTAAAGAGCAGCAGAGAAATTGTATCTATTTGGCATGCAACACCATTTGTGGTGGCACAATGAAGCAGTATACTGGCCCATTAAAGACTCAATAAACTAGGTTTTATGTATGCTTTTGTTCGCGATAATCGTTTGTAGAACACTGCCAGTTAGCTTCATTCTTGAATTGATGGGTTCGTGGCATGGTATGAAGATTTTCCTCACATGTATGAATCTATCAGCAACTCGGTTCATAGTGTTCCTTGCTCCCCAGCCATCAGCTTGCAGGCTAGTGGTTTGGGGATCATTCTACATACCTGGTGTTTCGTGGCCCAGCTGTTCTATGCACCTTTCCTAGTGATGGTATGTAAGAAACTTAAAAAACCTAAAAAACATGAGTTCCTTCATGTTTCTTATAATGATTGAAACACAATTTCAGTATCTTCACCTTTCTAGACATTTATGAGTAATTGATTCCTTCTTAAAAGCATTCGTGGGGGTATTTCCTTCCCTTTGAGGAATTTTTAGGACACTAAAAATTCCTCCCATTGGAATGAGGTTCGTTAGGAAAGAAAATTGTACTATTCCAATATAGAAGTGGTCCTAAACTGAAATGGTTCCTGGTAGAACAAATGGACCCAGTAGAAGGGGACCACACATATATAGGGGCCCATTTTATTTTTTCCATTTCTGTTTCTCGTGACAAAAAGTGATCTCGATTTCCTCGGCTTCATCTACTCTCGTGTACCATGCTCCTAGAAAAAATCCCATTCACGAACATATTTTTACATTCCACAAAATGATCCATTCTCCATTTGTCCGTCCACATACCATGTTTCGGATTTGATGAACAATTTTGTGGAATTTCAAGATATAAAACCTGAATTCCACATAGGAGGATGCTAGGAAGCTGGCTTCTCTACATACTCTACTTGGATCCGCAAACCATACATTTATGAATATTAACAATCTGAACATGAACATTAATCCACCATTCTGAAATACGAACTTAATCAAGGCCTAGGTTCATGGTATCCTATTTTTGAGAACCTTTCGGTTCACCAGCAAATGATCTGTGGGCTAACACCTCACAGATGGTTCTGATGCCATGGTTGTACACTGTGGAATGTGATCACGTACCATAGATTTAGGAGGGGTTACTTCCATTTTTGTGCAATACGCAAGATGTGGCTACCACATACCATTTTCTAAATCCATACGCAGAGCTTTATGTGGACATATTTTGAATCTTTTATCCATTCTTCCATGTCGTTTATCCAAAAAAAATTAATGGAATGACTTTAAATCAGCTTCTGGATCTTCCATGTCGGATACAATGGTTGATTCATAGGCTACTGCAGACATCGTTTCTTATTATGAAGAAACTATTACTGCCCCTCTTTGTATTGCGGATGAAATATTAAAGGACATAGCATCCTTGGTTGACAACAAAACTCTGGTCATTCCGTTTCACCAATATCTTGCGAATATTCTCAAAGTTGGTAAATGGGAGTACTAGGTCTCAGACAGGATTCCCTCTTATAGTTTTGGCCTTTTTTCCAACACAACTATTTCGATGCCAAACCCAATTGATCATCCCACTTCCTGGATAATAAATTCTTCAATTACGAATTATTTGATCTCTTCAAAGGGGAGATATATTTAGAGAGATATTACTTCCATTTCATTGTTGCACTATGCACCTCGAACCCTAGAGGGGGTGCAACAGAGGCCCGATCATATGGCCCACTGTTATCAGATCATCACGAGGAAGGATACAATGAATGAGAAGTATGGTTGGTCATCTCGATGGGACCTTCTTCTTAGTGGATCTTTTGGCTTGGATTGGGGATGGCCCTTTTTGGTTCACTAGAGTTGTGAAGAATTCCAAGCCGAACTACAAACTATGGGACTATACGAGGTCGTTTGGGTTTCTGAGACATACAACCATCATCCTACTACCCATATTTCACAGATCTTATTCTGGTGGAGTGTAGATACCAACACTTTAAATTTGACCCATGGGGAGGTTGGCATTAGCCTTTGGGACATCTGGATTATTTTGGGAGTCCCTATTATTAGGACATGTATGATGAATTTTTTCCTCCCTCTACAGTTTGGGACGATGAGGAATGAACCCCCACCCCCGGGCCAGGAAATTCATCATCCAAGTGAAGATGATTCTGAAAGAAATTGATCCATATCTAATGAAAGACGTTCTGTTTGAAAAATAGTTTGGTGCTTTTGCTAAGCATACTGGTCTCGAGCCCGATCTGCGGAAACTCATGGCTTGTCCCACCAAATCCACCAGCATCCGAGTTGTTACTTACTAAACCGACTTAGAAGAGGGTATTTTTGTAAATAGAGATAGGGTATCATCCCTAACATCGATGGGTTATTTAAACATTCAGATTTCTTGGGCATGTACTTGAGCGGGTGGCTCCTACCAGTGCGATAATCTGGTGGTGAAATAGCCTCATCCTATATCATGGCCACTCAGTTGGCCACCAACAAATGGATCAATTTTTCTACACTATTTATTTTCCATGATATACCACCTAATAGTCCATAACAATAAAGGGGTTTCACCCTACTAGATGGATGGACCCTTTAAAATTCATTGGGGCTAGAAGGGACCCCATATAAGGGGTTATTCCTTCATCAATTCCCTACCAATTCTATATTCTACCATCCAACCATTACTTCAGATCACTAGCGGGATCATGCTAGTGGCTTGGGATTCATTGGATAAGAAAGAGGATAAAACTGAAAAGAATGAGCATGAATTAATGCCATGTCTCAATGCTTATGAATGTTTCACTTACCACCCTTATAATTACCCTATTAGTATTATTACAAATAATTAATCTAAGGACTTCATCAACTGAGGTTACTTCTTTTCTCTACAAGATGGTGTCCTAGTTACCCATATCAGAGGGGAACATATTTTCTAGGGCTATTCACCCTGCAGATTTAGTCCCCTATTAAATTGCATTTAAAAGTTGTGCCCTCATGTTCTTAACAATGCTTTCTAGGAGAAACATCTGATTATAGATCAAAAATTATGGATAATTTTCAACCGGTAAGACACCCAGATCTAGGCCAAACTACTGGATTTAAGGGATTATATGCCCTTCATTACCAAGAACAATGATGAGGCCTAGGTTAAGTCATATCCCAATGTCTAATTAGCTGACCTAGTGCCTCTTATGACAAATTCAATGGCATATAAGGTCAAAGTAAAGTGAAAGCAAAAGGATTTTTATAAACACTCTCGATTAAAAATGTACTCAGAAGGTTGGTTCGTTATTCCACTTAGAATGTTATGAAAGATGGGTTTATGACTTAACGGGCGGCCGAATAAGCTTTTGGAGCTGTTTCTATAAATCCATCATCCATTCCTTCCAATATTCATTTCCCAGTGGCCTAGAAGTAATGGGTCATTTTGAAAGGTCATTAATCTACCCGTGATTAGTCACCCATGATATATGGAAGCTCTTATAGACTAGAGAATTGTCCCTTATTGGAATTGCCTACGTGTTAGCACTGATTGAAATTTATTTTTATGAGGATTCAGATAGGCTGATTTGCTATCATAAGGACCCCAAGACCGTCATTCACTCTAAAAGTTGTTGTCATATGTACCTTCATCGGGTACATGCCCTGCTGCGACCAGAAACTATAGATGAGGATGATGACGTCATTGGGTTGCCTATTATGGCCTCCATAGAGATATTTTCTTTCTTGCTCTTATCGTTTCATAAATGATCCTCTTCTTGATATATTGAGTTTTCAGGGACACCTGGGAAACGCTTTCGGCTGTCAAAACCTTGTTCGATCCCCTTTACCATCCTTCCAACATTGGCCATCCCAATTATGGCCGCATTTATAGAGGCATGGAGAGTCTGGGATGAATTGAGGGTGAGTACTTAATATAAATATATATGTAGGATTCTTCAGTGGGAACCCTTCGATATTTCATGTTTTGGGGGGGCCATTGCACCAAACTATATTTCAACTGATGAAGATCCTAATGAGGTGGTAGCTTACATGGCTGAAATAGATAGGTTCCTTCATGCTCTTATGGATACGAGTTACTGCTTAAACCATGTGTCGTTGATAGCGGTATTTCCACGACTGATGGGAGATGTCATATCTGCAAACTTTGGGCATAATTTTTTTTCAAATATGGTTAAGGTTTCACCCCTTTTTTTACTATTTAGGGACCTACCAGATCTCTGGAAACGTATTTTTCCCTGAATTATTCTCTTGATGGTACTGTGGATGGGGTTTATACCCCCTAAACGGTAGGAGGTACTACAGAAGGATCCTCTGGAGCTCATGAACATTTGGAAGCAGTTATCGTAGACCCTTCATAGGTGTTTCCACCTTAAACTCCTCTTGTTGTATAGTTATAGAGCCATCCCCCTAGCATTCAAAGAAACACAAGCAATCCTATCAACTATCCAAGAGTATTCGACGGTAGATCATAAGTAATTGTCTATTTACCTGGTGATTAAACCAACTACCTTTATCTAGTAATCATACTGGTACATACATGAACATTGATATAGGGCCTATTGGTGACCAGATGACGACTGCTTAGGAATCTAGAGCTCATGTCCCTTTTAGGGTAGAGGAAGGGTCACCATCTGTCATGGATGATCAAAACAAGGAAGCAAGGCAATTTGAAGAGACATGGGTGATGCTGCTCCTGCAAGAACAATCTTTTTCCCAACAATCGATAAACATCCAGAAGATGCTAGCTCACTTGACTGTGCAGAGCTGACTCTCATGGAGAGAGATTGGGTAGTCCTTATTGTAGGGGCTGAGTCCAGTGACAAACCCTATGCCATAATATATCTTAGAGGGGATCCACATATCTGGGGGCCAATCAATCTCGATCATGTGGATTTTTCCTCTACAGAGGGAGTCACTCCAGATACTACTATTTAATTTGCACATGGTGGCTTCTGTGAAGACATAATTAGGGGTGTTGTTGTTCCATCCCATGAAAATTGGAAGGATCCTATTGGGCCATTTTTTCTAGTTCTACAATGGGTCATTATTTCTACCCCGGTGATTCCATGACCAGTATCCTTATATAGTCTGACCATCCCAACATTCCTTATATTAACCAACAACCTTTAGAGGGCTACTTTAAGGACTACTATTTCAGTTGGGTTTGACCCTGGGTCTTTAGTCTTCCCGCATATCTATAGGGAACCATTGATGATTGGAGATGAATTTTCACCTATTTTAAGTATAGGTGCCACTGTCATGGTGGGATGAATTGAATTTGTCTCTCCTCTATCCCCAAAATCACAACCACAAACATTGGAAATAGCAGAAGATGCCCCTACCATGTCATTTATTATCATTAATAGAGACGAGGCTATTGCTGGGTCAAGACATGTTGTAGCTTCTGAGTCAAGTCCCTCACTGGTGATGTTCATTCCTAGTCATTGTCAGGGAGTGATTCTGAGACCAATCGAGAAATCTTAGTTGATCTTCATCCCACTCGGAAAAAGTCATGGAGGAAAATTTTGAGATTAATCTCCCATCCTCCATTTGATGAGATTCCAGTGAAGTTTCCAAATCCACACCACCAGTTTGTGGTCCTAGGCTTTGGTGGATTCAATTATCATGGAAATTACAATATAGTAAGGCAAGCAGTTGCATCTCAGGATGCTACTGGTGCACTTGAATCTCGACTCTCTATGGAATATTTGACAGCTAATCTAGCTATTACATGACAAATTCTCATTTAAAAATCTACCATCCTCGTTGGAACGATTGTGAATTTGAAAGATGGACTCATGAAGAAACAATATTTGTTAGAACATCTTGACCAAGAAGTGGAGAAATAGATCCAAAAGCTAGAGTAGCTCAAATAGGAGTAGGCCTGGGTCGTAGCAGCCATTGAGGAGGGGAAATGGAAAATGCAGGAGGGAGAGAGAACTAGCCTCCAAGCCATGAGGGAAGTGGAGGTATTGTGATCGAGTTCAGTGGTCGAGATTGTGAATTTATTGAAGATTTTCCAAGACATTGTAGAGTCTCACCAATCGTTGATGAAACTTTGTGACTCTTCTAAATGTCTCTTATAAAGGTCTCGTCATTCTCGCAAGGAGAGGCTCTAGGCAGTGAATTCCCACTATATATTTTTATGGAATATAATGGAACCGATTTTCCTCTAAATTCTACTTCTTTGCCTTTTCTTATTATATAAATTGATAACAATCAATTATATAAACATTTTCTCAATCATATATTAATTTCAAACAATGACCAGAAATCAGTAAGCTAAAATAATCGAATCGGGCTCTAATTGTTTCTGGATTCACGGGACTCTGTGAGTGTAGTTTGACAATTTTTGGAATTTCATGTAAAACACCATTAAAATTAGTGTCTTTTTTTAAATTATACTAATTTTTACTAATCCTTATTGGTACAGGCTTAGTGGACATAACTTGAATTTTACATAGGCAATCCTTTGTGGGTTTTCAACCTAACAAGCTTTACACCTTTTTTATGGCTCAATGTTGTTATTTTTTAACGAACTGATACATGAATTTTTCCCAGAGGTGGCCTTTTTAGATTTTTCCTCTGGAAAGTATGGAATCTCTCTTGCTAGTAGCTTGCAATTCTTCCAATAAAACTTCTTACTAATGTTTTAGGCTGAACATAATTGACCAGACTTAATGAGGAATGACCCTAACATGGGACCGTTAGCTGATAATGTTCTAACATCCTTCAAATATGTATTGGGGATTTTCCATGACCATTTATTTGTATATTTTGGACATGCATGAGTCTTGGAATAAACATTAGGCATATAAAGGTTGGAATGGGCTCTCAAATGGATAAATTTTCCTTTGATTGGCGGCCATTTTTGTGAGAGACGTATGCAAATCCACAGAGGCATAATGTTCATAGTCAAGAAAAGATGTCTTCCGGACACTGGCCTTCCATTTCTAATGTCCATGTTGGATTTTCAACATTTTGAATTTATTTTGATGTTGGGAGCCACAATGGGTGGATGTATTGATTAGTGTTGTCTAAAAACATAAGGAACATTTATATAAAATTTGAGTGGGCAACTTTTCCCACAAATTTTTTTCTTGCATAAGGGTGATATGATTTATGGTCAGTTCAGTTAAGAGTTTTTTTGTCAGGGGAACTTGGAAAGAAGGAGGGACATAATATACAATCTAATAGTTTTCCAAATCTGAGGGTATGAAAAGACATGAATGTCATTTGAGCATACAGAAGTAAGAAAGGAATCTCCAGAGGTTGAGTTTGCCTTTGATTGACAACCATTATTATCAGTGACATATGTATTGACACTGAGTGATAATGTGCATAGTCAAGAAATGGTGTCTATGAGACACTAGCCATCCATATCTGATGACCATTGAGGATTATGGATATTACAGACTTTCTAAATACGGTATGTGACCTTCAACAAGGGGTGAACATGAGCATAAAAAAAGGTGAATTTTTACTGATCTTTTTCAGGAAAACTAGAAACGAGTCGGGGTACTCTTCTTTTTATGTGGATCAACATCACGCATACAGATGGGATATATTTAGAAACTATAAAAGGGATCACATATGAATCAGGCCCATATGTTTCGATATATCGAGGATATGTGTAAGGAGTAAAGTGTAAACCATGACTTTGAGGGCCCTTGAATCATGAAGGATGGGACGAGTCTTGGAAGCCATTGGGTCTACTGAGATAGGAGAGGACTCTCATGGGGATGAATTTTCCTTTGAATGATAACCATTTTTATGGGCAACATATGCAGAGCCACTGGGGCATGATATGCATAGTCAAGAAAAGGTGTCCGTAAAACATTTCCCTTCCATATCAGATGGTCTTGGATGGATATGTATGTTTAAGATCACTCAGAGCAGAGTGTTTGAAATATGGTAGGAGTGTATCCAGACAAATTGGGGACATTTTTTCTATAATTTACTTATGGAATCAGGTGTCCCTTATGTAGATCTAACTCATATGCAGGGTGAATCATTCTCTATATCTTTGGGATAAGTGGTTATTTAATGTCACATGGCCAGGACATGGGGTTCCTCTTGGGGGAGGGAATTGTGACATGCCTTTTAGGTTCATGTTGCTGTGAAAAAATTCCTGGCCTATTTTTCATTAATTCCATTGTGAATCTCTCACCAAAATCCCTAAGCTCATGTGAGTTATTATTGGTGTGAGAAACAAGGGATTGCAAGGATTGAGTGTCATTTCATAGGAATAGAAAAATCAACATTAGAGGTAACGTTAGGGATTAAACCGTTGTAATGTAGTTTAACGTCATAAAATAAGGATGATTTTGTCTGCGCAGTTTAACATCATGCGGTGAGGATGGGATACTATGCAGTTTAGATTCATGCAGTAAGAAAGATCATACCGTCATAAAGATATTTAGCTATTTTAGGTTAATTGCAAGCAGGATGTTCCAGTGTTCCTTAGATGCGAGTGATGATAGAAGGTGTAAACCATGGTCTCAGGGGAAACCTGAATCTGGAGTGATGAAATGGGGCTTGGAAGCCCTTGGGTGAACTGAGATAGGAGAGGACTCTCCTGGGGAATAATTTTCCTTTGATTGGTGGCAGTTTTTGTGGGTAACATGTGCAGAGTCACTGGGGCATGATATTCATAGTAAATCAATGGTGTCTGCATGACACTGGCCTTCCATCTCAAGTGGCCTTCCATGATTATGGGGATCCAAGTTTTCATAATGTATCGAGTGTGAAAAATGGGAAAGATGTTCAACAGAATGTGATAATACCCAGACCACAATAAATAGGTAACTACTTGGAGATTTTACATTGGTATGAATCATATGTATTGGGGTAAGAAGAATCTTTTGACTTCTCATGACTGAGAGGCATGTGTAGAATCTCATAATACAGAGGACTGGGCCACACAGAACTCCCGAAGAATTTCATATTTTATTTTCATGCGATATGACCTTCCATAGACTCCCCATACAAGTGTTACATATGTATTGAGGAAAAAGAGAATTTTTTTCTCATGGCTATGTCGGGATGCCAAATCTGGGTGTCAATACATATCCTGAGGGGGTACTATTCAAGCCACATCGTGTTCTGAAAGTTACCAACAAATGTTCCCTCTATGTGTAGAGACATTTAAGGTCATTTTTTTATGATGGGTCGGGATTCCAAATTTGGGAGTCACTATTTATTCTTTGGGGGCAGTAATCAAGCCACACATAGTTCTAAAATTTCCCTTCATTGATTTGGCTCTGTCCATGTGGGAGGACATGTGAGGGAAATTTTTTTCACTTGATATGGGTTCCAGTCCTACCAAATTCCCTTATGATTTGATTGCATAATAGAATCCTTACAACTAATCCTATGCTCACGTGAGTTATACTCGATGTGTGAAACAAGGAGTGGACATAGGGTCTCCTTCGCAAATGTGGGGAAGTATAGAATATAATGGTGACATTTTATTTGTTTCTTTCGTGGTGGGGCTAGATCAAGATCACGGATTGAGGCATCACTAAGTTTATTGGGAGGCCAGGAGTCATGTTTTTCATATTTTTGTACGCACCCTGTAACGATTCAACTCTGTCTAGGGGTAGGTAAATTTTCATTATATCCATCTGAGTTACCAGGTCGATCATGTTACTCCATAGTTTGATTTCGTAAGAGAATCTCTACCAATATTCCTAAGCTCACGTGAGTTATACTCAATGTGAGGAACAAATATTTTTAAGGGTTTCCCTTACGAATATGGGTATATAGGGGGCGTGATAAAGGCAATTTTTATGGGGGTTGGGCGAGGATCAAGGATCGAGGCATTTCTACATATCCAACGAGGGAAAGAATAAAGCTAAAAATATTTCTTTGAGAGATCATACAGTTTAATCTTACACAATTAAGAAGTTTTGTGTCATGTAGCTTAAAGTCTTATGACAGGGGCATGATTCATAGATTAATGTCATGTTTCAGGGACAAGACCCTTATAGTTTAACATCATGTGGAATGGACAATGACTCATAGTTTAAGGTCTTAGAGTTTAGATGTTTGACATAATGTTTTTCCATTACTCATATTTTATGGTCTTAGAGTTTGACTTTTGAAATGGTGTTTTCCAATTACTCATAGTTTAAGGTCTTAGAGTTAGGACCTTTGACATGGTGTTTTTCCATTACACGAAGCATTTCTTCAAGAACATTGCATTTGTAGGAGTTGTGATGAGTTGTTTGTCCATTAATATTACGGTGTATGATCCATTGGAATAGACCCAATGTATGACATATGGTCCTTCCCAATTTGGTTCATGATTTGGGGGTTTCTTCTCAAGTATCATCGAGGATCTAAGGACCAAAACGTTTTCTTCTTCGATGAAAGATCGAAGGCGACCTATTTTGTTGAAGGCTCGTGCAATCTGATTTTGTTAGATTTCCAAATGGTGCAGAGTGTGCAGCCTTTTTTCATCTTGCTTCTCCAATTCATCAAACCATCTCTAGAATTCCTCGTCCATTAACAGTCGATCACAAATGGCCACACTGAGTTATGGGACTTGGATTTCGATAGGCCAAACTGTTTCTACCTCGTATACAAGTGAGTACCGGGTTGCTTGGGTGGCTGTGCAGGTCGTGGCCCGGTAAGCCCACAAAGCATGAATGAGATTTTCAAGAAATGATTAATTATCCTTATTAACCATATTTTGGAATATGTTTGACAGAGTCCTTTTTAAAGCCTTTATCATCCCATTGGTCATCGCGTGGTAATGGGATGAATGATTGGATTTAATTTCATACTCCTGTTATAGCTTGTCCAACTCAGCAGAACAAAATTTTGTGTCGTTGTCCATTTGGATCGTATGAGGGACCCTAAATCTGGTAATTTAGTTGGTCTTCACAAATCTGATGATGTTTTTCACCTGAATTCTTTAAGGGTTATGGATTTGACCCCTTGGGAAAAGAAATTGGTTGTTGTGAGTATGAATTTGAACTATCTGACTGTTGCGGGAGGATATGGTCCCACAACATCCACACCCTATGTGACGAATGGAAATGAGTACTTACTTGTATGAAGTAACTCTAGGGGGTGGTGTATGAAATTATCATGAACATGGCTGGAATTGTACTTCTTAGTGAATATGGCACAATCTTGAATCATGGTGGGCTCGTAATACACAAGCCTTTGGATTTGGTGAGAGATCTTGGTTGACGATTGGTGTGCTCCACAAGCTCTGAAGTGTAGTTCTTTCATGATGGCAGCAGTTTCTCCTCTATCAATGCACCTGAGAAAGACTCCATCAAGGCCACATTTGTAATGGAAATTTTCTTGGTTTACCCCATTTTACATGAAAAAATTGACTACCCATCTTCGGACATACTCCCTTTCATCCCTATCTAGTGGGAGTTCCCCATTCTGAAGATAATTTTCAATGGGAGTCATCCAACTGAAATTATGACCATATGGTTCAGAGATGGGGCTAATTTTTTTCGATTTCATCCATATTGCTCTGGATGAATGGAAAGACCATCTGATGGTGAGCAATGATAATGAGTGTTTCATATTGGTATGGATAAGCCAAGGTTGTGGCTATATTTTTCAAAGAGTTGGATTGATAATTTTTTGGTCAGGGGATATAAGTCAACGTTGGTTCTGATGGTAATTCTACCATCTGTGCTCGAACATGGTTCATCATGGGGACTAATACCTTTTTCTTAGTACCTTATTAACCATTGACCGGTTTGATGACTAGCTCTGAATGACCCATTATTTTTAGGTATTTAGCTTTCACCTGAAGTGCCAATTCCATGCCAGTAATGAAGGCATGATACTCCACTTCATTTTTGTACACCCTTCTGAAAGATGGAAAGAGTAAGGCAATATGGAATTTTTGGGAGATACGAGTATAAGTCCCAACCCCACATTGTTGATCTTGGGACCCTCCATCCTTTTCCCCATTGGGATTTGGAAAGAACCATCTATGTACATTTCCCATGTCTGGGGGTCCTCCTGGACAGAATACAATTCTTCATCTGGATGTTCGGCATCAAAAAGTGTTGTTTCTTTTGAGGGCTGCTCAGCCAGGAAGTCTGATAACGAAAGGCCTTTGATGGACTTTTGGTGCACATACCATATGTCAAGTTATTGTAAGATGACCTCCCATCGTGATAGGAGCCCATACAGCATGGGATGGTTGAGGATGTATTTTAACAGGTAACAGCGGGAGACAAAGTGGACCTCACGGTGCTATAGGTAATGCTTGAGATTCTGAACTGCAAAGATTAGGTCTAGAAAGTTCTTTTCTATTTTCAAATACCGAGTTTCAACATTGATCGTGGTCCGGATGAGGTAGTAGATGTGGTTATCACTGCCAAAATCATTCTTTTGCCTGAGGATGGAACCTAATGACCATTCTAGGGCAGTTACATATAAAATGAGTGCTCTAAACTCAAATGGTGGCATGAGCACTGGCGGGCTTAGGAGATATCTTTTACGATTTTAAAATGCTTCGTGGCAATCATTATACAACTCATATGTAACTCATTTCATCATGAGCATGATGAAAGGTAAAAATTTACCTACCAGGATGGCTATGATGTGTCAAATGTAGGTGAGGTTCCCACAGAGGCCTCTTAATTCTGTGAGGTTTTGAGGCGGGGTCATGCCAAGGATGGTTTTTTTCTTCTCAGGGTCGACTTTGATGCCATGATGGCATACGAAAAAGTCGAGGAATTTTCCCGAGGTAATGCCTAAGATTTACTTCAGGGGATTCATCCTTAAATTGGGCTATCGCATCTTATTGAAGACAGTTTCATGATCATCTGGTTGGTTTAAGTGCTGTCATGATTTAACCACCAGGTCGTTGACATAACACTCGACAAATATTACCAATAAGGTCTTGAAGATGCGCTGCATGACATGTTGATATGTGGCGCTGGAATTTTGTAGACCAAAGGGCATCACATTATAATATAACACTATCTGAGGGGCCCTAAAAGTAGTATTTTCTTCATCTCCTTGGTCCATACATATTTTATTGTATCCAGAATAGTCGTCCATCAAATAGAGGGCCTCATATCAAGTTTTCGCATCGATCAACAATTCTGTGATTGGGATGGGGAATTAGTCTTTTGGGAAATGTTGATTGAGGTCCCTAAATTCAATTCATATTCTAATATACCTATTATTCTATTTGGAAGGAACAATGTTTTCCTTCTAGGTCAGATAATGGACCTACTGTATAAAGTTGGCTTTGATTATCTTGTCAACATTAGCCTCTATTTTGGAAACATGCATTGGGTGGGTCCTTTTGGATGTCTGTTAATATCCCTTGTTATCTTCTGGTAAGCCTAGATGATGGGTGGAGACCTCAGGATTGAGTCCTGGTATCTCTTGGTAGTTCTAGGAAAACACATCTCAATTATTCTTTATAAAGGAGGTATATGCCGCATGTTCCTCAGAAATCATGGCCACACTAATCAATGTGGGCCGTAGGTCATTTCTGGTGCCTAGATTTATCTCCTTAAGTTCATAAATTGTGGTGGAGACACATTCATCAAATGTACGAAGGGAATCTTTAATGTCTTTTTCCTCATCTTCTTCTTTTTTATCATCTTCTTCATCTTCTTCTTCTAATAGAACAAAGAATATTTGAGACAAACTCTCCAATGTTTGGAGAAAAATTGTCTTTTTACTCAGTGTGTAAGGTAGGGGTAGTTTGATGTCCTGAGGATGGGTTGGGAGCATCTTTGATAGGGATTTTATTGACAATGTGGGAGTCAGCAAGCTTTTTTGTGTCTTTGGACTTGGTCATCATAACAGTGATCTGGAAGATGATTGAGTTTGCATTCGGACATGAAATTCTGCATTCAACTTGGTTGATAGGTCGTGCACACTCTTCCCCAAGTTTTTAAAGGGAGTTAGGGAGAGCCATTTCCAATCCATTTAAGTTATTTATACAATCAACTTCATTGGCTGAAAAATGTTTTTATTCTGATTCATAGAACCCAACATAGATATAATGTGACTCACAGGACTCAAACAGGAATTTATCAGTGTGAAATGTCTCATTTTTTTCATTAGTGCAATTTTTGATGAACTGATGGTATGCTGATGGAATTATAGTGTGTTGATGCATCCAAGGAATCCCTAATAGAACATTGAAGGCCATACTTTGATGCACTACCAAGAATTCAGAATCTCATATGATATCTCCATGTCAAGTCTTAATCTAGATTCATCCCAACAGTTTCTGCTCACATTTTTTGTATCCCAGTAGAGTTGTAGTGAACGGTGTCAATATGTCTTCATCATATCTGAGTCGATTAAGTGTTCTTAATGGGAGTAGGTTAACACCAAAGTCTTTGTCGATGATGATCCCTAAAACATCAATTCCATTTATCTTGTCGAACACATATAAGGGTATGATGTGCCCTTGAATGATGGAGTCATCATCCCTATATGTGAAGGAGATAACGACATGAAATTATTTGGGACTATTATCTATCTAATAGAATTTATCTACTGCTACTTCAGCCTTAAAATCTTAGGGACTTAGCAAGGCTTCGATGAGTGCCTCACTAAGATTTGCAGACATGATCAACATATCCAGGATTGAAAACTTTGGTGGTACTGAAGCCAGCTTCATTAAAATATAAGACTACTTCTCCAATGTTCATCTCTACCTAATTTGGGGTTTCTATTTTACAGACACTTTAGGGGATTGATCTTTGGACATAGATGGTTAAGCCTCTATGGCAGGGGTTGGTGGTGTTGCAGTCCTTTCCAAGATTGGCCGAACTGGTCCACCTATATTCCTTGGGAAGTTCGATATTTTTTCTTCCCCTGATGGATATTCCAGGATAACTAGGATTGGATTTCTTTCGATGAGGGAGAAAGATCATTCCAGTTCTTGTTGTGTCTATTAGAGGGTCCTTCCATGAGTTTATTACAAGTTTACGGTTTGACCAGTAGTGTGGCCAGGAATTTGACTCCTACTATGATCATCCCTTCTACGAAACCTCTAGCCTCTATGGCCTCTTCCTCTGGCTCTCCAGTTGGGTGTGGGGAATTCAATTTTGTATTCATAGTCTTCATCCAAGAATGGGTCCGTCAAGTGAATAAAATTAATGGAGCCGAAGATCAGTTCTTGATCCGAAACTGCTTTTATTTGGTTGTCTCCTTCTGATGGTGTTGTTTAGTGGGGCGGTGTCCATTGTACTGCTTTGTTGGGCATTTTCCGTTCTACTGTTTGGTGGAGTAGTTCCCATTATAACAATACAATTGGAATTAAGTCTGAAAGTGTAAACACTGACTTCAGATGGTGTCATCTCATATTATTTCTCTTTCTTTCTTCCCTTCTGGACTTTATAGGACCACAGAGCTGAGGAGGATGGATGTGTTGTATTAGGATCTTTTGGGGGCATAGTTGGTGGTTTCAACTATTCCTGGACGATGCCATAAACCCAAATTATGGTATTTGGGTCATCCAGTTGGAAATCTTTTTCTTCTTCTTAATAGGGACTATCTGATATTCCTCTTCCTCTCTCGAGTCTGAGGTTGAGACACATGCCAATAGTGCTGGTGGAGGGCCCAACTTGACTTGCCCAGAATCCACCATCATTTGTATGAGATCCTTCAAAATGAAGCATTATTGGATGGTGTGTCCTAGTATTCGGTTATATGGAAAATAATTTGGATGTCTTTTGAGACCCACTTCATCGGCTCACTTTGGCTCTAGTAGCCGGAGAAAGTTGCAATTCATAGTGGCTATGAAATAGCCGAAGACCTGGCCATCTCAGAATTAGAAAAATTTATTTATTCCTTATTAAAACTAATTTTATTTACCACTCTTTCACTCATCTTGTCAATGTTTGGGAGGTTGTTGGAATCTAGGGGGTCTCGCACAGTTCGGTGGGGGCCTCACCACTGGAGCTGGTGCTGGGGGTGGCTTAATCCCGATAGAAGCCTCTTTAGATTTTCCTATTCTTTTCTCAGGGGCCGATGGGGCCATTGAGGACTAAATTTTAGTCTGTTTCAAGGAGTCTTCAATCCATTGAACAATGGCAGAGTAGTATTTAACCCCACTCTTTTAATTCACCAGGATGAGATGTGTTTGCAGTTCATCCCGAAGTTTATCGATTCACATGGAGAGCATATCATCTTGGTGGAGTGGTCGGTTCATGGAATATGTCAGGCCCTTCAATATAGTAAAGAATTCTAAGAATCTATTGATCTCTTGTTGTTTTTTGTTCATAAGATCATTGATCGTTGTCTTAGGAAGCGTTGATCAGATCTGGAAGATAAACTGTTGCGGGAGGTCCTCCCAACCTGTAATTGAATTGGATGACAAGCTAGTATACCATAAGAAAGCTGATCCCTGTAGGGTTCGTACAAAGAAATTGAGTTTTATGTCTTCCTGATGCTATGGAGTGCCACTCATGGGGTCACAGTAAGAGGAACAATTCATAATATACTGTTCTGGGTCCCCTGAGTCACCGAATCCAGGGTACACAAGGTTCCCAAAATTTGGTGGTGGAGGAACATTGCTCACCTACTCAAGGTAGAGTTTGTGCTCTATTTGTATCAGAGTGCGCTGCCCCTCCATGGATTCTAGTCGATCTGTTAGTTACTCAATGTTGTTTATAATCCCTTGATACATATCCCATTGGGCTTGGGATAGAGTTGGTGAGATAGTGGCCATGACTGGGCCTGTCGGCACTGGTGGAACTTAGCGTTGATACCCAACCATGGGTATCACCTGTGGTTTTACATGGATATATTCTGACTGCCATCCCAGTGGGGGAAGTCTTGATTTCCTTCCAAGGTTGGGAGAATGGTCCCCAGATCTTGGTTTCATTCACTGGTATGAGTGCTTGTGGAATAGGAACCTCATCTAGGAGCACCTACTGATGTTCCATGGGGGAACACATTTGGTAAGGTAGATCCCTCAACATAGCTCAACATTAATTCTCCTGATCTCTTTCATTTATTCCTCCATCTTCGTGAATCATTCTTCAATGGAGAGGGACGCACTCTCAGGGGGGGGGAGGAGCAGGGTCATGGATGAGTTTGGAATTATTATTCCCCTTATTTGGGTTTAGAGGGGGGGTAATGACGGGTTAGTTGAAGGGGAGATCAAATTTAGGATCACTCTATGGTGATAAGTATACACTCCATCAGGATCAGTGTGGGATTCCTCTGGGAGGGAACCATATTCCTTCACATCCTCTCCCCCTGCATTATTTTCTGTGTGATCTGTGGGGTTGACGTGTACCACGTTTACTAAGGGATATCGCATTGGTGGGGGGGGGGGGTGTACCTAGTGTCGAATGGTTGGAAGGATTTCTGCATCTTTTATTAGACTTTCTTCTTCCATTCTACGGTATTCTTTGGCTTTCTTGGGAATGATTGACCCAAAGAGAGCCCTAGTATGACCTCATAACATGCCATTGTCTCCAAGGGTGCGAACCACGAGAAGGGGTGGAACAGGTAACTCCTCTGTCAATCATTCTTCCTAGATAGTTGAATATAGACATCTATTGTGAGAGGATCTGATGTAAAAAATGCCTCCATCCCTAGGGGCTTTAGTTTTTCAGATTTTTCCATTGATGTGTTATAGTCTGGATTTGACGATATTGTGGGGGAATTTTGATTTAGAAATGCCCCCAGCCATGTGGGATAGGGTTGTTTCCATATTGTGGTAGAATCCACTACTATTTCCACCTTTTCAATTTCACATGCCCTCGCACAATTTTAATCCAAGGTTGGATATGTCATTCCACCTTTTTATTACATAACATTCCATTACATTTTAAAAACATAGGATCTTTAAAGTCTTGAGTCTTGGAAATCAGGAACCTAATACATGAAAATATAAAACAACCTTTTACATCCCCTTGAAAAAGCTTCCGAAAAATTGTATCCTATGAACAATTACTGTATCTCTTAACCTGGATACATACATAAAAGGAATTTGTGAGCAGAAGGCTTAGTAAGGAATGAAAGGGAATTAGTCTACTTGTAACATCAACAAAAACTTGATGAAAAGAATAAAGACATGAGAAACAGAATAAGAGGCATATCATAATAAAAAAACATGAATCATAATTTTAATATGTGGATAAAAATTTTAATTTAGAAATTCATAAACATAACAACCAGGTTCATCCACAAGGTGTCATAAAAATTACCCCGGTTATTCACCAAGGTATCGTGATACTTGTCATCTCTAGATATTAAATTCTTTAACCAATGCATTATAGCGCTATCAGGGCGCACTAGTAATATGTATTTATTTTCTTTTGATCCACATAGATCAAAATCACATATTTCATAAATAACCCAAATAGAATAAAAGAAATGGGTTTCATATCAAAATCATGACGTTTTAAAAAGTACTTAAAAACAAGATCATTATGTCATTTATAACCCATGGAAAGGGAATATGGGTTTTATGTATGTCAATTATAGAGTCAAATATATCATTTTTATTTCTTTATTAACACCCTTATAAATGAAATAGGTTGGGGTATTCATATAAATAGAATTAGATAATTTCTTGATAAAGATAGAGACATTTTTGAGACAAAAATTCTACAGCATAATGACTATACAACATGGTTTTAGGAAACAGTAAAAAGATAGAAGACAAGTGTCACCCACTCATAAATATCTCATAATACAGTATGGGTAAGGAATAAGAAATATCATGGTATGGATATTTGAATGACATGCCACATTAAAAGGAAACATGAATGAAAATAGAAGATGTGATTTCTTTTATGAAAAAGTCGATAGCATAACGGCGTCACTTAAAATTCATAAAAATAAGTTGATAAGAGTGGAAATGGTCTCTCATCATTTGTATATAAATTGTAAAGTAATAATTACATATAATAACATACCCTAACATAATAAAATGGAACTATAAGACATAACATAAAGGAAGTCATGACAATGAGAGGAGCGTGAAATGTTCCCTTAACTGGAGGAGTAACATTATAAACGTGAATGTTGAGACCTTGGGGGGATTGATGGAACCCTGATATGCCTCCTTGAGGGGTAAAAGGACCATAGCATTATTGAGGGTGGTTTTGGAATGAAATTAATAAAGTAATGGGTTGGTATTTATTGCAAAAGTGAGGGAATATTTTATTAATTTATAAGGGACACCTCATCAGCGGTATTTGCAAAACCATGGGATTTACCATAGTTTTGGCAATGGCATTAGCCACTTGGGGAACCTCATAACATATTTTACTATTCACAAGTTGACCAAAAAATTTACATCATTAATGATGTCATTAAACATACCGAAACATAAAACATTAATTTTACTATTCACTAAAAAAATCATGTTATAAAAATATCATACATTCACCTTAAATTAATATTGATGCTCTGAATTCAAAAATGAACTCCATTTTATGAAAATATTTTTCTAATTATGAGATATTTAATTTTTAATTAAAAAACTATTTAACTAAAAAAATATTAATACTTAACTAATAATTTATGAAACAGTTATTTACTTATGCTATTATATCACATTACCATTCAAGATGCTTAATTATATTTATACTTTCTTAAGTGAGGTTAATATTACATTGGTCATAATACTATTTATAAGGGTAAAATTACTATTCATAATTTACTATTCACTAAAAATTATGTTGATCTTATTAGACTCTAAATTTCTTACATATCAAAACTATTGAAGACCATTTTTTAAAAAACATTTCATAGTATTAATTATTTAATGTATAATAAAATATTTTAAAATACCCTTTTCCCAAAATTCACAAAAAAATATGGAACTTCTATAAATTCATCCAATATTTATTTTGATATTTTAAATTCAAAAAAATTACCATAAGAAGAAATGAAAATTTTATTTATACAAAATGATTATACAAAGTAACTAAGGCCACATTACATAGCCCCTTATAACACCTGTATAGGACATAAGAGTAAGGTGTGAAACAGTGATAGAATCTTGGGGTGACTCAGACAACATTGCCTGGTGTTGATTTTTACCAGCTGGAACATCTCTTGTAGGTCATTTTGTTCAAGCTCTACATGTTGAAGCTCAGCTTGGGCTTGGACCAGATCAAATCCTAGTGATGAAAACTCCTTCCCAAAATCTAATAGATGGGCTTCGTGTGGCCCGAGTATACAGGATGAGGTCTTCAAATTCCCTTTCTATATTAATTAACCATGATCACTTGTATTTATAAACAATAATCATAACATTGACATTGTAGTTTCGAACGGTCATATTATCCAATGGTATATTGTCCAACGGTCATATAAGAGTCTAAACCCAATGGTCTCATTTTAATTATACATAGTTTTGTTGAGTATAAAATAAAAATTTATAGAAATTTAGAAAAAAAATAATCTTCAAAAATTTGAGTCATTACATTCTTCCCATATTATGAAATTTCATCCCCAAAATTTAAACTCAAACCTTTAGAAGAGAAAATTTTGGGTACTTATGCCTCATATACTCCTCTAGGTTCCACGTGGCTTCTTTACATTTTTGGTTCCTCCAAAACACCTTAACAAGGTGGGTAGTCTTGTTCCATAGAACCATGTCTCTATAATCCAAGTTCTCCACTGGCTTATCCTCATAAGAGAGGTCATGTTATAGTTTTACCACCAATGGATTTAGTACATGTGAAGGGACAGGTATTTATTTTCTCAAGAGGGATATGTGTAAGACATCATGAACTTGTACTAGATTTGGAGGAAGTGCAGGTCAATAGGCCACTGCTCCTACGTGATCAAGGATTTCATAGGGAGGAATGTACCTATGGATAATCATTACGTTATTCACAAACCTCATGAATCTCTTCCAAGGTTAAATTCTAAGAAAGGATTTGTCACAAACATCAAACTCCAAGTCCCTTCGACGATTGTCGTCATAGCTCTTTTGCTGACTCTGAGCAGCCTTAATGTGTTGCTGGATGGAATGGACCTTTTTTGTCATCCAATGCACAATAAGAAGCCTAAGAATCTTTCTATCACCAAATCCATCCCAACAAGTAGTATTTCTAAATTGCTTTTCATATACAGCTTCATAGGGTGACATTTGAATGCTCGAGTAGAAGTTGTTGTTGTAAGAGAACTCAACTAATAATGATGTTGATCCCATCCACATTTAAATTCCATTGAACATGTTCTCAGCATGTCCAAGAGTGTTTGAATAGTCCTTTTATATTGGCCATAAGTTTTTGGGTGATAGGACATACTGAAATTTAATTCGGTACTTATATCATGTGGAAGAATTCTCCAAAATTTTTATGTGAACCTTGGATCACGATAAGATACGATAAAAAGTGGAACTTTATGCAGCCTTACCACTTCCTTCACATAAATCATGGAAAGTTGATCAAGGGATAAATATTTCCAAATAGAGATAAAATGGGCAATCATGGTGACACAGTCCACAATAACCAATATCACATTGTATCTTTTGGAAGTTATCAGGAGACAAGTGACACGGTCCATTATGATATTATCCCACTTCCATGTTAGTATGGGTAGTGGTTACAAATACCCCTCTAGGAAGTTTTCACTCTACCTTCACTTGCTTACATACCAAAAACCTTAAAGTGTAGTCATAAATCTTCCTTTTTATATTGTCCCACTGAAAATGATCACGAAGGTCCCTATACATTTTAGTCCTTCTCGGATGTATAGAGAAAGTAGAGCTATGAACTTCAACCATCATCTCCTTCTTTATTTCCGGAATATATGGAACACATAGTATTGTAAAAATTTTAAATACACCTTCTTGATCAATATTAAACTTAGGAAACTTCCCTTCATTCATAACCTTAAACTTCATTTATAAAAAAGGATCCTATTTCTGATATTTCTTGGTCTTATCTAGTAATGATGGTTGAGAAATAATTTGGAATAGGGTTGATAATGTCCCTTCCCTTATAATTCTCATGCCCATATTTACTAGTTCATTGATCAAAGTATCTCTTTGAATCATCATCATATACAAAACAACTGGTTCTTTCCTACTTAATGCATCGGTGACCTTGTTTTCTCTTTCGGGATGATAATGAATTGAACAATCAAAGTCTTTAAAAGTTCCATCTATTTCCTCTATCTCGTGTTCAATTCCTTTTATGTGAAAATATAATTCAAACTTTTATGGTCTGTGTATATATCACATTTCTCACCATAAAGATAGTGCATCCATATCTTCAGAGAGAAAACAACTGTAACCAGTTCCATATCATGCATAGGGTAGTTCTGCAATGAGTCTTCAACTATCAAGATGTATAAGCAATGAATTTTTAATTTTTAATGGAAATTCACCCAATACCTTTTAGAGATGTATATCTAAAAATAATGAATCCTTATTCACTTGTGGGATGAGTTAAAACGGGTGTAGTAACCATTATCTTCTTCGACTGTTGGAAACTTTCCTCAGACTCCTTTTTCTTGGTGAAGTTGACCTCTTTTCAAGTTAGCTTGGTTAATATATTAGATATTTTTGAATGGTTTTTCCCGAACTTCCTATAATATCCCACTAATCTATGAAAACTAAGAATCTCAATTATTGTTGTAGGCTGAGGCCACTCCTCTACATCCCTTTTCTCTATAGGGTCAACTATGATTCCTTCATTATTTACAATATTTTCCATGAAAGAAAATTGTTGTTACCAAAATTCACATTAGCTAAAATTTCAAAAAATCCTCTCCTATCAAAGAGTTTGAAAAATAACCCTTAGATGATCCTCATACTCCTCGAGACTTTTAGAATATATCATAATATCATCAATAGAAACTACTACAATGTTATCAAGGTTGTCCTTAAAGACTCTATTCATCAAATCCATAAAAATAGCAGGTTCATTAGTCAATCCAAAGGGCATAACAACAAACTCATAATGTTCATATCCAGATCGAAATGTATTTCTTGGAATATCTTCCTTCATTTCCCTGAATTGATGAAAAATAGATTAATGATCAATATTAAATCAGAATTAAGCCCCACGGAGTTGGTCAAATAATTCATCAATTCTAGGAAGAGGGTATTTGTTCTTCACTGTAATCTCATTTAGTTCTCTAAAATCAATGCATAGCTACTTTGATCCATCCTTCTTCTTCACAAAGAGAACAAGTTCTACCCAAGGAGACACACTCTTCCGGATAAACCCCTTCTCCAAATGATCTTGGAGTTTTTTCATAAATTCCTCCAACTCTATATTTTCCATCCTATATGGGGTTTTTGATATCTGTTGAGATCCATGTAAGAGTTCAATAGAGAACTCTAACTCTATTTCTGAGGGAATTCTGGGTAACTGCTTAGGAAATAACTCAATGTATTCCTGGACGATGGGGAAATTTTCTATCCTTATACTCTCATTTATTTCTTCTCCTTCACCGATAAACTCTATAAAGGATGATATAGGAGGTTCTTTTAGGAAAATATCTAGTTAAGATATCTATCCTTAAAAGATAACTGTTTTTTACTCATTCAATACTACTGAGTTTTTCTTGCTTATGCATTTGATTATAGCATTATACTTTGACAACATGTCTATCCCTAGTATAATGTTGAATTTCAACATAGGAATGACTGCTAGATTTGTGGTAAGAATATTATCACTAAAGTAAATTCTACAATTTCTAAATACTGATGATTCTTGGATAATTCCACCAGGAGTCTTGACATCTAACTATACATTAATCATTTCTGGGTTTGATTCTAAATTCTTTTAAAAACATGGGGGAAATAAAGGAATGCATAGAACCAGATTAAAAAAAAGTACCATCAAGGATTGAGAGAACAACAAGAGTACCTTCAACCACATCATTTAGAGATTCAACATTACCTGTCATGATAGAAAAATCAAGACCTTGTTCACTTGGAATTTACTAAGGCTGATGGTTGTTCCCCTCCACTACCCTCGAATTTAGACAGTGATTGAAAAAATTACCAAGTTGTACACACTTATATCATTGGACATCAGGTAGGTATTCCACCATCTTTTCTTTCTCATTAGTGTTTTGAAGTTGAGGCTTCACCTCAGTACAACAATTAAATGAAATATTTCAATCTCTCCAACAATATTAACACATCCTACTCAGGAGTTGGTAGTTCCCCAAATGCCTCTTCCCGTAGATTTATTCTCCTTTAGCTTCATCTTTAGAAATTTCCTCTCCATTTGTGTTCTCATAGAATGAGGGAAATAATTATTGAAGACGATCCCTCTAAAATCTTCCCACTCCATATATTCAACCTCTATTCTTGGCCTCTTGTTTTTAATCAGTTCCCACCACTGATCAGCTTCTCCCTCTATGTGGTAAATATCTAGGGTGACCATATCTTGTTCTGAATAGTGGAGCACATAAAATATCTTCTTGATAGAGCTGATTCACTATTCAGTAATCAATGTGTCAGTATATCCACTGATGATTGGTGGTCGTTGATGCATAAAGGACTCAATAGAATGTTGTTACCTTTATGGTGAGATCAGTCTCTCAGCTTGATTCAAGTTATTTCCCATAACTTGAGTTATTTGGTTCATAAATATCTTGAAATTTTTCATTGCATCTTCCTTCGTAGGGTCGTCAGCGCATGGTCCATTACCGTCCCCATTTTCATGATTCCTTATACTGCCCACCATTATCTAAAAGAATCAAACCTAGGTGAAGAAGTTATTTCATTTATTTTTATTTTAACTTTAATGGATTTTTTATGTCTTAAAATATTATTCTTAAACATATTATTCTTTAACTACAATTACATTTCTCTACAAATCCTTCATAATGATTCAAAAAAACCTTATGATTAACCAAATATATCCCCCGGGAGTGTCAAAATAGAAGTGAAGAAAGGCTCATTATCATGTACCCAGATACCCCGGGTCAAGCCTGAAACTCCTTGTTAGAGTCTTCACTCTTAGGTGCATCGGTTCCAGATCCAAATCCACTTTTTCATATCCGTACAGGGATTTATTTGTTCAGAAACCAATTTCTTGATATTTCATCATAATACCAGGAAGTTTCCCTATATTTAAAAATTTTTATAGGGTTCTTCCTAGTGTTTTCATAGACTAATTTCTATAAATAACTAAACTATACTTTGATACCAACTATGGAAACCCTCCTTATAATTACATAACTTTCCCTTATATTTTACAAAACGAGGATCTTTAAATTGTAGTGTCTTAGAAATCATGAAAATAATACATGAAAACATAAAACACAATTTTAAATCCCCTTTAAAAAACTTATTTAATGTTAATCCTATGTAAAATTACTACATCTCATAACCTAGAGACATACATCAAATGAAGGGGTGAGCAGAAGGCCCAGTAAGGAAAGTAAGGGAATCCGTTTACTTGTGATATCAATAAGAAGTTGATGAAAACAAAAATACATGAGCAATGGAATAATAATCATATCATAATAAAAATTACATGAATCATAACTTTAATATGTTGCTACTATATTTAATTTATACATTCAATAACATATCACCAAGGTTCATCAATAAGGTTTCATAAAAATTACTAGGGTTATTGACCAAGGTATTTGGGAAACTTGTCCTCCCTAAAGATTAAATTATTTACCCAATCCATTGGAACAATATCAGTGTGCACCATATATGTATTTATTTTCATGTGTTCCACATATATCATAATCATACATTTCATAAATAACACAAATAGAATAAAATAAAGGGATTTCACATCAAAATCATGAACTTTTAAAAAGTGCTCAAAAATAAGATCATTATGTCATATATAACCCAGGGAAAGGGAATATGGGTTTTATGTATGTCAATTCCATAATCAAATATATCATTTTTATTTCTTAATGAATACCCCTATAAAAGAAATAGGTTTGGGTATTCATATAAATAAAATGAGATAATTTCTTGAGAATGTGAGAGAGATTTTGTGACGAAAATTATCCAGCATAACGGCTATACAACATGATTTTAGAAAAAATTAAAATGAGAGGGGACAAGGGTCACCCAATCATAAATAACTCATAATATAGTATGAATACTGAATACAAAAAATAAGATCATGGTATGGATATTTTAATGGCATACCACATGAAAAGGAAACTTGAAATAAAAGAGAGGATGTGATTTCGTTTATGAAAAATTCAGCAGCATAATGATGTTTCTTAAAATTCAGAAAAATAAATTGATGAGAGTGTAAAGGGTATCTCATCATTTTTTAAAAATGTTGACAACAACAATGAAATATAAGAACATAATATAACAGAATAAAATGGAACTAGAATACTTAACATAAAAAAAGTCATGACTAAAAGAAGAGGGTGAAAGATTCCCTTACCGTGAAGAGTAACATCAAAAACACAAAGGTTGGGACCTTGGGGGAATTGGGGAACCCAGGTAGGACTCCTTGAGAGGTAAAAAGACCAAATATTAATTGAGGAGGATTTTTGAATTAAATGAATAAATGAATGGGTTGGTATTTATAGAAAAAGTGAGGAAATATTTTATTAATTTGCACGGGACACCTCATAAGTGGTATTTGAAAAACCATGGGCTTTACCATGGTATTGTCCACTTGGGAAACCTCATAACATATATTACTATTAAAAAGTCTACAAGAAAAATTACATCATTAATGATGTCATTAAACACACTGAAACCTAAAACTGAAATTTTACTATCCACTGAAAAACTAAAACATTTTATAAAAATATCATAAATTCACCCCAACCTAATATAGATACTCTGAATTCAAAAAAAGTCTCTATTTTATTTAAATAATTGTATAATTTTGAGATGTTTAATTTTTAAATAAAAAACGATTTACCCAAAAAATACTAATACTTAACTAATAATTTTAGAAACATTTATTTACTTATGCTATTATATCACAATACTATTCAATATGAAAAATTTATATTTAGAATCTCTTAAGTTGGGATACTATTCTATTCTTCACATTATTATTCATAAGGGTAACATTATTATTCATAATTTACTATTCATTAAAAATTAAGTTGGTCTTATTAGACTCTAAATTTCTAACTGATCACAACTATAGAAGACTATTTTTTGAAAAACATTTCACATTATTAATTATTTAATGTATAAAAAATATTTTAAAATACAATTTTCCTAAATTCATCAAAAATATGTAACTTTTATAAATTCATCCTATATTTATTTTGATTTTTGAAATTCACAAAATTTACCATAATAAGGAATAACAGTTTTATTTATACAAAATGATTACACAAAGTAACTAAGGCCTCATTATATAGCCACATATAAAACCAACATAGGACATAATTGTAAGGTGTGCAATAGTGATAGAATCTTAGGGTGGCTTAGAAAACATTGCCCATGTTGTGATTTCTGTTAGCTTGAACTTATCTCGTATGCAATTACATTCAAGCTTCTCATGTTGAAGCTCATCTTGGGATTGGTCCAGAGCAAATCCTAGTGACGCAACCTCCTTCCCAAGCTCAAACAGATGGGCTTCATATGGCCCAAGACTACTAGATGAGGCCCTCGACTCCTCTTTCTATATTAATTAACCATGGTAACTTGTATTTATAAAAAACAATACTAATGATAAGATTATAGTTTCCAACAGTCATATTGAACAATGGTAATATTGTCCAACGGTCATATTGAACAACGGTCATATTGACTAACAGTCATATTTACCAACAATCATATAAACCAATGGTCATATAACAGTCGAAACCCAACAGTCTCATTTTAATTATACATAGTTTTTTTGAGTATAAAATAAAATAATACACAAATCCTAAAAACAAATATTATTCAAATGTTCAAGTCGTTACAATGGCATTAGGTCTGCATGGAGTCTGTGGTCTTTTGATGACCTGAGCACTACTTTTTGGATGGATTCGCCTAGGTGGGAAGCCTGCTGGTTGTTCCTAGTTTCCCGACTCAAAAGATTTTTGAGGGCTTGATCTCTTTGGCCCTAATGCTTTTGAGACATACTATGGGACGTTTTTTGTTCATTATCCCATCTTTTCTAAGTATGAAGTTCATTTTATTGCTGTCATAGGGTGATGAAATTGCAGAATGTCATTTCTAATGGGGATTTCTATACGGGATGTGTGGTGATGTGTAGAGCTCCATTTTCTCTCCATCCTGGAATGTGAACTACAGTTGGGTAGTTTCCAATGAGTTGACACAATTTATGCAGTGCATAGAGGAAATCTAGTTCAAGGGTTTTCTTCTGCCTTTTTTTATTGTGGCTGCCTTGCAGACGGAAGGTCTTCTATGTTGGTTAGATGGCGAAGCTCCCCTATCTGGATGACATGGTCCCCATAACCTTTGTAGGGTAAGAATTTCTTTTTCAGCTGACAAAGAGATTTCCATATATTGATGAAAAGTTCATTCATGAATTACCTAGATAACTCTCCTAGTATGTCGAAGTGAGAAGTGGTCGTAGGCAAATACATCACTGGTATATTATCCCAAGCTTGTTGTCCTCTCACAATCAACATATCTTGTTGTTGTTCTTCCAGATGCTTCTCTACTTGATATTCCCAGCTCGACAACTTCTAAATATTTTTGTTCCATGAAACCGGGGACATCTACTATTAATAATGGTCATCATATATGGGTCTCTATCTTGTTAGGTCCCATGATTTCATCAAGATATGATGATAAAAATCTTGAGTTTTGTTAGGGATATATGTCTGCCATGGAGTGACCACCATGTTGGACCGGTGTTCCCCAGTTGGAACGGGTATTAGTTTCCAATCTGTTTGTCCGTATATCCCATGATATTGATGTCGAACCTCCTGGACATGAGCATGGATACCTAACTACTCTAGAGTGACTAAATCATTTGGCGAGTGAGTCATTTGGTTTGAGTAAACTCAGTCGTGGTCCTAATTTCATATATTTTTCACTGATGCAATGATATATTGGAATGTTTGGATGATATGGTCGGTAATGAACATCTAATCATCCATCATATCTTGGATGTGTAGAGTTACATCATTTTTGGAATGGGTATGAAGGCCCATTCCGATGTTGGAGCAGGAGTTGGTGCCTAATTTGGTCCTCCATGAGTTTCTAGTAGATAGTGTGTATTCTACTAGGCCATGATAGAGGAACGAGGCTATTGTCAGTTGTCTTCTCTGGTCGCCACCGTATTTAACTAGTGGTATTCATATTCACCAGTGAGGATTTCCATTCATTCCTTTTCCACTGTATATGTCTCACAGGCTCTGTAAGCATCTGTAGGAATTTGAATCTTCTCATATTTGGTTTCCGCCTAATTTATATGGCGGGCTTGATATGCATCATAAGGTATTTATGCCTACATATAGCCTGTCGCTTCACTATTTAGATGGTAGGATTGAAATGCATCAGCAGGTGTTTGTGCCTATGTATAGCTAGTTTCCACCCTATTCGGATGGTGGGAAGGTTATGGCTCGGTAAATATCTGCATCTGCCTGTATTTTTATGCTCTGTCTCCATAGTGGGACCGAAGAGAATTATTTGGAACGTGCATGTGCACGTATTGTGCCACCTTATTTTTGTGGTGGGATTGAGTGGTGAGGGTAGAGTCACAGGTCTACCTGCTGAATTCCACCATGTTAGAATGATGGAGATGCTCTTTAGGAACCAGGGTGACATCTTGTTCTTTATTATATATTCCACTCCCTTAGAGGGAAGCACGAGGGGTCGAGGTCTTCTATACATTGTAAGGTATTCTGTGTATAAGATCCTCCTCAACGGGGGAAGTCTTGGTCATTCAGTTTCGGTGGCGACAATCTCTAGAAGGGGACCATGGGTAGGACCCTTGTGAAGTTAAGATGAGGTCGTCACCGTTGATTTCTCTTTCCACCCTGAGATAAGGGAGTTAATTATTGTCAAATTTTGGAGATAGGCCACCAAAATGGGTTGAGACGACCATCAGGGCTTCCTTGTGCTAGGGTGATGGAAGTTGTTGAAGAGGCTGGTGACGGACCTTTGCAGACTGGAGGGCCTGCCTCACAGCCTTTAGAATGGGTACAGTACCATTTCAGTTGTACTCTTGGATCAGCATATTGGATACACCCACATTGAAGACGCCGGGTAGGCGATGGGGTGTTACTCTTGGTTGGGGATCTGTCTGCTTACGGGATCATTATTGTGCGTGTCTATATGGTTCATTGGGAAGTCATATAGATCAAAGGTTGCTCTCCAAAAACCTGCAATATACATATATGACATACAGCCCACAAAACCTCTTCAAAGTAGCTTTTTTTTAACATATTCATATTTTGCGATACATCTTCTCCCCCTTCCCATTCTATTTTTCTATGGGGTGAAGGGGATTGAATGGGGTAGGACTGCCACCTTGGTTTAGGATTCACATCAAGTTCACCATTTTTTGCCTCCGAGGTGGCACATTTAGTGCATATCGGGGCAAACAAAATGGTATGACATGTAGTATCATTTCATATTTTAGGATTTGGGTACAACCACCACCTTTGTTAAGGATTCACATCAGGTTTAGAATTTTTGTTCCTCCTCTGAGGTGGCACGTTTCCACATACTGGGGAGAACAAAATGGTCTGACGTGAAATGTCCCTTTTTCTTTTATCATTGGGGTAGAACCGCCACATGGGTTAAGAATTCATGTCGGGTTCACCATTATTGTTCCACCTATGAGGTGTCATGTTTCCATATACCAGGGCGAAAAAAATGGGCTGATGTGAAATATCATTTTGTCTTTTCATCATTGGGGTAGAACCGCCAACTTGGTTAAGGATTCACATTGAGTTCACTATTTTTGTTCCACCTCTGAGGTGGTGCATTTCTGGGTGATGCTGAAATGGAATGACAAGGATCATCACCCATCCCTTTTTCTATAGAGATTGGTTCTCATATAATTCACCATTCATTTTGTTTGAACCCATCCAACATCATTATCCTTTAAATAATGTTGAATTAACCCTATGAGAATAGTTGGCCCCAACGGGCGATTGTGTGGGGATCAATCAAATGTGTAATCGGCCCTTCTCAGATATAAATTCCTCGGATGGTCTCCAGTGGGTTTATTTGTGGATCCAATAATGCCCAACAACCCTGGTATCAATGATTCATGGACCTTCTTTCCAAAGGTAGGTGCTCGTTGGCTGACAATTTGTCCAGCGACACTTAACCACTCCATTGGTCGAGAGGATGAAAGGTTTGGCTCACTGCACCCTTCTGGGGGAGTGTTGTTTCCTATTATAATACTCTATTATAGATTTATGTTATTTTCATATGTTTGTTAATCATTCATTTATTCTCAAACAGTGTGTCCATTGGCTACCCTTGGTTTGTAGGATCGTCGTAGGCATGAATATATTTGATGTTACAGAGGTGATGCTGACTTGAGCTATATAACAAGGCGCTCTGGAGTTTATCTTCATCCATGCGGGACAGAAGGTGACTTGATGTTGGGATTGGGAATGTAATAAGGGCTTCCTACGTATCCTCGGGAGAGGAATCAGAACCCACATAGCTGAAATTGTGTGGGGCTTACGTGTGAGAGATTTCCATTTGAGTGGGCATGGTTAGGTGGACCCTTTCAGATGGGCACCCTTTGGATATTGTGCCTTTTGGAAGGCATCCTACGTATCCTAGTTTGATCATGAATCAAAGTTCTCAACGTTGAGTTTGTGTGGGGAACACATGTGGGTGATTCCCATTTATGATGACTTGATTAGGTGAACCCTTTTGGAAGGGAATCATTTTGAGCTCAGGCCATTTAGAAGTCATTCTATGTATCATGGTTTGATCTGGAATCAAAGTTCTCATGGATCAGTTTTTTTGGATGTTATAATCCTCACAAACCTCTAATACCATGTGAGTCATGCTTGGTGTGAGAAACAATAGTATGTGAAAGATTCAACAATGCACAAGCATCCTCCCCTATTAGTGGGGGAGGGAGATCCCATAACGGAAGAGGCCAGGGAGATCATGGGTGAGGTCACGGTGAAATGAACCCTTGAATTTGGAATGAAATTAAAGATCACACATCCCAGCCATAGAATATTGGGGACTACCTCAGTGAGAGGGCCTCAAAGCACGTTCGGGTAAGGGGAGGAGTTTCATCCTCGACAAAAGGGGGAGTGAACCTAACCACTTTGATTGTTCACTATTCGTTATTTAATGGAAAAGCAATTGATCACCCATAGTCCCAAGAATGGGGAGGTTCACATCATTGTCCCAGGGTTGGGCTTCGGGTTACTGTGGGAATGTATCCTCCCAGGCATTTTAGAAGTGCGCGCTGTTGTGGGGAGAGCCTTCGTGACTCCGCTTACCATGAGTATGTAGACTCAATGGGGCCCACTGATGGTCCCAATGATCTGATCGTACAAGTCTGCTGGATTTGGATAAGGGTTTGGCAAGATGATAGAGTACTAGTTAGCAGAGGGATCATGGAGGAATAGATGGTAGCAGAGGGGTGAGGTTGGAACCAGTGGAAAAAATACACAAAAACACCATATTCCACATACTAGTTTTATATACATGATGTTGGAGGATCCTCATACCATAGTGGTATGTGGGTAGAGGGGCCATCCTCATACCACTACGATGTGCGTGCATTGTTATATAAAAGTGTGTACCATAATGGTACATGGACCATCACAACACTTTGGGTTTCATCCGTGTAATGATGCAGTACACAACATCTGGTTCAGTCTGTATAGTGGTATGCTGCATAGAGCACCATATTGAAGGGGAGTTTGGGGGATCACTGTTTGAGGGAATTTCACCTACGAGAATCCTTTGGTTTGCAGATCAACATTTAGGTTCATGGTTCTATTATTATTATTATTCAATTCCCCTATTTTATTTTTCGTAGCCAGCTCTCCCTACGGAGGGAGTGGTTCGAGGTTCATGCTTCACTGATGAATCAAGAAAGAAGCCAAAGTACAACCTCTGAGTCTCCCTCAAGATTTCTTTGTCCATCCTTCCGTCTGTCCATCTCCGTCTCATCTTTTTTGTACTTCTACTTTTCCATTTCTCTAGAGAATAAGAGCAATTATATCTATTTGGAACGCAACACCATTTGTGAAGGCCCATTGAAGTAATATCCTGACCCTCAGAAGACATGTTCAACTGGGGTTTGTAGAGGCTTTGGTTCACAATAATGGTTGACAGAACCTTGTTGGTTCACATTGTCCGTGAACTGATGGGTTTTCAGCATGGCACGCGGATTTTCTTCCCATGTAAGAATCCATTGACAACTGGGTTCATGGTCTACCTTCCTCGTTGGTCGTCACCTCATGGTCCATCAGTTCAGGAATTGTTCTGCATACCTGGAGGTTCACGTTCCATCTTCTCTGCAAACCTTTCCCAATGATGGTTTTAAGGAAACTTAAAAAACATGAAAACTTGAATTCCTTCAGGATTATTATGAAGATCGCAACTCAATTTGAGTCTTTTCACGTTTCTAGACATTTATAAGTACTTTCTTCCTTCTAAAAAGTATTTGTGGGGGTATTTTCTTCCCTTTGTGGAATTTTCAGGACCCTACACACACTGAGGACTATGGTGTGGTGAGATCCACATTCCCCTTAACAATATTGGGACTCATCGACCACTGTTCCCTACTTTCATTCTTCAAAATGGATCCCAAAGCCATTTCCTTATCTTTGTTTCTCATTAGAGAACCCCCAATGAAAAATGACTATTGATATGGCTCGCCAAGATGTTTTTCATATTCTGATTCACACCAACAAAAAACGACCAACTCCATATCGAAACTCAAAACACCTGAAACAAAAATGGCATTACTTATTATCAAGCCTTCAAAAAGGATTCAAAATTGAAAATATCATTCTTACCACCATGAATTGGTGACCCTCAAAAGTCCAAATCAAAATTTTCACTTCTAAACCCCCTCTAAAATACCTCATGGAACCACTAATCACAATAAATCTAAAAATACCATAGCATTTGGAATCCAAACCCTTACTTTAAATTCCTCATAAATAATTCCAATTCTCAAGAATTTGAAACATAACCTGAAAGAAATAGAAGGGGTTCAAAACAACCACCATGTGAGATACCTCTCATGGATATCATTATATCAATTACATCCCCAAAAAACATGAGGAAATAGTTCATAAACATTGAATTTTTTAAAAATATGAAAATAAAAAACTTATATATCAACGCAATATCTAACACATCATCTCAAAAAAAAAGTAAAAAACAAGGCTTCAAAAAAACTCTGGGTAATGAGTTTGAATCTATTACTCCCACTACCAAGTTCTCTCTTCAAATTCACCATATCACTCTAGGACTGGTCGCCTTCACCATGCATGGATTTTCATATTATGATGCTTGAGAGGGTATGGAACTTTCATCGGTACTGGGCCCATGCATTTTTGCACGATATAGCTTGCTGAGAAACAATGCTCTGATGGAGGTGGGCCTTAATGATGTTGATGCTCGGAAGGGGTTCTTCTACCTAGTCTTGTTCTGGGTGGAATCCATCTGTATTTTCATATTTGGTTTATTTATTTATGTCTTCTAAGTCTTGGTTTCTCCCCTTTACCCTTAAAAGGGGTTTTATTAAAAACAAATAAAAATATAGGCCTTTGGGCCATTCAGTCAGTCACTATAAGACACAAACCAAAGGTATATTATGTTCATGAAACACCTTATCTTGAAAATCCTGAATCTCAATATTTTTATTCGAAAATATCACACAATCTTCAATATACATCTCTCCAAAATTGAAGAGATGATAATCATCATGAAGATTCCAGTGAAGCTATGATATATGGAAGACATCATGAATTCGATTCATCTATGGGGGTTGTTCAAATCGATATTCCATGACTATAATATGATTTAACACCTCTAATGTCCAATCAAATCTAAGTGAAATCATAATACCATAAACAAAACACCAATATCCACAATGAGAAGTCTCCTTAAAAAACACATGATCTCTAATTTCATACTTCATATGCCTCCTTATATGATCGTTATGTGAATTCTAAAGATTGTTCACATCCTTCATTCCCTCACAGATCACCCATACCTTTTCTATCATTCTATTTACTAATTATCATCCAATATTATTTGACTCTCCAACCACAACACACTACCATAGAGAATGGAAAGTTCAACCATAAAGAGTTTTAAATAGAGCCATCACAATAGCAAAGTGATAATTATTTTTGTAAATAAACTCCACCAAGGGTGGATGCCTCACCCATGTATCTCTATGATATAGAACACATTCTTAAAATGTTTCCTCTGATGTTTAGACAATCCACTCTATTTAAACATTTATGTATAGAAGAAATGTGGTTATGAGTAATAACTGAGAGAAAAAATCACATAGGAGAGCTCTCTACATCCGAGAGATATATCAGGGATCATGATCAAAGATGATTATATTCAAAACCCCATGAATCCACACTATCTCCCACAAATACTTCCTCAACAAAAACTTTACAAAGATCAAATATTTAATCCCTAAAAAGTGATCAGAATTTTTTAAGATATCCTTGATTTCCCTTATTAATTATAACCGAACTAAGATCTGGGAAACCCAATTATGATGTATTTAAAAATTCTCTCCCACTTCCACTGGGGGACATCAAGAAGTTGAAGCAAATCACCATGAACATGGTTCTCATCCTTCATATTCTATAAGAATGAACACCATGAAACAAACTCTATAACTGACTTTTTTAAACTTGACCACCAAAAATAGCCTCTTAGGGAATAAAACATCTTTGTCAGAACAGGATATATCGTTAAGGGATAACTACGAAATGAATAGAACCACCTCATTCACCACTAAAGGAATGAAAATATTATCTAGAACAAAATTGGATGTTTCCGATCCTCAGACCAACCATCGGGAGCATCAACCCAAACAAATAAATAAAACTGAACATTTACCTTGGAATCCCCTAGTTGGAACTCCTTCACTTGCATCACTAAGGATGAATGAATGGTCATATAATAAAGAAAAGAACTACCGTCGACTGGTCTCATATCAAGGTGCATTACTATGAACTCTTCCATCAGTCTCCATGATTTTCCAAACACATTCACTATACCAATATGTGAATTCTTACTAAAGGAATCCACCACAAAATTCCCATTACAATGCGTTAAAAGAAATATTAAATTTTCAGTCCTATAATAACTCCATCCATACATGATGATATAAATTAAAATCATATTGTATGAAAAAATACTTTAAACTCTTTATCTGGGAGGACTAAAAAACATTCTCTAATAAGAGAATGTATCCATAACTTCATATCAAACACTACCTCAATAATCTCACGATCATGGGTGGATTAATTACAATAATTACTTTATAACTTCCAAGACCAATAAGAGATAAACACCCCATGTTTTATCAATATGTAATCCAAACCAATATGTGAAGCATATAAATTTACATAAAATTAAATTCCCTTCTATAAAAAATGAAGAACTAGAGTGCTAACCTACTTCCCCTTCAATTTCATGAAAGTGTTCTAGCACTGGTCAATCCATACAATTTCCTAATCCTTTCTATTCAATGACATTATAGTTGTATTAATTAGGGATATGTTAGTTATGAATCTCCTACAATATCTCGATAGGCCAAAGAAGCGTCACACCTTATAAAATTTCTTAGGGACTACCCAAGAAACCACTACATCAATCATTGAATGATCAATGTACAATCCATTATGAGATATGAAATTTATATTAAATAGACTTCATGATCCCAAAACTCACACTTTGATGGCCTCAAGTAAAACTGATGAAAAAAAATGAATCCCAACATAACCTACTAATACTCTTTGTCTTCCTCTTTTAATGTTAAAAATTCATGGATTTCATCAATAAAAATCACCAAAAAGTTGTTTAGAAACGCATGTAACACAACATCCATAAGTTCCATGAACATAGTTTGAGTGTTCATTAATCCAAATAGAATCATAAAAAACTCGTAATACCCATAATGAAATTTCAAAGTAGTATTTCAAATACACACATCCTCTACACACATCTCATGATATCGTGACAATAAATCGATCTTTGAGAACCATATCACCCCTTCAAGTGGTTGAATTAATCTTAAATTTTCAATAGATAGTAGAGGAGCTTCATAATTACCTAATTCATATGGAAATAATCAACACAAAATAGTAAATTGACATAAGTCTTTAAAAAAATACCTGGATCTCACCAAAGTGACACATAGGGCCGAATGAATTCTATCTACAAATGACCATCGACTTGAATCTATAGATCCCACAACTAAAATGTGGTCATCCAATATAGGGTAATTGATATCAAAGAAACACTTGGTTGTAGATATATTTAAAATATATATTTAATTAATGGGGGAGTACCACAATTACTTTTATAAGGACATCAGGGTAATCATCAAAAACCCTAGGAAACTCCATCAGTTGATCCTCTAAATAACTCAGCATTAGCCTATCCAACATTAAAGATAGAGACTTAAAATCACCTTTGACTCATTCTAGGGTCCCTATCACCAATGAGAACCATAATGTTTCCATTAGTACCGTATAACATGAAATGTCATCCAAAGTAATCAATGATTTCCTATACCGAATACACCTAATACATGTAGTGGATGACGTTGTATGGTTATATCCATAAGCATAGAATGTATTTCGCAGAGTAGTTCCTCCCTAACCCCAGTTCACAATCTCAACATACATCAAATAGGATATCTTAACCTCTAACCAACATAGTCAATGCCAAGGGAAATATAATCCTCTCTACATCAAGTCTCATAACACATACTAGAGTAAGTGAAATGAAGGATTGAATATCTCCATAATCAAATAAGGCATAAAAATAAGGCCCCAGCCTTAAACATTACTTAATCTTTAGTTACTTCAAGAATAAACATTGAGGATCTTTTCAGGTTTAATGTTTTAGAGAATTAGATCATAAAACATGCATTACATTCCACATTTAAACAAAGTGGATACACAAAACATAGTACTCATTTTTCCCATCAACGGAAACATATTTAAAATAAAACATGGATTCTTTCTTGACACTTCCTTGACAATATCATCACATCATGTACCATTCCCTTGACCTGTGAAAAACATTTCAAAAACTTGGGATGAGCATAAAAAGATCAGTAAGGGATACAAAAATATGCAAAGGAAACATGAGTACATGTATACGTAATAATAAATGAAATCTTACATTAATCATAAAACATAATCACATTAATATACCTCATTAAATCAAGAATAAAACATAGAAATCATAATACATAAAGGTAACTTGGGGCATTCATAACATTCTTACGTAGGGAGTAACCCTCTTGGTTACGTTTGAAATACCCATCACAGTATATTCCCTAAATCTCTTAGGAGAAACCTTATTGTTTAACCCCTTCGCGTTACAAAATGCATTGGAGAGCTATATCGGGCTCACCCGCCCTTATTTTATCACGTAACCACTCGTCTTCATAACGATGCCCAAGAACCATAACATAATCGTATCACATAAAACATGCATAAAGGAAAGATAACATTTACTCATTTCAATCACATGATATCAATACAACACATTGATATAATAAAAACATTATGAAAACCATTTTCAATACCAAAATAAAATAAAAGTAAAACATGGTATTTTTTTTCATTTAAAAAAAAAGGTAAGGCATGTAGAGGAAGCCGAAACTCAAATAATGGTCACGCCAGCGGAGAAGTCGTTGTCACCGCATACGTACGACAAAAACATTCCCTTTTGTCATTTAGTAAAATGCTTCGTATAAAAAAGATTCCTTTTGGATAAATGTAAAATTCAAAGGGGTTTATACACCGTATAAAATAAGGTTGTGTATAAAACAAAATATGCCTCAATGAAAAGAGATTGAGACGAAGTCCCATACCTCGGGTCCGACTTGACTCGATCATTCTTTAATGTCCTGAATAATAAACTTGAGTTAATTTAGACTTTCTTAATAACATTTTTCAAGATAATTATTCATTTTATATCATTTATTATCATGTTATGAACATTATGTAATCATTTATGTTAATTACCTTCGTTTTGTCGATATTTGGTACTTGAGTCAAAAGTGAACTTCTTATATTTACAATTTGTTAATGTAGTCAAATATCTATTATCACAAGAATTATATTCATGATGTAGATGCCATATATCATATATATTCAGTGTATATATTCATTTATAATATTACATAATCATTTAGAGGTAAGAAATGAAATACACCGTTCATCGAGACGGTAAGACGTACGTACGCATGAACGCTACTTTCATTTATATCTCATAATCCAATGGAAAGAAATAATAATTATATAATGGTATGTTATAATTATAGTATAATATCATATATAATATCATTAAATATATCCTTTATATGTACCACATGTGGTATTAACAAATCAAATCACTTTGAGGGGGCGGTAGTCCACACTTCCTAAAATGAAGATAACGCGTTTACCCATAATAGAAACCATAAAGGTATGTCATAAATGAAAAATACAGAAGCTTAAGTAAAACATAAACATATTATATCTCATATATAAATATATTCACATCTTAATGTCCACCTTTGAAGGTGTTATATGAGTGTTGAACAATCATCATTTCGGGAGGCAGAAATTTTCCATCCACATAAATAGTATGTTCTTTAACCATTAGATGTAGGTGTGTGTAAGTGTAGCTCAAATAATTCTTATAAAAACATCCTAGTATATTGAAGATACTGGATTTGTTAAAAAATAATTGATTAAAAAGAGTTTATGGGGTTGGAGAAGAAAAATAAAACAAAAGAACACAAGTGAAGACATTACCTTAAAATCGGGTAACTCTTTTTGAATTGAGCTCAAAGGATTCCTTGGGAAGACTTCATCCCAAGGTGAGGCTTCTAGGAGTAATAGAGGGATGTGGAGAGACAAAATGGGTAGGGTTTGGGAGAGACAAAGGCTTGAGAGGTGTGGGTAAGTAGGTAGAGGTGGGGGGCTTTTTTAAGAGGAGAGGAGGGGCACTCTTGGAAAGGTATAAAATGTTACTTTATTTTCAAATGATTTTCGGATTTTATAGGTCCCACATTGATGTATTTAGAGGATAAGGAGATAATACTTAGAATTATACTCATCCAATAGGTCTTTGACAAGTGTAAGTTTTATATTTTACATTATCTTTTCCTTTTATTTAAATCGTTCATTAATGTGGTAATCGCTGCATCATGATGATGTCAAAAATAATTTAATTTATTTAATGTCTAAAAATTATAAATAAAAATAGTATGATGTAGGAAAACTTTTTTGATTTCCAATTACTCTTTATAGTCCAATATATCATTTATGTAGAAAAAATTAGAAATGTTTTACTCAGGTGATATATTTTTTGTTATATTTAACATTCTCTAAAAATAAAAAGATAAAAAGTCATTTTCACAAAAAAGTGATTCCATCGTTTCCCCAAGTTTGGAACAAGGCATACCATGGTCGTCCATGAGACAACCAGTATCATTATAACACATTTTGGGGTCATTTGTTATTATTATGATATTATTTTATTATCCTTAACTACCCGATTACTAATTAATCATGATAATTAAAGATAATTACCGTCGTCACTATTCATAATGTCCAAAAACAAGAGTCTTAATTAAATAATTTGGAACTTATGATTACAAATATGGAATCAATTTTACCAAATTACAAACATATAAATTCCAATAATTAATTTAAAAATAATTCCAGTTGTCAAAACAAATAGGAGGCTTTTTTGAAACAATATCTATGAAAAGTTTGGCACCTTTTTATGCCCAATTCCAAAGTGAAATTAATTCCAATGACCACCATTGGATTAAATGGTAAAAATATATTCTATTTACAATTTAAAACAAATTAAAAAGATAATCTAACCATATAATTAAATTAAATGAAAAAAGATGTTTTGATGTAAAATGCAGTATTTTTCACTAAAAATGAACATTGTCAGAAAAATACCAAAAAATTATCCAATGTAAATTTCAATGTCCCAATCATAAATAATAAGTTTATTTTAAAAAATAGAGCTTATAAAATTGTCAAAAGTTTGATTTAAAAATGGTTTTCCATCAAAAGGCAGTAAAACAATCTTTTAAAAATATTAGTGTATTCAATGCTTAAGATTGGATTTATTCTCATTTTAAGCCTCTAAAACACTATATAATTCATAAATAGACATAGATAATAATATCTATTATTCATTACTTACTTGTGATGTTACATCCTTCCCCCTTTAGAAAATTGTGTCCCCGCAATTTATTTACTTATTGAATAAGTGGGGGTATTTATCCCTCATTACATTTTAAGATTCCCATGTTGCCTCTTCAATCATGTGGTTTTTTCAAAAAAGCTCTACCTGATGAATCACCTTATTCTGTAACACTTGCTCTTTATGGTTAAGAATCTGGACTGGTTGTTCCTCATAATATTGGTTCTCCTCCAGCTGAACTACCTCTGGACTCAAAACATGAGATGGGTCTGGCATATACTTTCTCAACATCGAATCATGAAAAACATTGTGTACCTGAGATAAACTCGGAGGTAAAGCCACTCGGTATGCAACTGATCCAACTCTCTCCAAAATTTCATATGGTACAATGAACCTTGGACTCTGCTTTTCTTTATTACCAAATCGAATCACACTTTTCCATGGTGAAACTTTGAGAAAAACATGATCACCTACCTCAAAAAAGAGATCATTCCTCCTGTTGTCTGCATAACTCTTCTACCTACTCTGTGCTATTATCATGTGTTTCTATATAAAATGAACTTTTTCTACCAACTCTTCTACCAATTGCAATCCCATCAACTTCATTTCACCCACTTCATCCCAGAAAGCTGGAGTTTGACACTGCTTCCCATATAATGCCTCAAATGGTACCATCTGTATACTGGAATGAAAACTGTTATTATAAGAAAACTCAACCAAAGAAAGGTGTTGGTCCCAACATCCCTGATAATACATCGAACAAGCACGTAGAATATCCTCCAAAGTCTGAATAGTTCATTTTGACTGCCCATCTGATTGAGGAAGAAAAGCTGTTCTAAAATTTAATTCAGTACCCAACAACTTCTAAAGGCCTTTCCAAAAGTTAGAAGTGAACATGGGATCACGGTCAGATACAATGGAGAGAGAAACACCATGTAACATGACTATCTCTTTAAGATAAAAACGGGGAAGTTGATCTAGCGAAAACGTATCTCGTATAGCAAAGAAATGAGCAGATTTAGTCAAGCGATCAACAATAACCCAGATTGCATTATTACCTCGAGGTGTCTTCAGCAATCCCACAACGAAGCCCATGGATATGTTTTCCCATTTCCACGCTGGCACTGGTAACGTTTGATGAATCCCTTTCGATAATGCCGCTCTACTTTTACCTATTGACCAGTCAAACACTTCATAGTAAAATCAGCAATATCTCTTTTCATTCCAACCCACTAGTAATAATCCCGAAGATCTCTATATATCTTAGTACGTCCTGGATGAACTGAAAACGGAGAACTATGGGCTTCACATAACAACTCTCTCTTCAACTGTGAATCATAAGGCACACATAATATCTTCCCAAATCTCAAAATACAATCATTATCAATGTTGAATTTAGGAAACTTACCTTTCGGAACCAGCTCTACTTTTTTCTGCAACTCACTATCTTGCTTCTGTGCTTTCTTGATTCTGTCTGATAGAGAAGATTTCACTGATACCTGAAACAAAACAGAAGGACATCCCACACCAACAACTTCTATTCCAAAGTTCATCAAATCCTTAACCAAAGGATCACTTTCCAAATGCAACATTGTTAATGAAGCATTACTTTTTCGACTCAAAGCATCAACCACTTTATTTTCTTTTCTCAGATTGTAATGAATTATACCATCATAATCCTTGATTAATTCTAGCCATCTCCTATATCTCATGTTCAATTGTTTCTGAGTGAATATATACTTTAAACTTTTGTGATCGGTATATATTTCACACTTTACTCCATACAAATAATGCCTCCAAATTTTCAAATAGAAAACAACAGCCGCTAATTCCAAATCATCAGCAGGGTAATTTACCTCATGAATTTTCAACTAATGTGAAGCATAAGCAATTAACTGACCATTATGCATTAGGACACAACCAAGTCCTTTAAATGAAGCATCACTATAGATAATAAACTCACCATTCCTAGAAGGTAGTTCCAAAAATGAAGCATTCACCAATCTTCTTTTCAATTCCTAAAAACAATCATCACATTCTTTTGTCCAGATAAACATAACACCCTTCCGAGTTAGCTTATTCATTGGAATAGATAACTGAGAAAAATTTCTAACAAACCTTCAGTAATAACCTTCCAAACTAAGAAAACTATGAATCTCGGTTACATTTGGGGGTCTTGGCCATTCTTCCACAACCTTTTTTTTGCAGGATCAAAATTTATTCCATCTTTAGAAACAATATGAACAAGGAAATAAATTTGTTGCAACCAAAACTCACACATGCTAAATTTCCCATACAATTTCTTTTCTTTTATGGTTTGAAAAATAACCCTTAAATATCTTTCATGCTCCTCTTTACTTTTAGAAAACACCAAAATATCTTCAATGAAAACCACCACAAACTTATCCAAGAACTCATGGAAAATTTTATTCACTAATTCCATGAATACATAAAGTGCATTGGTTAGACCAAAAGGCATTACTATAAATTCATAATGGCCATATATTGTACAAAACATGGTCTTAGGAATATTTGATTCCTTTACCTTCAACTGATGGTACCCCGATCTCAGGTCAATCTTTGAAATAAAATGAGCTCCCTGGAGCTGATCAAACAAATCATCGGTATGAGGCAAAGGATATTTGTTCTTAATAGTGATGTTATTCAAGGCTCTATAATCAATGAAAAGTCTCATTGAACCATATTTATTTTTAACAAATAAAACAGGAGCACCCCATGGTGATGTGCTAGGTCGAATGAAACTTTTTTCTAATAAGTATTGTAATTGCTCCTTCAACTATAAAAGTTAAATTTGAGCCATTCAATAAGGGGGTTTTGAAATTGGATTAGCATCAAGAACTAAGTCCATAGTAAATTCAACTTCCCAATCTGGTATTATTCAAGGTAACTCATCAGGAAAAACATCAGGATAATCATTTAACACTGGCATATCATCAATCTGAATAGTTCCCTTGTTTTCAACAATATGTGAAAGGTAACATTTATTTCCACCTTTTACAAGTTTCTTGGCCTCTTGACATGTTATCAACAGTAAGGGTTCATTCTTTTACACAAACTGAAATTATTTTTGAAATGAAACTTCTTTAGATCTACAATCAATTTTGGCAAGGTAAATAAAGAGCTAATCCATACCCAGGATAACATCAAACTCTACTAGAGGTAAAACAATAAGGTTCGCAAGTAGTTTCTTTCCACGGATAAGGATAGGAAGATTCTTAAAAATTCTTTTTGCCTTAACATTTCCCCCAGGTGTTTTTACCACAAGTTCAAGAGTCATTTCTTGAGATGGTATTCCCATTTTACTAGAAATGTTTTCAGAGATGAAAGAATGTGTAGACCCAAAGTCAAACAACACACTGGCATAATCTGAAAAAACAAAGTACCTGATACCACATCATTTGATGGCCCAAAATCTGCTGAAGTAGTTTCAAAGGATTTCACCACCCCTTTCTGCTTGTAGTCTAACTTTTTCCCATCACTTGAGATCTTTTTAGGACACTCGTTTTCATAGTGACCCATCTCATTGCACTTAAAAAAATTTACTAACTGTGTATCAAATTTGTACTTACCATCACCTTGATCTTTTTCAGTTCAATCACGAGCCTTATGTCCAATCTTACCACTTCGGTAGCACTTTATAGAAATCAGAAGACATTCCCCAGCATGCCCTTTACCACATTTATCAAAAACTGGAAACTTAGTTTTCTTACCATCGGACCTTTATAAAGAATCTTTCCTTTCTCCTGCCACATCGGTCTCTTCTTCTGATTGTTGTTATAGAACACTTGGTCATCGGAAAACTCCATTTCCACCTTCTCAGCAAATCGAATAAGCTTTTCATAACTCTTGAACTCACGAGAAGCTAAATCCCTTCGATATTTTGGATTTAATCCTGAGTAAAAATGATTGATTTTACTATCATGGTCTCGGATAAAATTTGGAGCATACCTTGCCAATCGAGTAAACCTTTCTTCATAAGCAGCCACTGAGTCTTCCTCTTGCCTCAATTCCAGGAATTTTGTTTCCATCCTAAGTCAAACAGACTTAGGAAAATACTTCTCAAGAAACATACCTTTTAATTCATCTCAGTCGAGAGCATAAATCTCTTCAGCGTCCCTGATATTTTTAACCATCGACCACCACTGATCCGCTTCACCCTCCAAACGGTAAATAGAAAGACTAACCTTTTGATTGTCTGAACACCCCATGACATCGAAAATATTCTCTAGTGCTTTAATCCACCCTTCAGATAGCACAGGGTCAGATGATCCTCTGAATGATGGGGGATGTTGCCTCATGAAATGTTCCACCACTGACATTTTCCTCTATGGTTGATCTGGCTGATCTCGGGCATGGATACAACCACCATTTATCACTTGAGTCAACTGCGCCATTACTGCAACAAACTGTTCAGTTCCAATTCTGACCATCTCATAATGCTGATTCAGAAGGTTATTTTCTTCTGTATGGCTTCCTATCACCGCTTCCGTATTTCCTCTGCGGAAAACCATTCTGAACAAACATGTCTTAGATGAAGCAACATGGTAATCTTCAAATGATCTATCATTTAAGTCATACCATAAATTAATTTATAATTTAACAATTTTCTAGCTCCTAAAGTTGTCTAAACTGACCTCTCATACCAAATATAAGGCCCCATCCTTAAACATTACTTAATCATGAGTTACTTCAAGAATACACGTTGAGGATCTTTTCAGGTTTAGTGTTTTAGAGAATTAGATCATAAAACATGCATTACATTCCACATTTAAACAAAGTGGTTACATAAAATATAGTACTCATTTTTCCCATCAACGGAAATATGTTTAAAATAAAACATGGATTCTTTCTTAACACTTCCTTGACACTATCATCACATCATGTACCTTTTCCTTGACCTGTGAAAAACATTTCAAAAACATGGGATGAGCATAAATATCTCAGTAAGGGATATAAAAATATGGAAAGGAAACATGAGTACATGTATATGTAAGAATCAATGAAATCATAATTTACTCATAAAACATAAGCACTTTAACATACCTCATCAAATAATGAATAGAACATAGAAATCATAAGACATAAAGGTAACTTGAGGAATTCATAACATTCTTACGTAGGGAGTAACCCTCTTGGTTACGTTTGGAATACCCATCACAATTTATTCCCTAAATCTCTTCGGAGAAACCTTAACGTTTAACCCCTTCGTGTTTCCCAATGCATTAGAGAGCTATATCTGGCTCACCCGCCCTTAGTTTATCACAGAACCACCCGTCTTCATAACAATGCCCAAGAACCATAACATAATCGTATCACATAAAACATGCATAAAGGAAACATAACATTTCCACATTTCAATCACAAGATATCAATAAAAAACAATGATATAATAAAAACATTATCAAAACCATTTTCAATACCAAAATAAATGAAAATTAAAACATGGTATTTATTTTTCATTTAAAAAAAATTAAGGCTTGTAGAGGAATCCGAAACTCAAATAATGGTCACAACGGCGGAGAAGTCGTTGTCGCCGCATACGTACGACAGAAACATTCCCTTTTGTCATTTAGTAAAATGCTTCGTATAAAAAAGATTCCTTTTGGATAAACGTAAAAGTAAAAGGGGTGTATACACTGTATAAAATAATGTTGTGTATAAAACAAAATATGCCTCAATTAAAGGAGATTGAGACGAAGTCCCATACCTCGGGTCCGACTTGACTCGATCGTTCTTTAATGTCCTGAATATTAAACATGAGTTAATTTATAATTTCTTAAGAACCTTTTTGAAGTTCATTATTCCTTTTATATCACTTATTACCATGTTATGAACATTATGTAATCATTTATGTTAATAACGGTCGTTTTGTCGATATTTGGTACTTGAGTCAAAAGTGAACTTCTTATATTTACAATTAGTTCACGTAGTCAAATATCCATTATCATAAGAATGATATTCATGATTTAGATGCCATATATCATATATATATCTAGTATATACATTCATTTATAATTTTACATAATCATTTAGAGGTAAGAAATGAAATGCACCGTTCATGGAGATGGTAAGCCGTACGTACGCATGAACGCTACTTTCATTTCTATCTCATACTATAATGGAAAGAAATAATAATTATATAAAGGTATATTATAATTACAGTATAATATCATATATAATATCATTAAATCTATCCTTTATACATACCACATATGGTATTAACGAATCAAATCACTTTGAGGGGGCGGTAGTCTGCACTTCCTAAAATGAAGATATCATGTTTACCTATAATGGAAACCATAATTGTATGCCAGAAATGAAAAATGAAGAAGCTTAAGTAAAACATAAACATATTATATATCATATATACATATAGTGACATCTTAATGGTCACCTTTGAAGGTGTTATATGAGTGTTGAACAATCATCGTTTCGTGAGGCAGAAATTTTCCATCCACAGAAACAATATGTTCTTTAACCATTAGATGTAGGTGTGTGTAAGTGTAGCTCAAATTATTATTATAAAAACATCCTACTATATTTATGATACTGGATTTGTTACAAAAGAAATAAATAAAAATAGTTTAGGGGGTTGGAGAATAAAAATAAAACAAAAGAACACAAGTGAATACATTACCGTAAAATCGGGTAACTCTTTTTGATGTGAGCTCAAAGGCTTCCTTGGGAAGAATTATGCACAAGGTAAGGCTTATAAGAGTAATAGAGGTATGTGTAGAGACCAAATGGGCAGGGTTTGGCCGAGATAAATGCTTGAGAGGTGTGGGTAAGTTTGTAGAGGTGGGGGCCTTTTATAAGAGGAGAGGAGTGGCACTCTTGGAAATGTATAAAATGTTACTTTATTTTCAAATGATTTTCAGATTTTAGAGGTCCCAAATTGATTTATTTCGAGGATAAGGTGATAAGAGTTCTAAATATACTCATACAATAGGTCTTTGAAAAGTTTAAGTCTTATATTTTACATTATCTTTTCATTTTATTTAAATCGTTCATTAATGTGGTAATCGCTGCATCATGATGATGTCATAAATAATTTAATTTATTTAATGTCTAAAAATTACTAAAAAAATACTATGATGTAGGAAACCTTTTTATATTTCTAATTAATATTTATATTACAATATATCATTTATGTAAACAAAGTTAAAAATGGTTTACTCAGGTGATATATTCTTTGTTATACTTAACATTCTTTAAAAATAAAAAGATAAAAAGTCATTTTCACACAGAAGTGATTCCATGGGGTCCCCATGTTTGGCACAAGGAATACCATGGTCGGCCATGAGACAACCAGTATCATTAGGTAACATTTTGTGGTCATTTGTTATTATTATGATATTATTTTATTATCCATAACTACCCGATTACTAATTAATCAAGATAATTAAAAATAATTATCGTCGTTACTATTCATAATGTCCAAAAACAAAAGATTCTTAATTAAAAAATTTGGACCTTCTGATTAAAATTATTTATCCCATTTTACCAAATTCCAAACATAGAAATTGAAATAATTAATTTAAATATAATTCCTGTTGTCAAAACAAATAGCTGGTTTTTCTGAAACAACATCTATAAAAAGTTTGTCACCTGTTTATGCCCAATTACAAAGTGAAATTAATCCAAATGACCACAATTGGATTACATGGTAAACATATATTATATTTAAACTTTAAAACCAATTAAAAATATAATCTAGGCATATAATTAAATTAGATGAAAATAATAGTTTTGATGTAAAATGCAGTATTTTTCACTAAAAATGAACATTGTTAGAAAAATACCAAAAAATTATCCAATGTAAATTTCAATGTCCAAATCATAAATAATAAGTTTATTTTGAAAAATAGAGCTTCTAAAAGTTTAAAAAGTTATATTTAAAAATGGTTTTCCATTAAAAGGCAATAAAACAATCTTTTAAAAATATTAGTGTATGCAATGCTTAAGATTGGATTTATTCTCATTTTAAGCCTCTAAAACACTATCTAATTCATAAATAGACATATATAAGAATATCTATTATTCATTACTTACTTGGGATGTTACAATAAACCTATGTAGAAAACAAATAGATATTAACTTGTATGATGTCGACCTCACCTTTCACTGGTAATGTTAAATAATTCACATCAGAATGCCTTTCTTCATAGCCCCTCTGGCCCTAATAATGACCACCTCCATGGAAACTCTCTTCCTATTATCCTTGAGGATGAGTGATATCATGGGGTTGTCTTATAATGGCCCCATCACCTCTATTTTAATCATAATTGGGGAACCCTATTGCTACTACTTCCTTAGTTGAAACTATTGTAATGTTTGAGCCCAAATTAGGCCACCCGCTACACGATTACTACTAAAAAATTCTAGGAACTCTCAGTTATTATGGAAAGAACCTAAAAAATAGAAACAAACTACACTTAAACTTATATATAGGTTATAAGAACTACTATCCCTAGTTAAATGAGGTTATAAAATCTAAAACATACTCCCCACTATCTAAAAATTCTTATTCTATGTGGGTAACTGAGAACTCTTAGTCACATATCTACATTGTGAAATTTCTTGTTGAATCCCATGTCATGATGATTTTTTCCTAGATAATATCCTCTTGATGACCTCTACCTTCACGAGTTCCTCATTATATTACTTCAAAATTAATAATGTGATCTATCATTACATCTATGGAGGTAAAACATTCTTAAATTCACTTCCCTAATGTCCTCATCTTGAAGAAGGTATAAAACATAACATAAAAGGTTCTTGTAGGGGTTAATGAACTATAAAACACATTAAATCACCTATAAAATGGTAAGGATCTCATGTAGATAATATTTATTAATTTTCAAATATTGAATCATGGCCTAAAACTATTACCTAAACAAACACCATTTAATAGTTATCTCAACATGATCTCCAAGGATTAAAATATTGCACTACCATGCTAACCTAGATTAAATTTCCACAAATAAATAAACATATCCCTCTTTATTAACCTGGATAAAACTAAATTTTATCACCACCTCCTCCATCCAATATTTTATCTCCTATTTTCAAACAAAACCCTCATACTTCGGTAGACCTCGACACTGAAAATTGTGGAGTGTTCTCCTCTATGTGTCATCATTATCGACCTCCACTCCATGGTAATCCACTGTAACATCCTATTGAATGTATTTTATATGATTCTAATGAATATATAAACATGTTCTAATAACTATAAAATAAAAAAACATTAATAACTCTTAAACTCAAGAAAAAATAATATTTTAATATTGATTAATTAAATCATTAATTCGTTTTAACTTATTTCACATTGTCTACACAAATTTGAAGAAATGTATTGAACATTATGATTATTGATCTCTACCTTGATATCTACCTTGTAATGTAACACCATGTGTTTTTATAAAATATTTTTTTTGAATAAATATTATTTCTTCGATAGCATTCACTACACAAAACACGGAGTTTTAACTAACCATTATATACTTTTAAAATATCATTATATAATTTGATAGTTATCCACTATTCATTGGAATGGAGGATATAAATAGGATTAAATAAATTATGAAAATATTTGGTTTATATGTGTATATAAAATTAATTATTTTTAACCAACTAATAAGAAATTAAAATAATAACCTTTTGAAAATAAAGGAAATCGTTTTCTGAAAACTATTTTTCTATGTAAAAATGTGGTGTACCACAATAAATTAAACCAATCACTTTTTGGTGAATTATATTAATTATATTTATAAATTTTATATTCAATAAAAAAAATTCATTCGTATTATGTGTTTTTTATAAATAATATAAGAATAAATCCAATTTTACACTTAAAATGGTATTTTTCTAAAAAATAGTATCATCACATTTTTCTCACTTATATCAAAATTTAAATTTTTTAATTTTATAAAATTTATTCAAAAATTTAAATTCATTTTTAAATTATAATTTTAAATTATATTCAAGATAATTTATGAGAATTTTTAAAAATATATAATTTTTTTAATAAATAGTGAAAAATACTGAATTTTTATAAAAACCACTCTTTCATTCAAATAATTCAAAAGATGCATTTTATTTCTATATAGTTTTGAATGTAAAATTATTTTAGCTATATATTATTTAATCCAATTTATCTCATTATAAACAATTTAATTTTTAATTTTTAAATACATATCTTCAAAACTCTTGAAAATTTTCACTTTAGAAAACCACTTTTCATCACATAAAAATGTTAAATTTTAAATTAAATTATTCCACTAATATTAATGGAATTTTTAAAATTGGATTAAATATTTATAATCAAAAAAATTTATATTATATAAAATGGTCAAATTATTTTTTCTCATTGTGAATAGTAAATATAGTAAAAAATTAATTATCATGGTTAAGGTTAAAATAGGTTTACTAGGGATTAAACTAAAAATATAAAGTGAAAGATTACCTAGATACTTTTATAAAATCCATGTTATAGACATATTTTCACCTTATCACATATAGGGTTCTATAATGACCCAGTTTTTACCCTTTTAGAATGTGAATATTATGGGGACACATTATTATTTTCAAAAATTCCATTTTTGTCTTCTCCACCTCTTATAAATGGCCACCCCTCTCCTCTCTTCATCACACTTCCAAAACCCATTGGTCTAGAAAATACCTACACAAATATATTTTTTACTTAATTTTCCCACATCCTGTATTCTTTATTTTTATAAGGATTCCATGCTATTAAGGATTTAGGTGTAATCCTAACGAGTCTATTTGATGAAGATAAGGTTCAAATGTGTTTGAAGGAAGTCAAGACTTAAGGTGTCGGATTTTTCATCTCACTTTTATATATATGATTTGACTTCCATATTCACTAATTTTTTCTTATATGTGGTGTATATACTGACCATAAATTTAGTTTTTGTTTATTATCATGAAGAATATGTGGATTTTAATATCCATTTGAGAATCTCTCTTTCATGGGGTTTATAGTTCAAAAGATACCAAAGCGGTAAAGTATTTTTGTCTAAATTTATATTATTTGGGAGATAAATTATGTTATAAACCTATATTATTTTATGAGGTGTATATACATCCCATTTGACATGTAATATCATGAATTAATTAATTCCCATGATATTCTAAGTTTTATGTAATATTATTATTTCACGGAGATTATGATTCAAATGTTACCAAAGTGGTAAGGGTTTCATGTTACAATCTCATTATTTATTAACATTATTTATGAATATTCTTATAGTGATTAAATATTATTATAAATATCTAAATAAACTTTATAATTTTCTTTTCATCTGGTTATTTCATGAGAATACTTGTTTTCTTTTCATTTTCATCTCATTATGTACTCATGATTCCAAAATATTTTTTTATGAAAAATCCTCTTTGTTTACGTTTTCGGTTAGAACCCCTTATTCTTACATATCCATGTTTTCTAAAAGATAAAAAAAATGTTTTATTTTTATCCAAAGTTTTTATTAAATAATATTTTTACCCATTTTTGACTTTTTTAAAAATTATTTTAAAAGTAATCTTCATTTCACTTTACAAATAAGGCTCATTTGGATTTTACCTAAAATATTAATGGAATATTTGATTTATTGTTTATGGAATGAATGTGATTTCCACCATTATGAACACCGTTTTATTTAAATATTTATTTATAAATTTTCAAGGTTATTTTCAAATAATATTATTCCAACAATATTTAATTAAATTTTTGTTTTAAAATAATTATTTTCAAATAAATATTGTTTTCCTCAAGAAATGATCCAAGTGATTTTCGTTAAAACTAATTTTCCATCTAAGATTACATCCTTTAAGATTAATTAATATTTATTGGAGATATTATCCAATTATACCATCTTTATTTTTTATTTCTATGGTTTATTTTTATCAAGAAAATATATTTAGGAAACTCGATTCTTTTCCACAGGTTATTCTATAAGAAAATGTTTATGAAACCCTTTTATTTTCATGGGTTCTGATATGATTAGTATTTCATGAAGCCCATTTATTTTTATGGGTTCTGGAATGATTAATTTTTTATGATATTGTGGTACACATATGTTTAATTTTCATTATGTGATGTTTGGGACCTAAATCTTCCTCCAATGCATTGGGTAAAGATTGATATATAATGAGATAAATTGGACTAGAATGGGGAGTTAATCAAGTTCAGTGAAGGAATTTTCCACTACATTAGTATTGGGAGTGAACCTTGACTACTATGATGGTCTAGGGAATGAACCCATTCCACTTTGATATCCTTGGTAATGGTCCTTAAATACTATGAAAATGTCTTTCTATGCTTATGTGTATTCCTTAATTCAATGTATTATATCAATGTTATGCTCTTATTACTCATGTTCTTTGATTTATTTATGATTCATGTCTTATGAAATACTAATATTTTTTACATGACTCAAGATTTTGATCTTTTATATGTTGGGTATGTTTTTCATATGTTATAATCATGTTCTCATACCCTATTGTTACTATTATGTTGGCATATTTCACTAATTTACCCTTACTGGGAATCTAAACCCACCCTTTCTTATATTTATTTTCATCCTAGTTATGTTAATTTGTATTACATGTGATATGTCTATGAAGGGTGATATGTATGATAAACTAAGTCGGAGATGATATAGAACACTTTTGAACCAGTTGTTTATGTTTTCATGTTTCTGAAGGAACTATACCTTTTTGATCCTCATGCACATATTTGTGTAATGTAATGAGTATTCATTTAAGAAGATGTAATATCTATGTATAAAAATCCATGGTCACTATATGTAAGTACTATCACTTCACATAGAATGTTTTGTGAAAACAAATTTCCTTATGTCATACCATAGGTGGTTATAAAATCCTATGTTCTAGTTGTTCTTCCTTGACTACAGTATGCACCAAGTTTAGTTGATATTGATTTCCTAACAAACCATACTTCCTCACCTATGTGTAACTAGAAATATCATCATATCCCTCCAAAATCACCTTTGATACCACTCAAACATAGCCCTAACCCTCTAGAAGAATCCCACCAAGGGTGGAAATGCAGGAATAGATAGAATAATACTTTAAACCCACCTCTAATTGGTTGCATGTGGGAGACTAGAATCGATGGAATATTGATCGCACATATGGGATAAAATTCCCTTTTAAGTTTATAAAATATGAGATACTATAAGAAGAAAAACCAACCAACTCCAATCATAAAGAAATTATCAATACCAATAAATGTAATGTAATACATAAACTAAATTGAAAACTGTAAGTTCAAAATGTAATACAAGGTAGGGAAAATTGACTCAAGAAAATCCTAACAGATTCTCAAAAAATCATTAGTTCTAGTAATTCCCATCCTAATCACCAAACTAATCCTACTAAGATAAAAAGTAGTTTATATATATGTTGGGTAAGTTTAATATGTATAATCAGTAGGATACTTCCTAAAACCACTCTTGAAAAATGTGGTAAAATTACTAAATTACAATGAATAAATAAATGAAACTAAATCATCACCAAAATAGGTAATACTGGTTTATCATCCCCACCAAGGATCACTCACAAAGTAAAAGAAAAATATAAATCAATCTATATCAAGGAATATATATAAGAATGAAAGTACCTCACTTCCACTTCTCCATTAGTTTTTTTCTCTCACAACACAATGGCTACGTCATGTGGCCGCCATTATAATTCATTTTTCACTTAATGTAATAGTATCTCATCCATTAATACATTTTATAGAACATGACATCTCATCATCATGATATCTGTATAGTAATTGAGTGTATTTACTGAATGCACTACAACCTGTGTCCATGCATTATACCTCAATCCATTATATCCCATGCAAGTACACCCAAGGGAATCTAAGACCATGATATCCAGATACAATAATGTATTATACCTCAATTCACTATGTCTTGCACTTGAATGTATAGTAAACTATGAGCTTTTACAACCCTTGTAGAAATACATCCCATGAAATTATCAATTATATTATGAGATACTCCTACTCATCTTTGACTAAAAAGAGAGAGGGGAGAGAGAGATGTTTTATATATGTTCCCCCACCATCCTTGATGTTAGAGAAAACACCCATAAAAATATTTAGGTGTTGGTTCCCTACATACATGATATGGGTATCATAATAAATCATAAAATACGTTATAATTGTACACACACCCACACTAAGAGAAACTATTTAGATTTATGACCATCAACCTCTAATTTCACACTGGACCCCGACTCCAATTCCTAAAGACTAGATATTAAACTAACATACAAGTATCGTGTTCATTATTTGTTAATTAATTCACAATAACAGTATATAAAATTAATATTTCAATATTCATAATAAGAGTGTCAATAAAAATTTTAATTCTCTTTATTATATTCTATTTTATATAATCATAATTATGAACACCATGTACCAACCCCATTAATTTATTAGGTCAATTATCATTTCAAGAATCATCTCGGTACTCAAGGTCTCGTCCGAATATGCCTCTTCAAAAATTCCCTCTAATTATATAGAAACAAAATACATCAATCATTTGGATACTATTAAAAAAAATATTATTTATCCATCTATACATCATGCATGAATCAAGAAATATTAAACAAATCAATTAAAAATCCATATTATGAACTTGTATGGACCACTTGGTGTTTGACACAATTGCATGTAACATAATATTTTATGACTTAACTGACATTGAATGTCACTACATCTTTGGATATCAACCCATTTCTCATTAAAGGTTCCCAACCACAAAAAAAATCATCAAAAAAATAATAAGGCTATAAATTACAAGAGAACACTTATATTTAAAATGTATTTTGGACACATAGGTGAAGGAGCTAAGGGGTCATATAGTCCTAATAATTTATTCTTCATCAAAAAAATATTTTAATTTCATATTGAATTAACCTGTTTTTTATAGATAGTTCATCCACACATGGAAGACTAATGGAAAATCTTATAATATCTTACATTAAAATTAAACATTCTTTTAAAAATTATTTTCCATGATTTTTCAAATCCAATATGAGAATTAATAACTCTTCTCATTACACTTCCATTAATTATCACATTTTTGCCTTCCATAGTTTTTCCCTTTAATTAAATTAATCATCCTATGAAACCAATAAAATAAATTGGTCAATATATAGATCACACTACTAAATAAATAACAAGAGGCATCATAAATAAAATCACAAAGAACAAACAATAGATCACATGAACAATACATTAATTCTCCATATGAAATATTATTTATCCTGAACATGTTATAAATTTTATTACAATACATTAATTTAAAAAATTATAGAAAAATTCTTATCAGAATACATAAATTGGTCATCACTAATGCTTGTGATTGTTAATTGTGCCACTTTATTTTCCATGTTTATGAATCTTAACTCTTTAAGCTATGGTTCACATTTCAAACACTAATTTAGTTATTGATTTAAGAACAAAATATTTTCCTATGGGATAAAATTAATCCCAACGAATAAATTTTAAAAAAGTGTGAAAAAAATTATTTTTATTCCTTATAATGTTTAGATTGTTGAATAATAGTTCAACATGTGATTATTTTTTTAGATTATAATATTATTAAAACAAATCATAGCTATTTATACAAGGATATAAATCATGATAAATTAAATATAATAAATAAAGAAAGTGGTTAGTAAAAAATTTATTTAATCAATTAGATTCTCAATGTTCTTTGAGAAACAATAGATAATTGAGAAATAATCAATGTTGAATGAACCACCCCCAAAATCAAAGAAAATTTCACTAGAGCATTAATCATCGAATCCATCATTAAAACTATTAAAAAACACCATCCCAAAATAGAGGAAAATACACCAAAGTAAACTTTTATAAATTAGGAGAACATGGGGACTGAAGACAAGAGAATAATGAATACCATATCCCTTGAAACTTTTATCTAAATGAACTAAAGTTTTTAGACCCATCACGGCATGGTTGGAGGGTGGTAAGGGGAAAAGATATAAAATTGGGTTTGGGAGAAGGATATAAAATCAAAACTAAGGGATATTGTGAATTCTATTTATAATGGAATCCCAAAATCTTTCACCAAGAAATGGTTAACTCCCAAAACACCCATGGTTCTTCCAGTTAAAGAGCGGTCTAATTTCAAGGTGTTTTAACTCTATAGATCACGCACCTTTAAAACTGGTATCAAAGCATTTTGATTTCTACCATATAATCTCTAATGGTGTGCTATTGAAACAAATGTCATTTTCTATCCTATGTACTTAACACTAATGTGTTGTGAGATCTATGGTACCCATTTACAATACTGAGACTTTCTTGGAACCATGCCCAAAATAAATTCTAAAAAATGGATTCATAAGCCATTTTATTTTCCTCATTTATCATAGGGTCAACCCCCTGGTAAATCTCTTTCCGAAATGGCTATCCAATCTACTAATCATGTCCCGGTGAACCCCATCACAAAAAAACTAAACATAAAACATGTAAGGCTAAAATGGAAAGCCCCATGCTCTAGAATTTATGCATGATTTAAAACGGCTAGCACCATGCATGCCACTATAGTGTGGTGACCCTCCAAAAGCCAAAAATATTGCATAACCTTTAGAATCTCTATGAACTCCTTTATGACATGTCCAAGTCCTGTAAAAACTCATTTGGAAAAGAAATAGAAACTTGGTACCTTACATGTTGATAATACCCATTTTCCATGCACTTCATTTCATTTCATAAACTTTAATTACACATGTCCTTTAATGAAAATTTTAATATGTATTTGGTACCCATGTAATTTGGTTCTAATTGGGTTAGAGTACAATTTTTTAGGAACCCACATTGGCTTTAAAAATTTATTAAATTTTAATATATTAGATAAATCTTTAGACATAAATAAATTGGTGTGTCTAAGATATTTCTAGAATCTTTAGGAACACTATCTTATATAATTTATTTTCCTTCCAAATTTAAAACAATTTACTATTTAAATGCTTCCTCTAGAATATTCAATAAAAAATATCTTTTAAATTAGGTAATTGATTATCATTCCCAAGACCAGTCTTACTTATATTTATTTTTTTCATTCTCACCAATTTATTATATTTTTCACTTATTTGAACAAATCTAGATAGATCTCATTTTAATCATTCAATTTAATGTTACAACTTGTAATTTTCATTTATAATAGTATTTAACTGTATTTATTAAACCATTTTATTTTTATAAATACAATCCGTGTGTATCTAATTCAATTTTTAAATATTTTTATAATTTGTGTAAATATTTTCATTACTTTTAAAAGTTTCATTCTTTAAATTATTATTTTCACTAAGAATAATCATCTTTTCTCCAACAATATTTGTATACTTAATCTTAAATTCCTTTTATATCTCTAAAATTATGGAAATTTCATTGTGTAATATTTTTATTTCATCATATAATTCAAAGATAGTATATTCTTTAAAATTATAATTTGAAGATTAATTTTTATAATAACTTACATGATTTGATTAATCTTTTAAGGAAAGGATTGCCAGTCTATTTTCAAAACTAGTTTTATTATTGGAATTTGAGTCTTTAGTATAGTTCTATCTTAATACAAGTGTTATCTTCTCCTTTTTTAGTGACTTATTATTTATTATTTCATCGTCAAGAATTGAGGGTTTATAATCCATTTTCATGTATATTCATTTTAAGGTACTTCACTAAAATCATTAGAAATAGTATTAACTTTTCATTTTGTTATATAATCATCTATGGAATAATATTTTTGGTTAATTATTAAATAATCCATATATATCTTATATTCTCCTTTGGTAACAGGACTAGATTTATCACAATCATTTTTCTTTAACTCGTAATCTAAGGAGTAAGTAGTATTAGAAAATTTTTACATAAAAGAAATGACTTTTATTTTATTATATTATTATGTAATAATATTTTTCAGTATCACATATTATAGTAAACAACCAATAATATATTCTAGATTATGTTCTTTAAAATTATTACTTTTACCAATTTATACTTTCTTAAAATGACCTTTTTTGGAGTATCTCCTAAAACTCCTTCCACTAAAATAGTTTTATCTGTAGATTCTCTTAATGCTTTCATTCCATTTGAAATTATTATAAAATAATGACAAATTGGATTCATAGTTTAAGATTCTCCCATATTTAAATCTTGAAATTATATCATTAGAATAAAAAACATATCCCTATCTAGTTAATCAAAAACCATAATGAGTGGTTTTTCAAATTCTCTATATATCATTTGTGGTTTTATATACTAATATGTGACTGAATAAATTTTGGATTAATACCACAATAAATTATGTTCATTATTTTATAATAAAAAAATATTTCAAATCATTCACACTTGTAAGAGTATCAAGACAACCTATATATGTTTATAAGATTTTACTATGGTTTTACAGCGATCAATACTTAGAAATTTAAGATATTATTTCATCTATACATGAAAATATCCATAATCAATACCAAAAAAAATGGTGCTATTTGTGGTACACAACCATTATTTGAACGTATTCCAACCATCTCAAATGAAACTTTTCCTTAGATGGTTATGTATAGAAAACTATTGATAGAAAAAAATATAATAAAAAAGTTGATATATCATTTCCTGGTTTAAGATCTGATAAAAATTCCTTGGTCTCTATGAAAAGATGATTGATTGGTCAATTAGGGGTGAATTAAACTCTTTTAAAATTGTAAATACTTATCAATGCTAATTCAACTATTATTATAAAATAAAATAAAAAAACTACAATTTTTATCATATTTCATATCAATGTTATTCCATATCTACTCTTTACACTCTCTCCATGAGAGTTTGTCACCCACTCATATAGTGACCTAACTTTTAATATGTTTCTCAACCTTTTTACAAATAACTATTAAACCTTAGGAGACACAACCCAAAACCTAAATTTTTTACACTTATAGGAATAACCCATAACCTTATATTTGAAGTGGAGGAAGAACTAAACATTCATTTTTCTAGACCAAGTAACAATAAAAACCCCTTTATTTTACTAGAACAAGGCATTACAAAGAAAATAAATTTTTTAATGTTGAGGCACAATCTAATATGTAACTTCTATAGGGGTAGTATAACCTAATACTAAGGTTATTATTTTGAAAGAAAAATCCTAAACCAAAAATATAGTACATATAAAAGAAGAACTTTTTTTAGAAGCAGTGAAACTAGTTTAATAAATATACCTTGAATGTTGAGGAAAAATTAATCTTTTTTAGAAGCAAAGGATTAGAATAATTTAGTCCTACCAAGAGTGTTGTAGTGTTAGTAACAAAAATATTGTTGTATATTTTAAAAAAATCATCAAGCTTCAAGATTTTATTACATGATTATTTAAACTCTATATAAAAAATCTCTACCATGTATAGAAGCATTAACACATCCCTAAATTCACAACAACTCAAATAATCATGTAGTGGTATTTATTATCTTTCTAAATAAGTAGGTGTTCATGTAAATCAAGATAACTAATTCTAAATTTTTCCTAATTATTTTCAAAATAATGTTTTAAATTTATTAATTTATTGTGCTTTAAAAAAAATTAATCTCATTGAAACATTATCATATGTTTCTATAAAAAATGTAAATTTGAAACATATATTAAAATATAAAAACACACGTCAAAACATATTATCCTCATTTAAATAAATATTAAATGTTTTAAAATTATTTATCATGGGATTAATATAATTTATGAGTAGTTATGAAATAATTAAATCAAGAAAAAAATATATAACAAATTTCATGAATAAAATCAATTCAACACTGAACTAGTAACGTGATCCAACCCACGATATGGTTCAAGACATGTTACAAGTCCTCTAAATAGAAAACTACTGTTGGGAATCAAAAATACTCAGCTGGGAATTATTTATACCATGAAAAATAGATAGATATCTGAATAAAAATATAAAAATATGACTGAACTAGAAGCAAAAAATAAATAAAACTGGGCATACATCTATGTGACCTCACAGCTCCCCATCAACCACTAAACTAACATCACTCCACGGAGATTAATTTCTATCAGGATACAACACAAAAAAACTAAAAATAAACATATATCTATATTAGTGAGTATTAAAACTCACTAGGTGTGCCTGAATAAACTAATCCTAATTCCATAACATTAAAAATAAAAACCAATTAATGATAGTTTTAAAATAGGATATATAAAAATAATGTGTTTCCATTTTCATTCAAAATAATTAACCTGGTAATCCTCCAAAATATCATTTTTCTCTTTGATTTCCAAAAATCAATTTCCAAATATTGAGAAACTTTCAAATAAACCATTTATAAAGAGAATAAGGTGAAACAAGAGTCTTAGTGAAAAAAAAACTTTGGTAAAATCATATCAAAAGGAGTTACGTAAAAAGGAAGTTATAACATTCTTTTTATCATTTAGACATAAAAAAGGAATGTTAGCACAAGTGCATTTTAAAAATGGTGTGGTAGAAAGCAGGGGTAAAATGAGATCAAGAACTATAGAAAATTACTATGTATCTAGGGTTATTTAGGTAATGGAACCCTCATACTCCCAATAATGGAACAAGGACCTGGATTTAATTAAAAAAATTGATCTTAAAATCCCCATCATTATAGTTTAGTTATTGTTGTAATGAAATCCTACAAGGGTGATCGGGCCTCAGCCCTACTGCTCACCTAGTTTACTAGACCATGTCTTCCAACCTAGGTACCCATCATTCCCATGTGTCATATGCAAATTAAGGTGAGTTTTTTTCAAGATAGAATATATATATATATCATATTAATTACACAAAACCCATCCTAATTCTCACCACCTATCTCCCTCCTTAATCAAATTCTGTTTCTAAGAAACTTAAACCAAGAACTACCCTTTTACCAAGAACATCTGATAAATCTCACATTTAGAAAATATGTAACATTTTTAATTCATTTTGAATTCTTTGAGAAGGATATACATTCGATAAAAAATCAAAGTGCCTATCATGCCTCACCATTTTAAAAGAAAAAAATTGGTTTTAAAAAAACAACACTGGGAATTATTAATTTTATTAATAGAAATAATTTATTAACCAATTAGGAAGGTAAATTATTATTCATTTCAAAACAAGTTTGGAAGTATTCTTTAATAAGGACATACCTTGGAATCTTATTTAAAATATCTAAAATAGGTGAAAAGATAATTTCAAGATTCAAAAAAGTCATATCATATACACACTATAAAATAATAAATACATAATTTATAAACACTCAAGAAATCAATTATTTTAAATCAAAGGCTTGGGAATATTAAACCTGTAATGACCCGACCCCAGTTTCCCATAGTCTGTTCCTTATTACGTTACATTGGCATGATTATAATAAAGTCATATCCCGAAAGAACAAATATTTTAGTATATTTGGAAACAATATACATATATAAGATCAACATTTCATCATGAAATTAAAAACAATACTAAATTGTTCCATTATATACATCCATGCCTCTTAGATTATGCCTCCATGTCACTCATAAATTACTTATTTATATCCTGGAAAAATGAAACATAAAAAAGGGGTGATCTCAAAATTTCAGTAAGAGTAAGAAATAAATCATAAGATAACATAAACATAAAAATTATTCATGGAGAATAAATGAAAACACATGCCTTTATAAATAATAAACTTGAACACATTAGGGTTGAAATATGAGTTGAGTAAATAATTACATAATACAACTTAATCATGTGTATTCTACTTGTCAAACAACTGCATGAACATTCAATTACTAGCTTCATAATGAAGGAAGTGAATATTCCTAAAATTATGATATAGATTTTCAAGGCCATGGACAAATATCTAAAAATGATTAAGGCCTCGTCCAAAACCACATCTCAATTTGGGCCAGTCCTCGACTAAGTCCATGTCTATTTGTCTCATGAGACCTACCGATGGATCAAGGGGATATAGTGGGCCCAAAAATCACAAAATAAGTCCAACTAATTATTCATATGATCAGGTATAAACATAAAGAACATATAAATTCATATTGAATCTATCATATGAAATGTGTCCATCTTTCCCAAATCATTAAACATAAACACTAGCCATTCAGAGTAAATTTGCTAAATTGTTTTAGGATAGATCATCGAATTTCAAACTATACATAAACCATCCAATAAAATATGGTAGATGAAATCAAAAAATATTGATCCAAATAATACATAAAATTCAACAAGAGTGTTAAAATAGACAAAAATACTCTTACAAAATAATTAAGTAATTATTGAGATAAATACACTTTTATTTTGAAATGAAGAGTTCTTTCAGAAAAGTCCTTGTATAAAACTAGAACTAAAGTAAGATAGTATTTTCATAATAAAATTAGTAATTTTATAAAGCTAAGGGTTTCAAAAAACAGATTATTGAGTTCTCTTGAAAATAGGTAATAATTTGAGAAATTCCCTTGAATCGGGCTTGTATTTCAGAAATAATTTTGAATGTTCCTCTTCAAATGTGTAACTCCCCATAAAATACGAAAAGATTCTGGTTGGAAAAAATATAAATATCATTCACATATAAATTATGATGATTAAATATGAATGAAATAGAATTCAATATAGGTATGTAGATAATAAAATTATCCTGAATTAAAATGGAGGTTCGGGTGAAAAGATTTTACCTTAAGTCTGAATGTGTTCCGCTCATGAACATAAGTTCCTGAAATGTTAAATTAAACTTATTAATAACTAAATTAAGAAGATATTATAGATTTATTTAGTTTATCTTTATTCTATTTTTTCATTATATTATTTTTTATTAGTTATGAAATTAAATTTTGTCATTCTAAAGTGTTTGCTTTCTAGATTTTCATAATTAGTACACTTATTTATAAGTAATAGAGTTCATATGGAATGGATATAAATCTCTATAATTGAATTTACATATTATTTATGAACATTAATATATGTTAATTTTAATTTATATAATATAGTTACATGGCCTGAGGATGAATCATTAAATGAAATATTAATGACATTCACTTAGATTATTTTTGCGGTATTTTGATTATTAGGAACTTGTTTGGTCATATGATTTAATAATATGTATGTAAACCAGTTACTTAATATTAAATATGTTATAATTAATATATTATATATTGGATAAACTATAAAAATGTTTTCATGGCATTTAATTAACTATAAATTGAATAACGAAACATCATCGTCCATGAAGGTTGTAAATTGTAACCTCACAAACGATGATTTTGTTTATAAAATAAAAGAGAGAGAGAGAGAGTAAGAATATTGATGACGGTTCTTCCATTCACATGATATAATTCTAGTATATATATATTAATGAAGTAATCATGGTCATTTTGAAATAGGAGGTTATGAGTGAATAAGAAAAGAAGATAAATTGAAATAAAACTAAACAAAAAAGAATTATGATTTACATTTTGTAATAACCTCCTTCAGTACCTCTTTAATGGAAGGGGATTTGTCTTTTGAAAAAAAAACAGCATCATGGATGTGTGGAGTGACTATAGAAGCACAATTGGTCAGAACATTGAGAAGATTTAAGGATTAGAGGAGTGAAGAGAAGAGGGAGTGAGGAGGGGGGTTATAGTGGAGGAGATGAGTAAATTTTGAATATTTTATTCATTATTTTATTATTTCCCTCAATACAACTAATAGTGTTGTTTCATGTGACCCCTAACAGTAATAAGTGCATGTGAGTTTGAACCAAGGGTCATTACATCATTTATGATGTCATAAATAGTGTATTTAACTGATAATTTATATATAGGGTATTTTACCGTATTTCACTATTCATAAAAAATCATGAATTTCAGAAAAATCCCAAAAATTAACCCTAACCATTTTTTGATGTGTATAATTCAAAAATGAACTCATTTTTCAAAAAAAAATTATAAATATTATTAATTTAAATTTTAAATAAAATCACAATTAATTTGAAAAATAACAATTTTAAAGGTATAATTAGTTTTATATCACATTGAAAAATTAATTAAGATCTCATTATATTATTAACATATGAAAATAAAATAATATCATTATTTACTATTCATAAGGGTCATATTACTAACCATATTACTATTCATAATGGAATGTTTCTATTCAACAAAAATCAAGTTGATTCTATCAGACTCCAAATGACATACTGATCAAAACTCCAGATGATCGTTTTTAAAAATTTATAACATAAAAGAGGAAAAGATGTATTTAATGGTTAGATTATATAATTTTTTTTTGGGATTCAATGTTTTGGGCATTCAATATTTATTTTCAAAACCATGGGGTGTTACAAAACCTGCCTCAAAACGTGCAACTTTTGATGATGGAACACTAAAACCACTCTTTTATACTTAAATTCACATGAATTTATAAAAATGTATACCCCTTGTTGTAATGTAGATATTCCCATCTCTAAGAGGGGATATTTAAAAATTGGGTGTATATATATATATTCCTTACCCATGCATATGTGTGTAGATCACCCTCATGAACGGAAGCCCAAAACACACTAGTGAAAGGTAAAAGAAACTCAAAAATCACAAAAACCCTAAATAAAAATTGAGTAAAAGACTAGTCACAAATAAAACCAACCCAAAATCGATGGATAAACTATTTCCCTGAATGGTTGTGGCATGAGCTGGCCCAAATGAACTTGAGAACTATATAATTCAAGAATCAATAAGGGGAACACCCAAAATTATGTTAGGGTTCATCCATGGCATGTGAAATGCATATAAGGGAAAGAACCCGAAGAAATAGGTATAAAAGAGGGAGGATGAGGAGATAAGATGTTAACTAGAGTTGATCTCACCCAAAAATGAAGATCAAAACAGATGTCAAAGAAAAGGGGTAGGAGGTGATAGTGTGCGCGGGGAGCCCCTATGTGAGATTGGTCGTGTGAGAGATGGGAGGGGGTAAGGGTGTTCATGACAATAAGAACCCCCTTTGAGGTCTTAAAATATAATAATAATAATGAGAATAATAATAATAATAATAATAATACCATTTTTTAACCTCTCATGCTGCACAGTTTGGCCGCATATTCTTCCAGGCCATGCACCAACCAAGTGGCAACCTCTTCCCCAAATGGATGAGGTCACATGGGCTCCTAGGGGATGGTTAACAATCGTGTACCAAACCTTGAATCTGAGATAGATTCACTATCTAGGATGTACATTTTTCCCTAGGTTGGTTCACAGTTTCCCATAACCATGTTATAATCATGCACTTATGTTGTATACTAGAAAAAATTAAAATTTAAACTCTGACTGACCTAAAACTCAAAAGAGAGACTAAAATAATTTAATAATTTAAATAATTAATATTTCGTGTTAGTTGTGTGAGAAATCTATCCACCGGGACACTTTATGGCCCCATAAAGTCACCCCGTTTAAATGAGTTACAAGACCATCCTCAAACTCAAAAGGAACATCTAAAACAAAACATCGAGGGTAAAACTGAAAATAATGGAAACCTCCAAAATCAACCTGTAACCAAAGAAAACCAGAAACCCCGATGTGAAATGTTAACTCCAAAATTCTCACCCGACCAAATCTATTGAAACCCAAAATAATAAGAGACCCATGGTGGGTATCTCCTCTATTTACGAGACTAGAAACTAATATAATATTGACCCCCAAATAAATGGGATACCCAATGAAATAAATTCAATCTAAACACCAAAACAAACCATTATTCATAGGATCCATAAAACAAAATCATCTCTAAATGAGAGCCACTAGAAGATAAAACCATTTTAAAAATTAGTTAACTACTTAATAGTACTTATCCACAAGGAACAACCATGAAAATTGCAGTAAAATAAGGCCAAGAATTTTATAAAGAAAAAATATTTCAATAATATAAAATCTATAATCAGGAAAAAAATAAATGGTTTTCACCCTAACATTGGAAAAATCATTTTGGATGTACGTTCCACAGACCTTGAAACTCCTTCACTTTGTGAAAAGTTCCACTCTTAGACTTATGGCTAGAGACCCAATGTCTAAAAACATATTATACACTGAAGTCATGGCATAATATTCCATGATCCAAACCTCTTCTTCAATAAATGAAACTTACCAAACTTCTTCATATATCATAAGAGGCCACACTGATGGCAATCCTATAAATGATTATAGAAATATTTCATTGAGTGACCAAACCAAATACATTGGAAGTAAACAATCAAGTGGTCAAAAAATTAAATGTAGTAACTTACATGAATACTTTTCTAAAATAGGATCTTGTTGTTCAAAATCCTTACCAGATGAGGAACCACCATGAGACCCAAAAAACAGAACTATCAACTATCATGGGATTCCATTTTAGACTTTACTATATGAAATAACATGATCCTTAAACCCTAGATGGGAACCCTACATGAAAATATGATATTTAAACTAATCTCTCAATATTATATCAAGATAAAATGAAACCAGCACATTGAAATGGTCAACATATGCCATTCACCATCAACTGAACTTTTCAAGCGTCCGTGAGTTTTGGAACATTATTCTCCTTCATTTCCTCAAGGATAAACCATTGGACGAAATTGGTATTGATGATTTTTTGATGCATCCCAACTTGAAATGATGATGGAACAATCACCTTCCATTAGTACATTCCCAGTCCTCTAAACATAACCATGACAACTTGCACCCTCATGGAATCAGGAGTTACCAAAAACCTAGAGACACCCCCAATATCATTAAGCCACTCCTCATCCTCTAATAGACATTGATAACTACAAACTATGGGAAATTATTGAGATGATCACAACTCCACCACTCTGCTTGAAGTCTAGGTGGGGTCAATGAATGTAAGAGGCACCTTAGAAACCTTCAGGTTCTCTCTGGGTGGAATACTCTAAAAAATTAAAAGCACAAAATAAATCAAAATTGAACCAAAACTCAACCAATTAACATTTTAAACCAATCACCAAACACATAAACTAAAATATCACAAAACCAAATCAAATTTCAACTAAAAAAACCACAATAACATTACAAAACAAACTAATAACCCTCTATTAAAAATAACTATTTCCAATTTCACCCATTTTAAAATTCAATTCCGCTTTTCAAAATTAAATTCATTTTCTACTTCGAAAACCATCCTAGACACCAAATACAATTTCGAATCTATTTTCCCATTTCAAGTCTACTTGTATATTTCAAATCTAACAAATACACTTCAAAAACCAAAAAACCACTTCCACTTTCCCATTGAAACCAAAAATACAATTAGACAGGAAGTTCTTTCCCTTTTGAAACCCCATTTTTTACTTCAAAACCCCCTTTCAAAAATAATTTACCATTAAAATCTTCTCACACCAAAAAAAATCAGACCAAAGCATCACCCACCCCCAAATAACTAAAAAAGGGAACTGTTAGTCTAGTGTAACCCAATTACATGGTCTAGTAGACCATGCACTGAGCATGCACTAACCAATAGAGTAATATTGAACCATACACTCAAGATCCACATGGTTCTCTATGCCATGTAATCTCACAGTGTAGCACTAGCTTACTTCAACTATCACCCCCGACCTATACAAGCTCATCAATCTAAAAACATCATAAAAAATTAACCCAAAACCAAAGAGTCACTCTAACAATCCTATCCTAAAACCAAAGCTCATTTCACTACCACTATCACCACCTAGTGAATCAGGTCTAGTTATGAGTGGTGGTGATTAAGTAGAAACCCATGACCTACCTCCTAAGATCCAATAATCTTTTATATAATTTTCTTGAAATCCAAAAAAAGCCACTTTGAGACCAATTTTTTATGATGCAACCCTGGTCAACCCTAAACTGATCACCTGATTCAGCTTATAAAAAGGTTCAAGAGGTGTTCATGATCCACATGGGCTAGAAATTAGAGTCATATATAAAAAATAATCAATAAGAGATGATTTTCATGTGAAAAATGTATATATAAATAAATAAAAACAAAAAAACTAAGACTGAATTGGCATTTGAAAATAAATAAAACGAGACATACATTAATGTGACCACACAGTTCACCATCAACCACTAAACTAACATCACTCCATGGTGACTGAGACCGAGATGTAAGAAGAAAAAGAAACTAAAAACAAATATAGATCAATATGAGTGAGTATTAAAACTCAGTAGGTGTTCCTAGATAATCTATTCTATATTCATTGACATTAAAAAGAAAACCATGTCATTCTAGTATAAAAATATGACATATAAAAATAAAGTGTTTCCATTTACTTTGAAAACAAGTAACTGGATAATTCCCTAGAAACCCATTTTTATCATTGATTTCAACAATACATTTTCCAAATAATGAGGGATTTTATAATAACCCATTTATAAATATGAGGTGATAAAACAAGTGTCTCGATGATAAAAAAATGGTGAAATCATATCACAAGTTGTTTCACACAAAGAAGTTATAATGATATTTTTATCATTCGTACATAAAAAGGATAACCAACCAAAAGTTGATTTTAAAAATATTTCTATAGAAAAAAGTAAAATGAGATCAAGAACTATGGTAAATTCCTAAATATCTAGGGTAAGTAGGGTCATATAATCCTCAGGCTCTCAGTTTTCTACTAACGATATGAAGGTATGTATCCTTCTCAAGCCAACCAATCACCATAATCATAGATTAGTTATTTTGTAATGTAATCCTACTAGGGAGACTGGGCCTTGGTCCTACCAGATCACCTAGCATACCAGACCTAATCTTTCCAACTAGTTACCCAGGATTCTCGTGTCTCATTCCCTAATAATTGTGAGTTTTTATTAAGCTAAAATATATATATATATATCATTTTCTTGACCCAAAACCAATCCAACATCTCACCCCCTGATCTCTCTCACTAAGAGAATCCCATTTCCAAGACACATAAACCAAGAACAACCTTTTTTACCAAGCACATATCATAAATAAAAATCTTTGGGAAATAATACTTTTCTTGATAGAAGTGATTTATGAACTAATTATACATTTAAAATACAATGCATTTCAAAACAAGGCTAGAATTCCACCTTGGAATCTTAGGTAAAATATAAAAAATAGGTTAAAAGCCTATTCAAAGAGTCACAACCAGTTTTCATAGCATATGCACATTATAAAATAATGAAAACATACCTTAAAAACTCTCAAGAAATCGAGGAATTCAAATCAATGGCTCGGGCATAGTGAACTTAACTCAAAAAATGCTACATTTGATGATTGAAAATTGAAACCACTCTTTATTATTAAACAGACATGCACATATACCTTTATATAAATACCATTAGCTGTAATGTAGATATTCCCCTCTCCGTGATGGAATATCTACAAATAGGGTGTATATATATGTAAATATCATACCCATTCTTATGTGTGTAGGTCACCCTCATGAACGAAGGCCCAAAACACACTAGATAAAAATACTAGAAACTAAAAAAACCAAAATTAAAACCGATGCAATGACTAATCATAGAAGAAACCATACCCAAAATTGATGGAAAAAACCACTTCCTTCAATGTTCGCAGAAAGAACTAGCCCTAAGGGATCCCAAGAACCCTATACATCAAGAATCAAAAAGAGGAACACCCAAAATCGGGTTTGGGTTCTCCCTGGGTGTGTACACTACATGGAAGAGAGAGAAAACTACAAAATAGGGAGTAAATTGGGAGGAGGAGAGGAGAGGAGAGACTAACCGGAGGAAAAATCACCCTAAAATAGAGAAGAAAATAGACACTGGAGTAAGTGAGGAGGAGGTAGTGGTGCATGCAGGGAGCCCCTGTGGGTGGCTGATCGAGCAAGAGTGGGGAGGGGGAGTGGGTGTGCATGAGAAGAAGAACCCCCTTTGAGGGGTCACAATATACAAAATATTATTAATTATAATTTTATTATTAACAAAAAATTTATTTATAATAATAAATATTAATACAACTATATTTTATTGTATTTTTTATTTATTTTTTTAAACCCTAGAAGACCGCATGGTTTAGATGCATGGTCTAACTATGTGACAACATCTACTTATGAGGTAGAAGGTCACATGGGCTCCTAGGGGATGGTGCATGGTCATGCACCAGACCATGGGGTCTAGATAGAGCCACTATTCGGGTCACATAATTTTTCCTAGGTTGGCACACGATTTTCCATATCAATGTGCCAACCATGCACCTATGAATAAAATGAAAAAAATTTAAATTTGATTCTGGATCCACCTGAAACTAAAAAGTGAGGCTAAAAATAATTAAATAATTAAAATAATTAACACATCAATGTTGGGATGTGACAAAAAATATGAAGTAAATTTATATATGAAAGGATATGTAAAACATATAAAAACTCTAATTATTTATAAAAAAAACTATTGAAACATGTGTAACCACCATTTTTTAATTTTTTGTATAGATAATTTTTTGTGTATGTAACATTTTCAAAAGGACGATTTTTTGTAAGCATCATTTTGCATAACCATCATTTATATTTGTTTTTTATGCATCAGTTAAACTATAAGCATGACTTTTGTAAATATAATCTATGTTCTATATGTATTCACTATATTCATGAGAATAATCTTATAGTTTGTATAGATCATTATATGGTGTGTGAGAATTATTATATATTTGGAGTAAGCATGATTATATGTTATGTTTCAATCATTCCACTACAGTGTAAGTATCATTACTTTAAAATTTTTAAAATTCATAAGGATAAAAAATTTCAACTATAAGGATTAATTTGTATACAACAAAATAATTAATGATGTTTCTTATAAAATCATAAATATCTATCATAAAACTGTATGAATGATTTAATTAATAAGTTAATAATGTTGTGAGAAATTATAATTACTAAATTATGAAAGCATCAATGTTTGATTTATAATAAAATTCTTGCTAAAGTGTATTATTCTCATAAATCAATTAATAAGACACCTAATTAATGTAAATAATAATTCAACAAAAAAATTAACAATAATATTTTCTTCTACGGGAAGTGTAGGCTTCAAAGAATTCTTTACACATGTTATATGGAGTAATGTAATAACAAAAACATAATTAAATTAAAGGTATATTCTTAATTATTAAAAAAACATATTTTAGTAAGGATACACCCAATAGTAATATAATATCCAGGTAATGGAAGTGAACAAATATATATGGATTCTTGAGATAATATTATTATAGTGATGGATATTTTGGTAGTTGAGGATAAATCCACCATCTAGGGAAAACTTTGAGTGTTTTTTTCTATTTTGGTTAGGGATGACATGCCATTGATTCTTAGTATTATTTTGATTTCTTTTGGGTTATGTATATGTTCATTGGTCATGTTACATTTTTTGACTATGGGATTGTATATATGTTTCATGGATTGAGCCAAAATAAATATAGAGTATATGTAATGTTATTATACAGATAGGATAGGTACCCTTATAAAATATAGTGTCATTTCTACTGCAGGATCAGTCCTTAACTAATTTTTGGAATGTCCTATGTATGAATGGGTTATGATGGTTTTCCATAAAATTTATGAGTGTCTTAATAAAATAAATTGAGGGGGAAATGATTCTCATTATTTCATATCTCATCCCTCATTGTTTACACCAGCCACTAGAAATCAGGAAGTACATATAAGGTTTTGTGATGGTTGGATTTTGGTTAGTGGGTAATTTAGGTTGGTCTTTACAATCTAGTATCAGAGCCCATCTAGGGTAGTTGTGTTTATTACTATATTTGATATAGGATTTTTGATATTCAATAATTAATTCATAAATACTTTCAACATACATAATCTTGGTGTAATATTTAGTTACCAATGTTGTTTGGATTTAATTTTAAACTTCCTTTCTAATTTATATTATATCTTCCAAGTCTCATGTGTCCTTCAAAATTTATTATATGTAATAACATATGGTATATTAGGACATATTGTATTATTGTTTGTGTTTGATTAAATTTGTTATGAAAATAAATTGTAGATTTATATTAATTGAGGCATCAATAATAAATAAATATTTTTTTTCTATTTATTTATTTTTTGTGAACAGAATAATATATTTTTTCAATAGGTTCATTTTTTTAAGAAATTCCTTGTCATGGTTGACAGTTATACATTTCATGTTAATATTAAAATTATGTTTTAAAATCTTTTGAACTATAATTTTAAATATAATAAATTGATTCAAAAGGGATAAATAATGATACAAGGGTATGAGTTTTATCTTAACTATTAAATTTTTATCCTTAGATTGATAAAATTATTTTTCCCTTATAATGAAGAATTTAATGTGATTATTTAATTAAATGTAGAGTGTTTCTCAATGTTAACCACCAAAAAAAGTACAAAAATAAGCTGATGAGCATTATCCACCCCCTAAGCATGCGGTTTATCTCTAGGAACTAAAGGGGATAATATAAATATTTAAGATTATATAATAGATATTACCAATATGGGAATGTATAACTTCTACGGTTATGTGTGATTTTTAGTTTTATCACCCCTTTTCCTTCTAGGTTATATCCTACGGTAAGAAGTTAAATAAAGGATTAAACATATCATATTTATTTATGAAAATTATGAAATATTTTAGTAAATTAGGGTGTGGTTGGGAACCTTTATTATTAAAAGGAAGATCCATAATTTTTAATATCTTATAATTGAATAAATTAATGATCATGGATTTACTAGTAAGGGATATTTTTTTAGAAGGAAGTGGTGTTAAGAATATATGGGTCGAGTTGAATCCTTTCATGGAAATCAAGGAAGATAATTTTATTTTCCCCTTCATTCAAGGAAAATTCTAGTGTTAGTTATCAAAGTTGTTTCTTATGGAATTTCAAAACTAGACATTTAATTTAAGAAAATTAATAGCACATGCAAGCTTAGTCAAGAATCTTCAAAAATTATATAAGATATTTATATCAAATAATGTTTGTCTACAACCTCAACAAACTCAAGAATCCAATCCTATTAAATATTTATAGTCGGTAAGAGTAATTAAACCACCTATAAGTAAACCTAATCAAATATGTGGGTGAGGTGTTCACAGTTAATAGTAAACTGCACATTCTTCTAGGAAAGGATTTTATCTACAAGTTCATCATGAGGGTATAATCTAGATTTATACATTCATATATTCTATTAAAAATACATATAAGAGTCCTTTTAAACTGAGAGGTATTATTGTCACTTGATTGAAATTTATTTTATAACAAGGCCCCTCATTATTTTATTAATGATAAAATGGTTATTTTTTAATGATTGAAACTGAATGTATCTTTAATGTTAATAAACATAAATATTATTTTGGATAAATGAGCATAATTAAGTAAAAATGAATTTATGTGTTACTATAGTGGGAAAATATAAAAATTTATAGGATTTTTTTACACTTAGTATTAATACCTTTGATGTAATTAAGGTCATATATTGGATAATATAGTTCTGGGATCATACTAACTACTATAAAATTTAGGTCTCTTTATCTTTTTCGACTGGTATTCAGTATAGTTTTATCAAAGAGTGGGAATTTCATGTATCTTGAGAAAGACCAAATCTATAGTTACTTTAGTTCATTTCTATGAAAATGTCATGTTTGATGCTTTAAAAAGATTAAGTTGATATTTCAAAGGTATTAACTCCAGTGTTTGATAATTTCCTTGATGTGTTTATTGAATAATTTTCTAGGATAAATCCTAAAATATATAGGGAATTTCATATGGTTTTTCCCTAAAATGGAACCATTTTCTATTCTAGTATATTTTAAATCTCAATATGAGTTAATGAAATTGAAAATTTAGAAGTTGTAGCTTGAGTCTAATGATTTTATCATAGCCTACATTTCTATTTAGGGTGCACTTATCTTTTTTGGTATTAAAAGTGATGTAATTATATTATTATGTGTATACTATGAGAGGCTAAATCATGTGGTAACCAAGAATCATAAACTACCATCATGGATCAATGATTTGTTTGATTGATTAAAAAGAGAAATATGGTTTTAAAGTAATAAAATATCTTATTTTTGGAATTAGCTCAGGGTATATATATAAAAAATTATACTAATGATTTTTCAATTAATATCATCACTTTGAGAATCTTGGCATATCTTAAAGATTAAATAATACCCCTCTGTTATTCATGGATTTAATGAAAAAAAAATATTTCACCCATTCTTTAACTCCTTCATGATAATAATTGTGGATGATGTCCTCGTGCATTTTTAATCTTAGAATATATAAGGTTGGAATATTTAAATTTTCATGTTAGGACCATAAAAGCCCAAGTTGTATACTAAATTTTATAAATGATCCTTTTAGAATTGAGAAGTTAAATTTCTCAATAATTTGTTTTATAATGATAGGATTTTTATAAACATTTACAAGTTAGTTATGATTGTTCCTTGGAAGTTATCCTTAAATGTATTTGTGATTATTAATTTTTAAGGACATTTATGATATTATTATCACATTATTTAGGAGTTTTCTAGGATTTCTACTATGAGGAAAAACTTTTTGAAAATGGTATTCATTTTCATATATTCAGATCGATGACATGTATCATTATAGGAATTAACGTAAAATTTGAACAAGAATCCTATTCAAGAAAAGGGATTTATGTTCATTTTGATAATTCATTAGTGGGTCTTTGTTTAACAATAATATAAGACAAGTGGGTAGTGTGTTGTGGTTATAAAAAACTTTGGTCTCACTAAAAGTATTATCAAAACCATGAACTAAAATTTACTATGATTTTAAAGTATTGAAACCATTAATTTTTATGAGTGATTCAAGATATACACCTACCACAAAATACTCGAGTATATATTTTATCAATGGAATTAAAATTTAAAACAATTTTGGGAAATTGAATACCTAAATTCATTCTATTTTTATTTCATACATACACCTAGGAAAGAAAACATTTTTTATAACACCCTAAGTAGAAAATCTAAAACTCAAAACATATTGATGTAAAATTAAGAATGGGGATTTATATCTATGTTGGTTGAGTTTCATTTGGATTTTAGTGAGGATAAATATAAGATTTTTTTATAACATGTAAACTTCACATCATCAATTATAAAATAGGTCAATGAATCTTATATTTTTAACTATAATCATATAATTTTTTTAGAAAGGATAAATAGTGGAGAGGTTGTCAATGGTTGGTCTCATGATTCTCACTCTTCCATCAATTTTCATGGATATCATGTGGTACCAATAAACATGAATGAGGTTGTTGTGAAGGAATATTATTATTTTAATTGGATTCAATATCATGAAATATCTAAGATACAATATGATGTTTATATGATGTTATATTTTCATTTTATAAAAATGGATATCTTCATATTTTTTTATTGATGCCTTACTTATCTACAAGTTAAGGTAAAACAATAGTAACCTGAAACCATGTTACATCTACTCCCTTTACTAATGTAGAAATGCTTTGAAATAATGATGTATTTTTTGATGATCCTCATAATAACTTCAAATGGTTGGGATACAATTTTATTGATCGTAGACTACCACTTTAATACATTACCTAGTGATATTATATGTTGAAAATGTCATGAATATTCAAAATGTACCTAGAAGAATTTTTTTAACCACATTTAGAGGTTCACTTATGGTTCTAAAATGTTAGTAACAAAATATAGGTATACAGGTTACCCTCATACCAATTAGAAGTCTGGTTGTACCATCTGTGACATGGAAGATATTTTACTTGTATTTATTCATAATTTCTGTGTATCATGGGGTAATCACCAATAATTATTGGAGTTTTCCTAAATTGATAGTGAATAGTCTTCTATTTAAATGGTTCCATTTAAATTTTTTCATGGTATAATATTTCATTACCAATTATTTTGGGTAAATATTGGTGAATTAGAATTAATTGGGCCAAGAATTGTTTAGGAGATAGATTAGAAAGTGATGTTGATTATGAAGTTATTTAGCATCGCTTGAGCCACCAAAAAAAATATAAAAACCATACATGTTTACACATCTAATTTAAAATTTTTGATCATGTATTTATTTGATTTTCTCCAAAATTAGGTCATATATTAATGGGAAATTAAGAAAAGTTAACACTAATGTTTGTTGGACCATTTTCTATCTTAGATAGAATTATATAAAGTTATTTCATAATTTTTTTCCTTATCACATCAGTGTGATACAGTGTTTCCTATTTTTCATAACTAAGGAGAAGTGTACTTAATCCTACTCATGTGATTTGATATAATGATATTGAATTAGAGGTTTATGCTTCTTATCATAAGAAACTAGTTTACATTATTAAATAAAGTATAAAGATGGTGTGAAGAAATTTCATTACCTAGGGGTGTATGAAATGGAAATTTAGGAATGTTTAAATGAAACATAGGAATGATAGGCATATATGGAATCTCAATGGTCAAAATAGTTCACTTGAAAAGCTTTTTTATGCTTTTTAGGGATGAAATGCATTGTGAAAGATAGTTTTCAATGACATAAATCATTCTATATTAGTACACTAATTTAATTTTTAGCTTTTTAATTGATAAAATATTAGAAATTTGAGTTTAAAAATATTGGAGAAAATAGAGGAAAATGAAGAATAAAAATAAATTGGAGTTGAAAATAGTAGGATAAGGTACCTAGTGGAATGATAATAGGTACCTGATTGTATTCGATGTGGATGCTAGTGGTTATAGTGTATCCGTCAGGTTCTAAATTGACTTTTATGGGAACCTTATAGGATTTAGGATGTTTTTTAAAGAATATAGTGTAAAATAATCATTTTATATTGAAATTAAATACCTTTTAATCCCAACGTTTGTATTTAGTATTCCTTTATCCATAGTATATATTAATCTAATATCTCCATTGCTTATATAAATATATATATGATTTATTTCATACAATATATATTTAACCTTTCTATGGGATATTAAATTATTTTTCCTTTACTGAATATAAGGTTTCATGGTTCATCTTCTTCTTTTGGTTCGTCTTACTTTAACATATAGTAGGATTTTATAATTAATGTTTGTGGAGTAATTCCATCTCTTATAGATTCTTATTTATATTTCTTATTGATTTAAAAAGTAAATCCCCAAAATATTCTACTCTATATTTTTTCAATCCTTCATGTAGTGATATAATGTTTTCTCATTAGTCTTAGAAGTCTATTTCAAAATCAGATTTCATAGGTGATCCCTCATTTTGTCATATATTTTGAAATTTTATTAGTTGGTGTTAGTATGGGGTGGAGAGACCTGAGAATAAAATAAATTTCCCTCTAATTAAATGTTTTCAAAACATTAGTTTTGAATTAATTTGAGTATTTAAAGTTTTTATTCCATGTTAACAGATTTTATTTGATATTATTCATACTATCAATTATGATTTTTTTTGTTTACATGGTATAACATGACTTATATGGGTTATTGTAATGACGTATATGGTATATAGTGTATTTTTTGGAAATTATATTTTGACCATTGGGTGCTTGATAGTCTTGTAGGTAGTTTCTTTAAAATGGATGGTAAAATTTTCATTTTACATCAAAATAAAAACACATTTTAACCCTTAACCATGGATTTAATAATCATTTTTACATAGTAAATATTCCACTAATATCTCCTTCCAACCTCTCCATGCCCATGTGATTTCTTCCATTCAATATTCCTTTTTATTTGATATATGACATAATGAGAGTATTTCCTGAATAAAGATAATGTTTTAACATTCATATTCTTCATTTGGTTCTTTAACATTAAGAGGTAGAGAGTGTTTGTAATTATTTTTATGGTGTAAAACCATCTCTTGTAGCATATTATTTTTATTCCATCTCATGTAAGTGAAAAAATACTAAAAATCTCCTACTATATATTTTTTTAATCTTTTAATTGGGGCAATAATTCTTCCATTTGGGCTAACTGATCATATTCAACACAAAAATTGGTAAGTGACCCCTCATTTTCTCAAATATTTCCACAATGTATTAGTAAATAGTATCATGGGTTAAAGTAAACATTTATATAAAATATATCTTTCTTTAATTAGATGTTTTTACAAATTTTGTTTTGAATTTATTTTATATTTTTTAATATATTACTTCCATGACACTATATATGATTTATTAGTCATCATTCCATCAATTAATATTTGTTTTATTTACATGTTGTTACATGCCTTTTTTGAGTTATTATAATGGAATATATTAGTTTTAATTATTATTTCCATATATATACACACACATATTTTTTTCTTAACATTATAAAATGGGTTATATATTATAATTATTATTTTATAGGAATTATACAGGGTCCTCAGATCATCGATGATGATGGTTGTGAAATTTTATGGATAAATATTGATTAATTTGTTAAAGATATAAAAGGCATGTGCATATATTGTTTTATATTGTTTTTTTTGGTTTTAAAATCCCTTGATGATGGTATTATAAGTTTTCATCAATACACTGATTAATAATGTTTATGTGTACACCAACTAAATATGGTTATGTTTATTTTTTGGGATGAGTATTGGGTTCTTTGATCATATTTATTTGGGATGGTCTCTATAGTGACTTGAATTTATTAATAAAATTAAAAATTTTATTTTCTTACCTATTATAGTGGTTCATTAAGCCCTCAGTCTCTTCCTTTACTGATATAGATTATTCTTAGACACTTGGTTTATTATGGTGTTACCTTGGTAACTTGGTTTGCTATTCCAAGAATTCCACTGATGAAAAAATAGATTTATTATTATGTACATTCTATGATTTCCATCAACATAGATTCTAATCATAGCACAAACCAAGTGTAGATAGTGTCCATGTTGGAATTTTAAGTATATGGAAACTAACACAAGCCATAGATTGATTTATTTATTTCAAGAGTTACATTATTAAATTTATGTGATTATTTATCACCTATTTTTTCACCAATTTGTGATGTTAATTAAATCAATTAGTCTTGTGTTAGATAGAAAAAGTTTGAGTGATGACCACCTACTAGGTATGATGTACTCACACCATTCATTTGTCCAATGGTATATGTGTATAACTTGTTATATATGATCCACGTAAAGGAAAATAACTATTTCATGTAGATCAATAAGACATAGTGATTATAGTAGTAATATATATTTTGGGATCTAATGATGGGAATTTTATCTAGAGATGGATTAGACTATTTTGTTTTCATTTTTGAATCAAGATGAAACACCACTAGAGATTATATCAATTTTAATTTATTTTTTTTGTATATCATTGTGTTCATGTTATTGTAATTTTTTATTATGGAAATTTATATGTTAGTTTTTTCCCAGGTTTTATTGAACATGTATATAGAGTATAGAAAATTCTATTACATAGATATGATAGGTTCTTCTATGAAATATAAGTTCTTTTATATTGGTGAATATATAATTATTAAAATTTTAAAATATCTGATGTATGGATGTATGGAGGCTTGGAGTTATCTAAGACCTATAATTTCTATTTTTAGGAGTTAATGATTCTGGGAAGAAGTTAGTGAAGTTATTGTAGAGTTTTATATGAAATTCCAGCTTTAAGGTAAGCTCACGCCGTGAATGGTGGTGTTGAGTCATGATTTATTGGTTGGAGAGGGAGATTTAGTATAGTCTAGTTTGTTACATCATTATTATAGTGTATATAGTTGGAGGTGATGTTTTTCATTATGGGAATTGGCAATGATTATTTTTTGTTCCAATATTTTATTATGGGAAGACTATTGTGGGCTAAAGTAATGATTTGTTATGTGAAGTTTTTTTATTGAGATGTTATGGGTAGGATATGATATTATGGTTTTCCTACGGATGGTTTAGGATTAGTCATTTCACTGTGGAAATAATAATTAAAAAAAATTATTTATTTTTTTGAATATCGGGTTTGAGGTGGAGGTATAGGGTTATCACAATGAATTTTTGATGTTAATTAATTTTATTGTTAATTCCCTTACTGAATCATGGTCTTGTTTATTAATATAAATTCAAAATAGTTTTAAAACCAAAGAATTAGGAAGATCACGTTTAATTCTTGGGTAAGACCAACATTATATCATGAAAACCAACATCACATTGAGATATTATATCCTATAAATACCCTTTCCATTAGAAGTAAGTTTACCTCTTTAATATTAGTGTTTAAACCATTATTTTTTTGTTTTTTTTCGAGTATGATGTGAGTTAGATGCATTTTGAAGAATAGATAGGATAAATATGATAATTACTAGAGGTGCATGAGTCCCTAGTTACTCTGTGTCCTTATACCAGGTACTGGGTGGGGTGCTAGTAGTGTTTGGGTTTTTTTTAACCATCAATTACCTAATGGAATCTTATTGTCTATTTGATAGGATCTAGGGTAAATACCTTTAAAAAGAGTGTGTTTGGGACTTTTCTATACCTTTATTTTACATGTAAAACCTTAATTTCTTTGGATTTTTTTCATTCACATCCATCTCATTCTCCTCTTGAAACTCTCAAACTATTTTTTCCCTTTTTGTGGAATCTCTTGTCAAACCCTTACTCATATATTTTCTGGTTAGTCACAAAGAATCATATTTAGTGAGGTAAGAATAAATCCTCACTCTTATCTCTACCTTATTTTATTATATAGAAGTTGATGTAAGACCATTGTATCCTCAGGTAGTAATCGAAAAAATATTCCATCTATTTATTCTTATTCTTACCATGAAACTGTAGAGGCTTATGGGGTTCAAATCTATGGTGAGATCATTTATTTTCTAATTAGGTGACTCCTTATTTGATAACAACTTAAAAACCCAAATTTCTCCTTGAATTATATTGTTCTAGTTAGTAAATTGATGGAATATTATCTTCTCTTGGGACTTTAAAGAATTTATTTTCTTTTATTATCAATAGTTGTACTATTTATTCCTCTCATACCCATAACGAGTTAACTAAGAAATAGTTTGAGGATAAGTAAAACCAAATATAACAAAATGATTTCAAAAATTTTTTGTTGTTAAAATATATATAATTGAATGTAAATTTTGTTTTCTAAACCAATATAGATTAATTGTTCCAGCTTTCTTACCTTTTCTCCCACGTGCCTTACATTGAAATTATATTTTTTTCGTAGCATGAAATTTTATTTTTGAATTAGTGGATGTAAAATGAATAATTCAACTTGTTTATTTATATCCCTTATCTACTTTTATAAGATATTATTTTTAATAAATTTCATAATTTAAAATCATATATTCTATCCAACTATTTGATTTTTAATCCATGTTGGACTTTGGGAATATATCTATATTGTAGTATTTGAGGTTGATTAAGTTATAATTATTATTTTATAATGGTTAAATGAGTGGAATGCGTTGTAAATCCTTGTCCATATGTACCTAGATCATTATTTGTGAAGGGAAACAAGGTTTATCCAACTTGTTCCACAATTCCCTTTCCCGCTTGGGATGAGTGTTTCACCCCAAATTCATTTTTATATATCCACTCATATGTCTGTGTGAATATATGTGTACATTTGTGAATTATTTAAAAATTAAATTATTGCCTCTTATAGGTGATGGCACTGGATTACCATCTCAAATCCTGATCTAGTGATTGATACAAGTTGAACTCGCAAGGATCCTTCCTAATTAAGGAGATACATATTATTACTCATTCTTATATCCAATTACCAATTAAAACATATATAATATTGTATTTATTATTGATATATATTTTTTATATAATTGTAATTCAATCTAGTTTAATACATTTAGTTAGGTGGATGTGGTGATCACCTACTAGGTATGTTATACTCACTCCCTTCATGGACACCAATGAGACACATGCACACCTTATTGTACATTACCTACATAAAGGAAATTAATCATATTATGGAAGCTAGTATACATAGAGTATAAATCCTAGGTAGATCTTATTAGGTATTTTAATGCATATATTTACCAATTGGACATGGGGTTTTATTATTAATTTCTTGAGAGGACTCATATATAAGAGAACTATTATTTATCTTAGGTAATTTTTAGCTTCAAGAACTTTTTTAGAAATGTTTTTGTATAGTACCTCCACACTTTGTACATAGTTTCCATGGTGTTGGACTAGTATTGTGTGGAGTTTCATGAACATTACATATTATTCTTTTTTGCATTGTCATATATTTTTACCCACTCCTGTTTGTAATTGGTTACACACTTCATGTGACTGATTCTTGGATAGGTCCTTCTATAGTTAGGAATATACCATATAAAACCATAAACAACATTTGAAAGGATAAAAAAATCTCACAATTTCGTTTTATTTTTAAAAAATAATATTTATGATTTCCATTGGTGATCATAAGGTTTAGTTGAGTTGTTATGATGGTGCAATTTGGGGTCCATTTCATATTTAGGTCACATATGCTTTAAAATGGTGTCAAATCTCACACTAAGTGACCATGGGGATGTGATACGAAAGGATTAAGGAAGTAATATTTTTACGAATCTAGAAATATACCATAAATATATATGGACAGTATAATAATGTGTGAATCATTAGTTTCCAGGGTAGCATTGGATCACTTTTCCCTTTTCCCATTATAGTTATCCTACACACTTAAGTGTTTTGTATTATTCTAATTGTCTCTAGGTAAGAATAAGTAATGTGTATTTACATGTTATATTCTTTTCTAAATGTTTTTATATTATTTCTATCATAACAGGTTGGTGACTCATAATTAATGAAACATTAGTAATAAATAAATGGTGTTTTACAATATATTTATTATTAATTATTAGGTCAATATGGGTTAATAAGTGACTACTTTTGGTTATATTTTTTATATATATTTCAAATATTTGGTTTCATTAATGTAATACCTAAATAATATCCTAATAAAATTACCCTAAATATGAGTTTTACTTGTTATACAATTTTTCATATATTTTTAAACATAAATTTTAATTACTTAAATTTATATTTTACATCCTTTGAAATATATATAAAATTATATTCTAAATAATTACAATTAATTTGATTTTAAAGATTTATTTATATATTTTAAGAGCTAGGCTCTCTCATATTTAATTTAAATCTTATTTAGTATGTTATTATGTAATAGAGTAATCTTGAATTTACCTATATGATTCATTTTAATTTTCATGTTTAACATTAAATCATTGCATTGAATTGTTCAAATCTTTTAATTGTTATAATTTTCATGACTATCATTATTGGTGGTATTTAAAATGATTAAATTTATTACTTAATAATGAGGACTTGTTTTGAATATATGGTGGTTTAAGGTGATTTTTTTTATAATAGAGTGAGGGAAAGAGGAATTGGGTTGAACCTAGCCTTTGTAGTTTAGTTCCATGTTGAGTCAACTATTTTTAATGAAATGTCTCAATATCATTTGCTACTCTATTTTAGGTAATGTATCCAAGAAACTCACCATATGTTGTGTGGGAATTAATGAATAAGAATAACCTATTGTAAATAACCTTTTCTAAATTCTATTTTTTGAGATGTATTTCTATAATTTAGTATGTTTGGGGGAATGGGTTTCTTTGATGGGAAACCATTGTTAAAGAGGTTCCACCTGTGTTATTTGGTGGTATCACCCAAAAATAAGTTGAATAAAGGTTTTAAATGATCCATTTCCTATTTTAACATATAAAATTTTAAACTATTCACTAATAGCTTTTAGCCATGTTTATTCTTGAAAGGGATAAACACCGACGATGGGATATTATTATAGTATATGTAATTGATTGAGGATTATATGACTAGAAGTCTTCATAAAGGCATAAGTAAGGCCAAGAAAATTTCCATAATTTAATTTATTTTTGGAGAGTTTGAGTGAGGTTATTCTTATTTCACCATATTTGTGGAAGCTGCTCATGATATGTCATAAATTTTGTCACCCAGACAACATCATGAAGAACTATAATTTCGAAGCAATGTAGTGTCATTTATATGGTTAGTATATCCATATTTAGAGGTTCTACAAAAAAGTGTTTGGGGGTACTAAATGAATTTCCTAGGAGAATCATAAACTATATAATTTTTTAAACACAAGATTTACAAACATTTTATTCCCATCATCAGGAAGCTCTGTCCCTGTATGGAAACATAGAGGTTAGGGTGGTTTGGTTATAGAGAATTTTCCAAGGAATTAATTTTTAACTCATGAACATCTCATGGTATTAGGTGATTTGTATATTATAAGGAAATAGAATATCAATAATATTCTATTTCCATCGATCAGTAATGATATTATCTAATATCATCTTCTTGGTATGTTCCTTAATGAATGCAGGTGCTTTGCATAATTCAAATTTAATCATATGGTGACTCTTGTTACTTTTTTTGACCATTTAGTTGATGTTTTGAACCTTTACTCCTGGGTTGATTAATAATATCCTTATATTTTATACAACCATAATCCTCCCTTGTCTCATGAGGTTTTTTAAGGAATATAAAAGTATTCTATTGTTTTTTGGATAAAAGTGATTTTGAAAATAATTATGGTGAACTTTATGGGAAAGAAGAAGGTCAAGGTGATTCTTGGAGGATTATTAAAAAATTTGGTGATTTTTTATTTATTAGAGTTGTCATGTTTAAGGTTGTTGTTTTTCTATACATTATCCACAAAAAAGAAGGAATGGTGTATGAAAGAAATCCAAACAAGAAGATAATGGAAGAGAGTTTCATAAAAGTGTCACACATCAAACCAAAGATGACCACACTATAGTGGGGGTCATGGTACTTGATGAAAAAGATTATTGTTAGGTGATCCATGACATAAAACAGGTTTCTGTAGAGAAGTAAATACCAAACATGGTAAACTAGAAAAGAATCATTCAATGGTGGACCCCATAATGGAATTCTGAGCACCTGTGTAAAATATTCAAGTCCAATATTGATGTGAGGTGGTTCATGTATGAAAAAAACCAACATAAAGAGCTCATGTTAGATATTTTTATTTAAATATGGAAATCACAAGATGGAAATTGTTTTAGAGGTGGGCTTATAGGTTCATAAAGATCCTTTCCTAATATCAATAATCCCATTATAGGTATGGTAGTGTTTGATTGTGTTCATGGTCAACAGGTAGAGCCACTAGACAAAATATCCAACTGAAGGAGAGTCATGTCGTGATGTATGGTGTGTTAGGTGAAAAATGATCTTTTTATTCATAACACCAAAGTTGTATTCATGGTCGATAAGAAAATATTTTAGAAAAAATGGCCAATGGTAGGAGACCATGTCATAGTTCTAAGTGTGTTGGAGTAAAAATAGGTGATGATTTTTCACCACACCCTAGTGAAGGGTGTGTCGATGGGTGACACCTAGAATTTTTTAGAAATAAGGATTTCAATGAAATAATGGATCTTATCATCTTCTATAGTATTGTGTCTAAGTTTTGTACCATGATTATAGCATGATTCAAAAGAGTTTACAACAATACCAACACCGAATTAATTGTTGATTTAATTCACGCTTCAAAGTAAAAGTAAAGGAGCCATAAAGTGGTTATTTGGTTGAATATAAATGGAGTATATCATAGATAATTTTTATAGTGGAATTATAGAAAAACTTAATAGAACATAATGATGTTGATAGGTTTCCAATGAATGGGTACATAACCTATTTATTTCAATATGGGAGATCAACTAAAGGCAGGATGGAGAGAGTGACCTAGAGATATTCAATAATTTAATTTTAGTGTAAATTTTTCCTTAAAAGGGGATATAATAAACAATAGGAGGATATATAAAACCTTTATAGACTTTTTTAAGACGAATAAGGGAGAAATCACTATTGTGTAGTGAAGGTGGAATTCCAAGAATGAATTGAAAGTAGAAAGAATCATTGCTGAAAGGATATCACATAAAGTCTATGAATATCATCAAGAGGAAATCAAGGAAACACATATAAACTAAGGAAAACCATGTATGGAATGATTTCTAAGGGACTATTAATTCTATCATTTTTATGGAGATACTACCCCAGAAGTAGTGATCAAAGTCAGAGGAAGATGGAAATGAGCCCACACTGGAACTGATCCAAGATGAGGGCAAAAAGCCTTGAGCAACAATGTATCAACTCAGGACATTATTGGGTATTGATACCAAGTAATGAGTGAACTATCCTAAACCCCACTATTATTCAATGTGGATAGTGATTTTTGGTTCATTACACATCACCATAGCATACTCCATGGAGTATCTCAGTAAGGGTGAACCAAGTTTATTCACTGTGTCTTATTTATTTTATGAATGCACACTAATAGTGTGTCAATCAAACATGATGAATATTTTAAAATAAGGGTTAGTCAATTGAAGATCTAATTATTTAAATTTAATCAAAGTATTTAAAAATGTGACCCTTAAAGTTAGTTGTTCAACATCTAAATAGGGCAGTGATATATTTAAGTTAAATTTATTAAATTTGTTTTGATTAGTATACCCTGGTTCACCCCACCCCAACTCTTAGGTTATATCTCAAATAATCCCCTAGTATGAAATAATAGGCTTCCATGATATCTTATATAATTTTCTTGAGTAGTATCTTGATTGAGGAATTATGGTTAGTATTTGAGTTTACTCCATTTTTCTATTTTCATTAGACAAATGGAAGGTTTTCTTATCATCAATTTGTAAAAGGGTTAATTAAGTAAAATGAATGTCTTAAAATGTTAGTTCCAATAGGTTAGATACCTTGAGAGGTCGGTGAATTAGGGTATGAAAGATTAAAACAATTACCCCTATTGATCTTGTCTTGCTGTTAATCAAGACACTCTTCTCTCTCTTTCCTACAAAAAAGTATAAACAAAAACTAAAGCATGCACAGGAAACAATAATTTTTACATGGTTCACCCTCACTGGGATACGTCCAAGGAGCATACACTGGTGATGTGCCTATGTACCAAATCTACTAAAAGTGCATTATTGTTTACAATGTTCAAGATAGATCACTTCTATTCCCAGGCTCACTACCTTTAAAATGTTTAGGGTCAGCTCACTGCTTTCCCAAGGGTCACCCCATGTTTCTCTTTCACTAGATAACTACTGGTAGAAAGGATTATCTTCTTCCTCTTCCTTTTCTCACTACACTTGGAAGGGATCCACTGATAGTTTATAGACCTATAGTTCAATTAATTATCATGAATACATGCATCCAAAAAAATTGATAGATGCACTGTTAAAGTCCAACTTTCATCCACTGATGAATACCTCTTTTCCTCTTAAACACTGGGTAATTCCTTTGGAAATACCTTCACAAAGAACCCTACTTCACGCATCTCCCAATTTCACGAAGCTGAAACAAACCTTCGCAAAGCTCCTTCCTTTTTGGGAAGCACTCTCGTGAAGATCAAGTCATCACAAAGCGATTTCCCTATAAAATATCACTGAGCCAACATGGAGCTCCCAACTTTCGCGGAGCTAGAATATCCGCCGTGAAGCTCTTCTTTCATGAATCACACTGCTTTCGTGACCCACCTTCACCAACTGAGAGAAAATGATTTTCATTGAATATTATCTCTTTCTCTCTTTTTATCTTGAAGGGGTCAAGGCTTATTTATAGGTGATTCCACTTACCCTCAATCTTTTTGCGCAAATTCAGTGCCATGTCATCTGAAATTTTGAATTTCCGAAGTTCCTGCCAAAATTCTCTCCAAATCACGAAGCACCACAACAATTTTCTAATCGTTGATCCTGACAAAATCACATAGCATCACCATCAATCCCTTCACACCTTCTCCGTGAAGCTCCCTCACAAAGCCCTTCACCACCGCGATGCACTTCATCCTCTACAATTGGCGAAGCTGGATGTAATCAACAAGTATCACCGTCAACATTCTTCTGGTCTTCATGAATTCCAAACCATGAATCCTATGTTTGTGAAATTCATGCATTTTCCATATTAAAATAAGATCTTCACAGAAATTCTATTTGTGTGATGCTCACCAAACTCCAAATTTTGGACCTCAAAATTTTGGCAAACACTAGAAAATGATGCCACCTTGTACTGAACTTTTGTACTACCTCCAGATCATTCGTTCCATTTTCATCGTTCTTAGTCAACATATATTGTCAACATATTCTCTAGAACTCGACGATTCACCATTGAAACTAGATTTTTCTACAAACACAATCAACCCAAAAATACAGCAATGATACCTCAAGGGATTTTTTCCTAACATAAAATAATTTTTATTTAATTGAAATAAATGTTTTTTAGGTGGTTTTAAGAGTGAGGTTTATTAAAAATATAAAAGTTGGGGTATTTAAATTTCACCTTAACTAAGAATGTGGATAAGAATCATAGATGATACACCCTAATTCAGACACAAAAAATGTGGAGTCTAATATTTTAAAAAATTAAATATAGAAACCTCAAATAATGAATCCATGAGAAATCAAAAATCCCTACCACAATGGAAAACTGACATCACTTAAATGCACCATTTACACTATGGATATAATTTTCATAAAAATATCTATTCATCAACAATTACAATATATTATTATATTCTTGAGAGGGAATATCCAATCCATCTAACACTCTAATATCTACATAGGATTTATCCATTGGAGAAAATGGATAACCCTAAAAAATACCTTCACAAGGGTTAAATAGGGATCCCCTAGGGTTTTCTGCATTTAATTATTTAATTAACATTTTTAGGAACCTATGATGGCCCAAACCTAGGAACCCTAATTTAAACTCAAATTATTCTACCCCTAGAGTAATAATCCCATTGTGATCACTACCATGGTATCAGTTTTTCCACATGATTCTCTGTCTAAGTTATATAATTAATTCATCCCTAATGCATTGCTAAAAATAATATATTAATTTTTAACATATTATTATTATTGATTCCCATAAATTCACACAAATCTATTCTAGTTCATCCCAGGGGTAAAAACACCCTTTGGATTCAAAAAAGATTTTGAATATTTTTTAGGTTATATACAAAGTTAAATTACCATTTTACACCAAAAGTGGTATCATGACTTGAAAACTCAAAACCAAACTAAGTCCTGGCCAGGAAAATTATGGGTCAATAAATCCTCTCTAATTTAAGGATTTTTTCCCTAAAAAGGAAACAATTAGGCCTCCACAAAATTAATCTCACAAATAACCTCATGTAAAAAACATCTATCCTTTTCATGCACTTACTTCATCCATGGGGGTATCACAATAAGTGATCTCAATATACCACTGAACAAGAAGGGAATATCCTTTATCTCTACAGACATCATTGGTTATAGATTATCTCAATGAAATGTTTTAATAGAAACACACAAATTATCTCTATGAGTCTTGGAAAAATTCTTCACCCAAACCATTTCTCATCCAGAGTTCACCCCACCTCATGGGAAGAAATAAAATGTTAAACCATTGACATCCATCCCAAATGGGTTTATCAAAAAGGTTATCAATTCTAGTAGTTCCCTACTCTCCACATTTTAATTTAATATCTAATGGTTGTTATATGTGTACAACCCATCTACACTACAATTTAGAACTATGTACTTTATAATGATTCCACACCAACACCATAGGGTTTACAAGTTAGTATTAACCAATGGATCCATATCATCTTCCCTACCATTTCATAGTTGTAGGGAACATTGCATAATGATTCTTATTCATGGAACATAGGTGACACGATCCTTATTCCTAAACCACTTTGAATATCAACGCAAGAATCATACTTATATATCCCAATCACCAATAGGTTCATAGCTACTATAAAATACATCCTAGTGGTGTTGAAATAACCTTTTTTAAGAAATATACCAACCAGAACATCATAAAGGCAAATAAACTCATTGAACTAATCAACCTCGCATCACTACCTCTCAGTTTGACCAATCCACCACAATCCAATGTGGAAATTCTTTCACTATCATCTCAAGATTCCAACATAACATCAACTAAACTAGAGAAATCATAAACTATAACTTCCTATTGTAACCTCTCACTCTATCACATATTAATAGTTTTAATGTAAAGGAAGTTCTTATAAATATTTTTTTGGGAATACTACATAGAGTGTAGAAATCCACTTAGGTGGTCTCCACATAGGATTCACATTATGATATTAACTATAAAAACTAACTGAAAATCCCACAATCCACCTGGGAAAGTGGTAGAGGTTCTCCCCACCTTTAAGAAAAACTCTCTAATTCCACCTCTTAAGAACACCTGACCATTGAAGATCTCTAAGTCAAAATCACCACCATAGACCTATTATTTTTAAGGTAAGAGTGTGGGGCCACCACCATCGATCAAATTTGAAAAATTTATCCCTCTTAAAAATATCCAACTACTCAAAATATAGCTACAAAATTGCCTTCTCTTTCATCCTAAAATTAATTCCCCTACCAGGGGTTTTAGGTAACACGACACATATGTGATACTCTAATCTCATCTTAAACTATGGTTTCAGATTCAAGAAATCCTAGATAACTCCATTAATAGGAAAAGTGTGATTCTTCATCCAACATAGTAACACTTGAAATTATATCACAAAAATAAAAACATATACCTAAAACAGTACCCCATTTAGGGACAACTTAGGGTCACCCAATGGAATATCCACACATTCCTCCATAATCACAAGGAATAGATTATCATCAATGAATATAGAATATAAAGTTTCACTTATATTATTATGGAAAACTATATGTAAATATATGAGTTTGGTATCCTATTTCCACACCTGAGGGGATCCCACTCACAGCTAGGAGAGAATCTCACATCACTTACTCAACTATATATAACTGTGAATAACTAACATGGGTGTCCAATACATAACAAGTTAGGTGCTAGTAGATCCCATTTCTTACTCAAAGGAATCACATGGAATGGATTATCACTAAAAAATTTAGTGACTACTACTCATCAAGAACTCACAGGCCTTTATGATCATATCAAGTTCAACATTTAAACATGAACAAATTGTAGTTTACTAATCCCATCCCTGAATATGATCATCTCACTTCACTAAATGATGTGAGTGAAAGATGGTATCAATATATGGAATTTTATCGAATAAAAATGGTTTGGATTTGGGTTTCATCAGAATCTCAATATTCTAAAAATTTAATTCCAAAAGATTGACTTGTTCATATATTAACCCATAAAAGGGTCCCTAGAAAAAGAGAATGAATAATACTCTAAAAATTATTTTTTAGTTATTACTGTATTCATCCATCATGTGAATCTTCCCAAATATATTCCTATCTGCTCCACATGTGTGACAGGAGCTAAAAATGTGGTAATTTTCGGAGTGGATCGATTCATCATCCATCTTTGACTGCTCTTACACCATTGGATATTTATCGAAATATCTTTGTAGTAGAAACCCGGTTTAACAATAGTGATTTCTATAGTCTCAATAAAACTCTCATATGTAGGTTCATCCATGGTAACTCTCTAGTGTTCTTTAAATGAAAATATCACCTATTTCCTTAACTAAGGTAAATCTATACCAAGAATTTTCAATCTTCAATTTATTCACCAAGATCAAGAATATGTAGTATTATATAAAATAATAAGATAATATAGATAATTTTTTTTGTAATATCCCATAGAATATACAATAATGAATAATTCCACTATGAAACATGCATAGGGAACACCTCAAGAGATTTTTGGTCCAAGATACATAATTAGGCATGCTCATGGTACCCTATGAAAGGTCCAAAATCTATATCCAAAACTCTAACACTGAAAAGGGGGCTCAAAGTCTAACTATGATATAGAAATATCATCATGAGTTTCAAAAAAAATACATACATCATAGGATCACTATGTCGTGTGAGTAAATCAATGCAAGAATAATCAACTGGTCAAAGTGAGTCTAAACCAAATTGAAATGCACATATTAGACTCTAGAAAAAACTAAATCACCTGAGTATTAGGATCTCCTATTAACAACATGATTCTTAAGACATCATAACACACATAGTATGTATATCCCATGGGTAATTTCATCCAAATTGGAAACAAGTACGATCCACTCTACGAGAAAGTTCTACACTAAGTGAAAAGGGGAGAGAGACAACCATAGATCATAAGAAAAGAATATATCTTATTAAATTATTAGAATTATTCCCTCATTTATCACTAATCAATATATAGATTCCCAACTAATGGAACATGAACATCTCAACCCTTCCTTTATACAGAAAAATGGTCTCGATTGAGAAACACCCTTTATTTAATAGAATAAACCCATAAGGGTGAGAGTATTTTAGGATGATATAATTCAAGAAAGGCTTGAAAGATGATAAACTATTGATATACAATTCATGTACCCACTTTTTATACCAACAAATAATGCCTCAATTTACTACGCTACAATCATTTTATTAGAGTCTTTTTGAATGGATACGTGTTTCGTCGCACCATCATTGGGTTCCCTATCCTTGGAGCTAAATGCATGACCCTTTAAAATTGTAGTCATAATTCCCAAAAAAATTCTCAATATAAATATAACTCCTCAAAAATATATTCCTAGGAAAAAAATGATTTGATACGACTAAACATGACCCAAACCATCATGGCCTCACCTAGGTTAGCGGTAAGATTAGTGTGTCACCCCAGATCCTCCTCCAATAGGCCAAGGGTTGGTGACTAGCACCTAGTATATATATCACATAGTATTAGACTTGATCCAATATAAACCTATAATAGATAAATATATATAATTCATAACATAATAAAGAAAACTTATATAATATATATAAATAATTTAACTTTATTCAACAAATGCATGAGATAACAAATACAAGTACAATGCGACATAAGAAAATAGCAAAAGAATTGTACATCCAACAAGTCTCCAAATCTGATAGACATAAGAACATGGAAATATTATCCTTGATTATTATACTTATAGTTTGATCTCCATCTATAATGATCATAACCACCTTCACAAATCATCATGCTTCATCATCCACCACTATGTATCACCAAGAGTCAACTCTAAACAAGCCACACCAACTCCAAGTCCACTAAGACTATCATTGTGAATATACATCATCCCCACAAAAAGATCATGTGTAGGTTTAAATCACATATAAGAGTGAGTATAAACATACACAATAGGTCACCATGAAATCATAAAGTAAATATATGGAATGTCTTCTCAAACTCTGGTTTAGGCAAGTAACAAGAGGGTGATAAGGAAGAATAATCAAGATATAAAATATAGTAGAAAATTACAAAAATGATGAGAAGACTCAATCATCACATTTCCAACCCATGAAGGATTGAATCTCATGAACAACTATGGATTCTTTAGTTACCAAAAATTCCACAAATTATGAATTTCATAGTCCATTTATATATCACATCTCAAAGGAAACTAAGGTGTGTCTTAGGAACCACTAGTCTCAAAATATCTTTTCTACTCAACTTATTTACAACATCACCATAAGAAAACATAAAGGAGGAAAAAATTTAAACTCTATGATATATTATGATATATATATTCTAAAATAAATTTATTTTATGTGATATCATTCATTGTACAAAACACATAGTTTAAATGAACCGTGATATACTATTGAAATAATATTTAAATGTGGTTGATATAACCTAACTATGAGAATTTTATGGTATTAATAGGACCAAATAAATTATAGAAACATTAAAAATTATATTTAATTAATCAATTATCAATTTATTATAAATTAAAATAAAAATCATTTCAAGGTAAAAGATATGTTTTTTAAAAAAATTATTTTTATACACACAATGTTATCTTAATAAATTAAATTAATCTCTATTTTTGAATGATTTTAATTATATATATATATATATATTATTCAATCTAATTTTTTATAATTCATCTAATATTTTTTCATCATATGTGATAATAATAAATCTAATTTTATACTTAATAATTTTATTTTTATAAACAATGGTTTTCATCATATTTTGCGCACATATTTTAAACTTAATTTATTATACTTATATAAATTTAACATAAAGAAACGGATTCAATAGTTGGAATCAATAAGTTCAAATTTCTTAAATAGGAACATTTTATTTTTAGTCATTATTAATAATAACGATGGAAAAATTTATCACCTTGGTAAAGGGTAAATAGGGTCATTAAGGTGATTAGGATTAAAAATTTATCTAACAAATGAATTAATATTATTAGAAAAATTTCATTATACCATTATCACCTTACTCTATAAATTTATCCATTTAAGGGTCACTTTTCTATAAAAATAACCTATATAATATTTAAAGAAAATAAAAATACATAATGACACCCTCTTACTTTTAAATATCTTTTATGTGTTCCCATGAGAATAAAAAAAGTTTTGAAATCATATCAATGTCTATTTTGAGAATAATGATTTTATTTTCATGATAGTAATTTATTTATAATCTTTAGTGATTATATAATGAACTTAAGTTCTTATACAATTTTGACATGGTATCTATTCAATTAATATAAAAAATAAAATAAATTATTTTAAAAATATTAAAAGTAATTAAATTTATGTAAGTTATAGTTTTATATAATTTTTATAGATTAATATAACATATTAATTATTTTTTAAAACTATTATATTTTAATTCCATTTTTGTCTTGACAAATTTAAACTTGGATTAAATGAATAGTGTCAAAAAATGACAATAATCATATATTATGAAAATAATATTTTGTTTAATTAATTAAAAATCATAAAAATATTAAAATATTAAAAGGGGGATAATATATGGTCTAAAATGTCATAAACATTTCATTTATGGAACAATTTTTACCTTATATATAAAATCCTGACCTTTTATGATTCAAAAAGTTGTTACCATAGTGATGGAATAGGTTAACTAAGAGGTTAAACCAAAAGATAAGGTATAAAGAACGAAATAATACTTTCCAATTTTTATTGGTTTATGAGATAGATAACATATCCAATATTATCTTATAATCTATTTCTATTTAAATGTATTTTTCTTCATAATAACTTAGTTACATTTCAATCATTTTAGGAATTCCAAGTGTGTCATTTCCCTTATTTATTGAATGACACCCCTTTCTTCTCATTTTTACACCACATTGAGCATAGTATCACAACCAAGACAAGAAAATTTATTATATAAACATCCTTATTCATGTTATAGTATTGTTTTTATACCCAAAATACAAACTTTAGAGTCCTTAAGAGGATATCTAAAGGATTTCTTTCAAAAAAGATGTAATTGTCGTAACTGGTCACTTTATTTTTTACCTATTGTTTTACCTACTATAAATATATTCTATTTATCATAAAATAATAAAATTTAGTAACATGAATATAATTAAAATTTATTATTATTATTATTATTATTAAATAACAATTATCCACTTTCTTATCTATCAAATTGAAAAAGATAATCTCAAGCATGCATATGTATAGACTACCACCTCCACGAAGCGATGTGATTCCTTTTTAATTTCTGATTAACATGAATGGTAATAAGGTTAGATATAACAAATTTAAATGATATATATGATATAATAATTATTCTATAAATTCAATTTACAATTTTCCCTTCTTTCATTCCATCCGTAAAAAGTAAAACCAGTGCCTATGCGTACGTACAACCTACCGTCTCCATGAACGGTGTAATTCATTTTTATATCTCGATATTTTATGGATTAATATATATATATAATTAATATATATAATATTAATATCATTGTTAAAATTTGGTTGAGTATTGAACCATGAAAAAATTAAATGGACCAAAACTACCAGACCAAAACATACATAAAAAATGAACCTATCATTACCTAGAACAGTAATTATAACAAATAATTATTAATAAATCTTTGATAAAATATTATTAGTAAATAATATATAGTATTATATATATGATAATTGTACAATAATATATGTATAATAAATCTATATTTTTTATATAGGTGGTTTGTACACATACAAATGAATTTGAACCTCAGGTAATGGTTTATTTCACAATCATATCATTATTCAGGGTTATTTAGGCTTAAAACATTATTGTGGAAATTATATTATATTTATATATTAAAACCAGTATAATTTATTAAAATATTTTTATTTTTATTAATTAAGAAAATTCATTTAAATTTCACCTCATTAAGTATTCAATATACTGAAATAATATTTTTTTTTGGAAAACGTACTTTGTTCTTCTACTAGGTCAGGAATCGTTCTCTAAAATTTAAATATTTTCCTTAAATTGTCTAAAAAGATGTTTTTAAAATTATTTGATGATATATTAAATACATTTTTACCCATTTTTTAATTTTTAAAAAATGTTTTTAAACAAATCTTCTAGGCATTTTTCGAATAAAGTAAGACATTTTATCAAAATTTGGAAATGAATGTTTTCATAACTTATATGGAATGAATGTTATTTCCTGTAATCATGAAAAATATTTTCTTTGAATATTAATTAAAATTTTTACAAGATTTTATCCATAAATTTATTTGCCCTTAATATTTTTGAAATTTTTATATTTTAAAAAAGTTATTTCAAATTGAAAATAGGGTATTCTTCTTAATAAATTCTCTAGTGAGAATTTAAATTATTTTAATCTATGTTCACATGCTTTGTTAAATATGATTCTTTACTGATGTTATACTATTATTACACCATCTACCATCTTTCTCTATATGGTATATGATCATCTTAACTTGGGAAAGAATTGATATTTTCATGTTAGTTCTTCTAATATGGAAAATTATTGATTTTTAAGGTAGGTTGATTAAATTATATTGTTTATTAATATGGTTATTTAATTAAAATTATTATGTGATGGTTGGGACATAGAATTTAATTTCCCTTAAATTTTTTATTAGGTCTCATGAGATAGGTGAGATTCTATATTTATCCAAGGAATTACCCATATATGTATAATGCCTTGGCATGAGGCCTTGATGGTAAGTTTCAAATATCCTCCATTATGAATTCCATCATTATAAAATAAGTTATTGATTTCCATGTGATTATTTGAAGATTTATGATATCCATGGATAATTTTCTAGATCATGTGATTATTTATATGTAATTATTTTATAATCATTTATCATTTCCATATTATTCAAGATTTATTAGTTTCCACCATACACATTCCCTTACTAAGCATCTGAGATCACCACTTTATTTTATTTCAATTCTATAGGATGAAAGAAAGTGTATTATGATTTATATATAGGGATATTATAAAGTTAATAATAGAGTTGTCATAGAAAATAATAAGTTTTATTTTTTGATTTCAAATGTAATGTGAAATTCAAGTGTGTAACCAGTTTTATAAGACAACTAAACTATTCAGTATTTTGTGAGGTGATCACTTGTATCTAGTACCAATGTAATAAAGTAACCATTCGATATAGGAATATAGGGTTAGGTTCATTATAGTTGGTTTCATATAAAGATTATTAGAATCCTTGGGAACTCTATTTAGGGAAACATAGTTTAGAGAACATAACCTTATGACTGTCATTGAGGATAAGACTAAGTATATGATAAAATTGATACGTTTTGGTAATATAAAGATTATATAGTTTTCCTAGAAATTGATCTCTATTTGGATACTACATTTGGATGTGGTTTTTCAAAAAAAAAGTGTATAGGGGTAATAACCCCAAAAATAGTTGGTTTGATTATATATCAGCTATCACTTTGGGGCATGGTGAGTGTGGCCTTACTGTGCACCAATTTTGACACTCTCAATGGACATTCTTGGGTTAATTAGAGTTTTATTTACAAACCATTATGAATTATTTGAAAATATTTTTAGGGTTTTTTAATTCTTCTAAATAAACTAATTTTATGATTCCGAAATTATTTATTCATAAATTTTACAATTTATGCCATGCGTTTCACTAATTTTTAAATTATACATTATGAATCATAATGGTATAATTTAATATAGTGTATTTCAATGTATAGAAATTGTTACTCATAGAAGTAATGGAAACTGTATCAATGCACATAATGAAGGTATGGATTCCCCTCTTGGTTAAGATAATAAATCTAGAACTGGAGATAGAACTACAGCTGGATCAGAACAAATTATACGTATATTGGGGAAGCTGACTCAAGTTTTGAACAATAATTTTTCTCATATAGTGTATATTGAAAATCCATAATATTGTGTAACAATGTTAGAAAACTTCATGCATCAGAAACCTCCATCATTAAATGGGACAACAAATCCATTTGTATCTAAAAAATGGATAATTTTATTTGAGAAGATATTTCTTACTTTGAGAAGTAATGAAAGGTTGAATGTTTTGACGGTAGTTAATTCTCTCTCAATAATCCAGATAAATGGTTGTCATTGATTCAAACCACTAAAGATAAGGAAGAAATAGCGAGAATGGAGTAGAATTATTTTAAGTAACATTACCTGGAAACATATTTCTCTCATTAACAAAGAGTATATATGGAGGGGAAATTCCAAGTTTAAAGAAAAATTGGAGAGTAAAATATTGTTATGTATGAATATAACTTTATAATGATAGAAAGTCATATTGTGGAATATGTACATAATAAAAATAGAAATATTGGTCTTTTTTTATGGGATTAAAATAAAATTTCCAAGGAATTAGTCTCTTAAACATTATCATTATATGAGGATATAGTATCATGTGCTTTTAAGATAGAGAAATAATTCACTAAGTCATATGGGTTTCAATGAAATAAATAGAAGAAGAGGATGGCAGTAAAAAATGGATAGGTGGAAAAATGGAAATGGGAATTTCACAACATATGATAATTATGGAAGGAAAAACTTTTTTACATTCATAAAAGGATATTAATTTTTCTTAAAGTGTAGAGAAAATTCCATAATTTTCATTAATTCAAGTGTAAGGGAGAAGATATCAAAGTAAAGTAATTTAATAATAAGGATATGGGGCATTTTTCTAACAAAATCCCCAAACATCAAGGGAACATACATCAAAAGAAGAAAATGGTAGAAGTCCAAGTTAAGGAAGTTACTATAGATGATGTGAAATTTCATATCAATGCGGTGAAAGGTACACTTATCATTGACTATATGATTGAAAATGTTTTATTTGATTATGGTTCAAACCACGCTTTTATATCTAAAGAATTATCTAAGGGTATCATATCAACAACTCAACAATTAGATATTGACTTAGTATTGAAAAATACTGATGGTAGGATTACCACATCTCATGTCTATAACACCACTCCAGTAGAAGTTTTTGGGAATGTTCTTCTACTTAACCTAAACATCCAATTGAAATTACTTCTATCATATGTGTTTTTTTGGATATTTATCTCAAATGGTTGGGGAGAAACTCAACATTTAAAATATACATATTTTTTTAGAGTATGATGATGAATTTCCTAAATACTTACTTAGTATTTCCAAAAAATAATGAAGTTAAACTTTCAATAGAACTCTTACCTAGTGAAATGCAAATTTCAAAGACCCTATAGAGAATTGACTAAATTGAGTTGTAGTGTAACTCCCTGAAATTCTAAAGTAAGAACATTTTATTTAATAGCATGTATGACAAGCAACACCAAACATGTAAGGGAAAAAATATATCGATACTTGATAATATAATTACAAATTAAAAATAAATAAATCTATGATATAGCTTTCAATTCACACAATACTGAGTTAGTTTGCATCGCACGCAACAACTACTTTCTTCAATGACTTGCATTACACGCAAGACTGAGTTTTACAGAGAAATAATATACTATTAAAATATTATTATTTAATATAATAAGATATAACAAAGACATTATGTTGGTTGTTATGAAAACTATTAAAAAATTTATGAAAATATGTGGTTTAATTTATTGGATAAAAATAAATTAGAAATGAATATAAGGAAAAATTGAATATATAGGGAATGCTTTATAAAAAAATTATTCTCACAAAGTATTTTTATTCTAATAAATTAAATTAATTACTAATATTAAGTTATATTAATATAATATATATATATATTATTAAATCAAATATTTTTTATATTTATCCAACATATTTGATTGGAACTAGAGGATAAAAAACCCAATTTTATGAATAGAAACATACAATTTTATAAAGGTAGTTTAAGACCTTTTAACGGAGAACCTATTTTAAATATAATTTTTTTTACTTTTATAAATTTTATATTTCAAAATTAACTTCCTTTTTTATTGAAACATACAAATTATGTTAGGGTAAATTTTTAGTAGTTTTCTATGAAGTTTCAGTTTTTTGATTAATAGTGGAAAATACCAAATTTTAATTCAAAACAGAATTTTCATATAATTTATTTATAAGTATAAATTTTATTTTTTGTTGCTTTTAAAGAATATTTAGATCAATTTTATAGAATATTATTTAATTTATTTCATTTTAATCAATTTATCTTTGAAATTAGATATAAAAACAAAGCAAGATTTTGAACACTTTTACTTTAAAACCTTGTTTTGTCGTCCCATCTATGGGATTAATTTTAAATTAATTTCTGTCACTTCTATGATTGTAATTTGGAAAAATGGATTCTATATTTTTAATAATAATAATAATTTATAATACGGACAAATTATTTTGCGAATAAAAATATTAATGAAAGTGATTAGTTTTAATTACAGAAATTAAAAACAAATTATGATTAACAAGTGACTAAACCATAAACTTAATGGCCAAAATGACCTTCAACTTGTCAAAAATCCATTATTTAGCCATATTTATACCCTATAATCCATTTTAATGAATGTTTTTTATTATTGGAGAAACTTTTCATATGAAAATCATCGGTGTAATTCCCATTTCAAAAAGTTTTAAGAATGCCACTCCTCCTCCACTATAAAATGTCACTCACCCCTCCAATTTATTCACACCTCTCAAGACAATTTGGATTAACAAAGATATGACCAAATAACACCAAAATATCCCTATCATAATTATAAAATCCTTCATTTTGGAATTAATCCATCTATGTAATCCCTTTGTTGAAAACCAAAATGAGTTACCCAAATAAGAGGTAACATCCTTCCTCGAGCCCTTTTATTTTATTTTCATTTCCACCCCCAAAAATATTTTTATTACATTATTATATAATAACAAAAGTATCATAATTAAACTTATATTTGTTTTCTTTGTTTTTTACCTACACTTACACAAACATCCATCTAATGGGTAACAAACATACCATTTAACTGTACAACAACTACAGCCTCATTAAATGATGTTGTTCGTTTTTCTTTTACCACCTTTCATGGTTGAAAATTATTATGGAAATGATTTTTATATATGATATATATTATATTTATAATTTATTTATTAATATTTAATTTTTATATAACACATAACCTTATTATTTCCATTTTTTTAAATACGATATCATCGTTTGTGGAAGTGTGGAATACTCCCCCTCAAAGCGACGTGATTCATTCACACTATACATGGAGTGTATAAAGGATAGTTTTCATAAAACTATGTGACATAAATGAAATACATATGATACTATAATTGTAATATAAATATGTATCAGTTAATTTTCATTCTTTTAATATGACAATGTAATGAATGTAGCGTTCATGCATCAATATGATATATTGTCTCTATGAACGGTGCATTTCATTTCTTATCTCCAAATATTATAGATTATTATAAATAAATATATAATAGATATATATAATATTTAAGTCATGTTTTATATTCTAGAGATGATTAAATATTGAACTAATTAATAATAACAACATGTAATGTGTTAAAACATAATCGAAAAACTAAGAAATTAACACCCGATAGAGAGAAAATAATGAAAGATTAATAAAAAACAGGGAATAATATATTATAAGAATGTAATATATGATATTATAAATATGATTATGGTTCTGTTATAAGTTATTTTGATGTTTAAAAACTCTATACAAGATTTTAAATGACATTCACCCAAAAAGGAAATGCAATGTAAAGGATTCTTGTCTCACTTTCCTTTCCATGAGTCGTACTCCATTTTTACCACTTATTTCTTAGTGTGGTGTATTTAATACCACATTTGATATATTATATCAAGAATTATTTTATCTACCTGGTATTTAAAACTTTCAATTAATTTTATTCATTTATGAGCCTTATGATTAAAAATTTTTAAATTGGTATGGGAGACTTTGGAATGTTTAAATATTATTTTTCTCCAAAATAATTTTAATGCTCTTTTAGTGGTATTTCCATTATTTGAGACGTACATTATTATTTTGAACCTAATTTTTTATATATTGTGTGCATACTGCCACTTTGACATATAATATCATAATTCATTCATTCTTCATAATATTTTGAGTTTTAATTTGAATTATTTCATCTAAGAGGAGTTACACTTAAGGTTACCCAATTTGAAGAGAATTTCAGACCAAAATTTTTTTCCATTGGGTTATATTACTTCCTCATTGTAATTAATATTCTAAGATTATATGTGTAATAAACTTTTTACTATATATGTTTTCATATTTACACTTGTATTATGTGTATTTATCTTTTCCATGCATAATCGATTCATTGATATGTTTTCTCATCAATGTTTGGGTCTTTTCACGGGTTTACTTCACAAAATCATTTTATTTGGGATTTAATACACTATAATTTCTATTACAGAAAATTATTTGATCGTTATCGAATAAACCCTTTAACTTTATTCTGTTTTGGTTAGTAATGGAACTTTTCAAGTAATATTACCATTTTTCAGCCTTTAATACTCAAAATTCTTGGTAAAATATTTTTTAAAAGACCCTACTTCATTTCTCTCTTTATTCAAAGAACCTGTTATCTTCTAAAAACCCTTTTTAAAAAGGTTTTCATAGAAAATTAACCATTCCAAATGATTTATTAAAAATAAATAACCCTTTTTGTATTTTACAAATGTTTTAAAATAATTTTCTTGTCTGTTTTCAAACACAGAATTTTTCTAAACTTTTTACCATGAGAAATGAATGTTCCTTTTACCCCATAAGGCATATATAGATTTACAGTCATCATTTATTTGAATCTTCCTTTAAAATTTTATATGGATATTTTTTGAACAAAAGGTTTTTGAAAATATATTTTAAAATAATATTACTTTTAAAATGTTTTTTCAAAATAAAAAGGATATATTACTCAATAATGTTTTAAAAAGATCTTTTATAGTATTTATATTCATCAATGATAACAACCTATTATTTTACTCGACTTGGTATATATATATTTATGTGATCTTTATTCTTATTAATGATGTCTTATTATTGAATTAGTCAAGGATAGTATTCACATTCACTTCCTTAGTTCATTTTTTGTAGTCCCCATAATATATTAAAATAATCATTGAACATTGAATTTACACTAATTGTCTACATCATTTATCATTGATATATTTGTTTCATAAACCGTATAATATTTTTAAATATTGTGTGTGTCTGAAAATTATTTGATTAACTATGGAAATATTGATAAATCTATATCTTTTACTCCATAAAAATATTTGATAAGGTACATTATTAAATAAATTATTTGATAAACGAGAAATTATTTTGATATGTACGACATAGGTGGGGCTTAGATATAAATATCCCCATGATGCATTGATAGTTTCATGAGACGAATCAGTTGGCCAAATCAGAATAGTTTAAACTATATTGATAATAAATATTGATGGTAAAGGTACCATGTACCTAGGAAACATAGTGTCCAATAATTAAGAATTTCCTTCATTTATATTTAGTTTTTATTATTTATCCATGAGATTTCTCATTGACGTATCTATAGATACATTTCATTCTTTCGTTAATTGATGAAATGGTATGTGTTTTAGTTATTTTACTCTCCATATTAATTATGACTTATATAATTATTTTAATGGCATGTGTTTTTAGTTATTACCTTTCCATATTGTTTATGCATTTCCTTCTTAGTTTATTGATTACAGGGTATGTGTCTTTAGTTATTACCTAGCCATATTGACTATTATCATTGATTTATTATTTCTCCTATCATACATTACCCTTATTGAGAATTTTATATCACCCTTATTTTGTTTACTTTACCCAGGATACTTTAATGTTTACTTAAAATGATATTAATGGATAATCTAGATGGAATAAATTCATTATCCTCAAATGAAAAAAATTATGTTCTAATTAGTGTATTCATTTTTAAAACTAGACTCATATAGGTATCAGGTTTACCATGATTAATACAATATTCATTCTTTTGGGACATGATTTACTTGTATCTTATGCCAATTTAATGGAAGTAAAAAACCAGATCTAAGCATTCTAGGATTAGTTCTATATAGTTTATATTAGAGAATGTTTAATAGAATCCTTTGGAAATAGATTTAGGAAAACATAGATTAGAGAACATATCACTAAGGTAGACCTTGAGGATAAATATAAAATAAATTCCTATAATTTTTTATGGTATTAATTATGTGGGTTATCCTAGAAATAAATCCTTGACTAGATACTATAAGTGAACATTGTTCTAGCACAGATGTACCCAAGAGTAACAACTCTGAAAAGGTGTGTCGAGCCTAACTTGATCATAACCTGGTACATGAAAATGGGCCTTACTTCACACCTCCTAAGGGATATTCTTAAGATAATTGATATTCTATTTACAAACAATTATGAAGGATTTGAATAGGAAATTAAAATTAAAGTCCTATCTTAAACATTGGACTAAGGATGTACCTATGTTGAAATAAAATGCATGCAGTATTTATGTATTGAGGCTATGTGGAAACCCTGAGTTTAAAGAAAATTTAGAGATTAACCATCAGTCAAGAATTTACATCACATTTTTTTGGAAACCATAGGAATTATATTAATATGGTTTTAGTATAGGCCAACCTATTTTCTAGGTGATAACAAAACAATTCTGGCTAACTTCAAAGACTAACCTACAAAATGTATTCGTTTATATGTCATTATTTTTAGTTAACCAGTTTGATGGATAAATATAAATGATGAACCAATAGTGTTACTTTTTTTGGTTTAGTGGTTAATTTATTAACCATACTACTTTTTAAAAAATATTTAGATACAAATAGTTAGACATGTCACTCTATTATGGGCTTTAAGATCTATTAAATGTGTATTTTAGTGCTTAAGACATCAAAGTTAATTTTTGGATATCCATTTCATAAAGTAATGGAAATATTGGAAATTGATCGAAGCACAATAAAATGATGAAATTGATATTATAGAAATATATCAAGTATATTTCCTTATATTCTTTGTCGATAAAATAATTCCTCAACATTTGGAAAAATATCATAAAATAAAATGTTGTCTTAATACCATAATTTTTTAATCGATGGTATTTTAAATCATCAAAGATTTATTGCTTTGAGGCCATTCCCTTTACATTCATCACTCACTTATATTTTAATTAATACCTCAATCACATCCTATAAATATTTACACTTTTCCTCCGTGTATGTATATCTACTTGCCAAAAAATATTTCATACTTAGAGACCTAGTTATATGTTATTTCATGTGACCGTTGTAATTATAATTCTCTCTTTTCTAGAGGATGTATTATAAACCCTTATCATGATGTAGGATTTCAACATAGGAAATATCAAATTATCTATTACTACGATCTATTTTAAATTGTGAGGATGAAATTTAATTATGGTGTGGAGAATGTAACACTCCGAAATTCTAAAGTAAAAACATTTTATTTGATAGCGTGCATGACACGCAACACCAAGTACATAAGGGAATATAATATCGAAATTCATTAAAATATAATTACTAATTTAAATAAATTCAATATTTGATATATATTTCAACAAATACACTAATATGTATTCTTTTATTTCATGCAACAATGACTTTATTAGATGACTTGCATTATATTCGAGACCATGTTTTACAAAGTAACAATATATTATTAAAATATTATTATTTAATATAATAATATATAAACTAGCCATTAAATTAGTATTTATAAAAAGGATTAACTAAATTATAAAAATATATGGTTCAATTCATTGGTTAAAAATTAATTAGAAATGAATATAAGAACCAATTGAATATAAAGGGAATGTTTTTTATAAAAAACTATTTTTATGCTCACAAATACATTTTTCAATAATAAATTAAATTAATTACTATTAATGAATGATATTAATATGATATATAAATATTATATTAAATAATATCTTTTTTAAATTCATCCAATAAATTTGATAGGCCCAAGATAATAACAAAACCCGATTTTATATAAAAACCTATATTTTTATAAATGTAGTTTTAACACCTTTTAATGGAAAACGTATTTTAAATATAATTTTTGGAACATTTATAAATTTATATAGAAAAATTAAACTAAATTTTGAAAATGAAACATAAACATTAGGTTAGGGTTACTTTTTTGTGTTTTTCTATGAAGTTTCTGTTTTTTATAAATAGTGGAAAATACTACATTTTAATTCAAAATAGCTTTTCTTCTAGATTACTTATAATGGGAAATTATATTTTTTTATTAAGTATAAATATTAATTATATATATTTTTTATAATTTAATTCAATCAAGTTCGTTGGAATCTAGTTCACTTTTAAATTAGATATAAAAAACATAATAAAATTTTGAACATCTAAACTTTAAAAACTCTCTTTGTCGTCCCATCTGCAAGATTATTTTTAAATTAATTTATGGAACATATATGATTGGAATTTGAAAAAATGGAATCCATATTTTGAATCAGAACAATTTATAATGACTAATAAAGTAAAATTAGTTTTTTACCAAAATATTAGTGAAAATTATTAAAATTAATTAGAGGGATTAAGAGAAAAATTCATCTTAACAAGGGAGTAAAGCCGAATCTTCAGTGAGAAAATGGCCTATAAACTGGTAAAAAAGATAATTTATAGCGATATTTAGACCCTAAATTCTATTTTATGTAATATTCACCATTATTTTATCCACTTTCTATAGGAAAACTGTGGGTGGAATTCCCTTTTCAAAAATTTACAAGACTGTTACTCCTCTACTATAAAAAGGCAGTCACCCCTCCCACATATGCACACCTCTCAAGCCACTTTTTCTTGATAATGATCTAACAACATAAATACTCAACATACATCCCATAATCCTATAATTTTCCTTTTAGAATAAATACAACTAAGGAATCCCTTTGGTGCAAACCAAAAAGAGTTACTTGAATTAGAGGTAACATATTTTCTCAAGCTCTTTAGTTTTATTTTTATTATCCACCCCATAAAATATTCTTATTCCATGGTTATATAATAACAAAAATATCAAAAATATACTTATTGTTTTTTATTCAATGGGTTATACCTACACATACCCACACTTCTATCTAATGGGTAACAAACTTACCGTCTATGTGTACGGTGAACTACCACCACACAAAACGATGTCGTTTGTTTTTCCATTACAAAAAATCATGGTTAAGAATTATGATTGAAGTAGTATTTATATATAATATATATTATATTTATAATTTCATTATTATTCATTAATTTTTTTATAACATATACCATGATTGTTTCAATTTTTCATAAATATGATAACATGATTTGTGGATGTGTAGACTACTGCCCCTGAAATGATGTGATTCGTTCACACTATACATGTAATGTATAAAGGATGGTTTTTATAAACCTATGTTACATACATGACATAAATATTATACTATAATTATAATATACATATGTATCGTTTTATTTTTTATTCTTCTAATATGAAAAATAAATGAAAGTGGTGTTCATGTATACGTACGGCCTACCATCTCCATGAATGGTGCATTTCATTTTTTATCTCCAAATATTATAGATAATTATAAATACACATGTATTGGATATATATGATATTTATATCTTGTTTTAAATTTTTTATATGATGAAATATTGATCTAATTTATAAAAAGATCAATTAATATGTTAAAACAAAGTCAACAAACTAGGGAATTAACACTTGAAATAGTGAAAATATTGAAAGATTATTAACAAATTGGTAATAATAAATTATAAGAAGTTAATATATGATAATATAAATGTGATTTTTATTTTGTTATAAGATATTTACATATTTAAAAACCATTATAAAAGAATTTAACCGACGTTCACCAAAAAAGAAAATGCAAGGTAAGAGATTTTGGTCTTAGTTTTCTTCCTCTGAGGCATACGCCATTTTCACCACATACTTATTTATGTGGTGTATTTACTACAACTTTTGATATATTATATCATGAATTATTTTATATTCATTGTATTTAAAACTTTCTTTTAATTTTATTCCTTCATAAGTATTATGATTCAAATTTTTCAAAGTGGTATGGGACACATTGGAATTTTAAAAGATTATCTTCCTCATGAATAATTGTAATGATATTTCAATGGTATTTCCATTCTTTGAGAAATACTTTAATATTGGGAACCTAATTTCTTATATATGGTTTTAATACTTCCATGTTGACATGTAATATCACAAATAATTCATTCTTCATTATATTTTGAGTTTTAATTTGAATTATTTTATTTAAGGGGATTTACACTTAATGTTACCCATGTGGAAGAGAATTTAATATTCCAATTTATTTTTATTGGGTTATATTAATTACTTTTTTCAGTAATATTCTCAGATTATATGTGTAATCACATTTTTAATATCTATTATTTTATTTCCACTTGTATTTTGTGGATTTAAATTTGACACACCTAATCTATTCATTTATTTATTTGACAACAATTTTATGTTAGTTTTAAGGGATTAGTTCACAATATAATTTCTTTTCGGATAGTTTAAAATTTAATTTACATTATTAAAAATTATTTATCATTGTATAATAAACCCTTTAGTTTTTTTCTCTTCTAATTATTCATGATACTTTTAATGTAATAGTACCATGTTTTCACTCTTTGGTAAACAAAATTTTATAGAAAATGTTTATAAGAAAACCTAACATCATTTATCTTTTTACTCAGAGAACCTGTTTTCTTCTAAAAACCATATTTTCTAAAAAGGTTTTCATATTATTTTAACCATTATAAAATTTTTTATTAAATAAATTTTTAACCAATTTTTCTTTTACCAATGTTCATAAAGAAATTATCTTGTTGCTTTCCAAACAAGTCATTTTTTTAACCTTTTTACCATGAAAATGGAATGTTATTTTTACCTCATACGACATGTACTAATTTACTGACATCATTTATTTAAATATTCCTTTTCAACTTAAAAAGGTTAATTTTTTAAAAAAAATGTTTTTACAGAGTGATTTTCAAATAAAATGGATTTTAAATTTTTTTGAAAATAAATAGTATATTTTCCTCAAGAATGTTTTTTAAAATATATTTTATAATATTTATATTCATCAATGAAAACAACAATTTATTTAATTCCTCTTGGGATATTTTTTTATTGATACCATCCTTATTATTCCTCTCAATGGTTTGCGATTTATTTGGCCAAGGATAGTATTTGCATTCACATAATTTATTCATTTTTGGTGGTCCCCTTAAAATATTAAAATGATCATAGAAAATTTAATTTCCTCTAGTTTTATATATCATTTATCATGGATATGTTCATTTCCAGAACCATATACAATTTTTTCATATAGTTTGAACTGGATAATTATTTGATTGACTGGGGAAATATTTATAAATTCATATCTTCTACTCCATATAGATATTTGATAAGTCACATTGATAAATTTATTATTCAATATGTGAGGAATTTTTTCGAAAGGTATGACATGAGTGGTGCCAGATTATAGATAACCCCTCGACGCATTGGTAGTCTCATGGGATGAAACAGTTAGTGAAGTCAGAATAGTTTAAACTATATTGAGAATAAATCTTGATGATAAAGGTAACATGTATCCAGAAAACATGGTGTCCTATAATTAATAATTTCTTTCATTTATATTTTGTTATAATTATTTATCCATGCTATTTTGTGTCGATATATATATGGATTAATTTCCTTCTTAGTTTATTGATTAAATGGAATGTGTTTATATTATTTGTATTTCCATATTTATTATGCCTTATATATTTATTTGAATGGAAGGTGATTTAACATATTTCCATTTCATATTTTTTATGCACTTAATTCTTAGTTTATTGATTAAATGTAATGTGTATTTAGTTATTACCTTACCATATTAATTATTATCATTGATTCACTATTCCTTATATTATACTTTACCCTTACTGAGCATTTGATCTCCCCCTTATTATTTTCCCTTTCTCCAGGATTCCCTGATGTATACTAAGAATGATATGAAATAATAAATTAGATGGAATAAAGTTATTATCCTCAAATAAAAAAAATTATATTGTAATTAGTGTATTAATTTGTAAAACAAAACTCGTCTATGTATCTAGTTTTACTAGACTAAAAAATTGTTCGATACTTTGGGATGTGATTTAATTTAATCCTATAAAAATGTAATGGTAGTAGACACTATCTTCAGGCTTGCTAGAATCGGGTCTCTACATGTAGGAATTGAATAAGAAACTCCAATAGAATCTAGATAAGGGATTCATTTAGCCATGTTTTTTCTATGGGGTGTACATGTTCTTTTTGTTAAGATGAAAGAGGGGTCAATGTGTCTTTGCATTGATTACTATAAACTTAACAAGATAAATATCAATATCATGTTTCTTCAATCCCATATTGATGATCAGTTATATCAATTGTATAGAGTCCCATATTTTTCTAATATTTAACATTGATATCGATATCATCGACTATGATCAATAATGATCATATACCCAAGAAAACATTTTGAATGAGGTATGGTCATTTTAAATTTGTATTAATGCTATTTGGACTTACTAATGATATTTTTATCTTCATGGATTCAACGAATAGAGTATTTAGAGATTACCTTGCTAAATTTATGGTAGTATGTATAAATTATATTTATATATATTCAAAGATGAAGGAGGATCATGATTAAAATTTGAAAATTCTTTTGAAGACCCCGAGGAAAGATAATTTTTAGGTCAAATTTATGAAGAGTGAATTTTGGATTCATAAAGATTCATTTTTGTGTCATATAATCTCAATTAAGGGTATATCGTAGGATCATTCATTGACGAAAGTTTTTGATTAAAATCCCAGACTAACCACAATAACTAAAATCTATTATTTTCTTGAGTTGGATAGATATTACTAATTCATTGAGAGATATTTTTCATGAAAATATAATTTATTCCCCAATTTGACTTGTAAGTGGTTTATGTTCTTTTGGATATATTAATATGAATAGAGTTTCAAATAACTGAAGAGAAGGTTGGTCAGTGTGCATGTTCATACACTACTCTTGAATGGATAAGGTTTTTTGATCTTTAGTGATGCATAAAAGATGGGAGTGGGATGTGCCCTCCTGAAAAATGACATGTTGATATCATATGCCTCTCACCAATTAAAAATTCATGAGAAAAATTACCTGAATCGTGATTTGGAGTTAGCAACGGTAAATTTTGCATTAAAGATATAGAGGCATTATCTGTAAGGTTAATGGTATGATATATATATTGATCATAAAATATTAAATTATATATTTACACATAAGGGTTTGAATATTCACTAAATAATACGGTTGTAGTTAATCAAATATTATTATTCCTCAATACATTACCACCATAGGAAGGAAAACATGGTGGCAGATGATCTAAGTTAGAAAGACCATGCTATTTTTTCCCTGATGTGGATTGAAATAGATACAATATTTTTTTATTTTCAGAGGATGGATCTTAAAACCATGAGGGAAGGGGAGAGATATTATATTTATCCTATGAATGATCAAATATCCATCCAATAAATTATTAAGAAGGAACATAAAGAAAATGTGGAATTACTTAAGAAGTTGTAAATTGATCCTAAGTTCAACCATGATTATACATGAATAATAAGGTTCATGAGTTGATTATGTGTACCATATATACTAGAATTGATTAAGGAGATTATGGATGGATCTCATAGTTTATCATCTTATATCCATCTAAGAAGTAAAAAGATGTATAGAGATCTGAAAGTGTATTTCTAGTGAGACAAAATATAGAATTATATTGTAGAGCATGTATATCAGCTAATAGTGTGTTAGAAAGTTAAGAATAAGAGACTAAAATATAGGGAGATGTTACAATTGTTACCCATACCAAAATTAAAATGGGAAACCATCACCATGGATTTTTTCTTCAAACTCCCCAAAACATCTAAAGACCATAATTCTATTTTGGTTTTAATTGATTACCTTACAAATTTGGTACACATCATTATAATTAGAGAATATTTATCTCTTAGTCATCGTACTAGAATATACATTAATTAGGAGGTAATTTTTAATGGAGTGAAACATTATATTATATTCGATTAAGATCTGAGTTTTACTTAGAAGTTCTAGAAAAGTATTCCGTGAGATTTGGATACAGAGTTGGTTTTTAGTACTTCTTATCATCCTCAGTTAGTTGGTCAGTCTAATAGAAACATTAAAAATATAGAATACATGTTAAAGTGTAAGTCCCTAGCCATAAACCTTACTTAATATTTAATTAAATGAATAATTCACATTGAGGATTTTTTCAGGTTTAGAGTTTTAGAGAATTAGGACATAACTATTACATCTCAAAAGATTACAAAGTTGAAACTTTTACTATGTTTCCATAACATAAAAACTCTTAAAAATAAACATGTCTAGTTCCATGTTTTAGGTTGCATGACATTCCCTTGATCCCATCCTTGACCCTATTCCATGTGAAGTCCTGTGAAAAACATTTCAAAAACTTGGGATGAGCATAAAAAGCTCAGTAAGGGATACAGAAAGAATGAAAACTGTTAGTTTTTCAAAACAACAAGTAAACCATGTATACTTTATCAAAGTAATACTTTTCACCTTTTCGATGTTGTAAAAAACTATTCACTGAATAAAAGTTCATTACTTACCCTTATGTAACCAAATGATTACCATAAAACCCATATAAAGATCACATAACATATAAAGGTAACTTGGTACATAAACATACTTAAGTGGAATAACCATAAGGTCGACTTCCACACATATCACTTAATGGAATAGCCACTCGGCCAACATCCATACATACTTAATGGAATATCCATACGGCCGACTTCCATACCCAATGCATTGGAGGTTATAACGTAACCACCCATCCTGGTATTCACGGCACCACCCGTCATATGGTTTATCACATAACCACCCATCAAATGTCCTAGTACCATTATAAAATTATAACACATAAAACTATTATAAAGGAATGATAACATTTCCACATTTCAATCAAAATATTTCATTTAAATATATTGACATAATATAATCCTTTATCAAAACCATTTTCAATACCAAAATACATAAAAGAGTACATGGCATTTATTTTATTTTAAAAACATTACGTCTTGTTGAGGAAGCCAAAGATCAAATAATACTCACAGAGGCGGAAAAGGGTGTTTTCACCGCGTACGTTAAAAGAAACATTCCTTTTTTTCATTTATTAAAAATCTTCGTAGAAAAATATTCCTTTTGTATAAAAGTAAATGTCAAAGGGGTTTATACACCGTATAAAAGAAAGTTGTGTATAAAACGAAATATGCCTCAATGAAAGGAGATTGAGACGAAGTCCCTTACAAAGACGGTATCCTTGGATTAAGAATAAATCAATTACATAATTTTGTATGACAAATATAAATACACCCAATATAAGTGTATATTAAGTGTAAAACAATCAAAGTTTATTCACACATATTCAAATGAGGACATATTCAATAACTACATGTTGAACCCAAAGAAATCGAAATTGGGTTATGAAGTTCCCTTGGTAAAATTTGACAGCCTAACGGCATCTCATAAAATTTTACAAAAAGGGTTGATGAGAGAGATAAAGGGGATCTCATCACTTAGAAATAAAATTTACATAAATAAGGATATATAATAACATATCCCATCATAATAGTTTGTGAATTAAAAGACATAACAAAAGAAGTCTTTTAAAAAAAGGAGGGTGAAAGGTCCCCTTACCGAGTTGGGTAACTTTTGAAAAGTACACCCCATGAAAGAAGGGTCATAAAATGAAGATGAAAATACCCATAAATGAAATTATACTACACAAAGTGCATAATAATGGGCAGTACATACACCACTAAAAGGAAATAGTGGCAAACGTAGCATAAATGTCACGGGAATAAAAGTGAGATGAAAAATCCCTTACGAAAACTCGGCAGCCTAATGACGCCACTAAAAACATCCAAAAATGGATTTATGAGATCAAATAGGGTATCCCATAATATGAACATAAAAAGTAAAGTATTAGTAATATAAAATAACATCCCCAAACATAAGAAATATGGGCTTAAAATAAATGACATAAATGAAAGTACTTAAAATGAAATAGAGAGGTTGGATCTCTTATGATAATTCGGCAGCCTAACGGCGCCACTAAAAACTTCCAAAATGGATTGATGAGAGATAATAGGATCTCTCATCAAATGAACATAAAAATTATAGTATGAGTAATATAAAATAACATCCCAATAACAAGAAAGATGATATTTAAAAGGAATGACATAAAAGAGCGTACTTAAAAAGAAATAGAGGAGTAGGATCCCTTACCTCGGGTCCGACTTGACTCGATCATTCTTTAACGTCCTGAATAATAAACTTGAGTTAATTTCTACTTGCTTAATAACCTTTTTCAAGTTCATTATTCCTTTTATATCAATTATTGGAATGTTATAAACATTATGTAATCATTTAAGTTAATAATGTTTGTTTTGTCGATATTTGGTTCTTAAGTCAAAAGTGGACTTCTTACAATTACATGTTGTTCGTGTGGTCAAAGGTTCTTTATATACATATTGACATTCCTGATTTGGATATCATATATATCATATATATCCAGTATATACATGTATTTATAATATTACATAATCATTTATAGGTAAGAAATGAAATGCACCGTTCATGGAGATGGTAAGCCGTACGTACGCATGAACGCTACTTTCATTTCTATGTCATATTAATGGAATTAAAACTAAATGAGAGATGTGTATATTTTTAATTCCAGAATTATATTCATCCTTTATATGTATCATACATCATATATATCCATTATATTTACTTATAATAGTACATTACATTTGAGGATTATAAATGAAATGCATCGTTCATGGAGACGGTAAGTCGTACGTACGCATGAACGCTACTTTCATTTCTATCTCATACTTTAATGGAAAGAAAACAATAATGATATAAAGTTATATTATAATTCCAGTATAACATCATATAAAATGACTTTAAATCCATCCTTTATACATCCCACATATGGCATTAACGAATCAAATCACTTTGAGGGGGCGGTAATCCGCACTTCCTAAAATGAAGATATCGTGTATACCCGTAATGGAAGCCATAAAGGTATACCACAAATGATAAATACATAAGATTAAGTAAAACATAAAAATATTATATATCATATATAAACATAGTGACATCTTAATGGCCACCTTTGAAGGTGTTATATGAGTGTTGAACAATCAACGTTTCGTGAGGCAGAAATTCGTCATCCACAGAAACAGTATGTTCTTTAACCATTAAATGAAGGTGTGTTTAAGTGTAGCTCGAATAATTCTTATAAAAAAATCCTATTATATTGAGTATACTGTATTTTTTACAAAATATATGAATAAAAAGAGTTTAGGGGGTTGGAGAAACAAAATAAAACAAAAGGACTCAAGTGAAGACATTACCTTAAAATTGGGTAACTCCCTTTGGTTTGAGCTCAAAGGCTTCCTTGGGAAGACTTCTGCCCAAATTGAGTATTCAAGGAGTAAGAGAGGGATGTGGAGAGACAAAATTGTCAGGGGTTGGCAGAGAAAATGGCTTGGGAAGTGTGGGTAAGGAGGTAGAGGTGGGGGGCCTTTTATAAGAGGAGAGGAGGGGCACTCTTGGTAAAGTATAAAATGTTACTTTATTTTCAAATTGTTTTCGGATTTTAATGGTCCCACATTGATATAATTCAAGGATAAGGTGATAAGGGTTCTAAATCCACTCATCCAATAGGTTTTGGACATGTGAAGGTCTTATAATTTACATTATCATCCCATTTTATTTAAATCCTTTATTAATGAGGTAATCGCTGCATCATCATGATGTCATAATGAATTTAATTTATTTAATGTCTAAAAATTATAAAACAAATACTATGATGTAGGAAATCTGTTTATCTTTCCAATGAATATTTATAATCAAAACTATGACTTGTATAACCCCATGTAAAAATTGTTTTAGTAAAACATATCATGTTTGTGTCATTTTTACATTAACATTAAATAAAAAGGTATTTATGTCATTTTCCAAACAAAGTGGCTCCATGGGGTCCCCAAGTTGACCCATGGAATTTCTTGGTCGTCCATGACACATCAAATGAGGGTAGGACATGTGTCTAGGTCATTTCAGTTTATTAAAACATTATTCTTACCTTATACTACACTAATTACCTCTAATCGTGATTAAAAACTTAATAATTTACTATTCACCAAAAAATTATTTTAATCCCATTGAACCAAATTTTACTTCTTAATGACAAAAATGTATGTCAGATTTTTGAAATTCAAAACACAAAGATGGAAAATTTTCATTTAAAGGGAAAATCAGTTTTTATAAGTACCACTTAGTGGTTTCACTATTCATCAAAAATTGATGTTTTTCAGAAAATTACCAAAAGTTCACTGTAATCTATATTTGATATTCCGAATTCAAAAATGATTTCTATTTTACAAAATTAAAAACATATAAGTTTAATTAATTAATTTAATAATTAATTTCCGCTGTCGAAACAAATAGCGTGTTTTTATGAAACAAAATGTATCAAAAGATTGACACTAGTTTAAGTCCGATTTTAATGTAAAATTGTTTCCAACGACCACTATTGGATTAAATGGTAAAAATATATTCTAATTTCACTTTAAAAACAATTCAAAATATAATCTAATCATATAAATAAATTATATTAAAAGAGGTTTTGAATTAAAATACAACATTTTTCACTATTCATTAAAAATTGAACTTTTTCGGAAAAATACCAAAAATTTACACAAAGTATATTTTGATGTCCCGATTCTAAAGAAGAATTTTATTTTGTCAAATATAACACATAAAATTGTAAAAAAGTGGATTTAAAAGAGTTTCACCATCAAAAGGCGGTTAATCGAACTTTTAAATAATATTAGAATGTTTACGCTTAAAATTGAATTCATTTTCATTTTTAATCCACTAACATTTATTGTAAAAAGTAAAAATATTTGACAAACATATATAATCATTTTGTGGTTGGTTCTGTTCATTCCCTCCATTACAACGTCTAGGCGTTAACTACTATTTAAAATAATATTATTTTATTACTAGAGTGCAACGTAAGATTCCCAAGAAACTCGTTGTTGCGTATTGGGTACGCCATCGACCATAGCATTCCATTTTAAGTAATATTAATATTTTATTCACAAATATGGATAAATATAAAAATTTCATATTCTTTATTTACCTAGGGTGTTACAAGGAGAATTACCTATGTATTTAAAAGGTTATTGGGATTGAAACCTTCCTTTGTTGGGATTTTCTTATAATAATAGCTTTCAATTGGGCATTTAGATGGCTCCTTATGATTATATCTATGGTAGGAAGTGCATAAATATAATGAATTGGGATGAGGATGAAGAAAGAAATCTATTTGGAACTTATATAGAAAAGTAAATAAAAGATAAGGTTATATCCATTAACAATAAATAAGGGAAGCTTACAGTCGACAATAAAGTTATACAGACAATTGTCAATGAGATCTTGAGTTTGAAGTTGGGGAGAAAGTATTCTTATGAATATCTCATTGAAATAAGGTAAGTACATTCAAAAAGAATTTATATTTGAAACCTAGAAATATTTTCCCCTTAAATACTCTTGATCATATCAGGATTTTAGCATATCACATGGAACTTCCACCAAATCACTCTCAAGTTCACGATGTGTTCCAGGTATCTCTTCTGTGGTAATACATACCTGATCCTTCACATGAAATTAACTCTTAGGTTATACCACTTGATCATGATCTCTATTATAAGGAAAACCTGATAATATTATTTATCATACAAATAAAGAGTTATGAAACCAGACCACTCACCTAGTCAATGTTTTATGGAAAACCATAAATTTGAAAAAACTACATGGGAACCTAAGGATGTGATGAGGCAAAAGTATCCTCAATTTTTTATATTAGAGTGATGAAATTTTGAGAGTAAAATTATTATAAGGGGGTAAAATATAACACCCTAATATTTTATGATATATTTATATTTAAATTAATTATATTTCTTAGATAGAATTTGTAGCATGCAACACTTATTTTAAACAAACTGTGATATAATATTGAAATATTTAAAAGTTATTGTTATAACCCAGCCATTTAAATTTACATGTATATATAAGAATAAATAAATTATAAAATATTTAGGTTTTATAATGAATTAATTTGTTATCAATTGATTAAAAATTAAAATAAAAATCATTTAAAAATAAATAAATGTTGTTTTTGAAAAGTAATTTTTATGTGTGCAATATATTTTTATCATAATAAATTAAATTAATCACTGTTGATGAATTATTTTGAAGATATATATGTATATATTATATTTAATTTAATTATTTATCATCCATTAAAAATTGTTTTTCTTGTAATGGGAGAAGAATAGATCAATTTGTATGATTAAAAACTGTATTTTTCTAAAAACTGGTGTCATGAAATTTTGTGTACATATTTTAAAATTATTTTTTAAAACTAATAGAAATTGAATATTGAAAGAAAAAATATTCCACATTTATTATTAAGAGCATTAAATTTGATAAATAGACCCATTTTATTTTTTGTCATTATGAATAGTAATAGTGGTAAATTTATCACCGTGTAAATGCATAAATCCAGTAATTAAGGTGATATGGATTTAAACTTTCTACATAACTTCAATTTATCTTATTTAATGAATTTAATTATAAACTTGAGGCCTTAGTCTCTAAATGTAGTTATTTGAGGGACACCTTTCCATGAAAATGACCTATATAATATTTTAAGAAGAGAAAAATAAAAAATTCCACTCTCTTACTTTTAAATATCTCTTATGTCTCAACATAGAAATAAAATAATGTTTTGAAATAAAATTTATTTTTGTATCATAATGAAATTATTTTCATGAGAGTAATTTATTTAAAATTTTAGTGATTATATAATTAACTGAAATTCTTATATAACACCAACATTGTATTTCATTAATTAATAGAAAAAATAAAATAAATGGTTTTTAAAAATATTGAAAGTAATATAAATTGAGTATTTTATAGTGTTATGTGATTTTAATAGATTAATATAGCATATTATTGATTCCTTAAATGATTATATTAAAATTAAATCTTTTTCTTGATGTCTATAAATTCAAATTAAATGAATAATGTCAAAAATGAAAATAATGATATTTTATTAAAGAAATATTTTATAAATTTATTTGAAAATAATAAAGGATAAGGGTATAATATATGGTCTAATATTTCATCTCTATTACATTTATTAACTAATTATTACCTTATAAGTAAAATTATAACCCTCTATGATTGAAAAATTTGTTACTATGGTTAAGATTAAAATAAGTTAACTAAGGGGTTAAACCAAAACATAAGGTTTAAAATACCACGTAAATATATCCAATTTTAAATATTTTATGAGATATAGAAAATATAATATATCATATTTGAATATATATCCATTTGGAATCATTTTTCTTGTTAAATAATTTTTTATATTATAATATATTTTGTAATTCCAAGTGTGTCATTTCCCTCTATTATAAAAGGATACCCCCTCCTTCTCTTCTTTACACCACTTTGAGAAACCTATATCTACCAACCCATAAAATTTTATCTTGTAAAAATACTTGTCCACATTATACAGGGTTCTATTATCCCCAAAATATTAACCCTAGATTCCTTTAGAGGATATCTAAAGGAGCTATTTCAAAGAAAATGAAATTTCATTAATCGATCTCTTTCCTTTTTTAATTCTTATTTTACCACCTATAAATGTGTGTTATGTATCATAAAATAAAAAATTTCAATATCATAAATATATTTAAATGTTAATATTATTATAAAACCACCATATTATGCCCATTTTTTCATCCAATTAAAAATGATAAGTTTGCTTGTGTGTTGATGTGGGATACTTCCACCACGATGCGATGTGATTCATTATTAATTTTCACATTAAATGGGTGGTAATAAGGGTATATTTAATAAATATATAAGATATATATGATAAAATAATTATTTTTAATGGTGAATTCTTATTTACCTATCTTTCATTCCATCCATCGAAAATGGAAAATAGCGTTCATGTGTACGTACGACCTACCGTCTCCATAAATGGTGTAATTAATTTTTCTATCTCTGTATTTCATGGATTAATATAAATACATATATAATGAATATAAATTAAATTTACATCATGGTTAAAATTTTAGATATAATGTAACTATTATAAAAGTAAAAGGATTGAAACTACCAAACCAAAACATACATGAAAAATGAAGCAGTTATTACCCTAAATAGTGATTTTAAAAAATAATTTTTAATAAAAGGGTGATAAAAGATTTTAAGAAAAAAATAAATGGTATGATATATGTGATTATAGTTATTTATTAGATTTAAAATATATCTATATTTATTATACATGAGGTTCAGACACATAAGAAGGAATTCAAACCTGATTTAAGGGTTTGTTTCACAATCTCATCATTATTCAGGATTATTTATATTTAAGTCTCCATTAGAAGAATTATATTATGTTTATATATTAAACCCAATAAATTTTATTATTATATGGTTATATATATATATATATATATATATATATATATATATATATATTAATTTTTCCCCTTTAAATTTCCTCTCTTTAATTACTGAAGATATTGGAAGAAAAATAAGGAAACCCAACGTTGATTTTCTAATCGATCAGGAATCTTTCTCTTCCATGTCCATATTTTACTTATTATGTATAAAAGTTTATTTCTAAAATTATAAAATGATTTATTAAATACATTTTAATCAATGTTTTTAGTTTTTAAAAATCATTTAAAAGGAATCTTCTTGTCATTTTCAGAATGAGGTACTTTTGACCTTTTTACAAAAGTGTGATAAGAATGTTTCCTTAACTTATAAGGCAAGAAAAAAAATATTTCCATCATGACTACTTATTAATTTAATGTTTCATTTAAAATTTTACCATTTTATTTTTAAATAATTTCTTTCCTTAATATTTAGGAAATTTTTTATTTTTAATATGTGATTCAAAGTGATAAATTTGTACTTTCCTCAAGAAGTTTTTCTGTGAACTTTTGAAAGCATTTTCATATATATAAAAATACATTATTGAATATTATTATTTACTATTTTTTTAATCTTTTAATAACATACACCATGGTTATATATATGGTTTGTCATCATCTTAGATGGGGAAAGTATTGATGTTTTATATGTTCATTCTTCCAATCTAGACAATTATTGATTTTTAAGGAATGTTGATTAAGTTGTGTTGTTTATTAATATGATGTATGAACTGGGATTATAAAGTGAATTGTGGGTAATGGAATTACATTTACCAACAATGAATATAAGGTATCATGGGACAATATATAATGGGTATCTGTTCAAGGCATTACCAATTTATGTATGATGTCTTGGGACAAGGCCTCGATAGTAAGTTTCATATGTCTGAAATTATGTATTCAATCATTATAAAATTAGTTATTGGTACCCATTGGATTATTTAAATAGTTATGGTATCTATGGATAATTATTCTAGATCATGTGATTATTCATATTTCATTTTCTTATCATCATTTATTCATTCCATATTATTCATTCTTTATTATCTTTCATTGTATACATACCCTTACTAAGCATATAATCTCACACCTTTCTTATGTATCCTTTTCCTATAATGATAGTAAGTGTATTAGGATTTATATTCAGGGACATGATAAAAATAATGATGGTGTTATCATATAAATTACTATATTATATTTTAATTTTCCAATAGTAATTTGAAATTAAAGTATGTTTCTTGTTTTCTGAGACAACTAAACTATTTCATCCTTCAGGGTGTGACTGATTTTATCTAGTACCAATGTAAGAATGTAATCACCAGTTATGGTATAATATGGTTAGGGTATTTACAAATTCTCATTGAATAATGTTTTCATCCTTCAAGGATGTGACACACCCAAAAATCCACCATTTCCATGTCAATGATCTAGAATTTGATAAGGGAACTCATGCCATGCCCAAGAATAGACCTCATTCAAAGGGATACTGACCCCTACTGTCACCACCAACCAGATATTTTTTAAATTAGAGAACATAATATATACTATAAAAACGTTTTCCAAATATAAATTCATAGGTGAAGGTAGAAATTATCTCAAAGTGTCTAAACTGCCCAAACTAAAAATCCGTGTAACCATACTGAAATTCTATTATGGGACCCTCACTTTAGTATAAGAAACCTTAATCGAGAGAGTATAACCCTAGTGCGGGATTATTCACACTGAGTAAGCACATATATTGGTGGAATACCAACTCTACATATAGATAATACCATTCCACAAGCATATAAGGGGGCACCTAACCCTACCTATAAAACAACACAGATATAGAGGATCTTGTTCCCCAAATATATGAGGATAATATTATACCCTACGTAGAGGATTAGATAGTGGATCCCATAAAATGAGTATATGGGCATAATTACTAACCTTATCTATAAAATAACCCACAGATAGAGGATCTTGTGCCTTGGGTGAATGAGGGGAATACCAATCCCTGCCTAATGGGTGAGACATGCTCCCATCATCACACCTGAACCCTATCATCGGCCCTACCAAGCTAAATTCAAAAACAATTTACCCTAACAAACAAATGGAATTGAATATTTATAAGAGGAACACTCTATTTTGATCTACATAAAAAAATACTCTATATGGGATATTTATTTTCCTCAAACATACACTTAGTGATAAATTAGAGACAAATTCCCCACACAGACAATACGGACCAAGTGGAGACCCCATGCTTTCCATGTGGAAATCCCCGCTAGGTGAATGAAACCACAAGTGCATGAGCTCCTAGAACCCACAAATCTTTCGGTGCCCTCTTTATTATTTATTAGTTTAGGTTTGTAGACCCGATCTATATCTCAACACCCACCCTCCTTGCTTAGCCAGTCAAGCCTCCACCCACCATGTGGCAAGTGAAGTGTTGACTGGTCAGAGATGGATGGGATAGTTTGGATGGATCCCTATCCTATATCTCCTTCTTTTCTTTGAGTATTATATAATTCCTTGGCCTATGCCTCATTTTCATGTCCCACCATCCCACCCAAATTTCCACCACAATTCCCCCTTGTCACCACTGGATTCCACTGCAATATGATGGTGTCTCCACTCAACCTCCTCCTATGCCATTGTTTACCATCACACCACCTCCTATATATTTTCACAAACCACCAGATCACTACACACTTCCACCACCCAATTCATCATCACCTCTCAACATTTTCAACCACCGCTAAGGTCAATGGCTGTTTATCAACACATGAGATATGAAGAGATAGATATGGATAAATATATAGAGAGGGGATAGATATTATGGAAAGGAAATGAAATATATGAGAGAGAATATGGGATTATTCCCTCATTTTCAACGATCCTTCGTCAACCACCCCCAAAAATCAATAAAATTATGAGAGATAAATAATTTTATGCTAATAATTTTTTATTTCATGAGGATGATAATTATATTATGGGAATTTTAGGATCATATTAGGTATTATAGAAGAATCATAGTTGATATACCCTGATTCATACATAGATAACGGTGGTCTAATATTTTATAAATTCAGACATATAATCCTTAAATAATGATGTAATGATAAATCCCAAACCCTTACCTTCATGGGAAACCATCATCTCATAAATCCATTGACTCCAAGTATTTTTTTTATCACACAATCCATTTTTCAACCATTTCAATTTTTTGGCGTCATCTCAAGATAGAATCTTCAATACCTCTAACACTCACTTTTCCTTATAGGGTCTCACCACTAATAGAAATGCATAAACCTAGATGAATTTCACAACATGTGTTAAATAAGGAGTTCCTCAGGTTCTCCAAATTAAATAAAATTATTATAATTTTCATTTATTTATTCATGAACCTATGAAGACTCAATCCTAAAAACCCTAATTCAAACTCAAATTACACCACCCTTGTGGTAAAACCTTAATTCTAGTTGCAACTATAGTATCTATTTTACAATCAGACACTCTATTTATGCGATATAATAAATTCATCCCAAATTCATGTGTAATAGATATAAATAATAAAATATTTTTAATATATCATTGTTATCATGGTTCCTAAATGCTTACGACTCTTTGTTGGATCAACTTGGTGCTAAACACCACACTCTGAAATCAACAGAACCTTCAGATTATTTATCTGATATTGAGTAATAGGGTAAATTTTTCATTTGATTCATAGAGAGGTCCCAAGATTTCAAAATTAAAAATGAAGTAAGTCATATTCAATAAATTTTCAATTCACAGTAAATACCTTTATGGATTGGTATTTTATTCATTCCTTACTGTATCCTTCTTATCTAAACACTATCAATCTCTTTTCTTATTCTCCAGTGAGTCTTCCTTAATAACCTTATCTTGATCACTTCTAGTTGGTAAAAAATTATTTCCTTTGATGACGTAACACTAAATCCCAACATTGATCTCCTCTTTTTTGTTTTCACATGTAAAGATAATGTTTTCTCCACATTTAGTGTTTGGAAGATTATTATATATATTTATTATTATTCTCATCTAGAAATTGTAAGAGCTTAATTGGTATGGATCAAAGGTGAGTTAATCAATTTACATATCGATTTCCCCCTTGGACAAGCATATCAAAACCCTGATTTATCCTTGCCTTATGTTATTCTATGTAAGAAATAAGTGGTGTATTCCCTTCTCTTAGGACATCAAAAAAAAAATTTGAATTTATTATCAGTATGTGTACCACTTCTTCCTCTCATACCCATAGAGAGTTATTTTATAAATGTCTTGGGGATAAGAAAACCCAAATATAATATAGGGTTTCCAGCAATTAATTGTTCTTAAAAACAATTTAATAAAAGATATAATTTATTTTAAAAAAACCTAAATACATTTTATCTATAGAACCATAATCATATTTATAATATCATATATTAACTTCTTATAATATATTATTACCTGTTTGTTGATAATATTTCATTATTTTCTCTCTTTCGGGAGTTAATTTCCTAGTTGGTCGAGTATGTTATAACTCGTTACATGTTGTTATTATTAATTAGATCAATATTTAATCATCACTAGAATATAAACCATGATTTAAATATTATATATATATAGTATATATGTATTTATAATAATCTATAATATTTGGATATATGAAATGAAATTCCCCATTCATAGAGACGGTATATCATATTTATGCATGAACGCTACATTCATTACTTTGTCATATTAAATGAATGAAAATAAAATGATATATATTTATCTTATAATTAAAGTTTCATATTTATTTCATTTATGTCACATAGTTTTTTTTTAAACTATCCTTTATATTCTTCATGTATATTGTGAACGAATCACATCCCTTTGAGGGGGTAGTAGTCCACACTTCCACAAACAGTGATATCGTATTTAAAAAAATGGAAATAATAAGGGTATGTGTTATATAAATATTAAATATTAATAAATAAATTATAAATATCATATATGTAATATATAAACATCATGTGCATAATAATTTTCAACCATGAAAGGTGGTAAAGGAAAAACGAACAACATCGTTTAATGAGGCGGTATTTCGTTGTACACATAAATGGTATGTTTGTTACCCATTAGATGGAAGTGTGTGTAAGTTTGGGTGAAAAACATAGAATAAAAAATATAAGTAAAATTAGGATAATTTTTTTATTATATAATAATTTCATAAGAATATTTTAGGGGGTGAAAATGAAAATTAAATAAGGGAGCTCGAGGAAGGATGTTACCTCTTATTTGGGAAACTCATTTTGGTTTTGTACAAAGGGATTACATGGATGGGTTTATTCCAAAAGGAAGGATTTAGAATTAAGTTAGGGATATTTAGGAGATAATTGGTTATATCGTTTTTAATCCAAATTGTCTTCAGAGGTGTGAATAAGTTGGAGGGGTGAGTGCCATTTTATAGTGGAGGAGGAGTGACATTCTTATAATTTTTTGAAAAGGGAATTACACTGATTATTTTCATATTAAACGTTGCTCCAATAATAGAAAAATTTCATTAAAAAGGAGTATAGGGTAGAAATATGGCGAAATAATGGATTTTTTACAAGTTCAAGGTCATTTTGGCCCTTAAGATTGTGGTTTAGTCCCTTGTTAATCTTAATTTATCCTTTAATCGTTGTAATTAATATTAATCACATTCATTAATATTTTTATTCACAAGATAATTTTACCCTATTATTAATTATAATTATTATTAAAAATATGGAATCCATTTTTCCAAAATAGAGTCATAGAATTGGCAGAAATTAATTTAAAATTAATCCCACAGATGGGACGACAAAATATGGTTTTAATGTAAAAGTGTTCAAAACATTGCTCGGTTTTTATATCTAATTTCAAAGAGAAATTGATTAAAATTACCGAAATTAAATAAAATTATATATAATTGATCTAATTATAATTTAAAAATAACGAAAAATATAATTTATACTTATAAATAAATTATAAGAAAAATCTGTTTTGACATAAAATTTGGTATTTTTTTACTATTAATCAAAAATTGAAACTTCATAGAAAAATACTAAAACTTCACCCTAGCATAATTTATATGTTTCAATAAAAAATTTAAGTTTATTTTGAAATATAAAATTTATAAAAGTAAAAAAATTATATTTAAAATAGGTTCTCCATTAAAAGGTCGTAAAACTACCTTTATAAAAATGTATGTTTCTATTCATAAAATTTGGTTTTTTATCCTCTAGTTCCAATCAAATATGTTGGATAAATATCAAAAATATTTTAATTAATAATATATATATATATATATTATATTAATATAACTTAATATTAGTAATTTATTTAATTTATTATAATAAAATGACTTTGTGAGCATAAAAATTATTTTTTTGTAAAGCATTCCCTCTATATTCAATTGGTCCTTATATTCATTTCTAATTAATTTTTATCCAATAAATTCAACCATATATTTTCATAATTTATTTAATATTTTTCATAGATACCAACATAATTGATTTTTTTTATCTTATTATATTAAATAATAATATTTTAATAGTATATTATTTTTCGGTAAAACTCAGTCTTGCGTGTAACATAAGTCATCGAAGAGAGTAGTTGTTGTGTCTGGTGCAAGCTAACTTAGTATTGTGTGAATTGAAATCTATATCATAGATTTATTTTTTTAATTATAAATTATATTATTAAGTATCGATATATTTTTTTCCCTTACATGTTTGGTGTTTCTTGTCACACATGCTATTAAATAAAATGTTCTTACCTTAGAATTTCAGGGAGTTACACTGCAACTCAATTTGGTCTATTCTCTATAGGGAATCTGAAATATGAATTTCACTAAGTATGAGTTCTATTGAAATTTCAACTTCATTATTTGGGGGGGGAAGACTAAGTAAGTATTCAGGGAAATCATCAGCATATTCTCAAACAATATGTATATTTTAAATGTTGAGTTTCTCCCCAACCATTTAAGAAAAATATCCAAAAAACACATATGATATAAGTAATATAAATTGGATGTTTAGTTTCATAAAAATTATATTAGGTTGATTTTTTTGTATTATTCTATGAAGTTTCATTTTTTGATTAATAGTGAAAAATACAAAATTTTAATTCAAAATGGATTTTTCTTATAATTTATTTATAAGTATAAATAATATTTCTCATTATTTTTAAAGAATAATTAGATCAATTTTATATAATTTTATTTAATTTAGGTCATTTTAATCAATTTATATTTGAAATTAGATATAAAAACAAAGTAACATTTTGAACACTTTTACTTTAAAACCCCGTTTTGTCGTCCCATCTGCGTGACTAATTTTAAATTAATTTCTACCACTTATATGATTTTAATTTGGAAAAATGGATTCAATATTTTTAAAAATAATAATAATTAATAATAGTGTCAAATTATTTTTTGAATAAACATATTAATGAATGTGATTAATATTAATTACAGTGATTAAGAGAAAAATTAAGATTAACAAGGGACTAAACCATAAACTTAAGGGCCAAAATGACCTTGAACTTGTAAAAAATCCATTATTTCGCCATATTTCCACCCTATAATCCTTTTGAATGAAAATTTTATATTATTGGAGCAACATTTCATATGAAAATCATCGGTGTAATTCCCTTGTCAAAAAATTATAAGAATGTCACTCCTCCTCCACTATAAAATGGCACTCACCCCTCCAACTTATTCACACCTCTCAAGACAATTTGGATTAACAAATATATGACAAAATAGTTCTTAAATATCCATAAATTTATTTAAAAATCCTTCATTTTGGAATAAATTCATCCATGTAATCCCTTTGTAGAAAACCAAAATGAGTTACACAAATAAGAGGTAACATCCTTCCTTGAGATCTTTTATTTTATTTTCATTTTCACACCCTAAAATATTCTTATTACATTATTATATAATAACAAAAGTATCATAATTATAATTATATTTTTTATTCTATGTTGTTTACCTAAACTTTCACACACTTATATCTAATGGGTAAAGAACATACCATTTAAGTGTACATCGAACTACCGCCTCATTAAACGATGTTGTTCGTTTTTCCTTTACCACCTTTCATGGTTGAAAATTATTATAGATGTGATGTTTATATAAGATATATATGATATTTATAATTTATTTATTAATCCTTAAATTTTATATAACACATACCCATATTCATTCCATTTTTCTTAAATACGATATCATCATTTTAGAAGTGTGGACTGCTACCCCCTCAAAGAGACGTGATTCGTTCACATTATACAAGGAGCGTGTCACGACCCGTCCTTGGGGCCCGTGTTGTGACTACCCCAAGCCCGCCTTCCATAGGCCAGGGGATGGAGACTAGCACCAAGGTGTAAATCCCAAAAAAAGGGAAGGCATTTCCTTTATAAAAGTAACAAACACTACAAGTATAAGCAGAAGTCACACTAAATTCAAAAGAAAGTGTTGAAAGGTAAATGGGCCAGAATACAAACCCAACTGAAAAGTATAGCTACAACTGAACGTAAAGTACAACTCAATGAACAATAGCTGAAAGGTGACAAGCTGCTCCGAGTTCATCCTCCAGTTTCCTACCTGAATTGTAGGTCCAGATCTCCTACTCAACACTCCACGTCCGTCCCTCTCCTCTGGGTACCAACTTGTCGTGAAGTCCGCCTCTGGGAACCGTCTCGACATGATATCCACCTCCGGGCACCGACTCATCATGAGATCCTCCTCCAGGAAGCATCCAACTCTACAAGACTCAACCTCGATCAGTGATGTCCGCCTTCTGCAACCAACACAACGTAGTGCGGGCAAAGCCCGTGTAGGGGTGAGTATACGATACTCAGTAGGGACCCCGAGACCCCCGAAGGTCTCCCTAAATCCACATAGGATAAACCACAAAGAAAAGATACAATCACAATATATCATCCAACACTACTTAGGTATATGCCCATACATATACCTAAGTCATTGAATCCAGTTCAGCTCCAACTCATGAGTTCAAGTACAATCCATTCCACACAGGAAGGTAAAACAAAATCCACACAGGAATGTATGACCCAATCCACACATGAAAGCATAATCCAATCCACACAGGATATCAAGTCAATCACATCGAATATAATGATTGAAATTCAAGACTCAGCTCAAACCAGGATTTTATTCATGAGGTCGAAACCGTAGCTGCTGGGGAACTCCTACTCTATCGAGTACAGTGGGCATGCTGCTACAATAAAGAGCTTCCCACAAACTTTGGACTGTTGTAGTACTCCAACTTTCAAGTAATGTGGGCCTACTGCTAGAACCATGCACTTCCCACCATGGGTTTGCAGCTACAACCAAGTGCTCCCCCTCATAACCTACAGAGGTACTCCTTATGTTGAGTACCGCGGGTCTGCCGCTACAACCAAGTGCTCCTCCGCTGTGGGTCTGCCGCTACAACCAAGCGGTCCCCACTGGGCTATCGAAAAACTCTGAGTCAATCAATCAGCAGTCGTCAAGTCTCAGCCAGCTCTAGGGTTTCCGCACACTGCAGACTCGTTCTGGGAGGGTCTGATCCACGAGACAAGTGGTCGATACATCAACTTTCACGTAGACCAGAGTTGATGTATCCCAAAGTTCTGTCACGTCAATGGGAACACAACGTGACAGACAGCGCGTCAATCGGAAGCCCGGTCTGAGAGTTATTGGCTTTTTCGTTCCAGGGGCCCAGTTGGTTTTTAAGTCAAAAACAACCTGACCATACTCCAACTGTGTCCACACTTCGAGCAGAGTAATCCAAAAGGTCCGTCTCACTAAGAGGAAACCAACAATGTCGATGGCATGTCAAACGGATGTCCTGATCTCAAGTTATAAGTGTTTACACTCTGAGGGCCCGGTTGGTTTTGTGTTCGAACCAACCCATCCGTACCCAAAGTTCTATGAAACCTTGTGTGTAATTTATCAAAATGACCGTATCGATCCAATGATCACATCGCAACTGACGGTGCGTTGATCGGAGGTCTGTAGCCCATGTTACGGATGTTTGAACGAATCTATCCATTTTTAGGGGGGTTTGGGCCCAGACCGACTGGGCCTAAAACCCCCTGGGTCGGTCCGAACCAGGTCCACCCGACCCGAGTCCGGGTCTAGACCAAAAGGGCACCGCCCGGCCCGGCCGGTGCGGCCTGGCCCAGCGTGGGCGGCTCGGCCCGGTGTGGTCGGTCCGGCCTGGGTGGCTCGGCGCTGGCTTAGCGGGCGCGGAAGGGGGGGGGGCACACTACCCCCTTGTGAAAGAAGAAACGGCCCCCGCATGGGGGGCCCACCTCTTTCCAGTCGGGGGTTATGACACCAAGAATTTCCAAAACTGTCCGGCCGAATTGGCCAGCCGGTGAGCCACCGCGGGACCCCCGTGGGTCTCGCCTTCCATGCGCTGGCATCCGGTGGTTCCGGCCGCCTCTCCCTGCATTGCCGTGGCCATAGGCCGTAGTCTTGTTCAACCGGCGTGGCGCGATGGAGACACACCCCTCCGCCGCATCCCCGCTCCGGTTGTGGCTTCTTTCGGCCTCAACAGCGTGGCGCGATGGCACAGCGCTCCTTCACTGCGTTCCTCCTCTTTCTCGAGCGATGCTGTTGCACCACGCCACCTTCGTTAGATCCGTAATGAGTACAACAACAAAGGGGGAGGAGGGTCGGCCGTGTTGGTGCTATCTGGAACCACTCTCGTTAATTCGAAAACAAGCAGCTAATGAATTTAACGTTGGATGGTAAAAGAATATTCTCAAACACAAAACCAAAACCCTACCTCAAAGAAGGCGTTCGTCGGTGTCGCGGTAGATGGAGTCGCAGTAGACGAGCATCGCGGTAGACAGGCATTGTTCTATCAACGTTGGTAAGGATGAAGCTGAGGGTGATGTCGGCGTTCTTTGTTCTTAATTAGAGGAATAGGAAAACTCTCCAAGTGATGGGCGACATGCTTCACTGCTAGTGTTCCGCCGCTTGAATAAGTCGTCCAGAACTCCTCCCCCAAGCCTCCTTTAAATAGGAGTGTGGGTTCATCATTTGGAATGCAAGTCATAAATGGGGAATTTATGACATAGGGCCCCATCAAAATAATCCTTTTCGGTGGAACATTTAAAAATGAGGAAGCTTCTTCACTAATTAAACACGTCGGCATTTAATTAAAAATATGGAGGGAAGGTTCCTCATAAACTTGAGGGGTTGACATGTATTAAAGAGGGAGAGTTACAAATTAATGGGGGTTTTCCAACATTAAGTGAGATTAGTAGAATTTGAAAAGGTGGGGCTCATGCAGGGCCCACCTCACTAATATCCTATAAAGAGGAGTTAGTATTTAGTGGATCCCCCCTCAACTTCCACACGTAGGTTATAATTACACAGAGCTGAAATAAAATTGTAGTACGTATTTTATTTCACTCTTTAATTAAACCACTTAATTTTTAACATCACCTCCTAAGAAAACGAAACTCCAGAGAAAGTCTTCTTAAGCAAAAATCGGCACTGTGGTTTTAACAATGCCCTTGTTTTTCGATTCCGAGCACTGGTTCAAAATTTAGAAAAACCCGCTCGTTTGTTCACTGAACGTACCTGAGCAAAACTTTAGAAATTGATTCAGGGCACACCGAGCCTCAGTATTAGGTGCTATCATAAACTATGTACTCATAGAATCCCAAAGAAAATTTAAAAAAATTCCATTGAAATTTATGGGTCTTTACATTACTCCTACCTCAGAGATTTACATCCCCTTAAAGCTACATCAAAAACAAGGGAAACAAAAGGGGTACTGTGCATGCATCTGAGCCTCCTGCTCCCATGTGCTCTCTTGGAGGTTCCCATTCTGCCATCTGATGCACACTAGAGAAATCGACAATCCAATTAGGACCCGCTCCTGTCGACCCTCGATCTCCACCGGGACCTCTGCAAAATTTGGCCTGTCATCGATGTTTAGCTTCTCAAGATCGATGATATGCATCGGGTCATGCACGTATCTCCTCAACTGAGATACGTGGAAGTCGTCATGCACCTGGTGCAATTGAGGTGGATTGGTAAAGTGGTAAATCATCTCTCCTACCCTGTTGAGGACTTAGAAGGGTCTGATGATGCGTGGAGATAACTTGTCGCCCCAGCCAAAACTCTGTAACCCACGCCGAGGTGAGACGCATAGGAAAATGTGGTCGCCATCCTCAAACTCTATTGGTCTCCACCTCCTATTGGCATAAGACTTTTGTTGGCTCTGATCTATCCTCATCCGCTCTTGGATGACCTGGAACTTCTCTGGTCCAACAAGATCTACTAAGATTTCTTATTTTCCGATAATAGAAATCCGGTCTCATCCCCAGAATGAACCACGTTCTTTGCCTAATATAGTCAATCCCAACATGGATGATACTAATCCATACCAAGGATGACGTCGTAAGGCCTCTACGCTACTACCAATAAATCCAACCGTTACTCTCACGTCCAAGGGTTGAGTCAAACTGTCGGCATCTGTGTGTGGTCACTGGGTCTCCTTCAGAAGGTATCTCAAAAGTGAGGGTCAAGTCAACAGTTTATACCGGAACCTCTTAGTACACAAAAAGGAAGGAAGAAAACATCACAAGGAACAATGTCTTTTATTACTGCACCACAAGTACAAAGACATACAAAAATGACAATAAGGAAACCTGAAACACCAATATCAAGGTCCCATGCCTGGAACTAGTCCCGCTGTTGTCTGCCATCATCCGGAGCTCCATTTTCAAATGCCTCAGCTTCCTGAATCAGTCTGTCACCTCTGAGTACCGTCTTGATCTAAGGAATCCTACGAAACTGATGGTGCATTGATCGGAGGTGGCCATCTATACCTACCCTTAAGGTAAGAACCCAGAGGATGATCTAGGAGCATCTCGACACCTTCCAGCTGTTGAACTTTCGTTCAGTTGTAGCTTTACTTTTGAGTTGGGTTTGTATTCTGGCCCATTTAATTTTCACCACCTTATTTTGTACTTAGTGTTTCTTTCTCTTATACTATATGGTGTTTGTTTACTTTTTTAAAGGCAATGAATTCCCTTATTATCGGGATTTATGCCTTTGGTTCTAGTCGCCAGCCCTTGGCCTATAGAAGGTGGGCATAGGGTAGTCATGGCACGGGCCCCGAGGACGGGTCGTGAAAGAGCGTATAAAGGATAGTTTTAATAAAAGTATGTGACATAAATGAAATAAATATGATACTATAATTATAAGATAAATATGTATCATATAATTTTCATTATTTTAATATGAAAAAGTAATGAACGTAGCGTTCATGCATAAATATGATTTACCGTCTCTATGAACGGTGCATTTCATTTCTTATCTACAAATATTATAGATTATTTTAAATAGATATATACTAGATATATATAATATTTAAATCATGGTTTATATTCTAGAGATGATTAAATATTGATGTAATTAACAATAACAACATGTAACAAGTTAAAACATACTCAAAAACTAGGAAATTAACACCCGAAAGAGCTAAAATAATGAAAGATTAATACCAAACAGGTAATAATATATTATAATAAGTTAATATATGATATTATAAATGTGATTATGGATCTGTTATAATTTATTTTAATGTTTAAAAACTCAATACATGATTTTAAAGGAAATTCACCCAAAAAGTAAATGCAATGTAAAGGATTATGGTTCCACATTCCTTTCCATGAGACGTACGCCATTTTTACTACTTATTTCTTAGTGTGGTGTATTTACTCCCACTTTTGATATATTATATCATGAATTATTTTATCTTCATGGTATTTAAAACTTTCATTTAATTTTATTCATTTATGAGCCTTATGATTAAATTTTTTTAATTTGGTATGGGACACTTTGTAATGTTCAAATATTTTTTTCTCAAGAATAATTTTAATGCTCTTTAAGTGGTATTTCCATTATTTGGGACATAATTTATTTTTGTGAACCGAATATTTTATATATTGTGTGCATAATGCCACTTTTACATGTAATATCATGATTCATTCATTATTCATGATATTTTGAGTATTAATTTGAATTATTTCATCTTGGGGGATTTACACTTAAGGTTACCCAATTTGAAGAGAATTTTAGAACCCAATTTCATTTCATTGGGTTATATTACTTCCTCATTGTCATTAATATTCAAAGATTATATGTGTAATAAACTTTTTACTATATATTTTTTCATATTTACACTTGAATTATGTGTATTTATCTTTGACACGCATAATCTATTCATTGATAGGTTTTCACATCAATGTTTGGGAATTTTCAAGGGTTTACTTCACAATCTCATTTTATTTGGGATTTTTTACACTAGAATTTCTATTATAGGAAATTATTTGATTTTTATCTAATAAAACCTTTAATTTTATTCTTTTTTGGTTAGTAATGAACCTTTTTAAGTAATATTACCATTTTACCACCCTTTAGTACTCAAAATGCTTGGTAAAATATTTTTATGAAGACCCAACTTCATTTCTCTCTTTATTCAAAGAACCTGTTTTCTTCTAAAAAATCTTTTTTAAAAGGTTTTCATAAAAAATTAACCATTCCAAAATGATTTATTAAAAATAAATTACCCTTTTTGTATTTTAGAAATGTTTTAAAATAATATTCTTGTCTCTTTCCAAACAAGGAATTTTTCTAAACTTTTTACCATGATAAATGAATGTTCCTTTTACCTCATAAAGAATGTATATATTTACAGTCATCATTTATTTGAATCTTCCTTTAAATGTTTAAATGGATATTTTTTGAATAAAATGTTTTTGAAAATATATTTTCAAATAAAATTACTTTTAAAATTATTTTTCAAAATAAAAAGGATATATTCCTCTATAATGTTTTAAAAAGATCTTTTATAGTATTTATATTCATCAATGATAACAACATTTTATTTTAATCGACTTGGGATATATTGTATTTATGTGATCCTTATTCTTATTAAAGATGGCTTATGATTGAGTTAGTCAAGGATAGTATTCACATTCAATTCCTTAGTTCATTTTTGGTAGTCCCCATAATATATTAAAATAATCATTGAACATTGAATTTACACTAATTGTCTATATAATTTATCATGGATATATTTGTTTTATAAACCCTATAATATTTTTACATATTGTGTGTGCATGAAAATTATTTTATTAACTGTGGAAATAATGAAAAATCTATATCATTTAATCTATTAAAATATTTGATAAGGTACATTCTTAAATCAGTTATTTGTTATTTGAGATATTCTTTTGTTATATATGACACGGGTGGGGCTCGGATATAAATATCCCCACGATGCATCGATAGTTTCATGAGACGAATTAGTTGTCCAAATCGGAATAGTTTAAACTGTATTAATAATAAATATTGATGGTAAAGGTACCATGTACCTAGGAAACACAGTGTCCAATAATTAAGCATTGCCTTAATTTATATTCAGTTATTATTATTTATCCATGAGATTTTGCATTGACGTATCTATGGATTCATTTAATTCTTTCGTTAATTGATTAAACAGTATGTGTTTTAGTTATTTGCCTCTCCATATTAATTATGCCTTATATAATTATTTGAATGGCATGTGTTTTCTATTATTACCTTTCTTTATTTCTTATGCACTTCCTTCTTAGTTTATTGATTACATGGTATGTGTCTTTAGTTATTACCTAGCCATATTAACAATTATCATTGATTTATTATTTCTCATGTCATACATTACCCTTATTGAGAATTTTAGATCACCCTTATTATGTTTCCTTTACCTAGGATACGTTAATGTTTACTAAAAAGGATATTAAAGGATAATCTAGAAGGAATAAATTCATTATCCACAAATGAAAAAATTAGGTTGTAATTAGTGTATTCATTTTTAAAACTAGGCTCATATATGTATGTGGTTTACCATGATTAATAAACTATTCATTCTTTTGGGACATGATTTACTTGTATCTTATGCCAATGTAATGGAAGTAAAAACTGGATCCAGGCTTTCTAGGATTAGTTCTATATAGTTTATATTAGATAAAGTTTAATAGAAACCTTTGGAAATAGATTTAGGAAAACCTCGACTAGAGAACATATCACTAAGGTATACCTTGAGGATAAATATAAAGGAAATTCCTATAATTTTTTAATTTATTGATTATGTGTGTTATCGTAGAAATAAATCCCTGACTAGATACTATAAGTGAACATTGTTCTAGCATAGATTTACCCAAGAGTAACAACTCTGAAAAGGTGTGTCGAGCCAAACTCGATCATAACCTAGTACATGAAAATGGGCCTTACTTCACACCTCATAGGGGATATTCATAAGATAATTGATATTCTATTTAAAACCCATTATGAAGGATTTGAATAGGGATTTAAAATTAAAGTACTATCTTAAACATTGGACTAAGGATGTACCTATGATGAAATAAAATGGATGCAGTATTTACATATTGAGGTTGTGTAGAAACCCTCACTTAAAAGCATATTTAGAGATTAACCATCAGTCAAGAATTTACATCAATTTTTTTTGAAAATCATAAGAATTATATTAATATAGTTTTAGTATAGGCCAACCTATTTTCTAGGTGATAACACAACAAGTCTGGCTAACTTCAACCACTAACCTACACAATGTATTGGTTTATATGTCATAATTTTTAGTTAACTAGTTTGATGATGTAAAGACCCGTAAAATTCAATGGAAATTTTTTTTTCTTATTTTTCTTTTGGATTTTACAAGAACACAGTTTCTAACGGAACCTGATTTTGAGGCCCGGTGTGCCCAGAATCATTTTCCAAAGTTTAGCTCGGGTACGTTCAGTGAATGAACGGGCGGGTTTTCTTATCTTTTTAACAGGTGCTCGGAATCAAAATACGAGGACACCGATAGAATCACAGTGCCGATAATTGCTTAGGAACACCTTTTCTAGAGTTGTGTTTGCTCGGGTGTGGTTTTTAATATTTTGGGTTAAGTAAAAGAATAAAATAAAATGGTGCAACCAATTTTATTTTATTTTAAGTTGTTTAACCTAAGCTAAGTGGTTGAAGTGGGACCCACTATATCCTACTCAACTAGGTAGGATATTTGTGGGGTGGGACCCACACGATCCCCACCTTTTCAACTTCCACGAAACCCCCACCTTTAAGTAGGTAATGCACCCGCACCCCCCTTTTAATGTAAGTGAACTCTTGCGTTTGAACTGAATAATAAACGCCTTATTAATTGGGAGGTTTAAACTCCTCAATTAATTCAATTAATTGATTGATTCATTTTTTGAATTTCAAAATGTTTGGCGTGATAAATAAAATAAGACAAACACTTATTTTATTAGAGTTATTGGGTTTCGTTGTGCGAGAGGGCTTGGGAGAAATCACTCAAAGCCTTGAAGCACTCCTTCCTCGATGAAGAACGCGAAGAACGCGAAGAACGCCGACCTTCGACGAAGGTCAACAAGAACGCCAGATTCCTCGGAGATCGACGACGTGACACTAACGAATCTTTTCGCCGCAAGGCGACGATCCCCCTTCCACGACGTGTAATTCCGCGACGAACCTTCGTTCAACTTTTTCTTCGAGGTAGGGGATTATATATTTATTTGTTTGTTCGTGATTACTTCTGTCGCCTTTCTTGGTTTCAATTGGGCTGCCTGTTATTCCAATAATGGGAGGAGGTTGAACCGTACGAACATGGCCGACCCTCCTCCCCCTGTGGTTGTTTGATTTTGTTGTGGCACATGTAAGGGGGCGCGGTTCCATTGCACCGTGCGGAAACTATGAGATTGGTCAAAGAAGCGCGGCGATGTTGCGCTGCGCCGGAGTACGTCGAAGAGACCGCGGCCGGAGCGGGGTTGCATCGGAGGGGCACAACACCATCACGCCGCGTCGGTCGGACCAAGGCCGCGACGTTTGGCCATGGTGGAACAAGAAGCGGCGGTAGGCTTCCAGCCGTCGGCACTGGAGCAGGATAGCGGGACCCTGGTGGTTCCGCGGCGGCAAAAACTGGCTTTCCGGACCAGGCCAACCAGCTTCCGAGAAGGGCCGGGGGTCGTAACCCCCGGCTGGCTAGCAGGAGAGGCCCCCGTCATGGGGGTCGCGGTTTCACATAGGGGGGCAACGTGCCCCCCCCCCCCACACCCCTTCCGCTCGGCCGTTACGGCCGAGCCGCCTGGCCATGCTGGCCAGGCCGAGCGAGCTAGGTCGGGCCGGGCCACGCCCACCGGGCCAGGCCGTGCCCTAATGAGCCGGTCCTGGACTCGAGTCGGGTCGACCCGGTTCGGGCCGACCCAGGGGGTATCGGGCCGGGTCGGACAGGGCCCGAACTATAACACCCTAGAATTTTATGTTATATAAATCATCAAAGGAATCGTTTACTACACACAACACTTTCTCAGCTTACTTTACACGCAAGCGCAACCTTACTCGATAGCTTGCGTTGTACGCAATACCGAGTTTCACTGAACAATGATATGCTATTAAAATATTATTAAAACTATCCTTTATGAATAGTAATAACCACTTTTTGAAATTTTATAAATTTTATTTTTTATAATTGACTTCATTTTTGGATTTGGAATATCGAAATTATCCTAGGGTGAAATTTTGGTATTTTTCTGAAAACATTCAATTTTTGAGGAATAGTGAAACCACTAAGTGGTAGTTAAAAAACTGAATTTTTCATAAAACTTAATTTTACCGCTTCTGTGAGTGGAATTTAAAAACTCTTAGAGACACGGTTGATGTCAGTAAGTAAAATGTGGTTCAATGAGATGAAAATAATTTTTGGTGAATAGTAACTTTTTACTTTTATTTACCACGGTTAAAAGTAAATAGGGTAATTAAGGGTAAAAATGTTATTATTATTTCCCTAACACATGTCCTCATTCTATTGGATAAGTGTAATTCGACCAAAAACAACCATAGGAATAAAAAATGACCATTTAGGTCCACTTGGATTAGATTAGGACATTTATTATTAATTTATTTAAAGAAGGGTTAAAATAGTTAAAATCAAAGTTTAATAACTAAATCATTTTTAATATAGGGATATACATAAGATAAATTAGACTATAAATATTAATTAGAACTATAAAAATATTTCCTACATAATGATATTTTATTTGTAATTTTTAGACTTTAAATAATTTAATTTATTTATGACACAAAGATGATGCAGTAATTATCTTATTAATGAAATATTGACACAATTGATGTTATAAATACACAAATAAATATAATTTGAGACGTTTTATGAATTAAAATAATTTTATAGGTTAATATGACATGTTATTATTGATTTAATTAACTTTTTTATAACTAATAATTCTGTTATGATTTTCACAAAATTCAATTACTAAATAGTGTCGAAATTGACAAAAATTAGTTTTTAAAACAAATATTATATTATTAATTAATATTTTATTCCTAAAAATCTAAGGTTCGGCCAAATGAATTAGATAAAGTTATATATATTAATAATAAACAACTTGGGGTTCGTTTGGCTTCTTATAGTATGTTTATTAACCTTATAGTATAAGAACACAAGAAGACACGGTAAAAGTAAAATTATTTAACTTAATGGTAAATTTAAATGATAAGGTTAAAATAGGAACATAAACTTGTCTAAATTCTATTGTATGAGAGGCTTTAGACCCATCCCTACCTTAGATTCTAAATATATTAATTTGGAGCTATTAAAAACCTAATATGACATTATAATAAAATAATAGTTTTAGTTATTCCAAAGGTGCCCCTCTCCTCCCTTATAAAAGGGCACCTCCTCCCTCTCATACTCACACCAATTTGAGCCTTCAATCTTGGCCAAAACCTTCCAATTTCATCTCTCCACTTCCCTAGAGACATCTTAGAGGTCCTTGTCTTCTTCAAAGACCAATTTTAGTGCCCTAAAAGGAGGTCTCAAAGAAGCAGTTCGAAGAAGAGGAAATGTCTGTTACTGATTCTTTCATCTTTATTTCTTCTTCCACTTATTCTTATTTAGTTGTTTCATTATGATGTCTTAACATCAGTATCAATCATATACTGATATGTTATTATAAGTAGGAAACAACCCTATTTCACCGTCTATCCATCCTACGGAAAATGAAATCGCCGCGCATGCGTACGTACGGAATACCGTCTCCACGCCGTGGTGTAATCTATTTTCCACCAAAACCTTACTTGGATGGGTATAATGGTGTAAATAATGACTATATATGATTATTGTAAAGTGTTATTGATTCTTAAATAGTATACATACACTCCAATACAATTCCATGATCATGATAACAATATCATCGCTCGTGCGTACGTACGGAATACCCTCTCGATGATGTGATGCGACTCGTTCTACATGATCTTAATTGAATAATGATTATATAAATGAATTGAATGAATGAATATGATATATATTACACTAATAACATTCTGGAAATGAGGTATCTATAACCTAAAGAGAAGAATAAGAATTTATTCGACAAAACTCGCATAAGAACAAAAAGTAATAAACACACGAATTAGAAGTTGTAATGAAATGTTACTAATAAGAAGCTAAGAATATGACCATATATGATATCATAACAATAAGTATGATTTTGGAATAAGTTAATAACATTATTTAAATCAATATACAGGAGGTTCGGAAACTTACGAAGAAAATCGGACCTAAGGTAAAGGAAATATCACAATCTCATTTCTATCCGATATTGTTTATACTTTGGAATTTACTGGGGTGTATTTTATCATCCACATCCATGTTTCCTCAATATGTAATATTATTTCCATCCACCTACAATTGTTTAAATCCAATTTTACCCTTTGGTGAGTTTTAGTAAAAGATATGAAAGGAATCTTTTGTCGATTTTCCTACGAGGTACTTTTTTACTTTTCCGACAAAAGTACGAGAAGAATGTTTTTTTAACTTATATGGCATGAATGGATTTTTAAAATAATATTTCCAATAATCTTTCTTTACAAGTTTTCAAGTTTATTTTTAATCAACTTCTTTTAGTTTATAATTGTATGACATCTTAAGAAAGGAAAAGTGTTTTTGAAGTAGAAAGGATATTTTCCTCAAGAATGGAGTTCAAGTGTTTTATCAAAATTATTTTCCATCTAAGATAATAAAGGGTTATGTTTTTATCCCTATTATTACATAGATTTGATTATGTTGTGATGTAATTTTTTTTATGAATTCCTTTATATTATATGAATAGTTTTATGATGTCACGGTGTTTAAGATTCCCATTTTTATTACAAGGGTTATGCTATCATGTATGGTTTATGATTTTGTGGCACACATAAGAATGGTATCATTATGAGATGGGTGGGACCTATATCTCCCTCCAATGCATTGGGTAAAGATTTTATATCTCATGAGATAGACATGGCTGGAACGGCAGGTTAAACTGGTTCAGTGAAATAGGATTGAAACGAGGACTGATCTCGGTTCAGAAATGGACTTTGTCCACTAAGATAGTCTTGGAAATGAGCCTTGACTAATAAGAAATGATTCTCTATGATTATGTGTGTATGCCACAAATTTTCATGTTTTAAGTTATGATTATTGGGATTACATTTCACTACTATTATTTATCCCATGTTATGAGAATATGATTTCTTTTGCAGGTTAAGATTTGCAAAAGTTATGTTCTTATGTATATGAAGTGATTGATATTTCTTTTGTTTACCCTTACTGAGCATTTGAGCTCACCCTTTTGTATGTTTTCTTTCCCCAGGTCAGGAAGAAGGTTATTAAGTAAGATATGCCAAAAGGGACTATAGGTATGATGAAATAAATGGGAGACAGTGTAGACGCTTTATGTACCAGTTGTTTATGTTTCCCAGTTTCTAAAGACACTATACTTATATGGTCCTTTCCTGATTTTGTTATATGTTTTAATAAGTGTGCTTCAATTCTGAAGTAATAACAATGTATGTAAAGTATGGGTCGTTATACAAACCCCTATTCGCAGACATCTTTCGGTCTTTTGCACATAACTTGGGCTGCGAACCTCTGATCGACACACCATCAGCTGCGATCCGATCCTTTGACCGAGATGGTCGTTTCAGTATATTACACTCATGTTATTGGAGAACTTTGGGTTCATCCGGGTTGGTTCGTACACGAAACCAATCGGGACCTCGGAGCGGGAACACTTATAACTTGGGATCCAGACATCCGATTGACGTGCCGTCGACTTTTTTTAATTCCACATAGTGAGACGGACCTTTTGGGTTACTCCGCTCAAGGTTTGGACGTAATTGGAGTATGGTTAGGATGGTTTTGACTTAAAAACCAATGGGGCCCCTAGGACGAAAAAGCCAATAACTCTTGGACCGGGCATCTGACTGACGCGCCGTCTGTGACGTTGAGTTCCTGTTGATGATACAGAACTTTTGGATACATCAACTCCGGACTTCGTGTAAGTTGATGTATCATCCCCTCGGCTCATGGAGCAGACCCTCCCGAAAGAGCTTTCTGTGTGCGGGAACCCTTGAGCTGGCTGCATATGTGACGACGATGATGACTGTACAGAAATCCTATGTGGATTTGACGACGACGACTACAACACTCAGCGATCCTACGTGAGTCAGTGATTCTGATCCTGTGTGGGTCAGATCCTGTGTTGGTCAGTGCTCAGCGGTCCAGTGTGGGCCAGCGCATACCGATCCTATGTGGGTCAGATCTTGTGTGGTTCATTGTGGGGGTTAGTACCTATCGAGCCTTTGTGGGTCATTGTGGGGGTTAGTACTTATCGATCCTATGTGGGTACGATGGATTAGATGAATCAGTGGCTACATCTGATCATCTATATCATCTTACAATGAAGTATACCTAAGTGAGCTGAGTCTTTAATCTCAATCATTATCTTCAATATGATTGACTTTCTTTCCTATGTGGATTGTGTTGTGTTATCCTATGTGGACGTGATCGAACTTGGGCTCAGACTCTGGAGCCGAAATGGAATTGATGACTTAGGTATATGTATGTGCATATACCTAAGTAGTGTTGGTTGTTACTTTTTGATTGTGTCTTTCTATTGTGGATTATCATTTGTGGATTCTAGGAGACCTTCGGGGGTCTCAGGGTCCCTACTGAGTAGCTTATACTCACCCCTTCACGGGCTATACCTGCACTATGTTGTGTTGGTTGCAGACAACGAACAACACTGATTGTGGTTGAGGCTTGCGGAGCAGGTCGGTACCTGGAGGTGGACCACTGGGCGGGACGTACTTGGAGCGGACGGCAGGACCCGAGGAGCTGTGGAGGCTATCTGTACCCACCCTTCAGGTGGGACTTCCAGTGGACGGCTCGACATTGTGGCTTTACTTTTCAGTTTTTGTACTCCTTTTTTCTGTTTTACTTTACTTTCAGTTTGGGTTTGTATTCTGGCCCACTTACTTTTCCGCACATACTATTGTATCCAGTTTTACTTATTGTTTACTTCTACTTGCTTACCCTAAGGTGTTTGTTTACTTTTATAAAGTTAACTCCTTCCCATTTATTGGGATTAACGCCTTTGGTGCTAGTAAACAGCCCCTGGCCTATGGAAGTCGGTCTTGGGGTAGTCACGGCACGTACCCCGAGGATGGGTCATGACAAATTGGTATAAGAGGAGTTCGGTTCTACCGTAGAACTCAGGACTCTGATATTTTTCTATGTGAAGCAATAGTGTTAAGAGTATTGAGTGTAGTTATCAATCCAGGGAGTCCAGTGTTGGTGTGGCGGCCGACGTATCCGTACACCAGGACCCTGACTTCTGATTTCTGACTCAATACACAAAAACATTGATTTCATGTATGTTTTAAAATTTTTCTTTGTGATTAATTTGTGTCAGCTCCCCAGGTATACTCTTTGACTGTGGCAGACCTGTTTCTTTCCAAGATGGCCCCACGATGGAAGCCAGCTAGGGTTCCGAGTTTTGTGCGAGACGATAGCCCACCGAGCGACGAGGCCTCTGTGCAAGGCCCTTTGACAGCAGAGGCACCAGCGGTACCTCTACCCGCCGAGCCACTGATGCTACCAGCCCCAGCCGCTGATAGTGCACGTCGCCTTAGTGCACTGCATGAGTTTTAACATCAGCGACCGCCCAAGTTCCGTGGGGAGACGGACCCCCAGGCAGCCGAGGATTGGTTGGAGGCCACTGTATGAGTTTTCCGTTTGGTAGGGACACCAGTAAACCTCATGGTGATCCTTTCAGCGAGTCTCCTGCACGCGGCAGCAGGCAGATGGTGAAGCTTGATGCTCCAGGTGAATGATGAGGCATCACTCCTCTGGACATACTTTGAGAGCCTCTTCCACTCGCAGTTCATCCCAGCCACCCTCTGTGTGGTGCTCATCCAAGAGCTTCTATAGCTGCGGCAGGGCATCTTGACGGTTTCCCAGTACTCGGCAAGATTTACAGACCTATTGCACTATTCTACGGACATGGTACGGGAGCCATTCTTCAGGGCCCATACCTTCGAGCAGGTATTGAGGCATGAGATCAAGGCATCACTGATCTCCCTCAACATTCTAACATAGGTAGGGGTACTAGAGCGAGCCCTTCTCATCAAGAGATTCCTTGCTGAGCCTATATCAGCAGCGAGACCTACCGCATGGCGGAACATAGCAGAATCTTCTTCAGTAGGAAGTCGACGGATGAAACATGGGTCCAGGTAGATCAGACCCTCAGGCAGATGACATCAAGACATTGGCTCAGAGGTGTGGGGCACACAACACAGAGCCAGTCTTACGAGAGGCAGACAGTGCTACGCATGAGGTGGGCAGGGCCACATGGCTCGTGGCTGCCCGACCCGCTGTGTCGAAGAGCAGCAGACGGTTGATGGACCACCCAGGCAGAGGCAGAGGGTCGACCGTGGTAGTCTACAGGGAGTAGGCGGACGGGGCAGAGGAGCTGGTTGAGCAGCAAGTGGTGGGAGACGCTTTCAAGCTCTACCACCACCACCACCAGGAGGTCCACCCCGACCATAGGGAGAAGGTGGGCAGAGACAGGCACAGCCCCAGGAAGCGAAGGCCTATGACCACGGCGCGCCCGAGATGATTTGAGGTACTATCGGTGTCTACTCCACCCTTCCTGTAGTTCTTATAGACATAAGAGCGAGTCATTCTCTCATAGCCACTGCCCTTTCTCGGAGCTCGGAGATTCCGATGGAGCCATTGGCTCGATCCTTATGACTAGAGACTCTTACGGGAGCAGACTCGATGATTAAGCACTGGTACCGGTAGTGTGAGCTTACTCTAGGAGGTGAGAGCTTCGGCTAGGATCTTCTTGTAGTGGCATCGAGGCCTTACGACATCATCTTGGGCATGGATTGGTTATCTATATTCCATGCTCATATTGACTGCATTAGGCGCAAGTTGTGATGTGTTCGCACTGATGGGAGCAGGTTCACCTTCACCGGCAAGAAGGGAGCCTTTGTAGCATAGGATGGACTCACGCAGAGGAGAGCACAGCCCATCACTCATCAGTTGGCTAGCCTCATCCTAGGAGCTGTTGACGTGCGTAGTCCTGGTTTTCCTGCAGTGGTGGATCAGTATGCAGACATTTTCCCTCATGACGTACCAGGGCAACCTCCTCGTAGAGAGGTAGAATTTTATATTGACTTGTACCCCAGGCTAGCCCCAATATCCACTCCAGCATATCATATTGCCCCCGCTGAGATTCGAGAGCTACGGATACAGTTGGAGGACTTTCAGGGAAAGGGATTCATCCGACTTAGTGTTCACCCTGGGCTTCCCCGATTTTGTTCGCCAAGAAGGCGGACGCGAGCTTGAGACTTTATGTCAACTATCGTTACCTTAACCAGGTGACCGTGAGGAACAAGTATCTGCTACCAAGGATTGACGACCTCTTCGATTAGCTCAAGGGAGCACGGTGGTTCTTGAAGATAGACCTCAGGTCAGGCTATCGTCAGCTCAGAGTTCGGGATGAGGACGTGCTGAAGACGACCTTCAGATGTCGGTATGGACACTATGAGTTCTTGGTTATGCCCTTCGGCATGACCAACGCTCCAGCAGTGTTCATGGGTCTCATGAACATGATCTTTCATCCATATCTCGATCGATTTGTCATGGTCTTCATCGATGACATATTGATATACTCGACCATAGAGGAGGAGCATGCTTACCACTTGCGGGTTGTACTAGACACACTCCGAGGGAACCAGATTTACGGAAATCTCTAGAAGTGTCAGTTCTAGTTACATGAGTTCCACTTTTTGGGACACGTCATCTCTGAGGCAGGAGTTGCGGTGGATCATGTGAAGATAAAGGCAGTGCAAGCTTGGGACCCACCCAAGAGCGCGACGGAGGTGCAGAGTTTCTTGGGGCTTGCTAGATACTACCGGAAATTCGTACCAGACTTTTCCAGAGTTGCGGCACCACTATCAACATTGATGAAGAAGGGGAAACCCTTTGTGTGGTCAGAAAGATGTCAGCAGAGCTGCCAAGATCTGAGACAGAGATTGACCAGTACGCCTATCTTGAGGCTACTGGAGGAGGGAGTTGGGTACATAGTCTGCTGCGATGCTTGAGGGACCGGACTCGGATGTGTCCTGATGCAGGAGAAAGCCGTGATCGCCTATGGATCACATCATTTGAGGTAGCATGATCAGAAATACGCTACCCCTGACCTGGAATTAGCAGTAGTGGTTTTTTCATTGAAGATGTGGAGACTCTATCTGATGGGCGAGCGATTTACAGTCTATTCTGACCATCAGAGTATGAGGTATATCTTCTCGTAGAAGGACCTGATCCTGAGACAGCAGCGATGGCTTGAGTTCCTACAGGAATATGACATTGATATAGTCTATACTCTTGGGAAGGGAAACGTAGTAGCCGATGCTCTCAGCAGGAGGACGGGCATTCAGCTACTTGGGGAGGCGACAGAGCAGATAGCCGCTTTGCAGATATCCTTCATGGATAAAGATGGAGAAGCCTTTATTGAGTAACTCACAGTCACTCCTCCACTAGTGCAGTAGGTCAGAGAGGCACAGCGTGGGGATGCCGACTGTGAGACGCGGCGTGTGCAGATATTCTCAGGATAGGCACCTGATGGATTATATTTAGGAGGAGAGCACGACATCCTTTTTAGAGGACGTACCTTGGTACCATTTGCATTATAGGAGGAGGTTCTGAGAGATTTTCACAATTCCACTTTCGGGGTACATCCTGGAGTGGCTAAGATGTACCAGGATCTCAGACCACAGCACTGGTGGCCAGGCATAAAGAAGGTTGTGGCAGAGTTCGTTTCTCGATACCTCACCTTCCAGCAGGTGAAGGCAGAGCACCAGGTACCAGCAGGCTTGCTACAGCCCTTGGATATCCCGGAGTGGAATTGGGACGGGATATCTATGGACTTCGTGACTAGACTTCCATGCACTTCCAGAGGTCACGACTCCATTTGGGTGGTTGTCGACTGACTCACCAAGTCGGCTCACTTCTTACCTATCAGAGAGAAGGGCTCAGTAGAGAACTTGGGACGTATCTACGTTCAGGAGATTGTACGGCTTCATGATGTGCCATAATTTGTCATCTTCGATCGAGACACTCGCTTTATTTCCCGACTTTGGAAGGGGATGTAGGAGGCGCTCGGGACGCAACTACATCTGAGCACCGCCTTTCACCCTCAGACAGATGGTCAGATATAGAGGACTATTCAGACTCTCGAGGACATGCTCCGTGCATGTGTCCTTGACTTTGGTCGCAGGATCACCTACCCTTGGTGGAGTTCGCGTACAACAACAGCTACCACTCTACCATCAGGATGGCACCATACGAGGCGTTGTACGGCCGACCTTGCAGATCACCGCTGTGCTGGACAGACCCTGGGGAGTCAGCAGTTGTGGGGCCAGAGATGTTCAAGGCCACAACAGAGAAGGTCTTGGTCATCCAGGAGCAGATGAGGATATCTCAGAGCCGGCAGAAGTCTTATGCTGATAGGAGGCGGAGGCCACTCGAGTTATAGGATGGCGACCACTTCTTCTTGCGGGTCTCACCTCGACATGGATTACAGATATTTGGCCGAGGGGGCAAGTTATCTCCACGCATCATCGGACCATTCCAGGTCCTCGGTAGGATAGGCGTGGTGGCTTATCACCTGGCTCTTCCATCCCAGTTACACCAGGTGTACGACGTCTTCCACGTATCTCAGCTGAGGAGATACGTGCACGACCCGATGCATATCATTGACCATGGGGAGATGGACATTGATGATGGGGAGAATTTTACAGAGGTCCCAGTGGAGATCGAGGATCAATAGAAGCTGGTCCTACATGGACAGTTGATTCCTCTAGTGCGCATCATATGGAAGCACGGGAACCTCCAGGAGAGAACTTGGGAGCGGGAGGCTCAGATGTGTGCTCAATACCCACATTTGTTTCCCTAGATTATGATATATCTTTATGGGGACGTATATCCCTAAGGTGGGAGTAATGTAAAGGCCCGTAAAATCAAGGGAATTTTTTTTCTCTTAATTTTCTTTTGGATTTTACAAGTACTCAATTTCTGACAGCACCTGATTCTGAGGCCCGGTGTGCCCGGAATCATTTTTCGAAGTTTAGCCCGGGTACATTCAGTGAACGAATGAGCGGGTTTTCCTAAATTTTGAACCAGTGCTCGAAATCGAAATATGAGGACACCGATGGAATCCCAACATCAGTAATTGCATAAGAACACCTTTTCTGGAGTTTCGTTTTCTCGGGTGTGGTTTTTAAAATTTTGGGTTCAATAAAAGAATAAAATAAAATGTTGTAGCCAATTTTATTTTATTTTAAGTTGTTTAACCTAAGCTAAGTGGTTAAAGTGGGACCCACTATATCCTACTCCACTAGGTAGGATATTTGAGGGGTGGGACCCAAATGAGCCCCACCTTTTCAACTTCCAAGAAACCCACACCTTGAATTAGGTAACGCACCCGCACCCCCCTTTTAATGTAAGTCAACTCTTGTGTTTAAACTGAATAATAAACGCCTTATTAATTGGGCAGTTTAAACTCCTAAATTAATTCAATTAATTGATTGATTCATTTTTGAATTTCAAAATGTTTAGAGTGAGAAATAAAATAAGACAAACACTTATTTTATTAGAGTTGTTGGGGTTCGTTGTGTGAGAGGGATTGGGAGAAATCATTCAAATCCTTGAACCACTCTTTCCTTGATGAAGAACATGAAGCACACGAAGAATGTTGACCTCCGACGAAGGTTGACAAGAATTCCAGATTCCTCGAAGATCAATGACGGGACGTTGACGAATCCTTTCTCCACGATGCGACGATCCCCCTTCCGTGACGCCTTCTTCCACGACATGCATTTCCACGACGAACCTTCATTCAACTTTTTCTTCGAGGTAGTGGATTATTTATTTATTTATTTGTTCGTGATCACTTCTGTCTCCTTTATTCATTTCAATTGGGCTTCCTGTTATCGCAATAACGAGAGGAGGTTGGACCGCACGAAAACGGTCGACCCTCCTCCCCCCTTGGTTGTTTGATTTTGTTGTGGCATGTGTAATGCGGCGCGGTGCCATTGCACCACGTGAAAACTATGAGATTTCGAGAAGAAGTGTGGCACCATCCCGCCCCTCCGTTGAAGACGAACAAGCCACGACTCCGTCGCGCCGTGCCGTTGAAGTCGAACAAGCCGCGACGTCGTCGTGCCGTGCCGGAGAACGTCGAAGAGACCGCGGACGGAGTGGGGCCGCGGTGGAGGGGGGCAGCGCCATCGCGCCGTGCTGGTCGGACCAAGGGCGCGGCCTTTGGCCGCGGTGGAGACAGAAGCGGCGGCCGGATTCCAGCCACCGACGCCGGAGCAGGAGAGCGATACCCCGACGGTTCCGCGGCGGCAACAACCGGCCGGCCGGACCTGGCCGGCCGGCTTCCGAGAAGGGTTGGGGGTCATAACTCCCGGCTGGCCAGCATGGGCGGACCCCCTCATGGGGGTCTCGGTTTCACACAAGGGGGTAGTGCGCCCCCCGCACCCCTTCCGCTCGGCCATTACGGCAGAGCCACCTGGCCACGCTGGCCAGGCAGAGTGAGCCAGGCCGGGCCGCGCCCAGGCCGGGCCGCACCCACCGGGTCGGGCAGTGCCCTAATGGTCCTGACCCGGACCCAGGTCGGGTCCACCCGGTTCGGGCCGACCCAGGGGGTATTGGGCCGGGTCGGACCGGGCCCGAACCCCCTATTCGCGGACCTCTTTCCGTCTTTTTTCCACAACATGGGATGTGGACCTCCGATCGACTCACCGTCAGGTGAGATGCGATCCTTGGATCGAAACGGTCGTTTCGGTATATTACACTCATGGTTTCGGAGAACTTTGGGTTCATCAGGGTTGGTTCCTACATGAAACCAACCAGGCCCTCGGAGCAGAAACGCTTATAACATGAGCTTCAGACGTCTGATTGACGTGTCGTCGACTTTGTTTGATTACTCTTAGTGATATAGTCCTTTTGGCTTACTCCGATCGAGGTTTGGACACAGTTGGAGTATGGTAAGGATGGTTTTGACTTTAAAACCAATCGGGCCCCTAAGACGAAAAGGCCAATAACACTCAGACCAGGCGTCTGATTGATGCGCCGTCTGTGACGTTGAGTTCCTATTGACGATATGGAACTTTTGGATATATCAACTCAAGACATCGTGTTAGTTGATGTATCAGCCCCTCAGCTCGTGGAGTGGACCCTCCCAAACAAGCTTGCTGTGTGCGGGAACCCTAGAACAGGCTGTGACTGTGACGACGATAATGACTGTACAGAAATTCTATGTGGATTTGACTGCGACAACTACAACACTCAACGATCCTACGTGGTTCAGTGCTACTGATCCTGTGTGGGTCAGATCCTATGTGGGTCAGCGCTCAACAGTCCTGTGTGGGCCAGCGCTTACCGATCCTATGTGGGTCATTGCGGGGGTTAGTACCTATCGATCCTTTGTGGGTCATTGCGGGGGTTAGTACCTATCGATCCTGTGTGGGTCTGATGGCTTAGATAAATTAGTGGCTACATCTGATCATCTCTATCGTCTTACGAAAAAGTATACCTGAGTGAGAAGAGTCTTGACTTTCAATCATTATCTTCGATATCATTGACTTGCTTTCCTACGTGGATTGTTTTGTGCTATCCTGTGTGGATGTGATCGAACTTGGGCTTGGACACTGGAGCTGAATTGGAATTGATGACTTAGGAATATGTATGGGAATATACCTAAGTATTGTTGGTTGTTACTTCATGATTGTATCTTTATATTGTGGACTATCCTTTGTGGATTCTGGGAGACCTTCGGGGGTCTCGGGGTCCCTACTGAGTAGCTTATACTCACCCATGCACGGGCTATGCCCGCACTACGTTGTGTTGGTTGTAGATGACGGATAACACTGATCATGGTTGAGGCTTACGGAGCAGGTCAGTACCTGGAGGTGGACCACTGGGCGGGATATACTCGGAGCGGACGACTGGACCCGAGGAGCTGTGGAGGCTATCTCTATCCACCCTTCAGGTTGGACTTACAGTGGATGGCTTGATGTTGTGGCTTTACTTTTCAGTTGTTGTACTCCCTTTTTCAATTGTACTTTACTTTCAATTTGTGTTTTATTCTGGCCCACATACTTTTCCGTTCTTACTATTGTATCCAGTTTTACTTAGTGTTTACTTCTTCTTGCTTACTCTAAGGTCTTTGTTTACTTTCATAAAGGCAATGACTTCCCAGTTATATTGATTTACGCCTTTGGTGCTAGTCGCCAACCCCTGGCCTATGGAAGGTGGGATTGGGGTAGTCACGGCACGGGCCCCGAGGACAGGTCGTGAAAGATGAAAAAATATAAATGATGAACTGGTAGTGTTACTTTTTTGGATTAGAGATTAATTTATTAACCATAATACTTTTTAAAAAATATATAGATACAAGTATTTAGACATGTCACTCTATTATAGGCTTTAAGGTCTATTAAATGTGCATCTTATTACTTTAGATATCAAAGTTACTTTTTGGATATCCATTTCATAATGTAATGGATGAATTGGAAATTGGTCAAAGCATAATAAAAGGATGAAATTGATATTATAGAAATATATCAAGTATATTTGTTTATATTCTTTGTCGATAAAATGATTCCTCAACATTAGGGAAAATATCATAAAATAAAATGTTTTCTTAATACCCTAATTTATTTAATTTATGGTCTTTTAGATCATCAATGATTTTTTTCTTTGAGGCCCTTCACTTTGCATTGATCGCTCAGTTATTTTTTAATGAATACCTCAATAAAATCCTATAAATGTTTACACTTTTACTCCATGTAGGTATATCTACTTGCCAAAAAAAATTCTTACTTAGAGACCCAGTTATATGTTAGTCCATGTGAACATTGTAATTATCATTCTCTCTTTTCTAGAGGATGTATTATAAACCCTTATCATGATGTAGGATTTCAACAAAGGAAATATCAAACTATCCATTACCAAGATCGATTTTAAATTCTGAGGATGAAATTTAATTAAGGTGTGGAGAATGTAACACTCTGAAATTCTAAAGTAAAAGCATTGTATTCGATAGTGTGTATGACACGCAACACCAAGTATATAAGGAAATATAATATCCCGATTCATTAAAATATAATTACTAATTTAAATATTTTTAATATTTGATATATATTTCAATGAATACACTAATATGTTTTCATTTATTGCATGCAACAATGACTTTCTTCGATGACTTCCATTACATTAAAGACCAAGTTTTACAAAGTAACAATATATTATTAAAATATTTTTATTTAATATAATAATATATAAACTAGCCATTAAATTAGTATTTATAAAAATGATTAACTAAATTAGGAAAATATATGGTTGAATTTATTGGTTAAAAATTAATTAGAAATGAATATAAGAACCAATTGAATATAAAGGGAATGTTTTTATAAAAAAACTATTTTTATGCTCACAAATTCATTTTTCCATAATAAATTAAATTAATTACTATTAATGAATGATATTAATATTATATATATATATATATTATATTAAATAAAATATTTTTTAAATTAATCCAATAAATTTGATAGGCCCAAGATAATAACAAACCTGATTTTATACATAAAACCCTATATTTTTATAAATGTAGTTTTAACACCTTTTAATAGAAGACATAATTTGAATATAATTTTTGGAACATTTATAAATTTATATGGAAAGATAAAAATAAATATTGAAATTGAAACATAAACATTAGGTTAGGGTTACTTTTTTTGTGTTTTTCTATGAAGTTTCTGTTTTTTATAAATAATGGAAAATACTAAATTTTAATTCCAAACAGCTTTTTTTCTAGATTATTTATAATGAGAAATTATAATTTTTTTATTAATTATAAAGATTAATTAGATATATTTTATATAATTTAAATCAATCTTGTTTATTGGAATCTATTTCACTTTGGAATTAGATATAAAAAAAATAATAAAATTTTGAACTTTTATACTTTGAAAAATCACTTTGCTGTCCCATCTGCAGGATTGTTTTTAAATTTATTTATGCAACATATAAGATTGGAATTTAGAAAAATGGAATCCATATTTTGAATCAGAAAAATTTATAATGACTAATAAGGTAAAATTAGTTTTTGACCAAAATATTAGTGAAAATTATTAAAAATAATTATAGGGATTAAGAGAAAAATTTATCTTAACAATGGTCCAAACCCGAATATTCAGGGAGAAAATGGCCTATAAACTTTTAAAAAAGAAATTTTATGGCCATATTTAGACCCTAAATTTCATTTTATTTGATATTTTCCATTATTTGATCCAATTTCTATAGAAAAAATGTGTTTGGAATTCCCTTTTCCAAAATTTACATGATTGCCACTCCTCTACTATAAAAAGGAACTCACCCCTCCCACATATTCACACCTCTCGAGACACTTTTTCTTGATAATAATCTAACAACATAGATACTCAACATCCATACCATAATCCTAAAATTTTTCTTTAAGAATAAATACAACTAAGGAAGCCCTTTGGTGAAAACCAAAAAGAGTTACTTGAATAAGAGGTAACATATTTCCTCAAGCTATTTGGTTTTATTTTCTTTCTCTACCCCATAACATATTCTTATTACATGGTTATATAATAAAAAAAATATCCACAATATACTTATAGTTTTTTAGTCAATGGATTATACCTACACATAACCACACTTCTATCTAATGAGTAACAAACTTACCGTTTATGTGAACGGTGAACTACTGCCACACAAAATGATGTCATTTGTTTTTCCCTTACCAAATTTCATGGTTATGAATTATGATGTAAGTAGTAATTATATATAATATATATTATATTTATAATTTCATTCTTATTATTTAATTTTCATATAACATATACCATGATTCTTTCAATTTTTCGTAAATATGAAAACATCATTTGTGGATGTGTGGACTACTGCCCCTTGAAATGATGTGATTTGTTCACACTATACATGTAATGTATAAAAGATGGTTTTAATAAACCTATGTTACATAAATGACATAAATATTATACTATAATTATAATATACATATGTATCATTTTAATTTTTATTCTTCTAATTTGACAAAGAAATGAAAGTGGTGTTCATGCATACGTACAACCTACCGTCTCCATGAATGGTGCATTTGATTTTTTATCTCCAAATATTATAGATAATTATAAATACACATAAATTAGATATATATGATATTTATATCTTGTTTTACATTTTTTATATGATGAAATATTGATCTAATTGATAAAAAGAGCAAATAAGATGTTAAAACATAGTCAACAAACTAAGCAATTAACACTTGAAATAGTGAAAATAATGAACGATTATTAAAAAATTAGTAATAATATATTATAAGAAGTTAATATATGATAATATAAATGTCAATTTGGTTTTGTTATAAGTTATTGACATGTTTAAAACCATTATAAATGAATTTAACCGACGTTCACCAAAAAAGAAATTCAATGTAAGAGATTTTGGCCTCACTTTTCGTTCTATGAGGCATACACCATTTTCACCACATACTTATTTATGTGGTGTATTTACTACCACTTTTGATATATTATATCATGAATTATTTTATATTCATTATATTTAAAACTTTCATTTAATTTTATTCCTCCATGAGTCTTATGATTCAAATGTTTCAAAGTGGTTTGGGACACATTGGAATGTTTAAAGATTATTTTACTCAAGAATAATTGTAATGATATTTCAATGGTATTTCTATTATTTGAAAAATACATTAATATTTGGAACCTAAATTCTTATATATGGTTTAAATACTTCGAAATTGACATGTAATATCACAAATCATTCATTCTTCATGATATTTTGAGTTTCAATTTGAATTATTTTATCTAAGGGGATTTACACTTAAAGTTACCCATATGGAAGAGAATTTAATAATCCAATTTATTTTCATTTTGTTATATTAATTACTTTTTTTCATTAATATTCTCAGATTATAAGTGTAATCACATTTTTAATATCTATTATTTTATTTCCACTTGTATTGTGTGGATTTAAATTTGACACACATAATCTATTCATTTATTTACTTTCACAATAATTTTATGTTATTTTTAAGGGATTACTTCACAATATAATTTCATTTGGGATAGTTTAAAATTTAATTTAAATTATAGAAAATTATTTATCATTATATAATAAACGCTTTTTTTCTCCTCTGATTATTCATGATACTTTTCAAGTAATAGTACCATGTTTTCACTCTTTGGTAAACACAATTTTATAGAAAATGTTTATAAGAAAACCTAACTTCATTTATCTCATTACTCAGAGAACCTATTTTCTTTTAACAACTATGTTTTCTAAAAAGTTTTTCAAATTTTTTTAACCATTATAAAATGTTTTAATAAAGAAATTTTTTAAACAATTTTTCTTTTACCCATGTTCTTAAAGAAATTATTTTGTTTCTTTCCAAACAAGTCATTTTTATAACCTTTTTACCATGAAAAAGGAATGTTCATTTTACCTCATACGACATGTACTAATTTACTAACATCATTTATTTAAATATTCCTTTTTAAGTTTAAAAGGTTAATTTTTGAAAAAAAAATGTTTTTGCATAGTGATTATCAAAGAAAAGGGATTTCAAAGAAATTTGAAAATAAATATTACATTTTCCTCAAGAATGTTTTTTAAAATATATTTTATAATATTTATATTCATCAACGATAACAAAAATTTATTTTATTCCTCTTGGGATATTTTGTATTGATACCATCCTTATTCTTCCTCTCAATGGTTTATGATTTATTTAGCCAAGGATAATATTCGCATTCACATACTTTATTCATTTTTGGTGGTCCCCTTAAAATATTAAAATGATCATGGAAAATTTAATTTCCCCTAATTATCCATATCCTTTATCATGGATATGTTCATTTCCAGAACCGTATACAATTTTTTCATATAGTTTGTACTGGACAATTATTTGATTGACTGGGGAAATATTTATAAATTCATATCTTCTACTCCATATAGATATTTGATAAGTCACTTTGATAAATTGATTATTCAATATGTGAGGAATTTTTTGTATTGTTATGACATGAGTGGTGCTATATTATAGATATCCCCTCGACGCATCGGTAGTATCATGAGATGAACCAGTTGGCCAGGTCAGAATAGTTTAAACTCTCTTGAGAATAAAACTTGATGATAAAGGTACAATGTATCCAGGAAACATGGTGTCTATTAATTAATAATTTTCTTTATTTATATTTAGTTATAATAATTTTTCCATGATATTTTGGGTTGATATATCTATGGATTAATTTCCTTCTTGGTTGATTGATTAAATGGAAAGTGTTTATATTATTGGTATTTCCATTTTTATTATGAATTATCTATTTATTTGAATGGAATTTGTTTTAACTTATTACCATTTCATATTTTTTATGAACATCATTCTTAGTTTATTGATTCAATGGAATGTGTCTTTAGTTATTACCTTATCATATTAATTATTATCATTGATTCATTATTCCTTCTATTATAATTTACCTTTACTGAGCATTTGATCTCACCCTTATAATTTTCCCTTTCTCTATGATTCCCTGATATATACTAAGAATGATATGAAATAATACATTATATGGAATAAAGTTATCATCCTGAAATAAAAAATTATATTGTAATTAGTGTATAAATTTATAAAACAAAACTTGTATTTGTATCTAGTTTTACTAGACTATAAAATTTTTCAATACTTTGGGATGTGATTTAATTAAATCCTATGATAATGTAATGGTAGTAGACACTATCTTCAGTCTTGCTAGAATCAGGTCTCTACATGTAGGAATTGAATAAAAAATACAATAGAATCTAGATAAGGGATTCATTTATCCATGTTTATTCTGTGGGGTGTACATGTTATTTTTGTTAAGCTGAAAGATGGGTCAATGTGTCTTTGCATTGATTACTATGAACTTGACAAGATAAATATCAATATCAAGTTTCTTCAACCCCATATTGATGATCAATTTTATCAATTGTAAAGAGTCCCATATTTTTCTAATATTGAACATTGATATCGATATCATCAGCTAAGGATCAATAATGATCATATACCCAAGACAACATTTTGTACGATGTATGGTCATTTTGAATTTATATTAATTCTATTTGAACTTACTAATGATATTGTTTTCTTCATGGATTCAATGAATAGAGTATTTAGAGATTACCTTGCTAAATTTATGGTAGTATTTATAAATTATATTTATATATATTCAAAGATGAATGAAGATCACGATTAAAATTTGAAAATTCTATTTAAGACCCTGAGGAAAGATAATTTTTATATCAAATTTATGAAGAGTGAATTTTGGATTCATAAAAATTCATTTTTGTGTCATATAATCTCAAGTGAGGGTATATCGGAGGATCATTAAAAGACCAAAGTTATTGATTAAAATCCTAGACCAACCACAATAACTCAAATCTATTATTTTCCTGAGGTGGATTGATATTACTTATTCAATAGGAGATATTTTTCATGAATATATAATCTACTCCCCAATTTGACTTGTAATGGGTTTAAGTTCTTTTGGATATATGAATATGAAGAGGGTTTTAAATAACCAAAGATAAGGATGGTAATTGTTCCTGTTCATATACTAATTTTGAATAGATAAGTGTTTTTGATCTTTAGTGATGTATAAATGATGGGAGAGGGATGTTTCCTCATGAAAAATGACATGTTGATATCATATGCCTCTCACCAATTAAAAATTCATCAGAAAAATTACCTAAATCATGATTTGGAGTTAGCAATGGTAAATTTTGCATTAAAGATATAGATGCATTATCTGTACAGTTAAAGGTATGATATATATATTGATCATAAAATATTAAATTATATATTTACACAGAAGGGGTTGAATATGCACTAAATAGTATGGTTGGAGTTAATCAAAGATTATGATTTCTCAATACATTACCACCATAGGAAGGAAAACATGGAGGCAGATTCTCTAAATTAGAAAGACCATGCTATTTTTTCCATAATGAGGATTGAAATAGATCCAATATTTTTGGATTTTCAGAGGATGGATCTTAAAAACATGAGGTAAGGGGAGAGATCTTATATTTATCCTATGAATGATCAACTATCCATCCATGAAATTATTAAGAAGTAATATAAAGAAAATGTCGAATTACTTAAGTAGCTGTAAAATGATCCTAAGTTCAACCATGATTATAATTGAATGATAAGGTTCATGAGTTGATTATGTGTCCCATATATACTAGAATTGATTAAGGAGATGATTGATGAATCTCATAGTTTATCATTCTATATCCATCCAAGAAGTAAAAAGATGTATAGAGATCTGAAAGTGTATTTCTGGTGAGACAACATAAAGAATTATATTGTATAGCATGTATATCATCTCCTAGTGTGTTATAAAGTTTAGAATAAGAGACTATAATATAGGGAGATGTTACAATTATTACCCACACAAGAATTTAAATGGGAAACCATCACCATGGATTTTTTCTTCGAACTCCCCAAAACATCTAAAGACCATAATTATATTTGGGTTTTAATTGATTACCTTAAAATTTTTGTACACATAATTATTATTAGAGAATAATTATCTCTTAGTAATATTACTAGAATATACATTAATTATGAGGTAATGTTTTATGGAGTACCACATTATATTATATTCGATTAAGATCTGAGTTTTACGTAGAAGTTCTAGAAAAGTCATCTGTGAGCTCTGGATACAGAGTTGGTATTTAGTATTTCTTATCATCCTTAGTTAGATGGTCAGTCTAATAGAAACATTAAAAATATATAATACAATTATAGAGAATTACCTATGTATTTAAAAGGTTATTGGTATTGACACCTTCCTTTGTTGGTATTTTATAATAATAATAGCTTTTAATTGGGAATTTAGATGGCTCCTTATGATGCTATATATGGTAGGAAGTGCATAAATCTAATGTATTGGGATGAGGTTGAAGAATGAAATATATTGGGAACTGATATAGAAAAGTAAATAGAAGATAATGTTATATCCATAAACAATAAATAAGGGAAGCTTACAGTCAACAATAAGGTTATACAGACAATTGTTAATGAGATCTTGAGTTTGATGTTGGGGAGATAGTATTCCTATGAATATCTCATTGAAATAAGGTAGGGAAATTAAAAAAGAATTTAAATTTTAAACATAGATATATTTTCCCCTTAAATATTCTTGATCATATCGCGATATTAGCATATCACTTGGCATTTCCACCAAATCACTCTCAAGTTCATGATGTGTTCCAGGTATCTCTTCTATGGTAGTACATACCTGATCCTTCACATGAAATTAACTCATAGGTTATACCAATGGATCATGATCTCTATTATAAGGAACAACCTGATAATATTATGGATCATACAAATAAAGAGTTATGAAACCAGACCACTCACCTAGTCAATGTTTTATGGAAAACCATAAATTTGAAGAAACTACATGGGAAACTAGGGATGTGATGAGGTAGATGTATCCCCAATTTTTTATATTAAAGTGACGAAATTTTGAGATTAAAATTATTATAAGGGGGTAAAATATAACACCCTAATATTTTATGATATATTTATTTTTAAATTAAATCTATTTCTTAGGTAGAATTTGTAGTATGAAACACATAGTTTAAACAAACTGTGATATAATATTGAAATATTTAAATTTTATTGTTATAACCTAGCCACTAAAATTTACATGTATATATAATAATAAATAAATTATAAAATATTTAGTGTTTATAATGAATTCATTTGTTATCAATTGATTACAAATTAAAATAAAAATCATTTAAAAAAAATAACTGTTGTTTCTAAAAAGTAATTTTTATGTGTGAAATATATTTTTAGCTTAATAAATTTTATTAATCACAATTGGTGAATAATTTTAAAGATATATGTATATATATATTATATTTAATTAAATTATTTATCATTCATTAAATATTGTTTTTCTCGGAATGGGATAAGAATAGATCAAGTTTTATTCTTAAAATTTGTATTTTTCTAAAAACTAGTGTCATCGTATTTTGTGTACATATTTTAAAATTAATTTTTTAAACTAATATTAATTGAATATTGAAAAAAAATTATTCCATATTTATTATTAGGATCATTAAATTTGATAAATAGACAAATTTTATTTTTAGACTTTATGAATAGTAATAGTGGTAAATTTTATCACCATGGTGATGCACAAATGCAGTAATTAAGGTGAGATGGATTTAAAATTTCTATATAACTTTAATTTATCTTATTTAATGAATTTAATTATAAAATTGTTTCCTTAGGCTCTAAATTTAGTTATTTTAGGGACACTTTTCCGTGAAAATGACCTATATAATATTTTAAGCAGAGAAAAATAAAAAATTCCCCTCTCTTAATTTTAAATATCTCTTATGTGTTAATGTAGAAATAAAATAAAGTTTTGAATTAATATTTATTTTTATTTTTATTTTTATCATAATGAAATTATTTTCATGGTAGTAATTTATTTACAATTTTACTTATTATATAATTAACTGAAATTCTTATACAACACCAACACTGTATTTCATTAATTAATAGAAAAAATAAAATAAATGGTTTTTAAAAATATTAAAAGTAATATAAATTGAGTAATTTATAGTGTTATGTGAATTTTATAGATTAATATAGCATATTATTGATTCCTTAAAGGATTATATTTTAATTTCATCTTTCTCTTGATGTTTATAAATTCAAATTAAATGAATAATGTCAAAAATGAAAATAATGATATTTTATGAAAGCAATATTTTATAAATTTATTTGAAAATAATAAACGTCAAGGGTATAATATATGGTATAGTATTTCATCACTTTTACATTTATTAACTAATTATTACCTTATAAGTAAAATTATAACCCTCTATGATTGAAAAATTTGTTACAACGGTTAAGATTAAAATAAGTTTACTAAGGGGTTAAACCAAAACATAATGTTTAAAATACCACCTAAATATGTCAAATTTTTAATTTTTTATGAGATATAGAAAATATAATATATTATATTTCAATATATATCCATTTAGAATCATTTTTCTTGTTAAATAAGTTTTTATATTTTAATCTTTTTTGTAATTCCAAGTGTGTCATTTCCCTCCCTTATAAAAGGTCACCCCCTCCTTCTCTTCTTTACACAACTTTTAGAAACCTATATCTACCAACCCATAAAATTTTATATTGTAAAAATACTTATCCACATAATAAGGGGTTCTATTATCCCTAAAATATTAACCCTAGAGTCCTTAAGAGGAGATCTAAATGATCTCTTTCAAAGAAAACTAAATTTCTTTAATCGATCTCTTTCATTTTTTAACTATTATTTTACCACCTATAAATGTGTGTTATGTATCATAAAATAATAATTTTAGTATCATAAATATATTTAAATGTTAATATTATTATAAAACCACCATATTATTCGCATTTTTTCATCCAATTAAAAATGATAACATTGCTTTTGTGTTCATATGGGCTACTTCAACCACGAAGCGGTATGATTCATTATTAATTTTCACATTACATGGGTGGTAATATGTGTATATTAAATAAATATATAAGATATATATGACATAATTATTATTTTTAAAGGTAAAGTATTATTTACTTATCATTCATTCCATCCATCGAAAATGGAAAATAGCGTTCATGTGTACGTACGACCTATCGTCTCCATAAATGGTGTAACTCATTTTTATATCTCTGTATTTCATGGATTAATCTAAATACTTATATAATGAATATAAATTAAATTTAAATCATTGTTAAACTTTTATATATAATGTAACTATTATAAAATTAAAAGTATTGAAACTACCAAACCAAAACATATATGAAAAATGAAGCAGTTATTACCCTGAATAGAGATTTTAAAAAATAATTTTTAATAAAAGGGTAATAAAAGATTTTAAGAAAACAATATATAGTATGATATATGTGATTATAGTTATTTATTAGATTTAAAATATATCTATATTTATTATACATTAGGTTCAAACACATAATAAGGAATTCAAACTAGAGGTAAGGGTTTGTTTCACAATCTCATCATTATTCAGGATTGTTTATATTTAAGTCTCCATTGGAGGAATTATTTTATGTTTATATATTAAACCCAATAAATTTTATTATCTTATGGTTATATATATATATATATATATATTAATGTTTCCCTTTCAATTTCCTCCCTTTAATTACTCAAGATATTGGAAAAAATAATAAGGAACCCCAACTTTGATTTTCTAGTCGATCAGGAATCTTTCTCTTCCATGTCCATAGTTTACTTATGATGTATAAAAGTTTATTTCTAAAATTATACAATGATTTATTAAATACATTTTCACCAATGTTTTTAGTTTTTAAAAATTATTTAAAAGAAATCTTCTTGTCATTTTCAGAATGAGGTACTTTTTCCTTTTTACAAAAGTGTGATAGGAATATTTCTTTAACTTATACGGCATGAAAAAAATTATTTACATAATGACTACTCATTAATTTGAATTTTCATTTAAAATTTTAACATTTTTTTAAATAATTTTTTTCCTTAATATTTGGGAAATTTTATATTTTTAATATGTGATTTCAAAGTGATAAATTGGTATATTCCTCATGAAATTTTCTAGTGGACTTTTGAAATAATTTTCATATATATAAAAATAAATTGTCAAATATTATTATTTACTATGGTTTTAATCTTATAATAACATCCAAAATGTTTATATATATTGATTTTGATCATCTTAGATGGGGAAAGTATTGATGTTTCATATGTTCATTATTCCAATCTAGACAATTATTGATATTTAAGGCATGTTGATTAAGTTGTGTTGTTTATTAATATGATGAATGAATTGGTATTATTAAGTAATTTTTGGGGAATGGACTTACATATACCAACAAAGAATTAGTAGGTATCATGGGATAATATATAATGGGTATTTGTTCAAGGCATTACAAATTTATATATGATGTCTTGGCACAAGGCCTCGATAGTAAGTTTCATATGTCTGAAATTATGTATTTTGTCATTATAAAATTAGTTATTGGTACCCATTTGATTATTTAAATAGTTATGGTATCCATGTATAATTATTCTGGATCATGTGATTAATCAAATTTCATTATCTTATCATCATTTATCCTTTCCATATTATTTTTTCTTTATTATCATTCATTGTATGCATACCCTTACTATGCATATAATCTCACACCTTTCTTATGTTTAATTTTCCAAGAATGATAGTAAGTGTATTATGATTGATATTCAGGGACATGATAAAAAGAATAATGGTGTTATCATATAAATTACTATATTGTATTTTAATTTTCCAATAGTAATTTGAAATTAAAGTTTGTATCTTGTTTTCTGACACTGCTAAACTATTTTATCCTTCAGGATGTGTTCTCTTGTATCTACTACCAAGGTAAGAAAGTAGTCACCAGTTATGGGATAATATGGTTAGGGTATTTACACATTCTCATTGAATAATGTTCTCATCCTCCAAGGATGTGACACACCCAAAAATCCACCATTTCCATGTCAATGATCTAGAATTCGATAAGGGAACTCATGCCTTGCCCAAGAATAGACCTAGGTCAAAGGGATATTGACCACTACTGTCACAACCAACCAGATATTTTTTAAAATAGAGAACCTAAGATATAATTTAAAAACGTTTTCCCCATATAAATCCATAGGTGAAGTTATAAAATAGCTCAAAGAGTCTAAACCGTCCAAACTAAAAATCCATGTAACCTTACTGAAATGGTATTAGGGGCCCCTCACTTTACTTTAAGAAACCTTAATCGAGAGATTATAACCCTAGTGCGGTATTATTCACACTGACTAAGCACATATATTGGTGGAATACAAACTCTACATATAGATAATCTCATTCCACAAGCATATAGGGGGGAACCTAACCATGCCTATAAAACAACCCACATATAGAGAATCTTGTTCCACAAATATATGAGGGTAATTCTATACCCTACATCGTGGATTAGATAATGGATCCCATAAAATGAGTATATGGGTGTAATTAGTAACCCTATCTATAAAATAACCTATAGATAGAGGATCTTGTGCCTTGGGTAAATGAGGGGATTACCAATCCCTACCTAATGGGCGAGACATGCTCCCATCATCACACCTGAACCCTGTCATCAGCCCTACCAAGATAAATTCAAAACAAAAGTACACTAACAAACAATTGGAATTGAATATATAATAGGAACACTCTATTTTGATCTACATGAAAAAAATACTCTATATGGGATATTTATTTTCCTAAAACATTCAATCAGTGATAAATTAGAGAAAAATGCCCCACATAGACAATGTGGACCAAGTGGAGACCCCAAGATTTCCATGTAGAAATCCACACTAGTGGAATAAACCACAAGTGCATGAGCTCATAGAACCCACATATTTTGGGGTGCCCTATTTTATATATATTAGATTAGGTTAGTAGACCCGATCCATATCTCAACACCGACCCTCCCTGCTTATCCAGTCAATCCTCCACCCACCATGTGGTGAGTGAAGTGTTGATTGGTCACAGATGGATGGGATAGTTTGGGTGGATCCCTAGCCTACATCTCCTTCTTTTCATTGATTATCATATAATTCCTTGTCCTATGCCTATTTCCATGGCCAACCATCCCACCCAAATTTCCACCACAATTCCACCTTGTCACCACTGAATTCCACTGCAATATGATGGTGTCACCACTCAACCTCCTCTTACACCATTGTCTACCATCACACAACCTCCTCTATATTTTCACAAACCACCAGTTCACTACACACTTCCAACACCCAATTCATCATCACCTCTCAACATTTTCAACCACCGCTAGGGTCAATGGCTATTTATCCACACATGAGATAAGTAGAGAGAGATATGGATAGAGATATAGAGAGGGGATAGAGATTAGGGAAAGGATATGAATTATATGAGAGAGAGTATGGTATTCTTCCCTCATTTTCATCTATCCTTCGTCAACCACACCAAAAATTCAATAAAATTAGGTGACATAAATAATTTTATGTTAATAATTTTTATTTCATAAGGATTAGAATTATATTATGATAATTTTATAATCATATTAGGTATTATAGAAGAATCATAGATGATATACCCTGATTCATACATAGATAATGGGGGTCTAGTATTTTATAAATTCAAAAATATAATCCTTAAATAATGATGTAATGATAAATCACAAACCCTTAGATTTTATGGAAGACCATCATCTCATAAATCCATTGACTCCAAGGATTTGTTTTTCATCAGAAAATCCATTTTTTCAACCATTGCAATTTTTTAGTGTCATATCAAGATAGAATCTTTAATACCTCTAACACTCACTTTCCCCTATAAGGTTTCACCACTAATAGAAATTCATAAAACTAGTTGAGTTTTACAACATGTGATAAATAGGGAGTTCCTCGAGTTCTCCAAATTAAATTAAATAATTATTATTTTTTTTATTTTTTTATTCATGCACCAATGAAGAATCGATCCTAAAATCCCTGATTCAAACTCAAATTACACTACCCTTGTGGTAGGACCCTAATTCAAGTTGCAATTATAGTATATATTTTACCATCAGACGCTCTATTTATGTGATATAATAAATTCATCCCAAATGCATGTGTAATAGATAAAAATAATATATAATTTTTAATATATAATTGTTATCATGGTTCCTAAATGCTTGAAACTCTATGCTGGATCAACTTGGTGGTAAACACCACACTCTGAAATCAACAAAAGCTTCAGATATTTTTTCTGAGCTTGATTAATAGGGTAAATTTTTTATTTTACCCATAGAGAGGTCCCAAGATTTGAAAACTAAAAACTAAAGTAAGTCCTATTCAACAAATTTTCAATTCACAGTAAATACCTTTGCGGATTTTTATTTTATTAATTCCTTACCGTATCCTTCTTACCTAACACTATCAATATCTTTTATTATTCTCTAATGAGTCTTCCTTAAAACCCTAATCTTGATCACTTCTAGTTGGTAAAAAATTATTTCCTTTGATGATGTAACAATAAATCCCAAGATTGATCTCCTCTTTTTTGTTCTCACATGTAAAGTGGTGTAATACTGTTTTCTCCACATTTAGGGTTTGGAAGATTATATATATATTTATTATTATTCTCATATAGAAATTGTAAGAGCTTAAATGGTATGGATCAAAGGTGAGTTAATAAATTGAGTTATCAATTTCGCCCTTGTACAGTCGTATCAAAACCCAGATTTATCCTTGCCTTATGTTATTTTATGTAAGCAATAAGTGGCGTATTCTCTTCTCTTAGGGCATCAAAGAAAGTTTTTGAATTTATTACCAGTATGTGTACCCCTTCTTCCTCTCATACCCATAGAGAGTTATTTGATAAATGTCTTGGGGATAAGAAAACCCAAATATAATAAAGGGTTTCTAGCAATTATTTTTCGTTAAAAACAATTTAATAAAAGATATAATTTTTTTTGTTAAAACAACCTAAATACATTATATCTACTTTCTTGTATTATCACCCACATGCCTATATTTGTGATTTTATTTTTTCTTATCATGTAAGATATTTTTTTTTTGGATTAGTGGATATGGTATGGGTAATTCAACTTGTTTTTTATTATCATTTATTAATTTCTGTATGATAATATTTTTAATTCATTCCATACTTATAAATCATGTTTTGCATCATTCTATCAAATTTTTTATCCTTGTCGGGTTTATAGAACAGACACACACACACATATATATACATATATATAACTTTTTGTATTTAATCATTATTAGCTATTCCTTGTTATAGAGGATACGTTAGAGTCATGGAATGGGTTGTAAATGCCTGACTATGTATACCATTCTCATTACTTATTTGGGATGGGAAATTTGGTTTCCCTGACTCACTTAATCATTCTATTTCCTATTATAATAGGGGTTTCACCCTGACTACTTTTTTACACATATAATCATATGTGTGGATGAATATTTGAACATGTGTGATTTTTTAGAGGTACTGGCATTACCTCCTATATCAGATGGCCTTCGATTATCTTCTTAACTCATAAGCTAAGGCATATAGTATGTGGTACTATTAAGGATCCTCCCTATGTAGGAAGTTACATATTATTATTCATTCTTATGTATTATAACCTATAAGACCATATTATATATTTTATTTCCTATTACCCAAGCATTGTATTGATTTTTCATGCATTATTATTTATGACAGGTAGAATGGGGCAAGTGGTTACCGCCTCTGGGTAAGCTATACTCACAACCTTCATATGCCCTAATGAGATATGTACAAATACTTTTTTATGTGAACTAGGCAAAAGAAAATCCCCTAGGTATGTGAGCTAATATACATGATGTTTGGTTATTAGGGATACCCTATATGCTATTTTGATGCACAGGCCTACCAATGGAATGCTGGTTATCCTTGATACATTCTAGAGTGGACTTGTGCATGGGAGAACCACTTTTTTCTCCTAATCCATGTTTAGATTATAACACTTTTGTATAAATATAACGACCCATACTTTACATACATTATTATTAATTCAGAATTGAAGCACACTTATTACAACATATAACAAAACCAGGAAAGGACCGTATATGTATAGTGTCTTTAGAAACTGGGAAACATAAACAACTGGTTCATAAAGAGTCTACACTGTCTCCCATTTATTTCATCATATCTATAGTTCCTTTTGGAATATCTTACTTAATAACCTTCTTCCGGACCTGGGGAAAGAAAACATACAAAAGGGTGAGCACAAATGCTCAGTAAGGGTAAACAAAATAAATATCAATCACATCATATATATAAGAACATAACTTTTGGAAATCTTAACCTGCAAAAGAAATCATAATTTCATAACGTGGGATAAATCATAGTAGTGAAATGTAATCCCAATAATCATATCTTAAAACATGAAACTTTGTGGCATTCACACATAATCTTAGAGAATCATTTCTTATTAGTCAAGACTCATTGTCAGGACTATCTTAGTGGACAAAGTCCATTTTCTGAACTGAGTTCACTCCTCGTTTCAGTCCTGTTTCACTGAACCCGTTTAACTTGCCATTCCAGCCATGTCTATGTCATGAGATATAAAATCTTTACCCAATTCATTGGAGGGAGATATAGGTCCCACCCATCTCATAATGATACCATTCTTATGTGTGCCACAAAATCATAAATCATACATCATTTCATAACCCATGTAATAAAAATGGGAATCTTAAACATCGTGACATCATATAACAATTCATATAAGATAAAGGAATTCATAAATATAATTCCATCACAACATAATCAATTCAATGTAATAATAGGGATAGAAATATAACCCTTTATTATCTTAGATGGAAAATAATTATGATAAAACACTTGAACTCCATTCTTGAGAAAAATATCCTTTCTACTTCAAAAATATTTTTCCTTTCTTAATATGTCATACAATTCTAAACAGAAAGAAGTTGATTAAAAATAAACTTGAAAACTTGTAAAGGAAGCTTCTTGGAAATAAGGTTTTAAAAATCCATTCATGCCGTATAAGTTAAAAAACATTCTTCTCGTACTTTTGTCGGAAAAGTCAAAAAGTACCTCGTACGAAAAACGAAAAAAGATTCCTTTCATATCCTTTAATAAAAACTCACCGAAGGGAAAAATTGGATTTAAACAATTGTATGTGGATGGAAATAATATTACATATTGTGGAAACATTGATTTGGGTGATAAAATACACCCTAGTAAATACCAAAGCATAAACAATCTCGGATAAAAATGAGATTGTGATATTTCTCTTACCTTAGGTCCGATCTGCTTCGTAAGTGTCTAAACCCCCTATATAATGATTTAAATAATGTTATTGGCTTATTCCAGAATCATAATTATTTTTATGATATCATATATTGTCATATTCTTAGCGTCTTAGTAGTAATATTTTATTGCTACTTGTTATTCGGGTGTTTATAACTTTTTGTTCTTATGTGTGTTTTGTCAAATAAATTCTTATTCTTCTCTTTAGGTTATAGATACATCATTTCAAGAATGGTATTAGTGTAATATATATCATATTAATTCATTAAATTCATTTATATAATTTTTATGCAATGAAGATCATGTAGAACGAATCGCATCACATCTTGGAGATGGTATTTCGTACATACGCACGAGCGATGATATCGTTCCCATGATTGTGGAATTGTATTGGAGTGTATGTATCCTATTTCAGAATCAATATCAATTTACAATAATCATATATAGTAATTATTTACATCATTATACCCATTCAAGTAAGGTGGTGGGGGAAAATAGATTACACCACGGCGTGGAGACGGTATTCCGTACGTACGCACGTGCGGTGATTTCATTTTCCGTAGGATGGATAGATGGTGAAATAGGGTTGTTTTATACTTATAATAACATATAAGTATATGAGTGACACTTATGTTATTACTTCGTGATGAAACAACTAAATAAGAATAAGTGAAAGAAGAAATAAAGATGAAAGAATCGGTAATGGGCATTACCTCTTCTTTGAAGCGCTTCTTTGAGACCACCTTTTAGGGCTCTAAAATTGGTCATTGAAGAAGACCAGGCACTCTACGATGTCTCTAGGGAAGTGGAGAGAAGAAATTTTCAGGGGTTGGCCGAGCTTTAAGGCTCAACGTGGTGTGAGGAAGAGAGGGAGGAGGTGCCCTTTTATAAGGGAGGAGAGGGGCTCCTTTGGAAAAACTAAAAATATTATTTTATTATAAAGTCATGTTTGGTTTTAAATAGCTCCAAATTGATTTATTTAGAAGCAAGGTGGGGTTGGGTCGAAATAAAATCATACAATAGAATTCAGACAAGTTTAGGTTCCTATTTTAACCTTATCATTTAGATTTAACATTAAGTTAAATAATTTTACTTTTACTGTGTCTTCTTGTGTTCTTATACTATAAGGTTAATAAACTTACTATAAGCAGCCAAACGAACCCCAAGTTGTTTATTATTAATATATATAACCTTGTCTAAGTCATTTTGCCGAACCTTAGATTTTTAGGAATAAAATAAAAATTACTAATATAATATTTGTTTTAAAAACTATTTTATGTCAATTTTGACACTATTTAGTAATTGATTATTGTGAAAATCATAAAAAAATGATTAGTTCGAACTAAGTTAATTAAATCAATACTAACATGTCATATGAACCTAGAAAATCAGTATAATTCATAAAAAGTATCAAATTTTATTTATTTGGGTATTTATAACGTCAATTATGTCAATATTTCATTAATAAGATAATTACTGCATCATCTTTGTGTCATAAATAAATTAAATTATATAAAGTCTAAAAATTACAAATAAAATATCATTATGTAGGAAATATTTTTAGCTTTCTAATTAATATTTATAGTCGAATTTATCGTATTTATAACCCTATATTAAAAATGATTTAGTTATTAAACTTTGATTTTAACTATTTTAACCCTTCTTTAAGTAAATTAATAATAAATGTCCTAATCTAATCCAAGTGGGCCTAAATGGTCATATTTTATTCCTATGTTTGTTTTTGGTCGAATTAAACTTATCCAATAGAATTAGGACATGTTTTAGGGTATTAATAATATCATTTTTACCCTTAATTACCCTATTTACTTTTAACCGTGGTAAATAAAAGTAAAAAGTTACTATTCACCAAAAATTATTTTCATCTCATTGAACCACATTTTACTTACTGACATCAGCCATGTCTCTCAGATTTTTGAAATTCCACTCACAGAAGCGGTAAAATTATGTTTTATGAAAAATTTAGTTTTTTTAACTACCACTTAGTGGTTTCACTATTCATCAAAAATTGAAAGTTTTCAGAAGAATACCACAATTTCACCCCAGGCTAATTTCAATATTACGAATCCAAAAATGAAGTCCATTTTGAAAAATAAAATTTATAAAATTTCAAAAAGTGGTTATTACTATTCATAATGGCTAGTTTTAATAATATTTTAATAGTATATCATTGTTTAGTGAAACTCGGTATTGCGTACGACGCAAGATATCGAGGAAGGTCGCGATTTCGTGTAAATCAAGTCAAGAAAGTGTTGTGTGTAGAAAAATATTCATTTGATATAACATAAAAGTCTAGGGTGTTACATTCTACCCCCCTTAAAAGGAATTTTTACCTCGAAATTCGTCACTTTGTAACAAACTGATGAGGATACCTCTCCCTCATCATATCCTCAAGCTCCCATGTAGCATCTTCTAATTAGTGGTTCCTCCATAAAACTTCCACCAAGTGAGTGGTCTTGTTCCGTAGGACTTTTTCTCTACGATCCAGAATCTCAATCGGATGTTCTTCATAAGAAAGATCTTGCTCAAGCGGTAAAACTTCTAAGATGAGTACATGTGAAGGATGAGGTATGTACTTTCTCAGGAGAGATACATGGAACACATCGTGAAATTGAAAGAAATTCGGTGGAAGCGCCAATCAGTAAGCTACCTTCCCAACACGATCTAGTATTTTGAAAGGACCGATATATCTAGGGCTAAACTTCCCCTTCTTTCCAAATCTCATGACCCTCTTCAAGGGAGATATTCGTAAGAACACTTTATCACCCACTTAAAACTCTAGGTCTTTTCTTCGGTTGTCGGAATAACTTTTCTGTCAACTCTAAGCTTCTCTTATGTGTTGTTGAATAGATCTGAAATTTTCTGCCATTTCATCAACGAGATCAGGTCCTAATAGCTTTCTTTCCCCAACATCATCCCAGCAAGTTGGAGTCTTGCATTTATTTCCATAGATAGCTTCATAAAGAGCCATCTGAATACCGGAGTGAAAGCTATTATTATAAGAAAATTCCACCAAAGGTAGGTGTTGATCCCAACCACCTTTGAAATCCATAGAGCAAGCTCTCAACATATCTTCTAGAGTTTGAATTGTTCTCTCAGACTGACCGTCTGTCTAAGGATGATAAGTAGTGCTGAAACTTAACTATGTATCTAGAGTATGCTGAATAATTCACAGAACTTTGAGGTAAACCTCGGATCCCAATCAGATATAATAGAAAGTGGTACTCCATGCAATCTTACCACTTCCTTTACATATATACTGGAAAGCTGATCCAGAGAGAAATCCTCTCTAATAGCGATGAAGTGTGCAGACTTTGTAAGATGATCAACTATGACCCAGATAGTATCATTGCCTTTGGATGTTTTAGGAAGTCCGATGACAAAGTCCATAATTATGTTTTCCCATTTCCATTCTGGTATTGTAATGGTTGTAACATCCCCTTAGACTTCTGTCTCTCAGCTTTATCTTGCTGAAAAACCACGCATCGAGAGACATATTCAGCAACATCTCTTTTCATGCCATCCCACCAGAAGTACTCTTTCAGGTCCATATTCATCTTCGTGCTTCCATGATGAATAGAGAATGAAGAAATATGAGCCTCATCCAGCAGCTCCTTCTTTAATTCTGGGATGGGAGGAACACAAACCTGATTCCTGAACTTTATTATCCCATCACAATCAAGGTTGAATTCAGGAACATTTATCACCTTCTTTTGTAACTCTACATCTTCTTTCTATGCCTCTTTAAACTTCACATGTATGGATGGTTGAACATTCATTTGAGAAATATACGATTTTCCCCCTTCCATTTTAATTTCAAGATCCATCCTTTGTAAATCCATAAATATTGGATCTTTTGTGATCCTCATCATGGATAAACTGGCATGGTCTTGTCGACTTAATGCATCTGCCACCTTGTTTGCTTTCCTAGGGTGGTAATAGATTGAGCAGTCGTAATCCTTAATTAGCTCCAACCATCTTCTTTGGCGCATATTCAGCTCCTTTTGTGTGAAAATATACTTTAAACTTTTATGATCAGTATAAATGTCACACCTTTCTCCATAAAGATAATGCCTCCAAATATTTAATGCAAAGATTACCGCAGCTAACTCCAAATCATGAGTTGGGTAATTTAGCTCATGTATTTTCAACTGTCGTGAGGTATAAGCTATCACCATATCATTTTTCATGAGAACACATCCCAGTCCCTTCTTGGATGCATCAATGTAGATCACAAACCTTTCTCCACTACAAGGAAGTGTGAGTACAGGTGCACTGGATAACCTTCTTTTCAACTCCTTGAAATTCTATTCACATTCCTCCGTCCAAACAAACATAACTCATTTCTGAGTCAACTTGGTGAGTGGATTTGATAATCGTGAAAAATATTTCACAAAACGTCGATAAAATCCAGCCAAACCAAGAAAACTTCGGATCTCGGTTACTGTTGTTGGTATCGACCATCTATCGATAACCTCTGTTTTTGCTGGATCCACAGATATCCCCTCTTTTGAGATTATGTGACCCAAAAATGAAACTTTTTGAAGCCAAAATTAACACTTGGGAAATTTGGCATAAAGATTCTCCTTTCTCAGGGTCTTCAATATAATTCTCAAGTGATCTTCATGTTCTTCCTTTCTCTTTGAATAGAAAAGAATAACGTCTATAAAGACTACCACAAACTGATCATTATAGTCTCTAAAGACTATATTCATCAGATCCAGGAAGATAACAGGGGAATTAGTAAGACCAAATGGCATCACTGTAAATTCATAGTGTCCATACCTTGTACGGAAAGTCGGCTTTGGTATATCCTCCCTTTTGACCCTTAATTGATGATACCCTGAACGAAGATCAATCTTGGAAAAGTATTGAGCTCCGCGTAGTTGGTCAAATAGGTCATCAATGCACGGGAGAGGATATTTGTTCTTGATGGTGATCTTGTTAAGTTCTCGATAATCAATGCAGAGTCTCATTGATCCATATTTCTTCTTAACAAATAGAACCGGTGCTCCCCAAGGTGACGCACTAGGGCATATTAACCCCTTATCAAGATTCTCTTGGAGTTGCTTCTTCAATTCCAGCAACACAATTGGGGCCATTCTATAAGGTGTCTTTGAAATAGGCAAAGCACCTGGTACGAGTTCTATTGAAAACTCAACTTCACGATTTGGTGGAAAAACCGATAATTCCTCCGGAAAGACATCATCAAACTCCCGTACAATGGGAATATTCTTAATCGTGAGTTTCTCACCAACCATTTGAGATAAATAACCTTCATTTAGTGGAATCAAGACCCATAAGATGGAACAAATTTCCACTGGGAGGTTATGTTCATCATTGCATTGATAGACGATCATAGATTGATCTGGAATATGAAATGTGACTTCCCTTCTTTGGCAATTGATATGAGATCCATATAAAGAAAGCCAATCAATGCCAAGAATCAAATCAAATTCCACTATAGGAAGGATCACAAGATTTGCAGGAAGCAATTTCCCACAAACATCGATCAGAGAAGAATTATAAACTTTTGATGCGACTGTTGTGCCATTAGAGGTTGTCACAGCTAACTCAACATCTAACTGTTGAGGTAATACGGTGATATCCTTAGAAAATTCTTCAGAAATAAAAGATTGGGTGGATCCAGAATCAAATAAAACATTTTCTACTTTAGAGTGGATGGTAATTGTACCTTTCGCCACATCTTTTTCGTACTCCACATCGCTGATAGAAATTGCATGTGACTTTCCTTTTTCATTAGCCTTAAGAGTTTGTTGACGTCGACCATCATCATCAACCCTTGGATTTGGGAATTGATTGGCATAATTCCCCATCTCCTTGCACTTGAAACATTGAAGTGTATTAGGTTCATTCTGTGTGTCCCTTCCTTTGTTTGCATCATTAGAAATCTTCTTCCCATAATTATGGCATTCAAATGCCTGATGACCTTACTTTCCACATTTGTAACATTTACTTGTCCTTTTAAGACAACTCCCTCCATTTTTCTTTCCACACTTTGAGCATAAGGGAAAGCTCATATTTTATTCATTGTGCTCTTTAAATTTTCCTTTGAATTCCATTTTCCTCTTCTTATCAAACCCATATGACTAATGGGTTACTCCAATCTTCATCTCGACTTTGAGAGCACATCGAACGATTTCCTCATTGCTATTGAAGTCCCTTATGGCTAATGCCCTTCGAAGACTTGGTTTTAAGCCACTAAAGAATCGATCGATCTTGCTCTCTGGTTGGATAATAATACCAGAAGCGTACCTTGTAAGCCTTGTAAAATTTGCTTCATAGGTACCAACCGATTCATCATCCTTTTGATTTAGTTCAAGAAACTCCTTCTCCATCTTTGTTCGGAGAATACGAGGGAAGTACTTATTGAAAAATAAGTTCTTGAACTCGTCCCATTCCATGGACTCAATTTCATCCCTTTGCCTCGTATTCTTAATAAGATTCCACCATTGATCAGCATCACCTTCCAAACGATACACTGCTAAGATGACTTTATCATGTTCAGAACATTGGAGAACTGAAAATATCTTTTCAGTAGTATTAATCCATTTTTCAGCAACTAATGGATCAGTAGACCCGCTGAAAGAAGGTGGACGCTGCCTCATGAAGGATTCAACAGAATGTTGCTCCTTCCTTTGCTCGTTTGGAAGTTCTGCATGATTCATAGATTGAGAAAGTTGTGTGAGCATGGATACAAGATTTTTCATTCCAGCTCCCATAACCTTTGGTTGCTGAGGGGGACAATCATTGCATTTCCAGTCGCATTCCGCATTAACACGGTTTCTTCGAGTTCCAGCCATTGACTGAAACCAAGAAGAATAGTGTGAGCAACACTAATTATAACAGGAAAACCACATAATCAAAAATAAAAATATCACACATAAGGTCTTATCCTAGGTTATTCATGTCCATTTCTAAAACACTAATAGTGTGTTCTATGCTTAGACTTATCCTTAGGGTTCATAATAAGGCTTTCACATCCTAGTTTCCAAAGGTTGACTATACCTTTCCTCTGATACCAACTATAACGACCCATACTTTACATACATTGTTATTACTTCAGAATTGAAGCACACTTATTGCAACATATAACGAAACCAGGAAAGGACCGTATAGGTATAGTGTCTTTAGAAACTGGGAAACATAAACAACTGGTTCATAAAGCGTCTACATTGTCTCCCATTTATTTCATCATATCTATAGTCCCTTTTGGAATATCTTACTTAATAACCTTCTTCCTGACCTGGGGAAAGAAAGCATACAAAATGGTGAGCTCAAATGCTCAGTAAGGGTAAACAAAAGAAATTTCAATCACATCATATACATAAGAACATAACTTTTGGAAATCTTAACCTGCAAAAAAATCATAATTTCATAACATGGGATAAATCATAGTAGTGAAATGTAATCCCAATAATCATATCTTTAAACATGAAACTTTTTGGCATACACACATAATCATAGAGAATCATTTCTTTTTAGTCAAGACTCATTGCCAAGACTATCTTAGTGGACAAAGTCCATTTCTGAACCAAGTTCACTCCTCGTTTCAGTCCTGTTTCTCTGAACCGGTTTAACCTGCCATTCCAGCCATGTCTATCTCATGAGATATAAAATCTTTACCCAATGCATTGGAGGGAGATATAGGTCCCACCCATCTCATAATGATATCATTCTTATGTGTGCCACAAAATCATAAATCATACATCATTTCATAACCCATGTAATAAAAATTGGAATCTTAAACATCGTGACATCATAAAACAATTCATATAAGATAAAGGAATTAATAAATATAATTCCATCACAACATAATCAAATAAATGTAATAATAGGGATAGAAACATAACCCTTTATTATCTTAGATGGAAAATAATTTTGATAAAACACTTGAACTCCATTCTTGATGAAAATATACTTTCTACTTCAAAAATACTTTTCTTTTCTTAACATGTCATACAATTATAAACTAAAAAAGTTGATTAAATATAAACTTGAAAACTTTTATAGGAAGCTTCTTGGAAATAATTTTTTAAAAATCCATTCATTCCGTATAAGTTAAAAAAACATTCTTCTCATACTTTTGTCAGAAAAGTCAAAAAGTACGTCGTACGAAAAACGACAAAAGATCCCTTTCATATCCTTTACTAAAAACTCAACGAAGGGAAAATTCGATTTAAACAATTTTTGGTGGATGGAAATAATATTACATATTGAGGAAACATGGATTTGGATGATAAAATACACCCCAGTAAATACCAAAGCATAAACAGTCTCGGATAAAAATGAGATTGTGATATTTCCCTTACCTTAGGTCCGATTTGCTTCGTAAGTGTCCGAACCTCCTGTATAATGATTTAAATAATGTTATTGACTTATTCCAGATTCATACATATTTTTATGATATCATATATGTTCATATTCTTATCTTCTTAGTAGTAATATTTCATTGCTACTTGTTATTCGGGTGTTTATAACTTTTTGTTCTTATGCGTGTTTTGTTGAATAAATTCTTACTATTCTCTTTAGGTTATAGATACATCATTTCCAGAATGGTATTAGTGTAAAATATATCATATTAATTCATTCAATTCATTTATATAATCGTTATTCAATGAAGATCATGTAGAACGAATCGTATCACATCGTGGAGACGGTATTCCGTACGTACGCACGATCGATGATATCATTCCCATGATCGTGGAATTGTATTGGAGTGTATGTATACTATTTCAGAATCAATATCACATTACATATATCATATATAGTAATTATTTACATTATTATACCCATCCAAGTAAGGTGGTGGGGGAAAATAGATTACACCACGGGGTGGAGACGGTATTCCGTACGTACGCACGCGCGGTGATTTCATTTTCCGTAGGATGGATATATAGTGAAATAGGGTTGTTTCATACTTATAATAACATATCATTATATTAGTGATACTTATGTTATTACTTCATGATGAAACAACTAAATAAGAAGAAGTGAAAGATGAAATAAAGATGAAAGAATCGGTAACGGGCATTACCTCTTCTTTGAAGCGCTTCTTTGAGACCTCCTTTTAGGGCACTAAAATTGGTTTTTGAAGAAGACCAGGACCTCTACTATATCTCTTGGGAAGTGGAGAGAAGAAATTGGCAGGGTTTGGCCGATCTTGAAGGCTCAATGTGGTGTGAGGAAAAGAGGGTGGAGGTTCCCTTTTATAAGGGGGGAGAGGGGCTCCTTTGGAAAAACTAAAAATATTATTTTATTATAAAGTCAATTTCGGTTTTAAATAGATAAAAATTGATTTATTTCGAAGATAAGGTGGGGATGGGTCGAAATAATCTCATAAAATAGAATTTAGACAAGTTTAGGTTCCTATTTTAACCTTATCATTTAGATTTAACATTAAGTTAAATAATTTTACTTTTACCATGTCTTCTTGTGTTCTTATACTATAAGGTTAATAAACTTACTATAAGCAGCCAAAAGAACCCCAAGTTGTTTATTATTAATATATATAAACATATCTAAGTCATATGGCCGAACCTTAGATTTTTAGGAATAAAATATCAATTACTAATATATTATTTGTTTTAAAAACTATTTTATGTCAATTTTGAAAGTATTTAGTAATTGATTTTTGTGAAAATCATAAAAGAATTATTAGTTCAAAATAAGTTAATTAAATCAATAATAACAAGTCATATTAACCTATAAAATTAGTTTAATTCATAAAAAGTCTCAAATTATATTTATTTGGGTATTTATAACATCAATTATGTCAATATTTCATTAATAAGATACTTACTGCATCATCTTTGTGTCATAAATAAATTAAATTATTTAAAGTCTAAAAATTAAAAATAAAATATCATTATGTAGGAAATCATTTTAGATTTCTAATTAATATTTTTAGTCGAATTTATCTTATGTATAACCCTATATTAAAAATGATTTAGTTATTAAACTTTGATTTTAACTATTTTAACCCTTCTTTAAATAAATTAATAATAAATGTCCTAATCTAATCCAAGTGGGCCTAAATGGTCATATTTTATTCCTAAGTTTATTTTTGGAAGAATTAAACTTATCCAATAGAATTAGGACATGTGTTAGGGTAATAATAATATCATTTTTACCCTTAATTACCCTATTTACTTTTAACTGTGGTAAATAAAAGTAAAAAGTTACTATTCACCAAAAATTATTTTCATCTCATTGAACCACATTTTACTTACTGACATCAACCGTGTCTATCATATTTTTGAAATTCCACTCACATAATCGGTAAAATTATGTTTTATGAAAAATTCAGTTTTTTTAACTACCACTTAGTGGTTTCACTATTCATCAAAAATTGAATATTTTCAGAAAAATACCAAAATTTCACCCTAGGATAATTTCGATATTACGAATCGAAAAATGAAGTCCATTTTCAAAAATAAAATTTATAAAATTTCAAAAAGTGGTTATTACTATTCATAACGGCTAGTTTTAATAATATTTTAATAGTATATTGTTGTTTAGTGAAACTCGGTATTGCGTATGACGCAAGCTATCGAGGAAGGTCAAGATTTCAGGTAAAGCAAGTCAAGAAAGTGTTGTGTGTAGAAAAAGATTCCTTTGATATAACATAAAAGTCTCAGGTGTTAAAATAAATGGTTTTACTTCGCCTTACACACTTTGTACATTGTTTAGATGTTGTTAAACTTGTATTTTATATATTCTTCAGGACAATACCAAATTATTCCTTATTGAAATGTCTTCAAATTCCACCCAAATATGATGGTAACTAGTTACACACATCATATAACCGATTATGGGATAATTCATGCCATAATTGGGTATTTACCATTTCAACCATGATACATCATTTAAAGGCGAAAACATTTCTTGGTTTGGAATTAATTTCTACCCTTGATGTTTATTCCAACCTCTGGAGATCGGATAATGTATCTTAATTGTTGTGATGACATGATTAAGGTACCATTTTGGTATTTGGGTTATGTATGTTACCAACCCCTAGATTTATAATATAAATTCTAGTATCATATCAAATAATTTTCAATTTCCATGACCTTCTCAAGGCCCTGGGTGCTCAATGGTTCATCTTTAGTGATACTTTCTCTCGCTTTTGGGGGTTTTAACACCCATCTTCAAGATATCAATCCATTTCAATCTAAGGTTCTCTTTCATCCCCTTTCATTATATTCCTTCTTATTTATTATCTTCCTCTAGGTTATGGTAATGGTTTTGATTTCGTTTTGGTGATTTTTGATCATTTTCTTGATGGGGGTGATCATGTATTGATTTCATATTGAATAATTGAATATTTGGTGGTGAATTATTAAAGATTTATAATAATAATTATACAACTCTTATTTAATCTTCATTTGAGGTATGGGATTCTAAATATCTCTTCTCATTTTTATGTGTGAATGTGGAATTATCATACCTATGTTTTCAATGGGTAAAATTTTAGAATTAACCAAATAAATATAAAGACCTAGATTAAAGGAATTATAAGGGAAGATATGATTCACATATGTTATAAATGTTTTTATGTTATTACATATGTATTGAGTCTTATATATAATAGTATGTGACCATATGATATCTTTTTTTGAAGGTTTTCCTATTCTTTATAACATCTAAAATCATTTAAATAACTCAAATATTGTAATGAAATGAGTGACATGGAAATTTTGAATAAATAATGCTCTTGTTCATTCTTAATGTGTTGAATAAACATGGGAGTACGAATAAATGTGGGTTTTTAATGTTATTTGGGGTTTTAGTGGGTTTCTTTTACCATTGTGATCCTTGATATTGTTTTCCCTTGAATATTATTGATAGTTTATTTTTTATGTTTGAGGAATAGGTGATGGTTTTTTTGGGGTGGAAGTTCAGATTTTTTGATGTTTCAGGGTGGTATAATTAAGGTTGTCATCATGAGTATGGGATGGTGTAATGGTTGATATAGTGTTGAAAGTGATTATTATGGTATGTTTCATAGTATTTTAGAAATTTGTATAGTAATGAATAAATTAACTATTAATTTGAATGTGTTAAATATGATGAGCATAATTGTTATTATTAACTTGTAGAAAGTTGGATAATGAAATGGAAAATAGGTGATTATTGGTATAAATTTTTAATTGTTGGGATAATGTTTTTAAGAATATAATATGGTGGGTAATAAATATTACAATAATTGGTAACTAGGTGTTAAAATGAGGTGTTTTAATTATTTTGAAGCTTTTATGTGCTGATAATATGGTTAGTTGTGTTTTGGTTAGTCATGGGAGTGATTGTTGACGTGATATAGATGTTAGAAAATTACAGTTAAAATTTATAATAATAAATGTATTGAATTTATAATTCTACCCTCGGGTTGGTCTTATGTTTTAAATTTAATTCATTGTATTTTTTATTTATTCTTACAAACCACCGCTAGAAAGAAATGTAACTAATGCCCATATGAAATTTTTGGTTCTGGGTGTTTTTTCCAACAACAAGGCTTCAAAGTATATATATAGTTTGCTATACACCATTCCCTGCTCTCTCTTCTATACATAGATAGGATCTGATGGTTTGAGTTTATGATGAATTTTTTTGATATACCAAGTTCATGATAAGATACATGGTAATGATGTTTTGATGTAAATGCATAGTATGGGAATATATGGATTGAGAAGGGAATGAGGTTGATTCCCTTGATTATTACATATCATACCATATATAATTTGTTTTCAGATTATATATATATATATATAGTGATGCAGTACATAGATATTATTATATAAATTTGATTGTAGAAATTATTCAATTATGTGGTTATAAGTATATGGAAGGTATGATAGCATCAGATGTTTGGTGTTGGGGCATTAGTATGACTAGTTCAGTGAGGAACTGTTTTTTGGGTAGCTTATTAAATATTCTCTTAATATTTTCTTACTACAATTTTTGGAGTTATTAGGTGAGTAATACATGGTGAGTATCAGTGGTGAATTACCAAGTCTATGTAATGAGTAGGGGTTTTTTTATATTAGTTGAAGAATTAGTATACTTATTCTAGATTTTCCAAAGGTTTCTAGAAAGATTGTACAGAGTATACATACATTCTCACCACTATGTATATTTCTATTTTTAAATACCTAATAGTGGGATTTGGTGATTATGATAAACCTAACTAGATTGTGGTGATTTCTATTGTTTATAGAGTCACTACAAAGGGATTTGACTGTGGTATAATCATTATTTTGGATGCCTTAAGTTTTTTAGGACATTAATATGCATTTTGGGATTATGGGTTATTTTATTTTCATGTTATATAGTTGTTTGGTGGAATGTATCTTATGTTCTATGGAATTATAAGGTTAATTCTTCTCATTTTCGTTTTTTATACTATTGAAGATATATTCCATATTATCTCTTATTACTGGTGGGATTCGAGGGGTGCACTCATCTCTACTAGTCTAGGAAAAGTTCAAATTGAGGTGGGTCATGGAATAGTGGTATTAGATCTATGGATGAGATTTACGATAGATTTATTAGTTTGAAACTAGTGAGAACTATATGGTTTTAGTAATATAATTCCATTATTCAATCCAAACTATGATATAAGTGAGGTACACTTACTAGGACATGGGTATTTAGGGAACATGAGATCTAAAGAAAGAACTTTAATCTTAATGAACATACTAAGTGATATACTATTTATTTGGAAGTATTGACATAGGTGTAATATATGTATAGTGCTGATATGCACCTACATTTTTATTAGGGAAATTTTGAATAAAATAAAATAAATTTAATTAAAAGAACCTTAAATAAGATTATTTTTTCTAGTCTTAGGGGTTACATTATTTTGTTCTTATAGAGATTCTTTATAGGTGTTTTCCTCGTGTGGTTGACAATTGGGAGATGTAGAAATAATATCAATTAAATTATGGGAGGGTTAAATCTGATGAGGATGATTCATTTTGGAAGGAATTGTGTGAGTTTAAATGTAAAATCATTCCCATGTTTGATGAGACAATTTCTGATTAAGAGATAAAGAGGTGGTTAAAAGAGTCTAAGAATGATTTTAGTTTTTTACATGCATGAATGAAGCATTGAATCTCTTTTATTGTCATTCTGTTAAGGAGAGAATCTTATTAGTGGTGAATTGTGTTTCTTGGTGAACATGAGGAATATTTGGTGTCTTGTGAAGATTTATTGAATAAGTTTAATAATGGTTTTTTTCTTGAATGTTGATGCTAGTTAGGTTATAGGGGTTTCACTCTCTTTCTCGTTGATAAGGGATCCTGAGTATATAGTTATGAGAGTTCAGTTTATTAATCTTCTTTATTTTGCTCTTAACTCCCATATTCATTAGGTGTCTAGGGATCATAATTTAAAGGAACTTTTTCATATATAAATTCAAATAAGACTCTCCTTATTTATATTTTCATTGTATCATCATGTGATAGCTATGTTAGGGGTTATAGAGTAGATGCTTGTTCAAACTAGTTCATCCTCAGAGGGAATTCATTATAATTTCCTAAGAATTAGAGCTATTGATATTGGATCTCAGTTGTCAAGGAACTTGAGGCTTTAGTTTTTATATAGTCATCTCAGGTATAATCATACCATTTATCAAGGTCAAGTAGTTCTAAGGACTATACTGAGAGATATAGAGTAGTTATTTTAGATCATGGCCAACAACAGTTCACATGCCTCTCCATTTCAATTGGTAAACATGGGATAGATAGCCAGTTTCCTTTATAAACACAATATTAGTCAAATATAAGACCATAACAATATAAATACAACCCTCAGTTTTTTGGAAACCAATAGATACTAAAGAAAGTATAAGAATTCAAAGTAACATTCCTTGTCCCTAGGTACATAGGGTTGAGCACGAACATGGAGGTAGTTACCATTGGGGGAAATAAGGTTATTGAGAAGGGTTTAGTTAGTTTCATGTCATGGAGTTGTCAGTTTTAGAAAATCTAGAGATTATTCATGGAACTGTGTATTTATATTTTACCTTGACTTGTTCATTTTGTAATTCAAGATCATCCCACTCCTCTATTATGTCAACCTTGTTTAGATATTTAGGAATTAAGGTAGAAAAAAGTACAATTTACTAGGGGATTTATTATTCCAATTAGAGGTTATTCAATGTTATCTAAATTGTGTGAAAATTGTGAAATTATTATGGGGGCATTATCAGTCATTGGGATACTGACTTTTTCTACTGATATAACCATACAGTGACGTAATTGGCAAGGATTTGTTGTATTTTATGTATGTTATTATTGATTGATTCAAGAAGAGAGCTTTTTAATTTAATTTGAAATCCAATATACTTTTTATATCAATTAGTGTGATCATTAGATGTAGTATGGGTGTGTAGATTCTATTTATTCTCAGTTGGAAGAGTTGATGTTGAGTTCAGTGGAAGTTCCGGATGTGGTGTATCCCAAAGTTATAAAGGGGTTCCATAATTTTTTTCTTGAATAGGTTTTGATTTTATCCCCTCAATATGATATGAAGTTTCATTGAGAATTACAACCTAGTATTTTTATGATTTTGATATCGAATTATCATATAATTCCATTAAATTTGTGGGAGTTGTAGATTTAGATCAATGATCTATTTTATAAGGGTTTCATCTAGACCAATTGGCCACCTTAAGGAGCATCAATGTTGTCCATAAAGAAGGTGTATGGTAGTGTGAGGTTATTCATGGACTACTAGAGATTAAACTAGGAAACAATGAAGAATTATGTATCTTATCATTAGGAGTAATGGAATATTTGATTAGTTTGTGGTAGCTAGTTGGTTCTTAAAGATTGATATATGGAATAGATACCATCAAATGAGGGTGAAGAAGGAATATACGACAAATATTACAATCATATTTTTTTTATAGACTTTAGGGTCATGTTTATGTTTTTCAATTTCATGAACTCCCAAATTATTTTCATGTCCAAGATGAACACAATGTTTTGATAGCCCTTAGATCATTTTATTGTAGTGTTCATCCACAATATTATCGTATATTTGATGTTAAAGGGGGGGGATCATACTAAGCATATAAGTATTATCCTTGAAGTTATTTGATGAAATAAGTTGTATATAAAGTTTTCTGAGTGCATGTTCTAGACACACAAAGTGTATTTCCTTGGGCATATTATGTATAAACAATGAGTTGAAATAGATACTTAAAATATTAATGATATTTTTTCTTATATAGATCCCAATAATTTTATAAAGGTTAATAGTTTCTTTGATCTATTAGACAACAATAGGAGTATTGAATTTTATTTATCCCACATTGTTATTCCATTTAAAACATTTACTATGAAGGATCAATCCTTTATATGGACTGATCATTGTCAGATGATATTTAAGTACCAGAGGAATAAATTGATTAGTAATTAATTTCTCCATTTATTAAAAGGGGGATTTATGTTTAAGGTGTCCCAAAATGCTTCTCATCTCAATTTTTTTGTGTTATAAAATAGTTTAGGGTGGTCATATCTTATAAGGAATATTTTGCCTCTTCATAGATGTTGGGATTATTCTTGAACCATGTAAATCTTTGTGTTCTTGTTCATTATTTTTCATTTTTACTCTTCGGTGTTTCATCATTTCTATCACTGCAACTCCAGATGTTTACATAATAATTACATCCTTAAAAATGTAACTATTCCACACATAATCTTGATTTAGTGTCAATAGTTTTAATTTGAATTTTTTATAGTGTTAGCATATTTGTTCATTATTAGTGGTTTTCATATATCATAAGAGTTTTAAGTATATCTTTACTTAGTGATATTTGAATCTTCAATAGAAATGATGGGTTTAATTCATGTAGTACTATGATATTGAGAATTATTATTCCCCATTAAAGGGTAACGTGGTTGTGATTCACTGATCAAAACGCCTTTTGGTGAAGTTATTCTTGATTTTTCATATGCATACAGGATAATAAAGGATATTGCATCCTTAAATTAAGATATAAAAGAATTTTGTGTTAGAGGTTTCCTAAACTAGAGGAAAATGTATTCCTTCATGTTATATTAATTTGAAGAGTCTCTTTTGGGAGATCATGATGTAGTGGTTTGGAGTTATCATATTGAAGAACCCCTTAGCATGGAGGAATTGTTAATGAATTATTATTCACTATATTTATTTTCGACCTACTCATTGGAATGTTTTTGAAGTGATATATATTGTTTTAGATATTGATGAAGTGTTTTGAGTTTGTTATAATCTCATATGAATAACTCTAGAATATATTAGTTTATGAACAAAATGGATAAATATATAAATTTCTATATAGATCATTCATTAGGAATCCAAAATGATGATTTCAGAGTTTTTTAAGGATAAATCATCCTATATAACATTGAAAGTGCATAAGCATGAAGTCCTTTTTAAGGGTCTTTTACATAAGCATGAGGCCATGTATGGTTCATTTTCTCATATGGATTATTAGTCCATAAGCAAGAATCCTCTCCAAATATGATTAATATATCTATATATGCATGAATTCATATACCATAAGGATCATTTTACTATAAGGATGATTCCTATAAGTATTATATAAGATTCACCATTCCATGAGGGTCTGTAAGAAAGAACTCCGCATAAGTATGACCACCATTAAGCATCATGATTTTGAGAAACTTGAGTATTTCTACTAGTTAAAATCTATGTTTCCAAAATTTTAATTTTTTGATGAATTTAAATCTGAGGAGGCTAGCCCTATATACAGTGAACAAAACATTTCATTCAAAATTAGATTCAACCCATATAAAGAATATCTTATTCCAACATAATAAAGAAAAAGATTTTTAATTATAACAACTGTATTAGAAAAACTCAAAAAGAAACAGGGTTCGCTTTCAAGAAAATGTAGATGTTTAAATGGGATAATGTTTTTGTTTTCTTAAATTAATAAATCAACTGATAATCACATTGTGATGAAAGATTGTTTTTTCAAATTTCATAGATATTTTCCTATGATGAGTTTTTATTACTAGAGGTTGAAGTTGGGAAGACCTGACTAGTTTGGTTATTGGTTAAAGAAGAATTGGTTAGTTGTGAAAATTATATTTAAAAGGAAATTAATGGAGAGCTACCCACATGGATATATTTGTAAAAATTAAATTAAAACTTTAAAGTGATGAAAATAGTTATTTGATAACTTTTATCTTTATTCACAGGCTTGATATATCTTTTAATATATCAATTTAGTATATGGAAAATGACATGTAAAATTAATGAATTAGTCATATAGTAAAACAGATTTCTCAAATAGATAATATTGTTGATTGAAAATATCGAGGTTGTTCAGAAGTTGAGGGAACGGGAATAAAATGAATCATTGTTATATAAAGGTGTGTAAGCATGAAAGACTGAGAAAAAGAAAAAGAATAAGTTCTAACTGAAGATAATGTTTTTTGTGACAAAAATTCTATCCTTACATAAGACTATAGTTTTGAGCCTTAGAGAAGAAAGAGAAGAGGATCCTCAAAGGGTTCTACATGTTGTGAGTTATGAAGATCAAAATATTTAATTTATATTCATTCGGTAGATTCTAACGTAATTTTTACTGAATAACGTGATTTGTGTTATCTAAATAATATAAATAATATTGTGTTGGATCGAGAGGATGATCATGTATTTTTTATCGAATAAACTTTCATTTAAGGGAAGTTCCCTTTCATCTGGTCATGCTTATATTTCATTGTAATTATTAGGAAATAATGGAACCTATGAGAGGTAGTGTATGTTCTAGGAAGTATGGGATCAGGAAAATAACATACCCATCCATATTTATTGATAACAATATATTAGTATAAAATTTATAAGCCAAGATACCAACAGATTGTAGCAAGGAGTATGCCCTCACACTTGAGAGGGTTGTGTTCCACGTAGTTTTCTTTCAAATAAAAAATTTTTAAAAATAAGGGTACAATAATTCTTCCACCCCCATCAATGTATCGAATTTACTAATAGACACTTTTAGGTAAAATCATAATTGAATGTTTCCAATATCAAATTCTCTTTTTACAAAGGATAGACAACATCAATCTGTTTATAGTAGAGTTGTGTCCATATATGATGGAAATAATTTCCATGGATGGAAAAATAGAATATTTCTATATTTATTATCTTTGGATCTTTAATTTTTTGATACAACCATATTGGGATTTTCAGCCATGTAAATGGGTAATAAAATGAATTTTTTTTATAAAAGGAACAATTAGGTTGTTATAAAATATAAGAATTCCATATTGATGTCTCTCTCTGAGAATGTTTTTACTAAGATAATGGGGTTATAAACATTTAAAGATATTTATGATAAAAATGAATGTGTTTATGAAGATAATTTAAAAGTGAAATAAGTCAATTTATGAATATAGAGAAGTGGGTTTAAATATATAAAGATAACTGAAGAACAATCCATTGATTACTTTAATAGATTTAATTATATTATGAGAAACATAAGAGGATTTGATGAAAAACAAGATGATTCCATTAGTGAATAAAAACTCATTAGGAACATACCAAAAATATTTTATCATAAAATTTTGTCTCATGAAATTAGGGGATATCTCTCTTTCAGTTAGTTACACAATATATGGTCTCCAGAAATTTAAGAATAGGAAAGGGTAAATACACAGGGAAACCACCATTTAAATGATTCAAAAGTGGAGGCATTTGACCCTTTTCATTCAATTTTCCAAAGAAGAAAAGTATGAGTTTTATACTGATGACTATTAAGAGAAACATAAAAATATGAAATTAGGAAAAGGCTCTAAATCAGTGAGCAAGATATGTTATTGTAATAAAACATTTCCATGAAGAAACAGGAGAATTTTGATGAGTAAATAACATGTGGAAGACTCTTCCCCTTGAAGAAAATCAACAGGTGGATCACCTAAAAAGGTTTCAAAATGTATCGATCAAGTGAAAGATTTAGAAACCACCTCAAGAAGTGATGAGGAAAGTGGTGAAGAGAAATACCTGGAGCATATGATTATATCTAAGTTAGAGATTTGTTTTGAGAAAAATACCAAGTTTAAGAAGGAAGTTAAAATCTTGAAGAGAGTTGATGGGTGGAAAGTTGAAGAAAATAAAGAATCTATCAAAATAGAGACTAAATTAATTTAAGATGTTAGAAAATATAAGATCATGTCTACTGAGTATAAAATTATCTAGAATGATCTAAAAGAAAAACTCAAGTTAAAAGAATAGGAAATGGGAAAACTGAATTCAAATTAAATTTTTTTATTAAATAAGGAATGAAGAATGAACATGATCAAGGGGGCCTAAAATGATGTATCCTAGTAGAATCATCACATACAATTTCAATACATCCTTTGGAAAGATATACAAAGCTAGTAAAACACATACAGAAGCTAACCGAGCGAACCCAAGAAGCCAAGAAGTACAAAGCCTAGTTCTATTCACTATATGTGTGAAGAAGGGTGGTGTGATCATCAATAAGGGTCTTGCATCATCAGATGAGATAAATAATCGAACAGGGGATAGTGATTCGGCCTTGAAAAGAATTAAAAATGATCAATGAGTCTGTCTCTATAAAATATAACAAAATGTTCCTACTGTTGCACATTTCCAAACCATCTTGCATTGCGTAAGCCTCCACCAAAAGAGAATCCCTCAGACCATATAAAGCACTGAAAGTGTAAAGAACATATCCACCTAAGTAACAAAGAAGACCTCCTCCATGCATTACATTGGAGTAGTATGACCCATTCACATTGAGATTGAAACCACTACAAGGAGGGATCCAGTGAATCCTATTACCCTAACACAACATGCACATCCTGGGAGAGGGAGAGGCATTTCCCTACTTAAGACTCTAGAGATAAGTGGCATTATCACAATTCTTAAGGATAGGTGCCAACACCATCACTAGGCATCTCAATCGGGCCACCAAGGATCGGCTAGAGGTAAAAACACTCTCGTGAATGGATTTATTCCATACACACCAGATGTTTCTACATCCTACCACTAGTATAAGAGTCCTCTCCATGTTGGATTGGTGTTGTCCTCCTTGCCATACCTCAATGGTGAGCTTAGGGAAGGAGGAGAATCTGGTTGAGGATGAGCCAACTACAATGGAAGAAACATTACCTATCAAGGATAAAAAACCACTAATTCCAAGAAGGAGGTTCCCTTCATCAAGGTGGGAGGCAGAAGAATGAAAGGAGGAAGTTCCGGAAAGGGGGGAACCACCACCTGGGGAGGAAAATGAGCCAAAGAGGGAACTTTATCTAAAACAAGTGGGATCAGAGATTTCATATACCATAAACAACATGTAATCCCTCCTAAATCGATGACTTCGGAGAAAGAACATAACAAGGACCATATAAGGAAGTATTAAAGCCCAACTGAGACCTCATACAAACAGAGAGGTATTTTACTTGTAGGTGAAACTCTAGGAAAAAGAGAGTTGCAGAGTATTGGAGAATACGTTTCCACCAATAAAATGAGTCACTATCTTTTTGGAAGATCTGTGCTAGGAGAGGCTTGGATAAATCTACTCAACACAAATCTTCAATACTGAGTAATCCATTAGACCAAGAGATCCTTTATCTACAAACCGAAAGCAGTCGAGTGCATCTCCAATTCCATGCTAAAAATACCGATTGAAAAATGGGAGAGGAAACCCTATAAGAGTAATCTAGACTGCTGCTTGAGGGGAATCCATACACAAGTGAACATCCAGCGACCATCTAGAAAGGGAAAAGTGACACTTTTCCAAGAAAGTGAGGATCCCTAGACAAGGAAAAAAATTATACCTTGTATCCAAAAACATTGAAAAAATACTTCCGATGTAGAACAAACTCTTAATCCAGTGAAGATAATATCTAGGAGCTGACAAAGGCCTAAAATTCTGAGAGTGAAGAGCGATCCCGCCCAAAATGATCAAATGAAATCCATTGATGGAAATAAACCGCCGCATCGAAATCTTCAGGTGAGATTGAGGTCGTTGGAGCCCCTTCCTATGGGTTCAACTCCCAATATGGTATTGGGATAGTATGAGGAATGTAGATAATGTCTTTGGGAGTCTTCATTAGTGGGAAACTGACCAATGATGAGGAGTAGGCAGCGAGAGGTTTTGTCAAGGGTAGATGAGCTACCCCCAACAAGCAGAGAAATTTTTGGTTTTCCTTCATCAATAAAATGGGTGTTATTCCCATATTTGTAATAATATGTGTATTGGTGATCCTCTGCCAAAGAGAGTGAATAAAAATGAGTCATGTTTCTCCCATGGATGTAGGCAAACCTTCTAAACCTTGTAAATTTGTGTGTTCATCTTGTTTTTCCTTCGTTTTGTGTGATTTGAGGTGCCATGTACCTCCGATGCACCCCAAAAACTGGTATCAGAGGTGAGTCGAAGTGAGAAGAGTCGAAATGGTGTGGCGATGGAAAGATCTCTGGTGGCATGAAAATTGAATTTGGTTGGAAAATTGTTATGTGCCCAGCTCTGTGAAGAGGACATCGAGAAGATTCCAATAGTGCAAGCAGTGATGAAAACAGATTTGAAACGAGCCCTATAAGCATGGTAAAACTTTGGTCAAAATCATAGGTGAACAATACCCATGTGCTAAAGAATACATCACTGTTCATGCCACCAGTGGCAACTCTGGCGAGATTCTAGTAGGAACTCTGGCATGCCACGTTAGTGCCACATCAGCCGGCAATCAAGACCGTCGAATGTGTTTTGACCATATCTCGGTCAATTGGTGTCTGATTTCGGTAGTCCAGGAGTCGATTCCAACTATTTAAAATATTTCAGACACATCCATATGGTATGTTTTTTTAAAATTCACATTTCATCTGCTGGTTTTAGAAGGGTGAAACATCGATGGTGTTGATCGCATTTTGTGACAACAATGATGGCTGGTGGTATAACAATATCAATATTTGACATCGAGAAGTTCAGTGTTCAAAACACTTTTGTCTTGTGGAAAAAAAAGTGATATATCTTTTGGTGCAGTAGGGATTGGTCATACTATTGATCAGATAAAAACCTGAGACAACCAGTAATGATGTTTGGAAAGAACTTGAGATGGAGGTTGTTATCACAATTTGATTGTGTCTGGAGAATGAGGAAAAGTACTTGGTGTTGGACGAGACATCACCGAAGGAGATCTGGAATAAGTTAGAGTAGGGGTATATAGAGAATTTTCTCACCAAAAAATTGTTCTTAAAGATGAAATTGTACCAGTTTTGGATGGATGAGGGAGAAAATTTGTTGGATCATACCAATGAATTCAACAAGATCCTGACGTAGTTATTAGGGATCTGTGTAAAGGTTGGAGGGGAAGACAATGCACTCTTACTTTTTTCATATCTACCAAGATCACTTGATGGGCTTGTCACTGCATTTCTCATGGGGAATGAAACATTGAAACCAAATGATTTAATGGCATCTCTTCAAGATTCATAGGTATTCTAAAGGCCTCTGATGCATTCTGGTAAGAAAATCATGATGATGTGAGATGATCAATGTGGTAGGAGCCAACATCCGAAGTCAGGAGGTAAAAAATGACAGCCAAAATCTAGGGGACATGAACCTAACAAAATCATGTGTTTCTAGTTTGAGAAAAATGGTCATTATAAGTGACTGTGGAGAGAAAAAATAATACGTTGCTGGGAAGAAGAAAGTTGAAGAGGAGGATGAAAACATCATAGAATTATAGGTAGATGATGAAGTTTGTGTGACAACAGAAAGATTTCACTCAGATGATAGAGTTGAACAGGGAGAGGTACAGTGTCAATACTGCAAAAAATATGGGAACATAAAGCGGGAATATCATTTTCTATGAAATAATAACAAGCGGGAAAAAATACAAAATAAAACAGATGGGTTTTGGATTCGAGAAGCTTGAAAGACATATGTACGATGAGAGGTTCATTTAATACCTTTCAGTAGTGAAAGATTTGATGAGACTTGGTGATGTGTCAACATCCAAGGTTAGAGGAGTTGGGATAGTGAAATTGAATACACCCGATGGAGGAGTATGTAAACTGGCTGACATAAATTTTTTTCCAAGGATGAGATAGAACTTGGTGTCATTAAGTAGGCTCAATGCGAAAGGGTTCAAGATTTCCATAGTAGGTGGAGTGTTGGAAGTCTCATGCAAGTATGAAGCGATGCTTAATTGGAAGGAGTGCCAAGGGTTGTATCATTTTATGGGGGCTACAGTCAGCCCAAGATCGATTGATGAAAGTGGATGTTCCATGTCATCTATCTTGAGGAAGTTTGTTTGATTTGCTGATGAATTATTCAACACCTACAAGGAGACTACATGTCTAGTTTCTTCCCCAAATTGGTTGTGAGGGGGAGATTTGTGGGGGCCACTCCCAATATGGGGTGGGGATAGTATTAGGTATTGTCGGCAATGGCTATGGGATTTTTCCTTGGGGGGAAGCCGACCACATATGTGGAGCAGGGAGTAGAAGGTTTCTTCAAGGTTAAATGAGCTACCTCCAACAACTAGAGAAATTTCTGGTTTTCCTCCATCTATAAAATAGGTTTTATTCCCATGTTTGTAAGAATATGGGTATTGGTGATCCTCTTCTGGAGATATTGAATATAATCCTGTCCTGTTTCTATTTTGGATGTAGGAAAACCTGCCAAACCACATAAATTTGGTGGTTCTTCATTTTTTTCATTCATTTTGTGTGATTTGAGGTTCCACGCATCTCTGTTGTTCCCCAAAACATCCATGTAGAAACACCATAAAACCAAAATCATAATTTTAGGAATAATCAAGAGGATAGATACCTTGGTCACACCATGGAGGAAATATTTCATTGAGGAGCCAAGCGACGAATTCTCTAGGGGATGACTCTTGATCAACCCTAGCGAGAGACCGACCGAAGAACTAAGATGTCAAGGAGGAAGCGTGACAACTGGTGGTGGGAGAAGAGGATCCAACCTAACTGGGGGAGCTAAAACAGTTGTAGGAGGAGGATTTTCCCCAACCGGAGTAGGAAGACACAAACCAATGTTCCAGAAAATTTAAATGTGCGGGGGTGCATGAAGTGTGTTCTTAGAGAAAGGTGAGTGAACCATATTAATCATTTCAGTAAATGGGAAAACATGGATAAAAAATTATTACTAATGGTTTGGATTAAAAAAATGTACAATAATAATTCAAAAAATATATTGAATTTAAGTCTCAGTAATCTACAACAACTAAGATTTGTTCCACTTCAATTCAGGATAGATTTTTATTAGATTCTACTCAGAAAGTTAAATCTATTTTAAATAATAGTGTAGTTATAAATTCAAAATATATACAAGTCTCGAGAAGAAAATATAAAAATAAAATCTCTCATATATCTAGTGAAGTAATAAAAATGAAATAAAAATCAACCTCCTAATAGAATAAGTAAAATCAAGTTCAATCAAGATAGATAAACGAAGAATCTTAAATGTATTTTTTAAAACATAATTATAAATTTTTTTAGAATATTTAAATTTAGTGATTATTATTGGGTTTGTTGCAATTTTAGTCATCAATATTATATAGACTAGAATAATATATCCTTAAAAAGAAAAGGTCATAAATAAATGGGGTGGATCGGATATGAAAAAGAATAAATCTACAGAGAAAAAGGTTGTGAATAAAATATCTACAAGTTTGACTACTCAAGAAATGTTTAAAAGTATGAATTCTATGGAATATGGGAGAGACTATGGAATTTTTCTCACAAGTTCAAGAAAAATATCCTTGTACAATTAACTTATAATGAAAAAAATGAAATATGTTCATAAAAAATCAGGAATAGAGGTCATTCATAGTGGAAGTAGAAAAAAAAATTAAATCAAGAGTAGAATACCATAGATCATTGACAGTGGGTGTTATTCACAAATGATTGGAGACAGCAAAATATTAAAATATATGGATGATCATGAAGGATGACCAGTTACATTTGACAATTATCACTCCTTGAGAGTCAGAGGTGTTGGAACTATTTGCATTGAGTCAAAAGGAGTCAAATATAAATATGTATTATTTGTGGAAGGACCAAAACATAATTTTCTTTGTGTTATCCAATTATGTGATGAAGGAAATGAGGTTGTTGTTTAAAATAACTATTGATTTATCAAATGTTTTAAAGATGGAATAGTTTTCATAAGTGGTGAAATAAAAATTTAAAAATTGTTTCGAATTGGTGACACATCCAATTCATATATATGAGTTATAAAGTTAAAGAATAATTTATAGCATAAAATATATGGGATTCTTATCCTAAAAAATAAGATAAATATTTCCAAACATGAGTTTGTAAGATTATTTCTCAAGAATAGGGATAGAGAATCAATTTGTGGCACATGCCTAAAAGGTAAGATGGTAAAGGACACATAGGAAAGTGGATATTCAATCTAATAGAACATTATAATTCATATTTTCATATTTTCATTTTCCTATGAAGAACAAGTCGACAAAGAGTTATATTTACTTCATTACACTCATTAATGTCTATACATGAATGACTAATGTTCCTTTTATAATTCACAAATTAGAGACTCTTGAAATTTTTAAAATTTTTAGAAGACAAGTTGAAACTGAACTTGGTGTCTATGTCAAGAAGGTGCGGTGTGATAATGTAAAGTAGTACATATATATACACTCTATAACAAAGTGGTTTGGTTGAGATGGAAAATAGGATCATTTTAGATATGGGGAGAACAATGTTATCTGAAAACAAGCTTTCATATTTCTTTTGTAGAGAAGTTGTGTACATTGTTGTGCACATTTATAATAGATAATTTTTTAGTCCTGAGGAACACAAGATACCAAATAAAATTTTGGACCATAAAAATACTATTTTTAAATACTATGTATTTTGAATCACTTTTTACACGAATATAAAGAAAAATAATTTGGGAGTGTATGAATTAAGAGATTAAGAAGAATCTTTCTAACACTATTGGATACAAATACTGGAGAAAAATCAAAACAATTTGGTAGAATGATCAGACAAAAATTCGTAGAAAATTATTACAGAATTATTGAGTTTATTAACTTTAAATTAATATTATTGAATCTCGAAAAATATAGATTCCAAAAAAAAGATTTTTGAATTTACTAAAAATGAGAAATTTATTGTTGATATTGAATCATATGTGACCATTAATAAATAAGAAATTGGGCTTCTAAAGAATGGGCATCAAACCTTCAAGAAACAAATTTATTCTAATAGTGTTATTGTCTAATAAGATTCACCTATACTAATAATAATAATTTTAAGACATGAAGACTAAACTGGTCATATCTCTCAAGTGGAACTTCAAATATTTTCAAAGGAAAAAAACACGATGAATGTATTTATTATATGAATAATGGACTTTATCAAATGACTCTACTTGGGATTTTGTATCAAGAAATTATAATAAAGACATTATTTTCTATAAGTGGGTTTTTTAGAAAACTAAATGAAAAAATTGAAGTCACAATGAAAAATGAAAGGCTGGTTTGCAAGGGGTATTATCATATATAGGGAGTTTCCTTTAAAGAATCCTTTGCATAAGTGGCAGGACCTGAGACCATTTGGATGTAATTGGTATTGGTAACATACTAACAATACTAGATTTATCAAAATGGTATAAAATTATCCTTATAAAATTATGATATTGAATAAGATTTTACCATTTAACAACCTATGTTTTTTTAATTAATAAAAATGAGAGCATGGTATAAAGACATTAGAAAATTTTACATGGCTTAAAAAATTCCCTTAGAGCTTGGTATACCAATCTAGATGGAAGCTTGAGAAGTATGAATTTATCAAAATGAAAAGCTGATAGTAATATCTATGTGAAGGATTAATCCATAGGTTAATTTCATTATTGTGGTTTATTAGGATGAAATAATTTTTACAGTTGACAAAGAGTGTCTTTGTGATGAGTTTTCTAGGAAAATAGAGTGACATTTTGAGATTTCTATATTGGGTGAGTTGTTATAATTTATGGGACTGTAAATAATTCAAGTGTATAATCATATTTTTCATTCTCAATAAATATACACTATAAAATTATTGAATATTTTTTGAATGGATGAATTCAAGGGTATTTCTACCCATATATTTGTTAGAAAAAACTTGATCAAGGAAGAGTCTAGAACAAGTGTAAATTAAGGGGTTTATATAAAAGTGATTTGAATCCTTATTTACTTAATATTTACTAGCTTGATATTGTTTTTATTGTGAAATTATTTGCTCAATTTCAAAATGATCCCAAGGAATCTCACAAGTTAGTAGCCAATATGATTTTGCGATATATCAAAATAACCCTAAAATTCATACTACCATACAAAAATGGTTCTAATTTTATATTATTGGGATATATAGATATTTTAAATGCTAGATATTGTGTTTATTGTAAATACACTTATGGTTTATCATTATTCCATGGTGATATTTTTATGGCATATAATAACAAGAAGAAATATTCAATGGCTTTGAGCATAGCTGAATCCTAGTACATAGAAGCTACACATTCTTGTAGTCAAATGATATGGATGAAGGTCCAAATATATGACTGTATATTTATGGATGAGAAGCCACCATGAATTTCCTATGAAAATAAAATTGTTATAGATATTTTCAAGAATGTTTTTTAACACTACAAATCAAAGCATATTCCACTAAGATAACATTTCATCAAATAGAAGGGGGAATAAGGTGATGTGAAATTTGATTTTAATGGAAACAATGAACAAGTATTAAGTATTTCCAAAAAAAATTAAAATTTATTAGTTCACTTAATTTAGGATAAAATTTCACGTCCCACCTTTCCCTATCACTTTTAATGTGTTGAAGTTCAACCCCCACAAGGATTTCAATTATGTTTTCAAAGAGGTAGTGATAAATCTATTATTTTTTAAAGTGGGAAAATATTATTAAAGGTGTTTAAACTTATTTATTTATCTATATATATGTTTATTTTAAAATGGGGTATCATTTTTGATGAGTTATAGTATATTATAAAGAAAAAATCATTGGAATCACTTGGCCAAAATTTTATTGTATCTAATATATGTAATTCTCTGAGAAAACACTACATTATCATGTTGTGTGGTGTTAAGATTAATTTTACTAGAGATAATATACAATTTAATAATTCTTTAGAGAGTTTATTAAATTTAGTGATGAGTTTGGGTATCCTAAGAATGTTATGAAAAGGGGTAGACAAAAAATCCAAAGGGGATGATTGGAGAACCCATTTACATAGAGGAATTATTGAATGCTTTTTGTTTATTTTATTTCTTTAAAACAAATTAATTGAAGTGTTTTTGAGTTGATATATAGTGTTTGAGATATTGTTAAATTTTATTAAAGTGGTTTTAATTTTAAATGAAGAATTTTGGAATTTGTGTGTTCAAGCACAAAATGGTTAAGTCTAGAAATGTATATAAGGATCATTCCCTGTGAATCCATAAGTATGATTTCAATGTTATTCAAGGAAAAATATATCCACATAATCATGAATTATTTTAGTCATGTATTCCTAATTCAGTTTTATTTTTATAATTTTGAGGTTGTATAAAGATCATTTTCCCATATTGATAGTCAATCTATAAGTTTGAATCCTCACCATGTGAGAATTAAATATTCTATGTAGGATTGAATAATTATATTTTAAATATTATTTTTCCATAAAGATTATTCACATATGGATAATATGTTTTTCTCCATAAATATCTTTTATTGACGTTCTGTAATCCTGAGTTTTTCATAATCTTGATAACCTATAAGAATTAAGGTATCTATTGGCATCATGATTTGAAATTTTTTAGGATTTATCCTAGTTAAAATATGGTTTTCTATAATTTATATATTTAAAATAATTTAAGAATTAATGATTCCAAAAGCGATCCTCTATTAAAAAGGAATCAAGTTTAAGATTTTATTCAAGGTACCTGAAGAATCTTGGATCCCAACATCATGAAGAGTAATATTATCAACTGTAATGACCAAATTAAATAACTCAAAAAAAAACTAGATTGGTTTTCAAGAATAATAAAGATATTTAATTTGAAATATAATTTAATATTAATAAATTCCTAAATAAATCTTGATAAATATATTACTAAATATGATTTTTTTTAATATCAAATATAGTTTTTTAATGTTGAGTTTTTTAGGTGTGTTGTATTGTAAGAAACTACTTTATGTCCCGAGTAGGTGAAAGTAACTGAGAATAAATTTTGCGCCAGTGAAATAAAAATGAAGTTATTTTTGAGTGGTCATAAACCTAATAAACACATTTTTTTCATTTTTCTTGTTAGATTTCAATGTTATAAAGACCCAACTTGTTTGGTTTTTAGTTGAAGAAAAACAGGGTAGTTGTGAAAATTCAATTTGAATAGAAATTATAGGAAACTAACCCAAATTAAGATCCTTTTGAAAATTAATAAAAATTTATGAGTTATAAAAATGGTTATTTGATAATTATTGTCATTAGTAGTAGGATAGAGATATCTTTTAATATAACAATTCAATTATATAGAAAATTGAATGAGAAATTAATGAGTCAGATATATAGGAAAATTTGATTATCAAAGACAGAGAATATTGCAACTTAGAAATATCATGGTTGTTTGGAATTTCATTGAGAGGGATGAAAATTTATTGTTATTGAAAAAGGTGCGTAAGAATATTAGGCTAAGTGCAGTAATGAAGGTGATACTAAAGATGTGGTTTTTTTGATAGAGAATATATCATTACTTGAGCTTACAATGTTGAGTCTAAGAGAATAAGGAGAAGTAATTACTCTAAGGGTTTTGCACACAATGAGTTAAGTAGAATGATAACTTCTAGGATTATTCACCAGATAGATTCTGAATTAGTTTTTCTTAAATAAGGTAAATTTCATTCTATGGATAATATTATATTGGTTCAAAGAGAATGGTTGTCTATTTTTTAATAAACAAATATCTATTTAAATGATGTTATCTCTCATTTGGTGGTTCTTATATTTCATTTTAACTATCATGAGATAGTAGAAACTAAAAGAGGTAGTGTATGTTCTATGAATCATGGTCTCACAATAATAATAGATCAAAACATTTTTATGTATAACAATATATTAATGTAAAATCTATATATTAGGATAAAAATTGGATATAGTAAGAAATAGTCTATCATGTTTAGGAAAAAACTTGTAAAAAAACATTGGTGTCGTTTTTTATTTATCATTAATTTAATTTGAGTGGGGATGGTATTTTGACTACAATGGATCATCTCTTAACTAACATTAAAGGATTATTTCAAAGAAAAATTTTTTAAAAAGAAGGATACACTGATTCACCCCCCCCCCAATGAATCCATTGTATAAACTAGTACACTCACATATCATCAATACAGGTGATATTAAGGGGTGGTTAGAGAATGATTAGTTTTAGGTATTTCTCCATGTGAATCTATTTGTTTTTATAACAATGTGAGAGGTGATTATTTTTTAGTTTCTTATCATAACACTAAATGTGCATCCTTGTATATCTAAGATTTATCATAATTTGAGAATCTTGTTCTAGTGTCTAAGGATGAATATTTTTGGGTCTGAGAGTGAGCGTTCATATTATTCATCATACCTTTTGAGGTTTTGGTGCATGTTGGTTATGTGGAATATCATTTTTTACTTCTTTTAATGATGGATAAGATTCCTAATGTCTTCTACTTGTTGTTGATTCATCGATATCTTCATGATGACTCATGTTTTATTCAATAAGGTTGGTTAAATATTAAGAAATTTGTGATGTTCATATATCACCCCATCTAGATTACATGACCATTGAGAGAAGGTTTGTTGTTGTATTTTCATCCCTCTAGTCTATAATTTTTGGGGGAATGGTGTCTTTGAGGACTATATGTATGAGTGTGAGCCAATGATGCATGCTCAGTATCATAACATATTATGAGCCTTATTTTTTATGATGATGTGATATTTATTTTATGATAATATGATTGAATTTTTTCTATCATCTAGGATGTGGTTGTGCTTATAATGATGGTTATATTTATATATACTAGATTTCTTGAGGTTTGATTAGTTTTAGGGTTATTTTATTCTCTTATGGGTTTAGTTTTTATTCTTTAAGATGAAAATCAATAGATATATATATCTAATATAGATTCAAAAATTTCTCCTAGACCTTTATATTTTTTTCTCTAGTAAATACATTGAGTGGATGTTCAAAGGATGTTAGTAGGGGAAAGGTTGGGTTTTAGTTGAAATCACAACCAGAATATAATATCACACCATGAGGGGTGGTGTTGTTTCATTTTTTGTTAGCTAGAGAGGAGGAGTTATTATAGTATGTTGTTTTGTATCAATATTGTTGTTGTTAGCACAAGAGATAATGTGTTGCAGTGTGTGACTTGTGTTTTGATTATTTAGTGTTACTTTAGTTAAGGGTTTGAAATCTTTTGAAGTGTGAATTAATGAGTTTAGAGTGAAGTATTTAAATACACAATGATGGTTAGGCTATGAGATTTTGGTGTTTCTATGGATATTTGGGTTTTAGTCATTATTACATGGTGATATATGTTACAATATAGTTATGGTTTGTGGGATATCAAGTTCAAGGATGATTAATATGTTTTATGTAATGATTCTCATACTTTAAGCAATATTGTGTGAAGGATTTTATTGCATCCTGGCCTTATTTTTTAATATTGATCAAAGTGGTTTTGAACCAAAATTATTTAGGGGATCGTACAATGATTATCAGATCTTTCCATCATTCCAATATTAAAACCACTATAACATAATGATCTTATGAATTAGGATTTTAAATATCAATTTGAGTTCATTATAAAAATATCTTTTATTTTCCAAAACATCTCTAAACCATACGTTCTCACAGGTTCATCATTAGAAATATTTGGTCTTCCTTTGGTGAGTTTTAACATCTGGATTAAAGAGAATAATCCCTTTCAATGTGAGGTGCTTTGTTTCCACATTCCATCTATTAATTCTTGTTATTTTACATTTTAGGGGTTATAGAAGATGTTTTGGTTCAATTTTTGTTTTATTTGGTTGTGATATTTATGGGGTATTTTTGTGCATAGATTTCATGGTGAATCCTTTCAAGTTTGGTGGTTCCTAGCTTTCATTTTATCATTATTCTTATATATATTTTTTAAATTTATCTATTTAACATAGGGGATTCAAGATCTATATTCTATTATTTATGTGTAAATATTGAAATATCATTACTATGTTTTTAATGGTTATATAAATATAATTAAGAAAATAAAAATAATCAAATTAAATGAGTTATAGGGAGTGATATGATTTTCATTCACTTTATGTGTTTTTATGTTATTTCCTATGTATTATATATTAGATCAACTAGTATGTTCTATTGTGATATTTTTTCTATTGGTGTATCTATTCTCTTATGCATCCATAATTAGTTAAGTCACTTAATGAAGGTTATAAAATAGGATACATGGAGATATGGAATTGATAATGTTCTTTTCTAGACATAAAATATCAAATAAATATGTAACTATGAATAAAAAGGTTTTCTTTATTTTATTGTTTTGTTTTAGTGGGAGTTTAATGTTGAAATACTTAATATTATTGTTCCTTGAGTAGTTTAGAAGGGATTTCTTCAATATTTGAGGAAACTTTTATTGTGTTATTTTGGTGTCCTTTTGGCATGGATGGCATGTGAGAGAGGTGTAATTGATGTTGTGGTTACTGGTATGTGTTAGTATAGTGGTTCATGGGGTGTTGAGAGAAGTTGATGTGGGTTATGTCTTAGACACTCAAAAATATGGATGGGAATGAATAAATAAACTAGTGATGGGAATGTTTTTAATATGATGAATAGGACAGTGTTTATTAACTTGTGTAAGGATGAATAATGAAATGTAAGAGGTGATGGTTAATATGAAATTTTAGTGGATATAATAAATTTTGTTTAATGAAAGTAACTTGTTAGGTGATAACTAATGTTCTAATTGTTAATGACGTGATACAATAAGATGTTTTAATTTTTTGGTTGTTATTTGGAGATGGTCTAGTTAATTATGTTTTAGTTAGTCATAGATGTGATTTTAAATGTCATATGGATGTGAGGTGGTGTAAATTGAATGTTGTAGTGATAAATGTATTTATTATGTGATTTGGAACATAAATTTAGCTTTTAAATACAATTATATTCATTGTATTTTCTATTATTTCTTATGAACCATCACCCAAGTCAACACCCATATGAGGTTTTGGGATTCGAGAATTTTCCCTAACATCCATGTTATAGAGGATACATGTGGCTAAATAATCCCCCTTCCCCACACTATTTTAGATATAGATAATTTATGTTCACCTATGGTTATGATGATTGGTTGTGATAGCCTGAGTTCATGATATAATATATATATATATATTAGTGTGTGTATGTGTGTGTGATGATGATGTGGATACATAGTTGGTCCATACATAGAAGGAAAAGGTCATGAGGTTGATATCCATAATGATTTTATACCTTATCATAGAGAGGTTGTGATGTCTTTTTGGATATTAGGTAATGTGGATTGAAAATGTGGTTGTGATGTGGCTACGAATATACAGTTGTGGCTATGATTTGGTTTTACAGTTATGTTGTTATGTGGAAATAGAAGAGATTCTAACATACGATATATGTTTTTAGGGCTTGAGGGAATCTATTTCAGAGGGGAATTGGTTGTAGAGTACCCTTTTTATATATTCTATTAATATTAAATTACCATACTCATGCATGTAGTTGGGTGAGTGAGTATTACTATACTTATTCCATATTTTCATTGATATTTTGTGGAGTATATTACTAAGTATATTTTTATATTCACCCCTATATATATTTTCTATTTTAAATATCAATATAAAAGTATGTTTTGATTGAGGATTGAGTTTCAACATATTTGAATAAAGAATTTTTTAAAGTGGATTTTTATATTTACAATATGTCCTAATTAATTCCAAAAGAAAATGTATCACATTATGAGTTTTGGTATGTAATAAAACCCACTATAAAATATTTTATCGTTTTGGGGAGAAAATTAATTATTAAAAACACATAGGTAATATATAGAGACACATACCTTTCATTAATAGTTTTTACAATATTTTTAACCATGCATAATAAAACTCTAAAAATCAATAGGTTTAGTGTCCTAAAAGTTTTATACTCATAAAAATGAATATAAGTAAAAATTTAGACATGATTTAAGTCCTTTAGAATAGTATTATTATTATATTTACTAATCCTATTTAATACATGGTATTATCTAGGGATATACATCAAATAAATTTAGAGCTAAAATCCCAGCAAATAGAGGAATAATAGTGAGGAACATTAGATATAAATCAATATGAGTAAATGGGTTAGAACAATAATTATCATCATATAATAAACATAATAACATTATCATAAGAATCATATGAAAAATTAATGAAATTTTGAATATTCATTATTATGAAATGTCATAATATAAGTCATGATATATGGATAACACATCATAACATTATATAAAAAGATAATTGCATCATGTCCATGCATAATAATGAAGAAAAATATAACTCCATCATGTGTATGCATAATGATTTCATTATATATAACACTTAACATAATTCATTAGAGGGATATATAATTTTTGGTTGACCCATCACATCATCATATCCTTATAATCATGCATTCCACATTGAAATAAAAATTTACATCAACCATAATCACAAAATAAACCCCTGATAAAAAATGGGTTTTCTAATAGTACCACAACAGCGTAGACTTTTCATACAAAGATATTACATCCTTTTAGATGAATAATCATTACATTACACAAAAACATGCCTAATGATCATGAATGTATAGTGCCTTTGGAAAATTAGAAGCATAAACTACTGGTTTATATTTGAACTACATCATCTCCCACTATGTTCTTCATAACTAGAACCCTTCTTATACATATCACACATAATACATTTCTTCATAACCTTGGGAAAGGAAACATAAGAAAGGGTGAAATAAAATGATTAGTAACCGTGAAAAGGGGAGATATGTAAGCATAACATAAATATAAGGTAATGAGAACATGATTATAACATTTTAAAACCATACCTTGTATATCAAAGATCATAATCTCGAGTCATGGAATAAAGATTGGGAGTTCATAAGACATCAACCATAATTTAATCAAAGAACATGATCAATGATATAATAGAAATATAAAAATACATTAATTTGTGGCATATACATAAGTATATATAATCATTTCTATAGTAGTCAAGGACCACTTCCAAGAATATCATAGTGGAATGGGTTCACTCCCTAAACCATCATAGTAACTAGGGTTCACTCCCAATACCATCATTGTAGAAAAGGTTCCTCACTAAACAGGGTTCACTCCCTATTCAAGGCTTTTGTATCCCATAAGATATAAATCGTTACACAATTAATTTGAGGGAGACATAGGTCCCACCCATCGCATAATGTATATCATTTTTATGTATTTCACAAGATCAAAAATAATTCATCATATCATAACCCATGAAATGATATGGGTTTCATTAACATTTCATCATATCATAACCTAGGTAAAAGAGACAGTTTTCATAATCATTTCATCATTTCATCATAGCATAAACCATGAAAATAAGATGGTTTCAAATTTATTTAATCATGGTATAATACATGGAATAGAAATGGGTTTCATAAAAATATTATAATTATTAAACAAAATAATTGAGGGAAAGAATAATAATGGTATCCTTGGATTATATCCCCATTAAATCATAATTAGCATCAAATGATGTCATCTTATATGGAAAATGATTTGGAAAGATTTCTTGGAATATTAATTGAGGAAAATAAATTTCTTCTTTGAAAAAACATTTTTAAAATAGAAAACATTTTCAAAATGTTTTTCATTTTTGATAACCTATAAAAGTTAGAAAATATGGTTTAAAAGTCATTTAAATCATTTCTTGAAAAAAATAACATTTCAATTTGAAAAAAAAACTTTTTAAAACATTAATATTTATGAAAATATTTTTCTTGGAAAATAAACTTGAAAATATATAAAGGAATATTCCAAGAAAATAATGGCCATGATAGTTGGAAATTTTGTTTATGTCATACACTTTAAAACAAATATTCTTATCACATTTTTGGGAAAATACAAATTGACGATGTTTGGTAAATGACATGAATATTACTTTAAAAAAAATTAAAAGTTAAACATGGGTAAAAATGAAATTAATAAATAATTTTTATAATGTTAAAAATATTTTTGAAAATATTTTTAGAAAACATGGTTTTGGAATAAAAACATGTTTTTGACTGAAGAGAGATATAAAAAATATTTTTTAAAAACATTCTTTTGAACTCATGAGTAGATAAGGAGAGGAAAATTATGGGAAAATACATTCTCATAAAATAACAACATAAGAATAAAAGAAATCAGTTTTAGAAGATATATATCATAATATCTCATCATTGGAATCATAGTCAAAAACAATCTTGATAAATAATGAGATAGTAACATAAAACCCTTACCACTTTGGTTACATTGAATTATAAGATCATTGAAGGAATAAAATTAAATGTAACATTAAATATCATGATAATAAATAAATTCATAATATTTCATGTCAAAGGGGTTTTATATAAAACTCATAAAATAATATAGGTCCATAACATAACATATGTCTCAAGTAATGAAAATTGAAACAAAATACATTACCGCTTGGGTAACTTTTGAACTGTAAACACCAAGAAAGAGAGATCCTTAAAGAGATAAGTAAATACACATAATTTTGTCGATAGTAATCCTAAAATAAATCCATTGGGTAGTATATAAAAAAATAAACGGAACATGTGGTGAATGTGGCTTGTGTCTCATAGAAAAAAAAGGGTAATGGAAATCCATTACCTTAAGTATCAACTTCCATCGTATACATTCAGACCTCTCGTATAATAAATATAATATTATGATAAATATATAAAAGAATAATGATTATATATATAATACCATATATTTTTTTATTAACTTTAATTACCCATTTGTTAACAATTCCATGTTAAAGTCATGTTTCGGGCAATAACTGCTTTTTTTCATGTATGTTTGAATTTGTTATTTTTTGTATTTTTACTTTGATCGTGGTTAATTAATATCCAGAATTTTAACCATTAGTAAAATATCATATATATTTAGTATACATTTTTGTATAGTAATCTATAATATTTAAATATAGAAAATGAAATAGACCATTCATGGATATGGTAAACCGTATGTATGCATAAACATTGTTTCCATTTTCTCAAATGATTGAAATAAAGAATGTTAAATAATATATTATCATTAAAGAATAAATTTTATTAAATATATATCACAAATTTTCATTAAATCCATCCTTATTACCTTCCATGTAGTGTGTGAACGAATCACATCGCTTCATGAGGCGATAGTCCATCGTACACACAGTCGACGTTATCGTAATCCCATATAACTAGATGTATGGAGTAATGTGTGATATAATAATTTAATAAGTATAATAATAAAATAAATATAATATATAAACATTTAATCCATCATTGTATCTATCATTGAGAGGTGGTGATGGAAAATTAATAACACTGATTGGTGAGGCGGTAGTTCGTCAAACACATGAATGATGATTTTGTATACCATTTGATAAAAGAAGAGATGGTTGTAGGCCATGAAATTATCATAAAAAATATCAGTATATTTAAGATACTAAGGATAATTTATTTTCCATTTTAATAAAATATTAATTATTTTGAGGGAGAAATAAAATAAAACACTCGGTTAGGGGGTTATATATTCTTCAGACAACTTATTTTGGTTTGCACCAAAAGGCTTATTGGGTTGTATTTCTGACCAAAATAATGCATATAAGATGATATTAGGGAAGTAAAAAAAATTTGGGTAGGAACTAGATTATACAATGGGTTTTTTAAGTGTGGAGAGGAGAATATAATTCATGACCTTTTATAAGTGAGGTGAGTGGAACACTTGTGATTTTTTGAAAATAAAAAGGTGTACCCAAGTGTTTTGCATTCCCAAAGGCACCAAAATGTACAATTTTATAAAAATAATAGATTAATTAAAAATATTTCCATAAAATGTGTGTTGGGAATGTTTTGGGTCATTTTTAACACTTAAATGTTTTAGTTTAATACCTCGGAAAACCAATTGTTTAATTAACCATGCTAAATAATTTTTACTATTTTTACTATTCACTATGGTAAAAAATTAATTGCCTTTGTCAAATAATATTAATTTTTATAATTCAAAATATAGAAGCTATTTTCCCAAATTACATTCAAATAAGTGGAAAATTTTAATTTAAAATTAATCCCATGGATGTGATGAAAAAGTGGTTTTCCAATGAGAAAATGTTCAAAAGTTTAAAATGTTTTATATAAAAATTCAATATGAAAATGATTAAAATGACTCAAATTAGATTAATTGATTTAAAATTTATGTTATTTTACTTTTAAAACTATTATAATACAATAATTTAACCTTGAAAAGTATTTAAATGAAAAGGAAATTTTCAATAAAAATAGTATTTTTTCTATTCACTAAAAATTTATTCTTTTCAGAAAAATACAAAAAAATAATACCTAATATAATTTTGAACTTCTTATTTAAAAAATGATGTTTATTTTATCAAATTAATTTTCTAAAAAATTCAAAAATTAGTTTTTTTATGTTCACAAAAAAACAATTTTTTGAGAAAATAGTATTTTCAAAACATATAAAGACTTTACCAAATTTTAAGTATTTTTTATAAATATGTATTAATTAGATAACACCATTATAATTAATATTTAAAAATTACCTCTTACTATTCATACTTCTAAGTCTAATTTCTATTTTATAATGGTCACATTTAAATAATAATATTAATAGTATATCACATCATATTAAAATTCAGTGTCATGTGTAACACAAGATAAACTCTGTATTGTGTGAAACACAAGCTGCTAAAGAAAAAAATTATTTACTATAATGAAATCTGTTAAAAAAATTACTTTATAAAGAAAATAATTCCTAAAAACTTGGAATATTGCATTCTACCCCCTTAAAATTAATTTCTCCATCAAAAATCATCAATTTGGTACCAACGAATGATGATACTTATACCTCATTACATCCTCTGGTTCCCACATATCTTCCTAAAATTGGTGGTTTTCCAAAAAAAATTAAATAGTTGAGTGTTCATGTTTCATGTAACTCTCTATGAATGAAACAAAATCTCTACAAATTCTTCCTCATAAGAAATATCATTCCCGAATCATACAACTTTTTTATTTAGTACATGTGATGGATTGGGTATATACTTCCTTAGAAGAGATACATGGAAAACATCATGAACATAAGAGTGGTTTGGTGGAAGAACCGAGAGATAATCTATGATTATAATAATATCAATAATTTTAAAGGGACAGATATACCTAGGGCTTAGTTTTTGTTTATTAATTCCATTGATAATTCATAGAAATTTCTATGAAAATTAAAATTATATATCACATTAACGATTATCAGTATAAAATTTTTATACACTTTGTAATTACATTAAATGGTTCTAAAATTAATTATCATTTTCAACCATTTCATTATCTAGATCAAGTCCTAATATATTGGTTTCTGTAAATTCATTCCAGTACATTGGAGTTCAATACTCTTTTCTATAGTGGGATTCGTAAGGAGAATTTTGAATACTCGATTGAAATATATTGTTGTATTAAAGTTCAAAAAGAGGAAATTTTTGATCCCAACAACCATTTAAATCCATAGAAAAATATATTAGCATATCTTTTATGGTTTTAATTTTTCTTTCCAACCAACCATTTGTCTAAGGATGATACACAGTGTTGAAAATCAACTTTGAATCAAGAGCTTTGTGAAGACTTCACCAAAACATCAATATAAAATTATCATCCTGAATAGATACAACTGAACGTGGTTCTATATTTAACCTTACCACTTTCATAATCTATACTCTAGAAATTGGATCTAGATATAAATCTTATCTAATAGTAGCTAAGTGGGCTGACTTCGTAAGGTGATTGATTACAACCCATAATTACCTCAACATCAAAGATAAGATAAACCCTAAATATTACCTGCACCATTAATCATATATACATAAAATTTAAATACATTCATCCTTAAATAACTTTTTCACTAAACCATATACAAAACTGAAGGTTTCTATTTCCATAAATTTATTCTAAAATATCCTTAATATTGATAAATTCATGTCACATAAAACCTTAAAATAGGTTCCAATTACATTGAAATTATGATCAACCTTAAACACCTAAACCAATGATGGTATCCCTAACTCATAATTTAATATTACATGGAGACATTTACACTTAAAAATGTTAATTCACCCTTTATTCCTTATATAATCCCTTATCTTATATAAAAATATTTTCATTGGAATGTTTGGTTCATCGTGGTGCCGATAGAGAATCAAATGTGATTTAACTACTCCAAAATCCATATAGTTATAGATAATCTATTCTAAAAATCACCTGAAATATCATTAAAGTATAAACAATGATATTTTCATAGGGATAATTCATACCATATCAAACATGAAATTCCCAAATACGGAGGGGTGGATAACGTGCCCTAATCATTATGATTCACTTCATCTATATTTATTACATGAGCTTTGTGACACCCTGAGATTTTATGAAAAATATTCTTTTTAATTTCACTAATGTCTTCTGTTGTACGCTAAACCAAAAGGATCTTGCACAAAATTCATCCTTGACTTCTATTGCATTACACACAATCGCGACCTTCCTCGATAGCATGTGTAGTACGCAATACTGAGTTTCACTAAACAACGATATGCTCTTAAAATATTATTAAAACTAGCCGTTATGAATAGTAAAAACCACTTTTTGAAATTTTTTAATTTTTATTTTTTAAAATGGACTTCATTTCTGGATTCGTAATATCGAAATTAGCTTAGGGTGAAATTTTTGTACTTTTCGGATAAATTTCATTTTCAGATGAATAGTGAAAATTACTAAAATTTAATTAAAAACAACCTTTTTAATAGAAATAATTAATAGTGATAAATTATTAAATTTATTGGTTTTAAAGTATATTTAGAATATGTTTTTACAATTTAATACAATGTTGGTTATTGGATGTTATTTTACATTTAAATCAGACATAAACAACTGTCAATCTTTTGATAGTTATTATCTCTTAAGAACACGCTATTTGTTTTGATGACAGGAATTAATTTTTAAATTAATTAATGAAACTGATATGTTTTTAATTTGGTAAAATAGACATCATTTTTGAATTCATAATATCAAATATATCTTAGGCCAAATGTTTGGTATTTTTCTGAAAACATTCAATTTTTGATGAATAGTGAAACCACTAAGTGGTTAAAAAAACTGAATTTTTCATAAAACATAATTTTACCACTTCTGTGAGTGGAAATTCGAAAATCCGAGAGACACTGTTAATATCAAGGACTAAAATGTGGTTCAATGAGATGAAAATAATTTTGGTGAATAGTAACTTTTTACTTTTTTTTACCACGGTTAAAAGTAAATATGGTAATTAAGGGTTAAAATGATATTATTATTACCATAACACATGTCCTAATTCTACTGGAAAAGTGTAATTCGAATAAAAACAACCTTATTAATAAAATTTGACCATTTATGCCCACTTGGATTAGATTAGAACATTTATTATTAATTTATTTAAAGAAGGGTTAAAATAGTTAAAATCAAAGTTTAATGAGTAAATCATTTTTAATATGGGGTTATACATAAGATAAATTCGGCTATAAATATTCATTATAAATCTAAAAAGATTTCATACATAATTATATTTTATTTGTAATTTTTAGACTTTAAATAATTTAATGTTTTTATGACACAAAGATGATGCAGTAATTATCTTATTAATGAAATATTGAAATAAGTGATGTTATAAACAGCAAAATAAATGTAATTTCAGAATTTTTATGGATTACACTAATTTTCTACGTTAATATGACATGTTAGTATTTATTTAATTATCTTTTGTAGAACTAATCATTCTGTTATTATTTTCACAAAAATCAATTACTAAATAGTGTCAAAATTGACATAAAATAGTTTTTAAAACAAATATTATATTAGTAATTGTTATTTTATTCCTAAAAATCTAAGGTTCGGCCAAATGACTTAGAGAAGGTTATATATATTAATAATAAACAACTTGGGGTTCGTTTGGCTGCTTATAGTAAGTTTATTAACCTTATAGTATAAGAACACAAGAAGACACGGTAAAAGTAAAATTATTTAATTTAATGTTAAATCTAAATGATAAGGTAAAAAAATAAACCTAAACTTGTCTAAATTCTATTGTATTAGAGGATTTTGACCCATCCCCACCTTATATTCGAAATAAAACAATTTTAATCTATTTAAAACCGAATTTGGATTTATAATAAAATAGTATTTTTAGTTATTACAAAGGTTCCCCTCTCCTCCCTTATAAAAGGGCATCTCCTCCCTCTCTTCCTCACACCACTTTGAGCCTTCATGATCGGCCAACCCCTACCCAATTCTCTTCTACACTTACCTAGAAACATCCTAGAGGTTCTGGTCTTCCTCAAAAACCAATTTTAGTTCCCTAAAAGGAGGTCTCAAAGAGGCGCTTCAATGAAGAGGTAATGCCCGTTACAGATTCTTTCATCTTTATTTCTTCATCCACTTCTTCTTCTTTAGTTTTTTCATCATGACGTAATAACATCAGTATCACTCATATACGGATATGTTATTATAAGTATGAAAAAACCCTATTTCACCATCTATCCATCCTACGGAAAATGAAATCACCGCGCGTGCGTACGTACGGAATACTGTCTCCACGCCGTGGTGTAATCTATTTTCTCCCACCACCTTACTTGGATGGGTATAATGATGTAAATAATTACTATATATAATTATTTTAAAGTTATATTCATTCTGAAATAGTATACATACACTCCAATACAATTCCATGATCATGAGAACGATATCATCGCTCGTGCGTACATACGGACTACCGTCTCCACGACGCGATGAGATTCATTCCCCACGTTAACCATTCATGAATGATTATAAAGTATATATAATAAGTAATAATGAAATATATGACATAATAATGATTCTGGATTTATGTGTATATATATGTATGTCATCTACTTAATTCCATTCAACTCAATAAGGAAAAGAAAACAGTGTTCATGCGTACGTACGGTCTACTGTCTCCATGAACGGTGTATTTCTTTCCATTTACTGATCTATTATATATATATATATATAATATGAATATATATTATATATAAATCATGTTTTATATTCTGAAATTAAGTAATCATGATCTAAGTAATCATATGAATAATTACAAGTTAAAACACGAACGACAAATGAAACGATTTTACCCAAAACGCTCTTTAACATGGAATTTACAAAATAATGGGTAATATAAAGCCATAAGTGAACCATATATGATATCATAACAATGATTATGATTCTGTAATAAGTCAATGACATTATTTAATTCATTATACAGGAGTTTCGGACACATAAGAAGCAAATCAGACCTAAGGTAAGGGAAATATCACAATCTCATTTTTATCCGAGATTGTTTATACTTTGAAATTTACTGGGGTGTATTTTATCATCCACATCCATGTTTCCCCAATATGTAATATTATTTCCATCCACCTAAAATTTTTTAAATCCAATTTTACCCTTAGTTGAGTTTTTAGTAAAGTATATGAAAGGAATCTTTTGTCATTTTTCCTACGAGGTACTTTTTGACTTTTCCGACAAAAGTACGAAGAATGTTTTTTTAACTTATACGGCATGAATGGATTTTTAAAACATTATTTCCAAGAAGATTCCTTTACAAGTTTTCAAGTTTATTTTTAATCAACTTCTTTTAGTTTAGAATTGTATGACATGTTAAGAAAGGAAATGTATTTTTGAAGTAGAAAGGATATTTTTCTCAATAATAGAGTTTAAGTGTTTTATCAAAGTAATTTTCCATCTAAGATAATAAAGGGATATGTTTCTATCCCTATTATTACATTGATTTGATTATGTTGTAATGGAATTAAATTTATGAATTCCTTTATCTTATATGAATTTATGATGTCACGAAGTTTAAGATTCTCATTTTTATTACAAGGGTTATGAAATGATGTATGATTTAGGATTTTGTGGCACACATAAGAATAGTATCATTATGAGATGGGTGGGACCTATATCTCCCTCCAATGCATTGGGTAAAGATTTTATATCTCATGAGATAGACATGGCTGGAACGGTAGGTTATACCGGTTCAGTGAAACAGGACTGAAACGAGGAGTTAACTCGGCTCAGAAAGGGACTTTGTCCACTAAGATAGTCTTGACAATGAGTCTTGACTAATAAGAAATGATTCTCTATGATTATGTGTGTATGACACAAAGTTTCATGTTTTAAGTTATGATTATTGGGATTACATTTCACTACTATGATTTATCCCATGTTAAGAAATTATGATCTCTTTTGCTGGTTAAGATTTCCAAAAGATATGTTCTTATGAATATAACGTGATTGATATTTCTTTTTTTACCCTTACTGAGAATTTGAGATCACCCTTTTATGTTTTCTTTTCCCCAGGACATAAAGAAAGGATTTAGGTTTAGAAAAAAAAAGTATATCTTTATGGGAGATGTTGATGATCTATCACCACGATTAGAATATTATATTCCGAGTTTCCAAAGACACTAAACAATTACGTTCCTTGTGTGTGTGTTTTTGCTATGTACTATGTATTCCGCAAAAGTAATGAATTGTCCATGTACGTTAAGCTTCGGGTCTCTACAGTTGGTATCAGAGGAAAGGTTTAGTCAACCTTTGGAAACTAGGATGAAAAAACGTTAGTGAGATCCCTAGAGATATTTCTAAGGTATGTCTAGGGATGTCCTTAAGGATAATTATACGTATAGGATATAGTCCTAGAACTATGTTAACAATATTAGATTAAACCAAAGATGGTAGATATTGAATTTACTCCCCCTTTATTAAGATTTTTGCCTCTCACAATATTCTTTTTGGGTTTTAGACGATGGATGGATCCTGAAGGAACCGTGTTGATCAATACAGTGGACAGTGCAATGATTGTCCTCCTGAACAAACAAATGTTATGGGAGATGGAGTGAAAAATCTTATTTCTATACTTACACAAGCTATGAATCATTATAGACTTCCAAATGAGCAGAGAAGGAAAAAATATTCTGTTGAGTCCTTCATGAGGCCACATCCACCTTCTTTCAGTGGGTCTTGATCCACTTGTTGCTGAACAATGGATTAGTACTACTGAAAAGATATTTTCAGTTCTTCAATGTTCTGAACATGATAAAGTCATCTTAGCAGTGTATCGTTTGGAAGGTGATGTTGATCAATGGTGGAATCTTATCAAGAATACAAGTCCAAGAGATGAAATTGAGTTCATGGAATGGGACGAGTTCAAGAGCATATTTTTCAATAAGTACTTCCCTTGTATTCTTCGAACAAAGATGGAGAAGGAGTTTCTTGAACTAAAGAAAAAGGATGATGAATCTGTTGGTATATACGAAGAGAATTTTACAAGGCTTGCAAGGTATGCATCTGGATTTATCATCCAACCTGAAAGTAAAGTTGATCGATTCTTCAGTGGCTTAAAACCAAATCATCGAAGGGCATTAGCTATAAGAGACTTCAGTATATATGAAGAAATTGTGCGTTGTGATATCAAGGTGTAAATGGAAGTTGGTTTTACTTATCCATCTCATAGTTTTGACAAGAAACGAAATATGGAGTTCAAGGAGAAATCTCAGAATAATGGTGAAAAAAATATGAATGTTTCTTTATGCTCAAAGTGTGGAAAGAAGCATGGTGGAGATTGTCTTAAAGGGACTAGAAAAATGTGTTAAGTGTGGAAAAGAAGGTCATCAAGCAGCTGAGTGTCGAATTAATGGAAAAAGGGTTTCTAATGATGTGAATAAAGAAAAGACTGCAGAGAACGCACCAACAACACTTCAATGCTTCAAGTGCAAGGAAATGGGGCATTATGCTAATAAATGCCCTAATCCAAGGGTTAGTGATGATCGACATGAGCAACCACTTAAGGAAAAGGACAAAGGGAAGTCACATGTGATCACTATTGGTGATGTTGAATATGACAACGATGTGGTGGAATGATTAAGTGTTTATGTAATGGGATTCCAGAATAATGTTGTATATAGTATCGTGGAATATTGGAATATTTATGTTTTGGTCTATTATGGTTTTCAATAATTTTATGGCATCGGTAACCATGAAAAGTGATTGAAATATTTTTGCAAAGTAGATGATATGCACATAATGAAGGGATAAAGAGAATCTAATATGTTTGATAGTATTCATGATCTCATGATTGATATAAGGACTAAGTGATATCATGGTTTGAGGATATAGAATTTTAAGGATTTTGGTATGTGGAAAGTGTTAACTTTTAACTGCATTCATGTTTTCACTAAGGTTCAATGGATATTCATTCTTCAAGAGAATACATTATTAAGGTATTCACATGTTATTAATTTGACAAAAAAGATATACCTTATGATATATGGGGGATAAATGATGGCATTCACGTGATTGTTATGTGACATTTAAAGTAATCATTTTCTTTATACTATGAGCTTGGACCGAAGTATTTTAGATAAGCCTAAAGATTGGAATGGATTATGTTGGATATAAGTTAGTATTTTTCGATATTATTGATGAGATGTTATAGTAATATAGTTTTAGAAAAAGGACAACCTGCAGGATGGGCGACAGCCCATCGCATCGGACAAGGCTGTGGGAATCGAACCCACAACCGAAGTGCGACTGGCCTTTATCGCCTACCACTGGCCTACAGGAAGTCCTTATTTAGTAGAAACTAGTTTTATTATATTAAGTAGTATGATATATGAAGTATAAGTCCATTTTTGGAACCATATATGATTAATCTCACTATAGATGGACTTATGTATTTTTTGATAACTTTTCCAACCTTTTGTTTGAGACAGATGGAATGACCCATCATTCTATCACATGATCTGCTAACACATCATGAATGACAAATTCAACTTCATTTATTTAATAGATGAAGTGGAAATTGTCTAAATAATGACAAACAGTGAGACTATACCAAAATCACGAAAGTATTTCTTCTAATTCCAATTTCATCAACTTTAGGGAAATGATCTTGAAATCCAAAATGTTGTCCTAGTGCTCTTATATCTGATGAATCAGATAGTACCTTAGATCGTCACAAATTTATGGCTTTGTGATTGTTGGCTTTTCCATAGCCAGGTTCTCTACCACTCTCCATCAGAACATGATGGTTAGATTTCTCTTCTATATCCATATCGTCACCTATGTGGAAACCCAGTGATTAGTATATTTGGGTAACCGTTACGTTTCATAATTTTGTTTTTAAAGATTGGTTTTGGTATTCCTTTTTATTATGTGGGATTCTATTAAAGAAACTTTCAAATAGTAAACCATTTATAACCCCAACGAATTTCGAGGGCGAAATTCATTGTAAGGGGGTAGAATGTAACACCCCGAGATTTTATGACAAATATTCTTTTTAATTTCATTAATGTCTTGTGTTGTACGCTACACCAAAAGGAGCTTGCACAACACACATCCTTGACTTTCCTTACATTACACGCAATCGCGACCTTCCTCGATAGCGTGTGTAATACGCAATACCGAGTTTCACTAAACAACGATATACTATTAAAATATTATTAAAACTAGCCGTTATGAATAGTAATAACCACTTTTTGAAATTTTTTAATTTTTATTTTTCAAAATGTACTTCATTTCTGGATTCGGAATATCGAAATTAGCTTAGGGTGAAATTTTGGTACTTTTCGGATAACTTTCATTTTCTAATAAATAGTGAAAATTACTAATTTTTATTTAAAAAAAAACCTTTTTAATAGAAATAATTAATAGTGATAAATTATTAATTTTATTGGTTTTAAAGTATATTTAGAATATATTTTTACAATTTAATACAATGTTGGTTATTGGAAGTAATTTCACATTTAAACCAGACATAAACAACTGTCAATCTTTTAATAGTTATTATCTCTTAAGAACACGCTATTTGTTTTGACGACGAGAATTAATTTTTAAATTAATTATTGCAACTGATATGTTTTGAATTTGGTAAAATAGAAATCAGTTTTTAATTCATAATATCAAATATATCTTAGGCCTAATTTTTGGTATTTTTCTGAAAACTTTCAATTTTTGATGAATGTGAAACCACTAAGTGGTAGTTAAAAAACTGAATTTTTCATAAAACTTAATTTTACCGCTTATGTGAGTGGAATTTAGAAACTCCAAGAGACACGGTTAATATCAAGGACTAAAATGTGGTTCAATGAGATGAAAATAATTTTGGTGAATAGTAACTTTTTACTTTTTTTTACCACGGTTAAAAGTAAATAGAGTAATTAAGGGTAAAAATGATATTATTATTACCCTAACACATGTCCTAATTCTATTGGACAAGTGTAATTCGAACAAAAACAACCTTATGAATAAAATATGACCATTTAGGCCCACTTGGATTAGATTAGGGCATTTATTATTAATTTATTTAAAGAAGGGTTAAAATAGTTAAAATCAATGTTTAATGAGTAAATCATTTTTAATATGAGGTTATACATAAGATAAATTCGGCTATAAATATTCATTAGAAATATAAAAAGCTTTCCTACATAATTATATTTTATTTGTAATTTTTATACTTTAAATAATTTATTTTATTTATGACACAATGATGATGCAGTAATTATCTTATTAATGAAATATTGACATAATTGATGTTATAAATAGCAAAATAAATGTAATTTGAGACTTTTTATGAATTATAATAATTTTATAGGTCAATATGAAATGTTAGTATTTATTTAATTAACTTTTTTAGAACTAAACATTCTGTTATAATTTTCACAAAAATCAATTACTAAACAGTTTCAAAATTGACATAAAATAGTTTTTAAAAGAAATATTATATTAGTAATTGTTATTTTATTCATAAAAATCTAAGGTTCGGCCAAATGACTTATATAAGGTTATATATATTAATAATAAACAACTTGGGGTTCGTTTGGCTTCTTATAGTAAGTTTATTAACCTTATAGTATAAGAACACAAGAAGACACGGTAAAAGTAAAATTATTTAATTTAATGTTAAATCTAAATGATAAGGTAAACATAGGAACCTAAACTTGTCTAAATTCTATTGGATGAGCGTATGTCGACCCATTCCCACCTTATATTAGAAATAAATCAATTTGGATCTATTTAAACCCGAATATGGATTTATAATAAAATAATATTTTTAGTTATTCCAAAGGTTCCCCTCTCCTCCCTTATAAAAGGGCACCTCCTCCCTCTCTTCCTCACACCACATTGAGCCTTCAATATCGGCTAACACCTGACCAATTCTCTTCTCCACTTCCCTAGTAACATCCTAGAGTTTCGGTTCTTCCTCAAAGACCAATTTTAGTGCCCTAAAAGGAGGTCTCAAAGAGGCGCTTTAAAGAAGAGGTAATGCCCGTTACCGATTCTATCATCTTTATTTATTCATCCACTTCTTCTTCTTTAGTTGTTTCATCATGAAGTAATAACATCAGTATCACTCATATACTGATATTTTATTATAAGTATGAAACAACCCTATTTCACCATCTATCCATCCTATGGAAAATGAAATCACCGCACATGCGTACGTACGGAATACCGTCTCCACACCGTGGTGTAATCTATTTTCCCCCACCACCTTACTTGGATGGGTATAATGATGTAAATAATTACTATATATAATTATTGTAAAGTTATATTGATTCTGAAATAGTATACATACAATCCAATACAATTCCATGATCATGAGAACGATATCATCCCTCGTGCGTACGTACGGACTACCGTCTCCACGACACGATGAGATTCATTCTCCACGTTAACCATTCATGAATGATTATAAAGTATATATAATATGTAATAATGAAATATATGACATAATAATAATTATGGATTTATGTGTATATATATATGTATGTCATCTACTTAATTCCATTCAACTCAATAAGGAAAAGAAAACAGTGTTCATGCGTACGTACGGTCTACCGTCTCCATGAACGGTGTATTTCTTTCCATTTACTGATCTATTATATATATATATTCTGAATATATATTATATATAAATCATGTTTTATATTCTGGAATTAAGTAATCATGATCTAAGTAATCATATGAATAATTACTAGTCAAAACACGGATGACAAATGAAACGATTTTACGCAAAACGCTCTTTAACATGGAATTTTCAAAAGAACGGGTAATATAAGCCATAAGTAAACCATATATGATTTCATAACAATGAATATGATTCTGGATTAAGTCAATCACATTATTGAAATCATTATACAGGAGGTTCGGACACATACGAAGCAAATCAGACCTAAGGTAAGGGAAATATCACAATCTCATTTTTATCCTAGACTGTTTATACTTTGAAATTTACTGGGGTGTATTTTATCATCCACATCCAACTTTCCTCAATATGTAATATTATTTCCATCCACCTACAATTTTTTAAATCCAATTTTATCCTTCAGTGAGTTTTTAGTAAAGGATATGAAAGGAATCTTTTGTCGTTTTTCGTACGAGGTACTTTTTGACTTTTCCGAAAAAAGTACGAAGAATGTTTTTTAACTTATACGGCATGAATGGATTTTTAAAACATTACTTTCAAGAAGCTTCCTTTTCAAGTTTTCAAGTTTATTTTTAATAAACTTCTTTTAGTTTAGAATTTTATGACATGTTAAGAAAAGAAAAGTATTTTTGAAGTAGAAAGGATATTTTTCTCAAGAATGGAGTTCAATTGTTTTATCAATGTTATTTTCCATCTAAGATAATAAAAGGATATGTTTCTATCCCTATTATTACACTGATTTGATTATGTTGTAATGGAATTATATTTATGAATTCCTTTATCTTATATGAATTTATGATGTCACGATGTTTAAGATTCTCATTTTTATTACAAGGGTTATGAAATGATGTATGATTTATGATTTTGTGGCACACATAAGAATAGTATCATTATGAGATGGGTGGGACCTATATCTCCCTCCAATGCATTGGGTAAAGATTTTATATCTCATGAGATAGACATGGATGGAACGGTAGGTTATACCAGTTCAGTGAAACATGACTTAAATGAGGAGTTAACTCGGCTTAGAAAGGGACTTTGTCCACTAAGATAGTCTTGACAATGAGTCTTGACTAATAAGAAATGAGTCTTTATGATTATGTGTGTATGACACAAAGTTTCATGTTTTATGTTATGATTATTGGGATTACATTTCACTACTATGATTTATCCCATGTTAAGAAATTATGATCTCTTTTTCTGGTTAAGATTTCCAAAATATATGTTCTTATGAATATGACGTGATTGATATTTCTTTTGTTAACCCTTACTGAACATTTGAGCTCACCCTTTTATGTTTTCTTTTCCCCAGGACATAAATAAAGGATTTAGGTTTAGAAAAAAAAGAAGATCTTTATGGTAGATGTTGAAGATCTTTCACCACGACTAGAAGATTATATTCCGAGTTTCCAAAGACACTAAACTATTAAGGTCCTTGTGTGTGTGTTTTTTCTATGTACTAAGTATTCCGAAAAAGTAATCTAATGTCCATGTACGTTATGCTTTAGGTCTCTACAATCTTTCCCTTTGTATGTTTTCCTTCAGTGGTTGTTTTGGATTATTATCTACATTAGGCCTTGGATTAGGTCATTTACTATCATAATGCCTAAACTCCTTTCACTTTAAACAGAGGAGTGTGGGTGGTGAATTTTGTGGAGATTTATAAATATTTTCATAATTAGATAACTTCTTCTCATCACTTTGGAATTTGATTTTTTAATTACCTTCCCTTCCACACTTAAAAAATTTACTAGTCCCCTTATGAAAATTTCCTTCATGTTTATTACCACACATTTAGAATTAATTAAATCTCATCTTCTTCTCTATATGATTTTTATAATTTCCTATGAACTCCATTTTTATCTTCTTATCAAAACCATGATATTGGTATATAACCCCATTCTCCATTTCAACCTTGATAGCACATCGAAATATATATTCATAGCTGATAAATTCTATGATGGCTAATTCCCTTCAGAAGATTTATTTTAATCCCTAGAAGAATAAATTAGCCTTACATTTAATTAATATGATAATACTAGAAGTATAACTCACAATTATTGTAAAATTCTCCTTGTATGTTCAAAAATATTCATTATCCGTTTTCTTTAGCTCAAGGAACTCCTTCCCCATCTTCGTATAAAAAATATAATAAAAGTACTTATTGAAAAATATGTTATTAAATTATTCATAATGCACAATTTCAATTTCATATTGTTCCATTTTATTCTTGACGAGATTCCACCATTGTTCCATTTCACCACCCAAATGATAGATACCCAAAATGGCTTTTTCATGTTTTGAACACTGGAGAATATAAAGTACATTTTCAGTGGTACCAATCCATTACTCATCATCTAGAGGATTAGTGTTTCCACTAAATGAAGGTGGATGTTTACTCATGAAGTACTGAACATAACATTGTTCCCTCCTTTAATCATTTGTAATTTCAACATGATTCATGGATTGAGAAAGTCTTGTGATAACAGAAATGATATTTTTCATTCTACCTCCCATTATGTTTGGTTACATATGAGGATAATCATTTCATTTTCCATATCACTCAGTATTAACATGGTTTCTTTGGGTTATATTCATTGTATAAAACCAAAACAAATATTTTTTGCAATAATAATCATAGTGGGGAACCACATAATCATGAAAAATCACTTATTGGATGTCTAAAACATGACATCTTATTTTAATCTATTACACCTTTTGTTTATCCTAGGTAATTAAAAGTCATCGTCTATTTAAATCCTTTAGGATGTTTCCTAAATATTTTAGAATTTTTGAATAATATCCCTTAGGAGTGTTAGATAGGGTGTACAGTAATGCCCATTTTCGTGCACTAGGTAACAATTGTGTCTATCTCAATGTGCCCTTTTCAGAGTTATTACTTCTAGGTACCTATTTTCTAGATCCACATCCACTTGTAGTATCCAGACAAGGATTTAATTACTTGGAAACCACTCACTCTATCTTTACCAAAATTCCACGATATTTTCTTATAAATCGACTCATCCTTATACTTACACTCAGACATATTCTTAGAGTTATTACTAAATTTGTTTCATCCTAGTTTCCAATCCACAACTAAAACTATCTTAAGATACAGTTATAATAGTCTAGTATTTTCATACATAGATATGTAATCTTTTTAGATGAGTATTCAATGCATTACACAAACACATGCCTAAGGGTAGTAAAGGAATAGAGCCTTTGGAAACTTGTAAACATAAATAAATAGTTCATTTATTAACTACATCATCTCCAACTATGTTCTTCATAACAATAACCCATTTTATATATATCATACATAATACCTTTTTGATAACCTAGTAGATGAATCATAGTGAAGGGTGATCTCGTATGCTCATTAAAGGTAAAAAAGTTAGATGTGTAAGAATAACATGAACATAAGGGTATGAAAACATGATCATAACCTATGAAAACCATATGCTACTTGTCAAAAATCATAATCTTTGGTCATGCCATAATGATTAGCAGTTCATAAGACATGAATCGTAAGGGAATAAAATAACATGATCCATGAGAGCATAACATTGGCCAAAGACATATATTTATGAAATATGCATAGAGAATAATTTATATAGTATAAAATTATCACAGCCAAGGCTATCATAGAGGAATGGGTTCACACCCTAAACCATCATAGAAGTCAAGTTTTACTCCCAAGATCATCATAGTAGATAATGTCCCTTACTGAACCAAGCTCACTCCCTTTTCCAGTCTTATATATCTTAAGAGATATTAATATTTATTCAATGCATTGGAGTGATATATAGATCCCCCCACCACAAAATGAAAATCATATGTATGTGTTCCATAATATCATAAAACATACAATATATCATAAACCATGAAATGAAATTGGTTTCATAAAAATTTAATCATATAATAACTTATGGAAAAGAGATAGGTTTCATATTCATTTCAACATTTAATCATAGCATAACTCGTAAAAATAAGCATGTTTCACAATCCTTTTATCATGGTATAATACATGGGAGAGAGACATGTTTTATAAATAACTTATAATCATAAATATAAACAATATAGAGAAATAATAAGAATGGTATCCTTATATCATATACCTAGTAAATTGTATGTAGAATCAAAGGATGTCATATTATATTGAAGATGATTTTGAAAGATAACATGGAAAGTTTCTTGATGAAAATAACTTTACTCTTTCAAAAAAAATTTTAAACATAAAAATTTTTCAAAGTAATTTTCATTGAAAATAACCTTGAAAAACTATTAAGTAAGCTTTACAAACTAATTAAAGCATTTATTGAGTAAAATAACTTTCCTTTTTGAAAAACAATTTTTAAAACATAAAACATTTTGAAATTAATTTTCATTGAAGATAACCTGGAAAACATAAATGTTAATATTAAAATAAAATAATGGTCATGATGGTGTGGAATTATTTCATGTTTTACATGTTAAAATAAATATTTCCCTAACAATTTTATTAAAATCCAAAAAGGAATTTTTGGGAAAATGACATGAAGATTACATTTAATTTTTTTTTATAAAAAGTAAAACATAGGTAAAAATACATTTAATACATAATTTTTAGAATGAAAAATATATATATTTTTTAAAAAACATGGGTTTGAAATAAAAACCAATTTTCAATTTAAGGGATTGATAATGGTAATTTTTATTAAAAACATTCCTCTGTTGTCTTAATTAGATAAAGAGGGGAAAATGAGGGTAAAATGTATTCTCATTAAAAAAATATTTAAGAATGAATTCATGAGTTTAATGAGATATATATCATAATATTTTATCATTCGAATCATAATCATAAATAATCAGGATAAATGATAATATTAGAACACAAAACCCATACTACTTGGGTAAATTTGAATCATAATCCCCATTAAGGAATATAATTAAATGAAACTTAAAATATATTGGTAATAACTAAATTTATTATATTAAATGTCAAATGGGTGGTATATAAACCTCATAAAAGAAGATAGGTGCATACCATAACATATAACTCAATGAAATCAAATTGAGGCTGAAATCCCTTACCGCTTGGTAATTTTTGGACCTTAAACCCCATCAAAGAGAGATCCTAAAATTGTTTTTTTAATCACTATAATTTTATGTATAATCATAATAAACTAAATTCATGGATATTATATACACAATATAAAAGAAACACATGATGGATATGTCTTGTGTCTCCCAAAAAATAAAAGTGAGATAGAAATGCCTTATCTTAAGTCACGAATTCCATTGTACATGTTTAAACTTATAGTATAATAAAAATAAATTTAATATAAATCTATTAAAGAACCAGATTTATATATATCAACCCATATTTGATTTTATTATTACCTTTTATTACCCATTTATTAATAATTCATTATTAAAGCCATGTTTGGGGGAATAACTGATTTGTTTTTCATGTATGTTTTGATTTGTTATTTTTGATCCTATAACTTTGATCATGGTTCCATAATTTCCAAACATTCAACCATGATATATATATCATATATATTAATTATATATGTTTTTATAGTAATCCATAATATTTAGAGATATAAAATGAAATACATTGTTCATGTAAAGGGTATGTCATACGTACACATGAACGTTATTCCCATTTTCTCAATAGATTGAAAGAAAGAAAGGTAAATAATATATTAAAATTGTAGAATCATTTTTATTTAATATATATAACATATTTTCATTAAACCCATCCATGTTTCCTTTCATGTATAGAATAAATGAATCACATCACTTTTTGGGGTGGTAGTCTTTCATACACACGAGCGACATTGTCATATTTCAAAAGAATGGAAATTTTGAAGTTATATGTGATATAATAATTAAATTTATATAATAATATCTTATATATATATATATATATATATATTTAGTCCATCATAATATCCATCTATGAGAGGTGGTGATGGAAAACAAATAACATCAGTTCGTGAGGTGATAGTCCATCGTACAAACGAATGATGATTTTGAATCCCATTTGAAGGAATGAGAAATATTTTAAGGTCATGTAATTAAAATAAAATATATAATTATATGGAATTGAGTAATTTTATTATATAATAATATTTTTATACAAATTTAAGTACTCTAAGGAAGAAATAAAATAAAATGCTTGGTAAGGGGTATTACCTCTTCTTCGGACGAATTATTTTGGTTTACACCAGAAGGATTATGAGATTTGATTAATGACCAAAAAAACATCTAGTATATGAAGAGGTAACTAAATAATGGATTTTGTTGAGTATTTTTTAAACTAACGGGTTTTAGATGTGTGATGCAGAGAGGAGAAGAGTTAACTTTTTATAAGTGAGGTGAGTGGCACAATTGTAATTGTTTGAAAAGAAAAAGGTGTTTCCATGTTTTTCTCATGAAACAAGACTCCCAAATGGACCATTCATGATAATATAATATATATTTTCAAGATATTTATATAAAATGGGTTTTGAGAATGTTTTGAGTCATTTTTAACCTTTATCTTTTTTAGTTTATCCTCTTTATAAACCCATTTTCTCATTAACTATGGTAAATAAAATTTAAAATTTTTACAATTCATTATGGTAAACAATTAAGTTGAACTTATTAGAATATAAAATTTTATCTGATTATAAATATGAAATATATTTTTCAAAATTAAATTTACATAAGTCTACAGATATAATTTATTATTAATCCTTCAAAAGCTATGAGAAAAAGGTTTTCTAAAGAGAAAATATTCAAAAGATTAAAAAGATTTATATAAAAAATTTATTAATATGAACTAAATTGGGTTAATTGAAATAAAATTTAGTTACTTTTACTTTTAATCATATTTTAATTAACATTTAACCTTATAAATATTTTAAACAAAAATGTAGTTTTCAATAAAAACCAGTATTTTTTCACTATTAATTGAAAAATTAATCATTTCAAAAAATACCAAAATTCATCCTTAGATAATTTGGATATTCTTATATCAAAAATTATTTTTATTTTAAAAGATAAATGTTCTAAATGTTTAAAAAAGTAATTTTATTATTTTTCACCAAATTTTTCTTTGAGAAAATAGTATTTTCAAAACATATAAAGAATTTACTGAAAAATAAGTATTTTTTATAAATATGTTTTCTTTATATAAAAAAAATTATACAAAATATTTTTAAAATAGTAATTACTATTCATATTTATATGTTTAATGTCTATTTTATAATGGTTTAATTTAAATTATAATATTAATAATAGATCATGGTTTGATAAAATTCAGTGTTGCGTGTAACACAATGAAAATTGGTATTACAAGTAATTTATGCTATCAAAGAAACTCATTATTGTTGGTAACACAATTTATTGAAGAAAATTACTCCATTCAAAAATAATAATTCATAAAAACTCAGGGGGTTTCAAGCTCCATGAATCATATAATGGTGAGTAAACTTGGAGCATCCAAAAAAAGACAGGAATACATTGTTTATGATATTAAAGTGAATTATTAACATTGATAAATCATATTTCATATAAAGGATAAAAATATACATAATAAAAATCAATGATATATTTCATGAATAAGGTATTCCTAAAAAATCATTGAATTATGGATGATAATTCAACCTAATAAAGTGGAAACATGTAAATTCCCTGAACAAGTGAATAGAAAAAAAGACATTTAGAATGGATTTTAAAAGAACCATAATGAAAAAATAGGAATATTGGATAAACCTAAAAAAGAGTCGATATTGAGAGTCCCATTACCTTAAACCATATATTATTTCATCATGTTTATACCACCCATATAAATATATTTTTATTTTTATTTTTAAAAACTAATACAAGAGTGTATTATATTAATTTATGTTATTATTGATCAATTTTAACCATTTGAATTTTGTTATTATCATTTTGTCAAAGATAAAATATTTCAATGATATGTTTTTTGGATTATCCTTTTTTTGTTTAATTTTAATGATTTTGATTCATTATTTCTTAAAGATTTATCAAGTTACCTCTAAAAGAATAAAATTATATAAAATTATATATTTATACATTATAAATAATTTAGGTTAAGAATCCATGTAACAAACATGAAAGTTAAAGGGTTAAAGGGTAAATTTTTACCACCTATGTCACCAATATGATCCTTTTTTTGGAGCCAATCTGATAAGAAATAAATATTTGATAATTATTTTCCTAGAGTAGTGTTAGGATGGTTGACCTACTATGAAGTTTATTAGGGTATGTAAGAGTGAGGAAAAAACACATTAAAAGAACATGTCTTTGCCTATGGGGACATTCATTATTTTGATAAATAACATTAGTAGGAAATAGACTATGGAAATAAACTATAGTAGTATAGGATACCCATGGGGTCATTTGACTAGGTTAATGACCTGGATAGGTCGTGTTGTAAAATCCATGAAGGCAGTGATAAGTAAATAATTTAAAAATTAGTCATTGATAATAAACTATCCATTAATGGGACATTCTCAAAGAGGGAGAGAGAGTTATAATGCATATACATTATAAAAATAATAATAACTATATAATAAAATAATAAAAATTATATGTTGATTTATATTCTACATTATCCATCCCAAAATTAAGTTATGAATAAAAAATCAATGATATCCTCAAAGATTCTTAAACTAACAATCAACTGGAGTTATCAAAAATGGTATGTGATAATTTAAATTTTAAAAATAATTTATAACCACATTCTAGTTGTATAATAAAATTTATTTCATGTTTATATAATTTTTAATTTATTTTATGAGGGTCAGTATAGAAGTGATAATGATAATATAATAATATAAATTAAAAGGAAAAGGAAATAATGTTACCTCATCCTTGAAGTTTGGTCCTTTACTAAGGGAATGATGCCTTGAAGGCCTGGATTTTGATGATACTAAAATGTCTCAAAGGATTCTAGGAGGCTTAGGAGAAGATATTGGGGAAGATATTAGGAAATGATATGTGTTTGGGAAATTACATTCTATGGGGGTTACTTGGGATATTTATATATGAATTGGGAGGGATTTTTAGGTTAAAATAATGAATAAAATATTATTTCATGGCCAAGAAATATAATTGTGGTATTATTTGAGATTATGAATAATTTTTTTTTTCAAAATAGAAAATTTTATGACATTTTAATATTTTCACCACTAAATTTATTTTTTATATAAAATGTAAGAATAAAAAAATGAAAAATAGTTTTTTTGGAATAATTTATATTTAGACCTTAGAAATTGCCTTTAAGGTTTGAAAATTTAACTTATTGTTCGTAAATGAATAATTTACCTCATTAAAATTATTTCGGGTCAATATAACCAATTTATAATTTATTAATTTATTAATTTATTAATACATCAATATTATGTTATAAAACAAGTGATATTTGAAAAAAATGTATTTTAACTATTCATTTAAAAAATTAGGTTTTTCATAAAATTATCAAAAACTCATAATTAGATAATTTCTATTTGTTGATTCCAATAATGAAGTTAATTTTAATATTTAATTTTTAATTTTCCAAATTTTAGTATTTTAGAAATTATATTTCATTACTTTTTTTATATTATATGTTATTTACAGGTCATCCGACTATTCTAATAGTCAAGTTACTATTATAATGATGATATTACTATTATATTATAGGGTTAATTTTTTAATGGTTGTATTACTATTTTAAGGTATATATTAGGTTTAAATTACCATAAATACCACTTAGTTTCTTCATTCGTCATTTACTTAGTTTTTTTAGGTTTCTCCATATCCTTTACTACAATTCCAATCATATTTCTAATGTTTTATTTTCTATTTTTAGTTTGTTTTGTAGGTGTGAAATTTTTAAGTGACCATGACCTGATAGATTTTTAAATACTACTTATATTGTCTATTTTTTATTCTGCTATTCTATGTTTAATTTTATATATTTTATTTATCCTTTATATATAATGTTCTATACTAATGAAATAATGTAGTGTTGGTTTTTATAAAATGGTGGATTTTTTTATATTATACATTATACTTGAATATCACACATATATATTTAGAAGGAAATTTTTTTATATAAAATTCAAATTCAATACATTATTACCCCCTTTAGAAAAACCATCCTCTAAATTTAAGCCCATATCATCTGTCAAGAACAGATGGGGGTACTACTATTTCATTACATCCTTAGGTTCCCATGTTGCCTCTTTGAAATTATGGTTTCACCGATATACTTTTATGAGGTTAGTTGTCTTATTACATAGAAATATGTCTCTATATTCAAAGATATTCACTAACTACTACTCATAAGATGGGTCATCCTCCAATTGTACCACCACCTAATTTAGTACATGAGAGAGAGACTGAGTATGTAATTCTTTAGGAGAGATTAACAGAAAACATTACACACTTGAGCCTAGTTTATTTGAAGTGTCGATTGATAGGAAAAAGATCTAACATGATCAAGGATCTAAAATGGGCCAATTTACCAAGGGTTGATATCTTTCCAAACCTCATGACTCTCTTCTAGGGTGATATTTGAAGGAATACTTTGTCTCCTGTATCGAACTCTAAATGTTTTCTTATGGTTGTATCATAGCTCTTCTATCAACTATACACTTATTTAATGAATTATTAAATTTATTTACCATTATTTGGAAACTCTTGAACAATTTTGTGTCCCAACATCTTCCATTCACTAACTTTGTCACATCATATTGGAGTTCTATATCTCCTATTATAAGAAAAACATTATAAGGGGTTATATATATTGGAGTGGAAGCTGTTATTTTATGAGAACTCAACCAATGGAAGTTGTTGATCACATCCCAATTTAAATTCCATTGCTAAATATATCGGTTATCCTCATGTGTTTGAATATTACTTTTACTTTTTCTACCAGTCTGGGGGTGATAAACTCTATTGAACATAATCCTTGTGTTCAAGGAATATTGAAGAATCATCCAAGACATAGAGGTTAACCTTGGATTTTGGTAAAATGTAATTGAAATTGGTTCCCCATAATGCCTCCACACATAAAAGAAATATATCTAGGAGAGTTAGTCAAACGTGAAATCTTTCCAAATAAGGATTTTCATGAATTTTCCCAATGAGGCCTGCATCACAATTACCCCAAGACGACATCCAATAGGCTAGGGGATTGAGACTGGCACTATGTAGGAATGTCACTCACTTGAGAGGCCTTATCCTAAGGTACCTATACACATGCACAAATCACAAAGCCCATAGAATTATGAAATGTTAAAAAATTGATAAACCATGCATGCATACATATAAAGACCACCATCAGAGTAGGCAGAAATGTGATGGAAATAAAAAGTTTCAAATACAATCCCACCACATAGAAAATTGAAAATAAGTCCAACATGAAAGTATAAAAGAGGACTGATATCAATATAACCATTGAAAAAAACCATGGTCAATCTGGCTCACTAAGATTCCCCTAGTACTCATCCCTCAGGACTCTATAAAACGATCGATCATCTGTATAAGACATTTCTCATTCGGGAAAATAATCTGCAGGGTGAGTTTAGAAATACCCAATAGGACACCCCAAAATACCTAAGCATATTACATCAAGAATAAAAGTCAAATCATCACATGTATATGTCTACAGAACATACAGAAATAATATCTAGATATCCTCAATAAAGACCCATAAACTCAAGATAATGTCATAACTGTAATTGAATCCTAGGAATCAGGATTGAATGTTCCACATAGAAATCATTTTGGAGAAAGCACTCCATGAGTCAGATAGAACTATTAGAATCCATTTGATATTTATTTCATATCAGGTATCACCATTAGTAGTATGTACTAGAAGTTTGAAGAGAATGATGCAAATATGAGTTTTACACTCATGGCTATGGGGTATACCAATAAATCTATCTGGAATAATCCACTGTGTAGAGGATCGATGCCCATGAAGTTTTGGTCAGGTTGATACCAATAACACCACTTAGTGAAAGATGATGATATGGGATCTCACTTTGGGTCTCACAGAAGGATTCCAACCACTCTATCCAAGAATTACCAGTGAAGGGATCACCATCCTATATGTAAGACGTGATTCCACACTAACCGTCAGGGAATGGATCAATGGTACACTCCCTAATAAAACATTTCTAAGTTGAAGAGGGAAAGGTCTCTAAGACATGTTTTAAGGAGTACACAGAGTGTACCTTCAACATTGGGTCCTCACCATGTATCATTGATCATGCCCATGTTTGTGTCTATTTCAATGTACAAGGCATGTATAATATTGTGTACTTATGACTGTGTCCATGTACATGGATCTTCCCATGTAAATATGGAATATCCATGTATATGTCAGTACAAATCAGTGGGCCACCACTAATGGTCTCTGAAAAATATCAAGTCCATACAAGTTTTTTATGTGTAAGCATTGTGGTAGAACATAACAAAATAATAAACCAGGTTCCATAAATTAATAAGATTACATTTACCACTTTCATTATTAGTTCCACAAGTTTTATATTTATGATAAATATTCCTCGACCAATGTTTTTCAACTAAAACACAAATAACGGGGTTCAAGTATCCTTAAATATTAGGTAAAAACATTTAAAAAACAATATATATCAGCTTTCCATGGGGGCTCAATCTAGGGAATTTTACAAATTTCATTTTTTAGGGATATAGAACCTCAATATGACTCTCTAACCTAGAAAATATAGGGGTGGGGCATATAGCCTATGTCTAGCCCGACCCATGGAGTGGAGCCTCATTGAACCTACCACACACACCACTTATTCATTTTTACATGGTTATTTAACCAATTATAAAATTTACCATTTACATTCCATAACCCATTTAACACATTAAATCTTGACCTAGCACCCCTTATTTCATATAAACAAACTAAATACAATTAACTTTGGTTTTATTCCATGATCCCTTATTTACATTCAAACCATAATTATCATTGGTTCTATCTGACAAACCCTTTAATTTAAACATTAACTACTCAATTACATGCTCGAGGAAGAGTCACACCCCCTTGGGTGTCCTTGGGCCCAGTATATTCAACCTCAACAGGTCCCATGGAGATAATGAGGGGTTCAATTAAACATTTAATTATCCCATTTATCATTTATAACTAAGGAGACACAATGGAAAATAAAAAATCACTCATGAAAAAACATGCACACAAAAATCAAACATCTAGACTATGGGATATGACTTTTATACCACCAACTTCAAGTTAATAGATGAAGGCTTTCTTAATCATAGCCATTGGTTTGAACTAGAACACTATTTAAATACCCAAATTAGAATCTATTAGGAAATTGATGTTTTAGATATTTAAAAGGATAATAATGATTACAAAGTCTTTGTTATAGTAAATAGATAAAATAGGAGTGTTTGACTATCACATATTTTCTATTAAAACCCAATGGCACTAAAAATAGCTAAAAATACAAGGATAATTACATCTTGTAAGATTGTGGTAGAATAGATTCTAACCATTTCTACTATTGAGTGATATGGGAGGAAATTAGGGTGAGGATTCATAAATACCAATGGGTAAAAATGGGAAAATCCCCCTTTATTAATGGGATGCATAGTTGGCCCAACCATGTACCAAACATGAGCCACACTCTGTCCAAAGGGGTCCTAGGTTGTATAGTCTCATAGGGATCACACATGGTTTGAGAATAAAGTAGTGATCATATGGGTGGATCTGTCCAAGCCCACATGGCTTGGTCCCCCTTCTTTCATGGTTTTAACAACCATGCTCCACCCCACTCTAGGGCACACAGTTTTGGCCCACGGTAAGCACTAACCATGTAAAAACCAAGAAACCTACACTGGATATCCTATTTTACTCATCGTTTCCATCGCGAAACCCCCAAGATGATCCCATGGCTCCTCATATTCTTAGTAAATATTTCATTAACCATGTTAAAAGATTTAATCCAAAATTTCAACAAATATGTACCTCCATGAAAGTTCTAGATTATATAACATTTCCACATTATAACAGATCTTACTCAATCCATACTCTCAAGAATCGATGAGCTTCCAGGGTACAAAGTTTATTCCACTAGGCCCACATATATATGTCCCTCTCCCATGTCTCCTTATGAACGTTTACATTCTATGAAAACACTCAAACCAATGACATGATCTAACCTCATAAAATTTTCTCAACGAAATCTAGAAGAAAAACTTGATGCTCCAAAAAGGATGCATCAGCCTCAATCTTGGAACCATCAATATAAACCACATTATATTGGTTGCAGAGATACTTCCAAAGCTCTGATACATGTAAAACATCATTCATGACACTATACCACTGTGGAAGATCCAATCGGTACACCACCGACCCGATTCTCCATGATCTAAAATAGACCTACATACCTGGGCACCAAATTACCATGTTTACAAATTTGATAGAAAAATAACACTAGAAACACCCAACAGAACACATAATAACCCACCATAAACTCAATAATTTAATGATGTCAATTTGAATATAAATTCTACCTACTCTGATCTATATCCCTATGTTTCTGAATCAACTAGACCTACTCTGATGTCTCGTGTGTGACACTCAGTCCAAAAACCTCTAATTCCCCATCTTCTATCTTACACAATATAGATCTAAATTTGTTATCATAAATCATATCATATGGTTCCATCTGAATTTTATCCTATTAGAAAAAAATAGGTAAATTCAATGAGATCCAAGTGATTTCCCCAAGACCCCCGAAAGTCAATGAAGCATGTCCTCAACATGTCCACTATAAACTAAATAGTATGATATGACTACCCATATGTTTGTTGGGGAAAATATATACTCAAAAACTCCAAGGTTCCAAGTTCCACATCTAACCATTTCGAGAGGCATAAAGTAAAATTTGGATCACGATCTGAATCAATAATATGAGGTACCCCATGAAAATATACTTTTTACCAAATGTAAAAGTGTCTCAACTGATCTACATTAAATGAATCTTGAATTAGTAAGAACCTGGTTTAACCGATCAATAATAACACTTATCAAATAATTCTTTTGATGATTCCTCAGAATAAACAACACAAAATCCATGGTGAAATCATTACACTTCCATTCTTAAATGGATGACGGCCATAGAAAACCAACTGGTCGCTAATGTTCATCATTCACCTATAAAAAAGTGTAGAATTATGTCATGAAACCTACCACAACTTTCTTAAACCAGGATGAACCTCCCAAATTGAGGAATGTAACTCACACATAATCTCTTACAATATAAAATTAGACACAAAAACCCAACCATTATCATAAATGATCTCATAATCATCAATAGTCCATCATAATGAGGCTTCCCACGTTTAAGGTTCTCCTTTAAGGAAAAAAACTATGGATCCTTATACTTCCACTCCATGATTTATCTTAGAGGTGTAGAATCAACAGATTATGATACAAGGATCATCTATCCATGGTCCTATTAAACCTCTATATACATCTATGCAAATAGAACCATCCTTTTCTACTCAGAAATAAATTCTAAAACAGCTGAAGTCTATATATTTTGGCTCAAGGAATCTGTAAAATTGTTCCCTTTTCTTGGCATGTAGGAAATCTCAAAATCAAAAAAAATGCATGTACACAATACATATCCATAGATGAAGGTTCCGTTTATGCTAGGAGTAAATTTATTTAAGTATCTTATGATTAGTATACACAACAAACGTTTCACACAAAAGGTTGTGCCACCAAAATTTCAAATAATAAACTACTATGGGAAACTCTAGGTCCTACATAGGGTAATTTCATTCATGAAAACTCAACTATCACGAACAATATTCCACAACCTGATCTCTATGCATCAAAAACTCCCTAATTATTATACTAGATGTATCACAAAACAAGGTATACTTCTCACCCAACTTAGCTAGGATCAAAATCAATGTAGTGGTAAACTGCTTCTTTAACTCATAGAAACAATTCTCACAATATCCATACCAATAGAACTTGACACACTTTCTTGTTTTTATAGAATGCGGTGTTCCCAAGAATGAAAAGTCCTTGATGAAATTTTGGTAATATATTTATAACCCCAAAAATATTTGGATATCAAAACCTTTCTTAGGATTCCCCCAAGATACCACTTCTTGCACATTATTTAGGTCCACAAAAAAACCTTCCTCAGAGATTATATGGCCTAAGAAATGTACCATGTTGATCCATAAATGATAATTAGATTACATGGAGTATATCCTATATTGTCTTAGTGGACTCAGGATGATGTCATGTTGGTTGGAATGATCATCATGTGTTTTAGAGTACACCATGATTCCATCTACAAAAAAACTATGAACTGATCCATGTATGGATGGAATATTTGGTTTATCAAGGACATAAACAGTATTGGGGAATATTTCAACCTAAATAGTGACACAAATAACTCATAAAAACCATACCAACTTTTAGATGCACTCCATTTTATACCAGAATATCTCACCCTAAACTAATGATACCTTGACGTTAAATCAATTTTTGGGAACACAAAATCACCTTTCAGATACACAAAAAGATTATCGATATGTAGAATAAGCTATCATTTATTAACTTTCATCTGATTAAACTTTATGTAATCAACACCCAATCACAATGTCTCTTCAGACTTCTAGGAAAAAAATTAGAGATACAAAATGTGACATATTAGTAGATAGAACCCTTATTCCATCTGATTTTTATGTTCCCAATGTTCTTCGTGTGTCATTATATACAAAAAAATGGATACCATATTGAATCTAAGAATCAGTTCAACCATGAACTCAATCTCTCTCTCAGGATGAATCCTAGAAAAGTACTCAGGAAACACATCCTAAAAAAGGAACAACTATGATTCGAAAGAAATCATATTCCATTCCCCATCATCAAGAATGAGATATTACACTACAGTTGTGACCTCATTCAACTGCAGATGAATTGGCCATGTACGACCTGCTGGGATATTCATTTCCACTCGATGAACAGAAGTTCCACCCTCAAGTGATGTGGATTTTACCCTTCAGCCATTGATGTCAATATGGTCTTGATAAAATGTCATCCAATACATCCACAATATCATGTCAAAACCTAACATCTAAATAAAAAACAAGTTCCATAAGAAATCTTAATCAAAAACCTTGAGGGAACACTCCTTACATCACTAGAACTAATAAAAACAACATAAAAAAACATTCATCACAAATCCATTTCCTAAAACTGGGTACATGCCCATATAGAACAGTAAATATACCATTCCATGTCATACAATTCCATGTGTAAAGAAAAATAAAAAAAGACAGGATGAAGAATCCCTAAAATTTTTCCAGACACCCATTTTGGTTCCATCATCCATGCACATCCTTGATCCCCAAATTAACCCTCTAGTAGGGTAATTTTCCCTTATCCTGACCTAAAATAATAATGTATTCTCGGGTTCCCAATATTGTCTTGATCAGGGTGTGAGTACAACTTTGTAAATCACTAATAATGGTGTCTAAAAAATATCCAATCTAAACAATAGTGTATGAAAAATTATGGTACCGTTAGAAAAATAAATTATAAACGAGGGTTCCATAAATTAGTAGGAATAAATTAACCACTTTCATCATTAGCTCCATGTGTTTCCCATATACCTTAAAAAAACCACGCCCCATGACGGTAAAGTAAACAAAACATAAGGGTGTCAAGTTTCCCTACATATTATTGAACACCATTTCACAAATAACATATATCAACTTATCTTGGTGACTTAGTCTAGGTAATCATACCACTAGCATTCATTAGGGTCATAGAGCCTCAATCTGACTCCCTAACCCATGAAATATAGGAGTGGGACCTAGAGCCATAGTATAGCCTAACCCGTGGAGTGGAGCCTTAATCCAATCAACCACACATACAACTTATTAATTTGAACATGTTTCTTTAGCCATTTTATATATTTATCATATACATACCAAACCCCATTTAACACATCAAGCTTGAACAAACACCCCATTAATTCATATTAAAAATATATACAAAATTACTATTAGTTTTAATTAATTATCCCTTGTATAAATTAAAACCATAATTATCATCTGTTTCATCTCATAAACACTTAAATTTAACCTTCAACTACTCAATTCCATGTTCATGGAAGAGGAAAACCCCCTTCGGTGTCCTTAGGCCCAATATACTCAAACTAAACAGATCACATAGGGATCATGAGGGGTTCAATTAAGAATTAAATTATTCAATTTATCATTTCATACCATGGATACCAAATGGAATGCTTAACAGTACTCATGCACAACAACAAACACAAAAATAAATCATCATGATTGTGTTATATCACTTTCAGACCACCTACCTCATGTTCATAGAAGAACGGTCTCTTAATAATAGCCCTTGATTAGAAATTGAACACCATCTAAAGCCCAAAATTTTAATATAATGGAAAAGTTATGTTTAATAATAGCATAAGTCAAATAATGATTCCAAAATCATTATTCTATAAAATAGAGAAAATAGGTGCATTAGATTGACCCAAATCATAAATTCACACCCAACAACACTCAAAATGACCAAGAATTGAAGTAGAATTTCCTATTGAAACCTTGGGGGAGAATGGATCATAAGTCATGTTGAATAAGTGTTAAATGGGATGTAATTCAGGTGATGTTCCATAAATCTAATAGGGATAAATTTTAAAACTCTCATTTTTAACTAGGGCACATGGTTTGACTGTATAGATAGCCAAACAATGCGCCACCCTCTATCCAATGGGTCCCATGGTCGAACGGTCTTCTGGGGAGACCACACAGTTTGAATTATCATGTGGTAGCAATGTGGTGTTGAAATTTCCAATCCTGTGTATTTTGTTCCCCCTTTATGTATGGATTTACCAATATTGCACCACCCCCCCCCCCAGGGTGCACAGTTCTTGCACATGATTAGCACTAATCATGTACCAACCATGCCACCTAAAATGCATTGCCACTTTTTCTACTATATCATGTCATAAACCCAAAGGAACCCCCAATGTATCATAATGTTCTCATGAAAAATTTCATTAAAAATTTTAAGGTAGTTATTGAAAAATTTAAACAAAGACATACCTCCATAAAAGGTTCGGATCTTACACTAGGTATATTAGTCACTTCGAAATTATTAATTGTATCAGGATGGTAGAATATCACTTGTAACATTCACCAAACCACTATAATGATTATGATGTGTTTCGTATATATCACTTGAAAAATTATATACCTAATCCTTCACATGTAATGAACTCATAGGTCATACCATTGGAGATAGATCTTTACTGTGTAAAAAAATCGATGGAGATTTTGTATCATACAGATAAAGTTATACAAATTAAGATCACTCCCCTGGTCATTTTTTTTTTGAAAAAACTCCAATTTAATGAATCTATATGGAATAATTAATATATGATGAGGAATAATTATACTCCCTTTTTTTGTAGCAGAGTGACAAATTTTGATTGTGAAATCCATTTTGAGGGGGTAGAATGTAACACCTTGAGATTTTAAGAGTTTTTTATGAATATATTAAATTATTTTGAGGACTTTTGTTACACATAATATAAATTTAATCTTTTGAACACCTAGTTAATTTTTCACCACATGCAACACTATCTTAGCATACATTGCACACAACACAGAGTTTTAAAAAATTAATGATATAATATTAATTTTATTTAAATGATACAATTATAATATAGTGGTTAAACATAGTGATATGAAAAGTAATAACTAATTTTTTTAATATAAATAATTATTTTTTATATAAATAAAATTCATTGATAATGAAATACTTAGATTTTAATAAATTTTTTATATGTTTCAAAAATAGTATTTTTAGAAAACAAATTATGTATTACTGTGAACAAAAATAAAATTAACTTTTAATGCTTTTAGAAAATAAATTTAACACAATAAAATAAAATTTTAAATTTATAATTAAAATATTATCTTAGAAGGGTTTTTTGGGATTTTTCTATAATGTTTCATTTTTTGATGAATAATAAAAATATTTAATTTTAATGGAAAGAAAGTTTTTATTTTAATTAATTTACTGAGATAAATTCTATTTTAAATTTTTTTTAAAGAAAAATTAGTTCAATTATAAATCAATTAATAAAATTTTCTCATTTGAATAAATTTCATATTGAAATTGGAAATAAAACCATTTTTATCTTTTGATTTTTTTTCTTTAACCCGCTTTCTTATCACGTCTGTGGGATTAATTTTAAATTAAATTTTCCACTTTTTAGTATGGAATTTTAAAAAATGATTTCTATAATTGGAATCATAATTTTTTTTAATTTCTAATAATTATAAACTATTTTTTACCAATATGAATACTGAATTTAGTAAAAATTATTAACTGCGATTAAGGTAAAAATGGGTTTCCTCGAGGGTTAAAGTAAAAAAGATAAAGATAAAAATAACCTATAAATTGTCTAAAAAAATTTTATTTACCTATTTCAACCATTGAACCTTTATGGTTTGATAATAGACTAATTTAGACCCATGTGGAATATAAAAAACATGGTTGAAATTTTCTCCTTCAAAATTTTAAAAGTTTTCCACTCACCTTACTTCTAAAAGGCTACCCCCTCTCCTATATTATTCACACCATAACACATATTTGGATAGGAAATACCAAACCAAATAAATTACCAAATCCTATCCCATAATCCTATAAGATAGTTTTTTGATATATATCCAACCATGGAAGGTTTTTCATTCAAACCTTAGGATGATACCTCCAGAAGAGGAAACATTCATCAACGAGGGATTTTATTTTATATATTCCTCAACCTCTTTAAATTTTTACTATAACAAGATTATATAATAAAAAAATTATCTTACATATACTAATATTTTATTTATTATATGATTATAACCTAAAACCACACACACTTACAACAAATGGGTTACGAAATCATCATTCATGTATACGGTAGACTACCATCTCACAAACTGATGTCGTTTATTATTCAATTACCACCTCTAAAAGTTGTAAAGACTGATAGATTCAATGATTATATTTTAAATATAGGATATTTATAATTTTATTATGATTATGGTATTATTATATCAAATATACCTCCTTACTTTCTATTTTTTGGGGATATGATAATGTCATCCATGTTTACGGTGGACTACCGCCTTGCGAAGTGATGTGATATGTTCACGCTTTACATAGAATGTATTAAATAAGTTTTTAATAAATATATGTGAAATGTATGACAAAGCCACGATTTTTGAACTATAATTTATATCATTTTCTTGTATTTCTTTCTATCCAATAAGAAAATGGAAACTACATTCATGTATATTTATAACCAACCGTCTCCATGAATGATTTATTTAATTTTCTTTAACTAAATTTTATGGGGTTCAATAAATACTTACATATTGAAAACATATTATTATTATATCACAGATAACATTATTTAGATAATGAAATCATGATATAAGTAAGAGGACCAATAATAAAAAATCAAAACATATATGAAAAAATGTGGTTATTACCCAAAACATGACTTTAAATTGAAATTGTTAATAAATGGGTAATAAAAAGGTCATAAGAAAATAATATATGATATCATATATATGAATATGGGTTTTTAATATATTTATAATAAACTTATATTCATTATACAGGAGGTTGAACATGTGCGGCGAATGTCATGACTTAAGGTAAGGGATTTTTATCTCAATTTGTCTTCTTTTAGATGTATCTTTTGTTATACACCTATATTCATTAAAAAGTTGTATTTATAGTACCTTTGACATGAAATATCTTCAATTTAGTCATATTCATGATATTTTATGTTTCATTTTATTTCAGTCCTTCATGGATCTTTTGATTATATTTTATCAAAGTGGAAGTGATTTTATGTTACAATCTCAACATTTAATAGGTTTGTTTATGATTGAGTCTCAAATATTGAAATATCATGATCTAAAACTCATGATTTATCAAGATATATATTCTATTATGATTATTAATTATATATTCAAGTAATGGTACATTTTTTCACTCTGGTAAATAAAATTATTAAAAACTTATACTTATGAAAATACGACTTTATTTCTCTCTTTGGTTAGAAATTCGTTTTCTTCCAAAACCATGTTCTCTAAAAATGTTTTCAACTTGTTTTATTACTCTATTATTATTTCAAAAATAATTTTTTATCCATGTTATATTTTTTAAAAAATATTAAAGAAATATTCATCTCATTTTCCAAAAAATTCCCATTTAGATTTCACATACAATATGAAACTATTCATTACTTTAACATTTATATCTTGAACATAATTTTTTAATGTCATGACCGATCATTGGTTAAAATATTTATTTATAATTTTTCATGTCTATTTTCAAATAAAAAGGTTTTCAAAATTTTTTATGTTTTGAAATTTGTTTTTCAAATAGGAAAATATATTTTTCCTATGAAATGTTTTAAATGACTGATATAAGTCATTCTCCATCGAAGATGCACCCATTAATGTTACCTATGATTTAATGGGGATATGTTCCCAAGATACCATTATTATTCTTTCTATTAAAATTTTATGTTTATGATGAAAGGTTTTTTATGAAACATGTGTCTCCACCACAGGTAATACCATGATATAATGCTTAGAAAACTTATTCCTTTTCATGGGTTATTCTATGAAAAAAATTACTATTAAACCAATCTCTTTTCCAAAGGTTATTGTATGATTGAATTTATATGGTACCAATTTCATTTCATAGGTAATGATATTATGAATTTTTATGATCTTGTGGTATATATAAATATATTTTTCATTATTTGATTGCTGGGACCTATATATCCTTCAAATGAATTGGGAAAAGATTTATATCTCAAGAGATATACATGACTAAAATGAGGAGTGAACTTGGTTCAGTAATGGATGTTTTCTACTATGTTGGTCTTGAGAGGGAACCTTGACTACTATGATGGTTTGGGGAGTGAAACCATTCGAATATAATATCATTATCATTGATCCTTAATTGGTATGGAAATGATTTTATATGCTTATGTGTATGCCACAAATCCTTGTCTTATGGAAATTTTATGCTCTCATGGTTCATCTTCTTTGATTATATCTTGATTCATGTATTATGAACTACCAATTATTATTACATGATTAAATTTTATAAACATTAATATTTAGGGTATGGTTTTCAAATGTTATCTTCATGTTTTCCATACCCTTATGTTTATTTTATGCTTATATACCTCCTTTTTTATCTTTACTAAACATCTGTGCTCACACATTATTATGTTTCCTTTCCCAAGGTTGTGAATATATGTATTATGTATGATATCACTATAAAAGGACCTATTTGTGAATAATATAGTAGGACATTACAAGGATCACCTATGGACGAGGGTTTCTATTTCCAAGTTTCCAAATATACTAAACTATTACACTTCTCAGGCATGTCTTTGTGTTATTTAATAAAAAATCTTAAAAACAATGATGCAATTTATTTGTATGATAACCCAGGGAATCCATAATAACTATAAAAACATGAAAACACCAATTAAAAATGTTTAAAAATAGTGGTAGAAACACATTTCTCCCTGAAGATGGCACTAAGTTGATGTGTGCGACTATTTTGGGTTGTGTTCAAAAAACAATTAGATTCTAAATGTAGACTAATGGCTGAAAATGGTCATATATCAAGAATAAATGGTTTAGGATTATCACTATCCCTATACTTATGTATTTGTTTTCTTAATTCTAAAATCACACATACATTATTTGATTGTTTTCTCATTAAATTAAAATAGAAAATGGAAATTAAATTGCATGAAGAATGAATGAAATAAATGTATATGGACCTAAGGATAAATTCTAGTGATATCTATCATCATTTAATATTGTTCTAAATAATATAATTCAATGATTAGGTTCAATATCATTAAAAAATTCATCAACTACTATTTTATTTGGAAAGAATCCACTAATCTGCTCAATAGATCCTGGTATAAACATATCATTACATGTATTACTCTAGGATAATGATTAAGAATAATTCCTCAATAGATTGAATGACCTCACTTATACACCTAGAAATAATCACATATTATTCTTCCAAACAACCCACACAACTCCACTGGTATAATGTGTGATTTAAAATTGGGTGTATATTTGAAGGGTTATAGATGGAAGAGTATAATGGCGTTAATGGATTTCAGAGTGGAAATCGCATCCTCCACATTCCACATCCACTACCATACTATATTTAGAGAATATGTATTTTGATAATTAAACACAAAAATTTATGGTCTTTACTATGATTTACCTTTGGACCACATGCAATGGGTTATCTCTCTATGATCACAGAGTTAAGATTCAGTGAGATATCAGAGTGACGATAAAAAAAATAAATTGAGGGGGGAGAACAACATGATTTGATTTCAAAATGAGTATAATGAACAATATATTAAAAACAAATAAATTAGAGTATAATAAAAATCCAATTAGAAAATGATGAATCTAGTTGGTATAGGTTAAATATTTATAATATAGGGGAGTGAGATATATTTATAAGTGATGAAATATTCATAGAATTCACTAATTATCAACAAGATTCATTTATATACTTCAGATGAATTGCACATGTTGAGTTTGATTATTGAGATCAACTTTTCCAACACATCCTCTCAGTAATGACCTGAATCGTTATAAATTAAATTCCCCTTGTAATTCAATTAAATGTATTATTATGTAATATGGTTAGAGAAAACCCATATACTTATTTGGTTTTATTATATCATATCATATTTAATTGACCATTAAGAATCATTAATGATGATATTATAGTTGTTTAATTGTTTTCTTTTGATTAGTATAAATATAGGGTTTTGAAAAATCCAATTGATATAGAAAAAGTCAGTGATGGACTCAATGAGTAGGATCATACCCTATGAAACTCATTTATAACAGATTTTGAGGGAGATAGAATATGTGGGATTTACCCTAGATCAAGCCCAATATTATATCCAATAACTTAATCATAATAAAACCCATTTATAAAAAAATTTCAAACTCATCGAGATCACGATTCAAACCATGTACACCAAACCACCCCATGAAAATCTCATTTTCACCCACCTTACTCTTAGGTATTTTTCTTCTTTATTAAAGGTATATGTATCAAGACTATAATAATATGAATATTTATATTATGTTTTCAAAAAAATAAATTTCATATTTTCTTCTTATCATTACTCTATAAATAATTTTAATTTTGATTCAATAAAAACCAATGTGTATTTTTGGGTAATATTCGAATTCAGTTGTAGAATCTATTTTGATTAATCAATAGATTTTTGTAATAAATAATATTATTCAAAAAATATTATTAAATAATTTTTATTACATATAAAAAACCATATATTTTTTTGAACTCAAATGAAATTTTTATAAGGGTTCAAAAGAAATTATTCTAAAAAACCCAACATTTCGGAATAAATGTCGAGATTATTTGAAAAGTGAAAATTCACATATTTAGAAAATTATTTTCATAAAATGAATATTATTTTTGAAAACCTAATGTAAAAATTATCTAACTGGAATTTGTCTTAATTTTTTGAGTGAGTCAATTTTTTTGGAAAAAAATAAATACCATATAAATATGTGATGTGTATTAAAAAATCATAATTAACCAAAAGTGTGTAATAAATAATATTAATTGTATCCACGAAAAAATATATGATTTAACGTTAAAATAATGTTATTTTATGTTTAGTTTATTAAATTTATTAATATCTTATGAACCCGCCACAACTATTAATATATTTTATAGTTTTAAAATCATTTCTTTAAGAGTATTATGAACTTACACATAATAAATGGTATTGTTTTATTAATATTTAACCTTAGAATTATAAAATAATTAAAACCACTCTGATTTGAATAATCCATGGGCAAAAACTATGGGATGGTTTGTGGCTTTTGGTTATTATATAGAGTTTAAAACATAAGTTTGATAAATGATAAATAATTCCCATCTACTTTCCTATATAAACCCACCCAAGATCCCAATTATCTTCCCTAAAAATCCTATTATCACATACTTACTATGAAATACCCTATCTAGATACCTCTGATGGTTCTCCCAATCTCTTAAGAATCCCCTCCCAAGCATTTGGAGTCTCACTCTCTATGTAAGAGATCCTCTCATTCTCATCTTTATTAAAATTTCATTATTATCTCATGTGTTCTATTTCCAATTACTAATGTTTGGATAAGTCTTTTCATATCCATATTACATTCCGTTTGATGTAAAAAAATTTATATTCTCCTTTTTTTCTCATCAACACATTTTATGAATTTTTATGTGATGTTGTTATGCTACAAAAATCTCCAATCGATTTTCAATGCCAAAACAATTGTCTAGTCAATACCATACCCATTTCCAATAAAGGGTGTTCACCTTTATACAATTGTAATTATTTTATATTTGACTTAAATGTATTTATTTCATACTACATGATCATGTAATAAATAATATGATGAATGAATCCATGTTTTATGATCTATTTAGAAACCTAAATCATTAGAATGAAATGAAAGTGATGGGTGTGCTCAGAATTATATAGCACTCCAATGCATTGGGTAATATTCAGTCTCGTTAGATGTCATGTTATGATAGGGGTAAAATTGATTCCTTCATAGTAATTTTTCTATCATGATGTATTGGTAGTTATCCTTGACATATGCTTATGATGTAGTGTTTTAATTTGTCTCCACATTTCCCACATTTTCATTATGATTATCATGTTATATCCTGTCTCATTGTTCATATTTATGATTCCTACTCATTTTATGACCCATTGATATGACAATTGTCTAACATGTATCATTATCTTCATTTTATTACTTTTTATTCCCTTACTGGGATTTATATTGTAACAGCCCGAGATTTTATAAAAAAATATTCTTTTTAATTTCATTAATATCTTGTGTTGTATTATACACCAAGATTACCTTTTTCTATACGCAACACCGTATTAGCTTGCAGTATACGCAACACTATTCTTGGACCGTGTTACACACAATTTTGATAATAGTTATTCTACGCAACATTGAGTATATATATATATATATATTAAATGTATAAATGAAATATTGTTGGATTCTGTTATACGAAACAACGAAGGATTCTTTCACAACACGCAACCCTGACTTGGCTTGCATTACACGCAATCGCGACCTTCCTCGATAGCGTGTGTTCTACGCAATACCGGGTTTAAATAAACCATGATATATTATTATAATATTGTCATGAACTAGACGTTATGAATAGTATTAACTAAATTTTTAATTTTATAACATTATTATTCATCTTACACATTTTCTAGAACATGGTATAAGAACAAAATAAATTTTTCGGGTAAAATAAGTATTTTTCAAAAAAAAATGTCTTTGACGCCTTTTGATGGCACACCCACATTAAATATAGTTTTTGACATGTTTATATGTTCAATATGACAAAATAAAATTCTTCTTTTGAATATGGATGTAAAAATTTACATTAGATAAAGTTTTGATATTTTTCCAATAACTTTCATATTTTAATGAATAGTAAAAACACGCTATATTTTAATTAAGAACAACTTTTTTCATCATAATATCTTATGTGATAAAATTATAATATTGTATGGTTTTAAAGTATAAATAGAATATATTTTTACCATTTAATATAATGTATGTCATTATCATTGATTTTACCATGAATTCGTAGGTTAAATCAATTCAATCTTTTGCAATGTTTTAAACAAAAACCCGTTTTTATTCGACAACGGGATTAATTTTAATTTAATTTCTGAAAATTTTGTGTATTGAATTTTAAAAAATGGATTCCATATTTTGAATCAGTGGGTCCAAATTATGTTAATAGGCTACTTTTTATTTTTGGGAATTATGAATAGTAACTACGGTAAATTTTATTTACCATAGTTAAAGGTAAATCGGGTAATTAAGGGTAAATATAATATTATAAAATTACCCTAACACATGACAAAATTCTATTTGATGGCTAAAAGTAAACCCATATCAACTAAGGGTCGGATTAGATTCATTTTATAGACTTTTGACCATGAAAATAATTTAATTATTATTAAAACCAAAGAAAGTGACAACATGTCACTCTCTTAAATATTATAAGTATAATAATTTTAACTTAGTGATAAACATCATAAAACTTAGAACATGAATAGTCTCCAGAAATCTAACAAAATTATCTACATCATGAGAATTTATTTAGAATTTTTTCGGATTAAATAATTATCATTAATTGTGACACAATAGTGATGCAGAAATTATTTATCTAATGAAAAATCAAGAATATAGTTTTTATTAAACAAATAGTGACCATAAAAGGCACAAATCCCTGACCAAATCTTATTGGTCATGTAAATTGAAACTCTAATCATCCAATGGTAGAATATTTGACCATTTGGATTCTTATAAAAGCAATTATGACACTTATATTATTTTATTTTAAATGATGCCAAAGTTGTCACCTTCATAATTTAATAAATATAACAATTTAAATATTGTGATTTTAAGATTATAAATTCGAGTAAAAGTATTATTGTGAAAGGTAATATATTTATCTTCATCATAGAATTTTATTTTAAATTTTTATGCAACAAATAAGCATATTAAATAATTATACAAAAATGATGCAGTAATTATTTTATTAAGAGATAAACCAAATATATGGTTTTACAAATAATAAAATAAATATTATATGAACTATTTAATGTGATCCACTAATTTTATAGATACATATGAACTTTTATTAATATATTAAAGATTTTATTTCGAACATATATTCTGTATATATTTTATTTAAATTCAAATAAATGAATAGTGTCAAAATTGACACTATTGTTATTTTACAAAAATAACATATTATAAAATTGTTTAAAAATCAAAAAAATATTTAAAAATTATAAATTTAAATTTATATGGTCTATAATGTTATAAAGTAAACAATTATGGAAAATTCACAACAAATAAGTAATTATTTGTTATAATTTAAAATTTAGAATTTTATTACCACAAATAAACTTAAATATATTAAATAAGGATAAATCAAAATGATAAGGTTTAAAATATGATCCAAACATGTCTAAATTTGATTGGTTGATGATATTACAACCCTATCTAATCTAATATTATAATATGAGTCATTGTTGGAGTTTTTTAAGTGGGGTTAGATTTATTATAAATTAATATTTTTAAGAATTCCAAAGGTGCCCCTCTCCTCCCTTATAAAAGGGAACCTCCTCCCTCTCTTCCTCACACAACCTTGAACCTTCATGCTCGTCCAACACCTGAAAAATTCACTTCTCCACTTCCCTAGAAACATCCTAGAGGTTCTGGTCTTCCTCAAAGACCAATTTTAGTGCCTTAAGAGGAGGTCTCAAAAAGGCGCTTCAAAGAAGAGGTAATTTTCGTTACCGATTCTTTCACCTTTATTTCTTCTTACACTTCTTCTTATTAGGTTGTTTCATTGTGAAGTAATAACATCAGTATCACTCATATATGGATATGTTATTATAAGTATGAAACAATCCTATTTCACCATCTATCCATCCTACGGAAAACGAAATCACCGCGCGTGCGTACGTACGGAATACCGTCTCCACGCTGTGGTGTAATCTGTTTTCCCACCAACACCTTACCTGGATGGGTATTATGGTGTAAATAATCACTATAAATAGTTATTATAACATAATTATGATTCTGATATATTGTATCATCCACTCCAATTCAATTCAATAATTATGGAAATGATATCATCGCTCGTGCGTACGTACGGACTACCGTCTCCACGACGCGATGAGATTCATTCTCCATGTTAACCATTTAAGAATGATTATAAAGTATATATAAGAAATAATAATGAAATATATGACATTATAAAGCTACTGTATTTATGTGTATATATATTTATTTCATCTACTTAATTCCACTCAATTCAATAAGGAAACGAAAACAACGTTCATGCGTACGTACGGCCTACCGTCTCCATGAACGTTGTATTTATTTCCATTTATAGATCCATTATATATATGTATATTCTGAATATTTATTATATATAAATCATGTTTTATATTCTGTAATTAAGTAATAATGATCTAAGTAATCATATGAATAATTACAAGTTAAAACACGAACGACAAATGAGACGATTTTACCCAAAACGCTACTTTAACATGAATTTAAAAAAGAACGGGTAATATAAAGTCATAAGTGAACCATATATGATATAATAACAATGAATATGATTCTGTAATAATTCAATGACATTATTTAAATCATTATACAGGAGGTTCGGACACTTACGAAGCAAATCGGACCTAATGTAAGGGAAATTTCACAATCTCATTCTTATCTGAGATTGTTTGTACTTTAGAATTTACCGGGGTGTATTTTATCATCCACAACCATGTTTCCTCAATATGAAATATTATTTACATTCACCTACACTTGTTTAAATACTATTTTACCCTTCAGTGAGTTTTTAGTAAAAGATATCAAAGGAATCTTTTGTCGTTTTTCGTACGAGGTACTTTTTTGACTTTTCCAACAAAAGTACGAGAAGAATGTTTTTTTAACTTATACGGCATAAATGGATTTTTAAAACATTATTTTCCAAGAAGATTCCTTTACACGTTTTCAAGTTTATTTTTAATCAACTTCTTTTAGTTTAAAATTGTAAGACATGTTAACAAAGGAAAAAAAATTTTAAAGTAGAAAGGATATTTTCCTCAAGAATGGAGTTCAAGTGTTTTATCAAAATTATTTTCCATCTAAGATAATAAAGAGTTCTGTTTTTATCCCTATTATTACATTGATTTGATTATGTTGTGATGGAATTAATTTTATGAATTCCTTTATCGTATTTCAATTGTTTTATGATGTCATGATGTTTAAGATTCCCATTTTTATTACATGGGTTATGTAATGATGTATGATTTATGATTTTGTGGAACACATAAGAATGGTATCATTATGAGATGGGTGGGACCTATATCTCCCTCCAATGCATTGGGTAAAGATTTTATATCTCATGAGATAGACATGGCTGGAACGGTAGGTTATACCGGTTCAGTGAAACAGGACTAAAACGAGGGTGACTCGGTTCAGAAAGGGGCTTTGTCCACTAAGATAGTCTTGGCAATGAGTCTTGACTAACAAGAAATGATTCTCTATTATTATGTGTGCATGACACAAAGTTTCATGTTTTATGTTATGATTATTGTGATTACATTTCACTGCCATGATTTATTCCATGTTATGAAATTATGATCTCTTTTGCAGGTTAATATTTCCAAAATGTTATGTTATTATGAATATGATGTGATAGATATTTCTTTTGTTTACCCTTACTGAGCATTTGAGCTCACCCTTTTATGTTTTCTTTTCCCCAGGATGTAAAGAAAGGTTTTAGGTAAAAAAATGAAGATCTTTATGGGAGATATTGAAGATCTTTCACCATGATTAGAAGATTATATTCTGAGTTTACAAAGACACTAAACTATTACGGTCCTTGTGTGTGTGTTTTTGTTATGTACTAAGTATTCCGCAAATGTAATGTAATGTCAATGTACGTCAAGCTTCGGGTCTCTACAGTTGGTATCAGAGGAAAGGTTTATTCAACCTTTGGAAACTAGGATGCGAAAACGTTAGTGAGATCCCTAGAGATATTTCTAAGGTATGTCTAGGGATGTCTCTAAGGTGAAGTATACTTATAGATTATAGTCCTAGAATTACGCTAACGATCTTAGAATTTAACCTAAGATGTTAGATATTGAGAGTACTCCCCCATTATTATGTTGTTTTCCCTCTCATGATTTTTTCCTCTCACACTATTCTTTTTGGGTTCTAGACGATGACTAGAACCCGAAGGAACCATGTTGATAAATGCAATGGACAATGCAACGATTGTCCTCCTGAACAAACAAATGTTATGGGAGATGGAGTGAAAAATCTTATTGCTATACTTACACAAGCTATGAATCATTCTGGACTTCCAAATGAGCAGATAAGGGAACAATATTCTATTGAGTCCTTCATGAGGCAACGTCCACCTTCTTTCAGTGGGACTTCCAATCCACTTGTTGCTGAACAATGGATCAGTACCACTGAAAAGATATTTTCAGTTCTTCAATGTTCTGAACATGACAAAGTCATCATAGAAGTATATCATTTGGAAGGTGAAGCCGATCAATGGTGGAATCTTATCAAGAATACGAGGCCAAGAGATGAAATTGAGTCCATGGAATGGGACGAGTTCAAGAACTTGTTTTTCAGTAAGTACTTCCCTAGTATTCTTTGAACAAAGATGGAAAAGGAGTTTCTTGAGCTGAAGCAGAAGGATCATGAATCTGTTGGTAGATACGAAGCAAATTTTACAATACTTGCAAGGTATGCATCTGGCATTATCATCCAACCTGAAAGTAAAGATGGTCGATTTTTTAGTGGCTTAAAACCAAGTCTTCGAAGGGAATTAGCTATAAGAGACTTCAGTATCTATGAAGAAATTAAGCGTTGTGCTATCAAGGTATAAATGGAAGTTGGTGTTACATATCCATCTCATGGTTTTGACAAGAAACGAAAGATGGAGTTCAAGGAGAAACCTCAAAATAATGGTGAAAATAAAATGAATGTTTCCTTATGCACAAAGTGTGGAAAGAAGCATGGTGGATATTGTCTTAAAGGGACTAGAAAATGTTTTAAGTGTGGAAAAGAAGGTCATCGAGCAGCTGAGTGTCTAAGTAATGTAAAAAGGGTTTCTAATGATGTGAATAAAGAAAAGACTGAAGAGAATATACCACCAACACTTCAATGTTTCAAGTGCAAGGAGATGAGACATTATGCCAATAAATGCCCTAATCCAAGGGTTAGTGATGATCGACATGAGCAACCGCTTAAGGCAAAGGACAAAGGGAAGTCACATGCGATCACTATTGGAGATGTAGAATATAACAACGATGTGGTGGAATTTTTAAGTGTTTATGTAATGGTATTCCAAAATAGTTTTGTATATAGTATCATGGAATATTGGAATATTTATGTATTGGTCTATTGTGGTTTTCAATAATTTTATGGTACCAGTATCCATGGAAAGTGATTGAGATATTTTTGGAAAAAGAATGATATGTGCATAATGAAGGGAAAACGAGAAAATGAAATATTTGATAGTATTCATGAGCTCATGATTGATATAAAGACTAAGTGATATCATGGTTTGAGTATATATAATTTTGAGGATTTTGGTATGTGGAAGGTGTTAACTTTTAAATGCATTCATGTTTTCACTATGGTTCAATGGGTATTCAAGAGAATACATGATTAAGGACTTTGAATGTTTGGAATGTGACCAATAAAACATATCTTATGATATATAGGGATCAACGATAATCATTTTCACTATGTTATAAGAGTGAACTGCAGTATTATGGATAAGCCTAAAGATTGGAATGGATTATGTTGGACATAAGTTAGTATTGTTTAAGGATATATTTTTTTTTTATATTATTGATGGGATGTTATAGTAATATAGTTTTAGAAAAAGGACAACCTGCAGGACGGGCGACAGCCCATCGCGTCGGACAAGGCTGTGGGAATCGAACCCACAACCGAAGTGCGACTGGCCTTTATCACCTACCACTGGCCTACAGGTAGTCCCTGGTTAGTAGAAACTAGTTTTATTTTATTAAGAGGTATGATATATGAAGTATAAGTTCATTTTTGGAACCATATACGATTAACCATAAGATGGACTTACAACTTTTGCTAACATTTTGTTTGAAAGAGATGGAATGTCCCATCATTCTATCACATGATCTGCTAACACATCACGAATGACAAATTCAACTTAATTTCTTTAATAGATGAAGTGGAAATTGTCCAAATAACGACAAACGGTGAGACTATACCAAAATCACGAAAGTATTTCTTCTAATTCCAATTTCATCATCTTTAGGGAAATGATCTTGAAAACCAAAAAATTTGTCCTAGTGATCTTATATCCGATGAATCAGATGGTACCCTAGATCGTCACAAATTTATGGCTTTGCGATTGTTGGATTTTTCATAGACATGTTCTCTACCACTCTCCATCAGAACTTGATGGTCAGATTTTTCTTCCATATCCATATTTTCACATGTGTTCTCCTACGTGGAAAGCCAGTGATGAGTTAATTTGGGTAACTATTACATTTCATACTTTAGTTTTTAAAGCCATGTTTTGGTATTCATTTTTACAATGTGGGTTTCTATTAAACAAACTTTCGAGTAGTAAACCATTTATAACCCCGATGAATTTCGAGGGCGAAAATCATTTTAAGGGGGGTAGAATGTAACAGCCCGAAATTTTATAAAAAAATATTCTTTTTAATTTCATTAATGTCTTATGTTGTATTCTACACCAAGATTACCTTGCACTATACGCAACACAGTATTAGCTTGCAGTATACGCAACACTATTCTTGGACTGTGTTACACACAATTTTGATAATAGTTATTCTACGCAACATTGAGTATATATATATATATATATTAAATGTATAAATGAAATATGGTTGGACTCTGTTATACGAAACAACGAAGGATTCTTTCACAACATGCAACCCTGACTTGGCTTGCATTACACGCAATCGCGACCTTCCTCGATAGCGTGTGTTGTACGCAATACCGGGTTTTAATAAACCATGATATATTATTATAATATTGTCATGAACTAGCCGTTATGAATAGTATTAACTAAATTTTTATTTTTATAACATTATTATTCATCTTACATATTTTCTAGAACATGGTATAAGAACAAAATAAAGTTTTCGGGTAAAATAAGTATTTTTCAAAAAATGCAGTTTTACCGCCTTTTGATGGCGCACACACATTAAATCTAGTTTTTGACATGTTTATATGTTCAATTTGACAAAATAAAATTCTTCTTTTGAATCAGGATGTAAAAATTTACATTAGATAAATTTTTGATATTTTTCCGATAACTTTCATAATTTCATGAATAGTAAAAACACGCTATATTTTAATTAAAAACAACTTTTTTCATCATAATATCTTATGTGGTTAAATTATAATATTGGATGGTTTTAAAGTATAAATAGAATATATTTTTACCATTTAATATAATTTATGTCATTAGCATTGATTTTACCTTGAATTTGTAGGTTAAATCAATTCAATCTTTTGCAATGTTTTAAACAAAAACCCGTTTTTATTCGACAACGGGATTAATTTTAATTTAATTTCTGCAACTTATGTATATTGAATTTTAAAAAATGGATTCCATATTTGGAATCAGTGGGTCCAAATTATGTTAATAGGCTACTTTTTATTTTTGGGAATTATGAATAGTAACTACGGTAAATTTTATTTACCATAGTTAAAGGTAAATCGGGTAATTAAGGGTAAATATAATATTATAAAATTACCCTAACACATGACAAAATTCTATTTGATGGCTAAAAGTAAACCCATATCAACTAAGGGTCGGATTAGATTCATTTTATGGACTTTTGACCATGAAAATAATTTAATTATTATTAAAACCAAAGTGACAACATGTCACTCTCTTAAATATTATAAGTATAATAATTTTAACTTAGTGATAAACATCATAAAAATTCGAAAATAAATAGTCTCCAGAAATCTAACAAAATTATCTACATCATGAGAATTTATTTATAATTTTTTGGGATTAAATAATTATCATTAATTGTGACACAATAGTGATGTAGAAATTATTTATCTAGTGAAAAATCAAGAATATAGTTTTTATTAAACTAATAGTGACCATAAAAGGCACAAAACCCTGACCAAAACTTATTGGTAATGTAAATTGAAACTATAATCATCAAATGGTCAAATAGTTTACCATTTGGAGTCTTATAAATGCAATTATGACACTTATATTATTTTATTTTAAATGATGCCAAGCTGTCACCTTCATAATTTAATAAATATAAAAATTTAAATATTGTGATTTTAAGATGATAAATTCGATTAAAAGTATTATTGTGAAAGGTAATATATTTATCTTCATCATAGGATTTTATTATAAATTTTTATGCAACAAATAAGTATATTAAATATTTATACAAAAATGATGTAGTAATTATTTTATTAAGAGATAAACCAAATAAATGATTTTAAAAATAATAAAATAAATATTATATGAACTATTTAATGTGATACACTAATTTTATATACACATATGACCTCTTATTAATATATTAAAGCTTTTAGTTCGAACATATCTTCTGTATATATTTTATTTAAATTCAAATAAATGAATAGTGTCAAAATTGACACTATTGTTATTTTACAAACATAACATATTATAAAATTGTTTAAATATCAAAAAAATATTTAAAAATTATAAATTTAAATTTATATGGTCTATAATGTTATAAAGTAAACAATTATGGAAAATTCACAACAAATAAGTAATTATTTGTTATAATTGAAAATTTAGAATTTTATTACCAGAAATAAACTTAAATAGATTAAATAAGGATAAATAAAAATGATAAGGTTTAAAATAAGATCCAAACATGTATAAATTTGATTGGTTGATGATTTTACAACCCTATATCATCTAATATTCAAATATGAGTCATTTTTGGAGTTTTTTAAGTGGGTTTAGATTTATTATAAATTAATATTGTTAAGAATTCCAAAGGTGCCCCTCTCCTCCCTTATAAAAGGGCACCTCCTCCCTCTCTTCCTCACACAACTTTGATCCTTCAAGCTCGGCCATCCCCTGCCAAATTATCTTCTCCACTTCCCTAGAAACATCCTAGAGGTTATTTTCTTCCTCAAATACTAATTTTAGTGCCCTAAGAGGAGGTCTCAAAAAGGCGCTTCAAAGAAGAGGTAATTTCCATTACCGATTCTTTCACCTTTATTTCTTCTTCCACTTATTCTTATTAGGTTGTTTCATTATGAAGTAATAACATTAGTATCACTCATATAAGGATATGTTATTATAAGTATGAAACAATCCTATTTCACCATCTATCCATCCTACGGAAAACGAAATCACCGCGCGTGCGTACATACGGAATACCGTCTCCACGCCGTGGTGTAATCTGTTTTTCCACCAACACCTTACATGGATGGTTATTATGGTGTAAAGAATAAATATAAATAGTTATTATAACATCATAATGATTCTGATATATTGTATCATCCACTCCAATTCAATTCAATAATTATGGAAATGATATCATCGCTCGTGCATACGTACGGACTACCGTCTCCACGACGCGATGAGATTCATTCTCCATGTTAACCATTCAATAATGATTATAAAGTATATATAAGAAATAATAATGAAATATATGACATTATAAATCTACTGGATTTATGTGTATATATATGTATGTCATCTACTTAATTCCACTCAATTCAATAAGGAAACGAAAACAGCGTTCATGCGTACGTACGACCTACCGTCTCCATGAACGGTGTATTTCTTTCCATTTATTGATCCATTATATATATGTATATTATGAATATATATTATATATAAATCATGTTTTATATTCTATAATTAAGTAATAATGATCTAAGTAATCATATGAATAATTACAAGTTAAAACACGAACGACAAATGAGACGATTTTACCCAAAACGCTACTTTAACATGAATTTACAAAAGAACGGATAATATAAATTCATAAGTGAACCATATATGATATAATAACAATGAATATGATTCTGTAATAAGTCAATGACATTATTTAAATCATTATACAGGAGGTTCGGACACTCACGAAGCAAATCGGACCTAAGGTAAGGGAAATATCACAATCTCATTCTTATCCGAGATTGTTTGTACTTTAGTATTTACTGGGGTGTATTTTATCATCCACATCCATGTTTCCTCAATATGTAATATTATTTACATTCATCTACAATTGTTTAAATCCTATTTTACCCTTTAGTGAGTTTTTAGTAAAAGATATTAAAGGAATCTTTTGTCATTTTTCGAACAAGGTACTTTTTTGACTTTTCCGACAAAAGTACGAGAAGAATGTTTTTTTAACTTATACGGCATAAATGGATTTTTAAAACATTATTTCCAAAAAGCTTACTTTACAAGTTTTCAAGTTTATTTTTAATCAACTTCTTTTAGTTTAAAATTGTAAGACATGTTAAGAAAGGAAAAATGTTTGTAAAGTAGAAAGGATATTTTCGTCAAGAATGGAGTTCAAGTGTTTTATCAGAATTATTTTCCATCTAAGATAATAAAGGGTTCTGTTTTTATCCCTATTATTACATTGATTTGATTATGTTGTGATGGAATTATTTTTATGAATTCTTTTATCGTATATGAATTGTTTTATGATGTCATGATTTGTAAGATTCCCATTTTTATTACATCGGTTATGTAATGATGTATGATTTATGATTTTGTGGCACACATAAGAATGGTATCATTATGAGATTGGTGGGACCTATATCTCCCTCCAATGCATTGGGTAAAGATTTTATATCTTATGAGATAGACATGGCTGAAACGGTAGGTTATACCGGTTCAATGAAATAGGACTGAAACGAGGGTGACTCGGTTCAGAAAGGGACTTTGTCCACTAAGATAGTCTTGGAAATGAGTCTTGAATAACAAGAAATGATTATCTATGATTATGTGTGCATGCCACAAAGTTTCATGTTTTAAGTTATGATTATTGTGATTACATTTCACTGCCATGATTTGTTCCATGTTATGAAATTATGATCTCTTTTGCGGGTAAAGATTTCCAAAATGTTATGTTCTTATTAATATGATGTGATAGATATTTCTTTTTTTACCCTTACTGAGCATTTGATCTCACCCTTTTATGTTTTCTTTTCTCGAGGATATAAATTAAGGTTTTTGGTAAAAAAAAGGAAGATCTTTATGGGAGATATTGAAGATCTTTCACCACGATTAGAAGATTATATTCCGAGTTTCCAAAGACACTAAACTATTACGATCCTTGTGTGTGTGTTTTTGTTATGTACTAAGTATTCCTCAAATGTAATGTAATGTCAATGTACGTCAAGCTTCGGGTCTCTACAGTTGGTATCAGAGGAAAGGTTTAGTCAACCTTTGGAAAATAGGATGCGAAAACGTTAGTGAGATCCCTAGAGATATTTCTAAGGTATGTCAAGGGATGTCTCTAAGGTTAAGTATACGTATAGATTATAGTCCTAGAATTTCGCTAACGATCTTAGAATTTAACCTAAGATGTTAGATATTGAGGGTACTCCCCTTTTATTATGTCGTTTTCCCTCTCATGATTTTTTCTTCTCACACTATTCTTTTTGGGTTTTAGACGATGGCTGGAACCCGAAGGAACCGTGTTGATCAATGCAACGGACAATGCAATGATTGTCCTCCTGAACAAAAAAATGTTATGGGAGATGGAGTGAAAAATCTTATTGCTATACTTACACAGGCTATGAATCATTCTGGACTTCCAAATGAGCAGAGAAGGGAACAATATTCTATTGAGTCTTTCATGAGGCAACATCCACCTTCTTTCAGTGGGACTTCCGATCCACTTGTTGATGAACAATTGATCAGTACCACTGAAAAGATATTTTCAGTTCTTCAATGTTCTGAACATGATAAAGTCATCTTAGCAGTATATCGTTTGGAAGGTGAAGCTGATCAATGGTGGAATCTTATCAAGAATACGAGGCCAAGAGATGAAATTGAGTCCATGGAATGGGACGAGTTCAAGAACATGTTTTTCAGTAAGTAATTCCCTTGTATTCTTCGAACAAAGATGGAAAAGGAGTTTTTTGAGCTGAAGTAGAAGGATGATGAATCTGTTGGTATATACAAAGCGAATTTTACAAGACTTGCAAGGTATGCATCTGGCATTATCATCCAACCTGAAAGTAAAGTTGATCGATTTTTCATTGGCTTAAAACCAATTCTTAGAAGGTAATTAGCTATAAGAGACTTCAGTAGCTATGAAGAAATTTTGCGTTGTGCTATCAAGGTAGAAATGGAAGTTGGTGTTACATATCCATCTCATGGTTTTGACAAGAAACGAAAGATGGAGTTCAAGGAGAAACCTCAAAATAATGGTGAAAAGAAGATGAATGTTTCCTTATGCACAAAGTGTGGAAAGAAGCATGGTGGAGATTGTCTTAAAGGGACTAGAAAATGTTTTAAGTGTGGAAAATAAGGTCATCGAGCAGCTGAGTGTCGAAGTAATGGAAAAAGGGTTTCTAATGATGTGAATAAAGAAAAGACTGCAGAGAACGCACCACCAAAACTTCAATGATTCAAGTGCAAGGAGATGGGACATTATGCCAATAAATGCCCTAATCCAAGGGTTAGTGATGATCGACATGAGCAACCGCTTAAGACAAAGGACAAAGGGAAGTCACATGTGATCACTATTGGCGAGGTTGAATATGACAACGATGTGGTGGAATGATTAAGTGTTTATATAATGGGATTCGAAAATAGTGTTGTATATAGTGTCGTGGAATATTGGAATATTTATGTATTGGTCTATTGTGGTTTTCAATAATTTTATGGTACCAGTAACCCTGGAAAGTGATTGAGATATTTTTGGAAAAAGAATGATATGCGCATAATGAAGGGAAAATGAGAAAATGAAATATTTGACAGTATTCATGAGCTCATGATTGATATAAGGACTAAGTGATATCATGGTTTGAGTATATAGAATTTTGAGGATTTTGGTATGTGGAAGGTGTTAACTTTTAAATGCATTCATTTTTTCACTAAGGTTCAATGGGTATTCAAGAGAATACATGATTAAGGACTTTGAATGTTTGGAATGTGACCAACAAAACATATCTTATGATATATGGGGATCAACGATAATCATTTTCACTATGTTATGAGAGTGGACTGTAGTATTATGGATAAGCCTAAAGATTGGAATGGATTATGTTGGACATAAGTTAGTATTGTTTAAGGATAGATTTTTTTTCGATATTATTGATGGGATGTTATAGCAATATAGTTTTAGAAAAAGGACAACCTGCAGGACGGGCGGCAACCCATCGCGTCGGAAAAGGCTGTGGGAATCGAACCCACAACCGAAGTGCGACTGGCCTTTATCGCCTACCACTGGCCTACAGGAACTCCCTGGTTAGTAGAAACTAGTTTTATTTTATTAAGAGGTATGATATATGAAGTATAAGTTCATTTTTGGAACCATATACGATTAACCATAAGATGGACTTATAACTTTTGCTAACCTTTTGTTTGAAAGAGATGGAATGACCCATCATTCTATCACATGATCTGCTAACACATCACAAATGACAAATTCAACATCATTTCTTTAAGAGATGAAGTGGAAATTGTCCAAAGAACGATAAACAGTGAGACTATAACAAAATCACGAAAGTATTTCTTCTAATTCCAATTTCATCAACTTTAGGGAAATGATCTTGAAAACCAAAAATGTTGTCCTAGTGATCTAATATCCGATGAATCAGATGGTACCCTAGATCGTCAAAAATTTATGGCTTTGCAATTGTTGTCTTTTTCATAGCCATGTTCTCTACCACTCTCCATCAGAACTTGATGGTTAGATTTTTCTTCCATATCCATATTTTCACCTATGTTCTCTTACGTGGAAACCCAGTGATGAGTTAATTTGGGTAACCGTTACATTTTATACTTTAGTTTTTAAAGCCATGTTTTGGTATTCCTTTTTACAATGTGGGTTTCTATTAAACAAACTTTCGAGTAATAAACCATTTATAACCCCGACGAATTTCGAGGGCGAAATTCATTTTAAGGGGGGTAGAATGTAACAGCCCGAGATTTTTTAAAAAAATATTCTTTTTAATTTCATTAATGTCTTGTGTTGTATTCTACACCAAGATTAACTTGCGCTATACGTAACACCGTATTAGCTTGCAGTATACGCAACACTATTTTTGGACCGTGTTACACACAATTTTGATAATAGTTATTCTATGCAACATTGAGTATATATATATTTATATATTAAATGTATAAATGAAATATGGTTGGATTCTGTTATACGAAACAACGAAGGATTCTTTCACAACACGCAACCCTGACTTGGCTTGCATTACACGCAATCGCGACCTTCCTCGATAGCATGTGTTGTACGCAATATCGGGTTTTAATAAACCATGATATATTATTATAATATTGTCATGAACTAGCCGTTATGAATAGTATTAACTAAATTTTTAATTTTATAACATTATTATTCATCTTAAACATTTTCTAGAACATGGTATAAGAACAAAATAAAATTTTCGGGTAAAATAAGTATTTTTCAAAAAATGCAGTTTTGCCGCCTTTTGATGGCGCACCCACATTAAATCTAGTTTTTTACATGTTTATATATTCAATTTGACAAAATAAAATTCTTCTTTTGAATCAGGATGTAAAAATTTACATTAGATAAAGTTTTGATATTTTTCCGATAAATTTCATATTTTAATGAATAGTAAAAACACGCTATATTTTAATTAAAAACAACTTTTTTCATCATAATATATTATGTGGTTAAATTATAATATTGGATGGTTTTAAAGTATAAATAGAATATATTTTTACCATTTAATATAATTTATGTCATTAGCATTGATTTTACCTTGAATTCGTAGGTTAAATCAATTCAGTCTTTTGCAATGTTTTAAACAAAAACCCGTTTTTATTCGACAACGGGATTAATTTTAATTTAATTTCTGCAACTTCTGTGTATTGAATTTTAAAAAATGGATTCCATATTTGGAATCAGTGGGTCCAAATTATGTTAATAGGATACTTTTTATTTTTGGGAATTATGAATAGTAACTACGGTAAATTTTATTTACCATAGTTAAAGGTAAATTGGGTAATTAAGGGTAAATATAATATTATAAAATTATCCTAACACATGCCAAAATTCTATTTTATGGCTAAAAGTAAACCCATATCAACTAAGGGTTGGATTAGATTCATTTTATGGACTTTTGACCATGAAAATAATTTAATTATTATTAAAACCAAAGAAAGTGACAACATGTCACTCTCTTAAATATTATAAGTATAATAATTTTAACTTAGTGATAAACATCATAAAACTTAGAACATGAATATTCTAAAGAAAGCTAACAAAATTATCTACATCATCAGAATTTATTTATAATTTTTTGGGATTAAATAATTATCATTAATTGTGACACAATATTGATGCAGAAATTATTTATCTAGTGAAAAATCAAGAATATAGTTTTTATTAAACTAATAGTGACCTTAAAAGGCACAAAAACCTGACCAAAATTTATTGGTCATGTAAATTGATACTATAATAATCCAACGGTCGAATATTTGACCATTTGGAGTCTTATACAAGCAATTATGACACTTATATTATTTTATTTTAAATGATGCCAAAGTTGTCACCTTCATAATTTAATAAATATAACAATTTAAATATTGTTATTTTAAAATTATAAATTCGAGTAAAAGTATTATTGTGAAATTTAATATATTTATATTCATCATAGGATTTTATTTTAAATTTTTATGCAACAAATAAGTATATTAAATAATTATACAAAAATCATGTAGTAATTATTTTATTAAGAGATAAACCAAATAAATGTTTTTAAAAATAATAAATTAAATATTATATGAACTATTTAATGTGATCCACTAATTTTATAGATATATATGACATTTTATTAATATATTAAATCTTTTAGTTCGAACATATCTTCTGTATATAGTTTATTTAAATTCAAATAAATGAATACTGTCAAAATTGACACTATTGTTATTTTACAAAAATAACATATTATCAAATTGTTTAAAAATCACAAAAATATTTAAAAATTATAAATTTAAATTTATATGGTCTATAATGTTATAAAGTAAACAATTATAGAAAATTCACAACAAATAATTAATTATTTGTTATAATTAAAATTTTAGAATTTTATTACCACAAATAAACTTAAATAGATTAAATAAGGATAAATCAAAATGATAAGGTTTAAAATAAGATCCAAACATGTCTAAATTTTATTTGTTGATGAGATTACAACCCTATCTCATCTAATATTCGAATACGAGTCATTTTTGGAGTTTTTTAAGTGGGGTTAGATTTATTATAAATTAATATTTTTAAGAATTCCAAAGGTGCCCCTCCCCTCCCTTATAAAAGGGCACCTCCTCCCTCTCTTCCTCACACAACTTTGAACCTTAATGCTCGGCCAAACCCTGAAAAATTCTCTTATCCACTTCCCTAGAAACATCCTATAGGTTCTGGTCTTCCTCAAAGACCAATTTTAGTGCCCTAAGAGGAGGTCTCAAAAAGGCGCTTCAAAGAAGAGGTAATTTCCGTTACCGATTCTTCCACCTTTATTTCTTCTTCCACTTCTTCTTCTTAGGTTGTTTCATTATGAAGTAATAACATCAGTATCACTCATATAATGATATTTTATTATAAGTATGAAACAATCCTATTTCACCATCTATCCATCCTACGGAAAACGAAATCACCACGCGTGCATACGTACGGAATACCGTCTCCACGCCGTGGTGTAATCTATTTTTCCACCAACACCTTACATGGATGGGTATTATGGTGTAAATAATAACTATACATAGTTATTATAACATCATAATGATTCTGATATATTGTATCATCCACTCCAATTCAATTCAATAATTATGGAAATGATATCATCGCTCGTGCGTACGTACGGACTACCGTCTCCACGTCGCGATGAGATTCATTCTCCATGTTAACCATTTAAGAATGATTATAAAGTATATATAAGAAATAATAATGAAATATATGAAATTATAAATCTACTGGATTTATGTGTATATATATTTATGTCATCTACTTAATTCCACTCAATTCAATAAGGAAACGAAAACAGCGTTCATGCGTACGTACGGCCTACCGCCTCCATGAACGGTGTATTTCTTTCCATTTATCGATCCATTATATATATGTATATTCTGAATATATATTATATATAAATCATTTTTTATATTCTATAATTAAGTAATAATGATCTAAGTAATCATATGAATAATTACAAGTTAAAACACGAACGACAAATGAGATGATTTTCCCAAAACGCTACTTTAACATGAATTTACAAAAGAACGGGTAATATAAAGTCATTAGTGAACCATATATGATATAATAACAATGAATATGATTCTGTAATAAGTCAATGACATTATTTAAATCATTATACAGGAGTTTCGGACACTTATGAAGCAAATCGGACCTAAGGTAAGGGAAATATCACAATCTCATTCTTATCCGAGATTGTTTGTACTTTAGTATTTACTGGGGTGCATTTTATCATCCACTTCCATGTTTCCTCAATATGTAATATTATTTACATTCACCTACAATTTTTTAAATCCTATTTTACCCTTAGGTGAGTTTTTTGTAAAAGATATGAAAGGAATCTTTTGTCATTTTTCGTACGAGGTACTTTTTTGACTTTTTCGACAAAAGTACGAGAAGAATGTTTTTTTAACTTATACGGCATAAATGGATTTTTAAATCATTATTTCCAAGAAGATTCCCTTACAAGTTTTCAAGTTTATTTTTAATCAACTTCTTTTAGTTTAAAATTGTAAGACATGTTAAGAAAGGAAAAATGTTTTTAAAGTAGAAAGGTTATTTTCCTCAAGAATGGAGTTCAAGTGTTTTATCAAAATTATTTTCCATCTAAGATAATAAAGGGTTCTATTTTTATCCCTATTATTACATTGATTTGATTATATTGTGATGGAATTATTTTTATGAATTCCTTTATCGTATATGAATTGTTTTATGATGTCATGATGTTTAAGATTCCCATTTTTATTACATGGGTTATGTAATGATGTATGATTTTCGATTTTTTGGAACACATAAGAATGGTATCATTATGAGATGGGTGAGACCTATATCTCCCTCCAATGCATTGGGTAATGATTTTATATCTCATGAGATAGACATGACTGGAACGGTAGGTTATACCGGTTCAGTGAAACAGGACAGAAATGAGGGTGACTCGGTTCAGAAAGGGACTTTGTCCACTAAGATAGTCTTGGCAATGAGTCTTGACTAACAAGAAATGATTCTCTATGATTATGTGTTCATGCCACAAAGTTTCATGTTTTAAGTTATGATTATTGTGATTACATTTCACTGCCATGATTTATTCCATGTTATGAAATTATGATCTCTTTTGCAGGTTAAGATTTCCAAAATGTTATGTTCTTATGAATATGATGTGATAGATATTTCTTTTGTTTACCCTTACTGAGCATTTGAGCTCACCCTTTTATGTTTTCTTTTCCCTAGGATATAAATAAAGGTTTTAGGTAAAAAAGGAAGATCTTTATGGGAGATATTGAAGATAGTTCACCATGATTAGAAGATTATATTCTGAGTTTCCAAAGACAGTAAACTATTACTATCCTTGTGTGTGTTTTTTTGTTATGTACTAAGTATTCCAAAAATGTAATGTAATGTCAATGTACGTCAAGCTTCGGGTCTCTACATATATCTCATCCATTTTTTATGTATGTCCCCAGGTTATCCTATACAGTTTCATGTGTGATCATGTTAAGGCAGATTTCAATAAAGATGATGTTTTTTCTATTTTAAATTGTTATTTAATGTACCTAATTCGCAAAGATACCAATCATCTCAATCGTATAGGTTTTATTAAGTGTAATTTTATGTAATAAATCTTTAAATAAAGTGTAATAAAGAGTAGTTTCTTTATAGTTTGTATCAAATTAAAAGTTGAGTTATTTTTTATATTAGGATTAGAAAACTCTAGTGAAATCCTTTAGGATAAGGCTAAGTATAAGAAAATATCACTAAATTATTGTAATTATTTAATATTTGGTTTTTCATGAAAATAAATCCCAATCTAGGTATAATCGGTGGATATGGATATGGAACAAATATATATAGGGGTAAAACCCAAAAATACTACGTTGAGATAGACTTAATCAAGAACTAGTGCTTGAAAATGGAACTTTATATGCACCTAGTTTGACACTCCCATGTGATATGATTTGGAAAATTCATAATCTCATTATGAAAAGGGAAAAATACCCATAATATTACATGATAGGAAATAGGTTATGGATAACCTAGATTGAAGTCTATAAATTCATATGTTAAGGAAATACATATAATTAATAATTTTTATCTTTAATTTCATTAGATTCCCTTATATGAGTTTAATATTTTTAAAATAATCATCCATAATTTTCCATTTAATCTATCTAATAGCCAAAAATATAAGGAATTGAGTAAACAATCAATGCGACGGGCAATATGATGACTGCCGCCAACTAGATTTCTGACCTGATGGGAGTGAGAATCGTAATCATTGTGAGGATACTCTCTCAGCGGACACAGGTTCTAGATAGAAACCTAGATCAGGAAGAGCATATAAATTCCCCTATGAAAGAATAATCTACAATTTAAATCTTTATGTGACATATGAGTCTAACTTTCAATGGATCATTTGATACGTTAATCGTGGAACAATGGATCCACTTCATTGAGAATATCTTCTACATACTTCAACATTATTTGAATGGTAAGGTTTTACTGGATGATTATCATATGGAGGAAAAATCTAGCCAGTGGTGGAAATTGATCAAGAATACAAAGATTGATGAAGAGATCGAAGCAATGGGGTGGAAGGAATTTGAGAAAAAAATCGATAAATATTTTTCTTGCACTCTCCAACTTAAAATGGAATGGTATTTCCTTTCCTTCCAGAAAAAAGATGAAAAATCTATTAGAGCGTATGAGGAAAAATTTAAAATACTTGCACGATACTCATTCGACATTGTCATTTTCCTTGGATTCATGTTTCATCACATCTTTGGTGGGCTAAAATGTAGTCTATGAAAATCCCTGGTGATCTGAGATATTGATAGTTATGAGGAAATTGTCTGATGCACCCTCAAAGTTGAGATAGAGATCTGTAAATCTCAAGGGTGTCACTGAGATAATGTAACACCCCAATAATTTGTTTTATAATTTTATGAAAAATAATAATTTAAATGTATTTTTTTTAATTTATAATAATACTTATAAATAAATATATTTCAAATTTATAGATATAAACATATTTTTAAATTAATTTTCTAAAAACAAATACTATTTTTCAATATTATTTTGTGTAAAACAATATTTTAATATGAACATATATATTAGAATTTTTTATTAAAAAATTTATTTTTATGAAAATATTATTTAACTAAATATTTTAAGAAAAATATATATGTTGACTATTATAATTATTTTGATAAATACTAAATTTTGTTGTGAATATATTCACTATTAACATGACACCCTAAGATTTTATGGTATATTTCTTCTGAATTAATTTCAATTCATTAGATCTATTATAATGCATGAAACACCGAGTCTCTATGAAACAACACTTTTTTATAGTTATAACCTAGCCATTAAACTTAAATTTTCCACTTCTGTATTTTGAATTTCAAAAAATAGACATACACGGCTTCGTTCAGTATGTTATTTATAGTGTGATATGATCAACATATTTTCTTGGTGAATCGTAACATACCCTTATGAATAGTAATGTTTCCCTTATGAATAGTAATCTACCTTTAAGAATAGTAATATGAACCTTATGAATATTTTTTTCACCCATGAAAGTATAAATAAAATTTAAGCACTTTATAAATTAAAGTGAATATTTTAAAAATTAATAATTAAGTGTTGGTATTTTTGTGAGAAATAAATATTTAATTACCATTTTCTAATTAAAAAATTTATTTAAAAGAAAATTCATTTTCATAAAAGTTATTCTTTAATCAATGTTTTTTGTCCAATGATTTTATGAAAATATAATGAAACCTTAGATAAAATTTCAAGGTATTATAAAATCACATATATTTTTAAAAACTTATTTTTCAAGCAAATAGTGATTTTAATTAAAAATTAAATTTCTCATAACTAGAAAAAAATTTCCACAAAATGGATTTCAATATTTAATTCTACACATAAAAAATAAGTTCGGGTGAATTTTTGGTATTTTTCTGAAAAACTTGAATTTTTGGTGAATAGTGAAATTCGATAATTTACCAAATTGGATAAATAAATGAATCTATGAATCATGCTTGAGTCATGGAGAATGTAAATGGACATTGGATCAAAGTTAAATGAATTTATTATTATTTTTTCACAATAATCAGTACTATTTCTTTTCATGAACAAAATATTAAAATAATGGATAAAATATTGAGAAATGACACCTCTCCTAAACTATAAAAACCACCCCCACCACCTTCTCCTCACTCTTTTAAGTGTTGAATCTTCTAATAGTTCTACCCAAATACTCTTCCAATTCCATACCCACATCCAGGAACCCTTATTACTGTTAAAATACCAAAACCCTTTCCCATAAGGAGGTTCTCAATGAGGTTATTTCACTAGGTAAATCCTCATCCTTTTCCATTTAATTTCATTTCAATTTATCTTATTTTATTATTTTATCCAAACCTCCTCCATAAAATTGATCATGATAAGTACAGTATCATATATATAGTTGAGTTATATCATATTAATGTAATAAGCATTACTAATTTCATTACTCTCCCACTTTTTTTATAGTTGAAATCATCATCTGGGAGGTGCCAATTTTCAACCATTATGGACGCCATAGTTTCGATCTTCAAGTTATTCCTCAAAAATATTCATGAAACCATTTTAATGGTTGATTCATATTGTAAAATTTATTATATATCCCTTTTTATGTTATGTATGTAACATATTTACATAATACTAAGTGACCAATCAAAATGAGTTCGTTATGATCAATATTCGTTGTATTAATCTAAACGATTATCACTAAATGACTTATCTAATGATTCATCCTCATACTATGAAAAAAATGAAATAAATAACCATTTATACTTCTATATGTTAATTAAAAATATATAAAACCAATTCTGTAGAATTATATACATTCCTCATGATGTTCTATACTCATAAACAAGTATATCAATCATGAAAATCAAAGAAATAAATTCTCTCAAGAGATAAATTTGTATCTTATAACTCATCCAAAAGTCCATAAATGAACATAATAAAATAATAATAAATCAAATACATGTATATAATGATATTAATTAATTTATTTATTTATTTAATCTGATTATTTAGGACATTAAGATCCAGTGAAGAACACATTCGGGCATATTGTAAGGGGTTTCTCATCTCACTTTTATTTCCTTGAGATTTCCATTTTTCACCCCTTATTTCATGTATGTGGTGTATTTATTATGATATTTTATTTATAATTTCACGATTATATTTATATTCATGGAATTAAATGAATCATTTGATTATTATTAATTTTTGGTCTTACGATTCGATTGATTACAATATGGTAAGGGACTTCATCTCAATTTCAATTTCTTTAAGATTTACTTCTTATTATGCACCTAATTATTTTTATGAGTCATATATACTACACCTTTTGGATACTTTTTCATTTGAAATTGAATTCCTATTTAATATCCATATTCTTGTATAATGGATATGATTATTATCTTATCTGTATACCCTTTTACATATAGTATTTATTTTGAATGTTGTTTTAGTTGTGGAAATATTGATTAATCTTTATCCCCTACTCAATACAGAAATTAATAAGGTGTATTATTGTAGACTTAAATCTATTTTAGAATTATTTGAACTTATAGTGATGTTTTGTTCCCTCTATAGCCCCTCTACACATCTAGAAGTCTCATGATACAAAATAGTTGGCGACAAACCCTTCGATTTTGTTTCCAAAACATAATCGAACAAGTTTCTACACAGATACATAAACTGTCTCGATGGTATTATGGTTCATGTTCCAGATACATGATGTAAAAATAATAAGCATTCTATTTATTAATTATTTAATTATTACATTCCATGAGGTTTTCACTATGAATATACCTATGGATGAACATTCTTTATAAGTTTATTGATGGTGTGTGTTTTTCAATTATTCACCCTGCCATATTGATTGTGTCTAATTAATAATGATTTAATTTTTATTATTTCATGATTCAACTATATGTAACCCTTACGGAGCATTTTATCTCACCCCTTTAATTTTTTCCCATCTCGGGGTTATGAAAAAAAGATCATTTATTGAGTATTCAAGGATAAAATTTATTATCTTTTGTTAGGTATTATATTTTGTTTTCTTCTCCCAATGTAAAATGGGTACCATTAATGTATATGGTTTGTTCAATACTACTAAACTGATCAATCCTTAAAGGTTTTTCTCCTTGTAATCATAACAATATAATAAAATAATGTAATTGCTTTGAGTTTTTGGGGTAAGGGTGTTATAGATAAGAAGAGGAAAGTAGAGATTAATTCTGGCTGTCTGATTGATAAATAAAATAGTGCCATGAAATTTCAACATCCCACTTGTCAAATGTGTATAAAGAAGAACCCTAGATATTACCTATGGGGGACAAGGAAATTCTTTAGGTGTAGGAAGGAAGGATACCAAGCTAACGATTCCGAAATGAGAAACCCTCCAATTCGATAGAAGAAACGAATGCTCCAGTCAACCCTCATTCCATTGGTCATTTCTTCAACTAAAAATAACCAGAGCACTTTAAAAATCAATGGACTAATCCAAGGGTATTTATAAACAACCAAAAAAATCCAAGGAAGTAAGGGTGATCATTTATCATCCCAACCACTAAGATGGAACCTAACAACGAAATAGTGAGAGGTACCCTTGTTATTCATTCTAGAATAACAAACCTACTTTTTTATTTTAGTTCTATGAATTTATTCATATCATGAAAGTTTAGAAGAAATATTAAAACACCACAAAAAACATTTAAGAAGAGTTTTCTATGAAAATGGATAATGGGGAAATTATTTCATCCCAACTATATAACTCCCCCTTATCAAAATTTCTAGGTTGAACATCCTAATGAAACTTTTCATACTTCCTCTTGTGGAATTTGAGGAAATTCTACATACAGATTGGATTTTGCTATATAGATCAGAAAAAAATTTCCATGATATGGAAATAACTCTCCATATTGTGAATCCTTCTTCTATTCTATACAAGTTCAAGGAGGAGGATGAATTTTCTTTTTCACCAATATCTCTAGAATGGATATTATTTCCCTACAAGAAAGAATACCAAGCTCAAATGATTGATTACATGGAAAAGGTCATCCTTGAAGAAATCCCTACTGTGATTGAATACTCTGAGGTGTTTCCTGGGGAATTTCATTTTCTTCCTCCTAACTGAGTGGTTGAATTTTTAATTGATCATATACCCAAGGTGTTTCCATTATCCATGAATCCACAAAGAATGGTTATTGTGGTACTGGAGGAGATGAAGAAACCAATATAGGAGAATCAAGAAAAATGTTTCATATACTCAAGTGCTTCACCATGGGGTGAACCAGTCCTCTTCGTGAAGAAGAAATATTAGTTAATGTTCCTTTTCCTTATATAACATGAGCTCCAAAAGATCACAATAAAGAAAAAATATCCTCTACCATGGATTGATGTTTTTTAACAAACTACATGGATCACAATATTTATCTAAGGTGGATCTGAGGATGGGATATTACCATGTTTGGCTGAAAAGGAGGATATCACCAATACAAATTTTTAGACAAGGTACGACCACTATGAGTTCATATTAATTCCATTTAAACTCATTAATTTCCCATAAATCTTCATGATCTTGATGAATAGAGTCTTTTTAGTCTACCTAGAAAATTTTGTGGTGTTATTTGTAGATGATATTATAATATAATCTAAAATCAAGGAGGATCATGAAGAGGATTTGAGAATACTGTTAAAGACCTTATGGAAGGATAAAATTTATACTAAGTACATCAAATGTGTGTTCTGGTTGAAGAAAGTCTTATTACTAGGGAATATCATAAAAAGTAATTAGATATTTGCTACCCTTTAAAGATAGAAGCAATCTAATGATGGATAAGATTATCATCTATGAAATATATCATTAGTTTCGATAGATTATCAAGGTATTATCATCAATTTGTGAGAAATTTATCCTGATTATCAAACCCTCTAACAAAGAAAACTTACAAGGGAGTCAAGTTTTCTTAGATTGATGAATGTGAAGAGAGAGATTCAAGTATTTGAAAAGGAGGCTTGTCAATACACATATTCTCACACTACCCATATGTGTAGAAATTTTAGTTGTATTCAGCAATGAATTAAATAAGGTTTTGGGTTGTGTCTTGATGCATAATGATAAAGTCAAAGCATATGCTTCAATAAAGTTAAAATTTAGCAAAAAAAAACTAGAAAACATATTATCTAGAGTTTTCTATTGTGATCTTCTCTTTGAACATATGGAATAATTATCTCTTTGGGGTAAGTGTGAAATATATACAAATCACAAAACCCTCAAGTGTATATTCAAACATAAATATATGAATATGCTCGGATGAAGATGGTTAGAGCTGATCAAGGATGATGACTACTCAATTAACTACTATCCTTGGAATGAAATTTTAACAACCTGATATTTTATGAGAAGTATATTTTTTTTATGTCTTATGTTATACGCAACATCAAATAAATCTTTCATTACACACAACACTAGCTTGGATTGCGTTAAACGTAAAAGAAACCTTTCTTAATAGTGTGTGTTGTATGCAATATAGAGTTTCACTAAACAATGATATGTTATTAAAATATTATATAAACTAGCCATTATGATTAGTAATACCCACTTTTTTATATTTTATAAATTTTATCTTTTAAAATGGACTTCATTTTTAGATTCGGAATATCGAAATTACCCTATGGATAAATTTTGGTATTTTTCTGAAAACTTTAAATTTTTGATGAATAGTGAAAACACTAGGTTACTATTTAAAAACATACTTTTTATTTAAATTTTTTTTAGGTCAAAATTGATACATAATACCTATACAAGTTCAATTTAATTCAATGGAGTCATTTTATAATAAGTTTAGATATATAAAACTTTTATTGAACTTTTCCCTGTCTTTTACCAGCCTCCTAGGAGAATTTGAAAATGTACATAAAACGTAATATTACCGCTTCTGTGAGTGGAATTTTGAAAATCCGAGAGACACGGTTAAAATCAAGGAGTAAAATGTGGTTCAATAAGATAAAAATAATTTTTGGTTAATAGTAACTTTTTTACTTTTATATTACACAGTTAAAAGTAAATAGGGTAATTAAGGGTAAAAATGATTTTATTATTACCCTAACACATGTCCTAATTCTATTGGATAAGTTTAATTCAACCAAAAACAACCTTAGGAATAAAATATTTCCCTTTAGTTCCACCTTGATTAGATTAGGACATTTATTATTATTTTATTTAAAGAAGTGTTAAAAAAGTTAAAATCAAATATTAATAACTAAAAACATTTTTAATTTAGGGTTATATATAAGATAAATTCGACTATAAAAAATCATTAGAAAGATAAAAATATTTCCTACATAATGATATTTTATTTATAATTTTTAAACTTTAAATAATTTAATTTATTTACGACACAATGATGATGTAGTAATTACCTTATTTATGAAATTTTAACATAATTGATATTATAAATACCCAAATAAATGTAATTTGAGAATTTTTATGAATTAAAATAATTTTATTGGTTAATATGAAATTTTAGTATTGATATAATTAACTATGTTCGAACTACTCATGCTGTTATGATTTTTACAAAAAATCAATTACTAAATAGAGTCAAAATTGACATAAAATCGTTTTAAAAACAAATATTATATTATTAATTGTTATTCTATTCCAAAAAATATATGGTTCGACCAAATGACTTATATAAGGTTATATATATTAATAATTAACCACTTGGGGTTCTTTTCCCCAGTTATAGTAAGTTTATTAACCATATAGTTTAAGAAAACAAGAAGACACGATAAAAGTTAAAAATTTTAACTTCAGAATAAATCTAAATGATAAGTTTAAAATAGTCACCTAAACTTTTATAAAACATATTGGTTGAGAGTATCTCGTCCCATACCCATTTTAACTTCTAAATAAATCAATTTGGAGCTATGATAAACCGAATATGACTTTATTATAAATTTTTTTTAAATTTTTTCCTAATGTGCCACTCTCCTTCCTTATAAAAGGGAACCTCCTCCCTCTCCTCCTCACACCATTTTGAGCCTTCAAGCTCGGCCAAACCCTACAAAGTTCCCTTCTCAACTTCCCTAGAAACATATTAGTGGTCCAGGTCTTCTTCAGAGAACAATGTTGGGCCCCTAAGAGGAGGTTTCAAAGAGGCATGTCGAAGAAGAGGTAATATCTATTACCGATTCTTTCAAATTTATTTCTACTTCTACTTCCTCTTCTTTAGTTGTTTCATTATGAAGTAATAACATCAGTATCACTCATAAAATTATATTTTATTATAAATATGAAATATCAATATTTCACCTTTTAACCATCCTACGGAAAACAAAATCACCACGCGTGCGTACGTACGGAATACCCTCTCCACATTGTGGTGTAATCTGTTTTCCACCACCACATTACTTGGATGGGTATAATGGTGTAAAGAATAACTATATATTATTATTTTAAAGTTATATTGATTCTAAAATAGTATACATACACTTCAATACAATTCCATGATCATGGGAATGATATCATCTCTCGTGCGTACTTACGGCCTACCATCTCCACGATGTGATACAACTCGTTCTATAGGATATTCATTGAATAATGATTATATCAAGGAATTGAATGAATAAATATGATATTTATTACACTAATATCATTCTGGTAATGAGGTATCTATAACCTAAAAATAATAATAAGAATTTATTCGACAAAACATGCATAGGAACATAAAGCAATGAACACCCGAATAACAAGTTGCAATGAAATATTACTAATAAGAAGATAAGAATATGGCCATATATGATATCATAACAATGAATTTGATTCTATAATAAGTCAATGACAATATTTAAATCATTATATAAGAGGTTCAAATATGTAAGAAGAAAATCAGACCTAAGGTAAGGGAAGATCTCACAATCTCATTTTTATCTGAGATTGTTTATACTTCAGAATTTACTGGGGCATATTTATCATCCACATAAATGTTTATTCAATATGTAACATTATTTCTATCCTCCTACAATTCTTTAAATAAAATTTTACATGTTGGTTAATTTTAGTAAAATATATGAAAGGAATATTTTGTCGTTTTCAGTACAAGATACTTTTTGACTTTTTTGGCCAAAGTACGAGAAGAATGTTTTTTTAACTTATGTGGCATGAATGGATTTTTATGATTTTATAGAAAATTTTTCCATGATGCTACCTTTAGAAGTTTTCATTTTCATTTTTCATAAACTTCTTTTAGTTTAAAATTTTATGACATGTTAAGAAAGGAAAAATATTTTTGAAGTAGAAAGGATATTTTCCTCAAGAATAGAGTTCAAGTGTTTTATCAAAATTATTTTCCATCTTTGATAATATAGGGTTCTATTTCTATCCCTATTAATACATCAATTGGATTATGTTATGATGGAATTAATTTTATGAATTCCATTTATGGATTATGTTATGATGTCATGATGTTTATGAATCCCATTTTTATTACATGGGTTATGCTATGTTGTATGATTAATGATTTTGTGACAGACATAATAATGGTTTCACTATGAGATGGGTGGGACCTATATCTCCATCCAATGCATTGGGTAATGTATTATATCTCATGATATAGACATGGCTTGAATGACAAGTTAATTCGGTTCAGTGACACAGGACTGGAATGAGGAGTGAAATTGGTTTTATGATGGTCTTAGCAAAGATCATTGAATAATATTAAATGATTTTCTATGATTATTTGTGTATGACAAAAAGTTTCATGTTTTATGTTATGATTATTGGGATTACATTTCACTAATATGATTTATCCCATGTTATGATATTATGATCTTTTTTTCAGGTTATGATTTTCAAAATATTATGATCTTATGAATATGATATGATTGATATTTATTCTGTTTACCCTTACTAAGAATTTGAGCTCACCCTTTTGTATGTTTTCTTTTCCCTAGGTCAGGAAGAAGGGTATTAAGTAAGATATTCCAAAAGGGACTCTAGTTATGATGAAATAAAAGGTAGACGATGTAGATGATTTATGAACCAGTTGTTTAAGTTTCACAGTTTCTAAAGACACTATACCTATACGGTCCTCGTCATGGTTTTGTTGTATGTTGTAATAAGTACGCTTCAATTCTAAAGTAATAACCATGTATGTAATGTATGAGTTGTTATAGTTGGTATCAGAGGAAAGGTATAGTCATCCTTTGGAAACTAGGATGTGAAAGCCTTAGTAAGAACTCTAGGGATATGTCTAAACATAGAACACAATATTAGTGTTTTAGAAACGTCCATGATCAACCTATGTTAAAACCTAAAGTGTGAAATTTTGATTATGTGGTTTTCTTGTTATTATTTGTTTTTATAACACTATACTTCTTGGTTTTAGTCAATGGCTCGAACACAAATGAATTGTGTTAATGATGAATGTGATGGGCAATGCAATGATTGTCCCCCTGAGAAACCAAACGTTATGGGAGCTAGAATGAAAAATCTTGTATCCATGCTCACACAACTTTCTCAAGCTATAAACCATGTAGGACTGCCAAACAAGAAAAGGAAGGAGCAGAATTCTGTTGAATCCTTCATGAGGCAGCGTCCACCTTCATTCAGCGGGTCTTCTGATCCATTAGTGGATGAACAATGGATTAGTACCACTAAAAAGATATTTTTAGTCCTACAATGTTCTGAAAATGATAAAGTCGTCTTAGCAGTATATCGTTTGGAAGGGGAAGCTGATCAATGGTGGAATCTTATTTAGAATATGAGGAAAAGGGATGAAATTGAGACTATGGAATTGGATGAGTTCAAGAACTTATTTTTCAATAAGTATTTCTCTTGTATTCTTGGAACAAATATAGATAAAGAGTTTGTTGAACTGAAGGAAATGGAAGATGAATCGATTGGTACCTATGAAGAAAATTTTACAAGACTTTCAAGGTATTCTTATGGAATTATTATCCAAACTGAGAGTATGTGTTGAGTCAATAAGGTTTTCCTTATGACTTTTCCATTCCTTATTGTTTTGAAAATCACAAACACCTTATACTTAAGAAAATGTATGTTTTACCTCTATAAGGAAATTTTATCCTAACCCAGAGTTTCTTATACTTAGAAATATTTTTCTTAATTGAAAAATCCGGATTGTTAACAAAATTCCTGGAATAATATAATGATAAGTTTTGGAGTATTCTGTTTTAAGGATCTGAATTCTAGACTCTGAAATCTTAAGTAGTTCGACTTCGAAGTCTTAAGTAGTTCGACTCCAAACTCGTAAGTAGTTTGACTCCGAATTCTTAAGTATTTCGACTATGAAATCTTAAGTAGTTCGACTCAGAACTCTTATTTAGTTCGACTATGAATTCTTAAGTAGTTCGACTCTGAACTCTTAAGTAGTTTGACTCCAAACTCTTATATAGTTCGACTTCGAATTCATAAGTACTTTGACTCTGATATATTAAGTAGTTTGACTTCGAACTCTTAAGTAGTTCGAATTCAAATTCTTAAGTAGTTCGACTCCGAACTCTTAAGTAGTTCGACTTCAAAGTCTTAAGTAGTTCGACTCCAAACTCTTAAGTAGTTCAACTCCGAACTCTTAAGTAGTTCGACTCCGAACCCTTAAGTAGTTCGACTCTGAACTCTTAAGTAGTTTGACTCCAAACTCTTAAGTAGTTCGATTCTGAACTCTTAAGTAGTTCGACTTCGAATTCTTAAGTTGTTCGACTCCGAACTCTTAAGTAGTTCGACTTCGAACTATTAAGAAGATCGACTCCGAACTACTTATTGGTTCGAATCTGAACTCAACATGGATAGATTCCAATCTCTGGTAAAACCAGACACCAAATCCCTATAAAACAGATTCCGAACATTTCTTATCTTAGACTCCGAATTTCATTTTTGGTTAGACTCTGAAATTTTAATAAGCTTTAACTTACATATGCTTAAAAACGATTCCGTGCATTCAGTTATACGTGGTTTGTTATAAAACAATGTCGTATATTCTATTTCTAATTCACTATTGACTGAGTTACACGTGTACAGGTCCCTCCAAATTTAGTGGAAAATATGACCGTTGGAGGTGGGAGTCGACCGTTTGAAATCTGCCTATAAATAAGAGGTCATTTAAAAGAGATCACAACATACGTGTGATAGATGAAATAAGTTGATTGATCTAGAAACCATAAGTTGTTAAGGTTATTTCTAGAGAGAGAATCTTTTTCATGCCTTGTGCGTACTGAACTGCTCGTTTAGATTGATTCATGAAACTCCAAATGTTGGTGATTACATTTGAGGACTTCCGAGGATAGGAAGACAGAGGTGTCGACTACCTTGAAGATTGAGGGCTTCCTTGCTGAGGAAGAAAGAGGTTGCAACTACCTTAAAGTTGAGGGCTTGCGGGGATAGCAAGACAGAGATTCTGATCTTCGTATCGAGGGATTACCCTGGTGTGGGTAAGACATACTTGCTTGAAAGTATAAATCAAGGGACCTTTATCCAAGGTTGTTGGATACCCTTCTCTTTGGGTTAAACGACTTATTTCTTATTACTAGAAGTTTTACTACTTCTTTTTCCGCTGCAATTTTGTATTTTATGGAAAGTATAACCTTCTTATATTTCCTTACACTTGTACTCTGAATAGTTTAGATTCTATACGCTTTAAGGTAGAATCTCATATTGTAAACCCTACTTCCAATTCTACAATTTGTGTTAGAGGTGTTGTGAATCTGCTTAGTTTAACCGTGTTAAACTTAGATCTTTCCTTGTCTAAGGAAAACATAGTTATCTGTAACCTACTTTAAAGGTTCCAAAGTAATTTTTAAAGTATTAAATTCACCGCCCTCTTGTATATTGAGCATCTACATAATTATTTCAATCCTACAATTGGTATCAGAGTAGGTTTCTGAGATACTTATACTCACATATAGGTTTTTCTTTGCTCACTTTTTCATTATTCTTTCATTTTCATTCTGAACTTTGTCATTCTGAACTTTTTCATTCCAAACGTTGTCATTCCGAACATTGTCATTCCGAACATTTATATTCTGAATTATCATTCCGAATTTTGTGGTTACAAACTTTTTCTACTAACTAGTGTGTTTGGAAAGTTTTTATAAGTATGGCAGGGATCAATGTTGGATCTATTGATAATATAAATCCTACAAGACCACTAATCATTGATGGTAATGACTATGAATAATTGAGAGATCGAATAGAAACTTTTATTATCAATACTGGAGTGGATAATTTCATAATGCTTACTGGTGATTATAAAATTCCTGATAAGGAAGTTAGAAATTTCACTAACCAGGAAAAGCAAGAGTATAAACTCAATTATAAGGTATGCAATACCTTACTTTGTTCAATGACTAGAAATATATATAGCCAAATTTATTATTGTGAAGAAGCTAATTGTATCTGGAAGAAGTTAGAGGTTACACACTTTGGAACTTCTAAAGTGATTGAGACTAGGAGAGCTATGCTTAGAGCTGAATATCATGGCTTTAATTTTCCATTTGGTGAACCAATTTGTAATGTCCAACAAGTATTTATGACTATAGTGAACAACTTAAAGTCTATAGGAGAGAAATGGTTAGATGATGAAACTCTTATGGATAAGATAATTGATATTATTCCCATTGAGTGGGAATTCAAAAGAACAACTATTGATGAGAATAGGAAAGTAACTCAAATTTATCTTGATGAGCTATTCAGAACTCTTCTCCAACATGAAACAAAAATGAAGAGAGATGATGACAACATCAAAAAGAAAAATGGGAATGGTACTGTTTCTTTTACAACAACATCAAATCAAATGAAAGCTAAGACACCAGAGAGTGTAACCAGATCCAAGTCTAAGAAAGTCATTTTCCAATCTGAATCTAGTGAGAGTGAAGTATCAGAAAATGAGTTAGCAAATCTTTCTCGAAGGATGAACAAGATAGCTGGCTAGAGAAATTTCCAGTCCAAGTATAAGAAAAAAGAAAGGAAGGATAGGAAAGATGGAGAAGTCACATGTAATGAATGCAAGAGAGATGGACATATTAGACCATATTTTCCTTTGCTCAAAAAGAAATAAAGGAAAGAAATGAATTATGAAAAGAGTAGAAAGAAGTATTACAAAACCAAAGCTAAGAAAGTCTTGGAAGCAAATGACACCTGGAGTGCCAGTGGTGGTGACTCTTTAGATGGATCTACTTATTATGGTTCTTCAGGACACAAGAATCTTGGTCTTATAGCCAGATTACCTATAAACAGTCACTCTTTTATGGATAAGGTACGAAATGATGAATCAATGACCAATGTTTCTTTAAACGCTAATGATAGAGAATATTATAACTCTTCTGATAAAGAATCCTCCTCTGATGAAGAAATTACTTTACCTACTTATGAAGAAGTTTCTAGGTTTGTTGAACTTCTTGAAATTAAGAATTCTAAACTTAATAAAAAACATGATAAGGAAAACTCTATAAATTCTATTCTTACGAAAGAAATATCAGATAAATCAAAATATCTTGATAGGAAAAATGCAGATTTTATAAATATTTCAAAAAATTTCGAGGAAGTAAGTTCTGAGAAGAACAAACTTTCTAAAGAGTTAGAAAAATTAATTTCTAAGAAAAATATTTTCGAGCCTAGATCTAGTTCTGAATAAAATGATTTTGAAGATAAAAACTTGGTTATAAAACTCAAGTCCGAAATCTTTTCCTTAAAGAAGTGTTTATCAAACATTACCCATGGTAAGGAAAATTTTGATAAAATGTATTCCCAAATACGACCTTTAAGAAACAAATCTGGATTTGGTTATACTCATACAAAACCAAATTTTAGTAATAATTACTTCCTTCCACAAAGTGCCCCATTTTGTACCAAGTGTCTATGTTGTGGTCACTGGGCAATGAATTTTTCTTTAAACAAAACCCAATCTTTAGTTTTTCATAAGGCATATTTCTCAAAGAAGATGAGGGTGCCTAAAATTTTTTTATCTAGAAATATCAGATCAAAACAAGTTTGGATTCCGAAAGACTAATTCTTTTCATGATTTTAGGAAAATAAAGGGAGTACCAACAACAACACATGGTACATGGATAATGGATGTTCCCGGAACATGATTGGTAACAAAAGCTATTTTAAAAATATTATCAAAATAAAAGGAGGAAAGGTAACTTTCAGAGATAATGCTAAGGGAGAAATTGTTGGTATAGGTAATATTTTTCTTCTTGGTAAAACCTTGATTTCAAATGTTCTTTTTATTAAAGGTCTTATACACAACCTCATTAGCATAAGTCAGTAATGTGATGAAGGATACCTTGTGAATTTTTGGAATGATAAGTTCTTAGTTCACATTTCCAAGGAAGTATTTATTCTCTCAGCCAATAGGCAAGAGAATGTTTACACTTTGAACCTAGAAGACCTTAGAAGCCAATATTTACATTGCCATAGTGCAATGGAAGATCATTCCTGGTTATGGCATAGAAGATTAAGTCACTGTAACCTTAGAAACTTATGTAAAATCTCTAAGAAGAAACTAGTTAAGGATCTACCGCATCTTAGGTTTGATTATTCTGAAGTTTTTTATCCTTGTCAATATAGAAAGCAACAAAAATCTAGTTTTAAATCAATCGGTGAAGTCTCAACAACTGATGCATTACAGTTAGTGCACATGGATCTTTTTGGTCCAACACAAACTGGAAGCATTGGAGGAAAAAACTGAGTATTTGTTATAGTTGATGATTACACTAGATTTACATGGGTCTATTTTCTAGCAAATAAGTCTGAATATTTTTCTTATTTCAAAAGATTTAGAGCCCAAGTAAAAAATGAGAAAAATATTCCACTGAAAACTATTCATAGTGATCATGGAGGAGAATTTCAAAATTCTTATTTTGAAACTTTTTGTAATAGAAAGGTATTAATCACAACTTTTCAGCACCTAGAACTCCTCAACAAAATGGTGTTGTTGAAAGAAGAAATAGAATTCTTCAAGAAATAACTAGAACCATGTTGAGTGAATATTCTGTAGCTAGACATTTATGGGATAAAGTCGTTAGTACTGGTTGTTATACTATAAATCGAGTTTTGATTAGACCTTTTCTTAATAAAACTCTTTATGAGTTATGGAATGGTAGAAAAACAATACTTTCCTACTTCATGGTTTTTGGTTGCAAAGTGTTCATTCTGAATACTAAATATAATCTACATAAATTTGCACCCAAATCCGATGAAGGAATTTTCTTAGGCTACTCCACAACTTCAAAGGCTTATAGAGTTTTAAATAAAAATACTTGTACTGTTGAAGAAACAGTGCATGTAAGATTTGATGAATCTGATCCTTTTTTTAAACCATCTCAACCAACATCCACAGATGTCTTTTCAAAAACTGATTGTCAACCTTTGATAGAAGATCCTTCTGATAAGGAAAATTTTCAAGAAGATACTTCTGAAACATTTACTCTAGAAGACTTTTTGCCCTATGTTGATGAACAGGCTTTACAAAATCCAAATCAGGTGTTCCTTAAGAATCATCCCAGTGATAGCATCATTGGTGATGTAAATCAACCTGTAAGGACTAGAAGTTCCTTGAGAAATGAAGTAGAACATATTGAATTTCTTTCCCAATTAGAACCAAAAAGCACTGATGAAGCTTTAGGTGATGATTATTGGATCAAAGCCATGCAAGATGAACTAAATGAATTTGAAAGGAATAAAGTCTGGACCTTAGTTGAAAGATCTAAGTAAACTTATGTCATTGGAGTAAAATGGGTCTTCAGGAACAAATGTGATGAAAATGGAGTCATAGTATGAAATAAATCTATACTTGTTACTAAAGGCTATAATCAGCAGGAGGGAATGGACTATGAAAAAACCTATGCTTCAGTATCTAGACTTGAATCTATTATTATTTTACTTGCCTTTGTAGTATTCTTTAATTTCAAACTTTTTCAAATGGATGTAAAATGTGATTTTCTTAATGGTTATGTTCAAGAGGATGTTTTTGTTGAACAACCTCCTGTCTTTGAAGATACAAAACATCCTGATCATGTTTTTACACTTACCAAAGCTTTGTATGGTCTTAAACAAGCCCCACGAGCTTGGTATAAAAGACTCACATGATTTTTTCTATAAAATAACTATGTTAAGGGAAATGAAGATCTAGCTCTATTTATAAAGAAAGATAAGAAAAATGTTTTGATTGTTCAAATTTATGTTGATGACATCATATTTAGTTCAACTCAGCAATCTTTAACTGACTCTTTTGCAAGACTAATGAAATCTGAGTTTGAAATGAGTATGATGGGTGAGTTAACGTTTTTTCTTGGTTTTCAAATTTCCCAAAAAACAGAAGGAACCTACATATCTTAACTTAAGTATATTAAAGATCTTCTCAAAAAGTATGGTTATGCTAATACTAAAAGTATAAGTACTCCTATTAGTACATCAAACTCTCTAGATCTTGATGAAGCTGGGAAACCAGTAGATCAAACATCTTTTAGAGGTATGATAGGAAGTTTACTTTACTTAACAGCTAGTTGAATAGACATAATGTTCTCAGTATGCTTATGTACAAGATATCAATCCAATCATAATGAATCTCACTTAAAGGTGGTGAAAATAATTTTTCGCTACCTAAAGGGAACCATGGATCTAGGATTATTTTATACTTCTGGGAATGATTTTGTTTTAAAAAGATTTTCAGATGATGAATTTGGTGGATGTAGAATGGATAGAAAGAGTACATCCGGAACATGTCATTTCATAGTAGATTCATTAGTTTCTTGGTCCTATAAGAAGCAACATTCTGTAGCACTTTACACTGGTGAAGCTGAATATGTAGCAGCTGGAAGTTGTTGTTCTCAAGTGTTGTGGATGCAACACACACTCACAGATTATGGAATGAGTTTTACTAAGACACAAATTATGTGTGATAACACAAGTGCCATTTTCCTAAGTAAGAACCCTGCACATCACTATCATGTGAAACACATAGACATTAGGCATCACTTTCTTAGGGATCACACACTTAAAAGAGATATCATTCATCAGTTTATCGGAACACAAGATCAAATTTCTGATATTTTCACAAAGTCTTTACCCTCTGATAGATATGAATAAATTAAACAAAAGTTAGGAATGATAAGAGTAAGGTAATAATTCTTTAATAACTTCTTGTTGAATAATTATCCTAACAGTAATAAACTCCTTCTTTATAGAGGGAGTACATTTGTATGCTTTTTAAAAATTAGTTTAACCATTTTTTTCTTTTCGTAGTTAGTTTTTCAAACCTTTAGGAACTAAATTTTTAGGATTGAAAATTTTTGAAACCAAAATTTCCGGAATGGGAATTTCCGGAACTGAAATTTTCGGGATTGAAATTCTCGGAATAAGAACTTCTGGAATGGAGATTTTCGGACTGAAGTTTTCGTAACAAGATTTTCCTACTGAACTTTTATAATGAAGTGGTTTTTTTAAAAAAAAAATCAAGAAGAATATTACCAGATACGAAAAAAAATTCCTAGCCAATCCGAAAGCTATAATTTCCTTACTTATAGTTTCATAGTTCTGTTTTTCATGCTGGTTTTTTTTTAAAATACGGATTCTAGTTCTTTCCTCAAATCTGAATGTTTTCCCAAAAACCTCAAAAGATCGGAGTCATGTTTTTCTTGTGGGAATATTCTCAACTGTCAGATGAGATCAAGAACTTCTTCAATAGTTAGATGAATTTTTAAAGACCAACGGTCACATTCATCGCCTATATAAAGGGGACCCTATTTCTCGTCCCACATCGTTTTTCAAGCTTTTGCATCTCGAAGCCCTGCTGCATTTTTTAAGGCTGGTTCTGAACTGTGAAAAGTTGTTCCAAATCTTTCAGATTTCTCCACTCTGAATGTCTGTAGAAGTTACATCTCATGATATGTCAACCATGAAACCAATCTATGAGTGGATAGTCTTCAGAGAAATATTAGTGCATCCAGATTTCTACAAGATTGAAACTATAGTAACCAAGAATATCATACTGAATGGATGGGAAGATATTTTCTTGTTCAAGTCAGAAAAGCAGGATCCGGTGTATACATATTTATTGGTATAATTCTATGATTTTGTTTTCTTCCAAATGGAAGATGGCAGAGAAAGGTTTTCCTTTAAGTCTTATGGCATGACTTATAAACTTTCCTACACCAAGGCTGCGAGCTTGGTTGGGTTTTCCTATGAGGGGGAAGCTGAGTTTTGTTATCATAATCTTTCAGATGAGAAAAGAAGTTTCAATAAGGTGAAGGCCTTAAAATTCCTTGGACTTAAGGATGCAAGAACAGCCAAGATTGCTCATCTCACTCCGAAAAACAATATTCTTCAATTTTAGGGCGCAAGGTTTTCTCATTCCGAGAAGAGGCGACAAGGACAATCTGAAGAAGAGTGATATATATGTTTTATATTTCTTGGAAAATCTATGAAAGATTAATTTGATGCGGCATGTCTTGATTACGATCAAGAACATCAAGGAAGGGAATTTGAGAGCTCAGATTATTATGTACCCTTCTTTACTATCAAGGTTGATAGTTTGTTGCTTAGAATCCTTCAAAGTTGCTTGAAAATCAAAAATCCGGAATTGAAAGATTATGCTAGTCAGTGATGATACTCTGAAAAGGATGAAGATAGGTTTTTCCAGTGAATTCGGAGTGTTTGTTCCTCTGTCTATGGAAGAGATTGAAGCAGTTCAAAAAGAATCACAGAATCCGGAACCATCCAAGAAACAAAGGAGGAAGAAAAAAGTTAAGGAAGTTCTTCCTGATGAAGAAAATACCAAGGGTAAGGAAACTCAATCTTCTCCCCCCAAGCCGAAGAAACAGAAAACTTATACAGATGAAGTAGCAACTAAGTGGAGGGAAGACAAAGAAAAGAGGAAGGAAGGGGATCCACAATTCGGATTGGACCCTGCAGAGGCTAAGGCCTTGAAAGAAAGAACTGTTGAACTGTTAGAGAAGCAATCTAAGGAAAAAAAAATGAAAAAGATAATGTCTGAAGCTGAAGTACAGCAATCTATGTTGAAAGATATATAATTGGCTTCCAGAATGCTTCCAGTTCAGGAAACTTTTGTTGTTGAACCTTCATCACCAGAAATTCATGAAAAGAGTTATGTCACTCCGGATAAGACAAAGGGTAAAGAAGCAGTTGAAGTGGATGAAAAAGAAGTCACTAAAGAAGTAGAAGTAGAGGAAGAATTTGAGGAAGAGGAAGAAGAGGATAGCGAAGATTTGGATGCCTTAATAAAGCAGGTAGAGGAATATAAATATAAGGATGAATCTGCAAAGATATTATCTCCAGTTAATGGAGATGAAGAAGAAAGTAAGCAACAGTAGGAAGAAGAAGAAAATGTTTTGTTTGATGGGGAAGAATCCTATGAGAAGAATTTTCAAGAGGAATTTCAAGTAAAACAGAAACCAGATGAATCCATATTATTCAAGTTTCTAAATCTAAGGAAGTATCTCTTGATGAGGAACAAATTCCGAAATCTTGTAAAGGGAATGAAGTCTTTATGCAAACTCCAATTAAATATGTTATCAGGAAGAAAGAGGTTGGTGGTACCTCTAAAAGGAAGTTTGTGCAAGTTGAAAAGGAGAAATCTCAAAGAGATGTATCTGATTCAAGATCATCATCTCACAATCATGATTTTATTATTGAGACTTTGAAGAAGTTGTTGGATGTCATTCCGATCTTTCCCACCATTGACTCTAGATGTCAAATGCTTCAGCAAACCCAAAATCAAAAATCAGAGACACTATCCATGTTAATGAAAAAATGTGTGAAGATAGAAGTGGAACATAAAATTTTTCTTATCGATTATGATGTGCATAGAAAGTCTTACATCAAGGTAACCAAGTGGTCTAAGATATTTGAAGAATATTTGGTTGTGTTTGATAATTTCCATAATGATGTGAAAGAAGCCTTTGAAACAACAGATAAAAAGATTAAGAATCTTCAAGATTATTTAATTTTTTAGCAGAGTTCCCAGAATCAAGAAGTGAAGGATCTAAATGACAAGGAAAATTCTTTGGCTCAAAATCTTTTAAATGATGGAAATCTATGGATTGAGCTTGAGAAGAAATTCATTCAGCAAGATGAGTTGGTCAAGATACAAGATGAAGCATTGAAAGCTCAGGCAGAAACATTAAAAGTTCAAGAGGAAAGGATCTCAGCTTTGGAGAAGCAAGCTGAGGAAGATCAAAGATATTTAAAGAAGCTCAAATCCTTGTTAAAAAATCTGATCCCAATGGAAAAGGAAGACAAATGACTCCACTATGATATTTTGTTTCTTTTTTCATTCCTTGTAAAAATGTTTTTAACCCTAATGAAAGTTTGTTTGTTTGTATTTTGTGCTTTTATGAACTAATATTTCAGGTATTTTAATTCTTTCCATTCCCTTTAATTATTTTTGAAAATCACAAAGGGTTAGAAGGATATGAACTACTCAAAAGAGTGAGAAATAAAATTTCTTAGTCAAAGAACAATCCCAAAGTAAGGGGGAGACCTTCATTTCATTCTCACAATAATGAAAACCCCACTCTAGAAATTTAGAATACAATCTTTGGAGTTTCAATTCCTAAGGGGGAGTTAGTTGTATTCTCATTCGTTCATTAAAAAAGGGAGATAAGTTTTAATTTTAAAGCCTAATGAAATTTTTTCTCTTTTTTATAAGGATGTTTGTGATTTCCAAAAAGGGGGAGATTGGTCAGTCAATAAGGTTTTCCTTATGACTTTTTCATTCCTTCTTGTTTTGAAAATCACAAACACCTTAAACTTAAGAAAATGTATGTTTTACCTCCATAAGGAAATTTTATCCTAACCCAGAGTTTCTAATACATAGAAATGTTTTTCTTAATTGAAAAACCCAGATTGTTAACCAAAATCCAGGAATCATATAATGATAAGTTTTGGAGTATTCTGTTTTAAGGATCCAAATTCTGGACTCCGAACTCTTAAGTAGTTCAACATTGAATTCTTAAGTAGTTCGACTCCGAACTCTTAAGTAGTTCGACTCCGAATTCTTAAGTAGTTCGACTCCAAAATCTTAAGTTGTTCGACTCTGAACTCTTAAGTAGTTCGACTTTGAAGTCTAAAGTAGTTCGACTCTGAACCCTTAAGAAGTTCGACTCCGCACTCTTGAGTGGTTAGACTTCGAATTCTTAAGTAGCTCAACTCCGAACTCTTAAGTAGTTCGACTTCAAACTCTTAAGTAGTTCGACTTGGAAGTATTAAGTAGTTCGACTCCGAACTCTTAAGTAGTTCGACTCCGAACTCTTAAGTAGTTCGACTTCGAATTCTTAAGTAGTTCGACTCCGAACTCTTAAGTAGTTCGACTTCGAACTCTTAAGTAGTTCAACTTCGAATTCTTAATTCGTTCGACCCTGAACTCTTAAGTAGTTTGACTCTGAACTCGTAGTTTGTTCGACTCCAAATTCTTAAGTAGTTCGTTTCCGAACTCTTAAGTAGTTCGACTTTGAATTCTTAAGTAGTTCGACTCCGAACTCTTAAGTCGTTCGACTCCGAACTATTAAGAAGTTCGACTCTGAACTACTTACTGGTTCGAATCTGAACTCAGTAGGGACAGATTCCAATCTCTGGTAAAACCACACTCTGAATCCCTATAAAACAGATTCCGAACATTTCTTATCTTAGAATCCGGATTTCATTTTTGGTTAGACTCCGAAATTTTAATAAGCTTTAACATACATATGCTTCAAAACGATGTCGTGGATTTAGTTATACGTGGTTTGTTATAAAACGATGTCATTTATTTTGTTTCTAATTAACCATTGGAAGAGTTACACGTGTACAGGTCCCTCCAAATTTTGTGGAAAATATGACCGTTGGAGGTGGGAGCCGACTGTTGGAAATCTACCTATAAATAGGATCTCATTTGAAAGAGCTCACAACATATGTGTGATAGATGAAAGAAGTTGATTGATCTAGAAACAATATGCTGTTAAGGTGATTTCTAGAGAGAAAACTTTTTCATGCCTTGTGCGTACTGAACTGCTCATTCAGATTGCTTCGTGCGACTCCGAATGTTGGTGATTACATTCGAGGACTTCTGGGGATAGGAAGACAGAGGTGTCAACTGCCTCGAAGTTCGAGGGCTTCCTTGCTGAGGAAGACAAAGGTTCCAACTACCTTGAAGTTGAGGTCTTGCAGGGATAGAAAGACAGAGATTCCGATCTTCGTATCGAGGGCTTACCCTGGTGTGGGTAAGACAGAATTTCTTGAAAGTATAAATCAAGGGACCTTTATCCAAGGTTTTTGGATACCCTTCTCTTTGGGTTAAAAGACTTATATCTTGTTACTAGTAGTTTTACTACATTTTTTTCCGCTGCACTTTTGTATTGTAAGGAAAGTATAACCTTCTTATATTTCCTTACACTTGTACTCTGAATAGTTTAGATTCTATACACTTTAAGGAAGAATCTCATATTGTAAACCCTAGTTCCAATTCTACAATTTGTGTTAGAGGTGTTGTGAATCTTCTTAGATTAACCTTGTTAGACTTAGATATTTCCTTGTCTAAGGAAAACATAGTTATCTGTAACCAACATTAAATGTTCCAAAGGAATTTTTAATGTATACAATTCACCCCCCCCCCCTTGTATATTGAGAATTTACATCATTATTTCGATCCTACAGTAAGATCGATCGATTCTTTAGTGGCATAAAACAAAGTCTTTGAAGGGCGTTAGAGATAATGGACATTAATAGATACGAGGAAATTCTTCAATGTGCTATCAATGTTCAGATGGAGATTGGATTAAGCCATCAGTCATATGGGTTTGATAAGAAGAGTAAAATGGAATTCAAGGGAAAATCTAAAGACCACACTGAAATAAAGATGTTTCTTCCCTTATGCTCAAAGTGTGGAAAGAAACATGGAGGGAATTTTCATAAATGGACAATTAAATGTTTTAAGTGTGGAAAAGAAGGTCATTGGGTAGTTGAATGTCAAAATAATAGGCAGAATATGTCTAATGATACGAACAAAGAAATCGATACACATAATGCACCTCTTACACTTTAATGTTTCAAGTGAAAGGAAATGGAGAATTATACCAATCAATTCCCTAATCCAAGGGTTGTTGATGATGATCAACATCAACAAACTCTTAAGGCCAAAGAAAAAGGAAAGTCACATGAAATTTCTATCGGTGATGTGGAGTATGATAATGAAGTGGTGAAAGGTACACTTACCATCCAATGTAAAGTATCAAATGTTTTATTTGATTCTGGATCCACCCACTCTTTTATTTCTGAATAATTTTCTAAGGGTATCTCCGTATTACCTCAGCAGTTAGATATTGAGTTAGCTGTGACAACCCCTAATGGCACAATAGTCGCATCAAAAGTTTACAATTCTTCTCCGATTGAATTTTGTGGGAAAGTACTTCCTGCAAATATTGTGATCCTTATTATAGTGGAATTTGACGTGATTCTTGGCATGGATTGGATTTCTTTATACAGAGATCATATCAATTTTCAAAGAAGGGAAATCACATTTAATATTCCTGATCAATCTTCTATCATTTATCGATGCATTGATGAATATAACCTTCCCGTGGAAATTTCTTTCATCTTATGGGTCTTGATTCCAATAAATGAAGGTTATTTATCTCAATTGGTTGGAGAGAAACTCATCATTACGGATATTCTCATTGTACAGAAGTTTTATGATGTCTTTTCAGAGGAATTTACAGGTCTCCCACCAAATCGTGAAGTTGAGTTTTCAATAGAACTCATAACGGGTGCTATGCCTATTTCTAAGACACCATATAGAATAGCCCCAATTGAGTTGTAGGAATTGAAGAAGAAAATCCAAGAGAATCTTGATAAAGGATTCATACGCCCTAGTGAATCACCTTGGGGAGAACCTATTCTATTTGTTAATAAGAAAAATGGATCAATGAGACTCTGCATTTATTATCAAGAACATAACAAAATCACTATCAAGGACAAATATCCTCTCCTGTGCATTGATGACTTATTTGACCAACTACATGGAGCTCAATACTTTTTCAAGATTGATCTTCGTTTAGGGTATCAATAATTAAGGGTCAAAAGGAGGATATACAACAGACAACTTTTCGTACAAGGTATAAACACTATGAATTTATAGTGATTCCATTTGGTCTTAGTAATGCTCCTGCTATCTTCATAGATCTGATGAATAGAGTATTTAGAGACTATCATGATCAGTTTGTGGCATTCTTTATATATGATAGTCTTGTCTATTCAAAGATAAAGGAAGAACATGAAGATCACTTGAGAATTGTTTTAAAGATCCTAAGAAAGGAGAATCTTTATGAAAAATTTACGAAGTGTGAATTTTGGAATCAAAAAGTTTCTTTTTTGGGTCATATAATCTCAAAAGAGGGGATATCTATGGATCCATAAAAAAACAGAGGATATTGAAATATTATCGAGACCAATGAAAGTAATTGGGATCAAATGTTTTCTTGGTCTGGCTGGATATTATCGATGTTTTGTGAAATATTTTTCAAGGTTATTTAATCCACTCACCATGTTGACTCAAAAAGGAGTTAAGTTCGTGTGGATGGAGGAGTGTGAAGAGAATTTCAAAGAGTTAAACCGAAGGTTATCTAGTGCACCTATGTTCACACTTCCGTGTAGTGGAGAAAGGTTTGTGATCTATAGTGATGCATTGAAGAACGGAGTGGGGGGTTTTCTCATGAAAAATGATATGGTGATAGCTTATTCCTCACGATAGTTGAAAATCCATGAGAAAAATTACCCAACTCATGATTTGGATTTAGCCACGGTAATATTTTCATTAACAATATGGAGGCATTATCTTTATGGTGAAAAGTGTGATATTTATATTGATCATAAAAGTTTAAAGTATATTTTGACACAAAAGTATCTGAATATGCGCCAAAGAAGATGGTTAGTGCTGATTAAAGATTAAGACTGCTCAATTCATTATCACCCTAGGAATGCAAACAAGGTGGAAGATGCATTAAGTTGACAAGACCATGCTAGTTTATCCATGATGAGGATAAAAAAAGATCCAATATTTATTGATTTACAAAGGATGGATCTTGGGATTGTAAAGGGAGAAGAAAAAATCTTATCTTTCTCAAATGAATGTTCAACCATCAATATATGTGAAGATTAAAGAGGCACAAAAAGAAGATGTAGTGTTACAAAAGAAGGTGAGAAATTTTCCTGAATTCAACCTTGGTTGTGATGGGATAATAAGGTTCAGGAGCCGGGTTTGTGTTCCTCCCATCACAGAATTTCTGAAGGAACTGCTGGATGAGGCTCATAGTTCTTCATTTTCTATTCATCCTAGAAGCACGAAGATGTATAGGGACCTGAAAGAGTACTTCTGGTGGGATGTCACAAAAAGAGATGTTGCTGAATATGTCTCTCGATGCTTGGTTTGTCAGTAAGTTAAAGCTGAGAGATAGAAGTCTAAGGGGATGTTACAACCATTACCCATACCTGAATGGAAATGGGAAAGAATCACTATAGAAATTGTCACCGGACATCCTAAAACATCCAAATGGAATAATGCTATCTAGGTCATAGTTGATCGTCTTACAAAGTCGTCACACTTTATTTCTATTAGAGAAGATTTCTCTCTAAATGAGCTTGCTAGGACATATGTAAAGGAAGAGGTAAGATTTCATGGAGTACCACTTTCCATTATATCTTATCGGGATCCGAGGTTTACCTCGAACTTTTGGATAAATATTCAGCATACTCTAGATATAGAGTTGAGTTTCAGAACAGCTTATAATCCTCAGACAGACGGTCAGACTAAGAGGACAATTCAAACTCTAGAAGACAAGTTGAGAGCTTGCTCTATGGATTTCAAAGGTTGTTGGGATCAACACCTACCTTTGGTGGAATTTTATTATAATAATAGCTTTCACTCCAGTATTTTGATGGATCCTTTTGAAGCTCTCTATGGAATGAAATGCAGGACTCCAACTTGCTGGGATGAAGTTGGGGAAAGAAATCTATTAGGACCTGATCTTGTTGATGAGATGGCATAAAAGGTCAGATCTATTCAACAACACATAAGATTAGCTCAGAGTCGACAAAAAAGATATGCTGACAACTGAAGAAAAGTCCTAGAGTTTGAAGTGGGTGATAAAGTGTTCTTATGAATATCTCCTTGGAAGAGAGTAATGAGATTTGGAAAGAAGGGAATGATGAGCCCTAGGTATATTGGTTCATTCGAAATATTGGATTCTGTTGGGAAGGTAGCATACTGATTGGCGCTTCCAACGAATCTCTCTCAAGTTCACGATGTGTTCCATGTATTTCTCCTAAGAATGTACATACCTAATCCTTCACATGTACTAAGCTTAGAAGTTGTACCGATGGAGCAACATATTTCTTATGAAGAACAACCGATAAAGATTCTGGATCGTAGAAAAAAAGTTTTACGAAACAAATCAACTCACTTGGTGAAAGTTTTATGAAGGATTCTCCAATTAGAAGAAGCTATATGGGAGCTTGAGGATATGATGAGAGAGAGGTATCCTCATCTGTTTGTTACGAAGTGATGAATTTTGAGGACGAAATTAATTTTAAGGGGGGTAGAAAGTAACCCACTTATATTTTATGAGAAGTATATTTTTTTATGTCTTATCTTATACGTATCATAAAAGGAATCTTTCATTACACACAACACTAGCTTGGCTTGCGTTATACGTAAGAGAAACCTTTCTCTATAGCGTGTGTTGTATGCAATATCGAGTTTCACTAAACAACGATTTGTTATTAAAATATTATATTAACTAGCCATTATGATTAGTAAAACCAGATTTTGAAATTTTATAAATTTTATCTTTCAAAATGGACATCATTTTTGGATTCAGAATATTGAAATTATCCTAGGGTGAAATTTTGGTATTTTTCGGAAAACATTGAATTTTTGATGAATAGTGAAAACACTAGGTTACTATTTAAAAACTGACTTTTTATTTAAATAAGTATTTATTATATTTAAATTCGTTTTAGGTCAAAATTAATTATAAAACCTATATAAGTTCAATGTAATTCATTGGAGTCATTTTATAATAAATTTAGATATATAAAAATTTTATTGAACTTTTCACCGTCTTTTACCCACCTCCTAGGAGAATTTGCAAATGTACATAAAACATAATTTTACCGCTTCTGTGAGTGGAATTTCGAAAATCCGTGTGACACGGTTAATATCAAGGAGTAAAATGTGGTTCAATAAGATAAAAATAATTTTTGGTGAATAGTAACTTTTTTACTTTCATTTACGACAGTTAAAAGTAAATAGGTTAATTAAGGGTAAAAATGATATTATTATTACCCTAACACAAGTCCTAATTCTATTGGATAAGTGTAATTCGACCAAAAACAACCTTAGGAATAAAATATTACCCTTTAGGTCCACTGGGATTATATTAGAACATTTAATATTATTTTATTTAAAGAAGTGTTAATATAGTTAAAATCAAAGTTTAATAAATAAAAACTTTTTTAATTTAGTTTTATACATAAGATAAATTAGACTATAAATATTCATTAGAAACTAAAAATATTTCCTATATAATCATATTTTTTATAATTTTTAGACGTTAAATAATTTAATTTATTTATGACACCATGATGATGTAGTAATTACCTTATTTATGAAATATTAACATAATTGATGTTATAAATACCCAAATAAATGTAATTTGAGTCTTTTTATGAATTAAACTAATTTTATAGGTTAATATGATATGTGTTTATTGATATAATTAACTATGTGTGAACTAATCATGCTGTTATGATTTTTACAAAAAATCAATTACCAAATAGTGTCAAAATTGAAATAAAATCGTTTTAAAAACAAATATTATATTATTAATTGTTATTCTATTCCTAAAATTCTAAGGCTCAGCCAAATGACTTGTATAAGGTTATATATTTTAATAGTTAACTACTTGGGGTTCTTTTGTCTTGTTATAGTATGTTTATTAACCATATAGTGTAAGCAAACAAGAAGACATGGTAAAAGTTAAAATATTTGACTTAGAGTTAAATCTAAATGATAAGGTTAAAATAGTAACATAAACATGTCTAAAACCTATTGGTTGAGAGGATCTCGACCCATCCCCACTTTTTCTTGGAAAAAAAAAATCAATTTGTAGCTATTATAAACCGAATATGACTTTATTATAAAATAATATTGTAAGTTTTTTCTAAGGTTCCCCTCTCCTCCCTTACAAAAGGGAACATCCTCCCTATCATCCTCACACCATTTTGAGCCTTCATGATCGGCCAACCCCTACCCATTTCCCTTATCAACTTCCCTAGAATCATACTAGTGGTCATGGTCTTCTTGAAAGACCAATTTTAGTTCCCTATGAGGAGGTTTCAAAGAGGTGTGTCGAAGAAGAGGTAATATCCGTTAACGATTCTTTCAAATTTATTTCTTCTTCTACTTCCTCTTATTTAGTTGTTTCATTACGAAGTAATATCATCAGTATCAATAATATTATTATATGTTATTATAAATATGTAACAACCATATTTCACCTTCTAACCATCCTATGGAAAACAAAATCACCACGCGTGCGTACGTACGGAATACCGTCTCCACACCGTGGTGTAATCTGTTTTCCACCACCACATTACTTGGATGGGTATAATGGTGTAAAGAATAACTATATATGATTATTGTAAAGTTATATTGATTCTGAAATATTATACATACACTTCAATACAATTCCATGAACATGGGAACGATATCATTGCTCATGCGTACGTACGACCTACTCTCTCCACGATGTGATGCGACTCGTTCTACATGATCTTTATTGAATAATGATTTTATCAATGAATTTATTGATTAAATATAATATATTTTACACTAATAACATTATGGAAATGAGGTATCTATAACCTAAAAATAAGAATAATAATTTATTCGACAAATCATGCATAAGAACATTAAGCAATGAACACCTGAATAACAAGTTTCAATGAAATATTACTAATAAGAAGATAATAATATGACCATATATGATAACATAACAATGAATATGACTCTTTAACAAGTTAATGATATTATTTAAATCATTATATAGTAGGTTCGAATACGTACGATGCAAATCAGATCTACGGTAAGGGAATATCTCATAATCACATTTTTATCCGAGAATGTTTATACATCAGAATTAACTGGGGTATATTTATAATCCAAATCCATGATTCCTCAATATGTAATATTATGTCAATCCTCCTAAAATTTTGTAAATTCAATTTTACCTATTGGTTAATTTTAGTAAAATATATGAAAGGAATCTTTTTTTATTTTCAGTACAAGATACTTTTTGACTTTTTCTGCCAAAGTACGAGAAAAATGTTTTTTAACTTATACAGCTTGAATGGATTTTTATCATTTCATAGAACATTATTTCCATGAAGCTTCCTTTACAAGTTATCATGTTAATTTTTAATCAACATCTTTTAGTTTAAAATTGTATAAAATGTTAATAAAGGGAAAATGTTTTTGATGTAGAAAGGATATTTTTCTCAAAAATGGATTTCAAGTATTTTATCAAAATTATTTTCCATATAAGATAATATAGGGCTTTGTATCTATACCTATTATTACATATAATTGATTATTTAATGATGGAATTATTTTTATGAAGTTGTTTTATGGATTATGTTATGATGGCATGATGTTTATAAATCCCATTTTTATTTCACGGGTTATGCTATGGTGTATGATTAATGATTTTGTGGCACACATAAGAATGGTTTCATTATGAGATGGGTTGGACCAATATCTCCATCCAATGCATTGGGTAATGTTTTATATCTCATGAGATAGACATGGCTATAATGGAAAGTTAATATGGTTTAGTGATACAGGACTGGAACAAGGAGTGAACTCGGTTCCATAATGGACATTGTTTGCTATGATGGTCTTGGAAAAGATCCTTGACTAATATCAAATGATTTTCTATGATTATGTGTGTATGTCACAAAGTTTCATGTTTTATGTTAGGATTATTGGGGTTACATTTCACTAATATTATTTATCCCTTGTTATGATATTATGATCTTTTTTGCAGGTTATGATTTTCAAAATATTATGTTCTTATGAATATGATATGATTGATATTTTTTATGTTTACCCTTACTGAGCATTTGAGCTCACCCTTTTGATTGTTTTCTTTTCCCTAGGTCAGGAAGAAGGGTATTAAGTAGGATATGCCAAAAGGGACTCTAGATATGATGAAATAAACAGGAGACGATGTAGAAGAATTATGAACCAGTTGTTTATGTTTCCCAGTTTCTAAAGACACTGTTCCTATATGGTCCTCATCATGATTTTTTTATATGTTGTAATATGTATGCTTCAATTATGAAGTAATAACCATGTATGTAAATTTTGTTTCATTATAGTTGGTATCACAGGAAAGGTATAGTCAACCTTTTGAAACTGGGATGTGAAAGCCTTAGTAAGAACTCTGGGGATATGTCTAAACATAGAACACATTATTAGTGTTTTAGAAATATCCATGAAAAACCTATGATAAGACCTAAACTGTGAAATTTTGATTATGTGGTTTTTCTGTTATGATTAGTGTTTCTCACACTATGCTTCTTAGTTTTAGTTAATGGTTGGAACCAAAAGGAACCATGTTAATGCTTATTGGGACGGGCAATGCAATGATGGTCCCCCTGAGCAACCAAACGTTATGGGAGCTGGAATGAAAAATAGTGTAGCCATTCTCACACAACTTTCTCAAGATATGAATCATGCAGGAATTCCAAATGAGAAAAGTAAGGTGGAACATTATGTTGAATCCTTCCTGAGGCAGCATCCACCTTCATTCAGCGGGTCTTCTAATCCATTACTGGATGAACAATGGATTAGTACCACTAAAAATATATTTTCAGTCCTGCAATGTTCTGAAAATGATAAAGTCATCTTAGCAGTATATCGTTTTGAAGGTGAAGCTGATCAAAGGTGGAATCTTATTAAGAATACAAGTCAAAGGGATGAAATTGAGTCCATGGAATGGGATGAGTCCAAGAACTTGTTTTTCAATAATTATTTCCCTCGTATTCTTCAAACAATGATGGAGAAGAAGATTCTTAAACTGAAGAAAAAGGATGATGAATCGATTGGTACCTATGAAGAAAATTTTACAAGACTTGCAAGGTACGCTTCTAGAATTATTATCCAACCTGATTGTAAGATCGATCAATTCTTTATTGGCTTAAAACCATGTCTTCAAAGGGAGTTATCCATAAGGGACTTCAATAACTATGAGGAAATTGTTCGATGTGCTCTCAAGGTTGATATGGATATTGTAGTAAGCCATCAGTCATATGGGTTTGATAAGAAGAGGAAAATGGAATTCAAGGGAAAATCTAAATACCACACTGAAAATAAGATGATTTTCCCTTATTCTCAAAGTGTGGAATGAAACATGGAGGGAATTGTCTTAAAGGGATGAGTAAATGTTTTATGTGTGGAAAAGAAGGTCATCGGGAAGTTGAATGTCGAAATAATGGGAAGAAGATGTCTATTGATGTGAACAAAGAAAGGGATACCCAGAATTCACATTCTACACTTCAATGTTTCAAGAACAAGGAAATGGGGCATTATAACAATCAATGCCCTGATCCAAGGGTTGTTGATGATGATCGACGTCAACAAACTCTTAAGGCCAAATACAAAGGAAAGTCACATCCAATTTCTATTGGTGATGTGGATTATGATAATGAAGTGGTGAAAGGTACACTTACCATCCACTCTAAAGGTGCAAATGTTTTATTTGATTCAGGATCCACCCACTCTTTTATTTATGAAGAATTTTCTAAGCATATCGCCATATTACCTCAACAGTTATATAATGAGTTAGTTGTAAGAACCACTAATGTCACAACAATCGCATCAAATGTTTACAATTCTTCTCCGATTGAAGTTTGTGGGAATGTGCTTCCTGAAAATCTTGTGATCCTTACTATAGTGTAATTTGATGTGATTCTTGGCATGGATTGGCTTTCTTTATACAGAGCTTATATCAATTTCCAAATAAGGGAAATCACATTTAATATTCCCAATCAATCTACTATCATATATCGATGAATGAATGAATATAACCTTCCAGTGGAAATTTCTTCCGTCTTATGGGTTTTGATTCCAACAAATGAAGGTTATTTATCTCAAATGGTTGGAGAGAAACTATTGATTACAGATATTCCCACCATACGGAAGTTTGATGATGTCTTTCCGGAGGAATTTCCAGGTCTTCTACCAAATCGTGAAGTTGAGTTTTCAATAAATCTTATACCGGGTGCTATGCATATTTCGGAGACACCATATAGAATGGACCCAATTAAGTTGTATGAATTGAATAAGAAACTCCAAGAGAATCTTGATAAAGGATTCATATTCCCTAGTGTGTCACCTTGGGGAGCACCTGTACTATTTATTAAGAATAAAGATGGATCATTGAGACTCTATATTGATTATCGAGAACTTAACAATATCAATATCAAGAAAAAATACCCTCTCCTACGAATTGATGAATTATTTGACCAACTACATGGAGCTCAATACTTTTCCAAGATTGATCTTTGTTCAGGGTATCAAAAATTAAGGTTCAAAAAGGAGGATATACAAAAGACAGATTTTCGTACAAGGTATGGACACTATGAATTTATAGTGATTCCATTTGGTCTTACTAATGCTCCTGCTATCTTTATGGATCTAATGAATAGTTCCTTTAAAGACAATCTTGATCAGTTTTTGGTCGTCTTTATAGACAATATTGATGTCTATTCAAAGAGCAAGGAAGAACATGAAGATCACTTGATAATTTTATTAAATACCCTAAGAAAGGAGAATCTTTATGAAAAATTTACCAAGTGTGAATTTGGTATATCCATGGATCTAGTAAAAACAGAGGTTATTGAAAGATGGTCGAGACCAATGATAGTAACTGATATCTGAAGTTTTCTTGGTCTGGCTGTATATTATCGACATTTTTTGAAATATTTTTCAAGGATATCTAATCCACTCACCAGGTTGATTCAAAATGGAGTTAAGTTCATGTGGATGGAGGAGTGTTAAGATAATTTCAAAAGAGTTAAAATTAAGGTTATCCAGTGCACATATGCTCACACTACCGTGTAGTGGAGAAAGGTTTGTGATCTACATTGATGCATCCAAGAAGGTACTGGGGTGTGTTCTCATGCAAAATGATATGGTGATAGCTTATGCCTCATGACATGTGAAAATCCATGAGAAAAATTATCCAACTCATGATTTGGAGTTAGCCCCGGTAATCTTTGAATTAAAAATATGGAGGCATTATCTTTATGGTGAAAAGTGTGATATTAATACTGATCATAAAAGTTTAAAGTATATTTTCACACAAAATGAGCTGAATATGAGCCAAAGAAGAATGTTGGAGCTGATTAAGAATTAAGACTGCATAATTCATTATCACCCTGGGAAAGCAAACATGGTGGTAGATGCATTAAGTCGACAAGACCATGCTAGCTTATCCATGATGAGGATAAAAAAAGATCCATTATTTATGGATTTACAAACGATGGACATTGGGAATATAATGGAAGGGGAAATCTTATCTTTATCCAATGAATGTTCAACCATCTATACATCTGAAGATTAAAGAGGCACAGAAATAAGATGTAGAGTTACAAAAGAAGGTGAGAAATGTTCCTGAATTCAACCTTGATTGTGATGGGATTATAAGGTTCAGGAATCGGGTTTGTGTTCCTCCCATCACAGAATTGAATAAGGAACTACTGGATGAGGCTCATAGTGCTTAATTTTTCATTCCTCCTAGAATCACGAAGATGTATAGGGACCTGAAAGAGTACTTCTGGTGGGATGACATGAAAAGAGAAGTTACTGAATCTGTCTCTCGATGATTGGTTTGTCAGAAAGTTAAAGCTGAGAGACAAAAGTATAAGGGGATGTTACAACCATTACCCATACCCGAATGTAAATGGGAAAACATCACTATGTACTTTTTCAACAGACTTCCTAAAACATCCAAATACATTAATGATATCGCAGTCATAGTTGATTGTCTTACGAAGTCGGCACACTTCATTACTATTAGAGAAGATTTATCTCTGGATCATCTTGCCAGGATATATGTAAAAGAAGTGGTAAGATCTCTTGGAGTAGCACATTCCATTATATGTTATCAGGATCATAGGTTTACCTTGAAGTTTTGGCGAAGTTTTTTGCATACTCTAGATACAGAGTTGTGTTTCAGCACTGCTTATCATCCTCAAACAGACGGGCAGTCTGAGAGGACAATTCAAACTCTAGTAGACATTTTGAGAGCTTTCTCTATGGATTTAAAAGGTGTTTGGGATCAACACCTACCTTTGGTGGAATTTTCTTATAATAATATATTTCACTCCAGTATTCAGATGGCTCCTTATGAAGCTCTCTATGAAATGAAATGGACTCCAACTTACTAGGATGAAGTCGGGGAAAGAAAGCTATTAGGACTTGATCTTGTTGATGAGATGGAAGAAAAGGTCATATCTATTTAACAACACATAAGAGCAGCTTAGATTCGACAAAAAAATTTATGCTGACAACTGAATAAAAGACCTAGAGTTTGAAGTGGGTGATAAAGTGTTCTTATGAATATCTCCTTGGAAGAGAGTAATGAGATTTGGAATGAAGAGAAAGCTTAGCCCTAGGTATATCGGTCCTATTGAAATATTGGATCGTGTTGGGAAGGTAGCTTACTAATTGGTGCTTCCACCAAATCTCTCTCAAGTTCACGATGTGTTCCATGTATCTCTCCTAATAAATTACATACCCAACCCTTCACATGTACTAAGCTTAGAAGTTGTACCGTTGGAGTAGGATCTTTCTTATGAAGAACAACCGATAAAGATTCTGGATCATAGAAAAAAAGTTCTACGGAAGAAGACAACTTGCTTGGTGAAAGTTTTATGGAGGAACCACCAATTAGAAGAAGATACATATGAGATTGAGGATATGATGAGAGAGAGTTATCCTTATCTGTTTGTTACAAAGTGATGAATTTCAAGGGTGAAATTCATTTTAAGGGGGGGAAGAATGTAACACCCTGATATTTTATGAGAAGTATATTTTTTATGTCTTATGTTATATGCAACATCAAAGTAATATTTCATTACACACAACACTAGCTTGGCTTGCGTTATATACAAGAGAAACCTTTCTCGATAGCGTGTGTTGTATGCAATATCGAGTTTCACTAAACAATGATATGTTATTAAAATATTATATAAACAAGCCATTATGAATAGTAATACCTACTTTTTGAAATTTTATAAATTTTATCTTTCAAAATGGACTTCATTTTTGGATTCATAATATCGAAATTACCATAGGGTGAATTTTTGGTATTTTTCTGAAAACCGTCAATTTTTGATGAATAGTGAAAACACTAGATTACTATTTAAAAACAGACTTTTTATTTAAATAATAATTTATTTTATTTAAATTTATTTTATGTCAAAATTTATACATAATACCTATATATGTTCAATTTAATTCATTAGAGTCATTTTATAATAATTTTAGATATATAAAAATTTTATTGAACTTTTCACCGTCTTTTACCCACCTCCTAGGAGAATTTGCAAATGAACATAAAACATAATTTTACCCGTTTTGTGAGTAGAATTTCAAAAATTTGAGAGAAATTATTGATATCAAGAAGTAAAATTTGGTTCAATAAGATAAAAATAAATTTTGGTGAATAGTAACTTTTTACTTTTATTTACTACGGTCAAAAGTAAATAGGGTAATTAAGGGTAAAAATTATATTTTTATTACCCTAACAGATGTCATAATTCTATTGGATAAGTGTAATTAGACCCAAAACAACCTTAGGAATAAAATATTACCCTTTAGGTCCACTCGGATTAGATTAGAACATTTATTATTATTTTATTTAATGAAGTGTTAAAATAGTTAAAATCAAAGTTTAATAACTGAAAACAATTTTAATGTAGGGTTATACATAAGATAAATTATACTATAAATATTAATTATAAAGATAAAAATATTTCCTACATAATGGAATTTTATTTATATTTTTTAGACATTATATAATTTAATTTATTTATGTCATAATGATGATGTAGTAATTACTTTATTTATTAAATATTATCATAATTGGTATTATAAATACCCAAATAAATGTAATTTGAGACTTTTTTTGAATTAAACTAATTTTATAGGTTAATAGGACATGTTATTATTGATATAATTAACTATTTTCTAACTAATCATGTTGTTATAAGTTTTACAAAAAATCAATTACCAAATAATGTCAAAATTGAAATAAAATAGTTTTTAAATCAAATATTATATTATTAATTTTTATTATATTCATAAAAATCTAAGGTTCAGCAAAATGACTTAGATAATGTTATATATATTAATAATTAACCACTTGGGGTTCTTTTCGCTTGTTATAGAAATTTTATTAACCATATAGTGTAATAAAACAAGAAGAAATGGTAAAAGTTAAAATATTTAACTAAGATTTAAATCTAAATGATAAGGTTAAAATAGTAATCTAAACGTGTTCAAAACGTATTGGTTGAGATTATTTAGACCCATCCCTATTTTATCTTATAAATAAATCAATTTGGAGCTATTATAAACTGAATATGACTTTATTATAAAATAATATTTTAAGTTTTTCCTAAGGTTCCCCTCTCCTCCCTTATAAAAGGGTACATCCTCCCTCTCCTCCTCACATCATTTTGAGACTTCAAGATCCTCCAACCCCTGCCCATTTCCCTTCTAAACTTACCTAGAAACATACTAGAGGTCCAGGTCTTCTTCAAAGTCCAATTTTAGTGCCCTAATAGGAGGTTTCAAAGAGGCGTGCCGAAGAAGAGGTAATATTCATTACTGATTCATTCAAATTTATTTCTTCTTCTACTTCCTCTTATTTAGTTGTTTAATTATGAATTAATAACATCATTATCACTCATATAATTATATGTTATTATAAATATGAAACAACTGTATTTCACCTTCTAACCATCCTACGGAAAACAAAATCATTGCACGTGCGTACGTACGGAATACCATCTCCACGTCGTGGTGTAATCTATTTTCCACAACCACATTAAATGTATGTTTATAATGGTGTAAAGAATTAATATATATTATTATTGTAAATTTATATTGATTCTGCAATAGTATACATACACATCAATACAATTCCACGATCATGGGAATGATATCATCGTTAGTGCGTACGTACGGCCTACCGTCTCAATGATGTAATGCGACTCGTTCTACATGATCTTCAATGAATAATGATTATATAAATGAATTTAAGGAATAAATATGATATATATTACACTAATACCATTCTATAAATGAGTTATCTATAACCATTAAAGAAGAATAAGAATTTATTCGACAAAAATTCAAAATAACATAAAGGAATGAACACCTGAATAACAAGTTGTAATGAAATATTACTAATAAGAAGATAAGAATATCACCATATATGATATCATAACAATGAATATTATTGTGTAATAATTCAATTACATTATTTAAATTATTATACAGGAGGTTTGGATACATACGAATCAAATCATACCAAAGGTAAGGGAAGATCTCACAATCTCATTTTTATCCGAGATTGTTTATACTTCAGAATTTACGGGGGAATATTTATCATCCACATCCATTTTTACTCAATATTTAATAGTATATCTATTTTCCTAAAATTGTTTAAATCATATTTTACCTATTGGTTAATTTTATTAAAAGATATGAAAGGAATCTTTTGTCGTTTTCAGTACAAGATACTTTTTGTCTTTTTCGGCCAAAGTACGAGAAGAATGTTTTTTTAACTTATACAGCATGAATTGATTTTTATGATTTCATAGAATATTATTTCCATGAAGCTTCATTTACAAGTTTTCATGTTCATTTTTAATCAACTTATTTTAGTTTAAAATTGTATGACATGTTAAGAAAGGAAAAATGTTTTTGAAGTAGAAAGAATATTTTCCTCGAGAATGGAGTTCAAGTGTTTTATCAAAATTATTTTCCCTCTAAGATAATATAGGGTTCTTCTTCTATCCCAATTATTACATCGATTTGATTATTTTATGATGGAATTATTTTTATGAAGTCCTTTTATGGATTATATTATTATGGAATGATGTTTATGAATCCCGTTTTTATTACATGGGTTATGTTATGATGTATGATTAATGATTTTGTGGCACACATAAGAATGGTTTCATTATGAGATGGGTGGGACCTATATCTCCCTCCAATGCATTGGGTAAAGTTTTATATCTTATGAGATATACATGGTTGGAACTCAAGTCAATCTGGTTTAGTGATACAGGACTCGAACGAGGAGTGAACTCATTTCCATAATGGACTTTGTCCACTATGATGGTCTTGGAAAAGATCGTTGACTGATATGAAATGATTTTCTATGATTATGTGTGTATTCCACAAAGTTTCATGTTTTAAGTTATTATTTTTGGGATTAAATTTCACTAATATGATTTATCCCATGTTATGATATTATGATATTTTTTGCAGGTTCTGATTTTCAAAATATTATTTTCTTATGAATATGATATGATTGATATTTTTTATGTTTACCCTTACTGAGCATTTGACCTCACCCTTTTGAATGTTTTCTTTTCCCCAGATCAGGAAGAAGGGTATTAAGTAGGATATTCCAAAAGGGACTCTAGATATGATGAAATAAATGGGAGACGATGTAGATGATTTATGAACCAGTTGTTTATGTTTCCCAGTTTCTAAAGACATTATACATATATAGTACTCATCATGGTTTTGTTCTATGTTGTAATATGTATTCTTCAATTCTAAAGTAATAACCATGTATGTAAAGTATGGGTCGTTATAGTTGGTATTAGAGGAAAGGTATAGTAAGCCTTTGGAATCTAGGATGTGACAGCCTTAGTAAGAACTCTAGGGATATGTCTAAACGTAGAACACAATATTAGTGTTTTAGAAATGGCCATGAACAACCTATGATAAGACCTAAAGTGTGAAATTTTGATTATGTTGTTTTCCTATTATGATTAGTGTTTCTCACACTATGCTTCTTGGTTTTAGTCAATGGCTGGAACCTGAAGGAACCGTGTTATTGCTAAATGTGACAGGCAATGCAATGATTGTACCCCTGAGCAACCAAATGTTATGGGAGCTGGAATGAAAAATCTTGTAGCCATTCTCACACAACTTTCTCAAGCTATGAATCATGCAGGAATTCCAAACGAGAAAAGTAAGGAGGAACATTCTGTTGAATCCTTTATAAGGCAGCGTCCACCTCCATTCAGCAGGTCTTCTGATCCATTAGTGGCTGAACAATGGATTAGTACCACTGAAAATATATTTTCAGTCCTGTAATTTTTTGAAAATGATAAAGTCTTCTTAGCAGTATATTGTTTGGAAGGTGAAGCTGATCAATGGTGGAATCCTATTAAGAATACGAGGCAAAGAGATGAAATTGAGTACATGGAATGCGAAGAGTTCAAGAAATTATTTTTCAATAAGTATTTCCCTCGTATTCTTCGAACAAAGATGGAGAAGGAGTTTCTTGAACTGAAGAAAAAGGATGATGAATCGGTTGGTACCTACGAAGAAAATTTTACAAGACTTGCGAGGTATACTTTCGGAATTATTATCCAACATGAGAGTAAGATCGATCGATTCTTTAGTGGCATAAAACCAAGTCTTCTAAGGGTGTTAGCCATAAGGGACTTCAATAGCTACGAGGAAATTGTTCGATGTGCTCTCAAGGTTGAGATGGAGATTGGAGTAAGCCATCAGTCATATGGGTTTGATAAGAAGAGGAAAAATGGAATTCAAGGGAAAATCTAAAGACCACACTAAAAAGAAGATGATTGTTCCCTTATGCATGAAGTGTGGAAAGAAACATGGAGAGAATTGTCTTAAAGGGACAAGTAAATGTTTGAAGTGTGAAAAAATGTCACCGGGCAGTTGAATGTCGAAATAGTGGGAAGAAGATGTCTAATGATGTGAACAAAGAAAGGGATACATTGAATGCACCTCCTACACTTCAATATTTAAAGTGGAATTAAATGGGGAATTATGCCAATCAATGCCCTAATCCAAGGGTTATTGATGATGATTGATGTCAACAAACTCTTAAGGACAAAGAAAAAGGAAATTCACATGAAATTTCTATCGACGATGTGGAGTATGATAACGAAGTGGTGAAAGGTGCACTTACCATCCACTCTAAAGTATCAAATGTTTTATTTCATTCTGGATCCACCCACTCTTTTTTTACTAAAGAATTTTCTAAGGGTATCATCATATTACCTCAGTAGTTAGATATTGAGTTAGCTGTGACAACCCCTAATGGCACAACAGTCGCATCAAATGTTTACAATTCTTCACCAATTGAAGTTTGTGGGAAAGTGCTTCCTGAAAATATTGTGATCCTTCCAATATTGGAATTTGATGTGATTCATGGCATGGATTTGATTTCTTTATACGGAGATCATATTAATTTCCAATGAAGGGAAATCACATTTAATATTCCAAATCAATATACTATCATCTATCGATTCAAGGATGAATATAACCTTCCAGTGGAAATTTATTCCATCTTATGGGTCTTGATTCCAATAAATCAAGGTTATTTATCTCAAATGGTTGGAGAGAAACTCATGATTAAAGATATTCCCATTGTACGGAAGTTTGAAGATGTCTTTCCAGAGGAATTTCCAGGTCTTCCACCAAATCGTGAAGTTGAGTTTTCAATAGAACTCATACTGGGTGCTATGCCTATTTCGAAGACACCATATAGAATGACCCCTATTGTGTTGCAGGAATTTAATAAGCAACTCCAGTAGAATATTGATAAAGGATTCATATGCCCCATTGCATCACCTTGGGGAGTCCCTATTCTATTTGTTAAGAATAGATATGTATCAATGAGACTCTGCATTGATTTATCGAGAACTTAACACGATCACTATCAAGAACAAATATCTTCTCCCGCGCATTAATGACTTATTTGACCAACTACGTAGAGCTCAATATTTTTCCAAGATTGATCTTCGTTCAGGGTATCAACAATTAAGGGTCAAAAAATAGGATACACACAAAACAACTTTTCGAACAAGGTATGAACCCTATGAATTTATAGTGATGCCTTTTGGTCTTACTAATTCTCCGGCTACCCTTAGGGATCTGATGAATAGAGTCTTTAGAGACTATCTTGATCAGTTTTTGGTAGTCTTTATAGATGATATTCTTTTCTATTCAAAGAGCAAGGAAGAACATGAAGATCACTTGAGAATTGTGTTAAAAACCCAAAAAAGGAGAATCTTTATGAAAATTTTACCAAGTGTGAATTTTGGATTAAAATAGTTTCATTTTTGGGTCACATAGTCTCAAAAAAGGGGATATCTGTAGATCTAGAAAAAATAGAGGTTATTAAAATATGGTTGAGACCAATGACAGTAACTGAGATCCAATGTTTTATTGGTCTGGCTGGATATTATCGACGTTTTGTGAAAGATTTTTCAAGGTTATCTAATCCACTCACCAGGTTGACTCAAAAAGGCGTTAATTTCGTGTAGACAGAGGAGTGTGAAGAGAATTTAAAAGAGTTAAAATGAAGGTTACCTAGTGCACATGTTCTCACACTACTGTGTAGTGGAGAATGGTTTGTGATCTATAGTGATGCATCCAAGAAGGGACTGGGGTGTGTTCTCATGCAAAATGATATGGTGATAGCTTATGCATCACGACAGTTGAAAATCCATTAGAAAAATTACCCAACTCATGATTTGGAGTTAGTCGTGGTAATATTTTCATTAAAAATATAGAGGCATTATCATTATGGTGAAAAGTGTGATATTTATAGTGATCATAAAAGTTTAAAGTATATTTTCACACAAAAGGAGTTGAATATGAACCAAAGAAGATGGTTGGATCTGATTAAGGATTAAGACACCTCAATTCATTATCACCCTAGGAAAACAAACAAGGTGGCAGACGGATTAAGTTGACAAGACCATGTTAGGTTATCCATGATGAGGATCACAAAAGATCCAATATTTATGGATTTACAAAGGACGGATCTTGGGATTATATTGGAAGGGGAAAAATCTTATCTTTCTCAAATGAATGTTCAACCATCTATACATGTGAAGATTAAATAGGCACAAAAAGAAGATGTAGAGTTACAAAAGAAGGTGAGAAATGTTCCTGAATTCAACCATGATTGTGATGGGATAATAAGGTTTAGGAATCAGGTTTGTGTTCCTCCCATACTAGAATTGAAGTAGGAACTTCTAGATGAGGCTCATAGTTCTTTATTCTTTAATCGTACTGGAAACACGAAGATGTATAAGGACCTGAAAGAGTACTTATGGTGGGATGGCATGAAAAGATATTTTGCTGCATATGTCTCTTAATGCTTGGTTTGTCAGCAAGTTAAAGATGAGAGACAGAAGTCTAAGGGGATGTTACAACCATTACCCATAACCAAATGGAAATGGGAAAACATCACTATGGACTTTGTCACCAGACTTCCTAAAACATCCAAAGGCAATAATGTTATCTGGTTCATAGTTGATCGTCTTATGAAGTCGGCACACTTCATTTCTATTAGAGAAGATTTTTATCTGGATCCGCTTTCCAGTATATATATAAAGGAAGTGGTAAGATTTCATGGAGTGCCACATTCCATTATATCTTATCAGGATCTGAAGTTTACCTCGATATTTTGGTGATGTTTTCCGCATACTCTAGATACAGAGTTGAGTTTCAGCACTGCTTATCATCCTCAGATAGACGGTCAGTCTGAGGGGACAATTCAAACTCTAGGAGACTTGTTGAGAGCTTGCTCTATGGATTTCAAAGGTGGTTGGGATCAACACCTACCTTTGGTGTAATTTTCTTATAATAATTTCTTTCACTCCAGTATTCAGATGGCCCTTTATGAAGCTCTCTATCGAAAGAAATGCAGGACTCCAACATGATGGGATGAAGCTGGGGAAAGAAAGCTATTAGGACCTGATCTTGTTGATGAGATGGAAGAAAAGGTCATATCTATCCAAAAACACATAAGAGAAGCTCAGAGTCGACACAAAATTTATGCCGACAACTAAAGAAAAGACCTAGAGTTTGAAGTGGGTGATAATGTGTTCTTACAAATATCTCCTTGGAAGATAGTAATGAGATTTGGAAAGAAGGGAAAGCTGAGCCCTAGGTATTTCGGTCCTTTTGAAATAATGGATCGTGTTGGGAAGGTAGCTTAACGATTGGCACATCAACTAAATCTCTCTCATGTTCAGGATGTGTTCCATGTATCTCTCTTAAGAATGTAAAAACTCGGTCCTTTACATGTACTAAACTCAGATGTTGTACAGTTAGAGCAAGATCTTTCTTATAAAGAACATCCGATAGAGATTCTGGATCGTAGTGAAAAAGTTCTACGGAACAAGACCACTAGTTTGGCGAATGTTTTATGGAGGAACCACCAATTAGAAGAAGCTACATGGGAGCTTGATGATATGATGAGAGAGAGGTATCCTCATTTGTTTGTTACGAAGTGACGAATTTCGAGGGCGAAATTCATTTTAAGGGGGGTAGAATGTAACACCCTGATATTTTATGAGAATTATATTTTTTTATGTCTTATGTTATACACAAAATCAAAGGATTCTTTCATTACACACAACACTAGCTTGGCTTGCATTATACGCAAGATAAGCCTTTCTCGATAGTGTGTGTTGTACGCAATATCGAGTTTCACTAAACAATGATATGTTATTAAAATATTATAAAAACTAGTCGATATGAATATTAATACCCAATTTTTGAAATTTTATAAATTTTATCTTTCAAAATGGACTTAATTTTTTGATTAGGAATATCAAAATTATCCTAGGGTGAAATTTTTGTATTTTTCTGAAAACTCTCAATTTTTTATGAATAGTGAAAACACTGGGTTACTATTTAAAACCGACTTTTTATTTAAATAATTATTTATTTTATTTAATTTAATTTAAGTCAAAATTGATAAATAATACATATATAAGTTCAATGTAATTCATTGGAGTTATTTTATAATAATTTTAGATATATGAAAATTTTATTGAACTTTTCACTGTCTTTTACCCACCTCCTAGGAGAATTTGCAAATGTACATAAAACATAATTTTACCACTTCTGTGAGTGGAATATAAAAAATCTGAGAGACATAGTTAATATCAAGGAGTAAAATGTGGTTCAATAAGATAAAAATAATTTTTGGTGAATAATACCTTTTTACTTTTATTTACCACGGTTAAAAGTAAATAGGGTAATTAATGGTAAAAATGATATTATTATTACCCTAAAACATGTCCTAACTATATTAGATAAATTTAATTAGACCAAAAACAACCTTAGGAATAAATTATTACCCTTTAGGTACACTTGGTTTAGATTAGGACATTTATTATTATTTTATTTAAAGAAGTGTTAAAATAGTTAAAATCAAAGTTTCATAACTAAAAACTTTTTTATTGTAGGGTTATACATAATATAAATTATACTATAAATTTTAATTAGAAAGATAAAAATATTTCCTACATAATGGTATTTTATTTATAATTTTTAGACTTTAATAAATTTAATTTATTTATGATGCAATGATGTTGTAGTAATTACCTTATTTATGAAATATTAACATAATTGATATTATAAATACCAAAATAAATGTAATTTGAGACTTTATATGAATTAAAATAATTTTATAGGTTAATATGACATGTTAGTATCGATATAATTAACTATTTTTTAACTAATCATGTTGTTATGATTTTTTTTAAAAAAACCAATTACCAAATTGTGTCAAAATTGAGATAAAATAGTTTTTAAAACAAATATTTTATTATTTATTTTAATTCAATTCCTAAAAATATTATCTTAGGACAAATAACATATATAAGGTTATATATATTAATATTAAATCACTTGGGGTTCGTTTGGCTTTTTATAGTGAGTTTATTAACCATATAGTGTAAGAAAACAAGAAGACACGGTAAAAGTTAAAATATTTAACTTAGAGTTAAGTCTAAATGATAAGGTTAAAATAATAACCTAAACTTGTCTAAAACCTATTTGTTGAGATTATTTCGACCCATACCCACTTTATATTCGAAATAAATCAATTTTAAGCTATTATAAACAAAATATGACTTTATTATAAAATAATATTTTATGTTTTTCTAAGGTGCCCCTCTCCTCCCTTATAAAAGGGCACCTCCTCCCTCTCCTCCTCACACTATTTTGAGCCTTCATGCTCGGCCAAAACCTGCCCATTTCCCTTATCGACTTCCCTATAAACATACTAGAGGTCCAGGTCTTCTTCAAAGACCAATTTTAGTGCCCTAATAGGAGGTTTCAAAGAGGCGTGTCGAAGAAGAGGTAATATCCGTTACCGATTCTTTCAAATTTATTTCTTCTTCTTCTTCCTCTTAATTAGTTGTTTCATTATTAAGTAGTAACATAAGTATCACTAATATAATGATAGTTTATTATAAATATGAAACAACCATATTTCACCTTCTAACCATCCTATGGAAAACAAAATCACCGCGCATGCATACGTACGGAATACCATCTCCATGTCGTGGTGTAATCTTTTTTCCACCACAACATTAATTGGATGGGTATAATGGTGTAGAGAATAAATATATGTGATTTTTTTAAAGTTATATTGATTCTTAAATAGTATACATACACTTCAATACAATTCCACGATCATGGGAATGATATCGTTGCTCGTTCATACGTATGGCCTACCGTCTCCACGATGTGATGCAACACGTTCTACATGATATTCATTGAATAATTATTATATCATTAAATGGAATGAATAAATATGATATATATTACACTAATACCATTCTAAAAATGAGGTATCTATAACCTAAAAATTAGAATAAAAATTTATTCGACAAAACATGCATAAGAACATAAAGCAATGAACACCTGAATAACAAGTATCAATGAAATATTACTAATAAGAAGATAAGAATATGACCATATATGATATCATAACAATTAATATGATTTTGTAACAAGTCAATGACATTATTTAAATCATTATACAAGAGGTTCAGATACGTATGAAGAAAATCGGACCAAAGGTAAGGGAGGATCTCACAATCACATTTTTATCCGAGATTGTTTATACTTCAGAATTTTTTGGGCCATATTTATCATCCACATCCATGTTTCCTAAATATGTAATGTTATGTCTATCCACCTACAATTTCTTAAATCCAATTTTACTAATTGGTAAATTTTAGTAAAATATATGAAAGGAATCTTTTGTCATTTTTAGTATGAGATACTTTTTGACTTTTACGGCCAAAGTACGAGAAGAATGTTTTTTATCTTATACGGCATGAATGGATTTTTTTGATTTCATAATACAAAATTTACAAGAATATTCCTTTACATGTTTTCAAGTTCATTTTTAATCAACTTCTTTTAGTTTAAAATTTTATGACATGTTAAGAAAAGAAAAATATTTTTGATGTAGAAAGGATATTTTCCTCAAGAATGGAGTTCAAGTGTTTTATCAAAATTATTTTCCATATAAGATAATACTGGGTTCTGTTTCTATCCCTATTATTACATTTATATTATTATGTTATGATGGAATTATTTTTATGAAGTCCTTTTATGGATTATGTTATTATGGCATGATGTTTATGAAACCCATTTTTATTACATGCGTTATGCTATGATGTATGATTAATGATTTTGTGGATCACATAAGAATGGTTTCATTATGAGATGGGTGGGTTCTATATCTCCCTCCAATGCATTGGGTAAAGATTTATATCTCATAATATAGACATGGATGGAATGGAAAGTTAATCTGGTTCAGTGATACACGACTGGAACGAGGAGTGAACTCGGTTCAGTAATGGACTTTGTCCGCTATGATGGTCTTAGAAAAGAGCCTTGATTAATATGAAATGATTTTCTATTATTATGAGTGTATGATACAAAGTTTCAAGTTATGATTGTTGGGATTACATTTCACTTCTATGATTTATCCCATGTTATGATATTATGATATTTTTTGCAGGTTAAGATTTTCAAAATTTTATGTTCTTATGAAAATGATATGATTGATATTTCTTCTGTTTACCCTTACTGAGAATTTGAGCTCGCCCTTTTCTCTGTTTTCTTTTCCCCGGGTCAGGAAAAAGGGTATTAAGTAGGATATTCGAAAAGGGACTCTAGATATGATGAAATAAATAGGATACAATGTAGATAAATTATGAACCAGTGGTTTATGTTTCCCAGTTTCTAAAGACACTATACCTATACAGTCCAATCATGGTTTTATTGTATGTTTTAATAAGTATGATTCAATTCTGAAGTAATAACCATCTATGTAAAGTATGGTTCATTATAGAAATTAATATTAAGACATTCTAAGTGGAAAGGATTCAATAATTCTGTCATTGATGGGAATTGATAGGGATCCGATCTTCTTAGATTTGGAAATGATGGACATGTGAATCATAAAGGAAGGAAAATCATCAATAATTTCGCAAATAATATCTCAACCATCCCATCTGAATAGGTTAAAGAATAATCAAATATATTATTTGGTAATTTATAATAAATTAAAAACAGTAATAAAAGTTAAATCCTTAGAGTTAAATGTTAATGAATAAGGATATGTGAGATTTTGGTGAAGACTTTGTTTACCGTTAAATCCTGAGTTAAATAAGGAGCTATTGGATGATGCCCAAAGCTCAACCTTCTCCATCTACCCAGGAAGCACAAAGATGTATCAAGATCTATGAGATCACTATTGGTGGGACAATATGAAGAAGGAGATTGTAGAATATACATCCATAAGTCTTTTATGAAACTAAGTGAATGTGGAAAGGAAACAAATTCTAGGGGATGATGCAACCATTATCCATATCCACATGGAAATGAGAAAACATCACTGTGGAATTTTTCACTGGTATTATGAATAAATTAATACGAAATAATACTATCTAGGAGGGATAATATTACAAACAATGAACACTTAATTACCATTAGATAGGATTTACCACTCAATCAACATACAATGACATATATTAGAGAAGTGGTTAGGTTTCAGGGAACACCACTATTGATTATATCCAACTAAGATCCAAAATATACCTATATGTTATGGAATATCCTCCAACACACATTAAATATATGAGTTGAATATTGGCATGGCTTATCACCCTCAAACTAATGCCCAATTTGAGTGAATTATCCAGACCCTTGAGCACATATTGTGGTCATTTTTAATTGAATTCAAATGAAAATGGGATCATCATCTTCTTATGGTCGAGTTATCATAAAATAACAGTTTCCACTTAAGCATCCAAATGGATCTTGATGAATCCCTTTATGGGAAGTGGTGTAGAAGTCCTACATGCTGGGATAATGTTTGGGAATGAAAATTTATAGGCCCTGAAATAGTTGTGGAAATTGGGGAAATGGTTAAATCCATTCCATAATAGAACAAGGATTCTCAGTGTCGACAAAATATCTAGGTTGATAATCATCGATGAGACATATAGTTGGGGTTGAATATCAGGTATTCCTCCATATATCTCCATGGAAGAAATTTGTGAGATTTGGAAAGAGGGAAAACATTAGTCAAAGATACATTGTCCCATTTGAAATCCTTGATTGCATCGAAGTGGTAGCCTATCGACTAGAACTGTAACCTAATTTATCTCAATTATAAGATGTATTCCTTGTATCCATCTTGAGAAAGTACATAATAGACCCCTCACATGTACTCAATCCATAGGTGGTACCATTAGAGAATGATCTCTCATATGAAGAGAATATAATGAAGGTCTTAGATCATAGAGACAATGTTCTATGAAAAAAGATAATACACCTAGTCAAAGTGTTGTGGATAAACAAAAAGTTTTAAGAATCAAAGTGGGAACTAGAGGAAGTGATGAAATTAAGTTACCATCATCTTTTATAGTGTGGTAAATCAATAATTTTGGGGAAATTTTTTTGAAGTGGAGAATATTTTAACGACCAGAACAATTATAAATAAAATCCCCCTTGTGATTTAATTAAAAGTCTTATTATGTAATATGGATTTATAATACACTTTCACTAATTTTGTTTTATTATATCCTATAATATTTATTTAAACACTAATAATAATTACCATTGATAATATATCCATTTAATAGTGATCATATGATTAGTATAAATAGAGGGTATTAAAAAATCCAATTGACAAAGATAATGGAAGTGTCGAACTCAACCAGTAGAATCATACCCTATGAATACCATTTATCATAAATTTATAGAGAGATAGAATATTTGGACATTCCCTAGACCAATCCTAATCTGATATCCAACAACATAAGCATGAGCAAAACCATTTATGGTAGAAGTTCAAGCTCACCGATATCACATCTGAAACCATGTATATTGAACCACCCCATGAAAGTCTCATCATCATGCACCATACACTTAGGGGTTTTAATGGTGTATTAAAGGGATATGTATATAGAAAATAATTATATGAATATTTATATTTTATTTTAAACATAATAATGTTTATATTACCTTCTTATTGTTACTTTAAAAATGATTTTCATTTTCATTCAGTAAAATACAAAATGTATTTTTTGATAAGTTTAAAATTCAATTAAGAAATTTATTTTGATAAATTAGTGGATTTTTTAAATAAATAATATTTTAATAAAATTTTATCATTAAATAATTTTTATTAAATATAAATGATCATATAATTTTTATGATGTCAAATGTAATTTTTATAAGGTTTTGAAAACATTAATTGTCAAAAAACCCGGTATTTCTCAATAAATGTTGATTTTATTTTAAAAATGATAATTAATATATTTAGAAAAATATTTTTATAATAAGAAAATTATTTTTGGAATATTAACTTCAAAATTATTAAATAGTGATTTTTTCATAATTTTCTGAGATAACCATATTTTTGGATAAACATTAAAGAGAGTATAAATATATTTTGTGTACTATGACACCATAATGAACCTAAAGTGATGTAATAAATACTATAAAGGGTATCCATGACCAAATATATGTTTTATCATTAAAATAATTTGATTTCATGTTTATTTTATTAATTTTATAAAGCCTTTAGGAATCCTCTAAAACCATTAATATATTTTTATTGTTTTAAAATAATTTATTTAATAGTATGAATCACTTCCATATAAGCATGCGTATTATATTTTTAAGTTAATCCCTTAGAAATATAAAATAATGGAAACCAATCCCATTTGGTAGAAACCATGGGAAACCCCGTGGAAATGTTTGTGTTTTTTATTAATATATATATTCCACAACCTGTGTTTGAGAAATTATAAAGAATTCCCTTCTCTTTTCTTATTTAAACCCACCCAATATTCCAATTCTATTCACTAAAAATCCTTGTAGTAGGTACTTAGTCTTCCATAACATCTATAGAGTCATCCCATGCTTCCCCAAATCTATTAAGAATCCCCTCGAAGGCATTTGGAGTCTCACCCTCAAGGTAAGGTATCCTCTCATTATCCTCTTTATTAATGTTTATTTATTATCTTATGCCTTCTATTTATAATTCCTAATGTTGGGATATGTATTTACATGTCCCTATTACAAACCATTTTATTTAAAATTTATGAGATTACCCTTTCCCTCTCATCAACCCAGTTTTTAATTATTATGTGATGTCGTTATACTATCGAAATCTCACCGTGATTTTACACACACAAAATAATGTGTAGTGAATACCATACACATTTCTTGTCAATGGTGTTCACCTTTATACCCATATACTTCTTTGACTTGGGACTTACATGTATGTATTCCATACTTTTTCATCATGGAATAAATATGATGATGAATGAATCCATTTTGTATGATCTGTGTGGCACACTTAAGTAAGAGAATGAAATGAAAGTAACGGTTGTGCCTGAAATTATATAGCACTCCAAGGATTAGGAAATGTTTAGTCTTGTGAGCCATCATGTCACGATAGAGAGAAAAACTTATTCTAGTGCTTCATGGTGGTAGTTGAAAGTGATAGTAATTAGACCCAGCATAATGTTTGACATTACTAGATAGGTTCTTTAGACATCTATATAAATATAAAAATATAGTAATATCTATTATTATATATATACTTTTATTAATAAATATATTCTAATATATAAATATAAATATTAAATAAATTATATATAAATATGCGTGTAGTTATTATTATTATTATTATTATATATATATTGATATATACATATTTAATTTATTAATTATGTTATATTTATATTTTTTTTCATTTCATTTTTATTTATTTATTATTTTTATTTTTGGTTTATACAAGGATAAAATAGTTTGTCCAAGTAGCCATGTGTCACCTCCAACAATCCTGGTCTTTTAATTATCAATGGTTTTGACCAAGGAAGTGTTGTGTCCGAAATTGAACATATTGGATTCGCTCAGTAGCTTGTGATGACACGATGTTCATAGTGGGGTGACGCAGTTTGATGGTCATCTTCATACTAGTTCAGGTTCTTCACGTATTTGGCGCTATGGCAAGGCATATTTTCAATTCTCATGGTGTGGAGAGATATGGTCATGGGTTAACGGTAAAGTAAGGTGATGGTGTTTCGGTTAGCCGAATGTCACGATGAGGTGGGTTATCATGGTGTCTTCTAGTGCTAGGTAGGTAAAGGTGTTCACAGTCAGTAGACATGACATGGATATGGTTTGTGATAGGTAGTGGAATGGGGTGTAGTTCGTTGTTCATTGTCATTCTACTAATAATATGTCCAATTTTAAAATTTTATATCCTAAAAAATAAAGAGAAATTGTTTCATTGAATATATTTTTTCAATAAATTCAAAAATAATTTAAAATTCAAATAACATCATATTTTATTCCAATCAATTTTTATATATTCAAAAATTATGATATATGGATTCCATTTCATTTATAAATTTTTTTAGAGGCATTAACACTAAAAAATTAAAACTTTTAACAAATTTAGTTTAGAATTAAAATTATACTATTCATTTTTAATGTTTAGAACAATAATTACATTTTCAGCCCTATCAAATAAATTCCAAAAAAATGAATATATTAATAAAATAAAGCATTTTTCAATTTTAACATTTTAGTTCCAAATTCATAAAATTCATAAATAATAATTGTTTTACATGATAATTTAAATAAAATAAGGGATAATTTCTATGTATAATAGATATAAATATGGTAATTTTCTTCTCATATCACTCCCTCACACATGGATTATTGAACTCTCGGGAAATTTATCATTAGATTTTAATTTATTAAAAAAGAAAATGAAAAGGGAATATTATCCCTCCTAATTAAATTTAACTGCCATAGAATACATAGATTTATCCATTGGTCATCTTATCATGCCTCATATGTGAATTATGTGATAGCCTAGCTTCAATTAAATTAAAGGTTACATTCATGAATGGTCAATGTAGATTTAAGTGGAATCAAAATTTTAATAAAAAATGCCTCCATTCATTCCTCTTTCTTGAGTTTTTAAACCATAGTTTGATTTCCCACTTCATTGCTAAAACATAAATTAAGATGTTATAAGTCAATTGCCCCACTTTTTATGGGTTCAATATTCAACTCACCTAAATAGACTCATTTGTTACAAGTATTATTTTAATTTTATTATTCCCAACCATATTTGTGTGAAAACCACTATGCATAGAACTTATATAGATTGCTTTATTTAAATAGATAAATACACCCAATTCCCTTGTTTTAGAGTTCCATTATGGCTTACCAATTGCGCATTTTGATTCCAAGTTCAAAGAACATATCTCATTTTCATTTATATTGGATCCATAAGGTTTAATATCCCATAGAGGTCATGTTACTTTATATTAAGTTCAAAATTCCAATTTCTTAAAGATAGAAAATTTATTCCACCAAAATATTTTTCACTCACACTCTATTTCTTAATTCTAAGACCATATTTCCATAAAAACACTGATAAAATATCCAACAAATCATTTAAAATATTATGGCATTAGAACCGATGAATTACACCAACTCCTGCTTGTTGATTTTCACACTACATAGGTCACAATATATGTTCACCAAATGGGTGAAAAAACTATACGAAATTATGTAAAAAACCATTTACATAACATATTTTATTGAAAATAGAAATCTATAATATGTATGAATAGATTACTAATTTTTTTGTGTTGTGTTTTTAATGATTTTTTAAGACAAAAAGTAAACAAAAATAAAAAATGATATATACAAATATGACAAATAATTTTTTTTGAGATTTTTTTTTTATAATAAAATCACAGAAAACTACAAAAGTATTTTCATTTACAAAATATAAAAAATTTACTAAAAAGTAATAAAATAACTACTCAAATTAGGTTTTTGTATCCTCCCCCACACTTATTTAGAACTACCCATTTATGTTCTATTTGAATGCACAAAAATGAAGTGAATAAAATGTGATAAAATAGAGATACAACCTAATGGTTATCAGCCTATAGGTTTGAGTTAGGCTCCCCCTCAGGGGCATTTTAGATAGTGGATATAGCCACCTATACACTATTCTTTTAGGAAAATCTATAAAAACAAAATTAAACATTAGAATGTTTATTTTATTAAAAATAAAAGTAATAGAAATAAAAAAAAGTAGGGGAGGAGATTCTTGGTTGTAACCTCCAATGGGAATCACAACTTATACAGTTGGCAGTCATATAGTCTTGTGATTGTCCCCAATCCATAGGGGGGTTAGGTTTGTGTGATCTGAACTGCCACATAGTTCATCTTCCTCATAATATTATCTCTAAATCTTATTAGAGGTCCACATTCCCAAAGTACCACATTTCCACCCCCTCATCGGTGTAAGGTACTTTATAAAATGTGGATAAAAGAATAAAATTTTGTGCCTCCTACATTTCTTTTTATTGGATATATTCAAATAAATGGGGTTAGGTAAAATGTTCTAATTGAATAAAGTTAAGACACTGTGAGTTTAAATCCAAATTATCCCATTAATGTGTGGTATTTAATGAGTTTGTTTCTTTATAAAAGTCCATTATAATTTCCAGTTTAATAGTTCCTCCCTATATTTGGTATTCATAGTGATGATGATGGAGTAATGTATTCACCATGGGTATTGGGGATTCCTAATATTGAACAAACACTTCCTTTGTGTAACCATCATTAAATTATTCAAAAATAATATTTTAGAAAATATTTCAAAATAGCCTTCATCCAACAGATCATTCTCATAATCATGGTAATCTTCATCTTCAATTTCCAACATCTTATGTTTTTCTTCAGTAACTTCTAACTCAAATTTTTATTCAAAAAGGAGCTATGGGAAGATCATTATCTTAATCATCCAATATCAACATCAATGGTATTGATTCTTTCAAATTATAACAGGAGAGGTTAATAGAAAATTCATTTTATAAAATCATTGAATGAAATGTGTTCTCTTCAGGGGTAACTCCTTCACTAGTTTCGACATGATGGTATTTTTCAAGGTATAATGTCTCTTTTAAATTTTCTTCTATGGATGTTGATAATATTCATAATTCTATATTCTCATTAAAAGTAAGATCGTTAACTTCATCATTATGTAGTTCCTATAAAAATTATTATAATTCTATGATTCCATTAAAAATGGGAGTGAATTCCATTGAGAATTTTGGATCAATAAAATAAGATAAATAATAAAATTAAAAGAAAATATCCCTCAAGTGTTTCAACATTCTACTTTTATGCACAGTATACCATCTCTTAGAAGATGTGTTCTAGGGTGATTTGTGGAATATCTTATAATTCATAAAAATTACCCTCCTATTCTTGGATATCTTATTTGAAAAAAACTATGGGTTTTATCTTTTCATCTTCTTGCTACATTCTTTTCATGATGAGTTCTTTAAGGGAAGTGGCTATTACATCTTTCGTAACTTTTAATTCTTCATTGATTTCTTTATGTTTTTAAATTTTTTTGTCCACTTGGAAATAATTAAAAATTTATGAATATCTTTTAATTTCCTACGGTTTTATTTCTTCTTCAATATTATTGTCTAAGGGCCTTTTATTATGTTTTTGGGTACATTTATGTAGCATATCTCATTGTCCCATACATTGGTGTGTATTGGATGTTTTTGTTGATGTTTCATTTGAATGATCATCTCCTAGGATACCTATGGAAATGTGAATAGGGGATACGGATGAAGATCCATTAAATAATGGACTCACTAGAATGATTATCTGAGGTTATAGAAAAAAGAAAATGTAGAAAACAAGAACAAAGAAAAACATGAAAACACTAATTACAAATGTGTTAAAAATAGTGGAAACTCCACCTTTCTCCCCCATAATGGTAAAAAGTTGATGTGTGTGATTTTCAAGGGTCAAAATCAAATAAAATTTATACTCATAATATAGCCTAGTGTCTGACCAAGGTCGTCTGTCAAGGAGAATGGGTTGGGGAGTCCCACTCTCCAATCACTTATTAATTATTATTTTTTCTTAATTTATAATGCATCCTTACAATATTTTTTTTTATATTTCATTAAACAGAAATATGAAAGGGTAATGAAAATGAACATAGAATTAATGAATTAAATTAAAATGTACTTAAGGAATAATTCTAGTGAGATCAATCATCATTTACTTTTATTATAAATCATATAATTCAATGAGTTTGTTTAATATTATTCACCTATTCACCCTTTAGGATTTTATTTGTTATGTAACCACAATCTACATGAGTGATCCACAAGAAGAAAAGTAATTCCATGTATTATTTTGGGTGAATGGGTAAGAATCATTCCTCAGTTGGGTTAATTAACTAACTGATACACCTTGAAGAAATCCTATGCCATTATTACAATTTAACCACATAACTACACTTGATTGATGTTTGATTTGAAATGGAGGGAGGATTTTATGTGTTAGAGTTGGAATAGTGTGATGGTGCTAAGGGATTTTAGAGTGTAAATTTAATCCTCCGCATTTCATTTCCATAGTGGAACTAGAATTAGATAGGATATAGTTTTATAATTAAACACAAAAATTTAGGATCTTCATTATTATTCCCCTTTAGACCACTTATAGTGGGTTAGATCTCCATTACCATGGAGATAGGAGTCACTAGGAAATAATAGGTTTGAGAAACATAATGAAATAAATGGGAAAATAGAAACATAGATTTATTTTACAATGAACATAATGAACATTAGATTGAAAAGAAACAAATTACCTAAGAACAAAAACCTAATTGACGAAGGATGAATCTAGTAGACAGAGTCTGAATACTTAAAATATAAGAGTGTGATAGACATTTATAGGTGATGACATCTTCTTGGAATTCAATGATGATCAAAAAGATTTTTTTTTCCTTTGTATCAGTTCCACGTGTTATGGATAATGGTTGAGATCAACTTTAATAACACATGCTCTATCCACCACCACACACATATTTAGACTTATTCAAGTGCTTCACGGTCACAGTTGAAAGTGAAAGTAATTAGGCCCTGGACAGAGTTTGGAAGTGTTGAACTAGGTCTTTGGATGACACTACAAACATAAAAATAAATTAATAATTTTTATTTTATATATACATATATTAATAATTATATACTAATAGATAAATATATATATTATATACATTATATACATAAATTTATTTATTTATTATTATTATTATTTTTTTTATTTTTAGATTGACATATATATAATTTAATTATTATGTGATATTTTTATTTTTATTTAATTTTTTTATTTCTTTATTATTTATATTTTCTATTTAGAGAGGGGGAAAGGGATTCGATCAGGCAGTCGTGTGGTGTATCTTAGTGGCATGCATAGACACTGGGATCATAGTGGGGGTAACGAAATTTGTTGGTCATCTTCATCTCAGTTAAATTTCTTCATAGATCTATCACTATGACAAGGGTTATTTTCGGTGGTCATGGAGTGGAGATAGCTAGTCCTCGGTTTATGGTGCAACAATTTGATGGTGTTGTAGTATGGTGAATTCCATAGTCATATGCTTGACTATGGTGTCTTTTTATGGTATGTAGGTATAGGTTCTAAAAGTCTGTTTACGAACCGTGGAGATGGTTTGCAGTAGGAATAGGCTTAGGGAATGATTATTTATCCACAGTTAGTTTTTTGACCGTATAAAAACTATGAAAAATTCATTTCCTACAAAATAAATAAAAAAGATTTAGTGGATTATTTTATTCTGATAAACTTAAAAAATAAATAATAAATTTAAATCACATAAAGTTTTATTATAATCAATTTTTTTATATTCAATGTGTCTGATATGTTGATTACATTTAATTTAAAAAAATATTGAAAAAATTTATACTAAAAAATGTATTCATTTAAGAAATTAATTTCAAAATTGAATTCCAACTATTCAGTTTTAAATTTTAAAACAAGAATTAAAATTTATTACCTATCAATTTAATTCCAAATAAAATCAATATATCAATAAAATTAAACAATTAGTCATTTTAACAATTGTGTTTCAAATTCTTAAAATTTAAAAAAGTATAGTTTTACCTGGGAATTAAATAAAATAAGAGGTATTTTATATGAATTAGTGATAAAAATATTGCAATTTTTTAGTCACATTGGTCCTCAAGAGTCCTCATATTGGGATGTTTGGAAGACTCGTGATAGGATTTTCAGCAATTGAGTTGTATATTATTGTGAGTTCATAGACACCACTTTTTGTGATGAGAATCAAGTTACCACAGGATGATGGGATGTGTGTCTCATGTTTTATGTTCTTGATTCTAATCGTTGATTTTTCTTTTGTATTTTTTGTTTGAATTGATATTATTCATTTTTCTAATCATTTCTTATATTTAGGTGTTCAATAGGATGCCTCTGAGATGTATTCCATGAGTTCCATGGGAGGGCAGAGTGGATGATACTCAAGATAATCCTCCTATATAATATAATCTTCTAAAGATTATCATGTGGGAAGTTCATTTTATCTAACATAATATAATATAGGTCTAGAATGTTGTTCTTGAGGAACAACTAGGAGTTATTGTAAGAGATAGAGATTGATCATGGGATTTCATGTATGAGAGGCCACCATCTATTAAGTGTACGAATGAACCTAATTATGGAGATGAATGTATTGAAAATATCTATTAGATCATTGATTTTTTGAATACACCTGATAGTATCAAGGTGAAGTGTGTGGAGTTCAATATTGAGGGTCCCAGCAAGTATTGGTGGGATTCCATGGGACACACAGATATACATGTGGGCATGGACTAAAAGGGTTTCAAGACTCCCTATATTCAGAATATTTTTATAGATTCATTGATGAAGGAAAAATCTATGAAGTTCCTCTGATTGTATTAGGGAGAGAAAATGGTTCTAGTGTACACCAATCCATTTGAGGACCAGGTTTATTTTTTCACCTAAGGAGGTAAATAAGGACCTGTTAAAATATCAGAAGTACTTACAGGGATTATAAGTGGATATCAGATCATAGGTGTTTTTGAAGAATCTTTCTACGTATATATATATATATGGTAGATTGAGATATGATTTCATAGATGAATATGGTAGGCATGTTTGGTTATTATTCCCCTTTTGTACCACCTAGTGGAAGATTTAGTGGAATGAAAGGGAAAACAAGAATATGGAAATATCATCACAGGAGTGGTGGATGTGGTTCCTAATGACATGCTTCCTCTTAAACATTAGTTATAGTTGGTAGTGTGCCCCTGACTTTCTATTAATGTGGAAATTTTAGACACACCAGAAATTTTTGTTCCTCTCTTGGAAAGTTGTGTAATAGTTTTTTATGTTACGAATATCTAAATCATTTCTATTAGACTATGTCTATACCTCAATATAGACCAGAATTTTTGGGTCCAAATTCTACTATGGTGCAGTCATATTCATCAAATACTACATGTATCCATCCATAGTCCTCAGGATTGAAAAAAATTCACGTAGTATTTGAGAATCCTGTGGAGGTAGATGTAGGTTCAACGATAGTGAGAGGTACCATATTTATTACATCTTCAATAGTTATTTCTTTATTTGATATAGGTACTTATCACTCTTTTATATCTATTATTTAGTTGATATTAATAAAAATAAAACATTTCTCATTTCCATTATTATGGAGTTAGTGAAACCTCTTGGGAAAAGGAAAGAGCGTGGGTTTTGGTGACTTACTTGTGCGCTATCGATAACCGATACAGAGTTAGTCTGAAATTTTATTATTATTGATCTAAATCTATTTTACATCATCATTGGTATGTATTGTATTGTTTCTCATCGTGATGAGGTTTATTTTTATCATTGACATGTCTCTTTTATTGCAGATGATGGGAGATCATGGGTGTTCTAGGGAGAGTGAGATCTTAGGTCTAGTCATGCAGGACCTTCCATCCTAGAGCTAAGAAGTTTTTTGTCTGTTATCGTAGTTGAGTTTGATGATCTTATTTATGTTTTTGATCTTCCTTCTATTGTTTAGAATTTTTGTGATGTTTACCAAGATTATTATTCAAGACTTCATCTATAGAGGGTGGTATAGTTTACGATTGACCTCGTGTTAGGTACACTGCCGATTTAGATACCTTATTATCATATAGCACTAGTAGAGATTAAGAATATAAATATTCAATTTTATGATATGGTGGTGAAGGGTTTTTTTTCACCCTAGTTTTTTTTGGCAGCCAAATTCTCTTGGCCAAGAAGGTAGATGGTTCACTCTAATTGTATGTGGACTATAAGATAATCAATTAGGAAATAGTTAATAAAAATTAACCTTTTCCACATTTGGATGATTTCTTTGATTCTTTAATGGGGGGAAAGTGTTTTTTGGAGATCGATCTTCGGTAAGGTTTTTATCAGTGCAGAGTTTGGGAGTATGATATACTAAAGACAGGTTTCAAGAGAAGGTATGGCCATTTTGAATATCTTATGATTCTATTTTATCTGACTAATACTCCTAACTTTTTTAATGGTTTGATGCATGAAATATTTCATCAGTATATATAAACTTATGTGGTAGTTTTCATGGATGATATCTTGGTTTATTCGAGATCACACAACATGCATGTGAACCATGTTAAACTAGTTCTCTATATCTTAAGGAGTCATTTTTTATACGGAAAGCTTGGATCACATAAGTGAAGTTATTGGTGATTGTGATTTATGATAATGGATTATTAACTGATCCAGATATGGTGAAGGTTTTTTTTTCATGGGAAGAGCCATATAACATCTTTGATATTTATAGATTCATTGGTATTTCTAAATATTATTTGTAGTTCGTTAAGAATTTCTCAAAGTTGGTGTCCCCATTGACTACTCTCACTTGGAAAGAGGTGAAATTAACATGGTAAAAAAAGAACTTATCATATTTTAATGAGTTGAAAAAACTTCTAGCATCAGTTTCAATTTTCATATTACCCGAGCCTCGTAAGGGGTATATGGTTTGATATGATGCTTCTTCTATTAGTTTGGGATATGTTATTATATAGGATGATCATGTGGGGGATTATGGTTCAATTCATTATTAACCTCAGGAAAAAATTACCACAATAATACATTAGAGCTTACTGTAGTTAGTCATTTTCCAAAGTGTTGGGGGAACTATCTTTTTCAAGATAATTCACATTTTTGTACCAAAAGATTTTGAAATATATTTTTTCTTATAAATACTTGAATATTAGATAGTGGTTTTGGTTTAATACCTTTATGTGTTCTACTTTGACATCACCTACCCCCTGTGGATGGGTAATGTCATTGTAGTCACTCTCAGAATTAAATTACCATCATAGGATATTTTGGAATCGATATAAGAGTGGAACTTTATTGGTATTTTTGCTAAGTTGCATATGAATTCATAATAGGATGTTTTAGGTATGGTTAAATCAAGTGATAATTTATCATCATCTATCCTAAAGTGTATTATATAGATTTGGCAATCGGATGATGGGTTCTAAGCAATTTAAAAAACCATATATGGTATGGAGAATGTTGTTGGTAGGTCACTCTCTTTAGATAGTGTACTAAATTTTAGGGATTGGTTTGTATTCCCTTAATTAGTGAGAATATATATTTTCATTGATTATCATATTTATTTAGGGGTTGTTCATCTAGGAACTATAAAGATATATTATTACATGATACATTGATTTTTATGTCTGGGTATGAAGCATGGTATCACTCATTATGTGTCTCATTGCCACACCTACCAACAGATAAAGGAAGAGAATATGAAACATTATTGTTTATTTATTCCTCTTTCAGTGCTATTTTTTAAATGGTGTGATGTGTCCATTGAATTTTTTGTTGGATTACCATGTACTCCCTGAGAAAAAAATGTTATCTGGCTATTGATTGATCAGTTGAAAAATTTGGCTCACTTCATTCCGATCAGGGACACCATAAAGGCCGAAGATATGGGTAAGATGTATATGTAATAGATTGTGAGGTTACATGTGGTTACTTCAATCATTGTTTCAGACAGAGAACCTAAGTTTACATTGATGTTCTATAATATTGTCTAATATGTTATAGGGACTTAGGTTGGGTTGAGTATTGCTTATCATCCATAGATAGATGATCATACAGAGCATGCTATTATGATCCTTAAGGATGTTAAATGTGCTTGTGTCTTGGGTTTTTATGGATCTTAGGAAAAACATCTACAACTCATTGAGTTTTATTATAAATATAGTAATCAATCATCAATCATCAATCAAAGTGGATCCTTTTGAATCATTTCCTAGTTTCCCATGAAGATTACCACTTTGTTAGGAACAGGTTTGTGAAACCAATCTGGTGGGACTTAGACTAGTCCAGGAGATGTCAGTGAGGATTTGGGATATTAATTGTCATATGGTTAGATCTAAAAGTTGATTGAAATATAACTTTTGTTAGTGGAAATATTCTTTATACATTTCTATAGGTGAGCATGTTTTCTTGAAAGTTTCTCCTCGATTGGGTCACTATCGGATTAGAAAATAGGGAAAGTTGGATCTAAGATATGTTGGTCCATTTCATTTTATTGGGTGTCTTGGAAAAGTTCCTTATTTATTAGAATTTTATTTTTCATTTTATGGTAATCCAAGATGTACAACATATATCACAACTCTGGAAGTATCATCATGATCCCCTATTTTCTGATTTGGGAAGATATCAAGTTAGAGTCAACTATTTTCTTGTTGAGCATCTAGTAGAGATGAATGACTCTAAAGTTATATTCTTGTGTGGTAAGTCAATTCCTTTGGTTATAGTGTTATGGGGGCACGGATAAGATTCTTTTGAGACATAAAAGCATGAGTTGTTGATGATAGAGAAGTGGCCTCACCTCTTTTCTATACTTCATTCTTCCACATGACTTCCCGAGGATGGAAAGTCCTACTGTGGGGAGTTTGTAACATAACATTATAATCTTTTAGGTATTTTACCTTCTCTTTATTTTTTTTCTATTTATTTGGGTGTGTCATGGGACTCCCATGAATGGAGATCATTTTTTGGGAAAATTTACCTTAATCTAAAGTTTGTATATTTGTTTCAATTAATGGAGTCTGGGTATAAATTGGTTAAAGGTTTTTAGGGTTCTCCCTAAGTTTATAGAATACCTAGGTCAGTTTTGTAGTTATCTTCTAAAAACTGGAATTTTCATAGTTTTTAGGTGAATATATTCCATGTAAAGGGATTACACATCCCATAATTTCTTCCAAAAATAATTTTTGAGTCTGGTACTCAAAATGAAAGGAATACATATCATTTATTGGACACATGATGTGTACTAATATATGTAAGGTTTTTAATAAAAGGTGATGGGTTTCGGTGTATAAGATATTTGTGTATTACATGATGTGAAAATGGATTACAATTAGTGTAATCATCACATGTTATAGTTTTTAGGGTGTCAAAATATTGATTCTTATTTCATTCAGTTGCAGCCTTCTAATCCTCTACCTAAAATCACTTAGGGAGATTTTGGAGACACCCAAACCTTTTAGATTGTTTCATTCAATGATTTATCATTTTTTAAGTTTCAGTGCATTCCTTCGAGTAATAAATCCATTATTCTTCTTCATTGCCTTTGATTTTTGGTTGAATCGTTGTATTATATTGTCAATTTTTCTATTATAATATCGTGATTGTGTTTTCTTCTAGATATGTCATGTGATGTTCCTTAGGAGCCTAACCATTATGTTGGTTTCAGTGTGACATAAGAGTTTCATTGAGGTACATTTTTATTCTTCCTCTCCATCAACCATTTTGTTTGTTGAATTGATTATAATATGTGAGGGCTTATTATGGAACCTATATTACCAAATTTGTGTTCTTCCTTGTTGGTGAAACCTATTTTGGGTATGTGCGACCAGAATTTGAGTTTTGTGGTTACATATCTAGCCTGAATTCGATGAAATATATTTTCTTGGTTTGATAAATTGTTTTATAAATGAAATGGAAAGATTTAATGAAAGGATTTGTGTCTGTGGAAATGGTTTTTTGATAAAATATGGTTTTTACCATATTATTATTAAAGAAAATGTATTTTAAAATCCTTGATAAATGCATTTAAGAAAGGGTTTTCAAAGCATGTTTTTGATTAATTAGTTTGGAAAACATATCACATGGTAAGCCTTAGGTATTTAGGTGGAAGGTTTAATAATAGGTATTGTCAGTTGATACTATTATGGTGTTCACTCATATGGTTTTTTCATAATCCTTATGTTTGTTGTTCTATGTAATTAATAGATGATATTAGGGGGTTTACTTTATGGGGTGTTCTTCTGCTACCTATATTTGATACATATGTCTTGGATCATGATGCGCATGATTTTATATGTTTGGGGTAAGAGTTTCCAAGCTATCCTAACCTAGTGTGATCCTTGCTGTTATGTTACCTATTATTTTGGATTTTACTATTTCATTGTACTTCCATGTATTAGATATGATATATGATACATGGTTTTATTTTATTTGATATATCTACCTTTATATATGCATATGAAAATTTTTGAAACTACTATACTCGTTTTATTAGAGAATGTGGAAAAACATAAAATTAAAATTTTTCCCATGATTTTGATATAAAAGATGTAATTTATTTATCATGCCTTATTTTCTTAAAAGCTGACCATTATTAAGATTATTGTATAGATACTTTTTATGGAACACCTAGATATGATCCAGATGAACATATTATTTCATACCTTGTGCACCACTTTGGTGGTGCATAAAGATTTGTATGTCTTTTGATATACGGAAAGGCAAGGCACTACAGTGAGGCGGTGAGGTTTTCTATCAGCTCTATCTAGGTACCTGGTGGTGAGATGGTGGGAGATTACCAATTTTATCACATGGACTAATTGGTTTTTTATTTAGTAGTGCTTTGATGTTTGGACTTGTACTTTTGGGTTTTTAGATTCATATTTAGTTGTATGATTTCTATAATATTATTTAATTTATGGTATATATTCTTTTTCTTCAAATATTTTTCTCTGTTGTGTATATATATATATGCCATTTCATTGCTTCAGGTCTGGAGGAGTCATTCCCTATGGTTGTTGTTTGATTCCTATATACTATTCGTCAACCCATGGTGATCTGGAATTCTCTTCAATTATGTTCCAATTTAGTTTGGGTACCATTTTGAGAGGGTATCAAGGTCAGGTTCATCTAAAGTTCCATTGAGTTTCAATAAAAAAATGGGAGATTTATAAATTAATTATAAAATGTATTTTCATAATCTAGATAATGTACTAAAATTTTCAATTATAAAATAATTAGTAATCCCTGACATAATGACTTAATCACTATGATCTATTTTATATAAGAATAACTTTATAAGCAACATGAATTTCCAGGAATGGTATAGTTTCATGTGTTTTATACTATGTGATGAGGGAAAAGTATAAATGATATAAACATATTCTTCTATAGAACCATGTAAAGAGTCTAGTGTAGATGAACTCTCTCTCTACATTAAACACTTATATAAAATGGAAGATATATAGTGTTTCATGTTATCATTAAAATCCGGTGTGACACTAAAGTATCATAATGAAATTGAAGGATATAACATGTTGTCTCACCTTCATGATATTTATAATGTGATGGTGATAAAAGAGAGATATGAGATCTCCAAGAAATTATTCATGTTCATGATTAGAGATTTATCACCATCTAATCAAAAATTAGTCAAGATGATTGTACAAATGAATCATTTGTATATCTTGGGAGTTATGATTATAGATAAATTGATCACATATCCAATCTTAAACTCACTACCTCAGAGATTGTCAAGATTTATGGTCAATTATAATGTGATAAATAGTTAGACGACTCTCTCGAATCTCCTTACCTTAAATCACTAAGAAGATATGGACATGAGGCCTAAGGAAACTATCATTATTTTGGTGAATAGAATGTAAGAACTAGGAAAAGGGACCCAAGTATAACTCCCTGTATAAGGATCTTGAGAACCATACTTTAAAGAATAAGAAGATCTAAAGGTATAAAAAGGAGTTAAATGTAGTATGTTTTCATGTGACATGTTTTACTTTTGGTAGAAAAATTGCAGGCAACTATAGAATCACAATGAAGTATTAAGTCAGTTCATCATCTATTGAGATATTACTATATCTAATAATTGGGTATTGGGTATAGTTTTTAGTTCTCATGTATGTATCTAGATTCTAGAACCATGTAGATTCTGAAATATTTCTAGAGGATACACAGATCTTAGAGTAGCCAAAAAAGCATGATTTGTTGTCGTGTATATAGGACACTACCACCTTCTATTCCAAAAAGGGGTGATATTGGTTTTGAAAAACAGTTATTATTTACCCATTTTTACCAAAAACCTAATTTTCATATCCTTCCTCAATACAAATTATTTTATATTAAATTTTGGAAATAAAATATGATTCATTAATAACCATAGTATATGTTATGGTATGATGCATTTAAATAATGATCTTTATGTATTAGATTATGAAAGCCAGGTGTTCTAAATTTATAATGAATCAAATTCTCATCACACATATCATACATAGTTATAGAATCTATGACTTTGTAACACCCAAGCTTCTACGGTACGCTTCTCTTTGAATAATAAAGTAGTGTGTGTTGTATGCAACTTCGAGTTCCAACACACTACAACCAATCAAACTAGCTGTTATGAATAGTAATACCCACTTTTTGAAATTTTATAAATTTTATCTTTCAAAATGGACTTCATTTTTGCATTTGGAATATCGAAGTTATCCTAGGTTGAATTTTTTGTATTTCTCTAAAAACGTTCAATTATTGATGAATAGTGAAAAAAATACTGAGTTATAGTTTAAAAATGCATTTTTATTTAAATAATTATTTATTTTATTTAAATTTATTTTAGGTCAAAATAGATACATAATACCTACATAGGTTCAATGTAATTCATTGGAGTCAGTTTATAATAATTTTAGATATATAAAAAATTTATTGAACTTTTCACCGTCTTTTACCCATCTCCTACGAGAATTTTAAAATTCACATTAAACTTAATTTTACTGCTTCTATTAGTGGAATTTCCAAAATACGAGAGACAAGGTTAATATTAAGAAGTAAAATGTGGTTCAATAAGATAAAAATAATTTTTGGTGAATAGTAACTTTTTACTTTTATTTTCCATGGTTAAAAGTAAATAGGGTAATTAAGGGTAAAAATGATATTATTATTACCCTAACACATGTACTAATTCTATTGGCTAAGTATTATTCGGCCAAAAAAACCTTAGGAATAAAATATTAACCACTTTGGTCCACTTGGATTAGATTAGGATATTTATTATTATTTAATTCAAAGAAGAGTTAAAAGAGTTAAAATCAATGTTTAATAACTAAAACATTTTTAATATATGGTTATACATAATATAAATTATATTATAAATATTAATAATAAAGATAAAACAATTTCCTACATAATGATATTTTATTTATAATTTTTAGACATTAAATAATCTTATTTATTTAAGACACAATGATGATGCAGTAATTACCTAATTAATGAAATATTAAAATAATTGATATTATAAATATTAAAATAAATGTAATATGAGACTTTTTATGAATTAAAACAATTTTATAGGTTAATATAACATATTAGGGTTGGTTAGGTGAATGTTTTCTAAGTAATATTACTGTTATAAGTTTAGAAAAAACAAAATACCAAATAGTGTCAAAATTGACATAAAAGAGTTTTTAAAACAAATATTATATTATTAATTGATATCTATTCGAAAAAATAGAAGGTTCATACAAATGACTTATATAAGGTGATATATATTATTAATGAACCACTTGGGGTTCTCTTGGTTTGTTATAGTAAGTTTATTAACCATATTATATAAAAATACAAAGAGACATGGTAAATGTCAAACTATTCAACAAAGAGTTAAATATAAATGATAAGGTTAATATAGTGACCCAAACCTATCTAGCATCTATTGGTTGAAAGGATTTAGACCCAACCCCACCTTATCCTATAAATAAGTCACTTTGGAGCCATTATAAACTGAATATGAATTTTTTATAAAATAATAGTTTAAGTTTTTCCAAAGGTGCCCCTCACCCCTCTTATAAGAGGGAACTCCCCTTTCTCTCAAATTCATACCTTAAAATCCTTTTTGTTCGGCAAACCCCTGCCCAAATATCATCTCAACTTCACTCAATTCATTATAAAGGCCTTCCTTTAGTCAGAAATCCAACTTAAGGATCCCTTTTGATCAAATCAAAAGGAAGAACCCGAAAAAGAGGTAATGTTTTCACCACCCTCTTTCTAGTTCCTTTCTTCTTCCACTTCTTATTTCTTTGTTATTTCCATTCTAAAATAATAACTCCAATATATTTTATATACTGTGATGTTATTATAAATATTTTACAACCATATTCAGTATTATATCCATCCTTTGAATGACATGTCACCATACGTGTGTATGTACAACTTACCATCTCAACGCCTTGGTGTAATTGTTATTCAAAACATTATTATTTGGATGGGTATGATAATGATGTGTAATTGAATTAAATAATAAATATAACATTATTATGATTCTGTATATATGATATACCATCCAATTATATATAATTTTAATATCAAAAGAATGATATTGTCTCTTGTGCGTACGTACAGACTACCGTCTCCACCAACGCGATGAGATTCATTCCCAATCGTATCCATTCAACTCTAATTATCATTTGATGGTTAAAAATAATGTTTAAGGAAATGATATCATTCTGTATAGGAATAATATACAACCTATCCATAACAAACACAGCTTATGTAACAAAACATATAAAAGAAAACGAGTAAGTTAACACCTGAAATGATTATAATACTAAGATGTCATTAACAAAGTACTGTTAAAAGATCATATATGATATCATATTAATGTTTATGGTTATTTTATAATTTAATAACAACTATTTCACCATTATACAGGAGGTTAAAAAACCCTCAACCAAGGAAAAGTACAAGGTAAGGGTTTATTTCACAATCTGTTCATTATCCGAGGTTGTTTACACGTAATTATCTACTAGGACCTCTTTATCATCCACATCCATGTTTCTTAAAAATGTATTTCAAATCATTCTTACTATTTTAAAGACTATGAGTTAAAGTCATTTATACCCTTGTTTGACTTTTAATAATATGTTTATAAAGGAATCTTTCTGTCGTTTTCCAAACAAGGTTCTTTTTAACCTTTTCAACAGAACTAAGGTAAGAATGAATTTTTTTTAACTTATACAGTGGGTGTGGCTATTTTCCACCGTTATAAAATCGTCGAAACTTCCCTTAAAAGCATATAAGAATATTTTCAAACTAAATGTTTCCTTTTATAATATTGTGACTTTTAAATGATTTAAAAAAGAGATATTTCTCTCAAATAGTTTTGTTTTCATCTATGCCAACATCCTTTGATGGATTTAAAGATTATTGGAAGTTGATTTATTATGATAAAAAACATCCATATTGTATTGAAGGTTTTGTGATATGTTTTATTGTGTATGTGTTATTTTTATACCATTCATGGTTTATGGGGAAAGTATTGACATTTCGTATGCTAGTCTTTATATGAATTTTTATGTTATGTATAAACCTGTTCATATGAGAAATGCATTAGACTTAATTAGTGCTGGGTGGAGCCCTCTATAGCTCCTCGATGCATCGGTAGGTCTCATGAGACAAAATAGTGTCTTGGCACAAGGTCTTGAAAAAATAATATTTGTAGTCTTGGCACAAGGCCTTGACTATGTGGTTATGATAGTTTAGCATTATGCATTACATCATTATGAAAGTGGTTATTGATATTGCATGTGATTATTCGACTAGTAGAATATCCATGTGAATAAGTAAATGTAATTATTTCATTTTATTTATTCCATTTTATGTTGAAGTTCAAGTTTAAAAGGATTTGTTTTAGTTATACATTGCCTTAAATGTTTATTCTTATTTATGAAAGTTTTTACTATATTGTAATCCTTACTGGGAATTTGAGCTCACCCCTTTCTATGTATTATTTTTTCCCAGGATGTGAAGAAGTATATTATGAATGACCTGTAGGGATAGTATGAGGGGATATGAGTGTGGTCTATGGATACAAGATGTTGTTATAGTTTTTCACTTTATGTTGTAATGTAAACTTTATGAATGTATCTAGTGATTCCAAGGCTACTAAACAAATAGGTCTTTTGATAATTGATCTTTTTTTATCATGAAAATGATATATAATAATGCCCAAAATCTGGGTAACTAGGGTCAGGGCATTACAGTTGTTATCAGATGAAGTTTAGTACAAACCTTGGAATATAGATTTAGATAAAATATGATTAGAGCACATAGACCTAAGATGGACATTGAATATTAGTATATAAGAACTTCCTAGAATTTTGGTATTGTAAATATTTTGTGAGTTTTCGAAGAAATACATCCCTGTCTGGATCTGAACAGATAGAGGTGGCTCTAACATAGATGTACCAAATGGTATAACCCAAAAACATCACTTGAGATAGACTCGAATGGGAACTAGTGCACAACGACGGGCCTTGCTGCACTCTTGGTTACGACACTCCTAGGGGATATACTTAGGTCATTTCTCATTTTCTTTATAAACCATTATGAAGTGTTTATGAGTATATACTTCCTCAAATAAAACATTTTTATGATTATGTATTACATCCATAAACTGTTCAATTTATGTTAAGTGTTTTACAAGTGTGTATTTATGTATTGTGATTCATTAACTAATCTAGTGTATTCCATTGTTTAGAAATGGAACCTAGTGTAAGGAATGGAAACTGTATCAATGCACGCACTCCATTTAGGGATTTCCCTCCTACTCAAGATAATTATAGTAGAGATGGTGATACAACTGGTGTTGATCAGCTTATCAGCATACTGGGACAACTCACTCGGGTTATGAATAATAACCTTACCCGTATTGAGCACCCGGATCCACAGCGTGGAGGATCAATGTCAGATCACATCATGAGTAAACAAACACAAACATTAAATGGGAGTATTAATCCATTATTAGCTAAGCAATGGATAAATTCCTTAGAGAAAATATTTCATGGCTTGGGGAGTAGTGAAAGGGAAATATTTATCATGGTAGTTTACCGCCTCACTGGAGATGCTGATCAATGGTGGTCATTGATTTAAAACATGAAAGAATATGATGAATTATCAAATATGGAATGTAGGGAGTTAAAAGATATTTTCTTAGAAAAATACTTTCCTCGTGACCATTGAGCAGATAGGGAAAGGCAATTTCTGAGTCTGAGACAAAAGGAGGATGAGAATGTCGCAAAGTATAAACCTAACTTTACAAAGTTAGAAAGGCATGTTGGAGATTATATATGTAACCTAGGAAGTAATATTGATCATTTATTTTATGGGTTAAAACCATTTATCCATCGATCACTAGTCTCACAATCCTTCTCGTCATACGAAGATATTGTTTCATGTGCGATCAAGACATAAATGGAATTCTCTAAGTCTTACGACCTTAAAGCAAAGCAAGAGAAGAAGAGATATTTTGATTACTCTGGAAATGGAAATAAGGGGAATAAGAGAAAATTTGAATATCCATCATGTATTAAATGTAAGAAGAAACACCCTGGTACTTTCTTGAAGGTAATGGGAGTCTGTTACAATTGTGGTGAAAAATGTCACCAAGCTGGTGACTACAAGAGGAAGAAAGAAGTTACCGATGTTCAATGCTAAAATTGCAGGGAGATGGGACATTATGAAAATGAATGTCCTAAGTGTCATAAAAACTTACCTTAGAAAAGGCCAAGGGATCAAGACCAAGCTTATGATATCACTACTGCTGAGGTAGAAGCACCTAAAGATGTGGTGGCAGGTAATTTAATGGTTTCCTCAAGTTTAGCAAATGCTTTATTTGATTCTGGATCACTTCTTTGTTTCATATCTTCCCAGTTTTCTAATAAAATTATATATTTCCAATTTGATTTAACAAGGGAGTTTTTAGTAAAAACTCCCAAGGGAAGTATCATTCCAACTATGTTTTGTGAATCAGTCCCCATTAAAGCACATAAATTTTTTGTATCTGCTGATCTCATCATAATACCCATGATTGAATTTTATATAATCCTCGTTATGGATTGGATTTCAGACCATGATGCAAAGATTTATTGTAAGAAGAATGAGGTTACTATTTTTGATGATGATGATAAAGAAAAACTTATCTTTAGAGTAGAATTGTCACCAGCTGATTCTTATCTAGATCCACCCCCAATAGCACAACTAAATTCAATTATCGGGGAGGAAGAGAATGAAATAATTGTGGGTGAGGAAAGGAATATTCAAATAGAGGATGTACCTATTGTGAATGAATATGTAAGTGTGTTTCCAAAATATTTACTTGGACATCCTCTAGAATGAGAAATTGAGTTTTACATTGATTTAATTCCTGATTCAAGGCCCATATCGAAGACACCTTATAGAATGGACACTAGGGAATTAGATTAACTAAAGAAACAACTAGAGGAATTGAGTAATAAGATATTTATTTGCCCAAGTGTTTCTCCATGGGGATCCCCTGTCCTTTTTTTTAAGAAGAAATATGGATCTATGAGGTTATGTATTGACTATAGGGAAATCAATGCTATAACAATAAAGAACAAGTATCCCCAACTTCGCATTGATGATTTATTTTACCAAATACATGGAGGTCAATACTTTCCAAAGTTTGAACTTTGATTTGGATACCATCAGTTGTGTGTGAAGAAGGAATAAATTTTGAATACAACAATTCGAACTAGGTATGGGCATTATGAGTTTACAATAATTCCTTTTGGGCTGACTAATGAACCCTCTATTTTCATGGATCTAATGAATAGAGTTTTCATGGAATATCTTTATGACTTTTTAGTGGTATTTATTGATGATATATTAGTATACTCCAAAAGCTAAGAGGATCATGAAAATCACTTGCGCATTATCCTGAAGACTCTGAGAAGAAATGAATTATATGGGATGTTTAGTAAGTGTGAATTATGGCTTCAAGAGATTTCCTTTCTTGGCCATATTATCTCTAAGGATGGAATCTCTATTGATCCTTCAAGACCAAGGCAGTCCAAGAATGTTCAGCACCAATGATTATAATTGAGGTACATAGTTTTATTGGTTTAGCAAGTTATTATCGGTGTTTCATCCAAAATTTGCCCGATTGGCTAACCCATTAACAAAGATCACACATAAATGGGTTAAATTTGTTTGGACAAAAGATTGTGAAGAATGTTTTGAAGAAATGAAGATAAGATTAGTCAATGCCCTTATACTGACTCTACCATCGGGGAATGGTGGGTTCGTTATTTATAGTGATGCATCGAAGAAAGGACTTGGTTGTGTCCATATGCAAAATGATAGGGTTATTGCCTATGCATCATGACAGCTAAAAATTCATGAGAAAAACTATCCTATACATGATCTTGAGTTAGCAGCTGTAATCTTTTATTGAAGATTTGGAGACACTATCTCTATTGTGAAAAATTTGAGATTTATGTTGATCACAAGAGTTTGAAGTATATTTTATCACAGAAAGAACTCAACATGAGGAAAATGAGATGGCTTGAACTACTCAAGGATTATGATTGCACAATACACTACCACATGGGGAAGACAAATAAGGTGGAAGATTCTTTGAGCAAAAAGGATCAGGAGTTTTGAACAAGATGAGAGTTGAGAGGAATCCTATTTTCATGGATCTAGTAAAGTTGGATATGGGAATAACCATGGATAGTGAAACATTGATACTTTTTCAATGGTTTCCAAACCAACATTACTAGAAAGGATAAAGAGTCCTTAGACCGATGATGAAGAATTTCAAAAAAAGATTAAAGCTGTGAATGATGGGAGATTGAATAACTTTGTGTGTGAAGATGGAATTTTGAAATTTGGGAAGAGACTTTGGGTTCCTGATATACCTGATCTAAAAAGAGAATTTTTGAACGATGCTCATAGTTCCAATCTCTCTATACACCCTGGGAGCACCAAAATGTATAGGTATTTGAAGGAAAATTTTTGGTGGGAAAAAATAAAGAGGGAGATTTCTGATTTTGTGTCAATATGTATGGTTTTTCAACAAGTGAAAGCTTGAAGGTGACATCCTGGAGGAGTCATGAAACCTCTTCCCATACCTGAGTGGAAATGGGATAATATCATGATGGAATTTGGCATGGGACTACCAAAGACTCCTAGAAGGAATGATGCGATGTGGGTCATTGTTGATCATCTTACCAAGTTAGCACATTTTCTTGTTATAAGGGAGGATTTACCACTTGAACTTCTAGGAAGACTATATATTAATGAAGTTGTGAGACTACATGGAGTACCCCTTTCGATTGTTTCTGATCATGATCCCCAATTTACTTAATGATTCTGGAATAGTCTTCAGAAGTCCTTGGATACTGAACATCATTTAAGCACTACCTACCACCCTTAGACAGATGGACAATTAGAACGGACTATTCAAACCATAGAAGATAGGTTGAGATCATTCTCACTTTACTTTCAGAGTATGTGGGATCAATATTTACATCTGGTAGAATTTTCCTATAACAATAGCTTCCATTCAAGTATTCAGATGGCACCTTATGAATCATTATATGGAAAGAGATGTCACACACTAACCTGTTGGGATGATGTTGGTGAAATAAAACTCGTAGGACCAGAACTGGTGGAGGAAATGATAGAAAAGGTAAAGGTAATCCAAAACCACATCAAAGCAGCTCAAAGTAGGCTGAAGAGCTATGCCGATAACTGAAGGAAGGATTTGGAATTTCAGGAAGGATATTTGGTTTTCTTGAAGGTATTTCCATGGAAGGGAGTTATACATTTCAGTAAGAAGGGTAAATTGAGTCCCAGGGACATAGGACCTTTCGAAATTCTATAATGAATTGGGTCTAAAGCTTATTGTTTGGCAATTCCGCCAAATCTCTACAAAGTTCACGATGTTTTCCACATATCACTATTGAGAAAATATATTCCTGGCCCAATGAATGTACTCACCTATGAAGAATTAGAACTGGAACCCGATCTGTCTTATTGCAAAGAGCCCATCTGGATTTTTGATATAAGAAAACAAGTGCTGAGAAACCGGACGACTCGTCTGGTGAAAGTTTTACGGAGAAACCATAGGATGGAAGAGGCAACGAGGGAACCCAAGGAACATATGATGAACAACCACTTGAGTATTTTTATGCATTAATATTATAGAAATTTCAAGGATGAAATTATTGGAAGGAGGGGAGAATGCAACACCCTAAGCTTCCATGGTAAGCTTCTCTTTGAACAATATAGTAGCGTTTGTTGTATGAAACTTTGAGTTCTAACACACACCATAACCAATCAAACTAGTTGTAATGAATAGTAATACCCACTATTAAAATTTTATAAATATTATCTTTAAAAATGGACTTCATTTTTTGATTCAGAATATCTAAATTATCCAAGGGTCAATTTTGGGTATTTTTCTGAACACTTTCAATTTTTGATGAATAGTAAAAAAACACAGAGTTATAGTTTAAATCTGAATTTTTATTTAAATAAATAGTTATTTTATTTAAATTTATTTTAGGTAGAAATAGATACATAATACCTATATAAGTTAAATGTAATTCATTGGATTCAGTTTATAATAATTTTAGATATATAAAAATTTTATTGAACTTTTCACCTTCTTTTACCCATCTCCTAAGAGAATTTGGAAATTCACATAAAACATAATTTTACCAATTCTGTGAGTGGAATTTTGAAAATATCAGAGGCAAGGGTAATATAAAGGAGTAAAATGTGGTTCAATAAGATAAAAATAATTTTTGGTGAAGAGTAACATTTTAATTTTATTTACCACGGTTAAAAGTAAATAGGGTAATTAAGGGTAAAAATGATATTATTATTACCCTAACACATGTCATAATTCTATTTTCTAAGTATAATTAGACCAAAAACAACCTTAGTAATAAAATATGAACCTCTTTTGTCCACATGGATATGATTAGGACATTTATTATTATTTAATTCAAAGAAGAGTTAAAAGAGTTAAAATCAATGATTAATAACTAAAACATTTTTAATATAGGGTTATTCATAAGATAAATTCTATTATAAATATCCATTAGAAAGATAATATTATTTCCTACATAATTATATTTTATTTATAATTTTTAGATATTAAATAATTTAATTTATTTATGAAACAAAGATGATGTAGTAATTACCTAATTAATGAAATATTAAAATAATTGATATTATAAATATCCAAATAAATTTAGTATGAGAATTTTATTAAATTAAAATTATTTTATAGGTTAATAAAACATATTATGGTTGGTTAGATGAATTTTTTTAGAAGTAAAAATTCTGTTATAAATTTTGAAAAAACAAAATACCAAATAGTGTCAAAATTGACATAAAAGAGTTTTTAAAACAAATATTATATTATTAATTAATATTATATTCCTAAAAATATAACGTTAATCCAAATGACTTATATAAGGTTATATATATTCATAATTAACCACTTGGGGTTCGATTGGCTTGTCATTGTATGTTTATAAACTATATAATATAAAATTAAAAAGAGACATGGTAAATGTCAAACTAGTTAACTAAGAGTTAAATATAAATGATAAGGTTAATATAGTTACCCAAACCTATCTAAAATATATTGGTTGAAAGTATTTCGACCCATCACCACCTTATATTCTAAATAAGTCACTTTTGATCCATTATAAACCGAATATGAATGTATTATAAAATAATATTTTAAGTTTTTCTATGGTTCCCCTCACCCCTCTTATAAAAGGGCACTCCCCTTCTCTCAAATTAATTCCTTCAATGCCTTTTGGTTCAGCCAAACCCTACCCAATTATCCTCTCAACTTCACTCAATTTATTCTAAATGCCTTCATTTAATCAGAAATCCAACTTAAAGATCCCTTTTGATCAAATCAAAAGGAAGAACTCAAAGAAGAGGTAATGTTTTCACCACCCTCTTTCAAGTTCCTTTATTCTTCCACTTCTTATTTATTTGTTATTTCTATTCTAAAATAATAAATCCATTATCTTCTATATATTGTGATTTTATTATAAATATGGTACAACCATATTCAGTATTCTATCCATCCTTTGAATGACATGTCACCATACGTGCGTACGTATGGCTTACCGTCTCCACATCGTGGTGTAATTGTTATTCAAAACATTATTATTTGGATGGGTATGATAATGATGTTTAATTGCATTAAATAATAAATATAACATTATAATTATTCTTTATATATTATATACCATCCAATTATATATTATTTTAATATCAAAAGAATGATATTGTCGCTCTAGTGTATGTACGGACTACCGTCTCCACGAACGTGATGAGATTCATTCCCAATCGTATCCATTCAACTATAATTATCATTTGATGTTTAAAAATAATGTTTAAGGATTCTATATCATTATGTATATAAATAAAATACAACCTATCCATAACAAACATGGCTTATGTAACAAAATATATAAAAGAAAACGAGTAAGTTAACACACGAAACGACGATAATACTAAGTTATTATTAACAAAGTAATGTTAAGAGATCATATATGATATCATATTAATGTATATGATTCTTGTATAATTTAATAACAACCATTTAACCATTATATATGAGGTTAAACTACCCTCAACCAAGTAAATTTACAAGTTAATGGTTTATTTCACAATCTCTTCATTATCCGAGGTTGTTTTTACGTAATTACCTACTGGGACCTCTTTATCATCCACATCCATGTTTCATAAAAATGTACTTCAAATAATTCATACTATTTTACAGAATATGGGTTAAATTCATTTATACCCTTTTTTGACATTTTATAAGATTTTTATAAACGAATCTTTATGTTGTTTTCCAAACAAGGTCATTTTTATCCTTTTCGACAGAATTGAGGTAAGAATGTATTTTTTTAACTTATACGGTGGGTGCGACTATTTGCCACCATTATAAAATCGTCAGAGCTTCTCTTACAATCTTATTAGAATATTTTCAAAGTAAATATTTCCTTTTATAATAATGTGACTTTTAAGTGATTTAAAAAAAGAGATATTTCCCTCAAATACTTTTGTTTTCATCTATGTCAACATCCTTTGATGGATTTTAAGCTTATTTGAAGTTGATTTATTATGATAAAAAAATTCCATATTGTATTGAAGTTTTTATGATATGTTTGACTGTAGATGTGTTATTTTTATACCATTTATGGTTTATGGAGAAATTATTAACATTTCGTATGCAAGTTTTAATACGAATGTTTATGTTATGTTTAAACCTGTTCATATAAGGAATAAATTCGACTTAAAAGTGATGGGTGGAGCCTGCTATAGCTCCTCAATGCATCGGTAGGTATCATGATACAAACTAGTTTCTTGGCACAATGCCTCGAAAAAATCTTATTTGTAGTCTTAGCACAAGGCCTTGACTATGTGGTTATGATAGTTTGGCTTTATGCAATACATCATTATGAAAATGGTTATTGATATTGCATGTGATTATTAGAATAGTAGAATATCCATGTGAATAAGTAAATGGAATTATTTCATTTTATTTCTGCCATATTATTATTAAGTTCAAGTTTAAAAGGCTTTTGTTTTAGTTATACATTGCCTAAAATGTTTATGCTTATTTATGAAAGTTTTCGCTATATTGTTATCCTTACTGGGCATCTGAGCTCCCCCTTTCTATGTTTTATTTTTTCCCAGGATGTGAAGAAGTATTTTATGAATGACCTTCAGAGATTGTATGAGGGTATATGAGTGTGGTCTATGGAGAAAAGATGTTGTAGTAGTTTTTCAGTTTATTATGTAATGTAAACTTTATGAATGTATCTAGTGATTCCAAGGCTATTAAACTAATCGGTCTTTCGAGACTTGATCTTTTGTGATCATGAAAATGTTATGTAATAATGCACCGACTCTGGGTAACTGGGGTTGGGGTGTTATAGACTTGGTCATGTAAACATGTTTCATTTAACGAATCTCTATTAGGACAGCTATTTAGGTTCTCTTGAACTAAAATAACGTGAAAGATGTATTTCTTGTTTACAAGGAAAGATGATCAGACAACCGTTTGGTGGTAAGGGTGAAAGAGAGACAAATATTATTTAATTGGTACACATTGATGTGTGCAGACATTTTTCAATGGATGATATAGGTGGATATTCTTAATTCATTACTTTGAAAAATGACTTTAGTAGACATGGGTGTGTTTAATTAATGAGTTGTAACATTTAATCCATTGAAAATTAAAAAAAATTCAACAATGGAGTTGAGAATAAACATGCTAAAAAAAATAAATAATTTTTGATCTAATAATGGTGGTGAGTATATTAACCAAGAGTTCATCGATCATTTACAATATTTTGGGATTCTATATCAACTCACACAACATTTTACATCATGGCGTAATTGTATTAGTGAAATGATGAACCATGGATATCTTGACATATTAGGGTTAATAATGAGTCTGACAGATATTACATTAACATTTTGGGGATGTTTGTTAAAGTATACATCACATGTACTAAAATGAGTACCAACTAAGGTGGAAAATTCAATACCATATGAATTAATGCATAGAAAAAAAATATGTGCTGTCACATTCTCATGTGTAGGGATGAAAGGATTTTATCAAGGATAGATCTAGAAATAAAATAGCACCCTATTTCATGAAGTATATCATTGTAGGATTCCCCAAGGAAACGATGGAAAATTACTTAAAGAAAACAGCAGATAATAAATTCATTATGGAAATACATGCTATATTTATTAAAATGGAGATCATCTTTAAAATATATTGTGGGAGAAATATTGAATTTCAAAAATATGATTCTTAAGATACACAAGAGTTGGTGTAGGGAAAATTTATAATGGTCTAAGTGGAAGATGTTTCTTAGACACAAATACTATAAAAGTGAACCATAGAGGTCAGTGGAATAGAAATTTATGGTTTTATAGTCAATAAATATTGTAACTTGTTATTGGTTTATAATAATGATATGCTTCCATAAAAGGAGAAAGTAGTGACCTTAAAAGCTTCAATATGGAAATAAGACCGGGTTTATAAGATATATTACACGTATTATATCCAGGTATGGATTCTATTTGACCTTCTAATTGATGTAAATCTTGTTGTGTGCATATGGGTTTTCAATAGAAAACTAGACATTGAATATAAAATCAGTACCTATAAATTATAGTTAGTAACTAAAAAATTTAAATGTAATCAAGGAATAAACTATGCTAAATCCTTTTCTCCAGTCTCTATGTTTAAATCCATCTAAAATCTATTTTTCATAGATGATTTCTATGACTATGAGATTTGGTAGATGGATGTAAAAACAGATTTCCTTAATTAGAACCTTCAAGATGATGTCTATATGACAAAACAAAAATGGTTTTTAATATAAAAAGAAGCTAAAAAGTATTTAAGTTTAAAACATATATTTATGTACTAAATTAAGAATATAAATCAAGGAACATTTAGTTTGATGAACCCATAAGATAATTTGGTTTCATAAAGAACAATTGTGGGACATATGTTTATAAACGGTTTAGTTATGGCACATTCTTTTTCCTAGTAGTATATTTCAATGAAATGTTACTTGATGGAAAGGACATACCATTATTTAAATCAATTAAGGTATTTTTAATTAATTTTTTAACCAAGAAAGACTTAGGTGAAGATGCTTATATTCTTGGGATAGAGATGATTCAAGATAGAACCAAGAGCATTATTGGACTAAGTGAAAGTATAAATATTGACCAGTTATTAAAGAGAATTAGTGTGGAATAATCCAAGAAGATATTGGTTCCAATGTCACATGGTATACATCTCTCTAATAAAATGTTTCTTTGGACACAATAGGTGATATAGGTGGGATGAAGAGATTACCATACACATTTTTGATGCATAATTTTTACATGTTATATACTAGGTTTGATGTTTCATATGATTTTATCATCATAGTTAGATATCAATATGACCTAGGAGAACAACATTACCCAATTGTTAAGGTTATCCTTAAATATTTGAGGTATAATAAATATATTTTCATGGTATATGGAGGATGAAAGTGACTAGTCATCAAGGGATATATATATATATATATATATTCTATTTTTTACAATAGATCAAAATAATCTAAATACATAGTCTGGATATTTCTTTAGTCTCTATGGAGGAGCTGTGAGCTAGAAGAGTTAAAATTTTCTCAAATTTGTTGATTATACAAAAGAATCTAAGTATATTAAGGATACTGATGCAGATAAGGATTCATTTTGGATATATAACATTGTATATGGTATTGATGTGGTCCATGGTATAAAACATCCTATAACAATATATTTTTATAATACTGTAGTAGTGGATCTCTCAAAGGTACCAAGGTTTCATAAATAGATGAAGAACACACTTTGGAATTACCACCTCTTGATAGATTTTTCTTAAAGGTGTTATGTTTCGATGAGAAGATTTTCCATGGAGTAAAACATGTTAAACCCAATTAAAAAACATTTTCATATCAGAATAATGAACATAATATGAGAGCTAGTGGGTAATTATTTTTTAGTGGTTGAATTTAGTGCATGTGGGAGTCTATAAGATTTGGTACCATTGAACCAACTTCTATGTTCTTTATGATTACCAATATTCATTCTTTTTAATATTAATAAAATTCATATCACATTATTATTATTATTTTCTGTGACATTTTATGTAATAATTTTCTATGGGTACATGTCGCACTGAATGGGTTTAATATTTCCTCATCATGATGATAACGTAAAGGTTATATGGTGGTATTCATAAATATACACTCAATGGATATATGGTATTATTTTATTATACATAAATGACATAGGCTGTCTATGGTGGGGGATCATAATAGATTGGGACTTCTTCTCATGAAATTTATCTTTAGCAATATCTAATATAAAGAGGTTGTGAAAACTTTTCTTTCTGGTAGTAAATCCACATAAATATGTGTCATTAGATATTTCTATCTATGAACATGTGCAATGGCCCTTATTCTTTAAAATTATAACTAATTCATATCTGGATTTTTTTTATGTATTGATGAAAACCATGGTTACATATGATCATGATGATGTAGGATGTGTTGGGCACATCCCAAATGATATTATGTTAATTTGTAATATAAGACAGTATTTTTTTATTCTTCTATTATTTAACATAAGTTGATATCTCAGGCCCTTTGATATGAATAGAACTACTCAATTAAGAACATGTCCATGGTGTTATATCAACATGTTCATTTCTAGAAATTAAAATAATGATACATCAGGAACATCTCTTGGTGAAATGAGCATGCATCCTACATGTTTAGATATTTTGGGACCAAGTAATTATATTACAAAATTTAGGTTTTTTTGGTTGTATGTTACAATGATAGTAACTTATTTCCTTATCAGTGACATGCTAGGCTGTAAGATTTTACCCTTTCAATTTAGGTGGTTCTAGCTAATTCTACTAAGAAAGGAGCATAGAGGGTTACACATTGATTTTATCCATAACCACAATTACATTCTATTTGAATTTAGTATGTTAAAAAATATTATTCCCATAAACGGATTAATAATTATTCATTTTTAGTTGATCAAAAATATTCAATAACCAGTTATTCAAGAGAATATATATGTGAGTTGAATATTTATTAAAAAAAATTATCCATGTAAATATAATATCTTTTTATTTATCAAAAAATAATGTAGTGGAATTTATTTATTTAAATATATAGTCATAGTTTAAGATTTGATAAATACTAAGGATAAAATTAATGTTATGTTAACAGTCTAATAAAAATGGTATTTTAATAATCATTTTAATAAATATTAATTTTTTTATATAATAAATTAAATATATTTATCAATTAGTTTATCTCATGTAATGTAAATAATAATAATAATATTATTATTATTTAAACATGAGGTTCATCTAGGATTAAGGGAACTATAATGGTCCATGTGAAATTACTATTCTCTAACCCCAGCTCTATATAAACATGATTATATCATTCTCAACCATAATTTTCTTTTTGAAGAATTAATTCTATAGATAATCATCCATATACCTAGATAGATTTTCCCTTAAAAGATCCCAATAATAGACATAAATTCTCTAACTCTACCCTCTCAAATCTGATAGGTTAATTAGAATCATTCCACCTAGAAGAAATTCTTATGATGGTCAATGATGAATGATTCAAGCCTTATAGCCTTTTATGCTAGCATTTAGAGATTTATATGTTGCTGTTTGGAGATTCATATTGCATGTTTAGATGATCACTATATGGATTCTACCCTTGAATCCTCTGACACAATAATGATATGAAATAAATATTTCTTCCAATTCATCAATTAAAAAAATAATTCCAATGTGATGTAACTCTTTATTTTTATAATTTAATTAAAAATTATTTACGATCATCATATCTCATGGATTTTGGGGTTGTTATTAATCTAGTTTTGAGAATAAATATTAATATTTATGTTGATTTTAATTATTGGGAATGGGACAAACAACTTTTTTTGTTCCTTGGAACCTTCAAGTGGTGTTAGAGCGGTCACGTAATAATTTATAATTATTTATCATTCGCTAATTTATTATACACATTTTTGTTAGATTTTGATTTATAGTTTATTAATTCTTAATTATGAAATTCAATTAAAATGTATCATTAATAAAACATACTTCTTTTTGTTTCAAACAATCATAAATAGTTTTATAACAGGTGAATAATAATAAAAGATTCCATTGGGTGGCACTAGGGACTCTGATTAATAGAAATAGTTTCACAATGTGTACCTAAAAAGTACATGTTATGTATCAAGATTCACCTCAATTAGACATGTCATGGGATACATGACACACTAAGAATAAATAATACATAGAGTGCATTAAATTCACCACAAGTTGACTAGGACATACCAAATTATAGTTTTCTATAGAGACCCAAACTTCTCATACATAGATATTACATATTTTTAGATAAAAATTCATTACATTAGACAAATACATGTGTGGGATCATAATGGGACAGTTCCTTTGGAAATGTGGACACATAAAAAACTTATCTCATAAGTGGGATACATCATCTCCCACTAGTTTTTTTATAACGAGAACTATTATTAGACATATCATACATAATACCTTTTATCATAACCCTATATATTATAGATCATAAAATTGAGTAATGGAATAAATATTGGTAGTTCATAAGACCTGAATCATAATAGAATCAAAGAACATGAACCATGACAACTTAATATAGGCATAAGACATTGATTTTTTCTGTACACATAAGATTACGATATTGCGAACGTGTATAAATATAAACATGTTTATTCATTAATATAAGGACATAAAATTAGGACATTGCATAAACTTATGTATATGTAACAAGATCCATGCATATCCTTATGGACATGAAATCTTATTCCATGTATAAAACTATGATCATATAATCAAGATCGGGCATAAAATTATGAATATGTCATCAGGTTAACCCATTAAATTTTGACCATGTATTCTGGTTTATGCATAAAATATTTACTCAGGATTTATCCATATTTACCAAATACATTGGAGGGGGATATAGGTCCCACACCTCACATAATATATACATATATGAGATACAAAATTATGAAACAGTCATCATATCATAACTCGTGAAAAGGGGTCTGGTTCCATAAAATTTTCATTATAATATAATCAATTGAAAGAAATTTTTCTCATAGGCATATTTTCATCATAATCATAAACCATACAAATAAATAATAAATATGGTATCATTGGATCATATCACTAATAACATTTCTTGAGGAAAATTGACTTTAAAATTTGATATTTTTTTTAAATACATTTATTTTAAAATAAACTTGTAAAATTATAAATTAATCTTTAAAATAAATAGTGTTAATGATGATGTAATATAACATAAATGATAAAACAAATATTCCTTTCACACTTTTAGTAAATGATAATGAAGCATTTATTGGAAAAAACATAAAGATTCATTTAAAAACATTTTTTAAAAAGTAAAAAATGGATAAAAATATTTTTAATAAATCATTTTTAGATTTTTAAAAATATTTTTGATAATATTTTTCAGAAAACATTGTCTTGGAAGAAAAAAGTTTTTTGGCAAAAGAGAGAAATAAGTAAATTTTTTCATAAAATCATTATTCTATCCTATTTAATTTTTTAAGAGAGGAAACTGATGAGAAAAATTATTCAGAAAACATAAACCTAGGATAATAAAATTAATGACTTTATTGATATGTGTATTATATTATTTTATCATCAAAATCGTAAACATATACAATCCCTATAAATTATGAGATTGTATGATAAAACCCTTACCACTTGGGATAAATTTGAATTGTAAACCCCATAAAAGGGAGATACTCAAATGGATATTTAAATAGTAATGTTTTTTAGGTTATTCATCATAAAATACACTAATTGGAAGTATATAATTGGCATAAAATAAATATACAGTGAATATAACATGTGTCTCATAGATGTAAAAAACTGAGACTAGAAATTCTTTACCTTAAGTCGCGAATTCCTTTTCACACATTCAAGCCTCATATATAATAAATATAATTTTCTAAAAACTATATTATGGAGCCATAATAATATCTGTCATACTATATATGATTTACTTTTGACCTTTTATTAACCGTTTATTAACAATTCCATGTTAAAGTCACGTTTCGGTTAATAATTGCATTGTATTTTGTGTATGCATTGATATGGTATTCTTGATCCTCTTAATTTTGTAATGATTATATAATATTCATAATTTTAAACATTATATAAATATCATATGTATTCATTATATATTTATTTATATAAATCTATAAAAGTTATTGATAGAAAATGAAATAAATTGTTCAGGGAGAAAGTCAGTTGTTTGTATGCATAAACGTTGCTTCCATTTTCTCAATGGATTGAAATAAATGAAGGTAGATAATATATAATCTTTATAAATTAATTTTAATTTCATATACATCACAAATATAGGTTAAATTATCCATTATTACCTTCCATTAAAATCATTAGTAAAAATCTAATCACATCACTTCGTGAGGCAGTAGTCCCCCGTAAACACAAACAACATTATTGTATCCCCAATGGAATAGAAAGTAAAAAAGATATGTGCGTTTTATTTATTAAAAAGTAATAATTATGTTAAAAATATAATTTATATTCATTTATTCAATCCTTATTAGCATCCAAGTAAAATTTAAATGGGAAAACACATCAAATCGATTCGCATGGCTGTAGTTCATCGTACACACGAGTGACATTATTGTTTTCCAATGTGTTAGATGATTTAATGTGAAATGTATTATTATAATATCAGAAGTATAATGAAATAATAAATACTATATATAAACATTATATCAATCCTTATATCGATCTTTGAGAGGTGTTGATGGAAACAAATAACATCGGTTTGTGAGGGGGAAGTCCATCGTACACATGAATGATGATTTCATAACCCATTTGATGGAAGAGGATATATATATAGGTTATTTAGTTAACATAATAAAAATTTAATAATTTTCAATATAATTAGGTTATTATATAGTAATTTGTTAATAATAATTTATGGTTTTGGAGGAAGAAATAGAATAAAACACTTGTTTAGGGACGTTACCTATTCTTCAGAAATATTCTATTAGTTTACATCAAAATCATTTTTATGTTGCATTTATGAAATAAAGAAGGATTAAAAGATTATATTATGGAAGTAATAAAGTTATTTGTGAATTTTTTCTCTGATTCAATGGGTTTTCTAAGTGTTAGATGTAGTATAGAGTGGTGGCCTTTTATAATAGAGGTGAGTGACACAATTGTAATTTTTAAAATAAGAAATGTATGGACACTTTTTGAACATGAAAAAGGATACCTAATGGGTCATTATAAAACCATTGAGGCTATATTGTCTACATAACTAGAATTGGGAAAGTTTATAGGTTATTTTAACCCATATATTTTTTGTTTAACCCCCGATAAACCCATTTTTATCTTAACCGCAATAAATTATTTTTAATATTCCTTATAATAAAAAATTAAGATGGAATTATTAGATAATTTAAATTATTATTATTAAAATATTTAATTCATTTTTAAAAATTCAACTCATATAATTTACAGAGTTTAATTTAAAATTAAACCCATCGATGTGATGAGGAAGCGGTTTTCCAAAGAGAAAATTCTCTATATATAGAAAGTTTTAATATCCCAATTCAATATGGTATTTATTCCAATAACCTAAATTGGATTAATTTATATATATATATAATCAAAGTAATTTTACCCTCATAACAATATTAAAATAATTTTTAAGTTTTTAAATGCTTTAAATGAAATAATAATTCTTAATAAAACCTAGTATTTTCACTATTCATTAAAAAATTTAAGTATTTAGAAAATTATGAAAAATTAATCTTAACATAATTTTGAAATTTTGATTTAAAAATACAGTTTATTTTTTGAAATTAATTTTCTAAAAAAATTAAATAAGAATGATAAAGGTGAAAAAACTTCTTTTTAGAAAAATGTGGATTTTAAGAGTAAAATTTGATTTATTCATGTCTCTTATCTAAAAAACACATAATATGATTTTTAAAACATTGATTTAATATATAATAAATATTTTCCATGAAATTAATTCAAAAAAAATTAATTTTTAAATTTATAAACTGAAATTCTGTTTGTGTGCCTAATTTTTTTTCAAAAAAAATCTTTATTTTGAATTTTTTTATTTCTAATTAATTAGTCACCAAATAATTAATTTTATATACATGTGTAAAAAATATATTTTAATAATTTATTTAATATTATTCATAATCTTAATTCTAATGGATAGATGATACATAACTTATTAAATAATAATACTTTAATATTATGTCATGTTTTGTTTACACTTGGTAATACATGTAGCACAAGATAAAATTTGTGTTTCATGTAAAGAAAGATAATCTTGATGTTGTGAATAACAAAAAATATCCAAAAAATTAAATTAATTTGAAAAAAGGTGTAAAAAATCTCAGGGTGTTATATTTTTATATTACACAATGTGTTTTTCGCATACATACAATGTATAATATGCTTTTTCACAATGAAGTTAACATTATCTACATGGTCAAATGCACATCCATGTTAATACGTGATGTGTGATACTAAATACTAAGAAAAATATGGGTTACACAATGTGTATCTGGTGTAAATGACATGTTCCACATAATGTTTTACATATAAAATATACAATGAGTCCCTAAGCATATTTCACAGACTCATGATAAGAGATATACACATTGTGTAGCTTTCTAGTGCAAACCATGTAGTCACCTAGAAATTAGTAGAATTAAATTATATGAAAAATAATTAATTTTAATATTCAAACCAACTTATATAGCTATTATATGATGAAATTAATATCTAATATTTTTTTCCAAAATAATAAATGATTAATTAATTACAAGTAATAATCTAATGATATTATTGAGGCCATTTACTTTCCACATTACCAAAAATGATGGGAATCTTCAATATTGTTCTAATTTATAGTAAGATAAAAGAATTGATTATTTAATTAACTCAAGTGTGTTTATATTAATAATAAAGAAAATATTTAAGTGAATTTTGTAACGTCCCATTTCTGGGAGCCACCCAGAGGCGCCTCATACCCGGTTGGTCGCATAGCCTCAAGCGCATTTACCTAAATGCTAGAGGCTACCAACTAGAAGCGAGGGACTTGGGTGTGATTGTGGGGAAACTATGCCCTTATTGGTAGAGTAACATAGTGGAAGTAAAATAGATAGCAATAGCAGAAGCAATAATAATACCATACAAAATAAACAGAAGGTGACAGGAAGAAAGAAACTGGAGCACATACATATGAATGATGCATGATGCATATGTCTAGGAAAGAAGCCAAACAAGTCACAATTTTGAAATAAAATACTAAACCAAAGTACAAAAGGAAAAAAACCAGTAAACACCCCCACAACATCGTAAGCCTCAGCTTAGTCCCATTCTCCCCAGCTCCACAGCCATCAAGTACCTGAAGAATAAGGGTACTTTCCATTTATGTATACCTGCAACACTATAATCTGTATGGGCCCAAAATCATGACCCAAATAGGGTGTGAGACAAGTCCCAATATGCGACTACCAAATGATATGTTCCTAACAGTCATTGAATATATATGATGGAAAATAAAAAAAATAAAGCAGTAAACAAGGATGTACACATAGTATAAATCTTATAAATTCAATTACATCCATTTTCAAATATTAAGTAAGAATCTAATTAAAATCAGGTAACCCAATGAGAAGTACTCATATCCTATCCACTCTGGTTCAACCAAACAAACATATGCAATCCTATGGGAAGTACACACAGTCTAACTCCTCTGGTTCAGCTTTAGAAAAGACTCTCTGAGGAAGCACTCGGTGTCAATTCCACTTGTGGTCTCATTTCGGTAACTAATAGGCACTCTAAGGAAGAACTCAACATCCAATTCCTCTTATGGCCCGTATCGAAGATATTACAGGCACTCTGAGGGGGCACATATGTCCATCCCCCCTATGGTCTAATAATGTAAAAGTAAACAGACAATATGGAGAATCCCTCAACGTCAATTTTCCTATGGTCTACTACACCAGGTTCCCACAACCATGTGTACGTCAATCCTGCACAAAAAAACATGGAAGAAAAAGTAAACCTCAAGAACTACTTGGATAAACAATCTATAACATATCATAACATGTCAGATAATAATCACTTCATCCTTAAAATATTGGGCATGGAAAAAAAGAAGAAGCCTAATAGTCAAAGCTAGACCAACCAGTAAAAAACAAGCAAACATGGGAAAAACATACATAACAAGATAAATAACCACATTTGAAATTGCCAAACCTCTACTGACGCACACAATGAATAGAAGTAAAATAACAGGGCTAAAACCAGGAACACATAATACCCCAAATGAGAGTATTGGGCACTTTTTCCCATATAACTCAAAGAATAACTACAAAAAGGCACAAAACACCTACCTCGACATTGTAAGATTGATATACATGATCCTCATGCCTTGAATCGCCCTAGAATGTCGCAGATCTACAAAAATTCTAAGAACATTCAATCGAGGATAACTCGTGAAAGAATATAAATCAGGATATGATGTTCTACAAGAAGATAGAACTCGCTAATGTGATTTCAACGCAACTATCAGAGTTAAATTAAAAGAACATATGGTGAGTATGGGGTTCAAATAAGATTTGTGGTCATACAGATGATCCTGTATGAGATGGATGATGAAGATGTGTGTTCTATCCATTAGATGCAAACCCAGTCCGTTTAATGAAAAAAAGAAACTACATGGTGTGTACTTTCCTTTTATGTCATCTACTTTACACGGTCTCCAGGTTACCACACATGGCCATGTACTCAACCATTACCTGGCCAGTACATAGTCACCCGTGGAAACTGAGTACACAGTATGTACTTATAAGCACATGACGTTTACTCCAAAATTTTACAGAAACTCCTCTTTTTCCTAAAAACAACCTAAAAAGAAAAACATACCTGAAAATAAGATCATTGTTCTTACAAACATCCCCCCTTAAAGAAAATTTTCCCCAAATTTTCCTTGCAAGGCGGCATAAAAGAAGAATCCTCGAACAACTTTGGCCACTACGATCATACATCAGCCTCCCTCTCTCAAGTCACATTCTCTACTCACTCGTGCTTCCATAGAACTCGTACTAGAGGAACAGACCGGACATAGAGAACCTTCACACTTCGACCAACAATCCAGATATGACGATCCTCGAACAAGGCGTCCAAATCTCGCTCAACCTCCACGGGTTGGAAAACATGAGACCGGTCTGAGAATTAATGTCAAAGATGAGAAATGTGGAAGAGGCCATGCATAGCCCAGTACCTCTGAGGTAATTGCTGCCGAGATGCAACTGGACCAGCCTTCTTCAAAACTTCAAATGGCCCAACGTACCTCAGTGAAAGTTTAACAAGTCCCCAAATCCTCTTGTGTCCCAACCTCGGTGTGACATGTTGGAAAACATGATCTCCGACCATGAACTCCAGAGGTCATCTTCGTCGATCAGCATAAGACTTATATTGTGACTTTGTAGTAGCCATCATATTCCAAATCAACTATATCTGCTTCGTGATCTCCTAGACAAGATGAGGTCCCAACATAGCTTCCTCTCCTACATCCAGCTAGCATAAGGGTGTCCAGCATGGTCTACTGTACAAAGCCTCATAAGGTGTCATCTAAATAGTTTCTTTAAAACTATTATTGTAGGTAAACTCCACAAGAGGTATCTTCTTCTCCCAAGAACCTCCAAAATCCAGGATGCATGCTCGAAGCATGTCCTCTAGCACCTGAATTATTAAGTCAGACTGGCCATCTGTCTAGGGATGGTATGTTGTACTCAGAAGTATATATGTACCCAAATCCCCCTATAGTCCCTGCTAGACCCGAGAAGTAAAACATGCATCCCTATCTAAAACAATGGAGTCTGTAACTCCATGTAAACATACAATCTCTCTGATGTACAACCTTCCCAGCTCATCAACACTGAAGTTATCCTTTATCGGCAAGAAGTGGGAAACCTTTGTGAGTCTGCCAATGACAACCTAAATTGCATCATTCCCTTGAGGAGACCTCGATAAACCCATTATGAATTCAATCACAAAATAATTCTACTTCCACTTGGGAATGGGTAACTGCAGTCACAGCCCTGCTGGTTGCTAATGCTATGCCTTCACCTTCTGACAGGTGGAACAACTCATGAAAATACCAGCAACATCTCTCTTAATACCTGGCCACCAATACTAAATATTTATATCATGATACATCATGGCGACACTATGATGAACTACCCAAACTAAGGAATGAAAGTCTTTCTTCATCTCTTCGCATATGTCTGCTGGCACCCACATGTGCCCATGAAAATGAAAGATCTCATCCTTACCTACTGTCCATCTAGGAATATGGTCCCCTCCTGAAACACTCTCCCATATGACTAGGCTTCTTGAATCTGATAGCTGCCTCATTCTCACTCAATCATGTAGAGTTGAGGTAACAGCTATAGAAGAAATAAAAGTATGCCCCTATCTATCATGCACCTCCAAATGCATCTCAGAGAACATATCCAAAAGCTGAGAATCACTACTAGTCTCTTGAAAAGCCTATATATGAATCCTCCTACTCAATGCATCAGCTACTACGTGGCCTTTCTAAGGTGTATAGGCAAGTTCAAAGTCAAAGGACTCGAGGTACTCTACCCACCTTCGTTGTCTCAAATTCAAGTTTCACTAAGTGAAGATATACATGATACACTTGTGGTCGGTGAAAACCAAAAAATTCTCTCCCATAAGGTAGTTTCTCCAATAGTGTAATGCATGAAAAACATCAGCTAACTTGAGATCATACGTCATGTAGTTCCTCTCATGTGGCCTCGACTTCTGAGACCCATACGCGATGAATCATTCCCCCTGAAAAAGCACAGATCCCAACCTGATACCTAATTCATCACAGTACAAAGTATAGCTATTTCCTGGCTCTAGAAATACAAGTATCTCTACTGAAGTCAACCTCCCTTTAAACTCCTAAAAGAAGGACTCACAAGAATCTGACCACATGAACTTCTCACCCTTCTTAGTCGGACCCGTTAATGGTGCTACTATGAGTGAAAAGTCTTGTATGAAATGTATATAGTATCCATCCTGCCCTAGAAAACATCGTACCTCAAATACGTTCTTCGATGCTCCCGGGAAACTATTTCTCTCACTTTCTCTAGGTCAACTGATACTCCAGTATCTAAGATAACATGACCCAATATATGAATCTGATCCGTCCAAAAGTTTCATTTTGAGAGCTTATCATATAACTGATGCTCTCTATAAGTGTACTATTTCTGATGCTTTCTCCAGGGCACGCGGACATCCGTCATGCAGAGGACACGCTGTTGTTTCCCCGCATTCCTGCTTTCCAAAGCCTGGTGGCATCCACCCCTTATTCAGGGATGTCTACTCCTTGATCAAAACGGGATGATGGGATGTCGGTTATTACTTCTGTGGATTCCCCCTCAGAGCTTGTCACCTAGTCCGGGTCTCCCGCACAGATCTAAGACGTAGTTCTTGAAGCTATTCCCGGCATCATATCTTCATGGTCACCAGTTAATTACGCCACTTCTATCAGGACCTTCCAAGGGGTCTGGTCAGGGCAGTAACCTTCGGTTAAGAGAGTATTCACGTTGTTCATCACAGGCATGTCTTGATTCTGGGGATTGGCATGTTAGTCTTCTGTACATTATTATAGGGCTTCTCGAGGGTGTGAAATCCCATGGAATCCCACAACGAACATGCAGAATTGTATTCCATCGGCATGTATGTGAGGTTTTCCTCAGCTTTCCATGTGTAACACGGGGTATGCCGTAAGTTTAACATCCCGGGAAGACGGATCAGACTGATCGGAACACTATTTAGGGTGTGTCAGATTCAATAACCACCTAGAGGGAACACCAATGTTGGGGCCAGCACGTGGGAGGCATCCTAAATATTTTGGAGGGGAATGAGGTGGCGTGATCCCACCGAGATGTGGTGGCCCGGGTGAGGATCAGGATGGACGATGGATTTGGGCTTGAGCATCGAAGAGACTTCCTACGTATCCCTGTGGCAGTGAATCAAAGTCTTCATAGTTCGGTGAAATGATGGGACACCTGAGGAGGCGGCCCATGAGAATGGATGCACGGATAGAACCCAGGGGATGTGGATCCTCCGGGTTACGGAATGAGCTTCCCGAGACCCGTGGGCTCGAGGGATAGATTAGGATGAGTCATGGGTGATTGTCTTGAGCCTTGTGGAGGATTCCTACTTATCCCCGTGGCGGGGAATCAAAGTACACTTAGTTCAGGTGGTGTATAGGGCTTACGCTATGAGGTGGCCCAAGGGGTCGTTAAACCGGTGTGAAGGTGGACCTGAGGTCCTGATGGATGCTGGGATTGAACCTCGTGGAGGCTTCCTATGTACCATGCCTTGACATGGATAAAAGTCCTTGTAGTTCAGGATTGATTGGGGCATACACTTTGAGGCCGCCCAAGGTGGATACAGTTGAACATCATGTGGGACGAGGGTGATTCTGATGTGAAGGAACGATCGGGTGGTGGGCTTGAACCATGTGGAGGCTTCTTACAAACCATGCCTTAGCATGGATCAATGTCCCTATATTTTGGGATGGTTGAAGCTTACACTCTGAGGGGGCACATGTGGGTATGGGGCTTACACACTGAGGCGGCCCATGGTGGTATGGGGCTTACACTCTGAGGTGGCCCAAGGTGTGTCATGGTCGGTGCTTACTCTAAGCTCGTGGGAGTCATGCTCGGTGTGAGAAACAAGATACATTAGAGACCTGATGATCACGTCACAAAGGGTGCCTCCATGGGAAATGAGGAGGGGCTTACGCGTTGAGCGGCCCACGGTGGTGGGACTTACTCCAGGATGGAGGCCCAAGGGAGAAAACGCGCAGTAGGAGAGGGATTTGGGACCAAAGAAAGGGGGAGCCCCATTCCCTATAACACCCTCTGCTGGACTTGGCACCGAGGAAGTGAGGAGGAGCAGGGGTGCTGCCTCTTATAAGAAAAGCTAAGGGCTTACACAAAGGTGGTTTCCCTTCCTAGTGGACAAATGCCACTCCAATAAATCACCCCCTATGAGGGATGATCCCATCCTCGGGGGGATGAGCGGGATGGAGAATGTCCATGGTGGGGGGACCCTTCATACGAGGCATGGGGCCAGGTCACATTTTAATGTCATGTGTTGAGGATGAGGTGCTTGGCAGTTTAACATCATGCAGCTCAGACAAGGTGGGTTTGCTCTGCACCCCTAGGACATATATAACCTTTACCCCTACCCCTTGGGGGAGGGAAGGCATCAGCAAGGCCTTATCTAGGGGGTTTCATGGAGAAAACCATTGAGGGGTACACGTTAGCGTGGCTATGTGAAGAAGCAATAGCCGTTAGTGTGCCTATGTGAAGAAGCATGAGGCGAAACAACACAACGGGAAGAAGTTTCCAAGGGACATTTAAGTCACTTCGTACAAGCCTAGAAGGTTGTACGGGAAGACCATGTATGATTTGGATTACCTACGTGCACAAGACACCTGAAAATGGAACCTAGAATAAGGGCATCGGGTGCTCGCGCAAGGGGGCACTCATGGAGCACCGAGGTGAAGGGCCCCGGTGAATTGCACGCAGCCCATGAGGTTTGCACAAAACAAAGGGGCCCTGTGCAAAAAACCCTGGGATGGCATGAAATCCCAGATACTTGTGCGTAATTAAGGGGGGGATAGGTTTTTCATGCAAGGAGAGGGAATTGTGTGAAAGTGACAGAGGCCGTATGCAAGGATAAGGGGTGCACACAGTGGAAGGAATTGTGCACAAGGGGTAGACCCTAAAGGGATTGGAATTAAATCTAAGCCAAAGGGGATCTAGCGTGAATTTGGACCCCGGGGTGACTGGGCATGAAAAAAACCATACCTGGAGGCCATATTGCATGCACGCGGAATGTCGATTACGCACATGAGAGCCGGTTCAGATTCTTCAGCCTCGAAAAGGAAGGGGGACACCTTTTATTTATAGGTGACTTAGGGTGAGAAATACAGTTTGGCACGTAATAATTGCACGTCAGAGGCAGCGGCATGAAATATCAACCGCGTGGGGTGAGGGCATGAAATTATTTCACACCGGTGTCGGGACTCTTTCTGAATCCCAGTACTTTCCGCGCGGGATATATTTTTTTTTGCACACTTCACCATTTGTTTCACGCAACACCTCCGGGTTCCCCGGACTGGGTCTTCATGTCCGAATATGACTTCTATTTGTAATTTCGAAACATTCCCTAACATATAATCACTTTTTGGCATCTACAAATTTCCCCCATGGAATTGGATCGGCGAGGGGTCACAACGATCGGATTCCAAGGGAAACGCTGAAGTGCAGGGCTTTGTGGGTCCCCTACGTGCAAACATTTCAAGCGGAATGAAAAACTCGGATGGTCACGAAATCCACTTTTTTCACGGACGCAGAACCTAGGCTTTGCCTATGAATGTAGCTGAGGGTCCCATGCTCTGTATGAATTTTCTTGCACAATAAGCTTTGAGCTCTCATGCATGATATTTCTTCCGCTCCCGCGTGAAAAACCGCTTGGGTAGCGTGTAATTCCTCCGAGATTTAGTGGAATTTTATGTGAAAACCCAACGTTTTTCATGCCTTAACCTGATATTTCGTGATAACCTCTAATTTTACGCACCAGGCTCCCACATTTTTCGGCAACCTCCAAGATTTCATGAAACACTTCCGAAACACATAGTTAGAAAAGGATGGACACTAACCGAGTTGATGAGAGGGAAGCCACTTCTTACAGAGCTAAAATGGTTGTGAACCCAGAGGTTTATGGTGCCAAAAGGGTCATCTCCAATAACCACACCCTCTTCAACATGCTAACCACCTCCCAAAAAGAGTATGCCTTGTCTGACAATCTCCCACTGTGGGACTTCAGCATTCTGGGGGAGGTTCCCCTGTCGGGTTTCGAGGTTGATATGTTGTGGTCATGGGTGACCTGCGAAGATGAACTTCCACGATACAACATCACCAAAAATGGTCATCCTACCAGAGAAACTAGGCATATGTATGTCTATGTCCTGAATCCCTGGACCAAGACAATTGCTAGGGGTGATCCTATTGCAGAGAGCTCACCGACCCTTTACATGAGCACTTTCTGTCAGAGCATCACGGATGAGACCAATGGTTGGATGTAGGACTAGGACCTATGGTCTATAGGTAACTTCACCAGTGAGTGGGCCTGAGCATACTGGGTTCGCCACACATGCGACCAATTTGGGGCCGAGCTGCGACATATTGGTCTGTTCGAGGCTGTGTGGACATCGTAGTTCCACTTCTATAGCTAGCCTGAGCACAGGCTGGAACTGTTCACCTAGTGGTCCCCTGATACCAACACATTCCATCTTCATCATGGGGAATTTTTCATCAATCTCTAGGACATCCACTGATTTAGAGGCATCCCTTTGGAGGGCCATCAATATGATGAACTTCTTTCGGCGATGAACATCTGGGGTGGAAGGTCTTGAACCCCCATACTGATTTGGCACATGCTGGAGCTAGCCAAAGAGAAGCTATGGGGTCAAAGACTTCCTAAATGACATATCCAACAAGGACTGGTTCAACCTGTTCCTGGAGAAGGATCTGGAAGTCAAGATGCCAGGGTGGGGAAAATGTTGTCCAACCACCACCCAGAGTAGAAAGAGCGTATTATACTGGAGGATCCTGGAGGTAGGGAAATACCAATCACGGGGATATAACATAAATGAGGCACATGACCTGAATTTTTGGTATGCCAGATTCCTCACCACATTCCTGAGCAGATGGATTTTTCTGGTGTGGGACGCAAGGATGGGCATCCATCCAGCTACTCTGGTGATGCCTGTCATCATAGCTGCCAACAAGAGGTTACACCTTGGGATCCCCATGTTGGCACGGTTGTACACCATCTTGGGCGACATCTCGAGAGGGGGATCACCTAGGAGAGTATGTGGCCCCTTCTAGATCTTCCATGGCTGGGTTTTGGTTCACTGCGGTGGATAAACTTTCCCAAATTCCATCGATCCTCCGGGAAATAGCATGCGACCCTCTCTGCTGAATATTGTCGGGGTCATGCCGATGACACTCAATGAGGAGGGGGCATAGATCAGGATTCGTAGCCATGCCAACTTTGCCTTCATCCCATTCCCCACCACAACCGGCCAGCTTATAGATGATGGGAAAGGCTCACTAGAGTAGAAGGAGTACATCCAGAGCATCATAGGCGGGGTGCTAGTGGCCCGGATTGATGGGAAGATCTTCTGTGAGCCCTATGTGCCGTTTAGGTTCACCAAGAAGTTCGGATGCCTTTAGAAAATGCTGAAGAGAGTATACATAGATGTCCAGGAGGAGAGGCACCCATGTATTCTTCGTCAACTATGGATGATATTCAAAACCTATGGCTCTGACAACATCATCACTTTTCCTCCCACCGGAGTCAACACTAGCATCTAAACTGAGTATGTTGAACATTGACCATAGAATACCCTGAGTGGATTCTGCGGAAGCGAGTTCGGCAGCTCAGGGTCTCCATTGAAAAACCTTAATGGCGAGGGAGAAGGCAAGGTGCTGCTAGAGGGGGAGGATCAGAAGTGCCTTGTGCAATGGGCCATGCGTAGGTCGGAACCTTAGCAGTGGGGGTGTCTCATGGTGTGGTCACGCCCTCATCGCCTAGAGGAGGAGGGTCCCACAGAGCGTCCAGATAACTTCTTAGGAAGCAAATAAGATACCTGCTTCAACCTTCCCATGACATGATCTTCCCTGTGCTATGGTCATCATGGATAACCTTGCGGTATTCAACGAGTACCAAATCCCTCTAGAAGAACATAGTGCGAGACAGGATCTAGTTTCTAGAAGTCGGGATCATTCGGGTTTCCGACAGAGTGAGCTTCCATTAACGACATGCTTATCTGATGTCTATGGACACTTACCCATGTCAACGGGGTCGGCGTGTGGAGACACCTCTCTTGGTGATGGTGCTACTCAGCCAGATGAATGATCCGGAAAGGATGCCGCCGGGGGAAGATGACAGCGATGAGGAGTTGGAGGGCAGCGAAATAGGATAGGTGGTAAAAGGATAAGGGGAAGGTGATGGAGAAGGAGAATGGGAGCTCGAAGGTGAAGTATCGTAGGGGGAATCCCACCAAGGGAGTCTCTAAGAGAGTGGTGAGATCATCATCTCTGAAATAGACGTAAACGAGATACTAGAGGTATGCTTAAACCCTTGTCTATCCTTCTCCTTTCATTCACATTCCTTGCAACCATTAATCCACTTTCTCTCTCTTGCACAGGAGCACACTGGTGCTGGGATTTATCAGGAGTCCCCAATTGAAGAAGGATGGGGAGCTCCAATGGAACGAGGTGGGGCACTGAAATCCATTATCGAGCTGACAAGTGCTGAGGGATCCCCCGCCACGACAGCTCATATAGAGGCAAGATCACTAGAGGATGATGCCTTGGGTTCCTGTAAGTTCTTTGCTTCGATACCGATACTCATTGTTGGAGGACTCAACTGATCAGGGTGTTCCTTGTCTGTACAGTGATCACGGGATTGTAGGCTCATCGGGATACTGAGATGAGACTATCCACGAGCGTGCTGATGTAAAATGTACTACCCCATCAAGAACATGCCTCCCAAACTGATTTGGCTCCATAAAATGGTGAGAAAGGAGCGGCAGACACCAGTGGTGCTGCTGTCGGGGTAGGGCTGGAAGTCGATGAGGGTGCCACCAAGATCGCGGGGAGAGAGGAAGGTCACCCAGATGCTGAGGATCCTATTCCCCTTGGTGGAATCTCCGAGGAAGACCCTTCCGTTATCCTGTTGGTTGTCTTCCCTATTTATCAGCCCACTGATCCCGAAGAAATTGATGATTTAGATTCGGGAAGTGGCCGAGAAGGGTCAGATGATGCAACACAAGGGATGAATGTGCATCTAGAATTTTCTAAATCATCCCCAGGTGGAATGGATAAAGCATGTGGTTTTACTCCACACCTAGTTGTGCTTCCTATGCACTAGAGGGGAGGATTCTCAACGCCTTCACCTGACGGTACATGGTTACATGGACGAGATGATGCGTGAGAGAATCTGATGCTCCAATTTCACCCATTATCGGGAGGAGTTGGGGAGTACCCAGGAACTTTTTAGGGCAGAGCAGGAGGTCCAACACCTCAAGGAGTAGGAAAAAGAACAAGAGATATTGATCACAAACTTCTCTAAGCTCGTGGAGCAGTTGAGGGCCCCACTGGCAGATGCCCACAAACAACTCGTGGAAGCGAGTCACCAGATAACTAAGATCCAGACTGAATAGGTGCAGGCATGGGTTAGGGTCAGTGAGCTACGCTCTAGGGATGTCAATGAATAAAGGGTCATCAGGGGACGGGAGGCAGTCCTGGAGTCCCCCAGCGAAAATGTGGTGGCATTGGAGAGATCTATCCAAGAAAATGACCCTTATGGGCCCTGTTTTGTCCAAACCCATAAACTTATCCTGCTTTACTGATTCTTGTTCTTTTGAACTGTATGTATATACAAATTTATATACTTTCCCTTTGGTATAACATGCTCAACCATAATCTCGAAATAAATAGCAATACATCCTAAGCACACGTGGGTCGGGAGAATAAAAGGAGGCTCGTACTATCACTTAGTTTGATCACAGGAGCATCAACCAAGCTTTTGGAATTTGAAATTCAAACCATGATTTCTGAGGAGAAGAGGGAGGCCCATCCAAAGGAAGAGGACCACATACCAATTGATGTATTTTCTTCTCAATGTGCTCTATCGCACAAGCGGGGCAATGCCAGGGTCATTGGAATTAGTTCGAACATAGGGAAATGAAAAAAACATGTGAATCCCATTACCCAAATTCGGAACACTATGAGAGGGGCATGTCAATGAAGGATGACTGCTGACCATTTTCGAAACACAACATCCCTATTGCATTAGCCTGAAATGGGGACAATAAATGAGGGTTGACCACTAACCATGTTCGCAACACGGGACCTAACTCAAATATCGTCAATCAGTCTTCCGAAACGTTTCCCCAAGACAGTAGGTGGACCATAGGTTGAGCATCTATACTGTTAAGGGGTCCCTTCAAATGTGATCAGTCTTCTAGAATGTTGGCCTAGGACAGCAGGCAGACCATAGGTCAAGAATCCATACTGTTATGGGGACCCTTCAAATACGAAAGAGGATGAACATCTGAATAAAGGGGTACAAAAAGTGTATAAAGTGAAGTTGTGGTTTGTTCAAAAAAAATCCTACACTCCTGAAATTACACCACCATGGTGGAAGCACATTTGGCGGGTGCATTAATTTGATCATGGATCATCCCTACTTTTATTCAGGACCTCTCTGGTGGGAGTACCGTCGCTTCCCATTGTCATCATGGGGTATCCCGAACTTGTTTGGGGCAAATTCTGTAGTTACAAAACTGCTAGAGAAGACAGGACAAGGGTCCAACAATGAGGGAGGATGGAATTGGTGATCCCCAGGGTTGGACCCGAGACGAAATGTCTGGGTGTTCTTATGTATCCCATAAGGATGGGAATCGAGCCGCATGTAGTTCTGGGAAAGTGGCATGACACGGTAAGGTACCAGTACACAGGATGAAAGGGTTGTGAGGGTCTATCATTCGCACCCAAAGAAGTGGCATTTGATGTATCTAGTTAGTCCTTTAAGGTGAATGGTTTTTCTTTTGTGGAGCGACTGGCCTTGGGTAGAAACTCCTGGAATCACCACAATAATCTATCCGTATACAAGCACTGACAAATGGTTTGGTAAATGACTGATACCGAACATGATGTCCTCTATGATGAGGACGTCACAATGTAGTACCGTTTTTCATCGTGCGGCCGAGACGATATTATCACATTTTATGGTCATGTGGTAAGACCAAACAACATAGTTTAAATTCATATGGCTTAGACATGGAGGAATGCACACGACATGATGAAACATACCCGAAATGAATGTCGATGAGGTATAGTTCATCACTGCGTGCACCTCTGGGAAAAGAGCCTTGGGCCAAGAGGCCAGTGAGGGTAAGAGGATAAGGGGCAGGAAAAACTAGCTCCCAACTGAGCCAGACACAAATGCACAATTCCCAGGTGATCCCACATATCCCATGAGTATTAGGATTGAGCCGCACATAGCCCTTAATGAAGATCTTAGTTTATGGTCTTAGATCTCGGACAGTGGGAGCCCCGAAGGATGCCGTATTGCATATTTTTTCCCCTGGCGTGTGAAGTTACACTGAGGGATAGTGCCAAGAGTGTCGAGATTCCACATGTACATGATGGGGTGGAACATAATGTGAATCATGAAACCAAAATTCAAGGCCTGAAGGGGATGGCATGACGATGAAGGATTACAGTTGACCATGTTTGCAATATATCATCCTATCGTGTTAGCCTAAAATGGGGACAATAAAATTAGAATCGACTGTTGACCATGTTTGTAACACAGCATTTGTATGAATTTGTTGTCTGAAACCCTTGGGGCGTTGTCCCGTAATGGTAGGAGAGCCCTTATGCGTAGTATCCATGTCGTTTTTGGGGGTCCCTTTAGGTTTGAAAGATAACGGGGGGCCAAATGAAGGGGAACATGAATCTTGAAAAGTGGATGGAAGCATTCCCCAGTTGAATCTGGCACTCCAGATCCTGGACCAGAGTACCCTTAGACACATCGGTGAACCACTAAAAAGGGTCGAGGGGATCAATTTGAGATCATCCAAGAGGTGGAGCATTCCCAGTTGAAGGGGGGCATGATGCCAAAAAACCAACACGAAGGAGGGCATAATCCTTTACCGCACCTATATATTCTCCTCATGGAGGAGAACTAGCAAAAGGGCCTAAGTGACTGGGAGATCGGGAGATCTCTGAGAGATGGGGCTAGACCCAAAATACAAATGTTCCGGTAGTCCTACGTATCCCATAAAGATGGGAATGAAGCCACACATAGTTCTTGAAGATGCAGTTTAACGTCATGCGGTATGATATATAGTTTAGCGCCATGTGGGATGGCTCACAGTTTAACGTCATGCGGGGCAAGCGTGTAGTTTATGGTCATGCAGGACCGTAATGCATTTCAAGTTCATGGAGGACCCTAGTCCAGTTTAAGGTCATGGGGGATCGGAAGGGCCCAAATGTATGACCAAATGTAGTTTAAGGTCGTGCAGGACCAAATGATCCGGAAAATTATTGACTGAGGGACTTGGCATTGGTTGGAGGAGTTATACGCTCACCATTCATGGTCACTAGGGAGTATTCTCCATTGAGATAAACCTTATGAACAATGAATGGTATTTCCCACTTGGGCTCTAACATGGGTGGTTTCCTGCCGGGGATCGTTAGTGCTCTGATGGCTAATACCAAATCGCCTTGTAGGAAAGAGTGGAGACGAACCTTCTTGTTGAAAGCACAAGCCATCTCGCTTTGATGCCTCTCTAGATTGTGCAGGGCATGAAGCCTATACTCATCCAATTCTTCCAATTCAGCTAGATGGATCTTAGCCACTCTATCTTGCGCTTGTTGGTCATAGAACACTGTGTGAAATGAGGGAAATTGAATCTTAATAGGAACAATAGCCTCGGTTCCATACACCAGAGAATATGGGGTCCCCTAGGTGGAATTACAGGTCTTCGTCCGATAAGGCCAGAGTGCGTTAGAGAGATTATCCGGCCAACTCTTCTTGTTCTGACCAACCATTTTCTGCAGAATGTTAGAGAGAGTTTTATTGAATACCTCAATCTATCCATTTACTTGTGCATGATAGCAGGAGGTATGTTTGGAGAGAATGTTGTACTTGGTGTACAGTTTCTTCAGTTCAATTTCTCGTAAGTTGGTGTTCTTATCGGTGAGGATAGATTGAGGAATCCCAAATCGATGGATGATATTAGAACTCAAGAATTCAAAGATAGAACCGGCCTTAACATCCTTGAGTAGAATTGACTCTACCCACTTGGAAATGAAATCCATAGCGGTCAGAATGAATCATCATTGGCGAGCCGTTGCCGTTGGGTATGGTCCTACAACATCTAATCCCCAGACTGTAAAGGGCCAAGAGTACTTGGTAGTATGGAGAGGATCCGGTGGCTGATACAAAAAGTTATCATGAACATGGAACGTATAGAATCTCTTGGTGAACTCGATGCAGTCGTGGATCATGGAGAGCCAAAAATACCCTAATCTTCGAATCTGGTGAGACAGTTTTGGCCTAGCCTGATTGGTCCCATAGGAACCGGCGTTAACCTCTTGCATGACTTGTGGAATCTCAACCCCTTGAATGTAACAGAGGAGTATACCATCAAATCCTCATTTATAGAGGATTCGCTCAAGGTTGGGACTACTATGGAGAGTAAACTGCAGCATGCTGTGTCAAATTCATTCGGACTCGGACTGGTCTGACGGGAGATTACCATGTTGGAGGTATTCGACCAAGGGTGTCCTCCAATCGGAACCACTTTGATTACTGCATCTGGACAACCCAAGGTTCCTGACGCAGAGGAACCATCGGTAAGGTGGTTTACCTATGGGCCGTCATGATCCTCTGGGGTGACAAGAGCTATGAATCTCTGATGCACCACATTGATAATGTGATCATCTTGTTTGGGCTCTGCAAGTGATGCAGTTAAACTGGATAAAGCATCCTCTCAACCATTCTGTGACCGAGGGACATGGATAACCTCTGGCCGAGAAGGTAACTGTGCCATTAGCTGGAGGGTTTATTCGAACAATGGTATGAGCTCTGGATTCCTGAAAATATAGTCTCCATTGACCTGCTTAATAACTACCTCAGAGTCCCCTTTCACATGAAAATGGGGAACGTCGATCTCAAGGGCCAGTTCGAGACCAGTAATGAGGGCTTGATACTCTACCTCATTTCTAGTACAATGTTCTGACAATAGGAATGAGTATGACAGGACGGCTTGTGTCGGGGTGATAAAGACGATACCTAGACCTACTTTATTGAGCCTAGGATCATTGAGCATCCTACCGATGGGGCTCCAATATGAACCATCATTGTGTATTTTCCAACATGGGATGGCTTGATCGACTGAGAGGACTACCTCATCTAGAAAATCCAGGTCTAGGGACTAATCCGAAGAGGTTGGATGGGCTGCTAGAAAGTCTGCCAACTCCTTCCCCTAGATATTCTTCTAGGGGACTAACCTGATGTCGAACTACTGGAGGATTACCTCCCACCACGCTTGTCGGCCAGTCAACATGGGGTGATTCAGAATGTAATTTAGTGGGCCTACCTGAGAGACAAAATGTACCTCATGGTGCTATAGGTAATGCAACAATTTCTTCACAACAAATACAAGTGCAAGGCAGCTTTTCTCTATGGCAGAGTATCTGGTTTCCATATCAAGGAGCATGCGGCTGAGGTAGTAATGGTTGTTCTCCATCCCCTTATTGTTCTTCTGGGCGAGAAGGGCACCAAGGGACCATTACTGGGTGGTGACATAGAGAATCAGCAGCTTCCTAGAGACGGGTGGCATCAAGGCCAGAGGCTGGAGAAAAATATTTCTTGATTTCCTCAAAGGTGGTCTGGGACTCCTCATCCCACTCATAAGCGGTGCCCTTATTCATGAGCTGATAAAAGGGCTTACACATGCTGGCCAGATACACAATAAATCGGCGTATGAAGGCTATGTGGCCTTGGAGACCTCAAACCTCCCGAATATTGCTCGGGGGGGCATCTGGATGATGGCCTTGATCTCCTCTGGGTCGATCTCGATGCCTGGTACCTGAAAACAAAGACAAGAAACTTCCCAGAGGTGACCCCAAAGGCACACTTCAACGGGTTCTTCTTTAGGTGGTGGGAATAGAGGAATTCAAACACTTTCTCAAGGTCCTTGAGATGGTCCTGGTGCTTGTGAGATTTGACTACCTGGTTGTCCACATAATATTCCACCAATTTTCCCAAGATTGGATTGAATATGCAATGCATGGCCCGCTTATAGGTGCTCCTGCATTCTTCAGATATAAGGGCATAACCTGGTAACAGAAATTACCTTGGGGTGCCCTAAAAGCGGTAGAATCATCATCCTTGGGGACCATACAAATCTGATTATATCTAGAGTAACCATCCATGAAGTATAGGGCTTAGAACCCCACTGTAGCATCGATCAACAATTATGTCACTAGAAGGGGAAATCATCCTTCAGATAGTGACAGTTGAGATCTCAGAAGTCGATGAAGACTCTAATATGCATGTTCTTCTTCCGCACTGGCACGATTTTGGATAGACACTTGGGGTACTAGATCTCCTTGACGAATATGGTTCTAATGAGCTTGTCAACTTCGACCTCGACCATGAAACCATGAGACGGATGCATCTTTCTGGGAGGCTACTTGAACCTGCAATGATTTTTCAAGAGACCGAGGCGATGGATGACTATCTAAGGATTTAGTCCTATAATTTCATTATAACTACAATAGAATACATCAAGGTGATGTTTGAGGAATCCTACATATCGCTGCTGCTGCTCGAGGGACATAGTGGTGTTGACCAATGTGGGTCTTGGATTATCCTCGCTTATGAGGTTCACCTGTACCAACTCATCGATTATGGCTGAGACGACTTCCTCAAAGGTAGTGGGTGCATCCTCGCTATCTTCTTCTCCACTTATGGAGGGATCCTCTATGGGGGAAGCTACTTCTGAGTGACCAATTACAGATGGGAGGCTTCTAACAACTTGTGCAACCGTGGGAATTGCATCGGAGCACTCCAGTGCTACTGAGACCATGGCTATGAAGGCTGTTGACCCGATCCCATCTGGTCTCTAGCCCAAGGGGCCACACTTGAAAAAATCAAATAAATAGTGGCGTGTTGGCCGGAGCCGACTTATTCCAGCTCAACGAAAAAGGAAAGTATGACGTACTGCCATCTCCATGAGTCAGACATCTCAATACCTGACAGGATTGCGGGGCTCTGGGATCATTAGGGCATGATTCGTATAAGAATACAAAGTGATCTTCTAACACTGCCTGGATTTGGGAGCATGATTCCCCCTTGTCCCGGATATGACAAAACATTACCCCATATCGGGGGTCGTGGCCTCTAATCGATGGATTGAGAAGACGTAGGCATCATTCAGGCCTTCCCAAGGGTCGTCTGTAACGGAGACGTGATCAAATCCACTTGTGTGGACTTGTTTATCATTGCTATTGTAATAATCAGCATCCAAGTAGCGGGCTTCGCAAGAGGAAAAAGGAGATGCATCACCTTGGAGTACGCCCACTCGACCATTAATGGAGTACTTGAGGCATTGGTGATATGACGAGGGGGCTGCCTTGTGAAAGTGGAGCCATGGTCTGCCCATAAATGCATTATACACGGTGTCCTGAGAGACAACCATGAACTCAGTGCTGGAAACAAGGCCACCGAACAGGGTCTTTAGATGGATCTTGTTGACCAGTGTCTGATCTGTCCTATCTTATCCCTGGAACCTTAAATTGGAGGGAGTCAGGTCATCCTCGGATAACACTAGCTTTCTAAGTGTCCTTGTTAGGATATGGTTGATCTTGGAGCTACTGTCGACGAGACAGTGGTGAACCTCCATGCCATTGAATTGGCCGATGACATACAGTGGGAGGATGTGCCCCGGTATGGGAGAGCCTCCGTCTTCTCCTAAGAACGAAATGACGGCCTGACATTCGGCATCCTCGACTGGTTCAGCATGGAAGGCCACTGCAGTTTCTACCTCTGTCTCAAACTAGAGGGGGCTCTTTAAAGTCCCGATGAGCACTTCATGCATATATGGTGATAGGATAAGGGATTCAATGATGGAAAGCCTCGGTGGGATTCTGTGAGGTGCTCGAGAACATCATACTTCTGATCCAGGCACGAACTTCTGCTTGCAAGGAGTCCCTCTTCAATGGAAAGAATGGTGGGCCCTGCCAGCTGGACTGGTGTCTAACTGGTACTGGGTATATCCCACTGCTCACTAGTCAAAACATGGATTGTAGCTTCCGGATGAGGATCAGGCGTCTGAGATCGGCCTGTAGCGGGGCGAATCTGGTCGCAGTATGGCCGAAGTGGCTCTGCTTGATCCAGAAGCAGAAACGGTGGTGGAAGCGAATATGTAGACACCGAATGAAAAGCTTCAGCGTGCTGAGTTCTGCACTGGGTCTACTGTCTGGTCTTAGTAGCATGCACGACCTGGCTAGAGGTACCAACCGGTGTGCCCTGATGACCCATACGGTCACAGCTCTGCGGACACTGGCATCGGTTGAGGACATTGCGGAGGTTCAGTTGGCACTCCCCCTCATCGAGAGTCGTGTAGGGATTTACCAACTTGACGGTGTTAACCGAAGAATACCCTTGGCTGTCACTTGACGAATTATCCACCACTGGGTGGATTCTTGGGATAATACCCCTCTCCTGGGGCTTAAAGTGTCCGAGAGTGCCGGACAACGACATCACTAACGGGGCATGTTGATTCTTCTCACGTCGCTGATGCTTACTCTTCTGGGAAGAGTCTGGCTGAGATGATGATGTAGAAGTGGTGTCCACTACTTCTGATGGCTTCGACTGATTCGGGAATGTATGGATAATTTCATGGGCATGGGAAACCACCCTGCGAGCCATCCAGTCGTGATACTTCTAGGACCTGCAGTCGGAAACCTACTACCACCCGCTTTCGCCATTGCTACTGCTATCTAATCTCACAAAGACACCTGCCACTTGTGCCAGGGCTGGGCCCAACCAGACTATGTTTTTATTAATCTAGTTCTTGTAGCCAGCCCTTAAACGTATATAATTTCTAGATGTTCTGTCCCAGGATCCGGTGATAAGGGAATTAGTTGGGTTAATCAGTGAGACGTGCCTCTTTTGGCTTCCGTCACTCAAGCAGTTTTACAATTCTCTGCCCTAAGGCGGTGAGGAAGTAATCGGGGACCTGAGCCTCATCGAATGAGTAGTCCTGATTCCTTCTATCTGGGAAGGGGGCTCTAGGAGCCAGACCCTGACAGGGGGCCGGAGGAGCCTGTTAAGGAGGTAGAACTTGATTTTCTTTCCTAGGCAGTGGCAGCACGTTATGCGGGGGCACGTACCGATTCAGGGGCAGGCTCTACTAGGCTGGAAGCTACACCCGTGGTGGTGGACCTCTACGTGGATATAGAGCTAGCTCCACTGGTAGCAATTCTAGCTACCTTGGGACCTCTACCTTGGCCACCGCGGTGGGCTCGGCACTGGAAGCCCTCCTTGCCGGGATTACAGGGGGTTGTAGGCATGCCGGACTGGCCTGTTGTAGGGATTCTTCGAGGTGCTGGGCCTTATCTGAGAAGTCTTGGAACCCTCAGGGATAGTACTGATTGATCAAGGAGGGACCCAATTCCATATTGAGATTCCCCATGCACATCATCATTAATTTATCTTGAGTCAATGTCATGTCAATGGAGTATGTGAACCCCTTCCACGGGGCGATTAAGTCCGTAACGCGCTCATCGGGACTTTTCTTGCACCTAAAGAGGTCTGCGATGTTCGTCTTCCAAGTGGTAGAGATGAACTGTTAAAGGAACTGCCTGCGAAGGTCTTCCCAGCTATTTACAGATTCAACAAGGAGCTGGATGTACCAAACAAATGTGGGACCCTACAATGTCTGAACAAATCAATGGATACTGGAGGCCTCATGCTGCGCTGGGGTCCCTAACATAGGCCCACACCTCGAGTTGAAGTTGGCCAGGTGCTGCAGTGGGTCCCCCATCCCATTGAAGGAGGGTAAAGTGGGATTCCCAAATCCTAGGGGTGCCGGCATGTCATCCACCCATTCCGGGTATGGCTTGCCATCAGGTGGGATAGCCACCTATCATGTTTCCAAAGCCTTGAGGGGGGTAATGAGCACCGCGATTGGATCATATAGATGCGGGTCCCTATCGTGACATGGATCCTTAACCATGAGCGCATTGTCAGGCTCTTCAATGCAGCAGACAAGATCAGCGGCTCGTGGAGCGGCTGGTGGAGCGACCCATGGGGTTGGCGAAGGAGTCAAATCTGGGTTCCTTGGATTGTCACGCCATTCAGGAGTGTTCAGAGAGGCATACCATTCCCTCTTTCCTTAATCACCAGACTCTACCCTTTCTACATGGAGAAGATGTTCAGGGTTACCCTGGGGAAATTCGTCGAGGATAAGTTGCATCTATCCCTACTGTACTAGACGAGGGTCACCATAATCCAGATGTTGTTCCGCAGCGCATTCTTCTAGGAGTTCGTCAACCAGTTTCTTCTACTCGGAATGCTGTTGGTGCAGCTCAGCCTTCACGGGATATTCCTCTATCTTCTACACTAAGGAAGATGGGTATGAGTGTTCAGTGACACCAATATACTCGTTACCCTTACTGAGATTTCAGTAGAGTACCAATGCCTCAGTGGGGGGAGGGAGACCCAATAGGTTCCTCTGCTGGTGAGTAACTCTCCCTGACGGGTCCAATAGTGGGGGAACATCTTTTGGGAGGAAGTTCCCATTGAGAAGTTCCATCTCATTTTCCCTCCCGATATATCGGTCATGTTGACCGTGACCCTTCTCGAGAGTATGTCCTCAATGTCACCCAGCGAGTTGGGTTTCTGGTGAATAGCACTTAAGAGGAGGGTAGCTTACTGCCCCCAGCCATGGACTTGTGCATGGGGGGTAGCCTCCACAATAACTTTGTCGATTACTTGGAAACTCTGAACGCATTGCTGTTGGAGGGCCCTGTTGTGGCCAGGTGACTCAGGGTGCTGGACCACGGGGAGCGTAGCCAAGTCAACCAGATGGCATATTTCATCGATGTCTTCAAGGTGCTCTTGGCTCCTGGTATAAGTCACTCGCCTATGGCGAAGACGGAAGTGAGTCGCCTAGAGGGTCTAGCAGAATCATTCAAACTCCCCCAGGGTGAGTGATTCTGGTCTACCAAAATTCGACCCTATGACCGGCCAAAACTTCTCGGGGAAGTGGCCTACTACGAGGATGGTCTAGGAACTCCTTGGCTCAGACTCAGGTTCTAGCCTTTGATTTCCCCACTCATCAACTGAGGGTGTCTGAGTAGATGGAAGTGGCACTGAGGTAGGCCGCTGGGCTGGCTGGTAGAGAATACAGCAAGCGAGCCGGTTGGCCACTGAATCTTGGGATGTCCTATGAGGGTTGCAGTGACCTGGCCGCCATGTCAAGATAAGATTGGCCGGAAACCAGAGCTCCTAACTCAGTATCAGCATCTGTCGAGGGTGGGTTGCAGAACAGATCTTCTTCCATTGACCCCTGAAATAGCTGTTCATAGTCTCTAGTAAAGATAGAAGGAGTCTCTAGAGATGACGGTGGCGATTGTGTGGTCGGTCCCTTGGGACACGCTAGGTTCTCGTCTGCCTAGATATACATTCAGAGGTAGGAAGGGATCCTATGGACCTCTCATTCTAGAAGTATGAGGCTGATGGGACTTATTCCTATCCCAACCCTTGACTCAGAGGGTCGAGGAGAGGGTTCTAGTGTTGAGTCGTACTCCGCTTCAGGGTCTAAGAAGTGGACCGATCTGATTCTTGTCCGTCCTTCCCCATAATTCCTCTTGTGGTAGCAACGACCCACCTTCTTGCCCCTGGGTGGCTCATCGGGACAGGGCTGATTTAAGACATGGGGTCCTCTGGCCGCACTGGTGATGGTGCGGAGAGGGTTTCCACTCGAAAAATCTAAGGTGTTAGGAGCACTGGGACAAATGTAGAAAGGGACACGGGGAGGACCTCTATGTTGGGTATTGGCGAAGTGGGGTTGGCTTCCACCTCTCTGATTGCTGGGGCAAGGAGGAACTTTGTCGATTGGCATGGGGACATGGGGAGGACCTCCATGTTGGTGAGTGATCGGACATTCTATGTCTCCATACTTTCAGTCCGTAATAGGGGGAGTGACCCCATGCCCAGTGTAGTGAGCACAGGAGAGACCCCCACACAGAGTGTTTCGGTCACAGGGAAGACCCTTACTTGGACTGAAGGTGGCACCGAGCAGACCTCCAAGTTGTGTTTGGAAGCATGGAGTACCCATACCTTCCGTAATGTCGGCAGAGAGTAGGCCTTCACACTGGGTGGCATTACTGCGGATTGGTCTGCAGCGGCCATCACCTAAGCCGACGACTAGGAGAGTCGTCCCAACATACCCGTGGGGTAGTTGGGGACTCGATCCAGTTCAAGAATATAGCTTCCCCTACTCAACGTGTGCATGGATTTGGGGATATGAGTCAGCGATGGCTTGGGCCATAGTATTTGCTAACGTTGACTCCCTGTGGCGAGCGACTTCTTCTGCTCATACCCGACGCTGGCATCGGGTCAGACGGACTGGAGCTAGTGGTGCAGGTGCATGGATTACCTACTCCTCAACTTGGGGAACTAGGCTGCGGTGCTAACGCCGCCTGGTGGGGGCCCTCACCAGAATCCCTTGAAGCGAGACTCCGATCGGGCTGGCCCGAATATACCCTACTTCATCAGAGTAGGGGAGGGAGTTGTCAAAGCGTTCCGAGGACAAGCTCCCGAAACAGTTGAATGTTGGGGTGGGGAGTAGTGGCTCCCTGCACGGCCCTCAAGGTTGGAGTTAATGGTGAGGCACAGATGCCTCGAGAACCAAGAAGGCCATACCCCTAGTGGGGATGACCCCCTCCTCCATGTACCTGCATACAAGGTCATTAATTACCCTTCATTGGATACTATCTGATGGGGAGAGGGGGTGTGTGTGCCCATCAGTTTTTGCGATTGAAGCCATCCTCAATGAGGTTAAACTATGTGGGGAAGCCGTGTCGGTATTTCCCTTGCCCCTGCACCGGTGGGCAGGTGATCGATCTCCGCATGCAATAACTTGGTTCCTAAAAGCAGGGAGATGAACTCATTAACACTTCTAGGTAAAGGAATCAAAAACCAGTTCCCCAACGTCATTCTATCATCCGTGGCCGGTAAGAGGGATCCACGCTAACTATGTCACAGAACAGAATGTTCAACGACCAGACTGTCCCAACTTCTAGTGAGTTTCATGTCAGACCTACTTGGTGGGACCTGGTACCGGATGATGTGGTCAGATGACATGCGTATCTACTGATACTCGAATGCTAATAGCCTCCATGATGAGGAGAGGACCTTCACATTAGGTTCACCATTTTCTGTTTCCGACACTTTCATCGGGGTACGTGTGCATCCGTCACGCAGAGGACGCTCTGCTATTTCCCTGCATTCCCTCTTTCCAAAGGTGGGTGGAATTCACTCCTTATTCAACGACGTCTTCTCCCTGATCGAAACGGGATAATGGGATGTTGGTTGCTCTGTCCGTATATTCCTCCTCGGAGCTTGTCACCTAGTCTGGGTCTCCCTCATAGATTTAAGACGTTGTTTTTGAATCTCTTCCCAGTGCCATAACTTCATGGTCACCATTTAATTAGGTCGCTTCTGTCAGGACCTTCCAAGGGGTTCGGTTAGGTCAGCAACCTTCTGTTAAGAAATTAGTCATGTTGGGCATCACTGGTGTGTCTTCACACAGGGGATTAGCATGTCTGTCTTCTGTCCTTTAATATAAGGCATCTCGAGGGTGCGTAAGCCCGAGGCATCCCACATCGAATGCAGGGAATTGTATGCAATAAGCATGTATCTGTGGTTTTCCTCAGCTTCCCTTGATTAACACAGAGTATGCCGCATGTTTAACATTCTTCCGAGACAGATCGGACTGATCATAACACTAGCTGGAGTGGGTCAGATTGAAGAACCCCCTATAGGGATCACCGATGTTGTGTCTAGCATGTGGGCGGATTCCCGAATATTGTGGAGGGGTATGAGGTGGTGTGATCCCACCAAGATGTGGCAGCCCAGGTGAGGATTAGGATAGATGATGGATTTGGGCTTGAGCCTTGAAGAGAATTTCTATGTATCCCAATGGTGGGGAATTAAAGTATGCGTAGTTCGGTGAAACGATGGGACACCTGAGGAGGTGGTCCATGAGAATGGATGCATGGATGGGACCTTGGGGAAGTGGAACCTTCAGGTTAGGGCATGATCTTCCCAAGACACGTGGTCTCGAGGGAGAGATCATGATGAGTCATGGGTGATGGGCTTGAGCCTTGTGGAGGCTTCCTACATATCCCTGTGGCAGGGAATCAAAGTCCACGTAGTTTAGGAAGTGTCTGGGGCTTACACTCTAAGGTGGCCCAAGGGGTTGGCAAACCGATGTGAAGGTGGACCTGGGGTCCTGATGGATGGTGGGCTTGAACCTCATGGAGGATTCCTACATACCATTCCTTGACATGGATCAAAGTCCCAATAGTTTGGGTTAGATTGGGGTTTACACTCTAAGGCGGCCCAATGTGGATATAGTTTAACGTCATGTGGGACGGGGGAAAACCTAAGGTAAAGGAACGATCGGGTGATGGGCTTGAACCTCGTGGAGGCTTCCTACATACCATGCCTTAGCATGGATCAAAGTCCCCGTAGTTTGGGATGGTTGGGGCTTACACTCTGAGGGGGGTCATGGTGGTATGGGGCTTACACTCTGAGGCGGCCCATGGTGGTATGGGGCTTACACTCTAAGGTGGACCAAGGTGTGTCATGGTTGGTGCTTACTCTAAGCTCACGGGATTCATGCTTGGTGCGAGAAATAAGAGACAACAGAAACCTAATGATCACATCGTGAAGGGTGCGTCTATGGTAAATGAGGAGTGGCTTAAACGTTGAGCAGCCCATGGTGCCAGGACTTACTCCAGAATGGAGGCTCGAGGGTGAAAAAGCACAGCGAGAGTAGGATTTGGGACCGAGGGAAGGGTGAGCCCAATTCTCTATCATTCCCTCCACTAGGCTTAGCACTGAGGAAGTGAGGAGGATCAGAGGTGCTGCCTCCTCCATGAAAAGCTAGGGGCTTACACCAAGTTTGCTGCCCTTCCCCGCGGAAAACACCACTCCAACAAATCACCCCCTGTGAGGGATTATCCCATCCCCATATAGATGAGTGGGCATGAAAAATGTCTGAGGTAGGGGGACCCTACGTGCGAGGTAGAGGGCCAGGTCATAGTTTTACATCATGTGTTGAGGATGAGGTGCTTGGCAGTTTAACGTCCTGCATCTCGGACAAGGTGGGTTTGCTCCACACCCCTAGGACTTACATAACCGGTACCCCATTCCCCTTGTGGGAAGTAAGGCATCGGCAAGGCCGTCGTGATGGGGTGTCATGGAGTGAACCATCGAGTGGTCCACGTTAGCATGGATATGTGAAGAAGCAATAGTTGTTAGCATGCCTATGAGAAGAAGCATGAGGCAAAGCAACGCAATGGGAAGAATTGTCCAAGGGACTTTGAAGTTACTTCGTACAGGCCAAGAAGGTCGTATAGGAAGACCATGTATGATGCAGATGCCCGGGGTGCACAAGACACCTGTGAATGGCACACGGAATAAGGGCATTTGGTGCCCGTGCAAGGGAGCGCCCAGGGAGCACCGAGGTGAAGAGCCCCGATGAAGTGAACGCAGCCCTTGAGGTTTGCGTGAAACAAAGGGGTCCGGCGCGAAAATCCCTGGCCTGGTACGAAATCACAGATACTTGCTTGTAATTGAGGGGGGCGGTGGTTAGAGGTTTTTTATGCAATGAGAGTGAATTGCACGCAAGTGATAGTGGCCGCACACAAAGACAAGGGGTGCACACAATGGAAGGAATTGCACGCAATCGGTCGGCATGCACGCAATGTAATGAATTCTGCGCAAGGGGAAGACCCCGATGGGATTGGAATTAAATCTAAGCCAAAGGGGATCTCATATGAAGGCAGAATCTGGGGAGACTAGGAGCCAAAAGAACCGTACCTAAAGGCCATATTGTGTGAACGTGGAATGATGATTACGCACACGAGATCCGGTTCAAATTCTTAAGCCCCGAAAAGGAAGGGGGAACCTTCTATTTATTAGTGACTAGTGGCGCGAAATACAGGTCGTCGCATATTTATTGGACAACAGAGGCGGTGGCACGAAATGTCAAGCATGCAGGGCGCAGGCGTGAAATTATTTTCCGTCGGTGCTGGGACTCTTCATGAATCCCGGTACTTTCCGCGCGGGACAGATTTTTTCGCCCACTTCACTATTTTTTTGGCGAAACACCTCCGGGCTCCCCAGACTGAGTCTCCAGGTCCGAATATGACTTCACTTTTTCATTTAGAAACATTCCCTAACACTCATGCACTTTTCGGAGTCTATATGTACTCAAAATAATCTCAACATGGGTGGCATGGTTATGTCGAGTGTGAGAGTACACCAAGATATCATCCATGAAGACTAACATGAAATAATCCAAGTATGGATGGAACTCTTGGTTTATCTATGACATGAAAACTGCAGGTGCGTTAGTCTGATCGAATGGAATACCCACATACTCGTATAGACTATACATGCTCTGGAAGACTGTAAGACGTATATCAGATGGTATAACGCGCAAATAATGATAACCATATCTCAATTCAATCTTCAAGAACACCCAAGATCATAGAAGTCGATCAAATAGATCATCAATCATCGGCAAGTGATTTTGGTTTTTGACCATCAACTGGTTCAAATTTTGATTATCCACACAATGTTTGAGGGTACCGTCTTCCTTCTTTGAAATCAGGATAGGCAAACCCCAAGGAGGAGTACTGGGTCAGATGAAACCCTGTTCTTACAACTCCTCCAATTGCTTCTTGAGCTCCTGCAACTCTGGTGTAGCCATCCTATAAGTATTAATGGACACCAGTACCACTCCTGGAACAAGCTCAATAAAAAAGTCCACCTCTTTCTCGGGAAGAAAACCTGAAAAGTTATTTAGAAAGACGTCCATGAAACGATCCACCACTGGAGGAAAGTCAAATTGTGAAGTCCCCTGGTCATCCAGATATAGTCTAGCAATCTAGGTTGTAACTTCTCCCAACCCATGATTCTCAGGTCCTAATCTGCTCGCCTGAACATCCCATTATCCCTTATAAAGAAATGATCTACCCTCTGGTGATGTGAAAATCACCCTACGATGATAACAGTAAACAACTACCTGGAAGAGAACTAACTACTCCATCCTGAGAATGAAATCATAACCTATCATCTCTAAGACATCGAGGTCCCATAAGAAGTGACACCCTCCAAACACTAGAGGGAACTCTTTGTACTGACATACACCAGCCGTTCTAGTCCCCAATGGAGTGTCTAACATCTAGATATTTGTAGAAGAAAAGATACAGAGTCCAAGGATCTCCAAAACAACAAAAGATATAAAACTGTTGGAAGCCCCAATATCGAAAAGAGAAGAAGCTAAAACTGGGGCAACTAGAATCATACCTCGAATAGTAGAGGTTCTGAGATCCTTCTCCTTATGGGTCTGCTCCACTACAAATGTATGACATGCACCACAGCCCTATGACCCTGGATGACCACTCTGAGCTGATCCACCATTTTGTTGCTGAAGGCCTGGTGACTGGCTACCAAGACCATGACCTCCACCTCAGTATGAACGGCGGGAAGAACTCTATTTCCTTGATCGATGTGAAAATAGTGGTGCAACTCTATAATGAGGAGTCATCGAAGAACCCCTGTCATCAGCTACTGGTGAGAAGAACTAACAGAAACGCTGAAGGTGACCCATCTTGCTGCAATATTGGTAGTCCACTGGGTCTCTCGAGCAATGTGGCCTCATATGCCCACTCTTCCCACATCGATAGCACACAACCTGGATTCCAGAACAAGTCTCTAGCCTCCTCAGATCCCCACGTGTAGACTCCCTATGGAACTTCGGGCTTTCAGTAGGAGGGATACCATCTATGGATGTCAACCCGCCTTGGATCACAACACCATAATCCCTCAGATTGAGTTCTATGATCAGTGCCTGGTTAACTAAAGATGTGATGGAATTCAACAAGAATATTTTCACCTATGTTCAGATGTCATGCTTGAGACCATCCTAAAACATTCTTGTAAAGAATAACTCATAACCTCCTAGGATGGGCATGAAGCGCTGCAACTCCATGAAGTGAGAAGAATAATCCATAACTGAAGGAGTACCCTCCTTCAAAATCACGAACTCTCGGGCTTAATCGGACCTCAAAGTCTTCAGATAAAAGTAGTCATAGAAGGAATGATGTCATCCCAAGACATAACTTGCTGGAATCTAGCCTATGAGATTACATCCCCCCATCTCTTGGAGTAATCTCATAGCATGTACATAGCGATATTCTCCTTCCTATCTGGAGGAATTTCCAGATGATCAAAGAGATAAAGAATGGATTCTAAACATGACTCTGTATCCTAAGGTCCTCCTTCCCCTATGAAGGTGGGAGGATGTTGCTGCTGGAAAACCTACGTCAACTCTGCCATAGAGGGGGCAGGATGTGTTACTCCACGGAAGGTCTGCATAAACCTCAAGAAACCCTCTCGGAACTGTGCAACAACACCTATGTCTAGGATGACAGCTGGTTCCAAGACATTCACAACTATAGGATCTGATGGTAGTCTCAGATCAGACATGTTCAGTGTTTGATCACTACCCTGTAACTGGCGGACAACCGGAGGACGTCTCAATGGCATGACTCCGGAAGGTTAAGAACACACCATAGATCATGATTAACAGGGATTGAATATTAGAAGTGTAAGAAGGAAACAAGAGAAGGAATTCATTAATGTTTTTCAAAACATGGATACACAATGTGTATAATGGCTACATGATGTGTTCCCTTAATCCTTCACATCGGTGTGTAATTCTTCAAAAACTATTCGTGTAACACCCATACACAACATGTTGTCCTAACACACGGCGTGTAATTCAATCCTCTAACCCTGATCCAGTTCTTTACACGGCTAACCCACATAATTTCCCTAGAACAAGACTACATGGACTGTTAGTGTTAGACACGTTGTGTACTATATGAACTTCACCAACCCGTATTGTTAGTCACACGGTCAGTTACACGGTTCAATCTACATGGCATGTTTCCAATGGACATGATGTGGACTACTTAGGTTTCAATTTCCCGTGTTATTAGTCACACGGATGGACACATGACAGACACTACATGGCATGTTTATTCCAGACACGACGTGCACTAGAAGGTTTCCTTTGTCTCGTGTTGTTCGTTACATGGTCAGATACAAGTGTTACACTACACGGAGTGATCAAGCTTTCCACGACGTGTATAACTTATGTTTTATCTATCTGTGTCATTAGTCACATTGTTGGACATGTGGCCTACACAACATGACATGTACATCCGGTATACAGTGTTTCCCACCAAAAATTTCCCAACCCCATTTCTCTGCCCACACAGCCAGTGACACGGTTAGAGACTACACGTTGTGTACATATAGTACATAGAGTGTACTTAAAAAAATAATTCCTTCCCAAATAGAAGTACACATGGACTATATTTATCATTAAATGTCGTGTATTCTTGGGTTTTCAAGATAGTAAGGCTCAGAAACTACTTTAGAACCCAAAAAAACACTGAAATGAACATTAAAGTGAAAAATTATGATCTTTGAGGGCCCATACTCCCCGGGAATTGAATCTTGGAATCTTATACATGTTATATACTAGACAAACAAGGCAATGATCCACCAAATTCTGATCCATGAGGGACCATAACACCTCAAGAATAAAAGTTTGGCGTTCATTCAAGAAAAAACATCTACAAACAATACCCTATAAAAAAGAAGGTATTCTTATCAAGGCATCTGTCACAATAGCATGCATATCAAACACAACCTCTATCAAAAAAATATTCAATTGCTAATGCACCCTAAATAGAATAGCCAGAATGCATGACATTTGACCTCTAACAAGTGCCTATAAGATGCATGAGACAACATACCCACATCTCATCGGGTTGCAATAGAAATAGAACCACTATATTATCAACAATAATAGCACAAAACATGTGAATCACACAATAGTGAAATAAAATCAACTGTAATAATTTCAAAATAAGAAAAAATTTAATATACGGGGTAAATTGGCTTTTACCTATACACAGGTTAGCTACTCCTAGGCACAATTTATTTCCAAGTACCCATTCCTTCCTATCCCTTGTTATAAGAACCAAATAGTAAGTCAAGAACAAAAGAATTATTTTGATACCACTTTGTAATTATCCGGTTCTAGGATCTTCCCAGAGGTTCCCCGTGCCCGATTGGTCACATAGCCACAAGCGCATTTCCCTGAATGCCAGAGGCTACCGACTAGCAGTGAGGGCCTTAGGTGTGATAGTGAGGAAACTATTCCTTTATTGGAAGATTAACACATTAGAAGTAAAAAAAAGATAGAAATAACGGAAGTAGTAATAATACCATAAAAAAGTAAATAGAAAGATACTGGAAGAAAGAAACTAGAGCACATACATATGAATTATCCATGATAAATTTGTCTAGGAAAGCATCCAAACAAGTCGCAATGCTGAAATACAGTAATAAACCAATGTACAAAAAAAGTAAACGGATCTACAACATCACATGCCTCAGCTTGGTCCCATGCTCCCCAGCTCTATAGAAATCAAGTACCTAATGTTGAAGGGCGCTTGCCCTTATTTTTAGCTACAAAAATACAATCTGTTTGGGCCCAAAATCATGAACCAAATAGGGTGTGAGACTAATACCAATAGGAACCCACCAAAATATATGTTCCTCATAGTTGGTGAATATATATGGCCGGAAATAAACAAAATTAATCAGTAAAAAAGGAAGTACACATAGTAAAAATCCTAAAAATTCAATTACATCCATTTTCATATATCATGTAAGCTGATGATCAAGAGAAGATGACCCTTTGTGAAGTACTCACAGCCTAACCACTCTATGTTAACCAAAAAATACAAACAACCCTCTAGGAAGTACACACTGTTTAACCCCTCTGGTTCAGCTTTAGCAGAGACTCTCTGAGGAACCACTCACTGCCAATTCCCCATGTGGTCTCATATCTGTAAATAATAGGCACTCTGAGGATGCACTCAATATCCAATTCCCCTTGTGGCCCATATCAAGGAAAATATAGACACTCTGAGGGAGCACTTACGTCCATCCCCCCTATGGTCTCGTAACGTAAAAGTAAACAGATACTCTAGAGAATCCCTCAATGTCAATTATCTCTATGGTCTACTATACCAGGTTCCTACAGCCCTGTGTAAGTCAATCATGCACAAAAAAACATTCCAGCCAATGTAAACAACAAGATCTACTTGGATAAACAATCTAAAATGTATCATTGCTTGTCAGATAATAATAACTCCATCCTAACAATACTAAGAATGGAAAAAAATCGGCAGCCTAACAGTCAAAGCTAGGCCGAACAGTCAAAAATAAGAAAACATGGGAAAAACATCTATAACAAGGTAAATATCCCCATTTAAAATCACCAAACCTCCACTCAAGCACACAAAGAATATTAGGAAAATAACAGGGCTAAACTCATGAACACAAAATACCCCGAACAAGGTTATTGGGAACTTTTTCACATATAACAGAAAGACTAACTACAGAAAGGCACAAACCACCTTCCTCGGCATCATGAGATCTATATACTTGAACCTTGGGCCATGAATCTCCCTAGAACATCATAGATCTAGAAAAATGCTAAGAACCATCAATCGAGGATAACTTTGGAAAGAAGAAAAATTAATAGATGAAGTTATAGAAGAAGAGAGAACTCGCTGATGTGATTCCAACGCAACTGACAGAGTTCAATTTGGAGAATAGACAGAGAGTTGGGGGTTCAGATAAGATCTACCACCGTACGGATTCTTTTAGATGAGACGGATGATGAATAAGTGCATTTCGTCCATTAGAAATAACCCTCGTCCATTTAATGAAAATAAATAAATAAAGTACATGGTGTGTATTTTAAAAGTACATAGCCTGTACTTTCTTTTTATGGCCTCTAATTTAGGTGGTATCTAGGTCACCACACACGGCCTTGTACTCAGCTGTTACCTGGTCAGTACACAGTCACCGGCAACACCTAAGTACACGGCGTGTACTCCTACATTTTCTAGAAACTTCCTTTTTTCCTCAAATACAACCATAAAATAAAAAAATACTATAAAAAAGATCTGGGTTCTTACAAATTATATCTTGTTTATATTTTTTATTCATTTCATGTGTGGATGATCATGAGTTTAAATTGAATTGTGTAAGTTATTGGTTTGTTTTAATTTATTATTATTGAATTAAAATTACAACATGTGTTTCATCCCCTCCTCAATACTATATAGGACCTGGGTATCTATAGTTTTCATTTTTGTAAACCACTTTAGAAATAAATTAGTTCCCCTTACCCTTGAGGGAGTAAAATCATATATAAGGATGGAGCTCCCCAGAGAGAGGATGCAGTCCAATTATGTCTCCAAGGTGGAACCAACCGAGGAGATACATAGGCACATTGGTGTAGCACTGAAACTCAACCCCAGAATGGTTTTAGGATATATTTTCCCAAGGTCAAAGGTTGGTTTATCAATATTTAGATAAACCAATCATCCGAAAATCTAATGATCATTCCATCTAATTATTTTATTTACTTCACTTTCCTAGTTAATTATTTCCAGTTGTTTCATCATAATCACTTAATAAATAAATTAACAATCATGTAAGATGGGATTAAAAAGAATTGGTGTATGAGTAGATTTTATGTATACATGGTTAATCATGAAATTAAAATCCACTTAATATAAATAAGCATGTAACTAGATCAAATTGTTAATTAACACATAAATATAAAAATTTATCAAATCATGTATTAATTTAGAAAAGCTTTTTAGTACATGGGATGAAATAAAACCATAGTTTAATGTGCTTAATCAACCCCAGTTGGGGTGATTTTAATTTTCATAGAATTTTGATCATCATTTTTTGGTAGACTTAAACTAGTTTGCAAAAATATTGATCACCTTTTTCAGACTTAGAGAAACTGGTAGGAAAGTATTAACTAAATCTAAGGCCAATATTTCATTATTGGGGAGTCCACTCAATGATTCAGAGATCCATGATTTAATTATGTTTTCATGTTATTTCTAACTAGATTCCTTTAAATAGATTTTCAATCCTCTTTATAGGTTATTATTAAGTGCATGTGGATCCTTTCCACTAGAATATCCATGTGATAGGATAATATGAAGCAAATGGTGAGGGATATTGGGTTTCAATAAAATAGTGAGATATTAATAAATTTATTTTATTATTTATTTTTTTAATCCACATAAAGTATTAAAATGTGATCTTATTATAGAAATGGAAATCCATATAACATTGAATCTATCACCAGAGTCTATGTTAGATAATTTTTACCTTCTCTCTATCTCAAATTTCTTGGAATGGTATAGGTGATTTTTCATTATACTACAACATGAATAGAAATTATATGTGCAGAAACCCCTTATTCTTAAAGTTCAAGGAATCTAAGGATGAACCCTATATATATATAAACCACATGGATTATGTTGTATATATCTAATGCTTCATGTTATCATCCATGTTTATTGATCCAATGAGGTAATATGAGAAAATGAATGCATATAGTTTATGTCACGACCCGCCCTCGGGGCCCGTACCGTGACTACCCCAAGCCCGCCTTCCATAGGCCAGGGGCTGACGACTAGCACCAAGGTGTAAATCCCGATAAACAGGGAAGGCATTGCCTTTGTAAAGTAAACAAGAACTATAGAGTAAACAAGAGGAAAAGTAAACACTAAGTAAAAACTGTAACAAGCTGTGCTGAAAGAAAAAGGGGCCGGAAATACAAGCCCAACTGTAAAGTACAACTGAATGGAAAAACAACAACTGAAAAGAAAAGATGTTGCGTCGAGCCGTCCTCTGGAAGCCCACCTGAAGGGTGAGCACAAATAGCATCCACAGCTCCTCGGTCCAGCCGTCCGCTCCGAGTACGTCCCACCCAGTGGTCCACCTCCAGGTACCGTCCTGCTCCGCAAGCCTCCACCCCGATCAACGATGTCCGTCGTCTGCAACCAACACAACAAAGTGAGGGCATAGCCCGTGTAGGGGTGAGTATAAGCTACTCAGTAGGGACCTCGAGACCCCCAAAGGTCTCCCGAAATCCACAAAGGATAACCACAAGGGAAAGATACAATCATGAAGTAACAACCGACACTGCTTAGGTATATGCCCATACATATACCTAAGTCATCAATTCCCGTTCGGCTCCAACATCCGAGCCCAAGCACAACCAAGTCCACACAGGAAGGCAATGTAATCCACATAGGATAGTTCAACACAATCCACAAAGGAGAGTAAACAGTAAATCCACACAGGATAGTTCAACACAATCCACAAAGGAGAGTAAACAGTAAATCCACACAGGATAGATCAACACAATCCACAAAGGAGGGTAAACAGGATTCAGCTCACACAGGTATACTTCGTCAAAAAGGTGAAAGGGATGATCAGAAATAGATATTGAATCATCTAAGATGGGACTCACATAGGATACAAGACCAGCTGTCTTCATTGATTCACCTATGCTGGGACCGACATAGGATACAAGACCAGCACTGAATCATCTAAGCTGGGACCCACATAGGATACAAGACCAGCACGGCTAGGACCCACATAGGATACAAGACCAGCACTCTTCATTGATTCATCTATGCTGGGACCCACATAGGATACAAGACCAGCACTGAATCATCTAAGCTGGGACCCACATAAGATACAAGACCAGCACGACTGGGACCCACATAGGATACAAGACCAGCACTCTTCATTGATTCATCTATGCTGGGACACACATAGGATACCAAACCAGCACTGAATCATTTAAGATGGGACCCACATAGGATACAAGACCAGCACGGCTGTGACCCACATAGGATACAAGACCAGCACTCTTCATTGATTCATCTATGCTGGGACCCACATAGGATACAAGACCAGCACTGAATCATCTAAGCTGGGACACACATAGGATACAAGACCAGCACGGCTGGGACCCACATAGGATACAAGACCAGCACTATTCATCGTTGTAGTCCACTGAGGATTTATGCACAGTCGTCATCGCAATCCACTGAGGATCTCTGCACAGTCGTCGTCGTGGAAGTCGTAGCCAGCACTAGGGTTCCCGCACACAGAAAGCTCGTTCGGAGGGTCCGCTCCACGATCCGAGAGGCTGATACATCAATTGACACAATGTCCAGAGATGATGTATCCCAAAGTTCCGTATCGTCAACAGGAACTCAACGTCGCAGACGGCGCGTCAATCGGACGCCCGGTCTGAGAGATATTGGCTTTTTCGTCCCAGGGGCCCGGTTGGTTTTTAAGGCAAAACCAACCCAACCATACTCCACCTCCGTCCAAACCTCAGGTGGAGTGAGATAAAAGATCCGTCTCACTTAGAGGAATCCACCAAAGTCGACGGTACGTCAATCGGACATCTGGAGCTCAAGATATGAGTGTTTCCGCTCCGAGGGCCCGGTTGGTTTTGTTTACGAACCAACCTGGCCGAACCCAATGTATTCAGAAACCTTGAGTTCGATATACCGAAACGACCATTTCGATCCAAGGATCGTGTTTCCACTGACGGCGCATCGTTTGGAGGCCCTTATCTCAAGTTATGAGAGAAAGACCGAAAACATCAGGAGACAGGGGGCCTGGGCCCGGGCCGACCCCCCCTGGGTCGGCCGAACCGGGTCGACCCGACCCGGTCCGACCCGGCTGGACCCGGTCCTGTCCGGCCAGGGTGAGGCCCGGCCCGGCCGGCCAGCCCGGCTCGGCTCGGCCGAGCGGCTGACCAAGGGAGCCGCGGGGCACTACACCTCGGGATGAAGATACCGCGGCCCTCAAGGGGCCGCACTGGAGTCAACGGACACGGCAAAGGCCGCGTCCCGTGTCTGTCAGCCGGACCCGCGCGGCCGCATCCGACAGCGCGCCGGCTCACCACCGGAGGCTTCCGCGGGCCACCAGAGTTGCTCCGGTGGTCCGTTTTCCTTCCCGTCTGCGCCGGTTCTCCTCCCGGATTCTGTTATTCGGTGCGGAAACATCAAATCGCCATTGCGTCACGTTTTGTCGTCACCCGCCAAATCCACACAACAACGAAGAACTGCGGAGGGTTGTTGGGCCGTGTTCGTTCGGCCCGCACCCTCCGCGTTAGGCGATAACAACTGGGAAGAATAATCAACATATCAAACAACAATTTTAATAAATTAAAATTGTTCTTATGAAACCGGGTTCTTTATTTTTAAAGAAACAATCACGGAAATATAAAACATTCAATAAAACCCCTACCTCGTCAAGTCATCGCACGAGCGTTCTTCGCGGATTTGTTCGTCGTGGAAGGAGGGGATCGTCGCGTCGTCGCGGTATCCAACGTTGCGTCGACGAACTCTGAGGACCAAGAAACAACATATTTAATTATAAATAATTTAATCCGTGTGTTTTTATAAACCACAAAGGAGTTTTAAAAGAAACCCAAAATCTCTTACCTCAAGCAGATGATCGAAGATTTTGTTTCGGATGAAGGAACGTCGCAGAAGAACATCACGGAAGAGGAAACGTCGGCGTCGCGGCACATGGAATCACATCGTCGATTTCTGCGGTTTCGGAGTTCTTCGTTAGAGGCTGACGTTCTTCTCGTTCTTCGCGTTCTTCGCGAAGAAGGGTGAAGGCACAAGATTTCTGTCAAAAGCCTCTCAACGTGTAATCCTCAAGATGTCGGCGTTGGTCTTATTTTATTATTACACCAACATATTTCAAACAGGTTAAGAAATGAATAAATTAATTCATAGAATGAATTCAATGAAGAAAACCGCCCAATTAATTGGTGCGTTAAGAAATTAAGAAAACGCGTTAGTTGACTTTCATAATGACGGGTTTTCGCGGGTGCGTTACTTAGCGGAAAAGAAACGGTGGGGATCATGTGGGCCCCGCCCCACAAATATCCTACCAAGTAGGTAGGATATTTTGGATTGCACCATATCTGTTTCAACTCAGTTTAAGTGGATTTAAGTGGCTTCCAAGTGGCTTAAGTGAAATAAAAATAAAATTGTCGCACAACATTATTTTATTTCATAACTTAAAACCCAAAAATTAAAAACCACAACCGAGAAAACGCAACTCCGGAAGAGGTTTTTCTAAGAAAAAACTGGTGCTGCGATTCCATTGGTGCCCTCAGAATTCGATTCCGAGCACCGGTTCAAAAGTCAGAAAAACCCGCTATTCCGTTCACTAAATGTACTCGAGCCAAACTTCGGAAAATGATTCCGGGCACACCGGGCCTCGGAATCAGGTGCCGTCAGAGGTTCCGTTCTTGTAAAATTCCAAAGCAAATTAAGAAAAAAATTTCCATGAAATTTAAAGTTCTTTACATTACTCCCACCACAGGGATTTACGTCCCCGTAAAGCTTCACTACAAACTTAGGGATACAAAGGAGGTACTGAGCACGCATCTGAGCCTCCCGCTCCGAAGTGCTCCCCTGGAGGTTCCCGAGCTGCCATCTGAAGCGCACTAGAGGAATCGATCATCCACATAGGACCCACTCATGTCGATCCTCGATCTCCACTAGTACCTCTGCAAAAGTCGTCCCATCACCAAAGACCAACTCTCCATGGTCAATGATTTGCGTCGGGTCGTGCACGTATCTGCTCTGCTGAGATACGTGGAAAATGTCGTGCACCCGGTGCAACTAAGGTGGTAGATCCAGGCGATAAGCCACCTCGCCAATCCTGCTGAGGACCTGGAAGGGTCCGATGAAGCGTGGAGACAACTTGACTCCTCTTCCAAATCTCTGTAATCCTCGTCGAGGTGAGACACGCAAGAACACGTGGTCGCTATCCTCGAACTCTAGTGGCCTCCGCCTCCTATCAGCATAAGACTTCTGCCGGCTCTGAGCTGTCCTCATCCACTCCTGGATGACCTGGACCTTCTCTGTCATGGCCTGGACCATCTCCGGCCCCACAAGTGCTGCTAAGATTTCTTCTTTGCCAATAAGAGAAATCTGGTCTCATCCCCTGGATGAACCACTTCCTTTGCCTAATACAGTCAATCCCGACATTGATGTTACTAATCTATACCAAGGATGACGTCGTAAGGCCTCGACGCTACTACCAAGAGATCCAACCGTTACTCTCACCTCCAAGGGTTGAGTCACACTATCGGCATCAGTGTGTGGTAATTGGGTCTCCTCCAGTAGATGTCTCACATGTGAGGGTCAAGTCAACAGTCTAAACTGGAACCTCTTAGTAACAACACAAAAGAGGACAGGAATGAAAACATCACAAAGGTAAGCGTCTTTTACTATTGAAGCTCATAATACAAAGAGACTACACAACAACAACAAGGAACTAGAAGTACAAGGAAGTATCCAGTAGTTCCGCTCCTGTCCATCTGCTCCCAGAGCTCCATGATCGAAGGCCTCAGCTGCCTGAAGCTGAGCTCTCGCATGTCCACCAAATCCCTGTGGTCGGGGTGGACCTCCTGGTGGTGGTGGTGGAAACACCTCAAAGTGTTGCCCACCATCTACTACTCGGCCGGCTCCTCTTCCTCGTCCGCCTGCACCCTGCGGACCACCGTGGCTGAACCTCTGTCTGGGAGGTCCCTCTACCACCTACTGCTCATTTATAAGACGGGTCGGGCAGTCTCGAGCCATGTGACCTCGCCCGCTACATGCGTAACAATGCTTTCCCCTCGTGTCGCTAGCTCTCCTTCGGGTTCCCCGCACAACCTAATCTTCATCTTGAGACTGTCCATCTGATGGTCTGGCCCGTTTGGACCTCTGCGTCACCTGTCTACTACCAGCTACAGAAGACCCTGCTACGGGCCGTCCTGCAGAGGGCCCTGTCACTGGATCCTGCTCGGAGAGATAACTCTCCACTAGAAGGGATCTCTCCAACACCTCTGCCCGTGTTGGAATGTTGAGGGAGATCATCGAATACCTGATCTCGTGCCTCAGTCCATGCTCGAAGGTCCGGGCCCGGAAGAATGGGTCACGTACCATATCTGTGGAGTAGCACGAGAGATCAGTAAATCTCACCGAGTACTAGGCCACTGTCATACTACCCTGTCATAGCTGTAGCAGCTCTTGGATGCGCACCGCATAGAGGGTGGCTGGGATGAACTCTGAGCGGAAGAGGCTCTCGAAGTCCGTCCAGAGAAGAGATGCCTCGTCGTGCACCTGGAGCATCAAGCTCTACCATATGCCTGCTACCGCGTTCAGGAGGCTCGCTGTGAGGATCACCATGAGGTCTGCTGGTGTCCTCACTAATCTGAAAACCCGTAAGACTGCCTCCAGCCAGCCCTCGGCTGCCTGGGGGTCCGTCTCCCCACGAAACCTGGGTGGTCGCTGGCGCTAGAACTCATGCAGATCTCCAAGGTGACGTGCATCGTCCGCGGTCATGGCGGGATGCATTGGTGGCTCGGTGGGTAACGGTACCACCGGTGCCTCTGCTGACAAGGAGCCCTGCACCAAGGCCCCGTCGCTCGGTGGGATGTCATCACGCTCCACTCTCAGAACCCTAGCTGGTTGCCGTCGTGGGGCCATCCTGAAAATAAACAGGTGCGCCATGGTCAGAACTGTATACCTGGTGAGCTGACACAAGTAATCTCAAAGAAAACTTGAACACACATGAAATCAATGTTTTCGTGCATTAAGTCGGAAGTCAGAAGTTAGGGTCCTGGTGTACGGATACGTCGGCCGCCGCACCAACACTGGACTCCCTTGACTGATAACCACACCCAATACGCTAAACACTATTGCTTTACATAGAAGAAAGATCAGAGTCTGCGGTAGAACCGAACTCCTCTGATACCAATTTGTCACGACCCGCCCTCGGGGCCCGTGCCGTGACTACCCGAAGCCCGCCATCCATAGGCCAGGGGCTGGCGACTAGAACCAAGGCGTAAATCCCGATAAACAGGGAAGGCATTGCCTTTGTAAAGTAAACAAGCACTACAGAGTAAACAAGCGGAAAAGTAAACACTAAGTAAAAACTGTAACAAGCTGTGCTAAAAGAAAAAGGGGCCTGAAATACAAGCCCAACTGTAAAGTACAACTGAAGGAAAAAACAGCAACTAAAAAGAAAAGTCGCTACGTCGAGCAATCCTCTGGAAGTCCCACCTGAAGGGTGAGCACAGATAGCCTCCACAGCTCCTCGGTCCAGCCGTCCGCTCCGAGTACGTCCCGCCCAGTGGTCCACCTCTAGGTACCGTTCTGCTCCGCAAGCCTCCACCCCGATCAACACTGTCCGTCATCTACAACCAACACAACGAAGTGCGGGCATAGCCCGTGCAGGGGTGAGTATAAGCTACTCAGTAGGGACCCCGAGACCCCCGAAGGTCTCCTGAAATCCACAAAGGATAACCACAGGGGAAAGATACAATCACGAAGTAACAACCGACACTGCTTAGGTATATGCCCATACATATACCTAAGTCATCAATTTCCATTCGGCTCTAACATCCGAGCCCAAGCACAACCCAGTCCACACAGGAAGGCAAAGTAATCCACATAGGATAGTTCAACACAATCCACAAAGGAGAGTAAATAGTAAATCCACACAGGATAGTTCAACACAATCCACAAAGGAGAGTAAACAGTAAATCCACACAAGATAGTTCAACACAATCCACAAAGGAGGGTAAACAGGATTCAGCTCACACAGGTATACTTCGTCAAAAAGGTGAAAGGGATGATCAGATATAGATACTGAATCATCTAAGCTGGGACCCACTTAGGATACAAGACTAGCTATCTTCATTGATTCACCTATTCTGGGACCCACATAGGATACAAGACTAGCACTGAATCATCTAAGATGGGACCCACATAGGATACAAGACCAGCACGGCGGGGACCCACATAGGATACAAGACCAGCACTCTTCATTGATTCATCTATGTTGGGACCCACATAGGATACAAGACCACCACTGAATCATCTAAGCTGGGACCCACATAGGATACAAGACCAGCACGACTGGGACACACATAGGATACAAGACCAGCACTCTTCATTGATTCATCTATGCTGGGACCCACATAGGATACAAGACCAGCCCTGAATCATCTAAGATAAGACCCACATAAGATACAAGACCAGCACGGCTGGGACCCACATAGGATACAAGAACAACACTCTTCATTGATTCATCTATGCTGGGACCCACATAGGATACAAGACCAGCACTGAATCATCTAAGTTGGGACCCACATAGGATACAAGACCAGAACGGCTTGGACCCACATAGGATACAAGACCAGCACTCTTCATTGATTCATCTATGCTGGGACCCACATAGGATACAATACCAGCACTGAATCATCTAAGCTGGGACCCACATAGGATACAAGACCAGCATGGCTGGGACCCACATAGGATACAAGACCAGCACTATTCATCGTCGCAGTCCACTGACGATTTCTGCACAGTCGTCGTCGCAGTCCACTGAGGATCTCTGCACAGTCGTTGTCGTCGAAGTCGCAGCCATCACTAGGGTTCCCGCACACAGCAAACTCGTTCGGAGGGTCCGCTCCACGAGTCGAGAGGCTGATACATCAACTGACACAAAGTCCATAGTTGATGTATCCCAAAGTTCTGTATCATCAACAGGAACTCAACGTCGCAGAAGGCGCGTCAATCGGATGCCTGGTCTGAAAGATATTGGCTTTTTCGTCCCAGGGGCCTGGTTGGTTTTTAAGGAAAAACCAACCCGACCATACTCCACCTGCATCCAAACCTCGGGCGGAGTGATCCAAAAGATCCGTCTCACTTAGAGGAATCCACCAAAGTTGACGGCACGTCAATCGGACGTCCGGAGCTCAAGATATGAGCGTTTCCGCTCCGAGGGCCCGGTTGGTTTCGTGTACGAACCAACCCGGTCGAACCCAAAGTATTCTGAAACCTTGAGTGCGATATACCGAAATTACCATCTTGATCCAAGGATTGTGTTGCCGCTGACAGTGCGTCGTTCGGAGGCCCGTAGCTCAAGTTATGAGTGAAAGACCGAAAACATCCGGAGACAGGGGGTCTGGGCCCGGGCCGACCCGGGACGACCCCCCCTAGGTCGGCCGAACCGGGTCGACCGGACCCAGTCCGACTCGGCTGGACCCAGTCTGGTCCGGCCAGGGCGCGGCCCGACCCGACTGACCGAGGGAGCCGCGGGGCGCTGCCCCCGCGGGATAAAGATACCGCGACCCTCGAGGGGCCGCGCTGGAGTCAACGGACGTGGCAAAGGCCGCGTCCCATGCATGTGAGCCGGACCCGCGCGGCCGCGGGTCCGCTGGCCGTCACCGTCACGACTTCAGCAGCGGAAGCCTTGTCCGGCGGCGCGCTGGGGCGCCGCCGGAGGCTTCCGCGGGCCACCGGAGTTGCTCCAGTGGTCCGTTTTCCTTCCCGTCTACGCCGTTGCTCCTCCCGGGTTCCGTTCTTTGCTGCGGAAACATCAAATCGCCCTTGGGTCATGTTTTTTCGTCACCCTCCAAATCTTCACAACAAAAAATAACTACGGAGGGTTGTCGGGCCGTGTTCGTTCAGCCCTCACCCTCTGTGTTAGGCGATAACAACCGGGAAGAATAATCAATATATCAAACAACAATTTTAATAAATTAAAATTGTTCTTATGAAACCGGGTTCTTTATTTTTAAAGAAACGATCAAGGAAATATAAAACATTCAATAAAACCCCTACCTCATCAAGTCGTCGCACGCGCGTTCATCGCGGATTTGATCGTCGCGGAAGGAGGGGATTGTCGCATCGTCGCGGTATCCGGCGTTGCGTCGACGAACTCCGAGGACCAAGAAACAACAGATTTAATTATAAAAAATTAAATTTGTGTGTTGTTATAAACCACAAAGGAGTTTTAAAAGAAACCCAAAATCTCTTACCTCAAGAAGATGATCGAAGATTTTGTTGCGGATGAAGGAACGTCGCAGAAGAGGAAATGTCGGCGTCGCGGCACAAGGCGTCGCGTCGTCGATTTCCGCAGTTTCGGCGTTCTTCGTCGGAGGCCGGCGTTCTTCGCGTTCTTCGTGAAGAAGGGTGAAGGCACAAGATTTCTGTCAAAAGCCTCTCAACGTGTAATCCTCAAGATGTCGGCGTTGGTCTTATTTTATTATTACGCCAACGGATTTCAAACAGGTTAGGAAACAAATAAATTAATTCATAGAATTAATTCAACGAAGAAAACTGCCCAATTAATTGGTGCGTTAAGAAATTAAGAAAACACGTCGGTTGACTTTCATAATGACGGGTTTTCGCGGGTGCGTTACTTAGCGGAAAAGAAACGGTGGGGCTCGTGCGGGCCCCGCCCCACAAATATCCTACCAAGTGGGTAGGATATTTTGGATTGCACCCTATCCGTTTCAACTCAGTTTAAGTGGCTTTATGTGGATTCCAAGTGGCTTAAGTGAAATAAAAATAAAATTGTCGCACAAATTTATTTTATTTCATAACTGAAAACCCAAAAATTAAAAACTACAACTGAGAAAATGAAACTCTGGAAGAGGCTTTTCTAAGCAAAAACAGGTGCTGCGATTCCATCGGTGCCCTCGGAATTCGATTCCGAGCACCGGTTCAAAAGTTAGAAAAACCTGCTCGTCTGTTCACTGAACGTACCCGAGCCAAACTTCGTAAAATGATTCTGGGCACACTGGGCCTTGGAATCAGGTTCCGTTAGAGGCTGCGTTCTTGTAAAATTCCAATGAAAATTAAGAAAAAAATTCCCTTGAAATTTACGGGTCTTTACAGTTTATTATCTCACCTTCATGATCTTTATCAAGAGAAGTTGTGATAAGAGATATATGAGATCTCTAATGAACAATTCATATGAAATCATAAAGTGTATGTGTTAGTTGGTTAACATATAGTAATGATGGATGGCTATATGGAGCATTTGAACATATTTGTCTTTATGCTCCTAGATGAGTTGTGCATAAATCTCATATTATAATAACTTCCTTAGAGTTCCCCTAGCTTCATTCTCAATTATAATATGTTAAATAGTAAGAATACTCTCTCAAAACTCCTTAACTTGAATTTCAAATTTTACAAGGACATGGGGTTTCAAAAACCTACGGTGCTTATGGTAAAAAAATAAGACAATGGAAAAAGGGTCCTAAGACTCAATGCAAGCTTAAGGATCCTGAGAATCATCCATATAAGAAGAAAGATATCCTTATGTAGGAAAAGAAAATAGATGTAGTATGTTTTTAATATGGAATGTAGGGACACTATAATAAGAACTGAATCCTATTAAATAAGTATGGGGAAGCTTTAGGTGTGTCTATTATCAAGTAAAATATTTTCATATCTATAAATTGGGTATTATATAAAGATTTTTGTACTCAAATATGTATCCAAATACATGAACCAAGTAGATTTTGAAAGATTTATAGAGGATAGGTGGATCTTCATGAATATAATAGAGCATGACTTATTACCTTTGCTATATGAGACTACCACATTCCATTGAGAAAATAGATGATGTTGGTTTTGAAATTTTTTTATTTTGATTCCTGTCTTTCCCAAAACACATTTTTTGTCCTTCCTTGATAAATATGGTATTATTTTTAAATTTGGAAATAAAATTTATTTATTTTACAAGTAAATTATATATTATGGTATGGAATGTATAAAAAATGGTCTTTATGTATTTGATTATGAAAACTAAGTGTTTTTAATTGATAACAAATCAAGTCAATGGTTTGGAATGTGTCTAGACATTTTATTAGATGGAGATAAATTGATTAAAACCCTTTTATAACGATCTCCATGTAAGAAATATAAAACTAAATTTAAACATAAATGATGAATAATGTTGTAAATGGCATAATCTACACTGAATTGCATATACAATATCTTCAAACAACATCGCATGTGTTTGAAAATGATCACTAATGTAGAAAAAATACATCCCATTTCCATAGGTATCTATAGGTGGTTCTTGAATCGTCCATTACATGGATGGTATTTATCATTTCTCTATATCCTTACAAGGCCTCTAATTAAAATGACAAGAATATAGAGATTTTTATGTGATGGGAGTTTTTGTGTAGCATTGAGTAATCATCACACAACCACTTCAATTGTATGGAATTTATTTATATAGAAAATAAAGGATTATCATTAATTAATATATCATTTATTCATATGTTTCAACATTTGAATAACTATTATGGAAATATATGAAATTATCATATGAATACATTACCTCTTATATGATTTATATTATGAAATAGTTTTTTAATAAATGATAGATTAGGTGGAATTTGACTCAGGTATCTAGCCAATACGGCCAACATAAGTAGTATAGAATAATATACCACATTATTCTTGAAAATAATTTTTTTTATGAAATCCCAAATATCATATTTATAATTATATAAGGGGCATAAGAATCCTTTTGTCTCCCACTTACATTAAATCTTAAAATACTATGTGATATTTCACCTTATATTACATCATATACAATAACTTTTGATACAATATCCAAAAATCCATTTTAGATATCTTCCAAAATAATTTTGGAAAGACATCATCAACACCACCTTATATCACATCATACATAATACATAGTGAATACCAATCCAAAACAATTTTTACTTAACTCTAAAACGCCTTAGGAGTAGATTACTAAGTCAAACTCAATCCTTATCCAATCAACCATAAATCTTGACAAAATGGTTCTTTATAGCATTGAAAATAAATATGAATATCTAGATTCATACATGTAAGTAAAGAGTGTCCTCTAGAAAAGAGTCAATGTTACTCTATCTATAAACGAATCTAGCATGATCTCCATAAAATTCATGTACCTCTTTACATGTTTCCACTAGTTTACATCATATGAAAACTTGAATTATCATATTTCCCTTTTTCCAAGATATTTAGTTATCATTGGACATAAACCATGTTATTCCCATATAGACAACACCTATGTTCTTGATTCTCTGAGTGTATGCTAATCCAATCATTAAATACATCAAATATCATTCATCCTTGGGAATAATCACATCATATGTCCCTGATTTATATAGATACACAATATCTAGGTGTGGTTTCACACTCCCATAATCAATATCAATCAAGGGCCCATATGTCATACTAAACATGTAAGAGGAAAAATCCCATATTGGTTATGTTACGACTGATAACATGATAAGAAACAAACACAAACAAACCATATTAGCTAATTCAATATGTTGAAATTCTTAAGTAGGGTATCAAAGTATCAATTTTATCATGTTAAGTATCTCACAAACCTTAGTTAATGAGGAATAAAATATAATCCCTAAACCCCTAATATACCAATGACATTTTTATGACACTCCATGTGGTATTCTTAGTAGGTCATCCAACACACAGAAAGAATCTAATTCTCTATTTTGTGCCTCATGAGAATATTTTATATCTCAATATATAAATCTTACTTAATATAAACTTAAAATTTCCTCATAAAATATAATAATACATGATGAACATCAGTTTTGAATAATTCAATGTCATACTTTGATATGTCAATTATCATTGTAATTCACAAAATGTATATCTATCTATGCATTTATGCATCCAACATGAAATAAAAACAAAGTGGATATTTCCTAAAATATCATACATTTTAACATTCTTAAATCTTAAACAATATTTAAAAAACTAAAATAAGAATCGATTTATCATATTAAATCTGACAAATAGTCACATCAACCATATTTGTACTATAATTTATGGCTTTGGTTAACACAATACATCATATGAAAACCCTATCACTTATCTAGGATGACATCAAATAAAACCATCCCACTAAACCTTTTAGTGAAAAACATCAATCAATAAAAGCAAATTGAATGATGGTGAGACTTTGGAATAATATTCCAAATTTTTCAACTACTTGAACATATTCAAGACTCTTAACTTCACAACATAAAATGTTACGAGGCTGACTTTTGTTGTCTATATGGATCACTTTATAAGTTCATCATAATCATCCTTGGAACCATATTCATTCAAAATATAATTTTAAATAATGTAAATACTTATATTATTATTTATCCGTCCTCATAAACTTTTTTAGGATAATGTGGAAATTACTTTAATATAGTAACTAATTTAACTCTTTAAATTTCCCATTACATACATACCCTAAACTCTTTTAAGTTAAAAGTGTAATTCAATTTTCATTTTTATTGGTATAATCCTTCAATAAATAGTTATTTTAAAAAAATTAAATGGAAATAAAGCATAAAAATTTATATTTTTACTTACCATAACAAATCCTAAAAATTTTAAGTTATTATATGCAAATATAATTAAAATCATATTGTTGTATTAATTTATTTAAAATTCTGAATATCTCTCTATCCAATCATACAAAAAATATCTTCTTAGAGATATATTTTTTTTATAATGTCTGGAAAAGATGAACACGCCATTTCCATAAAATAACATTTTTTTCTTTTTAGTGAGAATATTTAACAAATAAACTATTGTTTACATGTTTTATATTCTTTGTGTTGAGATCATTTTTTCATTGAAAATAAAACATTGTTAAAATTTACTGATGATGGGTCATGAGAACAAATTCATTTAAATTTTATCAAACAATTGGATGAACAGATTTTTCCTAGAAAAACACTCTTATCCATATCTTCATTTATGGCCATGTTACAGAACTAAGTGAATCATAAACCATGTGTATAAAATTAATCATCTCATGTTGTTCATAATAAATCTTTGTGATAAAACATTTTCTCTTATCACAAAAGAAAAAATAAAATGAAGATACACATCTTTTATTTGGATTCATTTGAGCTTGATAAAATCCATTACATTCAAATCCTCAATGTAGTAACTACTTACTTAATATCATGTATATAAACAATAAACTAAATGAATTCTTCATTTGATTTTGAACAATTGTATATTTATAAACCTTTGAAAAATTATAACAGTCGAATATTAATGTACATGGAAATTAAATCATTTTTCAGAAGACTTAAAACATTACACAAACATATTCCTAAATACTATATTAGTTTAATGACTTTGGAAACAAAGATATACAAATACTGGTACATGAGTGAGATAAATTATCTCCCACTAGGTTATCTAATACTATCACACATATTATACATATCATATATAAAATATATCATTATACCTGGGGAAGGAAACATAAAAAGGGGTTATCTCAAATTCTTAATAAGGGTAAATAAGGAAGAGATGTAAGCATAAATATAAGAATAAGGGTATGAGAATGTGACCATTACATTTTAAGATCATACCCTAAATATCACAGATCATAAACATAACTCATGGCATAAAGTATATAATTTCATAATACATAAATCATAAATAAATCGAGATCACGATCTATTAAATCATAACATTGGAGTAAGACATTGAATATGGTCATGGAAATAAACATTTAATATCATTACCTATAATTAAAGATGCATTTCTAGAACTTATAAGGGCACTTCAAGGGGGATAAACCTACTTGGTGGGACACACTACCATCCTTAGTCATAATCCTTTCCTTATAATGGATCAGGTTTACCCATCTTTCCAAAGTGGATCAGATTTCCCCCAATTCCCATAGTATATCAGGTTTCCACATATTCCCGTAGTGGATCAGGTGTCCTCATCTTCCTATATTCATGGGGATTACACCTACTAGGTGGGATACACCGCCACCCCTAGTTGTAGTCCTTTACTTGTAAGTGGTTGGGTTTCCCCATCATCCCATAATGGATTAATCCCATCAACTTGATTCCCATCATTATCTCATGAGATAAAAATATTTACCCAAAACATCAGAGGGATATATAGGACTAAAACATCTCATAATAAAATTATACATACATGTGCCATAAAATTATAAACAATCATATCATAACCCATTAAATGAAATGAAGATCATAAAAATTTCATTGTATCATTACCTAGAGAAAATAGATATGTTTCATAATCATTTCATCAAAGTATAACCCAAAAAATAAGTGGGTTGCAAAAGAATATATCTCATGGAAGATAAAAGGGTTTCATAAACATCATGTTATGAAAACATAAACTATTTAGAGAAATAATATTAATGGAACCTTTTGATCATTTTCCCATAAAGGAACGAGTAACATCAATGGATGTTATCTTATATGAAAAATAATTTTAGGACAAATTTTAAAAACATTTCTTGAGGAAAATATCCATTATTATTTGAAAAATTATTTTTAAAACATAAAAAATTATTAAAACCATGTTGTTCTAAATAAACTTAAAAACATGTGAAGGAATCTAGAAAGCCATTTTCCTAGAAAACATATAAAAAAATATTGAAGTTTTTTTGAGATCGTTTTCCTTTAAAACACATTGAAGACTTATAAAAAAATTTGAAATGTTTGAAAAAAATTTCTTTGAAAATACTTTGATAACTTATAAATGAAGATTTGAAATCATTTTCATTGCAAAAAACCATATGAAAACATATAAATTAATATTTGACAGTCATTTAAAATACTTTTTTAACATAAAAAAATTTGAAAACCTTTTTCTATGATTATTTTTAAAAAGAAAAGTTTCTAGAATATTTCGATTTTATTAAAAAAATTGTAAACATATATATTAAGCATAAATTAAATGATGTTAATGACAATGGGTAAGTCTGTACATGCAGAATATTTTTTTTCCCCTTAAAAGTTTAGAAAATTTTCTTGATTAGAGAATGAAAAGATGATTCCTTTTAAAACAGTTTTGTGAAAAGTTAAATAATTTTTCAAAATGTCCTTTAAACATTATAGGATAATATTAAAATACTTTGGAAAACATTTTTTTTAAAAAATATTTTTAAGGAACACAAATTTACGACGGAAAAGAAAAATAACTTCAGATTTTCATAAATATATTTTCAAAACTATATTACATATAGAAGAGTTGAAAATGGTACCATTACTTGTATATGAAATAAAAAATATAAGGTAATAAAATTAATTTGATTTATTTTGATATGGATCATAATATTTCATCCATGGGAGCATAATCATAAACTATCTTGATAAATGATGAGATTGTAAAAATAAACCATTAACCCTTTAGTAACAATGAATTGTGATAAACTATAAATAATAACATTAATTAAATCATTAAATATCATTAAAATAATTATATTCATGATATAACTTGTCAAATTCATTATATACACCTCATAGGAAAAGATAGGTTCAGAACATGGCATGTGCCTCAAAGAAGTAAAATTGAGACAAAATTACTTTTCAAGTTTGGTAAATTTTGAAACATAAAACGCATGAAAGAAAGATCATATAATGGATATATACATAACCCTAAATTTCGTCATAATAATCATAGAATACATACAATGGAAGTAAAAACTCTACAAAAAATAAATGAGTGGTGAATAAGACATGTCTCTCACAGAAATAAAAAGTGAGATGAAATTCCCTTACCATATTTTTTATATGGAATATTTTTTTTTCATTTTCCAAAGCCAGTTTGAGGGACCCGTTTCCCGAAGACGGTTTAAGGGAAACCGGAAACCGAAATACAGACATCAACCAATTGGAAATTCAAAATCTGCTCCAACCTCACTCCACCATACACCACACCTTGCCTCGAGCTGTGATCCCATCATCACACATCACCATCCTTGCAGTTACATTGCCATCCTTGCAGGTCACTGGAGAACAGAAGCTGGAACACCCACAGAAGGTCGAACCCTCCTCCATCAGCATCGCTATTTCAGTGAATAGAGGTAAAACACAAAAATGAAAAACATCATCCTTTCCAGAAACACCAAATCCAGCAGGAACAAGAACTAAGAAATCTTCATCTTCATCACCGAATAACAAAAATTAAAACCGCTCTTCTTCGAAAAAGAGACCAGCCCTACATCCTAACACCAGATCTCCAAAAACAGCAACAAAACCTGTAGAAAACCGTATCTTGAAAAGGAAAATATGAGAGCTCATCCTGTCTCCACTGAAGAAAAAACGCCGGTTCGAAACTGCCAGATCCATCCACAAAATTCCATTGCAATGTCACCAAAACAAAAACCAGAAGTAGGAAGGAATAAGGGAGAAAACTAAAAACAGAAAAATGGAACAGAACCTAGTCAAGAACCAGATCTTGTTCCAAATCCCATTGTCACCAACTAGTTCACCCCCGGAGGCCACACCCAACACCAAGAGCCTACATCTGAGAACAAAAAGGTTCCCTCAACCTACGGAATCTGGGAGTCGATCGCATGACGAATGCACCGCCGTGAAACCCAAACCAAAGAGAGGGTTCGAGCAAAGGGTGGATGAATCAAGTGCATCATCATGACGACCGAGCCAAGGAAGCCACCGCCGCGAACAACAAACAAATGGTGGAAGAGCGAAGCCTGGCCAGGGCGGAACTAGGAGGTGGTGACGGGAGAGAAACCCTTGCTCTGTGCTCTGTGACGCCCCTTATGGGCCCATACGAATCCTTACCATATTTCTTGACATTCTTCATACATGTTAAAATCTCAAGTAAAATAAATATATGTTTATTATATATATAAAACATAACCATATTATTATATCTAATACCATATTTTTTATGATCTGATATTACATGTTTATTAAAAACTCCAAGTTAATGTTACATTTTAGGTAAATTCTCTTTATGTATATGTTTTTACTTGTTATTTTTGATCCTATTGATTGGATCCCGATTTACATATTTAAAAGTGTAAAAATTGTTATAAATATCATATATATTTATTATAAATGTATTTATAATAATATATATAATTTATATGTATGAAATGGAACACATTGTTCATGGAGACAGTAGGTTGTACGTACACATGAATGTTTTTTTGTTTTATTATAGTATTAAAAGAAAGAAAGTAAATGAAATATATATATATATAATAATTAAAATTGAATTATTATTTCATATATATCATATATTTTTAATAAAATAATCCTTAATATATTCCATGTAAAGTGTGAACGAATCACATTTCATTGAGGAGGCAATAGTCCACACTTCCCTAAAGGAAATTATCGCAGTTATACAAAATGGAAAGAATGAAGGTATATGTTCTATAATAAATAAAGAAGACTAAATACATCATAAATATAATATTTAAGATTTTAAAATACATTTTCCTTCATAATTACTAACCATGAGATGTGGTAAAATAAAATGAACAAAATCCTTTCGTGAGGCTGTAGTTTACCGCACACATGAATGGTAAGTTTGTTACCCATTAAATTGAAGTGTGTGTAATTATTTTTTAAACACATAAAATAAAAAAATATCAGTATATTTAAGATACTATTGTTATTATATAATCAATTAATAATAATAATTTAGATTGTGTAGAAATAAAATAAAATAAATGAGCCTGAGGAAGGATTTTACCTTTTCATTGGGTAACTCATTTTTCATTGCACAAAAGGGCCTCCTTGGTTGAATTTATGCTCCAAGGGATACTTCAAGGAGTAATAGAGAGATTTTTTGAAGTTAATTGGGTATATATTGGCCTAACCTATGTGTTTTGAGAGGTTTGAAGAAGGAGGATAGGTGGTGGCCTTTTATAAGGGAGGGAGGGGACACACATGGCATTTCTGAAAAGAGTTAAGTGTACCCATTTTTTTAACTAAAAAAAGTAATAAAAACCAATAAAACTCATTAATATAAGGTTTATGGGCGAAATATTTACATAAAATTGTATTTTGACAATTTTATAGGTCATTTTGGCCATTATGTTTATGGTTTAGTCCCCTATTAAGCTTAATTTTACATTAATCACTGTTATTAATTTTAGTCACTTTCATTAATGTTTTCAGAAAAAAATTGATGTTGGTATAATTAGTCTATAAATATTATACTAATTAAAACTGAGCATGTTCAATTTTCATAATTCAATTCAATGATGTGTAAAAATTGATTTTAATGCTAATCATGCAGACGTGGTGAGAAGGTGAGGTTTTTAAAGTGATAATATTCAAAAGTTCATTAAGCATTTAATTAAAAATTCTATTTAAAAATGATTCTAGTGAACTTAATTGGATTAGTATATGTATAATTTATCTAATATGACCTTAAAAAAATAAAATATAATTTAACTACATAATTAAATTATACAAAAAAGCAGTTTTGAATTTAAATTTAGTATTTTTCACTATTCATCCATTAATGATGTTTCATAGAAAATCCCAAAAATTCACCCTAAGATAATTTTGAAATTCAGAATAAGAAAATAAAATTATTTTATCAAATTAAATTTATTAAATTGTATAAAATTATTTTGTTTATTGTTTATAGAATGATATAAAACTGAGTTCTTTTAAAAAAATTTATTTTCAAACATATACACTTTACTAAAAAATATATGTCTTATTATCAATAAGATTTATCTATATAAAATCTGCCTAAATAAGATTTAATATTTATTTATTATTTTTCATATTACTTTTTTTAATGACTATGTTTTAACTATCTCATTTAAATAATTATAATAATATTTTTTTTAGAAATTTAGTGTTGCGTGTAATGCATGCCTAATCAATGTTGAATGTAATGAAAGCTTAAAATGGTATATCATATATATAAATTTTGAATTATTGTATAATTAAATGCATAAAATTAATGAAAATTAATTTATTTGAGAAAAAATGTTCACAAAAACTCAAAGTGTTACATTCAGCCCACCTTTAAATGAATTTCTCCCTTGAAATTCATATGTGTTATAAAAGGTTTAATACATGAAAGTTATATTCATACAATAACAAATCATAAAAATGAATACTAAAACTTCCTTTAAAATTTATTTTTGAAACATAACAATTACCCATAGTAACACGTTACTAGGTTTCCACATAGGATAACATAGGTGGGAAGTGAAAGCATAAATTTGAAAAAAAAACCATAAATATTTGTAGGGATTGATTGAGGTCATCAATCACAAAAAATGTAAATGATCAATAGAAAGTTTAGGGTCTCAAATTTATAAATATTTAATGATTTGATATTCCATAGGTTCAATAAAAATTATGGTATTATGAAAATATTTTATTTATAGATCATATTTTCTAAAGTGGAGCAATTTCCATGAAAATATATACTTACATGATTTCAAGACAACCTTACCCTTTTTTGTTCCATGATCAACTTCCACTACATCTCTCATTCCATGAAATAAAGGTGAATTTTTCATTTTTTAATCATTAACAGATCATGAGATCCATGAATAGAATGACAGGCCACTCCAACTATTTTTATCACAACAAAAGGTTAACACAAGTTATCCAATATGAACAAATACTCATATGGTGTGATAATACATCAATCTCTAAAAAATTATATAAAAATTACCATAAACCATTCCATAAATAGATTACCTTATAACCCTTCTGGTATACGAGAGTCCAAAACACTATAAATACGGTCACTAAATTTATAAAAAACAGCTTAGCATTGATCCCCCATATATCATAAAGTAGCTCTTGGTTGTCGCCTACCAAACATGTGAATAACTTTATCATTTATTCCCCTGGAACATGATAATAACCTGAATTACAAAAATTCATTACTGAAAACTTACATGTTTCATTATTCCATAGTATATTGGATATATTCCATAAATCCAAAAATTATGTAAACTTCATTAATGATAGAATAACTAATTGTCAACGAGACCTTAACTTGTTCCAAGTTAATCAGTACCATCCAACTTACTTATTCCCATCAAACATATATTTATCCCAACAAAATTATCCTAACATAAGTAACATATTAAGGGTTATAGTCTCTTAGTAAAAAAGTCAAATATTTGTTAAATCACTTTTCTAGTCCATCAGAAACAATTGATAAACTTTTAAATCCTAAGTGAATAACATAAATTGATCAATCTGTTTATATATAAACATTAATAAAACATAATTATTGAATCCTAATACATAAAAACATAGATTATTTCACTTCATCCACAATCCATAATAATGATACCTCATCCTATTACTTCATACATATTTCCTTTTACATTTCATATATAGTATCATCATCATTGACAAAATAACCATTACATGTACCACATTATTGATTATATTCGTGAGTTTTCCACTTTGGACATCAATTTTCGTAATGACCATTCATTCCACACTTAAATAATTTAACCTTTGATGATGTCTTAGGGAGGACAATATTCACATCCATTTCATTAACTAAACCCTTCATTTTTTCTTTTGTAGTTACCTTCTTTGTGTCCTTTTTTTCCAAATTCAAGGCATCTTATTGTTCCTAAAAGATTTTAATTATGTGATTATTTCCACATTATTAACACAAAGAAAACTAAATATTCTTTCCTATATGGTCTCCATTACCTGAACTCCTAGTGAACTTCTTTTTTCTCTTCCATAGTGAGTCTAATAGTTGGTTAAGGTACAGATGGTTAATCATGTTTTGTGAAAACTGACTAGGTGTGATCATAACATCCTTCACTCTAGTGACCATCCCATTTGACATATCATCAGAAAATTTTCCATAACATTTAACGTTAGACAAGTTTTTTCTGGTTCCCACCTTTTATTAAAATTATAAAACCTTGAGTAAGAAATTATTATCATAGTGAGGAACCACATAATCATGGAAAACCACTTATAGGATGTATAAATTATAAAACCATCCATATTATATGACACCTTAGGTTTTTACTAGGTTATTCAAATAAAAAATACAATTAAATCCTTCATTGTGGTTCATAATGAGTTTATGAACTTCCAATTCATATACAACTTTTTTGTTAAATCAGGTGCACAATAAGGCTTATTGTTGTGTACCATGTTATGATCGAGTCAGTGTCAACGAGCCTTGTTGGAGTTGTTACCCCAAGGTACATTTCTTCTAGAGCCACATACATTTGTATTATATAGAAAAGGATGTAATTATAAGTAACAACTCACTCTTTTCCTAACCAAAATTCAATGAGATTTTCCTAAACACTAACTCATCCTTATATTTATACTTAGACACACCCATAGATATATTCTTAGAAATATATTTAGATATGTCACTAATTTTTTCTCATCTAAGTTTCAAAAGTTTAGTTAATCCTTCTCTATGATACCAACTATAGCAACTCATTCTTGATGTACCAAAAAACTACATCATTTTTTTGGAATATATAAATCATTACACAAGCAGATTCCCATATACCATATTATTTTAGTTCCTTTAGAAACGTGAAATTGTAGAAATTAGTACATGAGTGAGATAAATTATCTCTTATTAGGTTCTCCAATACTATCATCCCACTATTAAATATCATACAAAAAACATATCTTTACAACCTAGGGAAGGAATCATAAAAAGGGGTGAACTTAAATACATAGTAAGGGTAATAAAGGGATATATGTAAGTATAAAAATTAGAATAAGGGTGTGAGAATTTGATAATAACGTTATAAGATCATACCTTGTATATAAAATATTAAAAAAATAAATCATGGAATGAAGATTATCATTTCATAACACCTGAATTATAAGGGAATCAAGAGAATAATCCATGAAAGAATAATTTAGTAGTAAGACATGGAATCTCGTTATGAACATAAACTTTTAATGTTATTCACTATAAGTGAAGACACATTTTTATAAATTATCAAGGGACTTCAAGGGGACCACACCTACTTGGCAGGGCACACCACTATTCCTAGTCATTGTCTTTTCCTTGTAAGGGACCAGGTTTCCCTATATTCCCATAGTGGATCAGATTTCCCCATCTTCCCATAATGGATTAGGTTTCCCCATCTTTCCATATTCACGGGGCATATACCAAATGGGAAGGACACACCACCATCCCAGTCGGAGTCTTTTTCTTGTAAGGGATCATATTTCCCCATCATCCCATAGTTGATCAAGTACACCAACTTGATTCTCATCATTATATCATTAGATATAAATCTCCACCCAATGCCTTAGAGAGATATGTAGGTCCCACCCATATGATAATGATGTCATACCTATATGTGCCAAAAAATCATGAAAAGTCATATCATAACACATGAAATGAATTGGGTATCACAAACATTTCAGCATATCATTACCTATGGAAAAGAGATAGGTTTCATAATCATTTCATAAAATAATAACCTAGGAAAAGAAGCGGGTTTCATAATCATATAACTCATTGAAGAGAAATGAGTTTCATAAACAAAATTCCTTCAAAACATAATCCATTCAATGAAATAATATGACTGGAACTTCTAAATCATTCCCCATAAAGGAATGAGTCTCATAAATGGATGTTATAATAGATGGAAAATAATTTTGAGACATTTTTTATGGACATTTGTTCTTGAAAATATCAATTACTCTTCGAAAAATTATTTTTAAAACATAAAACCATTGAAAACCATTTTTTAAAATAAATTTGAATATTTTAATGGAATCTATAAAATATTTTTCCCTAAAAACATATAAAATAATTTTCAAAGACAATTTGTAATCATGTTTCTTTGAACACTTTGAAAACATATAAATAAATATTGAAAACAATTTGAAAACAATTTATTTGAAAATAATTTGAAAATATAAAAGGAATCTTTGAAATAATTGAAATAGTTTTCTTTAAAAACAAACTTCTGAAAACATATATAAGATTATTTTAAAATCATTTAAAACAATCTTTAAACATGAAAAAATTATAAACCTTTTTCTTTGAAAATAATTTTAAAATAAAAATTTTTCCATAAAATTAGGAAAAAAATTCTTAAAAAATAAAATTTTAAACATATAATGGAAGCATCATGGTAATGATATTCATGATAATGGGTAAGTCTGTGCATGTTGAACACTACATCCTCACCTTAAAAGATTGGAAAAGTGTATTTATTAGAAAACAACAAAAAGATTAATTTCAAAACCATTTTGTGAAAATGTAAAATATGGGTAAAAATTAACTTTAAATGTTATAGGAGAATAGTAAAAAAATTGAAAACCTTTTTAGAAAATATGATTTTGAAATAAGATATAATTTTGACCGAAAGGAAAAATAACATCAGATTTTCATAAAAACATTTTATTAATTATATAAAGTACCAAATAGTGTAAAAATTGTACAATTACTTGTATTTAACACAAATAACTAGATGGTAATAATATTAATGAGATTTATCCAGATATGGATCATAATATTTAATCTATGGATGCATAATCACACACAATCTAGATAAATGATGAGATTGTAGCGATAAACTGTTACAACTTTGGTAACATTGAATCATAAAAAATGGAAATGATAACATCACATGAAGAATTAAATAGAATTAAAATAAGGATATTAATGATATAACATGTCAAATATAGTACATAATACTCATAGAAAAAAATAGGTGCATTACTTGGCATGTGTCTCAAATATGGTAAATTGAGACAAAATTACTTTACCGGTTTAATAACTTTTGATACATAAACCCCATGAAATAAAAATCATTAAATGGATGTTTAAACACGCATAAATGTAAATATAATAATCATAGAATACATCCATGGGTAGTATACATACCATACAAAAGAAATAATATTTTAATAGGACATCTATCTCATGAAAAAGAATGTGAAATTAAATTCAATTACCTTAAGTATTGACTTTCTTTAGAAATGTTCAAACTTATTGTATAATAACTATAATATTATTATACATATAAAACCGAACCATATTATTATATATAATACCGTATAATATTTCTTTATTAGTTTATATTATCTTTTTTACTAATAAATCAGTGTTAATGTTGCGCTTTAGGTAATATCTGATTTATCTTTCATATATGATATGACTTTTTATTCTTTATCCTCTTACATGGATCATGATTTACTTATTTCAAGAATATAAAACATAAGGTTGTTAATTAATGAGGATACATCAACTTTATTACATCTTAGGGTTCCCAAGTAACTTTCTTACATTTCAAACTCATCCAAATAACCTTGACCATTTGAGTAGTCTAGTTCCTTATCACATTGTCTATATGATCCAAGATTTATATTAGTTCTTCTTCATAAGAAATATCATGCTCCAAGTGTAAAGCCTTTCAGTTCAATACATGTAATGTATCATGTATGAACTTTATTAAAAGTGATATATAGAACACATCATTAAATTGAGGGAGGTTTAGTGAAATAACTAAGCGATAATCTACCATACATGCTCGATCAAGAATCTAAAAGTTTCCAATAAACCTAGGGATAATAATTTCATTATTTATTAATCTCATAAACTTCTTATATAGATAAATTCATAGCAATTACTTATCTCCAACTTCAAATTCCATATATTTTCAATGATTTTCATCAAATATCTTCTTTAAACTCTAATATGCCTTAAAGTGTAACTGAATGGATCTACCCTTCTTTGTAATTTCTATATCTAAGACATGTCTCAATATATTTCATTCTCCAATACCATAATAGCATGTCATATTTCAAAAATTCTTTCTATAAATGGATTCATAAGGAGACATTTGAATGCTTGAGTGAACTGTATTGTTATATGAAAATTCAATAATTGAATTTTTTTTATCCCAACTATCTTTGAAATATTCATAATATGATTGTAGAATATCCTATAGGGTTAGAGTAGTTCTCCCAGTCTAAACATCTATTTTAGGATGAAAGGAATTCCCAAAACAAATCTCTATATCTAGATATTTCTAAATACTTCTCTATAACTTCAAGTTGAACCTTGGATAATAACCATATATAATAAAATTTAGTACTCTATGTAACCTTACCACTTATTTAATGTATATCTTGGAAGGCTAATAAAGATATAAATCTTTATTGACAACAATGAAATGTGATTACTTAATAAGGTGATTGGTTAAAACCCAATTATCATTATTACCATAAATTTCATAGGGAGTCCTATGATGAAATATATGGTTATATTTTTATATTTCCATACAGGTATGGTTAATTTTTTTAACATCCCATAAGACTTCTTCCACTCAAACTTTTCTTCTTGGCATACCAAGCATGAAGATACATACTCCGTAAAATATATAACATCCTGAGATTTTAAAAGAAGATTATCATGTAATAAATTTTATATGACACACAAAAAAAATATTAAAATAGATTTTAAAACCTGAAAACTTTATGATTTATTTATTTTAAAATATATTCGATCTCTTCAATAACATCAGATTCACTTAATATCAGGTTTAAACAAAATGTGATACTCTATTAAAATATTAATATTCAAACATGGATAACATAAACGAGCAATTATGTTTGGGGTTATTAATATAATGAACTAAATTATGAAAATTATATTTGTATATTAAATGGTTATCTACTGATTAGAAATAATATAATAACCATTTGAAATAAAAATAAATGTTTTTTTGAAAAAATATATTTTTCTATGAACCATTTGGTCCCTCTTTTTGAAAATAATTTAAAAAATATTTTTTCCTATTTTAAAGAAAATATTTTAAAAAATTAAACTTTTTTTATAGATCTTAATATAGATATTAACTTATGGTTACATTTTTTTATTTTATAGAAAATATCAATTTTTTAGTGAATAGGGGAAAATGCCGATTTTAATAAAATTTTCTTTATTATTTTTAAATTAAGTCCCATTATTATTTGAATTTGATTTAAAATTAAAATTAATATTATTTATTTATATGAAATCCAATTAATTACATTTAAATCATATTTATATAATATTTTAGTATAAAATTATTTATAGGCTTTATAACACATTTTTTCTGTAAATTGTTTTAATGTGTATACTATTTATCCATTATAAATAATTAATATAACCACTAATGAGGAATGAATTAAATTAAATTTATATTATATATATATATATTAATTAAAATTCATAAGGTTACTTTTAATCTTCATATAGTAAATATGAGATCATCTTTTCCTTAAAAATGCATTTCATGATAAAACATTTTATCAACACGGTTGCAGGTTTAATATTAAATTAAATTCTACCAATTATATGAGTTTAATTTGGAAAAATAGATTCCATATTTTTTATTATAATAATATTTATTATCTAATAAGTTCAACTTAATTTTTTACCATAATGAATAGTGAAAATAGAAAAAACAATATTTAACGCAGTTAACGTAAAAATGGGTTTACTGGGGGATAAACTAAAGAATAAGGGTTAAAAATGACACAATAATTGTGTAATTATTATTTTATTACCATATCTCTACATTTTATCTTTAAATTTGAGACCAAGATCCACTGTAGAGCCTTTTTCCATGAGAAAATGTGGGCAAAATTCTTTCTTTTCAAAAATTCCAAGTGTATCCTCTCCCCCACATTTAAAATGCCTCCCACTATCATCTACTTTACTCACTTCTAAGACCAGTTACATCATACTATAACAAAAAATATAACTTCCATATATCCATTCCCTCATACTATAATCCTTTTTTTCAAAAATCTAACCTATACATTATTTTGGTGGAAACTACAAGAATTTTTCAAAAGAGGTAACATCGTTAACCGAGCATTTTTTATTTCTCCACTTCCAAAAAATATTATTAAACCATGAAAATATAATATAATAAATATATTATATATAATTATATATGTTTTTATATTAATTTCTTGAACTAAAACTACCTCCTCCTCCGTAAAATGGTAAATGAAACTATTGATCATGTGTACAATAGACTACCGCCTCGTGAACAGATGTAATTCATTTTCTATCACCAATTATCATGGATTTATATAATGATGTATATAATGTCTATGTTTGATATTTATGATATAATTATAATTTTTTAATAATAATATCATATAAACCTTCTTAATTTCCATTCTGTAGAGAGTATGATAACGTTACTCGTGTGTACGGTGTACTACTACCACACAAAGCGATGTAATTTTTTCACTTGTGATTACATAAATGGTAATAAGGATTAATTTGATGATGAAATATGATATTAGATAAATATTAATTAATATTTTAAAAATATATATCATTTAATTTCATACATTACTATCCATTGAATAAATGATAATGTTATTCGTGTGTGCGACGAACAACTACCTCCCAAAGCGATGTAATTCATTTTTTACAAACTATTTAAATGGATGGTAATAAAGGATAAATTTTGTGAATATATGTGATGTATTTAAAATTATTTTACTCTTTAAAATTAATATACAATCCATTTCCTTACCCATTCACCCATTAAAAAATGATAATATCGCTCATGTGTACGTATGACATACCATCTCCACAAAGTGATTTGATTAATTCCCCAAGATAAAAATTTGGTAATGATTATAAATATTTATCCAAAAAAATGATATTTATAAAATTAATATAACTATGTATATTATATAACTATATCTTATGTTTTATATATGGAACTTTTCGTAAAAAACATTCATGAGAAAACAAGGTAATTAACTCTTGAAACAATAGTGATAATGAGTGACTATGAACAAATATTCAATAAGATGTTATAAAAGGTTAATATATGGTATTATAAATATTAATATGGTTCTTTTCTAAGTTAATAACTTTTTTAAAAAAATATACACGAGGTTAAATAGCCCTCAATTATAGGTAAGTGTGAGGTAAAGGGTATATTAAATAAATTTTCATTAATTGGGTTATACATCTACTTAGTTGTTTATATTATACCAAGATTATGTGTGAAATAAATTTTGATTACATTGTTATGTATTTTCATTTTTCTTTTTATGGATATAAATTTTTTACACATAATAACCCCATTTAATAACTCTCACCTCAATGATATAAACTTTGCAAGGGTTTCATGTCAAACTTCCATCTTCGAGACAAATTTTCTTGTATTCACATAATTTTATTTGAATGGTGTATACACTACCCATTTATATAAAATAATGATTATTTCTTACATCGTGATATTTTAAGTTACAATTCATCTAATTCGTCCCATGAAAGCTATGAATTTAAATTTCCTAAAATAGTAATGGTTTGTGTTTTAATATTATTTTAATCAGGATAGCTTATGGTTAAATTTCCATCGAAGGAAATGATTTTATAATTATATAATAAAGACCATTAAATTTTTATGATCAGGTAATTCATGAATTATTCAATTAATAGTACCATTTTCCTCTATTTGGTAGTTAAAATTATAAATATTTTTTTAGGAAAATCTAACTTCATTTCTCTCTTTAGTTGAAAATATTTTTCTTCAAGATCCATGTTTTTTAAAAAAATTATTAAAAATATTTTACTATGGTTTTTTAATGTCATTTTTACCATTATTTTTCTTTTTAATTTGTTTTTTCAAAAACTATATTCAAAAAAAATTCCCAATGAGGCACTTTTTGACTTTTCATACCAAAATGTGAAAGGAATTTTTTTTATGTTCATGACATGAACATAACCCTTCTTCCATCTTGACCACTCATTGTTTGAAAACATACATTTCATTTTTCAAATGTTATTTTCAAAACAAATGTTTTCATTAATATTTGATAATGTTTTATATTTTAAGTAATTATCTTCAATACAGAAAGTATATTTTCCTCATTAAATTATCTAAGTGATCATTTAAAATCATTTTACATCTAAGATGACATAATTTTATTTTAATCAAAATGAAAAAGAATCATTCTTGGCATCCAAAAGTCCCGAGATCGAATATGAGTAGGGATGAATTTTTGGGAACAGTAGCAAGACATTGTAGTAATGTAGCAGCAGTGATTATAGCAGTTATGAAAGTGTATCGGTGGAGGTACTATAGTAGGAATTATAGTTGTGACAATACTATTGTAGGTACTGTAGTAGCCTGGATAATACAATAGTACTATTCACCAGAGGGCCTTGGACCAAAAAATGGGCTTTCAGGCCTTGTAATTGGGCTTCCATGCCCCCATTCCTTCAGGATATGTAATGGGTCCCCCTCTACCAAATCAGAAAATAGGTCTTTACTTTAATAATAAAATTGAGGCTTTATCCCCAACCATTAACAAGAGATATGTTTCTCAAGAATGTTTTTAATATTTTTAAAAGTATTTTCATCAACTACGATAACCTTTTATGTTTTGGATTTGTTCTAAATTTTGTATATATATCTCTCACATATATAACTAGTTTAGTTTTTCTTCCTTTGATGGGGTAATACATGCCTTATGATCATTTATCAAATTCATCATTTAAGGAACCTCTTGTGATTATGTTATGAGACAAGGTTATAAAACCTATTTCTTTCAATTGGTAATTCATATGTTTAATACTTATGATTGATATACTTATGGGAAACACATATGAATATACATGAAATGGATATTATGGATGGGGATAAAATTATATAGATATCTAATGAATTTAGTAATGTTTTTGTCCCATGAGATGTCATGTGTTGAATTAGGGAGTGAACCTAATTCATTATGGTACTTTTCCCACCATGTTATGTTTTCATAGAAGTTTACCTTGACTTATGTTTATGTAATTAATATATTATTATCTCATTTATTATTATTCCATGATCATATGATACCAAGTATTTTATAATATGCTTCCATGTAATTAATCATAAGACTTATATTTTATGATATCATGTTGTAACTACAAATCATATGTTGTGTTTCATTATCATGTTTATTCCATTACTATTCTCTTTATCTCACCCCTTTCATAATGTATTCTCTAGGACATCTGATTCAAATTTTGGATCTTGAATATATTTTTGGATCTCATTATGTAAATTAAAATAAATATTTCATGTTTTATCTGTTAAGAAACTAGTATTCCAAGGAAACCATGACTTTATGATCCTTTTGTTGTAATTGTTGAAAATTTATGTTTAAGAATCATGTAATAATGTTTTTAAAAGTCTTGGGTCACCATAGTTTGTATCAAAGGAAATTTTTAGTTAATATTTTGAAACTATGATGAGAAAAGCATAGTGAGAATCCTAGGGATAAGTCTAAGGATAATTAAAAGGATAAATATATATATAGGTAAACATCCTATAATTTTGGTGAAGTTTAGAGTGAGTTGTTTCTGATAAATTACATCCCTATCTAGATACTAAAAGTGGATGTGGTTATAGAAAATATGTACCTAGAGGTAATAACTCTGAAAAATTAAATTTGGGATTGAGTCGATCATTACCTGGTATATGACAATGTGCCTTACTGTTCAAATGGTTTGACAATACTAGGGGATTTTCATTGGGTATGCTAAAAGTAATTATGAACCCTTGTGAAGGATTTGAATAGATTATAACCATTAATGTCATAGAAAAAACCTAATGTTTTAAATATTCAAAATATTTTTTCATTATTTAGACATTATATAAATTATTCTTCATTATTATGTGGTTCCCCACCTTGATTATTATTTCCCATATTATGCTTTGTGGTCTAATTAAATGGTTTGAACAAGGTGGAATTATGTTAACATAGAATCTGATTGACACTTTAGTGATTATGAGATAATAAAATGTAATTTGGGGGAAGTTTAGTAAGAACCCTAGGGATAAGTCTACAGATAATTATAGGGATACTTATAAGGATAAGACTATGTATAAGAAAATATCTTGAAATTTTGGTGATGTTTAGAGTGAGTTGTTTCTAAGAAATTACATCCTTGTTTAGATACTAAAAGTGGATGTGGTTATGGAATATATGTACCTAGGGGTAATAAATATGAAAAATAAAAGTTGGGATTGAGTCGATCATTACCTAGTATATGTCAATGGGCCTTACTGTGCACATGGTTTGATAATATTATGGGATATGCTTTGTGTATTCACAAAATCCTTATGAATCCTCATGAAGGATTAAATAGATTATGACCATGAATGACCTAGGAAAATCCTAAGGATTTAAATATCCAAAAGAAGTTTTCATGATTTGGACATTATATAAATGATTTTTCATTATTATATCATTTCCCACATTGATTATTATTTTACATATTATAATTTGTGTCCATATTAAATGGTTGTAACTATATGGAATAATATTAACCCTAAATATGATAGACACATCAGTGATTATGAGAAACCAAAATGTATGATGACTCGAAAAATGATATTATGATTATGCCAAATTAGTTGTCATGATATATGATTTACAATTTTTACTTTGGTTAGATTCCTAACAAGTTTAATAAGATTAGGATGGAATTTTAGGAAAGTTTGTGTGGTAGTAAACATTTAGTAAAGAAGATTCATCTTCCTACATGTCAAGAAGGTGGTAAGAAGCACTAGGAATAATTTCTCAAATGGATGGGAAGATGTTATATATGTAGAAAATAAGGTCATTGAGCACTAAATTACCAAGTAATTTGATGCATTCATTGTGGGGAACATGGAAATTATCTGATTCAATGCCCTAAACAAATCGTTATCTCCTAGAACAAGGAAGGAAATATGTTATACCAAATAATTAAAGTAAAAGGTTTGAATTATTTATGAATTAGGATTAAATAATTATGTTGTAGAATTATTCTTACCAGTGGTATTTTGGTTATAATAATAAAAAAAATTAAATATTGTGCTAATTTTGGAAGCATATATGTCTTCATGTTATACAAACATGGTATTTATAGATACCCTCATGTGTTTATGAGCTTAATGTTGATCATAATTTCAATATCTTGGACACCCATTTTGAGTTTTTAAGTTTATAGATTTTGTGGTGACTAATGACATTTCATGAGGTCTTTTATTTGGTCTAAGAATATATAACATTTTGGTTAAATGTAAAGGGTTATTTGGGAAGAATACTATGACATTTTTGATATGTAAGATGAACTGTTTTAAGGATAGGAATTTATATAATATATTAAGTTATAATTTTGGAGTTACTATTGAGGTACTAGAGATTAATTAAATATATGGGAATAAATTTGATGACCATTTTCATTTTATTAAAGACAATAAGGAAATATTGTTGTACTCTTGGGGATTACAAGATTTATTTGAACTTTTTTGTAGTGATTTATGCCTGAAAAATCATTCTATAATTACCATAATTTAAATAAAATGTGATATTGTGGTGGAAATAATTAATGTATGAAATTATATTTTCATGTAATTATATATCTTTATATTCTTATTACAGGTAATAAATGGATCCCTAAAATCTCGAGAAAGGATCTCAGAACAAAAAAATTTATCCTAGTACCTTCATTTCTGATGAGTCAAATAAACTTTTAACTCATTAAACATTTATAGTTTTGAGGTCCTAAAAATTATATTAATATTTATATTCCTTATGATCAATGATCTATATCATTCCCTATTAATCCTTGGCTGTTAGTATTCTATTCTATGTTCATGGTTTCATTTCCCGCCAATGTTATCCTACATGGAAACCAAATAACATGTTATTTTAGATGACCTTAATTCATCTCTTTATTTGTTATCAATAGAAGTTTTTTATTACCCTTTTTATGATTTGGGTTCCAGTAATGTTATTTTCAAATTTAAAACTCTTGATTACTGAGAAAAATGTTAAATTGGGAAGAAAAATTTTATTTAAGGGGGTAGAATGTAACACATCAAGATTTTAAAATAGAGACATTATGTTCAATAGAATATATGACTTGAAACACCAATCATTGAAGAAAATGTAACACCAAAATAATTTATAATATATTTCTTTTTAAATAAATTAAATATCTTATATACCTTGTGATGCATGAAACACCAGGGATAAACAAAATATGTTACTCTATTAAAATATTATTATTTAAAATGGACCATTATAACATAACCTGAAATATCTCGACCGAGGTTTCACATATTAGTTCCCTAATCTGGTCGATCACATGACCTTAGGATTGCCTCCCCATATGGCAGTGGCTACCGACTAGTAGTGAGGGTCTAATATTGATCATGGGGAGACCATACCCTCTTTTTCAATGTAGCACAATAGCATAAATAAATAAATAATGTCCATATTATATAACCAATAACCAGAAAAAACTAGTATCACATGATGAAAAAAAAACATGAATAACATATCGAAAGCTAAATAATATATATTTCATGCCAAATATGTTTCATTTTTCAACTTAAAAACCTAAATAAAGATACATTAACACTCTCTAGAGGGTCCCAAAACTATGCATAGTCCCCTCATCCATGCTCCATCTCAACTCGACCATCTAACATTGGGACATTTACCTTATCCTATCTCACAAACATGATGTCTATTTAGGTACCATTCAGACAGACTCAGTACAGTATAAGTACAACTTAGTAGGCCACCACCAATGGTGTCTAAAACAAGATCCATTAAATAATAGTTTATACAGTTTTATAAGGATTAAAATACAATAAATAATGTAAATAGTGTACATATATTAAATTATTATTTATTTGACCACATAAATCCTCAGGTTCTCGAGCACACTTGAACCTTCAATACCTACTTTGGCCCATGTCGGAGTCTGAACTATCCCAAAGAGGTATCACATATCACAATAACATGGTTATCATTTATCATCTCATTTTAGTTAATATCATAGCCAATTAGACCATATTCTAATTCCCAAATCATGTCATAGAACATTGTGTCTTGCACCTCATGGGTATTTAAAGCCTATATCCTTTTCCCACTCCTCAATTTCACATATGGGTTTAGGGAGCCTCAATCCCTATCCCACAATCAAATTTTATATATGGTTATTTAGAGCCTCAATCCGTATCCCAAACTCATATATCACATATGGGTATTTGGAACCTCAGTCCTTATACCAAACTCATATATCACATATGGTTATTTAATGCATCAATCACTGTCTTAAACTCGTGTATCAAATATCAAACATATATAAAATATATCACATCAATCATGGTTAATCATAATTAACCCTCTTATCACATTTTAGATAAATTAATATACCATTTCATCTATAAAAAACATAGTTAAATAATTTAATCACAAATAATAACATGAGAAATTTACTGTTAAACCATTTTTAAATATTCAATTCATATTACCCATTAACCCCTTAAGGTCAAGTAAACCATCTCACAAACCCCATTTTCAATTAATCCATAATCACATTAATTGGCCAATTAGACAATCCCAATTTCCCATCAATTCAACAATCAAAACAATACATTAATTAATTAACCACTTAATTAATACAATTCCAACAACTGTATAATCCCAATTAACCAATTTAATTTTTCTACGTTAAACACATATCATATTAACATGAAAACTCAATTAGTCAATCCCATGATCCATAAATTAGTTAATCATTAAATATTTCAATTAAAGATTAAATTTTATGATAGGACAATTGAAATTCCACAATACACACACACAATTGGAATTCAAGAATATGTTAATTGAATTTAGACCACCTACCTCAAAATTTATGATGAACACTCACCAACGAAAAACCCCAATTGAAGTGAAACAACCAATATCACTATGATTACAAGTTCTAGATAAAAAAACTAGATCCAATATCAAATATATTACATCTATGAAAATTTATATCTAGATCCACTTATGATAGATTAAAATATTCATTTAAAGAATTAGAGAAATACATGAGAGGGAGAGGAGACTAATTGAGATGGCAATCTCTTACCACGAGAGGTGAAAATATTAAATCTAGGATTAAAATTGTCAAAAATGGAAGTCTTAATGAATTTTTATCTATTTAGGAAACTCAAAAAATGAGATAAATCGGTTTAGGGTTAATATGGGTCAATTTAGGGTAAATTATAGGTGTTCAAAACTTTTTAATCTAATTCTCAATGGTTTAAGATTTTTTGAGCATGGTTTCTTTCATGGGGTGCATGATTTTCCCTAAATATGTGCATAACCATGTTCCTCCTCTGGGGGGGTGGGGGTATGGTTACTAGTAAAAGGGTATATGGTTTTTCTAACCTTGTACCAATTGTACAATCCCAATCTTCCAGGGGTTACATGGTTTGTTGGGATAGGGCACATGGTTTTGGAAAACCGTGTGCAAACTATGCCAAAAACCCCTCAAAAAACTTTGGAATTTCACAAAAACTCACCCAATATAAAACCCAAAGTAATTAAAATAAAAAAAGGAAAAATAGTACAATAAAAAATTGAAACATCATCAAAAAATTCCAGAATATTGCAATCTCCCCACCTTATAAGAGCTCTTCCTCGAGCTGTACTCCCAAGAAACACTATGATTCAAAAGAAAAAAAGATCAAGACACTCATCCTGAATAACCTCTTCCCTTTCCCATGTTTTCTTATGAACACAACCATACTAACTCAATACGGAAACTGTCATCATGTTCCTTCTACAAAACACATTCTCACTGTGATCCAATACATGTTTTAGATGCTCATCAAATGATGCATTAACCTCAAGCTTAATATCATCCACATCGATCATATGACAAGGGTTGTGGTGATACCACTAAAGTTGTGACCCATGAAAAAATTCATGCATAGAACTATACCTTCATGTAAGAGCCAATCATTACATCACCAGTCTGATTCTCTCTACATCCTCAAATGGTCCAACAAACATAGGTTCCAACATTCCCTATCATAGTATCCTGTAGTGTACTAATCTAGATAACACCCAAAGGAATATACGGTAATACTTTGTAAATTCTAGTGTTCATCGATGTCTATTATCATTCTAATTCTACTAACACTAAGACATATCTAAATACTTTAGATTTAGCTGAACCTGATCTGGTGTCTCTTGCATGGCACTCTGTCCCAAAAACTCTGACTCACCTACATCCATCCAACATAGAGGTAATCTTCATGGACTACCATAAAGAGCCTCATATGTTTCCATCTGTATAGTTTTCTTATAAATGTTTTAATAAGAAAATTCCACTAATTATAGGTGTTTCTCTTAATACCCACTGAGGTCTTGTGCACACATCCGAAGAATATCCTCAATCACCTATATAGTATGTTCTGACTACCCATCTACCTATAGATGGAGAGTCATACTCAGTAATACCTATATACCAAGATCCTTCTATAAAATCTTCCTGAAGCGTGAAGTAGAACATGATTCATAGTCTAAAACTATGAACTGTAGCACCTCGTGTAGATGGACTATCTCTTGAACATACATTTCGCTCAAACGATCCACCGAGAAATTATCTTGTACCAGAAAGAAATGTCCTACATTAATCTGTTAGTCCACAACCACCAAATAACATCATTCTTCTAAGGCATCTATAAGAGACTGAACAAAAAGTACATATAAATGTTTTTCCACTTCCACTCTGGAATGGGAAACAACTATAGTAAAACACCATGTTTTTTATGCTCATATTTCACCTATTAAAAAGTGTAACATCATGTCATGAACCCTATAATCTTTTTTTCAATGCCTAGCCACCAATACTATTGATGTTGTTCATGGTACATTTTGGTCAAACCTGGATACATAGCCCACTTCAAGGAATGATATTCATGAATCAACTCCTCCCACATGCTCATATGCACCACAAACTGATTCTTGATATAGATGCTCTCATCCTCATCTATGGTCCAATCGAAAGGTGTCTCCCCACCTTCAAGGCTTTCCCTCATAGCCAACCATTCTTGATACTTATACTCTATTTCTCTAATATATCTCAATAGTGTAGAATCCATTGAAACTGATAGGATAGACATCTTCTTTTGTCCCTCCTAAACCACAACATGCATCTCATCCAACAAATTCATCGTCTTCCACTCAGCACTATACTCCCAAACAGCCAAAGTATGAGTTTTCCTATATAAAGAATCTATAACATTGTTTACTTTCAATGGTGTATATTCAAGATCAAAATCAAATCAATACATAAACTCAACCCATCTCCACTATCAAATATTTCAATATTATATAAAAAAGATGAACTTTAAGGTCAAGCAATCAGTGTACATAGTAAAATTTTCACCCAATAGATAATGTCACTAACAATTCAAATCATAAACCACTATAGAAAATTAGAGTTCATGTGTAGGGTATTTTTGTTCATGTGGATTCAAATAACATTACCCATTTTCCACAAATCGATCTCCCAACATTAAAATGCTCCATGGATGATCCTAGAAGCGTAAGAAAAAACCATATACTCCTCACCAAGCTAATGTAGGATCAAGATTGGTGGCATTTACATGTTCTTATTCATCTCATTAAAATCATCCCCACTTGATACAGATCATGAAAATTTTACTCCCTTATTGTTCTAGCCTAAAAGTGGTGATTCCAAATGAGAAAATACCTGAATGAAACTTCGATAACATAATACTAACCCCAGTAATATATATATTTCAAAAAACAATCATAGGCTTCTCCCAAGAAACCACTACCTGAAGTTTCTCAAGGACTAATGACACACCATAATTTGAGATGATGTGACCCAATAAATGTACCTAATAAATTAAAAGTGAAACATATATTTCTTGTCATATATATGATGCTATTTATGTGTACATAAGATGATTTAAAGATGTTTGGAATGATCACAATGAGTCTTGGAGTAAAACAAGATGTTATCCAACAACACCACCCCAAAATAATCTACGTACGAGTTGAATATTCTATTTAATAAGGTCATAAACACTACTGAAGTGTTTGTTAGACTGAATGTAATCACAATGAACTCATAAAGTCCAAACCGTCTTTTAAAAGTAATATTTGGTAATTCATATGGTCGAACTCTAAACTGATGATACCCTGATCTCAAGTCGATCCTAGAGAAAACACAATCTTCCCTAAATTCATCAAATAGATCATTGATATGTGGATTAGTATATCAGTTATTTACTATTATATGGTTCAACTTATGGTAATCAACATAAAAGTGAAAATTCCATTCATCCTTTTTTGAAAAAAAATAGTAGAACCCCAAAATGATGTACTTGAATGGATAAACCCCTTATCTATTAACTCTTCCAATTCAGTATTAACCTCTTATATCTTTTTTGGGGCCATTATATATGGTGGAATAGAAACTGGATTAGCCCCAGGTATGAGATCAATTGTAAATTCCATATCTCTCTCAAGTAGAAGCCCTATGAAGTCTTCATAAAAACATCCTAAAATCTATCCACTATGAGTGTAAATATATCGTGATTAATACCACCATAATCTAGAAATAGACTAGAAACCTAGGAGGTGAGGGCCCTTAGTTGTTGATGAACGATCCCAGTATGTCCAACCTGGATATTCCACTCTCTATGGTGAATATAATTGTACCCCTTAGGAGACATAAATATCACTCTACTTTGGAAAAAATCTATGTGGAATCAGTATGATATTTTCCCTTCCATAGCCATGATTAGGTTGAATCCAGACATATCATGAATGTATATATCTCAAAGAAAATGATACTACTCAATCTTAAGAGAACACCCATTTCATAAACAGATATCTCTAGATCGTACTCCCAAAGGTGTATCTATCATCATCACCCCTCTTTAAAACTCCACTATTAATTTCAACCCTTTCTTGATTTGTGAAAATATAAAATAATTAGAGGCACCAGTATCAAATAAGGCCCAAGCTAGCGTAAAATATACAAGAATAACACCTCTAACTATCGATGTTCCAACTTCACTATCCACCAGTACAGGCTAAAAAACATGAAACAATAATTAACCTCTTCCTTCTCATATAGTCTAAGTCCCCTGAGTTTTACCACTTTGTTGATGAAGGTGCTCTATCCTAGAAGAACCAAATACACTTCCTCACCCTCTATGGCCTGTAGAACTTGATCTTCTTGACTTATATGGTGTAGAATATCACATTCCCACACTCTGGTAGCATATATATGCTCTATCACTACCCGTCTATCGTGGGATGCTACAAAACCTTTTTATATTCCCAATAACATTGTATGATTGGAACTCTACTGATTGTCTATTAAAATACCTATGAAAGTGTCTTGTCCTACCGCACTAGTTGAAAATCACTTGGGTAATATCTTGAGTAACTGATCCTTCCCCTAGCCACTCTTCATTCCCAAGATCTAGTAAACATTATCATAATGAAGCTTCCTACCATTAAAAGATGTTCCTCTTGATTATTTAGTCGAAACAAAATATCCTCCACTTGAATCCTCATTCATTTTCCCATCAAATATGAGGGTCTGATCAACCACTTCAGAAAACTTTTTCAGCTATATAATATTAACTTGGGACTTAATATCACATTTAAGTCTATCCTATAAATGTCTTGAGATAGAAAACTCATCCCCTTCCAACACTAGAGAAAAGTGATAAAAGTAAATGAAGTGACCTACATAATCTATCACAGAAATAGTCCCTTGATTAAACCGTGTGAACTTATCTACCCTTTCCTATCTCAATGTCTCTAGAAAGACATTCTCTTGAAACTTATCCAAAAATTCATTCCATTATATACCATCTGTTATCCCATTCCAAGACTGAACATCACACCTATGCTTCACTGATCCTCATAACATATAAGGTGTCCACTTGAACCTCTTCACTATAGGAGTCTCTAAGGTTCAAGTATAGTCTGGATGGACTCGATTCAGAACTCACATGCCATAGGCCCACCCTCTTTGGTGAACATCGAAGGGTGATGTAACTGAAACTCTAGTGTAATGTCTAAAATACTCTTCATAACCCTCTCAAGGTATCTCTACAATAACTTCATGAAGAAGAAAAATTTCTCATGGAACTTCTCTTCATATCCTTCACCAAACACTATTAGTGACTCAGGTTCCACTACTAAAAGATCATTTCTAGCCATATCCTCATATCATAATATTAACATGTGTCATCATGGAGGCATATCTCTACAATTACAAACAAGTGTCTTAGTAAATATTTCAAAACATTAAAATAAAAATAGAGATTCACATAGTTCCATAAGAATTCTTCCCTCAAACCCCACCACATGGTCAAAACTGAGGCATTATTAGTACACTTAACTGTCCTATATCTTGGTTATGAAAATAAGGGTAAACACATTATAATTATGCAAGTTTCTCATTAGAAACCCATTTATTCACATCCTATATCATTTTATAACTTTGAATTCATATTAAGAAGCTTTTTCATTTCAATTATGTATGCATGGAAAAACATTTCAATTTCAAAAACATACTGAAAACCCATTTTACCTTATGTTCTTTAAAATGATTCATCTCACAATAATTACTGAGTTCCTAGAATAATGCATGCATAACCAACACTCATACCATTATGGTCCATGATTCAAATATTAAAAAATATTAGAAACAATAGCATCACACAATATATTCATTACTTGAGGTGAAATAATATCCACTAGTAACAACAAACATCAATAACAACAATCCCACCCTGGGTGCTTGGATTTTACCCTCATACATGGGTTATTTACTCCCATGAACAATATCTCAACTAAGGACCGAAACATCCTATTCTCTTGTATACCATTCCTAAATATTAAGATAAAAATATCCAATGATACCACTTTGTAATGCCCTGAACTAGGTTCCACACACTGTAACCCGTTCCAGTCTGTCACATGACCTTAATTGCACCACCCCATACGCAAGAGGCTACCTACTAGCATTGAGGGTATAATATCTATCAGGGGGAGAATATACCTTCATTATCAAATAAGTGCAACAAAATAAATAAATATAAAATATCCAAATTATATAACCAATAACCAGAGAAAGCCAATATCACATAATGACCAAAATAGGAATATAATATCCAAAACTAAACAGTAGATATTTCATGCCAAATATTTTTCAAGTGTCAAATGAAAAACCAAAATAAAGTCACACAAACACTCTCAAGTGGGTCCCAGCGCCATGTTCAATCCCCTAATCTATGCTCCATCCCGACACATCCATAAAACATGGGGCTCTTTCCCTTATCATTTCTTGCCAACATGAAGTCTATTTGGGTACGATTTAGGCATTCTGAGTATGGTGTTAGTAAAACTCATTTGGCCACCACTAATGGAATATAAAGCAATATCCAGTCAATAATAGTGTATTCAGTTGTACAATTAGTAAAATACGATAAATAAACTAATAAAATTTCATATATTCAATTATTCCTCATTTAACCACACAAACCCCCCATGTTCTTGAGGACACTTGACCCCCAATACCTACTTTGTCCTGTGCCCATGTTTGAACTATCCCCATGGGATAAAAAATATCAAAATATCATTGTTATCATTTATTATTCCATTAAAAGCTATATCATATCCAATTGAACTATTTTCCAGTGACCAACTCGTAATGTAGAACATCGTGTCTAGCACCCCATGGGTACCTGGAGCCTCTATCCCTATATCACACCTCAATGTCACATATGGGTATTTGGAGCCTCAGTCCCTATATTGCACTTATATATCACATATGGTTATTTGGAGACTCAGTCCCTATCCCAAACTCGTATATCACATTTTGGTATTTGGATCCTCATTCACTATCCTATATTCATATATCACATATGGTCATTTAGAACCTGATTCCCTATCCAAAACTATTATATCACATATCACACACATATAACATATGTCACATCAATCATGGTTAATTACTGTTAACCCTCTTACCACACATCACTTCAATTAATATACCATTTCAACTATCCAAAAAAAATTTGGTTCAATACATTAATCAAATTTAATAACATGAAAAATTCACCATTAAATAGTTTTACAATATTCAATTTATATAACCTAGTAACCCATTAAGATAATGTCAATAATCTCATAATCAACTTTGTCAATTAATTCATAATTACATTAATTAATCAATTATACAATACCAATTTCCCACGATTTCTACAATCAAAATAATACATTAACTAATTAACCTCTTAATTAATCTAATTACACCAATTTCATAATCCCAATTACCCAATTCAATTTTCCCAAGTTCAAATATTCTCATATTCACATGGAAAAAAAATTAATCAATCTCATTATTCCATAAATTAATTAATCAATTAATTTATTCAATTCAATAATAAATTTTCAAACATTCCGATTGATATTCCCCAATACATACATGTAGTTGGAATTCAATACTATGGGAATATAATTTTTACCACCGACCTCAAGATAGATGATGAATGCTCACAAAAAAAATACCCAATTAAATTGGAAAAATCGAGACCATGATGAAGAACCAGATCTAGATTCAAGACATATATCCAAGATCAAAATGACTTGATCTATGTAGACCTATTTCTTGATCCACTGCCAACAGAGGAAAATATCCCTTAATTGGATAAGTGAAAGATGGGGATATAGAGGATACTAATATAGATGATATTTTATTACTGAGAGAGGTTAAGATCATAAATTTGGGATTTTATTTATAAATAAAAGAGTTTATAATGCCTTGTAATCCATTTGATAACATCTAAAAATAAAAGAAAATGGTTTTGGGTTTAGTTGGGTTGACTTAGGGTGAATTCGAATGGTTTAAGAATTTTTAATCAAATTTTCAGGGGTTTAAGATTCTTTTCACACATTTTCCAGCCCAAGGTGCATGATTTTCCCTAACTGTGCACCTCCTCCTAGTGGTGATCATGTTTAATTCTATAAGGGTGCACAATTTTCCAAACTGCGTGCTAACCATGTGATCCCCCTCTGCCTAGGGTTGCATGGTTGGTTGGGAAAGAGTGAACAGTTTAGGAATAGCATGATCTAACCATTCACTAATCAAAAAACCTCTAAAATGTCCGAAGTTCACTCAAAATCACCCAATATAAAATCCAAACAAAGTAAACTCAAAATAAAGAAAAATAGTACATGAAAACAAGATCGATATGTATCTAGAAAAGTTCATGATCTTTAATAGTCATTAAGTTGGAACGTATGAATAGGGATAACTAAATTATGAAAATTATATGGTAAATTCAATTTTTATCTACTCATTTGAATAAAATAATACCCATTTGAAAGAAAAATAATTGTTTTCTGAAAAACTATACTTTTCTACAAGACAGTTTAATAACGCATTGTAAAAATAATTTAAGATTCAATATTAAACATTTTATAAATTTTATTTTTCAATTTTAACATCATTTTTTCAAATCATAATATTGATATTAACTTACAGTGAAATTTTGGGATTTTTTGGAATATATTAATTTTTCAAAGAATAGTGAAAATACATATTTTTGTAAAATTTTCATTTATTTTTAATAAATTTAGTCCCATTATTATTTTTATTTTTTAGAATTAAAAGAAGTATAATTTTATTATATTAAATCAAATTAATTGCATTAAAATTATCAATATACTATATTTCAATATAATTTTATCTATAGGATTTAAAACACGATTTTTCTAAAAACTATTTTAAAGTGTATACCATTTATACAATTTAAATAACTAAAATAACCCCAAATTAAGAATAATTTAAATTATATTTATATATTATATATCTATAAATATGAATTTAAATTAATCTAATTATGATCACTTGTCACATGTTTAATATGAGATCATTTTTCCTCAAAAATGCATTTCATGGAAACCTATTTTTTCAACATGCCTGGGGGTTTAATTTTAAATTAAATTATGAAAATTAGGTGAGTTTAATTTGAAAAAATTGATTAAAAATTTGGAATCAGAACAAATTATATTATCTAGTAAGTTCAAATTAATTTTTAATGATAATGAATAGTTAAAATAGTAAAAACAATTACCACGGTTAAGGTAAAAACGGGTTTATCAGGGCTTAATCTAAAAGTCTAAGTGTTTACAATGACTTAAAAAATTCATAGTTCATACTTTATGTTCATATTTTTAATTTATATATTTTAATTTTAAAAATGGTCTATTTTGGATCCTTCTTCCATGAGAAATATGCTGTTGGAATTATTTATTTTTCAAAAATTCCAAGCGTGTCCCCTCCCCCGCTTATAAAAGGTTACCCACTATACTATCCTTTAAAAAATTGCAAACCCAATTTTTTCAGAAACTAAATTCCCAAATAAATTCCCAATATTCATTATCACATCCTTTAATCCTTTATTTAGACAAAAATTTACGTAGTAGGCATTTGGTGCAAACCAAAAGAAGTTGTCCAAACAAGAGGTCACATACTTAATTGATCATTTTATTTTATTTCTTCCGAAACCACATTAGAATATTATTAAAAAAATTTAATATATGAACCTTTGTATATTAAATATAATAATATGTTTTTTTATTAGGGTCTTTATCATCAATTATCTTCTCCTCCCTAAAATGGGAAATGAAACCAATAATCGTGTGTACGGAGGACTACCACCTTATAGACCGATGTAATTCAATTTCCATCATCGCTTCTCATGGATATATATAATCATGTAGATATTTTTTATATATTATATGTATGATATATTTATAGTTATGTAATTTTAATATCTTATTTACCTTCTTAATTTTCATTTCATAGAGAATACAATAACATTGCTTGTGTGTACGACAAATTATTACATCGCAAAGAGATGTGATTCATTCTTCACATATTCTTTACATGGAAGGTAATAAGTATTAATTTGATGTTTATATTTTATATTAATTATATATTATTAATTATTTAAAAAATATATATCATATACTATATTCCCTTACCATCCATTGAATAAACGATATCGTCATTGTTGTGTACGGTGGACTACCGCCTCGTGAAACGATGTGATTCATTTTTCACTAATGCTTTTCATGGAAGGTAATAAAGGATACTATTAATTAATATATGTGATATATATGACATTATATTTATTCTAAAAAAGTAATATAAAATCCAATTCCTTATCCTTTCACCCATTAAGGAAACAATTATTTCGCTCATTCGTACGTACAACATATCATCTCCATGAAGTGCTCTGATTAATTATCCATGTTAAAAATTAAATAATAATTATAAAGACGTATATAATAAAAATTTGATATTTATTAAATTAATTTAATAATATATATTATGTTAATATGTCCTATCTTCTATATTTGGAAATTTTATGAAAAAACATTTCTGATAAATGAAGCGATTAACACTCGAAACAATAGTGATAATGGATGATTATTAACAAATGTGTAATAATATTTTAAAAAATGATAGTATATGGTATTATAAATATTAATATGGATATTTTAGAAGTCAATAACATCTTTAAAACCACTATACATAAGATTAATGATTGTTTAACTAAAGGTATGCACGATGTAAGGGGTTTCTTAACTCAATTTTCATTCATTGGATTGTACATCTACATCATTGATTATATTAGGCCATGTTACGAGTGAAATAACTTTTTTCCATTATTTTATGATTAAAATTATATTTATGTGGATATAAATTTGTTACACATAATCACCCAATTTATTAACTTTCACCTCAATGATATTAACTTTGTAAGGGTTTTATCTCAAACTTCCTCATTTGAGAAACATGTTATTTTATCCTCCTAATTTATTTTTAATGGTGTATATAATTCCCCTATACATATTATAACATGAATCATTCCTAAATCATATTATTTTAAGTAAAAATAAATCTACTTCATTCATGATAAGTTATTATTTAGAAGTTATCAATGTGGTAATTGTTTATGTTTCAATCTCATTTTAATATTGATTGTTTATGCTTAAATTTACATTGAAGGAGATATTTTGATCATTGTATAATAGAAACCATTTATTTTATTATCCACTAGTAATTCATGAATTTTTCATGTAATATTACCATTTCCTCCATTTGGTACTTAAAATTATTAATAAAATGTTTTTATGAAAATCCAACTTCATTTCTCTTCTCGGTTGAAAATATTTTTCCTCCAAAACACAGTTCATTAAGAATATTTTAAGAAATTTTTTAGTATGTATTTTTAAATTTATTTTACCCTTAATTTTATTTTTATAAAAATAAAATAAAAATAATCTTATCATCTCTTTCCAAATAAATTACTTTCTAATTTTTTTATAAATATGTGAAAGGAATCATTATTTTTTAATGTATTTGAAAAGAACGGTACTATTTCACATAAAACTCAATTTTTTTAAGCTTCATTTTTTAATTTTTAAAGGTTTTTTTCTAAATAAATGTTTTCCTTAATTTTTTTGGAAAGTCATATATCTAGAAAAATATTAAAGGAAAGGATTTTTCCTTGATAAATGTAAGAAGTGATCTTTAAAATAATTTTCCATCTAAGATGACATACTTAGATGTTACTCAAAGTGAAGTGGTTATTTTCTTCAAGAATGTTTTTAATATTTTTAAAATTATTTTCATCAATGACAATAACCATTGATGTTATGGGATCCTTCTTAATTATGTTTATATGTCTATCACATATATACCTTGTTTATTCACCCTTTATTTTACTGGGTAATACATGCCTTATGATCATTTCTCAAATTCCTTCTTTAAGAAACCTCTTGTGATTATATTAGGAGACATGATTATGAAACCAATTTCTTTCCATGAGTAATTATTATGTTTATTCCTTATGATTTATATCCTTGTATTACATGCATATAAAATTATATGAAATTAATGTGATGGGTGATCCCAGAATTATATATGACTCCATTACATTGGGTAATATTTTATTCTCATGAGACATCATGTATGGGATTATGGGTGAAAATAATTCATTATGGGTATCTTTCCACCATGCTATGTTATCTTAGTAGTACTATTTGTCATAGTGTTATGTAATGCTTATATTGATTCCACATTTTCTATAATGACATGATCTTATTATTTTATGTTATTTATGATATGCTTCTATTCAATTACTCATGAGATTTCTCTTTTATGATTTGATGTTACAACATTTACTCATATGTTATGTTTCCTTATCATGTTTCCTCCCTTAATGATATTTTTATCTCTCCACTTTCTTTATGTATTCCCTAGGTTATCTTATGTAGATTTATGACATCAAATGGATTTTATAATCTCATTGTCGAAAATAAAAAAAGGATTCCACATATTATGTATTAAGACCCTAGTTTTTTAAAGACACTAACCATTTACAATACTTATGTCGTAATTATTATATATTAATGTTTAATAATCAGGTAATAATATGTGTAAAATTATTGGGTCACCATAATATATCATTTAATTTTATCCCACCATAAATTCTTCTTAAGGTCTCTATACATCATCATACTTCCGAGATAAATAGATAATGATGAGATATGAGATTCATCCAACATATCCTTCTTTAATTTTGGTAAAATAGGGACACATACACTATATTTATACCTTATAATTTTATCCAAAAAATGGTTGAACACAATAAAATTTATCACCTTCTTTTATAGATCTATATCTTCACTTTTTCTCGCATTAATCTTCACATCGATATGTGGTTAAACACCCATTTGAGTAAGATGTGATTTTTACCCTTAAATATTTCAATGTACATAATTTTTAAATACCTAAATATTGGATAATTTTTATCTCTTTTTTGATCCTCATCATATATATTCTAGCATGATTATTTTGACTCAAAATATCATCCACCTTGTTCTCCATCCCAGGGTTATAATTTATTGACTAGTGAAAATATTTAATAAACTCAAACCACATCCGATGAACCATATTCAACTCTTTATCAATGAATATGTACATTATAATTTTATTATAAATATATATCACATGTTTCTAAAAAAAGATATTGCCTCCATATATTTAATTCATTTATTACCACTTCAAACTTCAAATCACATGTTGGGTAATTCTATTCAAGAACTTTTAATTGAGGATTGGAATAATATATCACCATATCATTATATACAAGATAAAATCATATTCCCTTTATAAATCCTTCAATATTGATCATAAAACTTTTCCCACTGCATTGAAGGGAGAGTTAAGTTTTATTGGCTAACTTTCCCATTTGGGCCTTGAAATTTTATTCATAATCATCAATCCAGAGGAACTTGATTACATCCCTTTCTATTTTGGTTAGTGGATTAGATATCCCTGATGAATTGTTCAAAAATAATTTATAATATCCATCCAATACAAGAAAACTATAGATCTCAATCATAGTGTTTGGTCTAGTTCAATGTTCAATGACTTCCATCTTGTTAGGATCTACTGATATACCCTATTTTTGGATTGTGTGTCCCATGAATAATACATTATATAACTAAAATTTACTAATGATAAATTTGGTAAATATTTTCTACATCCTTATTTTTTAAAAAATAATTCTCAAGGGATATTAATGCTCTTCCTTGAGCTTGGATTAAATAAGAATTTTGTCTATAAATACTACCACAAATAGATAAAGGTAATATATAAAGACTCTATTAATTAAATCCATGAATATAGTGAGGTAATTATTAAGTATAAATGGAATCCATATAAATTTATAGTGTCCATAACATGTATGGAAGACTTTAGTATGAATGTTTTTCCTTTTTACCATCAATTTATAGTATCCCAAATGAAGGTAAATCTTGGAAAATTATTGATATCCTCACAATTGATCAAAAAATCGTAGATATAGGGTAAATGATACTTATTATTCATTGTGATATTATTGTGTTCCTAATAATCAATTAAATACCACATTGATCTGTATTTATTTTTATTGAAAAGAACTAGGGTGCACTATGGTGAAGAACTAGTTCAGATAAATCCCTTACCTAGATTCTCATGTAATTTCTTCTTCAAATCCTAAAATTAAATCAGGTTAATTATATAAGGATTACATGAAATAGGTGTATCACTAGGTATTATTTCTATTAAAAAATGGAATTCAAAATATGTAGGAATAATATAAATATCTTCTAGAAAGACATCAAAAAACTCATGTACAATGGGAATATCTTCAATGTTGATTTTATCCCCTACCATCATAGATAAATACCATTTACTAATTAGAATAAAGACCCATAAAATATCAGTAATTTCAATTGGAATCTCATATTCATCATCACACTAATAAGTGATCATAGGATTGTTCAAAATATGAAATTTGACACCCCTTACTTGGAAATTTATATTCAATCTACATATAAAGACTCAATCCTTTCCCAAAATACTATAAAATTCAACAAGAGGGAGAATAGAAAGATCTATTAGAAGAACATTCACACAACCTAAAATCAGTGAATAATCATAGACATTTGATGAAATCATTATTCCATTAATTGTTTTCAATTATAATTAAACATAAAATCATTGATGATATGAAAGAAAATCCCTGGAGTCATTTGAAGATATAATGAAATTCATATGACTAAACTCAAATAATAAACTTTTCATTTTGATTGTTTCTATCAACACCTAAAATCCCTAATTATATCTTCATTACACTACTAAAACTAAAATGGTTAGCGATATTATAAAAAATTATAGTGATAAATCATATAATCATTTATATTATTTTAAAATCATGACACATTCTCTTCAACCAATGGCACCATAGGTTTCACATTGGTCATATATGGTAATTATCAATTCAAACCTTCATAATTGTTCATAAATAAAGGATGAATTAACTCATTAATATCCCTTAGTATTTTATTTATAGGTATAAAATTGTAAGCTTACTCATCATGAACCAGTGGCAATCGAGTAAATACCCAATCTGACCATTTTAGAGTTATTTCCCCTATGTGAATCTATGACACAACCAAATATACTTGCCAGTATCTAGACATGGATATATTTTTTAGGAAGACCAATATCATTTATTTATAATAAAATAGGATCCTCTCATTTACATAGGATTATCCTAGGGTTTCTTACTAAATTTTTATCATCCTAGTTTCTAAAATAAAAAACATTCTATGATGCCAATTGAGGAGACCCAAACATTACCTACATAAATATTACATAATTTTAGATAAATATTCAATACATATCTTAAAAATGCATTCCCTATAATAATAAAGTAATAATTTCTTTGAAAACTAGATACATAATCATATTATATCATGAAGTATTTTCAATATCTCCTATAAATTTCTTATCACATAATATAGTTCTTAGTAATACACAACTTAAAAACATTCATCATATCATTGAGAAAAGAAACATAAGGAAGGGTGAGAATATATTATTCTTATATATAAATATAGAAGACATAAATAATTGATTATATTTAAGAATAACATCATAATAATGGTTTGATAATATGAGATTAACATTTTAAAATTATACCTAACAATTCAAAGGTCATAATCATGGCATAAGGATTTAGAAAATAATAAGAAATGAATAATATAAGAATCGAAGATAATGAGTGATGAATCATTAATAAAAATAATGTAATGTTATAGATATTGGAATAAGAATTTTGGAATAATCAAAATCATATAAATCTTATGTCAAGGGTACCTACAAATACATTCATCACATGTTAGGATTAGGATAACCTACATCAAGCTTAGGCTAACTACATATATACCCTCATTTTGGGTTTGGACTACAAACCCATGCACTATTTGATCTCATAAAACATTAATCATTTCCCAATTAATTATAGTGTTATAATGTATCCACCAATTAAATAATCGTAATCCATTAATTAACCTTCCATGAGATCAAGAAAACATTTTTCATTTATTTATAGCCTAACCCATTGAAAAGAACCCATATTTCATCAAAATTTCATTATCAAAATAAATAAATTTATAATAAAATAAAGATGATGGTATCATTGGATAAAATACCATGTGAATCATAAGTTTAAATCAATGTCTAATGACATCGATAAAAATATCATTAAAAGATCACTAGAACGTTTATTTAGGAAAATATCAGTTTTATCTTGAAATATATTTTTTAAATATAAAAAACTCCATAATATTAGGGAAAAGTTTATATGAAACTAAAAACATAAAACTTGTAAATGAATATTTGAAGAAAATATTAGTAATGAAAGAATTAAAATACATTCGTGTGGTCTTTGTTAAAACAAATAATTTGTTAAAAAAATTGTTAAAAGGTGCCTAGTTTGGAAAATGAAAAGAAGATTACTTTTGAAACTTTTTATAAAAATTAAATATTGGATAAAAATGAAATTAATAAATCCTTATATAATACAAAAAACATTCTTGAAAACATTTTATGGAAATTATTGACTTATTAGAAAAATGTTCTCAACTAAAGAGAAAAAAGAATTGAATTCCCATAAAAACATTATTTCATACATTTGAGTACATAGAGAGGTTAAAATGAAAAGAAGACTTATAATTTTTATATATAACAAGAGGAAAATAAAACACGTAATATTTTTGTGAGATAGATCATATAATTTCATTATCTATAATTTTTCCTTAAACAATTCTGTAAAAAATTGAGATTTTAAAATAAAAACCTTAACTCATATTAAAAATTATTTTTATTTTATTTTAACATTATTTATAATAAATTTAAATTTAATATAATATAATAAAATTATTTTTTAAAATACCATTCATGGTTTATATATAACATCTTTTCACTCACTAATTAATAATCATTTATTATCATCACCATTCTGGGTGTTAACTTCTTTATTTATTTTTTATGTGTTTCGATTTAGGAGTTATGGACCTGGAATCTTGATCATTATTAAATAATATAAAAAATTAATTATGATATAAATATTATAAATAATAAACATTTTCATATTTAGAACTATCCATAAAATGGAGTGAATGAAAAAAAACTACGACATTTATGAATATTGTAGTATGTATGTACGTATGAACATTGTTTTCATTTTATATTGAAATGAAGGAAATAAATATGAATAATATTTTATCATTAAATAATAATAATTATATCATAAATAAAAAATATAATATTTTATTTATAAATGATAGGTTGTGATTTAAAATAAATCATATCACTATAAGGAGGTGGTTGTCCACATATATGCATGAGTGATACATTTATTTCCCATTTGATGGAAATGAGGTTGAGAATGGTTATCCCATAATCATAATAAAATATTTGTATATCGATTATTTGAAATTAATTATGTTAGGATGGATAAAACTGATTTTGATAAAGTATAAGAAGGTATAAACTTTTAAAGATGAATTTAAGACACCTACTTCTTCTTCGAGAGACCACCTTTAGATTACAACTTAAACCTTCTTATGATGGTATTATGGTAATAATAGGAGATCAATAATGAATGGAATTAAACTATGATTTTTTGGGTAGTTATTGGATGAGATATATGGCTTAATGTTTTTTTATAAGATTGGAGAATAGGTACCCTTTTATAAGTTAGGGGAGACACACACACATTGAATTACATTAATTATTTAAATAGAAAAAAGTTATTTCCTTGTGAAATTGAAAAAAATAGAAAATAATTTAATGTTAATATAATATAAGGTCAAAAATATATTCAACCAGTAATATTTAGAGAAGTTTTAGTGTCAGTTTTACCCTTATATCCCAGTTTAACTCCCTTTGTTAGCACGTTTTAACCCTAATAGTGGAACCAATGTTTTACTGTTATTAATACTCATAATGAATAAAAATGAAAGTTGAATCATTAAAAAAATTTAAATTAGGAAAAAAAATATGGAATCAATTTTATAAAATTTAATTTCTATAATTTTCATAAATTAACATTAATATAAGTGTGTAAAACACAATGAAAACTATTTTTAGAAAAAAAAAATTTAAGCATAAAACTGCATTTTATTTCATTCCTTTAATTGTAAAAAATATTAGATGAATGTTGAAATATTTTATTGAAAATAGAATATATATATTTCATTATAATTATCAATCAATAGTTATTTATTTAATTAATTTATATAAAAATGCATTCTGAACATAAATATTGTTTTCTAAAAAATAACTCATTTTTCCTTGAAAAGGATTTATCTTCATTCCTAACCATTAGATAACTAATGAATTACTTATTATTATTAAATTACCAATAAATTTTATTAAAAATTACATTATAATAGTTATCAGAATTTTTTATATAAAAATTCCTAAAACCATGAAAAATATATTTTATTAGAAAAACCAGAGTTTTAATCCTGAAATGATTTTATGAAAATTTAATGATTATTTTTTAGTAATTAATTAAGAAAATTTTATTTTAGGAAAAGATTAATATATATTTTTAATTATGCGTTGAATCATGTTAATAGTTTCCAATCCAATATTTATGTTATAGAGGCCATAATATATCATGGTTCATTTAGATTCGGTGCTGCATGTAGAGATATCTATTAAATACTTCAAACTTATTTCAAAGGAATGCGTATAAAATCATGGGACCTACATATTATGACCATGGAAATTAAATAATATCACAAGGCCATTCATATACAATTAAATAATGATGCATTAAGCACATAGGCTGATGATTCCAGTTTACAATCTTCTTGTTTAAAGATATCAAGAGTAAAAAAATATGTTAAACAATGTATGTTCATATCTGGTTATATGTCATTATGAGATTAAATTATTTTTCTATGGGAGACATGGTGTGTTACCAGATGATAACTTTATAAATTTGGTGGTTCTAACTAATTTCACTATGAAAGGGTCCCAAAGGGTCATAAACTATGTGTTTATAGAACCTCAGTTAAATTATATATAAATTTAACATGTTGAATAAATATTATTCCAATGTGTAGTTTAATAGTTACTAACTTATTTATTACCTAAAATATTCAGTAACCAATTATTCAAGAATATATACATATATATGTGTGTGAGAGTTAAATATTTAATAAATATTTATTCTCTATTCTAGTGAATATAATATTTATTTGTTTATAAAAACATAATATAGTGATATTATTTATCTAAATAAATATTAATTATTCAATATTTGATAAATACTGAGAAGAAAATATGGGCTCAATTAATGGTCAAAAGAAAATGATATATTAAAAATAATTAGAATAAATATTAATTTAATTATTTTAGAAATAATATTTATTTATCCCAGAGTTTAGAACATGAAAAAATATATTATTATTATTATTATTATTATTATTATTATTATTTTGATATTGGGTTCATTAGAGATTAATAGAATTATAAATTCCCAAGTGGAATTATTATTCAATAACCCAAGCTCTATATTAATTAGAATATGTCATTCTCATCCCTAATAAATTTGTAGTTGGTGTCCTAGGACCAACTATTTATAATTTAATTACATGTATATTTGATTTATTGGATATTATTAAAACTTATTATTTCATATTGATTATTGTTCTACATGACTCTAGTGTAATAATGTCATAGAGTATACATCACATTGATAAGGTAATAGTAGTTTCTCTCTATGATGAGAACCTTGATGTTCCATGATGATATTCTTAAATAGTGTTTTATGTTTGGATTACATACTATGATGGGACAGATATTACATAGAAAATTATATGCAATTACTCATAATAAGATAAGGCTTCTTATCACGAAGTTCACACTTAGTAATATTCATGATGGGAGATTATGATAATAAACCTTCCAGTAAGAATTATGCATTTATTGGTGTCATAAAATATTCCTATGAGAAAGCATGTGTGATGGTCCTTAGACTTTTATATTTTAATTAATTCATGTAAAAACTAGCATACTTATATATATTTCATAAACCATGATAATAATAGATCATGTGGATATTTGATACATTGAGTGTGTTAGGAGTAAAATATCATTAATGGAAAAGTCAATGAAGGACTTATACCTTCCATCTTTATGGAAGTTGATATCTTATCCATTTGATTAGAATGGAACAATCACACTAAATTCCTCGACCATGGTGTAATGACATGTTTATTTTAGATAGTCAAATAAAGACATATTGAGTATATAAGTTGGTGACATGGATGTGAAACCTTCTTGATAAGATATTTAGAAAAGGAGATAATATTATATAGTGATCATTCATTTTTCATTGTCATTACTGTGGGATTAAATTATTTCTATTAGGTGCCTTGACCTATTTCTAGACAGTAATATTAGACTTTGGACAAGCCCACATAATGCCAATGAGAAAGAATACTAGTGGGCCACACACTATGTTTTTTTCTTTTGATCTCTATTAAATTCTATTTTAATTTATTATTGGAAAAAATATTATTCTCATGATTGAGGAATAATTTTATTCTTGTTTTTTTGATCGCTAATATTCATAATGTAGTAAAAAATTATTTGTTTACTAATAAATAATTTAATTTTATTACATGAATATATCGAGAATATTTATTCCCTATATTTTGAATAAAATATTTATTTTATTTATTTAATATTTTAATAAATATTTATTCACATGATTTTGAATAAAATAAATATTTATGAATAAAATATTAATTCAATTGTTTAAAAAATGTTAGAGGAGTTCAAACGGACCAAGATCGAGTCTAGTGACAAATAGAAATTAACATAACCATTACATAATATTTTTTATTTCTCAAGTTGGTGTGCACCATAAAATAATAATAATGATTTTAATATTATTATTTAACATGGGGTTTAATAAAGGTTTTAAATGTTAATTAATGGCTAACATGCAATGAAATAATATTTTAGCTGAAACCCTAACTATATAAATAGACATTTTTTTCTATTATATATTGAATCAAAAAAAATGATAATATAGAATTGTTATCCACAAAAAATTCTCTCTCTATCTCTCTCGACTCCTCCTCTATCCCTATTAAAAAGAGAGGCGTAAGAGAGATTTATTCAATATTGATGAATAAGCAATCAATAATGAACAACACAAGATATCTGATTCACCGAGATATCACCCGGGGATCGAGTGGTATTTCTTAGAGATCATTAAAGAACGTGTCGATCAATTATAGAATAATTATGCCCTTGATCCTCAAAATGCAACAAATGAAATTCAAAAAAAACTTTTCATATGGCAAACTGTCATTAATGAAGAAAATTTTCAATCCTAGGTATTTATTTCATCAGATATTAAATGAGTTAAATATAAATTTTACATGCAAGATCGTCACTCATGGTTTAGAGGAATAGTTATTATTATAAATTTCAATATATCACCCACCACTTTATGCTTTTGTTGTGCCTAGAACCAATAAGTGGTATTAGAGTGATCATGTTTAAATTTATAATTATTTATTTGATTGTTGATCCATATAAAATCAGGGTTGAATTTAATTTCTTATTATTCATTCTTTAATCTTACATGAACTAACATGCTTCGACATATTAATACTATTTTTCAGATATTCATTTTTAATAAAGGTTTACCAATAGATTAATAATGATAATAGATGCCATCAGGAAGTTCCAAATCTATGGCTGATAAAACTGGGTTGCATGACGTGTAGATGAAGTGCATTCCATGTGCAGATTTGCATTGTATCGATATGTGTCACGTAGTTAATTAAAAACAATTCATTTATTGCACACAGTGTGTTGACTAGGCCAACCTATAAGAACCTGGTTCTTATTCATGAGGTACGGGTTTCATCTTTTATTTTTTCCTTATGTTTTTTTGAGAAAATAAGGACAATGGGGAAAAAATACCAAATTTTGTTGGTACATGCCAGGTAATTTTCCACACACCATGTACTTTGGCCGTGTAGGATGAGTACGTAGGGCATGTAGCCCTGTCGGAAATAAAAGGTGTAAAAACCGACTACATGCCGTGTAGTGGGTATTTACACGCTTTGTAGTTTGTCGGAAAGTGAATAGTAAGGGGGTGGGATTTGCTGCCAGCTAAGCGATAGTACACACCATGTATTTGGAAAAACAATCCATGTACTCATGTTGATAGATGAACAGTTCGGTGGTGGAAAAACTAGCCTCCATAAGAACAGTTAAATGAGAAAAGTACACACCGTGTACTTGAGAGTACACGCCGTGTAGTTTGTTTTTTACCCTTAAAATGGTAAGTAGCCTCCTCTGTTCACATAATAAGCTTAAAATTCCAGAGGATCTCAGGAGGATGGCTGGAGCTTCAGAGATCGGCTGACCATGCACTGGGAATCTGTTTCTGCTTTTGTCGATCACGTTGGAACCGTACGGGTGAGTTCTCCCTTCTTCTTGTGTTGTTCGTACCATTTCTTCCTCTAAGGGAAGTTATTTTCCTTCAAACAAGAATTATTTTATTATAGATCTACGTTGTTCTTGGTCAATTCGAGAGGCGTCGTTCACATATACCGATCAAATATGATCGAGGTAGGTGGTCTGGTGTTTAAATTCAAACTGTTGTGTGTTTTTTGTACCACCATGATATGAACCCTTGTTGGGGGTGTCGTATGGCTGAGGCCTTGCGTAATTATTTATCTAGAATTGAATAGGTAGTTTAATGAATATGTATAACTATTTTTTGGGATCAATGATTGTATCCAGGACCACCCCATGGGTGAGTTCCTCTGTTTATCCATTTGGCCAAGTTACCTGAGGGTATACCGTAAAATTTAGAAAGATTTAAATTTCCTTGAGTGGAATTTTATATAATTGCTTTCTAATTTTTTAGGCTCGGTCTAGTTACTTGCGCTTGAGGTCAGTGTTCTATTTAGCCTGAGGGCAGTGTTCTATTTAACCTGAGGGTAGTGTTCTATTTATCCCGAGGGAAATGTTTATTTCACCTGAGGGAAAAACTTATTATTCCTGAGAGAAGTCACTTTTGTGCCTGAGGTCAATATCTCATACACCTGGGGGAAATATTCGATAGCCTGAGGGCAAGCCTGAGGGCATGGTTTTGTTATATTAGCTGGAGGTCAAGGTTCTGATCGTCTTGAGGGCTTGGTACTGATGAAAACAAAATTTTATTAAATATAATGGTAAAATTAATATTAAAATGTCAATATGACTGGTAATGTTAGTTTCTTTGAGTACTTCTTCCTTTATTTCATTTACTACTGCACACTATTGTTGCACATTTTCACTGACAGTTGGGCACGGGCCTTTGGTGGGTGCCTATTGGGAATTATTTTTCACAACCATTTTGGGGTCATGTCTTCGGCCTCAAACAGATTACATTTCTGCAGGTATGGATAAGGGCAAGGGTCCCTATACAGGTACTTGATTGTAGTAGAAGGGTAGGAGAGCATGGGACCATGCTTAGGCTTGTGATATTGGAGCGTTTTTATTACTCTGTTTTATTTTTTTGGTAGTACCTTATACTTTGAGTTGTATTGTATTTTATTGTATTGTATTTTAGTGTATCCTGTTCTGGTTATTTTTATAGAATAATGACATGCTTCATCTTGATATATATATGTGACTATTGGTTCTCTTTCATTTCAGTTGTATACTGTCTACTACTTCTGTGGTTTCCTATTATTTATCATTTCCGCTATGCGATACTTTGAAAAATGATGGCATAGTTACCCCAATATCAGACCTGGGCCCTCTCTACTAGTTAGCAGCCTTCGGCGTTTGGGGAAATCGCTTGAGGTTATGTGACCAACCATGTTCGGGGCACCCGTTTAGTGGCACCCAGATACGGGATGTTACAAAGTGGTATCAGAGGTGTTCTTTTCATTGACTTACTATTTGGATCCTTAGTCAGGGATAGGATGGAATAGGTATTTAGTAATAAGTTGTTCTTGGGAGTAGCAAACCCGTGTACAGGGAAAAGCCAATTTACCTCGTATTTCAATTTTCACTGATTTTTCTATTTTACCATTGATTTGATTTTCACCGTTGGGTGACCCACTTGTGGGGTGCTATTAATATTTTTATAATGGGTTCTCTTTAGTCACAACCTAATGAGATGATGGTATGCCATCTCAGGAATCATTTAGGAACATGCTAGAAATTAAATTTCTTGCATTCTTCCATGCCATGTAGGTGTATTAGAAATTGCATGTTCGTGTGATAGCTTTTGTGCAAGAAACACATGCTATTGTGATAATTGTTGTGCAAGAAATGCATGTCGTTGTGATAGATGTTTTGATAAATACCTACTATTTATAGGGTATTTTTGTGTGAGGCCATGATAGAATGAACACAAAACTTTGATTATTGAGGAGTATGGGCCCTCATTGACAAGAATTTGGGGGTTCATTGGATATTTAACTTATTTATAACACAGATAATATGACAAGATTTTATTCGCGAGAATTATGGTCCCTCACAGATCAGAATTTTTCACTTAGGTGTTGTTTCAGTGTTTTCGGGGTTCTGGAGTAGTTTCATATGCTAACTATCCAGAAAACCCAGGATACACGTCGTGTAGTTCTATGATTACACGCCGTTTAATCTTATGTTTGGGAAGAAAAAGAAAAGTTTTTAAGTACAGGACATGTACACTCAGTACACACCATGTAGTCTCTTCCTGTGTCATAAACCATGTGGGTGGGGACACGGGGTAGGGAATGACTTGCGGGAATCACATCGTGTACCATTTGTACACGCCGTGTAGTTTAGACCCAGTGTCCATCCATGTAACTAACAACACATATAGAAAAACCTTAAGACATACACACCGTGTTCACCTTGAACACACCGTGTAGTCTGACCCAGGTACCCGGCCGTGTCACTAACAACATGGGTCGGTGTTACCTCTTCTTGAACACACCATGTACCTGTGGGGCACACTGTGTCGTCTTGACCGGGGGAAGGACCATGTGGACCTGGCCTTGTGGATGGGAAGATGGAGTGGTGTACACACCATGAGCGAATGTAACACACCCTGTAGTATTAGCCGAGTATTCGGCCATGTCACGAATGACAATGGAAATTGGATATTAAAACATACATTCCATGTTGATGTTATACATGCCGTGCAGTCTTGTTCCGAAGAGTGTCATGTGGCTAAACTATGTAGAAGGACCCGAGTTAAAGAAGAAAGTCATGTACATGTCGTATAGTTAATATACATGCCATGTAGTCTTCTTTTTCAAATCTTTAATGCCTTCTTCCTCTTATTCCCTTATTGGTCCCCTAGTTTTTAGTCTTTGATAAACTTAAATCTAAGGCATGTTTTTGACCTTGTAGAGTCATGCCATCGAGATAACCACCAGTTGTTCTCCAAGAGAGCTGTAACGATTATACTCTGGAGATGGTAGGCCATGGGCTACCAGTTGATCCTACAGCAGTTCCAGGTTCAGTGTCGGCCGTTATACCAGAAGCAGATGTGGAGGCACAGTTCCGTGAAGGCTTCATGCTGTTTATGTATACCTTCCAAGGAGCACCGTAGGCCGCCACATATATGGAAGAGCTGACGAGTATATTCCAGTAGCAGCATCCGCCTATATTTTCAGGGGATGGAGGACCACAGGTTGTGAAGTCATGGATGGATTTAGTGCAGACTATTTTTGAGCATCTAGAGATGCCTCTAGGTCAGAGGGTAAATCTTGATACATATATGCTGCGTGATTCCGCCAAAAGGTAGTGGGATGTTACCACCCAATAACAGAATCATAGATACATGGTGTGGGAATATTTTCAGGCATTATTCTATAACATTTACATTCCAGAGATTCTGTGGGCAGATCGAGCTTGGGATTTCTTGAATCTGCAGTAGGGTTCCATGTCTGTGATGGAATATTCTGCTCGCTTTACCGAGCTTCAGCTTTTTGAAAACGTTCTGGTGGGTGATGATATGTTGAGGGCCAGACACTTTGAGGATTGTCTTCGATATGACATCTAAGCACTGGTGAATGTTTTTAGGTTTCCGAAAGTGCATGATATTGTGAACCAGGCACTGATTACTGATCAAAACCTGCGAAAAGCTAGTGGTGTGGGCCAGGGTGGTTTGACACCAGTTTCTTATCTGATTTCTACTAGGAAGAGGAAGCGACAGATGAGTTTCTGTCATAGTGTTAGTACTATCCAGGCGATTACTTGAGGTGGCCCGGTCATTTTCTACCAGTGTGGTAGAGAGTGGAACAAGATACCTCAGTGTCCTCGAGACCCAGTGGAGTGATGAGCTTGCGGAAAGATGGGTCATCTACAGCGCTTTTGTAGGGAATTTGTACCAGTGGCTAGTGAGAGGGGTTCTGTGCAGACTCCGTCTACAGGAGCAGGACCAGTAGATTCTTACCATACTAGAAATTGGGGTACTTCAGGGCATGCTGACAGAGATAATGGTCATGGACATGGTAGCCAGACACCAGGATCTTAGAGGAAATAGGGCAGGATAGCTTAGGGTAGTCAAGTTGTGTTGTAGGGCCACATAACTAGGTAGGCATATGCAGTGCAACAGACCCAATAAAAGCTAGATCTTAGACCTTCTACTGTCAGAGTTACTATTATAATAGTTTCTGTTTTATCTTCTACACTTTTTGATATGGGTGCTACGCATAGATTTATATATGTGCCTCTTGTGGAGGGCCTTGGGCTCTGTGTTTCCTCTTCTTCTAATGTTATGATGCTAGACACTCCGTTGGGAACATGAAGAGCTGGTGTGCGTTAGTGCAGGGAGTGCCCCCTAGATGATGGTGGGTGTAGCTTTCTATGGGACCTCTATGTCTTGAAGATTATGAGCAATTATGTCATTCTTAGGATTGACTGGTTGGTACCCTTCCAAGACTTTGTATATTTCTATCGTCGTAGGGTGAGTTTCACGTCACCATAGGGCGGAGAGTTTCTATACAAAGGTGAATGGGATGTCCAGGTGATTCGAGATGGACCCGATCATCATGGGTAAGGTGGTGTGACAGCCCAGGTTTCGAGTTTATATCTAGATGATCAGGGGACTTTCCAGATGGATTTCCCTCCAATGGTTGATCATTTCAGGGATGTCGTCCTGGACGACGTTTTGGGTCTACCTCTGAAGAGAGAGGTGGATTTATCAATTGAGATTGTGCCAGGATAAGCACTGGTGTCCATTCCTCCTTATAGGATGACTATACCAGAGTTACATGAGCTCAAGAGATAGTTAGAGGAGTTACAGGAAAAGGGTTTCATCCAACCCAGTACTTTTCCTTGGGGTTCTCTTGTCCTTTTTGTGAAGAAGGCAGATGGTACCCTCAGATTTTGTGTTGATTATCAGAAGCTGGACCTGTTTACAGTTAAAAACTGATATCCCTTGCCGATTATTGATGATCTTTTTTATCATATTTCAGAAGAACGAGTGTTCTCGAAGATTGACTTGAGATCCGAATATCGTCGGTTGCGCGTTAGACCATCGGATATACTGCTTACAGCTTTTCGGAGCAGATATAGTCTATAAGAGTACTAGGTTATGTTGTTTGGACTCACGAATGCGCCAGCAGTTTTCATGGCTCTGATGAATCGTGTGTTCAACCCTTATCTTGGTTATTTTGTGGCATTTTTCATGGACGACATCTTGGTGCACTCTCACACTCCACATGACCATGCTACCCATCTTGAGATTGTATTGAGTACACTGAGAGATCATCGGCTATAGCTAAGCTCTCAAAGTGCCACTTTTGGATGGACCAGATACACTTCTTAGGTTATATCATCTCAGAGGCAAGAGTTTCCATGGACCTAGAGAAATTGAGAGCAGTAGTTTCCTGGGAGCATCCTAAGAACATGTTTGAGATATGGAGTTTCTTGGGGTTTGATGGTTACTATAGGCACTTTATAAAAGACTTTTCTCGCTTAGCAGCACTATTGATGAGGTTAACTAATAAGGGTTTGAAGTTTATTTGGTCAGAATATTGTGAGAAATCCTTTCAGGAGTTGAAGGGAAGGCTGACATTAGTAACAATCCTGATACTTCTAGAGAAAGAGAAGAGAGTTACAGTTTACTGTGATGCTTCTGGTATTGGGGTGGGATCAGTGTTAATGCAGGGAAATCAAGTAGTTGTGTACAGGTCTCGGCAGTTGAGGCCATATGAGAGGAATTACCCAACGCATGACCTCGAGTTGGCTGTAGTCATTCACCCATTGTGCTGTTGGATACATTATCTCTTGGGAGATCATTTTATGGTTTTCACTGACCACAAAAGTCTCAATTACATTTTTACTCAGCGTGAATTGAACTTGAGACAATGAAGGTGGCTTGAATACCTCCAGTCCTTCAATTTTCAGCTTTCCTATACACCGGGTAAGGGTAATGTAGTTGCTGATGCACTGAGCTCGAAGACTCAGATATAGGCAGTGGATGAGGCCAGTGATGAGTGGTTACTTATGGTTTTGTTCTCTGAGATGCATTTGGAGGTGCACGATAGTCAGGGGCAGACCTATCTTTCTTCTTTATCTATGACCTCTACCCTGCTGGATAAATTGAGGATGAGATAGCTATCTGATTTAGAAGGCCTCGTTCTATGGGAATCGGTGGCAAGTTAGGACCCTCCTCCTAGATGGATGATTGGCAATGATGAGGTATTGTGTTTCCATGGATTAGTATGGGTTCCATGGGATATACGTGAGGATATGATGTGGTAATTTCATTCTTCAACTTGGGCAGTGCATCCCGGAGTTACCAAAATGTACCGTGACTTGAGACGTCAGTATTGGTGGCTAGGTATGAAAAGAGAGGTAGCTAGTTTTGTTACTAGATATTCCACCTGTCAGCAGGTGAAGGCATAGCATCAGAGCCCAGTTGGACTGTTACAGTAGTTACCCATCCTAGAGTTGAAATGGGATGATGTCACGATGGATTTCATGAATGGGTTTTTGAGGTCACCTCGAGGTAATGATGCCATGTGGGTTGTTGTAGACAGACTAACGAAGTTAGATCAATTTTGTCGATCAAGGAGTCCTTCAGTGATGACGAGCTCAAGAAGTTGTACATCCAAGAGATAGTGCATCTTCATGGGGTCCCTCGTTCTATCATTTCAGATAGGGATTCCCATTTTATGTCTCATTTTGTGAAGATTTTTTAGTGGGCACTCGGTATAGAGGTTCTTCTGAGCACAGCTTACCACCCTCAGACTGATGGCTAGTCAGAGCGTATGATACAGGTGTTATAGGAAATGTTGTTCACATGCATCCTAGACTTCGGGGGCTCTTTAGAGAAGAATATACCCCTAGTCGAGTTTTCCTATAATAATAGTTTTCAGGCAACTATCAAGATGGAACCTTACGAGGCATTATATAGTAGGCCATGCCAATAAACCTTGTGCTAGTTAGAGATAGGCGATGCCGCTTTACTGGGACCATGCCTTGTGCAGGAGACATCAGATCAGGTCTAGTTGATACAGAAGCGGATGGCTACTGCACAGTCTTGTCATAAATCTTATGCTGATCACTGCAGATGACCCTTGGAGTTAGTGGTCAGGGATCCTGTTTTCTTGAGTGATTCACCTCGTTTGGGACACAGGTGAATCAGAAGATAGGGTACACTTTCACCAAGGTATGTGGGGAAATTTTAGATTCTGGAGAAAGTCGGGATGGTTTCCTATCGATTGGAGTTACCACAAAGTTTCCATGCCATGCACGACATCTTCCATGTATCTCAGCTATGTTGTTATCATTCAGAATCATCTCACACCATTCATCCTGAGGATATTGAGATTCATATCAAAGCTTCCTTCAAGGATCATCTAATTCATATCGTTGGTAGGAGCACAAAGGTTCTATGAGGCCGGTCAGTTCCACTCGTACAGGTGATATGGCAGCATGGCTGAGTGCAGGACGAAACCTCAGAGTGGGAGATCGACGTACGTGCTCTGTGTCCAGAGTTGTTCTGAGATTTATCTTTTCCACCCTTGGAAGGGAAATTCAGGGATGAATCGCTTTAAGGAGGAAAGTTTTTAAGAACCCGGTTCTTATTCTTGGGGTACAAGTTTCTTCTTTTCTTTTTTCCTTAAGTGTTTTTGAGAAAATAAAGAAAATGGGGAAAATCTCAAATTTTTTGGGTACACACCGTATACTTTTCCACACGCCATTTACTTTGGCTTTGTGGGATGAGTACACAAGGCGTGTAGCCCTGTTGGTGATGAAAGGTGTAAAGGCTGACTACACGCCGTGTAGTGTGTATTTACACACCGTGTAGTCAGTCGGTAGGTGAATTGTAAGGCAGTGGGAGTAGCCGCCAGCTAAGCAACAGTACATGCTGTGTATTTGGAAATACACGTCGTGTACTCATTTCAATAAATGAACAGTTTGACGTTGGAAAAAGTAGCTGCCAGAGGAATAGTTAAATGAGAAAAGTACACACCGTGTACTTGAGAGTACACACCGTGTACTTGAGAGTACACACCATGTTGTTTGTTTTTTTTCTCTTAAAATGGGCAGTAGACTCCTCTGTTCACAGAAGAAGATTAGAACGCCATAGGAGCTCGGTAGGATGGTCGGAGCTTTGGAAATCATCGGATCACACACTGGGAATCCATTTCTACTTCTGTCGATCATGTTGGAACTGCACGGGTGAGTTCTCTATTCTCCTTGCCATGTTCTTCCCATTTCTTCCTCTAAGGGAAGTTATTTGCGTTTAAATGGTAATTCTTTTATCCCAGATCTACATCGTTCTTGGATGATTCGGGAGGCGTCGTTCACATATACTGATCAGAGACGATCAAGGTAGGTGGTCTAGTGTTTAAATTTCAACTATTGTGTGTTTTGTGTACCACTGTGATACGCGCCCTTGTTGGGGGTGTTGTATGGCTGAGTCCTTGCATAATTAAATGCCTAGAATTGTATAGGTAGTTAAATGAATATATATAATGGTTTTTTGGGATTAATTCTTGGATCTAGGACCACCCCGGGGGTGTGTTCCTCTATTTAGCCATTTTTTCAGGTTACCCAAGGGTATACTGTAAAATTTAGCATCATTTAAATTGCCTTGAGAATAATTTTATATAATTGCTTGATTATCTGTTGGGATCGGCCTAGTTACTTGTGCCTGAGGGAAGTTTCCTATTTTTCCAGAGGGCAATGTTCTATTTAGCCTGAGGGCATTGTTTAATTTATCCTGAGGGCAGTGTTCTATTTAGCCTGAGGGCGCTGTTCTATTTCGCCTGAGGGAAAAAATTCTTATGCAAGAAGGCAGAAACTTCTGTGCCTGAGGGAAATATATCATACGCTTGAGGGAAATCTTAAATAGACTAAGGGAAAGCATGAGGGCGTGGTTTTATTATATTAGCCAAAGGGAAAGGTTCTGATTGGCTTGAGGGCTTGATACTGATGAGAACAAAATGTTATTAAATAGAATGGATAAATGAATTTAAAATGGAAATATGGCTGGTAAAGTTAGTTACTTTGAGTTATGCTTCGTTTATTGCATTTACTACTGCACAATGTTGCTGCACATTCTCACTGACAGTTGGGCACAAGCCATTGGTGGGTGCCTACTGGGATTTATTTCTTACACCCTGTTTGGGGTCATGTCTTCATCCTCAAACAGATTACATTTCTGCAGGTATGGATAAGGGAATGGGTCCCTATACAAGAAATTGATTGTAGTAGAGGAGTAGGAGAGCATGGGACCGATCTTAGGCTTGTGATGCTGCTGCGTTTTGTTTACTCTATTTTGTTTTGTTTGGTTGTACCTTGTACATTGAGTTGTATTGTATTGTATTGTATTGTAGTGTATCCTATTCTGACTATTTTCATAGAATAATGATATGGTGCATCTTGATATATATATATGGGACCACTGGTTCTCTTTCATTTCAGTTGTATTCTTTCTACTACTTCCGATGTTTCTTGTTATTTATCTTTTCCACTGCGCAACACTTTGACAAATGAGGGCATGGTTTCCACACTATTAGACCTCAACAATCTCTTCTAGTCGGCAACCTCTAACGTTTGGGGAAGTGCGCTTGAGATCATGTGACCAACCGGGTTCAGGGCACCCATTGATTAGCACCCAGATCTGGGACGTTACACAACCCAACACATGAAAAGAAGATACATGGAATGTACTTGGCATGTCTAGTCATCTAGTCTATTTTATTTAATAGGTCAAATCCTCAAGAATGTGACATGGATACATGAAAACCAAGATTCATGACATGTAGCTGGATAGAACACATCATGTCATCTCCCAGTGAAATACACAATTGAAAATTGCATTAAATTTAAAATTTTGTATTAAAAAATTATTTTATTGATCGAAACACCAATGTGTGTTTAAAAATTTAATAATGGTTTTAAATAATATTAAATGATCAATTAATTTATTTTAATTAATATTTCATTATTAGTAATTTGGTTTATTTTCCGTTAATTCCATAAATGATGGGTATCTCTAATTAAGATCGAATGATCATTAAGATGAAATTTAATTAATTAATTAATTAATTAATACAATCATTTTTATCTAAATAATAAATAATGAATCAATGAATCAATGTTTTCTGGTTAATTTCATGTAATCATTGCATGTATGATTGATTATGATCTTGGAAAATTCCTATATATGCATTTGAATTTAATTAACTTAATTTATTTATTGGGTTTAAATATATTTATTATTAAATTAAATGATGGACTATGATTTATTCATCCTTTCATTATAATATAGGACCTACATGTCCAATGATATTTTTACAATCCCCTTTAACTGATCCTTTGCTTCCCCTCACATTCATGTGACTTAAAAATGCTTCTAATTAATAGATCATCCCAAGGTGTGTAGAGGTGGTTCAATATGGAACTGTGATGATGTCAACTTAATGATACATAAATATACATGTGGAATGTTCTATGTCATTCCATGACTAAAAAATGGAGTTATTACCCTAGGTGATATGCCGATTTAATGTCCTATCTTTAATAAACCATTAGAAAAGCTCATGATCGGGTCATTTAATTTATTTGTTTATTTATTTAAGTCTATGAATTATTTACCTTTAGAATGAAATACCATAGTCACATAAATGAATAAATTAATATATAAAGATGAAAATTAAATAACTGAATTATGTGTCAATTTTTTATTGAACAAGGTTAATTAAATAAGTAACGTCCTATTAATTCTAACAATACATGTAAAGGATAAAAATAGATTTAGTTTTATACATAAATTAATTAAAATCCATAAACCTAACATTATATCAGACTAATCCTTCCGTTACTTGATTGGGAATGAAACAATAGATCTTTTTATAGTACGTTCCCAAATTTTGGACACTTACTTTTATCAAAGAGTTCTCATGAGATTTTTCAGATTACTTAACAGAACATGTATTTAGTTTAATAATCAAAATATATTCTATAGTAATTTGGAGGAAAGTACTGAGGAAATCTCATTTGGAATTTCAGGATAGAGGAATCCACTCAATGGATCAAGGAGCTGCAAACCTATAGTTGGAAAGACCTCCTACCTAAATTACATTCTAATGTTATTCATGTACAAATTTTGGATCATTTAGAAAAGTAATTGGGATCCTTTATACTATAATATCAAAAACATTTGACATTCTAGGTTCACTAGTGAGGGATATTGGGCTATTGGTCCTTGATAAAATAGTGGGAGATTTAATAAAATTAATTAATTAATTTTCTATTTCTCACATAATTCATAATCAAGAAAAAGTTCTAATAATATTCTCTATTCATTATAGAATAAAATGGAAATCTCATCATCCAAACTATCCCTGTGATCATTATTGGAGAATGATATACTCGTAACTAAAAGAAAATTCCATGAGCGGTTTAGATGGATTCGAGTTTTGTGACACAATAAATGGAAATATTATGTTCTAGATTCATCAATTCTTGATCAGCCTGCTAAAGAGTCAAGTGATGAAGAGTTCTGTGTCTTTGAAAAATAGTTGAGCGACACAGTCAACATGGAATGACTGATGCTTTCATTGATGTCTCTTGAAAACATAGATGTGTATAGAATTATTGAGGTCCTTCATTGTCTACACCAGGATAAATCTAGACAGGAACAATTTGAGATTTATAAGTTCATTTTTTAGAAAAATCTTAGAGATGGTTCCCCAACTAGGCCTCATGTAGTCAAGATCAATTGTTATAGTGAGCACCTGATTGTTTTAGGGTTTGAAATCCTTTAGGAACTAGGAACTAATCTCATTTAATAATCACCCATAGATATTCTTTATATTTGTTTTAAATTTTAATATGAATAATATTGATAAGTATCTACCCGATCATCACACTCGTCTTCTCCAAGTTGATAAAATATGAAGCAAAAAAATTCTTCTATCTTTATGGTGAACAAATAGAAATGAAAAGGGAAGATCTCTAAGTCTAATGATTCTTTAAAACCTTCTATGAAGTGGAATATCAAGGGTAAATTAAGGGAATATGATGTTGTCTGTTTTTTTAATGGTAAGAAGGACCACTGGGAGAAAAACAACACCCATCCAAATATGTAAGGGGAAGCGTTAGGTGTATTTTATAGAGTCTAATTTATCTATTTTTAAAAATAGTGTATTATATATATATATTTGGGTGTTTATATATGTATTCAAATATTAGAAATATGTAGATTTAAAAATATTAACCAAGGGGAGGTAGATCTATGAGCAGCCAGAAGAGCTAAACTTATTGTTGTAGCTAACATAGACTACCACATCACATTGCTGACCAGAATGAACTTGGTTTTAAAGGGTTGTTATTATATGCCTTCAGTTACCAAAAACATTATTTCTATATCTAGACTATATATTTATGGATTTATTTTAAAATTTTGGAATAAATGTTTATTATTTTATAAAGGTATCATTTTTTTATGATAAGTCACATTTAAATAATAGTCTTTATGTGTTGGATTACATAAAACAAGTAATGGAAATTGATAATGAAGTTACTTCACATGACTCATACCACACTCAACATTGGAATCACCAGCTAGGTCGTGTAAATGAAAAATTCATGATGAAATTACTTCAAGATGGAAATTTATATTCTTTTGTACTAAAACCACTTGGTGTATTTCATGCATGTTTATATGAAAAAAATAAACAAATCCCCATTTAGTGGTAAAGGTGAAAGGGATAAATACTTTCTGGAATTTTTCATACTGATGTGTGTGTTCTATTCTCTATTGTGTTAAAAGGTGGGTACACATACTTCATTACTTTTAATGGTGATTTTAGTAGATATGGATATGTCTACATAATGAGGTACAACTTAGATTATTTTGATAAATTCAAGTAATAAAATAATGAAGTTGAGAATTTGTATTGTAAGAATATTTAGAAACTCCACTAAACTACAAAGTATAATATCATAATCAATACTTAATTGGTTATTTATAGGATTTTAGGATATTAACTCCACTCACTCCTCTTTATACACCTTAGTGAAATTTTTTAAGAAAAAGGAGGAACTACAACTTATTGGGCATGATGTGATAAATGAAGAGTCATGCAAGTCTTTCATTTTACTTTTAGGGATTAGCATTAAAAATAGTATCATACATACTAACATGACTTCCAAATAAATCAATAAATATTATAAAATACCATTTAGGGAATGGAAAGAAAACTGTATTGTCTTACTTAAATATATGGGGTTGTGAAGAATATGTTAAGGAATATTTACGTAACAATCTTGTGCCCTGAGGAGAAAAGTGTATCTTTATAGGATATCCCAAATAATAAGTGGGATATTATATATAAAATTAGTCAGAAAAAATGGTTTTGGTTAAAATAAATCCCAAATTTCCTTATGTGGATCTTATCTCTAAAAGTGATAGTGGTAGAGAGATAGACTTTGATGAGGTTTGGGATAAAGATACACTATAGATGTCATTGGAATGAATTCAAAAACTCTACATGGATTAAGAAATTCTTCTAGAGACACAATTACTCCAAAGGATTACTTTAGAGGTTAGATAACCAAAACTTTATGGTTTTCTATTCATCAAGGATGGTGACTCATTATTAGTTGACAATAATGATCCTACAACCTACAAGGAAGTATAAAGTGGCATAGTTGTATCCATGTGGAAAGAGAAAATGAATACTGAAATAGATTCCATGTACCCAAACGAGGTCTATATTTTGGTAGACCCCCTGTTGATATAAATTATTTTGGTTACAAATAGGTATTTAAGATTAAACTAGGCATGGAAGGACAAATCAGTACCTATAAGGCATGGCGGGTTGAAAAATTGTTTAAACAATCTCAAGGAATTTTCTATGAAAGAACATTTTCAATAGTTTCTATGATGAAACCCACAAAAATTCTTATTTAAATTACATTTTCCATGATTATGATATTTGGAAAATGGATGTCAAAATATTCTTCCTTAACAGGAACCTTTAGAAAGATGTCTATATGAAACACCTTGAATGGTTTGTGACTCAAAATGATGAAAAAAAGATATGAAAGTTAAAAAAATTCATTTATTGACTAAAGAAAGTAGTCATGTCATTGAAAATTTATTTTTATAATTCCATAATAGAATTTGGTTTCATAAATAATGAATGTGATACATGTGTCTATAAATTTTTTAGTGGGAGTGCAGTCTTTTACGTTATAGTATATGTTAATGACATATTACTCATTAGAAATGAAATATTAGTCTTACATAATGCTATTTCATAGTTGAATAAATAATTATCTATAAAGAATTAGGTGAGGAAATATGTAATCATGGGGTTAATATTCATCATGATAGATCCAAGAGTTTTCTTGGCCTTAGTCAAAATACATACATTAACAAGATACTAAAAAGATTAAATATAGAACATTCCAGGAGGGGATTTTTTCTACCCTCACATGGAATTCATATTTCAAGGAAAATGTATCCTAAAAACATGAGGAAATAAATATAATTTAAAGGATTCCATACACATCAGTGATTTGGCAAGACATTTATGCTATGATTTGTAATAGGTTATATTTCTCCTACAAATTAAGTGTGGTATAAAGATACAAATATTATCTTGGTGACCGCCATTGGATGGTATTCAAAACTATCCTTAAATATCTAAGGTGCACTAAGGATATGCTCTTAGTTTTTGAAGGAGGTGAGAAACTAGTCATTATAGGATATTCAGATTCTAGTCTCCAAACTGATAAAGACGACATGAAGTCATAAATAGGATACATATTCACTTTGAATAGAGGTATTTTGAGAAGGAAGAGCTCAAATATTGTTGTGGTCATAGATTATCCAGTAGTGTCTTAGAATATTATGGATTATGAGTCATCTAATGAAGTAGTATGGATGCACAACTTCATCTAAGATCTTGACGTAGTACCAAGTAGTAAAGATCATATCACACTTTATTGTGATAATACTGTAGTACTGTCTCTTGCAAAATATCTAATGTCATATTACTGGAAAAATTACATACTTCAGAATAATTATATCTTGATAGATTTTTCTCAGAGGGTTGAAGTTGTAGTTTGTATTATTTCCATGGAAGAAAATGTGGAAGACCCCTTGATTAAATACTTGATTCAGCTGAAACATGACTATCATGTGAGGTGTAGTGCACTAATGTTTATAGGTATTTTTTTCATGACCCGACCCTACCCGGGCTCGAACCGCAACTACCCCAAGCCCACCTCCATAGGCCAGGGGCTGGCGACCAGCGCCAAAGGCACAATAACTCTGGGAGGCCTTTGCCTGAGTACCTGTACACACACACTCCGCACACTCAATGAAAAAGTGCAGAGTAAAAGAGAAAAAACAAGTAAAGCAAAGTAAAACTGTTGTATAAGAACCACAAAAGTGCATCGACCAATAAGAAGTAAAAAGTAAAAGATGAAGGTACACTGAATAGAAAAGGGGTAAAACACACGCCCAACCAGAAAGGTGCCACAACCCGGAAACAGGAAAACAAAAGGAAAATAGCTAGAAGGGTCCCCCAACTGGAGCCCGACTCCGACCACCACACAAGGTCCAAGATCCCGAACACCTAAGCTCCGCTGAAGTCACAACCAACCTGTCCATCGTCTGCAAGGGCACACCAAGTGCGGGCAATTCCCAAGAAGGTATGAGTATAAAAATACTCAGTAGGATACCCTGAAGGCTCGAGGGAGCAACAAAGGAGCTACTAAAGGGTGAGCAGTAGATCAAAAAGGGGAAAGTAAAGGAGTACAACAGAGAGTGCAGTAGAGTAACAGTAAAGAGTCCAGCTCAATCCAACAAGATAAAGGAGGTAGACTCATCTAGATATAAGGAGCTGGAAACCGTGAGATGATGAACTTCTTGTCGAGTCTTCACTACCTATAGCAGGAGAGTAGACTCGTCCAACCACAAGAATCTAGACATGGAAAGCACGTGGCATAACCCGCATGTCTTTCCTTCTCCTAGAAGGAGAGTAACCAAAACCCATGAAATGGGTACCAGAAACAAGGTATATACATATCTTTATGCTCAACAAGAAACCCAAACAAGATCGTAAGGGGATCTTCATCCCGTTGCTCCGCCCAAGATAGTGAGTCTCCAATAGTCCCAGAAGTAATCACCATCGATGCCCAGCATCCCACACGTCTACCCTGAACTTCAAGTCAAGGGGCTCAAATCACCGTACCTTGACACTATCCGCTTTGGGCGGCACTAACTCGCCCTAACTGTTTTAGGTCACGTCGCAAGGAAGCATCTCAGTGGGGAAAGATCCCCTCGTACTTGAGAGTTCCAGGTGAAGTCAAATCACACCTCTTCACTATCACACAGTCGAGAGGTCTGCTCAAAGTCAAAGTTTTTATATCACTGACCCGTAAAAACAAGGGTCCCGCTCCGGTAGTCACAGAGTAAATCCACAGACTAGCCTAGTAGAAAGGACTGAGTCTGAAATGTCAACGGGTCACACACTACCCAGCCCTAATGGGGGGTAAATCATAATAAGATATCGGGTGACCCACTGCTCAGCCCTACTGGAGGGTAAACCCTAATAAATCATCAGGCGACCCACTGCCCAGCCATGTTGGATGGTAAACCGGGAATTAGTCTTCCAGCAACTCCTTGCCCAGCCCTGCTGGTGGGTAGACCTGGAAGAAGTCGACGGGTGACCCACTGCCTAGCCCTGTTGGACGGTAAACCCAGAACAAGTCGACAGGCGATGCACCGCCCAGCCCTGCTGGAGGGTAGACCAGAAACAAGACGACGGGCGACCCACTGCCCAGCCCTGCTAGAGGGTAGACCCCCAAGTGTCTTCGGGGTGGCCCACTGCCTAGTCTCTACTAGAGGGTAAACCCTGAGAAATCCATGAGCAACCCACTGCCCAACCCTGCGGGAGGGTAAACCTGAAGAATTCGATGAGTAACCCACTATCTAGCCCCGCTGGAGGGTAAACCCAAAACTGCTCTGGCCATCTCTATTAGATTTTACAACTTTGGCCAACCGAACATGGGGTGGGTATCGCGCAACCACCCTAATATGGAACAAAACCAGGGGAAACCACTCAACCCTACTTATCTAAACCATCGAGCATAGAGCCTAGGAAAAAAATCAACCCCGTTGGTCAATAATCGAAAACAGAGGGACCCTCTACATCACGAGAGGTAAAAAGTACGCAAATCAGAACACGACATGAACTTAGGGCCCACACGATGTATAGCCCCAAGTCAACCCCAACCAAGCGCACAAACTTCCTCAGGTACAAACAACCACATGTACCTCCAAGTGTTCCCGTATACTCCCAGAGTATACCACATCTCCAGCCCAAAAGGCTAACGTGCCCACGACACCCATCGTCAATGCGAAGGCGTAAACATAACAACTCCAACTTGCCACCTCAATGGTTGAGACACGACCAACCATATCTCTTTAACCACCAACATCACTCTCCCGGGAGTGCACGCGATCACATGCCAAGGGTCCACTACAAACACGGTTGAAGAACTGCCACTGGGGCACCTTTCATATTTACACATTTAATAAGACCATGTAAGAGGCTCCACTTGCCTAAACAGATTACACCATTATAATCCTCGCGAAAAAACACATTAGATAGACTACTTACTCACCTCAAATGGATATCCGACGGAAAAGTCACCAACACCGCCTTATGCCCGAACGACGTCTCGTGATCCTGAGCCTCAGCCCCAAAAACAGTCAGGTGCATCGCACCGTTGCGATCTCCTCGAAAAGACAAGTCAAAAAGACTGCTCACTTGAGCACAACGGATATCCGGAGGAAAAGATGCAATCCGGCGCACCGCACATGAGCGGTGCTACATGGGACCCGCATCCTAGTCCCGAAACACAAAGAATGGATCGCACTGTTGTGATCCTCTTGAAAAAGTATATAAGTTTGACTATTCACTTCTCCAAAATGGACACCCGGTGATAATGCTGGAAATCACCTTCAAATCCCGAAACGGACCTCATGGGCCCCACACCAGCATGCAGAATTAAAGTGGGAAGACTGTGCCAAAGCGATGCCCTCAGAATAAAACCCAACATCGACTGCTCGCATGCCCCGAATGGACGTCCGATGAAAAATATACAGAATGTTGCTCGCAGCTCAACAGACGGGCCGTGGAGCCAACGCCTCAACTCCAGCTTCAACGCCCGAAACCACCCTGTAAAGCTTCGCCCCGGCGCCAGGGTCCCAATGCCACTGACAGCGCTCATAACGGACGTCGGACGCGTCCGTTCCATCCAAAACAAGATCCCCTGGAAAAACGTCAAATTCACTTAAAGACCTACCGCACCTCCGAGGCCCCACGTTTCGGGAATTAGAAATTCCCGAAACCATATCAAAATATTCCTCTCATTCTGAGGCACTCGCCGCCGAAGACAGCTCGCGAAACCGACTACTGGTTTATGATTTATAAAAAAAGAAATCATTTTATAATAATAATTATTATAATATTATTATTATTATTATAACTGTAATTTAGATTTTATATTTATTTTATTTTTTTATTTATATTTTTTTTGACCGCGTTGGTCGTCTCTCCCGATCAGACCCGCCTCTCGCGGGTCTTCAACCCGCGCGACCGCCTCGCCGCACGCCTCCACTGCCGCTCTCCCCAGCGCCTCGTCCCTGGCCACCAGCCTGCCATCATCCTCTAGTCGAAGCCCTCGCCGACCGCCTGTGCTCTGGCTGCTCTCTTGTGGCCCCAGCGGACCGCCACTGCAGCCCCGCTCCCCGCGGCTCCTCGTTGTCGCTCGCCCGACGCCCACAGACGAGTGCCCTGCGCCGAGCCCGCCGCCTGCCACTGTGCTCACCCGACGCCCTCTGCCCTGGCCACTCGCCTGTGTCATGAACCCACGCCGGACCGCCGTCCCAGCTCGCCGGAGAACCCAAATCCGACAGAAAACACCCTTAAACCGGCAATCTTCTCTTGACTTTTGCGAGCACTTCGGGACTCGGATTTTAAATCCGAAAGTCGCGTTTCAAAGATCAGAATTTATACTACACGAACATGGGATTGGTTTTATGATTCGACAGAAATTCAAAGATTAAATTCAACTTGAAAGTAGAGTTTGGAAATGAAAATGCAAAACCGAAAACTCTTACATGTTGGGCGTTGCCCGGAGCTTCGTCGTCGATCTGCCAGAGCTGTCGCGCCGTGCCGGACATGTCGCGCCTCACCGGGGAAGTGGAGGAGAGTAGGAGTTACTCATTGAGAGCTCCTTCTAGGGAGTAAATAGGGGAGGAAGAAGCAGGAGATATGGGTTAAATAAGGGAAATTAATTAATCCCTTAATTAATTAAAAACACATCCCAAATTAAATCCGCATCTGAAACCCCAAAGGCAGTCAAGATTAAAACTTCCCTAGAGTAAACAACACCTCCTAACCACAATGGAGGTGTCTGAATTTTAATATGAGACCTCATTCAAAAGTTATTAAACTCAACGCCCGAGGCCGCCAAATTACGAAAATGCCCCTGGGGCCATTTTTCACAAACGGCTCACGCCCACGAAACATACACCCCTCCTAGGGTAAATGGCACGTTCCAAACTCAATGGTGTCCTCTGTTTTTCCAATCCAAGCAACCGTTTAAGAGATACTTGAGTTAAGCCGTTAAACAAATAAATTAATTATTTAATTTATTCGTTCCATGCACCGATAGTGAGCGAGGAGTCCAAACGTCCTGTGACGACATGTTTTATGTCATTCCTAGGGTAAAAAACCCATTCCGGACCCATATGTACACTCAGATATCTGATCCGGATCACTGTCTAGGAGTTAACACATTTATTTGGCGTTTCCAATGTGAACGCACAGAAAATATAATTCCGGCCACACCGGGGCTCAGAATCGCACGCCGTTTGAAGGAACTGCTCTGAACTAATATCAAGAATATTCCAACGTCCATTATATCCCAAAACCATGTTCTTAAATCCTTCCCTCCTTCATGTTTTTTGTCCCCTAAAAGTAAAACCAGGGAATAACTTAGGGTACTAAGCCCGCACCTGTCTCTTTCCTACCCAGAAGAACTTTTGCACAGTCCCGCGTCACTACACACAGACCAAAGGATTTGATCTGTTCACGCGAGGTATGCTCTCTCCGATGATGTGGATAGTGTAATGCACACATCTTCTCGGGAAAGTCACGCAGGAGACATCGTGTACCCGCTCCAGACTTTGGGGTTAGGGCAAGGCGGTAGAGGACCTCGCCATCCCTTCGCACGGTCACAAACGATCCGAAGTACCTCGGGGGTAGCTCACCTCCCCGACCGAACCTCTATAATGCACATCATGACTAGAATCACCGCCTTCTCCTGGGGAAAGGCCTGGTGATTCCCTCCTTCAGAATATCCATATGGTGAAACACCAAAGGATATCAGGCCGTGCAAGGTTTCACCGTCAATGTATCGCAATCAAGACTCTCTTAAACACTCGGAGAGCGAAGGAGTCAACACCATCGACTAAAGAAAATTGTCCCACACATTTTTACCTTACCAACACAGGGTCATATCGATGCCTTGTGCCACCCTATTAATAACTCAAACAAGGAGCAGGGAGAAAATTCATTCCATACACAGAGTCTAACAATTATACAGAAAAAAGTAGACGAGCAGTAGAGCGTACCTCTTACCACCTCATTCTCTGCAGGATCGTAGACATCCCAAAGCTCGCGGAATTCTGCGGTCCCAACTGTCAGCTCCCGGAGCCTGACGTGGACCACCTTTTGGTGATGGGAAGACCTCATAAAGTCGTCCCCCAATACCAGAACCTCCTGCTCCTCTGCTAGAACCACCTCTCTGGGCGCCACTCCGATAATGGCGCTGCCTCTGCCATGGTGGTGCACCTGCTGCCTGCCCGAAGCTCTCTTCATACCTGGTCAGGTAGTCCTGTACCAGTATACCTCGCCCATCGCAAGCATAGCACCGACTCTCTTCGGGATGCACTGGTACCCTTCGATGTAACTATGGTGTACGAACATGCCCCTGAGCCCGGTTGTCAAAAAACCACAAGCGTTGAGGTTATGCTTGCTGACTCCTGCTAGCTGCGATAGACGTCCCAGCTCTGGCGTGCCTGCTGCCACCACCAACTCTAGAATGTGACAGGAAGCTCTCTGTCATCAGCGCATGATCTAGCTTCCTGTCATATGTAGAAATGCCCAAGGGTACTATGAAATCACAAATATCTCGGTGGAGACCCTGCTCAAACTTCCACGCTTGGACGTTGTCGTCATGGACCAAGTTCGGGTAAAAGCGTGCACGGTCTGTGAAACTAGCCGCGTACTTAGCCACCGTCATCCCTCTCTAATGAAACTCTAGGAGCTCCTAAATCTGAATGGAGCACAAGAAGGAGGGGAAAACTCCTCATGAAACAACAAATGAAATTCACCCCACGAAAGCGACGACTCGTCAAAAATCTGAGTCACCAGACTCCACCAACGCCAAGATGCTCCACAAAAAAGGTTGGCTGCCGAAGACACTCTCTGATCTATCGGCATCTGCACAAGCCTGAAAAGGCGAACCACTATATCAAACCAAACCTCTACTACCTGAGGATCTGACACACCACTAAACCTCAGCGGTCCCTACCGCTAGAACTCTCGGAGCGCACTCAACCTGCGCTCACGCTTAGCCTGCTCTGCTGAAGCTATCTGCTGCTCAACAGGTGGGGGTGCTACTACCAGCCCACACAGATAAAGGGGCTTGCATGATGGGTCCTGGACTGTTGCATCGTATCTCATTGGGTCATAGTCACGAACCAAAGCTGGTATCCTGGCCGACTGTCTTTGAAGAGACATCCTGAATGTTATCAAGGAGTGCCGCGGTCAGATGAGCATATATGTATATACCAATAACAACAACGATGGGGATATGACTTAAGAAGGAAAGTCAAGACTCAGTCCTATGTGATGCACAAATAAAGTTTCCCTACAATGAGTGTCTCAGCATGCCAAGTCGACAAGAAGGTTATCAAGGTCCTAGTGAATGGATACGTCGGTCGCCACACCATCACTGGACTCCATGGCCAGAGAGACTCTCTCAAGACACGTTAAAATTGTTGCCCTAAATCCCAACCAATTCCTTTTTAGGGATGTCCAAACAACTTCCCAAGGAATGAACCACCTCTGATACCACTTTGTCACAACCCGACCCTACCCGGGCTTAAGCCGCAACTACCCCAAGCCCGCCTCCATAGGCCAGGGGCTGGCGACTAGTGCCGAAGGTACAATAACTTAGTGAGGCCTTTTCCTGAGTACCTGTACACACACATGCCGCACACTCAATGCAAAAGTGTAGAGTAAAAGAGAAAAGACTAGTAATGTAAAGGGAGACTGGTGAATAAAAACCACAAAAGCGCATCGACATCTAAGAAGTACAAAGTAAAAGCTGAAGGTACACTGAAAAGAAAAGGGAAAAAACACACGCCCAACCAGAAAAGTGCCACAACCCGGCAACAGGTAAAAAAAGGAAAACAGCTGGAAGGTTCCCCCACGTGGAACCCGACTCCGACCACCACACATGGTCCCAGATACCGAACACCTAAGATCCACTGAAGTCACGACCAACATGTTCGTCGTCTGCAAGTGGACACCAAGTGCGGACAAAGCCCAACCAGGGGTGAGTATAAAAACACTCAGTAGGATACCCTGAAGGCTCGAGTGAGCAACAAAGGAGGTATCGAACGGTGAGCAGTAGATCGAATAGGGGAAAGTAAAGGAGTAAAACCGAGATTGAAGTAGAGTAATAGTAAAAGTCCAACTCAACCCAACAAGAGAAAGGAGATAGACTCGTCCAGACACAAGGAGATGGAAACGGTGAGATAATGAAATTCTCGTCGAGTCTTCACTACCTATAGCAGGAGAGTAGACTCTTCTAACCATGAGAAGGTAGACACATAAAGCACATGGAATACCCCATGCGTCTATGCCTTTCCTAGAAGGATAGTAACCAAAACCCATGAAATGGGTACCAGAAATAAGGTATATACATATCTGTATGCTCAACAAGAAACCCAAACAAGATCGTAAGGGGATCTCTGTCCCGTTGCTCATCCCAAGAAAGTGAGTCACCAATAGTCCCAGAAGTAAGCACCATCGATTCCCAGCATCCCACATATCTACCCTGAACTACAAGTCAAGGGGATCAAATCACAGCACCTTGACCCTATCTGCTTTGGGCAGCACTGAATCACCCTCACGATTTTAGGTCGTGTCGCAAGGACGTGTCTCTGTGGGAAAATTTCCCCTCGTACTTGAGAGTTCTAGGTAAATTAAAACCACACCTCGTCAATATCACACAATCGAGAGGTCTTCTCAAATTCGAATTTGTTACATCATTGACCTGTACAAACAAGGGTCCCGCTCCGGTAGTCACGGAGTAAAGCCACAGGCTATCCTAGTAGAAAGGACTGAGTCTGAAATGTCAACAGGTGACACACTGCCCAACCCTGTTGGTGGGGTGAATCATAATAAGATATCGGGTGACCCACTACCTAGCCCTGCTGGAGGGTAAACCCTAATAAATCATCAAGCGACCCACTGGCCCGCCCTTTTGGAGGGTAATCCTGGAATAAGTCGTCTTGCGACCCACTGCCCAGCCCTGTTGTATGGTAGACCTGGAAGAATTCGACGGGTGACCCACTGCCCAGCCCTGCTGGAGGGTAAACCCAGAAAAAGTCAACAGGCGACCCACCGCCCAGCCCTGCTGGAGGGTAGACCTAAAACAAGATGAAAAGCGACCCACTTCCCAACCCTGCTGGAGGGTAAACCCTCAAGAGTCGTTGGGTGACCCACTGCCTAGTCTCTATTAGAGGGTAAACCCTGAGAAGACCATGAGAAACCCACTGCCTAGCCCTGCTGGAGGGTAAACCTGAAGAATTCAATGTGTAACCCACTACCCAGCCCCACTAGAGGGTAATCCCAGAACTGCTCTGTCCATCTCTACTGGATGGTACATCTCTGGCCAACCGAACACGGAGTGGGTATCGTGAGACCACCCGACTCTGGAACAAAACCAAGGGAAACCATTCAACCCTACTGATCTAATTCATCGAGCACAGAGCCAGGGGAAAAACTCAACCCCACTGGTCAATAATCGAGAATAGAGTGACCCTCTACGTCGCAAGAGGTCCAAAGTACGCAAAGCAGAACACAGAATGCACATGGGGACCACATGACGTGTGGCCCCAAGTCAGCCCCAACAAAGCGCACAAACGTCCTCAGGTACAAATAACCACATGTACCTCCAAGCGTTCCCATATACTCCCAGAGTATACCACATCTCCAGCCAAAATGGCTAATGTGCACATGGCACCCATCGTCAGCGCGAAGGCATTAATGTACCAACTCCAACTTGCCACCTCAACGACTGAGGCACGGCCAACCACATCTCTTTAACTATCAACATCACTCTCCCAGGAGTTCATGTGATCACACGCCAAGGATCCGCTACAAACACAGTAGAAGAACCACCACCAGGGCAGCTTTCATATTTCAAAATTTAATAAGATCCCGTAAAAGGATCCGATTACCTCAAAAGATTACACCGTTGTAATCCTCGTAGAAAAACACGCGAGATTGACTACTTACTCGCCTCAAATGGATATCCGACAGAAAAGTCACCAACACCGCCTTAAGCTCGAACGACGTCCCGTGATCCCGAGCCTCGGCCCCAAAAATAGTTGGGTGCATCGCACCATTGTGATCTCCTCAGAAATACATGATAAAAAGACTGATCACTTGAGCCCAACGGATATCCGGAGGAAAAGATGCATTTCTATGCACCTCATAAGAGCGGTGCTATGTAGGACCTGCATCCTGGTCTTGAAACACAAATAACGGATCACACCGTTGCGATCCTCTAAAAAATGTACACAAGTTGGACTATTCACTTGTCCAAAATGGACACCCGGTGATAATGGTGGAAATCACCGTCAACTCCAGAAACGGCCCTCGCAGGGCCCAAACCAGTGTGCAGAATTAAAGTGGACAGACTTTTCCAAAGCGATGCCCTCGGAAAAACACACAACATCGACTGTTCGCATGCCCCTAACGGACGTCCGATGAAAAATTTACAGAACGCTGCTCACAGCTCAACAGACGGGTCGTGGGGCCCATGCCTCAACTCTATCTTCAATGCCTGAAACCACCCTGAAAAGCTTTGCCCCGACGCCAGGGTCCCAACGCCACTGACGGTGCTCAAAAAGGACGTCGGACGTGTCCGCGCCATCCAAAACAAGATCCCCTGGAAAAATGTCAAATTCACTTAAAGACGCGTCACACCTCCAAGGCCCCTCGTTTTGGGAACTAAAATTTCCTAAAACCATCTCAAAATATTTCTCTCATTCGGAGGCACGCGCTGCCGAAGACGGCTCGTGAAACAGATTCCCGGTTTATGATTTATAAAAAAGGAAATCATTTTATAATAATAATAATAATATTATTATTATTATTATTATAACCTTATTTTTGATTTTATATTGATTTTATGTTTATTTTTTTTGACTGCGTCGGTCGTCTCTCCCGACCAGACCCGCCTCATGCGGGTCTTCCTCCTGCGCGACTGCCTCGCCACAAGCCTCTGCTGCAGCTCCCCCCGACGCCACGTCCCCAGCCACCAGCCTGCTGCCAACCTCCAGCCGAAGCCCTCACTGACTGCTTGCGCCCTGGCCACTCGCCTGCAGCCCTAGCGGACAACCGCCGCAGCCCCGCTCCCTGCGGCTCCTCCTTGTCGCTCGCTCGCCCGACGCCCGCAGCCGAGCACCCGGTGCCGAGCCCACCACCTGCCATCGCGCTCGCCCGACGCCCTCTGCCCCGGCCACTCGCCTGCACTATGAACCCACGCCAGACCGCCGTCCCAGCTCGCCGGAGAACCCAAATCCGCCGGAAAACACCCTTAAACCCGCAATCTTCGCCGAACTTTTGCGAGCACTTTGGGACTCGGATTTTAAATCCTAAAGTCATGTTTGAAAGATCAAAATTTATACTACACGACCATGGGCTTCATTTGTAGATTTGACAGAAATTCGACGCTAAAATTCAACATGAAAGTAGAGTTCAGAAATGAAAATGAAAAACTGAAAACTCCTACTTATTGGGCGTTGCTAGGAGCATTGTTGTCGATCTGTTGGAGCTTCCGCGCCTTGCTGAAGCTATCGCGCCTCGCCGGAGAGGTGGAGGAGAGGATGAGTTATTTCTTGAGAGCTTCTTCTAGGGAGGGAAGAGGGGAGAAAGAAGGGGGAGTGATGGGTTAAATAAGGGAAATTAATTAATCCCTTAATTAATTAAAAACTCATCCTAAATTAAATCCGCATCTGAAACCACAAATGTAGTCGAGATTAAACCTCCCATAGAGTAAACACCTCCTCCCGAGCACAATGGCAGTCTCATAATTTTAATCTGATACCCCGTTCAAAAGTTATTAAACTCAACGCTCGAGGCTTCCAAATTACAAAAACGCCCCTGGGGCCATTTTTCACAGATGACCCACGCCAGCGAAACATACACCCCTCCTAGGGTAAACGGAACATTCCAAACTCAATGGTGCCCTCAGTTTTCCAATCTAATCCACCTTTTAAGAGATACTTGAGTTAAGCCGTTAAACAAAGAAATTAATTATTTAATTTATTCGTTCCACGCTCTAATAGCGAGCGAGGGGTCCAAGTGTCCCATGCTGACATGTTTTACGTCGTTCCTAGGGTAAAACCACATTATGGACCCATCCGTACACTCAGATCTCTGATCTGGATCACCGTTTAAGAGTTAACCCATTTATTTGGCATTTCTAGTGTGAACGCACTGGGAATTTAATTCTGGCCTCACTGGGGTTCGGAATCACACTCCGTATGAAGGCGCTGCTATGGAATAATATCAAGAATATTCCAAAGTCATTTATTGCCAAAAACGGGTTCTTACATGTTTTCTCTAGTCTAAGTGATAGTTTTTTGGAGTTGGTTTCCTAGGACCAACATTTTTCACTTAGATTACATGTATATTTGATATATTGAATATTAGTAAAACATCTATTTGTATATTGATCATTTATTTGAATTATTCTAATGTAATAATGTCATATAGTATATCTCACATTGATAAGGTCATAAATTTTCCCCGCTATGATGAGAACCTTGACGTGCTAACAATGGTATTATTAAATAATGTTCTATGATTGGATAACATACTATGATGGGGCACATACTACATATATTATTAATAGTGATTACTCATAAGAATATAAGTCTTCTTCCCATTAAGTTTTTAGTTGGTAATCTCTAATATGGGAGATTATGTGAATAAACTCGCGATTAGTAATTCTACATGTTTTTGTGTCATCAGATATTACTATATGCGAGTGTGTGTGATGGTCCTTAGACTTTAATATTTTTATTAATCCATTTTATAACTCACGTACCTATTTTTATTTTATAAACCATGATGATAATAGTTCATATAAAATTTGGATATGTTGGGTGTGCCACAAGTGACATGTCATCAATGGATAATTTGAGGAAGGATTTTTCCCTTCTATCTTTATGGAAGATAATATCTTAGCCCTTTGATTGTAATGAAACTATCACCATAAATTCCATATCCATGGTGTAATGATGTGTTTATTTTAAATATTCAATGAAAGACATATCGAGCATATAGGTTAGTGACATGGATGTGCAACCAAATTCATAATATATTGTGATAAAGGTATTTTATTACAAAGTGAAAATTTGTGTATGGTTTTCATCATTGTGACATTAATTTATTTCTCTTTGGTTCCTTGAATCATTACTAGACAATAATCTTAGACATTATGAAATCCTACCTATAGCTAATAATGAATAATCATAAAGGTTCACACGCTAAGTGTTTCGGTTGATCTTAGTTAAATTCAATTTGAATTTAATTTTAGGTAAAAATATTATTTTCAAGATCATGAAATAATTTTATTTATGTTTTACTGATCGATAATATCCAAAAGGTAATAAATAATTATTTTTTTACAAATAAATAATTTATTTGATTACATGAATATATATAAAATACTAATTCACTCTATTGTGAATAAAAATATTTATTTTATTTGTTGAACATTTTAATAAATATTTATTTTCTAGATTTAGAATAAAATATTTATTCTATTGTTCAATAAATGATAGAGGAGTTTTCATGGACCAAGTCTGAGTCTGATGATAAATATTAATTAACAAAATCATGACAAAATACTTTTTATTGTGAAATTTTGCATATTCTCCAAAATAATAATAATTATATTATTATTATTATGTGGCATGGGTTTTATTAATGGTTTTAAATTTTGTTTAATGGTTGGAAAGAAATTAAATAATATTTTAACCTAAACCCTAACTCTGTAAATAAAAAGTTATGTATTTTGTATATTTCATCCAAAAAACATGATAATAGATAAATATTGTGCACAACAAATTATCAATCTCGACTCCTCTTCTCTCTCGCTCTCTTGAGAAAGAATCACAAGAGATATTTATTCTAGAAAAAATAATGAGTGATCAATAATGAAAAATTCATGAAATTTTATTTTCCATGATAGCAATGGTTGATCCACTGGTGCTTCTTGGAGATCATTTTAGAATATGAGGATCGCCGCAAGAGGGATTATATTCTTGGATCCCCATAACACTAGAAAGTAATTATGAAAGGGTCTTTTAAGATGATAAAAAATATCCAAAAAAGAAATTTACTAATCCCATCTGTTTATATCATCTAATATTAAATCAATTAATTATAAATTAGATGTTAAAGATTCTAACTCATGGTTTCAGGAAATTCTTATTAAAATAAATTTTAATATATCGGCCACCATCGCATGCTTCTACTATGACTAAAACAAGTAATTTTCTTTATGCACAATGAATTATTGATATAATACTCTAATTCCCTAGAGATAATTTCCTTTATAACCCTCCAAATAACATAGATAAATTCTCATCCTCTACCAAATCAACTCTATAAAGAAAAAGAAGTATATTTCCACCCTGAAACAATTCTTGTGGTGATAAATGGAAAAAAATGAAAGTGTTATAATTTCCCACACTAGAACCTGTGGATTTCTATAATAATTTTTGGTGTTTTTTGGTGAACGTGTGGATTATTTCTCGATGGATTCGACCATTAAATACTTTGATAAAATAATATTACATCCTAATGTTTTCATTTGATCTATCAATAAATAAATAATTCCAATACATGGTATTTATTTATGTGCATAAATTTATTATTAATTATATATGATGACTAGGTATCATTAATTATGAAGTTTTTATTCATTTATTTTTGAGGTTAAATGAAAATAAGTTAATAAATTAATTTTTTTTGGAATGGGCTAGGTGTGCCCTGGAACGTTCCTTTTAAAAGTTTTGGATTTTTAATTATGGAAAATAAGATGAATTGGAGTATTTGGTTTAAAAGTAGCTTGGGTATAACCAAGAAAAAGGTTTTTTGTTCACCAATGGATGTTTTAGTGTGATTTAAGGGCCTAATTGTAATGATTAAAACCTGATTTTTTGTTAAGGACTTACATAGTTTAGATAGGGATAGATTTTCCATATTATACATTCCAGTTATTACTCAGGTCAGGGGGTTGTAGTTTTTTCTTGTATATAATGTTATCTATAAACACTTTTTCTACAAGGCATGTGGTTGGTTATTTTATAGGTCTCATGAGTTTTTTTGTAAAATAAATTGTGTGGGAAAACCTTATGGTTTTGGAATTGTTAGAATAGATAAATTAGTTGGTTTTTGAATAGGTGGAGTGGGATAATGTTATGGTTTTAGAAATGGACATAATTCAAGGAATTTTTTAAAATGGTGAACTAGGGTGGTTTTAAAAGGAAATGTGTGAGTGTTTTTGAAAATTTACTTTTATTTCATTGACTGAGATAATGTTTTGTGATAACTCTTTTGGGTGTGTTCAGGAATATTATTTTACTCACACAAGCTTGAACGATTTACATGGATATTTTAATCATGGAGAGTCATTGTGGAAATATTACATAGTTATTATACTCACCCCCCCAATATGAGTTTTTTGTTTTAAATATCGGTGTTATTATTGAAACTTTGAGTTATAAGTATATTAATTCATGAAATGATGGCTTAGATAGGGAAACAACCTTAATTAGTAGAGATGAGGTCATTTTTTATTGTTGGATATATTTAATTATTATATATATATATATATTTACATTTATAATTTTACTATATATCGTGGAAGTATTCAGGTGGTTGTGTTATGTGCATAATGAAGGAAAATTTTCCCCAGTGATATTTATTAAACCCTCAATGAGATTTATCATTATTTGGCATGTGAGGGATACATCAAGGGTTGAGTAATGTTTTGGATTAGAATTGGGGTTAAATTTGAGTAGTGGATTTAGGTCAAGATGTTACATTTAAGTGTGTGTAAAAATTAATTCCATGGGCACAAGGTTTTATAGGGGTTTATTTTTTGTTGCATGGTATTAAATTTCACATAATAATTTTCCAAAAGGTGACCATAATGTTACAAAGGATGTGTAAGAGTTCTATGTAAGAGTTACATAATATTTTTATAAGTTAAATAATAGTTGGAATATTATAATAGAGTTTAATATTCATAGAAAATTATATATATTTATAAATTTAATATTAAAAAATAATATATTGAAATAGAATAAGAGTTTTTAATCTCTTTAAAGGTCATATGATATTGATCCAGAATTTTTACAAGGTTGATTCAAAAGTTATATGATATTGAATACTTTATTAAAAAAACTTTATGATTTTGATTTATTTAAAATCATGATAATTTTAAAGTATAACCTTGTGATTATTTTTATAATGTAGTAAATGTAATATTTCTTGGAAGATTGGAAAAAATCATGGAAGGAATTCAAGTGAGTTTAAATTGTATTTTTTATTTCCCTATTTTAATGATTAAGATACTATATTATCTAGTAAATATAAAAAACATATATGCATTGATTGAAATGGATATTAGTTTGACATATATTTGTGAAAATAAGGGGGTATATTTAATTTTCTAAGAAAAAACAGAGTTTTGTGTAGAAGATACGAAAAATATAGATTTAATTGAGAAGAACTAAAAGAGATAGAGATCCAACTAATACATGTATTATTTTAAAGATTTAGAGACTAGTAATTAATGATCATTTTGTATATATAGATGTTGTGATAAATTGAAATTCTTATATTGGATGGGTGTTTATTCATATTTCATCATCATTATTGTATATCCGATGATCCAAATTCATGGGTGGACTTTTTGTTAGCAAAAATAAATCATGTGATTTTTTGGAGTTTTTAGGTTGTGATTATTAACAAAATATGTTTACAAAGTTTTGAAAAGGACAAATATTGATACATTCATATTGATAGAGTTTTTGGAAGTTTTTGGATTTGATTTTTTTGATGATCATGAATGATTGGAGTTAATAGATATGTTTCATGAAAAATATAGAGTAAAGGAATAATTCTGTAAAAATAAAGGAATATTACAAAGGAAAATATTTTATTAAAGGAAAATATTTTCATGAAAGTTGAACATTATGAGGAAATCATAAAGTAAATAATTTTCTAAAAGAAGCTGTAATAATTATGTTTTATGAAAAGGAAATCATTTGTACAAATAAGGTGGGACTTTTATATATGGAAAATTTTAGAGAAAAGAATGAAATAGAATGATGGAAAAAGTTTTCATTAAAGATGACCATCATGCAGATTGTATAATTTTTGAAAGAGAGGTGGAGGATTTCATGGGCCATGAAACACATATATAATGAAAACTATATAATAAAGGGAGTATATTTTTCAAAGTTATTTTACATAAAAAAATTAAAATCTTATGTAAATAAATTTTTTTAGGGTACTTTATATATATATAAGACCTTATAAACCCCATTCGATATAGATAAAGAATTAATGGAACATTAGAGTGAATTAATATTTCTGTTTTTCAATATATGAATAATATCTTGGCTTTATATAACATAGTTAACCTCTTTATTTATGGTAGGAATATTTTCAAAAAGAACTTATGTGCAAAAAAAATCCATGTTGAACATACACAATTGTAAAATTATTATGAAAAAAATGTGTAAATTATATTTACATTAAAAAACTATGCGCAATGTCTATGATGAAGAAACTACATGGAATTTAAGTCACAAAGAAACTATCCACATTCCATATTATGGGGAAATTATGTAGTACCATATATATAGGCTAGATTTTACACAAAATTAAATTCATGAAGATAAAATCTTATGCTATAAAGGGGTTTTAATATCACGAATCAAAAAAATATTCATGTCACTCTAAAGTTATCATAACAAAAATTAGAGAATATTTGAATCATTTAAATATTCATTTGGAGGATCATCAAGTACACATTATTTGAGGGAGAAGTTTTCTCTTAATTTTTATTTTTTATAACCCAATTGATAAAGAGTAATCTATAAACTTGAAAAAAATGGGTGTTTTAGTATATTTTTGTACCCTAGTACATTTCCATGTGTATTCTCTAGTGATATAGCTATGTGTAGGTGAACCAAATAATTATTTTTGTGTATATTTCATTCATTTATTTTCATTATAAATTTTTATAAGATAAAGGTATAAGTTTGTTTTTTCTCATGATGGAATGAGATCAGTGAATTATTTGTTTAAAACTAACATACCCTGATTCACCACACTCTTATAAGAATAATTTCCATAGTATAGGACCAATAATTGGTATTATATCTTATGTTCTATAATAATAGAATTATTCCATTTTTTAATTTATGGAAATATTTAATCAAAATGGGATTTCAATTTTTTAGAGAAATTTTCATATATGGAAAAATAATATTCAACACTAACTATGATTATTAGGTATGGATCTTTACACAGCTATTAATCATGGAATTTTATTCAACATGGATAGTTGATCTTTATTAGAGGAATATCCTAAAGAGTTGGATTTTTATGCCAAATGAATAAATTCCTTATGAAACCGTCTTTATTCACTCTCTTTTTCCATCAAATGGGAAGTAAAAGTATTGCTCATGCATATGTATGGATTACCCTATACATTTAGTAAGATATAACTCATTTTTCATCACCATATTTCATATATGGTTATTAAGATGGTTTAAAGTTTATATATTATATTTATGACCAAATTATTCTTCTGTAATGGTAATATCATTTAATTCCCCAGGTGTCATGGTGTTTTTATTTTGTATTATTTTGTATTATTTTAGAGTGGGTTTGAGCTATGGTAGTTGGAGGGAAAAAACAAATTAATTTTTGGTGATTTTTTATCTATTTTATGGTTATCCCATATGGTTATTAGTAACTGTGTAGTGCTCGTGCATGTGCTCAGGTGAGTCTGAGGTGTAGCGTAGGGCTTGTGCACCATCTATTAAACAGTGCGGCAAGCGTGCAGCTTGGCTTTGTAAGTTGATAGTGTCAACTGGCATAGTTTCTGCATGGTTTTCTACACCATGTCTCTGCTTACGTGTTATTGTACAATGTTTTATGACCTAGTTAGTTCTAGAACACTATTTTTAAAACCATGCGAGTTTCCTAATAATTTAAATTTTAGATTTTTTCAGTTGGGGGCTTACCCGAGTGGTAAAGGTTCCCGGTAATCTTGCATCAGTCTCAGGTTCAAATCTGGGTGGGAGAGAATTTCTATAGGAAGGTAGTGAAGTAGGCATGACACAGGTCGATGGTGACATAGGCTTAGTGATGTGGGTAGTATGATTTAGGAATTATGTTGCACTGGGCCCTCGGGCTAGTTTGTAGGCCTTTGGGATATGTTATAGGCTTCATTCCCACTGATCATTCAAGTCGTGTATTAAATAAATAAGGATTTATGGTTAAGTTATCCCTTAGTGGAGGTTATGAAATATCCTTTTAGTCTATGTTTGTGGTGTGTGTGTGTTTAATGTAATTTTACCCCTAAGAACCTAATATATATAAATTTTAGGTTTTTATTTTTGGTTTTATTTTTTCCCTTATTTTATTTATTATATATTTTTTCTTTCTTTTCTCTCTTCTAATCCCTAACATCACATGACACTTCGCCCTCTCCCCCTCCATTATTGCACACCACCTCCTTCATTGAGCACTCTTTCTGTCGGCAATTTCCCCAATATTTATTTTGGTTTATTGGTCAGTTATTTGAGGTAATACCTTGTCTCCTAATCATTTCCCTCAATTAGGAATTGTCCTTATCCCAGTCTACCAATTCCATTTTGCTGAACCCTAGGTTTAGGGTTGATCTGATTTTTGTAGTTCTCTTTTGTTGTTATTGTATGCAGTGGATCTCTTGGGTCATCCTTGTTCATATTCCAGCATCTTCTATCGAATGTCTCGTTTTGGTTTGTATTCACCACTTGAGGTAGGATTTTTCACATTGCATAGTCTATCCCAATTTTATTTGGGGACTTTTGGTAATTCTAGGTTCCTAGTAATTTTTTGCAGTGTGGTTTGTTTATCCTTGAGGTGGGTTCAAGTCACCAGAGTCGAAGGAGACTTACTTGCATATTCATTGATAGGAATATATATATGTAAGTTCTCATATTATATATATTCCCTCATGGTGGTGAATATTTATATTGGGGTTAGGTGTGCTTATGTATATATATGAAAAATGAATATGTATGTAAGTGTAAAGGGGTATATGCATATATAATCATATATATATAAGGATCCCCTTGTACATATTCATGGCCATGAAAATATGTACATAGGGGATAAGTGTCTATATGTATATGTGAAGGTGTGTATGATCAGAGGTGAGAAAGAGAAGCTTCAAGTGGTCGCCAATGAATGCATCATGTTCCAAAGTGTTCTAGCTTGATCTTATTCTCCTTATGGTAGGTTTTACTATGTAATTTTTTTCCTTATATAATTTTGATATGATTGTTCCTTTTTAAATTCATTTTTATGAAACAATAGATATATGGATCTACTTGTAATGTGTTGAAACCAATTCTGTGTGTTTTTTACATGGCATATTTGATTTTTCACGTGATGTCTATGTTATTACTTTGAAATTGCAAGTTCATTTATACAAGGCTTTAATAAAATGAATTTGGGACTTTTTAAATGGTTTTTAAAATTGTTGGATGGTTTTTAAATGGGTCATACACTAGTTTTGGTTTTTATTAAGTGTAAGTAATGTGTTAAGGGGAATCTGGCCTAAATTTCTGGGTGTTGAACTCAAATGACTTAAAAAGGGGTTTTTAGTTTTCTTTCAAGTCGTGATTTTAAATTTGTGAGTGGTTTACCTTTTTGGGGAAAACCCGAGTTGGATTCTTTAAAGTTGGTTTGATGGAAATGATAAGGGATTGTTTCTTGTTTTGGGTATTCATAGGGTATCTTGAAATGTTTTATAAAATGGTTGATTTTGTTAAACCTATTACAATGTTTTAAGTGGTGTTTTTTGGAAAGTGTGATGGAAGGAAGGCCTTTGTCCTTGTTTTGAATTTTATAACCATTACCCTTACCATAAAAGAAATGGGAAAACATCACCATGGATTTTTCCATTAGAATCCTGAAAAAGTCTATATGATATAATTATATTTTAGATGTAGTTGATTGACTTAAAAATTCAACACACTTAATTACTATCAGATAATATTTATCCCTTTATCATCTTTCCAAAATATACATTAAGAAAATGGTAAGGTTTCATGGTGTACCACAATTTATTATATCTGATTCAGATCTGAGGTTTACCTTGAAGTTGTGCTAAAGTCATCCGCAAGATCTGGATATATAGTTAAATTTCATTACCTCATAACATCTACAGATTGATGTTCAGTTTGAGTGAACCATTCAAAACATAGAGATTATATTGAGGCCTTATCCTATGGATTTCAAAGGTGGATTAGATCAACAACTTCCTCTAATCAAGTAATCTTATAATGATAGATTTCAATCAAGCATTAAGATAGCTGCTTATGATGCCCTCTATGGAATTAAGTGTACAACTCCAATGTGTTATGATTAAGTTAGAGAAATAAATCTCTTAGGACCCGAGATAGCTAGGGAAATTTAAAATAAGTTAGAGATAATTAGTAACAAATCAAGGCAGCTCATAGTTGATAGAAATGTTATGGTGATAATAATCAGTGATATATGGAGTTCAATGTTTATGATAAGTTTTTTCTATGATGTTTTCTATGGAAAAAGTATATGACATTCTAATAAAAGAAAATAAAATTCCTAGGTATATTTTCCCATTTTAGATTCTTAATCAAGTAGGGAATGGATCTTATTTTTGGCACTTCCACCAAACCTATCTCATGTTCATGATGTGTTCCATGTATCTCTCCTAAGGAATTAAAAACATGATCCATAACATATAATGAACCTAGAGTCCATACGATTGGAGAATGATCTTTCCTATGAATAAAAACTGGTAGAAATATTATTTTATAGAGAAAAAGTGCAACGAAACATGACAACTCACCTAGTTAATGTTCTTTTGAGGGATCAGAAATTTGAAGAGGAAACTTGGAAACCCTAGGATTTGATGAAACCGATATATCCTCATTTTTTATTGGAGTAATGAAATTTCAAGGGATAATTTTATTCTAAGGGAGTTATAATGTAACACCCTCAGATTTTATGATATATTTATTTCCAAATAGATTTAGTTTCTCTAATAGCTTATGATACATGAAACCCTAGGTTTAAATGAACTATAATACAATATATCATTATAACCTAGACTTTAAATTGGTGTTCATGAATATCACTAAAAAAATTATGAAAATTAATTATTTACAGTTTTATAAAATAAATTCATTTTTTATTAACAGATAATAAATGAAAATAAAAAACCTTTGTAATTAAAATAGACATTTTTTTGAATTTTTTTATGCACATATTGTGGTTTTATTTCAATAAATTAAATTGATGAACAATTGTGAACAATTTTAATGAAATATAAAAATTTTATATCCAATAAAAAGTTTTAATGTTCATTTAATATTTTTTATATGCATGAGAAAAAAACATATATCCCATTTTATACAAAAATTGTATTTTTCTAAAAACGATTTCCCCCCAATTTTGCATAATTATTTTTTAAAATGAATTCATACAATAGATAGAGACCAAATATTTAAAAATATATTACATATTTCTGAAAATAGGGATAAATTATGTTAAATAAGACTATTTTATTTTTAGTCAATATGAATATTAAACAAAGTCAACTTTTGTCACCTCAGAAAGGGTAAAACAGGTAATATTAGGTTAAATATTTAGGATAAGGCTTTAAAATTTGTATAACACTTTAATTTATCATACTAGATGAGTTGAGTTTGTATGTTTTCATCTAGGTATAGAATATATTGATACTGTGTTCCATATTACATTGAATATGACCTTTATATTAATTTAAGAAAAGAAATATAAAAAATGTCACACTCTTACTTTTAAATATCTCTTTTGTGTTCACATGGGGAAAAATTATGTTATGAATGAATATCAATGTTTAAATTCCGAATAATAAAATTATTTTAATGATTTTATTTTTTTTTATAATTTATAGTAATTATATATTTACCTTAAATGCTTACGCAATGCTAACACATTATTAATTCCGTTAATAGAGAAATAAAATGAATGATTTTAAAAATATTAAATGTAAAATAATTTAAGTGAATATATGTGTTACATGCATTTTTTAGATATATATGTCATATTATTTATTTTTCAAGATATTATATTCCAATTAAATATTTATTTTGGTATATTTAATGTAAAATTAAATGAATAGTTCTAAAATTGACATTAAGGATATTTTATAATAAATAATATTTTATTAAATGGTTTAAATCTCATCAAAATATGTTAATCATCCAAGTGAATGGAATATGGTTAAAAATATCAACTACAGTCCATTTATGAGTCATTTTTTCATTTATGATGACATTTTTAATCATTTAAGATTGAAATAGTTGTTATCGCTATTAAAGAAAAAATAATAATTAACGAATGGGTTAATCAACAAGTTAAGGTTTATAATGACACAAAAACCTATTTGAATTTAACTAAATGTTTTCATTTAAACCATATAATCTTTTTAAAAGATTTTAAGTTTATTTGGAATAATTTTTCTTGAGAATAGATTTATTATATTTTAATATTTTAGGGAATTCCAAGTGTGTCATCTCCCACCCTTATAAAAGGAAACCTTACATTTCACTTATTTACACCAAATTGAGCATTATATATCAAAAACCCCTAAATAATAATCTTATAAACTTATTTATTCAAATTATATAAGTTTTTTTCTAACTAAAATACCAACCTTATAGTTCTTAATAATAGATCGAAAGGAGGTTTTTGAAATAATAGGTAATCGCCTAAACTAATCACTTTCCTTTTTATCTATTGTTTTAAATCCACTAGATCTATGTTATGTATCATAAAAATAATAAATTTAGTATAATAAATATTATGAAATGTTATTTTGATTATGAAACCTCATTTATTCTCTCTCTTTTTCCATCGAATGGTAAGTGAATGTATCACTCGTGAATACATAGGGCTTACCTCTCCACTTAGTAATATATAACTCATTCTTTATCACCATATTTAATAGATGGGTATTAAGATGGTTTAATGTTTATATAAGATATTTATGACATAAGTAATTTTTTTAATGATAATATAATGTAATACCCCAGGTGTCACAGTGTTTTTACTTTGGATTTTTTTTGATTTATTTTGGAGTGGGTTTCAGCTCTGGTAGTTGGTGGGATGAAAAGAATTAAATTTTTGGAGACTTTTTAGCTGTTGCATGATTAACTAACATTGTTAGTAGTAACTATACAGTGACCATGTGGGTGCTCAGGTGAGTCTGAGGTGTGGTACACGACTTGTATATGGTCTGTTAAACCATGTGACAAACATATAGTTGGGATATAGAAGTTGACAGTGCTAAGTGGCATGGTTTGAGCATAGTTTTCTTAACCATGTGTCTTCCTACACATAATTGTAAAATGTTTTCTAGCCAAGGATGTGTCTAGAGCATGGTTTGGAAAACCATGTCAAAAATGTGTGAGTTTCCCATTAATTTAAAATTTAGGTTTTTATTTTTGGTTTTATTTGTTCACCATTTTCTATCTTCTATATTTATTTCTTTCTTTTATCTATTCTCCTCCCTTTCATCACGCAACACCTCTCCCTCTCCCCTTCAATTGTCGCGCACTACCTACTTCATTGATAACTCTCTCTGCTGGCAATTTCCACCAGATTTATTCTAGTTTTCTAGTTGGTTCTTTGAGGTAATCCCTTCCCTCACACACTTTTCCCTCAATTTTCTATTTTCCTTCTCCACATCTCCCAGTTTTATTTGGCCGAACCCTATTCATAGGTTTGATCTGTTTTTTGGTGTTTTATTATGTTGTTATGGTATATAGTGGATCTCTCATGTGAGTCCTGTTTGTATTCTATTATCCATCACTAAACGTGAAACATTTTGGCTCATTTCAATTTTTCATCATCACTTGAGGTAGTATTTCTTCTGCTTCATACTCTATCCTAGTTTTATTTGGGTAATTTTGGTGATTTTAGGTTCCTAGTAATTTTTGTAGAGTGGTTTGTTTATCCTTGAGATGGGTTCAAGTCACCAGAGTTGAATGTGACTTACTTGCGTATTCATAGGTAGGAATATTTCGATATATATGTAAGTTCCCCTATCATATATATATTTACTCATGGAGGTGAATATGTATATTAGGGAGATATGTGTTGTTATGTATATATATGAAAAATTCTTATGTGTGTATGTTTAAATGGTTATATGTATATGTAAAAATATATGTAAGGATCCCCTTATACATATTCATGGCCATGAGAATATGAACATAGGGGCTAGATGTACTTATGTATATGTGAAGGTGCATATTCACGGAGGTGGGAAAGAGAGTCTTTGAGTAGTTGCTGATGAAAACATCATATGCCAAAGTGTTCAAGCTTGATCCGCTTCTCCTTGCAGTAGGTTATACTATTAAATTCATTTCCTTTTTGACTTTTACTATTCTTATGACATTTAAAATTCCCTTTTATGAAATTATAGATATATGGATAGCCTTGTGATGTGTTGAAACCATTTCAGTGTGTTTTGTACTTGGAATAGTTTCTTTTTCATGTGAAATCTATGTTCATGTTTTGAAATGACATATCTAGTTGTACAAGGCTTTAATGAAATGAATTTAGACATTTTTAAATGGTTTTTAGAAGTGGGTGATAGGTTTTAAATGGTTCTTAGGCCAGTTTAGGTTTTTATTAAGTTAAAGTAAGTTTTCAAGGGGAATTTGGCCTTAAATTTCGTTTGTTGAACTCAAATGACTTAAAAATGGGTTTTTAGTTTTATTTCAAAGGGTGATTTGAAATTTTTGAGTGGTTTACCCTTTTGTGTAAAAAAACATGGATGGATTCTTTAAAGGTGGTTTAATGGAAATGATAAGGTATTGTATCTTATTTTGTTTTTTCACAGGGTATCTTGAAATGTTTTAGAAAATGGATGATTTTGTTGAATCTCTTATAATTCTTCTAGTGGTGTTTTGTGGAAATTGTGATAGAATAATGGACTTTGTCCATTTTTTCTATTTAAATAGAAGAACTCCATTATTTGTGTGTAACCTTGATATGCTTTAAAGGATTGGGTTTTGCCTTGGTAAGAATGGGTGTATTTCCTTTTGAAATGGAACTCAGTTTTGAAATGTGGTTTTATGCATCCATCATGTTTGATAAAATGAAAATTACAGGTTTAATTTTGAAATGTACTTGTTTATTGTGATTTAGGATAAAATTGGGGTTTTAATTTGTGTTTCATTTTGTGTTAAAGGATTTCCTTGTTTAAAGTAGTGGTTTTGCTTTATAATGTGAAAAATGGAGTTTCCCTTGACATTTGTGGTTGTGTTACTAGTCTCTTCATATTGTAATTTTGGGTACCCTAGGTAATAAATGACAAATTAATTGATTAAATGTTAAATTTAACCCTTATGATCCCTATGGGATGTATTAAGGATGTTAGGGTTGGGAATGAGTCTACCCATGGGGTGTGTTGTGTTTAGGAACTTAGGACCAGGTTGTAAAATATTAAAATGGTGGAACATAAGGATTTAAACCTATGATTGTTATGTTTAAAATGTTAACATGGGTTTATGAAAGGAAATTGTAAGAATTGAGTTTACTTGGTCAATATGGGTTGTAAATTAAATTAATGTTAATTGTTCCGAATTGATAGAATGTCATGAGGGAGTGTTTGGTATAATTTGGGTTAAAGAGAAATGATTTTCAAATTGTAACAAGTTCATGGGTTATTTCAAGAGAACGATTTTCATATTGATAAATTATGAATTGTGATTGTTATGTTATTGTTTGACTGTGGTTGTGAAATGGTATATGTGGTAAATGGTTAAATAAGCATGTGAAGATGGCTTGGTGGTGTGGGATAAAGTATTGAGGATCCTCCCATGGGTCAGGTTGGACTTCTTCTCTAAACCACACCCTTGAAATAATGTGTAAGGGATCTGAGATGAGTTTCTATGCCCCAAATAGTTATATTGGATGAGACTACATGGGATGATGGTCCAAGGTAATTATGAAAAACTACTAGGACTAATGCTCCAAGTGTGATAGACAACTTGGACTAATGATCCAAGGTAAGTATGATAGACTACTTGGAATAATGCTCCAAGTAAAGTGTTATATAATTATTATTAAAGGTTTTATCTAGTGAGATAGGGAATTTGACTTATCCCTTTATGTATTTTAGTTGACCGATATAGGTTGTAGTGTATTTTATGGAAATGCCTAACTATAGAACAAATGAAGAAAACGATTAAAGGGAATATTGTTATCTAATTACTCCTTTCTTATTATTATTTAACTTTTCATTCCTTATAACCTAACCCGTGTTTTCTAACTTGTGGCCAATAGGTTGGGATGAATAGACATGGAATTTCAGATCCCTTAGGATGTTTTAGGCTTGGTTGAGCTTATTTTTTTTCTTGATCTATTTTTTCACTTCCATGTTCGATATGATGTGTCGATATATGTTATTTTCATTATTTTTATTGAGTATATTTGGATTATTATTTCATTATTTTCTATGACTTGATGGATATTTGGGCATTTTGTGCCTAATTAGCATCGTTAGTTTATTTGAATATTGTTGGAAAATGTTTTGGAACATGTTTATGGATTTTATTTTTTCCCCCTAAGATTATTTTGTATGTAAATCCTACTTTATATATTTATTTTTAAACTAGAATTGATGGATTTACTTAGGGAACCTATTGCATAGTTTTGATGGGTTGTGGTGACCAACTCAGCTTTTACCTCATGACTATATCTTCTAAGTTATTAATTGGATTCCTTTTCTTATTTGTGGCCAACATGGGGGAGAGTTGGGTGGATATGTTCTAGGTCTCAGCATGATTCTGTTAGTTTTCCTTCCTTCATGCTTGTAGATGTTTATTTTAATTTTTTATGTATAGCCTACTTTCCTTCTTATTTATTTACTTTGTTTATTGTATTTTTAAATTTTACTTTTTTTTAACTCTGATTTGAGCTAAATCGTTTCCAATGTAAATTATGGGATGCTCAAGCGCCAGTCGCTAGCCCATGGAGATCAGGAATGACCTTTAGCACTTGTGGAGAATCAGGTTAGGTGTCATGTATGATGGAATCCCAGACTAGTTCATTACATATCATATATAACTTCTTACAGTATAATCCATTGGAAAATGATAATGTCACTCGTTCATACCTATGGAATATCACCTCCACAAATAGATGTGATTTATTTTTCATTTCTAATTTATATGGATGGTAATAAGAATGGTTTTTATCAATATATATGATTTATATGATATAATAATGATTCTGGAAAGGTTAATTATTATATACCATTATTTCATTTTATCCATAGAAAATTAAAAACATAGTTCATGCATACGTATGGCCTACCGTCTTCATAGACATTATAATTAATTTTTATATATTTATCTTTTATGGATGGATCTATATATATATATATATATATAATGAATATATATGGTATTTATATCACGATTAACATTTTGGATATGATGGAACCATGATCAAAGTATAAGGACCAAAACTACAAAACAAAAAAATACCTGAAAAACAAAGCAATTATCAACCGAAAGAATTATTATTAAACATATGATAAAAGGTTATAAGTATAGTATATATATTATGATATATATGAGTATGTTTATTTAATTTATGTATAATATATATATATTTATTATATATGATATTTTAACATGCATGAGGGAAGTTTCCCTAAGGTAAGGGATTTATGTTACAATCTCATGGTTTATCAGGATTGTTTAGGCTTAAGTTTTAAATGAAATATTTCATGATATACATCTCAAGGAACTATTAATTTTTATTATTGTATGGTTATTTATTTAGAATATATGTTTTCCTTTCATTTTCCTTCATTTAATAACTCAAGTGTCCTAAAGAATGTTTTTAATAACAATCAACTATATTTCTCTCTTTGGTCAAAAATCATTTTTATTCTATGACTATGTTTTCTAAAAATTGCTCCAGGAATTTTTTAATATTTTCCTATTATTTATAAATTAAATTTTAACCATTTTTTATTTTTTTTAAATGGTTTAAAATGAATGTTCTTATTATTTTCTGAATGGGGCAGTTTTAACTTTTTCCAAAAAAATATGAAATAAATATTTGTTTTAAAGTAAACATAATGTATGGAATTTCACATCATCATAACTTATCATTACTTTGAAGATTTATTTACATGTTTCCATGGTTATTTTAAAATAAAATATTTTCATTTTTATTTAGGAAATATTTATATTTTAAATAATTGATTTCAATATGAAAAGGGTATTTTCCTCAAGAAATGTTCTGGTGATATTTTATGTTCATTTTTATCTATGGTAGTCATGCTTTGATGTTACTTATTATTTAATGGGTTTATTATACAAGTATACCATCCATATAATTTATCTAAATGGTTTATGATTATGATGAAAATATTTTTTATGAACCCTATTTCTTTTTCATTGGTTATTCTATGATTAAATGTTTATGAAACACATTTATTTTCATGGGTTATGACATAGTGAATATTTTATTATCTTGCGGAACACATATGTATAGTTTTCAGTGTGTGATGATCCATCCTAGAATTATATATCTCCTTAATTAATTGGGTAAATATGGATATCTCATGAAATAAATAGGACTATAATGTGGAGTAAACCTAGTACAATAAGGGAATCTATCCCCTATGATATTATTGGGAGTAAACCTTCACAATTAAGAAGGTTTGGGAAGTGAAACCAGTCCACAATAATAATATTGGTAGTGATCCATGACTACTATAGAATTTATTTTCTATTCTTATGAGTATTCTGAATAATTATATCTTATGAAAAGGTTATGATCTCATGGCTCATGTTCTTAGATTATTTCAAAATTCATGTCTAATGAACTGATAATATTTATTTAATGATTCAATATTTGGAATTATGATATACTGGGTATGAATTTTAAATTTCATTCTCAAATGTTTCATACCCTTGTTCTGATGATATGTTTAAGAGATCATTGATATCCCCCTTGTTTACCCTTAATGATAATTTGAGATCACCCTTTATTATGTTTCCCTTCCCCTAGATATGAAGGAAATTCTTAAGTATGATATTTCTAAGAAGGCTGATTTTTTTGAATAACTTAGAAGGAGAAGTTATAGATATCATATGAGCAATTTTCTTTATGTCCATGTTTCTAAAGATACTAAACCTATTTGATTCTTTCATGGATTATTATATTAAGTAGAGAATACTCATCTAATAATATGTAACATCATTATTAGAAAATTATGGGTTGCTATATGAAAACCATATAGGATATAAAAATTGGTGAATTTTTTAAGATAATAAGGAAATATGATTCATTTACAAGAGAAAATTTACAAAAAAATATATATACCCTAATTCACCCCTCAAAGTATCATAGTACCTTAGTAATGAAAAATGGTATTAGAATTACATAACTTTATCTTAGTGAATTTTTAATTAATATAGGTTGTTTATAAAATATTATTATTATGGAGAATGTTCTCAAATAAAAAATTGTTTCTATTTTTGATGAGAAAAATTATTTAGAATCGAAGAATCAAATATAACCGCATATTTGATCTTTTGACATGGATATTAATTCTATTTTAATTAATTTCCTAAAAATTGGAGATCTAATATAGATTGAACAAATTGAACAACAACAAAAAAATTGAATGAAAATTCTAATGATCTAAATTTTTTATCTAGATCCCTCTCAAATCGGATATATATAAAGGATATAATATTCATTTCCTATGAAGATTAATTTTGGAAAAATATCTAATGGTTATGAAGGGGATAATAAGGCTAAAGAGACAAAACTACAAGTATTATGAAATAAATTAAAATACTTATGAGTGTATCCAAATGAAATTATTAATGATTTTTTCAAAAAGATTATTAGTTTAGCTGGTTCGATGAGAGGAAATGGTTAAAAAAATAATGTTGTTAAAATTGTGGAGAAAATATTAAGGGTACTTTTACATTCATATAATGAAATGGTTTAGATTATAGAATAAATAAAATTGTCTTATGTGTCTCTTTATCATCTATAATTCTATTTTGCCGCTTATGTGATGATAGTGAAATTAGAAATACATTCCACTCACACTTTAAAAGAGATGGATTTATATGTCATGGAAAAATTGTAGTGGGTCTTAATAAGGGAATTGAATATATTATTGATGAGTTAATATTGTTGTTTTAGAAAAATTAAAATATTTTAATTGTGTGTTTGAAAAAAATTGGCCATTGTTATAATTCAAGTATGGTAAGGTTTATTTATATTATTATTAGATTTCCAAGGGGACATGAAAAATAATTTTTGGTGACTAATTATTAAAGAATAATATCAAATAAATTTCTCCTAGGGAAGAAAAAAATCATTTTTTGAGAAAAATGGAAAGGAAAATGTTATAGTGACGAATAAATGATAGAAAAGAGGGTGAGTATGTTGAATCATGACATGAATAATGTTGGATTCCTCCTATTTTAATCATGTTTTAATGATAAAAAATCCTATACATCATACAAAACTTTCTAATCCTATTTAATCTATCTCATATCATTTGTACAGATGGTTGGTTTCTTTATTCATTAAATAAAACTACCCAACATCATAATTTCTAAAAATGGTGTCTTATTTGTGTAAACTATTTTTAATTTGTTTTATAATTAATTTCTTTTATTAATGATTAAGTCTCATTAATTCTTTCGATATTACTGCTGAAGTCTATATACAAATATCTGGCTATGTCTGAGACACTGTGACCTAGACAACGTGACCCAGACACCATGACCCGAACACCATGACACAGACACCATGACATAGACTCAATGAACCAAACACCATGACACAGAAACCGTGACCCAGACACCGTGACCTAGACACCGTGACCCAGACACCGTGGCCATACATCATGAACCAGATACCATGACCAAAATCCACATCAGTGCTGCCAGTTTCTGATATCTATACAACTATTCTATCATTACTATCTCACTGTTCAAAGGCAAAGAAGAAGACATTGTTTCGTGGTGACACCGTTACCAAGTGACACTGTTTCCAGACTGACTATGAAACAACTCTTTAATTTATTTTTTAATTTTCCAATTTAATTTATAATGGTCATAATTGAGTCTTTTAGATGCACTTACATAATTAATATTGCTTTGTAGACATATCACATTACATTATGGGGTATGAGGTATAGAATGCATGCTTCTTTTAGTCTCCAACACATGAAATCTAAGAAAAAAAAGAAAATCATGGCCCTAAAACAAGTGTGGTGTTAGATCAGCAGACACATGAGAATTCTTAGAAAACTAACCAACACATGAAACAATATACATCTAAAGAACACCCAAAGAATTCATGATTCAAAAATCTAAGAGACTATATATCGGATTCAAGAACATCTTCGCAATACCAACTCCTTGAGAACATAAGCTAGATCTAACTGGAAACAAGAGTACCAGACTTGCGATACTATATTTCTCACAAGAGGACTCAATTCGTGCATCTGCTTCATCCTAGAAGTCTATAATTATAGAGACTAACACTCAGAGAACTTCTAACCTTATCTCATTATTTTTATTCAATTGTGTAACGTTTTTATATTTTGAGAAGTGTGTGTGTGTGTTTGTATTAAAACCACACATTGTCTCTTACATTAAACTGGAGGATACAAGATATCCTTCCTCTCAGTTCTTTTTACACTTGTTTACTACCACATATAAGTGTGGAAGAGGTCCCTCTGTGACTTGTTAGTTTATACCCATGAAAAAATGTGGAAGAGGTCGTGTGACCTGGACAGTCCTGTGCACTATTGATTACCCTGATCCATGGTGTAGATCAAGTTTATTAATTTAAACTTCACGGTGGCATTTGATCAACAAGTAGAGTGGATTAGGTCTTTGCTTGAGACTGAACCACTTGTTTTATATCTTCTGTGTTGTTTAATTTAGTTTTCTCTGTTTTACTATATAATTCAAAAATCTCTTGATTCACTTTTATAGTAAGTCTTGGATAGAAGTTATAATTGTTTTTCCTTATTAGAATTGCTTCAAAAGTAATATCAATAACTCATATTGAGGTTACTAAGAATTAATCAATCTTTAAAGAAGTTTTTTGAATTGTCAAAATTTCATAACTGTAACACCTTGATTAACTGGGTGTATTTACTTTTATTGGGGAACCTTTTAAGAAAACATTGAAAATGGAAATTTTTATAGATACACAATTCACCCCCCCCCCCTATTGAGTACTCTACTCCGACCAAAATTTGGTATCAAAGAATTTTATTAAGGCTCTATTTTTTAACATATTCAAATTTGATTTTAGTTTTACTTTAAATATCTATTAATTTATATTGATTATAAATTTATAAATCTTTCAAAGTATTTATTTATTAGGGATAATACACTGGAAGGTGATACAACAAACAAACCACCATTATTTATGGAACTAATTATTCCCAATGGAAAATTAAAATGAAAATTCTTTTACAAGGTATGGGTTTTGAAATTTGGTCTTTAATTATAGATGAATATAGGATTCCTGTTACTGATAGAATCACTTGGGATGACCAAACCAAGAATTCCTACCATAAAAATTGAAATTCCATAAATGATTTATATTTCTTTTTTGGATATGAGGAATTTAACAGAATTTATGCATGTAAAACTACCCATGAAATTTGGGATACCTTGTCTGTTTCACATGAAAGAACTTCTAGAGTGAACGAAATGAGACATAATACATATACTATTAAATATGATAACTATAAAATGAAACTTTAGGAGCCTATTTCTGACATGTATCTTAGGTTTAATGAAATTTTCAACACAATGATTTCTCATGGAAGAGAAGTTACTACTAGAGAAAAAATCACAAGGATTCTCAAATTCCTACATGATTGATATAGAGAAACCTCTGTCTCTATTAGAGATTCATGTAACATTAGTAAGTTACTTGTAAATGAACTCATTGGGAAAATAATGATGTATGATGAGGAGATGAAAGTTCACAAGAAAGATGAGGATGGGCCTAAAAGAAAATCAGTTGAATTTAAGACCACCACCTCTAAACACAAATAGAAAGTGAAATTGGAAGTCTTTATAGAAATTTCCACAGTGAACAATATTCTCTTAACAACGATGAGGAGATGGATAAATTAGCCAAAAGTTATAAAAGATTTTACAAGAAGAAGAAAATTTTCAGAAATCCTAACTTCAAAGGAAGATATGATCAAAAAGGAATTTTGAAGAAATATTGGAAAAGAAGTGACAAGTCAGATGAGATAGTGTGCTATGTGTAACATCCCAGGTAAATAAAGAATATTAAATTTTTATATTTATTAATATTTTTGAATAAAATATTAATATTACTTTAAAGGGGATGCTATGTTTGATGGTGTGCCCAATACGCAACAACGAGCTTCTTTGAAATCTTACGATGCACACTAATAATATAATAATATTATTGTAAATGGTAGTAATCTTCAAGACGATGTAATGGCAGGAATGAATAGAAATAACTAAAAAGTGATTATATATGCTTCTCAATTATTTTTAAATTTATTCAATAAATTTTATGTTCATAAAATGAGAATTAATCTAATTTTAAGCATAAATATTCAAATATTCTTTAAAAGGTCGATTAACCGCCTTTTGATGGAGAAACATTTTTAAATTAACTTTTTGAAAATTTTATTTGTTATATTTTACCAAATAAAATTCTTTTTTAGAATCTGGACATCAAAATTTACTTTGTATAAATTTTTGGTATTTTTCAAATAAAGTTCATTTTTTAATGAATAGTGTAAAATGCTGTATTATAATTCAAAACCTCTTTTTAGTCTAATTTAATTATATGGGCTGATTATATTTTTAATTTGATTTAAATTGTAATAAAAGTATATTTTTATAATTTAATATAATTGTGGTCATTTGAATTAATTTCACTTTGAAATTGGACATAAACAAGTGTCAATCTTTTAATAGATATTGTTTCTTAAAAACACGCTATTTGTTTGGACAACGGGAATTGATTATAAAATTAATTAATGAAACTTATATGTTTCTAATTTTGTAAAATTGATATCATTTTTGAATTTGTAATTTTCAATATAGCTTAGGGTGAATTTTTTGTATATTTCTGAAAAATGTTCATCTGCAATGAACAGTGAAAAATACTAAATTTTAATTCAATACGGCCTTTTCATTCAAATTATTTATATAGTTATATTGTCATTTTAATTGGTTTTAAGGTGTAATTTAATTTTTTTTTATAATTTAATACAATTTTGGTCATTGGATGAAATTTCACTTTTAAATTGGATTTAAAAACAAATCAATCTTTTGATATATTTTACTTCTTAAAAACCCGTCTTCGATTTTGACCACAAGAATTATTTTAAATTAATTAATACAATTTATTTGTTTGGAATTGGATAAAATCGATTCCACATTTGGAATCATAAGGTCCAAATTATGGAATTAAGACTCTTTTGTTTTTGGACATTATGAATAGTAACGATGGTAATTATCTTTAATTATCATGTTTAATTAGTAACCAGGTAGTTAAGGGTAATATAATAATATCATAAAAATATAAAATGACCCCAAAATGTGTCCTAAAGATACTGGTGGTGTCATGGATGACCATTGGATGCCTTGTTCCAACCTTGGGACCCCATGGAATCACTTTATTGTGATAGTGACCTTTTATCATATTTTTTTTAAAGAAAGGAAAATGTAACCAAAGTATGTAACACCTAAGTAAAATGATTTTAATTTTGTCTAAATAATCTATATCTTAGAATATAAATATTCATTTGAAATATAAAGATATTTCCTACATCATAGTATTTTTTTATAATTTTTATACATTAAATAAATTAATTTATTTATGACACCATGATGATGCAGTGATTACCTCATTAATGAACGATTTAAATAAAATGAAACGATAATGTAAAATCTAAGACTTAAACTTTCAAAAAACATATTGTATGGGTGTATTTATAACTCTTATCACCTTATACTTGAAATATATAATTATGGGACCTTTTATATCTGAAAAGCATTTTATAATAAAGTAACTTTTTAAGACTTTCCAAGAGTGCCCCTCCTCCATCTTATAAAAGGCCCCCACCTCTACCTCCCTACCCACACCTCTCAAGCCATTGTCTCATCCAAAATCTGCTCATTTTATCTCTAAAAATCCCTATCTTCATCATAGAAGCCTTACCTTAGGCAGAAAGCTCTTCAAGAAATCCTTTTGGTTCAAACCAATGGGAGTTACCCAATTTAAAGGTAAAGTCTTCTCTAATGTTCTTTTGTTTTATTTTTCTTCTCCAACCCACTAAACACTTTTTATTACTTTATTTTCAAATAACACAAGTATCTTAAGTATACTAGGATGTTTTCATTCTAAGGATTCTAGCTACACATACACACACCTTCGTCTAATGGTTAAAGAACATACTGTTTCTTTGGATGATGAATTTCTGCCTCACGAAATGATGATTGTTAAATATTCTTCTAACACCTTTCATGGTGCCCATTAAGATGTCACTATATTTATATATTATATATATTATGTTTATTTTTTTCATATGCTTCTGTATTTTTCATTTATGTCATACCTTTATGGTTTCTATTATGGATAAACGTGATATCTTCATTTTAGGAAGGGAGGACTACCGCCCCCTCAAAGTGATTTGATTCATTAATGCAATATGTGGGATGTATAAAGGATGGGGTTAATGATATTATATATGATATTATACTGGAATTATAATATACTTTATTATAATTATGATTTCATTCCATTAAATATGAAATAGAAATGAAAGTCGCGTTCATGCGTACGAACGACATACTGTCTCCATGAACGGTGCATTCCATTTCTTAACGCTAAATGTTATGTAATATTATAAATTAAATTATATAATGGATATATATATGATATAAATGATATCAAAATCATTAATATAATTTTTTATTTAATGGATATTTTACCACATGAACAACTTGTAATTATAAGAAGTTTATTTTATGACTCAAGTACCAATGATCGACAAAACGACCGTTATTAACTTAAATAATTACATGATGGTCATAAAATGGTAATAAATGATATAAAATGAATAATGAACATAAAAATGGTTCCTAAGAAAGTATAAATTTACTCTAGTTTATTATTTAGGAGATAAAATAATGATCGAGTCAAGTCGGACACGAGGTATGGGATCCAACCTCTCTCTTTCTTTTTAAGTACTCTCTTTTTTGTCACTTGTTTTAAGATCATCTTTCTTATGTTAGGGGATGTTCTCCTATATTACTCTTACTATAATTTTTTATGTTCATATGATGAGAAACCCTAATTTATATCTTCAATCCATTTTTTTGAAGTTTTAATTGGCACTGTTAGGGAGCTTAATTTTCATAAGGGGATATCTTATCTCACTTTTAATTCTTTGAGATCTCCATTTTCAACACTTATTTATTGCATGTGGTGTATTTTATTCTTCCATATGATATATATTATCATGATTCTATTCATGTTATTCTATGATTCATATTTTTTTTTTATATTTTGGCCATATGACTCGATTGATTACAATGAGGTATGGGGTTTTTATCTCAGTTTCTGTTCTCGTGAGATTCATGCTACATTTGCCACTATTTCCTTTTGTGTGGTGTATTTACTGCCCTTGATTGTATTCTTTGGGTAATATACTTTAATTTATTGGTATTTACATCTTCATTGTATGACCCTCATTTCATGGGTTGTACGTTTCGAAAGTTACCCAAATCGGTAAGGGAACCTATCACCCTCCTCTTTTTAAAAAAAACACTTTGTTAGGTATTTTAATTTACATATTCTTATGTTTTGATATGTTCTTATATATCCTTATTGAAGTAAATTATTTTTCCAAGTGATGATATACCCTTTTTATCTCTCATCGTCTCATTTTCGGAATTTTAAAATGACGTCGTTAGGTAGTCTAATTTCTATGAGGGAACTTCTTAACCCAATTTCAATTCTTTGAGTCAAACCTATACTTATTTATTATATCAAACTGTGAATATGTGTGGATGAACTCTGATTGTTTTACACTTAATATCCTCTTATGTTCGGTGTATTTATATTTCCCACACATAATCATGTAATTGATTTATCTTTAATCTACAGATTCAAACTTTATAAGGGACTTCGTCTCAATCTCTTTTCATTGAGGCATATTTTGTTTTATACACAACTTTATTGTACACGGTGTATAAACCCCATTTAATTTTACATTTATCCAAAATGAATCTTTTTATATGAAGTTTTTTACTAAATGACTAAAGGAAATGTTTTTGTCTTACGTATACGACAACAACGACTTCTCCGCTGTCGTGACCATTATTTGAGTTTCATCTTCCTCTACAAGCCATAACTTTTTTTAAGTGGAAAATAAATACCATATTTTAATTTTATTTAATTTTTGTATTGAAAATGTTTTTGATAATGTTTTGATTATGTCAATGTGTTTTTTTATATCTTGTGATTCAAATATGGGAATGTTATGTTTCCTTTATGCATGTTTTATCTGATGTGATTATGTTATGGTTCGTGGGAATTGTTTATGAAGACAGGTGGTTTTGTGATAAACTATGTGCGGGTGAGCACGATATAGCTCTCCAATTCATTGGGTAACGTGAAGGAGTTAAATTCTAAGGTTTCTCCAAAGAGATTTATGTAATATATTGTGATGGGTGTTCCAAATGTATCCATGAGAGTTAATCCCTACGTAAGAATGTTATAAATGACTCAAGTTACCTTTATGTCTTATGATTTATATGAGTTATTCATAAATCTTATGATTTAATGAGGTATGTTAAAGTGATTATGTTTTATGAGTGAAGTATGATTTCATTGATTCTTATGTATACATGGACTAATGTTTTCTTTCTGTATTGTTATAACACTTACTGAGCTTTTTATGCTCATCCCAAGTTTTTGAAATGTTTTTCTCAGGACATAAAGTTGAATAGGGTCAAGGATGGGATCAAGAAAATGTCAGGCTATCTAAAACAAGGAACTAGACATGACTCTTTTGTTCAAGAGTTTTTATTTTGTGAAAAAAATGGAAACTGAGTAGATGTGTCTACTTTGTAATCTTTGAGATATAATAGTTATGTACTAATTCTCTAAAACCCTAAACCTGAAAAGATCCTCAATTTTAATTATTCAATTTAATTCAATATTAAGTAATGTTTTAAGGCCGGGTCCTTATAGTTGGTATCAAAGGTCAGTTTAGATAACATTAGAGGTTAGAGTGTTGTTTAAGCATAAGTGACAAGTTGTGTATAACCACAATGGGTAGTATATTAGATGGAGTCATTGTTTTTTTAAGATAGAATGAGTTTGAGATAACATGGATAACTGTATCTTAGTGTTTATCTTCCGCATTATTATATGATGATTTTACTGATATACTCACACTAACCTTTTTGGTTTTAGTAAATGGCTGGATCGAGCTTGCACCAAAGTAATAGTGGATATGAAGGAATCTTTGACAGTTTTCTGAACAAGAAACTGAATGATATGGGATATTTAATGAGAACTCTTGTGTTTATCCTCAACCAACTATCTGGAGTCATTATTGACTATCTAAACCTTGGTGATTTTTATAAGGTATCATATATGCGAGAAACAAATCCCTATGGATGTTCAGGTAATAATCATACAGGTAAGTGTGTTCAAAAACATATATGTCAAAGATGTGGAAAGAAATGCCTAGGAAAATGTTTCAAAGAGACAGAAAGATGATATAGATTTGGAAATGAAGGTCCTAAAGCAAAAAAATTCCATGGAAAAAGGAAGAATCCAGTTCACTCTAGGAAAGGGAATGAAGGTCTTTCTGAGGGATCAATTGAATTTTTAAAATGTGTTGTGCATGGTCATTAAGAAAAAAAAATTTCTACGAAGAATTTTTTGGAATGGGATCACCAAGATCATAAAAATATTCATTTACAAATACCTAATTCCATTCTGATTGAGGATGAAGAAACTAATAATTACCAATGAAAGGTATGGATTATTTCTTAACATATGTTTTCCTATTATTGGAATCTTATGATATGATTCGTGATTTTGTTTGTACGAATGAAGTATTTCAGAATAAGTTGGAAAGGAATGGTTAATAGATCATGAAGAATGTTGAATGAGTAAGAAGTCAACATATAAGGGATTTAAGAGTTATGGTAGATTTTAGGATGGTGAAATTCTTAAAAGTATTAAGTCTCTGTTGATGATGGGGATACATTAAAAGACTTTTTATAATATGTGTAACCCTGATATTTCATATTTGAAAATTTTATTCAGGAAATAATTATCTGTTCTTTTGTGGACATAGTTATAAAGAACCATTTGGGTTTATATGATCCTTGAATTTGAGGCAAATACTGGTTAATCCATTTTGGGTTTCAAAATGAATGTTATTAGATAACCTTTGTGGTAAAATATGTTATGGTTATTTTTGAAGATTTTATCTCTTTTTGGGGGAATGTTTTAAGAATTATATAGTTTTGGAAAAAGGAAAACATGCATACCATGTGACAACTCGTCGAATTAGACGAAGCTATGGGAATCAAACCCACAACCAAAGTGCAACTGGTATTTATCACCTACCACTGGACTAGGTGAATTCCCTGGTTAGTTTAACTAGTTCTTTTTAGTTAGATGATTTTATAATTTAATAGTAAGTTTATTTTGGGTTATCTATGGAAATTATTAACCTATAATGGAGGATATGTGATTAGGCTAATTATTTTTCAATACAAGAATTTAAGAGAACCATATGTTATTTGGATATAAATGTTATAATTTGTCTTGGAAGACTATGTGATTAAATCCTTTAGAGATTTGGGTTTCAATCTCAGTATTGGTTACTTTGAATAATTTTATGGATATATTTTTATTGAAAGGTCTTTTTTGAACTTTGTGTATTGTTTGACAAATTTTGGAGATTAAGAATAGATTTTTTTATAAAGGATTTTTTGTTTTGGGGATTATCTGATCTTATACTAACCTTTTTTGTTTCGGTTTTGGTTAAAGTCTAAAAAAATGGGAAATATATAGTTTTCTTTTATGGATTAGGTGATTCTCAAGAAGTTGATTATAGTACTTTTAATATGAACAAGTCTTCCTAAATACTCGTCTTTTGGAGAAAATATGAGTTTGTGTAAGAAATATAGTAAAATTTGAAAGTCAACATGACAAGTAAGTATGTTTCCTTATGTTTTAGTTAAGCTCATAAATAAATTCCTCAATGAAAAGTAACTTAAAAAGAAAATGTTGTCTGTTAATTTTTCCTACTGGGGAATCAAATACCATTTAACCCATCACAAGTTTGTGATTTTCTGGCGGTTAACTTTCTCCTAAACATGCTTCTATCACTATCCACTAGAACATAACCCTTTGTTTATTTCATCCATATCCAAGTTTTCATGGAATCCTAGTACCTGTTGTCTCGGGTGACCTTGGTACTTTTCTTTCTTTCTTTTAAAGTGATTGTATAATTTACTCCTTTTCTGGTGTGGGGCTTTCAAGGAAGTTTCTAAGACCAATTTTAAAATTGCGAGGACGCAATTCCCAAAAGGGGGTAGGATGTAACATCCCAGGTAAATAAAGAATGTTAAATTTTCATATTTATTAATATTTATGAATAAAATATTAATATTACTTTAAAGGGAACGCTATGTTCGATGGCGTACCCAATACACAACAATAAGCTTCTTTGAAATCTTACGATGCACACTAATAATATAATAATATTATTGTAAACGGTAGTAAACTTCTAGCCGATGTAATGGAAGAAATGAATAGAACTAACAAAAAAGTAAATATATATGCTTGTAAAATATATTTACATTTATTAAATAAATGTTAGATGCTTTAAATTCGAATGAATCCAATTTTATGCGTAAATATTCTAATATTCTTTAAAAGGTCGATTAATAGACTTTTGATGGAGAACCCTTTTTAAATCCACTTTTTGACAATTTTATTTGTTATATTTGACCAAATAAAATTCTTTTTTAGAATCGGGACATCAAAATTTACATTGTATAAATTTTTGGTAATTTTCAGATAAAGTTCATTTTTTAATAAATAGTGTAAAATGCCGTATTTTAATTCAAAACCTCCTTTTAGTATAATTTAATTATATGGGGTGATTATATTTTAAATTTTCTTTAGATTTTAATAAAATTATATTTTTATAATTTAATATAATTTTGGTCATTTGAATTAATTTCACTTTGAAATTGGACATAAACAAGTGTCAATCTTTTAATAGATATTGTTTCTTAAAAACACGCTATTTGTTTGGACAGTGGGAATTGATTATAAAATTAATTAATGAAACTTCTATGTTTTTAATTTGGTAAAATTGATATTATTTTTTAATTTGGAATATAAAATATATCTTAGGGTGATTTTTTGTATATTTCTGACAAATGTCCATTTTTAATGAATAGTTAAAAAATACTGCATTTTAATTCAAAACTGCCTTTTCATACAAATTATTTATATAGATATATTGTCATTTTAATTGGTTTAAAGGTTTAATTTAATTATGTTTTTATAATTTAATACAATTTTGGTCATTGGGTGTAATTTCACTTTTAAATTGGTTGTAAAAACAAATCAATCTTTTGATAGATTTTACTTCTTAAAAACCCATCTTTGGTTTTGACAATGGGAATTATTTTAAATTAATTAATACAATTTTTGTGTTTGCAATTTGATAAAATGGATTCAATTTTTTGAATCAAAATGTCCAAAATATGTAATTAAGACTCTTTTGTTTTTTGACATTATGAATAGTAACGACGGTAATTATATGTAATTATCATGTTTAATTAGTAACTGGGTTATTAAGGGTAATAAAATAATATCATAAAAATATAAAATGACCACAACATGAATCTTAATGCTACTGGTGGTTTCATTTATGACCATGGTATGCCTTGTTCCAACCTTGGGGCCCCGTGGAATCACATTAGTGTGACAGTGACCTTTTATCATATTTTTTTTAAAGAAGGGAAAATGTAACCAAAGTATGTAACACCTAAGTAAAACGATTTTAATTTTTTTCTAAATAAACGATATATTAGATTATAAATATTGATTGGAAATATAAAGATTTTTCTTAAATAATAGCATTTTATTTATAATTTTTAGACATTAAAAAAATTAATTTATTTATGACTCCATGATGATGCAGTGATTACCTCATTAATGAACGATTTAAATAAAATAAAAAGTTAATTTAAAATATAAGTCTTAAACATGTAAAAAACCAATTTTATGGGCGTATTTTGAACCCTTATCACCTTATCCCTGAAATATATATTTATGGGACCTTTGATATCCGAAAATCATTTTATAATAAAGTAACTTTTCAAGACTTTCAAAGAGTGCCCCTCCTCCCTCTTATAGAAGGCCCCCACTTCTAACCCCTTAACCACACCTCTCAAGCCATTGGATCAGCCAAAATCTGCTCATATTATCTCTCCACATCCCTCTCTTCATCATATAAGCCTTACCTTAGGTAGAAAGCTCTTCAGGAAACCCTTTTGGTTCAAACCAAGGGGAGTTACCCGATTTAAAGGTAAAGTCTTCTCTAATGTTCTTTTGTTTTATTTTGCTTCTCCAACCCCCTTAACTTTTTTTATTACTTTATTTTTTAATAACACCAGTATCTTAAATATAGTAGGATTTTTTTATTAGAATTATTTGAGCTACACTTACACACACCTCCATCTAATGGTTAAAGAACATATTGTTTCTGTGGATGGTGAATTTCTGCCATACAGAACGATGATTGTTCGATATTCTTCTAACAACTTTCATGGTGTCCATTAAGATATCTATATATTTATATATGATATATATTATTTTTATGTTTTCCATATTATTCTGTATTTTTCATTTATGTCTATACATTTATGGTTTCCATTATGGGTAAACGCGATATCTTCATTTTAGGAAGTGCGGACTACCGCCCCCTCAAAGTGATTTGATTCGTTAATGCCATATGTGGGATGTATAAAGGATGAGGTTAATGATATTATATATCATATTATACTGGAATTATAATTTACCATTATATAATTATGATTTCATTCCATTAAATACGAAATAGAAATGAAAGTATCGTTCATGCGTACGTATGGCTTACCGTCTCCATGAATGGTGCATTTCATTTCTTACCTCTAAATGTTATGTAATATTATAAATTAATTTATATAATGGATATATATAATATATATAATATCTACATCATGAATATAATTCTGTATTTAATGCATATTTTACCTCCTGAACAACTTGTAATTATAAGAAGTTTATTTTTTGACTCAAGTACCAATGATCGACAAAACGACCGTTACTAACTTAAATAATTACATAATGTCCATAAAATGGTAATAAATGATATAAAAGGAATAATTAACCTAAAAAGGTTCTTAATAAAGTATAAATTAACTCTATTTTATTATTCAGGAGATTAACGAACAATCGAGTCAAGTCGGACACGAGGTAAGAGATCCAACCTCTCTCTTTATTTTTAAGTACTCTCTTTTGTGTCACTTATTTTAATCTCCACTTTATTATGTTAGGGGATGTTCTCATATGTTCTTATTACTGTAATTTTTATGTTCATATGATGAGATACCCAAATTGATATCTTCAATCCATTTTTATGATGTTTTAAGTGGCGCTGTTAGGTTGCATAATTTTCGTAAGGGGATATTTGATCTCACTTTTAATTCTGTGAGATCTCCATTGTTCACCATTTATTTATTTCATGTGTTGTATTGTGTTCTTACATATGATATATATTATCATCATTCTATTAATGGTATTCTATGATTCATATTGTTTTCATTATTGTTTGGTCATACGACTCGATTGATTATAATGAGGTATGTGGTTTTTATCTCAGTTTTCGTTCATGTGAGATTCATGGTACATTTGCCACTATTTCATTTTGTGTGTTGTATGTACTACCAATGATTTTATTCTTTGTGTAATATACTTTAATTTATTGGTATTTACATCTTCATTGTATGACCCTTATTTCATGGGGTGTATGTTTCGAAAGTTACCCAAATCGTTAAGGGAACCTTTCACCCTACTCTTATTAAAAGACTTATTTTTGTTAGGTCATTTAATTTACATATTCTTATGGGGGGGATATGTTCTTATATATCCTTATTTCTGTAAATGATTTTTCCAAGTGATGAGATTCCCTTTTTATCTCTCATCGTCTCATTTTCAGAATTTTAAAATGATGTCGTTAGGCAGTCAAATTTCTGTAAGGGAACTTATTAACCCAATTTCTATTCATTGGGTCAAACCTCTACTTCTTGATTATGCCATACTATGAATATGTGTGGATGACCTCCGATTTTTTTACACATAATATCCTCCTATGTTAGGTGTATTTATATTTCCCACACATAATCATGTAATTGATTTATCCTTAATCTAAGGATACCGAATTTGTAAGGGACTTCGTCTCAATATCTTTTCATTAAGGAATATTTTTTATAGAAAACTTTCTTTTATATGGTGTATAAACCCCTTTGAATTTTACTTTTATTCAAAAGGAATATTTTTATACGAATCATTTTACTGAATAAAAAAAGGTAGTGTTTTTTGTCTTACGTATACTGCAACAACAACTTCTCCACCGTTGTGACCATTATTTGAGTTTCAGCTTCCTCTACAAGCCATAAATTTTTGTAAATGGAAAATAAATACCATGTTTTAATTTTCTTATATTGTGGTATTGAAAATTATTTTGATAATTTTTTTTATTATATCAATTTGTTTTTGATATCTTTTTATTGAAATGTGGGAATGTTATGTTTTCTTTATGCATGTTTTATTTGATACGATTATGTTATGGTTATTGGGATTTTTTATGAAGATGAGTGGTTTCGTGATAAACTAAGGGAGGGTGATCCCAATATAGCTCTCTAATGCATTGGGTAATGCGAAGGAGTTAAACTCTAAGGTTTCTCCGAAGAGATTTAGGGAATATAATGTGATGGATATTCTAAATGTAACCATGAAGGTTACTCCCTACGTAATAATGTTATGAATGTCTCAAGTTACCTTTATGTCTTATGATTTCTATGAGTTATTAATAAATCATATGATTTAATGAGGTATGTTAAAGAGCTTATGTTTTATGAGTGAAGTATGATTTCATTGATTCTTATGTATAAATGGACTAATGTTTTATTTCCGTATTGTTATAACCCATACTGAGCTTTTTATGATCATCCCAAGTTTTTGAATTGTTTTTCACAAGACATAAACTGGAATAGGGTCAAGTATGGGATCAAGTAAAGGTCAGTCTATCTAAAACAAGGAACTAGACATGACTCTTTTGTTCAAGAGTTTCTATTTTGTGAAAAAAATGAAAACTGAGTAGATGTGTCTACTCTGTAATCTTTGATATGTAATAGTTATGTCCTAATTCACTAAAACTCTAAACATGAAGAGATCCTCAATGTGAATTATTCTATTTAATTCAATATTATGTAATTTTTTAAGGCCGGGTCCTTATAGTTGGTATCAAAGGTCATTTTAGATAACATTAGAGGTTAGAGTGTTGTTTATGCATAAGTGACAAGTTTTATATAACCACAATAGGTAGTATATTAGATGGAGTCATTGTTTTTTTGAAAGTTAGAATGAGTTTGAGATAACTAGGATAACTATATATTAGTGTTTATCATCCTCATTATTATATTCTGATTTTACTGATATACTCACACTAACCTTTTTGGTTTTAGTAAATGGTTGGATCTAGAAGGCACCAAAGTAACAGTGGATGTAAAGGAAACTGTGACAGTTTTCTGAATGAGAAACTGAATGATATGGGAGCTACAATGAGAACTCTTGTGTTTATCCTCATCCAAATATCTAGAGTCTTGATTGACCACCAAAACCTTGGTTATTTTTATAAGGCATCATATATGCAAGAAACAAATCCCTACCGATGTTCTGGTAATAATCATAAAGGTAAGTGTGTTCAAAAACATATGTGTCAAAGATGTGGAATGAAACACCTAGGAAAATGTTTCAAAGGGACAGAAAGATTCTATAGATGTGGAAATGAAGGACATAAAGCAAGAACCTGTCATGGAAAAAGGAAGAATCCAGTTGACTCTAGGAAAGGGAAAGAAGTTATTTCTGAGGGATCAATTGAATGTTTTAAATGTGGTGTACATGGTCATTATGAAAACACATGTACTAAAAAAAAGTTTCGGGAATGGGATTACCAAGATCCTACAAATATTTTTTATCAATACCTAATTCCATTCCGATTGAGGATGAAGAAACGGACAATGACCAATGAAAGGTATAGATTATTTCTTACTATATGTTTTCCTATTCTTGGAATCATAGGATATGATTCATGATTTTGTTTGTAGGAAAGAAGTATTTCAGAATAAGTTGGAAAGGAATGTTTAATAGATCATGAAGAATGTTTAATGAGTATGAAGTCAACATATAAGGTATTCAAAAGTTATGGTAGATTTTAGGATGGTGAAATTCTTAAAAGTATTAAGTCTCTTTTGATGATGGGGTTACATTAGAAGACTTTTTATAGTATGTGTAACCCTGATGTTTGATATATGAAAATTTTATTCAAGGAATAATTATTTTTTCTTTTGTGGACATAGTTGTAAAGAACCATTTGGGTTTATATGATCCTTCAATTTGAGGCAATTACTGGTTAATACATTTTCGGTTTCAAAATGAAAGTTATTAGATAAAATTTGTGGTAAAATATGTTATAGTTATTTTTGAATATTTTATCTCTTTTTGGGGGAATTTTTTAAGAATTATATAGTTTTGGAAAAAGAACAACACACAGACCGTGTGATAACCCGTCGTGTCAGACGAAGCTACAGGAATCGAACCCACAACCAAAGTGCAACTATAATTTATCACCTACCAGTGGACTACGTGAAGTACCTAGTTAGTTTGACTAATTATTTTTAGTTAGATGAATTTATGAATCAAGAGTAAGTTGATTTTGGGTTATATATGGAAATGATTAACCTATCATGGAGGATATGTGATTAGGCTAATTACTTTTCAATACGAGACTTTAAGAGAAGATGATGTTATTTGGAGATAACTGTTAAGATTTATCTTGGAAGACTATGTGATTAAATCCTTCAGAGATTTGGGTTTCAATATTCGATTTGGTTACTTTGAATAATTTTATGGATAGATTTTTATTGAATGGTCTTTTTTGAACTTTGGGTATTGTTTGAAAAAATTCGGAGATTAAGAATAGATTTTATTATAAAGGATTATCCATTTTGGGGATTATCTGATCTTGTACTAACCTTTTTGGTTTTGGTTTTAGTTAAGGTCTAAAACATGGGACATATATAGTTCTCTTTTTTGGATTAGTTGATTCTCAATAAGTTGATTATAGTACTCTTAATATGAACAAGTCTTCCTAAATACTCATCTTTTGGAGAAAATATGAGTTTGTGTAAGAAATATAGTAAAAGTTGAAAGTCAACATGACAAGTAAGTATGTTTCCTTATGAATTAGATAAGCTCATAAATAAATTCCTCAATAAAAAGTAACTTAAAACAAAAAATTTGTCTGTTAATTTTTCCTACTGGGAATCAAATACTATTTTACCCATCACAAGTTTGTGATTTTCTGGTGGTTAACTTTCTCCTAAACATGTTTCTATAACTCTCCATTAGAACATAACCCATTGTTTTATTCTTCCACATCCATGTTTTCATGGAATCCTAGTACTTTTTATTTCGGTTGACCTTGGTACTTTTCTTTCTTTCTTTTAAAGTGATAGTTTAATTTACTTCTTTTCTAATGTGGGGCTTTCAATGAAGTTTCCGAGCCCAATTTTAAAATTGCGAGGACGCGATTCCCAAAAGGGGGGAAGTATGTAACATCCCAGGTAAATAAAGAATATTACATTATCATATTTAATAATATTTGTGAGTAAAATATTAATATTACTTTAAAGGGAACACTATGTTCGATGGCATACCCAATACTCAACAATGAACATATTTGAAATCTTACGATGCACACTAATAATGTAATAATATTATTGTAAATGGTAGTAAACTCATAGCCGATGTAATGGCGGGAATGAACAGAACTAACTAAAAAGGGATTATATATTCTTGTAAAATATTTTTACATTTATTCAATAAATGTTAGATGCTTAAAATGCGAATTAATCCAATTTTAAGCTTAAATATTCAAATATTCTTTAAAAGGTCGATTAACTGCCTTTTAATGGAGAACCCTTTTTAAATACACTTTTTGAAAATTTTATATGTTATATTTGAACAAATAAAATTCCTTTTTAGAATCGGGACAAAAAAATTACTTTTTATAAATTTTTTGTATTTTTCCGATAAAGTTCTTTTTTTAATGAATAATGTAAAATTTTCTATTTTAATTCAAGACCTCCTTTTAGTCTAATTTATTTATATGGTTTGATTATATTTTTAATTGGTATTAAATAATAATAAAAATATATTTTTACTATTTAATCCATTTTTGGTCATTTTAATTAATTTCACTTTGAAATTGGACATAAACAAGTGTCAATCTTTTAATAGATATTGTTTCTTAAAAACACGCAATTTGTTTTGACAGTGGGAATTGATTATAAAATTAATTAATTCAACTTCTATGTTTTGAATTTGGTAAAATTTATATCATTTTTGAATTTGTAAAATCAAATATAGCTTAGGGGGAATTTTTGGTATATTTCTGACAAATTTTCATTTTCAAAGAATAGTGAAAAATACTGCATTTTAATTCAAAACTGCCTTTTCATCCAAATTATTTATATAGTTAGATTGTAATTTTAATTGGTTTAAAGGTGTAATTTAATTATGTTTTTATCATTTAACACAATTTTGGCCATTGGATGTAATATCACTTTTAAATTTGATGTAAAAACAAATCAATCTTTTGAGAGATTTTACTTCTTAAAAACCCATCTTTGGTTTTGACAACGAGAATTATTTTAAATTAATTAATACAATATCTGTGTTTATAATTGGATAAAATGGATTCCATATTTGGAATCAGAAGGTCCAAATTATGTAATTAATACTCTTTTGTTTTTGGACATTATGAATAGTAACGGCGGTAATTATCTTTAATTATCATGTTAAATTAGAAACCGGGTAATTAAGGGTAATAAAATAATATCATAAAAATATAAATTTACCCCAAAATGTGTCCTAATTCTACTGGTGGTGTCATGGACAACCATGGTATTCCTTGTGCCAACCTTTGGACCCCATGTAATCACTTTAGTGTGATAGTGACCTTTTATCATATATTTTTTAAGAAAAGAAAATATAACCAAAGTATGTAACACCTAAGTAAAACAATTTTTATTTTGTATATATAAACGATATATTAGACTATAAAAATTCATTGGAAAGATAAATATATTTCCTACATCACAGTACTTTTTTATAATTTTTAGACATTAAATAAATTAATTTATTTATGACACCATGATGATGCAGTGATTACCTCATTAATAAACAATTTAAATAAAATGAAAAGATAATGTAAAATATAAGACTTACAAATGTCAAAAACCTATTGGATGGATGAATTTAGAACCCTTATCACCTTATCCTATACATATATAATTATGGGTCCTTTGATATCTGAAAATCATTTTATAATAAAGTAACTTTTCAAGACTTTCCAAGAGTTCCCCTCCTCCCTCTTATAAAAGGCCCCCACCTCTACCTCATTACTGACACCTCTCAAGCCATTGGCTAGGACAAAATCTTCTCATTTTATCTCTCCACATCCCTTTATTCATCATAGAGTCCTTACCTTAGGCATAAATCTCTTCAAGAAACTATTTTGTTTCAAACCAAGGGGAGTTACCCGATTTAAAGGTAAAGTCTTCTCTAATGTTCTTTTCTTTTATTTTGCTTCTCCAATCCACTAAACTCTTTTTATTGATTTATTTTGTAATAACACCAGTATATTAAATATAATAGGATGTTTTTATTATAATTAATGGAGCTACACTTATACACACCTCCGTCTAATGGTTAAAGAACATACTGTTTCTGTGGATGGCAAATTTCTGCCTCACGAAACGATGATTGTTCAATATTCTTCTAACAACTTTCATGGTGGCCATTAAGATTTCACTATATTTATATATGATATATATTTTTTTATTTTTTACATATGCTTCTGTATTTTTCATTTATGGCCTAACTTTATGGCTTCCATTTTGGGTAAACACGATATCTTTATTTTAGGAAGTGCGGACTACCGCCCCCTCAAAGTTATTTGATTCGTTATTGCCATATGTGGGATGTATAAAGGATGGGGTTAATGATATTATATATGATATTATACTGGAATTTTAATATACATTTATATAATTATGATTTCATTCCATTAAATAAAAAATAGAAATGAAAGTAGCGTTCATGCGTACTTACGGCTTACCGTCTCCATGAACGGTGCATTTCATTTCTTACCTCTAAATGTTATGTAATATTATAAATGAATTCATACAATGGATATATATGATATACATGATATCTTCATCATGAATATAATTCTGTATTTAATGGATATTTTACCACATGAAAAACTTGTAATTATAAGAAGTTTATTTTTTACTCAAGTACCAATGATCGACAAAACGACCGTTATTAACTTAAATAATTACATAATGTTCACAAAATTTTAATAAATGATATAAAAGGAATAATTAACTTAAAAAAATTTATTAAGAAAGTATAAATTAACTCTTTTTTATTATTCAGGAGATTAAAGAACGATCGAGTCAATTTGGACACGAGGTAAGGGATCCAACCTCTCTCTTTCTGTTTAAGTACTCTCTTTTATGTCACTTATTTAAATCTACTCTTTCTTATGTTAGGGGATATAATCATATATCCCTATTACTATAATTTATTTGTTCATATGATGAGAGACCCTAATTGATATCTTCAATCCATTTTTTTGATGTTTTAAGTGGCGCCGTTAGGTTGCTTAATTTTCGTAAGGGGATATCTTATATAACTTTTAATTCTGTGAGATCTCCATTTTTCACCACTTATTTATTTCATGGGGTGTATTGTGTTCTTACATATGATATATATTATCATGATTCTATTCATGGTATTCTGTGATTCATATTGTGTCTATTATCTTTTGGTCATACGACTCGATTGATTACAATGAGGTATGGGGTTTTTATATCAGTTTCTGTTCCTATGAGATTCATGCTACATTTGCCACTATTTCCCTTTGTGTGGTGTATGTACTGCCCATGATTGTATTCTTTATGTAATATAATTTAATTTATCTATATTTACATCTTTATTGTATGACCCTTATTTCATGGGGTGTACGTTTCGAAAGTTACCCAAATCGGTAAGGGAACCTTTCACCCTCCTATTTTTAAAAGACTTCTTTTTGTTAGTTCTTATAATTTAAATCTTATTATGTTGGGATATGTTCTTATATATCCTTATTATCATAGATGATTTTTCCAAGTGATGAGATACCCTTTTTATCTCTCAACGTCTCATTTTCGGAATTTTAAAATGACGTCGTTAAGCAGTCGGATTTCTGTAAGGGAACTTTTTAACCCAATTACAATTTATTGGGTCAAACCTCTACTTCATGATTATGTAATACTATGAATATGTGTGGATGACCTCCGATTTTTTTACACTTAATATCCTCTTATGAAAGGTGTATTTATATTTCCCATACATAATCATGTAATTTATTTATCATTAATCTAAGGATACAGACTTTGTAAGGGACTTCGTCTCAATCTCTTTTCATTAAGGCATATTTTGTTCTGTAGGACACTTTCTTTTATATGGTGGATAAACCCCTTTGATATTAAATTTTATTCAAATGGAATATTTTTATACAAAGCATTTTACTAAATTACAAAAGGGAATGTTTTTGTCTTACTTATACGGAAACAACGACTTCTCTGCCGCCGTGACCATTATTTGAGTTTCGACTTCCTCTACAAGCCATTAATTTTTTTTAAAAGGAAAATAAATACCATGTTTTAATTTTCTTTTATTATTGTATTGAAAATGATTTTTATAATTTTTTTATTATATCAATGTGTTTTTTATATATTGTGATTGAAATGTGTGAATTTTATGTTTCCTTTATGCATGTTTTATTTGATATGATTATGTTATGGTTCTTGGGCATTGTTTATGAAGACAGCTGGTTTTGTGATAAAATATGGGTGGGTGAGCCCAATATAGCTCTCCAATGCAATGGGTAATGAGAAGTATTTAAACTCTATGGTTTTTACGAATATATTTAGGGAATATACTGTGATGGGTATTCCAAATGTAACCATGACAGTGAATCCCTACGTAATAATGTTATGAATGCCCCTAGTTTCATTTATGTCTTATGATTTCTATGAGTTATTCATAAATATTATGATTTAATTAGGTATGTTAAAGTGCTTATGTTTTATGAGGGATGTTTGATTTCATTGATTCTTATGTATACATAGACTAATGTTTTCTTTCCGTATTTTTATAACCCTTACTGAGCTTTTTATGCTCATCCCAAGTTTTTGAAATGTTTTTCACAGGACATAAAGTGGAATAGGGTCAAGGATGGGATCAAGGAAATGTAAGGATATCTAAAACAAGGAACTATACATTACTCTTTTGTTCAAGAGTTTTTATTTTATGAAAAAAATGGAAACTGAGTAGATGTTCCTACTTTTTAATCTTTGAGATGTAATAGTTATGTCCTAATTCTCTAAAACTATAAACCTAAAAAGATCCTCAATGTGAATTATTCAATTTAATTCAATATTAAGTAATGTTTTAAGGCTGGGTCCTTATAGTTGGTATCAAAGATTTGTTTAGATATCTTTAGAGGTTAGAGTGTTTTTTAAGCATAAGTGACAAGTTGTGTATAACCACAATGGGTAGTATATTAGAAGGAGTCATTGTTTTTTTTTAAAGTTAGAATGAGTTTGAGATAACTTAGATAACTATATCTTTGTGTTTATCTTCCACATTATTATATGATGATTTTACTGATATATTCACACTACCCTTTTTGGTTTTAGTAAATGGCTGGATCTAGAAGGCACCAAAGTACCAGTGGATGTGAAGGAAACTGTGATAGTTTTCTGAACGAGAAACTGAATGATATGGGGGCTGCAATGAGAAATCTTGTGTTTATCCTCATCCAACTATATGGAGTCATGATTGGCCACCTAAACCTTGTTGATTTTTATAATGAATCATATATGCGAGAAACAAATCCCTATGGAAGTTCAAGTAATAATTATAAATGTTAGTGTGTTCAAAAACATATGTGTCAAATATGTGGAAAGAAACACCTAGGAAAATGTTTCAAAGGGACAGAAAGATGCTATAGATGTGGAAATGAAGGTCATAAATCAAGAACATTCCATGGAAAAAGGAAGAATCCAGTTGACTCTTGGAAAGGGAAAGAAGTTATTTCTGAGGGATAAATTGAATGTTTTAAATGTGGTGTGCATGGTCATTATGAAAACACATGTCCTATGAAGAAGTTTCGGGAATGGTATCACCAAGATCGTACAAATATTCATTTACCAATACCTAATGCCATTCCGATTGAGGATGAAGAAACTGACAATGACCAATGAAAGGTATGGATTATTTCTTAACATGTGTTTTCCTATTATTGGAATCTTAGGATATGATTCATGATTTTGTTTGTAGGAAATAAGTATTTAAGAATAAGTTGTAATGGAATGGTTAATAGATCATGAAGAATGTTGAATGAGTAATAAGTCAACATATAAGGGATTCAAGAGTTATGGTAGATTTTAGGATTGTGAAATTCTTAAAATTATTAAGTCTCTTCTGATGATGGGGTTACATTAGAAAACTTTTTATAGTATGTGTAACCCTAATGTTTGATATATGAAAATTTTATTCAAGGAATAATTATCTATTCTTTTGTGGACATATTTATAAAAAACCATTTGGGATTATATGATCCTTTAATTTGAGGCAATTACTGGTTAATACATTTTGGGTTGCAAAATGAAAGTTATTAGATAACCTTAGTGGAAAAATACATTATGGTTATTTTTGATGATTTTATCTCTTTTTGGGGGAATGTTTTAAGAATTATATAGTTTTGGAAAAAGGATAACACGCATACCATGTGACAACCCGTCGCGTCTGACGAAGCTGCATGAATCGAACCCACAACCAAAGTGCAACTGGTATTTATCGTCTACCACTGGAGTACGTGAAGTCCCTGGTTAGTTTGACTAATTATTTTTTGTTAGATGATTTTATGAATCAAGAGTAAGTGTATTTTGGGTTATATATTGAAATGATTAACCTATCATGGAATATATGTGATTAGGATAATTAATTTTCAATACGAGACATTAAGAGAACATGATGTTATTTGGAGATAAATGTTAAGATTTATCTTAGAAGACTATGTAATTAAATCCTTTAGAGATTTGGGTTTCAATCTCAGTTTTGGTTACATTTAACAATTTTATGGATAAATTTTTATTTAATGGTCTTTGTTCAACTTTTGGTATTGTTTGACAAATTTTGGAGATTAAGAATAGATTTTTTTTGTAAAGGATTATTCATTTTGGGGATTATCTGATCTTGTACTAACCATTTTGGTTTTGGTTTTGGTTAAGGTCTAAAAACATGGGAAATATATAGTTCTCTTTTATGGATTAGGTGATTCTCAAGAAGTTGATTATAGTACTCTTAATATGAACAAGTGTTCTTAAATACTCATCTTTTGGAGAAAATATGAGTTTCTGTAAGAAATCTAGTAAAATTTGAAAGTCAAAATGAAAAGTAATAAGTTTCCTTATTTTTTAGTTAAGCTCATATATAAATTCCTCAATGAAAAGTAACTTAAAACAAAAATGTTGTCTGTTAATTTTTCCTACTAGGTAATCAAATACCGTTTAACCCATCACAAGTTTGTGATTTTCTAGTGGTTAACTTTCTCCTAAACATGTTTTTATCACTCTCCATCAGAACTTAACCCTTTTTCTTTTTTCTTCCATATCCATGTTTTAATGGAATCCTAGTACCTGTTGTCTCGGGTGACCTTGGTACTTTTCTTTATTTCTTTTAAAGTGACAGTATAATTTACTCATTTTCCGATGTGGGGATTTCAATGAAGCTTCCAAGCCCAATTTTAAAATTGTGAGGACGTAATTCCCAAAAGGGGGGAAGGATGTAACATCCCAGGTAAATAAAGAATATTACATTTTCATATTTATTAATATTTGTGAATAAAATATTAATATTACTTTAAAGGGAATGCTATATTCGATGGCATACCCAATACGCAACAACGAGCTTCTTTGAAATCTTACGATGCACACTAATAATATAATAATATTATTGTAAATTGTAGTAAACTCCTAGCCGATGTAATGGCCGGAATGAACAAAACTAACTAAAAAGTGATTATATATTCTTGTAAAATATTTTAACATTTATTCAATAAATGTTAGATGCTTAAAATGCGAATGAATCCAATTTTAAGCGTAAATATTCAAATATTATTTGAAAGGTCGATTAACCGCCTTTTGATGGAGAAATTTTTTTTAAATCCACTATTTGAAAATTTTATATGTTATATTTGAAAAAATAAAATTCTTTTTTAGGATCGGTACATCAAAATTTACTTTGTATAAATTTTTTGGTATTTTCCCGATAATGTTCATTTTTTTAATGAATAGTGTAAAATGTTGTATTTTAATTCCAAACCTACTTTTAGTGTAATTTATTTATATGGTCTGATTATATTTTAAATTGGTTTTAAAGTGTAATAAAAATATATTTTAACCATTTAATCCAATTGTGGTCATTTGAATTAATTTCACTCTGAAATTGGACATAAACAAGTGTCAATCTTTTAATAGATATTGTTTCTTAAAAAACGTTATTTTTTTGACAATGGGAATTGATTATAAAATTAATTAATGCAACTTCTATGTTTTTAATTTGGTAAAATTGATATCATTTTTTAATTTGGAATATCAAATATAGTTATGGGTGAATTTTTGGTATATTTCTGACAAATGTTCATTTTCAATGAATTGTGAAAAATACTGCATTTTAAGACAAAACTGCCTTTTCATCCAAATTATTTATATAGTTAGATTGTCATTTTAATTTTTTTAAGGTATAATTTAATTATTTTTTATCATTTAAAAGACTTTTGTTCATTGGGTGTAATTTCACTTTTAAATTGGATGTAAAAACAAATCAATCTTTTGATAGATTTTACTTCTTAAAAACCCGTCTTTGGTTTTGACAATGGGAATTATTTTAAAATAATTAATACAATTTCTGTGTTTTGAATTTGATAAAATGGATTCCATATTTTTAATAAAAAGGTCCAAATTATGTAATTAAGACTCTTTTGTTTTTGGACATTATGAAAATTAATGACGGTAATTATCTTTAATTATCAAGTTTAATTAGTAATCGGGTAATTAAGGGTAATAAAATAATGTCATAAAAATATAAAATGACCACAACATGTGTCCTCATGATATTGTTGGTGTCATGGCTGACCATGGTATTCCTTGTGCTAACCTTGGGACCCCATGGAATCACTTTAGTGTGATAGTGACCTTTTATTATATTTTTTTTAAAAAAAGGAAAATGTAACCAAAGTATGTAACACCTAAGTAAAATGATTTTAATTTTGTCTACATAAAATATATCTTATACAATAAATAGTCATTTGAATGATAACGATATTTTATATATCATAGTATTTTTTTTAAAAAATTTAGACATTAAATAAATTAATTTATTTTTGACACCATGATGATGCAACGATTACCTCATTAATAAAGGATTTAAATAAAATGAAAAGATAATGTAAAATCTAAGACATAAACTTGTCAAAATCCTATTGGATGTGTGTATTTATAACCCTTATCACTTTATCCTAGAAATATATATAATTATGGGACCTTTGATATCCGTAAATCACTTTATAATAAAGTAACCTTTCAAGACTTGCCAAGAGTGCCCCTCCTCCCTCTTATAAAAGGCCCCCACCTCTACCTCCTTACCCACACCTCTCATGCCATTGTCTTAGCCAAAATCTACTGATTTTATCTCTCCACATCCCTCTATTTATCATATAAGCCTTACCTTAGGCAGAAATCTCTTCAAGAAACCCTTTTGGTTCAAATCATGGGGAGTTACCCGATTTAAAGGTAAAGTCTTCTCTAAAGTTCTTTTGTTTTATTTTGATTCTTCAACCCCTAAAATATTTTTATTACAATATTTTGTAATAACACCAGAATCATAAATATACTAAGATTTTCTTATTAGAATGATTTGAGCTACACTTACACACACATCAGTCTAATGGTTAAAGAACATACTATTTCTGTGTATGGCGAATTTCTGCCTCACGAAACGATGATTGTTCAATATTCTTCTAACAACTTTCATGGTGGCCATTAAGATGTCACTATATTTATATATGATATATATTATGTTTATTTTTTCCATATGATTCTGTATTTTTCATTTATGGAATACCTTTATGGTTTCCATTATTGGTAAATGCGATATCTTCATTTTAGGAAGTGTGGACTACCACCCCCTCAAAGTGATTTTATTCCTTAATTCCATATATGGGATGCATAAAGGATAGGGATAATGATATTATATAAGATACTATAATGGAATTATAATATATCTTTATATCATTATGATTTCATTCCTTTAAATACGAAATAGAAATGAAAGTAGCGTTCATGCATACGTACGGCTTACCGTGTCTATGAACGGTGCATTTCATTTCATACCTCTAAATGTTATGTAATATTATAAATGAATTTATATAATGGATATATATGATATAAATAATATCTACATAATTAATATAATTCTGGATTTAATGGATATTTTACCACATGAACAACTTGTAATTATAAGATGTTTATTTTTTGACTCAAGTACCAATGATCGATGAAACGACCGTTACTAACCTAAATAATTACATAATGTTAATAAATTGGTAATAAATGATATAAAAGGAATAATGAACTTAAAAAATGTTCTTAAGAAAGTATAAATTAACTCTAGTTTATTATTCAGGAGATTAAAGAATGATCAAGTCAAGTCAGACACGAGGTAAGCGATCCAACCTCTCTCTTTCTTTTTAAGTACTCTCTTTTATATAACGTCTTTTAATATCCTCTTTATTATGATATGGGATGTTCTTATATATTCCTATTACTTTAATTTTTATGTTCATATGATGAGAGACCCTAATTGATCTCTTCAATCCATTTTTTTGAAGTTTTAAGTGGCGTTGTTAGGCTGCTTAATTTTCATAAGGGAATATCTTATCTCACTTTTAATTCTGTGAGATCTCCATTGTTCACCACTTATTTATTGCATGTGGTGTATTTTGTTCTTCCATATGATATATATTATCATGATTATATTCATGTTATTCTGTGATTCATATTGTGTTTATTATCTTTTGGTCATACGACTCGATTAATTACAATAAGGTATGGGGTTTTTATCTCAGTTTCTGTTCTTGTGAGATTCATGCTACATTTGCCACTATTTCCTTTTATGTGGTGTATATACCGCCCATTATTTTATTCTTTGTGTAATATAATTTAATTTATAGGTATTTACATATTCATTGTATAAAACTTATTTCAGGGGGTGTACGTTTCGAAAGTTACCCAAATCTGTAAGGGAACCTTTCACCCTCCTCTTTTTAAAAGACTTCTTTTTGTTAGCTATTTTAATTTACATCATATTATATTGGGATATGTTCTTATATATCCTTATTGCTGTAAATGATTTGTCCATGTGATGAGATACCCTTGTTATCTCTCATCGTCTCATTTTCGTAATTTTAAAATGACGTCGTTAGGCAGTGGAATTTCTGTAAGGGAACTTCTTAAACCAATTTCAATTCTTTGGGTCAAATATCTACTTCTTGATTATGTCGTACAATGAATATGTTTTGATGACCTCCAATTGTTTTACACTTAATATCCTCTTAAGTTAGGTTTATTTATATTTACCACACATAATCATGTAATTGATTTATCCTTAATCTAAGGATACCGACTTTGTAAGGGACTTCGTCTCAATCTCTTTTCATTGAGGCATATTTTGTTTTATATAAAACTTTCTTTTATATGGTGTATAAACCCCTTTGACTTTTACTTTTATTATAAATGAATCTTTTTTTAAAAAGAATTTTACTAAATGAAAAAAGGGAATGTTTTTTTCTTATGTATATGACAACAATGACTTCTCCACCGTCGTGACCATTATTTGAGTTTCGGCTTCCTCTACAAGACACAACTTTTTTTAAATGGAAAATAAATACCATGATTTAATTTTCTTTTATTGTGGTATTGAAAATGATTTTGATAATGTTTTGATTATATCAATTTGTTTTTGATATCTTGTGATTGAAATGTGGGAATGTTATGTTTCCTTTACCCATGTTTTATTTGATACAATTATATTATGGTTCTTGGGCATTGTTTATGTAGATTGGTGGTTTCGTGATAAACTAATGGTGTGTGAGCCCAATATATCTCTCCAATGCATTGGGTAACACGAAGGGGTTAAACGCTAAGGTTTCTCTGAAGATATTTAGGGAATATATTGTGATGGGTATTCCAAATGTAACCATGAGGGTTACTTCCTACGTAAGAATGTTATGAATTCCTCAAGTTACCTTTATGTCTTATGATTTCTATGAGTTATTCATAAATCTTATGATATAATGAGGTATGTTAAAGTACTTATATTTTATGAGTGAAGTATGATTTCATTGATTCTTATGTATACATGGACAAATGTTTTCTTTCCATATTGTTATAACCCTGACTGAGCTTTTTATGCTCATTCCATGTTTTTGAAATGTTTTTCACAGGACGTAAAGTGGAATAGGGTCATGGATGGTATCAAGGAAATGTTAGGCAATCTAAAACAAGGAACTAGACATGACTCTTTTGTTCAAGAGTTTTTATTTTGTGTAAAAAAATTGAAACTGAGTAGATGTTTCTACTTTGTAATCATTGAGATGTAATAGTTATGTCCTAATTCTATAAAACTCTAAACCTGAAAAGATCCTCAATGTGAATTATTCAATTTAATTCAATATTTAGTAATTTTTTAAGATCGGGTCCTTATATTTGGTATCAAAGGTTGGTTTAGATAACTTTAGAGGTTAGATTGTTGTTTAAGCATAAGTGACAAATTCTGTATAACCACAATGGGTAGTATATTAGATGGAGTCATTGTTTTTTTTTTGAAAGTTAGAATGAGTTTGAGATAACATGGATAACTATATATTAGTGTTTATCTTCCTCATTATTATATGATTATTTTACTGATATAATCACACTAACCTTTTTGGTTTTAGAAAATGGATGGATCTAGCAGGCACCAAAGTAACAGTGGATGTGAAGGAAACTGTGACAGTTTCCTAAACGGGAAACTGAATGATATGGGAGCTGCAATGAGAACTCTTGTATTTATCCTCAACCAAATATCTGGAGTCATGATTGACCACCTAAAACTTGGTGATTTTTATAATCCATCATATAGGCGAGAAACAAATCCCTAAAAAAGTTCATGTAATAAGCATAAAGGTAAGTTTGTTCAAAAACATATGTGTCAATGATATGGAAAGAAACACCTAGAAAAATGTTTCAAAGGGACATAAAGATGCTATAGATGTGGAAATGAAGTTCATAAAGCAAGAACCTGCCATGGAAAAAAGAGGAATCCATTTGACTCTAGGAAAGGGAAAGATGTTCTTTCTGAAGGATCAATTGAATGTTTTAAATGTGGTGTTCATGGTCATTATGCAAACACATGTCCAACGAAGAAGTTTCAGGAATGTGATCACCAAGATCGTACAAATATTCGTTTACCAATACTTAATTCCATTCCAATTGAGGTTGAAGAAACTGACAATGACCACTGAAAGGTATAGATTATTTCTTAACATATGTTTTCCTATTATTGGAATCGTAGGATATGATTCATGATTTTTTTGTAGGACAGAGGTATTTCAGAATAAGTTGGAAAGGAATGGTTAATAGATAATGAATAATGTCGAATGAGTAAGAAGTCAACATATAAGGGATTCAAGAGTTATGGTAGATTTTAGGATGGTGAAATTCTTAAAATTATTAAGTCTCTTTTGATGATGGGGTTACATTAGAAGACATTTTATAGTATGTGAAACCCTGATGTTTGATATATGAAAATTTTATTCAAGTAATAATTATCTGTTCTTTTGTGGACATAGTTATAAAGAACCATTTGGGTTTATATGATCCTTGAATTTGAGGCAATTACTAGTTTATACATTTTGGGTTGCAAAATGAAAGTTATTAGATTACCTTTGTGGTAAAATATGTTATGGTTATTTTTGAAGAATTTATCTCTTTTTGGGGGAATTGTTTATGAATTATATAGTTTTGGAAAAAGAAAAACATGCATACCGTGTGACAACCCATCACGTTGGGCGAAGCTGCGGGAATCGAACCCACAACCAAAGCGCAACTGGTATTTATCACCTACCACTGGACTACGTGAAGTCCCTGGTTAGTTTGACTAATTCCTTTTAGGTAGATGATTTTATGAATCAATATTAAGTTGATTTTGGGTTATCTATGGAAATGATTAACCTATCATGGAGGATATGTGATTAGGATAATTACTTTTCAATATGAAACTTTAAGAGAAGCTTATGTTATTTGGAGATAAATGTTAAGATTTATCTTGGAAGACTATGTGATTAAATCCTTTAGATATTTGGGTTTCAATATTAGTTTTGGTTACTTTGAATGATTTATGGATATATTTTTATTGAATGGTCTTTGTTGAACTTTGGGAATTGTTTTACAACTTTTGGAGATTAAGAATATATTTTTTTATAAAGGATTATCCATTTTGGGGATTATCTGATCTTGTAATAACCTTTTTGGTTTTGGTTTTGGTTAAGGTCTAAAAACATGGGAAATATATAGTTCTCTTTTATGGATTAGGTGATTCTCAAGAAGTTGATTATAGTACTCTTAATATGAACAAGTCTTCCTAAATACTCGTCTTTTGGAAAAAAATATGAGTTTGTGTAAGAAATATAGTAAAAGTTGAAAGTCAAAATGACAAGTAAGTATGTTTCCTTATGTTTTAGTTAAGCTCATAAATAAATTACTCAATGAAAATTAACTTAAACCAAAAAACTCTGATAATTTTTCCTACTGTGGAATAAAATACCATTTAACCAATCACAATTTGTGATTTTCTGGTGGTTAATATTCTCTTAAACATGTTTCTATCACTCTCCATCAGAACATAACCCTTTGTTTTTTTTTCTTCCATATCAATGTTTTCATGGAATCCTAGTACCTGTTGTCTCGGGTGACCTTGGTACTTTTATTTATTTCTTTTAAAGTTATAGTATAATTTACTCCTTTTCCGATGTGGGGCTTTCATTGAAGTTTCCAAGCCCAATTTTAAAATTGTGAGGACGCAATTCCCAAAATGGTGGAAGGATGTAACATATCAGTTAAATAAAGAATATTACATTTTAGTATGTATTAATATTTGTTAATAAAATATTAATATTACCATAAAGGTAACTCTATGTTCGATGGCGTACCCAATACACAACAATGAGCTTCTTTGAATTCTTACGATGCGCACTAATAATATAAAAATATTATTTTAAATGGTAGTAAACTCTTAGACGATGTAATAGTAGGAATGAACAAAACTAACTAAAAAGTGATTATATATGCTTTTTTAAATATTTTTACATTTATTCAATAAATGTTAGATGCTTAAAATGAGAATGAATCCAATTTTAAGCGTAAATATTCTAATATTCTTTAAAAGGTCCATTAACCGCCTTTTGATGGAGAACCCTTTTTAAATACACTTTTTGAAAATTTTATACGTTATATTTGACCAAATAGATTTATTTTTTATAATTGGGACATCATAATTTACTTTGTATAAATTTTTGGTATTTTTCCGATAAAGTTCATATTTTTAATGAATTGTGTAAAATGATGTATTTTAATTCAAACCCACCTTTTAGTCTAATTTATTTATATGGTATGATTATATTTTTAATTGGTTTGAAAGTGTAATAAAAATATATTTTTACCATTTAATTCAATTGTGGTAATTTTAATTAATTTCACTATTAAATTGGACATAAACAAGTGTCAATCTTTTAATAGATATTGTTTCTTAAAAACACGCTATTTGTTTTGACAGTGGGAATTCATTATAAAATTAATTAATGAAACTTCTATGTTTTGAATTTGGTAAAATTGATATCATTTTCTAATTTGGAATATCAAATATATATTAGGGTGAATTTTTCGTATATTTCTGACAAATGTTCATTTTCAATGAATAGTGAAAAATACTGCATTTTAATTCAAAACTGACTTTTCATAAAAATTATTTATATAGTTAGATTGTCATTTTAATTGGTTTTAAGGTGTAATTTAATTATTTTTTTATCATTTAATACAATTTTGGTCATTGGATGTAATTTAACTTATAAATTGTATGTAAAAACAAATCAATCTTTGGTATATTTTACTTCTTAAAAACCCATTTTTGGTTTTGACAATGAGAATTATTTTAAATTAATTGATAAAATTTCTATTTTTGGAATTTGATAAAATGGATTCCATATTTGGAATAAGAAGGTCCAAATTATAACCTAAAAACCTATTCCCTACACCATACTATCAAAATAACATACCCTAAACCTTAAATCCTAAACCCTAACCCTCAAATTATATACCTAAACCCAAAAACCATACAAAAAAATCCTAAAACCTGGACTAGAAACCCCAATATCTGAAACCCTAATCTCTAAACCCAAAAACCTAAAAGATAAACCCCGACCCAAAACAAAATATTCCCCATACCCTAGTCTAATATCAAAAAATAAACCCTAAATGTTAAAAACTAAACCTTAACTCTTAAATATTAAAGCTAAAGAAGAAAACCCTACCAAAAAAATCCTAAAACCCAGACCGAAAACCCTATATCGGAAACCCAAATCTCTAAACCCTAAAACATAAAATCTGAACCCCAAACCCAAAAAAATCTTCCCTAAAACCTAATATTAAAATTATAAACCATAAAACATAAAACATAAACCCTAGCCCTCAACCTTGTGACCCCATTGAATCACTTTAGTGTGATAGTGACCTTTTATCATTTTTTTAAAGAAAGGAAAATGTAACCAAAGTATGTAACACCTAAGTAAAACGTTTTTAACTTTGTCTACATAAAGGATATCTTAGACTATAAATACTATTTTTAAAGATAAATATATTTCCTACATCATTGTATTTTTTTCAATTTTTAGACATTAAATTAATTTATTTATTTATGACACCATGATGATGCAGCGATTACATCATTAATGAACGATTTAAATAAAATGAACATATAATGTAAAATCTAAGACATACACTTGTCTAAAACCTATTGGATGGGTGGATTTCGAACCCTTATCACCTTATCCTTGAAATATATAATTATGGGACCTTTGATATCCGAAAATCATTTTATAATAAAGTAATTTTTCAAGACTTCCCAAGAGTGCCCTCCTCCCTCTTATAAAAGGCCCCCACATCTACCTCATTACCCACACATCTCAATCCATTGTCTAGGCAATAAATTGCTAATTTCGTCTCTCCGCATCCCTCTATTCATCCTAGAAGCCTTACCTTAGGTAGAAATCTCTTCAAGAAACCCTTTTGGTTCAAACCTAGGGGAGTTACCCGATTTAAAGGTAAAGTCTTCTCTAATGTTCTTTTGTTTTATATTGCTTCTCCAACCGCCTAAAATATTTTTATTACGTTATTTTATAATAACACCAGTATATTATATATACTAGGATGTTTTTAATAAAAGTATTCGAGCTACACTTATACACAACTCCGTCTAATGGTTAAAGAACATATTGTTTCTGTGGATGGCGAATTTCTGCCTCACGAAACAATGATTGTTCAATATTCTTCTAAAAACATTCATGGTGGCCATTAATATGTAACTATATTTATCTATGATATATATTATGTTTATTTTTTTCCACATTCATTTGTATTTTTCATTTACGGCATACCGTTATGGTTTCCATTATGGGTAAACGTGATATCTTCATTTGAGGAAATGCGGACTACCGCCCCCTCAAAGTGATTTGATTCGTTAATGCTATATATGGGATGTATAAAGGATGGGGTTAATGATATTATATATTATATTGTACTGGAATTATAATATACCTTTATATAATTATGATTTCATTCCATTAAATATGAAATAAAAATGAAAGTAGCGTTCATGCGTACGTACAGCTTACCGTCTCCATGAACGATGCATTTCATTTCTTACATCTAAATGTTATGTAATAATATAAATTCATTAATATAATGGATATGTATGATATAAATGTTATCTAAATCATGAATATAATTCTGTATTTAATGGATATTTTACCACATGAACAACTTGTAAGTATAAGAAGTTTATTTTTTGACTCAAGTACCAATGATCGACAAAACGACCATTATTAACTTAAATAATTATATAATGTTAATAAAATGGTAATAAATGATATAAAAGGAATAATGAACATAAAAAAGTTCTTAAGAAATTATAAATTAACTCTAGTTTATTATTGGAGAGATTAAAGAACGATCGAGAAAAGTCAGACACGAGGTAAGGGATCCAACCTCTCTCTTTCTTTTTAAGTACTCTCTTTTATGTCACTTCTTTTAATATCCAATTTATTATGTTATGGGATGTTCTCCTATATTAATATTACTGTAATTTATATATTCATTTGATGAGAGACCCTAATTGATATCTTCAATCCATTTTTTTTATGTTTTAATTGGCGCCGTTAGGATGCTTAATTTTTGTAAGGGGATATCTTATCTCACTTTTAATTCTTTTAGATCTCCATTGTTCACCAATTATTTATTGCATGTGGTGTATTGTGTTCTTCCATATGATATATATTATCATGATTCTATTCATGGTATTCTGTGATTCATATTGTGTTTATTATATTTTGTTCATACGACTCGATTGATTACAATAAGGTATGGGTTTTTATCTCAATTTCTATTCCTGTGAGAACCATGCTACATTTGCCACTATTTACTTTTGTGTGGTGTATGTACTTCCCATGATTTTATTCTTTGTGTAATATAATATAATTTATCTTTATTTACATCTTCATTGTATGACCCTTATTTCATGGGGTGTACGTTTCAAAGTTACCCAAATCGGTAAGTGAACCTTTCACCCTCCTCCTTTTAAAAGACTTATTTTTGTTAGGTCTTTTTATTTAAATCTACTTATGTTGGGATATGTTCTTATATATCCTTATTGTTGTAAATTATTCTTCCAAGTGATGAGATACCCTTTTTATCTCTCATCGTCTCATTTTCATAATTTTAAAATGACGTTGTTAGGTAGTCAAATTTCTATAAGGGAAATTCTTAACCCAATTTCAATTCTTTGGGTCAAACATATACTTCATGATTATGTCGTACAATGAATATGTGTGGATGAACTCCGATTGTTTTACACTTAATACCCTCCTATGTTAGGTGTATTTATATTTCCCACACATAATCATGTGATTTATTTATCCTTAATCTATGGATACCGACTTTGTAAGGGACTTCGTCTCAATCTCTTTTCATTGATGCATATTTTGTTTTATAGACAACTTTCTTTTATATGGTTTATAAACCCCATTGAATTTTACTTTTATTAAAAAGGAATCTTTTTATATGGAGCATTTTACTAAATGACAAAAGGGAATGTTTTTGTCTTACGTATACAGCAACAACAACTTCTTCGCCGTCGTGACCATTATTTGAGTTTCAGCTTCCTCTACAAGCCATAACTTTTTTTTAAAAGGAAAATAAATACCATGTTTAAATTTTATTTTATTGTGGTATTGAAAATGATTTTTATAATTTTTTTATTATATCAATGTGTTTTTTATATCTTGTGATTGAAATGTGTGAATGTTATGTTTCCTTTATGCATGTTTTATTTGATACGATTATGTTATGGTTCTTGGGAAATGTTTATGAAGATGGGTGGTTTCGTGATATACTAAGGGCGGGTGAGCCCAATATAGCTCTCCAATTCATTGGGTAATGCGAAGGAGTTAAACGCTAAGGTTTCTCCGAAGAGATTTAGGGAATATACTGTGATGGGTATTCCAAATGCAACCATGAGGGTTACTCCCTATGTAAGAATGTTATGAATTCCTCAAGTTACCTTTATGTCTTGTGATTTCTGTGAGTTATTCATAAATATTATGATTTAATGAGGTATGTTAAAGTGATTATGTTTTATTAATGAAGTATGATTTCATTTATTCTTATGTATACATGGACTAATGTTTTCTTTCTGTATTGTTACAACCCTTACTGAGCTTTTTTATGCTCATCCAAATTTTTTGAAATGTTTTTCACAAGACATAAAGTGGAATAATGTCAAGGATGGGATGAAGGAAATGTCAAGCTATCTAAAACAAGGAACTAGACATGACACTTTTTTTCAAGAGTTTTTATTTTGTGAAATAAATGGAAACTGAGTAAATGTGTCTTCTTTTTAATCTTTGAGATTTAATAGTTATGTCCTAATTCTCTAAAACTATAAACCTGAAAATATCCTCAATGTGAATTATTCAATTTAATTCAATATTAAGTAATGTTTTAAGGCCGGGTATTTATACTATGAATGTAAGCCAAAGGGTCAGGTAAAGACTGACTATCCTAAGCCTAAGTACAAAAAGAAATATTAGGAAAAATATAGAAATTATAAAAAGGCAATGAAAGAAACATGGATTGCTTCTGAGGATAGTTCAAGTGACTTAGAATCTTCACATGGTGAATAGGATAACAAAGCCAATAGGTTTTTTATGAGAAATGCATCTGTGGTAACACTGGAATCTCCGGTACACAATTCCTTTTATTCTGGAGATGAATGTTATTCGGAAAATATTTCAAATGAATAAATTTTTGGGTACTGTAAAATTGTTAAAGATACATGTAATGAACTAGATGATTACAATTAGTCTTTAAAGAAACAACCTGCTCTTACCTCAACTGTTAAAATTGAACTTACTATAGAAATAGAAAAAAATGTTCAATTACTCAATGAAACAAATGCGTTAAAGCTATCTAATGAGAAATTGAAAAGTGACCTTGAAATGGTTACTAGTGGTAAATATACTTTGGTACAAATTCTAGGTAAACATATTGATCATTAATATAGTACAGGTATTGGATATCAACATGGTAAAATAAATTTTGGAAGAACAAATTTTGTTTCTTAGTTGAGGACATGCAGTTTTACTACTAGTTCAGGAAAACATTCCGCAAGTTCATATTATGGTACACTCTCTACTATTTCTATATTTTCTGGACCAAATAGAGTTTATTTTCCAATCAATTTACATAATTATTATAAAAAACCTATGAGGTAGATGTGGTTTCCTAAATCACTAGTCACTTATATTGCTGGACCCAAAAAAAATATGAGTACCGAAGACTAATTTTATTTGACTATTTTGAAGGAAAATTTCTTAAAGAGGTCTTGTAAAAGAATGTGGTTCTTGGAAAGTGTGTGATCAAGACACATGACAGAAGACTATTTGTGTTTCAAGAATTAAATAAAAAATGATGGTGGACATGACACCTTTGGTGACAATGCCAAAGGAAAGATCATTGGCCTTGTCCAAATCGATAACTCTAACTCAGTTTTAATTTCCAATGTACTTTTTTTATGGATTTAAATATAATCTACTTAGTATTTAACAACTATGTGATGATGGATTTCATGTTAAATTTAAAAATTATGCGTGTAGTGTTTTTAATTCTAAAAATGAATTAATGCTTTATGCATTAACAAATGAAAATGTATACTCTCTTAACATAGATTATTTAGTTACTGAAAAATATTTGTGTTTAAGTGTATTTCACGAAGAGTCTTGGATTTGGAATAGAATCTTGGACATTGTAATATTTACTCACTTAAAAATATAACTAGATAAATCTTAGTCAAATATCTACTCAAACATGAGTTTTCAAATGATAAATTATGTAATCCTTGTTAAAATGGAAAGCAAAACAAAATTTCCTTCAAACCAAAGAAATAAGTGTCAACTTCTCAAAATCTTGAATTAGTTCACATGGATTTTTTAAAACTATCTAGAGTTTATAGTTTAAATGGGAAGCACTATGTTCATGTTCATATAGATTAATTTTCTAGATATACTTGGAAATTCTTTTTGGCTCACAAAAGTGAAGCCTACTCTCATTTCACAAAATATTCCAACACTGTAGAAAATCTTAGTGGACTTTGAATTAAATCCTTAAGAAGTGATCATGGATGTGAGTTTGAAAATAAATATTTTGAATCCTTTTTCTCAAAAAATGGTTATAGTCATAATTTCTATGCCCCTAGAACACCTCAAAAAATGGAGTTATATAAATAAGAAATAGAACCTTGCAAGAGATTTCTAGAACCATTCTTAATGAATATGACTTACCTATTTATTTTTGGGCTGAAGTTGTAAAGACATCATACTATATTATTAATAGAGTGTTGATTAGACCTATTCTTAAAATAACTCCATATGAGTTATAGAACAATAGAAAACCCAAAGTAAGATACTTCAAATTAATTGGTTGCGAAGTCTATATCCTTAATACTACGGAAAATCTTAAAAAAAATTCCTCCAAGAGTGATAATGGAATATTTCTTGCATATTAAATTTCTAGTAAAGACTGTAGACTGTTTAATAAAACAAAAAAATGTGTGGAAGAATATGTCTATGTAATATTTGATTAAATAGATCCACATGGGCCTAATACAACTCTAGAGAACCTATAGGATGATGTGTCAAATCTGGACATTAATTTAAAATTTTCTAACCATCCTATAAAGGAATCTATGAAAACTTCCAATTCTAAAAATTCTTTAGATTCAAGTCACAATGAAACCAACCCTATTGAAGAACCTAAAATCACTAGTCTATCTTTTTCTCGAGATTTTATAACTCTTAAGAACCATCTTTTAGATGATGTTGTAGAATATTTAGATTAATGAACTCGAACTAGATATTCTCTTAGAAATCATGTTAAACCTAAACTCTTATTTCCACAACGTGAACCTGAAAACATTAATGATTCTATCAATGATGAATTTTAGGTTATGTCTATACAAGATGAACTCAATATGTTTTAATGGAATAAATATTGGAAGCTTGTTGAAATACCCAAAGACACATTTACCATAGGCACTAAGTTGGTGTTTATAAATAGTGTAGATGAAGCTGGTAAAATATTTAGAAATAATGCTAGATTGGTTGTACAAGGATATAGTCAAGAATAGGGAATTGAATATGAAGAGATCTTTGCACGAGTAGCAAGACTTGAATCCATCATAATTATGCTTTCTTTTGCTACACATCTAAATTCTAAACTATATCAAATGGATGTTAAGAGTGCATTCCTAAATGTGTATATAGAAGAGGATATATTTGTTGAGAAACCACTTAGTTTTAAAAATCCTCACTTTACAAATCATGTTTTTAAATTATCAAAAGATTTATATGGTTTAAAACAAGCTCTAAGAGCATGAAATGATAGATTAAGTACTTTTCTTATTTCCAAAGTATTTACAAAAGGAATACCTGATCCTACCCTTTTTATAAAATAAATTTCCAATGATTTTTTATTAGTTAAAATTTATATAAATGATATTATCTTTGGATCTTCAAAAAATTCTTTATGTATTGAATTTTCTAAAATGATTCATAACGATTTTGAAATGAGTTTAATGGGTAAACTAAAATTATTTCATGGATTTCAAATCTTTCAAAATAATCATGGTATTATTTTAAATCAACGAAAATATACTAGATATCTTTTAAAATAATTTTTCTAGGATAGAACTAAGGTAGTGATACTCCAATGAGTACTACTTGTAAGTTAGATTTTAATGAAGATGGAAAATATGTTGATCAAACCACTTATAGAGGAATGATTAGAAGATCACTCTACTTAACTGCTTGCCAACCCAACATTATGTTTAATGTATGTATATATGATCACTTTCAAGAAAACCTTAAGGAATATCATTTAAATTCTATTAAGAGAATATTCTAATACCTCAAACATACAGCCAATCTAGGACTCTTCTATCCCAGAGGATAGTCATTTGAGTTAGTTGGCTATTCTGATGCTGATTTTGGTGGTTGTAAGTTAGATAGAAAAAGAACCTGTGGAACATGTCACATTTTAGTCAAGTCACTAGTATCATGGTGTAGTAAGAAACAAAACACTGTTGTGTTATCTATTTTCGAAGTTGAATACATAGTGGTGGGTAGTTGTTGTGCACAAATTTTGTGGACAAAACACACATTACTAGATTATGGATATCAATTTAGGCATGTACCCATAAATTGTGACAATAAAAGTTCTATTAACATCTCCAAAAAATCTTATTTCACACTCTTGGACAAAACATATTGATGTAAGACATCACTTTTTGTGATACCATTATCAAAAAGTTGATATCACTTTGGAATTAATTAGAACTGAATATCATCTCGCTGATATATTCACCAAACCATTAAATTATAAAATAATATATTACATCATACATGAATTGGGAATGATAGATATTATTTAGTAAGTGTATTATTTCACATCTTACTATTTCACAGCTTATTGTTTCACAATTTACGGTCCCACCGTGAAAACCCATTACGGTCACACTGTGAAAACTTGTTACTCTGTCATAGTGAAATTCTGTTTTGGTCTCATCATAAAGACACCTTTTTCATTTTATTTACATATTATGACCCGTATCATTGTAGTTAATTATTTTATTCTTTTACTTTCTGCGCTTTAATTTGTGATGCTTGATATCCCTAAATGATAAAAATGAGAGAAGTTTCATTCCTTTATTCACCTGAGCTCTATTCTCTCAAACTATAATCCCTCTTTCAACACTTCAATTTTCTATCTCTCTCTATCAACCCTTTTATGAATTCCCATGATGAAACTCTTGTCCTTGTCAACTCCTTAGAAGCAAGGATTAAATAAGAAAATGAACATATCACCGAAGATAGCACCCGATGGTCCTCTTAATCTGAATCTGGTAGATAGAATAATAGTACCTGAAAATTAAATCTACCCCAAGTGGATGATGTCAAGTAAGTATTTAGTATTGAAATTACTAAAAGAGAACGGATGGATATATTGGTTCACAAAGGAGAATAGGCAAATTTACCCAATGCTAGTTGCACAGCTTTATCAGTTCATTCAATTCTCATTTGATATAGAAGATTGTTTTGTTGTGGGAAGCTGGATCAATAACCAAAGATACACTTTTTCTTCAAATTTATGGGTTGGTTGCCTAAGGATATCTCATAAGGTAATTTTCTAGAACTACCAGAGAGGTCCTCCTCCTCCAATTAAGATCTTTGTTTTAAAAGAAGCCTTGGGAACCATGACATGCAATAAAACAAAGAGAATAGCTATTACTGCTGAGCTAGATGGTGAAACAATACTTTTGATTAAGTTTGTTTAGAATCTAATTAGTCCAATAAAAGGAGATTTTTCTACACTCAATTATCAGGGTGTATTGTTGAAATATCTTATGAATAATGGACACAAAATTAACCTCTGTAAGTATGTTATACTTTATATCTGGGAGTTGATTAACATAACCTCAAATTCATCCTCCATGGTCTACTCAAGGATAATCTCTACTATGCTTCATGCTAAACGGTTGGTTGGGATAGATGAAGAAGTCATTAAGGACTTTGAATTTTGTTTCCCAAAGGTTACAGAAATAATAATGAAATCAGTTGGAATATGTGGATAAAATCATGGGTGGAGGATAATGACAGTGTTTATGAAACTTTCAACCCGTTCGATCATTATTCAAGACATAAGGACATTTTTTATCCTAGTTTGGAACCAAATGAAATTGTTGACTATTCTATTGAAGAATAAGAAGAAGAGGTTGTTTCACCTATAGGGATGTTTTGGATAAGAAAGACAATGGACTTATTCCTCAAGTCATAATTGAGAAGGAAGTACATATTCCTAAAGAACATGTTGTTTTAGAATAATAACCTTACACTAAAGAAGAATCTATTGTTAATGTAAAGGAAAAGTCTATTCTATAAGTGTATCATGAAGAATACCCTTCTCTTTAGAAATAAGATTCTTTTAAGGAACATTTATAGGAACAAGTTGTTCATGAGATTATCCCATTTACTAAAGAAAGAATGGAGAAATCCTTTCATGTGGCTATAAAAGAAATGGGTGAGGCTATTGGAGATGAAATCATGGAAATAGATCAAGGATCTAAATCTCTTAGTCTTATGAGAGATGCACTTATTGAGGGAGAGAAACACCCTAATATTGAAAGTGTTGATGTGCCTAATCTGGTTGATCCAAGATCAGTGAATATATGGTATAAATTACTTAGATATTTTGATGAGAATGAATCCTAATAAGTTTTAGTTAAAAGTATTGAAATTTATACTATATTTGAATTGAAACTGGTATCTGATCTTGAAGTTATCTCTGCCAAGGAATATGAGCATGTCTCAGCTCCTGTTCCTAAACATTCACAAGAACCTTCTACCTTAGTGAGTAAAGATGATTTGAAAGCCTTTGGAGACACTATATTGCCTGGATTTGAAAAGATATTGAACACTCAACCTACTCCTGTGACAAAGCTAAGTGAAAGGGATGCTTCCTTATTGTTAGAAAAGATCATATGGAAGATTAAGCCAAAAATGCTTCATGAAATTCAAGAGGTAAAAATTGAGAACAAACAGCTAAGTGATGAAGTGAAGTCTCTTAGAGCTATGGTTGAAGATATGCAGAGAGTGTTGCAATAAGGACCATATCCTGTTTCTTGTCTTGCTGAGGATTTTAGTGCTAAGATTCCACAAGAAGTTGTCTCTCTAATTAAACCTAACCTATCTTCATTTGCTAACAAGGTGGATGAAGGAAACAATAAAATATTCCAAGAAATGCATGATCTAGTTATTGGTCTCAAAAAATTGACTGATGACTATACGGGTTGTCTCCCAAATGTTTTGAGTCGACTAAAGTCCCTTAAATCTACTGTTACATCTTCTAATACCTATGGACAGTCATCTCCAGCTTACTTAGATAGTGATCTACTCAGAATGATTGTTAATTAAGAACTTCAATCAGTGCTCAGTGGCTTTGGCAAAGTGTCTCTATCTATGGTTGTCTATAATAGTGACAAATTTATTGATTTTGTAAGAATTAATTCCAAGATTATAATTGATGCTCAGGAATAAATTACTAAAAACTTGAATTTATACTTCAATATGATCTTCTCTAAGAATGATATGAAAAACCATTTCAAGTACATTGTAGATAATCTGAAAATCTCTCCTGTCAGTCATGCTTTCAAAACTCAAGTTCAAAAGATGAAAGATTCCACTCCTTTGTTGGAAAAGTTCATGGAGAACAAATATGAATTTGAAAAAGCAATGCAATATGGTGGTGAGATTACTTTTTACTTAATCAAGTTATTGAGGCCTTATCTTCATGTGTAGAGCACTATTATTCTAGAACCTGCAGTTACACCCTTGCAGCCTGGTTTTCCTCCTTCCTCCTTCACTACCTTTTCCTCTACCTCTTTGTCTGTCTCTCGGGCTCTGAATCAGATCAGACCTGTTATCCTTGACCAACGATTACCTTGGTCTTCTACTAAACCTACCTTAGCCACTTCTATTTTTGAAGGACTCCCTCTCCCTTCTCGGACAAGTGGTTCACTTCCTTCTTCAACTTCCTCCTCTACTCCAGTAGATTCTCCTGATGTTTCCACTAAGGGAAAAGATAAAAAAAGTCAGTGCTGAAGAAAGTGAACACTATCTTTTGATAGGGATATTTTTTATTTTATGTTTCCTACTATTTGTAATGACACATCTTTCTACATACAATGCATTTTGGCCTCTTCTTATCTATTCTCTTATTTTCTTTTGTACTATTATTGATAAACCCAAAAGGGGGAGATCTATAATCTTTAAATGAACACTAAGGGAGAGACACATTCATTATGAATAGATATCTCACTCACATGATTTGTGACCATCAAAAAGGAGGATTTTGTTGGAATCCTCCTATTTTAATCATGTTTTAATGATCTCAAATTCTATACATCCTGTAAAACATGTTAATCTTGTTTAATCTATCTCAGATTATATATACAGATTGTTGGTTTCTTTAAATAAACATAACCAAGATCTTAATTGCATAAAATCATGTATGATTTGTGTATCCTATATTGAATTTGTTTTATACTGAATTTATTTTATTAATGATTAAGTCTAATTTATTCTGTGGATATTACTGCTTAAGTATATATATATATATATATATATATATGGCTAAGTCTAAGACCCCGTGACCCAGACACCTTGACCCAAACACCATGACCCAAAAACCATGACACAGACACCATCACCCAGACACCATGACCCATACACCGTGACCCAGATATCGTGACCTAGACACCGTGAACCAGACACTGTGACCAAACACTGCATCTATACTACTGGTTCCTGGTCTATATACAACTATGCCATCATTATTGTATCATAACTCAATGTCAAAGAAGAAGACACCATTTCTTTGGTTCACTATTTATAGGTGACACTGTTTCCTGATATATTGTGACACCTTTCTTTAATATATTTTTTCATTTTTGAATATAATTTCCAATGGCCATATTTGGATCTTTTAAATGCACTGACATAATTAATAATTTTTTGTAGACATGTCACATGATAGAACGAGGTACGAAGTTCAGAATACATGAATCCTGTCTGATTCAACACATGGAATCCAAGAATAAAAAGAAAAGTGTGGACCTAAAACAAGTGTTGTGTTAGAGGAGCAGAGACACGGGCATTCTTGTGAAAAGAACCGACACATGCAACAAGATACATCTGAAGAACACACGAAGCATTCCCGAATACAAAATTTGAGAGACCATAGATCAGATTCAAGAACATCATTGAAATACCAACTCTATGAAGAACACGAGGCATATCTAACAAGAAACTAGATCTCCAGACTTGTGATACTATGTTTCTCACAAGACGACTCAATTATTGAATTTGCTTTATCCTAGAAGTCCAGATCAACAAAAACTAACATTCAGAGCACTTCTCACCTTATCTCATTATCTTTTTTCTATTGTGTATTGTTTTTAGATTTTGAGCAGTGTGCGTGTCTATATTAAAAACAAACACTATCTTTTGTATTAAACTGAAGGATAAAAGTTATCCTTCCTCTCATATCTTTTTACATTTTTTTACTCCCATGGATAAGTGTGGAAGAGGTTCATGTGTGACCTATTAGTTTATACCCATGAAGAACTATGGAAGAGGTCATGTGACCTGGACATTCCTGTGCACTGTCATTTACCACGGTTTAGGGTGTGGATCAAGATTATTAATTTAAAGTGATTGGTGATAGGTTATCACCAAGTGGAGTGGATTAGGTCTTGTCTTGATACCGAACCTCTTTTTTAATATCCGATGTGTTGTTTAATTTAGTTTTTTTTATTTAACTGTATAATTCAGAAATCACAAGATTCACTATGTTAGTTAATCTTGGAAATAATTCATAATTGTTTTTCTTTATTAGAATAGCTTCAAAAGTAATATCAATAACTCATATTGAGATTACTAAGAATTAATCAATCTTTTAGAAGTTATTTGAATTTTCAAACATTCATAACTGTATTACATTGATTAGATGGGCTGTATTTATTTTTATTGGGGATCCTTTTAAGAAAATTTTTCTAACAGAAATTTTTATAGATACTCAATTCACTTCCCTCTTAAGTAATCTACTCTGACCAAAAAATAATATGATAGAAAATTAATTTTATATACAAAAGATTTAATAGTTGTTTTTGATGATAAAAAAGTCAAAAAATAGTGTTTAAGACTTATAAGTGGAATTTGAAAGTGATCTAGAGTAACTTGATAGTAAAAGAAATAAAGACATGTAAATATGTGTCTTCATAAAATAATCATCTAAATTCATTGATGAAATTTTATCTTAAATCACTTAACTTGAACAAGTGGTTGATAGGTCTTGGTTACATAAAACATCAAAATATACAGCTAGTTTCAATTTAAAAATTGAATAAAATAATATTTGTTATGATCTTAATACTTTTTCGGAATAAAAATAAATGATGATTGAATCAATTGAAGAATAATTAATTTTTATAAAAAAAACAAACATGAGACATAATTGAATTATAGAATGTATATAAGAATATTATTTATAGATAACACAATAATGAGATGTTTAAATAAATATCTAAAAAAGATTCCAAAAATATGGAACAATATTTGAGTAAGTAAATACCCTTTTATGTGGTAAATAATGGACTTATATAAACTAGAGAGTCATAAAAATAAAATATTATGAAGATTAATTCAATGAAGTTAAAGGATAAAGTTAAGTAAAAGGTTGAATAAAACTATTGAAATAAATCTTTGATAGTATCTTAAGAATCAGCACATTATGATATGTTATCAAGAATAAGTATAAAATGGATTTTCCTTTAATGATGCATTAATTTTATGTCTATTTTGATCAAAAAATAACATATTGAAATATGTAAATGAGCTACATAAGAGGGGAATCTATATAATGAAAGAAAATAAGATTATCTACATATTCTATATGAAAAAAGAAAATATTAAAATTTCATTAATGGATGTTCTTATTATTGTTTTAATCATGTCCACAAGGAATATAGTTACAAGATGTAAAGAATTATTATTATTTTTTATATACTCAAAGGAAATCTAGAATAGAACCCATTCAAATTATACCATTTATGAATAATGTTTTGACTCTCAAGGAAGATAGTGGTGATTCTTTCTATGATTTAGAAGGTAAAAAGGGTGTTAAACAGAAAAAAATCATAGGTTATAAAATTTAAACAATTTAGGAATAATTAGAATAATATTTTGGTATAATTTTTATTAAAATAATTAATAAATAATAGCATATTGGTCATTTATAGTGGATTCCCATTGCACATGACTGATAACATGGAAATTCTAAAAAATATGAAAACCCATATTTATGGAATGGATAACTTTAGCAATGATGAATAATTTAAATTAATAAAATATAAATAATAAAGATAACTAAAGTGGATTTAAATAATTTTATAGTTTTATATGGATGATCTATGAAATAAAATTTTAAGAATGAGTTAATTATATGAATTATAACTAGATCATGTATTTAAAAATATGCGTTATAACTTTTAATGCAATAATTGACGTTCTTTGATGTTAGGAAGGAAAAATAATTGTAATTAATTATAGTTTTATAGATATTAAAAAAAACATTTATTGATCCACATATTTATGGTTAAGATATATCCATTAACTTTAATCTATTTAACTGTTAATCTATTAATTTTTTATTAAAAAAATTTCTGGGTAAATGGAAAGAAATAGTGGAGAAGAAATAAAGAGTATGTGCATGATTATCACTCAGTACTGAGAAAATGGGTACCTATGACACCTCAAAACGAAATTTTCATGTTCATATTAAAAAGTTTGATTTATCCCATGAGTTAAGGTTGTATCAGATTGGAAATTTATGATTTGTTTTGTAATTTTCTAGGTTGAATGGTTAGATTCAAGGTATGAGTAATTTTTCATTAGAAACTGTGTTTCGTCTACAATTTTGGGAAGTAGTGATTGTATGGTCACCAAACGGTTTGGTAAACTATATGATCCACTTGATTTTGGGAATTTTTGTTATTTCATATTCATTTTATTTATGGTTACCTCCTTTATCTCCCAATATAGAAGCTTATGACTGAGATACCCCTTTTAACATTTCATCTCATTATCCACTCCCTCAATGGTTGATTTAGAGTTGTTTCATTGTGTTTTCCTTAACAATTCTAAAGGTAAGAGATTCCCCGTACTCTTTCCATTAGGTTTCTACTGATTTATCTCATATTATATAACCCTATTTTCCATGTTGGTTAATTTATAAGTCTAGGGTTGTCTAAATTTTGGGGGTTTTATTTATAAGGGTTGTGAGAACTCTCTTGAGACCTAATCTGGCGGTGTTCATTGAAATCAACATGGTTACATCGGTTGAGGTAGGTTTATCCATTTCATTTCCTTTTATTTAATATTTAAAATGATACTCAATTATTAAAATAATATTTTGAAATTTATTAATGAGGTATAGGAAATATAAAATTATGTTACCAATGTTTGTCCATGTTTTTTGGGGTTTTATTTTAAAAAATGGATGAGTTTTTCATCAATAAATTTAAATGTGGTTTTAAGTGGTATTTTATAAATTCAGTGTAATTGGTAAAATAGAAATTATGGTTTCATCTAAGAAAAATTATTGTACATTATTTTTTGGTATATTTTTTATTTCTAAAGTAGTGTGCTTGATTATTTTATATGGGTCTCTCTTTTTTTTAAAGGAGTGTTTTTATTTACCAGAATTATTAGTGATTTAATTGAATTGGTTATGATTATGAATTAGAATTTTTTATTACCTCCCATTGATTTATGCATGGTTTAAAAGTGGTTTTTAAAAGTATTTCCAAATATTTACTAACCAATTATTTTTTAAAGGCCTATTTGGCACCTTGTGAGAAAGATATTTTATGGATCAATGGTCACACCCTTGTCAAACCATTGTATTACCTATTGTTTAAACTTGTGTTCATAAATTAATATTTTTATGGATGACATTCATTTTATATGTTTGGGAAGGTGGTTATTATTGAATGGGGTGTGTTTGAGGTTGGATTTATATGATTGTTGTGTTTTATTATCTTTGGGCTATGTGATAGATGTTGTATTGTTAGTGGGAAACCTATGTATTTTATTACATGAGGAATCCTAGATAGATAATTGAGAGAACAAGAGACATTTTCCTTACTATTATAGAGTTAATAACTCTCTAGTATCCCTATGTTTAATGTTATGGCTTGGCTTGGGGATGTTCCACTGAAGATGATAATTGTGACTGATTTGGGTGAAAATTTGTGTGACTGTTAACCAACAGATAATGGTTCCACATGTTCATGTTCAATATTGTACCATTATTCCTTATGGAGTTACATCATTATATTTTCATTATGTTATGACTATTCATTATTTATTTTCATGCGAGTAACTTATTTCTTGGATATTTTTTAGGTTGATGCCTAGATATTTTTTGTGGTTAAACCTTGATGTTGGCTATTTTTATATATTTTATTATTTTACTTTACCTATCTATTTATTCAATTATTCTTTTCCCTTGATCATTATATATATTTTAAATGGTTTTTGTAAAATTATAAAAGGATAAAATGGGGAAGTGTTTTCAAATTGAAATACTTTATTAAGATGCATTTGAAAGAGTTTTCGACAATCTATTTTTTTATTTTTCAAAAGTAGCATTTTAATGAAATGGGTGAAGGTTGTTTTGAAATGATAATTCCCTTGTGAGGACTCTTTGAGGAATGTTTTATAAATGGAATTTTTTTAGAAATGAAATGAGATGTTGTGTATTTATTTTCATATTGTGTAAAGGAAATGTAAAACCTACTTTTTTATCATCCATTTTCAAAAAATAATTCTCTATTTCATTTATATATGGAATAAAATATACGAATGGTGGTATCATACTTTGTGTTGGATCATACCATACATACTAATGATGTGGGGTATTTTTCCTACATTTCATATGAAAGTATCTCAGGTTTTTCCTTGCAGAATGGATCTCTACCACTCTTCTTTAAGGGAGTTGGTGATATTGAGTTATTTGAGTGACATAAGATTCACATGGTGATGGTGGGGTTTGTATCAGGAGATAATTTGACTCACTTTTGTCATTTTTCTTATTGTCCTCCCAATCAAATTTTGTTTATAGTTTTTTTATTTGTATGGTATGAAATAACATTATAAAAATGGTTTAATTATAATAATAAAAAATTGAAAAATATTTTTGTGATAATTAATATTTATGAAATTTTGGGATGTTGTTGATGTTTAGTACAAACTTATTTACTAAGCATGGATATCCAATGCATGGAGATCTCATTATTGGTTCCTGATAGGAACCCATTATTTATTCCCTTCTTCTTGAGGGTGAAATCATTCCCATGTTTTCACTTGTGATACCATATCACTGATTTCTAGGCTAGGGAGATCATGAGTTTTCCTTGGACCTTATTTCATGCCAGATCAAGTGTTAGCTCAAGTGGAATCCAAGGCCAGTTATCTACAAATTGGTATTAGTTACCTATAATTTTTTATGGGATTATAGTAAAAATTATATATAACTATTGTAGATCGAGTGGTGGGTGTAGATGAGTGAATAGTTAACTCTCCCTTATACTATGCCTTGGATTTCCAAGGGTAGTTGAGAGTTTCCTTTTGAATTTGTGTTTAAAATTTATTTATTCATGAGATATTTTCATGTGGTTTTCTACTAATCTATGTTTAAGGAATACCCTATAATATTATACAATAAATTATTAGTTTTAGATAGAAATTAGTGGCAATTCAGGGGGTGAGATGTTAATATTAATGGTATTTCAAACCACGTGTGGGTTGTTGAAAACTATTTTGGACAACTTCCAATATCACTTTCATAGTTAGAGCATGGTCAAACTAAATGTGTAGAAAAAACATGCATAAAGGAGAAAATATTGTTTTTTTCAGACCTCTGGTGATTTAAAGACCCATTATGATTGATGGTATTTTCTTGTAAATATTTTATTAAATTGTTTTACACCCTATATGTGGTTTTAGAAAATTTTCTATGTAATGTTATTTGACTTATTTTATGGGCATGTTTTTTAAAACCATGTTTTTTGTTTCCTTTGGGAAAAGTTTTGAACATTATTATAAATGATTTAAGTGAATGAAATGGTTTTTTATGTGTTCTTTTAATATTAAAATTGGTTTTCAAGAAGTGGGTGTATTATATTATTAAAATTGAAATATTTTCAATTTTTTAAAATGCAAATTTGAAGGGGATTTTTTATAAACCCATATAGTGTTTTAAAATGGAAATAAGTACTTGTTAAATTTTTTAAACGAATATTTAGAGGGTTTTTTATAACATTAATTTGTTCAAATTATGTTTTTTCCCTTGTATTGGGTTTTGGGATTATTTGATTGAAGGTTTCATTTTGGGTATGTTTTAGAATGTGATTCCGAAAAAGGAATTGACAAGACAATAAGGGAATGTCATGGGTTGTCATTGTACTAATCTTGGAGTTATATTTAGTCTTTTAATCTACCTAGGCTTTTAATGGAGTGGAGATCCATGATTTTCTCTTCCCATGGATCATACATGAGAGTTAATCAATCTTTATCATCCAGTATTCAGTGGTGATCAAGGATCTTATGTGGTGATGGAGTGGCTGACTAAGGTTAAAGATATTTTCTATTCATTAGAAACTACTGAAAACACTTTTCTAGGTACATCATTCATTTTTTTAAATATTGGGTTTGGTGTAGTGTAACATCACTCCCCATTCCCAATAATTTGAGGTATTATCATGGGGATATTTCAAGGTTTCCTTCTTTCAATGGTTTTAACCTAGGGAAGTGAGATTTGAGAAGGTATTTGTAGTAACCCAGATTTCGGGTGCATAACCCCTTTTCTCACATTTTTTAATTGGTGTGTATAAAATATATAGTTTCCATTGTATATATAGTTTATATAATGTGGGTTATTTCTATAAAGTGGGTGTTTCCATAAAGTATGTTGTTTCCATAAAGTGGGGTGCTTCCATAAAATGGGATGTTTCCATAAAAAATGTGTTTCCATAAAAAGGAAGGTTAGGGATGGAAGAGTTTGGTGGTTTTACAAGGTGTGTTGGGACCAAAAAGAAGGTCACATGATCTATACACGGTTGGCCCATAGCGTGCGGTCAAACCTTGCGCAGAGGTTAAATCTAGATCCTATTTTCTAGGAGCTTACTCGTTTTTGCTCAATATATTTCGTTTTGGATTTAAAACACCTCTATTTCAAGATTAATCTCCCTGTAAGGCAGTAGAACCCTCCCCACATGATAGTGAGTCATCCTAGATCCTTCCCTTGGTGATTTTGAGTTCTATTCTTGAGGTATGTCACCATTATTTACGGATTTGTCATGTTTTCTTAGATCTACTTAGATCTACTTCTCTGATCTCCACTATTTCTTAGATCTGAACCTATAGTGGGTAAATCTACGTTTTTTGGATGTCAAATAATTCAATGTTGATTCATTATATTTCTAGGATAAGAGAACTAAGGCCGTTCTTGGAGAATCGACCCACCTTCTTGTGCGTTCTTCATCTGTTGTCATGTTTCGTTAAAACATTCGAGGTAGTTGGATTCACTCTCATATCCTCTTTATTTAATTTATTAGTTTAGATTCAAATAGGTTTATTGATTGTGAAATTCATGGGAAAATCTTTATTAGTGATTATTTATGGTTTTTGTGAAATTACTTGATCTGGGTGAATAGTTGTGCAAACGGGGGTTTAGTTTTATGAATTAAAAATGATGTTTTTAAATTATATATTTTTTGGAATTTCTAAATGGTTTATAGAAAATATATTTTCAATAGAAATGTTTTTCAATAAAAATAGATTTTTATTGAAATGGTTTGGTATTTAAATGGTTTGGTATTGAAATGGTTTTGGACAGAAATGGTTTTCAATAAAAAATTGTTTTTATTGAAAGGGTGGTTTTGGAACGATCGTTGGGAATATATGGTGTGTGTTCATGTTGAATATATGGGGCTTGGTCAAAATATGACCTTTTGATCGGTGCTAAAGGTTTAATGGCACATGGGAATTCCATAAAGGGGGCTTGATTGAAATATGACCATGTGCTCAGTGACAAAGGGTTAATGGAACATGGGAAACAATTACCTTATGATGACTTGGAAGTTTGAAAAGAAACCACTCATGAGTGTAGAATTGTCATAATGTATCATGAATGGTTTATTTCATTGGTTTGAGGAATGGTCGGGTATGCTGATAAAGGGATATTGTGAAATGGTTGTAAGGATTGTTCAGTTATTTTTCAGGAAAAATATCTTGCTGGGAAAATTGGTTTCAATTAAACTTCTATGATTTTGGTAATGAATGGTTTTGGAAACATGTTTATATTTAGTTTTAAACCATTTTTGAGAAATTTTTTTATATAAAATATTTTATATAATTGTTTTTAACTCTTTTAGAATCGAAATATGATGTAGATACTCAATATACAAGAGGGGTGAATTGTCTACTTTAAAAAAATCCTTTGGAACTTTTAAATATGGTATAAAACTCTATATTGATTAACAAGGTTAACCAAGGTAAATTCACAATACCTCTTAGCTCTAAAAACATTATAGATTCCAGAAATATGGTACTAGAAATGAAACTTAAGAGAAGTTTACAAGGACAAAGATTCTACCTTAAAGCGTATAGAATCTTACTAATTAGAGTATACAAGTATAAGAAAGTATAAGACATTTATACATTCCCTAATAATCAAAATGGAGTGGAAAAAAATTGAAACAATACAAGTAAGAAGTAGAATCTTTTAACCCAAAGAGCAGGGTATCCAACAACATTGGATAAAGGTCCATTGATTTATACATTCATTAAATTCTATCATACCCACACTAGGTAAGCCCTTGATAAGAATATCAGAGTCTGTTGTTCTATCCCCGTAACCCCTAAAAATTCAAGGTAGTCAGCACCTCTTTCTTCCTTATCATAGAAGTCCTCGAACTTTAAGGTAGTCGGAACCTCTGTCTTCCTATACCCGGAAGCCCTTGACTGTACAAAGCAACAATCAGATTCGCATGAATCAATCTGAACAAGATGTTCAGTACGCAAAAACATGAGATTCTCTCTCTCTCTAAAAATCACTTCAGCAGCATGTAATCTATAGAGTTGTAGAACAGTATCTTGGGCTCATTCAAATGAGCTCCTATTTATAGGCACATCTCCAATGGTCGGCTCCCTCCTCCAATGGTCATATTTTTCCTTGAATTTCAGAGGGACCTATACACATATCACTCAAACAATGGTTAGTTAGAATTAGAATTCACAACATTGTTTTATAACTATAACAAGAGTAAGTAAAAAAAATGGTTTCTCAACCAAATATATTTTTTGGAGTCTAAGGAAAAATAGAGTTCAGAGTATACGAGAATGAACATTTATATTCTATATTGCAGGAATATTCGGATTCTAATTTTCAAGGAATTCAGAATTAGAATTATATAGACTTCGGAGTATGAATTAAGAGGAATTCAGAGTCTAAATTATATGAAATTTGGAGTATAAATATTATGGAAATTGGAGTCTGAATTCTAAGGAATTTGGAGTCTAAATTATATGGAATTTGGATTCTGAATTCTAAGGAATTAGGAGCCTCAATTTAGAGGAATTCAGAGTACGAATTTCAGATAATTCGGTTCCTGAATTTCAGAGAATTCAGATTCTAAATTTCAGGGAATTTGGAGTTTGAATTTAGAGGAATTCAGAGTCTGAATTCAGAGAATTTAGAACCCAAATTTTGAGGAATTCGAAGTCTTAATTTCAGAGAATTAGGAGTCTGAATTTTAGATTATTCGGAGTCTGGATTTCATAGAATTCAGAGTCTGAATTATGATCCTAAAAATAGAATACTCTATATCTAAGTATTTATATAATTCGGAGTTTTTAGATGTGAAACCAAATTTTTCACTTAGGAATAAAAAGAGCTTGATTTAGAGAAACTAAAATATTAACAATGAATAATAGGTAAGGATAAAAAAAATTGGAGAAGGAAAATTTTCCTTATTAAGGAAAATCGTAGTAAGGAGAAAATTTATTTATATAAAAAACTTAGTGAAAATTAAATTTTCCTTGAGATAGAGTGTTTGTGATTTTCAAAACATAGAGGAATGGAAAATTTTTAAGGAATCCTTATTGACACAACAATCTCACCCCTTTTGGAAAGCACAAACATCCTTACTAAAAAGAATATAAGGACTTTGAAATGTTTATGAACTTGAAAATAAAACGTATCTCCCTTTACTTATGGATCATAATGAATATGAATAACTCACCCTTAGGCTATGAAATCACTAAGGATCATATTCTTCATTTTCTGAATGAGATTTTGTAATTTCTTGCATATGAAAATCTTCATGATAAAAACTCCCCCTCAGAATAACTTCCCCTTACTTAGGAAAATTTCATCTTTACTTGGTATTATTTCTGGTCATTCCTTTCCCCCCTTTGTGATTTTCAAAAAATAATTAAGGGAATGGAAAAGAAAAATATGGTACCTAAAATATTAGTACTAAACAACCAAATATATGAAGTGGAATGAAAATTTCACTAAGATTGAAAGAGTTTGTACAACAGTGAAATATAACAAAAGATTAGATTTGAATGAAATTATCCCTCTTTATATTTCGGTAATAACTTCTTCACAATAGTTTTGAGCTTCTTGAGTTCCTTGTGATCATATTCTAGGCACTTGAGTATCTAATATTGATCTTCACTTTTATTTTCTAAGGCTTTAATTTTTTCTTCTTGAGCCTTAATCATATCAGCATGAGCCTTCAAGGCTTCTTCATATTTAACAATTTTTTCCTCAAGTTCAATTCTGAGATCCCTTTCCCTCTTCTAACTCTGAGAAACTGAATAAAATTTCCCATTTAGATCTTTTACTCCTTGGTTCTGTGTAGTTTCTTCAAGAGAGAGATTTTATTAAAAAGGCTTGGTGATATATTTGAACATAGCATCTTCAGTTTCAAAATAATCCTTGAAATTATCTTGAAACTCATCAAAAATTCTCATATCTTCAAAAATTTTCCTTGACAACTAGTTATCTTCTTGTAAGATATTTTATAGGCTTCATAATTATTGAATTTTTTTTGAAATCGGCCTTAAGTTTGACACACTTATCCATCACCATGGATATTGAATCTTTTTTCTATTTTAAGGAATGATGAAGCATATGGAATCTTGAATCTATGCTTGGAAATAATAGAATAGTACCTACTAGATTCTTCAAATATTGAACAAAAAAGTCATGGGCAAGAGAAAATAATTCTGAATTTTAATTCTTTGTTGATGAGGATTAATTTTCAAGCACATCATCTTTACTATTTGATGAAAGATTAGCATCTTTCTTATTGACCAAAGACTTGGTAAGAGTATAAAACATCACCTGCTTCCCCTTATCTGTTATTGAAATGATTTCTTCTTGTTTAGGTGAATCATGTTCACTATATAATATCTAAACAATCTTATCATCATCAACATCTTCTTTCTCAGATCCTGCCTCAACACCCTCTGGCTGTATGAAATCGTGATTTCTACTTTCTTTATCAGACAATTTATTTACTTCTTCCTCACCCTTCTCATCTTTTCTTAGGGTAGTAAGTTTTAAAGACTCGGTTTTAGATGTTCAGATTGATAAATTCTTATAAGGACTCTCCTTCTCATGATATTCTTATAATTGCTTTATCATATCTTCAATATCACCACTTCCTTCTTCTTCTTGTTTCACTTCTTCTTCTTGCACTATTTCTTCCTCTTGATCTTACTCTGGAATCACCAAATTCTTTCCCAGAGTCTCTGGGATTGATTCTACTAAAAAGGGTTCTGGTACCAGAATTTTCTCAAAAGCGTTCTCAGCATCTTTAAGAGGAGATCATTCAATCTCAGCCTTAGACATCTTCTTCTTTTACTTCTCTTTTTTTGCTTCTCAAGATCTTCAGCAGCCTTTTCCTTTAATGATTTTTCCTCAGCAAGGTACAATCCAAAATTAGTCTCCCCATATTTTTTGTTTTTCTTATTTTCTATCCATTTTTCAACTACCTCATCAGGATAATATTTTTTCTTTTTTGACTTCAGTGGTGCAGATGTTATTTTTTTGGCAACAGAAACTTTTTCTATCTCTCGAATTTCCTTCACTTTTCTTTTCCTTCCAATTTTCTTGGAGGTTTCAACTAGAACAGTTTTATCTGATAACAGTTCAAATTATTCATTTGATAAATCATAAAACTCTCTAGATACCCCAAAAAATCTAATTTCCATTCTCCATAGTGTGTAATCTCTTAGAAACATTACCCTGAAATTTCTTGGCTTCGATTTGCAGGAAATTTTCATTGATTCTAAACAAGAAACAATGATCTTTGATATAATTGCTGGATACAAGATAATATGAGACTTCAAATTTCCATTCTTGATATTTTCAATCTTAATCAAACTATACTTAACTAGATTCAGCTTCTGGAGGTTCACTAAGAAATCAAAAACATATATATCACTTTTCTTCAGAGTATCTTTATGTCCTTTCCTCGGAATGATATATCCTTGAACTCAAAGTTCAGGAATTCGTAAATTTGATGAAAGATGAAGAATATCCGGAGTCTTGACTCCAACCAAACCAAGGTACTCTATAGGCTTCTCCTTATCAAAGTGTCCTTCAACATCAGGTAACTTATGAGAACAAAATTCAGATTCTCCTTCATAAGGTATTCCAATCAGACTAGCTATCTTAGAATAAGAAAGAGAGTAAGTCTTACAATAAATCAGGAAAGAAAATTTCCCTTTTCCTCCTTGATTGAAAAAACATACAGATTAATAGAACTCTATTAGAAACTTCAGAATCACCAGATCTTCTGCCTTGGGTTACATACAACTATACTCTCTTAGAAATTTAACTTGATGTTCTTTGAGATGATTGAATAATACTTACTAAAGAAGTCCAGGTCTACCAACCTTTCATGATAAATCTACCATTCATAGATTTCATTTACCATTGAAATTTCTTTCTAAATAGATACTTATTTAGACATTTTTATCTAAGGAAGACCTAAGAAATTAAGAACGATATTAAGTAGGAATGGAAGAGATTCAGCACACAGGAGCTTGGGATTCGATGTGGGACAACCATCGGGGGTCCTTTATATAGGAAATTGAAGCAACGTTTCAACATTATTGATTAATCTGATGGTTGAAAACTTCTTGAAAATATTTTATAGTTGAGATGATAGCCGAAAAATGATTTTGAAACATTCTGATCTTTTGATGTTTTTAAGAAAAACATTCATATTTAAGGAAAAGTGAATCTGAAAAAAAATTAAAAAATGAGAATTCCAAAAAGTAAAAGATGATTACAAAAATTTAGGAAAGGAAACATACCTTTCATATTACTAGAATGATTATTCATAATAAGGAAAATTCTTCTTGGAGAACATTAGATTCCAAAAAATTTTAGTTTACGAAAAAAAATTAGATTACGAAAAATTTAACTATATAAATTTTGACTATGAAAGTTTTAACTAACAAGAAAATGTACTCCCCCAATGAAAATGAGTTTATTTATGTAATGATATAGGTTTCAACAAGTAGTTAATAAGGAATATTAACTTACATTTACCATTTCTAACTTCTTTTTAATGTAATCAAATCTATCAGATGGTAAAGATTTTGTAAAAATATCAGCAAGTTGATCTGGAATTATGATAAATTTAAGAATGATATCTCTTTTTTGTGTGTGATCCCTAAGAAAGTTATGCCTAATATCTATGTGTTTTTCATGAGAGTTATGTGTAGGGTTTTTGATTAAGGAAATCGAACTAGTATTATCACACAATATTTTTTGTTAATACTCATACCCTAGTCTATGAGTGTGTGTTGCGTCCACAATACTTGAGGACAACAACTTCCAGCTGCCACATAATCAACTTCAGTAGTGTAAAGTGATACTGAGTGTTTAATTTTGCATGTCCAATAAACTAATAAATCTCTTAATAAATTACATGTTTCAGATGTACTTTTTCTATCCATTCTAGATCCACCAAAGTCAGCATCTATAAAACTTTTTAAAATAAAATCATTTACGGAGGTATAAAATGGTCCTAAATCCATGGTTCCCTTTAAGTAGAGAAAAATAATTTTCACTACCTTTATATGAAATTCTTTAGGATTGTATTGATATCTAGAACATAAGAATACTGAGAACATTAAGTCTGGAAGGCTAGCTGTCAAGTAAAGTAGACTTCCTATTATACCTCTAAAGGATGTTTGATATACTGGTTTCCCAGCTTCATCAAGATCAAGTGAATTTGAGGTACCAATGGGAGTACTTATACTCTTAGTGTTGTCATATCCAAACTTTTTAAGAAGATCATTAATATATTTATGTTGGGATATATAGATTCCTTCTGTTTTTCATGAAATTTTAAATCCAAGGAAAAATGTTAACTCCCCCATCATACTCATTTCAAACGTAGATTTCATTAGATCCTCAAAGGAATCAGTTATATATTGATGATTTGAACCAAATATAATGTCATCACCATATATTTTAACAATAAAAACATTTTTCTTATCTTTATTTATAAAAAGGGTTGGATTATCATTTCCTTTAACAGAATTTTTTTGAATCAAATATCAAGTAAGTCTTTCACACCAGGCTCTAGGAGCATGTTTAAGTCTATACAGATCTTTGGTATGTTTGAAAACATTTTTAGGATGTTTTGTATCTTCAAAACCATGCGTTTGTTCAAAAAAACATACTCTCGAACATAAAAATTATCTAAAGCACATTTAACATCCATTTGAAAAAGTTTGAAGTTGAAGAATGCTGCAAAGGGAAGTAGAATGTGAATGGATTCAAGTCTAGCTACTGGAGGATAGGTTTATTCATAGTCTATTCCTTCTTGTTGATTATATCCTTTATCAACCAATCTAGCTTTATTTCTCACTATAATTACATTTTCATCACACTTATTTCTGAAAACCCATTTTACTCCAACAAAAAAAGTTTCATTAGCTCTTTCAACCACGGTCCAAAATTTCTTCCTTTCGAATTCATTTAGCTCATCTTGCATAGATTTTATCCAGTCATAATTACCTAAAGCTTCATCAATGCTTTTTGGTTATAATTGGGAAAGGAAATCTAATTGTCCTATTCCATTTCTTAATGAACTTGTAGTCCTTATAGGTTGATTTACATCACCAATGATACTATCACTTGGATGATTTTTTAAAAACAGCTGATTTGGGTTTCGTAAAACCAATTCATCAACATAGGGTAGGAAATATTTTGGGGTAAATGTTTCAGAAATATTTTCTTAGACATTTTCCTTATCAGAAGGATCTTCTATCAAGTGTTGATAATCAATTTTTGAAAACATATCTGAAGATGTAGGTTGAGGTAGTTTAAAAACAAAAGGATTAGTTTCACCAAATTTGACATGTAATATTTCTTCAACAGTACAAGTGTTTTTATAGAAAACTCTATAGGCCTTAGAGGTTGTGGATTAGCTTAAGAAAATTCCTTCATCAGATTTGGGTGTGAATTTATGTAAATTATATTTAGTATTTATGATGAATACTTTGCATCCAAATAATTTGAAGTAGGAAATTCTAGGTTTTCTACCATTCCACAACTCATAAGGAGTTTTATTAAGAAAAGTTCTAATAAAAACATGATTTATAGTATAACTAGTAGTACTTAATGCTTCAACACAAAAATGTTTGGCTATCGAATATTCACTCAACATGGTTCTTGTTATATCTTGAAGAAATATGTTTCTTATTTCATAAGCACCATTTTTTTGAGTTCTTGGTGATGAGAAGTTATGAGTAATGCATTTTTTACTACAATAGGATTCAAAATCAGAATTTTGAAATTCTCCTCCATGATCACTACTAATAGTTATCAATGAAAGGTTTTTCTAATTTTTAACTTGGGCTCTAAAACTTTTTAAATAAGAAAAATCTTTAGATTCCTTTGCTAGAAAATAGACCCACGTAAATCTAGTGTAATCATAAACTAAAACAAATACATAATATTTCCCTCCAATGCTTCCAGTTTGTGTTGGAATAAAAAGATCCATATGAACTAACTGTAATGCATCAGTAGTTGATACTTCACTTATTGATTTAAAACATGATTTATGTTTCTTTCCATATTAACAAGGATCAAAAACTTTTTGAAGAATCAAATCTAAGATCTGGTAGATCCTTAACTAGTCTTTTCTTAGAGAGTTTACATAGGTTCCTAAAGTTACAGTGTCCTAACATTATATTCCATAACCAAGATTGGTCATCCATTACACTAATACAAGGTAGATCTTAGCTCCTAGGGTCTTATAAGTTTAGTGTGTACACATTCTCTTTCCTATTGGCAGAAAGAATAAACTCTTCCTTGGAATTGTGTACTAAGAACATGGCATTCCTAAAATTCACAGGGTAACCTTCATCACATAATTGACTTATGATAATAAGGTTATGCCTAAGACCTTTAATGAATAAAACATTTGAAATCAATGTTTATCCAAGAAGAACAATGTTACCTATACCAATAATTTCTCCCTGATCATTATCTCTAAAAGTTAATTTTCCTCCTATAGTCTTGATAATATTTTCAAAGAAGTTTTTGTTAATATTCATGTGGCAGAAACATCCACTATCCACATACCATGTATTTTTTGGTATTATCTTTACTTTCTTGAAAACAAGAGTGTTAGACATTCAGAACCCAAAATTTCTTGGATTCTGAAACTTCAGAAAGAAAAATTTTAGGTATCCACATTTTCATAAAAAATAAGATTTATTAAAACCTAAAGACTGGGTTTTATTTAAGGAACAATTTTTCCCAATTCCCACCACACTGACACTTAGTGCAGAATAAATCAATTTGAGGTACTAAATAATTGTTACTAAAAATATGTTTTGAATGAGTATAACCAAAAATAAAATTATTCTTTAGAGGTCGAATTTGGGAATACATTTTATCAAAAAAAAATTACCTAAGTTAATGTTTGACAAAAAATTCCTCAAGGAAAATATTTCTAACTTCATTTTAATAAATAAGTTTTTATACTCAAAAACATTAGTTTTAGCTCTAGAGTTAGTCTCTAATACATTTTTCTTAGAAATTGATTTTTCTAGATCCTTATAAAGTTTATCCTTATCATAATAAACTTCCTATATGTTTTTTTGAAATACTTTCAAAATCATAAATTTTCTTATCAAGATCTTTAAAAATATATTATATTTCCTTAGTAAGAATAGCCATTCTATAATTTTCCTTATCAATATTTTTCGTGACTTTAGAATTTTCATTCTCAAGGAGCTTAGCAAACATAGACACATCTTTATAAGTAGGTAAAGTAATATCTTAATCAGAAGAAGACTCTTCATCTGAGGATTCATAATATTTAATATCACTATAATTAGCGTTCAAGAATACATTGGTGATGGATTCATCATTGCGTACCTTATCCATAAGACAGTGATTTCCAATAGGTAGCTTGGCTGATTGACGAAAATTATTCTTCCTAGAAAAGTCGTACTTTGAAGATTATATAGAAGATTCACCACCACTAGCACTCCATGTGTAATTATATTTCAAAACATTCTTATATTTAGACTTGTAGTACTTCTTTAGATTCCTCTTAGAATGCTTTTCCTTTCTATCTTTTCTCTTTATCACAGGACAATCTGGCCTAATATTCCCTACTCTTTTGCATTCATAGAAACTGACTTCTGAGTCTTTCTTGTCCTTTCATTCTTTCTTATTGTATCTAGATTGAATGTTCTTATGTCCAAAAATATTTTTCCACCTTCATGAAATATTGGATAACTTATTTTTGAAGATTCACTTTCTCTAGATTCAGATAAAACAGTGACCTTCCTTGACTTGGATCTAGTAACCATCTCAGGAGTCTGGGCTTTCATATGATTTGAAGTAGTTTTAAAATAAATACTTCCTTTTCCATTATTCTTCTTATTTAGATCATCATCTCTTTTCATTCTCTTCACATGTTGATGAATAGTTCCAAAAATCTCATCAAGAGTAATCTGTGAGACTTTCATATTCTCATCAATAGCTATTCTCCTTGATTCCCAGTCATTAGGCATGATATCTATAATCTTTTCCATAAGTTCCTCATCATCTAAACCTTTTTCACCCATAGACTGTAAATTGTTAACAATAGTCATAAACCTCTATTGTACCATGCATAATGGTTCTCCATAAGGAAATAGAAATCCATGATAATCTTATCTAAGAAAATCTCTTCTAGTTTCGATAACATTAGAAGTTCCAAAATGAGTAACCTCCAATTTCTTCCAAATACAATTTTCAGCTTCACAAGAAGAAATATGTCTATATATACTGCTGGTCATGGAACACAACAAAGTATTACGTACCTTGTATTTTAGTTGATATTCTGGGTTTTCTTGATTATTAAAAGTTTTGACTTCCTTGTCAAGAATCTTATAATCTCCAGTAAGCATTAAAAAGTTATCCAATCTAGTGCTAATGAAAAAATTATTCATACTATCTCTTCAATATTCATAATAATTCCCATAAAATATAACAGGTCTAGTAGGGTTAATATTGTCAATCAAACTGAAATTCATTCCTTCCATCTAAAAGAAAATACATTTCCACAAAATCTTGTTAGTAATAGAATTTTGTAAACAAGGATAAAAATCCTAAGCAAGGAAAAATATAACAAAGGAAACTTGAGCAGGAAATTTTATCTATGAATATAATTATTTTAGATACATCCTCTGATAGGAATTGTAGGATCAAAATATGTTGTAGACTCTTGATATACAAGAGGGGGTGAATTTTATACTTAAAAAATCCTTTGGAACTTTTAATGATGTTATAAAACTCTTTATTGTTTATCAAGGTTAAACAAGGTAAATTCACAAGACCTCTTAGTTCTACAAACATGCTAGATTCTTGAAATAGAGTTATGGAAATGAAACTTAAGAGAAGTTTACAAGGACAATGATTCAACCTTAATTATTATAGAATCTTACTAATCAGAGTATAAAAGTATAATAAAGTGTAAAGTTGTTGTAATTTCCTTAATAATCAAAATGCAGCGGAAAACAAACTTGAAACAATACAAATAACAAGTAGAATATTTTAAACCAAAGAGTATAGTATCCGACAACCTTGGATAAAGGTACCTTGATTTATACTTTCAAGAATGTTTGTCTTACCCACACTAGGTTAATCCCTCGATAGGAATATCGGAGTCTCTCTTTCTATCCCTCTAAGCCATCAAACTTCAAGGTAGTTAGCACCTCTATCTTCATTATGAAAGAAGTCCTTGAACTTTAAGGTAGTCATCACCTATTTCTTCCTATCCCTAGAATCCCACGATTGTACACAGCAACATTCGGAGTCGCACGAAGCAATATAAGCAAGATGTTTCATATGCACAAAGCATGATAGTCTCTCTCTCTCTAGAAATCACTTTAGTAGAATGTAATCTCTAGAGTTTTAGAACAGTTTCTTGGGCTCGTTCAAATGAGCTCCTATTTATTGGCACATCTCCAATGGTCGGCTCCCTCCTCCAACGGTCATATTTTCATTATATTTTGGAGGGACCGGTACATGTGTCACTCAAACAACGGTTAGTTAGAAATAGAATGCATGACATCAAAGTAAGCAATAGTTGAAGAATAACCAAGTATGAAAGTACACAGTAGATAAACCACGCATGAATCTCCAAAGACTTAAATACTCTATGATCCCCAAGCTCCAAGCTCCAAAATCTCTGAACAACCCAAACATCCTGAGGTAGTTCTAAACACAAGTGAAACATTATATTTTCCCTTTTCCCATAAGATTGAATCTGCAAAAGTACCAAAGTGCTGAAGCAGGGGTAAGTATAAAACTCAGTAGGTTTTCCCCAATGACTTCTCTACTCACGCCACTAGGATAGAACAGTTATCAAAAATTATATAAAATATTTTATATAAAAAAACTCAAAAATAATGTATAACTAAATACAAACAAGTTTCTAAAACTATTCATTACCAAAATTATACAAGTGCAGTTGAAACCAATTTTCCCAGTAAGATATTTTTCTAGGAAAATAACTAAACAATCTTTACAACCATTTCACGATATCCCATTATCAGCATACCCAAACATTCCTCAAACCCATGAAACCAATAATTCATGCTATGTTATGAAAGTTCCATACACATGAGTGGTTTCTCATCGATCTACCTAGTCATCCCAAGGTAATTGTTTCCCATGTGCCATAAACCCTTTGGCACCGAGCATAAGGTCATTTTTCAACCAAGCCTCGTATATGAAATTACCATGTGCCATTAACACTTTAGCACCAAGAACAAGGTCATATTTTAACCAAGACTCGTATATGAAACATGAACACACACCACATATTCCCCATGATCATGCCCAAACAAACCATTTAATAAAAAACCTTTTTATTGAAAACCATTTTCATCAAAACCATTTCAATACCAAACCATTTCAATTCCATACCATTTCAATAAAACTCCATTTTTATTGAAAATAATTTCTATTTCAAACCCGTTTTTCATCACCATATAGCAATTCCAGAAAATTCATAATTTAAAATCATCATTTTAAATTCATGAAACTAAACACCCTTTTTCACAACTACTCACCAAGATCACACAATTTCAAAAAAAACCCTTAAATTATAACTGAAGAAGATTTATTCCATGCACTTAAAAATCAATCAAATTCAAATAAACATATTTGAAACTAAGAAAATAAATTCTATTAATAGGAGATCAGATTGAATCAAGCTACCTAAAAGGTTTTGAAAAAACTTTGACAATATACGAAGAACGCACAAGAAAGCTGGTCGATTCTCTAAGAATGGCCTTAGTTCTCTTATCCTAGCAAGATCACGACTCCACAATGAATTATTTGGAATCCAAAAATATAGATCTACACACTATAGGTTCAGATATAAGAAATAATGGAGATCATAGAAGTAGATCTAAGCATATCTAATAAAACATGACAAATCTGGAAAGAATGGTGACATACCTCAAGAATCAAACTCAAAATCACCAAGGGAATGATCTGGGATGGATCCAACTCATGTGGTGAGGGTTATCCTTCCTCATAGGGAGAGTAATCACAAAATATGGGAATTTTGAAGCCAAAAAGAAATATATAGAGAAAAAACAAGTAATCTCCAAGAAAATAGGATCTAGATTTGACCTTTGTGCAAGGTTTGACAACAGAGTTTAGGCCAACCATGTTGGATTGTGTGACCTTCATTTAGGTCCCAACACTCCTTATAAAACCCTCAAACTCTCCCATACCTCACCTTTACCCATTTTATGGAAACACATTTTTTTGGAAACATCAAACTTTATGGAAACACTCCACTTTATAGAAACAACCCACTTTATAGAAACACCCCACTTTATAGAAACAACTCACTTTATGGAAACACCACAATTTATGGAAACAACCCAATTTATGGAAACAAACAACATTATAGAAACACCCAACTTAATGGAAACTCTCTATATTATGGAAACTCTCTATTTTATGCACACTAGTTAAAAAAAGTGAGAAAACGGGTTATGTACTTGAAACCAGGGGTACTACGTTCTCCCCACCATTGGTCTTTTTGTCCTCAGAAAGTAGAAAACCCTCACTAGTTAAAAATAGTTATAAACACTAATTTTTCATTTCCTTCTCACATTCCCAAGCTTCTTCTTAAATCTGACCATGTTTCCATAAAACCATCACAAGGCCGGTTCTTTTCCCACGCAAGACTTCCCCTTGTCTATCCATGATCTGTACTGGAATATGTATCAGTGATGCATCCAGTTCTAGATCAATGTGATCTCATCTAATCACATGGTCAGGATCAAGGTGATACTTTTTCAACTTGGATCCATGGAACACATTATGAACCTGTAGATGATGAAATGTTCTTAAAGCCTAAGGAGGACCTTTGCGGATAAAACGATGACATATTTTGACTCAATGACGAATTTTAGGAGGAGAAGAAGTGGAATGCAAAAAATCCCAAAGGTTCATGAAAAATACCCCCCCCCTCGCATGAAAAAAGAACCATTGGATTTGAAAGAGTTTTTTATGCGGTATAGAAACTTGCACGCAGCCAGCCCCTGCACGAAAATGTGTGCTCCACAGATAGCGGGCACGGAATATTTCCCATGGATGACATCGAGTGCAAAATATTTCATGCACCTAACACTGGGGACATATTTTTATGTGCCGATCAGCTTCGATGTGGACCCGATGACCCCGAGCGCCTATAAATAGAAAGGTGTCCCTTCGACATCCACAAGATGAACAATTTAAACCGTCTCCCCTCTATGAAAAACACCTCTTCCATGCGTAAAATATGAATTCCAAGTAAGGAATTTTTTGCGACTAGTCTCCCATGGGTCCACCTTCATGTGGAACCACTTTGGATTGAATCTCTCCCATGTATAGAATCTTTGGGTCCCTTGCGCGCAATTTGTTTCCCTAGCGATCAATCCCTTTCCCTTGCATTCAATCCCTTTCACTTGTGTGCAATACCTCAACCACCCCCTTGCGTGCAAAAATCCTTAATTGCGCCCAAACCTGGCCTTTTCCACGCAGTGTTTTCAGTTGCATGCCAATTGCACACAAACCTCTCCAATTGCGCACAAACCTCTGGGTCTTCTCCCCTCGGCCTTTTTTGCGCAGCTGTTCCATTTGCGCACCAGTCGCCCTACTTGTGCGTACCCTTTCACTTCAATGTCCCTCTTTCAGACATCATCTTTGGGAACTTTTTATGCCCAAAGCATCTACGTTACACACCTTTTCTCGTACAGCCCTCCAGGCTCATACGAAGTAACTTCAGGGTCCCTTGGGTGGTGGTTCCCATTGTGTTGCCTCCCCTCATGCTTCTTTGCATAGGCAAGCTAACAACTATTTCTTCTTCGCCTAGCCATGCTAACGTGGAACCCTCAATTTATTACTCCATAACACCCACTCTCCACAGTGTTACTCATTACTTACCTTCCCCAAGGGTGGGAGGGTATCAGTTATGTATGTCCTAGGGGTGCGGAGTAAACCCACCTTGTCCGAGCTGCAGTACGTTAAACTGCCAAGTGCCATCATCCTCAGCACATGAAGTTAAACGGTGACCTCTCCCCATGCTTTGTATATGGGATGCCCCACCTTGGACTTTCTGAACACCCAATGGTCTCCACAAGTGAAATCATTCCTCACATGGAATGAGATCCTCTTTATTGGAGCAGCGTTTGTCCATGGGGAGAGGGAAACAACCTTAGTGTAAGCCCCTAGCCTTTCTTGCAGGAGGCACCATCCCTGCTACTCCTTTCTTCTTCGGTCCCAAGGACCAGAGAGGGAGGGATGGGAACTAGATCCCTCCTTTCTTCAATGCTAAATCCCTCTCTTGTGGGGCTTTGTTTCCACCCGAGCCTCCACCCAGGGGTAAGCCCCAGTCTCTATCTCACTAGGCTGCTAACCACACGTAATCCCATGTTTCATCTTTGGCCTACTGAACATGCATAAGACCCTATTTCCTCTTTGGGTTACTAACCATGTGTAAGCCCCTGTTTCCTCTGTGGGATGATAACCACACTTAGGCCCCTATTTCCATTTTCGATTGCTAACTACGTGTCAGCCCCATTCCACTTACCACGGACGCACCTTTCGTGAAGTGATTGGCAAGTCTTTTTTGCCTCTTGTTTCTCACACCAAGAATGATTCACATGGGATTAGATTAATATTAAACCATGACATCCTACCTAGGGGGACTAGAGGGTAATCCCCACACCATCTCGAACTACGTGGGATTTGATCCCTGTATTCTAGACAAGGTACGTATTAAGGCTCCATGAGGTTCAACTCCATCCCGGGTAGATTCCTAGCATAACCCCATCCACCATTGTCGCTCCATAGTAGCACCTGAGCCACATTAGCATGTAAGCCCCACACCCATCCCAAAATACGTGGACTTTGATCCTTGCCAATACAAAGTACATAAGAAGACTTCCTGAGGTTCAAGCCCAACAACCATTGGTTCTGACCCGCTTCACGTCAATTCCCACCATCCTGAACTACAAGTACTTTTATCCTTGCCAAGGAGAGGTACGTTGGAAGCCTCCCTAAGGTTCAAGACCACCATCCATTGGCCCGACCACTCCACGTAGGTCTACCCTTGTCCCACATAACGTTAAACTGCATGCCCCCTTTTCACCTCACTCGAACTACGTGGGCTTTGATCCTTGTCTCATAGAGAGGGTACGTAGGAATCCTCCATGCGGTTCGACCCCATCTAGCAATAAGCTGTTGTGACCCCATCTAGTGGAAATCCATTGTCAACCCCAACTTATGTTAAGATGTTGTGTACCTCGAGGGACGGTAATCCATTGACAATCCAACCAGCGGTTAGCCGTTGTGTTTCTAATCCAGCGGTAAGTCGTTGTAGTCCACTTTGTTAGAACCCACATCTCTGGTATGCCCTCAGGCGTCAGACCAACCTCAAGCTTCTAACCACTTGTAAGCCCTAGTATATCATCAGGTCATTTTCCTCTTCACACACCCCGATATTATACCCTATAATGAACTACGTGGACTTTTATTTCCTACCACAGGGATACGTAGGATGTCTCTTTGAGGCTCAATCCCAACAGAACTATTTCCCTAAGGTTGAATCCATTTCATTCTCCATCCACTTAACTTTACCATCCATCATCCATCTTGATCCTACTCGGGGAGCCACATCCTAGTGGGATCACACCACCTCATTCCACATTCCCGTTAGCGAAAATCGGGTGACTAACCACTCATTAGCCTTAATATCAATGTTTTCCTCCAAGGGTCACATCCACCTGATCCACTTCACTCAGTTTTCTGATCAGTTTGATCCATCTCTTATAGACGTCAAACTCGCGACATACCCTATGTTAAACATGGTAAGATGAGGAAAACCTCGAATACATGCCTATGGAATATAATTTCCCACATTCGATGTGGGATTCCTTGGGCTTTCATGCCCTTGAGAAAACCTATAATAAGGAAAAGAAACCTAGAGGTGCTAGTGTTCCACTATACAAACATGCCAGTGATGTCTAACGTGACTAATCCCCCGATCGAAGGTTACTACCCTGACCGGATCCTTTGGAATGTCCCGATAGAAGCGGTGTAATTAACTGGATACCATGAAGATATGGCACTCAGAAGAATTTCATGAACAACATCTTAGTATATAAAGGAGACCCTGACTAGGTGATGAGTTCTGAGGTGGTATCCACAGAAGGAGGAACCGACATCCCATCATCCTGTTTCGATCAAGGAGCAAACGTCCCTAAATAAGGAGCAAATGCCACCTGCTTTTGGAAAGAGGGAATGCGGGGCAACAGCCAGCACATCCTCATTATCCTAAAACAGATGGATGCTCGCACCCAAGAAAAAGAATCAAAAATTGAAATGGTGAACCCGACATGATGTTATTCTCCTTAATGTGGATATTGGTAGCTTTTGAGACATCAGTGGATTGGCATGTCACTAGATCTAGTTATCTGGTGTCAGGTACTACCAATAAAATAGTGGGTTTGGTGTGGAACTCACCAGAAGTTGGGGAAGTTAAACACTGGACATCCCAGTCTGTGACGTTGTCAGTGTGGATCCTTCTTACCAGCCATGGGACAAGGAATGGTGCTGGGAAATTGGACGTAGATTTGATTATTTCAGCATTAATTTTTTAATCTCCATGCTTTCAGGAACCAAGTTGCTGCCCAAGGAATCTGGTAGCCACCCGCCCACTGACGCAAGGGCAGGGGCAGCGCCAATGTGGAATTCCCGCATTGCTCCACCTCTTCTATGACAGCTTCCACACCTGCAGCTACTGGGCACCCATGCCCCATCTCCCCTTCTCAAATCATTCAATGAAGTGTAAAAAGTGACCTCATATGCCGATACGAGGAGAAAGGGATTATCCTGACTTGGGATATGGCCCCCCATGATTTAGAGGCATCTACGCCTCATCGCCACCACCTACCCTAAGGGCCACACAGGGAGCCACTGCTCCCTACCCCAATGTACAAATGTTTCGGGATCCCCTCCTCAGAATGCCTCAATGAATCCATCCCCTATACCGATGAGGTAAGGGATGTCTGGACCAGCCTAGCTATGGTCCCATTTTAGGGGCTCTCAAGGAGGGATCCCACTAGGCTGTGCCAACATCACCACCAAGTCCCACAAGTTAAGGAGAAGGTAAGCCATACACCTTCACCACTGGCCCCAGTCCGGTTGACCCAACACCAGCATGAGACACAAGCCAAAGAGGATTCCCGCCAAGGGGCATCAACGTACACAACAACTGTGGCCTGAGCCACCACCGATGTATATCATCAACCCCCTATGTATGATGAGCAGGGGAACTTATATACCTGACCCAAATCGAGGCCCCAACCACCCCATTGGAAGGCTGGGTCTACTCTCTTGGTCGTCATTGTAGGTAGTGGCCTCCTCGAGCAATCCTGCAGCAACGACATCTTGTACATAGGTCCTCCTCATACAGCCACCATGGAGAACATGTGTCCTCCCCACCTCCAAGATCAGCATGGAGGTCCACCTCATGCTACCTTCAGTTTGAATAAGGGACCTCACCATGATGGTGACACTCAGTACGGAAGCCTCTCTCGTGATCATTACATCGGGTAAGGAGTCATTCCTCCTTCCATAGACCACAAGTGTGGGGACGTTGCACATTCATTCAATCTCTAGCATGGGGGTCATCTCTATATACTTACAGCAACTAGCGAAGGTCCTCCTTGCCTTAGAAATCATAGGAATGAAGGCCATCTGCCCCTCAACAACACCCAGCATGGAGGTCCTACCCGTGTTCGGCGTGACCAGTACGAGGACCCTCCTCGTTCTGACACTATAAGGGGAAATAAGCATGGAGGTCCTACTCGTGCTCCTATCATCTCTAGTGGAGGTCCTACCCACTCCAATGATTCTGGAGGAGGTCCCCCCCCCCCCCCGCACATCATCTAGTGGGAACAGTGGTCCTCTCCGTGTTCCCTTAATATCTATCCAGGTCCTCCTCACACCCCAACTCCCTCAAGGAGAAATTCTCTCTACCCCAGCACCAGTATGACTGAAGGTTCTCCTCATGATAAAAAACTACCAAGTCCTGAGGAACTATCCTGGGGAAGGAGGGTGGGTTTTCTTAGCCATAAAAAGAATACCGATAAGATTTAGACTAAGATCAAACTAGTTTTATTCTCATATTCTCAGGCGGAATATGACTCAACAATAGAACCCTCACCTAGATCCTCCATGTCAAGGGTCGCGGAAGAAACAAGGTGCATTAACCTCATACTTCTAGAATGTGAGGTCTATAGGATTCACGCCTCCCTCCACAGGTATATTTATGAGAACAAAAATTTGGAAACTCCACAGGTTATGGATGTGAAATTGAAACCAATATCACTAGAAGAACTCTCTACCTTGACTAGAGATCACAAAGAGCTATTTTGGGGACCAATGGAGGATGAGAAGCAGCGCAGTACATCACCAACAGTCATAGTCCCTGTGCTATAAACTATTATTTTCAGCCCATCTTACTATGATGTGGTTTCTAAGTCAGTACACTCTTTGGAGGATAGCCCAAGATGTGGCAGTTTGTCATCTCTCTCTTTGTATTCTCCACCGGCCATCCTGCAATCTCAATGGTTTTCTTCGGTACGGCTATCGGTTCTCCAACCGCCTCCGATTGATGAGTGGGGAAACAAAGGGCCAGATCCCAAATATAGACCAAAGAGATTTTGGGATATTCTCACAGGACCCTTTCCCAGAGATATTTTTTCCAATTGTAGTGCCAAATTTTAGGGCACCAGAAGCACTCACCTGAGATGAGGTTGGATGATTTCGCTAGACCCTCTGGGATACTCATTTTCAGTTTCGTCATTGACGATTGGCTTACCCCAAGAGTTAGGTGCACTTAGAAGACATCAAAGAACAATTATTTTTGGTTTATTTGGTTTCACTCCATGTGGACCAGTGCCTTGAGTCACCAAGTCACCAAAGTACCCTCCAACAACGATGTGTCCAGTTCATTAATGTTCCCTTTAAGATAATTAAAGAGGCATCTCCCCACATGAAAATCTATTGTTGGGGGCAGTACGGGGCCCTCCATTTTGGTTCCATCCAGCGCCTGCTTGATTTTTCAGGTTAAATTGAGGATAAGCCTCTGAGTAGGGTCGTGGTTAACATGGTCGACCTACATGGGGCGAGAACAAGCTATAGATTCTTGGAGAGGACTTACCCTCGAGGGAGTTTCACACTTCTAGGATCTGTCGGGAAGTATTACTCATCAATAAAAGAATATATTGGGTCTTCCTGTTCCCATAGAGGCACTAGTCCTCAGCTGGAATCCCAAAAAGGGCAAGGAACACCCTAGAGCTGTCAAACCCTCCGACCCGTCTAGCTCAGTGCAGAAGACAGAAGATGATCCTGAAAAAGCCGTATTGCGCCAGTAACTCTATGAACAAAAAAATATGGTTTATGACATCCTTGTTGAATGCATTGCAGAGCGACGACCAGACTATGATGATCCTTGGCCAGGGAAACAGGGGCAGGCACAACTTCCCCTCAGCGAATTGCCTGCAGGTGACCCTGACCACCCTGCCCACGTAAACAGGGTTGAAGCTGGAACTCACGGAAAGAGGTCACATTATGTGTCGCTGAATCCTCCTGGACGACATGGAAATCCTCAGGGCTCAGCTCAGGTTTCCCCAACTTCTCCGCAGGTCATTATCCCATCTTCTACATGAGTCATCGGGCCTGTTTATCATGTTTAAGAACCTCCCAACGCACTGGTGTTTAGGGATCCTCGACAAGACAAGAATCCCCACCCAGATGATCCATTGGTGGCACTCATTTCCCACATCAAGGCATTGGAGACTCGACAAGTGGAAATACCGCATGATGGAAATACTTATCTGACATGGGTGGATGATATGATAGCACCCCGGTTTTTAGAAATCGCCCATTTTTCCCATTCAACGAGACAGGGGACCCACTGCATCACTTGGCCCACTTTATCTCAAGGTGAGGACACATGTTAGGAACTCCAACGTAGTAGGAAGCCATAAAACTCTGATCTTTCGTACAGAAATAGCAGGGGGTGACATTTTTCTGGTACAACCAACTCCTCGTAGGATTGGTAGCTGGATGGGAAGACCTCCATAGACAATTCCTCTACCAGTTCAGTTCCACCACTCAAAAGACGAGTATCACAGACCTCTTCAAGTGAAAGCAGAGGCCTGATGAGTGCATTCTAAACTTTTTCACCTGGTGGAAAGGGATCACATACTCTCTTGACATGTCGTTGACCCAGGAGAAACTGTTGAAGATGTGCATAGAGAATGTTAAGACAGAACTAGTCCCCTCTTTGATCACCTAGAAATACCCTAGGGGATTTTTAGACTTCTCTGATAAGGCCTAGTTCCTAGAGGAATCCTTATAGTAGGCTAAGAAGGCATGTTGGTTGCCTCCTGCAATCCCTGCTAGAAGGTTTTCTAGGGCTGGGCCTGATATAGTGTCTCAAATAGAGGCCCCCAGGGAAGTATAGTTTCTTCGAGTGGAGCTACCTCCACAACCCTATAGAGGCCCTCCACTTCAGGAATAGAATCCGCCCCAGAATCACCTACCTCAGAATCAGCAGGTGCCCCCACACAATGCGCCGCCACCACCAAGATGAGATAAACAGGCTCCACCGCGTCGACTGGCTCCTCTAGCTCCTCATCTAAGATAGACTCTAAGGCCCCCATTCCTAGACAAGAGGAACCAGAACTAATCTTTCAACGACGATCAGGTCCCCAATTACTTCTACAGTCCTTAGAGCAGAAGATTGTATGTTTCTCTGAGTGCAGGAGGTCAAAAGAGGTGAACCTCACTGATCGCCCTAATTACTGCCCCTATCACTGGATCATAGGGCACAACCTCAATAGTGCTAAGTGTTTAAGGACTGTCTTCAAGACCAGGTGTATAACAACATAGTCTGTTTAGGGCTAGGTCCGGCACTGGTGGAATGTGTCTTTATGAGGCCAGATAGTTGCAGTGACATCGAAGGTGAGTGGCATCACGTTTTTAACCATGGGTATCATATGTACGAAGACAGGATGGATCATAAAATAGTCTCTTGTTCCCATGGTGTCATCTGTGCATTCCTAAATCAGCCAGATCCTTTAGAAGCCACAACTACGACTTCTGCGTCGTCGTCTCAACAATCTCTTTCTCAGAATATTAGGCACTAGAAACGTAAGGGAAAAAAGAGCCCCTCACCATTGTCATTGTCATCTCATACTCTCAGTAATTTCATGCCCTTGGAGATGTCAATCCCTCCCAGAATTTATCAGGTAGTGGAAAAATCTTTAAGCGACAGTCCAGGGTATGCCTCAGTTAATACCATAATTCTGGTAAACCCCTACATAATTCCTGATGATGAGGAGAATCAGGACGATCCTCCCCATGTCCCCAGCCATCGTCAGCATCGACAGAGCCGTAGAAATATGGGTCGTTGGAGTGCCTCAGTCAGTACTTTCAGCTAGTTCATTCGTGCTACCGAAAGTAGGCAGCATGCCCAGTGTAGATATCAGCATGTGCAACCTTCTCATCTAGTTTCAGAAGGTCCTCCTTTTCTTTCATTCATGTTGTTGGATTAGGAAAATCAACCTCCACTGTATTTTGATTAGAAATTATTTGATCTGGATCAGTCCCATTCATTAGACCCACATCCAGTGGTCACTCCACATGCTTCGACTAGTGAACAATGGGTTATTCCTAGAACCAATCAGCCGCCGGTCCAGCCAGTAGGGCTCACCATACCTCCTGTCATAAAGTGACCTCCTGTAAGTAGAAGTTCATTCCTATCATGGAAGTATGATGATCTCAAACATCTTTCCAGCATTCCAACTTAGCTCTCCATCCTTTCGGCCCTTCTCCTATCATCAGATATGTGTGAGGCCCTCGTTGAGGCATTAAGAAACCCCCTCTAGTTTGAAATGGAATTAGCAGCCGTAGAAGTCTTCCATGCTGAGGTGGTCAAGAATGTTGAATGCCAGAACATCATCTATTTCTTTTAGGAGGATGAAGGATCTCACAAAAAAGGTCACATTCACCCACTGTACATCACTGGCCAGTTTAATGGCTTGGAGGTTGGTCATTGTCTTGTCGACATAGGTCTGGGATCAAACTAATCCTGACTCGAACACTGTGAAAACTAGGGTTGTACAAAGATGATCTGAGTGACTCTGACCTAATAATCCAAGGTTATGATAGGACAGAATAGACACCGGTTGGAAAGACCCGCTTGAAGACCCAGTTTGGTGGCCTACTTGCCAGTGTAGAGTTCATGGTTGTCTCCCAGGACACCACCTACAATGCATTGATGGGCAGTCCATGGCTCCACCTACATGCAGTGGTTACCTCATCATATCACCAGTTCCTCAACTACTCCCTTAATGGCCGAGTGGACATACTCCATGGTGAAGCTTCTCCCTTATACACTTGTGAAGCCCGCTATCTGGATGCCAGCTATTACAAGATCAAGAAAAAGTAAATTCAGATTAATGAGGTTGAGCATGCCACGACTGTGAATGACCCATGGACAGATCTAGATGTTGCCTACATCTTTCCAATCCACCAGTTAGAGGCTACAACCCTGTACACGGGACAGTGCTTTGTTTTTTTTCATGAGGGAGGAAAAAATTCCCAAGTCTAAGTGGAACCAAGATATCACCTCATAATCCTACAAAAATTAGGCTCAGGTGACCCTGAAGCCTCCAACTCCCATAAGGTATCAGGATGTCATCCCCATAGAAACAACAATACGTCATACTTGATTTTTTCTCTAAGATGGAATTAACTGGAACAAGCCTAAATGCCACTATTACTTTGATATCATCAAGAATGGCCCCTTGGGATGAAGACCAGATGGGATCAGATCAACAACCTTCATCATTATGGTTTTGGCAGCATGAATGTTCCCTGAGGCAGTGTCCATGGCCGCTCAGGCTGGTACCAACCTCCCAACGGTACCTGTCGACTCAGAGGAAACTCCTACTATTGAGGATCCCTCCTATATAAATGAATAAGAGGATTTAGAGGATGCTCACACCACCTTTGATGAGGGTGTATCCTCCACAGTTGATGAATTGGTAGAGGTGAACCTCAGTAGCATGGCAGACCCGAAACCCACACTAATGAGTACCGCTCTGCCCCTCAAGGAGAAACAACATTACATAGATTTCCTGAAACAACATAGTGATGTATTTTCTTGGATTTATGAATAGATTCTAGGACTAGATCCTCTGGTATCTATCCATCGCATCGGTCTCTTGGAAAATCATTGCGAGTTTAAGCAGCCTCCCAGAAAGATCCACCATTCTCGTGGTGTTATGGTTGAGGTAGAAGTTGATAACCTCATCAAGTCCAATTTTGTTAAGGAGGTATAATATCCCAAATGGATAGCCAATAATGTACCGGTCAAGAAGAAGAATGGACAGATCAGAGTTTTTGTCGACTTCTAGGATCTCAATTGTCACTGCCCGAAGGATGATTTTCCCCTTCATGTGACAGAATTGTTGAAGGACACTACAGTTTCATTCCAATCCATATCCTTAATGGATGGGTACTCTAGGTATAACCAAATTTGAATGGACCCCAAGGATGAGGATTATACAGCCTTTAGGGAACCACAATCTACTTTCTGTTACCAAGTCATTCCATTTGTTTTGATGAATTCAAGTGCCACCTATCAACAGGATATGTATCACATATTCAAACCAATCCTCAGAATGTTGGTGGAGTGTTACATGGATGATTTGGTGGTCAAATATTACCAGCATCAGGACTATCTCAAAGACCTTGAAAACACATTCAGCTTCCTTCATTCCTGCCACCTGAGGATGAATCCATTGAAGTGTGCCTTCGGGGACACCTCTCGAAAATTTCTCAGCTTCGTTTTAAGATAAAGGGGCATTGAGATAGACCTAGAAAAGATAAAGGACATTATTCGGATGTCTCCCCCAAGAAAAATTTGGAAGATTTGAGGCTTCCAAGGGCACTTGGCCAACATATGCTGATTCATCGCAAATATGGCCGTAAAGTGTAATCCATTTTCTCAGCTCATGAAGAAAGACAATATCTATGAGTGGGATGAAGAATGTCAGACTTCTTTCGAGGAAATCAAGTAGTACCTGCTCCAGCCTCTGGTCTTAATTCCACCCATCTCTATAAAACCCCTGGTCCTTTATGTGACCACCATGGAACTCTCTCTCAGCACCCTTCTCACCCAGATGAACAATGAGGGGATGGAGAATAGCCTCTACTACCTCAATGGAATGCTCCTTGATACGGAGACCAGATAATCCCATATCGAGAAGAGCTGCCTTGCACTCATATTCGTAGAATAGAAATTGCGACATTATTTGAAGCACCATGAGGTACAACTAGTGTCTTGAGTAGATCTACTGAAGTACATTCTGAACTGCCCCATGTTGATAGGTCATCTAGCTCGGTGGGTAGTGATTATCTAGTAGTTCGACATTAGGTCTATCCCTCAGAAGGCTATTAAGAGGTAAGTATTGGCAACCATCCTTACTACCCATCCAGCTCCTGCAGACCAATCCCAGGAACTGGATTTTCTTAATGAGACAATCCTCTTGGTTGACCAAGTCATCCCATGTTGGTAAATTCATATCGATGGTAATTCCTGGAGCACCACCGACAGAAGGTTCGATGACCCCAGGCTCAACAGAGTAGGCCTAGGTATTGTCTTCATTACCCCAGCACAAGACATTCTACTGTATTCATTCCTATTGTCAGAAGGCTGCACAAACTATGAGGAAGAGTATCCAGATCTCATCACTGGCCTTGAGCTGGCCCTTGAGATTGATGTACCCCATTTTAATGTGGAAGGATATTCTGAACAAGTCATCAAGAAGATCAATGGTGACTATGTTGTCAGAAATCTAGATCTCGTACCATTGTTGGAATTCACTCTCCAACTAAAGGCCTAATTCCCATCTCGGTCAGAAGTTACTCATGTCCCTCGATCACATAACGGTGGGGATAACACCCTATCCAGCCTAGCTACATCACTTTAAGAGCCCAAGTAGGATGATATTATTATCCACAACACACACTAGAGATTCATTACTCCCATCAACCTAGATGATGATGATAGACCACAGTTAATCCAACTTACCGCTGGCACCTCCATGTCCAGACCCCTAGGTCCCCAGGATGTATTGATTGAAGTGACTCATGATTGAAGAACCTCCTTTGTTGAGTACCTCTAGAATGGGAATCTCCCAACAGATCGGGGCGAGCATGAGTGAATTCAATGTCTCTAATTATAGTTCACCCACTAAGATAGTCCAAGTCGGGAGAAGATCCTCTACAAGCGCAGGTTTGATGTGGTTCTCCTCCATTGCATTCAAGGAGTTGATATTTACCATGTCATGTAGGAGGTTCATATTTGTTCCTATGGGGCTCATCCGATTGGGATGAAACTATCTCACAAGATCCAGAGGCTGGGGGTACTTTTGGCCCTCCATGATTCATTACTGCATTGAGTTTTCTAAAAGGTTTCATGCATGTCAAATTCATGCTAACTTCGTACATCGCCCACGAGAGCCTCTCCACTCCACCAAGTACTCTTGTCCAATTTTTTATGGGGACTCAATGTCGTGGGACCATATCCATCGGTGATAGCTCGCTAGTGCAGATTCATCATGACTGCTACCAATTTCTTCTCCACATGGGCAGAGGCAGTTTCACTCAAGGAGTTCAAGGCCCATTCCATCATTAACTTTGTGATCTCCAACATCATTTACCAATTTGGAGTCCCTCATGTCGTCCTAACCCATAATGACACAAACTTCTGGGCATCCGAGCTAAAGAAGCTATATGGTACGTACAACATCTGTTCTAGCCATACCTCCCATTATCAGGCGCAAGAAAATGGACAGATCAAGGTGTTCAACAAAAACCTCTCTAAAATTCTGTAGAAAATGGTTGGTCAGAACAAGAAGAGTTGGCCGAACAAGCTTCCCAACGCCATGTAGGCTTATCAAATGATGACTCGTAATTCCACCTAGATGACCCTATATTCCTTGGTGTATGGGACAGAATCTGTCCTGACCATCAGGATTCAATTTCCCTCATTGTGCACAACTGTCTATGATCAAAAAGTGCCATATAAAGTAGCTGAAATCCATCTGGCTGAGTTGGAAGAACTCGACAAGAACAGGGTTCATGCACTGCACAATCTAACAAGGCATCTGAGCAAGCTAGCTAGAGCCTTTAACAAGAAATTCTGCCTTTGCACGTTCTTGTAAGGTGACATGGTTTTGGCCCTGAGAACACCAATGATACCTGGAAGGAAACCACCAAAGTTGGAGCCCAAATGGGATGGACCTTACGTTGTTCACATGGTTTAATTTAATGGTGGTTACTCACTAGTATCTATTGATGGTGAGCGTATAAATCCTCTCACCAATGCCAAGTTCTTCATGAAACACTTTTCTTGAGTCCCTATGTTCCCGCATGACCCTAAACTGCATTAGGGTCCTACATGACCTTAAACTGTCCAGTTATACATGACCTTAAACTATAAAATGTCCTGCATGACATTAAACTATGTGTCGTCCTGCAAGACGTTAAACTGCATGTCAAGAACTACATATGTCTTGATTCCAATCCTAATGGGATACGTAAAACTTTCGAACACCTTGACCTGAGTCCAACACCATGCTCTTCTTTTTTGGTTACCCCTCCTGGGTGTTGTTCCCTCGGAGGATCTCATGTGATGCAGCCTAAGCCACTTTGACCCCAGTCATGGAAAGATTATGAAGGTCTCACCATGTGACCCTTTTCATTATTCCTATCCTCCCACGTCCATACTACATGACATTAAACTGTATATCCCTTTAAAAACTATGTATGGATTGATTTTCATCCTCATGAGATACATAGGAACGCTCAGATGCCTCGTCCTAAGTCCAGCCCCACACTCCTCATTTGGTTACCCCTCCTGGGTGTAGTTCCCTCGGAGGATCTCATGTGACACAGCCTAAGCCTCTTTGTCCCCACTCGTGGAAAGATTATGAAGGTATCACCATGTGCCCCTCCTCATTCTCTTAATCCTTCCATGTCCTTATCGCATGATGTTAACCTTCATGGCCCTTTCGGAACTACGTATGGCTTGATTCCCATCCTTATGGGATATGTAGGAATTCCCAGACATTTTTTTTGTAGGCCCAACCCCAAACTTGGGGATCCCCCCTTGAGTCTTGTTTCACATAGGTTACACAATGTGGATGTTGTGTTTTGAATATGGTCAATAGTTTCCCTTTTTCTCTTTCACGACCCCTTTATATCCCAAATATTGACTGTGGTGGGTCGTTATGCCCCACTATCACTTCAAGCTTTGGTCGGCCTTGGATAGGAGTGTGATTCCAGCTATTGTTCCCATATATGATGGGGAGAACCAAGTACCACTACTTGTTTTCCACACAAATCATTTCTCATGCAGGCTTAGGAGCTTATTTAGGAAAATAACCTCATAAGAGGTCATTTGACTATAGTTTGTCGGGATGCCCATCCTCAGGTCCCCTGACCTTTTCAGCCCCCTGGCCCAAGTTCTCATTTAAGAGTGGGCGGAGTGGTATGAAATCATATCCTTATTCATGTCGGGATATTTTTTCACACTGTACATTCCCCCTTTGAGACATCCCTCCATTTATCATCTTTTCCTCAACACAAGACCTTCTGTGCTTCGCGAGCCCCATCATTTGGGTTTCCATAATCTTCTATATCCAAAAGGACCCCCAAATGGCATGGATGATCAGCCCAAGGGCTCTCCTAACATTACGGGATAATGTCCTTGAAGATTATGAGTGAAAAATTGATACAAGTCTCATGTTGTGAATGCAGTTGACAATCGATTCTAAATTACTTTCCCCCAAACTCCAGTCACATAAGGGTGGATATTGTGTTGCGAATGTGGTCAACAGTTGTCTTCTATCAACATTTTCATTTTTTGGTCTTCTATAGGCGAATTGATTCTCCCTTTCCACTCTTTTTTCCCGCACATATGACATTAAACTAGGCATATATAGTCTGGGCTCTATGACCATAAACTAAGATCACCATCATCCTCACTTCAAGACGTTAAATTTCAAGGTGGCTGGAACATTCTGTCATTGGCCTAGCTTCAGGTTACTCATCCTTCTCAGGCACTTGGCCCATGTTCCCACTTAGGATTTTATGGTGTGGTCTGGGATTATTTCCTCATTCACATCGGGTTACTCGTTGTTCCATACACATCACTCGTTGGGGTATCTTTCCCTTATCTATGTCTTTACTGCATGACAATAAACTACACATCATCCTTCTCTAGAACTACATTGTCTTGATTACCATCCTTATGGGATACGTAGGACCGCCCAAACATCTAGTCTTTGGGCGCAACCCCATCTCATAGAAACGTCCTTATCATCTTTTCCCCTCGGCCTACATTCTTCTAGGGGAGGGGTGTATGGTGTGGTATGGGGTTATGTCATCATTCAAGTCGGGTTTATAACTACCACTCCACATGTCTCTCTCTCTCTCCTATGTGCCCTTCACTCCCTTTTCTTACACTCATCTTTTCAATTCGGCTTCTCTTAAGTTGGTCCCCTAGACCTTATTCAGTGATTCTCTAATGTGCCCAAGAGTACTCTAGTTCACATCCCGGAGTGTCGAATTATACTGGGGCATGCTTCCACCCAATTTTCAGGCTTCGTGTTCCACTTAATTTGGGCTTCCATTATCTTTCACATCCAAAGGAACCCCCAAATGGAATGGATTCTCAGCCTAAGAGATCTCCTACCCTTATGGGCCAACTTTATCGAGGGTTTCAGACAAAAAATTGATACAAGTCCCTCATTGTGAGTATGGTTAGTGTTCGATGGTCATTTGTTGTTCCCATTTCAGGCCACACGATATGGATGTTGTGTTTCAAAAACAGTTAATAGTTATCCTCCATTTTCATGCCAATAACATAAATCCTTAAATGTTAGTTACATGATTCACATCATTTTCCACCCCATCATGTCCAAGTGGAATTTCGACACTTGTGGCACTATCCCTCAGTGCGCATTTGCACGTTATGTAACACACCAAGATTTTATGAGAAATATTTTTTTTAATTTCTTTTATGTCTTGTGTGGTATGCTACACCAAGATTATCTTGCGCTATAAACAACACCATATTAGCTTGTAGTATATGCAAACACTATTCTTGGCTTGTGTTCCACAGAAGAGCGACCTTCCTCGATAGCGTGTGTTATACGTAATACCAAGTTTCACAAAAAAACGATATATTTTATGAACTAGCCATTATAAATATTATTAACTACATTTTGAATTTTATTACATGATAATTCATATTACACATATTCTAAAACCTGGTATGTGAACAAAATAAATTTTTCGGGCAAAAAAAATATTTTTCAAAAATGAAGTTTTGTCGCCTTTTGATGGCGCACCCACTTTAAATATATTTTTTGACAAATTTATAACTTCAATTAGACCAAATAACCATATTAATTGGTATAAGTATATAAAAATTTACTTTGGATAATTTTTTTAAATTTTTCTATTAACTTTCATATTTTGATGAATAGTAAAAATACGCAAAATGTTTCTTAAAAACATCTTTTTTCATCAAGATAATTTATATGGTTAAATTAAAAAATTTAATGGTTTTAAAGTATAAATAGAATATTTTTTTTCATTTAATATAATTTAAGTCGTTATCATTACTTTTACATTGAATTCATAGGTAAAAAAATTTCAATCTTTGGCATTGTTTTAACTTTTAAAACTTGTTTTCTTAACAATAGGATTAATTTTAAATTAATGACTATAACTTATATGTTTTAAATTTTGAAAAATGGATTACATATTTGAATTCAGTGGGTCCAAATTAAATAAATATATTACTATTTTTTTTTGATATTATGTATAGTAACTACTGTAATTTCTATTTACTACAGTTAAAGATAAATCGGGTAATTAAGGGTAAAAATAAGATTATAAAATTACCATAACACCTACCAAAATTCTATTGGATCAATAAAATTCTAAAAATATTACCTAAGGGTAAAAATAGATTCATTTCATGGAATTTTGACCATGAAAAGGATGTAATTATTATTAAAATTAAAGAAAGTGACAACATGTCACTCTCTTATATCTTATAAGTGTAATAAATTTTATTTAGTGATAAAATTCATACAACATCAGACATAAATAGTCACCAGAAATCTAATAAAATTATCTACATCATGTGAATTTATTTTTAATTTTTAGGGATTAAATAATTATCATTAATGGTGACATAATAGTGATGTAGAAATTATTTTATTGATTAAAATATCAAATAAATAGTTTTAAAAATATTAAAATAAATATTATATGAACTATTTAATGTTCTCCAATAATTTTTAAGATTAATATAACATGTTAGAAATATATTAAATGTTTTTTTCTAATATATCTTCTGTGTGGATTTTATTTAAATTCAAATAATTGAATAGTATCAAAATTAACACAATTTATATTTTTTAAAAATAGTATACTATTAAATAGTTTAAAAGTCACAAAAATATTTAAAAATTTTACCTTAAAATTTATATGGTCTAAAATTTCATAAAGTATCCAATTATGGACAATTCAAAATAAATAAGTAAGTATTTATCACAATTTAGAATTTCAAATCTTATTACCACAATTAAAATTAAATAGATTAAATAAGGATAAATCAAAATGATAGGGTTTAGAATAAACTAAAAACAGGTCTAAATTTTATTTATTGATGAGATTACAAAACTATATCATATCATCTTTGAATTGAGTCTTTTTTGGTGGTTTTTATGAGGGGTCTAAATTTATTATATATTAATATTTTTTAGGTTTCCAAAAGTGCCCCTCTCCTCTCTTATAAAAGGGAACCTCCTCCATCTCCTCTTCAAAACATTTTAAACCTTCATTATTGGACAAACATGGTCCATTTCTTTTCTCCACTTACCTAGAAACATAATATATGTCCTCATATTCTTCAAAGTCCAACATCAGTGCCCTAAGAGGAGCTTTTGAAGTGGCGCGTCGAAGAAAAGGTAAAATCCTTTACCAATTCATTCTAATTTATTTCTCCTTATACTTCTTATTTTTTATTTTTTTTCATTATAAAGTAATGAAATAAGTATCACTAATAGACTTATATGTTATTATAAATATGAAACAAACCTATTTCTCCTTCCATCCATCCTACGGAAAACAAAATCACCACGCGTGCGTATGTACGGAATACCGTCTCCATGTTGTGGTGTAATCTTTTTTCCACCACCACCTTACTTGGATGGGTATAATGATGTAAAGAATAACTATATATGATTATTATAACATGATAATGATTATGAGATATTCTATCATCCACTCCAATACCATTCAATAATTATGGGAATGATATCATCGCTCGTACGTACATACGGATTACCGTCTCCACGACGCGACGAGATTCATTATCCATGTTAACCATTCAAGAATGATTATAATATATATATATATAATGAATAATAATTAAATATATGACAAAATAATGATACTGGATTTATGTATATGTTATTTACTTACTTCCATTCAATTTAATATGGAAACAAAAACAGCGTTCATGCGTATGTACGACCTACCATCTCTATGAATAGTGTATTACATTATATTTATCAATATATTATATATATTATATATTCAGAATATATATTATATATAAATCATGTTTTACATTCTGGAAGTAATTAATCATGATCTAAGTAATTAGAGGAATAATTAGAATCCAAAACACATAGGACAAATGAAACGATTTTACAAAAAACACTACTTTGACATGGAATTGACAAATGAACGGGTAATATAAAGTCATAAGTGAATCATATATGATATCATAAATATTATTATGGTTCTTTTACAAGTTAATAATATGTTTAACCCTACTATACATGAGTCTTGGACACGTACAGAAGAAATTTGACATAAGGTAATGGATAATTAATCCAATATCATTCTTAACCGAGATTGTTTATTCGTAAGTATTTACTGGGGTAATATTTATCATCAATGTCTATGTTTTATAAATAAATTTCATGTATGTTAAAAGTCATTTTTACCAATTTTTGACTTATACTACATGGTATGTAAGAAATCATTCTTTTGATTACCATACGAGGTACTTTTTGACTTTTTAGGAAAAAGTATGAGGAGAATGTTTTTATCTTATAAGGCATGAATCGATTTTTACGGTTTCATAATGCCTTATTTTCATGAAGCTTCCTATACAAGATTACATGATTATTTTCAAAAAAATCCTTTTATTTTAAAATTTCATGGCATTTTGTCAAAAAAAATGATTTTGAAGAGGTAAGGATATTTTCATCAAGAATTCATTTCAACTGTTTTATCAAAACTATTAACCATCTAAGATGACTTTATTTAGTATGATTATGTTTCAAGTCTAATGCCTCTATTATTTACATGTTATGATTTTTCTTATGATGAAATGATATCAATTTGTTTTATATAGATTATTATATGATGGTATGATTTTTATGAAACCAATTTTATTCCTTGTGTTATGATGAATGATTTATAATTGTTTTGTGGCACATGTAAGAATGATTTCAATATGAGATGTGTGGGAACTATATCTCCCTCCAATGAATTGGTTAAAGATTTATATGTCATGAAATAATCCTGGCTGGAATGACAAGTAAATTACGTTCAGTAATACAGGGCTGGAACAGCAAGTAAAATCAGTTCAGTACGGGACTTTGTCCACTATAATGGTCTTGGCAGTAATGTCTTAGCTACTATGGGAATCATATCATGTGATTAAGGGTTTTACACAATTACATGTTTTATTCCCATGCTATTTTATCGTGATTAATGTTTATTTATGATCTATACCTTATGTACTGCTAATATTTTTGTCATGTTCATGTTTTTATAATCAAATGTTTATGGATTGTTTTATATTCTCCATTTTTACCCTTATTGAGAATTTCATCTCACCCATTTTATGTTTTCATATCCCTAGGATATAAAGGAAGGTTTTAGGTAGGAAAAAAAGGGGAATATCGTTATGGGAGATGTTGAAGATCATTCAACGTGATAAGAAGTTTATGTTACAAGTTTCCAAAGACACTAAACTAATACGGTCTTTGGGCATCTGTTTTTGTTATGTATTAAGTATTCCAAAAAAGTAATGTAATGAAAAAGTACATCATGATTTGGGTCTCTATAGTTGATATCTGGAAGAATGATTAGTTAACCTTTGGAAACTAGGATGTGAAAACATTAGTGAGATCCCTAGAGATATTTCTAAGTTGTGTCTAGGGATGTCTGTAACGTCAAGTATATGTATAGGTTAAAATCCTAGAATTATGTTAACGATCATGAATAACCTAGGGTGAACCTAATCTGTCATAGGTTAAAGAAGGTGTCATATGTTATACATCCTATAATTGACTTTTATGATTATGTGGTTCCACATTATTTTAACTGTTTCTTACACAATGGTTTTTTGTTCTAGTTAATGGAGGGAACCAGAAGGAATTGGGTTAACCTTGAATATGATGAACTAATTGGTGATGATGAGTAGAAAAATTGCATAATTCCTAAAGAGAAAATATTGTGATTATTCCGAATCATTCATCACGATATATGATTAAAAAGGTGAACTTTAGTGGTATTCCTAAGTCATTAAATAAGAGGAAGATGGATTTTATGCATGTTCTCATGGAGAGAAACACAAAAGAAGGAAGATAAAGCTTTATACATATCAAGAATAAGGGAAGAAGAACCTTGAGGAATACCTCAAATGGAGGGGAAGATGTTATCTATGTGGGGAAAAGGGTCATAGAGTGATAGACTGTTATGGAGTTCAATGTCTTATATGTGGAGAACATGGGCCTTACCCAAATCAATTCCCAAACCTAAGAAGTTACTTCTAGATTGAAGAAGGAATTATTCCATGCCAATCATTGATGAGGATGGATTGAAGGGATTATGTATTGGAATTCAAGAATAATGTTGTTTAGGTACTTTTATGGTATATTTAAATACCTATGTATTTTTCCATTGGGATTTTCCATAATAATATGGTACCAGTAACAAGGAAAAGGGATTGAAATATTTTTGGAAAGAAGATGATATGTGCATAATCAAGAGATAAGGAGAAAATAATATGTTTGATAGTAATAATGAGCTCATGACTGATATAAGGACAAAGTGACATCATGGCTTGAATATATATAAATTTCGGTATTTCGATATGTGGAAAGAGTTAACTTTTGACAGCATTCATGTTCTCACTAAGGTTCAATGGGTATTCATTTTTCAAGAGAATACATTATTAAGGTATCCACATGTTTGGAATGTGACCAACAACATGATATATCTTATGATATATGGGGGATAAATGAGGTTATTAACATGCTTGGTAGATTACCTCTCAAGTAATCTTTTTCTTTATACTATGAGATTGGATAGAAGTATTTTGGATAAGCATAAATATTGGAATGGATTTTGTTAGAAATAAGATAGTATTGTTTAAGGATATAATTTTTTATATTATTTCTGAAATGTTATAATAGTATAGTTTTATAAAAAGGATAACCCATAAGACGGGAGACAACCCATCGCGTCGGACAAGGATGCAGGAATCAAACCCACAACTGAAGTGCGACAAGCCTTTATCGCCTACCACTGGCCTACAAGAAATTTCTGGTTAGTAGAAATTAGTTTTATTTTATTAAGTTGTATGATATATGACGTATAAGTTCATTTTTGGATCCATATACGATTAATATCTCCATATATGGACTTATGTATATTTAATACATTTTGCTAAACTTTTATTTATGATAGATGGAATGACCCATCATTCTATCACATGATCTGCTAACACTTCACGAATGATAAATTTAACTTCATTTCTGTAAGAAATGAAGTGGAGATTATTCAAGGAATGACCAACGGTGAGATTGTACCAAAATACAGTAAGTATTTATCCAAATTCAAATTCTTCTACTTTAGGGAGATGATCTTGAAAACCAAAAATGTTTTCCTAGTACCCTCATTTTCGATAAATAAAATGGGAACTTGATGGTTAGATTTATCCTCCATATCCATGTTTTTTACTTATGTTCTCCTATGTGGAAACCTAGTGATGAGTTAATTTGGGTAACTGTTACATTTATTACTCTACATTTTAAAATTATGTTTTAGTATTCTTTTTAATGATGTGGGTTTATATGAAAGAAACTTACAAGTAGTAGACGATTTATAACCCCGATGAATTTCAAGGGCGAAATTCATTTTACAGGGCGTAGAATGTAACACCCGAGATTTTATGAGAAATATTATTTTTAATTTCATTGATGTCTTGTGTTTTATGATACACCAAGATTATCTTGTGATATACACAACACCGTATTAGCTTTTAGTATATGCAAACACTATTTTTGGATTGTGTTACATGTAAGAGAGACCTTCCTCAATAGCGTGTGTTGTACGGAATACCAGGTTTCACTAACAACGATATATTATTATGAACTAGCCATTATGAATAGTATTAACTACATCTTCAATTTTATTACATAATAATTCATCTTACACAAATTCTAGAACATGGTATGCGAACAAAATAAATTTTTCGGGTAAAATAAGTATTTTTCAAAAATGTTGTTTTGCCACCTTTTGATGGAGCACCCACATTAAATCTAGTTTTTGACATGTTTATAAGTTCAATTAGAAAAAATAAACTTATTCACTACAATAAGATATAAAAATTTACTTTTGATAAATTTTTTATATTTTTTCTATTCCCTTTCATATTTTGATGAATCGTAAAAGTATGCTAATTTTTTCTTAAAACAAATTTTTTTGTCAAGATAATTTATAAGATTAAATTATAAAATTTAATGGTATTATAGTATAAATAGAATATATTTTTACCATTTAATATAATTTAAGTCATTATCATTACTTTTACATCAAATTCATAGGTAAAAACATTTCAATCTTTTACAATGTATTAACTTTTAGAACCTGTTTTCTTAACAATGGGATTCATTTTAAATTAATTACTACAAATTATGTGTTTTGAATTTTGAAAAATGGATTTCATAATTGAATTAATTGGGTCAAAATTATGATAATAGGTTACTTTTATTTATTTTCTGATATTATGAATAGTAACTACGGTAATTTTTATTTACTACAGTTAAAGGTAAATAGGGTAATTAAAGGTAAAAATAAGATTATAAAATTACCATAACACCTACAAATATTCTATTGGATGAATAAAAGTCAACCCATATCACCTAAGGGTCGGAATAGATTAATTTTATGGACTTTTGACCATGAAAATGATGCAATTATTATTAAAACCAAAGAAAGTGACAACATGTCACTCTCTTATATCTTATAAGTGTAATAATTCTAATTTAGTGATAAACTCCATAACACTTCGAACATAAATATTCAACATAAAGATAATAAAATTATATAAATCATGTGAATTTATTTATAATTTTTAGGGATTAAATAATTATCATTAATGGTGACACAATAGTGATGTATAAATTATTTTATTGATTGAAATATCAAATAAATAGTTTTAAAAATATTAAAATAAATATTATATGAACTATTTAATGTTATCCACGAATTTTTAAGATGAATATTACCTATTAGAAATATATTAAATATTTTTTTAGAATATATATTCTGTGTGGATTTTATTTAAATTCAAGTAATTGAATAGTGTCAAAGTTGACACTATTGATATTTTATAAAAATAACATATTATTAAATTGTTTAAAAATAAAAAAAATTATAAAATTTATAAATTGAAATTTATATGGTCTAAAATTTTATAAATTATCCAATTATAGACAATTCACAACACATAATTAATTATTTATAACAATTTAGAATTTTGGATCTTATTACCACAAATAATTTTAAATGGATTAAACAAGGATAAATCAAAATGATAGTGTTTAAAATAAAATAAAAACAAGTAAAAAATTTATTGGTTAATGATATTAAAACCCTATCTCATATCATCTTCTAATTGAGTTTTTTTTTGAGGTTTTTAAGTGGGGCATGAATTTATTATAAATTAATATTTTTAGGTTTCCAAAAGTGCCCCTCTCCTCTCTTATAAAAGGGCTCCTCCTCCCTCTCCACTTCACAACATTTTGAGCCTTAAATTTATTCCAAGACCTGTCCATTTATTTTCTCCACTTCCTTAGAAACATACTCTAGGTCCAGATCTTCTTCAAAGACCAACTTTAGTGCCCTAAGAGGTGGTTTTGAAGAGGCGCGTCGAAGAAGAGGTAATATCCTTTACCGATTCTTTCAAATTTATTTCTCCCTCTACATCCTATTTTTTAATTATTTCATTATAAAGTAATAAAATAAGTATCACTCATATACTTATATGTTATTATAAATATGAAACAACCCTATTTCACCTTCTATCCATCCTACGGAAAACGAAATCACCACGCGTGCGTACGTACGGAATACCATCTCCACGTTGTGGTGTAATCTTTTTTCCACCACCACCTTACTTGGATGGGTATAATGGTGTAAAGAATAACTATATATGATTATTATAACATGATACTAATTCTGAGATATTCTATAATCCACTCCAATACCATTCAAAAATTATGGGAACGATATCATCGCTTGTGCATACGTACGGATTACCATCTCCACGACGTGATAAGATTCATTCTCCATGTTAACCATCCAAGAATGATTATAAAGTATATATAATGAATAATAATGAAATATATGACATAATAATGATACTTTATTTATTTATATGTTATTTACTTACTTCCATTAAATTTAATAAGGAAACAAAAAAACATTCATGCGTACGTACGGCCTACCGTCTCCATGAATGGTGTATTTCATTACATTTATCGATCTATTATATATATTATATATTCAGAATATATATTATATATAAATCATATTTTAAATTATATAAGTAAGTAATCATGATCTAAGTAATCATATGATTAATTAGAAGCCAGAACACGTTAGAAAAATGAAACGATTTTACCCAAAACACTACTTTTATATGGAATTGACAAATGAATGGGTAACATAATGTCTTAAGTGAATCATATATGATATAATAAATATTATAATGGTTCCTTTACAAGTTAATAATATGTTTAAACCCACTATACAAGAGTCTTGGACACAAATGGAAGAAATTGGACACAAGGTAAGGGAAAATTATTCCAATCTCGTTCTTAACTGAGATTGTTTATTCATTAGTATTTAGTGGGGTTATATTTATCATCAATGTCCATGTTTTCTAAATTTTTTCATGTATTTTTAAATTTCTTTTTACCAATTTTTTACTTTTACTAAATGGTATGTAAGTAATCTTTCTTTTCATTACCATATGAGGTACTTTTTTACTTTTCTGGCAACAGTACGAGGAGAATGTTTTTTTAACTTATACGGAATGAACTGATTTTTACAGTTTCATAACGCCTTATTTTCATGAAGCTTCATATACAATATTTCATGATTATTTTCAAAAAACTCCTTTTCTTTTAAAATTTCATGGAATTTTGTGAAAAGAAAATGATTTTCAAGAATAAAGGATATTTTCCTTAATAATTCATTTCAAGTGTTTTATCAAAAATATTTCACATATAAGATAACATTGTTTAGTATGATTATGTTTCAGGTATATTGTCTCTATTATTTACATGGTTTGATTTTTCTTATGATGAAATGGTATTCATTTGTTTTATATGGATTATGTTATGATGGGATGATGTTTATGAAACCCATTTTTTTCCTTGGGTAATGATGAATGATATATGATTGTTTTGTGGCACACTTATGAATTATTTCAATATTAGATGGGTGGGACCTATATCTCCCTCCAATGAATTGGGTAATAATTTATATCTCATGAGATAAACATGGCTATAATGACAAGTAAATCTGGTTCTGTAATACAGGGCTGGAACAACATGTAAACCTGGTTCAGTAAGGGACTTCGTCCACTATGATCATCTTGGCAACAATGCCTTGGCTACTATGGAAATAATATAATGTGCTTAATGGTTTTCCACAATTACATGTTTTATTTCCATTCAATTTTATCATGATTAATGTTTCTTTATGATCTATTCCTTATATTATGCTATGATTTATATCATTTTCACGTTTTTACAATCATATGTTTATGGATTATTTTATGTTCTCCATGATTACCCTTACTGAGCATTTGATATCACCCTTTTTATGTTTTAATATCCCTAGGATATAAAGGAAGGTTTTAGATAGGAAAAAAGTGGAAGATTGTTATGGGAGATGTTGAAGATCATTCAACATGATTAGAAGTTTATGTTCCATGTTTCCAAAGACACTAAACTAATATTGTCTTTGGGAGTCGGTTTTTGTTATGTTTTTTTAAAACATTGTCCTGGTCAACGACCAAGACTAAAAATATTATTATAAAGTGAGAAGATTACAAAAGTCTGAAGGTGGTAATTTTATTACAATCCTTTGCAAGGAGAGGAAGGAGGTCGTTATGTAACTCATCAAACCACATAATTTCTTGCTTTGGGTCTCTACAAGTTAGGAGTAAAAAGTTGTAGTAAGGCATCATTTGGGGCTCCTCGCTAACACCCCCTCTGCATGTATTCCAGGTATTGAAAAAAACCTCTTCCTCCCTTGTTTCCCACATCGAGTTTGACTCACATGGGCTTAGGTATTGTATTGAGGTATACGCTTACATGGAAGAGTTTTTCTTATCCATGGTCCAAGAACTAAGACCTTAAACTAAGATCCCTTTATACGTCCCCTCTTTCAGTACTACGTGTGGCTAGATTCCCATCTTCATGGGATATGTAGGAATGCCCAGACATTTGGTCTTTGGGTCCAACTCGAGTTCCACTAATATATCTCTTATGGTCTACCTTTTAGTCCTTGTCTCATATAGGACCATGTGTTGTGTAATGTGTGGGATTATTCCTTTGTTCATGTCAGGTTTACAATAGTCGTACCACATACTCCCCTTCAAGGAGCTAGTCCCTCCTACCTTCTGTCCCGCTGGACATTAAACTGTATGTTTTCCTACATGACGTCAAACGAAACCTTCATGAACTATGTATGGATTTATTACCATACTAATGGGATACATAGGAATGTGCACACATCTCTACATAGGGTCCATCTCAACTGAGAGCAAGGCTCTCCTACCCCATGTTCTCCAACCTTTTATGGCCCCTCGGTCTGAGGTTTCTTTCTCAGAATCATGCACGATGTGATATGGGTCTCATTTTCATTCACGTTAAGTATGATTTATCACACCATGCACATTCCCCCTTGAGCCTAATCTATCCTGTATATGTCTGATCCACATGACTTTAAACTATGCTACCAAGTCCCATATGACTTTAAACTGTTACGTCGTGTGACCCTAAACAGTGACATCATCGTCCTGGATGCACGATGAAAAATGACATTGCATCGTGGTGTACTCAATCGAGGGGAAATAATGTTTGGCATAGTTCAAACACCATACCATTGTTCAATGCTTGAATACGGCTTGATTCTTATGGAGATGCCTGGAATTTCCATCTTAGGTACACCTGTAACACCTCGACCCATCAAGGCTGGACCAGGTTCATTACATGTGATATTGGCATGGTTAGAAGGAATGAAAAAACCCGAAGGAATGATCATTTTATTAGTCTTGAAGAAAATATTTACATATATGTTACTCAAATTACATTGTAAAAGATTACAAAATACAATACATAATGAAAACTAAAAACTGCATCCACATGAGCTCAATAAATGATCTCCCCTTTGTCACCTATTGAAATTAAAAAATGAAAGCGGTGCACTCAAACACTCAGTAATGGTTACAAATAGTGGAAGCATGAGTACAAAAATAAGTTAATCATAATCAATCTAACATAATAAATATGTCATAGTGAATAAATGAATAACTAATGTCATTAATAAACTGAGAAAGAAATTGCATCCATAGATTTTTTCATAGTGAAAAACTCATGGATAATAATAATAACTGATAATTAATAAAGGGAATTATTATTAATTGGATTTCATGTATCTGGAACATGAAACCATAATACCATAAAAATGGTTTAGTTCTATGGGTAGAAACCCGACTGATTTTTTTGGGAACAAACTCGAAGGGTTTGTCGCCAACTGATTTGTCTCATGAGACCTACCGATGCATCGAGGGGATATAGTGGGACCCACCCTCCACTACATGGATATTTAATTTAAATATAATTTCAAATGAAAATTTATCTCAAATGGGCAGTAGGTACACCACATAAGGATTATTAGGTGGACCATAAAAAGTTAGTCACAACAAAATAGTAGTTGATACAAAGTCTCTTACCACAATGTAATCTGTCGAAGCATATGGACAAAACATAATAACCCTCAAATGAATATTTGAATAACATGAATATTAATAGAATAATTTTATTATATATTAAATGTAAGTACACATATACCACATACATGAAATAAGTGGTAAATAATGAAAATCTCTTTGAAATGAAAGTGAGATGAGAAACCCCTTACCTTTTGCTCGAATGTGTCCTTCATTTGTTTTAATGACCTAAATAATAAAATTTAGATTCATTAATTAATAATTAGAGAACCTCATATACATGTAATTGATTTATTATAACCTTGTTAGGATTATTCATGGCCCTTTTAATGGGTTTAAGAGGTTCAATTTTATTGTTTTGGAAGCATTTTCTTCCTTGGTTTTCATGATTCGTTTACTTGCTCTCAGGAATGGATGTTCATTTGAAATGTGCATAAATATCCAGAGTTTTTAATATATATTATTAGTTAAATTAAAGAGATATAAATGATCTTATAATTATTATAGGTTATATTCTTGAGGATGAACCATTAGTTAAAAGTTTTTTATAAACGCCTGGATTTAGCTTGGTAGTTTTGTATATAATAAACTCGTTTTGTATTATTATTCTATATTATGAGTGTGTAAATATTACAGAAAATTAATGACATGAAATAAATATATTCTTATCTGGTTCAACCATTAAAATGGTTTCATGACCATTAATGATGGAGAAAGTGAAGAACAAAACTCTGTCGTCCACAAAGGTTATAAATTGGAACCTCAAGGACGTAGATTTCCCTTATAAAAATAAAAAAGGGGGAGTAAGAATACCGATGATGGTTATTCAATTAACATGAAATAATTCAAGTATATATATGATACTGGAGTTTAGCATGGTCTTTCAGATAGAAAACATGAGAATAGAAAAAGAAATGAGATGATCTTGAAAATAAAAGAAACGGTGAAAGATCCCTTATGAAAATTCAGCTTCCTAAAAGCGTCGCTTAAAATTTCATAAAATGAAATGGTGAGAACAAAAAAGTATCACATCATATTGAAATAAAAATTATAGTAAGAATAATAAATAAAATCAAACGCCAACATATGAGAATGGAATTTCAAATAGCTAACATAAAAGAAGTTTCGACTTAAAGAAGAGAATGAAGGATTCCCTTACCTTGTATAGTAACTCCTAGATCTTCAAGGATGGGACCTTGGAGGATTAAGGAAACCATGGGAGGACTCCTAGAGAAGTAAAAACACCAGATATTTTAGTATGAGGGATTTTTAATGAAATAAAATGAATGGATGTGTGGGTATTTATTGAAAAAGAGAGGCATTTTTTTAATAATGTCAAAGGGACACCTCATAAGTGGTTTTTTCCAAGCCATGGGCTTTCCCATGGTATTAGCCACTTGGGAAACTTCATGTAATAAGTTACTTTACACAAGCTGACCATAATTTTATATTAAATTATTACATCATTATGATGTCATTAAACTATCGAAAACTCAAAACTGTATTTTTTCTATTCATGAAAAATTCATGTATTTTAGAAAAATCCCAAAAAAATTACCCTAACCATTTTTCGATGTGTAGAATTCAAAAATCATTGTTAATTTGAAAAATAAAAATTTTAGATATATTATTAGTTCTATATCACATTGAAAAATTAATTACGATCTCATTATATTATTACCTTAAGAAAATAAAATATTATTAATATTTACTATTTATAAGGGTTATACTACTATTCATTTTACTATTCATAAGGGTATGTTACTATTCATAAAAAAATCACGTTTGTTCTATCATTCTCCAAATGACTTACTGGTAACAACTCTAGATGATTGTTTTTTGAAATTCAAAAAATAGAAGTGGAAAATTTATGTTTAGTTGATAGCTTATAAGTTTCACCTATAACGTTTTGATTCACAAAAGACATAGTGCTTCATGCAATATAGGATATGAATGGATTTTATTTAATAGAAGCATACCATAAAATGTGTGGGGTGTTGTATTATTCCTTCCTTCGAAAATTTCATCCTTGAAATTTTATGTATAAATTCCAACAAAAAGATGTTGGTGGTTCTTCTTCATGAAATCCTCTGTTTTCCATGTTGCTTTCTCCATAATCTGGTTTCTCCAAAAAAAACCTTTACTAGACGAGTTGTTTAATTTCTCAATACCTGCTCCCTTGTGTCAAGAATCATGATAGTCTTTTCACAGTATGACAAATCCGGTTCCAGTTCTATTTCTTCATATGTTAGTACATGCGTTGGGTCTGGCATGTACTTCTTTAACAATGATACGTGGAACACATCATGAACTCTAAAAATATTTTGTGGAATCTCTAAACAGTAAGCTACATCTCTGATTATTTCTATAATTTCAAATGGTCTGATGTACCTGGGGCTCAGTTTCCCTTTCTTACGGAACCTCAAGACACCCTTCCATGGAGAAACTTTCAGAAATACATGATCTCCCACTTGGAATTCCACGTCCTCTCTCTAGTTTTTATCATAAATCTTCTTCCTACTTTGTGCTTCTTTAATATGGTATATTATTTTCATCGCCTTTGTCAAAGTCTCTTCAATAAGTTCATGGCCTATAAGTTTCCTCTTACCATCTTCGTCCCAATAAGCTGGAGTTCAACATCTCTTTCCATATAAGGCTTTATATGGAGCCATTTGAATAGTAGAATGGAAACTATTGTTGTATGAAAATTACACCAAATGAAAGTATTGATCCCACATACCTTTGAAGTCAAGATAACATGACCTCATCATATCCTCTAGAGTTTGAATATTACTTTCTGACAGTCCGTCAGTTTGGGGGTGATATGCAGTACTCATACGAAGTTTAGAATTCAAAGCCTTCTGGATACTTTTCCAGAATTTTGATGTAAACTGGGGATCTCGATCGGAGATAATCGATAGAGTTTCAACATGAAGTCTCACAATATCATTAATATAAATTCTTTCTAGATTCTCAAGTTGTAAATCCTCTCTTATTGGAATGAAATGTGCTGATTTTGTTAGACGATCAACAATTACCCATATTGTATCATTCCTTCTAAGTGTCCTCGGTAGTCCGGTGAAAAAATCCATTGTAATGTTATCCCACTTCAACATAGGAATAGGTAGAGGTTGAATCACTCCTTTGGTATGTTGTCTCTTTGCCTTCACTTTTGAAATACTAGACACCTTGACACGTAGTTAGCAATTTCTGGCTTCATATTATCCCACCGAAAATATTCTTTCATATCTCTATACATCTTGGTGCTACCTAGGTGTATAGAGAAATTTGAGCTATGAGAATCGTCTAATAGTTCCCTTTTTATCTCAGGTACTGATGAAACACATAACCTCTTCCCAAATTTCAGAACTCCTTCTTCATACACGAAGTCAGCCAGTCTCCCATCCTTGACTGCATTAATTTTCTTATGCAGATTTTCATCATCAGATTGAGAAATTTTTTTCTTCTCCAGTAAATATGGTTTAGCAATCATTTGAAAGAGGATTGATGTTTCCACTTCTTTAACAATTCCCATATCCGTCTTTAGTAGATCCATGAACATAAGATCTCTTTCAATCCTCATTCGAGTCAGAAGGCCATGGTCTTTCTTTCTTAATGCATCTTCTACCTTATTCTCCTTTCCTGGGTGGTAGTGTATTGAGAAATAGTAATCTTTGAGTAATTTTAGCCATCCTCTTTGCCTCATGTTGAGTTCTTTTTGTGTGAAAATATATTTCAAACCCTTGTGATCCGTATAAATCTCACATCTCTCTTCGAAGAGATTATGCCTCCATATTTTCAGAGAAAAGAGTACGGCTGCTAAATCAAGATGATGAGTTGGATAATTTCACTCATGGGTCTTCAACTGTCTTGATGCATAGACCATAACATTATCATTTTTCATAAGGATGTAACATGGACCATTCTTTGATACATCGTGGTATATCACAAATCCATCACTTCTAGATGGAAGAGTCAAAATTGGAGTGTTAACCAATCTCTTTTTCAATTCATCAAAGAATTCTATACATTCTTTTGTCTACACAAACTTAACTCTTTTACATGTGAGCTTGGTTAGCGGTTTAGCCAGTCGGGTGAAATTTTGAATGAAATACTGATAGTAACCTTCTAAGCCAATAAAACTACATACCTCAGTTATGTTTGTTGGCATGGGAAATTCTTGGATTGCCATTATCTTTGCAGGATCAACGAGGATTCCATCCTTAGAGATAATATGGCCTAGAAAAGAAACTGATTGAAGCCAGAATTTGCACTTAATAAACTTCCCATATAATTTATTGCATCTAAGAGTTCTCAGAATAAACCACAAGTGATTCTCATGGTCTTCATAGTTTTTTGAGTATACCAGGATATCATCAATGAATACCACAACAAAGTTACCAAGATATTCCTTGAAAACTCTATTCATTAAATCCATGAAAATAGAGGGTGCATTTGTCAGTCCAAAAGGCATCACTATAAACTTGTAATTCTCATACCTGGTTCTAAATGCTATCTTTGAAATATCTTTCTTCCCCACACGCAGCTGATGATATCTGGATAAAAGGTCAATATTTGAAAAGTATTGAGCTCCATGATGTTGGTCTAATAAATAATCAATCTCGGGTAGATGATACATATTATTTATTGTAATGGTATTGATATCCTTGTAATCAATTCAAAGCCTCATGGATCCATCATTCTTCTAGACAAAGAGGAAAGGGGCTCCCCGTGGAGAAACACTAGGTCGAATAAATCCTTTTCCACTAAAATCCTCTAGTTGTTTATTTAGCTCTACTAATTCCACAATGTCCATTCTATAGGGAGTCTTTGATATTTATCTTGAATTAGGAATTAAATCAATAGGGAACTCAACTTCCCGCTCTAGAGGATGTCTAGGTAAATCCTCTAGAAATAAATCAATTTACTCTTTCACTACATGCACATCCTAAATTTGAATATTTCTTTCCTTTCCAATAGATATTGGGTTATCTTCCTCTCCATGTATTGTATTCAGTAGATCTACTAGGGGTGGTTCTAGATAAGAATTTGGTGGTAAAGTTTCTGCCCTAAAGGCAAGGGATTCTACACCATTTTCAAAAATTGTAACTTCTTTCTACTTATAATAAATATTCACATCACAATTTGAAATCCAATACATATCAAGAATTATATCAAATTCAGTCATTGGTATGATGATAAGGATAGAAACTAGAGCACATTTTGGTGTCTAGATGGGGACTAGTCAGAATGACTTGGTTGCAATGATAAATCCCCTAGGAGTTTTGACTGACAACTCCCTTATTAAATAAAATTGGACATATCTAATTTTCATGGAAAACTAGGAAGATATAAATGAATGCGATGATCCAGAATAAAATAAAAGGTTGGCTAAGTTTGATGAAACAATTAAAGTACCTTCCACCACATCATTAGGAACTTCAACCTCCATGGTTGTAATCACATAGGCTCTCCCTTGCTCTCTTGGCCTTTTCTGAGTCAAGTTTCCTTGACGCTTAGGACACTCATTTTCCTAGTGTCCCATCTCTCTGCACTTGTAGCATTGAATATCATTTAATTGTTTCTTCCCCTTGCATTCATCAGATCGATGACCCTTTTCTCAAAAGTTATAGCATACTCCCATGCCTTTCAATCATTTCCCAACATTATTCTTTCTATAGTTCTCACAAAACGAGAATAGCTTTATTCCCTTACTCTTCATTGGTGCATCTCCTTTTCCTTTGTTATCAGAGTACCGCTTCTTATCATGGTTTCATTTGAAATAATTTGATCTTTCAAATTCCCTCTTTGTTTTTATGGCACTTGATACAATATCATCATATGATGAAAATGATTGAGATGTCAGTTCCCTTTGAAGATATGGATTAAGACCATCAAATAAATGATCAATCATGTCTGTTGAGTCATGTATGTAATCCACAACATACCTGTACAACCTTGTTAAAGTAGCCTCATACTCTACAACACTGTCTTCTTCCCTTTGTTTTAAGCTAAGGAATTTCCTATTCATTTTAGTTCACTTCTCACGAGGGAAATATTTTTCATATAATATTTCATTAAAAGTCCTCCATTCCATATCTTCTATTTCTTCTTCCTCTGTGGTATTCTGAATCAAGGACCACCATTGATCTGCATCGCACTTGAGGAAATATACTTCCAGTACTACCTTTTCATTTTCATTGCCTCTTAATTCCATGAATATCTTTTCAAGGGACTTGATCCATTGCTCAGCAACCACTAGGTTAGTAGTCTCACTAAATTATGGGGGATTCTACCGCATAAAACGATCCAACACAGGTGTGAAATGGTTATTCATTACAACCTGAGTATGTTGTCCCAATATGGTCATGATCTGATCTGATCCAACATTGACTATGCTGAATTTCTTAGTAGGGAGATCCCTACCTTTCCCATGAGTATTTATTCCCCTTCTTCCATTATACACAATTTCTAAATAATGGGATACATTAGATTAGTTTATGAATCTCAAATAAAAAATCACTCAAAATAGATTTAAATTCTATGCATAGCTAATCTTATAAACATGGTTTCTATGAGGAAAATTTTATATTAAACTCCTTCATAATGGATTTTAAAGAAAGTGTGAATTATCATAAAAATATTCCCTGGGAGTGTCATAACCAAGAGTTAAGTGAGGCCCATTGTCATGCACCAGTTCCTGTTCGAGTCTAGCTCAAATAGGTGTTTTTGGGTTTTACCCCTAGATACATATGTGCCAGAGCCACCTCTACGTGCTTGTATCCAGAAAGGGGCGTATTTCTTAAAATATCCACATAATATATTCCTCAACAAAATACCAGGCCATTATTGTATGTTTATCCTCAAATAATACAATAAGGCTTTGTTCCCTACTATATATTTCCTACTCTAGTTTCTAAGTTTCCTACTAAACTTCCTCTGATACCAACTGTAACACCCCGACCCCTCTAGGATAGAGCCAGTGCATTACTTGTGATATCGGCATGGTTAGAAGGAATGAAAAATACTGAAGGAATGATCAGTTTAGTATTCTTTAAGAAACTATATACATAGATTTTACTCAAATTGCATTGGAAAAGTTTACAAAATAAAATACATAACGAAAATTAAAAACTACATCCACAAGAGCTCAATAAATGATCTTATCTTTGTCACCTATTGAAAGTAAACAATGAAAGGGGTGAGCTCAAATGCTCTATAAGGGTTACAAATAGTAGATGAATGAGTACAATAATAAGTGAATCACAATCAATCTGACATAATCAATATGGAATAGTGAATAAATGAATAACTAATGCCATTAATAAACTGAGAATGAAACTGTATCCATAGATTTTGTTATAGTGAAAACCTCATGTATAATAATAATAACTGATAATGAATAAAGAGAATTCTTATTAATTGAACATCATGTATCTGGAACATGAAACCATAATATTGTAAAAAATGTTTAGTTCTATGGGTAGAAACCCATCTGATTTTTTTGGAAACAAACTTGAAGGGTTTGTCGCCAACTGATTTGTCTCATGAGACCTACCGATGCATCAAGGAGATATAGTGGGCCCCACCCACCGCTGCATGTCCAAATCATTATTTATACATTGATTCAATACAAGTGAAATATTCCTTTTCAATATCCTTATAGAGTAGAGTATACAGATTCATCAATATTTCCATAATTAAAATAACATTCCAAATAAACACTCTATGTAAAATGGTATACGGTTTAGAGAACAAACATATCCATGATATGATATTATAGATATTTAATATAAATATAATTTCAAATGAAAATTGATATCAATTGGTTAGTAGGTACACCACATAAGGATTATTTGGTGGACAATACAAAGTTAGTCACAACAAAATAGTAGTTGATACAAAGTCTCTTACCACAATGTAATCGGTCGAAGCATATGACAAATGCATAATAACCCTAAAATTAATCTTTGAATAATATGAATATAAATATAATCATGTTATTATATATCAAATGTAAGTACACATATACCACATACAATAAATAAGTGGCGAACAATGAAAATCTGACAGAAATGAATGTGAGATAAGAAACCCCTTACCTTTTCCTCGAGTGTGTTCATTGTTTGTTTTAATGACCTGAATAATAAAATTTAGATTCATTAATTAATAATTCTATAACATCATATAGATTTAATTAATTTAGTATAACCTTATTATGTACATTCATGGCCCTTATAATGGGTTTAAGAGGTTCAATTTTATTGTTTTGGAAGCATTTTCTTCCTTGGTTTTCATGATTCTTTTACTTTCTCTCATGAATGGAAGTTCATTTGAAATGTGGATAAATATCCATAGTTTTTAATATATATCATTAGTGACATTAAATAGATATAAATTATGTTATATGGTTTATAGGTTATATACTTGAGGATGAACAATTAGCTAAAAGTTTTTGATAAACGCTTTAGCTGGCTGTTTTGAATACAATGAACTCATTTAGTATTATTATTCTGTATTATGAGTGTATAAAGATTATAGAAAATTAATGAGATGAAATACATATATTCATATTTGTTTCAACCATTAAAATGGTTACATGACCAGTAATTAAGGAGAAAGTGAAGAACAAAACTCTATCGTCCACAATGGTTATAAATTGGAACCTCATGGACATTGATTTCGATTATAAAAATAAAAAGGGGGGAGTAAGAATATTGATGATGGTTATTACATTAACAAGATATAATTCCAGTATATAGATGATACTGGAGTTTATAATGGTAATTTGGACAGAAAAGGTGATAAGATAAAAAGAAAAGAGATGATCTTCAAAATAAAAGAAACGGTGAAAGATCCCTTATGAAAATTCGGCAGCCTAACGACGTCGCTTAAAATTTTATAAAATGAAATGATGAGAACAAAAGGGTATATCATAATATTGAAATAAAAATTATAGTAATAAGAATAAAAAAATAAAACCCCAACATATGAGAAAATAATTTCAAATAGATAACATAAAATAAGTGTCGACTTAAAGAATAGAATGAAGGATTTCCTTACCTTGTAGAGTAACTCCTAGATCTTGAAGGATGGGACATTGGGGGCTTAAGGACACCTTGGGAGGAATTCTAAAGAGGTAAAACCACCATATATTTGAGTATCATGGATTTTGAATGAAATAAAACGAATTGATGAGTGGGTATTTATAGAAAAAGAGAGGTAATGTTTTAATAATGTCAAAGGGACACCTCATTAGTGGTTTTTTCCAAACCCTGGGATTTCCCATGATATTTTCCCATGGTATTAGTCACTTGGAACACCTAATGTCATAAGTTAATGTAAAAAAGTCGACCATACTTTTATATTTAATTATTACATAATTATGATGTCATTAAACTACTGAAAACTCAAAACTGTATTTTTACTGTTCTTGAAAAATTAATGTATTTTAGAAAAATACCAAAAATTTACCCTAACGATTTTTTGACGTGTACAATTCAAAAATGAAATCCATATTTAGAAAATAATTTTCTAATTATTTTTAATTTATTTTTTAAATAAAATCATTGTTAATTCGAAAAATAACAATTTTAAAGGTATAATAAGTTCTATATCACATTGAAAAATTAATTAAGATATCATTATCTTATTACCTTACGAAAATAAAATATTATCATTATTTACTATTTATAATGGTCATACTACTATTCATTTTACTATTCTTAAGGGTATGTTACTATTAATCAAAAAATAAAGTTGGTATTATCAGACTCCAAATAACTTACTAGTCACAACTCTAGATGACCATTTTTTTATATTCAAAACATAGAAGTGGAAAATTTATGTTTAATGGATAGTTTATAAGTTTCTCCTATAATGTTTTGATTCCAAAAAGGCATAGTGCTTCATGCAATATAGGATATGGATATAATTTATTTAATAGAAGCATACTATAAAATGTTTGGGGTATTATAACACTGCTTCACAAAAACAAAAAAAACATACATACATTCATCCTAAAGGACAAACAAGATCTATCAAATTCCAGTTCTTCTGGTGCAAGGGAAAGACCTGCACGTCCTTATTATCTCTGTCACTGGTACCTTACCATTCCACCTTCTAAACTACATATAGCTTGATTCCCATCCTCATGGGTTATGTAGGAATGCTCGTGCACTTTTCCTCGAGCCCAGATTAACTATCATTTTCTATCCCTCGACCTAAAACCTCCCTAAGGAACACATGGTGATCTGGACTCCAGGTCCTCATTCACATTGGGTTTTATAATTACCTCCCCACGTGTCTCCCTCATTACCTACCATCAAGGTTCCAAGATCTATAACCATAAACTAAGACCACACTGTGTCATTGTCGCAAGATGTTAAACTGCATGACATCTTCCAGAACTACGTACGGATTGATTCCATCCTCATGGGATATGTAGGAATGCCAAGACATATTGTCTCCGGGTCTATCCCGAGGAATCTAAAATCATGTCCCCTGTCATTTGGACCCTAGGACCAAACCCTTTTGGGAACATATGGTGTGGCGTGTACCTCATGGGTCCTCATTCACGTCGGGTTTTGAAACAGTCGCACCATGTTCCTCCCTTGTCATTTCCCAATCTAGTCTGAGTTCTATGAACCTAAACTAAGATCTACCTATGGGAACTATGCGTCATGTTTGGCCACTTTTCAACCCTACACACAATCCATTAAATCAATCCCCCTTAATGGACCATCCTATGACTATTAAGTAGGAAGCATGCAACATCAGGACCCTTGTCCTTGGAGGGGGACTTGATTCCCTCTATATGATACATCTTACATTCATACTCAGATGCGCTTTGAAAAAAATCCCAAAGTGTGTAATTTTCCTGGGGACATTCCCTCGTCCAACGTCCAAGATTCGCGAGCCTGTTATTTGGATCCCCATCCACTTTCATGTCTAAAGGGACCCCCTTTTACAGCCTGGTCTCATGGCACATTGTTTTACCAACCTTCTTGGGCCAACATCCCTGAGGACCTCAGACGAAATTTGCGACAGGTCCCATTTTTCGAACATGGTCAGCAGTCAACCCTCATTTGTTAGTCCCCATTCCAAGATAACATGAAATAGATTTTGTGTTTCAAACATGGTCAACAGTTATCCCCCATCATCATGCCACCATCATTGTGGTCCAGATCTCGAGCATAATGATTTTCACATTTTCTTTTCCTTATGTTCAAGTGGAATTCCAACATACTCAGATTTTCCCTTTCATGCATCTAGGTGCGTCAATAAGGCAGGTCAGCATTATTGGGATGTCGTTAACCTAGCATCCCATCACCCTTATCATGTTTCTTCCTTTATCAGGAAAGTCCCATTATTACTTCTTGTTTCCCACATCGAGCATGACTCACATGGGATTAGTAGTTTTGGTAGGACATGTACTTGTGAAACCATGCCACACATGCCTTTCATCATCCCACATGACGTTAAACTACACTCTCAGAACTATGTGCGGCTTGATTCCCATCCTATTAGGGTAAATATGAATACCCTACCTCTTTGCTTCAAGCCCATCCTAACTTTCTATTTTGGTCCCTTGACCTAATGAACTTCCTATGGGGATATGTGGTGTGGTGCCGACTCCTTATGTCCTCATTCACATCGGTTTTATAGATACCACACCACATAATCCCTTCCTGAGATCTTCCCTTTCACTCTCCATCCTATCGTATGACGTTAAATTGCATGAGTCCACATGTCCTCAGTGCATGACACTAAACTGTGGTTTTACCCTGAACAGGTTCTGAATGCCCCATGTTAATCATGGGATGCACCAGATCCCTTACTAGAGAGGATTTCTCCTATCAGTGTTGTCCTCCAGCCATGCCATGTTTAAGAACTACGTTCGTCTTGATTCTCATATTTATGGGATATTTAGTGACACCCAGGCATTTCGCCTTGGGCCCATCCCCAGGGACATTGACTCTTCTGGCCCCTCAGGCCCAATCTCGGTTCAGGTAGTTTGACCTTTAATCTATGTGCATCGTCCTCACCATACGACATTAAACTACGTATTTTTCATCCTTATTGGTATGAAGTAAAACTACATAGCATTATAGGTCCTTTCCTGAGAGGTCCTGTTTGGAAGTATGTTTGATCCCTGTTCAAATAGATGCATCCACCTAATGTGTTTCCACCATGGTGGTGTAATTTCAAGAGTGTTTTACTCCATTCGAACAACCCATAACTACATACTCCATGCTTTGCGTTCCCATTATTTGGACCCTCTTCCTCTTTCACATCTAAGGTAACCACCTAACAGTATGGATGCTTGAAAAATGGCTCGCCTACTGTCTTTTCCTAATGTCCAGGAGGACTAATCGATGACATTTCGAGTCAGGCTCCATGTTTCGAACATGGTCAGTGGTCGGCCCTCATTTTTTATTCCAACTTCAAGCTAATGAAATAAGGATACCGTGTTTCGAACACAGTCAACAATTATCGTTCATTGTCATGATAACCTCATAGATTTCAGAATTTTGGGTATAGTGATTCACACTTTCCACTCCCCTATGTTCAGGTTTATTCTAACACCTCTAGCGTTACCCTTCTTGTGTACTAGAGCATATTGGGGAAGTGATAGTTCAATTGTCCCAGAGATGTCATTCTCTAGTCAGGTCTTCCCCTCTCTCTCTTCGGAAGCCCGGATGGGTCGTTTCTAGCCCGGATGTCCGAAGTATGGTTGGAACCCCCCACATTCAATTGATGTAACAGTGCAAGAATCCCATGTTTCTCACATCGGGCGTGACCCATGTGGGATTAGGAATGGCTTGTTATTCATTTTAGGATTATGGTCGGAGCACATTAAAATAAACTAAAAAATAGTCTGATGATGCATATAATTCATAATTGGAGGTATTAAAGAGAGATAATTTTATGGATACATCCAAAACATGGCCCTTAACAATCATCGTTTGGGATAGATTGTTCTAGCACCACTACCTTCTGGATTGTGGACTCCAGGATCGCCTCTCGACCCTTTAGAACCCTCTCTTCATCATCAGATGCATAGCACAGTTCACAAACCCTAGCATGTTCTTGCGCCAACTCAGTATGAAGTTTAGTCATTTGGTCACCCGCGTCCACTATCTACTCTTGGGTGTCCTCCAGCTAGGCCCTCAATTTTTCAACGAGCTCGGAGTAGTTTGAAATGAATGCCTCCCTTTATTCTGTCTGCTCTTCAAGGCATCTGACCACCTGATCTAACTTCAGGAATGCGTGGGAATTCCCTAAATCCTTCTAGAATTCGGTGATTTCAAATCATTGGATACTCTCATATATCTTCTCATCCATTTAGTCGGTGAATTTTAGATGAAGATGGTGACCATCAACCCCTCTATCATAGAGAAAGCACTACCAGGCGCAGAGTGATCCCATCTGTTTTATCCATTCTACATGTGGATGACTGAGGAATCATGTGATACACTTCCACCCTTTACACCACGTCATTCTGCTCTCATAAAATGCTTTTGAATCAGAGTCATCCACCTCCTAGGGTCTGCAGGCCGATAGTCGGGGAAAGCAGCCGAGAGATCAGCTGTAGGATCTTCTTCTGATACTTTTCCCAAGGGATTATGCTCCTCAACATGTGGGAGGCCTTCCACTCTCACCTCGGCCCAAGAAAATTCACCACCACCAACTTCATACCCCACTCCAACATTGATATCATCAGTATGTAAAGCTCTTTTCTGACCATGTTCCTGGGCTGGCCTGATTTAAGGAGTGGGTTGTGAGTGGGTCGGTGCTTTCATCATCGAGGCATCTGTAGATGGCCTGAATTCGGCAGCCTATTGAGCCTCCAATGTTGTGATTACTACACAAACAATGAACTCCCTGATCAATTGGACTCTCTAATGGAAAATATAGAAGTCTAAGTGATAAAACTTATAAGAACTTTGTGCGTCGGTCTCCAGTATTTTCATCACCACAGGGGCTGTCAATGTGGGAGATCCTTTAGCGCTTGTCAACTCAATAATGGGTGTCAGCTCCCATACTTATTCTATCGGTGCAACCTCCCCCCTCTAGAGGGACCTACTTGGTCAGCACCAATATGCACCTGAGTAGGATATAAAAAAAATCCAATTGAAGATTACGAGCAATGGAAAAAGGAAAAGGATGGATAAAGATTGAGGAAAACCTTGAGTATCTCAATTATGTCTATGTTTAAGCTAAAAATCTTGCCACTCTCATGAAGAATCCCTTGTTTGGCTATCCCTTGAGACCTTCAACCTCTAAGATCCTCTTCAGCTTCCCCTACTTATTCTACTTTTCCTTCACCCTCTTATTCCCCCTCCTCATCTTCTGAATCACTACCCTCTTGCTCCTCATCACTGTCGTCACCCTTAGACGACATTGTTTCTGGATCATGCTCTTGGCCAAGCATCACCTTCACCGGGATAGGATGTTCCCCACGCCAACACCGCTGGCATGAATATGCATCCATGGTCATCAAATACGTGTGATGATGATGAAAGTTCACCTTGTCATCAATCCGAATAGGTTTGAACCATGACATCTAGATTCAATCTTTTACTATCTTTTTCCAAAGGGATTAGATTCCCATCGACTACCATAGGGTCAACCAGGCTGACCACAATGCAGGGAAGATTCCATTGTCGGATGGTTAAATAAGGTGCATTATCTGCTTCTTGGGAATCTCCCTGAATACTCCATGAGGTTGTTTGTGATCCCCTCTTCCCCCAAATGATGAATGAACAATCACACCATGTGATGCTCCCACTACTATAGTCCCGGCGTGTCCTGTCCTAGTTGCCTGACTTGCCCTCAACCATTCCTCCCCGATGGCACCTTGTCTTCACTCTCGCTGCCCAAGCTCTACACCGACCACCATGAGCTTTCAGATATGATTTTTCTGAAGCCCTTCAGAGTATACCACATCCCAATGTTTTTCATACTTTATCAAAAGGATAGCATTAGCTCTGGTGGGGAGAAAAGTAATGACTTCTCCAGAGATATAAGTTGTAAACATCAACCACATTTGGTGAAGAAAAAAGGGATGCCTATCCTACCATACCTTTGTGTACACCTTCTTTGGAATTCACTAAAGGAATCCAAACTACCTAGAAATCTTGATGGAATTTAATGATTTTAAAGAAACTTCCTGTCAACCCAGGCCACAAGCACCCCACCTCTGATGATTTGGAAGTATTCCCTTTTCTCTAGTGAGCCTTGGCTATTGTCTATAATTTGGATAGACGGGGTATGGAATGGACTAAAGGTAAAATTCATGTGATTTTGGATCTTGATCCTTACCCCCTCTTCATTGATCATCAACGGAATGACCCCAGTGATGTTCAAAAAGGAAGGCCGCAGACCATTACATGAGTGATTAATGGAATTTGGAAAGGTGTATCCACCATAATGAGCTGTTATCCAACCATGAAGGATTTGGAAAAGGCCACAGATCTTCCTCAGTGACCCCCCTCTCGAAATACACCCCAGGATGGCATACAAACGGGCCAACACAGGGACCCCTAAGGTAAACCTCTGATTGGATTCCATAATACCATCCATCAACAAATTTGTTGGGTGAACTCCCATCCTCATGTCCCTCACTGAAATGAGCCACCCAATCAGGAAGTTTTCAAGAAATTCAGCATACCGAACATTCAGTTCATGGCTTTCATTCACACTAAAACCCGAGGATTGATATTTTCCCACCTCCAGGATCCTCCAGTATTATCCTATATTTCATCTTTGTGCCACGACCGGACATCGTCTTCCTCTCCTCTACATTTTGAAATTCGAGTCTTTATGTAGAAATAGGATGAACCACTTTTAGTAGGCAATGTCCTTCAGAAAATCCTTGACCGCCAGCCTCTCCTTGGAAAGCTCTAACAGATGCCATGTTAGGATGGGAGTCTTTGATCTGTCTCCCCAGATATTCCTTGTTGGAAGGAATTAATTATACTTGATACAATGAACGTCCCAAAGGTCGATTCCCTCATCCCCATGGTGGATATGGAAGGTGTTGGTATCGAGGTACCACTGGGTAAAGAGATATGGCCCATGTTCATATAGGATGTAGAAATGGAACTACAATGTCCATACCACCTCGAAAAACCCAATGTGTCACATTTCGGCCCCATACTGATCACACATTTGGTGTACCCAATATGCCCAAGCCCCCTCACTTGTGAAGTTTCCTCCAGATCTCAAGTCCCAATCCTACAACCAGCCTTTGGTTTCATTGGGGATGCTTTGTCGGAAATTACTTGTGTAATGAGATAGAGAACCCTCAGTGACCAACTCATTTCCCAAGATGGTCCTGGTCCTAGGGTTCAGGACGTAAACATCCATGTTCTTGGTTTCTCTAGCAGGATGGTCGTTGTTAGTAATGTTGTATTGGGGGAGATCATCCTCATGGGTCACCCATGACTACGGTGTGTCGACTTCGAATCTTGTCATGGGTACCTCCTCCAAAATAATGATGTCCCATATCGGTAGGTTTTCAGACATCGCATACTCCTTCTGGGTGGGAGTCGACGTGTTGAAGAGATTTTGTTTGATGGATACAATCTTTTGGGAACTATAAAACTCAGGGCTAGTAACCATCTCAGCCCTTCGAGTGGTGTATTCATCTTCTCTCTCAGCATCAATCCGATTATTAGCCATATTTTTTCAGTAAGGTCCGAAGGATCTCACACGAAAGGACTGGTATGGTGTGTGAAAAATCAGAAATCAGCATGAAAAATTGAGGCAGCGGTGCGAAAAAGCTGATTCTGTGCAAAAAACCACGACCTCTCTCTGGGAATTTCATGCAACAGAAGTCAAATTCTGTGAAAAAGAAAGGGTGATTTTGTTTCATGCATGAGATCTCAGGACTTATCGCGTGCGACAATCTTTATGGTATATGGGACCCGCGAGAGTTTTTATAGGTGTGGAGTAAGGTTTTCACACGCACACAAAATAAAGTTTACATGAAACTTCATGGTTTTGCGCACAACTGAAGGGTTTTAGGCATACCGACCTCGGTAGATTTGATGTCTTGGCATGTCCCTTAGAATCTGACCTTCGTGTTCCCTCACAGATCTGATTCAGGGGGGCATTTGTGGACACCAAAATGTGTTTAAAGACTAAATAGGCCCTTTGTAGATAAAACAAGGACATATTTCGACTAAGTGACTAATTTCAGGAGGATCAGAAGTAGCACATGAAAAATTCCAAAGGAGCACAAAAAACTGTCCCCCCCCCCCACGTGAAACAAGATCGTAGGATCTAAAAGAGTTTATTCACATGGTGTAGAAACTTGTGAAAAGCTTCCCCTTGGTGCGGAAACAACTACCCCACTAATAGAAGGCGTGGAATCTTTCGCATGGCCAACATCGAGCATAGAATCTTTTCCACGACTGACACCGGTGATGGATTATTCTGTGCCGATCAGCTTCCATGCAGACCCGGTGACCCCGAGTGTCTATAAATAGAAAGGCATCCCTTCAACTTCCCCCAATTAAAGAATCTGAACCATATCCTCTACATGAAAAACACCTCTTTTACACATAAAATATGGCATTCTAGTATGGGATTTTCCACGACAAGTCTCCCAGGGGTTCACCTTTTCATGGTAAAACATTGGCTTTACCCTCACCCAAATCTTGAAATGTTGGGTCCCTTGCGCGCAATCTATTTCCCTTTCATGAAATCCCTTTCCCTTGTGTGCAATAATTTTCTCTTGCACACAAAACCTTGGCCACCCCTACATGAAAATATCCTCAATTGTGTGAAAACATGGACTTTTCCACACAGTTATTCCGGTTGCGTGCCAATTGCACACAAACCTCTCATATTGTGTGAAAACCTTTAGGTTATCTCTCCTCAGACTTTTCCGCGCTGTTGTTCCATTTTCGCACAAGCCACCCTAGTTGTGATGACCCTTTGGCTTCAAAATACCTCTTTCAGACATCATCTTTGAGCACTTCTTACACCCAGATCATCTACATTACACACCCTTTTCTTGTACGACCCTCCAAGCATGTATGAAACTTCATAGTCCTTTGGGTGGTGCTTCCTATTGTGTTTCCTCACTTCATGCTTCTTCACATAGGCATGCTAACGTCTATTGCTTCTTCACATAGCCACTCTAACATAGACCCCTTAATGGATCACTCCATAACACCCCATCTCCATAGTGTTACTAATTCATTCCCTTCCCCAAGGGCGGGAGGGTATTGGTTATGTAAGTCCTAGGGGTGCTGAGTAAACCCACCTCGTCCGAGCTGTAGGATGTTAAACTGACAAGCACCATCATCCTCAACACATGATGTTAAATTTTGACCTCACCTTGTGCATAGTATGCGGTGTTCCCCACCTTGGACATTCTGAATTCCCACTGGTCTCCATGACAGTGAAATCATTCCTCACAGGGAATGAGATGCTCTTTATTGGAGCGGTGTTTGTCCGTGGGGGCAGGGATACCACCTTGGTCTAAGCCTCTAGCAATTCTTGCAGGAGGAGGCATCCCTGCTCCTTTTTTCTTCTTCAGTTCCAAGGAAAAGTGGGGGGGATGGGCACTAGATCCCTCCTTTCTTCTGTGCCAAATCTGTCTCTTGTTGGGCTTTGTCACCACCTGGGCCTCCACCCTGGAGTATGTCCTAGTCTCCAACTCCCTGGGCTTCCAACCACGCGTAAGCCCCTATTTCTTCTTTGGGCTGTTATCCATGCTTAAGCCCCTATTTCCTCTTTGGGCTACAAACCACATGTAATCCCCTGTTTCCATTTTAGGATGCTAACTACTTGTCATCCCCATTCCACTTCCCACAGACAAACCTTTCGTGATGTGATTGTCAGGTCTCAGTCACCTCTTGTTTTTCACACCGATTATGACTCATGTGGGCTTAGAGTAAGCATCGAACATGACATCTTACCTGGGAATCCAAGAGTGTAAGCCTCACACCATCTTAAACTATGTGGGATTTGATCTCCGTCTCCTAGACAGGGTATGTTGGAAGCCTCCATGAGGTTCTACCCCATCCTGGGCAGCATCCTAGCGTTATCCCCATCCATCATTTCCACTCCATAGCAGCACCTAGGCCACCTTAGCATGTAATCCCCACATCCATCCCAAACTATGTGGTCTTTGATCCTTTCCAAAGAATGGTACATAGAATGCCTCCATGAGGATCAATCCCAACAACCATTGGTTCTGATCCCCTTCACGTCAGTTCCGACCATCCTGAACTATGGGGAAATTGATCCTTTCCAAGGCATGGTACGTAGGAAGCCTCCCTAAGGTTCAAGCCCACCATCCATTGGTCCCGACCACTCCACGTCAATCCACCCGCATCCTGCATGACATTAAACTGCATGCTCCCTTTTCTCCCCACTAAAACTACGTGGGCTTTGATCCCTATCTCCTAGATTGAGTAAGTTGGAAACCTCCATGAGGTTCGATCCCATCTAGTAATAAGCCACTGTGAACCCATCTAGTGGTAAGCCGTTGTGAGCCAATCTAACAGTAATTCGTTGTAAAACCCAACCGACAGTAAGCTGCTGCATACCCCGAGTGATGGTAAGCCATTGACAATCCAACCAGTTGTTAGTTGTTCTGTTTTCAATCCAGCGTTAAGCTATTGTAGTCCCCTTTATTGGTACCCACATCTCTGGTATACCCTCAGGAGTCAGAAAAACCTCAAGCTTCCAACCACGTGTATGCCCCATTATATCATCAAGTCGCTATCCTCTATGGACACCTCGATTATATACCCCAACATGAACTACAAGGACATTGATTCCCTATCACAGGGATACATAGGAGGTTTCTTTGAGGATCAATCCCAACATCACTGTCACCCCCGGGTTGAATCCATTTCATTCTCTATTCACTTCACTTGACCATCCATCATCCTTCCTGATCCCACATGGATCGCCACATCCCGATGGGATCATGCCACCTCATTCCCCTTTCCCTTTAGCAACAATTAGGTGACTAACCACATGTTATCCCCAATATAAATGTTTCCTCTAGGGATCACATCCACCTAATCCACTCCAGCTAGTGTTCTGATCAGTTCAATCTGCCTCTTCTAGACGTTAAAATCACGGCATACCCTGTGTTAAACATGGGAAGCTAAGGAAAAACTCAGAGACATGCCTATGTCATATAATTCCCCACATTCAACGAGGGATTCCTCGAGCATCAGAACCCTCGAGAAGCCCTATAATAAATCGAATAAACCTTGACATGCTAGTCTTCCAGTGTCCAGACACACCAGTGATGTCCTACGTGACTACTCCCCTGACCGAAGATTGCTGCCCTAACCAGACCCCTTAGAATGTCCTGATAGAAACATTGTAATTAATCAGAATCCATAAAGATATGGCACTGGGAAGAGTTTCACGAACAACATCTTTGTCAATAAGGGAGACTCGGACTAAGAGATGAGTTCGGAGGAGGAATCCACAGAAGGAGGAACCGACATCCCATCATCCCATTTAGATCAAGGAGTAAACTTCCCTAAATAAGGAGTGAATTCTACCCATCTTTGGAAAGCAGGAATGTGGGGAAATAGCCAGCATGTCTTCATCATCCCCAAACAGACGGATGCATGTACCCCAGCGAAAGCATCATAAATAGAACCATAATAAACTACAGTGGTAATTTTAACTGATATGACAGCTCTCTAACCCATTCTATTATCTCAAAAGGGCCAATGTATCTCGGAGATAACTTTCCCTGGTTTCCAAAGCGATGATGTCCAAACCTTGGATAGATCCTTAAGAAGACAAGATCACCCACAATGAAAAAAACGGTCTTTGATGGTGATATTCATAAGATTTCTGATGACTCTAAGCCATCTCTATCCTTTTTCTAAACAACTTGATCTTCTCCATTGTTTCCTAGACAAGCTTGACCCAACTAGCGAAGTTTCTCCTGTTTCCACCCAACATAGTGGAGAATGATAAGGATGCCCATAAAATGCTTCAAACAGAGCCATGTGTATCAAGGATTGATAGCAGTTATTGTATGATAACTCCCTTAAGGGTATATTACCCTCCCACGATCCACCAAAATCCATTACAAAAGCCCGCAAAATTTCTTCCAATGTTTGTATCATCCACTTGGATTTCCCATATATCTGAGGATGATACGTCGTGCTCATAGTCAACTGAGTCCCAAGGGATTACTGTAAGGATTTACCGAAATGAGACATGAACCTCGGATCTTTATCTGAGACTATTAACACTGGTAAACCATGCCTCTTTACCACATCTCAGATATATATTTTTGAAATATCATCCACCATATGAGTTTCATGAATAGGGATGAAATAGGTCGACTTGGTTAGATGATCTACTATCACCCAAATGGCATCATGTGTATGGACCGTTCATGGAAGACCTGTAACAAAATCCATTGTTATCTAATCCCATTTCCACACTAGGATGGGAAAATATTGAAACATACCATCTAGTCTGTAATACTATACTTTAACCTGCTGACAAGTTAAGCACTGTGAGATGAACTTGGACACTTTCATTTTGATGTCGCTCTACAGAACCTGCGCCTTCAAGCCCTTATACATCTTCTGTGTACATGGATGTACAACCTATCTCGAATAGTGGTAAGAATGAAATAGTTTATCCTAAAAACCCATAGGTACAACCATTCGATATCTAAAACATAAAATTGAACCCCCATCAAGTTCCTAGCCCTCAATGGCCTCCCCAACATTGAGTTTTGAACTTATAACCAGACATTCTACATCATATGTTTGTGCCTCTTTGATTGTTTTTACTAAATCAGGAACAATAATAGATGAAATGAAAACCACAACATCACCTTGGTCTTCACATTCCACATGCATGTCGGCTAAGACCGACATCAACATCCATTCATCTAAAGCTTATTTTGCCGACTGGGCTTATGACTTTCTACTCAATGAATCTTCCACCGAATTTTCTTTCCCTGGTGTGTAAATTAAGTCAAATTCAAACATTTGGAGATACCCAATCCATCTATTTTTCCTCTAATTCAAATATCTCTTTGATAAAATGTGTTTCAATCTTTTTTGATCCGTAAACATAGTTAATTTCTCACCAGAGATATAATGTCTCCATGTTTTCAAAGCATAGACCACTGCAACTAACTCCAAATCATTTTTTGGGTAATTCTTCCCATGCACCCTCAAATGCCTTGAACTATAAGAAACCACATGATCTCTTTGCATGAGAACACAACCCAACCCTAATCTTGAAGAATCACAATACACCACATACCCCTGTCCTGATTCTAGCAAGATCATGATAGGTGTCGATGTAAGCCAAACATTTAATTCCTGGAAAGACTTCTGACATTCCTCTGTCCATTAGAATGGATCATTCCTCTTTGTCAAAGCTATCATTGGTGAATCCAGTCATGAGAAATCATGCACAAAGCATCGAAAGTAACCAACTAGACCATGAAAACTTTGTATCACAAAAACATTCTTGGGTGGTTTCCAAGAGGTAACAACTTCTATCTTTTTAGGGTGAACAGAAACACCTTTCTTAGAAATTTCATGTCCTAGAAAAATTACTTTTTGTATCCAAAAAAATCAAACTTTTATAATTTAGAATACAAATGATGATCTCTCAGGATTTTTAACATTTTTTCTAGGTTCACCTCAAGATCATCCCTTGTCTTTGAATAGGCCAAAATGTCATCCACAGACACCACAACAAAATAATTCAGATATTGTTGAAATATCTAATTCATCAATGCCATGAAGACCCTTGGTGCATTCGTTAGACCAAAAGGCATGAATCTATATTCATAGTGGTCATATTTACTTCTTGAAGCTGTCTTTGGAATATCCTCTTTCCAAACTCTCAATTTGTGATATCGTGATCGCAAGTCAATTATGGAGAACCACTATGCTCCCCTTAATTGATCGAACAGATCATCAATGTGTGGAAGTGGATATCTGTTCTTTATTATAACATGGTTAAGCTTACGATATAAAACACACAGCCAAAAAATTCTATCTTCCATTTTCACGAACAAAATCAGTGCTGCCCATGGAGACATACTTTGATAAATTAAACCCTTGATTTTATACTCCTCTAAATACACTTTCATTTCCTATAACTCTATTGGTGTCATCCAATAATATGGAAGGGAAATTGGTTCGGTACCCAGAAAGAGATCAATCATAAAATCCACTTCTCTTAGAGGTGTTAACCCTGGGTAGTTCTTGAGAAAGACATCTGGAAATTGATCCACAATAGCTGGAAAAATATTTTACTCGATCTCTTCATTTGATTCCAAATTCAACACTACCAATTGTCAAGAGATATTTCCCACCATTTGATCCAACAAGATCTTTTCACCCTTCATTACAATCCTCTCTCCTTAGAAGAGATGCTCGATGTCATCCTCAGTCATGAAACTTACTATTATCCTATAACTGTTGATTTGATCCTTGAACACTATCAACTAATCCATACACATGATTAAATAATATAAATCCATATCAAACATTTGTAAGTCCCATTTTATCTTATCTCCATAAATATTTATAGCACATGCTCTACACACAAAGTCTGGACAATCTCTTTCACCAAGAGAAGTTTTTAGTTTCAAAACAGAAGGCATCAATTCTAGTTTTAAACATTGAAAGTCAACATCACAAGAAGAAATGAAGGAATGTGATGCACCAGTATCAGAAAACACTTGCACAAAGGTAGAATTTAAAATAATCATACCTCTTACTATATATGGTCCAGTATGATCATAAACAATAATCTGCTCTTCTCCATACAATTTTTTCTTAACTAAACCATTCTCCTTGTTTCCTAGATGAGGTTTTCTGGTAAAGGAGTCATGGTATTTATAGAATCACTATGTCTAGCTCTACTCTGCTGACGAGACTGATTCTGCTATCCACATACAGCTAAAGCATATGATGCTTGCAACACCTGAGAAGTGTCTCGAGCACCTGACCTTGGAGCATTGTGATAATAGCACTAAAGATGTCCTATCTTATTGCAATAATGAAATGCTCTAGGTTGAGTTGTACAATATTTCTTTATGTGATCAAGCAAACCACATTGAAAACAACCTACTTTGATCTGGAGTCATGGAGGAAGGTTTACTGATCCAGCTGACTGGTTATGATTTCCACTTGCACATTGGAAATAGGTGTCTGTTTTCCTCTTGATCCCAGCAGTTGAGTTCCCACCATTTCCTGTAGATATCATTAGGCCTCCTTCCATAGATCTCGAGATATCACGTTCAGCCGCAATCGCTCTGTTCACCATATTTGTGTCATCTGTAATACAAAGTAATGCAATCTCTGATCTAATCCCCTATTGTAGACCTGATTCGAAGATGTGTGCCTTAAAAGAGGCACTTTCCACAACTTCTAGTGCAAATTGTACTAAGTTCATGAACATAGCTGCATACTCTATGACAAAGAGACACTATTGTTTCAGGCTGAAGAAGTCTATCATTTCCTAGATCTTGAACGTGTGAGGATAGAATTGTTTGTTGAATAATTCCTCAAAATCCTCCAATGTATGTCCTTTATCCAATTTATCATGCACCTCTAAATACCACCACTAACATGCAAGATCCTCAAGCATATGCATCGCCAGTTTGACCTTTAGCTCTGCCAGTGTGCCGATGAATTCAAAGATATGATTTATTCTACATAGCCACTCCTCTTCCATCATGAGTTCAGAATCACTCTACAAATTAGGTGGATTCTGCTTAATGAACTAGATGGTACGATCCAAATGTTGTGGCTCATTCCTCTAGCCCTCTGTTTACACATCTTGAAAATTATGGACAATAATCTGAACCATCTCTTGTTTCGCATGTGGTTCAGGTGGAACCACATTCTCCACAGCTTCTTTGGGTTGGTTTCGACAACTCCTACAAGTTCCATTTTCAAAACTACCTACAAACTCCGTTAATATCACTCTCTGTAAACTATTGTCTTAGCATTTCAAATTCTATCACATCAACTATCACAACATTTTTTTTCCAAAACAACCATTTCCCATGTTCAACCATTTTTTAAAACACTTCACACACTTTTGAAAATTAAACCATTTTCAAAATACGATAAGAATTTTCTTTTTCAAAAACATTAATTTGAAAACCAATTATATTCTTTTATAAAAATTAACACTTTTTTCACATCATGAATCATTCCTAGAAATGATGTATACCCTCATAGTGGGAAGTCATTCCTCTAGAATTCATGTCATGCTCGTCTCATTGGCTAAACCCATGACAATGAGATTTTGAAATTCTAGATGTGTCCCCAAACACTAATTTACCCAACTCTTGGGTAACATGAATTTCAGAATAAAATGGTTAGCTACATCCTTTTATGCTATACATTTCACATTTCGACAATCCTACTCTTTTCTAAGATTCCCACCCAAGTAATAGACTAGAAGGGATTTCATCTCTAAAACTAGGAACATGGATGACTACTTGTTAGGAAAGGACCGGACAAGTTGATACCATTTGTAATGACCCGCCAATTCTCATTGGCTTGAGAATACAACAAGTCATAACTAGGCATTAAGCGACATCCCCAAGATGCCAAAGGCTGGAAATAAATGCTGAAGGGTTTCAAATACAACTAGGGGATGATTTACCCTTTAAGAAATAAACCAATAAACCTACCAAACATAACCAAACATTCACTATATGATTCATGAACAAATGAAAGACAACTCAAAAACTTCATGTATCTCACGACCACGTCAATGTATGCAATAAAGGAAGAATAACCAAGTATCAAAGTACACAGCAGATAAACCACACAAAGACTCTCCAAAGACCTCAAGACTCCTTGCTCTATAATATATAAGCTCCAAAATCTTTGAACATCCCAAAGATCATGAGGTAGTGCTGAACATGTGTGAAACATTACCTTTTCCCTTGTCTCGGAAGATAGCATATGTAAAAGCACCAAAGTTACAAAGAAGGGGTGAGTATAAAATGTAGTAGGTTTTCCCCCAATGAATTCCCTACTCATGCCACTAGGATAGAAGAGTTAGAAATAATTATATAAAAAAGTTTATATAAAATAATTTCTCAAAAACAGTTTATAACTAAATATAATCAAGTTTCCAAAACCATTCATTACCAAAAGCATACAAGGGAAACTGAAACCAATTTTCCCAGTAAGATATTTTTCCAGAAAAATAACTAAACAATATTTACAACCATTTCACAATATCCCTTTGTCAACATACCCAACCATTCCTCAACCCCTTAAAACCAACCCTGCATGCGACGTTATGACAATCCCATGCTCAAGAGCGGTTTCTCATCAATCTAACAAGTTATCACAAGGTAATTTTTTCCCATGTTCCATTAACCCTTTGACACCGAGAACAAGGACATGTTTCAACCAGGCCCTATATATGAAATTCCCTTGATCCATTAACCATTTTGCACCGAGCACAAGGTCATATTTCAACCAATAATCGTATATAAAACATGAACACACACCATATATTCCCAATGATCATGACAAAAGAAACATTTCAATAAAAAACCTTTTTATTGAAAAAGATTGTCATCAAAACCATTTTAATTCCAAACCATTTCAATTCCAAACCATTTCAATAAAAATACATTTTTATTAAAACATTCCATTTTATGGAAACATCTAATTTTATGGAGTCTTGAGGTATTTCACAAAATCTTGAAACACATTTTCTCATAGTGAGTTTTGAATCTAAGGAAAAGGAGATGGATGAATTATCTATAAATTTTTGACATTGACTTTATGTAAACACCGGGGAAGGAAAATTCGATGGTGGATACATTGATTAGAAAGTCATATTCTCAGATGGAGAATGAATATTCAGATGAATGGAATTTGATGTCAGTATTAGCTGAAATTCAAGAGGAATGTGAAGACTAAGGTGATGTTGCTATTTTAGTTTTAGCTATGCTTGTTCATAATTTAGTAAAAATGATCAAAGAGGCACAAACATATAATGTAGAATGTATGGTTGTATGTTCAAAAATCAATGGTGGGGAGACCATTGAGGGCTGGAAACATGACTGGGGTTCAATTTTGTGTTTTAGAGATCAGATGGTTATACCTATGGTTTTTCAAGAACAACTCTTTTATGCTTACCACCATTAGAGATGGGTTGTACATATAGGTACACATATGATGTATAAGGCATTGAAGGGACAATTTTGGTGGAGCAACATGAAAAGGATGGTGGCCGAGTTCATCTCGTGGTGTTTAACATGTCAACAGGTTAAAGAAGAGCATCAGAGAACAACTGGTATGTTACAATCTTTTTCCATCTCAGTGTGGAAATGGGATCAGATAGCAATTGATATTGTTATTGGTCTTCTAATAATGGTCCAGAAACATGATTCCATTTAGGTGATAGTGGACCATCTAACTAAGTCATCCCATTTCATCCCTATTCGTGAAACTAATACGGTAGAGGATCTTTCAAAAATCTATATCTGAGAAGTGGTAAAGAGGTATGGTGTACTAGTGTAAATAGAATTAGATAGATATATGAGGTTCATGTCTCATTTCTAGAAATCCTTACAACAATCCCTTGGGACTTAGTTGGCTATGAGCACAGCATATCATTCTTAGACGGATGGGCAATCTGAGTGGATGATACAAACATTGGAAGACATATTGCAGGCTTGTGTAATGGATTTTGGGGGATCATGGGAGGATTATAAACTCTTAGTGGAGTTCTCATATAATAATAGCTATCAGGCCTCGATACACATGGCATCGTTTGAAACATATTATGGGAATCCTTTACATTCTCCACAATTCTGGGTGGAAATAGGTGAAACATCACTAGTCGCGGCAAGACTTGTCCAAGAAACAACAAAGAAGATCCAGTTGATTAGAAATTGGATGGAGACAGCTCAGAGTCATCAGAAATATTATGCAGATCACCATAGAAGATCTTTTTCGTTCGCTATGGGTGATCATTTCTTCTTAAGGATCTCTCCAAGGCATGGCCATCATCACTTCAGGAATAAAGGAAAGTTATCTCCTAGATACATTGTCCTTTTTTTAGATATTGGAACTTGTTGGAGAGGTGGAATATTTTTCAGCATTACCACCATGGTTTAGTTTGGTGCATAATATGTTCCCTGTATCCCAGTTGAAGAAGTATCACCCTGATCCTAACCGTGGGATCAGATGGGATCATGTTGATAGAGAATCACATGCATCACTGATACATATCCCAGTGGAGATCATGGATAGAAAACAGAATGTATTTCATAGAAAAAGCATCGGTCTAGTGTGGGTTCTATGGAAACATGGTCAGATTCAGGAAGAGGCTTGGGAATGTGAGAAGGAAATGAAAGAACAGTGGTCGGAACTCTTTTTGGCCAGTGAGGGTTTTTGAATTTCCGAGGATGGAAAGACCAAGGGTGGGGAGAATGTAGTACCCCCGGTTTTGGGTAAATAACCCTTTTTCTCATGTTTTTTTAATTTTTGTGTCTAAAATAGAGAGTTTCCAAAATATATATATTTTCCATAAAGTGGGTCGTTTCCATAAAGTGTGGTGCTTCCATAAAGTGAGTTGTTTCCATAAAGTGGGGTGTTTCCATAAATTGGGATGTTTCCATAAAAACATTGTTTCCATAAAAAGGTTAAAGGATAAGTATGGGACATTTTGGGGGTTTTATAAGGTGTGTTGGTACTTAAAGGAATTCCACATGATCTATACATGGTTGTCCCAAACCGTGTGGTCAAACCTTGCATAGAGGTCAAATCTAGATCCTATTTTCTAGGAGCTTACTCATTTTTTCTATATATATATATTTTTTTGGCTTCAAAAATCCCCTATTTTGAGATTACTCTCCCTAGAATGCTGGAGGAGCCTCCCCACACGAGTTGGAGCCATCCTAGATCCTTCCCTTGGTGATTTCAAGTCCAATTCTTGAGGTATGTCAGCATTCTTTCCAGATTTCTCATGTTTTCTTAGATCGGTTTAGATCTACTTATATGATCTCCATTATTCCTCAGATCTGAACCTATAGTGGGTATATCTATGTTTTTGGATTCCAAATAATTCAATGTTGAGTTGTGATTTTGTTATGAGAAGAGAACAATGGCCGTTCTTGTAGAATCGACCTGCCTTCTTGTGTGTTCTTTGTCTATTGTCGAGTTTCATCAAACCCTTCGAGGTAGGTGAATTCGCTCTCATATCCTCTTGCTAGAACTGATTGTCTTATATTAAAATTGGTTTATTGATTGTGAAATTCATGTAAAATCTTCATTTTTGATGATTTATGGTTTTTGTGAAATTGCGTGATTTGGGTGAATAGTTGTGTAAAATGGGGTTTAGTTTCATGAAATTAAAATGATGATTTTAAATGATGATTTTTCTTGAATTACTAAATGGTTGATTAAAAAGATATTTTCAATAGAAATGACCCACCAATTTTCATTGTCTTAAGAGTACAATGAGTCATTACTAGGCCTTAAGTGACATCCCCTAGATGCCAAAGGCTGGAAATAAATGTCGAAGGGTTTCAAATACAAGTGGGGGAAGATTTACCCTTTACGAAATAAACCAATAGATCAACATACCATAACCAAAAATTCACTATATGATGCATGAATAAATGAAAGACAACTCAACAAATTCGTGTATCTCAAAACCACATCAAATTAAGCAACAATGGAAGAATAACCAAGTGTCAAAGTACACAGTTGATAAACAACTATAGACCCTCGAGAGACTCCAAGACATCATGCTCCATAAGCTCTAAACTCCACAATCACCTAACAACCCAAATATCATGATATAGTTCTAAAAATGTGTGAAACATTACCTTTACCCATGTCCTGGAAGATAGCATCTACAAAATCACCAAAGTGCCAATGTAGGGGTGAGTATAAAGCTCAGTAGGTTTCCCCAATGACTTCCCTACTCACACCACTAGGATAGAGAAGTTATCAACAGTTTTATAAAACAATTTCTCAAAAATATTTTATAACTAAATATAATAAATTTTCTAAAAACAATCATTACCAAAATCATAAAATTGAAATTGAAACCAATTTTCCCAACAAGATATTTTTCTTGAAAAATAACTAAACAATCTTTACAACCATTTCACAATATCCCTTTATCAGCATACCCAACCATTCATCAACCCCATGAAACCAACTATGCATGATACGTTATGATAGTTCTATACTCATGAGTGGTTTCTCATTGATCTATGAAGTCATCACAAGGTAATTGTTTCCCATGTGCCATTAACCCTTTGACATTGAGCACAAGGCCACATTTCAACCAAACTTTGTGTATGAAATTCCCAAGTGCCATTAAACCTTTGGCACCAAGAAAAATTTCATATTTCAATCAATACTCATATATGTAACATGAACACACACCACATATTCCCATAGACCATGCCAAAACATCACTTTAAAAAAACACCTTTTTTATTGAAAACCATTTCCATCAAAACCATTTCAATGCCAAACCATTTCAATTCCAAACCATTTAAAAAACTCTATTTTTATAGAAAAACTTTTTTCTTGAAAATATATTTTTCATAAACCATTTATAAATTACATAAAATCCATAATTTAAAATCATCATTTTAAATTCATGAAACTAAACTCCCTTTGCACAATTATTCACCATTATCACACAATTTCAGAAAAACAATAATAATCACTAGAGAAGATTTTTCCATGATATTCACAATAAATTTATTTTAAATAAGAACATTTTAATTTAAAACATTCAACTATAGAAAGAGGAGTCAAGATAGAATCCTCCTACCCCGAAGGTTTTGACGAAACTCGACAACAGACGAAGAGGACACAAGAAGGTGGGATGATTCTCAAAGAATGGCCTTAGTTCTATTATCCTAGAAAGGTCATGAATCAAAATTGAATTATCTAGAATAAAAAAACATATATTTACCAACTATTGGTTCATATCTAAGAAATAATGGAGATCATAGAAGTATATCTAAGCAGATATATGAAAACGTGACAAATCAAGAATGAATGGTGACATACCTCAAGAATCGGATCACGATCCCAAGAACGCAGCTTAGATCCCTTCCTATATCATGAATAACACAATATTTCTCTTTAAATGAAGTTAAAAACTTATATCTACCCATGGGAGGTGTATATTTAAGAAAATGAGAAGGAGAGAAGGAGGAGTTTACAAAAAATAGAAAAGAACCATGAAGATCACCACTTATCCCAAGAATCGGGCTTGAAATCACCAAGGGAAGGCTCTAGGTTCGCTCCAACTCATGTGGGGAGGGTTATCCAGCCCTCTAGGGAGAGTAATATTGAAATAGGGGAGTTTTGAAGCCAAAAAAATAGAGCAAAAATGAGTAAGATCCTAGAAAACATGATCTAGATTTGACCTCTGCACAAGGTTTGACCACAAGGTTTGGGCCAACCATGTATGGAAACACATTTTTTATGGAAAAATCCCACTTTATGGAAACACCCCACTTTATGGAAACAACCCAAATTATGGAAACACCTCACTTTATAGAAACAACCCACTTTATGGAAACAACCAACATTATGGAAACATCAAACTTTATGGAAACTCTCTATATTATGGAAACTCTCTATTTTATGAAAACTCTCTATTTTATGGAAACTCTATATTTTATAGAAACCCAATCAAATAAACACCATTTAAAAAAACATGAGGAAAGGTGTTATGTACCCGAAACCAGGGGTACTAAATTCTCCCGACCACTGTTCTTTCTGTCCTCAGAAAGTAGAAAACCCTTGCTGGCCAAAATGAGTTCCTGCCACTACTCTTTTATTTCCTTCTCATGTTCCCAAGTCTCTTACTAAATCTGAACATGTTTCTATAAAACCCACACTAGGCTGATGCTTTTCCCACACAAGACTTTCTCTTGTCTATCCATGATTCGCACTAGGATATGTATCAGTTATGCATCTGGTTCTAGCTCAATGTGATGTCATCTGATCACATGGTCCAAATTAGGGTGATACCTTTTCAACTGGGATACATTGAACACATTATGCACCCAAATAAAATGTGGTGGTAATGCCAACTGATATTCCACCTCTCCAACCCATTCTAGTATCTCAAAAGGGAAAATGTATCTAGGAGATAACTTTCCATGTTTCTCTATGTGATGATGTCCTAGCCTTGGAGAGATCCTTAAGAAGACAAGTTCACCCACAATGAATGAAAATAGTCATTATACGTTGTTTTTTGTATAAGGATTGGCCCTACTGGTGAAGTTTTTCCCATTTCCACGCAGCATAGTGGTCAATGACAAGGACTCCCTTAAAATGCTTCAAATAGTTCCATGTGTATCGAGGATTGATAGATTTTGTTGCATAATTACTCCACTAAGGCTATATTCTCCTCCCATGAGCCAACAAAATCCATTACACAAGCCTGCAACATGTCTTCAAACATTTGTATCGTCTGCTCGGATTTTCCATCCTTCTGAGGATGATATGTCGTGCTCATAGTCAACTGAGTCCCAAGGACTTACTGTAAATATTTCAGAAATGAGACATGAACCTCGGATCTCAATCTGAGACTATTGAAACCGGTACACCATGCCTATTTTCTATCTCTAGGATATAGATTTTTGAGTGACCCTCCACCGTATGAGTTTCACGAATAGGGATGAAATTGGCCGACTTGGTTAGACGATCCACTATCACCCAAATAGAATTGTGTTTCTTGACCATTCTTAGAAAACCTGTAACAAAATCCATTGTTATATGATTCCATTTCCGTACTGGGATGGGAAAAGATTGTAACATACCAGCCGTTCTCTGATGCTCTACTTTATCCTGCTAACAAATTAAGCACCGCAAGATGAACCTGGCCACCTTCTTTTTCATGCCGCTCCACCAAAACTGTGCCTTCAATACCTTATACATCTTTTGTGTACCTTTATGTACAACCTATATTGAATGGTTAATAGCATGAAGAAGTTATTCCTAAAAAACCATAGGTACAACCATCTGATCTATGAAACACAAAACTGAACCCCCATCATGTTTCCAGCTCTCAATGGTCTCCCCACCATTGAGTTTTGAACTTACAACCATACATTATGAATCAGATGTTTGTTCCTCTTTGATCATTATTACTTAGTCATGAAATTCGTAGCTGAAAGGAAAACCACAACATCACCATAGTCTTCACATTCCGCATGCATGTCATCTAAGACTGACATCAACTACCATTCATCTAAAGCTTCTTTTTCCAACCGAGCATATGATTTTATACTCAAATCATCCATAACCGAATTTCCTTTCCCTGGTGTGTAAATCAATCCAAAGTCAAACATTTAGAGATACTCCATTCATCTCCTTTGACTCATATTCAAATATCACTATGAGAAAATGTGTTTCAATCTTTTGTGATCCATAAACACAGTAAATTTATCAACAAAGAGATAATGTCTCCTTGTTTTCAAAGCATGGATGACTGCAACTAACTCAAAATCATATTTTGGGTAATTCTTCTCATGAACCCTCAAATACCTTGAACCATAAGCAAACACATGATCTCTTTTCATGAGAACACATCCCAAATGAATCACAATACACCACATACCCCAGTCCTGATTCTTGCAATATCAAGATAGGTGTCGATGTTAGCTGAACTTTCAATTCCTAGAAAGACTTCTGAAATTCTGTAGTCCATTGGAATGGACCATTATTCTTTGTCAGAGATGTCATTGGTGAATCTAGTTGTGATAAATCATGCACAAAGCATCAGTAGTAACTAGCTAGTCCAAAAAAAATTTCTATCTCAAAAACATTCTTCGATGGCTGCCAAGAGACAACAACTTATATCTTTTTAGGATCAACATAAACACATTTCATAGGAATGACATGGCCAAGAAAACATAGTTCTTCTATCCAAAAATCATGCTTTGATAATTTGGCATACAAATGATGATCTCTCAAGATTTTTAACACTATTTCCAGGTGAAACTCATGATCAGCCCTTGTTTTTTAATATATCAAAATGACATCCATAAACACCACAACAAAAGAATCTAAATATTGTTGAAATATCTGATTCATCAATTCCATGAAGACCACTGGGGAATTCGTTAGACCGAAATACATGACTAAATATTTATAGTGGCTATATCTACTTCTGAAAGATGTCTTTGGAATATCATTATTCTGAACTCTCAATTGGTGATATCCTGATTGTATGTCAATCTGGGAGAACCAATGAGCTCCCCTTAATTGAATGAAAATATCATCAATGCATGGAAGTGGATATCTATTATTTATCATAACATGGTTAAACTTATGATAATCAACACTAAGCTGAAGAGTTTCATCTGCCTTCCTCACAAACAAAACTGGTGCTGCCCACAGAGACATACTTGGTCAAATGAAACCCTTTCTTTCTAACTCCTCTAACTGCATTTTCAATTCCCGTAACTATGTTGGTTCCATCCTATAATATGGAAGGGAAATAATATTGGTCCCTGGAAAGATATCAATCATAAACTTCACTTCCCTTAGGGGTGGTAACCCAGAGATTTTCTTGGGAAATACATCTGGAAATTGATCCACAACAGCTAGAAAAATATTTTCCTTGATCTCTTCCATTGATTCCAAAGTCAACACTGCCAGCTGATAAGAGATCTTTCCCACTGTTGGGGCCAACAATCTCTTTGAACATTTATTTACAATCCACTCTCCTCTAAAGAGATACTCGATGTCATCCTTAGTCATGAAACTAAATGTTCTCTTATAACAGTCGATTTGAGCCTTGAACATTTTCAACCAATCCATACCCAAGATTACGTCATAGACAACCATCTCCAATATCGAGAAGTCCCATTTCGGCTTAGCTCCATCAACAGTTATAACAAAATCTCTACACACGAAGGATAAACATTATCTTTCACCGAGAGGAGTTTTTAGTTTTATCATAGAAGGCATCATTTCATATTTTAAACATAGCGAATAGGTTCCCCACTTCCTCTTCATCTTAGTGCTAGAGTTCTTAGCTCCTCTAGTAAAGAAAACCATAATTCATCAACCAAGATTTTCAGTAGTGATAGATATTGTAAATTGAGTATCCAATTTCAGTCCCAACTCAGTGGTTTTAATAGCTTGAGTGGTGATTTTGAACAACTATAGGTCCACCTATGGATCAGGTGATACCAAATACTCAATAGCCACTTCTGACTTGTTCATATGACACCTATTGGGTAACATTTTCTAAACTAACAACAAACTCCATTAATCTCACTCTCTAGCAACAGTTGGCTTAGAATTTAAAATGGTATCATCTTGTTTGGTCCTTTCCTAACAAGTAGTGATCGATGTTCCTAGTTTTGGAGATGAAATCCCTTCTTGTCTATTCCTTGGGTTGGAATCATAGAAAGGAGTAGGATTGTTGGAACATTAAATGTATAACATAAAAGGAGGTAGCTAACCATTTTATGTTGAACTTCAAGTTACTAGGTAGTTTTGTAAATAAGTGTTTAATGACACTTATAATTTTAAAATATCATTTTCATGGGTTTAGCCAATGAGAGGAGCATGAAATGCGTTTTAGAGGAATGACTTCCCACTAGGATTGCTTACATCATTTTGTAATTACACACTGATTATCATTGTCTTGAGAGTACAACGAGTCATTACTAGGTCTTAAGTGACATCCAAAAGATGCCAAAGGCTGGAAATAAATGCAGAAGGGTTTCAAATACAAGTGAGGGATGATTTACCATTTAAGAAATAAAACAATAAATTTACCAACCATAATAAAAAATTAACTGTATGATGCATGAAAAAATGAAATAAAAATCAAAAACTTCATGTATCTCACAACCACATTAAAGTAAGCAACAGTGGAAGAATAACCTAGTATCAATGTACATAGCAGATAAACCACAAATGACTCTCCAAATACCAAAAGACTACATGATCCATAATCTACAAGATCCAAAATCTCTGAACATCCCAAACATTATGAGGTAGTGCTAAAAAAATGTGAAATATTTCCTTTTCCCTTGTCCCGGATGATATCATTTGAAAAAGCACCAATGTGCCAAAGCAGGGGTGAGTATAAAACTTAGTATGTTTTCCCCAATGAATTCCCTTCTATTGTTGCTTACATTGATGTGGTTGTGAGATACATGAATTTTTTGAGTTTTCTTTCATTTTTTCATGCATCATATAGTAAATGTTTGTTTATGGTTGGTAGGTTTATTGGTTTATTTCTTAAAGGGTAAATCATCCCCCACTTGTATTAGAAACCCTTCAACATTTCTTTCCAGCCTTTGGAACCTTGGGGATGTCTCTTAAGGGATAGTAATGACTTGTTGTACTCTCAATACAATGGGAATTGTCGGGTCATTACAAATGGGGCTTGGTTGAAACACATTTTCTCATAGAAATATTTAAATATAAGGAAAATAAGATGCATGGAGTATCTCCAAATGTTTGACTTTGACTTATATACACACTAGGGAAGGGATATTCAATTAGGATGCATTGAGTTGAAATTAATATGCTCAGTTGGTGAATAAAGATTCAGATGAATGGCAGTTGATGTTAGTCTTAACCGACATGCATGAGGAATGAGAAGACTAAGGTGATGTTGTGGTTTTCTTTTTAGTTACTGTTGTTCCTGATTTAGTAAAAATGATCAAATAGGCACAAACATATGATGCAGAATTTTCAGTTGTAATTTAAAAACTCAATGGGGGGGAAATCATTGAGGGCTGAAAAAATAATGGGGGTTTATTTTTGTGTTTTAGAGATCAGATGGTTATACCTATGATTTTTTAGGATCAAATCCTTCATGATTACCACCATTCGAGATGGGCTATACATGTAGGTACATAGAAGATGTATAAGGCGTTGAAGCCACAATTTCGGGGGAGAACCATGAAAATGATGGAGGATGAGTTTATCAAGTGGTGCTTAACTTGTCAACAGGTTAATGAAGCTCATCTCAGACTAGCTATTATATTACAATCTTTTCCCATCCTAGTGTGGAAATGGGATTAGATAGAAATTGATTTTGTTATAGGTCTTCCAAGAATGGTCAAGAAACTTGATACCATTTGGGTGATAGTGGATCATCTAACCAAGTCGTCCCATTTCATCCCTATTCATGAAACTCATACAGTGGTGTATATTTGAAAATTATATATAGAAGAAGTGGTAAAAGGGAATGGTGTACTAGTGTCAATAGTCTCAGATAGTGATCCAAGGTTCATGTCTCCTTTCTAGAAATCCTTACAGCAATCCCTTGGGATTCAGTTGAATATGAGCATGGGGTATCATCCTTAGATGGATGGGAAATCTGAGAGTATGATACAAATGTTGGAAGACATGTCGTGGTCTTGTGTAATGTATTTTTGTGGCTCATGGGAGGATCATATACCCTTAGTTGGGTTCTCATACAATAACAGATATCATGCCTTGATACACATGGCTCTATTTGAAACATTGTATGGGTGTCCTTGTTATTCTCCACTATGCTCGGTGTAAATGGGCGAAACATCACTAGGTGGTCCAATCATTGTCTAGAAAACAAAAAATAAGATCTAGTTGATTAGAAAGTGGATGGAGAGGGCTCAGAGTTGTCAAAAATCTTATACAGATCACCATTGAAGACAGTTTTCATTCGTTATGGGTGATCATGCCTTATTAGGATCTCTCCAAGGCTTGGACATAATCGCTTCGAAAAGCATGGAAAGTTATCTCTTAGATATATTGGCCATTTTGAGATATTGGAATCGGTTGGAGAGGTGGAATATCAGTCAACATTACCACCATGGTTTAGTTCAATGCATAATGTGTTCCATGTATCTAAGTTGAAAAACTATCACCATGATCCTAACTATGTGATCATATGGAATCACGTTGATCTAGAACCAGATGCATCATTGATACATATCTCAATTCAGATCATGGATAGACAAGAGAATGTCTTTCATGGTAAAATCATCGGCCTAGAGTGGGTTTTATGGAAACATGATCAGATTCAGGAAGAGACTTGGGAGCCAGAGAAGGAAATGAAAGCGCAGTTGCTGAAACTCTTTTTGGCCAGCGAGGGTTTTCTAATTTCTGAGGATGGAAAGATCAATGGTGGGGATAATTTAGTACCCCCAGTTTCAGTTACATAACCTCTTTTCTCGTGTTTTTTAATTGTTGTGTATAAAATAAAGAGTTTACATAATATAGAGAGTTTCCAAAAAGTGGGTTGTTTCCATAAAGTGGGGTGTTTCCATAAAGTTGGTTGTTTCCATAAAGTTGGTTGTTTCTGTAAAATGAAATGATTCCATAAAAAATTTGTTTCCCTAAAAATGTTAAAGGTGAAGTATGGGAGAGTTTAGGGGTTTTATAAGCTGTGTTGGGATAAAAAGGAAGGTTGCATGATCCATACATGGTTAGCCCAAACCGTGTGGTCAAACCTTGCGTAGAGGATAAATGTATATCCTATTTTCTAGAAGCATAATCATTTTTATCTATATATTTATTTGGCTTGAAAACGCCCCTATGTGAATATTACTCTCCCTTGAAGGCTGGAGAACCCTCCCCACACAAGTTGGAGCCATCCCAGAGCCTTCCCTTGCTGATTTTGAGTCCGATTCTTGAGGTATGTCACCATTATTTCTGGATTTTTCATGTTTTCTTAGTTATGCTTAGATATACTTCTATGATCTCCATTATTTCTCATATCTGAACCTATATTGGGTATATCTACATTTTTGTATTCTAAATAATTCATTGTTGAGTCGTGATCTTTCTAGGATAGGATAACTAAGTCCGTTCTTGGAGAATCAACCCGCCTTCTTGTGCGTTCTTCGTATGTTGTCAAGTTTCATCAAAACCTTTGAGGTATGAGGCTTCACTCTCATCTTATATTGATATAATTTATTTTATTATATTAAAATTTTTTATTGATTATAAAATCCATGAAAAAATCTTAATTTGTGGTGATTTATGGTTTTTGTGAAATTGTGTGATCTCGGTGAATAGTTGTGCAAATGGGTGTTGAGTTTCATTAATTTAAAATGATGATTTTAAATTATTGATTTTTGGGAATTGATAAATGATTTATGAAAAATATATTTTCAATAGAAATTGGTTTTAATAAAAAAATAGTTTTATTGAAATGGTTTGGAATAAAAATGGTTTGGCATTGAAATAGTTTTTGATGTAAATGGTTTTCAATAAAAATGTGTTTTTTTTTAAAGGGTTGTTTTGGCATGATCATTGGGAATATGTTTTGTGTGTTCATGTTGAATATATGGGGCTTGGTTGAAATATGACCTTGTGCTCAGTGCCAAAGGATTAATGTCACATGGGAATTTCATACACGAGGATTAGTTAAAAATGACCTTGTGCTCGGTGCCAAAGCGTTAATGTAACATGGAAACAATTACCTTGTGACAGCTTGGTAGATAAACGAGAAACTTCTCATGAGTATGGAACTATCATAACATAGCATGCATGGTTGGTTTCATGGGTTTGAGTAATGGTTGGGTATGCAGATAAAGGGATATTTTGAAATGGTTTTAAAGATTGTTTAGTTATTTTTCTAGAAAAGTATCTTACTGGGAAAATTGGTTTCAATTGCACTTGTATGCTTTTAGTAATGAATGGTTTTAGAAAATTGTTTATATTTAGTTATAAATTGTTTTTGAGAATTTTTTTATATAAACTATTTTATATTATTTTTTCTAACTCTTCTATCCTAGTAGAGTGAGAAGGGAAGTCATTGGGGAAACCCTAATCAGTTTTATACTCACCCATGCTTTGGCACTTTGGGGATTTTTCAGATGTTATCTTCTGGGATAAGGACAAAGGTAATGTTTCACATGTTTTCAGAACTGCCTTCTAATTTTTGGGCTGTTCGGAGATTTTGGAGCTTGGATCTTGTGAAACTTGGAGTCTTGAGGTCTTTGGAGAGTCATGTGTGGTTTATCTGCTGTGTACTTTGATACTCGGTTATTCTTCTTTTGTTTCTTACATTTATTTGGTTGTGAGATACATGTATTTATTTAGTTGTCTTTTTTTTGTTAATGCATCATATATTGAATGTTTGGTTATGTTTTGTAGGTGTATTTGTTTTTCTAAAATGGTAAATCGTCCCCCACTTGTATTTGAAACCTTCCAGCATTTATTTCCAGCCTTTAGCATCTCGGGGATGTCACTTAAGGCCTAGTAATGACACGCTGTACTCTCAAGACAATTAGAATAGTTGGGTCATTATAGTGTTTGAGTCCTTGGGACTCTCACAGGGTGATTATTTAGTAAAGGAATATATTAAACATCTCACTAGACTAGTCTCTTTATCCATAGAGTTGGTTATCGATGATTTGAATAAATATTTGTTCTTTGCAAGAGGAATTTTCACAAATATTGGTACGACATTGTTTCATTATGTCATAAATACATATTTATAAGTGATTTATAAGGATGTTATCATTTAGTATTAATTTGAAAATAAATCTTCGACAAGTGATTCATTGACCCTAGCTAGTGTGAGTGACGGTGATCTGACTAGAGATATGTGGGAGTAAGAAGGTGGTGATGATGGGAAGTTGTCTTCTTAACTTCTTGTGTATACTTTAGTAAATTTTAATACAATAGTGTTCCATCAAGGTGGAAAGTATAAATATTATATGAATTCTTCTCTAATATCTCTAAGGAATCTTAATCTATGTGGTCATCTAGGTTAATTTGAGCGGTTCTATAAGAAAAATAGAAATCAAAAAAAGAATCCTCAGTCCCATATTTGTTATGATTAGTTGGTTGATGCATTTCTTTCACTAGAGATTCAGAAGTTGTTATATATTTATAGGGTTTTATATTTTATAATACTGGTTTTTGGACCATGTTTTATATTTTTTTATATCACCATATCTTTTATTATAATAGATGAAAGAGATTTTGACCTTGATTTCATATCATTAGAGATGTTCATGCCTCATTAAATTCTAATGCTCGATGTTTATTATATATAGTGTATAACATGGTTTGAGGTTTTTTTAGTGAATGAAAATGGTATTCCTTGGGTATGGTCTAGGGTAACAAGGATATTTTGTATGTTGCTTGTAAGACTGTGGGCTCTACCAAGATGATATTTTCTTTTAAAAACACCATGGACTGGTGTTCCTTGGATTTGTCCATGAGTTACCCTTTGAGCAGTTTTGTGTCATGAAGGTATAAAACTTACATTCCATGTTGTGGAATGTTTTTTGGGGTGTTTATAAAGTTTTTAGTGGATTTTGTTCCTTTTTTATCTTTTATGGTGACATTTTGGATGTTTCAAAATATTTTCACTCTTTGGCATATTTGATCAGTTGTCTTGTTGTCACTTATGGTTTTTTTATGATCATTATTTGGGTGTTTTTACCTATTATTTCAAAATTTTACATAAATTTTAAATTATGGGGAGACCTATGTTTAATATATGGGTGTTTTCCTTGTTTTTTGGAGTTTTTTCTAGGGTGTTTATTATTGGGATGTACTTTTAATTATAGTGTATGTGACCAGAGATTTTATCAAGGTGTTGTTTATGTTTTTTTTCATTTATCTAACTCAAGACTAAAGGATAACTTATGAGCTGTAATAGGTGTATTTTTTATTGTTCCTAAATTTATTGAAGACTAGATTATTTTCCATCATAATATCTCATCTTGTTTTCCCTTGTTTTCTTTTCTTGATGGATCTTCTTTAAGGATTGATAATGGTTTTTTGTTTGGAGAATCATGATCTGATTTAAATGTTTTCTCAAGGTCAATGTGTTTTTCATGACCCATATTCTTGGTTTTAGGTCTGTGAATTAGGGTAGTAGATCAGTACCTTTTTTTAAGTGTAGTGGTCCGACATTACCACCTATTTTATGTTTTTGATAACTTTATGGGTGTAAAAACTCCCATAATTTGGAGAATGATGGTAGGTTAAAATTTCATTTTATGGTTTTTATTTATAATTATTATTTAACCCAGGATATCAGGGTATATTGGGGTGGAAATATTAAATTTTTATTACTTTTACTGGGCTACATAGTTTGGTGCATGGTTATAGAAACTGTACACTAGACTATATGCCATATTCAGTTTTGGATAGTGGTGAATAAATGGTCACCACACGATTTGGTAAATCATATGATTAAATCACATGATATTATCTATTTTTGGTATTTTTTTTATTTTATGTTATTTTTATTTGGAGGGACCTCCTTTAGATACCCCACTTTAACACCTACTATTGAGATACACCTCTTAACCATCCATCCACTTTCCCACTCCCTTCTTTTAGGATTTATGGTAGTTTCTTTGTGTTTTTTATCAAATTGAATGCTATTATCTTACCCCACCTCATTCCTTTAGTTTTTTATATATATTTATTACATATTATCTAACCCCATTGGCCACGTTCGGTTTTTTATGTGTTTAGAGTTATCAATTTTTTTGGTTTTTTGTTTCTATGTGTTGTGATCCATCTCTTGAGACTTGATCTTGTGATGTTCATCATAAATGACATGGATACACCAGTTAATGTTGGTGTTTCCATTTTATTTCTCTTTATTTAATATATAAATGGATTCTTGGTGTTTTAAATGTGATTTTTAACTATAGTAATGCGTTATATGACATCTAAAATTGTGTTATCAAATGTTTCACTTGTTTTCTTGGGTTTTTATTTTTAAAAATAGGCGAACTTTCATATTTCAATATCACTATGGTTTTAAATATTTTTTTTATTCATTCCAAGTGTTTGATAAAATTCCAGTGACTAATTCGTCTAAGAGAATTGATGTTTCATGATGTTTTTTCCCAGGTTTGATTTCTAATTTAGGGTGTTTCCTGGTTTTAAAGGGGATTCCCTTATTTTTTAAAAGAATATGTTCATTTATGGCATATCTTAGTGATTTCCTTTAATTAATTCTGGTTGTTATTTGGAGATGGTTTTGATTTAAATCAGAATTATACATAGTTTCCAAGGGGTTTTAGAAATGGTTTTCTAAACATATAGTTATTAAGTATTGAGTAAAGTATTATTTATCACTTTATAAGAATGATATTTTATAGATCAATGTTTATACCATTTTTGAGATCTTTTGTTACACATTTTTTATGCTTGTGTATATGCATTAATTATTTAATGAGTTTTGATTCATGTTATGTGTTTGGGAAGGGGTCATTTTTTAAGGGAGTGTGTTGGAGGTGGGATGTATATGATTATTTTGATTTATTTACTTTGGGATATATAATTTTCATATAATTATCATTGGGTTGATAGTGACCCACCTCCATTTTTTATTACATGGGGAACCCTAGGCTACTATATGGGAGATAAAGGGATATTTTTCATACTATTTGAGAGTTAGACAATGGATAATAACCCCTAGTTTATTTTTATTATATTTCTTGGAATATGTCAATGATGAGGCTAGTTAAGAGATATTTGATTAAAGATTTGTGTGACCACTAACTGTTCAACAATCGGTTCCACCTTTACACATCAATTATTGTCCCATTGGTCTATATATTGTTTCCTAAAGATATGTATCATATATTATTCTACATAATTGTTTATTAACATGTTGTTTTCTTATTTATTGGATTGAGTTTACTTTGATTCCTTGTTCTTCCTTTTGGTTTACCCTTAATTTTGGATAGTTTTATCTTTTTTATTATGGTCATTATTTATGACTTTTCCATGTATTTATATTATATTATGGTTTTACCCTTCTGTTTACTCATATTTAAGGGGTATATTTAATTTTTTAATGAAAAAAGTGGGAAGTGTTTTCAAGTCACTGGACATTATTAAGATTTATTTAAAAAAAATTAAACCATGTGATGGTTTTTTTGAAAAAGTAATTTTTTAAATAAAGAGGTAAAGGTTGTATTTTAAGTGATAATTCCCTTGAAATGAATATTTGAGGAATGTTTTATAAATGAAATTATTTATGAAAGGAAATGAGTTGTTGTCTATTTATTTCTATATTTTGTAAATGAAATGAAATTCTTACTTGTATATCATTTAAACTGATCGAAAAGATGCATATAACAATGGTATTAAAATATTTTTATATCCCCAGGAACCATTTTATTATGCCATACCAATTTTTCCCAAAACCGTTGGTATGTGGGCCATTAAGATACCCCTATACCAATGTTTTATGGAAACCATTGGTATAGATAGTTCATAGTTTACTTTGACCATTTTTTTAGTAAACCATTAGTATAGGTTCCCACTACACCCACATAGTAACCATCTTGAACCAACACCCCAAATACAATTAAACCTATATATTTTATACAGAAAATAAAGATATATATTCAACAAATAAAAATAAACATAAACATAAAAAATATATTTTTTAATAAAAAATTAATTAGTTTATAATTTAAAAAACAACTCATAACACATATATACTTAGTTTTCATCATCAAACACCATCCACATGGTAATTTCATAAATATTAAGTCAGAAATTGATGGTATAAGTATATCCCTCTTGACCTCCACTATAATCATTGTCACCACTATCATTATTATCATCATGAAAATACTCACGAACATCATTACCTTTAGCATCTCTAACACCAACACCTCTAGGGAATTCTTCACCTCCACCACTATAGGGACTATCATTGCTCGATGTATCATACTCATCACTATCACTAACCTCATCATGAACATCATAAAAAAATTCATTATTTTCCACACATATCATGTGTCAATCATTTTCAAATATTTTTTTATTCTATATATCTTCATTATTTTTCATTTCATAGATTCAAGAATAAATTTATAATTAATTATAATTTCATTAATAAATTTTAAGTGAAACATTTTGTACGAGATGATATGACATAATTAACGAATATAAATTTTCTATATAAACAAGGGACATGTGGTTACATAACATAATAAAATAATTGATATGTTATTATTAATAATCGTGACCAATTGATGAATTATTTACAGATATTTTTCTTGGTTTCATTTTTTCTAGTTAATTGGTTACTAAATAAACATTTACAAAGTCTATAACAAAGGTTTCCCATAATGTTTTTGTGAATATAACTCAATGGATTACCAAATAGTGATTTTTTCATAGTGATTGGAATATTATACCACTATAGAGAAATGGTGTTTGGGGCACATGAGGATGTTTTGGGAGAAATGTATTTTCCAGAAATACTTTTTAAATTAATTCATTGTTTTCAACTTCTATTAGTTTAATAAAAGTATTCTGATTTTTATTTTTTTATAAATAGTTTAGAGACGAGTTAAGTGATATAAAATAGTTTTTGAAAATTTTTTATAGTATATTTTATGATTTGTAGATGGTATAGACTAGGTTGGGTCTCATAAAAATTCAAGTTTGATTATTCATGTTTAAACTATGTGTAATATGACAAAATAGGCACATTGGATTTTGATTGAATTTATTTAAGTCATGATTTTCAAAAATTACATGTTTAGTAAATGAAATTCCATGAAAATTATAATATTACTTAGTATAATGAGTGATTTAATGAGGAAGATGCATTAAAATTTGTGAATAAAGTTTAAATTAAGTCTTTAATAGATTAAATATAGTTTCTAAAAAGTCTTGGTGAATTTCATTGTTGAAATTTGAAAAAAAGGAAAATACAAGGATATTTCAACACATCCATGGGTGTTTCATGGGTATACACTTCAAATTCAAAAAATGTAGTTTATTTAAAAATTATTTTAAAAAATATATTTTTTTAGGTAACATGGAATATCCAATATTTAACCAAAAGACCAAGAACCAGTAGAAGTTGGTCATAAAAAATTCAATAAAAATATGTAGGGAGTTAAGAATACAAGGGGTTATTACATAAATGAGTGTGCATCACACCACATATATCTGCCTCCACAAGTGGGGAATAGTAATCAGGATCCATGAAACACCACATCCCACTAAGATCAATGAGTTCCTGCTTTTCCAATACATCTGCCACCTGATTGGCCTCCCGATTGACATAAAAAACAACCAAATAAAGTTGAGTGATCATTCTAAAACATTCAACCCACTGAGGTAGCACACACGAAGGCACGTGGAATGTCTTGGTTCTCAACGCATGAACCACAATCTGGGAATCAGATTCAATCTATATGCATTTCCAATTAAACTAGATAGCGTACTTGAAAGCATAAATCATGGACCATATTTCAGCTTCAAAGGCATTGCCAATTCCAATGGCATGATGGAAACATCCCTTTAAAAACCCACAGTAGATTTGGAACACTCCCCCATAACCTGTCGGACCTGGTGCACTTGACACAGCCCCGTTAATGTTCACCTTCAGAAAAGGCACAATGGGTTGTATCCACAGAATATGTTTTAGCATCTGAGGCTTGTGTGGCCGACCTGAAACGCCAAGCATTCTCTAAATTTGTTGATCAGAAACAGTGCTAGACATGACACCATCATGGATAAGTGAAGCAGCATAAGCATACCTATGAATAGCTACCATACCTTTCTTGATATTTGTATGAGCACCACCAAACAACCCTATATTCTGGGCTTCCCATATAGATTCAATTAATTCAGCAACAGCAGACAACAATAAGTTGTGAATTTTTCCACTACAGCGAGCATGTGATAGTTTGGAAAGCAGTTCAAGGGTCGGCCTGTAGGTATCAAATTCCATCCCAAACAGAAAGCCAGAATAAGCCTAGATCTTCTTGTCCTCGCTACAATCCCTGGAAACATGTATCAAATCCTCATTAACCTTGCAAAGAGAACACATCAAGGCCATCTGAATACCAGCCCACTTTATGTGATCATCAGTGGGGAGTATGTTTTTCCAAATTCTCTAGATTAAAAATAATCTAGAAGGCCGAATAAATTGGGCTTTGAAATGAATGATCCAAGAAGGTGGGAGAGTGATCCCCCCACAATGAATCTGGTAAAAATCCCTACAATTAAATTGCCCATTTTTACTAGGGGTTCAAATCCAAGTTTCATAGTCTATAAATTAATATTCATTGATTTTTGTTTCTACCTGTATGGGAATACTAGAGACATTTGAGTGCATTTGTGAAAGGAAGCATGATATGGGAAAAGGGGATTACTCATATGGTATATTTAGATCAAAAAGGGGTTGTGTGAACAAATTTTTGTTCCAATAGTTCATGGTGGAGTCCCTAAAAACCAACCATTTAGTATCATGCATGATCCTCACATAGTCATGCTTGAGAGATGCCCAAACCGATTAGGAAAGATAATAATTGTAACCATTAAGGATCCTCTTTGTGATTTTGTTTTAAAGGAATTCATCATCAGCTTCATGTGAAATCAGATTCTAGGTGAATTTACAAATAAAACCATAATTAATGGTTTAGAGATCCTTGATTCCAAGGCCCCCATCTCTATAGGCTTTATGCATTCCTTCCATGCAACTATAATCAACTTCCATTCATGTTGTGACCCCATCCATATAATGTTTTATAACATGCTCTGATGTTCCTTGAGAAGTCCTCTTGACCACCTATATAGGGATAAGGAATATAAAAACATCGATATGGTCACTAAGTTCACAAGGTAGAACCTCTCAGCCAGGGACATGGCCTTACCCTTCTAGATGGATATCTGACATATAATACCAGCATAAATACCCTCCAAATACTCACTTTTCACCTTTCCCTAAAATAGTGGGACCCCAAGATTCTGGAAAGGCAGGGATCCCATCCTTACCCCGAGATACTGGACAATCTGGTTTCTTTTCCCAAGTAAAATTTCATTCCCAAAAACAATGGAGGACTTATCCTAAATGATGGCCTTGATAACCACCTCTTCATAATGACTAAAAAGGGCCTTAATGAAGGATATAGTTCTTGATTATTGACCAAGAAATAAGATTCCATATGAATACAAGAGATGGGATGGGGGCATGTTCACTCACACCAGCCCTAATCTATTTGTAAAGTCCCATTTGAGCAATTTCATTGATACATCCTATGAAGATAATCATTTGTAATGGAAAATAGAATCCTAGAAAGTGGGTAGCCTTATTATACCCCTTTTGTGCAAGGAAAAACTCCCCTTGGGGCACCATTGACAAGAACTAACAACCTTGAAGATCCAATTATTGAACGAATTGTATTCAAAAACCTATTAGAGAACCATATCTTCTATAGACCTCCAAAAGAAATATCCATTGAAGAGTATCAAAAGCCTTGGAAATATCAATTTTGAGGGAAACATTCCCTTCCTTTGTCTTCATCCTCATAAGGTTGACACTCTCAGAGGCCGTGAAAAGACACTTTTTGATGTTCCTACCAGTGAAAAACAAAATTCGTTTATGGTAATCATGCCATCAACTAGCCCACCCATCCTATTCATCAAAATCTTACCAGTAAGCTTGGGTATTGTGTACCCAAGAGAAACTTGCATGTATTCATTGATGTTAAGAGCATTCTCTTTCTTGGAGATGAGAGTAATGAAACATGAGTTCATTGCATGGGGAATGTATGAGTGAGAGAATAAGTACATAACAGACTACTCAATATCATTCTAAAAAATGACCCAATAAAACATGAAAAATTTGTTAGTGAATCCATTAGGCCCCAAGAAACTCTCATGATTGAGAGAGAAGAGAGAAGATCTGATCTCTTATTTGCATGGGGAAGCAATCAAGTGCTGATTCGAGTGGTCATCGATGAAGGGGCTGATGTTTTCTTACATGCAGCGAGTACTGGAGTTCCTAGTATCAGAGTAGATCCCCTTAAAGTCCTCACAAACAGCTAGAGAAATCTCATTTTCTTTATTGTAGAGCTTCCCACCAATTTTAATCACCTTGTTCCCTGCACATGCCCTCTTTTACTTGTGCAATCTATTGAAAAATTTGGAGTTTCTGTCCCCATATTTTAACCATCTCACATTCAACTGATTTCTAACAGATATTTCCTTCACCATTAAGATATCATCAACCTTGTTATGTACTGTTATTTCCTCTCTAGATAGGATAGGTTTTTTCTCATGATAGTTTTAAATCCTGGCCAGCTCTTCCTCTGCTTTCTTAATATGCTCATCAATTTTTTTTAAAAAAATTCTACTCCATTCCCTTAGTAACCCTTTAAGATGCTTGAGTTTTACAAAAAGTCTTTTGAGCAGGCTCCCAATGTCTTCGAACATCCATGAATCCAAGAAAATTTCCCTGAATCATGGAATCACAATCCATCCATTATTGAATTGAAAGGGAATAGGGGCTGACCTTTCCAACTAAGTGTTAACATCAGTAAGAATTGGATTATGGTTAGAGCAGTGTTTGGGAAGTGTGAATATAGATAATCCATGGGCCGTAGCATGGTCATCAATATGGACAAAACATCTATCAATATTACTAGATTGTATCCCCTCCCATGTGTATCTACACCATGTAAAATCTGAACCAGCAATGGGAACTTGCTCTAGATTGCAGAAATCAATACACCCAGAACATTCAAAGGCATCATTCCTATTAAAGTTGATTCCAGTTTTTTCCTCAGGCTTCAAAAATATATTAAAATCACCAATAAGAAACCATTTTTCTCCATCCTCCTAGATGTGACTTTTATCTCCTCCCATAATTCCCTCCTCCTGATGTAGGAGGTGGAAGTATAGACAAAAGATATAGAGATATCATGTCAAGAAATATTACGATTAACCAAAATTCTTTGAGACCTACAATCACAGTAAGTAATCTGGATGGTTTCATGCATAAAAACCCACAGGTGATCTATAGAATATGCATGTTGATTATTGGATACAAAACTATATCCTAGATAACATCGACATGATATAATTCAATATTTCATGTCTAGAAAACATATCCAATAATATAAAATGAATACTAATTTTAATATGAATGTATTGTAATAATACAAGTACCTATCCAAACATATCATAAGAGATGGAATATTATATAATTGATGCATAATAGTAGTAACCCAATAAATGTATAATACATGGAATATAAAAAAATTAAGACATACTTTTAGATTAAACTCGGTTTTATATAAAAAAATAACTTTGTCTTCTCATTATCAAGCCGAGTAGTTAACCCCAAAGTGTGGATGTAATTCATTGTACTCTACCCTAACCTATATTTTGTGGTTACATGATTCAAGACCAAGAACTCAATTTAGCATACTACTCTATAAAATTCAATGAAACTAGGGGAAGTTCATCCTTTATTATACCATATTGGATGCAATATACAAAATATTTTGGGAGAAATAGGTGGATTCTAGTGGAGAAGTTTATTGAAAGTAATTATATATTTATTCAACCAACATTAAAATAGGAATCACTTCTTGAAATAAATATTCTCTAAATTAAAACGAAAATTGATGTAAATCAGAAAACATTAAAGAAATCTAGTGTAGACCATAATATAGTTTACATGAAAATTATTTTTTAAAGTACCATAATTTATAATAATTTATGTCTATTGTGTAACAACCTAGATTGGTTCAAGTGTATATATTTTTAAAGTTTCTCACAAATTTCAATCCCATTATATATTTTCTTAATCCATAATTCTATTTCTAATTTCAAATTTCTGCTTTTAAAGAGTATTTTAGAGGTAGGGGATGTTATAGACATCCATGTGTTTAGGGTTATTTTTTTGTTTTTTTATTGTGTTAAATTATTATTTTCATATAACATGAATATTAATTTGGTTTTTCATAAGTCATATAAATTTTGAATTATTTATTTTTAATGTAATTCATTAATCATTAATAATTTTTTTTATCAAAATCTACTTTCAAAATCTCCCTTTTTGATTTCAAACTTTTTTTAATGTTATGACTATATATATTTTTAATAAATTGATAAGTGTGAAGATAATTTTTAAAACACTCTATTTTAGCTAAAATCATCTCACATGTAAAATTATTTTATTATTTATAAGTAAACTATAAAATAATTTTACATGTAAACACATTTTAAAAATAACTTGTCAAATTCATCTAAAAAATCATTGTAAAAATAAGGATAAAAGCAAGAAAAACCAATATAATAATTTGGGAGAGAAAGAACATCCAAAAGGGGATACAAATATGCAATGGGAATAGGTGAGGTGGGGATCATGTTGTTGGTTTTTGGTGGAACCCTATACTAGTGATTTTTTACAGCCATTGGTATAGGATAATACTAAAAAAATGGTTAAAAAACCTATGGTATAAGGTTATTTGTATAGACTATAATTCTAGTAGTTTCATTTTCTAACTATAATTATTGGTTTATTTTATTAAATTAATGAGATGGACTCCTGGTGGTATCCTATGAAGCATTCTCTCACACCATATAAACTTTCAATGGTGGGTATATAGTCTTTAATTATTATAAAAAGCACTCAAATTTTGGTATACAGGTTCAATTTCTACCACACTCTTATTGGGAAATGGGTGATGTTGAGTTATGGTGCTGACTTGAGAGTCATATAATTATAGTAGGGTTTTCCTCCCATGTTTTTTAACTAGTTATAGTCATTTTTTGTGTTGACCTACTTTTTTCTTTTAATTATATATGAAATATTTTTATGAAATTGTTTTATAATGAGAAAAAAATTGGAATTTTTTTTTATTATTTATATTTATTCCATGATTGGATGTTTTTTATGTCTAGTATCTGCTTATTTTCTAGGAATGGTTATCCAGTGCATAGAAACCTCAAATGGGGTTCATGTTTTAAACCCTTTTTTTACTCAATTTTTTTTGAGGGTGAAATCATTCCCATGTTTTCAATTTAAATAACATAGAATAGGATTCTACCTCATGGTGATAATGAATGTGCCTTGATCCTTGTACAGAGCCAAGTCAGGTTTTAATTCAGGTATAAATTGGGACTAATTTTCTATAGTACCAAGTATCAAGTGATATTTGTTGTGGCTACCAGTTATTATAGTGTAGTCACTAAGTACGTGGTCACCTTGTATTAGGTACCTGGTAGACTCCTAATTATTTTTTTAAATAAATGGTAAACTGGTCATTTTATATCAGAATTAAAAGACATTATAACTCATAACCATATATTTCCCCTTCATTTAGGCATCATAGCCCCTTATATAAGATATAAATTTATCTTCTCTATTCTCACATAATTCCTCCCTTCAAGTCTTGATATAGCCTTCCTCTAACTTATAATGGGAGTATTCCTTTTTCAAAGCTAAGGTTTCTAGATTCGTATTTATATTTTCATCCTTCCCATAAAAAGACAAGATGGGAGTTTCCAATTTGTGTTTGTGGGTTATTAACATCTCTTATTGCTCTTGATTTCTATTTCTTTTAAAAATAGTGACTAAAACCCTAAAATCCTATATTATAGATTTTTTCAACCATTAAGTGTTGTCATTCTTCTTCCTTTTAGTCTTATAAATCGAGTTTAGAATAGTGATTTGTAAGTGATATCTCTTTTTCTCTCATATTTTCATAGTGTATTAGTTAGAAGTGGAATGAAGTTGGGTGGAACTAAATATAAAATGGATATTTCTATAATTTATTTTTTTTATAGATTTATTTTTGAATTGATTTGATATTTTTTTTTAATTATTGTTTTTAAGCTAGTGTATATACCTTTTTATTCCTCATGCCATCGGTTATTCCTTATTTGGGTTACTTGGTATAAAATTTCTTGTATAAGTTATTAGAATTACATATATTTGTTATTATTATCCCTTCTAAACACACACACACAAATTTATATATATATATCATCTGAATGTGATGAAAAGAGTGGTAGCTTTCAAGTACTATGGTGTGGCTTATGCATCTATCTTGGATCATAAATGATGATTTATATGAAATTATATGGTTAAAACTTGGATATTTTTATCTATTTATCATGGTTTTAAAGAGTTAAATATCTTAAAAATATTTTTATATGCTAATTTATAAGTTCAAAAAACCTTTGATAATTAGAAAATGGTTTGTCATGGATGGACCATCAATAAATGGGAATGTTTAAAGCAATTATATGTGGTTATATTTAGAATTAGGGATTAGTATTAGGTATTCTAGCATCATTTATTTAGTATAGTATATAGGGTGACCTGACTTTATTTTAAAATGAAACATTTTATTTTCATACCCATTATGGAGGATCCTTGGTCACTTAGTTAACTCCATATATGATATAGAGGTTCCTTGGGAACCAGGTTTATTATGATGTTTCCTAAAGAACATGGTTTCTTATTATATTTATTACACGGATGAATATCATGTTTCTAGAATTAGATAAGTTAGGATTTCTATTAACAAGTATTCTGAGTATATCTTGAATCAAGTGTAGTTAATGTGCACCATGGATTATCTAAAACATGGAAAAACATCAATGACAGATTAGTTTGTTTATTTTAGAACATATAATATTAAATTCATGTGATTATGTATCACAAATTGTTTTAGTACTTTGTATTACTACATCATACACATTCTCTTATATTATATTGATATCAGTCTATTGGTTTCCACCTATTGGGAACAATAACATCCTAACCTTAGAGCCCCGACTAAGACCTTATTCGATATTCCACATGGCTTCATGCATGTTCCCTAATCATCAATGGTTCTCAACATGCAATGAGGGATAAATTAAACCACTTGTAAAATTATTATTCCACAAATACACAAACAATACCATGGAAATTTTAATCCATTTTAAATAAAATCATTTAAAAGAACCTCAGAGTGAAAAATATTTTTCTCATAAAAAAAATCCAATGCATTAAATAAATAAAATAAGACACATGATTCTATAAAATAAATTTATTGAACCATGAGACACCAAATCCTCGAACAAATCCTCAACATGGGTATATGGTTAACCTCTAATGAAGATCCTCGTTTTCTCATTACATTGATTATGAATAATAATGTCTACATTGTAACACCCGAGATTTTTATGTTATATAAATCATCAAAGGAATCTTGTACTACACACAAAACTTTCTTGGCTTGCTTTACACACAATCACAACCTTCCTCGATAGCTTGCGTCGTACGCAATACCGAGTTTCACTAAACAACGATATGCTATTAAAATATTATTAGAAGTATCCGTTATGAATAGTAATAACAACTTTTTGAAATTTTATAAATTTTATTTTTCAAAATTGACTTCATTTTTGGATTCGGAATGTCAAAATTAGCCTAGGGTAAAATTTTGGTATTTTTCTGAAAACTTTCAATTTTTGATGAATAGTGAAACCACTAAGTGGTAGTTAAAAAACTGAATTTTTCATAAAACTTAATTTTACCGCTTCGCTGAGTGGAATTTCAAAACTTTAAGAGACATGGTTGATGTCAGTAAGTAAAATGTGGTTCAATGAGATGAAAATAATTTTTTTTGAATAGTAACTTTTTAATTTTATTTACCACGGTTAAAAGTAAATAGGGTAATTAAGGGTCAAAATGTTATTATTATTTCCCTAACACATTTTCTAATTCTATTGGATAAGTGTAATTCGACCAAAAACAACCTTAGGAATAAAATATGACCATTTAGGCCAACTAGGATTAGATTAGGACATTTATTATTAATTTATTTAAAGAAGGGTTAAAATAGTTAAAATCAATGTTTAATAACTAAATCATTTTTAATATAGGGTTATAGATAAGATAAATTCGACTATAAATATTCATTAGAAATCTAAAAATATTTAATACATAATGATATTTTATTTTTAATTTTTAGACTTTAAATAATTTAATTTATTTATGACTCAATGATGATGCAGTAATTATCTTATTAATGAAATATTAGCATAATTGATGTTATAAATACCCAAATAAATATAATTTGAGACTATTTATGAATTCCACTAATTTTATAGGTTAATATGACATGTAATTATTGATTTTATTAACTGTTTTTGAACAAATCATTCTGTTATAATTTTTACAAAAATCAATTACTAAATAGTGTCAAAATTTACATAAAATAGTTCTTAAAACAAATATTATATTATTAATTATTATTTTATTCCTAAAAATCTAAGGTTTGGCCAAATGACTTAGATAAGGTTATATATATTAATAATAAACAACTTGGGGTCCTTGTGGCTGCTTAGAGTAAGTTTATTAACCTTATAGTATAATAACACAAGAAGACACGGTAAAAGTAAAATTATTTAACTTAATGTTAAATCTAAATGATAAGGTTAAAATAGGAACCTAAACTTGTCTAAATTCTATTTGATGAGCGGATTTTGACCCATACCAACATTATCTTCGAAATATATCAATTTGGAGCTATTAAAAACCGAATTTGACTTTATAATAAAATAATACTTTTAGTTATTCCAAAGGTGCCCCACTCCTCCCTTATAAAAGGGAACCTCCTCCCTCTCATCCTCACACCAATTTGAGACTTCAAGCTCGGCCAAAACCTGCCACTTTCTCCTCTCCACTTCCCTAGAGACATCCTAGAGGTCCTGGTCTTTTTCAAAGACCAATGTTAGTGCCCTAAAAGGATGTCTCAAAGAAGCACCTCAAAGAAGAGGTAATGTCCGTTACCGATTCTTTCATCTTTATTTCTTCTTCCACTTATTCTTCTTTAGTTTTTTCATTATGAAGTAATAAAATCAGTATCAATAATATAATTATATGTTATTATAATTATGAAACAACCCTATTTCTCCATATATCCATCCTACGGAAAATGAAATCACCGCGCGTGCGTACGTACGGAATACCATCTCCACGCCGTGGTGTAATCTATTTTCCACCACCACCTTAATTGGATGGTTATAATGGTGTAAATAGTGACTATATATGATTATTGTAAATTGATATTTATTCTAAAATAGTATACATACACTCTAATACAATTTCATGATCATGGGAATGATATCATCGTTCGTGCGTACGTACGGAATACCGTCTCCAGGATGTGATGCGACTCGTTCTATATGATCTTCATTGAATAATGATTATATAAATGAATTGAATGAATTAATATGATATATATTACACTAATAACATTCTGTAATTGAGGTATCTATAACCTAAAGAGAAGAATAATAATTTATTCGACAAAACACGCATAAGAACAAAAAGTAATAAACACCCGAATAACAAGTTGTAATGAAGTATTACTAATAAGAAGCTAAAAATATGACCATATGTGATATCATAACAATAATTATGATTCTGTAATAAGTCAATAACATTATTTAAATCATTATACAGGAGGTTCGGACAATTACGAAGCAAATCAGACCCAAAGTAAGGGAAATATCATAATCTCATTTTTATCCAAGATTGTTTATACTTTGGTATTTACTGGGGTGTATTTTATCATCCACATCCATGATTCCTCAATATGTAATATTATTTCCATCCACCTAAAATTTTTTAAATCAAATTTTACCCTTCTGTGAGTTTTTAGTAAAAGATATGAAAGGAATCTTTTGTCGTTTTTCGTACGATGTACTTTTTGACTTTTTCGATAAAAGTACAAGAAAAATGTTTTTTAACTTATACGGCATGAATGGATTTTTAAAACATTATTTCCAAGAAGCTTCCTTTACATGTTTTCAAGTTTATTTTTAATCAAATTCTTTTAGTTTAAAATTGTATGACATGTTAAGAAAGGAAAATGTTTTTTGAAGTAGAAAGGATATTTTCCTCAAGAATGGAGTTCAAGTGTTTTACCAAAATTATTTTCCATCTAAGATAATATAGGGTTTTGTTTCTTCCCCTATTATTACATTGATTTGATTATGTTGTGATGGAAATATTTTTATGAATTCCTTTATCTTATATGAATTGTTTTATGATGTCATGATGTTTAAGAATCTCATTTTTTTTATTATTACATGGGTTATGCAATGATGTATGATTTATGATTTTGTGGCACACATAAGAATGGTATCATTATGAGATGGGTGGGACCTATATCTCCCTCCAATTCATTAGGTAATTATTTTATATCTCATGAGATAGACATGGCTGGAACGGCAGGTTAAACTGGTTCAGTGAAACAGGACTGAAACGAGGAGTGAACTCGGTTCAGAAATGGACTTTGTCCACTAAGATAGTCTTGGAAATGAGCCTTGACTAATAAGAAATGATTCTCTATGATTATGTGTGTATGCCACAAAGTTTCATGTTTTAAGTTATGATTATTGGGATTAAATTTCACTACTATGATTTATCCAATGTTATGAGATTATGATTTCTTTTGCAGGTTAAGATTTCCAAAAGTTATGTTCTTATGTATATGATGTGATTAATATTTATTTTTTTTACCCTTACTGATCATTTGAGCTCACCCTTTTGTATGTTTTATTTCCCCAGGTCAGGAAGAAGGTTATTAAGTAAGATATGCCAAAAGGGACCATAGATATAATGAAATAAATGGGAGACAGTGTAGACGCTTTATGAACCAGTTGTTTATGTTTCCCAGTTTCTAAAGACACTATACATATACGGTCCTTTCCTGGTTTTGTTATATGTTTTAATAAGTGTGCTTCAATTCTGAAGTAATAACAATTTATATAAATTATGGGTCGTTATAGTTGGTATCAGAGGAAATGTATAGTCTACCTTTGGAAACTAGGATGTGAAAGCCTTAGTAAGAACCCTAAGGATAAGTCTAAGCATAGAACACAATATTAGTGTTTTAGAAATGGCCATGAATAACCTAGGATAAGACCTTAAGTGTGAAATTTTATTCTTGATTATGTGGTTTTCCTATTATAATTAGTGTTTCTCACACTATTATTCTTGGTTTTAGTCAATGGATGGAACCCGAAGGAACCGTGTTAATGCAGAATGCGACGGGAAATGAAATTATTGTCCCCCTGTGCAACCAAACGTTATGGGAGATGGAATGAAAAATCTTGTAGCCATGCTCACAGAACTTTCTCAAGCTATGAATTATGCCGGACTTCAAAACGAGAAAAGGAAGGAGCAACATTCTATTGAATCCTTCATGAGGCAGTGTCCACCTTCATTCAGCGGGTATACTGATCCATTAGTTGTTGAACAATGGATTAGTACTACTGAAAAGATATTTTCAGTTCTTCAATGTTCTGAACATGATAAAGTCATCTTAGCGGTGTATCATTTGGAAGGTGATGCTGATCAATGGTGGAATCTTATTAAGAATACAAGGCAAAGGGATAAAATTGAGTCCATGGAATGGGATGAGTTCAAGAACTTATTTTTCAATAAGTAATTCCCTCGTATTCTCCGAACAAATATGGAGAAGGAGTTTCTTGAACTAAAGAAAAAGGATGATGAATCTTTTGGTACCTATGAAGCAAATTTTACAAGACTTGCAAGGTACGCTTCTGGTATTGTTATCCAACCTGAGAGTAAGATCGATCGATTCTTTAGTGGCTTAAAACCAAGTCTTCGAAGGGCGTTATCCATAAGGGACTTCAATAGCTACGAGGAAATCGTTTGATGTTCTCTCAAAGTCGAGATGGAGATTGGAGTAACCCATCAGTCATATGGGTTTAATAAGAAGAGGAAAATGAAATTCAAAGGAAATTATAAAGAGCACACTGAAAAAAAGATGAGATTTCCCTTACGCTCAAAGTGTAGAAAGAAACATGGAGGGAGTTGTCTTAAAGGGACAAGTAAATGTTTCAAATGTGGAAAGGAAGGTCATAGGGCATTTGAATGACGCAATTATGGGAAGAAGATGTCTAATGATGCAAACAAAGGAAGGGATACACAAAATGAACCTACAACAATTCAATGGTTCAAGTGCAAGGAGATGGTGCATTATGCCAATCAATTCCCAAAGCCAAGGGTTTATGATGATGGTCGACGTCAAAAAACTCTTAAGGATAAAGATAAAGGAAAGTCACATGCAATTTCTATCAGCGATGTTGTAACAGCCCGAGATTTTATGAAAAATGTTCCTTTTAATTTTATTTCTGTCTGGTGTTGTACGCTACACCAAAAGGAGCTTGCACAACACACATCCTTGACTTGCCTTGCATTACACGCAATCGCGACCTTCCTCGATAGCGTGTGTTGTACGCAACGCCAAGTTTCGCTAAACAACGATATGCTATTAAGATATTATTAAAACTAGCTGTTGTGAATAGTAATAACCACTTTTTGAAATTTTGTAAATTTTATTTTTCAAAATGGACTTCATTTATGGATTCGGAGTATCGAATTTAGCCTAAGGTGAAATTTTGGTACTTTTCGGATAACTTTCATATTCTGATGAATAATGAAAATTACTAAATTATAATTAAAAACAACTTTTTTAATCGAAATAATTAATAGTGATAAATTATTAATTTGAGTGGTTTTAAAGTATATTTAGAATATATTTTTACAAATTAATACAATGATGGTCATTGGTTGTAATTTCACATTTAAACCAGACATAATCAAGTGTCAATCTTTTGATAGATATTGTTTCTTAAAAACACGCTATTTTTTTAATAGCGGGATTTAATTATAAAATTAATTAATGAAACTTCTATGTTATGAATTTGGTAAAAAAGACTTCATTTTTGAGTTCGGAATATGAAATATAGCTTAGGATGAAATTTTGGTATTTTTCTGAAAACTTTCAATTTTTGATGAATAGTGAAACCACTAAGTGGTAGGTTAAAAACTGAATTTTTCATAAAACATAATTTTACCGCTTCTATGAATGGAATTTCAAAAATCCGAGAGACACGGTTAATATCAAGGACTAAAATGTGGTTCAATGAGATGAAAATAATTTTTGGTGAATAGAAACTTTTTACTTTTTTTACCGCGGTTAATAGTAAATAGGGTAACTAAGGGTAAATATGATATTAATATTACCCTACCACATGTCCTAATCCTATTGGATAAGTGTATCTCGACCAAAAACAACCTTAAGTGTAAAATATTATCATTTAGGCCCACTTGGATTAGATTAGGACATTTATTATTAATTTATTTAAAGAAGGGTTAAAATAGTTAAAATCAAAGTTTAATAAGTAAATCATTTTTAATATGGGGTTATACATAAGATAAATTAGACTATAAATATTCATTAGAAATATAAAAAGATTTCCTACATGATGGTATTTTATTTGTAATTTTTAGACATCAAATAATATAATTTATTTATGACACAAAGATAATGCAGTAATTAGCTTATTAATGAAATATTGACATAATTGATAATATAAATACCAAAATAAATGTAATTTAAGACTTTTTATGAATTCCACTAATTTTCTAGGTTACTATGATATATTAGTGTTGATTTAATTAACTTGGTTCGAACATATAATTCTGTTATGACTTTCACAAAAATCATATATCAAATAGTGTCAAAATTGACACAAAATAGTTTTTAAATCAAATATTATATTATTAATTGTTATTTTATTCCTAAAAATCTAAGGTTCGGACAAATGACTTAGATAAGGATATATGTATTAATAATATACAATTTGGGGTTCGTTTGGCATGTTATAGTAAGTTTATTAACCATATAGTGAAAGAAAACAAAAAGACACGGTAAAAGTTAAATTATTTAACTTAGAGTTAAATCTAATTGATAAGGTTAAAATAATACCCTAAACTTGTCTAAATCCTATTGGTTGATAGGATTTCGACCCATCCCCACTTTAGCTTCAAAATAAGACCCTTTGGAACCATTATAAACCGATTTTGACTTTAATATAAAATAATATTTTGAGATATTCCTAAGGTGCCCCTCTCCTCCCCTATAAAAGGACACCTCCTCCCCCTCCTCCTCACACCAATTTGAGCACTCAAGCTCGGCCAACCCCTGCCAATTTCTCCTCTCAACTTCCCTAGCAACATCCTAGAGGTTCTGGTCTTCCTCAAAGACCAATTTTAGTGCCCTAAGAGGAGGTCTCAAAGAGACACTTCAAAGAAGAGGTAATTACCGTTACCAATTCTTTCATCTTTATTTCTTCTTCCACTTCTTATTCTTAGGTTGTTTCATTATGAAGTAATAACATCAGTATCACTCATATACTGATATGTTATTATAAGTATGAAACAACCCTATTTCACCATCTATCCATCCTACGGAAAAAGAAATCACCGCGCGTGCGTACGTACGGAATACCGTCTCCACGACGCGATGAGATTCATTCTCCATGTTAAACATTTAAGAATGATTATAAAGTATATATAAGAAATAATAATGAAATATATGACATTATAAAGCTACTAGATTTATGTATATATATATATATGTATGTCATCTACTTACTTCCATTTCAAGACAATAAGGAAAGGAAAACAGCGTTCATGCGTACGTACGGACTACCGTCTCCATGAACGGTGTTTTCCATTTTATTTATCTACCTATTATATATATATATATACTGAATATATATGATATATAAATCATATTTTATATTCTGGAAGTAAGTAAATCATGATATAAGTAATAATGATGTCAATAACAACAAGTGAAAACACCTACGATAAATGAAACGATTTTACCCAAAACGCTTCTTTAACATGGAATTTACAAAAGAACGGGTAATATAATGTCATAAGTGAACCATATATGATATAATAACAATGAATATTATTCTGGAATAAGTAAATAACATGATTTAAATCATTATACAGGAGGTTCGGACACTTACAAAGCAAGTCGGACATAAGGTAAGGGAAATATCACAATCTCATTTTTATCCGAGATTGTTTATTCGTAAGTATTTACTGGGGTGTATTTTATCATCCACATCCATGTTCCCTCAATATGTAATATTGTTTCCATCCACTTGAAATATTTTAAATTCAATTTTACCCTTAGGTGAGTTTTTAGTAAAGAATATGAAAGGAATCTTTTGTTGTTTTTCCGTACGAGGTACTTTTTGACTTTTCCGACAAAAGTACGAAGAACGTTTTTTTAACTTATACGGCATGAATGGATTTTTAAAACATTACTTCAAAGAAGCTTCCTTTACAAGTTTTCAAGTTTATTTTTAATCAACTTCTTTTATTTTAAAGTTTTATGACATGTTATGAAAGGAAAAATGTTTTTGAAGAAGAAAGGATATTTTCCTCAAGAATTCAATTCAAGTGTTTTATCAAAATTATTTTCCATATAAGATAATAAAGGGTTCTGTTTCTATCCATATTTTTACATTGGTTTGACTATGTTGTGATGGAATTATGTTTATGAATTCCTTTATCATATATGAATTGATTTATGATGTCATGATGTTTCAAGAATCCCATTTTTGTTATGTGATGATGTATGTTTTATGATTATGTGGCACACATAAGAAAGGATTCATTATAAGATGGGTGGGACCTATATCTCCCTCCAATGCATTGGGTAATGATTTTATATCTCATGAGATAGACATGGCTGGAACGGAAGGTTATTTCGGTTCAGTGATACAGGACTGAAACGAGGAGTGAACTCGGTTCAGAAAGGGACTTTGTCCACTAAGATAGTCTTGGCAATGAGTCATGACTAACAAGAAATGATTTTCCATGATTATGTGTGCATGCCACAAAGATTCAAGTTTTATGTTATGATTATGGGGATCTCATTTTCAATTCTATGATTTATCCCATGTTATGATATTATGAGCTCTTTTGCAGGTCATGATTTCCAAAAGCTACGTTCTTATGTATATGATGTGATTGATATTTCTTTTGTTTACCCTTACTGAGCATTTGAGCTCACCCTTTTTTTGTTTTTCTTTCCCCAGGATATAAAGAAAGGTTTTAGGTAAAAAAAAAGGGGAAGATCTTTATGGGAGATATTGAAGATCTTTCACCACGTTTAGAAGATTACGTTCCGAGTTTCCAAAGATACTAAACTATTACGATCCTTGTGTGTGTGTTTTTATTATGTACTAAGTATTCCACAAATGTAATGTAATGTCCATGTACGATAAGCTTCGGGTCTCTACAGATGTGGAGTACGATAACGATGTGGTGAAAGGTACACTTACCATCCACTCTAAAGTAGAAAATGTTTTATTTGATTCTGGATCCACCCACTCCTTTATTTCTGAAGTTTTTTTCTAAGGATATCACCGTATTACCTCAACAATTAGATGTTGAGTTAGCTGTGACAACCCCTAATGGCACAATAGTCACATAAAAAGTTTGTAATTCTTCTCCGATTGAAGTTTGTGGGAAAGTTCTTCCTGCAAATCTTGTGATCCTTCCTATAGTGGAATTTGATGTGATTCTTGGAATGGATTGACTTTCTTTATGTGGATCTCATATCAATTTCCAAATAAGGAAAGTCACATTTCATATTCTGGATCAATCTATGATCGTCTATCGATGAAAGGATGAACATAACCTTCCAGTGGAAATTTCTTCCATATTATGGGTCTTGATTCCACTAAATTAAGGTTATTTATATCAAATGGTTGTTGAGAAACTCATGATTAAGAATATTCCCATTGTACGGGAGTTTGATGATGTCTTTCTAGAATAATTACTGGGTCTTCCACCAAATCGTGATGTTGAGTTTTCAATAGAAATCGTACTGGGTGCTTTGCCTATTTCAAAGACACCTTATAGAATGGCCCCAATTGAGTTGCATAAATTGAATAAGAAACTCCAATAAAATCTTGATAAGGGATTCATACGCCCTAGTGAGTCACCTTGGGGAGCACCTGTTCTATTTGTTAAGAAGAAAGATGGATCAATGAGATTCTGCATTGATTATCGAGAACTTAACAAGATCACTATCAAGAAAAAATGTCCTCTCCCAAGCATTGATGACTTATTTGACCAACTACACAGAGCTCAATACTTTTCCAAGATTGATCTTCGTTCAGGGTATCATAAATTAAGGGTCAAAAGGGAGGATATACCAAAGAAGGATTTCCATACAAGGTATGGACACTATTAATTTATAGTGATGCCATTTGGTCTTACTAATGCCCCTGCTATCTTTATGGATCTGATGAATAGAGTCTTCAGAGACTATCTTGATCAGTTTGTGGTAGTCTTTATAGACGATATTCTTGTCTATTCAAACAGCAAGGAAGAACATGAATATCACTTGAGAATTATATTGAAGACCCTAAGAAAGGAGAAGCCTTATGCCAAATTTACCAAGTGTGAATTTTGGATTCAAAAAGATGCATTTTTGGGTCACATAATCTCTAAAGAGGGCATATCTGTGGATCCAGCAAAAACAGAAGTTATCGTAAGATGGTCGAGACCAACAACATTAACTGAGATCCGATGTTTTCTTGGTTTGGATAGATATTATCGATGTTTTGTGAAAGATTTTTCACGATTATCTAATCCACTCACCAAGTTGACTCGGAAAGGAGTTAAGTTTGTCTGGACGGAGGAATGTGAAGAGAATCTCAAGGAGTTGAAAAGAAGGTTATCCAGTGCACCTGTTCTCACACTACCTTGTAGTGGAAAAATATTTCTGATCTACAGTGATGCATCCAAGAATGGATTGGGGTGTGTTTTTATGCAAAATGATATGGTGATAGCTTATGCCTCACGACAGTTGAAAATACATGAGCAAAATTACCCAACTCATGATTTGTGGTTAGCTGTGGTAATCTTTGCATTAATGATTTGGAGGCATTATCTTTATAGAGAAAGGTGTGACATTTATACTGATCATAAAAGTTTAAAGTATATTTTCACACAAAAGGAGCTGAATATGCCCAAAGAAGATGGTTGGATCTGATTAAGGATTATGACTGCTCTATCCATTACCACCCTGGGAAAGAAAACAAGGTGGAAAATGCATTAAGTCGACAAGACCATACCTGTTTATCCATGATGAGGATCACAAAAGATCCAATATTTATGGATTTACAAAGGATGGATCTTGGAATTATAATGGAAGGGGAAAATTATTATCTATCTCAAATGAATGTTCAACCATCTATACATGTGAAGATTAAAGAGGCACAGAAAGAAGATGTCGAGTTACAAAAGAAGGTGAGAAATGTTCCGGAATTCAACCTTGATTGTGATGGGATAATAAAGTTCAGGAATCAGGTTTGTGTTCCTCTCATCCCCGAATTAAAGAAGGAGCTACTGGATGATGCTCATAGTTCTTCATTCTCTATTCATCCTGGAAACATGAAGTTATATTGGGACCTGAAAGAGTACTTCTGGTGGGATGGAATGAAAAGAGATGTTTCTGAATATGTCTCTCGATGTTTGGTTTGTCAGCAAGTTAAAGCTGAGAGACAGAAGTCTAAGGGGATGTTAAAACCATTACCCATACCCGAATGGAAATTGGAAAACATCACTATGGACTTTGCCACAGGACACCCTAAAATATCCAAAGGAAATAATGTTATCTGGGTCATAGTTGATAGTCTTACAAAGTCCGCACACTTCATCCCTATTAGAGAGGATTTCTCTCTGGATCAGCTTTCCAGGATATATTTGAATGAAGTGGTAAGATTGCATGGAGTACCACTTTCTATTATATCTGATCAGGATCTGAGGTTTACCTCAAAGTTCTGGAAAAGTCTTCAGCATACTCTAGATACAGAGTTGAGATTAAGCACTGCTTATCATCCTCAGACAGACGGTCAGTCTGAGAGAACAATTCAAACTCTAGAAGATATGTTGAGAGCTTTCTCTATGGATTTCAAAGTTGGTTGGGATCAACACCTACCTTAGGTGGAATTTTCTTAAAATAATAGCTTTCACTCCAGTATTCAGATGGCTCCTTATGAATCTCTCTATGGAAAGAAATGCAGGACTCCAACCTGCTGGGATGAAGTTGGGGAAAGAAAGCTATTAGGACCTGATCTTGTTGATGAGATGGCAGAAAAGGTCAGATATATTCAACAACACATAAGAGAATCTTAGAGTCGATAGAAAAGTTATGCCGACAACCGAAGAAAAGACTTAGAGTTTGAAGTGGGTGATAAAGTGTTCTTACGAATATCTCCTTGGAAGAGAGTAATGAGATTTGGAAAGAAGGGAAAGTTGAGCCCTACGTATATCGATCCTTTCGAAATAATGGATCGTGTTGGGAAGATAGCTTACCGATTGGCGCTTCCACCGAATCTCTCTCAAGTTCACGATGTGTTCCATGTATCTCTCCTGAGAAAGTACATACCAAATCCTTCACATGTACTCAGCTCAGAAGTTGTACCGCTATAGCAGGATCTTTCTTTTGAAGAACAACCGATAGATATTCTGGATCATAGTGAAAAAGTCCTACGAAACAAGACCACTCGCTTGGTGAAAGTTTTATGGAGGAACCACCAATTAGAACAAGATACATGAGAGATTGAGGATATGATGAGGGAGAGGTATCCTCATCTGTTTGTTACAAAGTGACAAATTTCGAGGGCGAAATTCATTTGAAGGGGGGTAGAATGTAACACCTGAGACTTTTATGTTATATAAATCATCAAATGAATCTTTTACTATACACAACATTTGCTCGCCTTTCTTTACACGCAATCGTGACCTTCCTCGATAGCTTTCGTCATACGCAATACCGAGTTTCAGTAAACAACGATATGCTATTAAAATATTATTAAAACTAGCCGTTATGAATAGTAATAACCACTTTTTGAAATTTTATAAATTTTATTTATCAAAATTGACTTCATTTTTAGATTTGGAATATCGAAATTAGCCTAGGGTGAAATTTTGGTATTTTTCTGAAAACTTTCAATTTTTGATGAATAGTGAAACCACTAAGTGGTAGTTAAAAAACTGAATTTTTCATAAAACTTAATTTTACTGCTTCTGTGAGTGGAATTTCAAAAATATGAGAGACACGGTTGATGTCAGTAAGTAAAATGTGCTTCAATGAGATGAAATTTTTTTTGGTGAATAGTAACTTTTTACTTTAATTTACCACGGTTAAAAGTAAATAGGGTAATTAAGGGTAGAAATGTTATTATTATTTCCCTAACACATGTCCTAATTCTATTGGATAAGTTTAATTCGACCAAAAACAACCTTAGGAATAAAATATGACCATTTAGGCCCACTTGGATTAGATTAGGACATTTATTATTAATTTATTTAAAGAAGGGTTAAAATAGTTAAAATCAAAGTTTAATAAATAAATAATTTTAAATATAGGGTCATACATAAGATAAATTAGACTATAAATATTCATTAGAAATATAAAAGTAGTTCCTACATAATGATATTTTATTTGTAATTTTTAGACTTTAAATAATTTAATTTATTTATGACACAAAGATGATGCAGTAATTATCATATTAATGAAATATTGACATAATTGATGTTATAAATACCCAAATAAATATAATTTGAGACTTTTTATGAATTACACTAATTTTATAGGTTAATATGACATGTTATTATTGATTTAATTAACGTTTTTCGAACTAATCATTCTGTTATGATTTTCAAAAAAATCAGTTACTAAATAGTGTCAAAATTGACATAAAATAGTTTTTTAAAAAAATATTATATTATTTATTATTATTTTATTCCTAAATATCTAAGGTTCGGCTAAATGACTTATATAAGGTTATATATATTAATAATAAACAACTTGGGGTTTGTTTGGCTGCTTATAGTAAGTTTATTAACCTTATAGTATAAGAACACAAGAAGACATGGTAAAAGTAAAATTATTTAACTTAATATTAAATCTAAATGATAGGGTTAAAATAGGAACCTAAACTTGTCTAAATTCTATTGGATGAGATTATTTCGACCCATACCCACCTTAGATTCTAAATATATCAATTTGGAGCTATTAAAAACCGAATTTGACTTTATAATAAAATAATAGTTTTAGTTATTCCAAAGGTGCCCCTCTCCTCCCTTATAAAAGGGCACCTCCTCCCTCTCCTCCTCACACCAATTTGAGCCTTCAAGATCGGCCAACCCCTGCCACCTTCTCCTATCCACTTCCCTAGAGACATCCTAGAGGTCTTTTTCTTCTTCAAAGACCAATTTTAGTTCCCTAAAAGGAGGTCTCAAAGAAGCACTTCAAAGAAGAGGTAATGTCCGTTACCGATTCTTTCATCTTTATTTATTCTTCCACTTCTTATTCTTTAGTTGTTTCATTATGAATTAATAACATCAGTATCAATCATATAATGATATGTTATTATAAGTATAAAACAACCCTATTTCACCATCTATCCATCCTACAGAAAATGAAATCACCGTGCGTGCATACGTACGGAATACCGTCTCCACGCCATGGTGTAATCTATTTTCCACCCCCACCATACTTGGATGGGTATAATGGTGTAAATAATGACTATATATTATTATTGTAAAGTGATATTGATTCTGAAATAGTATACATACACTCCAATACAATTCCATGATCATGGGAATGATATCATCGCTCGTGCGTACGTACGGAATACCGTCTCCACGATGTGATGCGACTCGTTCTACATGATCTTCATTGCATAATGATTATATAAATGAATTTAATGAATGAATATGATATATATTACACTAATAAAATTCTGGAAATGAGTTATCTATAACCTAAATAGAAGAATAATAATTTATTCGACAAAACACACATAAGAACAAAAAGTAATAAACACCTGAATAACAAGTTGTAATGAAATATTACTAATAAGAAGATAATAATATGACCATATAAGATATCATAACAATAAGTATGATTCTGTAATAAGTAAATAACATTATTTAAATCATTATACAGGAGGTTCGGACACTTACGAAGCAAATCAGACCTAAGGTAAGGGAAATATCACAATCTCATTTTTATCCGAGATTGTTTATACTTTGGTATTTACTGGGGTGTATTTTATCATCAACATCCATGATTCCTCAATATGTAATATTATTTCCATCCACCTAAAATTTTTTAAATAAAATTTTACCCTTCTGTGAGTTTTTAGTAAAAGATATGAAAGGAATCTTTTTTCATTTTTCGTACGATGTACTTTTTTACTTTTCCAACAAAAGTACGAGAAGAATGTTTTTTTAACTTATATGGAATGAATGGATTTTTAAAACATTATTTCCAAGAAGCTTCCTATACATTTTTCAAGTTTATTTTTAATAAACTACTTTTAGTTTAAAATTGTATGACATGTTAAGAAAGGAAAATGTTTTTTTGAAGTAGAAAGGATATTTTCCTCAAGAATGGAGTTCAAGTGTTTTATCAAAATTATTTTCCATCTAAGATAATATAGGGTTATATTTCTATCCCTATTATTATATTGATTTGATTATGTTGTGATGGAAATATTTTTATGAATTCCTTTATCTTATATGAATTGTTTTATGATGTCATGATGTTTAAGAATCCCATTTTTTATTATTACATGGGTTATGCAATGATATATGATTTATGATTTTGTGGCACACATAAGAATGGTATAATTATGAGATGGGTGGGACCTATATCTCCCTCCAATTCATTGGGTAAAGATTTTATTTCTCATGAGATAGACATGGCTGGAACGGCGGGTTAAACCGGTTCAGTGAAACAGGACAGAAACGAGGAGTGAACTCGGTTCAGAAATTGACTTTGTCCACTAAGATAGTCTTGGAAATGATCCTTGACTAATAAAAAATGATTCTCTATGATTATGTGTGTATTCCACAAAGTTTCATGTTTTAAGTTATGATTAATGGGATTACATTTCACTACTATGATTTATCCCATGTTATGAGATTATGATTTCTTTTGCAGGTTAAGATTTCCAAAAGTTATTCTCTTATGTATATGATGTGATTGATATTTATTTTGTTTACCCTTACTGAGCATTTGAGCTCACCTTTTTGTATGTTTTCATTCCCGAGGTCAGGAAGAAGGTTATTAAGTAAGATATGCTAAAAGGGACTATAGATATGATGAAATAAATGGGAGATAGTGTAGACGCTTTATGAACCAGTTGTTTATGTTTCCCAGTTTCTAAAGACACTATACCTATACGGTCCTTTCCTAGTTTTGTTATATGTTGTAATAAGTGTGCTTCAATTCTAAAGTAATTACAATGTATGTAAAGTATGGGTCGTTATATACATTTTCATCAATGTTAACATTTAAGAGGTGATAAAAAACTCAATATAATTTCCTCAATTGCTCAAAAAACACTTCAAATCTTGAACAATTTCAATGTGAAATACCAATAAACAATGATAAATCCAAATTAGATTAAAACCATGATATTTGATTTATCCAAATATTTTTAAAAAACAAAAAACAAGTTTAAAATTACTTCCTAAAATTTTGAAATTTTATTAAAAAAATTCAAATCAAGTGAGATTCTAAAAAATCATAAAACAAGTTTTTTCAATGAAACCCTATTTTTAAAATATATGGTTTCTTCCTAAATCAAAAAACGTCCTATTTCACAAAAAAATTGAAAATTCATGTTTTCCAAAATCTAATTCAAAATACTCATTTCCTTAGATTATATATGAAATCCCCATTTCCTTTAATTTAACTCATTTTATTGTATTCCCGATAAAAAACCATAAATCTATCACTAGTTATATTTTTGAGGTGTGTATCCTTATTAACACATGAAAACTCATAGTATAATTATTTTCACCTTTCAGTCTTAATTATCCCTATTATTTCCCACCTTATATTATTCCCTCTAATTCACCACTTCATTGTGGTTGAACCATAGATGTTAAAAAAAGACTCCCTAAAATCCATATTTATACTCACACACACCTTTTTTGATAAATTCATGATAACAAAAAATTATATATTCTTCTATAAAATTAATAATAAAACTATAATCCAAATATCAAATTTTTAAAAAACCTAAAAAATACAGAGACCCCCCCCCCATTTTTAATTCAAAATGGTAATCATTATAAATAACATCAATTTCTATAAAACCCATCTTTGTTAAAAATCCCCTAGTTGAATAAAATCATTATTTCACCCAAATATTATGATTTAATTTAACAATCCATCATAATCAATCAATAAATAACATTAAATTAAATAATCTCACAGAAGGGTATAAATACACCTACCTATAATTTTTGGTCTTGGAAAATATATATTTTTTGTGCTATAATATTACATGGTAGAATAAAATCCTCTAAATCCATATAAATATTAATGATAGATCTTAGTCCAAATCCATAAATTCTTAGACCCTAAATCACTAAGTCTAGATCTAAGAGATAATAATAGATTTTGAGAGGGCAAGAATTATAGATCAATGAATTGATAAGGAATTTGAGATCTTACCTTTTATTCGATAATGACTCAACCAACCTTTTGAGAGAATCAAAATGATTTATCAATATGGAACCACCATTTTACTTCAAAGAACCTCTAAAATTATCTATGATAAAAGGAGAATTATAATGTGGTTTTTTATAGATAAATTGTATTTTAAAACACAAATCTATATAATGATTCTTAACACACATGATTAACATAAACAATTAGGAAACATTTTCTTATAACCATGTTTTCATATTTCGATAATGAACATAGTTACCTTGATTAGATCACATGATTACTCTAACTATTCACATAACTGAACATCAACTACTAGAAATGTTTTCATTAAAGGTTAGATTCCATGGATTAGATAATCATGATACTCCCTTTTTTACCAAAAAAGTCAATTTTTAACCTGGAATTTCATAAAATTCAAAAGGATTCGCACCTTGAAATATAGGGAATTACAATTTTCCCCTCCATAGGGATTTTTATTTGAATATTCACAAGGATCTACAATCTATGAACAACTTTGACCATTACTATTATATTTCTTCCTCTCTCTCCCAATTCACTTCCTAAATCTTTATGTGCTTCCATGGTACTCACAGTAATAGAATACTATAACCCCTAATTATATTCTTTCCTAAATCTATTACCCAAATTATTTTATGTAACAAATGGGCCCCACTTATATCATAGACACCCCACCTTAACATGATCATTATATCCTGCGTTTCCAAGCACCACCAGTTTCACTACATACACGTGGTCCCCTACCAAGGGCCCACCCAGCTTCCCAAATGTTTCATCATACTAATGACTACCCCTACATTCCAACACATGTTCTTTCCAGTGTTCTTTTTTTTCACTCACACACACCCTATGAAAAAACCATGAAGGTCACCCATCTTGATCACTAATTTATGACAAGCATGCGTAACTATGGAGTTCTAATCTTGTAGGGTCCCAAAAATAATGGTTCACCATATTGATATGATAAATAATTGCATTTTAAAACATAAATATATATAATAATTCTTAACACAAATGGTTAAAAAACACAAATATGAAATTTTTTATCCTAACCATGTTTTCTAATTTGGATAATTAACCTAGGGCACTTTATTAGATAACATGATTACCCTAACTATGAAAATAACCGCACATTAACTATAAGTAAATTTTTGTTCAAGAAAGGTTAGATTCTATGGCCTGCATAACCATGTTCCTCCCTTTACAGCCAATAACTTCAAATTTTAACTTCGAATCCCCTAAAATTCCAAATGGTTCACACATTGAAATCTAGGGAATTAAAATTCTCCCCGCCATAGGAATTTATCATTGAAAATTCACCAAGATCTACACTCCATGAAAAACTTTCTTTATTACTATTATATCTCTTCTTATCTCTCCGGTTTATCTTCCTGAATCATTATATGCTTCCATAGAACCCACATTAGTAGAATACTATAACCCATAAGAATATCCTCTCTGTTATCTATCACCCAAATTAGTTTATGGAACAAATGGGACCTGTTGATAGCATATACGCCCCACCTTAATAGGGTCGTTAGATCCTGGCCATCCATACACCACCAGTTACCCTACAGACATGTGGTCCCCTACCTGGGTCCCACACAGTTTCTCGATTGGGTCATCAGACTAATGAATGTCCCCATATTCAAAAACATGTTATTTCCAGTATTCCTTCCCCTCACTCGAACACACCATGAGAAACTATCACAAAAGATAACCCATATTGATCACAACTCTAGGCCAAGAACACTTAATTGTGGAGTTCTAATAGGGTATTCTCCTAAAAAGAAAGGTGCACCTTGATGGCATGAGTCATATCATTTAGTATTTTTACCCTTTAACTTTCTAAGGTGTTACATTCACCTCCCACATTTCGAGAGAAACATCCTGATTTTGGTTCCTATATATCAAATTATCCTAGGCCATATCAGTTTTGACTGGATTCCTCCTCTGAAAAAAATTTAAAACTATGAATGTTGATAGCACAGACACCCCACCTTAACATCGTTTTTGGGTCCTGTCCTTCTAAGAACACATTGTGAAACATCCCAAAAGGTCACCCATCCTGATCACTACTCTAGTAAAAGCATTCTTAACAATAATATGACTCATAACATCAAGGGAATTACATTTACCCCCACCCCTTTGGAGCACAATTACCTCGTTGTGGTCCTTATATCTCAACCCATGTTGTGCCACGCCACTTTGGGATGGGTTCCTCCTCTGATACCACATTCACCCTACCTTAACATAGAATTGGGTCATATCCTTTCAATCACTACTATTTACCTCACATACATGTGGTCCCCTACCTTAGGCCCACCCACATGCCCGAACAGGCCATCAAACTAATGAAATTTCCCACAATCCAACATATTTTCTTCTAATATTATTTTTCCTCACTCGCACACATACTATGAAACTTACCAAAAGGTAACTCATCCTAATCACTAATCCATACTCAGCACGCTTAACAATGGAGTTCTAATATTTAATTCTCTTGAAAAGAAACATGTACCTTGTTAACATGATTCATATCATTTATCATTTTAACCTTTAAATATTATGGGTTATTACATTTGTTATAAGATCCTATATTCTTACAAGTACGTACCTCTTTGAAATTTTTATTGGACCTATTTTTTATGTTTTCCCTTGTATTATAACCTTGGTTGTCAAGTTCCTTTTGTGGAAATGAGAGATTTAATGGGATAAAATTACCTAAGGTTTTCGGATGTATGTTTGTTTGATTTAATGGAGTTTGATTATAATCAATTCATGTTATTATGAAGGATATTAATGAGTTTGGAAGGCTTCAGGGGTTGTTTAGGTTTTTTAACAGAAGCTTGGTTGAGAGGTGTCTCCTAGATAATTACATTCCATAAACCTATTAAATGAAGTGAAAGTTTTTTCATGAGGATATCATGAACCAATTCAGGGCATGAAAAAGTTACATGGCATGAAATGAGTTCCTGATGTGAAATGGTCGATTGGGGTTATTTTAACATGTGGATATGTTTTTTCATAATAATTCATAAATTTAGAAATACATAAGGTGAAACGATTTCATTTCATGAATTTCATGGTCCAACGGGTTCAAACCCTTCCACTCTTATGATTTATTTCTTCATCCAAGTGAAACTATTACCTCTCAAACCCTAGGAAGACTCCATGTGATTTTGGAGTGCTTCCTTCCCTTAAAAAGATCCCATTAAAAAATTTGAACCCCCGTGAGTTTATTTTATTTGGTTTCTCCTATATATTTTGTTCTTTTTTATCACTATGTAAACTTTTGATCGATGAGGAATAATGTGTTGATTTGGGTATTGTCTGATCTAGGTTTATTTTTGTGATATTATACACCTTTTTCCTTGTTGGAATTTTCTATTGGAAGAATTAATTTGATCAAAAGATAAAGTTAAGTGGTCAAGAACCAAACCATATGATCCTTTTTTAATTGTTTAAATGTGTGAAATATTTTGGAATTTCACTAAAATTATGCGTGCATTAATTAATAGATTAATATGTAATGATAAATAATTTTTTGGATTATTCCTTATATATATTTGAATCCAAGGGTTATGAGACCATGCTTGAGGCTACCCACTGGGTCATCCTATCCTTGAATAATAAAGAACTGGGTAATGGATTAAAGTATGTTTTAACATGAAATGAGACATCATGTGATTTATTATGATAGATTCACCTTATAAAATGGTTAAATTTATTATTGAAATTACTAGTGATGATTTTATAGTAATTGGGTGTGGAAATTAGAATGGAAATGACTTAATATATAATTTAATGGTTGTAGGGGTGATTAAAAAAACAAATGGTAATTAGTATAATTGACAAATATGGATTATGATATGATGTTATATGTGTTATTATTACTGCCATATCATGTGAAGTGATTATTATTTTAATAATTATAGGTATTTTTTCGGTGATGTTGTATTGTTTATATGGATTTGACCGGTGATTCTGAAATGGTTATATGAAGGAATTGGCCTAGTTATAATGTCATGCTTATAGGGATTGGGCCAGTTATGTTGAAATTCTTATATAAAGGGATTTTCCAGGTTTTTATATATTTATTATAGGTATTACCCTAGTTATGATAAAATTCTTATATAGAGGGATTTCCCCAGTTATGTGATTATTCCATGGTTGTGTGGTTATGGTTGGCATGTTTATACTATATATTCAGAGATATCTCGACAAGGTGTGAGAGTAGGTTAATTATTGTATAATATTAAGTTGATTAATTAATATACCTATTTATTTCTTTATTTCGTGAACTTATTTATCATGCTAATTTTTTTAGACACGGTGGTTTTAAACTACTAAGTTTCACTCACATCCTATTTGGTCACCATTTCATACCTAAGAAGATTACATGGATGAATGTTTGACCAAGGGAAAATGATTTTTTTTATTGTTTCATACTTGATTGGTTGGAGCTTGAATATGGGACTAACATGGGGTTCAGGACTAGGGTATTTTGAGTTATTGTGTCAGTATGGTCTTTTATTTGTATTAATTTAAGTTTTAATCTTATATTTATTCCATATTAACATTACATAATTCATTATTATTTTGTTTACTTGGTTTATCATTTTTTTTCTTGTTGTATGTTATAATGTTTTCACTATTTCCATTACTCTAATATTTATTATTATTGTTTATTTCTGCTATAGTGAAACTCTACAATAGGGGGTATAGTCTGGCCACAATATTCTTTACACCCCCACTAGTAGTTGGAAGCCTCTAGTGTATGGGGAGGCACATTTGAGGTCTAGTAACCAACCTGATTTGGCCACATGAGAATGTGTTATATTTGGTGATGTTATAAAGTGTCATTAGAGGTATAGGATTATATTTTTTATTTATATACTATTTTGGAAATGTAGAAAGGATACTAGAATGTTTTGAGTGTTGGTAATGAGCTTGTTCATGGGAGTTGCTAACCCATGTATGGGGGGGAATCTAAGTTCCTAGGGATAGGATTATTGTTCATGATGTTCTCTTGTTACAGTTGATGTGATTTCACCTTGGGTGATTCACATGTTGTGTTATGTTATGGATTCTTGATATTTGTACTCATGTCCCAGTATGGTGAAATATGATTATGCATGCATCATTATATGAACATAGGGATATATCTTGACATGTCTTATTCATGATAGGGACATATTTATTACATATGATAGATTTTACTATATGAACTATGAAATGAGTTACATGTTATATCTGATAAATTAAATGAAATAAATGTTATGTCATGCTAATTCTCTTGTTAATAAATATTTAGAGGGACTATAATCCATTATAACAATGTGGATCTTACATGTTGAGGTTGAACTTGTTTTTATCAAGTGTTATAAGGAGTGTGTCTCTATTGTAGAGAAAATGCCTTATCATCTTTGAATTGAGAATTTGGAGAGAACTAATCAACATGATCCTAATATAGAAGATCTTGATATTATTATAGATCCTAATAATCATATAGATGATCATATTCATGATAGCTTTATAAGGGTCGTGAGATCTATGGAAAGCAAGAATTTTTTTAACATGCCTTTGTTGTCTAAGCTGACAAGTGAGTTTCAACTACAGCATCAGCTTACATTCACAAGGGAGGGAGACCCATAGAAATATATTTTCTTGATTGATTCAATCTAGAAGATATTTTAGTACCTTGATACATCCATATATAGATAGGTGAATCTTGTTACATACATTCTTCAAAGAAATTATAAGTGTTGGTGGGATATTTTAGGGAAAGATGTGAATTATGAGGATTTTTCCTGGATAGACTTCGAGGTGAAGTTTCTGATCCACTTCTATCTTGGTATATAAAGGGATGAGAAGGGTCATGAGTTCATGCATCTGACATAGGAGGTATTTTAAGTGATGAACTATGTTGGATGTTTAACTAACTTATAGTGATTTTTAGTATCTTTATTTTCTTATAAGATCTACAGGGTGAGATGTTTCCACGACGGGATTCACTTTGAGATTATGTCATATGTGATTAATTTACTAGCTTTTTAGATGTGGTAAATCAGGAACTCATCACAAAATGGAATCTGAGAGTGGCCATGATAAGTATTTATACTATTTCAACAGGGTGGAATGGGATCTCTTCTTTAGGTGGTAATAATCATTTCTATTATATTTTTCCCCTTGGAAATAACAGGCAGTGTAGTCAGGGAAGTGGGAATCCATCTTAGGACTATGTTCTGTTGTAATGCTATCAGTGTGGTACGTTTGGTCACAAGTGACCTCAGTGTCCGTAACCTACATTGTAGTGTAATGATTGTGGTAGGTTGTTCCACATATAGAGTTTTTTTATGGGAAAGTAGCAGATAATCCATGGCGGTGGATCATGAAAAAAACCAAATTCTAGGATGGACATATCTAACCCTTAGTAGATTGGTAATTGGAGTTCCACTAGATGTTCAAATCATGGTGGGGGACATTGTACCCCATTATAGGTGTATTAGTACCAATTATAGGGAATAAAAATGGTAGTCAAATTGGATCCCAGGGTAGAGTTTCTTTTCAACTACATGCTATGATGTCTATTCTAGATAGTGTGTATGCAGTAACTTTTACCATTAGAGGTACTATTCTTATATCATCTACCCTTGATTGTGTTTTGTTTAATATAAAATCATGACATTACATTCTATGTAGTCTTTTTGAATAGTGGTTGGGATTTTTTGTGTAAATATCATATGGTGTTTTGACCATTGATACACTATTGGTAGTTATGTTAAATAATATAAAATGTTGTAAGGTGTGTTCTCTATAAATTTATTGTTATTGTTTCTTTTGGGAATTGTTTGAGCTTGTAATGAAAAGTTTTTATTATTGGTATTCTTTTGGAATGGATAGTTCTATACTGGTCTCATATTTACTATTACTAGAGGAGAGTAACATTTCTATATCCATAGAAATGCATTTATTCTCACATTGGTGAGTGTGATATTTAAGTTATCCATACAAGACCAATTTAGTGTAGATTGGATCACCTCAAGGATCTGATAGAAATTTTTTCTCTAGATTATGGTGGAATATGGAAGGATAATTTTCCTCCAATGTTATACCATTTTCATTATGTATTTCCTAATGAGTTATACAACTTACCGCCTAAGATGGGGATTGATTTCATGATCAAGTTGGTGTATGGAGCATAACTAGTTTTTATCATCCCTTACAGGATAGAACCATCATAGCATTGGGAGATGAATATTCATTTGGAAGATCTGGAAGCTAAAGGATTCATATATCCTAGTATATAACCATGGGGTTCTCCAATTCTTGTCACTAAGAATTCTAATGGTAATTTACACTTATGTGTGGATAATCAAAGATTAAACCAGACAATAGTCAAGAATTAGTATCCCCATCTATGCGTTGTGATATCTTTAATTAGTTAATAGGTGTTAATATATTTTCCAAGATTGATTTGAGATCAGGATACCACAAGCTGATGGTTACACCATCAGACATTCCCCAGATTTCTTTTTGGAGAATCTATGGTTTTTAAAAGTTTTTAGTGTGCCTTTTGGTTTGAAAAACACACCAAAAATATTCAAGAACTCAATGAATCAGATCTTTCATCTATCTCTAGATCAGTTTGAGTTGGTTTTTATTGATGATAATATATTTCACTCCTGATCAGTGAACTGCCATTTCCAGTATCTTGAAATCATCTTTTGTATATTGAGAAATAATAATATTTAATCCAAGGAAACAACATCTAATTTTTGGATTGATTAAGTATTATTTTTAGATCATTTCATCTCAGAGGTGGGAGTTTCAGTAGACCTAGATAAGGTTATATCCATGGTATCTTGAGAGAAACCCAAGTGTAACTTTGAGATTTTTTTTATGGTCCTAGTGGGTCATAATCAGAATTTTATCCCAGACTTATCTCATTTGAAAACACTAATGTCCATACTAACCAGGAAAGGGGTGATGTTTATATGGTTAGATGTTTGCAATAGTGGTTTTTAGGTGCTAAAATAGAAGACTAACATTATCCCCTATCCTCACTTTACTTATGTCGGGTAAGTCATATACCATTTACTACGAATCATCTAGAGTTGTACTTGAAGTTGTTCTGATGCAGGAGGATACAATGGTTACTTATGGTTCTGGATAGCTGAGTCTGCATGGGAGGAATTACCCTACTCATAATCTAGAGTAAAAATTGGTGGTACATTCCTTTATGTGTTAGAGACATTATCTTTTGGGTAAGTGGTTTGTGGTGTACATGAACCACAAGAGCCTCATGTACATGTTTTCTCAGTATGACCTAAATTTTTGGCAGAGGATGTGGTTCAAGTATCTGCAATCTTTTAAATTACATTTGGATTATAAACTGGTTAAGGGAAACATCCTTATCGATTCCTTGATCCAAAATATGAACATAGAGGAAATGTTGGTGTTTTGTGGTGAGTGTAGGATGATATCACTATTTTTAGATATGCATTTAGATGTTTATGAGTCCTAGGGATGAGTATATCTGACTTTGACATCTACTATACATATTCATCTTAACAGAATCAAGACTGAGAAGTTATCTGACCTTGAGGGATTAGTTTTGAGTGACAACCTGTGTGGTAGGGATCATCCATCAGGATGGTCTCTTGTAAGTGATAATTATCTTTTTTTATGTGGTCAATTATATATTCATATGGGCTTGTGTGAGTAGCTGATAGGAGAGTTTCATGCTTCTAGATGGGTGTTTCATCCATGTTTGATAAAGATGTATCATGATATCTATAGAATGTACTAGTTTCTTAGAATAAATAAGGATGTACCAGAAATTGTTGTCAGATGTTTCACCTATTATGAGGAGAAACATGATCATTAGAGGCATACTGGGCTATTAGATCCTCTATCAATCCCGTAATGAAAATGGGATGATATCACTATCGATTTTTTGATGGGATTAACCCAAAAACCAATAAGAATAATGTAACATGGGTGATCATTGATCAACTAATGAAGTTATCCTACTTCATATATATTAGGGAGACCTTCACTTTTGATGATATGTGTATAATTTATATGTTTGAGATAGTTCAATTGCACAGTGTTTTGAGGAGTATCATTTATGATAGAGATCCTTACTGTATGTCTTAGTTTTGGAAGGGTATTTAAAAAGATATGAGACCATAGGTTATTCTGATCACATCCTATCATCCCCATATTGGTTTCCAAACTAAAGTGACTATTTAGATTCTGTATGATATGTTATGAGTCTATGCTTTGGATTTCATTGGTTCTTGGGAATAGAATTTGGAACTCATGGAGTTTTCTTATAATAACAGTTTTTAGTTATCAATCCAAATGGAAGCTTTCAATGATTTTTATCATAGGCCATGTCATTCACCTCTTTGTTGGTTAGAGGTAAGTGATTTTACACTTACTAGAACTAGTCTCATATAAGAGATTTATAATAATGTTAAGATGATCATAAAATGGTTTCTCACCTCATGAAGTCGAAAGTGATCTTATGTTACCCAGTAGAGATAACCTCTAGAGTTTCAGGTTAGTAATTTTATTTTCCTTTGGGTGTCACATAGGTTGGGGAAATACAATATTAGGAAATAGGGGAAGTTAATAGGCAATTTTGCTGGTCCATTTATATAGTGAAAAGGTTGAGTCAAATGGTCTATCGATTATCCATTAAATAATGCTACAGTTCCATGTAGGACATGTTTTACATGTCACAAAATCAGAGATATCATCTAGAACCTTCTCATATGGAAAAAATTTATAACATAAAGATTAGTGTAGATTCCTCCATGGAGGAGAATCCAATATTGACTGTGTTCTATAGTGAGAAGTATCTCTAGGGAAAGAATATAATTCTAGTTAAAGTGCAATGGTAGCGTGGTAATGTTCAAGAGGTTACCAGGGAGATGGAATATGATATGAAATAAAATATTCCATACTTGTTAATTGTGACCCCAAAAATATTCTTAAAGAAGTACAGGGATGATATTTTTATGGTATGAAAGCTGTAATATCTTTTTATTTTCTAGTTATGTTCCTCTTTGAATTTTTTTGAATATATTTTGTTGGATTTCCCTTCGCCTTTAAACCTTGGTGGCTAAGTCCATTTTTTGGAATGGATATATTTTATTGGGTATAATGACCTATAGTTTAGTGATGTGTGTTTTTTTATTTAATAGTTTCTGTGTCTAAGCGTGTCAAGGGGTTATGAGGGTTCTCTATGAGATTCAAAGGCTTCAGAGGTGGTTTGGGGTATTTAGAATAAGCTAGTTTGACAACTTTCTATTGGAATAATACATTTCAGGAACCTATTATATGACATGTAAATGTTTCTAAATAGATGTCATGAACTAGTTCAGGGAATGAAATGGTTACACACCACAAAACTAGTTCACAATGTGAAATGGTCGATCAAGGTTATTTTAACTTGATGTGGTGTTTTTTTCTATACAACTCATAAATTGGGAAATACATAATGTGAAAGGATTTCACATCATGAATTTCAAAGGCCAGTAGTTTTAAACCTAACACGCTTATGCTTTCATGAAAATTTTAAACATATTGAATTGAATTTTAAAATATTTTAATATATATTTCCATAAAATTCAATTAATTATTCAATATTGGAAGTTTTATAAAAAATAATTAATAGTTATTTAACTGACAATAATAATGAGGAATTTTTGAATTTGAAATTAATTTATGTGTTTGGGATTGGTATTTTTGTTAAGTGATTTTAAATAAGTGTTATTAATATTTTGGTATCAAAACATATGCCATCTTGGGCTAGCCAATCAACCTGGGCTCTCATGCTACATAGTCATCCAATAAGATGAAACCTGTCCATATAGGCTAATTAGAGGGGTAGACAGAGCAGTAGGTTTTTACTGGGGATGAGGCCCATAACGGGGCCATGATGATGAAATATTTTGGTATTCATAAGTGATCCAAATCCAATGCACACCGGATTGTGGTGGTCAAGCACCCAATGCGGTGGGATTAAAACATCCCTAGGATGGGGTGGTCCACAATAGTGGCAGGGGTCTACACTAAAATTAGGGAACCATAATTATCTGTGAGGGGAGGATATTTAAAAATCTTTAACTCGAAGATTTAAATCACCAAAAACCCATAAAGAGTCATTGACCAATGGTGAATGTCAATGTATTAATCCAATCCAATAAGAGGAGGCTTGTTTCCCACAAGAAGAGAGTCCACACCCACCAGGCTGGAGAATTTTGGTTGAATGTTGCTTCATTTTTTTATTTCTTTTATTTTTACATAGTTTTATTTTAAATTGTAATTTAGTTTTCTTTTGTCATTTTTATTTTATTAGTTAATAATACATGATTTTTTTTCTCCACTCTTCAATTCTTAATAATATTATACTTATTTTTCTTATTTTGTCTAATGAATTTTCTTTTTCTTTCTTATTTTCTTTTATTTTATTATTGTTCTTATTCTCTCTCTCTCTATTATGTTATTTTTATTCTCTTCCATTCTTATCCCCTTTCTCACTATTATAAGCACTTACCCTCAACAATGATGGGATGGCCCGAGGCTTGGCTCGGGATAGGTTAAGGTATTTTTTAATTCTTTATTAAAGTTTATTTCATGTTTGTAATAGATATGACTGGCATGCAGGATGAGGAGATTCTCCCCAGAACATGCAACTGGAATTTATTTCTAATATTTTATTATATTTATTTTACCTCTATTCCAATGATTATATCTTTATATGATAGAGTTGATCATATCAATGGATGAAATAAAATATGATGGAGTAGTGTATTGGAATATTTCATGCTCTCAAATAAGGTGTTCCATCAACCTTGATTATAGTAAGAGGTAGAATTTTTTTAAGGAATTAAATATTTCACAATACTAGATAAAAGGATAATGATTCATTATGAGATTTCATAAATGTATTATCAAAATATATTTTAAATAATAAATAAGAATTGTAATTGATCCCACATCCAAACTCATGACCAAGTTCTTTATTTCTAATACCATTCAGTTTTTCATTGCATGTTAGTTTTGTTTGAATTTTAATATTTCATATCACTTTATTGTTTTATAAATTAATCAAAACCCAGATTATCATTGTTTACATAAAATAGTAAAAAAATTGATTTAGGTGAATTAGAATAAGTAGGTAAACAAACTATGAATCCCCTCATGTGAGATGAACCTAGAGAACCTCTGTATTGAATTAAAAAAATTGTTTTTAGCATGCCCTATGATAGGAATGAATAAAAACTAGCACTATTTTATAGAGATAATCAGTAGTTTACTTATTTTTTCATTTTTTTACACTGTACATATATTTTCATTATTTTCCAAACAAAAATCCTAAAGAATTGTTTTTCCATAATGTATAAAATAATATCATATCTTTGTGTATGGAAAAACTACTCATAGGGCCAGGAGAAACTAGAATAAGGGACTGTATATGATAAATCATAGGTGTAATAACATCAAAAAGAAATAGAAAAACTAGAAGAAAAATGTAGAGAACATTTGAAAATATTCATAAATTAATAGAGAACCAGAACTTGGGCTACATATGGGAGATCAAAAAGTTTTCTAATACTTCTAGAATGAGTGTGAGGAAAAAATAGATCTCCCCATTCATTACAAAGAATATGATATATAACCCTCAATTGAAGACACCACCCAAGTGGTGAAATTAAAAATAATATGAAGCAGCCTGACTACCAGCCTCCATCCACTGAAATCCAACTTCAAAAAGTACCTACCACTAAATAAGATATTCAAGAAAACCCATTTAAGGGATTCGATTTTATCTCAAACTATATTTCATTTAATATTATTCGATATGAGTTGATTATTAATTACCATTGCATTGAATTTTCATTTTCATACAATCCTGGTTATAAATTAGTATATGATGAAGAAACTGGACATTAGCCTATTGAGAAACACATTGTGTTCCCTAATTTTGATATAAACATATTAGGTGAATCCTGTGAAGAATTACAAGTGGTTAAGCCTGATTAAATCAATAAAGAGGCTATTCATACTAAAATAGAAAAAATTTCTTATTAATAATTCAAATTTATATATTATTCCTTATTACTTTCCTTTTAATCATTCAATTCATGCATCTCAAGGTGAGCCAGAACCATAAAAGGAAGAGGATATTTCAATATTAAAAACTATGAAATAGGATGATCCATACTTCATCCCACCCCAACCATAAAAATTATACATAATTTTGAAGGGGGTAAATCTATCATACTCTATACATGGATCATTACTCACTAAGAAGGAAGAAATACATGCTGAGAAAAGCCACTTGTGGTCATTCAAATCCAATAAGATCCACAGACCATCATATTATGGATAACAGATGGAACTACCTTTTAGAGGTAGTTAAAATTCAAGGCACACTCGGGGGATCATACAAATACTTATCTATTTACTATCTTTCTAGGACTTTAAATTTCATTTTTAAGATTAGTCCATCATGTTGCCCTACACCCCTTATATTTTTTATATTAAATGACATGATCCATGTGCTTAATTGTGTAATTATTTTTTAATGGTTCATGATGGTGCAAGAAGGACCCCAATCAGACAATGGAGAAAGAGGACTAAGGCTTCATGAGACAAGGAGTTCATTCTGAAAATATTTATGTTTAAACTTCCAACATTTTTTTTCCAAAACCAGTTTTGAGCTTTAAATTGGAATTTCATAATCATTATTCAATTTATACATTACTTGACTTATCTAGTATACATAAGTTTGTTAGTAATCCTATGATTACATGTTTTTTAAATCAATGATAATGAGGTTGAATGAGTTAAATGGAGAATTAAATGACTAAATTGAATCATGGATATTGAAATAAAGACTCATGATATACGATAATTAATTGATTCATGTAAATGAAATTTACCAATCATTTTTAATTCTCTTAATTTCTAAAAATCATGTTTTTTGATTTGTTATTATTAATAATTCCTTGATTTGTTATCAAATGTCAAATGTCCCTTTCCCAAGAGTACTTCTAGTCCATTTACATCCTATTTATTCTTGGGCATATTTCTTGAATGATCTTGGGACATACCACCTACTAGAAATTTCATTAGAACATTTTAAAGCTACTGACTATGTAAAAAACACATTTGAAATTATTGAGGCATCTTTTTAAAATCTTTCATCATTAAAGACCACTGTTACATTAATCTCTTTTTTTTCATAGAAACCATAAATGAACTTCTTAGGAATGATCCATGTTTTAAGAAAATTTTCAACTTTTCTTAAACTCTTCTTAGTATTTTCATGGTATTTAAAATTTGAATTTTGGGACTAAATGGATCCGTGGTAGAAGGGGTAAAATTTATTATAAGTAAAAGGTACGGGGGTTTTATTTGTAGGAATAAAGAAAGTTTTTCGATTCATTCACTAAACTCTATTGTTTTCCCTTCTGTAAAAGAAATGAAAACAATAGAAATGGGTTGTGACTTAGAAGAATGAAAAATCAACATCACTAGACTAATTATTTTTATCATATATGGTTAGGTGGAGGATGTGAGTTTTATTCTAGGAATAACTTTGGAAAAATAAAAAAATTAAATATTACTTTGAAAAAATGGGGAAAAGGTATAAAAGTAGAAAAACATTTAAAGAAGGTTCACATAATTCATTGTATTTTATTATTAAAAACCTTAATTTGAGTTGGGGAGTCAGATTTGTATATTGAAGGGGGGATTTCATTGAAATTTTACTTTTGATGTCATGCTTTATACATTAGATAGAAACCTCCTCATTGAACCCTAATTTTTTGAATATGAATTCCTACCTACCTTAAGCCTAAGATTCATTTGAACCTTGATTAAAAATACCTCGTGAATTTATGTGTCATTTTGTCTTTACAAAGTAGGTAAATGAGTTCCTTTACAAGCCAATGGATAAGAATCATATATTCATGATATGAGTATAACTCTACATGAATTAATATCATGAGTGATGAGTGAAAAGATTAAAAAGAGATGAGTATCATGATTTTGTATGTTTAATAATTATTAATTAAGTATATTGAATGAAAGATAAGAGAAGTAACATCATTATCAAATGGGAAAATGTATAATGCTTGAATATATTTTTTCTTTGAAAATCGAGACATTAGATTGATATTTTACATATAGTTTTTGAACGTTTGATTTAATATTGATAATAATTTTATTTTATTGTTTATAAATTTAAATAATTATAACATTGGTTCCCTCTAATTTATAATGTTGAGATTTAATGATTGATTAAAATCATGGTTTAATTGTGGGGGTATTTGACACACTGATATTTTCATGCAAATTTCAAACATATTATAGTGATTTTTAAAATATTTTATTGTGTATTTCCATAAAATTCATTGATTTATTCAAAAGTGGAAATTTTTTAATAAGGAATTAAAATTTACTTAATTAAGTAGAAGTTCATATAATATTGAATTTGAAATTTATTTAGGAGTTTTTGATTTTTGTTTTTGTTAAGTGATTTGAAATAAAAGTTATTCTCTTTCAAGAATAAAAAAAGGACAACATGGGTCAGGCCATCATACAAGGTTTGTACGCCACACTAGTAGCCCACAAGGGGACACCAGGATATACAATCCCATAGGAGGGGCAGCTTGAGTGTTAGGATGCACCGAGGATGAGGCCCGTGGAGGGACCAGAATGATAAAATCTATGGTAATTCATAGGTGGGATGAATCTCTTGCACACCAGACTGTGGTGGTCAAGCCCATAAGGTGGTGAGAGGAATGTATCACTAGGATGGGGTTGTCCACGACAGTGGAAGGGGTCCTTATACCCCCTAAATAATTTACTATCGAGTGATTGAGTCAATTTGTCTTATAAGTTCTTGTCAGTCCCATCTTTGTTTTGATGTGTGATTCAAAATCTCATTTAATTTTCATCGACTAAAATCTCACCTCACCCATGATTATTTATAACGCACCGCCTGACTCCGCTACTCACTGTCACCTCTGACTCACCGACCACCACTGCTCTCACTGTATAATACTGTTACCAACACCCCTAAATCTTGAGGTTAAGCTCAGCTACACTTTTGAAGTCTGAGGTCTCCATTGATAAACTCCTAGACCCCAAATGAACCTCATAAAGCCTTTTTTAAATTCTCATCTGACCACTTCAAAGGCCAAAGGAGGAAGAGGCTTCCACAGCTGAATGCTAATCAATCACCATTGGTGCACTACCATGCGGGCCAATGAAAATCTCATTTTGATCCCATGAAAGCATGAATGTGATGGAAGAAGATTGAGGATTCCCCACATCAACCTATATTCCATGCTGAAATCAGGGAACCCCTGTTATCTATAGGGGGATATTTGAAAATATTTAACTTGAAGATTTAAATCACTATAAGACCATAAATTTTCCTTGACAAATGGTGAAGGAAGAATGATCAATCCAAGCCTATAAAAGTAGGCCTTCTTCCCACTAGAATAGAGTCCACACCCACCAAGTTGGAGAAGGTTTATTGACTATTACTTCATTTTTTTCATCTATTTTTAATAGTTTTATTATAAATTGTAACGAATTTTTCTTTTCTAATTTTTATTTCCTTAGTTAATAATACATGGTTTTTTTTATTTTTTGTTCCACCCATCAATTCTTCTTCTCCATATTCTTATTCTTTTTATTATTCTATATAGTTTATTTTATTTTATTTTTTTATTTTATTTTATTTTATTTTTATTATTCTCTCACACTCTCTCTTATATTATTATTATTCTCTTATTTTATTCTACACTTTCAAACAATTTCAGTCTCTTAACCTAGAAAATGATGGGTTGACGTATGTATTTTCATAAGATAGGTTAATTTTTTTTTGGGATTATTTATTAAAGTTTATTTTATGTTCATAATAGATATGATTAAGAAGCATGGGTGCTGTGATTTCCTTAGTTGATATGAAACTACAATTTATATATATTTTATTATTTTATTTCCTTTTTCTATCTTAAAATGATTAGATCTTAATATGATGGAGTTTAGTTGATCAATAGATGAAATGACATATAACAGAGTTGGGAATTTGTAGATGTCACACTCTTGACTGAGGTGTGCCATCAACATTGGTTAAATTAGGAGGTGTAATTTAAATTAAACTAAGAATTTTATATTTCACAACACTAAATAAAAGGATCATGATTAACTATGATATTTCATGATTATATTATCAAACTAGATATAAACAATTATAGTATAATACTGATTTATCAAAAAACCAAACTAAGGTTCAATGGTTTTCTTTCCAATCACATTTTTTGTAGCATTGATTGTTATTTTAGTTTAATTTTTTTTATTTCATGAAATTTTATTGTTTTATAAGTTAATAAAAACCATAATTATAACTTTTTTCATAAAATAAAAATAATTAGGTGATTTATAATATATAAGTGAATCAAATGAAAATCTCATAAAGTGAGACAACATTGTTCATCCTCTTTGATGAATTAGGATAATATTTTTTTTTAACATTACCTATAATATGTTTTCATCGAAAAACCTCTATACATATTATTTATTTCTTCATCGACATGTAGATCTACTCTCCCAGACCCTAGGAAGACTCCATGTAATTTTACAGTGTTTCTTTCCCTTCTAGATGTCTTGGTCAAGTGTTTTTTCCTTGGTGAGTTGTGTTTCTTTAGTTTTACCATCTCTTATATTTGTTATTAATTATTACGGTTTAAAATTTTCACTACTGAGGAATCAAGTGTTGACTAAGGCCTTTTGAGATCTTTGTTTCTTCTTGTGATCTTCTCCACCTTCGTTCCTGTTGGCATTACCTTTTAGAAGTGTTTATTTGATCTCAAGATAAATGTAGGTGGTTTAGAACCAAAACCTGCAGAATTTCTATAGTTGTTTAACTATATGAAATATTGTGTGAGTGTACATAAATAATGTGTGAGTTAATTAAAATAATAATGATTACTGATAAATCATGTATTGGGTTACTCCTTGGATCTATTTTGATCTAATGGTGTCAAGACCTGGCATGTGGTTACCCATTGGGTGAGGCTATCCAGGAATAATAAATAATTGGATAAATTATTAAAGTATGTTTTTGCATGAAATGAGACCTAAGGTGACTTATTATGATAGATTCACCTTATAAAATGGTATAATTGATTATTGAAATATACGGTGATGATTTGATAATAATTGGGTGAGAAAAATTGAATGGAAATAACTTAAGATAAAATTTAATAAACGAATGGATAATTGAAATAAAATTTTCAATTGAAAAAATTAACCATTATGGCTTATTATATGATGTTATATGAGTAATTATTCCTCCTATATCTTTTGATGTGATTAACGATGCAATTTTTATAGGGATTTTCCAAGTGATGTTGTAATGCTTATAAGGATTTTCCTGATAATACTGAAATGATTTTATAAAAGGCCTAGCCCAGTTATGTTATAATTCTTATAAGTCTTGTCCATGTTTTTCTAGGATTCTTATATAAAGGGATTGGACCATTTATTTAATAATTCTTATATTGTTTTGACATTTTGTAATTAAATTATTATACAGAGGTATTTTCCAGATATGTGATTATTCCATGGCTTTTTTGTTATGGTTGGCATGGTTTTTCTACATGCTCAGAGATATTTTGACATGATAATGAATTAGTTTGATTATCGTATTATATTAAGTTAATTAATTAATATACCTATTTATTTATTTATTGTATGCACTTATTTATCAGAGTGGTTTTGTTTAGACATGGGGATGTGGACCTAATGAGATTTTCTCAAACCCTATTCGGGCCGCCATTTGGTACCCAAGTAGATTACATGGATACAGTTTTGGACAAGGTAAAATGACCTTGTTGTTGATTGTTTATTTATGGATGGGTTGGAACTTAGAGATAGGACTAACATAGGGTTTGGGACTAGGGTATTTTGGGTTATTATTTCAACATAGTATTTTATTTATATTCCTTTCAATTTTAATTTTAGATACATTCTATCCTGACATTACATGGTTCATTATTATTTTGTTTACTAGGTTCATCCTTAATTTTCTAGTTGTATATTATACTATTTCCACTATTTTCAATACACTAATATTTTTTATTATTATTTATTGTCATTATATTATAACACTATACCATGGGTTATAGTATCCCGACTATATTCTTTACTCGCTTTCTAGTAGTAGGAAGAATATGGTTTATGGGGTGGTGCGATTTAGGTATATTAACCAAAATTATTTGGCCATATGAGATCATTTTGGATTTTGGTTTGTTACAATTCATATAAGATATATTAGGTTCTAACTCAAATGTCACAAACCTTAAGGCATGATTGGGTTCTGATGAATACTTCTTCAATATAGAAACATATAGAAATTTATGAACCATAGTAAAATATTTTGGTAACACCAAGGGAAAAGATATATCAATTATCTTCTCTATGATTTAAAAGGATCCCACATATCATGGAAGCAACCTCTCTTTATTATCAAGTAGTTGAAGAACTATTTTGGGAGTTATTTGTAAAAATTTAACAAAATAAAGTTTAAATATCAAAGGAAATTATTGATGATTGGTATACAACTTCTATTAACATTGAGATAAAATAATATACTTCTAAATAAATATAATTTTATCTACTATATTCTATAAAAATCTATTTCACGCAAGATTCCTCTTTCCTAACATAGCACAATACAATTGTGATTTAAATAGCTGACCATAAAATTCCTTAAATTGTTCTGTATAGATTGATGGGTATTTATTATTATTATATACAAAATAAACTAATAAAATATGATATTTTTAATACCTTCTAAAATTTAGAACACAATTCCAAATCATATCTTCCAAATACTAAAAAAATATGCTCTATTTAACCATCCATCTAAGGATGAATGTCTGAATCATCATCACCTACTTCTTTATAGTACTTCAAATTAACCTTCAAAATTTAGATATAAACAAAGAAAATATATCTGAAATGATGGACTTTGAAACATGATTAATTTTATTATTGATATTATTTACATAAATATTTTTAAGATCATTAGTTGAAAATTTTTCTTACATGAGAATAATATTCATTTTCTTCATGAGATGGTCCACTATAATCTAAAAATATTTGTGTTTTCATAGTGACCTCAACAACCCAATCAGGAAGTCTAAATATATATCATCTCATTTTCATGTATGGGATAGTAATTTTTATAACACCCCTATTGATCATTGATTATTTAACTTCACCAATTGTAAAATCAAATAATGAGAAACAAACTCAACAACATCCTTCTTTATTCATGACCACCTAAATATGTGTTTGGGGATATGATACAACTTGTTTTCTCAAAGATAAAGAACCCAAATTAAATGGTTAGAATATTTCAGAACCATAATCCTGAGATTCATATGAACCCCCATTTTTCAACAAAAATAAATGACAAAATGCACCATAACTAATAATCCCTTGATTGTATCCCCACTATTTAGGGTATCTTTCATCCTACTATAATACACATTAAACCACTACCTTTATCTTTATTACTCCATTAACATAGAATTAATGCTAAGGCTTGATAAAAAAATATTATCCATCATCTCCTTGTCCTCTTGGTGAAATTCCACAAACAATCCCATCAACTACAACTGATCACCATATCTAACCACTACCTGAGTTGGATATTTCCTATTGAAAACATATGTCATTTTATTTCCTTTTCTTAATGTATACATATGCTCAAAATCAAAGGTTTCAATTCAATATACCCACCTATATTATCTCAAATTTAGTTCATGTGATGATAATGTGTACTTTAAACTCTTCAGATCTATATTTACCAAGAATGTTTTAAAGAATTTTTAATTTATCCAATTCCTTAAATCCTGAAAAATGAAAATAATTCCAAGCCATGGTTAGGGTAATTATTATCATGGGGTCTAAACTAAAAATAAACATATGCCACATAATTACATCCCTATTTAAAGACACATGTATAAACTAATCATTATATAACAAAATACACTTTTAAATTAACAATTAATTCAAGAAGAATAAAAACATAGGATTAAGTGATTCTTCTATTTAACTCCATGAAAAAAATACATAAATATCCCAATACACTCTAACTTATATCCAATCTAATTCAATTCCTTTATAGAAGAAGAAAACATACAAAAGTAATAAATAAATATATGAAAATATCTTTATGGCCTAAGAAAACAATTTCTTCAGTATTGTATTTAGTCTCTACTAAGACATCACTCCCTTAACCTTCTAAATATGAAGATAAATTAAACTTATTAAAATAATATAAACAATGAATTTTAACTCTAAAGTCAAAAAATATAATATATAGAATTTAGAATACACCAAATTCTCATGTGGAATCATTAAAAAAATTTGGCGCTTCTTGTGATTATTTTATAACCTTGATTAAATAAGAATGTCATCAAAAAAATAACATCGTAAAAGAGTACAAGTGCCTATGGAAAACCGAATTTCTCAATTTTATGAAAACCATAGGTGAATTAGTGACTCAAAAAGGCATGAAAAGAAACTCATAATTTACATATTGGCATCAGAAAAAAATTAGAACATCCTCTTCTCTCTCCCTTAATTGATAATAGTCTGAACAAAATTTAGTAATAGAGAAAAAATAATATATCTCTAAATGATAAAGAAATAAATAATTAAGGGTAATGTATTTTTTTCATTATCTCTTAGTTTATCTTCCACTAGTTAATATATATACCTGAGCTAATATCCACTCTCATGGGAAAAAATCTGGTGTAGCTCAATAAGAAACACTTGATCAAATGAATTCCTTCTTATCAAGATCATCTAGTTATACTTCAATTTCCTACAACTTCATTTGAGTCATAATATAATATAAAACAAAATAAGATTTATCCTAGACACCAATTTAATGGATAATTACATATCTCTCCATGGTGGTGAACTAGATAATCCCTTATAAATACATCTGAATATCGATTCACTGTCATAGGAAGTAGAGAAAAATTACTTCTTTCCCAGGATATAAGAACTAATCCTACAAATTAATTTTATTTAGATCCCATTTCACTATCCATCGACCCAACTCTACTCAACTGAATATCTCTCTCTCTAAAGAAATTATCAATAGTCTCATCTAGTTCTATAAAGAGAACTCATTAACCATAATAGTTGATTTGAGATTTAAACTTAATCATATAATCTGAAATAATAATCGAGTTATAAATTTTCATATAAAGAACCAAAAAGCACCATAATATTTCCTTGTTACAAATCATGATTTAACAATATAGGTGTAACAATAAAGATTCGATTGTAGTATGTAATATGTTCTTTCGAAATATAAAATAACATAATACACATAGATTTATTCAAGAATGTGATTAAAAACTAAATTCACATATTTTATATATTTAATTTAATGATATAAATTTCATTATTAAATTCATCAAGTAAAAATTATCTTAGGGTATATTATTTATATTTTTGAGAAACAGTTGATTTTTGGGTTGAATGGTGAAAGATATAGATTTTACAAAAAAAATCACTCTAATGAAATTATAATTAAATAATAATAACATGAAATTTTAAAAAAAATCTAGAAAAAATATATATTTATGATCTAATATGTTTTATAGAAAAATATATCATTAAACTTAGAAACATATTCATAACATTTAATAAATCTATGAAATATTTCTATTCAGATAAGAAATGCATTTAATTATTCTATCTTAATCAAGTATTTAAATGGTCACTTTAATTTTCAAAATGGTATAAAAAAATAAGTATAATTTTATTTATTATTATCTAATTAATTCCATTATAATCAAAATTATAGTATATTTTTTCTATAAAATAATTTTTATGAATAAAACAAAAAAATTAGAAATAGTGTTCATTACATTTTATGAGAATATATTAAAAATTAATTATGACCATTTCTAGAAATTTAAACTTGTAAAATGAATAAAATATCTATATAATAAGAATAATTAATAGTATGTAATCATTTCAACATAATATTTAGTCATAATAAATAGTAACTATGGTAAATATTCGGTTAAGGGTAAAATGAGTTAAAATGGTTAAAATAAAGGGATAAGGATTAAAAATAATAGAAAAATCATGATTAAAAATCCATGGTTGGTTGGATTTGGAATCTCCCCTTATCATATTTGAATATATTATAATTTTAAACCACTTGAATTTAGTAAGGAATATATTAAATAATATGGTTTCAAGTAATTACAATTTTTCACCCACCTCACTTATAAAAGGGAACATCATCTTCTATATTATCTACACTACTTAATCCAATTATATAATCAAATACCTACCAACATAACTTTCACAAATATATTCCTATTTAATGGAGGTTTTAGTGTCATAAAATGACAACTTCAAGAAGGATTAATGTGTAATCCAAAGGAGGTTACCAAAAGAATAGGTATATATTCTTACTAAGATTTTTCATGTACATTTCTTATTAAAACTCATAAAAATATTCAATAAAAATCATAACATAACTAAATAAGTATATTAAACATGATGATATTTTTTATGTTAATTTTAAATCAATATTATATCTCTTTTCCATCATATGGAAAATGATAACGTCTTTCATGCATACATGCGAACTACCACCTCTACGAAGAAATGTGATTTGTATTTCTATTACCACCATGAATAGATTATTTTAAAATTTTAAATAATGAAAAAAATATTCATTACATTATCAATATTACTGGGATTATGTAACCGTTAAATAAAACCTCTAACCATGGTAAATATATTAATGAAATTTTGGAGAAATTTGATCGAACAAATTTATGTGGTCAATGTCAACAATAACTATTCAATATATGGATTACAAAAGATTATATAACTACCCTAAAATAAAATATAGATGAAAATGTTAATAATAAAGAATTTAATAAATTTAAATTGATAATTTAGTGGGATATACCTATTCTGAAAAAGAATAAGTTTTAGGTAAGGGTTTAGGTTGTAATATCATTTTTCGTTGTGATTTTTTATGATTAAATATCCTTTGGGAGGATTATATTCTCTTTATCTCTTAAAATCCATATATTTTCTTATAATTTTATTTTATTTTTTTTCATGTTTTCCATTCATTTTCCTCTTTTTGGTGCTTAATACGATCAAGAAAAGGTTTTTTAAGAAAAATTGACCTTATTTCTTGTTTGTTCAATGAAATATTTCTTCCATATCTATTATTATTTTAATGTTTTCAATAATTACCTTTTACATGATCAAATAACTGTTCAAACCATTTTCAATTATATTTTAATTTATTTTAAAAGCATTAAAAATAACTTTCTTATTATTTTCTGAATGGTTTACTTCTGAATTTTTACTAAAAGTGTGAAAGGAATCATGGTTTTAATGATTTCCACACAAATATATTTCAAAACCATGAAAAATATTATTTTATTTGAATATTCCATTATAATTTTCAATAGTAATTTTCAAATAAGTAAATTTTCTACATATTTTTCTAATTTTTATTGAATTTTTTTCAAAAGAAACAGATATTTTCTTATGTTTTCAACTAAAGAATTGATTATTATTTTAAAAATATGTTTATTTATTTGAACATCATTTGATGAATCTTATGAATTACTTTGAATATAATATAATCTTATCATCCACCATACTACTCTATATAGATTAATATTATGTAGTTCTAGTTATTAACTAGGTAAAATATTAACATTTTCCACAGTTGTTTTTCAATATGAATATTTATTTTGAGTATGTATTGAATTTTAATTAATTTACTATATATAATGAAATCATTTCACTTATTAAGTGATGTTTTAGGAAAGTTATATCCCCTAGATTCATTAGTGGGTCTCATGAGACAAATTAGTCTATATACTTTTAATATAAATTACATATTTATATATTAGATCTTTTCATAAGTCCTTGAAATTAAGATTATATTGCAGGCATTATGCATTCTATCATTATAAAAATATTTATTATTATCCATGTGATTGATTATGTTGTTATTTAATCCATGGATATATCCCACTTTTTGGATATTTGTTATATGGGATATTTTATTTTTTATCTTTTCCATATTATTTATTATTTATTTCTTTTATTGTAGCTTCTATTGTATTCTTTACCATAATGAGCATATGAGCTCGCACTTTTATTATGTTTTCCTTTCCCTAAGATACAAGAAAGGATCTTTGAATTGTTTTCATAATATAATATAATAAATAATAAATTCCTCACTATAATTTTAATCTATATTTAATGTTTTCAAATGTACTATGTGAATCATATATATATATATATTCTTCCAAGACTATCAAACTACTCGATCCTTCCGGATAGGATCTGTTTTGTTTTATTATAATGTAGTAAGATAACCACTATCCTGGGATTACTATATTTGATGTGTAACAAAATAAACTTAATTAAATTCTCAATACTTTCACCTAGTGGAGTGCTTGTTCTCATTGAATATAGAATCCTCTCCATGTGCAGCCCCAATAGATCAACAATTTTTCATAGGGAAAAATTAATAAAACAAACCATTATTTAATAGTATATATATAATCATAGAATCTATCATAATGTTACCTCAAACTATATGAGATATTTTACCATCCTTATCCTCCTTTGATGTCTTTTCATCTTTTAATAGTTTCCACCATATATTTAGAGGTGTCAACAACTCTACCTAATAAAGCCTTATTATTCTTCTGTGGATCCAAGACTAAACTTTACATAGTGTACCTCATTGCATCCAAGATACATGGATTTTTTGTATTAATCATCACCACTCTTCTGTGAGAAACAGTTATCAAAACTCTTTAGGTGTCCCACCTTCTTACACTAAAATCATGTGTGAGGAGGAGTTGAATATTTTTACTCTGAGTGTCTCATTTCCTTACACAAATAGTACTCTAGCATACCCTTCCCCTGAGAAACATAATAATACTTCTCAGTTTATGATCCTTATAATTAAATCTAATTACCCTTATAGAAAATAATATAATATGTTCCTCCACTTTTCCAAGGAATAAAATCAATCATCTTATGTATTTAAAGAGCATCCACCTCCAAAATTGTTTTCTTGATCACCTCATTTTCATGGGTAGGTAGCTTCAAAAGAATAATTCAAAACTATATCTCTTGTTTTAATAAAATCATAAACCATTATTTCATGAGGTTATCATTTGTTACAAATTAAGACATGTAATTAAAAATATTAGATAATTTTGATGCATACTTCATCACATATAATCTACCCTTATCAAAATATAAAAATTATTGATCAGAAGATAGATTTATCTCTCCAGATAGTAATTATTATTAAATATAATCTAAAATCCCTTCTATTCAAGATATTTTTATTATTTTTATACCTTAATCGACTACCACTGCTTTCTAATTAACCCCTCCAATGAATATTCTTCAAAATCGAATATTGAGGTCTTAAACATTTACAAAAACTAATAGATATGTTTAATATTCTCCAACCAATCCTCCCCTACCTCGTCACAATATCACCCTTAAATGATTTGGAGGCTAATCGAGCCCTTCATTCATAAATATTACATTGTTTTAGATTAATATTCAATATATCTCATAATAATACACACCATATAACTATAAACATTTATTGTATTTGGAGACTTGATACATAATCAAATTATATCATAAAATCTATTCAATATCACTAAATAAGTTCTTATCACATAGTAACTTCTTAGACATATCCTACATAAAAATTTATTCATAACCTGGGGAAATGGAAACAAAAGAAATAGTGAGCCTAGATGCTCAATAATAGTAAAAATGAGAGATATCAATTTATGGTAATATGTTTATATAAATTAAGAATAATGTCATTATAATATGATCATAACATAAAAAAAACATACCGAAAAGTCATATAAAATAAATCCAATGTCATGGAAATGGATTTATCATAAAAAAGGCATGAGTTATAGGATTGCAGAATCATAAATTATTATTATTGAGCCGTAAAAGAATATCATAAACATATGAAATAAGTTTTTGGAATGAAAATAAGAATAGAAAATCATTTCTGTAGTCAGGGATCACTTCCAAGACTATCATATCATAGTTGAAAATTTCCCATAATGGATTAGGTTCACTCCTCATTTCTATAAAAATAGTGGACAGATTCCCATAGTAGATTGGGTTCACTCCTCAATCTCTTTCATAGTATCTCATGAGATATCAGGATTTACCCAATTCATTTGAGGAATATATAGTTTCAATCCCACCCATCACATAACTAAAGTCATACATATATGTTCCACACGATCATAAAAATATTCATCACTTTATAATAGCATTATTAAATTGTATGAAAGAATCCAGTTTCATAACATCCTTAAAAATTTATAATCATATTGCTTATAGAGATATGAATTATATGGTATCATAATATCCTTCCCCTGGTGAAGAATAAAAATCATTAATAATGTTGACATATATAAAAAATTATTTTATAAAATCATTATAATTATGACTTGAGAAACTAGGGAAACATAATTTTCTATAGAATATTTTTAAAATCAAGATTTCGAAGAACAATATATATTGGTTTTTATTTAAAGAACCAAAAAATCATGTAGATTACTATTGATAAGGAATAAGGGTCATGATATTAGGAAAGTGTGGTTGAGTCGTAAATTTTAAAAAACATTCTTTTACTTTGTAAAAAGTTAAAAGCGAGTCATATAGAAAATGTTTGAAAAAATTCATTATATAAAATTTTAAATAAAGTAAAAGGTATTATAAAATACCATTAATGAAAAATTTATATACATAAAAATATCCATAAAATAATTTTAATAACATGTATGTGGAAGATAAATATTCCCAACCAAAATGAAAAAATAAGGTCAAATTTACATAAAACAATATTCCATTATTTATGTGTACCAAAGTGGTAGAAATATAAATAATAATTTTAAACACTAAAAATAAATCAAGAATATGGTTTTTAGAATATAAATATCCTAAAAATTCCAATAATGTCAATTGAAACATAAACAACCCCGATAAAAAGTGATATTATAACATAAACCTTTATATAATTAAATATATTCAAATAGAAACACTATGAAAAAAAACCTAAATTGATTTTTAGATCCACTTATTTTTCATGAAAATAATCATGAAATACATTCAAGAAAATTATATAAACTAAAAAATTAAAATATGTATTGAATATGAACTAATCTCAATAAAGGGAAATTGTGATTAGGAAATAATTACCTCAAGTACTAACTTGTTCCGCATGCATTTTAAAGTCCTATATAATATATTTTGATTTATTTTACATATATAAATGAAACTTATTCATAAATATTTCACTATATATAGTACCTTTATATTTTAAAATCTCCCATTTATTAATAATTCTTCATTAACTTCAATATTTGGGTATTAAATATTGTATTTTCCATGCAAGATTTTGTTGGAAGGTTCTAATCCTCTCCAAATTTTCAAGGTTCTAATGAATTACTAATTTTATAAATATCATACTTGTTTTTTATATACAATTTTATAATAATCCATTTAATGTGATGATGAAAAATAAATTACAGAACTTCGTAGAGGTCGTAGTTCGCACAGGTAATGCTTCTGTTTTTTAATGATTTAAAATTAATGAAAGTAAATGATAATTTATATTTATATAATAATAATTATATCCTAATTATATTATATATTCATTAAATTCATATATATAACCATCACTAATAAAATGTGATTAAAAATGAATTATATCGCTTCATGGAGGTGGAAGTCTACACATATGCATGAGCGATGATTTAATTTTTCATTAGATGAAAAAAAGATAGAAAATGGATATAGCATTAACATAAAAAAATAAATGTCTAAATATACTGATTTTATTATATTAATATGGTTATATAATATGTTAATGAGTGTTAAGTATAATAGAAACATGAAAAAGGACAGAAATAACATATACCAATTCCTTGGATAATCTCCTTTAAAAAACACCATAAGGCTTCTCAAATGGGTCTATTGGGAAGACCAAAACTTCTTGGTAATGTATAAGTGTTTTTGGAGGCTATTTGGGTAGATCATGGTTGAGATAATGTGGTTATGTTTTGTGGATAAGTGATAAGAGTTGGTTCCCTTTTATAAGTGAGGTGAGTGACACCCTTATAAATATCCTTAACTTTAAAATGATATAAATTCATTTTTAGGGGAAAGTTCACCTGATGGAAATTTTTTTGATTATAGGGTAATTTAAGATATACATACAACCAAATAAAAATATTTATACAATTTTAGTTATTATTAAATCATTATCTCTTAGTTTAACCCCTATATTAACCCCTGTAACCCTTACCATTGTGACCAATTTTTTGGTAACTATTCATTATGGTTAAAAATTATGTTGAACTTGTAAAATAATTTTGATTATTTTTATTCAAATTGTTAAATTAATTTTAAAAAAATTAAATCCTTATAGGTGGAAAAATCAACTCTAATATCATCCATAAAAAGCGTAAAACCCATTTTTCGAAAAAAATGTATTTTAAAAAATAAATAAGATTTTATTCTCATTATTTTATTAGTAAAAACCATTAGTTGAAAGTTAATTTTTTTATTGAATATACTATTAAAATATTTCAATAAAATAATTTATAAACCCTTATAACCCTTACCGTTGTGACAAATTTTTTGGTAACCATTCATTATGGTTAAAAATAATGTTGAACTTGTTAAATAATTTTGATTATTTTTATTCAAATTATGAAATTAATTTTAAAATATTAAATCCTTATATGTAGAAAAAATCAACTCTAATATCATCCATAAAATGCGTAAAAACTATTTTTCGAAAATTTTATTTTAAAATATAAAAAAGATTTTATTCTCATTATTTTATTAGTAAAAACCATTAGTTGAAAGTTAATTTATTTTTCTGAATGTACTATAAAAATAATTCAATAAAATAATTTATAAATAGTTATTAATGTGATTTATTCATACAAAATAAACTATGCACATAAAAACTATTTTCAGAAAAATATATCTTATCACCTTTAAATGATTTTATATTCTTGTATAACTCTTTGATGATCAATATACGAATAATAATTAATATATATATATATATAATACTAGTCTATGGGTTTAATACTAAAATAAGAGAAATTATCTTTTAAATAAAAAAATATTAATAAAAAAATATTTGTAATCTAAAAATATTCATTTAGAAATTAATTATTTGACTAATATTTGTTATATTTACTTAATAATTATTTGGATTTCATTAACTGGTCCTATTTTTTATTAATTTAATAAATAAATAAATTTTATTGATATTATTACCCCAAATTATAAAATCTAAAAAAATTACAATTTAATAAAATTGTTCAAAATAATCTCTTTAGAATTAATTGTATTTCCTTAAGTGACTCTGGCCTTTAATATAGAGACATTTATTTTATCAATCACACATAACTATATAATAATGTATTCCATTTTATATTTTAATAAATCATTATTAAATTAAATTTAATGTTGTATGAATCATAATATATCGAACACATCAAATTTATTTTAAAGGGAAATATATTTTAAAATCACGAGGTGTTACATCCTACCCCCATATGAGAATTCCACCATTGAAATTTTGTTACTCTAATCAAACCAAATAAGGATAATTCTTCCTCATGAAATTCTCAATTTACCATGTAGTTTCCATAAATTTATGGTTTTTCCTCATGAATTTCACCATGTGAGTGGTCATTTTCGGGAACACTTTATCTCTTCTATCCATAATCCCAACCAGGTGTTCCTCATATAAAGGATCATGCTCCAGTGATACAATAAATAAGTTTTGTATACGTATAGGATCATGTATGTTTTTAATTATAATAGATACATGAAACACAAACTGAGGTTGGGAGAGGTTTGGTGGAAGTTATAAGATATAATGTGTTGTCTTGAAATGATCAAGAATCTCATAGGGACTGATATATCTGGGGATCAGATTCTCCGTCTTTCTAAATATCATAACCATCATCCAAGGTGATATTCAGAAAAATACCTTATCTCTAAATTTGAAATATATATCTCAATGATGATTATCAGTATTAATTTTCTATTCACTTTATTTATCATGATGTTTTTCTAAATAAATTTAACTTTCTCTATCATTTACCCAGCTATATAAGTCCCCAATATATTTCATTATCTAACTCCATTACAATATTTTCAATATATACCCATATTTCGATAGTGGGATTCATAATTATAAATATAAATTCTCAAGAAAAATCAATTGTTGTAAGATAATTTTAATAGATCGAGGTTTTTTTCCAACAAAATTTGGAATCAATAGGAGAATATCTTAGCATATCTTTTAGTGTTTGAAAATCCCTATCTAACTGAAAACCTCTCTGATGATGATGAGAAGTGAAAAATATCAGCTTTATATTCAAATATTTCTGAATAATTATTACAAACTTCAAGATAAAATTTGGATCTCAATCAGATACAATTAAGAGTGGAACTCTTTGAAACCCTTCCAATTCCTTAATGTATATCATGTAAAGTTGATTAAGGGAAAATATTCGATGATAGAAATGAAATTTACTGACTTTATAAAGTGATAAACTATAAACAAAATGGTATTATAGCCATTTTATGTATTGAGGATCCCAAAGATGAATTCCATGGTGATGTTTTCCCATTTCCATATTGGTATCGGTAACTATTTCATCTTCCCCTTATACTTTTGATGTTTAACTTTAACTTTTTATATACTAGGAATTGGTATGCATAATCTATAATACCCCTCTTTATATTTTCGCACTAGAAATTCTCTTTGGGATCTTAATAAATATTTTTATATCCAAGATGAATAGATAATGAGGAGTTATGTGGTTTATCTAATATCTCCTACTTCAATTCGGGTATTGAAGGGACACACAAAAAATTCCTAAACATTATCATACCATCGTGGTCAAGGTTTAACATTAGGTCAATCCTTACCTTATTTTGTAGTTCCATATATTCCTAATGTTCCTCTTTAATCTTTTCATGAATATATTTTTAAACGTTAATTTGAGTAAGATATTATTTATCCCATTTCCTTATTATTTTTATGTCTATCCTTTAAGAATCCATAAGTATTGGATCTATTTTAGTCCTCATCATGGAAAATCTAGAAAAATAATTTAAATTTTAAGCATTAGAAACCTTGTTCACCTTTCTAGTGTGGTAATTTATTGAGTAGACATAATCTTCAATCAACTCCAACAATATTTATTGGAACATATTCAACTCTCTCTATGTTAATATAAACTTCAAGCTATATAATCAATCTATATATCACACCTTTCACCATAAACGTAATGTATATATATTTTCATACCATTACCACTGCTACATTTAAATTATATGTTGGGTAATTTTTATCATGAGTCTAAAATTTCCATGAAGCATACACTAATACCATGTCATTCAACATGATAACACATCCCATTACCTTCATTTATTTATCCATGTATATCATAAACCCTTCTCTACTATAGGTTAGTGTGAGAATAGTTTCCCCAACCAGAATTCCCTTTAGATCCATGAAATTTTCTTCAAATTATTTTTTCTAAAGGAACCTAGATCCCTTCTACATAGATTTTTTATTAGATGTGGTAAAGATGACAAATTCCTCACAAATCACTAGTGATATCCTTCCAATAAAATAAAACTATGGATCTCAATCATCGTGGTTGGTCTAGGAAATTTTTCAATAAATTCTTCTTATACATATTTAAAAATATACTTCACTTTTATTTTACATGACCCAAGAATGATACTTTCTGTATCTAGAATCCACACATGCTAAATTTGGTATACATATTCTTATTCCTCAAGGTATATGACACAATCCTCAAATGATATTCACACTCCTCATTTCTCTTATAATATATTAGAATATCATATAAAATGTATAACAAAAACTATTCATAGTAATCTCTAATGAATATATTCATTTGATCCATGAAGATAGTTGGGGAATTGGTAATTGTAAATAGAATCAATATAATTCCATAGTGTCCATACCTCATACAAAAGGTTGTCTTGGGTATATCCTCCATTTTGACCCTTAACTAATAATATATCAATCAAAGGTCAATCATTGATATGTATTGAGATCCTTGTAATTGATCAAACAAGTCATTAATATGAGGTAGAGGATATTTATTGGATAGTGATATTGTTACATTCTCAATAATCAATGAAAAGATGAATTAACCCATATTTTTTCTTAAAAAACAATTGGTGCACCCCATGGCGATGAACTAGGTAATATGAATCCATTTTATAGATTCTCCTATAGTTTATTTTTCAATTACTATAACTCAATTGGGACAATTTTATAAAGAGTCTTTGAAATAGGTGTAGAACCAGGTATGAGTTATATTGAAAACCCAACTTCATGATTCAGGGGAAGACTAGGAAATACTTTAAGAAATATGTTGAAATATTTTTTAAAAATATGAATATCTTCCGGGTTGAGGTTCTCCATAACTATTTGAGATAAGTAACTCTCATGGATAGGTAGTAATACCCATTTAATGTGAGTAATTTCCATTGGAATTCACTGTTAATTAATACATTGATAGAATCTAATATGATGTTTTTTAATATGAAATATGAATTCCATTAGTAATTGATATCAAATATATAGATAGATAGATCTAATTTATGCCCAAAATCACATCAAATTCAACTATAGGGTTAATAAAAAGATTTATAGGAATCACATTTCCATATTCCGTTTTCAAATAAGAGTTATAGATGTGAGATGGAACCATCATACCATTAGGATTTTTCACCAATAAATAAATATCCAACCACCAAGTTGATGAAGTGATACTATAATAAAATTATTCAAATATAAAATAATGGGTGTAACTATATAAAAACATGACATTAAAAGTTCAATAATATATAATAAGTGTACCTTTATCAATTTAATTTTTATTCTCATCAATTTCTTACACCAAAAAGGTTAGTGTAAATATAAAGCATCAATATTCAGATTGATTAATCATATGATAATGAAAATTATTTGTAAGATGTCCTAAATTATGAAACCTTTTTATCAATCTATGATAATTTGGTTTTAGCCTATATCTCTTTGTTTTTTCATTGGTTGTTATTGATGTTATCCCCTCATTCCTCAAAACCCAATCTCTAAAAATATCTAAACCCTACTCTAATACCAACTATAGTGAACCAATCATTTAATTTATAAATATTACATCATTAAAAATTAATATTCAATAAAAATCACAAAAATTCATTCTATGGGATCATAAAGGTTTAGTATCTTTAGAGACTAGATACATAATCAACTTATTTAATAAAATATATTTAATATCTCTCACAAAGATTATCTCACATAGTACCATTATTAGACATATTCTACTTAAAACCTTTCTTCATAACGTGGGGAAAAGGAAAAATAATAAAGGGTGACATAAAATTATAAATAAGTTTAAATGTAACATCTCTATTTTTTATTTTAAGTCATTGTAAATTAATGAATATTTTTGGATCCAGGAGATGAGGTGATGTGAGATTCTAAGGCCCAAGGAGCATAGTATGGATATAATAAAATATTATATATATTATATAATGTAAGTGTAATTTTTTTAAATAATGGATTAACTCTTGAAAAGGGTCTTAAATCATAATTTTAGTCCATAGTAGATTTATGAACTTAGGGTATACCCTATGAATGATATAAGGTTGGTCAGTATCAGACGTTTTGTCGAAGGCATTCATTGGATGGTGTATTGAATAATAAATAAATTTAATTTAATTTATTTATGTAATAAACCTAACCAAAATAATACTCTATAAATACATCATTATGATTTATTTCTTGGGTTAGCTACATAACTCCAAGAGAATCAGAGGATATCAGCATCGGTTGATAAGGAGAGTGGAGCAATGATTATGAATGATAAAGTTTAATCAAGAGATGGATGGAAAATAAAACAGGTTCTTTATATTCTTCACTAGAAGAAAAATTCTTCTCTAATAATTGATCCAACCTAATGTAGGATATATTTTTTATTTGGATTCATCCCATTTTTTATCCCTTTTCAAACAGCAACCAGTTTACCTAACAAAAATTGGTTTGCAGATTGATGGTTGATTTTTGATTGATGATTTATATTTCCAATGTAATAATAATTGTTTTATTTGGAAATACCCTTCTTTTCTCACATACATGAAAATTTATTTAGGTTTACACAATAATTGGCTAAATTTCATTCCTCATATTTATTTTTAATGCATTTCTCCCCCTCCCCTTTTACACGCCTTCATCGTCAAAATGTTTTTTGGCCGGCAGTTTGATGAATACTTAGAAACTAATGGTTTCATGTTCGATCTTCAAAAAAAAGTTTATTTCCATAGGTATAGATTCGAGATTGGTGATGTGATCAAGGTGTGTGGAGATAGTGTTGGATTGGGATTGGATCAAGGGTTTGTGTTTCCCAGAATGATAAACAGTTTTTGGTTTGGTGAAACAATGGAAGCACGGTGTGATGGGAAAGAAAAACTAAGAAATGGATGTGGTTGGGATATGGCCACCAGTGAAAAAACTGGTGGTAAAATTTAGATAAGATCTTCTCAGTGAATCGTGTACTATATTTGGTGATGATAACAATGTGTGTGGAATATGCATGAGTATTTTTAAGTTTCTGAGAAAATATGGACTACACAGTGTGTAGTTCAAAAACACACACCATGTAGTACTTTATATTTAGTGCATAGGGTTTCCATGTATGAGATAAATATCACATTTTTTGAACTATACTCACATGTCATGTGAGCCTTAGTCAACCAGCTTAGTGGGTATAGATTTTACACACCCAAGAATTCATGTGTCACTACACGTTGTGTGTTCTAGGTTACACACTGTTTGAACCTTGGTAGATGGTTCTTTATATATTGGGATTACATTCCCAAGAGCTCATGTGTCCCCACATGATGTGTGCAGAGGGGAACATTCCATGTACCTTGGAAAGTGAAATGGTATGGGAAGGAATCACACACTGAGTATCAACCTAGCCTCTATATCTTATATATCCAGAGGAACACGCAATACACTTAGGGAGAACATACTATAGTACATAGACTCAAGCAAGAAATATTTCGAGTGTTGGGAAGGAATATACACATCAAGTTCCCCTTGATACACACTGTTTATTTGGTAAAATTCATGTTGTGGGAGCATATTTGAAGACTCTAGTTCTATTGTGTAATACTTTAGAATATTCCTAAGAATATTTTCAAATTCAGACACTGAGACAACTCATGATTCTATGTCTTGGTGAGACCAGGATTAATTTTATGAAAACATTAAATAGATTTTTATTATGCGCCTGAATTTTTCCTGAAAAGTGGAATATCTCATAAACGGAGTCTCAAATCAAAAATCTGATATCATGGTAGAATCTAGAATATGGATTTTACCCTATGTATGACATAAAGTTGGTTGTCATGTGATGTTAGGATGGGGTATCTGTTGGTGAAAGCATTGGATAAATTATTTAATATAATTTATTTATTTAAAAACCCTTAGCAAAATAACTCATAGATAGAGACTCGGATGGGAAATATGAGTCCATCGTTGTGTTTGGAAAGTGGGGTTTAACCTATACGTGACTTAAAGATGGTCGAAAAGGGATGACTAGAAAAGGAATCTGTTGGTGGTTTCATCTAACTAAAATAAATAAATAATTTATTTATTTTTATTTAAATGTCCTATAAGAATTTCCTCAATAAATAAATTTTTATGTAAAATCATCAAGGTTAGTTGCATAACCCTTGGATCATTAAGAAAATCTTCCACCCCTTTGTTAGTGAATTGAGACTGGATGATGAATGGTGATCAGATCAAGGTGAATCAACTAGCAGTGAACACAGCAAATTACGTTCATCACTGGCAGATGCATTCTTCACCAACTATAGATCCATAATCAAGGTAGGACTCATAAATTTTGGTTTCTTCTCCTTTTATTAAATATTAAAGCATGAATTATTATATGATTTTGTTTATACAATTTCACATTCTTCACATGAGCCACATAGATGAATGAAATTTATTTAATTCATTTTATTTCTTGTCCATTCCATGTTCCTCACTCTAGTTTCCTCACTATGAAATTGTTGGCCCATAATTATTTTTCAATGATGTTTATCACCTTTTTTATTGGGATTTTTCCCAACCATTTTATGCATTATTCATCATTGAAACACAGATTCATGATTCAACATTTCTGGGGGGGTTTGATAGTGTTCGAACCCCCAGATTCATTACGGAAGCATGAATGACATGTGAAAAAAAAATTGGATGGATTGATAAATGATCAGGATAATGTTTTCTGAATGGATAAGATTGTTACTATGGGTGTGTGTTTTTTATCATAGGTGGTTCAGGATCAGGTCAAAATCATTATTTTCTCAGTTGATGTGCGACAATGACATGCAGGGTGATGAGATCGGTTCTGAGTGGAGACCGTGTACATGGGACTCATAGAGGAGGATACTCAACGTGGATGAGATGGGGGGTTAGACTTGGATCTCTGAATAGGTGGTCGGACAAGGTCAACATAATTACAATTAATTTTAATATAATTAATATTATTGGTGATGAGTTAATAAAATTAATAGAGGGTTTTTTATTATTTTTATATTAAATAATAATAATGATGGTCGAATAAAATGTTTCTTTAATTAAATTAAATAATTTTAATTTAATAAAGAAAACATATTTAAATTAAATTATCTTAATTAACATAAAGAGAAAAAAATTAATTAAATAATTTTATGAATATAAAAGTAAATTAGAAGAAATAAATAAATAAGGGGGTTTTGGCTATGGGTGAGGCAAATGAAGAGAGGGAGGTGCCTCTCTATATTGAGGAATGGAAGATGAACTGACCTGAATTCATAAACCCCCTTGATTCATGTTATATATTCTTTAATTTAATTAAATATATTTTATGATAATGGGGTGGAGCCCCAACCAAATGAAGAAGGAAGGGGGAATGTCACGTACAGAGATTATAGGAGGTGGTGAGAGGCGTGCCCCTCTCCCTTAAATTAAGGATTTAATGAAAAATAATATCAATATAAAATATTATTATTACTTTTGGTTAAAGAATCATGTTTCAGTTATATAATATAACCTAGATGTTGTATTGATGAACTGTCAGTGACATCATGACCCTAGGATTGAGATGATCAATTTAATACTAATTTTGGATACATTTTTTTGAACTCATGCTTTGGGTCCTTGAAATAACCAATAATAATAAAATTATTATTATTGAAAACTATTGTATCTGACGTATCTTCTTCATATGATGTTAAAATGATGATCCATCTATGATGTTGTGAATTTGGAATTAAGGCAAACATTAAAAGACCAATATTAGGTATTTAATTCAGATTCATGGCTTAGGCCCATGAAACTCCATTTGTGAGTGATGTAGTAAAATGAGACTTTTTTATTGGGTGCCCGATTGAGGAAAGTGAATATCCTATCTCGAGTGTTTTTATATAAGGTTCCTAATGGTGTGATTTGTTTGGCCATATAGGGATGTTTTAAGAGGCATATAACTAATGTTAATTTTTTTCCATCAAACTGATAATGAGCATCATTCCTTCATCTAGATTTTGGTTGAGACATATCGTGTAGTACCCTTATACATCGTATAGTACTACTTGGCCATCAATCTATTTTCTGGCAAGGACATGACATGATATCAGAGCGGGACCATGTGCCATGTGGGTCCCTTAAATATAGATCCCTCATTTATGAATCTTCATACATTCAGATCTCCTTCATTTGGACTCAAATTTTGGCCTGTGATTAGCCTATCCTGAGTGTTTTTTCACATAGAATTTGTTGGTTCCCTCCATTGTGTATTTAGAGTTATGATGTTAAGTATTCCAGGAATGATGCATGGCTAGGTGGTGTCTGAAAATGGTAGTGATTATGCAGGATCACTAGATACCTTACTGGGTTACCCTTCACCATGGTTGTGTAGGGGAGTTCCTCAATGTTCCAGATGGTGCCCTCTAGTAGGGATAGGTATTGGAGTTCCATAATGATCTTTCCAAGTTACCCTCCAGTCGGGTTGGGCAGGGGAGTTCCTAAATGTTTCAGAAAGTACCCTTCAGTAGGGATGGGCATGGGAGTTCCCCTATGATCTTTTCAATTTTCCCTACAACAGGGATAGGAAGTGAAGTTCCTTGATGTTTTAGGTGGTAACCTCCAGTAGTTCTGGTTAGTGGATTCCCCTGATGACATTTCTGGGTGGTACCCTCTAGTAGGGCTAGGTGGTGGAGTTCCCTAAAAACCTTTTCGGGTAGTAATCTCCTCCAGGGCTGGCAAGTAGAGTTCCTCAATAACCATTCCATAGTGGTTCCCTATAGTAGGGACGGGTAGTAGAGTTCCTCAATGAATATTAGAGAGGAACCCCCTGAGGTACTAGGATTTGAGTCCTCTACTTTGATATTATTCCCCATCGATTATGCGGGACATCAACAAGGAATAGTTTTACCTGGACGATTACTTTTGGGAAGATGCGTGAGAAATAAGGGAATCATTGATGGAGTTTTGGAGATGTTGACTAATCTTATTCTTTGGTTGAGATGTGAGATGGATATTCCCTTAATCTCTCATTTGTGATTTTTTGACAGAGTATATATATACACTTCTTCGGCATCCACAGCTTGGATTTGTTTACTCTCCTTCCAGGAGAGGTGGAGACGTGTAGGGTATGCCACTTACTTTTTATGTTTATCTACTCATGTTTTGGTGAGTCTAATCCCCTACAATAGGCGGAGAAGACCTGACATGTAGTTCATCTACTCACCATATTGATCCCCTTGTACTTGGATGGGGTCACATTCACTCTTGGTTTATGTTGAGCTGTTATCTTTAACTATATATTTCATATACTATTTTTCTTTCCTCTTGTATCTCTTAATTATCCCTCTTCAGCTATTGGGGTGGATTACTGGTTATATGTAATGACCTGCTAATTCTCATTGGATTGAGAATAAGACTCATTACTAGTCCTTAATCGGCATCCCCAAGGCGCCAACGGCTGGAAATAAATGTCGAAGGGTTTCAAAACAATTGGGGGATGATTTACCCTTTTAGAATATACCACGGAGCCCACAACCATAACCAAAAAAATCAACTAAATGATGCACGATAAAAGCTAAGACAACTCAACCATATATCTTATCAAAAACTAACCAAGAGTACCACAGTGGAATCTAACACTAAATTAGAGTAAATAATGGAAAGACAAACTAAAAGACTACAATATGACAACCCAACTCCATGTTGCACAATCTCCGAGCTCCAATCATCCCAAACCATCCCAAGTATCATGAATTAGTGCTATAATTATGTGACACTTAACCTTTTCCAACATCCTGGTATATGACATCTGTAAAAGCACCAACGTGCCAAAGCAGGGTGTGAGTAATGAGACTCAGTAGGTTTTCCCTGATGAATTCCCAACCCGTGCCTCTAGGATAAAACATGTTAGCACATTTATATAAATCAATTTATATAAAACAATTCCAAAATATATCACAATATAACATGTTCCATGTGAAAACCATTTTCTAACAAAACCATCTTTCTCAAGAAAAGAAACCAAGCAATGTTTCCCAATCAAATTACCATTTCCATTTTGGTACATTCATCCCATTTCACAAATCCACACAACCAACCATTCATGAAACCTGGACCTCCTTATACTCGTGAGTGATGAGTTATCCTTCCACTAATCCATCACTTACTAGACTACATTGATGGGGGTAATTCATGCCCCTATCCGTCCATTTTTATGGGGGTACTTCTCTCCCTTATCCATCCCAACCTTTTGATGCGGGTTCTTCTCACCCTTATCCATCCCGATGAATATGAACACACACCACAACCCATGAAAATCAATTCCAAAACCAAGTGTGTTCAAAAAATTTGAATAAAGCATCAAACATTTTATTAAAACCCATTTATTTCAAACAGCAAAACCATAAACAGTTTAAAATCACCATTTTAAATTCACTTCAAAAAACACTTCCCAAAAACACACAATTTCCATCACCCATTACTAAAAATGGGTTTCAACCATTCTTTCATAAAAGATTAACAAACCATTTCAATCAAGGAAAACAATTTGAAACTAAGCCTTCAAGTTCAAAGGAAGGGGAATCAGGATTGAATCCACCTACATCCACAAATTAGGCGAAACCAACCAACGGATGAAGAACGCCAAAAAACCTGAGTCAAATACTCCCAAAAACCTTCTTAGATTCCTTCCCCTAGTACAAAAAAACAAAAACTAACTTACAAGTCATCCACTATGTTAGATCTACCCAGCTTGGGTGTAGATCTAAGGATCCATCCATAGGGAAGAAGGAGATCGAAGAAAACTAAAGGAAATGAGACTTACCTCGATCAACCGGCCTTTAAACACCATGGCAAACCTCTGGATCACTTCCAAAATGCCTGATAAGTTTTCTCCCACCTTCACCAGATATAAATCCCGAGTTAGGGTTTTCTAGGAGAAAAAACGAGTGGGTTTAAAGATAAAATGGATTAAATCCTTAAAAATAGGATCTAAGTTAACCCCATGCACAGTTATTCCACACGGTTAGTCAAGTCGTGCGCTAATAATATGGTTGTCACTAATTGGAAGGGGCACTCCGCATGGCCTCCTCACATGGTTTTCCCAAATCGTGCACACACCGTGCGGTCTCCTCTATCCAAAGTGACCACCACCTGCACGGCTTTTGCACGGTTTGGTCAAACCATGTGAAACCTGTGCGTCACAACTTTTTTCCATTTAACACTTTAAAAGTATATAAACTTTCCCAACCATTCCCCATATGCTTCATGTACTTAAAAATCATAAAACAAGGGTTACATACCAGAAACCGGGGGTACTAAATTCTCCCCACCATTAGAATTTTCGTCCCCGTAAAGTAGAAAACCATCGCTTGCCAGAAAGAGTTCTGGCCACTACTGTTTCATTTTTTTCTCGCATTCCCAAGTCTCTTCCAGAAACTGACCATGTTTCAAAAAACCCACACTAGACCGATGCTTTTTCCATACAATAATTTCTCCTTCCTATCAACAATCTGCATCGTAATATGTACCAATGAAGCATCCTTCTCTAGGTCAACGTGATCCCATCTGATCACATGGTCAGGATCGGGCTGATACTTCTTCAACTGAGATACATGGAACACATTATGCACTTTCACTAAATCATGGTGGTAATGCCAATCGATACGCCACCTCTCCAACCCTTTCCAGTATCTAAAAAGTACCTATATATCAAGGATGTAATTTTCTCTCCTTTCCAAAACCACGATGTCTAGGCCTTTGAGAGATTCTAAAAAATACATGATCACTCATTGAAAATGACAATGGTCTTTAGTGATGATCCGCATAAGATTTATGACGACTCTGAGCCATCTCCATCCTCTTTCTAATCAACTGGATCTTCTCCGTTGTCTCTTGGACAAGGCTTGGCCCAACTAGTGAAGTCTCACCTATTTCCACCAAACAAAGTGGAGAACAGCAGGGACGCCCATACAATGATTCAAATGGAGCCATGTGTATCGAGGCCTGATAACTGTTGATATATGAGAACTCTACTAAAGGCACATGCTCTTCCCACGATCCACCAAAATCCATTACGCAAGCCCCGAACTTTTCCTCCAACGTCTGTATCATCCTTTCAGATTTTCCATCCGTCTGAGGATGATACGCCGTACTCATATTCAACTGAGTTCCCAAGGCTTTCTATAAGGATCACTAGAAACAAGTTGTAAATCGGGGATCTCTATCTGACACGATTGAAATAGGTATTCCATGTCTTTTTAACACTTCTCGGATATAGATTTTTGAAAGATCTTCCACCATATGAGTTTCACGAATAGGGATGAAATGGGCCGACTTGGTTAGACGATCCACTATCACCGAAATGGCATCGTGTTTCCAAACCATTCTTGGAATACCTATAATGAAATCCATAGCTATCTACTCCCATTTCCACACCGTAATTGGTAGAGACTGCAACATACTCATTGGACATGGATGTTCTTATTTAACTTGCTGACAAGTTAAACACCTTGAAACAAATTCATCTACCTTCCGTTTCATGCCGCTCCACCAAAATTGTGCCTTTATCACCTTATAAATCTTCTATATTCTAGGATGAACAGCCCATCTGGAATGGTGGTAAGCATGAAGGACTTGCTCATGAGTAGTTAAAGGTACAACCATCCGATCTTGAAACCGCAAAACTGAACTCCCATCTAGCTTCCTTCCCCCAATGGTCTCCCCACCATTGAGTTTTGAACTCATTGCAACACAGTCTACATCAGATGTTTGTGCCTCCATTACTATCTCCTCAAAATCAGGAACAAGAATAACTGGAAAGAAAACTGCAACATCATCTCGGTATTCACATTCCATATGCATGTCATCTAGGACCGACATCAACTACCACTCATCTAAATCTTCTTTCTCTAACTGAACATATGACTTTCTGCTTAATGCATCGGCCACCAAATTTCCTTTTTCCAGTGTGTACATCAAGTCCAAGTAAAAAATTTGGAGATACTCTATCCACCTCCTTTGCATTAGATTCAATTCTCATTTTGATAAAATGTGTTTCAAGCTTTTTTGATCCGTAAACACAGTAAATTTCTCACCAAAGAGATAATGTCTCCATGTTTTCAAAGCTTGGATGACTGTAGCCAACTCCAAATCATGTGTTGGGTAGTTCTTTTCATGCAATCTCAACTGTCTTGAGCCATAAGCAACAACATGGTCTCCTTGCATGAGAACACATACCAACCCAAATCCTAAATCATCATAATAAACCACGTACCCCTTTCCTTATTCCGGAAAAATCAATATGGGTGCTGATGTAAGACGAACTTTCAACTCTTGAAAAGATCTCTGACATGCCTCATTCCACTGAAATGTAGTGTTAATATTTTTCAATGATGTCATAGGCGAATCTAGTCATGATAGGTCATTCACAAAGAGTCGGTAATATCTAGCTAGACCAAGAAAACTACATATTTCAAAGGCATTCTTCGGTGGTTTCCAAGAAAGAACAGCTTCTATCTTTTTCTGGATCCACTGAAACACCTTTCTGAGAAACAACATGGCCCATAAAGTGTACCTCTTGTATCCAAAAAACTCACTTTTATAATTTGGAATACAACTTATGGTCTCTCAAGATTTCCAACACCATCACCAAGTGTTTCTCATGCTCAACCATTGTTCTTGAATACACCAATATGCCGTCCATAAACACCACAACAAAAGAATCCATATATCACTGAAATATCTGATTCATCAATGCCATAAAGACTACTAGTGAATTCTTAAGACCAAAAGGCATGACTAAATATTTGTAGTGACCATATCTAATTCTGAAGGCCATCATCGAAATATCCCCCTTCTGAACTCACAACTGGTGATATCCTGACTGCAAGTCAATCTTAGAGAACCACTGTGCTCCCCGAAATTGATAAAAAAGGTCATAAATGCATGGAAGTGGATATATATTCATTATCATAACTTTGTTAAGTTTACAATAATCCACACATAGCCTCAAAGTTCCATCTTCTTTCTTTACAAACAAAACAGGTGCTGCCCACAGAGACACATTTGGCCGAATAATTCCTTTGTTTTCGAGTTCTTCCAAATGAAATTTCAGTTCCTTTAACTCCCTTGGTTCCATCCAATAATATGGAAGTGAGATAGGACTAGTCCCCTTAAGGATATCAATCATAAACTCCACTTCTCTTACAGTTGGTAACCCTGAGAAGTTTTCAGGAAAAACATCATGAAATTGATCCACAACTACTAGAAAACTGTTATTCGCAATCTCATCCATCGATTCCAAGTTTAATGAGCCAACTGGTAAGAGATAATTACCACTACTGGTGACAAAAAGCATGTTTCACCTGCCTTCACCACTTTTTCTCCTCTAAATAGATGCTTGACGCTATCCTCGGTCGTGAAACTGACTGTTCTATTATAACAGTCGATGTGAGCAATGAACTATGTAAACCTATCCATACCTAGGATTTTATCATATACATCTATCTCCAGCATAGAGAAATACCATTTTAGCTCAGCTCCATCAACAGTTATAGAACATTCTCTACACACAAAGGCTCTACACTTTCTTTCACTGAGAGGAATTTTAAGTTTTATCACAGAAGGAATCATTTCAAGTTTTAAGTTTAGAAAATCAGAAATACAAGAAGTAAGAAAAGAATTTTATGCACCAGTATCGAACAACACTTGCATGAGGTAATAATTAAAAATAATAGTACCTCTCACCATAGACGGTGTAGACTGTTCATCCATAATCACCTGTTCCACTCCATACAATTTCTTTTTTTTCTACACTTTGCTCTTTGTTTCCTTGTTGAGATTGTCCTTCCTGAGGAGTCATGGTATTCTTGGAATCACCCTGGCTAGCTCTGTTCTACTGGCGTGACTAATTTTGTTGTCCTCACCCTGTCAAAGAATAAAATGCTTGCGACACCTGAGAAGTGTCACAATCACCTAACCATGGAGCACTGTGACAATATTGCTAAAGATGCACCATCTTGTTTCAATTGTTGCATGCTGTCGGTGGTGTTTTACCTTCTAGTTTCATGTGATCAATCGATCCACATTGAAAACACCCAGCTTTCATCATGGGTCATGGAGGAAGATTCACCGATCCAGCTGTCTGATTCTGATTCGTACTCCCACCTTGAAGTAGGTGTCCCTCTTCTGCTTGTTCCCATCATTATAGTTCCCACCCTTTCCTATGGGTATCATCATACTTCCACCTCCCATAACTCCTGATATGTCTCTTTCAGCTACTTTTTCTCTATTTACCATCTCCGTATAATCTATAATACAAAGCAGATCTATCTTCGAGTGAATCTCCTACTGTAACCTGGATTCAAAGATGTGTTCCTTCAGCGATGCACTTGCAGCAACTTCCAGTGCAAAGCACACTAAACTGAGGAATTTAGCCGGATACTTCATGACAGAGAGATTCTCCTGCTTCAGGCTAAAAAAGTATGTCATTCTCTGGATCTTGAATGTGTGAGGATAGAATTGTTTATTGAACAATTCCTCAAATTCCTCCTAGCCCAGGACTTGATCTACCTTAGCCTGCACCACTAGATCCCACCACTATTGTTCAATATCCTCAAGCATATACGTCTCTAACTATACTTTCAGTTCTGCTGGTGTGCAAATGAAATCAAAGATATGATTCATCCTACTCAGCTACACCTCTACCCTTTCTGGTTCAGAATCACCCTGAAAGATGGGTGGATTCTGCTTCTGGAACTGGACAAAATGGTCTACATGCCTTGACTCATCCCTCTGATTCCCTGTGTCCACATCCTAAAATGCTTGAACTATACTTTGGACTAGTTTTTGGTTCACCTGTGGATCAAGTGCGAACACATTCTCTATAGCCTCTTCCATTTGGTTTCTACGACACCTAACGTGTGCCATTTTCTATCCAAAAAACGCACGCCATTAGTCTCACTTCCTAGAAACTGAAGTCTTATCATTTCAATTTCTTTCACATCACTATCACAACATTGATTTCCAACCATCAAGCTTTTCCACATTTACCCATTTATAAAAAAAATCCTTTCTTTCTTTTGAAAATCAATCTATTTTCAAAATACATCAACCATTCTCTTTTCAAAATCATTCATTTGAATACAAGTTTAAAATTTTACAAAATCACACTTTTGCATCAAACCATAATCCATTTCTAAAAATAATATATGCACTCTTAGTGGGAAGTCATTATTCTAATGCATTTCATTCTCATCTCATTGGCTAAACCCATGTAAATGAGATTTTTTATCCTATAAGTGTCTCCAAAACACTTATGTACCCAATTCCCTGGTAACTTGAAGTTCAGCATAAGAAGGTTAGCTAGGTCTTTTTATGGTCTACATTCCAAGTTCTTAAAATCCTAATCCTTCCTAAGATGACCACCCAAGGAATTGACACGTAAGAATTAAATGCCAAGATGAACAAAAACTGATGAATACTTATTCCACAAAGAAAGTAACAAGATGATTGAATTTATACCCCAAGGACCAAACAAACTGATACCATTTGTAATGACCCGCCAATTATCATTTTCTTGAGAGTACAACGAGTCATTACTAGGACTTAAGCAACATCCCCAAGGCGCCAAAGGCTGGAAATAAATGCCGAAGGGTTTCAAAACAAGTGGGGGATGATTTACCCTTTTAGAATATACCAGATATCCAACAACCATAACCAAACTAATCAACTAAATTATACTTGATAAAAGATAATACATCTAAACCATTTATCATATCAAAAACCAACCAAGAGTACCACAGCGGAAACCAACACTAAATTAGAGTAAACAGCAGAAAGACAAACTAAAACACTACAAAACGACAACCCAACTCCATGCTCCACAAGATCTAAGTTCCAATCATCACAAACCAGCCCAAGTATCAAAAAGTACTTCTATAAACATGTGACACTTTAACTTTTCCAACATCCTGTTATATGACATCTGCAAAAGCACCAACTTGCCAAAGCAAGGGCTGAGTAATGAAACTCAGTAAGTTTTCCATGATGACTTACCAACCCATGCCTCTAGGATAAAACATGTTTGCACATTTATATAAAAAAATTTATATAAAAATTTCAAAAATATTTCACAATATAACACGTTCCATGTCAAAAAAAATTTCCAACAAATCCATCTTTCTCAAGAAAAGAAACAAAGAAAATTTTCCCAATTAAATTCCCATTTCCATTTTGAAACATTCATTCCATTTCACAAATCCACACAACCAACCATGCATGCTACCTGGGCCTCCCTATACTCATGAGTGGTGATTTATCCTTCCACTAAGCCATCACTTAGTGGAATACCTTGATGGGGGTAATTCACGCCCTTATCCATCCCTTTTGATGGGGGTACTTCTCGCCCTTATCCATCCCAAACTTTTGATGGGGGTACTTCTCACCCTTATCCATCCCAATGCATATGAACACACACCAGGACCCATGATAATCCATTCCAAAACCAGGTGTGTTCAAAACCTTTCAATAAAGAATCAAACCTTATATTGAAAACCATTTCTTTCAAACAGAAAAACCATAACAAGTTTAAAATCACCATTTTAAATTAACTTCAACAAACACTTCCCAAAAACACACAATTTCCGTCACTTGTTACTAAAAATTTATTTCACCCATTCTTTCATAGAAGATAAACAAACCATTTCAATCAAGGAAAACAATTTGAAACTAAGCCTTCAATTTCTTAGAAAGAGGAATCAGGAGTGAAACCACCTACCTCTACAATTAGGAGAAACCAATCAATGGATGAAGAAATCCAATAAAACCGAGTCAACTACATCCCGAAACCTTATTAGATTCCTTCCCCTAGTACCAACCAAACCAAAACCTGACTTAAAAGTCATCCACTACCTTAGATATACCCACCATGGGCATAGATCTAAGGATCCATTAAGAGGGAATAAGGAGATCTAAGAAAACTAAAGGAAATGAGACCTACCTCGATCAATTGACCTCTAAACACCAAGGCAAACCTCTAGATCACTTCCAAAATGCCTTGTAAGTGTTCTCCCACCTTCACCAGAGATAAATCCTGAGTTAGGGATATCTAGGAGAAAAAACGAGTGGGTTTGAAGATAGAATGGATTACATCATTAAAAATAGGATCTAATTTGACCCCGTGCATGGTTAGTACACACGGTTAGTCAAATCATGCACTAACCATGTGGTAGTCACTGCTTGGAAGGGGTTCTCCGCACGGCCTCCTCGCACAGTTTTCCCAAACCGTGCGTACACTGTGCGGTATCCTCTATCCAAAGTGACCACCACCTGCACGACATCCACACAGATTGGGAAAACTGTGTGAAGCCCATGCGTTACCACTTTTCACACTTTAACACTTTAAAAGTTTCCAAACTTTCCTAACCATCCCTCATATTCTTAATGTACTTAAAAATCATAAAACAAGGGTTACATACCAGAAACTGGGGTTACTACATTATATATGTACCCACCCCTACTTGGGGTTTTCTTACATGTGTCATGTCTTATGTAGATGAAGAACAGGTTGGCCGTGACATCAGAGGAACTTAGGGATGCTGGGTTCTTTAGACCATGTATGGTAGTCATATCTTGGGATTTAGGATATGGGATCTATCAATATTTTAATTTTCTAGTTTCTTCATTTTGGGAGATATTTTTGGTTGGGAATTTATTTTCCCCATTTACTTTTTAATTACACTACCATACTTTTGTATTTCCTTGAGGTTCATGCATTCTTGGTTTGCTTTATAGTAGTGTAGCATTTTTACTCTTTCCCTCAACACTTTTTCATCTAGATGGATATGTTTTTTCCTACAAGTACTAAGGAAAAGGAATCCCCCATTTATTTATACCTTTGGTGCTTTTCACCACCCCTAGTCTATAAAGGCATGCTTGGGGTAATTGCGGCTTGAGCCCTGTCTTGGGTTGGGTCACGATAGATTGGTATCAGAGCAAGCTCATTCTTTAGGATATTGTTTGGACATATCCCCTTAATAGGATTTTTTTGGGTTTTAGGGAAATAGTGTCAAAGTGTCCCAAGTGCGACACTTAGCTTAGGGAATCTGGTGATGGTGTGGGGGGCCTACGTATCCATTCACCCGGACTATGACTACATGTTTGTCGACTTGTCATACCAAGATATTTTTTATAGGGATCAATGGTACATTTATCATATATGATTGAATATTTGACTATCATTCTTGATTCAACTCCACATTATTGTTATATATATATCCTCATTTGACTTCGGTACATCTCGATCACTTTCGAGATGCCTCCATGAAGTCATCTAGATAGTTTATCAACATTTTGGATCATGACAAAGATCCGATAAGCGATTATTCCATATTTCAAGTTCTATTCTATGAGTTATTTTCCTACATGCTAGTAGGTACACAAATACAAAATATTCCTTTAAAAGTTATAAAAAAGGCCTTTGTTAGCGCTAGATAATATTTGATTACCAAAGCGAGATTAAAATCCATTTCTTTTTATCAACATTAAAAAGCACTGATAAAGGGGTCCTTTATCATAACATTATCTAGCGATGATAAAGGACACCATTATTAGCACTTTTATTTAATACTGATAAAGGGTAACTTTATCATCATTTTTAAAAGCACTGATAAAGGATCATTTATTAGCACTTTCAAAAGCACTGATAAAGGGGCATACTAAAATGTGCTATAATAGAACACTACATCGCCAATGTAATGTGATATAATGACAAACTACAGTACTAGAAACACCACCAAATAAAAATAAAATCAATTACCAATATAGAATTTAAATAAAATGATATTTAAAACACAAATACAAGAAAAAAACTATATTATATACATTTCAAATATTAGTTTATATGATTACATAAGTACAAATTATTAAATACATTCAAAAACAAAAATGTTCCCTTGTCTTTTGATATAAACCCCAACTCATGTTATTTTCTAACAAACCACCTCAACTCAAGTAAAAGAACACACCTGTATAAGAAAAAAATATTTATGTTATAAATAATATAAAGAAATAAATTAATAAAAAGTGATAATTTAAAACTAAACATTGAATCATACCATGAACATTGTGTGTCATATTTATATGTGGTTGATTCTTACACATCAAACCATTTCTTGTTCTTATTAAAAAATTATCTCTATGAATATTAATTAAATAAGTATATGATAAATTCCCATGGGTGGAACCTAGTGGTTTTTTCATGTGGTGGTGTTTGGGACGTCTCAGTTTGGAGCCTTCCTAAGCACATATAGGTAGGTTTTCATTTATTTATTCCTCCTCCCATGAACACTATAATATAAATAATTATAAGATAAAATTAATAAGTAGGTACATTAAGTAATAGTAGATATAATGATGAGAAGACAACCCAGTCTCATTTGTTCGGTTTGGGTGATGTGATGCACGTTTTAAACTAAAATGACACTTATATATTGAATAGAAGCACTTGGAGTCATTCTGGTCACACCATGAATCATAATGAGTTTTGGTTTATTCCTATACCTCTCAAATTACTTATGTATTTTTTCCTAAATTATCAAAACAATATGAATACATTTTCTCAGTTTTGAGTGTGGCACATGTCTTTTTTACTAAAAGGCCATTTTAAACTAGAAACACAGACTTTGACTCATACCGATCACATAGTGTATATGTTTTTTGTGAGACTAATTCCTACATTCCACAAATGACTTATGAATAATTTTCCAAAATTATCAATAAAATTGAAGCATGTTTGATTGGATTTCAGTGAGTGAAACTTTTTAAAATAAAATATCAATTTTAAACTGATTATGGAAACTTTGAGTCACATCAGGCACATCATGTGACATATTAATGTGAGGCTAATTAATACACCTAAAAAATCACATATAGATCATTTTTTTCAAATTATAAAAACAATATTAATTCATTATCTCAATTTTTAGTATGTTAGTTGTCCATTTTACTTAAATTGTTGTCAATTTTAAATAAAATGATGCATTTGGAGTCATATAGGTCACACCATGGATAATAATTATGTTTGGATGATTTCTAAACATATAAAATGAATTATGGATCATTTTCCTAAATTATAAAAATAATACAAATGTTTTTTCTTGGTTTTGTGTATGCCACTTTTCATTTTTACTAAAATTCCATTTTAAACTAGAAATGTGCACTTTGACTCATAGCAATCATATGATGTATCGGTTTTATGTGAGAAAAATTCACAGAAGTCAAAAATGATATATGAATATTTTTCCTTAATAATCAAGAAAACATCATTACGTTTGATCAATTTTCAGTGAGAATTGCTTTTTGAACTAAAATGTCGATTTTAAACTAATAACAAAAACATTGAGTCATACTGAGAACATCGTGTATCAAATTGAGGTGTGTCGGATTCATACACATCCAAAATGACTTATGTATCATTTTAGTAAAGTATAAAAACAATAAAAATCCATTTTATTGGTTTTCAGTAAGTCAGTTGTCCATTTTAATTAAATTATGGTCAATTTTAAATAAAAAGATTCACTTAGAGTCATACTGGTAACACCGTGCATCAGATTGAGGTTTATCTAATTATTACATGTCTAAAATGAATTATGAATCATTTTTTTAAAGTATTAAAGTAATATAAATTCATTTTATCTATTTTGAGTACATCACTTTTCTTTTTGACTAAAATTTCATTTTAAACTAGAAAAAAATCACTTTGACTCATACCAATCACATCATATATCAGTTTGATTATAAAAAAATTCCCATATATTCCAAACAAATTATGAATTTTTTAAATAAATTATCAAGAAAATCTAAGTTTGTTTGATTGGTTTTTATTGAGTGATATTTTTGAGCTAAAATGTTGATTTTAAACTGATAATGAACACTTTAAGTCGTTCCAAAAACATCATGTATTACATTGAGGTGTGGATAAATAATACATGTCAAAAATGTCTTATGGGTCATTTTACTAATGTATAAAAACAATCCAAATGTGTTTGATGGGGTTTGAATAGGTCAATTGTCCATTTTACAAAAATTTATGTCAATTTTAAATAAAAATACATACTTTGAGTCATACAGGTCACACCATGCATAGTATTGAGGTGAGGATAATTCTTACATGTATAAAATTACTTATGGAACATTTTACTAATGTATCAAAACAATCTGAATGTGTTTTCTTGGTTTTGAGTATGGCACTTGTCTTTTTTACTAAAATGCCATTTCAAACTAGAAACACACACTTTGCCTCATACCAATCACATCGTGTATCAGTTTGATGTGATACTGGTTCCTAAACATCAAAAAATTAATTCATTCAAGTTTAATGTTATAGAAAACTATAATTATCCTTATATAAAATATTGAACATTTATCATTTCATATTATTTTTTGACACACATTCTCCATATCTTGTGGACATGAACCTATGTTTCTTGAAATAATCTAACTGGTAGTCATCTATGGGATGAATACTGCTCAGATTAGTGTCATAAACATAAAATATATGGGGGATGATTCTCCAGAAACAAAATTTAATAACTTTTCAATAGATGAAACTGATGATAATGACAATTTTCTATAAAAGATATGGGGAATGAGACTCATGTAAAAAATTACAATAATAACTATTTTTTGACACACATAAAGTATATCTTAAATACCTTAAACAAATTAAAATATAATATAATCAATAAATGAGAAATAAGAAATCCAAATATTATAAACAAGAATAATAAATTCTCATTCAATCAACTAGAAGATATAAAAATGTATTGATAAACTTTTTAATAAATAAAGATTAATTTAATATATATGTATGGTAATCATAGATTCCTAGGGGGAAAAATACATTTTATAGTGATCCCATCCTTTTACACATATCATTACTTGATTTTAATCATAACTAAATATCAAATTACAAGCCAAGGATCATAAAGTCTAGGGTCTTGGAAGACTAGGTACATAGTTAAATATCATAAAAGTAGCTTTTATTAAATTTCCATATTGAGCTAAAAACATTCATTGTGATTATACAAATACATAGTATAACCTGGGGATAACATGAACAAATGGATGAGATAAAAATCTCAGTAAGGGAATAAACATAAGAATAAATCTTAGCACATGGGTTAGGAGGCATAACATAATGATATAAAGAGGCATCATACGTGATAAAATATAATGAATCATAACATTTTAAACAGGGGACCATATAATCATAGAATCATAGGAATATGGCAGAAATATTAAAAATGACTTTAGAAAGATCCCAAGTCATTGCACATAGAGGAGCATAAGTCAATTTTAACCACCAATACTGTTGCGTATGGAGCACAAATCAAGGAAAGCCGCCAAGACCTTTTCACATAACATCTCATGATACTAAGAACTACCCAATGAATTAGAGAAATATCTCTAAAAATACATCCTAACATGGTCATGAATATTTTTTACATATAAATAATCATACATAAACATAAGGGTTCCCATGGAAGGAAATGGGCATCATAATCATGTCATAAAGCATAATAAATGGTCATATCATACAAGTTTCCATGCGAAAAAGGAATTAAAAATACAAGGACATTCATAAGGTAAAATAGGAATATGTCGTGTTAAGTTATTTCAAACAGAAGTGACAACATGTAAGAAGTTTATTTAATAAGTTTGATCATTAAAAAATTTTACTGTGGTTTTAAAAAAATACAAAGGAGAATTAAAAAATAGAAATGGAAATAAAATTTTATATAAAACCAGAAGTGAACCAAGAAGGTTTTAATAATAAAAATAATTATTTTATAAAAACAATTGTGTCTTAAGACAGATGGTAAAGTGCACTTGAAATTGGGTAAGAATTTGGGATGTTCCCTTAAAACGAGTTTTCTTATCATGATGAATTGAGAAGGGAACCAGTTAAAAATATGTATATCACCGAAATATAATGATGAATGGATCCGGATAAATGATTTGGGAACATATAAACAACATTTATATGATGTACAAAAATATAAATGAAAACTTCATTTACATAAAAGAAAGATAGAGAAACTTGAATGAATAATGGAGGTTTGGGTAGAATCTATTACCTTAAGTCTGAAGGTGTTATTCACTTGATATTAATGTACTAGATAAACAAATTATTTTCATTAGTTAAAAATTATATAACATATTATACATTTAATTGATTTATTATAACCTTATTAATCTCATTCATGGCCTTTTTGATGGGTTAAGAGATTCAATTTCATTGTTTGGGAGCATTTGTTTCCTTGGTTTTCATGATCAGTTTGCTTATATACATGTAAGGATAATCATGTAAGATGAGGAAGGTTGTACAGAATTGACATTATATGTTATTATAAAACATATATAATATTAAATGGTTATAGAATTCATTTTGTTTTTTTGAGTGAGGATAAATAATTATATAAAACATTAATGATAATCGTTTGGGTTGATTGGAATTTTTTATCACAACAAAATAATTTTGTTTTATGAAATAATTACATTTGTATAAAATTACTTCAGAACATTAAATAGGATATATTAAATACATAGTAATCTTTTTAAACCATAAAAATAGTTTCATTACTATAATTTAAGATAGTAATAGAATTAAAAAATCAGTCATCCTTGAATGTGATAAATTAACACATCTCAAATTCTGTTTTAATTTCAAGTATAAAAAGAAGGGTAAAGGATATATAACGATGAAATATTCCTTAAACATGATAAAAGTACATTATATATGAGATAATTGAGTTTTCATGCCTTTTTTATGAGAGTAGGTGAAGAGATAAAAAGAAGCAAAAGAAAGATGAAAAGAGAAAAAGGACAAGAAAGAGGATGATTACCTCTTGAATACGCCTCTTTGAGAACCCCTTTAAGGGGATTTTTTCTCTTTTGTTAAGACCAAGAGATCCTAGATGTGGGGAAGGATCTTGTTAGGATATTTGATCATAATTTAGTTAAGGTATAGGGCTAGAGAATTGTTAGGAGAAGAGAGGGAGAAGGGTGGTTTTTAGTTGAGGATAAGAGGGTTTTCTCAATATTTTATTCATTATTTCATTATATTTACAAAAGAAAATAAATAGTGATGTTTACTTGACTAAATACAGTAAATTTATTATGTGATTTAGAACCAATGGTTATTACATCATTATAACATCATCCATGACACTATAATTCATGTATTTATCTTATTTTGTAAATTATTATATTTCACTATTCACCTAAAAATAAAGTATTTCAAAAAAATCCCAAAAATTCACCCTAACCATTTTTCAATGTGTAGAATTAAAAAAACTCTTTTTTCAAAAATAATTTTATAAATATGATAAATTTAATTTTTAATTAAAATCATAATTTACTTAAAAAATGCATATTTAAAATTTAAAAGTACTTTTCTAACACTTCGAAAAAGAAATTAAGGTCTCATTAAATTATCTTATAAAAATAAGAAAAAAAATTATTGTCTTATGAATATATTTTATATACATTTTCATTTAAATTATTAAATTAATCATAAAATTGTAATTAAATATTTATGACTTACCAAAAATACCAACACTTAATTAATTAATTTTAAAATATCAATTTACTTATACTATGATATAATTATACCATATTTTCTCTTGTAAGATGTAAAAATTTTGTTTATAATTTCTTTGGTGTGGTTATTATTGCATTGTCCAGTTTACTATTTATAAGGGTCACATTACTATTCTAAAGGTCAAGTTATTATTCCTTAGGTATATGGTTTTTAACTTCTAGAGATGCCTTTTATTTATCTCATTCTTAATTTATAAGGTTTTTATTGCATTCTATAAGTAATATTATGTGATTATAAAATAATACGTAATTATAATAAGGAAATTACATTGATAAAACATTGGGTCATTACATTATTTCGCACTTATGAAATTTCTCCCTCAAATTTTTGTTTTATATTATAAGATGAAAATAGGTGTGGGTAATTTTCTTTAAACACTTCATCAAGTTACCATGTTGTCTCTTTGTACTTATGGTCCTGCCATAATACATTGACCAGGTGAGTATTCTGGTTACGTAGAACTTTATCCCTGTAATCCAATATCTTCACTGACTACTCCTCATAAGAAAGATCATTCTCCAACTGTACCACCTCTACAGATAATGCATGTGAAGAATCTAGTATATAAATTCTTAAGAGGGATATGTGGAATAAATCCTATATTTTATACATGGTATGTGGAAGAGGTAGTTGATAGGCCAAAGCTCCAACACGATCAAGAATCTCTAAGGGGTCGATGTACCTATGACTTAGATTTTCTTTCTTCCCAAATCCCAAGAGCTTATTCCATAGAGATATATGGAGTAATTCCATGTATCTGGCTTTAATGTCAATGTCTCGTTAACTTTTGTTTGAAAACTCTTTTGCCAAATTTTGGCTGCCTTGATATACTGCTGAATGGTTTTCACCTTCTCCACTATTTCATCAACCATTTTAAGTCCTAGAAGCTTATGCTCACCGATTTCATCCCAGAACATCAGTGTTCTACAGATTTTCATATAAAGAGCTTCATATTGATCCATTTGGATACTGGAGTACAAATTTTTATAATTGGAGAATAAGACCAGTGGAATATGTTGGTCCCATATTCATTTGAAGTCCATATAATACACTCTCAAAAGGTCTTCCAGTTTCAGAATAGTTCACTTAGATCGGCCAACAATTTGAAGATGACATGCCATACTGAAGTTTATTTTAGTTCTTAGAGCATGTTGGAAACTTTTCCTGAACTTTGAGGTGAATCTCGAATCCCAATCTAATATAATAGATAGTGGTACTCAATATAGCCTTACCATCTCTTCGATATATATCCATGAAATTTTATCCAATGAGAAGTCCTCTTGAATTGCGATAAAGTGATATTTCTTTGTAAGACGATCCCCAATGACCCATATAACATTCTTTCCTATGGATTTACTTGGAAGTCCAATGAAAAAGTCTATGGTGATGTTCTCCCACTTCCATGCTGGTATGGGTAGTGGTTGCATCATCTCCTTAGACTTTTTTATTTCATCCTTCACTTACTGACATACCAGAAACTTTCATGTATACTCTGCAAACTCCTTCTTCATATTGGATCACAATAATTATCTTAGGGATCTTGATAAATCTTTATGCTCCCTGGGAAGATAGATAAGGTTGAGCAATGTGCATCATTTAAAATCTTCTTCTTTATCTCTGGATTATATGGTACACATAATCTTGACCAAAATCTTACAACTCCTTCCTCATAAATCTTGAACTAAGAGGATTTCTCATTTTTGATAGCTTCCACCCCATTTTCAATTTATACACCATTTCATTAATAATCCTTTATTTTCTCTATAAGGTATGGTTGATCAATCATTTCAGAAAGTTTTGATGATGTTCCACCCTTAATAATTACCATATCCATATTTTTCAAGTCTAAGAAGATTGGATTATTCTCAATTTCCATCGTTGATAAAGATGTAGGATACTTTATACATAGTGCATCTACAACTATATTTTCCTTACAAAGATAGTAATGAATTGAGTAGTTATAATCCTTGATGATTTCTAACCATCTTCATTGTCTCATATTAAGATCATTCTATGTGAATATATATTTGAGACTCTTGTGGTTAGTATATATCTCACACTTCTCCCCATAGAGATAATGTCAATATATTGTCAACAAAAAGATCACAACTTCCAACTACAGATCATGCATGGGATAGTTTTCATCATTTATTTTTAACTGTATTGATCCATAGGATATCAATTTAAAATTTTCCATCAGTATAAAGCTTAATCCCTTCTTTTAAGTATCATTTTACACCACAAATAGTTCTCCACTTGTCAAGAGTGTGAGTACTGGTGCAGTGATATGCCTCTTTTTGAGCTCCTTAAAGCCTTTATAACATTCTTGAGTCCATAAAAACTTCACTTCCTTTCATTTCATCATGGTTATTGGGTTTGAAAATCATTATTAATTCATCACAATTCATCAGTAATACCCAGCAAGACCAAGGAAGCTATGGATCTCTATTACAGAAGTTAGACTGGGCCACTCTTTGATTCTCTTTGTCTTGGAAGGGTCCACTGATATCCCTTCTATGGTGATAAAATTCCCCAATAATGATACTTCTTCCATTCATAACTCCCATTTACTATACTTTTCATATATTTTTTTCCCTTGCAATTTATTCAGCATAGTATTCAAATTCTCTTCATGTTTCTCCTTTCCCTTGGAGTATATTAAAACATCATTGATAAATACTAAAACAAATTTATCAAGGTAACCCCTAAAGACTATATTCATTAAATCCATGAAATTTTCTATAGAATTAGTGAGCCTGAAGGGAATCACTATGAACTCATAGTTTCTATACCTTGTTTGAAAGGAATACGTGGTAATGTCTTCCTTCATCAACTTTGATTGATGATATCCTAACCGAAGGTCAACATTTGAGAAATAAATGTCCCCATATAGCTGATTGAATATGTCATCTATTCATGGTAGGGGATACTTATTATTTATCATGATTTTATTAATCTCCTGATAATAAATACAGAGGCTCATTGATTCATCCTACTTCTGGATAAAGAGGACTGGTACACCCCACGGTTAAGCACTGGGGAATATAAAACCATTCTACAAATTCTCCTGTAACTTCTTCTTTATTTATTCCAGCTCTACAATGGCCATTCTATAAGGTGAATTTGATATAGGTATGGATCCATAAATAAGTTCAATTGATAAATAAACATATCGATCAGGAGGAAGACCATGCGATTCTTAGAGCAACACATCCACGTAATCTCTCTTGATGGGCATGTCCTCAAGCAAGATTATATCCTTTGTATCAGTCATTTGAGAAAGATATACTTTCCCATAAGTAAATAGTATCCACACTTGAGAGGATGATTATAAAGATGATTCATCTTTCTCCTTACATTTGTACATGAATAGAGGATGCTTTGGGATGTTAAGAGTGATCTCCCTTTCCTAACAATTGATGTTGGATTTGTATAAATATATCCAATCCATGCCCAAGATAGCTTCCAAATACAATAAAGGAAGTCTGATGGGATTTAATGGAAGTTTTAGTCCATAAACATTTACTGGGGAGAAGTTATATACATTAGATCCAATAATTTCTCCATTTTTTTCCTCGTAGATAACTCAACCTCCAAATTTTGCGGTGATGTTTGAATAGTCCTACTAAACATGGATGATATGGAAGAATGATAAAACCAGAATAAAATAGTACATTCTCTATTATTGAATGAATAATCAACATATCTACCACCACATCATTGTTTGGATCCACCTTATCGGTAGTGATAGAATAAGAACATCCTTGTTTCCTTGGAGGTTGTTGTTGATTTCCTCTGAAAACCCTTATCTTAGGGAAATTGTTCAATTATTCCCATGTTCCTTGTAGTTGAAACACTACCCTATTGGATTAGTATTGATATGAGCATTCATTTCTCAATCCACGTTAGTGGAATTCGTCATATCCCTCTAGAAGTTCTTATTCAGATGTCTCATTCTTCCACATTTGAAGCAATTACCGGTTCCTTTAAGAAAATTCCTAGGATACTTCTTCCCACAATTTTCACAAGTGGGATGTTTGGTTTTTTCCATCATGGGATTTATTTTCCTAACCACTCATATTAGACTCCATTTTCCACTTTTTATCACTGGGACCATGATACCATTGACAATATCTAATCTCTATTTAAACCTTGAGGGCACAACGTAAAATCCCCTCATAAGTGTCGAAGTCACGAATCACCAATTCTTATTGTAGGCTCATCTTTAGTCCACTAAAAAAGAAATTCACCATTATTTTGGTGTTCATGACAATATTAAAAGTTTATCTTTCAAGGCTTGTAAAGTTTGATTCATGCGCCCTAATAAAGTCATCTTACTTCAGCTTAAGTTCAAGGAACTCTCTTTCCATCTTGAGATATAGAGAGTTTGGGGAAAATATTTATTGAAATTTTTTTTATTTAATTCCTCTATATCCATGGAATCAATTTCATCCATGGACATTGTATTCTTGATTAGTTACCACCACTAATCTGCTTCCCCATCAAAATGATAGAACTCCGACATGAATTTCTCTTTTTCTAAGCACTGGAGTATAGAGAATATCTCTTCAATTGAGTTAATACACTGTTCTATGAGGAGAGGATCACAAGATCCACTAAATATAGGACGCCTTTATCACTTGAATTATTTGATTGAAACTTTATCTTTCCTTGAATGAGGAAGGATTTCCACACGATTCATGTTATTATTCATAACTTGATCCAATTGAGTGAGTACTATCATAAAGCATTGAGCACCTATTCTAATCATATTTGGCATATCATTTGGGAAATATTCACACTTACTATCATATAGATTATTGGCATGCGTCCTTCTATATTCCTCCATTAACTATAAAAAGAAAGTGAATTTAGGGGGCTTCAATACTTAGCTAATAAGCATTAAAAGAAACTTTTAACATAAAATGATAAACTTATAAGGAAAAGAATATCCTACCTTGTTATTACCAAGGTTTAAATCTAGGTTATACTTGATTAGTTTCTTAACCTATATTCCTATGGGATATTTTTTATTCACTTAATAATGGTTCGTAATGAGCTTATGAATTTACCAAAGCATATACCCTGGGAGTGTCAAACCAGGTGCATAGTAAGGCCCATTGTCATGTACCAAGTTACCTTGATTCACGATCGGAACACCTTTTCATGGTTGTTACTCCTTGGTACATCTGTTCTAGAACCATTTCCACTTGTAATATCTAGATAAGGATGTATTTTATTGATAAACCACTTAATTTATACTTACACAAATTTATAGATGTTTTCTTATACTTAGTCTTATCCCTAAGGTTCTTACTAAAGTGCTCTTTTAATAATCTCCAAAAATAACTAGAGATTCCTTTGATACCAACTACAGTGACCCTAGACTTTTACACATATCATTACATGATTTTAATCATAATTAAACATCAAATTACAAGGCAAGGATCGTAAATTATAGTGTATTAGAAGACTAGTTACATAAATAAACATCATAAAATCAACATTTATGAAATCTATATATTGATATCCTAACTTCCATTCTGATCATAAATCTTCATAGGATAACATGGGGATTACTTGAAAAAGGGATCATCTAAAAATATCGATAAGGGAGTAAACGTAAGAATAAATTTTAACACATGGGTTATGAGGAAAAACATAATTATATAAAGAGGCATGGTACATTATTAAACATAAGGAATCATAAAATTTAGAACAAGGAACCATATAATCATAGAATCATAGGAATGTAGTGGAAATAGAAAAATGAATTTAGAATGAGTCCATCTCATTTCACAGAGAGGAGAATAATTCAATGTTAACCACCAAAAATATTGCACATGGAGCATGAGTCAAGGTCAACTACTAAGACTGTTGCACATAACATCTCATGAGACTAAACTTTACATAATTCATTGGAGAACTATTTGGTTACACCCATCTTAACATGTTCATAAATATTTTTTCGACAAAAATAATCATACATAAACACAAGGGTAACCATTGAAATAAATGGGCATCATAATCATGTCATAAAGCATAATAAATGGGAGTACCATAAAAGTGTCCATGAAAGAAATGAATTAAAAAATACATGGAAATTAATAATATAAAATAAGAATATATCATGGTATGTGATTTCAAATATAAGTTAAAACATGTAATAAGATTATTTAAGAAATTTTAGTATTAAAACATTTTAGTGCGGTTTTAAGGAATGTACTAAAGAGCATATAAAATAGAAAAGAGAATAATATTTTATATAAAAATATAAGTGAACCAAGAAGTTTATAATAATAAAATATATTAATTTTATAAAAAAATGGTTTATTTAAATATATGATAGAGTGTACTTGAAATTGGGTAAGAATTCGGGAAGTTCCCTTAAAACGGGCTTTCTTGTCAGGAGGAATTGAGAAGGGAACCACTTAAAAATATGTATATACACAAAAGAGAATGATTAATGGATCCTAATATATTATTTTGGAACATATACACAACATATATAAGATATAAATAAAAATGAAACATAATTTCATTCGGGTAAAGAGAAAGATAGATCATCCTGAAGCAATAATGGAGGTTCGGGTAGAATCCCTTACCTTAACTCTGAAGGTGTTCTTCACTTGATATTAATGCTCTAGATAATAAAATTAGATTCATTAATTAAAAATTAAAGAACCTATTATAAATTTAATTTAGTATTTTAACCTTATTAAGTTCATTAAGGACCTTTTTAATGGGTTAAGAAGTTCAATTTCACAGTTTGGGAGTGTTTGTTTCTTTGGTTTTCATGGTCAGTTTACTTGTATACATTGACGGATAATCATGTAAAATGAGGTTGGTTGTACAAAATTGAAGTTATATGTTATTATAGAACATACATAAGATTAAATGTTTATAATATTCATTTTTTATTTGAATTGAGGATGAATAATTATATAAAACTTTAATGATAATTTTTTGGGTTAATTGAAGGTTTTTTATACCAACGAACTCATTTTGTTTTATAAAATAATACTATTTATAAAATATGATTCAAGAAATTTAAATAGGATATATAACATAAATATTAAACTAGTTGAACCATAAAAATGGTTTCACGAGCATAATTGAAGATAGTAAAAGAAATTAAAAACCTATTGTCTTTGAATGTGATAAATTAACACATCTTGAATAGTGTTTCCATTTCATGTTTAAAAGAAGGAGAATATTCCATAAACATGAGAAAATTATAGTATATATGAGATTATTTATTTTTCATTCCTTTTGGATGAGGTTAGTTTAGGAGAGAAAAAGTAACAAAATGAACTTGAAAAAAAATAAAAGAAAAGAAAGAGGATGATTACCTTTTGAATACTCCTCCTTAAGAACCTCCTTAAAGGGGTTGTTTTTTATATTTAGGTAAGAACAAGTGCTCATGGACGTGGCGGAGGATCTTGGGAGGATATTTGGGTAGAGTTTAGGAAAGTCTAAAGTCTTGAAAATTATTGGGAGAAGAAGTGGTGAGGGGTGGTTTTTATAGTGGAGGAGGTTTTCTCAATATTTTATTCATTATTTTATTATTTTCCCACAAGACAAAAAATAGTGATGATTTAATGAATAAATTCAGTAACTTGAGCATATGGGTTCAAAAAAATGGTTCTTACATAATCAAAACATCATCAATGACTCTATAATTCATGTTTTTAGTTTATTTTGTAAATTATCATATTTCACTATTCGTAAAAAATTCATGTATTTCAGAAAAATCCAAAAAATTCACCCTAATTTTTTTTTCAATGCGTAGAATTAAAAGATAAACTCCATTTTTCAAATATAATTTTCAAAATATGATAAATTTATTTTTTAATTAAAATCATAATTTACTTGAAAAATAAAAAATTTAAAAACTAAAATTGTATTTATAACACTTTGAAAAATTAATTAAGGTCTCAAAAAATTAACTTATAATAATAAGAGATCAAAAAATTATCTTATGAATTCATTTTATGAAAATAAATTTACATTTAAATTATTAAATTAGTCATAAAATTATAATTAAATATTTACGACTTACCAAAAATACCAACACTTAATCAATAATTTTTAAAATATTTATTTACTTATACCATGATATAATTATACCATATTTTCACTTATAGAATTGATAAATTTTATTTATACTTTCATTGGTGAGGTTACTATTACATTGGTTGGTTTACTATTCATAATGGCCCTATTGCTATTCTAAAGTTCAAGTAACTATTCCTTAGGTATATGTTCTTTAAATTTTAAAGATACCTTTTAATTCACTCATTATTCATTTATAAGGTTTTTATTTTGTTATATAAGTAATATTATGTGATTATACCATAATATGTAATTTCAAGAAGGGAATTCCAATGATAAAACATTGGGTCGTTACACATGTAGAGATAAAATGATGTATACCTAAAAGTTTTTCTAATATATAGAATTTGATAACCTCCATTCTATTTTTTTGGAACAAGTGACGTAACATACTAAGGAATAATTAAATTTAATATAAATGGTATATAAAATATTTGATAACATTTCAAGACTTTTGGGATGAAATATCTTTACACTAACCCATCCCAAGGATTCTGGGGAGGTCATCACATCAGATCTACCCATCTAAAGGATTCTATGGAGGATATATAATACACATTTACCCGCACTTAAGATTATAGGGATGTCTATAGAGAATTTTTCATAAAGAAATAATAAACATCAATAAGATATATAAAAAACAAAGGAGAAAGACACACCAAACCTTACAACATATATTCTATACACACTTGCCTCTACTAAGATGAAACGAATCCCCTGAGGTTTCATTTTCTAAGTTGACTAACCTTACATCACTCAGAAATCAAAGTGGAATCGCAAAAATTAAAATATCTATAAACTCCACTCCCCTTATAATGTCTACACTACACAAATATGAAAATAATTATTCAGTTTAATATGGCATCTAAAATAAGTCTCATAGACTACTCAACCACCATTATGGAAATTCTTACATACAAAATTATATAGATGATGAAAAATGGGATGGGAATTATACCATATAGAAAATTCTCTTATTTATCCGATGAAAATAAATCATGATTCATCCACACTTTAACATATATAATATAGTAGCTCACAAATCCACTATATTAATTCAAATCTACAAATAAGAAGGAAGAAGATGCTTGTATGGCCAGGGATAAATGATGGAAAGGCTAACAGTATAGGTGTTTCAAACTCTAAAAATTCCAAGCATAAAAATGGATGGTCTCCACAGTCAAATATCTAAAATGGATAACTCACCACACTCACAATTGAAAAATAGTCTCCACCATTTCCAGCACCTTTAATGTTTACCCCACCCCCCCCCCCCCAAGATACCCAAGATAAAGTATAGAAAAACAAATTTTCAATAGAATGTAGAGAGAGACTTACATTTGAGCCTTGGATTCATTCAACCCATGAATCATTCGGTCCATGGATTTGAGCCTTGGAATTGTTTGAGCCTTGATTCGAGCTTCTATTAACGAAAGAGGAGTGTCAGAAGAGGGTGGATTTCATGGAAATTTTTGGCCATCGTGATGAGTTCATGACTGTTTAGGGTTTTTAAATAGATTAAGACACTTTTATCAGTGCTTAAGTAATAATCATTGATAAATAATTTATAATTATAATTATAAATACAAATTTTTGTAAATATATATAATTATATATTTATTTATTTATTTAATAAATATATATAAATATAAATATAATATATATATTCTTCATTTAAATATTTTTATTATAATTTTATAATTAATTATTTATAATCATATAAATAATTTTAGAAAAATATTTATATATATCTATAAAATTATATATAATATATTTAAATTTAAATTTAGTAATATATTCATTATTTAAATAAATGTATTATTAATTAAATATTTATTTAAATATGTATAATTATTTATTTATAATTATATAAATAATTTTTTTAAAAATAATATTTATTTAATTATAACTACAATTATATAAATGAATAAATATAGTAAATGTACATTTATAAATATATTTATTTAAAAATATGTTTTTACAAATGTACTTTTAACATTATTAATGAATATTTAATCTTAAGTGCATGCATGTTAAAAATGAGTGAAATTAAATAAATTGAAAAGAAGTACATTTTAACAATATTGAAAAATGGATAATTTTTGTGAGTGAAATGTATATAAAAATGAATTAATTGTGTATATGTGAAATTAAAATAACCAATGTTTCATCTATGTTAAATTGTAAAATCAAGCGACATTCAATTACATCCATTACTCTATGCAATCTGTCAAAAATTTTAATTCGTATTAATTTTTAATTATAAACCATTATTCACTAAATATATGATTATTTATTATAATTAATAATTATATTTTATTATATACATCATATTTATATACATTCATCTATATATTAAATATATACTACTTATTAACATTATCAATAATTATTTCATTAATAAAATATTATATATTATTCTTGATTTACTTATTATTAATTTTTATTTATTAATTTTTCATTTTTCATATATCTATATATTTAATATGTACTATTTATTAGTATTTATAACTTATATATTGTATAATAAATTTATTCATGTTTTTCAATAATTATTTAATTAATAAAAAATGTAATATTTTTTAATACTCATTTGTTATTTATTATTTATTTATTTATTTAATTTTATTTAAACCATTATTAGTGCTAAAAAGATCCGATAAAGGATTCCTTTATGAGCACTAAAAATAAACACTGATAAAGGGTTCTCTTAATTAGTGCTAAAAATAAAGCGCTAATAAAGGGTACCCTTTATCTAGACTAGAAAATAGCTCATAAAGAGTAACTTTTATCTGAGAAAAATCAAAAGCGCTACTAAAATGTACAATTTATCAAGACTCTTTTTAGCACTGATAAAGGCTAATGTTGTAAAAGTCATGTTTTGTAGTAGTGTTAGCATCACCCCCACCTATCGAGAAGTAGTTGGTACTGGCATAAGAGGATTAGGATATGCGTTGGCTTGGCATACCCCATGATTTCTAGTGCTAAAGACCATTGAGGTTCCATGATCAGCCAGTTCCCCGAGTAGCGGAGGTTTGGCTTGAGTCAGTGATCCAAGTTCTTATACTTGTGCAGATCCTGACCGATCAGATTGAATCACTCATAATTAGTGATCTTCATAGAGCAGAAATTGGTTCCAGTAGTACCAGAATATGATGCACCTATGATGAGTCTTCATTGTGTTCCAAAAATAGAGATCTCCTATGTATCATGTTCATCCATACTCCCTTTTCAGGTGGTTGAGGTCATGCCTGATTCTATGTCGTAATTATCCCACTCGGTTAAGACGCTCATTGATGGTGGTACTCATGGTGATATCTATCTAGAACAATGCTAGGAATTGGTAGAGTCATGTGTTAGAGATGTTTTTGCATGGTATCAGATATTAAAGGAAGAGTGACACTTCCCCTACCTAGATGGGTCCTTGTGATATGATTCAAAACCATTCAAGTGGCCCAGTGTCATCCCAAAGAGGATAGTATTAAGGTGTCATGGAAGAGTTCCCTTGCCTTTCATGATCAGGATATGAAGATGTGATGGGGTGTTGGATCCGGCCCTGGTTGTGGAGAGAAGACAAGAAAGGAAATGATGGTCTCTCGATATATGGAGCTTCTAGTCTAGAGGCACAAGTGTGGTTCAAGGTATGACATGTGTCCTACATTCTAAAGTTGTGGTTATAATATAGAGTTGAAAATCTCATTTCCCTAGAATAAGCCCATGTTCGAGACCTGGTGATACCAGTGGAGGCTCTTTTTTCTCGACCCTTGTGCTAGTGGCTCCTGTAGAGAGTATCAATGATCACACATTCCTAACGATGGTGTTACCTTACTCCGTGAGGAGAGAGAGCCTCACATAAAATCATTCTGTAATGAAAATGGGGCCCTATGATGTTTTCCTTAGTATAGAATGGTCTTCGACTGTTTATGCTCAGATGTTTGATACTGGTGAGTATGGTAGTGCTTCTAGATTTTTGGATGGATTTTTCCTTCTTGGTGAGGAGTGATCCCCGAATGTAGTAGTATGAGCTCATTTGTGGGAGGTTATAACTGCTTCTTTATCAGTTAGCTTGAATCAACCTTGGAGTGGTGGATACTATGAGCTCTTAGTTTCCTTCAATGGTGTAGGATTATAAGTGGATCCTTCTATAAGAAATTCTAGGTTTACCTCACCATTGATAATTTTCATTCAGTATGGACTTGCAACAAGGATGACTCAATATATGTGCTAGCATATTGGATGACCCATGTAGCTGCGAGAGCTAGTGATGCAGTTGGAGGAGTCTACATAGTGGGGGCTTTTTAATACCTAGTGTGTTCACCTAGAGATCCCTTTATTATTTTACTAAGAGTCAGATAAGAGGTTTACCTCATGATGGGTTATCACTAGCTCCTAGTTCAAGGGTTGGACGCACCAAGCGTGTTTTCCTAGAGTCGTTGCATTTTCTTTGAGTTCTTGGTGATTCCCTTTGGCATATTTAACATCGCAACATAGTTCAAAAGACATATCATCTAGATTATTAGCATTTCTTGGATCGATATGTGGTATTATCCTATAATTGATCTCTAATCTCCTCAATTTAATATTTAGAGAATGCGAGACACGGGAGGATGAGACTAGACATGCACAAAGAGTGTTAGCTGTATGACAGCTCTAGTGGAGTAAGTTTAAGATTTGAAGGCCTACATTTCAGGATATTTCTTCCTAAACATGGGAGTGAAAGTGGACCCTTCATTGTCTAAATTGACATGATGTTGAGGGCCACCCAGGGAATTTCCATGGCAATATATGCTCACAGTGAGGTTTCCTATCTACAGTTGTTGAGAAAGGTGATGAAGTAGTTGGCATCTTTGCAGTTAAACATTGTGGGTGAGAATAGTTCATAATACCAATAGTTTATGGTTATTACCCATCCTCTTCATCAAAAAGTAAGGGAGGCACAACTTGGGAATAACTACTAAGAGATCTTGGGTAACCAGATATCCTTATGAGTTTCACCTGATATATTTTTTGAATAATGGAATCATGTCTCCCATTGTTTCAGGTATATATGGAGATTCTGGTCAAGTTATGAGAGGAGGTGATTAGGGATTTTTCCAATAATCCTTTGATTATATATCCTCATGTAGGAAAGATATAGGTGTTGGCTCAGTGTTCCCACATTTTCCCTTAGTTTTTGATTTTTGGGGATGGAAATATTTGAATAAGGGAATAATATAGAGACTTTCATTTTTCCATGTAATACTTTGGAATATTCCTAAGAATGTTTTCAGATCCAGATGCTGAGACGACGTACGATTTCTATGCTCAGTGAGCCAAGAATTAATTTAATGAAAATATTAAATATATTTTTATGACACATGAATACTTTTACTAAAACATTATAATATCTCATAAACATAATCTTATATCATAAATATGATACCACTATTGAAACTAGAATGTGGAGTTTACCCTAGGAGGAACTTAAAGTCAGTTGGTGTAGGACGTTCGGATGGGGAAGCCTTTGGTGGGTGCATTGGATAAATTAATTAAATTTATTTATTTATTTAAAAACCCTAAACCAAATAACTCACAGAAGGAGACTCAAATAGGTAATCTGAGACTACAGTTGAATTTGGATTGTTTTGTTTACCTTAGGCACGACCTAAAGTTGTTCTGCACATGACATCTGGTAAAAGAAGTTGTTGGAGGGTGAATCTAATTAAGATAAATAATTTATTTATTTATTTTGAATTAAATGAACTAAACTACTTTTCTCTATAAATAAGATTCTATAGAAAATTTCCAGGGTTATTTTCATAACCCAAAGATCATTGAGAGGAGATTCTACCCCTACTTCATTGATGAATTGATACCATATGATAACTGGTGGTCTGATCAAGGTGAATAAACAGGAAGAAGACGCAGAAGATTACCTTAATCACTAACGGAGGCATTCTTCACCAAAGATCAATCCTTAATAGAGGTAGGAATCATCAATTATGGTTTAGTCACCTTTGATTAAAATATTAAAGCATGAATTCTTATCTCTGTTTGTTTATATGATTTCATGTTCTTCGCATGAGCCCCATAGATTGATTAAAATTATTTAATTAGTTTTATTTCTTATCCATTCCATGTTTCTTACCCTGGTTTACCATCAATGAAATTTTGGGCCAACAATTCATTTCCAGTGATGTTTATCACCTTTTTTATTAGTGATTTTCCCTTACGGTTCTTTGAGTTATTCATTGTTATACCACATGGTCATGATTAATCTTTTTCAAGGTGGGTTTGATCATGTTTGAACCCATGGATTCATGATGGAAGCATGAAAAACACATGAATTGATGGTTCGTGGATGGATTAATAAACGATCGGGATGATGTTTTCTAAACAAATTTAATTGGTACCATGAGTGCGTGTTTGTGATCGGATGTGGTTTAAGATCGGGTTGATAATCCTTATTTTGTTGGTTGATGTGTGGAAATGACATGATGTGCAATGAGATCAATTCCAAGTGAAGACCGTGCATATGGTCTCATGGCGGAGGATGCTCGATGTGGACGAGATGGTGGTCAGACTCAGATCTCCGACAAGGTGGTCAGACGTGGTCAACATGGTGAGAATTAATATTATTATTAACATTATTAACAGTGATAATTTAATAAAATTAATGGAGGGTTTGTTATTATTTTTTATTAAATAATAATAATTATGGTGGAAAAAAATTTTGGTTAATTAAATTAATTTTTTTAAATTTAATAATGAAAAACTATATTAATTGTATGATTTTAATTAAAATAAAGAGAAACCATTTTAATTAAATGATTTTATGGATATAAATGGAAATTAAAAGAAATAAATAAATAAGGGGGTTTTTCCTATGGGTGAGGGGCATGGAGATAGGGATATTCCCCCTCCCATATTTTGGCGTGGAAGAGGAACCCAAATGAATTCATGAACCCCTGGATTCATGTTATATATTCTTTAATTTAATTGAATATATTCTATATTAATGGGGTGGAGCTCCACCCACATGAAGAAGGAAGGGGGATAGTTGTGTAAAAAAAATTGAGGAGGGGTGGGAGTCATGCCCCTCTCCAATTAAGGATTTAATGAAAAATAATATGAATATAAAATATTATTATTACTTTTGGTTAATGAATAATGTTTCAATTATATCTTTTAAACTAGAAATTACATTAATGAATTTTCAATGACATTGGGACCCTATTATTGGAATGGTAATTTTAAGGATGTTTTTGGATAACTTTTCAAACTCATGATTTAATTCCATGAAATTAACAATAATAAAAAAATAATTATTATTATGGAATCTTGTATCTAACGTACCTTCTTCACACGGTGTCGAAATGGTGAACTGTCTGTGATATTGGGTACCTCTAATTAAGGTATATGTTCCATGACCAATACCATTTATTTAATTTAGACTCATGGATTAGGCCTATGAAACCCCATTTGAGAGTGATACAGTGAAATGTGTGTTTTTCACCAGGTGTTTGATTGAGGTAAGTGAATAGCCTATCTTGAGCGTATATTATATGAGGATCAAAATGGATTGATCTATTTGGTCATATAGTGCCATTTGAAGAGGTATATTAGTAAAATTATATTTTTTCCCTTAGACTGATGATGATCCTCATGCATTCATCAGGATTTTGATCAAGATATGTCATGTAGTACCCTTACACATCATGTAATACTACATGGATAGAAATTCATGTGATGGAGAGGACAAGACCCTGAAGAAGAGTGGTACCACATGTCGTGTGGGTCCCATATATGTCATTATCCCCTTTATGAATCTTCAATCTTCTATATATCCTTCATTTAGACATGTATTTTGGCCCACGAGTAACCTATCCTGAGTGTTTTTTTTCATAGAAAATTATGGTGCACTCCATTGTGGATTTAAAGATAAGATGTTAAATTTTATAGGTTTTAATCCAATATTGGAGGCATAAAATGATGGTAGTGGTCGTGTAGGATCATCATAGGACATATCAAGTTACCCTCCAGAAGGTCTATGAAGTGGAGTTCCTCAATGTTTCGGGCGATAACCTCTAGTAGGGCTGGGAATTGAAGTTCTCTGATGATCTTTTTTAGTTACCATTTAGTAGGCATAGGTATTGGAGTTCCACGATGTTCCAGGAGGTACCCTCTAGAATGTTTTTGTGGTGGAGTTCCCTAAATATCTTTTCGAGTTACCCTCCAGTAAGGCTAGGCAGTGGTGTTCCTTGATGTTCTAGGTGGTAGCCTCCAGTATGGTTGGGAACTGGAGTTCCCTGGTGACCTTTCTAGGTGGTAATCATCTATAAATTTGGGTAGTAGAGTTCACGGATGACCTCTCCAGGCAGTACCCTCCAGCAGGGATGGCCAGTGGAGTTCCCCGATGACCTTTCCCGAGCAGCACTCTCCAGTAAGAATGGGCAGTAGAGTTCCTCAGTGACTATTAGAGTGAAACCCCCCTGACGTACTAGGTTTTGTGTCCTTTACTTTGATTTTATTCCCCATAAACTATATGGAATAGTTATAAGGCATGGTTTGACCTGGATAGTTACTTCTGGGCAGACACATGAGATTAAAGGGCATCATTGATGGACATTTGGAGTTTCTGACTACTATTATTCTTAAACTGAGCTGTGAGATGGAGATTCTCTTACTCTCTTATTTTGGATTATTTGACTGAGTATATATATATATATACATATTTTATATCCACACCTTGTATTTAGTTACTCTACTTCTAGGAGAGGTTAAGATGTATCGGGTATGTCATGTGCTTTTTGTGTTTAGCTTCTCATGGTTGGATGAGTCTACCCTACTATTATATGTGGTAAAAACTAGATGTGTATTTCATCTACTCACTATTGAAATCCCCTTTTACTTGAAAAAGGATACTTTAACTCTTGGTTTTTGTTTAGCTATTCTCTTTAAATTTATCTTTCATCTACTATCTTTTTCTTCTGTTGTATCTCTTATAACTCCTCCTTTAGTATTTGAGGCATCTTACTAGGTATTTATATACTCACCCCGTCATGGTATTTTCTTTCATATGTCATCTATTATGAATATATTGGTCAGGTTGACTATGATTTCATAGGATCTTATAGATAATGGGTGCTTTGGACCATGTACGGTGGTCATAGCGTGGGATTCCGGAGCCGGTCTATTTTAGCAGTTTTACTTTTCTATTTTTGTTAGGTTAGTACATATTTCTATTTGGGTTTTTATTTTTCCCATTTACTTTTGTGTTACCCTATCGTACTTTTGTATTGTCTATAGGTTCATGCATAATTGGTTTACTTTATAATAGTGTTTCATATTTTAATCTTTCCCTATACACTTTTTCATTGATATAGTTCTGTTTTCATGTACAGGTACATAGGAAAAGTCCTCCTTGAGTTAGATATTCCTTCGACACTTCTTGCCACCTCCTAGACTATAGAGGCGGGATTAGGGTAATAGTGGATCGAGCCCCATATTGGGTTAGGTCATGACATTGTAATACTTGATAATTTCTATATAATAGCGACACAAGCCATGTACCCACAAGGGATAGGTCATGTACTCCTTAAAGGACATTTTAGAGCCCCTATTTCTTATGAGTTCATATTTGGTATGAGCTTTGACTTTTTTCCTTGGATTGTTCTATGTAGACCAGTATTAGTTGAATGAGTTCCCTTGTTCTATACCTACGAGGGTACAGTGTATCATTATTTCTTCAACACATGATTATAATCCCCTCTAATGGATGAGTCTCTGGTAGAGTTTTTGGCGTCCCCCAATAGTCATGGGTGTGATCCTCTATCATTACTTCATTCACACTTGGTATTATTTTTGGTATAAACAAGACCGCCATACATAGGTAATTGATCCCCTATCTAGAAGGTTAACCCTATAGGGTTTGTGATATCATCTTACATGTGATCCCTTACTCATCGAGTTATTCCAGTAGGGTTTGTGGTGTCCCCCTATAGTCTTGGGTGAGATCCCTTGTCTGGGTGTCAAGATCTTGGAGATTCATTGATTATTTTTTGGATAGACCTATGGAGAGTGACCTCTCAAATGATTTCCATCAATATAGTGAGGCCCAATGAGCATGGCCTCTCATATTTGTTTCATTGGTGATAGTATAACTCATTGTGTGAGATTGCTTGGACAAGAATTGCCTTGTTTCCTCCAGAGGAAACCTATGGCTAGTAGTATTTTAGCCCTACATGAGACATGGAGTCTATTATAAGTATATCTAGTTTATCATTATGTATCAAATCATGATTGGCATACATGTGTATTGATGAGATGACTACTCTTTATGCTTTATGTTTTGTTATTTCAGGGTTTTCTACAAGGTATTATTATACTCACCCATGCATGGTCTATGATTATACATTTAATTTATTATGAAGATGATAGAACTTTTATGGATTCCTTGGTGGTTCAAGAGTAGGTGGATAATAGTTTGGGTTAAACACACCAAGGTGCATACTGTTGTTTTATTTGAAAGCATTCTCCTCCTTCTGAGCGTGTTGGATTTCGTTTCTAGCGTTATGTGGGCTTGTATTTGGCCCGTTTTATTTATTTATATTACATTTTTTATACTATGATATAGGTTAGATGTTATGAATGAATTATTGGTATCATTTTTTCCTTTAATTTTATAATTTTATGGGATTTGAGATTTTTTCATATAGGTACTTATTCTAAGGCCTCCCATATGTACGATACACCTACCTGATACTAATCACCAACACCCAGCCTTTTAGAGGTGATCTTTTGGTGTCACACTCATATTATCACCAACTAGGTCGACCCTAGTGGGTCTAGTCATGACATATTGATATCAAAGGACTAGGTTTTACCTTAGGATAAGAGCATATATTTTTGTCTAGCTGTGAGATTGGTTTGGGATTTATGGAAATTGTGTTAAAGTGTCTTGAGTTATACTTTAAAACTAAGGGATATAGTGTTAGTATTGGGTCCAGTGTATCTATTCATCAAGACTTTGACATCCTTCTTTTTGAGTTGGCACATTTAAGAACTAGTTGTAGGGAAAAAATTGGTACATGCATCATATATGTTTGGGTTGTGGTTTCCATGTCATTCTTGAGTCTGCTCCATGAAAATTCTCTTTTGACTATGGTGTGTCTCATCTTTCACTAGATGATTCTAAGATGACTAGTAGCTAGCATTATATAGAGGGATTTTGTTCATGATCCTCTTAGAGACAAGTCTCTAGTTTGTGGATCTGTGAAGGAGGAAGTTCCTTCGGTTAGATAGAGAGTGATGTATTCACCCATTCAACATCACACTATCCAACCTAAAGTGGTTTAGGTATATTCTCCCCTACAATTTGAACAGTTGTTAGTTATGGTTGTTACAGAATATAACACAACTATTTTGATTGTGCTTCATAAGTTCTAGAGATAGATATATATTGGTTATTGTGTTGATCCAGATCCCCTAACCAGGTGGTAAAGAATGGGTATGAGCCTATGGTTATAATGTCTTGTTTGGATATGATCAATCTTAATGGTGGTCCTGGATATGATAATTCTCCTAGGTGACAAGAGGCAATGATAGAACTCTATGTTGGTGATTTTAAAGTTATTTTGGACACATAATAAAGAGGGACACTTCCACCAATGAGACCCATTCTTGTAACATGATTTAATTTTTTTTGTAAATTCATTTCCACCCAAAGTATATTAATTAAAGGTGTGGTGGATAATTTCTATTGACCTATATGTTTAAGGTTGTTAATATAGGCTATGGCATTAGAGAAAACCACGGTTATGGTGAACAAGAGGTTAAGGGAAAGGATAACTTTATGTGGTGAGAGCATGTGATCAGAATCATAGAGTATGGTTTGAGGAACGATAGGTGTCTTCACTCCTCCAGTTTTATTTTTAGCCTAGATTTGTAATCCCCATTTCCCTAAATGTAACCCCTATTCAAAACCTAGAGATAATAGTGGATCCTTTTAGTTCGACCCTTTTCTTTGAGTATCTTTTAGATAAGACCAATGATCACACACTTTTTAATTAGTGTGACCTAAGTCTAAGGGGGGTTAGAGAGACTTACATGGAATCTTTCCATAGTGATAGTGAGACCCTATGATGTTTTCCTCGATATAAACTAATTGTTTATTTTCCACGTTGGATTGAATTCTACCAGTGAGGGCTGTAGTGTCCCTGATTTATGATATGTAATTATCCTTCTTTGTTGAGAAGGGATCCTAGGAAGAGTAGAATGGTTTAGTGAGTAAGAGGATATATATGACTCTCTATTAGTTGGGTAGTATGACCCTTAGAGTAGTGGATACTTTGAGATTTCAATTCCCTGAATAGTTGTGTGAGTGTGTGGAAGACTTCTTTAAGGATATTTCATTCTTTCCTCCCTATTAAAATTTTGTTTTCTATATATACTTTCACTATATAAGGTCCTATATTTGCATACGTTTATCAGATGACCCTACATAGTTATGAAATCTCAAGGTGAATTTGTAGGATCTATATAGGTGAGTCTTCGTAAGTCCAAGTGTGTTTTCTTGGGCAGCCCAATGTTGTTTTCTAGGGAGGTATATGGGAGCTTGAGGTTAGGTGTGTATTAATATCACTTGAACTAGGTGATTATCATAGAGAAGTATCCCTCCTGATAATTGTTGAATTATTAATCATGTGGTTTGGGGGGGGGACTAGTTCTCAGTGTTTTACCTCAATTCAACTTATCAATGACTCTAGGTTTGAGTGGAGAATACACCGACAGTGTCTTTTCTAAAGATGTTATGGTTACTTTGCGTTCTTAGTGATATCTCGTGTCATGTTGGAAGCCCTGATGATGTTATAAGACTTGTAAATCAGATCTTTATTATTTTATTTGGTTGTGGTAGTATTTTCTAATTACATCCTAGTGTACTCGGCATCAATTATTAATAAGACAAGACACATGAGGATGGTTCATGAAATGTTAGAAGAGTACTGGATTTATAGGATGTTCATAGAGTATCTGTTCTAGATTTTTGAGGTCCACTTACTATGACATGTCTTTATAGACATGGAAGTTATAGTAGACCCGATAAAGGTTGTGGTAGTGAAAACTTAGAAGCCAACCAAGAGTTTGGAGGTAGTAGAATTTACTCACAACAAGGTTTTATTTTCATTATGTTTGAGAGGGTAAATTGAGTAGTTGAACCTTAAGGATAAGTATGGTGCATTTTACCTCCAGTCAATAGTTGTTACCCCTATGATTCTTCAGTGAGTTAATGAGGCACAACTTGGGAATATCAATTATGAGATATTTCATGGCCAGATATCCACTAGATGTGATCTTGATGTATTTTCTAAAGGTGTGGAGTATGTTATCCTTTATAGGACATATGGTGACTCTTGTTAAGAATTGAGAAGAATGTTATGAGGAGGTTGTTTTACCTTAGTAACACATCTTGGATAGAGGAGGTTGTACCAATATCCTTTATCATATCTTTTAGTCACCAATAACTTTTTAGATTGTTGTTGACTTTATCTCTTCATGTATCAACTATGAGTAGGTGAATACTGGAAGAGATTTGTGGAGTGTTTGGGAAGCCAATGCATGTGGGAGGTAGTCTGGTTTCAAGGAAGTTCCTTAATGATTGTTTTAGAACATGATAATCACTTCACATCATGGTCATGGAAAGGATGAATAAGTCTTTAGGATTTAGTTATGGTTGATCGTGGATTTTCTACCCAAGATATTTGTCCATCTAAAGTGTACCATCCATTTTTTTAATACCATGATTCAGGATTGTATGTTATCTTTAGGACATTGCTGGGAGGATCATCTACCATTGGTGGGGTTTTCATATATTAATATTTACCACTCTACCATTAATGTAGCACCATTTGAAAGCATGCACAAGAGACTATATGGGTCACTTATATACTAGTTAGAGCCAATAGGTGACAACACTTCTAGGCCTAGAGTTGGTGCTAATGATGGTTTTAAATTGGTTCCATTTTTTCAAAGGCAGATGAGGACTATCTTGTAATTTTATGAGTTATTTATAGACTGATGAAATCAACCATTGGGTTTGATAATGAGATTTTAGGTCATGAGAGATCTCACCACATAAAGGTTTTCAGAGGTTTAGATAGGGTGATAGTCTATCTATAGGATTCATAGATCCTTTTTCTAGTTACTTTGATGGGTTAGAGGGGTGATGTACTACTAGACCATGTGACTGTAGTTTGATTGAGTTCTTTTTTTCATATGTCGCAACTGAGGAGACATGTGCATGAATCATTGCACAATGTCAACCAGGATGAGCTAGATGATGAGGGTGGAGTTAAATTTTCAAGGAGTTTGAGGATCCTATTATTTTTTTAATACGAACTAGGGAAGAATATCCTTGGGAAGTGTCTCCCTTGGGTTCATGTTTATTGATATAATGAGATCCTTCAGTAGAGCTCATGGGAGTGGGAAGTTTGTTGAGAGCTCAGTATCATTCATTTTGATTTATATTTTTTTATTTTTGAGATTAAAATACTTAATAGTGGGGATAATACAACATCTATTTTTTCCCTTTTAATACTTTTGAAAAATATTTAGGAATATTTTCAGAGCTAAGTGCTAAGACGACATGATATTCTGAGGCCGGATGCACTTGGTATAGTTATAATGAAAATATTAAATATATTATGTTAAATGCATGAAGTTTTTTTGATATAACGGATTAAATCTTGAATATAGTATTGTATTATAAATCTAATACCAAGGTTGATTACACAACATGGGGTTTACCCTAAACATGATATAAGGTGGTCAATGTCAGACATTCCATGGAAGGAAGCCATTGGTGGGTGTGTTGAATATTTTAAATAATTTATTAATTAACACTAACCTAAATAATCCTCTATAAATACATCATTATGATATATTTATAATGTTATTTTATAAACCTAAGATAATTATAGGATAGTTTATTTGGAAGGTCAGGAGAGTGGATCGATGACAATGAATGATTAAGGTGAATCGAGATACTGATGGAAAATTTAGTGGGATCAATGTCTTATTCACTGGAAGGATCATTCATCACTAATTATTGATGCAACCGGAGGTATAAAATTTGTTTTATTTGGATTCACCCAATTTTTTAATCCTACGTTGAAAATGAACCAATTTTCCAAATAAAAAATGGTATGTGGATCTTTGGTTGATTTTTGATTGATGATTTCTATTTCCTATGAAATAAGAATTATTTTATTTGGAAATAAACTTTTTTCATAAGCTTATCAATAATGGATTGAGTCCAAGATGAACATTGGATAAGGTTCATTCCATGTTTTTTTATGCATTTCTCCCCTGGTCTATGTATGTTCATTATTGACATTTCTTTTTGGTTGTGATTTTGAAAAAATCCTAGAAACTAATCCTTGTGTGTTCGATCAGTGGAACAATAAATTGTTTCCAAGTGTTTAGATTTGAGATCGGGGATTTGATCTATGTGTGTGAAGATGGATTTGGATTAAGATCATATCAGGGATTTTTTTTTCTCAAATTGATGTTCGTTTTGTGGTTTGGTGAAAAAATGGAAGTTTGGTGTGATAGGAAAGGATTACTGGGTGATGGATGTGGTTAGAATATTACCATAAGTGATGGAGAGGCTATTCAATATTAGATATGGCCTTATGTAAATATATTGTTTGCATATTTTTTTGGTGATGGTGATGTGGGTGGAAGATGCGTGATCATTCTATATTTTCTAAGAAATTTCATACAACATGATATATAGTTTAGGAACACATGTCGTGTATTCCCTTCTATGTGGTGGCTAAGGTTACTTTATAGAAGATAAATATCACACACCATGTGTTGGGCCCAAAAATCATCTGAACCTTAGTCGTCCAACATAGAATTTACATGGAGTACATGTCGATAAATCCATGTGGTGCTACACACCATGTGTTCTAGGTCACACACCATGTAACCCTTGGAAGATGGCTTGGCATGTATATGGAGTGAATACCCAGGAGTCCATTTGTTCCCACAAGACATGTGCCTAGGAAATTACATGATCTTATATAGGTAGTACACACCATGTTATGACATAATAACAACACACCATGTATCCTAAGGAACACCCTGTGTACTTTGGGAGTATGGGATATTGTACACAAACTCCATCATAGGGAACACTGACTGTCATGTAGTTATCTACATGATGTGTACCCTCTATGAAATGCCATGTATTTTGGAAAATTCTAGTCATGTGAATGTGTGGTAGGGGAAGTTATAGGTATTAGTGGGACACACTATGTACCCATAAGGTTTAGATTGTTTACTCCTTGAAGGGAAGGTTGGAGACCCCTTTCTTCTCAGTTCATCTATTGTATGAGCTTGAGTGTTTTGCCTTGGACCATTTCAGTGCAGATCGGTATTAGTTTACTAAGTTCTTTTAATCTATCCCTATGAGGAAACTGCGTATCATTACATATTATTCACTTTATTTTGGTCCCTTCTATAATATGATCCTAAGATAGAGTTCATGGTGTCCCTCAGCGATCCGAGGTGTGATCATATATCATTCCTTTGTTAACCATCAGCAGGGTTTGGGGTATCAACGTGACCGCTATGCACATATTATTGATCTCCTATCAAGAATTTTAACCCCATATTGTTTGTGGTATCATCATACGTATGATCTTATACTTAACGGGCTATTCTAGTAGGGTTTATAATGTACCCCAGAGGTCCTGGTTGTGATCCCCTATCTAGGTGTCAAGATCATGGAGATCTAATGAGTACTTATTAAGATAGACCGATGGAAAATGACATCTCAGATGAGTGACATTATTATAGTTAGACCTAATGATAATTACATCTCATATGTGTGTCATTAGTGATAACATGGTCTATGGAGCGTGTCCTCCCAAATGAGTGTTACCTTCAAACCTTGAGCAGAATACTTTGGCTGGCAGTAATTCAGACCTACTTGAGACATGGAGTCTCTTATGAGTACATGTGAGTTATATTTATTTATCATTATGAATCAAATCTAGATTAAAATACTTTTTTATTGATGAACTGACTACTATTTATGATTTATGTCTGGTCATTTCAGGTTTTTTTATTGGGTATTGTTATACTCACCCCCTACAAGGGCTCTATTAGTAAATGTCATGTCTTGTGTAGAAGGCCAACCTTTTATGGAGTCCTTAGAGGAATTGGATAAAGGGGAGAATAGTTTGGGATAGAATTTATGAGTTTCATATTAGTGTTGCATTTGATAGCAGTCCCCTACTTCGGAGCAGTTTGGACATCATTTCCAGTTTTTAGTGTGATTGTATTTGGCCACTTTTATTGCTTTCTAGTACATTTTTTATACTCTTATTTTGGGTAGATGTTATGAATGAATTATTGGTATTAGTTTTTATTTACATTTCATCATTGTATGGACATGGATAGGTGTGTGTGCATACAGGTACATAGGCTAAGGCCTACCATGTGTGTGATATTCTTGCTCAGTGATGGTGGTCATCCCTTGGCCTATTTTAGGAGGTCATGGGGTGTCACACTTGGCTTTCTTCTAGTTAGGTGGGGCTTGGTGGGTTGGGTTATGATAGTAAACAAGGGAGATATAATTTAATGATAATAAATGAAAATAAAATAAGAATAATTTTATGATAACATGATCCTAACTTACAAAAACATACTTAAAATTCATATACCTTAAATCATGAGTCATGGAAAAAGGCTTCATTATAAAAAAAGGCATGATTTATATAAGACCCCCAAATGTTAAAGGGTTAGTAGGTTAAATATTAATAACCATTTGAAAAACGTTCACCATTATTTTTAAGAGACTAATTGATTAGAACTACAAAGTTAATGAGGTTTTTCTTGGAGTAATGATCAAGATGGGTGACCTTCTTCTAGGTTTTTCATGGTGTATGTGACTAAGGAAAAAATAACACTTGATAGAGAAATGTGTTGGCATATGGGTATGTTCATTTGTTTTATGAGTCGTTATGTCATGTGGGTGGGCCCTAGGGAAGGGAAAACATGTGTCTTTGGGGAAAGTGGGGTGCCTATGTGGATCAATTGTAACATTTTTCTCAGATGAAGAACCCAATGGAAATTTTAGTGGAACTGATTGGGTTTATATATAGGGTTCACATGGAGGATTTTGGGATATAAAATGGGTTGAATGTAACACACTTTATTGTTTAAGGGTTAATAGGAAAAATGTTATTACCCAATACAACAAGGTTCACCTATATTTTTAGGATCCTAGAAGAATAAAACTCCATAGTTAAATAGGTTTTTCCTAGAGTAGTGATTAGCATGGGAGACCTACTGAGAGGTTTCCCAAGGTGTGTGTGAGTGAGGAAAAAGCACACAGAAAAGTGCATGTGTTTTCTAGTGGGGATATTCATTAGTATGATGACCCATTCAAAAAAGTGGGAGGGAACCTAGAGGGGTAAAACACATGCATACAATACAATTGGGGTGCATATGAGGCCTAGATGTTACAATTCATAAGAATTTGGAATCATCAATAATAAATCATGAGCCGTGAGAGAATATAATAATCATAATACATAAGTTTTTGGTATACACATAGGCATATAAAATCATTTCCTTGGTCATGGATCACTTTGAAGACTATCATATCATAGTGGATATAGTCTTATACTAGATTTTTATTACTCCCCATTCCCATAAAACTAGTGTACATAGTCCTGTAGTGGATTGGGTTCACTCCCTATTCTTATAAACATAGTGGATAGAATCATATAATTGATTGGCTTCACTTCTTATTTCATTTTATATTATCTCATGGGATATTGTGATTTAATCGATTCATTATAGGGATATATAATTTCATTCCCATCTATCACATAATTAATATCATATATATGTGTTCTATAATATCAAAAAAAAGATTCATCATTTTGACATAGCATAATTAATCTGTTGAAAAGAAATGGGTTTCATGGAAATATCCTTAAAACATTATCGTCAAAAGTCATCAAAAATATATAAATTTTATGGTATCATAATTTCATAACCCTAGTGAATCATAATAATCCATAGAGGGTGTTTACATAAATAATAAACACTTTTATAAAATCATTATAATTATTCTTTGAAAAATAAGAGAAAAAATCCTTTTCTTTTGGTATTTTTAATAACTAAAAATTATTAGAATAATAGGAATAGTATTTTCTTTGAAAACCCATAGAAAAATTTAATTAATCTTGATAATGAATAATTTTTATGATGGATGGAATGTGTGTTCAAATAGTAATTTTTAAAATAAATTATTTTCTTATTTTTGTAAAAAGTTAAAAGTGAGTTGTATGGAAAATGTTTAAAATATTTATACTACTCATTTGTTAAGAAATTAAAAGTTTTTCCAAAAGGGATTTACTAAAAATTGATTTATATATAACAAATTCCATAAAATAATTTAATAAACATTGATATATGTGAGAAATATTCTTGACCAAAAAGGATAAATATGGTTGGATTATCTTGAAAACATGCTTTTGATATTTTTGAATTTCAAAGAGGAGGTAAATATAAAAATTACTTAAAAATAAATGAAAATATGTTAACAAAATATATGGGGTCTAAAAGTTAAATAACATACAATTCCCCCCAAAGTAATTTGAAATATAAATAATATTGATAAAAAGAGAGATGTAACATAAGCCCTTATAGTTTTAGTAACTTTGAATGAAAACATCATGAAATAAAGAAACTTATATAGATTTTTAATTCACTATATTTTTACTGAAAATAATAAAAATATAAATTCATTGAAATTATATATACCACACAAAATAAAGAGGATTTTGAATACTGAAGATATTTATATTAAGGGAAATTGAGATGAGGAAACCCTTACCTTAAGTCCCAACTTATTTCATAGGTATTTTAACATCTTAGATAATAAATTTATATTTATTATAAATATATTATAGAACCATATTAATATTAATATTTTTATATAAAATTTATTTATAATTTTTAATAACTCATTTATTCAAAATTCATCATTAAAATCGTTATTTGGTTGTTACCTATTCCATTTTCCATGTATATTAAGTTTAATGGTTTTAGTCCTTTCACCTTGGTCATGGTTATAGAATATTAATCATAAAATAAGTAAAATATTTATTTATTATATAAACTTTTATGATAATCCTTGTAATAGTATGATGAAAAATTAATTACATCACTTAGTAGAGGTGGTAGTTTGCTTGTATGCACGGGTGATGCTTTTTTAATGAATAGTAATAAATAAAGATAAATAATAATTTATCCGTATAGAATTATTATTAAATAATAAATATAATGTATATTCATTAAATTAATCGATATATCCATCTTTTAGAAGTGTTTATGAAAAATTAAGTACATCACTTCATGGAGGATGTAGACCACACTTACGCATGAGCGACACATTCATTTTCCATTAGATGAAAAAGAGATAAAAATAGTTGTAAAATTAATATATAAACATTTTAGTATATTTAATATACTTATAAAAATATATTTTAAGATTTTTATAGATTATTTTAATGAGTTTTAAGGAAAACTAAACTAAAAAATCAGTATGAGCATATACCTCTTCTTTGGATAATCTTCTTCAAAAAACTCCTTAAAGATTCTTGGATGCAATTTTTTAAAAGACCATAACATATAAGTTTTTTATAAAGGTTTTGGGAGGGTATTACGTTGGATATAGTTCTGTATAAGGTTTCAAATTAGTGTATATCAATGAGAAGAATATGTTACCTTTTATAAGTGAGGGGAAGAGCACCCTTATAAATACCCTTAACTTTAAAATAATATAAAGTCATTTTCATTGGAAAATGGAAATAAATTGAAAAAATTTAGAATATAGGATAATTTAGGATCTCAAATAACCTAAACAATAATATTTATATATGTTTTAATTATGATTGAATGAGTATATCCTGGTTTAACCCCCTCATTAACCCTTCTAACCCTTACCGTAGTGGCATGATTTTTACCATGGAAACAATTAATTATATATAATTTTTTTTAGAATATTACCTAATATTGATTACAATGAATAAAAATATTTAATCCATTTTATAAGAATAAATTTTTGAGGTGGTAGAAATTAATTCTAATATTCATGTACAAAACACATTAAAACCTTTTTAGAAAAAAAAATGAATTTTTAAACATAAAAATGATTTTATTATTCTTACCTTCCTAGTAAAAACCAATAGATGAATATAAATTTATTTAATTTAATGTATAAACTATAATTTTCATTAAAATCTTTCATAAATAGTGATATATTTTTAACATGGCTTACCCAAGGTAAATAAAATGTTAATTAGGTATACTTATTTGTTGAGATTATATATGGGAATGTTAGAACTTATTTGAGTACATTTAGAGTGAGAGGATTTATAGTAAACTAAGTATTGATCTATGTACATAAAGGTAGAATATATTAATATTTATAGTTTTGTATAGGTATATACAAATGTATGGAATCCTAAATTGAAGCTCCATGTATTGGTAACTTAATCCTCAAATTTGATTATCTCATACGGTATGATGGATTGATGAGGTTGCTTGGAGTCACCACATGATATCTTGAATACACTTGTGGTATATTAGAGTAATTTTTTATCTTTTGTTCATTGTGTAATCACTTGAATACTTATGAGATGACTGGAAACCAACAAGCGGTTGGTTGGGACTCTACATTTGGTTGATCAAAAATTGATGGTTGATTAGACTTAAATGTTTAGTTAGTTCATGAAATTGATTAGAAAGGCATGGATTATTGGGTTTCAATTTGAGTTTTATATTAATAATTGGATTTATAGGAATGATCAATCCATATAATTGGAAATTTATTCTCATGATTAGTTACAATAGAACTATTGATTAATATGGTCAGTAGTGCATACAGTCAATCAAATACTACGACTCATGGGAGTTTCAGCTAGAGACATTCCATGTCAATCCAACATGAAGCTTTCAAAAGAATCAGAAGAATTAATTTTGTAGATAATTTAAATGAGGAAAAAGATCAAGACTTAAAGACAATTTTAATAATTTGGACTCATTTTTTTAAATAAGTTTCTTAAATAAATATTCAAAAGATAAATATCTTCCACATTTAAAGAATGTATTTTATGAAGGGTTAATTCCATGGTAATTATTGGGGTTTGAATAAATATTTAAATGATACTCATGTATTTAATTACTAAAGAAAGAAATAATTCATTTAATGAAGAGGAATATAAAAACTGTATTAAATTCAAATATGGGAATTAGGGATCTAATTTTGAGATATATTATTTCTGAACAAGGAAAACTAAAAATGATAACATAACTCATTCGGAATGAGGTTTTATCTAAAATATTGGTAAAGGGTCAGGGATATAATAATATAAATGGATCATGGTATTCAGGGATGATACGACGAGACTAATAATCTAAATATATGGTGTTTTAAGGAGGATAAGAAGAAGCATAGTAAAAATATATTCAACACCCTCAATGCATTAGTGTTTATTTTCAAACTTTCTGGTAAGAAAAACTCATGGTTCATGTCATTTATGATAACTTGGTCTAAAAAGTGAGGGAATTAATAAAAATAATAATTTCACAAAATATTTCCAATTATCCCTTCTCAAATACTTATAAAAACCCTAATAGTGAGTTTTGAAACCCTGAAACATCAGAAAAATGTTTATGTGTGATTCTTGGACAAGAATTTTTCAGTGAACCAAGTGAAATACCCATGTTAATGATTTAATTTACCTATATATACCCACATATGTGTGCATTAAATAATGATATATTCATATTGATTTTGTTAAATGGGAGTAAGATTCAAAATGTGAAAAAAGAAGTTATGCCCTAATTCTACACTAACCTCTTAGAGAGTGTCAGGCTATTGTTACAACAAGTTCTTTCATATCCCAAAGGTTATTTATACAAATATTTCCTCAAGGACCAGTTATCATGAGAAATCATATTAATTATTAAAGAATTATTTTATTTCATAGTGTAAATTTTGTAGATATTGAAAAACTAAATGGGGTCTCATTTTACATATCATGGTTTATAAGTGTTCCCTATAACAATTGATGGATTGAATTTTTGTGATACTTTAGGATTATCTATGACCAAAGGAGATAAAAAACTACTAGATTCAGATGAAAAGTTAAAGAACACTTTGGTCAGTGCTATATCTAATCAAATTTATATAAAGGTGATAGGTTTCTCTACTATAAAACCTATTAGGGAAAAATTCCAATATCTATGAAGAGTATAGAAAAGTTAAGGAATAAAAAAATAAATTGTTTTATAATATGTTTGATGACCTTAAAATGTATTTTGATGAAATTGTGGATGGGTTCTTTAATCACATCATATATGTTATTGGATCTATCAGGTTCTTGTTGATGTTATACAATATTTAAAAATTGTGAATAAAATATTTAAAAGACTTCCACATCACTTAAATTTAAATGTGTCTATGATATAAGAAATAAACATATCTAAAATTTCTCTTAAGTATCTACATAGTAGTCTTGTGGCGTAGGATATGAGAATAAATATTGAGGGAACCAAAAAAATAGGTCAATAAATAAATATCATTTAAATATATGGGAAAAAGCATCAATGATCATGGAGATGAATGAGAAGATATTAATGATAAATTTATCTCCCTCATTTCAAGAGAAAGTTAAAAAATGGGAAAATGAAGATTTTAAAGGTAAATGCAAATTGCCAATTTTTGATGTATAAAAGTGGGATGTAAAGAAGTTAAGTTTCCTAATTGGTTTGATAGTGAGGAATAAGAAAGTAAATATGTAAAAAGTACAAGAAGGATATTTTATCCTTGAAAATATCTCTAATAGGTAAGTTATTACATAAACAAGTTCCAAAGTAGGTGTCTTGTAATAAAGATGAAGGAAGTTTATAAGGATCACCTGAAAAGAGTGTAGAAAAATTTAAATCAGATAAAGAAGATTATATAGTGGAAATAGTTTTATAAGATAAGTATGAATAGAAAAAATATTATGAACTTGAGGTACTTGTAGACTTCAAGCTACAGTTATAATGAACTCTTAGTGAGCATGATATTCAAAATAATAATAATAGAATAATGGTTTCATTGTTAAAAGACTCTTTGGAATACATGGATTATCTTGAGTACGAATTTGATCAGCTTCATGAAGTAATATAAGAACAAAAATACAGCTACACAAGTATTGGGGATGTTATTGATCAAAAGATGAAGATGGAGGATCATGTAAAGTAGATTGAAAATCTAACCATATTTATTAATGAAAGGGAAGGAAGGATTGAATCTCTAAAGGAAGTAGTTGTTACTTTAAAAATAAAGATTCAAAAAGGAATCAATATATTTGACCTAGAGAATAAATTATATTTTGGAATATTCTCTGATGTAGAACACTTAAAAAGTTTCAATAAAGGATCAAATAGTGCTGAAAAAATTCTAGAAGAAAAAATACCTAGATACATGGGTAAAAAATTTTATTGGTTGAGTTTAACTACTTAATAAACAAAAAAAAACTATTTCAAACAAATGAAAAAAGGAGAGTAGTTTTAGAATTCTAGAAGATGGGTATCAGTGTAAAAACTATTACATGGTGATTTATCTATGGATATATTGAAGTGAAAAAAATATTTCCACTAATTAAGTGTTAATTTTACAGATTTTGTGGTTTTATAATGTCATATTTCCCAGAATCAATAAGATATCTAGAAAGGGAAAATATTTATAACAAATCAAGAAGAATTTCACCATATTTCACATCTCAAAGGGTTATCTCCTTTTATTTTCATTATTTTAATTAATCAAATTTTAAGAAAATGTTAGCGTTTGTAGGCAATGAGCTAGTAGGAATGAGGAATATAAAATACCATAGAGAATAGATGAGACATAACCACACTTTATACATATGAAGAATAAGTACTATCTCTTGAAAGAATGAGATAAATATTATAACCCTACCTATGAATAAATTAAATAGGTAGTGGAATCTAGAACCCCAAATCATCTATCATTAAAGGAGAAAAATATGAAAGAAAAACCTAATCTTGATGATATTTTTCTCAAGGCTTATAATAATAAAAGCATGTAAATTCTAGATAGTGAGTGCTTATAACACCCATATATTTTTATGTATTCTTTAAAATATATGTTAATTATTTAATATCCTGCATTATATAAAAAACCAAGTCTAAATTAACCATGATATATAATAACCTTTATAGCCTAGCTGTTATATTGATGGGTATGAGTTGGATTAACTACATTATGAAATTTATATATAATTTTTTTACATAATTTAAATGTATTGACTAATTCCTAAGAAATAATAGTTAAATATTTAATAAAATAACTTAAATATTAAAATAAATATTTTATAAATAAATTTACTTATTATTTATTTATTATAGATTATGAATGAAGTTAGTATCATTTGAAGGTAAAAAAAGTGTTATTTTTCAAAAAGCTATTTTTATATCTGCAATGAATTTTTATCTTAATAAATTCAATAAATATTTATTGATTAATGATGATGATAAAAATTTTAAATTATGTATATAATAAAATATATTAAAATTTATCTAATTTTTTTTCAAAGTGCAGAATAAAGTTAAATTTAGTTTTATGCTTAAAAATGCATTTTTTATAAAAATATTTTTCATTGGGTTTCGAACACTTATTTTAAAGTTAATTTTTACCAATAAAAGATAACGAATTTGATAAAATGGATTCTATATTTTTTATAAAAATTTCCAAATTTGGTAATGTGGTAAATTTTATTATTGGTCATAATGAATAGTAAAACAATTGGTTACCACAGTTTGGGTTAAAATGGGTTAATGAATGGGGTTAAAATAAGAGATAAGAATAAAAATTCAACTTAAACCTGTATAAATATAACCAGTTGAAGAAATTTTGACATCATCTTATACTACCTTTTAATTCCAAGCCATTTGGTTCCAATTTCAAAAAAAATGACTTTATATTATTTAAATCTTTTAAGTAATTCAATTTATGCCCCTCCTCTCACTTATAAAAGGGAACCTATTCTATACCGTCATTCACAAACATTAATCACTCTAGACCATCCAATAACTACAAAAATATATTCCTATATTCCTTAAATTCTTTCTTTATCTCCATTTCTTACCCTAAAACCATCTTAAGAATGCTTAATGAGCAAGATAAAGGAGGTCCCTCAAAGAAGAGGTAATCTTCTTACTCAACTCTTTCAAATTTATTTATTATTTTACTTCATGTAAATATATTTTGTCCCTCATAAAATAATTACTCTAGTATATTCAATATATTGATATGTTATAATGTTAATGGGATAACTATTCTCCACCTCCATCCATAAAATGGGAAATGAAAGTATTGTATGTGTGTATGTACGGACTACCACCTCCACATAGTGATGGGATTAATTTTCCATCACTGATTCTCATGGATGGTTATAATGATGTATTTTTTGAATATATATTATATTTATGATATAATATTTATTCTTAATGATTAAATATTTTCTAATTTATTTTCGTCTTTCTCATTATAAAATGGAAGTAAAATTCAAGCATCTGTACACACTATCGTCTCCATGAGGGATATATTTCATTTTAATTATATTCATTTCTGGATAGTTCTTAAATTTTATATAATAAATAAATATAATACTTATGTCATGAATAAGATTCTATAAATTTTATATTAATATTATATCATATCATGTTCTTACCCATTTGGTCTTTATAACACACTCTTTTTTACCACCAATATGAGTGACGTCATAATTTTCATGACATGAATGATTAAGGATAGTTATATAATAATGATATTATATAATAATATTATAGAAATTACATTATTAACATTATATAGTTCATATAACAATGAGATTTATTTTAGGACCATAACTACTAAACTGTAACAATAATAGAAAATAAAGTTTTCAACACCGAAAATGATTATGATAATGAAAGACTGATAATGAAAAAGTGATAATATTTTATAATAAACCCATTTATGGTATTATAAGTATGAATATGGTTATATTATATGATTATAATAAATTTTAATTTATTATATAGTGGGTTAAGTTTTTTATAATTCATGTTGGAATTGAGGTAAGGGTTTTATGTTAAACTCTAACTATTTACCAGGATTGTTTATACTGAGATTTATGATGATGACATTTTATGACCTATATCTAAAAAATATTCTATATTTTATTAGTCTCTATTTATTTCTAGAAATTACAAGTTTTACTTTCATTTTTCTCTCTCTATGTACTGAAAGGTCCAAAATAATTTTTTTACGGAATGCCAACTTTGTTTTTTTATTTGGTCTTGATTCATTTTCTTCCATGTCTATATTTTCTTTAAAGTGATTTTAATAATTTTTTTAAATTTTATCCAATTATTGATGAAATTAATTTTTACCAATGTTTTTTTTTCTATAAAAATGTTTATTAATCTTATTTTTGTTTTCTAAACAAGCTACTTTTTACCAACATATGAATGGAATCATTGTTTTAATATATACCACACGAATGCCTTTTACCACCATTATGAATACTCTTTACATTGAACATTAATTTAAAATTTTCAATATTTTTTTCAAGGAAATTATTTTCCAAAATATTCTATAATTTTTTAGATTTTAAATAAGTGATTTAATAAATGAAAATGTTATTTTCCTCAAGAAATGTTCTAGTGATATTTTAATTTTATTTTCTTAGATGAAAACCTCTATTAGGGTTACTTTTGATTCACTGTGGATATGATTCGATGATACCAAACTTATTATTTCAATAGATTGTTATTTATTATGATGAATAAATATTTAAGAAAACCATTTTATTTTTCATGGGTTAAGCTATGAAGTAATGAAAAATATTTTCTTGGTCTTATGGCATACATATGAATGGATTATGAAGATGTGTTGGGTAGTTCCTTTATATTCCTATAATGTTTTGAGTAATTATTAATATTTTATAGGAAAAGAGGTACATGTGTGGTTATCCTAATCCCTAGGTAGGTACATGGGTGGTTAGTCCATGACTAACATGTGATGAGTGTCTTGGTGGGTAACCATAATATATGAATTATATGATTATGATTATGCCACAATTTTCATTCCTCTCTCTATGAAAGGTTCTTATGCCTATGATATGATCTCATAACTTGTGATATTTAATTATTATAAGACTCATATCTCATGAACAACAAAGGCCTTATTCCATTATTATGATCTATGAATTTTTAGTTATGATTTTAAAATGTTATGCTCATATTCAAATACTCTTATTATCATGTTATGATTATATATGATCATTGACTGATATCTTACTTGTTTACACTTATTTAAAATTTGAGCTCACTCTTTCCTATGTTTCATTTCCCAAAGTTATAAATAAATGTTCTATGTAGGGTATTTATAATAAGTTAATTATGTGAGAATAACTCTCTGGGAGATTTTGAAGAAATTTCAAGAAATAATATTTTTATGTATCTATACTCAAAAGGCACTAAACATTTATAGTTTTGGGTCATGTATTATTATGATATATATTTAATATTCACTAAAATTGATGAAATATTTATATATGTAATGTTTGGGTAACCTTAGTGATCATACCACAAAATTATAAATGAGAACATATTGAAGAGTATAAATTAAAAGGTTGTTGGAACTTTACTTTTTGTTAATGATAATGCTCTAAAAATAAAAGGTAATGTAATAAACATGCTTGTTGAGAACGAAATCAAGATGGAATTTTTTTCTTATTCTTATGAATGGTATAAAGAATAATATCTTAAGTGTGATCTAACTATTTCAATTAGGATTTGAAGTTACATTTGATCAGAGGGAATTATTTATAAATAAAATCAAGAATATCACTGATTAGGGTTGGATAATGATGTGGAATATCTATCAAATTTATAGTAGGAAAAAACATGTTTCCTTATATTTAATGAAAAAAATCATCTATTTTATCATTGGATAGTACATATACATCAAAAAAACATAGATAATATATTAAAGATAAATTTAGAAACTAATATTCCTCACTTGGAGAATGATGAAGAATTTATGTGAGATTCATGGGTGAGATAAAAAAATATTGTGTAGTTCATATAGTCATTAAAAGAAAAATCCATCAAATATTATGGACCTTCTGCACACTTATGTGTATAGTCCGATGAAAATTTCATTAAAATATTGAGAAAGTTATTTTATATTTTTTATTTATAACTATAGTCATATGGGTTCTATTATGTTTATATAGAGAAAATAATAATTGATTAATTTCATGATTAGGTATAGTAATTGAGTAGAAAATGAGATTGGAAGAACCATTAAAACATTATAATCTAATAACAGGGCTCAGTATAACCCTATTTTGTTTGAAAATTATCTTGAAAAATAATAGAATCTAGAGTGAGGTATCATCAAGAAGAACTCCACAACTAAACATAGTTGTTGAATATAGAAATAGGATGGTGAATAATATGGAAAAGACCATAGTTTTTGAAGGTAATATTCCACATCCCTACTAGAAGGAAGCATGGAAGGATTCATTTTAAACTTAGAATAATGCTCTTATAATACCTGTAGAATAGAAAACTCTTTATGAGATGTTTCATGGGATAAATCAATATTTGAAGTAATTTTGTTTTTTCTCAACTAGTGATACATCTTAAACAAAGAATAAAACCAAGTGAAATAAGGTGATGCTATAGATGAATATTTCTTCCTAGGATATTGAATAATAATAAAATCCTACAAGATTTCAAAAATAAGATGGACATGATATTTCAAAGTAACATTATCAAAATTATTGAAGAGAAAGAGAATAAAAAAAATCTGAGTCATTTTTGAATGAGAAAGATGAAGTAAATAATCAAAAAGATGAATCTATAAAAGTTGTGGAAGATTTTACAAAAGATAAATATTCAAAAGTAGAATATGGGGAATAAAATATGATTTAACTACCTAATCCTACACCACATAAAAGAAAAAATATGATGGAATTTGATCTATCAAATATTATTAGGGATAATACTACACCCACAAAAAACATAGTATGAATACTATGTAGCATGAATCCATTTTATCTATTGTATAGTTAAAAAAATATGAGTAATTGGTTGAATATAAGTCTTGTGTAATGGTTATGAATGAGGATCTAGATTAGATATATAAAAATATTACCTATGATATTTTGGATATACCTGATCATTATATTGTTATTTGAAAAAAGTGTCTCTTATAAAATAAATTGACTGAAAGTGGTGATATAATTCAAAATAAATCTCAATTAGTCTATAAAGGGAATGGGTAAGTATATAGGGTTTATTTAGAAGATAATTTTTATCCAGTGACATTGATTAAATCTATCTGATTATTCATAGTAGTGGCTATGAAAAATGGATATGAAACTTTACAAATGAATATTAAGACAACTTTGTTGAATTGGATTTTGAAAGAGGAAGTGTACATGGAATCTTTTATGGGATTATTAATTGGTTGTAATGGAAAAGAAAGAGTTTCAGTTAAATAAAGAAGTATATGGATTGAAAAAATATCTACATGCTTGTTATTCCAGACTTGAATCTTATCTAAAGATACTATAGTTTATAAGGGGTAGAGTGGATCATAACTTACATGTAAAAATGTCCAATGATGATAAGTTCATGGTTTTGGTATATGTGTATTACATTATATATTTTGGAAGTAAAATATATTCCGTTGAATATATTTCCAATGTAACGACCCGAAATTTTTTAAATAAATTTTGTTTCCCAATTTTATGTGTTATTGTTATACTCAACAAAAACGTTTTATTTGATAAACATGATTATAATTAAAATGAGATCAGTGGGTTTTGACTATTATATAACCATCGGTCAATATGACCGCTGTGAACAAAATGTTTTGATATAAGTAATCTTGGTTAATTATTATAGAAAGAAGATTTGATGGCCTCACCTAGTAGTCTTGGACCGATCGAAGCCCATCTAACAGAGCTTGGGAAGGAGGTAGCACCACTGGGCTTTGCTCTGGATCAAATCCAAGCCGAACTTCATCATGTGAAGCTGGAACGGAATCGCCTTCGTGAGAAGTTAAAACTAATAGAAATTACTACTCGGGCAATGTTGACTGAGCCGCCCCAAGCTTCTATCACCCTAGCACACCTTACTCTTAGGTCCTATGCTGGTATTATAAGGGGTTATGTAACGAGACCGTAACTACCTTGTGTAATCCTTGTTTTAAATAAAAATTGGGATTTCTTCTTATGATGAAGTTTATGAATTTTGAAATGACCGGATAAATATAGTATGCATATTTTTGATGAATTTTAGAAAAAGGATATTTTAAATATGTTTATGTAAACCCTAAATAATTAAAAATGTGTAATGATTTTCAAAAAATGGTCTTCTGCATTTATGTTCAGTACTAAATTTAGAGTCTAATAAGATCAACTTGATTTTTGATGAATAGTAAATTATGAATAGTGATTTTATGATTAGGATTAGTAATATGACCAAATGGATTAGTAATCTCACTTAAAGAAAGTTTTAAAATAATCTAGGCACCTTGATTAAGTAATGTGATTCAATAAAATAGTTAAATAACGGTTTCATTAATTATTATTCAAGTATTAGTTTTTTCGAGTGAATAGTGTTTTTTAATTAAAAATAATTTGAAAATTATTTTTATAAAAATGACTTTATTTTTGAACTCAGAGCATCGATATTATGTTATGGTAATTTTTGGGGTTTTTTCTGAAAAAATGAATTTTCGATGAATAGTGTTTTTATTTAAAAATTAAATTAAAAATATTTAGAAAAATATTTTTATAAAATGGATTTCATTTTTGAAATCAGAGCATTGATATTTGGTTAATGTGAAATTTTGGGATTTTTCTGAGAAAGTTGAATTTTCAGTGAATAGTAAAAATACAGTTTTAGGGTTTCGGTATGTTTAATGACATCATAACGGTGTCATGATGATGTCATGAGATCTTTTGAGGGTTGGCCGGCCACGGGTGATGAATTATTGTTTTGGGGGCCCCATGTGGCCTAACTCCATGATAAATGACAAGGGAGAGCACATGGGTTTGAGAAAAGCACATGTGAGGTGTCCCTTGGCCATTAATGCCTTGTCCCGTCACTTTCCCTATAAATACCAAGCCCTCCTCTCATCCATTCGACTCCCCACTCATTCCCAATGAATTTCTGGTCTCATTACCTCCCAAGGAGTCCTCCCAAGGTGCCCCCAAGCCCTCAAGGTCCCAACCTTTGAGGTTTAAGAGTTACATTTTAAGGTAAGGGATCCGACCCCTCTCTTTCTTTTCAAGTAATCTCTTTTATGTCATTTCTTTTATACTCCATGTTCTTATGTTGGAGTATGTTCTTTTATATTCATCCTACTGCCTATTTCATGTTCATATGATGAGAGACCCCCCCCCCCTTTCTCTCATCAATTCGTTTTAATAATGTTTAAGTGGCGCCGTTAGGCTGCCGAATTTTTGAGGGATTCTTTCACCTTCCTCGTTTTCAAGTTCTATTTTCATTCAAGTCTTTCATGTTCCTTTTTATTATATTGGGGTATGATCTCTAAATTATCATACTTATCTTTTATGATCATATGATGAGAGACCCCATTTGATCACTTCAATTCAGTATTTTGAAGTTTTAAGTGGCGCCGTTAGGCTGCCGAATTTTTAAGTGGTTCTTCACCCTTCTCGTTTTGAAGTTCTACTTTCATGTCAATTATTTCAAGTTCCTTTTTGTTATATTGGGGTATGATATCTATATATATCATACTGGACTCTTATGTTCATATGATGAGAGACCCCATTTGATCTCTTCAATTCAGTATTTTGATGTTTTAAGTGGCGCCGTTAGGCTGCCGAATTTTTAAGTGGTTCTTCACCCTTCTCGTTTTGAAGTTCTAATTTCATGTCAATTATTTCAAGTTCCTTTTTGTTATATTGGGGTATGATATATATATATATCATACTGGACTCTTATGTTCATATGATGAGAGACCCCATTTGATCTCTTCAATTCAGTATTTTGATGTTTTAAGTGGCGCCGTTAGGCTGCCGAATTTTTAAGTGGTTCTTCACCCTTCTCGTTTTGAAGTTCTACTTTCATGTCAATTCTTTCAAGTTCCTTTTTGTTATGTTGGGGTATGATCTCTATATCTATTATACTGGACTCTTATGTTCATATGATGAGAGAACCCATTTGATCTCTTCAATTCAGTATTTTGAAGTTTTAAGTGGCGCCGTTAGGCTGCCGAATTTTTTTTAGGGGATTCTTTCACCCTTCTCATTCTTTTCAAAGTTCTACTTTCATGTCATGTCTTTCAAGTTCCTTTTTAATTATGTTGGGGAATTATCTATATATCTATCATACTGAACTCTTATGTTCACATGATGAGAGATCCTATTTGATCTTTTCAAATCATTTTTGTTGAAGTTTAAGTAACGCCGTTAGGCTGCCGAACTTTCATAAGAGAAATCTAATTTTTGTCTTCCTTCCATGTTTTTCATTTCAAATGGTATGTCCTTGAAATTTCATTACCATGATCATGTATCATTATTATTCTGTCCATCTACTGTTTTATGGGTCATTTATGAATGTTTGACCCATTTTCCCTCTCTTTTTAATGTCTTCTAAACGTCGTAACATAGCCGTTATGCTGCAGAATTTCTGTCTCAAAATGTCTCTCTCTTTTTCTAAAGTTCTTTTATATTATTAAGTGAATACTCAAAGATCTTTCTTCTAAAGGGGTATTCACATATATACCAAAATGTCTATTTTAAATTCTGGGATTTACATACATGAGACCCACCTTCCTTTTCTGTGGGTTTTAAAGTGACGTAAAGATCATGTCTTTAAAGCAGTTTTTAAAACGTTATGATTATGAAATGAAACCCATTTATTTTATGCTATATGGGTTATTTATGAAATGTTTGATGATGATATATGTGGCTCACATGATAATAAAGGCAAATTTAAGGGTGCGCCCTGATAGCACTCCAATGCATTGGGTAAAGACTTAATCTCTAGAGATGACCATTTTAACGACGCCTTGGTGAATAACCTTGGTAATTTTTAACGACACCTTGGGGATGGACCTTGGTGAAACGAAACGATTGTCAATATTAAATGTTGTAGCCACATCTTCAAGTTATGAAAAAGTTTTATTTTTATTATGATATGCCTCATGATTTCATTTTCATGCCTTAAAGTTCTTTTCATGACATTATTGATGTATCTCAAGTTCATATGTAAAATGTTTCACTTGTTTCCCTTGCTGGGCCTTCTACTCACCCTTCCTTTTGATGTATGTCCCCAGGTTATGGGATGCAGTAATGAGCCTAGGGTGAACATGAGGAGAAGCCTTTCAAGTGTTTAAGAAGAATGTTTTTTTTCATGTTTTATGTTCCTTGTTTCCAAGACACTAAACCTTAAAGATCCTCAGTTCCGTGTAATGGAATGAAAAGTTATTTTATAAAAAGACGGGATGCTATAGTTGGTATCAAAGTATGGTTTAGTTATTTGTGGAAATTAGGATATGAAAACTCTAGGAGGAACCCTATAGAAAAGTTTAATATAGTAAATCTTCCTGGTATTTTGGTGAGTATTGAGTAAGGGGTTGCCAAGCAAATACATCCCTGTCTGGATACGAGCAGGTAGAGGTGGCTCTGGCACAGATGTACATAGGGTTAAAACCCGAAAACACCGCTTTGAGCTAGACTCGAACGGGAACTGGTACACGACAATGGGCCTCGCTGCACTCTTGGTTACGACACTCCCGGGGGATATGCTTTGGTTAATTCATAAGCTTGGTATGAACCATTGTTAAAGGAACAAAGATAAAATAAAATAAAGGTTCACATAAGAATATATGATCATTCATAACCTAGATGGGAACCTAGGAGATCAAAAGTTAGGGTATACCTTTCATATACAAGTTATCCTTATATGCTTTCAGTTCCTTTTCATGATTATTAGCTAAGTACTTAAGCCCCTAATTATTCTTTCTCTTCTTAGTTAATGGTGGGAAATGGAAGAACATGTTCCGACAACCAATGTGATAGGAAATGCGATGATTTTCGTATTAATATGACAGGGATGATTAGGGGATTAAATTATGATTATTATTTTGGAAGACGTTCATTATTTTGGGAACCATATTTGATCGAGGTAAATAGATTACTACGATATTTTCATTGAGGAGTAAGGTTGACTTATATTTTGAAGAATCGATGAATTTAAGGTGAACTTATAGTAATTTAGGTTACTTATGGGAATGACTAACCTATCTTGGGTAAAATATGTTTAGGTTAGCTACTTTTTTTATAAGATGTTAGGAGTGGTTGATGTTGTCTGGAGATGAACAATGAAGTTGTTTTGGAAGACTATGTTATCAAATCCTTATTGTATTTGGGTTTCAATCTTAGATTGGTTTGTTTTGAGGAATTTTAAGTACCGTTATTTAGGGAATGGTCTATGATGAAGTTTGGGTAGTACCATGGAACTTTGATGATTTAAAAGTAGTTTCCATTCCTATGGGATTCTTTCTTTTTGAAGAGTTGTTTTACCTTAACCTTTCTGTTTTTGGGATAATGTTTAATGATAGAAGAAATAGAAAGTTAATCTTTTGTAGATTATGTGATTCTATAAAAGATGATTCTTGTGCTTTTATGAGACCAAGTGTTTTTGAATTCTCATCATTTGGAGAAAAGATTAGTGTTTGTAGGGACTTGTTAAAGGATGAAACTCTACTTGAAGGTAGGTATATTTTCTTATGTTTTTGTTCTATGTAGTAAATGAAATCCTCAAAATTATGAAAAGAAACGTAAAACAAAAATGTTGTTGGTTTACGTTTCCTGCTAGGTAATCAAAGACCGTTTACACACATCATAAGTTTGGGATTTTCTCATGGTTAACTTTCTCCTAATCATGTTCTCTATCACTCTCCCTCAGAACATGACCCTTTGTTTTCTCCTCCATGTCCATGTTTTCCTACATGGAACCCTAGTGTGGGTTAACTCGGGTGACCTTTGTACTTCCCTTTCTTTATTTTAAAGTAATAGTTTTACTGACTCATTTTCCGATGTGGGACTTTCAATGAAATTTCAAAACCCAATTTTAAAATTGCGAGGACGCAATTTCTTAAGGGGGGAAGATTGTAACGACCCGAAATTTTTTAAATAAATTTTGTTTCCCAATTTTATGTGTTATTGTTATACTCAACAAAAACGTTTTATTTGATAAACATGATTATAATTAAAATAAGATCAGTGGGTTTTGACTATTATATAACCATCGGTCAATATGACCGCTGTGAACAAAATGTTTTGATATAAGTAATCTTGGTTAATTATTATAGAAAGAAGATTCGATGGCCTCACCTAGTAGTCTTGGACCGATCGAAGCCCATCTAACAGAGCTTGGGAAGGAGGTAGCACCACTGGGCTTTGCTCTGGATCAAATCCAAGCCGAACTTCATCATGTGAAGCTGGAACGGAATCGCCTTCGTGAGAAGTTCAAACTGATAGAAATTACTACTCGGGCAATGTTGACTGAGCCGCCCCAAGCTTCTATCACCCTAGCACACCTTACTCTTAGGTCCTATGCTGGTATTATAAGGGGTTATGTAACGAGACCGTAACTACCTTGTGTAATCCTTGTTTTAAATAAAAATTGGGATTTCTTCTTATGATGAAGTTTATGAATTTTGAAATGACCGGATAAATATAGTATGCATATTTTTGATGAATTTTAGAAAAAGGATATTTTAAATATGTTTATGTAAACCCTAAATAATTAAAAATGTGTAATGATTTTCAAAAAATGGTCTTCTGCATTTATGTTCAGTACTAAATTTAGAGTCTAATAAGATCAACTTGATTTTTGATGAATAGTAAATTATGAATAGTGATTTTATGATTAGGATTAGTAATATGACCAAATGGATTAGTAATCTCACTTAAAGAAAGTTTTAAAATAATTTAGGCACCTTGATTAAGTAATGTGATTCAATAAAATAGTTAAATAACGGTTTCATTAATTATTATTCAAGTATTAGTTTTTTCGGGTGAATAGTGTTTTTTAATTAAAAATTTAATTAAAAATAATTAGAAAATTATTTTTATAAAAATGACTTTATTTTTGAACTCAGAGCATCGATATTATGTTATGGTAATTTTTGGGGTTTTTTCTGAAAAAATGAATTTTCGATGAATAGTGTTTTTATTTAAAAATTAAATTAAAAATATTTAGAAAAATATTTTTATAAAATGGATTTCATTTTTGAAATCAGAGCATTGATATTTGGTTAATGTGAAATTTTGGGATTTTTCTGAGAAAGTTGAATTTTCAGTGAATAGTAAAAATACAGTTTTAGGGTTTCGGTATGTTTAATGACATCATAACGGTGTCATGATGATGTCATGAGATCTTTTGAGGGTTGGCAGGCCAAGGGTGATGAATTATTGTTTTGGGGGCCCCATGTGGCCTAACTCCATGATAAATGACAAGGGAGAGCACATGGGTTTGAGAAAAGCACATGTGAGGTGTCCCTTGGCCATTAATGCCTTGTCCCCTCACTTTCCCTATAAATACCAAGCCCTCCTCTCATCCATTCGACTCCCCACTCATTCCCAATGAATTTCTGGTCTCATTACCTCCCAAGGAGTCCTCCCAAGGTGCCCCCAAGCCCTCAAGGTCCCAACCTTTGAGGTTTAAGAGTTACATTTTAAGGTAAGGGATCTGACCCCTCTCTTTCTTTTCAAGTAATCTCTTTTATGTCATTTCTTTTATACTCCATGTTCTTATGTTGGAGGATGTTCTTTTATATTCATCCTACTGCCTATTTCATGTTCATATGATGAGAGACCCCCCCCCCTTCTCTCATCAATTCGTTTTAAGAATGTTTAAGTGGCGCCGTTAGGCTGCCGAATTTTTGAGGGATTCTTTCACCTTCCTCGTTTTCAAGTTCTATTTTCATTCAAGTCTTTCATGTTCCTTTTTATTATGTTGGGGTATGATCTCTAAATTATCATACTTATCTTTTATGATCATATGATGAGAGACCCCATTTGATCACTTCAATTCAGTATTTTGAAGTTTTAAGTGGCGCCGTTAGGCTGCCGAATTTTTAAGTGGTTCTTCACCCTTCTCGTTTTGAAGTTCTACTTTCATGTCAATTATTTCAAGTTCCTTTTTGTTATATTGGGGTATGATATCTATATATATCATACTGGACTCTTATGTTCATATGATTAGAGACCCCATTTGATCTCTTCAATTCAGTATTTTGATGTTTTAAGTGGCGCCGTTAGGCTGCCGAATTTTTAAGTGGTTCTTCACCCTTCTCGTTTTGAAGTTCTACTTTCATGTCAATTATTTCAAGTTCCTTTTTGTTATATTGGGGTATGATCTCTATATATATCATACTGGACTCTTATGTTCATATGATGAGAGACCCCATTTTATCTCTTCAATTCAGTATTTTGATGTTTTAAGTGGCGCCGTTAGGCTGCCGAATTTTTAAGTGGTTCTTCACCCTTCTCGTTTTGAAGTTCTACTTTCATGTCAATTCTTTCAAGTTCCTTTTTGTTATGTTGGGGTATGATCTCTATATCTATTATACTGGACTCTTATGTTCATATGATGAGATAACCCATTTGATCTCTTCAATTCAGTATTTTGAAGTTTTAAGTGGCGCCGTTAGGCTGCCGAATTTTTTTTAGGGGATTCTTTCACCCTTCTCATTCTTTTCAAAGTTCTACTTTCATGTCATGTCTTTCAAGTTCCTTTTTAATTATGTTGGGGAATTATCTATATATCTATCATACTGAACTCTTATGTTCACATGATGAGAGATCCTATTTGATCTTTTCAAATCATTTTTGTTGAAGTTTAAGTAACGCCGTTAGGCTGCCGAACTTTCATAAGAGAAATCTAATTTTTGTCTTCCTTCCATGTTTTTCATTTCAAATGGTATGTCCTTGAAATTTCATTACCATGATCATGTATCATTCTTATTCTGTCCATCTACTGTTTTATGGGTCATTTATGAATGTTTGACCCATTTTCCCTCTCTTTTTAATGTCTTCTAAACGTCGTAACATAGCCGTTATGCTGCAGAATTTCTGTCTCAAAATGTCTCTCTCTTTTTCTAAAGTTCTTTTATATTATTAAGTGAATACTCAAAGATCTTTCTTCTAAAGGGGTATTCACATATATACCAAAATGTCTATTTTAAATTCTGGGATTTACATACATGAGACCCACCTTCCTTTTCTGTGGGTTTTAAAGTGACGTAAAGATCATGTCTTTAAAGCAGTTTTTAAAACGTTATGATTATGAAATGAAACCCATTTATTTTATGCTATATGGGTTATTTATGAAATGTTTGATGATGATATATGTGGCTCACATGATAATAAAGGCAAATTTAAGGGTGCGCCCTGATAGCACTCCAATGCATTGGGTAAAGACTTAATCTCTAGAGATGACCATTTTAACGACGCCTTGGTGAATAACCTTGGTAATTTTTAACGACACCTTGGGGATGGACCTTGGTGAAACGAAACGATTGTCAATATTAAATGTTGCAGCCACATCTTCAAGTTATGAAAAAGTTTTATTTTTATTATGATATGCCTCATGATTTCATTTTCATGCCTTAAAGTTCTTTTCATGACATTATTGATGTATCTCAAGTTCATATGTAAAATGTTTCACTTGTTTCCCTTGCTGGGCCTTCTGCTCACCCTTCCTTTTGATGTATGTCCCCAAGTTATGGGATGCAGTAATGAGCCTAGGGTGAACATGAGGAGAAGCCTTTCAAGTGTTTAAGAAGAATGTTTTTTTTCATGTTTTATGTTCCTTGTTTCCAAGACACTAAACCTTAAAGATCCTCAGTTCCGTGTAATGGAATGAAAAGTTATTTTATAAAAAGACGGGATGCTATAGTTGGTATCAAAGTATGGTTTAGTTATTTGTGGAAATTAGGATATGAAAACTCTAGGAGGAACCCTATAGAAAAGTTTAATATAGTAAATCTTCCTGGTATTTTGGTGAGTATTGAGTAAGGGGTTGCCAAGCAAATACATCCCTGTCTGGATACGAGCAGGTAGAGGTGGCTCTGGCACAGATGTACATAGGGTTAAAACCCGAAAACACCGCTTTGAGCTAGACTCGAACGGGAACTGGTACACGACAATGGGCCTCGCTGCACTCTTGGTTACGACACTCCCGGGGGATATGCTTTGGTTAATTCATAAGCTTGGTATGAACCATTGTTAAAGGAACAAAGATAAAATAAAATAAAGGTTCACATAAGAATATATGATCATTCATAACCTAGATGGGAACCTAGGAGATCAAAAGTTAGGGTATACCTTTCATATACAAGTTATCCTTATATGCTTTCAGTTCCTTTTCATGATTATTAGCTAAGTACTTAAGCCCCTAATTATTCTTTCTCTTCTTAGTTAATGGTGGGAAATGGAAGAACATGTTCCGACAACCAATGTGATAGGAAATGCGATGATTTTCGTATTAATATGACAGGGATGATTAGGGGATTAAATTATGATTATTATTTTGGAAGACGTTCATTATTTTGGGAACCATATTTGATCGAGGTAAATAGATTACTACGATATTTTCATTGAGGAGTAAGGTTGACTTATATTTTGAAGAATCGATGAATTTAAGGTGAACTTATAGTAATTTAGGTTACTTATGGGAATGACTAACCTATCTTGGGTAAAATATGTTTAGGTTAGCTACTTTTTTTATAAGATGTTAGGAGTGGTTGATGTTGTCTGGAGATGAACAATGAAGTTGTTTTGGAAGACTATGTTATCAAATCCTTATTGTATTTGGGTTTCAATCTTAGATTGGTTTGTTTTGAGGAATTTTAAGTACCGTTATTTAGGGAATGGTCTATGATGAAGTTTGGGTAGTACCATGGAACTTTGATGATTTAAAAGTAGTTTCCATTCCTATGGGATTCTTTCTTTTTGAAGAGTTGTTTTACCTTAACCTTTCTGTTTTTGGGATAATGTTTAATGATAGAAGAAATAGAAAGTTAATCTTTTGTAGATTATGTGATTCTATAAAAGATGATTCTTGTGCTTTTATGAGACCAAGTGTTTTTGAATTCTCATCATTTGGAGAAAAGATTAGTGTTTGTAGGGACTTGTTAAAGGATGAAACTCTACTTGAAGGTAGGTATATTTTCTTATGTTTTTGTTCTATGTAGTAAATGAAATCCTCAAAATTATGAAAAGAAACGTAAAACAAAAATGTTGTTGGTTTACGTTTCCTGCTAGGTAATCAAAGACCGTTTACACACATCATAAGTTTGGGATTTTCTCATGGTTAACTTTCTCCTAATCATGTTCTCTATCACTCTCCCTCAGAACATGACCCTTTGTTTTCTCCTCCATGTCCATGTTTTCCTACATGGAACCCTAGTGTGGGTTAACTCGGGTGACCTTTGTACTTCCCTTTCTTTATTTTAAAGTAATAGTTTTACTGACTCATTTTCCGATGTGGGACTTTCAATGAACTTTCAAAACCCAATTTTAAAATTGCGAGGACGCAATTTCTTAAGGGGGGAAGATTGTAACGACCCGAAATTTTTTAAATAAATTTTGTTTCCCAATTTTATGTGTTATTGTTATACTCAACAAAAACGTTTTATTTGATAAACATGATTATAATTAAAATGAGATCAGTGGGTTTTGACTATTATATAACCATCGGTCAATATGACCGCTGTGAACAAAATGTTTTGATATAAGTAATCTTGGTTAATTATTATAGAAAGAAGATTCGATGGCCTCACCTAGTAGTCTTGGACCGATCGAAGCCCATCTAACAGAGCTTGGGAAGGAGGTAGCACCACTGGGCTTTGCTCTGGATCAAATCCAAGCCGAACTTCATCATGTGAAGCTGGAACGGAATCGCCTTCGTGAGAAGTTCAAACTGATAGAAATTACTACTCGGGCAATGTTGACTGAGCCGCCCCAAGCTTCTATCACCCTAGCACACCTTACTCTTAGGTCCTATGCTGGTATTATAAGGGGTTATGTAACGAGACCGTAACTACCTTGTGTAATCCTTGTTTTAAATAAAAATTGGGATTTCTTCTTATGATGAAGTTTATGAATTTTGAAATGACCGGATAAATATAGTATGCATATTTTTGATGAATTTTAGAAAAAGGATATTTTAAATATGTTTATGTAAACCCTAAATAATTAAAAATGTGTAATGATTTTCAAAAAATGGTCTTCTGCATTTATGTTCAGTACTAAATTTAGAGTCTAATAAGATCAACTTGATTTTTGATGAATAGTAAATTATGAATAGTGATTTTATGATTAGGATTAGTAATATGACCAAATGGATTAGTAATCTCACTTAAAGAAAGTTTTAAAATAATTTAGGCACCTTGATTAAGTAATGTGATTCAATAAAATAGTTAAATAACGGTTTCATTAATTATTATTCAAGTATTAGTTTTTTCGGGTGAATAGTGTTTTTTAATTAAAAATTTAATTAAAAATAATTAGAAAATTATTTTTATAAAAATGACTTTATTTTTGAACTCAGAGCATCGATATTATGTTATGGTAATTTTTGGGGTTTTTTCTGAAAAAATGAATTTTCGATGAATAGTGTTTTTATTTAAAAATTAAATTAAAAATATTTAGAAAAATATTTTTATAAAATGGATTTCATTTTTGAAATCAGAGCATTGATATTTGGTTAATGTGAAATTTTGGGATTTTTCTGAGAAAGTTGAATTTTCAGTGAATAGTAAAAATACAGTTTTAGGGTTTCGGTATGTTTAATGACATCATAACGGTGTCATGATGATGTCATGAGATCTTTTGAGGGTTGGCAGGCCAAGGGTGATGAATTATTGTTTTGGGGGCCCCATGTGGCCTAACTCCATGATAAATGACAAGGGAGAGCACATGGGTTTGAGAAAAGCACATGTGAGGTGTCCCTTGGCCATTAATGCCTTGTCCCCTCACTTTCCCTATAAATACCAAGCCCTCCTCTCATCCATTCGACTCCCCACTCATTCCCAATGAATTTCTGGTCTCATTACCTCCCAAGGAGTCCTCCCAAGGTGCCCCCAAGCCCTCAAGGTCCCAACCTTTGAGGTTTAAGAGTTACATTTTAAGGTAAGGGATCTGACCCCTCTCTTTCTTTTCAAGTAATCTCTTTTATGTCATTTCTTTTATACTCCATGTTCTTATGTTGGAGGATGTTCTTTTATATTCATCCTACTGCCTATTTCATGTTCATATGATGAGAGACCCCCCCCCTTTCTCTCATCAATTCGTTTTAAGAATGTTTAAGTGGCGCCGTTAGGCTGCCGAATTTTTGAGGGATTCTTTCACCTTCCTCGTTTTCAAGTTCTATTTTCATTCAAGTCTTTCATGTTCCTTTTTATTATGTTGGGGTATGATCTCTAAATTATCATACTTATCTTTTATGATCATATGATGAGAGACCCCATTTGATCACTTCAATTCAGTATTTTGAAGTTTTAAGTGGCGCCGTTAGGCTGCCGAATTTTTAAGTGGTTCTTCACCCTTCTCGTTTTGAAGTTCTACTTTCATGTCAATTATTTCAAGTTCCTTTTTGTTATATTGGGGTATGATATCTATATATATCATACTGGACTCTTATGTTCATATGATTAGAGACCCCATTTGATCTCTTCAATTCAGTATTTTGATGTTTTAAGTGGCGCCGTTAGGCTGCCGAATTTTTAAGTGGTTCTTCACCCTTCTCGTTTTGAAGTTCTACTTTCATGTCAATTATTTCAAGTTCCTTTTTGTTATATTGGGGTATGATCTCTATATATATCATACTGGACTCTTATGTTCATATGATGAGAGACCCCATTTGATCTCTTCAATTCAGTATTTTGATGTTTTAAGTGGCGCCGTTAGGCTGCCGAATTTTTAAGTGGTTCTTCACCCTTCTCGTTTTGAAGTTCTACTTTCATGTCAATTCTTTCAAGTTCCTTTTTGTTATGTTGGGGTATGATCTCTATATCTATTATACTGGACTCTTATGTTCATATGATGAGAGAACCCATTTGATCTCTTCAATTCAGTATTTTGAAGTTTTAAGTGGCGCCGTTAGGCTGCCGAATTTTTTTTAGGGGATTCTTTCACCCTTCTCATTCTTTTCAAAGTTCTACTTTCATGTCATGTCTTTCAAGTTCCTTTTTAATTATGTTGGGGAATTATCTATATATCTATCATACTGAACTCTTATGTTCACATGATGAGAGATCCTATTTGATCTTTTCAAATCATTTTTGTTGAAGTTTAAGTAACGCCGTTAGGCTGCCGAACTTTCATAAGAGAAATCTAATTTTTGTCTTCCTTCCATGTTTTTCATTTCAAATGGTATGTCCTTGAAATTTCATTACCATGATCATGTATCATTCTTATTCTGTCCATCTACTGTTTTATGTGTCATTTATGAATGTTTGACCCATTTTCCCTCTCTTTTTAATGTCTTCTAAACGTCGTAACATAGCCGTTATGCTGCAGAATTTCTGTCTCAAAATGTCTCTCTCTTTTTCTAAAGTTCTTTTATATTATTAAGTGAATACTCAAAGATCTTTCTTCTAAAGGGGTATTCACATATATACCAAAATGTCTATTTTAAATTCTGGGATTTACATACATGAGACCCACCTTCCTTTTCTGTGGGTTTTAAAGTGACGTAAAGATCATGTCTTTAAAGCAGTTTTTAAAACGTTATGATTATGAAATGAAACCCATTTATTTTATGCTATATGGGTTATTTATGAAATGTTTGATGATGATATATGTGGCTCACATGATAATAAAGGCAAATTTAAGGGTGCGCCCTGATAGCACTCCAATGCATTGGGTAAAGACTTAATCTCTAGAGATGACCATTTTAACGACGCCTTGGTGAATAACCTTGGTAATTTTTAACGACACCTTGGGGATGGACCTTGGTGAAACGAAACGATTGTCAATATTAAATGTTGCAGCCACATCTTCAAGTTATGAAAAAGTTTTATTTTTATTATGATATGCCTCATGATTTCATTTTCATGCCTTAAAGTTCTTTTCATGACATTATTGATGTATCTCAAGTTCATATGTAAAATGTTTCACTTGTTTCCCTTGCTGGGCCTTCTGCTCACCCTTCCTTTTGATGTATGTCCCCAGGTTATGGGATGCAGTAATGAGCCTAGGGTGAACATGAGGAGAAGCCTTTCAAGTGTTTAAGAAGAATGTTTTTTTTCATGTTTTATGTTCCTTGTTTCCAAGACACTAAACCTTAAAGATCCTCAGTTCCGTGTAATGGAATGAAAAGTTATTTTATAAAAAGACGGGATGCTATAGTTGGTATCAAAGTATGGTTTAGTTATTTGTGGAAATTAGGATATGAAAACTCTAGGAGGAACCCTATAGAAAAGTTTAATATAGTAAATCTTCCTGGTATTTTGGTGAGTATTGAGTAAGGGGTTGCCAATCAAATACATCCCTGTCTGGATACGAGCAGGTAGAGGTGGCTCTGGCACAGATGTACATAGGGTTAAACCCCGAAAACACCGCTTTGAGCTAGACTCGAACGGGAACTGGTACACGACAATGGGCCTCGCTGCACTCTTGGTTACGACACTCCCGGGGGATATGCTTTGGTTAATTCATAAGCTTGGTATGAACCATTTTTAAAGGAACAAAGATAAAATAAAATAAAGGTTCACATAAGAATATATGATCATTCATAACCTAGATGGGAACCTAGGAGATCAAAAGTTAGGGTATACCTTTCATATACAAGTTATCCTTATATGCTTTCAGTTCCTTTTCATGATTATTAGCTAAGTACTTAAGCCCCTAATTATTCTTTCTCTTCTTAGTTAATGGTGGGAAATGGAAGAACATGTTCCGACAACCAATGTGATAGGAAATGCGATGATTTTCGTATTAATATGACAGGGATGATTAGGGGATTAAATTATGATTATTATTTTGGAATACGTTCATTATTTTGGGAACCATATTTGATCGAGGTAAATAGATTACTACGATATTTTCATTGAGGAGTAAGGTTGACTTATATTTTGAAGAATCGATGAATTTAAGGTGAACTTATAGTAATTTAGGTTACTTATGGGAATGACTAACCTATCTTGGGTAAAATATGTTTAGGTTAGCTACTTTTTTTATAAGATGTTAGGAGTGGTTGATGTTGTCTGGAGATGAACAATGAAGTTGTTTTGGAAGACTATGTTATCAAATCCTTATTGTATTTGGGTTTCAATCTTAGATTGGTTTGTTTTGAGGAATTTTAAGTACCGTTATTTAGGGAATGGTCTATGATGAAGTTTGGGTAGTACCATGGAACTTTGATGATTTAAAAGTAGTTTCCATTCCTATGGGATTCTTTCTTTTTGAAGAGTTGTTTTACCTTAACCTTTCTGTTTTTGGGATAATGTTTAATGATAGAAGAAATAGAAAGTTAATCTTTTGTAGATTATGTGATTCTATAAAAGATGATTCTTGTGCTTTTATGAGACCAAGTGTTTTTGAATTCTCATCATTTGGAGAAAAGATTAGTGTTTGTAGGGACTTGTTAAAGGATGAAACTCTACTTGAAGGTAGGTATATTTTCTTATGTTTTTGTTCTATGTAGTAAATGAAATCCTCAAAATTATGAAAAGAAACGTAAAACAAAAATGTTGTTGGTTTACGTTTCCTGCTAGGTAATCAAAGACCGTTTACACACATCATAAGTTTGGGATTTTCTCATGGTTAACTTTCTCCTAATCATGTTCTCTATCACTCTCCCTCAGAACATGACCCTTTGTTTTCTCCTCCATGTCCATGTTTTCCTACATGGAACCCTAGTGTGGGTTAACTCGGGTGACCTTTGTACTTCCCTTTCTTTATTTTAAAGTAATAGTTTTACTGACTCATTTTCCGATGTGGGACTTTCAATGAACTTTCAAAACCCAATTTTAAAATTGCGAGGACGCAATTTCTTAAGGGGGGAAGATTGTAACGACCCGAAATTTTTTAAATAAATTTTGTTTCCCAATTTTATGTGTTATTGTTATACTCAACAAAAACGTTTTATTTGATAAACATGATTATAATTAAAATGAGATCAGTGGGTTTTGACTATTATATAACCATCGGTCAATATGACCGCTGTGAACAAAATGTTTTGATATAAGTAATCTTGGTTAATTATTATAGAAAGAAGATTCGATGGCCTCACCTAGTAGTCTTGGACCGATCGAAGCCCATCTAACAGAGCTTGGGAAGGAGGTAGCACCACTGGGCTTTGCTCTGGATCAAATCCAAGCCGAACTTCATCATGTGAAGCTGGAACGGAATCGCCTTCGTGAGAAGTTCAAACTGATAGAAATTACTACTCGGGCAATGTTGACTGAGCCGCCCCAAGCTTCTATCACCCTAGCACACCTTACTCTTAGGTCCTATGCTGGTATTATAAGGGGTTATGTAACGAGACCGTAACTACCTTGTGTAATCCTTGTTTTAAATAAAAATTGGGATTTCTTCTTATGATGAAGTTTATGAATTTTGAAATGACCGGATAAATATAGTATGCATATTTTTGATGAATTTTAGAAAAAGGATATTTTAAATATGTTTATGTAAACCCTAAATAATTAAAAATGTGTAATGATTTTCAAAAAATGGTCTTCTTCATTTATGTTCAGTACTAAATTTAGAGTCTAATAAGATCAACTTGATTTTTGATGAATAGTAAATTATGAATAGTGATTTTATGATTAGGATTAGTAATATGACCAAATGGATTAGTAATCTCACTTAAAGAAAGTTTTAAAATAATTTAGGCACCTTGATTAAGTAATGTGATTCAATAAAATAGTTAAATAACGGTTTCATTAATTATTATTCAAGTATTAGTTTTTTCGGGTGAATAGTGTTTTTTAATTAAAAATTTAATTAAAAATAATTAGAAAATTATTTTTATAAAAATGACTTTATTTTTGAACTCAGAGCATCGATATTATGTTATGGTAATTTTTGGGGTTTTTTCTGAAAAAATGAATTTTCGATGAATAGTGTTTTTATTTAAAAATTAAATTAAAAATATTTAGAAAAATATTTTTATAAAATGGATTTCATTTTTGAAATCAGAGCATTGATATTTGGTTAATGTGAAATTTTGGGATTTTTCTGAGAAAGTTGAATTTTCAGTGAATAGTAAAAATACAGTTTTAGGGTTTCGGTATGTTTAATGACATCATAACGGTGTCATGATGATGTCATGAGATCTTTTGAGGGTTGGCAGGCCAAGGGTGATGAATTATTGTTTTGGGGGCCCCATGTGGCCTAACTCCATGATAAATGACAAGGGAGAGCACATGGGTTTGAGAAAAGCACATGTGAGGTGTCCCTTGGCCATTAATGCCTTGTCCCCTCACTTTCCCTATAAATACCAAGCCCTCCTCTCATCCATTCGACTCCCCACTCATTCCCAATGAATTTCTGGTCTCATTACCTCCCAAGGAGTCCTCCCAAGGTGCCCCCAAGCCCTCAAGGTCCCAACCTTTGAGGTTTAAGAGTTACATTTTAAGGTAAGGGATCTGACCCCTCTCTTTCTTTTCAAGTAATCTCTTTTATGTCATTTCTTTTATACTCCATGTTCTTATGTTGGAGGATGTTCTTTTATATTCATCCTACTGCCTATTTCATGTTCATATGATGAGAGACCCCCCCCCCCCTTTCTCTCATCAATTCGTTTTAAGAATGTTTAAGTGGCGCCGTTAGGCTGCCGAATTTTTGAGGGATTCTTTCACCTTCCTCGTTTTCAAGTTCTATTTTCATTCAAGTCTTTCATGTTCCTTTTTATTATGTTGGGGTATGATCTCTAAATTAGCATACTTATCTTTTATGATCATATGATGAGAGACCCCATTTGATCACTTCAATTCAGTATTTTGAAGTTTTAAGTGGCGCCGTTAGGCTGCCGAATTTTTAAGTGGTTCTTCACCCTTCTCGTTTTGAAGTTCTACTTTCATGTCAATTATTTCAAGTTCCTTTTTGTTATATTGGGGTATGATATCTATATATATCATACTGGACTCTTATGTTCATATGATTAGAGACCCCATTTGATCTCTTCAATTCAGTATTTTGATGTTTTAAGTGGCGCCGTTAGGCTGCCGAATTTTTAAGTGGTTCTTCACCCTTCTCGTTTTGAAGTTCTACTTTCATGTCAATTATTTCAAGTTCCTTTTTGTTATATTGGGGTATGATCTCTATATATATCATACTGGACTCTTATGTTCATATGATGAGAGACCCCATTTTATATCTTCAATTCAGTATTTTGATGTTTTAAGTGGCGCCGTTAGGCTGCCGAATTTTTAAGTGGTTCTTCACCCTTCTCGTTTTGAAGTTCTACTTTCATGTCAATTCTTTCAAGTTCCTTTTTGTTATGTTGTGGTATGATCTCTATATCTATTATACTGGACTCTTATGTTCATATGATGAGAGAACCCATTTGATCTCTTCAATTCAGTATTTTGAAGTTTTAAGTGGCGCCGTTAGGCTGCCGAATTTTTTTTAGGGGATTCTTTCACCCTTCTCATTCTTTTCAAAGTTCTACTTTCATGTCATGTCTTTCAAGTTCCTTTTTAATTATGTTGGGGAATTATCTCTATATCTATCATACTGAACTCTTATGTTCACATGATGAGAGATCCTATTTGATCTTTTCAAATCATTTTTGTTGAAGTTTAAGTAACGCCGTTAGGCTGCCGAACTTTCATAAGAGAAATCTAATTTTTGTCTTCCTTCCATGTTTTTCATTTCAAATGGTATGTCCTTGAAATTTCATTACCATGATCATGTATCATTCTTATTCTATCCATCTACTGTTTTATGGGTCATTTATGAATGTTTGACCCATTTTCCCTCTCTTTTTAATGTCTTCTAAACGTCGTAACATAGCCGTTATGCTGCAGAATTTCCGTCTCAAAATGTCTCTCTCTTTTTCTAAAGTTATTTTATATTATTAAGTGAATACTCAAAGATCTTTCTTCTAAAGGGGTATTCACATATATACCAAAATGTCTATTTTAAATTTTGGGATTTACATACATGAGACCCACCTTCCTTTTCTGTGGGTTTTAAAGTGACGTAAAGATCATGTCTTTAAAGCAGTTTTTAAAACGTTATGATTATGAAATGAAACCCATTTATTTTATGCTATATGGGTTATTTATGAAATGTTTGATGATGATATATGTGGCTCACATGATAATAAAGGCAAATTTAAGGGTGTGCCCTGATAGCGCTCCAATTCATTGGGTAAAGACTTAATCTCTAGAGATGACCATTTTAACGACGCCTTGGTGAATAACCTTGGTAATTTTTAACGACACCTTGGGGATGGACCTTGGTGAAACGAAACGATTGTCAATATTAAATGTTGCAGCCACATCTTCAAGTTATGAAAAAGTTTTATTTTTATTATGATATGCCTCATGATTTCATTTTCATGCCTTAAAGTTCTTTTCATGACTTTATTGATGTATCTCAAGTTCATATGTAAAATGTTTCACTTGTTTCCCTTGCTGGGCCTTCTGCTCACCCTTCCTTTTGATGTATGTCCCCAGGTTATGGGATGCAGTAATGAGCCTAGGGTGAACATGAGGAGAAGCCTTTCAAGTGTTTAAGAAGAATGTTTTTTTTTTCATGTTTTATGTTCCTTGTTTCCAAGACACTAAACCTTAAAGATCCTCAGTTCCGTGTAATGGAATGAAAAGTTATGTTATAAAAAGACGGGATGCTATATCCAATATGATGAAATGTAATTTTGAGATGTCTATGATAGGTGAAATCACTTATTTTTTCATATTTTAGGTGATTCAAAAATAATATTACACCTTTATTTCATAGGCTAATTATGCAAGTGAACTAGTTTTAAGTTTTGGAATGTATGAGTCCAAACTTGTGTTATACCCTATAGTATTGAAAGAAAAAATTTAAAATGTGATGATGGGAAATAAAATGATCACACTTTGTAATGAAATATGATTGGGAGTCTACTATATTTGAAAGCTACATGGAATTGCATAGAATATGCCACCAGTCTGATAGATCAGTTTCAAAGTTATCCCAAAGAAGAGAATAGAGAAGCTATAAAAAATCATGATGTACATCAGGGGAACAATCACTTATAAACTATTTTTCAAAGATGAAAAGTTTCATGAGATTTCATCCTTCTTCAATGATAATTAGGCGAGTGATGTTGTTCATAGAAAATCTACTAGTACAAGTGATTTATTTATTATAAAAAAAATTTAAGATGGATAAAAAATAATAAAGAGAGTACTTACCTAGGAATGACTTGGGTAGAATATATAATAGTCACACTATCACACAATCATCTCATCTAGATGAGACAATAATTGAAAGATCATGTATAATGAGTCAAAAATGTATGGTTATCTATTGTGATAACAAAAGAATCATTGATCATATCAATAATCTAATTCAACACTCTTAGACTATGCACATAGAGATTATATATCACTTTATCATTGAAAATTTTGAAAACGGTTTTATTCATATGGGATGTTTTGGAACTGATCACCAAGTAGATGATATTTGGACCAAATCATTAGCTATTTCAACATAGATAAACATGGGTTGAATCTTCATTTCCCACCGTCTCTTTCCCTTTCGGTAGGTTCAGCTATCATACCCTCTTTATTCACATATTTTTTTTACCTTCAACGGATTTATTTGTATATAGGTTCAAAATATTTTATATTAGTAGGGGGAGATTTTTTATATGGGGGATGGGAAGTAGAATAAAAATTTTCTATAAACATTATGGTGAATGGTATATTCATTGAATTATTATCATGTTTCTTATACTAAACTAATGATCCCATTTGATTAGAGGATGTATTATTGCATTTATTTTATAGGTTTCTATTTTTGAGAAGCCTTTGGAATGAGGAACCTCTTGACTTACCCACCTTCGCATTTTATTATCAAAGGAGGAGAATACTCGAGGAATGTGGATATCTTACTCAAGGGGATATTGAGGTCAATTTTAACTCTAAAAGGCTATATTGAGATTGAAAACAAAATTAAAATGTGGATAATGTTGGAACCATGGCTTTCATAAGGTAAGATTAGTTTTCAATTACGAATTCTTATTTATTAAGGTTAAGATGGGAATGATGGATCTGATTTGATCAGATTTAGAGTGAGGATATTCAGATTAACCTGAATCATACTCTGTGTTTATAAGGGTAAATTGGTAGAAACTTGAAGGCCATGTATAGGTACACATGAATATTTATAAGGTTCAACTAAATCTCTATGTAAAGGAAAATTTATCCACATGGCCAATTATCTCATATTATAGCTTGGAGTCAGGTGGTATCTTAGAGTCCCCATGTCGTAACTTGAATACTCTTCTATTATATTTGATTAATTCACTAGATTGGGGTCACCATTCAATAGATTAAATACTCACATAGCTTCTTGATGATAATGTCTAGTTGATTGGGACTCTTCATGTGGTCAATAAAAAAGGAAAGACTATTATACTTCAACATTCTATATCTTCTTATGATCAGTTAGAAAGGTACAGCTGATTATATGTCAATGTGTTGTCACTTCAACTATTACATTCCAACCTATCTATTACTTTATTTTATTATTTTATTTTCCTTTTAAATTTTTTGCTGAGGTTCGGGTTAATTCCCAAATGAGACTTTTGAGTTATGTTAAAAAGTGTGTGTTTTTCAGTTGACGACATTGGGCGCATGGGAAGAGCGCATTTTGGAAACCCCGCGTGGCTTCGCCTAGGCAATGACTCGATCCTCCTGTCTTAGAAAAATTAAAATAAGTATCTTTTGTGACTTGTTGCGTCATTAATAATTTTTATTCTTGTTAAAGATATTTCTTTATTTTTCAAACGATTTGAATACTTTTATTAATTTATTTTTACAATCATATTATTATAATTATTTTTATTATTATTATTAAGGATGAAATAGGTGTTATTAAATTTTTTTATCATGATATTAATAATATTATCATTTTTATTAAAACTATAACTACAATTATTATTATTGTAATTCTCATTTCTAATATTATAATTATTATGGTTATATTTTTATTATAATTATAATTATAAATTTATTATTATTATTATTATTATTATTATTAGGCCAGTGCGCGGGCACCTTACGGCTAGCGGAATCAATGCGGTCAGCCCAAGTACCGCACAGTTACGGTGTCTGAATTGGCCAAATAAAAATTAAATTGAATGAATTGAAAATAAATTAAAATTTAGAATAAATAACTTATCATAGTGATGTTAGTATTAATTTTCCTTGAATAATGATATTATATTATTATTAATGAATTATTATTATTAAAATTATTATTTTTATCATTTTTATGTTATTTTTAAAGTTGTTTTAATTATTATTATGCTTCTTATTATTCTTATTATTGTTGATGTTAATATTATTATTATTATTATTAAAGATTAAAGTTATTATTATTATTATTATTATTATCAGTATTGTCATTATTATTATTATTATTGTTAGGTTTTGGTTTTTATTTTTTATTTTTATTTTTATTTATTATTTTTATTATTTTTATTTTTATATACCTTTTTCTAGAGTTTTTTTCATGCAGATTCCCCCCTCATTTTTTCCTAGAGCACTACCACCCCCTCTTTCCTTCTCCTCACGCAGCACTTACCTTCCGCGACTCCACCTCCCTCAACCCACTGGCCTTTTTGTAGTGCCCTTCCAACCGCCTCACACCACTCTAGCCCGCTACCCTCTAGATGCCTCCAGCCATGCGCCCGCCTCCCTGCAACCTCAAGCTGCACTGTCCGTGATGCCCCGGAACTCCTTCTGCACACCACCATGTCCCACTATCCCCCCTTCGGACCAAATCTTCTTCCGACCGACCTCCCGCGCCCCTACCCTATGCTGCATCGGCCTCCTACACCGACTGTGATGCCACCCACTTACCTCCTTGCGGATTCCACACCCCTCTCCTTCCCTTTATGCGTAGTGTGCCTCCACACCCTCTCTCAATCCGGATATTTTAACCTTCCTGCGTGAGCCCCTTCCCTTCCAATGTGAGTCACTGCCCTCCCCTGGTGCGCCGCACCACCACTCGACGCCTCCATCTTTGGTCGGACATGTTCCGTCCAATGACTCCTCTACCCGGCTTGTCTCCAGTGTGACTTCTCCCAGCCGGTCTCCTCTACTGTATTCCCTCTTAAACCTGCACGCAGCCCCCTTCCTTGCTGACTGATTTTCCCCCCATACCTATGCTACTACCGTTGTCTAGCATGTGCGACCTCACCTCACCGTCATACCCCCTTCCCATTGCATTGCCCTCCTACCACGCCTTCCTCCCTTAACTACAATCACTCGCCATAAAGAAGATGCTCGCTGCTCCAACTAGCCCTGCTAGTGCATCGTGCACGTTTTCTAGGTCGGAGATTCCTCCTATCGGCCTTTTTTCCGTCCAACGACCCTACCTACCTATGTGTGTCGCCCCTTTTTTTCTGTCACATGACTCCGATGATCGAGTGCACCCATGTCGACACTTGACCCTTTAAGTTTAGAGGTATTTGAATTCTTGTATGACTTACTTTCATTTAATATTAATTAATTATTTTTAGTTTGGAGCATATTTATTTTAGATGAAATTATGTGGTATTTTAGATAATTTATTTTGGTTAATTGTTTCACCAAAATTACTGATTTTGGCATGTTTGGTGAAGGGTTATTTTGGTTCGAGTTATGTTTTGAAAAACATGTTGAGCACGTCCTTTTTTGGATTTTTTTCGTTGCAATTGTTTTATGTCGGTGTTTATGTATTTTTAGTAGTTATGCAGTTGTTGCAGCATGTCGTCGAGGAAACCCCACGATACTCTGGTCATCAGCTTGTGCGTGCTTGTGCGCCTTTGCGAGGCATGTCGCATCTTCATGTTCGAACTGTAAATTGAGGTAGGTCCCCCATAACACTCACATTTAAATTTAGAATTTATTAATTGCTTGATATTTCATTGATTCCGATAAATGAGAAATTATATTAGATAATTAATTTTGGAATAATTTCATGATGTAAATGAAGCTTCTTATTTTCAACACAGAACTTGAATTATTTTCTTTATGAATTGATGCAAAATAGTGAAAGAATGCTCGTTTGGACTTTGAGCATAATTTATGGATTTTCAGTTGTGGTTCTTGTTTTTTGGTAAATTTTTTCTTCTGACGCGTATAGAAACTCAAGCCTTTACATAAAACATTTCATGATTTTAAGCATAATTAATCATCAAAGTACAAGCCAGGGATCGAAAAGTCTAATGTCTTGGAAGACTAGGAACATATAACATAAAACATGAGGATACAAAAAGTTCTTTATTTAATATCCATAAAGAGATTCTATATTCTTTTGATCCCTTACATCTGCATAGGGTACCCTAGGGAACACATGAACCAAGGGATGACCTAAAAATCCCAATAAGGGAATGAACATAAGGATACATCTCAAGCACATGAGTTAGGAAACATGACATAATGATATCCAAAGCATGAAACTTATAAAATCATTTAATATAACATTGGATCATATAAACATGGGATCATATAAATATGGAAGAATCATAAAACATTTCTTTAGTATGGGTCAAGGCTAACCACCAATCTCGTTTCCCATTTCAGTACGGGTCAAGGCTAACCGCCAATCACGTTTTACATCGCATCTCATGAGACTTATCCTTACCCAATGCATTGGAGCCCTATCTGGGTGCATCCATCTCAACATTTTCTGGAATATTCTTGCCATATAAATATTCTTACCACATATACAATCATACATAATCAACCATACACAAACATAAGGGTACCCATGGAAAGAATTGAGTATCACGATCATGACATAAATCATAACCAATGAGTGTACCATGAAAGTCTCTATGTAAGGAAAGAATTAGAAAATACATGGACGTTCATAGGGTAAAATAGGTATATAACATGTTAACTGGTGTCAAACATAAGTTACAACATCTGAGAAATGTATTTTAGAAACATTAGCATTAAAACATTTTTGTGTGGTTTTAAGGAAAATACTATAGAGCTTTTAAAATAGTAAAGAAGACATTCTTTTATATAAAACCAGAATTGTACCAAGAAGGTTTTCATAATAAAAATACAGAATTTACAAAGATAATGGTGTCTTTAAACAGATGATAGAGTTCACTTGAAATTGGGTAAAAGTTTGAGAAGTTCCTTTAAAACGAGTGTGCTTATTGGGATGTATCGAAGAGAGATTCACTTAAAAGAATGTATATCCCCAAAAGATAATGATAGATGGATCATATAACATGATTTTGGAGCATATATACATAATTTTTAAGTTTTAAATAAAAGAAAATATAGCAACATTTTGGTAAAAAGAAAGATAGAGTAACCTGAAGGAATAAAGGAAGTTCGGGTAGAATCCATCATGGTTTATTGGCATGCTCTCGGGTGTAACTAAGAGGGACTTATGGGAGATATAAGGGGTTTCTCATCACTTATAAAACATTAGGTAAGTATTGGTAAGGTGTATAAACATACCCCATCACTTGGTATTACACAAAAAGTCATAACATATAAAATAATATTGATTAAGAGCAAAAAGGGGAGGATCCCTTACCTTAAATCTGTTGGTGTTCTCCACATGTTATTAAAGACATGAATAAAACAATTAGTCTTATTAATAAATAAGTAAAGAACCTCTCATATATTCAATTTATATATTATAACCCTTTTTAGTTCATTCAAATCCTTTTTGATTAGTTACAAGGTTCAATTTCATTGTTCGGGCTCGTTTGTTTACTTGGCTTTAAAAGATCGGTTCACTTATATTCAAGTTTGGATTATATGCAAGATTAAAGTGGTTATCCAGATTTGAAGTTTTTTTATTTAGTTCATATCTAGGATATTACATGGTTTTAATTTTAATTAGGTTACTTAGAGTGAAGTCGAATTGTTATATATATAACCATAGTTATCACTGTTTTTGTTAATCGGTGGATTTGGTTACAAAGAAAGTGTTTTTCTTTATAAATTAATTCCATTTGTACCAAATGATTTCAGAACCAATAATAGGATATGTTACATAAATAATAATCTTGTCCAACCATAACACAAATGGTTTCATGACCATAATTAAAGATAACAATAGAAATTGATAAACCGTTGTCCTTGAATGTGCTAAATCTGCACATCTCAAACGGTGCTTTCATTTCTTTCAAATAAAAGGGTGGGTAAAAAAGAGAATATAATGAAATATATCACTACAATGAAGAAATTATATTAAATGAATTTTATTGCATATATCATACTATTATGGTGAAGTAAGGTGAGGAAAGAAATAAAAATGACATGAACTTAAAAGAAAAGAAGAAATCGGGAAGAGGAATTTACCTCTTGAGACATATTCCTTTGAGAACCTCTTAAGGGGATAGGTTTTGGTATTTTGAGGAGTATGAGAGATTTTGGACGTGAGGGAGGACCTTGGGGAGATATTTGGTCCAAATAATGGCAAGGCACAAGGCTTGAGAAGAGTGGAGAGAAGAGGGAGTGAAGGGGGGTTTAATAGTGGAGGAGAGGAGTTATTTCATAATATTATAATCATTAATTTATTATTTCTTCACAAGAAAAAGATTAGTAAGTATTACATGATGAAGAATATTAAATGGGTCATGTGATTTAGAACCATGTGTGGTGACATCATCCTTGATGCTAGGAATAGTCTATTTAGCATATAATGTATATATACGGTAAATTACTGTATTTTACTATTCCTAAAAAAATCAAGTATTTCAGAAAAATAAAAAAATTTCACCCTGACCATTTTATGACATTTAGAATCCAAAAATGAAGTCCATTTTTCAAAAATAATTTTCTAAATATAATTATTTTAATATTTAACTAAAATAATAATTTTTTATCAAAACCAGTTTTAGCACATTCATTAACTTATTCTAAAATATAGGTGTATCATAATTCCAACTTGAATATTATTTTTATAACACCATAGGTGGGGTTAATATTAATTAGGGTATATCACTATTCATAAGGGTAGGTTACTATTCACTATTTTTTTTTTTGTTTTATTAGACTCCAAAAAACATCTTGAACACAACCGTGAATGTTAGATTTTCAAAATTCCAAACACAGAAGTAAAAAACTTATTTTTAAAGGTCACTTTGCACTTAGTAGTTCATTATGTTGTGTTTCCATGTGATTTTATAACATAATTATGAGAAGGGAATTTCCATTGAAAAATATTGGGTCGTTACATTCTTCCCCCCTTATGAAATTTTTCCCTCAAAATTTCGTTTTACATTGTAAGCCAAAAACAGGTGTGGGTACTTTTCCTTCATTTCTTCCTCCAATTCCCATGTTACCTCCTCATACTTATGGTTTCTCCATAATACCTTGACTATATGAGTAGTCTTGTTGTGTATAACTTTGTCTCTATGATCCAAGAACTTTACTGGCTGCTCCACGTAAGAGAGATCAACTTCCAGCTGCACCACCTCTGAGTTTAGTACATTTGAGGGATCAGGTATGTACTTCATCAAGAGTGATACATTAAAAACATCCTGAACTCAAGACATATTCGGTAGAAGTGCAAGCTGATAGGCTATATCTCCTATGCAGTCAAGGATCTCAAATGGTCCAATATACCTTTGGGTTAGCTTCCTTTCTTCCCGAATCGCATGACTCTCATCCATGAAGATATTTGAAGGAAGACTTTACCTCCGACGTCGAACTCCAAGTCCCTTCAACGGTTGTCAGCAAAGCTCTTTTGCTGACTATGAGTATCTTTGATGTGTTTATGGATGACTTGAACCTTCTCTGTCATTTCTTGAACAATATCGGGTCCAAGTAGCTTTATTTCTCCAACATCATCCCAACAGGTTGGAGTTATACGTCGGTTTACATACAGATCTTCATATGGAGCCATCTGAATACTCAAGTGGAATCTACTATTGTATGAGAAATCAACCAATGGGAGATAATGATCCCATCCACATTTGAATTCTAGAGAGCAGGCTCTAAGAATATCTTCAATCGTCTGAATAGTTCTTTCAGACTGGCCATCGGTTTGGGAGTGATAGGTCGTGCTGAAATTTAATGCAATACTCAAAGAATGTTGATGGCTCCCCCAGAATTTAGATGTGAACCTTGGATCATGGTCAGAGACAATTGAGAGTGGAACATCGTGCAGTCTCACCAATTTGTTCACATATATATTTTCAAGTTGTTCAAGCGAGAGATCTTACCGAATAGCGATGAAATGGGATGTATTGGTGAGTCGGTCAACCACAAACCATATCGCATTATTTCCCTTCGACATCTTCAGGAGACCCGTGACAAAATCCATAGTAACATTTTCCCATTTCTACATGGGTATAGGCAATGACAGCATCATACCTTCGGACTTTTGTCACTCATCTTTAACTTTATGACATACCAAGCACCTTGATATATATTCCACAATATCCTTCTTCATGTTATCCCACTAGAAGTGTTCTCACAGATCACAGTACATTTTGGTACTCCCAGGATGGATAGAGAAGGTCGGGCTATGAGCATCATTCAATGGCTCCTTCTTTATCTCTAGATCAGATGGTACACATAATCGAGTCCAAAATCTTACAACTCCTTCCTCATCAATTTTGAAATCAGAGGATTTCCAATTTTTAACAGCTTCCACCCTTTTCGGAATTTCTACATCCTTTCTTTGACCATCCTTTATTTTCTCTAAGAGGGATGGTTGAGCAATCATTTGAGAAAGGATTGATGATGTTCATCCCTTAATGATTCCCATGTCCATCCTTTGCAAATCTAAGAAGATCAGATCCTTTTCAATTCTCATCATTGATAAAGATACATGATCCTTTCTACTTTGAGAATCTGCCACCTTGTTTTCCTTAATGAGATGGTAGTGGATTGAGCAGTCATAATCCTTGATGAGCTCTATCTATCTTCACTGGTTCACATTAAGCTCTTTCTTTGAGAATATATATTTGAGACTCTTGTGGTCAGTATATATCTCACATTTTTCCCATACAGATAATGCCGCCAAATTTTCAATGCAAAGATCACAGCCGCCAACTCCAGATCATGTGTGGGATAGTTTTGCTCTTGGATTTTCAGCTGCCTTGAGGCATAAGCTATCACTTTATCATTTTTCATTAGCACACTGTCTAAGACTTTATTATAATAATCACTATACACAACAAAGAGTTCTCCACTTTAAGGGAGTGTGAGTACCAGCACAGTGATAAGCCTCTTTTTCAACTCCTTGAAACAATCTTCACATTCTTGTGTCCAGACAAACTTTACCCCCTTCCGTGTCATCTTGGTCATTGGGTTTGAAAATCATGAAAAGTTCTTCATAAATTGTTGATAATACCCATATAGACCTAAAAATCTGTAGATCTCCATTACAGAAGTTGGCCTCGGCCACTCTTCAATTGACTTTGTCTTATAAGGGTCCACAGATATCCATTTCCTCGTGATAACATATCCCATGAATGATACTTCCTCCATCCAGAACTTACATTTACTGTACTTTTCATACAACTTATCCCTTTGCGAAGTCTTTAACACAGTTTCCAAATGCTCCTCATGTTCCTCCTTTCTCTTGGAGTATATCAAAATATCATCAATAAAGACCACCACAAATTTGTTGAGGTAATCTCTAAAGACTCTATTCATTAAATCCATGAAAATTTCTAGAGCATTAGTGAGTCTGAAGGGCATCACTATGAACTCATATTGTCCAAACCTCATTCAAAAGGCAGTCTTGGGAATATCTTCTTTCCTCACCTTTAGTTGGTGATATCCTAACCAAAGGTCCACCATTAAGAAATAACTGGCCCCACGAAGCTGATTGAACAAGTCATCTATCCGTGGAATGGGATACTTGTACTTTATAGTGATTTTATTGATCTCATGATAATCAATGCAGAGGTGCATTGATCCATCCATCTTCTTGACGAAGAGGACTGGTGCACCCCATGGTGAAGCACTCGGGTGTATAAAACCCTTCTCTATATTCTCCAGTAACTGCTTCTTCAGCTATTCTAGCTATACGGTGGCCATTCTGTATGGTGTATTTGATATTGGTAGAGATCCAGGGAAAATTTCAATTGAGAACCCAACCTCTCAGTCATGAGGAAGACCGGGAAACTCTTCGGGGAATACATCAGTGTAATCCCCCATGATGGGCATCTCTTCAAGAATGATTCTGTCCTTTGTCCCAATCATTTGAGCTAGGTATGCTTTCTCACAAGGAAGCAGTATCCAAACATGAGACAAATATTCTAAAGGAGACTCATCTTCCTACTTAAACTTGTAAAGAATCAGGGGATGCTTCAGGATGTGAAAAGTGATCTCCCTTTCCTGAAAATTGATGTTTTCCTTGTACAAAGATAGGCAATCCATGCCCAATATAACGTCGAACTCCACTAAAGGAAGTATGAAAAGATTTTATGGGAGGTTTGGTCCACAAACATTAACCAGGGAGCGGTTATAAACCATGGATGCAATAATTTCCCCATTCATTGTTCCCATATATAACTTTTCCTCCAAATTTTAATGTGGTGTTTGAATAGTTCTACTAAACTTGAAAGATATGAAAGAATGCACATAACCAGAATCAAATAGTATGTTTGCTATTCTTGAATGAATAACAAGAGTACCTGTCACAACATCGTTTTCCAACTCCACCTCAGCACTAGTGATAGCATAAGCCCTTCCTTGTTACATTGGAGGTCATTGTTGATTGCCTCCGATAACCCTCAGCTTAGGGAAATTGTTCACATAATGACCAAGCTCCTTGTAGTTATGACACTGCACTACAGGATAAGTGTTGATCTGAACCTTCTTTTCTTGTTCAACATTAGCAGGATTTTTCATATCCCTTTGGAAGTTCTTGGCCAGATAACCAAAATTTCTGCATTTTAAGCAATTCTTGGTTCCCTTGAGACAATCACCAAGATGCTTCTTCCCAAAAAATTTTCAAAGGGGAAAGTGAGTCTTCTTTCCATCATGGGATTTTTTTGATAAACCACCCATGTTGTTCTGCATTTTCGACTTCTTGTCACTAGGCCCATGAGACCACTGAGTGTATCCAATCACCATTTCAACCTTGAGGGCACAATGGACAATCTACTCACAGTTGTCGAAGTCTTGAATCACCAACACTTTTCATAGACTCAGCTTTAGTCCACTAAAGAAGCGATCCACCTTGCTTTTGGTGTTCATGAAAAAGTCAAAGGCGTACCTTGAAAGCCTTGTAAATTTTGCTTCATAAGACCCGATGGACTCATCTTCCTTCTCCTTGAGTCCAAGGAAATATCTTTCCATCTTGAGGCGAAGGGTTAAAGGAAAATATTTGTTGAAAAACATCCTCTTGAATTCCTCCCAATCTATGGAATCAATTTCCTCTTGGGACTTTGTATTCTTGATCAGTGTCCACCACTAATCAGCTTCCCCATCAAAATGATAGACCACCAGTACAACTTTATCTTCTTATGAGCACTGGAGGATGAAGAAAATCTTTTCAACAGATTTAATCCATTGTTCTTCTAGGAGGGGATCAAAAGACCCAATAAACATGGGAGGCCTTTGCCACATGAAGGATTCTACGGCAACTTTCCCTTTCCTTGGAGGAAGAAGATGTTCGACCTGATTCAAGTTATTATTTATAACTCGAGCCATCTCAAGCAAGTACTTCCATGATGTTTTGAGCACCCGATTCTGTCACATCCAGCATGTCGTTAGGGAAATCATCACTTTGCCTATCACATTGGTTGTTGGAACATGTTCTTCTATTTCCCGCCATTAACTAAGAAAAATAACATATAATTAGAGGTCTTTAATACTAAGATATTCAACATAAAAAGAAACTTTGAACATAAAAGTAGGAACTTATAAAGAAGAAGTATATCCGGACTTGTGATTCATTAGTTTTATATCTTGGTTATCCTCAATTTATTTTTTAACTTATATTCTTATGGGATTCTTTTTTCCCTTAATAATGGTTTGTACTAAGCTCATGAATCTACCAAAGAATATCTCCCAGGAGTGTTGTAACCAAGAGTGCAGCAAGGCCCATTATCGTGCACTAGTTCCCATTCAATTCTAGCTCAAAGTGGTGTTTTCAGGTTTTACCCCTAGATACATCTGTGCCAGAGCCGCCTCTACATGCTCGTATCCAGACAGGGATGTATTTTCTTGATAAACCACTTACTATATACTCACCAAAATTTTGTACTGTTTTCTTATACTTAGTCCAATCCTTAAGGATCTCACTAAGGTACACTATTCCTAATCCCCAGAAATAACTAGACCATCCTCTGATACCAACTATAGAAACTCGAACCTTTTACATACAACATTTCATGATTTTAAGCATAATTAATCATCAGAGTACATGCCAAGGATCGATAAGTTTGGTGTCTTGGAAGACTAGGTACATATAACATAAAACATGGGGCTAAAAAACATCTTTATTTAATCTCCATAAAGAGATTTTATCTTCCTTTGAGCCCTTACATCTGCATAGGGTACCCTGGGGAACACATGAACAAAGGGATGAGCTAAAAAGCCCAGTAAGGGAATGAACATAAGGATACATCTCAAGCACATGAGTTAGGAAGCATGACATAATGATATACAAAGCATGAAACATATAAAATAATTTAATATAAGCATGGGATCATATAAACATGGAATCATATAAATGTGGCAGAATCATAAAACATTTCTTTAGTATGGTTCAAGGCTAACCACCAATCCCATTTCTCATTTCAGTACGGGTCAAGGCTAACTGCCAATCCCGTTTCACATCACATCTCAGGAGACTTATCCTTACCAAATGCATTGGAGCACTATCTGGGTTCACCCATATAAACATTTTCATGAATATTCTTGCCACAAAAATATTCTTACCACATATACAATCATACATAATCAACTATACACAAACATAAGGGTACCCATGGAAAGAATTGAGTACCATGATCATGACATAAATCATAACCAATGGGTGTATCATGAAAGTGTCCATGTAAGGAAATAATTAGAAAATACATGGAAGTTCATAGGGTAAAATAGGAATATAACATGGTAATTGGTGTCAAACATAAGTGACAACATCTGAGAAATGTATTTTAGAAACATTAGCATTAAAACATTTTTGTGCGGTTTTAAGGAAAATAATATAGAGATTTTAAAATATTAAAGAATACATTCTTTTATATAAAACCAGAATTGAACCAAGAATGTTTTCATAATAAAAATACATAATTTAAAAATACAATGGTGTCTTAAAACAAAATATATAGTTCACTTGAAATTGGGTAAAAGTTCGGGAAGTTCTTTTAAAATGAGTGTGCTTATTGGGAAGTATCAAAGAGAGATTCAATTAAAAGAAAGTATATCCCTGAAAGAGAATTAGATATGGATCTTGTAACATGATTTTGGAGAATATAAACATAATTTTGAAGTTCTAAATAAAAAAACACAATAAAATTTTGGTAAAAGGAAAGATAGAGCAACCCGGAGGAATAAAAGAAGTTCGGGTAGAATCCATCATGGTTTATTGTCATGGTATCGGGTGTAACTAAGAAGACTTTATGAGAGAGATAAGGGGTTTATAATCACTTATAAAACATTAGGGCAGTATGGTTAAGGTTTATAAACATACCCCATCACTTTTTATTACACAAAATGGCATAGCATAGAGAACAATATTGATTAAGAGAAAAAAGGGGAGGATCCCTTACCTTAAATCCTTTGGTGTTCTCCACTTGTTACTAAAGACCTGAATAAAAAAATCAGGCTTTTAAATTAATAAGTCCATAACCTCTCCTATATTTAATTTATTTATTATAACACTTTTTAGTTCATTCAAAACCTTTTTGATTAGTTACAAGGTTCAATTTCATTGTTCGGGCCCGTTTGTTTACTTGGCTTTAAAATCTCGGTTCACTTATATTCAAGTTTGAATTATATGAAAGATTAAAGTGGTTGTACCGATTTGAAGTTATATTATTAATTTAATATACATGAGATTAAATGGTTTTAATTTTAATTAGGTTACTTAGAGTGAAGTCCAATTATTATATATATAACCATAGTGATAACTGTTTTTGTTAATCGGTGGATTTGATTACAAAGAAAGTGTTTTGATTTATAACTTAATTTCATTTGTACCAAAGGATTACAGAACCAAAAATAAGATATATTACATATATAATAATCTGTTTCAACCATAACCCAAATTGTTTCATGACCAAAATTAAATATAATAATAGAAATTGATAAAAAGTTGTCCTTGAATGTGCAAAATCTGCACATCTCAAACGGTGCTATCATTTCTTTCAAATAAAAGGGTGGAAAAAGGAGAGAAGATAATGAAACATACCACTAGCATGAATACATTCTAGTACATGAATTTTACTGGATTTATCATACTATTATAGTGAAGGAAGGTGAGGAAAGAAATAAAAATGAAAATTAACTTAAAAGAAAAGAAGAAATTGGGAAGAGGAATTTACCTCTTGAGACTTCCTCCTCTGAGAACTTCTTAAGGGGAGAGGTTTGGGTATTTTGAGGAGTATGGGAGCTTTCAGACGTGGGGTAGGACCTTGGGGAGAGATTTGGTAATAATAATGGAAAGGTACAAGGCTTGAGAGGAGTGAAGATAAGAGGGAGTGAAGGGGCGGTTTTATAGTGGAGGAGAGGAGGGATTTCATAATATTTTAATCATTAATTTATTATTTCTTCACAAGACAAAGAATAGTAAGTATTCCATGACCAAGAATAGTAAATGAGTCATGTGAATTAAAACCATGAGTGGTGACATCACCCATGATTCTTGGAATAGTCTATTTAGCTTATAATGTATATATACGGTAAATTACCGTATTTTACTATTCATCAAAAAATCAAGTATTACAGAAAAATCACAAAATTTTACCCAGACCATTTTTCGACATGTAGAATCCAAAAATGAAGTCCATTTTTCAAAAATAATTTTCTAAATATGATTATTTTAATATTTAATTAAAATAATAATTTATTATCAAAACCAGTTTTAACACATTTATTAACTTATTCTAAAATATAGGTATACCGTGCTTCCAACTTGAATATTATTTTTGTACCAATATAGGTGAGGTTACTATTCATTAGGGTATATCACTATTCATAAGGGTGGGTTAATATTCACGAAAAATTATTTTTGTTTTATTAGACTCTAAAAAACATCTTGAACATAACCGTGAATGTCAGATTTTAAAAATTTCAAACACAGAAGTGACAAACTTATTTTTAAAGGTCACTTAGAACTTAGAAGTTCATTATGTTGTGTTTTCATTTGATTTTATGACATACTTATGAGAAGGTAATTTCCATTGAAAAACATTGGGCCGTTACACGTGTGAGAAAATTGTTTGGTTTCTCTTGAGGAATGTTGTTTCTTTTAAAAGTTGCATCAGGCCCATTTGGCACTTTGAAAAAATAAATTATTTGGAGAAAACATTATTTGGGGTAACATAGGGGTGATCTCATTGTGTACGACGATTGTGTGAGTTGTTGTGTGTGATGTTTGTACATCGTGGCTGGTTAATTAATTGACATTGTTGACTCACCCCTTTTTATTACACGTGTTGACATGGGAACTTGGCATAGTAAGTGAATCTCCAGAGAACGATTGTTCCACTAGTTTAGATTAAACACTGGCTAGTGGCCCTTAGTATAGACTTTTCTCTGCTAGGGGATTGGGCCCCTTGGTTTGGCTAGGTAGGTCAACACCAAGCGTTAGGGTGTTATGACATCATTGAGTAGGGCATGCTTTCAGGATGAGTCACATGTATAGTACATTCTGGATTGTTCACGAGCTCCTAGGTTCGACCCATGTTTTCATTAGTGCTTATTTATATGTGGCGATGATTCAAGAGCTCAGTTCGGTTACTGGCCCCATTTTTTACTTTTCCCTTTCCCTTATTCTTTGTTTTGTGTTGTGTGTGGTTTTCCTCTAGACTAACAACTAAAATTTGGATTTCGAAATTTTTTGAGAAAATGTTTTAAAATGTAATTTACTTTTTCCCTTCAAATAATAAACAAGTTTTTAAATTAAAAAGGGAAATGGAATGTTACTTTTTTTATAAATAAAAGTGTGTGTGGAAACCTATATTTTAAATAATTTGGTTCAAACCTAGAATTAGTAAATTATTTATTTAAAGGTAGTGCTTTGGTGATAGTTTTTTGGGCATGCCTACTGAGTTTTGACACTCACGACTATAGTGTTTTCCTATTTTTAGTTTCTGTTGTAGGTTCGACTCGAGCTTTATCATTGTGGGTGATAGTTGGTTGTGGATTGGTGAGTGACTCTCAGAGTCGTGAGGAGTTTTGTTCATGGTCAGGTTAGTTTGTTGTTGTTGGTTGTTCTTCATTTTTCTTGTCATTTATTTTATTTTAATTATTCTACTTTTTTCTGCTGCTTTATTTATTTTCATTGGGATAAATCGTTCCCTCTAGATCTCTATTGATGTCCTAGCACTTGCCGCCAGCTTGGGACGATCAGGGATGCCTCTCGGGCCTTGCAGCGGATCAGCTTGGGTGATTGGTTAATGGTCGACTCGGGTTGGTTCGTGACATCACCTAGTCAGATGTAGATTCAAAATTGATCCACATAATTTATGACCACTTTTCATGGTTTTTTGTAGATGCACATTAAATATATATGGTTAGTAGTTCATACGGTCGATCCAATAAATTTCTTCATATGAGTTTTCCATGGAGATGTGTCATGTCATGCCAATGTAGAAAATTATAAATTGGGTTTTCAAAAGAATAAACAAAACTATTATGAGTATAATTAAAAGGATTAAAAGGACTAAGACTTAAGGTATTTTTGAAGAAATTTGGCTCATGTGTTTGAATAAGTCTCTAAATTAAATATTTCAATTGTAAATATCTTCCAGATTTGAAGAATACATTTTAGGAATGAGTTAAAACCATGGTAATTGTGGGTTTTTAAATAAATAGTTGATCAAGACTCATACAGTTAATCCTAAAGGAAATAATGAAGCCATTAAATAAATAAGAATATTGAAACTACATTAAATTAATCTATAAGAATTAGGGATCTAATTTCTAGATATTTCATTTCTCAAAAAGGACATCTAGTGATAATCATAGAAATCATGAGGAATGAGATGTGGTCTACACTTATGATAAAGGAGCATGAATGTAAGGATATAAATGGATTGAGGCAGTCCTTGAAGACAAGATGAAATCAATATTTTGAAGATATTTTTTTTCAAGAATAATTAGAATAAGTAGAGTTTCAACAATATCAATATATTGTTGTATGAACTTTCTTGTAATCAACCTGTGAATTGAACATCATTTTTAAAACCATAGAATGAAATTGGGGAAGAGAAAAAGAAATATCATTATACCTGGGATCATAGTGGACCACTCTATTATCCTTGTAAAAACCCTTATAAATAGTCTTATAGCAATGTAATATCAATACAACATTGATGTGTACTCCTTTGACTATCCCTTTTGGGTGAACCAAGTAAAATACCTACGTCCACACTTTACTTTCCCTACATCTACACATGTATGTGGGCATGAAATAAAGACAAGTTTATACTGCTCTTTTTAAAACAGGGTAAATATCCAAAAAGTGAAAAATGAATTCATACCCTAATTCATCACATCCCACTTATGGTGTTTGGGGTTGTGGTTATAACTAATTACTTTAATTTTTTAAAATAAAATTCATTGCACATAAAAATTTGTTTCCTAAAAAACCTATATTTTTACCTTCAAATGATTTTATATTTATTTATAACCATTTTTTAATCAATTTTTTAATTATCATCCATTTTTAAACATGTATAAAATATACTATTACATAGGTTTAATACTCAAAATAAGAGAAATAATCATTTAAAAAACATATAAATGAAACAATGTTTGTAAACAAAACATTTCCATTTAGGTAAGAATTATTAGACTAATATTTATTATCATTAATTAACCTTTCCATATATGTTGTTAAGTAATCCTATTATTTATTACTTGAATTTCATCAATAAATTTTATTGATATTTTTCCTCAAAAGTATGAAATCTAACAAAAATGTGTAATTCAACAAAAAAGTTCAAAACAGTAACTTTATAATTAATTGAATTTCCTTATGTGATTTTGAACCTTTTTAAAAAATTCATTTATTTTATCAATTTCACTTAACTATCTAATAATTTCATCAATTTTATATTATAATAAATAAATGTTCAGTTAATTTCAGTATTGTGTGCATCACAAGATATCGAACCCAAAAAATTTATTTTAAAGGAAAATATATTCTAAAATCATAGGGCATTATAAATAGAGGTTTTGGATTTATAAAATATGAGTCCCTATTTTCCACCCTTTTATTATAATTATTATGATTTTTACCAATTCCATAGAGATACCATGTATGATATTTCCAATTAGATAGGGACTATGGGATCATATTTCACTACTTCTTACCCCTATCCACATCCAACAAGGGATTATCAAGGTAGCATATTCTATAACACGAAATAATTACATTAAAACCACAAAATATATCAATCATTCATCATTACAAAAATTCAAAATTTGAATTATGTATAAGGGTATTTCTATTCCCATAGTTAATTTCATTCCTAAAAATTAGTCACAGTGGTTCAATAAAGTTGCACAACATCATTCTTTTCAAAAATAACTTTTGAAAAGATAAAATTCATTGAGTAATTATAAATCTATTTTCATTTAAGTAAACTCATTTCCTTTAAAACAAAGACATGTGAATCAACCCTTATCATACCCTCTATGATGAATGAAATCATGCCTTTTCTGACACATCATGGGTTAACATGACACCAATAACCATCCTCCATGGTAATCACCAACCTCTTACTTACCTAGACTTCCTAGTAACTCAATGTTCAAAATAAAGAGGTCAGGCACATATTTTTTTAGGTATATTTTAAATAATACCCATCAAATTCTTTACATATATTAGACATAACAAGAGTCAACTCCAAAACCATGCTTTGATACTATTTTGTAACACCCCAACCAAGGATCCCAAATACTTTGACCTAAGTTGAGATTTCACATGACCTAAAACACATACCTTGATCACAAAAGGCTTCTAGAGTGCCACAAAGAATAAATTAAACCACTTAGGGAATTATTTTCCAACAAACACACAAACCAAACCATTCATGTGATGTAAAACTTATCTAAATAAAACTATTTAAAATATCCCTACAATGGAAAAAAGTATCTTATAAAATAAATTCAATTCATTAAAAAAATAACATTATAAATATATAGATATAAAATATAGTTCCCAAATAATGATCCATCAACACCTCTATCGTACCTTCAACATTTCTCTATAGTACACCAATAATGAAGAATAAAGTATTCTATTTACATATATCATGGCCAATCATGTCTATATGCCCACTAAATTCTATATATATGGTCTTATTAAAAACTTGATAATATTTTTTCAATGTCTCTAACAACTTTCATGCATAAGACTTTTTAATATGAAATTCTAATTAATAATTATAAATCAATACAAACCATAATATGGATGAAAAAGTAATAATTATTTAACTAAAATCATTTAAATTAACCATGTAGTGGAAAAAATTTATCTTATAAAATAAATCCTAAAATAAGAAAATTAAACACATGTAGATAGAAAATACATTTATTTCCCCATGAGCTACCAAATAAACCACCATAACCCTTACATGGTTATATTATTTACAACTAATAAAGAATAAAATTTTCCCTTTACCTGTATCATGGAATATCAAGTTTACAAATCTACAAAAGTACACATATAGGGGGTGAGCATAAAATAAATAGAATTTCCCCAATGACTCCAATACACTACCACGTATGAATAATATTTATATGTAATATCAATAAGAATAATAAATAATAAATATTTTAAAACAAAAACATTATTTTTATATAGAAATTTAAAAAAACAAAATCATTTTAAAATTTTATTTCAAATATTTCATAATTTTATCTAAAAATAAATCATCAAGTTTGATTCCAAACAACTAATAATCATAAAATTCTCCACAAAACCCAATTTTTAAAACAATTACCAATAATAATATGCGTCATGTTTTTTAAACCAATATAAAATCCACATTTTTTTAAAATCTGAAAAATAATTCTTTTTTTCCTAAAGTATGATGGGATATCCATGTTGTAACACCCCAAGGATTTACAAATAATTTTAATATTGAATGCATGAAACACTGTGTCTCTATAAAATAAAACATTGTTATAATTGGGATAATAAACAAAATATTTCTACTTCTGTGATTTTAATTTTGAAAATATGACATACACGGTTGTGTTCAGGGTAATTTTTGGAGTCTCATAGAACAAGCATAATTTTTTGTGAATAGTAACCTACCCTTATAAATAGTAATATACCCTTATGAATATTAATGTTACCCTTATAAACAGTAATGTGACCATTATGAATAGTATCCTCACCCATGAAAGTATAAATAAAATTTAGGTACATTATAAATGAATTATAAGATTTTATAAATTATTAATTATGTATTCGTATTTTTTTGAGTGATAAATATTTAATTAAAATTTTAAATTAATTAATTAATTAATTTTCATAAAATGAATTCATAAATAAATATTTTTTGTCCAATTCTTTTTGGATAATTTTATGAGACCATATTTATTTTTTGAAAGTAATATAAAAGTAGTTTTAAATATAAAATCTGTATTTTTCAAGTAAATAATTATTTTATTTAAAAATTAAAATATAAATATTTATAAAATTATTTTGATAAAATAGGGTCCATTTTTGAATTCTAAACATCAAAAAATGGTTAGGGTGAAGTTCTGGGATTTTTCTAAAATACATGATTTTTATGAATAGTAAAATACGATAATTTATGATAAATAATAAATACATGATTTATTGATTCATAAGCGATGTGAGGATGATATAGAAACACTTGGTTAGAACTCACATTCACTTATTACTTATTTTTTTCACATGAATCAATACTATTCATAGTCTCGAGGAAAAATAATAATCTAATGATTAAAATATTAAGAAAACCCTCATCCCCTCCACTATATAAACCACCTCTCACACCCTACTTTATTCACACCAATAAAACTTAAATACTTGCCTAAATTCTACCCAAATATCTCCCTAAGATCCTACCCCACGTATATAAGCCCTTGTTCTCCTCAAAATACCTAATTCTCTTCCCTAAAGAGGCTCTCAAAGGAAGATATATTCAAGATATAAATTCCTCTTTTCAATTCTTTTGTTTTCTTTTCAAGTTCCTTTTTTATTTTTTATATTCTCACCTCTTCTCATCCAAATGTTGTGACAAATATATTACATTATATGTGATATAATGTTTTTATGATAACGGAATATTCCATCGGCATCTCTTCATTTCCCTCCTTTTATACTATAAATGAAAACACAGTCAGAGATGTGTTAATTTATCACATTCAAGGAAGACGAGTTTTCAATTTACATTACTATCTTCAAGACTGGTCATGAAATTTTTTTAATGGTTGAACCAGAACATAATATATTTATTTTATCTTATGTAATGTTTTTTAATCTTTACACACTCATAATAAAAAATAATAATACAAAATAAGTAAATTGTGCACAAAACGTCATGTTAATCTAAGCGTTTATCATTAACTTTTTTATAATGAGTCATCCTCATGGTATATAACTAAAATCATTATAAGATAATTAATATATATTTAATTTCACTAATAATATATATTAATAAATATTTATTTTTAACCACATTTCAAATGAACATCCATTCATGAATATAAGTAAACTTGTCATGAAAACCAAAGAAGAAAATGCTTCCAAAACAAATAAAATTGAACCTATTAAACCCATAAAAATGCCATGACTGAACCTAATAATTTTATAATAAATAAATTAAATTTATAGGTGGTTATGGACCTCTTAATTAATGAATATAAATTTGATTATTCATGTCATTAAGATCAATTGAAGAACACATTCAGGAATAAGGTAAGAGTTTTCTCATCTAACTTTTAATTCTGTGAGATTTCCATTTTTCACCACTTATTTCTTGTATGTGGTGTATGTGTAATGAAATTTGATATATAATATAATTATTCTATTTTTATTCATGATATTCTATGATTCATATGGTGATTATTAATTTTTGGCCATACGATTCAATTGATTACAATGTGGTAAGGGACTTTGTCTCAATTTTCATTTCATTGAGACTTACTTAGTAATGGGCACCTAGTATTTCTTGGGTGGTGTATCTTCTAACCTTTTGAAATCATTTTCATTTTAAATTATAATTCTATTAAATATCCATTTTCTTGTACCATGTATATGATTATTTATTTAAGTCGTATACCATTTCACATACGATGTTTATTTTGTATGCTACTTTAAGTATGGAAATATTAATGAATCTATATCCTATACTAAATATAGACACTTAAAAGTAATATTGTTATTGTATTAAATATCTGAAAAAATAATTCTTTGGATTGGAAGTGATGGGTTGGGACCACTATATCCCATCGATGCATCGACAGGTTTCATTAGACAAATCAGTTGGCGGCAAACCCTTCGAGTTTTTTTCCAAAAATCTTTTGTTTTTCTACCAATTAACTTAAATTTCATCGATGGTATGATGGTTCATGTTCCATATACAAGATGTAAAAATAATAATCATTCTATTTATTAATTATTTACTTATTACTATCCATGAGGTTTTTACTATAAAAAAAATCTATGGATGCATTTTTATTCTTAGCTAATTGATGGAATGTGTTTTCATTTATTCACTATGACATATTAGTCATTTCTAATTTATTATGATTCATTTATTACTGATTATTTATTCCAAAATATGTAACCCTTACTGATCATTTTATCCCCCCTTATTATGCTTCCTTTCCCCACGTTATGAAGAAGGGAACCTTGAATAAGCTTAAAAGAAGGTAGTTTATTTTATTTTATTATATATAAGGTTATATATTCTATGCTTAAAAATGTATTTTGGGTATCATGTATGTAATATGGCCTTCCAAAACTACTAAACTAATCAGTCCTTCAGGATTTATTTATTATATTCATTCCAATATAATTAAATAATTCACTGATTCTGGGATTCGGGGGTCGGGGCGTTACAGTTGTTATCAATGAAAGTTTAGCAGTAACCTTGGAAACTATATTTGAGAAACATAGTTTAGAATACATAACCCTAAGATAGAATTTGACAATAATAATAGAATAACATCATAGAATTTTAGTAAAGTATAGATTATTTGGGTCGTCTTGGCAATAAATCCCCGTCTAGATACTATAAGTGGACGTGGTTCTGGCACAGATGTAACTAGGAGTAACAACTCTAATAAGGAGTTCAGGTTTGACTCGAGGTATCCTGGTACATGAAAATAGGCCTTACTACACACCTATTTTGACACTCTCGAGGTATATGCTTAAGATAATTCACATTTTATTTACAAACCATTATGATTGATTTATGCTTCCAATGTAACCAAAGTATATGGTTCTATGATTTATGGTGCATAAATTTATGTTATATTTTATACCATGTTTATAGTTTTAGAGAGTTTATATTTTTATGAGATAATATATTATGTTGAATTGATTTAAAATTTCATCTAGTATAAAGAATGAGAACTTCACCAATGCATGTGATGAAAAATGTAAAAAGGATCATATCATTCATGGTGTTAAGACAAAATTTCGAAGGGAAATAGTCTCCATGATATCCTCATAATTTGAGGAAATAATATCATGCATTAAAAAAGTATCTAAAAATTTGTCTAAGTCTAATGCTTTGAAGGTAAGAAAAATAAGAATAGGATGGCAGGGAAAAACATGGATAAAGGGATTAAGGGAAAGAAGGGTTTTCCCACATGTGTTAACAGTAGAAAGAATCATCCTGGAAAATGATTTAAAGGAATGTGAGTTTGTTTTAAGTGTGAATAAATAGTCACTGATCTAATGAATGTAAAAGTAAGAGAAAAAACAATGAAGTTCAATATTTCAACTACAGGGAGATGGGACACTATGTAAATCAATGTCCCAAGCGTCAAAGGAATATACCCCAAATGATGTTACTAGATAATTATCAATTCAAGATACTACCGTAGATGAAGTGAAATGATAAAAATGACTCATCAAGAATCATGTCATTTGAATATTTTATCAGCAATGTACTAGTTATAAAAATTATGTAATATATGAGGATTTTATTATAGTACAATTCCATTAAGAATTTTAGGATGCGTGATGAATTGTACCAAGGATAAGTGGCTCAGCAAAAAGTTAATATCTTGGGAAAGTATACGAATAATGGAAAGAAAACCCTAAATATATTCCTGACGATGAAGATAACGATGGAGAAATGATTGATTTGGATAAGTACGCACTACCTCAAAACTGATTATTGACTTGTCTACAATTGGTCTATGCTATCATTGATGAAGTTTACAACATTAATGGATATAAGGAATATATCCAATCTCATGTGTAAATATGAGTGCATTTTTCTAATAAGGTTTTATGGTAATTTTATTTATTACCATATTTCAAGAGGACACATGATGAAGAAATTCACATGTTTGGAATGTAAAAATTTAGGGCTGCTTTATGTTCATTAAAGGATAATAAGGTAGTAGATGCATTGAGTAGGTTGGATCATGGATTTCTAAACAAAATGAGGATTGACAAGGACCCTATATACATAGATATTACAAGGATGGATATGGGAATGATTCTAATGTTTTGGATTATGATGTTTTGGAAAGTTAAACCATTTATGAAATGGTTTAAGTTGATCATTGTATGAGTATTTAGAGTTTAATATCACCACATGATGCAACATGTGACTAGAGATGAAGTATAGAAAGTTAAGGGCACAACTAAATGATAAGGTTGTGTTTATGAAATAAAAACATATATTTATACTCTTATAGAGTGGAATATTTCCTCAACTCTAGGAAAAGTCTTAAATAAAATTTTAATCCTATTATCATTTTTTCAAAACTGTAGTTTATGGTTTTGTGGTAATTATATTTCTTTTGAGCTTGTTCTCTATCACTTTCCATGATAATATTATGGTTTGATTATTCTTCCATGACCATGTTATCCAATTAGAATGCATACTTTTGTAGTAACTGATGCATTTCCCTTTCCCTTTTATTAAGAGGATATTTTAACCAAATTTTTAATGTGGGTTTACCATAAGATAATTTTCAATTATAAACCATTATCTATTGAAATTATATTTCAAAATTTTGAGGATGAAATTTTTGTAAGGAGGTGAGAATGTAACACCCCAAGGATTTACAAATAAATTTAATATTGAATGCATGAAACACTGAGTCTCTATAAAACAACACTTTTTTATAATCAAGTCAGTTAACAATTTTTTCCTCTTCTATGATTTGAATTTGTAAAATCTGACTTACATAGTTATGTTCAGGGTGATTTTTGGAGTCTGATAGAACAAACTTATTTTTTATGAATAGTAAACTACCCTTATAAATAGTAACTTACCCATATGAATAGTTATATACCTTTATGAATAGTAATTTTACTCTTATGAATAGTAATATGACCCTCATGAATAGTAACCTCACCCATGAAAGTATAAATAAAATTTAGGCACCTTATAAATAAAGTAGAATATTTTATAAATTATTAATTAAGTATTCGTATTTTTGTGAGTGATAAATATTTAATTACAATTTTAAATTAATAAATTAATTATTTTTCATAAAATGGGTTAGTAAATAAATATTTTGTTTCCTTGTGATTTTAGGATAATTTTATGAGACCATAGTTATTTTTTAAAAGTATTATAAAAGTAATTTTAAATATAAAATATGTATTTTTCAAGAAAATAATTATTTTATTTAAAAATTAAAATTCACATATTTAAAAAATTATTTTATAAAATTTGGTTCATTTTTAGATTCTACACATCAAAAAATGGTTAGGGTGAATTTTTGGGATTTTTCTAAAATACATGAATTTTTTATGAATAGTAAAATACAATAATTTCTGATAAATGCTAAATACATGGTTTATTGAATCATGAGTGATGAAGAATGATATAGTAACGCTTGGTTCAAAATCACATACAATTATTACTATTTTTGGTCACATAAATAAATACTATTCATAGTATTGATCAAAAATATTAAACTAATGATTAAAATATTAAGAAAACCCTCCTCCCCTCCACCATATAAACCAACTCTAACACCCTCATTTATTCACACCTCTCAAGATTCAATCCTTGCTTAACTTCTACTCAAATATCTCCCTGTGATACACTCCCACGTCCAGTAGCCCTTGGTCTCCTCAAAAGGCCAAAATTCTCTCCCCTAAAGAGGCTCTCAAAGGAAGATAGATTCAAGAGGTAAATTCCTCTTTTCAATTATTTTGTTTTCTTTTCAAGTTCCTTTGTTATTTTTTATATTCTAACCTCTTATCATTAAAATTTTTGGATAACTATAGTAAATTATATTTACTATAATTTTTTTATGATAATGGAATATCACATCTTCTTCTATTCCTTTCCCTCCTTTTATACTATAAATTAAAACATCGTCGAAGATGAGTTAATTTATCACATTCAAGGAGGGTGGGTTTTAAATTTACATTACTATCTTCAAGACTAGTCATGAAACCTTTTTAATGGTTGAACCAGATCATAATATATTTATTTTATCTTATTTAATGTTTTTGAATCCTTACAAACTCATAATATAAAATAATAATACAAAACAAGCTCATTTTTCACAAAACCGCCATGTTAATCCAAGCGTTTATCATTAACATTTTTCTAATGAGTCTTCCTCATGGTATATAAACAAAATAATTATAAGATAATTTATATCTATTTAATTTCACTAATAATATATATTAAAAGTTCTGTATTTTTAACTACATTTCAAATGAACTTCCATTCATGAATACAAGTAAAGTGGTCATGAAAACCAAAGAAGAAAATGCTTCCAAAACAATAAAATTGAACTTATTAAACACATTAAAAAGGCAATGAATGAACCTAATAAGGTTAAAATATATCAATTATATGTGTATTAGGTTTTGGAACTATTAATTAATGAAGATAAATTTGATTATCCGTGTCATTCAGATCAATCGAAGAACACATTCAGGCATAAGGTAAGGGTTTTCTCATCTAACTTTTAATTCCATGAGATTTCCATTGTTCACCACTTATTTCTTGTATGTTGTGTATGTGTACATAAATTTGATATATAATATCATTATTCTATTTATATTCACAGTATTCTATGATTCATATGGTGATTATTAATTTTTGGTCATATGATTCTATTGATTACAATTTGGTAAGGGACTTTGTCTCAATTTCAATTTCATTTAGACTTAGTTGATAATGAGCACCTAGTCTTTCTTATATGGTGTATCTTCTTCCCCTTTTAGATCATTTTTCATTTGAAATTTTAATTATATTAAATATCCATTTTCTTGTATCATGGATATGGTTATTTCCTTAAGACGTATACCGTTTCACATACGGTGTTTAGTTTGAATGCTACTTTAAGTATGGATATATTGATGAATCCATATCCTCTACTCAATAAATATATTTAAAAGGAATATTGTTGTTGTATTAAATATTAGAATAAATAATTATTTGGGTTGGTAGTGATGGGTGGGGACCGCTATATCCTCTCGATGCATCGACAGGTCTCATGAGACAAATCAGTTGGCGGCAACCCTTCGAGTTTGTTTCCAAAAATCAGATGGGTTTATATCCATAGAATTAAACTATATCAATGGTATAATGGTTCATTTTCCAGATACATTATGTCCAAATAATAATCATTATCTTTATTAATTATTTAGTTTTTACTATCCATGAGGTTTTCACTATGAAAAAATCTATGGATGCATTTTTATTCTCATCTTATTGATAGAAAGTGTTTTAATTTATTCATCATGACATATTAGTCATGTCTAATTAACTATGATTCAATTATTAATAATTTATGATTCCTCTATATGTAACCCTTACTATGAATTTGATCCCCCTTATTTTGATTCCTTTCCCTAGGTTATGAAGAATGGAACCAAAAATAAGCTTTGAAAGAGGAAGTTTATTTCAGTTTATTATGTATCATGTTATATTTTTTATCCTAAAAAATTTACTTTGGGTATCATGTATGTAAATTGGTCTTCCAAAACTACTACAATAATTGAATCTTCTGGGTTTATTTCTTATATTCATTCCAATATAATGAAATAATTCACCGGCTACGGGCTTTAGGGGTCGAGGCATTACAGTTGGTATCAAAGAATATTTAGCAGCAACCTTGGAAACTAGATTTAGGAGACTTAGTTTAGAGGACATAACCCTAAGATATAATTTGAAAATAATAATAGAATAACATCTTGGAATTTTAGAAAAGTAGAGATTATGTGGGTCTTCCTAGCAATAAATCCCCATCTATATACTACAAGTGGATGTGGTTATGGAAGAGATGTACCTAGGAGTAACAATACTAACAAGGAGTTTTAGGCTTGACTCGAGGTATCTTGGTACAAGACAATGAGATTTAATGAGAACCTAGATGGACACTCTCGAGGGATATTATTAGGGTAATTTAAATTTTCATTAAAAACCATTATGAAGGATTTATGCTTCCCAAGTAACCAAAGTATATGGTTATAGGATTTCGGATACATAAATTTATGTTATATGTTATACATTTTTTATAGTTAGAGAGAGTATATTATTTTATGAGCTAATATATTATATTTTATTGATTGGAAATGTCACATAGTAGAAGTAATGAGAACTTCACTAATACATGTGATGAAAAGTGTAAAAAGGATCATATCTTATATGGTGTTATTCCAAAATTATGAAGGGAAATAGTCTCCAAGGTATCCTCATCATATGAGGAAATAATATCATGTGTTAAAAAAGTATCTAAAGAATTATCTGTGGCTTACGTATTTTAAGGTAATAAAAATAAGAAGAGGATATAAGAGAAAAACATGGATAAAGGGAAGAAGGGGAAGAATGGTTTTCCCACATGTGATAATTGTGGAAAGAATCATCCCGAACAATGTTTGAAAGGCATGGGATTTTGTGTTAAGTGTGTTGAAAATGGTCATTGATCTAATAATTGTAAAGGTTAGAGAAAAATCATTGATGTTCAATATTTCAACTGCAAGGATATGGGACACTATGCAAATCAATGTCCCAACCATCAAAGGAATATGCCCCAAATGATGTTACTGGATAATGATCAAGTCATGATACTACCATAGATGAAGTAGAATGATTAATATGCATCATAAAGAATCATTCCATTTGAATATTTTATAACAATTATAATGGTTATAATAATTATGTAATGTATGAGGATTTTACTGTAGAACAATTTCATTAAGAATGTAAGGACACATGATGAATTGTACCAAGGATAAGTTACTCAGTAGAAAGTTAATATCTTGGGAAAGTATATGAATGAGGGAAAGACAACCCTAAATTTATTTATGATGATTAAGATAATGATGGAGAAATGATTGATTTGGATAAGTACTCACTACCTCAAAACTGATTATTGAATTTTCTACAAGTGTTCTATGCTATCATTGATAGGGATTACTATATTTATGGATATAAGGAATATATCAAATAGATTGTGTAAGGATGAGTGAATGCTTCCAATAAGGTTTTATGGTAATTTGAGTTATTACCATATTTCACAGGGATACGTGATGAATATATTCACATATTTGGAATGTTAAAATTTAGGGTTTTTACATGTTTATTAATTGAAAATAAGGTAGCAGATGCATTGAGTAGGATGAATCACAAATTTTTAAACAAAATGAGGATTTCTAAGGACCTCATGTACATGGATATAGCAAGGATGGATATGGGAATGATTCTAAAGTGTTGGATCGTGATATTTTGGAAAGTTAAACCATATATTAAATGTTTTAAGTCTATCATTGTATGAGGATTTAGAGTTTAATGTCTCCACATGATGAAACATGTGATAAGAGATGAAGTATTGGAATTTCAAGGCACAAATAAAGGATAAGGTTGTGTTAATAAAATAAAAACGTATATTTATACTCTTATAGAGTGGAATAATTCCTCAAATCTAGGAAAATAGTCTTAAACAAAAAAAATTATCCTATTATCATTTTTTCAAAACTGTATTTTATGGTTTTGTGGTAATGATCTTTCATTTGATCATGTTCGTTATCACTTTCCATAAAAATATAATGGTTTGATTATTCTTCGATGACTATGTTATCCAATTAGAATGCATAGTTTGGTAGTAACTGATGCATTTCTATTTACCTCTTATTAATAGGTTATTTTAACTATATTTTAATTTGGGTTTCCTATAACGGAATTTTCATGTATCAACCATTCAATTTCAAAATTCAATTTCAAAAATTTTTGGACGAAATTTTGGTAAGGAGGGGAGAATGTAACACCCAAAGGATTTACAAATAAATTTAATATTGAAGGCATGAAACATCGAGTCTCTATAAAACAACACTTTATTATAATCGATCTAATGAACTTAATTTTGCTACCTTTGTGATTTGAATTTCAAAAATCTGATATACACAGTTGCGTTTAGGGTTTCTTTTGGAGTCTAATAGAATAAACATAATTTATTGTGAATATTAACATTCCCTAATGAATATTAACCAACCCTTATAAAAAATAATATACCCTTATGATTTGTAATTTGACCCTTATGAATAGTAATGTGACCTTTATGAATAGAAACATCACCCATGAAAGAATAAATAAAATTTAGGCACCTTATAAATAAATTAGAATATTTTATAAATTATTAATTAAGTATTCGTATTTTTTGAGTGATAAATATTTAATTAAAATTTTGAATTAATTAATTAACTAATTTTCATAAAATGGGTTCCTAAATAAATATTTTGTTTCCCTCTTATTTTAGGATAATTTTATGAGACCATATTTATTTTTTGAAATTATTATAAAAGGAGTTTTAAATATAAAATCTATATTTTTCAAGTAAATAATTATTTTATTTAATAATTAAATTTCACTTATTTAGAAAACTATTTTTATAAAATTTAGTTCATTTTTAGATTCTACAAATCCAAGAAATGGTTAGGGTGAATTTTTTGTATTTTTCTAAAATACATGAACTTTTTATGAATAGTAAAATACGAGAATTTACGATAAATGCTAAATACATGGATTATTTAATCATAGGTGATATAAAGATGATGTAAGCACACTTGGTTCAAACTCATATACACTTATTAAAATTTTTTGTCAAATGAATCAAGAATATTCATAGCCTTGATCAAAAATATTAAACTAATGATTAAAATATTAAGAAAACCCTCCTCCCCTCCACTATATAAACCACCTCTCACACCCACATTTATTCACAACTCTCAAGATTCAATACTTGCCTAAATTATACTAAAATATCTCCCTAATATACTCACCCACATTAGGAATCCCTTGGTCTCTTCAAAAGGTTAAATTCACTACCCTAAAGAGGCTCTCGAAGGAAGATAGATTCAAGAGGTAAATTCCTCTTTTCAATTCTTTTGTTTTTTTTCAAGTTCCTTTGTTATTTTTTCTATTCTCAACACTTCTCATCCAAATGTTGTGAAAACTATATTACCTTATATGTATTGGAATTTTTTTATTATAATTGAATATCCCATCATCATCTCTTCTTTTCCCTCCTTTTATACTATAAATGAAAACACCGTCTGAGATGTGTTAATTTATCACATTCAAAGAAGATGGGTTTTCAATTTGAATTACTATCTTCAAGACTAGTAATGAATACATTTTAATAGTTAAAAAAAACAAAATATATTTATTTTATCTTATGTAATGTTTTTGGAACCTTACACACTCATAAAATAAAATAATAATACAAAACAAGTTCATTATGCACACAACCGCCAAGTTAATCAAACCGTTTTTCATTAACTTTTATCTAATGAGTCATCCTCATGGTTTATACCAAAAATTAGTATAAGATACTTTATATCTCTATAATTTATCTGATAATATATGTAAACAATTCTTGATATTTAACCACATTTCAAACGAACTTCCAATCATGATTACAAGTAAATCGATCATGAAAAGTAATGAAGAAAATGCTTCAAAAACAATAACATTGAACCTATTAAACCCATTAAAAAGAACATGAATGAAACAAATAAGGTATTAATAAATCAGTTAAATGTATATGAGGTTATGGAACTACTAATTAATGAAGTTAAATTTTAAAATTTAGGTCATTAAGATCAATTAAAGAACACATTCTGGTATAAGGTAAGGGGTTTCTCAACTGACTTTTAATTCTGTGAGGTTTCTATTGTTCACAACTTATTTCTTGTATGTGGTGTAAATGTACTTCCATGTGATAAATAATATCATGATTATCTTTATAATCATTGTATTATGTGATTCATATGGTGATTATTAATTTTTTTCATACGATTCGATTGATTACAATGGGGTAAGGGACTTTGTCCCTATTTCCATTTCATTGAGACTTACTTGGTAATGAGCACCTAGTCTTTCTTATATGGTGTATCTTCTACCACTTTGAGATAGTTTTTATTTTATAATATAATTCAATTAAATATCCATTTTCTTGTATCATGGATATGATTATTTTCTTTATCCATATACCATTTCACATACGGTGTTGAATTTGAATACTACTTTAACTATGGAAATATTGATGAATATGTATCCGATACTCAATACGGATATTAAAAAGGCATAATTTTCTTGAGTTAAATATTTTTATAAAGAATTATTTGGAATGGAAGTGATGAGTGGGGCCCGCTATAACCCCTGGATGTATCGACAGGTCTCATGAGACAAATCAATTGGCGGGACACCCTTGGAGTTTGTTTCAAAAAATCAGAAGGATTTCTACCCATAGACTTAAACCATCTTGATGGTATAATGGTTCAGGTTCCAGATACATTAAATCCAAATAATAATCATTCTTTTTATTCGTTATTCATTTATTACTATCCATGAGGTTTTCACTATGAAAAAAATCTATGGATGCATTTTTATTCTTAGCTTATTGATGACAAGTGTTTTAATTTATTCATCATTCCATATTAGTCATGTCTAATTGATTATTATTCACTTATTATTGATTCATGATTCCATTATATGTAGCCCTTACTGATTATTTTATACCACCCTTATTATGTTTCCTTTTCCCATGTTATGAAGAATAGAACCTTGAATAAGCTTTCAAGGAGGCAGTTTATTTCAATTTATTATGTATTATGTTGTATTTTCTATCCTTCTAAATGTAATTTATGTATAATGTACATAATATGGTCTTCCAAAACTACTAAACTAATTGATCCTTTGGGATTTATTTCTTATATTCATGCCAATATAATGAAATAATTCACCGGCTCTAGGCTTTGGGTGTCGGGGCATTATAGTTGGTATCAAAGAATGTTTAGCAGCACCCTTGGAAACTAGATTTAGGAAACATAGTTTAAAGGACATAACCTTAGGTTATAATTTTATAATAATAATAGAAAAACATCCTAGAATTTTGTATAAGTTGATATTATTTGGGTCTTCTTAGCAATAAATCCTCGTCTAAACAATACAAGTGGACGTGGTTCTAGCACAAATATACCTAGGAGTAACAACTCTGACAATGAGTTTTGGGATTTACTCATGGTATCCTGGTACATAACAATGGGCCTTACTGCACACCTAGTTTGAAACTCTCTAGGGATATGCTTAGGATAATTCAAATTTTCTTTACAAACCATTATAAAGTATTTATTCTTTCAAAATAACCAAATTATATGGTTTTATGATTTATAGTGCAAAAATTTATTTTATATGTTATACCAGGTTTAGAGTTATAGAGATTATATAATTTTATTAGCTAATATATTATATTTAATTGATTAGAAATTTCACCTAGTAGAAGGAATGTGAACATCACCAATGCACGTGATAAAAAGTGTAAAAAGGATCATATCTTTCATGGTGTTAGGCCAAAATTTCGAAGGGAAGTAGTCTCCAAGGTATCCCCAGCATATGAGGAAATAATATCATGTGTTAAAAAATTATCTAAAGAATTATCTGAGCCTTATGGATTTGAAGGTAAGAAAAATAAGAAGAGGATGGAAGAGAAAAACATGGAAAAAGGGAAGAAGGGGAAGAAGGGTTTTCCCACATGTGATAACTCTAGAAAGAATCATCCTAGAAAATAATTGAAAGGCATGGGAGTTTATTTTATGTGTGGATAAAATGGTCACTGGTCTAATGAATGAAAAGGGAAGAGAAAAATCAATAATGTTCATTATTGCGACTGCAAGGAGATGGGACACTTTGTGTATCAATGTCCCAAGCGTCAAAGGAATGTGCCACAAATGATGTTACTGGATAATGATCAAATAATGATACTACCGTAGATGAAGTGGAATGATTAATATGCCTCATCAAGAATCATTTCACTCGGATATTTTATTATAAATGTACTGGTTATAATAATTATGTAATATATAAGGATTTTGTTGTAGTACAATTTCTTTAAGAATTTGAGGATGCGTGATGAATTTTACCAAGGATAAGTGACTCAGTAGAAAGTTAATATCTTGGGAAAGTATATGAATGACTGAAATATAACCCTAAATATATTCTTGATGATTAAGATAATGATGGAGAAATTATTTATTTGGATATGTACTCACTACATCAAAACTCATTATTAAATTGTCTACAAGTGGTCTATGCTCTCATTGATGGAGTTTACAACATTCATGGATATAAGGAATATATCCAATATCATGTGTAAGGATGAGTGTATGTTTCCAATAAGGTTTTATGGTAATTTGAGTTATTACCATATTTGAAGAGGATACATGATGAAGATATTCACATGTTTGGAATGTGAAAATTTAGGTCTGATTTATGTTGATTAAAGGAAAATAAGGTAGAATATGCATTGAGTAGGATGGATCATTGATTTCTAAACAAAATGAGGATTTCCACAGACCCTGTATACAAGGATATAACAAGGATGGATATGGGAATGATTCTAAAGTGTTGGATCATGGTTTTTTGGAAAGTTAAACCATTTATGAAATGGTTTAAGTTGATAATTGTATTAGGATTAAGTGTTTACTATCACCACATGATGAAACATGTGCTAAGAGATGAAGTATATAATGTTCATGGCACAAATAAAGGATAATATTGTAACGAACCAACCTAGTTCGAACCTGAACCAGTCACCCGAGCTGGTCCTCAACATAACCTGAGAGGCGTTTCCGATCCTCCCAGGCTTGAGAAAAGCACCAAGGTATCAACATAGGACAAGTGGGAATGATTTCACCCAATAAAAATAAATAGAGCAGTGGAAAGAAGTAAACACAAAGTAAATAAATGACACTCAAAAGAAAGAGTGGCCAACAAAACACGCTAACCTGGTCTTGACCAAAAACTCCTCGCGACTCCGAGAGTCGCTCACCAGACCACAACAAACTCTCGCCCATGGTGAGCATGCTTGATCCAAACATACAAAAAAACTAAAAACAGGAAAACACTATAGGCGTGAGTATTAAAAATCTGTAGGTATGCCCGACTAATTCTATTCTCAATTCACATAGCATTAAATAAATAATTCACTAATTCCAGGTTTGAAATAAATTATATAAAATATGGGTTTCCACACACACTTTCATTTATAAAGTAAATAACAGTCCATTGGCCTTTTTAATTTAAAAACAAATTTAATAATTTAAGGGAATAATTGAATTTCATTTTAAAACATTGATGCGAAATATTTAGAAATTCAAATTTTAGTTGTTAGTAAAAAGGTAAAACCAAACAACACACAACACACACCAAGGGCAATGGAAAAAGTGGCACACAAGGGCCAGCTACAAAACTAGACCTTTCAATCATCTGCCACATTCAAATAAACACTAAAGGAAACATGGGTCAAACCTAGGAGATCAGGAAAAAACTAGAACGTGCTATACATGTGACTCATCCTGAAGGCATCCCTAGACTCGATGATGTCATAACACCCTAACGCTAGACATAGCCCTACATAGCCTAACTGAGGGGCCCAATCCCCAGAGCAGCAATAACTCGTATTCCCCTACTATGGGGTCACTAGCCAGTGCGTAATCCAAACTAGTGCAGCAATCGTTCTCAGAACATTCACTCACTATTCCAGGTTCCCATGTCAAAACATTCGATAAAAAAAGGCACGCCCACAATGAAAATAAATCAGTCATGATCAAAACATATCACACACAACTCACAAAATCAACGCACACCAAGGATCGCCCTTGAGTACCACCAAAGTGAGTTTTTCCAAAATAATTTATTTTATTAAAGTGTCAAACGGGCCTTCACAGACTTTAAATAAAAACATCATTTCTCAAGAAAACCCAAAACACTTATTTAGAAGAAATCATTTATCATTTAAACCAAAAATACATTTTAAATTATCTGAATTATGTTTGAAAGAAAAACGGGCATTCTTTCAATACTGGGTGTCTGCTCGTCAAGAAAATATTCCAAGTGTCGTGTATAAAATAAAGGATATTTTTACACCAAATAATCATATAAAAATTAATTATCTTATATTATTTCTTATTTATTAAAATTAATAAAACATCAAGAAATTAATAAATTAAAAATCTAAAGGTATGTGTAGTGGGGGACCTACCTTGACTCGTAGTCCAAGCACGATGACACGACATGCCTCGAGCGGGCGCGCAAGCACATTAAAGCTGACGACCGCAATTTCACGGAAATTCCTTCCGACATGGTGTAGAAATTAAAAAAATAATAAAAACCCATAAGCACAGACCTTAAAAGATATAATGAATAAATAGTGAAAAAAGTCACCTCAACAACGGAGTAGGTGAGATGGGGTGAACTCAAATCGCTCACCTTTAGCGGCGGGCATTCGTCGCGCTCCCAGTTGAGAACAAGGCGCGTGCGCGTGGCTGGGAAGGGCGTGCAGCTGGTCTGAGGGCTACACCACCACACAAGAGGTTCAATGGTTGGATCAGTGGGGAGTCAGGGGGTCACCAATCGGAGTAGGTCTGGTCAAAGATTGTGGCGGTCGGACAAGCGTCGATGAAGATGTGGCCTGGCTGGCCAATGAGGGGTGCAGTTGGGAGAGCGTGCGGTGGACCAAGGGGGAGGCACACCGTGACATCGGAGAGGAGGAAAAGTCTGAAGGTGCAGCAAGAGCTGCTGGATAGCATAAGGCCAGAGTAGGAAGGAGGAACCAGTGGTGGTCGGGGTAGTGCTGTACAGGGAAGGAGGCTGAGGGAGGCAACGGGTAGAAAGTGTTATGCACAAACCAGATCAGGAGAGGGTTGTCATGCGGGTGGTGCTGGGATGCGGCTGTAGGGAGCAAGGTGGATTGGGGAGTTGGAAGCAGGGGCATCGCCCTATGTATAAGGGAGGGGCTGGTTCTATTAGGCAGGTTGGCTGTGAAAAGGCAGGAGGAGCGGCTGGAACGGGGTGCTGAAACTGGTTGGAGGCGCAACAACAGGGAAAACCAACGAGGGTGTGCCCTGTAAGGGGAGCAGGAGGAAGCGCCAGACAAGGAGGCTGGCTAGTCTGTAGTGAGGGCGGAGGGGCAGCGCAGCCTGGCCATGAAGAGGCAGGAGCAGTGTGCTAGGGGTGAGGCGAGGCACTGTGCAGAGGAAGGGGGAGGCTGAGCAGGTGCTGCTGGGTGCAGCGAGTGCTATGCACGGTCAACGAGCAGCAGGATGGAGGGTGTTGGGTAGTAAGAGGAGAGGAGGGGTGCACAAAAGGGGGGAGCAGGAGGGCCAGATGAGGAGAAATGCAGCTGGAAGTAGGTCGTGCGAGAGAGGATAGGGGAGGGGGAAAACGTGTGGAAAGAATAAAAAAGAAGAAGAAAGAAGAGGAAAAAGGAAAAGAAAGGGGGGGCAGCTGTGTGGAAATAAGAAGAAAGAAATAGAAGAAAGAGGTAGAAAAATAAAATAAAAGTAAAGTAAATAAATATGTGCATATAAAGGATAATAATAATAATAATAATCTAACAACAACAATAATAATAAATTTTAATAATCCAATAATAATAATAATAATAACAATATTATTATAATTTATTGTTATTATTATTATTAAACATTTTATAAAATTCTTTTCAATTTAATTTATTCTTTTAATTTTATTATTTATCTAAACAGTTGGGCAACCACGCACTCACCAGGTCCGAATGCACGATCTCTACTAGAAGTGCGGTGACCGCGCACCCACCCGGACCGAATATGCGGTGACTGCTAGCAGTGCGGTGACTGCGCACTAGCCTGAACCCACCGAAAACATCAACAATTCAAATAAAATTTAAACCTATACCCAACGCAACTCTGCCCAAAGTCGCGGGACTGAGAAAAGAATAAAGACATGGGAGTTCGTGGTTGGGGTGTTACAAATATTGTGTTTATGAAATAAAAACATATATTTATACTCTTATAGAATGGGATATTTTCTCAACTCCAGGAAAAGAGTTTTAAACAAAAATTTTGTCTTATTATCATTTTTTCAAAACATTAGTTTATGGTTTTGTGGTAATGATATTTCATTTGAGCATGTTCTCTATCACTTTCCATTAGAATATGATGGTTCAATTATTCTTCCATGACTATGTTATCCAATTAGAATGCATAGTTTTTTAGTAACTGATGAATTTCTCTTTCCCTCTTGTTAAAAGGATATTTCAACCATATTTTTAATGTGGTTTTCCCATAAGGTAATTTTCAAGTATCGACCATTAACATTCTAAATTCATTTTCAAAATTTTGAGGACAAGCTTTTTCTAAGGAGGGAAGAATGTAACACCCCAAAGATTTATAAATAAATTTAATATTGAATGCATGAAACACTAAATCTCTATAAAAAACACTTTATTATAATCGATCAAATGAACATAATTTTTCAACTTCTGTTATTTGGATTTCAAAAATATGGCATACACGGTTACATTCAGGGTTATTTTTTTGAGTCTGATAAACCAAACATAATTTTTGATGAATAGTAACCTACCCTTATGAATAGTAACCAACCCTTATTAATAGTATTATACCCTTATGAATTTTAATTTTATGATTATGAATATTAATTTGACCTTTATGAATAGCAACCTTACCCCTGAATGAATATATAAAATTTAGGCATCTTATAGATGAAGTAGAATATTTTATAAATTATTAATTAAGTATTCGAATTTTTGAGAGTGATAAATATTTAATTAAAATGTTAAATTAATTAATTAATTTTCATAAAATGGGTTCCTAAACAAACATTTTTTCCTTATTATTTTAGGGTAATTTTATGAGACCATGGTTTTTGGGAAAGTATTATAAAATTAGTTTTAAATATAAAATCTGTATTTTTTATGTAAATAATTATTTTATTTAAAATTAAAATTTAAAATATTTATAAAATTATTTTGATAAAATGGAGTTCATTTTTTAATTCTACACATCAAAAAATGGTTTGGGTGAATTTTTGGGATTCTTATAAAATACATGAATTTTTTATGAATAGTAAAATAAGATAATTTACGATAAATGCTAAATAAAAGGTTAATTGAATCATAGGTGATTTGAGGCTGATGTAGGCACACTTGTTTCGAACTCGCATACACTTATAACTATTTTCAGTCGCATGAATCAAGACAATTCATAGTCTTGATCAAAAATATTAAACTAATGATTAAAATATTAAGAAAACCCTCTTCCCCTCCACTATATAAACCACCTCTCACACCCTCATTTATTCACACCTCTCAAGCTTCAAGAGTTGCATTAATTCTACTCAAATATATCCCTAATATACTCCCCCACGTACACCAGCCCTTGGTCTCCTCAAAAGGCCAAATTCTCTCCCCTAAATAGGCTCTCAAAGGAAGATAGGTTCGAGAGGTAAATTCCTCTTTTCAATTCTTTTGTTTTCTTTTCAAGTTCCTTTGTTATTTTCTCTATTCTAACATCTGCTAATAAAAATTTTATAACAACTCCATTACCTTATACATATTTTAATGTTGTTTTTATAATGTAATATTCCATCATCTCCTCTTTCTTTCCCTCCTTTTATACTATAAATGAAAACACCGTCTGAGTTGTGTCAATTTATCACATTCAAGGAAGATGGGTTTTTAATTTTCATTAATTTCTTCTATACTATTAATTAAAAAATTTAATTGTCTAACTAGAACATTATGTATTTATTTTATCTTATTTAATGTTCTATAATCTGTATACACTCATAAAATAAAATAATAATACAAAAAATGTTCATTGTGCAAAAACCGCTAAGTTAATCCAAGCATTTTTCATTAAATTTTATCTAATGAGTCAGCCTCATGGTATATAACCAATATTATATTAAGATAATTTATATCTCTATAATTTCTCTAATAATATATGTTAAAATTTCTTAATATTTGACCACATTTCAAATGAACTTCCATTCATGAATACAATTAAACCGATCCTGAAAACCAAGGAAGAAAATGCTTCCAAAACTATAAAATTGATCCTCTTAAACCCATCAAAAAGAACATGAATGAACCTAATAAGGTATTAATAAATCAATTAAATTTAGACGAGGTTCTGGAAATATTAATTAATTATGCTAAATTTTATTATTTAGGTCATTAATATCAATCGAAGAACACATTCTGGCATAAGGTATGAGTTTTCTCATCTCACTTTTAATTCTGTGAGATTTCCATTATTCTCCACTTATTTCTTGTATGTGGGGTATGTGTACTGAAATTTGATATATAATATCATGATTATATTTATATTAATGGTATTATATGATTTATATGGTGATTATTAAATTTTTTCTTATGATTCGATTGATTACAATGTGGTAACAGACTTTGTCTCAATTTCCATTTCATTGAGGCTTACTTGGTAATGAGCACCTAGTCTTTCTTATGTGGTGTATTTTCTGAACCATTGATATAGTTTTTAATTTTACATTATAAATCTATTAAATATAAATTTTATTGTATCATGGATATGATTATTTCATTAATCCGTATACCATTTCACATATGGTGTTTAATTTGAATGCTTCTTTAACTATGGAATAATTGATGAATATGTATCCTCTACTCAATATGGATATTTAAAAGGAATATTTTTCTTGTGTTAAATATTTATGTAAATGATTATTTTTAATGGAATTGATGGTTGTGGCCCACTATAACCCCTTGATGTATCGACAGGTCTCACAAAACTATTCAGTTGGTGGCAAACCCTTCGAGTTTATTTCAAAAAATCAGATGGGTTTCTACCCACAGACTTAAATCGTCTCAATGGTATAATGGTTCATGTTCTAGATACATGACATCTAAATAATAAGCATTCTCTTTATTAATTATTCATTTATTAATATCCCTGAGTTTTTCACTATGAAAAAAAATCTATGGATGCATTTTTATTCTCAACTTATTGATGATAAGTATTTTCATTTATTCATCATTCCATATTAGTCATGTCTAATTGAATATGATTCACTTGTTATTGTTTCATGATTCCACTATATTTAACCCTTAATAATCTTTTTAGATCACCCTTATTATGTTTACTTTTACCATGTTCTGAATAAGAGAACCTTGAATAATCTTTCAAAGCGGTAGTTTACTTCAATTTTTTATGTATTATGTTGTATTTTATATCCTTCCAAATATAATTTTGGTATCATGTATGTAATCTGGTCTTCCAAAACTGCTATATTAATTGTTCCTTTAGGATTTATTTCATATATTCATTCCCATATAATGAAATAATTCACTGGATCCAGGCTTTGGGGGTCGAGGTGTTACACATGTTTCAGCCTACTAGTCCTCATGTAAAATAATATTTGAGAATAATCTATAAATTCATCACTAGATCTATTTCCAAGGTGTGAATCCCCATTTAAACATCCAAAACTCACACCATAATTAGTTTTTTGTTTCAAACCTAGTTATATTAATTATTGATAATCTTAATACACACTTTTTAAGTTACCACTTTATCATGGTTGAACCATAAATGTTTCAAAAACATCATTTCACCAAATAACTTTTTTGATACACATACAGTCCCATGTGATAAATTCTAAAAAACACAAAAAAATATTATTATATAAATTTATAATAAAAACATATTCCAAAAATCAAAAAACTAAAAAAGTCCATTAAAACACCATATTTAATTCAAAACACCAATGCATATAGATTCTCCCAATTTCCAAAAAAAATACCATTTTTTATACAAGATTATGATTTCAAAAAATTAATTTAATTTAATTTAACAATATATCATAATAAATAAATAATGAATGATAAATTATCTAATATCATAAAAGGTATTGAATCCAAAAACCTAGATTTTTCCATTCTAGAAAATCATTTATTTTTGTGGTCCAATATCACACAATTGGATTGAATCCTCTAAATTTATACCAAGATGAGAAAAAATACGTAATAAAAATCCTAAAAATCATATATATGATATCATAGAGCCAAAATAAAAAATTTATTAATATATTACATGTGATAATTAAATATCTTAGAATTGATGAGTTCATCGAGATCAAAACATTGATTCGGTATCAATTTGATCAACCTCTAAGAGGATAAAATTATTTTTTTTCTAAAGATACCTACATTTCACTCCAAAGAAGCCTTAATAATAATTCAAGAAAAAATTATAATGATAATTTATTTTATAAAAGCCTAACCAGGATTCAAAAATCCAATTCGTGCAATTTTTCTAAACACACATAGTTATCATTCATGGTTAAGAAAATCCAATGTCATACCTTATTATCCTTTCTGGGTTAAAAATACAAGTCATGTGATTAAATCACATGGTTAATCTGACTATAAACCTGACCACACATTATTTACTATAAAATTTACAACAACACACTATTAGTTTTCATGGTTCAGCTAACCATAAACATAACCGTGTACCTCACCCAACTGCACAAAACACTAAATTTTAACCTAGAAACCACATAACATTAAATGGAAATATACTTAAAAACCCCTAGAAATCACCTGTATAATGTACCCACACCATACATGTGTCCCAAAGTATTCATATATACCTTTATATGTTTTGGTCCATATGGGAATAAGATCGATTGGTCAAGAGAGCTGTGAATTGGCCTCTTTAAAATATTTTAAATACTCGTCAGATTTAGTTCAAATTGTAATTGAAAATAAAATATGAAAAAACTTATTTTATATTATTTTGGATAAAATTTATACTATTTCAACTCTCCACACTCTCAATGAGATAGTATTACACCCACTAATATAGTGACTCGACTTTTTAAAAGATTCACAACTTTGTTACAACTACATTTTTAACAATTAGTGGAACAACCTGAAACCTACCTTTTGTGCTCTATAAGGAACAACTAAACTTCTTCATTTTAAAGTGGTTAAATAAATAACCTTTCATTTTTTCATATCAAGTCATTAATAAAACCCCTTAATTTTATCGAACCAAGAAACAACCGAGAAACATACTTTTTGAACCTAGAGACACAACTCAATACATACCTTCAATAAGGGTAGTATAACTCGACACTAAGGTCCTTTTTTGAATAAAAAATCATAAAACAAAAATATATTACACAAAAAAATAGAAATAATTTAGAACCATAGAACTAAATTGAAAAAATTGAATTAGATATAAATAAAACAATGGCCTCTTTTGGTAGAAAAGGATCAGAACAATGTTGTCCAATTGATAGTGTAGTAGTGTGGATCGCAAAAGAGTGCATTATAGTTTGATAATATCCTGAACCTCTATAAATATAAAACTAGATCTATCAAAATCTATATAAAGAGTTACTTTATGTAAATAATTCTAAAAAAATGTCTATGCATTCCTAAAAAATCAAATAATCAAGATGTTGTATTTCTTCATTTCCCAAATTAACATTTGCACTTGTGAATTCAAGAGAATGCTTCAATGTTATTCATACTTATTTTATAGATAATATTTTACTTGAATTTTCCAATTAATTCACATGAAAAAATTAATCACTTTTAAACTTTATCCCAAATTATTGTAAATAAAATCAACTTTGAAACATATTGTAAAATAAAAAAACACACTTCAACCAATTTGTTCTTTATTTAAATCTAAATAAAATATTTCCAAATTAATTCTCATAGGATAAAAATAATTGATGAGTAATTATGATATAATTATATCAATAAAAATGTATAAAAATTATTCAGTAAATTGATATATGATATGATACATAAAACATGTCATAATTTTTACTTCATAAAAAGAAACAATTGAAATATGCATAACCATATTTTTTTACATTTGGGTATATATAATTTTTTTTGTAAGAACATTACACATAAACATGAATGTCTATAAACATAATTCTATGTTACTATTAATTTTATGTATTATATACTCATCATTATGAGAGTAAGAATGACTTACGTAAGCATCATCTATGTTTAATAATCATCATCCAGTATTTTATTAGAATCATCATATGGTGTGTAGGCATCATTTGATGTTATGTGTAATCAGGAATCTATGTTTTGTAATCATCATTCACCTACAGTGTAAGCATCGCTACATTGTGAAAAATTTAAACTTATTAAGGTTGAAAAATTTAAACTGTAAGGATCATTTTTTATGGATTAAAATGCTTAAATATTTTTTTATAAAATCATAAATATAAATCCTTAAAATATAATAATTATTTAGTCAATATTCCAATAATTATATGAGAAATTATAAATACTCAATTATGAAAGCTTGTGTGCATGAGTTATAACATAACATATACTAAAGTGGATTTCACTATGAAATAAAATCATAAAAACATAATGAATGAAATGAATAATTAAATAAACAACATTAACAACAATATATTCTTTTACAATTAGTTTAATATTAAGAAAAATTATTTACTCATGTAATAAGGAATAAAATAATAATCAAAACATAATTAAATAAAAGGGATTTTTTGTAATTTTTAAAACAAGATAAAGTGAAAAATATCCACTCAAAAATATCCCCATTTTTATAATTAAAAAACTAATATAATTTCAAAAATTTCTCCTCATTTTTGAAGTTGTCAAAAAGTATAGAAGATAAAAAAATGTATCCCTTTTTTTGAAACATGATTTTCAACATAATTAAATCCACTATTTAACACACCCAATTTTTTAGAATAGATCAAAATAGAATTAGATCAATATTTATATGATTTTACCTTATAGGAAATTATTTTTAATATGGTAGTACTTCCTTAAATGACAAAGATAACTACCCCTAAGATAAATAATATTAAACTAAGGGTTAGAACTAAATTTATTTAATATGAAATGGAAAACAAAACATAATATATTTTAATAAAAAAAATTAAAATAATGAATCTAATCCTAAATTCGTGTATTTAAATCATATGATTACCTAAATAATAATAATGTTAAATGATATATAATAATAAGACAAAAGGTGGAAACACTTCCCCTTAATTGAATATTTTTTTCCTCTTTTTAATTATAAACATATTGAAAAAGAAGTGTATACATATTTTAAATCTTCTATGTGCATAATTTAACAACTACATCCAAGGTAAATCCTAGAAATATTCAAGGATCCATGTAAACAAGTCAATATGTTCAAATAATCACATTGTATAATATAAAATAAATTAAAATTAACTAAAAATGAATTCATATTCCAGTTATCTAGAGAAAAAAACAAATTACATTCCCACTAGATAGTTATGAAAAATATATTTATGTCTATGTAAGTAAACCATAAAAAAATGGATTAGAAATTCTTACAGACTAAATAATTCCACAAAATGATGGATTATAAACTGTTAAAGTTTATATAAAATAGTGTTCGGAAGTTGAAATGATTTCAACATTAAAAAAGTATTTTTTAATCACAAATTGATTCCATAAACTAATTCAAATAGATTCCATAAAACTTTTATTTTAAACTTCTGACATTACAAGTTCATATTTTATTGTCTCAAACTTAGAAAAAAATAATGGTTTAGTAAAGAAATCATAAATTTGATCATAAATTAAAATATATTTCAAACATACTTCACTTTTATAAGCTTGTTCTCTAATTAAATAATATATAAAATTAATATTTTCATTCCATGAATGATATAAAGGGTTATTTTAAATTAAAATTTGAGAAGAATTATCACAAAAATAGTAATTTTTTCAAAAATTAACATTAAATTATCATATTGTTTTTTAATTCATAGGGATTGACAATGAAAACATACAGTATAAATTTAATATGTTTCAATGGTTGATAATGAATCAAATTTTTGTTTCTTATAACTCTAGGATACTAAGTTTTCTCCTAAAAAATTACACATACCACTTGTTCTTTTCTTATCTACTTTTCAAACACAAAAACACTTTTTAACACAAAGTTAATTTTTCCATTATAAATTTGTCCAATTCTTAAATAAAATTTAACATATTTTATGATTACATTTATAAATTTTAAATTAATTAATTAATAATTACTCTAAAATCATTAATGAATGAAAAATAATAACATTAAATTAGTCCTCTAAGTTTTCAAATATAATAATCTACCAATATTACTGTAATAAGGTTTATTGTCAATTGGTTTTCTAAGATCATAATTATCCAACTTAAATGAAACACTCATAGGAATAATTGAACATTTAGAATTATCTAATTAAAATATCATAACAATTTCTTTATAATTCTTCAATTTATTTATAAAAATTTCATCACTTATTTAACAAATTTAAATTCCATGGAAGAATCGTAATTCTTCTATAAAACTCATATCAAATTCTTTAGTCATTATCTCTAAAAATTCATTACATATAGAATAATTTTAAGATCAAAATATAATTTCAACCACATATATTTTAATAATAAAAATTTCTTGAAAATTTTTCTTTATTCAAAAAGTAGGATCTATTATTCCATTTAAAAAATAATTTTGAAAAAGAATATTTTAAAATATTTCTTACCAAGCTCTTAGTGCTTTCTTAAGTTATTGAATTAACATTTTGAATTATTTTTTTCAAAGGTGATCTTTAAATTTTTTTCCATGAATTCGTAGGTGTTTTAATCTCTCTCTAAACATTTTTAATATGATTTTAAAGTTCTTTAAACTCATATTATAGTTGATTCCAATCATTATTATTTTATTTTGATTCATTATCATCAAATTTCACATTTATAGATTCTTAAACTACCATTGATATTTTATTGTAATCATTATAATATTTTCTATATTATGATTATTTAAAAAATATACATTCATATAATTACAAATGAAATTTATCTAATGAATATTTCAAGTTAAGAATATAAACTTTACAACTGAATAATCTAAAAAATCGAATTTTTAGTTTTCTATGTTTCCAATTCTCGTAAGTTGTGTCCTTTAAAATTAATCTTATAATAACCCTGTTCGATAGATAACATACTATATTTAAAAGTTCTTACTAGAAATATATAGGTAATTTAAATTAATTCAACATTATTTTAGACATTTCTTAAAGGGTTCTATTTTACCTTTCCATAAAATAATTTTTTTGGTGACATTGGGGCTGAAAAATTATGAGAATAACCATTATCTTCACAATAGTTTTTGAATTCTAGGTTAACCCCCCTCACTTGATCACTTATAAAAATTTAAATATCATTTCCCGTTTTAAAAAATCATATAATAAGTAGAAAATTTTGATATTGTTCTAGGTTTATGGCTTAGGCAATACACCCATAAAAAATAGATAAATTTAACAATAATTAGAATCACATGCAATTATTAACCATGATTTTTAGATTATATTGGTATAAATAAATAGATATGTAAAATTTGTAAAGCATGTTCTATATTCACATACTTGATAGTTATAAAAGACTCTATGGTGTTAAACCTTCATAAATGAGTCTAAAAATATGTGTTTTCCATCTTCAATTCTAGAATTTGTATTAATTTCTAATTTTTGGATAGTTTGTACAATAGTTTGATGTTGTCATGGCCAAGTATATTATTTCATAAGTTTTTTTTGACTGAATGAAACTTAGGAATTTAATATTCTGTTAAGTCAATTCATCAAAAATAATAGAATAAATATTATGATTTTGATTTTCATAAAATAAAATATATTCATCTTTGTAAATAGGAAACTAATTATTTTGAAATTTAAAAATCCATTTCATCATTACACAATTGAGAAATACATATCAAATTTTATTTTAACCTATAAACATATAGAACATAAGATATAATAATAGGATCATAAATTTCAACCTCACCAAATCCTTTTACTATAACTTTGAAATTATCCCCAAATTTAGCATTACCTCCTCCAAATGGTTTAATAATAGAAATTTATAAAATTACATTTCATAGGTCATGTCACAAACCCTCCCTCTAAAGGATCCCCTCTAAGGATAGAAATGAATAAAGACAGAGAATTGAACCTGAATCTTTCCAGCAATAGGCCACGGGTTGGCGACTATTATCAAGGGTGTATCAATTACACACATGGGAGGAATTGGCCTATATAAGTCTAAAAAAATATGAGATTACATGAGATTAACCACCCACAAACACCATGAATAAATAAAAAAGAAATACCAATACAAGTAATTTCATATATAAACTAAAAGGAAAATAGTAAGTACCAAAAGTAAGACTAGCCAGCAACTGTAGACTCAAATAACTCTTGGTTGCAGCTCAACAACTACTCTAAGCTAGTAATGTTTAGCTCAATCACCAAACTACTCCTAATGACTTGAAAAATTGTTTATATATACATAGGGTGAGAAAAACATGAATACTCTGTGGGATTGTAACACCCAAAGACTTTGTAAATAACATTAATATTTAATGCATGAAACTTTGAGTCTCTACAAAACACCACATTGTTATAACCTAGATAGTAAACATAGTTTTACCACCTCTGTGATTAGAATTTTGAAAAACTGACATACACAGTTACGTTCAGCATGATATTTAGATTTCGATTGAAACAACATAGTTTTTTATGAATAGTAACATACCCTTATGAATATTAACATACCCTTATGAATAGTAATGAATAATAAATCAGCCAAAAAAATAGAAACTTCACCCATTAATGTATAAATACTATTTATACATCTTATAAGAGAAAAAATGATCCTAGTATAAGTATTCAAATTTTTTATGTCATAAATATTTTAATTACAATTTTATGATTAATTTCATAATTTAAAATAGAAATTTATTTTCATAAAATGTAATCATAAATTGTTATCTTATTCTATTATGATTATAAGATAATTTTATGGGACCTCAATTAATTTTTCAAGGTGTTATAAAACAAGTTATAGGTTTAATGTTGTTTTATCGAATAAATTATGATTTTATTTAAAAAATAAATTATAAGTATTTAGAAAATTATTTTCAAAAAATGGAGTTCATTTTTGAATTCTACACATTATAAAATATTTAGGATGAATTTTTTGGATTTTTTTTAAATACATGAATTTTTGTGAATAGTGAAATTCGATAATTTACAAAATATGCTAAATAAGTGAATTTAGGCATCATTATTGAGTCATGGATGATGGAAATGACCATTGGTTCAAACTCACATGCACTTGCTACTGTTTTGGATCACAATCATCAACACTACTGGTTGTCTTTGGCAAAATAATAAAATAATGATTAAAATAATGGGAAAACCCTCCTCTCCTCCACTATAACTCCCCCACCCCTCACTCCCTCTTCCATTCACACCTCTCAAACCTTCCACATAGTCTAAATTATGCTCCAATATCCTCCCAAGATCCTCCCTAACATCCAAAAACTTTTCTTCTAAAAACAAATACCAAAACCCTTCCCCTAAAGAGGCCCTGAAAGAAGATTACTTCAAGAGGTAAATTCATATTTTCTTTTCTTTTATTTCATGTTCCTTTATTTTCTGTTTCTTTACTCACCTCCTTTCATCCAAATTTTGTGATGAATATAGTCCCTTACATGTATTGGAATTTTTTTATGAGAAAGGAATAATTCTACATCATCTCTCTTTTCCCCGTCTTTTATACTAGAAATGAAAACATCATCCGAGATGTGTTAATTTATCACATTCAAGGACGGCGGGTTTTCAATTTCTATTACCATATTCAATTATGTTAATGAAACCATTTTTATGTTTTTAAAAAATTATAATATATTTATTATGACTTATTTATGGTTTTTGAATCATTTTTTACACATGATATTAATTTATAAATCAAAATAAGTTTGTTGTAATCAAGAACCACCAATTAACCCAAACAATTGTCATTAAAGTTTTATATAATAATTCATCTTCACTCCCAATAACCAGATGAATTTTATGACCATTTAATATTCTGGTTTTTAAATAATAACATACAAATTCTATTCTGGAAAACCATTCTCATTCTACATGTTTATCCATACATGAAGATAAATAAACTAGTCATGAAAACCAAGGAAGAAAACACTCCCAAACAATGAAATTGAAACTCTTAACCCATCAAAAGGTTAAAAAGTAACCTAATAAGGTTATAATAAATAAATTATACGTAGATTAATTTCTGGACTCAATAATTTATGAGCATAAATTTGACTATTAAGGTTGTTAAGATCAAGAGGGGAACACCTTCAGACTTAAGGTAAGGGTTTTCCACGAGAACCTCCATTTTCATTCAAGTTTATTTTATTATATACTTACCTCAATTAAATTATTATAAATTATTTTTTACTCCTAATAAATTGTCTTTTAATGCTATATATATGTCTGTACCAATTATAATCACACCTTCATTTATAGGGACTTATATGTTTTGAAAGTATCTTTCAAAAATCCTTCTTGGTAAACAAGCTCGTTTCGAGGGAATATCTCAAATTATTTCCTATTTTTAATGGAACTATATAATTTTTATGTAGAAACCATTATATTTCTACAATATCTCATTTTGTTATTAAAAAACTATATTCATTCACTTATGGTTTTATACAAATATTTTTCCCAAAATAACACTTCTTTTCAAAGTAAAATATTATTTATCTCATGAATTACACAATGATTTTATAAGAGTCTATTAATCTATTTCAAAAATCTTGTTGATTATTATGTATTATTTGGATTAATATTTTATGATATCATCTACCATATTTATTTTAATGGTTTATGATTATCTTGACTGGGGTTGTGCTATCATAAAACCATTTACCAATTTACTCGGAATGGTTACTGTTTATGCTTTATGTTCAGGGAAAGTTATTTAAATTTCATATATTATATTAAATATGAATGTATATGTTGTTTATGCTTTTCCCCGTTCATATGAGAAATTAATTGGACTTATTTAGTGTATGTGGGTCTCTCTATATCCCCTCGGTGCATCGGTAGGTCTCATGAGACAAACTACAGTCATGGCACAACGCCTTGACAAAATGATTATTTATGGTCTTGGAACGAGGCCTTGACGGTATGGTTTTGGTGTCCCACATTATGCATTCCCTCATTATGAAAATAGTATTGATAGTTCATGTGTTTATTCGACTAGTAGAATACAAATGATTATGTTTTATTATGGCATTATTTTTCAGCTCTTATTCCTGTCATATTATGTTCATGTTTATTTTTAAAGTCATGTGTTTTAGTTATTCACCATGCCTAATATTTATGTGTATGATATATTCCACTATATTTCTTACCCTTACTGAGCGTTTGAGCTCACCCCTTCCCTATATTTCATTTTCTCAGGACATGAAGGATTTTATTATGACTGACCTGTAGGGATAAAATTATAGTTGGGTATGTTCCCAATAAAACCTAAATGTTGTTTTCCTTTAAAGTTGTAATGTTTAACTTATGCATGTATCTGGTTTTCCAAAACTACTAAGTTATTTGTTCCTTAAATATGTGACTTTCTTTTAATGATTCTAATGTAATCAAATAAGGCACCGACCCCATAAAAATAGGTTCAGGTCCTTAAATTTGGTATCAGAAGAAGTTTAGTAGAAAACTTGGAAATTAGATTTAGAAAACATTGATTAGGGAACAAAAACCTAAGATAGTCTTTGAGGATACACATAAAATAAAATCATGGAATTTTTGGTAAGTAATATATTATATGGATCTTTCTAGAAAATACATCTCTGTCTGGATACTATAAGTGAACATAGTTCTAGTACAGATATACCTAGGAGTGAAAACTCCAATAAGGAGTTTTGGGCTTGACCCAACATATCCTGGTACATGAAAATGGTTATTACTGCAAACTTGGTTTGGCACTCTCGAGGAATATTCATAGTATAATTCACATTTTATTTACAGTCCATGATGAAGGATTTAAATGTAAATATTTTCTCAAAGAAATCATGTTTATTGGATTATCCATGCATAGGATTTAAATTTATGTTAAGTATTTTTTATATGTTGAGATAATATATTATGATTCATAACCTAATATAGTATATTCCATTATTTAGAAATGGTCCCTATTGGAAAGAATGGAAATTGTATGAACATACATATCCCATGTAGTTATTTCCCTCTTGTGCAAGATAATGATGTTGGATATGGAACTATGACTGGTGCGGAGAAACTTATAACTATACTGGGACAACATACTCAGGTTATGAACAATAACCTTACCTGTATGGATCATTCATATCCACAATGTGGAGGATCTATGTTAAATTTCTTTATGTGATAATAGCCCCCATCATTCAATGGGACTACAAACCCATTTGTAGCTGATCAGTGGATAAGTTCACTAGAGAAGATATTTCTCACTTTGGGATGTAAAGAAGGATAAAAGGTTGTAATGGCAGTTTATCGCCTATCAAGATATGTGGATTAGTGGTTTTCATTAATCCAAAAAAAGAGGAGGAAGAAATATAAGAGATGGAATGGAGGGATTTTAAGGAAATTTTCGTATAAAAATATTTTCCCCATGAAAAATGAGTGGATATGGAAAGGAAATTCTTGAATATGAGGCAGAAAGAGGATGAAATTTTTTTGAAGTATGAACCCAACTTTACAAGGCTAGCAAGGCATGTTGTGGACTACATAAGTAATCCAATGAGTAATATTGATCGATTATTTTATGGTTTAAAACCATTACTCTGAAGTATATTGGTCTCTCAAAACATATCATCATATGAAGATATAGTCTCCTGTGAAATCAAAATAGGAAAATAATTCTCTAAGTTATATGACTTCAAAGGAGAGAAAGAGAAGAAGAGAGCTGCTGAAAAATCTGGGAAACAAACTAAGTAAATGGGGAATAATGGAAGAGTTGGCCTTCCACCCTTTATTAATTGTGGGAAAAAACATCCTGGCACATTCCTAAAGGGAATGGGAGTCTATTACAAGTGCGTAGAAAAAGGCCACCAATCTCATGATTGAAAGGGTAAAAAATAAACAACCAATGTTCAATGATATATTTGTTAATAGATGGGATATTATGCACATGAATTTTCTAATCATCAGGGAAACGTTCCCCCAAGAATTCTAAGGGATAAATTCCAAGCTTATATAGTCATCTACTGAGGTTGAAGTTCTTAACGATGTCGTGGAATGTAATTTAATTGTTTCATCAAAATTATCCAATGCTTTATTTGATTCTTGATCATCGCATTCTTTTATATCCTCCCAGTTTTGCAAGAAAATTAGACATGTCTAATTTGATTTAATAAAGGAGTCGTCAGTAAAAAAATTTAGGGGGTGTATCATTGCAACAAAAATGTGTCAATCAGTCCCCCTCATGACACAGAAATGTTCTTTGGTGGCTAACCATATCCTCATACCCATGATTGACTATGATATAATCCTTGGAATGAGTTTTATTTCATGTTATTATGCGATGATCTATTTCAAGAAGATGAATGTTATGATTTTTTTATAATGGTGTTGAATCCCTTATCTTTAGATAAGAAACCTCACCAGATGATTCTTATCAAGATCCACCCCCAGTAGATTTACTAAATTAAATTATTACGGAGGAAGGGAATGCAATAACTATGGGAGAGGAAATTAATGTTCCAATATAGAACATACCTATTGTGAAATAATATGTTGATGTGTTTCCAGAGGATTTACCTGGATATCCTCTAGAGCAGTAAATTGAGTTTTACATTGATTTAATTCCTGGTTCAAGGATGATATAAAAGACTCCTTATAGAATAGACACTATGGAATTAGTTTAACTGAATAAACAACAAGAGTAATTGAGTGATAAATGAGTTATTCTCCCTAGTGTTTCCCTATGGGGATCCCCTGTTCTTTTCGTTAAGAGGAAATATGGATCAATGAGGTTGTGAATTGACTTCAGAGAGATCAATGCTATAACAATAAAGAAAAATTATCCCCTACCTTGCATTGATGATTTATTTGATAAACTTCATGGAGCCCAATAGTTTTTGAATATTGAACTTCGATCTGGCTATCATCAGTTGTGAGTGAGGAAGGAAGATATTCCAAAGACAGTATTTCGAACCTATTATGGGCATTATGAGTTTATAATAATTCATTTTAGACTGACTAATGCACCCTCTATTTTCATGGATCTAATTAATATAGTTTTCAAGGAATAACTTGATGAATTTGTGGTGGTATTTATTGAAAATATCTTGGTATACTCCAAAAGCTATGAAGATCATGAAAATCACTTGTGAACTATTCTGAATACTCTTAGAAGAAATGAATTATATGGGAAGTTTAGAAAGTGTTAATTTTGGCTTCAATCAGTTTCCTTTCTTAGCCACGTGGTCTCTAAGGAGGGAAAATATATTGATCCTACTAAGATAAAGGCTTTAAAATAATTTCCTACTCCAAAAAACATATCTGAGGTGCATAGTTTTATTGTTTTAGTAGGTTATTATCAGTGTTTCATTCAGAACATCACATATTTAGAAAACTCAATGACTAAGATTATAGGTAAAGGGGTTAAGTTTGTATGGGAAAAAATATGAAGAATGTTTTGAGTAATTAAAGAGGAGATTAGTGAATGCTTCGATCCTAACTCTATTATCAGGGTATGATGGGTTTGTGATCTATAGTGAAGCATTGAATAAAGGAATTGGTTGTGTCCTTATGAAGAATGAGAGAGTTATTTCATATACATCAAGGCAGTTAAAAATTCATGAAAAAAACTATCCTACTCCTGATCTTGAGTTAGTTGATGTGGTCTTTTCTCTAAAAATATGGAGGTAATTTCTCTATGGTGAAAGATGTAAGATATATACGGATCATAAGAGTCATAAGTATATATTCTCATAGAAATAACTCAACATGAGGCAAAGGTGATTGCTCAAACTACTCAAGGATTATGATTATTCCATACACTACCACCTAGGAATGAAAAATAAGGTAGTCAATGCATTGAGCCGGAAGGGTCATTGAGTTTTAAACAAAATGAGGATTTAAAGGGATCATGTATTCATGGATCTAATAAGGTTGGATATGGGAATTATCAAAGAAGGTGAAACATCATTACTTTTTCAATTGGTTGCCCAACCATATTTATTAGAAAGGACGAAAATATCTCAACCTGATGATGAGAACCTTCAAAAGAAAATTAATGTTTTAAAATATGGGAAGTTGGATGACTTCGTATATGAAGATGGAATTATAAAATTCTATAGGAGGCTATGTGTTCCCTATATACCTGAGATGAAAAGGGATTTATTGGATGATTTACATAGCTTGAATTTCTCTATACACCCTGGTAGTACTAAAATGTATAGAGATTTGAAGGAACATCTCTGGTGGGACAACAGGAAGTGAAAAATTGCTAATTGTGTATCTAGATGTTTTGTTTGTAAATAATTGAAGGCTGAACGAGAACATCCTAGAGGATTCATGCATCCTCTACCTATTAATACATGTAAATGGAATGAAATCACCATGGATTTTGTCACTGGATTACCCAAAATATCAAGAAGGAATGATGAAATATGGGTAATTATTGATCGACTTACTAAATCTCTACATTTCCTCTCTATAAGGGAGTATTTCCCACTGAAGAGGCTTGCACAACTCTATATCAATGAAATTGTAAGACTTCATGGATCACCTAATTCAATAGTTTTTGATTTCGATCCTTTATTTACATCCACATTCTAGAAAAGTATTCAAAAATATTTGGATACCGAGCTTTTTTTGAGTACTACTTATCATCCTCAAACTGATGGGCAATCAAAAATGACAATCCAAACCTTAGAGGACATATTGAGATCATTTTAACTTGAATTTCAAGGTATGTGGGATCAATATTTACCTTATTGTAGTTTTCCTATAATAATAGTTTCCATTCATGTATTCTAATGGCACCATATGAAGCATTGTATGGAAAGAGATGTCATACATGAACATGTTGGGATGAAGTTGGAGAAAGGAAACTTGTGGGCCCATAGATTGTGTAGGAAACAACAGTGAAGGTAAAGACTACTCAAGACCATATCAAAGCAGTTCAATGCAGAAAAAAATTCTATGCTGATAGTTGAAGGAAGGATTTAGAATTTCAAGTGTGAGATCTTGTTTTCTTAAAGTTATCTCCATGGAAGGGTGTTATAATATTAGGAAATAAAGGGAAATTGAGCCCTAGGTACATAAAACATTTTGAAATTTTGGATATAATTGGATTTGTTTCATATCGTTTGGATATGCCACCTAGTTTTTCTAAAGTACACAATGTGTGCCATGTCTCATTACTAAAAAAGTGCATGCAAAACCCAACGCATGTCCTCACTTCTGAAGGTATAGAATTGGAACCAGAACTATCTAACTTTGAAGAGACTATCCAGATTCTAGAAACTAAAGAATAGATGTTGAGGAATCAGATGAATTGACTATTATATATACTTTGGAAAAATCATAAAATCGAAGAGGCAACATGGGAGCCTAAGAATCTTATAATGAAGAACTACCCAAATCTTTTTAGGAGGTAACATTCTGTGAATTTCAAGGATGAAATTTTTGTAAAGAGGGGAGAATGTGACACCCCAAAACTTTGAAAATAAATTTAATATTGAATTCAAAAAATAATGAGTCTCTAAAAAACACCACTTTGTTATAACTTACCAAGTAAACATAGTTTTACCACCACTGTGATTGGAATTTTGAAAAAATGACATACATAATTGAGTTCAGTATGATATTTAGAGTCTAAAAGAATAAAATTAGTTTTTGATAAATAGTAACATACCCTTATGAATAGTAACATACCTTATTAATAGTAATTAATAGTAAATTGGCCAAAAAAAATAAAACTTCACCCATGAATGTGTAAATGAAATTTAGACATCTTATAAATAAAAAAATGATCATAGTATAAGTATTGGTATTTTTGTATGTCATAAATATTTTAATTACAATTTTATGATTAATTTAATAATTTAAATTGGAAATTTATTTTCATATAATTTAATCATAAATTTTTATTTTATTGCCTTATGGTTATAAAATAATTTTATGGGACCTTGATTAAATTTTCAAGGTGTTATAAAATGAGTTATAGGTTTAATGTTTTTTCAAATAAATTATGTTTTTATTTAAAAGTTAAATTAAAAATATTTAGAAAATTATATTTAAAAAATTGATTTCACCTTTGAATTCTACATGTCAAAAAATGGTTGTGGTGAATCTTTGGGATTTTTCTAAAATACTTGAATTTTTGTGAATAGTGAAATTCGATAATTTACAAAATATACTAAATATGTGAATTTTTTAATCATTATTGAGTTATGGATGATCTAAATTACCATTGGTTAGAACTCACATGAACTTATTACTTTTTTTGGTCACGTGAATCACCACTATTGGTTGTATTTTTTCAAATAATAAAATAATGATAAAATAATGGGAAAACCCTCTTCTCCTCCACGATAACCCACCCTCACTACCTCTTCTATTCAATCCTATAAAGACTTTTTTCTAGTCTAAATTATGCTCAAATATCCTACCAATCTCATCCTTCATGTAAAACAACATTTGGTCTCATAAAATACCAAAACCACTCCCCTAAAGAGGCCCTCAAGGAAGATTACTTCAAGAGGTAAATTCCTCTTTTCTTTTCTTTTATTTCAATTTCCATTTTTTTCTTTTTATTTCCTCAACTCATTTAAAAAAAGTTTTGTTATTACTCTATTACCTTACATGTACTGTAATTTTTTATGATAAATGAATAATTCATCATCATCTCTCCTTTCCCCTTCTTTTATACTAGAAATGAAAAGACCATTTGAGATGTGTTAATTTATCATATTCAAGGATGATGGGTTTTAAATTTCTATTACCATCTTAAATTATGGTCATAAAACCATTTTAACGTTTGAAATAAACTATAAAATATGTATTATAACTTATTCACATGATATGAATTTATAAATCAAAATAAGTTTGTTGTGACCAAAAAACCGCCAATTAACCCAAACAATTGTCATTAATGTTTTATATAATAATTCATCGTCACTCCCAATAACCAAATTAATTTTATGACCATGTAATATTATGTTTTATTAATAACAACATACAACTTATATTCTGTAAAACCATTCAAATTCAACATGCTTATCCATACATGAAGATTAGTAAACTGATCATGAAAACCAAGGAAGAAACACTCCCTAATAATGAAATTGAATCTCTTAACCCATCAAAAGGATATGAATGAACCTAATAAGGTTATAATAAATCCATAAAATGTATATTAGGTTATATAATCATTAATTTATGAACAAAAAATTGATTATTCAAGTCATTAATATCAGGATATTAACACCTTCAGACTTAAGCTAAGGGGTTTGCACTCAAACCTCCATTTTCATTCGGGTTACTTTTATTATCTACTTACCTAAATTAAATTGTTACTAAATCATTTTTACTCCTCATAAACTCTATTTTAATTTTTTATATATGTGAACCAACTATAATCCTGCCTTAATTTATGGGTAGTTATGTGTTTTAAAAGGATCTTTCAAAAATCATGCCCGATAAACAAGCTCGTTTCAAGGGAATTTCTCAAATTCTTCCCTATTTTCAAGGGCACCATATAATCTGTTTTTAGAAAATATTATATTTATAAAATCACTAATTTTAATATGAAAATACTAACTTACTTCACTTCTGGTTTTATAAAAATATTTTTTCCAAAAGAACACTTCTTTTCAAAGTAAAAGAGTATTTATCTCAAGAATTACTCGATGATTTTATAAGAGTGTCTTCATATATTTCAGCACTCTTGTTGATTATTATGTATTATTTGGATTAATATTTTATGATATAATCTAACATATTTAATTGAATGGTTTATTATTATCTTGACTGTGGATGTTCTATCTTTAAACCATTCATCAATTTACTACGAATGGTTAGTATTTATGCTTAATTTTTGGGGAAAGTTATTTACATTTCATATATTAGTTTCAATATGAATTTATATGTTGTTTATGTTTGTACCCATTCATATGAGTAATTAATTGGACTTATTAAGTTTTGGTTGGGACCGACTATAGCCCCTCGTTTCATCTATAGGTCTCATGAGACAAACTACGGTCTTGACACAAGGACTTAACAAAATAATTATCTATGTTCTTGGCATGAGCACTTGACAGTATAGTAATGATGTCCCTCGTTATTCAATCCTTAATTATGAAAATATTATTGATATTTTTGGTGGTTATTAGACTAGTATAATACCCATGATTATGTTTTATTTTGGCATTATTTATTTAGCTCTTATTCCTGCCATATTATGTTCAAGTTTATTTTTAAGGGAATGTGTTTTTAGTTATTCACCATGGATAATGTTTAAGATTATGATATATTATATTGTATTTATTACCCTTACTGGGAATTTGAGCTCACCCCTTATTTTGATTCACCTTCAGGGATAAAATTATAGTTGTGGATGTTCCCAATAAAACTTAAATGTTGTTTTTCTTTCAAGTTGTAATGTTGAACTTATGTATGTATTTAGTTTTTCAAAAATAATAATCTATTAATTCCTTTGGGATGTGAATTTATTATAATAATTCCAATGTAATAAAATAAGGCACCGACTTTGGGAAACTATGGTCGGTTCCTTACAAGGATTCTCCGTAAAACCTATTGTGAAAAATATGAAATTAGTATACTGAAGCCTAGTGAATAAATATATGAATCTAACTCATAAACTAAATAGTTTATACAAGTTTATCATCCAAACCATAGATAAATCCCCAAGTAATTCATATAATTAAACCAATCTATACCAATCCATATATATAAGAATAAAGTTAACCCACTTCCATTTATCTACTGTTTATCACTCTTATTTCCAATGACTATATCCTGTGTCCATCCCCCATATAAAAAATCATGCACCATGTGAAATAGTATCTCACCCATTTTTATATCCTATGAAACCTAGAATATCATAATTTCCATATCTGTATAGTAACTTATTTTTTTTCTAGAATCAACCACAATATGTGAACATGCATTATACCTTAAGTCATTATATCCCATGAATGTATTCCCATGGGAAGATGATACCACCTTGTTCGGATATAAGAAAGTTCAATACGTCAATAAATTATATCCCAAAAATAAATGTATTGTAAAATTTAATCCATAAAAACCATTGTAGGAATGAAACATATTTAATAACCCATTATACCTCAGGATACATCTAATCATCTATAACTTGAGGAAGAGTGGGGGAGAGGGAGAAGTCAACCATTCACTCACTCACCACCGTGGATGCTGGAGAAAAAACTCCCTAAAACATTTGATTATAAATTTACCTATTGACTTGGGTGGGGTAATGCATGAAATTAGAAAACTTATAATAACATCATTCACTTCCACATAAAGTGAAACTACCTAGTCTTAGGTTCATCATCCATTAATGTCACACTAAAACCCCAACTACTTCTAGAAATGAATTGATATAAAACTATAACATAAGTATCAAGTTAATTATTAATTAAATAATTTCACATTATTTATTTCACATTACCATTTTTCAAAATTAAATTTTGAATGTTATTAATATGGGTTTAAATGGATCTATTTATTATCCCACTTATATTCTCAAGTATGGCATCATCTTTTTGAACACCATGAACCAACTACTATCACGAACCAAATCTGGTTTCCCTTAAAACCGGCTCACGACCCAATCTGTGGAAAGTCACAAAGGGATTTACTTATCCTCATAGTCTGGAACAAGTGCCCAGGTACTTTAAACAATGGTTTGGGAATGATTTACCTGAGTTAGGATATATAAAACAACCAAAAACACTCAATAAACTGAATCTAAAAATTCATGCCAGACATGCCTTAATTCAAATTCAGAACTGAATAAAAGGTTTTAAAAATGACACGAGGGGTCCAAAACTACAAAATTAGCATCCAAACATTTCAAAGACATCCACACGACAAGGGTTCATCACCCACGAGCTATCTCCACAACACCGCACCACCAGAGAAACTAGCAACCCGAACCGCCATCTCCAAAGGCCTTTCCCTTACCTATGTCAAACACAATAATGCTTACTTAAACCCAAAGGTGTAAGTAGGGTGTAATACTAATACCAATAGGATACCACCCAAATACTCCATGTTACAAGAATTATAAGATAAAAATATTGAAAGTGTTATAAACAAAGAATGATAGAAATAATTTCTAAAGGTGCATCTTTTTAATGAAAACAGTTTTCAAAGTGGATAACTTTAAAAATGGGTATATTTAAATAAAACATGTAAGCTAATTAATTTTACATTCAAACACACCATAATGAAAAGTTTAATGAAGAATATTCAATGAACACTCAACACGGGAACACCCCTAGACACTAGTTAGTTGTGAGGCCTAGGTACCTCACATCTTGCTATGAAAGTAACCATGAAAATATTCGTTCATGTGAACAATCCAATAGTTGGGGAATTATTCATAACCTAGTGATCCTCAAAATGATCATAATAATAGTTTTATTACTTTTTTCAACATCAAAATTTCTAAGTGATTTAGGGAAAAAACCTCTCTGGATCACTGGTATGCTAGTACACATTTGCGCACCTAGATACCCGGGTTTCCCTCTTTATTCTCAAAAAAGTTACACATGATACCAAATTATAATTACACATTAAAAAACTAGTTATGTTCATACACACTTAAAATCATAGCTAATAATGATTTTCACCATTTGTATAACTCAAATAAACACTTAAAATTTCCACAAAACAATTTCAGATGTTATAATAATCCTTTGAACATAAAATCAATTTAAAACACATATTGTAACACCAAATGCATACCAATATTTTACCAAAATATAATTTTCAGCACTTATACATTTTATAAATCCATTCCATGAATTATAAAACAACACCAATTAGTACAACATGTAATGCACAAGTAAAACACCCATTTTCACACAAAATTGGCACTTAAAAATCCACCGCTTAACAATTTCTACCAAAAATAGTTTTCACAATAAAAAATGAAATAGTGATATAAAAGAAATATAAATCAATAAAGCTAACTCATTATATGATTATTACATATGGAATCACCTACCATATATGTCAAAACCCTCAAATCCTTTTGTGGAACTTCAACCACACCCATGTTGCACCACAAGGGAGTGAAAACAAACCTAAAACCACAAAATTGGATCAATAAACTCAAAAACAAAACCTTGGTATGAAGCCATAACTTATAGATATTTTTGTCTTCAAGAAAAGTGGAAAAACCCTATGGAAATGGAAGGAACAAGAGAGGAAACTCACTTACTTGAGAAACTTTGAATAAATCTCCACAAATACACTAGTTGTTGAACCTCTCAGTATCAAAAATTGAAATGGAGGCTTGAATAAGTCTGAGGAGGTCATTTGGGGATTGAAATGGAGGAAAATAGTAAAAAATTAATGATTTATAAAAGAAACAAATTTTCTTTTCAAATCTGGACGATTTGAGAAACCTTGATGAAGTTATCCCTAATCCCCAATAAAGATGAGATCCAAAGGGGTAAAATAGAACATGATGATGGATTAGGTTTTATGGTCTCAAGATAGAGGTTAAATGGACTAAAAATATTAAAAAATAATGATATATACAAGAATTAATTTATTATATTTAAACTAGAAATGGGCTCATGGGTTTGTCCAATGCCAGAATAAATCACTGAAATCCATCATGATTATAAGATACTAATGGGTCAAAAAGTATATGGTGGTTTTAATAGGTCATCTAAGGCCAAGTAGGAAGTATAATGGATGAAAAATGTTAAAAAAAATAAGGATTTATAAAAGAAATAAATTTTGTGCTAAAATATGGAAATGGGATCACAGTTTGGCCCAAATCATGATGTAACCACCTCATTCTACAAAAATGTTTAGGAAACCCAATAAAACAAATAAAGAATTGAAATTAATGAAAATAAATTTAAAATCATTCATGTATATGAAAATTATCCCCACTATAAAAAACATTCCACCCTTGGAAAGTTATCTTGAATCCTGATCAGAGAAGAGAAACAAAAACTGCTCTTCAACACAAGACTTCCACTCCTTTGTCTCATGCTCATCAGTCCCATGTTTCCAGAGGAATCAAACTAGAGTAATAGTCTTCCCTAGAATAACTTTTTCTTGGGAGTCCACAATATGCACTGGTCTCTCAACCACAAATAGATCAGGATCTATATCCAAATCCTCCCAATTCAGTACATGGGATGAATCCGGGTTGTACTTATTTAGTTGTGAGACATGGAAGACATCATGGATAGATGTCAACTATGAAGTAAAAGATAATTTGTATTCCAACTTTCTAATCTACTTAGTAATATCAAAATGTCTGATATACCACAATGTTATCTTACCCTACTTTTCTAAACGACAATGACCCAAATGAGGGGCCACCTTCAAAAACACCTGATCACCCATTGAAAACACCAGGTCTCAATGCCTTTGATCATCATATTATTTTTGGTGACTTTGAGATATCAATAAATGATTCCTGATCAATGTGACCTTCTCAGATGTCTCTTACACAGGACTCGGCCCCAACAGTGATGTCTCACCTACCTCACCCCAACACAGGGGGAACCGACAAGGCTGACCATAGAGTGCCTCAAAGGGAGCCATTAAGAAGGAGGATTTATTAATATTTCTATAAGAAAACTCAAAAAATCCCAAATTGTTTTCCTAGGAACCTCCAAAGTCCAAAACACATACCTGGAGCATGTCCTCCAAAATTTGATTTTCCCACTCTGTCTAACTGTCCATTTCAGGATGGTATATCAGGATCATTTTAATTTGAGACCCCAAGTCATTTTGAAGGCCTTCCCAAAACCGAGAAGTGAAATAGGGGTCTCTATCTGAGACAACTATAGATGGAACACTATGTAACCTTACCACCTCCTAAAAATACAATCGGCCTAACTCATCCTCTTTAGTTGTATCCTTGATCAGAATGAAGTGGGATAATTTGGTCATATGATCAACTACTACCCATATAGAATTATTACCTTGAGGTGTACGTGGCAGGACAACAATGAAATTCATGGAAACCTTGTCCCACTTCTAGGTCGGAATGGGTAGAGGATGGAGAAAATCAGAGGGCCTTTGATTCTCTACTTTCACCTACTGACATGTATGTCATCTCGACATGAAGTTATCTATGTCTCGTCTCTTACATGGCCACCATAATTGCCGATGGACATCATAAAACATATTGGTGGCCCCAGGATGGACAACCCACTAATATTGGTGGATATCCTACATCATCGCCATTCATAGAGACAAAATCACCACTAAGTAGCCCTTAAAGCACAAGATACCCTCGGGGAAGGAATACCAATCAAAAGATGTATCCCCATCATGAAGAAGCTTCCACGACCGATGACATGGCTCATCACCAGGATGTTCTCTCTGAATCATCTCCATAAGATAATGGGTCAATTGAACGCTCGCTAAGAACACACCTATACTGTTCTCCTTGGTCTCCACATGCATCTGAGTAAAGACCCCATCAGAGTCCACTCATCACTAGAATTCCTCAAATCCTCCACTAATACTCTTCTGCTCAAGGAACATATCACCAAATTAACCTTTCCTAGGGTGTAGATGATATCAACATCAAACCCTTGAAAGTACTCGATCTAACACTACTACCTCAAATTAATAACCTCTTACAAGAAGATGTAGACTAAGCTCTTGTGATCAGAATAGAACACAAACTTCTCTCCAAAGAGGTAGTGGCGCCACGTTTTCAAATCATGCATCAAAAATGATAGCTCTAATTCATGGTTCGGGTAATTATTTTCATGTGGTCAGAGTTGGAAGGATCTATACACCACCATGTTATCATATTGTATAAGCACGCACCTGAGACCCATACCTAAATCATCAAAATACACTAAATAGAATTTTCTAGATTCTGGCCAGATCAAAATGGGGGCGGTAGTCAACCACCACTTCATCTACTTGAAATGTGCCTAATATTATGGGCCCAAAAAAACTTCACCCCTTTATGAGTTAGCATATTCATGGAAGAAGCAAGTCAAGAGAAATACCGAACAAACTACCTATAGTATCCTTCCAATCTGAGGAAACTACATATCACAAACACATTCTTCAGCTTCTCCCATGACATAACTTAAATTATCTAATCAAAATCCACTGAAACTACCTTCTACAATATCATATTCCCAAAAAACTTCACTCCCTAATCCAAAAGGTGTACTTGGACAACTTTTCCTAAAGGCGGTGATCCCACAAAGTGCCCAACATAATCCAAAAATGATGCTCATGATCCTCCTCAGATACAAAGTAAACCAGGATTTCATCCACAAATACCATGACAAAAGAGTCGAGATACTGGTATAACACTCTATTCATGAGTTTCATAAAGAATGTTGAAGCATTGGTTAATCTGAAGGTCATGACCAAGTACTCAAAGTGGCCATACCTGCTTCGGAGGGCTGTCTTTGGGATATCTGCCTCTTCCAACCTGAGTTGGTGGTAACTCAAACGTAAATCTATTATAGAAAACTACTTTTCCTTCTTCAACTGATCAAATTAGTCATCTATTCAGGGGAAAGAATATTTTTTCTTGCTGTTTACCTTGATGAGCTTCAAGTAATCAATACACAACCGAAGGGATCTGTCATCCTTCTTCACAAATAGAACATGAGTGTCCTAAGGAGAGATTCTTCGGTAAATAAATCCTTTGGATTATGAATCTTACATCTATATCATTAATTCCCTCAACTTGATGGGGGGTAATTTGATATGAGGGAAGAGATATTGGATGTCTTCCCAATGCCAAATCAATCGAGAACTCCACATCCCACTTATGGGGTAAGCCTAAAAAATCATCTGAGAATACCTTCAGGAACTCATCCACTACATGGGTTAACCCACCCTTAATGTCACAGTCATCATCCTCTGGCATTAGTGATGATATTTAGAAGATAATATTCCCCAACTCTAGGAGTGTAGGTTCCGCACGACCCGCCCGAGGATCCCATTTCCCACAAAAAACCTACGGACTACCATCATGTGTTGTGAAACTCACCTACCGCCTATAGCAATTGATGTGTGCCTGAAAGTGTACCAGCCAATCCATACCAAGTATTAAATATAAAAGTTCCATATCCATGACCAAGAGGTCCCACTCCATCTCTACCCCAGACAAAGTAAGTGCACATGATGGGTACCTGAGACCATACTCCTTCTTCTTACCCAGCAGCATCACTAAATCCATCACAATGGATAACAACTCAGTTGGAAAATTCAGCATGCTCACAAAATGGTTATAGATAAATGATATAAAAGCAACAGTATTGAAAATATCAGTATCTATAGAAGATGGAATCAAAATAGTACCTCAGACAGTCGATAACCCTACATCCGATCCTTCTGGTGCCTACTTCATGGCATGAATATGAATCATTTATGCCTAAGAACGGACACTTGATTATGGATATTCCCTAAACCATCTCTTCCCAGATGATGATCCAACTTAGCCTCCATGATCACAAAAACGAGATCCCGCCAACCTTGACGTCTCTAACTATGCTAGAAATCCCTTGGAACAACTGATCCTACCTCACTCTGAAGTGTTTGTATCATCATATAATAGAACTGAAAGTTTTGCATACCTCCACATGGATAATATGGATTTGAGGTGTTATGCATACTAGTCAGACGTGCCCTGGCCTCCCACACTAGTGTCACACTACAAACCTAACATCAGAAGCCATAGATGAAAGCTACCTAGATAAATGGCCTGAACTGCCACCTCCTTTCATCCTCTGCTCCTATCACTTCCTTTTATTCTTAGATGAAGTACCACAACCCATCACTGGTACTATTCCAGAAATCCCAGACCTCCCCTTTCAGTCAATATCCACCATACATTCATGGTCAACCACCTCAGCATAGGTCTTCATCTTAAACAGGAACCCCTGAGATTAAATCTTTGTCTATAAGCCCCTTTCAAACTTATAGGCCTTCATTTTCTCATTGTAGACTATTTCAGGTGCATACTAGACCATCTCAGCAAAATGGTTGGCATACTCCATCACTGAAAGTTCCCTTGAACCAACTCCATAAACTCCAGAGATCTAACATGTACCAATACTTCACGGCAGTACTGATCATTAAAGGTAACCTTGAAGTCCTTCCATCTCATCTGTTCATGCTTCCCAGAATGAAGTACAAGTTCTCACCACCTACATCTAGGACCCTCTATTAGAAAAGATACACACTTCACCCTGACCTCCTTGGGTGTGTCAAGAAACTCTAACATGTGATCGATTTTCTTGAGAAACTCCTCTACTTCCTGGGGTTCCATGCTACCTCTGAAAGTAGGAGGCTTGTTCTTTAGGAACTCCTAGTATTTGTACTTCCTAGGACTAGAATACTCTTCCCTAACTAGAGAAGAAGTGGGAGATACTCCCTGTCCTAGGTCTTGAATAGCCTTGACCACAGCTTCTACCATTCTTTGATCAATCGATGAGAGAGAACTATCTCTGACATCCTTTTATTGGGTGCATGGGAGCTTTTCTGGGAGGCATCTTGCTACATAAGGCAGCAGTCACAAAATAGATCATTAGTACAATAATTCTAAAAAATTTCATCAATTGAATAAAAATTAAATAATCAAACACATCAAAATAATGAAATAAAAAACCAATTACTCCCACCCAATTTCTACATGTAGTCTATGTCCCACACGTCCCACCTAGAAGAGAAGTCAGACAAACAATACAAACATCCCATGGTGACTCAAGGTTTTTCACAAGAGATTCTGGATAGGAACCCTACTCTTACCCAAAAATCTGATCCCTAATAGTCTTATCTTCTATCTAACCAGACTCACCCCAAAATTATAATACGACTAAAAAAGATAAACCTCCTCTAATACCATTTTATCACGAACTGAATCTGGTCTCCATTAAAACTGGCACCCAACCCAGTCCATGGTAAGTCTTTAAGGTAGTTATCTATACCCATGGGTTGTAATAAGTTCTTGGGTATCATAAACAATGGTTTGGAAATGATTTACCAGAGTTGGGATACATAAAAAACTAAAAAACAATCAATAAACCGAATATGAAAATTCATGCCAAATAAGACTTAATTAAAATTAAGAACTAAATAAAAGGTTTTAAAAATTTCATGGGAGGTCAAAAAATACAAAATTAGAAGCAAAGAATCCCAAAGGCCACCACACAATAAGGGTTCATCAGCCACGAGATGTCTCCACAACACCACACCACATGAGAAATTTGAAATCCAAACTATCATCTCCAAAGGCCTTTCCCTTACCCGTGTCAGACATAATCAAGTCTACATACAGCCAAAGTTTTAAGTAGGGTGTGAGACTAATCCCTATAGGATACTACCCAAAGACTCCATGTGACAATAATTATAAGATAAAAATATTGCAATTGTTATAAATAAAGAATGGTAGTAATAATTTCTAATGTTGCATCTTTTGAATGAAAACAACTTTCAAAGTGGGTAACATTAAAAATGGGTAAATTTAAATAAATCATGTAAGTTAATAAATTTATAATCCTAACACACCATAAGACAAAGTTATGTTCTGAATATTCAATGAGCACTCAACAGGGGAACACCCATAGACACTAGTTAGTTGTGAGCCCCAGGTACCTCTCATCTCGGTGTGAAAGTAACCATAACAATATTTGTCTCATGCATGAGACACTAGTAGGGGGATCACCTGTAACCTAGTGGTCCCCAACATCATAATCATCACATTTTTTACTATTGTCAATGTCAAACTTGCTATGTGAAATAGGGACAAAACCACTCTGGATCACTAGAATTCTAGTAAACATCCACCCACCTAAATACCCAGGTTTATCTCTGTGCTCAAACAAGTTCCATAGGCAACCAAATTCCATTTACACATAAAAACACTTGTTCTGGTCATAAACACTCAAAACACTATATAAACATGTTTTTCATCATTTTTATCACTCAAACGAACATTTAGAATTTCTATAAAACAATTCACAAGTTATAACAAAATTTTCACATAAAATCCATTTAAAACCCCACTTTTAACACCAAATTCATACAGATATTTTACCAAATCATAATTGGAATCACATAAAAAAATCCATTCCGTGAATTATAAAACCAAACCAATTAGTACAATGTGGAATGCACAAGAAAAACACACATTTCCATGCAGAATTGGCACTTAAAAATCAATCGATTAACAATTTCATCCAAAAATAGTTTTTTCTCAAAAAATAATGAAATCGAAACATAAAAGAAATATAAATACAGCAAGATAACACATTATACAATGATTACATATGGAATCACTAACCATATATGTCAAAACCTTAAAATTATTGTTTAGAACTTCAACCACACCACCACCGCACCACATGGGAGTAAAAATAAACCTAAAATAACAAAATTGGACCAGGAAACTGAAAACAACCCTTTATATGAATCCCTAACTTCTAGACATTTTGGGATTCAAGAAAAGTGAAAGAAACCCTAATAAAATGGAAGGAACAAGAGAGGAAACTCAATTAATTGAGAAAATTTGAATAAATCTCCCTAAATACACTAGTATTTGAATCACCCAGCATCCAAAATTAAAATAGAGGTTTGAATGAGGATGATTAGGTCAATTTGGGACTGAAATGGGGGAAAAGAGTAAACAATGAATGATTTATAAAAGAAACAAATTACCTTTTTCAAATATGGATTATTTTTGAAACCTTGATTAACTTGGCCCTAATCTCTGACAAATATGAGCTCTAAAGAGGTAAAATGGATCATGGGGGTGTTCTTAGGGTTTTTGGTCTCTAGTGAGAGGTATAATTACCAGAAAATGTTTTAAAATGAAGGCTATATAAAATAATTATATTAATTTTTTAAAAACTATAAATGGACTCACAGGTTGGCCCAATGCCTAAATAAATCACCCAAATACATCATGATTATGAGTTACTAATGGTTCTAAAATGATATAGTGGTTTGAATAGGTTAGGTAAGGCAAATTGGGAAGTTTAATGGAAGAAAAATGTTAACAAAAACTAAGGAGTCATAAAAGAAACAAATTTGGTTTTAAAATCTAGAATTGGGCTCACGGTTTGACCCAAATCATGATGTAACCACATATTTCTCCAAAAATGCCTGGGAAACCCCCAAAAACAAAGAAAGAATAGAAAATAATAAAAAAATACCTTTAAAATAATTCATTTATGTGACAACTATGTTCATTTTTTAATTTAATTATCATTTCATGAATCATTCAGGTACTCTATGACTCAGCCTAATCTACCTCTTAAAAAAACACGCACAAATCATAGCAACAAATTAAATCAATCATTTCTAAACATATCTATAAAAAAATATATTTCTATAACTAAATCAATGAGAAATCCCTACTCTGAACTCATCCTAACTGCACGATGTCCCACACCATTGTTCATAACATAATTCATCCTACCATCATCGACATCAAAAATCACTATTTCATGGGCTCTAAGACAATTTCTCATCAAAGGTTCCCAACCACAAAAAAATAACCAAAAAAGAAATTCTCTAAATCCCCAAATAAAACATAAATATAAAATGTATTTTTCACATACAGGTTAAGGCACCAAGGTCATGAAATTTAGTAATTTAAGCTTCCTATAACCAGGAATGGTCTTATCTGGACCTACAAATTAATTCTTGATCAAACAAACATTTTAATTCTATCTTAAATTAATTAGTTCATTATGCATAGTTAATCCACACAAGTAAAGATAAATGAAAAGATAACCATAATATTGCATAAAAGTAAACATGCTTTCAAGAATTATTTACCATGTTTTTTCAAAAACAAGATGAGTAGTAATCACTTTACTCTTGCCTCTTGTATTAATTATCAGTTCTTGGATTTACATTATTTATCCCACTAAAAAAACTAACCATGATAAGAAAATAATAATAGAAACTTCCAAATATAAATACCACACTACCAAATTAATAATAAGAGGCATCATAAACAAAATCATAAAGTACAAGTGGTCACACCCTCTCCATTCATTTAATTATCCATAGGAAATATTAATTATATTAAATATGTGATTAGTCCCATTTCTGTAATTTAATTTCCAAAATTTTATACCAATTATTATCATAATATCGGAAGTAGTTATCAAAGTAGTATGTGATTTTTAATTCTATTTCATAGATTTCTAGGTTTAATAAGATTAACTATTTAAGTTATTGTGTGTGATTCAATCTCTAATTAAATTCTTAAGTTAAAAAAATATTATTCTATGGAATGTAATTAATTTCAATGAATAAACAATATAAAATAATGAAACAATTCCTTTTATTCCTTAAAATTGAATAATCGTTCAATATGTAATTTTTTTGGAATATTATCCTATTAAGGTCAATTGTACTAATTTAGACAATGATATAAAGCAGGATAAATTCAAACTTTATCATAAAAAATATTTTGATTAATATATATCTTACCAAGATTAGATACTCAACATTCTCCAAGAAAGAATGAAAAATCAAGAAACAACCAAAACTAAAATAAGTTCCACCAAAATTAAAGGAAAATCTATTGTAACCGTAATCATGTGAACCACCATCATCACTAGATCAAAACATCAACTCAAAACAGAGGAAAATCCAACCAAAAAAACATTTGTAAATAAATATAATAAGTGTAATAAAGATGATATAATTATAAGGAGTACCTTGAGCCTTGAAATATCTATCTATATTAACAAAGTTGTTTAGACCCATCAATGTGTGGTTGGAGGGTGGTGAGAGGCATAAATATAGTTTAGGGTTTGAGAGAAGGAGTGTAAATATGAAACAAGGGAGCTAAGTACTTAAATTTATAAAGGATGTTATAAATCCTTCACCATGGCATAGTGAACTCAAAATAGGCTATGGTTCCTCTGATAAAAGTGAAATATGGATTTCAAAGCATTGGAACTTTATGAATCGCATGCCTTTAAAACCTAGGTCAGACCACTTTGACCACTAACATGGCCTTCACCATTGTTTGGTGTAGAAACCTAATCTATTTTCACCCTACCACACTCATAAATATGGTGTGTTGAGCTCAAAATTTCCCATTTACAATAGTGGGACTCATAGACCTCCATGATCCACATTTTCCTTGTATTTGTTTCTCATAAAATAATCCCCATGGAAAAGATCCTTCTGATATGGCTAGCCAAGATATTTTTCTTATTTTAATGAACAACAACACAAAACAACCAACTCCATATCCAAACTCAAAACACCTAAATTCACAATGGAATTCCCTATTATCAAGCCTTCAAAAAGGATTTAAAATGGTAAATACCATGACTACCACAATGTCTTGGTGGCCTTCAAAAGTACAAAACTATTTTTAACCACTAAACCCCCTTTAAACTCCCTCACAACACCTCTAAGCCCCAAAAAATAAAAATTAAATAAAATTAGAAATCCAAACCCTTATATCAGATACCTCATAAATAATTCTAATCCATAATAATTTGAAACATAACCTAAAAGGAATATAAGGGAATCAAAACAACCACCCTATGATATACCTCTCAAGGATTTCATTACATCAAGGAAATGTCCAACACAACATGAGGTAAGAGATCATAAACATAAAATTCCTTATAAATAGTAAAAGAAACAAACTTATATATCAACATAATATCTAACACATCGTCTCACAAAAAGGTAAAAAAACAAGGCATAAAAATAACTCAAGGTAATGAGTGTGAATATATGACTCCCACTCCCATGTTATCTCTTTTAATTCGCCATATCAATATAGGACACAAACCAAAGGTATATTATATTCACGTAGCACCTTGTCTTGAAAATCCTGAATCTTGATATGTTTATTCACAAAGATCTCACAATATTTAACATCTATCTCACCACAATTGAAGAGATGAGATTCACCATGAAGATTCCAGTGAAGCTATGATACATATAAGACAAAATGAATTTGATTCATCTATGGGGGTAGTTCTAATCGATATTCCATGACTCTAATATGATCTAACACCTCAAAAGTCCCAACAAATCTAAGATAAATCATAATACCATGAACAAAACACCACTATCCACAATGAGGAGTATCCTTCAAAAACAAATGATCTCTAATGTCAAACTTCATATGCCTCCTCCTATGATCATTATAGGAATTATATATATCACGAACTACCTTAATTCACTCATGGATCACCCATACCTTTTCTTTTATAATCTTCAGTAATTTTGATCTAAGAATATTTGACTCTCCAACCACAAAACAGTACCATATAGATTGTAAATTTCAACCATAAAGAGCTTTAAATAGAGCCATGATAATAGTGGAGTGATAATTTTTGTTGTAAATAAACTCCACAAAGGGTGTCGACCTCACCTAGGTAACTCTAAAATCTAAAACACCTGATTAAAACATGTCCTCTAATGTTTAGATAGGCTACTCAATTTAACCATTCATGTATAGATAAAAAGTGGTTATAGGGAATAACTTAGAGACTAAATAATATTGGATACCTCTCTACACCCTAGATATATATCATGGATCATGATAAGGTATGATCATATTCAAAACCCCATGAATCCCCACTATCTACCTAAAATATTTCCTCAACAACACCTCTACAAAGATCAACTCATTGATCACTAAAAAGTGATCGTAATTTTTTTAAGATATCCATGATTACCCTTATCACATTATAACAAAAATAAGATCTAGGAAAACCAGTGATGGAGACTTTAAAAATTACCCCCCACTTCCACTGGGGAACATCAAGAAGTTGAAGCAAATCACCATGAACATAGTTCTCATCCTTCACATTCTATAAGACCAAACACCAAGATACAAACTCTGTAACTGACTTTTTCAAACTAGACCACCAAAAATATCCTCTTAGAGAATAACACATATATGCCGCACCAGGATGTATCATTAAGGGAGAACTATTGAATATAGAGAACAACCTCATTCACCACTAAAGGAATGAAAATATAATCTAGAAAAAACATTGGATATTTCTTATCCTTAGACCAACCCTCTGGAGAATCACCACAAAAACTCAATTAAACTAAACCTTTACCTTGTAATCCCCTAGCTGGGACTCCTTAACTTGCTTCACTAAGGATGAATTCATGGTAATCTAATAAAGACAAAAATTACCATCCACTAGTCTCATATCATGGTACATTACTTTGAACTCTTCCATCACTCTCCAAGAGTCTCCAGACTCCTGCACTACACCACCATGCGACTTCCTACTAAACAAATCAACCACAAAATTCCCATTACAATGTGTTAAAAGAAATATTAAAGTTGTAGTCCTATAAGAACTCCATGCATACTTGATGATGTAAATTCAAATAATATTTGACGAATACATACTTCAAAATCTTTTTATCCATAAAGACTACAAAACATTAGTTAATAATAGAGTTTATCCATAACTTAAGATCAAACACTACCTCAATAATCTCAAGATCATGTGTGGAATAATTACTCTAATTACTTTATAACTTCCTAGACCCATAATAGATAAACTCCCCATGTTGTATCAACATGTAACCGAATATAATATGTAATGAATAGAAGTTTACCTAGAATGTAATGCCCACCACTATAAAATTAAGAACTGGATCACTAATTAACTTCCCCTTAAAGTTCATGAAAGTAGTCTAGCACTGGTCAGTCCACATGAATTACTAATCATTTCTATTCAATGTCATCATAGTAGTATTAATTAGGGATAATTAAAGTATTATGATCCTATAATATCTAACTAAACCAAAGAATCCTCACACCTTAGAAAATTTCTTAGGGACTACCCAAGAAACCACTAACTCAATCATTGAAGGATCAATGGACAATCTATAATGATATATGAAATTCCTAAGAAATGGACTTCATGAGCCCAATACTCGCACTTTTTTGGACTCACATACAGTTTATAAAACCAAATAAATCCAAAAATATCCTACCAATACTCTTTTTATTCCTCTTTTAATTCTTAAATGCATGGATTTCATCGATAAAGATCACCAAGAACCAGTTTAGAAACTCATGAAACACTATATCTATAAATACCATGAACATAGAGGGAGTTTTCATTAATCCAAACAGAATAATAACAAACTCATAATACCCATAATGATATTTGAAAGTAGTCTTTCAAATACCCTTATCCTTTAATCACATCTCATGATATCCAAACTCCAGGCCAGTCTTTGAGAACCAGCTCACCCCATCAAGTGGTTGAATAAATCATGATTTCTCAAGAGAGAGTAGAGGTTATTCATAATTACCTAATTCAAATCGAAATAATCAACACAAAATAAAAAATTATCATCATACTTCTTAAAAAATAACGAGATCTCCCCAAAGTGACACACAGGGTCGAATGAATACTCCCTAAAAATGATCATCAACATAAATATATAGATCCCTCAAATCAAATGGGGTCATCCAATATAGAGACATCAATATCAAATAAACACTTGGTTGTAGATATATCTAGAACTCTATCTCTCAACAATGGTGGAGGATCACAATTACTTTTAGAAAGACATCAGGCTACTCTTCAAAAACCCTAGGAAACTCCATCAGTTGATCCTCTATAGAACTCAACATCGTTTTATACAACATTAAAGATATAGACTCAAATCACCTTTGACCCATTCGAGGGTCCCTATCACCAATGATCACCACTGAGTTTCCATTAGTATCATATAATATGATCTGTCTTCTGAAGTAATCAAGGATATCCTATAATTAATACATCTAATACATGTAGTGGATGATGTCATCTAGTTATATCCATAAAAATATAAATTCTTCCCAAGATTAATTCCCCCTAACACCAGTTCATAGTCTCTACATACATCAAATAGGTTATCTCAACCACTAACCAACATAGTCAATACCAATGGAACTGGAATCCTCTCAACCACAAGTCTCATAAAACATACTAGAGTAAGTGAAATAAAGAAGTGATTATCTCCATAATAAAATAAGGCATAAACCTAAGTATAAAATAGTTAGATGGTACCTTCTATGGTGTTGACCTCACCTTTCACTAGAAATGATATAGAATTCACTTCAGCAAGTCCTACTCCACAACCCCTCTAGCCCTGATGATGACCACCTCTATGGAAACTCTCTTCCTATTATACCTAATGTGAGTAATATCATGGGGTTGTCCTCTACCTACCCCTTACCCTCTCTTATAATCATAATTGGGGAACCCTACAACTATTGTTGACTAAGTTAATACTATTGAAATGGATGGGCCCAAATTAGGCCACTAGCTACACAATTACTACAAAAAATATTTAGGCACTCTCACTTATAATGGAAATGAACTAAAAATGAGAAAAAAAAACTACACCTAACCTTATATCCAGGTTATAAGAACTAATATCCCTGGTAAAATGAGTTGACGAAATTTGGAACATACTCTCTACTGACTAAAACTCTTTATTCTATGTGGGTAACTAAGAACTCTTAGTCATGTATCTACTTAATGAAAGGTCTTGTCGAATCCCATATCATGATGATTTTTTCCTATAAAATATCCTCTTGATGTAATCTACCTTCACCAGTGCCTCATCATATGGCTTCAACATAAATAGAGTGATCTATCATTGCATCTTTGGAAATAAAACATTCTCAAAATTCACATCCCTAATGTTATCATCTGTAAGAAGGTCCAAAACATAACATAAATGGTTTTTATAGTGGATAATTAACATTAAAACACTATAAATCCACTCTAAAAGGGTAAGGATATAATTTCTATAAGATTTATTAATGATCAAATATAGAAACAAAACCTAAAACTAATACCTATGCTTACACCATTGAACAGTTATCTCCTCTTAATCTCCAAGGAATAAAATATTATATTATCAAGCTAACCCAGAATGCATTTACACAACCAAATAAACCTATTACTCATTATTAACATAGATCAAAATAAAATATATATCCACCTCCTCCATCCAATATTTTATCTCCCAATTTCAAATAGATCCCTCATACTTCGGGTAAACCTTGACACTAAAAATCTCAGAGTGTCCCCCTCCAAGTGTATTTATCATAGACCTCCACTCTATGGTAATCCACTGAAACATCCTATTGAAAGTCTTATATATGATCCTAATGAGGACATCAACCTGGTCTAATAACTATAATAAAATTCCTTATCCCAAGAAAAAAACAACATTTTATGATTGATTAGTTAATTCATTATTTCATTTTAACTTATTTCCCATTGTCTTGGAAAATTCAAACACATTCATAGAATATAATGATTCATGATACTTACCTTGATAACTAACTTTTAATGTAACACCATGAGTTTTTATGAAATTGTTTTTTCAATAAATATTATTTCTTTGATAGCTTTCACTACACGCAACACTAAGTTTTAACTAACTGTGATACACTATTAAAATATGATTATTTAATTTTATAGTTATCACCTAGTCATTGGAATAGAGGGTATGACTAAGATTAACTAAATTATGAAAATATTTGATCTACACATGTATATAAAATAAATTATTTACTGACCAATTAATTATAAATTAAAATAATAACCATTAGAAAATAAAGGAAATCTTTTTTCTGAAAAACTATTTTTCTGTTCACAAATACAGTGTGCATCAATAAATTAAACGAAACACTTTTAGTGAATTATATTAATTATATTTATATATTATATATTCAATAAAATCTTTATCAGTCATCTTATGTGTTTTTTAGACATAAGATAAGAATAAATCCAATTTTATGCTTAAAATTTTTATTTTTCTAAAAAACAGTTTCGTCTAATTTTTCTTACTTATTTCAAAATAAATTTTTGAGAATTTCATAAAATTTATTTAAAAATTTTAATTAATTTTTAAATTATAATTTCAAATTATCTTGGAGATAATTTTTTATAATTTTCTAAAAAGATAATTTTTTTCAATGATTAGTGAAAAATACTAGTTTTTTATAAAAACCTCCCTTTCATTCAAAGCATTCACAAGATACATTTTATTTTTATTTGGTTTTAAAAGTAATTTTTTTTTCATTTACAAATTCATTAATACAATTTATATCATTGTAATCAACTTATTATTTATTTTTATACAAATAACTTTAAATATTTTGAAAATTTTCTCATGGGAAAACAACTTTTTCATCATATCTATATGTTTAATTTTAAATTGAATTTTTTAACTACTATGAATGGATTTTTTAAAGTGTATTAAATATTTTGGAATAATAAAAATTTATATTATATAATAAGGATAAATTAATTTTTGGTCAAAATTAAAAGTAAAAATAGTAAAAAATTAATTATCATGGTTAAGATTAAAATGGGTTTATCGGGGATTAAATTAAAAAGATAAGGGTCAAGATGACCTAGAGTCTTTTACAACATCCATGTTATAGAAATATTTCAACCTTATAACCTATATGTTTCTATAATGACCCATTTTTTATGCTTTTTTGGAATGTAAAAAATTTGGGTACACTTTATTCTTTTCAAAAATTACATGTGTGTCCTCTCCACCACTTATAAAAGGCCACCCCCTATCCTCTCTTATTCACACTTTCAAAACCCATTGGTCTAGAAAATACATGCCCAAATATATTTTCTAATACATTTACCTAATACTAGATGAATTATTTTTATTAGTATTCCCTTCCATAAATGATTTATGTATAATCCTAAAGAGGTTATCTGGTGAAGAGGAGGTTCGAATGTGTGTAAAGGAAGTTGAGACTTATGGTGATGGATTTTTCATCTGACTTTTATATATAGAATCTTCATTGCATATTCACCACTTGTTTCTTATTTGTGGTGTGTATAATACTAATGAATTTATTTTATGTTTCTTATCATAAAAATTATGTGGATTTATATATCCATTTGAGAATCTCTCTTTAATGGGGTTTATTGTTAAAAAGATACCAAAGTGGTAAAGGTTTTTTTCACATTTTGTTTTCTTTGGAAAATACATTATCTTACAAACCTATATTATTTTATGAGGTGTATATACAGCCCCGTTGATAAGTAATATCATGAATTTATTTATTCTCATGATATTTTAGGTTCTATTTAATTATATTCTTTCAAGGGGCTTATGATTTAAAAGTTACTGAAGTGGTTAGGGTTTGATGTTACAATCACATTTTTTTATTAATATTATTTATGTTTATTCTTATGATGATGAAATAATATTATTAATATCTAAATAAACGTAATAATTTTATTATACAGTGGTTATTTTATGAGAATACATGTTTTCGCTTCATTTTCCTCTCATTATGTACTCATAATTCCAAATGAATATTTTTATAAAAAAATCATTTTTATTTCCATTTTTTGTTGAAAACCCTTATTCTTCCATATCCATGTTTTATAAAAAAACAAAAATGTTTTAGAATTATCCAAAGTATTTATTAAATAAATTTTTCACATTTTTTACTTTTTTACAAAGTATTTTAAAAGGAATATTCATGTCTCTTTCTAAACAAGACTCATTTGTTTTTTTACTTAAAATTTGAAAGGAATATTTGTTTTAATGTGTATAGAATGAATGTGATTTCCACCATCATGACCATTGTTTGATTTGAATATTTATTTATAATTTTTCAAGGTAATTTTCAAAGAAAATTATTTCCACAACATTTTTTGAAATTCTAGTTTTAAAATATTGATTTTCAAATAAATTTTATTTTCTCAATGAAATGTTATAAGTGATTTTCTTTCAAAAAAATTTTTCATATAAGATTAATTCATTTTATATTACTTAATATTTACTAGGGATATAATCCAATGATATCATCATAATTATTTCTCTGTATGGTTTATTTTTATCAAGAATTTTTTTAGGAAACCCTTTTCATTATTATTGGTTATGCTATAATAAAATGTTTATAAAACCCATTTCTTTTCATGGGTTCTAATATGATGAGTATTTTATGACACCCATTTATTTTTATGGGTTCTGGTATGATGAGTTTTTATGATATTATGGCACACATATGTGTAATTTTCATTATGTAATGGGTGGGACCTATATCTCCCTTAAATGAATTGGGTAAAGATTGATATATAATGAGATAAATAGGATTAGAATGGGAAGTGAACCCAGTTCAGTAAAAGAATTATTCCACTATATTAGTCTTGGTAGTGGATCTTAACTACTATGATGGTTTGGGGAATAAACCCATTCCACTATGATAGCCTTGGTAATGGTCCATAAATACAATAAAAATTACTTTATATGCTTATTTTATGCCATAATTCGTTGTCTTATGTCAATGTCATTCTCTCATTACTCATGTTTTTTGATTTCCTTATAATTCATGCCTTATAAACAACCAATATTTATTCCATGACTCAATATTTTGATCTTGGATATGAAAGGTACATTTTTCTTATGTTATGATCATGTTCCCATACCCTTATTCTCACATTATGTTTTTGTATTTCACTTATCTACCCTTATTGGGAATCTAAACTCACCCTTTCTTATATTTATTTTTCCCCAGGTTATGTTGATAGGTATTACATGTGATATGTCTATAAAGGGTGATAGTTATGAGAAACTATGTGGGATATTTTTTAGAACACTTATGATCTAGTTTTTTATGTTTTTATATTTCCAAAGGCACTATACCTTTATGATCCTCATGCATGTGTTTGAGTAATGTAAGGAATATTCATATAAAAATATGTATTATCTATGTATGAAAATCCTAGGTCACTATATGTAAGTATTATCACTTCACATATAATTTTTAGTAAAACTAAAGTCTTTTGTATTATACTATAGGTGGTTATAAAATCTTATGTCCTAGTTGTTCTCCTTTATTTATAGTATTCACCATGTTTGGTTGATATTTATTTCCTACCAACCCATGCATCCTCACATGTGTGTAAATCTAAACACCATCATATCCCTAAAAAATAACCACTTATACCACTCCAACTTAGCCCCATCCCTCTAAATGAACCCCTCCAATGATGGAAATGAGGTAAGTGATAGAATAATACTTGAATCCCACCTCCAATAGGTTGTGGGTTGGAGACTAGGATTTAGGTAATATTAATAACACATATGGGAGGAATTTATCTTTTATGTTTAAAAATTATGTGATAAGATTAGAAGAAATACCAAAACATACCTTTTATAAATAAATTATCAATACCAATATATATAATTTCATACATAAATAGAAAAGAAAACTATAAGTACATAAATTAAAACTAGGAAGTGATAATAGACTCAATAAACTCTTGATAGATCCTACACAACTCGTCTGTGACGATAATTCCCAACCTGGTCACTAACCTACTCCAAATAACCTAAAAATGATTTATATATATGTAATTTGATCATAACATGTATAATCAATATGATACTCCTTAAAATCACTCTTGAATAATGAGAAAAAATTACTAAATCCAAATGAATAAACAAATGAAACTAAATTTTCACCTAACTAGGTAATAATTTTTTCTCATCCCCACCATGGATCACTCAACAAGTAACACATATAATTAAATCAATATATATCAAAGAATATATATAATAATTAAAGTACCTTGATTCCACTTCTCTACTAGTTTTTTTCTCTCACAACACAATGACTATGTCACGTGATCACCCCTATAAGTCATCTTGCACCTTGTGTAATAGTATCTCATCCATTACTACATCATGTGAAACTCGAAATCTCATCATCATGATATACATATAGTAATTTAGTGTACGTATGAAATCCATGAAAACTTTTGTTCATGAATTATACCTCAATCCATCACAACCTATGAAAGTACACCCGTGAGATGATGAGACAACTATATCCAGATATAAGAATGTATTATACCTCAAGTCATTATATCTCACACATGATTTTATAGTAAACTATTAGTGATCATATCTTTGGTAGGAAAACATCCCATACCATTATCCATTATATTATGGATATGCCTACTCATATATTCATAAAAGGAGAGTGGGTATAGAGATAATTTGTCCATATATTTCCTTATCATCCTTGATATTAGAGAAAAACCCCCTAAAAATATTTGGGTGTCATTTCCCTACTTGCAATAGGGTGGTAGAAATGAAATCATAAAATATGTTATAATAGCACACACACCCACACTTATAGAAACTACCTAGCTTTACAACCATTTACCCCTAATTTCACACTGGACCCCAACTACAACTTCTAAATACTAGATATTAAAAAAATACAAGAATTATATACATAATTAATTAATTAATTCAAATTAAAATTTTCCAAAATTATAATTTCAATCTTTATAATCTAAGTGTCAATATTACTTTTAATTCTCTTTATTATATTCTCATCTCTTTAAACATAATTATGAACACCATGAACCAACCCCATTCATTTATTAGTTCAATTATCATTTCAAGTGTCATCTAGGTACTCTAGGGCTCATCCTGATATGCCTCTTCAAAAATTAAGTCAAAGTGAATAGAAAAAAAATATATAGATCATTTGGATATTAATAAAAAAAATTGTATCTAGCCATCTAGACATCACGAAAGCATCAAGAAATATTAAACACATCAATTATAAATCCCTATTATAAACTCATATGGACCACTTAGTGTCCCACGACATTGCACGTAGCATAATATTTCATGTCTTCATTGACATCTACTATCACTACATCTTGGGATATCAATCCATTTCTCATCAAAAGTTCCCAACCACAACAAATTCATCAATAAAATATTAAGGATATAAATTCCAAGAGAACATATATATTTAAAATTTATTTTCTACACACAGTTGAAGGGGATAAGGGGTTATATAGCCCTAAACATTTATTCTTCATCATAAAAAATTAATTTTATCTTGAATTAACCCGTTTTTATGGATAAGTTATCCACTCAAGGAAGCCTAATGGAAAATATTAACATAGTTTACCATAAAAGTAAACATGATTTTAATAATTATTTCCCATGTTTGTTCAAATCCAAGATGAGATGTAATCACCCTTCTCATTCCTCTTCCATTAATTATCACTATTTAGATTTACATTGTTTATCCCTTTAAATAAATTAATGATGCAAAGAAACCAACAAAATAAACTACCCAATATATAGATCACACTACTAAATAAATAACAAGTGGCAGCCTAAAAAAATCACAAAGCACAAACAATCAATCACTTGACCATTACTTTAGTTCTCTACATGAAATATTATTTATCATGAACATGTGTTAAATTTCATTTCAATAATTCAATTTAAAAAATTATAGAAAAATTCTTGTCAGAAGACATAAAGCAGTTATCACTACGACATGTGATTATTAATTGTGTCTCTTTAATTTCCATCTTTTTGAAGCTTAACTCTTTAATATATGGTGCACATTTCAAACCCTAGTTTATTTCTTCTTTTAAAAAACATTTTTCTATGGAATTAAATTAATCCCACTGAATAAATTTTAAAAAGTGTGAAAATTTTATTTGTATTCTCTATAATTTATAGATTGTTGAATAATCATTCAATATGTGATTACTTTTCTAGATTATTATCTTACTAAGATCAATCATACATATTTATACATGGATATAAATCATGATAAATTAAAACTTTCAATTAAAGAAAATGAGAATTAATAGATCCCTTGAATCAATTATATTCTCAATGTTCTTTGAGAAACAATAGATAATTGATGAACAACCAATGTTGAAGGAAGCACCCCCAAAATCGAAGGAAATGACACCATATCATTAATCATGGAAACCATAATTAACATTATCGCAAAACATCATCCCAAAATAGAGTAAAATCAACCAAAACAAACTTTTTAAAGAAATATAAAAAGGGGAGTGAAGAGGAGTGAAGAAGGAATTTCATGTCCCTTGAAACATTTATCTTAATGAACTAAGGTGTTTAGACCCTTCAAGGCATAGTTAGAGGGTGGTAAGGGGAAAAGATATCAACTAGGGTTTTAGAGAAGGATTAAAAATCAAAACTATGGGATCTCGGGCATTCTATTTATAATGGAATCCCAAAATCCTTTACTATGATATAGTAAACTCCCAAAACACCCATGGTTTTTTTGGTCAAAGCACAGTCTAATTTTCAAGTTGTTTGAACTCTGTAGATCACACACCTTTAAAACTATTATCAAACCATTTTTATTTCTACCATATAATCCACCATAGTGTGGTGTAGAATCCAAAGCATTTTATATCCTCTATAAATAGAATTATGGTGTAGCGAGCTCCATGAAACCCATTTATGATAGTGAGACATTCCAAGAACCATGCCTAACCTACCCTCTACAAAATGGATTCATAAGTCATTTTATTATCCTTGTTTATCATAGAATCAATCCCAAAGTAAAAAAACTTCAGAAATTTCTATCCAATCTATTTATCTGGTCATAGTGAACCCCATCACTAAATAACTAACCATAAAACACATGAGGCCAAAATGGAAATAACCATGCTAAAGCCTCTATTCAGGATTTAAAATAGCTAGCACCATGCTTTCCACCTACAGTGTGGTGACCCTCAAAAATCCAAAAATATTTTATAACCATAATCTCTCTAAACTCCCTTTTGACACCACAAAGTCTCAAGAAAACACAATTGGAAAATAAATATAAATATAAGACAATACACATTGATAATACCCATTTTCCATGCACTGCATTTCTTTTCTTAAACTTTTATTACTCGTGTCCTATAAATAAATTTTTAATATTTCTTTGGTTCCCATGTAATTTGGGTCTAATTGGGTTAGAGTAAGATTTTTTGGGAACCCGCATCTGCTTTAAACATTTATTAAAATGTAATCTATAAGATAAATATTTAGACATAAATACTTTGGTGTGTCCAAGATATTTTGAGAATCTTTAAAAACATTCACTAAGTTATTTTCCTTTCATTCCAAATCTAAACAATTTACTATTAAAATGATTCCTTTGGAATATTTTATAAAAAAATATCTTGTAAATTTTGTAATTTATTATCATACCCAATACCAGTCTTAATTTTTTTCATTCTTACCAATTTATTATAGTTTTCTATTATTTGAAAAAATCTAGATAGATATCATTTTAATCATTAAATTTCATGTTTCACGTTGTAATTTTAATCTATAATTGTATTTTATTATATTTATTAAGCCTTATTATTTTTAGAAATACAATCTTTTAGTATCTAATTCTCTTTTAAAATATTTTTCAAATTTGTGTAAATATTTTCATTTCTTTTAGAAGTCACATTCCTTAATTTATTATTTTCACTAAGACTAATATTCTATTCACAACCAGATTTGTATAATTACTCCTAAGTTACTTTTATATCTCAAAAATTTTGTAAATTTCATTTTGTAATATTTTTTATTTCATAATATAATTCATAGGTAATATATTATTTAAAATTATAATTGGAAGATTCATTTTTAGAATAAATTACATGATTTGATTAATCCTTTAAGTAAAGTACAACCATTCTGTTTTCATAACCAGATTATTTACTTGAATTTGAGTCTTCAGTATAGTTCTATCCAACTAAAAGGGTTATCTTATCCTTTTTTCTTGAATTATTATTCATTACTTTCAACACAAAGCATTCAGGTTTTATAATCCATTTTATTCTATATTCATATTAAGTTACTTCTATAACTTCATTATAAATAGTATTAACTTTTAATTTTTTCTATAATCATCTATGGAATAATATTTTTTATTTATTATTGAATATCCCATATTTCTATTTTGTTATCCTTTGGTAACATGACTATCTTTATCACTATCATTTTCTTATAACCTAAAATCTATGGATTAAGTAGTAGGAGTCAGTTTTTACATCAAAAAAACTCCTTTTATTTTACTATATTCTTATTCATTGATATTTTTTAGTAACACATATACTGAAGAACCAATAATCTCTTCAAGTGTATGTTCTTTAGAATTATTACTTTTACTAATTTATACTTTCTTATCATGAAATTATTTTTGGAATATTTCCTAAAACTCCTTCCAATAAAATAGTATTATCTTTATATTATCTAAATTCATTCATTACATTTAAAATTGTAGTAAAATAATGAATATTTTGATTCATAAATTCATTTTCTCCCATATTTAAATCTTGAAATTATATCCTTAGCATACCAAGTTTAGTTCTAACTAGTTCATCAAAACCATAATGAGTAGTTTTTAAAATTATTCACATATAATGTGTGGTTTTATATACTAATATGTGACTAAATACATTTTGATTAATATAAAAAAAAAATTATTCTCATTATTTTATAATTAAGAACATATTTCAAACTATTAACACCAATAAGAGCATCAGGACAACCTAAATAAGATTATAAGATTTTACTTTGGTTTTCTAGTTATCAATACTTTTTAATTTAAGATATGATTTCATTCATACATGATGATATCCATTATAATTACCTTAAAAAAATGGAAGTATTTATTGTACAAAACCGTTATTTGAACTTATTCCAACCATCTCAAATAGACATTTTCCTTATATGGTTAGGTATAAGAAATTATTTATAGAAAAAAAATATAATAAAAAAAGTAGACAAATCATTTCAAGGTATAAGTTGTGATAAAAATTTCTTTGTCTCTATGAAAAGATGATTGATTGGTAAAAAGGGGGTTAATTAACCTATTTTAAAATTTTAAATTATTATTAACGTTAATTCAATTTATAGTGAGAAATAAAATAAGAAAACAAAAAAATTTTATATTTCAAATTAATTTTATTCTATATCTACTCTTCACACTCTCAGCATGAGAGAATGTCACCCACTCATATCGTGACCTAACTTTTAAAAGGATTTACAACTTTTTAAAAAATGACTTTTTAAACCGTGGAGGCACAACCCAAAACATAACTTTTATACACTTAGAGTCATAACACATTACCTGTGTTTTGAAGTGAAGAAAGAAACAAAATTTACTTTTTCCAGACCAATTCACAATAAAAACACCTTCCTTTTACTAGACCAAGGCATAACTAAGAAAACTAATTTAGAGTTTTTCTGATTATTTTCTAGATAATGTTTTAAATTTATTAATTTAATGTGCTTGAAAAAACACAATCAATCTCCTTGAAACTCGATCATGTGTTTCTATAAATAAAAGTAAATTTGAAACATATATTAAAATATAAAGACACCCTTAAAACCATATTATCTTTATTTAAATCTATATTGAATGTTTCAAAATTAATTATCATGGGATAAAAATAATTTATTACTAGTTATGAAATAATTAAATCTAGAAAAATATGCATAATAAATGTCACGAACCAATCCGAGTTAGCCCCAAACCGGTCACCTGAGTTAGCCCATGACAAGGCTCGATAGGTGTTCCTGGTCATATAAGGAGAAAACTAGTTTTGGGAATAAAGAATACTCAGTTGGGAATGATTTATACCATGAAAAATATATAAATAAATGAAAAAATAAGATTTAACTAGCAGTAGAAAATAAATAAAACCGAATATACCTCCATGTGACCTCACAGGTCACCAACAATGTAACATCCCAGGTAAATAAAGAATAATACATGTTCATATTTATTAATATTTTTTAATTAAATATTAATTTTACTTTAAAGGGGATGATATTTTTGATGGCTTACCCGATACGCAACAATGGGTTTCTTTGAAATCTTACTTTGCACACTAATAATATAATAATATTATTTTAAATGGTAGTTAACACCTAGTCATTATATTGGAAGGAATGAATATAAATAACTAAAATATGGTTATACATGTTTGTTAAATATTTTTACATTTATCAAATAAAATTTATAGGCTTAAAATGTGAATGAATCCAATTTTAAGCACAAATACTCTAATATTCTTTAAAAGGTTGATTTACTGCCTTTTAATGGAGAACCCTATTTAAATATAGTTTTGATCAATATTATATGTTCTATTTTAAAAAATAAAATTATTCTTTAGAATCGAGACATTAAATTTACTTTGGATGAAATTTTGGTATTTTTGAAAAAATTCATTTTTAATCAATAGAGAAAAATATTGTATTTTAATTCAAAATCACCTTTTAATCTAATTTATATATAAGGTTATATTATATTTTTAATTGTTTTTAAAGTGAAATTATATAATTTTTTACTATTTAATGCAATTTTGGTCATTGGAAGTAATTTCACTTTGAAATTGGACATAAATAAGTGTTAATCTTTTGATAGTTATTATTTCTTAAAAACACGCCTTTTGTTTTGACATTAGGAATTAATTTTAAATTAATTTATTCCACTTCTATATTTTAAATTTGGAAAAATTAATTCCATATTTTGAATTAGGAGGTCCAAATTGTGTAAATAGGTAACTTTTATTTTTAGACACTCTGAATATTTACTTTAGTAAAAATTTTATTTACCATGGTTAAAGGGTAAATCTGGTAAATAAAGGTAACAAATAATATTATAATAATATTAAATTACCCTAACATGTGTTCTATTCTTATTTTTTGATACATATATGACCATTTTCATCCTTGGGTTGATTTTGAGACCCCATGGATCCACTTGAGAGTGATAATGAATATTTATTTTAATTAACTTAATGTAAAGGCAAAGATGACATAAACAAATATATTTTTGTAAATAAATTTTAACATTTGGGTTATTTAAGTTATATCTTAGACTATAAATATAAATTTTATAGCTAAAAATATTTCCTATATCATGGTATTTTTTTTATAATTTTTAGAAATCAAATAAATAAAATTATTTATGACACAATAATGATGTAGTGTTTACCTCATTAATGAATGATTTAAATAAATAAGATTATAAATACAAAAAAAATATCCAAAACTTGTAAAATTATTATTGAATTATTTTATTTCTAACATGAGTCATCATATATTATACTTTAATGATATTTGGACCTTTTAAAATCAAATATAAGTTTATAATAAAATAATTGTTTCAAACCTTCCAAAAGAGCCCCTCCTCCCCCTTATAAAAGGACACCACTTCTAACTCATTCAGAAAACCTCTAAAGCTACTTGGATAATCCAAAACCTACCTAAATAATCTCCCCACAGACCTCCCCTCATCTTATAATCCTTACCATATGCATAAGGAACTTTAAGTAAATCTTTTGGTTCAAACCAAAGGGAGATACCTGATTTAAAGTTAACATTTTTTTAAGTTCTTTTCTTTTATTTTACTTCTCCAACACCCTAAACTCTTTTTAGTCATTTATTTTATAAAAAAATAGTATAATCAATATAATAGGTTGTTTTTATGATAAGGATTCAAACTAAACTTACACACGCCTCCATCTAATGGATACGGACATACTGTTTCTGTGGACAACTAACTACTACCTCACAAAATGATGATTGTTCAAATATCTCCAACCAATTACCATGGTGACCATTATGATGAAAATTTATTTATATATGATATATATTATTTTTATTTTTTCTTTATTCTTTATTATTTTTCATTTATAGCATACCTTTATGGTTTCCATAATGGGTAAACGCGATAATTTCATTGGAGGAAGCGCGGACTACCACCCACTCAAAGTGACGTGACTCATTACTACCTTATGTGGGATACATAAAGGATAGATTTAATGAAATTATATATGATATTATACTGGAATTATAATATAACTATTTATAATTATGTTTTCATTCCATTAAAATATGAAATATAAATTAATGTAGCGTTCATGCGTACGTACGACTTACCATCTCCATGAACAGTGCATTTCATTTCTTATCTCCAAATGATATGTACTATTATAAATACATTTTTATAATGGATATATATTATATATATTATATATAAATCTTTAATATCATTCTATAGATAATGGAATTTTGACCATATGAACAATTTATAATTATTACAAATTCATTTTTAACTCAAGTTCTGAACATCGAAAAAATGTCTGATATGAACTCAAATAATTAACTAATTATTATTGAAAGGTAATAAGTGATATAATAGGAATAATAAAATTGAAAAATGTTCTTAATAAATTAGAAATTAACATAATTTTATTATTCATAAGATTAAAGAATGACCGAGTCAATTCAGACACGAGGTAAGGGACTTCGTCTCAATCTCCATTCATTGAGGCATATTTTGATTTATGCATGAATTTATTTTATACAGTTTATAAAAACCTTTGAATTTTCAATTCATTCAAAGGGGATATTTTTCTATGAGGTGTTTTACAAAACGAAAAAAAAATAATTTTTTGACATAAGTGGTGACAACGACCTTTTCCACTGCCACAAGTATTATTTGATCTTTGACTTCCTTAACAAGTCATAATGATTTTAAAAGGAAAATAAATACCATATACACTTTTACATATTTTGGTATTGAAAATGGATTTGATAATAGATTTTTTATGTAAATATATTTAAATGATATATTGTGATTGAAATTTGGAAATGTTATCTTTCCTATATATTTTTTTATGTGTTATGATTTTATAACTGTACTTGAAAATTTGATAGGTGGTTACATGATAAATCAAATGATGGGTGGTGTCGTGATAAACTAGGATTGGTGGTTTTGTTATAAACTCCAATGCATTGGGTATGGAAGTCATTCGTATGGCTATTCTATTGAGTGATATGTGTGGAAGTCGATCGTATGATTATTCCATCTAAGTATGTTTATGTCCCAAGTTACCTTTATATGTTATATGTTCTTTCTATGGGTTTTTTGGTAATATTTTGGTTACAAAATGGTAATAAATGATCTTTTATTCAGTGATGAGTATTTAATACTTCATAAAGGTGAAAAGAATTATTTATGATAATGTATTAATGGTTTACATGTTATTTTAAAAAAACTAAAAGATTTCCTTCTTTGTGTATCCCTTATTGAGATTTTTGTGATCATCCCATGTTTTTGAAATGTTTTTCATAGGACATAAAGTGTATTAGGGACAAGGATTGGATCATGGAGAAGTCATGATGTCTAAAACCTAGAACTAGACATAACTCTTTTTTTAAAAAGTTTTTATTTTATAAAAAAAATGAAAACTGAGTTGAAGTGTCTACTTTGTAATTTTTTGAGATGAAATGTAATAGTTATAGAATAAATCTATAAAACACTAATCCTGAAAATATCCTCAATGTAAATTATTCATTTAATTCAAGATTATGTAATGTTTTAAGGCTGAGTCCTTATATTTGGTATTAAAGGTCGGTTTAAACAACTTTAGGAGTTAGAATATTGTTAAATTAATGTCCATAAATTAATTAATGGTAATATTAAAATGATATAGAATTTATAGATTACCATGTTTCTTAGCCTAAGATATTTATATGTTCACAAAGGTTTTTCATTGAGGAAATAGAGCAGTTTTACAAAGAATTCATACAGAGGAAAATGCCCTTCCAAATCAGCATCTTGAGATGGCCAGAATTAGAATTGAATAGTTTGTTTCAGTGATGGTTCAGTTGACTCAGGTGATAAATGGTGGTTATGTTTATTGATGATATTTTCGTTTTTTATATATGTAAATAGGAGCTTGAAATTTATTTAAGGGTTGTATTGAAAAAATTAAAAGAAATTAAATTGTAAGGGAAATTAAGCAAGTGTCAGTTTTGGTTACAGAAAATTTCTTTCCTTGGTCACATTGTTTCATAAAATGGCATAAATGTTGATCCTAATAAAACAAAAGTTGTTGAAGAATGGCCAAGACCCACAAATATAACTGAGATCCATAATTTTCTTGGTTTAGTAGGTTATTACGGGAGGTTTGTTGAAAAATTTTCACAGTTATCTATCCCAATGACTAAGTTAATTCGAAAAGGTGTTAAGTTCATTTGGACAAAAGAATGTGATGATTGTTTTCATTAATTGAAAAAAAGATTAGTGAATGCTCTAGTTTTGGCACTGCCTTCCAGAAATGGTTAGTTTTTTATCTACAATGATGCTTCATTGAAAGGAATTCATTGTTTCCTTATGAATAATGATCAGGTAATTTCTTATGCTTTATGTTAGTTAAAACCTCATGAGTTAAATTACCCTACACATGATTTGGACTTAGCTGCTATTGTTTTTTCTTTAAAAATTTGGAGGCATCATCTGTATGGAGTGAAATGTGAAATATACACTAACCAAATAAGTTTGAAGAATATATTAATTCAGAAATAATTGAACATGATACAAAGGAGATGGCTTGAATTAATCAAGGATTATGATTGAACGATCCTTTACCATCTGGGAAAGGCAAATAAAGTGGATGATGCTTTGAGTCGAAAAAATTAATGCTATATTAACCATGCTAAATTGTAACATGATCCTTTGGTTTTTTATTTGATGAACTTTTTCATAGAAGTTGTCGGTCCAATAAATTCCTCTGTTTTTTTCAGGTGTCAGTGGAATCATCTCTACTAAACAGAATAAAGAAAGAGAAGAAAGAAGATAGTGAGTTATAAAAAAAAGGAATAGTTGGTTCAGAAGGGTATGTTCCCTGAATTTAACTTTGATAATGATTGTGTTTTGAGGTATGGGAAAAGATTATGTGTGCCTTGTGATTCACAGTTAAAGAACGAGTTGTTATGTGAAGCTCATAGTTCTCCATTTTTAGTTCATCCTGGAAGTACAAAGATGTATAGAGATCTTCAGGAGTATTACTAGTGGGATGGAATGAAAAGAGATATTTCTGACTTTATTGTGAAGTGTTTGACTTGTCAATAGGTTAAAGCAGAGTGGAATTTACTAAAAGGAATGCTTTAGTATTTACCTATACCAGAGTGGAAATGGGAAAATATATCCATGGAATTTGTTGTGGGATTACGAGACATCTCGAGGTAATAATTCAATCCAGGTTATTGTTGATCGATTGACTAAATCTACTCATTTTATTCCTATTCAAGATACTTTTTCTCTAGATCAACATTCTTAGTTGTTTGTTAAAGAGATAGTTAGGTTGCATGGAGTTCCCCTCTCCATTGTATCTAACTGTGATCTCAGGTTGACGTATAACTTTTGGAAAGTCCTTCAGAAGCCTTTGGGTACAGAATTAAATTTTTGTACAACTTTTCATCCTCAATCAGATGGGCAGTCAGAATGAACAATTCAGACCTTGTACGATATGTTACGTATTTGTTCAATGTCTTACTAGGGAAGTTGGAACCAAAATCATTATTTGGTTGACTTTTCATATAATAATAGTTTTCATTCCAGTATACAAATGGCTCTATTTGAGGCATTATATGGGGAGCGACGTCGAACTCCTACTTTGTGGGATAAAGTAGGTGAAAGGAAACTGATGGGACCAGAATTGGTAGAAGAGATGGTAGAAAAGGTTCTATTGATTCAGAAATACATGAGAACAGCTCAGAGCAGGCAGAAAAGTTATTCGGATAACTGGAGGAAGGATATTTCTTTTGAGGTAGGTGATCATGTCTTTCTCGGAGTTTCTCGATGGAAAAGTGTGATGTGTTTTAGAAAGAAGGGAAAGTTGAGTATGAGGTTCATTGTAACTTATGCAATTCTGGAGAAAGTTGGATCAGTTGCGTACAGAGTGGATTTACCTCCATGTTTATCTCAGGTGCACAATTTTTTTCATGTTTCAATGTTGAGAATGTATATGCCAGATCCGTTTCTTGTTTTGAGCCCAGAGGTAGTTCAGTTGTTAGAGAATATCTCTTTTGAGGAACAACCAGTTTAGATTCTTGACCAAAAAGAGAATGTTTTGTAGAATAAGGTAATTAATTAGTTAAAGGATTTTTTTAAAAACCATATGGTTGAAGGGGCAGCGTGGGAATCTAAAAATTCTATGAGGGATAAATTCCCCAATTATTTGATAAGTGAATAAAAATTTCAGGGACGCAATTCCCAAAATGGGGGAAGGATGTAACATCCCAGGTAAATAAAGAATAATACAATTTAATATTTATTAATATTATGAATTAAATATTAATTCTACATTAAAGGGAACACTATGTTCGATGGCTTGCCCGATACACAACAATAGGTTCCTTTGAAATCTTACTTTTCAAACTATTAATATAATAATATTATTTAAATGGTAGTTAACGCCTATCCACTGTATTAGAATGAATGGATAGAACTAACTAAAATATGATTATACATATTTTTTAAATATTTTTACATTTATCCAATAAAATTCATAATCTTAAAATGTAAATGAATCTAATTTTAAACACAAATACCCTAATATTCTTTAAAAGGCCTATTAACCACCTTTTAATGGTGAACCCTCATTAAATCTAGTTTGGGTCACTTTTATATGTTTTATTTGACAAAATAAAATTCCTTTTTATAATTGGGACCTCAAATTTTACTTTCGATGAAATTTTTTTATTTTTATGATAAAATTCATTTTTGATGAATAGTGAAAAATACTATATTTTATTTCAAAACTACCTTTTAATATATATTATTTATAAGGTTAGATTATATTTTAATTTGGTTTTAAAGTGTAATTATATTATTTTTTTAATATTTAATCCAATTTTGGTCATTGTAAATAATTTCACGATGAAATTAGACATAAATAAGTGTCAATCTTTTGATAGTTATTATTTCTTAAAAACACACCTTTTATTTTGACAGTGGGAATTAATTTTAAATTAATTTATGCCACTTCTGTGTTTTGAATTTTGAAAAATGGATTCCATATTTCGAATTAGGAAGTCCAAATTGTATAAATAGGTAACTTTTATTTTTAGAAATTATGGATATTTACTTCAGTACAAATTTTATTTACCATAGTTAAAGGGTAAATATGGTAAATAATGGTAAAAAATAATTTTATAATAATATTAAATTACCCTAACATGGTTCCTAATCCTATTAGTTGATACATACTCAACCATGGTCATCTTTTTGTCAATTTTGGGACCCCATGGAGCCACTTGGGAGTGATAATGACACATTATTTTCATTAACATAAAGTAAAGGAAAAAATGACAAACAAATATCTTTTAGTAAATAAATTTTTACATGGGGTTATATAAGTTATCTATTAGATTAAAAATATTAATTTGAAAGAAAAAAATATTTCCTACAACATGGTATTTTTCATAATTTTTAGACATCAAATAAATAAAATGATTTATGACACAATAATGATGCAGTGTTTATCTCATTAATTAATAATTTAAATAAATAAGATTATAAATACTAAACAATATCCAAAACCTATCCAATTATTATTGAATGATTTTATTTCGAACATGAGTCGTCTTATTTTTGAATTTAATGATTTTAGGACCTTTTGAAACCGAATATAAGTTTGTAATAAAATAATTGTTTCAAACTTTTCTAAAGAGCCCCTCCTCCCCCCGATAAAAGGACACCACTTATAACTCATTACTCACACCTGTCAAGCCCCTTGTCTCATCCAAACTCTACCTAAATAATCTTCCCACATCCCTATCCTCCTCCGAGAAGCCTTACCTTAGGTATAAGGCACTTCATGTAAACCTTTTGGTTCAAACCAATGTGAGATACTCGATTTAAAGGTAACGTCTTCTTTTAAGTTCTTTTCTTTTATTTTACTTCTCCAAACACCTAAAATATTTTTATTAATTTCTTTTATAACAACACCAGTATCCTAAATATACTAGGTTTTTTTATGTGAAGTATTCTAAATACACTTACACACACCTCCATCTAATGGATTTGAGCATATTGTTTCTGTAGATGACAAACTAGTGCCTCAAGAAACGATGATTGTTCAAATATCTTCAACCACCTCACATGGTGGTCATTATGAGAGAAATGAATTTATATATGATATATATTATTTTTAGGTTTTCTTTATGCTTCAGTATTTTTCATTTATATCATACCATTAAGGTTTCCATAATGGGTAAACGCGATAATTTCATTTGAGGGAGTGCAGACTGCCGCCCCCTCAAAGTGATATGACTCATTTGTGCCTTGTGTGGGATGTATAAAGGATGTATTTAATGAAATTATATATGATATTATACTGTAATTATAATACACCTATGTTTAATTATGTTTTCATTCCATTAAAATACTAAATAGAAATGAAATTAGCATCCATGTGTACGTACGGCTTACCGTCTCCATGAACGATGCATTTCATTTCTTATCTCCAAATGTTATGTAATATTATAAATACATATATATAATAGATATATATATGATATATATGATATCTAAATCATTAATATCATTCTATAGATAATGTAATTTAGACCACCTGAAGAATTTATGATTATAACAAAATTTTTTTAACTCAAGTTCTGAACATCGACAAAATGTCCTATATGAACTAATATAATTAGCTAATTGTTATAGAAATGTAATAACTGATATAAAAGGAATAATAAACTTGAAAAATTTTCTTAATCAAGTTGAAATTAACTTAAGTTTATTATTCAAGAGATTAAAGAATGACCGAGTCAAGACGGACCCGAGGTAAGGGACTTCATCTCAATCTCCATTCATTGAGGCATATTTTGATTTATACACGACTTTATTTCATATAGTGTATAAATACATTTTAAATTTATTTTTATTAAAAGGTAATATTTTCTATGCTGATATTTACTAAAAGACAAAAAAGAATGTTTTAACATAAGTGGTGACAATGACCTTTTCCACTACCACGAGTATTATTTGATCTTTGGCTTCCTTAACTAGCTGTAATGTTTTTAAAAGGAAAATAAATACCATATACTATGTCATGTATTTTGGTATTGACAATGGTTTTGATTATTTATTTTTTATGTCAATATATTTAAATTATATATTGTGATTGAAATGTGGAAATGTTATCTTTTCTTTATATTTGTATTATGTGATATGATTTTATAACGGTACTTGGACATTTGACAGGTGGTTACGTGAGAAACTGAATAATAGATGGTTCCGTGATAAACCAGGATGTGTGGTTACATTATAACCTCTAGTTTATTGGGTATGGAAGTCAGTTGTATGGATATTCCATTGAGTGATATGTGTGGAAGTTGACTGTATGGTTATTCCATCTAAGTATGTTTATGTCACAAGTTACCTTTATATGTTATATGTTTCTTCTATGGGTGATTAGTCACTGACAGTGTCTAATATTAATTATTAATATCACTATATTCATTTTTGAAAAGTCCATAAACATTGTTTTTAGTGCATTACATAAATAGAACTTCATTTCTCATCAAAAATGCAATTCATGTTTAAAATGCAAATTTGGACCAAATCATTAATTTGTTTGTGGAAAAAATTATATTCATTTTATGAATTTGAAATTTTGGGATATGATTTATAACTTTGTTTGGAACATTTTATCTTTTAGTTCTGATGGATTAATCCTAAAGGAAGATGGTGAATTTTGCGCCTGAAGGCAGAAACTTGCTGGAAAAGCATAATGGGCCTAAGACCCATCAAACAAATGTGGGGCCTAGAAAACAAGCCCAATGAAGCTCAAATTTATAAATTAGAAAGATAAGAATATGAGGATCATTTTATTCAACTGTGGCCGGAGCTAATTCTGATTTTTTCATGATGATAAAGGGATATGAAGTTGAGATTTAAATGGTGAACCCGACATTAATGCACAGAAATCCGTCCCACCATTTCGACCATAACTCTCAAACGGCTTAGCCAACTTTTCTGAAATTTTGAGAGCTTCTATAAGACAGATGGAAAAAGATATGTTCTATTTATGACACCTTCGGATTCGTCCGTATGAAGTTTCAAACGCACACATCAAAATGGAGGATGAATCTGGCTCGTTTTGTGGTCAACTTTGTAACATTAATTTCCTTTTGATTCTTCAACCTCCTTTTGACTCTCTTAATTGTTGGGGGTGAATTTATTTTTGCGGGTGGACATAAGTCTCCTAATATGCCTATATAAGGAGCTGGTGGTGAAGGTAATAATCATATAACATTTTCCTTTTAATCCAAGTTTTTCTTTCAATTGTAATTTCACGCTTTCGTTTTGTAATGGCATCGTCAATTTCTCTAATGTAAGTTTTTCATTCACGTTTAGTATTTTAATAAAATTTATTCTTTTTCACTTTTTATTTTCCTTTTCTTCACACGTTGATACCGTTGAATCGTAGTGTGAATTTATTCACACCCGCACTTGTGAATTCATCACACAACGGTGGAGTGTTCATTTTGATTAATGTTTTTTTTCTTTCTTCTTCAATCCCGCTTCTTTAAGTCAATTACCCGCTTCCATTGATAGAATAGCATCAATGGAGGGATAACCTTTTATGGTTTGATCCTAGGGAGTTTCATGAGTTGGATTGAATGTTATTTTATGTTCTTAAATTCTTAATTTTTTTCTTTATTTTAAGAGTTCCTTTCTTTGATTTATCTTCTTCTTTGTCTTCACCGACTTTAATGATGACACATTTTGAGTGCTAGTACGATCCAATTCCTTGGAGTGCTCATTTAATTGATCCTCTAAGTGAATTGGTGATTAGCCTTGAAATTGTGTATGGATTAAATCAGAGAATGATATTGAGGGATTATTTCATTTAATAGATACCTCTTGAACCGATGAACATAAAATCAAATGAAAAACAAATACATCCAATAAAGACCAAGAGACAACCTAGGATCGACTCACCTTAATTAGTTGTTTTAATTCAAGTAATTTTATTTGTTTTTTTCTTTAAATTAAATAAATATTTCTTCAAATCAATCAACACCATAGTTGGCCACTTCATAGCCAATCCCGCATCTAATCAATGTGTCTCAAGGATTCTTCTTCGGTCCCTGTGGATTCGATCCCTACTTCTACTTCAACGACAGCTTTTACCAGTAGGGTAAATTTGGGCGCAACCAAATTTTGGCATCGTTGCCGGGGACCCTAGTAAGTTTTCTTAGACACCCACCTTCTATTCTCACCTAACTTCTCTTTTCTCACCACTATTTCTCTTTTCTTTTCCCCTTTCTATTTTTCCAAAAAAAAAAACAAATCCAAATCCAAATTTCATTAAATTCCAATGGAGTATCATCAACAATTTCATTTCATAAAATCGGGCTCGAATCGAATAGAAAATCAACATTAGGAATCCCCTCACATATGAAATTACTTTGGTCAACCTTTAAATGAATACCCCACACCCGATAACATGAACTATCAATGGGATGCTGATTTTTTAAAGGATCAATTCCCATACCTCTCAAGGATGATTGAAGAGATCAAACATAATGATGATGATGATGTACAAAAAACAATCAATCCTAATTCTGAAAAAATTCTTGAACATTTTTGTGAAAAAATGGTTAAAATGAATTCAAAAGTTTCATCACTGAGATTAGAAATACAAAACATTGAGACTTATGAAGAACCCATTCCCACTCAGGATGTCCTTTCCACATCACTTATAGAAGAATATTGTTTCCCACATAACTCATGTGAATTTAGTAAATAACCCACTTTAAAATATTGGAATATAGAGTTGGATAATGAAGAGATTTGGTCAGGTAATGTTGAAATTCAAGATAAAGAACATGAAGGAATTGTTAATGAGTATTTAAATCAGAATGAAATTGATTTCATGAATTCACAAGAGGGAAATTATTCTTCAAGGATTGAATGTCCATAATATTTCACCAAAAATGATTTTTAGAATCACCAATCATTGAACCATTGGGAGAGTTAACAAATATTGAGTCTATACCCACTCCCGACATTCAAAAGGAAAATTTTTGGGAGGAATCAAAATTTCAAAAGGAACCAATTATTTATAAATTTCATGGAGAAGAAACTGTTTTTGATTCAAATTTCCATTCTTCTTTTGTAAATTTTTATCAACCTGAACTCAAAATTTTTCTCCTTTCTTCCCCACTCTTAAATATGGATAACCAATACCATGAAATTTCAATTTATTATCCTCTTGAAACTAAAAAATTGGGAATGTTTATTGATGTCTTAGGGAATACTAGATATTCAATTCAATCAACCATTTCTGATATTACATGGATTTTACCGCTCATTATAGAACAAAGGATTTCACATGAAACATATTTCAAACAAATAATCAATCTCAATCTTGTTGAAGTGGAGAAAGATGGGTTATTTAAAATTTTGAAAGTTGGAATTGGATAATTTGGGGGGTTCAAGTTGAGCTAACGACGTTAAACAAAAGCGCTGCATGGGAGGTAACCCATGGTTTTCATGTTTTCTAATCATTTTGAATCATTTTCTTTTTCATATAATAAATTACCATAGACTGTTGACATTTTCTTCTTTTATGAGTAAGGATGGGTATGAAATGGGAGCGCCATATTCATCCGTGTCACGTGGCGTGATCTCTGAGTAATACCTTACCCAGAAATCTAAAAAGAAGACAATGTATCATTAGTTTATTTTGTTTTGTTTATTATTATGTTTTTATAGGTTAGAAAAAATAAAAGGACATGTTGTAAGTCATATGGAGAATCCATTCACCACCATCCAAGTCGCTGAGACTCAAATCCAGGAGTGAAGGGAGACTGTGGCACGCACTATCATCATCAACCACCATGTGACTTCATTCCATGATTATCATTTACTCTTTGAAATCCTCCACCCCCCTTCTAACTTTTCTTTTCTATAAACACTGGGGACAGTGTCATTCTAAGTTGGGGGGAGATAAAAAATGATTTTTTTTATTTTGTGAATAAAAACATGCATGAAAAGAAAAATTCCATTAACCATAAAGATGATAAACACACATTGAAAACTCTAAAATTGGATATCAAATAAATTTTGCATGCCTTGATTCTGATTTTAATGTAAGTTTAAGTTCATGAGCATAGTTTTTTGAAAGTGCAGTTTTCCGATGTGATTTTTCAATGTTTAAAATTTCATCCTCTTAATAAAAATTCTACAATGCACGTCTACTGGATCGTGGGTGTAAATTTGAGTTCTTGGGTCCCTTTCATTATAGCATAGGGTTTTGGGGTCACTTTTAGTTTAATTTGAGTATCCAAAAACAAAAAACAAAAAAAAACAAAAAAAATTGAAAAAATAATGACCACATAGAGCAATGTTTTGTCCAAATGTGTGGCATCCGACACTTGGGGATCGTGACTCCATAGTTGTCTTGCCCAGAGTAAGGCTTTATATCTCTATTGTAGAGCATGAAATTGACAAAATGCGTGGCATCCGGAACTTGGGGATCGTGACTCCATAGTTGTCTTGCCCAGAGTTAGTCTTTTCATATCTATTGTGGTTAATAAAAAAATCATCAAAAAAATCAAAAAAATGGATACTCATATTAAGGTTTAATGTGATTCCCACCTAGCGCTTCCATTTTTTCCCCTTGAACAATAAAATGGGCCTCATATCTTTTGTGATGCACAACACTTTATCATGCTTAATTGAAATTGGATGAAATGTGGCGATAAATTTGAACAAAGGAATGGGATTGGGCTTGGGATATACTTTGGACCTGGCTTGCTTTAAATGATTTTGATGGGTTTCATAATTTTTTTGGTATGAGGTCTTTGGGTGAGAAATGTGTATTTAAATTTTTTTGGAAAAGGGGATTTGAATTTCATATTTGTAATATATTTTGCTCGGGGATAGAGAAACTAAATTTGGGGGTGTGATTAGTCACTTAAAGTGTCTAATATTAATTATTAATATCATTATATTCATTGTTCCAAAGTCCATAAACATTGTTTTTAGTGCATTACATAAATAGAACTTCATTTCTAATCAAAAATGCAATTCATGTTTAAAATGCAAATTTGGGCCCAATCATTCATTTGTTTGTGGACAACATTATATTCATTTTCTGAATTTGAAATTTTGGGATATGATTTATCACTTTGTTTGGAACATTTTATCTTTTAGGTCCGATGGATGAATCTTAAAGGAAGATGGAGACTTTTGCGCCTGTAGGCAGAAACGTGCTGGAAAAAGCATAATGGGCCTAAGGCCCATCAAACAAATGTGGGGCCCAGAAACCAATCCAATGAAGCTAACATTTATAAAGTAGAAAGATAAAAATATGAGGATCATTTTATTCAACTGTGGCCGGAGCTAATTCTGATGTTTTCATGATGATAAAGGGATCTGAAGTTGAGATTTAAATGGTGAACCCGACATTAATGCACAGAAATCCGTCCCACCATTTCGACCATAACATCCAAACGGATGAGCCAAATTTCCTGAAATTTTGAGAGCTTCTATAAGACACATGGAAGAATATATGTTCTATTTATGACACCTTCGGATTCTGTCGTATGAAGTGTCAAACGCACACTTCAAAATGGAGGATGAATCTGGCTGGTTTTGTGGTCAACTTTGTAACGTTAATTTCTTTTTGATTCTTCACCCTCATCTTGACTCTCTTAATTGTTGGGGGGTGAATTTATTGTTTTGGGTAGACATAAGGCTCCTAATATTCCTATATAATGAGCTGGTGGTGAAGGGAATAATCATCTAACATTTTCCTTTGAATCCAAGTTTTTCTTTCAATTGTAATTTCCCGCTTTCGTTTTGTAATGACATCGTCAATTTCTCTAATGTAAGTTTTTCATTCACTTTTAGTATTTTAATAAAATTTATTCGTTTTCACTTTTTATTTTCCTTTTCTCCACACGTTGATACCGTTGAATCGTAGTGTGAATTTATTCACACTTGCACTTGTGAATTCATCACACAACGGTGGAGTGTTCATTTTGATTAATGTTTTTTTCTTTCTTCTTCAAACCCGCTTCTTTAAGTCAATTTCCTGCTTCCATTGATAGAATAGCATCAATTCAGGGCTAAACTTTTATGGGTTGATCCTAGGGAGTTGCATGAGTTGGATTTAGTGTTATTTGATGTTCTTAAATTTTTAATTTGTTCTTTATTTTAAGAGTTCCTTTCTTTGATTTATCTTCTTATTTGTCTTCACCGACTTTAACGATGACACATTTTGAGTGCTAGTACGATCCAATTCCTTGGGGTGATCATTTAATTGATCCTATAATTGAATTGGTGATTAGACATGAAATTTTGTATGTATTAAATAGGAGAATGATATTGAGGGATTATTTCATTTAATGGATACCTCTTGAACTGATGAACAGAAAATCAAATGAAAAACAAATACATCCAATAAAGCCCAAGAGACAACCTAGGATTGACTCAACTTAATTAGTTGTTTTAATTCAAGTAATTTTATTTGTTTTGTTCATTAAATTAAATAAATATTTCTTTAAATCAATCAACACCATAGTTGGCCACTTCATAGCCAATCCCGCATCTAATCAAAGTGTCTCAAGGTTTCTTCTTCGGTCCCTATGGATTCGATCCCTACTTGTACTTCAACGACCGATTTTACCAGTATCGTAAATTTGGGAACAACCAATGGGTTTTATGGTAATATTTTGGTTAAAAAATGTTAAGAAATGATCTTTTATTTAGTGAATAGTATTTACTACTTCATAAAGGTGAAAAGTATTATTTATGATAAGGTATTCATGGTATACTTGTTGTTTTGAAAAACTAACAGTTTTCCTTATTTGTTTATCCCTTACTGAGCTTTTTGTGCTCATCCCATATTTTAAAAATGTTTTTTACAGGACATAAATTGGATTAGGTTTGAGGATGGGATCAAGGAAAATTCATGTTGTCTAAAACATGGAACTAGACATGACTCTTTTTAAAAAAAAAATTATTTTCTGAAAAAAATGGAAACTGAGTAGTAATGTATATTTTTTTATTTTTGAGATGAAATATAATAGTTGTGGCCTAAATCTCTAAAACTCAAAACCCAAAAAATCCTCATTGTGAATTATTCATTTAATTAAATATTTTTTAATTTTTTAAGGACGGGTCTTTATAGTTGGTATCAAAGGTCGGTTTAAACAACTTGAGGAGTTAGAATATTGTTTAATTAATGTCCATAAATTAATTTATGGTAATATTAAAATGATATAGAATTTAAAGATTACCATGTTGCTTCACCTAAGATATTTTTTTATTTATAATGGTTTTTCATTGTGGAAATAGTGTAGTTGTATAGTGAAGGAATACATAGGGAAATGACCTTCTAAATTAGCATCCTGAGATGGTCAGAAGCATAATTGAATAGTTTGTTTCGGTTATGGATCATTTTACTCAGATGATAAATGGTGGTTATGTTTATTGATGATATTTTTGTTTATTATAAAAGTAAATATGATCGTTAAATTCATTTATGGGTTGTCTTACAAACATTAAAAGAAATGAATCTGTAAGGGAAATTAAGAACGTCTGCGTTTTGGTTACAGAAAATTTCATTCTTTGGTCACATTGTTTCATAAAATGGCACAACTGTTGATCCTACTAAAAACAAAATTTGTTGAAGAATGGCCAAGAACCACAAATATAACTGAGATCCATAGTTTTCTTGGTTTAGAAAGTTATTACCGGAGGTTTGTTTATAATTTTTCACGGTTATCTATCCCAATGACTAAGTTAATTTGAAAAGGTGTTAAGTTTATTTGGACAAAAGAATGTCATGATTGTTTTTAGGAATTGAAAAGAAGATTGGTAAATGCTTTAGTTTTGGAACTACCTTCCAGAAATGGTGAGTTTGTTATATACAGTGATGCTTCGTTGAAAGGACTTAGTTGTGTCCTTATGCAGATTGACCAGGTAATTGCTTATGCTTTACGTCAGTGAAATCCTCGTGAGTTAAATTACCATACACATGATTTGGAATTAGTTGTTGTTTTTGATTTAAAAATTTTGCGGCATCATCTTTATAGAGTAAAATGTAAAATATATACTGACCACAAAAGTTTTAAGTATATATTCACTCAGAAAACATTTAACATGAGACAAAGGAGGTGGCTAGAATTAATCAAGGATTATGATTTCATGATCCTTTACAATCTGGGAAAGGAAAATAAAGTGGTTGATGCTTTGAGTTGAAAAAGTAATGCTACATTAACCATACTATGTTTGGAATGAGATCATATAGTTTTTTATTTGATTAACTTTGGTATAGAAGTTGTTGGTGCAAGAAATTCTTCTGTTTTGTTTCAGATGTCAGTAAAATCATCTCTATCAGACAGAATAAAGAAAACGCAGAAATAAGACATTGAGTTGCAGAAAAAGGTAGAGTTGGTTCAGAAGGGTAAGTTTCCAGAATTTAACTTTGATAATGATTGTGTTTTGAGGTTTCGAAAAATATTATGTGTGCCTTGTAATTCAGAGTTGAACCATGAGTTTTTATATGAATCTCATAGTTCTCCATTTTCAGTTCATCCTAGTAGTACTAAGATGTACATAGATCATCAGGTGTATTATTGGTGGGATGGAATGAAAAGAGATATTGCTAACTTTCCTGTTAAATGTTTGACTTGTCAATAGGTTAAAGCAGAGCGGAAGTTACTAAAAGAAATGCTTTAGTCTTTACCAGTTCTAGAGTAGAAATGGGAAAATATATCAATGGAATTTATTGTGGGATTACGAAAGAAATCTTGAGGTAATAATTCAGTCTGTTTTATTGTTGATATATTGACTAAATATACTCATTTTCTTCTTATTTGAGATACTTTTTCTCTAGATCAACTTTCTCGGTTTTAAGTTAAAGAGATAGTATGGTTGCATGGAGTTTCTCTCTCCATTGTATCTGATTGTGATCCCAAGTTTACTTATAACTTTTGTAAAGGCCTTCAGAATTCTTTAGGGACTGAATTAAATTTTAGTAAAACTTTTCATCCTCAATAAGATGGGAAGTTAGAATGAACAATTCAGACCTTGGAGGATATGTTACGTGCTTGTTCAATGGATTACCAGGGAATTTGGGACCAACAACTGTCTTTGGTTGAATTTTCATATAATAACAGTTTTCAATATTGTATACAGATGGCTCCACTTGAGGCATTATATGGGAAGTGGTGTTAAACTCCAGATTTTTGGGATGAATTAGGTGAAAGGAAACTGATGGGACCATAATTGGTAGAAGAGACGGTAGAAAAGGTTCAGTTGATTTGGAAACACATGAGAACAGCTCAGAGCAGGCAGAAAAGTTATGCGGATAACCGAAGTAAGGATCCTTCTTTTGAGGTATGTGATCATGTCTTTCTCAGAGTTTCTCCAAGGAAAAGTGTGATGAATTTTGGAAAGAATGCAAAGTTGAGTGTGAGGTTCATCAGACCTTATAAAATTTTGGAGAAATTTGGATCAGCTACATACATAGTGGCTTTACCTCCAAGTTTATCCCAAATACACAATGTTTTTCATGTTTCAATGTTGAGAAAGTATATGCCATATCAATTTTTTGTTTTGACCCTAGAGGTAGTTAAGTTTTAAGTGTATCTCTATTATGAGGAATAACCAATTCTTATTCTTGACCAAAGAGTGCAAGTGTTGCGGAATAAGGTAATTCATCAGGTACTGGTTTTTTGGAAAACCCATATTGTTAAAGAGGCAATTTGGGAATATGAAAATGCTATAAGGGATAAATACCCCCACTTATTTGATAATTGAATAAAAATTGTGAGGAAAAAATCCCCAAAAGGGGGAAGGATGTAACATCCCATGTAAATAAAGAATAAGACATTTTCATATTTATTAATATTTGTGAATTAAATGTTAATTTTACTTTAAAGGAGATGCTATGTTCGATGGATTACCTGATACGCAACAACGAGTTTCTTTGAAATCTTACTTTGCACACTAATAATATAATAATATTATTTTAAATGGTTGTTAATGCTTAATTTTTGTATTAGAGTGAATTAATAGAACTAACTACAACATGATTATACATTTTTGTTAAATATTTTTACATTTATCCAATAAAATTTATAGTCTTAAAATTTTAATGAATCCAATTTTAAGCACAAATACTCTAATATTCTTTAAAAGGTCAATTTACCACATTTTATTGGAGAACCCTCTTTAAATAAAGTTTTCTTCACTTTTATATGTTCTATTTGTAAAAATGAAATTCTTCTTTATAATTGGGACATCAAAATTTACTTTGGTTGAAGTTTTGGTATTTTTTTGATAAAATTCATTTTTAATGAATAGTGAAAAATACGGTATTTTAATTCAAAATTGTCATTTAATATAATTTATTTATAAGGTTAGATTATTGTTTTAATTGGTTATAAAGTGTAATTATATTATTTTTTTACTATTTAATCCAATTTTGGTCATTAGAAGTAATTCTTCTTTGAAATTGGATATAAATAAGTGTCAATCTTTTGATAGTTATTATTTCTTAAAAACAGGCATTTTATTTAGATTGCTGGAATTAATTTTAAAATAATTTCTTCCACTGTTGTGTATTGAATTTGGAAAAATTAATTCTATATTTTTAATCAGGAGGTCTAAATTGTGTTAATAGGTAACTTTTATTTTTAGAAATTATGAATATTGACTTCAGTAAAAAAATTATTTACCATGGTTAAAGGGAAAATATGTTAAATAAGGTTAAAAAATAATATTATAATAATATTATATTTCCCTAAAATTTGTACTAATCCTATTTTTTGATACACATATGACCATACGAATCATTGGGTCGATTTTAGGACCTCATGGAGCCACTTGGGAGTGATAATGACAGTTTGTTTTAATTAACTTAAAGTAAAGGCAAAAATGATATAAACAAATATCTTTTAGTAGATCAATTTTTACATGGGGTTATATAAGTTATATCTTTGAATATAAATATTAATTTTAAAGCTAAAAATATTTCCTATATCATGGTATTTGTTTATAATTTTTATACATCAAATAAATAAAATTATTTTTGACACAATAATGATGCAGTGTTTACCTCATTAATGAATGATATTAATAAATAAGATTATAAATACTAAAAAATATTCAAAACCTATCCAAATATTAATGGATGATTTTATTTCGAACATGAGTCATCCTATCTTCAAATTTAATGATTTTTGGACCTTTCTAAACCGAAGATAAGTTTATAATAAAATAATTGTTTCTAACTTTCTTAAAGAGCCCCTCCACCCCCTTATAAAAGGACACCACTTCTAACTCATTCCTCACACCTCTCAAGCTGCTTGGATCTTCAAACCTTTGAATAAAAAATCTCCCTAAATCTCTATACTCATACTATAAGCCTTACCGTATTCATAATTAACTTCAAGTAAACCTTTCGGTTCAAACCAAAGGGAGATACCCGATTTAAAGTTAACGTCTTCTTTTAAGTTCTTTTCTTTTATTTTACTTATCCATCCCCATAAACTCTTTTTATTAATTTTTTTATAACAAAACCCTTATTTTAAATATAATAAGTTTTTTTTATTAGAAGTATTCTTACTAAAATTACACACACCTCCAACTAATGGATACGAACATACGGTTTCGGTGGACGGCGAATTACTGCCTTACGAAACGATGATTGTTCAAATATTTCCAACCACCTCTCATGGTAGCCATTACGATGGAACTGCATTTATATATGATATATATTATTTTTATGTTTTCTTTATGCTTCAGTATTTTTTATTTTTAGCATACCTTTATGATTTCTATAATGGGTAAACCTGATAATTTCATTTGAGGAAGTGCGGACTACCGCCCCCTCAAAGTGATATGACTCGTTCATGAATTATATGGGATGTATAAAGGATGGAGTTAATGAAATTATATATTATATTATACTGGAATTATAATATACTTATTTATAATTATTTTTTCATTACATTAAAATACGAAATAGAAATGAAAGTAGCGTTAATGGGTACATACAGCTTACTGTCTCCATGAACGGTGCATTTCATTTCTTATCTCAAAATGTTATGTACTATTATAAATACATATATATACTGGATATATATGATATATATGATATCTAAATTATGAATATCATTCTGAAGATAATGAAATTTTGACCACATGAACAATTTATAATTATAATAAATTCATTTTTAACACATGTTCCGAACATCGACAAAATGTCTGATATGAACTCAAATAATTAAATAATTGTTATAGAAAGGAAATAACTGATATAAAAGTAATAATAAACTTGAAAAAGGTTCTTAATCAATTATAAATTAACTTAAGTTTAGTATTCAGGAGATTAAAGAACAATCGAGTCAAGTCAAATACGAGGAAAGGTACTTTATCCCAATCTCCTTTCATTGAGGCATATTTGGATTTATACACAACTTACTTTTATATAGTGTATAAATAAATTTGAATTTCCATTTCATTCAATGGGAATCTATTTCTACAAGGAATTTTACTAAATTAAAAATAAAATAATGTTTTATCTTAAGCGGTGACAACAACCTTTTCCTCCCCCTTGAGTATTATTTGATCTTTGGCTTCCTTAACAAGCTGTAATGTTTTTAAAAAGAAAATAAAAACCATTTAATCTTTTACATATTTTGGTATTGAAAATGGTTTTTATAATGGATATTTTTATGTAAAATATTTAAATGATATATTGTGATTGAAATGTGGAAATGTTAACTTCCCTTTATATTTATTTTTTGTGTTATGATTTTATAACAGTACATGAACATTTGGCATGTGGTTACGTGAAAAATCGAATGACGGGTGGTGCCGTGATAAACTAGGATGTGTGGTTACTTTAAAACCTCCAATGCATTGGGTATGGAAGTCAACTATATGGCTATTCCATTGACTGATATGTGTGGAAGTTGACCTTATGGTTATTCCCTCTAAGTATGTTTATGTCCCAAGTTAACTTTGTATGTTATATGTTCTTTATATGGGTTTTATGGTAATATTTTGGTTATAAAATGGTAAGAAATGATCTCTTATTCAGTGAAGAGTATTTAATACTTCATAAATGTGAAAATTGTTACTTATGATAAGGTATTAATGGTTTACTTTTTGTTTTTAAAAAAACTAACAGTTTTCCTTCTTTGTGTATCTCTTACTGATCTTTTTATTCTCATCACATTATTTTGAAATGTTTTTCATAATAAATAATGTGGATGGGGTCAAGGATGGGATCATGGAAATTACATGGTATCTAAAACCTAGAACAATACACGACTCTTTTTTTAAAAAATATTTTATGAAAAAAATGAAACTAAGTAGAAGTGTCTACTTTGTAATTTTTGAGATAAAATGTTATATTAATGGCCTAACTCTCCAAAACTATAAATCTAAAAAGATCCTCAATGTGAATAATTCATTTAATTCAAGATTATGTAATGTTTTAATGTAGAGTCCTTATAATAAACCACTAAACTAACATCAATCCACGATTACCAAGTCTGAGCTGGATACAACACCAAAAATTAAAAACATATATCTATAGTATTTATTATTAAAACTCAATAGGTGTGCCTAAATAAACTATTCCCTATTCCTTATCTATAAAGAGAAAACCAATTCATTCTAGTTTGAAAATGGGAAATATAAAAAAATGTGTTTCTATTTACTTTAAAATCGAGTAACAGGATAATTCTCTAGAAACAAATTTTGCTCTTTGATTTCCTAAAACCATTAACCAAATAATGAGGGACTTTTAAATAAACCATTTATAAATAGAAGAAGGTGAAACAAGAGTCTTGGTGAGAAAAAAACATTGGTAAAATCATATCATAAGTAGTTACACAAAAAGGAAGGTATAACAAGATTTTTATCATTTATACATAAAAAGGGAATTCAAGAAAAAGTGAATTTTAAAAATAGTATTGTAGAAATTATGAGTAAAATGAGAGAAATAACTATGGAAAATTTCTATGTAACAAGGATTAGTTAGGTCCTTAGATCCTCATACTCTTAGTGATCGACCAAGGACATGAAGATATTTATTCTACTTGAGATAAACAATCCCCCATCATTATAGTTCAGTTAGTGTTGTAATGAAATCCTATAAGGGTGATGGGGCCTCAGCGTTTCCGCTCAACTAGAGTACTAGACCTTATCAACCCACCTAAGTACCCAGGATGCCCATGTTCCATGCCCAAATGGTGGTGATTTTTTAAAATATAGCATATATATATATATATATATCATATTCTTTACCCAAAACCCATAAAAATTCTCTCCCCTATCTCTCTCCTTAATCACATACCTTTTCTAAGACACTTAAACCAAGAACATCCCTTTTTAATTATAATATATCATAAATCACACATTTAGAAAATACATTACATTATTAATTCACAGGGAATTCCATAAGATGTTTTTCCTTTCTATAAAAAAATTCATAGTGCATATCGTGCCTCGCCATTTTAAAATAAAAACTTTGGTTTTAGAGAAAAACCTTTGAGAATAATTAATTTTCTTGATAGAAATGATTTTTTAACTAATTAGACAACTAAAATAGAATTCATTTCAAAACAAGGTAGGAATTATGTTTTAATAATAATTAATTGCCTTGGAAGCTTATGTAAAATATATAAAATAGGTGAAAATATAACTATAATATTCACAAATAATTTTCATAGCAAAGAAACATTATACAATAATGAAAACATAATTTATAAACACTCAAGAAATCAAGAAATTTAAATAAATGGCTTAGGAATGAGAAACCTACCTCAAACCGTGCAACTTTTGATGATGGAAAACTGAAACCACTCTTTTATACTTACATGAACATGAATTTATACATATATATATATATATATATATATATATATAATACCCATTTCTACAATGTATATATTCCCCTCACCATGAGTGGATATTTACAAATAGGGTATATATGTATGCCTTACCCATGCATATGTGTGTAGATCATCCTCATGAACAGAATCCCAAAACACACTAGAAAAAAGTAACAGAAACTCAAAAATCACAAAAAACCTAAATTAAAATTGAGTAAAAGAATAATAATAGAATAAAACATACCCAGAACTGATGGATAAACAACTTCCCTCAATAGTCATGGAAGGAACTAGCCCAAATAGAACCTGATAACCCTAGAAGTCAATAATCAACACGAGGAATGCCAAAAATCAGGTTAGGGTTCACCCTAGACACATTAAATGCATAAAAGAGAAAGAAAACCAAGAAATACATAAAAAAGAGGGAGTATGAGGAGATGAGAGGTTAAACAGAGGAGATCTCACCCAAAAATAGAGAAGAAAACAAATGTTGGAGAAAGATGGGTAGGAGGTAGTAGTGTGCGTGGGGAGCCCCTACGGGCAGTCAGTCAAGCGAGATAGGGGAGGGGATAAGGGTGTTCACGAAAAGAATATCCCCCTTCGAGCCGTTAAAATATAATAATAATAATAATATTATTATTATTATTATTATTATTATTAATAAATTTATTAATAAAAAATAATAATAATAACATTTTTATTTTTATTTTTATTTTTTAAACCTCTCATTCTATATGGTTTGGCCGCATAGTCTTCCAGACCGTGTGCCAACCATGTGGAAGCCTCTTCCCCAAAGGGATCAGGCCACATGGGATCCTAGGGGATTGTGAACATTCAGGTGCCTAACCATGAATCTTAGATAGAGTCATTATCTGGGTTGCATGGTTTTCCCTAGGTTGGTGCAAAGTTTCCCCTAACCATGAGTCAATCATGCGCTTTTTCTAAAAACAAAATAAAATAAAATTCAAACACAGACCAAACGTAAACTAAAAAGAGAGACTAAAATAATTAAATAATTAAAATAATTTATATTTCAAGTTGGGGGTGTGACAACTCTCCCTACTGTGACACTTTATGACCCTAAGTCACCCAGTTTAAATGAGGAACAAGACCAAACTCAAACTCAAAAAGAACCTCTAGAATAAAACATTTAGACCAAAACCAAAATCAAAGAAATCTTCCAAAATGAACCTGGAACCAAAGAAAACTAGGAACCCCAGTGTGAAATTTCAACACCAAAATTCTCACCTGAAAAAATCTATAGAAAATAACAACAATAAGAGACACATGGTGGGTCTCCCCTCTATTTAAAAAAACCAGAAATAAATATATTATTGACCCCCCAATACATGGGGGTCCCAATGAAAGAAATTATTCCTGAACAAAAAACCAAACCATTATTCATAGGATCCATAAAACACAAGCATCTCCAAACAAGCACCATTGGAATCTAAAACCATTTTATAAAAAGGTTAACCAATTAAAAGTACTTATCCACAAGGTAAAACTATGAATATTTCAGGAAAATATGGCCACCAAGATTTATAAATAAAATTATTTCAAGAATATAAAAACTATAGTTGGAAAAAAATAGAATGGATTTCACCCTGACATTGGAAAAAACATTTTGGATGTATGTCACCCACACCTTGAAACTCTTACACTCCGTGAAAAGCTTCACATTGAATACTATGTCTAGAGACCCAATGTCTTAAAGCATCTTTTACACCACAGTAATGAGATAATATTTCGCGATCAAAACTTATTCTTCTATAAACACAGCTTTCCAAACTTCTTCAGATATCACAAGTAGCCACACTGATAACAAGCCTACAAATGATTATGGAAACATGTCTTAGAGTTCCCAAACCAACTACACTAAAATAAAACAATAAAGTGGTACAACAAATTATAGGTTGTAACTGACATGAAAAATTGTCCGAAATAGGTTCTTATGGTTCAAAATCCTCACCAGATGAGGAACCACCATGAGAACCAAAAGAAAAATAACTATTAACTATCTTGGGCATCCCTCTAAGAATTTCCTAAATGAAATAATATTATACTTAAAGCCTATATGTAGACCCCATATGAAAAGAGGATCTTTCAACTGATCACTCAACATTATTTATAGAGAGAATGAAACTAGTGCATTGAGATGGTCAATATATTCCCTTCACCATTAACTGGCCTTTTTGAGCATCCATGAGTTTCAACACTTTCTTCTCCTTTACTTATTCAAGGATAAAACATTGTATGAAAGTGGTCTTAATGATCTCATAAGACATACCAACTTTAAATGAGGATTGAATGATCACCTTCCATTGGTACATTCCAAGTACATCAAACTTAGCCGAGGCAACTCACACCCTCAAGGCATCTGGAGTTACCAAAACCCAAAAGATTCCACCAACTTCTTCAAGCCACTACAAATCCTCTAACAGACTTCGATAACTTGAAACAATGTAAAACGATTAAGAAAATCTCATCTCCACCACTCCACTAAGATTCTAGGTGGGTCCAATGAATATAATAGGCTCCTTATAAACCGTTTGGGTCTTTCTAGATGGAATACCCTTAAAATTATAAGCATAAAAACAAATCAACATTGAAACAAAACTCAACCAATTAACATTTTAAACCAAACACCAAACTCATAAACTAACACATAACAAAAAAAATCAAATTTAAACAGAAGAAAAACTACAATATCATTACAAAAAACAAGAACCCTATTTTAAAAATTACTATATCCAAATTCACCCATTTTAAAATTAAATTCACTATTTTGAAATTAAATTCATTTTCTACATTGAAAGCCATCCTAGACTCAAAATCTCATTTTCTAATCTGTTTCCCCATTTTAAGTCCTCTTGGATATTTCAAATCCAAAATATCCACCTCTAAAACCAATGCACCACTTCCACTTCCTCTTTGAAACAAAAATCCAATTAGAAAAGAAGACCTTTCCTATTTTAAAACCCATTTTCACTTAAAAACACATTTTGAAAAATGATTTTCTATTAAGAAACATTTCACACCAACAAAAATCAGAACAAATAATCACCCACACCCAAATAACTTAAATAAGGAACTAGTGGTCAGGTGTAACCCAGCTATATGGTTTATCAGACCATGCACTAAGCATGCACTAACCACTAGATGCATATTGAACCATGCACTCAGGATCCACATGGTTCTCTATAACATGTAAGCTCACAGTGCAGCACCATCTCACTTCCACTATCACCCACAACATATACGATCTCATCAAACTAAAAACATGCTAAAAATAAACCCAAAACCAAAGGGTCACTCTAACAATCCTATCCCAAAAGCAAAGAGAATTTCACTTCCACTATCACCCATAGTGAATTAAGTCTTGTCATAAGTGGTGGTTAATAGGAACCAAACCATGACCTACCTCATAATCCCCAAAAAACCATTCTCTAATTTACCTAAAATCCCAAAAAATGGCCACTATAATACCAATTTTTCATGAACCAACCTTTGTCAACCCCGAACTGATAACCTAAGTTAGACCGTAAAAAGGTTACAGAGGTGTTCCCGATCCTCCAGAGCTGGAAATTAGTATCATACAAAAAAAATAATCATTTAGGGATGATTTAGCACATGAAAAATGGATATATAAATAAATTAAAACATAAGAAATAATAACGAACTGGCAGTGGAAAATAAATAAAAACATGCATGCCTCAATGTGACCTCATAGGTCACCATAAATCACTAAACTAACTTCACTCCATGGTGACCAAGACAGATCTATAAGAAGAAAAAGAAAATAAAATCAAATATATATATATATATGTGTGTGTGTGTGTGTGAGTATTAAAACTCAATAGGTGTTCCGGAATAAATTATTCCCTATGAATTACCATTAAAAAGAAAACTAATTAAAGATAGTTTTAAAATAGGACATATAAAAATAAAGTGTTTCTATTTACTTTTAAAACAAGTAACTGGCTAATTCCCTAGAAAACCATTTCTCTCTTTGATTTCAAGAAAACATTTTCTAATGAATGAGGGATTTTATAAGAAACCATTTATAAATAAGAGATAATAAAATAGGTGTATCGGTGAGAAAAACACATTGATAAAATCATATCACAAGTTTTTATATAAAGGAAGGTATATTAATCGTTTTATCATTCAGACATAAAAATGGAAACCAACCAAAAGTTAATTTTAAAAATATTACTACAGAAAGAGGTAAAATGAGATCAATATCTATGGTAAATTCCTAAGTGGCTAGGGTAAGTGGGGTCTTAAGAACCTCAAGCAATCAGTTATCGACCAAGGAAATGAATGAATGTCTCCTACTTAATCCAAAAAATCCCCATCATCATAACTATGTTATTTTTGTAATATAATCCTACTAGGGAGATTGGTCCCCAGCCTTGCCAGCTTACCTAGCATACTAGACCGAGTATGCCCAACTAGGTACCTAGGATTCTCATGCAGCATTCCCTAATAGAGGTGACTTTTTATCAAGATATCATATAAATATCCACATATATATATATATATATATATCATATTCTAATCCCAAACCCCATCAAACTTCTCAACCCTCGATCTTCCTCACTAAGAGAATCCCCTTTCCAAGACACTTAAACCAAGTACAACCCTTTTTACCAAACACATATCATAAATCACATATCTAGAACATAAATCATAGTTTTAATTGATGTTTCATGACTTGAGAGGGTTTTTTCTTTCTATAAAACAATTAAAATTACCAACCAAGCCTCACAATTTTAAAATAAACACTTTAATTTTTGAAAAAAAACTATGATAAATAATACTTTTCTTGAGTAAAATGATTTAGAAACTAATTGGACATTTAAAATACAATTCATTTCCAAAAAATTCTAGAATCCCACCTTGTAAGACTAGGTAAAATATATAAAATAGGTGAAATCCAATTCTAAGAGTCACAACCAATTTTCATAGCATATACACATTATGAAATAATGAAAACATACCTTAAAAACTGTCAAGAAAACAAGGTATTCAAACCAAAGTCTGGGGCATAGAGAATCTACCTCAAAACATGGTACATTTGATGATGGAAAACTACAACCACTTTTTATGCTTAAACACACATGTATTTAAACATTTATATAAATACCCCTAGCTATAATATAGATATTCCCCTCACCATGAGGGAATATATACAAATGGAATGTATATATATACACACCTAACACATGCTTATGTGTGTAGGTCACCCCCATGAACGATGGAACAAAACTCACTAGATAAAATACCAAAAACTCAAAAATAATGAAAAACCTAAATTAAAGTCAATGAAAAGACTATTCACAAAAGAAAACTTACCCAAAACTGAGGAAAAAACAATTCCTTCAATGACCAGGGATGAAACCAGTCCTAATAGATCCCAAGAACCATAGACTTCTATAATCAACAATAGGAATACCAAAAAATGGGTTATGGTTCTCCCTAGGCTCATGTACCACATGGAAGAGAGAGAAAACAACAAAATAGAGAGTAAATAAGGAGGTTATGAGAGGAGAGGATAACCAGAGGATAACACACCCAAAAATGGAGAAGAAAATAAACACTAGAGGAAGTGAGGAGGAGGTGATGGCGCATGTGGGGAACCCATGTGGGCGGCCAAGCGAGCAAGAGTGGGGAGTGGGAGTGGGCATTCATGTGAATAAGAACCCCGTTTGATGGGACAAAATAAAATAATACTAATACTAATATTATTCTTAACAAAACATTTATTTATAATAATTAATAAAAATAAAAAAAAATATTTTATTTTTTTATTTTATTTATTTAATCCTAGAAGACCGCATGCTTTGGCTTCTCGGTCTGACCGTGCGATAACCATTGTCCCTAAGGGATAAGGTCACATAGGCTCCTGGGGGGAGGGTGAATAGTTGTGCACCAAACCATGTGTTCTAAATAGAGTCACTATTTGGGTCACATGATTTTCCCTAGGCTGGAACACAGTTTCACTTAACTTTGCGCCAACCATGCGCCTATACATAAAACCAAAAAAAAGTAAAATTTAAACTTGGATTGACCCAGAACTCCAAAGTGAGACTAAAAATAATTAAATTACAAAAATAATTAACACTTCAAGTTCTAGGTGTGAAAAAAATGTGAAGTAAATTTATATATTAAAGGATATGTAAAACATATACAAATTCAAAATTTCTATAAACAAACTATTGAAACATGTGTAACTTTCATTTTTAAATTTTGTGTATACATAATTTTTTCATAAGTAACATTTTCATAATAATGATTATGTGTAAGCATCATTTTTCATAATCATCATTTTTATGTGTTGTGTAAGCATCATTTAAACTATAAGCATGAATTTTGAAAAAATCATCTATGTTTCGAATGTATTATTTGTATTCAAGAGCATCATCCTATGGTGTGTATGGATCATTCTATGGTGTGTAAAAATTATTATAAATTTTGAGTAAACATGATTATATGTTACGTTTCCATCATACCCCTATAATTTAAGTATCATTCCATTGAAAATTGTAAACTTCATATGGATAAAAAATATAAAATATTAGGATAAATTTGTATACAATAAAATACTTAAGGTTGTTTTTTATAAAATCATAAAGATAAATCCTAAAATTATATGAATGATTTAACCAATAATTCAATAATGTTTTGAGAAATAATAATTATTCAATTATGAAAGCATCAATGTTTGAGTTATAATACAACTCATACTAAAGTGGATTATTCTATAAAATTAGTTAATAAGATACATAATTAATGTAAAGAATAATTAAATAAACAAATATAACTATAACATTTTCTTATACGAGCAGTGTAGGATTAAACTAATTCTTCACTCATGTTAGTGGGAGTAAAATAATAACAAAAAAATATTTAAATAAAAGGTATATTCTTAATTATCAAAACAAGATAAAGTAGTAAGGTTCCACTCAATAGTTATACATGATCCAAGTAATAGAAGATAACCAATACATATGGATTCTTAAGATCATATTATTAGAGTAGTGATAGATATTTTGGGAGTTGGTGATAAAACCACCATCTAGGGATAACTTTGGGTGTTTTGTGTTCTATTTTTGATAGGGATGACATGCCATCGATTCTTAGTATTTTTTTGATTTCTTTTGGGTCATGTTATATTTTTTGACTATGGGATTGTACATATTGGTTTGTTTCATTGATTTATCCTATATAGATATAGATTATATGGTGTGTTATTATACATATAGGATAGGTACCCTTATAGAATATTGTATCCTTTCTATTGGTAGATAGGTCCCTAACTAATTTTTGGAATGTCCAATTTATGAATGGATTATTTTGGTTTTCTATAAATATTTATGATTGTCTTTATTAAAATAAATTGTGGTTAAAATTATTCTCATTATTTCATACCTCAACCCTCATCATTTATACCATCCTTTATCAATCAGGAAGTACATATGAGGTTTTATGATGGTTGGATTTTGGTTAGTGGGTAATTTGGGTTGGGTCATTACAAACTGGTATCAAAGCCCATCTAGGGTAGTTGAGTTTTTTACTATCTTGGATATAGTATTTTTGAGATTCAATAATTAATTCATAAATAATTTCATCATACATAATATTGGTGTAATATTTAGTTACCAATGTAGTTTGGGTTTAATTTTGACCTTACTTTCTAATTTATACTCTATCCTCTGAGTCTCATGTGTACTATATATTTTATTATTGGGAATAACTTTTAGTAGAGTATGAAATATTGAATGCTTGTTTGTGTTTGATTAAATTTTTTATAAAAATAAATTTTATGTTTACATTAATTGAGATATCAATAATAAATAAATTTTGTTTTCTAATTATTTATTATTTGTGACCAAATTAATATAAATTTTTAATAGGTTCATTTAATTAATAAATTCCTTATCATGTTTGACAGTTATACTTTCATGTTTATATTAAAATTGTGTTTTAAAAGCTATTGAATTATAATTTTAAATATAATAATTTGGTATAAAAGGGGGAAATAATGATATAAGGGTATGAGTTTTATCTTAACTATTAATTTTTTATCCTTAGTTTGATAAGATTATTTTTTCCCTTGGAAGGAAGAATATTATGTGATTATCTTCTTAAATGTAGAGTTTTTATCCATGTTAAACACCTACCAAAGTACATAAAGAAGTAGATGATCATGATCCACCCCCTAATAATGAATTTTTTCTCTCTAGGTCCTAAAGGGGATAATATAAATATTTAATACTATATGATAGATATTACTAAGATGGGAATGTATAAATTCTAAGGTTATGTGTGATTTTTGGTTATATCACACTTTTTCATTTTAGTTTATATCTCACTGTAATAAGTTACATAATTGATTGAGCATATCCATTTTATTTATGAAAATGTTGAAATATATTAGTGAATTAGGGTGTGATTGGAAACCTTTATGTTTAAAAGGAATATCCATCATTTTTAATATCTTATAATTAAATAAATTATGGATCGTGGGTTTACTAGTAAGGGATATTTTATTATAAGGAAGTGTCATTAGGAAGATATGGGACAAGTTGAATCCTTTCATGGAAATCAAGGTGGAAAATTTTCTTTTCCCCTTCATTAACGGAAACTTATAGTGTTATGTTATCATATTGGGTTATTAGGTATTTTAAAAACAAGACATTTTATTAAAGAAATCAGTACAAAACGTGTGCTAAGTTCAACCATCCTAAGATATTCAATAATAGATTTCTATAAAATAATTTTGGTCAACAATATCAACAAAATCAAGAATAACATGCTAGAGAATATTCATAATCAGTAAGAGTAATTCAACCACCTATAAGTAAAACTAATAAAATATGTGGGTGAGTTGTTCATAGTTAACAGGCAGCTTTACATTCTTTTAGGAAATTATTTTAGCTACAAGTTCATCATGATGGTAGAAGCATTATTTATACAGTTATATATTCTATTATTAACAGGGATAATATGACTTTTAAATGGAGAGGTGTTCTTATCAATTAATTTTAATTTATTTTATAACAGGTCCTATCATTATTTTATTTATGATAAAATGGTTTTTTTCTTATTTTTTAAGGTGAATGTATCTTCAATGTTAATAAACATCGATATTTTTTTGGATAAATGAGTAGAATAAAGTAAAAGATTTTTTATGTGTTACTATAGTGGGTAAATATATAAATTTATAGATTTTTTCTACTCTTAATATGAATACCTTTGATGTAATTTTGGTCATAGATTGGATGATATAGTTCTGGGATCATATTGACTACTACAAAATTTAGGCCTCTTTCTCTTTTTTGACTAGTATTCGGTATACTTTTATCAAAGAGTGAGAATTTAATGTAGGTTGAGAAAGACCAAATCATGAGCTGATTTAGTATATTACTATGAAAAGTTCAAGTATGATTCTTTAAATTAATTAAGTTGATATTTTAAAGGTATTAAATCCAATGGTTGATAACTTCGTTAATGTGTTTATTGAATAATTTTCTAGGATAACTCCTAAACTATAGATGGTGTTCTATGGATTTTTTCCTTAAATGGATCCATGTTTTATTACAATATATTTTAAAGCTCCATATGAGTTAATAATATTGAAAATTTAAATGTTATACCTTCAGTCCAAGGATTTAATCAAACCCAACATTTCTATTTGGGGTGCACTAATACTTTTTGGTAATAAAAGTTATGGAATTATATGATTATGTGTATAATATGATAGGCTAAATCATGTGATAACCATGAATCATTATCTACTATCATGGATCAATGATTTATTTTATTGATTAAAAGGATAAATATGGTTTTTAAACATTAAAATATGTTACTATTGGAATTATCTCAAGGTATATATATAGAAAATTACACAAATGGTTTTTTGAAGTAATATGGTCACTTTGGCTATCTATACATACCTTATGAATTAAGTAATACCCCTTTGGTATTCATAGATTTAATGAAAAATATATTTCACCCATTCTTTAACTCTTTCATGGTAATAATTTTGCGTGATATTCTCTTGAATTTTTAATCCTGGAAAATCTATGGTAGGCATCTTAAAATTTTCAAGATGGGACCATAAAAGCACTAGTTATATGATAAATTTTATAAATGATCCTTCAAGAATTGAGAATATAAATTTATCAGGAATTGGTTTTCTAATGATAAGATTTATATAAACCTTAACAAGTTAGTTATGATTGTGTCTTGGAAGTTATCCTTGAATGTATTTGAGATTTTGAATTTTTAGGGACTTTAGGGATATTATTATTGTTTTATTTAATAGTTTTCTAGGATTTATACTCTAATGAAAAACTTGATGAAAAAGGGATTCATTTTCATATAGTCTAATCAATTTCAAGAAGCATTTTATAAATTAAATAAAATGGTGAACAAGAATCCTATTCAAGAAAAGGGTTTGATGTTCATTGTGATTATTCATTAGTGGTTATTGGTTTAACAATAATATAAGACCAGAAGGTAGTGGATTGTGGTTATCAACAACTTTGATCTCACTAAAATAATTATCAAAACCATGAACTAAATATTATTTATGTGTTATATGATTTTAAAGTATAGGAGACACTACTTTTTGGAGAGTGATTCAAGCTATACACCTACCAAAAAATCCTCAAGTATATATTTTCTCAATGAAATTTAAATTTGGAACAATTTTAGTACATTGAATACCTATAATAATTTTATTTTAATCTCTAACATACACCTAGGAAAGGAAACAAATTACAACACCCTAAGTAGGAAATATCAAACTCAAAACATATAGAAGGAAAATTAAGAGTGGGGATTTATATCTATATTGGTTGAGTTTCATTTGGATGTTAGTAAGGATAAAGATAATATATTTTTATACCATTTAAACTTTACATAATCAATTGTTGAATAGGTAAATGAATATTATATTTTTAACCATAATCATATAATTTTTTACAAAGGATAAATGGTGGGGGGTTCAATGGTTGGTCTCAGGATTCTAATTCTTCCCTCAATTTTCATGGATTTCATGTGGTACCAATAAACATGATTTAGGTTGTTGTGAAAGAATTTTATTATTTTAATTGGTTTATTCATCAGGAAATATCTAATATATATTATGATGTTTATATGAAGTTATATTTTCATTTTATAAAAAGTTAGATCATGATATTTTTTTATCCATGCCTTACTTATCTGCAAGTGAAGGTAAAGAAACAGTAACCTGAGACCAAGTTACATATACTCCCTTAACCAATGTGGAAATGTGATGAAATCATGGTGGATTTTGTGAAAATATTCAAAATATCTTCAAAGGGTCAGGATATAATTTTATAGATCATAGACTACCACTTTAATAGATTAGCTAGCGATATTATATGTTGAAAAGATCAGGAAGATTCACAATGTACCCATAAGAATTGTTTTTAACCATGTACAGAGGTTTAATTATAGCTTATAGAAAGGGTATTATCAAACTCTAGGTATATAGTTAAAATTTTGTATAAATATCCACCTCATAAAAATTGGCAGTATTAGTGTACCATCTGTATCTTGGAAGATATTTTACAAGTATGTATTCTTGAGTTTGTGGATCATTGGGGGATCACCAATAATTATTGGAGTTTCCTAAAATGATAGTAATTATTAATCTATTTAAATGGATGTATTTAAATATTTTCATGGTTCAACATATCATTATCAATTATGGGGGATAAGTATTGGTGAATCAGATTTATTTGGGCCAAGTATTATTTAGGAGATACTTTAGAAAGTGATGTTGATTCTGAGGTTATTTTTCATTGCTCGATCCACCAAGAAACCTGTACAAAGCATACATGTTGGCACTAATAATTTAAATTTTTTTATCATGTATTTATTTTATTTTATCAAATTTTGTGTCTTCGATTGATGGGAAAGTTGTAAAAGCTGGTGCTAAGTTTTGTTGTACCATCTTCTATCTTAGATAGAATTATAAAAATTGATCTCATGATTTATTTTAGTGTGATACTATGTTTTTGTAACACTCCATGTTTTTCTAAAAATAAATATAAATGCATGGAAATTTTTTTAAGTAGATATTTATAACTAGACTTTTAACATAATTTTTCAACTTCTATGTTTTTAATTTCAAGAAACGGTCATCTATAATTATGTTCAGTATATTATTTGGAGTCTATTGGAACCAACTTGATTTTTTGGTGAATAGTAACATACCCTAATGAATAGTAATATGAATTGTAATATGACCCTAATGAATAGTAAATTTTATTATTATTTTATTTTCCTAAAGCTAGAAGATAATAACATCTTGGTTAATTTTTCATTGTGATAAAGAAGTAGTTGTAGAATTAGAACTGTTAATTTTTTAATTAAGTATGATTTTATTTAAATATTAAATTAATAATATTTAGAAAATTATTTTCAAAAAATGGACTTCATTTTTGAAATCTACACGTCGATAAATGGTTAGGGTGAATTTTGGGAATTTTTCTGAAACATTTGATTTTTCAGTGAATAGTAAAAAATACAGATTTTAGTTTCTGTGTGTTAATGACATCATTAATGATATAATAAGGTTTTCATAAATATGGTCGACTTTTTTATAGTTAAATAAGGTGTTATGTGTTCCAAGTGGCTTATACCATGAGCAAATACCATGGGAAAGCCCATGTTTTTTCAAATATCACCCATGAGGTGTCCCTTGAAAATTATTAAAATAATCCCTCACTTTTCCTATAAATACCAACTCTTCCATTCATTTAATTCATTCCCAATTCTCCCTCAACGAATCTATGGCCTCCTTACCTTCATAGTAGTCCTCCCAAGGTTTCCTCAAGCCCCCAAGGTCCCAACCTTCATGTTCTAAGGGTTACTCTACAAGGTAATAAAATTCTCAATTTCTTTCTTTTTCCTTTCAAATTCTCTTTCATGTGGTATAATTTTCAAGTTTCCATATCATGTTATTGTTTCTTTATTATTCTTGATCTTATATATATTATGATACATTTCTGGATGGGTGATCCTTGTCCCCTCTCTTTTTAATATTTTCTAAAACCATGTTTTGTAGCTGTTAGGCTGCCGAATTTTTGTAAGCGATTTCACAATTTTTATTTTATTTTGAGTTCCTTCCTTATTATTTCTTCATGTATCCTTACCCAAGAGGCATTAATTATCAATAAATAACTTATACTCTGGATTTTATCATGTTTATTAAAAATTACTCATCTTTGTTATTCTTCTCTCCCACTTATTTAAAGAATAAAAAAACATTATCTGTTTCTGTCAAATTACCAACATCGTGGACGATGTGATCTCAAAATCCATTAATTATTTCAAGTATTGTCATGAAACCATTTATATGGTTGAACCAGGTTATAATACATGTTTTATGACTCACCCATGGTTCTAGAATTCTTTTGTACTCATGGTTCTAATTTATAAGACAAAACGATGTTATTATTATCAAAGAACCACTAAAAGGATCTAAACGAACTGTATTAATGCTTTAACTTATGAATCATATTCATTTAAGAATTAAAAATGATAAATGGAATAATTTATGTTACTGGTTATATGAAAATACTACTCCATTCCAATTCTTGATTTTCACTTCCAATCGACAAGAATGTCCACCATGAACCAATCATAGAAATCATGTAAAGAATGCAAGGGGAAAAATACTAACAATTAAGGGGGAAAATATGTTATTAAATGTTCATATAATACTTTATCAACATGAAAATGTTTCTCTAAAATATTAATAACACTCTTTTAACCATTATACAAGAGTTTTAAACAAGTTGTAAGTCAGACAAACCCGGGGTAAAGGAATTCTTAACCCAATTTCCATTCTTTAGGTTAACCTTCTACTTCATTATTTATGTGGTATTTAAATTGTTCATGTGATGGGTTCTGTTTATATTATGTTTCATTATTTATATTTACAGTATATATACAAACTCCATCTACTCTATTAAGTATCTCTTCAATTGTATGATATTTGTAAATGTTTTTTCTTTTAAAATCCTCTTTTTAAATTTGGTTTTACAAAATTCCAAAGTAATGTTTTTATGGAATTATTCATCTTGTATGAATATGTTTTGGTTCTTGGGAATTATTTATGATGAAGTGTGGGACCTATATTTCCCTCCAATTCATTGGGTATGAGTAAGTTGGAGGTCATCCGTATGGTTACTCCAAGTGTAATTGCGATGGTTACACAAAGTAAGGTAACCGTGAAGGTTACAAATTTTAAGGTAGCCAAGATGGTTACAAGATTATTTAAGTAATGCCCCAAGATACCTTTATTATTATATTTATGTTATCATGTTTGTTTGTATCTTGTTTAAAACTCATGTTACATGAAGTAAATATTTGTGGGTGAAAATAATGTCTTGAAAATGTTTCCATTCGTTATGGGTATTCATGGACATATGTGATTTTTCCTTCTTTTACTTCCATTACTGAGATTTTGTGCTCATACCAAGTTTTTAAATTATTTTTCACAGGTTAATTTATTTGTAATACAAGGAAGAAATACACGTTAAATGTTGAAGAATTTTAAAGTAGTTTTGTTTTAAGTTTTAATGTTTTATATTTTCAGAAAAATGAAAACTGTTTTTATGGTAACTACAATGTAACAATGTGTAATGTTATGAATTTTTTATCCTAAATATCTAAAGAAATAAACTTGAAAAGATACTCATTTTAAAAGGAAGTGTTTTCTTAACTAAACTCAATATTATATATGTAATAAGGTCGGTTCCTTATAGTTGGAATCAGAGGATGGTTTAGATAACTTTAGGGGTTGGGGTGATGTTAATAGAATACCATAAATGATTTTCACTCTATGTTTAATTTGAAATGTTATAGAATTTAAATATTACCATGTTGATTTATCTAAGACATGTTTGTTCAGAAAGGTTGTCCACATAAGGAACAGGGATGCTGAAGAGGAGAGGCACCAACAAAATGACATCTTTCCGGAACTACAACCCAGAATGGTAGGGATTGGAACTGAGCAGTTTGTGACAATAATGGCTCAGATAACACAGGAAATAAATGGTGGTGACATCCATGCAAGAGAACCAGTAAAGTTACCAAAATAGAACATGACAGTGTGGAACATTTTATGAGACAACATCCTCCTGCATTCAATGGATCTTCTAACCCAGTGGCAGATGAAGGACGAACCAAAGACCTTGATAAGATATTTGATGTTATGGGATGTTCAGACAATCAAAAGGTAAGTCTTTCCATTTATAATTTTGAAGGGGAAGCTGATCAATGGTGGACAATGGTAAGGAATATCAGAGGTCGAGAAGATTTTTATGCCTTAGGGAGGGATGAATTTAAATGTCTTTTACTTGAAAAATATTTTCCTAAGGTGGTGCGACTAAGAATGGAGAAGCAATTCCTTGAATTGAAACAGAAGGAGGAAGATTCAGTGGATGTGTATGAAGCTAACTTCACACGACTGGCAAGGTATGCTCTAAATCTTATTCTGGATCTTGATAGAAAAATCAACCACTTTTACTCAGGATTGAATCCAAGTTATCGAAGGGCGTCGACCTCCTATGAATTCAAAAGTTATGAGAAACTTTTCTGATGTGCTAAGAGGGTAGATATGGAGTTTGCTGATGATCATGTGCATTTTGGAAACAAAGAGAAGAAGAGGTACAGTTGGAAAGCAATGGGTAAGAATCAACCGAAGAAATCTGATGGTAAGAAAATCCAATTTCTAGTTCGTGAAAATTGTGGCAAGAAGCACCCTGGGTAATGACTTAGAAGAACTGGGAAGTGTTTTAAATGTGGTAATTTTGGACATATGGCCCGAGATTGCAATGAAAATGGTCCAAAAACTAATCCTGATAAGCAGACCGTAAAGTTCTTTAAATGTGGTGAAATGGTTCATTATCCAAATGCCTCCCCAAAGAGAGATCCGAATGATGCAAAGAAGTCAGACTGCAACCAGAAAGTTGTAGTGAGTTATTTTGTGACTACGTCAGCAAATGTCGGGCCATCCAATGAAGTTGTATCTAGTAAGTTGTTTGTTCACTCCAATTTTATCTAATGTTTTGTTTGATATGGGGTCTACACATTCCTTCATCTCTGAGAAAGTTTCTGGGAAATTGGAAATATCACCTCAATAAATAAGACCTGAACTTTTTGTTAAAACACTAGGAGGAAATGTTATAGAAAAGAAGAATTATAAGAATCTTTCTATTGTGGTCTATCGAAAGACTTTACCTTCAAACCTCGTTGTTTTACCCTTAGTCGAGTTTGAGGTTATTTTGGGGATGGACTGGCTTTCTGATTATCATGCTAAGATTGACTGTAGAGCTAAAGAAGTTGTTTTTTAGAAAGAGTTTCAATTTGTATACAAGAATGAACCCATACAATTGATAACATATCAGAAATCTGAGAAACTATTGAAAGATTGAAATGAAAGTTATCTTGATCATATTATTGAAAACAATGTAACTATTCAAATTAATGATGATCCAGTGGTAAATGAATACCTTGGTGTATTTATGAACGAGTTACCCAGTTTCATACCTGATCGAGAAGTCGAATTCAAAATTGACTTAGTTCCTAATGCTAAGACAATTTCAAAACCCCCATATCGTATGGATCCAATAGAACTTCTTGAATTGAAAATTCATTTGTAGGATTTTCTTGACAAAGGATTCATTCATCCTAGAACTTCACCATGGGGAGCCCCAATTTTTTTGTTAAAAAAAGATGGTTCCATGAGACTTTGCATTGATCACAGATCTTTGAATAACATCACTGTTAAAAACAAGTATCCTTTTCCTCATATTGATGGCTTGTTTGATCAGCTCTAGGGAGCTCAGTACTTTTCCAAGATTGACTTGAGATCGGGATACCATCAGTTGAAGGTGGAAGAGGATGACATCCCGAAAACAGCCTTTCATACTAGATATGGGCATTATGAATTTGTTGTTATGTCGTTTGGATTAACTAATTCAACTAATGTATTCATTAATCTTATGAATAGATTATTTCATGGTTTCTTGGATAAGTTTGTGTTGGTATTTATTGATGGAATTCTGGTATTTTCTAAAAATAAAGAGCAGCATGAAAAACATCTAAGGTTTGTTTTGAAAACTTTAAAAGAAAAGAAAGTATATGGAAAATTCAGAAAGTGTGATTTTTGGTTGCAATAGATTTCTTTTCTTGGGAACATTTTAAATAAGTATGGAATAACAGTTGATCCTTCCAAAACAAAAGTAGTTGATGAATAGCCAAGACCCACAAATTTTATAGAGATTCATAGTTTTCTAGGCCTAGCAAGTTATTACCAACGGTTTGTTAAGAACTTTACACGGTTATCTAGCCTGATAACTAAGTTAACAAGGAAAGGGGTTAAATTTGTTTGGAATGAGGAATGAGATGTTTGTTTTCAGGAACTGACGGAGATATTGGTGAATGCTCCAGTTTTGGCCTTACCTTCCTGAAATGGAGAGTTTGTCATCTACAGTGATGCTTATTTGAAAGGACTTGGTTGTGTTTTGATGCAGAATGATCAGGTAATTGCCTATGCTTCGAGAAAACTTAAACCTCATGAGCTAAATTATCCCACACATGATTTGGAATTGGCAGCTGTGGTTTTTTCTTTGAAAATATGGAGGCATAATCTATACGGAACCAAATTACAAATTTATACTAACCATAAATGTCTAAATTTTATATTCACTCAGAAGTAATTAAACATGAGGTAGAGAAGATGGCTAGAACTAATAAATTATTATGACTGCACGATCAATTACCATCCTGAAAAAGCAAACAAAGGGGTGGATTCCTTATGTCTGAAACATCATGCATCATTAACCATGATACGTCTAGAACATGATCCCTTGATTAATGATTTGATGAATTTTGGATTAGAATTTTTTGGTGCAGAGAATACATCTGTTTTGTTTCAAGTTTCAGGGCAGTCTTCGTTGTCAGACAGAATTAAGCAAGCACAGAAGGACGACAGTGAGCTACAGAAAAATGTAGAATTGGTTAAAATGGGTAAGTTTCCATAATTCAATCTTGATAAATATTGTGTTTTAAGATTTGGAAAAATGTTGTGTGTGCCTTGTGATTCCTAGTTGAAGAAAAAATTGTTGTGTGGAGCTCATAGTTCTCCATTTTCTGTTCATCCTGAAAGTACTAAGATGTACAGAGACCTTCAGGAGTATTATTGGTGGAATGGGAATAAAGGAGATATTGCTGATTTTACAATGAAATGTTTGACATGTCAGTAGGTTAAAGCAGAGCGGAAGTTACCGAAGGGGATGCTTCATACTTTTCTAGTTCTAGAGTGGAAATGGGAGAATATATCCATGGAATTTTTGGTGGGACTACCAAAGACTTCTTGAGGTAACAATGCGATTTGGGTTATTGTTGATCGACTAACAAAGTCTGAACATTTTCTATCAATTCGAGATACAATGTCTTTGGATCAACTTTCTCGATTGTAACTCAAGGAGATTGTCAGGTTACATGGAGTTCCTCTTTCCATTGTATCTGACTGAGATCCTAGGTTCACTTCTAACATTTTTAAGGGACTTAAGAAGTCATTGGGTACATAGTTCAATTTTAGTACATCTTTTCATCCTCAATCAGATGGGCAGTCAGAACGAATGATTCAAACTTTGGAGGATATTCTCAAACTTATTCAATGGACTATCAGGGAAGTTGGGATTAGCATATTTCATTAGTTGAGTTTTCTTATAATAACAGCTTTCATTCCAGTATTCAGATGGCAATATTTGAGGCCTTGTAAAGAAAGCGGTGTCGGACTCCAGCGTTTTGGGATGAAGTCACTGAAAGAAAGTTGATGAGGCCATAATTAGTTGAAGAAGTGGCTGAAAAAGTGAGGATGATCCAGCAGCACATGAGGATAGCTCAGAGTAGGCAGAAAAGTTATGCAGATAATAGATGGAAAGACTTCTCTTTCGGGGTAGGTGACCATGTTTTCCTTAAAATCTATCATTGGAAAAGTTTGATGTGTTTTGTTAAGAAAGGAAAACTAAGTACACAGTTCATCGGTCCTTTTGAAATATTAGAGAAAGTTAGAACAGTTGCATAGTGTGTAACTTTGACTTCGATCTTTTTTTAGGTACAAAATGTTTTTCATGTTTCGATATTGAGGAAGTATGTGCCAAATTCATCACATGTCTTGAGCCCAGAAGCAGTTCAACTGGAAGAGAACCTTTATAATCAATAGAAACTAGTTCATATTATAGATAAAAGGGAACAACTATTGCGGAATAAGGTAATCCACCAGTTAAAGGTTTTCTGGAGAAACCGCATGGTTGAAGAAGCAACATGGGAGTCTAAAAATGCTATGAGAGAAAAATACCCTCAGTTGTTTAATAAGTAAATAAAATTGCGAGGACGCAATTTCAAAAAGGTGGGGATAATGTATCACCCCAAGTTTTTCAAAAAATAAATATAAATTCATGGAACATTGTTTTAAGTAGATATTTAAAACTAGCCTTTTAACATAATTTTTCCACTTCTATGTTATGAATTTGAAAAAACTTTCATCTTTAATTTTGTTCAGTATGTTAGTTGAAGTCTATTAGAACCAACTTTATTTTTTGGTGAATAGTAAAATTCCCTAATGAATAGTAATATGACACTAATTAATATTAAATTTTATTATCCTAAATCTAGAAGATAATAACAACTTGGTTAATTTTTCATTGTGACAAAGAATTAGTTGTAGAATCAGAACTGCTAATTTTTGAATTAAGTGTGATTTTAGTTAAATATTAAATTAATAATATTTAGAAAATTATTTTCAAAAAATGGAATTCATTTTTGAAATCTATACATCAATAAATTGTTAGGGTGAATTTTGGGAATTTTTCTGAAACAATTGATTTTTCGGTGAATAGTAAAAAAAATACAGTTTTTAGTTTCGGTGTGCTAATGACAACATTCATGATATAATAATGATGTCATAAATATTGCTGACTTTTGAATAGTAAAATAAGGTGTGAGGTGTCCCAAGTTGCTTATACCATTAGCAAATACCTTGGGAAAGCCCGTGGTTTTACAAATACCACCCATGAGGTGTTCCTTGAAAATTATTAAAACAATCCCTCACTTTTCCTATAAATACCAACTCTTACCTTCATTGAATTAATTCCCAATTCTCCCTCAACGAATATCTGGCCTCCTTACCTTCATAGTATTCCTCCCAAGGTTTCCTCAAGCCCCCAAGGTCCCAACCTACAAGTTCTAATGGTTACTCTACAAGGTAATAAAATTCTCAATTTCTTTCTTTTTTCCTTTCAAATTATCTTTTTTGTGGTATAATTTTCAAGTTTCCATACCATGTTCTTATTTCCTTATTATTAATGATATTATATATATTATGATTCATTTCTGGATGGGTGACCCTTTTCCCCTCTCTTTTTAATATTTTTTAAAACCATGTTGCCTAGCCGTTAGGCTGCTGAATTTTTGTAAGCGATTTCACAATTTTTCATTAATTTTGAGTTCCTTCATTATTATTTCTTCATATCACCTTACCCAAGAGGAATTAATTATCCATAAATCATGTGTACTCTGTATTGTATCATTTTTATGAAAAATTACTCATCTTTATTCTTCTCCTATCCCACTTATTTAAAGAATAAGAAAACATTGTCTGTTTGTGTTGAATTACAGACATCGTGGACGATGTGATTTCAAAATCCATTAATTCTTTCAAGTATGGTCATGAAACCATTTATATGGTTGAAAAAGGTTATAATACATGTTTTATTACTGAACCACGGTTCTAGAATTCATTTATACTCATGGTTCTAATTTATAAGACAAAATGAGGTTGTTATTATCAAAGAACCACTAAAATGATCTAAACGAACATCATTAATGTTCTAACCTATGAATAATCTTCATGTAAGAATTCAAAATGATAAATGGAATAATTTTTGTTGCTGGTTATATTAAAATACTACTCCATTCTAATTTCGTATTTTCACTTCCAATTGACAAGAATGTACACCATGAACCAATCATAGAAATCATGTAAAGAATGAAAGGGGGAAAATACTAACAATTAAGGGTGAAAAGATGGTATTAAATGATCATATAAGATGTTATAAACATGAAAATGTTTCTGTAAAATATTAATAACACTCTTTTAACTATTATAAAGGAGTTTTAAACAAGTTTTAAGTAAGACAAACCCGAGGTAAGGGAATTCTTAACCCGATTTCCATTCTTTGAGTTAACCTTCTACTTCATTATTTATGTGCTATTTAATTTGTTTGTGTGATGGGTTATATTTATATTCTACTTTATTATGTATATATATAGTATATATACAAAATACATCCTCTCTATTAATTATCTCTTCAATTTTATGATATTTATAAGAGGCTTTTCTTTTAAAATCCTCTTTTGAAATTTGGTTTTACGAAATTCCAAAGTAGTGTTTTTATAGAATTATTCATGTTGTATGATTATGTTTTGGTTCTTGGGAATTATTTATGATGAAGTTTGGGACCTATATTTCCCTTAAATGCATTGGGTATGAGTAATTTAGAGTTCGGCCGTATGGTTACTCCAAGTGTAATTGCTATGGTTACACAAAGTAAGGTAGCCGTGAGGGTTAAAAATTTTAAGGTATCCAAGGTGGTTACAAGATTATGTAAGTAATGCCCGAAGATAACTTTATGATTATATTTATTTTATCATGTTTTTTGGATCTTGTGTAAATCTCATGTTACATGAAGTAATTATTTATGGGTGAAAATCATGTCTTTTGAAAATGTTTCCATACGTTATGAGTATTCATGGACTAATGTGATTTTTACTTCTTTTCATTCCCTTACTGAGCTTTTGTGATCATCCCAAGTTTTTATAGGATTTTCATAGTTTAATGGATGTGTAATATAAGGAAGGAAGACACGTTAAATGTTGAAGAATTGTCAAGGAGTCTTGTTTTAAGTTTTAATGATTTATATTTTGAGAAAAATGGAAACTGTTTTTATGGTATCCACAATGTAACAATATGAAATTTTATGATTGTTTTGTCATAATTCTCTAAATCTCTAAACATGAAAAGATACTCAATGTAAAAGGAAGTGTTTTCTTAACTAAACTCAAGATTATGTATGTAATAAGGTCGGGTCCTTATATTTGGTATTAGAGGATGGTTTAGATAACTTTAGGAGTTAGGGTGATGTTAATATAATACCATAAATGATTCTCACTCTATGATTAATTTGAAATGTTATAGAATTTAAAGATTACCATGTTGATTTATCTAAGACATGTTTGTTCAGAATGGTTGTCCACAGAAGAAACATGGATGCTGAAGAGGAGAGGCACCGACATAATGACATCCTTCCGGAACTACAACCCGGAATGCTAGGGATTGGAACTGAGCAGTTTGTGAAAGTAATGGATCAGCTAACACAGGAAATAAATGGTGGTGGCATCCATGAAAGAGAACCAATAGAGGTACCACAACAGAACATGGTAGTGGTGGAACATTTTATGAAACAACATCCTCCTGCATTCAATGAATCTTCTGACCCATTAGCAGATGAAGGATGGATCAAAGCCCTTGAAAAGATATTTGATGTTATGGGATGTTCAGAAAATCAAAAGGTAAGTCTTTCCATTTATAGTTTTGAAGGGGAATTTTATTAATGGTGGTCAATGTTAAGGAATATCAGGGGTCCAGAAGATTTTGATGCCTTAGGGTGGGATGAATTTAAGAAGTCTTTTCCTTGAAAAATATTTTCCTAAGGTGTTGGGACTAAGAATGGAGAAAAAATTACTTGAATTGAAACATAAGGAGGATGATTCAGTGGATATGTATGAAGATAACTTCACCCAACTAGCGAGGTATGCTCCAAATCTTATTCTGGATCTTGATAGAAAAATCAACCGCTTTTACTCAGGATTGAAGGCAAGGCATCGAAGGGCGTTGGCCTCCCGTGAGTTCAAAAGTTATAAGAAACTTGTCTGATGTGACGAGAGGGTAGATTTGGAGTTTTCTGATGATCATGTGCATTTTGGAAACAAAGAGAAGAAGAGGTCCATGTGGCAAGCAATGGGTAAGAATCAACCAAAGAAATCTGATGGTAAGAAAATAAAATTTCTAGTTTGTGAAAAGTGTGGCAAGAAGCCCCTTGGGGAATATCTTAACAGAACTGGGAAGTGTTTTAAATGTGATAATTTTGGACATATGGCCCAAGATTTTAATGAAAATGATCCAAAAACTAATCCTGATAAGCAGACTGTAAAGTGTTTTAAATGTGGTGAAATGGGTCATTATGCAAATGCCTGCCCAAAGAGAGATCTGAATGATGCAAAGAAGCCTGACTACAAGCAGAAAAGTGTACTGAGATCCTTTGCGACTACGTTAGAAGATGTTGGGCCATCAAATGAATTTGTATCAGGTACTTTGTTTGTTCACTCAAATTTTTTTAAAGTTTTATTTGATACGGGGTCTATACATTCCTTCATCTTTGATAAATTTTCTAGGAAATAGGAAATATCACCTCAACAAATGAGACCCGAACTTGTTGTTAAAACACCAGGGGGAAATGTTATAGCAAATAGGAATTATAAGAATCTTTTTTTGTGGTCTATGGAAATATTTTACCTGAAAACCTCATTGTTTTAACCTTAGTCATGTTTGAGGTTATTTTGGGGATGGACTGGCTTTCTGATTATCAAGCTAAGATTGACTGTAGAGCTAAAGAAGTTGTTTTTTAGAAATATTTTTAGTTTGTATACAATAATGAACCCATAAAATTGATAACATATCAGAAAGGTGAGAAACTATTGAAAGATGAAAATGAAAGTTATCTTGCTCATATTTTTGAAAACAAGGGAACTATTCAAATTAATGATGTTCTAGTGGTAAATGAATACCTTCACGTTTTTTTGGATGAGTTACCCAGTGTCATACCTGATCGATAAGTCGAATTAACAATTGACTTAGTTCTTGATGCTAAGCCAATTTCAAAACCCCTATATCGTATGGCTCCAATAGAACTTATTGAATTGACAAATCAGTTGCAGGATTTTCTTGAAAAAGTCTTCATTCTTTCTAGAACTTCACCATGGGGAGCCCCTGTTTTTTTTTGTTAAAAAGAAAGATGGTTCCATGATACTTTGAATTTATTATAGAGCTTTGAACAACATCACTATTAAAAAAAGTATCCTTTGCCTCATATTGATTACTTGTTTGATAAACTCCTGGGAGCTCAGTACTTTTCCAAGATTGACTTGAGATCTGGATACCATCAGCTGAAGGTGAAGGAGGATGACATCCTGAAAACATCCTTTAGTACTAGATATGGGCATTATGAATTTGTTGTTATGCCGTTTGGTTTAAATAATTCACCTGCTATATTCATGAATCTTATGAATAGAGTATTTCATGTGTTCTTGGATAAGTTTGTGGTGGTATTTATTGATGACATTCAGGTATTTTATAAAAATAAAGAGGAGCATGAAAAACATCTAAGGGTTGTTTTACAAACTTTAAAAGAAAAGAAACTATATGGAAAATTCAGTAAGTGTGATTTTTGATTGCAAAAGATTTCTTTTATTGGGCACATTGTAAATAAGGATGGAATAACAGTTGATCCTGCTAAAACAAAAGTAGTTGATGAATGTCCAAGACCTACAAATGTTACAGAGATTCGCAGTTTTTTGGGCTTAGTAAGTTATTACCGACGGTTTGTTAAGAACTTTTCATGGTTATCTATCCTGATAACTAAGTTAACATAGAAAGGGGGTAAATTTGTTTAGATAGAGGAATGTGATGTTTGTTTTCAGGAACTAAAGAAGAGATTGGTGAATGCTCCAGTTTTGACCTTACCTTCCCGAAATGGTGAGTTTGTCATCTCCAGTAATGCTTCTTTAAAGGGACTTTGTTGTGTTTTGATGCAGAATGATCTGATAATTGCCTATGCTTTGATACAACATAAACCTCATGAGCTATATTATCCCACAAATGATTTGGAATTGGAAGCTATAGTTTTTTCTTTGAAAATATGGAGGCATCATCTATACGGAACCAAATGCCAAATATATACTGACCATAAAAGTCTAAAATATATATTCACTCGGAAGGAATTAAACATGAGGCAGAGAAGATGGCTAGAACTGATAGAGGATTATGACTGCACAATAAATTACCATCCTATAAAAGCAAACAAAGTGGTGGATTCCTTAATTTGGAAACATCATGCATCATTAACCATGCTACGTCTGGAACATGATCCCATGATTAATGATTTGAGATATTTTGGCTTAGAAGTTTTTGGTGCAGGGAATACATCTATTTTGTTTCAGGTTTCAGTGTAGTCTTCGTTGTCAAAAAGAATTAAGCATGCACAGAAGGAAGACAATGAGATATAGAAAAAGGTAGAATTGGTTAAAATGGGTAAGTTTCTAGAATTCAATATTGATAATGATTGTGTTTTAAGATTTGGAAAAAGGTTTTTTGTGCCTTGTGATTCCCAATTGAAGAAATAATTGTTGTCTGAAGCTCATAGTTCTCCATTTTCTATTCATCCTGGCAGTACTAAGATGTACAGAGACCTTTGGGAGTATTATTGGTGGAATGGGATAAAAAAGAGATATTACTGATTTTACAATGAAATGTTTGACATGTCAGTAGGTTAAAGCAGAGCAACAATTACTGAAGGTGATGCTTTATCCTTTTCCAGTGCCAGAGTGGAGATGAGAGAATATATCCATGGACTTTGTGGTGGGACTACCAAATACTTCTCGAGGTAACAATGCGATTTGGGTTATTGTTGATCGGCTAACAAATTCTGAACATTTTCTATCAATTCTAGATACAATGTATTTGGATCAACTTTCTCGATTATTCTTCAAGGAGATTGTCAGGTTACATGGAGTTCCTCTTTCCATTATATCTGACCCAGATCCCAGGTTTACTTATAACTTTTGGAAGGGACTTCAGAAGTCGTTGGGCACAGAGTAAAATTTCAGTATAGCTTTTCATCCTCAATCAGATGGGAAGTCAGAATGAACGATTCAAACTTGGAGGATATTCTTCAATCTTATTCAATGGACTATCAGGGAAGTTGTGATCATCTTATTTCATTAATTGAATTTTCTTATAATAACAGTTTTCATTCCAGTATTCAGATGGAACCTTTTGAGGCCTTGTATAGAAAGCGGTGTCGGACTCCAGCATTTTAGGATAAAGTTAGTAGAAGAAAGTTGATGGTGCTAGAATTAGTTGAAGAAGTGGCTGAGAAAGTGGGGATGATCCAGCAGCACATGAGTACGACTCAGAGCAGGTAGAAAATTTTGTAGATAACAGAAGGAAAGACTTCTCTTTTGAGGTAGGTGACCATGTTTTCCTTAAAATATCTCTTTGGAAAAGTGTGATGCGTTTTGGTAAGAAAGGAAAAATAAGTCCATAGTTCATCGGTCCTTTTGAAATCTTGGAAAAAGTTGGAACAGTTGCATACCATGTAGATTTTACTCCGAGCTTGTTTCAGGTACACAATGTTTTTCATGTTTTGATGTTGAGGAAGTATGTTCCAGATTCATCACATGTCTTGAGCCCAGAAGCAGTTCAGCTAGAAGAGAACCTTACTTATGAATAGAAACCAGTTCAGATTCTTGATCAAAGGGAATAGGTATTGCGGAATAAGGTAATCCACCAGGTAAAGGTTTTGTGGAGAAACCACATGGTTGAAGAAGCAACATGGGAGTCTGAAAATTTTATTAGAGAAAAATACTCTCAGTTGTTTAGTAAGTAAAGAAAATTGCGAGGACTCCATTTCAAGAAGGTGGGGATAATGTAACACCCCAAGTTTTTATAAAAATAAATATAAATGAATTGAATGTTGTTTTAAGTAGATATTTATAACTATCCTTTAAACATAATTTTTCCACTTCTATGTTTTGAATTTCAAGAAACTGTCATCTAAAATTGTGTTCATTATGTTATTTGGAGTCTATTGGAACCAAATTGATTTTTTGGTGAATAGTAACATATGCTAATGAATAGTAATATGACCCTAATGAATAGTAAATTTTATTATTATTTTATTTTCTTAAAGCTAGAAGATAATAACATCTTGGTTAATTTTTAATTGTGATGAAGTAGTTATAGAATTAAAACTGTTAATTTTTTAATTAAGTATGATTTTATTTAACTATTAAATTAATAATATTTATAAAATTATTTTTAAAAAATGGACTTCATTTTTGAAATCTACACGTTGATAAATGGTTAGGGTGAATTTTGTGAATTTTTCTGAAACATTTGATTTTTCGGTGAATAGTAAAAAAATACAGTTTTTAGTTTCGGTGTGTTAATGACATCATTAATAATATAATAATGATGTCATAAATATGTTCAACTTGTGTATAGTTAAATAAGGTGTGAGGTGTCTCAATTGGCTTATACCATGAGAAAATACCATGGGCAGGTCCATGGTTTTGCAAATACCACCCATGAGGTGTCCCTTGAAAATTATTAAAATAATCCCTCACTTTTCCTATAAATACCAACTCTTCCCTTCATTGAATTCATTCACAATTCTCCCTCAATGAAGATCTGTCCTCCTTACGTTCATAGTAATTCTCCCAAGGTTTCCTCAAGCCTATAAGGTCCCAACCTTGATGTTCTAAGGGTTACTCTACAAGGTAATAAAATTCTCAATTTCTTTCTTCTTCCTTTTAAATTCTCTTTTATGTGGTACAATTTTCAAGTTTCCATACCATTTTCTTATTTCCTTATTATTAATTATCTTTTCTATATTATTATTAATTTCTGGATGGGTGACCCTTGTCCCCTCTCTTTTTAATATTTTCTAAAACCATGTTGCGTAGCCGTTAGGCTATCGAATTTTTGTAAGCGATTTGAATATTTCCCTTTTATTTGGAGTTCCTTCCTTATTATTTCTTCATATCTCCTTACCCAAGAAGAATTAATTATCTAGAAATAATGTATACTCTGGATTTTATCATGCTTATGAAAAATTAATCATCTTTATTCTTCCCCTCTCCCACTTATTTAAAGAATAAAAAAATATTGTCTGTTTGTGTCGAATTACCGACATCGTGGACGATGTGATTTCAAAATCCATTAATTCTTTCAATTCTGGTCATAAAACCATTTATATGGTTGAACCAGGTTATAATACATGTTTAATGACTCTCCCATGGTTCTGCAATTATTTTTTACTCATGGTTCTAATTTATAAGACAAAACGAGGTTGTTATTATCAAAGAACCACTAAAAGGATCAAAACGAACATCATTACTGTTCTAACTTATGAATCATCTTCATTTAAGAATTCAAAATTATAAATGGAATAATTTATGTTACTGGTTGAATGAAAATACTACTCCATTCCAATTCCTTAGTTTCACTTCCAATCGACAAGAATGTCCACCATGAACCAATCAAAGAAATCATGTAAAGAATGCAAGGGGAAAAATACTAACAATTAAGGGTGAAAATATTTTATTAAATGATCATATAAGATGTTATAAACATGAAAATGTTTCTGTAAAATATTAATAACACTATTTTAACCATTGTACAGGAGGTTTAAACAAGTTGGAAGTAAGACAAACCTGAGGTAAGGGAATTCTTAACCCGATTTCAATTCTTTGGGTTAACCTTCTACTTCATTATTTATGTGCTATTTAAATTGTTTGTGTGATGGGTTCTATTTATATTCTGTTTTATTATGTATATTTACTGTATATATACAAACTCCATCCACTCTATTAATAATCTCTTAAATTGTATGATATTTGTAAGAGGCTTTTCTTTTAAAATCCTCTTTTTAAATTCGGTTTTATGAAATTCCAAAGTAATGTTTTTATGGAATTATTCATGTTGTATGATTATGTTTTGGTTCTTGGAAATTATTTATGATGAAGGGTGGGAACTATATTACCCTCCAATTCATTTGTTATGAGTAAGTTGGAGGTCGGCCATATGGTTACTCCAAGTGCAACTACGATGGTTACACAAAGTAAGGTAGCCGTGAGGGTTACAAATTTTAAGGTAGCCAAGATGGTTACAAGATTATGTAATTAATACCCCAAGGTACCTTTATTATTATATTTATGATCTCATTTTTGTGTGTGTCTAGTGTAAATCTCATGTTACACGAAGTATGTATTTATGGGTGAAAATCATGTCTTTTGAAAATGTTTCCATACGTTATGAGTATTCATGGACTAATGTGATTTTTCCTTCTTTTCCTTCCTTTACTAAGCTTTTGTTCTCATAAAAAGTTTTTAAATGATTTTTCACAGGTTAATGGATGTGTAATACAAGGAAGGAAGACACGTTAAATGTTTAATAATTTTCAAGGAGTCTTATTTTAAGTTTTATTGTTTTATATTTTGAGAAAAATGGAAACTGTTTTTATGGTATCCACAATGTTACAATGTGTAATGTTATGAATATTTTTTCCTAATTCTCTAAAGCTATAAACTTGAAAAGATCATCAATGTAAAAGGAAGTGTTTTCTTAATAAAATCAAGATTATGTATGTAATAAGGTTGGGTCCTTATAGTTTCATATTCTTTATAACTAAAGGGATGTGTACTTGACCCAACTCATGTGATTTGGTATGATGATATCAAATTAGAGGTTGCTGCTTCTTATTAGGAGAAACCGGTTTGCATTATTAACCAGAGTATAAAATTGTTGTGATCAAATTTCATTACCTTGGTGTGTATTCAATTGAAATATTGGAAAGTTTAAATGAAACTTAGTAAATAGAGTCTTATATGAAAGCTCAGTGGTCAAAATAGTTCCCTCGGGAAGCTTGTTAATGTTTTTGAGGGATGAGAATCCTGGTGATGGATAATTTGTAATTAATATCATCTTTTTAGTTTAGTACACTTCATTAATTTTCAGATTTTTAATTATTAAACTATTAGAAATTTGAGTTTAAAAAATATTTGAGAAAATGGAGGAAAATGAAGCAGCAAAATAAATAGTAGTTGAAAATAGTAGGATCAAGTACCTAGTAGAATGGTACTAGGCACCCGATTGTATCTGGTGTGGATACTAGTGCTTCTAGTGTTTCGATCAGGTTCTAAATGTCCTTTTTTGGTACCTTATAGACTATAGGTAGTTTTTAAAAAAATAGAGTGTAAAATAATAATTTTATATTGAAATTAAACACTTTTTAATCCCAAAGGTGGTTTTTCATATTCATTTATCCATCATATCTCTTCATCTAATATCTCCCTCAATTTTATACATGTAAATGTGATTTTTTTCTTATAATATATATTCAGCCTTTATATAATCTATAAAAGGAGTTTTCCTTTAGTGAAGATAAGGTTTCATGATTCATCTTCTTCTTTTGGTTTGTCTTCCTTTAAGATATGGTGGGATTTTATAATTAATGTTTGTGGAGTAATTCCATCTCTTATAGATTATTATTTCTATTTCTTATTGAGTTAGTGAGTAAATACATGAAATATTATACTCTATATTTGTTCAAAACTTTAAGTGGTGATATACATTTCCCCTTTAGTCTTAAAAGTCCATTTCAACATAGGATTTGGTATGTGATCCCTCTTTTTCTCATATATTTTAAAATTGTATTAGTTGGTAGTATCATGGGGTAGAGTAAACCTAAGAACAAAATAAATTTCCCTCTAATTTAATGTTTCAAAACTTTATTTTTAATTTAATTTGAGTTTTTTAAGTATTAATTCCATGTTAATAGATTTTATTTGATTTTATGCATACCATCAATTATGATTTTTTTGGTTTACTTGGTATAACATGTCTTATATGGGTTATTTGAATGACATATATGGTATCTAATGTGGTTTTTCGAGATTCTAGTGTAACCATTGGGTGATTGGTAGTATTTTAGGCTTTTTTTTAAAATGGATGGTAAAATAGTCATTTTACATCAAGATAAAAACACATTTTAACCCTTAACTTTGGATTTCAACATAATTTTTCCATGTTACATCTTCCTCTAATATCTCCTTCCATCCTCTCCATGTCCATGTGATTTATTCCTTTCAATATTCTTTTTTCCTTCATCTAAGATATAATGAGAGTATACCATAAATAAATATAATTTTTCACAATTTATATTATTCTTTTGGTTCATTTATATTAAGTGGTAGAGAGTGTTTGTAATTAGTGTTTATGTTGTAAAACCATATCTTGCAGCATATTGTTTCTATTTCTTCTCTTGGAAGTGACAAAATCCTAAAAAACCTCTACTCTATATTTTTTAAATATTTTAAGTGGTATCATACTTCTTCCCTTTGGGCTAAGATATCATGTTCAACACAACCTTTAGTAGGTGACCCCTCATTTTGTCAAATATTTTCATAGTTTATTGGTAAACAGTATCATGGGTTAAAGTGAATCTTAATATAAAATATATTCTTATCAAATTAGATTTTTTAAAAAATTGAGTTTTGAACTGATTTGATAATTTTTTAAGATATTTCATCCATGATACTACATATTATTTATTATTACTCATTCCATAAATTAATATTTGTTTTATTTACATGTTGTTACATGCTTGTTATGGGTTATTAGAATGGAATATGTTGGTTATCATTATTCTTTTCATATATATACACACACATATATTTTTTCCTAACATTATAAAAATGGTTATATATTATAATTATTATGGTACATAAATTCTATAGATCCCTCACATCATAGATGATAATGGTTATGAAATTATATGGTTAAATATGGATTAATATTTAAAAGAGATAAAAGGCATGTGGATATTGTTCTATATTATTTTTTAGGTTTTAAAATCCATTGATGATGGGATTACCAGTAGGCATGGATACACTGATTATCAAAGGCTATGTATTCACCAACTAAATAAGGTTATATTGAGCATTGGGGGTGAGTACTTGGTACTTTGATCATATTTATTTTGTATAGGCTCAATAGTTCCTTGAATTTATTTATAAAATAAAAATTTTATTTGATTTCCTATTATCGTGGATCATTATGCACTTAGTTATCACATTTCCTGATATAGAGGTTTCTTGGTAACTTAGTTTATTATGGTGTTACCTTGGGAAATTGGTTTTTTATTCCATAAATTACATTTATGAAAAAAGATATTTATTTTTGGGGATATTTTATGATTTCCCTCTAACTAAATTCTAAGCATAGAAAAAATCAAGTATAGATAGTGTCCATGGGGGAATATCTATTATATGAAAACTAACACTTGTGATAGATTAATTAATTAATTTTAGGAGTTATATTATTAAATTAATCTGATTATGTATCACTTATTTTTTTCACATCTTTGTGATGTTACTTCAATCAATTGGTCTTCTCTTAGATAGATAAGGGTCGAGTGATGACCAACTACTAGTCATGATGTACTCACACCATACATGTGTCCCCTAGGATAAGTGTATAACTTATTATATATGATCTATAAGGAAAATAAATATTTAATGTTGATCCATAATACATATTCATTAGAGTAGTTATATATATTTTGGGAGATAATGATGGGAATATCATCTAGAGATGGATTGGGCTATTTTGTTTTCTATTTTTGATCAGGATAAAACAACACTAGTGCTTACATCAATTTTAATTTATTTTTTTATATATGTTTGTGTTAATGTTATAGTAATTTTTTATTGTGTGGATTTATATGTTATTTTTTCCCATGGATTGATTGAACATGTATATAGAGTATGTAATATTTTATTACATAGATGTGACAGGTGCCTCTGTGAAATACAATTTCTTTTCAATTGGTCGATATGTATTTATTTAATATTTAAAATATATGATGTATGAATGTATGGAGGATAGGATTTCTCCAAGACCTATAATTTCTATTTTTAGGGGTTAATGATTTTGGGAGGAAGTTAGTGGAGGAAGGGTAGAGTTTTATATGAAATTCCATCTTGGAGGTAAGCTCATGCCATGAACGGTGGTGTTTTGTCATGATTTATTGGTTGGAGAAGAAGATTTATTATAGTATAGTTTCTTATATCATGATTATGTTGTACATTGTGTGAGGTGAATTTTTCAGTATGGGAATTGGCTATGATTATTTTGGGTTCATATAGTTAATGATGGGAAGACTATTGTGGCCTAATGTGATAATTAGTGATGTGATGTTTTTTATTAAGATGTAATGGTTAGGATATGACATTTTGGTGTTCCTTTGGATGGTTTGGGTTTAGTAATTTCACTATGGTGATAATCATTACATCATATTTTTATTTTTATTTTGGAATATTGGGTTTTAGGTGGAGGTGTAGAGTTTTCACAATTACTTTTTGATGTTCAATCATTTTAGTGTTAATGCCTTTATTTTAGAATGAACTTCTTTATTAATATCAATTAAAAATAGTTTTAAACACCAAGAATTAGGAATATCACATTTATTTCATTGATCATACCAACATTATATCATGAAAACCAACATCACATCAAGATATTATATCCTATAAATCCCTTTTACTTTATAAGTATGTTTAACTCTTTAATTTTATTGTTTGAACATTTATTTTTGTTTTTTTGAGTAAGAGGAGAGTTAGAATGATTTTGAAGGATTGATAGGAGAAAGATGATAATGACTAGAGGTATATGATTCACTAGTTACTCAATGTCCTTGTATGGGGTATTGGGGGGTGATAGTAGTTCTAGTGTTTTTTTTGAACCATTGGTTACCAAGTGGAATATTACTGGGTATTTGATAGGAACTAGGGTAAATCCTCATAAAGAGAGTTTATTTTGGACTTTTCAATATCTTTATTTTACCCCTAAAACCATAGTGTCTTGGGATTTACTTCATTAACATCAATCTCATTCTCATCTAGACACTCTCAAACTCTTCTTTCCCTTTTCACAGAGTCTCCTTTAAAACCATTGCTCAAATAATTTATGGATAGTCAAAAATAGTCATATTCAGTAAGGTAAGTATGAATCCCCACTCTTATCTCTACATTATTTTGTTTATATTGAAGATGATGTAAGACCATGGTTCCTCATTTAGAGATTGTAAAAATATTCCATCTCTTCATTCTCATTCTCACTAAGCCACTATAGTGGATTAGGTGGTTTGAATCTAAGGTGAGTTCATCACTTTGCTTATTAGGTCACTCCTTATTTGATGGAAGCATCAAAAACCTAATTTATCCTTGACTTAAATTGTCCTTGTTATGAAAGTGATGGCATATTATCTTCTCTTGGGACTTTAAAGAATTTATTTTTATTTATTATCAATAGGTGTACTACTTATTCCTCTCATAGTCATTGTGAGTTAACTAAGAAATAGTTTAGGGATAAGTAAACCCAAAGATAACAAAATGTTTTCAGTAATTTGTGGTTTTTAAAAAATATTTAATGGAATATATAAATTTCTGGTTAAACCAACATAGATTCATTGTTCCAAATTTCTTATTTTATCACCCAAAGGCCTTGATTTGTGATTATATTTTTTTATTCGCGTGATAATTTTTTTTGAATTAGTAGATATGAAATGAATAATTAAACATGTTTATTTATATCCATTCTATATTTATATAATATTTTATTTTTAATAAACTCCATAATTAAAAACCATATCTTGTAACTATCTGATTTTTAATCCATGTTAGACTTGGGGGATATATATATATATAGCTATATTTGAGCTTGATTAGGTGATAATTATTATAGTAAAAAGGTTTAAAGAGTAGATTGGGTTGTAAATCCTTGTCCATGTCTACCCAAGTCATTATTTAGGATGGGAAACTGGGTTTCTCAAACTTGTTCCACAGTTCTCTTTCGCCCTTGGGATAGGTGGTTCACACCAAATTCTTTTTCATACATCTACTCATATGTGTGGGTCAATATGTGTACATGTGTGATATATTTATAAGTTTAGGAATTTCCTATTATAGGGTATGTCCCTATATTACCATCTCAAATCTTGGTCTAGTGATCGATACAAGTTTTGCTGGTAAGGATTCTTCTAAAGTAAGGAGATACATATTATTACTCATTCTTATATCCAATTACTAGTTAAAACATATCTTATATTGTATTTATTATACCTATAAATTTGTTCTATAATGGTAATACACTCTAGTTTAAGACATGTAGTTAGTGGAAAGTGGTGACCACCTACTATGTATGTTATACTCACTCCCTTCATGGACACCTATGAGACACATGCATAACTTATTGTACATGACCCATATAAAGGAAATTAATATGATCATGGAAGCTAGTATACATAGAGCAGAAAGATTATGTAGATCCTTTTTGGGATTTTAATGCATATATGGACCAATGGAACATGGGATATTCCTATTACTTTCTAGAGAGGACTCACACATGGGAGAACCATTATTTATATTAGGTGATTTTTGGCTTCAACAACTTTTTTATAAATGGTTTTTACAGTTTATACACACTTTGTACATATTTTACATGGTGTTGGACTAGTATTGTGTTGAGTTTTATGAACATTACATATTATTTCTTATTTCATTGTCATATATTTTTACCGACTCCTATTGGTAACCAGATACACACTTCTTATGACAAATTCTTGGATAGGTTATTCCATAATTAGGTATATACCATATTAACCCTGGTACATAATTTCAAAGGGTAAAACCATCTACCACTTTGGTTTTATTTTCAAACTATAACATTTAAGATGTCCTTTAGCAATTAGAAGGTACACCTAAGTTTCTATGATGACACAATTTGGGTATTATCTTCATATTTAGGTCACAAATGCTACAAAATGGTATCATATCTCACACCAAGTGACCATGGGGATGTGATATGAAAGGAGTTAGGAGGTAAGATTGTTAGGACTCAATAAGTAGCCCATAAATATGTCTGGATGATATAATTAAGGGGGAATCATGATTTTCTAGGGTAGCATTAGATCTATTTTTCCCTTTTTCCCTTAAGTTTATCCAAAATCCTTAAGTCGTTTATATCATTATAGTTGTCTCTAAGTAAGAATAAGTAGGATGTATTTACATATTGTACTCTTTTCTAAATGTTTTTATGGTATTTCTATCATAAAATGTTAATGACTCATATTTAATGAAACATTTGTAATAAATAAATGGTGTTTTATCATATATTTATTATTAATGATTAGGTCAATATGGGTTAATATGTGACCTTTTTGGTTATATTTTTTATATATACTGATTATAGTTGGTTTTATTTATATTATACCAAAATAATATCATAAAATGTTTTCATCTTGATTATGAGTTCTACTTGTTAAACCTTTTATCATATATTTTGAAAAATGAATTTCAATTACTCAAATTTGAATTTTACATCATTTAAAATATCTCTTAAATTATAATCTAAGAAATTAGCATTAATTTGATTTTAAATATATAGATACCTATTTTAAGAGGTTGGATCTTACATATTTTTTTTAAATCATGTTTAGTATCATATTATGTAACAGATTAAGCATGACTTTACCTATATTAGTCATTATAATTTTCATGTTTAACATTAAATAATGACATTAAAATTTTCAACCATTTTAATTGTGAGAATTTTAATTCCTATCATTAGTGGTGGTATTTAAAATAATTATATTTATTACTTAATAATTAGGACTTTTTTTAAAAAAATATGTGGGTTTAAGGTGAAAAAAAATTATAATGGAGTAAGGGAGAGAGGAATGGGGTCAAACATAGCCTTTGTAGTTTATTTCCATATTGATTCAACTATTTTTTAGGAAAGTTTTTAATATCATTCCCTAATATATTATAGGTAATGAATCCTAGAAAGTCACCTTATGTTGTTTGGGAAGGATCAAATAAGAATAACTTACTATAAATAACCTTTTATAAATTCTATTTTTGAGTAGTATTTCTAAAATTTAGTATGGTGGGGGGAATTAGTTTCCTTGATGGGAAACCATTGTTAAATAGGTTCCACCTACTTTATGTGTTGGTATCACCCATCAAGAAGTTGATGAAATGTATTAAAATATCCATTTCTTATTTGAACATATAAAATTTTCTATTATGCACTAAGAGTTTTTATCTAGGTTTATGCTAGAAAGGGATACTCAAAAATGGTGGGATCTTATGACAGTATAAGTAAATGATTGAGTAATAGATGACCATGTGTCTTCATGAGGCCATAAGTAAGACAAAGAAAAAATAACCTAATTTGATTTATTTTTAGAGATTTAGAGTGAGGTTATTATTTGTTTTATCATATTTTATGAAGCCACCCATGATATGTCATCAATTTGGTCCCTTAGGACACATTAAGAATAATAATACCTTTGAAGAAAAGTAGTGTCATTTCTATGGTTAGTATATCCATATTTAGAGGTTCTACCAAAAAGGAGTTTTTGGGGTATTAAAAAAATGTCCTAGGTGAATCATAAACTATATACTTTTTTAAACAAAATATTTATAAATGGTGTAATCTCATCTCTAGGAATCTCTAGCCTAGTAGGAAAACATAGTGGTCAGGGTGGTTTGGTTATAGAGAATTTTATTGGGAAATAATTTTTAACTCATTAACATATCAAGGTATTGGGTGAGTTGTATATTATAAGGAAATATAATATCAATAATATTGTATTTCTATCTATTAATAATTATTTTATATAATATCATATTCTTAGTATATTCCTTATCGAATATAGATGCTTCATATAATTTAGATTTAATCATCTGATGACTCTTGTTGATTTTTATAGACCATTTAGTGATATTTTTAACCTTAAAACCTTGGTTGATTAATAATATCCTTATATTTTATACAAATATTGTCATCCCTTATCTCATGAGGGTTTTTAAGGAATCTTAAAGGATTCTATTGGTTTTCTGTACAAAATGTATATTGAAAATAAGGATGGTGAACTTGACAGGAAAGAAGAAGGTCAAGGTGATTCTTTGAGGATTGTTAACAATTTCATTGATTTATTATTTATTAGAGTTTTCAAGAGTAATGTTTAAGGTTTTTTTATAAATTATATACAAAAAGGAAGGAAGGAAGTCTGAAAGTAATCCGGAAGAGAAGTGAATGGAAGAGAGTTTCACAAGAGTGTTACATAGCTAACCAAATATGACTATGATATGGTGTGGGTCATGGTACATGACTAAAAATAAGATTGTTAGGTGATTAATGACATAAAATAGGTTTTTGTGGAGAAGGAAATACCCAACGGGAAACTAGAAAGGTATTTTTTCAAGGTGGTTCCCATAATGTAATTCCAAGCACCTATGTAAAACATTCAAGTTAAATATTGTTGTGGGATCATTCATGGTTGAAAACAAAACATAAAGAGCTCATTTAGAGGTTTTCCTCCAAATATGGACAACACAAGATGGAACATGATGTAGAGTTTGTAATAGAGGCTCAAGAGGATCCTCATACAATATTAGGAATCCCATTATAGGCAGGGTGGTGTTTGATGGTGTTCATGGTCAATAGGTAGCACCACTAGCCAAAATATCCAACTAAAATAGATCTGTGTTGTGATGAATAGATTTATATGTGAAGAATGAACAAATTTTTTCACCACACTAAAGTGGTATTAATGGTTGACAAGTAAATCTGTAATAAAAATGGCCAATTCAAGGAGACCGAGTCATAGTTCCAGGAGTGTTGTAGTAAAAATGGGTGATGGTTTTTCACCACACCATAATGAAGGGTGTGACAATGGGTAACACATAGAATTTGGTATAATTCATGATTTCAATGAAAAAATGAATCTTAACTAATTCCATAATATTTTTGTTCAGCTTTATACCATGATTCCAGCATGATTCAAAGGAGTTTTTAGTGATCTAAATGATGAATTATTTGGTGATTTAATTCATGGTACAAAGTAAAAGTAAAAGAGACACAAAGTAGTTATTTGGTTGCATATAAATGGACTATATCGCTGAGAATTTTTATAGAGTATTTGTAGAAAATTTTAATAGACCACAATTATGTTGATAGGTTTCTAATAAATGGGTGCATAACAATTTTATTTCAAGAAGGGATATCAACTAAATGCAGGATAGAGAGAGTGACCTGGAGATATTCAATATTTTAATTTCAATGTAAATTTTTCTAGAAAAGGTGATATAAGAAAGAATATGAGGAGATTAGAATCGTTTATAGACTCTTCCAACATGAATAAGGGATAAATCTAGGTTGTGTAGTGAAGGTGGAATTCCAAAAAAAATAGAAGTAGGAAGAATCATGCTTGAAATGATATCACAGAAAGTCTATAAAAATCATTAAGAGGAAATCAAGGAAACCCATATAAACTATGTAAGACCATGTCAGAAATGATTGGAAAGGGACTAGTAATTCCATAAATTGTGTGGAGATACCACCCCTAAAGTTGTGATCAAAGGAAGAGGAAGATGACAATGAGGAAACAATGTAAGTGATCCATGATGAGGGAAAAGATCATTGAGCAAATGTATGTAAAAACAAAACATTATTGGTTATTTATCCAAAGTAAGAAGTTTCTTATCCTAAATCCCACTATTATTCAATGCGGATAGTGATTTTTGGTTCATTACGCATCAGCATAGCATGCTCCTTGGAGTAGCTCAGTAAGGGTGAACCAGGTAAATTCATTATGACTTATTTATTTTATGAATGCACACCAAAAGTGTGTCAATAAACCATGATGAATATTTGATAATAAGGGTTATTCAATTTAAGATATAATGATATCAATTTAATCAAAAGAGTGAAAATTGTGACACTTAAAGTTAAGTGGTCAACATCCAAATAGGGCAGTGAGATATTTAAGTTAAATTGTTTTAATTGTTTTTTATTAGAATACCCTAATTTACCCCCACCCCACTCTTAGGTTATTTCTCAACTAATCCCCTAGAAGGACATAATATGTTTCCATTCGATCTTATGGAATGTTCACCCATATTATCTTGATTTAGGAAATATGGTTAGTATTTGGGTTTACTCCAATTTTTTATTTTATTTAAGAAAATGGAAGGGCTTCCTATAATAAATTCATAATAGGTTTAATTAAGTTAAATGAATGATTTAAAATACTTGGTATTTACTTCAGCTAAATTTTTTTTGGGTGGTTTAAGAGTTATGTTTATTAAGAATATAAAATTTTGGGAATTTAAATTTCACCTTAACTGAGAATGTGTATAACAATCATAGATTATACACCCCGATTCATACACAATCAATGTAAAGTCCAGTATTTTATAAGTTTAAATATATAAACCCAGAACAATGAAGTAATGAGAAATCAAAAATCCCTACCAAAATGGAAAACTGAAATAACTTAAATCCATCATTTACACAATGAATATGATTGTCATAATAAGATCCATTCATCAACCATTAAAATATATTAGTATATTCTTGAAAGGGAATATTCAATCTGTCATGACCCGTCCCAGTGGGGCTCATGTCGTGACTCCCCAAGCTCTCCCCCAATAGGCCAGAGGCTGGTGACAAGCACCGAGTAGGAATATTACTAACATGGGAGGAAATTCCTAAGTACCTGTACACACACACATCTCCAAGCCCACAAATTCTGAAATGTAAAAAACCACTAAGGAACAAAATGCATGCATACACCTAAAACGAACCAAAAGAGTATGATGGAAGTAAAGTACTTTAAGTAAAATGGGCCATAATACAAACCCACCAAAAACAAGAGACTGTAAACAAAAAAATTCCAACCTGTAAACACAAAGGGGTACTGGGACTACTGCTCGTAGCCATAGGAACACATTGGCCTATAGGGAACCTAGAAAGCTCGGTCCTGTCCTGGTCCACCCTGGACTCTGTCAAAAGGCTACTCATCTGCACAAGACATGATATGTGTGGGAAAATCACGTGTAGGGGTGAGTATAAAAATACTCATTAGAGGACCCTGAAAACCACAAATAAATACACACAGGAAAGCTAAAGTTAGTTCTATAGAAAATATGTCTATTGAACATATAATAGGAGAAAAGAACCCATATATACTCAAAACCTAGACCCACAGTCTAAAGAAAAGTCACAAAACTACATTCCCTCTCTAGGTATTCCATTTGAATATTCCACAAATCACTCGTCCGAGAGAACTCACTCTGTGAGTCTGATAGCTTTGATGACATCTGTCTGAGAAGTACTGTCCATCAGGAAATGTCACGAGAGATAGATACACTCATTCCAGGAGAACGCACTCTTGAGTGGGGAAAGATCATGATACACAGATGAGGATCACTACCAGGGCCTTGGAGGATACTGAGACTCACATGGATTCACCTACTAAGTAGAGGATAGGTGCCCTGTGGGGATAGTCATGTCGATAACTGACTCTACCTAGGGTCAATAATGGATAGAGGATCTCGCACAAGGCCTCTCAGAGGGACACCAGACTCTATCCCGGAAAGTCCTACTGAAGGGATCATACTTCTAAGAAAGTAAATGATACATGACCTTCAAGGGAATGAGAAAAAAGGGGAACTAACCCAAAAAAACATGTCCAAGATACGATGGACAAGAATATCAAGCCATTTACTAAGAAGTACACGACATTTAGAAGTGTCACATGCCTTGTCTTCTGACCCCAGGTACTGCCTGTGTACAACAGCCTGTGTCGTAAGGTTGGTCATGTAGAATAAGTTATACATGGCGTGTAAGATAGTGACACATTGTGTTCCTCTATCTAAAGAGGACTACATGTACACTGGCCATGTGACCGTACATGGCCTCAACCTGTGTGTTATAACCCGTGTGACCGGTACATGGGGTAACCCATGCAGTCAGCCTGTTCTGGTTGTGGGGTGGAGTACACAGTTGTGTACTCCACCCTGAGTCTGTGTATCCCCTATATACACACAAATTTCTTTGTAAGGACCCACACACTGGGTTCTTTGTATAACATGTCGTTTCAATGTTTCACACACCGTAGAACCCTAGTTTCCACTTAGCAGGACCTATACACCGTGTTCATCGGGATACATGCTTTGTGTTTTTGGAAATTTCTAGAATCATTATTCTTTGATAGTGTGCCTCCTGTGATACTCCTATGTCCCTTTCATAAATCTGATCATCATGAAACTAAAGGTTTGAGGTCTCCCCAATGTCCTGAAGTTGTCTCCGTTGTTTTTGAGCCTCCGGTCAGCCCTGAAAATGCGTATCGATCCACCCGTGCGAAGAACGCTTGAAGAACGAGAACTCCCAAACCACATCGATTCGTCTACCGCCATCGTTGCCACACCTCCACTCAGTCGTCATGATGTCAGATCTCCAATTTGGGATCATTGTGTTGTGAAACGGATGTGCAACGATCCATTGTTCATAACCCTGAAAAGAAAGCAAAGAACATGGGGTTAAAAGGGAGGAAGAAAAAAATAAACAAAGGAGGAAGGCACCTCCACCATCGTTCATTATAGCGTCGATCGGCTCCCGTTAATAGGTTTAATATGGGAATCAAAATGACAATTCAAGAATTATCATATAATAAATTCCCGAATCAAAAACCCCAAAAGGAAATGAAGGTGACACCCTCCCACAAGAACACATGATCCACAGATCAACCTATTTGTGGTTTGATCTGCGTTCATCATTTAATCCAAGAAAGGGGAAAATAAGAATCAAAATAACAAACCCTAACTTGATATGGTTAAAGGATGATCATCAGGTCGCATTCGTTGGTGGGGTTCGTCGAGTACGAGATGCGTCGATCGATCACATCATCATCGTCCACCAACGGGTTCTCCTCCAAAGCTCCAAGAGGCTCTCTCTCTCTCTCTCTCCCTCAATTCACAGGGTTATGAGGATAACCCTACGAACTTGTAATAAGCTGTTATTTAAAATGGAGGAATTAGTTTTCTACGCAAAAGGGAAACTTTTAAATAAAATAAATTATTACTTTATTTTATTCCCATTAAATCATCCAAAACCTCACTCTCGTAGATGACCAATGTTGGTTGATGTTAGGCCCGTTCTAAGGTAAATTCGCTGCTCTGAATGCAATGGTGCCCTCAGATTTCTCATCTGAGCATCTGTTTAAAATTTATTCCACTTTTTCCGGAAACCCGCTCGTGCACGCTGTATAAAGTTTAGATTAATTCAAACAATTATTTCGGGCACTCCAAGACTTAGAATTTATCTCAATAGAAAGGTATGGTCTCAAAATAATTCCATATAATATTTAAAAATAATACATATAAATCCCAAGACATTATATTCTCCCCACTTTGGGGCTTTGGGTCCTCAAGAATCCAAAACAAGGATACTCAAAAAGATGTGGGTACTGGGCATGAATCTGAGCCTCCCGCTCCCACATGATCTCATAAAGATTCACATGCTTCCAACGAATGAAAACCGAGGGAATATATTCCCCACAAAGTATCCTCTCCTTCCAATCCTCAATCTCCATTGGGTACTCATCAAAGGTCGCTCCATCCTCGATGTCCAGCTCGCCCCAGTCGATGACATGCGACGAGTCATGCGCATACCTCCTCAGCTGCGATACGTGAAAGACATCATGTACCCGGTGAAATTATGGCAGTAGAGTTAGGTGGTATTCCACCCCATAAACATTGTGCATTATCTTAAAAGTTCTGATGAACCTCGGAGATATCTTACCGCCTCATCCAAATATTTGTAACCCTCACCGCGGTGAGAACCTAAGGAAATCATGGTCCCCTACCTCGAACTCTAGAGGTCTCCTTCGTCTGTCAGCATAAGACTTCTTCCTACTCTGTGCAGTCTTCATCCTCTCTTGGATGATGGGAACCTTCTCAGTGGTAGCTCATACCAACTTTGGACCCATGAGTGCTGACTCTTCGAGGTCGGTCCAGCAAAGTGGTAACCAGAAGTGTCTCCCATATAAGGCCTCAAATGGTGCCATACCAATGGTGGAGTGGTAGATGCTATTGTATGAAAAATCCTCCAGTGGTAGGTGGTCCTCCCAACTGCAACCAAAGTCCAAGATATAGGCCCGAAACATATCCTCCAGAACCTGAATGGTCTTCTCTATCTGACCATCGGTCTGGGGATGGAACGTCATGATCAAGTGTAGCTGAGTCCCAAAAATCCTCCTGCAATCCCTTCCACAACTAGTATTTGAAGAGTATGCCTCTATCTGAGACTATCATTGAAGGGATTCCATGAAGCTGAACTATATCTTGCACGTAAAGGCATCCCAACCTTTCTACAGAACTCTTCTCCCTGATATATTGGAAGTGGGCTGACTCGGTTAGTCAGTCAATGATCACCCAGATGAAATCATGCCCTTTGGATGTATGTGATAAGCCCATCACTAAGTCCATCAATATTCCATCCCAAATCCACTCTGGAACTTCCAGGGGTGACCTAATCCTACTGGAACCTAGTGCTCAGCCTTCACCTACTAGCACGTAAGGCATCGAGAAATGAACTCTACTACCGCCTTATTCATGCCTGACCACCAGAACTGTCGTTGGAGATCCTGGTACATCTTTGCCACTCCAGTATGTACTGCCAATGGGGATGTATGAAAATACCACAGGACCTCCTCTCGCAATGCCACTGATACAACAGTTTGTCCTCTAGAAATAACTATGTTCTCCCAACCTTGTGAATATCCATCAAGATCATGTCCTGTGGATAAATGAGCATGTAAAGCCTCACAGTTAACATCCCCAAGTTATGGATCCCTAACTCACTGTAAGAGTGGAGGGGTAACAACCATTAACTGAAGGTAGGATACATCCTCTCTATCAAATAAGGATAACTGCAATGTGGCTAATTGCTCTATCACCTCGATCAAAAAAATGCGAGCTCAACCTTTTAGCTAAGAGCATCCTCCACCTTGTTCCCCTTCCCAGGAGTATATATGATCTTGAAATCATAGTACTGGAGGAAATCTATCCAATTACTCTATCTCATATTCAAATCCTTCTATGAGAATATATACTTGAGGTTCTTGTGGTTAGAGTAGACGATATACCGCTCGCCCATAAGGCAGTGTCATCACATCTTCAACGCAAAGACTACCGCTTCCAACTCAAGATCATGGGTCGCATAGTTCTACTCATGTGGCCTAAGATGCTGTGAACCATGATCAATCACATCCTATCTCTGCATCTGGACACAGCCAAGGCCAGTCCCCAATGTGTGGTAGAAAACTACGTACTCGACACCCTCCTTTGGTAATCTCAATATCGGGGCGCTTGTCAAACTCTTCCTCAACTGATCGAAAGCCTGCTAGTGCTTCTCAATCCATATAGAGGGTTTCCCCTTCTTGGTCAAGGCTGTCATCAACACTGATATTCGAGAGAAATCAGGAATTAATCTCCAGTAACATCCTGCCAACCCAAGGAAGCTTCGTACCATCATCACGCTCCGATGTGGATCCCATGCTAACATTTCATCCACCTTGGCTGGATCCACAGCTACTCCATCTGCTAAAATGACATGTCCCAGAAAGTGGACCTCCCAAATCCAGAACTGGCACTTCAAGAGATTTTCATAAAGTTGGTGCTCTCGGAGTATGTCCAGAACCATCCGTAGGTGTCTCGCGTGCTCCTCCTCTGATGCCGAGTCCACAAGGATGTCTTCAATGAAGACTACTACGAACCGGTCCAAGTATAGATGGAAGATCTGGTTATTAAGTCCCATGAACACTATGGGGGCGTTATGTACACCGAAAGACATCACCAAGTACTCATAGTGACCATAGCAGCATCTGAAATCCATTTTCGGTATATCCTTGTCCCGTACTCGTAACTGGTGGTAACCTGACTGAAGGTCAACCTTTTAGAACCACTGTTCCCCTCTTAGCTAATCAAATAGGTCGTCGATCCTTGGTAATCGATACTTGTTCTTCATTGTTACCTGGTTAAGGGGCCAATAGTCCATGCACAAACTCAAACTCCCATCTACCTTCTTGGAAAACAAAATTGGGGCCACCCAGGGTGAAATTCTAGGTCTCATGAAACCCTTGCTCTGTAAATCCTCCAACTTCAACCTTTTCTCGTGAATATCTGTGGGAGAAATCTGATATTCTGATAAAGAAATCGGTGTTATCTTGTGGTGTAAGTCGATGTAGAAGTCGATTTCCTGGTGGGGAGGTAGTCCTGGAACATCTTCAGGAAGGACGTCCTCGTAATCCACCACTACTGGTGGGAATTTGAAACTCACAACATCTACCACCCCAAGGGTAATCTTAGCCAACTCATGAGAGATCGGTTGTACCATCCTATGCATGATCCCATTTTGTGCTTCCTGAGTCTCCCTTTCACCAAGAAAAGAAAACCTTGTCCCATTCTTGTGGACACACCACACTCTTCACCTAAAGCTGTCAATCTGGGCATCAACTGAGGATAACAAATCCATACCGAGAATGACGTTATAAGACCTCGATGCTACCACTAAGAGGTTCCAACCGAAACTCTCACCTATAAGGGTAATATCACACTATCTGCAAAGGTGCATGATCATTGAGTTTCCTCCAGTATGTGTCTCCAAGTATAAAGATTGATTCAACAGATCTACCAGAATCTCAAGGTTTCACACAAGACATGTGGCAAGGAAGGAATTACTGGTACATGTGTCTATAAGTACGACAGCTAAGGTAGAGAAGACATAGATCATACCTCGGATCATCCCTGGAGTCCCTGAGTTGTATTCCTAGACTGCATTTAGTTATCCCCACCCCCGTCCCCCATCTCCCTAAGCCTATTGAGGACCTCCTGGGGTAGTGGTGGAAGTATATAGAAGTTTCTTCCACCACCTACAGCTCTCTCTGCTACTCTACCACGTCCTCCGCCTGGAGGGTTGTCTGCTCCACACTCTGCCTCTACCTCAGTGGTCCATCCACCATCTCCCTATTAGTAGCTCGACAGTTCAGACAATCTATAGCGATATATCCCCTACTGTCGCACGAGTATCATCACATATCCCTAGTCTAACTAGATCCAGCCTGAGAGCCCTGGACTCCCAAACCCCTATTCTGGGCCCCCCTATGACATCTCCCATGTCCTAATCCATGTGTCTGCCGTCGGATCCCTGCTACCGAGGTATCCTCACATGCCTTCTTATTTCTAACTGTCGTCAGCTGTCTCTGCTCTACCAAGAATCCCTCAATATCCAAGGACCGCTCGAGCACTCTGGCATAAGTAAGAATTCAAAGAGGCATGACACTAGCTTGAATGTCCCTTCATAAAACTTGATCAAATTTCTTATCTCTAATGTACTGATCCTTGACCATATCCATTGAGTACCTAATGAGGTTGTTGATCCTCGATGAATAGTTATCCACTGTCAAACTACCCTACTGGATCTAAAGAAGCTCCTAGATACACACTACTCTCAACGTAACCGGTGAGAAATCCTCCCTAAAAAGTCACTCAAACTTTATCCATGAAAGAGTCTCCTCATTGGGAGTCTGTGTGGTCAGACTCCACCATCATCTTGTCGAACCCTGAAGAAGGCTCACTCTTAGGATCACTATTTGGTATGTCGATGTCCTCACGAGTTGAAAAACTCTGGTCATCACCTCAAGCCCGTCCTTAGCCACCTGAGGGACGAGCTCACCTCGGAACCTGAGGGGTCTCTGTCTCTAGAACTCATAGAACACGCTCAACCTGCTCCCCTCATCGATCGGTACTGCAGGTACCATGGGATGGTCTACTGGTGGTGGTATAACAGGTGCAGAACCTAGAGGTAATTCTTGGAGAACTGGTCCATGTATTGAAGCCTCGTCACTGCGGGGTTCATCCTCGTGATCGCACTACTGAATCCAAGCAAATATGCGTCGCAGAGGCATCCTGTAAGGAACAAGATGTACCATGGTCATAGAGTATATCTGGATAGCTGACACAAATGACCTGAAAAACACAACCCATTTCTATATTATGTATGTTCCAATCTCTTATTTCCCCAAAACTAGTGTTTTCATGTACCGAGTCAAAAAGTAGGTTATCAGAGTCGTGGTGTATGGATACGTCAGTTGCCTATACCAACACTGGAGTCTCTGGCCTGAAATCTGAACTTGAAACACTTAACATTGTTTCCCCAAACAAAACCCACAAACTCTTGGTTCTAAGGTATAACCTACAACATCTGATACCACTCTCTCGGAACCCATCCTAGTGAGTCCTGCACCACAACTCCCCAAACCCGACCCCAATAGGACAAGGGCTGGTGACTAGCACCGAGTAGACATATTACTAACTTGGGAGGCATTTCCTAAGTACCTGTACACACACACACATCTCCAAGCCCAAAAATGATGAAATTTAGAAAACACTAAGGAACAAAATGAATGCATACAAATAAGCCCAACCAACAGTGTATGACGGAAGTAAATTACTGAATGTAAACAGGGCCAAAATACAAGCCAATAAAAAACAAGAGTCTGCAAACTAAAAATTCCAACCTGTAAACACGAAGAGGTACTGTGACTGCTGCTCATAGAAATAGAAACACCTCCTCCTTTAGGGAACTCAAAAAGCTCAGTCCTATCTTGGTCTGCCCTGGACTGTGTCAAAAGGCTACTTGTCTGCACAAGACACGATACGTCCAGGAAAATCCCGTGCAGGGGTCAGTATAAAAATACTTAGTAGAGGACCCAGAAATCCAGAAAGAAATACACAAAGGAAAGGTATAGTCATCTCTAAAACAAATATGTCTACTAAACATATAATAGGATAACACAATCAAGACATACTATAATCCCAGACCCAAAGTCTAAAGATAAGTCACACAACTGTATTCCCCTGCTAGGGATTCAGTTTAAAGATTCCACGAAGCACTCATCCAAGAGAACTCACTCTGTGAGTCTGATAGGTCTGATGATGTTCGTCTTAGAAGTACTGTCCATTGGGAAAAGTCATGAGAGATAGATACACTCATTCCAGGAGAACACAATCCTGAATGGGGAAAGATCACGATACACATATGAGGATCACTGTCTGGGCCTTGGCAGATACCGAGACTCATCCATCTTTACAAGATGAGTAGAGGATTGCTGCCCTGTGGGAATAGTCACGTCGATACCTGACTCTACCTAGGGTCAAGAATGGATAGAGGATCTCACTCCGGGCCTCTTGGAGGGATACCTAACTCTATCCAGGAAAGTCCTAATGAAGGGATCATACTCCTAAAAAATGAAATGATACCTGACCTTCAGGCAAATGAGAAAAAGGTTAACTAACCCAAATGAAGCATGTCCAAGATACAATGGATAAGAAGACAAAGCCATGTACTGAGAAGTACACGGCGTGTATAAGTGTCACACATCGAGTCTTCTGACCCTGAGTAATGCTCATGTACAACGGTAGGTGTCGTAAGGCTTGTCGTGTAGAAGAAGGTATTCATAGTGTGTAAGAGAGTCACACACCATGTTCCTCTATCTAGGGAGGACTCTTTGTACGCTGGCCATGTGCCCGTACACAGCTTCAACCTATGTGTCACAACCTGTGTGACCGGTACACAAGGTAACCCATACAATCAGCCTGTTCTGGCTATGTGGTGGAGTACACGGACGTGTACTCCACCTCGTGTCTGTGTATCCCCTAGATAAACACCAAGTCTAGTGTAAGGACCCACACATCGTGTTCTTTGGAGAACATGTCGTTTCATCACTTCATGTGCCACGAAACCCTAGCCGACACTTATCCGGACATACACGTTGGGTTATTCGGGATACACATCGTGTGTTCTGGAAATTTCCATAATTTCTATTATTCACCAACATTCCTCCCATGATCCTCCAATTTCCCTTCTGAAAATCCAATCTTCATGAAACTGAAGGTTTGAGGTCGCCCCAACATCCCAAAGTTGTCTCTGTTGTTTTTGGGCCTCTGATCGGCCCCAAAAATGCGTATCAATCCACCCACATGAAGAACGCTCAAAGAATGGTAACTCCCAAACTGCATCGATTCGTCTACCGCCATCTTTTTTTCACCTTCTCTAGGTTGTCACGATGTCGTATCTCCAATTTGGGATCATTGCGTTGCGAAACGGATGTTCAATGATCCGTTGTTCATAACCCCACGAAGAATGTGGTGTAAAAAAGGGATGAAGAAATAAAATAAAGGAGGAACGCACCTCCACCGTTGCTTTTCATGGTGTCAATCCACTCTCGTTAATATATTTAATAGGATAATCAAAATGAAAATTAAAGAATTATCATATAATCAATTCACAAATCAAAAACCCCAAAAGGAAAGGAAGGTGACACCCTCCCGAAAAAATGCACGATCCATGGATAACCCTGTATGTGAGTTGATCCGCATTCTTCATTTAATCAAAGAACGAGGAAAAGAAGAATCAAAATAACAACCCCTACCTCAATCTGGTTTAAAAATGATCACTGGGTCATGTTCTTTGGTGGGTTTCATCGAATCTAAGATGCCCCGATCGATCGCGTCGCCATCATCCTCCAACGGGTTCTCCTCCAAATCTCCAAGAGGCTCTCTCTCTCTCTCTCTCTCCCTCAATTCACAAGGTTATGAGGCTAACCCTATGAAATTTCTATAAGAAAGTATTTAAAAGGGAAGAATTAGGTCACTGCACAAAAAGGAAACTTTTAAATAAAATAAATTATTACTTTATTTTAATTCCATTAAAGAGTCCAATAACTAGCTCTCGCAGCTGACCCATGCCGGTTTATGTTAGGCCCCAACAAAGGTAAATTCACTGCTCTAAACGTAATAGTGCCCTCATATTTCTGATCCAAGCACCCAATTAAAATTTATTCCACTTTTTCATAAAAACCACATGTGTGTGCTATTTAAAGTTTAAATTAATTCAAACATTTATTCTGGGAACTATGGGCCTTGAAATCGCACGCCGTCGAAGGGTCAAGTCTCAAAATAATTCTATAAAATATTTAAAAATAATACACGGAAAACACAAGACATTACACAATCCCTCTAACACTCTATTCTTCATATAGGATTTATCCATTAGAGAAAATATATAACCATAAAAAATTACCATCACAGGGGTTAAATAGAGATCCACTAGGGTTTTACGCATCAAATAAATTAATTAACTTTTTCAGGAACCAATGATGGCCCAAAACTAATAACCATAATGTAAACTCAAATTATGTTTCCCATAGGGTAAGACGCCTATTCTCATCACTAACATGGTATCAATTTTTCCATTTAATTCCTTATTTAAGTGACATAATCAATTCATCTAAAATGCACTTGATAAAAATGATATATTATTTTTAATATCTTATTATTATTGATTCCCATCAATGCTCAAAACTCTATACCAGTTCATCCCACTGGTAAACAACACTCTACAGATTCAAAAAAATCTTCAGAATATTTTTTTGGTTATATATTAAGTTAAATTTCTATTTTACCCCTATAGTGGTCTTGAAACATGAAATCTAAAAACCAAAATAAGTCCTAACCAGGAAAATTATGGGTCAATATATCCTCTACACTTTATGGATTTTCTTCCCTAAAAAATTTATTAGGGCTCACCAAAAAGAATCTCACAAATAACCTCATGTAAGAAAAACCTACCTTTGCATGCACTTACTTCAGATATGGGGGTATGACTCTAAGCGAGCTCAATATACCACTAAACAATAAGAGAATATCCTTTTTCTCTACTAAAATCATTGGTTCTAGATTATCTCAAATAAAAGTTTTAATAGAAACACACTAATTTTCCAGGTGAGTATTGCCAAAATTCTTCACCTAAAACCATTTCTCATCCAAAGTTCATCCCGCCTAATGGGATGAAGTAAAATGTTAAACCATTGACAGCCATTCCAAAGGGGTCTATCAAAAAGGTTAACAATGATAGGAGTGCCTTTATCTCCACCTTTTAATAGAATTTCTATTTGTTTTTATATGTGTACAACCCATCTACACTACACTCGACCACTAAGTACTTTATAATGATTCTAAACCAACACCAGAGGGTTTACAAGTTAGTATTCACCAATGGATCCATATATTTGTTCTTACCATTTCTTATTTGTAGGGAACATGCCCCAATGTTTCTAAGTCGTGGTACATAGGTGACACAATCCTTCTTCCTCAACCACTTAGAAAACATATCCAAGAATCTTCCTTCTATATCCTTATCTCTAACAGGTTCATAGCTATTTTAAAATACAACCTGGTTGTGTTGAAATTAATTATTTAAGAAATCAACCAAAAAGAAAATCATAAAGAGAACCAACCTCATCGAACCACTCAACCCTGCACCACTTCCTATTGGGTGGACCAATCCACCATAATCCAAAGTGGAATTTATTGATCATTAAGATGTCCTTGTTCTGCCGACTCTAGACCCCGTTATAAAATCCAATAAACTAGATAAATCGTAATCTATAAATTCCTAAGGTAACCTATCACTCTATCACATATCAATAGTTTTAATGTGATTGATGTTATTATAAATAATTTTTTAGGCATACCACACTGAGGGTAGAAATCCACTTGGGTGGTCTCTATATAAGATCCCTGTTATGATATTCACTATGAACACCAAGGGTAAAACCCACTATACACCTAGGAAAGTGGTAGAGGTGCTCACCACCTTTAAGAAAAACTCTCCAAGTCCATCACTTAAGAACATATGACCATACAGTATCACTACAACAAAATCACCACCATAGGCCTATTATTCATAAAGGAAGAGTGTGGGGATACCATCATCGATCAAAGTTGAGAAATATCTCCCTCATACAAATATCCAGCTACTCAAAATCTAGCTACAAAAGTGACTTCTCTTTCATCCTGAAATTGATTCCTATAACAAGGGTTCTATGTATCACTTCAGATATGTCATACTCTAATCTCATCAGATACCATGGTTTCAAATTCAATAAATCCTAGATAACTCCATGAATACCACAAAGGTTATTCTTCATCCAACTTAGTAACACCTAAAATGCTATCACCAGAATAAAAACAAATACATACAACATTACCCCATTGAGAGAAAACCTGGGGTCGCCCAATAGAATATCCACACATTCCTCTATAATATCAATTAATATATTCACATCCATGAATATATAATATAACGTTATAATTATTATATTATGGATAACTATCGATAAATATTTGAGGTTGGTATCCTCTTTCCACACCTGAGGGGATCCCACTCACTACTAGGGGTTGATCTCACATTACTTACTCAACTATATATAACTATGAATAACCAACATGGGTGGCCAATAAATAAAAAGTTATGTGAAATTAGAATCCATTTCTTACTCAAAGGAATCACATGGATTGGATTCTCACTAAAAACTTTAGTAACCACTTCTCACCAAGAACCCCAGGCCTTTATGATCATATCAGGTTTGACATTTTAAACTTGACTAAAATATAGTTCACTAATCCCATCCCTGAATATGATGATCTCAATTCACTAGAGGGGGTGAGTAAAAAATTGTATCCATACATGTTTATTTATATAGCTAAAAATGGTCTACCTATGGGTTTCGTCTGAATCTCAATATTCTAAACATTTAATTCTAAAAGATTGACTCATTCATATATTAACCCATAAAAGGGTCCTTAGAAAAAGAACATGAATCATACTCTAAAATATATATTTTTAGGTATTAACATATTCATCCATCATGTTCATCTTCCCAAATCTATGATTATCATCCCCCCATGTGTGACAGGAGTTACAAAGGGTGCTAATTTTGGGAGTGGATTGATTCGTCACTTATCTTTGACTACTCTTACACCACTAGATATTTATCCAAATAGCTTCCAAGTAGAAAATAAGTCTAATAATAGGAATTTTTATAGTTTAAATGCTAACTCTCATATGGAGGTCCATCCACAATAGCTCTCTAGTTTTCTTTAAACGAAAATATCACCTAGTACATCAACCAAGGTGAGTCTATACCAAGAATTTTCAGTATTCAGTGAATTCTCATGGTTTTAGAATATGTAGTATTATATAAAATCATAACCAAAGATTAATAACCTCATTGAATATAATATCCAATAGAATCACTGAGAAAGAATAATTACATTGTGAAACATTCCTAGGGAACACCTCACAAGATTTGTGGTCCTAGATACATACTTAGAAATGATCATGGTACCCTATGAAATGTCCAAAATCTATATCCAGAACTTTATTGTATAAAAGTGGTCTCAAACTGTAACTATGATATATAAATTTCATCATGAGATTGAGAAAAAATCCATACATAAATAGCTCATTATTTCGTGTGGTTAAATCAACACAGTAATAATCAACTGGTCAAAGTGAGTCTGAACCAAATAGAAATGAACATCATAGACTCCAGAAAAAATTAATTCAATTGGGGATCTGGCTCTCCTCTTAACACCATGAGTCCCAATCCATCATAATGCATGTAGAATGTATAGACTATGGGTAATTACATACAACCTGGTTGGAACTACCATCCACTCTATGAGAAAGTTCTACACTAAGTACAAAAGGGAGAGATACAACCATAGATCATAAGGGAAGAATATCACTCAATAAAGTATTAGAATTAATCCCTCACTACTCACTAATCAATAGTGAGAGTCCCAACTAAAGGCACATGCACATCTCAACCCTACCTCTATAAAAAAAATGGTCACAAGTGAGAAATACCCTTTATTTAATAGGATAAACCCATAAGGTTAAGAGTATTTTAGGATGATATGACTTAGGAAGGGCATGAAAGATGATAAATTATTGTTATATAATTCAAGTACCAACTTTTTATACCTATAAATTATTTATCAATATAATAATCTACAATCAGGATATTAGAGTCTTTTTGAATGGATACATTGGTCATCTCACTATCATTGGGTTCCCTAGCCTTGGAGATAAACACATGACCCTTTAACATTATAGCCATAATTCCCAAACTAATCCTCAATAGAAATATAACTTCTATAAACAATATACCTAGGAAAAAACTTCTTTCATACCACTCTAACTTGACCCAAACCATCAAATCCCCACCTTGGTCAGTGGTAAGACAAGTGTGTCACCCCAAACCCTCCTCCAATAGGTCAAGGGCTGGTGATTAGCACCTAGTATGCATATCACATAGTATTAGAGACTTTATCCAATATAAACCTATAATAGAAACGTATATCTAATTCATAACATAATAAAGAAAAATTATATAATATATATAAATAACTAAACTATGTTTAACAAATCCATGAGATAAAAAATACAATTGAAATGCCACATAGGTAAATACACAAAGAATTGTATATCTGAAAAGTCTACAAATATGATAGGAACAAGATCTTGGAATGATTATCCTTGATGATTATACTTAAAGATTGATCTCCATATGCAACTATCATCACCACCTTCACAAACCATCATGCTTCATCATACACCACTATTGTCACCAGGAATCAACTCTGAACAAGCCACACCAACACCATGTTCACTAAGACTACCATTGTACATATGCATCATCTGAACAAACAGTGAATGTTTAGGTGTAAATAAAATGTAAAAGTGAGTATAAACATATATAATAGGTCACCATGAAATCATAAAGTAAAGATAATGGATTTCTTCTCAAACTCTAGTTTAGGTAAGTAATAAGAGTGTGATAGGGAAGAATAATCTAGATATAAACTATAGTAAAAATTAAAATCAACACAAAGAAGACACAATCATCACATTTCCAACCCATGAAGGTCTGAATCTCATGAAAAACTTTGTATTCTTGAATTACCAAAAATTCCACAAAGTATGAAGTTGATATCCCATTTTTATATCGTATCTTAAAGGAAACTCATGGGTGTCTTAGGAATCAAAAGTCTCAAAATATATGGTCTACTCAACTTATTTACTATATCTCCACAAGAAAACCTAAAAAAGGAAAAAATTTCAACTCTGTTATATTTTATGATATATTTATTCTAAAAAAAATTAATTTCTTTGACAGATCGCATTGTACAAAACACATAGTTTAAATGAACCATGATATACTATTGAAATATTATTTAAATTTCATCGTTATTACCTAAATATGAAAAATGTATGGTATTTATAGGACTAACTAAATTGTGGAAACATTAGGGTTTATAATGAATTCATTAGTTATCAATTGATTATAAATTAAAATAAAAATCTTTTTGAAAGTAAAATATATGTTTTTCTGGAAAAAATATTTTTATGCATGCAATGTTATCTTAATAAATTAAATTAATCACTATTTTTTAATTGTTTTAAATATATATATATATATATATATTATTTGATAAAAAGATTATCATTCATCTAAATTCTTTCTAGGCATGTGATAAAAATAAATCAAATTTTATGCTTAAAAACTATAGTTTTCTAAAAAGAGGTTTTCATCATGTTTTTCAAATATATTTTAAAATTAATTTCTTACACTTATATAAATTTAAAATTGAAAAATGGATTCAATTTTTGGAATCAGGAGGTTCAAATTTAGTAAATAGGAACCTTTTATTTTTAGTCATTATGAATAATAACAATGGTAAAATTCATCACCTTAGTAAAGGGTAAATCAAGTCATTTAGGTGATGAGGCTTTAAAATTTGTCTAACACATGCCTTAATCTTTTTAGAAAAAGTTAATTAGACCATTATCACCTTAATCTCTAAATTTATATTTTTAAGGATCACTTAAAAATATAACCTATATAATATTTAAATAAATTAGAAATTCAAAATGTCACCCACTTACTTTTAGATATCTCTTATGTGTTCACATATGGATAAAAGCATTTTGTGAACAAATATTATTGTATATTTTGAGAATAATGATATTATTTTCATGTCAGTAATGTATTTATAATATTTATTGATTATATAATGAACTTAAATTCTTATATAATTCTGACACATTATTTATTCAATTAATAGAAAAAATAAAATAAAATAATATAAAAATATTAAAAGTAATATAATTTGAGTAAGTTATAGTTTTACATGAATTTTATAGATTAATATTAATTATTAATTATTTTTTAAAATTATTATATTTTAATTCTATATTTTTTTAACATCTTTAAAGTCAGATTAAATGAATAGTGTCAAAAATAAAAATAATCATATTTTATGAAAAAGGTATTATATTAAATTAATTAAATATTATAAAAATATCAAAATATGGTAAGGGAGATAATATATGGTATAAAATTTCATAACTTTTCCATTTATGAACCAATTTGTACCTTATAAGTAAATCCCCAACCTTTTATGATTCAAAACATTGTTACCGTAGCTATGGAATAGGTTAACTAAGAGGTTAAACCAAAAGACAAGGTATAAAGTTCCACTTAATCCTTTCCAATTTTTATTGGTTGACGAGATATCTTACACATCCAATATTATCTTAGAATCTATTTCCATTTGAAATAATTTTTCTGGATAATTAATTAGTTATATTTTAAACTTATTATTAATTCTAAGTCTTTCATTTCCCTCCCTTATAGAATGAAACCTCTTTCTTCTATTTTTTAAACCAATTTGAGAATCCTATCTGGACCAGGCCCAGAAAAGTTCTCATATAAACATCCTTATTCATGTTATAGTGGTGATTTTATCCCTGAAATACCACCCCTAGAGTCCTTAATAAGATATCTAATGGATTTCTTTCAAAAAAGAGGTAATCATCATAACCGATCACTTTATTTTTTTACTTCTTCTTTTACCATCTATAAATATGTGGTATTTATCATAAAATAATAAAATTAAGTATCATGAATATAATTAAATATGATTATTATTATTATTATTAAATAACCATTATCCACCTTCGTTTATATCAAATTAAAAAAGATAACGTCGCGTATGCGTACGTACAGACTACCACCTCCACGAAGAGATGTAATTTTTTTTCATTTCTAATTTACATGGATGGTTATAAGGATAGATATAATAAATATAAATTATATATATGATATAATAATTATTCTATAAAGGCATTTTACTATTTACCTTTCTTTTCTTCCATCCATTAAAAAGTGAAAAATAGCGTTCATACGTACGTAAGACGTACCATCTCCATGAATGGTATACTTAATTTTTATATCTCAATATTTTATGGATTAATATAAATAAATATATAATTAATATATATGATATTAATATCATGTTTAGAATTATTTTTATGCTTTAACCATGATAAAATTAAACAAACTAAAACTAACATACCAAAACATACATAAAAAATGTAGTTATTACCTAAAATATTGATTTTAACAAAGAATTATTAATAAAAAATGATAAAATATTATTAGTAAATAATATATAGTGTTATATATATGATTATTTTTCGTCAATATATTCATAATAAATCTATATTTATTATACAGGTGGTTTGGAAACATACAAATGAATTTGAACCTAAGGTAAGGGTTTATTTCACAATCTCATCATTATTTAGGATTGTTTATGATTAAATATTTGTTGGGGAAATTATTTGATATTTATATCTTAAAGACAATATATTTTCATATTATGTGTTTATTTCTATAAATTAAAAAATTTCCTTTAAATTTTTCCTCTTTAAGTATTCAAGATACTGAAATAATATTTTTATGGAAAACAGACTTTGTTTTTCTACTCAGTCGAGAATCTTTCTCTTTTATGTCTGTATTTTCATTATAATGTCTAAAAGGATGTGTTTAAAATTATACAATGATATATTAAATACATTTTAAACCATTTTTTACTTTTTAAAAAATGGTTTAAAAAGAATATTATTTTCATTTTTTGAATAAGGTACTTTTTGACATTTTTACAAAAGTGTGAAAGGAATGCTTTCTTAACTTATATGGCATGAATGGAATTTCCTGTCATCATGAACACTCATTGATTCAAATATTAATTTAAATTTTTATAATATTTTATACGGATATTTATTTTTCCTTAATATTTTGGAAGTTTTCATATTTTAAATAAGTGATTTCAAACTGAAAATAGAGTATTTTCCTTAAAAAAATTTCGAGTGAGCATTTGAAATTATCTTCATCTATGTAAAAATTCTTTGTTAAATATTATAATTTAATAAGGTTGTACAATTATTATACCATCCACCATGTTTCTATATGTGGTATATGACCAATTTAATTTGGGAAAGTATGGATATTTTTTATATTAGTTCTTCAAATATGGATAAATATTGATTTTTAAGGTAGGTTGATTAAATTATATTTTTTATTGATATGGTTAATTCATTATAATTAGTAAGTGATGTTTGGAGATCATAATTACATATCCCCTAAATGTATTAATATGTCTCATGAGACATACCATATTGGCTATTTAGCCAATGCCTTACCCATTTATATATAAGGTATTGGTATGGGGCCTCAATGGTAAGTTTTAAATGCCCTCCATTTTGAATTCCATCATTATGAAATTAGTTATTGATTACCATGTTATTATTTGAATAGGTATGATATCCATGTATAATTTTATATATAATTGGATTATTTATGTGGAATTATTTGATCATCATTTATCCTTTCCATATTATTCATGATTTATTAGCTTCCACTGTACACATACCCTTACTGAGCATCTGAGCTCACCACTTTCTTTAGTTTCATTACCATATAATGAAAGAAATTGTATTGTGATTTATATGTAGGGATATAATAAACCTAATAATGGAGTTCTGATAGAAAACACTATGATTTATTTTAAGTTTTCAGATATAATGTGAAATGTAACTATGTAACTAGTTTTCAGAGACAACTAAACTATTCAGCCTTTTGGGATGTGATCACTTGTATCTAGTAAGAATGTAATAAAGTAAACATTGCCTATGGGAAAATAGGTTTCGGTTCATTATAATTGGTATAAAATAAATTTGATTAGAAATCCTAGAAACTAGATTTAGGAAATCATTGATCAGATAATATAACCTTATGACTGGCTTCAAGGATAAGTCTAAGTATAGGATAAAATTATTATGTTTTGGTAATATAGAGATTATGTGGTTTTCTTAAAAATTCATCCATATTTGGATACAACAAGTGGATTTGGTTTTTCAAAATAAGTGTCTAGGGGTAATAACCCCAAAAATAGTTTGTTTGAGTAAATATCAATTATCATTTTGGTGCATGGGGAGTGTGCCCTTACATAGCACCTAGTTTGACACTATTAGTAGATATTCTTCGGTTAATTCAAATTTTATTTAAAAACCATTATGAAAAATTTGAAAATATTTTTAAGATTTTTTAATTCTTCTAATGAAACCAATTTTATAGTTCTAATACTAGCTATGCATAAATTTTTTGATTTATGCTAAGTGTTTCACTAATTTAGAAATTATACATTATGATTCATGATTTTATTATCTAATATAGTGTATGTTAATGTTTAGAAATGGTTCCTAGTGGATGTAATAGAAACTGTATCAATGCATGTAATTCATGTAGGGATTCCCCATTTGGGTAAGATAGTGAAGCTAGAGTTGGTGCTAGAACTACAGTTGTATCTAAACAAATTATACCTATATTGGGAAAGTTGACTAAATTTATGACCAATAACCTTTCCCATATAGAGTATATTTCTGATCCATAATTCATATTAACAATGTTATATCACTCCATGCATCAAAAACCTCCATCATTCAATGGGACTACAAACCCATTTGTATTTAAGTAATGGATAAGTTTCTTAGAGAATATATTTCTTACTTTGAGAAGTAATGAAAGGTTGAATGTTTCCATGGTAATTTATTGTCTCTCAATGATGAAGATCAATGGTGGTCATTGATTCAAAACACTAAGGATGAGGAGGAAATGTCAAGCATATAGTAGAATGGTTTTATGGAACTTTTTCGGGAAAAATATTTTTCTCATGAACAAAGAGTGGATATGGAGGGACAATTCTCGAGTCTCGGAAAAAGGGAGAGGAAAATGTTTATAGGTATGTATATAACTTTATAAGGATATCAAGTCATGTTTTGTAATATGTACATAATAAAAAGAGAAATATTGATCATTTATTTTATGGGATTAAATTAATCCTTAAAAGGGAACTAGTCTCTCAAACATTTTCATTATATAAGGATATAGTATTATGTGCTGTCAAGATAGAGAAATAATTCATTAAGTCTTAAGGATTTGAATGAAAGAAATAAGAGAATAGGATGGTAGGAAAAAATGGATAAGGGAAAAAAGATAAATGGTAATTTTACAACATATAATAATTGTGGAAGGAAACAACTTGGTACATTCATAAAAGGTAAATAAAGTTTCTTAAATTATAGAAAAACATTGCATAATTCTCATGAATTCAAGTGTAAGGGGGAATCTATAAAAGTATAGTACCTTAATTATAAGGATATGAGGCACTATTCCAACCAATTCCCCAAACATCAAGGGAAATTACCACAAGAGAAGATAAGGGGAGATGTCCAAGATTATGAAATTACTATATATGATTTTAAATTTCCTATCATTGTGGAGAAAGGTACAATTATCATTCACTACATGATTTAAAATGTTTTATTTAATTTTAGTTCAAACTACTCTTTTATATCTAAAGAATTATCTAAGTGTATCATATCACTACCTCAAAAAAAATATATTGAGTTGGAAATGAAAAATCCTAATAGTAGGATGACCACATCTCATGTCTATAACTCCACTCCAATAAAAGTTTTTGTGAACGTTATTCCTATAAATCTTGTTATTCTTCCTCTAGTTGAAATTTAAATAATTTTTTGTATGGGTTGGCTCTCTCTGTATAGAGAACATATCAATTATTGAGGAAAGGAAGTTACATTTGATATTTTGAATTAACCTTCAATCATCTATTAAATTGGGGATGAACCTGAACACCCAATTAAAATTACTTCTATCATATGGGTTTTTTTGGATATTTATCTCAAATGGTTGTGGAGAAACTCAACATTTAAAATGTACCTATTGTTTGGTAATAAACTGATGAATTTCCTGAATACATACTTAGTCATCCCCCAAATCATGAAGTTGATATTTCAATAGAGCTCATACCTATTGAAATTCCTATTTAAAACACTCCTTATAGAATGGACCCAATTGAGTTGTAGTGTAACGACCCGAAATCCTAAAGAGCATTTTATTTGATAGCATATATGACACGCAATGATAAGTATGTAAGGGAATATAATATCCCAAGAAATAATAAAATAATTACCAATTTAAATAAATTAAATCTACAATATAGCTTGAAATTACCACAATACTGAGTTATCATGCATGGCATGCAACAATGACTTTCTTCGGTGACTTGCATTACACACAAGACTGAGTTTTACTGAGAAATAATATATTATTAAAATGTTATTATTTAATATAATAAGATATAACATACACATTAATATTGTAGTTATGAAAAGGATTAACTAACTTATAAAAATATATGTTTTAATTAATTGGATAAAAATTAATTAGAAATGAATATAAGGACCAATTGAATATAAATTAAATGTTTTTATAAAAAACTATTTTTATACTCACAAAGTCATTTTATCAAAATAAATTAAATTAATCACTATTAGTGATTTATATTAATAATATATATATATATATATATTATATTCAATCAAATATTTTTGATATTTATCCAAAATATTTGTTAGGCACAAGAGGATAACAAACCCAATTTTATGCATAAAAACGTACATTTTTATAAAGGTAGTTTTCCACCTTTTAATAGTGAACCTATTTTAAATATAATTTTTTGAAATTTTATAAAATTAATATTTAAAAATAAACTTCATTTAAAATTTTAAACATAAAAATTAGGTTAGGTTTAATTTTTGTTATTTTTCTGTGAAGTTTCATATTTTGATTAATAATAAAAATACCAAATTTTAATTCAAAACTGATTTTTATTATAATTTATTTATAAGGTTCAATTATATTTTTCATTAGTTTTAAAGAATAATTAGGAAAAATATATATAATTTAATTAAATTTAGTTTATTATCATCGATTTAAATTTGAAATTAGATATAAAAATGTAGCAAGCATTTGAACATTTTTACTTTAAAACCTCGCTTTGTCATCCCATCTGCGGGAATGATTTTAAATTAATTTTTGCCACTTATATGATTAGAATTTGGAAAATTGGATTCCATATTTTTAATAATAATAATTTATAATTTATATTAAGGTCAAATTAATTTTTGAACAAAAATATTAGTGAAAGTGATTAAAATTAATTACAGTGATTAAGAGAAAAATTAAGCTTGACAATGGACTAATCCTTAAACTTAAGGGCCAAAATGACCTTGAACTTGTCCAAAATCCATTATATTGACATATTTATAACCTATAATACTTTTATCTAATTTTTTCCATTATTGGATCCACTTTCCATATGAAAAATGTGGGTGGAATTTCCTTTTCAAAAATTTATAACAATGTCACTCCTCCTATACTATAAAATAGAACTCACCCCTCCAACTTATTCACACATCTCAAGACACTTTGGTTTGACCAATATCTTACCAAATAGATCCTAAAAATCCATAACATCATCCTAGAATCTACCTTTTTGGACTAAATCCATCCCTGTAATCCATTTGGAGAAAACCAAAAGGAGTTACCCAAATAAGAGGTAACATCATTCCTCGAGCTATTTTATTTTATTTTCATTTTTCACCCCCTAAAATATTCTTTTTACATTCTTATATAATAAATCAAGTATCCTAAATATAAATTTTTTTTATTCTAATTTTTTTACCTACACTTACACACACTTTCATCTAATGGGTAATGAACTTACCATTTATGTGTACATCGAACTACCACCTCATGAAGTGAGGTCGTTCATTTTTCCTTTACCACCTTTCATTGTTGAAAATTATGATGGACACGATTTTTATATATGAAATATATGATATTTATAATTTATTTATACCTATTTAATTTTTGTATAACACATAACCTTATTCTTTCCATTTTTTTGTAAATATGATATCATCATTTGTGGAAGTGTAGACTACTGCCCTCTCAATGTGATGTGATTAATTTACACTATACATGGAACATATAAAGGATGATTTTAATAAAACTATGTAACATACATGAAATAAATATGATAATATAATTATAATATAAATATGTATAATTTAATTTCCATTCTTCTAATATGACAAAGAAATGAAAGTAGTGTTAATGTGTATGTATGACATACCATCTCCATGAACGGTGCATTTCATTTCTTATCTCCAAATATTATGGATTATTATAAATGCATATATACTAGATATATATAATATTTAAATCATGGTTTACATTTGATAGACGATTAAATAAGGATCTAATTAATAATAATAACATGTAACAAGTTAAAATATACTCGACAAACTAGGCAATTAACACACGAAATGGTGAAATTAATGAATGATTAATAACAAATGGGTAATAAGATATTATAAGAAGTTAATATATGATATTATAAATATGAGTGTGGTTTTTTTATAAGTTATTGAAAATTTTAAAAACTCTATACAAGGTTTTAAAGTACATTCACCCAAAAAGGAAACGCACGGTAAGGGATTCTTATCTCACTTTTCTTTCCATGAGACATACACCATTTTCACCACTTCTTTTTGTGGTGTATTTACTTCACCTTTTGATATATTATATCATGAATTATTTTATATTCATGGTATTTAAAATTTTCATTTAATTTTATTCTTTTATGATTATTATGATTCAAATTTTTTAAATTGGTATCAGACACCTTGGAATGTTTAAATATTATTTTCCTCAAGAATAATTTTAATTCTCTTTCAATGGTATTTCCTTTATTTGAGGAATACCTTAATGTTGTGAACCTAATTTATTATATATGGTGTAAATACTACCACTTAAACATTAAATATCATGATTCATTCATTCTTCATGATATTTTTTTTAATTTTAATTATTTCATCTAAGGGGATTTACACATACAGTTACCCAATTAGAAGAGAATTTCATAACCCAATTTATTTTCATAGAGTAATATTACTTCCTATTTGTCATTAATATTATAAGATTATGTGTGTAATAACCTTTTTAATATCTATTTTTGTATTTAAACTTGTATTATGTGGATTTACATTTAACCCACATAATCTATTAATTGATTGGTTTTTACATCAATGTTTTGGTCTTTTCCATGGTTTACTTCACAATATCATTTTTTTCGGGATTGTTTACACTTGAATTTCCATTAGATGAAATTATTTTATTATTATCCAATAAACCCTTTCATTTTCTTCGAATCTGGTTATTAATGAACCTTTTCAAGTAATACTACCATTTTTCTACTCTTTGGTACTCAAAATTATTTAGAAACTATTTTTAAGAAAACTCAACTTTATTTCTCTTTTTAGTGAAAGAACTTATTTTCTTCTAAAAACTCTGTTTTGTTATAAGGTTTTCAAAAAATTTAACCATTCCAAAGTGATTTATTAAAGACATTTTTACCCTTTTTTTCTTTTACCAATGTTTTAAAAATAATCTTCTTGTATCTTTCTGAATAATTAATTTTTATAACCTTTTTACTGTGAAAAATTAATGTTCGATTTACCTTATAAAGAATGTATAGAATTACCATCATCATTTCTTTGAAGCTTCCTTTAAAATTTTAAAAGGTTACTTTTTGAAAAAATGTTTCTGAAAAGTAATTTTTAAAGAAAATGACTTTTAAAAAAATAAAAATAAAAAGGATATTTTTCTCAAGAATGTTATCAAAATATATTTTTTATTATTTATGATTCACACTTAAATTTATCCAATAGATGAAGTTATAAATATCCTTGTAGTCTAGCTTGGGTTGTTGAATCCACTAAGACCTAAGAAGATAACTAAGATACACAACCTATGTGATAGATTTTTGGCTATGAAGTGACGAACATGGTTTTGATTTTAGATGGTTTTATAGAACACTAATAACCCTATGTGAATTCAATTAAATTAAAAAGGGTTGATCTTAGGATTGTGCTCAGGGTGGATTTAATGAATTTTACTTCTTTAGAAAATTTTGGTTTTACTAATTCATGATTAATCCATTATTCAAAATAACACTACCTTTATCATTTTCTAGTTTGAGTCCAACTAAACTCAATTAATAATCCACTAGAAAATTATAGAACAAAATTCAAAATCTCTCTAAGGTATATGGTCATTTTAGTATTTAGATTTATCATCCTTAAACAAAGTGAAGATGAAGAGTGGAAATAAATGAAGAATGGAAGTCTTAAATTAGTTATCCAATTAACAAAAATTCATTCATAAAATAACATTCCATCCAGCCTTTGAATCTTCATATGATAAACCTATTAAAGTGTTATCCCTCCATTTATGGTATACACTCAATGGTGGGTAGAAGATGGCTTACAAGAATTGGATTGAAGAAAAGTAAACCGTGAAAATAACGAGCACTCCTCCGTGTGTGTGAATGAAATTAACACCCATGTGTGAACTAATTAACTAAAACATAGATATATCACTTTTATTTGTGATTATAGATCTCTAATGAAATAAATGGGAAGATTAGAATATAAATATGTTGATTAAGAACATAGAAATAAAAAAAGAAACTTACAAGGAAATTGAAATCATTACAACGAAACTTCAGCATGATAACATTACAAAAAAAACAAGATATGCCTTCCCCCTCATCACAACTTCCTTAAACAGGAAATTGGTAAGCCTAATAATAAGATTAAATCAATTTATTCCCAATTATTAAATTAATTTAGGCCTTAGGGTGGTGGAAAGTAGTGGAGAAATTGATTACTTCCTTGACTTTTTATCCTCTCTATCTCCCCTGGAAAGATCATCTTGTATGGGAAATCATATCACCGAATATTTATGGGAAATAGAAGATTCTTTTGTTTCCATAGATGAATTATAGACGTATGTAAATTTTGTCCCAATTGGAGTTGTGGATCGGGAGTTATGTTCGATTTAGTGGGCTAACATTCTGAGTCGTAGATTCTGGCCCAGATTTTAATATTCTATTTGGTCCGCCTTAATAACCACCATAGAAGACAAATTAGTACTAGATTTTGAATAAATATTTGTTCCTCTATATGTATTCTATAATACCATGAAATTTTGGATTCATTGGGCCTGTATTGTGGGCCCCACATTCTCATCAGTGGGCTGGTGTCCAATCCGCCATCTCCAGAATTGTTTCCTTTCATCGCCAAATATCTCCATCATCCTTCATAAATCTTCCATTGATCCCTGAATGAAAAATTTTCATATTAAAGACTAAATAAATTTCCCAAAATATCAAATTAAAATATGGATAATTAGATTATTTAAAATCATATGAATCATTGGGCCTAAATTGGTGTACATTAGGCATGAAGTGCACAAATGATGAGATTGGATGTTCAAAATTAAAATCCACTAACTTAGGCCCATAAGATCAAAAATTACCATTTAATACCATTAAAAGGTAATTAAAATATGTGTTTTTATTTGTTAATCAAACCACCCAACTTTATATTTTCTAGTCCTAAGAAAATAATTCAAAGATTATATTTGAATTCTTTTTTTCCCACACATTATAACAAACAGTGCTCACAATGTAAACTACACACAAATATATCTTTATAACCTATCAAAATAATTTAAAACAAGATAAATTTAAAAGAATATACCAATAACAATCCCATTCCTTTGATCAAATCCATCATCATACTTCATCCAACTCAATTAGGTGAAATGATGTCTTGTGAATCACAAAAGATATGGGGGTTCATTTTCATTCAAGGGGAAAATCATGGAAGCGCTAGGTGGAATCACATTTAATCCTAATATGAGTATTAATTTTTTTTTTCAATGTTTCCATAGTAATTGAGATTAGAGTTAATCAAATTAACCCATGTAGTAAGACTTTGCTGATGACTCCCAGGCTCAAAGGCCTTAGGGCACCAAGTGAATCCCACATACTCTGGAATCATCTCGAGTTAACTTGATAAAAAATAAAGTCACATTACCATAAATAGAGATGGAGTAAAAAACTAAAGGGTAGATAACTCTAGAGTCACAATCACCAAGTGCCGAAATCCTTGCATTTTATCAATTCGTTGCTCTACATGCAAATTTTTATTTTATTTTTTATTCTTTTTTTATTTTATTTTTTTCAATACTCATATTATTCATAAAATTTAAACTAGCCTATAATATTTATTATGAGACCCCAATAATTCATATTAGTACCCCATAGTCAAGAGGACGTGCATTGTGGAATTTTGATTAATGGATGAAAATAAAAATGATGAAAATTATCATTTGACAACCAAACTTCCAAAATCAATTCTTGTAAACTTAATCATGAATTAAATTAAGAGTAAAGGAAATAAAAAATATTTTCTATGTAGTTTTAATTTGAGAAAATATGTTATTATATTAATGAAAAAGGAATTTTACTTCTTTTCTCTCATTGTTTTTTTAACAAAAATTTTGTTTCCACACCCCCCAACTTACAATGAAAGTGTCCCTAGTTTCTTAAAAAGAAAAGAGAGGAGAAAGTGGGTGAGGGGAAATGAGTTGGAAAGGGTATTGAACAAGTTCACCTAGTGGCTTCATAATGATGATTGTGGTGCTCCCAAATCACTCTTTATTCTCATGGGAGACGTAGCCACCTCCTTGATTGAATATGTATCGCCCAAAATAGTCCCTTAACCATACAAATAGGAATAAACTAGACAAAACAAACAACACAACAACTTATTTAATACCAAGTCTCATCATTTTTATGGTTTTCCCTTTTTTTAAATCAAAATAATGATACATTGTCTTCTTTTTAATTTCTGGGTAAGGTAGTACTCAGGGATCACACCGTGTGACATGGATGAATACGGTGATCCCCTTTCATACCCATCCATACACATAAGAGAATAAAAGGTCAACAGTATGAGGTAAAATAATATTATATCAAAATGATCCACTAATCCTATTTGAAATATAAATTTTATTAAAATAACAAAATGATTGGAAACTTGAAAACCATGGGTTTCCTCCCATGTTGTGCTTTTTTTAACATCGTTAGCTCGACTTGGAACCCCAATTGATTAATTATTTTTTTTCATCTAAGGTAGTTTCCACAATTATTCATAAACTTTATGTTTTTGGAATGGTTCTATGAATGGTTTGACTCTATGACAATTAAATTTAAATTTTTGAACATTGGTGGGATCTTGAATTTCAACAGCCCCATGGGGGTACACCTTATGCACTATGTATAGACCTGACCATCTAGACCTCAATTTTCCCGGGTGTAAGTGATGTTTAGAATTATATAAAAGAACATGTTTCTCGGTTCAATGTGTTTGGTTTTAAGGTTTTGAGATTGGTAGGCTTGTACTTTTTCTTTATTGATCCTTGAATTTTCATAAGCCTCTATCCTAATTTCCTCAAGTCCATTGAGATCTAATTTCCTTTTTGTTTCGGACAATGAGAGGTCATAATTCATTTTCTTAATTTCCCAAAAAGCCTTAAGTTCAATTTCCATTAGCAAATGGCATGATTTTCTATAATCCAACCTATATGGGGACATTCCTAAAAATGTTTTAAATGCGGTTCTTTAGGCCCAAAGAGCATCTAAGAGTTTTCTTGACCAATATTTCCTAGATGGATTATCAATTTTCTCAAGAATTTGTTTGATTTCTCGATTACCTAACTCAAATTGACCATTGGTCTATGGGTAGTAAGCAATGGACAATTTTTGATAAATTAAATACTTTTCCATGAGTGCTAAGAAAGGACGATTACATAAATGAGTTCCATGATCACTATTGATAGCCCTAAGAATTTCAAATCTAGAGAGGATGTTTTCATTGAGAAATCTAATCACAGTTTAATGATCATTGGATTTTTTTGAAATGGACTCAATCCATTTAGGCACATAATCGATAGCTAAAAGGATATACAGATATCCCCTAGAGTTTGTGAAGGGGCCCATGAAATTGATTCCCCAGCAGTCAAAGATTTCAATCACTAAGATGGGAGTGAGTTGCATTTGATTTTTTTTTGTGATGGACCCTACTTATTGACACTTATAATAGCTTTGAAAAAATGTGTAGGAGTCCCTTGAGAGGGTGGTCCAGAAGAGACCACACTGAAAAATTTTAGAAGATGTTTTCATATAGGAAAAGTGGCCTCCACATGCCTTACTATGACAGAATTTAAGGATGGACTCTTGCTCAGATTCTAGGATACACCTCCTAATGACTTGGTCAGATCAAAAGTTATATAGTTATGGATCATCAAACACATAGTTCCTAACATTAGAAAAGAATTTCCTTTGAGCTTGAGTCCTTATGAATTTTGGAATGACTCTTGTAACTAAGAAGTTGGCTATGTCAGCATACTAAGAGAAGCCAATCACAGAGTAAAGGTGTTCCTTAGGGACTGAATCAGACACAGAAAGTTGATTTTAGTTATCTTTAAATTCCATCCTTGATAGGTAATCAACTACAATTTTTTCAATACCCTTTTTGTAAATGATTGTGAGGTCAAATTCTTATATGAGAAGGAACAACCTAATTAGTCTATCCTTGGCATCTTGTTTTTGGAAGAGGTATTTTAGTGCAGAATGGTCAGTGAAAAGAGTGATGGGGGATCCTAAGAGGTAGGACCTAAACTTTAATAAGTCAAACACAACAGCAAGTAACTCCTTCTCAATGGTTATTTAGTTGATTTGGGCATCATTTAAGAATTTTCTTACATAAGCAATGACATAAATAGGTTTATCACAACATTGTCCTAACACAAATTATATAGCAAAGTCACTGGAATCACACATAATTTCAAAAGGAAGGTTCCAATTTGGAGATTTCATAATGGGATGAGAGGTGAGAGAGGATTTGAGGGTTGATAATGAACCCTCATATCTTTCTGTCCAAACAAATGGAGCATCCTTTACCAGGAGAGCACAAAGGGGATGAGATATTGAACTAAATTCCTTGATGAATCTTCTATAGAAACCAGTGTGTCCTAAGAAATACCTCACTTCCTTAACTATTCTTGGTGAGGGAAGGTGACGAATGATTTCAACCTTTGATTTATCAACTTCAATCCCTCTACTTGAGACTATATGGACAAGGACTAGTCCCTCTTTAACCATGAAATGGCATTTTTCCTAGTTTAGGACTAGATTCTTTTCTTCACAAATTGACAAGACTCTCTCCACATTCCTCATACATCCCTCAAATGTATCTCCAAACATAGAGATGTCATCCATGAAGACCTCTAGAAAATCCACTACCATGTCTAAGAATATTCCCATCATGCACCGCTGGAAGGTTCTAGGGGAATCGCATAACCCTAAGGGCATGTGATTGAAACCAAAGGTACCAAATAAACATGTGAATGTAGTCTTCCCTTGATCCTCTAGGGAGACCTCAATTTGATTATACCCCGAGTACCCATCTATGAAATAGTAGAAGGCGTGAACTGTGACCCTATCAAGGACTTGGTCAATGAATGGTAAGGGGAAATAGTCATTCTTGGTAAATGAGTTCAGCTTCCTATAGTCAATGCAGAATCTCCAGCCACTACTCACTCCAGTTGGAATAATCTCACCATCCTTATTGGTTATCACTGTGATTCCTGCCTTCTTGGGAACCACCTAGATTGGGCCCACCCACTCACTCTCAGCTATGGGATAGATGATACCAGCTTTTAACAACTTCAGAAGTTCCTTCCTTACTACCTCCATGAGATTAGGATTGAGTCTCTGTTGAGGTTGACGAAATGGATTTGAATCAGATTCCAGAACAATCCTATGAGTCCCGATTAGTGGGCTAATCCCAGGAATATTAGATAGTGTCCAACCAATGACTTTCTTATGTTTCTTAAGGAGATCTAGAATCATCATATCATTATTGGATTTAAGAGAAGATGAAATGACAATAAGATGTGTTTGATTGTCCCTTAAGAAGGAATACATGAGTGCAGTGGGAATTTCCTTTAATTAAAGATCAGGTTGGTTCATAATTTCAATAGAGTATTGGGACATTGGATCAAGATCAATTTTGTTTCCTAGATTTTTAGATAGAATTGAATCCCCATATGTAGAAGTTTCAGATACAAGATTGGTTTGATCAGATCTAGGTAAGGAAGTTTGATTGGTCTCCATGAAAGTTGTTTCCTGAAAGGTTTTACTGATTTTTGGACCTAAGACATCATCATAAGAATAATTTGAAAATTATTCAATCCAAGGAGATAAACTTCCTTCATGTGAATAAAGGAATTCAATCTCATCATGACTTAAACATCCATCAATTATTCCTTGATGTTCTAATGATTCATTATCAATGCTTCCTATCATGTTTAATTCATGAATGTACTCATTATCCCCTATTTGTGAGCATTCATTATAGATGTTCAAGTCTAGACTCATGTTTCAAAAGGTGATGGTCATGTTACCATTTCGAACTCGGATAATAGAATTGATTGTTGTAAGGAAAGGATGACCAAGGATGATTGGGGTTTGTTCCTTATTTCCTAAGTTTGGATGGTTCTCAAGGACAATGAATTCAGCATGGTATATGAAGTTTTCATCCATTACCAGAAAATCCTTTAAAATCTCCTTTCGAACCCTAATGCTATGATCAGAAAGTTGAAGTGTGACAGATGTGGGTTGGATCTCTTCTAGTCCTAATTGGTAGTACACAGCATTGGGGATGAGATTGGAACTAGCAGCTAGGTCACACAAGGCCTTGACAACTTTTCTCTATCCTAGTTCAATATTGATGTAAGGGAAACCCAGGTCTTTCAACTTAGGAGGAATGGTCCCTTGAATGGTGGTACTCACATTAATAACCAAAAGGACTTGGTTTTTATGTGAAAATTTTCTTTTAAAATTTCAAAAGTCCTTAAGTTAATTTGAGTAGGTGGGTATGGTTTGGATTTCATTGATAAAGGGAATGTTCAACTTGACTTGTGAGAATATTTCCCTCAATGTTTCACTCAATTAAGGCATGGTTTTCCCTCTCACACGTTGAGGAAATGGTTCAGGTTGTGGGGTTGTTTGTTGAAGAGTTTTTTCTTTGAAAATTTTATTGTGTTTTGCAGTTTGATCATTTGTTTCATATGAATTTTCATCCAAGTTTGAATCTTCATATGGGTTTTGAATTACTGTTTTAGATTTCTCAATTGATTTCCCACTTCTTAAAATAGTCACAGCCTTTAGTTGTTCATGAGTTGTTTCAGTGCAACTTGACTTTACCCATACTATTTGTTGTGGAATGGCTTGTGTAGGCATGGGTGCCTTTCCAGTTTTTATGGTATGAAGTTCTTATTTAAGGGAAGAGACTTTTGAGTTCATCCTTTCCATTTGTTTGCACAATTTTTCTAATAGGCTTTGTGGAATAGTTTGGGTTGGTGCTTGAGAACATTGGTTTATCCCAAGGGGATACTTTGGAGGTGGTATGGTTTGTTGAAAATGGACCATTGGTTTTTGGTATTGGATAGGTTGGGTTTGGAACTAGTTATGGGTTTGGTAGGTCTGATGGGGGTATGGATTTTGTCTATATGGTTGGCTAGGCTGTTGGTTATCTTTCTAGCAGAAGCCTAGGTGGTCATTATACCTTGGGTTGAAGGTGTTTTGGTATCGAGGCTTTTTAAAGTTCAAAGCATTTACTTCCACTGGGGGTCCTCCTAAAAGAACATCCTTGATGGATGTAATGGTTGGGCAGTTGTCTATCTTGTGGTCAAGTTTGTCACAAATTGTGCAAACAAGTTCTACATTTTAGATTTCATGGACTTTCCTAAGGTCTAACTCTTCAACCTTCCTAGAGAGTGTTGCAAGTTTAGCCCTAAGGATTTCCTCTTCTCTAAGTGTATTAATTCCATTAGTTCTTTGGGGATTTTCAGAATAAGGTGAAGTTCCCCATGTTTTTTTATATTCAGCAAGGATTTCCAGATACTCATAAGCATCATTTGGGGCTTTGTTTTTAAAGGTTCCATTACACATCATGTCAATGAATTGTTTGTTCCCCAGGCCCAAAACTTCCTAAAAAATTCTCACTTGTTTGGGTATAGAAAAAAAATGATGTGGAATCATGTTTAGGGTGTCTTTGAACCTCTCCCATGTTTCATAGAATGACTATACCTCTTTTTTCAAAAAAGTTTTGGATTCTCTTTTTAATTGCAATTTTTTTGGTGGGGAAATTATTTTTTGTAGAATTATTTTTGTAATTGGTCCCAAGAGTTGATAGATTATGGTCTCAAATTGTTTAGACAATTTTTATCTCGATCCTTTAAATAAAAAGGAAATAGCCTCAGCTTATTTGATTCTAGTTTATGTGGGGGACACATGGTTTCTACAATGTCATTGAACTCTTTAACACGAAGGTAGGGAATCTTGGACTCCATTACATGGAATGTTGGATGGTGGTTTAGGACATGGGGTTTAAATATGTAGTTGGTATCTCCTAGAGAATTGTGTCTAATGCATGAGGGGTAATTGGTCCAAGTTGGAGTGGGGTATTTATTCATGGTTTTATTGACTACATTCCATAGGTTTGGAGCTTCTTGATTTTGGTTTCCCATTTGATTTCCCCTAGTATTTACAATTTGATTTCTTGGATGACCCTCCATTTGAATTGATTCAATTTTTGATTTTAGAGTATAAAAAAAATTAGGATCTAATGGAAACAATCTACTAGGTTCACTTGACTCCCCTATCCTAGGACTTTCCACCCTAACTAGTCTGTTTTAATTATTGTGGGTGTAAGCGAACATGCTCCAAAAGGAAAAAAAATGAGAAAGGGACAAGATAAGATTTTTTGGGTGAGAATAGTAGAACGGGGTGAGGAATAAAGGTTTTGGTCTAAGTTACTTACTTAGTCCCCAGGAATGGTGTCAAAATTTGATTCACGCTCAAATTTACCCAAGAGATGAAGCTAGAATGGTCTTTGTAGTCTAGCTTGGGTTGTCAAATCCACTGAGACCTAAGAAGATACCTAAGATACACAACCTATGTGATGGATTTTTGTCTATGAAGTGGCCAACATGGTTTTGATTTTAGATGTTTTTAAAGAACACTAATAACCCTAAGTGAATTTAATTCAATTAAAATGGGATTATCTTAGGATTATGCACAGGGTGGATTGAATGAATTTTACTTCTTTAGACAATTTTGGATTTACTAATTCTTGATGAATCTATTATTCAAAATAACACTACCATTATCATTTTCTTGTTTTAGTCTAACTAAACTCAATTAATAATCCCATACACACTTAGAGAACCAAATTCATGATCTCTCTAAGGTATATGGTCATTTTAGTACTTGTATTTAGCTTCCTTAAACACAGTGAAGATGAATAGTGAAAATAACTAAAGAATGGATGTCTTAAATTAGTTATCCAATTAACAACTATTCATTAATAAAATAACATTTCATCCAGCCTTTTAATCTTCCTATGATCAACCCATTAATGGTTTATCCTTCCATTGATGTTACACTCTCAATGGTGGGTAGAATATGGCTTACAATAATTGTTTTGAAGAAAATTAAACTCTGAAAATAACGAGCACTCCTCTGTGTGTGTGAATGAAATTCACACCTATGTGTGAACTAATTAACCAAAACAAAGAAATATCATTGTAATTTGTGATTATATATCTTTAATAAAATAAATGGTAAGAGTAGAAGAGAAATATGTTGATTAAGAACATATAAATACAAAAAAGAAACTTACCTGGAAATTGAAAGCATTTCAACAAAACTTTGGCATAATTACATTATAAAAAAACAAGAGATTCCTTCCCCCTCACCAATACTACCTTAAATAGAAAATTTCTAAGCCTATAACTGAGCCTTAATCAATTTATTCCCAATTATTAAATTAATTTAGGCCTTAGGGTGGTGGAAATTAGTAGAGAAATTGTTTCCTTCCTTGATTTTTTACCCTCCTTATATCCCCTAGAACGATCATCTTGTATGGGCAATCATATCGCCAAATATTGTTGGTCCATAGAAGATTATATGGTGTCCCCATATATCTTCTATATTTTTATAAATATTTGGCCAATTTAGTGTTTCGGATCGGGAGTTATGTCCGATTTAGTCGGCTACCATTCTGGGCCGCAGATTCTGGCCTAGATTTTGATATTCTATTTGGGGTGCTTTAATAACCATCATGGAAGCTGAATTAGTACTGGCTACGGAATAATGATTTTTTCCTATATATGTATTTTATCATACCCCAAAATTTTGAATTCATTGAAACTGTATTGTGGGCCCTACATTCTCATCAGTGGGCTGGTGTCCAATCTTCCATCTCTAGAATTTTTTCCTTTAATCGCCAAATATCCCCATCATCCTTTATGAATCCTCCATTTATATGTGAATGAAAAATGTTAATATTGAAGTTTAAATCCATTTCCCATAATATAAAATAAAAATATGGATAATTATATTCCTTTAAATCATATTAATCATTGGGCCTAAATTTGTGTACATTAGGCATGAAGTGCACAAATGATGAGAATGGATGTTCAAAATTAAAATCCACTAACTCAGGACCATAAGATCAAAAATGAACATTTAATACCATTAAAATGTAATTAACATATGTTTTTTTATTTTCTAATCAATTTATATTCATCAATGACAATAACCCTTTATTTTATTCTACATGGGATATGTTGTTTTTATGTGATCTTTATTCTTCCTCAATATGGTTTATGATTGAATTAATCAAGTATAGTATTCACATTCACTTCCAAGGTTCATTTTTCCCCTTGAAATAGTAAAATGATCATTGAAAATTTAATTTACGCTAATTATCCATATCATTTATCATGGATATGTTCATTTCTTTAACCGTATACAATTTTTATATATTGTGTGTACATGAAAATTATTTAATTAAATGGGGAAATATTGATAAATCTATATCATCTACTCCATAAAAATATTTGATAACCTATATTGTTAAATCAATTCTTCAATATATGAGGAATTATTTTGATAGGAACGACACAGGTGGGAACCGGTTATAAATAGACCCTCGATACATCGATAGACTCATGAGATGAATCAGTTGGCCAAATCAGAATGGTTTAACCTATATTGAGAGTAAATATTGATGGTAAAGGTACCTTGTACCTGGGAAACATGGGGTATAATAATTAATCATTTCTTTTGTTTAGATTATATTATTATTATTTATCCATGAGATTTTGTATTGACATATCTATAGATTCATCTCATTCTTCATTCATTTATTAAATGGCATGTATTTCAGTTATTTGTCGTTACATTTGATTGTGCATTATTTAATTATTTTAATGGATTGTGTTTTGATTTATTACCTTTCCATATTATTTACACACTTCCTTCTCAGTTTATTGATTACATGGCATGTATCTTCATTTATTACCTTTCCATATTGACTATTATCATTGATTCATTATTTCTTCCATCATACATTACCCTTACTAAAAAGTTTATTTCACCCTTATTATGTTTCATTTCCCCATGATACTCTAAAGTGTACTAATAATGATATTAAAGGATCATCTAGATGGAATAAATTCATTATCCTAAAAAAAATATTGTATTAATTTTTAAAACAAGACTCATGTATGTATCTGGTTTACTAAGATTAGTAAACTATTATGTTCTTTGGGACGTAATTTGCTTGTATATTTTTCCAATGTTGTAATGACCCACCAATTCTCATTGGCTTGAGAGTAAAACGAGTCATTACTAGGCTTTATGCGACATCTCCAAGGTGCCAAAGGCTGGCAATAAATGTCAAAGGGTTTCAAAACAAGTGGGGGATGATTTAACCTTTTAGAATATACCACAGAGCCAACAACCATAACCAAACAAATCAACTAAATGATGCATGATAAAAGCTAAGACAAGTCAACCATTTATCTTATCAAAAACCAACCAAGAGTACTACAGTGGAAACCAACACTAAATCAGAGTAAATAGAGTAAAGACAAACTAAAAGACTACAAGACGAAAACCCAAATCCATGCTCCATATGCTCCAAGCTCCAATAATCACGAACGAGCCCAAGTATCATGAAGTAGTGCTATAAACATGTAACACTTTACCTTTTCCAACATCCTGGTATATAACATCATCAAAATCACCAACGTGCCAAAGTAGGGGTGGGTAATGAAACTCAGTAGGTTTTCCCCACTGACTTCCCAACCCATGTCTCTAGGTTAAAAAATGTTATCACATTTATATAAAACAATTTATATTAAACAATTCAAAATAGTTCAGAATATAACAAGTTCCATGTAAAAACCATTTTCCAACAAAACCATCTTTCTCAAGAAAAGAAACCAAGTAATGTTTCCCAATCAAATTCCCATTTCTATTTTGGAACATTCATTCCATTTCACAAATCCACACAACAAACCATTCATGCAACCTAGACCTCCCTATACTCTTGAGTGGTGAGTTATCCTTCTACTAAGCCATCACTTAGTAGACTACCTTGATAGGGGTACTTAACGCCCTTATCCATCCCTTTTTATGGGGGTACTTCTCGCCCTTATCCATCCCAACCTTTTGATGGAGGTACTTCTCAACCTTATCCATCCCAATGCATATGAATAAACACCACAACCCATGAAAATCCATGCCAAAACCATGTGTTTTAAAAACCTTTCAATAAAGCATCAAACGTTTTGTTGAAAACCATTTCTTTAAAACAGCAAAACCATAACCTGTTTAAAATCACCATTTTAAATTCAATTCAACAAACAATTCCCAAAAACACACAATTTCCATCACCTGTTACTAAAAAGGGGTTTCAACCCTTCTTTAACAGCATATAAACAAACCATTTCAATCAAGTAAAACAATTTGAAACTAAGACTTGAAGTTATAAGAAAGAGGAATCAGGAGTGAAGCCACCTACCTCCACAAATTAGGCAAAACCAACCAACAGACAAAGAACACCAACAAAACCGAGTCAACTACTCCCCGAAACCTTCTTAGATTCCTTCCCCTAGTACCAACCAAACCAAAACCTAACTTAAAAGTCATCCACTACCTTAGATCTACCCACCTTGGGGTAGATCTAAGGATCCATCAAGAGGGAAGAAGGATATCTAAGAAAACTAAAGGAAACAAGGCTTACCTCGATCAACCGGCCTCTAAACGCCAAGGAAAACCTCCAGATCACTTCCAAAATTCCTGGTAAGTGTTCTCCCACCTTCACTAGAGATAAATCCTGAGTTAGGGCCATCTAGGATCAAAAGAGAGTGGGTTTAAAGATAAAATAGATTAGATCCTTAAAAATAGGATCTAAGTTGACCCCGCACATGGTTAGTCGCACAGTTAGTCAAATTGTTCGCTAACCAAGTGGTATTCACTACTTGGAAGGGGCGCTTTGCACGTCCTCCTCCCACAATTTTCCCAAACCATGCGCACACCATGCGGTCTCCTCTGTCCAAAGTGACCACCACCTGCACAGCTTCTGCGCAGTTTGGGCAAACCGTGTGAAGCCCGTGCATCACCACTTTTCACCCTTTAACACTTTAAAAGTCTCAAAACCTTTCCAACCATTCCTCATATGCTTCATGGACTTAAAATCATAAAACAAGGGTTACATACTAGAAACTGAGGGTACTAAATTCTCCCCACCATTTTCCTTTCCGTCCCTAGAAAGTAGAAAACCATTGCTTGCTGGGAAGAGTTCTGGTCACTGCTCTTTCATTTCTTTCTCGTGTTCCCAAGTATCTTTTTGAATCTGACCATGTTTCCACAAAACCCGCACTAGACCTATGATTTTTCCACGCAAGACTTTCTCCTACCTATCGAAAATCCACACTGAAATATATACCAACGAATCATCCGGATCTAGGTCAATGTGATCCCATATGATCACATGGTCGGGATCAAGCTGATACTTCTTCAATTGAGATACATGGTATACATTATGCACTACACTGAACTGTGGTGGTAATTCCAACCGATACGACACCTCACCAACCCGTTCCATTATCTCAAAAGGGCCTATATATTGAGGAAATAATTTTCCCTACTTCCGAAAATGATGATTTCCAAGCCTTGGAGAGATTTTCAAAAAGACATGATCACTCATCGCAAACGACAATGGTCTTCGGCGATGATCTGTATAACATTTCTGACGACTCTAAGCCGTCTCCATCCTATTTCTAATCAAATGGATCTTCTCTGTTGTCTCTTGGACAAGGCCTGGCCCAACTAGTGATGTCTCACCTGTTTCCACCCAAAAAAGTGGAGAACGATAGAGACACCCATACAATGCTTCAAATGGAGCCATGTGTATCAAGTCCTGATAAGTGTTGTTTTATGAGAACTCCACTAAAGCCACGAGCTCTTCCCACCATCCACCAAAATCCATTACTCAAGCCTGAAACATGTCTTTAAATGTCTGTATCGTCCTTTCATATTTTCCATCCATTTGAGGATGATACGTCTTACTCATATTCAATTGAGTTCCCAAGGCTTTCTGTAAAGATCTCAAAAAACGAGATGTGAACCTCAGATCTCTGTCTGACACGATTGAAACTGGTATGCCATGCCTCTTTAACACTTCTCGGATATTGAGTTTAGAAATATTTTAGAGACCCAAATCTTGACGTACATAGACATTACATTAATTTTTCAGAATACTTAATACATAACAAAAACAGACACCAAAGGACAGTAATAGTTTAGTGTCTTTGTAAACTTGGAACATAATCTTCAAATCATGGTGAAAGATCTTCAACATCTCCCATAAAGATATTCCCCTTTTGTTTTATTACCTAAAAACATTCTTTATATCATGGTGAAAAGAAAACATAAAAATTGTGAGATCAAATGCTCGGTAAGGGTAAACATAGAGAACATAAAACAATCCATAAACATTTGAATTCAAAAACATGAACATAAAATCCAAACATCAAAATCTTGAGCAGAGACATAAATCTTGTAAGTATGTAAGGAATATATAATAATGGAACATCAATCATGATAAAATAGCATGGGAAGAAAACATGTAATTGTGGAAAACAATTAACCAAATTATATGACTTCCATAGTAGCCAAGGCATTGCTGCCATGACCATCATAGTGGTCAAAGTTCCTTTCTGAATCAAGTTCACTCCTTGTTCCAGTCCTGTATCACTAAACCGGATTAACTTACCATTCCATACATGTATATATCATGAGATATAAATATTTACCCAATGCATTGGAGGTAGATATAGGTCCCACCCATCTCATAATGAAATCATTCTTACTTTTTCCACAAAATAAACTTAAAACATTCATCATAACCCAAAGAATAAAATGGGTTTCATAAACATCATCCCATCATAACATAATCCATATAAAACAAATGGATAACATTTCATCATAAGAAAAGTGAAACCATGTAAATAATAGAGACATTATACTTGAAACATACACATATGAAATAATGTCATCTTACATGGAAAATGTTTGTGATAAAACACTTGAAATGAATACTTGGGGAAAATATTCTTTCTTCTTCAAAATATTTTTTTTTACAAAATGAAATGAGATTTTAAAATAAAAGGATATTTTTGAAAATAATCATGAAATATTGTAGATAAATATTCAATAAAATTAGGCTTTATGAAGCTGTAAAAATCAGTTCATGCCATATAAGTTAAAAAAACATTCTACTCATACTTTTTCTGGAAAAGTCAAAAAGTGTGTATGGTAATCAAAAGAAAGATTCTCCCATAACACAAAATAAAAGTCAAAGAGGGGTAAAATTGACTTTAAACATACAATAAAGAAAATTAAACACTTTATGAAAAACATTTTATGTACATGGATGAAAAATATAACCCCATTCAATACTTACGTATAAGTAATCTCGGAAAAAAATGAGATTGCAAAATTATCCCTTACCTTATATCCGATATGCTTCGTATGTATCCAAACCTCCTGTATAATGATTTAACTATTGTCATTGAATTATTATAGAATCATATTCATTGTTCTAATATCATATATGGTTCAATTATGACTTTATATTACCCGTTCTTTTGTAAATTCATGTTAAAGTAGCGTTTTAGTTTAAATTGTTTCATTTATCGTCCGTGTTTTGACTTATAATTATTCATATGTTTACTTAGATCAGGATTAATTACTTATATAATGTAAAACACGAATTATATATAATATATTTTCAGAATATACATATATATAATAGATCTACAAATGGAAATAAATACACTATTCATAGAGACGGTAGGTCGTACGTACGTATGAACGCTTTTTTCGTTTTCTAATTAAATTGAATGGAAGTAAGTAAATAATATATACATAAGTAAAGTATAATTAATATGTCATATATTTTATGATTATTTAATATATATACTTTATAATCATTCTTGAATGGTTAACTTGGAGAACAAATCTAATCGCGTCGTGGAGACGATAATCCGTACGTACGCACGAGCGATGATATTGTTCCCATAATTATTGAATGGAATTAGAGTGGATGATATAATATCTCATAATTAGTATCATGTTATAATTACCATATATATAGTTATTCTTTACAACATTATACCCATCCAAATAAGGTGGTGGTGGAAAAACAGATTACACCACGGCGTGGAGACGGTATTCCGTATGTACGCACGTGCGGTGATTTCATTTTCCGTAGGATGGATAGAAGGTGAAATGAGGTTGTTTAATATTTATAATAACATATCAGTATATTATTGATACCTGTGTTATTACTTTACAGTGAAACAACTAAAGAAGAAGATGTTTAAGAAGAAGGAAACTTAAAAGAATCGGAAGAAGAGACTACCTCTTCTTTGACGCACCTCTTTTAAGCTTCCTATTAAGGCACTAGATTTGGTCTTTTGAGAAGACCAGAACCTCAAGAATGTTTCTATAGAAGTGGAGAAACTAAATGGACTGGTTTTGACCGAGCTTGAAGGCTCAACGTCTTGTGAAGAGGAGAGGGAGGAGGTGCCCTTTTATAAGGAAGGAGAGGGGAACCTTTGGAAACATAAGAAATATTAATTTATAATAAATTCAAATCCCACATAAAAACTTCCAAAAAGACTCAAATAAGAATATTCTATGATATAGGGTTGTAATCTCATAAAAAAAATTTAGACATGTTGGGAATTTATTTTAAACATTATCAACTTGATTTATCCTTATTTAATCTATTTAATTTTATTTGTGGTAATAAGATTATAGATTTTAAATTGTTATAAATAATTACTTATGTGTTGTGAATTATGCATAATTGGATAATTTATGACAATTTCGACCATATATATTTTAATTTATAATTTTTAAATATTTTTGTGATTTTTAAACAATTTTATATTATGTTATTTTTATAAAATAACAGTAGTGTCAATTTTGACACTATCATTTATTTGAATTTAAATAAACCCCTCACAGAATATATGTTCGAAATAAAAGATTTAATATATTCATAACATGTCATATATATCTATAAAATTAGTGGAGAACATTAAATAGTTTATATAATATTTATTTAAATAGTTTTTAAACCATTTATTTGATATTTTAATCAATAATATAATTTTAACATCACTATTGTGTCACATTTAATGATAATTATTTAATCCATAAAAATTCTAAATAAATTCAAATGATGTATATAATTTTATTATCTTTCTGGAGACTATTCATGTTCGAAGTTGCATGATTTTTATCACTAAATTAAAATTATTATACTTATAAGATTTAAGAGAGTGACATGTTGTCACTATCTTTGGTTTTAATAATAATTAAATTATTTTCATGGTCAAAAGTCCATTAAATGAACCTCATTCAACCCTAAGGTGATATGGGTCGACTTTTAGTCATCCAATAGAATTTTTTCATGTGTTAGGGTAATTTAATAATCTCATTTTTACCCTTAATTACCCGATTTATCTTTAACTGAAGTAAATAGAAATTACTGTAGTTACTATTCATAATATCAAAAAAATAAAAGTAACCAAAGATAGTGACAACATGTCACTATTCATAATATTTTTTCATAGTGACATGTTGGTAATTACCGTAGTTACTATTCATAATATTTTTTCATGTGTTATGGAATCCATTTTTAAAAATTCAAAACATATAGGTTGCAGTAATTAAATTAAAATTTATCCCATTATTAAGAAAATGGGTTTTAAAAGTAAAAATATTACCAAAGATTGAAATGTTTTTACCTATGAATTCAATGTAAAATTAATGGTAATGACATACATTATATTAAATGGTAAAAATATATTCTATTTATACTTTAAATCCATTAAATATTATAATGTGACCATATAAATTATTGCGATTAAAAAAGTTGTTTTAAATTAAAATATTGTGTGTTTTTACTTTCATTAAAATATGAAAGTTATCAGAATAATATGAAAAAAATTTCCAAAGTAAATTTTTATATCCTGATTCCAAATAAGAATTTTATTTTGTCAAATTTTACTTTTAGACATGTCATAAACTATATTTAAAGTGGGTGCACCATTAAAGGCGACAAAACTGCATTTTTTTAAAAATAATTATTTTACCCGAAAAATTTATTTTGTTCTCATACAATGTTCTTGAAAATGTTTAAGATGAATTATAATGTTATGAAATTCAAAATTTAGTTTATACTATTTATAACAGCTATTCCATAATAATATTATAACAATATATCATTGTTTAGTGAAACCTGATATTGCGTACTACACACGCTATCGAGGAAGGTTGTGATTGCGTGTAATGCTATCCAAGTCAGGGATGCGTGTATTTCAAGATCATTTTGGTGTAGCATAAAAAACAAGGCATCAATGAAATTAAAAAGAATAATTCTCATAAAATCTTGGGTTGTTACATTCTACCCCCCATAAAATGAATTTCTCCCTCGAAATTCGTCAGGGTTATAAATGGTTTACTACTTGAAAGTTTCTTTCATAGAAACCCACATCGTAAAAACAAATACTGAAACATAATTTTAAAAAGTGATGTATGAAACATATCAGTTACCAAAATTAACTCACCACTGGGTTTCCACATAGAATAACATAGGTAAAAATATGGATATGGAAGAGAAACCTAACCATCAAGTTCTGATGGAGAGTGGTAGAGAACATGGCTATGAAAAAACCAACAATCACAAAGCCATAAATTTGTGATGATCTAAGGTACCATCTGATTCAATGGATATAAGGGCACTAGGACAACATTATTGGTTTTTAAGATCATTTCCCTAAAGTTGAATAATTTTAATTTGAAGAAATACATACTTTATTTCGGTATAATCTCACCGTTGTTCGTGCCTTGAACAATTTCCACTTCATCTCTTAAAGAAATGAAGTTGAATTTGCCATTAATAAAGTGTTATCAGATCATGTGATAGAATGATGGGTCATTCCATATGTCTCAAACAAAAGGTTAGAAAAAGTTATCAAATATACATAAGTCCATATATGGTGAGGTTAATCGTATATGATTCAAAAAAATGGACTTATACTTCATCTATCATACCATTTAATAAAATAAAACTAGTTTCTACTAATCAGGGACTTCCTGTAGGCTAGTGGTAGGAAAGAAATTCCTGTCGCACTTCGGTTGTGGGTTTAATTCCCGTAACCTTGTCCGATCCGACGGTTTGTCTCCCATCCTGTAGGTTGTCTTTTTTTTTCTAAAACTTCACTATTATAACATTACAGAAATAATATCAAAAAAAGTTCTAGCCTTAGAAAATACTATCTGATGTTCGACATAATCCATTCCAATCTTTCGACTTATCCAAAATAAATTTGTCCAATCTCATAGTATAAAGAAAACGGTTACTAGAAATGTCATTAACCAAGCTTGTGAATACAATCTTTTATCCCCCATAAATCATAAGATATATCTTGTTGATCAGATTCCAAACATTTGAATACCTTAATCTTATATTCTCTCACAACATGAATTACCATAGAACCATAGTGAAAACATGAATATTGTCAAAAGTTAACTCTTTCCACATACCAAAATCCCAAAATTTCAATATACTCAAACCATGATATCACTTTGTCCTTATATCAGTCATGATCTCATTAATATTATTTTCTCTTTATCCCTTCATTATGCGTATATCATATTATTTCCAAAATATTTGAATTACTTTTCATGGTTACTGGTACCATATAATTATTGAAAACTATAATAAACCAATACATATATATTCCAATATTCCACAGTACTATAAATTAGATTCCACAACATTATTTTGGAATCCCGTTACATAAACACATAATCATTCAACTACATCGTTTTCATACTCAACATTGCCAATAGTGATGGCATGTGACTTCCCTTTTTTCCTTTGCCTTAAGAGGTTTCTCACATCGATCATCATTAACCCTTGGATTAGGGCATTGATTAGCATAATTCCCCATTTCCTTGCACTTGAAGCATTGATGTGTTGGTGGAGAGATCTCTGCAGTCTTTTCTCTATTCACTTCATTAGAAACCTTTTTCCCATTACTTCGGCACTCAACTACTTGATTACCTTATTTTCCACACTTGAAACATTTTCTAGTACCTTTTAGACAATCTCCACCATGCTTCTTTCCACAATTTGAGAATAAAGAAACATTCACCTTCTTTTCACCATTGTTCTGAGGTTTTTCCTTGAACTCCATCTTTCGTTTCTTGTCAAAACCATGAGATAGATATGTTACACCAACTTCCAGTTCTACCTTGATAGCACATCGTACAATTTCTTCATAGCTACTGAAGTCTCTTATAGCTAATTCCCTTTGAAGACTTGGTTTTAAGCCACTGAAGCAGCGATCAACTTTACTTTCAGGTTGGATGATAAAGCCAAATGCATACCTTGCAAGTCTTGTAAAATTATCTTTGTATATACCAACAGATTCACCATCCTTTTACTTAAGCACAAGGAACTCCTTTTACATCTTTGTTTGAAGAATAAGAGGTAAGTACTTACTGAAAAACATGTTCTTGAACTCATCCCATTCCATGGATTCAATTTCATCTTAGGGACTTGTATTCTAAATTAGAGTCCACCACTGGTCTGCTTCACCTTCTAAACGGTAAACAGCTAAAATGAATTTTTCATGTTCTGAAGAGTGATGTATGGAAAATGTCTTTTCAATGGTATTGAACCATTGTTCAGCAACAAGTGGATCAGAAGACCCATTGAAAGATGGTGGACGTTGCCTCATGAAGGACTTAATAGAACATTGTTCCCTTCTACGATCATTTGGAAATCCAGAATGATTCATACCTTGTGTAAGTATAGCAATAATATTTTTCACTCCATATCCTATCACAATTGGTTTCTCAGGAGAAAAATAATTGCATTTTCCATTACATTGATCAACACGGTTCCTTCGGGTTCCAGCAATCGACTAAAACCCAAAAAGAACAGTGTGAGAGGAAAAAATCATGCTAGGAAAACAACATAATAAAGGGGAAGTACCTTCAATATCTAACATATTAGGTTAAATTCTAATATCGTTAACATAATTCTAGGACTATAACCTATACTTATACTTAACCTTAGGAACATCCCTAGACATACCTTAGAAATATCTCTAGGGATCTCACTAAAGTTCTCGCATACTAGTTTCCAAAGGTTGACTAAACCTCTCCTCTGATACCAAATTTAGAGGCCCAAAGCTTGATGTACATAAACATTACATTAATTTTGTGGAATACTTAATACATAACAAAAACAGACACCAAAGGACTGTAATAGTTTAGCGTCTTTGGAAACTTGTAACATAATCTTCTAATCATGGTGAAAGATCTTCAACATCTCCCATAAAGATCTTACCGTTTTCTTTTCTTGCCTAAAACCTTTCTTTATATCCTGGGGAAAAGAAAACATAAAAAGGGTGAGCTCAAATTCTCATTAAGGGTAAACATAGAGAACATAAAACAATCCATAAACATTTGAATGAAAAAACTTGAACATAAAATCTAAACATCAAAATCATGAGCAAAGAAATAAATCTTGGAAGTACGTAAGACATATATAATAATGGAACATCAATCATGATAAAATAGCATGGGAAGAAAATATGTAATTGTGGAAAACCATTAAGCACATGATATGATTTCCATAGTAGCAAAGGAATTGCTTCCAAGACCATCTTAGTGGACAATGTCCCTTTATGAATCGAGTTCACTCCTCGTTTAAGTCTTGTATCACTGAACCGGATTAACTTACCATTCCAGCCATGTCTATCTCATGAGATATAAATATTTACCCAATGCATTATAGGGAGATATAGGTCCCACCCATTTCATATTGAAATCATTTTTACTTGTTCCACAAAATAAACTTAAAACCTTCTTCATAACCCAAAGAATAAAATGGGTTTCATAAACATCATCTCATCATAACATAATCCATATAAAAAAATGGATATCATTTCATCATAAGAAAACTGAAGCCCTATAAATCATAGAGACATTATAATTTAAACATACACATATGAAATAATGTCATCTTAGATGGAAAACGTTTTTGATAAAACACTTTAAATAAATTGTTGAGGAAAATATCCTTTCTTCTTCAAAATAATTTTCTTTTTAGAAAATGAAATGAAATTTTAAAAGAAAATAATTTTGTTGAAAATAATCATGAAATCCTGTAGAGTAATATTCAAGAAAATTTAGGCATTATGAAACCGTAAAAATCTGTTCATGCTGTATAAGTTAAAAAACATTCCCCTCATACTTTTGCCGGAAAAGTCAAAAAGTCTGTATGGTAATCAAAATAAATATTCTTCCATAACACAAACTAAAAGTCAAATAGGGGTAAAATGACTTTAATTATACATGGAAGAATATTAAACACTTTATGAAAAATATTTTATGGGCATGGATGAAAAATATAACCCCAGTAAATACTTACATATAAGTAATCTCAGATAAAAATGAGATTGCAAAATTATCTCTTACCTAATGTCTGATATGATTTGTATGTATCTGAACCTCCTGTATAATGATTTAAATAATGTCATTGAATTATTAAAAAATCATATTCATTGTTATGATATCATTTATGGTTCACCTATGACTTTATATTACCCGTTCCTTTGTAAATTCATGTTAAATTAGCGTTTTGGGTAAAATCGTTTCATTTATCGTCTGTGTTTTGACTTGTAATTATTCATTTGATTACTTAGATCATGATTACTTACTTATAGAAAGTAAAACATGAATTATATATAATATATTTTCATAATATACATATATATAATAGATCGATAAATGGAAAGAAATACACCATTCATGGAGATGGTAGGTCGTACGTACGCATGAATGCTATTTTCGTTTCCTTATTAAATTGAATAGAAGTAAATAACATATACATAAGTACAGTATTATTAATATGTCTTATATTTTATGATTATTTAATATATATACTTCTTTAATGGTTAACTTGTAGAATGAATCTCATCCCGTCGTGGAGACGGTAATTTGTACGTACGCACGAGCGATTATATCTTTCCCATAATTATTGAATGGAATTAGAGTGGATGATATAATATCTCAGAATTAGTATCATGTTATAATTACCAGATATATAGTTATTATTTACACCATTATACCCATCCATGTAAGGTGGTGGTGGAAAAACAGATTACACCATGTTGTGGAGACGGTATTTCATACGTATGCACGCGCGGTGATTTCATTTTTCGTAGGATGGATAGAAGGTAAAATGGGGTTGTTTCATATTTATAATAATGTATCAATATATTATTGATACTGATTTTATTAATTTATAATGAAACAACTAAATAAGAAGAAGTTAAGAAGAAGGAAACTTGAAAGAATCGGTAGAAGAGATTACCTCTTCTTCGACGCACCTCTTTTAAGCTTCCTCTTAAGGCACTAGATTTGGTCTTTTGAGAAGACCAGAACCTCAAGAATGTTTCTAGGGAAGTGGATAAGATAAATGGGTAGGTTTTGGACGATCTTGAAGGCTCAAAGCGTTGTGAATAGGCAAGGGATGAGGTTCCCTTTTATAAGGGAGGATAGGGGAACCTTTGGAAACATAAGAAATATTAATTTAAAATAAATTCAAACCCCACAAAAAAACTTAAAAAATGACTCAAATATGAAGATTATATGAGATAGGGTTGTAATATCATCAATCAATAAAATTTAGACATGTTGGAAATTTATTTTCTACATTATCAACTTGATTTATCCTTATTTAATCTATTTAATTTTATTTGTGGTAATAAGATTCTAGATTTTAAATTGTTATAAATAATTACTTATGTGTCGTGAATTGTCCATAATTGGATAAGTAATGAAATTATAGACCATATAAATTTTAATTTATAATTTTTAAATATTTTTGTGTTTTTTAAACAATTTTATATTATGTTATTTTCATAAAATAACAATACTGTCAATTTTGACACTATTCATTTATTTGAATTTAAATAAAATTGTCACAGAATATATGTTCTAAATAAAAGCTTTAATAGATTCATAACATGTCATATTTATCTATAAAATTAGTGGAGAACATTAAATATATCATATAATATTAATTTTTATATTTTTAAAACCATTTATTTGATATTTCAATCAATAAAATGATTTCAGCATCACTTTTGTGTCACCTTTAATGTTAATTATTTAATCCCTAAAAATTATAAATAAATTCAAATTATGTAGATAATGTTATTAGATTTCTGTAAACTATTCATTTCCGAAGTTTCATGAAGTTTATCACTACATTAAAATTATTATACTTATAAGATTTAAGAGAGTGACATGTTGTCACTTTCTTTGGTTTTAATAATAATTAAATTATTTTCATGGTCAAAAGTCCATAAAATGAATCTATTATGACCCTTAGGTGATATGGGTAAACTTATAGTCATCCAATATAATTTTTTCATGTGTTATGGTAATTTTATAATCTTAGGTTTACCCTTAATTACCTGATTTATCATTAACTAAAGTAAATAAAATTTATTGTAGTTACTATTCATAATATCAAAAAAATAAAAGTAACCTATTAACATAATTTGGACCCACTGAATCCAAATATGTAATCCATTTTTCAAAATTCAAAACATATAATTTTCAGTAATTAAATTGAAATTTATCCTGTTGTTAAGAAAACGGGTTTTAAAAGTTAAAATATTGCCAAAGATTGAAATGTTTTTACCTATGAATTCAATGTAAAACTAATGGTAATGACATAAATTATATTAAATGGTAAAAATATATTCTATTTATAATTTAAAACCATTCAATATTATAATTTAACCATATAAAATATTGCGATGAAAAACGTTGTTTTTAATTAAAATATAGTGTGTTTTTACTATTCATTAAAATATGAAAGTTATCAGAATAATCTGAAAAAATTATCCAAAGTAAATTTTTATATCCTGATTCTAAATAAGAATTTTATTTTGTAAAATTTTACTTATAAACATGTTAAAAACTATATTTAAATTGGGTGCTCCATCAAAAGGCGGCAAAATTGCATTTTTTGAAAAATACTTATTTTACCCGAAAAAATTATTTTGTTCTCATACCATGTTCTAGAATATGTGTAATATGAATAATAATGTTATAAAATTCAAAATTTAGTTAATAATATTCATAACATCTAGTTCATAATAATATTATAATAATATATAGTTATTTAGTGAAACCCGGTATTGCATACTACACACGCTATCGAGGAAGGTTGCAATTGTGTGTAATGCAAGCCAAGTCAGGGATGCATGTAGTACAAACTCCTTTTGGTGTAGCGTTAAATACAATACATCAATGAAATTAAAATGAATAATTCTCATAAAATCACTGGTTGTTACATTCTAACCCCCTTAAAATGAATTTCTCCCTCACGGGTTATTACATTATACCCCCCTTAAAATGAATTTCACCCTCAAAATTCATCGAGGTTATTAATGGTTTACTACTTGAAAGTTTCTTTAATAGAAACCCACATCATAAAAAGTAATACTAAAACATAATTTTAAAAGTGAAGTATGAAACATATTGGTTACCCAAATTAACTCATCACTAGGTTTCCACATATGAGAACATAGGTTAAAATATGGATATGGAAGAGAAACCTAACTATCAAGTTCTGATGGAGAGTGGTAGAGATCATGGATATGAAAAATACAACAATCACAAAGCCATAAATTTGTGATGATCTAAGGTACCATCTGATTCATCAGAAATAAGGGTACTAGGATAACATTTGTGGTTTTCAAGATCATTTCCCTAAAGTTAAATAATTTGAATTAGAAGAAATACTTACTTTATTTCAGTATAATATCACTGTTGTTCGTGCCTTGAACAATTTCCAATTCATCTCTTAAAGAAATGAAGTTGAATTTGTCATTCCTGAAGTATTATAAAATCATGTGATAGAATGATGGGTCATTCCATATGTCTCAAATAAAAGGTTAGCAAAAGTTATCAAATATACATAAGTCCATCTAGGGTGATGTTAATCGTAAATGATTCCAAAAATGGACTTATACTTCATCCATCATACTGCTTAATAAAATTAAACTAGTTTCCACTAACTAGGGACTTCCTATAGGCCAGTGGTAGGAAATAAAGGCCTGACGTACTTCAGTTGTTGGTTCAATTCCAGCAACCTTGTCCAACACGACGGGTTGTCTCCCATCCTGCAGGTTGTCTTTTTTTTCTAAAACTTCACTATTATAACATTACATAAATAATAACAAAAAAAGTTCTAGCCTTAAACAATACTATCTGATGTCTGACATAATCCATTCCAGTCTTTAGACTTATCCAAAATACATTTTTCCAATCTCATAGTATAAAGAAAATTATTACTAGGAAGGTCATTAACCAAGCATGTGAATACCATCATTTATCTTTCATATATCATAAGACATATCTTGTTGATCGCCTTACAAACATGTGAATACCTTAATATTGTATTCTCTGTAAACATTAATTACCATAGAACCATAGTGAAAACATGAATGCTGTCAAAAGGTAACTCTTTCCACATACCAAAATCCCAAAATTTCTATATACTCAAACCATGATATCACTTTGTCCTTATATCAGTCATGAGCACATTAATATTATTTTCTCCATATCCCTTCATTATGTGCATATCATTTCCTTTCCAAAATATTTGAATTACTTTTCATGGTTACTGGTACTATATAATTATTGAAAACCATAATAAACCAATACATAGATATTCCAATATTCCACATTACTATAAATTAGATTCCACAACACTATTTTGGAATCCAATTACATAAACACATAATCATTCCACTACATCATTGTCATACTCAACATCGCCAATAGTGATTGCATGTGACTTCCCTTTTTTCCTTTGCCTTAAGAGGTTTCTCACGTCAATCATCGTTAACCCTTGGATTAGGGCATTGATTAGCATAATGCCCCATTTCCTTGCACTTGAAGCATTGAAGTGTTGTTGGAGCGTTCTCTGTAGTAATTTCTATATTCATGTCATTAGAAACATTTTTCCCATTACTTCGGCACTCATCTACTCGATGACCTTATTTTCCACACTTGAAACATTTTCTTGTACCTTTTAAACAATATCCACCATGATTCTTTCCACACTTTGAGCATAAATAAACATTCACCTTCTTTTCACCATTGTTCGGAGGTTTTTCCTTGAACTCCATCTTTCGTTTCTTATCAAAACCATGATATGGATATGTTACACCAACTTCTAGTTCTACCTTGATAGAACAACTCACAATTTATTCATAGATACTGAAGTCTCTTATAGCTAATGCCCATTCAAGACTTGGTTTTAAGCCACTGAATAATCGATCAACATTACTTTTAGGTTGGATGATAAAGCTAGATGCATACCTTGCAAGTCTTGTAAAATTCACTTCGTATATACCAACAGATTCACCATCCTTCTGCTTAAGCTTAAGGAACTCATTTTCCATCTTTGTTCGAAAAATACGAGGACAATACTTACTGAAAAACAAGTTCTTGAACTCCTCTCATTCTATGGATTCAATTTCATCTTGGGGCCATGTATTCTTAATTAGAGTCTACCACTGGTCTGCTTCACCTTCTAAACGGTAAACAACTAAAATGAATTTTTCATGTTCTGAATAGTGAAGTTTGGAAAATTTCTTTTCAATGGTATTGTTCCATTGTTCATCAACAAGTGGATCAGAAGACCCATTGAAAGACGGTGGACGTTGCCTCATGAAGGACTCAATAGAATATTGTTCCCTTATCTGATCATTTGGAAATCCAGAATGATTCATAGCTTGTGTAAGTATAGCAATAAGATTTTTCACTCCATCTCCCATCACATTTGGTTTCTCGGGAGGAAAATAATTACAGTTTCCATTACATTGATCAACACAATTCCTTCGGGTTCTAGCCATCGTCTAAAACCCAAAAATAAAAGTGTGAGAGGCAAAAAACATGCTAGGAAAACAACATATTAAAGGGGGATTACATTCAATATCTAACATCTTAGGTTTAATTCTAATATCGTTAACATAATTCTTGGACTATAAACTATACTTATACTTAACCTTAGGGACATCCCTTGAAATACCTTAGAAATATCTCTAGGGATCTCACTAAAGTTATCGCATCCTAGTTTCCAAAGGTTGACTAAACCTTTCCTCTGATACCAACTGTAGAGACCCAAACCTTGACGTACATAGTCATTATATTACTTTTGCAGAATACGTAATAAATAACAAAAACAGACACCAAAGGACCGTAATAGTTTAGCGTCTTTGGAAACTTGGAACATAATCTTCTAATCATGGTGAAAGATCTTCCACATCTCCCGTAAAGATCTTCCCCTTTTTTTCTTACCTAAAAACTTTTTTTATATACTGGGGAAAATAAAACATAAAAAGGGTTAGCTCAAATTCTCATTAAGGGTAAACATAGAGAACATAAAACAATCCATAAACATTTGAATGCAAAAACTTGAACATAATATCTAAACATCGAAATCTTGAGAAAAAACATAAATCTTAGAAGTACGTAAGGCATATATAATAATGGAACATCAATCATGATAAAATATCATGGGAATAAAACATGTAATTAAGGAAAACCATTAATCACATGATATTATTTCCATAGTAGCCAAGGCATTACTGACAAGACCATCTTAGTGGACAAAGTCTCTTTCTGAATCGAGTTCACTCCTCGTTCCAGTCATGTATCACTGAACCGGATTAACTTACCGTTCCATCCATGTATATCTCATGAGATATAAATATTTACCCAATTAATTGGAGGGATATATTGGTCCCACCCATCTAATAATTAAATCATTCTTACTTGTTCCAAAAAATAAACTTAAAACATTCATCATAACCCAAAGAATAAAATGGGTTTCATAAACATCATCCCATCATAACATAATATATATAAAACAAATGGATATCATTTCATCCTAAGAAAAGTGAAACCATGTAAATTATAGAGACATTATACTTGAAACATACACATATTAAATAATGTCATCTTATATGGAAAATGTTTTTGATAAAACACTTGAAATGAATTCTTGAGGAAAATGTACTTTCTTCTTCAAAATTATTTTCCTTTTGAAAAATGCATTGAAATTTTAAAGGAAAATGATTTTTTTTGAAAATAATAATGAAATATTATAGAGGAATATTCAAGAAAATTAGGCATTATGAAACCGTAAAAATCCATTCATGTCGTATAATTTAAAAAAACATTCCCCTCGTACTTTTTCCAGAAAAGTCAAAAAGTGCGTATGGTAATCAAAAGAAAGATTCTTCCATAACACAAATTAAAAGTCAAAGAGGGGTAAAAATTACTTTAAACATACATGGAAGAACATTAAACACTTTATGAAAAACATTTTATGGACATGGATGAAAAATATAACCCCAGTAAATACTTATGTATAAGTAATCTTGGATAAAAATGAGATTGGAAAATTATCCCTTACCTTATGTCTGATATGCTTCATATGTATCCAAACCTCCTGTATAATGATTTAAATAATGTCATTGAATTATTATAGAATCATATTCATTATTATGATATTATATATGGTTCACTTATGACTTTATATTACCCGTTCTTTTGTAAATTCATGTTAAAGTAGCGTTTTGGGTAAAATCGTTTCATTTATCATCTGTGTTTTGACTTGTAATTATTCATATCATTACTTAAATCATGATTAATTACTTCTTTAATGTAATACATGATTTATATATAATATACTTTCAGAATATACATATATATAATAGATCAATAAATGGAAAGAAATAAACTGTTCATGGAGACGGTAGGTTGTACGTACGCATGAACGCTGTTTTCATTTCCTTATTAAATTGAATGAAAGTAAGTTAATAACATATAAATAAGTCCAGTATCATTAATATATCATATATTTTGTGATTATTTAATATATATACTTTATAATCATTCTTGAATGGTTAACTTGGAGAATAAATCTCATCGCGTCGTGGAGACGGTAATCCGTATGTACACATGAGCGATGATATCGTTCCCATAATTATTGAATGGAATTAGAGTGGATGATATAATATCTCAGAATTAGTATAATGTTATAATTACCGTATATATAGTTATTCTTTACACCGTTATACCCATCCAAGTAAGGTGGTGGTGGAAAAACAGATTACACCACGGCGTGGAGAAGGTATTCTGTACGTACGCACGCGCGGTGATTTCATTTTCCGTAGGATAGATAGAAGGTGAAATGAGGTTGTTTCATATTTATAATAACATATCAGTATATTATTGATACTTATTTTATTAATTTATAACTAAAAAACTAAAGAAGAAGAAGTTTAAGAAGAAGGAAACTTGAAAGAATTGGGTGAAGAGATTACCTCCTCTTCGACGCACCTCTTTTAAGCTTCCTCTTAAGACACTAGAGTTGGTATTTTGAGAAGACCAAAACCTCAAGAATGTTTCTATGAAAGTTTAGAAGAGTAATGGGTAGGGTTTGGCTGAGCTTTAAGGCTCAAAGTGTTTTTAAGAGGAGCGGTAGGAGGTGCCGTTTTATAAGGGAGGAGAGGGGCACCTTTGGAAACATAAGAAATATTAATTTATAATAAATTCAAAACCCACATAAAAACGTCAAAAATGACTCAAATCATAATATTAGATGAGATAGGGTTTTAATATCATCAAAAAATAAAATTTAGACATTTTGGAAATTTACTTTAAACATTATCAACTTGATTTATCCTTATTTAATCTATTTAATTTTATTTGTGGTAATAAGATTCTAGATTTTAAATTGTTATAAATAATTACTTATGTGTTGTGAATTTTCCATAATTTGATAATTTATAAAATTTTAGACCATATAAATTTTAATTTATAATTTTTAAATATTTTTGTGATTTTTAAACAATTTTATATTATGTTATTTTTATAAAATAACAATAGTGTCTATTTTGACACTATTCATTTATTATAATTTAAATAAAATCCTCACAGAATATATGTTAGAAATAAAAGATTTAATAGATTCATAACATGTCATATTTATCTATAAAATTAGTGGATCACATTAAATTGTTCATATAATATTTATTTTAATATTTTTAAACCCATTTATTTGTTATTTCAATCAATAAAATAATTTCAGCATCACTTTTGTGTCACCTTTAATGTTAATTATTTAATCCCTAAAAATTCTAAATAAATTCAAATGATGTAGATAATGTTATTAGATTTCTGTAAACTATTCATTTCCGAAGTTTCATGAAGTTTATCACTAAATTAAAATTATTATACTTATAAGATTTAAGAGAGTGACATGTTGTCACTTTCTTTGGTTTTAATAATAATTAAATTATTTTCATGGTCAAAATTCCATAAAATGAATATAATCCGACCCATAGGTGATATGGGTCGACTTTTAGTCATCCAATATAATTTTGTCATGTTTTAGGGTAATTTTATAATCTTAGGTTTACCCTTAATTACCCGATTTATCTTTAGCTGAAGTAAATAAAAATTACCGTAGTTACTATTCATAATATCAATAAAATAAAAGTAACCTATTAACATAATTTGGACCCACTGAATCCAAATATGAAATCAATTTTTCAAAATTCAAAACATAAAAGTTTCAGTAATTAAATTAAAAATTATCCCGTTGTTAAGAAAACGGGTTTTAAAAGTTAAAATATTGCCAAAGATTGAAATGTTTTTACCTATGAATTCAATGTAAAATTAATGGTAATGACATAAATTATATTAAATGATAAAAATATATTCTATTTATACTTTAAAACCATTCAATATTATAATTTAACCATATAAATTATTGCGATGAAAAAAGTTGTTTTTAATTAAAATATAGCGTGTTTTTACTATTCATTGAAATATGAAAGTTATCAGAATAATATGAAAAATTTATACAAAGTAAATTTTTATATCCTGATTCCAAAGAAGAATTTTTTTTTGTAAAATTGAACTTATAAACATGTCAAAAACTATATTTAATGTGGGTGCACCATCAAAAGGTGGCAAACTGCATTTTTTTAAAATTACTTATTTTACCCGAAAAAATTATTTTATTCTCATACCATGTTCTAGAAAATGTGTAAGATGAATAATAATGTTATAAAATTCAAAATTTAGTTAATACTATTAATAATGGCTATTCCATAATAATATTATCACAATATATCGCTGTTTACTGAAACCCGGTATTGTGTACTACACACGCTGTCGAGGAAGGTTGCGATTGCCTTTAATGCAAGCCAAGTCATGGATGCGTGTAGTGCAAGATCCTTTTAGTGTATCATAAAACACAAGACATAAATTAAATTAAAAAGAATAATTCTCATAAAATCTTGGGTTGTTACAAAGATCTTCCTCTGTATGAGTTTCACGAAAAGGGATGAAATGGGCTGACTTGGTTAGATGATCCACTATCACCCAAATGGAATTGTGTTTCCAGACTGTTCTTGGAAGACCTGTAATGAAATCCAAAGCTATCTTCTCCCATTTCCACATTGGAATTGGTAGAGAGTGCAACATACCCACTGGCCGCTGATGTTCTGCTTTAACTTGCTGACAAGTTAAACACCTTGAAACAAATTTAGCTACCTTCACTTTCATGCTACTCCACCAAAATTGTGCCTTTATCACCTTATACATCTTTTGTATTCCTATATGAATAGCCCATATGGAATGTTGTTAAGCATGAAGGAGTTTTTCCTGAGCAGTTAATGGTACAACCATCCGATCTCGAAACCGCAAAACTGAACTCCCATCCAGCTTTCATCCCTCAATGGTCTCCCCACCATTGAGTTTTGAACTCATTGCAAAACAGTCTACATAGGATGATTATGCCTCCTTTACTATCTCCACCAAATCAGTAACAAGCGTAACTAGAATGAATATTACAACATCAGCTCGGTCTTCACATTCTATACGCATGTCTTCTAGGACCGACATCAACTGCCACTCATCCGAAGCTTCTTTCGCTAAGTGAACATATGACTTTCTGCTTAATGCATCGGCCACCGAATTTCCTTTCCCCTGTGTGTACATCAAGTCAAAGTCAAACATTTTTAGATACTCCATCCACCTCCTTTCCCTAAAATTCAAATCTCATTATGAGAAAATGTGTTTCAAGCTTTTGTGATCCGTAAACATAGTAAATTTCTCACAAAAGAGATAATGTCTCCATGTTTTCAAATCATGGACGACTGCAGCCAACTCCAAATCATGTGTTGGGTAGTAATTTTCATTCACTCTCAACTGTCTTGATCCATAAGAAACAACATGGTCTCCTTGCATGAGAACACATCCCAACCCAGATCCTGAAGCGTCACAATACACCATGTACCCCTGTCCTGATTCCAGAAAAATCATGTTGGGTGCTGATGTAAGCTGAACTTTCAACTATTGAAAATATCTATGACATTCCTCAGTCCATTAAAAATTAGTGTTCTTCTTTGTCAATGCTATCATAGGTGAAGCAATTCATGATAATTCTCGCACAAAGCATCGGTAATAACCATCTAGACCAAGAAAACATCGTATTTCAAAGACATTTTTCGGTGGTTACCAAGAAAGAACAGCTTCTATATTTTCTGGATCCACTAAAACACCTTTCTCAGAATCAACATGGCCCAGAAAGTGTTCCTCTTGTATCCAAAAATCACACTTTGATAATTTTCCATATAACTAATGGTCTCTCAATATTTCCAACACTATCTCCAAGTGTTTCTCATGCTCATCCCTTTTTCTTGAATACACAAATATGTCGTCCAAAAACACCACAACAAAAGAATCCAGATATCGGTGAAATATCTGATTCATCAATACCGTAAAGATTATTAGTGCATTCATAAGAACAAAAGGCATGAATACATATTCAAAGTGACCATATCTGCTTCTGAAGGTTGTCTTCGCAATATCCTCCTTCTGAACTCGCAACTGGTGATATCCTGACCGCAAGTCATTCTTAGAGAACCACTGATCTCCTCTCAATTGATCAAATAGGTCATCAATGCATGGAAGTGGATATATATTCTTTATCATAACTTCGTTAAGTTTACCATAATCCAAACATAGCCTCAAAGTTCCATCTGCTTTCTTTACAAATAAAAATAGTGTTTCCCACGGAGACACACTTGGCCGAATAAAACCTTTGTTTTCCAGTTCTTCCGACTGCACTTTCAATTCCTTTAACTCCATTGGTGCCATACTATAAGATTGAAGTGAGATAGGACTGGTCCTCATAAGAAGATCAATCGTAAACTCCACTTCTCTTACAGGTGGTAACCCTAAGAATTTTTCAGGAAAAACATCTGGAAATGGATCTGTGACTACTGGAAAACTATTATTCAAGATCTCATCCATCGATTTCAAGTTTAACGCAGCTAATTGGTACGAGATCATTGCCACTACTAGTGCCAACAAGCTTATTTCACCTGCCTTCACCACTCTTTCTTCTCTAAAGATATGCTTCACGCCATCCTCAGTCGTGAAACTGACTGTTCTGCTATAACAGTCGATGTGAGCCCTGAACTCTGTCAACCAATCCATACCCAGGATTATATCATAGACATCCATCTCCAACACAGAAAAATATCATTTCAGCTCAGCTTCATAAACATTTATATAACATTCTCAACACACGAAGGCTCTACACTTTCTTTCACTGAGAGGAGTTTAATGTTTTATTATAGAAGGAATCATTTCAAGTTTTAAGTTTAGAAAATCAGCAATATGAGAAGCAATAAAAGAATACGATTCACCAGTATTGAACAACACTTGCATGAGGTTAGAATTCAAAAGAATAATACCTCTCACCGTAGATGGTCTAGAATGGTCATCCACAAGCACCTGTTCCGCTCCATACAATTGCTTTGTTGCTGCACTTTGCTCTTTATTGCCTTGTTGAGATTGTCCTGCCTGAGGAGTCATGGTGTTCCTAGAATCACCATGGCTAGCTTTGTTCTGCTAGAGAGATTGATTTTTCTGTCCTCACCCTGTTGAAACATTATATTCTTATGACACTTGAGAAGTGCCACGAACACCTGACCGTGGAGCACTGTGACAATATCACTAAAGATTCCCCATCTTGTTGCAATTATGGCATGCTCTTGGTGGTGCTGTACATTCTCGTTTCATGTGATCAATCAAGCCACATTGAAAACACTCGGCTTTCATCATGGGTCGTGGAGGAAGATTCACCGATCTAGTGGTCTGATTCTAATTCGCACTCCCACCTTGGAAGTAGGTGTCCCTCTTCCGCTTGTTCCCAACATTAGAGTTCCCACCCATTATCATGGGTATCATCATAATTCCTCCTCCCATAACTCTTTATATGTCTCTTTCAGCTACTATTTCTCTTTTTACCATCTCCATATAATCCGTAATATAGATCACAACTATCTTCGTGAAAATCTCCTATCGCAACCCAGATTCAAAGATGTGTGCCTTTAGCGACGCACTTGTAGCAACATCCGGTGCAAAGTGCACTAAACTCTTGAATTTAGCCGCATACTCCATGATGGAGAGATTCTCCTACTTTAGGCTGAAAAATTATGCCATCCTATGGATCTTGAATGTGTGAGGATAGAATTTTGTATTGAACAATTCCTCAAATTCATCCCAGACTAGGCCTTGATCCACCTTAGCCTGCAACACTAGCTCCTACCACTATCGTGCAAGATCCTACAATATATACGTCACCAACTTTACTTTCAGTTCTACTGGTGTGCCGATGAAATCGAAGATACGATTCATCCTAGTCAGCCACACCTCCACCCTTTTTGGTTCAGAATCACCCCGAAATATGGGTGGATTCTGCTTCTGGAACTGGACGGAATTATCTACATGCCTTGACTCATCCCTCCAATTCCCCATGTCCACATCCTAAAATTCTTGATCTATACTTTGGAAAAGCTACTAGTTCACATGTGTCTCAGGTGAGACCACATTCTCTACAGCCTCTTCCTTTTGGTTTCTATGATGCCTAACGGGTACCATTTTCTATCCAAACAATGCACGTTGTTAGTCTCACTTCCTAGCAACTGAAGGCTTAGCATTTCAATTTCTATCACATCACTATCACAAAATTTATTTCCAACCTTCATGATTTTCCACATTTACCCATTTCTAAAAAAATCTTTTCCTTCTTTTGAAAATCAATCTATTTTCAAAATACATCAACAATTCTCTTTTCAAAATCCTTCATTTCAAAACAAGGTTAAAATTTTCTGAAATTACGCTTTTGCATCAAACTATAATCCATTTCTCACACCACAATCCATTTCTTTGTATTATTAAAGACCAATTTATGGGTAAGTGGGAACCTTACATAAATTTCACATTGTCACCATCACAACTACATAAAGACATTCAAAGACAACATACCAAAAACAAACATCACAGGAAATATGAGACCATCTCCATGTGCACAAACCAAACAGGGTCAACCATTCCATATTTCTTCCACAGCAAAACCAATTCAAAATTTGAAATTCAAAAGAGGAAACCATCATACCGCCACAAGACCAAACTGAAATGAACTGCTCGCCAGCTCCATCGACACATCACCAACCTAATCACATCGAAACAATCGCTGCCATCAACAACATCTCATCACCTACGTCACCACCATCAACGCATGTCACCAAACCTTGTTGGCGAGACTCACCAAAAACCATCAACATTGAAAGGGGACCGTCATCATCACAGTTGAGTCATTCTCATCATTGTCGAAGATACACTGCCACTATGACATCGAGAGAAGGGACATCAGAAACCCGGACGATGAACCTCCCCAGGCAGCTCACCCTGAAGCGCCAAACGCTTCAGCACCAAGCCAACAAACCCCCGGTGACATCCGAGGTCCACCAGAACCCACCAACAATGCGAGATTCATCACAAAAATAGCAATCCACCCAAGGAACATCACCACAGGCACCCACAACACGCAACCGACACCACCAGGAATCAACCGACATGAACACCATAGAGAGAAACAGCACAATCCAATGAGGGATCGAACGAACTGGGGGGAAGAAACGCAAAAGGAACCAGGAAGAAAAGAAAAAACAGGGAAAACCCGAGTAGAAATCGAAACAAGAAGAGAGAGAGGAGAACCAGGGGATGAAACCCTAAGGGAAATCGAGCCCAAAAACTTAAAGTGATGGAAACTGGACTGAAACCCTAAGAGGAGAACGAGAATGAACCCCTAAAGCGAAACCCCAAAAGAAACACAAGAGTCGAAAGAGGGAACCCCCAATGAAGAGTCTCCTAATATTCCACACCCAGCGCCATAGTCCCAAACCAATCAAGAAAACCAACGCATCCAACCACGGTGGGGTTGTGTTCGTCGGGCTAGATTAGCAGAGCAGGGATGGGGGAAAGAAAACAGATAAACTTCAAAGGGCCAGAGGAGAAAAAACCTGAGAGACCGAGAGCATATGCTGGGAGAGGGAGAGGCGACATCGAGACAATCCATTTCTCAAAATGATATATTCACTCCTAGTGGGAAGTCATTCTTTTAATGCATGCCATGCTCATCTCATTGGATAAAACTGTGACAATGAGATTTGTTATCCTATAAGTGTCTCCAAAACACTTATGTACCCAACTCCCTAGTAACATGAATTTCAGAATTAAAAGGTTAGATACATCTTTTTATGCTCTACATTCCTGGTTCTGACAATCCTACTTCTTCCTAAGATGACCACCCAAGGAATAGGCATGTAAGAATTCAATTCCAAGACCAACAAAAACTGATGACTTCTTGTTCCGCAAAGAAAGGAACAAGCTAATTGAATGTATGCCCCAAGGACCGAACAAACTGATAACATTTGTAATGACCCTCCAATTCTCATTGACTTAAGAGTACAACGAGTCATTACTAGGCCTTAAGTGACATCCACAAGGCACCAAATGCCAGAAATAAATTCCGAAGGGTTTCAAAATAAGTAGGGGACGATTTACCCTTTTAGAATATAACACAGAGCCAACAACCATAACCAAACAAATCAACTAAATGATGCCTGATAAAAGCTAAGAAAACTCAACCATTTATCTTATCAAAAAACAACCAAGAGTACCACAGTGGAAACCAACACTAAATCAGAGTAAACAACAGAAAGACAAACTAAAAGTCTACAAGACAATAACCCAACTCAATGCTCCACAAGCTCCAAGCTCCAATCATCACGAACCAGCCCATGTATCATGAAGTAGTTCTATAAACATGTGACACTTTACCTTTTCCAACATCCCGATATATGACATCTGCAAAAGCACCAATGTGAAAAAGAAGGGGGTGAGTAATGAAACTCATTAGGTTTTCCCCGATGACTTCCCAACACATTCCTCTAGGATAAAACATGTTAGCACATTTATATAAAAAAATTTATATAAAACAATTCCAAAACAGTTCACAATATAACAAGTTCAATGTCAAAACCATTTTCCAACAAAACCATCTTTATCAAGAAAAGAAAATAAGAAAAGTTTCCCAATCAAATTCCTATTTCCATTTTGGAATATTCATTCCATTTCACAAATCCACACAGCCAACCATGCATGAAACATGGACCTCCCTATACTCACAAGTAGTGAGTTATCCTTCCACTAAGTCATCACTTAGTGGACTACCTTGATGGGGGTACTTCACACCCTTATCCATCCCTTTTTATGGGGGTACTTCTTTCCCTTATCCATCACAACCTTTTGATGGGGGTACTTCTCACCCATATCCATATCAATGCATATGAACACACACCACAACCTATGAAAATCCATGCCAAAACTAAGTGTGTTCAAAACCATTCAATAAAGCATAAAATCTTTTGTTGAAAACAATTTCATTCAAACAGGAAAACTATAACCAGTTTAAAATCACCATTTTAAATTCACCTCAACAAACACTTCCCATAAACACACAATTTCCATCACCGGTTACTAAAAATGTGTTTCAGCCCTTCTTTCACAACATATAATAAAACCATTTCAATCAAGGAAACCAATTTGAAACTAAGCCTTCAATTTCTAAGAAAGAGGAATCGGGAGTGAAGCCACCTACCTCCACAAATTAGGTGAAACCAACCAACAGACAAAGAACGCCAACAAAACCGAGTCAACTACTCCCCGAAACCTTCTTAGATTCCTTCCCCTAGTACCAACAAAACCAAAACCCAACTTAAAATTCATCCAAAACCTTAGATCTATCCACCTTGGGCATAAATATGAGGATACATCAAGAGGGAATAAGGAGATCTAAGAAAACTAAAGGAAACAATACTTACCTTGATCAACTAGCCTCTAAACGCCAAGGCAAACCTCTGGATCGCTTCCAAAATGCCTAGTAAGTGTTCTCCCACCTTCACCAGAGATAAATCCAGAGTTAGGGCCATCTAGGAGAAACAATGAGTGGGTTTAAAGATAAAAAAGCTTATATCCTTAAAAATAGGATCTAAGTTAACCCCATGCACATTTAGTCTACATGGTTAGTAAAATTGTGTGCTAACCGTGCGGTAGTCACTGCTTAGAAGGGCAGCTCCGCATGGCCTCCTCACACGGTTTTCCCAAACCGTTCGCACACTATGCGGTCTCCTCTGTCCAAAGTCACCACCACCTGCACTGCTTCTGTATAGTTTGGAAAAATCATGCGAATCTCATGCATCACCACTTTTCGCCTTTTAACACTTTAAAAGTCTCCAAACATTCCCAAAAATTCCTCATATTCTTCATGTACTTAAAAATCCAAAACAAGGGTTACATACCAGAAACCGGGGGGTACTACAAATGTAATGGTAGTAAACACTAGATCCTAACTTGCTGGGGTTAGGTAGCTATAGTTTATATTAGAGAAAGTTTAATAGTAACCTTGGGAAATAGATTTAGGAAACCATAGATTATAGAACATATCTCTAAGGTAGACCTTGAGGATAAATATAAAATAACTTAATAATTTTTTTTAAGGTATAGATTATGTGGTTCATCCTAAAAATACATCCTTGACTAGATACTATAAGTGAAAATTGTTCTGGCACAGATGTACCCAAGAGTAAAACTCTGAAATGGTGTGTTGGGCCTGACTCGATCATCACCTGGTAAACAACAGCGGGCCTTACTGCACACCTAGTTTAACACTCCTAGGGGATATTCTTAAGATAATTAATATTCTATTTACAAACCATTATGAAGTATTTGAAGAGGTAATGAAAATGAATGACCTAGATTAAACATTGGACTAATGATAAACATATGTTTAAATAAAATGGATGAAGTATTTATGCATTGAGGTTGCATTGAAACCCACTGTTAAAATCATATTCAGTGATTAACCTTATTTCAAGGATTTCCATCAATTTTTTTGTATCATCATAGGAGTTATATTAATATGGTTTTAGAATAGGCAAACCTATTTTCCAGTTGACAACACATCAAGTCTGATAAGGCCACATGACTTGAACCTGTGACCTAAGAATTATAAGGGTTTAACTTCAACCACTAACCTATACAATTTCCTGGTTAATATGTCATTATTTTTTATTTAAAAAATTTTATTAATAAATATTAATGATGAACCAGTAGTGTTACTTTTTAGGTTTAGATATTAATGTATTAATAATATTGTTTTTGAAAAATATTTAGATACAAATAGTTAGACTTGTCACTCCTTTATGGGCCTTAAGATCAATTAAAAGTGTATTTTAGTGCTTTAGACATCAAAGTTATTTCTTATATATATATTTCTTAATGTAATGGATGAATTTGAAATGGATAAAAGTATAATAAAAGGATGAAACTGAATTTATAGAAATATATAAACTATATTTCCTTATATTGTTGGTTAATAAAACAATTCCTTGATATTAGGGAAAATATCTTAAAATAAAATGTTCTCTTAATACCCTTTTTTAAATTGATGGTCTTTTAAATCATCATATATTTATTGCTTTGAGGCCCTAAAATTTAAATTGATCTTTCGATTGATTTTTAATGATAAACTCAATTACTCCCTATAAATATTTACACTTTTTCTCTATGTACATATATCTTCTTTCCACTAATGTTCTCCTACTTAGAGACCTAGTTATATGTTATTTCATGTGACCTTTGTAGTTCCCATTATATTTTTTATAGAGGATGTATTATGAATCCTTCTCACGATGTTGGATTCCAACATTGTAAATATAAAACAATCTATTACCAATATTGAGTTTAAATTGCGAGGATGAAATTTAATTATGGTGTGGATAATGTAACTCTCTAAAATACTAAAGTAAGAACATTGTATTCGATAGCATGTATGACACGCAACATCAAGCATGTAATGGAATATAATATCCCAAGACAATAAAATATAATTACTAATTTAAATTAATTAAATATATGATATATATTTCAATGTATACAATACTGAGTTAACTTATGTTGCACGCAACAATGACTTTCTTCGATGACTTCCATTACACGTAAGACCGAGTTTTACCGAGCAACAATATATTATTAAAATATTCTTATTTAATATAATAATATATAAACTAGAAATTAAATTAGTAGTTATAAAAAGTATTAACTAACTTATGAAAATAAATGGTTGAATTCATTGGTTACAATTTAATTATAAATGAATATAAAAACTAATTGAATATAAAGGGAATTCTTTTATAAAAAAACTATTTTTTTCTCACAAATTTGTTTTCCCAAAATAAGTTAAATTAATTAATATTAGTGAATGATATTAATATATATATATATATATATATTATTAAATAATTTATTTTTTATATTCATCTAATAAATTTGATAGCCATAATATAAAAATAGACCCAATTTTATACCTAAAAATCTAGTTTTTTATATAGGTAGTTTTAACACCTTTTAATGGAAAACCTATTTTAAATATAATTTTTTGAAATTTTCTAAATTTATATTTCAGAATAAACTTAATTTTTTAAATATAAACATAAAAATTAGGTTACGGTAGATTTTTGGTGTTTTTCTTTGAAGTTTTATTTTTTGATGAATAGTGAAAAATACTGAATTTTAATTCCAAACTGATTTTTCATCTAGCTTATTTATAATAGAAAATTATATTATTTTATTATTTATAAATATTAATTAGATATAATTTATATAATTTAATTTAATTTAGGTCATTCGAATCATTTTCACTTTCAAATTAGATATAAAAAACATGAAAAAATTCTTAACATTTATACTTTAAAAATTCGCTTTGTAGTCCTATCCGTGGGATTATTTTTAAATTAATTTCTAGAAATTTTAAGACTAGAAATTAGAAAAATGATTTCAATATTTGGAATCAGAATAATTTAAAATTTCTAATAAGGTAAAATTAATTTTTGAGGAAAAATATTAGTGAAAGTGATTAAAATTAATTACAATGATTAATAGAAAAATTAAGCTTAACAAGGGATTAAACCTTAATCTTAAGGGAAAAATGACCTATAAAATTTTAAAATAAAAACTTTATATCCATATTTATACCATATCCTCCATTTTACTTAATTTTTTCCATTATTGGAGACACTTTCCTTTGGAAAAATGTGGGTGGAATTCCCTTTTCAAAAATTTACAAGATTGTCACTCCTCTACTATAAAAAGGCACTCACCCATCCCACATATTCACACATCTCAAGCCACTATTTATTGACTAATATCTACCAAAATAGATCCTCAAAATACCTACCATAATCCTATAATCTTCTATTTTTGAATAAATATATCCAATGGAGCCCTTTGGTGCAAACCAAAAAGAGTTACTCGAATAAGAGGTAACATCCTTTCTCAATCTCTTTTGTTTTATTTTTATTATCCACCCAATAAAATATTCTTATTACATGGTTATATAATAATAAAAGTAACCTCAATATACTTAGATTTTTTTATTCTATTTGTTATACCTACACCTACACACACTTCTATCTAATGGGTAACGAACTTACTGTTTATGTGTATGGTGAACTACCGCCACAAAAAATGATGTCGTTTGTTTTTCAATTACCAACTTTCATGGTTGGGAATTATGATAGACATGTTATATATATTCAATATATATTTTATTTATAATTTCATTATTATTTTTTAATTTTTATATAACACTTACCCTTATTCTTTCCATTTTCTGTAAATATGATAACATCATTTGTGGAAGTGTGGACTACTGCCCCATCAAAGTGATGTGATTCATTCACAGTATACATGTAACATATAAAGGATGGTTTTAATAAAACTATGTGACATACATGACAGAAATGTTATACTAGAATTATAATATACAAATTTATCAGTTAATTTTCATTCTTTTAATATGGAAAATAAATGAAAGTAGTGTTCATGCATACGTACGGCCTACCGTCTCCATGAATGATGCATTTCATTTTGTATCTCAATATATTATGGATTATTATAAATACATATATACTATATAAATATGATATTTTTATCATGGTTTAATTTTTTTATATGATTAAATCATGATCTAATTTATAAGAATAACAATTAAAAAGTTAAAACATACTCGACAAACTAGGAAATTAACACCTGAAATAGTGAAAATAATGAAAGATTAATAACAAACAGGAAATAATATATTATAAGAAGTTAATATATGATAATATAAATATTATTATGGTTCTTTTATAAGTTAATTACTTGTTTAGAACCTTTATAAATTAGTTTAAAGTATGTTCACCAAAAAAGGAAATGCAAGGTAATGGATTCTTGTCTCACTTTTCTTTCTGTGAGGCATACGCCATTTTCACCACTTACTTATTTATGTTGTGTATTTACTACCCATTTTTCTATATTATATCATGAATTATTTTATATTTATGGTATTTAAAACATTTATTTAATGTTACTACATCATTATTCTTATTATTCAAATGTTTCAAAGTGGTATGGGACACTTTGGAATGTTCAAAGATTATTTTCCTTAAGAATAATTTTAATGATCTTTCAATGGTATTTCCATTATTTGAGGAATACTTTATTATTTTTCACCTAATTTTTTATATATGGTGTAAATACTTCCACATTGACATGTAATATCATGAATCATTCATTCTTCATGATATTTTGTGTTTTAACTTGAATTATTTTATCTAAGGGGATTTAAACATAAAGTTACCCATCTGGAAGAGATTTTCATAATCCAATTTATTTATATTAGGTTATATTAATTATAGATTATGTTTCTAATCACCTTTTTACTATCTATTGTTTTATTTCAACTAGTATTATTTGGATTTACATTTTATATACATACTCAATTCATTGATTTATTTTCAAGTCAATGTTATAGTCATTTCAAGGGATTAATTCACAATCTCATTTTGTTCAGGATTGTTTACACTTGAATTTACATAATAGGAAATTATTTGATCATTTTATAATAAACCATATAATTTTCTTCTCCTCTGATTATTCATGACCCTTTTCAAGTAATAGTACCATTTTTACACTTTTTGGTGCACAAATGTTTTTTAAGAAAACCTGACTTCATTTCTCTCTTTAGTCGAAGAAACTTTTTTCTTCTAATAACCCTATTTTTAAAAATGGTTTTCAATTTTTTAACTATTTGAAAATGATTTATTAAAGAAATTTTTAACTTATTTTTATTTTACCAATGTTTTCAACGGAATCAACTTATCACTTTTCAAATAAATAATTTTTATAACCTTTTTACCATGAAAAAGTAATGTTCTTTTTTACCTCATACAGCATGTAATGATTTACCAACATCATTTATTAAAAGATTCATTTTCAAGTTTAAAATGTTAATTTTTGAAAAAAAAAATTGAAAATTGATTTTCAAGGAAAATAACTTTTGAAAAAATTGAAAATAAAAAGTGTATTTTTCTCAAGAATGTTTTTTAAAATATCTTTTATAATATTTATATTCATTAACAATAACAACTGTTTTTTTACTCCATTTGCGATATTTTTTATTGATTTCATCCTTATTCTTCCTCTCTATAATTTATTATTGATTTGGCCAAGGATAGTATTCAAATTTACTTCCTTGACCCCTTGAAATATTAAAATGATCATTGAACATTTAATTTCCCCTAATTATCATTATCATTTATCATGGATATGTTCATTTCCAAAAACCATATGCAATTTTTTCATATAGTTTGAACTTGATAGTTATCTGATTAATTGGGAAAATATTGATAAATTCATATCTTATACTCCATATGAATATTTGATAAGGAACATTGATAAATTGATTATTATATATGTGAGGAATTCTTTGGATAGGTATGACACGAGTGGTTCGTGATTATAGATAGCTCCTCGATGAATCATTATTCTCATGAGACAAATTAGTTGGCCAAATCAGAATAGTTTAAACTATCTTGAGAATAAATCTTAATGATAAAGGTACCATGTATATAGGAAACATGGTATTCAATAATTAATCATTTACTTCATTTATATTTAGTTATTATTATTTATCAATGATATTTTGTGTCGATATATCTATGGATGAATTTCACTCTTATTTTATTGATTAAATGGCATCTGTTTATGTTATTTTTAGGTATATTTATTGTTCCTTATCTACTTATTTTAATGGCATGTTTTTTTTCTTATTACCATTCCATATTGTTTATCCACTTCCTTCTCATTTTATTAATAATATGGAATGTGTATTCGGTTATTACCTTACCATATTCACTTCTCTCAATGATTCATTATTCCTTCTATTATACTTTAACCATAATGAGAATTTGAGCTCACCCTTTTTATTTTCAATTTTTCTAGTATTCCCTGAAGTATACTAAAAAAGATATTAAAGGCCACATTATATGGAATAAATTTTTTATCTTCAAATAAAAAATTACATTGTAATTAGTGTAATTATTTATAAAATAAGACTAATGTATGTATCTAGTTTAACAAGACTACTAAACTGTTTGGTCCTTTGGTATGTGATTTAATTATATCTTATACCAATTAAATGGTAGTAGACACTGGCTTCAGGCTTGATGGGATCGGGTCACTACATGTAGTAATTGAATAAGAAACTCCAAGATAATATAGATAAGGGATTCATTTGTCCTAGTGCTTCGCTATGGGGTGAACATGTTCTTTTTATTAAGAAGGAAGATGGTTCAATGTGTCTTTAAATTGATTATTGGGAAATTAACAAGATAAATATTAATATCAAGTATTCTCAACCCTATATTGATGATATGTTTTATCAATTATGGGGAGTCCTGTATTTTTCTAAGATTGATCATTGATCTGGATATCATCTTCAAAGGATAAATATGGATTATATACCCAAGATAGCATTCTGTACGAAGTATGGTCATTATCAATTTATATTAATTCAATATTCACTTACCTATGATCCTATTATCTTCATGGATTTAATGGATAAAGTCTTTAGAGATTACCTTTCTCAATTTATGGTAGTATTTATAAATTATATTTTTATATTCTTATATATTCAAAGAGAAAGGAAGATCATGATTAAAATTTTAAAATTGTGTTGAAGACCCTGAGGAATGATAGGTTGTATGTTAAATTTATGAAGTGTGAATTTTATATTCATAACGTTTCATTATTGTGTCATATAATCTCAAGTGAGGGTATATCAGTAGATCCTTCAAATATGAAAGTTTTTTATTAATATCCTAGATCAACCACGGTAACTGAAATCTAATGTTTTATTGGTTTGGATAGATAATACCAATTCTTTGAGAGATATTAATCATGAATATCTAATTCACTCACCAATTTTACTTGGAAGGTGGTTAATTTATTTTGGATGTATGAATATGAATAGAGTTTCAAATAACTAAATAGATGGTTGGTCAATGTGCCTATTCTTAAAATACTCTTGAGTTGATAAGGGTTTTTGATATTTAGTGATGCACAAAATATGGGACCAGGATGTATCCTCATTAAGAATGAAAAGATGATATCATATTCCTCTCACCAATTAAAAATTCATGAGTGAAATTACCTGACTCATGATTTGGAGTTAGCAATTGTTATTTTTACATTGAAGATATGGAGGCATTATCTGTATATTTAATGGTGTGATATATATATATTGATCATAAAATATTGAAATATATATTTACATAGAAGGGGTTGAATATGCACTAAATAAGATAGTTGCAGTTAATCAAAGATTATGATGGCTCAATACATTACCACCCTGGGAAGGAAAATGAGGTGGTAGATTCTCTAAGTTAGAAAGACCGTGCTATTTTTTCCATGATGAGGATTAAAAGAGATCCAATATTTATGGATTTTTAGAGGATGGATCTTAAATCCATGAGGAAATGGGATAGATCTTATATTTATCATATGAATGTTCAATTATCTATCCATGAGAGGATTAATAAGGAATAGAATGAAGATGTAGACTTACTTAATAAGGTGATAAATAATCTTGAGTTCAACCATGATCATACTTGAATGACAATTTTCATTAGTTGAGTATTTGTCCCATATATACCATAATTGAAGAAGGATATGTTCGATGAATCTCATAGTTTATCATTTTCTATCCATCCTAGAAGTAAAAAAGATGTATAGAGATCTAAAAGAGTATTTTTGGTGAGACAACACAAATAATGATATTGAAGAGTATGTATATTGGCTCCTAATATGTTAGAAAGTTAAGAATAAGAGACTAAAATATATGGAGATGTTACAAATATTACCCATACCATAATTAAAATGGTAAAACATCATCGTGTATTTTTTCTTCAAACTCCCCAAAACATCGAAAGACCATAATTATATTTGGGTTGTAGTTGATTGCCTTATTAATTCGGCACACTTAATTATTATTAGATAATATTTCTCTCTTAATTGTATTACTAGAACATACATTAATTAAGAGGTAACTTTTAATGGAGTTCCATAATCTATTATATTAGATCAAGATCCGAGTTTTACTTAGAAGTTCTAAAAATGCATTCAATGAGCTCTGGATAAAGAGTTGATTTTTAGTACTTCTTATCATCCTCAAATAGATGTTAACTCTAATAGAAACATTAAAACTCTAGAATACAAGTTAAGAGAATTACCAATTTATTTAAAATGTTATTGGTATTTACACCTTCCTTTGGGGGAATTTTCTTATAATAATATCTTTCAATTGGGCATTTAGATGGCTCCTTATGATGCCATCTATGGTAGGAAGTACATAAATCCAATATTGTAAGAACCTGCTTTTTCACTCAGGTAAGGATCCATAAATTTTCCATCTAAATTTTTACTTTGGACATATTATAGATGCCAAATGACTTAGAAAAGAATCTAAGGCTGTCTGGGGCTTGTTTGGAGATCAAAACACCTCTTTTTGGGAAAACATGCCAAGTCACATGGTTTGTGCATGGTTAGCGCATGGATTGCCCTACCATGAAGATTGTGTTTTTCCGGACAGTGGCACCTCAAATGGCTTGTGCATGGCTATGCAGCCAAACTGTGAGAATGCCCCCTTTTCCAGGTTTAGGCAAAACCATCTCACACGGTTTGCACACAGTTTGACAAACTGTGCGTACAAACCATGTGCGGGCTAAAAACCTATGTAAAAAAGACCAAAACGCCCTTAATGATCTTTTAATCCTCCTCCTTCCACCCTAATCCGAGTTTACACGGTATTGACCTATTTATCCGATTTTTTGGGGGGATTTGGAAGATCAAATCTTGGAATCAAGAGATCTCCTCTATCTATCATCTGATTGAGCTTCCATTCATCACATTGGATGCACAATGGTAAGTAATCGAGTCATCTTTAGCCATTCTTCTTCTCTTTCACTCTCGACCTAGATATCTCCATGTGATTATTTTTCACCTTTTCTTAGATCTACTCCAATCTGAGGCAAATCAATGGCCGACACTGGAGGAGAAGGTTCATACAACCCTAAGGTGGGTGGTCTATAACTCATCCCAAAAGTTTTTTGTTTTTGGAATGTTCCTATGGGGCCCACCAATTTCGTTGAAAATTGTTTCATAAATTAAAATACCATGATTATACTCATTATAATCATATGATTATGCTCTTTCAAAAAATTTCATTATTTGTTACTGGTTTCACCCACAACTCAATCCACCTCATGTCGAAGGTTATGCCATAATTGGGTTTTTGTGTTTTAACACGTTTGATCCACTATTCGGGTGTGCCTTTGCTTGAAATTTTTAAATGTGATACTCTTTATAATAAATGGCTTGTTTATATTGATAATTTCATAATGGCATGTACTATGTATGCTCACCACTTGACCCGCCTAAATTAAGTGCTTCCAAATGGTTATTAAAAGTGAAATATGAAATGTAAAATGGAATGTATACTAAGTATATAACTTGGACTTACATAAAGAGATTGAATAAAGGTTACATGTCTATAGCACCCCTTTCCATGATGATGGAAGGTAGTAGAGTGAACCTTGATAATTAAATATTCCTTAATTACTAACTAAGACTGTATTAAATGGTTGCAATGCTACTTGGACTATCCACACTAATGGAAGGCAAGGCTTGGACCATTGGTTTCAACTCTACTTGACATATCCACACTTATGGGAGGCAAGACTTGAACCAAATGAATTGTTAAATGATTTAAATATCAAATAGGGATGGACTAACTTGAGCTCACCTTGGATTCTGAGGGGATAATACCTTGGGTCTCAAGAACCCCATTCTGATTCAAGGATACAGTTTTCTTAGGTTGATACCCACCTAGACTTTGGTTCTTTTTTGTTACTTGGATTCCTAGTATACTAAATTTGGGTCCCTTTCTTTATTACAGGATACCTCAGATACACTCCTTTGATCCATCATTGACTATTAGGTTCCCTAGTGAAAGCCCATAGGGCCCTATTTTTGTTCAGCCTCATTTTACCTTGGTTGATCACCTTTGACTCAAAAGGCATATTATTGTGGAATTCCTTGGATTAAGCTCCTTTAGTTACACTCTTACCCCTTAACTAGACAAATATACTACTAAGTTAGCTTTCTATGAGTTTACATTACATTGGTTTTTACACTGGAACTCCCTCACTGGATATCATTTTCTGATTGACTTGTTATGTCTTGGGACCTTCACTACTTATACTATCCTGAGCTGATGTCAGTATCAACTATGCCTCATGTAACCTATAAACATTAAATGTTAATTAATTAATTAATTAACTGGTTATGTGTCCATACACCATCTGAGGGATGAAGCAGTTACTTGGATATTTAGTTATACTTCACTACTTGCTTTACTTTATATATGCATGCCTACACACTGATATATTCCATTACACGGGATGGATGTTATAGACACCATTTTTGGTGGCCCACTGATATTTATCTCACACCCTCTCTGGGCGCCATTTGGTACTCAGAGTAGATTACATGGTTGCAGGTATTGACAAAGGGAATTATGCAACTTCCAATACTTTATTGTGTTCTGATAGGGTAGAGTTTAATATCAGATGACCGAGTTGGATCTCGGGATTCTTGGAGTAGTATTTTTTCCTTTACTTGTGGAACAAGTTATTCTTATTTCATTGTATCCATGATTTCCAGTTTTCTAGTGACATTACATTATATCATCACTGTTCCAGTTTCTACAGTTATTGTTCTTCTTGTTTATCTATTACATTTGTTTTCTTCCTCTATTTATTTATATTTCTTCCTCTATAAATAAAATCTGGTGTTCGGGAAGATGCGCTTAAGGCCATGTGGCCCACTGGGCTCGGGGCACCCGTTAAGTGGCATTCGGGTCCAGGTCATCACAAATGTGTTGGGATGAGGTTGAAGAAACAATGATATTGGGACCTGATCTAGCTAAGGAAATATAAGAGAAGGTTATATCCATTAACAACATATAAGGGAAGCTCAGAGTCAACAAAAAAGTTATGCAGACAATTTTCAATGAGATCTTGAGTTTGTAGTTGGAAACAAAGTATTCCTATGAATATCTCACTAAAATAAGGTAATGAGATTCAAAAAGAATGAAATTTGAAGCCCAGATATATTTTCCCCCTCAATATTATTGATCATACTGGGATGTTATCATATCACTTGGTGTTTCCAACAAATCTCTATAAAGTTCACGATGTGTTCCATGTATCTCTTATAAGGTAGTACATACCTGATCATTAGCATGTAATGAACTCAGAGGTTATACCACTAGATCATGATCTCTGTTATGAAGAACAACCAGTTGATATTTTGGATTGTACAATGAAAGTGTTATGAAACTAGACCACTCACCTGGTCAAAGTTTTTTAGCAAAACCATAAATTTGGGGAAGCTTTATGGGAACTTGGGGATGTGATGAGGTAGAAGTATACTCAGTTGGTTATATTGGAGTGATGAAATTTTGAGCTTGAAATTATGATAAGGGGTAAAATATAGCACCCCAAAATTTTATGATATATGTTTTTAATTAATTTTATTTCTTCGATATCCTGTGTTGCATGCAACATTGAGTTTAAACAAACTTTGATATAATATTGAAATATTTAAATGTCACTATTATAATCTAGCCATTATAATTTCCATGAATAAATATGAATAACTAAATTATGAAAAAATTGGGGTTTATAATGAATTCATTTGTTATCAATTGATTAAAAATTAAAATAAAAATCATTGGAAAGAAAAATAAATGTTTTTTCTGAAAAGTCATTTTTATGCGTGAAATATGTTTTTATCTTAATAAATTAAATTAATCACTATTGGTGAATTGTTTTAAGGAAATATATATATGTAATAAAATTATTTATCATTAATCAAATATTGTTTTCTAGGAATGGGATTAGAATATATCAAGTTTTATGCTTAAAATTGCATTTTTCTAAAAAAAGGTCTCATTGCATTTTGTGTAAATATTTTAAAATTAATTTTTAAAACTAATAGGAATTGAATATTTAAAAATGGATTCCATATTTATAATTAAGAGGTTTAAATTTGATAAATAGACCCATTTTATTTTTATTCATTATGAATAGTAACAATGGTAAATTTTATCACCACAATAATGTGTAAACCAAGTAATTAAGGTGATATGGCTTTAAAATTTCTATATATCTTTTATTTATATTATTGAATGTATTTAACTAAAATAATGTCTCCTTTGGCTCTAATGTTTTTTAATTAAGGGACACTTTTCCATGAAAATGACCTATATAATATTTAAACTAGAGAAAAATACAAAATGTCACTCCTTTACTTCTACATATCTCTTATGTGTTAAAATAGAATAAAAAGGATGTTTTGAATTAATATTAATATTTATTTTTATCATAATTAAATTATTTTTATTATGGTAATTTATTTATAATTTTATTGATTATATAATTAATCTAAATGTTTATACAACACCAACACTCTATTTCTTCAATTAATAGAAAAATAAAATAAATGATTTTCAAAAAAATTAAAAGTAATATAATTTGAGTAATTTATAGTGTTATATGAATTTTATATATTAATAAAACATATTAGTGATGACTTAAAGTATTATATTTTAATTACATCTTTTTCTTGACGTCTATAAAGTCAAATTAAATGAATAGTGTCAAAAATGTAAATAATGATATTTTATGAAAATAATATTTTATTAAATTATTTAAAAATAACAAAGGATAAGGGGATAATATATTTCTGAATATTTCATCCCTTTTTCATTTATTAACCAATTATTTCCTTATAATTAAAATTATATCCCTTTATTATTGAAAAAGTTGTTACTATTGTTAAGGTTAAAATAAGTTAAATAAGGGGTTAAACCAAAACGGGAGGTTTAAAATACCAATTAAATTTGTCCAAATTTTAATTTTTTTATGATATATAAAAAATATAATATATTATATTTAAATATATAGCCATTTTGAATCATTTTTCTTGATAAATAATTATTTATAATTTAATATTTTTTGTAATTCCAAGCGTGCCCTTTCCCTCCCTTATAAAAGGACAACCCCTCCTTCTCTTCTTTACACCACTAGGAGAAACCAATCTCTACTGATACCTAAAAATTTCTATTCTAAAAATAATTATTCATGTTATAGAGGTTCTGGCATCCCTGAAATATTAACCCTAGAGTCCTTAAGAGGAGATCTAAAGGTGTTCTTTCAAATAAGAATAAATTTCATTAACCATTCAATTTATTTTTTTAATTTTTATTTTACCACCTAAAAATATTTTTTATTTATCATAAAATAATAACTAAAGTGTCATAAATATATTTAAATGTTGTTATTATTATCAAACCAGAATTTTATTCCCTCTTTTCTATCAAATTAAAAATAATAACACTGCGTGTGTGTTTGTGTGGACTACTACCTCTACAAAGTGATATGATTCAGTCTTAATTTTCACATTAAATGGTTGGTAATAAGGTTATATTTGATAAATATATAATATATATATGATATAATAAATATTTTTTAAAGGTGAATTATTGTTTAGCATTATTTCATTTCAGCCATCGAAAATGGAAAATAGCATTCATGCATACGTACGGCCTACCATCTACATAAGCAGTTTAATTCATTTTTCTATATCTATATTTTATGGATTACTCTAAATACATATAAAATTAATATAAATTATATTTATATAAAGGTTAAAATTTTAGATATTATGTAACAATTATAAAATTAAAAGGATTGAAACTACCAAACCAAAACATACATAAAAAATGAAGCAGTTATTACCAGGAATAGTGATTTTAAAAAATAATTATTAATAAAAGGGGGATAAAATATTTTAAGTAAATAATATATGGTATGATATATGTGAGTAAATTTATTTAATATATTTATAATATATCAATATTTATTATACATGACGTTCATATACAAAAGAAGGAATTCGAACCGGAGGTAAGGGTTTGTTTCACAATCTCATCATTATTCATGGTTTTTTATATTTAAGTCTCTATAGAAGGAATTATTTGATTTTTATATATTAAACCGATTAAATTTTCTTATTCTATAGGTATTTCTATATATTAAAATTTTTCCTATCAAATTTCCCTCTTTAATTACAAAAGATATTGGAAAAAATTAAGGAAAACTAACCTTGATTTTCTACTCGGTCAAAAATCCTTCTCTTCCATAACCATATTTTACTTAATATGTATAAAAGTATATTTTTTAAATTATAAAATGATTTATTAAATAAATTTTTAATTTTTTTTTATTTTTTAAAAAACATTTAAAAGTAATCTCCTTGTCTTTTTCCGAACGAGGTACTTTTTTACATTTTTACAAAACTGTGACAGAAATGTTTCTTTAACTTACACGATATGAAATAAATTTATTTCCAGAATTACTATTAATTTATTTGAATTTTTACTTAAAATTTTATAATTTTATTTTTAAATATTCGTTTTCCTTAATATTTGGGAAATTTCTATATTTTTAATAAGTGAATTCAAAGTGATAAATTGGTATTTTCCTCAAGAAATTTTCCAGTGAACTTTTGAAATAATTTTTATATACATAAACATACTTTGATGAATATTATTATTTACTAAGGTTTTACTCTTATAATAACATCCACAATGTTTATATGGATGGTTTATGATCATCTTAGCTGGGGAAAGTATTGATGTTACATATGTTATTTATTCCACTATGGACACTTATTGATTTTAAGGCATGATGATTAAGTAGTGTTGTTTATTCATATGATGAATGAACGGGACATATTAAGTGATGGGTGGGGAATGAAATTACATATACCATCAATGAATTGGTAGGTATCATGGGAAAAACCAGAATGGGTATTTTTTCAAGGCCTCACCAATTCATGTATGATGTCTTGTCATGAGGCCTTGATAATAAGTTTTAGATGTCCAAAATTAAGTATTCTTCATTATGGAATAATTTATTTGTGTCCATTGCTGAGGGTATCCTTTTAATTCTCATTTTGATTTAGTTTTGATAATTACATCAACCCGTCAATATTTTTTTAATAAATTTGTTAAGTGTTTTAGATTTATTACATCAAAGTATTTATTTTATATCTGAATAAATAGTGATTGGATTCATAAAAAGATTAATCTTTTTGAAAGATAAAAAGATTATATTTATTTCATCTATTTATTTTTAAATATAATTTAATTGTTTCCATGGTGCAAAAATTCACTAAAGCTGTTAAAAGTTTTCCAAATGATATTGCATTTTTTAGCTTAAAGTAAATTCAGAATTATGATGATATATCAAGCTATATTGAATGGATTTATGGGAGCATTATACCATTGTATTGATAATGGAATTATCTAAACATAATTAGGTTATGTGTAATTCTGAAAATATGTTTTTGATCCTCTAAAATATTGCCGAAATTTCTGAAGCAGTTTTACAACTGTACAGTGAATATATTTGAAATCCTATCATATTTATTTTGATGCATGTTCTATGGATATCATAATCTCTCAAAACCTATTGTGATGGGAATAAAATAAGTTTATCTTGATTTCAACATTTTACATCAAAGGCTAAAAAAGTTTTTTGGATGGTTAATAAATTATATGAATTTCTAGATTTCTGTTTTAGCAGCAGTTTTTCCTTATTATATGGCTTCAGTTTTTTAAAGATATCGGAAGTTTTAGAAGCCAGATTGATTCACTTCTTGAAGCATTGGAATGAAATTGAGTTTTTATAAAAATAATTCTAGTGGTATTAAGGATAAATATGATTTTAAAGGGCTCAAAAAAATTTAGTGAAGTCTGATGTTAAGATGTTCACATTTTACGAAAACAATGTTCATACCCTATATAAGTAAGAATAATATTAGTAATGAACCCTAAATTTTATAAATGAACATATGGATTATCAACCCTATTCTAAATAGTAAACATATGGATAATAATCCCTATGTTTTTCGAATTATGAACTTAAGGATTATCAACCCTACGTTGGAATCTGGAATTATTGTTCGTACTCTACATTCGGGAAGTTGAACGTATAGTTAATCAAGGATACATTCTGGATTTTATGTTGATAAGGATGAACATATGGATCATCATCCCTATGAAAAAATTTTATCCCTATGTCATGTGTAGAAGAAAGTATTTATAAGGAACCATACTTTGGTAGGAACTCTATGCTATGCAAAGGAACTATACACAACGCAGTTGAACCCTACATTTTGTATTTTTTCGTAACATGAAGGAACCCTATGTTTGACCGATAAACGATGGAGTTTTATTTAAATATATTATCCATGATTTATTCAATGGCATTCCTAGTATTAAATATCATTATAAATTTTTTTTATAAGCTATTCAAAGTCTCACATGGAATGGATTAAATCATTTATATTTATAAGGAATATTATGAATCTCTTTGAATGATTTGATTTCAAATATTCATGACTTATTGTGAGTCTATTTTTCAGGAACTATTTCAACTATATTTAAAGTGGTTTTAATGGATTTAAACAAGAGCATTAAATTCCTCAATGATTCTATTATTATGGAAATATTATTGGAGCAGTTATTCAAATTATTTTGAATGCATTTATTAGAGATCTATTCTGTAGGAATAAATAGGCAATGGTGTTATGATATTCTTGGGATACTTATGAAGGTTATTAACTCTATTTATTTTTCATATGTTAAGAAAGAGGAATTTTTTACACTATCATTATATTTATTCTCTATATATATCTCCTTATGGATGGAAAGGAAAACACACATCAAAGAAAAGTAGAGACATGAATACTCTATTAAAAAGAAGGCCCCGGAAATATTCATATTAAAGCTCGATGCTTTTGAAGAGATAATTGAAATTATTTTTACATTCTCATTATCTCATTGTGTAAAGATGAATAAAGCCTACGCAAACATTGATTGATCTATTTGTTTCTATTTTTAAAAGAAGAAATGTCTTCTCAACATTGAACATTATTTTGTTGTTGATGTTGTGTTATATTGAAGATCATCTCCATCTATCATTTGTTGCTACACTATGAGATAAACTTATTTCACAACAAAATTTATCCCATATATTTTATTTTGAGTATTGTCTTCTCAGACTAAGTTTTGGTGGAGTTTCAGCTTCTCGGACTAAGCTGTGGATATTTTGGTTTACTATAAAAGAACTAGAAGGCCCTGTAAAAACCGTGAATGGTGTCAACAATCTGTACTCAGTTATGGATGTTCTTGTAATAAGAAGACGAACTAGTGAAAATCACCAAGATCATGGAGTAGATCATTGGTAGAGGGGGATAGGGGATTTTTGTGCCCCGAACCACTATACATTTTTGTGTTATTTTCTTTTATTTATTTTTACTGGTTTATTGAAATTAAGAGATAAATAAATGATCACTTCATTTCAAGAGAGACATTTTAATAATGTCAAGATTTTTAAAAAGGACACAATTCACTCCCTCTTGTGTCTTTTTCATAGCCATCCCTAACTAAAAATTGGTATCAAAGGGTGGAATCTTTTGGAATGTTGAAGATTCCATTTGTATCTAACAAGATCGAGTTAAATATTTAGATAAAGACAAATATCAATGGAAAATTTCAGAGAATGTATGTCGACGATCCATTATGCTTATTTTAATGGTGATAATTATGGATGCTAGAAAGCTCGCATGACTATATATTTGAAGAATCTTGGTTTCAAAGTTTATATGAATATTTTCAAATATTATGAAATCCCTAGAGAATTAGAAAAGTGGGATGCTGCTAAGGAATATGAGTATGATATTAATTCAAAATCCATGAATGAAATTATATATGTTTTTGGTCTAGATGAGTTTAACCATGTTTCTCAATGTGCTACTTCTTATGAGATATGGAAAACTATTTCAGTTGCATATGAAGGGACTAAAAATGTCAGAAAACTAAGGTAAAATGCTTAAAAACTTATATTTGACACATTTAGGATGTAAGAATATGAGAGCATCACTCAGATGAATGGAAGATTAACAGAAGTTGTTAATGATGTTGCTACGATGGGAACTCCAATCCTGGAACCATATTAGTCATTAGAGGTACTTAGAGTTTTTCCTTCTTTGTGGAATGGAATATCATCTTCTATTCAACAATCCACACCATATAAATAATTAAATATAAAATAATTGATTGAAACCTTGATGATGAATGAAGTATAGATGCAAGCAGAAGATCAAAATCATATTTCTATCAAAAAGGAAACAGCTACACTCAATGTTTCGATGGATGAATTTTCTGATTTGGATTCTAGCCATTTGGATTCAAGTGATGTGCTACCACATCTTTCTAAAAAAATTGGAAAGTTGTATAAAAGGGGAAAATATAAATTGATGTTTAATAAAGGGAAAGAAGTCAAATGCTATTAGTGTAAAAAGAAAGTTCATTTAAGACCCGACTGTCCTTTACTTAAAGCTCAAAGGAAAGATAAATATAAACCAAAAGGAAAGAAATTCATAAAGGATACTAGTAATGTATATGAATATTCAAGTGATGAATCTACTACAAACTCAAAAGATGACCATGAAAATAAAAAGGTTAATCTGTGTCTTATGGCTCATGCTTATGAGGTATAATCTGTATACTCTAAAATTTCTAATTCTGAAATTTTTTCTTATTATAAAATTAATAATATTTGTTTTATTCTTAAAGATAAATTTGAATCTTTAAATAAATATCATACAAATCTTATAAAATCTTATGATGCTATTTAAATTGATAAAGAGATTTTGTCAAAACAGATTGTTGATTTAAGATCAAATTCTTCCAAAATTTCTTGTGATCTCCATGAAACTAAAATTAAAGAATTTTTGGATGATGTTGATAATTTAAAGAAAGCTTCAAGTATTCTTATTAAGGGAGAGAATTATTAGAATCAAATTCTTTGTAAAAATATAATTAACAATGTAAAACTTGGTATTTGTAGTAATGGAGAAAATTATAAATTATATAAAAATTCTTTTGTTCTTGGTTCAAACAGAAAAAGCTTGTCTACAGTTAAATATTTTTATTTGGTATTAATGGATATTATGTTAATGATTTATATTTTAGATAACCTCAATTTTCTGGTGTCAAACATGTTCATTATTCAAAATCATTATCTAGACTTAATTATAAAATGTTAGATCAAAATAAACATATTTGGTTACTGAAATCTTTAATTGCTGACACTGTCGGACTCAAAAGTTTATGGGTACCAAAAGGAACTTGTATTTAATACATTGCAAGTATGCGCCACTAAACTTCATCATTATATAATCAAGTGGTTGCTTAAAAATTATGAGAATTAATTATATTCTTATTTCTTATTCTATCAAATAGAAACTTCATTAGAGCTAGAATGATTAATACAGGATGTATTTTATTTTCAATTTTAATATTCAATTTAAATGAAGTAAATGTTTTGTATAAGTGGAGAATTTTTTTAAAATTTTATATATTTTATTCCTTTATATTTAATTATTCTTATGCTTAAACTATTAAATCTTTTCACACTATTATTTTGTAAAATGAATTAATTTTTTGATTTATTTTATTAATCAATGACTCTAAAATGTTTTATTAAGATTTAATATTTCTTGCATGTAAATATGTATTTAATGTTTGACTATTTAAATTAATTGCATGATCTAAATTAATCTCTTGTGTTTTGTGATAAATTATTCTATTATTAGATTAAAATGTTTTGGTCATTTATGACATACGTAATCATTTATTTAAATCCATTGAATATCATAAATATTTATTCTTGGCCTTGGGAGGATTTATATTAAATATTTATCATGTGTTTAAATGTTTCATTATTATGGAATAAATTAAATGGTTTAATACAATCATTACAAACCCTTGTTATTCATTTAATAATATTATATATTTTTTCATGGCTCCTTGATTGTCTCTTTTTATCTTTTTGAAGGAAGCACGAATTTAGGTGGAGTTTATATTGTTGTATCTATTCAAAATATTTTTTAAAATAACTCATCTTTTTAATATTTAAAAAATAATAATTAAATTTTTTTATATTTTATATATTTTAAAATTATCAAATTTTAAATATTTTTTTTAATTTTAAATAATTTAAAAAATATATTTTTTATTTTTTAAATACTTAAAATAAAATTAGTTTTCCAATTTTAAATACTTAAAATAAAATTATTTTTCAAATTTTAAATACTTAAAAGAATTATTTTTCAAATTTAAATTTTCTTAAAAAAATATCTATTTTTCAAATTTTAAATATTTTAAAATTTTTTTTTCATGTTTTAAATATTTTTAAAAGGGGGAAGAAAATTTAGTTTTTCAAATTTAGTTTTGTTTTATTTTATTTTATTTATTTATTTATTTTTACTTAAACCTCAAATTTCAATTCTTTTTTAGAAAGAGTAAATATATTGTATTATTTAATTTACTCAAGATCGTGTCTTTTTTATCATTGCAAAAAGGGGGAGAAAAGGTTGATAATAAGTTAGAGTTTTGTAATTATCAAAAAGGGGGATATTGTTGAGTGGCTCATTGTTATTCTCATTTTGATTTAGTTTTAATAATTACTTCAACCCATCAATATTTGTTTCCTAATAAATTTTTTTAAGTGTTTCAGATTTATTTTATCAAAGTATTTATTTTATATCTAAAGCAATAGTGATCAGATTCATAAAAAGTTTAATATGTTGGAAATATAAGAATATTATCTTCATTTTATCTATTTATGTCGAAATCTAGTTTAATTGTTTTGATGGTGCAAAAAATCACTAAAGCTGTTATAAGTTGTCCAAGTGATATTGCAGTTTTCAACTTAAAGTCAATTCAGAATTATGATGATATATCAAGATATATTGAACCTATTTATGAGATAATTATACCATTAGATAGATAATGGAGTTACTTACACATCATTAGTTTCTGTGGAAGTCTAAAAAGTAATTTATGATACTCTAAAAAATCAGTGAAGTTTCTGAAACAGTTTTACAACTATACAGTGAACAGATTTGAAATCCTATCTTATTTATTTTTCTGCAAGTTATATAGATATTTGAATCGCTCGAAACTTAGTGTTATTGAAATACAATAAGATTATATTAATTTCATCAGTTTTCATCAAAGGCTAAAAAAGTCATTTGCATGGTCAATAAATTATCTGAAGTTCTGGATTTTTGTTTTAGCAACAGTATTTCCTTATTATATGGCTTCAATTTTTTAAAGATATCATGAATTTTAGAAGATAGGTTGATTCAGTTCTTAAACAGTTGGAAATATCTTGAGATTTCCTAAAAATAAGTCTTGTGGGATTAAGGATAAATCTAATTTTAAAGGGATCAAAAAAATTCAATGATGTCTAATGTTAAGGTGTTCACATTTTACTAAAATATTGTCCATACCCTACATTGGTAAGCGTAACGTAAGAAATGAACCTTACATTTGATAAATGCACCTAAGGATTATCAAACCTATGTTTAATAGTAAACATATGGATCGACAACCCTGGGTTCAATGAATGATGAACGTAAGGAATATCAACCCAACATTAGAATCTAGAATTACTGTTCATACCCTACGTTCAGGAAGTTGACGTATGGTTAATCAATACTACGTTTGGGATTTTATGCTTACAAGGATGAACATATGGATCATCATCCTTATGTTACTTTTTGATCCCTACATTATGTGCAGATGAAAGTTTGGATAAGGAACCATACGTTGGTAGGAACCCTATGTTATGCAAAGGAACCATACGCTACACAATTGAACCCTACGTTTGGTATTTTTTCGTTACATGAAGGAACCCTAAATTTGATTGGTCAATGACAGAGTTTTATTTAAATATATTATCTGTGATTTCTATAATGGTCTTCTTAGTATTAAAGATCATTATAAATCTATTTTACAACTGATACAAAGGATCACATGGAATGGATTAAATCATTCCTATTTATAAGTAATGTTATGAATCTCTTTGAATGATTTGATTTCAAATATTCATGATTTATTATGTTGATATTTTTTAGGAACTGTTTTGACTATATTTAAAGTAGTTTTAATGGATTTAAATGGGAGTTTTAAATTTTTCAACATTTCTTTTATTATGGAGATATTATTGGAGTAGTTATTCTAATTATTTTGAATGCATTTGTTAGAGATTTATGCTACGTGAATAAAGAGGCAACGGTGAAAAGATATTCTTGGGATATTTATGAAGGCTCTTAAGTAAATGGAATGTTGTTACAACTATTGTATATTTATTATATATATATATTTCTCTCTCTGGAAGGAAAAAAATACACAACAAAGAAAATGGGAAATGTGAATACTCTGTTAAAAATAAGGCGTTTAAAATATTCATATTAAATCTCAACGCTTTTGAAGAGAGAATTGAAATTTTTTGTAAATTATTATTTTCTCATGGTGTAAAGATGAAGAAATCCTATTCAAACATTGATTGATTTATTTATTGTATTTTTAAAAGAAGAAGAATTTTTCAAGACATTCACGATTATTTTGTTGCTGCTGTTGTGTTATATTGAAGATTTTTTACATCTGTCAGTTGGTACTGAAACTGTGAGCTAAAACTATTTCACAAAAAACTTCATCTTATCTATTTTCTTTTGAGTAGTGGCTGCTTTGACTCATTCATTGTGGAGTTTCAGCTTCTCAGACTATGTTGTTGTTATTTCGGTTCCCTGTAAAAGAACCAAAAGACCTTGTAAGAGACTTGTAAGGTGTTAACTATCTATACTCAGTTGTGGATGGTCTTGTGATAAGAGGACCAACTAGTGAAAATCACTAAGATCATGTAGTATAGAATTGGGGGAGTGTACTAGGAGATTTATGTTCCCCAAAACACTATACATCCTTGTGTTCTTTTCCTTTATTTAATCCCACTGCTCTCTCAACATTAAGAGATAAGGAAATGATCTCTTCATTTCAAGAGGTACGTTTTAATATTGTCAACATTTTTAAAAGGACACAATTCACCCCCTCTTTTATCTTCATCATAGCCATCCCGACCTAATATCCATGTGATTATTTAAATAGTTATGGTATCCAGGGATAATTTTTCTAGATCATGTTATTATTTATATGTAATTATTTTATCATCATTTATCCTTTCCATTTTATTCATTCCTTATTATCTTTCATTGTATTCATACCCTTACTAAGCATCTGATATCACCCCTTTATTATATTTCCTTTTCCTAGGATGATTGGAAGTGTATTATGATTGATATTAAGGGACATGTTAATCTTAATAATGGTGTTATCAAATAAAATACTATATTATATTTGATGTTTCCAATTGTAATTTTAAATTTATGTATGTATCTTGTTTTCTGAAACTGCTAAACTATTTGGTCCTTTAGGATGTAATTGATTGTATATATTACCAGTGTAAGAAAGTAACCACCATATATGGGATAATATGGTCAAGGTATTTACTCACTTATCATTGAATAATTTTCGCATCCTTTAAGGATGTGGCATACCCAACAATCCACCATTTCCATGGCACTGATCTAGATTTCGATAGGGGAACACATGTCGTGCCCAAGAATAGACCTTAGTCAAGGGGCTAATAACCCCTACTATCACAAAAAACAAGATATTTTGTGAATTAGAGAACCTAAGATATAGGATATAAAAAATATTCATAGAAATCCATAGGTGAAGTTAGCACATACCTCCATGAGTCAAAACTACCCAAAATAGCAATTTATGTAACCTTGATGAAATGGTATTAGGGGGCCCTCAATTCACTGTAAGAAACCTTAATTGAGATATTATAATCCTAGTGCAGGATTATTAACCCTAACTAAGCTCTTATATTGGAGGAATACCAACTCTACATATAGAGGATCCCATTCCACAAGCATACTAGGGGACACCTAACCCTACATATAAAACAAACCGCATATAAGGGATTTTGTTCCCTAAATATATGAGGGGAATATTATACCCTACATGGAGAATGAGATAGCAGATCACATAAATTGAGTATAAGGGGGTAATTACTAACCCTATCTGTAAAATAACACATAGATAGATGATCTTATTCCCTGGGTAAATGAGGGGAATACCTTTCCCTACATAAAGGATGAGACATGCTCCAATCATCACACCTAAACCCTGTCATCATCCCTACAAAACTAAATTCTAAAACTAATTATCCTAAATTACAAATGGAATTGAATCTATAATAGGAACACTCTATTTTTATCTACATTGAAAAAATAAACTATATGGGATATTTATTTTCCAAAAACACACATGGTGATAAATTAGAGAAAATTCCCCACAAAGAAAATGTGGACCAAGTGGTGGCCCCTAGGCTTTCCATGTGGAAATCCCGTGTAGGTTCATGGAACCACAAGTGCATGAGCTCATAGAACCCACATGTTTTGTAGTTCCCTCTTTTATATCTATTAGGTTGCCTTAATAGACCTGATCCATCTCTTGATACCAACTCGCCCAGCTTGGCTAGCCAAACCTCCACCGACTATGTGGAAAGTGAAGCATTTTTTAGTCACATATGGATAGGATAGTTGGGGTTTATCCCTAGACTAAATCTCATTATTTTATTTGTGTGTCATGTAATACCATGCCCTATGCCTCCTTTTTATGGCCCACCATCCCACACAAATTTCCACCACAGTTCCACCTTGTCACCACTGGATTTCACTATAATATGCTGGTTATGAAACACAACCTCCTCCTACGTCATTGTCTACCATCGCACCAGCTCATCTATATTTTCACAAACCACCATGTCACTACACACTTCCACCACCCAATTCATCATCACCTCTCACTATTGTCGACCACCTCTAGGGTCAAGGGACCTTTATCCAGACATGAGATATGGAAAGAGATATATGGATAGAGAGAGGGGGGATAGAGATTAGGGAAAGGAAATATAAGATAGGAGAGAGAATATGGGAGTATTCCCCTCATTCGCATTGATCCATCGTCAGCCGCCACCAACAATCAAGAAAATTATGAGAGATAAATAATTTAATGCTAATAATTTTTAGTTCATGGGGATGACAATTATATAATGAGAATTTGAGGATCATATTAGGTATTATAGAATAATCCTAGATGATACACCCTGAATCATACATGGATAATGGTGGAGACTAGTATTTTATAAATTCAATCATATAATTCATAAATAATGAAGTAATGATAAATCACAAAGCCTTACCTTGATGGAAAAGTATAATTTCATAAATATATTAACTCCAAGAAAAAAAAAATTATCCCAGAATCCATTTTTCAATGATTTCAATTTGTTGGTGTCATATAAAGAGGGAATATTCAATACATATAACACTCACTTTCCCCTATAGGGGTTTACCTATAATAGAAATGGATAAACATAGATTAATTTCACAACATGTGTTAAATAAGGAGATCCTCGGGTTCTCCAAATTAAATTAAATAATTATAAATTTATTTATTTATTTATTCATGCACCTATGATGACTCGATCCTGAAAACCCTGATTGAAACTCAAATTACATTGCCCCTATGGTAGGACCCCAATTCTTATTGCAACTATAGCATCTATTTTACCACCAAACACTCTATTTATGTGATATAAAAAACTCATCCCAAATGCACATGTGAGAGATAAAAATAATATATTATTTTTAATATATTATTATTATCATGGTCCCTAAATGCTCGAAACTCTGTGTTGGATCAACTTAGTGGTAAACTCCACACTATAAAATCAACAAAACCATCAGATGATTTTTATGAGCTTGTGTACTAGGGGAAATTTACTATTTTATCCTTGGAGAGGTCCTAGGATTTGAAAATTGAAAACTGAACTAAGTCCTAATCAATAAAATTTCAATTCACAATAAATACCTTTAAGGATTGGGATTTTATTCATTACCAACAATATACTTCTTCTATAAACACCATCAATATCTTTTCTTATTCTCTAATGAGTCTCTCTTAAAACCCTCATCTTGTTTACTTACAGTTGTCCATAAAGGATTTCCTTTGATGAGGTAATGATAAATCCTATCATTGATCTCATAATTTTTTATACATGCAAAGGGGTGTAATACTGTGTTCTCCTCATTTAGGGATTGGAAAATTATTCCATGCCTTTATTATTCTTCTCATCTGGATATTTCAAGATCTTAAGTGGTATGGATCTAAGGTGAGTTAATCACTTTACATATCAATTTCACCCTTTGAAGGTAGTGTCAAAACCCTAATTTATCCTTTCCTTTGGTTATTCTAGGAAATCAATAGATGTCATATTCTCTTCTATTAGGACTTAAAAGAAATTTTATTAATTTATTATCAGTATGTGTTCCCCTTCTTCCTTTCATACCCATAGAGAGTTATTTGAGAAATTGTTTGGGTATAAGAAAACACAAATATAATAAAGGGTTTCTAACAATTAATTATTGTTAAAAACTATTTAATTAAAGATATTAATTTTTTGTTAAAATAACATAAATAAATTATATCTACTTTCTTGTATTATCACCCACATACCACTATTTGTGCTTATATTTTTTCCTAGCATGTTTACTATTTTGTTTAAGATTAGTGGATATGGTATGGGTAATTCAACTTGTTTTTTATTGTCCATTATTAATTTTAAGTATGCTAATATTTTTAATTCATTACATACTTATAAATCATTTTAGGCATCATTCTATATAATTTTTTATCCATGTCAGTTTTATGGAACACACACACACACAAGAAAGTGGATATTCAATCTAATGCACCATTGGACTTAATATATTCGTATTTTTGTAGTACTATGAAAAAAAATAAAACAAGGGTGATATTTACTTCATTACACTCATTAATTTCTATACTTGAATAACTAATGTTTCTTTTATAAATCACAAATTATAGTCACTTCAATTTTTTAAAATTTTCAGAAGACGAGTTGAGAATGAACTTGGTGTCTATGTCAAGTAGGTGAGGTATGATAATGGAAATTATTACATATAAATACACTCTATAAAAAAATTTTGTGTTTGAGAGGGAAAATAGGAGCCTTGTAGACATGGGGATAACTATGTTATCTGAAAACAAGCTATCATATTTCATTTATAGAGAAGTTATGTGAACTGTTGTGCATATTTATAATAGATACTTTTTGAGACCTGAGGAACACAAGAATCAAAATAATATTAGGGACAATAAAACTAAAGTTTTTAAATACTAAGTATTTTGAAACACTTTTTACATGAATATAAAGAAAAATAATTTGGGAAATTTTGAAGAAAGGGATGAAGAAGCATCCTTTATAAGATTCTTTCTAATACTATTGGCTACAAATACTGGAGAAAAATTAACACAATCTGGTAGAATATTCATACATAAAATTCATAGAAAATAATCATATAATTATTGAGTTTATTAATGTTAAAGTTAAAACTACCTAAGTTTGAAACATGTAGATTCCAAAAAAAGTAAGTTTTGGAATTTACTAGAAATGAGAAATTTATGGTTGATATTGAATCATATGTGACCATTGATAAAGAAGAAGTTGGGGATAAAAATAATAGGCATCAAACTCTGAAGAAACATATTTATTCCAATAGAATTATTATCTAATAAGATTCACCTATCTTAATAATAATAATTTTAAGACTTGAGGACTAAACTAGTCATATCTCTCAAGTTGAACGTCAAACAGTTTCAAAGGAAAATACACATGATGAATATATTTCTTATTTGAATAAAGGACTTGATCAAATGAATATACTTGGGATTTGGTATCAAGTACTACAAATAAAAACATTATTTTCACTAAGTGGGTTTTTCAAAAAAAACTAAAGGAGAAAGGTGAAGTCACAATGAATAATTCAACGCTGGTTTTCAAGGGGTATTCTCATGTATAAGGAGTTGAATTTGAATAATCCTTTGAATAAGTTGAAAGACCTGAGACCATTTGGATGTAATAGGTAGTGGAAACATACAAAAATTGTCAGATTTATCAAATGGATGTAAAATCTTCCTTCACAAATTATGATATTGATGAAGAGGTTTCCATTGAACAACCTAAGTTTTTTTTAATTGATAAACATGGGATCATGGTATAGAGACTTAATAAAACTTTATATGGATTAAAACATTCCCATAAATCCTAGTATACAAAGCCAGATGGATTCTTGGGAATTATGAATTTCTCCAAATGAAAAGTTGATAGTGATATCTATGTGAAGGATCTATCCATAGGTTACTTTCATTATCATAGTATATTTGGATGAAATAATTTTAATAAGTGACAAAGAGTGTCTTTTTGATGAGTTTTCTGGGGAAACTGAGTGACATTTTTAGTTGTCTATGTTGGGTGAGATGTTTTTTGGACTCCACGCGTGTTAATCATGTTTTAATGATCACAAATCCTATAAATTTTGTAAAGCTTGTTAATCCTTTTTAATCTATATAAAATCATGTGTACAGATGATTAGTCTCTTTATGCCTTAAATAATTATTATAAAATATTTTTTTTATAATGAAATTCTATTATTAATGATTAAGTTTAATTCATTTTATGAATATCACTATTTAAGTCTGTGTACAGATATTTGGCTAAGTCTGAGAAACCGTGAGTCTTCCACTGGTTATGTTTTTCTGGAAATGGACCCATACACCGTGACTGAGACACCGTGACCCAGACACCGTGACCCAGACATAGTGACCCAGACACCATGACCCACACACCGTGACCTACACACCATGACCCATACACCGTGACCCAGACACCGTGACCTAGACACAGTGACCTAGACACCGTGACCTAGACACCGTGACCACACACCATGACCAACCAAACACCATGACTAGACACTGTGATCAAACACCACATATGTGCTACAGATTCCTAATCTCTATACAATTGCACCATCATAGCTGTCTCACCACTCAAAGACAAACAAAGAGACACCATTTCAAGGAGACGCAGTTTCCAGGAGACACTATTTCAAGGAGACACTATTTCAAGGAGACATCGTTTCAAGGAGACATCGTTTCATGAAGACACCATTTCTATGAATACTCTAACACCATTTTCTTAACCTATTTTTTCATTTTTCAATTTAATCTCTAAAGGTCATATTTGAAGCTTTTAAATGCTTTTACATAATTAATGTTTCTTTGTAGACATGTCAACTGATAGAACGAGGTACAAGGTGCAGAATACATGCATCATGTTATCTCCAACATATGCATTCTAAGAATAAAAAGAACAGCGTGTCCAGAAGCAAAGCGCGACAATAGTGACAATAGAGAAACAAGTGTGTGCGTGATAATAAAGAAGCACGAGCCTTCTTGAAAGAAGGCCAACACATGAAACCTAAAACTTATGAAGAACACATGAAGCATACTATAATCCTAGATTCGAGAACATTTTCACACTATCAACCCCACGAAGATCATGATCTAGATCTAGCTGACTTTCGATACTCTATTTCCCACAAGAGGACTCGATTTCTGCATCTGCTTCATCATAGAAGTCTAGAGCTTCATATACTAACACTCAAAGCACTTCTAACCTTATCTCATCATTTTTTCTCAATTGTGTATTATTTTTATCTTTCGAGCAGTGTGTGTGTGTGTGTCTTTATAAAATCACACACTGTCTCGTGCATTAAACTGGAGGATACAAGATATCCTTCCTCTCACATCTTTTTACACTTGTTTATTACCATAGATAAATGTGGAATATGTCCTTGTGTGACCTCTTAGTTCATACCCACGATGAAATGTAGAAGTGTTTGTGTGACCTAGACAGTCATGTGTACTATTATTAACCTAGATCTAGGGTTTGGATAACATTTCTTTGTATAAACTGCTTAGTGACAGGTGATCACCAAGTGGAGTGGATTAGGTCTCGACTTGAGATTGAACCAATTGTTTTATATCCGATGTGTTGTTTAATTTAGTTTTATATGTTTTACTATATAATTCAAAAATCACTAAATTTACTTAGATAGTTAATCTTTGAAAGAAGTTATAATTATTTTTTCCTTATTAGAATAGCTTCAAAAGTAATGTTAATAATTGATATTAAGATTACTGAGAATTAATCAATCTTATAAGAAGTTAATTAAACATTCAAACTTTCATAACCATATTACTTTGATTAACTGGGTTGTATTTAAATTTATTGGGGAACCTTTTTAAGAATACTTTTTAAACATAAATTTTTATAGATACTCAATTCACCCACCTCTTGAGTACTCTACTCCAACCAAAAATGTTATATTTTATGGTGTTGTAAATAATTCAAGGGGATAATCGTATTTTCATTTCTTAATAAATATACACTATAAAATTATTGAATATGTTTTAAATAGATGAATTCAAGGGGATTTATACTATTATAGTTGTTAGAACAAAATTGATCAAGGATGATTCTAGAAAAAGTGAGAATTAAATGGTTTATAGAAAAGTGATTTGAATCCTTCTTTACTTAATGTTTTACTGTCTTGATATTGTTTTTATTGTGACATTGTGTACTCAATTTCAAATTTATCCTAAATAATATCACATGTTAGTAGCCAATAGGATTATAAGATATATCAAAATAACCCTATAATTCAAACTACCTTACAAAAATTGTTCTGATTTTATATTACTAGGATATATAGATATTAACTAGGTTGGGTATTGTGTTGATTGGAAGTCCACTTTAGGTTTATCATTCTTCCTTTGTGATGTTTTTATGGCATGGAATATCAAGAAGCAAAGTTTAATGGAAATGAGCATAGCTGAATCCAAGCACATAGAAACCACACATTCTTGTACTTAGATGATATGAATGACGGTTTAACTAGACGAATTTATATTTAAGGATGATAAGCCACCATGAATATCCTATGACATTAAAATTATTATAGATATTTCAAAGAATGTGGTTTAACACTATAAATCAAAGAACATTCCTCTAAGATATCATTTCATCAAATAGAAGGTGGCATAAGGTGATGTGAAATTTTATTTTATTAGCACCAATGAACAAGTAGAAAATATTTCCACCAGAAAAATTCCAAATGATTAGTTCTCTTAGTTGAGGCTAAAACTTCATGTCCAGCCTTTCCCTATCACTTTTAATGTGTATAATTTCAACCCCACAATGATTTCAATTTTGTTTTCAAAGGGGGGTTGACAAAAATATTATTTTTTAAAAGAGGAAAATATTATTAAAGGAGTGTGAACTTATTTTTTATCTAGATATATGGTTATTGAAAAAAGGGGAGTCATTTTTGATAAGTTTAAGGAGATTATAAGGAAAAATCATTTGAATCACTTGGCCCAAATTTTCTTATCACTGATATACGTAATTCTCTGAAAAACACTACATTATCCTGTGTTGGGGTGTTAAGATTCATTTAACTTGAGATAAGATATGATTTAATGATTCTTAATTGATTTTATTAAATTTTGTGATGAGTTTGAGTATCTTAAAATAGGTATGCAATGGGTTGACAGAAAATTATAAGGGGATGATTGGAGAACCCATTAGCTTAGTGAAGTTATTGAATGTTTTTGTTTATTCTATTTGTTTTCAACCAATTAATTGAAGTAATTTTTAGTTGATATATAGTGATTGATATATTTTTTAATTTTTTTAAATTGGTTCTAATTTTACATGAAGATTTTTGGAATTTTTGTGTTCAAGTACAAAATGGTTAAGTCTATATATTTTTATAAGTATCATTCCCTGTGAATCCGTAAGGATGGTTTCAAAGTTATATAAGGATAAATATATACACATAATCATGAAGTTTTTTATTCCTTAAGTATACTTAACGTTCATTTTCATAAGGATGATTTTGTATAAGGTTCATTTTCCCATATGGATAATCAATCTATAAGTATGAATCCTCTTCATGCAAGCATTGATCTTTTTTTATAATAATGAATAATTGGATTATAAGGATTATTTTCCCATAATGATTATTCACATTAAAATAATCTATGTTTCTCTATAAAGATAATTTAGTAAGGGTCCGTATGCATGAGTGCTTCTTAAGCATGATAACCTGTAATAATGAAGGTATCAATAGGCATCATGCCTTTGAAAATTTTAAGGATTTCTCCTAGTTAAAATATTAGTTTATAGAATTTATATTTACTATAAAATTTAAAACCTAATGATTCCAAATCTAATCCTCTATGAAAAAATCATCACATTTAATATTTGATTCAAGGTACAAGAAGAATATATGATCCCAACACCATGAAGAGTAATATTGTCAACTGTAACAACTGAATTAAATCACTAAAAATAAAACTAGTTTGGATTTCATGAATAATTAATATGTTTAAATTCAAGGATAATTTACTATTAATAAATTCATAAATAAAGTTTTAATCAATATATTATGAAATATGAGTTTTTTTAATATCAAAGATATTTTTTATGCAGAGTTTTTCGTTGTGTTGCATTGTAAGAAACTATTTTATGTCGTGAGTGGGTGGAAGAAACTGAGAATAAATTTTGGTCTAGTAAAATAAAAAAGAATTTATTTTTATATGGTTATGAACCTAATAAACACATTTTTTTAGTTTTTAATTATTGTATTTTAATGTTAGAAAGACCCAACTTTTTTGGTTTTTAGTTGAAGAAAAAAAGGGAAGTTATGGAAATTCAATTTGAAAATAAATTATATGAGACTAAACCACATTAATATCTTTTTGAAAATTCATGAAAAGTTGTGAGTACTAAAATTGGGTATTTGACAATAATTATCTTTAGTAGTAGTATAGAGATATATTTTAATATACCAATTAAAGTATATAGAAAATGGAATGAGAAATTAATGAGTCGGATATATAAGAAAATTATGTTCTCAAATAGAGAGAATATTGCTACTTTGAAATATCATGGTGGTTGGAAATTTCATTGAGAGGGAAGAAAATTTATTATTATTATAAAAAGTTTTGGAAGAATGTGAAACTAAGTTCAAGAAGGAAGGTGATACAGAAATGTGGTTGTTTTTTATAGAAAATCTATCTTTACCTGAGCTTACAATGTTGAGTCTGAGAGAATAAGGAGAAGTAATTCCTCAAAGGGTTTTGCACATAGTGAGTTAAGTAGAATGATATCTTCAGTGCTTATTCACTAGATAAATTTTGAAGCAGTTATTCTTTAATAAGGTAAATTTCATTATATGAATAATTTTATGTTGGCTCAAAGAGGAAGGTTGTTTATTTTTTACTGAAGAAACGTCCACTTAAAGGAAGTTGTCTCTCATCTATTAGTTCTTATATTTCATTGTAACTATTAATAAATAGTAGAAACTAGAAGATGTAGTGTATGTGCTAGTAATAATGGGATTGGGATAATAATAGATCAAAACATTTGTTTTGATAATAATATATTAATGTAAAATCTATAGATTGGGATAAAAATTTTATATAGTAAGAAATAATCTATCATATTGAGGGCAAAGCTTATAAAAACTCATTCATGTAATTTTTTCCTTATAATTCATTGATTTCGATTGAGGATGGTATTTTGACATGAGGGGTTCATGTCTATACCAACATTAAAGGTTTATTTCAAAGAATAAAAATTTAAAAAGCAGGCAACATTGATTCACCCCCTCAGTGTATCCATTTATCTATTTAGGACTTTCACATATCATTAATATATATGATATTAAGGGGAATTTATATGATGATTAGTATTAGGTATTGTTCCATGTGAAGCTATTTGTTTCTACAATAGTGTGAGATGTGGTTTTTTATGAGTTTCTTTTCTTAACTCTAACAGTGCATCTTGGTATATCTAAGATTTATCATACTTTGAGAATCTAGTTCTAGTGTCTAGGGATGAAGTGGTTTGGGAATAAGAGTGATCATTCATCTCAGTTTTTAGACCTTTTGAGGTGTTGGTGCATATTGGTGATGTGGCGTATCATTTTTCACTTCCTTCATTGATGGATAAGATTCTTAATGTATTCTACCTGTTGTAGATTCATCGATATCTTCACGATGACTCATGCTTTATTCAATAGGGTGGGTTAAATATTGAGAAATATGTGATGTTTATAGAGAAGCCCATCTAGATTCCATGGCCATCAGGAAAAGTTTTTCTATTTTGTTTTCATCTATATTGTCTATAATTTGTGTAGGAATGGTCTCTTGTAGGACTATATGTAAGAGTGTGAGTCAAAGATGCATGCTCGGTAACATAACTTGTCGTGAACATTATTTTTTTATGATGATGGGATATTGATTTTATGATAATAAGATTAAATTTGTTCTATAATCTAGGATGTGGTTGTGCTTTTAATGATAGTGATATTTCTATATGAGAGATATCTTGAGGTTTGTTTTGTTTTATGGTTATTTTATTCTCTTATGGGTTTAGTTTTGATTCTTTAGGATGAAAATCATTTGATATATATCTAATATGCATTCCCAAGTTTCTCCCAGACCATTATATTGTGTTTCTTCATACTAAATACATTTGGTGTATGCTCAAAGGAAGTTGGTAGGAGAAAGGTTTATTTTTAGTTGAAATCACAGCTAGAAGATAATATCACACCAAGAAGGGTAGTGTTGTTTCATATTCAGTTAGCTAGAGAGGAAGATTTATTATAGTACGGTGTATTGTATCAATATTATTGTTGTTAGAACATGAGATAATGTGATGTAGTGTAGGACTTGTGTTTTGATTATTTATTGTTCCTTTATTTAAGGATTTAAAATCTTTTGAAGTGTGAAGTAATTATTTGTAGTATGAAGTGTTGAAATACACTATGATGGTGAGGCTATGAGATTTTAGTGTTACTATGAATGTTTGGGTTTTAGTCATTATTCAATGGTGATATATGTTATAGTGTAGTTATGGTTTGGGGGATATCAAGTTAAAGGTTGAGTTATAGGGTTTAAGTCATGATTCTCTTATTTTAAGAAATATTGTGTGAAGGATTTTATTGTTTCATGGTCTTATTTGTTAATATCGGTCAAATTGGTTTTGAACCCAAATAATTAATGGGATCATGCCATGATTCTCATATCTTTCCATCATTACACTACTACAACCCCTCTAACATAATGATATTATGCACTAAGATTTTAAATATCAATTTGAGAACCTTATAAAAATATCTCTTATTTTCTAAAACTTCTGTAAACCCTATGTTCTCATTGGTTATTCATTGGAAATATTTGGTCATACATTGGTGAGTTTTAACACATGGTTTCAAAATATCAATCCCTTTCAATATGAGGTGCTTTGTTTCCCCTTTACATCTATTACTTATTGTTATTTTACATTCCAGGGGTTATAGAAGTGGTTTTGGTTCAATTTTGGTGATATTTGGTTGTGATATTTATGGGGGATTATTGTTCATAATTTTCATAGTGAATCTTTGCGAGTTTGGTGGTTCTTGATTTTCATTTTCTCATCATTATTATATATCTCTTATTAAATATCTATTTAACATAGGTAATTCAAGATCTCTATTCTATTTTTATGTATAAATATTGAAGTATCATTCCTATGTTTTCAATCGTTGTATGTCTATAATTAATAAAATAATCAAACTAAATGAGTTGTAGGGAGTGATAAGATTTGCATGCGCTTTACATTTTTTTATGTTATTTACTATGTATTATCTCTTAGATCTACTAGTTTATTCTATTGTGATATTATTTATATTGGTTTCCCTATTCTCTTCTGCATCTATAATTGGTTAAGTCACTTAAATATGGTAAAAAAATGAGATACATGGAGTTATGGAATTGATAATGATATTTCCTATACTTAAAATATCAAATAAATATAGAAGTATAAATAAAAATGGTTTCTTGATGTTATTGTTTTGTTTTTGTTGGAGTTTAATGTTGGGATACTTAATATTATTGTTCCTTTAGTAATTTAGAAGGGTTTTTTTCAGTATTTGAGGAAAGTTTAATGGTGTTATTTTGGTGACATTTTGGCATGGTTGGTGTGTGAGAGAGGTGGAATTGATGTTGCGGTTACTGGTATGGGTTAGTATAGTGGTTTATGGGTTTTTGAGAGACTTTTATGAGGGTTGACCCTTAGTCACTCAAAAATATGGATGGAAATGAATAAATAAACTAGTGATGGGAATGTGTTGAATATGATGAATAGGATGGTGTTTATTAACTTGTGTAAAGTTGAATAATGAAATGTAAGAGGTGATGGTTAATATAAAATTTTAATGGATAGAATAAATTTTGTTTAATGAATATAACATGGTGGATAATAACTAATGTTAGAATTGGTACTGAGGTGATAAAATAAGATATTTTAATTTTTTTGGTTGTAATGTGAAGATGGTATGGTTAATTATGTTTTAGTTAGTCCTGGAAGTGATTTTCAATGTGTGATGGATTTGAGGTGGTTTAAATTGCAAGTTTTAGTAATAAATTTATTTAGTATGTGAGTTAGAACTTAAATTAAAATTTTAAATTCAATTAAATTCATTGTATTTTCTATTATTTTGTTATACACCATCACCCAAGTCAATAAACACAACCAACATCCATATGAGGTTTTTGGATTCGGGTGTTTTCCCTAATATCCAAATTACAGAGGATAAATATGGATAAACAATCCCCCTTTCCCACTATCTTTTAGATATAGATAATCTTTGATCACTTAAGGTTGTAATGATATGTTGTGATAGCCTGAGTTCATGATATGATGTGTGTGTGTGTGTGATGTGGATACACATTTGGTCCATATATAGAAGGAAAAGGTCATTAGGTTAATATCCATCATGATTTTATACCATATCATAGAGAGTTTGTGATGAGGTTTTGGATATTATATAATGTGGAATGAAAATGTGTTTGTGATGTGGCTATGAATATACAGTTCTGGTTATGATTTGGTTTTGTGGTTATGTGTTTGTGTGGAAATAGAATGGATTATAGTATAATATGTATGTTGTTGGGGAATGAGGGAAACTAGTTTAGAGGGTAAGTGGTTTTAGAGTACCCTTTTTATATATTCTCTTAATATTAAGTTACAATACTCATACATGTAATTTGGTGAGTGAGTATTAGTAAAATTATTCAACATTTTTAGAGGTTTTAGGGAGGAAACTAGTAAGTATATTTTTATTATCATCCCTATATATATTTTCTATTTTATATATCTATATAAAAGACTCTTTTTATTGAGGATGGAATTTAAAGATATTGAAATAAAGAAGCTTTTAAAGTGGTTTTTTATATTTACAATATTTCCTTATTAAGTCAAAAAGAAAATGTAACATGTTATGAGATTTGGTATGTAAGAAAAGAAAATCTAAAATATTTTATAGTTTTGGGGATAAAATTATTTATTAAAAACAAGAAGGTAACATATAGAGAAGCATACCTTTCATTAATAGTTATTATAACATTTCTAAGATAACTATACATAATAAAACTCCAAAAAGAAATAGGTTTAGTGTCTTGGGAGTTTTATACTCATAAAAAATAAATATGTGTGAAAATTTAAACATGATTTAAATCCTTTATAATATTATTCTTATTATCTTTAAAAATTATATTTAATACATGTTATTATCTAGGGACATACACCAAATAAATATTGAACTAAAATCCCAGTAAATGGAGGAATAATAGTTAGGAACATGAGATATAAATCAATATGAGTAAAAGGGTGAGCACAATAATTATCATCATATTATAAACATATAAAAATAATCATAATAATCAATTGAAAAAGAAATAAAATGTTGAATATTCATAATTATGAAATGTCATAATATAAGTCTGGTCTTATGGTTATGACATCATAACATTATAGACAAAGCTAACTACATCATGTCCATGAATAATAATGTAGACAAAACTAACTCCATCATGTATTTTCATAATTATTTGATGATATATAACACTTTACATAATGCATTAGAAGGATATGTAATTTTCAGTCTGCCCATCACATCATAATACTGTCATAATCATGCATGCTACATTCAAAGGAAAATTTACATCTACCATAAACATGAAATAAACCCCAAAGAAAAAATTGGTTTTATAATAGCACTATAATTACCCAAGATTTTCATACATAGATATTACATTCTTTTAGATAAATATTCATTACATTACACAAACACACACCTAAGGATCATGAAGGTATAATGACTTCATAAAATTGGAAGCATAAACAACTGGTTCATAGATGAACTACATCATCTCCCACAATGTCCTTCATAACTAGCACCCTTCTTATACATATCATACATAATAAATTTCTTCATAACCTGGGGAAAGGAAACAAAAGAAAGGGTGATCTCAAATTATCAATAATGATGAAAAATGTAGATATGTAAGCATAACATAAATATAAGGGCATGAGAACATGATTATAACATTTAAAAACCATACCATGTATATCAAAGATCATAATATAGAGTCATGTAATAAAGACTGGAAGTTCATAAGACATCAATCATAATGTAATCAAAGAACATGATCCATGATAACATAGAATTATAAAAAGAAATAAATGTGTGGAATAAACATAAGTATAGATGATTATTTCTATATTAGTCAAGGATCAATGCCAAGGCTATCATAATAGAATGGGTTCACTCTTCAAACCATCATAGGAGCCAAGGTTCACTCCTAAGACCATCATAGTAAAAAAATTCCCTCACTAAACAGGGTTTACTCCTCATTCCATTCTTGTTTATCCCATGAGATATAAATCATTACATAATTAATTGGAGGTAGATATATTTCCCACCCATCGCATAATGAAAATCATTATTAAGTATTCCACAAGATTAAAAAAATTCATTATATCATAACCCGTGAAATAAAATGGGTTTGATTAACATTTCATCATATCATAACCTGTGGAAAAGAGACAGGTTTCATAATCATTTCATAATTTCATCATAGCTTTAACCATGAAAAGAAGATGGTTCCATATTCATTTTATCATTTTATAACCTATGGAAGAGAAATAAGTTTCATAAACATATTATAATCATTAACATAAACTACCCTTAGAAAGAATAAGAATGGTATCCTTGGATCATATCCCCATTAAAGCATAAGTATCATCAAAGTATGTCATCTTATATGGAAAATTATTTTGAAAGATCACTTGGAACATTCATTGAAGAAAAAAAATTTCTTCTTTTAAAAATAATTCGTAAAACATAAAACATTTTCAAAATCATTTTCTTTTAAGATAACCTTGAAAAATTATAAAGGATGCTTTAAAATCATTTAAAATATTTCTTGAGGAAAATAACTTTACATTTTGAAAAAAAACTTTTTAAAACATAAAACATTATGAAAATAGTTTTCTTTGAAAATAAACATGAAGATAATAAAGGAATATTCAAAGAAAATAATGGTCATGATAGTTGGAAATATTTTTCATGTCGTACACTTTAAAACAAATATTCCTATAATATTTTGGAAAAATGCAAATTGGCATTGTTTGGGAAACAAAATGAAGATTCCTTTCAAAAAAATAAAAAAGAAAAAAATGGGTAAAAATAAAATTAATAAATAATTTTTTAGAATGTTAAAAAATTTGAAAACGTTTTTAGAAAACATAGTTTTGGAATAAAAATGAGTTTTTGACTGAAGAGAGATATAAAGATGATTTTTTAGAAACATTATTTTGAACTTTTTAGTAGATAAAGATAGGAAAATTAATAGAAAAATAAATTCTCATGAAATAACCATATAATAAGAAAATTAATCAGTTTCATAAGAGATATATCATAATATATTATCATTTTAATCATAGTCACAAACAATCCTGACAAAAAATGAGATTGTAACATAAAACTCTTACCACATTGGTAACATTGAATTATATGATCATTGAAGGAATAAAATTAAATGGAACTTAAAATATAATGAGAATAAATAAATTCATGATATTACATGTCAAATGGGTTTTATATACACCTCATAAAATTATATAGGTCCATAACATAATATATATCTCAAGGAAAGAAAATTGAGAGAAAATACCTTACCGCTTTGGTAAATTTTGAACTGTAAACACCATGAAAGAGAGATCCTCAAATATATATGGAAATTAACATAATTTTATGGATAATAATCATAAAATAAATGAATGGGTAGTATATACAACACATAAAAGAAACATGTGGTGAATATGATTTTTGTCTCATAGAAAATAAAAGTGTTACGAAAATCCCTTACTTAAAGTCTCAACATACATTATATACATTTAGACCTATTATATAATAAATATAATTTTTTGATAAATATATCACAGAACCATGATTATATATATCATACCATATATTATTTTATTATGACCTTTTACTACTCATTTATTAACAATTCCATGTTAAAGTCATTTTTTGGGCAATAACTGCTTTGTTTTTCATGTATGTTTTGATTTGTTATTTTTGGTACTATTACTTTGATCATGGTTAAATAATATCGAGAATTTTAATAATTATTAAGATATAATATATATTCAGTATATATTTTTTAATAGAAATATATAATATTTAGAGATAAAAAATGAAATAGATCATTCATGGATATGGTAAGCTGTACGTACGTATAAACGTTGTTTCCATTTTCTCAAAGGATTGAAAGAAAGAAAGTTAAATAATATATTATCATTAAAGAATAATTTTTATGAAATATATGTCACATATTTTCATTAAATCCATCCTTATTACCTTACATGTACAGCGTGAACGAATCACATCGCTTCATGAGGTGATAGTCCGTCGTACACACGATCGATGTTATCGTAATCCCACAAAATGGGACGTATGGTGGAATATGTGATATAATAATTTCATAAGTATAATAATATAATAAATATAATATATAAACATTTAATAGATCATTATATTTATCCCTTAGAGGTGGTGTTGGAAAATGAATAACACCAGTTTGTGAGGCAGTAGTTTGTCGTATACACAAATAATGATTTTGTATCTCATTTGATGGAAGAGGAGATGGTTATAGGACATGAACTTAACATAAAAAATATCAGTATATTTAATATACTAAAGATAATATATTTTCATGTTTTAATAATATATTAATGATTTTTAGGAAGAAATAAAATAAAAAACTCAGTTAGGGGTGTTACATATTCTTCGGACAACTTCTTTTGGTTCACACCAAAAGGCTTATTAGGTTGGATTATGACTAAACTAAGTCTTATAGGATGGTATTACAAAAGTAAAGATTTTTTTTTTGTAAGTGGATTATAGAATGGGTTTTTAAATTGTGGAGAGGAGAAGATAAGGAATGACCTTTTATAAGTGAGGTGAGTGGAACACTTGTGATGTTCTGAAAATAAAAAGGTGTACATAAGTTTTTTCTCATGCCCAAAGGCTCCAAAAAGGACCATTATAAAAAAAGAGATAAATTCAAAATATTTCCATAAAATGGGTGTTTGAAAAAATTTTGGTCATTTTTAACACATATATGTTTTACTTTAACGTTGATAAACCCATTTTTAAATTAACCATGCAAAATAATTTTTACTATTTTTACTATTCATTATGGTAAAAAATTAATTGACCATATCAGAAATATTAATTATTCTTATTCCAATTATATAAGCTATTTTTTCAAATTAAATTCAAATAACTGGAAAATTTTAATTTAAAATTAATTCCATGGATGCGAGGAGAAAGCAGTTTTCCAATGAGAAAATGTTTAAAAGTTTAAAATGTTTTATATCAAAATTCAATATGAAAATGTTTAAAATTACAAAAATTATATTAATTGATATAAAATTGAGTTAATTTTAATATTAAAACTATTTTAAAACAAAAATGGTAACCTTGTAAATTCTTTAAATGAAAAGGATGTTTTCAATAAAAAACGGTATTTTTCACTATTCACTGAAAAATTAATATTTTTAGAAAAATCCCAAAAAATAAACCCTAAGATAATTTTTACATTATTATTTAAAAAATGATTTTTATTTTATAAAATTAATTTTCTAAAATATTCAAAAAATAATTTTACTATTATTCATAAAAATAATATTTTTTTGAGAAAATAGTATTTTCGAGACATATAAACAATTTACCAAAAAATAAGTATTTTTTATCACTATGTTTTATTTATATAAAAACATTATAATTAATATTTAAAAGTTATTTATCATTATTCATACTTCTAAGACTATTTTATATTTTGTAATGGTAGCATTTAAATAATAATATTAATAATATATTGTGGTATGTTGAAATTCAGTGTCACATGTAATGCAAGATAAACTCAGTATTGTGTGTATCACAAGTTGTTTAAGAAAATAATTATTTCCTATAAAAAATATATCAAAAAAATTACTTTATTAAAAAATAACTCAAAAAAACTCAGGTTGTTGCATTCTACCCCCTTAAAATTAATTTCACTCTCAAAATTCTTCACTTTGGTACCAAAAAATGAGGATACTTCTACCTCATTACATCCTCAGGTTCCCATATAGCTTCCTAAAATTGGTGGTTTTCCAAAAAAAATTAAAAATATGAGTGTTCATGTTTCATATAACTTTCTATGAATGACACAAGATCTCTACCAATTTTTTCTCATAAGAAATATCATGCCCCAGTCGCACAACCTCTGTATTCAGCACATGTGGTGGATAAGGTATATACTTCCTCAGGAGAGATACATAGAACACATCATGAACCTAATAGAGGTTTTTTGGAAGCACTGAGGGATAATCAGTGATCCTGATGAAATCAATAATTTCAAAGGGAACGATATACCTAGGGCTTAGTTTTCCCTTCTTTATTCCATGGAGAAATTCATAGAAACAACTTCTCTAAAAATTAAAATTCTATATCACATCAATGATTATTAGTATAACATTTTTATAAAAAATTTAATTCAATTAAATTTTGTTAATAGTATCTAACCTTATATATCATTTCATTATCTAGATCAAGTCCCAATAGCTTTGTTTTTGTAAATTCATTCCATTACATTGGAGTTCTACACTCCTTTCTATACAGGGATTCATAAGAAGAAATATTAATACTCGAGTGAAATATATTCTCATATGAAAGAACAAATAGAGGAATGTGTTGATCCCAACAACCTTTTAAATCCATAGAAAAATATCTTAGCATATCTTCTAGGGTTTTAATTGTTCTTTCAGACCAACCATTTGTATGAGGATGATACATAGTACTGAAAATCAACTTCTCATCAAGATCTTTCTAAAGACTTCACCAAAACATCAAGGTAATCTTTGGATCTCGAATATATACCATTGGATGTGGTTATCTATTTAACCTTAACACTTTCTTAATGTATACTCTATAAATTGGATCCAGAGAGAAATATTCTCTAATAGTAGTGAAGTGTGCTGACTTAGTAAGGTGATTGACTACAACCCATAATTACCTCAACATCAAAGATAAGATAAACCTTAAATATTTCTAGAACCTTTAATCATATGTACATAAAATTTAAATAAATTTCTCCTTAAATAACCTTTTCACTGAACCATATACAAAACCAAAGGTTTCTATTTCCATAAATGTCTCATAAAATATCCTTAATCTTGATAAATTCCCATCACATAAAATCTTAAAAGGGGTACCAATGACATTGAAATTATGATAAACCTTAAAGACATAAACCAATGATGGTATCCATGACTCTTAAGTTAATATTACATGGAGGCACATTCACCCAAAAAGTTAATTCACCCTTTATTCCTTATATAATCCCTTTTCTTATACAAAAACATTTACATTGGAAGCTTGGGTTCATCCTTGTACCGATAGAGTATAAAATGTAATTTAACTACTCTAAAATCCATGTAGTTATAGATATTCAATTCTAAAAATCACATGAAATATAATTAAAGGATGAAAAATAATATTTTCATTGTGATAATTCATACCAAATCAAACATGAAATTCCCAACTCAGGAGGAGAGGATAACATTCCCTAATCATTGTAATTCACTTCATCCATTTTGATTGCATAAGATTTATGTTTTTCTTTTTACTTTAGAGGTTATTTTGGATTGTCATCTAAATTATCCCTTGTATTTAGTCATTGATTCACATAATTCCCAAACTTTTTTCCCTTTAAACACTAGAGTGTGGGTGGTGCATTTTGTAGAGCTTTCTATCTATTTTCATCATTAGCTAACTTCTTCCTATCACTTTGGAATTTGATTTCTTGATGACCTTCCCTTACACACATAAAACATTTACTAGTTCCCTTAATAAAATTTCCTTCATGTTTATTCCCACACTTCAAGAATTTATTAAATCGCATCTTCTTCTCTCCATGATTTTTAGACATTAATTTGAATTCTAATTTTCTCTTATTATCAAAACCATGATATTGGTACGTAACTCCAATCCCTATTTCCACCTTGATAGAACATCAAAAAATATCTTCAAAGATAATAAAATGTCTTATGGATAATTCCCTTGGAGGATTTTTTTTAATCTATTAAACAATCAATCAACCTTAATTTTAATTAGGATGATAATACTAGAAGTTTACCTCACAATTATTGTAAAATATTCCTCAAAGGTACCAATGTATTCATCATTTTTTTTATTTAGCTCAAGAAACTCCTTCCCCATCTTCGTATAAAGAATATAAAGAATGTTCTTATTGAAAATTATGTTATTAAACTCTTCATAATCTATGAAATAAATTTCATCATGTTCCATTTTATTCTTTATGAGAGTCCAACATTGATTTTATTCACCAACCAAATGATAGATGTCCAAAATGAATTTTTCATGTTTTTGAACACTGGAGAATAGAAAGTATATTTTTAGTGGTACTGATCCATTACTCAGCAACTAGTGGATCAGTGGTTCCACTGAATGAAGGTGGGTGTTTCCTCATGAAGTTCTCAACGTAACATTTTTTCCTCCTTTACTTGTTTGGAAGTTCAAAATTATTCATGGATTGAGAAAGTTTTTTGAACATAGAAATGATATTTTACATTCTACCTCCCATTACAGTTGGCTTCTTAGGAGGATAATAATTTCATTTTCCATATTAATCTGCATTAAAAAGGTTCATTTGGGTAACATACATTGAATAAAACCAAAAATAATAGTGTGTATAATAATAATCATAGTGGGGAACCACATAATCATGAAAAATAACTTATTATATGTCTAAAACATGAAAGCTTAATTTTAATTTATGACACCTTAGATTTATCCTTGGTAATTCATAGTCATCATCTATTTAAATCCTTTATGATTTTTCCTAAAGTGTTTATGACTTTATAAATAATACCCCTTTGGAGTGTTAGACCAGGTGTACCGTAAAGTCCACTATCGTGCACCAGGTGACAATCGATTCTATCTCAATGTGCCCTTTTCAGAGTTATTACTCATAAGTACCTCTTTTATAGAGCTATATCCACTTGTGGTATCCAGACAGGGATTTAATTACTTGGAAACCACTCAATCTATCTTTACCAAAATTCCAAGACATTTTACTATACTTTGACTCGTCCTTAGACTTATCCTAAGACATGTCCTTAGAGTTCTCACTAAATTTTTTCATCCTAGTTTCCAATGATTAACTAATACTATCCTATGATACCAGTTATAATAGCTTAGTCTTTTTATACATAGATATTACATATTTTTAGATGAGTATTCATTACATTACATAAACACACACCTAAGGATAGTAAAGGCAGAGTGCCTTTGGAGACTAGTAAACATAAACAACTAGTTCACTGGTTAAATACACATTCTCCCATTATAATCTTCATAATTATAACCCCTTTTATATATATCATACATAATAAATTTTTTCATAACTCAGTAAATGAAACATAATAAAGGGTGATATCATATGCTCATTAAGGATAAAAAAGGGAGATATATAAGAATAACATGAATATAAGGGAATGAGAACATGAGCATAACATATAAAAACCATACCCTACATATCAAAAATAATAATCTTGGGTCAAGTCATAAATATTGGAAGTTCATAAGACATGAATTGTAAGGGAATAAGAGAACATGATCCATAAGAGCATAAAATTTGCATAAGACATATATTTGTGGAATATTCATAGAGAATAATTTATATAGTAGACAAGGATCACTACCAAGGATTTCATAGTAGAATGCATTCACACCCTAAACCATATTAGTAGTCAAGTTTTGATCCTAATATCATCATAGTAGATAAAACCTTACAAAAAAACTCACTCCTTGTTCTGGTCCAGTATATCTCAAGAGATATAAATATTTATTCAATGCATTGGAGGGAGATATAGGTCCTACCCATCACAAAATGAAAATCATATGTATGTGTGCTATAATATCATAAAACATAAAACATATCATAAACCATGAAATGAAATGAGTTTCATAAAAATTTCATCATATCATAATTTGTAGAAAAGTGACAGGTTTCATAATCATTTCATCATAGCATAACTCATAGAAATAAGCTGGTTTCACAATCATTTTATCATGGTATAGTCCATAGAAGAGAAACAGGTTTCATAAATATCTTGTAATCATAAATATAAACCATATAGATAAATCATAATAATGGTATCCTTATATTATATCCCCAGTAAAGTATAAGTAGCATCAAATGATGTCATATTAAATGGAAAATTATTTTGAAAGATAACTTGGATCATTTCTTGAGGAAAATAAATTTCCTCCCCTTTCTTTGAAAATAACCTTGAAAACCTATTAAGTACGATTTAAAAAATAATTAAAACATTTATTGCGGAAAATAACTTTCCTTTTAAAAAAACACTTTTAAAATAATAAAACATTTTGAACTTTATTTTCTTCAAAAATAACATTGAAAATTTATAAAGTAATATTCAAATAAAATAATGGTCATGATGGTGGAAAATTTCATTCATGTCAAACATGTTAAAATAAATATTCCCCAAACAATTTCAGTAAAATTCAAAAATTATTTTTTTGGAAGATTATATGAAGATTACATTCAAAAAAATTATGTAAAATGTAAAACATGGGTAAAAATTATTTTAATAAATAATTTTTATAATGTTAAAAAAATTGAAAACATTTTTAGAAAACATTTTTTTGAAATAAAAATAAATTTTCGATCGAAGAGATAGATGGAGGTGATTTTTATTAAAAACATTATTTTGAACTCTTGATTACATAAAGAGAGGAAAATGAGGTAAAATTTATTCCCATGAAATAAATATAGGAGAATAAAATTAATGAGTTTCATGAGAGATATATCATAATATTTTCTTTTTGGAATCATAAACATAAACAATCTTGATAAATGGTGATATTGTAACATAAAACCCTTTCCACTTTGGTAACATCGAATCTTAAGCCCCATTAAGGAATAAAATTAAATAAAACATAAAATATCTTGAGAATAAATAAATTTATGATATTAAATGTCAAATTTTTTGTATATAAACCTTATAAAATAAGATAGGTGTATAACATAACATATATCTCAATGAAATAAAATTGAGATAGAAATAATTTACTTCTTGGTAACTTTTGAACCTTAAACCCCATGAAAGGTAGATCCTAAAAAGTATTTTTAAATCACTATAATTTTTAGTGTAATCATAATAAAATAAATTCCTGGATATTGTATACACCATATAAAAGAAAAATGTGATGAATATAGTTTTTGTCTCATAGAAAATAAAAGTGAGAAAAAAATCCCTTATCTTAAGTCATGACTTCAATCGTACATGTTTAAACCTCTAGTATAATAAAAATAATTTTATCATAAATCTATTATACATTGATATTTATATATATAAACCCATATATGTTTTTATTCAGAAATTTTATTACCCATTTCTTAATAATTCCTTATTAAAGAAACTTTTTGGGAAATAACTTCTTTGTTTATCATGTATGTTTTGATTTATTATTTTTGGTCCTAAAACTTTGATCATGGTTCCATAATATCAATAATTTTAACAATAATATAAATATCATATATATTAATTATTTTTTTTATATTAATCCATAAGATTTAGAGATATAAAATGAAATACATCGTTCATGTAAACAGTAGGTCATACATACGCATGAACGTTGTTTCCATTTTCTCTACAGATTGAAAGAAATAATGTTAAATAATATTTTAAAATTCAAGAATAATTTTTATTTCATATATATATAATATTTTCCTTAAACCCTACCCTTTTTACTTTCATGTAGAGCATGAATGAATCACATCGCTTTGCAAGTTGGTAGTCTCTCATACACATGATCAATGTTATCATATTTCAAAAAGAATGGAAATTATGAGGGTATATGTGATATAATAATTAAATAGATATAATAATATCCTAAATATAATATATATACATTAAATCCATCATTATATCCATCTGTGAGAGGTGGTGATGGAAAATGAATAACATCAGTTCGTGAGGTGATAGCCTATCATATACACGAATGATGATTTCGAATCCCAATTGAAGGAATATGAGATGGTTTTACGTCATGTAATTAACAAAAAAAATATAATCATATGGAATATAATATTTTTATTATATAATAATGTTATAATACCAATTGAAGTTGGTGTTGGAAGAAATAAAATAAAATGCTTGGTTAGGGGTGTTACCTCTTCTTCAGACAACTTCTTTTTCTTTACACCAAAAGGATTATTAGATTGGATATATGAAAAAAATAAAATTTATATGATGTGATAAGGTAATTAATGAAGCAATTTTGGTTGGTCTTCGCAGAACCAATGGTTTTTGGAAGTGTGAAGTGGAGAGGAGAAGAGTTGACTTTTATAAGTGAGGTTAGTGGCACACTTGTATTTTTTTTTTGAAAAGAAAAAGATGTACCCATGTTTTTATCATGAAAGAGGACCCTGAAATGAACCATTATAGATAATATAATATATAAGGTCAATATATTTACATAAAATGTGTCTTAAAAAGTTTTGTGTCATTTTTAACCCTTATCTTTTTTAGTTTAACCCCTCAGTAAACCCATTTTCATCTAAACAGTGGTAAATAAAATTTACTATTTTTACAATTCATTAAGGTAAAAAATTAAATTGACCTTATTAGAATATATAAAATTTTATTATTATAAATACGGAATCCATTTTCCAAATTAAATTCACATAAGTGGAAAAATATAATTTAATATTAATAGTGTAAAAGCTATGAGAAAGTAGTTTTCCAAAGAGAAAACATTCAAAAGATTAAAAAGTTTTTATATAAAATTTATTAATATGAACTAAATTGGGTTAATTGATATAAAATTGAGCTAATTTTACTTCTAAACATATTTTTAAAATAAAATGGAACCTTAAAAAAATTTAAATGAAAATGCAGTTTTAAATAAAAACCAGTATTTTTCATTATTCACTAAAAATTTAATCTTTTCAAAAAAATACCAAAAATAAAGACTAATATAATTTGGAAATTATGATATCAAAAAATATTTTTTTATATAAAATAAATGTTCTAAAATTTTAAAAAATTAATTTTATTATTTTTCAGAAAAAAAACTTGAGAAAATAATATTTTCAAAACATATAAAGACTTTACCAAAAATGAAGTGTTTCTTATCAATTTGTTTTCTTTATGTAAAAACATTATACTTAATATTTTAAAAATAGTAATTACTATTTATATTTATAAGATTAATGGTTGTGTTATAATTGTTTAATTTAAATAAGAATATTAATAATATATCATGGTTTCATAAACTTTGGTGTCACATGTAACACAAGAAAAAATTGGTATTTCATATAACGCATGATATTTAAGAAACTAATTATTGTTTTTAAGACAATTTATTAGAAAAAATTACTTCATTCAAAAATAATAATTCATAAAAACTCAGGGTGTTACAAGCTCCATGAATCATATAATGGTGAGTAAACATGGAGTATCTCAAAATAATAAGGGAATACATTATTTTTGATATTAAAGTGAATTATTAACAATGAGAAATCATATTTCAGGGAGAGGATAAGAATATAAAATAAGAATCAATGATATATTTCATTAATAAGGTATTCATCAAAAATCATTGAATTATGGATGATAATTCAACCCAATAATGTAAAAACGTGTATATCCCTAGAAGAATAGAATATAAAAAAATACATTTAGAAGGGATTTTAAAAGAATCATAATGAAAAATTATAAAGATTGGATAAACCTAAAAAAGAGTCGAGATTGAGAGTCAAATTACCTTAAGTCATATTTTATTTCATCATGGTTACACCTCCCACGTAAATAGATTTTTATTTTTACAATATTACTACATGAGTATATTATATTAATTTATTTTATTATTGATCAATTTTATCCATTGGAATTTAGTTATTATCATTTCGTTGAAGATAAAATGGTTTAATGATATGTTTTTTGGAATATCCCATTTTTTGTTTTGATTTAATGGTTTTGATTCATTATTTCTTATAGATTTATCAAGTTACCTATAAAAGAATAAAATTTTATAAAATTTTAGATTTATACGTTATAAATAATTTATGTTAACCATACATGTAACAGCCTTGAAAGTTAAAGGGTTAAATAGTAAATTTTACCACCAATGTCACCAATAAGGACCTTTTTTGGATCCAATATGATAAGAACTCCATAGTTAATAACTTTTACCCTAGAGTAGTGTCAGGATGGATGACCTCCTATAAAGTTTATTAGGGTATGTATGAGTGAGTAAACAACACATAAAAATAACATGTGTTTGCCTATGATGACATTCATTATTTTGATAAATGATTTTAGTGGGTAATAGCCTATGGAAATAGACAATAGTATTATAGGAGACCCATGGGGTCATTTGACTAGGTTCATAACCTCAAGAGGTCGTGTTGTGAAATCCATGAAGGTGGTAATAAGTAAAGAATTGAAAATGTCATCATAGATGATAAACTACCATTAACCATACATTATCAAAGAAGGATAGAGAGTGATAATATATATACATTATAAAAAAATTATAATAGCTATATAATAAAATAATAAAAAAATGAATAAATATATAGTCGACATTATCCATCCACAAATTAAGTGATGAATAAAAAATTAATGACATCCTCATAGGTGCGTAAACTGGCCATTAACTAGAGTTATTAAACATGGGTAAGTGATAATTTACATTTTATAAATAATTTATAACCACTTTTTAGTAGTATAATAACATTTATTTCAGGTTTATATACTTTTTAATTTATTTTTTGAGGGTTAGTATAGAAGTGAGAATGATAATATAATAAGATAAATTGTAAGGAAAACGAAAGAATGTTACTATATCCTTGGAGTTTGGTCCTTTACTAAGGGAATGATGCCTTGAAGGCTTAGAGTTGAATGATACTAAAATGTCTCTAAGGATTATAGGAGGCTTAGAAGAAGATAATTGGGTAGATATTAGTAAATGATATTTTTTTGGGAAATTATTTTATATGGGGGTGAGATGGGGTATTTATATTTGAATGGGGAGGGATGTTTAGGTTAAAATAATGAATAAAATATTATTTCATGGCCAAGATATATAATTATGGTATTGTCTGGGATTATGAATAGTATTTTTTTCAAAATAAAAAAAAATATGAATTTTTAATCCTTTCACCACTAAATTTATTTTTTTATATAAAAGGTAAGAATAAAAAATAAAAAATACTTTTTATGGAATAATTTATATTTAGACCTTTGAAATAACCTTTTTGGTTTGAAAATTTAGTTTATTGTTCATAAATGAATAATTTACCTTATTAAAATTATTTTGGGTCTATATAACCATTTTATTATTTATTAATTCATTAAAATATCAATATTATTTTATAAAACAAGTAATATTTGGAAAACTGTATTTAAACTATCCATCTAAAAAATCAAGTTTTTCAAAAAATTATCAAAAAATCATACCTGGATAATTTTGATGTGTTAATTCAAATAATAAAATTAATTTTATTATTTAATTACTAATTTTCTAAATTTTAGTATTTTAGAAATTATATTTAATTACTTTCTTTATATTATATATTATTTACAAGTCATTCTACTTTTCTAATAGTCAAGTTACTATTCTAATGATGATGTTACTATTAGATGATTGGGTTAATATTTCAATGGTCATATTACTATTTCAAGGGATATATTAGGTTTAAATTACCATAAATACCACTTATTTTCTTCATTCACCATTTAATTAGTTTTTTTTCAAGTTTTTCCATCTTCTTTACTACAATTCCAATCATATTTATAATGTTTTATTTTCTATTTATAGTATTGATCGTAGGTGTGGTATTTTTAGGTGACCATGACCAGATAATTTTTTAAATGCTACTTATATTATTTATTTATTTGTTTATTATCCTATTGTTCCATGTTTAATTTCGTGTGTTGTATTTATACTTAATATATATTGTTCTATATTAATGAAATAAAGTAGAGTTGGTTTTTATTACATGGTTCATTTTTTTATATTATACTTTATACCTAAATATCACACACATATATTTAGAAGGAAATTTTATTATATAAAATTTCAAGTCAATACGTTTTTCCACCCTTTAGAAAATCCATCCTCTAAATTTAAGCTCAGATCCTTAGACAAGAATATATGGGGGGTACTTCTGTTTCATTACATCCTTAGGTTCCCATGTTGACTCTTTGAACATATGGTTTCACCAATATAATTTGACAAGGTTAGTTGTTTTATTACATAGAAATTTTTCTCTATAATCAAATATATTCACTAGATGCTCCTCATAAGATAGGTCATGCTCCAATTGTACCACCACCAGATTCAGTACATGTGAGAGATTGGGTATGTAATTCTTCCGGGGAGATAAATAGAATGCATTATGCACTTGAGTCTATTTTAGTTGAAGTTTCGATTGATACGAAATAGATCTGACATAATCAAGGATATCAAAGGGGCCAATGTACCTAGGGTTTATATCTTTCCAAACCTCATGACACTCTTCTAGGGTGATATTTGAAGGAAAAATTTGTCACCTGTATCGAACTCTAAATATTTTTTATAGTCATAACATAGATATTCTATCAACTCTATGATTATTTAATGTGTTATTAAATGGATTAAACCTTATTTGTAAATTATTGAACAATTTTTGGTCTCAACATCTTCCATTCACCAACTTCATCACATCATATTGGAGTTCTGCATCTCCTCCTATAAAAAAACTATATATGGGGCCATATAGGTACTGTAGTGAAAGCTGTTATATTATGAGAACTCAACCAATGGAATATATTGATCACATCCCACTTTAAAGTACATTGTGAAATATCTCAGTATATCCTCAAGTGTTTGGATATTCCTTTTATTTTATCTATCAGTCTGGGGGTGATAAATTGTATCGAACTTCATCTCTGTGTTCAAGGAATATTGAAGAATCATACAAGACTTAGAGGTTAACCTTGGATATTGGTAAAAATATAATTGAAATTGGTTCCCCATAAATCCTCAATACTTAGATGAAATATATCTTGGATATTTAGTTAAATTTTAAATCATTTCATGTAGAAATTATCATGAACTATCCCAATGGGGCTTGCATCACAACTACCCCAAGCCCGCCTCCAACAGGATAGGGTATGACAACTAGCACTGAGTAGAAATATCACTCACGTTTGAGGTCTTAGCCTAAGGTACCTGTACACATTCACACATCTCCAAGACCATAAAATTATGAAATTTAAAATAATTTATAAACTATGCATGCATGCATATAAATCCCACCATCAGAGTATGAAATAACATAATGGAAATAAAAAAGTTCCAAATACAATCCTAAGATAAAGAAAAATAAAAATATTTCCAACCTGAAAGTATAGAAGGGGATTGATATCAACTTAATCATTAAAACAAACCTCAGTCAATCTGGATCACTAAGATTTTCCTAGTCCTATTCCCTCAGGACTCCATCAAAAGTTTGATCTTCTGCACAAGACATGGCACGTTCGGGAAAATACTATGTAGGGTGATTGTAGAAATACCCAATAGGACACCCCAAAATCACTAAGAAAATAACATCAAGAATAAAATTCAACTCATCACATGTATATGTCTATAGAACATATATAAATAATATCCCAATATCCTCAACAATGACCCATAACCTTAAGATAATGTCATAACTGGAATTCCATCCTAGAAATCAGGATCGAAGGTTCCACATAGAAATCATTTAGGAGAAAACACTCCATGAGTTAGATAGCATTGATGGAATCCATATGATATATACTATTCATTAGGTATCACCATTAGAATTATGTACTGGATGTTTGAATATAATGATGCATAGATGAGGATTACACCCATGGCCATGGGGTATACCAACAAATCAATCTGGAATAATCCACTATGTAGAGGATCGATTCTCGTGAAGTGTTAGTCATGATGATACCAAGAACTCCACGTGGGGAAATATTATGATAGAGGATCTCACTTCAGGCCTCATAGAAGTACTCCAACAACTCTATCCAATAAGTCCTAGTGAAGAGATGACCATCCTATATGTAGAACATGATTCCATACCAACCCTTAGGGAATGGATCAAGGGTACACTCCCTAACGAAACATCTCTAAGTTGAAGATTATAAGGGCTATAATACATGTTTGAAGGAGTAAACAGAGTGTCCCTTAAACACTGGGTCCTCCCCATGTATCACTGCTCATGCCCATGTCCATGTCCATGTAAAAGTACATGTCATGTCTGAGCTTCTGTACTCCTGACCATGTCCAAGTACATGACTCTACCCATGTAAATCGGTTATATTCATGTTCGTGTCAGAGTATGAGGTATGTCTTATCCCATGTACTCTTAAAAATCTCTTATTACCCTCCTAGGTACATTTTGAGCTTCTAGGTTAAGTCACATGCCATATGATAGGATTCACATTCCATGTGATATTTAACTTTCTCATGGAAACCCTAACACTGAAGTCAGCGCCCCATATACTATGTAATCCTAGATTACACACCGTATTCTATAGGATTTTCCATAACCCATAAAGTCGTTTCACATGTTTTCTTCCTCTGACACCGCCATTTCTAGTAGATCAGCCACAAATCCCATTTGTGGACCAGAAAATTTGTTTAGTTAGGATTGTTCATTGTCAGAGAACCAATTTTTGGCTACCTTGATCACTTAGGAATCATCTCGTAGGCTTTCCACCATCACGTGTTCCAAAACCCACACACGTACATCCCAATCTGGTATTTATTCATCATTTTAACTCAATCATGTTGTCGATTCGAAGCTAGATCTATGATAATAATCAGTTTCACTAATAAATAGTTACACAATGATTATTTATATGGTATTTTTTTCAAACCACTGGTCAAATGAATATCATTGATGAACACACTAGAATGATGGGAGAAATCCCAAAAACTTGCAAAGGAGTAATTATCCTCATCCATGTTTTATTAGTCTAATTTTTTATATGTTAGAATAGAAAATGAAGAACCATAAAAAATAAACAATTCTCATAATAATGCCTAGAGATAAATATCATACCCATAATACAACCGATCTACAATTCAATCTGTTGGTTGATTGATTCTCATTCATCGTAGAAAGAAACAATGGGAAAAGAATCCAAATAAAACATCATCTTTCCTCAATTTGGGTCAATTTCTAGAGAAGAACAATTCAGTTTTATTTTCATTGGCAAGATCCTCAGGTTCCACCGCACACTAATCGATGATCCAGGATCCGATCGTCGCTTTCCAACAGAAGCTCCTCCAACACTCTCCAATAGATCCTCTCAATTTATAGGGTTATGTGGATAATCTTAAAAATCATCCATAATAGAATTTATATAGAAAATTTATTAGGTTTGGGTAATTAATTAATTAATTAAATTTATTAAATTAATTCACTTAAACATCCATTAACGACTGTCCTTAATAAAAACATCTGATATTCCCTAAGGTTATATCATTCCTAGAGAAAAACTCACACTATGAACTCAATGGTATCCCCATATTTCCTATCTGAGACTCCATTTAGAAGTTATTCCACTTTTTCAAAAAAAATGCACACACATGAATTTAATATATTTAATATATTTCAATAATTAATTTTAGGCACACTGATCCTTGGAATCTCACACTATCTCAACACCTGGGTCCATAAACAATCTGTATAATATTTCAAAACAATACATGGAGAAATAGAAGTCATTACATTATCCCAACCTTGGGTATTTCATCCTCAAAAACTAAAACAAAAAAGCTACACAAAGAGATGTGGGTACTGAGCAAAAATTTGAGTTACCTGCTCCCAAGTTCTCTCCTGAAGATTCATGTTCTAGAACTAGACAAGAAATAGGGGAATAGATCACCCAAAAATGATTTTATCCTACTGATCCTAAATCTCTAGCAGTTACTCAGCAAAGTTGTCACTATCCTCGATGTTCATCTCACCCCAATCGATAACATGTGACAGATCATGCACATACCTCTTTAGTTACATCATGTGGAAGAATTATTGTACCCAGTCTAACTATGGTAGTAGAGATAAGCGATATGGCTTATTTTCAACTCAATGAAATATCTGAAAAAGTCCAATGAATCTCAGAGATATCTTGTCTCCCCAATCAATTCTTTATAATCTATATATAGGTAAAACCCATAATGCCAAAGGAATTCTTCATTGGTATGAATAGGACTTCTGATTGCTATGTGTAATCCTTGTCCACTTCTGGATTGTCTACACCTTCTATATAGTGGGTTGCACCAACTCAAATCCCATGAGTGCTGACTCTCCTAAGTCGGTCTAGTATCGGGGTGACATGTAATGTCACACATACAAGGCCTCAAATGTTGAAATATCGATGTTGTAATGGTATCTGTTGTTGTATGAAAACTCCACAAATGTTAGGTGATCCTACCAACTATGTTAAAAGTCTAACATGAAAGCCCGTAGCATGTCCTCCATAGCCTGAATGGTCTACTCAGTTTGTCCTTCAGTTTGGGAGTGAAAATTCATGTTCAAATGCATTTTATTCCCAAAATACTCCTAAAATTCCTTCCATAACTGAGATGTGAAGTAAGCATCATGGTCAGAAATGATCATCAAGGTAACTCTATAGAGTCAAACTATCTCCTACACATTGAGGTGTCTAAATATATTTACCAAACTCTTCTCTGGAATAGCTAGGAAGTGGGATGGATTGGTGAGTGAGTCTATGATCACCTATATGGAATTGCCTCTTAGGTACATATGTGGTAAACCCTTCATGAATTCTATGGAAATCCCATCCCACTTCCACTGTAGAACATTAAGGGGTTTACATAAACCTTCTAGAACTTGGTGCTCAGCATTCACTTGATGTAAAGTAAAGTCTTGAGAGACAAAATATGCAACTCCCTTCTTCATTGTTGTCCATAAAAACTAACATCGAATGTCTTGGTACATCTTTTACACAACTGGATTTTGGAATCCCACCTTTTTATTACATAATTTTTCAATATATTTTAAAAATAGAGGATCTTTTAAAGTTTAGTGTCTTGTAAATAAGATATGTGATACATGAAATCATAAAACATTCTTCTATTACAATTGAAATGATTATTCAAGGTTCATCCTAAGTATATTTGTAACATCTCATAACCTGGAAACATACATCAAAAGAAAGGATGAGCATAATTCCTAGTAAAGGAAAACAAGATAAACCGTTTACTTATGATCTTGAGGAATATCAATAAGAACTTGAGGAATTACATAAAGGAATGAACAATGAAAAATAGGCATATCATAATAAAAATAACATGACTCGTAACATGGAAATGTTTCTAAAAAATTTAATTGATTCATTCATAAGCATATAACCAAGGTTTATCACTAAGGTGTTATAAAAATTACCAAGGTTATTTACTAAGGAATTATAAAACCTATCATCTCTAGAGATTAAATTCTTTACCCAATGAACTAGAGAACTATTAGGTAACACACTTCATATTTATTAATTAATTTTATCTATATAGATCATAATAAAAACATTTCATAAATAACCCATGGATAATAAAAGAAATGGGTTTCATATCAAAATCATGGTGTTTTAGAAAGGTCTTAAAAACAATATCCTTTTTTCATTTTAAACCCATTGAAAAGGAAATATGATATCATGTATGTCAATACTAGAATTAAATAAATCATTTTTAAATCTATTTGAATACCCCTGGATAAGAAAGAAGTTTGGTTATTCACAATAGAAAATAAAATAATTTCTTGAAAAATGAGAGAAGTAAAATTTATAGCATAACGAGTATGAAACATGGTTTTAGAAAAAAATAAAAAGAGTGAATAAAATGGTATCCCATTCGTAAAAGACTCTTAATACAATAAAGGGATATAAAAAATTTATATAAGAACATAGTATATAAATTTTAAATACATACCACATAAAAAGGAAATTTAAATGAAAAGAGAAGTTGAGATTTCCTTTACCTTGAAGAGTGACTCCTAAAACTCAAATATCGAGACCTTGGGAGCTCGAGGACACCTTGGGAGGAATCCCTGTAAGGTAATACTATTATTGAATCATAGAGGATGAATTTTTAAATAAATAAAATGAATAAATTGGTGGTTATTTATAGAAAAAGTGAAGGCATTTTTTATTAATTTCCTTGGACACCTCAATAGTGGTATTTGCAATACCATGGGTTTTCCCATGGTATTGGTCACTTGGGACACCTATTATAGTATTTTAATCCAAAATAGTCTACCATAATTTTATAATACTCATTACATCACTATGAAATAGTTATGATTTCATTAAACATATCAAAATACTCGAACAGTATTTTTACTATTCATGAAAAACTAATGTATTTTATAAAATTATCATAAATTCACCCTAACCTAATATAGATGTTATAGTTTAAAAAATTATATTTATTTTATCATAATATTTATTTAAATATGATAAATTTAACTTTTAATTATCAAAATACTTATTAAAAATAACAACGGATAGAAAATGCGTAGTAAAATTTTCAACTCTTGAAAAACATTAAATTATTTTATCATTTGTAATTAAATAAGAGTGTTTTTATTATACTATTTAATTATAGTAGACATTAATAAAACCTTTTTTAATATAATAATTTATATCTCTTTTAAAAGTAAAATTTTTACCTGAATAATCAATTTATCAAATTCCATCTCAATTTTTAAGCAAAACTATTATTAAAATAGAACTGATGAAATAAAAATTTTATTAAAAAAGGGATTACATTTTAAGTAACTAGGGAATCGACACATAACCCATTATAAAACCCACATATTACCTAAGTTTGAGGTTTGAGATAGTGATAGACTCATGGGGAGGCTCGTCTAACATCGCCCGAGTGGTAATCTCTACTAAATTGAACTTCTCCTGTAGGAGATTTTATTGAAGATTAACATGTTGAATCTAAGCTTGAGATTGGTCAAGAGTGAAACCCAAAGATTCTAAATCCATCCCATGTTTTGACAAATGGAATTCATATGACATGACTCTACTAGCTTAGACCATCGACTCTTCTTTTTTGCATTAATTAACCATTATAATTTTTATTTATAATACCAATTATAACGTTAAAATTATTATTAAGAGTATTGTTTCAAATTGTAATATTGAACAATAGTAATAATTGAACAATGGTCATATAAAATCCAAATCCCAATAGTCACATTTCAATTATACTCACTTCATTATTAAAGGGATATAGTTCTGTTGAGTACAAAATAATATAACACAGATTTTGAGGAAACAATTATCATAAAAAAGTACAGGATGTTACATGGATATAACACCAAAGGAGATGTTTGAAACTCTCTTAGAACCTCCTCCTGTAATTTCATTGGTACCATCATGTTTCCTATAAAAATAATTATATTTTCCTCACCTTTATAAAATCCATTAAGAGCATGTCTAGTGGATATTTGAGTATGTAGGGTCTTACAGTCGGTATCCCCAAGTTATGCATCCCTAACTCGTTGTACAATTGAATGAGTAACAACCATCTAATAGAGGTAAGGTACTTCATAATAATCTATAAATAATATGTAAAATGTGGCCAACTTCTCTGACACCTCGCTCACCAATTGTGAATAATATCTCCTTCTGAGAGCATCTGTTACCACATTCCCTTTCCCATGAGTATAGATAATCTCAAATTAAAAATCCTAGAGGAACTCTAGCTGTCACCTATTTATTAAGTTAATATAATTCTTTGAGAATATATACTTTATAATCTGGTGGTCATAACATATGATAAACCAATCACCCATAAGGTAGTGTCTCCACATCTTCAATGCAAAGACTACCGCTTCTAACTCAAGATTATGGGTCACATAGTTCTGCTCATGTGGTCTCAACTGAAGTGAAATATAGGAAATAACTACCTTCAAATAAATGAAAACACAACCAAACCTCTTACCTAATTCATCAAAGAAAAAATCATACTCGACACACTCAAATGTAAATATCAAAATGAGATCACTCAGTGATCTTTATCTCAACTTCTGGAATTCCTTCCAGCACCTCTCCGTCCACATAAAGGCTTCCTATTTCAAGTAAAAATTGTTAAGTGAGATGATATCCTATAGAAATTTGGTATGAATCTATGATATTTTCCTACTTAATCATGGAAGTTATGTGCCTCTATCACTCTCTTGGGTGTCTCCCATGCAAACATGACCTCAACCTTCACTGGTTCGATTGTTACACTGTCTACTGAGATAACATGTCCCAAAAAGTGGACCTCCTAAATCCAGAACTAGAACTTTGAGAAATTTCCATAAATATGGTGCTCTCTTTGTACATCCAAAACCATCCTCTAGTATCTCACAGTCTCCTCCTCGGATGTCTAGTGCACTAAGATATCATCGATGAAGACTACCATGAACTTGTATAAGAAAGGATAAAAGATATGGTTTATGAGTCCTATGAACACTATTGAGGTGTTCTATATGAAAAAGGGAATCACCATGTACTAATATTGATAAAAAGGCATTTAAATTCCATCTTCAATATATCCTCATACTATACTCATAAATAGGGATATCCTAATCTGAGTTCATTTTTTCGAGAACCATCGTGCCTCTCTCAACTGATCAAAGAGGTCATCAATCCCCGAAAGTGGATACTTATTCTTTACAGTTACATAGTTTAGGTGACAATAGTCTACACATAACTTCAATATACCATCATCCTTCTTAGTGAACAATAGTAGGGCTTCCCAGGGAGAAAAACTGGGTCTAACAAATCCATTCTTATATAAGCTCTCTAACTACACCCTTAGCTCATGAAGCTCTATGGGAGCCATTTCATATGTTGATGAAGATATCAGGGTTGTATTGTGGTGTATATCAATGTATAAATCTATCTACTGATGGGGAGGTAATCTTGGAATGTACTCAAGAAAGATGTCCTTGTACTCTTCCACCATTGTATAAAATTGAAAACTCATAACATCCACTTCACCAAGGGTCATGATAGAAAACCGATGACTAATTGGACGAAACCTCTTATGCATGAGTCAAATCTGTGCTGAATGGGTTTCCTTTTCAACCAAAAATGGAAACCTCATCCCGTCATTGTAGACACACTTCACCCTCTACTCAAAACAATATATCTAGGAATGAACTGTATATAACAAGTCCAACCCCAATATGACATCATAAGGCCTCATCCCAACTATAATGATATCCAAAAAAATCTCTCTTACAATAGTCAGGTCACACCATCGACATAAGTGTGTGATCACTGAGTCATCTCCAATAAGAGTCTCCAAGTGTGAGTGTCAAGCCAAAGGCTCAACCAAAAATCTCAACATCTCAAAATGGATAGGTGTAAATAAATGAATGAATCAAACCTATGTCTATAAAAACTTTAGATAAGGTATAAAAGACATAGGTTGTACCTTGTTTCATTCCTGGATCCTCCTGATCATAAGACTAAACCGCCTGTAACTGTCATATCCCTTGTCCCCCAGCTCCCTGATCACGGCATGGACCACTTTGGTGTGGTGGTGGAATCAATTCAAAACATATACCACCTCAAAATACCCTATTAGATCTTATTCCATGTTTGTTTCCCTATTGACTTGTCTTTTCCTATTGTAGCCTTTTCCTAGGCATCCCATCCAATGTCTCTCTATTATCCATATAGCTTTTCAAAAAATCTCATTCAAGATGTCCCCAACCGTCACAAGAATAGAATTACCTCTCCTTGGGATAACTAGACCCATCCTATGATCCATGAACCAAAGAACCTCTTTACTATGATTTTCTCCTAAAACATATCATACATCCATGTCCATGAGACTGACATCATCTCCCTGTTTCCAAGGTATCTACTCTTATGTTCCCACTTCTGACAATAATTGTCAATGTCTACTTAGATATGAAACTTTCAACCACCATATAATGATATAGAACCCCAGTGTAAGTAGGTTTTCATAGAGATATAATGTTGGATAAGTTGTCTCTATACATTCCTCACTCAAAGCTTTGAGCTCGAAAGAACTAATCTTGAACCATATACATCGAGTACTTAGAGAGGTTGGTGAACCTTGATGATTAATCAGCCATTATCGTACTACATTGTTGAAGTTATAGAAGCTCATGGATACATACAGACCTCAACATGGCTAGATATAAATCCTCTCTGAAAAGGGGCTTGAATGATGACCATGCTAAAGTCACCTCATTGTATGGCTAGGTCACCAAACCCCACCGTCATCCTTTGGATCCAAAGAGAAGGATCGATGCTAGGACCACTATTTGATATGTTGATGTCCAAATAAGATGGAAAACTCATGTAACCACCTCAATGAATTCCTCAACCACCTATGGTTCAAGATCACCTATGAATATGAGGGGTCACTATCACTAAAACTCCTGAAGAATGCTCATCCTACACACCTCATCTGCTAGTATTGTCGGGACCATCTGTCGGTCAATAGGTGATGGTATAACTAGTGAAATACTTAGAGGTAACACGTCCAGAATAGGTCTTTATATTGATTCCTCGTCACTGAGGTGATCATCCTCATGATCCTGATGTTGAATCCTAGTTAACATATGTCATAGAGTCATCCTAAAACTGACAAGATGTAATATGGTTAATTATTATATTGGGTGAGATGACTCGAGAAGGACATTAAAACTACAACCCATTCTTATATACTGCATATACCAATGCCTTCTCTACAACCAGTGTCCACATGTACAAAGTTGAAAGGTAAGTGATCAAAGTATAGGTGTATGTTTACATTGGCCTTCACACGAACATTGGAGTCCTTTTCCTGAAATATAAACTCAAAACACTTAACAATGTTGTTCCAAACCAATCTCATAGACTTTACTCCTAAGGTTTAACTAGCTCCTCTAATACCACTCTGCCATGAGCCTTCCCAATGGGAACCAAGTTGAGACTACCTCCAATAGGATAGGTGCTAGAAACTAGTGCTGAGTAGGCATATCATTCACATGGGAGGCCTTAGCATAAGGTACCTGTATACAAGCACACATCTCCAAGCCCAAATAATGTGGAAATTTTAAAAAAACTGATAAACCATGCAAGCATACATCTAATTCCCACCATCAATGTATGAAAATAAGTACTAGAAATAAAAAGGGACAAATACAATACCACCACAAAGAAAATTGAAAACAAGTCCAGCCTAAAAGTATATAAGGGGACTATTATCAATGTAATTGTTGAAATACACCTCAGTCAGTCTAGCTCACTAAAATACACCTTACCTTGGTCCCTCTATGACTCCATCAAAAGATCGGTCATCTACATAAGACATGACATGTGTGGGCCAAGACCATATAGCGGTGAGTATAAAAATACCCAGTATGACACCTTGAAATCACTAAGCATATAACATCAATAATAACAGTCATCTCATCATAGGTATATGTTTCTAGCACGTGTAGTAAGAATATCTAGGTATGCTCAAAAAATACCCATAACCTCAAGATAAAGTCACAAATATAATGCCAACCTATGAATTAGGATTTAAGGTTCCACATAGCACTCTTCTAGGAGAACATGCTCCATGAGTTAGATATAACTAATGGAATCCATTTGAGATGTGCTGCTCATTGGGTCTTGCTATTAGAAGTATGTGCTTAAAGTCTAAAGAGAATGATATATATATATGAGGATCACACACAAGGACATGGGGTATACCAAAAAATAAATTATAATAACCCAATAAGTATAGGGTTGATGCCCATATATTGTTGTTCATGATGATACCAAGAACTCCTTCTAGGGAAAGTTGATTATAGAGGGTCTCACTTTAGGCCTCACGGAAGGATTCCAACAACTCTGTCCAATAATTCCTATTAAAGGGACCGCTGTCATATTCATAAGATGTGATTCTATACTAGCCCTGAGGGAATATATCAAGGAAATTATCCCTAATGAAACTTTTCAAATTTGAAGAGTACAAGGGCTCTAAGCCATGTTTGAAGGAGTACATGACGTGTACTGGAAGTACACAACATGTCTGTTTGACAATGGTTCCTACCCATGTATCACATCCCATCCCCATGTTCATTTATGTGTTTGAGTAGATGGAATGTCTGAGCCCATATACTCTTGACTATGTCCAAGTACATGGCTTGGTCCCTGTAAACTTGGCTTAGCCATGTTTATGTCAGAGTACACGGCATGTTTGATCTCGTGTACTCCTATCCATGTCTATGTACCCTTTGAGGTACAAGTCAATTTTACAGGTCAATCCACATGTCATGTGATAAGGTTCACATGTCGTGTGATATTTATATTTATCATGAAAACCCTAATGATATAGTATGGGCCCCATATGCTATGTAATCCCAAATTATAGGTTGTGTTCTACAAGATTTTCTAGAACCTACGGAGTTGTGTCATACATCGTCTTCCTCTTATTTCCCCACTAGATCCACCATGAATCCCATATATGGACAAAATATCTTGGTCAATTGGGATTTTTTATCATCGTATAACCAATTAATGGCTATCTTTATTTCTCATAAATCATCCCACAACCTAGTTATTTCCATGCATTCCAAAACCCACAAGCGCACATCATGATCTAGTCCAAATTCATTATCACTGTCATTACAACTCGATCCTATCATTAATCCAAACCTAGATCTATGATAAAAATCCATTTCTCAAATAAATGGGTATGCAATAATTTTTTATCTGGCATTTTGTCGAACCGCTGGTCAAATTAATACCAGTGGTGAACACACTAAAATGGTGGGAGATTTATAAGAAATGTGCAATGGAGAAACAAACCTCATCCATGTTTTTTTGGCCTCAATCCATTACCATTAGAATGATAAATGAGGAACCATAAAAAATAGAAAATTCTCCTAATAATCCCCATAGATAAATCCCATACCCACAACATGATAAATATGCAAATCAATATGTTGGTAGATTGATTCTCATTCATAATAAAAATAAACAATAGGGAGAGAATCCAAATATAACATCATCCTACCTCAATTTGGATCAATTTCTCGCAGATAATGATTTAGTTTCATTGTCATTGGAAATATCCTTAGGTTATATTGCACACCGATTGATGATCTGTGATCCTATCATCACTCGCCAACAGAAGCTCCTTCAACACTCTCCAATGGCTCCTCTTGATTTGTAGGGTTATACAGTTAACCCTGATAATCCTTCATAATAGAATTTATATAAAAAAATTATTACGTTTGGGTGATTAATTAAATAAATAATTTTTTTAAATTAATTCATTTAAAATTTCTCTCAAGACAACACTCAACCAGAACGCCTGACCGACTCCAAGGTTATATCATGCCTAAGATAAAAACCATGATTTGAACTCAATGACAACCTTAGATTTTTTATTTAAGCCTCTATTTATAAGTTATTCAAAAAAATTAGGAAAAATACTCATAATTCCATTTAATATATTTAATATATTTTCCTTTAAGTCTCATGTTGTCTCAGAACCTATCTCCATAAACAATCCATATAATATTCCAAAACAATACATTGAAAAATCAAAGTCTTTAAAGGGATCAAGTGGGTCGTCTTGGTGATTCAATTCACTATAACCCATATGTCATCGTTTCCTTTAAATTTCATCATAAGACCCATGATAAAGTGTGTTTCTTTATTATTCCATTATAATGTTGTTATGGGTAATGTTTTCATTATCCTATTGGACTTTTTATAGGTTGTCATAACTTTCTAACAAACCAAGCACTTTGAGGTGTAATTTTCAATATAATTCTTCATGTTTTCTCACCAAAAGTTCTATTGAATATCTTGGTACATCTTGGTAGTTCCAAGGTAGATATAGAAATATGAGTTGTGTTAATAATTCAATAGATCATTATTTATCTCTAGTTTTGATGGCATATAGATTCTGGTTCAAAATCAAATGACTCTATCTTTTTCAATGTTAAATTCATGATGTTTTTGTTCCTTGGTTTCTTTCACCTTTTTTATGTTTTAAATCAACCATTTTTTCCTTCTTAGTTTTCTCTTAGATATATGGTTTGAAATTAATTTGGTAAATATATGATTTCTTCCCTACCTTTATTATTTCCATATGCATCTTTTGAATATCTATAAAAATAGGATCTTTCTAAATTCTCATTATGGATAAGCTACTAGGTTTATTTTGGTTAAGTGAATTAGGAACCATATTACCCTTTCTATGATAATAGTGTATTGACCAATCATAATCTGTTATTTACTCCAACCATATTAGTTGATGTATTTTTAGATTCATATATGAGAATAAATACTTTAAACCATTAATATCAGTATAATGTCCCACTTTTATCCCTAGTGGTAATACCTTTAGATCTTCAATGAAATTATCACAGTGACTAACTCTGAATCATGAAATATGTAGTGTTACTCATGGTTCTTCATTTTCATGAGGCATAGTCTATCACTTTATTATGTTTCATGAGCATAAAACCTAATCCATTCATTAAATAATCACTATATAACACAAACCCTTCTAGACTAGAGGGTAGTGTGAGTATAGTTTTCATGAATTTACTCTTATTAAGCTCCTTAATTATATCTTCACATTATTAGATATATAAATTATTTACTCCCTTAAATTTTAACTTATTTAGTGATATTTATAATCATGAGAAGTTTCTCACAAGGAATTGGTATTACCCAGTGAATACAAAAATACTACATATCTTTGTGACACTTATTGTACTAGTTCATTTTTTAATTTCATTTTTTAAAGATCCATGGAGATTCCTTCACTTATGATCACAAACCATAATAATGTGACTTGATGCATCCAAAATTCACTCTTAATGAACTTATCATATGAATTATCCTTCCATAAAAACTTCAAAAAAATCTTTAGATGTTCCTCATATACTTAATTTCTCTTAGAATATATTAGTATATTTTCAATAAGGATAACACAAAATTTACCAAGGTAATCTCTAAAGACTCTACTCATTATGTGAATGAATATTTTTGGGGAATTTTTATCTATTAATGGAATCACTATGAAATCATAGTATTAATATCTTAGAACAAAAATTTTCTTTTGAACATCCTCTCTGTTTACCTTTAGTAGATGATATCCATAATGAAGATCCACTTTTGAGAAGTATTGAGCTCCTCAGAGATAGTTAACTAAGTCATCAATACATGGTAGGGGGTACTTATTCATTTTTTATCTTATTTGGATATTATTAGTTGATGAAAAATGACAATTTACCTTTTTAACAAATTGCACTAGTGCACCCAAGGTGATGCGCTTGGGTATATAAACCCTTTAGTTAAATTTTCTTATAGTTTCTATTGTGACACCACTAGTTATATCAGGTCCATCCCATGATGTATCTTGTATATAGGTGTCACACTAGGTATAAAAACTATTGAAAACTCTACCACGTGGCCTATGGGAAAGGTATGTAACTATTTAGAGAATACATTAGTATATTATTTCAAAATAGGAATGTCATCAAGGTAGATTCGTTCCTTGTTCTCAACTATTTTAGAAAGATATACTTATTTATTAGGTATCAATATTATACCATTGAAGTAATTTATAAATTATATTCATAGTATTTCTTTTATTTATATCAAAGCATGAGATAATTTGGGATATAAAATGATATTTCCTTTTCCCAAAAGGTAATATGATGTATAAAGTATATTCATAATCTCACATGCTTGGTATTACATCAAATTACATCAAATGAAGAATTTTGAGATTTTTTGGAAGAATATTACCACATATGCTAATTAGGGAAGAGTCCAATGCTTGGGTTTTACTGATTACACCACTATGTATTCTCATAGATATCTAAACATCAAGGTATCAGGGAGTTTATTCAATATTTCTACAAAAGTTACAGAATATGAAGGAATAATTTAAACCAAAATCAAATAAAACAGACACCATTATTGAGTGGATAGTGAGTGTACATTTTACTACTTTATTAGGTTGATCCACATTAGATGTAGTGATATTGTAATCCTTTCCTAGTTACATTATCTTAGGTGGTTATTCATATCGATTTCCCTAAAATATCATTGGTTTACTGCAATGGCTTACATAGTTCACAAGTTCCTTATAGTTGAAGCATTGAACCATAGGATCTTCATTGAGGAGAACCTTCCTTTCCTCTATCATATTTTTTTCTTCTTCATATCACTTCAGTATTCTTGAGCTGGATACCCTTGTTTTACATACTTGAAGAATTTACTCATTCCATTTAGATAGTTTTTAGTTTGTTTCATTCCACATATTTGGCATGTTAGTAGTTGGATTTTATTACCTCCTTGTTCTTTATAATTTTATCTTATCATATGAAAACTAATACTTTATTTCGTATCTCCATGTACATGGTACCATTCTTAAAAATCTATCTCTACTTTGAGATTACACCAAACCACTTATTCACAACACCAATTTTCTTGAATAATAAGATATTTTTAAAGATATGGTTTTAAACAACTAAATAATATATCTATTTTGTTATCATGGTTACTAAAAAATCAAAGTTGTACCTTTCAATCCCTATGAAATTCACCTCATATGTTTCAATAGATTAATTGTCCTTTTTCGTGAACTATATAAATTCTCTCTTTATCTTGGTATAAATGGTGTGAGGAAAATAATTTTTAGGAAATATTTTCATAAATCATTATCATTCCATTGATTCAAATTTATCTTTAGGATTTTTATTCTTAATAAAGGCCCATAATTTATCAGACTTACTTTTAAATGGTATAAAAAATGAAACCTTTTATTTCTCCAAGAAATAAAGAAAAAAATATGTTCCATGGAGTTGATATGTTGTTATATAATAAAAGTATTATATAATCCAAAATAATATGGTGTTCATTATTACATGAAAGAAACAATGGATAAGTGTTCATTATTAGGTAAAGGGGAATGTTACACATAGATTGGGTTATTTATTATAACTTGTGATGAGTGGTTAAGTACCATTATAAGGATTTAAACTCCATCTCCCATTACATTATCAACATTGTTCATAAAATCATTGAATTTTCCATCACATGGGTTATTGGATTTTTTCCCCCTAGTTCCCACCATCTTATAAAATATAAAAAAAATTAAAATTAATAAGTCATTAAATTATGGTTAAACAACTTATTGATACAAGTAAATCAATTCGAAGGTCTTAAATTATAAAAAATAAAGTTTATTTTATGTTTTCTTTTACTAAACTAATACTTAAATTAACTAAAACTTAATATAATACCAATTATAGTGACCCATACCTTAAATAAATGGTTATTACAACATTTTTAATAAAAAACATACATAATAATACAAACCAAAAAATTAAATTGTTTAGGTTCAGGGAAAAATTAGGTTCATAAAATATGAATACATGTGAAACTTAATACATTATTTAAATCCTTTATCATAATACTCCTATTATATTTTTAATTCGTATTTAATTAATGCAATCAATCAGAGACATATATTAAGGAAAGGGTGTGTTATAATCTAGTAAGGGGAGGAATAATAGGGAGGAACATGAAACATAAGTCAATATGAGTACATGGGTGAGAATAATAATCATCATCATATCATAATCCTGGGATCAGAATAATAATAATATTATGAATAAGGAATAGAATGTGGAATATTTATAATAATGAATTATCATAACATAAGTCAAGGTCTGCATCCAATACATCATTAAATTATTGACAATGCTAATTGCATCATGTCCATGCATAACAATAAATAAAAATATAACTACATAATCTCTACACATAATGATATCATGAGATATAACACTTTACCCAATGCATTGGAGTTATATATAATTCATGTCACACCCATCACATCATAATATGATCATAATCATGCATGTCACATAAAACATACATCAATCATAAACATGAAATAATTCCATGAGAAAAGAATGAGTTTTATAATAGAATCATTAATCGTATAATGTTAAGTAAACCTAGAGAATCCCAAAATAAAAATGGAATATATTATTTTGGATATTAAACAATATTATAAATAATTAAAATATCATATATCATAGATAATATAATAATAAACATAAGAATAATCGTTGAGAGATTTCATGAATAAGGTCTTTATCAATAACCATTGAATCATGGATTATAATTCCTCTAAATAAATTAAAAAACAAAAATATACCTAGAATTATAAAAGGGAAAGAAAAATAAAAGATAATTATAAATTATTTTATAATAATCATATGGAAAAGAGAGGGAAACAGTGGGGTTGTTCGATAATCATCACATTATGATTCATTTTTCTTGTGAGGAGGACCTCATCCGAGCCTGGTCGAGTGCACCCCGGAGCTGTGATGGTTTTCGTTTTTTCCTTTTTAGGTGGTCATTTGATTTCCACATGAACCGTGATCCTTCTTCTACAGCAGTTTGGGTAAGTTTTCCAAAGCTACCTTTACCGTTTCAAAATCCTTCAATTATAAAGATGATTGGTAACTTAGTCGGTAGATTTTTATGTTCCGATAGTCGAATAGAGGTTGTTTTCCATCCGGTAAATCCACGGGTCTGTGTGTAAGTGGATCCATCCAGACCTCCGTTTGATTTCGTCTGGGTTTCAATCGGCAAAGAATACCGATGTAAACAGCGAGTGGTGTATGAAAACTAGACTGATTTTTGTGGTTCCTGCAACCACCTGGGTCATCCTACAGATGTCTGCAATCGGGGGTCAGCAAGAGCGAAGGGTAGGGGGAAGGGCGCAGATTTCTGCTCTGTGTGCAACAAACCGGGTCATACACTGGAAGCTTGCCTATGAGGTTCTCAGGACAAGGGAGGGATGGAGGATAATGGAAAAGGGAATACTGCAATTGGAGGGGAGAAGAATTTTTCATCCCATTTGTTTAATGGTGTTGTTGGGAGAGAATAGGGGCCGCAATGGTCATGAACGGAGGAGTAAATAGTTGGTCCAAAGGTTTGTATTGTAGTGTCTAAGGAGAAGTTTGGCGATGATCGGATGAGGAAGGGATCGACCCAAAGAAACTCGCTAGTTTCGGAGGTGTTATCTAGACTAAGGAAGGATCTGTCTAGACCACCTAAGGAGGGTCATTTGGTTAGATGGAATAGGGATCAGAAGCTGGATGAAGAGAAGGAAGATAGGGAGGATACGATAGTTTTAGTGGATGAGGAGACAAGGCTGGATAGCGAGGATGAAGAGAAGGGGAGGAAGGGGTTCGAATTAGTGGAAGCAGATCCACCCAGTGGGAGGGAAGGTGGCCCGACACTTATTCAGAACCCAGTGCTTCTGTGCAATAGGTTTGACAGCCTCTCAGAATATGATGTGAGTTCCGAGACTTATGCTCCAGGTGAGGGAGTAGGGCCTGACATGGAGATGACAAAGGGGACCATTCATGGGAACTTGGATGATGATGAGCCCAACCCAAAGAGCAACAGGTACCTCATGAGGAGGAGGGGGAGGAAGGACTATTCCTCGCTACCTCCTCCTTTGGAGACTCGTTCGACAAAGAAGGAAACTGTGAAGAGGATGGTTTTGGGGACCCAAATCCTCTAGAAGGTTAGCGAGCAGGGTGATCCTTTGATTCTGCTACTAACCTCTGAAGAGTAAGGGACCGAACATGTCCTGTTAATCAATTCATCGTAGGAAGAAGCATCTAAGATGATGGGAAGGTCTCTAGAAGTTTCACTCAATTAGGAGAAATATGCATGGATCGATAAACAGGACCTAATCCTGGTTAGAGGTTTCAACAAAGGGAAGCTCAGTGTTGAGGAATATATTCAAGTCTGGGATCAGCTGTCATATGGGTTTGAGAGGATGTTGATAGAGGTACCCGATCTGCAGGTTTCATCCTTAGCATGGAAATTATTCAGGGATACCATATCAGGTGAGGTCCAATTTTCCTCCAATCACTTTGTTTAAGTTGGTGGTATAGTGGTTGGCTTAAAGGAATGTTTTGGAATTCCTTGTTGCATTTTTATCTTCGTACTATTTGTTTGGATGTTTTGTTTGTTTTCCAGCAGTATACATGGGTTCGCTCCGGATGGGGATCAGAGCACGAAGCCTTACCCAACACTGGCCTTTTAGATGTGGATGCTTGAGAGGGTATGGCTTTCCCATCTGTTCTGTGGCCGTGCAATTCTGCACGGGACTGTTTACCGAAGAGTTGTGTTTTGGTGAAGGCTTGGGGTCAGGATTTATTTTCTAGGTTGGGGATGACATGGTGGTTTGTTCTGGAATTGTTTTTTATTTTGGTGTCTGCTGGTTGTATTTTATTCCATGGTTTCTCACTTTTCCTTTAAAAAGTGTAATGGAAATAAAAAAATTAATTTTTAGTGAGTCAGTGTAAATAAGGAATTGACAATATCCTCATAGGTGGGTAAACTGACCTTTAATGAGACTTGTCAAAAAAGAGGAGAAAGATGATTTACATTTTATAAATAGTTTATAACCACTCTAAATTGGTATAAAAAATTATTTAATTATTATATACTAGTTAATGTAATTTGTAAGGAAATAATGGTAATAGAATAATAGAATAAGAGAAATTGAAAGGATGAGGACAGAATGTTACCACATCCTTGAAGTTTGGTCCTTTACTAAGGGATTGTCACTTTAAAAGCTTTCATTTGGATGATTCCAAAACATCTCTAAGGATCTTGGTAGAATTAATATAATATAATTAAGAAAATATAATAAAGTGAGAATTTTTTGGGAAGTGATGGACCATGGGGGTGATAGTGCGTATTTACACATGAAGGGGAGGGGGTTTTTCAATTATGATAAAAAATAAAATATTATTTTAGACCAACATTTGTAAGGGTGATCTTATTTGAGTTTATAAATAATATTTTATTTAAAATAATTTTTTTATTCCTTTTAAACCCTTCCACAACCAAATTAGTTTTTCTATACAAAAGATAAGAAAAATAATGAGAAATTATTTTTTATGGAATATTTTATCCTTTTTTAATTTGGAAATTACTTTTTAGGAATGAAGCTTGAGTTTATTAATTTTTAAATGAATTGTTTATCTTATTGAAAATATTGAGATAAGAATTTAATAATTTAATAGGTCATTATTACATAAATATTAGGTTTTAAAACATAAAACATTTCAAAAACTATATTGTTATTATTCACCTACAAAATCACATTTTTCATAAAATTATTAAAAAGTCACTCATATGTAGTTTTGACATAAAAATTCTAAAATTTATATTCATTTTATGAAAAAATAAATTTCTAACTTAGAAAATTTTATCATTTAATTATCAACATAAAAATTATGGTTTTTACAAAATAAGTTAAAATATACATTATTTAAAATATACACTTATAATTTATTTTATTTCCCTAATTTAAATAACTATTTTACATATTTTTTTATTTTATATTTATTTACTTTATTCATAGTAAATATTACCAACAAGTCATTTCACTATTCTAATGCTCACATTACTATTTTAATGGTTGAATTATTATTCAACGATTAGGTTAATGTTATAATAGTCATATTATTATTCCAATGGATATATTGGGTTTATAATTCCTATAAATACCTATTATTTCATTCATTAATCATTCACTTACTTTTGTATCATGGTTCTTTATATCCTTTACAAAAAAAATAATCATATTTCTAATCTTTTATTTTCTTTTTACAGTGTTTTTTGTGGGTTTTATATTTCTTGGTGACCACAAGCCAATTGATTTTAAAATAATACTTATGTTTTTTGTTTGTTTTTATTATACCATTGTACAATATTTAATTTTATGGGTTGTATTTATACTTCATATGTAATATTATATATTAATGAAATAAAGTAATGATGGTTTTCAGTACATGATGCATGTATTTTATATTATACTTTATAAAAAATAATATGTAATTATAAAACACAAGGAATGTTTAGTGATATTATTAATTAAAATATATTTTTATGTTATTGTTCCAAAATAATGACCTATAATTTTATCAATAATAAAATCAACAACATTGCTAAAAGAAATGATAAAAAAAATGTTTGAAGAAGGAGATTACAAACAATCGAGCAAACCCAAAATGATTGATAGTGATAGTAAAGGTGATCATGAAATTGAGTTTAAATAACATCATTAACCCTCACATAAGGTGGAATATAAAATAGAATAATATGACATGTATAAAATGAATCAATGATAAATATAAACAAGAAATAAAATGAAGAGGAAAAAATAGATGAATCTGATATCTTATTTTATGGAAAAACACTTATTCAAAATCAAAAAATGAATAAAATTGAGATAATAACTCTATTATAACATGTATATCATAGTTTATTTGAATAAGGATCAATAGATAAATCATTAATTAAGACCATCAATTAATAATTAGATCTAATTGAGAAAAATGAAATATGGAAACTTATAAAGAGACCACTTGGACATAATTTCACAAGAACAAAGTGGATCTATAAAAATAAACATGATAGTAATGGGAAAGTTATAAGAAATAATGAAATACATTTTCTACAAAGGATATACATAAATGGAAATTATTTATGTGGATGATCATTTTACATTGTTTTCAAGACTCAAAGCAATCAGATTATTATTAGTAGGGACTATTCAAAAGGGATGTGAAATTGACCAAATTGATGTGAAGAATTCATTCTTGAATAAATTAAATAAATTTAAGGTTTATATTGAACAACCTTATGATTTTTAACTTGATAAAGGTGATAGTAATTTATTTAATTTTAATAAAGTCTTATATGGATTAAAATAATCACCTTAAGAATGGTATTTTAAACTGGGAATATACTTGAAAAAAGATGGAATTCAATAGAGTTGGTATTAAAAAACATTTATATGTGAAGAGAATAAATTAAGAACATTTCATGTTACATTTTTCTATTATTTATATCATATTTTTTTGGAAAAAATAATATTTTGTGGAATCAGGGTTGAAGCTTTTGATAAGTTTGAAATTTTGATGAAATATAAATTATGATGTATATGATTGTATAACTCATATATTTCCTTAGACTGTAAATAAATTATTAAGGTGAGTATAATTTTTTATTAAAAATAAAATTTATTAATGAATTATTAAATAAATTTGGCATGTAATACCTTAAACTAGTGTCCAATACTATCTTGATTGGAAAAAAACTTGTACATAATGATGTTGGAAAAGTAATGGATTCAACAATTTATCAAATAATGATTGGAATTTTTTTAAGTTAATGGTAAAAAGATTAAATATTACATATATAATATTCTTACCAACAAATTTTAAGAGTGATACTAATGAGTAATTTCTTATTGATATGAAAATGATAATGAGGTATGTAAAATACAATCATGATTATGACTTCTCATATTTAGTAAGGAATGATAAAGAGTTATTAGCATAAAATTATACTAATTATATATATGATATTAAGGACAGATAATAAAAATGTGGTGGATGTTTTTAAATTGAAATTAAATTAAATGGTTGGTTAAGAAACAATTAAGAAATTTCTTCACTTAACACTACTATATTTTATTTTTTTTGAGGTGTAAAAGCAAGCACTTTATTGATTTGGATGGAAAAATAGTTGACAGATCTTTATGAGAATGTGAAGTTTACTATGAAGATTTTATATAATAATAAAAGATATGTTTTTCTTACAAATAACCCTATAAAAAATTCAAGAACCTTGTATATTAAGATTAGGTTCCACTTTATAGAAGAGAATGTGGAATAAGAAGTTAAAAACTCCAATATATTGGAATGGGTGATCAAGTAGCTGATGTTTTTAAAAAAGTATTAAAAAACCAACAGCTGATAAGAATATATTGAATTTTTCATAAAAAATTTTACCTTATATTGAAAAGTTTTCAAATATACCCCTATACCTATATGTTTTATATATAATTAATAATTGTTTATTTATGTAGGTGTAGTGTCTTGAGTATTCAGGAGTGGTAATCTGGGGTAGATCTAGGATCAACTGAGTACAGGTGGTCTCTATTGAGGCATTAGGGCTGTTAGTGTAGGTTAGGATTGAGTCATAAGAGTTTTTCAAGGCTTGGGGTGAAATTATATAGCATGAATAATATATCACCATAGTGTAGGGAATCACTAAATAGATAGGGTTGCATTATACCATGACTTGTGGAGTCATAGTGTGGATTAAAGGTCACACTGTGACACACAGGAACCATGATGTGAAGTTTAGGAATTTCAGAAATTTTCTAAATCTTGTAAATAAATGTGATGAGTAAGGGAAAATCATATTTTGACCTGGGAGTGTCACTCCATGAAGATATGTGAGGTCCAAGGAGTGCATTAGGGTTTTTCCTTTGTGAAAATTTGAGTCTCAAGGGAATCATGCCAGAATGGGTTCCTTGCACCATGAAAGAGGTGTCATGGGTAAGATCCACACTCTGAAAACTCGGTGTGTAGGGTGCCACACTGTGAAGGGAAAGGTTATGTCATGACGTGACCATGGGCAGTAAAGTTTTTGTTTTTTCAACGCTTTGAGGGAGGTACATAATTTTTCAATAGGAAGAATAATATTGTAAGGGTATACATGTCGAGAGCATTATTCTATGAGCTATTAGGTTCACACCATGACCTTCCTTGGGTAATTAAAAAATAAAATAATAAAATAATGTATTTAATTAAAATTAAAATGATGTTTGAGTCTATTTCATCCAGAACACCATGAGCACGCTCTATTTTTCTATTCTCCTTATTCTCCCATTCTATTTGAGATTTATTCATCAAATTTTATTAATTATTCAATTCATATATCACAAGAAGAAGTTGTGAGTAAGGCTAATAGTCCTTAAGAGTGAACCTTTCAGATTTATCTCTATTTCCTCATATTTTACTACAAATTCCTAATTCCATATAATTTTTTAGATTTTAATGAATCTACCAATTAGAGTAAAATCAGTTAGAGGTTCTCAGTTAGTGAAGTCTAGATAAATCAATTTAGGTGATTATTAGATATTTCTTGTGTTATATATGTGTTATGCATCATGTGATAAATGGGTGTGGGTTAGGTCTGGTGTGTGACTAGGAATGAAACCAATTGCAGTTTTTGATTTCTATAAGAGACATCTAGGTGTAGTCACATGTGGAAAATTATGAATTTATCATGGCAAGGATATTTTTCATGGTTATGTAGATTTAGGATTTGATGGGTATGATTGTGTATGATTTTATAATATTTCATTGAGATTAATGAGGGATATAGTTCCTTAGGAACATTCTGGGTGTAGCCTGTGTGATTGTAGGTGATATTGATCACCAAGAATGGGGTAATGGGGGTTCATTGGTGTGATGTGGATGGTGATGATCATTTTCATGGGTAGTGATGGAGTTTTATTGATATTTGGTGATAATATGTTAGTTATATTGCTTACCATGGGGGTTGAGGACATTGGGGATGTCTTCACATTGGTCAGGAACCATAAGGTGGTTTAGTCCACTCATTATGGGTGAAACCTCCATAGTTTAAGGGGAATAGAAGATATAGTGTTTCCTATAAGTATATAGGATAGGATATATCATATTTTTCCATGGATGGTATTGTTGATACCACTATATGGGAGCAGTATTCTATCTATATATGTGGGATGTGTTGGGGATGATGGGTCAGCCTTGGAAAAGGATGGGTGTGTTTTTTCCTTGGTTTCATAGGGTTGTTGATCCGATGTTTGGTAAATGGATTTGTGAGGTCATGGGTCTATTAATATGGATTGGGGACATGACTATGGGGCATCAATATTTACTTAAGATGCTTGTATGGTTATGTATTAAATATACCATAATTTAGTGTCGAATTGGATGGGAAGCAACGAGAACTTCTAGTATTAAAATCTTTGGATGCATCATTCCACACTATAATTAATCTAAATAGGTGAAGTCTCACTTGGGAATGGTTGAGAATGAGTGGATTAGGTTTTTTTGTGTTTATTGGGTTGTTTTTTATTACATATTTTCATACAGTAGTGTGTATAAGGATATTATCTAGGGATGCCATTGGTGGTGGTTAACTATGTTCATTTTCACACCCTTCACAAGCCCTTTGGGACAAATGAAAACTTTATGGATCTTGTAATATGTATGGGTAAAGGTTTTTTTAGGTTCCTAGTGATTATTATGGTGCATATAGATCATGGACTGGATTCTATAGTTATTGGGAAAAATCACTCAAGGTTACATTGTGGTTTTTTTAGGTTGATTGTGTTTGTTGACAAAGAAGGTTATAGAGGTCAATTGTGGAGTTCCAAATATATTGTGGACAAGGTATATTGACAAATATCCAAGACAAAGTAATGGATTCTCTACATGTGTTATAGAAAATTGTGTATACAAGGTTGTTCTGTTTCCTAGTGTTTTTCAAATTTTTGGGGTCCAAAAAATATTGGATGGCTCAATCATCAGAAAAGTTGGATTTCTATGAATTATATAAAAAAAATATAGAAAATTAATTGATTTCATGAAGATTAGAGTTTAGAAAAGTTATGGATCTTTGATAATTAATTATTTATTATGAATTATGGGTTTCTCAAATGTTTGGAGCATCACAAGTGTGTGATGAAAAATGGTACATCTTCTCGACTACTTGAATCTTCATGAATGGTAAAATTTCCCTGGTTCTTTGTGAATATGGGAGGTTTTCAAACAAAAATAGAGAGCTTCACAAAAAGGTGATATCAAGGATCAAAGATTATATAATAGGAGGAAATTCCTATAAATAGGCTTCTAACCCCCTCAAAAAATACAAAAAGACATAACAAAGATTCAAAGGTTTTGAATTCATAAGGATGAGTCACAAAGGTTTTTATTGTGAAAGAGTTTGTGAATAAGGGAAGTTTTTGAAGGATATGAAATCTGACCAAAATTTATAAAAATCATGAAAGTATTGAAGTTATTAAGGTCTATAAAAATTTAGTAGAAAGTTGTGAGCTTCGTGAAGGCTAAGCGAGCTTCGTGAAAGTGTTTGAGCTTCGTGAAAGGAGGTTGTTTCACAAAGGATCGTTGAGATTCTTGTAATAGGTGAGTTTTTTGGGAAGTTGTATTATTCACAAAGGCATTATATACTTGTGAATAATTAGGAAGTTTAATGAAAGATGTGTGAGCTTAATGAAGGCATTGAGCATCATAAAATTATTAAAAATGGATTTCCAAGTAAAACTATTATAAATCAATATCCATCAAGTGGATTAAAGTAGTACTTTAACAAAGTATCTACCTATAATTGAGGATGAATTATTTATTACTAATAATGTAACACACATGTCCATAAACTTTGTGTGAATACTTTCCAAAATAGTGAGAAAAGGAAGATGAATAAGGTGATCCTTTCCACCATCAGTGAGTCATAGAAGGAATGGTCAAGGGAGTGACACTAAAGAAGTAGTGAGTTGTATATAAACATTGTAAAGGAAGTGATACTAGGAATAAAAATTGATCATTCTTGAACCTCATTTTGGAAGTGGACCTCAATGAATTTGGTACATCATTACATTATCATTGTATACTCCTTGGATGTAGCCTAGTGAGGGTGAACCAAGTGAAAATATATGTATCCTATATTCTTTCTTTCTTTCTTTACTTTCTGGGATTAATCGTGAGATAAATTTGGTAATAATAAGATCAATGTAAACACTAAAAAGAAAATTTAGTGACCCTTATAAAAAATAGGTCAAGATCTAGTGGGTATGTAATAATTTTGAAAAGAATATCTATACCCAAATTAACCCCCAGGGTATCTAAGCCCCTTTTGGGCCTAAAAATTAGTATCATAATTATTGGTTTCTTTTATCAGATTTTTTTCTGTGACTTGGTTCAGCCGATTATTTAAATTAATGCTTCAGTCTACTCTTATCTCTTTATTCCATGGAAAAGGAATAACTTAAAAGAATAAGAATAAGTTAGGTGGAATTACTTAGTGTGGAAGTTTCTATCGAAAGAGTGTGATTTTGTTGAAGTAAACTAACAACAAATCATACTATGAGACTTTTTTTAATTTAATGATTCTACAGGAATTAATGAAGAACATGATATTCTATGTTTTGTTGGAACAACTGATGATGAAGAAATTCTAAGAAAGATAGTAATAGATGTTGTTTACATGAAAAATAAATTGTATCATAAATTAAAAGATGAAAATAAGTCTCAAGATATTTGAAACCAAGTACTATAAATTTTGTTTAATAACCTAAAAGTTTTAAATAAAAGGTGTATTGATGTGGATGATGATATTAGGGAGAATAATTATTCCCAAGATAATGAAATAAAAAATAATTTTGTAAATATAGAAAAAACAAGCTGAAGATAAGGGAAAGAATCAAAACTCAGAAGAAATTTAGAATCTGGAATCTAGAAATGATGATCTTACTATATAGCTATCTGAAATATTTTAGGAGAACCAAATGCTTTAGTAGAAGAATGCATGTTGTAATAATTCTTTTACATGGAAAAATTCTAAAATAATTTAGCAGTATGACATTATAGATAAGATCTTCCAAGAATTAGAAGATGATGTAACTAGTGGGCATACTCTCACAACATAACATAATGCTCAACTTGAATCTAGGGACAAGAAGTTTCAGTAATTGAGAGAACATTTGGAATCAGTCAAGAAAGAAGTGGGTAAATCTAATTCCAATGGAAATTCCAAATTAAAGGATACTTTACATTTACTATCTGACTATCCTTCGAACATTAATAATTAAATAAAGAGAGAATATTCTATTTTAAATGAGAAACATGAAATGATTGTCTCAACCCAAAGGCCATGCAGTTTGTAAAAATATGGTATTGCATATGATAAACCATCTCTCATGCATGAGAGGAGAAGAACTGTGAATAGTTTAAGAAATAGGAAAAATTATGTAGGTGGTGGAAATAGACCTAAAAATACTTATAAGAAAATCGATCACAAAATGTGTGATTTATATAGAATGGATGGTCATGTTTTAAATTTTTTGAATATTTGGAATATATTTCATATTTTTAAGACATAAAAATTTCCAAATTTGAGAGTAAGAAGAAGCTTCTTGAAATGTATGAAAGGAAAATCAAAAGAAAGTATCCATTAGGTGATATTATTGTGGAAGTTAGGGACACACTATGAGTATGTTTCAAGAAGACTAAGGGCTTAGTGTTAAAAGAATAAGAACTCTGGATGGATCAATATCTCAGCTGAGAAATGATGACACGAGGTATGTTTTTAGTGGGAGATTATTTATATGTTCTAATCACAGGAATTTGGAAAGATATTACAACTAAAATAAATAATGTATGCAAAAGGAACTCAAATGGAGATCCCCTACTCTAGTTGTGTATAATGATAAATCTTATACTGGAAGAAAAAATGATAAAAAAATAGGTTTGAATTCTCAGAGGAAACACAAGGAGCTCAATAAATGGTGTATAGAGAACCTCCTCTGTTACACTCACAATAGATCTCTTGGAAAGAATGTAAATGAACCTAGAAGAAAAAGAGAGGTGCTACTCTAGTTGTGAGTAAGAAGATAGTACTTTCAGTGAAGGACCTAACACCATCAAGAAACAATATGGTGACTTGGATAATTTATAAAATAAAAATGAATAAAGAATTCCTCAAAAAACTCACATGTCCTGCCACAAAGTGAGAAGTGATGGTAGGATAAAGAGACCTCAAATGGAAGAAGAAGCAATATAATATGACCAGTGGAGATATTTATGCTCAGAGAAAGAATCATGAAAAATGGAATTTTGGTGGTGCATCAAAGAAAGAAATTTGTATTAGTGGGTTTAAACCCAAAATTTTGAAAAGTATCAAGCCTATAGAATCTAAATATCAGAAGATTTCTGTGAATGTGGGTAAAGAATACATAGTTATATATTTGGGGTAGTTAAAGTGGGTTGGGAAATTGAAACAAGAATAAAAAGAGTATAGTTCTTTGAAAAGAAGTATCAAATGTTTGGTCCATCAGGATCAACTATAATCCTCCTCTTGGGGATTCCATATATACCCCTCTCCCTATGAGTTAAATGGTTCTAATATTTTTTGGAAGTTGGGAAGGACTAAGGGAGAGATATATTCCATGGGGTGTGTATGATGAAAGGGAACAAGTTCATAAATTTGAATGGAGATATATAAAACAATAAGAAACCAAACTCTTTAAATTCACATATGGTATCAGATTCAACAAGTTGTGTTACAAAAAAACTACATTTTTAAAATGTGTATCTAAAATTTTTATGCTATTAAAAAGGGAGATTATATGATGAAGAGTCTGATATGAAACTAAAGATCTATCAAAGATATACTTGAATGATCTAGTTGTTCCAAGTCACATTTAACATTCAACCATTGGTATCATTCCTTAGTTCAAGTTTTATTTGTACACTGATAAAGATATATTTGAAGAAAAGTAGAAATATTCATGTATTTCATGATTATCTATTTTTTTCTAACAATACAGTATCAGATGACTAATTTTAGGATATTAATAAGCTACAAGAGAAGGTAAAAAAGCATCTGGGAAATGTTTTAGAAAGTAATGATGTGGTTGTGATAGAAAATGAGAAGAATCCTTATCAAATACATGAATATATTCAAGAGAATAGTGATGAAGAGATAAGTAGATCAGGGGGAGTTCTTGTACTAGAGGAATATTCGAAAGAAGATTAAGATAATAAAAAAGGATGAATATAAACCTATATCTGCATTAAAACTGAAAATTTGAGATGAAATTGACAGACAGAACATTATAGGTGATCAAGTACTTCCATTTCAAACATGAATAATGAAGTCATTACAATAGGCATCCTTCCAATATAAGGTCATGACTAAATTTTTTGATGAAGTAGATGGAGATGAGAACTGATTTTGTTGGGTGAAGAAGGTGCTATATGGGTTGAAGTAAGCACCAAGATCATGGTATTGATTACAATATCAGTTTTTGAAGAAGATTAGTTTTCAGCATGGTGGATTTGGTTACAATATCTATGTTAATAATGATACTATTAAAAGTTTGATGTTGATAGTGTATGTCGACTGGATCTGATGAAGCACAATGTAAACAGTTTATAGAATTCATGAAAAATGATTTCAAAATGTCAATGATTGGTGAACTGACATTTTTTCTTGGTTTACATGTGACACAAGGAAAGAATGACGCATTCATTTCTCAATATAAATATTCCAAGGAGATTTTGATAATATTTGGAATGGATAATTCAAACAAGATGAGGAATCTAGTGTCTACCTAGATGAAACTTTCATAGGATGATGAAGGCAATGTAGTTAATCTCACAGAATACAAGAAAATCATTGGTAACCTATTATACTTGATAATGAAAAGTCCTGGTATATTTTACCACATGACAAGTAGAAAGGTATCAAGGAAATCACAAGAAAATCAACTTAATCACATGGAAAATAATACTTAGTTATATCATGGGCACTATGGATTTCGTTGTTTTATATAATGAAAAATATCAGCAAGGGTTATTGGGATATATAGATATAGATTGGGTCGGTTTAGCAGATGATAGAAAATCAACATTAGGTAGTTCATTATATATTATAGGATTGTGTATTTCTTTCCTAAGAAAGAAACATGATTGCATTTCATTGATAACCCATATTATAAATTTCCATAGGCTACTCAATCTTGCACACATTTATTATAGATGAATTAGTACCTTAATGATATGGGAGTTGAAGGGAAGTCTCTGATCAGAATCCATTGTGATAATTTAAGTTCTATAAATCTTAGAAAAATCATGTTCATCACTCAAGGAAAATTAAAATTGAAATGAAGTATACTTTTATCAAGGAGAAGGTGGAGAAAGGGCATGTGAAGCTGAAGTATGTGCCTACAAAACTACATATTTCAGACATTCTGACAAAGGCTTTATCCAAAGAAGCATTTGAACATCATTGATAGGTTCATAGAGTTCATTCATCTCCCTGAACTTCAAAATGTATATATGTGGGACCCCCTATTCCTGTGGTAAGGTCTATTTTACCCTAATTTATTGATTTGTGTTATTTACCCAAAGACAGACCACAAAGGAGTGACCTTCAGATTCATTGACAAAGGGGGAGATGTTCTGGCTATAAATGGGGGAGAAAATGTATTAATCAAGATAAAGGAGAATCTAATAGGTGGATCAGTAAAGAACATGGAGTTTTAGATATGACAATGCTAAATATTATTGATGAAAGGTTATATATCATGATATATAAGGTTCATGACGAATTTAGTAGATTTTTTTTGGAATGAATTGGTTCATTGATGAACTTTTCATACGACTCTTATTTCTCACTTCGAGCATGGATCATGTGGAATTAGAGTGTGTGTTGGGTAAAATAGTTGATCACTATTTGAATCAAAATAATTCAATTTTATTATATGATGGAAGAATTTTTAATGATGTATTAAAATGTAAAGAGTTTTCAACAAACCTAAAGGGGAGATTTATTGGAAAAAATCCATCAAAGTAATATTGCAGTGTTTTTTGGTTGATTTTACTTTTTGACAAAGCAAATTTATAAGGTTAGTTGTAGAGTTCCAAAAAAAATTGATAAGTTATGGTTAAAAATATCCAAGAAAAATGAATATATTATCTGGAGATTATATAGAAAATTTCATATACAAGTTGGCACTATTTTACTGTGTTTTCTGATTTTTTGGGGTTGAAAATTCGAAGGCTTCCTTAATCATCATGAAATTTGTATTTCCACGAATTCCTTATAAAACTAAGGAAAATAATGGATTTCTGGAATATATGAGTTTCATGAAGGTATGTAGATTTTCGATGGAATTCAGTGTTGCAAATGATGAGCTTTGCGAAGGTGTGGAGCATCGCAAACACGTGGTGAAAGATAGTATATCTCTATGACTATGAGAAGCTTCACAAATGGGAAAATTTCCTTTGTTCTTCACAAATATGGTAGGTTCGTGAAAAAAATAGAGATCTTCCTTAAAAGGTGATTATGTGGATGGAAGCTTCTAGAATCGGAGGCAAAACCTCTAAATAGAACTATACCCCCTCAAAAAAGATAGAAAAAATTAACAAAGATCAAATGTCTCTAAATTCATGAAGTTTGTTCTTGAAAAAAAATCCCAGAGAAAGGAAGTTCACAAAGTATATGAAATATGACCAAAATTTGTAAGAATCATGAAATTATTAATGTTCTTAAAGGCTATAAAAATCTGAATGAAATGTGTGAGCTTTATGAAGGCTAAGTGAGATTTTCAAAACTGTTCCAGCTTCACGAAAGGAGGTTGCTTCAAAAAGTTTGGTTGATCTTCACAAAAAAGGTGATATTCACAGATGTTTTGGGGTTCCCAAAGTTAGTATATACTTATGAATAATTGGGTAGTTTCGTGAAGGTTGGGTGAGCTTCTCAAAGGTGGTGACCATCATGAAAGTATTAAAAATATATTTCCATGTAAAACTGTGGTAAAGTGATATTCATCAAGTGGATGAAAGTGTGAATTCAATAGAGAATCTATCTACAATTTATGATCAATTCATTATTGCTAATTAAGGTACCTACATGTCCATAAATTGTGTGGGAATCCTTTCCAGAGTAGTGAGAAAGGAAGAGGAAGAAGGTGATCCATTCCACTGGAAGTGATACATAGAAGGAATGATCGAGGGGATGACCCTTGGGATGTAGTGACTTATCCCAAAACATAGTAATGATTGTGAGCCTAGGCATAGAAGTGATCTAGACTAAACCTAATTTTAGTAGTGATTGTTAGTGAATTTGATACATCAGCACATTATCATTGTATGATCCTTGGGCATAGCCCAGTGAGGGAAAACCAAGTAAAAATATGTGTGTCCATATGATTTATTTCTTGACTTACTTTATGTGTATCATCATCAGATAAATTTGGTAAGGATAATATCAATGAAAACACTAAAAAGAAAATTAAGCATCCCTAATAATAAATATCTCAAGATCTGATGGGGAAGGAAGAATTTGAAAAGAATATCCATACCCTAATTTATCCCCTCCCCACTTAGGGTATCTAAGCCCCTTTTATGCCTAATAATTGGTATCAAAGTGTTTGGTTTCTTTTATCAGATTTTTTTTTCTGACTTGGTTCAGTTAATTATTGAAATTAAAGTTGTAGTTTGCTCTTATCTCGTTGTGCCATGGAAAAAGTAAGAACATCAAAGAAAAATAATAAGTCTAGTGGAATACCTATGTATGTAAGTTTCTATGGAAAGAGTGTGATTTAATTGAAGGAAACCAACAATTTATCATACTATGAGATTATTTCTTCATTCAATGATACTTTAGAAATGAATGAAGAAACCAAAATGTTAAGTGATGTTGGGACTACGGATGATGAAGAAATTACAAGAAGACCAGCAATAGATGTTGTTGACATGGAAAATGAATTGGATCAAAAATTAAATGAGGAAAATAAGTCTCAAGATATTTAGATCCAAGTAATAGAAATTGAGGTCAATAAGATAAAAGGTATAAATAAAAGTATTATTGATGTGTATACTGATCTGAGTAAGAAAATGATTCCCAAGCTGAAGAACTGCCAATGATTTCTACAAATACTGAAAAAAATAAAGATGATAACAAGTTAAGTAATCTAAAATCATAAGAAATTTAAAATCTATAATCTATAAATTAAGATCTTGCTAAAAAACTATATGAACTGGTTCAAGAGAACTAAAGGGTATAGTAGGAGAATGCATGTTGTAATGATTTTGTTTCTCAAAACAATTTAAAATAAAGGATTAAGTTGATATGATAGATAAGACCTACTGAGAATAAGAATATGAGATATCTTGTGGGAAGACTCTCATAATAGAACAAAGTTCTCAAACTGAATCTAGGGATAAGAAGATTTAACAATTAGGAGAAAAACTATAATCGGTCAAGAAAGAAGTGGGGAATTCCAATACTATAGAAAATCCCAAACTAAAGGATGTTTTACATTTACTATTTAACTAACCTTCATATGGTTATAATGAAATAAAAAGGAAATATTGTATTTCATATGAGAAACATGAAATTATTTCCTCATTCCAAAGGCCATGTAGTTTGGGAAAATCATGTATTGGATAAGATAAACCCTCTCCCATGAATGAGAGTAAAAGAGCCGTGAATAGTTCCAAAAAAAGGAAAAATATTGTAGGTGATAGAAACAAACCTAAGAATACATATACAAAAATTGATGACAACATGTGTCATTATATGGAATGGATAGTCATATTTCAGTTTTTTTTAATCTTTGGGATATATTTCATATTGTGAATACAAAAATATTTACAAATATGATAATAAGAAGATGTTTTTTGGAAAGTCTAAAAGGAATGTATCTTAGAAGAAAGTATCCATTAGATGCTATTATTGTGGAAGATAGGGACACACCATGAATATGTGTCAATAATCCTAAGGGCTCAATGTCAAAAGAAGAAAAACTCTAGATGCATCAACATCTCAAATGAGAAATGTTTACATGAGATATGTTTTTAATGGGAGGTGATTTATATGTTCTAATCACTGTAATTTGTAAAGATGTTATAGTTAAAAGAAAGTAGGGATGGAAAAGGAACTTGAAAGAAGATTCCAAAATATAGTGGTGTATAATGAGAAAGCCTATACGATAAGACAAAATGATAAATCAAAAAATAGGTTAAGAGTATCAGAGGAAACACAAGGAGCATAATGAAAGGTGTATCAGAACCTTCTCTGTTACACTCACAGAAAATCTCTTAGAAATAATGTGAATGAACCTGGAAGAAAAATGAGACGATACTCCTGTTGTGAGTAAAAGTAATGTGTGTTCAGTGAAGGACCAACCACCAGCAAGAAATAGGGTGGTGACTCAGATAACAGATAAAAGAAAAATGAATAAATATTGTATCAACAAACTCACATGTCATGCCATAAGGAAAGAAGTGAATGTAGGAGAAATATACCTCTAATATAGGAAGAATAAATAACATAATACCAATGGATAGATTCCTTCTTAGAGAAAGAATCATGAAAAATTGAATTTTACTGGAGCATAAAAGAAGGAAATTTGTATTAGTGGGTTTAAACCCCAAATTGTGAAAAATACCAAGCCTGCAGAATCTACATATTAGAAGAATACTAATCATGTGGGTAAATAATGTCTATTTATATGGCCAGAGTAGTTAAAGTTGTATGGGAAATTAGAATAGGAAAAAAGGAGTGCAATAATTTTCAAGAAAGTATCAAATGGTTGGTCCATCAGGATCAACTACAATACTCCTCTTGAGGATTCCAGATGTAACCCTCTCCCTATGGGTTAAATGGTTCTGATATCTACTTGAAGTTGTGTAGGAAAAGGGGGGGATATAGTCCATGGGGTGTGTGTGATGAATGGGAAAAGGTGCACAAATTTTAATGGAGATACATCCAATAAGATGAATCCAAACTCTTTAAATTCATATATGGTATCAGATTCAACAAGTGGTGTTACGAAAAAAATTTATTTTTCAAATGTGCATTTGAATGTTGTGTGCTGTGAAAAAAGGAGATTATATAATGAAGATTCTAATATGAAATAGAAGATCTATCAATGTTATACTTAAATTATCTAGTGTCTATAAGTCACATTGAATATTTCAACCATTTGTATCATGCCTCAGTTCATGGGTTATTTGTACATTGGGAGAAGATTGGTTGGGGAGAAAAAAAAATTCATATATTTCATGATTATCTATTTTTTATAACAATACAATATAATCTAACTATTTTCATGATATCAAGAATTTATGAGATAAGGTCAATAAGTGGCTGGGAAAAGTTTTAAAAAGTAATTTTGTTATTATGATAGATTATGATCATAATCTTTAGAAAATACATGAATAGTTTCAAGAGGATAGTGGTGAAGAGATAAGTAGATTAGGGAGAGTTACAGTAATAGAGGAAGATTTGGAAGAAGATTTAGATAATTAAAAATAATTAATATAAACTTGTATCTATATGAAAAATGAAGAGTCGAGTTGAAATTGACAGACAGAACAACATCGGTGATCAGGCAGTGCGAGTTTAAACATGAAGAATGAATTCAGTATAGTAGGAATCATTCCTATCTCAGGTAGAGCGTAATTTTTTTGATGAATTATCTGGATATGAGACCTAATTTTATCGACTGAACAAGGTTCTATATGGTTTGAAGGAAGAATCAAGAGCATGGTATTCAATACGAGATCAGTTTTTGAAGAAGATTAGTTTTTAGCATGGTGGAGTTGATTATAATCTCTGTCAACAATGATGGTAATCAAAGGATAATGGTGTTAGTGTATGTCAATGTTATAATATTTTTTGTATCAGATGAAGTACAGTGAAAACGGTTTTCCTAACTCATCAAAAGTGAATTCAAAATTTCAATGATTGGTGAACTGACATATTTCATTGGTTTATATGTGACATAAGGAAAGAATGGCACATTCATTTCTCAATATAAATATGCCAAGAATGTTTTGAGAATATTTTTAATGGATAATTCCAAGCACATTAAGACTTTGGTGACTACCCAGATGAAATTTTCATGCAATGATGAAGGCAATGCAGTTAATATTAAAGAATAGATGAAAATCACTATTCATGTATTATACTTGGTATCGATAAGACCTGATATTGTTTTTTCGACATACCAAGAATTAAGGTATCCAAAAATTCCCAAGTAAAAACACTTAATTGTAATTAAAAGAAAACTTCAGTATATTAATAAAATTGTGGATTTTGGTTTTCTATGCAATAAAAAATATCAACAAGAGTTATTGGGATATATATATTAAGATTTGGTTGGTTCATTAGATGATATAAAATAAAAATTAGGTGGTGCATTCTATCTTAGAGGATTTTTTTCTTGGTTAAGAAAGAAACAAGATTTCATTTCATTGAGCACCTCATATGCTGAATATATTGTGGCTACTCAATCTTGCACATAATTATTGTGGATGAAGCAACAACTTGATGGCATGGGAGTTGAAGTGAGGTCTCTAATCAGAATCCATCATGATAATTCAAGTGTTATAACTCTTAGATAAAATCCAATACATCACTCAATGAAAAATAACATTTAAATTGAGTATATTTTTATCAAGGACAAGATGGATCAAGGTATTGTGAAGTTTAAGTATGTTCCTATAGAACTATAGGTTTTAGAAATTATGAAAAATGCCTTAACCAAAGAATAATTTCAACATCATCGACTATCTCTTGGTGTTTAATTGACTCCCCATACTTGAAAAGGTGTGGATGTGGGACCCCCTCTCCCTAAGGTATGATTTTTTTCTCTAATATTCTCATCTATGTTTTTTAACCTATTTTAGACCACAAAGGAGTGACGGTTGGGTTTGTTGACAAAGGGGGAGAAGTTGTGTCTATAAAAGGGGGAGAAAATATCTTAATTAAGACATGAGGAGAGGCTGATAAGGGGTCAGTGAAGAAGGGGTTGTTTTAAATCCTATAATGCTAAATATGGCTGATCAAATTTCATATAACACGACATAGAGGGTTTGGGATGAAATTAGTAGAGTTTTTTTGGAATGAAGTGATTAGTTGATAAACTTTACATACTTTTCTTATTTCTCACGCCAAACATGGATGTGGTCTTAGAGTGTGTGTTGGGAAAAATATATGATCGATGTCTAAATATAAATAAGAAAATGTTGGTAAAATACGGAATAAGATTTAATAAGGTATTCAAATGTAAATATTTTTCAAAAAATAACAAGATGGATATTGTTGGGAAAAACCCCTCAAGGTTACATTGTAGTGTTCTGGGGTTGATTGTGTTTATTAAAAAATCAGGTAAACTATTTCAATTGTGGAGTTCCAAATATATTATTTACAAGGTATGTTGACAAAGATCAATGAAAATATAATGGATGTTCTAGAGGTGGTATAGAAAATTTCATATACAAGGTGGCGTTGTTTCCATGTGTTTTCCAAATTTTTTGGTCTAAATTTTAGAGGATGGCTCAATCATCATGAATGTTGGATTTCCATTAATTACTCATAAAAATATGTAAAATTCATTGATTTCTTGATGATTTGAGATTATCAATGGTATGGAGCTTCGAGAAGGCATTCAATGTCACGAAGGATGGGTTTTGTGATGGTTTGGAGCGTCACAAACACACAATGAAAAACATTACATCTTCATGACTAAGATAAGCTTAGCAAATGGGGAAAAAAAATTGGTTCTTTGAAAATATGTGAGGTTCACAAATAAAAATGGATAGATTCATTAAAATTTGATGATAAGGATGGAATATTCTAGAATGGGAGGCAATACCTATAAATAAACATCTACCCCCTTAGAAAAGATATCAAGACTTAATGAAGATTCAAAGGATCTAAATTCAAAAAAGTTATTCTTGAAGGCTGTTCGTATGAAAAAAATCATGATGAAAATAATTTGATTAAGTCTATAAAGGCTAACAAAAAATTTTAAGCATTATGAAATTATTGAAGTTTGTGAAGGCTATAAAAATCCAACTGAAATTTGTGAACTTTGTGAAGGCTAAGTGAGCTTCACGAAAGTGTTTGAGATTTTTAAAATGAGGTTTCTTTGAAAAGGAAGGTTGAGATTCATGAAAGAGGTTATATTCATAGAATTTTTTGTGTTCACAGAGGTAATATATACTTTCTATGAATTGGGAATTTTTATGAAGGTTGTGTGAGTATTGTGAAGGTAGTAAGCACTACAAAAGTATTAAAAGGGGATTGCCCTATAAAACTGTGGTAAAGTGATATTCATCAAGTTTATGAAAGTGAAAATTCATTAAATAATCTACCTACAATTGAGGATTCATTCATTATTTCTAATTAAGGGACCTACATGTCCATAAACTGTGTGTGAATTCTTTCAATAGTAGTGAGCAAAGGAAGATGAAGAAGGTGATGTTTTTCACTGAATGTGAGTCGTAGAAGGAATGATCAATGAAGTGACCCTTTGGAGGTAGTGAGTTGTACCTAAACTTTGTAAAGGTAGTGATCCTGGGAATATAAGTGAACTAGCATAAGAAACATTTTGGAAGTGATCTTTAGTGAATTTGGTACATCAACACTTTATCATTGTATGCTCATTGGACATAGCCTAGTGAGGGTGAACCAAGTAAAAATATGTGTGTACTTGTTCTTGATTTCATACATTACTTTTTGTGCATCATCATCAGATAAAGTTGGTAAGGATATGATCAATGTAAACACTAAAAATCAAATTAATTTACCCTTATAATAAAGAGTTCAGGATCTGGTGGGGCGGGAATAATTTTGAAAATAATATCCATACCCCGATTCACCCCACTCTTAGGGTATCTAAGACACTTTTATGGATAAAAATAGTGTTACGAACAAGATGGATGGATCCTTGGTTCTAGTATAGTGATATTTTTATCACATTTTAGTATGTATATATGTGATCGACCTAAGGGAGATCCTATATTTTTTTATGATATGTTTTACCTTGTAGACATTGTTGCAACATATAGTATGTTATGATATCTATTTTTTATAATTATTATAGTATATAAAGTTGATATATTATTATTTTTGTTTTTCATAGAGATTACAGTATCCTAAATATCACCTCATAAACCCACTCTACTAGTTGGCTACCTTTGGCATATGAGGAGTGCCTAACATTAAGAGGCTCTCTAATCTGATTGTTGTGGAGTGAATTGGGACAAGGATGATACAAAGTGTTGTCATGGAAGGTTGAGATAAAATCTAATTTTTCAGATATTTTAAAGTTGTTTTAAAAGTAAAATTATTTCATTTATATAATTAATAATCCCATTATGGTCATTGGAATTAATTTTATATGAATTTTGGTATAAAAATGTTTATAATTATGAAAACATTTTTTAAGAGAACCATTTTTCATCACATTTTGAGGTTTTATTTTAAAATTAATTTCTACCACTTCAAGAGATTGGATCTTAAAAAAATGGATTCCATTTTTGGAATCTGTAGGTATATATTTTTAAAATAGTTTCCTTTTATTTTTAGGAATTATGAATAGTAAATGAGGTAAAATTTATCACCTCAGTAAAAGGTAAATGGGTTAATTAGGGTTAAAACTAATGTGATAAGGATTAAAATTCATTCAAACGCTTACCTTTATTTTAAGTTTTGAGTATATTTAATCCAAAATCATTTAAAATTAAAAAATATTACCTTTTTTACCATTTAACTTTAATTTTTACCTTTTTAATATTTAAGTAAAAGATAAATTCAAAAATGTCACTTTCTTGTCTTTAATATTAATAATATTTTGTGACAGAGATAAAAAAAATTTATGTTTTGTTCTAAATTTTTATTTGATATATTTATGATTTTTTTATCATGTTAATTTATTTTAAAATTTTAGTGAGAAACTAATTACCTTAAATTCTTACTCAATATTAACACGGTGTTTGTGCAAGCAATAGAAAAAATTTAGATTATTTTTAAAAACTAAAAAAAAAGTAATATATTTTGGGTGAGTTATAGTGTCCCATTAATTTCATAAATCAATATAACATATTAGGGATGTATTAAAAATTTATATTCTAATTTTATTACAATATTGATGGATTTAAAGTCAAATTAAATCAATTGTCAAAACAATATTAATGGTATTTTATGTTAAATAAAATTTTATAAATTTTTTTAAAAAAACATTATAATATTTATAGAGGATTTTCATCCCTTTTAAATTTATGATCCAATTTTGAACTTATAAGTAAAATTATAACCCTCTAATTTTGAAATTAATTACCATGATTAAGGTTAAAAGTGGTTTACCAAGGGGTTAAAATGATATCTAAACTAGTCCAAATTTGATCAAGTTACTGTAATAAGACCGTGTATTTCTTATCTTATAATAAATGTAATTTTGGAACCATTTTACATGATTTATACACATATTATATTTTAATATTTCATGTATTTCCAAAAATAACATTAATGATATTTTATAATAAACAATATTTTATTAAATGATTTAAATTCATAAAAATTCTATATTTAGAAAATTAAATGGGATATGATTTAAAATATCAACCATGGTAAATTTAAGGGTTACTTGTTCTTTTATAGAAACTTTATTGACCCTTAAATAGTAAAAACATTGATATCATGATAATTTATATCATAAAAAACTATTTTATTTTATTAAAGAAATAGAGAAAAATATGGAGATGACATTTTAAGGGGGGATAAAAAATAAAGACCAGGGGCATATCCAAAAATAATGTCAAACCCATGTTGGAGAAGGAAATTAGTAGTATATAAATTCATTATGGGAGACTCTTGAGATTATTTTAAAGCTAAGAAGTCTTCCACACAATTTCTTTCATGCCATGTATGGAGGATCTCGATGCCATTTGTAATGAGGGTCTTGAAATTATGGATCAAGTGGGTGATTTTCCAAGGGGTGGAAGAGATTCCTTTAAGACTGTTCCATATAATCATTGAGTATGTTTCCATTTTATACAAGGGGATATGATTTTTATGCAACAAATAAAGTTCATGGATCATAATGTTCCCTTTCTCCCTAAGAGAGTCACCAGTCCCATAGAAAGCATTAAAGGAAAATACTATTGAACCTGTGGATTCACAGACAACTCCTCAACCCCCCCCCCCACCCCACATGCATCCTTGGATTCAAGAACCATCAACATTTATTTTGAGACCCCAGGGGAAGTATTCCATATTACCTAATGCCCCAACAATAAGGGTCTAGACAAATTTTAGGGGTGAAGTCAAGCCATATAGTACCTGCTGGATAGAACCTCATCCCAATGACTTATAAGTTGTATGAGGTCCATGATGAGGAATCTTGTTATCACCACAAAAACATGACTAGAAAAGCAGAGTCCATTTTGAGGAGATTGATTCCTTGCCTCCCAAATACTCCAACAATCATCCACTTAAAGAAGCTGTCTGACCCACTCTTCATGTTTGTTGTTATTGAGACCACTAAACCATCATTGGATGAAATCATCAATAGACTCCACTTCCATTTATATAAAAGTAAAATTTTCCAGTGCACCCTAAATCATATCTTCCCACTCACTTTGATAAAAGAAATTCATAATGTTTTCCTCCTTATTCAACAAGAAACAAGATGATTTAGAGGTTAATAAAACACCCTTACTTTTAACCACCATATTTGTAGGAAGCGTGTGATTCCATATTATCCAAACTAGAAAGTTGAATTTAATTGGAATTAATTTTCACTAGATAAGATCTCCTCACACATATTTGTATTGAGATAATGCATCACCTCTTTGTAGGCATTTTCTAAGAAGGTACCAATCGTCGAGCTCATGAACTTTCATACATCAGAGATCTCCTCCATTATGATACCATCAAAAACATTTTTATAGGCGGTAATCGTAATAGCATGAATGAAATAAGGGTGAATACTAGCCTGTTTGAAGGTCAAATATGGAGTTGGGAATCCTATATAGGACAATACCTTCCCCCACCCAGTTTCAATCCCAAAAGTTGATATCCTCGCATCTAATAACCCACCAAGAGTAATGTCAGAGAACATGTGGAACTTGAGATATTTCCGAATGGGAGAGAGGTGGCTATTCATTTCACTAAAAACAATTTTATACTTGATATTTATGAATCTACTCTAGATATTCCACCCTTTAATCACCTCCCATTCCAATTTTCCTTGGAGATAATACATTTCCTCTGTTTCATTCCTCATGTTGATTACCCCATTATCCACCAGTATAGCTAGCCTATACTAGGAGGAATGGTGATATATTCCATCTCCTTGGGAATCCCAAATAAAATAGTATAAAAGTTTCTCAATATCATTAACAATATTCTTGGGTACCTTGAGCACTGATAGGATGTGCATGTGAATGGAGGACAATATGTAATTGATGAGATTGATTCTCCTATGAAAGAAAAGAAATAGTTTTTCCAATTAGTTATATAGTTGGAGATATTTTTAACTAAATCATCAAAATGCCTGATCTAAACCCTCCAATGACCTAGAGTTTCTCCTAGACATTCCTTGGGGAATTTATTCCTTTGCATTCCCTGAATAGATTCAATATTATGCCTTCTTCTATCTATACATAAGGGAGTAAAAACACACTTTTATCCTGATAGATAATTTTCTCACTCCATTTGGAGTCAAAATACAGAGATTTGTTGAATTTACTTATATAATCACTATGAATATTGATAAATAAGACCATATCCTCAGTAAATACGAGGCGATACGCCCCACCAGAAAGGTCCCTACAATGGTAAGGACAAATCATTACAAGATGCATACATGAGTTGATATATCTAATAAAGGAATCTTGGATCATAATGAAAATACTGGGAGATAACAGATCTCCCTATCTTAGTACCCTTAAGGATTTTAGGATCCCTTGATTCCTCTCATGAAAAGGATATTGAACCAGGGTGATCTATAGCAGCAGAAAATCAATTCCACCACCCACTCTAAGAATCCCATGCACCTCATTACTCATAGAATTAAATTCCACTTGAGATAATCGTAGTCATTATCCATCTCAACTTTAATTATATTATTTGATCCTACAACCATTATATTAATTTCTCCTTTGATCTCCAAAGTAAACCCAGTAGCATGTTGAATAGACCTGCCTTTGATGAAAGCATGATTCTCCTTAGAAACCTAGTTGGGGATCAACTAAGAGAGTTTTTTTCTCATGAAGTAAGATAACACTTTGTTATAAAAATTACACATGCTTATCGGTATGAATTTTATTTTAGAAGATAGGTCTTTTACATTGGGAATCATGACTATAGTAGTGGTACATGAAACCTAGGGAAGAGAACCACCATGAAAGAATTCTTGAATGACTTAAACTTGATCATTCTTGATTATTGTCTAGGAACTGACATAAAATGACCCTAGAAAACAATAAGGTCTAAGTGGGCTCTCCTAGTTAAGATTTTTAATTGTATCCCAGACCTCCTTCACATCCAGGATATTCTCTCAGAAACCATTGACATGTGGAGAGACCACCTATGGGATGGATCTAAGGAAATCTCTCTAACCACCGGGGTATCCTTTCTAGATGATTGGGATAGAGTTACAGAGCAAGGAATTAAAGTGAGAAAAAACCATGCCCCTGATCACCTCTGGTTCTCTAGAGAAGGAACCATCCTGAATAAGAATGTTCATGGAACCTCCATGTAATTTTTCTTTCATGAATGCATAGAAGAATGCATTTTTATGATCACATTCCCTATACTAGGTGGATTTAGACCTTTCACAGAGAAACCTCTCATGATCTAGGATCATCTCATCAAGATGTCTCTTTTTGTAACCAAGAGAGGAAAATATATCATCATCCCATGATTCCTCCAATCTTTCTTCCACCTAATCAATATTAGATTTAATAGAGACTGGTATATGGTGATCTGAGGAGAATAAGTTGATCTAGGTCATTAGGTATTTTTTAAGCCACTTAAGCTTGTTATGGAATCAAATCCATAGTATTTCCTAATTTGTATTCTCCTAGTATTTCCACACTATTGAGAAGAAGTTATATTTCTACAGAAACCAATTGGATAAGAATAAAAATTCTATACCATAGTGGATAGACTTAAGATTGATGATAATATGAGAGTGGTTAGACAATGAGTGAACTAAGTTAATGACCTCTATGTTTGAAAATGAGTAAATGTATTAGATATTAGAAAAGAAACAATCCAAACTACATAAAATTCTATGATTTCCTCTCTGTTTGGTATACCAACTATACTTATCACCTTAAAACCCCATGTTTAGAATACCCTCCGAAGTAAAAAAGTTTTAGAATCCAATATTGTCCCTATAAGGAATAAATCCTCTACCCTTATTCTCAGAAATGTCCATAATAGTGTTGAAGTCTCCTCCGTCCATCCAAGATGAGTTTCCTAGGTTGAATAATTTCATATCCTACCATAGATATTATCATTCCCTCACCTTGTACTTAGTGTAAACAAAGGAGAAGAAACAGACCACATTATTAGACTCAATTCTATCCATGATATGTTGATCAGAGATGTCCATTTTTTTCATCGAGATGGGGGAATTATATAAAATCCATATGTGATTATTTAAGGGTTATCCATGCACGAAGTCTCACATTCTAATCCTATTATAAAACTCCCCAATCTTGAAAATTCAATGTTTTTATTCCAGATCCACAACTATATCAACATTATTCATGAACGCCTCATTGGAGAAGAAATCCATATTTACCCAGGATACCAATACAAGGGAATTCCAAAGTATTACTGAGATCATTAAGGAAGAGGGTGCCTAGTACTGACGATCTTTGATCAGATCAAGACACCACCAGGTTAGAGGGTGAATTTGGATACATACATGATTAGAAGCCCAGTGAAATGATGATGTCATTTACAAATACAAGTATGAAGGTATGAGGGGATGGCATGGAATTAAATTGAGGTGATATTATTTGATAAATTCTTACTAGAGGCATTGGAGGTGGTTATGATTCAGAGAAGGTGCATTCACTAGAGAAGAGCTAGTCAGATTTGGAAGAACAAGAGGATATAACATTATCATCTGTACCAGTCCTGTGCAGCTCCGCATAGGACAGCTAGCTGACCAGTCCGACAAAGGTGGAGTGTTGATATCATGGATTTTGTTTGGGAGGATAAGTTACAAATTGTCTTGTCTGGGTTATTTTCTCTAAGACCCACAGGTCATGTAATTATCTCTAAGCCTTTGGGCCTTATAAGGGTCCCACCTCACCACTTAAATGGTGAATTATCAAAAATAATAAAAAAATGAAGGCCTTCGGGCCATTCAGGCATTCGTTGTGGAAGGATACTAGGAGTTCATGCATGTGGTGTAGGGGGGACTTCATTAATGGATTTTGTTATGAGGATCATAGTATTTGTAACACCCCGAAATTCTAAAATAAGAACATTTTGTTTGATAGCATGTATCACACGCATCACCAAGAACATAAGAGAATATAATACCCTTATTATTTAAAATATATTTACTATTTTAAATAGATTCAGAACATTCTATATTTTTGAATGCATGAAACACCTAGTTAACTTGTTTTTCATGCAAGAGTGACTTTCTTCTAAAGCTTACATTACATTCAAGACTATGTTTTAATGAAAAAAAATATATTATTAAAATATTATTATTCAATATAATAAGACTAAAATTAGTCATTAAATTAGGGATTATAAATATTATTAAATAACTTATGAAAATTTATGGTTTATAAAAATTTAAAATGAATTCATTGGTTGCAAATTAATTAGAAATTAATATGGAAACCAATTGAATATAATGGAAGATATTATTATTTTTATGCTCACAAAGCTGTTTTACCCTAATAAATTAAATTAATTAAAATTAGTGAGTGATATTAATGTGATATATATTATATATTCAATCAAATATTTTTTATATTCATCCAATATATTTCATATTCTTATTATAAAAACAAACCCAAATTTATGTATAAAATACTATATTTTTATTAAAGAATTTATACTGCATTTTAATGATGAACCTATTTTAAATACAATTTTTTGAACTTTTATGGATTATATATGTAAAAATAAACTTCATATTTAAAAAAACATAAAAAATAGGTTATGGTAAAAAAATTATTTTTCTATGAAGTTTCATTTTTTAATAAATAGTGAAAAATACAAAATTTTAGTTCGAAACTGCTTTTTCATCTAATTTATTTATAAGGATAAATTAAATTTTAAATTATTTTTAAAGTTAAATTAGATCATTTAAATTAATCCAATTTAGTTCATTTGAATCAATTTCACTTTGAAATTTTTTATAAAAACTTAGCAAACTTTTGAACATTTTTACTTTAAAACCAACATTGCCGTCTCGTCTGCAGGATTAAATTTAAATTAATTTATTCCACTTATATGATTATAATTTAAAAAAATGGATTCCATATTTGGAATAATAATAATTTATAATTTATAATAATTCCAACTTATTTTTTGACAAAAATATTAGTGAAGGTAATTAAAATTAATTCCAATTATTAAGGTAAAATTAATCTTAACAAAAGACTAAACCTTTAACATAGAGGCCCAAATGACCTATAAACTTGTAAAAACCACATTTTATGGACATAAATACCCCCATTAAACTTAAATTATTGATTTTTGTTAACTTTTATGACTTTTTTAGGTAAAAATAGGGGTTCACTTGTCTTGTTTTCGAAAATACTAAGCGAGTTATTTTCCTCCCCTATAAAAGGCCACCATCCCTACCACTTACTTACACCTATCAATCCACTTTAGATCCACCAATATATATATAAATATTTCCTCAAAATAACTCCCCTAATCTTAAAATATTTTCATTTTTAAGAAATCTATCCAAGGAATCTCTTTGGTTCAAACCAAAAGGAGTTACATGATTAAGAGGTAACATCTCCCTTAAGCTCTTTAGTTTTATTTTTATTATCCACTCCCTAAAATATTATTATTCCATGATTATATAACAAAAATAGTATCAGAAATATACTATTATGTTTTTTATGAAAATTTTTTGACCATAACTTACACACACTTCCATATAATGGGCAGAGAACATAATGTTTATGTGAACGGCAAACTACCACCTCATGAAACGATGATTGTATGTTCTTCCTTTATCACCTCTCATGGTGGTTATTATGATAGAAACTATATTTATATATGATATAAACTATATTTATAATTAATTTATGATTTTTTTAGTTATTTTATAGAACATACCTCTATACATTCAATTTCTTGTAAATATGATAACATCATTTGTGAAAGTTTGGACCATCGCCTCCTTAAAGCGATGTGATTCATTCACGCTATACATGGAATGTATTAAATATGATTTTAATAAATCTATATAACATATATAACATAAATATGATAATATAATTATAATTTAAATATTTATCATTTACTTTTCATTCTTTTAATACAAAAAAAATGAAAGTAGCGTTCATGCGTATGTACGACCTACCGTCTCCATGAATGATGCACTTCATTTCTTATCTCCAAGAATTATGGATAATTATAAATAAATATTTAATGAATATATATGTTAATTAAATCATGTTTTGTATTATGGAGATGATTAAAACATGATATATTTAATAGTAACAACAAATTATAAGTCAAAACATACTTGCAAAAACTAGGCAATTAACACCTAAAATAGTTAAAATAATGAAAGAGTATTAACAAACAGGTAATAAAATACTATAAGAAGTTAATATATGATATAACAAACCTTATTATGGGTATTTTATAATATATTAACATATTTTTAAACCACTATACATGAGGATAAATACCACACTACAAAAAGGAAGGATATGGTAAGGAGTTTGATCTTTATTTATATTCCATTGAGACTTATTTGTTATTATTCATCATTTCACTTTTATTAGGTGTATATACTACCTTTATACATGGTATATAATTAATCTCCTTACTCTCATTATATCCTAATATTAATTTAATATTATTCTTTCATGGGGATTATGATTTAAATGTTTCAAATTTTTATGGGACACTTTGGAACGTTTAAAGATTATTTTCCTAAAGAATGTTCTTAATGATTATCTTTTCTATCTAACTTAATTTTGTGATTATTAAATTTATATAAAAAAAATCACTTTATTTTAATAATTTTTCATTAGAAATTTACTTTAATATCTATATTTTCATATGATAGAAATTATTATTTCCTAAATTATATATCATTTTATATATAGTGTTTACTTTGATAGTTATTTGATTAACTAAGGAATTATTGATAAATCTATATATTTTATTCAATAAATATATTTGATAAGTCATATTTTTTATTGATTAAATCAATTACTCCATGTAAAGAATGTTTTGTACATGCAATTATGGGTGGATCCTGAACTTTATATAGCTCCTCGATGCGTCGATAGTTTCTCATGAGAAAATTTAGTTGGTCAAATTAAATAGGTTTCTACTCATAGTTTGAAACTATCTAAAGGATGTATATTGATAGTATAGTTCATCATGTTCCATATAAATGATGTCCAATAATTAATAATTTCCTTTATAGATATTTTAGTTATCATTGTTATTATCAACGAGGTTTTCATATGATAAAATATATGGATGCATTTTATTCTCATTTTACATATTAAATGGGATGTGTTTTAATTTATCACCTTGACATATTGATTATTCGATATATAGTTATATTAATGGAATATGCTATCAATTATTTACATTTCCATATTAATTTATTCTCATTTATTCATTGTTTCTTCCTCTTTACTTACCCTTATTGAGCATCTGAGTTTACCCTTATTATGTTTCTTTTCCATGGTTTATGGAGAAGAAATATTTGAATAAGTTAAGGATACAGTTTATTTATTTTTATTATTTATCATGTTTTTATTTCCTATTTACCAATGTATTATGGGTATCATGTATGTAATCTGGATTTCCAATACTGTTAAACTAATCAGTCCTTTAGGATTTGATTCCTTGTAATCATGATAATGTAATAAAGTAGTACACCGACTTCAGGATTTTGGGGTTAGGGAATTACAATTGATATCAAAGAAATTTTAGAAGCAACCTTGGAAACTATATTTAAAAAACTTAGATTAAGGAACATAACCCTAATATAGACTTTGAGGATAAGTACATAAGAACATATTATAATTTTGGTAAGGTTGATATTATGTGGGTATTCCTAGAAATAAATCCATGTATGGATACTATAAGTGTAAGTGGTTTTGGAATATAAGTACCTAGGATTAATAGCTCCAACAAGGTGTGTCAGGCCTGACTCAGCGTAACCCAATACATGACAACTGGCCTTACTGCGCACCTAGTTTTACACTCTTAGAGGATACACTTAGGATAATTCATATATTATTTACAATCCATTATGAGGGATTTGAAAGTAAAAATATCCTCAAAGAAACCTTGTTTATTTTTATGATATTATCTACCATATTTAGAGTTATACGATGTTCATAATATGATGAACTAATATATTATATTCCATTATTTAGAAATGGAACTAAGAAGGAAGAAGTGTGTCAATACTCATGACCAATGTAGATGATTCCCAATTGAGAAAGATAATATAACTAGTATTGGAACTTAGAAATTAATAGATATATTAGGTTAGCTTAATCAGGTTATGAAACATAACCTTTCTCGGATGGAGAAACTGGTTCCACATTGAGACTCTCCGATGTTAGATCACTTTATACAATAGAGGGCCCCATCATTTAATGGAAATACTGATCCAATGGAAGTTGAACAATGGATTAAGTATTTGTAGAAGATATTTATGGCTTTTAGATGTAAAGAATAAGAAAAGTTTACACTTGAGATGTATTTTGTCAATGGTGATGTTGATCAATGGTGGTATTTGATCTAGAATACTAAGGAGGAGGAAGAAATAGAACACATGGAATGGAGAACCTTAAGGACACATTCTTTAATAAAAAATTCCCTCATGATCAACAAATTGTGAGGAAGAAGAAGTTCCTTAGGTTAAATAAAAAGGAATAAGAGAGTGTTGTATATTATAAATATACCTTTACAAGGTTATCTATTTATACTACAGATTACATATTCAAAAAAGGGTTCAATATTGATCACTTTTTTGAAGGGATTAATCCAAGTCTCTAAAGGGCACTGATCTCCCAAAACTTTTCACCATATGATGAAATAGTTGTATGTTTTATAAATATAGATAAATAATTATCTAAGTATTATGGATTTGAAGGGAATTTATATAATAAAAGTAAGGTATATAAAAAAGGATAAGGGAAATAAGATAATGAAGTAATTTTCTATATGTGATAATTGTGGAAAGAAACACCCTAGTACTTTTTTAAGGGAATGATATTGTGTTATAAGTGTGGAGAAAAATCCACCAAGTTCATGATTTTAAGGGAAAGAAAGAAAATTAAAATGTGAAATGATTTCTCTGTAAGTATATTGGAAACTACTCAAATGAATGCTCGAAATATCAAGGGAATATACCTCAGAATAAGCTAAGGGGTCATGGTCAAGCATATGTTATTAACACAACCAAAGTGGAATGATTAATGTGCTTCTATTTTTGGATATAATAAATATGATGTAAAAGTATTTTATTTATGATGTTCCCATCATATGATTAAAGAAGTACATAAGTATTGTACTGGATTACTTTTTTGTTAAGTATTTGAGACCATATAATGGATGGTATTGTTGACGCTTTCCAAATAAGCATCAGTAAAAAAACACAAAGGAAAAAATACCTAAATATGGGTATTACCTTCCCCACCAGAGTAAAGGAACCAAGACTTGCGGGTCACATGAACCTCTAAGTGGATCGCGATCACGTGACCATTTCAAGGTCATGCCAAGACTTCACGCACAATTCATAACATGTAGTTATTCCCATGAATTCCCCTTCAACGGACCTTCCTACTCTCATGACGGCTCTCCAGACATCCAATGGCCACATGGTGACAACCAATGAACTCCCCCTGGTCACATATTTTTTTATTTTCAAGTACCTGAAAAACCATATGTAATTCCTCTAGAAATAAGGAGGAATAATATCAAATGGTATATACCCATAATGTTCGTAAAGATCATGTGGCATATCACCATTATAAAGGATAAATTTCATTAATGATATTAAAAAAACTCACAAGACCCCCAAAACATTGTAAAATAAAAAATGAGATAAAGGGGAGAAGGTGATAGGTACTCACAGTCATTAAAAGACATGATACACACCCCTAGAGAACATGTAAGACACCGTAAGACCTTGATGGCATGTCTGCCTCATCTCGTGAAAGCCCTTTGTCTTGTCAGCCTCACCACATGCAAGTCCTTAGGTATGTCCAGACAACTTTGTTCTTTACCTTTGGTGCTCAAGGGAAAAAGAATAGATTTTTCCATGACATGCTCATGCACTCCCATATGGACCATATTGTTCATGTGACACATCACCAAAAAATAGAGTAATTGTCCATGACATTTCTTATGAAATATTTCATGACTACAAAACATTTTTCACATAAAACAAAGAAGATAAAGGGGAGGAGGTGAGAGGTACTATTGATTGATGAAAGTCATGAGACATGCCCTTGGAAAACCTATAAGACACCACAAGACCTCAGGGACATGTCCGACTCATTTGTGAAAGCCCTTTGTATTTTCATCCTCGACACACAGAAGTCCTCCAGTATGTCTAGAAAACTCCACACTTTCCCTTCAGAACACAAGGGAAAATGAATGGATTTTTTTCCATGAAATGATCACGCACCCCCATATGGCCCATATCGGTCAGACAGCGCATCAAAAAAATAGAGTAGGTGTCATTGAAATTACTTATGAAATCTCATATGACTCCCAAACCTTTGTCACATAAAACGAAGGAAATAAAATAGGAAATAGGTGGAAGGTACTCATAGCCGTAAAACACTTGTGACGCACTAAGGAAGTCCTTGATTTGGTCCCGTGAAACCCCCGGACAAATAATCCTTGTCTCACAGAAGTCCCCATATAAGACATCGAGCATCTCAAAAACACCTTTTAAAAGGTCCCTTGGATATCATAAAGGCCCTTGTTCATGTCCATAGGACAATATGGAAATTCCTTTGACATTCCTGCATGATCAAACAAGACTTTATTAATTAGAAACAATCTGATAAAGGAATCATTGACAGGGGAGACTGAAGACTACTGAAAATCAGGTGACGCACTCAGAACGACCCATGGAAAAGACTTGAAAATCCATGTGGTTCCATCCCCCTTTTCTAACTTTAGCCTAGATTTGTTCCAGATACACTGCAAAAATCGGAGAACAGTTGGGGTAGCGAGGCTTATAAATTCCCCATCGTTGCCTCAAAGTGAAGGTTGTATTTTTTTGATCTTGGAGATCACTACGACTATACATGGAAGAACTATTAGAGTCTCAAACTTTCACTAGAGAGGATTTCTCAAAGTAATTGATCACGAGTCTGTCCAGACCTCTATTAAGTAATATATTGATGGGAATTCGGACCAGTCATGCGACAGGCATAAGTCACTTCATGTGATCATTTATAGATCACGTGAAGGATCGTTGGTAGGCTATGTGAAGAACATCCCGTCATCCCACTAGATCACGCAAGACATAAAATAAATTGATACCAAACAAACCTAATTAATTCATGATACAAGGGATAAAACCAAAATCAAATGTGGAAGGCTTAAATGAAATACATGCTCGTTGGCCCTCATGCGCTTCACTTGAGTCATACAAGGACACATGATGACACCAGGATACATCGACTAGATCTCATGACATTACTTCATCATGCTATTTGGGACACATGAAGTCCTCAAGACATGTCAAATCAAGTCACACAACCCCTCTAGGCACACCACCTCAGTCTCACGAAACCCCCTGGGTCTATCACCCAAGCCTTGCGACATACTTCATATGCATCGACTGACTCATATAATGATGTTCGCTCGTATTATTAAAGTATATCCATTGAATCTGGTCATGGAAACCAATCTCTTGCAACACCCTTTGAGAAAGTCAGCTGAGGACCATGACACCCCTTTGGAAAGTCACCTGAGACCCACAAAGCCCCCCAGACATGACTATCAGGTCTCCCGACGATACCCAAGGATGTTAGACAAGCCATGTGACATCCTTTGGATCATATCGCACTGATTTTTGTGACACCCTCCATATGTGTCAAGATAGTTCATGCAGTGGATTCCAATAAAATCTATCTGTGTCATGTGATGTACCCCTAGACAAATAAATTGGGTCATACGACACCCTCTAGACATGCAGGACAGACCATAAGGGATTCCCGGGATTTTATAGCTCTATCCATCCTTGGTGTGTAATCCCAAAATATAAGGTCAACCACAGTGTGTAATCCCCAGTCACGGGAACTACAACGAATCTAATTCCTACCATATTTAGGATACATATGTCGCCTCTTCAAGGTTAGATCTCCACATTGATTATCCAGGGTGATCCTAGTATCTAAACCCCTTATCCAAAGCAATGACATTGATCACATTCTAACCCTTGTTTCTCACAACAATCTTAGATCACATGAGCTTAGGTAATTTCACCGATCATGACATCTATACTATACACCCCAGGGTTATAAGGGAATCCTCAGTGAGTAATCCCCAACTACCGACATCATATAGCATGTCACTGATCAATAGGGAATCCATCTCGGTGAACCCCTATCATTCCTGAAACCTTAAGGATGGTCGTAATTTCCCTGATCATGATCATCCACCTTAGCCTATCAATAGCTTAAGGGATAAATGAACTATTAGAACTCTGATTCTCACCATAACTGGTATATGTAGGATTTCTTTTCAAGGCCCGATCTCTGTACCAAACATCCCAAAGACTATCCCAGCATACAATTCCCATATATATATATATATACACCATGAGACTGATCATATGTTTCCCTTTTTTTCTCAAATCAATCATGGATTGTTTTGGATTAGGGGGACGTAATGAACATCTCATTAGACATAATGAATCTTCACTCACCAAGGCGATCCTAGTATGAAATCCCTGATGAGAGGTATGGTATGAACACCCCTTATATAAGGGTATATACCTTGGGTCCAGTCCCAAGTATGTAAGGAAAGTATGATGACTCTAATTCCTTCCATATTCAGGATACACAGGCCACCTCTCCTTAAGGTTTGAGCTCTATATTAATCATCTAAGGAGATCCCATCATCTAATCCCCCCTATCTAGATCAATGACATTGATTACTTTCTGTCCCTTGTTTCTTACAATGAGCATGGATAACATGGGATTATTCAGTTACAATAACCATAACATTTGAGCAATAAACGTCCATAATGGTATGGTAAACCTCAGTGTGTAATCCTCAATAAATTGAACAACAGTGAATTTGATTCCTTCCATAACTAGGATATGTGGGACGTCTCTTTGAGACCTGAGGTCACACATTTGGGGTCTTAGTACCCGCACATATGTCTTATCTGCATGATGCTAAAGTATATGGGATTGATGAACTATGTAGGTTTTGATTCCTGAAATAACTAGGATATGTAAGATGACTCATAATGACTCAATCCCCTCCTCAGAATATTAATGCCTCCTTGCATGGTAGCACATTCTGAAGTATTTAGTTATACGGATTTTGCACATAAAGTGGTTACTCACCGTTAAGAGGATGGATAAAGAACCTTGGATACATATAGATGGATTCAACAATGATACAACACTCCCCTTAGTTCATCAATAAGACTCCCTTTCTTTTTTTAATGAAATAACTAACCAATGAACCATTTTTTTAGGGTAATCAGTCTTGTATCGGTATTTGGAAGATATTCACAAAAAAATCTTAAATATATAAGAGAGTCCTTGAGTTGGAAACAATTCCCCTTAAAATGGTGTGATGAGCCCAACCTCAAATCCTCTCGACCAATACATGTCCCGAAGAGTTGCTTGGCCTGAACACCCAGATGACTACTGACCTTTAGAAAGCATGCTTGTACCTAGCTACATATGGGGGAACCATTGGGAGTTTCATGGAAAATTGTCAATGGTATCCCAATGAGTGAAAACCATTACACACCTTAAAAACCTAATGAAACAAAAATGATGAACTTGACGTGAATCTCTCCAATGACAAAATGATTGGTTATTGTCCATCAAGCCTTTTTATTTTCCCCTATATGCAAACCAAATGATAAAACCAATGGGAATCTCTGTAATAACAGAACTATTGGGTTATAATGTATCATGCCACTTTGTTTTTCAAACCCTATAAAAACAAATCAATAAGACATACATGATCTTATAAATGATCCTATGTAACTAGGGTTCTCATGAAATAAGTCCACCCTCATTTTGATAAGTCCAAACAAGCAGAATGGATGAATTAGAGAATATTAGGAAAATTGTGTTAACCATGCATATCTTATTAATCACATTATTCCTGTGATATTTCACTAATTGTTAACCTTGTTCCTTATTGTCTATATGAATATAGATATTGAAAACATCCCGATTTGAGACAATGTCTTCATCAACCATCATTCGCTCTGAAAAAGCATATGTGACTGCAACCTATGTGGGTCACAAAATAATCTCATATGCTCAAAATCTATAATGATAGGTGGAAAATATGATGGTTTGGGAGTACCACCGATGTGGTAAAATCCCAAAAATGGAAGCTTCTCATTAAGTTCTCTGATCACGATGACCGGTGAGTCTGCATCACCTAGGAAAGGCTGCTGCTAAGCTAGTGGCTCTCATCGCCATGACCAAAAGATTTAGGAGCTTATCCCTATAGTGCAACAATTGGAATCTTCCATATTTGATGAAAGTGGACTAGGAGGCCAAATATAGATCCCTTTCGGTTTAGGTACCCCTAAGGAGAGTTCCTATTGACCACCTTCACCAACACCATCCCACTGGTACCTATCAATCACCTGATGAGGGTACCACTCAATACCCAACCACCTCTGATGCCCATACAAGGGCTATAAGGAAGAATCATCAAAGGAGGAAGGCATTGGATATCTAAGAGAGGGATTATATCCCCACTCCTACCAATGATGACTGTTATCATATTTAGGTAGGAACTAGAAATCATGCTCATATCCCTACTCATTCAAAACATGTCTGTTGTCATATCTCTGCAACAGGCATTAGAGAGGCTCATACTTATACCCCCACACTTGAAGCCCATAAGAATATTCTAGTGGCACAAGGAGGATAGATGTGGGTACGTATCCCTACTTTAATTGAAGATGTATGTCAGTTTATCATGGAGATAGAAAATGTGCAGGCTCATATTCATGCACACACTTTGATAAAATGCCAATATATTTTAGCAATAGCTGAATAAATCCACTAGAATATTTTGGAACTATTTCAGATCAAGGGATAGGTGCATACTCTTATCCCTGCATCCAAGATATCTCAACAATCTGATCATCATGAACAAGTTGTTTTACCAGATAAAGTGCACATTATTACTCCCGCACGGGAGGATCATTGAGATATTAAGGGTGAGGAATCGAACTAGGCTCATATTCCGGATCCAACTAGGGATGATCAAGTTAGAGCAGTACATGCCTCGGGAGTGGGGCACATGTCTATCGAATAAGTCCAGTGGAATATTACAATGTCCCATGATTGGGCTCATATCCCCATTCTGCTCATGGATCACCATGTTAGAGGGAAACATGCCTTGGGAAAAGCTCACATTCCTATCAAAGAAGTCTAGTGGAATACTCAAAAGGATCAGGATTGAGAAAATATTCCCGTTATGGTTAGGGATAACCAAGTGAGAATGGAACAGGCCTCGAGACAGGTTCACATTCCTATTAGTGAATCTGCCCGACATATTATGGTGGATCATGGAATCCATGAACATATCCTTACTTCACCAAAAAATGATTATGATAGCATCATTCCAAGGAAACACAAGGGGAGGCACATATTCCTTCTCCCATTATGGAGGTCTGTCGGCATATTCTGATGGGGAATGCATATTCGGAATAGAATCACGTTCCTCATCCAACTAGGGCCCACCAAGTGAGAGAGGCACACACTTTGGGGTAGGCTCATATTCCTGTCAAGAAAGACCATTGGTATATTCCAAAGGCTTAGGATCGGGCTCATATTCCCATTCTCACAGAGGCTCACCATGTGAGAATGGAACACGCCTTGGGAAAGGCTCACATTATTGTCAGTATTGAGATGGCCCATCATCATATTCTGATAGTTTGTCAGTAGTAGGCTCATACTCATGAAGCACCATACAATTATATACAAGTTCTGGAAATTGTCACATGGTAGGTTCATATCCATTTACAATTACAAAATAATGTTTGGAATATTCCAACCATGATGCAGAACATGGCCTCTGTTTCTAATCTTCTCAATTTCTATGTCCTTGAGGTTGTTCGAGACACATTATAAACACCACATGGGTCTGTCAAATCTTATATCGAAGTGGAATTAGAAGATGTTCATTACCATGATAGTCATCCTCATGGTAGTATGGAGATGGATCATAGGGACCTTACTCCTGACATCCACCATGGTCAACCTCCCCGCAGAGATATCTCCTTTGGTCAAGGAAAGCCTCCCTTTGTCCAGACACCTCCATATAGAGAGGGGAAACAACTCTTACACCTTTGTATAGAGATGTGCTTCAATCATTAGTGTCAACTATGTTAAGTCAATAAAGTGTTCCTTATGACTTTTCCATTCCTTCTTGTTTTGAAAATCACAAACACCTTATCTTTAAGAAAATTTCTTTCTTAAGGAAAATTGCTTTATAAAGAAAATTGCTTTCTTAAGGAAAATTGCTTTATATGGAAAATTGCTTTCTTAAGGAAAATTACTTTTATAAGGAAAATTTCTTTCTTAAGGAAAATTGATTTTATAAGGAAAGTTTCTTTTATAAGAAAAACTATCCTTATCATATTTTCTTCTAGATTTTTCTTAAGTATGAAATTCAGATTCATTTCTATTTTCTCGGAATTGCTTGAAACTTTGATATGAAGTATTCTGTTTTAGGATCCGAATTTTGGATAAGATTTGTAAGGAAGTTTCACTTCGGATTCCAGATGAGAACTGTAATAAAGTTTCATTCCGAATCCCGGATACAGTTTTAATTCAGATTCAGGATACAAATTCTTATGAAGTTTGATGACGAATTCTCATTACGAATTCTGATGAGGAATTCTCACTACAAATTCTGATGAGTAATTCTCACTATGAATTCTGATGAGGAATTCTCACTACGAATTCTGATGAGTAATTATCATTACGAATTCTGATGACGAACTCTCATTCTGAATTCTCTTATTAAACAGAATCTGATTATCTTTGTTTTATACACTCTGAATTAATTCAGACTCCAAAAAATATTTTGGTTAGACTCCGAACTTTTATTTTTCTTACAATTCTAAAATTTGTCTACTCTTTATTATTTTCATTACACTCCGAACTTTAACTCCAAAGCTTACATTCCGAACTCTTGAGTTAGTTTTTTGAAACGATGTCGTACATTCTATTACACTTGTTTTGTTATAAAACGATGTCTTCTATTTTGTTATAAACTAACTGTTGTCTAAGTGACACATGTACAGGTCCCTCCGATCTTTAAGGAAAATATGACCGTTGGAGAAGGAGACGACCTTACCTATAAATAGGAGCTCATTTGAAAGAGCTCATTGTTGTTGCAAGTGCTGAAAGATGCTGAAGTGCCTAAAGGCTGACTAATCTGCTTGAAGTGATTTCTAGAGAGAGAGGCTCTTATAAACTCTCAAAGCTTCGTGCGACTCCGAATGTTGGTGATCACATTCAAGGGATTCCGGGGATAGGAAGACAGAGGTGCCGACTACCTTGAAGTTTGAGGGCTTCCTTGTTGAGAAAGACAGAGGTTGCCAACTACCTTGAAGTTGAGGGCTTGCGGGGATAGCAAGACAGAGATTCTGATCTTCGTATCGAGGGCTTACCCTGGTGTGGGTAAGACAGACTTTCTTGAAAGTATAAATCAAGGGACCTTTATCCAAGGTTGTTGGATACCCTTCTCTTTGGGTTAAAAGACTTATATCTTGTTACTTGTAGTTTAACTACTTGTTTATATTCCGCTGCATTTTGTATTATAAGGAAAGTATAACTTTCTTATACTTCCTTATTTGTACTCTGTTTCATTTAGATTTTATACGCTTTAAGGTAGAATCTCATATTGTAATCTTTTGTTAAGTTTCATTTTCCAGAATCATATTTCCGGAACCTACTTTCGGAATCTCTTTACAAGTTTGCATTTGGTGTTAGAGGTGTTGTGAATTTGCTTAGTTTAACTTTGTTAAACTTATCCATTTCCTTTTCTTAAGGAAAACATAGTTATTTGTAACTAACATTAAAGGTTCCAAAGGAATTTTTAAAGTATACAATTCACCCCCCCCCCCCCCCTCTTGTATATTGAGCATCTACATCACTATTTCGATCCTACGATTGGTATCAGAGCAGGTCTCTGAAATACTTGTTCTTACGAATAAGTTTTTCTTTCTCACTTTGTCATTCCGAACATTCTCATTCCGAACTTTGTTATTACGAATTTTTGCTACTAACAAGTTTTTGTATCGAAGGATTTTTCTAGTATGGCAGGAATTAATGTTGGTTCGATTGATAATATAAATCCTACAAGACCACCAATCTTTGATGATAATGACTATGAGTACTGGAGAGATCGTATGAAGACTTTTGTTATCAATACTGGAGTGGAAAACTTTGTTATGCTTACTGGTGATTATAAAATTCCTGACAAGGAAGTTAGAACTTTTACTAACCAGGAAAAGCAAGAATATCAACTTAATTACAAGGTACGCAATACTCTACTATGTTCTATGACTAGAAATATATATAGCCAAATTTCTTCTTGTGAAGCATCTAATTGTATATGGAAGAAGTTAGAGGTTACACATTTTGGGACTTCTAAAGTGATTGAGACTAGAAGAGCTATGCTTAGAGCTGAATATCATGGCTTCAACTTTCCTTATGGAGAACCTATCTGTAAAGTTCAACAGAGATTTATGACTATAGTCAACAGTCTACAATCTATGGGAGAAAAAGGTTTAGATGATCAAGCTCTTGTGGATAAGATAATTGATATTATGCCCAATGAGTGGGAATCCAAGAGAACAGCTATAGATGAGAACAGTAAGGTCACTCAAATTACTCTTGATGAGCTTTTTGGAACTCTTCTACAGCATGAAACCAGAATGAAGAGAGATGCAGACAACATCAAGAAGAAGAATGGAAATGGTACTGTTTCTTTTACTACAACTGCAAATCTGATGAAAGCTAAGACTCCTGAGAGAATAACCAGATCCAAGTCTAAGAAAGTTATTTTCCAATCCGAATCTAGTGAGAGTGAAGTCTCTGAAAATGAATTAGCAAATCTTTCTCGAAGGATGAACAAGATAGTTGGCCAAAGGAATTTTCAATCCAAGTATAAGAAAAAGGACAAGAAAGATAAGAAATATGGAGAAGTTACTTGTTATGAATGCAAGAGAGCTGGACATATAAGACCAGATTTCCCTATGCTCAAAAATAAAGAAAGAAAAGAAAGGCATTCAGATAGGAACAGAAAGAAATATTATAAAGCCAAATCTAAGAAAGTTTTGAAAGCTAATGACACCTGGAGTGCTAGTGGTGGTGACTCTTCAGATGAATCTTCTGATTATGAATCTTCAGGACAGAAGAATCTTGGTCTTATATCTAGATTACCTATTGATAATCATTTTCTTATAGCTAAGGTACGAAATTCTGAATCTTTGACCAATGTTTCTTTAAATTCTAATGATAGTAAGTATTATAACTCTTCTGATGAAGAATCATCTTCTGATGAGGAAAATACTTTACCTACTTATGAAGAAGTCTCTAGGTTTTCTGAACTTCTTGAGATTGAGAATTCCAAACTCAATAAGAAACTTGATAAAGCAAACTCTAGGAATTCTATTCTTACAAAAGAGATATCAGATATTTCTAAAGATCTTGATAAGAAAAATTCTGATTTTGAAAGTATTTCAAAAAATCTTTAGGAAGTAAGTTCTGAGAAGAACAAACTTTCTAAAGAGTTAGAAAAAGTAATTTCTAAGAAAAATGTTTTCGAGCCTAGCTCTAGTTCTAAAACCAATGATTTTGAGGATAAAAACTTGGTTGTAAAACTCAAGTCTGAAATTTTTTCCTTAAAGAAGTGTTTATCAAACTTTACCCATGGTAAGGAAAATTTTGATAAGATGTATTCCCAAATACGAAATTTAAGAAATAAATCCGGATTTGGTTATATCCATGCAAAACCAATTTTTAATAACAATTATTTTGTTCCTCAAAGTGCCCCATTTTGTACCAAGTGTCAATGTGGTGGTCACTGGGCAAAGAATTGTTCCTTAAACAAAACCCAATCTCTAGGATTTTACAAAACTTACTTTTCTAAGAAGATGTGGGTTCCTAAAATTTTATTATCTGAAAATCTCGGATCCAAACAAGTTTGGATTCCGAAAGTCTAATTTTCTTCTTGATTTCCGGAAAATAAAGAAAGTACCAGCAACAATACATGGTACATGGATAGTGGATATTCCCGGAACATGACTGGTAACAAAAGTTTTTTTGAAAAGATTATCAAAACGAAAGGAGGAAAGGTAACTTTCAGAGATAATGCTAAGAGAGAGATTGTTGGTATTGGTAATATTGTTCTTCTTGGTAAAACCTTGATTTCAAATGTTCTTTTTGGTTAAGGGTCTTAAGCACAACCTCATTAGCATAAGTCAATTATGTGATGAAGGTTACCTTGTGAATTTTAGGAATGATAAGTGCTTAGTTCACATTTCCAAGGAAGAATTTATTCTCTCAGCCAACAGGCAAGAGAATGTTTACACCTTAAACTTAAAAGATCTTAGAAGCCAAGATTTACCTTTCCAAAGTGCAATGGAATATTATTATTGGTTATGGCATAGAAGACTTGGTCACTGTAATCTTAGGAACCTATGTAAACTCTCTAAGAAGAAACTAGTTAAGGATCTACTGGAGCTTAGATTTGATTCTTCTAAAGTTTGTGATCCTTGTCAATATGGAAAGAAACATAAATCTAGTTTTAAATCGATCGGTGAAATCTCAACAACTGATGCATTACAGTTAGTGCACATGGATCTTTTCAGTCCAACAAAAACTGGAAGTATTGGAGGAAAATACTATGTGTTTGTTCTAGTTGATGATTACACTAGGTTTACTTGGATCTATTTTCTAGAAAAGAAGTCTGAAGCTTTTTCTTATTTAAAAAGTTTTAGATCTCAAGTTAAAAATGATAAAAACCTTCCATTGAAAGCTATTCATAATGATCATGGAGGAGAATTTCAAAACTTTGATTTTGAAACTTTTTGTAGTAAGAAAGGTATTACTCACAATTTTTCAGCACCTAGAACTCCTCAACAGAATGGTGTAGTTGAAAGAAGAAATAGAATTCTTCAAGAGATAACTAGAACCATGTTGAGTGAATATTCTATTGCTAGACATTTCTGGACTGAAGTTGTAAGTACTGCTTGATATACTATAAATCGAGTTTTGATTAGACCTTTTCATAATAAAACTCATTATGAGTTATGGAATGGTAGAAAACCAAGACTTTCCTACTTAAAAGTTTTTGGTTGAAAAGTATTCATTTTGAATACTAAAGATAACTTACATAAATTCGCACCAAAGTCTGATGAAGGAATTTTCTTAGGTTATTCCACAACATCTAAGGCTTATAGAGTTTTTAATAAAAATATTTGTACTGAATACTTCTGGAATGGAAGTGTTCGCATTGAAAATTTCCGGAATAGAAATTTTCATACTGGTATTTTCATAACGGGATTTTCGTACCGAATCTTCCATAATAAGTTTTTCATTTTCAAAATCTTGTAATGAATTTTTTGTACTAAGTTTTTCCTTACTAATTTTTTTTTCGTACTGAGTTTTCCGTAATGAGTGTTCCGTAATGAGTTTTTTTTACTAATTTTATTTTCCATAGTAAAGTTTTTGCGAATTCTGTCTTCTCATAATAAAGATTTTTTTTCATAGTCATTTTTATATTACCCATTATGAATAATCCTCCTAAGCCAATCCGAAAGGTATGATTACCTTACCCAAGTTTTCGTAGTCATATCTTACTTGCTGGCATTTTCTTGTATTATGTTTTCGGATTAAAGTTTTCTTAATTCTTTGTTTTAATAAAAACCTCAAAAAGATCGGATTCAAATTTTCAACCGTTAGATCTGATCTCAACTTATCACAACCGTTAGATCAACCGAGGAAGTTGAACCATCGCTCCATTGCCTATATAAAGGGGACCCAAATACTCGTCCCACATCGACTTCAAGCTCTCGCGTCCCGAATCTCTGCCTCTCAGTTTTATAGTCGTTCCGAACTTCAGATTTCTCCGTTCCGAACTTCTCAGAGGACTTCAGATCCGAATGTCTGCAGAGTTAGCATCTCAAGAAATGTCATCCACCAAGCCTATTTCAAAATTTTTAGTTTACAGAGAAAGGTTAGTCCATCCGAATTTCTTCAACAAATATGATTCTCTTATTTCGAAGAACATTAAGTTGAATGGCTGGGAAGATGTTGTTGTATCCAAACCGGGGAATCAAGACGATGTTTTTTCGGAGTTACTTATTGAGTTCTATGAAACAGTTTCCTTCTTTCAGGAATATAATAGGGAGAAATTTTCTTTTAAGTATTATGATAAGACTTACAAACTTTCTTATACCAAGGCAGCAAGCTTGGTAGGGCTATCCTATGAAGGAGAAGCCGAGTTTATATCTCGCGTTTTTCCAGATTCTAAGGGTAGCTTAGACAAGGTAAAAGCCTTAGAAACTCTCGGACTGGCTGATGACAAGGCTCCGAAGATTGCAAGTTTATCCACAAATTTCCGAATTCTAGAGTTGTGGGTGCAAGGTCTTATCGTACCGAGGAAAGGTGATAAAGACAGCTTGAAGAAGAGTGAGATCTATATCTTATATGTCTTGATAAATCTAAGGAAGTTTAACTTCATGAGGCACATTCTTATAACCATTGAGAATCTTAAGAAAGGAAATCTTAGAGCCCAGATCGTAATGTACCTAGCAATTTTATCAAGGTTGATAGTTTGGTGCCTTGAGTCCTTCAAGGAAGCTTGCAGATCTAAGCCAAGGGTTTGCAAAATTTTGTTGTTCAGTGATGATACCCTTAAGAGGATGGATGTGGCCTTCAACAAGGAGACTGGTGAGTTCTCCGATCTGCCCAATCAAGAAGAAGCGGTTCCGAAGGATGCTGAACAGGAATCATCTAAACCAGTAAAGAAAAGAAAGTTGAAGGAAGTTGCAGCTGAAGTTGAAGATCCTAAATCTAAGGAAGCTCAAACCGCACCTCCCAAACCAAAGAAGAAGAAAGCCTTCCCTGATGAGGTTGTTGCGAAGTGGAGAGAAGATAAAGAGAAAAGGAAATAATGGGATCCGCAGTTCGGATTGGACCCTGCGGAAGCTAAGGCATTAAAGGAGAGAACTGCTGATGAGATTGAAAAACAAGTAAAGGAGAAGAAGCTCAAGAAGAAGATGTCAGAAGCCGAGGCAGTCCAAGCGTTGTTAAAGTTTAATGAGATGGTATCCGGAAGCATTCCAGTTCTGAGATCTTTCTCCCTGGAATCTCTACCTGAGACTCCAGGAAGAAACCTTGATTTTCCGGAAGAGACTAGAGCTGAACATGTCGAGAAACTTGAGCAGATTCAATAAGTGCAAGAGGAAGAAGTAGTTACTGAAGGAAGTGGTGAAACAAGAGACTTATTGAAAGAAGTAGATGAGTATAAGGGGTCGCCTTCAGAACACCTGTCACTCCGAACTTCAGAGGCTGAATCATCCATGTTAGTAACTCCAGAGAAGGATAAGAATGAGGAAGATGTTGTTCAAAAAGTTATTGATGGTATTGTTCAAGTGTCTACTGGCGAGCAGAAAACCCCTGATCAAGAATCGATTCCGAAAAAAGACAAGGGAAATCAACTTCTTGTTGAAACTCTGAAATCAGTGGCTAGCAAGAAAAGAGAATATGGGGATTCATCTAAAAGGAAGTTGGAGCTTATTGAGGAAGAAATTTATCCAAGAAAAGTTTCAGATTCGGAGTCATCCTCGGTGGGGCATGACTTTGTTGTCCAGTCGTTAAAGAAGTTGGTGGGAACCATTCCGACCTTCTCAAGTATTGACTCAAGATGCCAGATGCTCCAACATGCTTTGAATCAGAAAACTGACTCCGTATCTATGGTTATGGACAAGTGCATTGAGATTGAGGCTCAGTTCAAAACCTTCTTTGTTGGCTACGAAGCTCATATAAAATCTTGCAAGAGGATGACAAATTGTTCGAAGAAGACTGTTGAAGAGATGAGGTTATTCGATGAGTTTCAAGACAATGTTAAAGATGCTTTCGAGACTGAGGACAGGAAGATAAATGAGCTGACTTCCTCCTTTGAAGAAAAGCTGACAGATGAAAAGAACTTCCGGATTCAAGAAGTCAGAGATCTGAATGGGTAGTTGAATTCTGTTTCTCAGAACTGGAAATTTGAAAGGGATCATCGGATTGAGTTTGATCAGAAGATGAAGGCTCAGGAAGAGAAGATGAAGGCTCAAGAAGAAAAGATCAAGGCTCGGGAAGAAAAGCTGAAAGCCCAGGAAGAAAAGATTGAAGCTCAATCCACAAGAATAGTTGTCTTAGAGAAGCAAGCTGAAGAAGATCATAAAGACCTGAAGAAGATCAAGACTATTCTTAAGGGGATAATTTCGAAGGAAAAAGATCCGAAATAACCAAATCCGATCTTTTTGTTGTAATTTTTTTTTGTTGCCGAGATTTCAAACTTAATGAAATTTGTGCTTATTGTTCCTTTTGTTGTTGCTACTAATGTTTCAGGTACTTTGTTATTTTTTCCCATTCCCTCAATTTATTTTTGAAAATCACAAAGGGGGAGAAGGAAAAGATCCTTAAGAAAAAGAAGAACTCCAATGAGAGTTTATCTAAAGGGGAGAAGGAAAAGATCCTTAAAGGAAAAAGAACTCTAATAAGAGTCTATCTAAGGGGGAGTTTTTCATTAAAGAATATGTTTTTTCATAATGAAATGTCACTCCAGAAATCTAGAATACGATCCTTAGAGTTTCAAAGCCTAAGGGGGAGTTAGTCGTATTCATCAATATCCTTAAAGCAAAGGGAGATAAGCCTTAATGTTTTTCTTTCTTCTTAGAATTTCTTTTTCGTAATGATGTTTGTGATTTCCAAAAAGGGGGATATTGTTAAGTCAGTAAGGTGTTCCTTATGACTTTTCCATTCCTTCTTGTTTTGAAAATCACAAACACCTTATCTTTAAGAAAATTTCTTTCTTAAGGAAAATTGCTTTATAAGGAAAATTGCTTTCTTAAGGAAAATTGCTTTATAAGGAAAATTGATTTCTTAAGGAAAATTTCTTTTATAAGGAAAATTGATTTCTTAAGAAAAATTGATTTTATAAGGAAAGTCGCTTTTATAAGAAAAACTATCCTTATCATATTTTCTTTTAGATTTTTCTTAAGTATGAGATTCGGATTCATTTCTATTTTCTCAGAATTGCTTGAAACTTTGATATGAAGTATTCTGTTTTAGGATCCAAATTCTGGATAAGATTTTTAAGGAAGTTTCACTTCGGATTCCAGATGAGAACTGTAATAAATTTTCATTCTGAATCCCGGATACAGTTTTAATTTAGATTCAGGATACGAATTCTTATGAAGTTTGATGACGAATTCTCATTACGAATTCTGATGAGGAATTCTCACTATGAATTCTGATGAGTAATTCTCACTACGAATTCTGATGAGGAATTCTCACTACGAATTCTGATGATTAATTATCATTACGAATTCTGATGACGAAATCTCATTCTAAATTCTCTTATTAAACAGAATCTGATTATCTTTGTTTTATACACTCTGAATTAATTCAAACTCAGAAAAATATTTTGGTTAGACTCCGAACTTTTATTTTGCTTACACATCTAAAATTTTTCTACTCTTTATTATTTTCATTACACTCTGAACTTTAACTCCAAAGCTTACATTCCAAACTCTTGAGTTAGTTTTTTGAAACGATGTCGTACATTCTGTTACACTTGTTTTGTTATAAAACGATGTCGTCTATTTTGTTATAAACTAACCATTGTCTAAGTGACACGTGTACAGGTCCCTCCGATCTTTAAGGAAAATATGACCATTGGAGAAGGAGCCGACCTTACCTATAAATAGGAGCTCATTTGAAAGAGCTCGTTGCTGTTGCAAGTGCTGAAAGATGCTGAAGTGCCTAAAGGATGACTAATCTACTTGAAGTGATTTCTAGAGAGAGAGGCTCTTATAAACTCTCAAAGCTTCATGAGACTCCGAATGTTGGTGATCACATTCGAGGGATTCCGGGGATAGGAAGACAGAGGGGTCGACTACCTTGAAGTTCGAGGGCTTCCTTGCTGAGGAAGACAGAGGTTGCCAACTATCTTGAAGTTGAGGGCTTGCGGGGATAGCAAGACAGAGACTCCGATCTTCGTATAGAGGGCTTACCCTGGTGTGGGTAAGACAGACTTGCTTGAAAGTATTAATCAAGGGACCTTTATCCAAGGTTGTTGGATACCCTTCTCTTTGGGTTAAAAGACTTATATCTTGTTACTTGTAGTTTAACTACTTGTTTATATTCCGTTGAATTTTGTATTATAAGGAAAGTATAACTTTCTTATACTTCTTTATTTGTACTCTGTTTCATTTAGATTCTATACGCTTTAAGGTAGAATCTCATATTGTAATCTTTGGTTAAGTTTCATTTTCCAGAATCATATTTCTGGAACCTACTTTCGGAATCTCTTTCCAAGTTTGCATTTGGTGTTAGAGGTGTTGTGAATTTTCTTAGTTTAACTTTGTTAAACTTAGCCATTTCCTTTGCTTAAGTAAAACATAGTTATTTGTAACTAACATTAAAGGTTCCAAAGGAATTTTTAAAGTATACAATTCACCCCCCCCCCCCTCTTGTATATTGAGCATCTACATCACTATTTCGATCCTACAAACTATATATGGTTCCCCATAAACTTTCAGCAACACCCCACTCCTTTCAGCAAGCGACTATCAGAACCATATTCTATGGTTTGACTGGATGGAGGTGTATAAGTTTGATGAGGAGGATGCCAACATTGAAACATAGAGAGATTTAGCTGGAAATAACCTCCCCATCATGTTATGGCCCCTCGCTACTTCTAGCTATGAGATCCCAGATGAGCTATAAAAGGAGTGCATTCCTTACCTATACCAAAAGATATGGGCTACTAGTTAGTGACTGAAGGGTTGAAATCTCCCTTATCTAGGATAGAAGAGTTTCCTTTATATATTCAATATACTCTGTTGTCAGTTAGACCTATATACTATCTATATGGCCTGAGATCCAAAACCGGAAAAGCATAGCGCAAATCTGCAATATTCTTGCCACCATTACATCAAAACTCTTTGGAATTTGATTTTCAAAGCCACGTCATTCATCCATATTCATGTATGGGAAGAGTATGAAGCAAAACACTTTGTTTCTCCCATGGAATAGTAGAACCCCTCATATACGACTTCATGATATGTCATAGCCTCTGGAAAAATCAAGGGACCAGGTAATGATCAGGCTAGTTGGTCACTGCAACTGAATGACCTCACTTCAATGGTTCCCAGACACCATGGACAGGGAGGGAGGATATCCAAAATGATTTCAAAATAGGTCTCTCAATAAAATAAGTGGACATTCTAAAAACGGAGACTGAAGTTGTGATCACCCAGACAACTTCTCGTAATGAATGGTTCTCACCATGGGCTTCCATTACACCTAACTCCAACACGAGCACAGTTGTGCTGCATCATGTGGAATATAGTAGCAGATTCCATGGTATCCATACAAGATTAGACTCAACCCCCTAGGCTAGGAGAATATATACCACCATCTCCACCCCTCAGATCATCAATTCTCGATAGGATTCAAGACGTACCCTCAGCAGCCACAGGAGAACCCTAATAAGCCAAGAGGGTGGATTTATATCTCAATCACCATATCCATGTTCATTATCCCCTAATAGGGACCTTGAGACATCATCGGTGATTCTAGATCACCCCTACCCCACTAGTATGGGGGAATTTATATCTTCATGTATGTCTTGGGAATCATCAAGTCCATGACTGGAGTCATTGGATCCTAAAAAACTGGACTAATCCATGCCAATTGTGGCCCTAAAAAAACCCCACCCCATAGGTTTGGGGGAGTTTTCATCATTGAAACCATATAGGTAATTAGTATTCTCCGGGTTGGGAGGAATCAATCAGTGATCATTATTCCACCAGCTCCTCTTTCCACAAGACAAACACCTATTGGTCGAGGCATGTTCAACAACAATGACTGGAAACTCCCTCAGAGTCACTGTTCATAGACCAAAATGGGAGTAATGTATGGTGAATACAATCAAACCACCCTAGGGTTGAAAAATAAAATGTCCCTACACGAACAAGGGTTCAAATAAAGACACTAAAGAAGATAGTGTAGAATCATCTTATTGTATCGAGAGTAATGGAACAACCACCATTTCCTGATATGCCACTATAAACATCACCACTGTCAACATGGAAGATATTGATCAAGATAAAAGTATAGAAGGTCATGATATGGAAAACATGCCTCAGGAGGAGGGTGACTTGGATGCACCAAATGTGGCTGCACACACCAGGAACTGAAGATGACTCCAAATAATGGAACCTATGAATATCGAGATACCACAACCACAATGGAATATCACCAAAGGGAAGGGTATATACATATCTTGATCACCTCCCAGAAGAAATGAGATTCCTTCCTTGGATGAAAAATAATCATAATATGAGAGAAAAATATAAACTCTCTGAAAACTCAATGAGGAGCTACTCAAAGTTAATATTCCCACTGGGTATTGTCTTCAGGCAGAGATGAATTTTCTCCCTCCCATGTTCGATCCACCAACAAGAGAAGTATCTGAGCATCAAGTTATCTCTAGATCTAGACATCCAGTCCACATGAATGAGGAATTCAAAAATGATCATGACTTACCTTTGTTGTGGTAATAGAATCTCCCTCACCAGGAAAACCATTCAATCTTGGGAAGAATCGAAAATAGGTAGGAGATTAAAGTGAGGCCACCTCTACAACCCACATAGTATCCATATAGATGGGAGAAGGATTAAGTAATAGATCCCTCAGTTCTCCTTAATATCATCGATTCCCTGGATACTTGAATAGAGTCCATGGAAGGGTGACACGCACCTATGCAGCCTGAGAGGAAGCTATACCCTAATTAGTTGGATGACACTTTTCCTCCACGCAATTTTATAAATCCTACCTTCTTTATATTTGGTGGCATGGGATACCTCGAACAACATCTCACACACTTTGTATCCTAAAGTGGTCCAATGATGGGCCATCGATATCAATATGAGGCAACAAAGATGAGGTGTTTTGTACAGAATTTGACAGGGCCAGCTTTTGTTTGGTGTAGCAGTCTACCAATAGGATCTGTGTCAGTATGGGAAGACCTTCATCATCAATTCATTTATTAATTCAGTTATACACTGATGAAGATGATTATCATTGACATGAAAAACTAAAAACAATGTGAGAATGAGAGGGTGTCTGATTTCATAAAAAGGTGGAAGGTTTTGAATTTTTTTCACTTGGAATCCCTCTCTCGCAAGTGAAAGTATTGTAACTCTATCATAAAAATCTTAGGGATGAGTTGAATATTCCTCTAATTCTAATTAAATGTCTAGGAGGATTCTTTGAGTTTTCTGAAATGGAAAAAAAACTAAACGAATTCATCCAGTGGACCTGATCCAAAACTCGACTCATGCTCACATCATAGGGGAAAAGGCCAGCCAAAGTAAAAGCTACAACTGTCACTCTCAAGCCAGTAATGGTGCCTATCCAAATACATAGGTAGGTCCCATATCACATAGCACCTCTTGTCGAGTGGAAATAGCCATATAATTTCCTGTGGAAAAAAGCACAAAGAAATCAGGGTCACCCAGGATTTGAGGAATTGATGAAGAAAGTATATTCCTTCTAAAATGAACTGATCCCTAATTATTTCTTGGCAGCCATGGATAATAACCTTCTCACACTCTTACAACCCAGGAGGCCTGAGGAAGTCATCCTCAATGATTGTCTTGATTATTTGTCTTTCCATAGAAAGATGGGTCATAATATCCAAAATTACATCATCTTCAAGGATGTCCTTCAAGGCATGGTCAACTCCGTACAAGTGATGTTAGATAACTCCCCAGAGCAGGTGGCTTACATAACTGTGATCCAATCAGAAGAAGAGAGTTATTGAAAAAAATTCCCAGCTATATGTGTGTGAAAATTTAAAAATTGGATGACCTAAAAGACAATTGATCAATCCCATGACACTCTAAAAGTATAGTTGCATAAACCTGTAATAGCTCCACCACCTAAGAAGGAGACACAAAATGTGACTCCCGAAGGTGGGTGTGACCACTGAAATTTGGAAGAAATAGAAGATAAAGAGTCACATTCTTCTCTAAAGTGAGAATTAACTCTCACTGACTTCTTCCCTGAAGCATCCGAGGTACGGGGACCACCATACGAAATATAACCCTCATTGGACGAAAAACTCATATTTAGTTATATCAATATAATACACTTATGATAATACTTATCTGATGATGAGTTTTCCCTAGGGCATGAGTTTCCTACACATAACTGGGGAACAAGAGGCTATATACACCCAAGCTGAGGATACACGGGACAACACAGACATGGTGGGACTCAATATTTTGGTTATATCCCCATGGAGGACATACATGAAACTGAAACTCATGTTCAAGCACTCCACCAGGCTCAATGGAGACAATAAAGTGCCTGATATCCCTCTATTAGTTTCCCACATCCTATTTTCTTTCATGACCATTGAGCGGGTGTCCAATTAGATCAACCCAAAAAATGGTGAAGTTCAATGTGGCCTATTTCACTGGCAGTAGATACTCCATCAACCTTTGCAAAATCACTAGTTTTATCTATCCAAAATTCTTTGGCCCCTCATACGCACATCAGTGAAACCCCATATCAGGAAGCGTCAACCTCTGGCACAAAAATATGATGTTTTGAAATAGATAGCAGAAATCCCATCTAATCTCTCAATCCTTGATGTACTCCATATTTCATAAGAACATAGGGAGGCACTTTTTTAAGCCCTCCAAAACCCACAAGAGTTTGAGATAAAATTCATTGTAGTCGGGGTTTATCAGGTGGAGACCATGGAATCAGAATGTAACATCACCATCTCATTCACTGATCAATATCAAGAAGAATCCCTTCAAGGACACATCAAGCTCTTATATGTCTCAAGTAGACTCAATAATGTCAATGTCCAAAGGGATCTGATTTATAATTGTTCTAGGATTAATCTTATCCCAGTATGAACCCTATGACATTTGAGATTTGAAGAAAGGGATTTGTCTCCCACTAAGATAACCATCCAAGGGTATGATAAGTGTGAGAAAGTACCTCTCAGAAAGATCAATCTCTAAGCACAATTTGGGGATCTCACCTTATATGTTGATTTTATGGTAATACAGTAAGAAATTGCATATAAAAACCTTCTCAAAAGGCCCTTTCTCCATATCCACCTAGAGATACCTTAAACATTTCACCAATGTCTGAAGTATCCCATTAATGGAAAATTCGGCATACTGCATAGTGATAGTTCTCCCTTCAAGACTTAAGAGGACACATATATTGAAGCAGACTTCTATAAAAATGGAGGAAAACAACCAATGGTGTATGATGATATATAGGTTGTTGCTCCCAATGGATTGGGGATGCCTCTGTTAATCTCTAGAGTATGATTGATGATGATTGTGTGCTCCCCATAAACCTGGTCGAGGTCACAGATTTAATCTCGGAGGTCCAATCCCCTCCTGTACCTAATAACAACATCAAAGACTATCATCTCTAACATCTCTCAATAATGAATAATTCAACAGGGGATGATTATGTTTCTTCTCATGGCCTCTTTCACCGTGATGATGGTAGTCAAGCCCCCATATTTCTATCTCCATATGAAAATGTATCCACAGATTCTGAGATGGAAGTAGATGAGGATAACCTTAGGAACACCCCTCCAGTATTAAAGGAATGTGTCTCCACCACCATCTATGAACTTAGGTAGATAAATTTGGGAATATAGGAAGACCCTTGGCCTACACCGATTAGTGTTTCCATGCCCTTTGAAGAGAAGGAGATGTACATCACATTTCTAAAGTATCACCGATATGTGTTCATACAAAACTACATAGAAATTCCTAGAATGATCCTAGATGTGGATATGCACCACCTTGGGATACTAGATGAGCATTGAGGCTTCAAGTAGGCAGCTGGGAGGATGCACCCCTCTCATTCCACCAATACAGAGGTAGAGGTCGACAAGTTGATTGAAGCTAACTTTTTCTGAGAATTGAAATACCTGAGATGGATTTCCAAAATCGTCCCTGTCAAGAAAAATAATGGGAAGATTAGGGTCTACATTGATTTTAGGGACCTTAATCATCATTTCCCAAAGGATAATTTCCTATTTATGATTACAAAATTCTTTATCAATGAAACTAATAGTTTCCAATAAAAAATTTTCATGGATGGGTACTTGGGGTACAATCAGATAAAGATGGACCTCGAAGATGAATAATCCACTACCTTCATAGTTCATTAGGGGATCTTTTTCTATCAGGTCATGCCCTTTGGTTTGAATAATTCCAGCACCACATATCAACGCACCATGCACCATATCTTTAATCCATTCCTAGAAAAGATAGACAAATTTTATGTCAAAGACTTGGTGGTTAAACCCCGATAGTAGTGTGATCACCTCATGGGTCTGTAAACAATTTTTAACAAGCTGTGACAGCACAGTCTGAAGCTGAATCTGCTAAAATTCACTTTTAGGGTAACTTTAGGGAAATTCCTTGGTTTTTTAGTATTCCACTATGGAATTGAGGTTGATCTGGAGAATAATAGAGTTATCTTCGTAATGTCACCTTATAGAAATCTCATATAATTGAGGGGGATCCAAGGGAACCTTGCTTATATTCAGTAGTACATTGCCAACTTGGTCATAAAAGATCTCTCCTTCACTAGGAAAATGAAGAAGAGAACCATATATTAATGGGAAAACTATTTCCAACAATCCTTTTAAAGTCTCAAGTAGTACCTTCTTCACTCACCAGTTTTGATTCCTCTGGTGGAAGGGATGACACTAATCTTTTATGTTGCTTCCATGGAATTCTCATTGGGTTCCCTCCTCACACAAAATAATGATGCGGGAAGAAAAAATAGTCTCTATTACCTCATCCAAACTATTCTAGGTTTTGATACCTGATAATATAATGTCAATAAGAACTTCCTTGCACTCATCTTTTCAGTGAAAAGGTTGAGGCATTACTTACATTACCATTAAGTCCAATTAGTCTCTCGAACTGATTCGATCAATTACATCCTTGGCCTTCTGATGTTGATTGGGTGCTTGGCCCGATGGGTGGTCATTCTTAAAAAATATGACATTCATTTTGTGTCACATAAGTTGGTGAATGGTTAAGACCTAGCTTATTTCCTCACAAAATATCCCGCCTCAGAAAATATATCGGAGGATACTGAGCTTCTAGATGAAGAGGTCTTCTATGCCCATCACACTCCCCGGACATGGGATATGTTTTTTGGTGGTGCCTCATGAATTCCTATTGAGAAAAGGTTGGAAAACCCAAAGATCAGACAAGTTGGTCGAGGGATTGTATTTTTCACTCCTGGCAAAGAAATTTTCCCTACTCTTTCTCAATATCTGATGACTGCACAAATAACGAGGTAGAATACCAAGCCCTCGTCACTAGTTTGAAGTTGTCGCTATAGCTACAAATATCCTACCTAAACATCAAAGGGGATTCAAATTTAGTGATAAAGTATGTAAATAGATAATAATCCATCAAGAAAGAAGAACTGGACCCTCTCACTGGCTATGTCAAGAGACTAATGGTAGAGTTCCCTTTCAAACCCGTATTGCATCATGTTCTATGATCACAGTTCATGCTGATGCATTGGACAATGCGGCCACCATCTTGGTCAATACTGATTAGGAAGAAACAATCTTCTACAATACACATTGGAGAAAAGTCTCAAAAATCATCATCTATGATATGGAAGAGCTTAATTAGGTCAACACCTCCCCAGAGTGGGATGCACCAATAGTCACCCTGGGATGGATGGAGCCCATAATCGGTTATTTGGAATATGGGACTCTCCCAATGAATAGAGTTGTGAGGGAATATATTCGGCACCATGCAGTGAACTTTACCCTACATGATGGCTCGAATGATAAGAAATCTCTATATAAATGTGGCTTTTATGGGATGGTTCTCAAATGAATAACATAAGGATATGTTTTTTTCATCATGGAAGAAGTCCATGCGGGCTCTTGTGGTTCCCATAAATATATAAACAAACTCTCACATCAGATTTAGAGGTTAGGATATTACTATTAAACCATGATACAAGATTGTGTGGAATTTATTCATGCCAAATCCATGTAAAATTCATCCACCAGCCTCCAAAATTGCTACATACAACTAAATATTCCTAGCCATTTTTTGTTTGGGGGATGGATTTCATAGGGTCATATCCCCTATCCATATCTAAGCAGTTCAAGTACATCCTTACTGCTACTGAATTCTTTTCCAAATGGGTTGAGTCCATACCCCTCAAGGAGGTTAGAAAAAAGAATATCATCCACTTCATGAAGTATCATTTCATCACTAGGTTTGGATTCCCTCACACAATATTGATGGACAAAGACACCAACTTATGTTCCATAGAATTGAATAAGTTATACTAAGAGTACATCATCGAGTCCAATCACTCATATCGCTATAATGAAATATAAAATGGGTAGATAGAGGCCTTCAATAAGGCTTTATCGAATATACTCTAGAAGATAGTGAATATGGATAAGAAGTATTGGTCAGACGAACTCCTCTATGCTTTATGGGCCTACTATACCACCATGAATACTGCTACATAAGCAACGCCATACTCACTGGTGTACGGGACCGAGGTAGTGTTACCCATAGAAGTCCAACTTCCCTCACTCCAAATTTCCTTTTTTGGAAAACCCTTAGATGATGAAAAATCACAAAAGTGGTTGGATGAGTTGGAACAACTAGATGATAAGAGGTTTCACACACTATACAATATGGAAATTCATCAGAACTAGATAGGTCGATCATTCAATAAAAAGGTTCTCCTTCATTCATTCCTTCAATCAGAACTGGTGTTGGCCTTAAGAACCCCAATGATACTGGTAAATAATCCCCAGAAATTATACCCCATGTGGGAATGACCTTATGTAATACATGAGTTTAATCACAATGGAGCCTATTCACTGGTCACCATGGATGGAGAGTGTGTCACACCACCCTCTAATGTGAGGTTTTTCAAGAAATACTTTTCATAATCCATAATCTTGGGAATCCATATTATAGTAAGTCTCGTCATTCATTCTAACCACATGAAGTTAAACTATAAGGAGTTCATCCTTTCCATAAGATGTTAAACTACATGGTTTACTAAGAACTACACATGTCTTGATTCCTATCATCACATGATACGTAGTGATTCCCAAACCTCTATTCTTTGGCCCATCCATATAATTATTTACCTTTCATAATAGGTGATCCAATTTACTTACCACATGATGTGAAACTATACGGATCTATGACATCCATATCCATTCACATCAAGTCACCTACATCCTTGTTGTATTATGTCAAAATGAATTATTCTTCAAGAACTATGTATATATTGATTCCCATTTCCAATGAGATACATAGGGATGCCTCGATCCTATATCTTAGTCCATCCACTACATGATATGAAATTCCCTTGTTGTACCCTCAACTATCTATGAATTATAGGGAAACCCTTGTCATTCCTGGTTTCTCACATTGCGCATAGATCACGTGAGCTTATGAATTGGGTCAGGTAATTACCCTGACAAGGAATAAAAATATAAAATAGGTCTATTACAGTTTTGAATCTAGGACCTTAAATGGAATACCATGATTCCTTGATGAATGATGTTAAACTACATGGTCAATGTTCTTGTCGTATGACGTTAAAATACATGGTTAATAACCTTGGTACATGAAATTAAACTACAAAATTTTACAAGAACTACATGTGGTTTGATTCTCATTCTCATGAGATACGTAGTAATGCCTAGACTTCCACTCTTGTGCCCAACCACAATATTCCCATCAATTCATGGAAGTCCTCCCTTTTCATCACCACATGACATTAAACTACATGGGATTTCTAGAGCTACATATGGTTTGATTCTTATCCTCATGAGATATTTAGTGACTCCCGAAATTCCATCTTTGGGCCCAACTACAACATTTCCATTTATTCACATTAGTTCACCCTCATCCTCACTGCATGAAATCAAACTGATTAGATCCTCAAGAACTACTTGTATCTTGATTCCTATCATCACGGGATATATAGTGACACATGGATCTCCAATACTAGGCCCAACTAAAATGGTGAACTATAATAATTCACGCCTCTACATATGAGTTAGACCTATGTTGAGTGTTTCCCATTCAAGAATTATGTGTGACTTGATTCCTGCCCTCGTTAGGATATGTAGTGACACCCGAATTTCCAAATCTGAGCCCAATCACAACAAACAAATATAAAATTTCCACCCTCCTTACATATGGGATAGATCTGTGTAGGTGAATTCATTCAGAAATATGTGTGGCTTGATTATCATCCCCATGAGATATGTAGTGACACCGAAGTTTCCATCATTAGGCCCAACTACGACATTTCCACACTTTCACATCGGTTCCCATGTCTTCACCACATGATGTTAAACTACATGTAAGTACATATTTACCACATTATGTTAAACTAAATGGAAGTGTGTACTTACCACATGATGTTAAACTTCATGGATGTGCATCCTTAGCATAGGAGGTTAAACTGCATGGAAGTATGACCTTACCACATTATGTTAAACTAAATGAAAGTAAGTCCTTACCATATGACGTTAAACAGCATGGAAGTACATCCTTACTTCATGATGTTAAACTAAATGGGAGTATGTCGTTATTGTATAACGTTAAATTTCACGGAATTACATTCTTACCGTATGACATTAAACTATATGGAATTACATCATAACTGTATAGTGTTAAATTGCATGGAAGTATGTCCTTATCAGATGATGTTAAATTTCATAGAGACAAGTACGTACCCACTACATGATGATAAACTAAGAAAACCATCACCCATTTTTCAATCCATATCAAAGGACCACAAGAGAATTACCTCATTCAACCAAAGTACGGGGTGCTTCCACTATCTTTTAATGTACCTCAATCCATAATCCGCACTTCATGCCTTAGGTGTCTCAGATTGTAATGTCTTGGTTCTAGAATCCACCCAGAGGTGCCCTGTACCTGGTTGGTCACATGGCCTCAAGCGCATTTCCCCGCACACTAGAGGCTGCTGACTAGAAGCAAGGGCTTGGGTGTGATAGTGGGGAAACTATGCCCTCATTGGCAGTGTACATAGTGGAAGTAGTAAATATCCAACATAGTAAATAGTGGAAGACTAGATTAATAAACAATTGGAGAACATATATCAATATAATGATGCATAATACATATGACTAGGAAAGTAGCCAAACAAGTCATAATGCTGGAAATACAAACAGTGATAAACCAAAGTACAAAAGAAAAAGATAAATAGTCCCTCAGCATCGTAAGCCTAAGCTTGGTCACATGCTCCCCAACTCCATAACAAGTCAATTACCGGAAGTAGAAGGGCGCTTTACCTTATCTATGTCTGTACCAATATAATCTGTTTGGTCCCAAAAGCATGACCCAAATAGGGTGTGAGACTAAATCCCAGTAGGAAACCACCTGAATATATGTGCCTAACAGTCAATGAATATATAGAAGGTAAAGGTATAGAAAATAGTAAACATGGAAGTGCTCAGTAGTAAACAAATCACGGTTTCAATATCAAGCAATAGTGAAACAAATAGCTAAACCCCAAATAGGCAACCCTCTAGGCAGTGCACTTGGCCTAGCCCCTCTGATTCAGTCGTATAATTCATAAAGACTCTCTAAGGAAGCACTCACAGTCAATTCCCCACATAGTCTTAGGTAGCCAAGGACTCTCTGAGGAAGCTCGCATGATCAATTCCCCTTATAGCCCCAAGGTCAAGGACTCTCTGAGGAAGCTCAGTCGGTCAATTCCCTTATAGCCCAGGTCATTCAAAGACTCTCTGAGGAAGCTCACTCAATCAATTCCCCTTATAGTCTAGAGTAATCAAGGTAATTCAAAGTAAAACAAAGTCTCTCTGAGGAAGCTCGCACGGTCAATTACCCTTATAGTCTAAAGTGCTCAAATACTCTCTGAGGAAGCTCACTTGGTCAATTCCCCTTATAGTATAAAGTGCTCAAAGACTCTCTGAGGAAGCTAAATCCGTCAATTCCCCTTACAGCCTACTACACCATGTTCTCACGGCCCTGTGTAGGTCAACGAGCATAGAAATGCAGTATGTCCAATGTAAACCTACAGAACTACTTGGCTAAACAGTCTACAACATATCAAGCATATCAGAATACAAATTCTCCATCCTACATCAACAAGCATAGAAAATAGGCAAGGTTTCCAAACTGGATAAACAGGACCAAACGGTTGTAAATAGAACATCCATGGCCAATACATCCAAAGCATATCAATCAACCCTGTTCATATCCAATTAACCTCTACGCAAGCATACAAGCATGAAAGGCAATTAATAGGGGTAAAACGATAAACATGAAATACCCCGTTCAAGGTAATTGGTCAAAATTTCACATAATACTCAAATAATTTCAATGAAAATTCACAAACCACCTACCTTAGAGTTGGAAGATCGCTATATGTGAACCTTGAGGCTTGAATCCCCTTGGAATAATGAAGATCTATAAAAACAACTAAAACGTTCAACCTAAAATATATCATGAGAGAAGAGGAAATATAATATGTGGCTCTTGGAGAAAGGAGAACTCACCGATGAGATTTTAATGCAACCAACGGTGTTCGATTAGGAGGACGGACACTCACTTGGGGGTTCGTCAAAGATCTGTGGTTGTACGGAGCTCTCGGTTGAACGAGACCTAGAAGGAGAGTGTTCTGGTGATTAGACGTGACCCCGGTGCATTTAATGAAAAAAAAAATAAAGTACAGGGCATGTAATTTTGAAGTACATGGTGTGTACTCACTGTGTAAGAACTTGGACCATCTTTTCAAGTATGTTTTTACTTTTTCTGAAGTTTTTGAGAAAAGAGGAGTTTCTGTAAATTTTGGAAGTACACACCATGTACTTTCTGAGTACATTCTGTGTACTTCCTTATCGTTGAAGGCCATGTGCTCACCATGTAGGGGCCATGCACATGTCTATTAAAGGGTGTTTGGAGGCCTCTTAAAGCGGAGTACAGAAAAGGAAAGTACATGCCATGTACTCCAAAAGTACACGCTGTTTATTTTGTTTTTTTTCATTAAACGCACCGGGGTCGTGTCTGACAGATAGAACCATCTTCTTCTAGGTGTTCTTTGTCTAAGAGAGTCCGTACAGCTGCAGAAATTCTCCAAGCCCTCGATCCTCCATCTGTTCTCCGAATAAACCGTCGTCGATTGCATTGGAACCGCAGCGGTAAGCTCTCCCTTCTCCTAGAGCATCATTTACCAATTACTTATCATTTTCAGATTATCGTGGGTTGAACATTTTATAATTTTTTGTAGATATTCAACATTATAATGTGATTCAAGCCATGTGGTTCAAGTATATCGATCTCCTAGCATCAAGGTAGGTGGTTTGTGCCTTTTGTAGAAAGTCTTTGAGTATTTTGTGCAAATTCCACCAATACCCTTGAATGGGGTATTGAGTGCTTCCTATTTTTTCCCTTGTTATTTTACTTCCTTTCTTATATGTCTGAGTAGAGGATATTGTTTGTGAATAGGGTAATTTACTATGATTTGGATGTTTTTCCCATGCATTTTTTCCTATTTATGACCATTTGGTCTAGTTTTTCCAATTAGGATTTTTCCAGTTCTATGCCTAGTTGTAGGATGGTGTAACTATTGTTCTTCCATGCTGAGATGTTTTATAATTCTAGAAAATTATATCTTGAGGTTCACTTTGGTCGTTAAATTATGCGATACTTGCAGACTTTACACAGGGCTATGGGAACCTAGTGTAGTAGACCATAGGGAGAATGGATGTAAGGGCTTCTCCATAGTGCCTTTATAATATGATGCAATAACACAGGGGTAATTGACATTGAGTGCTTACTCAGAGTGTATGTAGTTCCTCGACGTTGTCCATAGAGGTAATGAGATGTTTAGTGCTTCCCCAGAGCGCCTTCAGTATGATATTAGACTATACAGGGAATTGACGGTGAGTGCTTCCCCAGAGAGTCTATTCTTTATCTAAAACAGAGGGGTGAGACTATGTGTTCCTCCCATAGGGTTGCTTGTACTTGTAGGTTGAACCATAGGGGTTAGGCTGTGAGGACTACCCAGAGGTTTACCTATTTTTTCTACTTTCTTGAGTGGTTGTTTTCTTGTTTGTAAATTATATTCTAGAACTGTGGATTGTTTGTTGTTGAGTACTTTCCTTTTTACTGCTTTCTATTCTTTTACCTTCCATATATTCACTAGTTTTTAGGAACAGATCTTCAGGTGGTTGCCTATTTGAACTTTGTCTCACACCCTGTTTGGGTCTTTCTTTTGGGCCCAAAAATATTATATTGTTTCAGGTATAGATAAGGGAAGGCGCCCTTCTACTTTAGGTTCTTGATTGCACTGGAGCTGGAGAGCATGGGACCAAGCTAAGGCTTGTGATGCTGAGGAGTTGTTTTCTATTTTTCCTTTTGTACTTGGGTTTAGTGCTGTATTTAGCATTGTGACTTGTTTGGATTCTTTCCTAGATGCATTGGTATCATGTATCATTTATATATTTTTCTCCAGTTGTTTATTTATCAGTCTTTCGTTGTTACTATTGTTTGGTATTTACTACTTCTACTGTTGTATGTATTTGTGCACTTCTATAGTGTACTCTACCAATGAGGTCATAGTTTCCCCACAACCACACCCAAGGCCCTCACTGCTAGTCGGCAGCCTCTGGCGTTCGTGGAAATGTGCTTGAGGCCATGTGACCCACTGGGTACGGGGCACCTCTAGGTGGATTCCAGAACTAGGACGTTACAAAGTGGTATTAGAGTGTTTCTTTTATCTTGACTTACTATTTTGAGCTTATAGTCAGGGATAGGATGGAATAGGTACTTGGTAATAAGTTGTGCTCGGGAGTAGCTAACTCGTGTACAGGGAAAATCCAATCTACCTTGTTTATTGCAATTTTTTCTAGTTTTCAGTTTTATAGTTAATTTGATTTCACCTTGAGTGATTCACATGATTTGTGTTGTTATTGAGGCTCTATTTCTGTCGCAACCCGATGAGATGAGGGTATGCCATCTCATGCATCATATTGGCACTTGTTAGAAATCACATGCCATGAATTCTTTCCATACCATTTAGGATGCATTAGCATTTGCATGTTGTTTTGATAGACATTTTGTAGATTACGCATGATATTGTGATAGATTCTTTGATAGAATCCTTACTATTGATAGATAATTTCTTTGTATAGTGTTTGCTTAGATGGATTCCAAAATTTGGTTCTTGAGGTGTTATGGGTCCTCATGGACCGGAATTTGGTGGATCATTACTTTTTTGCCTTGTTATAACTTGTATAAGATGCCAACCTTTGATTTGCGGGGAGTATGGGCCCTCATGGATCAGAATTTGGCACCTTAGAATTTGTTTTCTATGTTTTCTGGGCTCTGAAGCAGTATTTGAGAATACTACCTGGAAAAACCTAGACTACACAGCGTGTACTTTATTAATACACGTCGTTTAGTTTTTAACAGTGTCACTGACTGTGTGGTCCGGGACACGGGGTTATGAAAAATCTTCCAAGAACATGCCATGTTCCGATTATGCACGCCATGTAGTGTAATCCTAGGAGTCTATCTGTATAGTTAATAACACAGTCGGTGAAGTATATTCTTATACATGATGTGTCCACCTTGAACATGTTGTGTAGTCTGACCCAGGTTCCCGGCCATGTCACAAACAACATGAGATGGTGTCATGATTTCTCATACATGTCGCGTCTTCCTAGAACACATTGTGTAAGTGTCAGTCGTGTAGCCAGCCGTGTAGCTAACCACACAGTCTGTTGGGGACTTCGGGGTACACTTCGTGTTCATCTGGAACCTACCATGTAGTGTGACATGGGTACACAGGCCATGTCACTAACAACATGGGACAGGTGAATCTGGTTGCGTACATGTCGTTTCTACCTTGAACATGCTATATAGTTTTGTCTTAGGAGAGCTTTGTGGATTAACTGTGTAGAAGGACTCGGGCAGGGGAATAGGATTTAGGTACAGGTCATTTGTTAGGATAACACGTCGTGTGTTTGGGGTGTTACACAACCAGTTTTGGAAAAAGTACATGCCCATGTAAATTACTTAAGGGAACACACTGTGTATTCTTTATACATGTCGTGTAGTCATGTTTTGTAAATTTTGAATGCTTTATTTCCCCTATTCCCTTCTTGAGCTTCTTGTTTTCAGTCCTTTACGATGTTTATCTAAGGTGTTAATTTGACCTTGGAGAGTCATGGCACTGAGACGTCCTCCAGTTACATGCCAGTTTCCAAGTGGTGATCAAATGCCGAATATGACTGATCTGGGACTTCCTGCAGATCCTTATGTTGTGCCAGCCTTGGCACCAGCAGGGATACTAGTTATAGGCACTGATGCGTAGTTTAGGGAAGGAATTTTGAGGATGATTCAGACCTTCCAGGGAGCTCCGCCTCCTATCTTGACTATGGTAGACTTGACGCAGGTTTTCCAGAAGCAGCATCCTCCCACCTTCTCAGGGGAAGGGGGACCGTAGGCTGTAGAGTCATAGATAGAAGCCATGATGATGATCTTCGAGCATCTGGAGACACATCCAGAGAGGTGGGTCAATATCACTACCTATATGCTATGAGACTCTTCCAAGAGGTGGTGGGACGTGATCTCATAGGCAGATAATCATCAGGCTATGGAGTGGGAGGAGTTTTAGTGCATCTTTTTCGACTACTTCTATCCGGAGACCCTGAGGGTTGACCGAACCCGGGAGTTCATGAGCCTAGAGTAGGGTACTCTTTCTGTCATGGAGTATTCCTCTCATTTCACTGAGATTTAGAATTTCACACCCCTCCATGGTGGAGATGGGTTGTTCTTGGAAAAGAAGTTTGATGATAGTCTCATAAGGGAGATCTGATCACAGGTGAATATCTTCAGGTTGACTTCTATCGCTTCTATCGTCAACTAGGCACTAATTGCAGAGCACAATCTGAGAGATTCCAGAGCTGAGAGCCAGGGTGGTTCCGCTTCTAGAGTTAGTGCTTCCCCATCTGACAGCAGGAAATGTTGTAGGGAGTCTATGCGTGGTGATCCAAGGCAGTGAGACACTTCTTCAGGTAGCCAGGTGGTATGCTATCAGTATGGAAGGTCTGGGAATATGAGGTCGTAGTGCCAGAGAGAACCAGTGGAGTTCCGATCTTTCAGCAAGATGTGTCACCTTCAGTGCTTCTATCAGGTTTTCTCACCAGCAGCTAGTGATGGGGGTTCATCCATGACTCCTCATTTAGAGGCAGTGCCACCAGTTTCTCACCAGTCTGGGAACGGGAATTCTTCCGACCATTCGGGATGAGGTGGAGGTCGAGTTTGTGGTGGTCAGTCACCAGTCTTTCAGCGACAGCAGGGTGGATCAGCATAGAGCGGTCAGGTAGGGTTACGGGTCTGTGGTGCAGGTCAGGCTTTTGCAGTGGAGTAGACCCAGCAGAAGCAGGATCCTGAACACTCTATAGTTTTAGGTACGATCTTAGTAGCCTTAGTTTTATCTTCTACTCATTTCAATATAGGGGATTCCCATAGCTTTATCTCTATTTCTATTGTGTAGAGCCTTGGGATCTTCATCTTCTCCTCAACTGATACTTTGAATCTAGACGCACCATTGGGGACTAGGACGTCTAGTGTACGTCAGTGCAAGGATTTCCCTCTAGAGGTGGTTGGGTATCACTTTCTAGGTAATCTTTATGTACTAGAGATGACAGGCTTTGATGTCATTCTCTAAATGGACTGGATAGTTCCCTTCTAGGCATTTGTCGACTGTTATCACCGTAGGGTGAGTTTCATATCACTAGAGGGTGGATCTTTTCTTTATAAAGGCGAGTGGAATGTCTAGTCGAGTAGAGCAGGACCCGAGCATCATGGGCTAGTTGGAGTTACAGATCATATTTCTAGTCCGTATCTAGATGACCAGCGTACTTCACAGTTAGACTTTCCTCTAGTAGTGGATCGTTTTGGATATGACTTTCCAGAGGACTTTTCAGGTTTGCCTCTAAAGCGTGAGGTAGACTTTTCTATTGAGCTCGTTCCAAGAGCGGAACTGATGTCCATTCCTCCTTATAGGATGTCTACACCTGAGTTGCAGGAGCTCAAGAAGCAGTTGGAGGAGTTGTAGGCAAAGGGTTTTATCTGACTCAGTACTTCTCCTTGGGGTTTTCCTGTCCTGTTTGTGAAGAAGGCCAACGGTACCCTCAGGATTTGTGTGTATTATCGGAAGCTAAACCAGTTGGTGTTCAAGAACCGATATCCCTTGCCAAGTATTGATGATCTATTTGATCAGCTTCAAGGAGCTTGAGTATTCTCAAAGATTGACTTGAGATCCGGTTATCATCAGTTGCATGTTAGACCTTCTGATATACCTCTTACATCTTTCTGTAGTAGGTATGGTTTATATGAGTATATGTTTATGCCGTTAAGTCTCATGAACGTTCCTGCAGTTTTCATGGTACTGATGAACCGAGTGTTCCATCCATACTTGGATTCCTTCATGGTAGTTTTTGTGGACGACACCTTGGTGTACTCTCACACTCAACATGACCATTCTACCCATCTTGAGATTGTTTTGAGTAAACTGGGAGATCATCAGTTATATGCTAAGATCTCAAAATGCCACTTTTGGATGGATTAGAATCACTTCTTGGGTAATTTTATCTTAGAGATAGGAGTATCAGTAGACCCAGAGAAAGTGAGAGTAGTAGTTTCCTGGGAGTAGACGAAGAACGTCTTTGAGGTGCGGAGTTTTCTAGGGCTAGCTGGATACTACAGACATTTCATATAGGACTTTTCATGCTTAGCATCATCGCTGATAGGTCTGGCCAAGAAGGGTGTGAAGTTCTTATGGTCAGATTCTTGTGAGTCAGCCTTTTAAGAGATGAAGGGGAGGCTGACTTCATCATCGATATGAGTCTTTCCAGAACCGAGAAAGAGCTACACTGTTTACTATGATTCTTAAAGTATCATTCTTGGAGATATGCTTATGTAGGGATATGGGGTCATCACGTATGGGTCTCAGCAGTCGAGGCCACATGAGAAGAACTACCTGATGCACGATCTGGAGTTGGAAGTTGTTGTCCATACCTTGCGTTGTTAGAGACATTATCTTCTTGGAGAGCACATTGTGGTTTTCACCAACCACTAGAGTCTCAAGTACATCTTCACTCAACATGGTCTGAATTTGAGGTAGCGTAGGTGGGTTGAGTACCTGAAGTCCTTTGAATTTGATATTTCCTATACACATGGGAAATGCAACGCAGTGGCTGACGCGTTGAGCAAGAGAACTTAGATACAGGCAGTTCAGGAGGCCAGTAGTGAGTGGCAGCTTATGGCTCTATTCTCTAAGATGCATTTGGAGGTGCACGACAAACATGGGTAAACTTTTATATCTTCTTTAGTTGTTACCTCTACCCTTCTTGATTGGTTACGAATGAGGCAGCTATCAGATTCTGTAGGCCTAGTCCTATGGGAAAGTGTGTCTGGAAAGGTCCCTATTTCTGTATGAACAATCGGTGAGGATGAGATCTTGAATTTCTAGGGATGTGTATGGGTGCCAGCAGACATACGCGAGGAGCTGATGCGGGACTTTCATTTCTCAATTTGGACAGTTCATCCTGGCGTCACCAAGATGTATCATGATCTACACCACCAATATTGGTGGCCAAGTATGAAGAGAGATGTTGTTGGTTTTTTCATGAGGTGTTCTAATTGTCAGCAGGTGAACGCAGAGCATTAGTGACCAACAGGTCTTTTGAAGTAGTTATCCATTCCGGAGTGGAAGTGAAACGATGTAGAGATGGAATTCATGATCGGTTTTTCGAGGTCACCTCGGGGAATGATGTTGTTTGGGTTGTCATCGACAGTCTTAATAAGGTTGCTCACTTCTTGCTGATCAAGAAAACATTTAGTGTTGATGAGCTGGGACGGTTGTACATCTGAGAGATTGTACGTCTACATGGAGTTCCACACTCCATTATTTTAGACAGGGATTCATGTTTTACTTCTCGGATCTGGCAGCGTCTTTAGAAGGCTTTGGATACACAGGTACTTTTGCGTACAACATACCATCCCTAGACAGATGTCCAGTTCGAGTGTACGATTCAGGTGCTTGAGGATATTCTCTGAGATTTCATTCTATACTTTTGAGGTTCTTGGTATAAGCATATACCTCTTGTGGATTTTGACTACAATAATAGTTTTCAAGAAACTATTTAGACGGCACCTTATGAGACTTTGTACGGTAGGTCATGCTAATCACCCTTATGTTGGCTAGAGGCAGGAGAGGCAGTTTTGCTGGGACCTCATCTTGTCCAGGAGAACATAGAGCAGATATAGTTTATTGGGGAGAGGATGGCTATGGCACAGTCTTGACAGAAGTCTTATGCTGATTAGCGAAGACAACCTCTAGAGTTCGAGGTTGGGGATCAGGTTTTCCTGCATGTCGCACCAAGGTTGGGACATAAGAGGATTCGGAGATAGGGTAAGCTTTCACTGAGGTACGTCGGGCCGTTTGAAGTGTTAGAGAGAGTTGGACTGGTTGCCTATCAGTTGCAGTTACCTCAGAGGTACCGGGATATGCATGACGTCTTCCATGTTTCTCAACTCTGACATTACTTTTCAGACTCGTCTCATATCCTTCAACCCGAGGAGGTTGATCTTGATGTGGATGCATCGTTTGAGGAGAATCCTATCCGGATTTCCGATCATCGTATGAAGGTTCTTCGTGTCCAGTCTGTTCCTCTAGTGCAGGTGTTATGGCAGCACCGGCGAGTACAGGACGATACTTGGGAGAGGGTGGCCGATGTACGATCGCAGTGGCCGGAGCTGTTTGAGGTTTCTTCTTCTACACCTCACTAGGGAAATTCAGGGATGAATTTGTTTAAGGGGGGAAGTTTTTAAGGACCCATACCTTCTTTTCAGGTATGTTTTTACTTTTTCTGGAGTTTTTTAGAAAAGAGGAGTTTCTGGAAATTTTTGAAGTACATGCCGTGTACTTCCTTGCTGCTGAAGGTCGTGTGCTGGCCATGTAGGGGCCACACATATGGCTGTGTAAGGGTGTTTGGAGGCTGCTTAAAGTGAAGTACGGAAAAAGAAAGTACACGTAATGTACTCCAAAAGTACACATTGTGTACTCCAAAAGTACACGCCATGTATTTTTTTCATTAAATGTATCGGGGTCGCGTCTGATGGACAGAACCGTCTTCTTCTAGGTTTTCTTCATCCGAGAGAGTCTTTACGGCCATGGAACTTATTCGAGCCCCCGAGCCTCCATCTATTATCCGAATCAACCGCAATTGATTGTGTTGGAACAATAGCGGTAAGCTCTCCCTTCTCCAAGAGCATCGTTTCCAAATTCCTTCTCTTTTCCAGATTATCATGGGTTTAATGTTTTAGATTTTTGTGTAGATATTTGATGTTCTAAGGTGATTCAAGCCCCTTGGTTCACGTATATCGATCTCCTAGTATCAAGGTAGGTGTTTTGTGCCTTTCTGTAGAAATTATTTGATTATTTTATGAAAATTCCACCAATACCCTTGAATGGGGTATTGTGTGTTTCCTATTTTTTCCCTTGTTGTTTTCCTTCCTTGCTTATATGTCTGAGTAGAGGATATTGTTTGTGAATAGGATAATTTATTGTGCTTTGGATGTTTTTCCCATGCATGTTTTTCCTGATTATGACTATTTGGTCTAGTTTTTCCTATTAGGATTTTGCCAGTTCCATGCCTAGTTGTAGGATGGTGTGACTTTTTTTCTTCCATGCTGAGATGATGTAGACTTCTAGACAAGTAGTTCTTGAGGTTCACTTTGGCCGTTATGCGATGCGATACTTTCCGACTTTACAAAGGGCTATGGGAACCTAGTGTAGTAGACCATAGAAAGAATGGACATAAGGTCTTCTCCAGAGTGTCTTTATAATACGATGTGAGACCACAGGGGGAATTGACGTTGAGTGCTTCCTTAGAGTGTCTGTAGTTCCTTGACATAGGCCACAGGGGGAATGAGATGTTGAGTGCTTCACCAGAGCACCTTTAGTACGATACGAGACTATAGGGGGAATTGACGGTGAGTGCTTCCCCAGAGAGTCTATTCTATAGCTAAACCAGAGGGGTGAGACTGTGTGTTCCTCCCAGAGGGTTTCTTGTACTTGTAGGTTGAACCATAGGGGTTAGGCTATGAGGACTACCAAGAGGGTTACCTATTTTTTCTAATTTCTTGAGGGGTTGTTTTCTTGTTTGTAAATTATATGCTAGAAATTGTGGATTTTTTGATGCTGAGTACTTTTCTATTTACTGCTTTTTGTACTTTTACCTGCCATATATTCACTGACTATTAGGCAGAGATATTTAGGTGGTTACCTACTGGGACTTTGTCTCACACCCTGTTTGGGTCATGCTTTTGGGTCCAAACAGATTATGTTGTTGCAGGTATAGATAAGGGAAAGCTCCCGTCTACTTCAGGTACTTGATTGCACTGCAGCTGGAGAGCATGGGACCAAGATGAGGATTGTGATGCTGATGAGTTGTTATTTTTTTTTATTTTGTACTTGGGTTTAGTACTGTATTCAGCATTGTGACTTGTTTGGCTACTTTCTTATATGCATTTGTATCATGAATTATTTATATATTTTTCTCCAGTTGTTTATTTATCAGTCTTCCGCTGTTACTTTTGTTTTGTATTTACTACTTCTTTTGTTGCACGTATTTGTGCACTTCCGCTGTGTACTCTTCCAATAAGGGCATAGTTTCCCCACTATCACACCAAAGGACCTCGATGCTAGTTGGCACCATCTGGCATTCGGGGAAATGCGCTTCAGGCTATGTGACCCACCGGGTACGGGGCACCTCTGGGTGGCTTCCAGAACTGGGATTTTAAATGTTATTTCTGTACTCTGCTTTAAGAAACCTTCAAATCACTCCCACACGGTCGTGTGTGTGGCCACTACATGTCCATCACATGGCCTCCTATGGAAAAGTAGTATACAGTGTGTACTCATAAAGTACATAGCGTGTACTTTGAAAATTTCCAGAATTTCCTCTTTTTCTCAAAAATGACCAGAAAGGAAAAACATACCTGAAAAGAAGACCCGGGTTCTTAAAAACCTCCCCCTTAAATAAATTTGACCCTGAATTTCCCTAGCAAGGTGTAGAAGAAGAAACCCTGAAAAGCTCTAGCCACTATGATCATACGTCTGTCTCCCTCTCCCAAGTCTCGTCTTGTACTCACCCATGCCACCAAAGCACCTGCACCAGAGGAACAGACCAGCCAAAGATAACCTTCATACTTTGATCCAAAATCTAGATAGGATGCCCTTAAAAGGATGCATCCACTTCCAACTCAACCTCCTCAGGATGGAAAACATGAGACGGGTCTGAAAAGTAATGTCGAAGCTGAGAAACATGGAAGACGTCATGCATGGCTCGGTACCTCTGAGGTAACTGCAACTGATAGGCAACCAGACCAACTCTCTCTAACACCTCAAACGGCCCAATGTACCTTGGTGAAAGCTTACACTATCTCCTAATCCTCTTGTGTCCAAACCTCATTGTGACACATAGGAAAACCTGATCCCCAACCTCGAACTCTAGAGGTTGTCTCCGCAGATCAGCATAAGACTTCTGTCGAGACTGTGCAGTAGCCATCCTCTTCTGAATAAACTCTATTTGCTCTATGGTCTCCTAAACAATATGAGGTCCCAGCAAATCTGCCTCTCCTACCTCTAGCCAACATAAGGGTGATCGGCATGGCCTACCGTACAAAGCCTCATAAGGTGCCATCTGAATAGTTTCTTGAAAACTATTGTTGTAAGGAAACTCCACAAGAGGTATATACTACTCCCAAGAACCTCCAAAATCCAGAATTCATGCTCGAAGCATATCCTCAAGCACTTAAATCATACGCTCGGACTAGCCATCTGTCTAGGGGTGGTAAGTTGTACTCAAAAGTACCTGTGTACCCAATACCTTCTGAATCCCCTTACAGACCTGAGAAGTAAAACGTGCATCCCTATCTGAAATGATGGAGTGTGGAACTCCATGAAGACGTAAAATCTCTCGGATTTACAACCATCCTATCTCATCAACATTGAAGGTCTCCTTAATTGGAAAGAAGTGTGAAAAATTTGTAAGCCTGTCAATGAAAACCCATACTGCATCATTCCCTTGAGTCAACCTCGACAAACCGGTCACGAAGTCCATCGCGACGTCATTTCACTTCCACTCAGGAATGGGTAACTGTTGTAAAACCTCTGCTGGCTATTGATGCTCCGCCTTCACATATTAAAAATTGGAACACCTCATGATGAAACCAGTAATGTCCCTCTTCATACTTGGACACCAATACTGACGGTGTAGATCATGATACATCTTGGTGACGCCAGGATGAACTGCCCAAACTGAGGAATGAAAGTCACGCATCAGCTCCATGCGTATGTCTGTTGGAACCCATACACTCCCCTAGAAACACAATATCTCATCCTCACCTATGGTCCATTTAGAAATAGGGTCCTCTCCTGACACACTCTCCCTTAGGACTAGGCCTTTAGAATCTAATAGCTTCCTCATTCGAACTCGATCAAGAAAAGTAGAGGTAACCACTACATAAGATATAAAAATCTGCCCCTATCTGTCGTGCACCTCCAAATGCATCTCAAAGAATAGATCCATAAGGATACACTCACTACTGGCATCCTGAACTACCTGTATCTGATTCCTCCTGCTCAATGCATCAGGCACTATGTTTCCCTTCCCATGCATGTAGGCAAGATCAAAGTTAATGGAATGTAGGTACTCAACCCACCTTTGTTGTCTTAAATTAAAATCACACTGAGTGAATATGTACTTGAGACTTTTGTGTTCAGTGAAAACCACAAAATGATCTCCCATATGATAATTTCTCCAACAGTGTAGGGAATGAACAACAGCTTCCAACTCCAGATCGTGCGTCGGGTAATTCCTCTCATGTGGCCTCAACTGCTGAGACCTGTACACAATGAATCCATCTCCCTGCATAAGCACAGCTCCCAGACCCATACCTGACACATCATAGTAAATAGTATATCTCTTTCCTAGCTTTGGAAAGACTAGTATCGGTGCTGAAGTCATCCTCCCTTTCAAATCCTGAAAGGCTGACTCACAAGAATCTGACCATAAGAACTTCACACCCTTCTTAGTAAGACTTGTTATCAGTGCTTCTAAGTGTGAAAAGTCTTGTATGAAACGTATGTAGTATCCAACCAACCCTAGAAAAATCCACACCTCCAATACATGCTTCAGATGCTCCCAGGAAACTACAGCTCTCACTTTCTTTGGGTCTACTGATACTCTTGCTTCTGAGATAATATAACCCAGGAAGTGAATCGGATCCATCCAAAAGTGGCACTTTGGGAGCTTAGCGTATAACTGGTTCTCCCTCGGTGTACTCAAAATGATCTCGAGATGGGTATCATGGTCGTGTTGAGTGTGAGAGTACACTAAGATATCATTCATAAAAACAACCATGAAGGAATCCAAGTATGGATGGAACACTCAGTTCATCAATTCCATGAAAACTGAAGGCACGTTCATGAGACCGAACGACATAAACATATACTCATATAGACCATACCTGCTCCAGAAGGCTGTAAGATGTATATCTGATGGTCTAACGTGCAACTGATGATAACCAGATCTCAAGTCAATCTTTGAGAACACCCAGGCTCCTTGAAGCTGATCAAAGAGATCATCAATACTCGGTAAGGGATATCAGTTCTTGACCGCCAATTGGTTCAGCTTCCGATAGTCCACACAAATCCTAAGGGTGTTGTCTACCATCTTCGCAAACAGAATAGGCGAACCCCAAGGAGAAGTACTGGGTTGGATGAAACCCTTTTCCTGAAACTCCTCCAACTGCTTCTTGAGCTCCTGCAACTCTTGTGTAGCCATCCTATAAGGAGGAATGGACACCAATGTCGCTCCTGGAACAAGATCAATAGAGAATTATACCTCACACTTTGGAGGAAAACTTAAAAATTCCTCTCTAAAGACATCTCTGAAACGGTCCACCACTAGAGGAAGGTCCATCTGTGAAGTCCCCTGGTCATATAGATATAGAATAGCAATATAGGTTGTAACTCCTCCCAACCCATGATGCTCTAGACCTTATATTATCTCCTGGACATTCCATTTTCCCCTATGAATAAAGGATCCACCCTCTGGTGATACAAAACTCACCCTACGATAATAACAATCGATGAATCCATGGAATGGAAATAACCAGTCCATCCTGAGAATTACATCATAGAATGTCATATCTAGGACATAGAGGCCCCATAAGAAGTGACATCCACTAACCTCTAGAGGTCACTCCTTGCACTGACTTACACTAGTCATTCTAGTCCCCAACAGAGTGTCTAGCGTCAAGATATCGACAGAGGAAAAGATGCAGAGACCAAGGCTCTCCACAATAGTAATAGATATAAAGCTATAAGAATCCCATGTATCGAAAAGAGAAGAAGCTAAAACTGAGGCTACTAAGATCGTACCTCGAACTGTAGAGGGTCCTGGATCCTACTCCTACTAGGTCCGCTCCACTGAAAAAGTCTAGACTATGTCATGGCCCTGTGACCCTACCTGACCGCTCTGAGAAGATCCACCCTGCTGTTGCTAAAGAACCAACGACTGACTACCACGGCCACAACCTCCACCTTGGACCGAATGCCCGGAAGAACTACAGTTCTCCGACTAGTGAGAAACTGTTGGTGCTGGTCCTGAATGAGGAGTCATAGAAGAACCCCTGTCATGAGTTGCTAGTGAGAAGAACTGACAAAAGAGCTGAAGGTGACCCATCTTGCTGCAAGATCGTCACTCCACTAGGTCTCTCGAGCAATGTGTCCTCATATGCCCAATCTTCCCACACTGTTAGCACACCACCTGGATACCAGAAGATGTATCCCACCTACTCTAATCTTCTCGTGCAGACTCCTTGCAGCGCTTCCTGCTATCAGTAGGAGGAATACTAACTCTGGATGTCGAACCGCACTAGATCACCACTCCAGAATCCCTCAGATTGCACTATGTGATCAGAGCCTAGTTGACGATAGAATATATTTAATTCAACCTAAATATGTTCACTTGGGATCAGATGTCATGCCTCAGACCATGCTCAAACTTCCATGCAAGGAACAACTCATCACATCCTAGAATAGGCATGAAACGCTGCAGATCTATGAAGTGAGAGGAATACTCCATAACAAAAAGAGTACCACGCTCCAGACTCATGAACTCGTGGGCTCGATTGTCCCTCAAGGTCTCTGAATAGAAATAATTGTAGAAGATATGCCAAAACTCATCCCAAGTCATATTCTCTTGGTGTCCCACCTATGAGATCACATCCCACCATCTCTTGGTGGAGTCTCAGAGCATGTAGGTAGAAAGATTCAACTTATTCTCTGGAGGTATTTCCAGATTCTTGAAAATCTTCAGTGTGGCTTGTATCCATGACTATGCATCCTAGGATCCTCCATCCCCTAAGAAAGTAGAAGGATGCTGCTGCTGAAAAACCCACATCAATTCTACCATTGACAGGGCAGGAGGCGATGCTCCCTGAAAGGTCTACATCAACCTTAAAAATCCCTCTCTAAACTGTGCATCAGCACCTGTGTCAGGTATAACGGTTGGTGCCAAGACTGGCACGATAGGAGGATCTACTGGAAGTCCTTGATCAGCCATGTCCAGTGTCTGATCACCGCCTGGCAACTGGCGCACAACTGGAGGACGTCATGGTGGAATGACTCTGCAAGGTCAAGCACACACCTTAGATCAAGATTATTAAGGACTGAAAACTAGAAGCATAAGAAGGGAACAGGAGAAATAAAGAATTCAAGTTTTACAAAACATGACTACAATGCATGTACAATTCCTATACAGCATGTTCCCTTAACTCATTTACATGGGCATGTACACCTACCCAAACTGTTCATGTAACACCCGAAACACACAGCGTGTTGTCTTAACACGCGGCATGTACTTGAATCCCCATTCCCTACCTGAGTTCATTTACATGGTTAATCCACAAGGCTCTCATAATATGAGACTACATGGTGTGTTCAAGGTAGACACAGTGTGTACTAGGAAAGGTAACATGGACATGCGTTCTTAGATACACAGTCGACTACCTAGCTGACACTACACGGTGTGTTCCTAACAGACATGGCATGCACGAGAAGGGATAAAACTGACTCTTGTTGTTAGTGGCACGACTGGGTACCTGGGTCAGACTACACGATGTATTCAATCCTGACACGGCATGTATGGATTAATTTTTATCTTTCAGTGTTGTAAGTTACACGAGCAGACACAGGATCAACACTACATGGCATGCTCAACTGGCACACGGCTTGTTCCCACAAGAAAATCTCTATCTCGTGTCTCTGCCCATGTGACATGGTTAGATACTACAAAGTGTGTACATAAATTACACGGCATGTACTAAAGAAAAACAGTTTCTTCCCAAACAGAAGAACACATGGTGTGTAGTCAAAACTACATGGCGTGTATTCTAGGTTTTTTTGAATAGTAAACCTTAGAAACTACTCCGAGACCCAGAAAAACACTGAACTAAACATTGGAAGTGACAAATTCCGATCCGTGGGGGGGAATACTCCCCGTGAATCAAATATTGGAATCTTATACATGTTATAACAAGGAAAACAAGGCAATGATCCACCAAATTCCAGTCCATGAGGGCCTATAAAACCTCAAGAACCAAAGTTTGGCATTCATTCAAGAAAAACCTTACACAAAAATACCCTATAAAAATAGCAGGTATTTTTATCAAGGAATATATCACAACAGCATGCATATTCTACACAACGTCTATCACAACCACATGCAATCGCTAATGCATCCTAGATGACACGACAAGAATTCATGACATGTGATTTCTAGCAAGTACCTATATGATGCAAGAGATGGAATACCCTCATCTAATTAGGTTGTGATAGAAATAGAACCTTAATAAAAATAAACAGTACTAATAAAAAACATGTGAGTCACCCAACGGTGAAAATCAGATCAACTGTAAACTTTCCAAACTAGAAGAAATTGTAATAAATGAGGTAGATTGGATTTTCCCTGTACATGGGTTAGCTACTCTCGGGCACAACTTATTACCAAGTACCTATTCTTTCCTATCCCTGGATAAAGGCTCCAAATAGTAAATCAAGAGAAAATAATTCCTCTAATACCACTTTGTAACGTCCCGGTTCTGAAAGCCACCCAGAGGCGCACCCTACCCGGTTGGTCACATGGCCTCAAGCGCATTTCCCCATATGCCAGAGGATATCAAATAGTAGTGAGGGCTTGGGTGTGATAGTGGGGAAACTAAGCCCTCATTGGAATAGTAAACAAAGGAAGTAACAACACAAAATAGTGGAAGCAGTAAATATCCAACACAGTAAACAGTGGAAGACTGGAATAATAAAAAACTGGAGCATATATATTGATATAATGATGCATGATACATATGTCTATGAAAGCAGCCAAAAAAGTCACAATGATGGAAATACAAACAATGCAAAACCAAAGTACAAAAGAAAAAGATAAAAATATCATCAGCATCGCAAGCCTAAGCTTGGTCACATGCTCCCCAGCTCCACAGCAAGTCAAGTACCCAAAGTAGAAGGGCTCTTGTCCTTATATATACCTATAGAAATATAATCTGTTTGGGCCCAAAAGCATGACCCAAATAGGGTGTGAGACTAAATCCCAATAGGAAACCACCTGAATATCTATGCCTAACAGTCAGTGGATATATGGCAGGTAAAGGTACAGAAAATAGTAAATAGGTAAGTGCTCAACAGTAAAAAAATCACGGTTTCTATATCAAACAACATCAAAACAAATAGCTAAACCCCAAATAGGAAACCCTCTAGGCAGTGCACTTGACCTAGCCCCTCTGGTTCAGTCATGGAATTCATAAAGACTCTCTGAGGAAGCACTCACAGTAAATTCCCATTATAGTCTAAGGTATTCAAGGACTCTCTGAGGAAGCTCACACGGTCAATTCCCCTTATAGCCCCAAGGTCAGGGACTCTCTGGCGAAGCTCACTCGGTCAATTCCCCTTATACCTCAGGTCATTCAAAGACTCTCTGAGGAAGCTCACTTGGTCAATTCCCCTTATAGTCTAGAGTAATCAAGGTAATTCAAAGTAAAACAAAGACACTATGAGGAAGCTCACACGGTCAATTCCCCTTATAGTATAAAGTTCTCAAATACTCTATGAGGAAGCTCACTTAGTCAATTACCCTTATAGTCTAAAGTGCTCAAAGACTCTCTGAGGAATCTCACTCGGTCAATTCCCCTTATAGCCTACTACACTAGGTTCTCATGGCCTTGTGTAGGTCAATGAGCATAGCAATGTAGTATGGCAAAATTAAACCTACATAACTACTTGGATAAACCGTCTATATCATATCAAGCATACCAGAATACAAACTCTCCATCCTACAGCAACAGGCATGAAAAAAAGGCAAGGCAGCCAAACTGGCTAAACAGGACCAAACGGTCGTAAACAGAACATGCATGGGAAATACATCCATAGCATATAAATCAACCCTATTAATATCCAATTAACCTATACGTAAGAATACAAGCCTGGAAGACAATCAACAGGGGTAAAATGGTAAACACGCAATACCCTGTTCAAGGGTTTTGGTCAAAATTGCACATAATACTCAAATAATTTCAATATAAAGGCACAAACAACCTACCTCGGTGTTGGAAGATCACTATATGTGAACCTTGAGGATTTAATCACCTTGGAATGCCAATGATCTACAAAAACATATAAAATTTTCATCCTACAATATCTCACGAGAGAGGAGGAAATAGAAGATGGGGCTCTCAGATAAAGGAGAACACACTGATGTGATTCCAACGCAATCGACGGTGTTCGATTCAGAGGAAGAAAGCTTTCTCGGGGGGTTCATCAAAGATCCACATCCATACGGAGCTCTCGGTCGAACGAGACCTAGAAGGAGAGAGTTTTGGTGATTATATGCAACCCCGATGAGTTTAATGAAAAAAAAGTACACGGTGTGTACTTTTGAAGTACACGGCATGTACTTTCTATTTCAGTACTCTGCTTTTAGCGGCCTCCAAATAACTCCCACATGGATGTGTGTGTGTCCACTACACTGATAGCACACGGCGTCTTGTAGCAAAGTAGTACATGGTGTGTACTCATAAAGTACAAGGCGTGTACTTTGAAAATTTCCAGAATTTTCTGTTTTCTTAAAAATGACCAGAAAGGAAAAACATACCTGAAAAGAAGATCTGAGTTACAACACAGATCACTTAATTCTTCTATGGACCTTGGAAAGAATATCTATCTTCAAGAAACCTTTATTTGACTATGCATGTATTCCTATGGCTTCTGCATATGCGTTGATGGTCCTCAAACGAATGCATCACTCTAAAAAAGGACATTACGATCCTTTTGAGCCTCGACATCACTATAGAAGAACTCAATACCTCAGCATGTCTGAACTACTCACGGTATGAATTTCCCATATCATTACTCATGACTCGAGAACCTTGATCCATGATTTACAACATTTCCATCTCCCACCCAGAATGATGTTGGAGTGCACTTGACCCTGGGTATCCTAATTAGGCTTTTGTGTAACATCTCTCATATTAGGTCCATGTGAGACATTACCCTAAACTGCCTATGTTTTGGTCAAAGTTATACGACCTTAAAATATAGCCTATAATGTTCCAAATTGAAAGACCTTAAACTACAAACAAAAGAGACATAAAACCTGTCAGTTAAAAAACCTTCAAAGGGAGAACTGAGAAAAAGTCAACTATCCACCCACTAAACACCGCATTCTCAAAGTTTAGGAAAAAATTAGGGCATAAATAGATCATGCATAAAATTCCATATGGTATAGCCAATAGCCCTAGTAAAATCCAAACTATGCTCACTAAACCCCCTTGGTCTAGGAAAAAGTTAGAATAATGGTTTTTCACACCTCCTCGCCACATGAATATGTTCATTAGGTGACGACACAACTTTTAGGGTACTCGAACACTCCTTGGATCTTACACTTTACACAGACCACACTTCATTAGTTGGGGTCTCTTGGATCATCATAACCTTCCATGTCCCTTGGAAAGAATATCTGGTTTCAAGGACCCTTTGCTTGACTATGAATATATGCCCATGGATCCTGCATATGTGCCTATGGATGTCAACCAAATATGTTCCTTTGAAAAAGGAAATTTCATTCCATGTGTTCCCTAACATCATCATAGCAGAACTCAACACTCAGTGTGTATGAACCAATCCCTATATGACTATCCCATGTCATCCTCCTAAAATGAGCACCCTGGGTCATTATTTACAATCCTCACACCAAACTATCTAAGTAGATTTGATGTCCTTGATGTCATGTCATTGTGTTTCATACCCTTTCTCAAGGAAGTAATATGACACTTAATTCTCTATCCTTTGATATACCAAACCTCTTGATTCGAAACCAAATGGAATAGGGCTTGATCTTCATGATTTAAGAGTTAATTTTTCTAGGGCACCAAAACCCTTCCTGGATAACATTCTTTCCATATCCAACTTCATCATCTAGATGTTTGAGTATTTACTAACCTTTCATGGCCCTTGTAGAGGAATGGAGATCAACTTCATCTTAGTATGTTACCGATGCATAAGGTCCTTAACCCACCAACTAAAGGCATATTCTCCTTGTTAGAAATGAGCTTCAATCCTTGTGTGCCTTTGAAACACCGTGGTAGAACCTGGTATCTTAGAATGTCATGGGACATACTCAGAATGTATGAACCATCTCATACTCATGGATTCAAACTTTTGAGTTATGATTTTCATCACCTATATTCCAACTATATAGGTGGATCCAGCTTCCCTAATATTTCTCCCTTAACCAATATCACCTCCATAAATCATCCATATCCCCTATAAAGGATACCTAACTTCAAGGACCCTTTTCTTGACTATGCATTCAAGCATATGGCTTCTACATATGTTCCTATAGTTGTGAACCAAATGTGTCACTATGAAAAAAGGGCCTTCTGATCCTTATGATCCCCAGCAACACCATGGAACAAACCCAGTACCTCAGTGTGTTTTAGGTCGTTCTTATCATGTCTTAACCATACCCAATAATCAATATCATATCTAAGATAAAGACCTTAAAATAAATCAATATTAGGTTCGATCTAAAAGACCTTAAACTAAATCAATATTAGTTCTGATCTAAAAGACCATAAACTAAAGAAATATTTGGTCCAAGCTAAAAGACCTTAAACTAAAGAAACACATGGTCTGAGGTAAAAGGCCTTAAACTAAATCAATATTAGGTCTAAGCTAAAATTTCTTAAACTAAAGAAATATTAGGTATGAACTAAAATACCATAAACTAAATCACAATGACAATACAATCTGCAAGGTATTTTAAAGATCACTATATGGCCTTAGAGAAATCAATCAATTATTTTCAAGCCTATATAATTTTTTAAATAATAGAGAACTCTCCCTTCGGGTCATGTATTCTATAAAATAACTGGAATATATTCATTATTAAGGGACACCATGATAGTGGGAATTCGTGAGAGTTTCCTGAAACAAATATTTAAATTCATACATTCATATTTGCTTGATTTTAAATGAAGTATGGGTATTGTAGGTGATTATCATAATATCAAAACAATGAAATATCATGCACATCATATACAAAGAGAAACTAGATAGAAAGATGAAAATTTAAGAAGTTCCATTAGTATTCTGAAAAAAAAAGAGCGTAATCTTTACATTTTGGAGTCTCTACAAAGATCCAAACCAAACAGGATGCATTACAAGAGTCAAACTATGAAAATAATCTATCGACTGCACTAAAAAGATCTGCAAGAGTCTAGAAAGATGCTCCAATTGATCATTAAATTACTTCTCTCCCAACTTCTTCTGCTTCTTCCCCAGGACAGATAGCTTCAACCAGAGTAGTGAACTCTTCAACCCTCCTTTGATAGGTATCCAATGAGGATGATTATGTTGAAAGGTTATGCCTCATATGAGAAATAATATCCTCATATATCCATATCTATGTGGTCTAATAATTCATCTGATATTTCATTTTAGATAACCATTGGTGACCCCACTCCAATGCCTCTACTATCACCCTCATTTGTTTAATGAGGGAATCCTCACTCACCAGATCATGAAAATACCTTTCATCCATGGCCAATTTTCTTCGATCCAATATTATTTTCTACGTAATTTCATATAAAGACCACCAATCGAAGCCATCTTCCCATATGTCAAGAAATAATTGATGGAGGTGTTCCCCTTGCTTGCAGAATATTTCTAAGGGGGTATCAGTAATTAAGTTATGAATTTGTTCCCAAACAAATATAAAATGTGACTGAGCATCTACAACCAATGGGGTAGATGCGGCAGAAGTATAACCATCTAGTTGTATCAATTCCTAAATTGGAGAAGATGCCTCATGTACCCTTCTCCCAATAGACACATCATCCATAGCATGTGCTCTAGGATTAAATTCCTTAATATAATCTATTTCATTATCCGGGTGGTCGTCATCTGAACGAGATCACTTCCTTAATGCCTCACCTAAGACTTCAGTCAGTTACATTGACGCTATAGATAAAGTCATTGGTGATGCAAGATTCTTATCCACGTGATAGACCAGCTAACCTAATACACCATTAGGATAAGATGTTACCCACGACCACACATAATTTGGGTAAGGAGAGTAGAAGCATCGGTAGGAAGAAGCATAATCTTGGCTCTGGTATCTTCACATGGTAATATCTTCCAGAATTGATGAATGATTCCAAGATGTTGCTCCCCTATAACACTGACTAAGGGAATGAGAGAAACTCTATGAATGCATCCAAAATGTTGAGTGATTCGATATGGTGTGTATGACTCATAGATGCCCATCTCGTCCGCCCTTTCTATGAGGACCCTATCCTAAAGGGAGATCATATAAGATATTTCATGAAGAGAACCTCTGCCATCGTCAATAATCAGTCCACCTGATGTACAGAAAGTAGAGATTTCCAAACTATCAGATTGATACAATGAACCTCTGACCTCAGCGGGGCTTAGAGACATAGCCTCAACCCTAGAGATATACCACGATCTAGGATGTGATATGGCGCCCAGGATCCTAGAAGCATTTTAGTAATCATAAAAATGGAATTACTCCCCTGTCCATCCAAACATAAATTGGATAGGACCACCGATCCTATAAGGTGTGTTTCCTTGCTGAATATGGCCCAAAATTTTGTAGAGGTGTTCAAGGACTGGTACTACCAAGTTATGGCACCACCCTTCTACAAGTCACACTATCTTCACTAGTGTGTTAACATGGATTCTTGAATGTGTGTCTCATCTGGAAAGATCCAACCATTCAAGAACATGGCTATGAAACCTACTAGTCTCAGGTTTGGAGAGATCATAGAGTCACACAATATCCCCAGGAGGTATAATCACCACCCTCTAAGATGGCCCAATATGGGATATCACTATCACAAACATTATAGGAGGGGCACCTATAGTGGAGAATAGTGGTTGGCCTAACTCTGCTTCTACAAAGGAAGATATTGATCTAATCCTTGAAAGAGATAAGTTATTTCATTGTTATCTCTTTCTGAAATGTATTCATTATAATAATAAGCATCTCCATCACCAAAACTAGGGTTTAATGAGGGTCATCCTAGAAATCTGTTGTGGGGATAAATTCATCATAAATTTCCCCAAGGGGTAGAATTATGCCTAGCTAATAAATTTCCCATATGATGATTCCTACTTCACTAGGGGACAAGTGAAATTTATTAGTAGTAGGGAACCAAAGGATAATCATCTTTTGAAGGAGGTCAGGCTGGAAATAGATGATGAATTGAGAGATCCATAAGGCTTTATAAAGATGAACTCTGTATATATCATCATAAAACACTAAACATCTTTTCCTCAACCAAAATTGTTATGCACATTCATCGGAAATGTTGTCTTCATGATGAAGATCTCATTCTAAATACCACCCACCCCTGGAAGTTTTTAGAGAAGAGGAGATTATACACAAATAACTTTGAAAATAGGTTGTTGAGCAAAGTCAAAACCATCTAGTATCAGGGGATATTTGGCCAACAGATAATCTAAACCCTGGTATTGATCTGTAACCAGCAGACCATCCTCAGAAATTTTTGACTAAATATTGTCAAGAGAAACAAACACCCAACAGGATTGTAGATTAAAATCTATAGGTGTAATGGTAGAATCATCTAGTAAACCAAACACATATTAAGGGAGTCAATGAGACTAAGGTTAGTCTAAGAGGTCAGGTGACAGTAATCCTTTTAGGCTCTCATTATCAATATGTACATTATATCGGGTATCAGCATTACAGTTTATAGCAATCATGGCCCTTTGATTAGTCGTAGCTGAGGAACCATGATGAGAACTTTAATCCATCTGAAAATAATTATGTGGCACATGTTAGAAAAATAAAATAAATATTTTTAAAGCATGATGAGGACTAGTGGAATCAGGCACATCACATGAATTGGTAAGGGATTCACAAACCACATAAGGAGTTAACATATCACCTAATCTATAGAGGACTCACGGGTCACATAACCCCTATAGGGCATCATGTGAACCGCATGACCCCCTTGGAGACATGGGACTGCGTGACCTGAACATAGTCACATGAGTCAAAAATGACCAAATGATCAGGAGAAAAACTCTCACAAAGTCCTCAAAACAATCACATCCCTCATAGCTGAAGTCTGAGAAATTATTGAGGTATAATTCGTGGTTGGATCGGATAAGCATCTGGGAAAAATACAATCATATAGAAGAGCTCTGATGATATGGACTTACGGCGTAGACTCATGAATGAGGCATGTGATTAGGGTTTGTGGCATGGTCTCACAATGGAGTCACTCGGTAGAGGAGAAAATAAGTGTTATCTGGGAAGGTGTGATCGATGGAATGAATTTTCCTACACCCCTCTTATATATAGAACATTTCACATAATACCAAACATCACTTGGTAGACCAAACATAACCTAAGACACTAATTCACAACACTGCCAAAGACTCCAATGAGCATTATTTTTCCTTGTAACCAAGTCCTTGTCCCCTCATACATCACTCCTAAGGGGGGTAATTTGTTGATTCCCACCAAATAAGCATCAACAAAAAACAAAATGTAAGAAATACCTAAATATGGGTATTACCTTCCACACCAAAGTAAAGGTAATGAGACTTGTAGGTTGTATGAACATCCAAGGGACTCATGATCACATGACCATTTCAATGTCACATGAAGAATCCATACCAAATAGATAACCTATGGAAAATCCCATAGATTCCTTTTCAATGGACCTTCTTGCTCTCACAATGGCTCTCCAAAAATCCAATGGCTGCATAGTGACAATAAAATGAATGCCCCCAGGTCACATGGTTTTTTATTGGAAAGTTCCTGACAAACCATTTGAAATTCCTCCAAAAATAAGGAGGAATAATATACAAAGGGAGAAACCCACTGTGGTCATAAAGATCAGGTGTCATATCATTGTTTGAAAGGATAAATTTCCTTAATGATGTCCAAATAAACTCGTGAGACCCCCAAAACATTGTAAAATAAAACAAAGGAGATAAAGGGGAGGAGGTGAGAGGTACTCACGATCACTAAAAGACAGGATACATGCCACTAGAGAACTTGTAAGACACTGTAAGACCATGGAAACATGTCTACCTTATCTCACAAAATCCATTTGGCTTGTCATCCACACTGCATGGAATTCCTTGGGTATGTCCAGGTAACTCTGTACTTTCCCTTTGATGATCAGGGGAAAACAAACAAATTTTTCCATGAGATGCTCATTCACCCCCATATAGCGCATATTGGTCGGGCGGTGCATCACCAAAAAAATAGTAATTGTCCTTGACATTGCTTATGAAATCTCACATGACTCAAAAACCTTTGTCATATAAAACAAATAATATAATGGGGGGAGTAAAGAGGTACTCACGATCACTGAAAGACATACGGTATGCCCATAGTAAACCTGTAAGACACCGCAAGACCTCAGAAACATTTCTGCCTCATCTTGCAAAATCCCTTTGGCTTGCCAGCCACACCACTGGAAGTTCTTGGGTATGTCAAGACAAATATACACTTTACCTTTGGTGCTCAAGGTAAAATTAATTTATTTTTTCATGACATGCTCATGCACCCCCATATGTCTCATATCGGTCAAGTGGTGCATCACCAAAAAATAGAGTAATTGTTATTGACATTGCTTATGAAATCTCACATGACTCCCAAACCTTTGTCACATAAAACAAAGTAAATAAATGAGGGAAGATTTAAAAGGTAATCACATCCATAAAATGATTGTGATGCACCAAGTAAGTCTATATAAAAGTCCCATGAGACCCCCAGATAAGTCATCCTTGTCTTGTGGAAGTTCCCAGATAAGTAATCAAGCATCTCATGAATGCCTTTCAATAGGAACCTTGGATATCGCGAAGGCCCTTGGGTATATCCATTGGACAAGATGAAAAGACCTTTGATAATATCGTATGGTCAAACAAGTCTTCTTTTAATCAAAATTAATCTGATAAAGGAATCATTGATAGTAGAGACTTGCGACCATTGAAAATCAGGCGAAGCACCCAGAACGAACCACAGCAAAGAATCTCAAATCCACATGGAACCATCCCCCTTCATCGAATCTAGCCTGGATTCATGCCAGATACACTGTGAAAATCGACGAACAATCGGGGTGGAGAGGCCTATAAATTCCTTTCCCTAACCTCAAAGAAAAGGTTGGATTTTTTGATCTCGAAGCACACTGCGACTACGCATGGAAGAACTCTTGGAATCTCATGTCGGTGATAGAGAGGATTTCTCAGAGAAACTTCTCATGAAAACATGCACCCTTCTATCATGTAATATACTAGAGGGTATCCAGAGTAGTCATTCAATAGGAATAGGTCACTTTGTGTGATCATTCATAGATCATCCGAAGGAATTCTGGTAGGCTATGAGAATAACATCCTGCCATCCCACTAGATCACACGAGACTTAAAATAAATTGATACTGAACAAACCTAAGGAATTCATGATACAAGGGCTGAAACTAAAATAAAAGTTGGAAGAATTAAATGAAATACATGTTTGTTGGCCCTCATGCACTTCGTGTGAGTCATACAAGGACACGTGACATCATGAGGATAAATCTCATAGATCTCACGACATTCCTTCATCATGCAATTTGGGACACACGAAGTCCTCCTGACATATCAAAGAAAGTCACACGACCCCTCTAGGCATACCACCTCAGTCTTGAAAAACCCTCTGGGTCTATGAGATGAGCCTTGAGACGTCCTTCAGATACATCACACGAATCATATAACAGCATTCTATCATATCATTCAATTATCACCATTGCATCTGGGCATGAAATCTAAGCTCTCACAACACCCTTTGGGAAAGTCAGCTGAGACCCGAGATAGCCCTTGGTCAAGTCACCTGAGACCTGTGATGCCCCCAAGACATGATGTTCAGGTATCACGATGATCCCAAGGGATGTTATCTGAGCCATGTGACATCCTTCAAACTGTGTCGCACTGACTCTTGTGATACCCCCATATGTTTCAAGATAGGTCATGTGATGGCTTCCAGGAAAAGCCAACTGAGTCATGCGATGTCCCCCCAAACAAGTAAACTAGTTCAGATGACACCCTCCAGACAAGTAATCTAGGACACAAGGGAATCCCAGGATTTGATACCTATATCAATCCTTGGTGCGTAAGCCCTAAATATAAGGGAAACCTCAATGTGTAATCCCCAATCAATGGAACTATGAAAAATTTGATTCATTCCATATTCAGAATACGTAGGCCACCTCTTCAAGGTTAGAGATCCACATTGATTATCTAGGGTGATCCTAGTATCTAGCCCCCTTATCCAAAGCAATGTCATTAATCACTTGCAAACACTTGTTTCTCACAATGAGAATAGATCATGTGAGCTTAGACAATTGCACTGGTCATTTCATCTGCACTATACACCCTAGGGTTATAAGGGAAGCCTCAGTGTGTCAGCCCCAACTGCAGACATCATATAGCTTGTCACCAATCAATAGGGAATCCATCTTGGTGAACCCCTAGAATTCCTAAAACCTTGAGGATAGTTATATTTTCCCCAAGTGTGATCATCTACCTTATCCTATCAGTAGGTTAAGGGATAAATGAATTGTGAGAACTATGATTCCCGCCATAACCAGGATATGTAGGACACCTTTTTAAGGCTTGATATCTATACCAAACATCCCAAGGACTATCCTAGCATAAAAGTACCATATATATACTCTATGAGACTAATCATTTATTCCCCCTTATTTCTCACATCGAGCATAGCTCACAGAGGCTTAGGGGGATGTAATGAACATCTCATTGGACATCATGAATCTCCACTCACCAGGGCAATCCCAGTATGAAAGCCCCGATGAGTGGTATGGTATGAACACCCCTTATATAAGGGAATATACCTTGGGGTTGGTCCCAAGGATGTAAGGGAACTATGATTACTATGATTCCTTCCATATCCAGGATACGTAGGCCACTTCTCCTTGAGGTTTGAGCTCCATGTTAATCATCTAGGGAAATCCCATCATCTAATCCCCCCTATCCATAGAAATTAAATTGATTACTTTCTATCCCTTGTTTCTCAAAATGATTGTGTCTCACGTGGGATTAAGGAGTTTCAATAATCATAACATCTATGTTATAAATATACATAATGGTTTGGGAAACCTCAATGTGTAAGCCCCAATAAATTTAACTATGATGACTCTAATTCCTTCCATAACTAGGATACATAGGACTTCTCCCTGACACCTGAGCTCACACATCTGGTGTCTCAGTACTCACACATATGCCCTCTTCACATGATGATAAACTACACAAGTTTAAATAACTATGTGGGTTTTGATTCCTGAAATAACCAGGATACATAGGATGCCTCATAATGGATCAATCCCCTCTACATAATATTAATCACCTCCTCATGTGGCAGCATGTTCCAAAGCATTTGGTCATACTGATTCAGCACATAAATTACTTACTCACCATTAAAGGTATGGATAAATAACCTCATATACATAAATATGGATTCACCAATTAGACCTAACTCCCCTCAACTCATTAAGAAGACTCCCTTTCTTTTTTTAATGAGATAACTAAACAGTGAACCATTTTTACAGGGTAATCGGTCCCATATCGGGATTAGGAAGAGATTTACAAACTTATCTTAAATATATAAGAGAGCCCTAGATTAGGAAACAATTCCCCCCACAAGGGTCCGACGATCCAAACATCCCATTCTCTCAACCAATGTGATTCCCCAAGAGTCATTGGGCCTAAAAACCCAAATGAACACTAGCCTTGAGAAAGTAGATCTATACCCAGCTATAGATGGGGGAACCATTAGGAGTTTCTAGGAAAAGTTGAAATGGTTTCCCAACGATTGAAACTCATTCCACACCTCAAAAACCCGATGAAACAAGTGCCAATAAAATTTATTTAGTATAAAGTTAAAATTTTCAAAAAACACAATATTGATAGAAAGAAACCCCTTAATATGTTTCTGATTTTGAGGTAATGATGAAGAAATGTTTGATTTGGAAAAGTGTTGACTGCATTGGAATTGATTAATGACTTGTCGACAAGTGGTCTATGTTATCATTGATTGAGTTTAAAAAACTTTTGGATTTAAGGAATATATCCAATAACAAGTGTCTTACATAATGAATAAGTAATAATTCATGTTTCCAATAAGGTTTTATGGTGATTTGAGTTATTACCATATTTTAAGAGGATAGATGATGAAGTAGTTCACATGTTTGTACTGTGAAAATTTATAACTACATCATGTTGATTAAAGGATAATGATATGTTCATTTTTTGAAATCTCGTGACATTCCTTCCAATGTATTGGATCAAAATCTTTTGGAAAAGTAAACCATTTATAAAATGGTTTAAGATTATATTTGGATGAGGTTTTAGAGACTGATGTATTACTTCACCGTATGATACAACTTGGGCTAAGAAATCAATTAGAAATAGTCCAGGGAACAACCATAGGATAATATTGTGTTTATGAAATAGAAACATTTATTTTCTTATATAGAGTGAAATAATTCTTCAAATATAGGGAAAATGTACTTGAAACAAAAATGTTTTCCTATTATAATCATTTTTGATGATGTCAATGAACATTATTAACACCTATGGATTATATTTTTGTGGTCTAAAACATTCATATGAACATGTTCTTTATCATTCTCTATCAGAACATGATGGTTATATTTCTCTTTCATGTCTAGGTTTTCACTAATTTTCTCTTATTATAAATCCTAGTTTTGTGGTGAACTTCACAATTCATTTTCCCTATAATTAATAATATATGTCATTGAGCCTATTTATGATGTGGGTCTTTCAACAATGGTATTTTTAAATATCATTCCCTTGATTAAAAATATTGATTTTAAATTGTAAGGATGCAATTTAATTAATATGGGGAGAATGTAACACCCCATAATTCTAAAGTAATAACATTGTAATTGATAGCATGTATCACACACATCACCAAATGCATAAGGGAATATAATACCATTGTTCTTTAAAATATATTTAATATTTTAAATAGATTACACATATTCTATAGTTTTCAATGAATTTAACATTTAGTTAGACTGTGTTACACACAAGAGTGACTTTTGTCAAAAGCATACATTACACACGAGACCAAGTTTTAAGAAAAAAAATCTTATTATTTAATATAATAAGAATTAACCTATAAATTAAATTAGTGGTTATAAATATTATTAACTAAATTATGAAAATATATGGTTTATAAAAATACAAAATGAATTCATTTATCATGAATTAATTATAAATTAATATGTAAATTGATTGAATATAAGGAAAATATAATTATTTTTATGAACACAAATTTTTTTTACCCTGATAAATTAAATTAATTACAATTAGTGAGTGATATTAATGTGATATATATACATATTATTCAATAAAATATTTTTGATATTTATCCAATATATTTGATAAGATTAAGATAAAAAACCCAATTTTATGCATAAAATACTATATTTTTATTAAGGCATTTGTACCACCTTTTAATAGAAAACCTATTTTAAATCAATTTTTTGGAACTTTTATGGATTATATATTTCAAAATAAAATTAATATTTGAAATAAAAATATTAAAATTAGGTTAGGGTGAATTTTTGGTATTTTTCTATGAAGTTTCATTTTTTAACAAATAGTGAAAATACTGAATTTCAGTTCAAAACTGATTTTTCATCTAATTTATTTATAAGGATAAATTAAATTTTAAATTGGTTTTAAAGTTTAATTAGATAAAATTTTTATCAATCAATCAAATTTAGTTAATATTAATCAATTTCACTTTAAAATTGGATATAAAAAATTAGCAAACTTTTGAACATTTTTACTTTAAAAACCTGCATTGTCGTCTCATTAGCAGGATTAAATTTAAATTAATTTCTGCCACTTATGTGATTTGAATTTTTAAAAGTGGATTAAATATTTTGAATTATAATAATTTATAATTTCTAATAATTCCAACATAGTTTCTGACAAAAAATATTAGTGAAGGTAATTTAAATTAATTACAATTATTAAGGAAAAATTAAGCCTAACAAAGGACTAAACCTTTAACTTAGGGGCCCAAAGACCTAGACACTTTTCCAACCCCCATTTTATGGCCATAAGTATTCTATAAAACTTAAATTATTGATTGTTTTTGGTTTTTTATGACTTTTTTAGGTAAAAACATGGGTATACCAAACTTGTTTTCAAAAATTCCAAGTGAGCCCTTTTCCTCCCCTATAAAAGGCCACCACCCCTCCTAATTCCTTAATACTCTGAAGACAGTTTGGATAGAACAAGATCTACCCATATATCTCCTAAAATTTTTTCCCCTCATCCTTTAAGCCTTCCCTTGGTAAGAAATCTATCCAAGTAAGCCCTTTGGTTCAAACCAAAAAGAGTTACCTGGTTAAGAGGTGACATCTTTCATTAAGCTCTTTAGTTTTATTTCCATTCTCCACTCCCTAAACTCTTATTATTCCATGATTATATAAAAAATTTATCCTAAATATACTAGTATGTTTTATGATAATTTTTATACCTACACTTACACACACTCCCATCTAATGGAAAACAAACATATTGTTTATGTGAACGGCGAACTACCGCCTCATGGAACGATGATTGTTAGTTCTTCATTTACCGCCTCCCATGGTGGTCATTATTATGAAAAATATATTCATATATTCATATATGATATTTATAATGTATTTATGCTTCTTTAATTCTTTTATACCACATACCTATATATATTTCATTTTGTGTAAACATGATAACATCGTTTGTGGAAGTGTGGACTATCGCCTCCTTAAAGCGATGCGATTCATTAACGCAATACATGGAATGTATTAAAGGTGATTTTAATAAACTTGTGTAACATATATAACATAAATATTATAATTTAATTATAATATACATATTTTTAATTTAATTTTAGTTATTTTAATACAAAAAATAAATGAAATTATCATCCATGTGTGCGTACGGCCTACTGTCTCTATGAACAGTGCACTTTATTTCTTATCTCCAAATATTATGGACAATTATAAATAAATATTTAATAAATATATATGATAATTAAATAAATTTTTACATTATAGATATTATTAAATCACGATCTATTTAATAGTAACAAAAAATGACAAGTCAAAACATACTTACAAAAACTAGGCAGTTAACATCTGAAATAGTTAAAATAATGAAAGAGTGTTAACAAACAGGTAAAAATTATTTATAAGAAGTTAATATATGATATTATAAACATGAGTATGGTTATTTTATAATTTATTAACATATTTTTAAACCAATATATAGGAGTATAAATATCACACAACAAAAAGGAAGGATAAGGTAAGAAATTTCATCTCAATTTACATTCCATTGAGACTTATTTGTTATAATGCACCAATTCACTTTTATTTGGTGTGTATACAATATTTTAACATGTTATATCATGAATATATTTAATATCATGATATTATAAGTTTTATTTAATATTATTATTGCATGGGTATTATGATTTTAATGTTTCAAAATGGTATGGGACACTTTGGAATGTTTAAAGATTATTCTCCTAAAGAATGTTCTTAATGATTATCTTGGAAATCTAACTTTATTTTTTGATTTTTAACTTTCTATTGAAACAATAAATTTATTTTAATAATTTTTATTAGAAATTTAATTGAATAAACATATTTTTATAAGATGGATATTATTATTTCCTAAATCATATATCATTTTACATACGATGTTTACTTTGACAGTTATTTGATTAACTGTGGAATTATTGATAAATATGTATCTTTTATTAAATATGGATATTTTATAAGACATATTTTTTATTTATTAAATAAATTAATCTATATGAATAATTATTTTCACATGAAATGATGGATGGAACCCATACTTTATATAGCTCCTCGATTCATCGAAAGGTTCTCATGTGACAATTAAGTTGGCCAAGTTAAACGGGTTTCTACCTATAGTTTTAAATTGTCTAAAGGATGGATCTTGATAGTATAGGTCCTCATGTGACTTATACATTATGTTTAATAATTATTTATTAACTTCATAGATATTTTAGTTATCATTTTTATTATCCATGATGTTTTCATATAATAAAATCTATGGATTCATTTCATTCATAGTTTATCAATTAAGTGGAATGTGTTTTAGTTTCTTATCTTTATATATAAATTATGAATTATCTAGTTATTTTAATGGAATGTGCTATAAATTATTTACCTTTACATGTTAATTTATTCCCATTGATTCATTATTTATTCCTCTTTACTTACCCTTACTGAGAATTTGATCTCACCCTTATTATGTTTCCTTTCCCCAGGTTATGAAGAATAAATCTTTGAATAAGTGTTCAAGGATGTTGTTCATTTATTTTTATTATGTATCATGTTTTTACTTACAATTTACAAATTTATTATGGGTATCATGTATGTAATATGTATTTCCAAGACTACTTAACTGATCAGTAATTTGAGATTTGATTCCTTATAATCATGCCAGTGTAATAAAATAATGCACTGACTCTGGGCTTCTGGGGTTGGGGTGTTATAGATTTATTGTGATTTTTACTAAAGTTGGTGAGGGATTGGATTAGAAAATTGTGAAAGTTTTATTATTTTTTATGTCATGTTATTAGTTTATAGGTAAATATTTGTAGGATGACCTAATTTTCAGAGGTAGTGAATCTGCCACTAATAGCAAAGAGGAACCTGGAGGATAGAAGTATACCAAACCATACAATGGTGTTGAGTGAGATTGTTAGTGGAACTCTATGTATTTGGAAGTGAGGACATGAGGATACCCAACAAATAAGTCAAAATAGAGTCTTGATGATACCACTATGGAGTGGATTTTCATTGATATGTTTCTATTGTGGGAAGATGGGGCATTTATAATCTCTGTGTGATGGACCACCAAAGTAGTGTTGGGCTTGCAACCAAATGGGAAAATTGTAGTGATTTTATTGGGAGACCTCATAATCAGTTGTGGGATATGGATTGTTTCAGAATCATGTGATTGAGGTACAACTTGGACTAGTCTCAAGAGCAAGCATTCAAGATTCATCTACACATATGGTTCATAGTAGGGGACGTGATACCCATCAGTTGATGTAGTGTATATTAATGAGTATAAATCCACAAGGAGGATATAAATAAATCAATTGGGATTCATGTTAATTGTATGTAGTTGAGACAACTTATTTAGAGCAATTCAAGGAGTGGATGATGGGTATAGGTATTTTTTGAGCATTGATTATGATTTTGTATGGAAGATATTGATGCACAATGTGCGTATGTGATAAATAAAACAACCATATTCTAGTTGAGGTATGATAGTTCGATGTGATTCGTAATGAATGTGAGATGTGTTAATATTTCATATAAAGTGGGAATCGAGTATGATGTGAGATTAAAGGAGGCATCGGGGATGATTTAGGGTTAAAATGGGCATTGAGAATGATGTGGGGTGGTGATAATTAATGATTGGTGGATATGTGTAGATAATTGGTTCATGAAAGATTTGTGATGATTAAAAAAAATGAAGTTGTCGTGGTATCATGTAATTTGGTTATGTTGAGTTCATGTAGGTGATTTATATAGTGGGGAGTTCTCACTAAAGGAATCAGTTTTTTGATTTGGGTAGCCAAGGTGATTGAGAATAAGATGGGTGTGTTCAAAATCATCTTAATTTTTTAGGAATGTAGTGAGTGAGATTCTTAGGTTTTGGTAAGATTTTGTTAGTGTGTGTTCTTAGATATCTCAGGGATGAGTTATCATGTGGTGGGGAGGTTGTAGTGTCCTAGGTGTTTGGGAGTGGAAATTCAGGTTATATTTTAGATTAAAGAAGTGTAAGTGGACCATATTGATGTTCCAAGGGTGTTAGTGTAGGCTAGGATCAAGTCTCTGAAATTATATCAGGATAAGGGATGGAATTATATAATAGTAAAAATATCATTTCATAATTTAGGGAATCACAGTGTAAAAAAGGATTCATTAGTTCATGACTCAAGGATTCACAGTGTGGGACAAAGGTGACACCATACACTAGGGACACTACAACATGAAGGTTGGGAATGTGGAAAACTTGTTAAGTTCTATATGTAAAGATTATATGTATGGGATAGTTATTTCATAATCTGGGGGTGTCATTTCATGATGATACACATGGATCAGGGAGTACATGAGGGGTTTTCCTTTCTGAAAAATAGAGCCTCAAGGGAATCACAACATTATATGGGTGTTCTCACCATGATAGAGGTGTAATGGGGAAGAGTCTCTATATGAAGACCTAGTGTACAGAGTGTTAGGTTGTAAAGTTAAGGTACATTTCATGGTGTGACCCTAGGAATTGAAGCCAAGGTTCTTTCAGGACTTAGAGGGAGGTACATAATGTTGTGATAGGGGGAATCACATCACGGGGGTGGCCTGGTCAAGAGCATCATGACATGGGCTATAAGGGTCATGTCATGACCTTCCTTTTGTAGTTAAAAAAATATAATAAATTGATTGAATTAATTGAAATTAAAGGGGTTTTTAAAGGAATTTTAGCGAGAACAACATGAGTATGCCCTAGTTTCCTCTTACCCTCATTCTCACATTCCTTTTGAAAGTTCTCCATCAATTTTTAGAAATTATTTGAGTCATATGTCAAAGATAGAATGCACGAGTAAGGCTAGCAGTCTATAAGAATCCTTCTTCTATATTTCTCACTCTATCTTCAGCTTTTTATAGAAATCCTTAATTTTAGGGATTTTGTCAGATTCTTTTGAATATACCAATTGGGGCCAGATCATCCATAGGTTCTTAATGAGTGGAGTTCTACTAACTCAAGTTGGGTGGTGTCTGGATACATCTTATGTTATATATGTGTTATACATCACATAATAATCAAGAAAGTGTTAGGTCAGGTGTGTTACTAGGAATGAAACTAATTATATTTTCTTTTGTCTATAAGAGATACTTAAGGGTTACATCTTGTGCTAAATTATGGGTTTTCCCTAGTGGATCTTGGTTTGGTGTGATGAAACATAATGTTGGAATTGTTCATTGGTAATAATGAGGGATTTGGTTCCTTGGAAACATGATGGGTGTAATTTTTGTGATGTTGGGTTATGTTGACCACCAAGAATGGGGTTATGGGGGTTCTTTCATATAATGTCAATGGTGATGACCATTGTCTTGGATGGTGATAGAGATACACTAAGATATGATCATAAGGTTTGTGGCCATTGGGGTCGTGTGCACATAGGTTAGGGCCCATGATGTGGTTTGGTCCACTCATTTTGGGTGTGACCTCTATAGTTTAAGTGATATAGGGATGATAATGTTGACTATCATTATAGAGGAGGGTCTTTTAATATGTATTTTGTACATGCTTGTGGGGAATTGAGATTAAATTGGGGTGGTTATATGATTATGTATGGAATGTAACATAGTGTAGTGTTGAATTAGCTTGAAGGCCAAGAGAAATTTTGATATCACATATTATGGATGCATCATTACACTCTAGCATTGATCTAAGAGGTAAAGTCTCACTCTGGGATAGTTGATAATGACGGGAGTAGGTTGTGTGGTATGTGTTTGGTTACTATTTATTGCATTTTTTCAAACACCATTATATGTATGGATATTATCTAGGGATTCCATTGGTGGTGTCCTATTGAGTTCATACTCACACCCTGTGTGGTCCCTCTAGAATGCGTTCAGGATTCACAGTTCTTAGAATAGGTAAGTGTAAAGGCTCATAATCAGGATACTAGTAGAGATGATGGTGTAGAGAGAGCATGGATTGGATGTTATAGCTTTATAAATGGTGCAGATAGATCCTCAATGTTGAGATGGTGATATTTTAGGTTACATTTTAGTGTTTATAGATATGATTAGCCTAAGGATGATATTGCTTATTTTTATATGATATTTTTAACCTTGTAGATATTTTTTTAGTATGTATTATGTTAGATATTTCTGTTTTTTATACATATGTTGGTATTTATAGTTGATATGTTATTATTTTTATTTATCTACAGAGGGTATAGTCTCCCTAATATCACCTCAGATACTATCACTATAAGTTAGAATCCTTTATAATATGGGGAGGTGCACTAAACTAAGTGGTAGACACTATCCATGGGGATGTTACAAATGAAAACATGAAAAATATAGAGTTAAACCATATTTTATGTTGAGGAATCCACTATAGTGATTCATTTCGAGTGAATTTTATGAATATTAGTTTTGAATGCATGATAAAAAATTTAAATCATTAATATATTGTTTCTTATATTTATCTTTGAAACAAGTGATCTTAGAGATGATGATAATGATTCTTAATTAGTGTAAAAGTACCATTTAAATAAATCATAAAAATACCCTTTGAATATTTCTATTTATGGGGGAGAAATCATAGAGAGCATGCATTTTAGATAGTTTAGAGAAATTGGATCAAGCTTAAAGGGGTGGGATCAAGGGAAATAAATATTATAAAATATAGGTATATATTGTTGATATTTATTAAAAAATTAATTTTTTTATTTAAAATCCTTGGTTGAAGTTGAAAACAAAATCCAAAGGGGGAATTATTAGAACCGGTGAGGTTATTGTATTTATTTTTCACCTTAAGTAACCTAAAGGAAACCATAAGATATATATATATATATATATATATATATATATATATATCTAGACTTAAATAAATCTATCTACATAATAGAGTGTTTTGCAGTAAATAAAGAAGATAGTTTAACTATCAACCGAGAAGATATGAAGAGTCCATTATGTAGTGAAAATAAGGTAAAGTGAAGACTATATATAATTTAGGAATGAAAATAAAGAAGATTAAGTAATATATAAATCCATTGGATTAATTTTATATAAGGTTATATGTATTATTATTTGATACTAAATCACATGTAATGATTTTTCATAAGATTAAATCAGATGCTGAAAATGTTCTATCAGAGTTCTGTATAAAAGTAACCTCATGTTTTTTAAAAAATTATAATAGTGGGAATAACATATTAGAGTTTCATGGTGTGAATATATTTTCATTTATATAATTTAACATTTAAAATTATGAACTGAATATTCTGTATGAGTGAGTTGATCATTTAATAGGATACATGATATTAATTCAAAATATATATTAGGTTTACCTAGAAGTTATATGATATTAAATAATTTATTCAAAAGAATTTGTAGTAGTTATTTATTTTAAATAATAGGAATTTTATAATATATTCTTAGATTGATTTTTATAGAGGATTTTTTTGAAGATTTAAACAAAAACATGGTTGAGATTCATGAGAGTTTAAATGTAATATTTGATTTCCATATTATAAAAATAAATATGTTGAAATAAATATGGGATATTAAAAATAAAATTAATATTTTGATTTAATATAATTATAATATTTAAGGAAGTATATCTTTAAATTTTAGAAAGAAAAGAGTGCAACTTAGATGATAAAAAAATAGAGAATTAATAGAGAAGAATTGAGAGAGAAAGACAGTCATCAAATACATTAATTATTCAAAATATTTTAATACTATAATATAACTAATATGTTTTTATCAATATATTTTACTAAATATAAATTCTCATGTTGTTTTAATGTTTATTCTGAATTCATAAATATCATTGTATTAATTTTGTTCCAACAAATTGGGCAATTATTTTATCCAAACATTGTATGGAGAGATAAGGAGTGTCCTAGGGACTTAATACTAAACCATTCATGAATTATATATTCATAAATAGTGTGTTTAGTGATTTTTGATACATATTTACATAATCATGTGTATGATTATGGATGAAGTTCATTCAAATAAACCAAATAAATCTCATTTCTATCATATTTTATATGTCTCCATGTATGCCAACTTTACATGATAGCTATATCAATTTCTTGATTCATTTAACATGGGAAAATCCATTTATTAGAGAGGTTTTTTGGAAATAAGGTAATACCCTAATTCACCCCCCCCCCCTAAAACCTTAGTAACAAAAAAAACTATGAGTGCAAGGATACTGACTATTTATAGGCCATGTCTTGGGGATTGATAAACTATTTCTAGGGTACTCTTCTTGGTGTGAGTATATTCATTATGTAGTGGAAAATATTTCATTATTATTTTCATATTTTGATTTTAGTATGATATTCTTCATGAAAAATAATATAAAATAACATTACTTACACATCAATGTACTTGAATCATGTACTGATAAAAAATTTACAGAGTGGAGATATAATCACATCTTCAAAGAATAGTTCCTAAAAATCTTGAGTCTCTTATAAAAGTGGGTTCCTTAGAACCTACTTAAGTGGTACTTTTAAATTATCATTTCATGTATTAGTAAGTTATAAATGATTTATTCTTTCCATAATAGTTTCACCACTTCTATGTAAACTATTTGCATGGTAATATCCTTATAATTTTTATTATATCAAAATGTTATAACAGTTCCCAGCTATAATGAGAAACTTGAGTTACTATAATAGTAATCCTAGACATATGTATTATGGTCTAGATAAATCATACTGATAGGAAATATATTATTTATAACTATTAGGAGTTTTGGGATCATAATCATTGAGACATATTCTCATCAAGTTAACAGATGATAATCTTGAGTACAGAAAATCATATGGACTGGCCCACTAGTAGGAACGCCACAAGTTTTGGGTGCCACTAGATGTTCATATCTATGAACATGTGTATTATTCTCTTGACTTGAGATCATTATAAATGTGTATCATTTGATCACATACTTTGATGAATGAATAAAATCATGACATTTATGTCATGTTGAGGTAGCCTACATTGGGTGCATCATTGATGGATTGATATTGATTAAATGATCAAGACAGTATTTGACACTTTTTAAAGGAAGAAGATGTCTTTGGCCAAATGAATGGGATGTTAGTGCCTTGACTAAATATATGGTCATGGTTTTAGGGTTTTAAAAATTCCTCCAAGGGAAGAAAATACCCCCACAATCACTTTGCAAAAGGAAGCAAGCACTCCTACAAGTCTAGAAAGGTGAATGAACTCAAATTGAGTTTCAAATTTCAGAAGAAACTTGAAGTAATTCATGTTTTTAAGGATTTTAAAGTGTCCCACGTACCATCACCAGGAAAGGTCTGTGGACCACCTGGATTGTGAACCAATAGGTACGAGGAACGATTCGCGAGCTGCTAGCCCGCGGAGTGATGTCCAGCGAACAAGGCGTACTAGGAACCACATCGCCAAAGAACTCATGCGCATAAAGAACATATGAGTACCATCCTGAAAAAATATTAGTTAATGGAAAAAATTGAACCAGTAGGGTTTCAAGAACCCTTATCGCGAACAAAAGCCTCTACAAACCCCGGATTGACCGATTCTTCTGAAGGTCAGGATATCTCTTCACGGGCCTCTGCAAAGGTTGTTGTGTGCCCAATAGATACAATTTCTCTAATGATATATAAAGGAATCACAGTAGGAAGGATGATAGTACATATGAAAAAATCCTGAAGGGGACTCAGAGGTTAGAATAAAGAGTTTAGATAATATGCTGGCTTCAGTCTTGATTCATCAGAGAAACACGAATTGTGAACCACTCTCTCTGTAGGTACAACTGGCTGCAAACCATAAAACGGGGGAATTGAATAATAATCGAACCATGAACCTAATTTGTGAACTGAAAACCACATAATTCTCAAATATTAATTCCCCACGAATGATAATCCCCCAGACCCTCCTTCAATATGGTGTTCCTTGTAGTGTACCACTACGCGGATTGAACCCAGTACCATGTACTGCAGCAGAACATGGATGGAACCCAAAGCGGTGTGATGGGCCACATACCACTATGGTACGCGGTGATCTATACCCATGCCCGCATACCGCATAGGTACACGGATGGACCCTTTTCTCATATACCACTATGGTATGCAGTGCCTCCCCCATCCCACATAAGAAACCAGTACGCGGAATGGGGTGTTTTCGGGTATTATTTCCTCTGGTCCCAACCTCACCCCTCCATTACCATACAGTCCTCCATAATCCCTCCACTAACTATTCCTCTGGAATCATGCCAAAGCTTCCTCCAAAGATACCAGATCCATTTGATCAGACCATCGGGTGCATCAGCACGCCCCTTTGAGTATACATACCCATGGTAAGTGGAGTCACGAAGGCTCTCCCCACAACGGTTCTTGCTTCTGGAATGCTTATGAGTCTACATTCCCATGGTAACCTAGAGACCAACCTTGGGATACTGACGTGAGCCTCCTCGTTCTAGGTATTAAGGGTGATCACTTGGTTTTCCATTCATTGAGGAATAGTGATCAGTCAAAGGGGTTATGTCCTCACCCCCCTTTGGTGAGGATGATACTCCTCCCATTATCAGGATATATTTTGGGGCCCTCCCACTGAGGTAAGTCCCCCAACCTTCTGAGGCCAGGCCACATGAATTTCAATTTCATTTAACATTAAAAGGTTCATCGCTCTACGCCCTCACTCATGGTCGCCCCAGCCTTGTCCGATATAGGCTCTCCCTCTCACACCAACCTTAGAGTTTCATGAAGATTGCAACATCAACATGATTTTGAACTACAGGAAATATGATTCCAGATCAAACCAGGATACTTAGGATGCCTACCTGAAGGCTCGATCTCAAAAGGGTGACCATCCAAATGGGTCCACCCAATCATGCCCCCTCAAATGGGTAGCTTCCATGCATAAGGACCAACCAATATTAACTATGATCAATCTAATTCCTGATCAAACCAGGATACATAGGATGCCTATATGAAGGCCCGAGCTTAAGAGGGTGCCCATATAAATGGACCACATAATCACGTCTCTTTAATGGGCATCTTACATACGTAAGCCCCAACATAATTATGAACTATGTGGGTTATGATTCATCTCCTGATGATACATAGTAAACTCATCTTATGTGTCTGATCCCAACATCAAGTCAACTTTCATCCCTCATGGATGACGATAAACTCTAAAGTGCCTTATTTTATAGCTCAAGTTAGCATCACCTTCGTAGCATCAAATCTGTATGCATGCCTATGGTGATCCTACAAACTAAGGGTATCTCTCGTACACACTCTTTGGGAATGAACCAAGGATTCAAAAACATATGAACACAACTTAAATCTATAATAGATCCTAAGAACAGACAATAATCCTCCCTCAAAAGGGTGATATGATCCTGAATTCCCATCCTCTCAACCAATGAATCCCTCAAGTGTCATTGGCTGAATCATCAATCAATGAGTGTCAACCTTTGGAAATAAGGTCAATGAATCATGGATACCAGGGTATTTGGGTGTTTCTGGATCCACGAATAAACCCATTGGAGACCATCTAAGGAATTTATATCTAACGAGGACTGATTGCACAAGTATTTGACCCCACGCAATCACCCGCTAGGACCGACTGACTGTGCCATCTCCTTTGAAATGTGAAAGGGGTGAATTGTATAGTGCCCATGGGGTTGATCCAACCTTCTATAAAGTATAATGATATAGAATGGGGCAAAACAAAAGAAATGGTGAATTTGATAGGAAACCATCTCCAGAAAGAGGGACAGGTGATAATCCTCATCGGACCATTTTTGCTCCACCTGAAACGTTCCACCTCGGAGACAGAACAAAAAATGGTGAACCTGACATGAATCTTCAACCAATGTGGTTGTTCTACCCCAATGATAAAAGAAAAAAGGACATTTCACGTCGTCCCATTTTGTTCACCCCAGTACGTGCGAAATACATTACCTCAGAGGTAGAATAAAAATGGTGAAGTCAATGTGAATATTTAACCAAGGGGTTGGTTCTTCCCCAATAAGAAAAGAAAAATGGACATTTCACACCGAACTATTTTTCCCCCATTACATGTGAAATGCACCACCTCGAAGGTGGAATAAAAATGGTAAACCCAACGTGAATCCTTAACCAAGGTGGTGTTTCTATCCCAATGATAAAAGACAAAATGACATTACACATGGGCCTATTTTTTTCACCCAGGTATGTGCGAAACGTGCCACCTCAGAGGTGGAAAAAAATGGAGAACCCAATGTGAATCCTTAACCAAGGTGGCAGTCTTACCCTACTCAGACCCCTTCTCCCCATGATAGAAGAAAAGGGGAAGGGGGCCAAGCTAAATCTATAGATGTGAATATGTTCAAAATAATTCTACTTTAAAGAGATTTTGTAGTTTTTATTTCATGTATATGTGTCATAGGTTCTCACAAATAAACCTTCGATCCAAATTACTTTCCAGTGACTAGTGCAGATACATGCATCAGTGATCCTGTAGGCAGTCGGGTCCCTAATGAAGAGAAGGAACCCCTCGCCTACCTAGCGTCTTCAACACTGGATATCCAACATAAAAATAAAAGAGTACCACTGAAATGGTACTCTCCCATGCTAGAGGCTGCAAGAAAATCCATCCAGTCTACAAAGGTCTGACAGCTACCACCTCAGCTACGGCTGGTACCCTAGCAAAAGGCGGACCCAGTGGTCGTCTCAAACTATTTTGGGAGACTGTCCCCAGAACATGACAATGAGTACCTCTATTACCTTAGGGAGGTAGATTAATTTTATACTAACAACTTCATATCAACTGTACAGGGGTCCTACTCACGGGCTCCAGCTAGAGTGAATTGTCGTCGACATCAGACAACCATACCTCCTCCCGCCGAAGAGGACCTTATGTCGAGGGCACCTTCCAAAGTCCAAAAGATCTGGGCCTCTCGGGATTCCAGCCAAAGGTGTTGAATATATAATTAGGAATACACTATCACCCTTGTTTCTAAGGAGAAACTCCACCGTACAAACACGAAGACATTCAAAGGTAGACATAAGAATCTTTCTCCTCCACTCAAGCCCACCACAGAAATAGGGTGGAACAATACGAGCACATACACATTCCTACTAGTTCTCGTCAGTCCCACTATGTAGATAGAGCGGAAAAATTCAGATAGATGCAGATATCTATTGATTCATAACAAGTTCGTCTACCAAATAGGGTGGAAACCATCTACACACAGTCACAAACACCTGTTGATGCATTTCGAGCCCGCCATCCAAATATGGTGGCACTCAGCTACACGCAGACACAAATTCCTACGGATGCATATCAATCCCGCCATCAAAATAGGGTGGTAAACAAATATGAGTAAAGTCAAATTACTACAGATGCATACAAATCCCATGAGATAAATACAACGATAAGATATAATATGAAAATACCCTCTTGTGAATATGAAGACCACCAGCCAAATACGGTGGCAACCGGAGAAGACAATCGGTGGAAGACTCTTTACTATATCCCGACATAGGAGAACTGCCAGTACCTACTGGAAACTCATAGAGGACTAGAGCATACACAAACTCCTGCTCGGACATCGGAATGGGCCTTCATAACCATTCCATCCAAAGATATATTTCATCACATCCTTTCATTGATGGAAGATCAGATGTTGATTCCAGACTATATCCTTTAAACATGCCAAGATATCATTGCATCAAAGGAAAAGGTGAGAAATGGGGCCCACGACCCAGTTTCCTTGAAAAAAATGACTCACTCACAAAATAATTTAGTCACTCTAGAGAAATTATGTATCCCTTCTCTAGTCCAAGAGGGTCGACGACAATATCTTGCAATACACGGACAATCAAATCAGCAACAAATACACGTTCCAACTGGGGGATGTCAGTCCAATGTGTTGGTTGCTCCAGGGCAGGAATATATCCCTTCCAAAACTCAAGATGTTTTTTGGCATATCTAAAAAAAATCACAGAACCCAATAAGACTGGGACCCGTACATGAAGGTTGTTACCAACAGCAAGCAGCCCCAATTTCCCACAAGAGAGTGCTCAAAAATGAAATGCGCCAAAGGCAACTAGAAAATGAAGAGCACATACATGATCCTAATCTATTGGAAGTTGGGGTTCTTAACACCCTCAAACATATATCAACAAAGGCTCACGACCCTTTCATTCCATTACAAAATTATGGAAGTGGTAGTAGCAGTTGTGAAGGCCCTCCCTGCAATGTCACTACCAGCAGTTCTGAAGGTCCTCCACAGAGCACCCACAGGGGCTCACTCTGTGGGCCAAGAATGATAAATCAAAAGAGTCTATCTCCTGATGCATGTTGGGGTATCCCTCCCCTTGACCTGAAGATCAGATATTAAGAAGGTCCTCCCCTTGCGGTTGTTCACCCTGATGGTCCTCCCTAGGGTATATGCTGCATATATGCTTCTCCCTGTAGTCATACATCAAGTCATGATGGTGGTCCTTTCCATGATGACAGTCATTGCGAAGGCCCTCCCCACAATGAAAGTTTCTATGAAGGTCCTCCCCATTGAAACGTCAAGTAACAAGAAGTTACTCCCCTCATTGTAGTACATCCCGAAGGCCCTCCCCAAGATGTGCACTATATAAATTCTCCCTATATCCGGACATCAAGTCATGATGGTAGTCCTTTCCATGATGAAAGTCATTGAGAATGCCCTCCCCACAATGGAAGTTGTTGTGAAGGTCCTCCCCATAGTAACGTTAAGAAACAAGAAGGTCCTCCCCTCATTTAAGTACATCCTGAAGGCCCTCCCTAGGATGTGCACTGTATAAATTTTCCCTGCATCTAGGTATCAAGTCAGGATGGCAGTCCCCACCATGATAACGGTCATTACGAAGGCCCTCCCTACAATGGTGGTTTCTGTGAAGGTTACCCCCTTGGTGAAATCAAGTATAAAGAAGGTCATATCATCTCTATAGCTTTCCCTAAAGTTCCTCCCTAGGGTATGTGTCGTATAGACATTTCCCGTGGTCGGACATCAAGTTGCAATAGTAGCCCTCACCATTGCAGCACCAATTGTGAAGGTCCTCCCCGCAACCAAAATTCATACTGGCAGAAATTTCCTTCCCTTGCCGAAAAAAATGTGTGAAATAATTCCTATGTTGAGGTGCTTGTAAAGGAGTCAGACACATCAGGTACTCCGTCTATAATGAGTGATATTCTTTCTCAACCAGAGGACGGCCCAGGGCCATTCTCATCTTCTGAACCACCCTCGTACCGTCTGCAAAGCAATAAGGCTCCCACCATCCTAGTTGCTTGGAATGAAATTATTAAGAGGTAGTCAAGCTAAGAATATCAAGTATAGGAGCCTCCAGAAGAACAACAACAGGATATGTTTCTTGTGAGAAGAAAAATATCTAGGGATAATATATTGTTGATGTATTGGCCTATGGCCACTTCTCATTTAGACATACCATGAGAGTTTTTTGGGTAATGAATTCATGAAATTCTATTTAATATATGGACAACTCTTCATCATCTGAAAGAAAAAATCCTACCCTGCGAAGGGTATGTGGACCATGTCAACATGTTAGGGGAGCTTCGTCGTCTAATTGACCTAGAAGCCCTCCCATCCGGATAGCAGTCACGGTCATAAAGGTGAAAGAAAAACCTTGAACTGGCCTTCCTCCATGCACTGCATAAGTTGTGTCACCTCATTGAAGATGCCCCAGCCAGATTTCACATTCGGGGATGGGGAGAACATGGGGTTCTACACTTCACCCTTCATCACGTCCAACAAATTCCATTGGAAATGACATCCTACAATGTCATTACCCAAAGACAACAATCAAATGAAACCCCTACTCAATAAATATGGGATACTCAGCAAAAACCGGCCCAGATTAAGTCTCAAAAGCATTAGGGTTGAAGAGATCAAGCCATCAAAAATCTTCTGAGTCGGGTAACCAAGAACATCTAGCGGGATTCCCACCTAAGGGGATCCAACTAGAAAGTAGTGATCATGTCTTAAAAAGACCATAGAATCTATGCAGGCCCAATTCCATACTCGTCTCACACCTGCACAAGAGTACGTGAAATCGAAAAGTTGTAAATAGTGGGGTATTCTTCCACAATGTGGAAACTTTTTCCACAATACGGGAACAACCCCAGCCCACAGAGCTGGGGGAATTTTTACCTCAGGTCCCCGCACAGTGGACGTCTATCTTCTACCATCTAGGAAGAATTATGGATAAAGGATTCACCTGTTCCACCCCTTCTCATGGTTTTCACCCTCCGAGATAAAGGTGTGTTAAAAGGTCATACCATGGCTCCCTTCGGGTCGATCTTTGCCAAGAAACCCAAAGAATACCGAAAAATGGAAGGAGAAAGTCCAAAAAAGGATGTAGAAATCCTTCCTACCATTCATCACCTGGTACACCACCCTAAATACGGTATGCCTCAGTGAACATGGTAAATGTAAACTCCACGGATATCACAGGGAATGAAACAGAGGGAGAGAATGCAAAGAAATAGTGTTCCCTCCCAGAGGTATCCCACACTGATCCTGATGGTGTGCATACTTGGAACTAAAAAGTAGTCCTAAATCTGGGTTCCCCCTCAGTCAATCCGAAATTACCTCATGTGTGAAACCCCAACAAGGAGAAGAATAAATACAAGGTCCTCTATGACCTAAATTCTCCTCCCCCTATAAATGTGTCCCTCACTCTTGAGGAAATTATTTCCAAGCAGGAAGAAGAAATGAAATATCTCAGGTGAATTAATGTCGATCTATGTCTAGGGAGATATCTTTCCAGATGCATTCCCCCTATAGAACGCCATCATGTGCTCCTAGAAAAGGTGCCCATACTAGAGGAACATATCCTCAGTGAATGAAGCCAATCTCAGAGGACCATTCAACCCATCCCCAGAAGGACATCAAGACTTCCCCCCACTGGGAAGGCTTCCAGAATATATTCAGACAAACCCAAAAATGATACCTATGGTTGGGTATCAACCCCAAATTCTAGCAGCACCAGCATGCCCAGTTTTGGCCACTACCGCACCAGCTCAAGCTCAAACCTAACAGGATATTCATCAAGGGCTCTTGAATACTATCAAGAAATTAACATCTTGACTAGAAACTATGGAGGGGTGGCACGCTTCAATACAACCAGAGCGCAAACCCTACCCCTGAGTGGGTAAGCAATTTTATGTCACCACCAAACTTTAGGAACCCCATATTTATAGTATTCAATGGATAAAGGGACCTAGAATATCGTTTAATGTACTATTCCTCTTATTGTGACCCCATGATGGGAACTCCATAGCATCAAGAAGTAGTAAAACTTAGGTGATTCATACAAATCCTGTAGGGCTCAACTTTTGTATGGTATACTAGCCTACCATCCAATTAAATTACAAGCTAGGAGGACCTCCGAAGACAGTTTCTCTTTCAGTTCAGCTCAATGCTACCTAAGATGATGTTTAGTGATCTCATGAACTACAAAGAGTGAGAGAGAAAAAGAGTCTTATACTTCATTTCTAGATGGAAAGGCCTGACTTATTCCCTGAACTAGCTGCTTCCCCAAGATGAAATGATCGCCATGTGCATCAATAACCTTCGGGATGAATTGCAAACACCACTCATCCCAATGAACTACACAAGTGATTTTAGATATTTCTCTAACATTTACCAAAGAATAGAATACTCCTTGAAATGGACCAATCTTAAGTCCCGAGTGGCCCCATCATCCCCTAGGAAAAGAACGGGAAAAGACAGAGTGGCTTCTATCACGCTTAAGCCACCATCGGTGCCAGCTCCAGTTGTGAGGCCCCTACTGAACCTTTCAGGAACCCTTGGAAACCAACAGCCACCCCCTCCTAGGAAGGATGAGTAATGGGGTGCTAAAATAAATAAGTTTTAAGAACCAAGAAATAAAGTTTACTCATTATGAGATGACCAGGTTCGTAGCTATTACATAGCTACCATGAATTGCAATTTTCTCCAACTACCAGAGCTAAAGTGAGCCAATGAAGTGGGTCTCAATGACCATCCAAATTATTGTCCCTATCAGCTAATACTAGGACATACCATCCAGGAATGCTTCGTTTTCAAGGATCTCATACAAAAGATGTGGATTCTAGGAAGTCAAGTTGGGTTTTCCACTAGCACAAGTGGCGTACTTTTCCACCTCTAACTCAAGAGAGGAATAGAAATGGTAAATAGTTTCCAATAAGAAGGAGAAAAGGTTTGAAAATTGGATGTCCCAGAAGACTGTCAATTGAGTCCATAGAATCCTACAGGCATATTTGAAACGACCAACCATGCCCCCAAAAGCTCCTAATACAACACATCCATCCTCCTCAACCCCACGGTCCTCTAAAGGCCAAAAGGGAAGAAAGAAGGAGGAAGAATATGGGATGACACCAAATCATAAGTCAGTGTTGATGCTTTCGAACTTCATTACATCAAACTTGGCACAACGAGCACTGCCCCGCCAAACAGTACAAAGGGTACCACCCTGCCAAATGGTGCAATGGGCACCACCCCATCAAATGACACCATCAGATGGAGACAGTCAGATAGAAACACTGTTAGATCAAGAACTTCTCTTTGGATCTATTAATTTCATTCACTTTATGGACCCATTAATGGATAGAGACTATGGCCACAAACCAAAATTCCCCATGCCTAACCAGAGATTTAGAGGAAGAGGCTGTAGAGGCCAGAGGTTTCCTGGAAGGCATGATCGTGGCAGGAGTCAAATTCCTAGCATTCCATAAGTCAAATTGTAAACATAGTAGAAACCCACAGAAGTACCCTTCGATAGACACAATAAGAACCAGAATGCTCCTCTTCCCCTATCAGAAAAAATTCAAGCCCATTTATCTTAGAATATCCATCAGGGGAAGAACAAATACCAAATTTCCCAAGGCATGTAGGCAGACCAGTTTGGCCAAACCCAAAAAGGATCGAAGCACCACCGACCCCAGCTACAGAGGCTCAACCATCCACGTTCAAATCCCTAACCCCTAAAGTGTATGTGAAAGAGAAACCCTGGACTAGGAAGCACTGACCTTTAGAGTAGAAGTATGATATTCTAAAGCAGTTGGATTTATTACCATCAAAACTATCAATCCTGGATGTGTTAATCTTGTCCGCAGATCTTAGGGAGGCACTCATCAAAGCCTTACTAAGTCTTCAGGAGTTCGAGGCTGAAGTAGCAGCAGTAGAAGTCTATTGGATGGAAACCAGTCTCAAAGAATGGCATGTCATCATCTCCTTTATGGATAAGGATGAAGACGCCATCATGCAAGGGCAAATCAAACCATTATATGTGTCCGGAAAGATAAATGTAATTGATGTCTGGAGGATCTTCATCGACGATGACTATGGATTCAACCTCATCCTGCTATGAAAACTTCATCGGTTGGGGTATGATGAAGACATCTTGACACCCTACACTACAACTTTGTTGGGATATGACAAAAGCGAGCAGAAACCATTGGGACAAATCAAGATTAAAACTAGGCTCGGAGACCTCATGTCAGATTCCAAGTTCTGGGTAGTACGGAAAAGTATGGACTTCAACATCCTGTTAGGGGGGCCTTGGTTTCATTATCACACTATGATCCCGTCATCATACCATCAGTGCATCAAATATTGAACTAATGGAAAAAATGGGACATTGAATGCCGATAAATTCATGTTTAAGTCCTGTGAATCGCATTATATCGATGTAGGGTTCTATGAGTTGAAATATAAACATCCTTCAACCAACAAAATTGATTGTATTACCACCTTTAATGGATTGGAAACAACTCCCACCAACCCCCTCTAGCAGCTTGGGGAAGAGTATGTATTACCGATCAACCAAGTCGAATGCACGAGTGCAATTTTGGATACAGAATCAATTGTATACATGGTCTCTGTTATGGTCACCAAGTCTAAAGACATGGAAAAGCAGGCTAACTCCCATGATATAAGGAAAATCCCTATCAAAGATTCTCTTATCCCTTCCTTGATACCTAAACCTACCTCTGCCTCACACCCTAAGAAAAACAATGATTTCTCACCCAACATTAGAGAGTTCGTCTCAAAAATCCTCTCTCCATCAGAAGAGGGAGAAGTTAAAGATGATGAATATATTGAAGAAGAAGAAGAGGAAGAATACATAAAAGATTCCCTTACTTCATTCGAAGAATGTGTGTTCACCATAATCGATGAACTTCGAGAGATAAATATGGGCACCGAAAATGACCCGCATCCCACTGTAATTAGTGTGGTTATTCCTGTTGAGGAGCAAGAGGAATACACCTCCTTCCTAAAGAAGAATCTATATGTGTTTTAATTGAATTACACAGAAATGACAGGCCTTGAACCTGAGGTTCCCACTCATCATCTAGGCTTACCAGAAGATCATCGAGGCTATATGAAGGCAGCCCGAAGGACCCACCCAATGTATGCTACCAAAAAATAGGATGAAGTTGACAAGATGATCAAATACAACTTTATACAGGAGGTCCAATATCTGATCTGGATGGAAAATATAGTCCCTATCAAAAATAATAATGGACAGATTAGAATATTCATTGACTTTAGGGGCCTTAACCGACATTTCCCAAAAGACGATTTCCTGGTCCGATCATATAATTTTTGATCGATGCAACAGTCGGATGTGAGGCTCTCTCTTTCATGGATGGCTATTTTGGATACAATAAAATCTGGATGGCCGAAGTAGATGAAGAAGCTACCAATTTTAGGGCCCCTCAGGGAGTGTTTTTTTATAAATTGTTGCCCTTTGGTCTAAAGAATGTCGGTGACATATATTAGTGTGCCATGCATTGTATCTTCAAGCACTTCTTGGTAAAGTGAATTGAGTGTTATGTCAATGATCTGGTGGTTAAATCACAACAATGCTTGAACCACCTGGATTATCTTGAAACTATATTAAAAAAATTTCAACAGCACAGTTTAAAGATGAATCCCTTAAAATGTGCCTTTGTTGTTACCTAGGGAAAATTCCCCAGCTTCATCGCACGCCATCACGGCATCAAATTCGACCCCGAGAAGACAAAATTCATCCTTGGAATTTCCCCACCTCACAACCTCACCAAGTTGAGAGGTCTCCAGGGGAACCTCACCTACATTCAGTGCTTCATAGACAACCTAGCATGTAAATTCTTACCTTTCACTAGGCTTATGAATAAAAGAGTTACATATGAGTGGGATAATTATTGAAAAGAAGAGTTCTATATTATTAAAAGATATATCTAAGATCGTCGGTGGTGATTCTACTAGTTGAGGGGAGACCACTCATTTTGTATGTAATCACCCTAGAACAGTCATTAGGCACCTTCCTCATACAGAAGAATGATACCGGCAATGAAAATAGTATTTATTACCTCAGTCAAACAATGATTGATGTTGAAACTCAGTATTCAAAAATTGAAAAGAACTACCTTTCCCCAATATTAATTTTTTAGAAAGACAGTCATTACTTGTAGCACCATGAGGTCCAACTAGTCTCCCGCTATAACCCGCTCAAATATATCCCCAACCATCCCATGTTAAATGGACACCTATCACGATGGGCAGTCATACTACAATAGTTTGACATATGGTACGTTCCCCAGAAATCCATAAAAGGTCAAGCATGAACAAACTTCCTAGAAGATCACCCCTCGAAAGAAACAACACCATTGGATACTGAACTTCCAAATGAAGAAGTTTTCTCCATCTAGGAAGACCCCCAAACATGGTAAATGTACTTCGATGGTGCTTACCTAATCCCGATAGGTAAAAGGATGGAGGATCCCAATCTTGACAAAGTGGGGCTGGGAATTATACTCGTGTCCCCCAAAAAGGAAGTCTTGCCTTAATCTTTCCTTCTTTTAGAAGAGTGTACAAATAATGAAGTGGAATATTAGGCCCTCATTGTAGGCCTGGAATTGACACTTCATATGCAGGCCAAACACCTAAAAATAAAGGGTGATTAAGAGCTAGTCATTAAAAAGTTCAATGGTGACTATGCCGTTAAGAAAGAAGTATTGGTCCCCTTGATGAACCATGTTCAAGAACTAATGGAAGAATTCCCATCAAAACCAATGTTGACTTATGTCCCCCGGTCACAAAATGCCCAAGCCAATTCTTTGGAAAATGCAGCCACAGCCTTGGACGATCCAAACCAAGGTGAAATGTTCATTAACATTTCCCACCACCGGATGGTCTTGAAATTAATCCATAGAAATACAGAGGATATTGATGAAATTATCCCCATTTATGAGGCTTATGTTCATACCACTGGATGGATGATTCCCATTGAAAATTAACTTTGGAATAGGGAACTGCCACCAGATAGGGATGGAAGGGAGCAGGTCTGAAGATAGGCAGTCAACATTGTCTTGTACAATGGGGTAAACCAAGATAAGTATCTCTACAAATGAGGCCTTTACAGAGTCCTTCTCAAGTGCATTGATGTAGAAGAGACTATCGCCATCATGAAAGAAGTGCACATTGGAGATTTTGGATCGCACCAATCAGTAACCAATCTCTCTCACCAAATCTGAAGGCTTGGGTATTAATAGCCCACTATGGTATAGGATTGTTCCATATTCACCAAGAAGTGTCATTCCTATCAAGTTCATACCAATTTCATAGACTGGCCCCCAGAGTTACTTCATATAGCTAAGTACTCCTGGCCATTCTCCACCTAGGGGTTGGATATTGTGGGACCACATCCTCCCGCCATAGCCAGACAATTCAAGTTCATACTCACAGTGACCAACTTCTTTTGCAACTGGGCCGAATCGATAACCCTTAAATAATTTAGGGTGACAAACATCATTAACTTTGTGAAGTCCAACATAATTACCAATTTTTTTGACCCTCATAAAATACTAATAGACAACGACCCCAACTTCTACTATATTGAGTTGGACAAGTTATACCAGGAGTATGGAATCAAAGCCAATTGTTCATCCCATTACCACGCAGAAACCAATAGGAAAATAGAGGCTTTTAACAAAACCATGTCCAACATACTCCAAAATATTGTTGATAAGGATAATAAATTGTAGACAAATAATCTTCTTCATGCTTTGTGGGCTTACCAGACCATGAACCGTACTGCCACTTAGGCGACCCCATACTCACTAGTATATGGGGAAGATGCGTTTTTGCCTATCTAAATCCAAGTTCCATCACTTTGTGTGGACATTTGAGACCAACTTTCCATGGAAGAGCAATCTCAGAGATGTTTTTATGATTTTGAACAGCTAGATGAAAAAAAGATACACACTCTGCACCATTTGGAAATATACCAAAACCAAATTGCACGAGCCTTCAACAAAAAAGGTTCACCTTTGATCTTTCCGCGAAGGAGGAATAGTGTTAGTCCTCAGAACCCCGATGATATTTGGGAAGAATCCCTTAAATATTTAACTAAATTTTGAAGGACCATATGTCATACATAGGTTCTATTCTAATGGAGCATACTCCCGGATATCTATGGGCAAAAAACACATCATAGCTCCCACAAATGTGAAGTTCTTGAAGAAGTACTTTGCGTAATGGCAACCCCCATTCCATGGTCCAATCTCTATGACCCTAAACTATGAGTTATAATACACATGTCATGGTCCAAACTCTAAGACCCTAAACTATGAGTCATTGTCTTGACCACGTGAAGTTAAACTGTATGGTATGATTCCATGCAACAAGACATTGAACCATGATGCCTTGGTCTAAACTCTAATACCCTAAACTATGAGTCATTTTCCTAACCACATGACATTAAACTATATAGTATTAGTCCATGAAACATGAAATTAAACCATGATGCCATGGTCCAAGCTCTATGACCCTAAACTATGAGTTATAATACCCATACCATGTTCTAATCTCTATGACCCTAAAATATGAGTTATAATACCCATGCCATGGTCCAAGCTCTATGACCCTAAACTATGAGTTATAAAACCCATGTCATGGTCCAAGATCTATGACCCTAAACTATGAGTTATAATACCCTTTCCATGGTTTAAGCTCTATGACCCTAAACTATGAGTTATAATACCCAGGCCATGCTCCAAGCTCTATGACCCTAAACTATGAGTTATAATACCCATTCCATGGTCCAAGATCTATGACCCTAAACTTTGAGTTATAATACCCTTTCCATGGTCCAAGATCTATGACCCTAAATTATGAGTTATAATTCCCATGCCATGGTCCAAGCTCTATGACCCTAAACTAGGAGTTATAATACCCATGCCATGGTCCAAGATCTATGACCCTAAACTATTAGTAATAATACACATTCCATGGTCAAAGATCTATGAGCCTAAACTGTGAATCATTTTCATAAACACATGACGTTAAACTACACGATATTAGTCTATGAAACATGACACTGAACCATGATGCCATGGTATAAGCTCTATGACATTAAACTATGAGTTATTATCCTTACCACATGATGTTAAACTGTAAGTAACTCGTCCCAATAACATGAAAATAAACTATATGATCTCTCACAGAACTACGTATAGCTTGATTCCTTCCTTTGCAGGATACGTAGCGATGCCTCGATCCTCGATATTGGCTTAGCCCCCACCATAAAAAAATTCCTCCATCATATCCTCTACCTCCCAACACTTGCGAAGGAGACCCTATGTCCACTCCTTGTTTATCACATCGAGTATAACTCATGTAATCTTAGGACCGATTGTAAGGATTCTATTACACAAAAAAAATATAGGGAAATATGGTAGACCTAGAACCTATAATAAAGGAAGAAAAAATTCCCTCACATGTCCTCACACATGGACCGAGCCAAAACGATATAAGGACCATTCATAACTACATGCGGCTTGATTCCTACCCTCGTAGGATACATAGTGACGCCTGGATTTGGCATCTCAGCCCAACTATCATCATAAAAAAATTCCCTCAAATTTCACTACACATCGAGAAAACATTTGTAGGGAATATTAAGAACTATGTGTGGCTTGATTCTTACCTTTGCAAGATACGTAGTGATTCCTAAATTTGGAATCTCGGCCCAGACACCAGAAAAAATGCCCATTTTCCCCCATAAATAGGTCAAACTTGTATGAGGAGTCCAAGAAAGGTCCAAATCGCATGAAAATAAAATGATAAATTCTTTCAGAGTTATGTTTGTCCTAGTTCTCAGTTTCATGAGATCCCACACATTCCCCTCACTCATGAGAAGCCAAAAGATCCTACTTCCCCCTATACATATGAGTCAGACCTATATGGAAGCTCTAGTGGTTTACATTTAATCATTGTCTGGGTATTCTTTACATTCCCAGGCACATCTTTCCCATTTTTCAAACTCCATACCCCAGTAAAACTTTTACCCCCATAATCATTCAAGGCCATCTGAGACAGAAGGATAATGTCCTACAGACACCTTTTCTTGACTATGCACATCATGCCCCGGAGGATCTGCATATGTTGCCCACAAAAATGGCAATCAATCAAAGGAAAATTCATCCTCAGGAGAGTCTTATCCCATCTTAGTATGCCTAATGGATTCCATGCCGCATGTCATTCCACTTGATTCAAGTTTCCCCTGGGACTATGGTTTACACCTTCTATCATCGTTCATGTCTAAGGAACACTAGAATATCCCAATTGTGATTAAATTAAAACTATTAAAGATATTTGTGAAAAAATAATCATTTTCACTACATGACTTTAAACTATACAGAATCATGTCCTCACCGCCCGACATTAAACTGCAAGTCCAAAATCATCCTTGTTGTATGATGCCAAACTGCATAGCACAGGATTAAGACTAAAGTTACCTCTGATGTTGTTTTTTATATTCTTAGTAAATGACTTGTAATCCTCATAATCCAAAATTTCTCACACTGAGCATAGCTCATGTGATTTTAGGGACCTTAGCGAGAGATCCACCATGACATTATAGCAAAACAGTCCAGGAATTTGGTCCTAGCAGCATGGCCCTAAAAGGAATATCTTGGTTCCCTTTTCGAAGAGGAACCCTACATCCTGGCCATATGATGTTAAATGACCATGTACCCCAAAGATGGAATGAATGCCTCACCCTGTGTACGAGTCAGATCTATGAAAGGGACACCTAATTCCATGAGTAAATCGCAGACAAAATGTCCCCAATATGTCTTGATACACTTCTTATGTAATCCAAAATCAATGCTCTGAGTGATCTTGAATCCCCATAACCCTTCAATTCCATCTGAGACAGAAGGCCAGTGTCCTACGGACACCTTTTTTTTACCATGCACATTATACCCCAGTGGCTCTGCATATGTTTCTCAAAAAAATGGCCGTAAAACAAAGGAAAATTCGTCCCTAGGAGAGTCCTCCCTTATCTTTGTACACCCAATGGATTTCAAGCCTCATTCCATCCCTCATGATTAAAGGGACCTCAAATCATGGTTTAAATTTTCCTCTATACACACATCCTAGATATATTAGAACATACGGGCCTAATTCATCTCTAGTCTCTTTTGAGGTTTCTGAAGACACCCCGACCATATGCGTGAAGTCGATCCGCATACAAAAGAAGAGTCCCCCCACTCATTTTCTGGTTTCCCTAAATAAGTTCATTTAAAATTATCCTTTTTATGTTCTGGTGCACCCTTTTTTTGAAGGTCACATAATGTATTCAGAAAGTTCCCAACCTCCATAATCTGTCATAGCCATTAGAGATGAAGGCTCAGTGTCATGCGGGAACCTTTGTTTGACTATGCACATCATGCCCCAAAGGTTCTACATATGTCACCTACAATATGACCATCAATAAAAGGTAAGTTCATCCCCATGAGAGTCATTTCTAGCTTTAGTACGCTCAAATGAAATTCATTTCTTATCACACCCCCGGATTTGGAAAACTTCTGGATAATGGCTTACATACCTTTTTCTTTCCAAATTCCACTGACATAAAAAATACATCTAAATGAACCAACCATTCACCGGCTCTCCCTCACATAAGTAATAACCATGTAGTAACAGTGTCCCACTCAAAGAAGATATGAATATACCTAATGTTTTAAACACCACTACTTAGGCCAGCCACCCATTGTGGCTCCCAACCTCAAAATAAATTCAAATTATTGCATAACCCCACCAGGCCATTAAAAATAGAAGGCTAGTGTCCGGTAGACACCTGTAATTGACTATGCACATCATGCTTCAGAGGCTCTTCATATGTTTCCCACAAAAATTTCCATCAATCAAAGGTGAATTCATTCACATGAGATTCCTCTCATACTTCCATATTCCTAAAATGGATTTCGAGCCACATGCATGTCCAAAATCACAAATTAAGGGTCAATAAAAATCTCTAACCCATGTTTGAAGGATATTAGAACATTATAGGCTAACGGTGATGAATTGGGGCCCTTACCCCATTACGTTTGGTCAAAGTTGTTTGTCTTAAAACATCAGTAATGAGTTTGATTGGTAGGACTATGAACTACCAGCAAAAAAGATGACATAATTTCTAGAGGGAAAATATGCAGAAGAAACATCTGGATAAAAGTCAAGTATCGGTTTGTTAAAAACATTAAGCCACCAAAAAAGGCATAAAGCTTTTTAGGTCAAAAACCCGCCAAGGGTAACCTAAGAAAGTCAAGTTATACCCTCTAATCCCAGGCCAAGTAGGCTTAGGAAAAATTAGGGTAATAATGAAAAAGACATAAAATTTCATGACGTGTTCTATAACACCTCAGCAATAGTCAAACTACACTCACTGAGTCTCACAGATCAGGCCAAAATTAGAGCCCGATTCGATTATTTCATTTTATTGGTTTCAAATCATGGTTTAAAATTAATATTTTATTGAAATTATATTTATATGATTGATTATGATCAATTGAAATGACAAAAAAGGTAATGAAAGATGATTTAAAAGCAAATTAGTTTGATTGAGTTAAACAAAAATAGAGGAGCATCCCCAGTTCGGAGTCTCTCCAAACTATCAAAAAAATGGGGTAAGAGTACATATCATGATTTGGGATAGAACTACAACAAGGCCCGGTTCTCCCTTTCCAGAAGGATGGAAAGTGATTTCCACGGTCTATCAATGGTTTTCTCCAAAGAATCTCTCTCCTCCATTTTGGCATTGACTGTCAGATGTACCCACTTCAGAATGACTTGAAGGTCCCACCCTTCTTCTAGACAGCTTCATAGTTGGCACATGAAGATGCCAATTGATCCCTCAAAATTGATTTGCAGTGTTTTCACTCTCATATATCTTACTCTTGGGTGTCCACCAAATCAATATCTTTCATCTCCTCGGTATTTAGATGATGAAATTTTTCTGAAACATCTCGAAAGTTTTCCAACTTGTGATGGGAAGAATTGAACTTGGCCAGTTTGTCCTCGCAGGAGGTAAGGTGTTCCCGTTCAATGAATATTTGGTAGATAAGGAGGTGTAAGTTCCAATAATCAAAGCTTATAGAACCCTAATCAGTTAATAACTGCTGAAAATTGTTAGTCTCTTCAGTAAAATTGGTCATAGGTGTCTTCGTGGAAAGAGTACATAACTAGCACCATGCCTACTTTCGCACTACTTGGTGCCTCCCTGCAGCACCAGTACATTGTCCCTCCTCTGCCTACATGTGTATACAAGTAGGGAGTGTCATCACAGGAGTGGGGAGGGACCTAAGACAGGTCACCCAAGATAGGATACTCTCTTTTCCCTCATATGGTTCAACCGCTAGAGCTGGATGCGGAGGACTAACCGTGGATTCTGGGGTGATCGGTGATACTTTGTTGGTTCCATCCTCATTAAGGTTTTGGGAGGTATCCACGGGAGGGGAGCGGTCTAAATCACTCCCCAATAAGATAGTTTATACTGATGAGGCCCCTACCATATGTTTCTATTGAAAAACTGAGCATCTTCTTACCACAAGGGAAAAAAAACAGGTGGTGTATCTGTCATAGCTGTTGTAGGGACAGAAGTAGAAGGTGTAGCTGTCTCACTCTTTACAGTAGAAGGAATGTATGGAATTTTCATTGTGTAAAGTACAGGGCAGGAAATAGTTAAACGTTTCTGCACTCGTCAAACTGGTTCTTTTAGCATCCCGTTGGGGTAACAATCTACCCACATTCGGGCATATTCCAATGAAAAAAAGTGGATTCTTTCATATTAGGGATGATAACTTCTATAGTAGCACCTTCATGCATCATCATGAGCCATAATTGGTGAATAACTATGGTATGAGACTCTCCCATTAATTGAACATCTGGAAGCAGTGCAATTTGTTGAAGGCATCCAAATTTCCTGGAAAATTCATAGGAGAGGTATGACTCACAAACTACTACTCGATCTATATGAGCGGTGAGCATCTCATCCCAAAGTGTGATGAGATATGAAAATTCCTCTAAAGAACTATTCCTGTCACATATTAAAGACCCATGAGGGGTAGTATGTGGTGCAATGGAGAAGCAAGAAGCATCATTCAATAACCCAACTGCATCAATAATTCTTATATTTTTAGGATGAACATAAAAAATGTTGAGAAGGGTAGGTTGAAAGTTGGAATGAGGAACCTTTTCAGTATGCTCGTATTCATAACAGGGGAAGTGTTATGCCATCCATCCATACATAAATTGAGATGGTCCACTAAGAAAGTGTGGGGGCCTACCTTCCTGTATTTTTTCCAACAATTCATAAAACCAGGAGAGGGTGGGAAGGGCCAAATTAATGGGACAAAATTTTGTCAGCATGGTTGCCATTATCAAAGTACAGGCTTGAACCCTAGTATAGACGTCACGAGATGGTAAAATCCATCCACTCAAAAACATGGAAAAGAAACCTACTAATCTAAGAGCATGTGATACGTCTAGTTGAATCTTGTACCCACATGTGGTATATCTTCCTGCTTCAAGGGTAACACAGTATGACCCTGGAGTCTGGCGAGACTGACGGGATGGGTGAGTTTGACTACGACGAGCCATCAACTTGGGTCTTTTTGCCTGCAAGAATAACCTGATCCATGCCTCTAATGGGATAATTGATCGATCTAAGAGGGTATGATCATGTACTACCTCTCCCATGACAAATAAACTCCTTCTCAAAGGGGACATGTAACAGCCCGAGATTTTATGAAAAATATTCTTTTTTTTATTTTACTAATGTCTTGTGTTATACGCTACACCAAAAGGAGCTTTCACAACACGCATCCTTGACTTGCCTTGCATTACACGCAATTGTAACCTTCCTCGATAGCGTGTGTGGTACGTAATCCTGAGTTTCACGAAACAATGATATGCTATTAAAATATTATTAAAACTAGCCGTTATGAATAGTAATAACCACTTTTTAAATTTTAGAAATTTTAACTCTCAAAGTGGACTTTATTTTTGGATTCGGAGTATCGAATTTAGCCTAAGGTGAAATTTTGGTACTTTTCGGATAACTTTCATATTCTGATGAATAGTGAAAATTACTAAATTATAATTAAAAACAACTTTTTTAATCGAAATAATTAATAGGGATAAATCATTAATTTGAGTGGTTTTAAAGTATATTTAGAATATATTTTTACAATTTAATACAATGTTGGTCATTGGATGTAATTTCACATTTAAACTAGACATAAACAAGTGTCAATCTTTTGATAGATATTGTTTCTTAAAAACACGCTATTTGTTTTAACAGCGGGATTTAATTATAAAATTAATTAATGCAACTTATATGTTGGGAATTTTGTAAAATAGAAATCATTTTTGAATTCGGAATATCAATTATAGCTTAGGGTGAAATTTTGGCATTTTTCTGAAAAACTTCAATTTTTGATGAATAGTGAAACCACTAAGTGGTAGGTTAAAAACTGAATTTTGCATAAAACTTAATTTTACCGCTTCTGTGAATGGAATTTCGAAAATCCGAGAGACACGGTTAATATCAAGGACTAAAATGTGGTTCAATGAGATGAAAATAATTTTTGGTGAATAGTAACTTTTTACTTTTTTTTACCGCGGTTAATAGTAAATAGGGTAACTAAGGGTAAATATGATATTAATATTACCCTAACACATGTCCTAATCCTATTGGACAAGTGTATCTCGACCGAAAACAACCTTAAGTGTAAAATATTATCATTTAGCCCCACTTGGATTAGATTAGGACATTCATTATTATTTAATTCAAAGAAGAGTTAAAAGAGTTAAAATCAAAGTTTATTTACTAAAACATTTTTAATATGGGGTTATACATAAGATAAATTCGATTGTAAATATTCATTAGAAATATAAAAAGATTTCCTACATAATGGTATTTTATTTGTAATTTTTAGACATCAAATAATTTAATTAATTTGTGACACAAAGATGATGCAGTAATTATCTTATTTATGAAATATTGACATAATTGATATTATAAACACCAAAATAAATGTAATTTGAGAATTTTTATGAATTCCACTAATTTTCTAGGTTACTATGATATATTAATGTTGATTTAATCAACTTTTTTCGAACATTTAATTCTGTTATGACTTTCACAAAAATCATATATCAAATAGTGTCAAAATTGACACAAAATAGTTTTTAAATAAAATATTATATTATTAATTGTTATTTTATTCCTAAAAATCTAAGGTTCGGCCAAATGACTTAGATAAGGATATATATATTAATAATAAACAATTTGGGGTTCGTTTGGCATGTTATAGTAAGTGTATTAACCATATAGTGAAAGAAAACAAAAAGACACGGTAAAAGTTAAATTATTTAACTTAGAGTTAAATCTAATTGATAAGGTTTAAAATAAGATCCAAACATGTCTAAATTTGATTGGTTGATGAGATTACAACCCTATCTCATCTAAGCTTCGAATATGAGTCATTTTTTGGAGGTTTTTAAGTGGGGTTAGATTTATTATAAATTAATATTTTTAAGAATTCCTAAGGTGCCCCTCTCCTCCCCTATAAAAGGACACCTCCTCCCCCTCCTCCTCACACCAATTTGAGCACTCAAGATCGGCCAACCCCTGCCAATTTCTCCTCTCCACTTCCCTAGCAACATCCTAGAGGTTCTGGTCTTCCTCAAAGACCAATTGTAGTGCCCTAAGAGGAGGTCTCAAAGAGGCACTTCAAAGAAGAGGTAATTACCGTTACCAATTCTTTCATCTTTATTTCTTCTTCCACTTCTTCTTATTAGGTTGTTTCATTATGAAGTAATAACATCAGTATCACTCATATACTGATATGTTATTATAAGTATGAAACAAACCTATTTCACCATCTATCCATCCTACGGAAAAAGAAATCACCGCGCGTGCGTACGTACGGAATACCGTCTCCACGCCGTGGTGTAATCTATTTTCCACCACCACCTTACATGGATGGGTATAATGGTGTAAAGAATAACTATACATAGTTATTACAACATCATATTGATTCTGATATATTGTATAATCCACTACAATTCAATTCAATATTTATAGAAATGATATCATCGCTCGTGCGTACGTACGGAATACCGTCTCCACGACGCGATGAGATTCATTCTCTATGTTAACCATTTAAGAATGATTATAATGTATATATAAGAAATAATAATGAAATATATGAAATTATAAAGCTACTGGATTTATGTATATATATACATATGTATACTTCCATTTCAAGACAATAAGGAAAGAAAAACAACGTTCATGCGTACGTACGGACTACCGTCTCCATGAACGGTGTTTTTCATTTTATTTATCTATCTATTATATATATATATATACTGAATATATATGATATATAAATCATATTTTATATTCTGGAAGTAAGTAAATAATGATATAAGTAATAATGATGTCAATAACAACATGTCAAAACACCTACGATAAATGAAACGATTTTACCCAAAACGCTTCTTTAACATGGAATTTACAAAAGAACGGGTAATATAATGTCATAAGTGAACCATATATGATATCATAACAATGAATATGATTCTGTAATAAGTCAATAACATGATTTAAATCATTATACAGGAGGTTCGGACACTTACAAAGCAAGTCGGACCTAAGGTAAGGGAAAATATCACAATCTCACTTTTATCCGAGATTGTTTATTCGTAAGTATTTACTGGGGTGTATTTTATCATCCACATCCATGTTTACTCAATATGTAATATTATTTCCATCCACCTAAAATTTTTTAAATCCATTTTTACCCTTTAGTGAGTTTTTAGTAATACGTATGAAAGGAATCTTTTGTCGTTTTTCGTACGAGGTACTTTTTGACTTTTCCGACAAAAGTACGAAGAATGTTTTTTTAACTTATACGGCACGAACGGATTTCTACTGTTTTATAAAGCCTTATTTTAATGAAGCTTCCTCTAAAAGATTTCATGACTATTTTCAATAAAATCTCTTTCTTTTAAAATTGCATGATGTTTTGTGAAAAGAAATTGATTTTGAAGAAGAAAGGATATTTTCCTCAAGAATTCAATTCAAGTGTTTTATCAAAATTATTTTCCATCTAAGATAATAAAGGGTTCTGTTTCTATCCATATTTTTACATTGATTTGACTATGTTGTGATGGAATTATGTTTATGAATTCCTTTATCTTATATGAATTGATTTATGATGTCATGATGTTTCAAGAATCCCATTTTTGTTACATGTGTTATGCGATGATGTATGTTTTATGATTATGTGGCACACATAAGAAAGGATTCATTATAAGATGGGTGGGACCTATATCTCCCTCCAATGCATTGGGTAATGATTTTATATCTCATGAGATAGACATGGCTGGAACGGAAGGTTATTTCGGTTCAGTGATACAGGATTGAAACGAGGAGTGAACTCGGTTCAGAAAGGGACTTTGTCCACTAAGATAGTCTTGGCAATGAGTCATGACTAACAAGAAATGATTTTCCATGATTATGTGTGCATGCCACAAAGTTTCAAGTTTCATGTTATGATTATGGTGATCTCATTTTCACTTCTATGATTTATCCCATGTTATGATATTATGAGCTCTTTTGCAGGTTAAGATTTCCAAAAGTTATGTGCTTATGTTTATGATGTGATTTATATTTCTTTTGTTTACCCTTACTGAGCATTTGAGCTCACCCTTTTATGTTTTCTTTTCCCCAGGATATAAAGAAAGGTTTTAGGTAAAAAAAAAGTAAGCTCTTTATGGGAGATTTTGAAGATCTTTCACCACGATTAGAAGATTATATTCCGAGTTTCCAAAGACACTAAACTATTACGATCCTTGTGTGTGTATGTTTTTGTTATGTACTAAGTATTCTGCAAAAGTAATGTAATGTCCATGTACGTCAAGATACGGGTCTCTACATTTGGTATCAGAGGAAAGGTTTAGTCAACCTTTGGAAACTAGGATGCGAAAACGTTAGTGAGATCCCTAGAGATATTTCTAAGGTATGTCTAGGGATGCCCCTAAGGATAAGTATACGTATAGGATATAGTCCTAGAACTACGGTAACGATCTTAGAATTTAACCTAAGATGTTAGATATTGAGGGTGCTCCCCCTTTACTATATTGTCTTCCCTAGCATGATTTCGCCTCTCACAAAATTATTTTTGTGTTTTAGTTAATGGAGGGAACCAGAAGGAATTTGGTTAACATTGAATCCAATGGACAAATTGGTGACTATGAGCAACAAAATTGTGTGATGCCTAGAGATAAAGATATTCTGATTATGCCGAATCAGTCATCGCGATATATGATTAACAAGGTGAAATTTAGTGGTATGAATAATTCATCAAAGAAGAGGAAGATAAACTATTATGCATGTTCGCATGTTGAGGAGCATAAAGAAAGGAAGATTGAGATTTCTAAAGAAGGGAAGAAGAACCTTGAGGAATACCTCAAATGGAGGGACATATGTTATCTGTGTGGAGAAAAGGGTCATAGAGTGACAGATTGTTATGGAGTTCAATGTCTTATTTGTGGAGAACATGGGCATTACCCAACTCAATGCCCTGACCTGAAAAGATACTTCTAAATCAAGGAAGGAATTATTCCAGGACAGTCATTGAAGTGGATGGACTGAAGTGTTGGTATTCAAGAATAATGTTGTTGAGGTACTTTTATGGTGTATTGGAATATTTATGTATTGGTCTAATGTGGTATTCGAAGTGATTGAGGTATTTTTGGAAAGTATATGATATGCGCATAATGAAGGGATAATACGATAATGAGATGTTTGATTGTATGCATGAGCTCATGATTGATATAAGGACTAAGTGATATCATGGTTTGAGTATATAGAATTTTGAGGATTTTGGTATGTGGAAAGTGTTAACTTTTAACTGCACTCATGTTTTCACTAAGGTATTCAAGAGAATACATGATTAAGGACTTTGAGTGTTTGGAATGTGACCAACAAGACATATCTTATGATATGTGGGGATCAACGACAGTATTAAATCTCTGGTAATCGTTGTCACTATATTATGAGAGTGGACCGCAGTATTATGTATAAGCCTAAAGATTAGACTGGATTATGTTGGACATAAGTTAGTATTGTTTAAGGATAGAAGATTTTCGATATTATTGATGGGATGTTATAGTAACGTAGTTTTAGAAAAAGGACAACCTGCAGGACGGGCGACAGCCCATCGCTTCGGACAAGGCTGTAGGAATCGAACCCACAACCGAAGTGCGACTGGCCTTTATCGCCTACCACTGACCTACATGAAGTCCCTGTTTAGTAGAAACTAGTTTTATTATATTAAGCGGTATGATATATGAAGTATAAGTCCATTTTAGGAACTATATATGATTAATCTCACTATAGAATGACTTATGTATATTTAATAACTTTTGCTTACCTTTTGTTTGAGACAGATGGAATGACCCGTCATTCTATCACATGATCTGCTAACACTTCACGAATAACAAATTCAACTTCATTTATTTAAGAGATGAAGTGAAAATTGTTCAAGGCACGAACAACAGTGATATTGTATCAAAATAAAGTAAGTATTTATTCTAATTCAAAATTTCAACTTTAGGGAAATGATCTTGAAAACCAAAAATGTTGTCCTAGTGATCTTATACCTGATGAATCATATGGTACCTTATATCATCACAAAACTATGGATTTGTGATTACTGGCTTTTCCATAGCCATGTTCTCTACCACTCTCCATCAAAACATGATGGTTAGATTTCTCTTCCATATCCATATTTTCACCTATGTGGAAACCCAATGATTAGTTTATTTGGGTAATCGTTACATTTCATACTTTAGTTTTTAAAGCCAAGTTTTGGTATTCCCTTTTACGATGTGGGTTTCTATTAAAGAAACTTTCGAATAGTAAACCATTTATAACCCCGACGAATTTCGAGGGCGAAATTCATTTTAAGGGGGGTAGAATGTAACAGCCCGATATTTTATGAAAAATATTCTTTTTTTATTTTACTAATGTCTTGTGTTATACGCTACACCAAAAGGAGCTTGCACAACACGCATCCTTGACTTGCCTTGCATTACACGCAATCGTAACCTTCCTCGATAGCGTGTGTGGTACGTAATCCTGAGTTTCACGAAACAATGATATGCTATTAAAATATTATTAAAACTAGCCGTTATGAATAGTAATAACCACTTTTTAAATTTTAGAAATTTTAACTCTCAAAGTGGACTTTATTTTTGGATTCGGAGTATCGAATTTAGCCTAAGGTGAAATTTTGGTACTTTTCGGATAACTTTCATATTCTGATGAATAGTGAAAATTACTAAATTATAATTAAAAACAACTTTTTTAATCGAAATAATTAATAGTGATAAATCATTAATTTGAGTGGTTTTAAAGTATATTTATAATATATTTTTACAATTTAATACAATGTTGGTCATTGGATGTAATTTCACATTTAAACTAGACATAAACAAGTGTCAATCTTTTGATAGATATTGTTTCTTAAAAACACGCTATTTGTTTTAACAGCGGGATTTAATTATAAAATTAATTAATGCAACTTATATGTTGGGAATTTTGTAAAATAGAAATCATTTTTGAATTCGGAATATCAATTATAGCTTAGGGTGAAATTTTGGCATTTTTCTGAAAAACTTCAATTTTTGATGAATAGTGAAACCACTAAGTGGTAGGTTAAAAACTGAATTTTGCATAAAACTTAATTTTACCGCTTCTGTGAATGGAATTTCGAAAATCCGAGAGACACGGTTAATATCAAGGACTAAAATGTGGTTCAATGAGATGAAAATAATTTTTGGTGAATAGTAACTGTTTACTTTTTTTTACCGCGGTTAATAGTAAATAGGGTAACTAAGGGTAAATATGATATTAATATTACCCTAACACATGTCCTAATCCTATTGGACAAGTGTATCTCGACCAAAAACAACCTTAAGTGTAAAATATTATCATTTAGCCCCACTTGGATTAGATTAGGACATTTATTATTATTTAATTCAAAGAAGAGTTAAAAGAGTTAAAATCAAAGTTTATTTACTAAAACATTTTTAATATGGGGTTATACATAAGATAAATTCGATTGTAAATATTCATTAGAAAGCTACAACGATTTCCTACATAATGGTATTTTATTTGTAATTTTTAGACATCAAATAATTTAATTAATTTGTGACACAAAGATGATGCAGTAATTATCTTATTTATGAAATATTGACATAATTGATGTTATAAACACCAAAATAAATGTAATTTGAGACTTTTTATGAATTCCACTAATTTTCTAGGTTACTATGATATATTAATGTTGATTTAATCAACTTTTTTCGAACATTTAATTCTGTTATGACTTTCACAAAAATCATATATCAAATAGTGTCAAAATTGACACAAAATAGTTTTTAAATAAAATATTATATTATTAATTGTTATTTTATTCCTAAAAATCTAAGGTTCGTCCAAATGACTTAGATAAGGATATATATATTAATAATAAACAATTTGGGGTTCGTTTGGCATGTTATAGTAAGTGTATTAACCATATAGTGAAAGAAAACAAAAAGACACGGTAAAAGTTAAATTATTTAACTTAGAGTTAAATCTAATTGATAAGGTTTAAAATAAGATCCAAACATGTCTAAATTTGATTGGTTGATGAGATTACAACCCTATATCATCTAAGCTTCGAATATGAGTCATTTTTTGGAGGTTTTTAAGTGGGGTTAGATTTATTATAAATTAATATTTTTAAGAATTCCTAAGGTGCCCCTCTCCTCCCCTATAAAAGGACACCTCCTCCCCCTCCTCCTCACACCAATTTGAGCACTCAAGCTCGGCCAACCCCTGCCAATTTCTCCTCTCCACTTCCCTAGCAACATCCTAGAGGTTCTGGTCTTCCTCAAAGACCAATTTTAGTGCCCTAAGAGGAGGTCTCAAAGAGGCACTTCAAAGAAGAGGTAATTACCGTTACCAATTCTTTCATCTTTATTTCTTCTTCCACTTCTTCTTCTTAGGTTGTTTCATTATGAAGTAATAACATCAGTATCACTCATATACTGATATGTTATTATAAGTATGAAACAAACCTATTTCACCATCTATCCATCCTACGGAAAAAGAAATCACCGCGCGTGCGTACGTACGGAATACCGTCTCCACGCCGTGGTGTAATCTATTTTCCACCACCACCTTACATGGATGGGTATAATGGTGTAAAGAATAACTATACATAGTTATTACAACATCATATTGATTCTGATATATTGTATAATCCACTCCAATTCAATTCAATATTTATAGAAATGATATCATCGCTCGTGCGTACGTACGGAATACCGTCTCCACGACGCGATGAGATTCATTCTCTATGTTAACCATTTAAGAATGATTATAATGTATATATAAGAAATAATAATGAAATATATTAAATTATAAAGCTACTGGATTTATGTATATATATACATATGTATACTTCCATTTCAAGACAATAAGGAAAGAAAAACAGCGTTCATGCGTACGTACGGACTACCGTCTCCATGAACGGTGTTTTTCATTTTATTTATCTATCTATTATATATATATATATACTGAATATATATGATATATAAATCATATTTTATATTCTTGAAGTAAGTAAATCATGATATAAGTAATAATGATGTCAAGAACAACAAGTCAAAACACCTACGATAAATGAAACGATTTTACCCAAAACGCTTCTTTAACATGGAATTTACAAAAGAACGGGTAATATAATGTCATAAGTGAACCATATATGATATCATAACAATGAATATGATTCTGTAATAAGTCAATAACATGATTTAAATCATTATACAGGAGGTTCGGACACTTACAAAGCAAGTCGGACCTAAGGTAAGGGAAAATATCACAATCTCACTTTTATCCGAGATTGTTTATTCGTAAGTATTTACTGGGGTGTATTTTATCATCCACATCCATGTTTACTCAATATGTAATATTATTTCTATCCACCTAAAATTGTTTAAATCCATTTTTACCCTTTAGTGAGTTTTTAGTAATACGTATGAAAGGAATCTTTTGTCGTTTTTCGTACGATGTACTTTTTGACTTTTCCGACAAAAGTACGAAGAATGTTTTTTTTTAACTTATACGGCACGAACGGATTTCTACTGTTTTATAAAGCCTTATTTTAATGAAGCTTCCTCTAAAATATTTCATGACTATTTTCAATAAAATCTCTTTCTTTTAAAATTGCATGATGTTTTGTGAAAAGAAATTGATTTTGAAGAAGAAAGGATATTTTCCTCAAGAATTCAATTCAAGTGTTTTATCAAAATTATTTTCCATCTAAGATAATAAAGGGTTCTGTTTCTATCCATATTTTTACATTGATTTGACTATGTTGTGATGGAATTATGTTTATGAATTCCTTTATCTTATATGAATTGATTTATGATGTCATGATGTTTCAAGAATCCCATTTTTGTTACATGTGTTATGCGATGATGTATGTTTTATGATTATGTGGCACACATAAGAAAGGATTCATTATAAGATGGGTGGGACCTATATCTCCCTCCAATGCATTGGGTAATGATTTTATATCTCATGAGATAGACATGGCTGGAACGGAAGGTTATTTCGGTTCAGTGATACAGGACTGAAACGAGGAGTGAACTCGGTTCAGAAAGGGACTTTGTCCACTAAGATAGTCTTGGCAATGAGTCATGACTAACAAGAAATGATTTTCCATGATTATGTGTGCATGCCACAAAGTTTCAAGTTTCATGTTATGATTATGGTGATCTCATTTTCACTTCTATGATTTATCCCATGTTATGATATTATGAGCTCTTTTGCAGGTTAAGATTTCCAAAAGTTATGTGCTTATGTTTATGATGTGATTTATATTTCTTTTGTTTACCCTTACTGAGCATTTGAGCTCACCCTTTTATGTTTTCTTTTCCCCAGGATATAAAGAAAGGTTTTAGGTAAAAAAAAAAGGAAGATCTTTATGGGAGATTTTGAAGATCTTTCACCACGATTAGAAGATTATATTCCAAGTTTCCAAAGACACTAAACTATTACGATCCTTGTGTGTGTGTGTTTTTGTTATGTACTAAGTATTCCGCAAAAGTAATGTAATGTCCATGTACGTCAAGATACGGGTCTCTACAGGACACATGGTCAATGTCATTCCAAGTAGCAGTTGTCGGGAGAAACTCGTCATACATCTCTCCAAGGATAGGGAGTTCTCCAAGCTGATGGATATCCTATAAGCTAATTCCCACCTCCCAATACAATAAGTGGAAGGTGTTAGTTCTTGAACACCAGTGGCTCAGTAGCTCTGGAAGTATTTCACCTAAAGAGAAGATTGTGAACTGAGAAACCCAGGCCGCCTGATACAAGACCACCACCTCCAACTAGTCGATGGAGTCCAAACCAGTCTGATGTACCCAAAATGCCCAGGTCAACTCATCAGAGAAACATCCTCTAGCCTGAAGATCACACATGGTGCTCCACCCACCGTTAGGATTTTCTTGGGATATGTTGATAATGGATAGGTACTCTCGGGATATTAGTCTCGGGACACCATCGCGACACCCGCAGTTTCCCTGAGTCCATGTCGAGCCTCCTAGTAAGAAGACGTTCTCCTGAATTGGAGTGGAGATGACTTCTCTTACTAGGGAAATTTTGGCACACTCATGTCCTTACAATGCCTCTAAGAGGATGAAAGGGGTATCAGGGTCATCTAATAGAAGAGGAACGTCGTTAAGGAGACCAAAGCGCTAAAGGGGAAATTTTACAGATAGCAGATAGGCTAGAATCTCTAACATCAAGAAATCCTTTAAGAATCTGTCCCGAGGAATGATGTGGGATCGAAGATGATCCTCACTATTCTCTGTCATGATCTCCCTTGTCTTCGTCGATTTTATCACAGCCTATGAATCATCCATTATAATCTGAATCCAGAAGCCAACAAAAATTCAGTCCAATAAAAATTGTTGGATAAAGGCTATGGAAGAATGGATATAGGACTTAAAATATATCCGCATACGGCACCGTATACTATTTTCAGAAACGGTCTGCAGAAGGCACAATCTGCGTACTGCATGATACGCAGAAACAACCCTTCCTACGACTATGGTATGTAGATGCATTTCATCATGTACAACCATGGTACATGAACCATGCATGAGGCGTTGGACTACGGTTCATTTTCTAGAGAATAAAAAGGTTTGCGAAAGGTGAATACCACAAACCTAGGCCTTGATTATGTTCATATTTAGAAATTGTAGATTAAATTTTAAGTTCGTATTATTAATTATTAATGTTTTATTTGCACATCCAAGTTCAGTATGCAGACACGCCAACCGCGTAGCATCCCCCGATGTGGAATCTGGATTTTAGTCTTAAAATTCTGTAATGTTGTTCGCGAAATCCAAAATATGGTTTGCATTTAGAGAAATGGAGACATGATCAGTTTGCGGTACTTATGAAGTGGTTTGCGAACGGGATTTTTTTAAGGAGTGTTGTACATGAGAGCATAGTAAGCCAGAAAAGTCGAGAGTGATTTTCTCCATGAGAAATGGTAAAATAAAAATGACATGGTCCCCTATATGTAGGTGTCTTCCCCTCCTATTAGTCCCATCTGTTCTACTACGAACCATTTAGGTTCAGGACCCATTCTACATCAGAATAGTCCCCTTTTAATTCCGAATGGATCCCATTCTGATGGGGGGAATTTTTAGGGTCCTAAAAATTCCTCCAAGAGAAGAAAATACCCCTCAAATAACTTTCTATAAGGAAGCAATCACTTCTACAAGTCTAACAAGGTGAATGGACTCAAATTGAGTTGAAAATTTCAGAAGAAACTTGAAGTAATTCAAGTTTTCAAGGATTTTCAAGTGGCCCACGTACTATCATCAGGAAAGGTCCATGGACCACCTGGATCATGAACCAATAGGTATGTGAAACAATACGCGAGCTGCTGGACCACAGAGCGATGGCCAGCGAATAAGGCGTACCGTGAACCGCCTCGCCAAAGGACTCATGCATGTGAAGCCCATCCATTTACCATTTTGTGAACTTATTAGTTCACTAAAAAAGTGAACCAATAGGGTTCCATGAACCATTATCATGAACTGAAGCCTCTGCAAACCTCGTATTGACCGAGACTTCCATGATTCAAGATATCTCTTCATGGGCCTCCACAAATGGTGATGTGTGTCCAATAGATACAATTCCCTCTGATGCTCTATAAAAGTATTATAGTAAGAAGGATGATAGGATGGAATATGAAATCATGAAGGGGACTCATAGGTTGGAAGAAAGAGTTTTAAGAAGATTTTAGCTTCAGTCTTGATTCATCGGCGAAACACGAATTGTGAACCACTCTCTCCACAGGTACAACCAGCCGCAAACCATAAAACGGGGGAATGGAATAATAATAGAACTATGAACCTAATTAGTGAACCATGAACCACATACATCTTATAGTTGAATTCCACACAAACAATAATCCCCTAGACCCTCTTTCAATAAGGTGCTTTGCGTATTGTACTGCTATGCGGACTGAACACAATGTCGCATACTACATCAGTATGTGAATGGAACCCAAAGCAGCGTGATGGGCCACGTACCACTATGGTACATGGTGATCTATACCCATGCCCACATACCACATTGGGATGTGGATGGACCCTCTTCCCACATACCACTATGGTATGCGGAGGCTCCCCCATCCTACATAAGAAACCAATATGTGGAATGGGGTGTTTTCGAGTATTATTTCCTCTAGTTCCAACCTCACCCCTCCATTACCATCCATTCCTCCATAATCCCTCCACTAACTAGTCCTTAAACATTTGACCAAAGCATCCTCCAAATCCACCGGACCCGTATGATCAGACCATCAGGTGCATCAGTGCACCCCTTTGAGTCTACATACCCATGGTAAGCGGAGTCACTAAGGCTCTCCCCGCAACGTTTCGGGCTTTGGGAATTCTTGTGGGTATACATTCCCATGGTAATCTGAAGTCCAACCTTGGGATGCTAACATGAACCTCCTCGTTCTAGGGATTAAGGTTGATCATTTTCTTTCCCATTCAATGAGAAATAGTGATCAGTCAAAGGGGTTATGTTCGCTCCCAACTTTGGTGAGGATGAAACTCTTCCCCTTCCCAAAATGTATTCTAGGGCCCTCCCACTGAGGTAAGTCCCCCAACCTTCCAAGGTCGGTCCATATGACTTTCAATGTCATTTCACATTGAAAGGTTCGTTACTTTATTACATCACCCATAGTCGCTTCGGCCTCATCACTTGTAAGTTCTCCCTCTCCCACCAATAGGAGAAGAAGCATGTGCTTTATTGAATATTTCATGTCCTCTTGTTTCTCACACCGAGCATGACTCACATGGGATTCGAGGTTTGTGATGATAAAAACATCCACATGATTTTGAACTATGAGAAATCGGGTTCCTGATCAAACCAGGATATGTAGGACGCCTGCCTGAAGGTCCGAGCTCAAAAGGGTGCCCATTCAAAAGGGTCCACCCAATCAAGCCCCCTCAAATGGGCAGATTCCATGCGTATGACCCAACCAATATGAACTACGAGAACTTTAATTCCTGATCAGACCAGGATACGTAGGACGCCTACCTGAAATGCCCGAGCTCAAGAGGGTGCCCATCCAAAAGGGTCCATCCAATCATGTCTCTTCAATGGGAGGATTCCATGCATAATTCCCAACATAATTCCCAACTACATGGGTTCTGTTTCCTCTCCCAAGGATATATAATAAACCCATCTTATGGGTCCATTCCCAACATCAAGTCACTTTCTTTCCCCCCTGGATGATGATAAACTCCATAGTGCCTTATTGTATGGCTCAAGTTAGCATCGTCTCCGTAGAATCAAATCCTTATGCATGCCTAAGGTGATCCTGTAAACAAATGGTATCCCATGGACACACTCTTCGGGAATGAACTAAGGATTAATGAACATATGAACAAGACTTAAATCTATAAGAGAGTCCGGGAATATAAAATAATCACCCCCCAGAAGGGTGCGGTGATCCTGACTTCCCATCCTTTTGACCAATGGAATCCTCAAGTGTCATTGGCTGAATCATTAATGAACGAGCTCCTGCCTTAGGAAAGAAGGTCCATGAATCATGGATACCAAGGCCATTGGTTGTTTCTGGCTCCACAAATAAACTAGTTGGAGACCATCCAAGGAATTTATATCTGAAGGACTAATTACACAAGCACATGACCCTGCGCAATTGCCCGTTAGGACCGACTTACTCAAACATCCACTTTTCAATGTGAAATGGGTGAATTTTCTAGTCCCAATGGGGTTAATCCAACCTTATTTAAAGGATAATGATGCAGAATAGTTTGAAACAAAATAAATGGTGAATTTTATAGGAAACCATCTCTGAAAAGAGGGACAGGTGATACTCCTTGTCAGACCATTTGTGCTCCACCTGAAACGCACCACCACGGAGGCAGAACAATTGTAGATGAAGGAAATTATATCCAATAACAATCAACAAAGATAAATAAATAATTAAAGAATGGATAAATGAGTAGGTATCCTTCTTTATTAGATATCATAAGACAAAAATATCATATTACACGGTAAGTATTCATAGGAGGTTTTCATATATATGACTTATCATTTTCTCTTTAGAGGTCATGATGTGTTTCTATATACCACTTTTAGTCCATATGTATGACTCATTTATATCAATATAAGAGTTTTTATGGTCACACACAAAGTGTATCCACAAGTTCCACCAATTCAGACGAATTTTAGTTTAGGATTAAGGGAGCCATACTAAGGGGATGATGAACATCTAAGTTTGAATGATCATAATTAAATTAATTAAATTATATTATTTTAATTTCAAATAATTATAATTTAATTTATTTCTCATGGTATTCAAAATTTATTTAATTATAAAATTGAATACAATAAAACACTATTTTTTGAGTGAACATCATGCGTTCAAGGTTTGATAAATAATTATGGGAGCTAATGATTCAAATTAATGGTTCATATTTTATCACATGACATATTTAAGTGTTATGATTTAGTGATAAAATATTTGTGACATGTATGAAAAGTTTAATCAATTCAAAAATGTAGATATGGGACTAAAAATAAGTTTAAAACTTTACAAGGATCGAATTACACTTTTTGGAAAGTATAACTTAAGTATATAAATGAATTTTATACTCATAATAGTAACTTTGACATTTTCATCAATTTTAGAGTTCCTAATATATTTATAAATTTTTTAGAGATACAAATTAAGAGAAGAACAAGGTTGGATTAGTTATCACTTCTGGGATCAAATAAACATTATTTAGGCAATCAAAAAAGCATCATAAACCACTTCAATATTCTATGCTAGCATCCAAGAATAAAATTATGGAGTTTGAGAGGATGTGATGCATGTGTGGATGATCTAGAAGGATCCTATATCATATACTTAAAGCTATCAAAATATGGCATTGAGAAGAACACATTAGTATCACACCATACACTGAGATACCATTTTTATTTTCACTTTTCAAACATAAATTATTTTTACATGATTTTGGATGAACTTGAGTATAATATACTAGATCTTGTGTTACGATGCCAATCTGATCATTTTTTTACACCAATTTTACACTTCTATATGCACCCGGGTTCTTTTAATTATTTTCTGAGCATGCATGTAAATTTTAAGTCAGAATTTCAATTAAATTTTTTAAAATTCAAATGAAGGGATTTGATACACTCTCAATTCCATTGATGACACGTCGATCAAAGTTTTCGTGGCCAAGAAACAGTCATCTGAAGATCAATATGATTTAAAATTAATATATATATATATATATATATATTGACTGGAAGAAGGTGTGTTGGTACATGGTGCACCTTTTTGATAGTTGGCTGGAAGGGAGGAATCATTCAAGGGCTGGGAATAGTCATGTCAACATGGATAAAACAAAATCACTTATGATTGGACAACTACCCCATTGGTCAAAAGGGTGTGGCACCCCACATTGGGTCAGTGCTCCAATGCTTAGCTTGGCACCTGGCCAGGTCAGTCAAGACCCACCTAACCCAACTAGGTCTAGTTAGTGCCTGGTAACCTTATAGGGACGTGTTTTAGGTCCAAAAGTACCTGAAAATATATAAAAAATCAATAAATAAATAAATAATATCTGGTATTTAAATAAAATTTATCGGGTGCCACGTGATGTATCAATAATTATTAAAAAATATTTTTAAAGTAATATTAATGCACTAAAGTTCCCTAATTGAATTTTAGATTATTTAATATTTATAATGTGATTTTATTAAATGTTTATTGATCATGAGCTAAGACTAATCCATGTATGTTCATGCATTTATTTATTTAATTTTTATTATTACAATGGTGAATGTTTTTAATAAATATTAATTAAATGCCATTTTTAGATAATCTACATATCATCCCTCCATTATTAATATGTATAAGGGTATGTGTTCCCATATTTGAGAAATTTAATTTAATTCTCATATCCTAAGTTTCCCTCACCTACGTAAGTGTACATTGTAATGATCAAAGGAGTTTGCGATAACACGGTTCAAGTACGAGAACCGTCAAGGAACTGAACAAGAAAATTCATGGGTGTTTAATGGGAGCTGTAATTTGAGTTGAGATACAAATACATGAATTACCCTAAGTTCTTGATTGATCCATCATCTTCTTGATGGATCGATCATTACAATGAATCTCTTGATAAATTCATTATTTATTAGTTTTTCTATTGTATGGTTAATTTTATTATTATCTGAATGTGTGGATCTTATATGATTACATAGAATAGTTAAAAATTATGCAAAGATAAAAATGAATAAATTTGTGATGAATGTGTTCTATTTATAAATTTTTAAGTTGTTAGCATGATCACATAGTAACAAGAAAGATAAATAGAATCATATTTCCTCCATAAAGATAAATAAATCTATAGAATAATAAAAATTTAATTTTCAGTCAGATAAATAAAACTATAAAAACCTCAGAGAAAATATTAATTCACAAACACCTTTTACCACTTAAATTATAATGAAACCATAGTTTGGTGTTCCTGTCATCCATAGTTGAGGGATCCTCATTCTATTTAGGATTCCTAACAAGAGTGGTGGGTTGAATTAACTAAAATTGGCATCAAATAAATATTCATAACTAGATTTGTGAAATTTTAGAGTCAAGTATTGAGTGAATCCAAATTCAGGATTCATAGAAGATGAATTTATACTCAACATAATAAGGAGTTGCGAGTTAATGTGTTTTTTCAGCCAAATCTGACCTTAGATTCTCGGAGTAATGATGATGTCATAGCTTGGGCTATGAAGAGAGGTTTAAGGATCAATTCCCAATAAAATACTAAAGTAATTAGGTATTATGAATCTTGAAGTTTAGGGATATTATGATTTTAATAAAATAATTATAGGAATAAAAGGTTAATAAATCTATAATGTCCAATAAAATTTTTCAAGATAAAATTATTAATCAATTAAATTATTATTTTTAGAAAAATGGAAAGTAATAACCTAAATTAACTACAATAAATATTCAACAAAGAACACTTCCTAACCATTATAAATTTTCAAGAGTGGTATAAGAACTTTTGAATAGTACTACGACATGAAAGGAAATTATTTGTGTGGGTTCACCCACTACCTAATGAGCCACCTCATGAAACAAGTGAGGCTGAAAATGAAGATTATAGGATACTCATGAATGAAAAGTTTTATGTTTACATAATAATTTTATCATCAATGTATAATGATTTGTGAAATCAGCATGAGGAAATGGATGGATACACCATGTTGTATCATCTCTAAGAAGTTTATAAGGATAAAGTGAAGAAAGAAATTAATGAGACAATCATTAAAATGAACACATATAAATTGAAAGATGGAATTCAAGATGGTCCTTATGTAATCAAGATGATATATTACATTGATCAATTAGTAGAATTTGGGTTTAAGATGAATCACAGTCTTTCAATATATCTCATTATCTCATATTTTTCACTTAATTACTCTAGTTTAATTAATAATTATAAAACAAATATTATAGATAAATCATTTCATCGTCTTTTAGTTAAGGTATTTCGAGAAGATAAGAACTTAAAAAAGTTAAATTTTTAGTTCTTATGGTGAAAAATAAGAAAGAAATGGTGAAAAGTCCAATGGAAAGTATAATTCAAAAGTCATTTACTCAAAATACTAAGAAACCAATGTTAAAGTTTGAGTACATCTAATAAGAAACTATTTTCATCACATGTTCCAAGAAAGGTAGCTAGAAGAGAAATTCTAATGAATTGAAGAAGAAGAAATAAGAACCTTCTAATTTAGGAATGTTCATCATTGAATTTAATATTTATATTTTACTTATTGGTTATTTGAAATAATATGTTACTTATATATTTATATCCAAATACATGAACCAAGGAATATTAGAAAGATTACAAGTGTCAATTTAATCTTCAAGTTTTTAGCAGATCTTGTCTCCTAAGTCATCTTGATAATATTATAACTTCAAATTTCCAAGAGGAAATATTATTGTATTTAAAATCTATTATTATGAAATGTGTGATATGAAAATAATTATCTCAGTGTCAATTTTGGACATAGTAATATTTTATTTCAAGTTAAAAATATTTTTTTATCATACCATACTTAATTTATAGTTTAATTATGCCTAAATAAAATGTGTCCTATATCAATAGTTAATAATGAATATAAAATATAATACTCATATAATACTTGGTTGTGGTAAGATAATTCTTGGTTAATTAAAACCAAAAACAAGAATGAAGAATATATTAAGTAGAGTGTTTATACACTTTTGAGATAAAACTCTTAGGTATATGACATGATTTATTATATGGTATAATGACTAAGAAAAGTTTTTGAATTAAATTTGATAATTCCAAAAAGACTCTAGAACTAGTTCAATAAAATAAATGTGAACTATTTGAAGTATAATCTAGTGGTAAATTCATGTACTTCATGAGATTCCTTTAATTGGTTTAAAGAATATTATGAGAAGTAAAAAAACAAATCGATAAGATGATAAAAGATGCTTCGAGTAGATGATCCAAATAATATCTTATGAAATAATTCAGTGATCATTAGAATATATAGTGAATTTATTCCTAAACTCACATTTCCTTATACACATAATATCCACAATGTTAGTTAAAGGAGGGTCAATAATGATTCTAATAAGACTTACATATCTTCTATCATCCTTTTGAGAAATGCTTCACAAATAGTGATGTTAACCCTTAACCATATTCCAACAATAATAAAAAATGGATATACTATGAGTTATAATCTGAAATAAATTTATTAAATCATAAAATTCATGGGTTTATATGTAAAGATTATAATTAATCAACTTGAGATACCCTCCCCTAGAACCTAAACTGATTCGTAACTAAACAGAAGGGTGTCCTGGATCCCCATGGGTTGGTGATTAGAACCTAGGAATCAAACATCAAACAAAGTGAATGATTTCACCCAAAATAAGACAAGATACATGACACATATACACATTATAAGGATACAACGAAAGGAATAACCTTGAAGGATATATGACATAAACAAAGGAAAATTGTGGTAGTGACACAACTCAAAAATAGAAAAACAACAAGATAAAACTCAAGGTACATAACCAAACAACCAAAAAGGAAAACTAAAATAATAAATGACTACTCCATGTGATATGTGGTCAATGCCCGACCATCTCACTACCAGCTACCTATAACCAATAGATAGAAACCTCCCTACCTCACTGTGGCACCTTTCCCTTTCCTATATCAAAATACAATACAAGGTCTATATATTCCAAAGGTAATGTGTAATATGTGATCTAAATAGTCTCAATGAGATCCCACCTAGGTGTTCCATATTAGGTATCTATACAATAATCCCAATATGATCAATTTAAAAAAAATACATGATAAGTAATTAAATAGTTTTATATCAAAATCATGGTAAATAATTCCCCTTTTTCCATAGTTCTAAAAAAAATCTAGGTAAAAAATTTTAAATAATATTTCAAATAACCAGTCACATTTATCAAATCATGAATATCAAATCCAAAATATCACAAGACAAATGACAATGGTATACATTCCTAGGATGACAACAGGTCAAGCTAGCTAGAGTACTCAAACCATCAACAAGACTAGTGCACACTCAAGTCCCTAGGACACTGGTCTTAGGAAATAGAGGAACACACTATGAGTGAACTCCCCAACAATTTTAGGATAAACTCCCTAATACACATGGCCTAGAGAATAGAGGAACTCCCCCTGAGTGAACCACTGAAAAATACCAAAGGAAGATAACCAATACTACACCTTCCACCTAAGTACCCAAGGCTTCTCATGTGTTACATTAGTCAAATCATTTCAAAAATAATTATGAAATTTCAAAATACAGTTCAAACAACCATTTTAATTAAAAAAATTCTTTAAAAACAAATTTTCACAATCCATTTCAAAATGCATTGAAAAAAACATTTCTTCTAACAAAATGATGGGACAACTATCTTTTTCTCAAAAACCTAATTCACACACACAAATCAATCACTCATTTCAATTTATTTATTAAAAAATTTATAAAGTAAGTGAAATTATGGTTCATTTAACATAGGATAGAAAAAAACCACCTACCTCAAACTCAGGTCATGCACCACCTGCAATAGGATCTACACACTAATAGCAGAAGGAAAGGAATGAATATAAAAAAATGGATCTATAAGGGATAAAAGAAACATCATCACATGATCACAAATCCCACATAAGAATCCCAACATAGCTTCCAAAACCCAATATAAATGAATAAGTGTAAGAGGGAATATAATTCTTACCAAAGGAAAAGAGACCAACAACGTCAAAGATCAAGGCACCAAACAAAGTGATCTAGAAGGGAAGAAATCACCAAAAATAATCTGGGAGTGACCTAGAGTTCAAGGGAGGAGGATTCATAAAGAATTAATAGTTTTTAGGATTGTGGTGCAATAAAACCTACTGGAAAAAAGTATTCTCATCATGAATCCTTGACTCACAATGTAAATATCCCACATTGCATGTACGCCGAAAAAGGTATTTCCTCAATTAAAAATCCCTAATCAACCAATTCAGGATGTGAATATCTTTCAAATCCTAAATCATTTTCATTCCATGAATTGGGTTTATGGATTCTATTGAGTAACTAATTCATGTCATGAATCAGATTTATGATGTGAATTTTTCCTGTGGACAACACCCAACAACATCCCTATAGAAAACTCCTAGAAAGTCACATATTCCATTAGAACTCAAAAAATATACCCATAAACATTAAAAGAGAGCATAAATTTTTTCTATTATTTTATAATCATTCCAACATAGGAAATTCCATCCTTGGGAAGTCATGTGGAAGAAGAATTCTCTGGAAAGAGGTTAGTTCATTGCTCCCTCACTGATGATTTATACTCCCAAGTCTCATGAGAATATGATTTGTGCCACCAAAATGCTTTATAAAATAGGATAGACTTTCCATATAATAATTTCAACTAAGAATCCACAATATCCACTATTTTTTACTCGATGGAAACATTTGGATATAACTCAATCTCCTCACAACATAGAACATGAGAGGGATTGGGGTGGTATTTTCTTCGTTGGGATATGTGTAAAAAATCATGTATACCAGTCAACTAGGACAACAATTCCAATTGATAAGAAACATGACCAATCCGTTCAGTGACCTCAAATGGTCCAACATATCTTGGAGCCATATTCCCTAGTTTTACAAGATGAAAGTGACCCAACCTAGGAGAAACTTTAAATAATACTTGATCACCAATGGAAAAATCCAACGGATGAATTTGTCAATCCACGTACTATTTCTACCAACTCTGATCTGTAACCAAGAATCGATGTATATCCTTGATCATTGTCAGTGTCTTTGAAATGAGACTCAATATCATAAGAGATTCATCACCCACCTCTACCCAACAAATAGGTGACCCGTATAAAAATTCATAAAAAACCTCAAAGGGGTCTATTCTAATTGATGATGGGAAACTTTTATTAAAGGAAAACTCGACCATTCCTAGATAGTTGTCCCATAATTGACTGAAATCCAAGATGAGGGAATGGATCATATCCTATAGGATAAGAATAGAACACTCTATCTAAACATAAACATGTGGATGATAAGTTATCCTAAGCCTAAACATAGTCCCCATCACCTCTTAAAGACTCTTCTAGAATCTAAAAGTGAACCTGGGATCGTTATCTAAAACAATCACAAATGGATCCCCATACAACCTCACTATCTCTTACATGTATAACTTACCCAACTCTTTAACTTTGGTGGTATCCCTTATAAAAATAATATTAGTGGATTTCATCAACTGACCAATAACCTCCAATATAGAATTATTCCCATAGGCGGTATATAGTAATCTAAAAATGAAATCCATAAAAACCTTATCCCATTTTTAGACTGGCACTAGAAAAGGTTGGAGCAGTCCAAAAGGATTTAGGCATTATACCTTTATCTACTAGAAGGTGTAGCAACGAAACACAAAATCATCTATGTCATTCTTCATAACCAGCTGCAAGAAACATTTCCTCATATCATAATACATCTTTGTAGTGTCAGAGTGTATAGCCCACATTAAGTTATGGAAACCATGAAACATTGATTTCATCATGGATGATGGGATAAAAAATTGATTCCTAAAGTAGAGAATACCATCAAAAAAGAGAGACCAACTAGGAATGACCTCCCCACCATAAAATGTTTCCTTGATTATTTTGAACTCATGATCATGTTGTTATCTCTACAAAATAAACTCAATGAGAGATTATGATCACTAAACACTAGTTAGAATCGTACTTAAAACATCATCCTATGTGTCTAGATGAGCTGAGAAAAAATACCTATCATATTTTACTCCTATTTTGATTCCAAAATATTATTTTATGTAACTTTTTGACTGAGAGAGTTAGTGACAAAATTCCCCTTCCCTGAAGTGTAGGAAATGTTGAAGTCAAATTTCCGGAGGTATTCCACCCATCAACTCTATCTAAGATTCAGGTCCTTATGAAAGAAGATATAGCTCAGAATCATATGATTATAAAATATTGTGAACCTATCCCCAAGAAGATAGTGTTCTCAACACTTAAGTGCATCCAAACCACAAAAAGATCTAAATCATGAGTGGGATAGTTTTTCACATGTGACCTAAGATGATGATATCCATAGGCCAGAATATGATTATCCTACATAAGCACACTACCCAAACCAGTTCTAGAAGCATAGAAATACACCACATACCCCTTACTAAGTTTGTCTATGATTTGGATAGGATCTGATTCCAGAATCTATTTCAAATCATCAAAAGAATTATAACATTTGACATCCCATGTGAACTTCACCCCTTTCTTGGTAATGGAATTCAAAGATGAAACCAACTTCACGAAATCATTAATGAACTTATGATAGTTTTTAGATAAACCTTGGATGCTATATATATTGAAGATGTTCTGTGGTTATTACCATAATGATACTTCATTCTCCTTCTTAGTATTGACTAAAAGTCCATGTTCAAAAATCACATTCCCTAAGAACTTCACTTATTGGATCCAGAAATTGTATTTTGGTAGCTTCCCATAAAGTCAGTGGTTTCTCAATATTTTCATAACTATGTTTATATGGTTCTCATGATCATGCTAGTGTTTTAAATAAATCAAGATATCATCCATGAATACCATAATGAAGGCACCGAGATATTGATGGAATATCTGGTTCATCAAAGACATAGAAATTGTAAGAGCATTAGTTATACTAAATGAAATCACAAGATATTCATGATGGTTATACCTTCTCCTGAAAGTGGTCTTTGAAATATCAGACTCCTAAACCCTGAGATAATGATAACCTGACCAAAGATAAATTCTCAAAAACCACTTTTCCCCCATTAACTGATCAAACAAGTCATCCACGTGGTGAAAAGGGTACTTATTATTAACAGTTGTTTGGTTTAAATTCTGATATTTTATGAAAAAATGAAGTGAACCATTAGCATTCATGGAAAAGATAATAGAATCTTCCCATAGAGAAACACTAGGGAGAAAAAATCTTTCTCCGCCAGATCATCCAACTGGATCTTGATTCATTTATTCTCTACCAATTCCATGTGATAAGAGGGTATTAAAATTTCTTTTATACTCGACACCATATCAACCGCAAACTCTACCTCTCTCTCTGGTGAAAGACCAAAGAATTAATCAGGGAAGACATCAGGGAAATACTAAACAACCATAGGATTATCAAAATTAGAGGAAACATCGTCATGCTCAAATAAAATAGTATACAAAAAACACATGAGCTATGGGTGGGAAGGTTATACATGACCAGACCTCATATACAACTCTCCCTAAAACACCTAAGAGCTCCCATTAGTGGTATAGAATGAAACATGCTGATGATAACAATCAATATCATCATGGTGAGAAACTATCCAATCCATCCCAATGATTACATAAAACATATCTAGATCAAGAACCATGAAATTTCAGACCATCTTCATGCCAGCTATTAATAGATAACAGGATGGAAACCTAAACTCACATTCCTCCCTCTTTCCAAGATGTGTCACCAACTCTATAACAAAGTACATGAGATCCATTAACAATTTTATAATATTAACAAAAATGGGTATATATGAAGGATTGGGAAGCACATATATCAAAAAAGCAGTTTATATATAAGATGCAATGAAAATGGTACCTCTAATTATCATTAGGACTGCATCAGCCTCTATCAAAAACTCATCCAAAACATAAATATGATTCACTCATGAGGCTTATGGATAGAGACCTATGGAATTTAAAGCTTCTAAATATTCCATAATGGCCTTTAGAGGTGAAGATACCTGACCATAATAGGGCATAGACATGGCCTGGTAGAACCTCTACAAATGACCCTAGCAGCAATAAGCATGAAAATCCTTCAGAGGTATAGAAAAAGTATATTTTGTGTGCCCTAAATTCCCACGCTAGTAAAAAAAAGGGAATACTTCTCAATTTTGTCGATGGTGTAGAGTAATCACACTACTGAGAATCACCTTTCCCAACCTCACGATTATCATTCCACTTCCTCTTCTCCCCCAATGAAACACTAAAATTACAACTGGATAGAAGATAAGGGTATAAGTAACCAATCATACCCACAATAACCATATCTACCATCATATTATTGTCTACTATCTCTAAATATGTAGAAATATTTATAATAAATCCATATTATTGGATACCTAGTCGCAATCCCTATAGGTACATTAGAGTTTTTAGTTGATCATTAACCACCACCTCTAGAGGAAAACAAACTAGCTCCACAAATTGATTGGTGTACTTTAAAATTGAATGCCCCTTATGGTAGGGAGAGGAACTCTAGATAAATTTTCATCATCATAGAATCTAGGAATAACTTATAAAATAATATGGTCTTTAAATCCTTCTAAAATAATACCACGTTTCAATTTTCCTATACCATGGAATCTCACAACCGCTTGTTGGGACCCTCGAGTCTGAACGTTGTGCACTTTACCTTGATAGCCTCAAGTGTCTCTAAGAATTTAAAGACTTTATCAATATTATCCAGACAATCCTCCACCTCTTGGGGTTCATTTGTACCCTTAAGGGATGGAGGTTTCTCACGTAGGAACTCTCGAGCTTGATATTTTTCTACCACAACTCTTGGTTTCACCTCAATAGCTTGGTTATAAACTCACGGTACATTATGATCCACAATATGAACTATCTACATGATATCCTTCATAAGGTTCTTATCTAGATTGGGATTCCTTTATAGATCATATATTGTTGCATCCTATTGTGGAACCTAATAAATGCGTCTCAGAGGAATGTTTATACACACTAGAAATAGAAGAAATGATTATAAAATAGAATAATATTAGTTTAAACTATATTAAACTAAATCATAAATAGAGAAAAAGATCAAAAATCCCTTCACAAGAGAAACATATCCCAACATCCCATGGTAACTTGAGGCTTGTCATGGAAAGAGATGGCCATGCACTCATCGCAACCTACCTCCCAAGTCTTTACAATCCTATTGTATATATAAAAACCTCCCAAGAATAAGAATAACCATCATATGATGCCAATTTATAAATAATTGGCCTAAGAAAACCTATCCTAGAACCTTAACTGATTCAACGTTGACCTGAAGGGCATTCCTAATCCCAAGTACTAGCGATTAACTCCTGATCATCGAACATAAAACATAAGGAATAGTTTCATCAAACCTAAAACAAGATACATGGAACATATAAATAGAAAATAAGAGATAACAGATGGAACAAATAGAAATATATATGCCATAAACAAAGGAAAATAGTGGCACTGATACAACTAAAAAGCAAAAAAAACAACAAGATAAAAATCAAGGTATGGATCTAACAACCAAAAAGAAAACTAAAAAAGGAAACAACTAATACATGTGATATGTGAGAAATTTCCCACTATCTCACTATGATCTAACCATACCTATATGATAGAAACCTCATCACCTCATTGTGGGTACTTACCCTTTCCTACATCAAAAGATAATACAAGGTCTACACATTTATGAGGGAATGTGTAATGTGTGATCTAAATAGCTTCAAAAATATCCCACCCTAGTGTTTCATATCAATTCTCTATACAATAATATCAATGTAGTTAATTTAAAGAAACCAAGGAATGATAATTAGTAAAATAGTTTTATATCTAAATCATGGTAAATAATTTCCCCTTTTCCACTATTCTAAAAAAATCCATTTAAAACAATTTCAAAGAATATTTCAAATAACCAGTCACATTTATCAAATCATTCATATCAAAGTAAAAAATAGTAAAAACCAAAGAATAATGGTAAAAATTCCTAGGATCAGAATAGGTTAAGATAGATTGACTATTCATACCATTAACAAGACTGGTGTGCACTCAATTCCCTAGAAAAATAGTCCTAGGAAACAAAGGAACATCCCATGAGTGAACCCTTGAATATGTCAAGATCATGTCTCTAGGACACATAACCTAGGGAACAAAGGAACACCCCATGAGTGAACCTCCCAAAAATACCAATAGACAAGGACCAATACTACACCTTCCACCTAAGAACCCAAGGCTTTCCTTATTCTACATTTATCAAATCATTTCAAAATGAATTATCATATTTCACAATATAGTTCCAAAAAATCATTTTTACTAAATAATTCACTAAAAACCACTTTTCCCAATCTATTTCACAATGCTTTGAAAAATAAATTTCTTTTAAAAAATGATAGGAAATCATATTTTCTCAAAAACCAAATTCACAGACACAAATCAATCACTCATCCTAATTTATTTATAAAATTATTTAAAAGCTAAGAGAAAATAAAATTCATCTAACATAGGCTAGAGATGGAACCACCTACCTTAAACTCAGGTTCCACACCTCCCACAATAGGATCCACACACCAATAATGGAAATAAGGGAATTCAAATCAGGAAATAGATCTAGAAGGGATCAAAGCAGCATCATGACATGATCATCAATTCCACAAACACATCCCAACATTGTTGACAAAAACCCATGAGCAATGAAGAAGTTGGAAAGATAATGGAATTATTTCTAAAGGAAAAGAAACCAACCACACCAGAGATCAAGGCACCAAAATAAGTGATATTAAAGGGATAGAATCATCCAAAATGACATAGGAGAGAGCTAGGGTTCAATGGTGGAGGTTGTACGAATAATGAATAAGATTTTGGTGCAATAAAACCCACTGGTAACAAAGGATTAAAGTTGCGAATACTCGACTCATGATTTGAATGTCCCACGTTGCATATATGCAAAAAACGTTTTCGTCGTGATTAAGAATCCCTAATAAAATAATTCATGAAATGAATCTATTTCATGTCTTGAATCATTTTTACACCATGAACTGGGTTCATGGATTATTCTAAGAAATTAATTTACATCGTGAATCAGATTCACGGTGTGAATTTGTCTTGTGGACAACACCCATTAGCATCCATATAGAAAACTCACAAAAATTATTCTACGCCCTCTGAACCTGAAAAACGAACCCCTAAACATTAAAAGAGATAGTAATTTTTCAGTATGTTACAAATAGTTTTTTATATCTAATTAAATAAAATAAATTTCATCAATAAAAACAAGAGCTTATGGAAAATGAGTGTTTGAGATACACAAGGATCGAGATGCACAAGTAGTTGACATAGGAATAAGTTACACAATATTTTATGGTTATTAAAAAATTATCCTGTATTAAAGTAGTAAGTGGAAAATAATATAAAAATGGATGTTGGATAATAATTAAAAAATTTATTTGATGTACCAAAATCATGTATTTATTTTGATAATTTTTTTAGTTGATGTAAATTTCATTGATTTGAGATTGTATTCAAGGGAGAGATGAACATGGATGGTAAAGTGATTACCTATAAAGAGGTATTGGTTGTTTAAGGCTTAAGATCCATCAAAATGTTTAATATGTTGAAACATTTTCACCAATAGATATGTTGAGATCCATTTAAATTTAAATTGTTATAGTAGCTACCATGATTATTATATTAATTTTGAAAGGATTAATTTATAGATCAAGGTAGTCATAGAATCATGTAATAATTATTTTTTCATGTTTCCATAAGAGGTTAGTGAGAGAATAATAGTTTTCTAAGAAAAATATATAGATAATATATGGAAAATAGTTATTAATCTTATAATTAGTTAAGATTGGATAGAAAGTAACTCTCCAAAGATTAACTTAAAGTGGTAACCCAAGTTCTAGGGAACAAGATATAATAATATAGATCTATGGGTTTCTTAGACCAAGTCAAAGTACTTATATTAACAAGGTATAGAACATACTAAATTGAACAATTTGAGATAGAATTGTTGCCAATGTCACATTGCATAAATCTCTCCAAAAAGAGATATATAAGACATAGGAGGATATTAAAATGGTGAGTAGATATTCATTTTCCTCAGTGATGGATCTATCATATATTCCACGTTATATAGTTCTTTATGATCATATCTTCCTATGTAGTAGAAATCTCCAACAACCACTAGAAAAAAATTTGTCTGATAACCACCTCTTCCCAAGTCCGTGCATTAGAACTAGGATGAGAGCTCACCAAATCACCGCACAAATTTTATGAAACAAATTTCCCATAGACTAAAAAGATTTCATGGTTTAGAAAAATGTCTTACATCCATGGTAGAACACTGTAATTATTTTCATTAAGGAGATACAAGCGAATATAAAACTCATTGGTCACTCCCTCTCCATTTACAAATTCTAATAAAATTAAGTCAGAAACATACAACTGTTCACCATAAATCCATAGTCAGTCCACCACCTTAATTTATAGAGTTCTTCATCAGGTGATATGGTCACACAAAATTCCAAGATTCATTATCAACCACCCATTGACCAAGGAAATCTCGGATACACTATTGAACCATTTGATGAAATTTCCAATAGTTAGTAACCTTTATCACAAACCATGCATCGAGATGTCTTATTTTTCTTAGTTCAGAACCTACTTATTTTAATGATCTCAAATCATGTCTATTATGTTATTAATGAATTTCATGTTGTATGTTAGTCAACTATTTTTTTTGTCTAAACTTGCAAAAATGGATACATCTGGAACTTACCATGAAAAACTAGCATATGAAGACAATCTACTAACCATGGAGGTCAATTGGTCATGTAGTACTGATTTCATGAAAAAACTATTTATTTTTTACCAATTATATCTAATTCTTATACTAACCATGTGTTGAAGTTAAAGTGACTGGATATGTACTGAACCTACCGCGTGAACAAGTGAACTTATTGTGTAAAGTAATGAACCTACCTTATGAAGAAAATAAGCTAATGTATGATCCAATGAAGTGACCACATGAAGAAATATAGTTATCATGAGAAGGTAAGTAAAATTTCACTGATGTACTGACCATATGTGTTATTTTAGTGATCGCACAAATAGTCGTACCTATCACAAGAACAAGTCAAGTGACCGAAAGAAGAAAAGTCCCTATTGTGATAAGTGGAGTACTGACTGCATGAAGTAAAGTACTTATTATAAGAAGAAAAGTACCCACCGTGAGAAGAATAGTACTAACCACATGAAGGATTTAAGTTCTCATGCCTAGTTGTCATTTATAGTTGTTGTTTTAACTGATCATGCATAATAACCATGAGATTAAGTGGTTGTGCTTATGTAAATACTACCCTAACATGTATACCATAAGAAATAGAGTATTTTCAAATCTCCAATGACTACTTTTGAAGAATTAATTATATATTCAGTGAAATTAAAGCTATAATGAGTGTTATTCAATGGATACTTTGACAATGATCTTTCTTTTAATAGAATAATTGATCATAGAAAAGTATAGTAACACTTATAGAGAATAATATAGGAACACATGTGTGCACCTTTAATACACAGAGGGTTCATTCAGAACACTTCATGACACTTTGGTTTCTTGAACTAGTTGTACAACTGTGTATGATCCCTTTAAAAGAAAAACTAAAGGAATATTAGACAACATAAGCTATTAGGATTGAGATGCACCGTATATTCACATCTCTCGTATCCTTCATTTCTATTTATGCTTAACTTTAGAGATGTTTTTTTTATTTAATTTTTTTATCTATAAACATTGTCTCCTATACTGAACTAGAGAGTTCTTAAAACTCTCTTTAAAATATTTTCTTTTATACTCCCATATATAACTATGGAAGATGTAATGTGTGACTTGGAACTCTTTTATCTTAAGAAGAACTATAAAAGATGATTTTTTATATCCTAAACTATCTTAGTATAGTTTATTTTAAAAAACTGATCTAGGTTGTGGATTAGTTTATTTTATAATAAATTACTTGGAAATGGGTGATTTCCATGTGGAGAGGATTATGTCTCATCTTGAGACTGAAACCCTAGTTTATTTCATTGTGTATTTTTATTGTTTTTTAATATGATTTTTAGAATAATATTATATCTATTTTCAAAACTATATAATAAAAAATTACATTGATAGTTATCTCTAACAAGTGTTTTATATATTTTGTTTGACTCAAGAAAATTAGTTTCAAAAGTTAAATTATTTTCTGAACTATTTTAACTGAGTTATGATTGAGATTTTATAAAACTATTACAAAGATCAAATTATATATCTTTAGTATTTTATTTAATGGGTAATATTTTATAAATTGAGGCATTTAAGTTTTAAATCATGTTTAAACAAAAACAATTATTGGAAATTCAATTCACCCCCTTATTGAGTGTTCTAATCCAACTAGCATTTGGAATTAGAGGCATTTTAAAATACTTTTTACTATGATCTAGATGTATTTAAAGATATTAAATTTCTATTAGTTCTAAATTTAAGTTTTTATGGATAATCATAGATAAGAAGAAAATCCCACTAATAGACCAACTTATTTTAATTAGACTGACTATGATCAATGGAAAATTAAGACGAAAACTCAATTAGAGTGTATGGTATTTGATATCTGGAATGTTACTATACATAAATATGAAAAACCTATAACTGCTAGAGATTCATGGAGAAAGTACACTACTATTTCATATTATTTCAACTAAAAATTAATTAATACATTATATTATGTTTTAGGAGATGATGGATTTAATATAATATCTAATTGTTCTACCACATTTAAAATTTGGGATACTCTTACTATATCTCATTAGGGAACCTCAAATGTTAAATAAATGCAATTAAATACTTATAACATTAATTATGATACCTTAAAAGAACCTAATGGATCCATTTATGATATATATCTTAGGTTTAATGAACTATTTAACACCATTCATGCACTTGGAAATAAAATCACTGATAAATATCAAGTGATGTGACTTCTAATATGTTCACCTAACAGGTGGAGAGGAACTTCAGTTTCTATCCTAGAATCCTGCGACATCAGTACACTACCAGTGAAGGAACTCATTATAAAATTTATTATGTAAAAGGAGGAACTTAAAGTAAATAAATAATAGGAAAATGAAACAAAGAGGATGTTAGCAGCCTTAAGGACTTGTGACTCAAAGCTAAAAAAGAATATCAAAGCTGATAGTTCCATTGATGATGAATCACCTACTGACTGTGATGAGGAAATGAATCACCTAGTCATATTATTCAAAAAAAATATAAGAAGAATAAATTATTTAAGAAATCAAATTATATATGTAAGTATGAAAGTAAAAAAATGGAAAAAATATAGGGAAATGGATTATTCCACTAATGAGATAACCTATTCTGAGTGTAAAAAAAAGGACACATCAAAGAAAAATGTCTCAATATAAAATATAATAAAAAGTATGAGGAAAAAGTTGTATTAAAATTCCATAAAATCCATATTGAGTGACTCATAGGATAGTTCAAGTGACTCTGGATCAACAGAGAAGGAAAAATAATAGATCCAAAATGTGTTTCATGTAAAACACATCTGTGGTGCTAAATATTATTCTTACTTCCCCAGAACATGTTTCTAATATTTCTAAGAATGAAAATAATGAGGAAAATATGTCCAGTGAAGATTTATTTGAATTATGTAATTTTTTGGTAGAAACATTTAATGAGTTGAAGCATAAGTAAAAATTTTAAAGAAACAATAATTCTTTGTCTGCTCAGTTAAAATCTGATTTTACTGTAGAAATGGAAAAAATGATCAATTATTAAAGTAAAAAATGAAATAAAAATGTAAAATGAACAATTAAATAAGGATCTTAAAATATTTACTAATTTTATATAAAATATTACTAATATTCTTAGAAAACAAACAACTCATAAACATAATATTGGAATTGGTTACCATCTTGTATAGAGGAAATTTTATAAGAATACTTTTATTCCTAACTCTAGTTCTACCAAGTCTATAAGTAGTTCTTAATCTTATAGACCTAATAAATTTTTTATTTAAAAAGTAATTAATTATGTTTATAGTAAACCAATTAAATGACTTTGGATTCCTAAGGATCTTATTACTAACATTTCTAGACCTAAGAAAATATGGGTACCAAAATTATTTCTAGTTTAAATGTTTCCATAGGAATCTTGATTGAAGAGTACCAGTAAGAACTTATGGTATCAGGATAGTGGACACACCAAGAACATGATTGGGGAATACTCTATATTAAGTAACCTAATCAAAGTTTATGGTGGGAATCACTTTTGGTGACAAAACCAAATGAAATACAATTAGACTTGGTCAAATTAGTAACTCTAGTACTATTTTGAAATCTAAAGTTTTATTTGAAGATGGATTAAAATATAATATTTTTATAATATCAAAATTATGTAATTATGTTTACCATGTTATGTTTTAAAATAATTCTTGTAAAATTTATGATTCTAGTTTTTACTACTTTGAGAAATGATAATGTTTATGTTGTTGATTTAAATTCATTATTTTCTCAAACATATTTCTTGTTAAAGTGTCTTTCATAAAAAATATTGGTTTTTTCATAGGGAATTAGACCATTGTAACCTACACTAACTTATAAATATTACTAGTAAAGTATTATTCAAGTATCTTTCTAAACTATAATTCCCAATATACAAATTTTTTAATCAATATAAAAAAGGGAAATAACATAAAATCTATTTTGAACCAAAGAAAGAAGTTTCAACTCCTTAACCCCTAGAGTTGGTTCACATGGACTTGTTTGGACCCTATAGAGTTTATAATATAAATGGGAAGCACTATTATTATGTTATAGTATATGTATTTTCAAGATACACTTGAGTATTATTTATAACTCACAAAAGTGAAGCTTGTTCTTATTTTTCCAAGTATACAAAATCTGTAGAATTAAAACCTTAAGAATTGATCATGGCCATGAGTTTGAAAATCAATATTTTTAATCTTCGTTATCATTACATAGCTATGTTTATAACATTTATTCTCATAGGACCCGACAACAAAATAGTGTTGTAGAAATAAGAAACCAAACCCTTTAAGAAATATCATAAGATATTATCAATGAGTATGATTAACTTATCTAGTTTTTGGAATAGGTTGTGAATAAAACTTTTTATATTATTAATAGAGTTATAATTAGACCACTTTTAAAGAATATCCCATATGATTTATGGAATGGTAGAAAATCAAAAGTTAATTAATTTAAATTTTTTTGTTTGTAAAGAATTTATACTCAATACAAAGGATAATTTGGAAAAGTTTGCATCAAAAAGTGATGAAGGAATTTTCATTGGATATTCAACATCTAGTCAATCATATAAGGTCTTTAAAAAAGGAAACTTTTTTTGAAAGAATATTCACGTGTCAAATTTGATGATATGGATCTAAATAAACCTAATAATCCTTTATAAAATTTTAAGTATGACCTTTCTAATATAAATATTAATGCTAAACCTAGTGATAATTATGTGAAAAATATAGAAAAATCACCTAGTTCAGAGGAACTATTTGAAACCAAACCTGTGAATGAAAATGAAGTGTTAAATGCATCAATACCTAGAACTATTATGACTCAAAGAAACCACCCCTTACATGCGGTTGTAGGATACCTATAAAAAGGAACTTAGACTAGACCTTCTCTAAGAAATCAAGTTGAACATAAATATTTCTTATCACATCTTGAACCTAAGAACATATCAGAAGCAATAGATGATGAATTTTGGGTAATGGTAATTCAAGAAGAGTTAAATTAGTTTGAAAGAAATAAATTTAGGGGACTAGTGGAAAGACCTAATGAATTCTTGACCATTGGAACCTATTGGGTGTTTAAGAACAAGGTAGATGAATCATGTACACTAATTAGAAATAAATAAATACTAGTTGTAAAAAGATACAATCAATAGGGAGGTATTCATTATGAGGAAACATTACACTGGTATCTAGACTTGAAACTATCATAATTTTTCATGTATATTCCTCAAATTTTGATTTTAAATTATATCAAATAGATGTCAAGAGTGAATTAATAAATTTTCATATAATTGAGGATGTTTTTCAGGAACAACCTCCTATATTTAAAAGCCCTAATTTTTTTATTCATGTATTTAAATTAAATAAATATTTATATGGTTTAAACCAATATCCTAGAGCTTGATATGATAGGTTCATATTTTATTTATAAAGGTTTTTCAAAAGTAATTGTAGATCCTACTTTGTTTATTAAAACAATTTCAAAATAATTTTTAGTAGTAAAAATATGTGTTGATGATATTATTTTAAGATCATCCAAAAACTATTTATGTGATAAATTTCAAAAAAAATGAAAAATGAATTTGAAATGAGTTTGATAGGTGAGTTAAAATTGTTCCTTGGATTTAATACTTTCATAATAAGGAATGAATTATTTTAAATCAAATAAATTATAATAAAGATCTTCTAAAATGTTTTGGTATGGATAGCACTAAAGGTAGTGAGACTCCCATGAGTACAAGATATAAATTGGATCTTGATGAAACTGGGAAACCAGTTGATCAAACCAGTTATATAGGTATGATTGTAATTTTAATATAATTAACTACTATATGACTGAATATTATGTTTAATGTTTGCATGTGTGAACATTTTCAATCAAATCAAAAATAATCACATTTTTTTACTGTAAATAGAATTTTTAAATACCTCAAAAATACAACTAACTTAGGACTATTTTATTCTAGAGTAAAATCATTTGATTTAGTTTGTTATTTAGATATATATTTTAGTGGTTGTAAGTTAGATAGAAAAATAACTTCTGAAACATGTCACTTTTTGGGAAATTTTCTAGTTTTATAGTGTAGTAAAAAAACAGAACACTGCTACATTATCTACTGCTGAAGTGGATTACATAGCTATAGGTAGTTGTGGTGCACAAATTATATCTATGAAACATACATTACTAGAAAATGGATATAAATTTCAACATGTCCCTAAAAACTATGAAAATAAAAGTGTATTAAATATCTGTAACAATATTTTATCACATTCAAGGAAAAATCATATTGTTCTGAGATGTCACTTTTTGATAGATAATTTTCAAAAAGGTGATATAACTCTTGAATTCATTAATATTGAATATCAACTTGATGATATATTCACAAAAACCAAAGAATTTTGATAGAATGAGCTATATCATACATGAAATGTTAATCATTAATTATTTCTTGATCTTATTATTAGCCTATAAATATTGTGTTTGGTTAATTCTTACTTATATTCTGTATGTAAATCTTTTCTTAAAGAAACTATGAATTATGGTTCACACAGTCAGTACACTAACCATGAGTTTTTGTTCATACGATAAATATACCTACTGTGACAAGTTGGTCATGAGGTCAGTATACCTAACATGAAACATTACTCACATGATCACTAGTTACCTATCATAAATTTTTTCTTCATATGGTTAGTATACCCACCATGAGGTCACGGTCAGTATACCTACCATACTATTGTTGTCATTAATCTATAGCTATTATACCTACCATGTGTATTATATACTTAAATTTTCTCATGAAAATGTTTTGGTAGGATTTCACTTAATTTTATTATTATTTTATCACTAAATGGTAGAATTTTTAAATTCAAATAAGAATTCAAATCAATACACATATCTATCCAAAAACCCATTTCTTCTTTTTAATGCCTCACTGTAACACCCCAAGATTTTATGAAAAATATTCTTTTTAATTTCATTAATGTCTTGTGTTGTACGCTACACCAAAAGGAGCTTGCACAACACGCATCCTTGACTTGTCTTGAATTACACGCAATCGCGACCTTCCTCGATAGCGTGTGTAGTACACAATACTGAGTCTCACTAAACAACGATATGCTATTAAAATATTATTAAAACTAGCCGTTATGAATAGTAATAACCACTTTTTGAAATTTTGTAATTTTTTTTTCAAAATGGACTTCATTTCTGGATTCGGAATATCGAAATTAGCTTAGGGTGAAATTTTGGTACTTTTCAGATAACTTTCATTTTCTGATGAATAGTGAAAATTACTAAATTTTAATTAAAAACAACCTTTTTAATAGAAATAATTAATAGTGATAAATTATTAATTTGATTGGTTTTAAAGTATATTTAGAATATATTTTTACAATTTAATACAATGTTGGTTATTGGATGTAATTTCACATTTAAACCAGACATAAACAACTGTCAATCTTTTGATAGTTATTATCTCTTAAGAACACGCTATTTGTTTTGACGACGGGAATTAATTTTTAAATTAATTAATGAAACTGATATGTTTTGAATTTGGTAAAATAAACATCATTTTTGAATTCATAATATCAAATATATCTTAGGCCTAATTTTTGGTATTTTTCTGAAAACTTTCAATTTTTGATGAATAGTGAAACCACTAAGTGGTAGTTAAAAAAACTGAATTTTTCATAAAACTTAATTTTACCACTTCTGTGAGTGGAATTTCGAAAATCCGAGAGACACGGTTAATATCAAGGACTAAAATTTGGTTCAATGAGATGAAAATAATTTTTGGTGAATAGTAACTTTTTACTTTTTTTTACCACGGTTAAAAGTAAATAGGGTAATTAAGGGTAAAAATGATATTATTATTACCCTAACACATGTCATAATTATATTGGACAAGTGTAATTCGAACAAAAACAACCTTAGGAATAAAATATGACCATTTAGGCCCACTTGGATTAGATTAGGACTTTTATTATTAATTTATTTAAAGAAGGGTTAAAATAGTTAAAATCAAAGTTTAATAAGTAAATCATTTTTAATATGGGGTTATACATAAGATAAATTCGGCTATAAATATTCATTAGAAAGATAAAACGATTTCCTAGATAGTGATATTTTATTTGTAATTTTTAGACTTTAAATAATTTAATTTATTTATGACACAAAGATGATGCAGTAATTATCTTATTAATGAAATATTGACATAATTGATGTTATAAACCCCAAATTAAATTTAATTTGAGACTTTTTATGAATTAAACTACTTTTATAAGTTAATATGACATGTTATTATTGATTTAATTAACTTTTTTCTAACTAATAATTCTGTTATGATTTTCAAAAAAATCAATTACTAAATACTGTCAAAATTGACATAAAATAGTTTTTAAAACAAATATTATATTATTAATTGTTATTTTATTCCTAAAAATCTAAGGTTCGGCCAAATGACTTAGATAAGGTTATATATATTAATCATAAACAAATTGGGGTTCGTTTGGCTGTTTATAGTAAGTTTATTAACCTTATAGTATAAGAACATAAGAAGACACGGTAAAAGTATAATTATTTAATTTAATGTTAAATCTAAATGATAAGGTTAAAATAGGAACCTAAACTTGTCTAAATTCTATTGGATGAGAGGTTTTAGACACATACCCACCTTAGCTTCTAAATAAATCAATTTTGAGCTATTTAAAACCGAATTTGGATTTATAATAAAATAATATGTTTAGTTATTCCAAAGGTGCCTCTCTCCTCCCTTATAAAAGGGAACCTCCTCCCTCTCTTCCTCACAACACTTTGAGCCTTCAAGATCGGCCAACCCCTGACAAATTCCCTTCTCCACTTCCCTAGAAACATCCTAGAGGTTCTGTTCTTCCTCAAAGACCAATTTTAGTGCCCTAAAAGGAGGTCTCAAAGAGGCGCTTCAAAGAAGAGGTAATGCCCATTACCGATTCTTTCATCATTATTTCTTCTTCCACTTCTTCTTCTTAGGTTGTTTCATTATGAAGTAATAAAATCAGTATCAATTATATACTGATATGTTATTATAATTATGAAACAACCTTATTTCACCATCTATCCATCCTACGGAAAACAAAATCACCGCGCGTGCGTACGTACGGAATACCGTCTCCATGCCGTGGTGTAATCTATTTTCCACCACCACCTTACTTGGATGGGTATAATGGTGTACATAATAACTATATATGATTTTTGTAAAGTGATATTGATTCTGAAATAGTATACATACACTCTAATACAATTACACGATCATGAGAATGATATCATCGCTCGTGCGTACGTACGGACTACCGTCTCCACGACGCGATGAGATTCATTCTCCACGTTAACCATTCATGAATGATTATAAAGTATATATAATAATTAATAATGAAATATATGACATAATAATGATTGGGATTTATGTGTATATATATGTATGTCATCTACTTAATTCCATTCAACTCAATAAGGAAAAGAAAACAGCGTTCATGCGTACGTACGGTCTACCGTCTCCATGAACGGTGTATTTATTTCCATTTACTAATCTATTATATATATATATATATATTGTGAATATATATTATATATAAATTATGTTTTATATTCTGGAATTAAGTAATCGTGATCTAAGTAATCATATGAATAATTACAAGTCAAAACACAGGCGACAAATGAAACGATTTTACCCAAAACGCTCTTTAACATGGAATTTACAAAAGAACGGGTAATATAAAGACATAAGTGAACCATATATGATATCATAACAATGAGTATGATTCTGGAATAAGTCAATGACATTATTTAAATCATTATACAGGAGGTTCGGACACATACGAAACAAATCGGACCTAAGGTAAGGGAAATATCACAATCTCATTTTTATCCGAGATTGTTTATACTTTAATATTTACTGGGGTGTATTTTATCATCCAAATACATGTTTCCTCAATATGTAATATTTACATCATTATACAATAGTTTATATCCAATTTTACCCTTCGGTGAGTTTTTAGTAAAATATATGAAAGGAATCTTTTGTCGTTTTTCGTACGAGGTACTTTTTGACTTTTCCGACAAAAGTACGAGAAGAATGTTTTCTTTTAACTTAAACGACATGAATGGATTTTTAAAACATTATTTCCAAGAAGCTTCCCTTACAAGTTTTCAAGTTTATTTTTAATCAACTTCTTTTAGTTTAGAATTGTATGACATGTTAAGAAATGAAAAGTGTTTTTGAAGTAGAAAGGATATTTTCCTCAAGAATGGAGTTCAAGCGTTTTATCAAAATTATTTTCCATCTAAGATAATAAAGGGTTCTGTTTCTATCCCTATTACTACATTGATTTGATTAGGTTGTGATGGAATTATTTTTATGAATTCCTTTATCTTATATGAGTTGTTTTATGATGTCACGATGTTTAAGATTCCCATTTTTATTACATGGGTTATGCTATGATGTATGGTTTATGATTTTGTGGCACACATAATAATGGTATCATTATGAGATGGGTGGGACCTATATCTCCCTCCAATGCATTGGGTAAATATTTTATATCTCATGAGATAGACATTGCTGGAACGGTAGGTTATACCAGTTCAGTGAAACAGGACTGAAATGAGGAGTGAAATCGGCTCAGAAAGGGACTTTGTCCACTAAGATAGTCTTGGAAATGAGTCTTGACTAATAAAAAATGATTCTCTATGATTATGTGTGTATGCCACAAAGTTTCATGTTTTAAGTTATGATTATTGGGATTACATTTCACTACTATGATTTATCCCATGTTATGAAATTATGATCTCTTTTGTAGGTTAAGATTTCCAAAAGATATGTTCTTATGAATATGATGTGATTGATATTTCTTTTGTTTAACCTTACTGAGCATTTGAGCTCACCCTTTTATGTTTTCTTTTCCCCAGGACATAAATAAAGGATTTAGGTTTAAAAAAAGAAGACCTTTATGGGAGATGTTGAAGATCTTTCACCACGATTAGAAGATTATATTCCGAGTTTCCAAAGACACTAAACTATTACGGTCCTTGTGTGTGTTTTTTTGTTATGTACTAAGTATTCCGCAAAAGTAATGTAATGTCCATGTACGTTAAGCTTCGGGTCTCTACAGTTGGTATCAGAGGAAAGGTTTAGTCAACCTTTGGAAACTAGGATGCGAAAACATTAGTGAGATCCCTAGAGATATTTCTAAGGTATGTCTAGGGATGTCCCTAAGGATAAGTATACGTATAGGATATAGTCCTAGAACTATGGTAACGATATTAGATTAAACCAAAGATGTTAGATATTGAAGTTACTCCCCCTTTATTATGATTTTTTCCTCTCACACTATTCTTTTTGGGTATTAGACGATGGATGGAACCCGAAGGAACCGTGTTGATCAATGCAATGGACAATGCAATGATTGTCCTCCTGAACAAACAAATGTTATGGGAGATGAAATGCAAAATCTTATTGCTATACTTACACAAGCTATGAATCATTCTTGACTTCCAAATGAGCAGAGAAGGGAACAATATTCTATTGAGTCCTTCATGAGGCAATGTCCACCTTCTTTCAGTGGGTCTTCTGATCCACTTGTTGCTGAACAATGGATTAGTACTACTGAAAAGATATTTTCAGTTCTTCAATGTTCTGAACATGATAAAGTCATCTTAGCAGTGTATCGTTTGGAAGGTGATATTGATCAATGGTGGAATCTTATCAAGAATATGAGGCCAAGAGATGAAATTGAGTCCATGGAATGGGACGAGTTCAAGAACTTATTTTTCAATAAGTACTTCCCTCGTATTCTTCGAACAAAGATGGAGAAGGAGTTTCTTGAACTAAAGCAAAAGGATAATGAATCTGTTGGTATATACGAAGCGAATTTTACAAGGCTTGCAAGGTATGCATCTGGATTTATCATCCAACCTGAAAGTAAAGTTGATCGATTCTTCAGTGGCTTAAAACCAAATCTTCGAAGGGAATTAGCTATAAGAGACTTCAGTAGCTATGATGAAATTGTGCTTTGTGCTATCAAGGTAGAAATGGAAGTTGGTGTTACTTATCCATCTCGTAGTTTTGACAAGAAACGAAAGATGGAGTTCAAGGAGAAATCTCAGAATAATGGTGAAAAGAAGATGAATGTTTCCTTATGCTCAAAGTGTGGAAAGAAGCATGGTGGAGATTGTCTTAAAGGGACTAGAAAATGTTTTAAGTGTGGAAAAGAAGGTCATCGAGCAGCTGAGTGTCGAAGTAATGGAAAAAGGTTTTCTAATTATGTGAATAAATAAAAGACTGCAGAGAATGCACCAACAACACTTCAATGCTTCAAGTGCAAGGAAATGGGGCATTATGCTAATAAATTCCATAATCCAAGGGTTAGTGATGATCGACATGAGCAACCACTTAAGGCAAAGGACAAAGGGAAGTCACATGTGATCACTATTGGCGATGTGGAATATGAAAACGATGTGGTGGAATTATTAAGTGTTTATGTAATGGGATTCCAGAATAATGTTGTATATAGTATCGTGGAATATTGGAATATTTATGTTTTGGTCTATTATGGTTTTCAATAATTTTATGGCATCGGTAACCATGAAAAGTGATTGAAATATTTTTGGAAAGCAGATGATATGAACATAATGAAGGGATAAATAGAATCTAATATTTTTGATAGTATTCATGAGCTCATGATCGATATAAGGACTAAGTGATATCATGGTTTGAGGATATAGAATTTTTAGGATTTTGGTATGTGGAAAGTGTTAACTTTTAACTGCATTCATGTTTTCACTAAGGTTCAATGGATATTCATTCTTCAATAGAATACATGATTAAGGTATTCACATGTTTTTAATTTAACCAACAAGATATATCTTATGATATATTGGGGATAAATGATGGCATTCACATGATCATTTTCTTTATACTATGAGCTTGGACCGAAGTAGTTTAGATAAGCCTAAAGATTGGAATGGATTATGTTGGACATAAGTTAGTATTATTTAAGGATAAAACTTTTTTGATATTGTTGATGGGATGTTATAGTAATATAGCTTTAGAAAAAGGAAAACCTGCAGGATGGGTGACAACCCATCGCGTCGGACAAGGCTGTGGGAATCGAACCCACAACCGAAGTGCGACTGGCCTTTATCACCTACCACTGGACTACAGGAAGTCCCTATTTAGAAGAAACTAGTTTTGTTATATTAAGCAGTATGATATATGAAGTATAAGTCCATTTTAGGAACCATATATGATTAACCTCACTATAGATGGATTTATGTATTTTTGATAACTTTTATAACCTTTTGTTTAAGACAGATGGAATGACCCATCATTCTATCACATGAGCTGCTAACACTTCACGAATGAAAAATTCAATTTCATTTCTTTAAGAGATGAATTGGAAATTATCCAATGAATGAACAACGGTGAGACTGTACCAAAATCACGAAAGTATTTCTTCTATTTCCAATTTCATCAATTTTAGGGAAATGATCTTGAAAACCAAAAATGTTGTTCTAGTGCCCTTATGTCTGATGAATCATATGGTACCTTAGATCATCACAAATTTATGTCTTTGTGATTGCTGGATTTTCCATAGCCATGTTCTCTACCACTCTCTATCAGAACATGATGGCTAGATTTCTCTTCCATATCCATATTTTCACCTATGTGGAAACCCAGTGATTAGTTTATTTGGGTAACCGTTACGTTTCATACTTTTGTTTTTTAAATATTGGTTTTGGCATTCCTTTTTACGATGTGGGTTTTTATTAAAGAAACTTTCGAATAGTAAACCATTTATAACCCCGATGAATTTCGAGGGTGAAATTCCTTTTAAGGGGGGTAGAATGTAACACCCCGAGATTTTATGAAAAATATTCTTTTTAATTTCATTAATGTCTTGTGTTTTACGCTACACCAAAAGGAGCTTGCACAACACGCATCCTTGACTTGCCTTGAATTACACGCAATCGCGACCTTCCTCGATAGCGTGTGTAGTACACAATACCGAGTTTCACTAAACAACGATATGCTATTAAAATATTATTAAAACTAGCCGTTATGAATAGTAATAACCACTTTTTGAAATTTTGTAAATTTTTTTCAAAATGGACTTCATTTCTGGATTCGGAATATCGAAATTAGCTTAGGGTGAAATTTTGGTACTTTTCGGATAACTTTCATTTTCTGGTGAATAGTGAAAATTACTAAATTTTAATTAAAAACAACCTTGTTAATAGAAATAATTAATAGTGATAAATTATTAATTTGATTGGTTTTAAAGTATATTTAGAATATATTTTTAAAATTTAATACAATGTTGGTTATTGGATGTAATTTCACATTTAAACCATACATAAACAACTGTCAATCTTTTGATAGTTATTATCTCTTAAGAACACGCTATTTGTTTTGACGACGGGAATTAATTTTTAAATTAATTAATGCAACTGATATGTTTTGAATTTGGTAAAATAGATATCATTTTTGAATTCATAATATCAAATATAGCTTAGGCCTAATTTTTGGTATTTTTCTAAAAACTTTCAATTTTTGATGAATAGTGAAACCACTAAGTGGTAGTTAAAAAAACTGAATTTTTCCTAAAACTTAATTTTGCCGCTTCTGTGAGTGGAATTTCGAAAATCCGAGAGACATGGTTAATATCAAGGACTAATATGTGGTTCAATGAGATGAAAATAATTTTTGGTGAATAGTAACTTTTTACTTTTTTTTACCACGGCTAAAAGTAAATAGGGTATTAAGGGTAAAAATGATATTATTATTACCCTAAAACATGTCCTAATTCTATTGGACAAGTTTAATTCAAACAAAAACAACCATAGGAATAAAATATGACCTTTTAGGCCCACTTGGATTAGATTAGGACTTTTATTTTTAATTTATTTAAAGAAGGGTTAAAATAGTTAAAATCAATGTTTAATAAGTAAATCATTTTTAATATGGGGTTATACATAAGATAAATTCGGATATAAATATTCATTATAAATCTAAAAAGATTTCCTACATAATTATATTTTATTTGTAATTTTTAGACATTAAATAATTTAATTTATTTATGACACAAAGATGATGCAGTAATTATCTTATTAATGAAATATTGACATAATTGATGTTATAAACACCAAAATAAATGTAATTTGAGACTTTTTATGAATTACACTAATTTTATAGGTTAATATGATATTTTAGTATTGATTTAATTAACTTTGTTCGAACTAATCATTCTGTTATGATTTTTACAAAAATCAATTACTAAATAGTGTCAAAATTGACATAAAATAGTTTTTAAAACAAATATTATATTAGTAATTGTTATTTTATTCTTAAAAATATAAGGTTCGTCCAAATGACTTAGATAAGGTTATATATATTAATCATAAACAACTTTGGGTTCTTTTGGCTGCTTATAGTAAGTTTATTAACCTTATAGTATAAGAACACAAGAAGACACGGTAAAAGTATAATTATTTAATTTAATGTTAAATCTAAATGATAATGTTAAAATAGGAACCAAAACTTGTCTAAATTCAATTGGATGAGATTATTTCGACCCATACTCACCTTATCTTAGAAATAAATCAATTTGGAGCTATTTAAAACCGAATTTGGATTTATAATAAAATAATATTTTTAGTTATTCCAAAGGTGCCCCTCTCCTCCCTTATAAAAGGGAACCTCCTCCCTCTCTTCCTCACACCACTTTGAGCCTTCAAGCTCGGCCAAACCCTGAAAAATTCCCTTCTCCACTTCCCTAGAAACATCCTAGAGGTTCTGGTCTTCCTCAAAGAACAATTTTAGTGCCCTAAAAGGAGGTCTCAAAGAGGCGCTTCAAAGAAGAGGTAATGCCCATTACCGATTCATTCATCTTTATTTCTTCTTCCACTTATTCTTATTAGGTTGTTTAATTATGAATTAATAACATCATTATCAATTATATACTGATATATTATTATAATTATGAAACAACCTTATTTCACCATCTATCCATCCTACTAAAAATGAAATCACTGCGCATGCGTACGTACGGAATACCGTCTCCACGCTGTGGTGTAATCTATTTTCCACCACCACCTTACTTGGATGGGTATAATGGTGTACATAATAACTATATATGATTATTTTAAAGTGATATTGATTCTGAAATAGTATACATACACTCTAATACAATTCCACAATCATGAGAACGATATCATCGCTCGTGCGTACGTACAGACTACCGTCTCCACGACGCGATGAGATTCATTCTCCACGTTAACCATTCATGAATGATTATAAAGTATATATAATAATTAATAATGAAATATATGACATAATAATGATCTTGGATTTATGTGTATATAAATGTATGTCATCTACTTAATTCCATTCAACTCAATAAGGAAAAGAAAACAGCGTTCATGCGTACGTACGGTCTACCGTCTCCATGAACAGTGTATTTCTTTCCATTTACTGATCTATTATATATATATATATATATATTGTGAATATATATTATATATAAATCATGTTTATATTCTGGAATTAAGTATTCGTGATCTAAGTAATCATATGAATAATTGCAAGTCAAAACACGGACGACAAATGAAACGATTTTACCCAAAACGCTCTTTAACATGGAATTTACAAAAGAATGGGTAATATAAAGCCATAAGTGAAACATATATGATATCATAACAATGATTATGATTCTGGAATAAGTCAATGACATTATTTAAATCATTATACAGGAGTTTCAGACACATACGAAGCAAATCGGACCAAAGGTAAGGGAAATATCACAATCTCATTTTTATCTGAGATTGTTTATACTTTAGTATTTACTGGGGTGTATTTTATCATCCAAATCCATGTTTCCTAAATATGTAATATTTACATCATTCTACAATAGTTTATATCCAATTTTACCCTTCGGTGAGTTTTTAGTAAAAGATATGAAAGGAATCTTTTGTCGTTTTTCGTACGAGGTACTTTTTGACTTTTCCGACAAAAGTACGAGAAGAATGTTTTCTTTTAACTTATACAGCATGAATGGATTTTTAAAACATTATTTCCAAGAAGCTTCCCTTAAAAGTTTTCATGTTTATTTTTAATCAACTTCTTTTAGTTTAGAATTGTATGACATGTTAAGAAATGAAAAGTGTTTTTGAAGTAGAAAGGATATTTTCTTCAAGAATGGAGTTCAAGCATTTTATCAAAATTATTTTCCATATAAGATAATAAAGGGTTCTGTTTCTATCCCTATTACTACATTGATTTGATTAGGTTGTGATGGAATTATTTTTATGAATTCCTTTATCTTATATGAGTTGTTTTATGATGTCACAATGTTTAAGATTCCCATTTTTATTACATGGGTTATGCTATGATGTATGGTTTATGATTTTGTGGCACACATAAGAATGCTATCATTATGAGATGGGTGGGACCTATATCTCCCTCCAATTCATTGGGTAAAGATTTTATATCTCATGAGATAGAAATTGCTGGAACGGTAGGTTATACCGGTTCAGTGAAACAGGACTGAAATGAGGAGTGAACTCGGCTCAGAAAGGGACTCTGTCCACTAAGATAGTCTTGGAAATGAGTCTTGACTAATAAGAAATGATTCTCTATGATTATGTGTGTATGCCACAAAGTTTCATGTTTTAAGTTATGATTATTGGGATTACATTTCACTACTATGATTTATCCCATGTTATGAAATTATGATCTCTTTTGCAGGTTAAGATTTCCAAAAGATATGTTCTTATGAATATGACTTGATTGATATTTCTTTTGTTTACCCTTACTGAGCATTTGAGATCACCCTTTTATGTTTTCTTTTCCCCATGACATAAAGAAAGGATTTAGGATTAAAAAAAAAGAAGACCATTATGGGAGATGTTGAAGATCTTTCACCACGATTAGAAGATTATATTCCGAGTTTCCAAAGACACTTAACTATTACGGTCCTTGTGTGTGTGTTTTTGTTATGTACTAAGTATTCCGCAAAAGTAATTTAATGTCCATGTACGTTAAGCTTCGGGTCTCTACACTCACCAGCTACAAAAACCCTATTTCATGAGACCTCTCTTCAACCCAAACCTTTCATACTCAACCCTTCCACATGAATATGAATCTTTTGAGTTCGAATCGATCAAAAAAATGTTGAGGATGAAGAGTGTATTGGATTACACATTTCTTGTCCACACACATCCTTCAAATAAGTCAAATAAAAGTAAAGCTAACTCAAGAATCGTAACTAAGACAAAGAATCCACAATTATTTGATCAGACTATTTTTTTCAAAAAAGAAATAAATGCTTAATCTCTTTGTTAGAGAAAATCTCTAGTCAAGAAAATGATTCATAATCAGGGATGGAATGATTGGATTAAGGTGAACATTAATAAATTCTACCCAAGGATTGTCAAGGGTTTTTATATGAATTTGGATTTTATTACTAAAAAGAATAAATATTCCATTTATACATTTATAAATGATAAATTTTTTATTTTTCTTCTAGGTGCGTGAAAAAAATCTTAGGTATACCCTATAAAGGTGTTTTAAAAGACTAAAAAATCTCTTATCTAGTAAATTGTGCCCATTTTGATTCTTAAAGTGCTTTAGAACAGCTGACTGGGAATAAAACCTCCTAAAGACAAAATGCTATTGAGTTGAGTGGTGAATATAGACTACTGGTCAAATTCATTCAACATGTGATTTGTCCTAGAAAAGAAGATTTTAGAATCATGAGTCGTCAGAATCTTTCCTTTTTTATATTAATTAAAAATGTCATACAAATAAATTTAGAATGGTATTTGATGAGATATATAAATGAATTGTGTAATCCCTCCTCTAAGTTTATTTCCTAACCTTATCCAAAATTTATCTCAACCTTATATAAGGGTGTAGTACCTGAGGGGGTGGAAATAATAACATCTTTATATGGTTTTTGTCTTTATCAAAGGATCTATAGCCACTTGAATGTCAATTGGAATCGATGGAAAATGTATTGGGTGGAAAACCCTAAGAAATTGTATAAGTTGTTTGATCTACTGAAAAATCAAGTTAGACCAAAGGATCTGGTGGATCTAGGTATTGAACCTAATAAAATTGTTGATTATTCTAATGATGAAGTAGTTGTTAGTGTGAAATAAGTTGAATAATAAAAATAAGATGATGAGATAGTTTATCTTAATGAGGAATCCATGGTAGCTCATGAGGATTATAGGCTAGTCACACCTGTTATATCCTATAGACCACCCGACTCACTTATTCCTTTACCTTATCATAAGAAAGAGAAATATTATTTGGATCTTGTTGATACTAAGGTATCTGTTGGTGGATATATAGATGAACCATATTGGGATGAGTCTGATGATTCTGAAGAAGATGAAAATGGATTAGATAGAACTAAATTAATTATAATTACTCCCATACAGCTGATACTTGATGCACCTACTAAGGGGTAGAATTCCCCTAGATCTACTATTTTGGGCTTAGACTATCCAAACTCTAGTGATGATGAAAGTGGGGGAAGTCCACTTGGAAATGGTGGACCTTACACCCCTTTTCCTAAAAGAGTTATAAAGGGATCTCTAATTGCTGAAATAGATTCTCATGAATGACTTGAGATATATCCTTTGAGACCCTTAGTTGGCCAATATTTTAAAAAAAAATTGGTCCTACCCCCACCAAAGATAGTGAAGGACCTGATAAAGGTAGTTCACATAGTGAGGATATTGAAATTGTTGAGCATGCTTCTCATGAAGAGGATTCATATGCTAGTGTTAGAGTTAAATATTAGTCTAAAAGAGAAAGATATGTATAGGATATAGCTGAGTTATATGGTAGGAATCAAGTTTATGATCCATATACTTCTATCCCTACTATGTCTTATATTACAAAGAATGTTTTGAATGATTTCAAATCAAATCTTATGTTTGTATTAAAAGAAATATTTCTTAGTTTTGGAAATTCATTAGAGCCAACTTGAGAAGAAAAAACTAGAAAGATAGTGATGTTGGTGAGTATTCATCTTTAACTCAAATTTTATCTCAAGATGAATTTAATGAGAAATGAGTTTAAATATCCAAAATATAAATTAGGTTCTTTTTAATATGAACTTTATGATATGATGGTGTAGAAATACTAGAGGTATCTTAGTTTGGTTTTACAACCTTCTATATCTTCTTCTCCACCTCATGATCCTCCTGTCTAGCCAATTTTAGATGAAGAGAAGATTAGATAACTCAAAAGGGATGAGTTTAAGGTTTTGTTTAATGAATTATAATAGACCAGGGAAGTGGTTTTTGATGGTTTTAAAACACATGCAGCTAAAACTTTGGAATTGGTTAGGAAATATATCAAGAAATATGGGAAATATTGTGAAACAATCAAGAAGTCCATTTATTTCTACTAAATTTAGATCTTTACTAAGTCATATTTGAAGGGTATTTTCATAACTCTGGCTTCAGATCATAATATTCCACCTTTGACCTAATCTTTTAGGTTTTAAGTTGAGAAGTTTAATGTGCTTACACTAATGTTGGAATCCTTTGTGGAAAATAGAGAATATTTTCTTTAGGCTTTTAAGAATGGATCTAGGTTAGTGAGTGAATTTACCAGGCCGATGGAACCCTACCTTTATACTACTTCTCATTCTATTTTTCTAGCTCCTCCAACTATTCTTTTGTTCCTAGATCCTTATACTACCACCTCTACCCTAAATAAATTTTTTTTGTCTCCTAGACAAGCACTTTATAATTTAAGACCTATTTCTAGATGTATTTTCATCGGTGACCCTACATCCACCTTTATACCTCAGACTACATATTTTTTTCTCTACATATAATTTCAAAGGAAAGGATCTTATCCTTCCTTCAGATATCTGGGATGTTCCAATTCATATTTTGAGTTTAATTTCTAATAAGAATTACTTGTGACCCTTTTTGTAAAATCTTGTGAAATATTAATGAAATACTCATATTTTATTCTCATTTTTGTTTCTATTCTTCTTATTATCTTTTCTTTTTCACTATGATCCACTTTTTGATAATCCCAAAAGGGGTAGTAAGTGTTGGAAATCAACTAAATTTATTTGAAATGTTTAAATACATCAAGGAAATTTATGAACCTTTAAGATATTAAAAAATATATGTTACAATTCACTGAAAATATATTTTTAATGTATTCAATTAATTTTGTTTTAAATTTCATGATTTGTGATTATCAAAAAGGGATGGATTATTATATTAGTCCAAAGCCTCCTTATTTTAATGATCCCAAATCATGTTTATTTGGTTAATAATAGATTTCATGTTGTATGTTAGCTAACTATTTTTCTTTCCAAACATGCAGAAATGGATAAGTCTATAACTTACCATTCAAACCTACCATATGAAGACAATATACTAACCATGAAGGTCAGGTGACCATGTGGTAATGATTGCATTAACATACTAACTACCATGCACTAATTCTAACTAAGTCACATACTGACTGTGTGTTGAATCTCAAGTGATTGAATATCTACTAAACCTAGTGCATGAACAAATAAACTTACTGTACGAAGTGATGAACCTACCTCATGAAGAAAATAATTTACCATGTGATCCAGTAAAGGGATTTTATGACGAAATCTAGTTACTATGAGAAGGTAAATAAAATTTTACTAATTTACTGACAGCATGTGTTATTGTATTGACTATATAAAGATTCATACCAATCATAAAAACAAGTTAAGTGATTGCAAGAAAAAAATTACCTACCATGAGAAGTAAAGTAAAAACCACATGAAGTAAAGTATAGAATGTAAAAAAGAAAAGTACCTATCATGATAAAAAGATTAATGACCACATGAAGGATTGAAGTTATCATTCCATGTTGTCATGTCTAGTTTTCATACCAACCAACTGTGCCTAGTAACCACGATCTAAAGTGACTGTTCCTAAGTTAATAAAAACCAACCATGTATAACTTAATAAGTGGTGTGTTTTCAAATCTCTAATGATTAATTTTGAACCAGTAATTTCATATTCAGTTCAATTAAGGCTGCAATGAGTGATCTTCAATAACTAATTTGAGAAGGAGATTTCTTTTAAGAGAAGAACCACTCATAGAAAAAAGTAGTGAAACTTATAGAGAACAACATAGTAACATATGAATACACCTATAATACATAAAGGAATCATTTATAACACTTCATGAAACTGTATTTTCCTGAACCTACTATGTAACCATGTTTTATCCCTTTTAAATAAAAACTCAAGGACTCTTGTACAACTGAAGCTATTATGATTGAACTACACCACATCTTAACATGTCTCATCTCTTTCACATTATTTTTATGATAAAATTTCAAGTTATGTTTTTATTTACTCTATTAATATGTAAACATAGTATCCTGTACTGAATTGGAGAGTTCTAGATTCCCTCTTTCAAATATTTTCTTTTTTACTCCCACATATAAATATGAAAGAGGTCATGTGTGACCTGGATCTCTTTTATTCTATGAAGAACTATGAAATTGTGTTTCATATATCCTAGAATATATTAGTATATTTGGTTGTAAAAACCTGATCTAGGTTGTGGATCAGTTTATTTTATAATAAACTGCTTAGTATCAGGTGATTTCCAAGTGGAGGGGGTTAGGTCTTGGCTTGAGACTGAACACATTTTTTATTCTGTTATGATATATACTATTTTATTTTAATCTATTTTTTAAAAAATATATATCTATTTTATAAACTATATAACTAAACCTTACTTTGATAGTTGTATTTAACAAGAGTTTTATATATTATGTTTGATTCGATTAAATTATTTTCAGAAGTTAAATAATTTTCATAACTATTTTAATTGAGTTGTGATCGAGATTTTGAGAAACTTTTCTAAATATAAAATTATATAGATCTGGTATTTTTGTTAACTAGGATTATTTTATAAATTGGAGGATTTTAGTTTTAAATAATTTTTTAAGAGAAACTTTTATTGGAAACTCAATTCATCTCCCTCTTGAGTGTTCTACTCTAACCAACACCTTTCGAGTGAAAGATATCAGTGGGAACTTCATCTTTTGGACACCATTAAGTGGACTCCATCTGATGGACTTTGTCTGGTGAAACTAAATAATATTCACAAAACCAATAAATATACCACTTGAATATTTCTTCATAATTTCATTCATCATCAACCATCCACCTAAACTCATTATCTATTCAATTCAAGTTGCTTTCTTGGACTATCACCTTTATAAACATATCAGCAAGATTATGCTTCCCAGTAATCTTTTGAAGGTCCAATACTTTAAATTATAGAATTATTTGTATAAAGTGATATTTTAGGTCCATGTATTTCATTCTTGAATGAAACAATATATTATAGGAAATATGGAAGGAACTCTGGGTACCATAGAAAAAATTTCCACTAATTAATCACTTTCTAAGTTCCTTTAACAATTGAATCAACCATACCAAATCTTTATCTTCTTCAATAGTAGCAACATGCTTTTATTTTTTTGTAGATAAAGTAATGATGGGATAGAATTGATAAATATAAATGATCATTGTTCTACCAAAAGTAAACACAAATATAGTTGTACTTTTCTATGAATCCATCTCTCCAATAAAATTTTCATCAACAAATCCCTTCAATTGATCATCATCTATGAAATATAAAGCTTCATCTTTCAAACCTTTCAAGTATCAAATGATCCATTTAACATCTTTATAATGTTTCTATCCATGATTTGATATAAAATGGTAAATAACTCCCACTGTAAAATAAATGTATGATCATGTGCATACTATTGTATACATCAAACTTCCAACAGCATAAGAAAAATGTATATTTACTATGTCATGAAATTATCTACTTGTTAATGGTGTCTATGATTTAGAAATCATGAAGTGATTGGAAAGGGGGATTGAGATATTCTTTTGTCTAATATACCTAAATCACCCAAATAACAAAGTGGGGATCAAGAAACTATTCCCTTTTAAGAACCTAGGTTCGGATATTATTTTTCCATGAACTAACTCAGTCCACACCTACTCTTGACACCTGATTCAGTCTGAAACATGAATCTTGGTGCATTTCTGATCACCCGAGGTATACAATAAACACTAAATAATCAAATATAATCTTTCAAGAATGATTTCTCTCAAAAAATAATAATAAAGATGTAGTGAAGATCTATTAAGAATCTGACATGACTCATCTATAAGTACAATTCCTCTGAATAATCAATAATCATAAATAAAAAAACAAGTCATAACCAAAAATAAACATATAAATAAAATCAATGACATAAAATAAAATACAAATACAAAAGAATGAATCAAGATTTAGAAGGCTATAATGGTCGAAACATACATGACACCAAATAAACAAAAGAAAACCTAAACACTGAACTGATGGTCTTCGTGTGACCCACGGTGTAAGATCCTAACATTTTCTAGATATGTCTAAAGATTTTTTTCAGGTACTATTTTTCTTTTTTTTTGGTATACACTTTGTTTGGTTTTTATCTTGGGTGTGTTTGGGTGTGAATTGTAAGTTTTTTGAGAAATTTTTGGAAATGCATGGTTGGTTCACGGTTTTCCCAAACTATGTGCCCTATCCTAGAAAACCATACAATCCAATATAGAGAGGGATTTCATGGTTGTCATGTAGTTTTTCAAAATTTTCACCCTCTTAAGAGTAATTGTGCACCCCATAGAAGAGATACACAATTTAGAAGCACAGTTTGGAAAATTGTGTGCCCCTTCCTAGGAAATTGTCCCCATGATTTTTAATATTCCAAAAATTGGTTTTTAAAATCCCAACACCCCCTTCCCCCTCCCCCCGAACTTCACCCTATTTCGAACAAACTCAGACCTAAAAAAATTGTCTCATTTTTATACTCTCAAGGATGGATTCAAAGGCCTTCTAACATCCATTTTTGATGATTCGAATCCCGGATTGAAGATCTATACCTATCCTAGTAAGATAATATCATCTTATGTGGTTTACTCCCACTCTCTCGTCTTTCTCTCATCCTTTGAATGGATGTTTTCATCTATTGATGGTGGATCTAGATATAGTTCTCTTTGATCTTGTTTCATTTGATATTAGATATAGTTTTCATATATAGATCTCATTCTTTATTATGATATTGGTTGTTTGGATTCAAATTTAGTTATTTCTATTGGCAATAATTCATTTTAAATCTTGAGGAAGGTAGTCTAAATTAAGTTCCCAGAGTCTTTAATTCTAATTGCATGTATTTATTGTATAATTTCAATTGGCATGTTTGAAAATTGAATCTTGAATTGAATAAATTAATTGATTGATTAATTTATTAAATCATGGAATTTAATTGATTTAATTTCCATGTGATGAAAAATTGGGGTTGAATTTGGGGCAATTAGAAATTGGTAAAATTGGATTAATTATTTAATAGGATATTGAGATTGTGGTTTTGGATTAATTAATTGGTGAATTAATTAATGAGTTAAATGGTTAAATGTTGGTAAAAGGATTAATGTTGATTAATCTTGATTGATGTGATATATGTAATTTGTGTGATTAATTGATAAACATGTGTAGGATATACACTACTGCCTCAAAATCCCATAGTGATAAAGGTGTATTATCAAAAATCAATAAAAAATAAAGTCCTTCGAGACATTGGATGGATGTGTGGGATATATAATGTTTCTTCAAAATCCCATAGTGATAAATGAGTGTGGGACATGGATTGTTGATTCAAAAGTCCACCTATTTGATTGTTTGATAAATGAGTGTGGGACATAGACTACTAATTCAAAAACCCACATGTGTGATTGGTTGATAAATGAGTTGTGGGTCACAAAATATTGTATCAAATACCATGGGGGTGTTAGATATGGCATTCTAGACCCAAAATTTTGAAATTATACTATGGTTCCAATTGGTTTTAATATGAATTGAAATGAAATGATAAATGATAATCCTGGTATTGTGATATAGATCAGACTTTGACATGGGCTAATGTAGGAATTTTGATTCGGGTGTCCTTAGGAACTTGGAGGTTTATGTGGTTAAATAAAGAATGATTTAATAGATGTAAATTGTTTAATTTATTGATTTTATTTTATTATTTATACAACACCATACAATGATATTGAATGGATATTGTTTTAGATGTTGTTGGTGGTAGCCTACTGAGTAGTACTCACACCCTACTCGGGATGCCTGATCGATATCTGAAAAGACTTCATGTTTGCAGGATAGGATAAGGGAAAGAGTCCTATGTTAGATGGTTGATTTGGGATGGAGCATATATGAGGGAACCAGACATGATTTGGGACCCTCTTGGGAGTTTTTAGTGTCTTTATTTATTTTGGGTTTTTCATATTTACAATTGAAACATATTTGGCATGACATATTTACTATTTATTTTTGGATATTGTATTTCCTATTTTGGTCTTCATGTGATATGGGTTTGTTTTGGTTATTGGTTATAACATTTGGTAATTATTATTTATTTCCACTATTTTTCTACTTTGATAAAGAGGTTATAGTCTCCCCATGATCTATATTAGACCATCGCTACTAGTCAAAAACATATTGTATATGGGGAGGTGAACTTAAGGTGTTGTGACCAACCGGCTCAGGGCACCGGTGTGTGGCACCCGAGTTGTGACATCACAAAGTGGTATCAGAGCTAGTTTTATTTTATTTTATTTTGTATTACTATTTTCAGAAAGGTATATAGGAGACTATAAAGAGTCAGGACTTAAGAATTATCTTCTGTATGGGAGTATCTAACCCATGTACGGGGGGAAACCCAAGTACCCAAGGTGTGATTGTTTGTTATTGATGTGTGTTGTTACAGTTGAATGTTATTTCACCCTGTATAATGCACTTATTGTGTGATGTTCTTGTTTCTGATATTTTTATGAGATTTGAATCATGGAATAGTATAGCACAATATTTGAGTATAGATGCATCATTCTAGGAACTCAAGATTATTTTTTTACATGCATCATTTTAGGCATGCATGGAAAAGTAAATTGTGGGTACATTATTGAACTTGAAATGTTTTCCTTTCTTATGAAATTGAAATGAAAAGGTTCCTAATATGAAATTGAAAATTTTAAATGATCCAAAATTTGAATAAATGGGTTTATAATGAGAAACTTGAATATTGAGAATGAGTTTACCCTTTGATAACCATGACCTAGATATAGAATGGTTAAGGGTAGTGATAGTGCCTTAGTTTTGAACGTGTGGAGGGGAAAAGGGGGGAATGACTTGTTATGGATTATTTTGAATACATATTATGTAAATTTGTTAAAGTTTTGAAATGTTTCCTAAGACGTGTGTTTAGAATTGTAGAGATATGCCTCCACATTGACACTTATTGAGGGGACGAAAGGAGGTTATGACTAGAAATGGTCCTCCATAAGTGGAACCTGAGGCACCGATAGTGCTGGGTGAGGAAGTTGAAGAGTAACTCCAAGAGAAGTTTTCTTAATTCATGTAGTTTATGGAAAGGTACCTAGTGTGGGTTTTGAAAATCATGTCTGATATGACATGGTAGTTCCATCTAGAACACCCTCTGACATTTACTGGAGAGGGTAGACCTGAGGTAGCTGAGTTCTAGATTGAGTCTATATGAATGATACTAAAATACTTGAATAATCATAATGAGAATAGATTCAAATTACATTCTTATATGTTGTGTGTTCAAGAAATTCGTTGGTGGTATATCCAGACTCAGGATGGACAACTATAGAATATGGAGTGGATGGACTTCTAGGATAAGTTCTTGGAGTAATTTTACCTGAATACATTGAGATAGAATATAGTAGATAAGTTCATGAGGTTGACTCAGGGTAGTGTGTCTATTATAGACTATTCTGGTTACTTTACAGATTTTTAGTGCTTCATTCCAACAATTAAAGGAGATGAGGTGACCAAGACAAAGAGGTTTTAGGATGGTATCAAATGCCAAATTAAGTCCAAGGTGAATATCTTCATACTAAATAAATTTTTAAAAATGGTGAATATGGCTCTCATTTCTGAGGGGAACCTAATAGAGGCTTCTAGTGGAGGATAGTTGGTTTTCACTGGATGATCAGTTAGTTTGAATTTTGAGAGTAAGAAATTACATTATGAGAACATTCACTAGAGAAGTGGGAAGAAGAATATCCATTAGGAAGGATCAATTACACAAAACCTTACCCGAGTGATCTATCACTAGTGTGGTAGGTTGGGTCACTCTTATAGATAGTGCCCCTGACCACTAGTAGAGTTCTAAGGCTATAGTGGGATGGGACATCTATAGAGGTTCTACAGGAACAACAATATATGGGTAATGATAGAGCATCTAGATAGAACCAGAGTAGAGGAAGGGGATACTCTACACCATATAAGTCTGGAATCTATAGTTTTACTAGTCATGGAGACAGAGGCAGTGGACGTGGTGCTTTTAGGAGAGATCACCCATATCAATAGAGTGGTGTAGATCAGGGGACTCAGACTACATCATAGGGAATAGGGGAATAAAAGTTTCATGTCATTCAGCTTACAATGGTGGATAGCAGGGATGGACCGTTGATAGTTAGAGATACTATTCTTGTATCTTCTACACTTTCTAGTTCCTTATTTGATACTAGTGACTCTAATTTTTTTATATATTCCCAACTTGTGAATGGTTTCAGCCTTGTAGTGGAGTTCATAAGCAGGGTTATGATGATAGATACACCTTTGGGAGTACGGTCAAGAGACATCTTTTTGTGAAAGGGGTGTTCTCTCAAGGTTGGGGAGTATCATTTTAGTTAGGATCTTAACATCCTTGAAATGTTAGGCTTTGACCTAATTATGGGTATGGAATAGTAAGTGGAATACTAAACACACATAGATTGTTACCATAGTTGAGTGATATTTATGTCTCATTAGGGTGAAAAATATATTCACTATAGAGAGTGGGATATCTAAGAAGGCCAAGCAGATCCAATTCATTAGTAAATGGGGGATCTCCCCACCCATATTCCTAGTCTGTTGTTAGATGAAAAGGTTGAAAAGAATAATGTCTTTCCACATATGGTAGATTGGTTTTAGGATTTGTTTCATGAATATTTATCAGGGATACCAATTGAGGGAGATATGGGATTTATAATTGAACTCATTTCGGTGGATGATCTAGTTTCTATTCTACCATAAAAAATGGCACTAATAGAGCTTCAAGAACTCAATACTCAACTGTAAGAGCTGATGGATAAAGGGTTTATCAATATGAGTACGTCTCTTTGGGGTTCTCAAAATTTTTACTAATAAGGCTGATGGGACTCTATGTTTATGTTTTGATTACCGAAAGTTGAATTTAATGATAGTGAAGAACTGGTATCCTCTTCCACATATCAATGATCTTTTTTACTAGTTGAGGGGAGATTTTGTTTTCCACAAGATTGACATGAAATCAAGGTATCATCAGTTGAGAGTCCGACCTTCTGATATAATGAGGACTACTTTTAAAAGTAGGTATGGCCTTTAGGAGTTCATCATGATGTCTCTCGAGCTGACAAATTCACCAATAGTGTTTATAGACCTGATAAACGAAATATTCCACCCCTAAATGGATCATTTTTTGGTAGTGTTTATGGACAATATCTTGGTTTACTCCAAGACTCGTGATGATCATGCCCAACATCTTGACATCATCCTGAGTACACTGAGAGCGCATCATCTATAAACTAATATATCTAAGTATAAATTTTGGATTGATCAGGTATACTTCTTGGGTCATATCATCTCATATTAAGGTGTGTCGGTGGACCTAGAGAAGGTGAAAAATATCTTTATTGGGAGTAGACCAAGAATGCTTTTGATATCCATAGCATTTTTGGGTTAATAGAATATTACCATAGATTTATCTTGGACTTTTCAAATTTAGAAGCACCAATTTTAGGCTTGACCAAGAAGAGAGTAAAGTTTTAATGTTCGAGAGCATATGTTAATGCTTTCTAGGAGTTGAAGAAGCGTTTGACTACGACACTGATCTTGATCCTACCTAATCCAGGTGAGGAGTATGTGGTGTTTTGTTTTGATTTTATGATTGGTCTTAGAGAAGTGTTGATATGAGGATATTGTGTTGTGGTGTGTGGGTCTCAAGAGTTGAGTCCACATGAACAGAATTACCCTATGCACAACCTTGAATTTTCTATAGTGTTTTATGCTTGGAATTTTTGTCATAATTATCTGTTGGGTGAAAATTTTACTATGTATATTGATCATAAAATCATAAAGTATATCTTTTCATAGTGATATTTGAATCTCTATAAGCAAATGTGGGTTGGTTATATGAAGTATTTTGATTTTGAGAGAGAATATATTCCTAGAAAGGGAAACATTTTTTTTAATGCCTTAAGTAGGAAAACTCAGACTTAGACAGTTCAGGAGTCTAGTGCTGAGTGGAAGATAATGACTTTTCTAGCTAAGATGCATGTTGTGGTTTAGGAGAGTCAAGATAATATGACTCTCATATCGTTTTAAGTGGATTTTATGATTTTGAACAATATCATAGATAGAAATTATGAAGATCTATAATGTTTATCCTTAAGGGAAATCCTAGAAGGTTGGTAGCACCTTTAGATTAGACTATAGATGAGGATAAAAAAATTTATATTGGGAATTGGGTTGTTGTGCCTACAAGCATGATGGAGGATCTGATGCATGAATTTCATTCCTCAAAGTGGGTAGTGAATCTAGTTGTGACCAAAATGTACCATGACCTATGACAACAGTTTGGGTGGTTAGGTATGAAAAAATGAGATAACAAGGTTTGTGACACAATGTTACATCTATAAATAGGTGAAGGATAAGTGTAAACGACCTGGTGGTTTACTATAACCATTGCCTATTCTAGAATGGAAGTGATAAAATGTTACCATACACATTGTGGTGGGTCTCCTGAGGATGCCTTGGAAGAATGATGTTATTTGGGTGGTGGTGGACCGACTGATGAAGGTAGCGCATTTCTTGACTATATGGGAGACCTTATTATTGGATCAGTTGGAATACTTATACATTCAAGAAATATTCCATCTCTGCAGAGTAACATGGGGTATTTTTTTAAAACATTACTTACACTTTACTTCATGGTTCTGGTAGGGCTTATAAAAGGCACTTTGTATACAGATTTTAATGAGTATGGCTTTCCACCCACAGATAGGTGGATAGTTAGAACATACTATACAGGTGCTTGAGTATATGATATGAGCATGTGTCATAGAATTTGGTGGGTATTGAGATAATCACCTAACTTTGGTGGAGTTTTCTTATAATAAAAGTTATCAGAAAACTATACATATGGAACCATATGAGTCACTTTATGATAGGCCATGCAGATCAACCCTATGCTGGATAGAGGTAGGTAAGTCAATGTTGTTGGGATTGAGTCTCATGCAGGAGATATTAGAGAAGGTTCATATGATTTGGAAAGGTATGGATACAACTCAGAGTAGACGAATTTCATATGTTTATAGATTTCGACGACCCCTAGAGTTTATAGAGGGTGATCATGTGTTCCTTTAGGTGTTTCCTATATTGGGTGACCATTGGATTTGAAGACAAGGCAAGATGGAAAGCATTTTTTTATACCATTTAAATTTGTGGGGAGAATCAAGCTAGTGGCATACCAATTGGATCTTCCACAGAGGTACATTACTATGCATTATGTTTTTCATGTGACACAACTTCGGTGGTAACACCCCAACCCATCTCATGTGATCGATGTGGATGATGTTAAACTTGATAATGATGCATCCTTTGATAATCATATGATACATGTGTTGGATTTTTGTAAAAAGTGTTGTGGGGAGAGATTATGTCACTATTTTGTGTATTATGGAAGCATGGGTGTGTTCAAAAGGAAACTTGGTAGAGATAAGTGGATATATGGGCTCAGTGGCCTGATATTTTTGATTTAGAATCTTAGATATGCTTGTGAGTACAACTCAATGATGAGCTATCATAAGGTGGGGATATTGTAAGATCTTGACCATTTCAGGAGATGTCTTGAGCTTGTTTCTAGGTACTCGTTTTCCTTGTATTTAGTACACTTTGTTTGGATTTTATCTTGGGTATGTTTGGGTGAAAATTGGACGTTTTTTGATAAATTCTGGGTAGTGCACGGTTGGAACATGGTTTTCCCAAACCGTGTGCCCTACACAAGAAAACTATGAAACCCCAGACAAAGGGTGATTTCATGGTTGTCACATGGTTTTTAAAATTGTGTTCCCTGTTAGAAGTAACCATTCACCCCCCCCCCCCAAAAAAAAGAGGAATGTGGTTTAGGCGCACAATTTGTAAAACTGTGTTCCCCTTCCCAGGAAACCATGAAATCATTTTTTAATATTCTAAAAATTAGTTTTTAAAATCCTGAACCTCCCCCATGACTTCACCCTATTTCAACCCAACTCATCCCTAAATAATTTCTCTCACTTTTGGAGGATCTCATACAGATTCCAAGGCCTTCTGAGCTCCATTTATGGAGATTCAAATCATGTATTGAAGATTTTCACCTCTCTTGGTAAGAGAATCTCATCTCATGTGGTTTCCTCCATCTCTATCATCTTTCTCTCATACTTTGAAGATATTTTTCCTCTTTTTATGATTAATTTAGATCTAGTTATATTGGATCTTTATTTGTTTAATTTTGGATCTAGGTTTTGGATCTAGATTTAATTCTTTATTGTGAACTTGGTTGTTCCACTTCAAATTTGGGTATTTTCATTGGTGATAATTCTTCATCAATCTTGAGGTAGGTGGTCTAAATTCAATTCCCATAGTCTTGAATTCTAATTGTATGTATGTATTTGAGAATTTCAAATGCATGTTTGACAATTGAATCTTGAATTGAATAAATTTATTTATTTATTTATTTATGAAATCATGGAATTGAATTGATTTAATTTCCATGTGATGATGAATTGAGGTTAAATTTGGGGCAATTAGAAATTGGTGAAATTGGATTAATTAATTGATGAATTAGTTAATGGGATATTATGATTGCGGAATTAGATTAATTATTTAATGAATTAATTAATGGGATATTGGGATTGTAGAATTGGATTAATTAATTGATGGATTAATTAATGGGATTTTCGGATTAATTATTTGGTGAATTAATTAATGAGTTAAATGGTGAAATGTTGGTAAAAGGATTAATGTTGATTATTCATAATTGATGTGATATATTTGATTTTTGTGATGAATTGATAAACATGTGTGGGACATGGACTACTGCTTCAAAATCCCATAGTGATAAACTGATACATGTGTGTGTGACATGGAATACTGCTTCAAAAGACCATAGTGATAAATGAGTGTGGGATATGGAATTATGCTTCAAATTCCCACTTATGTGATTGTTTAATTAATGAATGTGGGATACATACTATTTCTTCAAAATCCCACTGGTGTAATTGTTTGATAAATGAGTTGTGGGTCACAAACTGATACATCAAATACCCATGGGGTGCTAGACATTGTGTTCTAGACCCAAAATATTGGCATTAGACTATGGTTATAATTGGACATAATATGAATTGAAATGGAATGATAAATGATAATCCTGGTATTATGATATAGATCAGACTCCGACATGGGCCGAAGCAGGTACTGTGATTCAGATGTCCTCAAGAACTCAGGGGGTTTATGTGGTTAAATAAAGAATAATTTAATAGATGTAAATTTTTTACTTTATTTATTATATTTTATTCTTTATAAAATTTCATACACTATTATTAACTAGATAATGTTTTAGACACCATTGGTGGTGGCCTACTGATTTGTAATCACACCCAACATGGGATGTCTAATCGGTACTCAAATAGATTTCATGTTTGTAAGACAGGATAAGGGAAATAGTACTATGTTAGATGGATGATTTGGGATGGATCATGGATAAGGGAACCGTACATGATTAGGGACCCACTTGGGAGTTGTCAGTGTATTTATTTATTTTGGTTTTTTTCATATTGAAATTGACACATATTTGGAATTACATGTCTACTATTTAGTTTTGGATATTGTATTTCTTATTTTGGTATTCATGTGATACATGTTTGTTTTGGTTATTGGTTATAAAATTTGGTTATTCTTATTTATTTTTATTGTTGTAATACTTTTATAAAGAGGAAATAGTCTTTCTATGATTGATATTAGACCCTCACTTCTAGTCAGTAGCCTATGTAATATAGGGAGACACATTTGAGGTCTCGTAACCGACTAGCCCAGGGCACCGGTGTGTGGAACCAAGGTCGAGATGTCACACATGGTCACCTTCCAACCCCAACACCATACTTGATCTAAAAGTATCTAGTGAGAAGGATTACATGAATCATAACTCCTATAATACCTGAGAAAAAACATGAAATTTTATATTTATTGGTGTGAGAATAAAATCACCACTAGGTGTCCTTTCTATGCCCCATGCATAATATTTAGAAGTAAAATTATTTTATGCTAGTTTGAAATGCATTTTATTACAATATACCTCTTTAAAAACTTTTAAGTAAATCAAAAAACATAATTAAATCCCAAATTTCCTTTCTTGTAAATCAAATTACTTTATTTAAGAAAAACCACTAAGTTTAGAAAAAATTCTTAGATACCCTTTTTAAAGAAAACCCAAATTTTCCTTTGAAAACTAGAAAGGTTGAATGACTTGATCTTATAAATGAATTTTTACTTATTTACATTCAAGTAAAATTATAACCTAACTCTCAAAATTTAAAAATGTAGTGGAACAAAAAATATTAAATGAAAACAACTAGAAACAATAGACATAAGAAATAGATAGTAGATGATAGAATATAAATAGTGGAAGAATTTATTGAATAAAATGTGGGTACACAAAAGTAAGCAGTAACAGAAGACAAAAGTTAACTAGTGACAATAATATACAAAAATAATAATTATAGGTATATAATGTCATGGGAGAATCTATAGAGAAACTACAGTTAAGACTATCTAGTGAAATAACCTCACAAGTTAGATAAATTCCCTAAATTAATGGGCTATATATAATAACTTCATTGGGCCAGTGGTGTTACAATATATATTACTTCACTGGTCAGGGTGACATGCTCAACTATTAGAAAGGACCTCATCTGTTCTAACTTTTTCAAGCCAAGTTCTTGGGTTCACATGACCAACTAAGTAGAGGTGATTAAATAAATCATGAGGGTGATTACTTAAAAATCAAAAACTTATAAACACCTCATTCACCTCTTTTGTAAGACAATCCCTTTTTTATAAAGTGCCAACTAGACCTTGATACATCTTTAAAAGGAACCAAATCAAGAAATTAATTTCTAAAATAAAACACGGTTCAAAACATTAAAATGACAATTTTAAATTAAAATGAAGCTCAAATTATGTATCTTTAATTTGAAACTCAAACAAATTTTAAAGCTTAAATGGTGAAAACTACTTTGAAGACCAAACTGCATAACACCCAAGATTCATTAAAATAGTCATGAATTAATACAAACAAACCCATAGTTTTGAAAAAATATATTTTTTTTATTATTTTAGAAACTAAAATACCCATCATGGAATAATGGGTAAATTTGAAAGGTCAATCAGGAATTTGATTGAACAAAAGACATTCATAAACCTTTAAAAAATAAATTAGAACCTTAAATAAAAAGGGGAATCTATTTCACTTTCCAAGAAATCCAAATAAAATCAACTTTTTTTCATAAAAACTATTAAACATACTTACCAAGGGTTATAAATCATTAAAAAACTATGTTAAAAATCCTAAATCTAGAAGAATTCCCTCTTATGACCATGGGAAGATATCCATGATCAACCATGATTATTACTACTTAAACTTTTCATACAAATATATCACATCTTATTAAATGATTATAACGACCCAAAAATTCACTAATGGAAATACCTCTTGATATAATTAAATGTATCTTTATGTAAAACATTTACATAAAATGTCTACTTATTTGGTTTTATGTTAAGAATTGTGACTATTTAAAATATATTCATTGAATAGTGATCACATGATTAGTATAAATATAGAGTTTTAACAAATCCAATTTACCCAGACAAAGGAAGTGATGGCCTCATCCAGTAGTCGTGCCCCATAGGAATCCCATTTTTCAGAGCTTGGAAAGGAGGTGGAATCATTGGGCTTCTCTCTTGACTAAGCTCAAGTCAAGCTTGGACACATTAAGCTTGAGCAGAACCGCCTATGAGAGAAGTGGAAGTTGATAGATATTATCACTCGAGCGATGTTATCTGAGCCACCCCAAGAGTTTGTCACCATCGCACACCTTACTCTTTGGTCTTATGTTGGTGTTATAAGGGGTAATGTAACATGACCTTATCACTATGGTTATGTACATTATTTTTTTATATAATAATGAATATACTTTCATTTTATTATTGTTACCTTGTAAATAGTTTTTAACGCACAAATAGTATTTTTAGTTATTGTTCAACTAAGAAATATATTTTGATAGATTAATGGATTTTTGAATTAAAATAATATTTTAATAAAATATTATTATTATTATTAAATTAATTTTTATTAAATATAAATGATTTTATAATTTTATAAATGCAATTGTAATTTTTATTAAGGTTTGAAAACCATTTTTGTCAAAACCAATGAATTTTTGATAAATGTCAGTTTTTATTTTAAAAGTAAAAATTAACATATTTTGAAAATTATTTAGATACAATGAATATTATTTCTTGAATCAGGACGTCAAAATTATCCAATCGTGAATTTTTCATAATTTTCTAAGACAGTCAAATTTTTGGGTAAAAATTAAATACCGTTTAAATATATAATGTGTTTTATGACATCATAATGATCGAATAGTGATGTAATAAAATATTATAATCTTTATGTTCGGCCAATATATGTTTTAACATTAAAATAATGTGATTTTTGGTTTGTTTTATTTATTTTACAAAGCTTTAGTGGACTCTTCACGACTTATTAAACATTTTGTCTTTTTAAATTGTTTTCCTTGGGAGTGTGACTCACCTCCACATAAGCAACCCCATTATTTTAAGAAGTTTGGACTTTGTCCTTATAAAATATTTTTTTCCACTTCCCTTTTCTAGAAAACATGGTCTAGTTTGTGGTTTGGATTAGTATAATGTGAGGTGTCTCAAACCTAAATAATAAATAATTCCCTCACCTTTCCTATATAACCCACCCAAGCTCCCACTTCCTCCTTACTCAAAGCCTTTGGAGTTCGTCCAACCTATGCCCTCCTCTCTATATAATCCTCCCAAGGTTCCCCAAGCTCCCAAGAATCCTCTCTCAAGCCTCTCTCAATCCTTTGGAATCACACTTCCAAGTAAGGGGTTTTCTTCCTTTCTCATTTTTGTCCAATTTTTTTAATGTTTTTATGCCCTTTTAATTTCAATTATAAATGTTGGAGTTTGGTTTCGCACCTCCCCCATACTTCCCTCTTTATGTTTGAATTATGAGATACCCCTTTCTCTCTCAATAAATTCCTCCCATGTAAACCCATTACTATGCTAAACTTCCAAAAGTAATTTATCTCTCCTCACTTACATTCAAGAAATTCTTTTTTATCATGAATATAAATTCCATTACAATTGTTGGGACAAGTATCTATATGACCCACTTACTATCCATTTCATTTATATATGCTGAGACACCCCTTTCTCTCTCATCAACCATTTTTATGAATTCTTACGTCATTTTGTTATGCTACCGAAATTGCACCGATTTTTTCAAGCCAATGTCATTATGTAGTGAATACCATGACCATTTCTCTATCAAGGGTATTCAAATTTATGAACATTTACTTATTGATTATAATGTTTCATGTATGAATTCCACATTCCTTTATCGTGGAATAAATGATGATGTTTTATGAATCCATGTTATATGATCCATATGGCACACTTATGCATGAAATGAAATGTTTAAGAAGGGTGCAACCTTATAGCACTCCAATGCATTAGGTAAAGTATAGTATAATGATATGTCATGTGAAATGGGTTTTTACTCATTCTAATTCAAGTGAAATGAGGGTTTACTCGTGCTTCATGTGAAATGAGGGTTTACACATGCTCTATGTGCAATGAGCCTTGGCTCATGCTAATTCCATGTTAAGTGTTGTTTCTACATTTCCATGTTATGATTATCATGATTTATCATGCCTTTATGTTTATGCTTCTATTGTGCTCTATTGATATGCCTATTGTCTAAAATATATTGTATTCCTCATGTTATTCCATGATTAATCCCTTACTGGGCTTTATAGCTCGCTCTTTTCTTATGCATGTCCTCAGGTTATCCCATGAAATGCTAAGTACGAGGGAATGTAGTGGTCATGTAAAAAAAATTCAATAAAGATATTGTATTTCATGTTTTAAGTTGTTATGTAATGATCCTAATCCCCAAATACATTAAACCTATCAATATTCTATGTTGTATCAAGTGAATTTTATGTAATAAATAATTTTTATTTGTGTATTAAAAGATCAGGGTTGTCATAGTTGGTATTAGATGATAGGTTTATTTATTTTTGGGATTAGGATTAGAAAACCCTAGTAAAGCCTTAAATAGAAGACTAAGTATAATAAAAATATCCCTATGTTTTGGTGAGTATTGAGTAAGTGTTTTATCAATAAAATACATCCCAATCAGGATACGATCAGGTAGAGGCGGCTCTGGCACAGATGTATCCTAGGGGTAAAACCCGAAAACACCGCTTTGAGCTAGAATCAAATGGGAACCAATGCACAACAACAGGCCTTGTTTCACTCTTGGTTACGACACTCCTGGGGGATATGCTTTGGTAAATTCATAAGCTTAGTATTAACCATTATTAAGGGACAAAAAAATACCCTAAGAATATATGTTAAAAAGTAGATCATGGATAACATAGACTGAAGCCAATAGATTCATATGTTAAGGAAATAAGAGTTATTTATAAGTCATCAGTTTTGCCTTTGTATTACCCTTTATGTGTTACCCTTAAATTTCCTTTTGTCTAGCCAATGGCCGGTCATAGGAGGACTCGGTCTAACAACTGATGTGAATATCAATGTGATGATTGTACTAATGAGATACTCAATCCAATGGGAGTGTGAATCGTGAACTTTTTCACTCTTATCTCTCATCTAACTCAAGATTTGAATAGAAAAATGGATCAAGAGTAACGTTTAACCCCCCTAGTAAATAACAAGTCACTATTGAGAGCTTCGTGAGACAAAGGCCTCCTACTTTTAATGGATCATCTGATCCCTCAATCATCAAACAATGGATCAACTCCATTGAAAAGATCATCTCCATCCTTCAATTTTCTGAACAAGATAAGGTTCTCCTGACTGCTTATCATATAGAGGGTGAAGATAATAAATGGTGTACGTTGATCAAAAATATGAAAACTAGGGAGGAGATAGAGGTGTTGGAATGGAAGGATTTCTAGAATATTTTTTTCGATAAATATTTTCCACGCACCCTTCGGCTTAAGATGTAAAGGGAATTCCTTACCCTCAAGAAAAAAGATGAAGAATATATTGGAGAATATGAGGAAAAATTAAAAAGTCTTGCACGATATGCTTCCAACTTTGTCATTACCCCTGAATGCAAGGTTGACCGCTTCTTTGGTGGGCTGAAACCTAGCCTGCGGAAAGCACTGGTGATCCGTGACTTCGACAGCTATGAGGAAATTGCCCGATGTGCCCTCAAGGTTGAAATGGAGATAGGATAATCTCAGGGGTATCATGGGAATAAGAAACGTAAGGTGGACTTCAATACTGGTGGTTCGATGGAGAAATCCAATGGTGCTAAGAAGATCCAGCACCCCACTTGCCAAAGGTACGAAAAGAAGCTCCCTAGAAATTGCCTGAAGGGGATGAGGAAATGATTTAGGTGTGTAAGAGAAGGGCACATAGCTATTAACTACCGGCAAGAAAAACCCATGGATGAAATAAATGAGAGGAATTCTCCATTCAAACCTCAACGCATTGTTCACTACTAAAACTGCAAAGAACCAGGGCATCTTTCAATTTAGTACCCTAAGCCAAGGGTTTTTGGTGGCAACCAACAACCTGCAAGGCAGAAAGGGCGAGATTTTTCCATCACTACTGCCGAAGTGAACCTTGACAATGAAGTGGTGACAGGTACGCTAGTTATTCATTCAATAATAGAAAACGTACTTTTTGATTTAGGTTCTACGCATACTTTTATATCTCGAAAGTTTAGTAGAACAATCCCAACACCACCACAAATCATGGAAGTGAAGATGTAGGTGAGTACGGTAAATGGGTAAATCATTGAATCCCATGAATATAACTCCTCACCTATCATAATTTGTGGATTGAACTTCCCAGTGAACCTATGAATACTCCCTCTAGTATAATTTGATGCAATTATTGGCATGGATTGGATTTCCTTATATAGAGCCAACATAAATTTCCGTGAGACTAAAATCACTCTCTATGTAGAGAATCGACCCCCGATTCTTTAAAAGTTCAAGGAGGAAGATGAATCTTCTTTAGCTCCATAATCTCAAGTGTGAATTTTACTGCCCTATGAGAATGCATATCTGGATCAGATGATTGATTCTAAGGAGGAAACCATCCTAGAAGACATGCCTATTGTGAGGGAATTCGCTGAAGTGTTTCTCGAGGAATTTCCTAGTCTTCCTTATAGAAGAGATGTTGAATTATCAATTGATCTTATACCTGGGGTGTTTCCAATATCCAAGAATCCATATAGAATAGCTGTTGTGGAGCTTGAGGATTTGAAGAAACAACTACAATAGAATTTGGATAAAGGGTTTATATGCCCAAGTGCTTCACCATGGGGTGCACCAATCCTCTTTGTCAAGAAGAAGGATGGGTCAATGCACCTTTGCATCGATTATCGTGAGATTATCAAAATAACGATAAAGAACAATTATCCTCTCCCACAAATTGATGACTTGTTCGATCAGCTGCATGGAGCACAATACTTCTCCAAGGTGGATTTGCGGTCAGGTTATTATCAAGTAAGGGTGAAGAAGGAAGAAATCCCCAAGACTGATTTTCGTACAAGATACTGGAAATATGAATTAATAGTAATGCCTTTCAGACTCACTAATTCTCCATAAATCTTTATGGACTTGATAAACAGAGTCTTTAGAGATTACCTCAACAAATTTTAGGTAGTATTTAGAGATGATATTCTAATATACTCCAAAACCAAAGAGGATCATGAGGAGAATCTAAGAACTGTACTAGAGACCTTGCTGAAGGATAAACTCTATGAAAAGTACAGAAAGTGTGAGGTGTGGTTGAAGGAGGTCTCATTATTAGGCCATATCATCATAAGAAATGGGATATCTATGGATCCCTCCAAAATAGATGCAATTGAGGGATGACCAAGGCCAACATCAGTAATGGATATCCGTAGATTCTTGGGGTTAGCTGGATATTATCGACGATTTGTGAGAAATTTCTCACGATTTTCCAACCCTCTTACCAAGCTAACTCGGAAGGGAGTAAAGTTTTCTTGGAGTGATGAATGCAAATAAATATTCAAGGATTTGAAAAAGAGGCTTATCACTGCGCACATGCTCACTTTACCCACAAGTGGAGAACTTTTTGTGGTATTCATTGATGCTTTGAAGAAGGTAATGGGATGTGTGTTGGTGAAAAATGAAAAAGTCATTTCCTATGCTTCAAGGCAATTGAAATTTAATGAACAGAATTATCCAACACATGACCTTGAGTTGGCTGCAGAGATATTTGCTTTGAAAATTTGGAAGCATTATCTCTTTGGGGAGAAGTGTGAAATATATACGGACCATAAAAGCTCCAAGTATATATTCACATAGAAAGAGTTGAACATGCGCTAATGAAGATGGTTAGAGATGATCAAAGACTATGAATGATCAATCCATTACCACCCTAGGAAAGAGAACAAGGTGGCAGATTCCCTAAGTAGAAAGGAACCAGCGATTCTATCATTGATGATAATTGAAAAGGATCCAATCTTCTTAGATTTGATGAAGATGGACATGGGAATAATAAATAAGGTAACATCATCAATCCTTCACAAATGATTTCTCAACTGTCACTTTTGTAAAGGTTAAAGGATTCTCAAAAGGATCATGTGGGAATTTAGGAAAAAATTGGAAGCTATCAGAAAAGGGAAATCCTTGGATTTTAATGTTAATGAAGAAGTAATTGTGAGATTTGGGAAAAGATTATGTGTTCCATCAAGTTCGGAGCTGAAGAAGGAACTTTTTTATGATGCACATAGTTCCAATTTCTTTATTCACCCAGGAAACACAAAGATGTATCAAGATCTCTAAGAGCATTATTGGTGGGATAATATGAAGAAGGAGATCACTGAATATACATCAAAGTGCCTAGTGTTTCAGCAAGTGAAGGAAGTGAGGAAAAAGTCTAAGGGGATGATGCAACCATTGCCCATACCAGAATGGAAATATGAGAACATCATCATGGACTTTGTCACTGGACTTTCAAATACATCCAAAGGCAACAATGCAATATGGGTTTTTGTGGATCATCTTATAAAGGTTGCACACTTCATTACTATTTGGGAGGATTTCTCATTAGATCAACTAACATGGATATATATCAGGGAAGTTGTAAGGCTACATGGAGTACCACTATCTATTGTGTATGATCGAGATCCAATATCCACCTCTAAGTTTTGGAAGAGTCTTCAACATGCTTTGAATACAAAACTGAACTTCAGTATGGCCTATCATCCTCAAACTGATGGCCAATATGATCGGACTATCCAAAAACTTGAGGACATGTTGAGAGTGTGCTCAATGGACTTTAAAGGAGGATGGGATCAACATCTTCCTCTAGTTGAGTTCTCTTATAATAACAGTTTCCACTCAAGCATCAAAATGGCACCATTTGAAGACCTTTATGGGAAAAGGTACAGAACATCGGTGTGTTGGGATGAGGTTAGTGAGCATAAGCTGTTTGAACCATAAATGGTCGAAGAAATGGTGGAGAAGGTGAAAACCATTCAGCAACATATCAATACAGCCCAGAGTCGATAGAAGAGTTATGAAGATAACCATCGATGAGACCTTGTGTTTAAAGTTGGAGACATGGTTTTTCTATGCATATCTCCGTGGAATAATGTCATGAGGTTTGGAAAGAAATGGAAGTTAAGTCCAAGGTACATGGGCCCCTTAGAGATTCTTGATCGTGTCGGGGCTATGGCCTATCGAATAGCACTTCCACCTAACATGGCCAAAGTACAAGATGTATTTCATGTATCACTCTTAAGGAAGTACATACCGGACCCTTAACATGTACTCTCCTCAGAGGTGGTACAGTTATAGGATGATCTTTCTTATGAGGAGCAACCAGTGAAGATCTTAGATCGTAGAGAAAAAGTTCTACAAAATAAGACAATGCCCCTCGTCAAGGTGTTGTGGAGAAACCACAAGTTTGAAGAAGCGACATGGGAATCAGAGGAAATGATGAAGCAAGGTTACCCACATCTATTTTATTGTGTGAAAAGATAATTTCTAGGGTGAAATTTCTTAAGGGGGGAAGATTGTAACGACCCAAACTTTCATTAATGGAAATCCATATTGATCTAATTAAATGTCTCTTTATGTAAAATGTTTATATAAAATGTCAACTTATTTGGTTTTATGTTAAGAATTGTTATTGTTGCTAATATAGTCGTTGAATAGTGATCACATGATTAGTATAAATATAGGGCTCTAACAAATCCAATTTACTCAGACAAAGGAAGCGATGGCCTCATCTAGTAGACGTGCTCCATACGAATCCCATTTGTTAGATCTCAGAAATGAGGTGGTGTCATTGGGCTTCGCTCTTGACCAATCTCAATCCGAGCATGAACACATTAAGCTTGAGCAGAACCGCCTACAGGAGAAGTGGAAGTTGGTAGAGATTACCACCCGGGCGATGTTATCCGAGCCACCCCAAGAGTTTGTCACCATCGCACACCTTACTCTTCAATCTTATGTGGGTGTTATAAGGGGTTATGTAACAAGACCTTAGCATTATGGTTATGTACATTATTTTTGTATATAATAATGAATATACTTTCATTTTATTATTGTTACCTTATAAATAGTTTTTAAAGCACAAATAGTATTTTTAGTTAATGTTCAACTAAGAAATCTATTTCGATGAATTAATGGATTTTTGAATTAAATAATATTTTAATAAAATATTATTATTATTATTATTAAATTAATATTTATTAAATATAAATTATTGTAAAATTTTATGAATGAAATTGTAATTTTTATTAAGGTTTGAAAGCCATTTTTGTCAAAACCCATGAATTTTCGATAAATGTCGGTTTTTATTTTAAAAGTTAAAATTAACATATTTAGAAAATTATTTAGATAAAATTAATATTATTTCTGGAATCAGGACATCAAAATTATCCAATGGTGATTTTTTCATAATTTTCTGAGACAGTCAAATGTTTGGGTAAAAATTAAATACCGTTTAAATATATAATGTGTTTTATGACATCATAATGACCCAATAGTGATGTAATAAAATACTATAAACTTTATTTTCGGATAATATATGTTTTACCATTAAAATAATTTGATTATGGTTTTGTTTTATTTATTTTACAAAGCTTTAGTGAACCCTTCAAGACTTATTAAACATTTTGTCTTTTTAAATTGTTTTCCTTGGGAGTGTGACTCACCTCCACATAATCAACCCCATTATTTTAATAAGTTCAGACTTTGGCCTTATAAAATATTTCTTTCCAATTTCCTTTTCCAAAAACCATGGGCAAAAACCATGGGCTAGTTTGTGGTTTGGATTAGTTTAATGTGGGGTGTCCCAAACCTAAATAATAAAGAATTCTCTCACCTTTCCTATATAAACCCACCCAAGATCCCACTTCCTCCTCACTCAAATCCTTTTTAGTTCGTCCAACATCTACCCTAGTTTCTATATAATCCTCCCAAGGTGCCCCAAGCTCCCAGGAAACCTCTCTCAAGCCTCTCTCAAGCCTTTGGAAGCACACTTCCAAGTAAGGGTTTTTCTTCCTTTCTCATTTTTGTCAAATTTTATTAATATTATTATGCCCTTTTAATTTCAATTATAAATTTTGGAGTATGGTTTCTCACCTCCCCCATAATTACCTATTTATGTTTGAATTATGAGATACCCCTTTCTCTCTCAATAAATACCCCCCATGTACACCCGTTACTTTGCCAAAATTCTGAAAAGAATTTATCTCTCCTCACTTACATTCAAGCAATTATTTTGTATCACGAATCTAAATTCCATTAAAATTGTTGGGACATGTATCTATATTACCCCCTTACTATACATTTCATGTAAATATTCTGAAACACCCCTTTCTCTCTCATCAACCATTTTTATGAATTCTTACATCACGCTGTTACGCTGCCGAAATTGCACCGATTTTTCCAAGCCAATGTCATTTTGTAGTGAATACCATGCCCATTTCTCTATCAAGGGTATTCACCTTTATGCACATTTACTTATTTATTATAAAGTTTCATGTATGAATTCCACATTCCTTTATCATGGAATAAATTATGATGTTTTATGAATCCATTTTATATGATCCATGTGGAACACTTATGCATGAAATGAAATGTTTAAGAAGGGTGCCCCTTATAGCGCTCCAATTCATTGGGTAAAGTATAGTATCATGATATTTCATGTGCAATGGGTGTTTACTCATGCTAATTCAAGTGAAATGAATGTTTAATCTTGATTCATGTGCAATGAGGGTTTACTCATGCTCCGTGTACAATGAGCCTTGGCTAATGCTAATTCCATGTTAAGTGTTGTTTCTACATTTCCATGTTATGATTATCATGATTTATCATGACTTTATGTTTATGATTCTCTTGTGATCTATTGATATACCTATTGTCTATAATTTATTTTATTCCTCATTTTATTCCATGATTAATCCCTTATTGGGCTTTATAGCTCACCCTTTTCTTATGCATGTCCTCAGGTTATCTCATGCAATGTTAAGTACGAGGGAATGTAGTGGTCATGTAAAATAATTTTTCAATAAAGATGTTGTATTTTATGTTTTAAGTTGTTATGTAATGATCCTAAGCCCCAAAGACACTAGAACTCTCTATCTTCTATGTTGTATCAAGTGATTTTTATGTAATAAATTATGTTTATTTGTGTATTAAAAGATCAAGGTTGTCATAATGATTATTCATAAAATGTTATTATGATCCATGACAGAACCATAAAGGGTTACTATCTTTGGAAACATGTATGAATAAATAACTAGTTCCTAAGTTAAATACATCATCTCTTAATAAGTTCTTCATAACTATCACCCTTCTTATACATATCATACTTAAAACATTTCTTCATAACATGGGAAAATGAAACATAAGGAAGGCTGAAATCTAACCTCAGTAAGGTTAAACAAGGGAGATATCAATGATCACTTAAATGTAATATGAGTTTAAGGGTGAGTATAAAATTTTAAAACCATACTCTACATATCATAGATCATAATTTGGAGTCATGGTATAAAGTTTGGCAATCTATAAGACGTGAATCTTAAAGTAATCAAAGAACATGAGCCATGAGTGCATAAAATTATCAAAAAAAATTAGTTTTTTGCATACACATAAGCATAGAAAACCATTTCCTTGGTTAAGTATCATTTCTAAGACTATTATATTTGATTGGGTTCAATTATCATTCCATCATATCTTCAATAAAGGTTCACTTCCAAGACTTTCATAATGGAAAGATTCCGTTATTGAACTTGGTTTACTCGTCATTATAATCTGTATTATCACATGAGATATCCATCTTTACTTAATGAATTAGAGGGATATATAATTATGGGACCACCTATCACATAATTAATATCATATATATGTGTGTCATAAGATCATAAAAAATTCATCATAAAATTACTTTTGGAAAGTAAATAGGTTCCATAAACATTTTATCATACCATAACTTATGAAAAATAAATGAGTTTCATAAAGGTTTCATTATAACTTAATTAACCTATGTGAAAGAAATAGGTGTCATAGAATCATCCTTAAATCAGTATCATCATCATAAGTCATCTAAAGAATGAAAGTGGATTTTAACATTGGATCTCAACCCTAATAAATCATAAGTTACATTAAATGATGTTATCATAGATAAAAAAAGTTTTTAAAATATCACTAGAACATTTTTTGAGGAAGATTCCCTTTTCACATTGAAAATGATTATTTAAAATATAAAAATTTATTATATATTAAGTAAAATATTTTCTTTAAAAATAACCATGGAAACATGTAAAGGAGGCTTTAAATCATTGATTGATCATGACTGTGGGAAATTATGTTCATTTCATGTGTGTTAAAACAAATATTCATTTCATATTTTTAGTAAAATTTTAAAATTACCTCATTCAAAAATTGACAATAAGATTCATTTTAAATAATTTTTTAAAAATTAAAACATGGGTAAAATGAATTTGAAAAATCATAGTAGAATAGTAAAAACATTCTTGAAAACATTTTTAGAAAACATAGAAATAGAAAAAAAAATTATCTTTGACCGAAAAGAGAAATAAAGTCAATTTTTATTAAAAATGTTATTCCAGTATCCTGAGTTCTTAAAGAGAATAAAATGAAAAGAAAATCTGTATTCTATAAAAATAAAAATAGGATAATAAAATTCATGGGGTTCTTGAGAGACAAGTCATAAAATTTCATCATTGGAAATGTAATCATAAACAATCCTGATAAACAATGAGATTATAACATAAATCTCTTACCTTGGGTTTGACTTACTTAAAAAGCACTCTAACCTCACATATAATAAATTTAAATTTATAATAATTCTATACCAGAGTAATTTACATACTTATAATATCATATATGATCCACTTATAACATTTTAACGCCCATTTGTTAATAATTACTTATTAAAATCATCATTTCTAGGTGTTAACTGTTTCATTTTTTATGATAATTTTAGTTTAGTCATTCCATCACTTTTACTTTGATTATGGTTACATAATATTTATAATTTTAATCATGATATAAATATCATATATATTCATTATATATAGAGATAGAGTCATTCATTAATGATACATATTGAAAAATTAATTATATCATTCATGAAGACGGTATGTCATACGTACACATGAACATTATTTTCAATTTTAGAAGATGGAATGAAAGAAATGTAAAAAATAATTAACCTTTATAGGAACATTTTTATATCATATATATTTTATATATTAATTAAGTTTATCCTTATTACTATCCATTTAGATCAGAAATGAAAAACAAAACGCATCGCTCCGTGGAGGTGGTAGTCCACACATACGCATAAGTAACGTTATCATTTTCCAACAGATAGCGAGATGGTGAGTAATGATTTTTCCATTATAATAATAAAAATTTAGTATATATAATATATTAAAGTCATTATTTTAGAATTGATACTATGGATTTATAGGAGGTAAAAGAAGGAATAAAATTAAAAACACTAGGTTTACCTCTTCATTGAGAAACTTTCTTTGGTTTGCACCTTAAGCCTTGAACGGATGGTATTTTTTAAAAACCAAAATCTCTAGGATGTGGTAAAAGAAGTTATTAAGGTATTATGGTAGGTCTTGTATGAGATAAATATTAAAAGTGGGTTCCCTATACCTAACTTATGTATGTAATTTGATTACCGTTACATGTATATAGTTAGATATATACATGTTCTTAACTTACCAAAATAATGTTGATACTTGTGCTTCCACTATATTTATGGTAATTTACATAGATTAATTATCATATCAAAAGGTTATAGAAGTTCTTTTTCTATAATGAGAACCTTGAGATATTATGACATTAATCTTAAACATATTTCCTATGGTCTAGATACATTATACTGACTAGACACAATTGATGTCATACTCCCAGGTGTTGCAGGCTCATAAGCATTGAGACTTCTTCTCATGAAGTTTAAACATAGTGATCTCTAGTATGTGAGATCATGAGGATAGACTCTCAAGTAGGAACATCACATGTTTCAGGTGTCATTGATTGTTTCTATCTACGAATATGCATATTGGTCTTCTAACTTGAGATCATTATTGATGTGGTTCATTTGATCATGTACTTTAATGAAAGGAAAAAACATGACATTGAAGTTGTGGTGAGGTAGCTTGTTTTGGGTGCGTCTTTGGTTTTATGACATTGGTTCAATGGTCAATATAAAATTTTCCACTTCCGAGTTAAGGAAGTTATATTTTGGGCCTAGTTAATTAGGATGGAAATTACTTAATTAAATTTATAGTCATGGAAGTTGAAGGTAATTAAATCCAATAAGATCAATAAATAATAAAGTAAGAACAGTTGATGAAAAAAAGTTTTATATGCCACTTGATAAGATATATTATGAAAAAGAGATTATATTACACAATGCATGTTTGCAGGATGGTTGTCATTTTTATGATAGCCCATTATCTCTTTATGGGCCTTGATGGGCTATTAGACTCTACTCTTGGTCTATGAATTATATTCACTACTATTGAGATAAGGACCTAAAGGTTTATACACAATAGTGTATTCAATATTCTATCCTATTCTAGTGAATAGGTGTATAGTATATATTGGGTCCCACCATGGGGTCCAAGTGTTGTTCGAGTATTAACAATCACTGAAGAATAAATAAATTCATTGTTATTAGAGTATATAATAATTAGTTTGAATTTACTTATTAAAATTATTTATAAATATTTAAGAAAATACATAGAAAAATATTATATGAATAAATATTATTTTAATATTCAAGATTCTTTTAATATTTCAGGACTACAATTTGAGTTAATGGATCAGTTTTATGACATAGTATATTTAATATATATTACAAGTATGTGATAAAAATATAAAATAAATTATGACACATTTAGTTTGTCATAACATGTGGTTTATTTCTTATTTAGTGGGCGTTACTTATATGGGGGTTGGGGGACCCTTTATAGGTAATTACCTTTCATTGTGTAAGTAGGAGAGGACTCTTTTCTTGGAAACTATTCATACCCACGAATTTGAGATCTCTTCTCACTTATTTCCTACACCCAAGAGATAAGAATATCCCATCCAAGCTTTTGATCTTTGATATTTTTCATAAATCAAATGGAAAAGATTGTGGTGATCATCATGGAATCTAAGGAATATTTGAAGCTCCATACTAGCACTCAGAATTCAATGATTGGAATCTTCATAGATTCTTGAAGCATTTGTAGATGATATAGAGGGGTTAGAGCTTGAATCCTTCAAGTAGTGGTCTCCAAAAATGTGAGATAGAATAACGCACCGCCAATTCAAATGAGACACCTGTTTATTTAATTTTTTTCTTTCAAAATATTCACACGAGATCCTCAAAACTCTACTAGGGCTTGGATAATCAGAGAGAATGAAGTTACGTTACTCTGGAGAAGAAATTTTTTAAATCCCCAACTCTCCAACTTCTATTGCATGCCTCGGTACCTTCAATTGGTATCAGAGCGATTGTTTGAATTTTTTAAGCCAAGAAAAAAATAATTTTCTTTAAATTAAGTAGAGAACATTAATTTAATATCAATGGAATGGACCATACATCGATCCAATTCTGAATGGCCAAGTTATTTCCATTCAAAATTTGTAGTATATATAAAAAAACACAGCTATTTCAGGTTAAAATTTGAAGAACAATATAAATGTATATTTGTTCATGGTTTTAGTTTTTGGAAATCCAATTTTGGCCAAGTTTTGACTGGAATAATTTTTTCTGGTAAGTTGTAATATTCTCATGGATTCTGCAAAATAATAATAATATTTATATATACATATATATACACATACTAGAAATAAAAAAAACAAATAATGTTAAAGCCTTGTATGTTAGATTTACTAAAAAAATTATAAGGAGGGGATTTATTTGGGGCAATGTGAGGAAGCTTCCATTGGAATCCTATTAAAATAAAAAAGTAATATTTTTCAAAAAACTAATCAGTGGGCTTTACAGTATGTCAGATGCAATATTAAAAATGAGGGGCTTAGGAAGCTTCCCCATGAAGCAACCCACAAGGCCACCGCCTCCCGTTGTCACCTCCACCGACATCCTTCATGGCACTACCTCCTCCCTACTATTAAACCCACCATTACCATTCCATTACACACATGCTACTATGTCACCTCTGTCCACCCTTAGAACTCACACCCCATTCCACGCCTAGTCTTAGTTAATCCCACTGCTCTCCAATCTAAGAGATCCTATTGTGACTCAGCTGTCACTGAGCTCGCACCCACGAAACCCCATTCTGTTCCCTACCTAATTTTTTCACTACTACATGACCTTCATCTAGGTAGCATCACTATCGGTACTTCTCATCTAACCCCATAAAATAGTCATGCCTCCATGTGCCTCTGTTTTCCTATGACCACCACGGCGACCCACCTTGTTGGCTAAGAACTCGTCAGTGACCACATCACTACCCATCAGACCACTGAAAGCACTTATTCCCACTGTCTCCTGATCACCACCATGTGAGGTAACCTCATTCCCCTCCCAGTGTCATTAAATTTTTGACTAAAGCCCCTCATAATAACTATGTGTGTGCCGCTCTCAGTAGTGCGACCTTCCCTATGTGTGGCCCCACACCCAATCTGTCTTCTACCATATCTGGAGGGTCCTTGTTGACCTGACCTGCACTGAAATGGGTATGGGTGAGTATGCCTGACTCAGAATAGGTCTAGGAAGGTCTTTTGGGCCCAGAACATCCCTACACAGTATTTTCCCGGCCCGAAATGGGCCTGCATGGGTTCATATTGATCCACAACGAGCTTGGGTGTGGTAATGGGGATTGGGATAATTTTAATACGACTGAGAATTAATTTATTAATTTTTTTATTAAAAATAATGTTAATTTTATTATATAAAATAATTAATTTAATTTAGGAAGAAAAATTAAATTAATAATCAGGCCGAACAAAATAAATTATTTTAATTGAATAACTAATTTATATTTATATTTATGTCCTCAAACTTAAATTTATTGCATTTTAATTTTATTGTGCATTTATTTTATATACCAACTGGTCTTGAGCAGTGACCGACCTCTTTCATGTATGGGTTTATTTATTTAAATATTTATTACAACTATGTGCGATGTCTGTAATAATTATTTATTTTTTGACATTTTGTGCATCGCCACCTTTTATTCAATATGTATAAGGGTTTTCACATCCATTCATATTTGTAAGTATATTGTGCTTTCTAAGACCCCCTCGCCTAAGTAAAAGTATATTTATACTATTTATGATGACATTATAAGGCATGGACCATGCCAAGACTAGGTCATACCCCAAATGAGAAGTGAAAACATTGAAAGAGAAGGCGAGCTACAACTCAAGTCAAGATCCAACTCGGGTACTATATCATTACATCATGGTTGATTCATTGATAGTAAATGGATCATCCAATATTATATACTCAAGACCAGCCAGGTAATTTATTTTCTTTAAGCATTGTTTATTATTTTCTGAATTTTCATGTCTGTTGGAACACATAAAATAATAAACAAAAAAATGAATAAAGATGTGATGAATATATTCTATTAAATTCATGTTCATTTGTAAGAATGATAAAACAGTATAAATATATTTAATAAAAAAGGACTACATTCGTCAAAAATAATAAAACTCCCTCAAAGTAATATTAAGTCAGGAATTCCTTTCATCACTCAAATTTGAACAAAAATAGGTGTACGGGGTGCTCGTCAGCCATAGTTAAGGGTGTATCCTACTACCAGATAATTATTATGAGAGTGATGGGTTGAATTGATTAAATTTGGTAGCAAAGAAGTATTCATAGCTATCTTTCTATCACTTTAGAGGCAAATTGTTGAGGAAATCAAGATTATGATTCCACTAAGCTAATACTTTACTCAATAGATTAAGCAATCATGAGTTAATGCGGTTGGTTAGTCTATATCCTACTTAAAAACTCTCCAAGTAGTGGTATCAACAAATATTGTAGACTGTGAGGGGAGCTTGCAAGGATCTTTTCCACTATAATACTCAAGTGACAAAGTATTCTGAATCTAGTAGTTGGGGATATTGAGATTCAATAAAATAGTGGGATAAATTTAATGATTTAATTTATTAATCAATAATATTTAAAAGTTAATCAAGATAAAGTACTCACTGTTAAATTTATTTTTTGTAGATAAAAATGGAAATCACCAACATCACTAGTACATTATCACTATGATCAATACTAGATAAAGAAAATATCCTAATTGGCCATAACTTCCAAGAGTGATACATGAACTTGCACATAGTACTATGGAAAGAAAGGAATCTTTATGTGTTGGTGTCCTCGCTTCTTTTTAATACTTTTTTGGAAGAAATTAAGGTGGATAAAGACAAGTGAAAAAATCATATAGATAATGCACGAGACGTACAATGTATCATATTGTCATATGTGACCAGTCGGTTGAATAAAATGCATGAGGACGAAGATGTATACAATATGTTGATTCACCTCAAAGAGTTATATTAGGATAATTCTAGGCAATAAAGGTAGGAGATATCTAGTTCACTGTATAGGTTTAATCTAGGATAAGGGAATCAAGGAGGACCTCACATACTTAAGATGATCGAGTACATTGAGAGACCTGAAACCATTGGGTTCAAACTAAGATAAGAACTAGAAATTGATCTCATTATTGCTTCTTTACCACTAATATTTTTGAATTTTATTGTTAATTATAATATGAATAAAATGAAAAATTTACTCTCGGATCTTTTGAATTTAGTTCACTAATATGATAAGGATATAAAGAATACCAATTTTTCAGTCCTTATGGTGAACAAGAAGATAAAGAGAAAAGATAAGGGGCCTAAGTCTAAGTCTAAGTTGAAAAAACCTAAGAAATACCCTTCCCAAAAGACAAAAATACAAAGGGAAATCAAGATTTTTTCTTATTTTCATGTGGTAATAAAGGTCGTTGGAAGGATAATTGTGGATCTTGGAAGAAGAATCAAGGCGATGCTTCTACTTTAGGTATTTTTGTCATTGAATTAAATCTATCTTCATATGAAAATTGGGTATTGGATATAGCATGTGGATCACATAATTTTATTCAATTATAGAAACCAAGTATATTCAAGAAGATTGTAAAGGGAGAGGTGGATCTCCGAGCTGCAAATAGTGAGAGACCAGCAGCCTTGGTAGTGGGAGATTATCATCTAACTTTTCCTAGTGGTTTAGTTATTATATTAAATAATTGTTATTATGTTCTTTTATTTACCATAAAAGTAATATCAGTGTCAAGTTTGGACACAATGGTATTTTATTTCAAGTTTATAAATAAATTTTCTCTCTTTTACAAAGATAACATGTGTTATGGTATGGCACATCATAAAAATGGATTATATATACTTGAACTCGAAAACCCTGTATTTTAAATCAATGAAAAAACCATAGAACATGACTCATATGACACTGACCTATTGAACTTTAACCTTGGTCATGTAAATAAGATTCATTTACATAAATTAAATCAAGCATGTTATTTAGAATCAGTAGAGTTAAATCCCCTAGATGTGCACCACGTTTGTTTATAATGTGGACCAAAACACCCTTCTCTGTAAAGAGGGTAAGATCAACTGAATTACTATAATTAATTCATACCAATGCATGTGGTCCATTTCTAGTAAAGGAAAGGGGTGAGTTTTTATAATTCATTAATTTTACCAATGACTATAGTATGTATAGTTATAGATTCTTAATGAGGTATAAGTCAGATTCCTTTTGTATGTTTAAGGAACATCCGCGTGAAGTAGAAAACCATCTTGGTAAGAAGATTAATGCACTCAGCTCAGACTGATGTGGAGAGTATCTTAACCAAGATTTCATTGATCACTTAGAGGAATGTGGGATAGTATCCTAACTCACTCCTCCATTTACACCACAAATGAATCATGTTAGTGATAGGAGGAACCATACTCTTCTTGACATGGTCACATCAATGTGAGTCAAGAAACTCATTCATTATCCTTTTAGGGATACACGTTGTAGAAAGCGGCATATATCCTTAACTAAGTATTAACTAAAGTGAAAAATGAGATTCTATATGAGTTTTGGTGTGTAAAGAAACAAAATATATCACATATACATGTATGGGTATGCAATTATTTTGTCCAGAATATACCCAATGAAAAATTAGCATCTAAAAGCATGAATTGTATCTTTTATGTTATCCTAAAGAAACCAAAGGATATTACCTATATAACCCTTCTGATAGAAAAGTGATTATGGAATGATATTCCATATTTATAGAAATGGAACACATTGAAAATATAAATAGTGGGAGTAAGATTTACTTCGATGAAGTTAATGCTCCATATGCACAAGATTTTGTATGGAAACAATCTATGCAAGATTCAGTGGGAGATGAAGAAGTTCCTGAGACACAAGTACTACGCAGATATACTCAAGAGGTTATAGAACCAAAGAATTATGGTTTTATTATCACCGATTCATGTGACACATTACTCCCTAAGTATGATGAACCTCTAACCTATAAGGAAGTAATAGAAGTTAAGTATGTTGCTAAATGGAAATAATATATGCATTCTGAGATAGTGTCCATGTACCAAAATCAAGTTTGGATTTTGGTAGACCCTCGAGATGATGTAAAACCCATTGGATGAAAATGGTTATTCAAGAAAAATTGGGACATGGATGGAAAATTCAATACCTATAAGGCATGACTAGTAGCAAAGGGTTTCAGACAACGTCAAGGTATAGACTATGAATAAACCTTATCACTAGTATTGATGCTAAAATAAATCATGATATTACATGTAATAACATCCTTCCATGATTATGAGATTTGAAAACTGGATGTCAAAATTTATTTTCTAAATTGGAATTTGGTTGAAGATGTCTATATGACTCAGTTGGGGTCATTCTATATAAAGTCTCTGAAATAGGTGTAGCATCATATATGAGTTCTATTGAAAACTAAAATTCAAAATTTGGTGAAAGACTAGGAAACTCTTCCTAAAAATTATCAAAAAACTCTTTCACAATAGGTATATATTTGATATTTAGTTTCTCCCTTTCCATATGATACAAACACCCCTTTTTAATAGAAATTAAGACTCATACAATGGATGCAATTTCCATTATAAGTTCATATTTATCATCACACTAATAAAAAATCATAGGTTGATTCAAAATATCAAATTTTACTTCTCTTCTTCAGAAATTGATGTGGGGTTTATGTAAATAAATTAAATCCATTACTAAAATAACATCAAATTCAACCAAAGAGAGAATAATGAGATTTTCTGGAAGCAAATTCCCAAAAAATTAAATTGAAGAAGAATCATACACTTGAGATAAGATCACCATACCATTAGAGGTTTTTACTGATAATTAAACATTTAATCATTTAGGTGGTATTATGATACCCTTAGAAAATTTTTCAGTTATAAAAGAGTGGGTGGATTAAGAATCAAATAAGACATTATCAGTTCTAGAGTGGATGGTAAATGTAAATTTCACTACTTTGTTATCCACATTAACAGTAGTGATCACATGAGATTTCCTTTTGTTACTATGATTTAGAGGTTACTGACGTTGATCATCATTATTATCTTTTGGATCTGAGCACTGGTTAGCATAATGCATATACTCCTTAAATTTAAAAATCTAGAGTGTGGGTGGTGTATATATCATTAGCTAAATTCTTCTTCCCATTACATCAGAATTTGATTTTCCAATTACCCTTCTTTCCACACTTAAAAACGTTTCCAGTTCCCTTGAGTCAATTTCCTCTATGTTTCCTTCCACATTTTGAGAATAAATTAAAGCTCATTTTCTTTTCTCTATGGTTTTTATAATTTTCTTTGAATTATCAATTTATTTTTTATCAAAACCATGAAACTGATGGGTAACCCTAATCTTTACTTCCAAATTGATATCACATCAAACAATTTATTCATAGATACTAAAGTCACTTATGGATAATGTTATTTAGAGACTTGGTTTTAAACCATTAAAGAATCAATCAACCTTATTTTCAGGTTGGATGATAACACCATAAGCGTACATAGAAAGTCTTATTAAATTCCCCTCATTTTTCCTAATTGATTCTTAATCCTTTTTTTAACTCAAGGAATTAATTTATTTTTTATTAAGAATATGAGGAAAGTGATTACTGAAAAATAGACTCATAAAATCATCCTACTCTATGGAGTCATTTTCTTCTCATTAAAACATGTTCTTGATAAGATTTCACTATTTATCTACTTTTTCTTCCAAATGATAAATAGGATAAATGACTTTTTCATGCTTCAAACACTAGATAATGGAAAATATATTTTCAATGGTACTGATTCATTTCTCAGTAACTAGTGGACCAGCAGACCCACTAAAATAATGTGGATGTTACATCATAAAGGAATCGATAGAATTTTTTTCCCTCATTTTATCATTTAGAAGATCAACATGATTCATGGCTTGAGAAAGTTTCATGATAAGAGAAATGATATTTTTATTCTATCTCCCATGACATTTGGTTTCTTGAGATGACAAACATTGCATTGTTCATCACACTCAGCATTAACAGGGTTCTTTTGGGTTCCAGCCATTGACTAAAACCAAAAATCATAGTTTGAGAAAAAATAATCATATTAGGAAACCACATACTTGATAATAGTTCTACTAAAATCAATTTACTAGGAAATTAGAAGTTGTGTGCTTCTATTCTCTAATGTTGGAATCACTATTTTCAGCTACTTGGAGAATTCACCTTACTTCTTATAATATTTCTGAACTTCCTTGGTATCTGTATTTGGATACCAATATGTGATTAAAAATTTATACCTAATACATAATAAGTAAAAAAAAATATCACATAAATTGATGAATATAACTAAAGTAGAATAATATGTTTTCTTCTTCTTTATCTCATTTTAGTTTCACTTCTAGTGTCTTTTTACCACATGTAAAGTAAATAGCCTCATGTTTTATATTCACCCTAACCTTTGGTTTCTTAGAAGTACTCCGTGAACGTATATTTGGTGTCACACTTTTCATTAGCCTTTTCTATTTTTCATTATTCTTATTCTTCATATGAACTAAAGATGTGTAACATCCCCAAATGATACAGGGTTAAATGAAAAAATGATATGACTCATGTCAACAAGGTGCACCTTCCTTTTTAGGAGCCTACCTGATTAAAACTCTACAGTTAACTGTGTCTGACCTGGAGTAGTGATCAGGATGGGTGACCTTCTGGGAAGTTTTCCAGGGTATGTGCGAGTGAGTGAGGACAAGGCACACTAGAAAGGACATGTGTTGGCGTGTGGGGACTATCATTAGTCAGATGACCCGTTTAGCCATGTGGAAGTTTTCCAATGTGTGTTCAAGCGAGTGAGGACAAATCACACTGGAAAGGACATGTGTTGTCTTTTGGGGACTATCATTAGTCAGATGACCTGTTCAGGCATGTGGGTGAGCCCTAGGGTGGGGACCACATGTCTGCGGGGCAACTGGTGGTACCTGGTGGGCTAGGACCCGTCAGGATGTGTGACCTTCAGGGAAGTTTCTCAGGGAGTGTGAAAGTGAGGACAAAGCACACTGGAAAGGACATGTGTTGGAATATGGGGACTATCATTAGTCAGATGACCCATTCAGGTATGTGGGTGAGCCCTAGGGTGAGGACCATGTGTCTGTGGGGTAACTGGTGGTACCTGGCAGGCCAGGACCCATCAGTCGTGCTTAAGGTGGGGTGTATGTGCTATCACTGGGGGCTCAGTTGTCACAAGATATATCTTTCTTTATGTTATTATCTTCTTGGTGAACCTACCCAAAATATATAAAAGTGGTTTCTCCACACTATCCATTTTATAATCCTGAACATAACTAGAGTAACTGGGTGATAAATATTAGAGAATGAGATATATTAAAATTTTATGATTCAACTTGAATGTAAATTCCTCTAATCAATCAATTTACTCGATCATCTTCAGTACATGAGGACTAGTGTGAATTTCATCTTTCAATATATACATGATCTCATCGATCTGTTGCTTCAATTTCTCCTCACAAACTTCTCAAAATATGATTCAACATGGTATAAGCATCCATATCCTCAAGTTTCAGTCACAACTTAATGGAAATTGATGGAAACATTATAATGTAAACATCAAATAAATCATTCATGAGTATCTTGTAAGCTTATTTTTCACCATTACTTGCTTCTTGATATAGTTTATTGGGTTGTGGGGACTCTAGCACATATAATTTTCATAAATATTATGGTACTATGTGCAAGAACCTATACCACTCTAGAAAATCAGTGTGGGTAGTAACTTGTTCATTGTCCAATATTGATCACAGTGATTTTTTGGTACAACCTTCCATTTTCTACAAAATAAAACATAATCATATTAGTGTTTTTCTCTTGATTGTTGATTGTTTGACATTATTGAATTATTAATCTTAAATGTATCCCACTATTTTGTCAAATCCTAATTGTCATCAACTACTAAACTCATAATTCTCAATAATAAGATTATTCTAGTGGAAAAGATCCTTAAACACTCTCCTCATAGTCCAAGATATGACTATGACACTAATAAGAGAGTTTCAAGGTTGGATAATAGAATTAAATCACGCCTCCTTGGTATGTTGGGATAAGTTTCAAATTATATAAAGTGTAACCTTATATTTCCCAACAAACTATCTCTAATGTTGAAATAATATATCTATGACTACTTCCTTACTTTCAACTTTATTTAAATCAACCCACAACTTTCATAAGAATTCCCCAATAGTAAGAGTCACCCTCGACTAGGGTTGATGATCACTTAAAATGTAGGGTTTTGTTTAAAATCAAATGATGGAAGAGATTTGGATTAATATTTCTTTGATGGAATTTAATTATTCTTAGTGAATTAAATCATTTTTAATTTAACATGATTGTTTTATGTGATGGCACTCACAACATAATAGAAAACATTCACTATGTATTAATTCATTTTATCCATGAATGCTCATTTATTATTCTATTTGATCACATTAAATAAACATTCATAATAATAAAACATGAATAAATAAAGTAGTTGATCATGGACAATTACTACTAAATTATTTATTGAATCGATAATTGATCAACTAATACCCTAACGGAAACTCCCTAAGTCACGTCTGAATCGAGTCACAACACCCACCCCCATCCAATGTATCAAATACTTGTCTTGAACTTAACTAAGTCTTGACATGGTTTATGTCTTCTTTCATACTCATTATTATACATAAATACTCACACGCATGTGAGAGGGTCACAGGAATATGAAAATACACATGAATAAAATCAATCATGGACACACAGACCCTTACACATATAATGAGGAAGACGTCCAACGCAGAGACCTTCATTTATTACTACTTATGAAAAACATCACACATATTGAAATAAATAAATAAAATATCAGACATACATCATCTGATATTGTTCATGATTAGTCAACATGTAGTATATTTGCAGTATAAAATTAAATTTTCAATTAAATATACTTGAGAAAATTAATTGGAATTTTTTATACAATTTTTGGGCTTCTTAGGGTTCAAAAAACCCCCT